>CM060983.1:2500-5002500 GCA_030765065.1 Deroplatys truncata
TAACCTAACCTAACCTAACTAACCTAACCTAACCTAACCTAACCTAACCTAACCTAACCTAACCTAACCTAACCTAACCTAACCTAACCTAACCTAACCTAACCTAACCTAACCTAACCTAACCTAACCTAACCTAACCTAACCTAACCTAACCTAACCTAACCTAACCTAACCTAACCTAACCTAACCTAACCTAACCTAACCTAACCTAACCTAACCTAACCTAACCTAACCTAACCTAACCTAACCTAACCTAACCTAACCTAACCTAACCTAACCTAACCTAACCTAACCTAACCTAACCTAACCTAACCTAACCTAACCTAACCTAACCTAACCTAACCTAACCTAACCTAACCTAACCTAACCTAACCTAACCTAACCTAACCTAACCTAACCTAACCTAACCTAACCTAACCTAACCTAACCTAACCTAACCTAACCTAACCTAACCTAACCTAACCTAACCTAACCTAACCTAACCTAACCTAACCTAACCTAACCTAACCTAACCTAACCTAACCTAACCTAACCTAACCTAACCTAACCTAACCTAACCTAACCTAACCTAACCTAACCTAACCTAACCTAACCTAACCTAACCTAACCTAACCTAACCTAACCTAACCTAACCTAACCTAACCTAACCTAACCTAACCTAACCTAACCTAACCTAACCTAACCTAACCTAACCTAACCTAACCTAACCTAACCTAACCTAACCTAACCTAACCTAACCTAACCTAACCTAACCTAACCTAACCTAACCTAACCTAACCTAACCTAACCTAACCTAACCTAACCTAACCTAACCTAACCTAACCTAACCTAACCTAACCTAACCTAACCTAACCTAACCTAACCTAACCTAACCTAACCTAACCTAACCTAACCTAACCTAACCTAACCTAACCTAACCTAACCTAACCTAACCTAACCTAACCTAACCTAACCTAACCTAACCTAACCTAACCTAACCTAACCTAACCTAACCTAACCTAACCTAACCTAACCTAACCTAACCTAACCTAACCTAACCTAACCTAACCTAACCTAACCTAACCTAACCTAACCTAACCTAACCTAACCTAACCTAACCTAACCTAACCTAACCTAACCTAACCTAACCTAACCTAACCTAACCTAACCTAACCTAACCTAACCTAACCTAACCTAACCTAACCTAACCTAACCTAACCTAACCTAACCTAACCTAACCTAACCTAACCTAACCTAACCTAACCTAACCTAACCTAACCTAACCTAACCTAACCTAACCTAACCTAACCTAACCTAACCTAACCTAACCTAACCTAACCTAACCTAACCTAACCTAACCTAACCTAACCTAACCTAACCTAACCTAACCTAACCTAACCTAACCTAACCTAACCTAACCTAACCTAACCTAACCTAACCTAACCTAACCTAACCTAACCTAACCTAACCTAACCTAACCTAACCTAACCTAACCTAACCTAACCTAACCTAACCTAACCTAACCTAACCTAACCTAACCTAACCTAACCTAACCTAACCTAACCTAACCTAACCTAACCTAACCTAACCTAACCTAACCTAACCTAACCTAACCTAACCTAACCTAACCTAACCTAACCTAACCTAACCTAACCTAACCTAACCTAACCTAACCTAACCTAACCTAACCTAACCTAACCTAACCTAACCTAACCTAACCTAACCTAACCTAACCTAACCTAACCTAACCTAACCTAACCTAACCTAACCTAACCTAACCTAACCTAACCTAACCTAACCTAACCTAACCTAACCTAACCTAACCTAACCTAACCTAACCTAACCTAACCTAACCTAACCTAACCTAACCTAACCTAACCTAACCTAACCTAACCTAACCTAACCTAACCTAACCTAACCTAACCTAACCTAACCTAACCTAACCTAACCTAACCTAACCTAACCTAACCTAACCTAACCTAACCTAACCTAACCTAACCTAACCTAACCTAACCTAACCTAACCTAACCTAACCTAACCTAACCTAACCTAACCTAACCTAACCTAACCTAACCTAACCTAACCTAACCTAACCTAACCTAACCTAACCTAACCTAACCTAACCTAACCTAACCTAACCTAACCTAACCTAACCTAACCTAACCTAACCTAACCTAACCTAACCTAACCTAACCTAACCTAACCTAACCTAACCTAACCTAACCTAACCTAACCTAACCTAACCTAACCTAACCTAACCTAACCTAACCTAACCTAACCTAACCTAACCTAACCTAACCTAACCTAACCTAACCTAACCTAACCTAACCTAACCTAACCTAACCTAACCTAACCTAACCTAACCTAACCTAACCTAACCTAACCTAACCTAACCTAACCTAACCTAACCTAACCTAACCTAACCTAACCTAACCTAACCTAACCTAACCTAACCTAACCTAACCTAACCTAACCTAACCTAACCTAACCTAACCTAACCTAACCTAACCTAACCTAACCTAACCTAACCTAACCTAACCTAACCTAACCTAACCTAACCTAACCTAACCTAACCTAACCTAACCTAACCTAACCTAACCTAACCTAACCTAACCTAACCTAACCTAACCTAACCTAACCTAACCTAACCTAACCTAACCTAACCTAACCTAACCTAACCTAACCTAACCTAACCTAACCTAACCTAACCTAACCTAACCTAACCTAACCTAACCTAACCTAACCTAACCTAACCTAACCTAACCTAACCTAACCTAACCTAACCTAACCTAACCTAACCTAACCTAACCTAACCTAACCTAACCTAACCTAACCTAACCTAACCTAACCTAACCTAACCTAACCTAACCTAACCTAACCTAACCTAACCTAACCTAACCTAACCTAACCTAACCTAACCTAACCTAACCTAACCTAACCTAACCTAACCTAACCTAACCTAACCTAACCTAACCTAACCTAACCTAACCTAACCTAACCTAACCTAACCTAACCTAACCTAACCTAACCTAACCTAACCTAACCTAACCTAACCTAACCTAACCTAACCTAACCTAACCTAACCTAACCTAACTAACCTAACCTAACCTAACCTAACCTAACCTAACCTAACCTAACCTAACCTAACCTAACCTAACCTAACCTAACCTAACCTAACCTAACCTAACCTAACCTAACCTAACCTAACCTAACCTAACCTAACCTAACCTAACCTAACCTAACCTAACCTAACCTAACCTAACCTAACCTAACCTAACCTAACCTAACCTAACCTAACCTAACCTAACCTAACCTAACCTAACCTAACCTAACCTAACCTAACCTAACCTAACCTAACCTAACCTAACCTAACCTAACCTAACCTAACCTAACCTAACCTAACCTAACCTAACCTAACCTAACCTAACCTAACCTAACCTAACCTAACCTAACCTAACCTAACCTAACCTAACCTAACCTAACCTAACCTAACCTAACCTAACCTAACCTAACCTAACCTAACCTAACCTAACCTAACCTAACCTAACCTAACCTAACCTAACCTAACCTAACCTAACCTAACCTAACCTAACCTAACCTAACCTAACCTAACCTAACCTAACCTAACCTAACCTAACCTAACCTAACCTAACCTAACCTAACCTAACCTAACCTAACCTAACCTAACCTAACCTAACCTAACCTAACCTAACCTAACCTAACCTAACCTAACCTAACCTAACCTAACCTAACCTAACCTAACCTAACCTAACCTAACCTAACCTAACCTAACCTAACCTAACCTAACCTAACCTAACCTAACCTAACCTAACCTAACCTAACCTAACCTAACCTAACCTAACCTAACCTAACCTAACCTAACCTAACCTAACCTAACCTAACCTAACCTAACCTAACCTAACCTAACCTAACCTAACCTAACCTAACCTAACCTAACCTAACCTAACCTAACCTAACCTAACCTAACCTAACCTAACCTAACCTAACCTAACCTAACCTAACCTAACCTAACCTAACCTAACCTAACCTAACCTAACCTAACCTAACCTAACCTAACCTAACCTAACCTAACCTAACCTAACCTAACCTAACCTAACCTAACCTAACCTAACCTAACCTAACCTAACCTAACCTAACCTAACCTAACCTAACCTAACCTAACCTAACCTAACCTAACCTAACCTAACCTAACCTAACCTAACCTAACCTAACCTAACCTAACCTAACCTAACCTAACCTAACCTAACCTAACCTAACCTAACCTAACCTAACCTAACCTAACCTAACCTAACCTAACCTAACCTAACCTAACCTAACCTAACCTAACCTAACCTAACCTAACCTAACCTAACCTAACCTAACCTAACCTAACCTAACCTAACCTAACCTAACCTAACCTAACCTAACCTAACCTAACCTAACCTAACCTAACCTAACCTAACCTAACCTAACCTAACCTAACCTAACCTAACCTAACCTAACCTAACCTAACCTAACCTAACCTAACCTAACCTAACCTAACCTAACCTAACCTAACCTAACCTAACCTAACCTAACCTAACCTAACCTAACCTAACCTAACCTAACCTAACCTAACCTAACCTAACCTAACCTAACCTAACCTAACCTAACCTAACCTAACCTAACCTAACCTAACCTAACCTAACCTAACCTAACCTAACCTAACCTAACCTAACCTAACCTAACCTAACCTAACCTAACCTAACCTAACCTAACCTAACCTAACCTAACCTAACCTAACCTAACCTAACCTAACCTAACCTAACCTAACCTAACCTAACCTAACCTAACCTAACCTAACCTAACCTAACCTAACCTAACCTAACCTAACCTAACCTAACCTAACCTAACCTAACCTAACCTAACCTAACCTAACCTAACCTAACCTAACCTAACCTAACCTAACCTAACCTAACCTAACCTAACCTAACCTAACCTAACCTAACCTAACCTAACCTAACCTAACCTAACCTAACCTAACCTAACCTAACCTAACCTAACCTAACCTAACCTAACCTAACCTAACCTAACCTAACCTAACCTAACCTAACCTAACCTAACCTAACCTAACCTAACCTAACCTAACCTAACCTAACCTAACCTAACCTAACCTAACCTAACCTAACCTAACCTAACCTAACCTAACCTAACCTAACCTAACCTAACCTAACCTAACCTAACCTAACCTAACCTAACCTAACCTAACCTAACCTAACCTAACCTAACCTAACCTAACCTAACCTAACCTAACCTAACCTAACCTAACCTAACCTAACCTAACCTAACCTAACCTAACCTAACCTAACCTAACCTAACCTAACCTAACCTAACCTAACCTAACCTAACCTAACCTAACCTAACCTAACCTAACCTAACCTAACCTAACCTAACCTAACCTAACCTAACCTAACCTAACCTAACCTAACCTAACCTAACCTAACCTAACCTAACCTAACCTAACCTAACCTAACCTAACCTAACCTAACCTAACCTAACCTAACCTAACCTAACCTAACCTAACCTAACCTAACCTAACCTAACCTAACCTAACCTAACCTAACCTAACCTAACCTAACCTAACCTAACCTAACCTAACCTAACCTAACCTAACCTAACCTAACCTAACCTAACCTAACCTAACCTAACCTAACCTAACCTAACCTAACCTAACCTAACCTAACCTAACCTAACCTAACCTAACCTAACCTAACCTAACCTAACCTAACCTAACCTAACCTAACCTAACCTAACCTAACCTAACCTAACCTAACCTAACCTAACCTAACCTAACCTAACCTAACCTAACCTAACCTAACCTAACCTAACCTAACCTAACCTAACCTAACCTAACCTAACCTAACCTAACCTAACCTAACCTAACCTAACCTAACCTAACCTAACCTAACCTAACCTAACCTAACCTAACCTAACCTAACCTAACCTAACCTAACCTAACCTAACCTAACCTAACCTAACCTAACCTAACCTAACCTAACCTAACCTAACCTAACCTAACCTAACCTAACCTAACCTAACCTAACCTAACCTAACAACTAACCTCCCACCCCACCCTCCCTCCCACCCCTAACCACAACCTCCCTACCCTCCACCGAACCTAACCTCACCCTACCTCAACCTAACCTAACCTCACCTAACCTAACCTAACCTAACCTAACCTAACCTAACCTAACCTAACCTAACCTAACCTAACCTAACCTAACCTAACCTAACCTAACCTAACCTAACCTAACCTAACCTAACCTAACCTAACCTAACCTAACCTAACCTAACCTAACCTAACCTAACCTAACCTAACCTAACCTAACCTAACCTAACCTAACCTAACCTAACCTAACCTAACCTAACCTAACCTAACCTAACCTAACCTAACCTAACCTAACCTAACCTAACCTAACCTAACCTAACCTAACCTAACCTAACCTAACCTAACCTAACCTAACCTAACCTAACCTAACCTAACCTAACCTAACCTAACCTAACCTAACCTAACCTAACCTAACCTAACCTAACCTAACCTAACCTAACCTAACCTAACCTAACCTAACCTAACCTAACCTAACCTAACCTAACCTAACCTAACCTAACCTAACCTAACCTAACCTAACCTAACCTAACCTAACCTAACCTAACCTAACCTAACCTAACCTAACCTAACCTAACCTAACCTAACCTAACCTAACCTAACCTAACCTAACCTAACCTAACCTAACCTAACCTAACCTAACCTAACCTAACCTAACCTAACCTAACCTAACCTAACCTAACCTAACCTAACCTAACCTAACCTAACCTAACCTAACCTAACCTAACCTAACCTAACCTAACCTAACCTAACCTAACCTAACCTAACCTAACCTAACCTAACCTAACCTAACCTAACCTAACCTAACCTAACCTAACCTAACCTAACCTAACCTAACCTAACCTAACCTAACCTAACCTAACCTAACCTAACCTAACCTAACCTAACCTAACCTAACCTAACCTAACCTAACCTAACCTAACCTAACCTAACCTAACCTAACCTAACCTAACCTAACCTAACCTAACCTAACCTAACCTAACCTAACCTAACCTAACCTAACCTAACCTAACCTAACCTAACCTAACCTAACCTAACCTAACCTAACCTAACCTAACCTAACCTAACCTAACCTAACCTAACCTAACCTAACCTAACCTAACCTAACCTAACCTAACCTAACCTAACCTAACCTAACCTAACCTAACCTAACCTAACCTAACCTAACCTAACCTAACCTAACCTAACCTAACCTAACCTAACCTAACCTAACCTAACCTAACCTAACCTAACCTAACCTAACCTAACCTAACCTAACCTAACCTAACCTAACCTAACCTAACCTAACCTAACCTAACCTAACCTAACCTAACCTAACCTAACCTAACCTAACCTAACCTAACCTAACCTAACCTAACCTAACCTAACCTAACCTAACCTAACCTAACCTAACCTAACCTAACCTAACCTAACCTAACCTAACCTAACCTAACCTAACCTAACCTAACCTAACCTAACCTAACCTAACCTAACCTAACCTAACCTAACCTAACCTAACCTAACCTAACCTAACCTAACCTAACCTAACCTAACCTAACCTAACCTAACCTAACCTAACCTAACCTAACCTAACCTAACCTAACCTAACCTAACCTAACCTAACCTAACCTAACCTAACCTAACCTAACCTAACCTAACCTAACCTAACCTAACCTAACCTAACCTAACCTAACCTAACCTAACCTAACCTAACCTAACCTAACCTAACCTAACCTAACCTAACCTAACCTAACCTAACCTAACCTAACCTAACCTAACCTAACCTAACCTAACCTAACCTAACCTAACCTAACCTAACCTAACCTAACCTAACCTAACCTAACCTAACCTAACCTAACCTAACCTAACCTAACCTAACCTAACCTAACCTAACCTAACCTAACCTAACCTAACCTAACCTAACCTAACCTAACCTAACCTAACCTAACCTAACCTAACCTAACCTAACCTAACCTAACCTAACCTAACCTAACCTAACCTAACCTAACCTAACCTAACCTAACCTAACCTAACCTAACCTAACCTAACCTAACCTAACCTAACCTAACCTAACCTAACCTAACCTAACCTAACCTAACCTAACCTAACCTAACCTAACCTAACCTAACCTAACCTAACCTAACCTAACCTAACCTAACCTAACCTAACCTAACCTAACCTAACCTAACCTAACCTAACCTAACCTAACCTAACCTAACCTAACCTAACCTAACCTAACCTAACCTAACCTAACCTAACCTAACCTAACCTAACCTAACCTAACCTAACCTAACCTAACCTAACCTAACCTAACCTAACCTAACCTAACCTAACCTAACCTAACCTAACCTAACCTAACCTAACCTAACCTAACCTAACCTAACCTAACCTAACCTAACCTAACCTAACCTAACCTAACCTAACCTAACCTAACCTAACCTAACCTAACCTAACCTAACCTAACCTAACCTAACCTAACCTAACCTAACCTAACCTAACCTAACCTAACCTAACCTAACCTAACCTAACCTAACCTAACCTAACCTAACCTAACCTAACCTAACCTAACCTAACCTAACCTAACCTAACCTAACCTAACCTAACCTAACCTAACCTAACCTAACCTAACCTAACCTAACCTAACCTAACCTAACCTAACCTAACCTAACCTAACCTAACCTAACCTAACCTAACCTAACCTAACCTAACCTAACCTAACCTAACCTAACCTAACCTAACCTAACCTAACCTAACCTAACCTAACCTAACCTAACCTAACCTAACCTAACCTAACCTAACCTAACCTAACCTAACCTAACCTAACCTAACCTAACCTAACCTAACCTAACCTAACCTAACCTAACCTAACCTAACCTAACCTAACCTAACCTAACCTAACCTAACCTAACCTAACCTAACCTAACCTAACCTAACCTAACCTAACCTAACCTAACCTAACCTAACCTAACCTAACCTAACCTAACCTAACCTAACCTAACCTAACCTAACCTAACCTAACCTAACCTAACCTAACCTAACCTAACCTAACCTAACCTAACCTAACCTAACCTAACCTAACCTAACCTAACCTAACCTAACCTAACCTAACCTAACCTAACCTAACCTAACCTAACCTAACCTAACCTAACCTAACCTAACCTAACCTAACCTAACCTAACCTAACCTAACCTAACCTAACCTAACCTAACCTAACCTAACCTAACCTAACCTAACCTAACCTAACCTAACCTAACCTAACCTAACCTAACCTAACCTAACCTAACCTAACCTAACCTAACCTAACCTAACCTAACCTAACCTAACCTAACCTAACCTAACCTAACCTAACCTAACCTAACCTAACCTAACCTAACCTAACCTAACCTAACCTAACCTAACCTAACCTAACCTAACCTAACCTAACCTAACCTAACCTAACCTAACCTAACCTAACCTAACCTAACCTAACCTAACCTAACCTAACCTAACCTAACCTAACCTAACCTAACCTAACCTAACCTAACCTAACCTAACCTAACCTAACCTAACCTAACCTAACCTAACCTAACCTAACCTAACCTAACCTAACCTAACCTAACCTAACCTAACCTAACCTAACCTAACCTAACCTAACCTAACCTAACCTAACCTAACCTAACCTAACCTAACCTAACCTAACCTAACCTAACCTAACCTAACCTAACCTAACCTAACCTAACCTAACCTAACCTAACCTAACCTAACCTAACCTAACCTAACCTAACCTAACCTAACCTAACCTAACCTAACCTAACCTAACCTAACCTAACCTAACCTAACCTAACCTAACCTAACCTAACCTAACCTAACCTAACCTAACCTAACCTAACCTAACCTAACCTAACCTAACCTAACCTAACCTAACCTAACCTAACCTAACCTAACCTAACCTAACCTAACCTAACCTAACCTAACCTAACCTAACCTAACCTAACCTAACCTAACCTAACCTAACCTAACCTAACCTAACCTAACCTAACCTAACCTAACCTAACCTAACCTAACCTAACCTAACCTAACCTAACCTAACCTAACCTAACCTAACCTAACCTAACCTAACCTAACCTAACCTAACCTAACCTAACCTAACCTAACCTAACCTAACCTAACCTAACCTAACCTAACCTAACCTAACCTAACCTAACCTAACCTAACCTAACCTAACCTAACCTAACCTAACCTAACCTAACCTAACCTAACCTAACCTAACCTAACCTAACCTAACCTAACCTAACCTAACCTAACCTAACCTAACCTAACCTAACCTAACCTAACCTAACCTAACCTAACCTAACCTAACCTAACCTAACCTAACCTAACCTAACCTAACCTAACCTAACCTAACCTAACCTAACCTAACCTAACCTAACCTAACCTAACCTAACCTAACCTAACCTAACCTAACCTAACCTAACCTAACCTAACCTAACCTAACCTAACCTAACCTAACCTAACCTAACCTAACCTAACCTAACCTAACCTAACCTAACCTAACCTAACCTAACCTAACCTAACCTAACCTAACCTAACCTAACCTAACCTAACCTAACCTAACCTAACCTAACCTAACCTAACCTAACCTAACCTAACCTAACCTAACCTAACCTAACCTAACCTAACCTAACCTAACCTAACCTAACCTAACCTAACCTAACCTAACCTAACCTAACCTAACCTAACCTAACCTAACCTAACCTAACCTAACCTAACCTAACCTAACCTAACCTAACCTAACCTAACCTAACCTAACCTAACCTAACCTAACCTAACCTAACCTAACCTAACCTAACCTAACCTAACCTAACCTAACCTAACCTAACCTAACCTAACCTAACCTAACCTAACCTAACCTAACCTAACCTAACCTAACCTAACCTAACCTAACCTAACCTAACCTAACCTAACCTAACCTAACCTAACCTAACCTAACCTAACCTAACCTAACCTAACCTAACCTAACCTAACCTAACCTAACCTAACCTAACCTAACCTAACCTAACCTAACCTAACCTAACCTAACCTAACCTAACCTAACCTAACCTAACCTAACCTAACCTAACCTAACCTAACCTAACCTAACCTAACCTAACCTAACCTAACCTAACCTAACCTAACCTAACCTAACCTAACCTAACCTAACCTAACCTAACCTAACCTAACCTAACCTAACCTAACCTAACCTAACCTAACCTAACCTAACCTAACCTAACCTAACCTAACCTAACCTAACCTAACCTAACCTAACCTAACCTAACCTAACCTAACCTAACCTAACCTAACCTAACCTAACCTAACCTAACCTAACCTAACCTAACCTAACCTAACCTAACCTAACCTAACCTAACCTAACCTAACCTAACCTAACCTAACCTAACCTAACCTAACCTAACCTAACCTAACCTAACCTAACCTAACCTAACCTAACCTAACCTAACCTAACCTAACCTAACCTAACCTAACCTAACCTAACCTAACCTAACCTAACCTAACCTAACCTAACCTAACCTAACCTAACCTAACCTAACCTAACCTAACCTAACCTAACCTAACCTAACCTAACCTAACCTAACCTAACCTAACCTAACCTAACCTAACCTAACCTAACCTAACCTAACCTAACCTAACCTAACCTAACCTAACCTAACCTAACCTAACCTAACCTAACCTAACCTAACCTAACCTAACCTAACCTAACCTAACCTAACCTAACCTAACCTAACCTAACCTAACCTAACCTAACCTAACCTAACCTAACCTAACCTAACCTAACCTAACCTAACCTAACCTAACCTAACCTAACCTAACCTAACCTAACCTAACCTAACCTAACCTAACCTAACCTAACCTAACCTAACCTAACCTAACCTAACCTAACCTAACCTAACCTAACCTAACCTAACCTAACCTAACCTAACCTAACCTAACCTAACCTAACCTAACCTAACCTAACCTAACCTAACCTAACCTAACCTAACCTAACCTAACCTAACCTAACCTAACCTAACCTAACCTAACCTAACCTAACCTAACCTAACCTAACCTAACCTAACCTAACCTAACCTAACCTAACCTAACCTAACCTAACCTAACCTAACCTAACCTAACCTAACCTAACCTAACCTAACCTAACCTAACCTAACCTAACCTAACCTAACCTAACCTAACCTAACCTAACCTAACCTAACCTAACCTAACCTAACCTAACCTAACCTAACCTAACCTAACCTAACCTAACCTAACCTAACCTAACCTAACCTAACCTAACCTAACCTAACCTAACCTAACCTAACCTAACCTAACCTAACCTAACCTAACCTAACCTAACCTAACCTAACCTAACCTAACCTAACCTAACCTAACCTAACCTAACCTAACCTAACCTAACCTAACCTAACCTAACCTAACCTAACCTAACCTAACCTAACCTAACCTAACCTAACCTAACCTAACCTAACCTAACCTAACCTAACCTAACCTAACCTAACCTAACCTAACCTAACCTAACCTAACCTAACCTAACCTAACCTAACCTAACCTAACCTAACCTAACCTAACCTAACCTAACCTAACCTAACCTAACCTAACCTAACCTAACCTAACCTAACCTAACCTAACCTAACCTAACCTAACCTAACCTAACCTAACCTAACCTAACCTAACCTAACCTAACCTAACCTAACCTAACCTAACCTAACCTAACCTAACCTAACCTAACCTAACCTAACCTAACCTAACCTAACCTAACCTAACCTTCAGGATGACATTGTTGTTGCATTTCTTTTGTGCCTCCAGGGTCCCGAAAACTGTGACATTGCATTGTAGCAACATTGCCACTTGCCAAAAGGGTCGCCTATTGCCGGTTCTATTTTGGTTTGGACTGTGCAACGATATTGCATGTATGTTCCCGTATTGCTTTGTTGTTGGACTTTACATGGCAGAAGAAACTGATTTTGGTTTCTGTTCTAATTCTGGCTACAGATACTTTACTTGTGTGCACATTCTTACAATACCATTTGTTTTTGAGGTTGCATTACTTTAGAGGCCTAACAGGAATTCACTACATTTCTTTTTTTGGCATACTTAACTTCTGTCCTACCTGCTCATGATAGTCATTGTTCTCTAAGTAGTTTTTGGGTTGATTTCTGGAATGGGCATACTTGAGGGGGTTCCATTGGTTGATTGTGTAACACTTGCTATTACAGGCTGGGTTGGTTTGATCCAGGTCATGCAATAAACAGCAGGCAACACTGTTGCATCACCACATTATTCTACAACAGCTTGTAATTTATTTGCTGCAGGCAGTATCTGTTACAATTGCAGTGCCTACTACAGGTTGTTTCCACTTCTATATGCATCTCACTTTAGTGATTTGTGATTTCAATCACACATTAATACTTTGGAAAGGTACTCCATTCTATATCCATCTCATATGGATAATGGTATGCGACTAATCCTTTTCAACACCTCATTTCCTTGATCTGCTCCAAACTAGGTCCACTCATAATGCTCAGATTGTTTCGTATCAACTTTCCATTCTCAGTGTAGCCTGCTTTTGTGGTGGTACAATACCTTTTTACATTGGTTGAACGTCTCACAAGCTAGTGCATCATTACAAAGCCATATACCACATTTGGGCGACTGGTTTTGTCAGATCATACATGTGCTTGTTTTCACTTTCAAGACACTTCCAACATAAAGAATGACAAATGTAGTTTGTTACAAGTCATACACATCATCTGAGTAGTGATGCACTGCCTATGAAATAGGTGCAACCAATACAATAGGATAGTACCCCCATGACTTGTCTTGCCAATACATTGTCAGGGAAGTAACTTACATTAAACAAATAAAGATCTGCACATTGAGAGGACCTGTTTGTTTGAAACAATGCAGGTACAAAACTGCCAATTACTTGTACAGATATGCAGTTGTGTAGTAAGAGAGAGGCCTTCTACAACCAATTGTACAATACCAATCAATCTCTATGTGAGGGATGTGGTGATAGAGCCATGACATGGATGAAACCAACATATGTTACCTAGCAATTGATACATAATCAACATTGTTCTCACTGCAGACATTATGCTACAAACTGAACTGTGATGACTAATTTGTATAAAAATCTTTTAGAATAAACACTGAGTACCACAACAATTGTACACTATTTCTTTTAGGCTGTTAAACTAATTATCTTCAAACACACTGGTATTGTAATAATGTATATACATATGTGCAGCCTCAATAGAACACAAAACAAACACTGCACATAGAAGAAAACTTTCACAACAAAACAGGAACAATTAACACATGAACCCATTTGCAATATTTCCAAACTTCCACCATTCTAAATACCAGATTATCATCACTTACTATTATAATCACCTACATCCATATTCTCTCCACATACTGCTCCTCCAACTTTCCCTGTCACCTTTCACCACATACACGGAATCAAATAACAAACTGTTGTACTATTTTACTGTACATTTAGCATTGCAAAAGTAATGCCTACATTACAGACAAATTTCAAAGGAGATCATCACAGCTTAAACAAGGGACACACAACAGCAGGCACAAATGATCCATACTACAAATAACTAAATCAGAACATACACCCTAAGGTACACATCCAAAAAGACACTACAGGTAACAATCACCTTTTACATACCTATTTGTAATGTACCTAACCATGCTACCAATTCAACTTATTTCCTCTTCCACTCCCCAAAACTACCACTTCATCAATATACTCCCCTATTCCTTATATACTTACCTCAAACTTCTGTTTTATCTCTTCCAGCAACTCTGCTCCAACACTTTTACATCCAGACAATACCATACCTGATCCTTCAAATTCCCAACATCCATTTGTAATCTTGCAACTTCCTGTTTTAGTTCATCCTATCCCCCCCATTCCTATATCAGAAGCACTTTCTGCAACTTCTTTTATATCACTATTTGCCCCTTAGTTTAAATATCTCTCATCACTTTCTACATCCATACTCTTTTCCCTAACTAGATAGCAGTAAGGAAATAGTTTCAGTACAAATATGTCAACAGTTAACTTCCATTACTTTTATTTAACTCTCCTTTCGCCACTTTACATATATTTACATATTCATTTATTACACAACTTTCACTTTCAGTCCTTTCATAATATTGTAGCGGACCAGGTTGCACATATTTCGTATACCAGGAAGTGTGAAGTTCAGGTTAGCAGAATTCGTCCACACTGCCTACGCCGAGTCAGCGCTTATGTATGTATTTATACTACAGGGCTTTGACTCGGTCGGGAGTTGCTGTGGGAGTTGCTACGCGAGAGTTGCCACGAGAAAGTAATCAGAGATCAGTTATCACATTCGCCAACAGCTAACCAGGTAAGCATGCGACTCATCTAAGTTCTCTTGACTTGTCGGGGCTTCACCCCTAACTTCTATTGACTTGTCGGGGCTTCACTCCGATCTAATTGTTCGCACATTTAAAGCAACAATATAATTTATTGGGACAATGCATCCCCTGTGCTTTATTTAAATACCCCTATCCTAGAACGCTACCCTGGCCTGCCTACCATTCCAGTACCAACGCATCCCCTACCTCTGAGCTACCAACCCCCCTGTGTAATCACCTACTGCGGGGGTAACCACCCCCGTGGGGTGTTACAATATTATCCACCTTCTTGATATAAACATCTTCTACACTCTCACAATCACTAATTTCTTCCAGTTTCCTCTTCTATTCCCACTTTTCCTTTGCAGTTCTTCATCCACAGCAACAGCCTCCAAATGTGTAAGCCACATGAAACATAACAAAACGCACATTAATAGACATGCCTATAGCTAATTAAATTCTAATGTATAGTCTCATCTCCCTTTGCAAAACTACCTTTGGAGCTATGTTAATCCTAAATTATATTTACTACCAACAATTTCCACTTGGCACATTCACAGAATTTCTCCACAAATATTCCCATCTGCCACAAAATCTTATCTTTTCTCTCAATATTAGGAAAAATATACACAGGTATACTGGTCAACAGATTAAGAAGTTGGGTGGAAGAAGGAAAACTATCAGAATACCAAGCAGGATTCAGGAAATGTAACCAGACAATAGATAATATATTTATAATAAAGACGATAATAGATAAGTATTTGATTGAGTAGGAAAAGAGGAGGATATAATAGAGAAGCATTAGTGTATAAATTAAGTAGGAAAGGGGTAAGCAAAAGCTTTATAAAAGATATTACAAAGACTTATAAAGACATAAGATTCTGTATAAGATGTAAAAATAATGGAGTTACAGAAATGACACAGCAAAAAATACGATTAAGACAAGGGTGCAAATTGAGTCCCATTCTATTTAATATATTCATATACGAAAGAGTGAAAGAAAACAATCTGCACTGCCCCATAATAGCAAATACAGAGATACCAGGTTGATCTTATGCTCAGGGCTATAACGGTAATTGGGCTACACAAATCAGTTAATGGGATACATGACTTTTGTGAAGAATGGGGAATAAAAGAAAATATAAATAAATCAAAATTAAAGGAGGAAATACACTAAAAAAAGAAGAGAAATGGCAGATGGAGGGTTTAAAGTTAGAAGTTGACAAGGAGATGGAGGTTTTGGGGGTGAGGATGAGCAGTAATGGTGAATGGGGGGCGCATAGCAGGAAGGTTAGGGTTAAAGGAAAGGCAGCAATGACAGGAGTAAGGATGTGTAAATATAAATTAGAAATACCAACTAAATGGATAGAAAGAATGTACGAAGCATTGGAAGAAGCAAGGATGCTATATGCAGTAGAAATTTGGGAGGGGGATCGGATTTAAGCAGGAAAATAGACCAGAGTTATAGAATGTTTTGCAAAGAGCTATTGGGGTTAACAAGATCAACACCAGCGGAAGTAGCATTAGTGGAATTAATGTCTCAGGTACTTCACATCTACGTTATACTACACTGTACTTTTACTTACCCCAAAACATTGTTTCTACCTCTGATTTCATATTCATTTCACAAAATTCCTTTACACCTTCCACATCCAACCATTCCTTATTTTTCAATAGAGCAGGTTACACACAAATGCCAACATATCCACTTTTTCACAATTGACATAAACGTTATCACAGCCATACATGAGAATAAAATTAAACTATTTTAAAATAGAATGACATCAAACTGCAGTCACCATTTATTTTAACCAACCAACAGTTCATCTGTGAAATTAGTCTACAATGCAAATATTCCATTATAAGGTAATCTCAGGATGGACATTCTCCTTTCCATCAACCATTTGAGCACTTTTGAAAGATTTTCAAAAGGCAAATATCTCTTTTTCATAATCACTCACATTCTATACTACACTGTGTTACCTATTTTTAACATTTTAGTACATCATATCATGCTATATTATCATTACAAATGTTATAAACTGACTAATGCACCTTTAGTTTTGCTAACCCTCCGCTATACTTCTCACTTCTACAAACCTCGCTTTTCCGTTTAGTCTCCGTCTGCAAACTTCTCTCCCACCTATGGGGGGATGTTGTATGTGGCATTTGCTCTCCTTGATTCACGTTGTGTTTTGTTTCGTTACACTTCTGTTATGCTAGTTCTCTTGTGTGCTGCAGGGGTCCTGTGAACTCAGCAGAGCTATGTGAAGAGACATTTGCATTGTAGCTACATTGGATATACACGAACTGTTCTAGCATGTGACCAACCATTTATTGTTTGTATTCTGGTATATGGGGGAAATATTGCAAATGTTTATGGGACTTAATTCTTCCATTTACACTGGTTTTGGTTTGTGTTCTCTTCAGGCTAGCGATACATCTGTGCACATTATTACAATGCTATTTGTTTGAAGGTTATAAATTAGCTTCTGGGGAAATCAATAGTTCTTTTTTTGTTACTCCATTTCTCTATCCTACACGTCATGCTATTTATTGGTCCACTGGAATACGCTTTTTGAGTTGATGTATGGAATGGGCTGAGTTCAGGGTTTCATATTATTGATTCTATAGCAATTTCTATTTATTGCTACGAATGTGTGTTTTCATGCTGTTACCAATTGACTGTATCACCACATTCTTCACAAACAGATTGCTTGTTTTGTACTAATTTGCTGCAGCAGTATCTTCGGTTTGGATGGTACTAACTGTATTTCTGCACATAATTTACACTTCTGGACCTGATTATTTCATATACCTCTACATTTGTGTGGTTTCAATCCTGGGTTATTTAATATGGAAGCATACTATAATTACACAATGTCATTTATACAGGACGTGTGACAAATGTTTTTCAAACATTCAGTCCTACTGACAGTTTTTTTTCCTTGTTCTGCTGGATTGCATCAATCCCATATTAAGGTTCTCTCAAATAACCATATTGTTTTGTATGAACTTTCCATGTATATTAGCATATGAAGACTGATTTTGTGGAGAGACGATGTCTTATGCATTAGTTGACAACCCCAACTACTGCACAGTTGCTACACATTCATATAGCAAATACTACATTCAGGTCACCAGTGTAGTCACCTCATACAAGTTGCTTCATAGAACGTTCTACCATACATGATGACAAATGTAAGCATTTGCTACAAGTCAAACATGTAATCTGACTATGACATAGGTGCAACCAATACAATAGAGTACCTCCACAAAACAGGACTTTTCTTGGCAATAGGACATCATGAAATCTAAAACCAAATTAATCTGGGCATTACAGAGAACCTAGTTTACAGTGGTGCAATTCATGAATTGCAAAACAACAATGCATTGTCAGCAGGACTAAAGCTTTTGAAAACCAAAATGGTCACAAATCCCACATAGGACATGATGGTTCTACCTAATGGATTTCTCTTCCATATTTATTACCCTATGATTCAAACCTACTACACGACCCAAGATTTAGAGGTATATCAAATATTCAACCAGTGCACACATTACTTGCAGTTCTATTCTCATAGGTAGCCTTGTGAATCAGATTGGTTTTGTACTCAATCTATATGGGAGGCATGTAATGATATAGCAGTAACAGCAATCCTGTTGCATAAACTGAATACAAACCAAAGATGTCACATATAGCAATTATTACAAACTCCACCATTCAAATTCAACTTCGGCAACTCCAGACAGCAACCCAAACACTGTACTCCATTGATAGTGACTAATGAATATTATGAGCTCTAAGGATACATATTGAGTATCAAAAGAATTGTAGTGGTTTCCCATTAGGCCTCTAAACTAATTGAACCTCAAAGACAAACGGTATTGGAATAATGAGCATACATATATCTGCAGCGTCAACAGAACACATAACCAAACACTTCCATAACAAAACATGTGCAATATTTTCCCACAATTCAAACTACATTTTTATCATCACCATAATAATCACCTTGCAGCACATATAACAGAAGCTATTAAACAATACAATGTGCATTTACGATTGCAAATGTCATACCTATATTGCATACTAATTTCAAACGAGCTCAAGACAGCTCATTTCAACTACAATAACAACAGCCACTCGATGAATACAACAGCATGCACAATAGGCCACACTACACATGCCTAAAGCTGAACATCATATACCCTAGGGTAAACAACCACAAAGCCAATACAAATAACCATCACCATTATATACCTCTTTGTAATGTACTTAACCATACCCCATTCCTTACATACTTACACTTACCCTCTTTCAATAACTCGGCTCCAATGCTTTACATCCGGACAATACCATTCCTGATCCTTGAAATTCCCAATCACCATTTATAATTTTACAACTTTCACTTTCCTGTTTTGCTTCATCCTATCCCCTCCCATTCCTATATAAGAAACTCTTCTTTTATATCACTATTTGCCCTTCTTAGTTTAATTCTCTCTCATCACTTTCTACATCCAAACTGTTTTCCCTAACTGGATAGCAGTAATGAAAGAGTTTCAGTGCAAATAAAAGTCAACAGTTAACTTCCATCACTTTTATTTAAGTCTCCTTTCACCACTTCACAATACATATTCATTTTCTACACAACTTTCAGTCCTTTCATAATATTATCCACCTTCTTGATATAAACATCTTCTACACTCTCACAATCACTAACTTCTTCCAGTTTCCTCTTCTATTTCCATTATTCCTTTGCAGTTCTTCATCCACAGCAACAGCCTCCAAATTTGTAAACCACATGAAACATAACAAAATGCACATTAATAGTCATCTCTATAGCTCATTAAATTCTAATGTAGCATCTCATCTACCTTTGGAACTATGTACAATCCTTAAATATATTTACTACCAACAATTTCCACTTGACACATTCACAGAATTTCTCCCCAAATATTCCCAACTACCACAAACTCTTATCTTTTCTCTCTGTAAACATTTATATCTGAATTCAAATTTCCCTACACCAATTTATTGTTTCAACTTAGTAATAACACCTTTCTTTTTCCTCACTTTTCAATCCAAATGTACAATCCAGTCAGTTTTTTCACATCATATTGCAGATACCTTACATATGGAAATGTATAATCACAATTACTATAGCCACATAAAATCAGTATTTCCATCCTCAACACCTCCATTGGACACACTATCTTCCTCAAATACACTCTAATCATTCTAAACAACCAAACTTCTTATTGTTACTACTATATTGCTACAAACCTTTCAGATAAAATGAAACCTCTCAACATACTCAGTTTCTTTTTAAGCAATTCAAGACTATTTAACCACACATTCTCCTTATTACTTCTGAATCCTAAACATCTTTTAATTTTCCAATCCTTTACAGACTTATTTCCAAACACATGACCCTAAACCAGAAGTACAAGCTATATTCTCAACCTCTTAACTCCAATAACACATACTGCTTCAAACACCAAACCTAATCTCTCAGGTACTTCACAACTACATTATCTTCACTGTACTTTTACTTACCCCAAAACATTATTTCTACCTCTCATTTCACAAACTTTCTTTATACCTACCATTCCTTATTTTTCAATAGAGCAGGTTGCACACAAATGCCACATATCCACTTTTTCACAATTTACATAAACGTTATCACAGCCATACATGACAATACAATTAAAATATTTTAAAATGACATCAAACTGCAGTCACCATTTGTTTTAATCAACCAACAGTTCATCTCTGTGAAATTAGTCTACAATGCAAATATTCATTTAAAAGGTAATCTCAGGATGGACATTCTCCTTTCCATTGAACATTTTTGAAAGATTTTCAAAAGGCAACTCTCTCTTTCATAATCACTTACATTCTATACTACACTGTGTTACCTATTTTTCACATTTTAGTACATTGTAACATGCTATATTATCATTACAAATGTTATAAACTGACTAATGCACCTTTAGTTTTGCTTTAGAACTTTCAACAAACACATAATAAAAAACATCATGAACAAAATATAAAATATACCAACAGCATCACCTACAGTCCCATGCAAATTGATTGGAACAGAACAATGACACATTTTACTTGCTTTCATACATTTAATCATACATTACTTCCAATCTACATTTCTTAATACTTAATATGTCCTCCTTTCTGTTTTATAAGTTCCAATCCACAATTAGGCATCAACTCTACAAGATTGGAACACACATTTTTGAGATCATGAAACCGCACTTGAATTACAGTTAATATCAAACATTCTTTTGTGGAGCAGTCAAAGTTTGCAAGCCTCTTTTACCAAATAACCCACAAATATTGTATTGGATTAATATCAGGCACATTCCCAGGCCAGTCAAGCACACAAACATTGTTATCTTTAAAGAATTTCTTCACTTTCTTAGGGGTGTAGCAGGTAGTTAACTCTTGCTGAAAACTTTTGTCACCTTCTAGAAACCTTTTCTGGGGTTCACAAATAACTCTCGCCAGTATGGTTTCAACTGAAATTAAAGGTCCTAGTCATTCATAGGTGAAATGGCCCCAAAACATTTTCTTCTCAGGGTGTTTTACACTCTGTAGAAATTGTCCTAAATTTGCAGCTTCATTATTTGATTGATGCATACATACCCAATCCTCTGACCTTGCACTTCAGAATAAGCCTCATCAGAGGAAATACTTTTTTACAGTTTTGTACTGTCCAATTCCAAAGAGCACGCACCCCATGAGAGGCGTTTGTTACACATTCTTTGTGCAAACAGTTCCTTCTTCACGGCTTTTCAGACTTTTCTTCAAACTGCTAAACGTCTACAACAGACATTACATACATATACATTCATTCCCCTATCCATCAGATCACAAGCCAAGTCCACACAGCACAGGGCCTACAGTCTGTTCTCCTTTTCCTAAGGAGAAACCAGTCCATCAGTTAATGGAGCTCTTTTTCCAACCATATTTCCCTCTTTTCTTTGATGTAATGCAGTAGGGATTTTTGTACTCGTGAATGATTCTATGTATAGTGACTACATCTAACTTTGTAGCCATCTCTCTTTGTGTCATAGAAATTGTCTGCTAATACTGGAATTGCACTTCACTTGCTGGAAGTCAGATCCATCAAATGGAAGTCAGATCCAAAGTATATAATATTACACATTAACTATAAAACTCCACCACATACAAACAAATACCCATCTAAATGAACACCAACTATCAAACAACACTGGCCAGAGAACATTTGATTTCAATGTAAGCACAGTGCTGACAATTTACCTTATTTCAATTAATTTACATGGAACTGTATTATTACAAAGGTTTTTCAGATCACACCTTTAAGCATATACACCACAATTACAGATAACTTCAACTTGCTCCATGATGCACAATTTAGGTATACAATCTAGAATATCCATTGCACAGTTTTAACTCTTATCTTACCATACCATACTAACTACTCTTGATTATGCCAATCTTTTCCAAAAATGGTTTTCAGTAAACTGTTGAAATACAGAATAGCTGCATACTCTCAGTGGTTGTAAATCAGTTAAGGAACACAAATTTGCAGAATAATGCATTTATTCACATTCACTTATAAAAACCATTACAAGCTACGGCACCATGCATGGCCCTCAACCAACATATTCCTACTGCTCTCTCTATCGCTCAATCACACCCCTTCACACATCTATATATAGATGTCGCTACTTGGTAAAATAAATTTACCTGTATTCCAACATACCTTCTTAAATACATATTACACTCCAAATTTTACTATTATCAATTACTTTACATTTAACACATCTCTAAACTTTTCAACTTGATTTTGACCTAAAGCCATATCCATATCCACAATGTTTTCTTCAGACTTTACTTTCACAATATTAGTTTCACCAATAATACAACTTTAATTTACAAAGTGGTAATGAGTTTCTATATATTTAGCTTTATTTGTAAAATTACCAAATTACCAATATTGGGCAAATATCAATGTTTCCTATATCTATTGCACCAGACTTATCTTCATCATACGATCAAAACTTTTAATATTAACATCAGGCAAAATATCTTTTCAAACTTTTAATTCACTCACACAATACGGCATTCAACTGATGTGGAGGACTTTGTTACACTGTTCAGTTTCTTTTATTTCCAATACATTAGATTTCCATATAATTTAATTACATAACCTGTTATTGATTTTCTATCAATAATATTGCCTGCCCAATCATCATCTACGTAACAATCTAAACTTTCACCTTTTGTATCTTTATTAAAGGTTAGCTAAGTCTTTGGTTAAAGCTAAATCCTTTGAAACTCTCAAAACATACTTATGACTACTACCATAACAGTTTGAAATCGACTTAACTAATTTCCACTAAAACTTGTATATTAGTTCAAGAACAAGACCTGATATAAGAGAGCTCCAATTCAATTTTTTATTCAATATCATCACATGCTCATTGCTCAGATTTAAACTTCAATTTTTGTTCCATGGGAATAAAATCAAATTAGACTTTACAATATCACACTTTTTATAATAGCAAGATGAGAAGACCTTTCATCTAGGGCTATTTTTCCTTGATTACAATTATGATTACAATTAATATCTAAATACGTTATATTATTTTACCCAAATCTTTCATTTGACATCTTAAATAATACATTTTAACAAACTACCTTTATATTATCTTTATAACATATGAGTAAATAAACAAATAGAATTAGATAAACATTGTTTTTATTCTCCATATCACTTAATAAATATATATATTATTAACAACATTCATTTTCACTTATATCAAAGCCTAAACTTCTCACATACATATCAAAGCATTCATTCCAAGCTCTCAAGCTCTCTCCATCCATACAATTCTTTGTTCAATTTTAATACTCTATCTGTATCATCTTCATAGCCTTGTGGCTATTTCACATAAACTTCTCATTTAGTTTCACCATTCACAAAAACTGTCTCTACATCCATTTGTTCAATTTTTAAACCATTTTGACATCAATATAACATTAAAATGTTTAAGGTTTGCATTCTTGCTACCAGAGAATAAATTTCAGCAATTAAAGGATATACTCTTACCTTTTTTGTATAGACCCATTTTACATCGGAAATATTTTTAACATTTGGCTTATTTACACATATCCAGGTTCTATTTCTATTTAAACAACTCATTTCCTTATCCTTGTATTTTCCCAATTTTCAGAATAATTATTATTAACAGCATCATAAGCAATAGTATTTTCAACATTGACATAATTTACATAAACATTATATACAAACTTCATCTTGCAGGTTTTCTTTTTTGCCTGATTCATCTTTCAACCTTAAATCTTCAAATTCATCATTTACATTTTCATCAATATTATCATGCTCATTCTCATTTTCACTTCCTTTTTTAACACAAGCCCCTCTTGACTCATCTTTAAAACCTATACAACTTCTACCATCTTCAATTATATTACATGTCTTGCTAAAACTACTCTGATATTAATAAAAAAAACTCTACAACCTAACATTTTCATAACCTAACAAAATACCTAAATCTGTTTTTCTATGCCATTTTGACTTTCTTCTCTGTTCAGGAACTCTGACAAATACTCTTTACTTTCATATAGTTTTAATGTTCTATATTAGCTTTTTCTCGAAACATTTCATAGGGTGTTTTGTCCTTTACTACCATATTATTAATAACTATATTTCTTAAATAAGCTACTGTTTTAACACTTTCAGGCCAGAACCTCTATCATCTACTTTAGCCTCTGGCAATAAGCATTTAGACATGTCCATAATGTCTCAATTGTATTTTTCTGCTGTGCCATTCATTTACATGTGGAAGACAAGGTTCAATACATATACCCTTTTCCCTAGAAAAATTATATATGTGCCTTACCATTATTGCACCTCAACCCTTTACTCTTTTTTCTGACTCACTTTCAACTCAATTTACATAGTCAACAAACAATTACATACCTCACTCTATTTCATAAGATACACTTCAGATACTTTAATCAACAAACTTTAAAACATATTTAAACCAGCAGTCCATTCAAATCAGTATGTACTATCTCTAATATATCCTTTGCTCCTGTTTTCATTATTATATGGCAAATTATGCATTTTATTATCCAATCTTATCCCACACTTAAAATAATGACTCCAATTCTTTTGGCAAACCCTTAAACATTTGCTTATCACACATTAATTTATTTTCAAATAATTAGAATTTACATGCCCCACTGTACTATGTAGTTTTCTTTTTTGGGCAATTTACCATTTATCACATTTGATTCACTTACTATAATTTAACTTGTCATGTGATACAAAGAATTATTTTTAATAACCAAATCAACTGAATCTCCATTTGGATCATCAACTCCTCAGCTGAAGGCCAGTGTTAATAATGTTGCTTGCACACGCCTCCTTGCTGCTGAATGCCACCTCTCAACTTCCATACATTTTCACTTAGCCTCATGCTCATTACATTGCACCTTAAAATGCCCAAACTTGAAGCACACTTCATCTTTTTTTCTTTCAGTCTTAAATGCACTCACACGAATTTTGCTTTCTTCTACTTTTTCTTTTAATTCATCTATTTTTATTTTACTTTTCCCATGTCTAACAGGCTCATCACTTTCTTTCAACACATCAATTTGGTTCACCAAATATAACTTAATGAACTTGAAAGCATCTTAATCATATAACTATTTTTCCTTTTCACTAACATTTGCACCTACACTTTTCAAATCATTAATTAGCTTTTCAAACTCGGTAAAAATGCCATTTGAATCTTCAGTAACCTTCAACTTCCACTTTTTCCAATTTACTTCTTATACAAATTTTCAGTAGAGTAGATTCCTTTCAATACTTTTCATCAAGCTTTTTTTTTATTACCTTCATACACCATCTTTGTCTTTCACAAACTGTGGCTGATCATTCAAAATACCACACTATATATGACATTTATAGCTTTCAATCTTTTTCCATCCAATTGGGCTCTATCAATCATCCCTTTTTCTCTCATTGCTACTTCCTCATATTCCTTTAGATTTAAAATCATTCTGACTCCCTTTTCCAGCACTCATAGTCCTTGCCATCAAAAACAGGAATTGTAATTTCATCCACCATCTTGCCTACTTTTCCTTTCCTTATGCTTTTCTTCACAATTACACCATTTTAAAGAACTATGTCCATTATTTTTCTTGCAATGGGTTTCACTTTTTGCTTAGCACTTTCACAAGAAGCAACTATTTAACACTTTGCACATGTTTTGCTATTCCCATGGCACCCAAAAGCCCATGTGCAGATAAGTAGTAAAAAAACAGATGAAACCACAGATCTCCACTACCATGTCAGAATAGAGAATAGCTATATCCTCTCAGAGGTTGTAGATCAATTAAGGAACAAATTTATGGAACAACACATTCATTCACAATCACTGATAACATTTTTAGAAACCATTCATTACAAGATCTGCACCACAGCCTGCCAGCTATACCATTCAAAATTAAATTACATGGTTTACCACTTTCACAATGACAATCCACAAACTGTAAAAACTGCAATGAAATACTTTTTAAACAGAGTCTTGAGCAATAGTTGGACCTATCACAGCTCAAAACACTGAGTCACTGTCTGGTCATTCTCTTCCCACAGACATTCATACTTGCTCTCTTTTTAATATTCAATTCAATCAATATTCAATTGATTCAATTTTAATCAATTATGCATGTAATCAACAAATTTCTTTAAACAAATCTACTTCGACTATCAGTGTCCAAACTATTCCCATATACCAAACATCTCCCTAAATTAAGCCTTTATCTTACCATTACCAATTTCTTCAAAATTCTACATCTTATTCTAGCTCTCAAATAAAAGAAACAAACACTACATTTAACACCACCTACTTTACTTACAACTAGTACTAAAGCAACTTCATCCTCCTAATGCATTCAGCACTTCTACCTCAAATTTGGGACAATCTTACTATATACCAAAAACAAAAATACCTATAATTATAACAAACAACTTTTCCCACTATAAATATCACCATAATTTCACTGTTACTTAAGTTCTATTACTTACAATCTTTATTCTAGACTGCCCAGTCAGGATCCATCATACCATCCTGGTTAACAATTCTCCCAGCTAATTCTCTCCATCACACTCATCATAATTAGATATTCTTCATACTTCATTAAGGATCCTTGTCTTGAACAGACATCCACATTCCATTCATTTACATGCAACAACAAACACCTATTATAATATATTATTTTGGAACATTTCTGACCAACACCATTTTCAACAACACAAAAACTACATCCAAGCGTTATCATTTGTAAACAGAAACCCAATCTTTTCTTCAATAAAAATACAAACACACACTACTGCACAACTCAACCTAAAACCATTTCCCTCACTTAATAACCAACAACAAATGGCTAATATTTTGAGAGCCACAATAACACTATTCACATACCATATCCCTTTTCACATTAACCACAACAAACCCACAAAACATTTGAACTTCCTTCAGGAAATGATTCCAACAGAGTTCCGCAGAAATGCACCCCAACTGGCTAATTAAGCAAAGGAGTTTATAAACTTGGGAACCAGCATAATGTAACCAAATGCACTTCAAAAAATTGAAAAAGTAACATGCATCTCCAATTCAAGACAATTAACCTTTATCAATTATACATCCAACGCCATACATTAATTCTTTAACCACATCTATTAAAGCTAACCCTATACTTCAAATGCATCCATCTATCCTAGGCATTTTATCTTTCAATTAACAATTTCTTCCAAATACCAAGTCTTGCTACATTTCTCTAAAAAACATTACTACTATTAAACTTATTACCTTACATACACAAAGCATTTCATACCAGTACTGGGAATCATTTCGCATTCACGTTGTCCATAAGCAATTTTGTTCAAGCACAACCAAAACATATTTGCAGCTCAAAATCATGATAGTTTACTTGCCAATAAAAAAAGCAACTCAAATATTATACTGCAAATCCATTTTCCACAATACATTCATGTAATTACACTGTGTAATCTAATTTCCTTACTTACCATGTTCATTCATGACTGCTCATCAGGGCCCATTCTCCCATTCTGTGTAGAAATTTCTCCCTGTTAGTTCTCACGCATGATATTCTTCATAAATAGTCAATCTCCAGTGTTCTTTCGAGGACCACATCTTAGATATCCCATTCCATACATTAAAATGCAACAGAAAACCAGGAACATCTATAATAATATTTTATTTTGAAAGCTTTCAGAACAACACTATACCCTAAACCCAAAAGCTACCTCCAAAATCTATCATATCTGAACACAAAACCAATGTTTTCTTCAATAAAACCCCAAACAGTTTGCCAAACAACTAGGCCATTAAAACCTTCTTCCTCACTTAAGAACCAATACCAAACAGCTCATATCTTGAGAGCCAGAGCAAACACCATTTACGTTTCATATCGCTTTTCACATTAACTCCAATAAACCCAAAAACAATTCGAACCTCCTTCCGGCATTGATTCCAACTGAGTTCCTCAGAAATGCACCCCAACTGGCCAATTAAGCAAAGGAGTTTATAACCTTGGGACCCAGCATATAGGAACCAAATACTCTTAAGGAAATTCGAATGTTAACCTATGCCTCCAAATTCAAAACAATTCACCTTTTATCAGATATGCATCTAACACCATACATTAACTCTTTAACCACATTCATTTCAGCTATCCCCATACTATCTATATGGGCTTTTTATCTTCTCATTCACAAGTTTTTCAAAATAACCAGTCTTGCTATAGCTCTCAAGAAACAACTACAACTGACACTTGTTAATTTCCATGCACAATAATAGTACTTCATATCTTGCCTGGATATTATTCCCGTTTCTGTTCTCCTAAAGCAATGTCATGCATGCACATTCAACAGGTAAAATTATAGTTCTAAATCACAATGGTTTAGCTGCCCATGAAGAACAAACACATTATACTGCAAATCAATTTCCCACTATAAATAATGTAATTCCACTATGTAATGTGATTTTCATTACTTACCACTTTCATTTAAGACTGCTAATTTGGGGCCCATTCCCCATTCTATGAAGAAATGTAACCTGCTTAATCCCTCAACCACAGTTTTAATATACAATCAAATTGCACTTTTAGTTTGAAGACCACATCTTAGACATTCCATTCCATACAATTATATACAACATAAGTTCACAAATATCTACTATACTTTTACATTTTGCAAGTTTCAGGCTCTAACAGTGTACTAAAACCAAAAGCTACCTCCAATAATTTATTTCCATAAAATAAAAGGTTTGCAAGACACCTTAGCAAAAAAGCCTTCTCCCTTGCCTAAGAACCAACATCAAACAACTATTATTTTGAGAGCCACAGCAAACACCATTTATGTTGTATATCCCTTTTCACATTAACTTCCATAAACCCAAAAACAATTCAAACCCCCTTCCGGCATTGATTCCAACTGAGCTCCGCAGAAATGCACCCCAACTGGCCAATTAAGCAAAGGAGTTTATAACCTTGGGACCCAGCATATAGGAACCAAATACACTTAAGGAAATCTAAAATGTCAACCTCCATCTCAAATTAAAGGCAATTCTGTTTCACTCAATTACACATCTAACCATCATAAGTTTCTTTATACAAATGTATTTCAGCTATCAATGCCCCAAATACTCCCATATTCCAAACACATCTACCTATCTTATCATAAACAACTTCAAAGTCCCAAGTATTACTCTAGCTCTCAAAAGAAAAACCAAACAAATATCTCAATTAATACCACCTACTTTACTTGCAACATTAAGGCACTTCATTGCTGACAACACTTACATCAATTCTGCATTTATTCCTCATTCTGATGGTAGTAAAGCAACTTGGTCCTCCAAGCACATCCAGTAGTTCCATTTGTAACTCAAAATCAAGATAGTCCACCTGCGCATCTGAAAGAAAGCAAATAATACTCATATTACAGTGCAAATCTATTTATTGCTAATTAATATCAAACCAACATAGTCATTTCACCTCTATTACATACCACATTCATTCAACATTAGGAATTCAGGGCCCATTATCCCCTTCTGGAAAACATTTCTACTGCATATTTTTCTCAATCGCACACTGCATAAATGATCAATCTCCAATATTTGTTTCAGGACCACATCTTAATGTATACAGTAGAATCTCGTTAGTACGTTTTTGCAGGGACCTAAGGATTTGGACGTCATAGGCGGGAAGACGTGTTAACGAAAATGCAAAATCTGCAATTTAAGAACATAGGTAATAGGAATCTAATAATTACTACGTCTCCATGGGCAATTTAAATCGATTTTGAGTACAATTTCATACTGAATACGATCCGCATTTGCAAGTTAAATTCAATATGTTTAAATGGATTTGGATACACAAAGCCTGAGAATAAATAATTCAAGCTTTTATTTTGGTTAACTTGGATTTTTTAGGTTATGAATGTTTTTGAGAAAATAAATTGCGAATTGTGGAAGCAGCAATAGTGGTTTTGCTGTGTGTTTTATTGCACACGTGATAACAATTTCTGCTAAAAAAGAACAAATTATGAGCGTGCATCGTGTTACGAGTACAATAGACGATATCATCTTTGGTGTATACAAGACGATTTGAATACGGAGGTGTTTCCATGCAACAAATTTCGTTCCGGTCCTCTTCTGATCCTATTTTCCAAAAGAAAAGTTTTGTTTTAGTATTTTTCTCTTCTCTAAAAGCAGTTTCAATCAATTTAGGTTTGCTAACAATCGTGTTTAAGGTTGACGGAGGAATGTTTAACTTCCGCACTATATCGACATGTTTTATATTTGGATTGTGATTACATCAAGGATTTTCAGTTTTTCACTGTTGCTTATTTGCCTACTACACTTTCTTTTTTTTCATTGTAAATGAAAAGTTAAAATACAATCTACGGTTGTTTGATCATCACTCAACATTAGAAACTATCGTTAACGTTTACCGCGTTTACCATGCCAAGGTAAAGCATTCTCTATCCCACCCACAGAAATTGTGTCACACAAATATTTAAATGCATGTATGTGATTGGCTGCCGATATCCAACCCGTGACCAAGGATTGACCAAAGTAGCAAATGAGGACGTCAAACTATGAACGTGTTAAACGCCTACTCCCACTGTACCGATCAAGGATTGGCCAAAACAGCAAATGAGGACGTCAAACTTCAAACGTAGTAAGCGGGACCAGGAAAACGCACTAAGCAAACATTATTTATTATATTTGGTGATTTGGTACCGGGACTTTTATAATTTAACGTAATACATGGGAAAACGTGTTAATGAGGAACGTGCTAACGAGATTCCACTGTAATGTCTAACATTTACATACAACCGAAAATAAATTCATTTTGAAAACCTTCAGAGCAATACCATGTACCTACATCCAAAATAAATAATTTATAATTAGAAAGGCAATTTTTTTCTTCAATATTATCACACACACCATACCTACCACACAGTTGATCCATAAATTCCTTTTCTCTCAACTAACAACAAATAGCTAATATTTAGAGAGCTACAGCAACACTATTTATTTTGCATCTCTCTTTGTATATTAACCACAACACAAAAAAAAAAAAAAAGAAATTGAAATTACTTCCAGAAAGGATTCCAACTGAGTTCCACAGAAATGTATCCCAACTAGCCAATGAAGCAAACCAGTTCATAACCTTCGGACCCAGCAAAAAATAACCAAATATACTTAGGGAAATTCAAATGTGAACCTACATCCTCAATTCAAGGTGACTCACCTTTAATCAAATGCAATTCTTTAAACCAAATCTATTTCAGCTATCAATACCCAACATTTTCCCATATTACAAGCACATCTTCCTATCCTAAAGCAAAATGACTTTGAATTGTCATGTCTTGGTAACTCTCATAAAAATTTGCTATAAATAAAACTTGCTATTTTGCATGAAGAATTAAAGTATTTTCTAATACACATAACAGCTTATGCCCCAATTTTATTTTCTAAAAGCAAATTCATATTCAAAGTACATTCAAAACTTTTATCACCCAAAATCAGGACTAACTATTCATCTAAAACTGACAATTATGATCACAATACAAATCACTTTTCCATTATAATATCGATGTAAGAATACCATCATTTGACTTCTATTAGTTACCATATTCATTCAAAACTGCAATTACAGAATATCATCCCTTTCTAGATAGAAATTAGTTTCAAATACTTTTCTCAATCACAATATGTACAGTCACTCTCCAGCCTTCTGTTGAGGAATACTTTGGGCAGTCCCTCCACATTTGACTGATATACATGCAACAGAATTTCAGAAAAATGTGTTATCAGCTTCAACATTTTAAACACTAACAGCAACAAATTTGGGTATCCAAAAGAATTTCAAACAACAAAAGTTAATTTCTAATATTTATTTATTCTACCTTATAAACTTATTTGCAATGCTTCCAACCAATTGTTCCAATACCTTTCTGATACAATAATAACAAACCAACAACTCTTATACCTTTAAACTGGATATTTTCAAAAGTAACTTATGCTGATTAAATTCAATAAGAGGTGTGTTTTGAGGTTCATGTAAATACATTCAATACTTTTCACAAAACCTTTATTTTGCTAATACTCTACATACTTTGGGCACTTTCAAAGTGTAACACTAACATTTGATATGTTTGAAGTTCTTTCATTCCAGGCTATTTTCAAAATTTTAACAACATCCAGTACTAAATAAATGAACTGGAACATTTCACATTTCCAAAGGGTAAGAAAAATAACATTGAAAAACAGCATTGGATCCAAATACAGTCTATCACCTATGTGTTTTGAGTAGTTTAATTTTCAGGTGAATAAACCTCATACTATAAAATACAAGTTAATATTCAAAGAACACTAAGACACTTTAACAATTCAAACTTAGTTCTTAACTTACGAAACTTCAAATATGGGTGCCAATTATATCAAGACAATTGCACTGTCTTTGGATTTCTATTACTTACCATGTTCACCTAGTTCTGCTAAAACAAGTGAAGGATTTACAGCCACTGTTGATATCCAACAGTAATTATATACCCCACACACATCCGAAAGCTCCATTTATAGCTCAGAAACAGAATGGCATCCCTGCCCATCTGAAACAAGTATTGTTACAACCCAAGTCAATTTTAATATTAAGCATAGCCATAGGTGAAATAACTAAATGTTATAGTTCAACAAGATATTTTCAAAACCCTCTCATGCTGCTTAAACCCAATTGAAAGTGCACTTTGGGCTCAACGTAGATAAGTCAGGTGTTTGAGAGAAGTTATAGTTTCTGATATTAAACAAAGGAATATGGCATCCTATATGACACACAAATCCATTTTTATAAAAGAACAAGTACCAAATTACAAATTATAAATCAGTCAATTGTTAAGTTATTTAAACTTCTAGCTGTTTGAGATAAGGTTATAAAACATGACTTTTCCTAGGAATTTATTCTTTGATGTAGAGTTCACTTTTGCCAAATTTTAACTTCTTTCCAAATTATTTCTTAAACCTTGAAGAAGACTGAACAGAAGCTACAAGTGAAGCATTTTTAATTCACAAATGTTTGAGACAAGCAGTATGGGACTAACTACATTACATTACCATTATGTTTATTTTCTCAGTCAAGGAAACCTCAAACCCCTGTTAGCAAAAGGATAATATACAAAATTGAAATGAAATTTTAAAGTACGTCTAGCCATTGAAATTATTCAAATGAAGTTTTTAGCTTTGACAGAACCTGCTTCTATCAATGACATGAACATACACTGTAATTTGACTTCTATTCCTTACCAAGTCTATTAGTTCTGCTAATCTCCAAATTGTCTCTCTCAGCATAGCCATTCTTCCTGGCTAATTCCGTTAATCAGTCTTCGCAGACAGCTATTCAACAGTCTTCGTATGAGGCCCAAACTTTGTGCAGACATTCCGCAATGAGTTCATTCACATGCAACAAAACATCAGGAACGTTTAGTATGTTCCACAGTATTTTAGACATTCGCAACACCACCATTTACCTAAACCCACATTAATTTTAGACTACATAAAATGTCAATTGCTAAGACAAAAACATTTTCTACACTTCATACCCCATTTCCGATGTACAAACACACTACTGCTATTATTATCAAAAACACAACTAACCTTAATTACAAATTCAATACAAGGAACACATATTCTTAGACAAACAGCAACACATCTTACGCATCCTATTACATTTGACGTTAATTCCAAAAACCTCCCTGATCCTTAACCCAAACTGTTCCCAGGACGCGAAAACAATTTCGAAGTTCCTTACATTATTTATTCCTAAGGACTTCCAAGGATATATATTCGCTCTGGCCAGTTAAGCAAACCAATATATCTCCTAGGGATCCAGTATGCAGGAATAAACGTTTGTAAGGAAATTCGAATGTGAACTTTAGGCGGTTCACTCATAAGTAATACGAATCTCAAAAACGTTTTAATTAACCCAAACAAATCCAGAAACTTCAATGCATTTAAATGTCCTAACCAAAATCTTTCCTTTAATAATTTCTCCGGAATCCAAGCTGTTGCTGTAGCTCTCACAATACAAACAATTACTATAACCAATACATATTACATTAAATGCACAATGAAACCATTTGATAACACACCTAACAGTTTTACAGCATAGCCGATGTGCTTAAGAAACTTCGGAGTCCAAGCACAACCAACTTGTGATTTGTACATCAGAAATACAACGGGTTTGTAGATCGATTGTAACAAGCGTTAAAACAATGCAAATCAATTTACAATATCAAGGGGAACTTAATAAATCCTTTGATCTTATACTACACATTTTGAAAAGTAGCTCATACTGCTGACACTGAATTATAGATGTCTTTTGTGCTTCATGTAGATATGTGTAATAGTTTTGATATAAACGTTATTTGCAGATACAGTACTAAATGATTAGCTTTTCCACATAATACACATGTCTTTAGTTTTATAAAACAAGGAATACCAAATAATTAATTTACTTTTTTCAAACACAGAATTACAACTTCATTCACTGTTCTAGTTGTTTCAAGAGGTTTTATTTCAATACAATGTTTCTAAAGAATTTCTACTCGATTAGTGACATTACGAGTACTTTTAAAGCGTAGCATTAACATTTGCAACTTCTAAACTTCTCTTTCTAGATTCTTTTGAAAATATGATAAACATCCAGCATTAAATACATCAAGAAGACCAATTTGCATTTACAAACTGTAAATAAAAGAAATTCCAATAACGCCATGGCAACTAACTACAGTCTAACACATCTGTGTATTAGGGCAATTAATTTTCAGCTATTTCAGACTCAAACAACAATGGGAGGAAGCGGCAGTGAAAAACAGTAGGGTTAATATTCAAAAGCTTTTGAGGCAATTGAATAATTTAAAGTAACTTTTTTCCTTTGATCAAACTTCAGGTATATGTGGAAATGATATCAAAACAATCACACTGACTGTGGATTTCTATTACCTACCATGTTCACCTAGTTCTGCTAAAGAAGTGAAGGATTTACAGCCACTGTAAATGTCCAACAGTAAATTTACAATCCAGGCACATCTGAAAGTTCCATTTATAGCTCAGGAAAGGAATGGCTTTCCTGCCCATCTGAAACAAATATTATAACAACCCAATTCAATTTAAATATTAAGGATAGCCATAGGTGAAAGTTATGCTTTATTTTCAAAACCCTCTCATGCTGCTGAAACGCAAAAAAAGGGTCACATTGGGCTCCAAGTAGGTATGTAACATGTACTTAAGAGACGTTATATTTTATGACATTAAACTAAGTAATACGAGGTCTCATAAGAAACACACACTCCTTTATATAAAAAACAATTAAGAAATTACAATTTGTAACTTTAAGCCAGTCAATTGGAAATGTATCCACTCTCCTGGTTGATTGAAATAAGGTTCTTAAACATGACTGTCCTTAGCAATTTATTCTTGGATGTAGAGTTCAAAATGTTATGTTTTTAATACTTAAAACTCTAGCATTGACTTTTGCCAACTTTTAAGTGGTTCTTTTCCAATTCTTTCTTAAATTTTGAACAAGATTGAACAGAAGCTACAAAAAGTGAAGCATGCTTAATTCACAAACTTTTGAGAACAGTGTGGGACTATGTACGTTTCATTACCATTATATTTATTTTCTCACAAAAGGACACCTCAAGCCCCTGTTAGCAAATGGATAATATACGAAATTGAAATGAAATTTTGAAGTACGTCTAGCCATTGAAATTATTCAAATGAAGTTTTTAACTTTGACAGAACCTTATTCTATCAATGACATGAAAATACACTGTAATTTGACTTCTATTACTTACCAAGTCTATCAGTTCTGCTAATCTCCAAATTGTCTCTCTCAGCATAGCCATTCTTCCTGGCTAATTCCGTTAATCAGTCTTCGCAGACAGCTATTCAACAGTCTTCGTATGAGGCCCAAACTTTGTGCAGACATTCCGCAATCAGTTCATTCACATGCAACAAAACATCAGGAACGTTTAGTATGTTCCCCAGTATTTTAGACATTCGCAACACCACCATTTACCTAAACCCACATTAATTTTAGACTACATCAAATGTCAATTGCTAAGACAAAAAAATTTTCTACTCTTCATACCCCATTTCCGATGTACAAACACACTACTGCTATTATTATCAAAAACACAACTAACCTTAATTACAAATTCAATTCAAGGAACACATATTCTTAGACAAACAGCAACACATCTTACGCATCCTATTACATTTGACGTTAATTCCAAAAACCTCCCTGATCCTTAACCCAAACTGTTCCCAGGACGCGAAAACAATTTCGAAGTTCCTTACATTATTTATTCTTAAGGACTTCCAAGGATATATATTCGCTCTGGCCAGTTAAGCAAACCAATATATCTCCTAGGGATCCAGTATGCAGGAATAAAAGTTTGTAAGGAAATTCGAATGTGAACTTTAGGCGGTTCACACATAAGTAATACAAATCTCAAAAACGTTTTGTTTAACCCAAACAAATCCAGAAACTTCAATGCATTTAAATGTCCTAACCGAAATCTTTCCTTTAATAATTTCTCCGGAATCCAAGCTGTTGCTGTAGCTCTCACAATACAAACAATTACAATAACCTATACATATTACATTACATGCACAACGATACCATTTCATAACACACCTGAGACAGTTTTACAGCATAGCCGATGTGTTTAAGAAACTTCGGAATCCAAGCACAACCAACTTGTGATTTGTACATCAGAAATACAGCGGGTTTGCTGATCAACTGTAACAAGCGTTAAAACAATGCAAATCAATTTACAATATCAAGGGGAACTTAATAAATCCTATGATCGTATACTATACTTTTTTAAAAGTAGCTCATACTGCTTACACTGAATTATAGATGTCTTTTGTGCTTCATGTAGATATGTGTAATAGTTTTGATATAAACGTTATTTGCAGATACAGTACTAAATGATTAGCTTTTCCACATAATACACATAATTACTTTTTTCAAACACAGAATTACAACTTCATTCACTGTTCTAGTTGTTTCAAGAGGTTTTATTTCAATACAATGTTTCTAAAGAATTTCTACTCGATTAGTGACATTACGAGTACTTTTAAAGCGTAGCATTAACATTTGCAACATCTAAACTTCTCTTTCTAGATTCTTTTGAAAATATGATAAACATCCAGCATTAAATACATCAAGAAGACCAATTTGCATTTACAAACTGTAAATAAAAGAAATTCCAATAACGCCATGGCAACTACCTACAGTCTAACACATCTGTGTATTAGGGCAATTAATTTTCAGCTATTTCAGACTCAAACAACAATGGGAGGAAGCGGCATTGGAAAACAGTAGGGTTAAAATTTAAAAGCTTCTGAGGCAATTGAATAATTTAAAGTAATTTTTTTCCTTTGATCAAGCTTCAGGTATATGTGGCAATGATATCAAAACAATCACACTGACTTTGGATTTCTATTACCTACCATGTTCACCTAGTTCTGCTAAAGAAGTGAAGGATTTACAGCCACTGTAAATGTCCAACAGTAAATTTACAATCCAGGCACATCTGAAAGTTCCATTTATAGCTCAGGAAAGGAATCGCTTTCCTGCCCATCTGAAACAAATATTATAACAACCCAATTCAATTTAAATATTAAGGATAGCCATAGGTGAAGGTTATGCTTTATTTTCAAAACCCTCTCATGCTGCTGAAACACAAAAAAAGGGGCACATTGGGCTCCAAGTAGGTATGTAACATGTACTTAAGAGACGTTATATTTTATGAAATTAAACTAAGTAATACAGGTTCATATAAGAAAAACACACTCCTTTATATAAAAGAACAATTACGAAATTACAATTTGTAATTTTAAGCCAGTCAATTGAAAATGTATCCGCTATTCTGGGTGATTGAAATAAGGTTCTTAAACATGACTGTCCTTAGCAATTTATTCTCGGATGTAGAGTTCAAAATGTTATGTTTTTAATACTTAAAACTCTAGCATTGACTTTTGCCAACTTTTAAGTTGTTCTTTTCCAATTCTTTCTTAAATTTTGAACAAGATTGAACAGAAGCTACAAAAAGTGAAGCATGCTTAATTCACAAACTTTTGAGAACAGTGTGGGACTATGTGCGTTTCATTACCATTATACTTATATTCTCACAAAAGGAAACCTCAAACCCCTGTTAGCAAATGGATAATATACGAAATTGAAATGAAATTTTGAAGTACGTCTAGCCATTGAAATTATTCAAATGAAGTTTTTAACTTTGACAGAACCTTATTCTATCAATGACATGAACATACACTGTAATTTGACTTCTATTCCTTACCAAGTCTATCAGTTCTGCTAATCTCCAAATTGTCTCTCTCAGCATAGCCATTCTTCCTGGCTAATTCCGTTAATCAGTCTTCGCAGACAGCTATTCAACAGTCTTCGTATGAGGCCCAAACTTTGTGCAGACATTCCGCAATGAGTTCATTCACATGCAACAAAACATCAGGAACGTTTAGTATGTTCCCCAGTATTTTGGACATTCGCAACGCCACCATTTACCTAAACCCACATTAATTTTAGACTACATCAAATGTCAATTGCTAAGACAAAACAATTTTCTACTCTTCATACCCCAATTCTGATGTACAAACACACTACTGCTTTTATTATCAAAAACACAACTAACCTTAATTACAAATTCAATACAAGGAACACATATTCTTAGAGAAACAGCAACACATCTTATGCATCCTATTACATTTGACGTTAATTCCAAAAACCTCCCTGATCCTTAACCCAAACTGTATCCAGGACGCGAAAACAATTTCGAAGTTCCTTACATTATTTATTCCTAAGGACTTCCAAGGATATATATTCGCTCTGGCCAGTTAAGCAAACCAATATATCTCCTAGGGATCCAGTATGCAGGAATAAAAGTTTGTAAGGAAATTCGAATGTGAACTTTAGGCGGTTCACTCATAAGTAATACGAAACTCAAAAACGTTTTAATTAACCCAAACCAATCCAGAAATTTCAATGCATTTAAATGTCCTAACCGAAATCTTTCCTTTAATAATTTCTCCGGAATCCAAGCTGTTGCTGTAGGTCTCACAATACAAACAATTACTATAACCAATATATATTACATTACATGCACAATGAAACCATTTGATAACACACCTAACAGTTTTACAGCATAGCCGATGTGCTTAAGAAACTTCGGAGTCCAAGCACAACCAACTTGTGATTTGTACATCAGAAATAAAACGGGTTTGCTGATCAACTGTAACAAGCGTTAAAACAATGCAAATCAATTTACAATATCAAGGGGAACTTAATAAATCCTATGATCGTATACTATACTTTTTTAAAAGTAGCTCATACTGCTTACACTGAATTATAGATGTCTTTTGTGCTTATTGTAGATATGTGTAATAGTTTTGATATAAACGTTATTTGCAGATACAGTACTAAATGATTAGCTTTTCCACATAATACACATAATTACTTTTTTCAAACACAGAATTACAACTTCATTCACTGTTCTAGTTGTTTCAAGAGGTTTTATTTCAATACAATGTTTCTAAAGAATTTCTACTCGATTAGTGACATTACGAGTACTTTTAAAGCGTAGCATTAACATTTGCAACATCTAAACTTCTCTTTCTAGATTCTTTTGAAAATATGATAAACATCCAGTATTAAATACATCAAGAAGACCAATTTGCATTTACAAACTGTAAATAAAAGAAATTCCAATAACGCCATGGCAACTAACTACAGTCTAACACATCTGTGTATTAGGGCAATTAATTTTCAGCTATTTCAGACTCAAACAACAATGGGAGGAAGCGGCATTGGAAAACAGTAGGGTTAATATTCAAAAGCTTTTGAGGCAATTGAATAATTTAAAGTAATTTTTTTCCTTTGATCAAGCTTCAGGTATATGTGGCAATGATATCAAAACAATCACACTGACTTTGGATTTCTATTACCTACCATGTTCACCTAGTTCTGCTAAAGAAGTGAAGGATTTACAGCCACTGTAAATGTCCAACAGTAAATTTACAATCCAGGCACATCTGAAAGTTCCATTTATAGCTCAGGAAAGGAATCGCTTTCCTGCCCATCTGAAACAAATATTATAACAACCCAATTCAATTTAAATATTAAGGATAGCCATAGGTGAAGGTTATGCTTTATTTTCAAAACCCTCTCATGCTGCTGAAACACAAAAAAAGGGGCACATTGGGCTCCAAGTAGGTATGTAACATGTACTTAAGAGACGTTATATTTTATGAAATTAAACTAAGTAATACAGGTTCATATAAGAAAAACACACTCCTTTATATAAAAGAACAATTACGAAATTACAATTTGTAATTTTAAGCCAGTCAATTGAAAATGTATCCGCTCTTCTGGGTGATTGAAATAAGGTTCTTAAACATGACTGTTCTTAGCAATTTATTCTCGGATATAGAGTTCAAAATGTTATGTTTTTAATACTTAAAACTCTAGCATTGACTTTTGCCAACTTTTAAGTGGTTCTTTTCCAATTCTTCCTTAAATTTTGAACAAGATTGAACAGAAGCTACAAAAAGTGAAGCATGCTTAATTCACAAACTTTTCAGAAAAGTCTGGGACTAAGTACTTTTCATTACTATTATGTTTATTTTCTCACACAAGGAATCCTCAAACCCCTGTTAGCAAAAGGATAATATACAAAATTGAAATGAAATTTTAAAGTACGTCTAGCCATTGAAATTATTCAAATGAAGTTTTTAACTTTGACAGAACCTTATTCTATCAATGACATGAAAATACACTGTAATTTGACTTCTATTCCTTACCAAGTCTATCAGTTCTGCTAATCTCCAAATTGTCTCTCTCAGCATAGCCATTCTTCCTGGCTAATTCCGTTAATCAGTCTTCGCAGACAGCTATTCAACAGTCTTCGTATGAGGCCCAAACTTTGTGCAGACATTCCGCAATCAGTTCATTCACATGCAACAAAACATCAGGAACGTTTAGTATGTTCCCCAGTATTTTAGACATTCGCAACACCACCATTTATCTAAACCCACATTAATTTTAAACTACATCAAATGTCAATTGCTAAGACAAAAAGAATTTTCTACACTTCATACCCCATTTCCAATGTACAAACACACTACTGCTTTTATAATCAAAAGCACAACTAACCTTAATTACAAATTCAATACAAGGAACACATATTCTTAGAGAAACAGCAACACATCTTACGCATCCTATTACATTTGACGTTAATTCCAAAAACCTCCCTGCTCCTTAAACCAAACTGTTCCCAGGACGCGAAAACAATTTCGAAGTTCCTTACATTATTTATTCCTAAGGACTTCCAAGGATATATATTCGCTCTGGCCAGTTAAGCAAACCAATATATCTCCTAGGGATCCAGTATGCAGGAATAAAAGTTTGTAAGGAAATTCGAATGTGAACTTTAGGCGGTTCACACATAAGTAATACAAATCTCAAAAACGTTTTGTTTAACCCAAACAAATCCAGAAACTTCAATGCATTTAAATGTCCTAACCAAAATCTTTCCTTTAATAATTTCTCCGGAATCCAAGCTGTTGCTGTAGCTCTCACAATACAAACAATTACAATAACCTATACATATTACATTACATGCACAACGATACCATTTCATAACACACCTGAGACAGTTTTACAGCATAGCCGATGTGTTTAAGAAACTTCAGAATCCAAGCACAACCAACTTGTGATTTGTACATCAGAAATACAGCGGGTTTGCTGATCAACTGTAACAAGCGTTAAAACAATGCAAATCAATTTACAATATCAAGGGGAACTTAATAAATCCTATGATCGTATACTATACTTTTTTAAAAGTAGCTCATACTGCTTACACTGAATTATAGATGTCTTTTGTGCTTCATGTAGATATGTGTAATAGTTTTGATATAAATGTTATTTGCAGGTACAATACTAAATGATTAGCTATTCCACATAATACACATGTCTTTAGGTTTATAAAACAAGGAATACCAAATAATTAATTTACTTTTTTCAAACACAGAATTGCAACTTCATTCACTGTTCTGGTTGTTTTATGAGGTTGTATTTCAATACAATGTTTCTTAAGAATTTCTAGTCGATTAGTGACATTTCGAGTACTTTTAAAGCGTAGCATTAACATTTGCAACATCTAAACTTCTTTTTCTAGATTCTTTTGAAAATATGATACACATCCAGCATTAAATACATCAATAAGACCAATTTGCATTTACAAACTGTAAATAAAAGAAATTGCAATAACGCCATGGCAACCAACTACAGTCTAACACATCTGTGTATTAGGGCAATTAATTTTCAGCTATTTCAGACTCAAAAAACAATGGGAGGAAGCGGCATTGAAAAACAGTAGGGTTAATATTCAAAACCTTTTGAGGCAATTGAATAATTTAAAGTAATTTTTTTCCTTTCATCAAACTTCAGGTATATGTGGCAATGATATCAAAACAATCACACTGACTTTGGATTTCTATTACTTACCATGTTCACCTAGTTCTGCTAAAGAAGTGAAGGATTTACAGCCACTGTAAATGTCCAACAGTAAATTTACACTCCAGACACATCTGAAAGGTCCATTTATAGCTCAGGAAAGGAATGGCTTTCCTGCCCATCTGAAACAAATATTATAACAACCCAATTCAATTTAAATATTAAGGATAGCCATAGGTGAAAGTTATGCTTTATTTTCAAAACCCTCTCATGCTGCTGAAACGCAAAAAAAGGGTCACATTGGGCTCCAAGTAGGTATGTAACATGTACTTAAGAGACGTCATAAAATATAACATTAAACTAAGTAATACGAGTTCTCATAAGAAACACACACTCCTTTATATAAAAGAACAATTAAGAAATTACAATTTGTAATTTTAAGCCAGTCAATTGAAAATGTATCCGCTCTTCTGGGTGATTGAAATAAGGTTCTTAAACATGACTGTCCTTAGCAATTTATTCTCGGATATAGAGTTCAAAATGTTATGTTTTTAATACTTAAAACTCTAGCATTGACTTTTGCCAACTTTTAAGTGGTTCTTTTCCAATTCTTCCTTAAATTTTGAACAAGATTGAACAGAAGCTACAAAAAGTGAAGCATGCTTAATTCACAAACTTTTCAGAAAAGTCTGGGACTAAGTACTTTTCATTACTATTATGTTTATTTTCTCACACAAGGAATCCTCAAACCCCTGTTAGCAAAAGGATAATATACAAAATTGAAATGAAATTTTAAAGTACGTCTAGCCATTGAAATTATTCAAATGAAGTTTTTAACTTTGACAGAACCTTATTCTATCAATGACATGAACATACACTGTAATTTGACTTGTATTCCTTACCAAGTCTATCAGTTCTGCTAATCTCCAAATTGTCTCTCTCAGCCTAGCCATTCTTCCTGGCTAATTCCGTTAAGCAGTCTTCGCAGACAGCTATTCAACAGTCTTCGTATGAGGCCCAAACTTTGTGCAGACATTCCGCAATGAGTTCATTCACATGCAACAAAACATCAGGAACGTTTAGTATGTTCCCCAGTATTTTGGACATTCGCAACACCACCATTTACCTAAACCCACATTAATTTTAGACTACATCAAATGTCAATTGCTAAGACAAAACAATTTTCTACACTTCATACCCCAATTCTGATGTACAAACACACTACTGCTTTTATTATCAAAAACACAACTAACCTTAATTACAAATTCAATACAAGGAACACATATTCTTAGAGAAACAGCAACACATCTTATGCATCCTATTACATTTGACGTTAATTCCAAAAACCTCCCTGATCCTTAACCCAAACTGTATCCAGGACGCGAAAACAATTTCGAAGTTCCTTACATTATTTATTCCTAAGGACTTCCAAGGATATATAATCGCTCTGGCCTGTTAAGCAAACCAATATATCTCCTAGGGATCCAGTATGCAGGAATAAATGTTTGTAAGGAAATTCAAATGTGAACTTTAGGCGGTTCACTCATAAGTAATACGAAACTCAAAAACGTTTTAATTAACCCAAACCAATCCAGAAATTTCAATGCATTTAAATGTCCTAACCGAAATCTTTCCTTTAATAATTTCTCCGGAATCCAAGCTGTTGCTGTAGCTCTCACAATACAAACAATTACTATAACCAATATATATTACATTACATGCACAATGAAACCATTTGATAACACACCTAACAGTTTTACAGCATAGCCGATGTGCTTAAGAAACTTCGGAGTCCAAGCACAACCAACTTGTGATTTGTACATCAGAAATAAAACGGGTTTGCTGATCAACTGTAACAAGCGTTAAAACAATGCAAATCAATTTACAATATCAAGGGGAACTTAATAAATCCTATGATCGTATACTATACTTTTTTAAAAGTAGCTCATACTGCTTACACTGAATTATAGATGTCTTTTGTGCTTCATGTAGATATGTGTAATAGTTTTGATATAAACGTTATTTGCAGATACAGTACTAAATGATTAGTTTTCCACATAATACACATATTTACTTTTTTTAAACACAGAATTACAACTTCATTCACTGTTCTAGTTGTTTCAAGAGGTTTTATTTCAATACAATGTTTCTAAAGAATTTCTACTCGATTAGTGACATTACGAGTGCTTTTAAAGCGTAGCATTAACATTTGCAACATCTAAACTTCTCTTTCTAGATTCTTTTGAAAATATGATAAACATCCAGCATTAAATACATCAATAAGACCAATTTGCATTTACAAACTGTAAATAAAAGAAATTCCAATAACGCCATGGCAACTACCTACAGTCTAACACATCTGTGTATTAAGGCAATTAATTTTCAGCTATTTCAGACTCAAACAACAATGGGAGGAAGCGGCATTGAATAAAAGTAGGCTTAATATTCAAAAGCTTTTGAGGCAATTGAATAATTTAAAGTAACCTTTTTCCTTTGATCAAACTTCAGGTATATGTGGAAATGATATCAAAACAATCACACTGACTGTGGATTTCTATTACCTACCATGTTCACCTAGTTCTGCTAAAGAAGTGAAGGATTTACAGCCACTGTAAATGTCCAACAGTAAATTTACAATCCAGGCACATCTGAAAGTTCCATTTATAGCTCAGGAAAGGAATGGCTTTCCTGCCCATCTGAAACAAATATTATAACAACCTAATTCAATTTAAATATTAAGGATAGCCATAGGTGAAAGTTATGCTTTATTTTCAAAACCCTCTCATGCTGCTGAAACGCAAAAAAAGGGTCACATTGGGCTCCAAGTAGGTATGTAACATGTACTTAAGAGACGTCATAAAATATAACATTAAACTAAGTAATACGAGTTCTCATAAGAAACACACACTCCTTTATATAAAAGAACAATTAAGAAATTACAATTTGTAATTTTAAGCCAGTCAATTGGAAATGTATCCACTCTCCTGGTTGATTGAAATAAGGTTCTTAAACATGACTGTCCTTAGCAATTTATTCTTGGATGTAGAGTTCAAAATGTTATGTTTTTAATACTTAAAACTCTAGCATTGACTTTTGCCAACTTTTAAGTGGTTCTTTTCCAATTCTTCCTTAAATTTTGAACAAGATTGAACAGAAGCTACAAAAAGTGAAGCATGCTTAATTCACAAACCTTTCAGAAAAGTCTGGGACTAAGTACTTTTCATTACTATTATGTTTATTTTCTCACACAAGGAATCCTCAAACCCCTGTTAGCAAAAGGATAATATACAAAATTGAAATGAAATTTCAAAGTATGTCTAGCCATTGAAATTATTCAAATGAAGTTTTTAACTTTGAGAGAACCTTATTCTATCAATGACATGAACATACACTGTAATTTGACTTCTATTCCTTACCAAGTCTATCAGTTCTGCTAATCTCCAAATTGTCTCTCTCAGCATAGCCATTCTTCCTGGCTAATTCCGTTAATCAGTCTTCGCAGACAGCTATTCAACAGTCTTCGTATGAGGCCCAAACTTTGTGCAGACATTCCGCAATCAGTTCATTCACATGCAACAAAACATCAGGAACGTTTAGTATGTTCCCCAGTATTTTAGACATTCGCAACACCACCATTTACCTAAACCCACATTAATTTTAGACTACATCAAATGTCAATTGCTAAGACAAAACAATTTTCTACACTTCATACCCCATTTCTGATGTACAAACACACTACTGCTTTTATTATCAAAAACACAACTAACCTTAATTACAAATTCAATACAAGGAACACATATTCTTAGAGAAACAGCAACACATCTTACGCATCCTATTACATTTGACGTTAATTCCAAAAACCTCCCTGATCCTTAACCCAAACTGTTCCCAGGACGCGAAAACAATTTCGAAGTTCCTTACATTATTTATTCCTAAGGACTTCCAAGGATATATATTCGCTCTGGCCTGTTAAGCAAACCAATATATCTCCTAGGGATCCAGTATGCAGGAATAAATGTTTGTAAGGAAATTCGAATGTGAACTTTAGGCGGTTCACTCATAAGTAATACAAATCTCAAAAACGTTTTAATTAACCCAAACCAATCCAGAAATTTCAATGCATTTAAATGTCCTAACCGAAATCTTTCCTTTAATAATTTCTCCGGAATCCAAGCTGTTGCTGTAGCTCTCACAATACAAACAATTACTATAACCAATACATATTACATTACATGCACAATGAAACCATTTGATAACACACCTAACAGTTTTACAGCATAGCCGATGTGCTTAAGAAACTTCGGAGTCCAAGCACAACCAACTTGTGATTTGTACATCAGAAATAAAACGGGTTTGCTGATCAACTGTAACAAGCGTTAAAACAATGCAAATCAATTTACAATATCAAGGGGAACTTAATAAATCCTATGATCGTATACTATACTTTTTTAAAAGTAGCTCATACTGCTTACACTGAATTATAGATGTCTTTTGTGCTTCATGTAGATATGTGTAATAGTTTTGATATAAACGTTATTTGCAGATACAGTACTAAATGATTAGCTTTTCCACATAATACACATGTCTTTAGGTTTATAAAACAAGGAATACCAAATAATTAATTTACTTTTTTCAAACACAGAATTGCAACTTCATTCACTGTTCTGGTTGTTTTATGAGGTTGTATTTCAATACAATGTTTCTTAAGAATTTCTAGTCGATTAGTGACATTTCGAGTACTTTTAAAGCGTAGCATTAACATTTGCAACATCTAAACTTCTTTATCTACATTCTTTTGAAAATATGATAAACATCCAGCATTAAATACATCAATAAGACCAATTTGCATTTACAAACTGTAAATAAAAGAAATTCCAATAACGCCATGGCAACCAACTACAGTCTAACACATCTGTGTATTAGGGCGATTAATTTTCAGGTAATTCAGCCTCAAACAACAATTGGAGGAAGTGCCATTGAAAAACAGTAGGGTTAATATTCAAAAGCTTTTGAGGCGATTGAATAATTTAAAGTAATTTTTTTCCTTTGATCAAACTTCAGGTATATGTGGCAATGATATCAAAACAATCACACTGACTTTGGATTTCTATTACTTACCATGTTCACCTAGTTCTGCTAAAGAAGTGAAGGATTTACAGCCACTGTAAATGTCCAACAGTAAATTTACACTCCAGACACATCTGAAAGGTCCATTTATAGCTCAGGAAAGGAATGGCTTTCCTGCCCATCTGAAACAAATATTATAACAACCCAATTCAATTTAAATATTAAGGATAGCCATAGGTGAAAGTTATGCTTTATTTTCAAAACCCTCTCATGCTGCTGAAACGCAAAAAAAGGGTCACATTGGGCTCCAAGTAGGTATGTAACATGTACTTAAGAGACGTTATATTTTATGACATTAAACTAAGTAATACGAGGTCTCATAAGAAACACACACTCCTTTATATAAAAAACAATTAAGAAATTACAATTTGTAATTTTAAGCCAGTCAATTGGAAATGTATCCACTCTCCTGGTTGATTGAAATAAGGTTCTTAAACATGACTGTCCTTAGCAATTTATTCTTGGATGTAGAGTTCAAAATGTTATGTTTTTAATACTTAAAACTCTAGCATTGACTTTTGCCAACTTTTAAGTGGTTCTTTTCCAATTCTTTCTTAAATTTTGAACAAGATTGAACAGAAGCTACAAAAAGTGAAGCATGCTTAATTCACAAACTTTTGAGAACAGTGTGGGACTATGTACGTTTCATTACCATTATATTTATTTTCTCACAAAAGGACACCTCAAGCCCCTGTTAGCAAATGGATAATATACGAAATTGAAATGAAATTTTGAAGTACGTCTAGCCATTGAAATTATTCAAATGAAGTTTTTAACTTTGACAGAACCTTATTCTATCAATGACATGAAAATACACTGTAATTTGACTTCTATTACTTACCAAGTCTATCAGTTCTGCTAATCTCCAAATTGTCTCTCTCAGCATAGCCATTCTTCCTGGCTAATTCCGTTAATCAGTCTTCGCAGACAGCTATTCAACAGTCTTCGTATGAGGCCCAAACTTTGTGCAGACATTCCGCAATCAGTTCATTCACATGCAACAAAACATCAGGAACGTTTAGTATGTTCCCCAGTATTTTAGACATTCGCAACACCACCATTTACCTAAACCCACATTAATTTTAGACTACATCAAATGTCAATTGCTAAGACAAAAAAATTTTCTACTCTTCATACCCCATTTCCGATGTACAAACACACTACTGCTATTATTATCAAAAACACAACTAACCTTAATTACAAATTCAATTCAAGGAACACATATTCTTAGACAAACAGCAACACATCTTACGCATCCTATTACATTTGACGTTAATTCCAAAAACCTCCCTGATCCTTAACCCAAACTGTTCCCAGGACGCGAAAACAATTTCGAAGTTCCTTACATTATTTATTCTTAAGGACTTCCAAGGATATATATTCGCTCTGGCCAGTTAAGCAAACCAATATATCTCCTAGGGATCCAGTATGCAGGAATAAAAGTTTGTAAGGAAATTCGAATGTGAACTTTAGGCGGTTCACACATAAGTAATACAAATCTCAAAAACGTTTTGTTTAACCCAAACAAATCCAGAAACTTCAATGCATTTAAATGTCCTAACCGAAATCTTTCCTTTAATAATTTCTCCGGAATCCAAGCTGTTGCTGTAGCTCTCACAATACAAACAATTACAATAACCTATACATATTACATTACATGCACAACGATACCATTTCATAACACACCTGAGACAGTTTTACAGCATAGCCGATGTGTTTAAGAAACTTCGGAATCCAAGCACAACCAACTTGTGATTTGTACATCAGAAATACAGCGGGTTTGCTGATCAACTGTAACAAGCGTTAAAACAATGCAAATCAATTTACAATATCAAGGGGAACTTAATAAATCCTATGATCGTATACTATACTTTTTTAAAAGTAGCTCATACTGCTTACACTGAATTATAGATGTCTTTTGTGCTTCATGTAGATATGTGTAATAGTTTTGATATAAACGTTATTTGCAGATACAGTACTAAATGATTAGCTTTTCCACATAATACACATAATTACTTTTTTCAAACACAGAATTACAACTTCATTCACTGTTCTAGTTGTTTCAAGAGGTTTTATTTCAATACAATGTTTCTAAAGAATTTCTACTCGATTAGTGACATTACGAGTACTTTTAAAGCGTAGCATTAACATTTGCAACATCTAAACTTCTCTTTCTAGATTCTTTTGAAAATATGATAAACATCCAGCATTAAATACATCAAGAAGACCAATTTGCATTTACAAACTGTAAATAAAAGAAATTCCAATAACGCCATGGCAACTACCTACAGTCTAACACATCTGTGTATTAGGGCAATTAATTTTCAGCTATTTCAGACTCAAACAACAATGGGAGGAAGCGGCATTGGAAAACAGTAGGGTTAAAATTTAAAAGCTTCTGAGGCAATTGAATAATTTAAAGTAATTTTTTTCCTTTGATCAAGCTTCAGGTATATGTGGCAATGATATCAAAACAATCACACTGACTTTGGATTTCTATTACCTACCATGTTCACCTAGTTCTGCTAAAGAAGTGAAGGATTTACAGCCACTGTAAATGTCCAACAGTAAATTTACAATCCAGGCACATCTGAAAGTTCCATTTATAGCTCAGGAAAGGAATCGCTTTCCTGCCCATCTGAAACAAATATTATAACAACCCAATTCAATTTAAATATTAAGGATAGCCATAGGTGAAGGTTATGCTTTATTTTCAAAACCCTCTCATGCTGCTGAAACACAAAAAAAGGGGCACATTGGGCTCCAAGTAGGTATGTAACATGTACTTAAGAGACGTTATATTTTATGAAATTAAACTAAGTAATACAGGTTCATATAAGAAAAACACACTCCTTTATATAAAAGAACAATTACGAAATTACAATTTGTAATTTTAAGCCAGTCAATTGAAAATGTATCCGCTATTCTGGGTGATTGAAATAAGGTTCTTAAACATGACTGTCCTTAGCAATTTATTCTCGGATGTAGAGTTCAAAATGTTATGTTTTTAATACTTAAAACTCTAGCATTGACTTTTGCCAACTTTTAAGTTGTTCTTTTCCAATTCTTTCTTAAATTTTGAACAAGATTGAACAGAAGCTACAAAAAGTGAAGCATGCTTAATTCACAAACTTTTGAGAACAGTGTGGGACTATGTGCGTTTCATTACCATTATGCTTATATTCTCACAAAAGGAAACCTCAAACCCCTGTTAGCAAATGGATAATATACGAAATTGAAATGAAATTTTGAAGTACGTCTAGCCATTGAAATTATTCAAATGAAGTTTTTAACTTTGACAGAACCTTATTCTATCAATGACATGAACATACACTGTAATTTGACTTCTATTCCTTACCAAGTCTATCAGTTCTGCTAATCTCCAAATTGTCTCTCTCAGCATAGCCATTCTTCCTGGCTAATTCCGTTAATCAGTCTTCGCAGACAGCTATTCAACAGTCTTCGTATGAGGCCCAAACTTTGTGCAGACATTCCGCAATGAGTTCATTCACATGCAACAAAACATCAGGAACGTTTAGTATGTTCCCCAGTATTTTAGACATTCGCAACACCACCATTTATCTAAACCCACATTAATTTTAAACTACATCAAATGTCAATTGCTAAGACAAAAAGAATTTTCTACACTTCATACCCCATTTCCAATGTACAAACACACTACTGCTTTTATAATCAAAAGCACAACTAACCTTAATTACAAATTCAATACAAGGAACACATATTCTTAGAGAAACAGCAACACATCTTACGCATCCTATTACATTTGACGTTAATTCCAAAAACCTCCCTGCTCCTTAAACCAAACTGTTCCCAGGACGCGAAAACAATTTCGAAGTTCCTTACATTATTTATTCCTAAGGACTTCCAAGGATATATATTCGCTCTGGCCAGTTAAGCAAACCAATATATCTCCTAGGGATCCAGTATGCAGGAATAAAAGTTTGTAAGGAAATTCGAATGTGAACTTTAGGCGGTTCACAAATAAGTAAAACAAATCTCAAAAACGTTTTGTTTAACCCAAACAAATCCAGAAACTTCAATGCATTTAAATGTCCTAACCGAAATCTTTCCTTTAATAATTTCTCCATAATCCAAGCTGTTGCTGTAGCTCTCACAATACAAACAATTACAATAACCAATACATATTACATTACATGCACAACGATACCATTTCATAATACACCTGAGACAGTTTTACAGCATAGCCGATGCGTTTAAGAAATTTCGGAATCCAAGCACAACCAACTTGTGATTTGTACATCAGAAATACAACGGGTTTGCTGATCAACTGTAACAAGCGTTAAAACAATGCAAATCAATTTACAATATCAAGGGGAACTTAATAAATCCTATGATCGTATACTATACTTTTTTAAATGTAGCTCATACTGCTTACACTGAATTATAGATGTCTTTTGTGCTTCATGTAGATATGTGTAATAGTTTTGATATAAACGTTATTTGCAGATACAATACTAAATGATTAGCTATTCCACATAATACACATGTCTTTAGGTTTATAAAACAAGGAATACCAAATAATTAATTTACTTTTTTCAAACACAGAATTGCAACTTCATTCACTGTTCTGGTTGTTTTATGAGGTTGTATTTCAATACAATGTTTCTTAAGAATTTCTAGTCGATTAGTGACATTTCGAGTACTTTTAAAGCGTAGCATTAACATTTGCAACATCTAAACTTCTTTTTCTAGATTCTTTTGAAAATATGATACACATCCAGCATTAAATACATCAATAAGACCAATTTGCATTTACAAACTGTAAATAAAAGAAATTGCAATAACGCCATGGCAACCAACTACAGTCTAACACATCTGTGTATTAGGGCGATTAATTTTCAGGTAATTCAGCCTCAAACAACAATTGGAGGAAGTGCCATTGAAAAACAGTAGGGTTAATATTCAAAAGCTTTTGAGGCGATTGAATAATTTAAAGTAATTTTTTTCCTTTGATCAAACTTCAGGTATATGTGGCAATGATATCAAAACAGTCTCACTGCCTTTGGATTTCTATTACCTACCATGTTCACCTAGTTCTGGTAAAGAAGTGAAGGATTTACAGCCACTGTAAATGTCCAACAGTAAATTTACACTCCACACACATCTTAAAGGTCCATTTATAGCTCAGGAAAGGAATGGCTTTCCTGCCCATCTGAAACAAATATTATAACAACCCAATTCAATTTAAATATTAAGGATAGCCATAGGTGAAAGTTATGCTTTATTTTCAAAACCCTCTCATGCTGCTGAAACACAAAAAAAGGGGCACATTGGGCTCCAAGTAGGTATGTAACATGTACTTAAGAGACGTTATATTTTATGAAATTAAACTAAGTAATACAGGTTCATATAAGAAAAACACACTCCTTTATATAAAAGAACAATTACGAAATTACAATTTGTAATTTTAAGCCAGTCAATTGAAAATGTATCCGCTATTCTGGGTGATTGAAATAAGGTTCTTAAACATGACTGTCCTTAGCAATTTATTCTCGGATGTAGAGTTCAAAATGTTATGTTTTTAATACTTAAAACTCTAGCATTGACTTTTGCCAACTTTTAAGTTGTTCTTTTCCAATTCTTTCTTAAATTTTGAACAAGATTGAACAGAAGCTACAAAAAGTGAAGCATGCTTAATTCACAAACTTTTGAGAACAGTGTGGGACTATGTGCGTTTCATTACCATTATGCTTATATTCTCACAAAAGGAAACCTCAAACCCCTGTTAGCAAATGGATAATATACGAAATTGAAATGAAATTTTGAAGTACGTCTAGCCATTGAAATTATTCAAATGAAGTTTTTAACTTTGACAGAACCTTATTCTATCAATGACATGAACATACACTGTAATTTGACTTCTATTCCTTACCAAGTCTATCAGTTCTGCTAATCTCCAAATTGTCTCTCTCAGCATAGCCATTCTTCCTGGCTAATTCCGTTAATCAGTCTTCGCAGACAGCTATTCAACAGTCTTCGTATGAGGCCCAAACTTTGTGCAGACATTCCGCAATGAGTTCATTCACATGCAACAAAACATCAGGAACGTTTAGTATGTTCCCCAGTATTTTAGACATTCGCAACACCACCATTTATCTAAACCCACATTAATTTTAAACTACATCAAATGTCAATTGCTAAGACAAAAAGAATTTTCTACACTTCATACCCCATTTCCAATGTACAAACACACTACTGCTTTTATAATCAAAAGCACAACTAACCTTAATTACAAATTCAATACAAGGAACACATATTCTTAGAGAAACAGCAACACATCTTACGCATCCTATTACATTTGACGTTAATTCCAAAAACCTCCCTGCTCCTTAAACCAAACTGTTCCCAGGACGCGAAAACAATTTCGAAGTTCCTTACATTATTTATTCCTAAGGACTTCCAAGGATATATATTCGCTCTGGCCAGTTAAGCAAACCAATATATCTCCTAGGGATCCAGTATGCAGGAATAAAAGTTTGTAAGGAAATTCGAATGTGAACTTTAGGCGGTTCACAAATAAGTAAAACAAATCTCAAAAACGTTTTGTTTAACCCAAACAAATCCAGAAACTTCAATGCATTTAAATGTCCTAACCGAAATCTTTCCTTTAATAATTTCTCCATAATCCAAGCTGTTGCTGTAGCTCTCACAATACAAACAATTACAATAACCAATACATATTACATTACATGCACAACGATACCATTTCATAATACACCTGAGACAGTTTTACAGCATAGCCGATGCGTTTAAGAAATTTCGGAATCCAAGCACAACCAACTTGTGATTTGTACATCAGAAATACAACGGGTTTGCTGATCAACTGTAACAAGCGTTAAAACAATGCAAATCAATTTACAATATCAAGGGGAACTTAATAAATCCTATGATCGTATACTATACTTTTTTAAATGTAGCTCATACTGCTTACACTGAATTATAGATGTCTTTTGTGCTTCATGTAGATATGTGTAATAGTTTTGATATAAACGTTATTTGCAGATACAGTACTAAATGATTAGCTTTTCCACATAATACACATATTTACTTTTTTTAAACACAGAATTACAACTTCATTCACTGTTCTAGTTGTTTCAAGAGGTTTTATTTCAATACAATGTTTCTAAAGAATTTCTACTCGATTAGTGACATTACGAGTACTTTTAAAGCGTAGCATTAACATTTGCAACATCTAAACTTCTCTTTCTAGATTCTTTTGAAAATATGATAAACATCCAGCATTAAATACATCAATAAGACCAATTTGCATTTACAAACTGTAAATAAAAGAAATTCCAATAACGCCATGGCAACTACCTACAGTCTAACACATCTGTGTATTAGGGCAATTAATTTTCAGCTATTTCAGACTCAAACAACAATGGGAGGAAGCGGCATTGAATAAAAGTAGGCTTAATATTCAAAAGCTTTTGAGGCAATTGAATAATTTAAAGTAACCTTTTTCCTTTGATCAAACTTCAGGTATATGTGGAAATGATATCAAAACAATCACACTGACTGTGGATTTCTATTACCTACCATGTTCACCTAGTTCTGCTAAAGAAGTGAAGGATTTACAGCCACTGTAAATGTCCAACAGTAAATTTACAATACAGGCACATCTGAAAGTTCCATTTATAGCTCAGGAAAGGAATGGCTTTCCTGCCCATCTGAAACAAATATTATAACAACCTAATTCAATTTAAATATTAAGGATAGCCATAGGTGAAAGTTATGCTTTATTTTCAAAACCCTCTCATGCTGCTGAAACGCAAAAAAAGGGTCACATTGGGCTCCAAGTAGGTATGTAACATGTACTTAAGAGACGTCATAAAATATAACATTAAACTAAGTAATACGAGTTCTCATAAGAAACACATACTCCTTTATATAAAAGAACAATTAAGAAATTACAATTTGTAATTTTAAGCCAGTCAATTGAAAATGTATCCGCTCTTCTGGGTGATTGAAATAAGGTTCTTAAACATGACTGTCCTTAGCAATTTATTCTCGGATGTAGAGTTCAAAATGTTATGTTTTTAATACTTAAAACTCTAGCATTGTCTTTTGCCAACTTTTAAGTGGTTCTTTTCCAATTCTTTCTTAAATTTTGAACAAGATTGAACAGAAGCTACAAAAAGTGAAGCATGCTTAATTCACAAACTTTTGAGAACAGTGTGGTACTATGTAAGTTTCATTACCATTATGTTTATTTTCTCACAAAAGGACACCTCAAGCCCCTGTTAGCAAATGGATAATGTACGTAATTGAAATGAAATTTTGAAGTACGTCTAGCCATTGAAATTATTCAAATGAAGTTTTTAACTTTGACAGAACCTTATTCTATCAATGACATGAAAATACACTGTAATTTGACTTCTATTACTTACCAAGTCTATCAGTTCTGCTAATCTCCAAATTGTCTCTCTCAGCATAGCCATTCTTCCTGGCTAATTCCGTTAATCAGTCTTCGCAGACAGCTATTCAACAGTCTTCGTATGAGGCCCAAACTTTGTGCAGACATTCCGCAATCAGTTCATTCACATGCACAAAACATCAGGAACGTTTAGTATGTTCCCCAGTACTTTAGACATTCGCAACACCACCATTTATCTAAACCCACATTAATTTTAAACTACATCAAATGTCAATTGCTAAGACAAAAAGAATTTTCTACACTTCATACCCCATTTCCAATGTACAAACACACTACTGCTTTTATAATCAAAAGCACAACTAACCTTAATTACAAATTCAATACAAGGAACACATATTCTTAGAGAAACAGCAACACATCTTACGCATCCTATTACATTTGACGTTAATTCCAAAAACCTCCCTGCTCCTTAAACCAAACTGTTCCCAGGACGCGAAAACAATTTCGAAGTTCCTTACATTATTTATTCCTAAGGACTTCCAAGGATATATATTCGCTCTGGCCAGTTAAGCAAACCAATATATCTCCTAGGGATCCAGTATGCAGGAATAAAAGTTTGTAAGGAAATTCGAATGTGAACTTTAGGCGGTTCACACATAAGTAATACAAATCTCAAAAACGTTTTGTTTAACCCAAACAAATCCAGAAACTTCAATGCATTTAAATGTCCTAACCGAAATCTTTCCTTTAATAATTTCTCCGTAATCCAAGCTGTTGCTGTAGCTCTCACAATACAAACAATTACAATAACCTATACATATTACATTACATGCACAACGATACCATTTCATAACACACCTGAGACAGTTTTACAGCATAGCCGATGTGTTTAAGAAACTTCGGAATCCAAGCACAACCAACTTGTGATTTGTACATCAGAAATACAGCGGGTTTGCTGATCAACTGTAACAAGCGTTAAAACAATGCAAATCAATTTACAATATCAAGGGGAACTTAATAAATCCTATGATCGTATACTATACTTTTTTAAAAGTAGCTCATACTGCTTACACTGAATTATAGATGTCTTTTGTGCTTCATGTAGATATGTGTAATAGTTTTGATATAAACGTTATTTGCAGATACAATACTAAATGATTAGCTATTCCACATAATACACATGTCTTTAGGTTTATAAAACAAGGAATACCAAATAATTAATTTACTTTTTTCAAACACAGAATTGCAACTTCATTCACTGTTCTGGTTGTTTTATGAGGTTGTATTTCAATACAATGTTTCTTAAGAATTTCTAGTCGATTAGTGACATTTCGAGTACTTTTAAAGCGTAGCATTAACATTTGCAACATCTAAACTTCTTTTTCTAGATTCTTTTGAAAATATGATACACATCCAGCATTAAATACATCAATAAGACCAATTTGCATTTACAAACTGTAAATAAAAGAAATTGCAATAACGCCATGGCAACCAACTACAGTCTAACACATCTGTGTATTAGGGCGATTAATTTTCAGGTAATTCAGCCTCAAACAACAATTGGAGGAAGTGCCATTGAAAAACAGTAGGGTTAATATTCAAAAGCTTTTGAGGCGATTGAATAATTTAAAGTAATTTTTTTCCTTTGATCAAACTTCAGGTATATGTGGCAATGATATCAAAACAGTCTCACTGCCTTTGGATTTCTATTACCTACCATGTTCACCTAGTTCTGGTAAAGAAGTGAAGGATTTACAGCCACTGTAAATGTCCAACAGTAAATTTACACTCCACACACATCTTAAAGGTCCATTTATAGCTCAGGAAAGGAATGGCTTTCCTGCCCATCTGAAGCAAATATTATAACAACCCAATTCAATTTAAATATTAAGGATAGCCATAGGTGAAAGTTATGCTTTATTTTCAAAACCCTCTCATGCTGCTGAAACGCAAAAAAAGGGGCACATTGGGCTCCAAGTAGGTATGTAACATGTACTTAAGAGACGTTATATTTTATGAAATTAAACTAAGTAATACAGGTTCTCATAAGAAACACACACTCCTTTATATAAAAGAACAATTACGAAATTACAATTTGTAATTTTAAGCCAGTCAATTGAAAATGTATCCGCTCTTCTGGGTGATTGAAATAAGGTTCTTAAACATGACTGTCCTTAGCAATTTATTCTCGGATGTAGAGTTCAAGATGTTATGTTTTTAATACTTAAAACTCTAGCATTGACTTTTGCCAACTTTTAAGTGGTTCTTTTCCAATTCTTCCTTAAATTTTGAACAAGATTGAACAGAAGCTACAAAAAGTGAAGCATGCTTAATTCACAAACTTTTCAGAAAAGTCTGGGACTAAGTACTTTTCATTACTATTATGTTTATTTTCTCACACAAGGAATCCTCAAACCCCTGTTAGCAAAAGGATAATATACAAAATTGAAATGAAATTTCAAAGTATGTCTAGCCATTGAAATTATTCAAATGAAGTTTTTAACTTTGAGAGAACCTTATTCTATCAATGACATGAACATACACTGTAATTTGACTTCTATTCCTTACCAAGTCTATCAGTTCTGCTAATCTCCAAATTGTCTCTCTCAGCATAGCCATTCTTCCTGGCTAATTCCGTTAATCAGTCTTCGCAGACAGCTATTCAACAGTCTTCGTATGAGGCCCAAACTTTGTGCAGACATTCCGCAATCAGTTCATTCACATGCAACAAAACATCAGGAACGTTTAGTATGTTCCCCAGTATTTTAGACATTCGCAACACCACCATTTACCTAAACCCACATTAATTTTAGACTACATCAAATGTCAATTGCTAAGACAAAACAATTTTCTACACTTCATACCCCATGTCTGATGTACAAACACACTACTGCTTTTATTATCAAAAACACAACTAACCTTAATTACAAATTCAATACAAGGAACACATATTCTTAGAGAAACAGCAACACATCTTACGCATCCTATTACATTTGACGTTAATTCCAAAAACCTCCCTGATCCTTAACCCAAACTGTTCCCAGGACGCAAAAACAATTTCGAAGTTCCTTACATTATTTATTCCTAAGGACTTCCAAGGATATATATTCGCTCTGGCCAGTTAAGCAAACCAATATATCTCCTAGGGATCCAGTATGCAGGAATAAAAGTTTGTAAGGAAATTCGAATGTGAACTTTAGGCGGTTCACTCATAAGTAATACGAATCTCAAAAACGTTTTAATTAACCCAAACCAATCCAGAAATTTCAATGCATTTAAATGTCCTAACCGAAATCTTTCCTTTAATAATTTCTCCAGAATCCAAGCTGTTGCTGTAGCTCTCACAATACCAACAATTACTATAACCAATACATATTACATTACATGCACAATGAAACCATTTGATAACACACCTAACAGTTTTACAGCATAGCCGATGTGCTTAAGAAACTTCGGAGTCCAAGCACAACCAACTTGTGATTTGTACATCAGAAATAAAACGGGTTTGCTGATCAACTGTAACAAGCGTTAAAACAATGCAAATCAATTTACAATATCAAGGGGAACTTAATAAATCCTATGATCGTATACTATACTTTTTTAAAAGTAGCTCATACTGCTTACACTGAATTATAGATGTCTTTTGTGCTTCATGTAGATATGTGTAATAGTTTTGATATAAACGTTATTTGCAGATACAGTACTAAATGATTAGCTTTTCCACATAATACACATAATTACTTTTTTCAAACACAGAATTACAACTTCATTCACTGTTCTAGTTGTTTCAAGAGGTTTTATTTCAATACAATGTTTCTAAAGAATTTCTACTCGATTAGTGACATTACGAGTACTTTTAAAGTGTAGCATTAACATTTGCAACATCTAAACTTCTCTTTCTAGATTCTTTTGAAAATATGATAAACATCCAGCATTAAATACATCAAGAAGACCAATTTGCATTTACAAACTGTAAATAAAAGAAATTCCAATAACGCCATGGCAACTAACTACAGTCTAACACATCTGTGTATTAGGGCAATTAATTTTCAGCTATTTCAGACTCAAACAACAATGGGAGGAAGCGGCAGTGAAAAACAGTAGGGTTAATATTCAAAAGCTTTTGAGGCAATTGAATAATTTAAAGTAATTTTTTTCCTTTGATCAAACTTCAGGTATATGTGGCAATGATATCAAAACAATCACACTGACTTTGGATTTCTATTACTTACCATGTTCACCTAGTTCTGATAAAGAAGTGAAGGATTTACAGCCACTGTAAATGTCCAATAGTAAATTACACTCCAGACACATCTGAAAGGTCCATTTATAGCTCAGGAAAGGAATGGCTTTCCTGCCCATCTGAAACAAATATTATAACAACCCAATTCAATTTAAATATTAAGGATAGCCATAGGTGAAATAACTAAATGTTATAGTTCAACAAGATATTTTCAAAACCCTCTCATGCTGCTTAAACCCAATTGAAAGTGCACTTTGGGCTCAACGTAGATAAGTCAGGTGTTTGAGAGAAGTTATAGTTTCTGATATTAAACAAAGGAATATGGCATCCTATATGACACACAAATCCATTTTTATAAAAGAACAAGTACCAAATTACAAATTATAAATCAGTCAATTGTTAAGTTATTTAAACTTCTAGCTGTTTGAGATAAGGTTATAAAACATGACTTTTCCTAGGAATTTATTCTTTGATGTAGAGTTCACTTTTGCCAAATTTTGACTTCTTTCCAAATTATTTCTTAAACCTTGAAGAAGACTGAACAGAAGCTACAAGTGAAGCATTTTTAATTCACAAATGTTTGAGACAAGCAGTATGGGACTAACTACATTACATTACCATTATGTTTATTTTCTCAGTCAAGGAAACCTCAAACCCCTGTTAGCAAAAGGATAATATACAAAATTGAAATGAAATTTTAAAGTACGTCTAGCCATTGAAATTATTCAAATGAAGTTTTTAGCTTTGACAGAACCTGCTTCTATCAATGACATGAACATACACTGTAATTTGACTTCTATTCCTTACCAAGTCTATTAGTTCTGCTAATCTCCAAATTGTCTCTCTCAGCATAGCCATTCTTCCTGGCTAATTCCGTTAATCAGTCTTCGCAGACAGCTATTCAACAGTCTTCGTATGAGGCCCAAACTTTGTGCAGACATTCCGCAGTGAGTTCATTCACATGCAACAAAACATCAGGAACGTTTAGTATGTTCCACAGTATTTTAGACATTCGCAACACCACCATTTACCTAAACCCACATTAATTTTAGACTACATAAAATGTCAATTGCTAAGACAAAAACATTTTCTACACTTCATACCCCATTTCCGATGTACAAACACACTACTGCTATTATTATCAAAAACACAACTAACCTTAATTACAAATTCAATACAAGGAACACATATTCTTAGACAAACAGCAACACATCTTACGCATCCTATTACATTTGACGTTAATTCCAAAAACCTCCCTGATCCTTAACCCAAACTGTTCCCAGGACGCGAAAACAATTTCGAAGTTCCTTACATTATTTATTCCTAAGGACTTCCAAGGATATATATTCGCTCTGGCCAGTTAAGCAAACCAATATATCTCCTAGGGATCCAGTATGCAGGAATAAACGTTTGTAAGGAAATTCGAATGTGAACTTTAGGCGGTTCACTCATAAGTAATACGAATCTCAAAAACGTTTTAATTAACCCAAACAAATCCAGAAACTTCAATGCATTTAAATGTCCTAACCAAATTCTTTCCTTTAATAATTTCTCCGGAATCCAAGCTGTTGCTGTAGCTCTCACAATACAAACAATTACTATAACCAATACATATTACATTAAATGCACAATGAAACCATTTGATAACACACCTAACAGTTTTACAGCATAGCCGATGTGCTTAAGAAACTTCGGAGTCCAAGCACAACCAACTTGTGATTTGTACATCAGAAATACAACGGGTTTGTTGATCGATTGTAACAAGCGTTAAAACAATGCAAATCAATTTACAATATCAAGGGGAACTTAATAAATCCTATGATCGTATACTATACTTTTTTAAAAGTAGCTCATACTGCTTACACTGAATTATAGATGTCTTTTGTGCATCATGTAGATATGTGTAATAGTTTTGATTCAAACATTATTTGCAGATACAATACTAAATGATTAGCTATTCCACATAATAGACATGTCTTTAGGTTTATAAAACAAGGAATAATAAATAATTAATTTACTTTTTTCAAACACAGAATTGCAACTTCATTCACTGTTCTGGTTGTTTTATGAGGTTGTATTTCAATACAATGTTTCTTAAGAATTTCTAGTCGATTAGTGACATTTCAAGTACTTTTAAAGCGTAGCATTAACATTTGCAACATCTAAACTTCTCTTTCTAGATTCTTTTGAAAATATGATAAACATCCAGCATTAAATACATCAATAAGACCAATTTGCATTTACAAACTGTAAATAAAAGAAATTCCAATAATGCCATGGCAACTAACTACAGTCTAACACATCTGTGTATTAGGGCGATTAATTTTCAGGTAATTCAGCCTCAAACAACAATTGGAGGAAGTGCCATTGAAAAACAGTAGGGTTAATATTCAAAAGCTTTTGAGGCGATTGAATAATTTAAAGTAATTTTTTTCCTTTCATCAAACTTCAGGTATATGTGGCAATGATATCAAAACAATCACACTGACTTTGGATTTCTATTACTTACCATGTTCACCTAGTTCTGCTAAAGAAGTGAAGGATTTACAGCCACTGTAAATGTCCAACAGTAAATTTACACTCCAGACACATCTGAAAGGTCCATTTATAGCTCAGGAAAGGAATGGCTTTCCTGCCCATCTGTAACAAATATTATAACAACCCAATTCAATTTAAATATTAAGGATAGCCATAGGTGAAAGTTATGCTTTATTTTCAAAACCCTCTCATGCTGCTGAAACGCAAAAAAAGGGTCACATTGGGCTCCAAGTAGGTATGTAACATGTACTTAAGAGACGTTATATTTTATGAAATTAAACTAAGTAATACAGGTTCATATAAGAAAAACACACTCCTTTATATAAAAGAACAATTACGAAATTACAATTTGTAATTTTAAGCCAGTCAATTGAAAATGTATCCGCTCTTCTGGGTGATTGAAATAAGGTTCTTAAACATGACTGTCCTTAGCAATTTATTCTCGGATATAGAGTTCAAAATGTTATGTTTTTAATACTTAAAACTCTAGCATTGACTTTTGCCAACTTTTAAGTGGTTCTTTTCCAATTCTTCCTTAAATTTTGAACAAGATTGAACAGAAGCTACAAAAAGTGAAGCATGCTTAATTCACAAACTTTTCAGAAAAGTCTGGGACTAAGTACTTTTCATTACTATTATGTTTATTTTCTCACACAAGGAATCCTCAAACCCCTGTTAGCAAAAGGATAATATACAAAATTGAAATGAAATTTTAAAGTACGTCTAGCCATTGAAATTATTCAAATGAAGTTTTTAACTTTGACAGAACCTTATTCTATCAATGACATGAACATACACTGTAATTTGACTTCTATTCCTTACCAAGTCTATCAGTTCTGCTAATCTCCAAATTGTCTCTCTCAGCATAGCCATTCTTCCTGGCTAATTCCGTTAAGCAGTCTTCGCAGACAGCTATTCAACAGTCTTCGTATGAGGCCCAAACTTTGTGCAGACATTCCGCAATGAGTTCATTCACATGCAACAAAACATCAGGAACGTTTAGTATGTTCCCCAGTATTTTGGACATTCGCAACGCCACCATTTACCTAAACCCACATTAATTTTAGACTACATCAAATGTCAATTGCTAAGACAAAACAATTTTCTACACTTCATACCCCAATTCTGATGTACAAACACACTACTGCTTTTATTATCAAAAACACAACTAACCTTAATTACAAATTCAATACAAGGAACACATATTCTTAGAGAAACAGCAACACATCTTATGCATCCTATTACATTTGACGTTAATTCCAAAAACCTCCCTGATCCTTAACCCAAACTGTATCCAGGACGCGAAAACAATTTCGAAGTTCCTTACATTATTTATTCCTAAGGACTTCCAAGGATATATATTCGCTCTGGCCAGTTAAGCAAACCAATATATCTCCTAGGGATCCAGTATGCAGGAATAAAAGTTTGTAAGGAAATTCGAATGTGAACTTTAGGCGGTTCACTCATAAGTAATACGAAACTCAAAAACGTTTTAATTAACCCAAACCAATCCAGAAATTTCAATGCATTTAAATGTCCTAACCGAAATCTTTCCTTTAATAATTTCTCCGGAATCCAAGCTGTTGCTGTAGGTCTCACAATACAAACAATTACTATAACCAATATATATTACATTACATGCACAATGAAACCATTTGATAACACACCTAACAGTTTTACAGCATAGCCGATGTGCTTAAGAAACTTCGGAGTCCAAGCACAACCAACTTGTGATTTGTACATCAGAAATAAAACGGGTTTGCTGATCAACTGTAACAAGCATTAAAACAATGCAAATCAATTTACAATATCAAGGGGAACTTAATAAATCCTATGATCGTATACTATACTTTTTTAAAAGTAGCTCATACTGCTTACACTGAATTATAGATGTCTTTTGTGCTTATTGTAGATATGTGTAATAGTTTTGATATAAACGTTATTTGCAGATACAGTACTAAATGATTAGCTTTTCCACATAATACACATAATTACTTTTTTCAAACACAGAATTACAACTTCATTCACTGTTCTAGTTGTTTCAAGAGGTTTTATTTCAATACAATGTTTCTAAAGAATTTCTACTCGATTAGTGACATTACGAGTACTTTTAAAGCGTAGCATTAACATTTGCAACATCTAAACTTCTCTTTCTAGATTCTTTTGAAAATATGATAAACATCCAGCATTAAATACATCAAGAAGACCAATTTGCATTTACAAACTGTAAATAAAAGAAATTCCAATAACGCCATGGCAACTAACTACAGTCTAACACATCTGTGTATTAGGGCAATTAATTTTCAGCTATTTCAGACTCAAACAACAATGGGAGGAAGCGGCATTGGAAAACAGTAGGGTTAATATTCAAAAGCTTTTGAGGCAATTGAATAATTTAAAGTAATTTTTTTCCTTTGATCAAGCTTCAGGTATATGTGGCAATGATATCAAAACAATCACACTGACTTTGGATTTCTATTACCTACAATGTTCACCTAGTTCTGCTAAAGAAGTGAAGGATTTACAGCCACTGTAAATGTCCAACAGTAAATTTACAATCCAGGCACATCTGAAAGTTCCATTTATAGCTCAGGAAAGGAATCGCTTTCCTGCCCATCTGAAACAAATATTATAACAACCCAATTCAATTTAAATATTAAGGATAGCCATAGGTGAAGGTTATGCTTTATTTTCAAAACCCTCTCATGCTGCTGAAACACAAAAAAAGGGGCACATTGGGCTCCAAGTAGGTATGTAACATGTACTTAAGAGACGTTATATTTTATGAAATTAAACTAAGTAATACAGGTTCATATAAGAAAAACACACTCCTTTATATAAAAGAACAATTACGAAATTACAATTTGTAATTTTAAGCCAGTCAATTGAAAATGTATCCGCTCTTCTGGGTGATTGAAATAAGGTTCTTAAACATGACTGTTCTTAGCAATTTATTCTCGGATATAGAGTTCAAAATGTTATGTTTTTAATACTTAAAACTCTAGCATTGACTTTTGCCAACTTTTAAGTGGTTCTTTTCCAATTCTTCCTTAAATTTTGAACAAGATTGAACAGAAGCTACAAAAAGTGAAGCATGCTTAATTCACAAACTTTTCAGAAAAGTCTGGGACTAAGTACTTTTCATTACTATTATGTTTATTTTCTCACACAAGGAATCCTCAAACCCCTGTTAGCAAAAGGATAATATACAAAATTGAAATGAAATTTTAAAGTACGTCTAGCCATTGAAATTATTCAAATGAAGTTTTTAACTTTGACAGAACCTTATTCTATCAATGACATGAAAATACACTGTAATTTGACTTCTATTCCTTACCAAGTCTATCAGTTCTGCTAATCTCCAAATTGTCTCTCTCAGCATAGCCATTCTTCCTGGCTAATTCCGTTAATCAGTCTTCGCAGACAGCTATTCAACAGTCTTCGTATGAGGCCCAAACTTTGTGCAGACATTCCGCAATCAGTTCATTCACATGCAACAAAACATCAGGAACGTTTAGTATGTTCCCCAGTATTTTAGACATTCGCAACACCACCATTTATCTAAACCCACATTAATTTTAAACTACATCAAATGTCAATTGCTAAGACAAAAAGAATTTTCTACACTTCATACCCCATTTCCAATGTACAAACACACTACTGCTTTTATAATCAAAAGCACAACTAACCTTAATTACAAATTCAATACAAGGAACACATATTCTTAGAGAAACAGCAACACATCTTACGCATCCTATTACATTTGACGTTAATTCCAAAAACCTCCCTGCTCCTTAAACCAAACTGTTCCCAGGACGCGAAAACAATTTCGAAGTTCCTTACATTATTTATTCCTAAGGACTTCCAAGGATATATATTCGCTCTGGCCAGTTAAGCAAACCAATATATCTCCTAGGGATCCAGTATGCAGGAATAAAAGTTTGTAAGGAAATTCGAATGTGAACTTTAGGCGGTTCACACATAAGTAATACAAATCTCAAAAACGTTTTGTTTAACCCAAACAAATCCAGAAACTTCAATGCATTTAAATGTCCTAACCAAAATCTTTCCTTTAATAATTTCTCCGGAATCCAAGCTGTTGCTGTAGCTCTCACAATACAAACAATTACAATAACCTATACATATTACATTACATGCACAACGATACCATTTCATAACACACCTGAGACAGTTTTACAGCATAGCCGATGTGTTTAAGAAACTTCAGAATCCAAGCACAACCAACTTGTGATTTGTACATCAGAAATACAGCGGGTTTGCTGATCAACTGTAACAAGCGTTAAAACAATGCAAATCAATTTACAATATCAAGGGGAACTTAATAAATCCTATGATCGTATACTATACTTTTTTAAAAGTAGCTCATACTGCTTACACTGAATTATAGATGTCTTTTGTGCTTCATGTAGATATGTGTAATAGTTTTGATATAAATGTTATTTGCAGATACAATACTAAATGATTAGCTATTCCACATAATACACATGTCTTTAGGTTTATAAAACAAGGAATACCAAATAATTAATTTACTTTTTTCAAACACAGAATTGCAACTTCATTCACTGTTCTGGTTGTTTTATGAGGTTGTATTTCAATACAATGTTTCTTAAGAATTTCTAGTCGATTAGTGACATTTCGAGTACTTTTAAAGCGTAGCATTAACATTTGCAACATCTAAACTTCTTTTTCTAGATTCTTTTGAAAATATGATACACATCCAGCATTAAATACATCAATAAGACCAATTTGCATTTACAAACTGTAAATAAAAGAAATTGCAATAACGCCATGGCAACCAACTACAGTCTAACACATCTGTGTATTAGGGCAATTAATTTTCAGCTATTTCAGACTCAAAAAACAATGGGAGGAAGCGGCATTGAAAAACAGTAGGGTTAATATTCAAAACCTTTTGAGGCAATTGAATAATTTAAAGTAATTTTTTTCCTTTCATCAAACTTCAGGTATATGTGGCAATGATATCAAAACAATCACACTGACTTTGGATTTCTATTACTTACCATGTTCACCTAGTTCTGCTAAAGAAGTGAAGGATTTACAGCCACTGTAAATGTCCAACAGTAAATTTACACTCCAGACACATCTGAAAGGTCCATTTATAGCTCAGGAAAGGAATGGCTTTCCTGCCCATCTGAAACAAATATTATAACAACCCAATTCAATTTAAATATTAAGGATAGCCATAGGTGAAAGTTATGCTTTATTTTCAAAACCCTCTCATGCTGCTGAAACGCAAAAAAAGGGTCACATTGGGCTCCAAGTAGGTATGTAACATGTACTTAAGAGACGTCATAAAATATAACATTAAACTAAGTAATACGAGTTCTCATAAGAAACACACACTCCTTTATATAAAAGAACAATTAAGAAATTACAATTTGTAATTTTAAGTCAGTCAATTGAAAATGTATCCGCTCTTCTGGGTGATTGAAATAAGGTTCTTAAACATGACTGTCCTTAGCAATTTATTCTCGGATATAGAGTTCAAAATGTTATGTTTTTAATACTTAAAACTCTAGCATTGACTTTTGCCAACTTTTAAGTGGTTCTTTTCCAATTCTTCCTTAAATTTTGAACAAGATTGAACAGAAGCTACAAAAAGTGAAGCATGCTTAATTCACAAACTTTTCAGAAAAGTCTGGGACTAAGTACTTTTCATTACTATTATGTTTATTTTCTCACACAAGGAATCCTCAAACCCCTGTTAGCAAAAGGATAATATACAAAATTGAAATGAAATTTTAAAGTACGTCTAGCCATTGAAATTATTCAAATGAAGTTTTTAACTTTGACAGAACCTTATTCTATCAATGACATGAACATACACTGTAATTTGACTTGTATTCCTTACCAAGTCTATCAGTTCTGCTAATCTCCAAATTGTCTCTCTCAGCCTAGCCATTCTTCCTGGCTAATTCCGTTAAGCAGTCTTCGCAGACAGCTATTCAACAGTCTTCGTATGAGGCCCAAACTTTGTGCAGACATTCCGCAATGAGTTCATTCACATGCAACAAAACATCAGGAACGTTTAGTATGTTCCCCAGTATTTTAGACATTCGCAACACCACCATTTACCTAAACCCACATTAATTTTAGACTACATCAAATGTCAATTGCTAAGACAAAACAATTTTCTACACTTCATACCCCATTTCTGATGTACAAACACACTACTGCTTTTATTATCAAAAACACAACTAACCTTAATTACAAATTCAATACAAGGAACACATATTCTTAGAGAAACAGCAACACATCTTACGCATCCTATTACATTTGACGTTAATTCCAAAAACCTCCCTGATCCTTAACCCAAACTGTTCCCAGGACGCGAAAACAATTTCGAAGTTCCTTACATTATTTATTCCTAAGGACTTCCAAGGATATATATTCGCTCTGGCCTGTTAAGCAAACCAATATATCTCCTAGGGATCCAGTATGCAGGAATAAATGTTTGTAAGGAAATTCGAATGTGAACTTTAGGCGGTTCACTCATAAGTAATACAAATCTCAAAAACGTTTTAATTAACCCAAACCAATCCAGAAATTTCAATGCATTTAAATGTCCTAACCGAAATCTTTCCTTTAATAATTTCTCCGGAATCCAAGCTGTTGCTGTAGCTCTCACAATACAAACAATTACTATAACCAATACATATTACATTACATGCACAATGAAACCATTTGATAACACACCTAACAGTTTTACAGCATAGCCGATGTGCTTAAGAAACTTCGGAGTCCAAGCACAACCAACTTGTGATTTGTACATCAGAAATAAAACGGGTTTGCTGATCAACTGTAACAAGCGTTAAAACAATGCAAATCAATTTACAATATCAAGGGGAACTTAATAAATCCTATGATCGTATACTATACTTTTTTAAAAGTAGCTCATACTGCTTACACTGAATTATAGATGTCTTTTGTGCTTCATGTAGATATGTGTAATAGTTTTGATATAAACGTTATTTGCAGATACAGTACTAAATGATTAGCTTTTCCACATAATACACATGTCTTTAGGTTTATAAAACAAGGAATACCAAATAATTAATTTACTTTTTTCAAACACAGAATTGCAACTTCATTCACTGTTCTGGTTGTTTTATGAGGTTGTATTTCAATACAATGTTTCTTAAGAATTTCTAGTCGATTAGTGACATTTCGAGTACTTTTAAAGCGTAGCATTAACATTTGCAACATCTAAACTTCTTTATCTACATTCTTTTGAAAATATGATAAACATCCAGCATTAAATACATCAATAAGACCAATTTGCATTTACAAACTGTAAATAAAAGAAATTCCAATAACGCCATGGCAACCAACTACAGTCTAACACATCTGTGTATTAGGGCGATTAATTTTCAGGTAATTCAGCCTCAAACAACAATTGGAGGAAGTGCCATTGAAAAACAGTAGGGTTAATATTCAAAAGCTTTTGAGGCGATTGAATAATTTAAAGTAATTTTTTTCCTTTGATCAAACTTCAGGTATATGTGGCAATGATATCAAAACAATCACACTGACTTTGGATTTCTATTACTTACCATGTTCACCTAGTTCTGCTAAAGAAGTGAAGGATTTACAGCCACTGTAAATGTCCAACAGTAAATTTACACTCCAGACACATCTGAAAGGTCCATTTATAGCTCAGGAAAGGAATGGCTTTCCTGCCCATCTGAAACAAATATTATAACAACCCAATTCAATTTAAATATTAAGGATAGCCATAGGTGAAAGTTATGCTTTATTTTCAAAACCCTCTCATGCTGCTGAAACGCAAAAAAAGGGTCACATTGGGCTCCAAGTAGGTATGTAACATGTACTTAAGAGACGTTATATTTTATGACATTAAACTAAGTAATACGAGGTCTCATAAGAAACACACACTCCTTTATATAAAAAACAATTAAGAAATTACAATTTGTAATTTTAAGCCAGTCAATTGGAAATGTATCCACTCTCCTGGTTGATTGAAATAAGGTTCTTAAACATGACTGTCCTTAGCAATTTATTCTTGGATGTAGAGTTCAAAATGTTATGTTTTTAATACTTAAAACTCTAGCATTGACTTTTGCCAACTTTTAAGTGGTTCTTTTCCAATTCTTTCTTAAATTTTGAACAAGATTGAACAGAAGCTACAAAAAGTGAAGCATGCTTAATTCACAAACTTTTGAGAACAGTGTGGGACTATGTACGTTTCATTACCATTATATTTATTTTCTCACAAAAGGACACCTCAAGCCCCTGTTAGCAAATGGATAATATACGAAATTGAAATGAAATTTTGAAGTACGTCTAGCCATTGAAATTATTCAAATGAAGTTTTTAACTTTGACAGAACCTTATTCTATCAATGACATGAAAATACACTGTAATTTGACTTCTATTACTTACCAAGTCTATCAGTTCTGCTAATCTCCAAATTGTCTCTCTCAGCATAGCCATTCTTCCTGGCTAATTCCGTTAATCAGTCTTCGCAGACAGCTATTCAACAGTCTTCGTATGAGGCCCAAACTTTGTGCAGACATTCCGCAATCAGTTCATTCACATGCAACAAAACATCAGGAACGTTTAGTATGTTCCCCAGTATTTTAGACATTCGCAACACCACCATTTACCTAAACCCACATTAATTTTAGACTACATCAAATGTCAATTGCTAAGACAAAAAAATTTTCTACTCTTCATACTGCATTTCCGATGTACAAACACACTACTGCTTTTATCATCAAAAACACAACTAACCTTAATTACAAATTCAATACAAGGAACACATATTCTTAGAGAAACAGCAACACATCTTATGCATCCTATTACATTTGACGTTAATACCATAAACGACCCTGATCCTTAACCAAAACTGTTCCCACGACGCGAAAACAATTTCGAAGTTCCTTACATTATTTATTCTTAAGGACTTCCAAGGATATATATTCGCTCTGGCCAGTTAAGCAAACCAATATATCTCCCAGGGATCCAGTATGCAGGAATAAAAGTTTGTAAGGAAATTCGAATGTGAACTTTAGGCGGGTCACACATAAGTAATACAAATCTCAAAAACGTTTTGTTTAACCCAAACAAATCCAGAAACTTCAATGCATTTAAATGTCCTAACCGAAATCTTTCCTTTAATAATTTCTCCGGAATCCAAGCTGTTGCTGTAGCTCTCACAATACAAACAATTACAATAACCTATACATATTACATTACATGCACAACGATACCATTTCATAACACACCTGAGACAGTTTTACAGCATAGCCGATGTGTTTAAGAAACTTCGGAATCCAAGCACAACCAACTTGTGATTTGTACATCAGAAATACAGCGGGTTTGGTGATCAACTGTAACAAGCGTTAAAACAATGCAAATCAATTTACAATATCAAGGGGAACTTAATAAATCCTATGATCGTATACTATACTTTTTTAAAAGTAGCTCATACTGCTTACACTGAATTATAGATGTCTTTTGTGCTTCATGTAGATATGTGTAATAGTTTTGATATAAACGTTATTTGCAGATACAGTACTAAATGATTAGCTTTTCCACATAATACACATAATTACTTTTTTCAAACACAGAATTACAACTTCATTCACTGTTCTAGTTGTTTCAAGAGGTTTTATTTCAATACAATGTTTCTAAAGAATTTCTACTCGATTAGTGACATTACGAGTACTTTTAAAGCGTAGCATTAACATTTGCAACATCTAAACTTCTCTTTCTAGATTCTTTTGAAAATATGATAAACATCCAGCATTAAATACATCAAGAAGACGAATTTGCATTTACAAACTGTAAATAAAAGAAATTCCAATAACGCCATGGCAACTAACTACAGTCTAACACATCTGTGTATTAGGGCAATTAATTTTCAGCTATTTCAGACTCAAACAACAATGGGAGGAAGCGGCATTGGAAAACAGTAGGGTTAATATTCAAAAGCTTTTGAGGCAATTGAATAATTTAAAGTAATTTTTTTCCTTTGATGAAGCTTCAGGTATATGTGGCAATGATATCAAAACAATCACACTGACTTTGGATTTCTATTACCTACCATGTTCACCTAGTTCTGCTAAAGAAGTGAAGGATTTACAGCCACTGTAAATGTCCAACAGTAAATTTACAATCCAGGCACATCTGAAAGTTCCATTTATAGCTCAGGAAAGGAATGGCTTTCCTGCCCATCTGAAACAAATATTATAACAACCCAATTCAATTTAAATATTAAGGATAGCCATAGGTGAAGGTTATGCTTTATTTTCAAAACCCTCTCATGCTGCTGAAACACAAAAAAAGGGGCACATTGGGCTCCAAGTAGGTATGTAACATGTACTTAAGAGACGTTATATTTTATGAAATTAAACTAAGTAATACAGGTTCATATAAGAAAAACACACTCCTTTATATAAAAGAACAATTACGAAATTACAATTTGTAATTTTAAGCCAGTCAATTGAAAATGTATCCGCTCTTCTGGGTGATTGAAATAAGGTTCTTAAACATGACTGTCCTTAGCAATTTATTCTCGGATGTAGAGTTCAAAATGTTATGTTTTTAATACTTAAAACTCTAGCATTGTCTTTTGCCAACTTTTAAGTGGTTCTTTTCCAATTCTTTCTTAAATTTTGAACAAGATTGAACAGAAGCTACAAAAAGTGAAGCATGCTTAATTCACAAACCTTTCAGAAAAGTCTGGGACTAAGTACTTTTCATTACTATTATGTTTATTTTCTCACACAAGGAATCCTCAAACCCCTGTTAGCAAAAGGATAATATACAAAATTGAAATGAAATTTCAAAGTATGTCTAGCCATTGAAATTATTCAAATGAAGTTTTTAACTTTGAGAGAACCTTATTCTATCAATGACATGAACATACACTGTAATTTGACTTCTATTCCTTACCAAGTCTATCAGTTCTGCTAATCTCCAAATTGTCTCTCTCAGCATAGCCATTCTTCCTGGCTAATTCCGTTAATCAGTCTTCGCAGACAGCTATTCAACAGTCTTCGTATGAGGCCCAAACTTTGTGCAGACATTCCGCAATCAGTTCATTCACATGCAACAAAACATCAGGAACGTTTAGTATGTTCCCCAGTATTTTAGACATTCGCAACACCACCATTTACCTAAACCCACATTAATTTTAGACTACATCAAATGTCAATTGCTAAGACAAAACAATTTTCTACACTTCATACCCCATTTCTGATGTACAAACACACTACTGCTTTTATTATCAAAAACACAACTAACCTTAATTACAAATTCAATACAAGGAACACATATTCTTAGAGAAACAGCAACACATCTTACGCATCCTATTACATTTGACGTTAATTCCAAAAACCTCCCTGATCCTTAACCCAAACTGTTCCCAGGACGCGAAAACAATTTCGAAGTTCCTTACATTATTTATTCCTAAGGACTTCCAAGGATATATATTCGCTCTGGCCTGTTAAGCAAACCAATATATCTCCTAGGGATCCAGTATGCAGGAATAAATGTTTGTAAGGAAATTCGAATGTGAACTTTAGGCGGTTCACTCATAAGTAATACAAATCTCAAAAACGTTTTAATTAACCCAAACCAATCCAGAAATTTCAATGCATTTAAATGTCCTAACCGAAATCTTTCCTTTAATAATTTCTCCGGAATCCAAGCTGTTGCTGTAGCTCTCACAATACAAACAATTACTATAACCAATACATATTACATTACATGCACAATGAAACCATTTGATAACACACCTAACAGTTTTACAGCATAGCCGATGTGCTTAAGAAACTTCGGAGTCCAAGCACAACCAACTTGTGATTTGTACATCAGAAATAAAACGGGTTTGCTGATCAACTGTAACAAGCGTTAAAACAATGCAAATCAATTTACAATATCAAGGGGAACTTAATAAATCCTATGATCGTATACTATACTTTTTTAAAAGTAGCTCATACTGCTTACACTGAATTATAGATGTCTTTTGTGCTTCATGTAGATATGTGTAATAGTTTTGATATAAACGTTATTTGCAGATACAGTACTAAATGATTAGCTTTTCCACATAATACACATAATTACTTTTTTCAAACACAGAATTACAACTTCATTCACTGTTCTAGTTGTTTCAAGAGGTTTTATTTCAATACAATGTTTCTAAAGAATTTCTACTCGATTAGTGACATTACGAGTACTTTTAAAGTGTAGCATTAACATTTGCAACATCTAAACTTCTCTTTCTAGATTCTTTTGAAAATATGATAAACATCCAGCATTAAATACATCAAGAAGACCAATTTGCATTTACAAACTGTAAATAAAAGAAATTCCAATAACGCCATGGCAACTAACTACAGTCTAACACATCTGTGTATTAGGGCAATTAATTTTCAGCTATTTCAGACTCAAACAACAATGGGAGGAAGCGGCAGTGAAAAACAGTAGGGTTAATATTCAAAAGCTTTTGAGGCAATTGAATAATTTAAAGTAATTTTTTTCCTTTGATCAAACTTCAGGTATATGTGGCAATGATATCAAAACAATCACACTGACTTTGGATTTCTATTACTTACCATGTTCACCTAGTTCTGATAAAGAAGTGAAGGATTTACAGCCACTGTAAATGTCCAATAGTAAATTACACTCCAGACACATCTGAAAGGTCCATTTATAGCTCAGGAAAGGAATGGCTTTCCTGCCCATCTGAAACAAATATTATAACAACCCAATTCAATTTAAATATTAAGGATAGCCATAGGTGAAATAACTAAATGTTATAGTTCAACAAGATATTTTCAAAACCCTCTCATGCTGCTTAAACCCAATTGAAAGTGCACTTTGGGCTCAACGTAGATAAGTCAGGTGTTTGAGAGAAGTTATAGTTTCTGATATTAAACAAAGGAATATGGCATCCTATATGACACACAAATCCATTTTTATAAAAGAACAAGTACCAAATTACAAATTATAAATCAGTCAATTGTTAAGTTATTTAAACTTCTAGCTGTTTGAGATAAGGTTATAAAACATGACTTTTCCTAGGAATTTATTCTTTGATGTAGAGTTCACTTTTGCCAAATTTTGACTTCTTTCCAAATTATTTCTTAAACCTTGAAGAAGACTGAACAGAAGCTACAAGTGAAGCATTTTTAATTCACAAATGTTTGAGACAAGCAGTATGGGACTAACTACATTACATTACCATTATGTTTATTTTCTCAGTCAAGGAAACCTCAAACCCCTGTTAGCAAAAGGATAATATACAAAATTGAAATGAAATTTTAAAGTACGTCTAGCCATTGAAATTATTCAAATGAAGTTTTTAGCTTTGACAGAACCTGCTTCTATCAATGACATGAACATACACTGTAATTTGACTTCTATTCCTTACCAAGTCTATTAGTTCTGCTAATCTCCAAATTGTCTCTCTCAGCATAGCCATTCTTCCTGGCTAATTCCGTTAATCAGTCTTCGCAGACAGCTATTCAACAGTCTTCGTATGAGGCCCAAACTTTGTGCAGACATTCCGCAGTGAGTTCATTCACATGCAACAAAACATCAGGAACGTTTAGTATGTTCCACAGTATTTTAGACATTCGCAACACCACCATTTACCTAAACCCACATTAATTTTAGACTACATAAAATGTCAATTGCTAAGACAAAAACATTTTCTACACTTCATACCCCATTTCCGATGTACAAACACACTACTGCTATTATTATCAAAAACACAACTAACCTTAATTACAAATTCAATACAAGGAACACATATTCTTAGACAAACAGCAACACATCTTACGCATCCTATTACATTTGACGTTAATTCCAAAAACCTCCCTGATCCTTAACCCAAACTGTTCCCAGGACGCGAAAACAATTTCGAAGTTCCTTACATTATTTATTCCTAAGGACTTCCAAGGATATATATTCGCTCTGGCCAGTTAAGCAAACCAATATATCTCCTAGGGATCCAGTATGCAGGAATAAACGTTTGTAAGGAAATTCGAATGTGAACTTTAGGCGGTTCACTCATAAGTAATACGAATCTCAAAAACGTTTTAATTAACCCAAACAAATCCAGAAACTTCAATGCATTTAAATGTCCTAACCAAATTCTTTCCTTTAATAATTTCTCCGGAATCCAAGCTGTTGCTGTAGCTCTCACAATACAAACAATTACTATAACCAATACATATTACATTAAATGCACAATGAAACCATTTGATAACACACCTAACAGTTTTACAGCATAGCCGATGTGCTTAAGAAACTTCGGAGTCCAAGCACAACCAACTTGTGATTTGTACATCAGAAATACAACGGGTTTGTTGATCGATTGTAACAAGCGTTAAAACAATGCAAATCAATTTACAATATCAAGGGGAACTTAATAAATCCTATGATCGTATACTATACTTTTTTAAAAGTAGCTCATACTGCTTACACTGAATTATAGATGTCTTTTGTGCATCATGTAGATATGTGTAATAGTTTTGATTCAAACATTATTTGCAGATACAATACTAAATGATTAGCTATTCCACATAATAGACATGTCTTTAGGTTTATAAAACAAGGAATAATAAATAATTAATTTACTTTTTTCAAACACAGAATTGCAACTTCATTCACTGTTCTGGTTGTTTTATGAGGTTGTATTTCAATACAATGTTTCTTAAGAATTTCTAGTCGATTAGTGACATTTCAAGTACTTTTAAAGCGTAGCATTAACATTTGCAACATCTAAACTTCTCTTTCTAGATTCTTTTGAAAATATGATAAACATCCAGCATTAAATACATCAATAAGACCAATTTGCATTTACAAACTGTAAATAAAAGAAATTCCAATAATGCCATGGCAACTAACTACAGTCTAACACATCTGTGTATTAGGGCGATTAATTTTCAGGTAATTCAGCCTCAAACAACAATTGGAGGAAGTGCCATTGAAAAACAGTAGGGTTAATATTCAAAAGCTTTTGAGGCGATTGAATAATTTAAAGTAATTTTTTTCCTTTGATCAAACTTCAGGTATATGTGGCAATGATATCAAAACAATCACACTGACTTTGGATTTCTATTACTTACCATGTTCACCTAGTTCTGCTAAAGAAGTGAAGGATTTACAGCCACTGTAAATGTCCAACAGTAAATTTACACTCCAGACACATCTGAAAGGTCCATTTATAGCTCAGGAAAGGAATGGCTTTCCTGCCCATCTGTAACAAATATTATAACAACCCAATTCAATTTAAATATTAAGGATAGCCATAGGTGAAAGTTATGCTTTATTTTCAAAACCCTCTCATGCTGCTGAAACGCAAAAAAAGGGTCACATTGGGCTCCAAGTAGGTATGTAACATGTACTTAAGAGACGTTATATTTTATGAAATTAAACTAAGTAATACAGGTTCATATAAGAAAAACACACTCCTTTATATAAAAGAACAATTACGAAATTACAATTTGTAATTTTAAGCCAGTCAATTGAAAATGTATCCGCTCTTCTGGGTGATTGAAATAAGGTTCTTAAACATGACTGTCCTTAGCAATTTATTCTCGGATATAGAGTTCAAAATGTTATGTTTTTAATACTTAAAACTCTAGCATTGACTTTTGCCAACTTTTAAGTGGTTCTTTTCCAATTCTTCCTTAAATTTTGAACAAGATTGAACAGAAGCTACAAAAAGTGAAGCATGCTTAATTCACAAACTTTTCAGAAAAGTCTGGGACTAAGTACTTTTCATTACTATTATGTTTATTTTCTCACACAAGGAATCCTCAAACCCCTGTTAGCAAAAGGATAATATACAAAATTGAAATGAAATTTTAAAGTACGTCTAGCCATTGAAATTATTCAAATGAAGTTTTTAACTTTGACAGAACCTTATTCTATCAATGACATGAACATACACTGTAATTTGACTTCTATTCCTTACCAAGTCTATCAGTTCTGCTAATCTCCAAATTGTCTCTCTCAGCATAGCCATTCTTCCTGGCTAATTCCGTTAAGCAGTCTTCGCAGACAGCTATTCAACAGTCTTCGTATGAGGCCCAAACTTTGTGCAGACATTCCGCAATGAGTTCATTCACATGCAACAAAACATCAGGAACGTTTAGTATGTTCCCCAGTATTTTGGACATTCGCAACGCCACCATTTACCTAAACCCACATTAATTTTAGACTACATCAAATGTCAATTGCTAAGACAAAACAATTTTCTACACTTCATACCCCAATTCTGATGTACAAACACACTACTGCTTTTATTATCAAAAACACAACTAACCTTAATTACAAATTCAATACAAGGAACACATATTCTTAGAGAAACAGCAACACATCTTATGCATCCTATTACATTTGACGTTAATTCCAAAAACCTCCCTGATCCTTAACCCAAACTGTATCCAGGACGCGAAAACAATTTCGAAGTTCCTTACATTATTTATTCCTAAGGACTTCCAAGGATATATATTCGCTCTGGCCAGTTAAGCAAACCAATATATCTCCTAGGGATCCAGTATGCAGGAATAAAAGTTTGTAAGGAAATTCGAATGTGAACTTTAGGCGGTTCACTCATAAGTAATACGAAACTCAAAAACGTTTTAATTAACCCAAACCAATCCAGAAATTTCAATGCATTTAAATGTCCTAACCGAAATCTTTCCTTTAATAATTTCTCCGGAATCCAAGCTGTTGCTGTAGGTCTCACAATACAAACAATTACTATAACCAATATATATTACATTACATGCACAATGAAACCATTTGATAACACACCTAACAGTTTTACAGCATAGCCGATGTGCTTAAGAAACTTCGGAGTCCAAGCACAACCAACTTGTGATTTGTACATCAGAAATAAAACGGGTTTGCTGATCAACTGTAACAAGCGTTAAAACAATGCAAATCAATTTACAATATCAAGGGGAACTTAATAAATCCTATGATCGTATACTATACTTTTTTAAAAGTAGCTCATACTGCTTACACTGAATTATAGATGTCTTTTGTGCTTATTGTAGATATGTGTAATAGTTTTGATATAAACGTTATTTGCAGATACAGTACTAAATGATTAGCTTTTCCACATAATACACATAATTACTTTTTTCAAACACAGAATTACAACTTCATTCACTGTTCTAGTTGTTTCAAGAGGTTTTATTTCAATACAATGTTTCTAAAGAATTTCTACTCGATTAGTGACATTACGAGTACTTTTAAAGCGTAGCATTAACATTTGCAACATCTAAACTTCTCTTTCTAGATTCTTTTGAAAATATGATAAACATCCAGCATTAAATACATCAAGAAGACCAATTTGCATTTACAAACTGTAAATAAAAGAAATTCCAATAACGCCATGGCAACTAACTACAGTCTAACACATCTGTGTATTAGGGCAATTAATTTTCAGCTATTTCAGACTCAAACAACAATGGGAGGAAGCGGCATTGGAAAACAGTAGGGTTAATATTCAAAAGCTTTTGAGGCAATTGAATAATTTAAAGTAATTTTTTTCCTTTGATCAAGCTTCAGGTATATGTGGCAATGATATCAAAACAATCACACTGACTTTGGATTTCTATTACCTACCATGTTCACCTAGTTCTGCTAAAGAAGTAAAGGATTTACAGCCACTGTAAATGTCCAACAGTAAATTTACAATCCAGGCACATCTGAAAGTTCCATTTATAGCTCAGGAAAGGAATCGCTTTCCTGCCCATCTGAAACAAATATTATAACAACCCAATTCAATTTAAATATTAAGGATAGCCATAGGTGAAGGTTATGCTTTATTTTCAAAACCCTCTCATGCTGCTGAAACACAAAAAAAGGGGCACATTGGGCTCCAAGTAGGTATGTAACATGTACTTAAGAGACGTTATATTTTATGAAATTAAACTAAGTAATACAGGTTCATATAAGAAAAACACACTCCTTTATATAAAAGAACAATTACGAAATTACAATTTGTAATTTTAAGCCAGTCAATTGAAAATGTATCCGCTCTTCTGGGTGATTGAAATAAGGTTCTTAAACATGACTGTTCTTAGCAATTTATTCTCGGATATAGAGTTCAAAATGTTATGTTTTTAATACTTAAAACTCTAGCATTGACTTTTGCCAACTTTTAAGTGGTTCTTTTCCAATTCTTCCTTAAATTTTGAACAAGATTGAACAGAAGCTACAAAAAGTGAAGCATGCTTAATTCACAAACTTTTCAGAAAAGTCTGGGACTAAGTACTTTTCATTACTATTATGTTTATTTTCTCACACAAGGAATCCTCAAACCCCTGTTAGCAAAAGGATAATATACAAAATTGAAATGAAATTTTAAAGTACGTCTAGCCATTGAAATTATTCAAATGAAGTTTTTAACTTTGACAGAACCTTATTCTATCAATGACATGAAAATACACTGTAATTTGACTTCTATTCCTTACCAAGTCTATCAGTTCTGCTAATCTCCAAATTGTCTCTCTCAGCATAGCCATTCTTCCTGGCTAATTCCGTTAATCAGTCTTCGCAGACAGCTATTCAACAGTCTTCGTATGAGGCCCAAACTTTGTGCAGACATTCCGCAATCAGTTCATTCACATGCAACAAAACATCAGGAACGTTTAGTATGTTCCCCAGTATTTTAGACATTCGCAACACCACCATTTATCTAAACCCACATTAATTTTAAACTACATCAAATGTCAATTGCTAAGACAAAAAGAATTTTCTACACTTCATACCCCATTTCCAATGTACAAACACACTACTGCTTTTATAATCAAAAGCACAACTAACCTTAATTACAAATTCAATACAAGGAACACATATTCTTAGAGAAACAGCAACACATCTTACGCATCCTATTACATTTGACGTTAATTCCAAAAACCTCCCTGCTCCTTAAACCAAACTGTTCCCAGGACGCGAAAACAATTTCGAAGTTCCTTACATTATTTATTCCTAAGGACTTCCAAGGATATATATTCGCTCTGGCCAGTTAAGCAAACCAATATATCTCCTAGGGATCCAGTATGCAGGAATAAAAGTTTGTAAGGAAATTCGAATGTGAACTTTAGGCGGTTCACACATAAGTAATACAAATCTCAAAAACGTTTTGTTTAACCCAAACAAATCCAGAAACTTCAATGCATTTAAATGTCCTAACCAAAATCTTTCCTTTAATAATTTCTCCGGAATCCAAGCTGTTGCTGTAGCTCTCACAATACAAACAATTACAATAACCTATACATATTACATTACATGCACAACGATACCATTTCATAACACACCTGAGACAGTTTTACAGCATAGCCGATGTGTTTAAGAAACTTCAGAATCCAAGCACAACCAACTTGTGATTTGTACATCAGAAATACAGCGGGTTTGCTGATCAACTGTAACAAGCGTTAAAACAATGCAAATCAATTTACAATATCAAGGGGAACTTAATAAATCCTATGATCGTATACTATACTTTTTTAAAAGTAGCTCATACTGCTTACACTGAATTATAGATGTCTTTTGTGCTTCATGTAGATATGTGTAATAGTTTTGATATAAATGTTATTTGCAGATACAATACTAAATGATTAGCTATTCCACATAATACACATGTCTTTAGGTTTATAAAACAAGGAATACCAAATAATTAATTTACTTTTTTCAAACACAGAATTGCAACTTCATTCACTGTTCTGGTTGTTTTATGAGGTTGTATTTCAATACAATGTTTCTTAAGAATTTCTAGTCGATTAGTGACATTTCGAGTACTTTTAAAGCGTAGCATTAACATTTGCAACATCTAAACTTCTTTTTCTAGATTCTTTTGAAAATATGATACACATCCAGCATTAAATACATCAATAAGACCAATTTGCATTTACAAACTGTAAATAAAAGAAATTGCAATAACGCCATGGCAACCAACTACAGTCTAACACATCTGTGTATTAGGGCAATTAATTTTCAGCTATTTCAGACTCAAAAAACAATGGGAGGAAGCGGCATTGAAAAACAGTAGGGTTAATATTCAAAACCTTTTGAGGCAATTGAATAATTTAAAGTAATTTTTTTCCTTTCATCAAACTTCAGGTATATGTGGCAATGATATCAAAACAATCACACTGACTTTGGATTTCTATTACTTACCATGTTCACCTAGTTCTGCTAAAGAAGTGAAGGATTTACAGCCACTGTAAATGTCCAACAGTAAATTTACACTCCAGACACATCTGAAAGGTCCATTTATAGCTCAGGAAAGGAATGGCTTTCCTGCCCATCTGAAACAAATATTATAACAACCCAATTCAATTTAAATATTAAGGATAGCCATAGGTGAAAGTTATGCTTTATTTTCAAAACCCTCTCATGCTGCTGAAACGCAAAAAAAGGGTCACATTGGGCTCCAAGTAGGTATGTAACATGTACTTAAGAGACGTCATAAAATATAACATTAAACTAAGTAATACGAGTTCTCATAAGAAACACACACTCCTTTATATAAAAGAACAATTAAGAAATTACAATTTGTAATTTTAAGCCAGTCAATTGAAAATGTATCCGCTCTTCTGGGTGATTGAAATAAGGTTCTTAAACATGACTGTCCTTAGCAATTTATTCTCGGATATAGAGTTCAAAATGTTATGTTTTTAATACTTAAAACTCTAGCATTGACTTTTGCCAACTTTTAAGTGGTTCTTTTCCAATTCTTCCTTAAATTTTGAACAAGATTGAACAGAAGCTACAAAAAGTGAAGCATGCTTAATTCACAAACTTTTCAGAAAAGTCTGGGACTAAGTACTTTTCATTACTATTATGTTTATTTTCTCACACAAGGAATCCTCAAACCCCTGTTAGCAAAAGGATAATATACAAAATTGAAATGAAATTTTAAAGTACGTCTAGCCATTGAAATTATTCAAATGAAGTTTTTAACTTTGACAGAACCTTATTCTATCAATGACATGAACATACACTGTAATTTGACTTGTATTCCTTACCAAGTCTATCAGTTCTGCTAATCTCCAAATTGTCTCTCTCAGCCTAGCCATTCTTCCTGGCTAATTCCGTTAAGCAGTCTTCGCAGACAGCTATTCAACAGTCTTCGTATGAGGCCCAAACTTTGTGCAGACATTCCGCAATGAGTTCATTCACATGCAACAAAACATCAGGAACGTTTAGTATGTTCCCCAGTATTTTGGACATTCGCAACACCACCATTTACCTAAACCCACATTAATTTTAGACTACATCAAATGTCAATTGCTAAGACAAAACAATTTTCTACACTTCATACCCCAATTCTGATGTACAAACACACTACTGCTTTTATTATCAAAAACACAACTAACCTTAATTACAAATTCAATACAAGGAACACATATTCTTAGAGAAACAGCAACACATCTTATGCATCCTATTACATTTGACGTTAATTCCAAAAACCTCCCTGATCCTTAACCCAAACTGTATCCAGGACGCGAAAACAATTTCGAAGTTCCTTACATTATTTATTCCTAAGGACTTCCAAGGATATATAATCGCTCTGGCCTGTTAAGCAAACCAATATATCTCCTAGGGATCCAGTATGCAGGAATAAATGTTTGTAAGGAAATTCAAATGTGAACTTTAGGCGGTTCACTCATAAGTAATACGAAACTCAAAAACGTTTTAATTAACCCAAACCAATCCAGAAATTTCAATGCATTTAAATGTCCTAACCGAAATCTTTCCTTTAATAATTTCTCCGGAATCCAAGCTGTTGCTGTAGCTCTCACAATACAAACAATTACTATAACCAATATATATTACATTACATGCACAATGAAACCATTTGATAACACACCTAACAATTTTACAGCATAGCCGATGTGCTTAAGAAACTTCGGAGTCCAAGCACAACCAACTTGTGATTTGTACATCAGAAATAAAACGGGTTTGCTGATCAACTGTAACAAGCGTTAAAACAATGCAAATCAATTTACAATATCAAGGGGAACTTAATAAATCCTATGATCGTATACTATACTTTTTTAAAAGTAGCTCATACTGCTTACACTGAATTATAGATGTCTTTTGTGCTTCATGTAGATATGTGTAATAGTTTTGATATAAACGTTATTTGCAGATACAGTACTAAATGATTAGTTTTCCACATAATACACATATTTACTTTTTTTAAACACAGAATTACAACTTCATTCACTGTTCTAGTTGTTTCAAGAGGTTTTATTTCAATACAATGTTTCTAAAGAATTTCTACTCGATTAGTGACATTACGAGTGCTTTTAAAGCGTAGCATTAACATTTGCAACATCTAAACTTCTCTTTCTAGATTCTTTTGAAAATATGATAAACATCCAGCATTAAATACATCAATAAGACCAATTTGCATTTACAAACTGTAAATAAAAGAAATTCCAATAACGCCATGGCAACTACCTACAGTCTAACACATCTGTGTATTAAGGCAATTAATTTTCAGCTATTTCAGACTCAAACAACAATGGGAGGAAGCGGCATTGAATAAAAGTAGGCTTAATATTCAAAAGCTTTTGAGGCAATTGAATAATTTAAAGTAACCTTTTTCCTTTGATCAAACTTCAGGTATATGTGGAAATGATATCAAAACAATCACACTGACTGTGGATTTCTATTACCTACCATGTTCACCTAGTTCTGCTAAAGAAGTGAAGGATTTACAGCCACTGTAAATGTCCAACAGTAAATTTACAATCCAGGCACATCTGAAAGTTCCATTTATAGCTCAGGAAAGGAATGGCTTTCCTGCCCATCTGAAACAAATATTATAACAACCTAATTCAATTTAAATATTAAGGATAGCCATAGGTGAAAGTTATGCTTTATTTTCAAAACCCTCTCATGCTGCTGAAACGCAAAAAAAGGGTCACATTGGGCTCCAAGTAGGTATGTAACATGTACTTAAGAGACGTCATAAAATATAACATTAAACTAAGTAATACGAGTTCTCATAAGAAACACACACTCCTTTATATAAAAGAACAATTAAGAAATTACAATTTGTAATTTTAAGCCAGTCAATTGGAAATGTATCCACTCTCCTGGTTGATTGAAATAAGGTTCTTAAACATGACTGTCCTTAGCAATTTATTCTTGGATGTAGAGTTCAAAATGTTATGTTTTTAATACTTAAAACTCTAGCATTGACTTTTGCCAACTTTTAAGTGGTTCTTTTCCAATTCTTCCTTAAATTTTGAACAAGATTGAACAGAAGCTACAAAAAGTGAAGCATGCTTAATTCACAAACCTTTCAGAAAAGTCTGGGACTAAGTACTTTTCATTACTATTATGTTTATTTTCTCACACAAGGAATCCTCAAACCCCTGTTAGCAAAAGGATAATATACAAAATTGAAATGAAATTTCAAAGTATGTCTAGCCATTGAAATTATTCAAATGAAGTTTTTAACTTTGAGAGAACCTTATTCTATCAATGACATGAACATACACTGTAATTTGACTTCTATTCCTTACCAAGTCTATCAGTTCTGCTAATCTCCAAATTGTCTCTCTCAGCATAGCCATTCTTCCTGGCTAATTCCGTTAATCAGTCTTCGCAGACAGCTATTCAACAGTCTTCGTATGAGGCCCAAACTTTGTGCAGACATTCCGCAATCAGTTCATTCACATGCAACAAAACATCAGGAACGTTTAGTATGTTCCCCAGTATTTTAGACATTCGCAACACCACCATTTACCTAAACCCACATTAATTTTAGACTACATCAAATGTCAATTGCTAAGACAAAACAATTTTCTACACTTCATACCCCATTTCTGATGTACAAACACACTACTGCTTTTATTATCAAAAACACAACTAACCTTAATTACAAATTCAATACAAGGAACACATATTCTTAGAGAAACAGCAACACATCTTACGCATCCTATTACATTTGACGTTAATTCCAAAAACCTCCCTGATCCTTAACCCAAACTGTTCCCAGGACGCGAAAACAATTTCGAAGTTCCTTACATTATTTATTCCTAAGGACTTCCAAGGATATATATTCGCTCTGGCCTGTTAAGCAAACCAATATATCTCCTAGGGATCCAGTATGCAGGAATAAATGTTTGTAAGGAAATTCGAATGTGAACTTTAGGCGGTTCACTCATAAGTAATACAAATCTCAAAAACGTTTTAATTAACCCAAACCAATCCAGAAATTTCAATGCATTTAAATGTCCTAACCGAAATCTTTCCTTTAATAATTTCTCCGGAATCCAAGCTGTTGCTGTAGCTCTCACAATACAAACAATTACTATAACCAATACATATTACATTACATGCACAATGAAACCATTTGATAACACACCTAACAGTTTTACAGCATAGCCGATGTGCTTAAGAAACTTCGGAGTCCAAGCACAACCAACTTGTGATTTGTACATCAGAAATAAAACGGGTTTGCTGATCAACTGTAACAAGCGTTAAAACAATGCAAATCAATTTACAATATCAAGGGGAACTTAATAAATCCTATGATCGTATACTATACTTTTTTAAAAGTAGCTCATACTGCTTACACTGAATTATAGATGTCTTTTGTGCTTCATGTAGATATGTGTAATAGTTTTGATATAAACGTTATTTGCAGATACAGTACTAAATGATTAGCTTTTCCACATAATACACATGTCTTTAGGTTTATAAAACAAGGAATACCAAATAATTAATTTACTTTTTTCAAACACAGAATTGCAACTTCATTCACTGTTCTGGTTGTTTTATGAGGTTGTATTTCAATACAATGTTTCTTAAGAATTTCTAGTCGATTAGTGACATTTCGAGTACTTTTAAAGCGTAGCATTAACATTTGCAACATCTAAACTTCTTTATCTACATTCTTTTGAAAATATGATAAACATCCAGCATTAAATACATCAATAAGACCAATTTGCATTTACAAACTGTAAATAAAAGAAATTCCAATAACGCCATGGCAACCAACTACAGTCTAACACATCTGTGTATTAGGGCGATTAATTTTCAGGTAATTCAGCCTCAAACAACAATTGGAGGAAGTGCCATTGAAAAACAGTAGGGTTAATATTCAAAAGCTTTTGAGGCGATTGAATAATTTAAAGTAATTTTTTTCCTTTGATCAAACTTCAGGTATATGTGGCAATGATATCAAAACAATCACACTGACTTTGGATTTCTATTACTTACCATGTTCACCTAGTTCTGCTAAAGAAGTGAAGGATTTACAGCCACTGTAAATGTCCAACAGTAAATTTACACTCCAGACACATCTGAAAGGTCCATTTATAGCTCAGGAAAGGAATGGCTTTCCTGCCCATCTGAAACAAATATTATAACAACCCAATTCAATTTAAATATTAAGGATAGCCATAGGTGAAAGTTATGCTTTATTTTCAAAACCCTCTCATGCTGCTGAAACGCAAAAAAAGGGTCACATTGGGCTCCAAGTAGGTATGTAACATGTACTTAAGAGACGTTATATTTTATGACATTAAACTAAGTAATACGAGGTCTCATAAGAAACACACACTCCTTTATATAAAAAACAATTAAGAAATTACAATTTGTAATTTTAAGCCAGTCAATTGGAAATGTATCCACTCTCCTGGTTGATTGAAATAAGGTTCTTAAACATGACTGTCCTTAGCAATTTATTCTTGGATGTAGAGTTCAAAATGTTATGTTTTTAATACTTAAAACTCTAGCATTGACTTTTGCCAACTTTTAAGTGGTTCTTTTCCAATTCTTTCTTAAATTTTGAACAAGATTGAACAGAAGCTACAAAAAGTGAAGCATGCTTAATTCACAAACTTTTGAGAACAGTGTGGGACTATGTACGTTTCATTACCATTATATTTATTTTCTCACAAAAGGACACCTCAAGCCCCTGTTAGCAAATGGATAATATACGAAATTGAAATGAAATTTTGAAGTACGTCTAGCCATTGAAATTATTCAAATGAAGTTTTTAACTTTGACAGAACCTTATTCTATCAATGACATGAAAATACACTGTAATTTGACTTCTATTACTTACCAAGTCTATCAGTTCTGCTAATCTCCAAATTGTCTCTCTCAGCATAGCCATTCTTCCTGGCTAATTCCGTTAATCAGTCTTCGCAGACAGCTATTCAACAGTCTTCGTATGAGGCCCAAACTTTGTGCAGACATTCCGCAATCAGTTCATTCACATGCAACAAAACATCAGGAACGTTTAGTATGTTCCCCAGTATTTTAGACATTCGCAACACCACCATTTACCTAAACCCACATTAATTTTAGACTACATCAAATGTCAATTGCTAAGACAAAAAAATTTTCTACTCTTCATACCCCATTTCCGATGTACAAACACACTACTGCTATTATTATCAAAAACACAACTAACCTTAATTACAAATTCAATTCAAGGAACACATATTCTTAGACAAACAGCAACACATCTTACGCATCCTATTACATTTGACGTTAATTCCAAAAACCTCCCTGATCCTTAACCCAAACTGTTCCCAGGACGCGAAAACAATTTCGAAGTTCCTTACATTATTTATTCTTAAGGACTTCCAAGGATATATATTCGCTCTGGCCAGTTAAGCAAACCAATATATCTCCTAGGGATCCAGTATGCAGGAATAAAAGTTTGTAAGGAAATTCGAATGTGAACTTTAGGCGGTTCACACATAAGTAATACAAATCTCAAAAACGTTTTGTTTAACCCAAACAAATCCAGAAACTTCAATGCATTTAAATGTCCTAACCGAAATCTTTCCTTTAATAATTTCTCCGGAATCCAAGCTGTTGCTGTAGCTCTCACAATACAAACAATTACAATAACCTATACATATTACATTACATGCACAACGATACCATTTCATAACACACCTGAGACAGTTTTACAGCATAGCCGATGTGTTTAAGAAACTTCGGAATCCAAGCACAACCAACTTGTGATTTGTACATCAGAAATACAGCGGGTTTGCTGATCAACTGTAACAAGCGTTAAAACAATGCAAATCAATTTACAATATCAAGGGGAACTTAATAAATCCTATGATCGTATACTATACTTTTTTAAAAGTAGCTCATACTGCTTACACTGAATTATAGATGTCTTTTGTGCTTCATGTAGATATGTGTAATAGTTTTGATATAAACGTTATTTGCAGATACAGTACTAAATGATTAGCTTTTCCACATAATACACATAATTACTTTTTTCAAACACAGAATTACAACTTCATTCACTGTTCTAGTTGTTTCAAGAGGTTTTATTTCAATACAATGTTTCTAAAGAATTTCTACTCGATTAGTGACATTACGAGTACTTTTAAAGCGTAGCATTAACATTTGCAACATCTAAACTTCTCTTTCTAGATTCTTTTGAAAATATGATAAACATCCAGCATTAAATACATCAAGAAGACCAATTTGCATTTACAAACTGTAAATAAAAGAAATTCCAATAACGCCATGGCAACTACCTACAGTCTAACACATCTGTGTATTAGGGCAATTAATTTTCAGCTATTTCAGACTCAAACAACAATGGGAGGAAGCGGCATTGGAAAACAGTAGGGTTAAAATTTAAAAGCTTCTGAGGCAATTGAATAATTTAAAGTAATTTTTTTCCTTTGATCAAGCTTCAGGTATATGTGGCAATGATATCAAAACAATCACACTGACTTTGGATTTCTATTACCTACCATGTTCACCTAGTTCTGCTAAAGAAGTGAAGGATTTACAGCCACTGTAAATGTCCAACAGTAAATTTACAATCCAGGCACATCTGAAAGTTCCATTTATAGCTCAGGAAAGGAATCGCTTTCCTGCCCATCTGAAACAAATATTATAACAACCCAATTCAATTTAAATATTAAGGATAGCCATAGGTGAAGGTTATGCTTTATTTTCAAAACCCTCTCATGCTGCTGAAACACAAAAAAAGGGGCACATTGGGCTCCAAGTAGGTATGTAACATGTACTTAAGAGACGTTATATTTTATGAAATTAAACTAAGTAATACAGGTTCATATAAGAAAAACACACTCCTTTATATAAAAGAACAATTACGAAATTACAATTTGTAATTTTAAGCCAGTCAATTGAAAATGTATCCGCTATTCTGGGTGATTGAAATAAGGTTCTTAAACATGACTGTCCTTAGCAATTTATTCTCGGATGTAGAGTTCAAAATGTTATGTTTTTAATACTTAAAACTCTAGCATTGACTTTTGCCAACTTTTAAGTTGTTCTTTTCCAATTCTTTCTTAAATTTTGAACAAGATTGAACAGAAGCTACAAAAAGTGAAGCATGCTTAATTCACAAACTTTTGAGAACAGTGTGGGACTATGTGCGTTTCATTACCATTATGCTTATATTCTCACAAAAGGAAACCTCAAACCCCTGTTAGCAAATGGATAATATACGAAATTGAAATGAAATTTTGAAGTACGTCTAGCCATTGAAATTATTCAAATGAAGTTTTTAACTTTGACAGAACCTTATTCTATCAATGACATGAACATACACTGTAATTTGACTTCTATTCCTTACCAAGTCTATCAGTTCTGCTAATCTCCAAATTGTCTCTCTCAGCATAGCCATTCTTCCTGGCTAATTCCGTTAATCAGTCTTCGCAGACAGCTATTCAACAGTCTTCGTATGAGGCCCAAACTTTGTGCAGACATTCCGCAATGAGTTCATTCACATGCAACAAAACATCAGGAACGTTTAGTATGTTCCCCAGTATTTTAGACATTCGCAACACCACCATTTATCTAAACCCACATTAATTTTAAACTACATCAAATGTCAATTGCTAAGACAAAAAGAATTTTCTACACTTCATACCCCATTTCCAATGTACAAACACACTACTGCTTTTATAATCAAAAGCACAACTAACCTTAATTACAAATTCAATACAAGGAACACATATTCTTAGAGAAACAGCAACACATCTTACGCATCCTATTACATTTGACGTTAATTCCAAAAACCTCCCTGCTCCTTAAACCAAACTGTTCCCAGGACGCGAAAACAATTTCGAAGTTCCTTACATTATTTATTCCTAAGGACTTCCAAGGATATATATTCGCTCTGGCCAGTTAAGCAAACCAATATATCTCCTAGGGATCCAGTATGCAGGAATAAAAGTTTGTAAGGAAATTCGAATGTGAACTTTAGGCGGTTCACAAATAAGTAAAACAAATCTCAAAAACGTTTTGTTTAACCCAAACAAATCCAGAAACTTCAATGCATTTAAATGTCCTAACCGAAATCTTTCCTTTAATAATTTCTCCATAATCCAAGCTGTTGCTGTAGCTCTCACAATACAAACAATTACAATAACCAATACATATTACATTACATGCACAACGATACCATTTCATAATACACCTGAGACAGTTTTACAGCATAGCCGATGCGTTTAAGAAATTTCGGAATCCAAGCACAACCAACTTGTGATTTGTACATCAGAAATACAACGGGTTTGCTGATCAACTGTAACAAGCGTTAAAACAATGCAAATCAATTTACAATATCAAGGGGAACTTAATAAATCCTATGATCGTATACTATACTTTTTTAAATGTAGCTCATACTGCTTACACTGAATTATAGATGTCTTTTGTGCTTCATGTAGATATGTGTAATAGTTTTGATATAAACGTTATTTGCAGATACAATACTAAATGATTAGCTATTCCACATAATACACATGTCTTTAGGTTTATAAAACAAGGAATACCAAATAATTAATTTACTTTTTTCAAACACAGAATTGCAACTTCATTCACTGTTCTGGTTGTTTTATGAGGTTGTATTTCAATACAATGTTTCTTAAGAATTTCTAGTCGATTAGTGACATTTCGAGTACTTTTAAAGCGTAGCATTAACATTTGCAACATCTAAACTTCTTTTTCTAGATTCTTTTGAAAATATGATACACATCCAGCATTAAATACATCAATAAGACCAATTTGCATTTACAAACTGTAAATAAAAGAAATTGCAATAACGCCATGGCAACCAACTACAGTCTAACACATCTGTGTATTAGGGCGATTAATTTTCAGGTAATTCAGCCTCAAACAACAATTGGAGGAAGTGCCATTGAAAAACAGTAGGGTTAATATTCAAAAGCTTTTGAGGCGATTGAATAATTTAAAGTAATTTTTTTCCTTTGATCAAACTTCAGGTATATGTGGCAATGATATCAAAACAGTCTCACTGCCTTTGGATTTCTATTACCTACCATGTTCACCTAGTTCTGGTAAAGAAGTGAAGGATTTACAGCCACTGTAAATGTCCAACAGTAAATTTACACTCCACACACATCTTAAAGGTCCATTTATAGCTCAGGAAAGGAATGGCTTTCCTGCCCATCTGAAACAAATATTATAACAACCCAATTCAATTTAAATATTAAGGATAGCCATAGGTGAAAGTTATGCTTTATTTTCAAAACCCTCTCATGCTGCTGAAACGCAAAAAAAGGGGCACATTGGGCTCCAAGTAGGTATGTAACATGTACTTAAGAGACGTTATATTTTATGAAATTAAACTAAGTAATACAGGTTCTCATAAGAAACACACACTCCTTTATATAAAAGAACAATTACGAAATTACAATTTGTAATTTTAAGCCAGTCAATTGAAAATGTATCCGCTCTTCTGGGTGATTGAAATAAGGTTCTTAAACATGACTGTCCTTAGCAATTTATTCTCGGATGTAGAGTTCAAGATGTTATGTTTTTAATACTTAAAACTCTAGCATTGACTTTTGCCAACTTTTAAGTGGTTCTTTTCCAATTCTTCCTTAAATTTTGAACAAGATTGAACAGAAGCTACAAAAAGTGAAGCATGCTTAATTCACAAACTTTTCAGAAAAGTCTGGGACTAAGTACTTTTCATTACTATTATGTTTATTTTCTCACACAAGGAATCCTCAAACCCCTGTTAGCAAAAGGATAATATACAAAATTGAAATGAAATTTCAAAGTATGTCTAGCCATTGAAATTATTCAAATGAAGTTTTTAACTTTGAGAGAACCTTATTCTATCAATGACATGAACATACACTGTAATTTGACTTCTATTCCTTACCAAGTCTATCAGTTCTGCTAATCTCCAAATTGTCTCTCTCAGCATAGCCATTCTTCCTGGCTAATTCCGTTAATCAGTCTTCGCAGACAGCTATTCAACAGTCTTCGTATGAGGCCCAAACTTTGTGCAGACATTCCGCAATCAGTTCATTCACATGCAACAAAACATCAGGAACGTTTAGTATGTTCCCCAGTATTTTAGACATTCGCAACACCACCATTTACCTAAACCCACATTAATTTTAGACTACATCAAATGTCAATTGCTAAGACAAAACAATTTTCTACACTTCATACCCCATGTCTGATGTACAAACACACTACTGCTTTTATTATCAAAAACACAACTAACCTTAATTACAAATTCAATACAAGGAACACATATTCTTAGAGAAACAGCAACACATCTTACGCATCCTATTACATTTGACGTTAATTCCAAAAACCTCCCTGATCCTTAACCCAAACTGTTCCCAGGACGCAAAAACAATTTCGAAGTTCCTTACATTATTTATTCCTAAGGACTTCCAAGGATATATATTCGCTCTGGCCAGTTAAGCAAACCAATATATCTCCTAGGGATCCAGTATGCAGGAATAAAAGTTTGTAAGGAAATTCGAATGTGAACTTTAGGCGGTTCACTCATAAGTAATACGAATCTCAAAAACGTTTTAATTAACCCAAACCAATCCAGAAATTTCAATGCATTTAAATGTCCTAACCGAAATCTTTCCTTTAATAATTTCTCCAGAATCCAAGCTGTTGCTGTAGCTCTCACAATACCAACAATTACTATAACCAATACATATTACATTACATGCACAATGAAACCATTTGATAACACACCTAACAGTTTTACAGCATAGCCGATGTGCTTAAGAAACTTCGGAGTCCAAGCACAACCAACTTGTGATTTGTACATCAGAAATAAAACGGGTTTGCTGATCAACTGTAACAAGCGTTAAAACAATGCAAATCAATTTACAATATCAAGGGGAACTTAATAAATCCTATGATCGTATACTATACTTTTTTAAAAGTAGCTCATACTGCTTACACTGAATTATAGATGTCTTTTGTGCTTCATGTAGATATGTGTAATAGTTTTGATATAAACGTTATTTGCAGATACAGTACTAAATGATTAGCTTTTCCACATAATACACATAATTACTTTTTTCAAACACAGAATTACAACTTCATTCACTGTTCTAGTTGTTTCAAGAGGTTTTATTTCAATACAATGTTTCTAAAGAATTTCTACTCGATTAGTGACATTACGAGTACTTTTAAAGTGTAGCATTAACATTTGCAACATCTAAACTTCTCTTTCTAGATTCTTTTGAAAATATGATAAACATCCAGCATTAAATACATCAAGAAGACCAATTTGCATTTACAAACTGTAAATAAAAGAAATTCCAATAACGCCATGGCAACTAACTACAGTCTAACACATCTGTGTATTAGGGCAATTAATTTTCAGCTATTTCAGACTCAAACAACAATGGGAGGAAGCGGCAGTGAAAAACAGTAGGGTTAATACTCAAAAGCTTTTGAGGCAATTGAATAATTTAAAGTAATTTTTTTCCTTTGATCAAACTTCAGGTATATGTGGCAATGATATCAAAACAATCACACTGACTTTGGATTTCTATTACTTACCATGTTCACCTAGTTCTGATAAAGAAGTGAAGGATTTACAGCCACTGTAAATGTCCAATAGTAAATTACACTCCAGACACATCTGAAAGGTCCATTTATAGCTCAGGAAAGGAATGGCTTTCCTGCCCATCTGAAACAAATATTATAACAACCCAATTCAATTTAAATATTAAGGATAGCCATAGGTGAAATAACTAAATGTTATAGTTCAACAAGATATTTTCAAAACCCTCTCATGCTGCTTAAACCCAATTGAAAGTGCACTTTGGGCTCAACGTAGATAAGTCAGGTGTTTGAGAGAAGTTATAGTTTCTGATATTAAACAAAGGAATATGGCATCCTATATGACACACAAATCCATTTTTATAAAAGAACAAGTACCAAATTACAAATTATAAATCAGTCAATTGTTAAGTTACTTAAACTTCTAGCTGTTTGAGATAAGGTTATAAAACATGACTTTTCCTAGGAATTTATTCTTTGATGTAGAGTTCACTTTTGCCAAATTTTGACTTCTTTCCAAATTATTTCTTAAACCTTGAAGAAGACTGAACAGAAGCTACAAGTGAAGCATTTTTAATTCACAAATGTTTGAGACAAGCAGTATGGGACTAACTACATTACATTACCATTATGTTTATTTTCTCAGTCAAGGAAACCTCAAACCCCTGTTAGCAAAAGAATAATATACAAAATTGAAATGAAATTTTAAAGTACGTCTAGCCATTGAAATTATTCAAATGAAGTTTTTAGCTTTGACAGAACCTGCTTCTATCAATGACATGAACATACACTGTAATTTGACTTCTATTCCTTACCAAGTCTATTAGTTCTGCTAATCTCCAAATTGTCTCTCTCAGCATAGCCATTCTTCCTGGCTAATTCCGTTAATCAGTCTTCGCAGACAGCTATTCAACAGTCTTCGTATGAGGCCCAAACTTTGTGCAGACATTCCGCAGTGAGTTCATTCACATGCAACAAAACATCAGGAACGTTTAGTATGTTCCACAGTATTTTAGACATTCGCAACACCACCATTTACCTAAACCCACATTAATTTTAGACTACATAAAATGTCAATTGCTAAGACAAAAACATTTTCTACACTTCATACCCCATTTCCGATGTACAAACACACTACTGCTATTATTATCAAAAACACAACTAACCTTAATTACAAATTCAATACAAGGAACACATATTCTTAGACAAACAGCAACACATCTTACGCATCCTATTACATTTGACGTTAATTCCAAAAACCTCCCTGATCCTTAACCCAAACTGTTCCCAGGACGCGAAAACAATTTCGAAGTTCCTTACATTATTTATTCCTAAGGACTTCCAAGGATATATATTCGCTCTGGCCAGTTAAGCAAACCAATATATCTCCTAGGGATCCAGTATGCAGGAATAAACGTTTGTAAGGAAATTCGAATGTGAACTTTAGGCGGTTCACTCATAAGTAATACGAATCTCAAAAACGTTTTAATTAACCCAAACAAATCCAGAAACTTCAATGCATTTAAATGTCCTAACCAAATTCTTTCCTTTAATAATTTCTCCGGAATCCAAGCTGTTGCTGTAGCTCTCACAATACAAACAATTACTATAACCAATACATATTACATTAAATGCACAATGAAACCATTTGATAACACACCTAACAGTTTTACAGCATAGCCGATGTGCTTAAGAAACTTCGGAGTCCAAGCACAACCAACTTGTGATTTGTACATCAGAAATACAACGGGTTTGTTGATCGATTGTAACAAGCGTTAAAACAATGCAAATCAATTTACAATATCAAGGGGAACTTAATAAATCCTATGATCGTATACTATACTTTTTTAAAAGTAGCTCATACTGCTTACACTGAATTATAGATGTCTTTTGTGCATCATGTAGATATGTGTAATAGTTTTGATTCAAACATTATTTGCAGATACAATACTAAATGATTAGCTATTCCACATAATAGACATGTCTTTAGGTTTATAAAACAAGGAATAATAAATAATTAATTTACTTTTTTCAAACACAGAATTGCAACTTCATTCACTGTTCTGGTTGTTTTATGAGGTTGTATTTCAATACAATGTTTCTTAAGAATTTCTAGTCGATTAGTGACATTTCAAGTACTTTTAAAGCGTAGCATTAACATTTGCAACATCTAAACTTCTCTTTCTAGATTCTTTTGAAAATATGATAAACATCCAGCATTAAATACATCAATAAGACCAATTTGCATTTACAAACTGTAAATAAAAGAAATTCCAATAATGCCATGGCAACTAACTACAGTCTAACACATCTGTGTATTAGGGCGATTAATTTTCAGGTAATTCAGCCTCAAACAACAATTGGAGGAAGTGCCATTGAAAAACAGTAGGGTTAATATTCAAAAGCTTTTGAGGCGATTGAATAATTTAAAGTAATTTTTTTCCTTTGATCAAACTTCAGGTATATGTGGCAATGATATCAAAACAATCACACTGACTTTGGATTTCTATTACTTACCATGTTCACCTAGTTCTGCTAAAGAAGTGAAGGATTTACAGCCACTGTAAATGTCCAACAGTAAATTTACACTCCAGACACATCTGAAAGGTCCATTTATAGCTCAGGAAAGGAATGGCTTTCCTGCCCATCTGAAACAAATATTATAACAACCCAATTCAATTTAAATATTAAGGATAGCCATAGGTGAAAGTTATGCTTTATTTTCAAAACCCTCTCATGCTGCTGAAACGCAAAAAAAGGGTCACATTGGGCTCCAAGTAGGTATGTAACATGTACTTAAGAGACGTTATATTTTATGACATTAAACTAAGTAATACGAGGTCTCATAAGAAACACACACTCCTTTATATAAAAAACAATTAAGAAATTACAATTTGTAATTTTAAGCCAGTCAATTGGAAATGTATCCACTCTCCTGGTTGATTGAAATAAGGTTCTTAAACATGACTGTCCTTAGCAATTTATTCTTGGATGTAGAGTTCAAAATGTTATGTTTTTAATACTTAAAACTCTAGCATTGACTTTTGCCAACTTTTAAGTGGTTCTTTTCCAATTCTTCCTTAAATTTTGAACAAGATTGAACAGAAGCTACAAAAAGTGAAGCATGCTTAATTCACAAACTTTTCAGAAAAGTCTGGGACTAAGTACTTTTCATTACTATTATGTTTATTTTCTCACACAAGGAATCCTCAAACCCCTGTTAGCAAAAGGATAATATACAAAATTGAAATGAAATTTTAAAGTACGTCTAGCCATTGAAATTATTCAAATGAAGTTTTTAACTTTGACAGAACCTTATTCTATCAATGACATGAACATACACTGTAATTTGACTTCTATTCCTTACCAAGTCTATCAGTTCTGCTAATCTCCAAATTGTCTCTCTCAGCATAGCCATTCTTCCTGGCTAATTCCGTTAAGCAGTCTTCGCAGACAGCTATTCAACAGTCTTCGTATGAGGCCCAAACTTTGTGCAGACATTCCGCAATGAGTTCATTCACATGCAACAAAACATCAGGAACGTTTAGTATGTTCCCCAGTATTTTGGACATTCGCAACGCCACCATTTACCTAAACCCACATTAATTTTAGACTACATCAAATGTCAATTGCTAAGACAAAACAATTTTCTACACTTCATACCCCAATTCTGATGTACAAACACACTACTGCTTTTATTATCAAAAACACAACTAACCTTAATTACAAATTCAATACAAGGAACACATATTCTTAGAGAAACAGCAACACATCTTATGCATCCTATTACATTTGACGTTAATTCCAAAAACCTCCCTGATCCTTAACCCAAACTGTATCCAGGACGCGAAAACAATTTCGAAGTTCCTTACATTATTTATTCCTAAGGACTTCCAAGGATATATATTCGCTCTGGCCAGTTAAGCAAACCAATATATCTCCTAGGGATCCAGTATGCAGGAATAAAAGTTTGTAAGGAAATTCGAATGTGAACTTTAGGCGGTTCACTCATAAGTAATACGAAACTCAAAAACGTTTTAATTAACCCAAACCAATCCAGAAATTTCAATGCATTTAAATGTCCTAACCGAAATCTTTCCTTTAATAATTTCTCCGGAATCCAAGCTGTTGCTGTAGGTCTCACAATACAAACAATTACTATAACCAATATATATTACATTACATGCACAATGAAACCATTTGATAACACACCTAACAGTTTTACAGCATAGCCGATGTGCTTAAGAAACTTCGGAGTCCAAGCACAACCAACTTGTGATTTGTACATCAGAAATAAAACGGGTTTGCTGATCAACTGTAACAAGCGTTAAAACAATGCAAATCAATTTACAATATCAAGGGGAACTTAATAAATCCTATGATCGTATACTATACTTTTTTAAAAGTAGCTCATACTGCTTACACTGAATTATAGATGTCTTTTGTGCTTATTGTAGATATGTGTAATAGTTTTGATATAAACGTTATTTGCAGATACAGTACTAAATGATTAGCTTTTCCACATAATACACATAATTACTTTTTTCAAACACAGAATTACAACTTCATTCACTGTTCTAGTTGTTTCAAGAGGTTTTATTTCAATACAATGTTTCTAAAGAATTTCTACTCGATTAGTGACATTACGAGTACTTTTAAAGCGTAGCATTAACATTTGCAACATCTAAACTTCTCTTTCTAGATTCTTTTGAAAATATGATAAACATCCAGCATTAAATACATCAAGAAGACCAATTTGCATTTACAAACTGTAAATAAAAGAAATTCCAATAACGCCATGGCAACTAACTACAGTCTAACACATCTGTGTATTAGGGCAATTAATTTTCAGCTATTTCAGACTCAAACAACAATGGGAGGAAGCGGCATTGGAAAACAGTAGGGTTAATATTCAAAAGCTTTTGAGGCAATTGAATAATTTAAAGTAATTTTTTTCCTTTGATCAAGCTTCAGGTATATGTGGCAATGATATCAAAACAATCACACTGACTTTGGATTTCTATTACCTACCATGTTCACCTAGTTCTGCTAAAGAAGTGAAGGATTTACAGCCACTGTAAATGTCCAACAGTAAATTTACAATCCAGGCACATCTGAAAGTTCCATTTATAGCTCAGGAAAGGAATCGCTTTCCTGCCCATCTGAAACAAATATTATAACAACCCAATTCAATTTAAATATTAAGGATAGCCATAGGTGAAGGTTATGCTTTATTTTCAAAACCCTCTCATGCTGCTGAAACACAAAAAAAGGGGCACATTGGGCTCCAAGTAGGTATGTAACATGTACTTAAGAGACGTTATATTTTATGAAATTAAACTAAGTAATACAGGTTCATATAAGAAAAACACACTCCTTTATATAAAAGAACAATTACGAAATTACAATTTGTAATTTTAAGCCAGTCAATTGAAAATGTATCCGCTCTTCTGGGTGATTGAAATAAGGTTCTTAAACATGACTGTTCTTAGCAATTTATTCTCGGATATAGAGTTCAAAATGTTATGTTTTTAATACTTAAAACTCTAGCATTGACTTTTGCCAACTTTTAAGTGGTTCTTTTCCAATTCTTCCTTAAATTTTGAACAAGATTGAACAGAAGCTACAAAAAGTGAAGCATGCTTAATTCACAAACTTTTCAGAAAAGTCTGGGACTAAGTACTTTTCATTACTATTATGTTTATTTTCTCACACAAGGAATCCTCAAACCCCTGTTAGCAAAAGGATAATATACAAAATTGAAATGAAATTTTAAAGTACGTCTAGCCATTGAAATTATTCAAATGAAGTTTTTAACTTTGACAGAACCTTATTCTATCAATGACATGAAAATACACTGTAATTTGACTTCTATTCCTTACCAAGTCTATCAGTTCTGCTAATCTCCAAATTGTCTCTCTCAGCCTAGCCATTCTTCCTGGCTAATTCCGTTAAGCAGTCTTCGCAGACAGCTATTCAACAGTCTTCGTATGAGGCCCAAACTTTGTGCAGACATTCCGCAATCAGTTCATTCACATGCAACAAAACATCAGGAACGTTTAGTATGTTCCCCAGTATTTTAGACATTCGCAACACCACCATTTATCTAAACCCACATTAATTTTAAACTACATCAAATGTCAATTGCTAAGACAAAAAGAATTTTCTACACTTCATACCCCATTTCCAATGTACAAACACACTACTGCTTTTATAATCAAAAGCACAACTAACCTTAATTACAAATTCAATACAAGGAACACATATTCTTAGAGAAACAGCAACACATCTTACGCATCCTATTACATTTGACGTTAATTCCAAAAACCTCCCTGCTCCTTAAACCAAACTGTTCCCAGGACGCGAAAACAATTTCGAAGTTCCTTACATTATTTATTCCTAAGGACTTCCAAGGATATATATTCGCTCTGGCCAGTTAAGCAAACCAATATATCTCCTAGGGATCCAGTATGCAGGAATAAAAGTTTGTAAGGAAATTCGAATGTGAACTTTAGGCGGTTCACACATAAGTAATACAAATCTCAAAAACGTTTTGTTTAACCCAAACAAATCCAGAAACTTCAATGCATTTAAATGTCCTAACCAAAATCTTTCCTTTAATAATTTCTCCGGAATCCAAGCTGTTGCTGTAGCTCTCACAATACAAACAATTACAATAACCTATACATATTACATTACATGCACAACGATACCATTTCATAACACACCTGAGACAGTTTTACAGCATAGCCGATGTGTTTAAGAAACTTCAGAATCCAAGCACAACCAACTTGTGATTTGTACATCAGAAATACAGCGGGTTTGCTGATCAACTGTAACAAGCGTTAAAACAATGCAAATCAATTTACAATATCAAGGGGAACTTACTAAATCCTATGATCGTATACTATACTTTTTTAAAAGTAGCTCATACTGCTTACACTGAATTATAGATGTCTTTTGTGCTTCATGTAGATATGTGTAATAGTTTTGATATAAATGTTATTTGCAGATACAATACTAAATGATTAGCTATTCCACATAATACACATGTCTTTAGGTTTATAAAACAAGGAATACCAAATAATTAATTTACTTTTTTCAAACACAGAATTGCAACTTCATTCACTGTTCTGGTTGTTTTATGAGGTTGTATTTCAATACAATGTTTCTTAAGAATTTCTAGTCGATTAGTGACATTTCGAGTACTTTTAAAGCGTAGCATTAACATTTGCAACATCTAAACTTCTTTTTCTAGATTCTTTTGAAAATATGATACACATCCAGCATTAAATACATCAATAAGACCAATTTGCATTTACAAACTGTAAATAAAAGAAATTGCAATAACGCCATGGCAACCAACTACAGTCTAACACATCTGTGTATTAGGGCAATTAATTTTCAGCTATTTCAGACTCAAAAAACAATGGGAGGAAGCGGCATTGAAAAACAGTAGGGTTAATATTCAAAACCTTTTGAGGCAATTGAATAATTTAAAGTAATTTTTTTCCTTTCATCAAACTTCAGGTATATGTGGCAATGATATCAAAACAATCACACTGACTTTGGATTTCTATTACTTACCATGTTCACCTAGTTCTGCTAAAGAAGTGAAGGATTTACAGCCACTGTAAATGTCCAACAGTAAATTTACACTCCAGACACATCTGAAAGGTCCATTTATAGCTCAGGAAAGGAATGGCTTTCCTGCCCATCTGAAACAAATATTATAACAACCCAATTCAATTTAAATATTAAGGATAGCCATAGGTGAAAGTTATGCTTTATTTTCAAAACCCTCTCATGCTGCTGAAACGCAAAAAAAGGGTCACATTGGGCTCCAAGTAGGTATGTAACATGTACTTAAGAGACGTCATAAAATATAACATTAAACTAAGTAATACGAGTTCTCATAAGAAACACACACTCCTTTATATAAAAGAACAATTAAGAAATTACAATTTGTAATTTTAAGTCAGTCAATTGAAAATGTATCCGCTCTTCTGGGTGATTGAAATAAGGTTCTTAAACATGACTGTCCTTAGCAATTTATTCTCGGATATAGAGTTCAAAATGTTATGTTTTTAATACTTAAAACTCTAGCATTGACTTTTGCCAACTTTTAAGTGGTTCTTTTCCAATTCTTCCTTAAATTTTGAACAAGATTGAACAGAAGCTACAAAAAGTGAAGCATGCTTAATTCACAAACTTTTCAGAAAAGTCTGGGACTAAGTACTTTTCATTACTATTATGTTTATTTTCTCACACAAGGAATCCTCAAACCCCTGTTAGCAAAAGGATAATATACAAAATTGAAATGAAATTTTAAAGTACGTCTAGCCATTGAAATTATTCAAATGAAGTTTTTAACTTTGACAGAACCTTATTCTATCAATGACATGAACATACACTGTAATTTGACTTGTATTCCTTACCAAGTCTATCAGTTCTGCTAATCTCCAAATTGTCTCTCTCAGCCTAGCCATTCTTCCTGGCTAATTCCGTTAAGCAGTCTTCGCAGACAGCTATTCAACAGTCTTCGTATGAGGCCCAAACTTTGTGCAGACATTCCGCAATGAGTTCATTCACATGCAACAAAACATCAGGAACGTTTAGTATGTTCCCCAGTATTTTAGACATTCGCAACACCACCATTTACCTAAACCCACATTAATTTTAGACTACATCAAATGTCAATTGCTAAGACAAAACAATTTTCTACACTTCATACCCCATTTCTGATGTACAAACACACTACTGCTTTTATTATCAAAAACACAACTAACCTTAATTACAAATTCAATACAAGGAACACATATTCTTAGAGAAACAGCAACACATCTTACGCATCCTATTACATTTGACGTTAATTCCAAAAACCTCCCTGATCCTTAACCCAAACTGTTCCCAGGACGCGAAAACAATTTCGAAGTTCCTTACATTATTTATTCCTAAGGACTTCCAAGGATATATATTCGCTCTGGCCTGTTAAGCAAACCAATATATCTCCTAGGGATCCAGTATGCAGGAATAAATGTTTGTAAGGAAATTCGAATGTGAACTTTAGGCGGTTCACTCATAAGTAATACAAATCTCAAAAACGTTTTAATTAACCCAAACCAATCCAGAAATTTCAATGCATTTAAATGTCCTAACCGAAATCTTTCCTTTAATAATTTCTCCGGAATCCAAGCTGTTGCTGTAGCTCTCACAATACAAACAATTACTATAACCAATACATATTACATTACATGCACAATGAAACCATTTGATAACACACCTAACAGTTTTACAGCATAGCCGATGTGCTTAAGAAACTTCGGAGTCCAAGCACAACCAACTTGTGATTTGTACATCAGAAATAAAACGGGTTTGCTGATCAACTGTAACAAGCGTTAAAACAATGCAAATCAATTTACAATATCAAGGGGAACTTAATAAATCCTATGATCGTATACTATACTTTTTTAAAAGTAGCTCATACTGCTTACACTGAATTATAGATGTCTTTTGTGCTTCATGTAGATATGTGTAATAGTTTTGATATAAACGTTATTTGCAGATACAGTACTAAATGATTAGCTTTTCCACATAATACACATGTCTTTAGGTTTATAAAACAAGGAATACCAAATAATTAATTTACTTTTTTCAAACACAGAATTGCAACTTCATTCACTGTTCTGGTTGTTTTATGAGGTTGTATTTCAATACAATGTTTCTTAAGAATTTCTAGTCGATTAGTGACATTTCGAGTACTTTTAAAGCGTAGCATTAACATTTGCAACATCTAAACTTCTTTATCTACATTCTTTTGAAAATATGATAAACATCCAGCATTAAATACATCAATAAGACCAATTTGCATTTACAAACTGTAAATAAAAGAAATTCCAATAACGCCATGGCAACCAACTACAGTCTAACACATCTGTGTATTAGGGCGATTAATTTTCAGGTAATTCAGCCTCAAACAACAATTGGAGGAAGTGCCATTGAAAAACAGTAGGGTTAATATTCAAAAGCTTTTGAGGCGATTGAATAATTTAAAGTAATTTTTTTCCTTTGATCAAACTTCAGGTATATGTGGCAATGATATCAAAACAATCACACTGACTTTGGATTTCTATTACTTACCATGTTCACCTAGTTCTGCTAAAGAAGTGAAGGATTTACAGCCACTGTAAATGTCCAACAGTAAATTTACACTCCAGACACATCTGAAAGGTCCATTTATAGCTCAGGAAAGGAATGGCTTTCCTGCCCATCTGAAACAAATATTATAACAACCCAATTCAATTTAAATATTAAGGATAGCCATAGGTGAAAGTTATGCTTTATTTTCAAAACCCTCTCATGCTGCTGAAACGCAAAAAAAGGGTCACATTGGGCTCCAAGTAGGTATGTAACATGTACTTAAGAGACGTTATATTTTATGACATTAAACTAAGTAATACGAGGTCTCATAAGAAACACACACTCCTTTATATAAAAAACAATTAAGAAATTACAATTTGTAATTTTAAGCCAGTCAATTGGAAATGTATCCACTCTCCTGGTTGATTGAAATAAGGTTCTTAAACATGACTGTCCTTAGCAATTTATTCTTGGATGTAGAGTTCAAAATGTTATGTTTTTAATACTTAAAACTCTAGCATTGACTTTTGCCAACTTTTAAGTGGTTCTTTTCCAATTCTTTCTTAAATTTTGAACAAGATTGAACAGAAGCTACAAAAAGTGAAGCATGCTTAATTCACAAACTTTTGAGAACAGTGTGGGACTATGTACGTTTCATTACCATTATATTTATTTTCTCACAAAAGGACACCTCAAGCCCCTGTTAGCAAATGGATAATATACGAAATTGAAATGAAATTTTGAAGTACGTCTAGCCATTGAAATTATTCAAATGAAGTTTTTAACTTTGACAGAACCTTATTCTATCAATGACATGAAAATACACTGTAATTTGACTTCTATTACTTACCAAGTCTATCAGTTCTGCTAATCTCCAAATTGTCTCTCTCAGCATAGCCATTCTTCCTGGCTAATTCCGTTAATCAGTCTTCGCAGACAGCTATTCAACAGTCTTCGTATGAGGCCCAAACTTTGTGCAGACATTCCGCAATCAGTTCATTCACATGCAACAAAACATCAGGAACGTTTAGTATGTTCCCCAGTATTTTAGACATTCGCAACACCACCATTTACCTAAACCCACATTAATTTTAGACTACATCAAATGTCAATTGCTAAGACAAAAAAATTTTCTACTCTTCATACTGCATTTCCGATGTACAAACACACTACTGCTTTTATCATCAAAAACACAACTAACCTTAATTACAAATTCAATACAAGGAACACATATTCTTAGAGAAACAGCAACACATCTTATGCATCCTATTACATTTGACGTTAATACCATAAACGACCCTGATCCTTAACCAAAACTGTTCCCACGACGCGAAAACAATTTCGAAGTTCCTTACATTATTTATTCTTAAGGACTTCCAAGGATATATATTCGCTCTGGCCAGTTAAGCAAACCAATATATCTCCCAGGGATCCAGTATGCAGGAATAAAAGTTTGTAAGGAAATTCGAATGTGAACTTTAGGCGGGTCACACATAAGTAATACAAATCTCAAAAACGTTTTGTTTAACCCAAACAAATCCAGAAACTTCAATGCATTTAAATGTCCTAACCGAAATCTTTCCTTTAATAATTTCTCCGGAATCCAAGCTGTTGCTGTAGCTCTCACAATACAAACAATTACAATAACCTATACATATTACATTACATGCACAACGATACCATTTCATAACACACCTGAGACAGTTTTACAGCATAGCCGATGTGTTTAAGAAACTTCGGAATCCAAGCACAACCAACTTGTGATTTGTACATCAGAAATACAGCGGGTTTGGTGATCAACTGTAACAAGCGTTAAAACAATGCAAATCAATTTACAATATCAAGGGGAACTTAATAAATCCTATGATCGTATACTATACTTTTTTAAAAGTAGCTCATACTGCTTACACTGAATTATAGATGTCTTTTGTGCTTCATGTAGATATGTGTAATAGTTTTGATATAAACGTTATTTGCAGATACAGTACTAAATGATTAGCTTTTCCACATAATACACATAATTACTTTTTTCAAACACAGAATTACAACTTCATTCACTGTTCTAGTTGTTTCAAGAGGTTTTATTTCAATACAATGTTTCTAAAGAATTTCTACTCGATTAGTGACATTACGAGTACTTTTAAAGCGTAGCATTAACATTTGCAACATCTAAACTTCTCTTTCTAGATTCTTTTGAAAATATGATAAACATCCAGCATTAAATACATCAAGAAGACGAATTTGCATTTACAAACTGTAAATAAAAGAAATTCCAATAACGCCATGGCAACTAACTACAGTCTAACACATCTGTGTATTAGGGCAATTAATTTTCAGCTATTTCAGACTCAAACAACAATGGGAGGAAGCGGCATTGGAAAACAGTAGGGTTAATATTCAAAAGCTTTTGAGGCAATTGAATAATTTAAAGTAATTTTTTTCCTTTGATGAAGCTTCAGGTATATGTGGCAATGATATCAAAACAATCACACTGACTTTGGATTTCTATTACCTACCATGTTCACCTAGTTCTGCTAAAGAAGTGAAGGATTTACAGCCACTGTAAATGTCCAACAGTAAATTTACAATCCAGGCACATCTGAAAGTTCCATTTATAGCTCAGGAAAGGAATGGCTTTCCTGCCCATCTGAAACAAATATTATAACAACCCAATTCAATTTAAATATTAAGGATAGCCATAGGTGAAGGTTATGCTTTATTTTCAAAACCCTCTCATGCTGCTGAAACACAAAAAAAGGGGCACATTGGGCTCCAAGTAGGTATGTAACATGTACTTAAGAGACGTTATATTTTATGAAATTAAACTAAGTAATACAGGTTCATATAAGAAAAACACACTCCTTTATATAAAAGAACAATTACGAAATTACAATTTGTAATTTTAAGCCAGTCAATTGAAAATGTATCCGCTCTTCTGGGTGATTGAAATAAGGTTCTTAAACATGACTGTCCTTAGCAATTTATTCTCGGATGTAGAGTTCAAAATGTTATGTTTTTAATACTTAAAACTCTAGCATTGTCTTTTGCCAACTTTTAAGTGGTTCTTTTCCAATTCTTTCTTAAATTTTGAACAAGATTGAACAGAAGCTACAAAAAGTGAAGCATGCTTAATTCACAAACTTTTGAGAACAGTGTGGTACTATGTAAGTTTCATTACCATTATGTTTATTTTCTCACAAAAGGACACCTCAAGCCCCTGTTAGCAAATGGATAATGTACGAAATTGAAATGAAATTTTGAAGTACGTCTAGCCATTGAAATTATTCAAATGAAGTTTTTAACTTTGACAGAACCTTATTCTATCAATGACATGAAAATACACTGTAATTTGACTTCTATTACTTACCAAGTCTATCAGTTCTGCTAATCTCCAAATTGTCTCTCTCAGCATAGCCATTCTTCCTGGCTAATTCCGTTAATCAGTCTTCGCAGACAGCTATTCAACAGTCTTCGTATGAGGCCCAAACTTTGTGCAGACATTCCGCAATCAGTTCATTCACATGCACAAAACATCAGGAACGTTTAGTATGTTCCCCAGTACTTTAGACATTCGCAACACCACCATTTATCTAAACCCACATTAATTTTAAACTACATCAAATGTCAATTGCTAAGACAAAAAGAATTTTCTACACTTCATACCCCATTTCCAATGTACAAACACACTACTGCTTTTATAATCAAAAGCACAACTAACCTTAATTACAAATTCAATACAAGGAACACATATTCTTAGAGAAACAGCAACACATCTTACGCATCCTATTACATTTGACGTTAATTCCAAAAACCTCCCTGCTCCTTAAACCAAACTGTTCCCAGGACGCGAAAACAATTTCGAAGTTCCTTACATTATTTATTCCTAAGGACTTCCAAGGATATATATTCGCTCTGGCCAGTTAAGCAAACCAATATATCTCCTAGGGATCCAGTATGCAGGAATAAAAGTTTGTAAGGAAATTCGAATGTGAACTTTAGGCGGTTCACACATAAGTAATACAAATCTCAAAAACGTTTTGTTTAACCCAAACAAATCCAGAAACTTCAATGCATTTAAATGTCCTAACCGAAATCTTTCCTTTAATAATTTCTCCGTAATCCAAGCTGTTGCTGTAGCTCTCACAATACAAACAATTACAATAACCTATACATATTACATTACATGCACAACGATACCATTTCATAACACACCTGAGACAGTTTTACAGCATAGCCGATGTGTTTAAGAAACTTCGGAATCCAAGCACAACCAACTTGTGATTTGTACATCAGAAATACAGCGGGTTTGCTGATCAACTGTAACAAGCGTTAAAACAATGCAAATCAATTTACAATATCAAGGGGAACTTAATAAATCCTATGATCGTATACTATACTTTTTTAAAAGTAGCTCATACTGCTTACACTGAATTATAGATGTCTTTTGTGCTTCATGTAGATATGTGTAATAGTTTTGATATAAACGTTATTTGCAGATACAATACTAAATGATTAGCTATTCCACATAATACACATGTCTTTAGGTTTATAAAACAAGGAATACCAAATAATTAATTTACTTTTTTCAAACACAGAATTGCAACTTCATTCACTGTTCTGGTTGTTTTATGAGGTTGTATTTCAATACAATGTTTCTTAAGAATTTCTAGTCGATTAGTGACATTTCGAGTACTTTTAAAGCGTAGCATTAACATTTGCAACATCTAAACTTCTTTTTCTAGATTCTTTTGAAAATATGATACACATCCAGCATTAAATACATCAATAAGACCAATTTGCATTTACAAACTGTAAATAAAAGAAATTGCAATAACGCCATGGCAACCAACTACAGTCTAACACATCTGTGTATTAGGGCGATTAATTTTCAGGTAATTCAGCCTCAAACAACAATTGGAGGAAGTGCCATTGAAAAACAGTAGGGTTAATATTCAAAAGCTTTTGAGGCGATTGAATAATTTAAAGTAATTTTTTTCCTTTGATCAAACTTCAGGTATATGTGGCAATGATATCAAAACAGTCTCACTGCCTTTGGATTTCTATTACCTACCATGTTCACCTAGTTCTGGTAAAGAAGTGAAGGATTTACAGCCACTGTAAATGTCCAACAGTAAATTTACACTCCACACACATCTTAAAGGTCCATTTATAGCTCAGGAAAGGAATGGCTTTCCTGCCCATCTGAAACAAATATTATAACAACCCAATTCAATTTAAATATTAAGGATAGCCATAGGTGAAAGTTATGCTTTATTTTCAAAACCCTCTCATGCTGCTGAAACGCAAAAAAAGGGGCACATTGGGCTCCAAGTAGGTATGTAACATGTACTTAAGAGACGTTATATTTTATGAAATTAAACTAAGTAATACAGGTTCTCATAAGAAACACACACTCCTTTATATAAAAGAACAATTACGAAATTACAATTTGTAATTTTAAGCCAGTCAATTGAAAATGTATCCGCTCTTCTGGGTGATTGAAATAAGGTTCTTAAACATGACTGTCCTTAGCAATTTATTCTCGGATGTAGAGTTCAAGATGTTATGTTTTTAATACTTAAAACTCTAGCATTGACTTTTGCCAACTTTTAAGTGGTTCTTTTCCAATTCTTCCTTAAATTTTGAACAAGATTGAACAGAAGCTACAAAAAGTGAAGCATGCTTAATTCACAAACTTTTCAGAAAAGTCTGGGACTAAGTACTTTTCATTACTATTATGTTTATTTTCTCACACAAGGAATCCTCAAACCCCTGTTAGCAAAAGGATAATATACAAAATTGAAATGAAATTTCAAAGTATGTCTAGCCATTGAAATTATTCAAATGAAGTTTTTAACTTTGAGAGAACCTTATTCTATCAATGACATGAACATACACTGTAATTTGACTTCTATTCCTTACCAAGTCTATCAGTTCTGCTAATCTCCAAATTGTCTCTCTCAGCATAGCCATTCTTCCTGGCTAATTCCGTTAATCAGTCTTCGCAGACAGCTATTCAACAGTCTTCGTATGAGGCCCAAACTTTGTGCAGACATTCCGCAATCAGTTCATTCACATGCAACAAAACATCAGGAACGTTTAGTATGTTCCCCAGTATTTTAGACATTCGCAACACCACCATTTACCTAAACCCACATTAATTTTAGACTACATCAAATGTCAATTGCTAAGACAAAACAATTTTCTACACTTCATACCCCATTTCTGATGTACAAACACACTACTGCTTTTATTATCAAAAACACAACTAACCTTAATTACAAATTCAATACAAGGAACACATATTCTTAGAGAAACAGCAACACATCTTACGCATCCTATTACATTTGACGTTAATTCCAAAAACCTCCCTGATCCTTAACCCAAACTGTTCCCAGGACGCAAAAACAATTTCGAAGTTCCTTACATTATTTATTCCTAAGGACTTCCAAGGATATATATTCGCTCTGGCCAGTTAAGCAAACCAATATATCTCCTAGGGATCCAGTATGCAGGAATAAAAGTTTGTAAGGAAATTCGAATGTGAACTTTAGGCGGTTCACTCATAAGTAATACAAATCTCAAAAACGTTTTAATTAACCCAAACCAATCCAGAAATTTCAATGCATTTAAATGTCCTAACCGAAATCTTTCCTTTAATAATTTCTCCAGAATCCAAGCTGTTGCTGTAGCTCTCACAATACCAACAATTACTATAACCAATACATATTACATTACATGCACAATGAAACCATTTGATAACACACCTAACAGTTTTACAGCATAGCCGATGTGCTTAAGAAACTTCGGAGTCCAAGCACAACCAACTTGTGATTTGTACATCAGAAATAAAACGGGTTTGCTGATCAACTGTAACAAGCGTTAAAACAATGCAAATCAATTTACAATATCAAGGGGAACTTAATAAATCCTATGATCGTATACTATACTTTTTTAAAAGTAGCTCATACTGCTTACACTGAATTATAGATGTCTTTTGTGCTTCATGTAGATATGTGTAATAGTTTTGATATAAACGTTATTTGCAGATACAGTACTAAATGATTAGCTTTTCCACATAATACACATAATTACTTTTTTCAAACACAGAATTACAACTTCATTCACTGTTCTAGTTGTTTCAAGAGGTTTTATTTCAATACAATGTTTCTAAAGAATTTCTACTCGATTAGTGACATTACGAGTACTTTTAAAGTGTAGCATTAACATTTGCAACATCTAAACTTCTCTTTCTAGATTCTTTTGAAAATATGATAAACATCCAGCATTAAATACATCAAGAAGACCAATTTGCATTTACAAACTGTAAATAAAAGAAATTCCAATAACGCCATGGCAACTAACTACAGTCTAACACATCTGTGTATTAGGGCAATTAATTTTCAGCTATTTCAGACTCAAACAACAATGGGAGGAAGCGGCAGTGAAAAACAGTAGGGTTAATATTCAAAAGCTTTTGAGGCAATTGAATAATTTAAAGTAATTTTTTTCCTTTGATCAAACTTCAGGTATATGTGGCAATGATATCAAAACAATCACACTGACTTTGGATTTCTATTACTTACCATGTTCACCTAGTTCTGATAAAGAAGTGAAGGATTTACAGCCACTGTAAATGTCCAACAGTAAATTACACTCCAGACACATCTGAAAGGTCCATTTATAGCTCAGGAAAGGAATGGCTTTCCTGCCCATCTGAAACAAATATTATAACAACCCAATTCAATTTAAATATTAAGGATAGCCATAGGTGAAAGTTATGCTTTATTTTCAAAACCCTCTCATGCTGCTGAAACGCAAAAAAAGGGTCACATTGGGCTCCAAGTAGGTATGTAACATGTACTTAAGAGACGTCATAAAATATAACATTAAACTAAGTAATACGAGTTCTCATAAGAAACACACACTCCTTTATATAAAAGAACAATTAAGAAATTACAATTTGTAATTTTAAGCCAGTCAATTGGAAATGTATCCACTCTCCTGGTTGATTGAAATAAGGTTCTTAAACATGACTGTCCTTAGCAATTTATTCTTGGATGTAGAGTTCAAAATGTTATGTTTTTAATACTTAAAACTCTAGCATTGACTTTTGCCAACTTTTAAGTGGTTCTTTTCCAATTCTTCCTTAAATTTTGAACAAGATTGAACAGAAGCTACAAAAAGTGAAGCATGCTTAATTCACAAACTTTTCAGAAAAGTCTGGGAATAAGTACTTTTCATTACTATTATGTTTATTTTCTCACACAAGGAATCCTCAAACCCCTGTTAGCAAAAGGATAATATACAAAATTGAAATGAAATTTTAAAGTACGTCTAGCCATTGAAATTATTCAAATGAAGTTTTTAACTTTGACAGAACCTTATTCTATCAATGACATGAACATACACTGTAATTTGACTTCTATTCCTTACCAAGTCTATCAGTTCTGCTAATCTCCAAATTGTCTCTCTCAGCATAGCCATTCTTCCTGGCTAATTCCGTTAATCAGTCTTCGCAGACAGCTATTCAACAGTCTTCGTATGAGGCCCAAACTTTGTGCAGACATTCCGCAATGAGTTCATTCACATGCAACAAAACATCAGGAACGTTTAGTATTTATTTAAAGGTGAGTCGAAATTGTAACACTAACATCACTTAAGTTTACTCACTTAACATGTTTCGCGAAACCGTTGTTCCCATCCTCAGAAGGTTAACTCAACTGGCCCGTGTTGTTGGTGTTTCCGTTTTTTGGACTGGATCCTGTGGTGGCATCTTGTGGTGGAGAAATGTATTTCCAGAGAGGATTTGGTGGCGGCAAATCAAAATTCATTAGATGTGTGTTGTGTTTTAGAATGGTGATCTTCTCCCATGCATCTAATTCGGCTGCAAATTTGGCTGGTTTGACTAATGTAATATTGGGTTTGATGTTGTGATTAGTGATCCAAAAATGGTGTGAAACTGCAGATTTGTCCATTTGTTTGTATTTAATACATCTCATGTGCTCTTTTAGCCTAGTTTCTAAGTTTCTTTTTGTCTTACCAATGTATACTTTATTGCAATCTGAACAATTGATTTTATAGATTCCAGATTTTTTGTCTTGTGGAATGGGGTCTTTTAACTTGTTACAAAGTAATTTCTCTATGTTAAATTTGTTCTGTGGAGCTAGGCTGATGTTATGTTTCATGAAAATCTTCTTAAATTTGTGAAATGTTCCTGGGTGGTATGTGAATTTCTTGAACTTTAGTTCTTTATCTTGCTGGATGAGATTAGTTGTGTTTCTGATGTGCATCTGTCGTTTGAATTTTGCAATTTTTTTTGTCAATAGTTGCTTTGTTGTACCCATTATGTATTGCTGTGTCTACTATATGCTGGTATTCTAACTGGTATTCTTTTTTATTTAAGGGGGTATATACCAGTCTATGTGTTAGGCTGTTTAGTACTGCATGTTTGTGTGTGGTTGGATTGAAACTCTTATTTTTTATGTAATTAGTAGAGTGTGTTGGCTTCCTGTATATGCCAAAGGTTAGGTTCTTTTGTTCTCTGATGATTTTTAGGTCTAAAAATGGAAGCATGCCTTCTTTTTCTATTTCTATGGTGAATTTTATTGATTGGTTCTGTAGGTTTAGTAAGGCTAAGGAGTCTTGTATGAACCTATTAGGGACAACAGCGAAGATGTCGTCAACATATCTGTGCCAAACTTTAAACATGTATGGAAAGGAAGTTGTTATGTGTATTTCTAAGTAGCTCATAAATAAATCTGCCAAGAAGGGTGAAAGTGGGTTGCCCATGGTTAGACCAGTTGGTTGTTGATAGAACTTCTTATTGAAACTAAAACAATTTTGTCCAATGCATAAATTGGTAAGTTGTATGAGGTCTTCTATTTCTTCTTCAAGTAGGTTAGTCTGCTGTAGCCATTTCTTTAATTGACGCAGGAGTTGATCTGTAGGGACACTTGGAAATAGTGCAGTGACATCAAAGGAAACTAATCTGTCTTCTGGTTCGAGTTCCAGGGATTTTATCTTCTGTATTAAATCTTCTGAATTCATTATGTTTTTGCTGTTGAATTTTGGTAGTGAAGAGAATCTCTGTACTAACCATTTTGCCAGTTTGTAGGTAGGAGAATCAATATTGCTGACGATTGGTCTCATCTTATTACCCGGTTTGTGTATTTTAGGTAGAGCATACATTCTTGGTAAAATGGGGTGGTCTGGTTTTAATCTAGATTTATCAGTGTCTGTTATAGTTTTGCTTTCCTGGATGGTTTGATTGAAGGCTCTTAGATGTGATTTTAATGGGTCTTCTTGAATTTGTATGTAATTTTCTTGTTGCAGCATATTTTCTACTCTGGTAATATAATCATCTTTTTGAAGTACAACTAGTTTATTTCCCTTGTCAGCTTTTGTGTATACTACTGGTTTTGATTTTAATGTTTTGATCACATGTTTGGTTGGGAAATTGTTATGTTTATCTGCTTGTATTTCTTGGAGAACTATTTCACATTCTTTTTTTATAGTGGTTTTACTATTTTCATTTAGGTTGTAAGTAGCAATCTCAATGTCTGCGACTATTTCATCGGTTGTTTTTGTGTAGCCAACACATGTTTTTAGGCCAAGGTTTAATACCGATAATTCTGCTTTGGTGAAAGTTACATTTGAAAGATTAATTACGTCAGAGTATGGAGTCGTTTTTTCATTTTTTAGGTTAGGTTTATATGAATGTTGCTTCCGGCGTAGTATGTCTAGTTTTTTCTTTAATTTCAGCGTTTTTGTTTTCATCCTGTAGCTAAGAATAGTGAGGAATTTTGATTGCATGTTTTGCCAAAGTGGATAGCCGAGTGTGTCCGTTAATTTAAGGTGAAGAGCATATAATTCCAGTTCCAATTTTTGTAATTTTGCGTAGTGGTTGTTTCTCTCAATTATTATTACTCTTTTATCGGCTGATGTTTGGTGTTTGCTGTTTTTGTCGTATTTTACAATTCTCCTTACAAACTTTGGTGTGACTTTGTTTTGTATGCATAGGTTTAAAAAACGGATGTCCGCAAATGTGTTTTTTCTTTTTTCTTCAATTTTTTGGTATCTTTTGATGTCACTTTTTATTCCACTGAAATCTGTATTGAAATTTAGGGTTTCTAATCTTACCTTGTTTTTTGCCATGACTTGCATCTTTTTCACTTGGTGGCCAATTATAAATTTTGCTTCTTGTGACTTGTTGGTCATAAATTACGTATGTATTGTAATGAAAAGAAGCTAGAAACAGTGATGTGTATTGAATTTATTTAAAGGTGAGTCGAAATTGTAACACTAACATCACTTAAGTTTACTCACTTAACATGTTTCGGGAAACCGTTGTTCCCATCCTCAGAAGGTTAACTCAACTGGCCCGTGTTGTTGGTGTTTCCGTTTTTTGGACTGGATCCTGTGGTGGCATCTTGTGGTGGAACTCGAACCAGAAGACAGATTAGTTTCCTTTGATGTCACTGCACTATTTCCAAGTGTCCCTACAGATCAACTCCTGCGTCAATTAAAGAAATGGCTACAGCAGACTAACCTACTTGAAGAAGAAATAGAAGACCTCATACAACTTACCAATTTATGCATTGGACAAAATTGTTTTAGTTTCAATAAGAAGTTCTATCAACAACCAACTGGTCTAACCATGGGCAACCCACTTTCACCCTTCTTGGCAGATTTATTTATGAGCTACTTAGAAATACACATAACAACTTCCTTTCCATACATGTTTAAAGTTTGGCACAGATATGTTGACGACATCTTCGCTGTTGTCCCTAATAGGTTCATACAAGACTCCTTAGCCTTACTAAACCTACAGAACCAATCAATAAAATTCACCATAGAAATAGAAAAAGAAGGCATGCTTCCATTTTTAGACCTAAAAATCATCAGAGAACAAAAGAACCTAACCTTTGGCATATACAGGAAGCCAACACACTCTACTAATTACATAAAAAATAAGAGTTTCAATCCAACCACACACAAACATGCAGTACTAAACAGCCTAACACATAGACTGGTATATACCCCCTTAAATAAAAAAGAATACCAGTTAGAATACCAGCATATAGTAGACACAGCAATACATAATGGGTACAACAAAGCAACTATTGACAAAAAAATTGCAAAATTCAAACGACAGATGCACATCAGAAACACAACTAATCTCATCCAGCAAGATAAAGAACTAAAGTTCAAGAAATTCACATACCACCCAGGAACATTTCACAAATTTAAGAAGATTTTCATGAAACATAACATCAGCCTAGCTCCACAGAACAAATTTAACATAGAGAAATTACTTTGTAACAAGTTAAAAGACTCAATTTTTGAAGATTTAGAAGCTTGTAACAGTGATGTGTCATAATTTAAAATAGAGAGTTGAGGGTTGTTACACTACATCACTATGATAATCTTACTTGAACGCGTTTCGGGAGACGGCTTGTCCCCATCGTCAGCATTCTCTCTCTGACGATGGGGACAAGCCGTCTCCCGAAACGCGTTCAAGTAAGATTATCATAGTGATGTAGTGTAACAACCCTCAACTCTCTATTTAAAAAAAAAAAAAAAAAAAAAAAAAAAAAAAAAAAAAAAGTTAAAAGACCCCATTCCACAAGACAAAAAATCTGGAATCTATAAAATCAATTGTTCAGATTGCAATAAAGTATACATTGGTAAGACAAAAAGAAACTTAGAAACTAGGCTAAAGGAGCACATGAGATGTATTAAATACAAACAAATGGACAAATCTGCAGTTTCACACCATTTTTGGATCACTAATCACAACATCAAACCCAATATTACATTAGTCAAACCAGCCAAATTTGCAGCCGAATTAGATGCATGGGAGAAGATCACCATTCTAAAACACAACACACATCTAATGAATTTTGATTTGCCGCCACCAAATCCTCTCTGGAAATACATTTCTCCACCACAAGATGCCACCACAGGATCCAGTCCAAAAAAACGGAAACACCAACAACACGGGCCAGTTGAGTTAACCTTCTGAGGATGGGAACAACGGTTTCCCGAAACATGTTAAGTGAGTAAACTTAAGTGATGTTAGTGTTACAATTTCGACTCACCTTTAAATAAATTCAATACACATCACTGTTTCTAGCTTCTTTTCATTACAATACATACGTAACGTTTAGTATGTTCCCCAGTATTATAGACATTCGCAACACCACCATTTATCTAAACCCACATTAATTTTAGACTACATCAAATGTCAATTGTTAAGACAAAAACAATTTTCTACACTTCATACCCCATTTCCGATTTACAAACACACTACTGCTTTTATAATCAAAAGCACAACTAACCTTAATTACAAATTCATTACAAGGAACACATATTCTTAGAGAAACAGCAACACATCTTACGCATCCTATTACATTTGACGTTAATTCCAAAAACCTCCCTGATCCTTAACGCAAACTGTTCCCAGGACGCGAAAACAATTTCGAAGTTCCTTACATTATTTATTCCTAAGGACTTCCAAGGATATATATTCGCTCTGGCCAGTTAAGCAAACCAATATATCTCCTAGGGATCCAGTATGCAGGAATAAAAGTTTGTAAGGAAATTCGAATGTGAACTTTAGGCGGTTCACTCATAAGTAATACGAATCTCAAAAACGTTTTAATTAACCCAAACCAATCCAGAAATTTCAATGCATTTAAATGTCCTAACCGAAATCTTTCCTTTAATAATTTCTCCGGAATCCAAGCTGTTGCTGTAGCTCTCACAATACAAACAATTACTATAACCAATACATATTACATTACATGCACAATGAAACCATTTGATAACACACCTAAAAGTTTTACAGCATAGCCGATGTGCTTAAGAAACTTCGGAGTCCAAGCACAACCAACTTGTGATTTGTACTTAAGAAATACAACGGGTTTGTTGATCGATTGTAACAAGCGTTAAAACAATGCAAATCAATTTACAATATCAAGGGGAACTTAATAAATCCTTCGATCTTATACTACACATTTTTAAAAGTAGCTCATACTGCTGACACTGAATTATAGATGTCTTTTGTGCTTCATGTAGATATGTGTAATAGTTTTGATATAAACGTTATTTGCAGATACAGTACTAAATGATTAGGTTTTCCACATAATACACATGTCTTTAATTTTATAAAACAAGGAATACCAAATAATTAATTTACTTTTTTCAAACACAGAATTACAACTTCATTCACTGTTCTAGTTGTTTCAAGAGGTTTTATTTCAATACAATGTTTCTAAAGAATTTCTACTCGATTAGTGACATTACGAGTACTTTTAAAGCGTAGCATTAACATTTGCAACATCTAAACTTCTCTTTCTAGATTCTTTTGAAAATATGATAAACATCCAGCATTAAATACATCAAGAAGACCAATTTGCATTTACAAACTGTAAATAAAAGAAATTCCAATAATGCCATGGCAACTAACTACAGTCCAACACATCTGTGTATTAGGGCGATTAATTTTCAGGTAATTCAGCCTCAAACAACAATTGGAGGAAGTGCCATTGAAAAACAGTAGGGTTAATATTCAAAAGCTTTTGAGGCGATTGAATAATTTAAAGTAATTTTTTTCCTTTGATCAAACTTCAGGTATATGTGGCAATGATATCAAAACAATCACACTGACTTTGGATTTCTATTACTTACCATGTTCACCTAGTTCTGCTAAAGAAGTGAAGGATTTACAGCCACTGTAAATGTCCAACAGTAAATTTACACTCCAGACACATCTGAAAGGTCCATTTATAGCTCAGGAAAGGAATGGCTTTCCTGCCCATCTGAAACAAATATTATAACAACCCAATTCAATTTAAATATTAAGGATAGCCATAGGTGAAAGTTATGCTCTATTTTCAAAACCCTCTCATGCTGCTGAAACGCAAAAAAAGGGTCACATTGGGCTCCAAGTAGGTATGTAACATGTACTTAAGAGACGTTATATTTTATGAAATTAAACTAAGTAATACAGGTTCATATAAGAAAAACACACTCCTTTATATAAAAGAACAATTACGAAATTACAATTTGTAATTTTAAGCCAGTCAATTGAAAATGTATCCGCTCTTCTGGGTGATTGAAATAAGGTTCTTAAACATGACTGTCCTTAGCAATTTATTCTCGGATGTAGAGTTCAAAATGTTATGTTTTTAATACTTAAAACTCTAGCATTGACTTTTGCCAACTTTTAAGTGGTTCTTTTCCAATTCTTTCTTAAATTTTGAACAAGATTGAACAGAAGCTACAAAAAGTGAAGCATGCTTAATTCACAAACTTTTGAGAACAGTGTGGGACTATGTGCGTTTCATTACCATTATGCTTATATTCTCACAAAAGGAAACCTCAAACCCCTGTTAGCAAATGGATAATATACGAAATTGAAATGAAATTTTGAAGTACGTCTAGCCATTGAAATTATTCAAATGAAGTTTTTAACTTTGACAGAACCTTATTCTATCAATGACATGAAAATACACTGTAATTTGACTTCTATTACTTACCAAGTCTATCAGTTCTGCTAATCTCCAAATTGTCTCTCTCAGCATAGCCATTCTTCCTGGCTAATTCCGTTAATCAGTCTTCGCAGACAGCTATTCAACAGTCTTCGTATGAGGCCCAAACTTTGTGCAGACATTCCGCAATGAGTTCATTCACATGCAACAAAACATCAGGAACGTTTAGTATGTTCCCCAGTATTTTAGACATTCGCAACACCACCATTTATCTAAACCCACATTAATTTTAAACTACATCAAATGTCAATTGCTAAGACAAAAAGAATTTTCTACACTTCATACCCCATTTCCAATGTACAAACACACTACTGCTTTTATAATCAAAAGCACAACTAACCTTAATTACAAATTCAATACAAGGAACACATATTCTTAGAGAAACAGCAACACATCTTACGCATCCTATTACATTTGACGTTAATTCCAAAAACCTCCCTGATCCTTAACCCAAACTGTTCCCAGGACGCGAAAACAATTTCGAAGTTCCTTACATTATTTATTCCTAAGGACTTCCAAGGATATATATTCGCTCTGGCCTGTTAAGCAAACCAATATATCTCCTAGGGATCCAGTATGCAGGAATAAATGTTTGTAAGGAAATTCGAATGTGAACTTTAGGCGGTTCACTCATAAGTAATACGAATCTCAAAAACGTTTTAATTAACCCAAACCAATCCAGAAATTTCAATGCATTTAAATGTCCTAACCGAAATCTTTCCTTTAATAATTTCTCCGGAATCCAAGCTGTTGCTGTAGCTCTCACAATACAAACAATTACTATAACCAATACATATTACATTACATGCACAATGAAACCATTTGATAACACACCTAACAGTTTTACAGCATAGCCGATGTGCTTAAGAAACTTCGGAGTCCAAGCACAACCAACTTGTGATTTGTACATCAGAAATAAAACGGGTTTGCTGATCAACTGTAACAAGCGTTAAAACAATGCAAATCAATTTACAATATCAAGGGGAACTTAATAAATCCTATGATCGTATACTATACTTTTTTAAAAGTAGCTCATACTGCTTACACTGAATTATAGATGTCTTTTGTGCTTCATGTAGATATGTGTAGTAGTTTTGATATAAACGTTATTTGCAGATACAGTACTAAATGATTAGCTTTTCCACATAATACACATGTCTTTACTTTTATAAAACAAGGAATACCAAATAATTAATTTACTTTTTTCAAACACAGAATTACAACTTCATTCACTGTTCTAGATGTTTCAAGAGGTTTTATTTCAATACAATGTTTCTAAAGAATTTCTACTCGATTAGTGACATTACGAGTACTTTTAAAGCGTAGCATTAACATTTGCAACATCTAAACTTCTCTTTCTAGATTCTTTTGAAAATATGATAAACATCCAGCATTAAATACATCAAGAAGACCAATTTGCATTTACAAACTGTAAATAAAAGAAATTCCAATAACGCCATGGCAACTAACTACAGTCTAACACATCTGTGTATTAGGGCAATTAATTTTCAGCTATTTCAGACTCAAAAAACAATGGGAGGAAGCGGCATTGAAAAACAGTAGGGTTAATATTCAAAACCTTTTGAGGCAATTGAATAATTTAAAGTAATTTTTTTCCTTTGATCAAACTTCAGGTATATGTGGCAATGATATCAAAACAATCACACTGACTTTGGATTTCTATTACGTACCATGTTCACCTAGTTCTGCTAAAGAAGTGAAGGATTTACAGCCACTGTAAATGTCCAACAGTAAATTTACAATCCAGGCACATCTAAAAGTTCCATTTATAGCTCAGGAAAGGAATGGCTTTCCTGCCCATCTGAAACAAATATTATAACAACCCAATTCAATTTAAATATTAAGGATAGCCATAGGTGAAGGTTATGCTTTATTTTCAAAACCCTCTCATGCTGCTGAAACGCAAAAAAAGGGGCACATTGGGCTCCAAGTAGGTATGTAACATGTACTTAAGAGACGTTATATTTTATGACATTAAACTAAGTAATACGAGGTCTCATAAGAAACACACACTCCTTTATATAAAAAACAATTAAGAAATTACAATTTGTAATTTTAAGCCAGTCAATTGGAAATGTATCCACTCTCCTGGTTGATTGAAATAAGGTTCTTAAACATGACTGTCCTTAGCAATTTATTCTTGGATGTAGAGTTCAAAATGTTATGTTTTTAATACTTAAAACTCTAGCATTGACTTTTGCCAACTTTTAAGTGGTTCTTTTCCAATTCTTTCTTAAATTTTGAACAAGATTGAACAGAAGCTACAAAAAGTGAAGCATGCTTAATTCACAAACTTTTGAGAACAGTGTGGGACTATGTACGTTTCATTACCATTATATTTATTTTCTCACAAAAGGACACCTCAAGCCCCTGTTAGCAAATGGATAATATACGAAATTGAAATGAAATTTTGAAGTACGTCTAGCCATTGAAATTATTCAAATGAAGTTTTTAACTTTGACAGAACCTTATTCTATCAATGACATGAAAATACACTGTAATTTGACTTCTATTACTTACCAAGTCTATCAGTTCTGCTAATCTCCAAATTGTCTCTCTCAGCATAGCCATTCTTCCTGGCTAATTCCGTTAATCAGTCTTCGCAGACAGCTATTCAACAGTCTTCGTATGAGGCCCAAACTTTGTGCAGACATTCCGCAATCAGTTCATTCACATGCAACAAAACATCAGGAACGTTTAGTGTGTTCCCCAGTATTTTAGACATTCGCAACACCACCATTTACCTAAACCCACATTAATTTTAGACTACATCAAATGTCAATTGCTAAGACAAAAAAATTTTCTACTCTTCGTACTGCATTTCCGATGTACAAACACACTACTGCTTTTATAATCAAAAGCACAACTAACCTTAATTACAAATTCAATACAAGGAACACATATTCTTAGAGAAACAGCAACACATCTTATGCATCCTATTACATTTGACGTTAATACCATAAACGACCCTGATCCTTAACCAAAACTGTTCCCAGGACGAGAAAACAATTTCGAAGTTCCTTACATTATTTATTCTTAAGGACTTCCAAGGATATATATTCGCTCTGGCCAGTTAAGCAAACCAATATATCTCCTAGGGATCCAGTATGCAGGAATAAAAGTTTGTAAGGAAATTCGAATGTGAACTTTAGGCGGTTCACACATAAGTAATACAAATCTCAAAAACGTTTTGTTTAACCCAAACAAATCCAGAAACTTCAATGCATTTAAATGTCCTAACCGAAATCTTTCCTTTAATAATTTCTCCGGAATCCAAGCTGTTGCTGTAGCTCTCACAATACAAACAATTACAATAACCTATACATATTACATTACATGCACAACGATACCATTTCATAACACACCTGAGACAGTTTTACAGCATAGCCGATGTGTTTAAGAAACTTCGGAATCCAAGCACAACCAACTTGTGATTTGTACATCAGAAATACAGCGGGTTTGCTGATCAACTGTAACAAGCGTTAAAACAATGCAAATCAATTTACAATATCAAGGGGAACTTAATAAATCCTATGATCGTATACTATACTTTTTTAAAAGTAGCTCATACTGCTTACACTGAATTATAGATGTCTTTTGTGCTTCATGTAGATATGTGTAATAGTTTTGATATAAACGTTATTTGCAGATACAGTACTAAATGATTAGCTTTTCCACATAATACACATAATTACTTTTTTCAAACACAGAATTACAACTTCATTCACTGTTCTAGTTGTTTCAAGAGGTTTTATTTCAATACAATGTTTCTAAAGAATTTCTACTCGATTAGTGACATTACGAGTACTTTTAAAGCGTAGCATTAACATTTGCAACATCTAAACTTCTCTTTCTAGATTCTTTTGAAAATATGATAAACATCCAGCATTAAATACATCAAGAAGACCAATTTGCATTTACAAACTGTAAATAAAAGAAATTCCAATAACGCCATGGCAACTAACTACAGTCTAACACATCTGTGTATTAGGGCAATTAATTTTCAGCTATTTCAGACTCAAACAACAATGGGAGGAAGCGGCATTGGAAAACAGTAGGGTTAATATTCAGAAGCTTTTGAGGCAATTGAATAATTTAAAGTAATTTTTTTCCTTTGATCAAGCTTCAGGTATATGTGGAAATGATATCAAAACAATCACACTGACTGTGGATTTCTATTACCTACCATGTTCACCTAGTTCTGCTAAAGAAGTGAAGGATTTACAGCCACTGTAAATGTCCAACAGTAAATTTACAATCCAGGCACATCTGAAAGTTCCATTTATAGCTCAGGAAAGGAATGGCTTTCCTGCCCATCTGAAACAAATATTATAACAACCTAATTCAATTTAAATATTAAGGATAGCCATAGGTGAAAGTTATGCTTTATTTTCAAAACCCTCTCATGCTGCTGAAACGCAAAAAAAGGGTCACATTGGGCTCCAAGTAGGTATGTAACATGTACTTAAGAGACGTCATAAAATATAACATTAAACTAAGTAATACGAGTTCTCATAAGAAACACACACTCCTTTATATAAAAGAACAATTACGAAATTACAATTTGTAATTTTAAGCCAGTCAATTGAAAATGTATCCGCTCTTCTGGGTGATTGAAATAAGGTTCTTAAACATGACTGTCCTTAGCAATTTATTCTCGGATGTAGAGTTCAAAATGTTATGTTTTTAATACTTAAAACTCTAGCATTGATTTTTGCCAACTTTTAAGTGGTTCTTTTCCAATTCTTTCTTAAATTTTGAACAATATTGAACAGAAGCTACAAAAAGTGAAGCATGCTTAATTCACAAACTTTTGAGAACAGTGTGGGACTATGTGCGTTTCATTACCATTATGCTTATATTCTCACAAAAGGAAACCTCAAACCCCTGTTAGCAAATGGATAATATACGAAATTGAAATGAAATTTTGAAGTACGTCTAGCCATTGAAATTATTCAAATGAAGTTTTTAACTTTGACAGAACCTTATTCTATCAATGACATGAAAATACACTGTAATTTGACTTCTATTACTTACCAAGTCTATCAGTTCTGCTAATCTCCAAATTGTCTCTCTCAGCATAGCCATTCTTCCTGGCTAATTCCGTTAATCAGTCTTCGCAGACAGCTATTCAACAGTCTTCGTATGAGGCCCAAACTTTGTGCAGACATTCCGCAATGAGTTCATTCACATGCAACAAAACATCAGGAACGTTTAGTATGTTCCCCAGTATTTTAGACATTCGCAACACCACCATTTATCTAAACCCACATTAATTTTAAACTACATCAAATGTCAATTGCTAAGACAAAAAGAATTTTCTACACTTCATACCCCATTTCCAATGTACAAACACACTACTGCTTTTATAATCAAAAGCACAACTAACCTTAATTACAAATTCAATACAAGGAACACATATTCTTAGAGAAACAGCAACACATCTTACGCATCCTATTACATTTGAGGTTAATTCCAAAAACCTCCCTGCTCCTTAAACCAAACTGTTCCCAGGACGCGAAAACAATTTCGAAGTTCCTTACATTATTTATTCCTAAGGACTTCCAAGGATATATATTCGCTCTGGCCAGTTAAGCAAACCAATATATCTCCTAGGGATCCAGTATGCAGGAATAAAAGTTTGCAAGGAAATTCGAATGTGAACTTTAGGCGGTTCACAAATAAGTAAAACAAATCTCAAAAACGTTTTGTTTAACCCAAACAAATCCAGAAACTTCAATGCATTTAAATGTCCTAACCGAAATCTTTCCTTTAATAATTTCTCCATAATCCAAGCTGTTGCTGTAGCTCTCACAATACAAACAATTACAATAACCAATACATATTACATTACATGCACAACGATACCATTTCATAATACACCTGAGACAGTTTTACAGCATAGCCGATGCGTTTAAGAAATTTCGGAATCCAAGCACAACCAACTTGTGATTTGTACATCAGAAATACAACGGGTTTGCTGATCAACTGTAACAAGTGTTAAAACAATGCAAATCAATTTACAATATCAAGGGGAACTTAATAAATCCTATGATCGTATACTATACTTTTTTAAATGTAGCTCATACTGCTTACACTGAATTATAGATGTCTTTTGTGCTTCATGTAGATATGTGTAATAGTTTTGATATAAACGTTATTTGCAGATACAGTACTAAATGATTAGCTTTTCCACATAATACACATATTTACTTTTTTTAAACACAGAATTACAACTTCATTCACTGTTCTAGTTGTTTCAAGAGGTTTTATTTCAATACAATGTTTCTAAAGAATTTCTACTCGATTAGTGACATTACGAGTACTTTTAAAGCGTAGCATTAACATTTGCAACATCTAAACTTCTCTTTCTAGATTCTTTTGAAAATATGATAAACATCCAGCATTAAATACATCAATAAGACCAATTTGCATTTACAAACTGTAAATAAAAGAAATTCCAATAACGCCATGGCAACTACCTACAGTCTAACACATCTGTGTATTAGGGCAATTAATTTTCAGCTATTTCAGACTCAAACAACAATGGGAGGAAGCGGCATTGAATAAAAGTAGGCTTAATATTCAAAAGCTTTTGAGGCAATTGAATAATTTAAAGTAACCTTTTTCCTTTGATCAAACTTCAGGTATATGTGGAAATGATATCAAAACAATCACACTGACTGTGGATTTCTATTACCTACCATGTTCACCTAGTTCTGCTAAAGAAGTGAAGGATTTACAGCCACTGTAAATGTCCAACAGTAAATTTACAATCCCGGCACATCTGAAAGTTCCATTTATAGCTCAGGAAAGGAATGGCTTTCCTGCCCATCTGAAACAAATATTATAACAACCCAATTCAATTTAAATATTAAGGATAGCCATAGGTGAAAGTTATGCTTTATTTTCAAAACCCTCTCATGCTGCTGAAACGCAAATAAAGGGGCACATTGGGCTCCAAGTAGGTATGTAACATGTACTTAAGAGACGTTATATTTTATGAAATTAAACTAAGTAATACGGGTTCTCATAAGAAAAGCACACTCCTTTATATAAAAGAACAATTACGAAATTACAATTTGTAATTTTAAGCCAGTCAATTGAAAATGTATCCGCTCTTCTGGGTGATTGAAATAAGGTTCTTAAACATGACTGTCCTTAGCAATTTATTCTCGGATGTAGAGTTCAAAATGTTATGTTTTTAATACTTAAAACTCTAGCATTGACCTTTGCCAACTTTTAAGTGGTTCTTTTCCAATTCTTCCTTAAATTTTGAACAAGATTGAACAGAAGCTACAAAAAGTGAAGCATGCTTAATTCACAAACTTTTCAGAAAAGTCTGGGACTAAGTACTTTTCATTACTATTATGTTTATTTTCTCACACAAGGAATCCTCAAACCCCTGTTAGCAAAAGGATAATATACAAAATTGAAATGAAATTTTGAAGTACGTCTAGCCATTGAAATTATTCAAATGAAGTTTTTAACTTTGAGAGAACCTTATTCTATCAATGACATGAACATACACTGTAATTTGACTTCTATTCCTTACCAAGTCTATCAGTTCTGCTAATCTCCAAATTGTCTCTCTCAGCATAGCCATTCTTCCTGGCTAATTCCGTTAATCAGTCTTCGCAGACAGCTATTCAACAGTCTTCGTATGAGGCCCAAACTTTGTGCAGACATTCCGCAATGAGTTCATTCACATGCAACAAAACATGATACGGTAATTTGTATCACAAATTACTTAAAGGTAAATAATGATTGTAATATAAATATGTATTTTTATGTGACATTGATTTCAGAGGTTTATTAATTGTAATTATTATTGGTAAATAATAATATACGGCTTTACTGAAACTGTCTACAATAACGCAATAATGCAGCGATGGGGTGAGTTGTTTATCATTACCGGGAACCAGGAAGTTACGTAATGTTTCGCGCGTTTTTTCCATTTAGAAGCTTCTAGAACATTTCCTAAAGTAATATGTATTAGTGGTTTTCATTGGATATTCAAATTGACGCTAATGTTGGCGCGTTTTATTAGCCAATAGCAGTTCATTTATAATCTTTAGGCGTATCTTGATGCAGGCCTATAAATAGTGTAGGTTCGAGGTAGCTTGTCCCCCAGTTCAACAGAATTCTCAGTACTATACACGTCGGGCTCTCAGTTCATTTATTTCGCCAAGTTACACGCAGCAGAATTACGAGAATTATTATAAAGTATTATACAGTTAAAAAAAATACACAAAGTTGAAGTACTCGAGTTAAAAGTGATAAATAAGAAGTTATTACAAACAGTTTCAGTTTGGCGAGTATCCAGATCCATATGTAAAAGTGTTTGTGAATGTGTTCGACAATAAAAATTATAAAACCAATTTCTTCGTCAGTATAATTTCTGGATAAAAGATTCCTTTCCGATTCACGCCCTGCAAGAGTTAAATGTCGACCTAAATAGCTAGCCGGAGAACATTTAAAGTGAATTATTTCAAAACTGATGCAAATTGCTACGCCAGAGGGAGCTACGAACCAGACAAAGGAGTGACGTCACAAGATGGCAACGTGTGAAGTAAAGCAGCACAACATATGATCTACAAGTTCTAATTTCTTACGCTATAAATATTACGTAAGAAACATTTACCGTCGCAAATTGGCACCCAGAACGTGGGGCGCGATAACCAGGAAAGGAAGGCAAAGTGACCAGGAAAGGAACACGACCAGGAATGAATCAACATAACCATGAAGGAATGAATGGAGCAGTGAAATGATCTACAAGACGCAGATTCCGAGACAACAGGGTAATTCAACTACAAAAAAACATCGAGACGACGTAGATTCATCACAACACAACGCAGAAGCGACATACAAATCTAGGAGAATGGGGCAGAACGCTGGACATCAAAGCTACATCAACAGAAAGCATCACAAAGGTATCTTAATTTTTTTTTAGAAAACAAAAACAATGGCTACTAGTAATACAGAAGAAATAATGATGGAAGGGGATAGTGTAACAGTAAACTGTAAGTCAATACAGGTTACAAAAAAAGGCTCAAACAATGTAGTATTGGAGGGAGGAAATGTTAGTGCAGAAAGTAAGAATAGAATAGCAGGAAATATTAATTCTGATACTAGAATGATTATGGATATGATAAAAAAGATGAATGAGAATATAGTTCAATTTAGGGAAGATATGCAAAAGAGTTATGAGAAATTAGGACAAAGATTAACTCAGAGGATGAGAGAAGCTATAAACAAAGATCATAGGGAATTAAGGGAAGATATTGGTAAAAGCTTTGAACAAAACAGGAAATCAATTGAAAATATTGGTAGGAGTAATGATATATTAGAGCAAAAAGTAGATCAAAGCAGTGAAGAAAGTGAAAAGAAAGTTACGAAGCTAAATAGTAGTATGCCAAAAATGAGAGATGAAAATGAGGAAGTAATAGTAAGTGAGATAGGAGAAGTTTCAAAGAAAATGTTAGACATGAACAGGGAAAGAGATAACAAAGAAAGTGAGGTTAATACTAAAAATGAACATGTTGATTTAGAATGTATAGAGTCAGATAGTAGAATGAGTAGTATTTCAAGTGAGTTAAGAGAGATAAAAGAGGTTAGGAATGTAGATGTAAATGAGGCGCAAGTTAATTTCAGAGGGGAAATATCAGAAATACAAAATGAGTCAGTAATGCAAAGAAATAAACTGTACCAAGATGTTCAAAATGAAAACTCCAGTCCAGTACAGTTTAGTACAGATTTGTCAGAGTACTCTCAAATTAAAGAGATAGTAGAAGAATTGAAAATGACAGTTGATAAAAGATGTGTTGTTCAAGAAACTGTAGATTGTTTTCGAATATTATCAGGGAACGAAATGTCATATGAATACAAGAGGTTATTCATGAATAAAAATTTGAAGGTTAGGTTACGGCTACGAGTAATGTTTAGCCACACACAATTTGATCCAGGAGGGTAAATAGCAATGAGATGTAAAGTAAATGCTGGATAGTTAAAGATGACTTGCAGAGAAATGTATTGGAACGTAAGAGGGTTAACTATTTATATATGTCATTTGAAAAGAGAAATAAATTATAAAAAAAAAAAAAGAAAGAAAAGAGAAATGTTTAAATTTTTAGTAACTATAACAGTATTTGAAAAGAAGAAGGTAATAATTGAAACTTAATATGATATTAAAGTAAAAGTACGTAAATACAATTCCAAGAATTAAAAATTAAGAATGCAAAGATTGAAACTTAATATGATATTAAATTAAAAGTACGTAAATACAATTCAAAGAGTATTGTTAAAATAAAATTCAAAATAACAAAAATGGTAAAAATAATTCAAAACAAATACTTATGTAGAAAACAGAAAAGGTGAAACATTGTCTAGATTTAAGAGATGTAAATATTTGTGTAGAGGGTGAATATTTTGGTAAATATGTGTAATAATTACAAAAATCTTAAATGTATAAATTTATGTCAACAACTTAAGTAAACAATTTGGTAGTAGTGATTAAATAATTTAGGGTAAAGTATTTGCTATAAAGAAAATGTTTTTGTGATGTCAGATTAATATCTAAATTAATTAAACCAAAGCCAGTAAGTAGTGGCGAGATAAAACATATGTCGTGTGTTAAATGCGTGTGAAGTGTAAAGTGAAAGTGATAACGTGTGTTCCAAGATTTAGGAGACTAAAAACACAATTTTAAAACTTCTAAACAAGTTATAAATATTTATAATTATGTTTCTAGTGGGGAATATGATACGGTAATTTGTATCACAAATTACTTAAAGGTAAATAATGATTGTAATATAAATATGTATTTTTATGTGACATTGATTTCAGAGGTTTATTAATTGTAATTATTATTGGTAAATAATAATATACGGCTTTACTGAAACTGTCTACAATAACGCAATAATGCAGCGATGGGGTGAGTTGTTTATCATTACCGGGAACCAGGAAGTTACGTAATGTTTCGCGCCTTTTCGGTAGAAGCTTCTAGAACATTTCCTAAAGTAATATGTATTAGTGGTTTTCATTGGATATTCAAATTGACGCTAATGTTGGCGCGTTTTATTAGCCAATAGCAGTTCATTTATAATCTTTAGGCGTATCGTGATGCAGGCCTATAAATAGTGTAGGTTCGAGGTGGCTTGTCCCCCAGTTCAACAGAATTCTCAGTACTATACACGTCGGTCTCTCAGTTCATTTATTTCGCCAAGTTACACGCAGCAGAATTACGAGAATTATTATAAAGTATTATACAGTTAAAAAAAATACACAAAGTTGAAGTACTCGAGTTAAAAGTGATAAATAAGAAGTTATTACAAACAGTTTCAGTTTGGCGAGTATCCAGATTAATATGTAAAAAGTGTTTGTGAATGTGTTCGACAATAAAAATTATAAAACCAATTTCTTCGTCAGTATAATTTCTGGATAAAAGATTCCTTTCCGATTCACACCCTGCAAGAGTTAAATGTCGACCTAAATAGCTAGCCGGAGAACATTTAAAGTGAATTATTTCAAAACTGATGCAAATTGCTACGCCAGAGGGAGCTACGAACCAGAAAAAGGAGTGACGTCACAAGATGGCAACGTGTGAAGTAAAGCAGCACAACATATGATCTACAAGTTCTAATTTCTTACGCTATAAATATTACGTAAGAAACATTTACCGTCGCAAACATCAGGAACGTTTAATATGTTCCCCAGTATTTTAGACATTCGCAACACCACCATTTACCTAAACCCACATTAATTTTAGACTACATCAAATGTCAATTGCTAAGACAAAAAAATTTTCTACTCTTCATACTGCATTTCCGATGTACAAACACACTACTGCTTTTATCATCAAAAACACAACTAACCTTAATTACAAATTCAATACAAGGAACACATATTCTTAGAGAAACAGCAACACATCTTATGCATCCTATTACATTTGACGTTAATACCATAAACGACCCTGATCCTTAACCAAAACTGTTCCCACGACGCGAAAACAATTTCGAAGTTCCTTACATTATTTATTCTTAAGGACTTCCAAGGATATATATTCGCTCTGGCCAGTTAAGCAAACCAATATATCTCCCAGGGATCCAGTATGCAGGAATAAAAGTTTGTAAGGAAATTCGAATGTGAACTTTAGGCGGGTCACACATAAGTAATACAAATCTCAAAAACGTTTTGTTTAACCCAAACAAATCCAGAAACTTCAATGCATTTAAATGTCCTAACCGAAATCTTTCCTTTAATAATTTCTCCGGAATCCAAGCTGTTGCTGTAGCTCTCACAATACAAACAATTACAATAACCTATACATATTACATTACATGCACAACGATACCATTTCATAACACACCTGAGACAGTTTTACAGCATAGCCGATGTGTTTAAGAAACTTCGGAATCCAAGCACAACCAACTTGTGATTTGTACATCAGAAATACAGCGGGTTTGCTGATCAACTGTAACAAGCGTTAAAACAATGCAAATCAATTTACAATATCAAGGGGAACTTAATAAATCCTATGATCGTATACTATACTTTTTTAAAAGTAGCTCATACTGCTTACACTGAATTATAGATGTCTTTTGTGCTTCATGTAGATATGTGTAATAGTTTTGATATAAACGTTATTTGCAGATACAGTACTAAATGATTAGCTTTTCCACATAATACACATAATTACTTTTTTCAAACACAGAATTACAACTTCATTCACTGTTCTAGTTGTTTCAAGAGGTTTTATTTCAATACAATGTCTCTAAAGAATTTCTACTCGATTAGTGACATTTCGAGTACTTTTAAAGCGTAGCATTAACATTTGCAACATCTAAACTTCTCTTTCTAGATTCTTTTGAAAATATGATAAACATCCAGCATTAAATACATCAATAAGACCAATTTGCATTTACAAACTGTAAATAAAAGAAATTCCAATAACCCCATGGCAACTAACTACAGTCTAACACATCTGTGTATTAGGGCAATTAATTTTCAGCTATTTCAGACTCAAACAACAATGGGAGGAAGCGGCATTGAAAAACAGTAGGGTTAATATTCAAAAGCTTTTGAGGCAATTGAATAATTTAAAGTAATTTTTTTCCTTTGATCAAACTTCAGGTATATGTGGCAATGATATCAAAACAATCACACTGACTTTGGATTTCTATTACCTATCATGTTCACCTAGTTCTGCTAAAGAAGTGAAGGATTTACAGCCACTGTAAATGTCCAACAGTAAATTTACACTCCAGGCACATCTGAAAGTTCCATTTATAGCTCAGGAAAGGAATGGCTTTCCTGCCCATCTGAAACAAATATTATAACAACCCAATTCAATTTAAATATTAAGGATAGCCATAGGTGAAAGTTATGCTTTATTTTCAAAACCCTCTCATGCTGCTGAAACGCAAAAAAAGGGGCACATTGGGCTCCAAGTAGGTATGTAACATGTACTTAAGAGACGTTATATTTTATGAAATTAAACTAAGTAATACGGGTTCTCATAAGAAACACACACTCCTTTATATAAAAGAACAATTACGAAATTACAATTTGTAATTTTAAGCCAGTCAATTGAAAATGTATCCGCTCTTCTGGGTGATTGAAATAAGGTTCTTAAACATGACTGTCCTTAGCAATTTATTCTCGGATGTAGAGTTCAAAATGTTATGTTTTTAATACTTAAAACTCTAGCATTGACTTTTGCCAACTTTTAAGTTGTTCTTTTCCAATTCTTTCTTAAATTTTGAACAAGATTGAACAGAAGCTACAAAAAGTGAAGCATGCTTAATTCACAAACTTTTGAGAACAGTGTGGGACTATCTGCGTTTCATTACCATTATGTTTATTTTCTCACAAAAGGACACCTGAAGCCCCTGTTAGCAAATGGATAATATACGAAAATGAAATGAAATTTTGAAGTACGTCTAGCCATTGAAATTATTCAAATGAAGTTTTTAACTTTGAGAGAATCTTATTCTATCAATGACATGAACATACACTGTAATTTGACTTCTATTCCTTACCAAGGCTATCAGTTCTGCTAATCTCCAAATTGTCTCTCTCAACATAGCCATTCTTCCTGGCTAATTCCGTTAATCAGTCTTCGCAGACAGCTATTCAACAGTTTTCGTATGAGGCCCAAACTTTGTGCAGACATTCCGCAATGAGTTCATTCACATGCAACAAAACATCAGGAACGTTTAGTATGTTCCCCAGTATTTTAGACATTCGCAACACCACCATTTACCTAAACCCACATTAATTTTAGACTACATCAAATGTCAATTGCTAAGACAAAACAATTTTCTACACTTCATACCCCATTTCTGATGTACAAACACACTACTGCTTTTATTATCAAAAACACAACTAACCTTAATTACAAATTCAATACAAGGAACACATATTGTTAGAGAAACAGCAACACATTTTACGCATCCTATTACATTTGACGTTAATTCCAAAAACCTCCCTGATCCTTAACCCAAACTGTTCCCAGGACGCGAAAACAATTTCAAAGTTCCTTACATTATTTATTCCTAAGGACTTCCAAGGATATATATTCGCTCTGGCCAGTTAAGCAAACCAATATATCTCCTAGGGATCCAGTATGCAGGAATAAAAGTTTGTAAGGAAATTCGAATGTGAACTTTAGGCGGTTCACTCATAAGTAATACGAACCTCAAAAACGTTTTAATTAACCCAAACCAATCCAGAAATTTCAATGCATTTAAATGTCCTAACCGAAATCTTTCCATTAATAATTATTTCCGGATTCCAAGCTGTTGCTGTAGCTCTCACAATACAAACAATTACTATAACCAATACATATTACATTACATGCACAATGAAACCATTTGATAACACACCTAACAGTTTTACAGCATAGCCGATGTGCTTAAGAAAGTTCGGAGTCCAAGCACAACCAACTTGTGATTTGTACATCAGAAATAAAACGGGTTTGCTGATCAACTGTAACAAGCGTTAAAACAATGCAAATCAATTTACAATATCAAGGGGAACTTAATAAATCCTATGATCGTATATTATACTTTTTTAAAAGTAGCTCATACTGCTTACACTGAATTATAGATGTCTTTTATGCTTCATGCAGATATGTGTAATAGTTTTGATATAAACATTAGAGGTCTAGCGCGAGCAGCGGAAGCGAGCGGTCGCGTATACGTAGCGCTCCTGGAAAGATCGGAAAAAAGAAAAATGGGGGTAGATTTGGAAGTGTATAGGGCCAGAATTGGGTGCTTTACAAACGGTAAAAAGAATAAGAAAGAGAAAAGGAATCAACTATCAAAGGAATACCTATGGCTGTTTGTGATCCTGGCAGTATTATTGGTTATTGGAGGAGTAGAATTAAACCCAGGACCTGAAGGAATGACACAGATAATGACAATGTTAAAAATCATTTCAGAGGATATAGTGGATCTGAAGAAAATAGAAAAGAGAATAGACATAAATGTCGATAGAAAGATAGAAGAATTGAAAGGATTGTTGTTCACTACAATGAAGGAAGTGCATGAAGAACTTCGCATCTGTAAAGAAAGATTGAACAAGATGGAACGGAATATGGAAATGGAGACAAGAAGACACAATATAGTGATATTCGGGGTGGAGGAAGACAGAGAGAAAAGCCTAGAGCAAGCAGTGGAGGAAATATTAGAAAGACGAATGGATATAAAGCTGGCAGGCTGGGAAATTATAACGTGTTTTAGAATCGGAAGAAGGGGCAATAGAGCCAGACCTATAGTAGTAAAATTTGCAACTAGTAAAATCAAATGGACAGTTTTGAATAACGGAAGAAAATTGAAAGGAACGAGAATTTTTGTTGAACGAGACTATGGAAAAGAAGAGAGAGAGATAAGAAGATTATTATTAGCAAAAATGAATCAAGCCAGGCAAGAAGGAAAAAAATCATTTGTAAGAGGACTAGAATTATGGATAGACGGCAGGAAGCAGGATATGAGTCAGCGTCTGATTCCAGATCGAACAACAAGCAGAGCAAATTCAGCAGAGGAAGCGAATGCAGTGAAGCCGGCCGACGTAATCCAAGAACGAGAGGGACACGTGCGTAGAGGTGCAAGTGGAAGGGAGGAAATAGCTGGCATGACGTCACCAAGGAGATGCGTCATACCCAGTGAATGAGAGAAGCAAGAGGCGATGACCCTGGTGGCAGCTGATCGAGAAAAACAGATGATCGCGAGTGGAAGCGGCCTCAAAGTGGTGTCAACCCCAGAAGGAAGTATCCTGGAATTAGAGGAGGAGAAAGAAGATCCGGCGGCGCAGGAGAGGATAACTAGATATAGGGCAAAGTTAGAAAAATTCAGAGAGGGAAGAAGGGATTCAAGATAGGGTCTAGATCTGAAGGTGGTGTCATTTAATGTGGAAGGGCTAAAAGCGAAAGTGATAAATGGCGAAGTATTTGAAGTGCTAAAATTAGGTGAAATAATAGTAATGGTGGAAACTTGGTTGAATGAAAGTGAGAAGATAGATGTGGTAGGATATGACTATATAGGGGATCATGGTAAAAGGAAAAGCAAAAGAGGGAGGGCCTCCGGTGGTATTGGAGCATTCATTAACAAGAGTAGTGGAATAAATGTGTGTGAAGTGTTGAGTATAGAGAAAGGCCAAATAATGTGGATAAAGATAAATAGGGCGAAGGGGATGGAAGTTTGTATAGGATTAGGCATAGTGTATAACCCACCAGAAGTCTCGGAATTTTATAAGGACAATTTATATATAAGACTGAATGATAGTATGGAAGATTTAAGAAGCAAAAATCCTAACATAGAGATCATTGTAGTAGGGGATTTTAATGCAAGAGTAGGGGAATATAATCCAAGAAGTTTAAATGTAGAAAGTGAATGTATCTGGGAACAAAATGAGGAAAAGGAGAGGAGAAGTAGAGATAAAGTGATAAATGCAGAAGGTAGAAAGTTAATAGAATTTTGCAAACAGAATAATTTAATAATATGTAATGGAAACAAAGGAGAGGACCAGTGGGGAGAGTTTACATTTGTAAGTGTAATCGGACAAAGTGTAATAGACTATATGATATGTAGTATAGGAATCGAAGAGGTGATGGAAGAATTCAAGATTATGAACATAATAACAAATAGTAGTCATTTTCCATTAAAGATGAAAATAAGACTAGGGTTATGTTACAAGGAAGATGAAAAATTAGCATTAAAACAAATCAGAAGTTACAAATGGAAAGAGGAGAATGCAGAACAATTTAGGTGTAATTTAACTTCCAAGTGTGGTGAATTAAGGAAACTTGGTATTAGAGAAGCATTACAGGGTGGGAGGATAAAGGGAGCACTGGAAAGGCTAGAATCAATGGTTAAGTGGGCAGGTAGTGGGATGGAAGTGAAGCCTAAAGTGAATGAAAATCAGTGTGGGTGGTATGATGAAGAGTGTGGAAAGGCTAAGAAAGAAGTGATGAAAGAAATGGATAGATGGAGAAGGTCAGAAGAGGAGGAAGATAGGCAAATTTTTTTAGCAAATAAAAGGGGTTATAAATGTCTACTAGATGAGAAAAAGCAGGATTGGCAGCAAAGAATGGGAGAAAAGATTAAGGAGGCAGTCAGAGGGAAAGAAAATAAATATATATGGTCAGTTGTTAAGGAAATGTACAGAAAGAAACAGGTAGTTAATAAGATAACACCAAGGGAATGGAAATATCATTTCGAAGGTTTATTGGGGGGAGGAAGAGTTCAAAAAAGTGAAGTATATTGGGGAAATTTTGAGAACAGAGTGGAGCACTTAGACAAAGAGATTACAACCATAGAGGTAGAGTATGAAATAAAAAAATTAGAACAGAAGAAGGCTACAGGGGCCGATGGAATTCCGGGGGAATTTTGGAAAAATTTTGGGGAGTTAGGTGAGGGTACAAAGTTGTTGACACAGCTATTTAACAGAATCAAAGAGAAGAAAGTGATACCGGAAAGCTGGAAAGTGAGCATTATTGTACCATTGTATAAAGGAAAGGGAGATACAAATAATCCAAGCAACTACAGAGGAATTAGTTTATTATCTATATTAGGCAAGATATACACTGGTATATTAGCTAGAAGATTATACGAGTGGGTGGAGAGGGAAGATAAGTTATCAGAATACCAAACAGGTTTTAGGAGAGGAAAAAGAACAATAGATAACATAATGATAATTCAAACTATAGTAAACAAATATTTAAGAAATAAAAGGGGTAGGGCATACATATTTTTTGCAGACTTCGAGAAGGCTTTTGATACTATAAACAGAGAGGCTTTGGCATATAAATTGAGGAACAAAGGAGTCAGCACTGCATTCATCGAGGGGGTACAAAAATTGTATGAAGGAATTAAATTTTGTGTAAAATGTGGAAGAAATAGTACTACTGATTATATACAGCAAAATTTAGGTCTGAGGCAAGGTTGTAAACTTAGTCCAATATTATTTAACTTATTTATAGATGATATTTTAGATAGAATAATGAAAAGTAATAAACACTGCCCAGTCATAGGGAAAAAGGAAATACCAGGGTTACTATTTGCAGATGATCTAGTAGCTGGGGCAGTAACAGTGATAGGGTTGCAACATGCTATTAATGAAATTGCAAAATTTAGTATGGAATGGGGGCTAAAGGTGAATATAAAAAAGTCCAAGATAATAGTGTTCAAGAAAGGATCAAAATTGAAAAGAGAGGAAAGATGGTATATAAATGGAGAGCAAATAGAGGTGGTAAAAGAATTTGATTACTTGGGTATTAGATTCTCAAGCAACGGGAAGTGGGAAGCACAAGCTAAATATGCACAATTGAAAGGAAAGCTAGCGATGAAAGCTGTTAGAGTTTGCTTGTGCAAAACACCCACGCTAACAATGAACTGGTTGGAAAGGCTATATGAAGCTGTAGTAGAGTCAAAAATGTTATATGGAATAGAAATATGGGGGGTGGCAAAGGGATGGATTAAGATTGATTAGTCCATAGAATGTTTTGTAAAGAAGTTTTGGGTTTACCCAAGAGTTCACCAAGGGGCGTGGCACTGGCAGAGCTAGGAAGGGTAGGGAGAAAAGGTATAATAGTGGAAAGAATATTGAAGTATTGGTATAGATGTTTAAATTTAGAAGATAATAATATATTAAAAGAATGTATACAGTTTCAAAAAGCTGTCCTAGGAGAAGAGTGTTGGTTAGGGGAGATGGGAAATGTCCTAAAAGAAATTGGCATGAGGAATATTTTCCTATTAGATAAATATAATAATAGTGGGTTTTGGAAAGAAGTGAGATTGAGGGTGGAAGATATCGAGAAACAAGAGATATGGGCTAGTTTTGAGGATAAAAGGTCATTGATTTTGTATAAATCAGTTAAAAGAGATTGGGGAAGGGAGAAGTATGTAGATATATGTAATCAATTTGGTAGAATAGGTCTTGCGTGGATGCGCACAGGAGTAATATTTTTTAAAAAGGAATGGATATAATGGCTCGGGGAGATGTATTATGTGTGATGAATCGGGTAGTACTTTTCATTGTCTAATAGAATGTGATAAGGTTAAAAGGTGGAGAGAGGTTATATGGAATAAAAAATGGGACAAGTTAAACAAAGAAGCAGTAGCATTAAGAATGTTGGGAAGCACAAAAGTAGAAATAATTAAAATGATGGGGACATTTTTAGGCAACACAAAGGATAAGTGGATAAGGAGCTTAAGAAAGGTACAGCTGAACGAGCATAGTTTGTAAAGTGGAGAGATGGTATAGTAGCTTTATCCCATATATACAGCCTAGGGGCTAAATATGGGGGAGCTAGAAAACTGGTGCACTAGACATAAGTTTTAGATGTAAGCTTTATTTGTATTATTGTAATAATGATGAAAATAAATATTACTATATTACTATTACTATAAACATTATTTGCAGATACAATACTAAATGATTAGCTATTCCACATAATACACATGTCTTTAGTTTTATAAAACAAGGAATACCAAATAATTAATTTACTTTTTTCAAACACAGAATTGCAACTTCATTCACTGTTCTGGTTGTTTCATGAGGTTGTATTTCAATACAACGTTTCTTAAGAATTTCTAGTCGATTAGTGACATTTCGAGTACTTTTAAAGCGTAGCATTAACATTTGCAACATCTAAACTTCTTTTTCTAGATTCTTTTGAAAATATGATAAACATCCAGCATTAAATACATCAATAAGACCAATTTGCATTTACAAACTGTAAATAAAAGAAATTCCAATAACGCCATGGCAACTAACTACAGTCTAACACATCTGTGTATTAGGGCGATTAATTTTCAGGTAATTCAGCCTCAAACAACAATGGGAGGAAGTGGCATTGAAAAACAGTAGGGTTAATATTCAAAAGATTTTGAGGCAATTGAATAATTTAAAGTAATTTTTTTCCTTTGATCAAACTTCAGGTATATGTGGCAATGATATCAAAACAATCACACTGACTTTGGATTTCTATTACTTACCATGTTCACCTAGTTCTGCTAAAGAAGTGAAGGATTTACAGCCACTGTAAATGTCCAACAGTAAATTTACACTCCAGGCACATCTGAAAGGTCCATTTATAGCTCAGGAAAGGAATAGCCTTCCTGCCCATCTGAAACAAATATTATAACAACCCAATTCAATTTAAATATTAAGGATAGCCATAGGTGAAAGTTATGCTTTATTTTCAAAACCCTCTCATGCTGCTGAAACGCAAAAAAAAGGGGTCACATTGGCCTCCAAGTAGGTATGTAACATGTACTTAAGAGACGTTATATTTTATGAAATTAAACTAAGTAATACAGGTTCTCATAAGAAACACACACACCTTTATATAAAAGAACAATTACGAAATTACAATTTGTAATTTTAAGCCAGTCAATTGGAAATGTATCCGCTCTTCTGGGTGATTGAAATAAGGTTCTTAAACATGACTGTCCTTAGCAATTTATTCTCGGATGTAGAGTTCAAAATGTTATGTTTTTAATACTTAAAACTCTAGCATTGACTTTTGCCAACTTTTAAGGGGTTCTTTTCCAATTCTTTCTTAAATTTTGAACAAGATTGAACAGAAGCTACAAAAAGTGAAGCATGCTTAATTCGCAAACTTTTCAGAACAGTGTGGGACTATGTACGTTTCATTACCATTATGCTTATATTCTCACAAAAGGAAACCTCAAACCCCTGTTAGCAAATGGATAATATACGAAATTGAAATGAAATTTTGAAGTACGTCTAGCCATTGAAATTATTCAAATGAAGTTTTTAACTTTGACAGAACCTTATTCTATCAATGACATGAAAATACACTATAATTTGACTTCTATTCCTTACCAAGTCTATCAGTTCTGCTAATCTCCAAATTGTCTCTCTCAGCATAGCCATTCTTCCTGGCTAATCGTTAATCAGTCTTCGCAGACAGCTATTCAACAGTCTTCGTATGAGGCCCAAACTTTGTGCAGACATTCCGCAATGAGTTCATTCACATGCAACAAAACATCAGGAACGTTTAGCATGTTCCCCAGTATTTTAGACATTCGCAACACCACCATTTACCTAAACCCACATTAATTTTAGACTACATCAAATGTCAATTGCTAAGACAAAAAGAATTTTCTACACTTCATACCCCATTTCCAATGTACAAACACACTACTGCTTTTATAATCAAAAGCACAACTAACCTTAATTACAAATTCAATACAAGGAACACATATTCTTAGAGAAACAGCAACACATCTTACGCATCCTATTACATTTGAGGTTAATTCCAAAAACCTCCCTGCTCCTTAAACCAAACTGTTCCCAGGACGCGAAAACAATTTCGAAGTTCCTTACATTATTTATTCCTAAGGACTTCCAAGGATATATATTCGCTCTGGCCAGTTAAGCAAACCAATATATCTCCTAGGGATCCAGTATGCAGGAATAAAAGTTTGCAAGGAAATTCGAATGTGAACTTTAGGCGGTTCACAAATAAGTAAAACAAATCTCAAAAACGTTTTGTTTAACCCAAACAAATCCAGAAACTTCAATGCATTTAAATGTCCTAACCGAAATCTTTCCTTTAATAATTTCTCCATAATCCAAGCTGTTGCTGTAGCTCTCACAATACAAACAATTACAATAACCAATACATATTACATTACATGCACAACGATACCATTTCATAATACACCTGAGACAGTTTTACAGCATAGCCGATGCGTTTAAGAAATTTCGGAATCCAAGCACAACCAACTTGTGATTTGTACATCAGAAATACAACGGGTTTGCTGATCAACTGTAACAAGCGTTAAAACAATGCAAATCAATTTACAATATCAAGGGGAACTTAATAAATCCTATGATCGTATACTATACTTTTTTAAATGTAGCTCATACTGCTTACACTGAATTATAGATGTCTTTTGTGCTTCATGTAGATATGTGTAATAGTTTTGATATAAACGTTATTTGCAGATACAGTACTAAATGATTAGCTTTTCCACATAATACACATATTTACTTTTTTTAAACACAGAATTACAACTTCATTCACTGTTCTAGTTGTTTCAAGAGGTTTTATTTCAATACAATGTTTCTAAAGAATTTCTACTCGATTAGTGACATTACGAGTACTTTTAAAGCGTAGCATTAACATTTGCAACATCTAAACTTCTCTTTCTAGATTCTTTTGAAAATATGATAAACATCCAGCATTAAATACATCAATAAGACCAATTTGCATTTACAAACTGTAAATAAAAGAAATTCCAATAACGCCATGGCAACTACCTACAGTCTAACACATCTGTGTATTAGGGCAATTAATTTTCAGCTATTTCAGACTCAAACAACAATGGGAGGAAGCGGCATTGAATAAAAGTAGGCTTAATATTCAAAAGCTTTTGAGGCAATTGAATAATTTAAAGTAACCTTTTTCCTTTGATCAAACTTCAGGTATATGTGGAAATGATATCAAAACAATCACACTGACTGTGGATTTCTATTACCTACCATGTTCACCTAGTTCTGCTAAAGAAGTGAAGGATTTACAGCCACTGTAAATGTCCAACAGTAAATTTACAATCCCGGCACATCTGAAAGTTCCATTTATAGCTCAGGAAAGGAATGGCTTTCCTGCCCATCTGAAACAAATATTATAACAACCCAATTCAATTTAAATATTAAGGATAGCCATAGGTGAAAGTTATGCTTTATTTTCAAAACCCTCTCATGCTGCTGAAACGCAAATAAAGGGGCACATTGGGCTCCAAGTAGGTATGTAACATGTACTTAAGAGACGTTATATTTTATGAAATTAAACTAAGTAATACGGGTTCTCATAAGAAAAGCACACTCCTTTATATAAAAGAACAATTACGAAATTACAATTTGTAATTTTAAGCCAGTCAATTGAAAATGTATCCGCTCTTCTGGGTGATTGAAATAAGGTTCTTAAACATGACTGTCCTTAGCAATTTATTCTCGGATGTAGAGTTCAAAATGTTATGTTTTTAATACTTAAAACTCTAGCATTGACCTTTGCCAACTTTTAAGTGGTTCTTTTCCAATTCTTCCTTAAATTTTGAACAAGATTGAACAGAAGCTACAAAAAGTGAAGCATGCTTAATTCACAAACTTTTCAGAAAAGTCTGGGACTAAGTACTTTTCATTACTATTATGTTTATTTTCTCACACAAGGAATCCTCAAACCCCTGTTAGCAAAAGGATAATATACAAAATTGAAATGAAATTTTGAAGTACGTCTAGCCATTGAAATTATTCAAATGAAGTTTTTAACTTTGAGAGAACCTTATTCTATCAATGACATGAACATACACTGTAATTTGACTTCTATTCCTTACCAAGTCTATCAGTTCTGCTAATCTCCAAATTGTCTCTCTCAGCATAGCCATTCTTCCTGGCTAATTCCGTTAATCAGTCTTCGCAGACAGCTATTCAACAGTCTTCGTATGAGGCCCAAACTTTGTGCAGACATTCCGCAATGAGTTCATTCACATGCAACAAAACATGATACGGTAATTTGTATCACAAATTACTTAAAGGTAAATAATGATTGTAATATAAATATGTATTTTTATGTGACATTGATTTCAGAGGTTTATTAATTGTAATTATTATTGGTAAATAATAATATACGGCTTTACTGAAACTGTCTACAATAACGCAATAATGCAGCGATGGGGTGAGTTGTTTATCATTACCGGGAACCAGGAAGTTACGTAATGTTTCGCGCGTTTTTTCCATTTAGAAGCTTCTAGAACATTTCCTAAAGTAATATGTATTAGTGGTTTTCATTGGATATTCAAATTGACGCTAATGTTGGCGCGTTTTATTAGCCAATAGCAGTTCATTTATAATCTTTAGGCGTATCTTGATGCAGGCCTATAAATAGTGTAGGTTCGAGGTAGCTTGTCCCCCAGTTCAACAGAATTCTCAGTACTATACACGTCGGGCTCTCAGTTCATTTATTTCGCCAAGTTACACGCAGCAGAATTACGAGAATTATTATAAAGTATTATACAGTTAAAAAAAATACACAAAGTTGAAGTACTCGAGTTAAAAGTGATAAATAAGAAGTTATTACAAACAGTTTCAGTTTGGCGAGTATCCAGATCCATATGTAAAAGTGTTTGTGAATGTGTTCGACAATAAAAATTATAAAACCAATTTCTTCGTCAGTATAATTTCTGGATAAAAGATTCCTTTCCGATTCACGCCCTGCAAGAGTTAAATGTCGACCTAAATAGCTAGCCGGAGAACATTTAAAGTGAATTATTTCAAAACTGATGCAAATTGCTACGCCAGAGGGAGCTACGAACCAGACAAAGGAGTGACGTCACAAGATGGCAACGTGTGAAGTAAAGCAGCACAACATATGATCTACAAGTTCTAATTTCTTACGCTATAAATATTACGTAAGAAACATTTACCGTCGCAAATTGGCACCCAGAACGTGGGGCGCGATAACCAGGAAAGGAAGGCAAAGTGACCAGGAAAGGAACACGACCAGGAATGAATCAACATAACCATGAAGGAATGAATGGAGCAGTGAAATGATCTACAAGACGCAGATTCCGAGACAACAGGGTAATTCAACTACAAAAAAACATCGAGACGACGTAGATTCATCACAACACAACGCAGAAGCGACATACAAATCTAGGAGAATGGGGCAGAACGCTGGACATCAAAGCTACATCAACAGAAAGCATCACAAAGGTATCTTAATTTTTTTTTAGAAAACAAAAACAATGGCTACTAGTAATACAGAAGAAATAATGATGGAAGGGGATAGTGTAACAGTAAACTGTAAGTCAATACAGGTTACAAAAAAAGGCTCAAACAATGTAGTATTGGAGGGAGGAAATGTTAGTGCAGAAAGTAAGAATAGAATAGCAGGAAATATTAATTCTGATACTAGAATGATTATGGATATGATAAAAAAGATGAATGAGAATATAGTTCAATTTAGGGAAGATATGCAAAAGAGTTATGAGAAATTAGGACAAAGATTAACTCAGAGGATGAGAGAAGCTATAAACAAAGATCATAGGGAATTAAGGGAAGATATTGGTAAAAGCTTTGAACAAAACAGGAAATCAATTGAAAATATTGGTAGGAGTAATGATATATTAGAGCAAAAAGTAGATCAAAGCAGTGAAGAAAGTGAAAAGAAAGTTACGAAGCTAAATAGTAGTATGCCAAAAATGAGAGATGAAAATGAGGAAGTAATAGTAAGTGAGATAGGAGAAGTTTCAAAGAAAATGTTAGACATGAACAGGGAAAGAGATAACAAAGAAAGTGAGGTTAATACTAAAAATGAACATGTTGATTTAGAATGTATAGAGTCAGATAGTAGAATGAGTAGTATTTCAAGTGAGTTAAGAGAGATAAAAGAGGTTAGGAATGTAGATGTAAATGAGGCGCAAGTTAATTTCAGAGGGGAAATATCAGAAATACAAAATGAGTCAGTAATGCAAAGAAATAAACTGTACCAAGATGTTCAAAATGAAAACTCCAGTCCAGTACAGTTTAGTACAGATTTGTCAGAGTACTCTCAAATTAAAGAGATAGTAGAAGAATTGAAAATGACAGTTGATAAAAGATGTGTTGTTCAAGAAACTGTAGATTGTTTTCGAATATTATCAGGGAACGAAATGTCATATGAATACAAGAGGTTATTCATGAATAAAAATTTGAAGGTTAGGTTACGGCTACGAGTAATGTTTAGCCACACACAATTTGATCCAGGAGGGTAAATAGCAATGAGATGTAAAGTAAATGCTGGATAGTTAAAGATGACTTGCAGAGAAATGTATTGGAACGTAAGAGGGTTAACTATTTATATATGTCATTTGAAAAGAGAAATAAATTATAAAAAAAAAAAAAGAAAGAAAAGAGAAATGTTTAAATTTTTAGTAACTATAACAGTATTTGAAAAGAAGAAGGTAATAATTGAAACTTAATATGATATTAAAGTAAAAGTACGTAAATACAATTCCAAGAATTAAAAATTAAGAATGCAAAGATTGAAACTTAATATGATATTAAATTAAAAGTACGTAAATACAATTCAAAGAGTATTGTTAAAATAAAATTCAAAATAACAAAAATGGTAAAAATAATTCAAAACAAATACTTATGTAGAAAACAGAAAAGGTGAAACATTGTCTAGATTTAAGAGATGTAAATATTTGTGTAGAGGGTGAATATTTTGGTAAATATGTGTAATAATTACAAAAATCTTAAATGTATAAATTTATGTCAACAACTTAAGTAAACAATTTGGTAGTAGTGATTAAATAATTTAGGGTAAAGTATTTGCTATAAAGAAAATGTTTTTGTGATGTCAGATTAATATCTAAATTAATTAAACCAAAGCCAGTAAGTAGTGGCGAGATAAAACATATGTCGTGTGTTAAATGCGTGTGAAGTGTAAAGTGAAAGTGATAACGTGTGTTCCAAGATTTAGGAGACTAAAAACACAATTTTAAAACTTCTAAACAAGTTATAAATATTTATAATTATGTTTCTAGTGGGGAATATGATACGGTAATTTGTATCACAAATTACTTAAAGGTAAATAATGATTGTAATATAAATATGTATTTTTATGTGACATTGATTTCAGAGGTTTATTAATTGTAATTATTATTGGTAAATAATAATATACGGCTTTACTGAAACTGTCTACAATAACGCAATAATGCAGCGATGGGGTGAGTTGTTTATCATTACCGGGAACCAGGAAGTTACGTAATGTTTCGCGCCTTTTCGGTAGAAGCTTCTAGAACATTTCCTAAAGTAATATGTATTAGTGGTTTTCATTGGATATTCAAATTGACGCTAATGTTGGCGCGTTTTATTAGCCAATAGCAGTTCATTTATAATCTTTAGGCGTATCGTGATGCAGGCCTATAAATAGTGTAGGTTCGAGGTGGCTTGTCCCCCAGTTCAACAGAATTCTCAGTACTATACACGTCGGTCTCTCAGTTCATTTATTTCGCCAAGTTACACGCAGCAGAATTACGAGAATTATTATAAAGTATTATACAGTTAAAAAAAATACACAAAGTTGAAGTACTCGAGTTAAAAGTGATAAATAAGAAGTTATTACAAACAGTTTCAGTTTGGCGAGTATCCAGATTAATATGTAAAAAGTGTTTGTGAATGTGTTCGACAATAAAAATTATAAAACCAATTTCTTCGTCAGTATAATTTCTGGATAAAAGATTCCTTTCCGATTCACACCCTGCAAGAGTTAAATGTCGACCTAAATAGCTAGCCGGAGAACATTTAAAGTGAATTATTTCAAAACTGATGCAAATTGCTACGCCAGAGGGAGCTACGAACCAGAAAAAGGAGTGACGTCACAAGATGGCAACGTGTGAAGTAAAGCAGCACAACATATGATCTACAAGTTCTAATTTCTTACGCTATAAATATTACGTAAGAAACATTTACCGTCGCAAACATCAGGAACGTTTAATATGTTCCCCAGTATTTTAGACATTCGCAACACCACCATTTACCTAAACCCACATTAATTTTAGACTACATCAAATGTCAATTGCTAAGACAAAAAAATTTTCTACTCTTCATACTGCATTTCCGATGTACAAACACACTACTGCTTTTATCATCAAAAACACAACTAACCTTAATTACAAATTCAATACAAGGAACACATATTCTTAGAGAAACAGCAACACATCTTATGCATCCTATTACATTTGACGTTAATACCATAAACGACCCTGATCCTTAACCAAAACTGTTCCCACGACGCGAAAACAATTTCGAAGTTCCTTACATTATTTATTCTTAAGGACTTCCAAGGATATATATTCGCTCTGGCCAGTTAAGCAAACCAATATATCTCCCAGGGATCCAGTATGCAGGAATAAAAGTTTGTAAGGAAATTCGAATGTGAACTTTAGGCGGGTCACACATAAGTAATACAAATCTCAAAAACGTTTTGTTTAACCCAAACAAATCCAGAAACTTCAATGCATTTAAATGTCCTAACCGAAATCTTTCCTTTAATAATTTCTCCGGAATCCAAGCTGTTGCTGTAGCTCTCACAATACAAACAATTACAATAACCTATACATATTACATTACATGCACAACGATACCATTTCATAACACACCTGAGACAGTTTTACAGCATAGCCGATGTGTTTAAGAAACTTCGGAATCCAAGCACAACCAACTTGTGATTTGTACATCAGAAATACAGCGGGTTTGCTGATCAACTGTAACAAGCGTTAAAACAATGCAAATCAATTTACAATATCAAGGGGAACTTAATAAATCCTATGATCGTATACTATACTTTTTTAAAAGTAGCTCATACTGCTTACACTGAATTATAGATGTCTTTTGTGCTTCATGTAGATATGTGTAATAGTTTTGATATAAACGTTATTTGCAGATACAGTACTAAATGATTAGCTTTTCCACATAATACACATAATTACTTTTTTCAAACACAGAATTACAACTTCATTCACTGTTCTAGTTGTTTCAAGAGGTTTTATTTCAATACAATGTCTCTAAAGAATTTCTACTCGATTAGTGACATTTCGAGTACTTTTAAAGCATAGCATTAACATTTGCAACATCTAAACTTCTCTTTCTAGATTCTTTTGAAAATATGATAAACATCCAGCATTAAATACATCAATAAGACCAATTTGCATTTACAAACTGTAAATAAAAGAAATTCCAATAACCCCATGGCAACTAACTACAGTCTAACACATCTGTGTATTAGGGCAATTAATTTTCAGCTATTTCAGACTCAAACAACAATGGGAGGAAGCGGCATTGAAAAACAGTAGGGTTAATATTCAAAAGCTTTTGAGGCAATTGAATAATTTAAAGTAATTTTTTTCCTTTGATCAAACTTCAGGTATATGTGGCAATGATATCAAAACAATCACACTGACTTTGGATTTCTATTACCTATCATGTTCACCTAGTTCTGCTAAAGAAGTGAAGGATTTACAGCCACTGTAAATGTCCAACAGTAAATTTACACTCCAGGCACATCTGAAAGTTCCATTTATAGCTCAGGAAAGGAATGGCTTTCCTGCCCATCTGAAACAAATATTATAACAACCCAATTCAATTTAAATATTAAGGATAGCCATAGGTGAAAGTTATGCTTTATTTTCAAAACCCTCTCATGCTGCTGAAACGCAAAAAAAGGGGCACATTGGGCTCCAAGTAGGTATGTAACATGTACTTAAGAGACGTTATATTTTATGAAATTAAACTAAGTAATACGGGTTCTCATAAGAAACACACACTCCTTTATATAAAAGAACAATTACGAAATTACAATTTGTAATTTTAAGCCAGTCAATTGAAAATGTATCCGCTCTTCTGGGTGATTGAAATAAGGTTCTTAAACATGACTGTCCTTAGCAATTTATTCTCGGATGTAGAGTTCAAAATGTTATGTTTTTAATACTTAAAACTCTAGCATTGACTTTTGCCAACTTTTAAGTTGTTCTTTTCCAATTCTTTCTTAAATTTTGAACAAGATTGAACAGAAGCTACAAAAAGTGAAGCATGCTTAATTCACAAACTTTTGAGAACAGTGTGGGACTATCTGCGTTTCATTACCATTATGTTTATTTTCTCACAAAAGGACACCTGAAGCCCCTGTTAGCAAATGGATAATATACGAAAATGAAATGAAATTTTGAAGTACGTCTAGCCATTGAAATTATTCAAATGAAGTTTTTAACTTTGAGAGAATCTTATTCTATCAATGACATGAACATACACTGTAATTTGACTTCTATTCCTTACCAAGGCTATCAGTTCTGCTAATCTCCAAATTGTCTCTCTCAACATAGCCATTCTTCCTGGCTAATTCCGTTAATCAGTCTTCGCAGACAGCTATTCAACAGTTTTCGTATGAGGCCCAAACTTTGTGCAGACATTCCGCAATGAGTTCATTCACATGCAACAAAACATCAGGAACGTTTAGTATGTTCCCCAGTATTTTAGACATTCGCAACACCACCATTTACCTAAACCCACATTAATTTTAGACTACATCAAATGTCAATTGCTAAGACAAAACAATTTTCTACACTTCATACCCCATTTCTGATGTACAAACACACTACTGCTTTTATTATCAAAAACACAACTAACCTTAATTACAAATTCAATACAAGGAACACATATTGTTAGAGAAACAGCAACACATTTTACGCATCCTATTACATTTGACGTTAATTCCAAAAACCTCCCTGATCCTTAACCCAAACTGTTCCCAGGACGCGAAAACAATTTCAAAGTTCCTTACATTATTTATTCCTAAGGACTTCCAAGGATATATATTCGCTCTGGCCAGTTAAGCAAACCAATATATCTCCTAGGGATCCAGTATGCAGGAATAAAAGTTTGTAAGGAAATTCGAATGTGAACTTTAGGCGGTTCACTCATAAGTAATACGAACCTCAAAAACGTTTTAATTAACCCAAACCAATCCAGAAATTTCAATGCATTTAAATGTCCTAACCGAAATCTTTCCATTAATAATTATTTCCGGATTCCAAGCTGTTGCTGTAGCTCTCACAATACAAACAATTACTATAACCAATACATATTACATTACATGCACAATGAAACCATTTGATAACACACCTAACAGTTTTACAGCATAGCCGATGTGCTTAAGAAAGTTCGGAGTCCAAGCACAACCAACTTGTGATTTGTACATCAGAAATAAAACGGGTTTGCTGATCAACTGTAACAAGCGTTAAAACAATGCAAATCAATTTACAATATCAAGGGGAACTTAATAAATCCTATGATCGTATATTATACTTTTTTAAAAGTAGCTCATACTGCTTACACTGAATTATAGATGTCTTTTATGCTTCATGCAGATATGTGTAATAGTTTTGATATAAACATTAGAGGTCTAGCGCGAGCAGCGGAAGCGAGCGGTCGCGTATACGTAGCGCTCCTGGAAAGATCGGAAAAAAGAAAAATGGGGGTAGATTTGGAAGTGTATAGGGCCAGAATTGGGTGCTTTACAAACGGTAAAAAGAATAAGAAAGAGAAAAGGAATCAACTATCAAAGGAATACCTATGGCTGTTTGTGATCCTGGCAGTATTATTGGTTATTGGAGGAGTAGAATTAAACCCAGGACCTGAAGGAATGACACAGATAATGACAATGTTAAAAATCATTTCAGAGGATATAGTGGATCTGAAGAAAATAGAAAAGAGAATAGACATAAATGTCGATAGAAAGATAGAAGAATTGAAAGGATTGTTGTTCACTACAATGAAGGAAGTGCATGAAGAACTTCGCATCTGTAAAGAAAGATTGAACAAGATGGAACGGAATATGGAAATGGAGACAAGAAGACACAATATAGTGATATTCGGGGTGGAGGAAGACAGAGAGAAAAGCCTAGAGCAAGCAGTGGAGGAAATATTAGAAAGACGAATGGATATAAAGCTGGCAGGCTGGGAAATTATAACGTGTTTTAGAATCGGAAGAAGGGGCAATAGAGCCAGACCTATAGTAGTAAAATTTGCAACTAGTAAAATCAAATGGACAGTTTTGAATAACGGAAGAAAATTGAAAGGAACGAGAATTTTTGTTGAACGAGACTATGGAAAAGAAGAGAGAGAGATAAGAAGATTATTATTAGCAAAAATGAATCAAGCCAGGCAAGAAGGAAAAAAATCATTTGTAAGAGGACTAGAATTATGGATAGACGGCAGGAAGCAGGATATGAGTCAGCGTCTGATTCCAGATCGAACAACAAGCAGAGCAAATTCAGCAGAGGAAGCGAATGCAGTGAAGCCGGCCGACGTAATCCAAGAACGAGAGGGACACGTGCGTAGAGGTGCAAGTGGAAGGGAGGAAATAGCTGGCATGACGTCACCAAGGAGATGCGTCATACCCAGTGAATGAGAGAAGCAAGAGGCGATGACCCTGGTGGCAGCTGATCGAGAAAAACAGATGATCGCGAGTGGAAGCGGCCTCAAAGTGGTGTCAACCCCAGAAGGAAGTATCCTGGAATTAGAGGAGGAGAAAGAAGATCCGGCGGCGCAGGAGAGGATAACTAGATATAGGGCAAAGTTAGAAAAATTCAGAGAGGGAAGAAGGGATTCAAGATAGGGTCTAGATCTGAAGGTGGTGTCATTTAATGTGGAAGGGCTAAAAGCGAAAGTGATAAATGGCGAAGTATTTGAAGTGCTAAAATTAGGTGAAATAATAGTAATGGTGGAAACTTGGTTGAATGAAAGTGAGAAGATAGATGTGGTAGGATATGACTATATAGGGGATCATGGTAAAAGGAAAAGCAAAAGAGGGAGGGCCTCCGGTGGTATTGGAGCATTCATTAACAAGAGTAGTGGAATAAATGTGTGTGAAGTGTTGAGTATAGAGAAAGGCCAAATAATGTGGATAAAGATAAATAGGGCGAAGGGGATGGAAGTTTGTATAGGATTAGGCATAGTGTATAACCCACCAGAAGTCTCGGAATTTTATAAGGACAATTTATATATAAGACTGAATGATAGTATGGAAGATTTAAGAAGCAAAAATCCTAACATAGAGATCATTGTAGTAGGGGATTTTAATGCAAGAGTAGGGGAATATAATCCAAGAAGTTTAAATGTAGAAAGTGAATGTATCTGGGAACAAAATGAGGAAAAGGAGAGGAGAAGTAGAGATAAAGTGATAAATGCAGAAGGTAGAAAGTTAATAGAATTTTGCAAACAGAATAATTTAATAATATGTAATGGAAACAAAGGAGAGGACCAGTGGGGAGAGTTTACATTTGTAAGTGTAATCGGACAAAGTGTAATAGACTATATGATATGTAGTATAGGAATCGAAGAGGTGATGGAAGAATTCAAGATTATGAACATAATAACAAATAGTAGTCATTTTCCATTAAAGATGAAAATAAGACTAGGGTTATGTTACAAGGAAGATGAAAAATTAGCATTAAAACAAATCAGAAGTTACAAATGGAAAGAGGAGAATGCAGAACAATTTAGGTGTAATTTAACTTCCAAGTGTGGTGAATTAAGGAAACTTGGTATTAGAGAAGCATTACAGGGTGGGAGGATAAAGGGAGCACTGGAAAGGCTAGAATCAATGGTTAAGTGGGCAGGTAGTGGGATGGAAGTGAAGCCTAAAGTGAATGAAAATCAGTGTGGGTGGTATGATGAAGAGTGTGGAAAGGCTAAGAAAGAAGTGATGAAAGAAATGGATAGATGGAGAAGGTCAGAAGAGGAGGAAGATAGGCAAATTTTTTTAGCAAATAAAAGGGGTTATAAATGTCTACTAGATGAGAAAAAGCAGGATTGGCAGCAAAGAATGGGAGAAAAGATTAAGGAGGCAGTCAGAGGGAAAGAAAATAAATATATATGGTCAGTTGTTAAGGAAATGTACAGAAAGAAACAGGTAGTTAATAAGATAACACCAAGGGAATGGAAATATCATTTCGAAGGTTTATTGGGGGGAGGAAGAGTTCAAAAAAGTGAAGTATATTGGGGAAATTTTGAGAACAGAGTGGAGCACTTAGACAAAGAGATTACAACCATAGAGGTAGAGTATGAAATAAAAAAATTAGAACAGAAGAAGGCTACAGGGGCCGATGGAATTCCGGGGGAATTTTGGAAAAATTTTGGGGAGTTAGGTGAGGGTACAAAGTTGTTGACACAGCTATTTAACAGAATCAAAGAGAAGAAAGTGATACCGGAAAGCTGGAAAGTGAGCATTATTGTACCATTGTATAAAGGAAAGGGAGATACAAATAATCCAAGCAACTACAGAGGAATTAGTTTATTATCTATATTAGGCAAGATATACACTGGTATATTAGCTAGAAGATTATACGAGTGGGTGGAGAGGGAAGATAAGTTATCAGAATACCAAACAGGTTTTAGGAGAGGAAAAAGAACAATAGATAACATAATGATAATTCAAACTATAGTAAACAAATATTTAAGAAATAAAAGGGGTAGGGCATACATATTTTTTGCAGACTTCGAGAAGGCTTTTGATACTATAAACAGAGAGGCTTTGGCATATAAATTGAGGAACAAAGGAGTCAGCACTGCATTCATCGAGGGGGTACAAAAATTGTATGAAGGAATTAAATTTTGTGTAAAATGTGGAAGAAATAGTACTACTGATTATATACAGCAAAATTTAGGTCTGAGGCAAGGTTGTAAACTTAGTCCAATATTATTTAACTTATTTATAGATGATATTTTAGATAGAATAATGAAAAGTAATAAACACTGCCCAGTCATAGGGAAAAAGGAAATACCAGGGTTACTATTTGCAGATGATCTAGTAGCTGGGGCAGTAACAGTGATAGGGTTGCAACATGCTATTAATGAAATTGCAAAATTTAGTATGGAATGGGGGCTAAAGGTGAATATAAAAAAGTCCAAGATAATAGTGTTCAAGAAAGGATCAAAATTGAAAAGAGAGGAAAGATGGTATATAAATGGAGAGCAAATAGAGGTGGTAAAAGAATTTGATTACTTGGGTATTAGATTCTCAAGCAACGGGAAGTGGGAAGCACAAGCTAAATATGCACAATTGAAAGGAAAGCTAGCGATGAAAGCTGTTAGAGTTTGCTTGTGCAAAACACCCACGCTAACAATGAACTGGTTGGAAAGGCTATATGAAGCTGTAGTAGAGTCAAAAATGTTATATGGAATAGAAATATGGGGGGTGGCAAAGGGATGGATTAAGATTGATTAGTCCATAGAATGTTTTGTAAAGAAGTTTTGGGTTTACCCAAGAGTTCACCAAGGGGCGTGGCACTGGCAGAGCTAGGAAGGGTAGGGAGAAAAGGTATAATAGTGGAAAGAATATTGAAGTATTGGTATAGATGTTTAAATTTAGAAGATAATAATATATTAAAAGAATGTATACAGTTTCAAAAAGCTGTCCTAGGAGAAGAGTGTTGGTTAGGGGAGATGGGAAATGTCCTAAAAGAAATTGGCATGAGGAATATTTTCCTATTAGATAAATATAATAATAGTGGGTTTTGGAAAGAAGTGAGATTGAGGGTGGAAGATATCGAGAAACAAGAGATATGGGCTAGTTTTGAGGATAAAAGGTCATTGATTTTGTATAAATCAGTTAAAAGAGATTGGGGAAGGGAGAAGTATGTAGATATATGTAATCAATTTGGTAGAATAGGTCTTGCGTGGATGCGCACAGGAGTAATATTTTTTAAAAAGGAATGGATATAATGGCTCGGGGAGATGTATTATGTGTGATGAATCGGGTAGTACTTTTCATTGTCTAATAGAATGTGATAAGGTTAAAAGGTGGAGAGAGGTTATATGGAATAAAAAATGGGACAAGTTAAACAAAGAAGCAGTAGCATTAAGAATGTTGGGAAGCACAAAAGTAGAAATAATTAAAATGATGGGGACATTTTTAGGCAACACAAAGGATAAGTGGATAAGGAGCTTAAGAAAGGTACAGCTGAACGAGCATAGTTTGTAAAGTGGAGAGATGGTATAGTAGCTTTATCCCATATATACAGCCTAGGGGCTAAATATGGGGGAGCTAGAAAACTGGTGCACTAGACATAAGTTTTAGATGTAAGCTTTATTTGTATTATTGTAATAATGATGAAAATAAATATTACTATATTACTATTACTATAAACATTATTTGCAGATACAATACTAAATGATTAGCTATTCCACATAATACACATGTCTTTAGTTTTATAAAACAAGGAATACCAAATAATTAATTTACTTTTTTCAAACACAGAATTGCAACTTCATTCACTGTTCTGGTTGTTTCATGAGGTTGTATTTCAATACAACGTTTCTTAAGAATTTCTAGTCGATTAGTGACATTTCGAGTACTTTTAAAGCGTAGCATTAACATTTGCAACATCTAAACTTCTTTTTCTAGATTCTTTTGAAAATATGATAAACATCCAGCATTAAATACATCAATAAGACCAATTTGCATTTACAAACTGTAAATAAAAGAAATTCCAATAACGCCATGGCAACTAACTACAGTCTAACACATCTGTGTATTAGGGCGATTAATTTTCAGGTAATTCAGCCTCAAACAACAATGGGAGGAAGTGGCATTGAAAAACAGTAGGGTTAATATTCAAAAGATTTTGAGGCAATTGAATAATTTAAAGTAATTTTTTTCCTTTGATCAAACTTCAGGTATATGTGGCAATGATATCAAAACAATCACACTGACTTTGGATTTCTATTACTTACCATGTTCACCTAGTTCTGCTAAAGAAGTGAAGGATTTACAGCCACTGTAAATGTCCAACAGTAAATTTACACTCCAGGCACATCTGAAAGGTCCATTTATAGCTCAGGAAAGGAATAGCCTTCCTGCCCATCTGAAACAAATATTATAACAACCCAATTCAATTTAAATATTAAGGATAGCCATAGGTGAAAGTTATGCTTTATTTTCAAAACCCTCTCATGCTGCTGAAACGCAAAAAAAAGGGGTCACATTGGCCTCCAAGTAGGTATGTAACATGTACTTAAGAGACGTTATATTTTATGAAATTAAACTAAGTAATACAGGTTCTCATAAGAAACACACACACCTTTATATAAAAGAACAATTACGAAATTACAATTTGTAATTTTAAGCCAGTCAATTGGAAATGTATCCGCTCTTCTGGGTGATTGAAATAAGGTTCTTAAACATGACTGTCCTTAGCAATTTATTCTCGGATGTAGAGTTCAAAATGTTATGTTTTTAATACTTAAAACTCTAGCATTGACTTTTGCCAACTTTTAAGGGGTTCTTTTCCAATTCTTTCTTAAATTTTGAACAAGATTGAACAGAAGCTACAAAAAGTGAAGCATGCTTAATTCGCAAACTTTTCAGAACAGTGTGGGACTATGTACGTTTCATTACCATTATGCTTATATTCTCACAAAAGGAAACCTCAAACCCCTGTTAGCAAATGGATAATATACGAAATTGAAATGAAATTTTGAAGTACGTCTAGCCATTGAAATTATTCAAATGAAGTTTTTAACTTTGACAGAACCTTATTCTATCAATGACATGAAAATACACTATAATTTGACTTCTATTCCTTACCAAGTCTATCAGTTCTGCTAATCTCCAAATTGTCTCTCTCAGCATAGCCATTCTTCCTGGCTAATCGTTAATCAGTCTTCGCAGACAGCTATTCAACAGTCTTCGTATGAGGCCCAAACTTTGTGCAGACATTCCGCAATGAGTTCATTCACATGCAACAAAACATCAGGAACGTTTAGCATGTTCCCCAGTATTTTAGACATTCGCAACACCACCATTTACCTAAACCCACATTAATTTTAGACTACATCAAATGTCAATTGCTAAGACAAAAAGAATTTTCTACACTTCATACCCCATTTCAGATGTACAAACACACTACTGCTTTTATTATCAAAAACACAACTAACCTTAATTACAAATTCAATACAAGGAACACATATTCTTAGACAAACAGCAACACATCTTACGCATCCTATTACATTTGACGTTAATACCATAAACCACCCTGATTCTTAACCCAAACTGTTCTCAGGACGTGAAAACAATTTCGAAGTTCCTTACATTATTTATTCCTAAGGACTTCCAAGTATATATATTCGCTCTGGCCAGTTAAGCAAACCAATATATCTCCTAGGGATCCAGTATGCAGGAATAAAAGTTTGTAAGGAAATTCGAATGTGAACTTTAGGCGGTTCACTCATAAGTAATACGAATCTCAAAAACGTTTTAATTAACCCAAACCAATCCAGAAATTTCAATGCATTTAAATGTCCTAACCGAAATCTTTCCTTTAATAATTTCTCCGGAATCCAAGCTGTTGCTATAGCTCTCACAATACAAACAATTACAATAACCAACACATATTACATTACATGCACAACGATACCATTTCATAACACACCTGAGACAGTTTTACAGAATAGCCGATGTGCTTAAGAAACTTCGGAATCCAAGCACAACCAACTGGTGATTTGTACCTCAGAAATACAACGGGTTTGCTGAATCAACTGTAACAAGCGTTAAAACAATGCAAATCAATTTACAATATCAAGGGGAACTTAATAAATCCTTTGATCTTATACTACACATTTTTAAAAGTAGCTCATACTGCTTACACTGAATTATAGATGTCTTTTGTGCTTCATGTAGATATGTGTAATAGTTTTGATATAAACATTATTTGCAGATACAATACTAAATGATTAGCTATTCCACATAATACACATGTCTTTAGTTTTATAAAACAAGGAATACCAAATAATTAATTTACTTTTTTCAAACACAGAATTACAACTTCATTCACTGTTCTGGTTGTTTCAAGAGGTTTTATTTCAATACAATGTTTCTAAAGAATTTCTACCCGATTAGTGACATTACGAGTACTTTTAAAGCGTAGCATTAACATTTGCAACATCTAAACTTCTCTTTCTAGATTCTTTTGAAAATATGATATACATCGGGCATTAAATACATCAATAAGACCAATTTGCATTTGCAAACTGTAAATAAAAGAAATTCCAATAACGCCATGGCAACTAACTACAGTCTAACATATCTGTGTATTAGGGCGATTAATTTTCAGCTAATTCAGCCTCAAACAACAATGGCAGGAAGCGGCATTGAAAAACAGTAGGGTTAATATTCAAAAGCTTTTGAGGCAATTGAATAATTTAAAGTAATTTTTTTTCCTTTGATCAAACTTCAGGTATATGTGGCAATGATATCTAAACAATTACACTGACTTTGGATTTCTGTTACTTACCATGTTCAGCTAGTTCTGCTAAAGAAGTGAAGAATTTACAGCCACTGTAAATGTCCAACAGTAAATTTACACTCCAGGAACATCTGAAAGGTCCATTTATAGCTCAGGAAAGGAATGGCTTTCCTGCCCATCTGAGACAAATATTATAACAACCCAATTCAATTTAAATATTAAGGATAGCCATAGGTGAAAGTTATGCTTTATTTTCAAAACCCTCTCATGCTGATGAAACACAAAAAAAGTGGCACATTGGGCTCCAAGTAGGTATGTAACAAGTACTTAAGAGACGTTATATTTTCTGACATTAAACTAAGTAATACGGGTTCTCATAAGAAACACACACTCCCTTATATAAAAGAACAATTATGAAATTACAATTTGTAATTTTAAGCCAGTCAATTGGAAATGTATCCACTCTTCTGGTTGTTTGAAATAAGGTTCTTAAACATGACTCTCCTTAGCAACTTGTTCTCAGATGTAGAGTTCAAAATGTTAATCAACTGTGGTATATTTCTGGATCTCTCGAAAGCATTCGATTGTGTTGAACACGAGCTTTCACTAGATAAATTGAATCATTACGGAATACGTGGAATACCGAACAAATTAATTAGGACATATCTGAGCAAACGATCCCAACTATTAAAAATTGTACATACTTGGATTCAACGTATCAATGAATGCTACTCAAATAGTGAATTAGTGACATCTGGAGTTCCACATGGTTCCGTTCTCGGCTCCCTTCTTTTTATAATATGTGTCAATGATATCCCAAATATCTCTGATGGAAAGATATTTATGTATGCTGATAATACCTCAATAGTAAACACGGGTATAAGTTCTCAGGTTCTGGAAAACGTGACAATAAGTAACACAACACAAATTATACAATATTTTAGGTCTAATAATCTACACATAAACTTAGATAAGATAAATTACATTCAGTTTCAAACTCCTCAGAATAGGTTAATGACAAATACAAAGCTAGTCATTGAAAATAGAGAAATAAATGCAGTCGATAAGGCAAATTTTATAGGGGTAATTGTGGATGAAAACCTTACTTGGAGCGAACACATTAATTATATTTGTAATAAAATAAGCTCAGAATTATTTGTAATGAAAAAAATGACAAATATAGTGGACGTTAATGCACAAATAATTCTACATTATGGATTAATCTACCCACACCTATCATACAGGATAATGGTGTGGGGATGCTGTGCTAAAAAGTATACTAAACGAGTATTCCTACTTCAAAAAAGAGTGATAAGGATAATTCTGAGAATGAAACAAACAGATTCATGTAGGCAAGCCTTCAAAGATCTAAAAATTCTAACGCTATACTCCCTATTTATGTATGAAGTAATAGTACAATTGTTCAATAGGCAAGATGCAGGACAAACAAACAAATACATGAGCATTATACCAGAGGAAATACAAACTTTCACGTTCAGTCACATAGGCTAGAAATGCATAAAAATAAACCTACTACTGCAGCCCATGAGCGGTATAATAAACTCCCTGCCTATTTGAAAAATATTAATAACTTTAATGTATTCAAGAAAGAATTAAACAAATTTTGCATAGAAGGTTGCTACTACTCAATTGATGAATATCTTAGATAATATGGGACAAATAATTTAGTATTGATATATTAACTTGTAATAGTGTATAATATGCAACTTTTATTGTAAATATGTTACTACAAATTTTATCTATGTATATATTGTAGCGGACCAGGTTGAGCACCGAGTATTGCAACATATGTTGTAAACCAGCGCAAGTGTGGAAACCAGGTTAACAGAACACGTCCACGCTGCACAACGCCGAGTCAGCACCTCTGTACGTATTTATATTACAGGGTTTTGACTCGGTCGCGAGAGTTGCCAGAGAGTTATGCGAGCAGTAATCGCGAGCAGTTATCAGAGAGTTGCCAGGCAGTTATCAAAGAGTCGTCAGATCAGTTGTCAGTCTCGAGACCCGTCGCCACCAGTTAACCAGGTAAGCATGCGACTCATCTGAGTTCTGTTTATTTGCCGGGGCTCACCCCAAACCGAATGTACTCACTTAAGGTAACAATATAATTTATTGGGTCAATGCATCCCCTGTGCTTCATTTAAATACCCCCTACCCTGGAACGCCACCCTGGCCTGCCTACCTTCCCAGTACCGACGCATCCCCCCTACCTCTGAGCTACCAACCCCCCTGTGTAATCACCTACTGCGGGGGTAACCATCCCCGTGGGGGTTACAATGTGGTAGAGCGCCGGGTATATGTAGTAGGCACCGACTACAATGTGACTGAGTCTCCTGGTATAATTGGGGGAAAACATCCTTACCTCTTCCAGCCAGGGGATGTAATCAATTCTTTTTTTTCTCTTTTCTTTTTGCAAGGTGTAAAACACGCCTCATTTTGGGATAACCTTTTACCTGAGGTTATCTGGTGAAGACCCACCCTCCCACCCTTTGCATCATGAGTTACCTACACAGAATGTAAGTTTTTTTTAACTTTTCTCAAGTTATGTATATTGTTTTAGTGTAGTACATTTAGGTTATTATGCATGGCTGAACCTGCTCAAAACTCCACTAGTCCTACTACTAAAGAGATTAGAAATCTGTGCGCAGAATTAGCAGCTATACAGGGGGAACAATTTAAATTCCAAGAATTTCTAATCACAGATTTGAAAGGAATTTCAAACAAGATCGTGGCACACGCTGAGACGGCAAATCAAATACATCTCCGCTCCGGCAAGATCGTTAACACTTCTAGCCCAAGCACAAGTAGGGTAGAAAAACAGTTAGCCATGAATAAGGGAGACGAACACACAAATACTATGAGTAAAATGGACTCACCTGTTTTAAGTAGAAGGGTAACTGAAGCACCTCAACCCATGCACATTAGTCGTCCACCATTGAATCCGGGTAGCTTCGCGGGGAAACCAGGGGAAAGTGTAAGGGACTATCTCCATAAGTTTGAGTTGAGAGCGCGTGCCAATAATTGGGATGACCAGCATAAGGCGCAGTATTTACCATGCTACCTTAATAGTACCGCACTAAACTGGTACAAAACCTTTGCCCATAGAAATAGGGACGCCCAATGGGAAACATTGAAGCAGGGGTTATTAAAAGCCTTCATTCACGCGGCAGAGGAGGAAATGATGGTCAGACTAAGGCAGAGGGTGCAGGACCTTAGTGAGCCCACAGAGCAATACGCGTATGACATTATAGCTCTGTGTGATCTAGTCAACCTCGAAATGACAGAGAAGGAACGGGTAAAACACATCGTGAGGGGCCTTAAACTATCACTAGTAGAACAGGTACTGCCCTACAACCCACAAACAGTGGACGCTCTCATACAGTTCGTCCGCAGGGTAGAATCAGCCCGCTACCTAGCAGGAAAAAGGGTAGACCTAATCGATGCACAGGGAAATCCCCCTAGTATGCCAGACGATACCCTCCAGAAGCAGGTATCAGAGATGTCAAAGATGGTGGGTGAGTTAGCAAAACAGGTGCAAAACCTGACAAAGAACCCCCGCCCTCCACCCCAGAATTACAATCCACAGCATCAATCCGTTAGGAATTACGGACAGGCCCCCAGCGGCTATAGGAGCACATATAGTCAAAGAAGAACGGGGTCCGCGAGGCCCGTGTGCGCCTACTGCAAACGGGTAGGCCACGTAATCGCTAATTGCCAGACACGAAGGAGGAATGCAAATTTTCACGCGCAGCCTCGAATAAATCACCCCCCATAAGGGCCGCGGTAACAAGCATAACAGAAAACATCAACCCTGGGAACACATTAAAAACTATAGGAACATTAGCAGGGAAAAGGATCGACATTCTCATAGACACAGGCAGCTCAGTAAGCATAATCAATGACGACCTGGTAGGTACAAGCAAGCAACCAGCACCCCCAAATATGATTTTGCGAACTGCAAATAACAATTTACTTGCTGCACAATACCAAACTAACACTAACTTCCATATGGGTGACGTGGAATTCAAAGAACAACTAATAGTAGTAAAACACTTCCCGCATAGTTTATTGCTGGGCATGGACTTCCTTCAGAAACACCAAGCCGTTATAGATCTAGGGAACAACAGAATTACACTAACACTGCAAAATTCGAAGAAGGTCACGGTAAGCTGCCAGCGAAAGCGAGAATGTCCTCTCATGCAAATTACACTTGAAGCAGATGCTGAAGAGATAAAAATTAAAGCAACATGTCAGCATGACGTAGAAATCCTTCCATTTGCAACCATACAGATAGACGTCAAAATACCCTCACTTCCTACAAACACATTATTACTGGAACCATGCATTAACACTATGCAGAAAAAACACGTTAACATTATACCGGGTCTGTGCAATAATAATCAAAATCAAAAGATACAAGTCCACAATAATACCGCCGCCCCTCAGAGAATATTTAAAGGGACAACACTAGCACTCGTACACGAAGTTGCATTAGTCCAGGCAGACACTTTCACACGTGAGACAGCAAAACAAATATACATCAAAGATGCCAAATTTAATATTAATTCACGACTAGAACCAGGACAACACGAACAGCTACGAAATTTACTCGACAGGTACAGACATACCTTCGCCACTAGCCTACAAGAGTTAGGGACAACAAACATTGCGGAGTTCAAAATAGAGTTGACAAACACGACACCAATTAGACAGAAGCCATACAGGTGTCCCATAAACAGTGGGAAATAATAAACCAACAAGTGGAAGAAATGAAAGAGGCAGGGATAATAAAAGACTCGCAGAGTAGCTGGTGCTCACCAGTAATTTTGGTCAAAAAGAAATCAGGAGAATATCGGTTTTGTGTAGATTACAGAAAACTCAATGCACAAACAGCTGCATCCACCTATCCCTTACCACTGATTGACGACCTACTTAGCTATTTAGGAGGTTCAAAATTTTACTGTACGCTTGACCTGCTAAGTGCATACTTCCAAGTACCTCTAGCTCAAGAAAGTAAGAAATATTCGGCTTTTTGTACGTCGGACGGAGAGTACGAATTCCAAACCTTGAGCTTCAGGCTCGCGTATTCCCCCAGAGCATTCACAGAGATCGGAAATAAACTGTTAGGCAACCTGCGATACGAAAAAGCACTCGTATATCTAGACCATATAATAGTGTTCGCAAATACATTTCAGGACTTATTGGCAAACCTGGAAGCAGTATTTAAGAAATTAGAACATACGTTCAAGCTAAAAACCCAAAAATGTTTTTTCAGTATGGACAAAATAAAACTCCTAGGATACGAAGTATCGGCAGCAGGCATAGAACCTGATAAAGACAAAATTCAAGCTATTACACAGCTCAGAACGCCTAGGAACGTCAAAGAAGTAAGGCAGGTCTTAGGTTTATTTTCTTTCTACAGGAGGTTCATTAATAACTTTGCAGCGATCGCAAGGCCACTAAACGAACTAACAAAGGCAGACCAAAAGTTTGTATGGGGCCAAGAACAGCAAGAAACCTTCCAAAAGCTGAAGGATTTAATGGTTAGGGCTCCGGTGTTGGCACATTTTATGCCAGGAGCCAAAACCCAAATGAACTGCGATGCCAGCATGTACGGCATAGGCAGTTGCCTCCTCCAAGAACGAGATGGAAAAATGCACCCAGTAGGCTTTGTGTCTAGAAGTCTAAGCAAAGCTGAAAAGAACTATAGCGTTTCGGAACAAGAGCTGTTAGCAGTTATGTACGGTTTTTCGAAGTTCCGCCAGTACATATATGGTTACCCTGTAACTGTAGTTGCAGACCATGCTTGCCTGTGCCACCTAAATAGGTTGAGAGATCTAACAGGGAGACTGGCACGTTACAGCTTGATGCTACAGGAATTTGACTCCTGCCGCCAACTTGAGTACCCCCATCCCATTACCTGTATTCCCATCTTGCTTTGCTGCCATGCCGGCCTGCTTAACTTGACGACCACACAAGCGGTCGCCCAAGTTAAGCAGCATTGGGCTTGGTCACCGCATGGTCGCTAGTCCGCCCATGAGGAAACGCCGAGACCCAGCCAAATGGTAGTGCAGAAAGCTAAACCCCGCCCAAGACAGACATAAATCAAAAGCTTGTGTATATTCTTTTAAACCTCCTTTATCGCACAGGTAAAGCCGCATACGCGGCTAGGTACTGTGGCGATTATATTCCGCCCAGGTAAACCTGGGCGACCTGTTCTCGATTGCTGGATTGCTGGACTACACAATTCAACATAAATCAGGGATTAAACATAAGGATGCAGATTGTTTGTCTAGAATGCCAATAGACCTCCCTGAACCCGAAACAGCACAAGAGCAGGAAGACAGAATTACCTGTCTCATAGAACCTATAGAATTAGCTAAAAAACAAGGAGGATCCCCAGCTAAAACCCCTAATACAAGCCGTAAGACAGCCGGGTACAGCGAATGCTAAACTAGCACGACAAGCTGCAACATACGTGCTGAAATCGATGGTCCTGTACCGAACAAATGCTGGTACTACAGGGAACATGCACTTGTTAGTAGTACCTGATAGTTTAAAGCAGGAAATACTATATAATAGACATGACGATCCGCTAGGAGGACACTTCGTTGTTTTCAAAAACTTTTCACAAAATTAATTCACATTACTATTGGATTGGAATGAAGAGGGACATACAAAATTATGTAAGAAGATGCACTTCCTGTCAGCAACGAAAAGGTCCAGTTAATCAGCGACCCGCAGGTTTAATGTAACCCATAAAGTTCAACTATAAAGGAGAAAGGTTCTCCATAGATATCTTGGGGCCTTTCCCAAAGTCCTCTAGAGGTAACAGATACATAATTGCGGCAAGTGATTACTTTTCAAAATATTTGGAATTAAGGGCAATCCCAAAAGCTTCTGTTGAGCATGTCACTGAATTTATCTTGGATGACGTCATCTGTTGTCACGGCGCACCATAATATATTCTGTCGGACAGAGGGTCCGTATTTATGAGCGAAGTGACACAAAAACTACTTAAGATGATGGGAACAATACCGACTTTCACAACAGCCTACAGACCCCAAACTAATGGCCTAATAGAAAGGGCGAATAGAACTATCGTGCAAGTAATCAGTAACTACGTAAACACACAGCACACAGACTGGGATAATAATCTACATCAAATTCGTTTTGCCATAAACACAAGCAAACAGGGGAGTACTAAGTTTATACCCTTTGAATTACTGTATGCACGGAAACCGGTATCACCCCCAGACGTTCAATTACAGGGGCACCTCACAAAACCTATTTGTGCAGCAAACATGGGAGGCAATAGTAAAAGCAAGGGCGTTAGCATCCCAGAACATAGTAGAGAGCCAGAGGAAAAATAAATATTTATATGATTCAAAGAGGCGGCACGTCGAGTATAAAGTCGATTTGGTGAAGCTATATACTCCTAAAAGGAGGGCAGGTAGAGCCACGAAACTTTTGATGAACTACACAGGACCATATAGAGTAATGAAAAAACTGAGCCCCTTGAATTACGTAATCAAATCAAATCAAAACATTCCGTAAAACAACAGAATGTCCATGTTAGACTTTCATTATATTATATTTAGTGGGGGTACAACGCACTGGCAACACAGCGAGTAAACAATCTTATTGCCACACATAAACACAATAAAAAAGTTGCCTACGTATCACTCAATGTCTATCAATACACAAGTGTTGACATTATTACATGACGAAATGCATTACACAACACCATCCACGCTGCGGTAAGAATGAAGCATAAAACAAACAAGGAACAGAAAGAAGGTAAAACATCAACAATAGTTCTCAAATAGGTTAAGTAATAGGTTACAATGCAAGACGTACTTTATCTTCGGACCTCCAGCTTAAGTTAGGTTAAAAGTGATAATCCACGCGAATCAGTTTTAATGTTTTAATTTTCTTATTTTTTTGCTCTCTCTTTCTCTCGAAGAGAAAATATATCTGGAAGTGAAAATATGAGAAATCCGAGACGCAACCCTGTTATTCGCTTAATACAGACATCTATGTTCAGATACAGGAATTTGAACAATATATATTATTCCCCCCAGGAGTTAACAAGTATAGAAAAATATAAGTATTGTCCTTGTTCTTAAGTTCGAGGAGCAGAGTTAAATAAATAGGAAAGAGAATAGGAAATACGATTTACTGGAGGTCGAAAAGTTATTTCATAGTAATGTTATTTATATAATTACTAGTATATGATTAATTTAAGATAGGTATTTGATAATTTGTTTTGAGAACTATAGGATGATCTTTTCTTCACACCTTACACATGCGTTAGCGAATAGACAATAGATAGTAGAAATAACAATCTAATAACATTCACTGTGGTACGACAGCCAAGCGCTATAAAGTAAATAAATGTCAATTAACAGGCAAGGCGAAGTAAATCAACGTGCAAATCAGTAGATAAATGTAACGTGGCAAATAAGCAAATGAAAATCAACAAATCTCTCACACGACCAGGGCAAATAATACACGACATGCACCAGGAATATAACAATTTTGAATCTCGCATCCTGCCTCAGGATCAACACTTAACATAGAGGGAGAAATAAATAAAATAAATAAATACCAAAGGCTCAAAATAAACAAGGGGATGAAGGCAGGAAAAGCACAGGTATCCTCCACGAATTACACAACACAAAATATGTATCACTTTCCACACACGCGAATGGGTACAGAATTTTTATTCACAAATTAAGGAACACAGATATCGCCTTCATACACATCCAACTCTGAATGAATGGAAAGTATCGGCAAGCAGCAGTCTTGCCATGAATTCCGCTGACACAGGTATTTGTCGCCTCGCACACACACAGCTTGACTTGGTACTTCTCAGTGGCGTACAACACACCGGGACATATATGTAAATAGAGTAAGGATGAGCGCAGTGTAAATATCATTTTTTTTGTTTCATTGTTCATTGTATGATTGTACACAACTTACTACAATATTAATTACAATATCATTATATGTTAAAATGTTTATGTGAACTAAAGGCAAGAATTAAGTCTGTTCAAGGATGCAGAACCAAGACAAACGAAGTGAGGGTCAGTCTACAGCAGCCTCAGCGACCCTCTCCCGTTACGGAAGCAAGGAAGCAGCAAAATGCCAAAATGGTGGAAGCCTACATCAGCATCCAAATAAGCAAAACCGTCTATATATCGTCTACACACAATGTAACAAATAAACAATTTAAATGTACAGTTACAGACATAATTTTGTATATGTACCTATATTTTTTTTTATTCAAACAATCATAACAAGGCAAGCAGAACTTATGAGTAGTTATATCATACCTAGTTAACGGAGCTTAATGTTTTTTTTTCTCTTTCTTTTTCAAAATTCGGAGAGACAAAGAATCGGCAGGGGTACTCACTCACATTTCTAAATTTATCTTTTCTATGCTGTGTTTTGTCTCATCCCGTATAAATTAAAAACGCACTATAATCCTTCCCACCTTTCCGAAGTGAAATCCATCTTTGGAAAAAACCCTGTTGCTGCGCACCAAGAGACAGCCAGAAGAGAAGCAACCAACAAAAACACCAGGTCAAGCAGTGCCCAGCAGAGTACAAGTGACAGTAACTCGCCAAGGCGTCGCACCAAACCAGGAAGAATTGGTGCACCCTGAGGGAATGCCACTGCAATACCGAAGAAATGCAGCATGCGGCGAAACTAAATGCTACGTAACCAGTAAAATAGCTACGTATGCAGAATCAATCGGCAGCTCTGTCACAGAACACTCAAGCATACAAGGCAAAGTTGACCGCCAGACACGGAAATAACCAACCAGCGTAGAAGAGGCAAAGATTTGCAGTAGGCTGCGGTGAGCAGTCGAACCCACCCCTAACAAACTTGCCAACCTTTACAAAATATTTTCATCCCTGATATCTGAATCTTGGACAGCAGAGTACCCCCTAGCATATCAACTATATAAGGCTCAAACCATGTTTTTCTTTTCTTTCTTTCTTTACCAACTCTCGTCTAGACAGAAAGTTTTAGTACCCCCTAAGATGTTTGCCCTCCTCTTCAATTTTAAATTCCGAATCGGAATTTGGCAAACATGGGACGATGTAGCGGACCAGGTTGAGCGCCAAGTATTACATCATATGACGTAAACCAGCGTAAAGTGTGGAAACCAGGTTACCACAACACGACCGCACTAAGGAACGCCAAGTCAGCTGTTCTGTACGTACTTATACTACAGGGTTTTGACTCAGTCAGGGGCAATCGAGAGACTGACTGATCGACAGCAATCAATCATCAGTTGTCAGGAGGGGAGTAATCGATTGTCAATTGTCAGAGGACAGTTATCAATGATCAATTATTGAATCAGTCATCGAGACCCTGTACACGAGTCGCCAACGCAACACCAGGTGAACAGGTAAGAATGTATCTCCTGCAAGTTCTGCTTACTGGCGGGCTTCAGCCCAATCTGAGTGGCCAATGTACTCACGCTAAAGGAATAATATAATTTATTGGGTTAATGCATCCCCTGTGCATTATTTAAATACCCCCATCCTGGAACACCACCCTAGCCAACCTACCACCGCCATACCGACGCATTCCCCCTACCTCTGAGCTATCCCCCCCTAGTGTAATCACCTACTGTGGGGTAACCATCCCCCATGGGGTGTTAGAATATTATAGTACGGTTTAGAAGACATGGAATATGCAGAGAGATATAAAACAGAGAAACAAGTTGTCCAAGCAAGAAAAGATACTGTTCATTTGAGGAAGCAATAAAGGCCCTTTTTCTTAAAATCAGATGTTAGTATTAAAATAGGTTAACAGTATATCACATTGGTGACCCTGACGTGAATACAGATTTATTTATTCCTAATTAGAGTATATATAATCCACACTGAAAATTGCCAACATCAGAAATTCGCAAAGGAAATTGGAGACACAAATGTGATGCTAATAAGCTAAGCATTAAGATTCTTCTGTTTGCTTCTACCAGTGGAGGTAGAACCAGCTCCACTATTATTAGGATCACTTTAAAAGAAACTAACTTCAACGACATTATTTCCCAATTAGAACCATAGTACACTGAGCATATTTGGGATATTATTACCGGATCTAGTACAACAAAGTATACCTCTGCCAAACCAAAACTCCTCAGTATCTTCAAAGACATCAAGGATATGAAACTTAAAAGACTACTCACCGGTATTGAGTAGGGCAATTATAAATCTAGTCAAATTCCAAGATAAATTTACTCTTATAACTAGTACAGATGTGTTCCACACCTCCTTAGAAACTTTTGGTTGGAGCAGCTTCAATTCAGTGATGAATATTCTTATCATGGTGGGAAGTGCCTGGAGCGACTGGCAGTCATTGCATATAAAATGTTGGAAATAAATCCCTGTAATCAAATATGCTTCTGTGGATAGTCAGCTACCAAAATGTGTGTTGATTAATGGGCTCATGGTAGAAATTTCACAACTGGAAAAACAAATTGCAGCTTTTGGGTTAGGTCAATATTAACAGTCCAAGCAAAAGGCCTTACAGTCAAAGCCCAAGCTGATGTCATAGTCACAGCAAAAGAAGATATCATCCCGAAGGTAAATATTATTACCAGTCCAAACATCAATGTATTGCAGAGAAATGTAAGCAGCCTTGTTCCTGAGAAATACCAGTATCAGAAGTCTCCAATGGCAGTAAAATTACCAACAAGTTCAGTTGCCCAGGCACACAATAGAAGCCGCAAACATCAGTTCTTGTTAACGGAAGAAGAAACACAGGTCTACAGGTTCTAGTGGATAGCACAGCAGATATTTCCATAATTCCAACAAACAAAAGGCAACCAAGTTCATACTGCATTTAAATTTTTTTGCAGCTAATGGGACAGGAATTCCAGTTCAGACAATTTTATTGCCCATTGGTGGTTGCCAAGATTGGAAAGGGAATTTTAGGAGCAGACCTCTTAAATGAATTTAATTTACACATTGATTTCCACAACAAGTGATTATTTGATGTATGATCAAACTTGGAAACAAAGATAACATTATATCAATTTCAGACAAAGAAGTATTAAGTATGCTGAGCAACACTATTCAATTTCCTGACTTGTTTAGTTCCTATCCTGAAATCACATTACCAAATTTCATACCTGAGAAGACCTCACACAATGTTAAATATCATATAAACACCCAAGGGACTCCAGTTTATTCAAGAGTGAGATCTTTAGCACCCCATCGGTTGCAACAGGCAAATCACGAATTCCAGTTTATGTTGAACCATGGAATCACACCATCACATTCAGAGTGGACCAATCCACTTCATTTGATGAATAAGGAGGATGTTCTCTTAGCCCTTGTGGGTACTATAGAAGGTTAAATAAATAAACAAACAAATATGAATAGGTGTCCAATTCCCAGAACTGAGTACTTTCATACTATACTGGAAGGTACAAATGGTGTTCTCTAAAAACCAACCTTTGTAAAGCTTATTTTCAAATTCCAATACCAGAGGAAAAAAAAAAAAAAAAATTGAGTTTTATTTATGGACGCTCTTTAACTACTATGGTTCTTAGCGTCCCATTCTATATTGGGCGTGAAACACCTGTAATTTTGCTCAGAGGCCTCTTTATCAGGCTTGAGGTTCTTTTACGTGCCGTAAATCTACGACACGGGACCACCGGCTTTACTTCCCTTCCGAAGGAAGCCGTGCTAACGATTTTTACGCCCGAAAAAATCCATCGCCCTCCGCCGGGTTTGAACCCGCGACCTTGGGAACTAGAGGCTAGCACGGTACCACCAGTCCACGGAGGACGACATACCAGAGGAAGACAAGACTAAAACGCCCATAATTACACCTTTCGGATTACTTGAAATCCAGTATTGGTAAAAGTTGCTTGATACAGTCTCAGTCAACTGTTTGAGTCCATTTGCGAACAATCCTCCTGAATATCTGGCTATATAAACTTGGAGGTAATATGTTTCACTGTAGTTTTAATAACTGGAGGTGCCAAATTATGAATTCGATTAAAGACTTGAGTGCAAAATGGTTTTGATGTAAGGTCAAATATTATTAATGGACACGTCATTCCACAATTGTTGTGCTCTTAACTGGCATGGTGTAACTTCAAAGATGTGTTTTCCAGCATATGTATTCATAATTTTCATTGGATATAAAAATAGACGCTAATGTTGGCGCGTTTTATTAGCCAATTGCAGCTCAGTTATAATCTTTAGGCATATCTGGGTGTATGAGTATAAAAGGTAGGTTAGAGGTAAAGACCCCGCCAGTTCACCAAAATTACTTGTATGCTACACGTCGCCCTCAGTCAGTCAGTCAGTTCGTCGAAAATATTTTGTATGATACACGTCGCCTTCAGTCCAGCAGAAATATTACACGTCGGCTATAGATTCACAAGTTACGCATAGCACAATTATGAAAAATCTAAAGTGTTGTAAAGTTAATTATACAAACAGTTGAAGTATGCGAATTAAGAGTGATCAGTAATGAAGTTATTATAACAGTTTCAGTTTGGCGAGTGTCAAGATCAATGTGTAAATGTGATAGTGAAAGTGTTCGACAATATAAGTATAAAAGAAATTCTTTCATCAGTGTTATCTTTGGATAAAAGATTCCTTTCCGTTTACACAACCTGTATAAAGAGAAGTGCTCGACCCAAAAGGATAATAGCTAGCCGGAGGACAGTAAAACACAAATTAAATAATATTACAAGTACAATACTTCAAATTGGCACCCAGAACGTGGGGCAGAGTGACCAGGAAAGGAGTGAAATAACCAGGAAGGGGCGAAGGAACCAGGACGTGAAGCGAATGGAGTAGTGAACTGAACTACAAGACGCAGATTCCAGAAACAACTAGAGGAACGACAGACGACGCGGATGAGTGGACACAAAAACATCGAGACGACGCAGATTCATCATAATACAACGCATAATATAACCTAGGAGAGAGGGGCAGGAAGCTGGACATCAAAGTAACAGCAACAGACAGCATCAGAAAGGTTAGAAAAGTGTTATGTTAATTCTAAAAAAAAGGGTAAAAATATTTAAATGTACCTTACGAGCGGTAGGATAAAGAAAACAATGTCCACTAATAATACAGAAGAAATAATTATGAAGAGAGATAGTGTAACAGTTAGCTGTAATTCAATACAGGTTACAGAAAATAGCTCAAACAATGTAGGATTTGAGGGAGGAAATGTTAGTGCAGAAAGTGAGAATAGAACAGCAGGAAATATTAATATTGATGCTGGTATGATGGAAATAATGGAAATGCTGAGAAATATTGGTGAGAAATTAGATAAGAAATTAGATCAAAACAGGGAAGTAATGAAAAAGACTAGTGAGAAATTAGAAAAACTAACTCAGAATATGCAAAAGAATCATATGGAATTGAGAGAAGCTATAAAAAAAGATCATAGTAAATTAATGGAAGATATTGGTAGGAGGAATGAGATATTAGAGCAAAAAGTAGATCGAAGCAGGGAAGAAATTGAAAAGAAAGTTATGAATCTAGATAGTAATATGCCAAAAATGAGTGATGAAAATGAAATAATAGCAAGTGAGATAGGAGAAGTTTCAAAGAAAATGCTAGACATGAGCAGGGAAATAGGTAACAAAAAAAGTGAGGTTAATACTAAAAGTGAACATGTTGATGTAGAATATACAGAGTCAGGTAGTAGAATGAGTAACATTTCAAGTGAGCTAAGAGAGATAAAAGAGGTTATGAATGTAGATGTGAATCAGGCGCAAGTTAATTTCAGAGGGGAGATATCTGAAATTCAGAAAGAATCAGTAATGCAAAGAAATAAATTGTACGAAGAAGTTAAAGTTTTGCCTGTAAATAATCAAAAGCTAACTTCTGAAATTAACAAGTACCAAGCTTTTCAGAATGAAAACTAATCCAGTACAGTTTAGTACAGACTTGTCAGAGTACTCTCAAATTACAAAGATACCAGAAGAATTGAAAATGACAATTGTTAAAAGATGTGTAGTTCAGAAAACTTTAGATTGGTTTCAAATAGTATCAGGTGGTAAAATATCATTTGAATCCTTTAAGAGGCGATTCATGAACAAATTTTGGAAGGTTAGGATACAGCTACGAGTAATGTTTAGCCACACACAATTTGATCCAGGAGGGTGAATAGCAATGAGATGTAAAGTAAATGCTGGATAGTTAAAGATGAAATGCAGAGCAATGTATTGGAAAGTAAGAGGGTTAACTATTTATATATGTCATGTGAAAAGAGAAATAACTTATAAAAAAAAGAGAAATGTTTAAAAAAAGAAAAAGAAAAAGAAAAACAATTACATTCTTAGTAACTGTAACAGCATTTAAAAAATTAAAACTTAATGTTATATTAAAGTAAAAGTACGTAGAGATAATTCCAAGGGTATTGTGAATATAAAGTACAAAAAAACAACAAAAAAAGGAGTAAAAATAATTAAAACAAATACTTATGTAGCAAACAGAAAATGTGAAACAGTGTCTAGATTTAAGAGATGTAAATATATTTATGTAGAGGGTGAATATTTTTTGGTAAATATGTTTAATAATAAAAAAAAAATTCTTGAATGCATAAATTTTGGTCAACAATATAAGAGAGTAAACCAATTTTGTAACAGTAACTAAGGTACAGTATTTGCTAAAAAAAGAAAGAATTTGTAATGTCTGATTAATATCTAAACACATTAGACCAGAGCCAGTAAGTAGTGGCAAGATAAAGACAAAACATATGTCGTGTGTTAAATACGTGTGAAGTGTTAAATGAAAGTGATAGCGTGTGTTCCAAGATTTAGGAGACTAAAAACCCAATTATAAAATTTCCCAACAAGTTGTAAATATTCATAATTATGTTTCTAGTGGGGCATATGATGCAGTAATTTGTATCACAAATTACTTAAATGTAAATAATGATTGTAATATGAATATGCATTTTTATGTGACATTGATTTGAGATGTTTATTGATTGTAATTATTGTTGGGAAGTAAGTTTATACTGCCTTACTGAAACTGACAATAATAGCGTGCAATAATGCAGCGAGGGGGTGAACTGTTTATCATTATTGGAAACGAGGAAGTTACGTAATGTTGGCGCGTTTTCCTTTAGAATCTTCTGGAACATTTACCTAGAGCATATGTATTCATAATTTTCATTGGATATAAAAATAGACGCTAATGTTGGCGCGTTTTATTAGCCAATTGCAGCTCAGTTATAATCTTTAGGCATATCTGTGTACATGAGTATAAAAGGTAGGTTAGAGGTAAAGACCCCGCCAGTTCACCAAAAATACTTGTATGCTACACATCGCCCTCAGTCAGTCAGTCAGTTCGTCGAAAATATTTTGTATGATACACGTCGCCTTCAGTCCAGCAGAAATATTACATGTTGGCTATAGATTCACAAGTTACGCATAGCAGAATTATGAAAAATCTAAAGTGTTGTAAAGTTAATTATACAAACAGTTGAAGTTCACGAATTAAGAGTGATCAGTAATGAAGTTATTATAACAGTTTCAGTTTGGCGAGTGTCAAGATCAATGTATAAATGTGATAGTGAAAGTGTTCGACAATAAAAGTATAAAAGAAATTCTTTCATCAGTGTTATCTTTGGATAAAAGATTCCTTTCCGTTTACACAACCTGTATAAAGACAAGTGCTCGACCCAAAAGGATAATAGCTAGCCGGAGGACAGTAAACCAAAATTAAATAAAATAACAGTAGCATTCTTTCAAACAAACACTAATACTACAGCAAATTGCTAACACCAGATGGAGCTACAAACCTAACAAAGAATTACGTCACAAGATGGCTTCACCATGTTGAGTAAACACATACACAAATAACATTATAACTAAACCATTACAAAGAGTTGTGATGCGAAAACACATCTTTGAAGTTACACCATGCCAGTTAAGAGCACAAAAATTGTGGAATGACGTGTCCATTAATAATATTTGACCTTACATCAAAACCATTTTGCACTCAAGTCTTTAATCGAATTCATAATTTGGCACCTCCAGTTATTAAAACTACAGCGAAACATATTACCTCCAAGTTTATATAGCCAGATATTCAGGAGGATTGTTCGCAAATGGACTCAAACAGTTGACTGAGACTGTATCAAGCAACTTTTACCAATACTGGACTATTACATTCAGAATGCCAGTTGCAGTCATCACAGATCAAGGAAAGCAATTTGAATCTGAATAATTTAAAAGCCTGGCAAAGCTTTGTGGAGCAAATGTTCACCATACCACTCCTCCATATATAAATAGAGCACTTGCATCAAATGCTTAAGACAGTGATAAGAGCTCACATCAGCTTCCAAATGAACTGAAACTCAGCAAAGAGTGCTACTAGGCCTGTGAGCAGCTCTGCTGGAAGATTCCAAGTATACAATTACCAAAATGATTTATGGGAGAACTAGCAAACTTCCTGCTGAATTTTTTGAACAATCAGCACACTAAGAATAGAATAAGATAATTTTCTCTCTCACTTGTGAAAGAACATGGAACTAAAACCTCAGGAAATCAAGAAAGCTCTATTATTTCCAGCATTTATCCACAATGACTTTGGTTCTACCTCGCATGAATTTCTAAACAGAGACAGGATAGAGAAAGTCTTAGAAGCCCCCCATATGAAGGTCCATTCCTTGTTCTAAATAGGCATGATAAATATTTCACCATTGATATCAGAGGTAGAAGTGTTAGTGTGTGTATATACATAAACTCAACACCACACCACACCTTCTAGCAGATAAAACAGTTCCAACCTCAGTTCCAGGTTATGTTTACCCCCATACTCCTGATCATAATGCTGACCAGAGGCAAGTAAAGAAATTGCAAGAGTGAACAGGTTAGAACTTCTAATAGAGGAAGACTTATTAGATTTCCTGCTAGATACATTGTTAACAGTTCATTTCATTGATGATTAATTCTTATTATTGCATTGTTTATCTTATTATTTCTATGTATATTAATTATTTGTTTTCATGTGCCTGCATAGGATACTAAATGTAACTTAAGTTACTGGCAGGAGGTAATATAGCAATGCTTACAATGCAGTAAATAGTAAAAATATATAAAATATAGAGAAACCAGTGGTTGTCAAGGCAAGAAAACATAGTGTTGATTTGAAGAAGATAAAGGCCTCTTTTCATAAAGTAAGAAGTTGTTTAACTATTAAGTTAAGTAGTAACAGTTATCATTAACAAACCCACTAACTTTAATGCTACCATATTCCTTAACAAGTGACTTATACCAACCTTATTGTAACAATACCTCATCTCTTATTTCATTTTTCAAACTACCCATAATTATAATCCACACAACTCAGGTTCAATTATAACTGTCATATTCACCAGAAGAAATTAACTTTTGAAACTAAATTGGTTTTTAAAATAGGAAACAATGTATCAGATGTGTGACTAAAGAATACATATTTTATATTACTATATAACATTTTATTAGTGTGTCACAATCTTCACAATTTATATGGAATCTCATTTTGCATTTTCTTAACCTGCTGAAGCTTTGGCAAACTGTATACATGATTGGATAAAGCGACTTACTACATCCTAGTGGTAGTCCCATTGGAATTTACCATTAGATCACTTTCCAGATAGAAACTTTTAGAACAATGTGACTTCATGCAACTTAAAAGAATGATGTGTTTTGAAGTTGTATACTTGTAATGTTATTTTTAATTTGTTGAGCCCCACGTTTGGGAGCCAATTTGCGATGGTATTATTTATAATGTTTGTGTATTTGTGTTTACTCCACGTGGTGAAGCCATTTTGTGACGTGATTCTTTGTTAGGTTTGTTAGTTCCATCTGGTGTTACCAAATTTGTGGCGGTATTAGTGTTTGTTTGGTAGAATGCTACTGTTATTTTATTTAATTTTTAGTTCACTGTCCTCCGGCTAGCTATGATCTTTTTGGTCGAGCACTTCTCTTTATACAGGTTGTGTAAATGGAAAGGAGTCATTTATCCAAAGATAACACTGATGAAAGAATTTGTTTTACACTTTTTGTTATCGAACACATTCACTATCACATTTACACTTTGATCTTGACACTCGCCAAACTGAAACTGTTATAATAACTTCATTACTGATCACTCTTAATTCGCGTGCTTCAACTTTTTGTGTAATTAAATTTACAACACTTGAGGTTTTTCATAACTCTGCTATGCGTAACTTGTGAATCGATAGCCGACGTGTACTGTACAAATATTTCTGCTGGACTGAAGACGACGTTTAGCGTACAAATATTTTCGATGAACTGACATGAAGACGACGTGTAGTGTACAAAGATTTTCGATGAACTGACGGACTGAAGGACTTTACCTCTAACCTAGCACTTTTTATACTCCTACACCCCGATAAGCCTAAAGATTATAACTGAGTTGCTATTGGCTAATAAAACGCGCCAACATTAGCGTCTATTTTTATATCCAATGAAAATTATGAATACATATGCTCTAGGGAAAATGTTCCAGCAAATTCTAAAGAAAAACACGCCAACATTACGTAACTTCCTCGTCTCTAATAAAGATAAACAGCTCACCCCCTCACTGCATTATTGCACGCTATTATTGTCAGTTTCAGTAAGGCAATATAAACTTACTTCTCAACAATAATTACAATTAACAAACATCTCAAATCAATGTCGCATAAAAATGCATATTCATACTATAATCATTCTTTACATTTAAATAATTTATGACACAAATTACTGCATCAGTTTCTAGAAATATCCTAGAAACCCACGCAAATCCAGGGTGGTAGAATACCATATAGAGTAAACGTCACCATACAATAGAGAGATCCTACTAACAAGGCACTCAGCTCTTGCTCAGGAGACTGAGTAAGCTGTCTGCTACTGATCACATCGCCTCACCCACCTGACCTTCCGGCTATGACTATTCATCAGGCTAGTCACCTCATCTACACCAGCTATAGTATTCCTGAATCAACACTTCTCAGCACATCATGGCAAATCCTTGAAGGTATGCCCCCAAAGGGTAAGAGTTACATGGTTTAGTAAGTTGAACTAATCAATTGATTCAGTCCCATTTTATTCACCCAGCACTGACTTAATTTGAGTTCTGCCACTATCAAAAATATGACAGGGTCATTCAGGCCAAGCTTTAAGTTGTCTCTACCCTTTCTTTATTACAAACTATTCCCCCCAGTCAGTTGTGGTTGTGACAAATGCAAACACCACAGTTAAAGCATGCTACCCTCAACCAGGATGCCTTCAAGAAACCATGTGGAGATATTTCGTCTTATTACATAAATAACCTAAACTATAACCTTACCATTTACAACACACTTATTTAAAACAGTCACTCCTATGTTTACCACAAATATGAAGCAAACAATAAATAAAATTGCAACTTTGGCTTTATCTATAGCAACACTGTATAAAAAACCAATTGTTTTCTATTCCAAAAACTGTAATGAGGAGGCTCTGCTTATGTGCAAACATAAGAACAACCACCTTCTATTCAACCAACATTCCTATTAACTAAGAGGAGATAGTATGCCTCCAAACTATTCTTAATTCCATACCAAGTAATGTACTCCAACATCATTCACTTCAATCCTGAGACTGGCAGAGTAGGAAGGAACAATTTATATCAAAGAAATCAGTAATACACAATTATATGCACAATCTTATCAAACTAAACTGTTGTCCTTGTTTAGGAAATACTCCCTACATCCCCTATTCTTTCACACCACGTACAGCTAAACACAATTCAAGCAAATGAATGTAAGGAGGCAACATAGATGACCATTACAACCTTAGAAAGAAGTTGCCAAATTTCCAGTTAAACTGCTAGGGAGCATATTGTACTTTACAAACAGAACAAAATTCCATCATTTCACCAGCAATTCTGTCTTAACACCAGAGGATAAATAAACACACAGTATGGCACATACATAAGCCATTAAAAGCTTTTACCTTATCTAACAATCGCTACAAATAGCTAACATTTTCAGACATTCAGAAACACTATTTACATATCATATTCCTTTTCACATTAAGCCAACAAACCCATGAAAAATTTGAACTGCCTTCCAGAAATGATTCCAACTGAGTTCCATAGAAATGCACCCCAACTGGCCAATTAAGCAAAGGAGTTTATAACCTTGGGACCCAGCATAATGGAACCAAATGCACTTAAGGAAATCCAAACATTAACATGCATCTCCAATTCAAAACAATTAATCTTTTATCAATTATACATCCAACACCATACATTAATTCTTTAACCAGATCTATTTAAGCTATCAGTGCCAGACTATTATTATACTTGTCAGAAACCTACTACTATTAACATTTATGACTTGACATGCACAATTAAAGCATTTCATAATATACCTAAGATCAATGCCCATTCTTATTGTTCAAAAGCTATTTCATCCTCAAAGCATATCCAACAGCTCTATTTGCAACTCAAAATCATAATGGTTTAACTGCCCATAACAAACACAAATATTACTATACTGCAAATAGATTTCCTACTATAAATCTTCATGTAATTACACAATGCAATCTGATTTCTGTTACTTACCAGATTCATTCAACACTGCTATTTCAGGACCCATTCTCCTGTTCTTTGTAGATATTTGTCCCAACGAATTATCTCAACTACAGTCTTCATAGTCAATCTCCAGTATGCATTTGTTTGAGGACAAACAATCCAAACCAAACATTCACAAGTAACTCTTGTGAGACAACTATTTACTACAGAAACTTGCATGCACTGCTTATTAAAGTATCAAAATCTCAACTGTGTATCCATTGCATGTCAGCCACTACCAATGTAATATTTAACATCACTAGATATTAAGCAACTGGGGAACACACAGTATTACATTGAATTACACATTTTGAATAAGAGAACAAGCTGGAAAGGCAACTACATTGAATGCATAAGTAATGTGTGATCTCTCTATAAGGGGAAATAGAGCTGAAATACACATAAACATGGGAGTAACACGCATAAAATGAGCAGATTGCATGCAAAAACACAAAATCAAAAGCAATAACACCATAAAACAAAACACATAGATCAAGCCAAACATAAATAATGTTTAAAACAAAGCATACATAAACTGCACAATAATTATGCACAGAATCATTGGGAAAGCATTAAGTATATATTAAGTTTGACAAAAAGATAGAAAAATTAAAAACTAAATTAAAAAATGTTTTGTTTCTATCACATACATAGTAGTTACAAGACGTATTAAATTCCACCCAAATGTTTGATACAAAGATTTCACCAGAAATTGCAAAGAATATCCACTACCCTTTACATAGAACAGTTTTCAACATACATTGCTTAACAATTTTCATTAACACAGCATATATTAAAGATATTTACATGACAAATAAAATGTATGCCTTGACTGTTTTGGAAATAGCCTTTCAAGTCTTCTTCATTCAAAGGAATTTTGTATAATCTTCAACGAGTAAATGTTAAGCAATAGATGAAAACGTAGTACACAAGAAATGTAGAACTCTTTAACACACACAATTTATTTCAAACAGGTTTTTTTGTGACATAAGCCATTCCTGAGACACCCATTATTAAAGGTTCAAATTGTTCATTGCTTGAAGTCCTGTCAACATTTAAGTGTTTCTCGCAAATACATTAAAACCATATAAAATGTTTAAGCACTATATATCGTCCAGATCCAAAACATAAGAAGGAACCTCAGTATTGGTATTCATATGTTGGCAGAGTTTAAGTTAAGCAAGGTTCGCACATTCTAAATCAGACATTCATGACTCGCCAAAGATTCTTGACTCTGTGACTTGCTCTCATATATACGTTTTCAATTCTGTACCATACATGAACACGCTGGAGTTAGGAAGGTTTTTCAGCTATTGAGAGGGATTTTCTGAAGTAACATTTCTGCAACTGACGCTTGGCTAATTGTTATAGAAGTAATTAATTCATAAATTCAACAGTCAGCAACTCTTCTCAAACTGAGCATTTTAATCAATATTAGAATTTATCAGCTAACTAAACTGGTGTTGTCATTTCAAAATACACTTGTGAATACCCTGATATAAAGATCCCATAGCTATACCACTCTTAAGGAAGTCAAAATGTGAACCTCCATCTACAATTTAAGGCAATTCAATTTTAACCAATTATGCATCTAATCAACAAATTTCTTTAAACAAATCTACTTCAACTATCAGTGTCCAAACTATTCCCATATACCAAACATCTTCCTAAATTAAGCTTTATCTTAGCACTGACAATTTCTTCAAAATTCTATGTCTTGTTCTAGCTCTCAAATGAAAGAAACAAATACTACATTTAACACCTCCTACTTTACTAACAACATATTAGTTGTGCATTTATGCATAGTAGTAAAGCAATTTCATCCTCCAAATGCATTCAACACTTCCACCTCAAATTTGGGACAATCTTGCTACATACCAAAAACAAAAATACCTATAATTACAACAAACAACTTTTCCCACTATAAATATCAACATAATTTCACTACCACTTACAATCTTTATTCTAGACTGCTCAGTCAGGATCCATCATACTGTCCTGGTTAACAATTTCTCCCAGCTAATTCTCTCCATCACATTCTTCATAAACAGATATTCTTCAAACTTCATTTGAGGATCCTCGTCTTGTACAGACATCCACATTCCATTCAACAACAAACAACCACAAACACCTATTATAATATACTATTTTGGAAACTTTCTGATCAACACCATTTTCATCAACCCAACACTACATCAAAGCGTTATCATTTCTAAACAAAAACCCAAACTTTTCTTCAATAAAAATACAAACTCACAATACTGCACAACTGAACCTAAAACTATTTCCCTCATTTAATAACTAACACTAAATGGCTAATATTTTGAGAGCCATAACACTATATACATATCATATCCCTTTTCACATCAACCACAACAAACCCACGAAAGATTTGAACTTCCTTCTGGAAATGATTCCAACTGAGTTCCGCAGAAATGCACCCCAACTGGCCAATTAAGCAAAGGAGTTTATAACCTTGGGACCCAGCATAATGGAACCAAATGCACTTTAGGAAATCCAAACATTAACATGCATCTCCAATTCAAGACAATTAACCTTTTATCAATTATACATCCAACACCTTACATTAATTCTTTAACCACATCTATTTCAACTATCCCTATTCTCCAAATGCATCTATCCTAGGCATTTTATCTTTCAATTAACAATTTCTTCCAAATACCAAGTCTTGCTACATTTCTCTAAAAAACATTACTACTATAAACACTTATTACCTTACATACACAAAGCATTTCATAACACTCCTGAGGATCCTTTCCCATTCATGTTGTCCATAAGCAATTTCGTTCTTGAAGCACATCCAAAACATATATATAGCTCAAAATCATGATACTTTACTGGCCCATAAAAAAAGCAACTCAAATATTATTATACTGCAAATCCATTTTCCACAATAGATATTCATGTAATTATACTGTGTAATCTAATTTTCTTACTTACCATGTTCATTCAAGACTGCTCATCAGGGTCCATTCACTCATTCTGTGCAGAAATTTCTCCCTGCTAGTTCTCTCAAGCATAGTCTTCATAAATAGTGAATCTCCAGTGTTCTTTTGAGGACCAAATCTTAGACATCCCATTCCGTACATTAAGATGCAACAGAAAACCAGAAACATCTATTATAATATTTTATGTTGAAAGCTTTCAAAACAACACTATGCCCTAAACCCAAAATCTATCATTTCTGAACACAAAACCAATATTTTCTTCAATAAAAACCTCAAACAGTGTTTGCCAAACAACTGAGCCATTAAAACCTTCTTCCTCACTTAACCAACACCAACCAGCCAATATCTTGAGATCCACAGCAAACACCATTTACATTTCATATTGCTTTTCACATTAACTCCAATAAACCCAAAAACAATTCGAACCTCCTTCCGGCATCGATTCCAACTGAGTTCCGCGGAAATGCACCCCAACTGGCCAATTAAGCAAAGGAATTTATAACCTTGGAACCCAGCATAGAGGAACGAAATACTCTTAAGAAAATTCGAATGTTAACCTATGCCTCCAAATTCAAAACAATTCACCTTTTATCAGATATGCATCTAACACCATACATTAACTCTTTAACCACATTCATTTCAGCTATCCCCATACTATCTATATGGGCTTTTTATCATCTCATTCACAAGTTTTTCAAAATAACCAGTCTTGCTATAGCTCTCAAGAAACAACTACAATTAACACTTGCTAATTTCCATGCACAATAATAGTACTTCATATCTCGCCTAGATATTATTCCCATTTCTGTTCTCCTAAAGCAATGTCATGCATGCACATTCATAAGGTCAAATTATAGTTCTAAATCACAATGGTTTAGCTACCCATGAAAAACAAACACATACTGTAAATCAATTTCCCACTATAAATAATGTAATTCGACTACGTAATGTGATTTTTATTATTTAACACTTTCATTTAAGACTGCTAATTTGGGGCCCAATCCCCCATTCTATGAAGAGATTTGACCTGCTTAATCCCTCAACCACAGTTTTAATATACAATCAAATTGCAATTTTAGTTTGAAGACCACATCTTAGACATTCCATTCCATACATTTATATACAACATAAGTTCACAAATATCTACTATAGTTTTTCATTTTGCAAGTTTCAAGCTCTAACAGTGTACTAAAACCAAAAGCTACCTCCAATAATTTATTTCCATAAAATACAAAGTTTGCGAGACACCTTAGCAAAAAAGCCTTCTCCCTTGCCTAAGAACCAACATCAAACAACTATTATTTTGAGATCCACAGCAAACACCATTTATGTTTTATATCCCTTTTCACATTAACTTCCATAAACCCAAAAACAATTCAAACCCCCTTCCGGCATTGATTCCAACTGAGTTCCGCAGAAATGCACCCCAACTGGCCAATTAAGCAAAGGAGTTTATAACCTTGGGACCCAGCATATAGGAACCAAATACACTTAAGGAAATCTGAAATGTCAACCTCCATCTCAAATTAAAGGCAATTCTGTTTCACTCAATTACACATCTAACCATCATAAGTTTCTTTATACAAGTGTATTTCAGCTATCAATGCCCCAAATACTCCAATATTCCAAACAATCTGTCTGTCTGTCTATCTATCTTATCATAAACAACAACTTCTTCAAAGTCCCATGTATTCCTCTAGCTCTCAAAAGTAAAAGCAAACAAATATCTCAATTAATGCCAGCTACTTTACTTGCAACATTAAGGCATTTCATTGCTGACAGCACTTACATCAATTGTGCATTTATTCCTCATTCTGATGGTAGTAAGGCAACTTGGTCCTCCAAGCACATCCAGTAGTTCCATTTGTAACTCAAAATAACGATAGTCCAACTGCGCATCTGAAAGAAAACAAATACTACTCATATTACAGTGCAAATCTAATTATTGCTATTTAATATCAAACCAACATACTCATTTCACCTCTATTACTTACCACATTCATTCAACAATACTAATTCAGGGCCCAATATCCCCTTCTGGAAAACATTTCTACTGCATACCTTTCTCAATCGCACACTGCATAAATTATCAATCTCCAGTATTTGTTTCAGGACCACATCTTGGACATTATATACTCCTAACACTAACATGCAACAGATAATAAAAGCCTAATATAATTTAACTTTGAAAACCTTCAGAGTAATGCTGTGTTCCTAAATCCAAACACTACATCCAAAACATATAATTTATAATCAGAAATGCAATTTTTTCTTCAATATCAATACACACACCATACCATACCACACCACACAATTGATCCATAAATTCCTTTTCCCTCAACTAACAACAAATAGCTAATATTTAAGAGACCTACAGCAACACTATTTATTTCGCATATCTCCTTTTACATTAACCACAACAAACGCTGAAAACATTTTAAATTACTTCCAGAAATGATTCCAACCGAGTTCCACAGAAATGTACCCCAACTGGCCAATTAAGCAAAGGAGTTAATAACCATGGGACCCAGCATAAAATAACCAAATACACTTAAGGAAATTCAAATATGAACCTACAACCTCAATTCAAGGTGATTGACATTTAAACAAATGCAATTCTTTAAATCAAATCTATTTCAGCTATCAATACCCAAGATTTTCCCATATTTCATGCAGATCTTGGTATCGTAAATCAAAATGACTTTAAATTGTCATGTCTTGCTGTAACCACCATAAAAATTTGCTATAAGTAATACTTACTATTTTGCATGCAGATTTAAAGTATTTTCTAATACACATAATAGCTTATGCCCCAATTTTATTGTCTAAAAGACAATTCATATTCAAATTGCATTCAAAGCTTTTATCACCCAAAATCAGGACTAACAATTATGGTCACAATACAAATCACTTTTCCATTATAATATCAATGTATAAAAAAACCATCATTTGATTTCTATTATTTACCATATTCATTCAAGACAGCAATTAGTTCCAACTACTTTTCTCATTCACAATATTTACAGTCGCTCTCCAGCCTTCTGTTGAGGAATGCTTTGGTCAGTCCCTCCATATTCGACTGATTTACATGCAACAAAATTTCAGAAAAATATGTTATCAACTTAAACCTTTTAAACACTAACAGCAACAAATTTGTATAAACCCAAAAGAATTTCAAACAAGATCATAAGTTAAATTCTAATACAAACATTATTTATTCTACCTTATAAACTTGTTTGCAGTGCTTCCAACCAATTGTTCAAACACCTTTCTGATACAATAACAGAAATTAACAACTCTTATACCTTTAAACCGGATATTTTCAAAAGTAACTTATACTGATTAAATTCAATAATATGTGTGTTTTCAGGTCCATTTAAATACATTTAATACTTCTCAGAAAACTTTTATTTTGCTAATACCCTACAAAAGAATTAATCATTTCACCAATATGCAAATCCCTACCTTTATTAAAATACAGATAACAAATTATTAGTACACTACTTTTAAAACAAAGGATTGGAACTTTATTCAGTGTACTAGTTATTTCAGAGAAAGCTTTAACCATTAAATAAAATCTCTTTTCAGAATTTACACGCGGGAGGTTATACTATGGGTGCTTTCAAACTGTAACACTAAAATTTGTATGTTTGCAGTTCTTTCATTCTAGGCTATTTTGAAAATCTGAGCAATATCCAGTACTAAATAAATGAAGTGGAACATTTTTCATTTCCAAAGTGAAAGAAAAATAACGTTGAGTAATAGCATTGATTCTAAATACAGTCTATTACCTCTGTGTTTTTGGAAGTTTAATTTTCAGCTGATTAATCCTCAAACAACTATAACAGCAAGGTGCATACTATAAAATTCAAGTTAATATTCAGAGAACAGTTAGACAGTTTAACAGTTAAAACTTGGTTCTTAACTTCGATGAAATGTCAAATGTGTGCCAATGATATCAAGACAATTGCTCTGTCTTTGAATTTCTATTACTTACCATGTTCACCGAGTACTGCTAATAGAAGTGAAGGATTTACAGCCACTGTTGACATCCAACAGCAATTATATACTCCAGGCACATCCAAAAGGTCCATTTATAGCTCAGAATCAGAATGGCTTCCCTGCCCATCTGAAACAAGTACACATGCCTTTTTTTATAAAAGAACAAGTACCAAAGTACAAATGGTAATTTTAAGTCAGTCAATTGGAAATTTATCCACTCTTCTGGTTGTGTGAGATGAAGTTCTTAAACAGGACTCTTAACAATTTATTCTCTGATGTAGAACTCAATATGTAATATTCTCAATACTTTAAATCTGTACCATTCACTTTTGCCAACTTTTAAGTTGTTCTTTCCCAATTATTTCAAAAATGAACAGAAGGTACAACAAGTGAAGCATGTTTAATTAACAAACGTTTGAGACAAACAGTGTCAGACCAAGTACATCTCATTACCATTATGTTTATTTTCTGAGACAAGAAAACCTCAAATCCTTATGAGCAAATTGATAATGTACCAAATTGTAATTGAATTTTGAAGTATGCTTAGCTATTAAAACTCTTCTAACATAGTTTTTAACTTTGATGGAACTTTATTTCTGTCCACTAATCAAATCATACACCGTAATTTAACTTCTATTACTTACCATGCCTTTTCAGTACTGCTAATTACGGAACCCTCTCTCCCTGCATACCCATTCTTCCTGGATAATTCCGTTAATCAGTCTTCACAGACAACTATTCAGCAGTCTTCATAATGAGGACCAAACTTTGAGTAGACATTCCGCAATCCATTCATTCACATGCAACAGAACAACAGGAATGTGTAGTATGTTTCCGTACTTTAAACATTCACACCATCACCATTTACCTAAATCTACATTAATTTTGGACTACATCAAATGTCAATTTCTAAGACAAGAAGAATTTTCTACACTTCACACTACATTTCCGATGTACAAACACATTACTATTTTTATTATCAAAGAAACACCTCCTCTTACCAAAAATTCAATACAAGGAACACATATTTACAGAGAAACAGCAACACCTTACGCATCCTATTCCATTTGATGTTAATCCCAAAAACCACCCTGATTCTTACCCAACCTGTCTGCAATATGCGAAAAAGAATTTCGAAATTCCTTACAGTATTTATTCCCAAGGACATCCCAGGTTATCACTTGGCTCTGGCCAGTTAAGCAAACCAATGTATCTCCTAGGGACCCAGTATACAGGAATAAATGTTCGTAAGGAAATTCAAATGTGAACTTTAGGCGGTTCACTCATAAGTAATATGCATCTAAGAAACATTTTTTGTAACCCAAACCAATCCAGAAATTTCAACACATTTAAATATCCTAACCTACATCTTCCCATTAACAATTTCTTCGCAATCCAAGCTGTTGCTGTAGTTCCCAGAATACAAACAAATACTACAACCAACTGATATTACATTACATGCACAACTAAAGCATTTCCTAACACACCTAACTGTTGTGCAGCATTCTTGATCACCAAAAGCAGCTTCGGAATCCAAGCACACCCAATTGGTCATTTGTACCTCAGAAACACAACAGGTTTGCTGATCAACTGTAACAAGCGATAAATCAATTTTCAATATCAAAGGTAGTTATTGGTGAAATTAGTACACCTTATGCTACATATCTTTAAAAGTGGTTATTTTGCTCATACTGAGTTATAGAAGTCTTTTGTGGTTCAGGTAGATATTTTAATAGTTTATTCAAAACATTATTTGTAGATACAGTAGTAAATGATTAGGTACTCCACATGGTATACATGTCCTTATTTTTATAAAATAAAGAATAGCAAATTATTAATTTACTGTCTTTCAAAACTAGAATAGACACTTCATTCCCTGTTCTGGTTGTTTCAGAGAGAGCTTTTATTTCAATACTATGTTTAAGAGTTTCAACTCCATTAGTTACACTTCAAGCACTTTGAATGTTTAGCATTAACATGTGCCACATCTGAGGTTCTCTCATTCCAGATTCTTTTGAAAATTTGAACAAATTCTACCACTAAATACATCAATCAGTCGAACATTCATTTACAAACTTTAAAAAAAAGAAAGTCTATTAACGCAATTGGAACTAAATCCAGTCTATCACCTCTGTGTATTAGGGTGCTTCATTTTAAGTAATTAAGCCTTAAACAACAATGGGAGCAAATGGCATTGACTTAAAGTAAAGTTACTATTCAAAAGATTTCCAGACACTTAACAATTTAAATTTAAGCTGTTAGTCTGACCAAAATTCACATATATGTGCCAATTATATCAAGACCATTGCACTGTCTTTGGATTTCTATTACCTACCATGTTCACTGAGTTCTGCTAAAAGAAGTGAAGGTTTTACAGCCACTGTTGACATGCAATAGTAATTATACACTCCAGGCACATTCAAAAGGACCATTTATAGCTCAGAATCAGAATGGCTTCCCTGCCCATCTGAAACAAGTATTGTTAGAACCCAAATCAATTTTAATATTAAGGATAGCCATAGGTGAAATTACTGAATATTATGTTTGTCAAGACACTCTCATGCTGCTTAAACTCATCTAAATAGGCACTTTCGGCTCAAAGTAGGTAAGTCTCATGTGTTTGAGAGAAGTTATTTTTTCTGATATAACTAGGTAATATGGGATCCCATATGATACACACATCCCTTTTTTATAAAAGAAAAAGTACCAAAGTACAAATTGTAATTTTAAGTCAGTCAATTGGAAATTTATCCACTCTTCTGGTTGTGAGAGATAAAGTTCTTAAACATGACTCTTCTTAGCAATTTATTCTGATGTAGGGTTCAATATGTAATATTTTCAATACTTTAAATCTGTACCATTTACTTTTGCCAACTTTTAAGTTGTTCTTTCCCAATTATTACATAAATCTTGAACAAGAATGCACAGAAGCTATAACAAATGAAGCATGTTTAATTAACAAACGCATGAGACAAACAGTGTGGGACTAAGTATATTTCATTACCATTGTGTTTATTTTCTGAGACAAGGAAACCTCAAATTCTTATGAGCAAATAGATAATGTACCAAATTGGAATTAAATTTTGAAGGACGTTTAGCTATTAAAACTAGTCCAATATAGTTTGTAACTTTGATGGAGCTTTAGTTCTGTCTATTAATCACATCAACATACACTGTAATTTGACTTCTATTACTTACCAAGTCTCTTTCAGTACTGCTAATCTCGGAACCCACTCTCGCTGCATACCCATTCTTCCTGGCTAATTCCGTTAATCAGTTTTCATAACGAGGACCTAACTTTCAGCAGACACTCTGCAATCCGTTCATTCACATGCAACAGGAACGTGTAGTGTGTTTCCAGTACTTTAAACATTCACACCAACACTATTTACCTAAATCTACATTAATTTTGGACTACATTAAATGTCAATTTCTAAGACAAAAAGAATTTCCTAGACTTCACACTACGTTTCCGATGTACAAACACATTACTGTATTTATTTCAAAAAACACCTTCCCTTACCAAAAAATTCAATACAAGGAACACTTATTTTGAGAGAAACAGCAAAACACCTTACGCATCCTATTCCATTTAATGTTAATCCCGAAAACCACCCTGATCCTTAAACCAACCTGTCCGCAATATGCGAAAACAAATTTTGAAGTTCCTTACACTATTTATTCCCAAGGACATCCCAGGTTATAACTTGGCTCTGGCCAGTTAAGCAAACCAATGTATCTCCTAGGGACTCAGTATACATGTTCCTAAGGAAATTCAAATGTGAACTTTAGGTGGTTCACTCATAAGTAATACACATCTAAGAAACATTTTTTTCTTTTAACTCAAACCTATCCAGAAATTTCAACGCATTTAAATATCCTAACCTACATCTTTCTATTAACAATTTCTTCGCAATCCAAGCTGTTGCTGTAGTTCTCAGAATACAAACAAATACTACAACCAACTGATATTACATTACATGCACAACTAAAGCATTTCATAACACACCTAACGGTTTTGCAGCATTGTTGATCATCAAAAGCAGCTTCAGAATCCAAGCACACCCAACTGGTCATTTGTACCGCAGAAACAGAACATGTTTGCTCATCAACTGTAACAAGCGATAAATCAATGCAAATCAATTTTCAATATCAAAGGTAAGTTATTGGCGAAATTAGTACACCTTATGCTACATATTTTTAAATCTGGTTATGTTGCTCATACTGAATTATAGAAGTCTTTTGTGGTTCAGGTAGATATTTTAATAGTTTTGGCATAAACATTATTAGTAGATAAAGTACTAAATGATTAGGTATTCCACATGGTATACATGTCCTCATTTTTATAAAATAAGGAATAGCAAATTATTAATTTACCTTCGTTCAAAAATAAAATAGATGCTTCATTCACTGTTCTGGTTGTTTCAGAGAGCGTTTATTTCAATACTATGTTTCTTAAGATTTTCAACTCCATTAGTTACACTTCAAGCACTCTGAAAGTTTAGCATTAACATTTGCCACATCTGAGGTTCTCTCCTTCCAGATTCTTTTGAAAATTTGAGCAAATTTTACCACTAAATACATCAGACGAACATTCATTTACAAACTTTAAAAAAAAGAAAGTCGATTAACGCCATTGGAACTAAATCCAGTCTATCACCTCTGTGTATTAGGGTGTTTAATTTCAGGTAATTAAGACTCAAACAACAATGGCAGCACACGGCATTGACTGAAAGTAAAGTTAATATTCAAAACACTTTGAGACACTTGAACAATTTAAAGTTAAGCTTTTATTTTCATTGAACTTCAGATATATGTGCCAATTATATCAAGACCGTTGCACTGTCTTTGGATTTCTATTACTTACCATGTTCACCGAGTTCTACAAAAAGAAGTGAAGGATTCACAGCCACTGTTAACATGCAATAGTAATTATACACTCTAGGCACATCCAAAAGGACCACTTTTGGCTCAGAATCAGAATGGCTTTGCTGCCCATCTGAAACAAGTAATGTTACAACCCAAATCAATTTTAATATTAAGGATAGCCATAGGTGAAATTACTGACTTTTATGTTTGTCAAGATACTCTCATGCTGCTTAAAACCAACTAAAAAGGCCCTTTGGGCTCAAAGTAGGTAACTCTCATGTGTTTGAGAGAAGTTAAATTTTCTGATATTAAACTAGCTAATATGGGATCCCATATGACACACACATCCCTTTTTTATAAAAGAAGAAGTACCAAATTACAAATTGTATTTTAAGTAAATTAATTGGAAATTTACCCAATCTTCTGGTTGTGTGGGATAAAGTTCTTATACATGACTCTCCTTAGCAATTTATTCTCTGATGCAGAGTTCAATATGTAATATTTTCAATACTTTAAATCTGTACCATTCACTTTTGCCAACTTTTAAGTTGTTCTTTCCCAATTATTTCATAAATCTTGAACAAGAATGAACAGAAGCTACAACAAGTGCAGCATGTTTAAGACAGTGTCAGACTAAGTACATTTCATTACCTTTATGTTTATTTTGTAAGACAAGGAAACCTCAAATCGTTATGAGCAAATTGATAATGTAGCAAATTGGAGTTTAATTTTGAAGTACGTTTAGCTATTCTAAAGTAGTTTTTAACTTTGATGGAACTTTATTTCTGTACACTAATTACATCAACATACACTGAAATTTGACTTATATTACTTACCAAGTCTTTTTCAGTACTGATAATCTCAGAACCCTCGATCTCTGCTAAGCCCATTCTTCATGCATAATTCAGTTAATCAGTCTTCACAGACAACTATTCAAAAGTCTTCATAACGAGGACCAAACTTTGTGCAGACATTCCGCAATCCGTTCATTCACATGCAACAGAATAACAGGAATGTGTAGTATGTTCCCAGTACTTTAAAAATTCACACCAACACCATTTACCTAAATCTACATTAATTTTGGACTACATCAAATGTCAATTTCTAAGACAAAAAGAATTTTCTATACTTCACACTACATTTCCGATGTACAAACACATTACTACTTTTATTATCAAAGAAACACCTTCTCGTACCCAAACTTCAATACAAAGAACACACATTTTGAGAGAAACCGCAACACCTTACGCATCCTATTCCATTTAATGTTAATCCCGAAAACCACCCTGATCCTTTACCCAACCTGTCCGCCATACACGAAAAAAAATTTCAAAGTTCCTTACACTATTTATTCCCAAAGACATCCCAGGTTATAAATTTGCTCTGGCCAGTTAAGCAAACCAATGTATCTCCTAGGGACCCAGTATACAGGAATATATATTTGTAAGGAAATTCAAATGTGAACTTTCGGCGGTTCACTCATAAGTAATACGCATCTAAGAAACGTTACTTTTTAACCCAAACCAATTCAGAAATCTCAACGCATTTAAATATCCTAACCTACATCTTATTAACAATTTCTTTGCAATCCAAGCTGTTGCTGTAGCTCTCAGAATACAAACAAATACTACAACCAACTGATATTACATTGCATGCACAACTAAAGCATTTCATAACACACCTAACGGTTTTGCAGCATTGTTGATCATCAAAATAGCTTCTGAATCCAAGCACACCCAAGTGGTCATTTGCACCTCAAAACAGAACAGGTTTGCTGATCAACTATAGCAAGTGATAAATCAATGCAAATCAATATCAAAGTTAAGTTATTGGCCAAATTAGTACACTTTATGTTACTTATCTTTAAAAATGGTTATGTTGCTCACACTGAATTATAGAAGTCTTTTGTGGTTCAGGTAGATATTTTAATAGTTTTAACATAAACATTATTAGTAGATACAGTACTAAATGATTAGGTACTCCACAAGGTTTACATGTCCTTATTTTTATAAAATAAGGAATAGCAAATTATTAATTTACTGTCCTTCACAAATAGAATAGACGGTTCATTCACTCTTCTGGTTGTTTCAGAGAGAGCTTTTATTTCAATACTATGTTTCTTAAGAGTTTCAACTCTGTTAGTTACACTTCAAGCACTTTGAAAGTTTAGGATTAACATTTGCCACATCTGAGGTTCTCTCATTCCAGATTCTTTTGAAAATTTGAACAAATTCTACCACTAAAAACATCAATCAGACGAACATTCATTTACAAGCTTTAAAAAAAGAAGGTTGATTAACGAAATTGGAACTAAATCCAGTCTATCACCTCTGTGTATTAGCGCGTTTAATTTCAGGTAATTAAGCCTCAATCAACAATGGGAGCTAACGGCATTGACAAAGTAAAATTAATATTCAAAAGAATTTGAGACACTTGAACAATTTAAAGTTAAGCTTTAATTTTCATCGAACTTCAGATATATGTGCCAATTATATCAAGAGCATTGCACTGTCTTTGGATTTCTATTACTTACCATGTTGACAGAGTTCTGCAAAAAGAAGTGAAGGATTCACAGCCACTGTTGACATCCAATAGTAATTATACACTGCAGGCACATCCAAAAGGACCACTTTCGGCTCAGAATCAGAATGGCTTCCCTGCCCATCTGAAACAAGTAATGTTACAACCCAAATCAATTTTAATATTAAGGATAGCCATAGGTGAAATTACTGAATGTTATGTTTGTCAAGGCACACTCATGCTGCTTAAATCCATCTAAAGAGGCACTTTTGGCTCAAAGTAGATAAGTCTCATGTGTTTGAGAGAAGTTATATTTTCTGATATCAAACTAGGTAATATGGCATCTCATATGATACAAATCCCTTTTTTATAAAAGAAAAAGTACCAAAGTACAAATTGTAATTTTAAGTCAGTCAATTGGAAATTTATCCACTCATCTGGTTGTGTCAGATAAACTTTTTAAACATGACTCTTCTTAGCAATTTATTCTTTGATGTAGAGTTCAGTATGAAATATTTTCAATACTTTAAATCTGTACCATTCACTTTTGCCAACTTTTAAGTTGTTCTTTCCCAATTATTTCTTAAATCTTGAACAAGAATGAACAGAAGCTATAACAAGTGAAGCATGTTTAATTAACAAACGTTTAAGACAAACAGTGTCAGACTAAGTACATCTCATTACCATTATGTTTATTTTCTGAGACAAGGAAACCTCAAATCCTTATGAGCAAACTGAGAATGTACCAAATTGGAATTAAATTTTCAAGTACATTTAACTATTAAAACTAATCTAACATAGTTTTTGAACTCTGATGGAACTTTATTTTTATCCAGTAATCACATCAACATACACTATAATTTGGCTTCTATTACTTACCAACTCTTTTTCAGTACTGCTAATCTCGGAACCCTCTCTCCCTGCATACCCATTCTTCCTGGCTAATTTCGTTAATCTATCTTCACAGACAGCTATTCAACAGTCTTCGTATGAGGACCAAACTTTGAGCAGACAGTCCGCAATCGGTTCATTCACATGCAACAGAACATCAGGAACGTGCAGTATGTTCCCAGTACTTTAAAAATTCACACCAACACCATTTACCTAAATTTACCTTAATTTTGGACTACATCAAATGTCAAATTTCTAAGACAAAAAGAATTTTCTACACTTCACACCACATTTCCGATGTACAAACACATTACTATTTTTATTATAAAAAAACACCTTCCATTAGCCAAAAATTCAATAAAAGAAACACTTATTTTGAGAGAAACAGCAACACATCTTACGCATCCTATTCCATTTGGTGTTAATCCCGAAAGCCACCCTGATCATTTACCCAAAGCTGTCCAGAAAACGCGAAAAAAAATTCCTAGTTCCTTACACTATACATTCCCAAGGACATCCCACGTTATAAATTGGCTCTGGCCAGTTAAGCAAAAAATGTATCTCCTAGGGACCCAGTATACAGGAATAAATGTTCGTAAGGAAATTCAAATGTGAACTTTAGGCGGTTCACTCATAAGTAATACGCATCTAAGAAACATTTTTTTAACCCAAACCAATACAGAAATTTCAACGCATTTAAATATCCTAACCTACATCTTCCCATTAACAAAGTCTTTGCAATCCAAGCTGTTGCTGTAGCTCTCAGAATACAAACAAATATTACCCAACTGATATTACATTCCCTCCACAACTAAAGCATTTCATAACACACCTATCGGTTTTGCAGCATTGTTGATGATCAAAAGCAGTTCTGGAATCCAAGCACATCCAACTTCATTTGTACCTCAGAAACACAACAGGTTTGCTGATCAACTGTAACAAGCGATAAATCAATGCAAATCAATTTTCAATATCAAAGGTAGCTATTGGTGAAATTAATACACCTTAGGCTACATATCTTACAAAGTAGTTATGTTGCTCACACGGAATTATAGAAGCCTTTTGTGCTTCAGGTAGATATTTTAATAGATTTGACATAAACATTATTTGTAGATAAAGTACTAAATGATTACGTACTCCACATGGTATTATAGTCCTTATTTTTATAAAATAAGGAATAGCAAATTATTAATATACTGTCTTTCAAACACAGAATAGCAACTTCATTCACTGTTCTGGTTGTTTCAATACAATGTTTCTTAAGAGTTTCAACTCTTTTAGTTACACTTCAGGCACTTTGAAAGTGTAGCATTAACATTTGCCACATTTGAGGTTCTCTCACTCCAGATTCTTTTGAAAATTTGAACAAATTCTACCACTATATACATCCTTGAGAGGAACTTTCATTTACAAAGTTTAAAAAACAGAAAGTCAAGGAATGCCATTGGAACTAAATGCAATCTATCACTTCTGTGTATTAGGATGTTTAATTTCAGGTAGTAAAGCCTCAAACAACTAAGGGTGCAAAAGGCATTGACTTAAAGTAAACTTACTTTTCAAAAGATTTCGAGACACTTGAACAATTTAAATTTAAGCTGTTAGTATGACCGAAATACACATATGTGTACCAATTATATCAAGACAAATGCACTGTCTTTGGATTTCTATTACCTACCATGTTCCCAGAGAACTGCTAAAAGAAGTGAATGATTCACAGCCACTGTTGACATCCAATACTAATTATACACTCCAGGCACATCCAAAAGGACCATTTATAGCTCAGAATCAGAATGGCATCCCTGCCCATCTGAAACAAGTATTGTTAAAACCCAAATCAATTTTAATATTATGGATAGCCATAGGTGAAATTAGTGAATCTTATTTTTGTCAAGACACTCTCAACTTATAAAAACCCAACTAAAGAGGAACTTTGGGCTCAAAGTAGATAAGTCTCATGTGTTTGAGACAAGTTATATTTTCTGATAGTAAACTTATGGGATCCCAAATGATACTCACATCCCTTTTTTACAAAGGAAGAAGTACCAAAGTAAAAATTTTAATTTTAAGTCAGTCAATTAGAAATTTATTCACTCTTCTGGTTATGTGAGATAAATTTCTTAAACATGACTGTTCTTAGCAATTTATTCTGTGATGTAGAGTTCAATATGTAATATTTTCAATACTGTAAATCTGTACTATTTACTTTTGCCAACTTTTAAGTTGTTCTTTCCCAATTATTTCTTAAATCTTGAACAAGAATGAACAGAAGCTACAACAAGCGAAGCATGTTTAGTTAAACATTTGAGAAAAACAATGTTGCACAAAGTACATCTCATTACCATTATGTTCATTATCTGAGACAAGGAAACTTCATATCCTTATGAGCAAATTGATAATGTACCAAATTGGAATTAAATTTTGAAGTACGTTTAGCTATTAAAACTATTTTAACATAGTCTTTAACTTTGATGGAACTTTAGTTCTGTCTACTAATCACATCAACATACACTGTAATTTGACTTCTATTACTTACCAAGTCTTTTTTAGTACTGCTAATCTCGGAGCCCTCTCTCTCTGCATACCCATTCTTCCTGGCTAATTCCGTTAATCAGTCTTCACAGACAGCTATTCAACAGTCTTCGTATGAGGACCAAACTTTGAGCAGACATTCCGTAATCGGCTCATTCACATGCAACAGAACGTCACGAACGTGTAATATGTTCCCAGTACTTTAAGCATTCACACCAACAAAATTTACCTAAATCTAGCATATTTTTGGACTACATCAAATGTCAAATTTCTAAGACAGAAAGAATTTTCTACACTTCACACCACATTTCCGGTGTACAAACACATTACTAGTTTTATTATAAAAGAACCCTTCCATTAGCCAAAAATTCAATAAAAGGAACACTTATTTTGGGAGAAACAGCAACACATCTTACGCATCCTATTCCATTTGGTGTTTAGCCCGAAAACTACCCTGATCATTGACCCAAACCTGTCCCCAAATCGCGAATAAAAATTCGAAGTTCGTTATACTGTTTATTCCCAAGGACATCCCAGGTTATAAATTGGCTCTGGCCAGTTAAGCAAACCAATTTATCTCCTAGGGACCCAGTATACAGGAATAAATGTTCCTAAGGAAATTCAAATGTGAACTTTAGGCGGTTCACTCATAAGTAATACGCATCTAAGAAACATTATTTTAACGGAATTAATTGTTCTTCCACACAAGCCGTGTGTTGGACAGGGTTGGAAAGGTAGAATCAGATGACTGAAAAATTCAATGCCATAGCCGGGATTTGAACCACGGACCTCCCGGTCTCCGTCCGGTTGCTCTAACCACTGAGCTACCATGGCAACATGCCGACACGACATTAAATTCTCCAGCTGATTCGCATTTTCCCGGTAAACCACAAGGAGATCTCAAATTGTATTGAGATGCCATACCCCAATGGCGACTTACATTTATTGTAAGTACTTTAAGTCCCGGGCTTTATAGTTGCAACCACTATTAGGTCAATTAACGGAATTAATTGTTCTTCCACACAAGCCGTGTGTTGGACAGGGTTGGAAAGGTAGAATCAGAGGACTGAAAAATTCAATGCCATAGCCGGGATTTGAACCACGGACCTCCCGGTCTCCGTCCGGTTGCTCTAACCACTGAGCTACCATGGCAACATGCCGACACGACATTAAATTCTCCAGCTGATTCGCAATCTCCTTGTGGTTTACCGGGAAAATGCGAATCAGCTGGAGAATTTAATGTCGTGTCGGCATGTTGCCATGGTAGCTCAGTGGTTAGAGCAACCGGACGGAGACCGGGAGGTCCGTGGTTCAAATCCCGGCTATGGCATTGAATTTTTCAGTCCTCTGATTCTACCTTTCCAACCCTGTCCAACACACGGCTTGTGTGGAAGAACAATTAATTCCGTTAATTGACCTAATAGTGGTTGCAACTATAAAGCCCGGGACTTAAAGTACTTACAATAAATGTAAGTCGCCATTGGGGTATCGCATCTCAATACAATTTGAGATCTCCTTGTGGTTTACCGGGAAAATGCGAATCAGCTGGAGAATTTAATGTCGTGTCGGCATGTTGCCATGGTAGCTCAGTGGTTAGAGCAACCGGACGGAGACCGGGAGGTCCGTGGTTCAAATCCCGGCTATGGCATTGAATTTTTCAGTCATCTGATTCTACCTTTCCAAACATTATTTTGTTTAACCCAAACCAATCCAGAAATTTCAACGCATTTAAATATTCTAAACTACATGTTCCCATTAACAATGTCTTTGCAATCCAAGCTGTTGCTGTAGCTCTCAGAATACAAACAAATACTACAACTGATATTACATTCCATCCACAACTAAAGCATTTCATAACACACCTAACGGTTTTGCAGCATTGTTGAGGTCGAAAGCAGCTTCACAATCCAAGCACACCCAACTGGTCATTTGTACCTCAGAAACACAACAGGTTTGGTGATCAACTGTAACAAGCGATATATCAATGCAAATCAATTTTCAATTTTAAAGGTAATTATTGGGGAAATTAGTACACCTTGTGCAAAAGATTTTTAAAAGTGGTTATATTGCTCACACTGAATTATAGAAGTCTTTTGTGGTTCTGGTAAATATTTTAATAGTTTTGACAAACATTCTTTGTAGATATACTACTAAATGATTAGGTGCTCCACATGCTATACAAGTCCTTAAGTTTATAAAATAAGGAATAGTAAATTATTAATTTACTGTCTTTCAAAAATAGAATAGACACTTCATTCACTGTTCTAGTTGTATAGAGAGAGCTTTTATTTCAATACAATGTTTCTTAAGAATTTCAACTCTGTTAGTTACACTTCGAGCACTTTGAAAGTGTAGCATTGACATTTGCAACACATGAAGTGATTCTTTTCAAAACTTGAACAGCATCCAGCACTGAATACATCAACGACATGAATTTTCATTTACAAACTTTAAAACACAGAAAGTCGATTAACTCCATTGGAACTAAATACAGTATCATACCTCTGTGTATTAGGGTGCTTTATTTTCAGGTAATTAAGCCTCAAACAATAATGGGAGGAAACGGCCTTGACTAAAAGAAAAGTTAATATTCAAAACATTTTGAGACACTTGCAAAATTCAAAGCAAATTTTTTACTTTGACTGAACTTCAGAAATATGTATGCCAATGATATTAACACAATTGCACTGTCTTTGGATTTCTATTACTTACCATGTTCACCGAGTCCTGCTAAAAGAAGTGAAGGATTTACAGCCACTCTTGAAATCCAACAGTAATTGTATACTCCAGGCACATCCGAAAGGTTCCATTTATAGCTCAGTAACAGAGTGGCATCCCTGCACATCTGAAACAGGTATTGTTACAACCCAAATCAATTTTATTATTAAGGATAGCCATAGGTGAAAGTACAGAATGTTATGTTTATCAAGACACTCTCAGTTGCTTAAACCCAACTGAAGAGGCACTTTGGGCTAAGAGTAGATAAGTCTCACGTGTTTGAGAGAAGTTTCATTTTCGATATTAAACTAAATAATAGGGATCCCATATGACACACACATCCCTTTTTTATAAAAGAACAAGTAGCAAAGTACAAATTGTAATTTTAAATTTCTTAAACATGACTCACCTTAGCAATTTATTCTGTGATGTAGAGTTCAATATGTAATATTTTCAATACTTTAGATTTGTACCATTCACTTTTGCCAACTTTTAAGTTGTTCTTTCCCATATATTTCTTAAATCTTGAACAAGAATGAACTGAAGCTACAACAAGCGAAGCATGTTTAATTAACAAACATTGAAGACAGTGTCAGACTAAGTACATCTCACTACCATTATGTTTATTTTTTGAGACAAGGAAACCTCAAATCCTTGTGAGCAAATTGAGAATGTACCAAATTGTAATTAAATTTTTAAGTACGTGTAGCTATTAAAACTATTCTAACATAGTTTTTAACTTTGATGGAACTTTATTTTTGTCCACTAATCACATCAACATACACTGTAATTTGGGTTCTATTACTTACCAAGTCTTTTTCAGTACTGTTAATCTCGGAACCCTCTCTCCCTGCATACACATTCTTCCTGGGCAATTCCGTTAATGAGTTTTCACAGACAGCTATTCAACAGTCTTCGTATGAGGGCCAAACTTTGAGCAGACATTCCGCAAGCGGCTCATTCACATGCAACAGAACATCAGGAACGTGTAGTATGTTCCCAGTACTTTAAACAGTCACACCAAAAAATTTACCTAAATCTACCATAATTTTGGACATCAAATCTCAAATTTCTAAGACAAAAAGAATTTTCTACACTTCACACCACATTTCCGAAGTACAAACACATTACTATTTTTATTATCAAAAAAACCCCTTCCATTAGCCAAAAATTCAATAAAAGGAACACTTATTTTGAGAGAAACAGCAACACATCTTGTGCATCCTATTCCATTTGGTGTTTATCTCGAAAACCACCCCGATCATTTACCCAAACCTGTCCCGAAAACGCGAAAAAAAATTCGGAGTTCCTTAGACTATTTATTCCCAAGGACATCCCAGGTTATAAATTGGCTCTGGCCAGTTCAGCAAACCAATGTACCTCCTAGGGACCCAGTATACAGGAATAAATGTTGTAAGGAAATTCAAATGTGAACTTTAAGCGGTTCAATCATAAGTAATATGCATCTAAGAAACATTTTTAACCCAAACCGACCTACATCTTCCCATTAACAATGCCTTTGCAATCCTAATTGTTGCTGTAGCTTTCAGAATACAAAACATATACTACAACCAACTGATATTACATTCCATTCACAACTAAAGCATTTCATAACATACCTATCGGTTTTGAGCATTGTTAATGATCAAAAGCAGCTTCAGAATTCAAGCACACCCAACTTCATTTGTACCTCAGAAACACAACAGGTTTGCTGATCAACTGTAACAAGCGATAAATCAATGCAAATCAATTTTCAATATCAAAGGTAGCTATTGGTGAAATTAATACACCTTAGGCTACATATCTTACAAAGTAGTTATGTTCCTCACACTGAATTAGAGAAGTCTTTTGTGGTTCAGGTAGATATTTTAATAGCTTTCACAAATGTTATTGCTAGATACAGTACTAAATGATTAGGTACTCCACATGGTATACAAGTCCTTATTTTTATAAAACAAGGAATAGCAAATTATTAATTTACTGTCTTTCAAACACAGAATAGCAACTTCATTCACTGTTCTGGTTGTTTCAATACAATGCTTCTTAAGAGTTTCAACTCTTTTAGTTACACTTCAGGCACTTTGAAAGTGTAGCATTAACATTTGCCACATTTGAGGTTCTCACTCCAGATTCTTTTGAAAATTTGAAAAAATTCTACCACTATATACATCCTTGAGAGGAACTTTCATTTACAAAGTTTAAAAAACAGAAAGTCAAGGAATGCTATTTCAACTAAAACCAATCTATCACTTCTGTGTAGTAGGGTGTTTAATTTCAGGTAATAAAGCCTCAAACAACAATGGGCTCAAAAGGCATTGACTGTAACAATTTAAATTTAAGCTGTTAGTTTGACTGAAATACACATATATGTGCCAATTATATCAAGACAAATACACTGTCTTTGGATTTCTATTACCTACCATGTTCCCTGAGATCTGCTAAAAGAAGTGAACGATTCACAGCCACTGTTGACATACAATACTAATTATACACTCCAGGCACATCCAAAAGGAACATTTATAGCTCAGAATCAGAATGGCATCCCTGCCCATCTGAAACAAGTATTGTTACAAACGAAATCAATTTTAATATTATGGATAGCCATAGGTGAAATTAGTGAATCTTATGTTTGTCAAGACACTCTCATGCTTATAAAAACCTAACTAAAGAGGAACTTTGGGCTCAAAGTAGATAAGTCTCATGTTTTTGAGACAAGTTATATTTTCTGATATTAAACTTATGGGATCCCAAATGATACTCACATCCCTTTTTTACAAAGGAACAAGTACCAAAGTAAAAAATGTAATTTTAAGTCAGTCAATAGGAAATTTATTTACTCTTCTAGTTATGCGAGATAAATTTCTTAAACATGACTCTTCTTAGCAATGTATTCTCTGATGTAGAGTTCAATATGTAATATTTTCAATACTTCAAATCTGTACCATTCACTTTTGCCAACTTTTAAGATGTTCTTGCCCAATTATTTCTTAAATCTTGAACCAGACTGAACAGAAGCTACAAGTGAAGCATGTTTAATTAACAGTGTCAGACTAAGTAAATCTCATTACCATTATTTTTATTTTCTGAGACAAGGAAACCTCAAATCCTTATGAGCGAATTGAGAATGTACCAAATTGCAATTAAATTTTGAAGTACGTTTAGCTATTAAAACTATTCTAACATAGTTTGTAACTTTGATAGAACTTTATTTTTGTCCACTAATCACAGCAACATACACTATACTTTAGCTTCAATTACTTACCAAGTCTCTTTCAGTACTGCTAATCTCGGAACCCTCTCTCCCTGCATACCCATTCTTCCTGGCTAATTCCGTTAATCAGTCTTCATATGAGGACAAAACTTTGAGCAGACATTCCGCAATCGGTTCATTCACATGCAACAGAACATCAGGAACGTGTAGTATATTCCCAGTACTTTAAACATTCACACCAACAAAATTTACCTAAATCTACATTAATTTTGGACTACATCAATGTCAAATTTTAAGACAAAGAATTTTCTACACTTCACACCACATTTCCGATGTACAAACACATTACTATTTTTATTATCAATAAAACACCTTCCATTAGCAAAACTTGAATAAAACAAACACTTATTTTGAGAGAAACAGCAACACATCTAACGCATCCTACTCCATTTGGTGTTTATCCCGAAAACCACCCTGATCATTTTAGAACCTGCACCAAATAGCGAAAAAAAATTCGAAGTTCCTTACACTATTTATTCCCAAGGACATCCCAGGTTACAAATTGGCTCTGGCCAGTTAAGCAAACCAATGTATCCCCTAGGGACCCAGTATACAGGAATAATGTTCGTAAGGAAATTTAAATGCGGTTCACTCATAAGTAATACACATCTAAGAAACATTTTTTTAACCCAAACCAATCCAGTAATTTCATCGCATTTAAATATCCTAACCTACATCTTCCCATTAACAATGTCTTTGCAATCCAAACTGTTGCTGTAGCTCTCAGAATACAAACAAATATTACATCAAATGATATTATATTCCATCCACAACTAAAGCATTTCATAACACACCTATCGGGTTTGCAGCATTGTTGATGATCAAAAGTAGTTTTGGAATCCAAGCACACTCAACTTCATTTGTACCTCAGAAACAAAACAGGTTTGCTGATCAAATGTAACAAGCGATAAATCAATGCAAATCAATTTTCAATATCAAAGGTAGCTATTGGTGAAATTAATACACCTCTGGCTACATATCTTAAAAAGTAGTTATGTTGCCCACACTGAATTATAGAAGCCTTTTGTGCTTCAGGTAGATATTTTAATAGTTTTGACATTAACATTATTTGTAGATAAAGTACTAAATGATTAGGTACTCCACATGGTATACAAGTCATTTTTATAAAATAAGGAATAGCAAATTATTAATTTACTGTCTTTCAAACACAGAATAGCAACTTCATTCACTGTTCTGGTTGCTTCAATACAACGTTTCTTAAGAGTTTCAACTCTTTTAGTTACACTTCAGGCACTTTCAAAGTGTAGCATTAACATTTGCCATATTTGAGGTTCTCGCATTCCAGATTCTTTTGAAAGTTTCAACAAATTCTACCACTATATACATCATTGAGAGGAACTTTCATTTACAAAGTTTTAAAAAACAGAAAATCAATGAATGCCATTGGAACTAAATCCCATCTCTCACTTCTGTGTATTAGGGTGTTAATTGCAGGTAATTAAGCCTCAAACAACAATGGGCGCAAAAGGCATTCACTTTAACAGTTTAAATTTAAGCTGTTAGTTTGACCGAAATTCACATATATTGCCAATTATATCAAGAGAAATGCACTGTCTTTTGGATTTCTATTACCTACCATGTTCCCCGAGATCTGCTAAAAGGAGTGAACGATTCACAGCCACTGTTGACATCCAATATTAATTATACACTGCAGGCACATCCAAAAGGACCATTTATAGCTCAGAATCAGAATGGCGTCCCTGCCCATCTGAAACAAGTATTGTTACAACCCAAATCAATTTTAGTATTATGGATAGCCATAGGTGAAATTAGTGGATCTTATGTTTGTCAAGACACTCTCATGCTAATAAAAACCAAACTAAAGAGGCACTTTGGGCTCAAAGTAGATAGGTCTCGTGTGTTTAAGACAAGTTATATTCTCTGATATTAAACTAGGTAATATGGGATCCCATATGATACTCACATCCCTTTTTTTATAAAAAAAACAAGTACCAAAGTACAAATTGTAATTTTAAATCAGTCAATTGGAAATTTATCCACTCTTCTGGTTGTGTGAGATAAAGTTCCTGAACATGACTCTCCTTAGCAATTTATTCTCTGGTGTAGAGTTCAGTATGTAGTATTTTCAATACTTTAAATCTTTGCCATTCACTTTTTCCAACTTTTAAGCTGTTCTTTCCTAATTATGTCTTAAATCTTGAACAAGAATGAACAGAAGCTACAAAAAGCGAAGCATGTTTAGTTAACAAACGTTTGCCAAAAACAATGTCGCACAAAGTACATCTCATTACCATTATGTTTAATATCTGAGACAAGGAAACCTTATATCCTTATGAGCAAATTGATAATGCACCAAATTGGAATTAAATTTTGAAGTACGTTTAGCTATTAAAACTATTTTAACATAGTCTTTAACTTTGATGGATTTTTAGTTCTGTCTACTAATCACAACATACACTGTAATTTGACTTTTATTACTTACCAAGTCTTTTTTAGTACTGCTGATCTCGAAACCCTCTCTCTCTGCATACCCATTCTTCCTGGCTAATTCTGTTACAGTCTTCACAGATAGCTATTCAACAGTCTTCATATGAGGACCAACCTTTGAGCAGACATTCCGCAATTGGTTCATTCACATGCAACAGAACATCAGGAACGTGCAGTATGTTCCCAGTACTTTAAACATTAACACCAACACCATTTACCTAAATTTACCTTAATTTTGGACTACATCAAATGTCAAATTTCTAAGACAAAAAGAATTTTCTACACTTCACACCACATTTCCGATGTACAAACACATCACTATTTTTATTATAAAAAAACACCTTCCATTAGCCAAATATTCAATAAAAGGAACACTTATTTTGAGAGAAACAGCAACACATCTTACGCATCCTATTCCATTTGGTGTTAATCCGGAAAACCACACTGATTATTTACCCAAACCTGTCCACAAAACCCGAAAACAAATTCGTAGTTCCTTACATTATACATTCCCAAGGACATCCCAGGTTATAAATTGGCTCTGGCCAGTTAAGCAAACCAATGTATCTCCTAGGGACCCAGTATACAAGAATAAATGTTCGTAAGGAAATTCAAATTTGAACTTTAGGCGGTTCACTCATAAGTAATACGCAATCTAAGAAACATTTTTTTTAACCCAAACCAATCCAGAAATTTCAACGCATTTAAATATCCTAACCTAATTCTTCCCATTAACAAAGTCTTTGCAATCCAAGCTGTTGCTGTAGCTCTCAGAATACAAACAAATATTACAACCAACTGATATTACATTCCATCCACAACTAAAGCATTTCATAACACACCTATGGGTTTTGCAGTATTGTTGATGATCAAAAGCAGTTTCGGAATCCAAGCACACCCAACTGGTCATTTGTACCTCAGAAACACAACAGGTTTGCTGATCCACTGTAACAAGCGATAAATCAATGCATATCAATATCAAAGGTAGCTATTGGTGAAATTAATACACCTTAGGCTACATATTTTAAAAAGTAGTTATGTTGCTCACACTGAATTATAGAAGTCTTTTGTGCTTCAGGTAGATATTCTAATAGTTTTGACATAAACATTATTTGTAGATACAGTACTAAATGATTAGATACTCCACATGGTATACAAGTCATTTTTATAAAATAAGGAATAGCAAATTATTAATTTACTGTCTTTCAAACACAGAATAGCAACTTCATTCACTGTTCTGGTTGTTTCAATACAATGTTTCTTAAGAGTTTCAACTCTGTTAGTTACACTTCAGGCACTTTGAAAGTGTAGCATTAACATTTGCCACATTTGAAGTTCTCCCACTCCAGATTCTTTTGAAAATTTGAACAACTTTTACCACTATATACATCATTGAGAGGAACTTTCATTTACAAAGTTTAAAAAACAGAAAGTCAATGAATGCCATTCGAACTAAATCCAATCTATCACTTCTGTGTAGTAGGTGTTTAATTTCAGGTAATTAAGCCTCAAACAACAATGGGCGCAAAAGGCATTGACTTTAACAATTTAAATTTAAGCTGTTAGTTTGACCGAAATACACATATGTGCCAATTATATCAAGACAAATGCACTGTCTTTGGATTTCTATTACCTAACATGTTCCCCGAGATCTGCTAAGAGAAGTGTAGGATTCACAGCCACTGTTGACAGCCAATACTAATTATACACTCCAGGCACATCCAAAAGGACCATTTATAGCTCAGAATCCGAATGGCGTCCCTGCCCATCTGAAACAAGTATTGTTACAACCCAAATCAATCTTAGTATTATGGATAGCCATAGGTGAAATTAGTGAATCTTATGTTTGTCAAGACACTCTCATGCTTATAAAAACCCAACTAAAGAGGCACTTTGGGCTCAAAGTAGATAAGTCTCATGTTTTTGAGACAAGTTATATTTTCTGATATTAAACTTATGGGATCCTAAATGATACTCACATCCCTTTTTACAAAGGAACAATACCAAAGTAAAAAATGTAATTTTAAGTCAGTCAATAGGAAATTTATTCACTCTTCTAGTTATGCGAGATAAATTTCTTAAACATGACTCTTCTTAGCAATGTATTCTCTGATGTAGAGTTCAATATGTAATATTTTCAATACTTTAGATTTGTACCATTCACTTTTGCCAACTTTTAAGTTGTTCTTTCCCAATTATTTCTTAAATCTTGAACAAGAATGAACGGAAGCTACAACAAGCAAAGCATGTTTAATTAACAAACATTTAAGACAGTATCAGACTAAGTACATATCATTACCATTATGTTTATTTTTTGAGACAAGGACACCTCAAATCCTTATGAGCAAATTGAGAATGTACCAAATTGTAATTAAATTTTTAAGTACGTGTAGCTATTAAAACTATTCTAACATAGTTTTTAACTTTGATGCAACTTTATTTTTGTCCACTAATCACATCAACATACACAGTAATTTGGCTTCTATTACTTACCAAGTCTCTTTCAGTACTGCTAATATCGGAACCCTCTCCCTGGATACCCATTCTTCCTGGCTATTTCCGTTAATCAGTCTTTGTATGAGGACAAAACTTTGAGCAGACATTCCGCAATCGGTTCATTCACATGCAACAGAACATCAGGAACGTGTAGTATATTCCCAGTATTTTAAACATTCACACCAACAATATTTACCCAAATCTACCTTAATTTTGGACTACATCAAATGTCAAATTTTAAGGCAAAAAGAATTTTCTACACTTCACACCACATTTCCGATGTACAAATACAGCACTATTTTTATTATCAATAAAACCCCTTCCATTAGCAAAACTTGAATAAAAGGAACACTTATTTTGAGAGAAACAGCAACACATCTTACGCATACTATTCCATTTAGTGTTTATCCCGAAAACCACCCTGATCATTTATCCAAACATGTCCCTAAAACGTGAAAAAAATTCGAAGTTCCTTACACTATTTATTCCCAAGGACATCCCAGGTTATAAATTGGCTCTGGCCAGTTAAGCAAACCAGTACATCTCCTAGGGACCCAGTATACAGGAATAAATGTTGTAAAGAAATTCAAATGTGAACTTTAGGCGGTTCACTCATAAGTAATATGCATCTAAGAAACATTATTTTTTAACCTAAACCAACCTACATCTTCCCATTAACAATGCCTTTGCAATCCAAATTGTTGCTGTAGCTCTCAGAATACAAAACATATACTACAACCAACTGATATTACATTCCATTCACAACTAAAGCATTTCATAACACACCTATCGGTTTTGAGCATTGTTGATGATCAAAAGCAGTTTCGGAATCCAAGCACACCCAACTTCATTTGTACCTCAGAAACACAACAGGTTTGCTGATCAACTGTAACAAGCGATAAGTCAATGCAAATCAATTTTCAATATCAAAGGTAGCTATTGGGGAAATTAATACACCTTAGGCTACATATTTTTAAAAGTAGTTATGTTGCTCACACTGTATTAGAGAAGTCTTTTGTGGTTCAGGTAGATATTTTAATAGCTTTCACAAACGTTATTTGTAGATACTGTACTAAATGATTAGGTACTCCACATGGTATACAAGTCCTTATTTTTATAAAACAAGGAATAGCAAATTATTAATTTACTGTCTTTCAAACACAGAATAGCAACTTCATTCACTGTTCTGGTTGTTTCAATACAATGTTTCTTAAGAGTTTCAACTCTTTTAGTTACACTTCAGGCACTTTCAAAGTGTAGCATTAACATTTGCCATATTTGAGGTTCTCTCACTCCAGATTCTTTTGAAAGTTTGAACAAATTCTACTACTACATACATCATTGAGAGGAACTTTCATTTACAAAGTTTTAAAAAACAGAAAATCAATGAATGCCATTGGAACTAAATCCCATCTATCACTTCTGTGTATTAGGGTGTTAATTTCAGGTAATTAAGCCTCAAACAACAATGGGAGCAAAAGGCATTGACTTTAACAATTTAAATTTCAGCCGTTAGTTTGACCGAAATTCACATATATGTGCCAATTATATCAAGACAAATGCACTGTCTTTGGATTTCTCTTACCTACCATGTTCCCTGAGAACTGCTAAAAGAAGTGCACGATTCACAGCCACTGTTGACATCCAATACTAATTATACACTCCAGGCACATCCAAAAGGAACATTTATAGCTCAGAATCAGAATGGCATCCCTGCCCATCTGAAACAAGTATTGTTACAACCCAAATCAATTTTAGTATTATGGATAGCCATAGGTGAAATTAGTGAATCTTATGTTTGTCAAGACACTCACATGCTTATAAAAACCCAACTTAAGAGGCACTTTGGGCTCAAAGTAGATAAGTCTCGTGTGTTTAAGACAAGTTATATTTTCTGATATTAAACTAGGTAATATGGGATCCCATATGCTACTTGCATCCCTTTTTTTATAAAAAAAACAAGTACCAAAGTACAAATTGTAATTTTAAATCAGTCAATTGGAAATTTATCCACTCTTCTGGTTGTGTGAGATAAAGTTCCTGAACATGACTCTCCTTAGCAATTTATTCTCTGGTGTAGAGTTCAATATGTAGTATTTTCAATACTTTAAATCTTTGCCATTCACTTTTGCCAACTTTTAAGTTGTTCTTTCCCAATTATGTCTTAAATCTTGAACAAGACTGAACAGAAGCTACAAGTGAAGCATGTTTAGTTAACAAATGTTGGACAAAAACAATGTCGCACAAAGTACATCTCATTACCATTACGTTTATTATCTGAGACAAGGAAACCTTATATCCTTATGAGCAAATTGATAATGTACCAAATTGGAATTAAATTTTGAAGTACGTTTAGCTATTAAAACTATTTTAACATAGTCTTTAAGTTTGATGGAACTTTAGTTCTGTCTACTAATCACATCAACATACACTGTAATTTGACTTCTATTACTTACCAAGTCTTTTTTAGTACTGCTGATCTCAGAGCCCTCTGTCTCTCTGCATACCTATTCTTCCTGGCTAATTCCGTTAATCAGTCTTCACAGACAGCTATTCAACAGTCTTCGTATGAGGACCAAACTTTGAGCAGACATTCCGTAATCGGCTCATTCACATGCAACAGAACATCAGGAACGTGTAATATGTTCCCAGTACTTTAAGCATTCACACCAACAAAATTTACCTAAATCTAGCATATTTTTGGACCACATCAAATGTCAAATTTCAAAGACAAGAAGAATTTTCTACACTTCACACCACATTTCCGATGTACAAACACATTACTATTTTTATTATAAAAAACCCCTTCCATTAGCCACAAATTCAATAAAAGGAACACTTATTTTGGGAGAAACAGCAACACATCTTACGCATCCTATTCCATTTGGTGTTTATCCCGAAAACCACCCTGATCATTTACCCAAACCTGTCCCCAAATCGCGAAAAAAAATTCGAAGTTCCCTACACTGTTTATTCCCAAGGACATCCCAGGTTATAAATTGACTCTGGCCAGTTAAGCAAACCAATTTATCTCCTAGGGACCCAGTATACAGGAATAAATGTTTGTAAGGAAATTCAAATGCGAACTTTAGGCGGTTCATTCATAAGTAATACGCATCTAAGAAACATTATTTTGTTTAACCCAAACCAATCCAGAAATTTCAACGCATTTAAATATTCTAATCTACATGTTCGCATTAACAATGTCTTTGCTTTCGAAGCTGTTGCTGTAGCTCTCAGAATACAAACAAATATTACAACTGATATTACATTCCATCCACAACTAAAGCATTTCATAACACACCTAACGGTTTTGCAGCATTGTTGATGTTCAAAAGCAGCTTCAGGAACCAAGCACACCCACCTTCATTGATACCTCAGAAACAAAACAGGTTTGCTGATCAACTGTAACAAGCGATATATCAATGCAAATCAATTTTCAACATCAATGGTAGCTATTGGGGAAATTAATACACCTAAGGCTACATATTTTAAAAAGTAGTTATGTTGCTCATACTGAATTATAAAAGTCTTTTGTGCTTCAGGTAGATATTTTAATAGTATTGACATAAACATTATTTGTAGATACACTACTAAATGATTAGGTGCTCCACATGCTATACAAGTCTTTAAGTTTATAAAATAAGGAATAGTAAATTATTAATTTACTGTCTTTCAAAAATAGAATAGACACTTCATTCACTGTTCTAGTTGTATAGAGAGAGCTTTTATTTCAATACAATGTTTCTTAAGAATTTCAACTCTGTTAGTTACACTTCGAGCACTTTGAAAGTGTAGCATTGACATTTGCAACACTTGAAGTGATTCTTTTGAAAATTTGAACAGCATCCAGCACTGAATACATCGACACGAATTTTCATTTACAAACTTTAAAAAACAGAAAGTTGATTAACTCCATTGGAACTAAATACAGTATCATACCTCTGTGTATTAGGGTGCTTTATTTTCAGGTAATTAAGCCTCAAACAATAGTGGGAGGAAACGGCCTTGACTAAAAGAAAAGTTAATATTCAAAACATTTTGAGACACTTGCAAAATTCAAAGCAAATTTTTTACTTTGACTGAACTTCCGAAATATGTGCGCCTATGATATCAACACAATTGCACTGTCTTTGGATTTCTATTACTTACCATGTTCACCGAGTTCTGCTAAAAGAAGTGAAGGATTTACAGCCACTCTTGAAATCCAACAGTAATTGTATACTCCAGGCACATCCGAAAAGTTCCATTTATAGCTCAGTAACAGAGTGGCATCCCTGCACATCTGAAACAGGTATTGTTACAACCCAAATCAATTTTATTATTAAGGATAGCCATAGGTGAAAGTACTGAATGTTATGTTTATCAAGACACTCTCAGTTGCTTAAACCCAACTGAAGAGGCACTTTGGGCTAAGAGTAGATAAGTCTCATGTGTTTGAGAGAAGTTTCATTTTGGATATTAAACTAAATAATAGGGATCCCATATGACACACACATCCCTTTTTTATAAAAGAACAAATAGCAAAGTACAAATTGTAATTTTAAATTTCTTAAACATGACTCTCCTTAGCAATTTATTCTCTGATGTAGAGTTCAATATGTAATATTTTCAATACTTTAGATTTGTACCATTCACTTTTTCCAACTTTTAAGCTGTTCTTTCCCAATTATGTCTTAAATCTTGAACAAGAATGAACAGAAGCTACAAAAAGCGAAGCATGTTTAGTTAACAAACGTTTGACAAAAACAATGTCGCACAAAGTACATCTCATTACCATTATGTTTATTATCTGAGACAAGGAAACCTTATATCCTTATGAGCAAATTGATAATGTACCAAATTGGAATTAAATTTTGAAGTACGTTTAGCTATTAAAACTATTTTAACATAGTCTTTAACTTTGATGGATTTTTAGTTCTGTCTACTAATCACAACATACACTGTAATTTGACTTCTATTACTTACCAAGTCTTTTTAGTACTGCTGATCTCGGAACCCTCTCTCTCTGCATACCCATTCTTCCTGGCTAATTCTGTTACAGTCTTCACAGAGAGCTATTCAACAGTCTTCATATGATGACCAACCTTTGAGAAGACATTCCGCAATTGGTTCATTCACATGCAACAGAACATCAGGAACGTGCAGTATGTTCCCAGTACTTTAAACATTAACAACAACACCATTTACCTAAATTTACCTTAATTTTGGACTACATCAAATGTCAACTTTCTAAGACAGAAAGAATTTTCTACACTTCACACCACATTTCCGATGTACAAACACATCACTATTTTTATTATAAAAAAACACCTTCCATTAGCCAAATATTCAATAAAAGGAACACTTATTTTGAGAGAAACAGCAACACATCTTACGCATCCTATTCACTTTTGGTGCTAATCCGGAAAACCACCCTGATCATTTACCCAAACCTGTCCACAAAACCCGAAAAAAAATTCGTAGTTCCTTACATTATACATTCCCAAGGACATCCCAGGTTATAAATTGGCTCTGGCCAGTTAAGCAAACCAATGTATCTCCTAGGGACCCAGTATACAGGAATAAATGTTCGTAAGGAAATTCAAATTTGAACTTTAGGCGGTTCACTCATAAGTAATACGCAATCTAAGAAACATTTTTTTTAACCCAAACCAATCCAGAAATTTCAACGCATTTAAATATCCTAACCTACATCTTCCCATTAACAAAGTCTTTGCAATCCAAGCTGTTGCTGTAGCTCTCAGAATACAAACAAATATTACAACCAACTGATATTACATTCCATCCACAACTAAAGCATTTCATAACACACCTATGGGTTTTGCAGTATTGTTGATTATCAAAAGCAGTTTCGGAATCCAAGCACACCCAACTGGTCATTTGTACCTCAGATACACAACAGGTTTGCTGATCCACTGTAACAAGCGATAAATCAATGCATATCAATATCAAAGGTAGCTATTGGTGAAATTAATACACCTTAGGCTACATATTTTAAAAAGTAGTTATGTTGCTCACACTGAATTATAGAAGTCTTTTGTGCTTCAGGTAGATATTCTAATAGTTTTGACATAAACGTTATTTGAAGATACAGTACTAAATGATTAGATACTCCACATGGTATACAAGTCATTTTTATAAAATAAGGAATAGCAAATTATTAATTTACTGTCTTTCAAACACAGAATAGCAACTTCATTCACTGTTCTGGTTGTTTCAATACAATGTTTCTTAAGAGTTTCAACTCTGTTAGTTACACTTCAGGCACTTTGAAAGTGTAGCATTAACATTTGCCACATTTGAAGTTCTCCAACTCCAGATTCTTTTGAAAATTTGAACAACTTCTACCACTATATACATCATTGAGAGGAACTTTCATTTACAAAGTTTAAAAAACAGAAAGTCAATGAATGCCATTGGAACTAAATCCAATCTATCACTTCTGTGTAGTAGGTGTTTAATTTCAGGTAATTAAGCCTCAAACAACAATGGGCGCAAAAGGCATTGACTTAAAGTAAAGTTACCATTCAAAAGATTTCGAGACACTTGAACAATTTAAATTTAAGCTGTTAGTTTGACCGAAATTCTTATATATGTGCCAATTATATCAAGACAAATACACTTTCTTTGGATTTCTATTACCTACCATGTTCCCCGAGATCTGCTAAGAGAAGTGTAGGATTCACAGCCACTGTTGACAGCCAATACTAATTATACACTCCAGGCACATCCAAAAGGACCATTTATAGCTCAGAATCAGAATGGCGTCCCTGCCCATCTGAAACAAGTATTGTTACAACCCAAATCAATCTTAGTATTATGGATAGCCATAGGTGAAATTAGTGAATCTTATGTTTGTCAAGACACTCTCATGCTTATAAAAACCCAAATAAAGAGGCACTTTGGGCTCAAAGTAGATAAGTCTCATGTTTTTGAGCCAAGTTATATTTTCTGATATTAAACTTATGGGATCCCAAATGATACTAAGATCCCTTTTTACAAAGGAACAAGTACCAAAGTAAAAAATGTAATTTTAAATCAGTCAACAGGAAATTTATTCACTCTTCTAGTTATGCGAGATACATTTCTTAAACATGACTCTTCTTAGCAATGTATTCTCTGATGTAGAGTTCAATATGTAATATTTTCAATAGTTTAAATCTGTACCATTCACTTTTGCCAACTTTTAAGTTGTTCTTTCCCAATTATTTCTTAAATCTTGAACAAGAATGAACAGAAGCTACAACAAGCAAAGCATGTTTAATTAACAAACATTTAAGACAGTGTCAGACTAAGTACATCTAATTACCATTATTTTTATTTTTTGAGACATGGAAACCTCAAATCCTTATGAGCAAATCGAGAATGTACCAAATTGTAATTAAATTTTTAAGTACGTGTAGCTATTAAAACTATTCTAACATAGCTTTTAACTTTGATGGAACTTTATTTTTGTCCACTAATCACATCAACATACACTAATTTGGCTTCTATTACTTACCAAGTCTCCTTCAGTACTGCTAATCTCGGAACCCTCTCCCTGCATACCCATTCTTCCTGGCTAATTCCGTTAATCAGTCTTTGTATGAGCACAAAACTTTGAGCAGACATTCCACAATCGGTTCATTCACATGCAACAGAACATCAGGAACGTGTAGTATATTCCCAGTACTTTAAACATTCACACCAACAAAATTTACCCAAATCTACCTTAATTTTGGACTACATCAAATGTCAAATTTTAAGACAAAAAGAATTTTCTACACTTCACACCACATTTCCGATGTACAAACACATTACTATTTTTATTATCAATAAAAACCCTTCCATTAGCAAAACTTGAATAAAAGGAACACTTATTTTGAGAGAAACAGCAACACATCTTACGCATCCTATTCCATTTGGTGTTTATCACGAAAACCACCCTGATCATTTACCCAAACATGTCCCCAAAACGCGAAAAAAAATTCAAAGTTCCTTACACTATTTATTCCCAAGGACATCCCAGGTTATAAATTGGCTCTGGCCAGTTAAGCAAACCAATTTATCTCCTAGGGACCCAGTATACAGGAATAAATGTTCGTAAGGAAATTCAAATGCGAACTTTAGGCGGTTCATTCATAAGTAATACGCATCTAAGAAACAACATTTTGTTTAACCCAAACCAATCCAGAAATTTCAACGCATTTAAATATTCTAATCTACATGTTTGCATTAACAATGTATTTGCTTTCGAAGCTGTTGCTGTAACTCTCAGAATACAAACAAATATTACAACTGATATTACATTCCATCCACAACTAAAGCATTTCATAACACACCTAACGGTTTTGCAGCATTGTTGATGATCAAAAGCAGCTTCAGGATCCAAGCACACCCACCTTCATTGGTACCTCAGAAACACAACAGGTTTGCTGATCAACTGTACCAAGCGATATATCAATGCAAATCAATTTTCAACATCAATGGTAGCTATTGGGGAAATTAATACACCTAAGGCTACATATTTTAAAAAGTAGTTATGTTGCTCATACTTAATTATAAAAGTCTTTTGTGCTTCAGGTAGATATTTTAATAGTATTGACATAAACATTATTTGTAGATACACTACTAAATGATTAGGTGCTCCACATGCTATACAAGTCCTTAGGTTTATAAAATAAGGAATAGTAAATTATTAATTTACTGTCTTTCAAAAATAGAATAGACACTTCATTCACTGTTCTAGTTGTATAGAGAGAGCTTTTATTTCAATACAATGTTTCTTAAGAATTTCAACTCTGTTAGTTACACTTCGAGCACTTTGAAAGTGTAGCATTGACATTTGCAACACTTGAAGTGATTCTTTTGAAAATTTGAACAGCATCCAGCACTGAATACATCGACACAAATTTTCATTTACAAACTTTAAAAAACAGAAAGTCGATTAACTCCATTGGAACTAAATACAGTATCATACCTCTGTGTATTAAGGTGCTTTATTTTCAGGTAATTAAGCCTCAAACAATAGTGGGAGGAAACGGCCTTGACTAAAAGAAAAGTTAATATTCAAAACATTTTGAGACACTTGCAAAATTCAAAGCAAATTTTTTACTTTGACTGAACTTCAGAAATATGTGCGCCAATGATATCAACACAATTGCACTGTCTTTGGATTTCTATTACTTACCATGTTCACCGAGTTCTGCTAAAAGAAGTGAAGGATTTACAGCCACTCTTGAAATCCTACAGTAATTGTATACTCCAGGCACATCCAAAAAGTTCCATTTATAGCTCAGTAACAGAGTGGCATCCGTGCACATCTGAAACAGGTATTGTTACAACCCAAATCATTTTATTATTAAGGATAGCCATAGGTGAAAGTACTGAACGTTATGTTTATCAAGACACTCACTTGCTTAAACACAACTGAAGAGGCACTTTGGGCTAAGAGTAGATAAGTCTCATGTGTTTGAGAGAAGTTTCATTTTGGATATTAAACTAAATAATAGGGATCCCATATGACACACACATCCCTTTTTTATAAAAGAACGAGTAGCAAAGTACAAATTGTAATTTTAAATTTCTTAAACATGACTCTCCTTAGCAATTTATTCTCTGATGTAGAGTTCAATATGTAATATTTTCAATACTTTAGATTTGTACCATTCACTTTTGCCAACTTTTAAGTTGTTCTTTCCCAATTATTTCTTAAATCTTGAACAAGAATGAACGGAAGCTACAACAAGCGCAGAATGTTTAATTAACAAACATTTAAGACAGTGTCAGACTAAGTACATCTCATTACCATTATGTTTATTTTATGAGACAAAGAAACCTTAAATCCTTATGAGCAAATTGCGAATGTACCAAATTGTAATTAAATCTTTAAGTATGTGTAGCTATTAAAACTATTCTAACATAGTTTTTAACTTTGATGGAACTTTATTTTTGTCCACTAATCACATCAACATACACTGTAATTTGGGTTCTATTACTTACCAAGTCTTTCAGTACTGCTAATCTCAGAACCCTCACTCCCTGCATACGCATTCTTCCTGGGCAATTCCGTTAATAAGTTTTCACAGACAGCTACTCAACAGTCTTCGTATGAGGGCCAAACTTTGAGCAGACATTCCACAAGCGGCTCATTCACATGCAACAGAACATCAGGAACGTGTAGTATGTTCCCAGTACTTGAAACATTCACACCAAAAAATTTACCTAAATCTACCATAATTTTGGACTACATCAAATGTCAAATTCCTAAGACAAAAAGAATTTTCTACACTTCACACCACATTTCCGAAGTACAAACACATTACTATTTTTATTATCAAAAAAACCCCTTCCATTAGCCAAAAATTCAATAAAAGGAACACTTATTTTGAGAGAAACAGCAACACATCTTACGCATCCTATTCCATTTGGTGTTTATCCCGAAAACCACCCTGATCATTTACCCAAACCTGTCCCCAAAACGCGAAAAAAAATTCTGAGTTCCTTACACTATTTATTCCTAAGGACATCCCAGGTTATAAATTGGCTCTGGCCAGCTAAGCAAACCAATGTATCTCCTAGGGACCCAGTATACAGGAATAAATGTAAGGAAATTCAAATGTGAACTTTAGGCGGTTCACTCATAAGTAATATGCATCTAAGAAACATTATTTTTTAACCCAAACCAACCTCCATCTTCCCATTAACAATGCCTTTGCAATCCAAATTGTTGCTGTAGCTCTCAGAATACAAAACATATACTACAACCAACTGATATTACATTCCATTCACAACTAAAGCATTTCATAACACACCTATCGGTTTTGCAGCATTGTTGACGATCAAAAGCAGCTTCGGAATCCAAGCACACCCAACCTCATTTGTACCTCAGAAACACAACTGGTTTGCTGATCAACTGTAACAAGCGATAAATCAATGCAAATCAATTTTCAATATCAAAGGTAGCTATTGGGGAAATTAATACACCTTAGGCTACATATTTTTAAAAGTAGTTATGTTGCTCATACTGAATTAGAGAAGTCTTTTGTGGTTCAGGTAGATATTTTAATAGCTTTCACAAATGTTATTTCTAGATACAGTACTAAATGATTAGGTACTCCACATGGTATACAAGTCCTTATTTTTATAAAACAAGGAATAGCAAATTATTAATTTACTGTCTTTCAAACACAGAATAGCAACTTCATTCACTGTTCTGGTTGTTTCAATACAATGTTTCTTAAGAGTTTCAACTCTTTTAGTTACACTTCAGGCACTTTGAAAGTGTAGCATTAACATTTGCCACATTTGAGGTTCTCTCACTCCAGATTCTTTTGAAAAGTTGAACAAATTCTACCACTATATACATCCTTGAGAGGAACTTTCATTTACAAAGTTTAAAAAACAGAAAGTAAAGGAATGCCATTTCAACTAAAACCAATCTATCACTTCTGTGTAGTAGGGTGTTTAATTTCAGGTAATAAAGCCTCAAACAACAATGGGCGCAAAAGGCATTGACTTTAACAATTTAAATTTAAGCTGTTAGTTTCACTGAAATTCACATATATGTGCCAATTATATCAAGACAAATGCACTGTCTTTGGATTTCGATTACCTACCATGTTCCCCAAGATCTGCTAAAAGAAGTGAACGATTCACAGCCACTGTTGACATCCAATACTAATTATACACTCCAGGCACATCCAAATGGACCATTTATAGCTCAAAATCAGAATGGCATCCCTGCCCATCTGAAACAAGTATTGTTACAAACGAAATCAATTTTAATATTATGGATAGCCATAGGTGAAATTAGTGAATCTTATGTTTGTCAAGACACTCCCATGCTTATAAAAACCCAACTAAAGAGGAACTTTGGGCTCAAAGTAGATAAGTCTCATGTTTTTGAGACAAGTTATATTTTCTGATATTAAACTTATGGGATCCCAAATGATACTCACATCCCTTTTTTACAAAGGAACATGTACCAAAGTAAACATTGTAATTTTAAGTCAGTCAATAGGAAATTTATTCACTCTTCTGGTTATGCGAGATAAATTTCTTAAACATGACTCTTCTTAGCAATTTATTCTCTGATGTAGAGTTCAATATGTAATATTTTCAATACTTTAAATCTGTACCATTCACTTTTGCCAACTTTGAAGTTGTTCTTGCCCAATTATTTCTTGAATCTTGAACCAGTCTGAACAGAAGCTACAAGTGAAGCATGTTTAATTAACAGTGTCAGACTAAGTAAATCTCATTACCATTATGTTTATTTTCTGAGACAAGGAAACCTCAAACCTTATGAGCGAATTGAGTATGTACCAAATTGCAATTAAATTTTGAAGTACGTTTAGCTATTAAAACTATTCTAACATAGTTTGTAACTTTGATAGAACTTTATTTTTGTCCACTAATCACAGCAACATACACTATAATTTAGCTTCTATTACTTACCGAGTCTCTTTCAGTACTGCTAATCTCGGAACCCTCTCTCCCTGCATACCCATTCTTCCTGGCTAATTCCGTTAATCAGTCTTCATATGAGGACAAAACTTTGAGCAGACATTCCGCAATCGGTTCATTCACATGCAACAGAACATCAGGAACGTGTAGTATATTCCCAGTACTTTAAACATTCACACCAACAAAATTTACCTAAATCTACATTAATTTTGGACTACATCAATGTCAAATTTTAAGACAAAGAATTTACTACACTTCACACCACATTTCCGATATACAAACACATTACTATTTTTATTATCAATAAAACCCCTTCCATTAGCAAAACTTGAATAAAACGAACACTTATTTTGAGAGAAACAGCAACACATCTTACGCATCCTATTCCATTTGGTGTTTATCCCGAAAACCACCCTGATCATTTACCCAAACATGTCCCCAAAACGTGAAAAAAATTCAAAGTTCCTTACACTATTTATTCCCAAGGACATCCCAGGTTATAAATTGGCTCTGGCCAGTTAAGCAAACCAATACAGGAATAATTGTTGTAAGGAAATTCAAATGTGAACTTTAGGCGGTTCACTCATAAGTAATATGCATCTAAGAAACATTATTTTTAACCTAAACCAACCTACATCTTCCCATTAACAATGCCTTTGCAATCCAAATTGTTGCTGTAGCTCTCAGAATACAAAACATATACTACAACCAACTGATATTACATTCCATTCACAACTAAAGCATTTCATAACACACCTATCGGTTTTGAGCATTGTTGATGATCAAAAGCAGCTTCGGAATCCAAGCACACCCAACTTCATTTGTACCTCAGAAACACAACAGGTTTGCTGATCAACTGTAACAAGCGATAAATCAATGCAAATCAATTTTCAATATCAAAGGTAGCTATTGGGGAAATTAATACACCTTAGGCTACATATTTTTAAAAGTAGTTATGTTGCTCACACTGAATTAGAGAAGTCTTTTGTGGTTCAGGTAGATATTTTAATAGCTTTCACAAACGTTATTTGTAGATACAGTACTAAATGATTAGGTACTCCACATGGTATACAAGTCCTTATTTTTATAAAATAAGGAATAGCAAATTATTAATTTTCTGTCTTTCAAACACATAATAGCAACTTCATTCACTGTTCTGGTTGCTTCAATACAACGTTTCTTAAGAGTTTCAACTCTTTTAGTTACACTTCAGGCACTTTCAAAGTGTAGCATTAACATTTGCCATATTTGAGGTTCTCGCATTCCAGATTCTTTTGAAAGTTTCAACAAATTCTACCACTATATACATCATTGAGAGGAACTTTCATTTACAAAGTTTTAAAAAACAGAAAATCAATGAATGCCATTGGAACTAAATCCCATCTCTCACTTCTGTGTATTAGGGTGTTAATTTCAGGTAATTAAGCCCCAAACAACAATGTGCGCAAAAGGCATTGACTTTAACAGTTTAAATTTAAGCTGTTAGTTTGACCGAAATTCACATATATTGCCAATTATATCAAGACATATGCACTGTCTTTTGGATTTCTATTACCTACCATGTTCCCTGAGATCTGCTAAAAGAAGTGAACGATTCACAGCCACTGTTGACATGCAATATTAATTATACACTGCAGGCACATCCAAAAGGACCATTTATAGCTTAGAATCAGAATGGCATCCCTGCCCATCTGAAACAAGTATTGTTACAACCCAAATCAATTTTAGTATTATGGATAGCCATAGGTGAAATTAGTGGATCTTATGTTTGTCAAGACACTCTCATGCTAATAAAAACCCAACTAAAGAGGCACTTTGGGATCAAAGTAGATAGGTCTCGTGTGTTTAAGACAAGTTATATTTTCTGATATTAAACTAGGTAATATGGGATCCCATATGATACTCACATCCATTTTTTATAAAAAAAAACAAGTACCAAAGTACAAATTGTAATTTTAAATCAGTCAATTGGAAATTTATCCACTCTTCTTGTTGTGTGAGATAAACTTCCTGAACATGACTCTCCTTAGCAATTTATTCTCTGGTGTAGAGTTCAGTATGTAGTATTTTCAATACTTTAAATCTTTGCCATTCACTTTTGCCAACTTTTAAGCTCTTCTTTCCCAATTATGTCTTAAATCTTGAACAAGAATGAACAGAAGCTACAAAAAGCGAAGCATGTTTAGTTAACAAACGTTTGACAAAAACAATGTCGCACAAAGTACATCTCATTACCATTATGTTTATTATCTGAGACAAGGAAACCTTATATCCTTATGAGCAAATTGATAATGTACCAAATTGGAATTAAATTTTGAAGTACGTTTAGCTATTAAAACTATTTTAACATAGTCTTTAACTTTGATGGATTTTTAGTTCTGTCTACTAATCACAACATACACTGTAATTTGACTTCTATTACTTACCAAGTCTTTTGTAGTACTGCTGATCTCGGAACCCTCTCTCTCTGCATACCCATTCTTCCTGGCTAATTCTGTTACAGTCTTCACAGACAGCTATTCAACAGTCTTCATATGAGCACCAACCTTTGAGCAGACATTCCGCAATTGGTTCATTCACATGCAACAGAACATCAGGAACGTGCAGTATGTTCCCAGTACTATAAACATTAACACCAACACCATTTACCTAAATTTTCCTTAATTTTGGACTACATCAATGTCAAATTTTAAGACAAAGAATTTTCTACACTTCACACCACATTTCCGATGTACAAACACATTACTATTTTTATTATCAATAAAACACCTTCCATTAGCAAAACTTGAATAAAACAAACACTTATTTTGAGAGAAACAGCAACACATCTAACGCATCCTACTCCATTTGGTGTTTATCCTGAAAACCACCCTGATCATTTTAGAACCTGCACCAAATAGCGAAAAAAAATTCGAAGTTCCTTACACTATTTATTCCCAAGGACATCCCAGGTTACAAATTGGCTCTGGCCAGTTAAGCAAACCAATGTATCCCCTAGGGACCCAGTATACAAGAATAAATGTTCGTAAGGAAATTTAAATGCATTCACTCATAAGTAATACACATCTAAGAAACATTTTTTTAACCCAAACCAATCCAGTAATTTCATCGCATTTAAATATCCTAACCTACATCTTCCCATTAACAATGTCTTTGAAATCCAAACTGTTGCTGTAGCTCTCAGAATACAAACAAATATTACATCAAATGATATTATATTCCATCCACAACTAAAGCATTTCATAACACACCTATCGGGTTTGCAGCATTGTTGATGATCAAAAGTAGTTTTGGAATCCAAGCACACTCAACTTCATTTGTACCTCAGAAACAAAACAGGTTTGCTGATCAAATGTAACAAGCGATAAATCAATGCAAATCAATTTTCAATATCAAAGGTAGCTATTGGTGAAATTAATACACCTCTGGCTACATATCTTAAAAAGTAGTTATGTTGCCCACACTGAATTATAGAAGCCTTTTGTGCTTCAGGTAGATATTTTAATAGTTTTGACATTAACATTATTTGTAGATAAAGTACTAAATTATTAGGTACTCCACATGGTATACAAGTCATTTTTATAAAATAAGGAATAGCAAATTATTAATTTACTGTCTTTCAAACACAGAATAGCAACTTCATTCACTGTTCTGGTTGCTTCAATACAACGTTTCTTAAGAGTTTCAACTCTTTTAGTTACACTTCAGGCACTTTCAAAGTGTAGCATTAACATTTGCCATATTTGAGGTTCTCGCATTCCAGATTCTTTTGAAAGTTTGAACAAATTCTACCACTATATACATCATTGAGAGGAACTTTCATTTACAAAGTTTTAAAAAACAGAAAATCAATGAATGCCATTGGAACTAAATCCCATCTCTCACTACTGTGTATTAGGGTGTTAATTTCAGGTAATTAAGCCTCAAACAACAATGGGCGCAAAAGGCATTCACTTTAGCAGTTTAAATTTAAGCTGTTAGTTTGACCGAAATTCACATATATTGCCAATTATATCAAGAGAAATGCACTGTCTTTTGGATTTCTATTACCTACAATGTTCCCCGAGATCTGCTAAAAGAAGTGAACGATTCACAGCCACTGTTGACATCCAATATTAATTATACACTGCAGGCACATCCAAAAGGACCATTTATAGCTCAGAATCAGAATGGCGTCCCTGCCCATCTGAAACAAGTATTGTTACAACCCAAATCAATTTTAGTATTATGGATAGCCATAGGTGAAATTAGTGGATCTTATGTTTGTCAAGACACTCTCATGCTAATAAAAACCAAACTAAAGAGGCACTTTGGGCTCAAAGTAGATAGGTCTCGTGTGTTTAAGACAAGTTATATTCTCTGATATTAAACTAGGTAATATGGGATCCCATATGATACTCACATCCCTTTTTTTATAAAAAAAACAAGTACCAAAGTACAAATTGTAATTTTAAATCAGTCAATTGGAAATTTATCCACTCTTCTGGTTGTGTGAGATAAAGTTCCTGAACATGACTCTCCTTCGCAATTTATTCTCTGGTGTAGAGTTCAGTATGTAGTATTTTCAATACTTTAAATCTTTGCCATTCACTTTTTCCAACTTTTAAGCTGTTCTTTCCCAATTGTCTTAAATCTTGAACAAGAATGAACAGAAGCTACAAAAAGCGAAGCATGTTTAGTTAACAAACGTTTGCCAAAAACAATGTCGCACAAAGTACATCTCATTACCATTATGTTTATTATCTGAGACAAGGAAACCTTATATCCTTATGAGCAAATTGATAATGTACCAAATTGGAATTAAATTTTGAAGTACGTTTAGCTATTAAAACTATTTTAACATAGTCTTTAACTTTGATGGATTTTTAGTTCTGTCTACTAATCACAACATACACTGTAATTTGACTTTTATTACTTACCAAGTCTTTTTTAGTACTGCTGATCTCCAAACCCTCTCTCTCTGCATACCCATTCTTCCTGGCTAATTCTGTTAGTCTTCACAGATAGCTATTCAACAGTCTTCATATGAGGACCAACCTTTGAGCAGACATTCCGCAATTGGTTCATTCACATGCAACAGAACATCAGGAACGTGCAGTATGTTCCCAGTACATTAAACATTAACACCAACACCATTTACCTAAATTTACCTTAATTTTGGACTACATCAAATGTCAACTTTCTAAGACAAAAAGAATTTTCTACACTTCACACCACATTTCCGATGTACAAACACATCACTATTTTTATTATAAAAAACACCTTCCATTAGCCAAATATTCAATAAAAGGAACACTTATTTTGAGAGAAACAGCAACACATCTTACGCATCCTATTCCATTTGGTGTTAATCCGGAAAACCACACTGATTATTTACCCAAACCTGTCCACAAAACCCGAAAAAAAATTCGTAGTTCCTTACGTTATACATTCCCAAGGACATCCCAGGTTATAAATTGGCTCTGGCCAGTTAAGCAAACCAATGTATCTCCTAGGGACCCAGTATACAAGAATAAATGTTCGTAAGGAAATTCAAATTTGAACTTTAGGCGGTTCACTCATAAGTAATACCCAATCTAAGAAACATTTTTTTTAACCCAAACCAATCCAGAAATTTCAACGCATTTAAATATCCTAACCTACATCTTCCCATTAACAAAGTCTTTGCAATCCAAGCTGTTGCTGTAGCTCTCAGAATACAAACAAATATTACAACCAACTGATATTACATTCCATCCACAACTAAAGCATTTCATAACACACCTATGGGTTTTGCAGTATTGTTGATGATCAAAAGCAGTTTCGGAATCCAAGCACACCCAACTGGTCATTTGTACCTCAGAAACACAACAGGTTTGCTGATCCACTGTAACAAGCGATAAATCAATGCATATCAATATCAAAGGTAGCTATTGGTGAAATTAATACACCTTAGGCTACATATTTTAAAAAGTAGTTATGTTGCTCACACTGAATTATAGAAGTCTTTTGTGCTTCAGGTAGATATTCTAATAGTTTTGACATAAACATTATTTGTAGATACAGTACTAAATGATTAGATACTCCACATGGTATACAAGTCATTTTTATAAAATAAGGAATAGCAAATTATTAATTTACTGTCTTTCAAACACAGAATAGCAACTTCATTCACTGTTCTGGTTGTTTCAATACAATGTTTCTTAAGAGTTTCAACTCTGTTAGTTACACTTCAGGCACTTTGAAAGTGTAGCATTAACATTTGCCACATTTGAAGTTCTCCCACTCCAGATTCTTTTGAAAATTTGAACAACTTTTACCACTATATACATCATTGAGAGGAACTTTCATTTACAAAGTTTAAAAAACAGAAAGTCAATGAATGCCATTCGAACTAAATCCAATCTATCACTTCTGTGTAGTAGGTGTTTAATTTCAGGTAATTAAGCCTCAAACAACAATGGGCGCAAAAGGCATTGACTTTAACAATTTAAATTTAAGCTGTTAGTTTGACTGAAATACACACATGTGCCAATTATATCAAGACAAATGCACTGTCGTTGGATTTCTATTACCTAACATGTTCCCCGAGATCTGCTAAGAGAAGTGTAGGATTCACAGCCACTGTTGACAGCCAATACTAATTATACACTCCAGGCACATCCAAAAGGACCATTTATAGCTCAGAATCCGAATGGCATCCCTGCCCATCTGAAACAAGTATTGTTACAACCCAAATCAATCTTAGTATTATGGATAGCCATAGGTGAAATTAGTGAATCTTATGTTTGTCAAGACATTCTCATGCTTATAAAAACCCAACTAAAGAGGCACTTTGGGCTCAAAGTAGATAAGTCTCATGTTTTTGAGACAAGTTATATTTTCTGATATTAAACTCATGGGATCCTAAATGATACTCACATCCCTTTTTACAAAGGAACAATACCAAAGTAAAAAATGTAATTTTAAGTCAGTCAATAGGAAATTTATTCACTCTTCTACTTATGCGAGATAAATTTCTTAAACATCACTCTTCTTAGCAATGTATTCTCTGATGTAGAGTTCAATATGTAATATTTTCAATACTTTAGATTTGTACCATTCACTTTTGCCAACTTTTAAGTTGTTCTTTCCCAATTATTTCTTAAATCTTGAACAAGAATGAACGGAAGCTACAACAAGCAAAGCATGTTTAATTAACAAACATTTAAGACAGTATCAGACTAAGTACATATCATTACCATTATGTTTATTTTTTGAGACAAGGACACCTCAAATCCTTATGAGCAAATTGAGAATGTACCAAATTGTAATTAAATTTTTAAGTACGTGTAGCTATTAAAACTATTCTAACATAGTTTTTAACTTTGATGCAACTTTATTTTTGTCCACTAATCACATCAACATACACAGTAATTTGGCTTCTATTACTTACCAAGTCTCTTTCAGTACTGCTAATATCGGAACCCTCTCCCTGGATACCCATTCTTCCTGGCTATTTCCGTTAATCAGTCTTTGTATGAGGACAAAACTTTGAGCAGACATTCCGCAATCGGTTCATTCACATGCAACAGAACATCAGGAACGTGTAGTATATTCCCAGTATTTATAACATTCACACCAACAATATTTACCCAAATCTACCTTAATTTTGGACTACATCAAATGTCAAATTTTAAGGCAAAAAGAATTTTCTACACTTCACACCACATTTCCGATGTACAAACACATCACTATTTTTATTATCAATAAAACCCCTTCCATTAGCAAAACTTGAATAAAAGGAACACTTATTTTGAGAGAAACAGCAACCTATCTTACGCATACTATTCCATTTAGTGTTTATCCCGAAAACCACCCTGATCATTTATCCAAACATGTCCCTAAAACGTGAAAAAAATTCGAAGTTCCTTACACTATTTATTCCCAAGGACATCCCAGGTTATAAATTGGCTCTGGCCAGTTAAGCAAACCAGTACATCTCCTAGGGACCCAGTATACAGGAATAAATGTTGTAAGGAAATTCAAATGTGAACTTTAGACGGTTCACTCATAAGTAATATGCATCTAAGAAACATTATTTTTTAACCTAAACCAAACTACATCTTCCCATTAACAATGCCTTTGCAATCCAAATTGTTGCTGTAGCTCTCAGAATACAAAACATATACTACAACCAACTGATATTACATTCCATTCACAACTAAAGCATTTCATAACACACCTATCGGTTTTGAGCATTGTTGATGATCAAAAGCAGCTTCGGAATCCAAGCACACCCAACTTCATTTGTACCTCAGAAACACAACAGGTTTGCTGATCAACTGTAACAAGCGATAAATCAATGCAAATCAATTTTCAATATCAAAGGTAGCTATTGGGGAAATTAATACACCTTAGGCTACATATTTTTAAAAGTAGTTTTGTTGCTCACACTGTATTAGAGAAGTCTTTTGTGGTTCAGGTAGATATTTTAATAGCTTTCACAAACGTTATTTGTAGATACTGTACTAAATGATTAGGTACTCCACATGGTATACAAGTCCTTATTTTTATAAAACAAGGAATAGCAAATTATTAATTTACTGTCTTTCAAACACAGAATAGCAACTTCATTCACTGTTCTGGTTGTTTCAATACAATCTTTCTTAAGAGTTTCAACTCTTTTAGTTACACTTCAGGCACTTTCAAAGTGTAGCATTAACATTTGCCATATTTGAGGTACTCTCACTCCAGATTCTTTTGAAAGTTTGAACAAATTCTACTACTACATACATCATTGAGAGGAACTTTCATTTACAAAGTTTTAAAAAACAGAAAATCAATGAATGCCATTGGAACTAAATCCCATCTATCACTTCTGTGTATTAGGGTGTTAATTTCAGGTAATTAAGCCTCAAACAACAATGGGAGCAAAAGGCATTGACTTTAACAATTTAAATTTCAGCCGTTAGTTTGACCGAAATTCACATATATGTGCCAATTATATCAAGACAAATGCACTGTCTTTGGATTTCTCTTACCTACCATGTTCCCTGAGATCTGCTAAAAGAAGTGCACGATTCACAGCCACTGTTGACATCCAATACTAATTATACACTCCAGGCACATCCAAAAGGAACATTTATAGCTCAGAATCAGAATGGCATCCCTGCCCATCTGAAACAAGTATTGTTACAACCCAAATCAATTTTAGTATTATGGATAGCCATAGGTGAAATTAGTGAATCTTATGTTTGTCAAGACACTCACATGCTTATAAAAACCCAACTTAAGAGGCACTTTGGGCTCAAAGTAGATAAGTCTCGTGTGTTTAAGACAAGTTATATTTTCTGATATTAAACTAGGTAATATGGGATCCCATATGCTACTTGCATCCCTTTTTTTATAAAAAAAACAAGTACCAAAGTACAAATTGTAATTTTAAATCAGTCAATTGGAAATTTATCCACTCTTCTGGTTGTGTGAGATAAAGTTCCTGAACATGACTCTCCTTAGCAATTTATTCTCTGGTGTAGAGTTCAATATGTAGTATTTTCAATACTTTAAATCTTTGCCATTCACTTTTGCCAACTTTTAAGTTGTTCTTGCCCAATTATTTCTTGAATCTTGAACCAGTCTGAATAGAAGCTACAAGTGAAGCATGTTTAATTAACAGTGTCAGACTAAGTAAATCTCATTACCATTATGTTTATTTTCTGAGACAAGGAAACCTCAAACCCTTATGAGCGAATTGAGTATGTACCAAATTGCAATTAAATTTTGAAGTACGTTTAGCTATTAAAACTATTCTAACATAGTTTGTAACTTTGATAGAACTTTATTTTTGTCCACTAATCACAGCAACATACACTATAATTTAGCTTCTATTACTTACCGAGTCTCTTTCAGTACTGCTAATCTCGGAACCCTCTCTCCCTGCATACCCATTCTTCCTGGCTCATTCCGTTAATCAGTCTTCATATGAGCACAAAACTTTGAGCAGACATTCCGCAATCGGTTCATTCACATGCAACAGAACATCAGGAACGTGTAGTATATTCCCAGTACTTTAAGCATTCACACCAACAAAATTTACCTAAATCTACATTAATTTTGGACTACATCAATGTCAAATTTTAAGACAAAGAATTTTCTACACTTCACACCACATTTCCGATATACAAACACATTACTATTTTTATTATCAATAAAACCCCTTCCATTAGCAAAACTTGAATAAAACGAACACTTATTTTGAGACAAACAGCATCACATCTTACGCATCCTATTCCATTTGGTGTTTATCCCGAAAACCACCCTGATCATTTACCCAAACATGTCCCCAAAACGTGAAAAAAATTCAAAGTTCCTTACACTATTTATTCCCAAGGACATCCCAGGTTATAAATTGGCTCTGGCCAGTTAAGCAAACCAATACAGGAATAATTGTTGTAAGGAAATTCAAATGTGAACTTTAGGCGGTTCACTCATAAGTAATATGCATCTAAGAAACATTATTTTTTAACCCAAACCAACCTACATCTTCCCATTAACAATGCCTTTGCAATCCAAATTGTTGCTGTAGCTCTCAGAATACAAAACATATACTACAACCAACTGATATTACATTCCATTCACAACTAAAGCATTTCATAACACACCTATCGGTTTTGAGCATTGTTGATGATCAAAAGCAGCTTCGGAATCCAAGCACACCCAACTTCATTTGTACCTCAGAAACACAACAGGTTTGCTGATCAACTGTAGCAAGCGATAAATCAATGCAAATCAATTTTCAATATCAAAGGTAGCTATTGGGGAAATTAATACACCTTAGGCTACATATTTTTAAAAGTAGTTATGTTGCTCACACTGAATTAGAGAAGTCTTTTGTGGTTCAGGTAGATATTTTAATAGCTTTCACAAACCTTATTTGTAGATACAGTACTAAATGATTAGGTACTCCACATGGTATACAAGTCCTTATTTTTATAAAACAAAGAATAGCAAATTATTAATTTACTGTCTTTCAAACACAGAATAGCAACTTCATTCACTGTTCTGGTTGCTTCAATACAACGTTTCTTAAGAGTTTCAACTCTTTTAGTTACACTTCAGGCACTTTCAAAGTGTAGCATTAACATTTGCCATATTTGAGGTTCTCGCATTCCAGATTCTTTTGAAAGTTTGAACAAATTCTACCACTATATACATCCTTGAGAGGAACTTTCATTTACAAAGTTTTAAAAAACAGAAAATCAATGAATGCCATTGGAACTAAATCCCATCTCTCACTTCTGTGTATTAGGGTGTTAATTTCAGGTAATTAAGCCCCAAACAACAATGTGCGCAAAAGGCATTGACTTTAACAGTTTAAATTTAAGCTGTTAGTTTGACCGAAATTCACATATATTGCCAATTATATCAAGACATATGCACTGTCTTTTGGATTTCTATTACCTACCATGTTCCCTGAGATCTGCTAAAAGAAGTGAACGATTCACAGCCACTGTTGACATCCAATATTAATTATACACTGCAGGCACATCCAAAAGGACCATTTATAGCTTAGAATCAGAATGGCATCCCTGCCCATCTGAAACAAGTATTGTTACAACCCAAATCAATTTTAGTATTATGGATAGCCATAGGTGAAATTAGTGGATCTTATGTTTGTCAAGACACTCTCATGCTAATAAAAACCCAACTAAAGAGGCACTTTGGGATCAAAGTAGATAGGTCTCGTGTGTTTAAGACAAGTTATATTTTCTGATATTAAACTAGGTAATATGGGATCCCATATGATACTCACATCCATTTTTTATAAAAAAAAACAAGTACCAAAGTACAAATTGTAATTTTAAATCAGTCAATTGGAAATTTATCCACTCTTCTTGTTGTGTGAGATAAAGTTCCTGAACATGACTCTCCTTAGCAATTTATTCTCTGGTGTAGAGTTCAGTATGTAGTATTTTCAATACTTTAAATCTTTGCCATTCACTTTTGCCAACTTTTAAGCTGTTCTTTCCCAATTATGTCTTAAATCTTGAACAAGAATGAACAGAAGCTACAAAAAGCGAAGCATGTTTAGTTAACAAACGTTTGACAAAAACAATGTCGCACAAAGTACATCTCATTACCATTATGTTTATTATCTGAGACAAGGAAACCTTATATCCTTGTGAGCAAATTGATAATGTACCAAATTGGAATTAAATTTTGAAGTACGTTTAGCTATTAAAACTATTTGAACATAGTCTTTAACTTTGATGGATTTTTAGTTCTGTCTACTAATCACAACATACACTGCAATTTGACTTCTATTACTTACCAAGTCTTTTGTAGTACTGCTGATCTCGGAACCCTCTCTCTCTGCATACCCATTCTTCCTGGCTAATTCTGTTACAGTCTTCACAGACAGCTATTCAACAGTCTTCATATGAGGAGCAACCTTTGAGCAGACATTCCGCAATTGGTTCATTCACATGCAACAGAACATCAGGAACGTGCAGTATGTTCCCAGTACTTTAAACATTAACAACAACACCATTTACCTAAATTTACCTTAATTTTGGACTACATCAAATGTCAACTTTCTAAGACAAAAAGAATTTTCTACACTTCACACCACATTTCCGATGTACAAACACATCACTATTTGTATTATAAAAAAACACCTTCCATTAGCCAAATATTCAATAAAAGGAACACTTATTTTGAGAGAAACAGCAACACATCTTACGCATCCTATTCCATTTGGTGTTAATCCGGAAAACCACCCTGATCATTTACCCAAACCTGTCCACAAAACCCGAAAAAAAAATTCGTAGTTCCTTACATTATACATTCCCAAGGACATCCCAGGTTATAAATTGGCTCTGGCCAGTTAAGCAAACCAATGTATCTCCTAGGGACCCAGTATACAGGAATAAATGTTCGTAAGGAAATTCAAATTTGAACTTTAGGCGGTTCACTCATAAGTAATACGCAATCTAAGAAACATTTTTTTTAACCCAAACCAATCCAGAAATTTCAACGCATTTAAATATCCTAACCTACATCTTCCCATTAACAAAGTCTTTGCAATCCAAGCTGTTGCTGTAGCTCTCAGAATACAAACAAATATTACAACCAACTGATATTACATTCCATCCACAACTAAAGCATTTCATAACACACCTATCGGGTTTGCAGTATTGTTGATGATCAAAAGCAGTTTCGGAATCCAAGCACACCCAACTGGTCATTTGTACCTCAGAAACACAACAGGTTTGCTGATCCACTGTAACAAGCGATAAATCAATGCATATCAATATCAAAGGTAGCTATTGGTGAAATTAATACACCTTAGGCTACATATTTTAAAAAGTAGTTATGTTGCTCACACTGAATTATAGAAGTCTTTTGTGCTTCAGGTAGATATTCTAATAGTTTTGACATAAACATTATTTGTAGATACAGTACTAAATGATTAGATACTCCACATGGTATACAAGTCATTTTTATAAAATAAGGAATAGCAAATTATTAATTTACTGTCTTTCAAACACAGAATAGCAACTTCATTCACTGTTCTGGTTGTTTCAATACAATGTTTCTTAAGAGTTTCAACTCTGTTAGTTACACTTCAGGCACTTTGAAAGTGTAGCATTAACATTTGCCACATTTGAAGTTCTCCAACTCCAGATTCTTTTGAAAATTTGAACAACTTCTACCACTATATACATCATTGAGAGGAACTTTCATTTACAAAGTTTAAAAAACAGAAAGTCAATGAATGCCATTGGAACTAAATCCAATCTATCACTTCTGTGTAGTAGATGTTTAATTTCAGGTAATTAAGCCTCAAACAACAATGGGCGCAAAAGTCATTGACTTAAAGTAAAGTTACTATTCAAAAGATTTCGAGACACTTGAACAATTTAAATTTAAGCTGTTAGTTTGACCGAAATTCTTATATATGTGCCAATTATATCAAGACAAATGCACTGTCTTTGGATTTCTATTACCTACCATGTTCCCCAAGATCTGCTAAGAGAAGTGTAGGATTCACAGCCACTGTTGACAGCCAATACTAATTATACACTCCAGGCACATCCAAAAGGACCATTTATAGCTCAGAATCAGAATGGCATCCCTGCCCATCTGAAACAAGTATTGTTACAACCCAAATCAATTTTAATATTATGGATAGCTATAGGTGAAGTTAGTGAATCTTATGTTTGTCAAGACACTCGCATGCTTATAAAACCCCTACTAAAGAGGCACTCTGTGCTCAAAGTAGATAAGTCTCATGTGTTTGAGACAAGTTATATTTTCTGATATTAAACTAGGTAATATGGGATCCCATATGATACTCACTTCCCTTTTTTACAAAGGAACAAGTACCAAAGTAGAAATTATAATTTTAAGTCAGTCAATTGTAAATTTATTCACTCTTCTGGTCATGTGAGATAAAATTTGAGATGGTATTATTAATGTTATTTATTTAACATTATTGTAGCCCCAAGTTGTGGTAGCCAATTTGAAGTGGTATACTTCGTTAAGTTATATTTAATTTGTTGTGTCCCACGTTTGGGAGCCATTTTGTCACGTGATTCTTTGTTAGGTTTGCAGCTCCATCTGGTGTTAGCAATTTGCGGCAGTATTAATGTTTGTTTTAAAGAATGCTACTGCTATTTTATTTAAGTTTGGTTCTCTGTCCTCCGGCTAGCTATGATCTTTTTGGTCGAGCACTTCTCTTTATACCGGTTGTTTAAACGGAAAGGAATCTTTTATCCAAAGATAACACTGATGAGGGAATTTGTTTCTCACTTTTTATTGTCGAACACATTCACTATCACATTTACACTTTGATCTTGACACTCGCCAAACTGAAACTGTTATAATAACTTCATTACTGATCATTCTTAATTCGAGTACTTCAACTTTCTGTGTAATTAACTTTACAACACTTGAGATTTTTCATAACTCTGCTGGACTGAAGGTGACGTGTAATGTACAAATATTTTCGATGAACTGACGGACTGAAGGCGACGTGTAGCATACAAATATTTTCGGTGAACCTACGGCCTGAAGGACTTTACCTCTAACCTAGCCCTTTTTATACTCCTACACCCCGATATGCCTAAAGATTATAACTGAGTTACTATTGGCTAATAAAATGCGCCAACATTAGCGACTATTTTTATATCCAATTAAAATTATGAATACATATGCTCTAGGGAGAATGTTCAAGCAAATTCTAAGAAAAACGCGCCAACATTATGTAAGTTCCTCGTCTCTAATAATGATAAACATCTCACCCCATCGCTGCATTATTGCACGCTATTATTGTCAGTTTCAGTAAGGCCATATAAACTTACTTCTCAACAATAATTACAATCAATATACATCTCAAATCAATGTCACATAAAAATGCATATTCATATTACAATCATTCTTTACATTTAAGTAATTTGTGATACAAATTACTGCATCAATTTCTTAAACATGACTCTTCTTAGCAATTTATTCTCTGATGTAGAGTTCAATATGTAATATTTTCAATACTATAAATCAGTACCATTCACTTTTGCCAACTTTCGAGTTGTTCTTTCCCAATTATTTCTTAAATCTTGAACCGGAATGAACAGAAGCTACAAGTGAAGCATGTTTAATTAACAAACATTTAAGACAGTGTCTGACTAAGTACATCTCATTACCATTATGTTTACTTTTTGAGACAAGGAAACTTCAAATCCTTATGAGCAAATTGAGAATGTACCAAATTGTAATTAAATTTTGAAGTACTTGTAGCTATTAAAACTATTCTAACATAGTTTTTAACTTTGATGGAACTTTATTTTTGTCCACTAATCACATCAACATACACTGTAATTTGGCTTCTATTACTTACCAAGTCTTTTTCAGTACTGCTAAACTCGGAACCCTCTCTCCCTGCATACGCATTCTTCCTGGGCAATTCCGTTAATGAGTTTTCACAGACAGCTATTGAAGTCTTAGTATGAGGGCCAAACTTTCAGCAGACATTCCGCAATTGGCTCATTCACATGCAACAGATCAGAAACGTGTAGTATGTTCCCAGTACTTTAAACATTCACACCAACAAAATTTACCTAAATCTACCATAATTTGGGACTACATCAAATGTCAAATGTCTAAGGCAAAAAGAATTTTCTACACTTCACACCACATTTCCGACGTACAAACACATTACTATTTTTATTATCAAAAAAGCCCCTTCCATTAGACAAAAATTCAATAAAAGGAACACTTATTTTGAGAGAAACAGCAACACACCTTACGCGTCCTATTCCTTTTGGTGTTTATCCCGAAAACCACCCTGATCAATTACCCAACCCTGTCGCCAAATTGCGAAAAAAAATTCGAAGTTCCTTACACTATTTATTCCCATGGACATCCCAGGTTATAAATTGGCTCTGGCCAGTTAAGCAAACCAATGTATCTCTTAGGGACCCAGTATACAAGAATAAATGTTCGTAAGGAAATTCAAATGTGAACTTTAGGCGGTTCACTCATAAGTAATATGCATCTAAGAAACATTATTTTTTAACCTAAACCAACCTACATCTTCCCATTAACAATGCCTTTGCAATCCAAATTGTTGCTGTAGCTCTCAGAATACAAAACATATACTACAACCAACTGATATTACATTCCATTCACAACTAAAGCATTTCATAACACACCTATCGGTTTTGAGCATTGTTGATGATCAAAAGCAGCTTCGGAATCCAAGCACACCCAACTTCATTTGTACCTCAGAAACACAACAGGTTTGCTGATCAACTGTAACAAGCGATAAATCAATGCAAATCAATTTTCAATATCAAAGGTAGCTATTGGGGAAATTAATACACCTTAGGCTACATATTTTTAAAAGTAGTTATGTTGCTCACACTGTATTAGAGAAGTCTTTTGTGGTTCAGGTAGATATTTTAATAGCTTTCACAAACGTTATTTGTAGATACTGTACTAAATGATTAGGTACTCCTCATGGTATACAAGTCCTTATTTTTATAAAACAAGGAATAGCAAATTATTAATTTACTGTCTTTCAAACACAGAATAGCAACTTCATTCACTGTTCTGGTTGTTTCAATACAATGTTTCTTAATTTTTTCAACTCTTTTAGCTACACTTCAGGCACTTGAAGGCATTTGAAGTTCTCTCATTCCAGATTCTTTTGAAAATTTAAACAAATTCTACCACTATATACATCCTTGAGAGAAACTTTCATTTACACAGTTTAAAACACAGAAAGTCAAAGAATGCCATTTGAACTAAATCCAATCTATCACTTCTGTATAGTAGGGTGTTTAATTTCAGGTAATTAAGCCTCAAACAACAATGGGCGCAAAAGGCATTGACTTTAAAAATTTAAATTTAAGCTATTAGTTTGACCGAAATTCACATATATGTGCCAATTATATCAAGACAAATGCACTGTCTTTGGATTTCTATTACCTACCATGTTCCCCGAGATCTGCTAAAAGAAGTGAACGATTCATAGCCACTGTTGACATCCAATACTAATTATACACTCCAGGCACAATCTAAAGGAACATTTATAGCTCAGAATCAGAATGGCATCCCTGCCCATCTGAAATAGTATTGTTAAAACCCAAATCAATTTTAATATTATGGATAGCCATAGGTGAAATTAGTGAATCTTATGTTTGTCAAGACACTCTCATGCTTATAAAAACCCAACTAAAGAGGAACTTTGGGCTCAAAGTAGATAAGTCTCATGTGTTTGAGACAGGTTATATTTTCTGATATTAAACTTATGGGATCCCAAATGATACTCACATCCCTTTTTTACAAAGGAAGAAATACCAACGTAAAAATTGCAATTTTAAGTCAGTCAATAGGAAATTTATTCACTCTTCTAGTTATGAGAGATAAATTTCTTAAACATGACTCTTCTAAGCAATTTATTCTCTGATGTAGAGTTCAATACGTAATATTTTCAATACTTTAAATCTGTACCATTCACTTTTGCCAACATTTAAGTTGTTCTTACCCAATTATTTCTTAAATCTTGAACCAGAATGAACAGAAGCTACAAGTGAAGCATGTTTAATTAACAAACGTTTAAGACAAACAGTGTCAGACTAAGTAAATCTCATTACCATTATGTTTATTTTCTGAGACAAGGAAACCTTAAATCCTTATGAGCAAATTGAGAATGTACCAAATTGGAATTAAATTTTGAAGTACGTTTAGCTATTAAAACTATTATAACATAGTGCTTAACTGTGATAGAACTTTATTTCTGTCCACTAATCACATTAACATACACTGTAATTTGACTTCTATTACCTACCAAGTCTTTTTCAGTACTGCTAATCTTGGAACCCTCTCTCCCTGCATACCGATTCTTCCTGGCTAATTCCATTAATCAGTCTTCACAGACAGCTATTCAACAGTCTTCGAATGAGGACTAAACTTTGAGCAGACATTCTGTAATCGGCTCATTCACATGCAACAGAATATCAGGAACGTGTAGTATGTTCCCAGTACTTTAAGCATTCACACCAACAAAATTTACCCAAATCTACCATAATTTTGGACTACATCAAATGTCAAATTTTAAGACAAAAAGAATTTTCTACACTTCACACCACATTTCCGATGTACAAACACATTACTATTTTTATTATCAATAAAACCCCTTCCATTAGCAAAACTTGAATAAAAGGAACACTTATTTTGAGAGAAACAGCAACACATCTTACGCATCCTATTCCATTTGGTGTTTATCCCGAAAACCACCCTGATCATTTACCCAAACCTGTCCCCAAATCGCGAAAAAAATTCGAAGTTCCTTACACTATTTATTCCCAAGGACATCCCAGGTCATAAATTGGCTCTGGCCAGTTAAGCAAAACAATTTATCTCCTAGGGACCCAGTATACAGGAATAAATGTTCATAAGGAAATTCAAATGTGAACTTTAGGCGGTTCACTCATAAGTAATATGCATCTAAGAAACATTTTGTTTAACCCAAACCATTCCAGAAATTTCAACGCATTTAAATATTCTAATCTACATGTTCCCATTAACAATGTCTTTGCAATCCAAGCTGTTGCTGTAGCTCTCAAAATACAAACAAATACTACAACTGATATTACATTCCATCCACAACTAAAGCATTTCATAACACACCTAACGGTTTTGCAGCATTGTTGATGATCAAAAGCAGCTTCAGGATCCAAGCACACCCAACTGGTCATTTGTTCCTCAGAAACCCAACAGGTTTGCTGATCAACTGTAACAAGCGATAAATCAATGCATATCAATTTTCAGTATCAAAGGTAATTATTGGGGAAATTAGTACACCTTGTGCAAAATATTTTTAAAAGTGGTTATATTGCTCAAACTGAATTATAGAAGTCTTTTGTGGTTCTGGTAGATATTTTAATAGTTTTGACAAACATTATTTGTAGATACACTACTAAATGATAAGGTACTCCACATGCTATACAAGTCCTTAAGTTTATAAATTAAGGAATAGTAAATTATTAATTTACTGTCTTTCAAAAATAGAATAGACACTTCATTCACTGTTCTAGTTGTATAGAGAGAGCTTTTATTTCAATACAATGTTTCTTAAGAATTTCAACTCTGTTAGTTACACTTCGAGCACTTTGAAAGTGTAGCATTGACATTTGCAACACTTGAAGTGATTCTTTTGAAAATTTTAACAGCATCCAGCACTGAATACATCAATGACACAAATTTTCATTTACAAACTTTAAAAAACAGAAAGTCGATTAACTCCATTGGAACTAAATACAGTATCATACCTCTGTGTATTAGGGTGCTTTATTTTCAGGTAATTAAGCCTCAAACAATAATGGGAGGAAACGGCCTTGACTAAAAGAAAAGTTAATATTCAAAACATTGAGACACTTGCACAATTTAAAGCAAATGTTTTATTGTGACTGAACTTCAGAAATAAGTGCGCCAATGATATCAACACAATTGCACTGTCTCTGGATTTCTATTACTTACCATGTTCACCGAGTTCTGCTAAAAGAAGTGAAGGATTTACAGCCACTCTTGAAATCCAACAGTAATTGTATACTCCAGGCACACCCGAAAAGTTACATTTATAGCTCAGTAAAAGAGTGGCATCCCTGCACATCTGAAACAGGTATTGTTACAACCCAAATCAATTTTAATATTAAGGATAGCCTTAGGTGAAAGTACTGAATGTTATGTTTATCAAGACACTCAGTTGCTTAAACCCAACTGAAGAGGCACTTTGGGCTAAGAGTAGATAAGTCTCATGTGTTTGAGAAAAGTTTAATTTTCTGATATTAAACTAAATAATAGGGATCCCATATGACACACGCATCCCTTTTTTATAAAAGATGATGAGATGCGGTTTAAGGGCGCTAAACATCTAAGGCCATCAGCGCCCTTACAAAGTATAAAATGTACTGTCAAACAATAAAAGTCCTATAGAAAGCCGCATAATTAAAAACGGGACACAAGCCCACGAGTGCAAAAGGTAAAAAACAAAACACCAAATACCAAAAACGAACACACTAAAAACATGGGCAATAAAAGAGTAAAAACAACGTGTCAAGAACTGTAGAATGTCAGGGACACGAGCGCCAATGTCCACTGGGGAGGAGATGCCCCATTAAAAAACAAGATAAAATTACATAGTCAAAAGACGCTCAGCGCATCAAATGCGTCTGGTAATTCCAATGTCATTGATAAAAACTAAAAGACACTCTACAGCACGCGCGTCGTCTGCCAAAACGTTGGCTAGGCCAACAGGCAGACCAACACGGACGCGCGAAGGAGCTAAAACTTGACACTCTGCTAAAATGTGACGCACCGTTAAGGGCGCATCACACTGCCCACAGAGTGGTGCGGGGTCACCACTCAGCAAATACTTATGACTAAAAATGCAATGTCCGATACGAAGGCGGGTTAAAATTACCTCTTCCCTACGAGAAGCACGGGAAGAGGTAGCCCAGACAAACGGGAGAGGTTTAACCTCCCGCAACTTGTTCCCCCGGAGGGCCGTCCACTCATCGCTCCAAAGCGAGAGGATGCGGCGACGTAAAACAATAAACAAATCTGACGAGGGAACAACAGAGGTAAAATTTCTGGGTGATAAAATCGCCGACTTGGCAGCGACATCGGCAGACTCATTACCCGAGATGCCCACATGACCTGGAATCCACATGAAGGAGACGCTGATGCCAGAGACACCAAGCGAATGGAGCAGGTCATGTATGCGCTGTACGAGCGGGTGGTAACTGTACAGCGAGCTAATACTTTGAAGAGCACTCAGGGAGTCGGAACAAATAAAACAGTGCCGTAAGTCGTGCCGCTGAATATATAAAAGAGACTGATAAATGCTAAAAAGTTCGGCGGTAAAAATCGAACATTGCTCTGGTAAACGAAAGGTAAAACTATTTCCACCACAAAAAAGGCACATCCTACTCCAGCATCAGTCTTAGATCCATCAGTAAAGATAAAAGGCAAGTCCCCGAATTGCGACTGAAGTTCTAAAAACGCTGATCTAAAGACTGAAGAAGGGGTGTCATTCTTCGGCATTGACGATAACCCAAGGTGACAGAGGGCCTCAGCGCGCAACCATGGAGGAAAACGCGTTTCCCCCCTTGGAAGGGCCGGCGCTGGCGTAACGTCCAAATGCCGAAGTAGCAGTCGAAATCGAACCCCTGGAGGGAGCAATGCAGAGGAGCTAACTAAATATTGCCGGTCAAGTGAATCCTCAAAAAATGCCGCGAAAGACGGGTGGTCAGGCAAGCTGGAGAGTCGACTGGCATAGCTACACAAGAGCATCTCACGCCTGGAGGACAGCGGAGGCTCTGCAGCTTCAGCGTAAAGACTGGGCACGGGGCTAGTTGGAAAGGCCCCTGTAGCAACTCTTATGCCACGATGGCGAATGGGATTCAAGCGACGAACCACAGATGGACGTGCGGATGAAAAGACAATACACCCGTAATCAAGTTTGGATCGGACCAAAGAGCGATATAGACGCAGAAGGATGGTCCGATCAGCTCCCCAGGATGTGCCACTTAAAACACGTAAAATATTAAGAGAACGGTCACACTGTGCTTTTAAAAAAGAAATGTGCGAGGTCCAACACAACTTTCTATCAAAGATCAACCCCAAAAATTTCGCCTCGTCTGCAAACGGAAGCATCCCTGGCCCTAGATGGAGAGAGGGCGGAGGGAAATACTTCCGGCGCCAGACATTGATGCAGACGGATTTCTCGGCGGAGAAATTAAAGCCGTTAGCGTTACTCCAGGCGTAGAGACGGTCGATACAGCTCTGGAGACGGCGTTCGAGTAGACAGGTCCGCCGTGAACTGCAATAAATGGCAAAATCATCAACAAAAAGGGACGATGAAATGCCAGGTGGAATACAATCAATAATGGGGTTAATAGCAATCGCAAAAAGTGTGACACTGAGTACAGAGCCCTGCGGTACTCCGTTCTCTTGAATAAAACGACTAGATAAAACCGAGCCAACACGTACACGAAAGACGCGGTACGTCATAAACTCCCGAAGAAATATGGGAAGACGACCACGGATATTCCATGTGTGAAGTGTACGTAAAATGCCGCCCCTCCAACAAGTGTCATAAGCTTTCTCCAGGTCAAAAAATACAGCCACGGTTTGACACTTTCTCAGAAATCCATTCATAATATGCATTGACAAGGACACCAGATGGTCGACGGTAGAGCGATAGCGACGAAATCCGCACTGAGCGTTCGCTAGAAGTTTATGAGACTCAAGCCACCATGTCAACCGCCCGTTAATCATGCGCTCCATCACCTTGCAAATGCAACTGGTGAGGACGATAGGGCGGTAGCTGGAAGGTAGTTGGCGATCCTTCCCCGGCTTAAGTATAGGGACAATGGTGGCTTCGCGCCAAACGGAAGGAAAAATGCCGTCTTGCCAAATACGGTTATAGACCTGTAAGAGAAAGAGTTTACTGTCGGCTGAAAGGTGCTTTAACATCAGGACATGAATGCCGTCCGGGCCAGGAGCGGAGTGTCTAGAGCAATTAAGAGCATGCTCCAGCTCCCTCAGTGTGAAAAGTTCATTATAACACTCATCATTAGCAGACCGAAAATTAAAGGTGTCGGAATCCAGCCGGTCTTTGATAGAGCGAAAGCCAGCGGAATAATGGTCTGAGATGGATACCGCCTCAAAGGCAGCACCCAGACTGTTAGCGATGGCAGCCGGATCCACTATAGTGGCATTGGAAACCTGAAGGCCAGAAACAGTACAATGCGACACTTTACCCGAGAAGCGACGAAGTTTATCCCAAACAACAGATGAAGGCGTAAAGCGATTAAAAGACTCGACAAAACGAGCCCACGACGCCTTCTTGCTATCCTGAATAATGCGACGAGCCCTGGCGCGCGATTGTTTAAAAGTCACCAAATTATCAAGTGTAGGGTGTCGCCGAAACACCCTAAGCGCAGTTCTGTGGGCACGAACGGCGTCCCGACAATCCTCGTTCCACCACGGAACAGGTGGCCGCCGAGGTTGAGAGGAAGAACGGGGTATTGCGCGTTCGGCGGCAGCGAAAATAATAGACGTAAGGTGCTGCACTAGTTGGTTAATTTCGGAGAAGGGCTGGTCGTCAAAATGCACGAGGCTGGAATACAAGCTCCAGTCGGCTTTTGCGAATATCCAGGTAGGTACTCTGGAATGCTGTACGTGGTGCGACAAAAGAGAAACGATGCAGGGGTAATGGTCGCGAGTAGGTGTCAGCGACGACGTTCCACTGAAGACGATGAGCAAGCTGGAGTGAGCAAACGGCAAGGTCTATGTGAGAAAATGTACCGGAAGAATCTGAAAGAAACGTAGTCTCGCCTGTATTGAGAATAGAGAGATGGAACTGGTCAAAAATGTCAGAAAGAAGAGTTCCCCTCGCAGAAGCCCTCGGCGAACCCCACAGTGGGTGATGGGCATTAAAATCTCCCAACAGAAGAAATGGTGTTGGGAGAGCGGACAGGAGAGCTCGAATGTCCGCGGGAGCGAGGAGAGATGACGGAGGTGAATATACAAGCAAACAGAGAAGAAAAAACCGGGTAACTCCAATCTAATGGCAACAGCTTGCAAGTCGGACGTAAGAGCGAGAGTTTGAAAATGAACGTCGTTACGCACTAACAACATGACACCTCCATGAGCAGGAGTACCCTCCTCCGGTTCAAGGTCGTAGCGAACCGGAGTATATCCTCGGAGATCAAAAGGATCGTGAGGGCGAAGCTTAGTCTCCTGCAAACATACGACCATAGGCGAATGGGAACGCAATAAAAGTTGCAGTTCCGCCCAATGCGATCGCACACCACGTACATTCCAGGTCAGGATAGCCATGAATAAAAGGGATAAACGGTCTACTTAGAAGGGCGGCTTAAAAGAATCTTTTGCTTAACCTTTGGGCTCGGGCTTTTTGTATGGAGTTGGTCAGACTCCATAGCTTCCTCGGAGGGAGGGCCCACGCGCTCAGTGCCAGAAACCGATTCAAGCGCCGTGAATCGCTTCTGGGTGGCGATGGGCGAGGGGTGCCGCTGAGCGCGGCTTGTCCCAGGACCTTCCTGGGACAGCGACCTCCGAGGAGGAGAAGGTGAACTTTTCTTACCGCGCGCACGCGGAGGGTCTTTCAAAAAATCTTCCCTACGTACTTTCTGCTTGGGTTTCTTTTCAGCGGCTTGCGACTTCATTGACTTTGGACCAGGTTTATACGGCTTGGTAACAGTAGCTTTAATGGACGGCCGGATGGTAGTGGCGGTTAATCCAGTCATGGTCCAGGTCTGAGTTTCGGCATCCACTCGTGGTACTGGCGAGGCAACAACAGAACTAAATGTGCCAGATCGGAGGAGTGAAGGTTGGCGCGCATGGTAACGCCTCCGGGCTTCAGTGGAGGAGAGTTTTTCCTTTACCCGGATCTCCTGGATCGCCTTCTGTCCAAGTACCGCGGACAGTCGGCAAACGAAGCAGAATGAGACCCTTTACAATTAACGCAGACGGGGGCTGTTGAACAGGTACCTTCATGTAAGGGCTGGCTACATGTTGCACAGAACTTAACGGCACTCTTACATGAGACTTGCGTATGCCCAAAACGTTGGCGTTTAAAACAACGCAGAGGTCTAGGAATATAAGGCCTCACAGAAATCCGTTCGTCCCTGCGGAAATGCTCGTGGGCAGATCGACGCCATCAAATGTAATAAACAGGGTACGAGTGGGTACCAATACGCCGTCGCGTTTGGCATGCACTGCAGTCACCTTTTGATCGGATAAATATTCTACTAGATCGTCGTCCGATATACCATCGAGGCTATGGGTGGTAACGACGCCCCGACAGGAGTTCAATGTGCGGTGCTTCTCGACACGGATGGGATAACCGTGGAGAAGCGTAGCGCGCAACAATGTCTTACTTTGCTGATCGGACTTAGTTTGTGCCAATAAGGAACCATTCCGTAGACGAGTGCAGGATTGAACCGCACCAGCAATAGCATCTATGCCCCTCTGAATTATAAAAGGGTTCACCTTCTCAAAGTTTTGTCCTTCTTCTGTTCTTGAAATGACCAAGTAACAAACAAATGACGGCGGTGCTACTTCCGTTACAATGACTTTTTGGCGCTTGTTTCTATTAATGGAGGAAGGGTGCTCCATAGCGAAATAAATCCTCCACCATTGCAACCGTCTCCGACCTCGGGCTCTGACATCCCGGGCGTTACCCCGGCTTGGGTGAGTGGCCTATCTATACCAAACTCACCCCAGGGTCACACCTCCCAGAACATAGACAGAGGGACCCAATCGCCGTCAGAAGTCAGCAGCTCATGCAATGGCCCCCCCGCGAGACTGCAGTTGAACAGCGGATACGAACACATACCCTACATGACGACCCCGGGTGGTGGGGATGATGCCATTACCCACTCAACCAGCTGCGCACCAGTGCGTGGGTATCCTTCAGGCTGTGTCCACGGAGGATTTAAATAAAAAGATAAAAGGAACTAAAACTGTGTGGGCGTTTCGCACGCAAGGTAGGCTGGCGAAGAAGTAAAAGAGATGTGTAAATGAATGGGCGTGGGGCGAAATGTGCAGAAATAGAAGAGAAGAAAGAAACGATGGTGAGGTGCGGAATGAATGGAATGCAAAGAACGCACGAGAGCCTACCTTGTGTCCACCGGTCACGAGAAGAACCCACATCGACCGGATGGGGGTGAGGGGATGAATGTGGCGATGATTGGCTCGGGAACCCCCGGGTGCGCCAAAAACCCGTACTCACATAAGGTGAGCCCCTGAGGGGTTTTATAAAAGAACAAGTAGCAAAGTACAAATTGTAATTTTAAATCAGTCAATTGGAAATTTATCCACTCTTCTGGTTGTGTAAGATGAAGTTCTTGAACATGATTCTTCTTAGCAATTTATTCTCTGATGTAGAGTTCAATATGCAATATTTCCAATACTTCAAATCTGCACCATTGACTCTTGCCAACTTTTAAGTTGTTGTTTCGCAATTATTTCTTATATCTTGAACAAGAATGAACAGAAGCTATAACAAGTGAAGCATATTTAATTAACAAATGTTTAAGACAAACAGTGTCAGACTAAGTACATCTCATTACCATTATGTTTATTTTCTGAGTAAAGGAAACCTCAAAACCTTATGAGCAAATTGAGAATGTACCCAATTGAAATTAAATTTTGAAGTACGTTTAGCTATTAAAACTAGTCTAACATAGTTTTTAACTTTGATGGAACTTTATTTTTGTCCACTAATCACATAAACATACACTGTAATTCGGCTTCTATTACTTCGAAGTCTTTTTCAGTACTGCTAATCTCGGAACCCTCTCTCCCTGCATACCCATTGTTCCTGGCTAACTCACATTAATCTATCTTCACAGACAGCTATTCAACAGTCTTCGTATGAGGACCAAACTTTGAGCCAACATTCTGCAATCGGTTCATTCACATGCAACAGAACATCACGAACGTGTAGTATGTTCCCAGTACTTTAAACATTCACACCAACAAAATTTACCTAAATCTACATTAATTTTGGACTACATCAATGTCAAATTTTAAGACAAAGAATTTTCTACACTTCACACCACATTTCCGATGTACAAACACATTACTATTTTTATTATCAATACAACACCTTCCATTAGCAAAACTTGAATAAAACAAACACTTATTTTGAGGGAAACAGCAACACATCTAACGCATCCTACTCCATTTGGTGTTTATCCCGAAAACCACCCTGATCATTTTAGAACCTGCACCAAATAGCGAAAAAAAATTCGAAGTTCCTTACACTATTTATTCCCAAGGACATCCCAGGTTACAAATTGGCTCTGGCCAGTTAAGCAAACCAATGTATCCCCTAGGGACCCAGTATACAGGAATAAATGTTCGTAAGGAAATTTAAATGCGGTTCACTCATAAGTAATACACATCTAAGAAACATTTTTTTAACCCAAACCAATCCAGTAATTTCATCGCATTTAAATATCCTAACCTACATCTTCCCATTAACAATGTCTTTGCAATCCAAACTGTTGCTGTAGCTCTCAGAATACAAACAAATATTGCATCAAATGATATTATATTCCATCCACAACTAAAGCATTTCATAACACACCTATCGGGTTTGCAGCATTGTTGATGATCAAAAGTAGTTTTGGAATCCAAGCACACTCAACTTCATTTGTACCTCAGAAACAAAACAGGTTTGCTGATCAACTGTAACAAGCGATAAATCAATGCAAATCAATTTTCAATATCAAAGGTAGCTATTGGTGAAATTAATACACCTCTGGCTACATATCTTAAAAAGTAGTTATGTTGCCCACACTGAATTATAGAAGCCTTTTGTGCTTCAGGTAGATATTTTAATAGTTTTGACATTAACATTATTTGTAGATAAAGTACTAAATGATTAGGTACTCCACATGGTATACAAGTCATTTTTATAAAATAAGGAATAGCAAATTATTAATTTACTGTCTTTCAAACACAGAATAGCAACTTCATTCACTGTTCTGGTTGTTTCAATACAATGTTTATTACGAGTTTCAACTCTGTTAGTTACACTTCAGGCTCTATGAAAGTGAAGCATTAACATTTGCCACATTTGAGGTTCTCTCATTCCAGATTCTTTTGAAAAGTTAAACAAATTCTACCACTATATACATCATTGACAGGAACTTTCATTTACAAAGTTCAAAAAACAAAGTCAATGAATGCCATTTGAACTAAATCCAATCTATCACTTCTGTGTAGTAGGGTGTTTAATTTCAGGTAGTAAAGCCTCAAACAAAGGGCGCAAAAGGCATTGACTTGAAGTAAAGTTACTATTCAAAAGATTTCAAGACACTTGAACAATTTAAATTTAAGCTGTTATTTTGACTGAAATACACATGTGTACCAATTATATCAAGACAAATGCACTGTCTTTGGATTTCTATTACCTACCATGTTCCCAGAGATCTGCTAAAAGAAGTGAACGATTCACAGCCACTGTTGACATCCAATACTAATTATACACTCCAGGCACATCCAAAAGCACCATTTATAGCTCAGAATCAGAATGGCATCCCTGCCCATCTGAAACAAGTATTGTTAAAACCCAAATCAATTTTAATATTATGGATAGCCATAGGTGAAATTAGTGAATCTTATGTTTGTCAAGACACTCTCATGCTTATAAAAACCCAACTAAAGAGGAACTTTGGGCTCAAAGTAGATAAATCTCATGTGTTTGAGACAAGTTATATTTACTGATAGTAAACTTATGGGATCCCAAATGATACTCACATCCCTTTTTTACAAAGGAAGCACTACCAAAGTAAAAATTGTAATTTTAAGTCAGTCAATTGGAAATTTATTCACTCTTCTGTTATGTGAGATAAATTTCTTAAACATGACTCTTCTTAGCAATTTATTCTCTGATGTAAAGTTCAATATGTAATATTTTCAATACTTTAAATCTGTACCATTGACTTTTGCCAACCTTTAAGTTGTTCTTTCCCAATTATGTCTTAAATCTTGAACAAGAATGAACAGAAGCTACAACAAGCGAAGCATGTTTAGTTAACAAACATTTGAGAAAAACAATGTCGCACGAAGTACATCTCATTACCATTATGTTTATTATCTGAGACAAGGAAACTTCATATCCTTATGAGCGAATTGATAATGTACCAAATTGGAATTAAATTTTGAAGTATGTTTAGCTATTAAAACTATTTTAACATAGTCTTTAACTTTGACGGAACTTTAGTTGTCTACTAATCACATTAACATACACTGTAATTTGACTTCTATTACTTACCAAGTCTTTTTTAGTACTGCTGATCTTGGAGCCCTCTCTCTCTGCATGCCCATTCTTCCTGGCTAATTCCGTTAATCAGTCTTCACAGACAGCTATTCAACAGTCTTCGTATGAGGACTAAAATTTGAGCACACATTCCGCAATCGGCTCATTCACATGCAACAAAACATCAGGAACGTGTAGTATGTTCCCAGTACTTTAAGCATTCACACAAACAAAATATACCTAAATCTAGCATATATTTGGACTACATCAAATGTCAAATTTCCTACACTTCACACCACATTTCCGATGTACAAACACATTACTATTTTTATTATCAAAAAAAACCCTTCCATTAGCCAAAAATTCAATAAAAGCAACACTTATTTTGGGAGAAACAGCAACATATTTTACGCATCCTATTCCATTTGGCGTTTATCCCGAAAACCACCTTGATCATTTACCCAAACCTATCCCCAAATCGCGAAAAAAAATTCGAAGTTCCTTACACTGTTTATTCCCAAGGACATTCCAGGTTATAAATTGCCTCTGGCCAGTTAAGCAAACCAATTTATCTCCTAGGGACCCAGTATACAGGAATACATGTTCGTAAGGAAATTCAAATGTGAACTTTAGGCGGTTCACTCATATGTAATACACATCTAAGAAACATTATTTTGTTTAACCCAAACCAATCCAGAAATTTCAACGCATTTAAATATTCTAACCTACATCTTCCCATTAACAATGTCTTTGCAATCCAAGCTGTTGCTGTAGCTCTCAGAATACAAACAAATTCTACAACTGATATTACATTCCATCCACAACTAAAGCATTTCATAACACACCTAACGGTTTTGCAGCATTGTTGATGATCAAAAGCAGCTTCACAATCCAAGCACACCCAACTGGTCATTTGTACCTCAGAAACACAACAGGTTTGCTGATCAACTGTAACAAGCGATAAATCAAAGCAAATCAATTTTCAATATCAAAGGTAATTATTGGGGAAATTAGTACACCTTGTGCAAAATATTTTTAAAAGTGGTTATATTGCTCACACTGAATTATAGAAGTCTTTTGTGGTTCTGGTAGATATTTTAATACTTTTGACAAACATTATTTGTAAATACACCACTAAATGATTAGGTACTCCACATGCTATACAAGTCCTTAAGTTTATAAAATAAGGAATAGTAAATTATTAATTTACTGTCTTTCAAAAATAGAATAGACACTTCATTCACTGTTCTAGTTGTATAGAGAGAGCTTTTATTTCAATACAATGTTTCTTAAGAATTTCAACTGTGTTAGTTACACTTCGAGCACTTTGAAAGTGTAGCATTGACATTTGCAACACTTAAAGTGATTCTTTTGAAAATTTTAACAGCATCCAGCACTGAATACATCAATGACACGAATTTTCATTTACAAACTTTAAAAAACAAAGTCGATTAACTCCATTGGAACTAAATACAGTATCATACCTGTGTGTATTAGGGTGCTTTATTTTCAGGTAATTAAGCCTCAAGCAATAATGGGAGGAAACGGCCTTGACTAAAAGAAAAGTTAATATTCAAAACATTTTGAGACACTTGCACAATTTAAAGCAAATGTTTTACTTTGACAACTTCAGAAATATGTGCGCCAATGATATCAACACAATTGCACTATCTTTGGATTTCTATTACTTACCATGTTCACCGAGTTCTGCTAAAAGAAGTGAAGGATTTACAGCCACTCTTGAAATCCAACAGTAATTGTATACTCTAGGCACATCCAAAAAGTTCCATTTATAGCTCAGTAACAGAGTGGCATCCTTGCACATCTGAAACAGGTATTGTTACAACCCAAATCAATTTTAATATTAAGGATAGCCATAGGTGAAAGTTATGTTTATCAAGACACTCTCAGTTGCTTAAACCCAACTGAAGAGGAACTTTGGGCTAAGAGTAGATAAGTCTCATGTGTTTGAGAGAAGTTTAATTTTCTGATATTAAACTAAATAATGGGGATCCCATATGACACACACATCCCTTTTTTTATAAAAGAACAAGTAGCAAAGTACAAATTTTAATTTTAAATCAGTCAATTGGAAATTTATCCACTCTTCTGGTTGTGTGAGATGAAGATCTTGAACATGACACTTCTTAGCAATTTATTCTCTGATGTAGAGTTCAATATGTAATATTTTCAATACTTTAAATCTGCACCATTGACTGTTGCCAACTTTTAAGTTGTTGTTTCCCAATTATTTCTTAAATCTTGAACAAGAATGAACAGAAGCTATAACAAGTGAAGCATGTTTAATTAACAAACGTTTAAGACAAACAGTGTCAGACTAAGTACATCTCATTACCATTATGTTTATTTTCTGAGTAAAGGAAACCTCAAAACCTTATGAGCAAATTGAGAATGTACCCAATTGAAATTAAATTTTGAAGTACATTTAGCCATTAAAACTATTTTAACATAGTCTTTAACTTTGATGGAACTTTAGTTCTGTCTACTAATCACATCAACATACACTGTAATTTGACTTCTATTACTTACCAAGTCTTTTTTAGTACTGCTGATCTCGGAGCCCTCTCTCTCTCTCTGCATGCCCATTCTTCCTGGCTAATTCCGTTAATCAGTCTTCACAGACAGCTATTCAACAGTCTTTGTATGAGGACCAAACTTTGAGCCAACATTCCGCAATTGGTTCATTCACATTCAACAGAACATCACGAACGTGTAGTATGTTCCCAGTACTTTAAACATTCACACCAAAACCATTTACCTAAATCTACCTTAATTTTGGACTACATCAAATGTCACATTTCTAAGACAAAAAGAATTTTCTACACTTCACACTACATTTCCGATGTACAAACACATAACTATTTTTCTCATCAAAAAAACACCTTCCATTAGCCAAAAATTCAAGACAAGGAACACTGATTTTGAGAGAAACAGCAACACATCTAACGCATCCTACTCCATTTGGTGTTAATCCCGAAAACCACCCTGATAATTTACCCAACCTGCCCCAAAATGCGAAAAAAAATTCGAAGTTCCTTACACTATTTATTCCCAAGGACATCCCAGGTTATAAATTGGCTGTGGCCAGTTAAGCAAACCAATGTATCCCCTAGGGACCCGGTATACAGGAATAAATGTTCGTAAGGAAATTCAAATGTGAACTTTAGGAGGTTCACTCATAAGTAATATGCATCTAAAAACATTATTTTTTTAACCCAAACCAACCTACATCTTCCCATTAACACTGTCTTTGCAATCCAAATTGTTGCTGTAGCTCTCAGAATACAAAACATATATTACAGCCAACTGATATTACATTCCATCCACAACTAAAGCATTTCATAACACACCTATCGGTTTTGCAGCATTGTTGATGATCAAAAGCAGCTTCAGAATCCAAGCACACCCAACTGGTCATTTGTACCTCAGAAACAACAGGTTTGCTAATCAACTGTAACAAGCAATAAATCAATGCAAATCAATTTTCAATATCAAAGGTAGCTATTTGGGAAATTAATACACCTTAGGCTACATATTTTTAAAAGTAGTTATGTTGCTCACACTGAATTAGAGAAGTCTTTTGTGGTTCAGGTAGATATTTTAATAGTTTTTACAAAGGTTATTTGTAGATACAGTACTAAATGATTAGGTATTCCACATGGTATACAAGTCCTTATTTTTATAAAACAAGGAATAGCAAATTATTAACTTACTGTCTTTCAAACACAGAATAGCAACTTCATTCACTGTTCTGGTTGTTTCAATACAATGTTTCTTACGAGTTTCAACTGTTAGTTACACTTCAGGCACTATGAAAGTGAAGCATTAACATTTGCCACATTTGAGGTTCTCTCACTCCAGATTCTTTTGAGAAGTTGAACAAATTCTACCACTATATGCATCATTGAGAGGAACTTTCATTTACAAAGTTCAAAAAACAGAAAGTCAATGAATGCCATTGGAACTAAATCCAATCTATCACTTCTGTGTATTAGGGTGTTTAATTTCAGGTAATAAAGTCTCAAACAATAATGGGTGCAAAAGGCATTGACTTAAAGTAAAGTTACTATTCAAAAGATTTCGAGACACAAACAATTTAAATTTAAGAGTTTAGTTTGACCGAAATTCACATATAGGTGCCAATTATATCAAGACAAATGCACTGTCTTTGGATTTCTATTATGATGCAGTAATTTGTATCACAAATTACTTAAATGTAAAGAATGATAAGATGAATATGTATTTTTATGTGACATTGATTTGAGATGTTTATTGATTGTAATTATTGTTGAGAAGCAAGTTTATACGGCCTTACTGAAACTGACAATAATAGCATGCAATAATGCAGCGAGGGGGTGAGCTGTTTATCATTATTGGAAATGAGGAATTTACGTAATGTTGGCGCGTTTTTCTTTAGAATTTGCTGGAACATTTTTCCTAGAGCATATGTATTCATAATTTTCATTGGATATAAAAGTAGACGCTAATGTTGGCACATTTTATTAGCCAATAGCAGCTCAGTTATAATCTTTAGGCATATCGGGGTGTAGGAGTATAAAAAGGGCTAAGTTAGAGGTAAAGTCCTTCAGTCCGTCAGTTCGTCAAAAATATTTGTTCGTTACACGTCGCCTTCAGTTCAGCAGAAATATTTGTAAAGTACACGTCGGCTATCAATTCGCAAGTTACGCGTAGCAGAGTTATAAAAAATCTAAAGTGTTGTAAAGTTAATTATACAAAAAAGTTGAAGTACGCGAATTAGGAATGATCAGTAATGAAGTTATTATAACAGTTTCAGTTCGGCGAGTGTTAAGATCAAAGTGTAAATGTGATAGTGAATGTGTCTGACAATAAAAGTGTAAAACAAAATCCTTCATCAGTGTTATCTTTGGATAAAAGATTCTTTTCCGTTTACACAACCTGTATAAAGAGAAGTGCTCGACCAAAAAGATCATAGCCAGCCGGAGGACAGTGAACCAAAAGTAAATAAAATCACAGTAGCAGTTTTTCAAACAAACACTAATACTGCCGCAAATTGCTAACACCAGATGGAGCTAACAAACCTAACAAAGAATCACGTCACAAAATGGCTTCACCACGTGGAGTAAACACAAATACACAAAAGTTATAAATAATACCACCGCAAATTGGCTCCCAAACGTGGGGCTTAACAAAATAAAAATAACATTACAAATATAACCGCCGCAAATTGGCTACCACAACGTGGGGCTACAATAATGTTAAATAAATAAGAGATCACCACAAATTGGCACCCAGAACGTGGGGCAGAATGACCAGGAAAGGAGCAGAATGACCAGGAAGGGGCGAAGGAACCAGGACGTGGAACGAATGGAGCAGTGAACTGAACTACAAGACGCAGATTCCAGAAACAACTACAGGGACGACAGACGACGCGGATGAGTGGACATCATAATTCCGAGATTAAAAGGCAAACGGGAAATTCAACTACAGGACACCAAGACGACGCAGATTCATCATAATACAACGCAGAAGCGACATATAATCTAGGAGAGAGGGGCAGGAAGCTGGACATCAAAGGAACATCAGCATATAGCATCAGAAAGGTTAGAAAAGTGTGATTTTTATTCTACAAAAAAAAAACAGTGTAAAAATTTAAATGTACCTTAGGAGCGGTAGGATAAAGAAAATAATGTCTAATAATAATATTGAAGAAACAATGATGGAAGGGGATAGTGTAACAGTTAGCTGTAATTCAATACAGGTTACAGAAATAGCTCAAACAATGTAGGATTTGAGGGAGAAAATGTTAGTGCAGAAAGTGAGAATAGAACAGCAGGAAATGTTAATTTTGATGCTTGTTTGATGACGGAAATACTGAGAAATTTTAGAGATCAATTAAGGGAAGATATTGATAGGAGTTTAGAACAAAAACTAACTCAGAATATGGAAAAGAATAATAGGGAATTGAGGGAAGATATGGGTAAGAGTATTACAGATCAATTAAGGGAAGAAATTGGTAAGAGTAATGAGAAATTACAGCATAAATTAGATCAAAATAGCGAAGAAATTGAAAAGAAATTCATGGAGCTAGATAGTAGTATGATGAGAATGAGCAATGAAAATCAGGAAATGATAGAAAATGAGATAGGGGAAGTTTCAAAGAAAATGTTAGACATGAGCAGGGAAATATCTAACCAAAAAAGTGAGGTTAATAATAAAATAGAACATGTTGATATAAAATGTACAGAGTTAGGTAGCCGAATGAGTAGCATTTCAAGTGAGTTAAGAGAGATGATGGAGGCTACAAATGCAGATTTAATTCAGGTGCAAGTTAATTTCAGAGGGGAAATATCTGAAATTCAGAAGGAGTCAGAAACACAGAGAAATAAATTGTCTGAAGAAGTTAAAGATTTGTCTAAAGATTTGAATGAAAAGCTAACTTCTGAAATTAACAAACACCAAGCTGTTCAAAATGAGAATAATAAAAAATTGGAAGACAATAGAAAATCTGCAAGGTACTGTAAATAGGTTAGAATTGAATTCAAGGGCAAATAAATGTGATGTGAATGTATCAGATGTACAAAATAATGATAGAGGTAGTTCCTCAGGTATGACAAATAATGTGAGTGATGCGGCAGCTTCATCTATAGCTAATGCTGAAACTCAGAGCGCACAAGTAACACTAGAGAATTTAAATATGGGAGTAGGGAATTTGCAAAATTACAATCATATCTTAAGTGATTTTCCACTTCCAAATTTTAATGAAAACTCCAGTCCAGTACAGTTTATTGCAGAATTATCAGAATATTTTCAAATTAATAAGATACCTGAAGCATTGAAAATGATAGTTGTCAAAAGATGTTTGGACCAGAAAACTTTAGATTGGTTACAAATGGTATCAGGGGGTGAAATTTCATATGAATCCTTTAAGAGGTTATTCATGAACAGATTTTGGAATGTTACGGTACAGCACAGAATTCGAGCAATGCTTAGTCATGGTCAATTTGATCCACGAGAGGGAATATCAATGACTGATTACTTACTGAAACATGCAAGTCAGGTTAGGAAGTTGTCACCTCCAATCAATGAGGAAGATTTTGTGAGTTTGCTCCCAAGGCATTATCCTTTAAGGATACAAAATTACTTATTAATTGCAAAACCACGTAGCATCTATGAGATGACAGAATTAATGACAGCTTTGGAACAACAGGAAGAAGATACATCTCGGGAGTGGGAACATAGATTTTTAGATGTGCGAGATAGAAGAAATTACCGAGGTAGTTATCAGCAAAGTAGAGGACAAGACAGGCGTCATGAGAATAATACCAGACAACGGTATCAATCTTACGTTCCACAATTTGAAAGATCGAGGATAGATGGGAGACCAGGTCGACAGGAACAAATAAATTATGTCAGGACAGAAAGACTGCCGGAAAGAGGGCAAAATTATGGAAGGCGGTACATTAGATAAAGGGGAAATTTCACTCACTGGAGGGAAAACAATAACCGGGAAAGATCTGAGGAACGGCAAGAAAATTATGTGCCTTGAGGACATAATTTCAGAAATCGAGGATTTCGAACTCAAGGAAGGGGAACTCAAAACAATGGTAGTGAAAATGAGATAGATTTAGCACCTGTTAGGAATGGCAGTCCCGTACGTGAACATGGATGTAACCAGGAAAACTGTTAATAGACTCCTGTGCAGTAGGTTCTCAGGACGTCTTTAATAATTCAGTATCCATTACCAATACAAATAATATGCCTACACACACACTCTGTAATAAGATTGCAGTAACAAAAGATACGGGAGAAAATTTCGAGTCACCTCATGTTATGATAGAAATCGCGAAGAAAGAGATCATTGCAACTATAGATTCTGGTTCATCAGCTTCAATTTGTTCGCAGAAATTTTACATAAATTTGATAAATGAAGGTAACAAAATTATGGCTCTTCCCACTAGTAATTTAGTTTGTCGTGTTGCAATTGGAAGAACGACACAGGTCATAAAAACACAAGCTCTACTTAACATGCTTATCGGCGGAGAGAATTTTGAGGTTATGTTTCTAATTGTAAACCATCTGATTTGTGACATAATTATAGGATGTGACTTCCTACATGAATATGAAGCACGTATAGATTTTAAACGTGAAGAGTTAAAAATGACAAAAGACGATAGAGAAATAAAGTACCATTTATAAAAGAGAAAGTTTCTGTGATTGAGATGACAAAGGATGAGAAAAATCTTTGTGACCAAGAGTTTTTTGTGCAAATAACAGAGACTGATACAAATAGTCAGATAAAGCAAGTAGTCACAGAATTTGAAAGAAACACCACGCATATTTTCAACAGTTAGTAGAAATGCCAGAGAAAGTAGAGAAATTTATAATCCAAACACAAGACGACCATGTGAGCGAGACAGACAACAGCTGGGAAGAGAAGAGAAATGAGGAAATAATACACAAGTGTGAAGAAGCTTATAATATTACGATAATGCAAAAACAAATCCTTCATGATGTTTTGATGAACAATAGTTCAGTATTTAGTAATATCCCAGGCAGATGTAATGTATATGAGCATACATTTCAAGTAGAAGACGTACCACCATAAGGCACAAGTATGACAATTTACCTACAAGTCTTCGGGACAAAGCTAGACAACTAATAAATAGCATGTTAGAAAATGGGATTATTGAGCAAAGTAATTCTCAGTATATAAATTCAATCTGCTGGAGTATTAAACGAGATGGTAGCTTGAGATTAACATTAGACGGTAGATATGTTAACAAGTATATGAAGCCAGATCATTTTCAAAGTGAAGTAATCGAACAACTAATTACGAAACTTTCAAGAGGGAGATTTTTGACATCCATTGACCTCACTGCTTCAGATTGGCAAGTGGAATTAGATCCACAAGTGCGTGATTACACTTCATTTCAATATTCGGGGATCCAGCATCGTTTTTGTGTAAATTCTTTTGGTTTAAAAAACTCAGGAAGTGCATTTTTGAGAGCCATTCACAGTATCTTTGGAAATTCTGCAGATGATTTTTTAATAAACTATATTGACGATTTCCTCATCATTAGTCAAACATTTGAAGAACATATGAATAATGTACATTATGTGTTAAATAAACTGCAACAACATGGTATGACTGTAAACATACAAAAATCAAAATTTTGTGTCAAAGAAATAAATTTTCTGGGTTATGTAGTGGATGAACGAGGTATAAGACCTGACCAGAAGAGAATAGAAGCAATAATGAAAATTCCACCACCAAGGAACGTAAAACAAATTAGATGTCTCTTAGGGGTATTGAACTTTCAGAGTAAGTTCGTACCAAGATATTTGGCTGAAATAGAACCACTGCAGCAGTTACTCCAAAAGAACAATAAGTGGAGGTGGACAGAGGATCATCAAAAATGTTTTGAGAGAGTAAAAGAACTCTTTGCTAAGTCCATATTGCTCGAGAGGCCCAGAGAAGATTTGGAATATGAGATTTATGTCGACGCATCAATGCAAGGATACGCCGGAATTTTAGGACAGCGAGACATCAACAATGACTTTCACGTCATTAGTACAGCTTCTAGAGGACTTACAAATATTGAGCGGAATTCTTCAGTGACTCAGTTAGAAATTGGAGCACTATATTTCTCATTAATTCGTTTTAAAACCTATATTTATCAGCAAAAGGTGAAAGTATATTCAGACCACATCAGCTTAACTTTCATACAACGGTGTAGATTATGTAGTGGAAAACTTGCTAGATACATTCATGCAATATCTGCATTCGATATTGAGATTATACACATTCCTGGCAAGAATAATACCTTCAGTGATTTGCTATCAAGATTAAACTACAACCCACAAATTCCCGAGAATATTTAAAGGCCTAGAAATGAAGTCAAAATATTGAGAATTGAAATTCCTTTAAGCAAAGAAATGATAAGAAAATTGAAAAATATGGTGGAAATTCAAAATGAGGACGCAAAATTATTTGAACTAAAACAAAATGCACCACTAATTGAAGAGGCAAAGAAAGAAATTGTAGCAATTCGGGATGGGACATTATACAAGAAGCATGGAAAAGAAATGCCTAGTTGGAAGGTAATGGTTCCGAAAAGTATGGAAAAGGAACTAATTAAGAATTTTCACGAAGGGTTAGCACACTCAGGAACGTTCCGGACAACTTCTATGATTTTAGAGAATTTATACATATCCAAATTGCGTCAGAAAGTTCGAAAATTTATATCGTGCTGCAACGTGTGTCAGAAGGCAAAGCAAATAAATGCAGCATATGCATTTGAGACTAATTTGGTTATAAGGGATAAGCCGAGATGTGTAATTAGTATTGATATTCATGGTCCGATGCCTCCAAGTCAATTTGGAAATAACTATATATTTGTCTGTTATGATATATTCAGCAAATATGTAAGAATTTACCCTTTGAGAAAACCTACAGGTTTAGCATGTCTGAATAGACTACTCAAGTCATATGTGATAGAAGAAGGACCTATTCAATCTGTATTGAGCGATAATGCTTCGTACTTCACAGGAAAAAAATTTATGGATGGACTGAAAGAAAATGGCATTAAACAATATTTTTCGTCAAGATACAGACCGAACTCCAACCCAGTGGAGAGGGAAATTAAGGAAATTTCAAATTATTTAAGGGTGCTGTGTCATCGAAAACAAACCCAATGGTATGGATATGTGAATTTCGTTCAGAATCTACTAAATGAAACCGAAAACAATGTGACAGGATACAAACCATGTGAACTTAAGTTAGGAAAGAAGATCAATACAATGTGTAAGAAAATTCCAGAAGCCATTCCAGATGCGCATTCGATACCACAAACAGAAGAGATGTTCCGAAAAGCATTCGAGAGGATGAAGAAAAAGGCCATAAAAAGAAAAATTAAACATGAAGAAAAGAAGAGAAAGGAATGGAGGATCAAAATAGGAGATTTGGTTTTGGATAAAACCAAGAAATTATCTAATAAAGCAAATAAACTTTATTGGCGAATGTTTCTCAAGTACCATGGACCATATGAAGTTGTTTAAGTATATGGAACAAATACGTATGAGTTATGTAACCCAACAACCCGAAAAAGCATTGGGAAGTTCCATATTCAGATGCTGAAACCATACAACAATGACGATAAAGTTGAAACAGAAGACCAAGATAATAAAAAGTAAATTCAGGATAGTTAAAGCTGAACTGCAGAGAAATTTATTGGAACATAAGAGGGTTAATTATGTATGTATGTCATGAGAATGGAAAAATAAAATTTTGGACATAACTAAATTTCTAAAAAGAAAATAACATTTTCTTAGTAACTGTAACAGCATTTGAAATGAAGCATGATGTTATATTAAAGTAAACGTACGTAGATATAATTCCAAAAGTATTGTGAATATAAAGTACAAAACAACATAAATGGGGTAAAAATAATTAAAACAAATACTTATGTAGCAAACAGAAAATGTGAAACAGTGTCTTGATTTAAGAGATGTAAATATATTTGTGTAGAGGGTGAATATTTTTTGTAAATATGTGTAATAATTATTAAAATTCTTGAATGCATAAATTTTTGTCAACAATATAAGAGAGTAAAGCAATTTTGTAACAGTAACTAAATAATTCAGGGTACAGTATTTGCTATAAAAAAATTGTGATGTCAGATTCATGTCTAATTAAACCAGAGCCAGTAAGTAGTGGCAAGATAAAGGAAAAACATATGTCGTGTGTTAAATACGTGTGAAGTGTTAAGTGAAAGTGATAGCGTGTGTTCCAAGATTTAGGAGACTAAAACCTCAATTATAAAATTTCCAAACAAGTTGTAAATATTTATAATTATGTTTCTAGTGGGGCATATGATGCAGTAATTTGTATCACAAATTACTCAAATGTAAAGAATGATTATAATATGAATATGCATTTTTATGTGACATTGATTTGAGATGTTTATTGATTGTAATTATTGTTGAGAAGTAAGTGTATACAGCCTTACTGAAACTGATAATAATAGCGTGCAATAATGCAGCGAGGGGGTGAGCTGTTTACCATTATTGGAAACGAGGAAGTTACGTAATGTTGGCGCGTTTTTCTTTAGAATTTGCTGGAACATTTTTCCTAGAGCATATGTATTCATAATTTTCATTGGATATAAAAATAGACGCTAAGGTTGGCGCGTTTTATTAGCCAATAGCAACTCAGTTATAATCTTTAGGCATATCGGGGTGTAGGAGTATAAAAAGGGCTAGGTTAGAGGTAAAGTCCTTCAGTCCGTCAGTTCGTCGAAAATATTTGTAGGTTACACGTCACCTTCAGTTCAGCAGAAATATTTGTGAAGTACACGTCGGCTATCGATTCGCAAGTTACGCATAGCAGAGTTATGAAAAATCTAAAGTGTTGTAAAGTTAATTATACAAAAAAGTTGTAGTACGCAAATTAAGAATGATCAGTAATGAAGTTATTATAGCAGTTTCAGTTCGGCAAGTGTTAAGATCAAAGTATAAATGTGATAGTGAATGTGTTCGACAATAAAAGTGTAAAACAAATTCCTTCATCAGTGTTATCTTTGGATAAAAGATTCATTTCCGTTTACACAACCTGTATAACGAGAAGTGCTCGACCAAAAAGATCATAGCTTGCCGGAAGACAGTGAACCAAAAGTAAATAAAATCACAGTAGCATTTTTTCAAACAAACACTAATACTGCCGCAAATTGCTAACACCAGATGGAGCTAACAAACCTAACAAAGAATCACGTCACAAAATGGCTTCATCATGTGGAGTAAACACAAATACACAAAAATTATAAATAATACTGCCGCAAATTGGCTCCCAAACGTGGGGCTTAACAAAATAAATATAACATTATAAATATAACCGCTGCAAATTGGCTACCACAACGTGGGGCTACAATAATGTTAAATAAATAACAAGAGATCACTGCAAATACAGAAAGTCAATAAATGCCATTGGAACTAAATCCAATCTATCACTTCTGCATATTAGGGTGTTTAATTTCAGGTAATTAAGTCTCAAACAATAATGGGTGCAATAGGCATTGACTTAAAGTAAAGTTACTATTCAAAAGATTTCGAGACACTTGAACAATTTAAATTTAAGCTGTTAGTTTGACCGAAATTCACATATATGTGCCAAACATATCAAGACAAATGCACTGTCTTTGGATTTCTATTACCTACCATGTTCCCCGAGATCTGCTAAAAGAAGTGAAGGATTCACAGCACTGTTGACATCCAATACTAATTATACATCCAGGCACATCCAAAAGGACCATTTATAGCTCAGAATCAGAATGGCATCCCTGCCCATCTGAAACAAGTATTGTTACGACCCAAATCAATTTTAATATTATGGATAGCCATAGGTAAAATTAGTAAATCTTATGTTTGTCAAGACACTCTCATGCTTATAAAAACCCAACTAAAGAGGAACTTTGGGCTCAAAGTAGATAAGTCTCATGTGTTTGAGACAAGTTATATTTTCTGATCTTAAACTAGGTAATATGGGTTCCATATGATACTCACATCCCTTTTTTACAAAGGAACAAGTACCAAAGTAGAAATTGTAATTTTAAGTCAGTCAATTGGAAATTTATTCACTCTTCTGGTTATGTGAGATAAATTTCTTAAACATGATTCTCCTTAGCAATTTATTCTCTGATGTAGAGTTCAATATGTAATATTTTCAATACTTTAAATCTGTACCATTGACTTTTGCTAACTTTTAAGTTGTTTTTCCCAATTATTTCTTAAATCTTGAACAAGAATGAACAGAAGCTACAACAAGCGAAGCATGTTTAGTTAACAAACATTTGAGAAAAACAATGTCACACAAAGTACATCTCATTACCATTATGTTTATTATCTGAGACAAGGAAACTTCATATCCTTATGAGCGAATTGATAATGTACCAAATTGGAATTAAATTTTGAAGTACGTTTAGCTATTAAAACTATTTTAACATAGTCTTTAACTTTGATGGAACTTTAGTTCTGTCTACTAATCACATCAACATACACTGTAACTTGACTTCTATTACTTACCAAGTCTTTTTTAGTACTGCTGATCTCGGAGCCCTCTCTCTCTGCATGCCAATTCTTCCTGGCTAATTCCGTTAATCAGTCTTCACAGACAGCTATTCAACAGTATTCGTATGAGGACCAAAATTTGAGCAGACATTCCGCAATCGGTTCATTCACATGCAACAGAACATCAGGAACGTGTAGTATGTTCCCAGTAATTTAAGCATTCACACCAACAAAATTTACCTAAATCTAGCATATTTTTGGACTACATCAAATGTCAAATTTCTAAGTCAAAAAGAATTTTCTACACTTCACACCACATTTCCGATGTACAAACACATTACTATTTTTATTATCAAAAAACCCTTCCATTAGCCAGAAATTCAATACAAGCAACACTGATTTTGAGAGAAACAGCAACACATCTTACGCATCCTATTCCATTTGGTGTTCATCCCAAAAACCACCCTGATCATATACCCAAACCTGTCCCCAAATCGCGAAAAAAAATTCGAAGTTCCTTACACTGTTTATTCCCAAGGACATCCCAGGTTATAAACTGGCTCTGGCCAGTTAAGCAAACCAATGTATCTCCTAGGGACCCAGTATACAGGAATAAAGGTTCGTAAGGAAATTCAAATGTGAAACTTAGGTGGTTCACTCATAAGTAATACGCATCTAGGAAACATTATTTTGTTTAACCCAAACCAATCCAGAAATTTCAACACATTTAAATATCCTAACCTACATCTTCCCATTAACAATGTCTTTGGAATCCAAGCTGTTGCTGTAGCTCTCAGAATACAAACAAATACTACAACCAACTGATATTACATTCCGTCCACAACTAAAGCATATCATAACACACCTGACGGTTTTGCAGCATTGTTGATGATCAAAATCAGATTTGCATCCAAGCACACCCAACTGGTCATTTGTGCCTCAGAAACGCAACAGGTTTGCTAATCAACTGTAAAAAGCGATAAATCAATGCAAATCAATTTTCAATATCAAAAGTAATTATTGGGGAAATTAGTACACCTTGTGCTAAATATTTTTAAAAGTGGTTATATTGATCACACTGAATTATAGAAGCCTTTTCTTGGTTCAGGTAGACATTTTAATAGTTTTGACAAACATTATTTGTAGATACACTACTAAATGATTAGGTACTCTACATGCTATACAAGTCCTTAAGTTTATAAAATAAGGAATAGTAAATTATTAATTTACTGTCTTTCAAAAATAGAATAGACACTTCATTCACTGTTTAGTTGTATAGAGAGAGCTTTTATTTCAATACAATGTTTCTTAAGAATTTCAACTCTGTTAGTTACACTTCGAGCAATTTGAAAGTGTAGCATTAACATTTGCAACACTTGAAATGATTCTTTTGAAAATTTGAACAACATCCAGCACTGAATACATCAATGCCACGAATTTTCATTTACAAACATTAAAAAACAGAAAGTCGATTAACTCCATTGGAACTAAATACAGTATCATACCTCTGTGTATTAGGGTGCTTTATTTTCAGGTAATTAAGCCTCAAACAATAATGGGAGGAAACGGCCTTGACTAAAAGAAAAGTTAATATTCAAAATATTTTGAGACACTTGCACAATTTAGAGCAAATGTTTTACTTTGACTGAACCTCAGAAATATATGTGCCAATGATATCAACACAATTGCACTGTCTTTGGATTTCTATTACTTACCATCTTCACCGAGTTCTGCTAAAAGAAGTGAAGGATTTACAGCCACTCTTGAAATCCAACAGTAATTGTATACTCTAGGCACATCCGAAAAGTTCCATTTATAGCTCAGTAACAGAATGGCATCTCTGCACATCTTAAACAGGTGTTATTACAACCCAAATCAATTTTAATATTAAGGATAGCCATAAGTGAAAGTACTGAATGTTATGTTTATCAAGACACTCAGCTGCTTAAACCCAACTGAAGAGGCACTTTGGGCTAAGAGTAGATAAGTCTCTCGTGTTTGAGAGAAGTTTTATTTTCTGATATTGAACTAAGTAATAGGGATCCCATATGACACTCACATCCCTTTTTTTATAAAAGAACAAGTAGCAAAGTACAAATTGTAATTTTAAATCAGTCAATTGGAAATTTATCCAGCCTTCTGGTTGTGTGAGATAAAGTTCTTAAACATGACTCTCCTTAGCAGTTTATTCTCTGATGTAGATACTTAAAATCTGTACCATTCACTTTTGCCAACTTTTAAGTTGTTCTTTCGGAATTATTTCTTAAATCTTGAACAAGAATGAACAGAAGCTACAACAAGCGAAGCATGTTTAGTTAACAAACGTTTGAGAAAAACAATGTCCCACAAAGTACATCTCATTACCATTATGTTTATTATCTGAGACAAGGAAACCTCATATCCTTATGAGCCAATTGATAATGTACCAAATTGGAATTAAATTTTGAAGTACATTTAGCTATTAAAACTAATCTAACATAGTTTTTAACTTTGATGGAACTTTATTTTTGTCTACTAATCACATCAACATACACTGTAATTTGGCTTCTATTACTTACCAAGTCTTTTTCAGTATTGCTAATCTCGGAACCCTCTCCCCCTGCATACCCGTTCTTCCAGGCTAATTCCGTTAATCAGTCTTCGTATGAGGACCAAACTTTGAGCAGACATTCCGCAATCGGTTCATTCACATGCAACAGAACATCAGGAACGTAAAGTATGTTCCCAGTACCTTAAACATTCACACCAACACCATTTACCTAAATCTACCTTAATTTTGGACTACATCAAATGTCAAATTTCTAAGACAAAAAGAATTTTCTACACTTCACTACATTTCCTATCTACAAATACATTACTATTTTTATTATCAAAAAAACACCTTCCATTAGCGAAGCATTCAATACAAGGAACACTTATTTTGAGAGAAACAGCAACACATCTTACGCATCCTATTCCATTTGGTGTTAATCCCGAAAACCACCCTGATCATTTACCCAACCTGTCCCCAAAACGCGAAAAAAATTCTAAGTTCCTTACACTATTTATTCCCAAGGACATCCCAGGTTATAAATTGGCTCTGGCCAGTTAAGCAAACCAATGTATCTCCTAGGGATCCAGTATACAGGAATAAATGTTCGTAAGGAAATTCAAATGTGAACTTTAGGCGGTTCACTCCTAAGTAATACACATCCAAGAAACATTATCGTTTTAACCCAAACCATTCCAGAAATTTCAACGCATTTAAATATCCTAACCTACATCTTCCCATTAACAATTTCTTCGTAATCCAAGCTGTTGCTGTAGCTCTCAGAATACAAACAGATACTACAATCAACTGATATTACATTACATTCACAACTAAAGCATTTCATAACACACCTAACGGTTTTGCAGCATTGTTGATGATCAAAAGCAGTTTCGGAATCCAAGAACACCCAACTGGTCATTTGTAATCAGAAACACAACGGGTTTGCAGATCAACTTTAAGAAGCGTTAAAACAATGCAAATCAATTTTCAATATTAAGGGTAGACATTGGGGAAGTAAGTGAATCTTATGCTCTTATTCTACATATTTTTAAAAGTAGCGTATGTTGCTTACACTTATTTATAGATGTCTTTTATGGTTCATGTAGATACATCGAATAGTTTTCACATAAACATTATTTCCTGATACAAAATTAAATAATTAGGTATTCCACATGGTACATAAGCCTTTATTTTTATAAAATAAGGAATAAAAATAATTAATTTACTAGTTTTTAAACACAGAACTGCAACTTCATTACTGTTCTGGTTGTTTCAGAGAGCACTTCTATTTCAATACAATGTTTCTTAAGAATTTGAACTCGGTTAGTTACACTTCGAACACTTTGAAAGTGTAGTATTATACATTTGCCACATTTGCAGTTCCCTCATTCTAGATTCTTTTGAAAATTTGTACAACCTCCAGAACTAAATACATCAATAAGACCAACTTTCATCTATTAACTTTAAGAAAAATAAAGTTGACTAACATTGGAATTAAACACGGTCTATCACCTCTAGGGTGTTTAATTTTTAAGGCAATTAAGCATAAAACAACAATGGGAGTAAACAGCATTGAATAAAATTAAAGTTAATGTTCAAAAGATTTTTAGTCGCTTGAACAATTTAAACTTAATTTTTTACTTTGACCGAACTTTATATATATGCCAATGATATCAACACAATTACATTATCTTTGGATTTCTATTACTTACCATGTTCACCAAGTTCTGCTAAAACAAGTGAAGGATTTACAGCCACCGTTGACATCCAACAGTAATTTTATACTCCAGGCTCATCCGATAGGTCCATTTATAGCTAAACAGAATTGCTTCCCTGCCCATCTGAAACAAAGCTGAAAATTCATGTAATATGACCGCTGCACTCCAGCTGATATTAGGGTTGCTAAACTAACAAACATCAATGCCCTGAATATAACATCACAGCACTTAAGTAGCCCTCACCCCCTCCCCTTCTCTCTCTCTAATGACATGACGCATAAAAGTAGACCCGCATACATTATTGTAGAACTGCTTTATGAGTTCAGAGGACCTCAAAGCATGCATTTCTAGTGAAATCTTTAGACTGAATTACTGGATGCAATACATTAATTTTAGCTACCATAGGTAACAGGTAGGCAAAATAGCAAAAGGTAACTGCAGCGCAATTGCAATTTGAGGAGTTTTAAAACTTCCTTAGTAAATGTTTCATTCCTTTCCAAAGACAATCTTTGAAATAATTGAAAATTTCTCTTCGTGCTCTATATCCAGCTGATTTTGAACAGCATTGTGCAAGTCCTGAAATGTATAGGATTTAGGTTTCTTTGAGTTGGAATTGGTAGTATTTGCCTGAAGCTTATTTGCTCATCAACATTCTCCAACTGTTAGTGATAGCAGTGGTGGCTGTGGTGAAGAAGGCGGTATTTAGTAAGCAGGTTTCTCTTTAAGCACTTCAGCCTAAAAGACATAAGATCTCAATCTATAGACCCTATATTGAGCTAGACCAGCTTAAAGAAAGCTAGTCTAATCTAGGATGTAGATTACGTCATAAATACGTAATTACATTGTGTACTTTTATGTAAGTAAATTGTAGTTCTTATGTAGAGTACGTTACAGCTAAAAAATTTAAAAGAATATTATTTATAGGTAATGTAGTTATAAAATTTGGTAACATTTTATAGTCAGTTATTTTTTTAATGAAAGAAATCCTCCTCTGTATAGAAGGTGTAAGTGATGAGATATCTTTTTAATGCTAACTTGAATTTATTTTTTTATTAGTTTTGGGCCATTTGCCACTTTGTGCACTTCCTGGTTTTTCTAATTTAGGGATCAGTATATACATTTTTAGTTATTTACAGTGTACGTCTCACTAAATTAGGGCATTTTTCTAATTTTGCAGTACCTCTATGAACCTGGTATCTTGTCCGTTCTGTGGCTTCACATTCTAATTGAATGTGTTTCACTATTTCCATGGCTTGCAGACAAACGGCAAATGGGTTCCATATGGTATACATTTGTCTTCAGGTGTTTTCTGAGCTTTCCATGTCCAGTTGTGAAGCTTATAACTCTTCGGGGTGAGGGTTTATTTAGTTTATTAAATATATTACTTAACGTTTCTCTACGCTTATTGATAAAACACTCTTAGGGTCTGTTTTTTGGTACCGTTTTCCATTTCTTTGGATTGCTTTCCAAACCCAAAGTCTAGGTTTTTCGCATTTAGCATGCTTATTCGACACAGGTTCTGGTCCTATAAACGGGGATGTTCCCTTCTTTGCTAAGGAGTTAGCCTTATCATTTCCTATGATACCTGTGTGTTCAGGCACCCACCGCAATACTATTGTATTGTGTGAGGAAAGATTTGATAAATATTTAAAGTGATGGGAACTGAAGGGATTTAGCTCAGCCTGTTCGAGTTTATACGGATATATTTACCTACAATTCTCTTTTCCCAGCTAGGTACGTACTTTCAAATTTAGCAAATATCTCTGCCTGAAAAACAGAAGCGAATCTTCCTAGGCTGATGCTATAGCATTTGCCATTGACTCACAAATACCCGTGCCAGCTTTCCCATTTATGCATGAACGATGAGTATATACTACCAAATGATCCTTATGCCTTAGATGAGATATTTCTTCAATGTTTCTCTTGACAATTATTACTTTGAGGGGTTGGGAAAATGAAATTACTTCTGACATAAAATCAAATTTAATTAATATAAAATCCTCCATTATGATGAGGGGTCGCCTACTTTACAGCAGCTCTCTCTCCACATTCCTATCTGGATGATTCTCTATGCTGTTAGTCTAGCTCCAGCTTGGATATATAGCTCCAGTGGGTTAAGACTTAGTAAAGGTACCAAAATAAAGGACGGTGTGCTTTTAAAAGCTCCAGATATGCCTACACTAGGCAATCTCAGGAGACTAGGTAGTTTCTTTTTTTTAATTTGTAGAGTATTTGGCCATCATACCAATGTTCCATAAGTGATTTGTGGTTTTACCACTTCAGAGAGCCACTGGTTCATATTACGCTATAGACCCCAGTTTTCCAGACGTAAGTTCCATTTAGCATTATAGGTCATTTTTTCTGGGTTTGAATTCCAGGTAAGCTTATTATCTAGCATAATGGTTAAGGGTACTATAACGGTCTTTTTGGCGTTTAGGCCAAGACCCTCTTGTGTATACCAGTCAAACAGCTTTCAGAGCTTCATTTGTGATTTCTGAAACTATACTAGAAAACTTTGCTGTAACCAATATGACTGTCATCCTCATAGCCTTGGGTGAAAATATCCTTAGTGTTGAGTTTATTAAAGTGTCTTCTATGTTCCATAGGGTAGGTGAGAGGATTCCTCATTGAGGGGTCCTTTCACCACTGGCACTTTAATTCTATTACCAAATTAATCTATTTGAATTAGTCTGTTACAGAGTGAGGATTTACATATAGCTTCATCCAGACCCCATTGTTCAATTTTCCTTATGATTGAATCATAGGAAGCATTATCAAAAGCACGTTAATGTCTAAAGAGACCCCTCAGTGCTAGTTCTTTAGACTCTATTGACTCTGCTGAAATGTAATGCTGAATCGCATGATCTGCCAGATCGATAGGCATATTGATTTTCATGTAGGGAGTTTCTTGTTAGAATCCCTGTGTGTGTATATCTGTGAACCAGCCTTTCTAGTACTTTCAGAATGGAGGATGATATGGGGGTTAAGGGCGCTAAACAGCATTCATCAGTGCCTTACAATGTATAAAATTTAAAATCCAGAAATTAAAATCCGGGACACAAACCCGCTTAGTCTAAGCAATAAGAACAAGTCAAAGTCCAAAAAACCACCACCATAATAAAGCAACCAATAAAAGATTAAATTACGTGTCAGGAACTGTAGAAGTCAAGCGACTAGAGCGCCATATGCCCCAGGGGACAACAGCACCTCATTAAAACGGACAATATAAAATCACAAAACTAAAACGCGCTCAGCGTATTAAATGCGTCGACTAAAACTACTGTCACGGATAAAACGTAAAAGACATTCTACTCTATGCGCGTCGCATGCCAAAACGTTGGCTATACCAACAGGCAAAGATACACGAACGCGCGATTGGGCTAAAACCTGACACACTGTTAAAATGTGACGCACCGTTAAGGGTGCCGCACACAGGTCACAGAGTTGTGCGGGATCACCACTAAGTGTCTATGACTTAAAGCGCAATGTCCGATACGAAGTCGTGTAAAAACAACCGCTTCCGAAGAAAAGTATGAGAAGATGTGACCCAGACAACCGGGGGAGGTTTAACCTCCCGCAACATGTTCCCCCTTAGCGCCGCCCACCCATCGCGCCAACGCGAGAGGATGCGGTGACGTAAAACACTAAAATCTGACAAGGGAACAACGGAGGTAAAATATCTGGCCCATAAAATTACCGACCTGGCAGCAGCGTCGGCAGACTCGTTCCCCGAGATGCCCACATGACCTGGAATCCACACGAAGGAGACGCTGATGCCAGAGGCACCAAGCGAGTGGAACAGGTCTCGTATGCGCTGTACGAGGGCACTCGGAGAGTCCGAACAAACAACACAGTGCCGCACGTCGTGCCGCTGAATGTATAAAATTGCTTGATAAATTCTAAAACGTTCGGCGGTAAAAACCAAACATTGACCGAGTAAACGAAAGGTAAAACTTCGTTGATCAAAACCAAAGGCACACCCTACTCCAATATCAGTATTAGACCCATCAGTATATATAAAATGCAAATTCCCGATACAAAGTTCTTAAAACGCGGATCTAAGGACTGAAGAAGGGGTCTCATTCTTCGGCATGGACGTCAACCTAGGTGACATTGGGCCTCAGCCCGCAACCATGGAGGAAAACGCGTTTCGCCTCTGGGAAGGGCTGGCGCTGGCGTAACGTCCAGATGCCGAAGAAGCTGTCGAAATCGAACCCCTGGAGGGAGCAATGCAGAGGAGCTAATTAAATATTGCCGATCAAGCGAATCCTCCAAAAATAAATCGAAGAACGGGTGGTCAGGCAAGCTTGAGAGTCGACATGAATAGCTGCACAAACGAATCTCACGCCTGAAGGACAGTGGAGGCTCTGCAGCTTCAGCGTAGACTGGGTATAGGATTAATTGGAAAGGCCCCTGTAGCGACTCTTTTACCACGATGATGAATGGCATTCAAGCGACGTAACACAGATGGACGTGCCGATGAATAGACAATGCACCCTAATCAAGCTTGGATCGGACGAAGGAGCGATAAAGATGCAGAAGAACGGTCCGATCAGCTCCCCAGGATGTGCCACTTAAAACACGTAAAATATTAAGAGAACTGTCACACTTTGCTTTTAAAAAGCAAATGTGAAAAGTCCAGCTCAGCTTTCGATCAAAGATCAACCCCAAAAATTTCACCTCTTCTGCAAATGGAAGGACCTCCGACCCAAGATGGAGAGGTGGAGGGAAAACCTTCCGATGCCAGAAATTGATGCAGACGGATTTCTCGGCAGAGAAATTAAAGCCGTTGGCGTTACTCCAGGCGTAGAGACGGTCGATACAGCTCTGGAGACAGCGTTCGAGCAGACAGGCCCGCCGTGAAATGCAATAAATGGCAAAATCGTCGACGAAAAGGGACGAGGAAATGCCAGCTGGAATACAATCAACGATGGGGTCGATAGCTATCGCAAAAAGTGACACTGAGTACAGAGCCCTGCGGTACACCGTTCTCTTGAATAAAACGACTAGTAAAACCGAGCCCGCCCGCACGTACACGAAAGACGCGGTCGTGATGATGATGATATGCGGTTTAAGGACGCTAAACTGCTGAGGTCATCAGCGCCCTTACAATGTATAAAAGATAAGGTCAAAATATAAAAGACAGGTAAAGGAACCGCATAATTAAAAAACGGGACACAAACCCGCGATGTTCAAAAAGCTAAAAATAACAATGTAACAATAACAATAACAACAATAACAATAATAACATTAACAACAAGAATAACAATAACAACAATAAGAACAATTGAAATATCTGAAAAACCAACACACTAAAAGCATAGGCAATAAAAGATTAAAACGTGTCAAGAACTGTAGAATGCGAGGGACATGAGCGCCATATGTCCACTGGGGATTAGAGTCCCCATAAAAATAGACAGAAGAAAAGTACTAAGTTAAAAGACGCCCAATGCATTAAATGCGCAGATTAAAATCACTCATGAATAAAGCGTAAAACACATTCTACAGCACGCGTGTCGTCTGCCAAAACGTTGGCTAGGCCAATAGGCAGACCCACACGAGCACGCAATGCAGCTAAAACCTGACACTGTTAAAATGTGACGCACCGTTAAGGGCACGTCACACTGCCCACACAGCGGTGTGGGGTCACCACTGAGCAAATACCTATGACTAAAAACACAATGTCCAATCCGTAAACGAGCTAAAATTACCTCTTCCCGACGACTCGAACGAGAAGAGGTACCCCAGATCAACGAGAAAGGCTTAACCTCCCGCAGCTTGTTTCCCCGGAGGGCCGTCCACTCATCGCGCCAGCGCGAGAGGATGCGGCGACGTAAAATAACACGAATCTGACGAGGGAACAACAGAGGTAAAAAATCTGGGTAATAAAATCGCCGATTTCGCAGCGGCGTCGGCAGACTCATTACCTGAGATACCCACATGACCTGGAATCCACATGAAGGACACGCTGATGCCAGAGACACCAAGCGAGTGGAGCAGGTCATGTATGCGCTGTACGAGTGGGTGGTAATGGTACAGCGCAAGAATAGTCTGATGGGCACTCAGAGAGTCCGTACAAATAAAACAGTGCCGTAAGGCGTGCCGCTGAATGTATAAAACAGATTGATAAATGCTAAAAAGTTCGGCGGTAAAAATTGAACATTGTCCAGGTAAACGAAACTTAAAACCACAGTGACCAGAAACAAAGGCACATCCAACTACAGCTTCAGTCTTAGATCCATCGGAAAAGATAAAATGGAAGTCCCCGAATTGAGCCCGTACTGCTAAAAAAGCCGATCTAAAGACTGAAGCAGGGGTCTCAGTCTTCGGCATCGACGTTAGCCCAAGGTGACAGTGGGCCTCAGCGCGGGACGATGGAGGAAAACGCGTTTCCCCCGTGGAAGGGCCGGCGCTGGCGGAACGTCTAAATGCCGAAGGAGCTGTCGAAAGCGAACCCCTGGTGGGAGCAAAGCAGAGGAGCTAATAAAATAGAGATGATGAAGTGACTCCTCGAAAAATAACTCGAAGGACGGGTGGTCAAGCAAGCTTGAGAGCCGACAGGCATAGCTGCACAAGAGCATCTCACGCCTGAAGGACAGCGGAGGCTCTACAGCTTCAGCATACAGGCTAAGAACAGGGCTGGTTGGAAAGGCCCCTGTAGCGACTCTTATGCCACGATGATGAATGGCATTCTATCGACGTAACACAGATGGACGTGTCGACGAATAAACAATACACCCGTAATCAAGTTTGGATCGGAGCGATAAAGGCGAAGAAGGACGGTCCGATCAGCTCCCCAGGATGTGCCACTTAAAACACGTAAAAGATTAAGAGAACGGTCACACTTTGCTTTTAAAAAGGAAACGTGCGAGGTCCAACACAACTTTCTATCAAAAATCAACCCCACAAATTTCGCCTCGTCTGCAAACGGAAGTATCCCTGGCGCAAGATGGAGAGAGGGCGGAGGGAAATACTTCCGGCGCCAGAAGTTGATGCAGACGGATTTCTCGGCGGAGAAATTAAAGCCGTTGGCGTTACTCCAGGCGTAGAGACGGTCGATACAGCTCTGGAGACGGCGTTCGAGTAGACAGGTTAGCCGTGAACTACAATAAATGGCAAAATCATCAACAAAAAGCGACGATGAAATGCCAGGTGGGATACAATCAACAATGGGGTTGATAGCAATCGCAAAAAGTGTGACACTGAGTACAGAGCCCTGCGGTACTCCGTTCTCTTAAATAAAACGACGAGATAAAACCGAGCCCACACGTACACGAAAGACGCGGTCCGTCATGAAGAAATATGGGAAGACCACCGCGGATATTCCATGCGTGAAGTGTACGTAAAATGCCGCCCCTCCAACAAGTGTCATAAGCTTTCTCCAGGTCAAAAAACACAGCCACGGTTTGACACTTTCTCAGAAATCCATTCATAACATGCGTCGACAGGGACACCAGATGGTCGACGGTAGAGCGATAGCGACGAAATCCGCACTCAGCGTTCGCTAAAAGTTTCTGAGACTCAAGCCACCATGTCAACCGCCCGTTGATCATGCGCTCCATCACCTTGCAAATGCAACTGGTGAGGGAGATAGTGCGGTAGCTGGAAGGTAGTTGGCGATCCTTCCCAGGCTTAAGAATAGGGACAATGGTGGCTTCGCACCAAACGGAAGGAAAAATGCCGTCTTGCCAAATACGGTTATAGACCTGTAAGAGAAAGTTTACTGTCGGCTGAAAGGTGCTTTAACATCAGGACATGAATGCCGTCCGGCCCAGGAGCGGAGTGCCTAGAGCAATGAAGAGCGTGCTCCAGCTCCCTCATTGTGAAAAGTTCAATTATAACACTCATTATTAGCAGACCGAAAATTAAAGGTGTCGGAATCCAGCCGGTCTTTGATAGAGCGAAAGCCGGCGGAATAATGGTTTGAACTGGATACCGCCTCAAAGGCAGCACCCAGAGTGTTAGCGATGGCAGCCGGATCCACTATAGTGGCATTGGAAACCTGAAGGCCAGAAACAGTACAATGCGACACTTTACCTGAGAAGCGACGAAGTTTATCCCAAACAACAGATGAAGGCGTAAAGCGATTAAAAGACTAGACAAAACGAGCCCACGGCGCCTTCTTGCTATCCTGAATAATGCGACGAGCCCTGGGGCGCGATTGTTTAAAAGTCACCAAATTATCAATTGTAGGGTGTCGCCGAAACACCCTAAGCGCAGTTCTGTGGGCACGAACGGCGTCCCGACAATCCTCGTTCCACCACGGAACAGGTGGCCGCCGAGGTTGAGAGGAAGAACGGGGTATTGCGCGTTCGGCGGCAGCGAAAATAATAGACGTAAGGTGCTGCACTAGTTGGTTAATTTCGGAGAAGGGCTGGTCGTCAAAATGCACGAGGCTGGAATACAAGCTCCAGTCGGCTTTTGCGAATATCCAGGTAGGTACTCTGGAATGCTGTACGTGGTGCGACAAAAGAGAAACGATGCAGGGGTAATGGTCGCGAGTAGGTGTCAGCGACGACGTTCCACTGAAGACGATGAGCAAGCTGGAGTGAGCAAACGGCAAGGTCTAAATGAGAAAATGTACCGGAAGAATCTGAAAGAAACGTAGTCTCGCCTGTATTGAGAATAGAGAGATGGAACTGGTCAAAAATGTCGGAAAGAAGAGTTCCCCTCGCAGAAGCCCTCGGCGAACCCCACAGTGGGTGATGGGCATTAAAATCTCCCAACAGAAGAAATGGTGTTGGGAGAGCGGACAGGAGAGGTCGAATGTCCGCGGGAGCGAGGAGAGATGAAGGTGAATATACAAGCAAACAGAGAAGAAAAAACCGGGTAACTGCAATCTAATGGCAACAGCTTGCAAGTCGGACGTAAGAGCGAGAGTTTGAAAATGAACGTCGTTACGCACTAACAACATGACACCTCCATGAGCAGGAGTACCCTTCTCCGGTTCAAGGTCGTAGCGAACCGGAGTATATCCTCGGAGATCAAAAGGATCGTGAGGGCGAAGCTTAGTCTCCTGCAAACATACGACCATAGGGGAATGGGAACGCAATAAAAGTTACAGCCTGCCCTATGCGATCGTACACCACGTACATTCCAGGTCAGGATAGCCATGAATAAAAGGGATAAACTGTGTACTTAGAAGGGCGGCTTAAAAGAATCTTTTGCTTAACCTTTGGGCTCGGGCTTTTTGTATGGAGTTGGTCAGACTCCATAGCTTCCTCGGAGGGAGGGCCCACGCGCTCAGTGCCAGAAACCGATTCAAGCGCCGTGAATCGGTTCTGGGTGGCGATGGGTGAGGGGTGCCGCTGAGCGCGGTTTGTCCCAGGACCTTCCTGGGACAGCGACCTCCGAGGAGGAGAAGGAACTTTTGTTACCGCGCGCACGCGGAGGGTCTTTCAAAAAATCTTCCCTACGAAGTTTCTGCTTGGGTTTCTTTTCAACGGCTTGCGACTTCATTGACTTGGGACCAGGTTTATACGGCTTGGTAACTGTAGCCTTAATGGACGGCCGGATGGTAGTGGCGGTTAATCCAGTCATGGTCCAGGTCTGAGTTTCGGCATCTACTCGTGGTACTGGCGAGGCAACAACAGAACTAAATGTGCCAGATCGCAGGAGTGAAGGTTGGCGCGCATGGTAACGCCTCCGGGCTTCAGCGAAGGAGAGTTTTTCCTTTACCCGGGTCTCCTGGATCGCCTTCTCGTCCAAGTACCGCGAACAGTCGGCAAACGAAGCAGAATGAGACCCTTTACAATTAACGCAGATGGGGGCTGTTGAACAGGTACCTTCGTGTGAGGGCTGGCTACATGTTGCACAGATGTTAACGGCACTCTTACATGAGACTTGCGTATGCCCAAAACGTTGGCATTTAAAACAACGCAGAGGTCTAGGAATATAAGGCCTCACAGAAATCCGTTCGTACCCTGCGGAGATGCTCGTGGGCAGATCGACGCCATCAAATGTAATAAACAGGGTACGAGTGGGTACCAATACGCCGTCGCGTTTGGCCTGCACTCGATGAACCGCTGTCACCCTCTGGTCTGCAAGATATTCGACCAGGTCTTCGTCCGATATGCCATCGAGGCTATGCGTGGTGACAACGCCTCTACAAGAATTCAAGGTGCGGCGCTTCTCAACACGGATAGGATAACCGTGGAGAAACGTGGCGCTCAACAAGGACTTACTTTGTGCCTCGGATTTGCTTTGAACTAGCAAAGAACCATTACGAAGCCGAGTGCAGGAAAGAACCGGACCAGCAATTGAGTCAATACCCTTCTGGATGATAAAAGGGTTCACCTTCTCGAATGATTGTCCCTCTGTACGGGTAATCACTAAGTAACAACCAGCTGTTGGCGGTGCTACTTCTGTTACTAAAGTTTTTCGGCGTTTGTTGTTTATAATGGAAAAAGGGTGCTCCATAGCGAAAAAAAATCCTCCACCATTGCAACCGTCTCCGACCTCGGGCTCTGACTTCCCGGGCGTTACCCCAGCTTGGGTGAGTGGCCCATCTATACCTATCTCACCCCAGGGTCACACCTCCCAGAACATACAGAGGGACCCAATCGCCGTCGGAAGTCAGCAGCTCAATGCAATGGCCCCCCGCGGGACTGCAGTTGAACAGTGGATACGAACACAGGCCCTACATGACGACCCCGGGTGGTGGGGATGACGACATTACCCACTCACCCAGCTGCGCACCCAGTATGCAGGTATCCGTCAGGCTGTGTTTAGGGAGGATTAAAATCAATAGAACGGTAAAATAAAACAAAGTGTGTGGGCATTTCGCACTCAAGGTAGGCTGGCGAAGAAGTAAAAGAGACGTTTAAATGAATGGGCGTGTGGCGAAATGTGCATAAATAAAAGAGAAGACAGAAGCGATGGCGAGGGGCGAGATGTAATGATATGCACAGAACGCACGAGAGCCTACCTTGAGTCCCCCGGTCACGAGAACGAACCCACCTCGACCGGACGGGGGCGAAATGATGGCGATGATTGGCTCGGGAACCCCCGGGTGCGCCAAAAACCCGTACTCACATAAGATGAGCCCCTGAGGGGGACGCGGTCGGTCAAACTCCCGAAGAAATATGGGAAGACGACCGTGGAAATCCCATGCGTGAAGTGTATGTAAAATGCTGCCCCTCCAACAAGTGTCAAGCTTTCTCCAGATCAAAAAACACAGCCACTGTTTGACACTTCCTCAGAAATGCGTTCATAATATGCGTCGACAGACACACCAGATGGTCGATGGTAGGGATGGTGACGAAATCCGCACTGAGCGTTCGCTAGAAGTTTCCGAGACTCAAGCCACCATGTCAACCGCCCGTTAATCATGCGCTCCATCACCTTGCAAATGCAACTGGTGAGGGAGATAGGGCGGTAGCTGGAAGGTAGTTGGTCATCCTTTCCTTGCTTAAGTATAGGGACAATGGTGGCTTCGCGCCAAACGGAAGAAAAAAAGCCGTCTTGCCAAATACGGTTATAGACCTGAAAGAGAAAGCGCTTACTGTCGGCTGAAAGCTTCTTTAACATCAGGACATGAATGCCGTCCGGCCCAAGAGCGGAGTGCCTAGAGCAATGGAGAGCATGCCCCAGCTCCCTCATTGTGAAAAGTTCATTATAATACTCCGTATTAGCAGACCGAAAATTATAATTCTCGGAATCATGCCGGTCTTTGAGAGAGCAAAAGTCGGCGGAATAATGGGCAGAACTGGATACCGCCTCAAAGGCAGCACCCAGAGTGTTAGCAATGGCAGCCGGACCCACTACGGTGGCATTGGAAACCTGAAAGCCAGACACAGCACAATGCGACACTTAACCGAAGAAGCGACGAAGTTTACCCCAAACACAGGAAGGCGTGAAGCGATTAAAGGACTCGACAAAACGAGTCCAACGACGCTTCTTGCTATCCTGAATAATGCGACGAGCCCTGGCGCGCGATTGTTTAAAAGTAATCAAATTATCAAGTGTAGGGTGTTGCCGAACACCCTAAGCGCAGTTTTACGAGCACGAACGGCGTCCCCACAGTCCTCGTTCCACCACGGAACAGGAATACGCCGAGGGTAGGAGGACGAATGGGGAATTGTGTGTTCGGCGGCAGACAGCATCGTAGAGGTAAGGTGCTGCACCATTTGGTTAACGTCGGTGAAGGGCTAGTCCTCAAAACACACGAGGTTGGAATACAATCTCCAGTCGGCTTTTCTGAATATCCAGGTAGGTACTCTAGAATGCTGGCCGTGGTGAGACAGAAGAGAAACGATGCAGGGCTAATGGTCGCTGGAGTAGGTGTCAGCGACGACGATCCACTGCAGATGACTAGCAAGCTGCAGTGAGCAAACGGCAAGCTCCAAGTGAGAGAATGTACCAGAAGAATCAGAAAGAAAGGTACGTTCACCTGAATTGAGGTTGGAGAGGTTGAACTGATCAAAATCGGCGGAAAGAAGAGTTCCCCTCGTACAAGCCTTTGGCGAACCCCACAGCAGGTGATGGGCATTAAAGTCTCCCAACAGATGAAATGGTGTTGGGAGAGCGGACAATAGATCTTGAAGGTCCGCGGGACCGCGGGGAGACGATGGAGGTGAATAGACAGAGCAAACAGAAAAGAAAAAGCCGGGCAATTGAAGCCTAACGGCAATAGCCTGCAAGTCGGTCCTAAGATCGAGAGATTGAAAATGAACGTCGTTACGCACTAATAACATGACACCTCCATGAGCAGGAGTACCGTCATACGGTTCAAGATCGTAGCGAACCGGAGTATACCCTCGGAGATCAAAAGGATCGTGAGAGCGAAGCTTAGTCTCCTGCAAACACGACCATAGATGAATGTGAACGCAATAAAAGTTGCAGTTCCGCACTATGCGATCGTACATCACGTAAATGCCAGGTCAGGATAGCCAAAAATAAAAGAGAAACTGTCTACTTAGAAGGGCGGCTCAAAATAACGTTTTGCTTAACCTTGGGGCTCGGGCTTTTGGTATGGAGTTGGTCAGACTCCATAGGCTCCTCGAAGGGAGGGCGCATGCGCTCAGCGAGAAACCGACTCAAGCGCCGAAAATCGGTTCTGGGTGGCAACGGCTGTTGGGTGCCGCTGGGCGCGGCTTGTTCCAGGAACATCCTGGGACTGCGACCTTCGAGGAGAAGATAAACTTTTCTTACCGCGCGCACGCGGAGGGTCTTTCAGAAAATCTTCTCTACGAAGTTTCTGCTTTGGTTTCTTTTCGGTGGCTTGAGACTTCAGAACCTTAGGACCAGCTTTAGATGGCTTAATAACCGTGCTAGAGATGGACGGACAGGTGGTAGCGGCGGTCAATGTAGTTGTGGTCTAGAACTGTGTTTCCGCATCCTTTCGGGGTACTGGCGAGGCAACAACAGAACTAAATGTACCAGATTGCAGGAGCGAAGGTTGGCGCACATGGTAACGCCTCCGGGCTTCAGCGAAGGAGTGTTTCTCCTTTACGCGGATCTCCTGGATCGCCTTCTCGTCCAAGTACCACGGACAGTCGGCAAATGACGCAGAATGAGATCCTTAGCAATTGACGCAGACGGGGGCTGTTGAACAGGTACCTTCATGTGAGGGTTGGCTACATGATGCACAGATAACGGGACTCTTACATGAGACTTGCGTATGCCCAAAACGTTGGCTCTTGAAACAACTCAGTCGTCCTCCGTGGACTAGTGGTACCGTGCTAGCCTCTAGTTCCCAAGGTCGCGGGTTCAAACCCGGCGGAGGGCGATGGATTTTTTCGGGCGTAAAAATCGTTAGCACGGCTTCCTTCGGAAGGGAAGTAAAGCCGGTGGTCCCGTGTCGTAGATTTACGGCACGTAAAAGAACCTCAAGCCTGATAAAGAGGCCTCTGAGCAAAATTACAGGTGTTTCACGCCCAATATAGAATGGGACGCTAAGAACCATAGTAGTTAAAGAGCGTCCATAAATAAAACTCAATTTAATTTTAATTTTTGAAACAACTCAGAGGTCTAGGAATATAGGGCCTCACCGCAATACGTTCGTACCCTGCTGAATTACTAGTGGGCAGATCGACGCCATCGAATGTGAGAAACAGGGTACGAGTTGGTACCAATACTCCGTCGCGTTTAGCCTGCACTCGATGAACCGCTGTTACCTTTTGGTCGGAAAGATATTCGACCAGTTCATCATCCGACATTCCGTCGAGGCTTAGAGTGGTGACGACGCCTCGACTGGAATTCAAGGTGCGGTGCTTCTCAACACGGATGGGATAACCGTGGAGAAGCGTAGCGCGCAACAAGGTCTTGTTTTGTTGTTCGGACTTCGATTGAACCAACAATGAACCGTTTCGTAATCGAGTGCAGGACTGAACCGCACCAGCAATAGAATCAATGCTCTTCTGAATAATAAAAGGGTTCACCTTAAACTTTGTCCTTCTGTTCGTGAAATGACCAAGTAACAACCAGATGTCGGCGGTGCTACTTCTGTTACATTAGCTTTTCGGCGCTTGTTGTTTGTAATGGAGAAAAGGGGCTCCATAGCGAAAGAAATCCTCCACCAACCGTCTCCGACCTCGGGCTCTGACTTCCCGGGCGTTATGCCGGCTTGGGCGAGTGGCCTATCTATACCAGACTCACCCCTCCCAGAACATAGACAGAGACCCAATGGCCGTCGGAAGTCAGCAGCTCATGCAATGGCCCCCCGCGGGACTGCAGTTGAACAGCGGATACGAACACAGGCCCTACATGACGACCCCGGGTGGTGGGGATGACGACATTACCCACTCACCCAGCTGCGCACCCAGTATGCGGGTATCCGTCAGGCTGTGTTTAGGGAGGATTAAAATCAATAGAACGGTAAAATAAAACAAAGTGTGTGGGCATTTCGCACGCAAGGTAGGCCGGCGAAGAAGGAAAATAGACGAGTGAATGAATGGGCGTGGGGGGGGGGAAATGTGTGTAAACAGAAGAGAGAATAAAGAAACGATGGCGTGGGGCGTCATGGAATGAAATGCACAGAACCCACGAGAGACTACCTTGAGTCCCCCGGTCACGAGGACGAACCCACCTCGACCGGACGGGGATGCAGGGATGAATATGGCGAGGGCACCCCGGGTATGCCAAACCCGTACTCGCAAAAGGTGAGCCCCTGGAGGGAGAATGGAGGAGGAAAGACAGATTGGTTGAAACACTTTTGGATTTGTATAGTCATTTTTGCCTGGTTTCGGAATGAATATTACTCTGCTAGTTCACCAGACTAGTGGTATGTAGCCAAAGAGCAGACTAGCTCTAAAGATCTGACAGAGTATATGGAACAGTAATTCTGGGGCTTTCTGTAACAAGACAGGGTAGATGCGATCGCCACTGGGTGACAAATGGTTTAAATTTATTTATGGACCATTTAATATTTGTTACATTGGCAATGGAGTGACCTATTTTCTAACCCTACTTAGATGCTCTCAAATATTCGAAAGATAATTTGGACTTACTCTCTTAATCAATGAAAGTACTATCTGGAAAATGAGTCGTTGCTAACAAGCTGGACATGCATATTCATGTGTATTTCACTTTCAACAGTTTACACTTAGATGTTATTCATTGTAATCATGTAGTTTTATTCTTCCATTTTGTTTGGGGGATAAAATGCTAGAAACAAGCCTGTGTTAAATAAAATTAGGGAAAAGTCCTTCCACTGAATACGAAGTCCTACACCTATAAGAAATTCTGATCTCCTCCTTAAAAAGGTTTTTGTGTTACATTTTGAAGCAGTATGTTCTGATTAGTAAAATAAATTAAGATCATAGGGAAAATAAATATCAATAAGTCTAGGAATACTATTGAAATAAAACTGTAAAGGGAATGTTACTTTAAGTTGAAATAAGGGTTGAGAGGCAGTGCCATCAGCGGCCGCAAACGGGTGGTTTTTCCCTCTATTGTTAAGCGTCCTGTTAGGTTGCTGGGAATGCAGGCTAGTAGAAAAGGGTCAGATAGCCTTAGGCCTGCAATGAAAGAAGCCAGGAATCAGGTGATAGTGGAATGAGGAGATATAGAACGTCTAAAACAGAGAAACGGAAGATTTGAGAATGAACACTTCGTCGTGAGATTTTGGAAGACACAATTGGTTGTAGTAAGTCTGGGGAGATGCTTATCAGAAAAGTTTAGAAGGCAGCGGATAGGCGCGATGATATGAAACATTTAACAAATAGGAAATGCGTGTGTGTGTCGAAGAAATAGCAGGGATCAAATGTTAAAACTGTGACAGTAAATAAACGAGCAGAAAAACCAACAGCCGTGTTCACCACTAAGCCGAGATCCAATATCCATGCAAAGAACCCTAAGCTGGTACCGAAGCCGAGACCTTTCCTAAAAATCCTGTACCACAAAACAACCAAAAGTATCACCGTAAATTGGCTGGCAAACATGGGACCTCAATCACCGACAAGAAATCCTATCACAAATTACATGATTTTCTCAGTCCAATACTCTATTTTGATATAGCTTGTACAAACTTTTTATATGAAAGCTTATTTTTCTATTCCTTCATAGTAATCAAGATAAATCTTTGCAGAAATAGTCTCATTTACACACTTCATTGAAGGTACAAGATGGATGGAAACCAAATCGATAGTTAGATTCTGGGTCACTATTTGATAGCCTAGAAGTTTCACACTCCTTTCATGACATCACAAGAAATGACTGAATAGCAACAGTACTTAAAAAAGACAAAGTATTGGCAAACTCAATAACAAATACCTCTGAAGTATAGTTATTTAAAATAAATTTAATGTTTTAAAGAGATTGCATTTCTTTGGAAGTCTTTATTTCGTATGGTACACCAATTATACAAAATTCCTTTTCTCATTCATGAGGCCTTCTCAGGTTAATCCCAGAAAATTAAAGATATACATTTTGTCATGCAAGTATCTTAAACACATAGCATTTTAATCAAAACAAAACTATTGAGATAATACAACATTTCAAAATATCTTCTATGTGAAGCATAGTTTTTGGTGGGCAGATTGTCTTGAAAATGTTTGTGTTGCCTCTTTGAAAGATGCTGAACTTTAATTACAACTTTGATATTTATCAGAAATTTTGTTTTTGAGCTATGTTGTTCACAGATAGGACTTTTTTTATAAAGATGCTATTTTTTCAAGGGGGCCTTGAAACATGTACTTCCAATGAAATCTTTATGCCAAACTTTTTAATGAAATACAACACTTCCTCTAACCCACAATACGTAGGCAGTAGGGAACATAAAAATAACTGTATAGAAGTTTTGACAATTGTGGTGGCAATTCTAACAAAATGCAGGTTCAGAATGTTATACCTGCTTAATAAAGTCAACTTTCCCACCCCCCAAATAATTTAGAATAACTAATATAAAATAAGTATTACTAAACTTGTTTTGAAGTGTCACTAAGATACATCATTTTGGCAAACTGTCAAGACTTTCAGTGCAGTTCAAGACCTCCATTGCTGCTGTGACATTCCGAAATATGTTTATGGAAACATCTGACTCCTTCAATGAGGGTATATCAGGCGCTTGGCCTAGGTTGTCTTAAAAACACTGTCCTGTACTCCAGCCCACAAATATTAAATGATATTAACTACTTAATGATGTAGAACTACTTAAATGCATATTGTTCTACACCTATAAAATATATAATGAAAAAAGCAAAATTTTAAATATGACGCTCACCAAAATGTTTGTGTTTTAACTCAGTGTCAAGATTTGCCTACAAAAACATCAATAATTCTCTCTTTGAACTGAGAATCCTTTATCGCCATACACAGTTCTTCTCAATGGCCAAGAAAGATAAACCTGACAGTCAGTCATTTGTCATGGAATTGAGAGCATTGATGTTACATTCACTTGAAGCAGTTGTTGCAGGTAAACACTAAAATATGCAGGAGATCTCAGTTTCTAGTGCACAAATTTCAAAAGCTTAAAACATAGCAAATATTTCTCAGAATCACAATGATACAAATCTTTTTTCAGATGTGCTTCAAAAGCTTTATACACTAACATTTTTGTTAACTTTAATTTGAGGAAAATTGAATTTATAATTGCTTGTTCTACTGCCTATGTTAACTCTGAAATATGAAATTTGATTGTTGCAGTGGCTTGAGAATGATCACTCCACCTTGGAATGTGCAGAGGAAATTTCAAACCTTGTTTCCACAAGACTTCACTCTTGTTTATTAGATATGAGGAAATTTATGGAACATAGTGAGATCACAAACAGTCTAATTTGTTTCAAATCATACAATAGCATACCAGATTCATTTGTGGGCATAACAATGGATAAACATCCCATGCAGATGAGGCTGTTGTACAAAGCCTGAACACCATGACACCTCTTGCTAAGTTAGAAGCTGCAACCTTGACAAGTTTCAACTTGTTTATAATAATGGGAAACAATCCTCTCTACTTCTTTGTTTTGGGGAGTGGACATAAAAGAATCTTAAGAATATTTCCTCAGCTTGTCTTTTATTGCATATCTGTATATAATGCTTAATTGAGGTCTGCACAAGTTGTCAGTTGTATCATTTGCTGAAAAATAAATGGTACCATATTTGCTTCATTCCTTATTCTTTCCTTTATGATGTCATTTATGCACTCATATCAAGTCATTCTGAATGTCACTATAAATACCTCTGAAGCTGGAGATGGACTGCAAATGATTTCTTAAGAGTTTTTCTTCAGCTACTAAATATTAAAGTTCTAAATAATTTCTCCTGTTTGCTGCATCTTCACTCTAACAATGACCATGAAATGTGAATAATTTACCTAAGTAATTGCTTGGATAAGTTGATCTAGAATCTTTTTTATTAGAAACTTTTTCATTGTGCTAAAGCAGAAACGATGAACTTCCTGACAGAGAGGTTGTTCAGTTCGATTTCAGACTAATATATGCTCAATTTCATTCATCGTCCAATATGACCTCAGATATGCTCTGAAAATAATACTTCTTTCATAGAATGGCCTTCAACTAGGTCTATGATTGCAGTGCTAGATCACAATTCCAAATATAAATCAAAATAAGCCTAGCATCAAAAGTCAGTACTTCAAAGTATCAGTTCTTTGATATTCAAAAATAAAAATCTGATGCGTAGCACTCATGACTTTCCCTGCCCATTTTACAAACTACTCTTACAAAAGCTATCTACTTGTTAATCCAGATAAACTTTCATTACACACTTCATCATAGAATACAGTAGATAAAGCATTAGTGTTTTGAAGAGTCATTATGTGATGGCTTTGAAATACCATGCTTTTTGCACGACCAAAAAAAGAAAAGTATCTAACAACTTCCCGCTGGAGAAAAGTGTAAGTGTTTGAAACTTGAAACCAATAATAAAGAATATCTGGAAAATTTGTTAACTCTGCAAACGCAAAAAACAGAGGAAAAGAAAAAAACAAAATTTACATAAATTGTGCTTCAGCAATATTGGCATTTTCTGTGTAGTAAGATTTTTTCTCTTACAGTTTACCAATTATATAGAAGACATTCAGAATGAAGAGTACTTTACATGCTATCCCCAGCAAATCTCAGATATGCATTTTATTTGTCATGAAAATAGCTTAAGCATACAGTACTTTAATCATCACTGGAGCTATTTTTGAGAAAATAAATAATTGAAAAATGTTCCATGTAAAGGATGGTTTGGGGTTGGAGGGTTTTTCCCAAAATCTTTTGTGTTTCATCCTTGGAAGGTTCAGAACATACTAAGTTTCATATTTAACAACTGGTTCTTGAGTTATGTCTCACTCACTTGCACACACACACACACACACACACACACACACACACACACACACACACACACACACACACACACACACACACACACACACAGCCTCAAAACATTTATATCTGGTGAACTCTCAAAATTGAATTTTTTGGGTGAAACCCAACAGTTCCTCTACTTACTGTAAGTACATAGGAGATAAAGTGAAAATGCAAAATCTAACAAAGAATAGAAGCTGCTGTTAATGAGTAAATAAAAACAAATACCTTTGTACTCGCAAAGCGTGGATCTCTTACCAAATGCAGCAATTCATCTGTCACTACCAAAGAATATTAGTGAAGTTTGAAGCCTACATATACTCCACTGGATTCTGGATATGCATTTCTAATATTAAGCTAAGGCAATTGGCAGCATAGATCATAACCTCTTGCTGCAAAACTTTAAAAGTTTATGGCTTCAGTGATATCACTATAAAATGGTCCAGATCTTACTTAACAAATAGGATCCAGAAAACCAGAAACAATGGTTGTGATTCAGAACCAGGTATTATTACTAGAGGTGTCCCACCAGGCTCTATACTTGGTCCTTTGTTATTTTTAATATTTGTAAATGATCTGCCATACTATCTTAGCAAAAATTCAATAGCTGTGCTTTTTGCATATGATACCAGTAAACTTATATCTGAAAACTCACATCAGCAATTGAGAAATTCTGTTAATAAAATGTTCGAACACTCAAATTTTGGTTTGAAGCTAATAAGCTTTCATTAAACTATGATAAAACCAATTTTATTCAATTTGAAACAAAGCATGAACAAGTGAGTGAATTAACAATCAGGTACAACAGTTACACCATAAATAAGGCATCTGATACAAAATTTCTTGGGCTTCAAATAAATGGAGAGCTCAACTGGAGAAAACAAATAAAAATCATGCTGCCAAAACTCAGCTCAGCTTGCTTTGCCTTAAGAAATTTAAAAAAACTTGCTCCACCAAAATGCCTTAAGAACAGCATACTTTGCCTACTCTCATTCCCTGTTGCAATATGGAATAATGTTCTGGTGTAATTCGTCGCATACCAAGCAAGTATTTATATTACAAAAAAAGGCCATGCATATTATCTGTGGTGTTGGGCCCAGTCATTCCTGTAGACCCTTGTTCAAAACACAAAAGATTCTTACTCACCGGTGAATACGTATATTCTCTTGAGCTACCTTACAGATAATTATGGTAACTTCACAATGAACCTTGCTGTGCATGACCACAATACAAGACATACAGGCGATTTGCATAGACCAGCAAATAGCTTAAAACTGTTCCAAAAAGAATGTTACTATTCTGTAATAACGATTTACAATAACCTTCTATGCTACTTAAAATTATTAGGCAAGCCCAATCAACATAACATCTTTAAGAAAGAGCTAAAGTCTTTCTTATATACTCACTCCCCATATACTATGGCGGAATTTAATATGTCATGCAATATATAAATATTCAATACATAGGCAGATAGCATATGATAGTGACCTACACTTATTTGTTATTGTCCGACTGTAATGCATGTTGAGATGATTACTCTTGGGGGGAAAATAAAAAGAAGAATGGTGATGGTTTGCAAATTTTCAATTCTTAAATAATGCATGGTGTGGAGAGGGAGAAATGTTCTTGGTGTTGGGTATGTTATTATTTATGAAGTTCTTGGTGCTCCGTATGCTTATTAGTTATGCTGCATATTTCATAATTATATGACGTGTTCAATGTCCCTGATCGTTGCTCACAGTGGGACTAAATGAGCGAACAAACAAAACAATATGGTGACTCCAAAATTTAAGAAGTCGACGACTTTAGGTCTTATTTTAATTGCATACTTAAACAAAACTGCGGAAAACAAGCCCAGAACATATATTACCAGGTTTACAAACACTACTATGGCACCAAGTTGCCACTCACGTGCAATTCGGTTAAGACTAATATTCACAAAAACCAGCTCATTTACACAAACTAGCCCTAACCTAACCTCAGATGAATCCGAAAATCAGAGGACCCAGTCGATTTACTGCTGCCTACCTCCTTTTAATACTCAAATACGCACTATATTCCATTAAAACGTGAGGTATTCTTAAAAGCATGATTTACCCATCTCGTATATGAAGTGGTGAATACAACATTCCAACCAGGGCAGCGCAAATATCAGATACATTGCCTACTTAACATACCTTGAGTAATTAAGAATTCTGTTAAATCTTCAAGCAAACGAATAAATTCAATTTCTCCAACCCTACAATCTGCACACTTGCCCAACACAGGTGCTCGCACATCATGTGATATACGTGCTATTGCCATGCCAAGTATTCAAATGACACTCCACAGTTAACACAAAAAAATTCAAACCTCAAAATAAACATCGTTACTAGTAACGATACTATTGCCTACCACTGCTAACTTCCACACGAAAACGTCACAACAGGACGTATCGTATAAATTATATATGTATACACAGGTAAGTAATACTACTTACTAAAATCCACTAAAAATGCACAAATAACATACTTCGGCGGTATAATATGAAATACAACCACAATATTAACTACAACTAAACTACTATTTTATATAGTACTCAAAATCTAAGATCAGCTAATTTATATGGTTGCTTTGGTAACTAGCAATTTTGGCATAATCAATGCGAAGTTCCTCAGAAAACTAAGAATCTCAAAATCTTACAAGGTAAAAAGCGTACAAACGCTGAATTGCTAATAAAATTACCAGAACACTTTGCAACATTAAAAGTAAACTTTCTTAACAGCAGCCTGATAAAGGATGTAAATGAACCTGGCAAGCGGTTTTTACAAGACCGTTAGATTGATACTGCTGCATACTTAACGCGGGCTATTTCAAATCGCCAAGCCTCTAGCGGTATTAAGTACACGGCAAACATACGAGTAATTAACACAGCATCTAACTAATCACTTTAAGGTTCAACCCTGTAATAATCACACACTTTACAGTTTAAAGAGGATCAAAGAAGGGAACAATAAAACAGGTAGGTACTCTGATCGTGCCCAATTCTCTCAACTCGCAACAACAGCTATTCACCACGAAACCCGATAAGCAAAGAATTACTTACCTAGCCTGTTTATTAAAAGACAAAGGTAAACACCCATTAAAATCAGACCCCTCTTCTAAGATTTATTTCCCAAAAAATGTACCTCAAATGAAATATGAATTATATGATTAAATTTCAGAAAACGTACCTTCAATGAAATACGAACACGTACGCATAAACACTACACTGTCAAGGCATTTGCCTAAATTTCAAAGACGAAAGGAGGCTGTCATACTTGCTTTCGTCAACCGTCAGGCGTGCATCTCCTGTCAAACAGTATACATATTCACCCTGAGCTATCCCGTCGCAACTACCTCACCCTTTGCCACTAGCCAGCAGTCGGAGGAACACCACACCCAAATCACGTCAGAGTACGTCACGCCAAACAAGGGAAACCAGACATACTTCGACCAACGCTATCTCATGAGGAAATAAGGTAAGCAAAGACCCTAGCACAACTTTCACGTACTACAGAAAACAACGAAGCATCTCAAAAGTGCCTAGCACCAACAAATGGCGCAGGCAAAGAAGAAATGCCTTTCAGTTGTTGGGTATGACAGCATTGGACACTTGAATGGAAAGAACCCTGCATGGGTAGCCTAGCAAACTATTTGCGTGAAATGTAAAAGAGGACCGTGATAAAGTGTTTTAAGCTACTCCATAAGATATAATGGAACATTATGAACTGTGAATATTGATTATATTCTCTAGAATTGACATTTTAATAGTTATGGATTTATTAATTTTTTCACAAAATGTTCATATTGCAATATAAATATTAGAATTTTAAGTTTTTCTTTGGTTATCTAAAAAGTTAAACACATTAACATAACATCTCAATCTGTAGATCCTATAGTGAGCTAGACCAGCTTAAAGAAAGCTTGTCTACTCTAGGATGTAGATTACGTCATAAATACATAATTACATTGTGTACTTGTAAACTTATCCTACACGTTTCGTTAGCACTTGATCTATTATGATCCTACAGAATTTTTATTTGTTTGTATTTCTGTCTTAATAGGCTTCTTCAAATAAATATTTCAACTAATTTATGCATTATTGCATATTGTGGGTCTAAATTGGCTAAGAGAAATGCCAGATAAAAAACAAACTTGTCACAACAAAAGTAAACTGTCAATGACAGAGTTAATAAGCCAGTGATGCAAGACTCTTGGTTCTAAGTAATACTCTTAAGTAATACAGTATAATGAGTGGGCAAAGGAAGTTAACAAAATGAACCTAGTATGTTGGGTTTCAACTTTTTTTGGTCTATGCCATATTGTGCTGTTTATTAATTTTTTTTTTCAAGTGTTCGCAACATGAAGTTAATTTTTTTCACAAAACTAAGGTTTCATGAATGAATCGTTTTCAAGTTCAAAACAGGGAAAATTTTCTTTTAAAGTACACTGGTTAAAAAAATTTTAACGGATATGTCATTTCAGAATGGGGACGGAAAGCCAGCAGTAATGAAATTTTTTGTGCTGTGTGTACAAAGACATTCAGCATCTCATGAGGCTATGTTACAGTGGAGCTACTGTGTTACATAGTAGCACGTTACAACATACAGATACTCGCAAAAACATAAAGATGAGTGCAAATAAACTTTGTAAATTTAATTTCACTTAACATTAGTGCATCCAATCGCCAATTTTCCTGGGGTTTCAACTTCAGTTCCTGTACAGTTATAAAATATCAGGGACATTGCTTGTAAAACCGAACTCATTTGGGTAATGCAGTCTGTTGCAGCAGATTTCTCGTTATCTTCATCATGCCAGGACATACACGAGATATTTTATGAAGTGTTTCACGATAGTGTGGCAAAAGATTTCACTTTCTCCCAGAAAAGCTAGTTATTTGATAACACATACTCTGGGCCCGTTCAAGAAACAAATATTTAATTATATGGAAAATGTTTATTTTTCTCTTTGCTTTGATAAAACAACAAATGCTTCTTCTTCCAAAGAGTTACAAACTGCAGTTAGGTGCTGGTCAGCATCAAAAGAAGTGGTTGTAACAAGCCATTTACATACATTTTATTTGGGTTCAACAACAGCAAATGACTTTTTCAAACAATTTGCGAGGCTTTAGATAATAACTTGGCACGATAAAACTTGTTAATGTTTAACAGTGACGGATCTAATGTGAATAAAGCTGTAATTGAGTTAATGAGTTTTCTGCTAAGAAAAAAAACCATGATTGACATTGGTATGTGTAATATCCGTGTGTTGCATAACGATTCAGAAAAGAATTGAGGAATTAGGAGATAGTCCATTGAGTTCCCCCCCTAATTCATTATTCTTTATGGTTATGGAAGAACTGAACTAGGAGATAGTCCATTGAATCCCCCCCTAATTCATTACTTTTTATGGTTGGCCTACAACATGGGAGAACTTCTCTCAAATTCAGAGAGATCTTATATTACCCAACCATGGATTTATTAAGCCTGTATCTTCCCGGTGGTTTAATCTTGGAGCCTGCTGGTAGAAGGCTAATAGAACAGTGACCAGCAGTAGCTAAGTATTTGCTGACATATATCCCAACGTATTATAAAAACGATTCGATGAAGTCTACAAAAAAGATGTAAATCTGCCCAAAATAGACGCAGTGGAAGCATAAGTTATGTATGCATGATCAAGTGCTCACTTATTTACACAATTTATGGGCTGTTTTCTAAAATAAGAGCCTCTTGTTCACACCATGCTTGAATTGCTAAGGTCTATAACAACCACTCTAATGGACAGAATTTGCCACACATCGGCAAAGTTTTCTGTTGAAACATTTAACTATGAGAAAAATTTCCTTCCTGTGTGCAAGAAATTAACTGTGCAGAAGGAGTAAAAGAAGAATTGAGTGACATGAAAAGAATAAACTTACTTTCTTGCAAAAAAAAAATCACTATTTTTCAGACTAAGCATACAATTATACAACAAGTCAACGACCAATATGGCCATTGCAGTTAAATAGAGCAATAAAAACAGTTTCCAATGAAGAATAATACTGTGAATATATAAACGTTTACTTAAATGCGGTACAACAAATACCAGGACATAGTAATTTCATTAAAGATATAAAATCAACTATATATAACAACCTACGTGTGCTTTGAAACAATGCGTAAAGCATACGCAGATATATGGACATCATCTCACTAAAGCCGACCGACGTAATTCGGCTCTCTCCACCGACATTCGTAATGAAGCAGTGGTCTGTTTGTAACGTCAAATTTTAAAGACACTTAATTATATTTGAAATAAATCGCTAAATGGAAACAAAGTACTCCATTTTGTTACTACTATGCGTGCTGGAAGAAAGTGCCCATGAGTGCTAGCGAAAATAGGGATAGCTTTAGTTTCTTCTTAAAAGCCCGCTCGTTACCTATCGTATTTATCCCACCAAATAAAGTTTCATAATTCATTGGGATCTAGCCTCACAGGTCCTACGGCTACGTCCTGTTGTGGCTCCAGTTTCTTTTTAAAAACAAAAATTTACTAGCTGTGGCTTAAGCTTCTAAATCACTATTCGCGTTAAGGTTCGCTTTGTTTTTCGTTCACATATTGGCGGCTCTCGCGTATGAACACAGACAAGCTACCGGCCAAAGCGCGAACTAAATGTTCCAGGTTGGACTGGAATAAAGTCGGCTTTGGCTTCCTGTGGACAGAAAAAGCCAAGAATAATACTTTAATTAACCTTCCTTGTTAGAGCCGAGCTTAGAGGAAAAGCATGCTGAATACCGAGAGAACAGAAAATGGGCATGAAAGGCGAGCTCTGTCGATAACATATTCAGCTGCATAACCGATGACAGCTTTAGTCCCATTCCACCACGCATGCTTTTAGAACGAAATGGCGCCACTATTAGCATTAGAATCTGAAGATTAATCAAACTGTGTGTTTTGCGTAAATTTCTCCAAATCTTTTGCTGTATATCTAATTAAATTTTGACAAGCTAACAGCAAGGTTAACGCAAAAATCCTGTATTTATTTTTAAAAGCAGTGAATGAGTCATTCCAACGGACCATATCAGTCGAGTAGCAGGTGTTATTGAAACCTTCTAGAAATATATTGGGATAGCGTTTAAATACAACTGCCTTACTTGTATGCGACTTCGCCAATGAAGCCTGTCATAGATGTGATTGAATTACATTACGAGCTTTTAAATTTCCGTTGCTTAATTCTACAAAAACTTTTCTCTTTTTCGCAATAGTTGGTGTTGTGTGGTTATAAGCATTTTTTTAACTTAGCGTCCTTTAGCGAATAGGTCATATCGGACGGTGAATGAACGAAATGGTTTAAATGGGCCCAGGGGTTCCTAGAGCTTAGGTTGCCCAACATTCGTCTTTTCAGGTTAAGGGAAAAGCCGGAAGAAAAACAACTTAACCAGGCAATGCCCTAACCCAAATTCGAAATCGGGATGTCTTGAATGTGAAATAGACACGTTATCCCCAAACCACAGACGCGTAATTTTATTTTGAAAATCATATTGTGCTCATTGTTTTGCACTGTTGAAACATTTGGCAACTGCTGTTGAATTCAAAATGTGCAACGAACAAAACGAAGGATGCGAGAGGTCCCGGGTTCCATTTCTGGCAGAGTGTGGGAATTTTTTCTCTAGCCAACATTATTCCCTACATTCTCCAGACTCTGCATAAATGTATGTTTGATCTAATGTACATAACCCAAAGAAAAACTAGAAATCCACTAACAATGTATACATGTTAACACCATTGTCGATAGGCAATATGTTACAAAGGCCGCCGATATGACCATTGAAGTTAAAGGCGAGTATAAATGGAATTATTAAACAAAAAAGGTGACTGCGCATTAATTATTAAAAGCAAACCAGGGCTACAATTAAATCATATTTCCGAAATCCTAACGTTACTGTTTAGCTATACAAAAGTTTCTAGACTAACAATTATTCGAGTAGCCTGAATTCTGCTGAAGTCGTTTATATAATTTCCTAATACAAATAAGTAGCCACATGTTGCACAGTGCCAATTCGGTGAACACCTCAGTTAAGTACCAAGCGTAGACGTCAAATGCAGTTGAATTCAAAAAGGTGATTGTGCACAGAATTGTTTGTACGACTACTAAAAACGTAAAATAAGGCTACAATATAAATCAGACATCTGAATTATAAACGTTTGTGTTATACCTATCAAAATTATTTCCAATTTAACATTTATTCTACTAGCCTGAAATCTGCACAAGTTATTTATATGATTTACGTCGTCTTTTTACAAATTAAATAACAATTATGGACTTAATTACGAATCAACTAAACTTTTTTTGAAATACAGAGGTCTTAAAACACTAGATATCGAGATGTGTTTCTCGTAACTGTATGACATTTTCTAATGTAAAATGTCGCGTGAATGTCTCAATAACGCACCAATGCAGTTAAATTCAAAATATGGAATGTACGAAACAAAGGTGACTGCAAGCAGAGTTGTTTGACTTAAAACCGTAAAATGCGGATATAATGCAAACCGCATTTACGAATCCTAAACGTTAAGTGTTCAGCTATACTAAATTACTTCCAGATTAATACTTTATTCTAGTAGCCTGAAATGTAGTCGTTTATCATTTTTGTAGACTTTTCACAAGTTAAATAAAAATTCTGAAATAACAAATTAACCGTCTTTAATATGCAGAAGTCTTAAAATACCAGAGATACAGATCGATTTCCCTTACCTGCACGACTTTCCTAATGCAAGTAACTCTTGTTTCCTATGTAATTTCAGTCAACTACTCGCGAGCATAATAGCGAGACAGCGACTGTTACTGGGTCCAAGCTTCCTGGTGTCCAATACGACAGTAACAAATAGCAACGGTGCGATGTTGCTTCTTGCGGACTTCAGCCTCCAAAGAAAGAAAATTCTGCTCGCTGCTAACGTTATCATGTGAAGTGGTGTACAACCAGTCCGCTTGGAGCGCCACAAGCACCCCTTATTTAAAGCTGACTGCTTAAGAACGAAGAGAAACAAATCTTAAATTTTTCATAATTTTCTACGTTATTATTAATCACAATGATGCACAAACACCAAATGTATGGTACATTGTTCAAAACTGTTTATTATACATCAGTAAATGATACGTTCCCGCCGTATTATTGAAATTATAGACATATAGGGTATCATTGGAGCGAATTGTTCACTAATTAAAAGGAATTGTTTTGAAGCGTTTACTGGAGAGCTACTGGTACAAATCATCATTTTAGAAAAGGTTCTCTGCAAAATTCGCATTTTAAATGACTAGTGAAATTAGATGTGCCAGCAGTAGTGGCGGCCCGTGTCTTAAATAGTAGGTGAAGGATTGCAGGCTTTAATAAACAACGATAGCCAAATTTAAACATAATAGTTTACCTAAATAATAATTACCATGCGAAACTCGCCTAATTTATTTCTTGTATATTAAGTGAATCCTACGGTCTTTGAGAGCATCAAACTTATCCGTAATATCCTTATAAAATGGCTCATTCCTTATACGTTTACACAAAAATTCTTTCTGGATAGAGATGTTCGCTAATGCTGTCAGTCTGCCTTGTGATATAATGTTGTGAGATTTAATTCTTTTCAAACACGAAAAACTTCTTTCCATCACTTCTTTCACATATACATTAGATCAAACACACATTTATACAGAGTCTGAAGAATATAGGGAATAATCTTGGCTAGAGAAAAAATTCCCACACCTTGGGTGGAATTGTTAAAACTAAAGCAAACAACTTGCATGATTCTTCAAATACATCCTTATTTTCTTGGCACGATTTAAAACACAGTACTGTAATAGCAGATCTATACACCTCACCAATGTACAAAAGAGGCACTTCTTTCTTTAAACGATCAATTCTTTGAAATATCTTTGAATAACATCGCTGTAAATTTTCAAAAACTGAAGAAGGAAAATCTTTAGCGTAATTTTCAAATTTTGTGGTATCCACAAGAACAACAAATTGTAAATTTTCACAATCCGGAAAACTTACTTACATTTCCACTATAAATGAAATCCAAAACTGCGAAAAATAAAATCTTGAAAGTTTTAAGAATTTTATCCTCTACCAAGTTTCCATATTCTATTCTTTGAGTGAGATTGGTAAGGTTTTTTTTTTCTCAATTTAAAAACTATTGTCCATTTCGTTTATTGCTTATTAAATCACATGTCAACCTGATCTTGGAAAGGTAATAAGCAATGCCTAGTGATTTGTTTTATAAAACTTAAAAAAGAATGTCTATGAAAGAAAAAATGTCATTGAACACTACAGCCAAAAGAGTAAATTCGAAGCTATTCATTTCCTTAAAAAAATCCCTTACTGGCTAAATTGATCTTTTATCAGATTGCTTGTCATTCATGATCTTCTCAAACACGTGTTTCAATGTTTCCCAATCTTCCACAATTACAGTTAGCAATTTTGAGTTTTGATGATGATGATTGGATGCGGTTTAAGGGCGCTAAACAGCTAAGGTCATCAGCGCCCTTACAAAGTATAAAATGTACTGTCCAAAAATAAAAGTCCGATAAAAAACCGCATAATTAAAAACGGGACACAAACCCACAATGTCCAAAAGGTAAAAAACAAAACACCAAATACCAAAAACGAACACACTAAAACCATGGTCAATAAAAGAGTAAAACAACACGTCAAGAACTGTAGAATGTCAGGGACACGAGCACCAGATGTCCACTGGGAAGAAGATGCTCCATTAAAAAGACAAGATAAAATTACACAGTCAAAAGACGCTCAGCGCATCTAATGCGTCTGGTAAATCCAACGTCATTGATAAAACGTAGAAGACACTCTACAGTACGCGCGTCGTCTGCCAAAACGTTGGCTAGGCCAACAGGCAGACCAACACGAACGCGCAACGGAGCTAAAACTTGACACTCTGCTAAAATATGACGCACCGTTAAGGGTGCATCACACTGCTCACAGAGTGGTGCGGGGTCACCACTAAGCAAGTATCTATGGCTAAAAAGACAATGTCCGATTCGTAAGAGAGCTAAAATTACCTCTTCCCGACGACAAGAACGAGAAGAAGTACCCCAGATTAACGGGAGAGGCTTAACCTCCCGTAACTTGTTCCCTCGGAGAGCCGTCCACTCATCCCTCCAAAGCAGGAGGATGCGGCTACGCAAAAGAACATACAAATCTGTGGAGGGAACAACAGAGGTAAAATATCTGAGTAATAAAATCGCCGACCTCGCAGCGGCATCGGCAGACTCATTACCTGAGATGCCCACATGACCTGGATTCCACATGAAGGAGACGCTGATGCCAGTGACACCAAGCAAGTGGAGCAGGTCATGAATGCGCTGTACGAGCGGGTGGTAACTGTACAGCGCGTTAATACTCTTAAGGGCACTCAGGGAGTCTGCGCAAAGAACACAGTGCTGTAAATTACGCCGCTGGATGTATATGATGATGATAATGATGATGATGAGATGGGGCTTAAGGGCGCTCAACTGCGAAGGTTATTAGCGCCCTTACGACGTGTAAAATATAAAAGGAACAGTCAAAAAAGTAAAAAACCCCATACAAACCGCTTGGTCAAAAACACTAAAAAAAAAAAAAAAACACAGACGGAATACTAAAATCCACACACTAAAATCATGGTCAACAAGAGAACAAAATAACGTGTCAAGAACTGTAGAATGCGAGGGACACGAGCGCCAGATGTCCACTGGGGAGGAGTGCCCCCATTAAAAGATAATGTAAAATCAAACAGCTAAAAGACGAACAGCGCATCAAATGCGACGGCTAAAACCAATGTCAGTGATAAAACGTAAAAGACATTCTACAGCATGCGCGTCGTCTGCCAAAACGTTGGCTAGGCCAACAGGCAGACCAACACGAACGCGCAACGGAGATAAAACTTGACACTCTGTTAAAATGTGACGCACCGTTAAGGGCGCATCACACTGCTCACACAGTGGTGCGGGGTCACCACTGAGCAGGTATCTATGACCAAAACGACAATGTCCGATTCGTAAACGAGCTAAAAGTACCTCTTCCCGACGAGAAGAACGAGAAGAGGTACCCCAGACTAACGGAAGAGGTTTAACCTGCTGCAACTTCTTCCCCCTAAGAGCCGCCCACTCATTGCGCCAGCGCGAGAGGATACGGTAACGTAAAATATCATAAAAATCTAAGGAAGGAACAACACAGGTAAAACATCTGGGTGATAAAATGGCCGATTTGGCAGCGGCGTCGGCAGACTCGTTGCCTGAGATGCCCACATGACCTGGAATCCACACGAAGGAGACGCTGATGCCAGAAGCACCAAGCGAGTGGAGCAGGTCATGAATGCGCTGTACGAGCGGGTGGTAACTATACAGCGCGTGAATACTCTGAAGGGCACTCAGAGAGTCCGAACAAACAACACAGCGCCGTAAGACGTGCCGCTGAATGTATAAAACACATTGATATATACTAAAAAGTTCGGCGGTATAAATCGAACATTGTTCAGGTAAACGAAAAGTAAAACTCTGTGCACCAAAAACAAAGGCACATCCTACTCCGCCATCAGTCTTAGACCCATCGGTATATATAAAATGACAGTCCCCGAACTGTGCACGTAGTTCTAAAAAAGCGGATCTAAGTGCGGAAGCAGGGATCGCATTTTTCGGCATTGACGTTAACCCAAGGTGACAGTGGGCCTCAGCGCGCGACCAAGGAGGAAAGCGTGTTTCACGCCGATGAAGGGCCGGCGCTGGCGTAACGTTTAAATGCCGAAGGAGCTATCGAAATCGAACCCCTGGAGGGAGCAATGCAGAGGAGCTAATCAAATAGTGGCGATCAAGCGAATCCTCGAAAAATAACTCGAAAGACGGGTGGTCAGGCAAGCTTGAGAGTCGACAAGCATAGCTGCTCAAAAGCATCTCACGCCGGAAGGACAGCGGAGGCTCTGCAGCTTCTGCGTACAGACTGGGTACAGGGCTAGTTGGAAAGGCCCCTGTAGCGACTCTTATGCCACGATGGTGAATGGCATTCAATCGACGTAACACAGATGGACTTGCCGAAGAATAAACAATACACCCGTAATCAAGCTTGGATCAGACCAAAGAGCGATAAAGGCGAAGAAGGACGGTCCGATCAGCTCCCCAGGATGTGCCACTTAAAACCCGTAAAATATTAAGAGAACGGTCACACTTTGCTTTTAAAAAGGAAACGTGAGAAGTCCAGCTCAGCTTCCGGTCAAAGACCAACCCCAAAAATTTCCCCTCGTCTGCAAATGGAAGGACCTCCGACCCAGGATGCAGAGAGGGCGGAGGGAAAGCCTTCCGGCGCCAGAAGTTGATGCAGACGGATTTCTCGGAGGAGAAATTAAAGCCCTTAGCGTTACTCCAGGCGTAGACACGGTCTATACAGTTCTGGAGACGGCGTTCGAGTAGACAGGTCCGCCGTGAACTACAATAAATGGCAAAATCGTCAACGAAAAGGGACGATGAAATGCCAGGTGGAATACAATCAACAATGGGGTTGATAGCAATCGCAAAAAGTGTGACACTAAGTACAGAGCCCTGCGGTACTCCGTTCGTTTGAATAAAACGACTAGATAAAACCGAGCCTACACGTACACGAAACACGCGGTCCATCATAAACTCCCGAAGAAATAGGGGAAGACGACTGCGGATATTCCACGCGTACAGTGTATGTAAAATGCCGCCCCTCCAACAAGTGCCATAAGCTTTCTCCAGGTCAAAAAGTACAGCCACGGTTTGACACTTTCTCAGAAATCCATTCATAATATGCGTCGACAGGGACACCAGATGGTCGACGGTAGAGCGATAGCGACGAAATCCGCACTGAGCGTTCGCTAGAAGTTTCTGAGACTCAAGCCACCATCTCAACCGCCCGTTAATCATGCGCTCCATCACCTTGCAAACGCAACTGGTAAGGGAGATAGGGCGGTAGCTGGAAGGAAGTTGGCGATCCTTCCCAGGCTTAAGTACAGGGTCAATGGTGGCTTAGCGCCAAACGGAAGGTAAAAAGCCGTCTTGCCAAATACGGTTATAGACCTGTAAGAGAAAGACTTTACTGTCGGCTGAAAGGTTCATTTAACATCAGGACATGAATGCCGTCCGGCCCAGGAGCGGAGTGAGGAGAGCAATGAAGAGCGTGCTCCAGCTCCCTCATTGTGAAAAGTTTATTATAACACTCGGTATTAGGAGACCGAAAATTAAAGCTGGCGGAATCCAACCGGCCTCTGATAGATCGGAAGCCGGCGGAATAATGGTCTGAACTGGGAACCGCCTCAAAGGCAGCACCCAAGGTGTTAGCGATGGCAGCCGGATCCACTATGGTGGCATTAGAAACCTGAAGGCCAGAAACAGTACAATGCGACACTTTACCTGAGAAGCGACGAAGTTTATCCCAAACAACGGATGAAGGCGTATAGCGATTAAAAGACTCGACAAAACGAGCCCTAGATGCCTTCTTGCTATCCTGAATAATGCGACGAGCCCTGGCGACGGATTGTTTAAAAGTCACCAAATTATCAAGTGTAGGGTGACGCCGAAACACCCTAAGTGCAGTTCTACGGGCACGAACGGCGTCCCGACAACCCACGTTCCACCATGGAACAGGCATTCGCCGAGGTTGAGAGGATGGACGGGGAATTGCACGTTCGGCGGCCGAGAAAATCGTAGACGTAAGGTGCTGCACTAGTTGGTTAATGTCTGCGAAGGGCTGATCGTCAAAATGCAGGAGGCTGGAATACAAGCTCCAGTCGGCTTTTTTGAATATCCAGGTAGGTACCCTGGAATGCTGGACGTGGTGAGATAGAAGAGAAACGACGCAGGGGTAAGGGTCGCTGGAGTAGGTGTCAGCGACGACGTTCCACTGCAGACGACGAGCAAGCTGGAGTGAGCAAACGGCTAGGTCTAGGTGACAGAATATACCAGAAGAATCAGAAATAAAAGTAGGTTCACCGGTATTGAGGATGGAAGGATTGAACTGGTAAAAAATGTCGGACAGAAGGGTTCCCCTCGCACAAGCCCTTGGCGAACCCCACAGTTGGTGATGCGCATTAAAATCTCCCAACAGAAGAAATGGTGTTGGGAGAGCGGACAGGAGAGGTCGAATGTCCGCGGGAGCGAGGGGAGACGATGGAGGTGAATACACAGAGCAAACAGAAAACAAAAAGCCGGGTAAGTTAAGGCGAACGGCAACAGCTTGCAAGTCGGATGTAAGTGTGATAGTTTGAAAGTGAACGTCGTTACGCACCAAAATCATGACACCACCATGAGCAGGAATACCCTCCTCCGGTCCAAGGTCGTAGCGAACCGGAGTATATCCTCGGAAATCAAAAGCATCATGAGGGCGAACCTTGGTCTCCTGAAAACACACGACCATAGGTGAATGGGAACGCAATAAAAGTTGCTGTTCCGCCCTATGCGATCGTACTCCACGTACATTCCTGCTCAGGATTGCCATTAGGAAAAAGGGGATAAACTGTCTACTTAGAAGAGCGGCTTAAAATTACCTTTTGTTTAACCTTTGGGCTCCGGCTTTTGGTATGGAGTTGGTCAGACTCCATAGCCTCCTCGAAGGGAGGGCCCAGCGCTCAGAGCCAGAAACCGATTTAAGCGCCGTGAATCGGTTCTGGTTGGCGATGGGTGAGGGGTGCCGCTGAGCGCGGCTTGTCCCAGGAACTTCCTGGGACTGCGACCTCCGAGGAGGAGAAGGTGAAGCTTTCTTACCGCGCGCACGCGCAGCGTCCTTCAGAAAATCTTCCCTACGAAGTTTCTGCTTGGGTTTCTTTTCAGCGGCTTGCGACTTCATGGACTTTGGACTAGGTTTATAGGGCTTGGTAACAGTAGCTTTAATGGACGGCCGGATGGTAGTGGCGGTTAACTCAGTCATGGTCCAGGTCTGAGTTTCACTGGTACTGGCGGGGCAACAACAGAACTAAATATGCCAATTCGCAGGAGTGAAGGTTGGCGCTCATGATAACGCCTCCGGGCTTCAGCAAAGGAGAGTTTTTCCTTCACCCGGATCTCCTGGATCGCCTTCTCGTCCAAGTACCGTGGACAGTCGGCAAACGACGCAGAATGAGACACTTTACAATTAACGCAGACGGGGCTGTTGAACAGGCACCTTCGTGTGAGGGCTGGCTACATGTTGCACAGATGTTAACGGCACTCTTGCATGAGACTTGCGTATGCCCAAAACGTTGGCATTTAAAACAACGCAGAGGTCTAGGAATATAAGGCCTCACAGAAATCCGTTCGTACCCTGTGGAAATGCTCGTGGGCAGATCGACGCCATCAAATGTTAGAAACAGGGTACGAGTGGGTACCAATGCGCCGTCGCGTTTGGCCTGCACTCGATGGATCGCTGTCACCTTCTGGTCTGCAAGATATTCTACCAGGTCCTCGTCTGATATACCATCGAGGCTATGGGTGGTAATGACACCTCGACAGGAATTCAATATGCGGTGCTTCTCCACACGGATGGGATAGTCGTGGAGAAGCGTAGCGCGCAACAAGGTGTTACTTTGCTGATCGGACTTCGTTTGTGCTAATAAGGAACTATTCCGTATACGAGTGTAGGACTGAACCGCACCAGCAATAGCATCAATGCCCTTTTGAATGATGAAAGGGTTCACCTTCTCAAAACTTTGTCCTTCCTCGGTTCGTGAAATGACCAAGTAACAACCAGTTGTCGGTGGTGTCACTTCTGTTACATAAACCTTTCGGCGCTTATTTGTATTAATGCAGGAAGGGTGCTCCATAGCGAAATAAATCCTCCACCATTGTACCGCCTCCGACCTCGGGCTCTGACTTCCCGGGTGTTACCCCGGCTTGGGTGAGTCGCCTATCTATACCTAGCTCACCCCAGGGTCACACCTCCCAGAACAGACAGAGGGACCCAATCGCCGTCGGAAGTCAGCAGCTCATGCAGTGGCCCCCCCCCGCGGGACTGCAGTTGAAGAGCGGATACGAACACAAACCCTACATGACGACCACGGGTGGTGGCGATGACGCCATTACCCACTCACCAAGCTGAGCACCTCGTACGCGGGTATCCGTCAGGCTGTGTCCACGGAGGATTAAAAGAAAACGTTAAAAGTAACTAAAAGTGTGTGGGCGTTTCGGGCTCAAGGTAGGCCGGCGCAGAAGTAAAAGAGATGTGTAAATGTATGGACGTGGGGCGAAATGTTCGGAAATTGAAGAGAAGTAAGAAACGATGGCCAGTGGCGACATGTAATGAAATGCCCAGAACGCACGAGAGCCTACCTTGAGTCCCCCGGTCACGAGAACGAACCCACCTCGACCGGACGGGGATAAAGTGATGAAGATGGCGATGAGAGGCTCGGGAACCCCCGGGTACGCCAACACCCGTACTCACAAAAGGTGAGCCCCTGGGGGGGGCTGGATGTATAAAAGAGCCTGATAGATACTAAAAAGTTCGGCGGTAAAAATCGAACATTGCCCCAGTAAACGAAAAGTAAAACTATTTCCACCACAAAAAAGTCACATCCTACTCCAGCATCAGTCTTAGATCCATCAGTAAAGATAAAATGAAAGTCCCCGAATTGTGACTGAAGTTCTAAAAACGCTGATCTAAAGACTGAAGAAGGGGTCTCATTCTTCGGCATCGACGATAACCCAAGGTGACAGAGGGCCTCAGCGCGCAACCATGGAAGAAAACGCGTTTCCCCCCTTGGAATAGCCGGCGCTGGCGTAACCTCGAAAAGTCGAAGAAGCTGACGAAATCGAACCCCTGGAGGTAGTAATGCAGAGCAGCTAACTAAATATTGTCGATCAAGCGAATCCTCGTAAAATAACTCGAAGGACGGGTGGTTAGGCAAGCTTGAGAGCCGACAAGCATAGCTGCACAAAAGCATCTCACGCCGGAAGGACAGCGGAGGCTCTGCAGCTTCTGCGTACAGACTGGGTACAGGGCTAGCTGGAAAGGCCCCTGTAGCGACTCTTATGCCACGATGGTGAATGGCATTCAAGCGACGTAACACAGATGGACGTGCCGAAGAATAAACAATACACCCGTAATCAAGCTTGGATCGGACCAAAGAGCGATAAAGGCGAAGAAGGACGGTCCGATCAGCTCCCCAGGATGTGCCACTTAAAACCCGTAAAATATTAAGAGAATGGTCACACTCTGCTTTTAAAAAGGAAACGTGAGAAGTCCAGCTCAGCTTCCTGTCAAAGACCAACCCCAAAAATTTCACCTCGTCTGCAAATGGAAGGACCTCCGACACAAGATGGAGAGAGGGCGGAGGGAAAGCCTTCCGGCGCCAGAAGTTGATGCAGACGGATTTCTCGGCGGAGAAATTAAAGCCGTTAGCGTTACTCCAGGCATAGAGACGGTCGATACAGCTCTGGAGACGGCGTTCGAGTAGACAGGTCCGCCGTGAACTGCAATAAATGGCAAAATCGTCAATAAATAGGGACGATGAAATGCCAGGTGGAATACAATCAACAATGGGGTTGATAGCAATCGCAAAAAGTGTGACACTAAGTACAGAGCCCTGCGGTACTCCGTTCGTTTGAATAAAACGACTAGATAAAACCGAGCCTACACGTACACGAAACACGCGGTCCGTCATAAACTCCCGAAGAAATATGGGAAGACGACCGCGGATATTCCATGCGTACAGTGTATGTAAAATGCCGCCCCTCCAACAAGTGTCATAAGCTTTCTCCAGGCCAAAAAGTACAGCCACGGTTTGACACTTTCTCAGAAATCCATTCATAATATGCGTGACAGGGACACGAGATGGTCGACGGTAGAGCGATAGCGACGAAATCCGCACTGAGCGTTCGCTAGAAGTTTCTGAGACTCAAGCCACTATGTCAACCGCCCGTTGATCAGGCGCTCCATCACCTTGCAAATGCAACTGTGAGGGAGATAGGGCGGTAGCTGGAAGGTAGTTGGCCATGCTTCCCAGGCTTAAGTATAGGGACAATGGTGACTTCGCGCCAAACGGAAGGAAAAAATCCGTCTTGCCAAATACGATTATAGACCTGTAAGAGAAAGAGTTTGCTGTCGGCTGAAAGGTTCTTTAACATCAGGACATGAATGCCGTCCGGCCCAGGAGCGGAGTGAGGAGAGCAATGAAGAGCGTGCTCCAGCTCCCTCATTGTGAAAAGTTTATTATAACACTCGGGATTAGCAGACCGAAAATTAAAGCTGGCGGAATCCAACCGGCCTCTGATAGAGCGGAAGCCGGCGGAATAATGGTCTGAACTGGAAACCCCCTCAAAGGCAGCACCCAGAGTGTTAGCGATGGCAGCCGGATCCACTATAGTGGCATTAGAAACCTGAAGGCCAGAAACAGTACAATGCGACACTTTACCTGAGAAGCGACGAAGTTTATCCCAAACAACGGATGAAGGCGTATAGCGATTAAAAGACTCGACAAAAAGAGCCCTAGATGCCTTCTTGCTATCTTGAATAATGCGACGAGCCCTGGCGACGGATTGTTTAAAAGTCACCAAATTATCAAGTGTAGGGTGACGCCGAAACACCCTAAGTGCAGTTCTACGGGCACGAACGGCGTCCCGACAACCCTCGTTCCACCATGGAACAGGCATTCGCCGAGGTTGAGAGGATGAGCGGGGAATTGTGCGTTCGGCGGCAGAGAAAACAGTAGACGTAAGGTGCTGCACTATTTGGTTAATGTCGGTGAGGGCTGGTCGGCAAAATGCACGAGGCTAGAATACAAGCTCCAGTCGGCTTTTGTGAATATCCAGGTAGGGACTCTGGAATGCTGTACGTGGTGGGACAGAAGAGAAACGATGCAGGGGTAATGAACGCTGGAGTAGGTGTCAGCGACGACGTTCCACTGCAGACGACTAGCAAGCTGGAGTGAGCAAACGGCAAGGTCGAAGTGAGAAAATGTACCGGAAGAATCAGAAAGAAACGTAGGCTCACCTGTATTGAGTATAGAGAGATTGAACAGATCAAAATGGTGAGAAAGAAGAGTTCCCCTCGCACAAGCCCTTGGCGAACCCCACGAGGGGTGATGGACATTAAAATCTCCCAACAGAAGAAATGGTGTTGGGAGAGCGGACAGGAGAGCTCGAATGTCCGCGGGAGCAAGGGGAGACAATGGAGGTGAATACACAGAGCAAACAGAAAAGAAAAAACCGGGTAAATGCAGTCTAATGGCAACAAGCTGCAAGTCGGACGTAAGAGTGAGAACATGAATATGAACGTCGTTACGCACTAAAAACATGACACCTCCATTAGCAGGAGCACCCTCCTCCGGTTCTAGGTCGTAGAGAACCGGAGTATATCCTCGGAGATCAAAAGGATCGTGAGGGCGAAGCTTAGTCTCCTGCAAACACAGGACCATAGGCGAATGGGAACGCAATAAAAGTTGCAGTTCCGCCCTATGCGATCGTACACCATGTACATTCCAGGTCAGGATAGCCATTAAGAAAAATGGGATAAACTGTCTACTTAGAAGGGCGGTTTAAAATTACCTTTTGTTTAACCTTTGAGCTCGGGCTTTTGGTATGGAGTTGGTCAGACTCCATAGCCTCCTCGAAGGGAGGGCCCACGCGCTCAGAGCCAGAAACCGATTCAAGCGCCGTGAATAGGTTCTGGGTGGCGATGGGTGAGGGGTGCCGCTGAGCGCGGCTTGTCCCAGGAGCTTCCTGGGACTGCAACATCCGAGGAGGAGAAGGTAAATTATGCTTGCTGTGAACACGCGGAGGGTCTTTTAAAAAGTCTTCTATTCGAAGTTTCTGCTTCGGCTTTTTGTCAGTGGCTTGTGACTTCATAGACTTTGGATCAGGTTTATAGGGCTTGGTAACAGTATCAGACTTGGACGGCCTCATGGTAGTGGCGGTTAATGCAGTCATGGTCCAAGTTTGATTCCCAGCATCCTTCCGTGGTATGGGCGAGGCAACAATAGAACTGAATGTTCCCGATCGCAGGAGCGAAGATTAGCGCGCATGGTAATGTCTCCGGGCTTCGGCGAAGGAGAGTTTCTCCTTTACCGGATCTCCTGGATCGCCTTCTCTTCCAAATACCGCGGAAAGTCGCCAAATGAAGCAGAATGTGACCCTTTGCAATTAACGCAGACGGGGGCTGTTGAACAGGCACCTTCGTGTGAGGGCTGGCTACATGTTGCACAGACGTTAACGGCACTCTTACATGAGACTTGCGTATGCCCAAAACGTTGGTATTTAAAACCACGCAGAGGTCTAGGAATATAAGGCCTCACAGAAATCCGTTCGTACCCTGCGGAGATGCTCGTGGGCAGATCGACGCCATCAAATGTTAGAAACAGGGTACGAGTGGGTACCAATACGACGTCTCGTTTGTCCTGCTCTCGATGCACCGCTGTCACCTTTTGATCGGATGGATATTTGACTAGATCCTCGTCCGATGTACCATCGAGGCTATGGGTGGTAGCGACGCCCCGACAGGAATTCAATGTGCGGTGCTTCTCGACACGTATAGGATAACCGTGGAGAAGCGTAGCTCGCAACAAGGTCTTAATTTGCTGATCGGACTTAGTTTGTGCCAATAAGGAACCATTCAGTAGACGAGTGCAGGACTGAACCGCACCAGCAATAGCATCTATGCCCTTCTGAATTATAAAAGGGTTCAGCTTCTCAAAGTTTTGTCCTCCTTCTGTTTTCGAAATGACCAAGTAACAACCAGATGTCGGCGGTGCTACGTCTGTTACAATAACTTTTCGGCGCTTATTTGTATTAATGCAGGAAGGGTGCTCCATAGCGAAATAAATCCTCCACCATTGTAACCGTCTCCGACCTCGGGCTCTGACTTTACGGGCGTTATCCCGGCTTGGGTGAGTGGCCTTTCTATACCTAGCTTACACCAGGTCACACCTCCCAGAACATAGACAGAGGGACCCAATCGCCGTCAGAAGTCAGCAGCTCAAGCAATGGCCCCCCGCGGGACTGCAGTTGAAGAGCGGATACGAGCACAAAGCCTACATGACGACCACGGGTGGTGGCGATGACGCCATTACCCACTCACCAAGCTGCGCACCTCGTACGCGGGTATCCGTCAGGCTGTGTCCACGGAGGATTAAAAGAAAACGTTAAAAGAAACTAAAAGTGTGTGGGCGTTTCGGGCTCAAGGTAGGCCGGCGCAGAAGTAAAAGAGATGTGTAAATGTATGGACGTGGGGCGAAATGTTCGGAAATTGAAGAGAAGTAAGAAACGATGGCGACTGGCGACATGTAATTTAATGCCCAGAACGCACGAGAGCCTACCTTGAGTCCCCCGGTCACGAGAACGAACCCACCTCGACCGGACGGGGATGAAGTGATGAAGATAGCGATGAGAGGCTCGGGAACCCCCGGGTACGCCAACACCCGTACTCACAAAAGGTGAGCCCCTGGGGGGCTGAATGTATAAAAGAGCCTGATAGATACTAAAACGTTCGGCGGTAAAAATCGAACATTGCCCCAGTAAACGAAAAGTAAAACTATTTCCACCACAAAAAAGTCACATCCTACTACAGCATCAGTCTTAGATCCATCAGTAAAGATAAAATGAAAGTCCCCGAATTGTGACTGAAGTTCTAAAAACGCTGATCTAAAGACTGAAGAAGGGGTCTCATTCTTCGGCATCGACAATAACCCAAGGTGACAGAGGGCCACAGCGCGCAACCATGGAGGAAAACGCGTTTCCCCCTTGGAATAGCCGGCGCTGGCGTAACCTCGAAAAGCCGAAGAAGCTGACGAAATCGAACCCCTGGAGGTAGTAATGCAGAGCAGCTAACTAAATATTGTCGATCAAGCGAATCCTCGTAAAATAACTCGAAGGACGGGTGGTTAGGCAAGCTTGAGAGCCGACAAGCATAGCTGCACAAAAGCATCTCACGCCGGAAGGACAGCGGAGGCTCTGCAGCTTCTGCGTACCTGACTGGGTACAGGGCTAGCTGAAAAGGCCCCTGTAGCGACTCTTATGCCACGATGGTGAATGGCATTCAATCGACGTAAAACAGATGGACGTGCCGAAGAATAAACAATACACGCGTAATCAAGCTTGGATCGGACCAAAGAGCGATAAAGGCGAAGAAGGACGGTCCGATCAGCTCCCAAGGATGTGCCACTTAAAACCCGTAAAATATTAAGAGAACGGTCACATTCTGCTTTTAAAAAGGAAACGTGAGAAGTCCAGCTCAGCTTCCTGTCAAAGACCAACCCCAAAAATTTCCCCTCGTCTGAAAATGGAAGGACCTCCGACCCAAGATGGAGAGAGGGCGGAGGGAAATCCTTCCGGCGCCAGAAGTTGATGCAGACGGATTTCTCGGCGGAGAGATTAAAGCCGTTAGCGTTACTCCAGGCGTAGGGACGGTCGATACAGCTCTGGAGACGGCGTTCGAGTACACAGGTCCGCCGTGAACTGCAATAAATGGCAAAATCGTCAACAAATAGGGACGATGAAATGCCAGGTGGAATACAATCAACAATGGGGTTGATAGCAATCGCAAAAAGTGTGACACTAAGTACAGAGCCCTGCGGTACTCCGTTCGTTTGAATAAAACGACTAGATAAAACCGAGCCCACACGTACACGAAACACGCGGTCCGTCATAAACTCCCGAAGAAATATGGGAAGACGACCGGGGATATTCCATGCGTACAGTGTATGTAAAATGCCGCCCCTCCAACAAGTGTCATAAGCTTTCTCCAGGTCAAAAAGTACAGCCGCGGTTTGACACTTTCTCAGAAATCCATTCATAATATGCGTCGACAGGGACACCAGATGGTCGACGGTAGAGCGATAGCGACGAAATCCGCACTGAGCGTTCGCTAGAAGTTTCTGAGACTCAAGCCACCATGTCAACCGCCCGTTGATCAGGCGCTCCATCACCTTGCAAATGCAACTGTGAGGGAGATAGGGCGGTAGCTGGAAGGTAGTTGGCCATGCTTCCCAGGCTTAAGTATAGGGACAATGGTGACTTCGCGCCAAACGGAAGGAAAAAATCCGTCTTGCCAAATACGGTTATAGACCTGTAAGAGAAAGAGTTTGCTGTCGGCTGAAAGGTTCTTTAACATCAGGACATGAATGCCGTCCGGCCCAGGAGCGGAGTGCGAAGAGCAATGAAGAGCGTGCTCCAGCTCCCTCATTGTGAAAAGTTTATTATAACACTCGGTATTAGCAGACCGAAAATTAAAGCTGGCGGAATCCAACCGGCCTCTGATAGATCGGAAGCCGGCGGAATAATGGTCTGAACTGGAAACCGCCTCAAAGGCAGCACCCAGAGTGTTAGCGATGGCAGCCGGATCCTCTATGGTGGCATTAGAAACCTGAAGGCCAGAAACAGTACAATGCGACACTTTACCTGAGAAGCGACGACGTTTATCGCAAACAACGGATGAAGGCGTATAGCGATTAAAAGACTCGACAAATCGAGCCTTAGATGCCTTCTTGCTATCCTGAATAATGCGACGAGCCCTGGCGACGGATTGTTTAAAAGTCACCAAATTATCAAGTGTAGGGTGACGCCGAAACACCCTAAGTGCAGTTCTACAGGCACGATCGGCGTCCCGACAACCCTCGTTCCACCATGGAACAGGCATTCGCCGAGGTTGAGAGAATGAACGGGGAATTGTGCGTTCGGCGGCAGAGAAAACCGTAGACGTAAGGTGCTGCACTAGTTGGTTAATGTCGGTGAGGGCTGGTCGGCAAAATGCACGAGGCTAGAATACAAGCTCCAGTCGGCTTTTGTGAATATCCAGGCAGGGACTCTGGAATGCTGTACGTGGTGGGACAGAAGAGAAACGATGCAGGGGTAATGGACGCTGGAGTAGGTGTCAGCGACGACGTTCCACTGTAGACGACTAGCAAGCTGGAGTGAGCAAACGGCAAGGTCGAAGTGAGAAAATGTACCTGAAGAATCAGAAAGAAACGTAGGCTCACCTGTATTGAGTATAGAGAGATTGAACAGATCAAAATGGTGAGAAAGAAGAGTTCCCCTCGCACAAGCCCTTGGCGAACCCCACGAGGGGTGATGGACATTAAAATCTCCCAACAGAAGAAATGGTGTTGGGAGAGCGCACAGGAGAGCTCGAATGTCCGCGGGAGCAAGGGGAGACGATGGAGGTGAATACACACAGCAAACAGAAAAGAAAAAACCGGGTAACTGCAGTCTAATGGAAACAAACTGCAAGTCGGACGTAAGAGTGAGAACATGAATATGAACGTCGTTACGCACTAAAAACATGACACCTCCATGAGCAGGAGCACCCTCCTCCGGTTCAAGGTCGTAGAGAACCGGAGTATATCCTCGGAGATCAAAAGGATCGTGAGGGCGAAGCTTAGTCTCCTGCAAACACAGGACCATAGGCGAATGGGAACGCAATAAAAGTTGCAGTTCCGCCCTATGCGATCGTACACCATGTACATTCCAGGTCAGGATAGCCTTTAAGAAAAATGCGATAAACTGTCTACTTAGAAGGGCGGTTTAAAATTACCTTTTGTTTAACCTTTGAGCTCGGGCTTTTGGTATGGAGTTGGTCAGACTCCATAGCCTCCTCGAAGGGAGGGCCCTCGCGCTCAGAGCCAGAAACCGATTCAAGCGCCGTGAATAGGTTCTGGGTGGCGATGGGTGAGGGGTGCCGCTGAGCGCGGCTTGTCCCAGGAGCTTCCTGGGACTGCAACATCCGAGGGGGAGAAGGTGAATTATGCTTGCTGTGAACACGCGGAGGGTCTTTTAAAAAGTCATCTCTTCGAAGTTTCTGCTTCGGCTTTTTGTCAGTGGCTTGTGACTTCATAGACTTTGGATCAGGTTTATAGGGCTTGGTAACAGTATCAGACTTGGACGGCCTCATGGTAGTGGCGGTTAATGCAGTCATGGTCCAAGTTTGAGCCCCAGCATCTTTCCTGGGTATGGCGAGGCAACAATAGAACTGAATGTTCCCGATCGCAGGAGCGAAGATTGGCGCGCATGGTAATGTCTCCGGGCTTCGGCGAAGGAGAGTTTCTCCTTTACCCGGATCTTCTGGATCGCCTTCTCGTCCAAATACCGCGGAAAGTCGCCAAATGAAGCAGAATGTGACCCTTTGCAATTAACGCAGACGGGGGCTGTTGAACAGGCACCTTCGTGTGAGGGCTGGCTACATGTTGCACAGACGTTAACGGCACTCTTACATGAGACTTGCGTATGCCCAAAACGTTGGTATTTAAAACAACGCAGAGGTCTAGGAATATAAGACCTCACAGAAATCCGATTGTACCCTGCGGAGATGCTCGTGGGCAGATTGACGGCATCATATGTTAGAAACAGGGTACGAGTGGGTACCAATACGACGTCTCGTTTGGCCTGCTCTCGATGCACCGCTGTCATCTTTTGATCGGATAGATATTCGACTAGATCCTCGTCCGATATACCATCGAGGCTATGGGTGGTAACGACGCCCCGACAGGAATTCAATGTGCGGTGCTTCTCGACACGTATAGGATAACCGTGGAGAAGCGTAGCTCGCAACAAGGTTTTACACTGCCTATCGGACTTAGCTTGTGCCAATAAGGAACCATTCAGTAGACGAGTGCAGGAGTGAACCGCACCAGCAATAGCATCTATGCCCTTCTGAATTATAAAAGGGTTCAGCTTCTCAAAGTTTTGTCCTCCTTCTGTTTTCGAAATGACCAAGTAACAACCAGATGTCGGCGGTGCTACGTCTGTTACAATAACTTTTCGGCGCTTATTTGTATTAATGCAGGAAGCGTGCTCCATAGCGAAATAAATCCTCCACCATTGCAACCGTCTCCGACCTCGGGCTCTGACTTTGCGGGCGTTATCCCGGCTTGGGTGAGTGGCCTATCTATACCTATCTTACCCCAGGGTCACACCTCCCAGAACATAGACAGAGGGACCCAATCGCCGTCAGAAGTCAGCAGCTCATGCAATGGCCCCCCGCGGAACTGCAGTTGAACAGCGGATACGAACACAAACCCCGGGTGGTGGGGATGACGCCATTATCCACTCATCCAGCTGCGCACCCCGTGCGCGGGTATCCGTCAGGCTGTGTCTACGGAGGATTAAAAGAAAAGATAAAAGAAATAAAACTGTGTGGGCGTTTCGCACGCAAGGTAGGCCGGCGAGGAAGAAAAAGTAATGTGCGAATGTCGTGGAGCGAAATGGCCGGAAAGTGACAAGGGAAGAAAGAAACAATGGTGAGGTGCGGTATGAATGGAATGCAAAGAACGCACGAGAGCCTACCTTGTGTCCCCCGGTCACATTAAGAACCCACCTCGACCAGATGGGGATGAAGGGATGAATATGGCGATGACTGGCTCGGGAATCCCCGGGTACGCCAACACCCGTACTCACATAAGGTGAGCCCCTGGGGGGAGTTTTGAGTTAGAACACCACGAGTTTCTGCTAAGGTTGGAATATCTCTAGCTGAAAATGAATATGTGTTCTGTTATGTGAATGGTGGAAAAATGAAGGAATCCCACTGATACTTGCTAAAACATATGCAACATTTAGAAATGCAATTTAAACTTTGTTGAAGCACCAAACTACTTTGTTGAAGCACCAAGTTTGGTCGATGAGCTAAGCAATGCACAAAAACAGATTAAGATGCTCTGTCTTTAATTTTCCTATGAAGACCATTTAAGTGATCTACGACTACACTTGCTCCTTCGTAACATTGAGCCACTAATTTGTTCTCGTATGAAAACTCGGACAAAATCCCATCCGCAAGACTAAACAAAGCCTCATATGTTCTATCAGCACTATCATCCTAGAACCCCAGAAAACGCTCAAAATCATTTCCTTCAACATTCGCACATCCTACTACGATAAAACATTGTGATATTTTAAGTTATATCTCTGCGATCATCAAATTCAATAGCAAAAGACTTACTGTTATGAATTTAATTTTTGCGTGATCTTGTATTATTTAGATATGCAGTTTATGACTTAATTTTGAATTGTCTTGGAGTCCCCAATGAATACATTTAATTTTCAAATAGTGACTTTGAATTTCCCATGGACTCTTCGATATTAATAAAGCAAGCAGTTCCTTGAAATTTCTACGATTTATTGAATATACACTTTCATCGTGACCCCCAAATCCAAGTTCTTACTTACCTAAATATAGTAGAGCATCTATAGCCAGCTGGAAAAATAGTCTATTCATACGAACATTTTCACTGAACTGAACCATAAATAGCGCTGCATGTTTCTGTAAGGCGCTAGAAATTGTATTTCTATTATTTAACCAAGTGTTTAATTGTAGTTTGTATTTCAGGTGTTGAGCGGAATCTTTATGCTGATTTAGAGCTCGCGTAATATTCTTAAAATCCGAAAATGCTCCCTTGTTCGAGACATTATCATTAGTACAAAAAAGTAAACAGGGTCAACAAAATAGTCTTTCGAAATTTAAGCTACTGCACAACCACGGAAATTCGGAAAATCAAGATGTTTTAAAAGTAACATAACATTTACTGCCCCCCCTTTTACATAAAGATTTAATGGTGTGGTAGAGCTTCCAACTGTTAACACGTCTGTCTTATCCTCGTCTTTCCACCTGGAGAACGGTGTTTCAAGTATATTACATACTATGTCATTAAATGGATTTATTTCGCAAACACTAACGATAACACTCACAATAGCAAAGCATGACCGAGCGTGAGTATGTATATCCCTCCTGGCTCCTAAGCAGGCATGATTCACAGTTAGTTGGGAAGGACGTGAAAGGGTTCATGTCTACTGAGACCATCCGAGCACTTACAAGTTTAAAATCGCAAGCAGAAAGAATGTTTGATGTCATGTTGCCATAACAACCGTGTAAACTAGAGGGGTGAGAGAGGGTCGGGTAGGCCAGTATCTCTTCACATTTACTAGTAAGCAAATGGTTAAAGTGAGATAATGCATGCACTCCTCTCTGTTGAGTATTGTCTAAGAATCCGTAAACGATCTTGGGAAGCAGACTGCAGAGAGAAAAAACATGACAGGGAAAGAACAGCCTCTTAAAACAACTAGCCTTAGCATTTTCAAATAAATACTGATTACATGATTCCTTATTTTTTAAGCCCAAAGAAGGTGAATGGCCTGTTCAATCTTTTCACCACAAAAACCCGCCACTGGCCAACAAGAAGTTTTGCAAAAGTGGTTCCCCGCCTCTGAATGTCCGGTCGCTCTTTGTAAGTGTCGTTTCAAGAAAAACAAAATTACTTGCATCTGTGTGTCTTCTCCTGACTTAAACCCCTTTAAAGGTTAATCGTAAACTTCTGTTGTTCACTCCCCTTCTCCAAAAGCAGGTATCTAAATAACTAGGGATTTGTCTTGCTAATGTGGTTCAAATAAAAAAAAGGCCCGAATAGAATTCATTTGTGCTTTTGCGTTTAACGCCATTGCCGTGATCTGTATCGCACAGGCAGCAATACAAAGACGAGAAAAGGAAAGCTCTAAATTTATTTTTATAAAAGAAGCCTTAATGTTAATAATGCACTGCTTATAATAATTTATCGTATTATCACCTTCATTTTAATTTCAGTGCGACACCCCAATTACCACCAGTGCAGCTTTAAAATTGATTACAATTATTCTAACAAAATACTTAATAGCATGTGTCATACACATAAAACATTATTTGTTCACATTTATATGGGCTTGAATACACAAAAGAAGATGTTTACATGTCATTGAAATTATTTGGAAATTCGATAACCGCACGAAACGTATCGAAGAACGCATCTTGTCTTTGGATTAGCATGTGATTAAGGAAAAGAATATCGTATGCTTATTAGTTTAATCCACAACTGCCTAGTGCAAATCTATCTTAGAAATTATTAAAAGTAACTTCAGGGTCCTTATTTCTGGAGCTCTATTTACACAATGGCACCAAGTAATACACCATTTTAGCAATTTATCAACACACAAAATGGAACGACACACCCCATTCACACACACAAACAGTTTATTGATAACTCACCTCCAAAATTGCCCGGAATATAACATTTTTAAGCATAAAGTCGGCCTGTAGAGCCGAAAGTATTCAATTAGCGACAAGCGGTAACATAGGCTTTCCCTTCTTGGAGGCTAGGTACGGACAGTACAACTTGCCATTTGTAAAACTGAAATGCTATATCATGTGCGCTTATGCGTATTTTTTACCTATTATAGAAAAGCAACAAGTAGTTAGGATAAAAGGTGACGTTCTTCTGAAGTAAAAACAAAATTACACCCAAAGCTCCGAATTTTTTATATTATTAATTTATATTGTTAGTTCAGTCTTTTGAGACAGTAGAGGGGCAGACAAGGAACTCGCGCGTCGATACGGTAGCTAGTAGAGCTATCAAGGACATGCGTTTTACCCGTTCGTTTCATATGGTACATGATGGAACCCAACCTTTTCTCCCAGCCCAACTCGTTCGAAAAGCAACAACGGATATATCAAACTATGGTCGAGCTTCTGGTTCACATTCCCGCTCGTGGGAAATGGGTCCCATTGGGTATTTACCTGTTCAGGTATTCGCTCGTTGGAGAGTTATCACAGCGGTGTTGTCAGGCGTATTGCTTCAGTGCATTAAGGCAAAGGAATGACAACAGCTTATGCCATGTTAAAGAGTTTTCGACTTTGTTTCGATCTACTGTTATGGTCAAGATTTGTTTTATCACATTATGACACGGAAATTCCATTTTCATGTTTTGTATTAAGCAAGCTATATATGAAAATATGTTCCAAAATAAACATCAAAGCTTCATATACAATTTCATTCCGAATTTCTGCGATAGGAAAAAACACTGTCACCTGTATAAACATTATAAATTACATTATAATGCAACAAATGAAATAAGGATTATTCCTCAAAGTCCAGAAATTGCAAAACTGCCACTAAAGTAAAGCATGTTACTACCAACCTTTAACGCAAATTCAGGCTAAATATTCAAAAGTTGTTACATTACATTGATATATACAGCTAGGTCCACTACTGTAAAAGAGATTTATTGTATTTAAAATTTCGTTTTCTTTTAATGATACAAAATTAACAAAGCTGAGAAAAACTCGGTAATGACAAATTACATCTGACAGCAACTTAATATTGTAGAATATGAAATCCCATAAAAGAAATCGTAATGCATTCACATGACTTTCTCTACCGTCTATCCTTATTAGCGGATATACTAAATATTCTTACTAAAGCTTATCTTTCTGTCCACTATATTAATTCCAAATAAACCGTTGCAAAAATAGCTAGTTAGCTACATTACACATTTCGTTATAAATACAAGGAGAACAGCGATAATCAAATGTTTAAGAGCTGGCCGCTATATGCTGGTCTTTAAATTTCAGACTGTTTCTATGCAACCGCGAGAAACAGCGAAAATCGATGGGACTTTAAAAGAATGATAAGCATTGAAACATTCGAACCTTTAATAACGGATGTCGCAGAAACGGTTTACGCCTCAAAAAAGCTTATTATAAGTAAATTGTATGTTTCAAAGAGATCTACATTTGTTGTGTGGTACGCTTTCATGTATCACTTAACGTTTACAAGTTATACACGATTATACAAAATTCCTTCCTAATGAAGAGGACTTCCTAGGCTATTCCCAGAAAACTCAAGATATATATTTTGTCATGTACATATTTTTTATATATGGTATTTTAATCAAAATTGTTAGAGCCAATTTTTAGAAAATCGAAATGTTCGCAAAATGTTCTATGTAAAGGGTAGTTGAGGATGCGGGAATTTTCTTTAAAATCTTCGTGTCGCATCCTTAGAAGACACTAAACCCAAATACCAAGTTTGGTATTTATCGGACGTTTCGATTTTGAGTTATGCTTTCACAGACACACACATACATGCACGCGCGCGGACATGTTTGCAAAAATGCTTTATTTGGATTCAGCGCACCTCAAAACATGTATTTCCGGTGTAACCTCAACATAGAATTTTTGGGTGGAATGCAATGCTTCCCTACTTACTATACGTAGTAGGGAAAGTAATAACACCTAAGACAGTTTTCTAAAAGAAAATTTAAAACGACACTTCACAGAATGTATATTCAGGCTGCTGGTTCTGGGCTGATCTCATGTGTACATACTGGAGTTCATTTTCAAAATCTAAACGAGAAACTCAGGTGAAGATACCATACATTATCGTGCTCTATCTCGTATGCTTAGAGCTAAGGAATCAATAACTTAAAATAATAACTTATTTTTACTTTCTTTACTACGTATAATAAACGAGGGGAAGTATTCCAATCCACCCAAAAATTCGATTCCCAGATTTCGCCGGAAATACATGTTTTGAGGCCCCTGAATCCAAAAAAGCAATTTTAGGAAAAGGTCCGTGTGCATGTGTGTGTGTGTGTGTGTGTGTGAGAGAGAGAGAGAGAGAGAGAGAGAGAGAGAGTGAGAGTGAGAGAAAAGCACAACTCAATAACGAAAAGTCGGATAAATATCAAACTTGGTATTCAGGTTCAGTATCTTTCCAAGATGCGACACGAAGATTTTCACGAGTCTCCCACCCCAGAGTACCCTTTATATGGAGCATTTTTCAAAAAATTTGGATTTTCTCAAAAATGGCTCTAACGATTTTGATTAAAATATCATATATTTAAGTTATTTTCAGGACAAATAAAATGTATATCTTAAATTTTCTGGGAATTCAAAAGTCCCCAAAAGTCTTCATTCTGAATGGCTTTTGCATAAATGATAAAGCGTAAGAGATATACAACATTTTTGTACACAAAAAAGTATATCTTGTTAAAACTCACAATTTATCTCATATAAATTTTTTTAGTGAACCATTTCCGAGATATTCCTTGTTCTTTGTTTGAATTTTCCAATACTTAAACTGTTTCTCAAATGAAAATTCGTTATTCGTTGTTTTATGTCCTGGGCATGCAAAGAGAATGAAATGCTCCACATAATAACTAGCTCTTAAAAGATTTCACTATCGCTTAAAGCTGTTGCACCTACAAGAAAAACTAACAATAGGATAGTTTCTGCAAATGCTTATCTGGATTAACATGAAGTAGATAGTGAATAAGCGTTGGTAAAAATAATTTGTATAAGAATGGAGAAAGTCATCAGATTTTAACACATCAGATTTTTCTTTCAGCAATTTACGCTGAAATCTTGCTGTGAATGAACACAAAGTCATCTACATTTTGGGGTGAAGTAAAATATAACTTAGTTTTGTTTTAGCAATTTACACTTCCAGTCCAGCAAATGAATGTTGCTGTAAATGAGCACAGTGATCAACTTTTTCAGCTGAAGGAGAATATAACATATAATAAAAACAGTAACTTATTCTTGTTTTAGCATTTTACGCTTCCCGCATATGAATGTTTCCGTGAATGAATTCCATCAGGTAAAACAACATAATATTGTCACGTAAGCTGTTGAGGATTGTAAAGGATTATGTCAAGGCGTATATATTTATATTATGCACACATTTATTTTGGTAAAGTTACATTTTCTTATACATTCCTACATAAATTATATATTTCTACATTTATTGATTTCTGGATTACAACAGCCGCTAACACTCGTAGGAATAGCAAGAGTAACCACTTCCTATGATAATCCTAAAGCGTTTTACCTTGACGTCAGTTTCCTCTGGCGTACGTGCAGATTTGCACAGCTCGAGCTGCACTCTGAGCTTTCATGCGTCACTGGGAATGTTCTAGAAAAAACTGAATGCTTTGCTGCCATTGACTGTTACACCTCAAGCCTAGGGCGTTGGTACACCATATATGGTAAAGCATAAAGCATGATTGCTGCGATCCCCCTAAGCCAGGGATGATCTATATAAAGGCCGTCAGAGCCGCGGAGCGGAGTTCTCGTTATTCTGGTCCAGCGCGTGACACGACGCTCAACAGCTGCGTTACTCTCTTCCAAGGTAAGCCCCGTAGGGGAAACATATTATGTATTTCATTTTATAAATATCTAAGTTCTAAAGGTTTCTTCCATACCGAGGAAGCTGGTAGTAAATCCGTACACCACACATTTTGTAGCCAATGCTGTCAGTAAATTACAGTTAAAATAAATAGGCCACCAACGATTACCAGAGTTGTCTCTACCCTCCATTTCCTTATAAGTTACGTTCCCCAGCCACAACCTCCCCCAGGTTGTGACGTATGTTGGAGGCGCCGGCTTCTCTAACTCATTTTTGAGAAGTATGGTTCGATCCCGTACCTCTATTTTGATTCCTTATAAGACATTTATGGTAGAAGTGCCGGCTTTTCAATAGTTTTTTGTAAAGTATGGTTTCGAACCCGGCTCTCTCATTTTACTAATGTAACGTATGTTGAGGTTGCCAGCCTCTTTGCGGTTGTGATTCCAACCTCTCTGATAAATTTTCTTTCATAGTTTTGACTTTCTAACTATGCTTATCACTATGTCTAATTTTAATTCCTCATGAAAGAGTACGGTGCAGACATCACTCTCTTCTAGTTTTGTTAAGTAGTCGGTACGTTAGACTTCGCACCTTGTTTTTTTTAAGGAAGTACATTTTTGGGTGTCTTGTTTTTATTTACTCAGATTAAAGTATCAGGTGGGATACTATCGCATCTGGTCTAATTCTCTTAGCTTTTTTAACGCTGTGTTGTCTGTGTTATTTAATTTTACGTATACCAGGAATCATTTGGGCCCCTTTGGTGTTCTATCACGGACCGCGCCCCCTAGTAAGTCTATGGATCTGCTCGCTCAACATCCAAGCGATAGCCCTGTTAGTACCGAAATTCGTAAACTTGTTACTGAATATTTGCAAACCTATAATGTTGCAGTAGATGATATACAAATAATTTTGTCTTATCTTGCTGATTTGTATGCGTCCATGTCCAAAATTCGAACAAGAAGTAGTCGCAGAATTCGCAATCAGAAACCAGTGTGTTACTTTCGCATTAAACAGAGAAGTCTTAGTGTAGGAGATTTAGCTCAAGTTGACACGGATTCACAATCGGCTATATCTCCGGTATGATCCAGCTCTAGCTCTTCATTGGAAAAGACCGCAATGTCTAACTCTATTTCCCAAAATGCGCCAACAGCCGTCGAGCAAATAAACGTCAAACCTCCCCTTACCACTGCAGTTCCTTTTGCTCGTCCTGTAATAGACCCAGAAATTTTTAAGGCAAGCCTGGACAGGATGTTTCTACCTATCTTTATAATTTCGAAACCATTGCCACAGCGAATGGTTAGGATGAAAATGATAAAAAGCAGTACATACCCTGATATTTAAGAGAAGCTGCCGCAAATTGATTCAAAACTTTTGCCCCTAGGCACATGAATCATAGATGGAATGAACTGAAAACTGCTCTTCAAGCTGCTTTTGTGCCTGCAGCTCACGAAGACGTTTTAGAATGTCGACTCCGTCAACGGGTACAAGATTTAGCTGAACCCACGGAGCGCTGCATCTATGATATATTGGTTCTATGTGACCAGATTAATCCTGCAATGATGGTACGTGAACGTATACGTCATGTTATGTCAGGGTTGAAACCTTCTTTATTAGAACAAGTTTTGCCAGCAGACTCTCAGATAGTCAAAGATTTAACAAATTTTGTCCACCGCATAGAAGCTGCTAGGTATTTAGCTGGTCAGCGGGTGGACCTTGTCCGAGCACCCACATTACATCAGGTGTCTCTTGTAAGTAACACGAAATTAGTGGACCCTTGGCAAATTTAACTAAAAAAGTTCGTGGCCTGCAACGCGAGTTGCAGCAATTGCAACTGGGACACAACCACAATATGATATGCTTCGCAACCAGGGACAACTCAATTTCCTACGAGGGCGTAACAATAACCGGGTACCTTCAGCACTTGCGGAAATTTTAACCCCCAAGGAAATTTTAGCTCACGCGGTGGCTCTAGCAACCCAAATCGTGGAGCATGACGAGGACCTAATGCTGCTGGCCGTACACGAGACGGCCGACCTACTTGTATTCTTTACCATAGGCCAGGCCACGTAGCACTGAATTGCACACAAAGACAGATTCCCCCAAACGGGCCCGGAACGTCACGGGAATAAATCTCGTGACGCCTATGACCGACAATAACGAACAACATACCACAGCGCTTATTCAACCAATGAATGTACTCATAAGTAAAGGTACATTATGTGACAATGTGCCTTGTAATATTACATTTGATACCGGAAGTGCTGTTAGTATTGTGCATGAAAGTTTAGTCACCACCCCTATCTCTCCAGTGCCAAACAGCTTAATACTACGTACAGCAAATAACAAACTACCGGATGTTAGTTACGTCACAACTCTTAACTTTCAAATTGAAGGTATTCATTTTTCGGAAGACGTACTCGTAGTAAAAGAATTTGCACATGACCTCTTATTAGGGATGGATTTTCTCAATAAATATAAAAGCAATCATCGATTTGGCTGCATTTACAGTCATACTTCGCCTCCCTTATAGCCACAAACTCACTCAACAATGCAGTGAGAAAGCAAATTGCCCATTGGCACAAATTACTATAGAACCGGATGAGGAATTCGATAAACAATATAAAGTTGCTTGTGCCCAAGATCCCTCCATTTACATCTCTCCATGTTAATGCTTTTCTATCCCCTAACGACATGGGCAGAATCTTGTTGGAACCCAATAACCGATTAATGCAAAAGAAGAATATTGAAATCACACCAGTATTTTGTTTAGCTAATACGGAATGTATAATTCCGGTGCATAATAACACAGCTGAGCCAGATAATTTTTTCGGGAACAACACTCGCCAATGCGCATGAAGCTGCTTTAGTACAATCATCAAATTGGTCACCTTCCGATTCCCATGTAATTGGTATTGAGGATGCTAAATTTAATTTCAATTCTCAGTTAACACGAGCTCAACAAATTCAGTTGTATACTCTCTTGAGACGAAAATATCTTTGCTATCAATTTAAATGAGTTAGGCACCGCTGATATAGGAGAATTTGGTACTCAAGTGACAGATAATAAACCAATAAAACAAAGACCTTACCGCGTATCACAGGCTGAACGACAAATAATTCAATCTCAAGTGAAGGAGATGCAAGCGGCTGGTATTATTAGAGAACCACACAGTCCTTGGGCTTCTCCGGTTGTGCTTGTCAAAAAGAAAAATGGAGAAACAAGATTTTGTGTCGATTACCGGAAACTAAATGCAGTTACCTAACTTCTTCTTATCCATTGTCCTTAATAGACTACCTGTTGAGTTACTTAGGAAAGTCCCGATGGTATTGTACCCTGGATTAATTAAGTGCTTATTTTCAGGTTACTATTGCAGAAAATAATAAACCATCCACTTCGTTCGTTATTTCTCAAGGTCAATACGAATTCGACAGACTAAGTTTTGGGTTAATTAATGCCCCCAGATATTTTACATCTATTGGTGATAAACTTCTGGGAGAACTCAAATATAAGAAAGCTTTAGTATACCTAGATGACATTGTAGTGTTTGCCTCCACTTTCCCGGAACTACTGAGTAATTTAGAAGAAGTATTTTGTAAATTTCTGAAACATAAGTTTAAGCTGAAACCTCAAAAATGTTTCTTTGGAAGGTCACAAATTAAACTTTTGGGTTTTGAAGTATCAGCCAAGGATATTGAGCCAGATGCAAACAAAATTAGTGCTATTACTAATTTTCCCATCCCTAAAACAGTACGAGGTGTACGTAGAGTTTTAAGATTGTTTAGTTTCTATAGACGTTTTATATCTAATTTTGCCTCAATTGCACGACCTTACACGTAAGAACTGTGAGTTTAAACGGTCACAGACACATCAAGACGCTTTTGACAAACTCAAAAGACTTGACGAAGCCCCTGTGTTGGCCCACTATCGTCCTGGAGCATATACGGAACTGAGAACTGACGCCAGTACTGTCGGTATAGGTGCAGCTCTCCTGCAGAGATCGAATGGAGAACTTCATCCTGTAGCCTTTTGTTCCAGATCGTTGAATAAGCATGAAAAAATTATACCATATCTGAATTGGCATTCCTAGCGATAGTATATGTTTACGGCTACCCCGTAAATATTTTAAGTGACCACCATGCGCTATGCTACCTCAGGTAGACTAGCGAGGTGGGCGTTGAAACCACAAGAATATGACTATGCAATTGTATATAAATCTAGTGCAAAGCATCTAGATGCAGATACATTATCGCGTTATCCTCTAGACGAACCTAAACCACAAATACTTGATCAGATGGATGATTTAATAACTTATCTACTATCCCCTGTGGAAGTAGCGCAAAAACAGAAAAGTGATCCTACGTTACAAACCATAATCCAAATTTTGGAAGATCCAGAAGTTGCATCGCCTAAATTGCAATTGCAAGCGGTCTCTTATATTCTAAAATCAGGCGTTCTTTACAGAAAAAACGCGGGTGCATAGGGACCGTTGCATTTACTAGTTATCCCTCAATATTTACAACCTGAAATTTTATTTTCTTGTCATGATGACCCTCTATCTGGTCACTTAGGTTTTACAAAAACCTTTACAAAACTTAATTCCCGGTATTATTGGATAGGTATGCGAAAAGATATTGAAAGGTACGTAAGAGGATGTCCCAGCTGCCAATCCCGTAAAGGCCCTAAAAACGTTAAACCTGCCGCACTTCTCCAGCCGATCCCAGTAAACTATATAGGAGAACGATGGGGAATTGATTTGGTTGGGCCAATTCACAAATCTAAATCAGGTAACACTATGTTCATCGTTGGGACCAATTTTGCGAGTAAATGGGTGGAAGTAAGACCAGTTCCGAATGGTTCCGTCAAATATGTGGCTCAATTCATCGTGGAAAACATAATATGTAGACACGGAGCACTTGCCATGCTACTATCAGATCGAGGTGCAGTATTCCTCAGTGAGGTTACACGACAACTGTTAGCATCAATGGGAGTTAAATCCATGTTCACTACAGCATACCATCCGGCCTGTAATGGTCTTTGCGAATCAGCAAATCAAACAATTGTTAATATGATTTCGCATTACACTTCTACCAAACAGGATGATTGGGATGTGGCAATCCCACACTTAGCTTTTGCGTATAATACTAGCCGGCAGGAATCAACAGGAATGTCACCCTTCTTTTTAATTTACCGTCGAAACCAAACCTTACCCTAAGAAGTTCAGTTGAAACATACAACGGACAATCTTTTTGTAACAGAAACTCTAAGTCGGGTCCAAATCGCTCGCAAAGTGGGGAGGGATAATATTATACGTAAACAAGCCAGAGATAAACGCATCTTTGATAGGAAAAGACGCACGCTTAAATTTCAGCCCGGACAGTTAGTAAAACTCTTTACACCGATTCGACGAAAAGGAAAGGCAACTAAACTGCTACATAGATTTCATGGACCATACGTGGTAGTACAGCAGACAACACCAGTGAATTATAAAGTGAGACCAAAAATACGTCCAAAAGTTAAGGAATTGCTTGTGCACTTTTCGCGCTTATATCCATATTACGCACCTTATAGGAGAAATTGAAGTCATTCACAGTCGTACACATAACATTATCATAATCTTTAAAATGTTATTTCAAGTATATTCTTTTTATGACATATATCTACTTTCAGCATGTTATTTTGTTAAGCATGTGTACTTTTGATTAATGTTGCATTTAATATTATGGTTAATTCCTAATAGCAAGTCATAAAATAGTAATGTTTCTTTGTTTGTTTTTACCTTATATACATATTTAATAATTTAGAATGTTTACTAGCTTAGTTATTACTCGCGCAAAACTTCTGGAATCGTGACCTTGATTGCCAGCCCAGCTGCCGAGCCTAGGAATGGTTTATGTTCAGCTTAATCAACGAAAGCGATATAACACCTTTGCTTACTCACAGTGCGTAACACATACAGTCTGCATAGAAAGTGTCTGCATCTGGTTGTAATTTTAAAGAGACCAGTATCTAAATAGTACTTACTTTATATTTGTTATATTTATAACCATGGCTCCTACGTTTTCAAAGTTGAGTGCTAAGTTGTTACACAGTCAAAGTAGGGAAATAATTGCAAATGTCCTCCACTTCATGAAGCAAGAAGCAGAGATGAAGGAAGAAAATATATGTTCGTCCGAGTTCCACAAAAGCCTTAAGAGAGTGAAAGAAAGAGTAGTCAAAGCAACTGGTGTTTCACAGAGTTCCGTTTCCAGAGTTCTCAAAGATAAGAAAAAAAATATATGGATGAAAGAATGCCATTTGACACGCCTGGGGTCCCTAAACGTATTACAGAAATAGACGATTTCGAATGCGTCATTCGGCGCACGATTCACAATTCCTATGTGGAAGAAAAAACTGTGCTAATAATAAGCAAATTGCTCATCCAGCTGAAACACAGCAGAAACTTTCAAGGTGGTGCTATAAATCTCAGAAAAATTATTAAAGATTTAGGGTTCAAGTGGAAGAAACCGAAATCAAATACGAGAGTTCTAACAGAAAAGCAAAATAAATAAATAAAACAATAATAATAAAATAAAAAAATAAAAATAAAAAGTAAATGTTGCCATGATAGTTTAGTCAGTTAGAGCAACGGCACGGAAAGCCTAAGATCTGTGGTTCAAATCCCGACTATGGCATTTAATTTTTCAGTCTGATTCTACCTTTCCAAATGACTAATTTTATATGTACTTATATCTATGTGTACTTATATCAGCATCAATTTTCAAGGTGGTGCTACAAATTTCAAAAAAATACTATAATGTATGAAGATGAGTCATACATACACAGCAGTCATACAGCATCTAAAAGTTGGAGTGGCGATAGCGAATTAGGTTTGATGGCACCTGTTGCCAAAGGGCAAATACTTATTATCGTTCGTGCTGTTGGAAAGATCGGCTTCGTTCCAAATGCCCTTCTTTTACAAGTCGCAACAAACAACAGGAGATTTTCATCAAGAAATGAATACAGAAAATTACATGAAGTGAATCAACGCCATGTTGATACCTAATATGCCTGCTGGGTCTGTTCTGGTCATCGAGAATGCTTCACAATGCGTCAACACTCAAATTCACAAACCACCTACCTCAACTGCCTTGAAAGAAGAAATGAGAGCTTGGTTACTTAGACATAATAAAGCTTTAGATGAAAGCATGAGTAAAACAAAGCTATATAACTTAATTAAAGCCAACAGCTTCAGAAGTCATACATACTTGACCAGATAGTAGTAGGATATATAGGAGAGAGCTGGCACAGTTTTTTGCGTTTATATGGGAAAGGATAGGGAAAACGAAGGTAGATGCTAGGTTGAGAGAGTCTTCAAGGAGGAAAATGCGTTTATATGGGAGAGATAGGGAATACCAGGGCTGATGCTAGGCTAATCAGATGCTAAAGGAGGGAGGGATATGCTTTATATGAGAAGTATAGGAACAGGAAGAGGGGTGCTAGGCTAGACAGAGGTTGAGGAGTAGAGTATAGTTTATATGAGAGGTATAGGAAAACGAGGAGAGGAGTTAGACTAGACAGAGGTCGAGGAGCAGAGTATGGTTTATGTGAGAGTCATAGGTAAACGAGAGAGGCGTTAGGCTAGACAGAGCTAGAGGAGTAGAGTATGGTTTATATGAGAGGTATAGGAACAGGAGGAGAGGTGTTAGGCTAGACAGGTAGTGTAGCAGTAGGAATATGGACTTATATACAGGAGAGATAGGGAATAGGAGGTGCTAGACTTGAAAGCGACTTTAGAAGTGAACATAGTGGAAAACTGTTTCATGTCAATGTTCTAGACATGCCCATCACGTAACCTATTCAGGGAAAAGGTGACTCGTTCAGGGGAAAAAGGTGACTGCTCAGGGAAAAAGGAGACCCACAAAGGGAAAAAGTTGACTAGCAAAGGGAAAAACGTAACCAGCAAAGGGAAAAAGGCGACCAGCAAAGGGAAAAATGTGACCAGCAAAGGGAAAAAGGCGACATGCAACGGGAAAAAGGTGACCAGTAAAGGGGAAAATGTCACCAGCAAAGGGAAAAAGGCGACCACCAAAGGGAAAAAGGTGAGCCATAAAGGGAAAAAGGTGACCTGCAACGGGAAAAGCTAACCCACTAACACTAACAGGTAAGTAATTCAGGTAGTATTGCAAGAGGCGGACTGGATCATAGCAGTGTATGATTTCACAGGTAATTCAGCTAGTATCCTATGCATTTAGGCTAATTCGTCTAGTAACACAGGATAGATTCCAGATGCTAACTGCATCATGGCTCTGCATGATTTCACAGATAATTCAGCTAGTATCGTAGGTGTTTAGAGTAATTAAGCAAGTATCACAGGAGGCTAGATTCCAGGGTTGGGTATAGCATAGTTTCGTATTTCAGAGGGTATCGTAGGTATTTAGGATAATTCAAGTAACATAGGTGTTTAGAGTAATTAAGCAAGCATTACAGGAGGGTAGGTTCCAGGGGTTGGTTATAACCTAGCTTCGTATTTCACAGATAGTTCAGGTAATATCGTAAGTATTTGAGGTAATCGACAGAGCTTCACAGATATTATTGATAATTTCGATCAGAGATTTGTATCACAGCTATTTAAGGTAAATGCAGATGATTCAGGTTGTATCAATGGTATTTGAGTCATTTTAACAGGTAATTCTGATAGTATCACAGGTGCTCGTGCTAATTTAGAGCAGGAATTCGTATCAGAGCTAGTTAAGGTAATTTCACATGATTCGGGTAGTATCACAGGTATTTAAATCATTTTCATAGCCAATTCAGCTAGTATCGTGAGCATTTAAGCTAATTCAGCTAGTATCACAGGTATTTAAATCATTTTCATAGCCAATTCAGCTAGTATCGTGAGCATTTAAGCTAATTCAGCTAGTATCACAGGAGGCTAGATTCCAGAGGCTAACTGCATCATAGCTATGCATGATTTCACAGCTAATTCAGCTAGTATCGTAGGTATTTAGGCTAATTCAGGTAGTATCACAGGAGGCTAGATTCCAGGGTTGGGTATAGCATAGTTTCATATTTCAAGGTAATTCAGAGGGTATCGTAGGTATTTAGGATAATTCAAGTAACATAGATGCTTAGAGTAATTAAGCAAGCATTACAGGAGGGTAGGTTCCAGGGGTTGGTTATAGCCTAGTTTCGTATTTTACAGATAGTTCAGGTAATATCATAAGTATTTGGATAATCAGCATAGTTTCACAGATGCTCGTAATAATTTCGATCAGAGATTTTGTATCACGGCTATTTAAGGTAAATGCAGCTGATTCAGGTTGTATCAATGGTATTTGAGTCATTTTAATAGGCAATTCTGATAGTATCACAGGTGCTCGTACTAATTTAGAGCAGGAATTCGTATCTGAGCTATTTAATGTAATTTCACACGATTCGGGTAGTATCACAGGTATTTAAGTCATTTTAACAGGCAATTCAACTAGTATCACAGGTACTCATGGTAATATAGAGAGTAATTCGATTATAAAACCTTTCTCATCCAACGTTACAACAATTTATATACTTTTTTCTAAATCTTACAAATTTATTATATTTTAAGCACTTATTGTACGATGCGGAGAGGGATAAACTGCATATTGGTTCACAAATTGAAAAGCTTTACGTCAACATACCTTTATTTTAGTTCGTTATAGATGTCTCTCCCCTTTTATCTAGGCTTGAGACTAGCACTAGGATTGCTCCTAATGGCAGGGTTACCACCTTCCCTTCCATCTTCTTCTTTCTTCATCAGGCGTCAGCTATCTGCATATACAGCACACAGATACCTTCTTTTTTAAGATTGTAGACTCACTAGAAAATCTTTATCTTTAACTTACATTCTTTTAAGCACTGTTTGTAATGGCGTAATGTCCATACGCATATGTTGTTATCCCGTCCTCAGCAATAATTCTTTTATCATCAAACGGAGTCAATGCAATTTTATTCACTTGTACTGTAGCAAGGGCATGCTTTCGTGATAGGATCAGATTCATAGGTGTTCTGATGATTTCACTGGTTTTAAGACAGTCTGTATAGCTGTCAAACGAAATGTACTGCTTAATAGCGCTACGTTTTATACCTTTAATCTTTTTTATCATTGACCCTTGAATATCTAAGGCATACATCTTAGGACGTAGTCCAACAAAGCGTAGGATGATTTTGCTATTAGCCTCATCTTTAAATTTTCCCAATACCTTCTTGTTCTGAGTAGAGTAACATATATGGTTGGCAGGGTAATCAGCTGTATCGAGATGCTCAAGAAAACGTAGCTTGTCCTGGTACACATCTTCAGTTGTTACACGATGAATGAACGAATCAGTGTCCATATACATAAGCTTCAGGTTTTCAGCTCCATAATAAGGCAACAAAACGTCGTAATGATAGTTATACATTAATGTCTTGGAGATGTCCAACACACTCATACCAATGTATATAGGCTTGTTGAATACAATCTGACGAGAGGCCATATGTACAGCAGCTAGATTATCAGCATATATCGTCCTGTCGATAAACGTAGGCTTGGCGATCAGCTTCTCTAGAGTTTTTTCATTGGTCACCAGTCGTATATCCATACGGTTACGCAGGTTCTCCATAGTTTTTCCAAACATAGCGTTGTTAAAGAGCTTGTAGAGATACTTCTCGAAATCATTTGCAGCTTGTTGTCGTAGCCTGTTGTTAAATTCCACATAAGGTTTCAACCACTGAGACTGTCGGAATTGTAGCACACGATGGATTTTTGTTAGTCGTAGTCCATGACTAAGAGCTTGCTTCAAAGCCATGTAATGCACTACATACTTCTTTCGAGGTCCAAGATGAGGTATCAGTTTCTTTGTAGATGATTCCAATGGTTTCATACACTCTGGCAGGAAAGGTAGATCGTTGTGTAGATCGTGAAGTTCTGCAGGATACTCGATGTCGACTTCTAATATGTACCCATGAGGATCATCTTCTTGTAGTGTTTCTAAGTTGATTTCTTCAGGTGACACCCACTGAAATCCACCAAAAGGAAGGGCGTGACACATTGCCCACCCATATTGGTTATTTGCGTCCTCGTATGTGATAAATTGGGTTGGTCTCGTCGGATCAAACTTCTCCATATAAGTGTTATTAGCCTCAGCATACCGATGAGAAACTTGGCATAAACCTCCTCTTATACCTGATTCCACCATGAGTAGTTGATCATAATCTTGTAACAGCTCTAACTTAATTCCAGTATACAGTAACATAGCGTCCCATGTTAGACCTGGAGAGGTAAAATAATGGGCGGGATCGACTTTGTGTGTTTTAAGGGTTTGCTCTCTGAACGTCTCAAAGACGTCAGCTAGAAGAAGTACATCCGAAGTTAAGTAGAGATCGCTGTACTCTCCCAGGTTTCTCACATTAAACAGCTCCCATACATTTCTAGCATGATCGTAGTCAGCATCAGTAATTTCTTCTTCATTTAATCTATTGTAGAAGGAGTCCTTAGGAGGCAAGCAGGTCTCGTTCAGGGCATCCCATGACGTAACAAAATCATATGGAAATACACCCTTACGGGTCATCAACTTCAATTTGTCTTCTCCAAAGTACTTTAGCGTTTCAGGATACGAGGTTAGATTTTTTACCAACTTATCCAAGCTTGTACTGAGGAATCGGAAACTATCCACAAATCGAAGCTTTATATCTCCTACATACTTGGTGAATGAGATATAGCTTTCTTCAGAGTTAGGAATTACCGCCACACGTTCACTTGTACAACCCAGCTCCTTAACAATGAAATGAGAGTCATATCCGCTAAGATTATGCATGAAGACTGGTATATATTTAGGTGTTTTGCAGGCTAAATTACATTCATTATGAAGACTTCCACGATATTCACCGCTGATGTGATCATGGTCGCATACTTTATAGTTCTCTTCTGTAAAGGGTTTTCTACACAAGTAGCATGTCGTAGAAGACTCGAAATCCTTTTGCTGTTGATCCGTAAGTTTCAGAGGCTTAGCAGATTTGTATATATTACCAATCATTTTTGCAAGAGATGTCAGGTACAGCATAAACTTCTGAGCAGCATCAGCACCACGATACACATAGGGATGCTTAGGAAGATCAGTTTCGAGATGTTCAACACTGGATGTAGGTTTCACGTAAACACAGAAGCTCATTGGTGTGTGCTCTTGATAAGGTGTTGTATAGGAAGTTTCAGGATTGGGTGTACACGTATGGCATGGAGTGAGAATACTCTCAAAATCAGCATAGATGACATAAGGTACTTTCAGCATCCTCTCAACATTTTTAAACTGTGCAATTGCTTTCTCCTTGCTAGGCATAACAACCCTTGCAACACCATGTTGAATACAGACGGCTGCATGTTCTTGTAGTTTTTCCAGTCCACTTCGTCCATATCGATTATCAAAATGTGTAAAACAGCGCTTGCAGGTATAAACACGTTCATTACATTTAGTTTTCTGGCGTCGAACGAGCTTCTCAAAATTCCTTATATACACGTAGTGATGTTTTCCACTGCTATCATTCAATAGTAGCAGGTCGCGATGTTCAGGTAGTTCAATATCAGCAACCTTTATCGGATACACTTCATGCTTCTCATCCAGCCCGAAAACGTTAATAGACATATTGTTAAGCTTCTCAAATTTAGGTATTTGAGAAAGTGGAGTAGGGTAGGAAACACAGCTGAAGTCGTACTTGTCTTGAAGTTGTTTGTATTTGTTCACACGCTGTGCATTCTTCCCTATGAATTTAGCTAATACAGAGTACATGAAACATTTCTCGTCGGTAAAGTTCTGAATGTTTATACACGCTTCTTTAGCTCCGACAGATGACGGTAGTGGTATGTAGCTACTTCCTCGTAACGGGTTGTACTTGTTGATACGAAGTCGAACTCCTTCCACAGCAAGCAAAGCCCAGCTGCTACCCTTAAGCTGAGACTCCTCCATTTCAGTCACCAATTTCTTGAATTTCACTTCCATCGTTGACTCCAGATCAGTTTCCAGGAAAACAGCTTGATTCCGTGTTTTAAATGTTTTGTCACAGGTTTCTCCAATACTGTTAACAAATCGACACTCAGCCAGCAGATTAATTTTAACACTCTTATGAATGCTAAGCTCTTTATGCACAGCCTGGATTATACGTTGTTTTGCCTCTTGCAGATACATATTTAGGTCCTTAGCTGATTCGCATCGTATAAAATACGATTTCAATCGTCCTTCGAATGAAGTTTCGTATTCTTTCATATCACAGTCCTCCATTGTTGACAGTAACTGATGTTTAGTTGGCTCCAATCTTCTTTTCTTCTGAGGGCTGCTTATTTCACATATATCTTCGTGTCGCTGTCCCTTATAACAATCTTTGAAGGTTACATTACAATGTTTACATTTGAAGAGCTTCTTGCAGCTCATCTCGTGTCTTCTCTTGTCATAACCTCGGAGGAACTTCTTCCCACATTTTCCGCATGCATATCCAGTAGCGCTTGGAATAATATCCTTATACGCTGAGTTATTCATCTTTATTCTTGATGTAATAACGTATTAATCACTGATCAATGAAATGTAGACCTCTTCACCTTGACACCACTTTAGAAAGCTGATTATTCTTGGAGAGAACACGATGTTAACACCTCAAGACTAATTAGCACAATGAAGTCCAATGCCCTAGATCACCATATTTATAGAGGGAGCACGAACCTTTTAGATCAATCATAAACTCTCTCCATAACCACCTGTATATGATCGCTCAACGTGTACTAACCCCCCAGCCATATAACCTCAAGTCTAGAGACAGGATGTTTATGACGTCACACCCAGAGACAGGATGTCTGGCAGCATCAAACACGTTTAAAATCGTCTCATAACTACCTGCTTATGCTGTCACACCAGCAAGAGAAGTATTCCCACACGCTCATTCAGACATATATTTCAAATTCAAGCCCACCACCACCATCACCACCTATTGTACCAAGGTTAATTCAAGCTGTATTATCACAATACTTAAAAGTAAAAGCTTAAAAGGAAACCTAGAAGATTTTCCCCCTTATTTACTTAATTATTTCATGTTTTTATTCCCTTTTCAATTCTTCCTTTCCATCTTCTCACAGAAAGACCATTACATTTCACTACAATCATGAGAAAAGCAATTTTTCCAGAGTTACACAGATTCTAAGCTTCTAAATCGAACCCGGTAATACTTTTAATAAATGTATTTTAGCTCCCCAATATCAGCATCTACCATTTAATCTTTACTCGAACCTGATATGATCCATAAGCTTGAAGATATATGAAATCACCCTTCGGGATTCGATCTGAGTACTTTAAAGTAATATTTGTCACGATAACGATATTTAAGGACTAGATACTCTGTTTGCGTCTACCTTGACATGTTTATCTAAATTAAATTACGAGTTATTAAATTTTTGCAAGTAAATTTCATTGAATCGGTATTCGAACCCAGAACACCAGGAACAAGATAATTTATAATATTAGTCTGACATGTTAAACAAAGTTGTATGCAGTTACATCATCGATCTAAGTGATATATTCTAGTGTACAGAGGAAAATTAAGAAAGTCATTAAAAGATGAGGAATCGAACCAAGCACAACTGATTGGCAATTATATACAGCATTAATTACCCATCATAGAAGCTATCAATCATGCTTTAGTCCACTCCTCTACCTCACTTAGTTCCCGAGATAATGAAAATTTTAAAATTAGGATCGAACCCAGGACGTCATGTATCTAATTACACATCCACAAGATACTACCTAATAACATAAACGCAATAAAGTTTATTTGGCGTCTTTATCTTAATTGGTTTAGGAGTTATTAAATTTATAAGTGAATTCCATCGAATCAGTATTCGAACCCAGAACACCAAGAACAAAATAATTTATAATATGAGTTTGGTAAGCTTAAAGGTGTTGCATGTAGTTACAGCATCAATTTAAGTGATATTTTCTAGAGTATAGAGTAAAATTAAGCAAGTCATTAACAAATCGGGATTCGAACTAGGGACAACTGATTGGAAATTATATACAGTATTAATTACCCATTATAACAGCTATCAATCATGCTTTGGTCCATTCCTCTAGCTTTCTTAGTTTCCGAGACAATAAAGTTTTTAAAATTAAGGATCGAACCCAGGACACCAGGTACCAAAATATACATCCACAAGAAACTATCTAATGACATTAATGTAATAAAGTTTATTTGACGTCTTTATCTTAATTAGTCTCTGAGTTATTAGAAGATGAATTTGCATTCACTCCTAGGATTCGAACCCAGGCATCCCGGTCAACTTGGAACAAGGTCCTAATGACGCGGCGCATTCCAAAGAATTGATTAGTTTTTATCCCAAAGTTGTATCTCTTTTCATTCAGGAGATATAAGCGATTAAACAGTAGTCATAACATAGCGACTCCAGCACACAGAGAGATGCCGACATCTGATAAAGTTCTTTTGATCTATGCCGGCATGCCCCGCCCATATTATGTCTACTGTTTAATCGCTTATATCTCCTGAATGAAAAGAGATACAACTTTGGGATAAAAACTAATCAATTCTTTGGAATGCGCCGCGTCATTAGGACCTTGTTCCAAGTTGACCGGGATGCCTGGGTTCGAATCCTAGGAGTGAATGCAAATTCATCTTCTAATAACTCAGAGACTAATTAAGATAAAGACGTCAAATAAACTTTATTACATTAATGTCATTAGATAGTTTCTTGTGGATGTATATTTTGGTACCTGGTGTCCTGGGTTCGATCCTTAATTTTAAAAACTTTATTATCTCGGAAACTAAGAAAGCTAGAGGAATGGACCAAAGCATGATTGATAGCTGTTATAATGGGTAATTAATACTGTATATAATTTCCAATCAGTTGTCCCTAGTTCGAATCCCGATTTGTTAATGACTTGCTTAATTTTACTCTATACTCTAGAAAATATCACTTAAATTGATGCTGTAACTACATGCAACACCTTTAAGCTTACCAAACTCATATTATAAATTATTTTGTTCTTGGTGTTCTGGGTTCGAATACTGATTCGATGGAATTTACTTATAAATTTAATAACTCCTAAACCAATTAAGATAAAGACGCCAAATAAACTTTATTGCGTTTATGTTATTAGGTAGTATCTTGTGGATGTGTAATTAGATACATGACGTCCTGGGTTCGATCCTAATTTTAAAATTTTCATTATCTCTGGAACTAAGTGAGGTAGAGGAGTGGACTAAAGCATGATTGATAGCTTCTATGATGGGTAATTAATGCTGTATATAATTGCCAATCAGTTGTGCTTGGTTCGATTCCTCATCTTTTAATGACTTTCTTAATTTTCCTCTGTACACTAGAATATATCACTTAGATCGATGATGTAACTGCATACAACTTTGTTTAACATGTCAGACTAATATTATAAATTATCTTGTTCCTGGTGTTCTGGGTTCGAATACCGATTCAATGAAATTTACTTGCAAAAATTTAATAACTCGTAATTTAATTTAGATAAACATGTCAAGGTAGACGCAAACAGAGTATCTAGTCCTTAAATATCGTTATCGTGACAAATATTACTTTAAAGTACTCAGATCGAATCCCGAAGGGTGATTTCATATATCTTCAAGCTTATGGATCATATCAGGTTCGAGTAAAGATTAAATGGTAGATGCTGATATTGGGGAGCTAAAATACATTTATTAAAAGTATTACCGGGTTCGATTTAGAAGCTTAGAATCTGTGTAACTCTGGAAAAATTGCTTTTCTCATGATTGTAGTGAAATGTAATGGTCTTTCTGTGAGAAGATGGAAAGGAAGAATTGAAAAGGGAATAAAAACATGAAATAATTAAGTAAATAAGGGGGAAAATCTTCTAGGTTTCCTTTTAAGCTTTTACTTTTAAGTATTGTGATAATACAGCTTGAATTAACCTTGGTACAATAGGTGGTGATGGTGGTGGTGGGCTTGAATTTGAAATATATGTCTGAATGAGCGTGTGGGAATACTTCTCTTGCTGGTGTGACAGCATAAGCAGGTAGTTATGAGACGATTTTAAACGTGTTTGATGCTGCCAGACATCCTGTCTCTGAGTGTGACGTCATAAACATCCTGTCTCTAGACTTGAGGTTATATGGCTGGGGGGTTAGTACACGTTGAGCGATCATATACAGGTGGTTATGGAGAGAGTTTATGATTGATCTAAAAGGTTCGTGCTCCCTCTATAAATATGGTGATCTAGGGCATTGGACTTCATTGTGCTAATTAGTCTTGAGGTGTTAACATCGTGTTCTCTCCAAGAATAATCAGCTTTCTAAAGTGGTGTCAAGGTGAAGAGGTCTACATTTCATTGATCAGTGATTAATACGTTATTACATCAAGAATAAAGATGAATAACTCAGCGTATAAGGATATTATTCCAAGCGCTACTGGATATGCATGCGGAAAATGTGGGAAGAAGTTCCTCCGAGGTTATGACAAGAGAAGACACGAGATGAGCTGCAAGAAGCTCTTCAAATGTAAACATTGTAATGTAACCTTCAAAGATTGTTATAAGGGACAGCGACACGAAGATATATGTGAAATAAGCAGCCCTCAGAAGAAAAGAAGATTGGAGCCAACTAAACATCAGTTACTGTCAACAATGGAGGACTGTGATATGAAAGAATACGAAACTTCATTCGAAGGACGATTGAAATCGTATTTTATACGATGCGAATCAGCTAAGGACCTAAATATGTATCTGCAAGAGGCAAAACAACATATAATCCAGGCTGTGCATAAAGAGCTTAGCATTCATAAGAGTGTTAAAATTAATCTGCTGGCTGAGTGTCGATTTGTTAACAGTATTGGAGAAACCTGTGACAAAACATTTAAAACACGGAATCAAGCTGTTTTCCTGGAAACTGATCTGGAGTCAACGATGGAAGTGAAATTCAAGAAATTGGTGACTGAAATGGAGGAGTCTCAGCTTAAGGGTAGCAGCTGGGCTTTGCTTGCTGTGGAAGGAGTTCGACTTCGTATCAACAAGTACAACCCGTTACGAGGAAGTAGCTACATACCACTACCGTCATCTGTCGGAGCTAAAGAAGCGTGTATAAACATTCAGAACTTTACCGACGAGAAATGTTTCATGTACTCTGTATTAGCTAAATTCATAGGGAAGAATGCACAGCGTGTGAACAAATACAAACAACTTCAAGACAAGTACGACTTCAGCTGTGTTTCCTACCCTACTCCACTTTCTCAAATACCTAAATTTGAGAAGCTTAACAATATGTCTATTAACGTTTTCGGGCTGGATGAGAAGCATGAAGTGTATCCGATAAAGGTTGCTGATATTGAACTACCTGAACATCGCGACCTGCTACTATTGAATGATAGCAGTGGAAAACATCACTACGTGTATATAAGGAATTTTGAGAAGCTCGTTCGACGCCAGAAAACTAAATGTAATGAACGTGTTTATACCTGCAAGCGCTGTTTTACACATTTTGATAATCGATATGGACGAAGTGGACTGGAAAAACTACAAGAACATGCAGCCGTCTGTATTCAACATGGTGTTGCAAGGGTTGTTATGCCTAGCAAGGAGAAAGCAATTGCACAGTTTAAAAATGTTGAGAGGATGCTGAAAGTACCTTATGTCATCTATGCTGATTTTGAGAGTATTCTCACTCCATGCCATACGTGTACACCCAATCCTGAAACTTCCTATACAACACCTTATCAAGAGCACACACCAATGAGCTTCTGTGTTTACGTGAAACCTACATCCAGTGTTGAACATCTCGAAACTGATCTTCCTAAGCATCCCTATGTGTATCGTGGTGCTGATGCTGCTCAGAAGTTTATGCTGTACCTGACATCTCTTGCAAAAATGATTGGTAATATATACAAATCTGCTAAGCCTCTGAAACTTACGGATCAACAGCAAAAGGATTTCGAGTCTTCTACGACATGCTACTTGTGTAGAAAACCCTTTACAGAAGAGAACTATAAAGTACGCGACCATGATCACATCAGCGGTGAATATCGTGGAAGTCTTCATAATGAATGTAATTTAGCCTGCAAAACACCTAAATATATACCAGTCTTCATGCATAACCTTAGCGGATATGACTCTCATTTCATTGTTAAGGAGCTGGGTTGTACAAGTGAACGTGTGGAGGTAATTCCTAACTCTGAAGAAAGCTATATCTCATTCACCAAGTATGTAGGAGATATAAAGCTTCGATTTGTGGATAGTTTCCGATTCCTCAGTACAAGCTTGGATAAGTTGGTAAAAAATCTAACCTCGTATCCTGAAACGCTAAAGTACTTTGGAGAAGACAAATTGAAGTTGATGACCCGTAAGGGTGTATTTCCATATGATTTTGTTACGTCATGGGATGCCCTGAACGAGACCTGCTTGCCTCCTAAGGACTCCTTCTACAATAGATTAAATGAAGAAGAAATTACTGATGCTGACTACGATCATGCTAGAAATGTATGGGAGCTGTTTAATGTGAGAAACCTGGGAGAGTACAGCGATCTCTACTTAACTTCGGATGTACTTCTTCTAGCTGACGTCTTTGAGACGTTCAGAGAGCAAACCCTTAAAACACACAAAGTCGATCCCGCCCATTATTTTACCTCTCCAGGTCTAACATGGGACGCTATGTTACTGTATACTGGAATTAAGTTAGAGCTGTTACAAGATTATGATCAACTACTCATGGTGGAATCAGGTATAAGAGGAGGTTTATGCCAAGTTTCTCATCGGTATGCTGAGGCTAATAACACTTATATGGAGAAGTTTGATCCGACGAGACCAACCCAATTTATCACATACGAGGACGCAAATAACCAATATGGGTGGGCAATGTGTCACGCCCTTCCTTTTGGTGGATTTCAGTGGGTGTCACCTGAAGAAATCAACTTAGAAACACTACAAGAAGATGATCCTCATGGGTACATATTAGAAGTCGACATCGAGTATCCTGCAGAACTTCACGATCTACACAACGATCTACCTTTCCTGCCAGAGTGTATGAAACCATTGGAATCATCTACAAAGAAACTGATACCTCATCTTGGACCTCGAAAGAAGTATGTAGTGCATTACATGGCTTTGAAGCAAGCTCTTAGTCATGGACTACGACTAACAAAAATCCATCGTGTGCTACAATTCCGACAGTCTCAGTGGTTGAAACCTTATGTGGAATTTAACAACAGGCTACGACAACAAGCTGCAAATGATTTCGAGAAGTATCTCTACAAGCTCTTTAACAACGCTATGTTTGGAAAAACTATGGAGAACCTGCGTAACCGTATGGATATACGACTGGTGACCAATGAAAAAACTCTAGAGAAGCTGATCGCCAAGCCTACGTTTATCGACAGGACGATATATGCTGATAATCTAGCTGCTGTACATATGGCCTCTCGTCAGATTGTATTCAACAAGCCTATATACATTGGTATGAGTGTGTTGGACATCTCCAAGACATTAATGTATAACTATCATTACGACGTTTTGTTGCCTTATTATGGAGCTGAAAACCTGAAGCTTATGTATATGGACACTGATTCGTTCATTCATCGTGTAACAACTGAAGATGTGTACCAGGACAAGCTACGTTTTCTTGAGCATCTCGATACAGCTGATTACCCTGCCAACCATATATGTTACTCTACTCAGAACAAGAAGGTATTGGGAAAATTTAAAGATGAGGCTAATAGCAAAATCATCCTACGCTTTGTTGGACTACGTCCTAAGATGTATGCCTTAGATATTCAAGGGTCAATGATAAAAAAGATTAAAGGTATAAAACGTAGCGCTATTAAGCAGTACATTTCGTTTGACAGCTATACAGACTGTCTTAAAACCAGTGAAATCATCAGAACACCTATGAATCTGATCCTATCACGAAAGCATGCCCTTGCTACAGTACAAGTGAATAAAATTGCATTGACTCCGTTTGATGATAAAAGAATTATTGCTGAGGACGGGATAACAACATATGCGTATGGACATTACGCCATTACAAACAGTGCTTAAAAGAATGTAAGTTAAAGATAAAGATTTTCTAGTGAGTCTACAATCTTAAAAAAGAAGGTATCTGTGTGCTGTATATGCAGATAGCTGACGCCTGATGAAGAAAGAAGAAGATGGAAGGGAAGGTGGTAACCCTGCCATTAGGAGCAATCCTAGTGCTAGTCTCAAGCCTAGATAAAAGGGGAGAGACATCTATAACGAACTAAAATAAAGGTATGTTGACGTAAAGCTTTTCAATTTGTGAACCAATATGCAGTTTATCCCTCTCCGCATCGTACAATAAGTGCTTAAAATATAATAAATTTGTAAGATTTAGAAAAAAGTATATAAATTGTTGTAACGTTGGATGAGAAAGGTTTTATAATCGAATTACTCTCTATATTACCATGAGTACCTGTGATACTAGTTGAATTGCCTGTTAAAATGACTTAAATACCTGTGATACTACCCGAATCGTGTGAAATTACATTAAATAGCTCAGATACGAATTCCTGCTCTAAATTAGTACGAGCACCTGTGATACTATCAGAATTGCCTATTAAAATGACTCAAATACCATTGATACAACCTGAATCAGCTGCATTTACCTTAAATAGCCGTGATACAAAATCTCTGATCGAAATTATTACGAGCATCTGTGAAACTATGCTGATTATCCAAATACTTATGATATTACCTGAACTATCTGTAAAATACGAAACTAGGCTATAACCAACCCCTGGAACCTACCCTCCTGTAATGCTTGCTTAATTACTCTAAGCATCTATGTTACTTGAATTATCCTAAATACCTACGATACCCTCTGAATTACCTTGAAATATGAAACTATGCTATACCCAACCCTGGAATCTAGCCTCCTGTGATACTACCTGAATTAGCCTAAATACCTACGATACTAGCTGAATTAGCTGTGAAATCATGCATAGCTATGATGCAGTTAGCCTCTGGAATCTAGCCTCCTGTGATACTAGCTGAATTAGCTTAAATGCTCACGATACTAGCTGAATTGGCTATGAAAATGATTTAAATACCTGTGATACTAGCTGAATTAGCTTAAATGCTCACGATACTAGCTGAATTGGCTATGAAAATGATTTAAATACCTGTGATACTACCCGAATCATGTGAAATTACCTTAACTAGCTCTGATACGAATTCCTGCTCTAAATTAGCACGAGCACCTGTGATACTATCAGAATTACCTGTTAAAATGACTCAAATACCATTGATACAACCTGAATCATCTGCATTCACCTTAAATAGCTGTGATACAAATCTCTGATCGAAATTATCAATAATATCTGTGAAGCTCTGTCGATTACCTCAAATACTTACGATATTACCTGAACTATCTGTGAAATACGAAGCTAGGTTATAACCAACCCCTGGAACCTACCCTCCTGTAATGCTTGCTTAATTACTCTAAACACCTATGTTACTTGAATTATCCTAAATACCTACGATACCCTCTGAAATACGAAACTATGCTATACCCAACCCTGGAATCTAGCCTCCTGTGATACTTGCTTAATTACTCTAAACACCTACGATACTAGCTGAATTATCTGTGAAATCATGCAGAGCCATGATGCAGTTAGCATCTGGAATCTATCCTGTGTTACTAGACGAATTAGCCTAAATGCATACGATACTAGCTGAATTACCTGTGAAATCATACACTGCTATGATCCAGTCCGCCTCTTGCAATACTACCTGAATTACTTACCTGTTAGTGTTAGTGGGTTAGCTTTTCCCGTTGCAGGTCACCTTTTTCCCTTTATGGCTCATCTTTTTCCCTTTGGTGGTCGCCTTTTTCCCTTTGCTGGTGACATTTTCCCCTTTACTGGTCACCTTTTTCCCGTTGCATGTCGCCTTTTTCCCTTTGCTGGTCACATTTTTCCCTTTGCTGGTCGCCTTTTTCCCTTTGCTGGTTACGTTTTTCCCTTTGCTAGTCAACTTTTTCCCTTTGTGGGTCTCCTTTTTCCCTGAGCAGTCACCTTTTTCCCCTGAACGAGTCACCTTTTCCCTGAATAGGTTACGTGATGGGCATGTCTAGAACATTGACATGAAACAGTTTTCCACTATGTTCACTTCTAAAGTCGCTTTCAAGTCTAGCACCTCCTATTCCCTATCTCTCCTGTATATAAGTCCATATTCCTACTGCTACACTACCTGTCTAGCCTAACACCTCTCCTCCTGTTCCTATACCTCTCATATAAACCATACTCTACTCCTCTAGCTCTGTCTAGCCTAACGCCTCTCTCGTTTACCTATGACTCTCACATAAACCATACTCTGCTCCTCGACCTCTGTCTAGTCTAACTCCTCTCCTCGTTTTCCTATACCTCTCATATAAACTATACTCTACTCCTCAACCTCTGTCTAGCCTAGCACCCCTCTTCCTGTTCCTATACTTCTCATATAAAGCATATCCCTCCCTCCTTTAGCATCTGATTAGCCTAGCATCAGCCCTGGTATTCCCTATCTCTCCCATATAAACGCATTTTCCTCCTTGAAGACTCTCTCAACCTAGCATCTACCTTCGTTTTCCCTATCCTTTCCCATATAAACGCAAAAAACTGTGCCAGCTCTCTCCTATATATCCTACTGATAGTAATACAACATCGCCATAATGTACTTAGACTGTCATCGTATCGCCCAGATCTAAAACCAATCGAATTAATCTGGGCTGATATCAAAAAATGGGTGGCATGCAGAAATATCACTTTCAAATTAAAATATGTGGAGCAGTTATAACGCCAGCAATTTGCTGAAATTGGAAGGCCAGAATGGGAAAATGTATGGCGACATGCTGAATAAATTAAGAATCATTATTCCGAAAAATACGGAATTGCAGAAAATCAAATAGAAATAATTCTCATCCAGGATAATGGTGCAGAAAGTAGTGACAGCAGTGATGACGGCAATAATGTGAGTGATTCCGCAGAAGAGGAAGGGTTGTTAGATGTGGAAGAATTGGAGGCAATGATTGACAGCGGTTTTTATATTAAGCGCTTTTTACAGCGTGGATTTTAATATACTGTATATAACTAAGTTTATCTGCGCAATGCAATGCATAACCGGTGAGGATATTTGACGATGACCGTCCCACGCACTCCTGCACACATGACCGGTCACCACCTGATCTGGTAAGCAACTCGCATCATAGCTCTCATTAAGATTTTCACGTGTCTAGAACTGTTGCGCCGATTATAATGTTGGATGGTCTATTTCTAAACACTAAATTATAAATTATGTTACAAGCATTCGAAGTAACTGGTATGGTTATCATAGTTATTGAACTAGAATAACTGTGTTTTTTTTAAGATTGTGGTTATAAATCCATAATCTTTTTAATCGACTGACCTGTAGCAACAATGGTGTCAATTTCTTTTAATTTCACGTATTATACCTCATGTATACGTTAACCATGTGTTATATTTTCGTTACGGTCAGATTAAACATATATTGTTCGTCACGATGACAAATAAATACATAAATCTTTGTTTCGTTATGAGGGGGCCACCTACTAATTTTTTTCTCACTTACAGATGTACAATATTTATGAATAATAGACCCAGGATTTGGTTTTCTTCTCCCTACTTACATAGACATATTTGTTTTCCCAAAGAACGCAACCCGCCTGGAATACGAAAAAAAACAGGGAAAAAAACTTTAAAATTAGAAAAAAACAGAAACAAAGATAACAATAACATTTTCTTCTTTTTTTCTTAGCTTTGGGATAGGTTATACTGCATTATTCTGCCCATAATTATAATGGTATAACCTCCCCACTTTTATACCTCCATGGTGTGTAGTGCATCATTACCTGCCAGTAATTTCATTAGATTATTTAAGAATATATAATCCTTTTTATTGATTACTTTGGATATATCTATGTTCAGTCGATATATAGAATTCTATTAACAAACACTAAATACTAACGTCAATACTAACCGCCGATGTTAAGTAGTACTCTCTGTCTTAATGATTGGACAATAATAGTGTCACGTAAGCTGTTGAGGATTGTAAAGGATTATGTCAAGGCGTATATATTTATATTATGCACACATTTATTTTAGTAAAGTTACATTTTCTTATACATTCCTACATAAATTATATATTTCTACATTTCTCGATTTCTGGATTACAACAGCCGCTAACACTCGTAGGAATAGCAAGAGTAACCACTTCCTATGATAATCCTAAAGGATTTTACCTTGACGTCAGTTTCCTCTGGCGTACGTGCAGATTTGCACAGCTCGAGCTGCACCCTGAGCTTTCATGCGTCACTAGGAATGTTCTAGAAAAAACTGAATGCTTTGCTGCCATTGACTGTTACAGCTCAAGCCTAGGGCGTTGGTACACCGTATTTGGTAAAGCCTAAAGCATGATTGCTGCGATCCCCCTAAGCCAGGGATGATCTATATAAAGGCCGTTAGAGCCGCGGAGCGGGTTCTCGCTATTCTGGTCCGGCGCTTGACACGACGCTCAACAGCTGCGTTACTCTGTTCCAAGGTAAGCCCCGTAGGGGAAACATATTATGTATTTCATTTTATAAATATCTATGTTCAAAAGGTTTCTTCCATACCGAGGAAGCTGGTAGTAAATCCGTACACCACACATTTTGTAGCCAATGCTGTCAGTAAATTACAGTTAAAATAAATGGGCCATCCAACGATTACCAGAGTTGTCTCTACCCTCTCTGTGCTTTCCTTATAAGTTACGTTCCCCAGCCACAACCTCCCCCCAGGTTGTGACAATATCCTATAATCTGCCACGCAAGATAGGCCAAATACGGTTTCATAGAAGGAGCGAATTTAGTGTTTCAGTAAAAAAAGTGGTGGTGATTATCATAAAGAAGTGAGTAATGTAGGTTTAGGGAATGGTTTACCGATCTCCTTCAGAGACTGGAAGAAGGGTGTGTGATAGTAATTGTCAATACTCAAAGAAAGAATCCCCAATACAAATCCTAGCAAAGCTGAAATTTTGTCGTGGCTTCAAAGCAAAAATATACCAGACATACAAACATACGGCATTACTATATATTTAACAAATTTGAATTTAAATAAGAACAATTACGCCAAGGATAAGAATCCAGGTTGTTCTAATTACGAGACATATACGTTTCACCGCTCGGTTACCATGCACACAACGAAACTAAGTCATCTTCCCACTTAACGCATAGCTTTGAAATGAACGCAGGGTGGTACTAACCCGTCTCAAGAGTACATTGTATAGAAGACTTCTGAGGCGACGTTGCATACTTTTATAAGCATTTGTAGCTGTACGAGGTCTTCCGGATCTTCCCTTCTGCACATCACAAATGGTACCTTGCGCCTCAAACTTATCACAAAGCAGTGTAACTGTCCAACATATTGCAAACTCGCGCCTCATCGCATAATGAACATCAGCGACGTTTTCAAAATTCAACCGAGGCCTAGCAATTCTGATTTACTAGCATACATTACATGTTAGTCAAAAGGGTAAAGACGTACCAACTTGAGAAAACGCCACACTACATCTGCTACAAATAAATACAACTCTGATATCTTAGAGTTTGTATATACATTTGTTTATCGGTCTTGTATTCAGCGATTTATCAATTACGTTACATATGTCAGGTGTAGCAACTAAACTCACACACCAAGTGTATCAATTACATTTCTCTGATAGGCAGTATCAGTTGCCATATGCCGGATATCGGTCCGGGCCCAAATGGCTGCGCAGCTTGCAATTATGTTTGTGTTCTCGTGCGCATAGCGTAACCACAGGGGCAAGAAGTTACTCCACGAGACGTACTAGAAGCATTTTGTAATATACAGCATAATTGTTTTCTTGGTTTTAAATGTGAAATTACTGATTATATCTTTGTTTGGTGATGGTCAGAGGTGGTTATGTTTTAATTTGTGCGTTTTGTTTCTTCTTTAATATTTAAGCCCTGCGATTTGTTTCTTCTTGCATGGTTACCCATCGAGAACTTATAAACGGATGAGCTGCTTTTCCGGATTGTATTGTGAATTTTATTTTCCATAGCAAGTTAATACGCACCTACATATTTTCTGTAATATGTATAAAACATAACATACACTATGCAATGCAATATCTAACAACAAATAAGTACAATAGGCCATTTCACAAAATGCTGAGTTATTTTAAGCATACTCATTTCCATTTTTGCCTGAAAAGATAACGTATTAACGGAATGCACCATTGTTTTCATAACATTTTGTCCAGTGTAATTGAAAATGTAACCATAATTTTGTCGGTGATAAACATTTTAGTGTTTAAATTTATCTGGATACCTTCTGTAATTTTAAAAGTTACTGCGCTTCAAACCTGAAATTCAAGGTCTTATGCCAAATATTCCAAATGATGGACCTTTACTATCCTATAATGTGTATTACCTATTTGACATAATTGTTTAAAATATTGTGTTTTCATACTTTTTAAAACGTTCCTTATTACTCTTGAAATTAATAACTCGAAAACAGCGGTAGTACAGATGTAAATTAAAATTTTAATTTATAATTTCTCGAAATGTCCACGAAAGCTTTCAGAGAAACACGATGACGCGAAAGAATTTGAATGAGTGAAAGTAGTGAACAGAGAGGAAAAGTGCCTTAAATAACATTTTAAATAAAAAAACGTTTTTATCCACCTCAACTGGAAAAGTAAGCAATCATTTGACACTTTTGTACTGCAAAAGTTTGCCTTTGTTGTTAAATAAAACGGCAGATACGTTGCTGTGTTATTTTACATAGCAGTATGTTTTAAGAATTTTATTTGTACACCGACATGACATTTTCAAGCTTATTTTCTTTAAAGTTTAAGCAGTATAATGCTTCTACCCCGCGCTGTCGTTCTGAATGGTGAAATGAACCTAATCAGGCAATGTGTGAAAGTAGATTTAATTACTAAACGCATTAATCAATTGCTTAATCATCACCATTAGTATTTTGGTGGAATGTTGATGCTTCTGTAAGACTGCATAAGAATTAACAGAGCAAATCATGTGCGTATGAATGACAAATACAGGTCTACACTGTTTAAAATTCATAACAATATTCAGTTTCTATACGTAATCTATAGGAATCTCCCACCCATTGAAACTTATGGGCGAAAGATTTACAAAGAATTTAAATTATTTTAACATTACAAACCGATGCAAATACATTTATAATAAAAAAAAATTTAAAAGAGAAGATCTTGCATTTCATGGCTTTACGTTACCAGCCTTTTTATTTATTTTATTATTAATGTAATTATTTCATTTACATTATTAAATAGTTAATATTATTTAATCTATAATAGTCAGTGGCGAGATGCTAATCTTTAGAAAGAAACCTTAGAGGACCTATATTAGAGGTAGTTCCCATTTATTACAGGATAACAAAATGACAGGATGTGCAGTGACAGGTTGCTTGTCAAACAGCAGGAAAACAAAAGGTACGAAATCGGTATCTCAACTTTCCAAAGGACTTTAAGCTGCAGAAAGCTTGGATACATAGATGTCAACGTAAAGATGGTTCAAAGTTTTGACCTCTACTGTATGCTCAAAGCACTTATGTCAGAAGATACGTTCGCGACCTACATACGGAGCTGCTGGAAATTCCTCCCAGAAAAACTTTAAAGCCAGATGCAATTCTAATTACTAATCTTCCAGGGCCGTTTATTTTGGAACCAGTACTTCGGATGTTCCCTTATCAGACGTAGCACCTCGGAATTAAAAGAAATTAAATTCAGTTTTATTTATGGATGCTCTTTAAATGTTCCGGTCCTTAGCGTCCCACCCTATATTGGCCGTGAAAGACCGGTAACTTAGCTCAGAGGCCTCTTTGTCAAGTTTGATTTCTTTTACGTGTGGTAAATCTACGATACGGGACCACCGGCTTTACTTCCCTTCCGTAGGAAGCCATGTTAAGAATTTTACGCCCGAAAAATATCCATGGTCCTCCGCCGGGTTTGAACTCGCGACCTCGGGAACTAGAGGCTAGCATGGTAACCACTACACAACGGAGGACAATAGCACCTCGAAATGCAACACTTACTCGAATATAAAGATATTTTGCTAGATGTGTTATGAAAAGGGCCTTAGAAAATATTTCTTCTTCTTTTCCTTTCCACCGTCCTTTGTTAGGGCTTACAACCCCACCGCAGGACTTAAAAGTGGATGTCTGGGGTCAGACATCTGTCGGAAAGCACTGAAGTAGTGAGTAAAGACGGATTCTGTATCACGATGCCTTGATACAGAAGCCGTATATTGTTGCAACAACATTAAAAAATGTGCCAGTTGCCGTGGTGTTTTGTAACGGCAGCATGTCGAAATGATAGGGGTCAGTGTTGTTGAGAATGCAGGGGAGGAATCTGCTGTGTGTATATATATTGTGGCGTATGCCTAAGATGATAGGATACACGACTCTCTGGGCACCGAGATCCGTGACAGCAGTCTGCCTGGGAGTAGGGGAACTAAGTGTTAGGGAGGGGATAGCGTCAGTGACGCCTGAGTTTAGCGTTGGTTTAACAGTCAGTAAGTAAGATTCGTGCAGGAAAGACGTGCGACTGCTAAAGCACGATGTCCTCGTCGGTAGACAATGGGAAAAGAATGTAAGTAATGTAACCAGTTTTTATCTCATTAAACCCTTAGCCATCCACTCTTTTGGAGTCTTAATTATGGTAGTGTAGTGTCCTTCCTCTCCTTTAAAGCCAGGTATTATGTTGGAATAGCCATTATTTTCTGTACTTTCTTTAGCTGCGTCCCTCGTCGTAGCCTCGCCATGTGAAGTTCTTGTTTAATTTGCCCGCACCTCTTGCAAGCGAGTAGCTCCCATCTGTTCTTGTGAAGTAATTTAAAGAGAGGCTACGACAGTTGGTGGAGGGCCAGGCAGAGTTTGGTTTTTGTGAGATTTTTAAGTGCAAAATTTTTTTCCCTCTGAAATGTAACGGTTTGTGGTCCTCCACGTGGTCGCTAAAAATCTAAATTTGTTTCTGGCTTAAGGGTAAGGATTTTCATGGCAAAATTTGTGATTTCCATATTCTAAACTTTGTTGCTATAATTTCTGAAAGTCTCGTTTCTAAATTTTAATTTTGAGTTCATTTTTGCATTTTTCCATTGTCTGTCGGCGTGACGCTAAAACTTCTGACTCCATTTTCCTCTTATTTTGGCTTTATTTCTATTAAATTGTGTTGCTGTGCTAAGTGGTTCGTGCTGGTTATTTTCAAATATATTTTTGTGAAAAGTGAGTTGTGAAACGAGTGAGATATTTGCAACTTTGAAAATGTGCTCGTCACGTGTTGGCCATCTAGGTGAAAATATTGTTTTCTGTGCTTATTAGCAGTGGTTCTGGAAGCTTGTAACTTTATATTCCATTGATTGTGATTTCTAGCTGTTTACTATACTTTTGTGGGACATTTTCGTGTAACTTTTATGTACGCACGTGTGTTATGTAATTCCCGCGTGGTCATGTATTTCAGCACTAATTCTAGCTTGTGAAACCAGTCTTCATCAGCACGTGTTTTGGCGCGTTTATTTGCGTGTGTATATCAGGTCAGATACATTTGTTTTAAAGGGAAAAAAAGAAGGAATTTTTTTTGTGCTACGTACAAATTGCAAGTCTGTATTCTGCTCTTTTTGAGATAATGTTAGCGGTGGTCACAGTAGGTGTGACGTGGTTTTTTTAACTTCCAGTTCGAGGTTTCTCACTGAAGACATCATTTTGTTTTTCTTCCATGTGTTCATTCTGTTTAAAAATATTGGTATTGTGTCCAAGTGGTTTGCGTGGCATGCTTGTGTAGACCGTATGTTGGTATAATTTTCTGATATTTCGCCGTGGGCGCTTAATTGTAATACTTCTGGTACTGTTTTATTTGGCTATGTTCTGATCTTGCTACTTACATTCATGTGATGCTATAAGTGTTTCGTTTGGTGTAATCTGTATTGCGTTTCATATTGTTCATTTACTGGTTGTGTTATCTTTCGTGCTGCAATCATGCCTAAGCGACGTACTACGCAGAAATCTGATATGGCAATTGCTCCAGTTAGCGAGCATAGTGAAGAGGAATCTAAGTCCAGTATTAGTACGCCTGTTGTTACTCAGTTATCACTGATGTCTAATCCGCCTGTCGTGGCCAGTACAATGCAGTCAGCTGTGTGTCGCCCGGTCATTGACCCCTCTTACTTTGAGAATTCCAGCAAGTTGTCGGCGCATGAATTTCTGCAGAACTTTGAAATGGTCGCTGCTGCTAATGGCTGGTCAGAAGAAATGAAATTGAAATGCTTTCCATGCTATTTACGAGACACTGCCGCATCATGGTTTCAAACTTTTCGCCATCGCCACCCTCACCATGATTGGGTTTTCTTGTCTACACAATTTCTAAATGCATTTCAGATAACAAACCAGAGTGATATTCTGGAAATGAAACTCAGACAGTGGGTACAGTTGGATGATGAACCTGTTATTAGTTACATCTATGACGTGCTATCTTTATGTGACCAAGTCAACCCAGCTATGTTGCAGTTGGAACAAATTAAACACTTGCTTAAAGGTCTTAGACCTCTGTATGTACAATCTTTATTGCCATTAAATCCTCAAACTGTTGATGAGGTAATACAAATCATTCGACGAGTGGACAAAGCACAGTTTTATATGCAGAACCGTGAACATCTAGTGTCTGCTCAATCTCAGGCTGTAGTGGTTACGCCACCCTCTGTTCTATTTAATAATGCATCTGTTCCTGCTGTTACTTTATCAGCTTCTCCTCAGCCTTCTCAGGCTTCTTCTCTTGTGGACGTACCTATCGATCCTATGCATCAGCTGATTGATCGTGTGGAACAGTTATGTAACAGAGTTAACCAGTTTCAGTTACCATCTTCGGAGAGAACTTCACAGCATTCACAGCTTCCACGGTCATCTGACTTCAACCAGAGGGATCCACCTGTCACCTGCTATAGATGCAACAGACAGGGCCACCTGGCTCGCTTTTGCCGGAGCCGCCTCCCGCAGTCAAAAAACGACTGGCGCCGAGCCTCATACGACGAGACGTAGCAGCACCACCACCGCCCACCAGCATGGCTGCACCTCAACGGGATGTGTCTCCATTATCAGGTCAGATCTTGCAAGTCACTGGTCGTATTGCCCAGACAGAGCTCTCCATCTTGCTCGATACAGGAAGCGCAGTGAGTATTGTGAATGCTGTACATGTTCTTGACCATTCTACATTAAAACCTATAGAGATGATGCTCCGCACTGCAGGAAACAAGTTACTTGATGCGCCTTACCACACTATGTTGTGAAAGATTTGTCCCATGATTTAATTTTAGGCAATGACTTTTTGCAGACCCATGATGTTATAATTGACTATGCACATAATCTGATAACCCTGAAATCTTCTAAGAATGATGCGTTCAGTATACCAATAACCCTAACACAAGGACCTTTTGTTGATATGGCAGTAAATCCTCTCCAAGATAATGATTGTGCAGATTCTGGTGTTAAAATGACAGTTATGAATGATGTTAAAATTCCACCTCTGTCTACATGCTATATATCAGTTAAGCCTTTGTCAGCCATTAACAATGAGGTTATGTTTGAACCCGCTCTTAACATAATGCAAAAGAAGAACCTTTCCATTCCACCGTTGTTGTGTCATTCTGCCTCTGAACTTACTATTCCAGTGCACAATAATACTTCAGTTCCACAAACATTGTTTGCAAATACAGTCTTAGCCAAAGCTTATGATGTGGCACTCGTCCAGAGTAATTCTGTTTTATCATCCGATGTTACTCTTCTGCCAGCTCCAAATTGTAATTTTAATGTTAATGGTAAACTCCTGGAAACCCAAAAGGCTGACTTACATGCTTTATATTGAAATATAGTGATCTTTTTGCCACAACATTACAAGAACTTGGTACTACGGATGTTGCAGAATTTGATATCAAAGTAAATGACCCTAAGCCAATTAAGCAAAGACCATATAGAGTTCCTCATAAACAAAAGGAAATTATTGCTGAGCAAGTTCAAGAGATGCAAGATGCTGGAATTATCAAGGAATCACAGTCCTCCTGGGCTTCTCCTGTAGTACTTGTCAAAAAGAAAGATGGCTCCATGAGATTTTGTGTCGACTATAGAAAATTGAATGCTGTTACAGAGACCTCCTCTTTCCCTTTACCATTGATAGATGATTTGTTATTTGGGGGAGGCTAAATGGTTTGTCTCATTAGATTTACTGTCAGCATACTTTCAGGTACCTATTGCAGAGGATAGCCAAAAATATACCTCTTTTGTCACTTTTCAGGGTCAATATCAATTTACACGCTTGAGTTTTGGGTTGGCAAATGCCCCTAGGTTTTTCAGTTACATCGCAGACAAGTTGTTAGGCGATTTGAATTTTAAAAAGGCTATTGCATATTTGGATGACATTGTTGTTTTTGCTAAAACCTTTGAGGAGTTGTTACAAAATCTTGAGGCTGTTTTTCAACGTCTGGATCACCACAAGTTTAAACTCAAACGAGAAAAATGTTTCTTCGCCATGCAAAAGATCAAACTCTTAGGCTTTGAAGTCTCTAAAGATGGTATTTCCCCTGATTCTGATAAAGTTGTTTCCATTCAAAATTTGCCTCGTCCTAAAAATGTTCGAGATGTGAGAAAAGTTTTGGGATTGTTTAATTTTTACAGGAAATTCATCAAGGACTATGGTAATATTGCTCAACCACTAATTCAGTTGACTAGGAAGAATCAAAGTTTTATTTGGGGATCTGATCAGCAAACTGCATTTCAAAATTTGAAGGACTTATTAGTTTCGACCCCTGTCTTAGCTCACTATACTCCTGGTGCTTATACCGAACTACACTCTGATGCCAGTGGACTAGGGGTTGCCTCAGTGTTGTATCAAAAGATTGATAATGTGTTGAAACCAGTGGGCTATGCTTCGAGGACACTATCTAAATGTGAACGTAATTACAGTGTTCCTGAGTTGGAACTGTTGGTCATTCTGTTTGGACTTACCCACTTTCGTAGTTTTGTTTATGGCTACAAGGTTCATATTGTATCTGATCATCACTCCCTTTGTTATTTAAATAATTTGAAAGATTTGACTGGGCGTTTGGCACGATGGAGTTTGAAATTGCAAGAGTTTGATTACACCATTTCCTATAAATCGGGCAAGAAACATCATGATGCTGATACTCTATCGAGATTTCCTGTGTTACAACCTACAGAAAGTGATCTTGAACAGCTTGAAGAACTCCCCACATGTTTGCCGTCATCAGTTGAAGTTGCTGACCACCAGAAGAAAGATACTGGGTTACTTGAGCTTATTAATGCTCTCCATGATCCTCCGTCGGCCCCTGCTAAGCTTCAGAGACAAGTCGTCGTTGTGGGCACATTATAAACTCACCCACAAACAATTTCAACGGACCATCAAGCGCAGGTGCAGTGTAGTGTGCGTGTGAACTGAGGCAGCGTGGTGTGTGTGCGTGTGCGGGGTGCTCGAGCATTACTGCTCCAACAATATTATCCGATAGAACTCAAGATTCTCGAGACTCCACTACGCCCAGTAATATTCTTTGTCGTCGTCTGGGTGTTTATCACACATGTGTTTTGTTCCTTCTTATTGTATGTCATTTTTTGTTATTTTAATGTCTTTTATTTTGTTTGTTTCCCTTGTGTCGACGGGGGCGTCGATCTCGGTGACCAGGGGGAGATGTGGCGTATGCCTAAGATGATAGGATACACGACTCTCTGGGCACCAAGATCCGTGACAGCAGTCTGCCTGGGAGTAAGGGAACTAAATGTTAGGGAGGGGATAGCGTCAGTGACGCCTGAGTTTAGCGTTGGTTTAACAGTCAGTAAGTAAGATTCGTGCAGGAAAGACGTGCGACTGCTAAAGCACGATGTCCTCGTCGGTAGACAATGGGAAAAGAATGTAAGTAATGTAACCAGTTTTTATCTCATTAAACCCTTAGCCATCCACTCTTTTGGAGTCTTAATTATGGTAGTGTAGTGTCCTTCCTCTCCTTTAAAGCCAGGTATTATGTTGGAATAGCCATTATTTTCTGTACTTTCTTTAGCTGCGTCCCTCGTCGTAGCCTCGCCATGTGAAGTTCTTGTTTAATTTGCCCGCACCTCTTGCAAGCGAGTAGCTCCCATCTGTTCTTGTGAAGTAATTTAAAGAGAGGCTACGACAATATATATATATATACACACAACAAAAATGTGTTAGTATCCGTGTATGTCTGTAATGACATGTTGAAATGATAATAAATATGGATTCTGTATCATGATTCTTTTATGCAGAAGCCATATACTGTGCCAGTTCTCGTGGTGTTTTGTAACGGCAGCATGCTGAAATGATATGGGGTCAGTGTTGTTGAGAAAGCAGGGGAGGGATCTGCTGTGCGAATGTACAATAAAAATGTGCTAGTATCCGTGTATGTCTGTAATGACATGTTGAAATGATGCAGTGGATGTAGTGATCGAAAGTGTGACCTGTGAGGTCGAAGGCCATCCCTCCCTCCAGGTAAGTTGTGTGTGTGTGTGTGTGCGCGCGCGCGTCTCAGCACGTCAATGTATACGAATGTGTAGGTAAATAAATGATATGGACTGAAATATACCGCCCTCCCGCCTGGTAAGACATGATGCGTGTACGTGTTGAATCACTACGTTTCTACAGCTAAAATTGTATCATCATGAATTATAAATGTGGTTTAATGAGAATGCAATAAATGAATAACTACTTAAAAATAATGCATGCCTCTAAAATCAGAAAATCGATTCCTGCTGCTTCAGTATCAGTAGTGTGTTAACGCGGGTATGTGCACATCTATGTACATGAATTACAATCCGTGGTATTGAAAGACGGAGTTAGTACCCGCATATACGAGTAACGTGTGGGATTACGTGACGTTTGGATTCTGAGGGAGAGTCCGTCCCTCCTCTGCGGTGCTCCCTGGAGCACGTTATTTCCCCTCGTGAAGTTGATGATGCACTTTATTGTTATGTTGTGGAATTAAATGAATAATAAAGATAATTAAAAGCCGAAAAAAATGTGAGTTAACGCGGGTTTGACAACAGGTACGTATGTGTGTTTGTACCCGTGGAATGATTAGACGGTTTTAGAAACCGTCTATATGAGTAACGTGAGGGGATTACGTGATGTTGAGAGTCTAAGGTGAAGTGTGTATGAATCTCGTCCCTCTCTCTCTCTCCCTCCCTCCCTCTGTGGGTTTTTTTTTAAACAGGTATGTATGTATGTATGTATGTATGTATGTGTGTGTTAGAAGCCGTGTAATGAATAATCGGAGTTAGTACCCGTGTGTGGGATTACGTGACGTTTGGGAGTCTGAGTGGTAGAATTCTGAAGTCCGTCCCCCTCCCTGTATTGTTATGGTTGAAATTAAATGAATAATAAAATAATTAAAAGCCGAAAAAAATATCTGTAGCACGTTATTTCCCCTCGTGAAGTTGATGATACACTGTTATTTTATGTTGCAGAGTTAAATGAAGAATAAAATAATTAAAAGCCGAAAAAAAATATCTGTGTGTGTGCGCGCATGCGCGCTCACGTGTAGTAAAATTTTGTCTATCTCTTATTATTTTTTTACCAGTTATGCAAAAGTCGTTCACAATGAAGAATCGTTAGAGCCATTTTTGAGAAAAATGTTCCATGTAAAGGGTATTCTGGGATGGTGGGGATTTTTTCTTGAAAAAACCTTCGTGAAGATACTGAACCAAAATACTAAGTTTGGTATTTATCCGACTGTTCACATACAGACACACGGACATGTTTCCAAAAATGGGGGGTTTCAAAACATGTATTTCCTGTGAAATCTCGGTATCGAATTTTTGGGCGGAATGCAATACTTACTATACGTAGTAGATAAAGTAAAGAATTGCAAGAAGAGAGGCAATGAAGTGAGAAAAAAAAATGTATGGCTTAAATAATATTCGAGTTATGTGTATGGTTACCGCGTTTGCTAAAAAAACTAATGTATGGCTCCTGCGTTCAGAGGCAGAGGACATGTGAATTCGAGTTATGTGTACGGTTATCTCGTCATATCCAAGGTTTTGTTTTCAATGTATGAATCAAAGAAGAAGAGATCCCGTTCAGTAAGAAGGCAATGAGAAAAAGAACTAAGGGGGCTAATAATATTCCGAGTCAGGTGTACCGTTACGTACGTACGTTTTCGAGTCCCCCGCAGGTAAAAACTTGGAATCTTTCATCAAGAAGGCAAAATAAGAAATCCATGCGAGTGATTCCCGTTCACGCTGGATCAGTAACAGAAGGGTCAAGACAGCAATGAACTAAAAAATTATTAAAATTAAATGCTTTAAAAAAACCTCGGCATATCGAGCTCACATGCTGAGACATGCAAATGCAATGTCTTTTCTCTCGTCTCTGTAACCCGAAGGCATAGAGAGAAACCAGGACTTCAGAATTTTTAAATAATTATAGGTTATGGAAAAACTGAAAGTAGCGTAAGAAATTGCCTGTAGCAAAAAGGAAGCAGCAACACGGATCCTACCAATGCTATAATTATCGTAAGTACAGGGGCCAGGTGGACAAGGTAATTTTTTGTCACGAACGAATGTCAGCCAATGGTCAGATAACTGCGTGCGCATACGTGGAAGGAGAAGGGAAAATAGGCGTAATAGTATCGTGAACTTATAAAGACGTAGGATACCGTTCTTAAGAACTTAGTACGTATTCCGCTGGACATGTGACTGCAGTATAGAACAAGTGTTTGTGGGGAGGGGGGGCTAACAACGTCGGGGACATATAAAATGTGTAAGGGAGTACGAAAAAAGACCATTTGCAACAGAAGTGCGCAGCCAGGAAAGAACATGGATGGTAAGTGAAAAAAATTATTATTTCTTACAATTTCGATCTGTGTGTCTTTTTACATATACTTCAGTGACCCAAACGATCGATTCAATGTGTCTTTTATTTCCGTGTTTTTTCGTGACCTAAATAATATAAACCTGTTGAAACGCGTCTGTATGTTTCAGATCAAATCATAAGCCAGCTCAATGAAATTGGAAAAGGCGCTCCAATAGTACCAACAAAGAAACTTGCAGATCTGGAAATAAACGTGCCGTTCAAAATAAACAAGCTGAAGACGCTTAGCACGAGATATGGGGAACGCGTCGTAGTAATATTAGATCAGTATCAGATCTTTCTTCCCGAGCGATTTAAGAGTATGACTACAGAACAGAAAACTGCTATAAATGAAGGAGGCTATCACCTTGTGTACATGGGACAAGAGACGCTAGCTAGCGGGTATCGACGTCACAAGATTACTTTTTTACAAAAAAAGGTATATTAAAACAGTTTTTTGCATGTGTTAGCTCAGTTCAGAAAAAATAATGCATCTCGGAAAAGAGAAAAAAATTCTTAATGGAATAGTTCTAACATTTTGACCTTTTAAGATTAATTTGGATAAAAATCTTGTCTTTGTAAGTGTATCTCGAAATTTCAGATTATAGCCAGTCGATAAAATGTTACTATTTTCACTTCTCAGATCGTTGCAATAATGAATTGTATAATTTTCAGACGAGTTCAAACATGCAGGAGAATTCTCAAGTGAAGGAGATGCATCTGCAGACACTGCAGTAATCCACTCCATGACAAGAAAAGGTGAGTTAATGTTCGCATGTATGTGTTAAAACAAAACATTACATTAAAGTAATCGGATAAGATAATAATTTTTTTCAGCTTAAACATTCAACAAAAAAATATAATTTGACAATATTTCTTTTTTCAGCTATAAGTAAAATTCCATTTCCTCTTTTTAATATATAACTTTAATGTCAGTAGCATCAAACATTAATAATGAAGCAGTTTTGTTATATAAGTGTATTTCATGCTAAAAAGGGATATTTTTCTTTTCAGCTTTAAAGAAAATTAGATTTCAGGTTTTAAACTTTACTTTGAAATAAAATGACAATTTTGTTTTCAGCCTTAATAAAGTGAACTATATATTTTTGTTTCAGCTTTCATGCATGCTTCAAAAAAGTAACAAATTAATATCACGAAAAACGAAAATTCGATTTAAAAAACTTTACTTGAAATAAAATCAACATTATTTCCAGCTTAAAGATACTTTGATTACTGTAAATAAAAAAATGAACTATTTGTTATAGATTTTTCAGCTTTCATGCATGCTTCAAAAAAGTAACAAATTAATATCACGAAAAAAATAAAATTCGATTTCAGTTTTTTTTAAAAAAAAAACTTTACCTGAACATTTTTTTCAGCTTAAAAGATATCAAATATGTATTACTGATGACACCTCATTTATTTCAATATCAGAGGAACACGTGCACGTGATCTCAAATAAGACCGGATCCCCGAACAAGAGGACTACGTCGCCGAAAGATGATAGCGCGTCTCCATCAAAGAAACCAAGAACAGAATCGGTGAGTGAACAGAGGCAGAAGGATCTTGCATGCATGACTATTGAATCGGCATTTAAAAATCGGATATATACGAGTCAAATAGAAAACTCGGTGGGAATGATAGATCCTGAAACATTTCTAGATGAATGTCAACCGCTCGTTAGCAGTGAAATTCGGAGCAATCTCGCTCGTCACATGTCAGGAATAAAGTTATGTGCCACATTAGTATGCAAATATGTCATCCAAACACCCGAAAATGAAAAGATCGAGACATTTAATTTCAATAGTAAAATGGATGCTATCTTACAAGGTACAAACATTAGCGATTGGTATGACAATAAACTTAAACATCCCATATTGTTCAACATTGATACATTCGAATCGAAAAGCAGTTCGAAATCACTATACCAAATATGTTCGTTAATTCTAAATTTCTGTCACTACGATCCGCTAAATGCAGGTTGCAACATAAAAGTGCCAGATTTCATAAAACACAAGAGAGCAGTGACCAATATTAGGAATACTGATAACAAATGTTTCGGATATTGCCTACTGGCATCCAAATTTCCGGTAAAGCGTAACAGCTATAGAGTGAGTTCGTACTCCAAGTACAATATGTTTAAAGAATTTAATTTCGCAGGAATAAAGTTTCCAGTATCTTTAGATGACATACAAAAATTTGAAAAGCAAAATGATAATATATCTATCACTGTATATGGTATAGACGAATATTCAATTATTCCATTATATCAAACCTCGGAACGTAAAGAGCATCATGTGAACCTCTTAAGAATTGCCGATGAAGCTAGATCACACTATTGCTTAATAAATGACCTATCTCGCCTGTTGTCCTCACAATTAACTAAACGCAAGTGTAGGATGTGTATATGTGAGGCATGCATGAAATACTTCTCGAATGAAAGCAACCTAGCTAAACATAAAAGGAGATGCATGAAATCGCAAGTTGTTAGTATGCCTGAAATAGGGGTAAATGACACCATTCGATTCAATTCATACTCGAAGTGCTCTCCGGTGCCATTTGTCATATATGCAGATATCGAATCAATACTTAAAAAAGTGCATTCATGTCAGCCCTCCGCAGATAGCAGTTGGACGAGATCGATACAAAGACACGAAGCAGTATCAATAGCTTTAAACCTTGTATGCAATTATGACGATACCTTATCGAAATTCAAAATCTTTAGAGGTCCTAATGCGATTCAAGATTTTTTCAGCGAATTAACTGTAATTGCAGACGATGTAATCGATATTTACTCGAAAAACAAAGAGTTAAATATGACCGATGCAGATAAAATAAAATTCAGAAATACTGATTTCTGTCATCTGTGTGAAGATAAATTTGAGTCCGAATCTGACAAAATATTAGACCATTGCCAATTGACCGGTAGATTCATAGGAGCGGCCCACAATTCGTGTAATCTGAATAGAAAGTTACCAAATTACATACCGATTTTTTTTCATTGTCTGTCAAACTACGATTCACATTTTCTCGTGAAACATCTCGCTTACGATCGAGAACCCATATCATGTATTTCACAAACATCTGAAAACTATCTATCATTCAGTAAGAGATATACGTCCAATGGAAAAAGTATATATTTCAGATTTCTTGATAGTTATAGATTCCTCGATGATAAATTGAGCAATTTAGCTGATATGCTAAACCCCGAGGACTTTAAAAATACAAACAGAGCATACGAAAATCCTGCACATCGGCAGCTAATGATACGTAAAGGCGTATTTCCATACACATATCTGGATTGCGTAGAGAAATTGAAAGAGACCGCATTACCAGATATATCACAATTTGATGATATAACAACGGAAGATTACTTGCATGCTCAAACAGTATGGCGAGAGTTAAATATCAGAAACTTAGGCGAATACAGCGATCTATATCTTAAGACTGACACATTGTTATTGACTGACATTTTTGAAACTTTCAGAAACTTATGCCTAAATTTATATAAACTAGATCCGTGCCATTTCTACACTGCTCCCGGGTTGGCCTATCAGGCGATGTTAAAGACGACTAAAACAAAATTATCGCTAATCACCGACAAAGAAATGCTAGAGTTTTTCGAGTCAGGAATCAGGGGTGGGCTTTGCACGGTGTCGCAGCGATACTCCAAAGCCAATAACAAGTACATGAATGAATACAACGAATCTCTACCACCTAAATACTTAGCACTTTTCGATTGTACAAACTTATACGGATTTGTTATGGCAAGACATGCAACTCCATGTGGCGAACTCAGATGGTTAAATAGAGATGAAATTAATGCAATAGAATTCTTAAACGTACCGCCAGATTCGGAAACGGGTTATGTGCTTGAAGTCGATCTCGAATATCCTAAAGCCATTCACGACGAACACAACGATCTTCCACTGTGTCCAAAGAGCGAAATACCTCCAAAGGATACATGCAATAAGCTCCTTGCAACACTATCTGATAAGTCAAAGTATGTCTTGCATTACCGTAATCTACAGCAATGTGTAGAATTAGGAATGAAGTTGAAATGCATACATAGAGCAGTGGCTTACAAACAATCCTTCTGGTTAAAATCATACATTGACTTGAACGCTGCAAAACGTGCTGAGGAGAAATCTAAATTCGGTCAGAATCTATGGAAAAAAATGAATAATTGTGTTTATGGAAAATTTATGGAAAATGTACGTAAGTATAACGATTTTCGTCTCGTTACCAGTTGGAAACAAGCGAAAAAGCTGATATCGCGTCAAACGTTTTTGCGTCACATTATATTTGACGAGAACCTTGTGGGTATCGAACTGGCAAAGGAAGAAATTCACATGTGTAAGCCCATATACATAGGACAGGCAATACTTGACATTTCTAAATATGTGATGTACCACTTTTATTATAACATTCTGAAAAAGAACCTAAATGATTTGTCTCTAAATTACATGGATACCGATTCATTTTTGTTTGAAACTAGTACAGATGTTTATGATTTTATCAAAACCAACATTCAGCATTTTGATACAACCAATTACCCACCCGATAACATATATTCGATACCTCTGGTAAACAGGAAAGTAATGGGCTTATTTAAAGACGAATTATCGGGCAAATTAATGACAGAATACGCTGGGCTAAGGTCTAAGCTGTACTCATATCGTTTTGATGGTCAGATCGTTAAGAAGTCAAAAGGCGTTTCAAAGGCTGCAATGCGTTCAATAACTTTTGATGATTACCTATCTTGTCTCAATGACATGAATGTAGCACATTATGCCAGACAAACAACTTTCCAAAGTCGTAAGCATAACGTTCACACAGTAGAAATGAACAAAATTGCACTGAGAGGGCTTGATACCAAACGTTATATGATTGAAAACTCGCATAAAACTATGGCCTGGGGACATTTTTCTGTTCCAAGAGATCCTGCTACCTCTGAGCACAGCTGACATTGTAATGTAATTCGAGAGAGAGACTATGTGTTTTTTACCTTATTTGAAAGTATGCCATTTCATGTAATTCTGTTTAATGAGAGAGAGAGAGAGACTATGTGTTTTTTTACATTATTAAAAGTATGCCATTTCATGTAATTCTGCTTAATGAGGGACTTGGTAAACCATACTTTTTTCGAGTTCACATGTCCAGTACTCATTTTCTTTGTAATTGAACTTTTTATATACTTTGAACTTCACAAATCTTGTTTTATAAATGAAAACACATGTTCACCTGAATAAGTACTCATTTTTACATGTTTATACTTTTGTGGGATGAGGGTTATATTTTCTTTAAAGTTTATGGTATATGTTATGTAAACCAATTTTTTGAGTTCACAAGTGTTGTTTATGAATGTCGTCCCCATTTAATGTAATTCTGCTTAATGTGAGAGATTGTTGTGCATTTCTTATACTTAAAGCTTTTTATGATGTAAACCATACTTTTTAGAGAGATTTCATTTTATGCTTTGAAGTTCACAAAATCTTGTTTTATAAATGCAAACACATGTCCACCTGAATAAGTACTCATTTTTACATGTTTATACTTTTTGGGGGTGATGGGGAATAAGTAGGGTTATTTTTAAAAAATAAATAAAACTCAATTACTTTTGGATTCTGTTGCTTTATTTCTTAAGAAATAAAATTATACAACACACATCCTGAATCCTAAAAATATTTTGTCTTAGTTTTTTGCATCTTCTACACTACAGCAGTCCTTTCTATCCATTCACTTTTTGGAAAGCCTAGCCACTTGACGAGTAACCTATTCCCACGTCGACGTAGTACTTTTTCTACGAGATATGTGTCAGGGTAACTAGTTCTTAATAATTCATGACCATAGAATCCACCTTGTATTACCTTCCCCTCACCATCTTCCAGATGATAGGTGGGTGGGACTGTGCTTCTTACCCTGACAATGCGAAAGATTTCAGTGCTCCAATTAGGTGTGTAACCTTTCTCGAGTAGACCCTTATGCCTAGAGATCCTAACACGGTCCCCAACACTGAACCTCCTGGCGTTCCTCTTTTCGTACCTCATAACATCACGACGATACACCGTGAGGAGGAGATCGTTGTTCCTGACGTCGCGAGGCTTCATCTGAATCGTCGAATGGTAAGTATTATTGTAGATGTTAATGATTCTTGGCAAGAGATCCAGCCATTTATATGAACCTTTAGTCAAAAATTCCTTATGCATCATAGTTTTAAGCGTTCTTATTAAACGCTCGACAGCAGCAGCCTTAATGACACTGAATGTACTATAGTGATTAATTCCATACCTGGTCATTAATTGCTTGAAATGCTTATTGTAAAATTCCTTGCCGTTATCGGATTGAATATTCTTAGGTGTTGTATTCAGATCCTCCAGTATATCTCGCATTGCTTTTGTAACATTCACTCCGGTCTTGTCCTTCACAGGTCTTGCATAAGCCATTTTTGAGTAAAAATTAACAGCAATAAGAATGTACTTATAGTTTCTGTTTTGTTTTGCGTATGGTATCATTTCAATAAGGTCTATTTGTAATAAGTCATTAAGACCTTTACTAATTATTTTCCTACGTAGAAACTTCCTTCTGGCCGGGGAATGTAATTCACTAACGATGTTTCGTCTAATCATGCTATTATTTTCGAGTTTTTCAATTCTGTGATGATCTCTTGAATTTCCGTTGTATGATTCAAATTGCCAGCCTCTCTCGATGCAATGAGCAATCTGAGTCTGCTAATCAGACTATTAGGATCGGACCAGTATACGTAGTCCAACTTCCTACCCGGAACGTGCTGCTTCCATTCGAGACCGGAACCGGTCGTAGTGTCGATAAGCCTGCGTATGATATTCTTATATTTATACCCCTTGTTCGATCTCAGACGACCGCTCCTGCTGTAGCCCTGTCTGTGAACTAGAGTTTGTTTCAAAATCTGAGAATAAATATCCAGATCGTCTTCCGTATACGATGAGGTCTGAGGTACTCGCTTGAATAATAGTTCGTACAGCCCGGGGCTAGCCTCATAAGTCTCATCTCCTATCTGAACACTGTTATCTGCAAATGTAATTAATTTATTTCCTATCTTATAATCCCCGTCTTCATACCGTACTCCAAAGGTAACGTCCAGATCGCTGCCGCTAGCTGTTCGAACCTTCTTCAGATAATTCACAAGGGTATCGGCTTCTTCTTCTTCTTCGGGGTGAGAGAGAGGGGTTTTGCTTTTTTCTTGATTCTTTAGTATATCCTTCAGAGGAACGGTGACGGGCTGAAGAACCTCGGACATCACGCGTTGGGTTTCGAACCTGAGACCCCTCAGGGAACGTAACTTTTCCCTTATCGCTTTACTGTGTCGAGCGATGGACTGCTTGAGTCTGATGCCTTCTACATCCATCGTAAAATGAATGCAGATTTAAGCTGCCGGCATCAATATATAGGAGATTTTTAAGTCGATACTTAGAATATGTCCATCTTTAGCACGATTAACTGGAGCTGTGAAGGTCAACTTATCGCCCAACATGACGAGTGCAGGATAACTTTCAACGCGTTTATCATTTATTGCAAATATTGCATCCGTTCTCGTATTGGGATGCGATGATGAAATCATATTGCAGCCAAACACCTCTCCGCTAACCGGGGACCTGTAGTATTCGAGTCCCGAAGTTAGCATGTATCTCTGTGAGTTACCTCTGTACGGTTTCGTTTGCAATGTAATGATGAGCTGTCCACTCATTTTCCCTAAAATAGTATTTAATAGATTCACTCGCGAATTAAGATTAGCAATACTATTCATAATTGAGGCTACCACGGTATCAAAATTTTTTTCTACTGCAGCAACAATTTCTTGAGGCATAGAAGCTAGAGTTCGGTTTAAAACTGTCTGTGTTTCAGCATTTTTCTTTACAACTAAATGTCTAACATATTTTTTATTTGCGGCATCGTTATCGTCCACGGGATCGGCTATCTCTCTTATCCGTTTCTTTCGAAAGGAAACGTTACCGTTCGAATCGGGAAGCGGTGTGTGTGCATTTATGTAATCAAAAATATATTTTTTATTCGGAACATCATGATCGTCAACTGGAGGCAATAGTACCTTCATTCTTATCGTATCCAGAATGACATTATTTTCTGCATCGCGTTTGAAAGCATATTAACTCAGGTATTCCATTAGGCTCTGATGTTGACCTTCGAGCGATGTTTGCACGTGCTGCCTAAGCATAGCTTCAAATTCGCCCATGCGCTGATATGAAGTCTTTTCGGTGAACGTCTGCATTCGATGCTCGACGATAGTCGTAAGCGTATCCACATAGTGTTTAGTCGTTGCATCATATTCTTCTTCAGGATCCTGAATGTTGCATAATCGCTTTTTCTTGAATTGATAGTTTCCCGTGTCATCTCGATTTATAATATAACGGTTAAGCACACCCCTGGATGGGATGATCCTGCGCGATCCGAATCTGTCGATACTCATAGCTGTAATGAGCGATACTCTCTATTTATTCACTCTGATAAATACATCGAAACCGTTTCTGTATCGTCCTTCATTCAGTGGAAATTCAGGTACCATGACAACAAAGGGTCTCGAGTTCGATCTGTCATTACTCTCCCATACTTGCTTACACAACTCTCTGAATTCCGTAAAAGACATGTCAGTATTTACGTAATCGTCGTATATGTGCTTTAAGTTGAGATTATCTTGTCGGAATAGTACGATCATATTTGCATTGTCTCTAATTAGATGTTTGGGTACCTTTGCATAAGATTGTGCTAGATATACAGCATCGACGTTACGGTGTCTGCCCATGCTGTAATACGAAGCTATTTTACCCTGTTTCTCGTTGATGACGTCATCGAATACGAATATGGAATTTTCTCTGGCTTCTGAGGTTTCCAGTACTTTTTCACCGTCCTCGAACGTGTACACTCCTATATCGGGTATGGTTTTCAGCACTTTGAGCAGGTACTGATATTTCGGTTGATGCAGCGATTTCGAGTAAATGTAAAGATTCTCGAACCTTAGCCCGTTCTCGTGGATTAGCAGGTTGAGTAAGATATTCGTCTTCCCCGCATTCGAGCTACCCAGAATGAGCGCTCTGACGTTGCTCGGGAAGAGAGAGCCGTGCCTTCCCTCGCGAATGTCATTGTCGAAGTCTAAAACTTGTATGGGTAACGAGCACTTTTGCTTCACTACTTCCATCGTGCGACTAAGATTATAAGTTATATCTTTCGCTTTTTATTTTCATAGTGTATCATGAGCTCTGGACGCGCTCGGAAGGGTTCCGGAGTACTTAATTCTTTGATTAATTCTCTACCGTTTGAGGCTCATTTGCCCGGCTACAGGTACTGCGGTCCCGGAACTAAGCTACATAAGCGATTGCAGCGAGGGGATCCTCCTATAAACGCATTGGACGCTGCGTGTCGAGAACACGATATCGCCTACGCCACACATCAGGATACTGTTCCGAGGCATTTGGCTGATAAGGTTCTTGTGGAAAAAGCCTGGAATCGGGTGCAGTCTGCCGACGCTACTTTTGGCGAGAAGCTTGCCGCTAGACTTGTGACCGCAATCATGAAGGGAAAGCTGGCCATGGGTGCCGGATTGCGCAAACGTCGGAAGAGAATACTACCGCCACCCGCTAGAGGTGGGATCTTACCTTTGCTACCGCTTTTGGCAGCATTGGGTGCTGCAGGTAGCTTGGCAGGTGGAGCCGCACAGATCGCTACCTCGGTGAATAAGAAACGTGCTGCGGAGAAGCAACTGAACGAGCTGGTTCGTCACAATCAGCACATGGAAGCATTAGCCACGGGCAAGGGCAGAGGTCTTAAGAAGGGAGGTGGACGACGCAGGAAGGGGAGGGGCTTGTATCTACGTCCAAAAAACTCGGGGCGAGGTCTGTACTTATCCCGGAAAAAGCCTTAAGCGGTGCGGAGATTGAAACTTATGCTGAACGTCTACGCATTCCTAATTTTAGAGGCGTATACATGCTAGATAAACTGCCTCTAAGACCTAGACGTGCAGAGAGGATCGTCGTCAATTTGGACAACTCGCAGAATCCCGGTACCCATTGGGTTGCTATACGCAAGGATGGAAATTTAGCATTTTATTTTGACAGTTTCGGCAATCTGAAACCTCCAAGAGAGATAGAATCCTATCTCGACGGTGTTAAGATCATGTATAACAGACACAGGTATCAGAATTTCGATTCTGTCATTTGTGGTCATCTGTGCTTGCAGTTTCTGTTATAAAACACTTTCGACAGGATGTTCGAATGGTCAAAATGAGTTACACTATCACTGTGAGCGGATCTGATTCTAGTTTCTCTACCCATTTGAATCCGCCACTCCATCTGGATCCAGATGGGGTTTACGAGATTGCTCTACTGAATTTCGAGACATTTTACTCGATACCAAATGTTGATCCTAGCAATAACCTTTTCCATTACGTGCGGGATGGAAAACTTGAAACTGTCGAAATTCCACCTGGAACTTATGAAATAGAAGATATAAACACCTTCCTCAAGGATAGACTCAAAGCCGGCGATGACTTTTTTCTCCGTCCCAATAATAACACTATGAAGGCTGAGGTTCGGTGCCCCTACTTTATCGATTTCGCTCGAGAGAGATCGGTGGGCTCTCTTCTCGGTTTCACCGGCAAGCGCACGGTGGAACCGGGTGTACTGACCGAGTCTGACGAACTGGTGAACATCTTTAAGGTCAGCATCATACGCGTCGAGTGCAGCCTTGCCACTGGATCCTTCATCAACGGTAAAAGCGGGCATTCTCTCTACGAGTTTTTCCCGTCGGTTCCTCCGGGCTACCACATCTCGCAGGAACCGCCCAGTCCTATATATCTACCCATCATCGACACGAATCTCATTGATCATCTCAGCATTCGCGTGGTAGACCAGAACGGGGATACGCTCGACTTCAGAAACGAAACTATAACAGTGAGACTGCACATAAGACGGAATGGGAATAAATTTTAAAAGGCATTACTATAATAAAAAGCTTCTCTCGAGATTGATACCTACTCAGTCTTCGACACGCAAACTGCTAACACCATCCAACCGAGAGTTCCTCGAGCGTCTGGGATTCAAGGTTCTGTAATGGATGTTTTAGATGTGACCGGGGTTCCGACGTTTGACGATAAGATTAGTAAAGAGGAGGAACATGTCTTCCTACCTTACAATACGTCTGCTCTAGATGTGAATGATGAAATTAGAATACCATGCCAAGCCGAGGATTTGTACACGCTTCCTAGCAGAAGTTACCTCTACATAGAGGGATCTGTGACAAAACCTACTGGCGAAGCTTCATCTGCAACACTGACCAACAATGCCATGGCGTTTCTGTTCGATGAAGTTCGCTTAGATATGAATGGTACTACCATAGATAGAACGAGAAATCCTGGAATTTCTACGACTATGCGCAACTATGCGGCTCTCAACACTTTGGACTCCAATCGCCTGCAGAACGCCGGCTGGACGTATCCCGGAGAACCTGTAGACATCGTGAACGCATCGAACGGTGTATTCAACGCTATCGTTCCTCTTTCGATGCTTCTGGGTTTCGCAGACGATCACAAGGAGCTGATACTTAATAGCAAGTTTGAACTGGTTCTCATTAGATCTAAAAATTCTAATAATTGTGTGATGGGCAACGATGTGACTATCATTAAACTAAACCGTATCGAATGGAGGATGCCCGTACTTAGACTCTCCGATGCCGAGAGGGTGGAGAAACTTAAACTCGTCCAGTCAGATCGCCCACTGCACGTTGCTTTTCGAACCCTGGACCTTCACACTCAACCTGCAGTACCGCAGACTAAAGCGTTCACGTGGAACGTTGCAACGACATCGAAGCTTGAGAAACCGCGTTTTGTCATAGTGGGTGCACAGACCGACAGACTGAACTACCTTGCTAAAGATAGCTCTATCTTTGATCACTGCAATATCACCAATCTGAAGCTTTATCTCAACAGTGAATGTTATCCGTATCATGACATGAATTTGGATTTTGCAAATTCAAAGTTTGCATCTCTGTATGATCAGTATTCTAAATTTCAATACTCTTATTATGGCAAAGAAAATTACCCTCTTTTGAAGAGAGGCGATTTTCTGAAATATGCACCACTATTCGTCATAGACTGTTCTCATCAACCGGAGGAGACCGTGACTGGAGCCGTTAACATCAGATTGGAAGTTCAAGCATCGGCGAATTTTCCTGCACAAACATCTTTGTTTTGTTTGATTATTCATGACAAATTGTTCACTTATAAACCCCTAACTCATGTTGTTCAATCTATCATATAAGAAATGAAAAATGTATTTTTTTATATCAATAAAGAATGAAATTTTTATATTTTTTTATTGATTTTAGCATACATCTCCTTTAACTTTTTTCTGACACTCCTACCTCTAACATCGTATGAACACATTGATTTATGAACGTCATGCAATTGAAATAAATGTAATTCAATGTATGGAATTAGTCTCTTCAGTCCTGCTATTGCAACAATGTCCAGGTTTATGACATTTTCGTTTAGACACGTATTCACAAATGCTATTTCATTAACTTTATTCATATGCACTGTTACGTTATATGCATAGATTATATTCTCACTGTACGATAAACGAGGAAGCTTACCGTCTTTCACATACGTTTCAATCACAGCTATATTTCGAACTATTATCTGCCAGTCCTCTTTTGTTATGTATACAAAAGTTTCGTCAACTGCTTTGATGAAGAGGGATGCGAGTTCGTAATGCAGTCCTATATTCACACGATGCTTGGAGCTGATGGAGATGTCGTCGTGCATAAACACGCTATTTGGATTCATCTTCCTCTGACTTTTCTGGGATGGGGTCAAAGATGAGCACTATAACGTTCTCTCGAGAGGCTTCCAACATCTTCTTCTTGTTTACGACTTTTGCCTTGTTCCTCTTCTTGTCAGGCTTTTTTTCGGACCTGTAGACATATACACAACGTCTCTGTTTTAACACACACGAGTCATTAATAAAAAAAACTCTTTCTTTTTATTCACAATGATTCTGCTTACCTTTCTTCTTCTTTCTCCTCCACGGGTTCGGATGTCGACACCGACCGATCCACGTCGCGATGCGGTGGCACATCTTCTCCTTCGGGCGTTCTGTAAAAATAAAGGCACAGGTTTTTTGCTAGCTATCTTTTTTCTCCCCCTACTAAATCTATTCTATCACATGTTCTTTACTTACTTACCCTTTTGCTTTGAGATACACGTCGCAGCACTCTCCACAACGGAAGAATGACGACATTTGTTGATGCTGTGATGGTTCCTTACAGATGATGGTATGCGTATCGCCATCACATATTTCCTCATGCTTATCGAGACAGTGCTGCTTCATTTGCTCGTACTCCTCGAGGTTCACCCAGCAACAATTGTCACTATCGCTCGCGATTCTGATATTTTCACTACTCATCGTGCTGGCTCACAGTCGACTGTGAACGCCGATCCATTCTCGTTTCACATTTAATGGATAGGGGCGGTGGTGGGGATTGAACATGCTCGTTCTTGCACTGACCTGGTTTATACCGTTACGCACGTGGGCACTTTCTCACATACACAGTCTTCTGTAACATACTCATGCAGCCTAACATTCATACACCTAACTCGAATATTATATTAGCCTCGCATGGTTTTCTTATTTTATAGTCCATTGCCTTCTTGATGAAAGATTCCAAGTTTTTAGCTGTGGGAAACACCAAACTTAGTATTTTGGTTCAGTATCTTCACGACGTGAGCGCGCACGCGCGCACACACACAGATATTTTTTTTCGGCTTTTAATTATTTTATTCTTCATTTAACTCTGCAACATAAAATAACAGTGTATCATCAACTTCACGAGGGGAAATAACGTGCTACAGATATTTTTTTCGGCTTTTAATTATTTTATTATTCATTTAATTTCAACCATAACAATACAGGGAGGGGGACGGACTTCAGAATTCTACCACTCAGACTCCCAAACGTCACGTAATCCCACACACGGGTACTAACTCCGATTATTCATTACACGGCTTCTAACACACACATACATACATACATACATACATACATACATACATACATACATACATACATACATACATACATACATACATACCTGTTTCAAAAAAAAACCCACAGAGGGAGGGAGGGAGAGAGAGAGAGGGACGAGATTCATACACACTTCACCTTAGACTCTCAACATCACGTAATCCCCTCACGTTACTCATATAGACGGTTTCTAAAACCGTCTAATCATTCCACGGGTACAAACACACATACGTACCTGTTGTCAAACCCGCGTTAACTCACATTTTTTTCGGCTTTTAATTATCTTTATTATTCATTTAATTCCACAACATAACAATAAAGTGCATCATCAACTTCACGAGGGGAAATAACGTGCTCCAGGGAGCACCGCAGAGGAGGGACGGACTCTCCCTCAGAATCCAAACGTTACGTAATCCCACACGTTACTCGTATATGCGGGTACTAACTCCGTCTTTCAATACCACGGATTGTAATTCATGTACATAGATGTGCACATACCCGCGTTAACACACTACTAGTATCCAAGAAAGAAAGAAAAACATATAGCTATGCGTACCTTTCATATGTCTAAATTAGGAATGAATATTCGAAATAGTTGCGTGGTTATCTCATCATATCAAAGTATAATACAAATGCGATCCCCACGGCTAAGACTGTTAATTAAATAGGCAATGCATATCTTGGAAGCTCGAAAAACATGCCGTTGCTTCAATACCCAAGATAAATAAAAAATATTGATATTATTTAGAAAAGGATACAGCTACCTAGTTAATGCAAGACAGCTAACAACTTCGAAAAAAAATTACACCTGTACGATAAAGTCCACGCTCAAGTATTCTCAAGGTATAAATTTACTGTTATAAATATATATATATATATATATATATATATATATATATATATATATATATAATAAGATGAAGCAATTCTACGTTAAACGTCACTCTCCTCTAAAATAATCAGACAAAATATGCTTGTTGCTTCATTATTCAAGAGAAAATAAACATGTAGCTTCTGAACCTTTCATGCGTCTAAATTACGTTACTATTAATATTCGAGATAGTTGCGGGGTTATCTAATCATATCAGAGAACAATACAAAAGTGACCCCACGGCTAAAACTGTTAATAAACAGAGGCAATGTAAGACTTCGAACCTTGAAAAACATGTCCGGTGCTTCAGTATCCAAGAAAAATAAAAAAGTAACACTGTTATAAGCGAGACAGATATCTACTTAATGCAAGACAGTAAAATCTCGAAACATTAGACCTGTAGGATAAAGTCGTATCGTCAAGGTAGAAATTTACTGTTAGAAAAATATATAACAAACTGAAGCACCTCTACGCCAAACGGCTTCTCCATATTTCTAAATGGAGCCTAATATGTTAGGGAAAAACTGGGAAGTAACTCTAGGAAAAACGTACGAGCGTAAAAAGGCAGAACGATCTCCTGCACTATAATTACAAGTGGGGCTAACGACATGTTGAGGGAAAGAAGCGACGAGGCCAGCTCTGTAGACATAATCTAACTGCACAGACGAATAAACGCCTCAGGTGTATACTTCCGTGTACGATAAAAAATAACCACATATACATGCTCACCACACACGACGATAATTGAACTAAAAATTAAAAAATTAAAAATGCTTGCTATGAAGCAGCAAAATGTTCACGCTCTTTGAATGCAAGCCACCAATAGCCAAAGCATGCGAACGCATACATGATCTAAGGGAAATATGAGGGGAAAATATCCTGGATGTAGAACCCCCACTATCTAAAAATGTCACGTTATAAAATCAAAGACACGGAACTAAGATCTTTAGTATCTGTGCAGGAGACATGTGGAGATCATTTATAAGACACGTGAGGCACCGGTGATATGGGGGAGGGAGATACTTCAAATGAAATGAGGTCAATCAACAGTACAACTACAAAACCGTGAACACGAATATCACTTCGTTTTCAGCATTGTTCGAGACAAGATAGAAAACATGGATGATAAGTAAATAATTTTGCTACACGTCAGAAACAACATTGCGTGCAAGATCGTTTTTATAATAATGTAGCATGTGTGTTCTATAATGAGAGGATTCCGTGCTGTGCTTGTCGAGAATATACACTGCAGTGCATTTCTGTCAATTTTTTCATGCAAGTCTAGCGAGGCTAAGACATTTCCGTTGATCTAAATACAAAGTGCTTGTACTAAGATCGTGTTGAAACACGTCTGAATGTTACAGATGACAGTACACCAATTGCACTGGGAGATGGTGGGGGCTACCTTACCTACTAAAAATCTTGTTACACTCACATGACTTTCTCTACTCTTGTACAAACTATTTTACAAACGCTAATTCTCCATCTTTTCATGTTAATCGAGATAAACATTTGCAGAAACTATCTTATTGCTAATTTTCTTGTAGGTACAACGAGAATATGGTAGCCTTTAAACGATAGTCAAATCTTTTAAGAGCCGGTTGCTATGTGGGGCATCTCATTCACTTTGCATGTCAAGGACATAAAAAAGAATAACGAGTTCGCATTTGAGGAAAAGTATAAGTATTGGAAAGTTCAAACAAATTACAAGGAATATCTTGGAAATGGTCAATCCACACAAAACATATAGGACATAGATTGTGTGTTCTAACCAGCTCTACATTGTTTGTGTAGAAAAATTTTGTCTATCTCATACGGTTTACCAGTTATGCAAAAGTTATTCAGAAAGAAGCGGACTTTGCGGGACATTCCCAGAAAATTCAAGAAATACATTTAATTTGTTCTGAAAATATCTTAACTATAGCATATGTTAATCAAAATCTTTAGAGCCATTTCTGAGAAAACCAAAATTATCGAAAAACGTTCCATGTAAAGGGTAGTCTAGTGTGCGGGATTTCTTGAAATTCCTAGTATTGCATCTTTGAAAGATCCTGAACCTAAATACCAAGTATGGCATTACTCCGACTATTCGTTTCTGAGTTATGCTGTTCACAGATGCACACACACAAACCTTTTCCTGAAAGTGCTTTTCTTGGATTCAAGGGGCCTGAAAACATGTATTTCCGGTGAAATCTCGGTATCGAATTTTTGGTGCGATGATGATGAGATGCGGTTTAAGGACGCTAAACCGCTAAGGTCATCTGCGCCCTTACAATGTATAAAATATAAAGTCAAAATATAAAAGACGGGTAAAAGAACCGCATAATTAAAAAACGGGACACAAACCCGCGATGTCCAAAAAGCTAAAAACAACAATACAAATATCCCAAAAACCAACACACTAAAGCATAGGCAATAAAAGATTAAAACGTGTCAAGATCTGTAGAATGCGAGGGACATGAGCGCCATATGTCCACTGGGGAGTAGAGACCCTATTAAAACAGACAGAATAAAATAACAAAGCTAAAGGACGCTCAACGCATCAAAAGCGCAGATTAAAATCACTGTCACTAATAAAACGTAAAACACATTCTACAGCACGCGCGTGGTCTGCCAAAACGTTGGCTGTGCCAACTGGCAGACCAACACGAACGCGCAACGGAGCTAAAACCTGACACTCTTCTAAAATGTGACGCTCCGTTAAGGGCACATCACACTGCTCACAGAGTGGAGCGGGGTCTCCAATGAGCAGATACCTATGACTAAAAAGACAATGTCCAATTCGTAAGCGAGCTAAAATTACCTCTTCCCGACGACACGAACGAGAAGAGGTACCCCCCAGACTAACGGGAGGGGCTTAACCTCCCGCAACTTGTTCCCCCGGAGGGCCGTCCACTCATCCCTCCAAACCGAGAGGATGCGGCTACGTAAAATAACAAACATATCTGTGAAGGGAAAAACAGAAGTAAAAGAACTGGGTAATAAAATCGCCGATTGGGCAGCGGCGTCGGCAGACTCATTACCAGAGATGCCCACATGACCTGGAATCCACATGAAGGACACGCTGATGCCAGAGACACCAAGCGAGTGGAGCAGGTCATGTATGCGCTGTATGAGTGGGTGGTAATGGTACAGCGCGTTAATACTCTGAAGGGCACTCAGAGAGGCCGTACAAATAACACAGTGCCGCAAGTCATGCCGCTGAATGTATAAAACAAATTGATAAATGCTAAAAAGTTCGGAGGTAAAAATTGAACATTGTTCAGGTAAACGAAACGTAAAACTACATTGACCAAAAACAAAGGCACATCCAACTCCAGCATCAGTCTTAGATCCATCGGTAAAGATAAAATGAAAATCCCCGAATTGCGCCCGTACTTCTAAAAAGCCGATCTAAAGACTGAAGAAGGGGTCTCAGTCTTCGGCATCGACGTTAGCCCAAGGTGACAGTGGGCCTCAGCGCGCAAGCATGGAGGAAAAAGCGTCTCCCCCCTGGGAAGGGCCGGCGCTGTCGTAACGTCCAAATGCCGAAGGAGTTGTCGAAATCGAACCCCTGGAGGTAGTAATGCAGAGGAGCTAACGAAATATTGTCGATCAAGCGAATCCTCGTAAAATAAATCGAAGGAAGGGTGGTTACGCAAACTTGAGAGCCGACAAACATAGCTGCACAAAAGGATCTAACGCCGGAAGGACAGCGGAGGCTCTGCAGCTTCTGCGTACAGACTGGGTACAGGCTAGTTGGAAAGGCCCCTATAGCGACTTTTATACCACGATGATGAATGGCATTCAATCGACGTAACACAGATGGACGTGCCGAAGAATAAACAATACACCCGTAATCAAGCTTGGATCGGACCAAAGAGCGATAAAGGCGAAAAATGACGGTCCGATCAGCTCTCCAGGATGTGCCACTTAAAACACGTAAAATATTAAGAGAACGGTCACACTTTGCTTTTAAAAAGGAAACGTGAGAAGTCCAGCGCAGCTTCCGGTCAAAGACCAACCCCAAAAATGTCACCTCGTCTGCAAATGGAAGGACCTCCGACCCAAGATGGAGAGAGGGCGGAGGGAAAGCCTTCCGGCGCCAGAGGTTGATGCAGACGGATTTCTCGGCGGAGAAATTAAAGCCGTTAGCGTTACTCCAGGCGTAGAGACAGTCGATACAGCTCTGGAGTCGGCGTTCGAGTAGACAGGTCCGCCGTGAACTGCAATAAATGGCAAAATCGTCAACGAAAAGGGACGATGAAATGCCACGTGGAATACAATCAACAATGGGGTTGATAAAAATCGCAAAAAGTGTGAAATTGAGTACAGAGCCCTGCGGTACTCCGTTCTCTTGAACAAAACGACGAGATAAAACCGAGCCTACACGTACACGAAAGACGCGGTCCGTCATAAACTCCCGAAGAAATATGGGAAGACGACCGCAGAAATTCCATGGAGTGTACGTAAAATGCCGCCCCTCCAACAAGCGTCATAAGCTTTCTCCAGGTCAAAAAATACAGCCACCGTTTGACACTCTCTAAGAAATCCATTCATAATATGCGTCAACAGGGACACCAGATGGTCGACGGTAGAGCGATAGCGGCGAAATCCGCACTGAGAGTTCGCTAGAAGTTTCTCAGACTCAAGCCACCATGTCAACCACCCGTTGATCATGCGCACCATCACCTTGCAAACGCAGCTGGTGAGGGAGATAGGGCGGTAGCTAGAAGGTAGTTCGCAATCCTTCCAGGCTTAAGTATACCGACAATGGTGGCTTCGGGCCAAACTGAAGGAAAAATGCCGTCTTGCGAAATACGGTAATAGATGAGCAGAACTGGGAGGTAGTGACTTCTGACATGCTGCAGTTGGTGGTATTCATATTAATTAGAATATCTTCCTTAAATGTCAGTTACTATGAAACATGAGCTTAACTGGGTGGTAGTGAATTCTAACCTGCTGCAGTTGGTGGTATTGATATCCACTACAATATCTTCCCTAAATGTCAGTTACTATCAAATATGAGCCTAACTGGGAGGTAGTGAATTCTGACTTGCTCCAGTTGGTGGTATTCATATTCACTACAATACCTTCCCCCAAATGTCAGTTACTATCAAACATGAGCTTAACTGGGAGGTACTGAATTCTGACATACTCCAGTTGGTGGTATTCATATTAACTCGAATATCTTCCTTAAATGTCAGTTACTATCAAACATGAGCTTAACTGAGTGGTAGTGAACGCTGACATGCTGCAGTTCGTGGTATTGATATTCACTACAATACCTTCCTAAATGTCAGTTACTATCAAACACGAACTTAACTGGGAGGTAGTGAATTCTGACTTGCTCCAGTTGTTGGTATTGATATTCACTACAATATCATCCCTAAATGTCAGTTACTATCAAACATGAGCTTAACTTGGAGGTGGTGAATTCTTACTTGCTGCAGTTGGGGGTATTGATATTCACTACAATACCTTTTAAATGTGAGTTAATATCAAACTTGAGCTTAACTGGAAGGTAATGAATTCTTACATGCACCAGTTGGTGGTATTCATATTAACTAGAATATCTTCCTTAAATGTCAGTTACTATCAAACATGAGTCTAACTGGGAGGTACTGAATTCTGACATGCTGCAGATGGTGGTATTGATATTCACTATAATACCTTCCTAAATGTCAGATACTATCAAACACGAGCTTAACTGGGAGGTAGTGAATTCTGACTTGCTCCAGTTGTTGATATTGATATTCGCTACAATATCTCGCCTTGATGTGAGTTACTATCAAACATGAGCTTAAATGGCAGGTAGTGAAAGCTGACTTCCTGCAGTTGGTGGTCCGATATTCACTACAATACCTTCCCTAAATGTCAGTTACTATCAAACATGAGTTGAACTGGGAGGTAGTGAATTCTGACATGCTCCAGTTGGTGGTATTGATATTCACTACAATACTTGCCTAAATGTCAGTTACTATCAAACATGAGCTTAACTGGGAGGTAGTGAATTCTGACTTGCTGCAGTTGGTGGTATTCATATTCCCAACAATACCTTCCTCAATGTCAGTTTCTATCAAACATGAGCCTAACTGGGAGGTAGTGAATTCTGACAAGCTGCAGTTGGTGGTATTCATATTCATTACAATACCTTCACAACTGTCAGTACTATCAAACATGTGCTTAATCGGAAGGTAGTGAGATCTCACTTGCTCCAGTTGTTGGTATTGATATTCACTACAATATCTTCCCTAAATGTCAGTTACTATCAAACATGAGCTTAACTGGGAGGTAGTGAATTCTGACATGCTGCAGTTGGTGGTATTCATATTAACTAGAATATCTTCCTTAAATGCCAGTTACTATCAAACATGAACATAACTGGGTGGTAGTGAATTCTGACATGCTGCAGTTGGTGGTATTGATATTCACTACAATACCTTCCTAAATGTCAGTTACTATCAAACATGAGCTTAACTGGGAGGTAGTGAATTCTGAAATGCTCCAGTTGTTGGTATTGATATTCACTACAATATCTTCCCTAAATGTCAGTTACTATCAAACATGAGCTTAACTGGGAGGTAGTGAATTCTGACATGCTGCAGTTGGTGGTATGATATTCACTACAATACCTTCCCTAAATGTCAGTTACTAGCATACAGGAGTTGAACTGGGAGGTAGTGATATCTGACATGCTGCAGTTGGAGGTATTGATATTCACTACAATAACTTCCTAAAAGTCAGTTACTATCAAACATGAGTTGAACTGGGAGGTAGTGAATTCTGACATGCTCCAGTTGGTGGTATTCATATTAACTAGAATAACTTCCTTAAATGTCAGTTACTATCAAACATGAGCTTAACTGGGTGGTAGTGAATTCTAACATGCTGCAGTTGGTGGTATTGATATCCACTACAATATCTTCTGTAAATGTCAGTTACTACCAATCATGAGCTTAACTGGGAGGTAGTGAATTCTGACATGCTCCAGTTGGTGGTATACATATTTACTAAAATACCTTCCTAAATGTCAGTTACTATCAAACGTGAGCTTAACTGGGTGGTAGTGAATTCTGACATGTTCCAGTTTGGTGGTAGTGATATTCACTACAACTGCTTCCCTAAATGTCAGTTACTATCAAACATGAGTTGAATTGGGAGTTAGTGAATTCTGGGTGTTATGCTGCAGTTGGTGGTATTGATTATCACTACAATACCTTCCTAAATGTCAGTTACTATCAAACATGAGCTTAACTGGGTGGTAGTGAATCCTGACTTGCTGCAGTTGGTGGTATTTATATTAACTAGAATATCCTGCTTAAATGTCAGTTACTATCAAACATGAGTTGAACTGGGAGGTAGTGAATTCTGACTTGCTGCAGTTGGTGGTATTGATATTCAATACAATACCTTCCCTAAATGTCAGTTACTATCAAACATGAGCTTAACTGGGAGTTAGTGAATTCTGACATGCTGCAGTTGGTGGTATTGATATTCACTAGCATACCTCCTTAAATGTCAGTTACTATCAAACATTAGCCTAACTGGGAGGTAGTGAAATCTGACATGCTGCAGTTGGTGGTATTGATATTCACTACAATACCTTCGTAAATGTCAGTTACTATCAAACATGAGTTGAACTGGGAGGTAATGAATTCTGAATTGCTCCAGTTGGTGGTATTCATATATATTACAATACCTTCCCCTAAATGTCAGTTACTATCAAACATCAGCTTAACTGGGTGGTAGTGTACTCTGACATGCTGCAGTTGGTCATATTGATATTCACTACAATACCATCCTAAATGTCAGTTACTATCAAACATGAGCTTAACTGGGAGGTAGTGAATTCTGACATGCTCCAGTTGGTGGTATTCATATTAACTAGAATATCTTCCTTAAATGTCAGTTACTATCAAAGATGAGCTTAACTGGGTGATAGTTAATTCTGACATGCTGCAGTTGGTGGTATTGATATTCACTACAATACTTTCTCTAAATGTCAGTTACTATCAAACATGAGCTTAACTGGGAGGTAGTGAATTCTGACTTGCTGCAGTTGGTGGTATTGATCTTCACTAGAATACCTGCCTAAATGTCAGTTACTATCAAGCATGTGCTGAACTGGGAGGTAGTGACTTCTGACATGCTGCAGTTGGTGGTATTCATATTAATTAGAATATCTTCCTTAAATGTCAGTTACTATCAAACATGAGCTTAACTGGGTGGTAGTGAATTCTAACATGCTGCAGTTGGTGGTATTGATATTCACTACAATACCTTCCTAAATGTCAGTTACTATCAAACATGAGCCTAACTGGGTGGTAGTGAACTCTGACATGCTGCAGTTGGTGGTATTGATATTCACTACAATACCTTCCTAAATGTCAGTTACTATCAAACATGAGCCTAACTGGGATGTAGTGAATTCTGGCTTGCTCCAGTTGGTGGTATTAATATTCACTTCAATACCTTCGTAAATGTCAGTTACTATCAAACATGAGCCTAACAGGGAGGTAGTGAATACTGACATGCTGCAGTTGGTGGTACTGATATTCACTACAATACCTTCCAAAATGTCAGTTACTATCAAACATGAGTTGAACTGGCAGGTAGTGAATTCTGACTTGCTCCAGTTGGTGGTATTCATATTCACCACAATACCTTCCCCTTAATGTCAATTACTATCAAACATGAGCTTAACTGGGAGGTACTGAATTCTGACATACTCCAGTTGGTGGTATTCATATTAACTCGAATATCTTCCTTAAATGTCAGTTACTATCAAACATGAGCTTAACTGAGTGGTAGTGAACGCTGACATGCTGCAGTTCGTGGTATTGATATTCACTACAATACCTTCCTAAATGTCAGTTACTATCAAACATGAGCTTAACTTGGAGGTGGTGAATTCTTACTTGCTGCAGTTGGGGGTATTGATATTCACTACAATACCTTTTAAATGTGAGTTAATATCAAACTTGAGCTTAACTGGAAGGTAATGAATTCTTACATGCACCAGTTGGTGGTATTCATATTAACTAGAATATCTTCCTTAAATGACAGTTACTATCAAACATGAGTCTAACTGGGAGGTAGTGAATTCTGACATGCTGCAGATGGTGGTATTGATATTCACTATAATACCTTCCTAAATGTCAGATACTATCAAACACGAGCTTAACTGGGAGGTAGTGAATTCTGACTTGCTCCAGTTGTTGGTATTAATATTCACTACAATATCTCGCCTTGATGTGAGTTACTATCAAACATGAGCCTAACTGGGAGGTAGTGAATTCTGACAAGCTGCAGTTGGTGGTATTCATATTCATTACAATACCTTCACAACTGTCAGTACTATCAAACATGTGCTTAATCGGAAGGTAGTGAAATCTCACTTGCTCCAGTTGTTGGAATTGATATTCACTACAATATCTTCCCTAAATGTCAGTTACTATCAAACATGAGCTTAACTGGGAGGTAGTGAATTCTGACATGCTGCAGTTGGTGGTATTCATATTAACTAGAATATCTTCCTTAAAGGCCAGTTACTATCAAACATGAACATAACTGGGTGGTAGTGAATTCTGACATGCTGCAGTTGGTGGTATTGATATTCACTTAAATAACTTCCTAAAAGTCAGTTACTATCAAACATGAGTTGAACTGGGAGGTAGTGAATTCTGACATGCTGCAGTTGGAGGTATTCATATTAACTAGAATATCTTCCTTAAATGCCAGTTACTATCAAACATGAACATAACTGGGTGGTAGTGAATTCTGACATGCTGCAGTTGGTGGTATTGATATTCACTACAATACCTTCCTAAATGTCAGTTACTATCAAACATGAGCTTAACTGGGAGGTAGTGAATTCTGAAATGCTCCAGTTGTTGGTATTGATATTCACTACAATATATACCCTAAATGTCAGTTACTATCAAACATGAGCTTAACTGGGAGGTAGTGAATTCTGACATGCTGCAGTTGGTGGTATGATATTCACTACAATACCTTCCCTAAATGTCAGTTACTAGCATACAGGAGTTGAACTGGGAGGTAGTGAAATCTGACATGCTGCAGTTGGAGGTATTGATATTCACTACAATAACTTCCTAAGAGTCAGTTACTATCAAACATGAGTTGAACTGGGAGGTAGTGAATTCTGACATGCTCCAGTTGGTGGTATTCATATTAACTAGAATAACTTCCTTAAATGTCAGTTACTATCAAACATGAGCTTAACTGGGTGGTAGTGAATTCTAACATGCTGCAGTTGGTGGTATTGATATCCACTACAATATCTTCTGTAAATGTCAGTTACTACCAATCATGAGCTTAACTGGGAGGTAGTGAATTCTGACATGCTCCAGTTGGTGGTATACATATTTACTAAAATACCTTCCTAAATGTCAGTTACTATCAAACGTGAGCTTAACTGGGTGGTAGTGAATTCTGACTTGCTTCAGTTGGTGGTATTCATATTAACTAGAATATCTTCCTTAAATGTCAGTTGCTATCAAACATGAGTTGAACTGGGAGGTAGTGAATTCCGACATGCTGCAGTTGGTGGTATTGATATTCACTACAATACCTTCCTAAATGTCAGTTACTATCAAACATGAGCTTAACTGGGAGGTAGTGAATTCTGAAATGCTCCAGTTGTTGGTATTGATATTCACTACAATATCTTCCCTAAATGTCAGTTACTATCAAACATGAGCTTAACTGGGAGGTAGTGAATTCTGACATGCTGCAGTTGGTGGTATGATATTCACTACAATACCTTCCCTAAATGTCAGTTACTAGCATACAGGAGTTGAACTGGGAGGTAGTGATATCTGACATGCTGCAGTTGGAGGTATTGATATTCACTACAATAACTTCCTAAAAGTCAGTTACTATCAAACATGAGTTGAACTGGGAGGTAGTGAATTCTGACATGCTCCAGTTGGTGGTATTCATATTAACTAGAATAACTTCCTTAAATGTCAGTTACTATCAAACATGAGCTTAACTGGGTGGTAGTGAATTCTAACATGCTGCAGTTGGTGGTATTGATATCCACTACAATATCTTCTGTAAATGTCAGTTACTACCAATCATGAGCTTAACTGGGAGGTAGTGAATTCTGACATGCTCCAGTTGGTGGTATACATATTTACTAAAATACCTTCCTAAATGTCAGTTACTATCAAACGTGAGCTTAACTGGGTGGTAGTGAATTCTGACATGTTCCAGTTTTGTGGTAGTGATATTCACTACAACTGCTTCCCTAAATGTCAGTTACTATCAAACATGAGTTGAATTGGGAGTTAGTGAATTCTGGGTGTTATGCTGCAGTTGGTGGTATTGATTATCACTACAATACCTTCCTAAATGTCAGTTACTATCAAACATGAGCTTAACTGGGTGGTAGTGAATTCTGACTTGCTGCAGTTGGTGGTATTTATATTAACTAGAATATCCTGCTTAAATGTCAGTTACTATCAAACATGAGTTGAACTGGGAGGTAGTGAATTCTGACTTGCTGCAGTTGGTGGTATTGATATTCAATACAATACCTTCCCTAAATGTCAGTTACTATCAAACATGAGCTTAACTGGGAGTTAGTGAATTCTGACATGCTGCAGTTGGTGGTATTGATATTCACTAGCATACCCCCTTAAATGTCAGTTACTATCAAACATTAGCCTAACTGGGAGGTAGTGAAATCTGACATGCTGCAGTTGGTGGTATTGATATTCACTACAATACCTTCGTAAATGTCAGTTACTATCAAACATGAGTTGAACTGGGAGGTAATGAATTCTGAATTGCTCCAGTTGGTGGTATTCATATATATTACAATACCTTCCCCTAAATGTCAGTTACTATCAAACATCAGCTTAACTGGGTGGTAGTGTACTCTGACATGCTGCAGTTGGTCATATTGATATTCACTACAATACCATCCTAAATGTCAGTTACTATCAAACATGAGCTTAACTGGGAGGTAGTGAATTCTGACATGCTCCAGTTGGTGGTATTCATATTAACTAGAATATCTTCCTTAAATGTCAGTTGCTATCAAACATGAGTTGAACTGGGAGGTAGTGAATTCCGACATGCTGCAGTTGGTGGTATTGATATTCACTACAATACCTTCCCTAAATGTCAGTTACTATCAAACATGAGCTTAACTGTTAGTTAGTGAATTCTGACATGCTGCAGTTGGTGGAATTGATATTCACTAGAATACCTTCCTAAATGTCAGTTACTATCAAATATGTTCTTAACTGGGTGGTAGTGAACTCTGACTTGCTGCAGTTGGTGGTATTCATATTCACTACAATACTTTCGTAAATATCAGTTACTACCAAACATGAATTTAACTGGGAGGTAGTGAATTCTGACTTGCTCCAGTTGGTGGTATTCATATTAACTAGAATATCTTCCTTAAATGTCAGTTGCTATCAAACATGAGTTGAACTGGGAGGTAGTGAATTCCGACATGCTGCAGTTGGTGGTAGTGATACTCACTAGAATTCCTTCCCTAAATGTCAGTTACTATCAAACTTGAGTTGACCTGGGAGTTAGTGAATTCTGTACATGCTGCAGTTGGTGGTATTGATATTCACTACAATACCTTCCTAAATGTCAGTTACTATCAAATATTATCTTAACTGGGTGGTAGTGAACTCTGACTTGCTGCAGTTGGTGGTATTCATATTCACTATAATACTTTCGTAAATATCAGTTACTACCAAACATGAATTTAACTGGGAGGTAGTGAATTCTGACTTGCTCCAGTTGTTGGTATTGATATTCAGTACAATATGTTCCTTAAATGTCAGTTACTATCAAACATTAGATTAACTGGGAGGTGGTGAATTCTGACATGCTGCAGTTGGTGGTATTGATATTTACTACAATACCTTCCTAAATGTCAGTTACTATCAAACATGAGCCTAACTGGGAGGTAGTGAATTCTGAGTTGCAACAATTGGTGGAATTCATATTAACTAGAATATCTTCCTTAAATGTCAGTTACTATCAAACATAAGTTGAATAGGGAGGTAGTGAATTCTGACTTGCTGCAGTTGGTGGTATTGTATTCACTACAATACGTTCCTAAATGTCAGTTACTATCAAACTTGAGCTTAACTGGGAGGTAGTGAAATCTCACTTGCTCCAGTTAGTGGTATTCATATTAACTAGAATATCTTCCTTAAATGTCAGTTACTATCAAACATGAGCCTAACTGGGAGGTAGTGAATTCTGACTTGCTCCAGTTGGTGGGATTGATATTCACTACAATACCTCTCTAAATGTCAGTTACTATCAAACATGAGCCTAACTGGGAGGTAGTGAATTCTGACATGCTGCAGTTGGTACAATACGTTCCTAAATGTCAGTTGCTATCAAACTTGAGCTTAACTGGGAGGTAGTGAAATCTGACTTGCTCCAGTTAGTGCTATTCATATTAACTAGAATATCTTCCTTAAATGTCAGTTACTATCAAACATGAGCCTAACTGGGAGGTAGTGAATTCTGACTTGCTCCAGTTGGTGGTATTGATATTCACTACAATACCTCTCTAAATGTCAGTTACTATCAAACGTGAGCCTAACTGGGAGGTAGTGAATTCTGACATGCTGCAGTTGGTGGTTTTCATATTCACTACAATACCTTCCTAAATGTCAGTTACTATCAAACATGAGCTTACCTGGGTGGTAGTGAATTCTGACATGCTCCCGTTGGTGGTATTGATATTCACCACAATTCCATCCCTAAATGTCAGTTACTATTAAACATGAGTTGAAGTGGGAGTTAGTGAAATCTGACATGCTGCAGTTGGTGGTATTGATATTCACTACAATACCTCCCTAAACGTTACTATAAAACATGAGCTAAACTGGGAGGTAGTGAATTCTGACATGCTGCAGTTGGTGGTATTCATATTCACTACAATACCTTCCTAAATGTCAGTTACTATCAAACATGAGCCTAACTGGGAGGTAGTGAATTCTGACATCTGCAGTTTGTGGTATTCATATTCACTACAATACCTTCCCAAATGTCATTTACTATTAAACATGAGCTTAACTAGGAGTTAGTGAATTCTGACATGCTGCGAGTGGTGGTATTGATATTCACTACAATACCTTCCTAAATGTCAGTTATTATCAAACATGAGCTTAACTGGGAGGTAGTGAATTCTGACTTGCTGCAGTTGGTGGTATTGATATTCACTACAATATCTTCCTAAATGTCAGTTACTATCAAACATGAGCTTAACTGGGAGGTAGTGAATTCTGACTTGCTGCAGTTGGTGGTATTGATATTCACTACAATACCTTCCCTAAATGTCAGTTACTATCAAACATGAGCTTAACTGGGAGGTAGTGAATTCTGACTTGCTGCAGTTGGTGGTATTCATATTAACTAGAATATCCTCCTTAAATGTCAGTTACTATAAAACATGAGTTGATCTGGGAGGTAGTGAATTCTGACTTGCTGCAGTTGGTGGTATTGATATTCAATACAATACCTTCCCTAAATGTCAGTTACTCTCAAACATGAGCTTAACTGGGAGTTAGTGAATTCTGACATGCTGCAGTTGGTGGTATTGATATTCACTACAATACCTTCCTAAATGTCAGTTACTATCAAACATGAGCTTAACTGGGTGGTAGTGAATTCTGGCTTGCTGCAGTTGGTGGTATTCATATTCACTACAATACCTTCCTAAATGTCAGTTATTATCAAACATGAGCTTAACTGGGTGGTAGTGAATTCTGACATGCTGCAGTAGGTGGAATTGATATTTACTACAATACCTTCTTAAATGTGAGTTACTATCAAAAATGAGTCTAACTGGGAGGTAGTGAATTCTGAGTTGCTGCAATTGGTGGTATTCATACTAACTAGAATATCTTCCTTAAATGTGGGGTTTGTATCAAACATGAACATAACTGGGTGGTAGTGAATTCTGACATGCTGCAGTTGGTGGTATTGATATTCACTACAATATCTTCCCTAAAGGTCAGTTACTATCAAACATGAGCCTAACTGGGAGGTAGTGATTTCTGACATGCTGCAGCTGGTGGTATGATATTCACTACAATACCTTCCCTAAATGTCAGTTGCTATCACACATGGGTTGAAATGGGAGGTAGTGAATTCTGACATGCTGCAGTGGGTGGTATCGATATTCACTACAATACGTTCCTAAAAGTCAGTTACTATCAAACATGAGTTGAACTGAGAGGTAGCGAATTCTGACATGCTGCAGTTGGTGGTATTCATATTCACTACCATACCTGCCTAAATTTCAGTTACCATCAAACATGAGCTTAACTGGGAGGTAGTGAATTCTGAAATGCTCCAGTTGTTGGTATTGATATTCACTACAATATCTTCCCTAAATGTCAGTTACTATCAAACATGAGCTTAACTGGGAGGTAGTGAATTCTGACTTGCTGCAGTTGGAGGTATGATATTCACTACAATACTTTCCCTAAATGTCAGTTACTATCATGCAAGAGTTGAACTGGGAGGTAGTGAATTCTGACATGCTGCAGTTGGTGGTATATATATTCACTACAATACCTTCCTAAATGTCAGTTACTATCAAACATGAGTTGAACTGGGAGGTACTGAATTCTGACATGCTCCAGTTGGTGGTATTGACATTCACTACAATACCTTCCTAAATGTCAGTTACTATTAAACATGAGCTGAACTGCGAGGTAGTGAATTCAGACATGCTCCAGTTGGTGGTATTCATATTAACTAGAATATCTTCCTTAAATGTCAGTTACTATCAAACATGAGCTTAACTAAGAGGTAGTGAATTCTGACATGCTCCAGTTGGTGGTATTCATATTCACTAAACTTTCCTCCTAAATGTCAGGTACTATCAAACATGAGCTTAACTGGGTGGTAGTGAATTCTGACATGCTCCAGTTGGTGGTAGTGATATTCGCTACAATTCTGTCCCTAAATGTCAGTTACTATCAAACATGAGTGGAATTGGGAGTTAATGAATTCTGACATGCTGCAGTTGGTGGTATTGATTATCACTACAATACCTTCCTAAATGTCAGTTACTATCAAAAATGAGCTTAACTCGTTGGTAGTGAATTCTGGCTTGCTGCAGTTGGTGTATTCATATTAACTAGAATATCTTCCTTAAATGTAATTTACTATCAAACATGAGTTGAACTGGGAGGTAGTGAATTCCGACATGCTGCAGTTGGTGGTATTGATATTCACTACAATACCTTCCCTAAATGTCAGTTACTATCAAACATGATCTTAACTGGGTGGTAGTGAATTCTGACTTGCTGCAGTTGGTGGTATTGATATTCACTACAATACATTCCTAAATGTCAGTTATTATCAAACATGAGCTTAACTGTGTGGTAGTGAATTCTGTCATGCTGCAGTTGGTGGTATTCATATTAACTAGAATATGTTGCTTAAATGTCAGTTACTATCAAACGTGAGTTGAACTGCGTGGTAGTGAATTCTGACTTGCTGCAGGTGGTGGTATTGATATTCACTACAATACATTCCTAAATGTCAGTTATTATCAAACATGAGCTTAACTGTGTGGTAGTGAATTCTGTCATGCTGCAGTTGGTGGTATTCATATTAACTAGAATATGTTGCCTAAATGTCAGTTACTATCAAACGTGAGTTGAACTGCGTGGTAGTGAATTCTGACTTGCTGCAGGTGGTGGTATTCATATTCACTACAATATCTTCCTAAATGTCGGTTATTATCAAACATGAGCTTAACTGGGAGGTAGTGAATTCTGAAATGCTGCAGTTGGTGGTATTGATATTTACTACAGTACCTTCCTAAATCTCAGTTACTATCAAACATGAGCCTAACTGGGAGGTAGTGAATTCTGACTTGCTTCAGTTGGTGGTATTCATATTAACTAGAATATCTTCCTTAAATGTCAGTTGCTATCAAACATGAGTTGAACTGGGAGGTAGTGAATTCCGACATGCTGCAGTTGGTGGTATTGATATTCACTACAATACCTTCCCTAAATGTCAGTTACTATCAAACATGAGCTTAATTGTTAGTTAGTGAATTCTGACATGCTGCAGTTGGTGGAATTGATATTCACTAGAATACCTTCCTAAATGTCAGTTACTATCAAACATAAGCCTAACTGGGAGGTAGTGAATTCTGACTTGCTCCAGTTGGTGGTATTGATATTCACAACAATACCTCCCCAAATGCCAGTTACTATCAAACATGAGCCTAACTGGGAGGTAGTGAATTCTGACTTGCTCCAGTTGGTGGTATTGATATTCACTACAATACCTCCTTAAATGTCAGTTACTATCAAACATTAGCCTAACTGGGAGGTAGTGAAATCTGACATGCTGCAGTTGGTGGTATTGATATTCACTACAATACCTTCGTAAATGTCAGTTACTATCAAACATGAGTTGAACTGGGAGGTAATGAATTCTGAATTGCTCCAGTTGGTGGTATTCATATATATTACAATACCTTCCCCTAAATGTCAGTTACTATCAAACATGAGCTTAACTGGGTGGTAGTGTACTCTGACATGCTGCAGTTGGTGGTATTGATATTCACTACAATACCTTCCTAAATGTCAGTTACTATCAAACACAAGCTTAACCGGGAGGTAGTGAATTCTTACTTGCTCAAGTTCTTGGTATTGATATTCACTACAATATCTTCCCTAAATGTCAGTTACTATCAAACATGAGCTTAAATAGGAGGTGGTGAATTCTTACTTGCTGCAGTTGGTCATATTGATATTCACTACAATACCATCCTAAATGTCAGTTACTATCAAACATGAGCTTAACTGGGAGGTAGTGAATTCTGACATTCTCCAGTTGGTGGTATTCATATTAACTAGAATATCTTCCTTAAATGTCAGTTACTATCAAAGATGAGTTTAACTGGGTGATAGTGAATTCTGACATGCTGCAGCTGGTGGTATTGATATTCACTACAATACTTTCTCTAAATGTCAGTTACTATCAAACATGAGCTTAACTGGAAGGTAGTGAATTCTGACTTGCTGCAGTTGGTGGTATTGATCTTCACTAGAATACCTGCCTAAATGTCAGTTACTATCAAGCATGTGCTGAACTGGGAGGTAGTGACTTCTGACATGCTGCAGTTGGTGGTATTCATATTAATTAGAATATCTTCCTTAAATGTCAGTTACTATCAAACATGAGCTTAACTGGGTGTTAGTGAATTCTAACATGCTTCAGTTGGTAGTATTGATATCCACTACAATATCTTCCCTAAATGTCAGTTACTATCAAACATGAGCCTAACTGGGAGGTAGTGAATTCTGACTTGCTCCAGTTGGTGGTATTAATATTCACTACAATACCTTCCTAAATGTCAGTTACTATCAAACATGAGCCTAAGAGGGAGGTAGTGAATACTGACATGCTGCAGTTGGTGGTACTGATATTCACTACAATACCTTCCAAAATGTCAGTTACTATCAAACATGAGTTGAACTGGGAGGTAGTGAATTCTGACTTGCTCCAGTTGGTGGTATTCATATTCACCACAATACCTTCCCCTTAATGTCAATTACTATCAAACATGAGCTTAACTGGGAGGTACTCAATTCTGACATACTCCAGTTGGTGGTATTCATATTAACTCGAATATCTTCCTTAAATGTCAGTTACTATCAAACATGAGCTTAACTGAGTGTTAGTGAACGCTGACATGCTGCAGTTCGTGGTATTGATATTCACTACAATACCTTCCTAAATGTCAGTTACTATCAAACACGAGCTTAACTGGGAGGTAGTGAATTCTGACTTGCTCCAGTTGTTGGTATTGATATTCGCTACAATATCTTCCCTAAATGTCAGTTACTATCAAACATGAGCTTAACTTGGAGGTGGCGAATTCTTACTTGCTGCAGTTGGGGGTATTGATATTCACTACAATACCTTTTAAATGTGAGTTAATATCAAACTTGAGCTTAACTGGAAGGTAATGAATTCTTACATGCACCAGTTGGTGGTATTCATATTAACTAGAATATCTTCCTTATATGTCAGTTACTATCAAACATGAGTCTAACTGGGAGGTAGTGAATTCTGACTTGCTCCAGTTGTTTGTATTGATATTAACTACAATATCTCTCCTTGATGTGAGTTACTATCAAACATGAGCTTAAATGGCAGGTAGTGAAAGCTGACTTCCTGCAGTTGGTGGTCCGATATTCACTACAATACCTTCCCTAAATGTCAGTTACTATCAAACATGAGTTGAACTGGGAGGTAGTTAATTCTGACATGCTCCAGTTGGTGGTATTGATATTCACTACAATACCTCCCTAAATGTCAGTTACTATCAAACATGAGCTGAAACGGGAGGTAGTGAATTCTGACATGCTCCAGTTGGTGTTATTGATATTCACTACAATACCTGCCTAAATGTCAGTTACTATCAAACATGAGCTTAACTGGGAGGTAGTGAATTCTGACTTGCTGCAGTTGGTGGTATTCATATTCCCAACAATACCTTCCTCAATGTCAGTTTCTATCAAACATGAGCCTAACTGGGAGGTAGTGAATTCTGACAAGCTGCAGTTGGTGGTATTCATATTCACTACAATACCTTCACAACTGTCAGTACTATCAAACATGTGCTTAATCGGAAGATAGTGAAATCTCACTTGCTCCAGTTGTTGGTATTGATATTCACCACAATATCTTCCCTAAATGTCAGTTACTATCAAACATGAGCTTAACTGGGAGGTAGTGAATTCTGACATGCTGCAGTTGGTGGTATTCATATTAACTAGAATATCTTCCTTAAATGCCAGTTACTATCAAACATGAACATAACTGGGTGGTAGTGAATTCTGACATGCTGCAGTTGGTGGTATTGATATTCACTACAATACCTTCCTAAATGTCAGTTACTGTCAAACATGAGCTTAACTGGGAGGTAGTGAATTCTGAAATGCTCCAACTGTTGGTATTGATATTCACTACAATACATTCCCTAAATGTCAGTTACTATCAAACATGAGCTTAACTGGGAGGTAGTGAATTCTGACATGCTGCAGTTGGTGGTATGATATTCACTACAATACCTTCCCTAAATGTCAGTTACTAGCATACAGGAGTTGAACTGGGAGGTAGTGAAATCTGACATGCTGCAGTTGGAGGTATTGATATTCACTACAATAACTTCCTAAAAGTCAGTTACTATCAAACATGAGTTGAACTGGGAGGTAGTGAATTCTGACATGCTGCAGTTGGTGGTATTCATATTAACTAGAATATCTTCCTTAAATGCCAGTTACTATCAAACATGAACATAACTGGGTGGTAGTGAATTCTGACATGCTGCAGTTGGTGGTATTGATATTCACTACAATACCTTCCTAAATGTCAGTTACTATCAAACATAAGCTTAACTGGGAGGTAGTGAATTCTGAAATGCTCCAGTTGTTGGTATTGATATTTACTACAATATATTCCCTAAATGTCACTTACTATCAAACATGAGCTTAACTGGGAGGTAGTGAATTCTGACATGCTGTAGTTGGTGGTATGATATTCACTACAATACCTTGCCTAAATGTCAGTTACTAGCATACAGGAGTTGAACTGGGAGGTAGCGAATTCTGACATGCTTCAGTTGGTGGTATTCATATTAACTAGAATAACTTCCTTAAATGTCAGTTACTATCAAACATGAGCTTAACTGGGTGGTAGTGAATTCTAACATGCTGCAGTTGGTGGTATTGATATCCACTACAATATCTTCTGTAAATGGCAGTTACTATCAAACGTGAGCTTAACTGGGTGGTAGTGAATTCTGACATGTTCCAGTTGGTGGTAGTGATATTCACTACAGCTGCTTCCATAAATGTCAGTTACTATCAAACATGAGTTGAATTGGGAGTTAGTGAATTCTGATATACTGCAGTTGGTGGTATTGATTATCACTACAATACCTTCCTAAATGTCAGTTACTAACAAACATGAGCTTAACTGAGTGGTAGTGAATTTTGACTTGCTCCAGTTGGTGGTATTTATATTAACTAGAATATCCTGCTTAAATGTCAGTTACTATCAAACATGATTTGAACTGGGAGGTAGTGAATTCTGACTTGCTGCAGTTGGTGGTATTCATATTCACTACAATACCTTCCTAAATGTCAGTTACTATCAAACATGAGCTTAACTGGGAGGTAGTGAATTCTGACTTGCTGCAGTTGGTGGTATTCATATTAACTAGAATATCTTGCTTAAATGCCAGTTACTATCAAACATGAGTTGAACTGGGAGGTAGCGAATTCTGTCTAGCTCCAGTTGGTGGTATTGATATCCAATACAATACCTTCCCTAAATGTCAGATACTATCAAACATGAGCCTAACTGGGAGGTAGTGAATTCTGACATGCTGCAGTTGGTGGTGTTCATATTCATTACAATACCTTCCTAAATGTCAGTTACTATCAAACATGAGGTTAACTGGGTGGTAGTGAATTCTGACATGCTCCTGTTGGTGGTAGTAATATTCACTACAATTCCTTTCCTAAATGTCAGTTACTATCAAACATGAGTTGAACTGGGAGTTAGTGAATTCTGACATGCTGCAGTTGGTGGTATTGACATTCACTACAATACCTTCCAAAATGTCAGTTACTATCAAACATGAGTTGAACTGGGAGGTAGTGAATTCTGACTTGCTCCAGTTGTTGGTATTGATATTCGCTACAATATCTTCCCTAGATGTCAGTTACTATCAAACATGAGCTTAACTGGGAGGTACTGAATTCTGACATACTCCAGTTGGTGGTATTCATATTAACTCGATATATTCCTTAAATGTCAGTTACTATCAAAAATGAGCTTAACTGAGTGGTAGTGAACGCTGACATGCTGCAGTTGGTGGTATTGATATTCACTACAATACCTTCCTAAAGTCACTTACTATCAAACACGAGCTTAACTGGGAGGTAGTGAATTCTGACTTGCTCCAGTTGTTGGTATTGATATTCGCTACAATATCTTCCCTAAATGTCAGTTACTATCACACATGAGCTTAACTTGGAGGTGGTGAATTCTTACTTGCTGCAGTTGGTGGTATTGATATTCACTACAATACCTTTTAAATGTCAGTTAATATCAAACTTGAGCTGAACTGGAAGGTAATGAATTCTTACATGCACCAGTTGGTGGTATTCATATTAACTAGAATATCTTCCTTAAATGTCAGTTACTATCAAACATGAGTCTAACTGGGAGGTAGTGAATTCTGACATGCTGCAGGTGGTGGTATTGATATTCACTATAATACCTTCCTAAATGTCAGATACTATCAAACACGAGCTTAACTGGGAGGTAGTGAATTATGAATTGCTCCAGTTGTTGGTATTGATATTCACTACAATATCTCACCTTGATGTGAGTTACTATCAAACATGAGCTTAAATGGCAGGTAGTTAAAGCTCACTTCCTGCAGCTGGTGGTCCGATATTCACTACAATACCTTCCCAAAATGTCAGTTACTATCAAACATGAGTTGAACTGGGAGGTAGTTAACTCTGATATGCTCCAGTTGGTGGTACTGATATTCACTACAATACCCCCCTAAATGTCAGTTACTATCAAACATGAGCTGAAATGGGAGGTAGTGAATTCTGACATGCTCCAGTTGGTGGTATTGATATTCACTACAATACCTGCCTAAATGTCAGTTACTATCAAACATGAGCTTAACTGGGAGGTAGTGAATTCTGACTTGCTGCAGTTGGTGGTATTTATATTCCCAACAATACCTTCCTAAATGTAAGTTTCTATCAAACATGAGCCTAACTGGGAGGTAGTGAATTCTGACAAGCTGCAGTTGGTGGTAATCATATTCACTACAATACCTTCACAACTGTGAGTACTATAAAACATGTGCTTAATCGGAAGGTAGTGAAATCTGACTTGCTCCAGTTGTTGGTATTGATATTCACTACAATATCTTCCCTAAATGTCAGTTACTATCAAACATGAGCTTAACTGGGAGGTAGTGAATTCTGACATGCTGCAGTTGGTGGTATTGATATTCACTACAATACCTTCCTAAATGTCAGTTAATATCAAACATGAGCCTAACTGGGAGGTAGTGAATTCTGACATGCTGCAGTTGGTGGTATTGATATTTACTACAATACCTGCTTAAATGTAAGTTACTATCAAACATGAGCTTAACTGGGAGGTAGTGAATTCTGAAGTGCTCCAGTTGTTGGTATTGATATTCACTGCAATATATTCCCTAAATGTCAGTTACTATCAAACATGAGCTTAACTGGGAGGTAGTGAATTATGACTTGCTGCAGTTGGTGGTATGATATTCACTACAATACCTTCCCTAAATGTCAGTTACTAGCATACAGGAGTTGAACTGGGAGGTAGTGAAATCTGACATGCTGCAGTTGGAGGTATTGATATTCACTACAATAACTTCCTAAAAGTCAGTTACTATCAAACATGAGTTGAACTGGGAGGTAGTGAATTCTGACATGCTCCAATTGGTGGTATTGATATTTAGTAGAATACCTGCCTAAATGTCAGTTACTATCAAACATGAGCTGAACTGGGAGGTAGTGAATTCTGACATGCTCCAGTTGGTGGTATTCATATTAACTAGAATAACTTCCTTAAATGTCAGTTACTATCAAACATGAGCTTAACTGGGTGGTAGTGAATTCTAACATGCCCCAGTTGGTGGTATTGATATCCACTACAATATCTTCTGTAAATGTCAGTTACTATCAAACGTGAGCTTAACTGGGAGGTAGTGAATTCTGACGTGCTCCAGTTGGTGGTATACATATTCACTAAAATACATTCCTAAATGTCAGTTACTATCAAACGTGAGCTTAACTGGGTGGTAGTGAATTCTAACATGCTGCAGTTGGTGGTATACATATTCACTAAAATACATTCCTAAATGTCAGTTACTATCAAACGTGAGCTTAACTGGGTGGTAGTGAATTCTGACATGTTCCAGTTGGTGGTAGTGATATTCACTACAACTGCTTCCCTAAATGTCAGTTACTATCAAACATGAGTTGAATATGGAGTTAGTGAATTCTGACATGCTGCAGTTGGTGGTATTGAGTATCACTACAATTACTTCCTAAATGTCAGTTACTATCAAACATGAGCTTAACTGGGTGGTAGTGAATTCTGACTTGCTGCATTTGGTGGTATTTATATTAACTAGAATATCCTCCTTAAATGTCAGTTACTATCAAACATGAGTTGAACTGGGAGGTAGTGAATTCTGACTTGCTGCAGTTGGTGGTATTGATATTCAATACAATTCCTTCCCTAAATGTCAGTTACTATCAAACATGAGCTTAACTGGGAGTTAGTGAATTGTGACATGCTGCAGTTGGTGGTATTGATATTCACTAGAATACCTTCCTAAATGTCAGTTACTATCAAACATGAGCTTAACTGGGTGGTAGTGAATTCTGACATGCTCCAGTTGGTGGTAGTGATATTCACTACAATTCCTTCCCTAAATGTCAGTTACCATCAAACATGAGTTGAACTGGGAGTTAGTGAATTCTGACATGCTGCAGTTGGTGGTATTGATATTCACTACAATACCTTCCTAAATGTTAGTTACTATCAAACATGAGCTTAACTGGGTGGTACTGAATTCTGGCTTGCTGCAGTTGGTGGTATTCATATTCACTACAATACCTTCCTAAATGTCAGTTATTATCAAACATGAGCTTAACTGGGTGGTAGTGAATTCTGACAAGCTGCAGTTGGTGGTATTGATATTTACTACAATACCTGCCTAAATGTCAGTTACTATCAAACATGAGTCTAACTGGGAGGTAGTGAATTCTGAGTTGCTGCAATTGGTGGTATTCATACTAACTAGAATATCTTCCTTAAATGTGGGGTTACTATCAAACATGAACATAACTGGGTGGTAGTGAATTCTGACATGCTGCAGCTGGTGGTATTGATATTCACTACAATACCTTCCTAAAGGTCAGTTACTATCAAACATGAGCCTAACTGGGAGGTAGTGAATTCTGACTTGCTCCAGTTGGTGGTATTGATATTCACTACAATACCTCCCTAAATGTCAGTTACTATCAAACATGAGCTTACCTGAGTGGTAGTGAATTCTGACATGCTCCAGTTGGTGGTATTGATATTCACTACAATTCCTTCCCTAAATGTCAGTTACTATTAAACATGAGTTGAACTGGGAGTTAGTGAATTCTGACATGCTGCAGTTGGTGGTATTGATATTCACTACAATACCTCCCTAAATGTTACTATAAAACATGAGCTAAACTGGGAGGTAGTGAATTCTGACATGCTGCAGTTGGTGGTATTCATATTCACTACAATACCTTCCCAAATGACATTTACTATCAAACAGAGCTTAACTAGGAGGTAGTGAATTCTGACATGCTGCGAGTGGTGGTATTGATATTCACTACAATACCTTCCTAAATGTCAGTTATTATCAAACATGAGCTTAACTGGGAGGTAGTGAATTCTGACTTGCTGCAGTTGGTGGTATTGATATTCACTACAATACCTTCCTAAATGTCAGTTACTATCAAACATGAGCTTAACTGGGAGGTAGTGAATTCTGACTTGCTGCAGTTGGTGGTATTCATATTAACTAGAATATCTTCCTTAAATGTCAGTTACTATCAAACATGAGTTGAACTGGGAGGTAGCGAATTCTGACTAGCTCTAGTTGGTGGTATTGATATCCAATACAATACCTTCCCTAAATGTCAGTTACTATCAAACATGAGCCTAACTGGGAGGTAGTGAATTCTGACATGCTGCAGTTGGTGGTGTTCATATTCATTACAATACCTTCCTAAATGTCAGTTACTATCAAACATGAGGTTAACTGGGTGGTAGTGAATTCTGACATGCTCCTGTTGGTGGCAGTGATATTCACTACAATTCCTTCCCTAAATGTCAGTTACTATCAAACATGAGCTTAACTGGGAGGTAGTGAATTCTGACTTGCTGCAGTTGGTGGTATTCATATTCCCAACAATACCTTCCTAAATGTCAGTTTCTATCAAACATGAGCCTAACTGGGAGGTAGTGAATTCTGACAAGCTGCAGTTGGTGGTATTCATATTCACTACAGTACCTTCACAACTGTGACTACTATCAAACATGTGCTTAATCGGGAAGGTAGTGAAATCTGACTTGCTCCAGTTGTTGGTATTGATATTCACTACAATATCTTCCCTAAATGTCAGTTACTATCAAACATGAGCTTAACTGGGAGGTAGTGAATTCTGACATGCTGCAGTTGGTGGTATTGATATTCACTACAATACCTTCCTAAATGTCAGTTAATATCAAACATGAGCCTAACTGGGAGGTAGTGAATTCTGACATGCTGCAGTTGGTGGTATTGATATTTACTACAATACCTGCTTAAATGTAAGTTACTATCAAACATGAGCTTAACTGGGAGGTAGTGAATTCTGAAGTGCTCCAGTTGTTGGTATTGATATTCACTACAATATATTCCCTAAATGTCAGTTACTATCAAACATGAGCTTAACTGGGAGGTAGTGAATTATGACTTGCTGCAGTTGGTGGTATGATATTCACTACAATACCTTCCCTAAATGTCAGTTACTAGCATATAGGAGTTGAACTGGGAGGTAGTGAAATCTGACATGCTGCAGTTGGAGGTATTGATATTCACTACAATAACTTCCTAAAAGTCAGTTACTATCAAACATGAGTTGAACTGGGAGGTAGTGAATTCTGACATGCTCCAATTGGTGGTATTGATATTTAGTACAATACCTGCCTAAATGTCAGTTACTATCAAACATGAGCTGTACTGGGAGGTGGTGAATTCTGACATGCTCCAGTTGGTGGTATTCATATTAACTAGAATAACTTCCTTAAATGTCAGTTACTATCAAACTTGAGCTTAACTGGGTGGTAGTGAATTCTAACATGCTGCAGTTGGTGGTATTGATATCCATTACAATATCGTCTGTAAATGTCAGTTACTATCAATCATGCGCTTAACTGGGAGGTAGTGAATTCTGACGTGCTCCAGTTGGTCGTATACATATTCACTAAAATACATTCCTAAATGTCAGTTACTATCAAACGTGAGCTTAACTGGGTGGTAGTGAATTCTGACATGTTCCAGTTGGTGGTAGTGATATTCACTACAACTGCTTCCCTAAATGTCAGTTACTATCAAACATGAGTTGAATATGGAGTTAGTGAATTCTGACATGCTGCAGTTGGTGGTATTGATTATCACTACAATACCTTCCTAAATGTCAGTTACTATCAAACATGAGCTTAACTGGGTGGTAGTGAATTCTGACTTGCTGCAGTTGGTGGTATTTATATTAACTAGAATATCCTCCTTAAATGTCAGTTACTATCAAACATGAGTTGAACTGGGAGGTAGTGAATTCTGACTTGCTGCAGTTGGTGGTATTGATATTCAATACAATTCCTTCCCTAAATGTCAGTTACTATCAAACATGAGCTTAACTGGGAGTTAGTGAATTGTGACATGCTGCAGTTGGTGGTATTGATATTCACTAGAATACCTTCCTAAATGTCAGTTACTATCAAACATGAGTTGAACTGGGAGTTAGTGAATTCTGACATGCTGCAGTTGGTGGTATTGATATTCACTACAATACCTTCCTAAATGTTAGTTACTATCAAACATGAGCTTAACTGGGTGGTAGTGAATTCTGACATGCTACAGTTGGTGTTAGTGATATTCACTACAATTCCTTCCCTAAATGTCAGTTACTATCAAACATGAGTTGAACTGGGAGTTAGTGAATTCTGACATGCTGCAGTTGGTGGTATTGATATTCACTACAATACCTTCCTAAATGTTAGTTACTATCAAACATGAGCTTAACTGGGTGGTACTGAATTCTGGCTTGCTGCAGTTGGTGGTATTCATATTCACTACAATACCTTCCTAAATGTCAGTTATTATCAAACATGAGCTTAACTGGGTGGTAGTGAATTCTGACAAGCTGCAGTTGGTGGTATTGATATTTACTACAATACCTTCCTAAATGTCAGTTACTATCAAACATGAGTCTAACTGGGAGGTAGTGAATTCTGAGTTGCTGCAATTGGTGGTATTCATACTTACTAGAATATCTTCCTTAAATGTGGGGTTACTATCAAACATGAACATAACTGGGTGGTAGTGAATTCTGACATGCTGCAGCTGGTGGTATTGATATTCACTACAATACCTTCCTAAAGGTCAGTTACTATCAAACATGAGCTTAACTGGAAGGTAGTGATTTCTGACATGCTGCAGTTGGCGGTATTGATATTCACTACAATATCTTCCCTAAATGTCAGTTACTATCAAACATGAGCCTAACTGGGAGGTAGTGAAATCTGACTTGCTCCAGTTGGTGGTATTGATATTCACTACAATACCTCCCTAAATGTCAGTTACTATCAAACATGAGCCTAACTGGGAGGTAGTGAATTCTGACATGTTGCAGCTGGTGGTTTTCATATTCACTACAATAATTTCCTAAATGTCAGTTACTATCAAACATGAGCTTACCTGAGTGGTAGTGAATTCTGACATGCTCCAGTTGGTGGTATTGATATTCACTACAATTCCTTCCCTAAATGTCAGTTACTATTAAACATGAGTTGAACTGGGAGTTAGTGAATTCTGACATGCTGCAGTTGGTGGTATTGATATTCACTACAATACCTCCCTAAACGTTACTATAAAACATGAGCTAAACTGGGAGGTAGTGAATTCTGACATGCTGCAGTTGGTGGTATTCATATTCACTACAATACCTTCCTAAATGTCAGTTACTATCAAACATGAGCCTAACTGGGAGGTAGTGAATTCTGACATGCTGCAGTTTGTGGTATTCATATTCACTACAATACCTTCCCAAATGTCATTTACTATCAAACAGAGCTTAACTAGGAGGTAGTGAATTCTGACATGCTGCGAGTGGTGGTATTGATATTCACTACAATACCTTCGTAAATGTCAGTTATTATCAAACATGAGCTTAACTGGGAGGTAGTGAATTCTGACTTGCTGCAGTTGGTGGTATTGATATTCACTACAATACCTTCCTAAATGTCAGTTACTATCAAACATGAGCTTAACTGGGAGGTAGTGAATTCTGACTTGCTGCAGTTGGTGGTATTGATATTCACTACAATACCTTCCTAAATGTCAGTTACTATCAAACATGAGCTTAACTGGGAGGTAGTGAATTCTGACTTGCTGCAGTTGGTGGTATTCATATTAACCAGAATATCTTCCTTAAATGTCAGTTATCTATCAAACATGAGTAGAACTGGGAGGTAGCGAATTCTGACTAGCTCCAGTTGGTGGTATATATATCCAATACAATACCTTCCCTAAATGTCAGTTACTATCAAACATGAGCCTAACTGGGAGGTAGTGAATTCTGACATGCTGCAGTTGGTGGTAGTGATATTCACTACAATTCCTTCCCTAAATGTCAGTTACTATCAAACATGAGTTGAACTGGGAGTTAGTGAATTCTGACATGCTGCAGTTGGTGGTATTGATATTCACTACAATACCTCCCTAAATTCAGTTACTATCAAACATGAGCTGAATTGGGAGGTAGTGAATTCTCACATGCTGCAGTTGGTGGTATTCATATTCACTACAATACCTTCCTAAATGTCAGTTACTATCAAACATGAGCTTAACTGGGAGGTAGTGAATTCTGACTTGCTGGAGTTGGTGGTTCTCATTAACTAGAATAACTCCAAAATATCGTTCAGTAACATAATATGAGCTTAAGTGGTGTTGAATTGTAACATACTGTAGGTGGTATTGACATGCACTAGAATGCAGTCACTTATAAAGATGATCCGTGCTGTGCAGGTACTGAATTTAATACATACTAGGAAACTTTTCAATCTGAAACCTGTTAAACTTCCTTTCATCCAGCAAAAGATATGATTATGTTGTGAGGTTATGAAACTAATAATCGTTAAAATATTCAGTGCAGAAATTGTACAATAACTGGATGTAACATAAATGATGTTCCATTTTATAAGGATTCGTGAAGACCTAATAGTTTTCCTTCATTCTCAAATTCGTTTGTGCCACAATAAACACAATAAAAGCAAACATTGTTATTTTAGGATATGCAAAGATTTCTAGTTCACATTTTTGTGCTTCATAACATCAACTATAAACAAAACACTGACACAAAAAGTGAGAAACTTATATCACGCAGCCATAAAATATCCATAAGAAAAATTCCGCAGAAAGCGAATTGATGTTACAATTCACACTGTCCTTTACTGAATAATCATTTCCAATTACTAGAGGTCGCTAGTAGCGCAAATCTGCATGTAATGCATTTACTTGCACCCCAGTGAAGGCCGACCATGAACGTGCGGAAGCATAGATGCAGAGATAAGCTCTGGTCATCCTAGCACTGTATACCATTTACTAGAGATCACTAGTGGTGCTATATACTCTGCTGCAGCTTAGTGAAGAGGATTTATGGTCAATAGACACACAGATAAGCTCTGGACTATCATAACACTCTATTGCATTTACTAGAGATCACTAGTGGTACTATATACTTGGTTACAGCTCAGTGAAGGGGAATCATGGTCAATAGACACACAGATAAGCTCTTGTCTATCATAACACTCTATACCATTTACTAGAGATCACTAGCGGTACTATATTTGGATACAGCTCAGTGAAGGGGAATCATGGTAAATAGACACACAGATAAGCTCTTGTCTATCATAACACTCTATACCATTTACTAGAGTTCACTAGTGGTACTATATACTTGGTTACAGCTCAGTGAAGGGGAATCATGGTCAATAGACACACAGATAAGCTCTTGTCTATCATAACACTCTATACCATTTACTAGAGATCACTAGTGGTACTATATATTTGGATACAGCTCAGTGAAGGGGAATCATGGACAGACACACAGATAAGCTCTTGTCTATCATAACACTCTATTGCATTTACTAGAGATCACTAGTGGTACTATATATTTGCTTCCAGCTCAGTGAAGAGGAATCATGGTCAATAGACACACAGATAAGCTCTTGTCTATCATACCAAACTATACCATTTACTAGAGATCACTAGTGGTACTATATATTTGGTTACAGCTCAGTGAAGAGGAATCATGGTCAATAGACACACAGATAAGCTCTTGTCTATCATACCAAACTATACCATTAATTAGAGATCACTAGTGGTACTATATATTTTGTTGCAGCTCAGTGAAGAGGAATCATGGTCAATAGACACACAGATAAGCTCTTGTCTATCATACCAAACTATACCATTTACTAGAGATCACTAGTGGTACTATATATTTGGTTACAGCTCAGTGAAGAGGAATCATGGTGAATAGACACACAGATAAGCTCTAAGCTATCATAACACTCTATACCATTTACAAGAGATCACTAGTAGTACTATATATTTGGTTACAGCTCAGTGAAGGGGAATCATGGTCAATAGACACACAGATTAGCCTGGTCTATCATTACACTCTATACCATTTACTAGAGATCACTAGTAGTACTATATATTTGGTTACAGCTCAGTGAAGGGGAATCATGGTCAATAGACACACAGATAAGCTCTTGTCTATCATAGCATTGTATACCATTTACTAGAGATCACGAGTGGTACTATATATTTTGTTGCAGCTCACTGAAGGGGAATCATGGTCAATAGACACACAGATAAGCTCTTGTCTATCATAGCATTGTATACCATTTACTAGAGATCACTAGTGGTACTATATATATTGTTTCAGCTCAGTGAAGGGGAATCATGGTCAATAGACACACAGATAAGCTCTGGTCTATCATAACACTCTATACCATTAACTAGATATCACTAGTAGTACTATATATTTGTTTACAGCTCAGTGAAGGGGAATCATGGTCAATAGACACACACATAAGCTCTAAGCTATCATAACTCTCTATACCATTTACTAGCCATCACAAGTGGTACTATATATTTTGTTGCAGCTCAGTGAAGAAAAATCAAGGTCAATAGACACACAGATAAGCTCTTGTCTATCATAGCACTCTATACCATTTACTAGAGATCACTAGTGGTACTATATATTTTGTTGCAGTTCAGTGAAGAAAAATCAAGGTCAATAGACACACAGATAAGCTCTTGTCTATCATAACACTCTATACCATTTACTAGAGATCACTAGTGGTACTATATATTTTGTTGCAGCTCAGTGAAGGGGAATCATGGTCAATAGACACACAGATAAGCTCTGGTCTATCACAGCACTCTATACCATTTACTGGAGATCACTAGTGGTACTATATATTTGTTTACAGCTCAGTGAAGGGGAATCATGGTCAATAGACACACAGATACGCTCTAAGCTATCATAACTCTCTATACCATTTACTAGATATCACAAGTGGTACTATATATTTTGTTGCAGCTCAGTGAAGAAAAATCAAGGTCAATAGACACACAGATAAGCTCTTGTCTATCATAGCACTCTATACCATTTACTAGAGATCACTAGTGGTACTATACATATTGTTGCAGCTCAGTGAAGGGGAATCATGGTCAATAGACACACAGATAAGCTCTGGTCTATCATAACACTCTATACCATTTACTAGAGATCACTAGTGGTACTATATATATTGTTGCAGCTCAGTGAAGGGGAGTCATGGTCAATAGACACACAGATAAGCTCTTGTCTATCATAACACTCTATACCATTTACTAGAGATCACTACTGGTACTATATATTTGGTTGCAGCTCAGTGAATAGGAATGATGGTCAATAGACACACAGATAAGCTCTGGTCTATCATAGCACACTATACCATTTACTAGAGATCACTAGTGGTACTATATATTTTGTTGCAGCTCAGTGAAGGGGAATCATGGTCAATAGACACACAGATAAGCTCTGGTCTATCATAGCACACTATACCATTTACTAGAGATCACTAGTGGTACTATATATCTTGTTGCAGCTCAGTGAAGACTAAAAATGGTCAATAGACACACAGATACGCTCTGGTCTATCATAACACTCTATTGCATTTACTGGAGATCACTAGTGATACTTTATATTTTGTTGCAGCTCAGTGAAGAAGAATCATGGTCTATAGACACACAGATAAGCTCTGGTGTATCACAGCAGTGTATACCATTTACTAGAGATCACTAGTGGTACTAGAATTTTGTTGCGGCTCAGGGAAGAGGAACAATGGTCAATAGACACACAGATAAGCTCTTGTCTATCATAACACTCTATACCATTTACTAGAGATCTGTACTGGTACTATATATTTGGTTGCAGCTCAGTGAAGAGGAATCATGGTTAATAGACACACAGATAAGCTCTGGTCTATCATAGCACACTATACCATTTACTAGAGATCACTAGTGGTACTATATATTTTGTTGCAGCTCAGTGAAGAGGAAAAATGGTCAATAGACACACAGATACGCTCTGGTCTATCATAACACTCTATTGCATTTACTGGAGATCACTAGTGGTACTTTATATTTTGTTGCAGCTCAGTGAAGGGGAATCATGGTCTATAGACACACAGATAAGCTCTGTTCTATCATACCACTCTATACCATTTACTAGAGATCACTTGTGGTACTATATATTTGGTTACAGCTCAGTGAAGGGGAATCATGGTCAATAGACACACAGATAAGCTCTGGTCTAACATAACACTCTATAACATTTTCTAGAGATCACTAGTGGTACTATATATTTTGTTGCAGCTCAGTGAAGGGGAATCATGGTCAATAGACACACAGATAAGCTCTTGTCTATCATAACACTCTATACCATTTACTAGAGATCACTAGTGGTACTATATATTCTGTTGCAGCTCATTGAAGGGGAATCATGGTCAATAGACACACAGATGAGCTCTTGTCTATCATAACACTCTATACCATTTACTAGAGATCACTAGTGGTACTATATATTTGGTACAGCTCAGTGAAGGGGAATCATGGTCAATAGACACACAGAAAAGCTCTGGTCTATCATAGCACACTATACCATTTACTAGAGATCACTAGTGGTACTATATATTTTGTTGCACCTCAGTGAAGGGGAATCATGGTCAATAGACATAGAGATAAGCTCTGGTCTATCATAGCACTCTATACTATTTACTGGAGATCACTAGTGGTACTATATATTTTGTTGTAGCTCAGTGAAGGGGAATCATGGTCAATAGACACACAGATAAGATCTGGTCTATCATAACACTCTATACCATTTACTAAGAGATCACTAGTGGTACTATATATTTGGTTACAGCTCAGTGAAGGGGAATCATGGTCAATAGACACACAGATAAGCTCTTGTCTATCATAATACTCTATACCATTTACTAGAGATCACTAGTAGTACTATATATTTTGTTGTAGCTCAGTGAAGTGGAATCATGGTCAATAGACACACAGATAAGCACTGGTCTATCATAGCACACTATACCATTTACTAGAGATCACTAGTGGTACTATATATTTGGTTACAGCTCAGTAAAGGGGAATCATGGTCAATAGACACACAAATAGGCTCTTGTCTATCATAACACTCTATACCATTTACTAGAGATCACTAGTGGTACTATATATTTTGTTGCAGCTCAGTGAAGGGGAATCATGGTCAATAGACACACAGATAAGCTCTGGTCTATCATAACACTCTATACCAGTTACTAGAGATCACTAGTGGTACTATATATTCTGTTGCAGCTTAGTGAAGAGGAATCATGGTCAATAGACACACAGATAAGCTCTTGTCTATCATAGCACTCTATACCATTTACTAGAGATCACTAGTGGTACTATATATTTTGTTGCAGCTCAGTGAAGGGGAATCATGGTCAATAGACACACAAATAGGCTCTTGTCTATCATACCACTCTATACCAGTTACTAGAGATCACTAGTGGTACTATATATTCTGTTGCAGCTTAGTGAAGAGGAATCATGGTCAATAGACACACAGATAAGCTCTTGTCTATCATAACACTCTATACCAGTTACTAGAGATCACTAGTGGTACTATATATTCTGTTGCAGCTCAGTGAAGAGGAATCATGGTCAATAGACACACAAATAGGCTCTTGTCTATCATAACACTCTATACCATTTACTAGAGATCACTAGTGGTACTATATATTCTGTTGCAGCTCAGTGAAGGGGAATCATGGTCAATAGACACACAAATAGGCTCTTGTCTATCATAACACTCTATACCAGTTACTAGAGATCACTAGTGGTACTATACATTCTGTTGCAGCTCAGTGAAGAGGAATCATGGTCAATAGACACACAAATAGGCTCTTGTCTATCATAACACTCTATACCAGTTACTAGAGATCACTAGTGGTACTATATATTCTGTTGCAGCTCAGTGAAGGGGAATCATGGTCAATAGACACACAAATAGGCTCTTGTCTATCATAACACTCTATACCATTTACTAGAGATCACTAGTTGTACTATATATTCTGTTGCAGCTTAGTGAAGAGGAATCATCGTCAATAGACACACAGATAAGCTCTTGTCTATCATAACACTCTATACCAGTTACTAGAGATCACTAGTGGTACTATATATTCTGTTGCAGCTTAGTGAAGAGGAATCATGGTCAATAGACACACAGATAAGCTCTTGTCTATCATTACACTCTATACCAGTTACTAGAGATCACTAGTGGTACTATATATTTGGTTAAAGCTCAGTGAAGGGGAATCATGGTCAATAGACACACAGATATGCTCTTGTCTATCATAACACTCTATACCAGTTACTAGAGATCACTAGTGGTACTATATATTTGGTTACAGCTCAGTGAAGAGGAATCATGGTCAATAGACACACAGATAAGCTCTTGTCTATCATAACACTCTATACCAGTTACTAGAGATCACTAGTGGTACTATATATTTGGTTACAGCTCAGTGAAGGGGAATCATGGTCAATAGACACACAGATAAGCTCTTGTCTATCATAACACTCTATACCAGTTACTAGAGATCACTAGTGGTACTATATATTTGGTTACAGCTCAGTGAAGAGGAATCATGGTCAATAGACACACAGATAAGCTCTGGTCTAACATAACACTCTATACCATTTACTAGAGGTCACTAGTGGTACTATATATTTTGTTGCAGCTCAGTGAAGGGGAATCATGGTCAATAGACACACAGATATGCTCTTGTCTATCATAACACTCTATACCATTTACTAGAGATCACTAGTGGTACTATATATTTGGTTACAGCTCAGTGAAGAAGAATCATGGTCAATAGACACATAGATAAGCTCTGGACTATCATAACACTCTATACCATTTACTAGAGATCACTAGTGGTACTATATATTTTGTTGCAGCTCAGTAAAGGGGAATCATGGTCAATAGACATACAGATAAGCTCTGCTCTATCATAGCACTCTATACTATTTACTGGAGATCACTAGTGGTACTATATATTTTGTTGCAGCTCAGTGAAGGGGAATCATGCTCAATAGACACACAGATAAGCTCTTGTCTATCATAGCATTGTATACCATTTACTAGAGATCACTAGTGGTACCATATATTTTGTTGCAGCTCAGTGAAGGGGAATCATGGTCAATAGACACACAGATAAGCTCTGGTCTATCATAACACTCTATACCATTTACTAGCGATCAATAGTAGTACTATAAATTTGGTTACAGCTCAGTGAAGGGGAATCATGGTCAATAGACACACAGATAAGCTCTAAGCTATCATAACTCTCTATACCATTTACTAGAGATCACAAGTGGTACTATATATTTTGTTGCAGCTCAGTGAAGAAAAATCAAGGTCAATAGACACACAGATAAGCTCTTGTCTATCATAGCACTCTATACCATTTACTAGAGATCACTAGTGGTACTATATATTTTGTTGCAGCTCAGTGAAGGGGTATCATGGTCAATAGACACACAGATAAGCTCTGGTCTATCATAACACTCTATACCATTTACTAGAGATCACTAGTGGTACTATATATTTGGTTACAGCTCAGTGAAGGGGAATCATGGTCAATAGACACACAGATCAGCTCTGGTCTAACATAACACTCTATACCATTTACTAGAGATCACTATTGGTACTATATATTTTGTTGCAGCTCAGTGAAGGGGAATCATGGTCAATAGACACACAGATAAGCTCTTGTCTATCATAACGCTCTATACCATTTACTAGAGATCACTAGTGGTACTATATATTCTGTTGCAGCTTAGTGAAGAGGAATCATGGTCAATAGACACACAGATAAGCTCTTGTCTATCATAACACTCTATACCATTTACTAGAGATCACTAGTGGTACTATATATTTGGTTACAGCTCAGTGAAGGGGAATCATGGTGAATAGACACACAGATTAGCTCTTGTCTATCATAGCATTGTATACCATTTACTAGAGATCACTAGTGGTACTATATATTTTGCTGCAGCTCAGTGAAGGGGAGTCATGGTCAATAGACACACAGATAAGCTCTGGTCTATCATAACACTCTATACCATTTACTAGAGATCACTTGTGGTACTATATACTTGGTTACAGCTCAGTGAAGGGGAATCATGGTCAGTAGACACACAGATAAGCTCTGGTCTAACATAACACTCTATAACATTTACTAGAGATCACTAGTGGTACTATATATTTTGTTGCAGCTCAGTGAAGGGGAATCATGGTCAATAGACACACAGATAAGCTCTTGTCTATCATAACACTCTATACCATTTACTAGAGATCACTAGTGGTACTATATATTCTGTTGCAGCTCAGTGAAGGGGAATCATGGACAATAGACACACAAATAGGCTCTTGTGTATCATAACACTCTATACCATTTACTAGAGATCACTAGTGGTACTATATATTCTGTTGCAGCTTAGTGAAGAGGAATCATCGTCAATAGACACACAGATAAGCTCTTGTCTATCATAACACTCTATACCAGTTACTAGAGATCACTAGTGGTACTATATATTCTGTTGCAGCTTAGTGAAGAGGAATCATGGTCAATAGACACACAGATAAGCTCTTGTCTATCATAACACTCTATACCAGTTACTAGAGATCACTAGTGGTACTATATATTTGGTTAAAGCTCAGTGAAGGGGAATCATGGTCAATAGACACACAGATATGCTCTTGTCTATCATAACACTCTATACCAGTTACTAGAGATCACTAGTGGTACTATATATTTGGTTACAGCTCAGTGAAGAGGAATCATGGTCAATAGACACACAGATAAGCTCTTGTCTATCATAACACTCTATACCAGTTACTAGAGATCACTAGTGGTACTATATATTTGGTTACAGCTCAGTGAAGGGGAATCATGGTCAATAGACACACAGATAAGCTCTTGTCTATCATAACACTCTATACCAGTTACTAGAGATCACTAGTGGTACTATATATTTGGTTACAGCTCAGTGAAGAGGAATCATGGTCAATAGACACACAGATAAGCTCTGGTCTAACATAACACTCTATACCATTTACTAGAGGTCACTAGTGGTACTATATATTTTGTTGCAGCTCAGTGAAGGGGAATCATGGTCAATAGACACACAGATATGCTCTTGTCTATCATAACACTCTATACCATTTACTAGAGATCACTAGTGGTACTATATATTTGGTTACAGCTCAGTGAAGAAGAATCATGGTCAATAGACACATAGATAAGCTCTGGACTATCATAACACTCTATACCATTTACTAGAGATCACTAGTGGTACTATATATTTTGTTGCAGCTCAGTGAAGGGGAATCATGGTCAATAGACATACAGATAAGCTCTGCTCTATCATAGCACTCTATACTATTTACTGGAGATCACTAGTGGTACTATATATTTTGTTGCAGCTCAGTGAAGGGGAATCATGGTCAATAGACACACAGATAAGCTCTTGTCTATCATAGCATTGTATACCATTTACTAGAGATCACTAGTGGTACCATATATTTTGTTGCAGCTCAGTGAAGGGGAATCATGGTCAATAGACACACAGATAAGCTCTGGTCTATCATAACACTCTATACCATTTACTAGCGATCAATAGTAGTACTATAAATTTGGTTACAGCTCAGTGAAGGGGAATCATGGTCAATAGACACACAGATAAGCTCTAAGCTATCATAACTCTCTATACCATTTACTAGAGATCACAAGTGGTACTATATATTTTGTTGCAGCTCAGTGAAGAAAAATCAAGCTCAATAGACCCACAGATAAGCTCTTGTCTATCATAGCACTCTATACCATTTACTAGAGATCACTAGTGGTACTATATATTTTGTTGCAGCTCAGTGAAGTGGTATCATGGTCAATAGACACACAGATAAGCTCTGGTCTATCATAACACTCTATACCATTTACTAGAGATCACTAGTGGTACTATATATTTGGTTACAGCTCAGTGAAGGGGAATCATGGTCAATAGACACACAGATCAGCTCTGGTCTAACATAACACTCTATACCATTTACTAGAGATCACTATTGGTACTATATATTTTGTTGCAGCTCAGTGAAGGGGAATCATGGTCAATAGACACACAGATAAGCTCTTGTCTATCATAACGCTCTATACCATTTACTAGAGATCACTAGTGGTACTATATATTCTGTTGCAGCTCAGTGAAGAAAAATCAAGGTCAATAGACACACAGATAAGCTCTTGTCTATCATAGCACTCTATACCATTTACTAGAGATCACTAGTGGTACTATATATTTTGTTGCAGCTCAGTGAAGGGGTATCATGGTCAATAGACACACAGATAAGCTCTGGTCTATCATAACACTCTATACCATTTACTAGAGACCACTAGTGGTACTATATATTTGGTTACAGCTCAGTGAAGGGGAATCATGGTCAATACACACAGATCAGCTCTGGTCTAACATAACACTCTATACCATTTACTAGAGATCACTATTGGTACTATATATTTTGTTGCAGCTCAGTGAAGGGGAATCATGGTCAATAGACACACAGATAAGCTCTTGTCTATCATAACGCTCTATACCATTTACTAGAGATCACTAGTGGTACTATATATTCTGTTGCAGCTTAGTGAAGAGGAATCATGGTCAATAGACACACAGATAAGCTCTTGTCTATCATAACACTCTATACCATTTACTAGAGATCACTAGTGGTACTATATATTTGGTTACAGCTCAGTGAAGGGGAATCATGGTGAATAGACACACAGATTAGCTCTTGTCTATCATAGCATTGTATACCATTTACTAGAGATCACTAGTGGTACTATATATTTTGTTGCAGCTCAGTGAAGGGGAGTCATGGTCAATAGACACACAGATAAGCTCTGGTCTATCATAACACTCTATACCATTTACTAGAGATCACTTGTGGTACTATATATTTGGTTACAGCTCAGTGAAGGGGAATCATGGTCAGTAGACACACAGATAAGCTCTGGTCTAACATAACACTCTATAACATTTACTAGAGATCACTAGTGGTACTATATATTTTGTTGCAGCTCAGTGAAGGGGAATCATGGTCAATAGACACACAGATAAGCTCTTGTCTATCATAACACTCTATACCATTTACTAGAGATCACTAGTGGTATTTATATTCTGTTGCAGCTCAGTGAAGGGGAATCATGGTCAATAGACACACAGATGAGCTCTTGTCTATCATAACACTCTATACCATTTACTAGAGATCACTAGTGGTACTATATATTTGGTTACAGCTCAGTGAAGGGGAATCATGGTCAATAGACACACAGAAAAGCTCTGGTCTGTCATAGCACACTATACCATTTACTAGAGATCACTAGTGGTACTATATATTTTGTTGCAGCTCAGTGAAGGGGAATCATGGTCAATAGTCACACAAATAAGCTCTGGTCTATCCTAACACTCTATACCATTTACTAAGAGATCACTAGTGGTACTATATATTTGGTTACAGCTCAGTGAAGGGGAATTATGGTCAATAGACACACAGATAAGCTCTTGTCTATCATAATACTCTATACCATTTACTAGAGATCACTAGTAGTACTATATATTCTGTTGCAGCTCAGTGAAGAGGAATCATGGTCAATAGACACACAAATAGGCTCTTGTCTATCATAACACTCTATACCATTTACTAGATATCACTAGTGGTACTATATATTCTGTTGGAGCTCAGTGAAGGGGAATCATGGTCAATAGACACACAAATAGGCTCTTGTCTATCATAACACTCTATACCAGTTACTAGAGATCACTAATGGTACTATATATTTGGTTACAGCTCAGTGAAGAGGAATCATGGTCAATAGACACACAGATAAGCTCTTGTCTATCATAACACTCTATACCAGTTACTAGAGATCACTAGTGGTACTATATATTTGGTTACAGCTCAGTGAAGGGGAATCATGGTCAATAGACACACAGATAAGCTCTTGTCTATCATAACACTCTATACCAGTTACTAGAGATCACTAGTGGTACTATATATTTGGTTACAGCTCAGTGAAGAGGAATCATGGTCAATAGACACACAGATAAGCTCTGGTCTAACATAACACTCTATACTATTTACTAGAGGTCACTAGTGGTACTATATATTTTGTTGCAGCTCAGTGAAGGGGAATCATGGTCAATAGACACACAGATATGCTCTTGTCTATCATAACACTCTATACCATTTACTAGAGATCACTAGTAGTACTATATATTTGGTTACAGCTCAGTGAAGAAGAATCATGGTCAACAGACACATAGATAAGCTCTGGACTATCATAACACTCTATACCATTTACTAGAGATCACTAGTGGTACTATATATTTTGTTGCAGCTCAGTGAAGGGGAATTATGGTCAATAGACATACAGATAAGCTCTGCTCTATCATAGCACTCTATAATATTTACTGGAGATCACTAGTGGTACTATATATTTTGTTGCAGCTCAGTGAAGGGGAATCATGGTCAATAGACACACAGATAAGCTCTTGTCTATCATAGCATTGTATACCATTTACTAGAGATCACTAGTGGTACCATATATTTTGTTGCAGCTCAGTGAAGGGGAATCATGGTCAATAGACACACAGATAAGCTCTGGTCTATCATAACACTCTATACCATTTACTAGAGATCACTAGTAGTACTATATATTTGGTTACAGCTCAGTGAAGGGGAATCATGGTCAATAGACACACAGATAAGCTCTAAGCTATCATAACTCTCTATACCATTTACTAGAGATCACAAGTGGTACTATATATTTTGTTGCAGCTCAGTGAAGAAAAATCAAGGTCAATAGACACACAGATAAGCTCTTGTCTATCATAGCACTCTATACCATTTACTAGAGATCACTAGTGGTACTATATATTTTGTTGCAGCTCAGTGAAGGGGTATCATGGTCAATAGACACACAGATAAGCTCTGGTCTATCATAACACTCTATACCATTTACTAGAGATCACTATTGGTACTATATATTTGGTTACAGCTCAGTGAAGGGGAATCATGGTCAATAGACACACAGATCAGCTCTGGTCTAACATAACACTCTATACCATTTACTAGAGATCACTAGTGGTACTATATATTCTGTTGCAGCTTAGTGAAGAGGAATCATGGTCAATAGACACACAGATAAGCTCTGGTCTATCATAACACTCTATACCATTTACTAGAGATCACTAGTGGTACTATATACTTTGTTGCAGCTCAGTGAAGGGGAATCATGGTCAATAGACACACAGATAAGCTCTAAGCTATCATAACACTCTATACCATTTACTAGAGATCACAAGTGGCACTATATATTTTGTTGCAGCTCAGTGAAGGGGAATCATGGTCAATAGACACACAGATAAGCTCTTGTCTATCATAGCATTGTATACCATTTACTAGAGATCACTAGTGGTACTATATATTTTGTTACAGCTCAGTGAAGGGGAATCATGGTCAATAGACACACAGATAAGCTCTTGTCTATCATATCATTGTATACCATTTACTAGAGATCACTAGTGGTACTATATATTTTGTTGCAGCTCAGTGAAGGGGAATCATGGTCAATAGACACACAGATAAGCTCTGGTCTATCATAACACTCTATACCGTTTACTAGAGATCACTAGTAGTACTATATATTTGTTTACAGCTCAGTGAAGGGGAATCATGGTCCTTAGACACACAGATAGGCTCTAAGCTATCATAACTCTCTATACCATTTACTAGAGATCACTAGTGGTACTATATATATTGTTGCAGCTCAGTGAAGGGGAGTCATGGTCAATAGACACACAGATAAGCTCTTGTCTATCATAACACTCTATACCATTTACTAGAGATCACTACTGGTACTATATATTTGGTTGCAGCTCAGTGAATAGGAATGATGGTCAATAGACACACAGATAAGCTCTGGTCTATCATAGCACACTATACCATTTACTAGAGATCACTAGTGGTACTATATATTTTGTTGCAGCTCAGTGAAGGGGAATCATGGTCAATAGACACGCAGATAAGCTCTGGTCTATCATAGCACACTATACAATTTACTAGGGATCACTAGTGGTACTATATATTTTGTTGTAGCTCAGTGAAGAGGAAACATGGTCAATAGACACACAGATACGCTCTGGTCTATCATAACACTCTATTGCATTCACTGGAGATCACTAGTTATACTTTATATTTTGTTGCAGCTCAGTGAAGAGGAATCATGGTCTATAGACACACAGATAAGCTCTGGTGTATCACAGCAGTGTATACCATTTACTAGAGACCACTAGTGGTACTAGAACTTTGTTGCAGCTCAGTGAAGAGGAACAATGGTCAATAGACACACAGATAAGCTCTTGTCTATCATAACACTCTATACCATTTACTAGAGACCTGTACTGGTACTATATATTTGGTTGCAGCTCAGTGAAGAGGAATCATGGTCAATAGACACACAGATAAGCTCTGGTCTATCATAGCACACTATACCATTTACTAGAGATCACTAGTGGTACTATATATTTTGTTGCAGCTCAGTGAAGGGGAATCATGGTTAATAGACACACAGATAAGCTCTGGTCTATCATAGCACACTATAGCATTTACTAGAGATCACTAGTGGTACTATATATTTTGTTGCAGCTCAGTGAAGAGGAAAAATGGTCAATAGACACACAGATACGCTCTGGTCTATCATAACACTCTGTTGCATTTACTGGAGATCACTAGTGGTACTTTATATTTTGTTGCAGCTCAGTGAAGGGGAATCATGGTCTATAGACACACAGATAAGCTCTGGTGTATCACAGCAGTGTATACCATTTACTAGAGATCACTAGTGGTACTATAATTTTGTTGCAGCTCAGTGAAGAGGAACCATCGTCAATAGACACACAGATAAGCTCTGGTGTATCACAGCAGTGTATACCATTTACTAGAGATCACTTGTGGTACTATATATTTGGTTACAGCTCAGTGAAGGGGAATCATGGTCAATAGATACACAGATAAGCTCTGGTTTAACATAACACTCTATAACATTTACTAGAGATCACTAGTGGTACTATATATTTTGTTGCAGCTCAGTGAAGGGGAATCATGGTCAATAGACACACAGATAAGCTCTTGTCTATCATAGCACTCTATACCATTTACTAGAGATCACTAGTGGTACTATATATTCTGTTGCAGCTCAGTGAAGGGGAATCATGGTCAATAGACACACAGATGAGTTCTTGTCTATCATAACACTCTATACCATTTACTAGAGATCACTAGTGGTACTATATATTCTGTTGCAGCTTAGTGAAGAGGAATCATGGTCAATAGACACACAGATAAGCTCTTGTCTATCATAGCACTCTATACCATTTACTAGAGATCACTAGTGGTACTATATATTTTGTTGCAGCTCAGTGAAGGGGAATCATGGTCAATAGACACACAAATAGGCTCTTGTCTATCATACCACTCTATACCAGTTACTGGAGATCACTAGTGGTACTATATATTCTGTTGCAGCTTAGTGAAGAGGAATCATGGTCAATAGACACACAGATAAGCTCTTGTCTATCATAACACTCTATACCAGTTACTAGAGATCACTAGTGGTACTATATATTCTGTTGCAGCTCAGTGAAGAGGAATCATGGTCAATAGACACACAAATAGGCTCTTGTCTATCATAACACTCTATACCATTTACTAGAGATCACTAGTGGTACTATATATTCTGTTGCAGCTCAGTGAAGGGGAATCATGGTCAATAGACACACAAAAAGGCTCTTGTCTATCATAACACTCTATACCAGTTACTAGAGATCACTAGTGGTACTATATATTCTGTTGCAAATCAGTGAAGGGGAATCATGGACAATAGACACACAAATAGGCTCTTGTCTATCATAACACTCTATACCATTTACTAGAGATCACTAGTGGTACTATATATTCTGTTGCAGCTTAGTGAAGAGGAATCATCGTCAATAGACACACAGATAAGCTCTTGTCTATCATAACACTCTATACCAGTTACTAGAGATCACTAGTGGTACTATATATTCTGTTGCAGCTTAGTGAAGAGGAATCATGGTCAATAGACACACAGATTCGCTCTGGTCTATCATAACACTCTATTGCATTCACTGGAGATCACTAGTTATACTTTATATTTTGTTGCAGCTCAGTGAAGGGGAATCATGGTCAATAGACACACAGATATGCTCTTGTCTATCATAACACTCTATACCATTTACTAGAGATCACTAGTGGTACTATATATTTGGTTACAGCTCAGTGAAGAAGAATCATGGTCAATAGACACATAGATAAGCTCTGGACTATCATAACACTCTATACCATTTACTAGAGATCACTAGTGGTACTATATATTTTGTTGCAGCTCAGTGCAGGGGAATCATGGTCAATAGACATACAGATAAGCTCTGCTCTATCATAGCACTCTATACTATTTACTGGAGATCACTAGTGGTACTATATATTTTGTTGCAGCTCAGTGAAGGGGAATCATGGTCAATAGACACACAGATAAGCTCTTGTCTATCATAGCATTGTATACCATTTACTAGAGATCACTAGTGGTACCATATATTTTGTTGCAGCTCAGTGAAGGGGAATCATGGTCAATAGACACACAGATAAGCTCTGGTCTATCATAACACTCTATACCATTTACTAGCGATCAATAGTAGTACTATAAATTTGGTTACAGCTCAGTGAAGGGGAATCATGGTCAATAGACACACAGATAAGCTCTAAGCTATCATAACTCTCTATACCATTTACTAGAGATCACAAGTGGTACTATATATTTTGTTGCAGCTCAGTGAAGAAAAATCAAGCTCAATAGACCCACAGATAAGCTCTTGTCTATCATAGCACTCTATACCATTTACTAGAGATCACTAGTGGTACTATATATTTTGTTGCAGCTCAGTGAAGTGGTATCATGGTCAATAGACACACAGATAAGCTCTGGTCTATCATAACACTCTATACCATTTACTAGAGATCACTAGTGGTACTATATATTTGGTTACAGCTCAGTGAAGGGGAATCATGGTCAATAGACACACAGATCAGCTCTGGTCTAACATAACACTCTATACCATTTACTAGAGATCACTATTGGTACTATATATTTTGTTGGAGCTCAGTGAAGGGGAATCATGGTCAATAGACACACAGATAAGCTCTTGTCTATCATAACGCTCTATACCATTTACTAGAGATCACTAGTGGTACTATATATTCTGTTGCAGCTCAGTGAAGAAAAATCAAGGTCAATAGACACACAGATAAGCTCTTGTCTATCATAGCACTCTATACCATTTACTAGAGATCACTAGTGCTACTATATATTTTGTTGCAGCTCAGTGAAGGGGTATCATGGTCAATAGACACACAGATAAGCTCTGGTCTATCATAACACTCTATACCATTTACTAGAGATCACTAGTGGTACTATATATTTGGTTACAGCTCAGTGAAGGGGAATCATGGTCAATACACACAGATCAGCTCTGGTCTAACATAACACTCTATACCATTTACTAGAGATCACTATTGGTACTATATATTTTGTTGCAGCTCAGTGAAGGGGAATCATGGTCAATAGACACACAGATAAGCTCTTGTCTATCATAACGCTCTATACCATTTACTAGAGATCACTAGTGGTACTTTATATTCTGTTGCAGCTTAGTGAAGAGGAATCATGGTCAATAGACACACAGATTAGCTCTTGTCTATCATAGCATTGTATACCATTTACTAGAGATCACTAGTGGTACTATATATTTTGTTGCAGCTCAGTGAAGGGGAGTCATGGTCAATAGACACACAGATAAGCTCTGGTCTATCATAACACTCTATACCATTTACTAGAGATCACTTGTGGTACTATATATTTGGTTACAGCTCAGTGAAGGGGAATCATGGTCAGTAGACACACAGATAAGCTCTGGTCTAACATAACACTCTATAACATTTACTAGAGATCACTAGTGGTACTATATATTTTGTTGCAGCTCAGTGAAGGGGAATCATGGTCAATAGACACAGATAAGCTCTTGTCTATCATAACACTCTATACCATTTACTAGAGATCACTAGTGGTATTTATATTCTGTTGCAGCTCAGTGAAGGGGAATCATGGTCAATAGACACACAGATGAGCTCTTGTCTATCATAACACTCTATACCATTTACTAGAGATCACTAGTGGTACTATATATTTGGTTACAGCTCAGTGAAGGGGAATCATGGTCAATAGACACACAGAAAAGCTCTGGTCTGTCATAGCACACTATACCATTTACTAGAGATCACTAGTGGTACTATATATTTTGTTGCAGCTCAGTGAAGGGGAATCATTGTCAATAGACATAGAGATAAGCTCTGGTCTATCATAGCACTCTATACTATTTACTGGAGATCACTAGTGGTACTATATATTTTGTTGCAGCTCAGTGAAGGGGAATCATGGTCAATAGTCACACAAATAAGCTCTGGTCTATCCTAACACTCTATACCATTTACTAAGAGATCACTAGTGGTACTATATATTTGGTTACAGCTCAGTGAAGGGGAATTATGGTCAATAGACACACAGATAAGCTCTTGTCTATCATAATACTCTATACCATTTACTAGAGATCACTAGTAGTACTATATATTCTGTTGCAGCTCAGTGAAGAGGAATCATGGTCAATAGACACACAAATAGGCTCTTGTCTATCATAACACTCTATACCATTTACTAGATATCACTAGTGGTACTATATATTCTGTTGGAGCTCAGTGAAGGGGAATCATGGTCAATAGACACACAAATAGGCTCTTGTCTATCATAACACTCTATACCAGTTACTAGAGATCACTAGTGGTACTATATATTTGGTTACAGCTCAGTGAAGAGGAATCATGGTCAATAGACACACAGATAAGCTCTTGTCTATCATAACACTCTATACCAGTTACTAGAGATCACTAGTGGTACTATATATTTGGTTACAGCTCAGTGAAGGGGAATCATGGTCAATAGACACACAGATAAGCTCTTGTCTATCATAACACTCTATACCAGTTACTAGAGATCACTAGTGGTACTATATATTTGGTTACAGCTCAGTGAAGAGGAATCATGGTCAATAGACACACAGATAAGCTCTGGTCTAACATAACACTCTATACTATTTACTAGAGGTCACTAGTGGTACTATATATTTTGTTGCAGCTCAGTGAAGGGGAATCATGGTCAATAGACACACAGATATGCTCTTGTCTATCATAACACTCTATACCATTTACTAGAGATCACTAGTAGTACTATATATTTGGTTACAGCTCAGTGAGAAGAATCATGGTCAACAGACACATAGATAAGCTCTGGACTATCATAACACTCTATACCATTTACTAGAGATCACTAGTGGTACTATATATTTTGTTGCAGCTCAGTGAAGGGGAATTATGGTCAATAGACATACAGATAAGCTCTGCTCTATCATAGCACTCTATAATATTTACTGGAGATCACTAGTGGTACTATATATTTTGTTGCAGCTCAGTGAAGGGGAATCATGGTCAATAGACACACAGATAAGCTCTTGTCTATCATAGCATTGTATACCATTTACTAGAGATCACTAGTGGTACCATATATTTTGTTGCAGCTCAGTGAAGGGGAATCATGGTCAATAGACACACAGATAAGCTCTGGTCTATCATAACACTCTATACCATTTACTAGAGATCACTAGTAGTACTATATATTTGGTTACAGCTCAGTGAAGGGGAATCATGGTCAATAGACACACAGATAAGCTCCAAGCTATCATAACTCTCTATACCATTTACTAGAGATCACAAGTGGTACTATATATTTTGTTGCAGCTCAGTGAAGAAAAATCAAGGTCAATAGACACACAGATAAGCTCTTGTCTATCATAGCACTCTATACCATTTACTAGAGATCACTAGTGGTACTATATATTTTGTTGCAGCTCAGTGAAGGGGTATCATGGTCAATAGACACACAGATAAGCTCTGGTCTATCATAACACTCTATACCATTTACTAGAGATCACTATTGGTACTATATATTTGGTTACAGCTCAGTGAAGGGGAATCATGGTCAATAGACACACAGATCAGCTCTGGTCTAACATAACACTCTATACCATTTACTAGAGATCACTAGTGGTACTATATATTCTGTTGCAGCTTAGTGAAGAGGAATCATGGTCAATAGACACACAGATAAGCTCTGGTCTATCATAACACTCTATACCATTTACTAGAGATCACTAGTGGTACTATATACTTTGTTGCAGCTCAGTGAAGGGGAATCATGGTCAATAGACACACAGATAAGCTCTAAGCTATCATAACACTCTATACCATTTACTAGAGATCACAAGTGGCACTATATATTTTGTTGCAGCTCAGTGAAGGGGAATCATGGTCAATAGACACACAGATAAGCTCTTGTCTATCATAGCATTGTATACCATTTACTAGAGATCACTAGTGGTACTATATATTTTGTTACAGCTCAGTGAAGGGGAATCATGGTCAATAGACACACAGATAAGCTCTTGTCTATCATATCATTGTATACCATTTACTAGAGATCACTAGTGGTACTATATATTTTGTTGCAGCTCAGTGAAGGGGAATCATGGTCAATAGACACACAGATAAGCTCTGGTCTATCATAACACTCTATACCGTTTACTAGAGATCACTAGTAGTACTATATATTTGTTTACAGCTCAGTGAAGGTAAATCATGGTCCTTAGACACACAGATAGGCTCTAAGCTATCATAACTCTCTATACCATTTACTAGAGATCACTAGTGGTACTATATATATTGTTGCAGCTCAGTGAAGGGGAGTCATGGTCAATAGACACACAGATAAGCTCTTGTCTATCATAACACTCTATACCATTTACTAGAGATCACTACTGGTACTATATATTTGGTTGCAGCTCAGTGAATAGGAATGATGGTCAATAGACACACAGATAAGCTCTGGTCTATCATAGCACACTATACCATTTACTAGAGATCACTAGTGGTACTATATATTTTGTTGCAGCTCAGTGAAGGGGAATCATGGTCAATAGACACGCAGATAAGCTCTGGTCTATCATAGCACACTATACAATTTACTAGGGATCACTAGTGGTACTATATATTTTGTTGTAGCTCAGTGAAGAGGAAACATGGTCAATAGACACACAGATACGCTCTGGTCTATCATAACACTCTATTGCATTCACTGGAGATCACTAGTTATACTTTATATTTTGTTGCAGCTCAGTGAAGAGGAATCATGGTCTATAGACACACAGATAAGCTCTGGTGTATCACAGCAGTGTATACCATTTACTAGAGATCACTAGTGGTACTAGAATTTTGTTGCAGCTCAGTGAAGAGGAACAATGGTCAATAGACACACAGATAAGCTCTTGTCTATCATAACACTCTATACCATTTACTAGAGACCTGTACTGGTACTATATATTTGGTTGCAGCTCAGTGAAGAGGAATCATGGTCAATAGACACACAGATAAGCTCTGGTCTATCATAGCACACTATACCATTTACTAGAGATCACTAGTGGTACTATATATTTTGTTGCAGCTCAGTGAAGGGGAATCATGGTCAATAGACACACAGATAAGCTCTGGTCTATCATAGCACACTATAGCATTTACTAGAGATCACTAGTGGTACTATATATTTTGTTGCAGCTCAGTGAAGAGGAAAAATGGTCAATAGACACACAGATACGCTCTGGTCTATCATAACACTCTGTTGCATTTACTGGAGATCACTAGTGGTACTTTATATTTTGTTGCAGCTCAGTGAAGGGGAATCATGGTCTATAGACACACAGATAAGCTCTGGTGTATCACAGCAGTGTATACCATTTACTAGAGATCACTAGTGGTACTATAATTTTGTTGCAGCTCAGTGAAGAGGAACCATCGTCAATAGACACACAGATAAGCTCTGGTGTATCACAGCAGTGTATACCATTTACTAGAGATCACTTGTGGTACTATATATTTGGTTACAGCTCAGTGAAGGGGAATCATGGTCAATAGATACACAGATAAGCTCTGGTTTAACATAACACTCTATAACATTTACTAGAGATCACTAGTGGTACTATATATTTTGTTGCAGCTCAGTGAAGGGGAATCATGGTCAATAGACACACAGATAAGCTCTTGTCTATCATAACACTCTATACCATTTACTAGAGATCACTAGTGGTACTATATATTCTGTTGCAGCTCAGTGAAGGGGAATCATGGTCAATAGACACACAGATGAGTTCTTGTCTATCATAACACTCTATACCATTTACTAGAGATCACTAGTGGTACTATATATTTGGTTACAGCTCAGTGAAGGGAAATCATGGTCAATAGACACACAGATAAGCTCTGGTCTATCATAACACTCTATACCATTTACTAAGAGATCACTAGTGGTACTATATATTTGGTTACAGCTCAGTGAAGGGGAATCATGGTCAATAGACACACAGATAAGCTCTTGTCTATCATAACACTCTATACCATTTACTAGAGATCACTAGTGGTACTATATATTTTGTTGTAGCTCAGTGAAGAGGAACCATGGTCAATAGACACACAGTTAAGCTCTTGTCTATCATAACACTCTATACCATTTACTAGAGATCACTACTGGTACTATATATTTTGTTGCTGCTCAGTGAACGGGAACCAAGGTCAATAGACACACAGATAAGCTCTGGTCTATCGTAGCACTCTATACCATTTACTAGAGATCACTAGTGGTAAGTAGTATTAGTCTCGGATGAGCCAATTGTTTTAACGATAATCCTGCCGCTAGGGGCGCTCGTGTCGCTAGTGTCGCTGCGTGCGACGGCGGCGGCGGTAAGTTTGAAAAGCGCCCTGAGCGGGAGGATTATCGTTATTGCAATTGGCTCATCCGGGACTGTTTTCTTTATTTATAATTTGAATACAGTACATTGGATAAAGATATGTATACATAGTTTTGATTAACATGATGTATTATTTGCTTAACATATGAATCAATAGTTTGAGAATAACATAATGGATTATTTGATTACAGGAGATTAACATATGAATACAATAAATGGACAATATAAGAAATATTAGGAGAAAAAAAAGCACATTAAAATTCATAGTTTGTTGAGGCACTAGGACACACAGATTTCGCGCACAACAATGATTTTAAAGTACGTGGTGCACTTTTAGTCCTCGTCATCGCTGCTGCTGCTATCGGCGGTAAATTGGTGGATAGGTTTGGTGATGCAGGTGACGAGCAGGTGAGAGAAACTTTCGTTGACGAACTCGGTGAAGGTTGGTATATAGATGCGGTTGGTAAATTCGTTGTAATGGCTGGTTGAGAAGCATCCTGTGGATGTGACTTTGTTGGTTAGAGCAGGAATGTTGCTGTTGCCGAGGTATATGATGCATAGTGCGTCTTGTTTATGCTGGTGCACTTTGGTAGGTACGCATTTGACGTGGACGGCGTGAGCCCCTTGGACGTCGAGTGTGATGGTGACAACTCTGCTGTTGCGGAAATAGGAGTTGGAGATGCAGAGGATACGGATAGGTGAAGCTGCGTTGAGAATGAGTTGTAGGTTAAGATTGTTCCCCACGGGGACGGGATAGGTTTCGTCGGACATTATTTAGGGTTATATGGGGAGAACGTGACGATGTGACGTTTGAAACCGCTGCGTAGTTTTTCCTCGCCTGCGTATATGATGCAGAATGAGGTAGAGTTGAGTTTGTTGATGAGTTCTGGAGAGGCTTTTGCAAATCTTGTTGGTAGGAAAACTTCTGTGTCGTTGTCGAGTTTGGCGACGAGCTTTGTACCGTGAACGGTGTCGATTGTTTTGACGCCTACGACACGATATGGTACGTGCTGTTGAAGCGTAGATACGCTGAGAGTGTGGGCGCTGCTGGAAAGTTCTTCTAGCTCTTTAAGGACGTCCTGTGACATTCTGACGGCACAGATGGCAGTTTTTGATAAACGGGGGAGGACCGTCTATATGAGTGGTTTGATGAGGAAGGTTGTAGTGTTGTTTACACCTGCGATAAGGTGCGCAAACTACCTGTGCGTCTGTGGGAAGTTGGTTCCACACAAGGTCGACGTCGCTTGGGGGATAACGTTCGAAGATGTATATGCCGTTCTGCAGCAACACTTGGCATTCCCTGGGCAGTAGCAGGTGGATTCTTCGTCCGTTATCGAGATACCGAAAGAGCACGATGAAGCAGTTCATGTGGTGTTTCTAGCGGAGTACCTTCGAAGGAATTGTTGAATTTGCTTGTTGAGATGATCGAGGTCTTCGTAGAAACCGAGTTGACACTGCGTGCACAGGCGGGTGAGACGGTGCTTAAGTTCGCAGCTGCACGTTTGGTGAAAGCAAAACGAGCAGTGGAAGTCTTTACACGACGGTCCTGGCATTCCCCACGGCTGGCTAGCACCGAATGAAGGGGTAAAGAATGCGCGTGCATAAATATAACCCAACTGCCGGAAGCAGGAAATCACTGGTGGGGGAAAAGTTCGTTGGAGATTTACCACATCAGGGGAAGCACTGGTGGGGGAAAAGTTCGTTGGAGAAACACCACATCAGGGGAAGCAGTGGTGGGGGAAACGTTCGTTGGAGGTTGACTACATACGCCGGAAGCGCTTAGTGATTATTGCACAACATCCGCAGGAAAAACACTGTGTCCGTTGATTTAACGGTTTTCGTCTTGGAGGAGAACTCTGTTTGAACGGTGCTGAACATGCAAACGACCACATCAGGGGGAAGCACTGGTGGGGGAAAAGTTGGTTGGAGAATTACCACATCAGGGAAGCACTGGTGGGGAAACGTTCGTTGGAGGTTCACTACATCCGCCGGAAGCGCTTAGCGATTATTGCACAACATCCGCAGGAAAAACACTGTGTCCGTTGATTTAACGGTTTTCGACTTGGAGGAGAACTCTGTTTTGAACGGTGCTGAACATGCAAACGCCGTGAATGTGATCGGGTATGATATAGGATGCTTCGCGACCCAAATGCGGGAGCGAAGGGCGCGAGATGTTTGGGTGAGGTGCGGTTGGAACGCTGGTAGAAATACATGCGCACTAAGGACTATTTTGTGAGATGCGCAGTGCGAAATGGGTGTTGAGGAAATGGTGAACCTCGAGGAATGTTCTAAAATTGGCGCACCGTATGTACTTGGTGAACTGCGTGAAATTCATGTCATGTAAGGGAACGTTGAAGGCATGGTTGTGAAGCATGTACTTGTGGTATGCCATGATTTGATTTTGCACGTCCGTCTCTTCCTTCTTTTTGTGATACATGATGTCGGTAATGATGCGCTGCAGGGTATGCAACACGTGCCATTCTTGTTGGTTGAGCGTAACGGATGCGCCTTGCGGTTCTTTGAAAACGAGCTTTAGCTTTCCGAACACAAACTTAAACACGATGGTGACGCTGTCGCTGAACTGAAATTGCTGTAGACGTCCCTGCGGGTCATTCAAGCGTTTGTGAATGATGGGGATGGCTTCGACGAGTTTGTGCCACTGCGAGGAACTCATGACGACTGCGTTGTGCTGTCCGCATTTGGCAATGGTGACGACGAGATGGTGCGGCGGCTGGGGGGAGAATCCCACACTGACGAATTTAGTTTGTTGCGGGTTGAGGAAGTAGATATCCGCCAGAGGACCCACAACTGCACTGTGTTGGAACTGTGCTGGCGGAGCAGGGCTGTCGGGATGCTGTTGGAGGTCGAAGATGGGTAGTTTCCTTTTTTCCCCGGGTTTTGAGGTGGTCGGGGTTTGACATCCGGTTATACTGGAACACACAAAACAATAATAATAATGTGAGGGATAGAGAGATAAACAGGATAGAAAAAAGCAAGCTAATACATAGGTGCGGACCTACCTGGTCGGCGTGCTGCATGGCAGCAGGACTGTATCCGCGTGCTGCATGGTACACTCTGAATGAGGCGAGCGGCGCCGTGACGTTGCTTTTTATATGAGCAGGAGCGTCTTCTGAAAGCACGTGCAAGACGATGGATTAGCTTAGATGTGCTGAATAGTGACACACACACACACACGTACTCACCTTCAAGGGTTGACAAGTTTGCTGAGCGTCAGAGCACTTTCGCGGCATGCGTTTTTAAACGTTTTGCGAATGACGACATCATTATGCGCGTGATTGCTGACGTGAAATTTTGAGAAGAATGTATGCTTAGGTAAGCCGGAGCAGCGGTGGGTGAGGTAGGCGATGACGTAATGACCGCAAGTGGTGCTGTCGAAACCTTGCAGCCTTCTGGCGTTGGTGGACCAACGCGTCCCGCAGACCGAATTTAAGAACCGGCGAAAATGGCGAAAGCGGTCCTATGCCGTAACTGTCAAAATATTCTGCATGCGAGTTTTTGTCCACAAAGATGCAAACCCAGTGTTGCCCGGATTTGGTGCTGGGGTCGGTGTTAGCCACTAGCGCCAAGGGAGGCGTTCGAATGCCGTGAAGTACGGGTAGTTTATCGCAGGGGTAGACGCCTAAAAAGTGAGAGCGCGTAGAGGGGCATGTCGATAGAAACCGTTGAATTTGAAAGGTGTTCATGATACCAAAATGGATCGGTTGGCGTCGATTTCGACCGTGCGATGTATTTCCGCTAGCAGCAGAAGTATGACCGGTTCTGTCAATTTATCGGCAAAACCGATGCTTATAGAGACGGTTCCGTGGCGCTGACCCGAGATGTGAGACTCGTTAGCGCTCATGTCTGCAGTGAGATCGAAAACCATTATCGTATACCCTTGCGGGTAGGTTTCTCTGGAGATGGAGTGTCCCTCGTCCTTGAAATGAATGCCTAGGCCGTCCTGCAGGGTTTGAAAGCATTGCAAATAGTGTCCCTTTGTAAAGTCGGGTTGCAGAGGTTGGGAGGGAACGGGTTGCCCGTTCACGTAGAGCTGAAAGAAGTTCATTTTAAAATGTTTCAAGTTGTACGGATTTGAGTTAAAATGGCCGGAATAGGCCTTGTCGGTGACCATGGCTACTACCACTCTCCTTGGAACTTGCCCTACGCACACGTCGCTAAACGTCATTGCCCTGGACTCCTTTGGGATGCTGAGAGCGTGAAAGCTGACGTCTTTGAGATGGTACTTTGCGTTGCCCTTTGCGAGCACGGCCTGGTGCGCGAGCTTTATGGTCGGCGAGGGCCGCACCGATTTTAAGCGCAGCGTGGCAGACACGATGTCGGCGTACCCCTTAAAGGTATCTACGTCGGAAAACAGATAAAACTGGGGAGAGGCGGGAGTGAGCTTGACGGTCATGCTAACGTTGTTCAAAAGCAGCTTCTCCTGTCTAAAAAGAGCGTTGGACAGAGGACCGATGAGCTGTACGACGTTGCCCCCTTTGGTAAACCCCTGACGCCACTGAAAACCCGCATTGGCGATAAAAGTGTCCATGATGCCTGCCGTGTCCTTTCTACAGAGGGTAGATTCTAGTTTGGTGTTCATGGCATCTTCGGAGTACTTGAGAAGCGTCTCGAGGTAGGTTCTATAGGGGTAACCGGCTTGCGGCATGGAGACGATGACGTTATTGAGGGTTACCTCCATCTGTTGAAACAGGGAATTTAAGGCGTTGTTGACCAGAGTGGCGTTAGCGTCAGCGTTTAAGGCCTCTCCTTTGTCATCTACAATGCGCACCATGAGTTCGAGTACGACGTAGGTCAAGTCTAGTTAATCGTCCGCATTTCCGGAATAATGAAAGGTGATGGGGGCAGTTTTCATTAAAGTGTTTTGAGGGTTTAGGTATAGGAACCGTGACTCCTCGATGCTCATCTGAACCGGCACCTCTGTAAAGAGGTCCAGTTCGGAACTCATGTGGACGGTTGCGTCTGCCATTACGAAAATACGTCTTGCACCTTGCGCCTACCGCGTTTCAGCTTGGACTGCTTGCTCTTTTTGGATTTGCTCGGTTTTATTCTCTTGAGGAGCCTGGCGCCGGAACCGAGCATGGCATCGAGCTTTTCGTCGGCTTTTCGCTTTAAATTGTATCCGGACTCCTTGAGCCTCCGTTGGAGCGCTTGCTTCGGCGCTGCTCCCGCCACAGTCACATCGGACAGAACGTGAGCGCCCGCCTTTAAGGCCTCCTTTCCGACTGCTTTTGCTCCGCTCTTTAAAAACGGTAGCAACCTTCTGAAGAGTCCTCCGAGGGCTGAAAAGAGACCGCTGCCTCTTTGGTAGCGCTTGCCCCTGTAGAGAGTGAAATCGCGATGGTGGAACGCGCCGCCGGTCTGATTGAGGTAGTACCGCGTTACGGCGTGCACGTCCATTACGCCTGTTTCGGGCGAAAAGCGAGAACTACAGTAGAGGAAAATCCGTCGGCGAATGGCAAGAGATCGCCGTAACCGTTCCTTAAATCTATGTTGACCGTCTTGAAGTCTTGCTGAATCAAGGGTACCCAATTTTGGGGAAAAAACGTCTTTTCGTCGCTCATGTAAGTGTTGTTGCTTCTTTCGTATTCCACGGCCGCGCTCTCTATGACTTGGGCGAAGGTGTCGCCCACGACTTGCGGGGACACTAGATTACAATAGATGAACATTTCGTAAGGAAACCCCATATAAGGATCTACGGGGTGTTTAGCAGCTTTTTCGAGAATGACGTTGACGTAGGGCTCGAAACCCAACATTTTTGCCATAGCGGGCGTTAAGAGCAAACTGTGGATGCGGTGTAGAGGTCCCGGAGGGTCCTCCGATTTTGAAACGTCTCGTTTGGGTCTGACGGAACGAGCCGCCGCGGGTTTCTGCTGCCCCGAAGCCCGGGGCTTCGGTTTCGGTTTCGGCTTGGGTCTCTGGTGGGGCGCATCGTTGAGAGCTTCGTATTCGCCGACCGCGTACGGTACGACCGTGCGCGCGACATTTTCCACAAACCCGTCGAACGGGATGTCGGGTAGTGGTTCGGGATGGGCGACGGCGGCATTCACGCCCACCGTCTGCTTGCGCTCGTCGAAGAGGAAGAAGTTTTCCACGTGCAAGTGTTCGAGGAGAACGGCGTTGACGAGGTTCACCAAGTCTTTGGGATTGCGCACGATGCCTTGCGGCATTTGCAAACTGAATTTGGAATGCGTGGGGAGGAGCGTCATGGTGTACTTGGTGCCCGCCAGACGGGCTTCGTCTGGCGAAAGGTTATAAAATTTCACCGGATACCTGACCTTTTGCAGGGCGACCTCCCATTCTCCCTGCAGAACGATTCTCTCGGGCAAGATGTTAGAAAATCTGGCCGTGGTGTTGTCGGTAAAGTGTTCCATGGAAGCGTTGCTCACGAGAGTGATGGAGAAGGGCTCGGTCTTAATCATGTCGAATCGATTTTCGAAGCCAGAACCCACGAGTTAAACTTTGCCGGATACCCCTTCCACTTTACCAAGACCTGCTTGTGGCGCCCTCGGCCCTTGGTCTGTAAAACGCGTTCGATCTTAAACGTCCGAGGTAGCGCGATCTTTTGTAGCTCCTCGGTGTAAAATGTGCCGTCTATGTCTTCTCCGGCCAGATCCTTCAACTTATATACCACCGGCCGACCGCGCACCACCTCGGCTATCCGAAATATTTCGTCCGTCCAATTCTGCTCGTAGCCCTTGTCGAATTTCATTTTTTCTTTAGAGATGCGCACGTGATCGCCGACGGAAAATGTGGGTTTCCCTGCGCGAGGTAGGGTCCTATTTCCGTAGAGATTGCGGTACACTCGTAAAATGTTAGATTCGTTCACGTCCTTCGGAGCCATTTTTATGGACCTCTGATGCGAGCTATTGTACGACTCGAGTAAGGCCGGAAGGACTTCGAGGTATCTGTAACTGTTTTGTGCGTGAAATACCTCCACATCTTGGTTTTTAAGGTGCGGTTGAAGCGCTCCACGACGCTGGCTTTAACGTTATTTTTGGTTGTGTAATGTTTCACGTCGTGTTTCTTCAGAAAGTCGCGAAAAGTCTTGTTGGTAAACTCGGTTCCCTTGTCCGTTTGGAGGACCCTGGGGACGCGTTGGGAGAATATGGAGCGAAACGCTTGCGCGACCTCGGTACCCAGCTTCGATTTCAGGGGTACGGCCCAAGCATATTTGGAAAATACGTCGATAACGGTCAGAATGTACACGTAAGGTTTGTTATGTTCCCTCACGCTGTTCATGACGTTTAGATCGGCCTCCCAAAGATCGTCCATATTCGTCACGTGATAACATCTGGTGGGGAACCGCTTTCTGACCGGTTTGTGCAGAGTGTAACTGTCCTGGGTTTGAAGGAAGGACTCGATGTTCGCCTTAGACGCACCCGTGGCCTTTCGAAGGGGCTTGACCGTGCCCAAACCGGCATAGTGTTCCGGTTTGGCATAGTATCGCCTTAGCGCCTTCCATTCCTTCACGCTTTACTTGTACAGGGGTTGCCAGACGCGCTTGCGAAAATGGTACGACGCGGAAGGCGATTTCGATTTCTTTTTCGGAGTGGCAGGGTTTGCCCTCTTCTTTTTGCGAGGCGAGAGGAGGTTGACCTTTATGGTTCGGGGTTCGACCTCCTGCTTCACCGGCACGCGCTCGTGCACGTCTTCGTAATCGTCGTCGTCGTCGTCGTCGCCGAGGAAGGGCTTTCTGACTTGTGCCACGAGATCGAGGTAGTTGTCCAATTTATGTTTTACGAGTCGCCACTTTTCGTCGGCAGAGAGCTTTGCGCTCTGCAGGTTCTGAATTTCTTTAGCCAATCTGGATATGGTGCGGTCTACAGCGTGAAGCTTATCGACGGTCTTCGGTTGCGGTGCAACGAGGATCTGCTTGCCGTACTTCATCCTGTTAATTTCGACACTAGCGCGCCGCCGAGCGAAGCCAAGACGGGTAGGAGGAATGCCGGCAAAAAACCTCCTTTTTGAACCAAGATGCTCTTCTTCTTCTTCAGAGGAACCCGTTTATCCGTCAACTTCCTCCAAGAAGCCTTGTGCTTCTTTAGGCGACCCAAGCACTTTGCGGGAAGTTGCACGTGACCTCTGCACACGTTGAGCATGCATTCGCTAATGGCCTTGATCAGATCACCATCGGCATTTTTTAACAACTTTTTGCGCAGAGGGGCCTTCGCCTTGGCCAGAGCCGCCAAATTACCGTGCTGTCTCGCTATGCTGGTCAGCGTCGCGAGCCTTAACCTACCTCTAGCCATGCTTGCGCGATAATGACGTTCGCTCCGAAAGCGGTACTTTTTATTTAGACTCGACGGCCTCAGTTGGGCAAGACCCTGCCGGGATAATATAGAACGAAACGAACCCGAGTCCTCTCGGCGGTCTCAGTTGGGTACGAAATAAGAGAGGTTTTCCCCCGGCAGCACGCCGGTTCGATACCTGTATCGGGTGGGCGTGTACTGGGTGCAGTCCAACACGAGATACCCGTGAGGGCGTTCGGTGGCCTTCTCGAAGGCCTCCAAGAGAAACCTAGAGTTCCTGGGTTCGATCTGCTGGCACAGTCTCTCGATCTGCATCTTGTCCCGGTTGTTCTTGAAGACCACGACGTAGTTCGCATTCAGAGAGATGTTGCGATATTTCTGACCCTGCGGAAACACGTTCTGCAGGATGTAGACGATGCCGAAGCGCTTGTGATGGGAGTCTCTGGTGAAAAAATTGGACACGTGCTTCCCGCCACCCTCCAGCATCAGATCGTCGAGGACGACGAGGTCGTTCTCGCCCACCGAAGCAAGTTCGGGTATGCCCGCGTGGGTCTCGCAACGCAGAGCCGAGGGTTCGAGTCTCGGCGAATACTCCGGAGGGTGGCACCACAGCACCCTCCTGGGGCGCACGTCGAACATCCGGTGCGCGTGGCGCAACAGGTTTTTCACGAAGGTCGACTTGCCGCAGCGTGACGGCCCCGCCACGAGCATCGTGCTGGGATACTCGAATCGGCCCAGGTCTCGGGGACCGGGCATCGTCTCCTCAGGGCGCCCGGTTCGAAATGACTTTGGCGCGGCTGCGGACGTCTCATTTATGCGTTCCTCTTGAACCCGTAGGGATAGGAATCGTGATCGCCGGCGAGCACGCGCTTGTTGACCACCATCCTAAACGTCTTCGAGCTGGGTTCGGTGACGACCGTCCAAGACGGTTTCCGCGAGATCTGCGTGCCCGCCAGCTTCACCGCGCGGTCGTTGTCCCTGAGCACCACGTCGCGAATCGCCTCCGCGTTCACCAGCTCCAGGTTGCCCGAATTGAGCGTGATCCCCTTCACCTTGCACACGAGAAGGTCTTGCCCGTCTCGGGGCAAACGATCTCCATGCAGTAGCTCTTGGGCCCCGTGGAGGCGAACCGGGCGATGTAAGAGCCCCGCCCGTACTTCTCCAGCTCGTCCGTCATGTCCCCCAGGAGGCGTCCGACGGACGGCGTCCAGTCGCCCGGAGCGGCGGCGACGACGACGGAATCGGTGTCGAAGTAGCAGACCCGTTCTCCCAGCCTCTTGAGGTAGGAGTAGAGCACCAGGCGCGCGTGAGCCGTGGTGTAGGCCGCCAGGACGGCGTCGGCGGCGGGGTTGACCTTGCGGCACTCCTCGCAGTACCTCCACACCGCGCACACGATCCGGTCGGTGACGGGCACGTAGGTCTGCACTTCCACGCCCGGGTCGTTGAGCAGCTCCAGGAGGCGGTCGTACCGGTCCACCAGCTCGCACGTGGGGAGGTTTTCCCTCTGCCCGAGTTTGCCCCAGAAGCTGTTGAGCATCAGCTTGGCCAGCTCCCGCCTGCCGGGGTTGGTGGCGACGGCCTGGGGATCCAGGGCGACGCCTTCGTGTTCGAAGAATTGCTCCACGTACTGCTGCTTTGCGGCAGGGTCGTCGCAATCCGAGGGCCAGCCGGAGGCTTCGGTCTTGATCTTCAGGAACTGATTCACGTAGTCCTCGAAGAGACCCTTTGTTCCGGTGGTCGGTTCGTGCCGCACCACGTCGTACTCCCAGATCTCGTGGACCCGCAGCAGGCGGTACCCCTCCTCCAGGGCGACCTTCATCTCGTCGATCACCCAGGTACCCGACAACGCCCTCTCGCGCTCTCCGTGGTGGCACTCGTCTTGGTTCTCCGCCTCCGCGCAAGCGCGGCATAGCGGGAACATGAGCTTGCCGCCGATGCGCGCCGGTAGCACCGGGTGGTACAGGTGTTGCGGCGGTAGAACCTCGCACTTCACCAACCCGCCCCCCACGTCTTCCAAGCGCGGGAATCGATCCACGTGGATCTTGGGGTGACCCGCGGGGTAGGGTTTCGTCTTGTTCACTTACGGGTACAGGCTGCATACGTCGTAGTAGTAGATCTTGCTATCCCCCTTTGCCTCGCAGTACGTCTTGGTGCAGTTGGTGCGACCTCCGTAGAAGGCGTCTCTGGGGTTCAGGGGTTCGGGTACTGGAAAGTCCCTTGCGTGGCGCACCAGGTCCTGGTTGGCCTTCATCGCGGCGTTGAACTCGCACTCTCACATTTCCACCACGGCGTAGCCGGCGGCCTTGATCTTGGCCGTGACCTTCTCGGTGCTCTCTAACCTGGAGCTCATGGTGTCGTGTCCCGAGTCGTATATCGCCGCATGGCGATTGTGAAAGCACCGCCTGCAACCGTGGTAAAAGTACCCGTGGAAAAAGTACGCGGTTTTTTCGGCCTCTCTGTACCCGTCCACCTTGTGCCCCGCGATTTTGACTTCGCGTCCTCGCATGGCGTGCTGGATGACGATGCGGTTTTGCATCTCTAGCCAGGTTAGCCATATGCATGCGGCGCGAGACTGCCGGTCCGCTAGTCGATACCCGCCCGCTGGCAAGAGCGCAATTTTTTTAAGCGGCATGAAGCGCTTTCTATACACGCACATGCACGCCTGCGCGATGGTGACGCATTCTCTGAACGGGTCTATTCCGTTCTCGTCCAAGAATTCCCTTCTGAATTTGGAAACTCCCTGACTGAGTAGAAATACGTCCATCTTGCAATACGTCACCATTTCCGCCCTCATGTCGAAGACGTACCCGGAGGACGCCTTTTCTTCGTGCCACTGCTCGAAGGCTTTCCGACCCTCCGCCGACATGCCCTCCTGACAGTAATGCCTTTTGTCGGGAATCGAACCCACGTACTGCTCGTTTTCCTTCGTGTTAAACAGGTACGGGAAATAACCCTTGCATTCCTTCAATCCGAAGGTCTTGGAAAAGCGGGAGAGTGGCATGGGTATGAAGTTGAGCGAGTCTAGAAATGTGACGTCACCGTACCTCATCCTGTAGATCTTGCTCCCGTTCATGATGAGCTCCGGCACCAAGTCTAAGTGCACCACCATGTACTTTAATAAAAACTGTCCGTCGTAAGCTCTGAGGTTATGCGCCACGACGTAGACGTCCCAGGCTTCGAACCTCGGCTGCGCGATGTGTTCGAAAAGCTGCTTCACGGGCTCGTCCATGAACACCCATTCTTTGCAACCGCATTCGGTGCAGTATGCCGTCTTGTGGCGTTCGTCGATGCACAGCGAACAGGCTTGGTACAACACGCACAAGTTAGGTACATGCTCGTATGTGTCCTTTTTGCCGGTATATGGAATGTTTTGCGTGCATTCAAAGTCGATAAACATGAACACGTACCGGTTTCTTTTGTTCTTTGTGGCATACGGCTGCATATAGCACATGTGGCTAGAATTCACGTGTGCCTTGCAATGATTGCAGTACTTTTCCCCGCACTGGTGCGCGGTTTTTCTGTGCCTCGCATTCACCAGCTTGTTGCAAGACGTGCACACCTTTTCTACATCGCACACCGACAGCGCCTTTGGGTAAAAAACGCCTTTCTTTGCGTGGTTTGCAAAGCATGTCGGTCCCTTAAAATCTCTGTTGCACTCGGCGCAGCGTATGTAGGCGTCGAATCGCGCATCGCACAGCTGATGGCATTTAGCGCACCTGGCGTCGCACCTATGAAATTGTTTTTTGTGTGCCGAGGGATGATGACACTGGCGGCAATACCATTTGCATTTAAAGCACTTGTGAAGGTTCACGATAGCATTAAAGTGCCCGGCGTGGAGCATGACGTCGATGTATTTATCGCATTTCTTATCCGACGCGTACAGCACGTGCTTCCCCGTATGATCGCCAAACACCGTCACAGCGTAGCCCTTTAACGCAGCGTCAAAGCGTCTGACGTCATCTATCGTGCAGCTGTCGTGGCCTTGACCGATGCTCGCACACAAGGCTACGGCCTTCGATTTTTGCAGATACTCGGAGCGCGTCATCGTTCTATAGTTGACGTCGCGATCCACTTTGGCTTTAACTACAACAATGGCTCTTGCTAAACACAAGTTGTCTTTGTTGGCTATTTCGACAATGCCTTTATTGTCCCTACAGGCATCGCAAGGTTGGTGGCACGAACCCGAGACCTCCTTGGTCGACACAAACGTCACGTGAAGAGGCCCGCTTAGCAAGAATTGTTGGTTACTTTGCATTACTTTTTCGATGCTTCCAACAATGACATCCGCATTCAATTGCTCTACGCGTCTCACGCTCATGTTGAAGGCTTTGGACGTTTCCTTTTCGTCTGTTATGGATATGCCTAAATATCCGGGTTCGTTTTCTAACAGGTTCTCTTTCGCAAAGTTTAGAATATCGTTAAACAAATGCGATACCCATTGCTCCGGGTTAACATCTCTGGGGACCGGGTTTACGGTAATTTGAGACTCTGTAAAGCCGGAAAAAAGCTTTGGCAGCCTTCTCTGCTTGTGTCCTATAATTTCGAACGTAGGCTGCAAGGTGCCATCGCGACTTCCCCCGGGTTGTGGGTCCATCTTATCGTCCGAATGCACCGATCGCTCTTTCCCTGCAAAGTGCTGCTGCTATTTTGTTTTTATTTTAAAACTATTTTTCGTCAAATAGAACGATTTTGTAGAAAAACCCACTATCGCCCCCGTTTCTCACTACGGGCGTTTGCTCTTGGCACCGGGGTTTTATAAGCTCGCTTATCGCAGCCGCTGTTTCATCATGCGCGTCGAGTTAAATGCCTCGTTTCGCCACAAAATTGTCAAGTTGTAAAAAGCGCGGTCATCCTGTCACGAACCGCCACTGCGCAATCCCCACCACCGACAATAAGCTGCACTTTAACGCTGACGAATTTCCGCTTCTCACGCCTCTGTTTTCACTTACGTCAGCACAAGCTCTTTGCGTGTAGTAGTGCTGTATGAGAATTCCTGATGTTATTAGTGCAATATTTAAAACTATGAGTGCCGTGTGTAGTGTTTTGTGTTGTGCCGTGCGTACGTGTTATGTAAAATGTAAGAATTAAATACAATCAGCAGATACTTCCTTTCTAAGGAGTAACACCAACTGTTGAATAAAAATTCTCAAGTGCTACGTTCGTATGACCTCTACCCTCTATCTCTTATAGGTGAGTACGAAAGTTTATTTTCATATACACTTAATTTTAATCCAGATAAACTTTTCGGGAAATGGTTGCATTGCACATCCGTTATACACTGGCCTTAAAATTCTAAATTCTTTCCATCAACATGGCGAGCAAGAACTGAAAAGCGACATGCCTTTTAAAAAAGAATGGTTAAGCATTGTACAATTCGAACCATTTATAACAGATATCTCGGAAATGGCTGACGTCACAAAAAAGTTATTTCAAATAAATTGTGTGTGTTTCCTCAAACCTTAGCAGTTATACAAGATCATAGAAAATTTCTTCCGAATCAAGAGGACTTCACAGGCTATTTCCACAAAATTCGAGATATACATTTTATTTTCATATAAATGTCTTTAATATATGGTGTTGTAATTAAAATCGTCAGAGACAGTTTTAGAAAATAAAACATTTCGGAAAATAGTTGATGTAAAGGGTAGTTTGGGGTGGAGGGACTTTCTTGAAAATCTCTGTGTCGTATCTTTGGAAGGTACTCAACCTAAATACCAAGTTTAGTATTTATCCGACTTTTCATTTTTGAGTTATGCTGCTCTGACACATACACACAGAATTTTCTAAAAATGTTTTTATTCAGGGGACCTCAAAACAAGTATTTAGTTTTCCAGTGAAATCTCAATATTGAATATTTGGATGCAATGCATACCTCCTCTACCTACTATTTTACGTGGTAGAGAGAGTAGAAATACCAACCTCTTCAGCAATGGTGACGAGAAACGTAGGCGTAAAAGTTAAAAATATAGATCGGTACACGCTAAAATTTATAAAAAAGTCTGTATTCCTGGTTTCCTTAAGAAATAAATGCACAATTTGTAACAAGGAAATTTTGATACAGCAACTTAGTTCTTTCGAAATCTTTTGAAAAACCGTATCTTTTATTTTTTTTCGGTACCGAAATTTAACAATTTCTTAAAACAACTTGTAAAATTGTATATAAACCTCTGTTCCAGACTACCCTTTACATTGAAAATTTTTCGAAAATTTTAATTTTCTCAAAAATGACTATAACGATTTTGATGAAAATATCATATGTTTAAGATAATGTCATGAGAAATGAAATGTATATCTCAAATTTTCTGGGAATGTCTCCAAAAGTATTCTTCATTGTGAACGCCTTTTACATAACTGGTAAACCATAAGAGATAGACAAAATTTTACTACACAAAAAATGTAGATCGCGTTAAAATACACAACTTATGCCATATACATTTCTTTTGTTGAGTGAACCGTTTTCGAGATATTGCTTGTTATTTCCTTAAATTTTCCAATACTTTACAAAATCGATTTTCTTTACTTGTTAAAAATTCAATATTCTTGGTATATAGAGGCTTATTATGAGGTGATAATCCATTTATATGAATTTTAAGCAGTTTGAAAGAAGTGAAGTAAACGCGATTTAACACTCACTAGGGGCTAGAAAATCGATTTTCTTTACTTGTTAAAAATTCAATATTCTTGGTATATACAGGCTTATTATGACGTGAAACAACCATTTATATGATTTTTAAGCAGTTTGAAAGAAGTGAAGTAAACGCAATTTTACACTCACTAGGGGTAGAAAATCGTTTGCACTGCACACTTTTGTGTTAAAATATATATACATTTTCAATTTTGTCATTGTGTAGATTTTGTTTGTTAAATTTTTTATACGCTACTATTATAGTGTGTGTGTGTTTGTGTGTGTGCGAGTATGTGCCTAGTATCCGTGCGCCACAAGCCAAAACGACGACATTATAGAAAAACTTTATCATCTGCCTACCGGACAGGGATAACTGCGAAAAACCTGAAAAAGCTCTAAGAGTATTCTAACGCTTACCGATCTGGAAAACCCGTGAAAACAAGATAGTACACTTTTTTAAATTTTCTCAAAAATGGCTATAACGATTTTGATGAAAATATCATATGTTTAAGATAATGTCATGAGATAGACAAAATTTTACTAAACAAAAAATGTAGATCGCGTTAAAATACACAACTTATGCCATATACATTTCTTTTGTTGAGTGAACCGTTTTCGATATATTGCTTGTTATTTCCTTAAATTTTCCAATACTTATACTTTTTTACTTTCTCTACTACGTATAGTAAGTAGGGGAAGTATTGCATTCCACCCAAAAATTCGATACCGAGATTTCACCGGAAATACACGTTTTGAGACCTCCTGAATCCAAAAAAAGCATTTTTGGAAACATGTCCGTGTGTGTGTCTGTGAGTCTGTCTGTGTGTGTGTGTGTTTGTGTGTGTGTGTTTGTGTGTGTGTGCGAGTATGTGCCTAGTATCCGTGCGCCACAAGCCAAAACGACGACATTATAGAAAAACTTTATCATCTGCCTACCGGACAGGGATAACCGCGAAAAACCTGAAAAAAGCTCTAAGAGTATTCTAACGCTTACCGATCTGGAAAACCCATGAAAACAAGATAGTACACTTTTTTTAATTTTATCAAAAATGGCTATAACGATTTTGATGAAAATATCATATGTTTAAGATAATGTCATGAGATAGACAAAATTTTACTACACAAAAAATGTAGATCGGGTTAAAATACACAACTTATGCCATATACATTTCTTTTGTCGAGTGAACCGTTTTCGAGATATTGCTTGTTATTTCCTTAAATTTTCCAATACTTATACTTTTTTACTTTCTCTGCTACGTGTAGTAAGTAGGGGAAGTATTGCATTCCACCCAAAAATTCGATACCGAGATTTCACCGGAAATACACGTTTTGAGACCTCCTGAATCCAAAAAAAGCATTTTTGGAAACATGTCCGTGTGTGTGTCTGTCTGTGTGTGTGTGCGAGTATGTGCCTAGTATCCGTGCGCCGACAAGGTAAAACTTCATCATTTGCCTACCGAGCAGGGACAACCGCTAAAAAACCTGAGAAAACCTCGAAAATTAGAAACGGTTTCGTCAAGCAGGGAAAACCTATGAAAAAGCAGAAAGAGCTTGCATTCGTTTACCATCCGCAGAAAACCCCAAAAAACTAGTTATTTTTTAAAAAAACGAAAAAACAAAAAGAAAAAAAGAAAAAAAAAGGAGAAGACGAATAATATAAGTATGGCAACTGCAACGGGTGTGTGTGTGTGTGTGTGCGAGTATGTGCCTAGTATCCGTGCGCCGACAAGGTAAAACTTCATCATTTGCCTACCGAGCAGGGACAACCGCTAAAAAACCTGAGAAAACCTCGAAAACTAGAAACGGTTTCGTCAACCACTACAGAAAACGCCTACCAACCAGGGAAAACCTATGAAAAAGCAGAAAGAGCTTGCATTCGCTTACCATCCGCAGAAAACCCCAAAAAACTAGTTATTTTTTAAAAAACGAAAAAACAAAAAGAAAAAAAGAAACAAAAAGGAAAAGATGAATAATATAAGTATGGCGGAAACAGCTTGCATTCGTCTAACAACCAGAGAAAACCCCGAAACACTAGTTATTTAAAATTGCTGATGAGTTCTGGATAGGCTTTTGCAAATTTTGTTGGTAGCAAAACTTACCTTTTCCATCACCTCCAACATACCCCACTCCACACCTTTTTTCTTTCCACCAATCATAATCTCTCTTATTCTCACCAATCAACAACTTTCATTTGTTCCTTTCCACCAATAACATCACTTCTTATTCCCACCAATCACAACTTCACACGTCACTTTCTGTTATACTTTTTATCCCTCGTTCGCCATCTTTCCCCTCTTTCAGCCCCAACCTCCGCACAGACAACACCTCACCGCTCCTTAACCTCAACTTCATGCCTCCGCCATCTTATTTAGTTCCCATTTTTACCACCGCGCCTCTCATCTCCCAACCAGATTGTCGGCAAGAACAGATCTCGTTCATTCACACCTCGACGGTTGACTCGACAGCAGCTACTGTGAACACCTACGGCGTACACGTTTTTGACCGCTTTCGACCGGCTATGAGAACCCTGCTCCTACGTACGCTAGCGACCATCACGATGGTCCAGTACCAGGTTTTTGGTATAGTTAAATTACGCCTCTGCAAAGGGTGTCTGTACCGCTTTAAAAACCTAGGTATATCAGTGCGTAGTGATGTTGGTTGATCTTAAAGCCGGTTAAGCATTTTCAAAAACAGTTTGCTTTTATTTTACCGCGTCGCGTGCCGCGCTTTTGGTGACGCATCCACACCAGTAACAGGTAAGTACCACACGCATAATTATTTTTCGGACCTGCTTGGCGTAGGAATATATCCTTTCGTGTTTTGGTACTGTAACCTCAAATCTCCTTACCTTCCTCTTGCGTCCGCCATCTTGTTTAGTTCTCACCGCATCTCCTTGTCGCAGACCCTCCGCCATTTTTAGTTCCCACTATTTTAACCTCAAAATCTACTCTTCTAAGCTCTTGCTACCGCCATCTTCGTTTAGTTCCCATTCTCAACACCGCGTCTCCTTACCCCCACCTCTTGCGACCGCCATGTTCACCACTAACCTCCAAATTTCCTCGTCCTTAAACCTCTTGTCTCAACCACCTTGTTTAGTTCCCATTTTCGCCACCGCATCTCATATCGCCCTATCTCTCTATCCACTCAAGAAAACTACCATCCAACGTTCAAAAAATTGCTGATCAGTTCTCAACAGGCTTTTGCAAATCTTGTTGCTAGCAAAACTTACCTTTCCCATCACCTCCAACATACCCCACTCCCACACCTTTTTCTTTCCACCAATCATAATCTCTCTTATTCTTACCAATCAACAACTCTCATTTGTTCCTTTCCACCAATAACATCACTTCTTATTCCCACCAATCACAACTTCACACGTCACTTTCTGTTACACTTTTTATCCCTCGCTCCCCATCTCTTCCCTCTTTCAGTCCCGACCTCCGCACAGACAACACCTCGCCACCCAGCTCCTCTCCATCACGCGACCTCCATACTCTTCCATCTTCCTTCCTTCATCTTCCACCCAAATTAACGAACCAATCAAAACACTCCACGTCACTTCCTCTTTTTCCTTCACCTTACCCTAATCCTCAATTCTTTCAACTCGTCCCGGATGAGCCAATCGGTTTAACGATAATCCTACCGCTCAGGGCGCTTTTCAAACTTACCGCCGCCGCCGTCGCACGCAGCGACACTAGCGACACGAGCGCCCCTAGCGGCAGGATTATCGTTAAAACAATTGGCTCATCCGGGACTAATACTACTGTGGTGCTTTATATTTTGTTGCAGCTCAGTGAAGGGGAACCAAGGTTAATACACACACAGATAAGCTCTTTCTATCATAGCATAGTATACCATTTAGAAGAGATTACTAGTGGTGCTTTACAGTTTGTTGCAGCCCAGTGAATGGGAACCATGGTTAGTAGTCACACAGATAAGCTATGGTCTATCATAGCATTGTTGACCATTTAGTAGAGATTACTAGTGGTGCTTTATATTTTGTTGCAGCCCAGTGAAGGGGAAGCATGATCATGATGATGGATACACACACAGATAAGCTCTGGTCTATCATAGCATTTTATACCATTTAGTAGAGATTACTAGTGGTGCTTTATAGTTTGTTGCAACCCAGTAAGGGGAACCATGGTCAGTAGTCACACAGATAAGCTCTCGTCTATCTTAGCATTGTATACCATTTAGTAGAGATTACTAGTGGTGCTTTATAGTTTGTTGCAGCCCAGTGAACGGCAACCATGGTCAGTAGTCACACAGATAAGTAATGGTCTATCATAGCATTTTATACCATTTACTAGAGATTACTAGTGGTGCTTTATAGTTTGTTGCAGCCCAGTGAAGGGGATCGATGATCATAATGAACGATAGACACACAAATAAGCTCTGGTCTAGCATAGCATTGTATACCATTTACTAGAGATTACTAGTGGTGCTTTATACTTTGTTGCAGCTCAGTGAAGGGCACCCATGATCATGATGGATACACACAGATAAGCTCTGGTCTATCATAGCACTATAAAACCATTTACTAGAGATTACTAGTGCTGCTTTATAGTTTGTTGCAGGCCAGTGAAGGGGAACCATGATAATGATGAACCATAGAAACACAGATAAAATCTGGTCTGTCATAGCACTCTAAAACCATTTACTAGAAATCACTATCGCTGCTTTATAGTTTGTTACAGCCCAGTGAAGGGGAACCATGATCATGATCAAGGATACACGCACAGATAAGCTCTGGTCTATCATAGCATTTATACCATTTACTAGACATTACTAGTGGTGCTTTATAGTTTGTTGCAGCCCAGTGAAAGGGAACGATGGTCAATAGATACACAGATAAGCTCTGGTCTATCATAACACTGTATACCAATTACTAGAGGTCACTAGTGGTACTATATATTTTGTTGCAGCTCAGTGAAGAGGAATCATGGTCAATAGACACACACATAAGCTCTGGTCTATCATAACACTCTATACCACTTACTAGAGATCACTAGTAATGCTTTATATCTTGTTGCAGCTCAGTGAAGGGGAATTATGGTCAATAGACACACAGATAAGCTCTGTTCTATCATAACACTCTATACCATTTACTAGAGATCACTTGTGGTACTATATATTTTGTTGCAGGTCAGTGAAGGGGAATCATGGTCAATAGACACACAGATAAGCTCTGGTCTATCATAGCACACTACAGCATTTACTAGAGATCACTAGTGGTAATATATATATTTGGTTGCAGCTCAGTGAAGAGGAATCATGGTCAATAGACACACAGATAAGCTCTGGTCTATCATAACACTCTATTGCATTTACTAGAGATCACTAGTGGTACTATATATTTTGTTGCAGCTCAGTGAAGTGGAACAATGGTCAAAAGACACACAGATAAGCTCTGGTCTATCATAACACTCTATACCATTTGCTGGAGATCACTAGTGGTACTTTATATTAGTTTCCAGCTCAGTGAACGGGAATCATGGTCAATAGACACACAGATCTAACATAACACTCTCTACCATTTACCAGAGATCACTAGTGGTACTATATACTTTGTTGCAGCTCAGTGAAGGGGAATCATGGTCAATAGACACACAGATAAGCTCTGGTCTATCATAACACTCTTTACTATTTACTAGAGATCACTAGTGGTACTATATATTTGGTTACAGCTCAGTGAAGGGGAATCATGGTCAATAGACACACAGATAAGCTCTGGTCTATCATAACACTCTATACCATTTACTAGAGATCACTAGTGGTACTATATATTTGGTTACAGCTCAGTGAAGGGGCATCATGGTGAATAGACATACAGATAAGCACTTGTCTATCATAACAATCTATTGCATTTACTAGAGATCACTAGTGGTACTATATATTTGGTTACAGCTCAGTGAAAAGGAATCATGGTCAATAGACACACAGATAAGCTCTTATCTATCATAACACTCTATACCATTTACCAGAGATCACTAGTGGTACTATATATTTTGTTGCAGCTCAGTGAAGAGGAATCATGGTCAATAGACACACAGATAAGCTCTTGTCTATCATAACAAACTATACCATCTACTAGAGATCACTAGTGGTACTATATATTTAGTTACAGCTCAGTGAAGGGGAATCATGGCGAATAGACACACAGATAAGCTCTTGTCTATCATAGCATTGTATACCATTTACTACAGATCACTAGTGGTACTATATATTTTGTTGCAGCTCAGTGAAGGGGAATCATGGTCAACAGACACACAGATAAGCTCTAAGCTATCATAACACTCTATACCATTTACTAGAGATCACTAGTGGTACTATATATTTTGTTGCAGCTCAGTGAAGGGGGACCATGGTCAATAGACACACAGATAAGCTCTGTTCTATCATAACACTCTATACCATTTACTAGAGATCACTAGTGGTACTATATATTTTGTTGCAGCTCAGTGAAGAGGAATCATGGTCAATAGACACACAGATAAGCTCTGGTCTATCACAGCACACTATACCATTTACTAGAGATCACTAGTTGTACTATATATTTGGTTGCAGCTCAGTGAAGGGGAACCATGGTCAATAGACACACAGATAAGCTCTGGTCTATCACAGCACACTATACCATTTACTAGAGATCACTAGTAGTACTATATATTTGGATACAGCTCAGTGAAGGGGAATCATGGTCAATAGACACACAGATAAGCTCTAAGCTATCATAACACTCTATACCATTTACTAGAGATCACAAGTGGTACTATATATTTTGTTGCAGCTCAGTGAAGGGGAATCACGGTCAATAGACAAACAGATAAGCTCTTGTCTATCATAGCATTGTATACCATTTACTAGAGATCACTAGTGGTACTATATATTTTGTTGCAGCTCAGTGAAGGGGAATCATGGTCAATAGACACACAGATAAGCATAAAGCTATCATAACACTCTATACCATTTACTAGAGATCACAAGTGGTACTATATATTTTGTTGCAGCTCAGTGAAGAGGCATCAAGGTCAATAGACACACAGATAAGCTCTTGTCTATCATAGCACTCTATACCATTTACTAGAGGTCACTAGTGGTACTATATATTTTGTTGCAGATCTGTGAAGGGGAATCATGGTCAATAGACACACAGATAAGCTCTGGTCTATCATAGCACTCTATACCATTTACTAGAGATCACTAGTGGTACTATATATTTGGTTACAGCTCAGTGAAGAGGAATCATGGTCAATAGACACACAGATAAGCTCTGGTCTATCATAGCACACTATACCATTTACTAGAGATCAGTAGCGGTACTATATATTTTGTTGCAGCTCAGTGAGGGGGAATCATGGTCAATAGACACACAGATAAGCTCTGGTCTAACATAAAACTCTATACCATTTACTAGCGATCACTAGTGGTACTATATGTTTTGTTACAGCTCAGTGAAGGGGAATCATGGTCAATAGACACACAGATAAACTCTTGTCTATCATAACACTCTATACCATTTAATAGAGATCACTAGTGGTACAATATATTTGTTTGCAGCTCAGTGAAGGGGAATCATGGTCAATAGACACATAGATATGCTCAGGTCTATCATAACACTCTATACCATTTACTAGAGATCACTAGTGGTACTATATATTTTGTTGCAGCTCAGTGAAGGGGAATGATGGTCAATAGACATACAGATAAGCTCTGGTGTATCACAGCACGCTATACTATTTACTGGAGATCACTAGTGGTACTATATATTTTGTTGCAGCTCAGTGAAGGGGAATTATCTTCAATAGACACACAGATAAGCTCTTTTCTATCATAGCATTGTATACCATTTACTAGAGATCACTAGTGGTACTATATATCTTGTTGCAGCTCAGTGAAGGGGAGTCATGGTCAATAGACACACAGATAAGCTCTGTTCTATCATAACACTCTATACCATTTACTAGAGATAACTAGTGGTACTATATATTTTGTTGCAGCTCAGTGAAGCGGAATTATGGTCAATAGACACACAGATAAGCTCTTGTCTATCATAGCATTGTATACCATTTACTAGAGATCACTAGTGGTACTATATATTTTGTTGCAGCTCAGTGAAGGGGAATCATGGTCAATAGACACACAAATAAGCTCTGGTCTGTCATAGCACACTATACCATTTACTAGAGATCACTAGTGGTACTATATATTTTGTTGCAGCTCAGTGAAGAGGAAAAGTGATCAATAGACACACAGATACGCTCTGGTCTATCTTAACATTCTATTGCATTTACTGGAGATCACTAGTGGTACTTTATATTTTGTTGCAGCTCAGTGAAGGCTAATCATGGTCTATAGACACACAGATAAGCTCTGGTGTATCACAGCAGTGTATGCCATTTACTAGAGATCACTAGTAGTACTATAATTTTGTTGCAGCTCAGTGAAGAGGAACCATGGTCAATAGACTCACAGATAAGCTCTTGTCTATCATAGCATTGTATACCATTTACTAGAGATCACTAGTGGTACGATATATTTTGTTGCAGCTCAGTGAAGGGGAGTCATGGTCAATAGACACACAGATAAGCTCTGTTCTATCATAACACTCTATACCATTTACTAGAGATCACTAATGGTACTATATATTTTGTTGCAGCTCAGTGAAGGGGAATCATGGTCAATAGACACACAGATAAGCTCTGGTCTATCATAGCACTCTATACCATTTACTGGAGATCACTAGTGGTACTATATATTTGGTTGCAACTCAGTGAAGGGGAACCATGGTCAATAGACACACAGATAGGCTCTTTCTATCATAGCATTGTATACTATTTAGTAGAGATTACTAGTGGTGCTTTATAGTTTGTTGCAGCCCAGTGAAGGGGAACCATGGTCAGTAGTCACACATATAAGCTCTGGTCTATCATAGCATTGTATACCATTTAGTAGAGATTACTAGTGGTGCTTAATAGTTTGTTCCAGTCCAGTGAAGGGGAACCATGGTTAGTAGTCACACCGATAAGCTCTGGTCTATCATAGCACTCTATAACATTTACTAGAGATTACTAGTGGTGCTTTATATTTTGTTGCAGCCCAATGAAGGGGAACCATGATCATGATGAAGGATACACACACAGATAAGCTCTGGTCTATCACAGCATTTTATACCATTTAGTAGAGATTACTAGTGGTGCTTTATAGTTTGTTGCAGCCCAGTGAAAGGGAACCATGGTCAGTAGTCACACAGATAAGCTCTGGTCTATCATAGCATTTTATACATTTTAGTAGAGATTACTAGTGGTGCTTTATAGTTTGTTGCAGCCCAGTGAAAGGGAACCATGGTCAGTAGTCACACAGATAAGCACTGGTCTATCATAGGATTTTATACCATTTACTAGAGATTACTAGTGGTGCTTTATAGTTTGTTGCAGCCCAGTGAAGGGGAACTATGGTCAGTAATCACACAGGTAAGCTCTGGTCTATCATAGCATTGTATACCATTTAGTAGAGATTACTAGTGGTGCTTTATATTTTGTTGCAGCCCAGTGAAGGGGAACCATGGTCAATAGACACACAAATAAGCTCTTGTCTATCATAGCATTGTATACCATGTACTGGAGATCACTAGTGGTACTATATATTTTGTTGCAGCTCAGTGAAGGGGAACCAAGGTCAATAGACACACAGATAAGCTCTGGTCTATCATAACACTCTATTGCATTTACTAGAGATCACTAGTGGTACTATATATATGGTTACAGCTCAGTGAAGGGGAATCATGGTCAATAGACACACGGATAAGCTCTGGTCTATCGTAGCACTCTATACCATTTACTAGAGATCACTAGTGGTACTATATATTTTGCTGCAACTCAGTGAAGAGGAATCATGGTCAATAGACACACAGATAAGCTCTTGTCTATCATAACACTTATACCATTTACTAGAGATCACTAGTGGTACTATATATTTTGTTGCAGCTCAGTGAAGGGGAATCATGGTCAATAGACATAGAGATAAGCTCTGGAGTATCATAGCACTCTATACTATTTACTGGAGATCACTAGTGGTACTATATATCTTGTTGCTGCTCAGTGAAGGAGAATCATGGTCAATAGACACACAGATAAGCTCTTGTCTATCATAACACTCTATACCATTTACTAGAGATCACTTGTGGTACTATATATTTGGTTACAGCTCAGTGAGGGGAATCATGGTCAATAGACACACAGATAAGCTCTTGTCTATCATAACACTCTATACCATTTACTAGAGATCACTTGTGGTACTATATATTTGGTTACAGCTCAGTGAGGGGGAATCATGGTCAATAGACACACAGATAAGCTCTTGTCTATCATAACACTCTATACCATTTACTAGAGATCACTAGTAGTACTATATATTCTGTTGCAGCTTAGTGAAGAGGAATCATGGTCAATAGACACACAGATAAGCTCTGGTCTATCATAACACTCTATACTATTTACTAGAGATCACTAGTGGTACTATATATTCTGTTGCAGCTTAGTGAAGAGGAATCATGGTCAATAGACACACAGATAAGCTCTGGTCTATCATAACACTCTATACTACTTACTAGAGATCACTAGTGGTACTATATATTTTGTTGCAGCTCAGTGAAGGGGAATCATGGTCAATAGACACACAGATAAGCTCTGGTCTATCATAACACTCTATACCATTTACTAAGAGATCACTAGTGAAACTATATATTTGGTTACAGCTCAGTGAAGGGGAATCATGGTCAATAGACACACAGATAAGCTCTGGTCTATCATAGGACTTTATACCATTTACTGGAGATCATTAGTGGTACTATATATTTGGTTGCAACTCAGTGAAGGGGAATCATGGTCAATAGAGAAACAGATAGGCTCTTTCTATCATAGCATTGTATACCATTTAGTAGAGATTACTAGTGGTGCTTTGTAGTTTGTTCCAGCCCAGTGAAGGGGAACCATGGTTAGTAGTCACAAAGATAAGCTCTGGTCTATCATAGCACTCTATACCATTTACTAGAGATTACTAGTGGTGCTTTATATTTTGTTGCAGCCCAGTGAAGGGGAACCATGAGCATGTTGAAGGATACACACACAGATAAGCTCTGGTCTATCACAGCATTTTATACCATTTAGTAGAGACTACTAGTTGTACTTTATAGTTTGTTGCAGCCCAGTGAAAGGGAACCATGGTCAGTACTCACACAGATAAGTTCTTGTCTATCATAGCATTTTATACCATTTAGTAGAGATTACTAGTGGTGCTTTATAGTTTGTTGCAGCCCAGTAAAGGGGAACCATGGTCAGTAGTCACACAGATAAGCACTGGTCTATCATAGCATTTTATACCATTTACTAGAGATTACTAGTGGTGCTTTATAGTTTGTTGCAGCCCAGTGAATGGGAACCATGGTTAGTAGTTACACAGATAAGCTATGGTCTATCATAGCATTGTATACCATATAGTAGAGATTACTAGTGGTGCTTTATATTTTGTTGCAGCCCAGTGAAGGGGAACCATGATCATGATGAAGGATACACACACAGATAAGCTCTGGTCTATCATAGCATTTTATACCATTTAGTAGAGATTACTAGTGGTGCTTTATAGTTTGTTGCACCCCAGTGAAGGGGAACCATGGTCAGTAGTCACATAGATAAGCTCTGGTCTATCATAGCATTTTATACCATTTAGTAGAGATTACTAGTGGTGCTTTATAGTTTGTTGCAGCCCAGTGAACGGTAACCATGGTCAGTAGTCACATAGATAAGCTCTGGTCAATCATAGCATTTTATACCATTTAGTAGAGATTACTAGTGGTGCTTTATAGTTTGTTGCAGCCCAGTGAACGGGAACCATGCTCAGTAGTCACACAGATAAGTAGTGGTCTATCATAGCATTTTATACCATTTAATAGAGTTTACTAGTGGCGCTTTATAGTTTGTTGCAGCCCAGTGAAGGGGATCGATGATCATAATGAACGATAGACACACAAATAAGCTCTGGTCTAGCATAGCATTGTATACCATTTACTAGAGATTACTAGTGGTGCTTTATAGTTTGTTGCAGCTCAGTGAAGGGGACCCATGATCATGATGGATACACACAGATAAGCTCTGGTCTATCATAGCACTCTAAAACCATTTACTATAGATTACTAGTGCTGCTTTATAGTTTGTTACAGCTCAGTGAAGGGGAACCATGATCATGATGGATACACACACAGATAAGCTCTGGTCTATCATAGCATTTATACCATTTACAAGACATTACTAGTGGTGCTTTATAGTTTGTTGCAGCCCAGTGAAAGGGAACCATGGTCAATAAATACACAGATAAGCTCTGGTCTATCATAACACTCTATACCATTTACTAGAGGTCACTAGTGGTATTATATATTTTGTTGCAGCTCAGTGAAGAGGAATCATGGTCAATAGACACACACATAAGCTCTGGTCTATCATAACACTCTATACCATTTACTAGAGATCACTAGTGGTGCTTTATATTTTGTTGCACCTCAGTGAAGGGGAATTATGGTCAATAGACACACAGATAAGCTCTTGTCTATCATAGCATTGTATACCATTTACTAGAGATCACTAGTGGTACTATATATTTTGTTGCAGCTCAGTGAAGGGGAGTCATGGTCAATAGACACACAGATAAGCTCTGTTCTATCATAACACTCTATACCATTTACTAGAGATCATTAGTGGTACTATATATTTGGTTACAGTTCAGTGTAGGGGAACCGTGGTCAATAGACACACAGATAAGCTCTTGTCTATCATAACACTCTATGCCATTTACTAGAGATCACTAGTGGTACTATATATTCTGTTGCAGCTTAGTGAAGAGGAATCATGGTCAATAGACACACAGATAAGCTCTTGTCTATCATGACACTCTATACCATTTACTAGAGATCACTAGTGGTACTATATATTTGGTTACAGCTCAGTGAAGGGGAATCATGGTCAATAGACACATAGATAAGCTCTGGTCTATCATAACACTCTATACCATTTACTAGAGATAACTAGTGGTCCTATATATTTTGTTGCAGCTCAGTGAAGGGGAATTATGGTCAATAGACACACAGATAAGCTCTTGTCTATCATAGCATTGTATACCATTTACTAGAGATCACTAGTGGTACTATATATTTTGTTGCAGCTCAGTGAAGGGGAATCATGGTCAATAGACACACAAATAAGCTCTGGTCTGTCATAGCACACTATACCATTTACTAGAGATCACTAGTGGTACTATATATTTTGTTGCAGCTCAGTGAAGAGGAAAAGTGATCAATAGACACACAGATACGCTCTGGTCTATCTTAACATTCTATTGCATTTACTGGAGATCACTAGTGGTACTTTATATTTTGTTGCAGCTCAGTGAAGGCTAATCATGGTCTATAGACACACAGATAAGCTCTGGTGTATCACAGCAGTGTATACCATTTACTAGAGATCACTAGTAGTACTATAATTTTGTTGCAGCTCAGTGAAGAGGAACCATGGTCAATAGACTCACAGATAAGCTCTTGTCTATCATAGCATTGTATACCATTTACTAGAGATCACTAGTGGTACGATATATTTTGTTGCAGCTCAGTGAAGGGGAGTCATGGTCAATAGACACACAGATAAGCTCTGTTCTATCATAACACTCTATACCATTTACTAGAGATCACTAATGGTACTATATATTTTGTTGCAGCTCAGTGAAGGGGAATCATGGTCAATAGACACACAGATAAGCTCTGGTCTATCATAGCACTCTATACCATTTACTGGAGATCACTAGTGGTACTATATATTTGGTTGCAACTCAGTGAAGGGGAACCATGGTCAATAGACACACAGATAGGCTCTTTCTATCATAGCATTGTATACTATTTAGTAGAGATTACTAGTGGTGCTTTATAGTTTGTTGCAGCCCAGTGAAGGGGAACCATGGTCAGTAGTCACACATATAAGCTCTGGTCTATCATAGCATTGTATACCATTTAGTAGAGATTACTAGTGGTGCTTTATAGTTTGTTCCAGTCCAGTGAAGGGGAACCATGGTTAGTAGTCACACCGATAAGCTCTGGTCTATCATAGCACTCTATAACATTTACTAGAGATTACTAGTGGTGCTTTATATTTTGTTGCAGCCCAATGAAGGGGAACCATGATCATGATGAAGGATACACACACAGATAAGCTCTGGTCTATCACAGCATTTTATACCATTTAGTAGAGATTACTAGTGGTGCTTTATAGTTTGTTGCAGCCCAGTGAAAAGGAACCATGGTCAGTAGTCACACAGATAAGCTCTGGTCTATCATAGCATTTTATACATTTTAGTAGAGATTACTAGTGGTGCTTTATAGTTTGTTGCAGCCCAGTGAAAGGGAACCATGGTCAGTAGTCACACAGATAAGCACTGGTCTATCATAGGATTTTATACCATTTACTAGAGATTACTAGTGGTGCTATATAGTTTGTTGCAGCCCAGTGAAGGGGAACTATGGTCAGTAATCACACAGGTAAGCTCTGGTCTATCATAGCATTGTATACCATTTAGTAGAGATTACTAGTGGTGCTTTATATTTTGTTGCAGCCCAGTGAAGGGGAACCATGGTCAATAGACACACAAATAAGCTCTTGTCTATCATAGCATTGTATACCATGTACTGGAGATCACTAGTGGTACTATATATTTTGTTGCAGCTCAGTGAAGGGGAACCAAGGTCAATAGACACACAGATAAGCTCTGGTCTATCATAACACTCTATTGCATTTACTAGAGATCACTAGTGGTACTATATATATGGTTACAGCTCAGTGAAGGGGAATCATGGTCAATAGACACACGGATAAGCTCTGGTCTATCGTAGCACTCTATACCATTTACTAGAGATCACTAGTGGTACTATATATTTTGCTGCAACTCAGTGAAGAGGAATCATGGTCAATAGACACACAGATAAGCTCTTGTCTATCATAACACTTATACCATTTACTAGAGATCACTAGTGGTACTATATATTTTGTTGCAGCTCAGTGAAGGGGAATCATGGTCAATAGACATAGAGATAAGCTCTGGAGTATCATAGCACTCTATACTATTTACTGGAGATCACTAGTGGTACTATATATCTTGTTGCTGCTCAGTGAAGGAGAATCATGGTCAATAGACACACAGATAAGCTCTGGTCTATCATAACACTCTATACCATTTACTAAGAGATCACTAGTGGTACTATATATTTGGTTACAGCTCAGTGAAGGGGAATCATGGTCAATAGACACACAGATAAGCTCTTGTCTATCATAACACTCTATACCATTTACTAGAGATCACTAGTGGTACTATATATTTTGTTGCAGCTCAGTGAAGAGGAACCATGGTCAATAGACACACAGATAAGCTCTTGTCTATCATAACACTCTATACCACTTACTAGAGATCACTACTGGTACTATATATTTGGTTGCAGCTCAGTGAAGTGGAATCATGGTCAATAGACACACAGATAAGCCCTGGTCTATCATAGCACACTATACCACTTACTAGAGATCACTAGTGGTACTATATATTTTGTTGCAGCTCAGTGAAGGGGAATCATGGTCAATAGACACACAAATAAGCTCTGGTCTATCATAGCACACTATACTATATACTAGAGTTCACTAGTGGTACTATATATTTTGTTGCAGCTCAGTGAAGAGGAAAAATGGTCAATAGACACACAGATACTCTGGTCTATCATAACATTCTATTGCATTTACTGGCGATCACTGGTGGTACTTTATATTTTGTTGCAGCTCAGTGAAGGGGAATCATGGTCTATAGACACACAGATAAGCTCTGGTGTATCACAGCAGTGTATACCATTTACTAGAGATCACTAGTGGTACTATAATTTTGTTGCAGCTCAGTGAAGAGGAACCATGGTCAATAGACACACAGATAAGCTCTGGTGTATCCTAACACTCTATACCATTTACTAGAGATCACTAGTGGTACTATATCTTTGGCTACAGCTCAGTGAAGGGGAATCATGGTCAATAGACACACAGATAAGCTCTGGTCTAACATAACACTCTCTACCATTTACTAGAGATAACTAGTGGTACTATATATTTTGTTGCAGCTCAGTGAAGGGGAATCATGGTCAATAGACACACAGATAAGCTCTTGTCTATCATAACACTCTATACCATTTACTAGAGATCACTTGTGGTACTATATATTCTGTTGCAGCTTAATGAAGAGGAACCATGGTCAATAGACACACAGATAAGCTCCTGTCCATCATAGCACTCTATACCATTTACTGGAGATCACTAGTTGTACTATATATTTTGTTGCAGCTCAGTGAAGGGGAACCATGGTCATGATGAAGAAAACACACACAGGTAAGCTCTGGTCTATCATAGCATTTTATACCATTTAGTAGAGATTACTAGTGGTGCTTTATAGTTTGTTGCACCCCAGTGAAGGGGAACCATGGTCAGTAGTCGCATAGATAAGCTCTGGTCTATCATAGCATTTTATACCATTTAGTAGAGATTACTAGTGGTGCTTTATAGTTTGTTGCAGCCCAGTGAATGGGAACCATGGTCAGTAGTCACATAGATAAGCTCTGGTCAATCATAGCATTTTATACCATTTAGTAGAGATTACTAGTGGTGCTTTATAGTTTGTTGCAGCCCAGTGAACGGGAACCATGGTCAGTAGTCACACAGATAAGTACTGGTCTATCATAGCATTTATACCATTTACTAGACATTACTAGTGGTGCTTTATAGTTTGTTGCAGCCCAGTGAAAGGGAACCATGGTCAATAGATACACAGATAAGCTCTGGTCTATCATAACACTGTATACCATTTACTAGAGGTCACTAGTGGTACTATATATTTTGTTGCAGCTCAGTGAAGAGGAATCATGGTCAATAGACACACACATAAGCTCTGGTCTATCATAACACTCTATACCATTTACTAGAGATCACTAGTGGTGCTTTATATTTTGTTGCAGCTCAGTGAAGGGGAATTATAGTCAATAGACACACAGATAAGCTCTTGTCTATCATAGCATTGTATACCATTTACTAGAGATCACTAGTGGTACTATATATTTTGTTGCAGCTCAGTGAAGCGGAGTCATGATCAAGAGACACACAGATAAGCTCTGTTCTATCATAACACTCTATACCATTTACTAGAGATAACTAGTGGTACTATATATTTTGTTGCAGCTCAGTGAAGGAGAATCATGGTCAATAGACACACAGATAAGCTCTTGTCTATCATAACACTCTATACCATTTACTAGAGATCACTTGTGGTACTATATATTTGGTTACAGCTCAGTGAGGGGAATCATGGTCAATAGACACACAGATAAGATCTGGTCTAACATAACACTCTATACCATTTACTAGAGATCACTAGTGGTACTATATATTTTGTTGCAGCTCAGTGAAGGGGAATCATGGTCAATAGACACACAGATAAGCTCTGGTCTAACATAACACTCTATACCATTTACTAGAGATCACTAGTGGTACTATATATTCTGTTGCAGCTTAGTGAAGAGGAATCATGAACAATAGACACACAGATAAGCTCTGGTCTATCATAACACTGTATACCATTTACTAGAGATCACTTGTGGTACTATATATTTGGTTACAGCTCAGTGAAGGGGAATCATGGTCAATAGACACACAGATAAGCTCTTGTCTATCATAACACTCTATACCATTTACTAGAGATCACTAGTGGTACTATATATTCTGTTGCAGCTTAGTGAAGAGGAATCATGATCAATAGACACACAGATAAGCTCTTGTCTATCATAACACTCTATACCATTTACTAGAGATCACTTGTGGTACTATATATTTGGTTACAGCTCAGTGAAGGGGAATCATGGTCAATAGACACACAGATAAGCTCTTGTCTATCATAACACTCTATACGATTTACTAGAGATCACTAGTGGTACTATATATTCTGTTGCAGCTTAGTGAAGACGAATCATGAACAATAGACACACAGATAAGCTCTGGTCTATCATAACACTCTATACCATTTACTAGAGATCACTTGTGGTACTATATATTTGGTTACAGCTCAGTGAAGGGGAATCATGGTCAATAGACACACAGATAAGCTCTTGTCTATCATAACACTCTATACCATTTACTAGAGATCACTAGTGGTACTATATATTCTGTTGCAGCTGGGTGAAGAGGAATCATGGTCAATAGACACACAGATAAGCTCTGGTCTATCATAACACTCTATACTATTTACTAGAGATCACTAGTGGTACTATATATTCTGTTGCAGCTTAGTGAAGAGGAATCATGGTCAATAGACACACAGATAAGCTCTGGTCTATCATAACACTCTATACTATTTACTAGACATCACTAGTGGTACTATATATTTTGTTGCAGCTCAGTGAAGGGGAATCATGGTCAATAGACACACAGATAAGCTCTGGTCTATCATAACACACTATACCATTTACTAAGAGATCACTAGTGAAACTATATATTTGGTTACAGCTCAGTGAAGGGGAATCATGGTCAATAGACACACAGATAAGCTCTGGTCTATCATAGGACTTTATACCATTTACTGGAGATCACTAGTGGTACTATATATTAAGTTACAGCTCAGTGAAGGGGAATCATGATCAATAGACACACAGATAAGCTCTTGTCTTTCATAACACTCTATACCATTTACTAGAGATCACTAGTGGTACTATATATTTGGTTACAGATCAGTGAAGGGGAATCATGGTCATTAGACACACAGATAAGTTCTTGTCTATCCTAACACTCTATACCATTTACTAGAGATCACTAGTGGTACTATATATTTTGTTGCAGCTCAGTGAAGAGGAACCATGGTCAATAGACACACAGATAAGCTCTTGTCCATCATAGCACTCTATACCATTTACTGGAGATCACTAGTTGTACTATATATTTTGTTGCAGCTCAGTGAAGGGGAACCATGGTCAATAGACACACAGATAAGCTCTGATCTATCATAACACTCTGTACCATTTACTACAGATCACTAGTGGTACTATATATTTGGTTGCAGCTCAGTGAAGGGGAATCATGGTCAATAGACACACAGATAAGCTCTGGTCCATCATAGGACTTTATACCATTTACTGGAGATCATTAGTGGTACTATATATTTCGTTGCAACTCAGTGAAGGGGAATCATGGTCAATAGACACACAGATAGGCTCTTTCTATCATAGCATTGTATACCATTTAGTACAGATTACTAGTGGTGCTTTGTAGTTTGTTCCAGCCCAGTGAAGGGGAACCATGGTTAGTAGTCACAAAGATAAGCTCTGGTCTATCATAGCACTCTATACCATTTACTAGAGATTACTAGTGGTACTATATATTTGGTTACCGCTCAGTGAAGGGGAATCATGGTCAATAGACACACAGATAAGCTCTTGTCTATCATAACACTCTATACCATTTACTAGAGATCACTAGTGGTACTATATATTTTGTTGCAGCTCAGTGAAGAGGAACCATGGTCAATAGACACACAGATAAGCTCTTGTCTATCATAACACTCTATACCACTTACTAGAGATCACTAGTGGTACTATATATTTGGTTGCAGCTCAGTGAAGTGGAATCATGGTCAATAGACACACAGATAAGCCCTGGTCTATCATAGCACACTATACCACTTACTAGAGATCACTAGTGGTACTATATATTTTGTTGCAGCTCAGTGAAGGGGAATCATGGTTAATAGACACACAAATAAGCTCTGGTCTATCATAGCACACTATACTATATACTAGAGATCACTAGTGGTACTATATATTTTGTTGCAGCTCAGTGAAGAGGAAAAATGGTCAATAGACACACAGATACGCTCTGGTCTATCATAATATTCTATTGCATTTACTGGCGATCACTGGTGGTACTTTATATTTTGTTGCAGCTCAGTGAAGGGGAATCATGGTCTATAGACACACAGATAAGCTCTGGTGTATCACAGCAGTGTATACCATTTACTAGAGATCACTAGTGGTACTATAATTTTGTTGCAGCTCAGTGAAGAGGAACCATGGTCAATAGACACACAGATAAGCTCTGGTGTATCCTAACACTCTATACCATTTACTGGAGATCACTAGTGGTACTATATATTTGGTTGCAACTCAGTGAAGGGGAACCATGGTCAATAGACACACAGATAGGCTCTTTCTATCATAGCATTGTATACTATTTAGTAGAGATTACTAGTGGTGCTTTATAGTTTGTTGCAGCCCAGTGAAGGGGAACCATGGTCAGTAGTCACACATATAAGCTCTGGTCTATCATAGCATTGTATACCATTTAGTAGAGATTACTAGTGGTGCTTTATAGTTTGTTCCAGTCCAGTGAAGGGGAACCATGGTTAGTAGTCACACCGATAAGCTCTGGTCTATCATAGCACTCTATAACATTTACTAGAGATTACTAGTGGTGCTTTATATTTTGTTGCAGCCCAATGAAGGGGAACCATGATCATGATGAAGGATACACACACAGATAAGCTCTGGTCTATCACAGCATTTTATACCATTTAGTAGAGATTACTAGTGGTGCTTTATAGTTTGTTGCAGCCCAGTGAAAAGGAACCATGGTCAGTAGTCACACAGATAAGCTCTGGTCTATCATAGCATTTTATACATTTTAGTAGAGATTACTAGTGGTGCTTTATAGTTTGTTGCAGCCCAGTGAAAGGGAACCATGGTCAGTAGTCACACAGATAAGCACTGGTCTATCATAGGATTTTATACCATTTACTAGAGATTACTAGTGGTGCTATATAGTTTGTTGCAGCCCAGTGAAGGGGAACTATGGTCAGTAATCACACAGGTAAGCTCTGGTCTATCATAGCATTGTATACCATTTAGTAGAGATTACTAGTGGTGCTTTATATTTTGTTGCAGCCCAGTGAAGGGGAACCATGGTCAATAGACACACAAATAAGCTCTTGTCTATCATAGCATTGTATACCATGTACTGGAGATCACTAGTGGTACTATATATTTTGTTGCAGCTCAGTGAAGGGGAACCAAGGTCAATAGACACACAGATAAGCTCTGGTCTATCATAACACTCTATTGCATTTACTAGAGATCACTAGTGGTACTATATATATGGTTACAGCTCAGTGAAGGGGAATCATGGTCAATAGACACACGGATAAGCTCTGGTCTATCGTAGCACTCTATACCATTTACTAGAGATCACTAGTGGTACTATATATTTTGCTGCAACTCAGTGAAGAGGAATCATGGTCAATAGACACACAGATAAGCTCTTGTCTATCATAACACTTATACCATTTACTAGAGATCACTAGTGGTACTATATATTTTGTTGCAGCTCAGTGAAGGGTAATCATGGTCAATAGACATAGAGATAAGCTCTGGAGTATCATAGCACTCTATACTATTTACTGGAGATCACTAGTGGTACTATATATCTTGTTGCTGCTCAGTGAAGGAGAATCATGGTCAATAGACACACAGATAAGCTCTGGTCTATCATAACACTCTATACCATTTACTAAGAGATCACTAGTGGTACTATATATTTGGTTACAGCTCAGTGAAGGGGAATCATGGTCAATAGACACACAGATAAGCTCTTGTCTATCATAACACTCTATACCATTTACTAGAGATCACTAGTGGTACTATATATTTTGTTGCAGCTCAGTGAAGAGGAACCATGGTCAATAGACACACAGATAAGCTCTTGTCTATCATAACACTCTATACCACTTACTAGAGATCACTACTGGTACTATATATTTGGTTGCAGCTCAGTGAAGTGGAATCATGGTCAATAGACACACAGATAAGCCCTGGTCTATCATAGCACACTATACCACTTACTAGAGATCACTAGTGGTACTATATATTTTGTTGCAGCTCAGTGAAGGGGAATCATGGTCAATAGACACACAAATAAGCTCTGGTCTATCATAGCACACTATACTATATACTAGAGTTCACTAGTGGTACTATATATTTTGTTGCAGCTCAGTGAAGAGGAAAAATGGTCAATAGACACACAGATACTCTGGTCTATCATAACATTCTATTGCATTTACTGGCGATCACTGGTGGTACTTTATATTTTGTTGCAGCTCAGTGAAGGGGAATCATGGTCTATAGACACACAGATAAGCTCTGGTGTATCACAGCAGTGTATACCATTTACTAGAGATCACTAGTGGTACTATAATTTTGTTGCAGCTCAGTGAAGAGGAACCATGGTCAATAGACACACAGATAAGCTCTGGTGTATCCTAACACTCTATACCATTTACTAGAGATCACTAGTGGTACTATATCTTTGGCTACAGCTCAGTGAAGGGGAATCATGGTCAATAGACACACAGATAAGCTCTGGTCTAACATAACACTCTCTACCATTTACTAGAGATAACTAGTGGTACTATATATTTTGTTGCAGCTCAGTGAAGGGGAATCATGGTCAATAGACACACAGATAAGCTCTTGTCTATCATAACACTCTATACCATTTACTAGAGATCACTTGTGGTACTATATATTCTGTTGCAGCTTAATGAAGAGGAACCATGGTCAATAGACACACAGATAAGCTCCTGTCCATCATAGCACTCTATACCATTTACTGGAGATCACTAGTTGTACTATATATTTTGTTGCAGCTCAGTGAAGGGGAACCATGGTCATGATGAAGAAAACACACACAGGTAAGCTCTGGTCTATCATAGCATTTTATACCATTTAGTAGAGATTACTAGTGGTGCTTTATAGTTTGTTGCACCCCAGTGAAGGGGAACCATGGTCAGTAGTCGCATAGATAAGCTCTGGTCTATCATAGCATTTTATACCATTTAGTAGAGATTACTAGTGGTGCTTTATAGTTTGTTGCAGCCCAGTGAATGGGAACCATGGTCAGTAGTCACATAGATAAGCTCTGGTCAATCATAGCATTTTATACCATTTAGTAGAGATTACTAGTGGTGCTTTATAGTTTGTTGCAGCCCAGTGAACGGGAACCATGGTCAGTAGTCACACAGATAAGTACTGGTCTATCATAGCATTTATACCATTTACTAGACATTACTAGTGGTGCTTTATAGTTTGTTGCAGCCCAGTGAAAGGGAACCATGGTCAATAGATACACAGATAAGCTCTGGTCTATCATAACACTGTATACCATTTACTAGAGGTCACTAGTGGTACTATATATTTTGTTGCAGCTCAGTGAAGAGGAATCATGGTCAATAGACACACACATAAGCTCTGGTCTATCATAACACTCTATACCATTTACTAGAGATCACTAGTGGTGCTTTATATTTTGTTGCAGCTCAGTGAAGGGGAATTATAGTCAATAGACACACAGATAAGCTCTTGTCTATCATAGCATTGTATACCATTTACTAGAGATCACTAGTGGTACTATATATTTTGTTGCAGCTCAGTGAAGCGGAGTCATGATCAAGAGACACACAGATAAGCTCTGTTCTATCATAACACTCTATACCATTTACTAGAGATAACTAGTGGTACTATATATTTTGTTGCAGCTCAGTGAAGGAGAATCATGGTCAATAGACACACAGATAAGCTCTTGTCTATCATAACACTCTATACCATTTACTAGAGATCACTTGTGGTACTATATATTTGGTTACAGCTCAGTGAGGGGAATCATGGTCAATAGACACACAGATAAGATCTGGTCTAACATAACACTCTATACCATTTACTAGAGATCACTAGTGGTACTATATATTTTGTTGCAGCTCAGTGAAGGGGAATCATGGTCAATAGACACACAGATAAGCTCTGGTCTAACATAACACTCTATACCATTTACTAGAGATCACTAGTGGTACTATATATTCTGTTGCAGCTTAGTGAAGAGGAATCATGAACAATAGACACACAGATAAGCTCTGGTCTATCATAACACTGTATACCATTTACTAGAGATCACTTGTGGTACTATATATTTGGTTACAGCTCAGTGAAGGGGAATCATGGTCAATAGACACACAGATAAGCTCTTGTCTATCATAACACTCTATACCATTTACTAGAGATCACTAGTGGTACTATATATTCTGTTGCAGCTTAGTGAAGAGGAATCATGATCAATAGACACACAGATAAGCTCTTGTCTATCATAACACTCTATACCATTTACTAGAGATCACTTGTGGTACTATATATTTGGTTACAGCTCAGTGAAGGGGAATCATGGTCAATAGACACACAGATAAGCTCTTGTCTATCATAACACTCTATACGATTTACTAGAGATCACTAGTGGTACTATATATTCTGTTGCAGCTTAGTGAAGACGAATCATGAACAATAGACACACAGATAAGCTCTGGTCTATCATAACACTCTATACCATTTACTAGAGATCACTTGTGGTACTATATATTTGGTTACAGCTCAGTGAAGGGGAATCATGGTCAATAGACACACAGATAAGCTCTTGTCTATCATAACACTCTATACCATTTACTAGAGATCACTAGTGGTACTATATATTCTGTTGCAGCTGGGTGAAGAGGAATCATGGTCAATAGACACACAGATAAGCTCTGGTCTATCATAACACTCTATACTATTTACTAGAGATCACTAGTGGTACTATATATTCTGTTGCAGCTTAGTGAAGAGGAATCATGGTCAATAGACACACAGATAAGCTCTGGTCTATCATAACACTCTATACTATTTACTAGACATCACTAGTGGTACTATATATTTTGTTGCAGCTCAGTGAAGGGGAATCATGGTCAATAGACACACAGATAAGCTCTGGTCTATCATAACACACTATACCATTTACTAAGAGATCACTAGTGAAACTATATATTTGGTTACAGCTCAGTGAAGGGGAATCATGGTCAATAGACACACAGATAAGCTCTGGTCTATCATAGGACTTTATACCATTTACTGGAGATCACTAGTGGTACTATATATTAAGTTACAGCTCAGTGAAGGGGAATCATGATCAATAGACACACAGATAAGCTCTTGTCTTTCATAACACTCTATACCATTTACTAGAGATCACTAGTGGTACTATATATTTGGTTACAGATCAGTGAAGGGGAATCATGGTCATTAGACACACAGATAAGTTCTTGTCTATCCTAACACTCTATACCATTTACTAGAGATCACTAGTGGTACTATATATTTTGTTGCAGCTCAGTGAAGAGGAACCATGGTCAATAGACACACAGATAAGCTCTTGTCCATCATAGCACTCTATACCATTTACTGGAGATCACTAGTTGTACTATATATTTTGTTGCAGCTCAGTGAAGGGGAACCATGGTCAATAGACACACAGATAAGCTCTGATCTATCATAACACTCTGTACCATTTACTACAGATCACTAGTGGTACTATATATTTGGTTGCAGCTCAGTGAAGGGGAATCATGGTCAATAGACACACAGATAAGCTCTGGTCCATCATAGGACTTTATACCATTTACTGGAGATCATTAGTGGTACTATATATTTCGTTGCAACTCAGTGAAGGGGAATCATGGTCAATAGACACACAGATAGGCTCTTTCTATCATAGCATTGTATACCATTTAGTACAGATTACTAGTGGTGCTTTGTAGTTTGTTCCAGCCCAGTGAAGGGGAACCATGGTTAGTAGTCACAAAGATAAGCTCTGGTCTATCATAGCACTCTATACCATTTACTAGAGATTACTAGTGGTACTATATATTTGGTTACCGCTCAGTGAAGGGGAATCATGGTCAATAGACACACAGATAAGCTCTTGTCTATCATAACACTCTATACCATTTACTAGAGATCACTAGTGGTACTATATATTTTGTTGCAGCTCAGTGAAGAGGAACCATGGTCAATAGACACACAGATAAGCTCTTGTCTATCATAACACTCTATACCACTTACTAGAGATCACTAGTGGTACTATATATTTGGTTGCAGCTCAGTGAAGTGGAATCATGGTCAATAGACACACAGATAAGCCCTGGTCTATCATAGCACACTATACCACTTACTAGAGATCACTAGTGGTACTATATATTTTGTTGCAGCTCAGTGAAGGGGAATCATGGTTAATAGACACACAAATAAGCTCTGGTCTATCATAGCACACTATACTATATACTAGAGATCACTAGTGGTACTATATATTTTGTTGCAGCTCAGTGAAGAGGAAAAATGGTCAATAGACACACAGATACGCTCTGGTCTATCATAATATTCTATTGCATTTACTGGCGATCACTGGTGGTACTTTATATTTTGTTGCAGCTCAGTGAAGGGGAATCATGGTCTATAGACACACAGATAAGCTCTGGTGTATCACAGCAGTGTATACCATTTACTAGAGATCACTAGTGGTACTATAATTTTGTTGCAGCTCAGTGAAGAGGAACCATGGTCAATAGACACACAGATAAGCTCTGGTGTATCCTAACACTCTATACCATTTACTAGAGATCACTAGTGGTACTATATATTTGGCTACAGCTCGGTGAAGGGGAATCATGGTCAATAGACACACAGATAAGCTCTGGTCTAACATAACACTCTCTACCATTTACTAGAGATAACTAGTGGTACTATATATTTTGTTGCAGCTCAGTGAAGGGGAATCATGGTCAATAGACACACAGATAAGCTCTTGTCTATCATAACACTCTATACCATTTACTAGAGATCACTTGTGGTACTATATATTCTGTTGCAGCTTAATGAAGAGGAACCATGGTCAATAGACACACAGATAAGCTCCTGTCCATCATAGCACTCTATACCATTTACTGGAGATCACTAGTTGTACTATATATTTTGTTGCAGCTCAGTGAAGGGGAACCATGGTCATGATGAAGAATACACACACAGATAAGCTCTGGTCTATCATAGCATTTTATACCATTTAGTAGAGATTACTAGTGGTGCTTTATAGTTTGTTGCACCCCAGTGAAGGGGAACAATGGTCAGTAGTCACATAGATAAGCTCTGGTCTATCATAGCATTTTATACCATTTAGTAGAGATTACTACTGGTGCTTTATAGTTTGTTGCAGCCCAGTGAACGGGAACCATGGTCAGTAGTCACATAGATAAGCTCTGGTCAATCATAGCATTTTATACCATTTAGTAGAGATTACTAGTGGTGCTTTATAGTTTGTTGCAGCCCAGTGAACGGGAACCATGGTCAGTAGTCACACAGATAAGTACTGGTCTATCATAGCATTTATACCATTTACTAGACATTACTAGTGGTGCTTTATAGTTTGTTGCAGCCCAGTGAAAGGGAACCATGGTCAATAGATACACAGATAAGCTCTGGTCTATCATAACACTGTATACCATTTACTAGAGGTCACTAGTGGTACTATATATTTTGTTGCAGCTCAGTGAAGAGGAATCATGGTCAATAGACACACACATAAGCTCTGGTCTATCATAACACTCTATACCATTTACTAGAGATCACTAGTGGTGCTTTATATTTTGTTGCAGCTCAGTGAAGGGGAATTATGGTCAATAGACACACAGATAAGCTCTTGTCTATCATAGCATTGTATACCATTTACTAGAGATCACTAGTGGTACTATATATTTTGTTGCAGCTCAGTGAAGGGGAGTCATGATCAAGAGACACACAGATAAGCTCTGTTCTATCATAACACTCTATACCATTTACTAGAGATAACTAGTGGTACTATATATTTTGTTGCAGCTCAGTGAAGGAGAATCATGGTCAATAGACACACAGATAAGCTCTTGTCTATCATAACACTCTATACCATTTACTAGAGATCACTTGTGGTACTATATATTTGGTTACAGCTCAGTGAGGGGAATCATGGTCAATAGACACACAGATAAGATCTGGTCTAACATAACACTCTATACCATTTACTAGAGATCACTAGTGGTACTATATATTTTGTTGCAGCTCAGTGAAGGGGAATCATGGTCAATAGACACACAGATAAGCTCTGGTCTAACATAACACTCTATACCATTTACTAGAGATCACTAGTGGTACTATATATTCTGTTGCAGCTTAGTGAAGAGGAATCATGAACAATAGACACACAGATAAGCTCTGGTCTATCATAACACTCTATACCATTTACTAGAGATCACTTGTGGTACTATATATTTGGTTACAGCTCAGTGAAGGGGAATAATGGTCAATAGACACACAGATAAGCTCTTGTCTATCATAACACTCTATACCATTTACTAGAGATCACTAGTGGTACTATATATTCTGTTGCAGCTTAGTGAAGAGGAATCATGGTCAATAGACACACAGATAAGCTCTTGTCTATCATAACACTCTATACCATTTACTAGAGATCACTTGTGGTACTATATATTTGGTTACAGCTCAGTGAAGGGGAATCATGGTCAATAGACACACAGATAAGCTCTGGTCTATCATAACACACTATACCATTTACTAAGAGATCACTAGTGAAACTATATATTTGGTTACAGCTCAGTGAAGGGGAATCATGGTCAATAGACACACAGATAAGCTCTGGTCTATCATAGGACTTTATACCATTTACTGGAGATCACTAGTGGTACTATATATTTGGTTACAGCTCAGTGAAGGGGAATCATGGTCAATAGACACACAGATAAGCTCTTGTCTTTCATAACACTCTATACCATTTACTAGAGATCACTAGTGGTACTATATATTTGGTTACAGATCAGTGAAGGGGAATCATGGTCATTAGACACACAGATAGGTTCTTGTCTATCCTAATACTCTATACCATTTACTAGAGATCACTAGTGGTACTATATATTTTGTTGCAGCTCAGTGAAGAGGAACCATGGTCAATAGACACACAGATAAGCTCTTGTCCATCATAGCACTCTATACCATTTACTGGAGATCACTAGTTGTACTATATATTTTGTTGCAGCTCAGTGAAGGGGAACCATGGTCAATAGACACACAGATAAGCTCTGATCTATCATAACACTCTGTACCATTTACTACAGATCACTAGTGGTACTATATATTTGGTTGCAGCTCAGTGAAGGGGAATCATGGTCAATAGACACACAGATAAGCTCTGGTCCATCATAGGACTTTATACCATTTACTGGAGATCATTAGTGGTACTATATATTTCGTTGCAACTCAGTGAAGGGGAATCATGGTCAATAGACACACAGATAGGCTCTTTCTATCATAGCATTGTATACCATTTAGTACAGATTACTAGTGGTGCTTTGTAGTTTGTTCCAGCCCAGTGAAGGGGAACCATGGTTAGTAGTCACAAAGATAAGCTCTGGTCTATCATAGCACTCTATACCATTTACTAGAGATTACTAGTGGTGCTTTATATTTTGTTGCAGCCCAGTGAAGGGGAACCATGATCATGTTGAAGGATACACACACAGATAAGCTCTGGTCTATCACAGCATTTTATACCATTTAGTAGAGACTACTAGTGGTGCTTTATAGTTTGTTGCAGCCCAGTGAAAGGGAACCATGGTCAGTACTCACACAGATAAGCTCTGGTCTATCATAGCATTTTATACCATTTAGTAGAGATTACTAGTGGTGCTTTATAGTTTGTTGCAGCCCAGTAAAAGGGAACCATGGTCAGTAGTCACACAGATAAGCACTGGTCTATCATAGCATTTTATACCATTTACTAGAGATTACTAGTGGTGCTTTATAGTTTGTTGCAGCCCAGTGAATGGGAACCATGGTTAGTAGTCACACAGATAAGCTATGGTCTATCATAGCATTGTATACCATTTAGTAGAGATTACTAGTGGTGCTTTATATTTTGTTGCAGCCCAGTGAAGGGGAACCATGATCATGATGAAGGATACACACACAGATAAGCTCTGGTCTATCATAGCATTTTATACCATTTAGTAGAGATTACTAGTGGTGCTTTATAGTTTGTTGCACCCCAGTGAAGGGGAACCATGGTCAGTAGTCACATAGATAAGCTCTGGTCTATCATAGCATTTTATACCATTTAGTAGAGATTACTAGTGGTGCTTTATAGTTTGTTGCAGCCCAGTGAACGGTAACCATGGTCAGTAGTCACATAGATAAGCTCTGGTCAATCATAGCATTTTATACCATTTAGTAGAGATTACTAGTGGTGCTTTATAGTTTGTTGCAGCCCAGTGAACGGGAACCATGCTCAGTAGTCACACAGATAAGTAGTGGTCTATCATAGCATTTTATACCATTTAATAGAGATTACTAGTGGTGCTTTATAGTTTGTTGCAGCCCAGTGAAGGGGATCGATGATCATAATGAACGATAGACACACAAATAAGCTCTGGTCTAGCATAGCATTGTATACCATTTACTAGAGATTACTAATGGTGCTTTATAGTTTCTTGCAGCTCAGTGAAGGGGACCCATGATCATGATGGATACACACAGATAAGCTCTGGTCTATCATAGCACTCTAAAACCATTTACTAGAGATTACTAGTGCTGCTTTATAGTTTGTTACAGCCCAGTGAAGGGGAACCATGATCATGATGAAGGATACACACACAGATAAGCTCTGGTCTATCATAGCATTTATACCATTTACTAGACATTACTAGTGGTGCTTTATAGTTTGTTGCAGCCCAGTGAAAGGGAACCATGGTCAATAAATACACAGATAAGCTCTGGTCTATCATAACACTCTATACCATTTACTAGAGGCCACTAATGGTATTATATATTTTGTTGCAGCTCAGTGAAGAGGAATCATGGTCAATAGACACACACATAAGCTCTGGTCTAACATAACACTCTATACCATTTACTAGAGATCACTAGTGGTACTATATATTTTGTTGCAGCTCAGTGAAGGGGAGTCATGGTCAATAGACACACAGATAAGCTCTGTTCTATCATAACACTCTATACCATTTACTAGAGATCACTAATGGTGTTATATATTTTGTTGCAGCTCAGTGAAGGGGAGTCATGGTCAATAAACACACAGATAAGCTCCGTTCTATCATAACACACTATACCATTTACTAGAGATCACTAGTGGTACTATATATTTTGTTGCAGCTCAGTGAAGGGGAACCGTGGTCAATTGACACACAGATAAGCTCTTGTCTATCATAACACTCTATACCAATTACTAGAGATCATTAGTGGTACTATATATTTGGTTACAGCTCAGTGAAGGGGAATCATGGTCAATAGACACACAGATAAACTCTTGTCTATCATAACACTCTATACCATTTAATAGAGATCACTAGTGGTACAATATATTTGTTTGCAGCTCAGTGAAGGGGAATCATGGTCAATAGACACATAGATATGCTCAGGTCTATCATAACACTCTATACCATTTACTAGAGATCACTAGTGGTACTATATATTTTGTTGCAGCTCAGTGAAGGGGAATGATGGTCAATAGACATACAGATAAGCTCTGGTGTATCACAGCACGCTATACTATTTACTGGAGATCACTAGTGGTACTATATATTTTGTTGCAGCTCAGTGAAGGGGAATTATCTTCAATAGACACACAGATAAGCTCTTTTCTATCATAGCATTGTATACCATTTACTAGAGATCACTAGTGGTACTATATATCTTGTTGCAGCTCAGTGAAGGGGAGTCATGGTCAATAGACACACAGATAAGCTCTGTTCTATCATAACACTCTATACCATTTACTAGAGATAACTAGTGGTACTATATATTTTGTTGCAGCTCAGTGAAGCGGAATTATGGTCAATAGACACACAGATAAGCTCTTGTCTATCATAGCATTGTATACCATTTACTAGAGATCACTAGTGGTACTATATATTTTGTTGCAGCTCAGTGAAGGGGAATCATGGTCAATAGACACACAAATAAGCTCTGGTCTGTCATAGCACACTATACCATTTACTAGAGATCACTAGTGGTACTATATATTTTGTTGCAGCTCAGTGAAGAGGAAAAGTGATCAATAGACACACAGATACGCTCTGGTCTATCTTAACATTCTATTGCATTTACTGGAGATCACTAGTGGTACTTTATATTTTGTTGCAGCTCAGTGAAGGCTAATCATGGTCTATAGACACACAGATAAGCTCTGGTGTATCACAGCAGTGTATGCCATTTACTAGAGATCACTAGTAGTACTATAATTTTGTTGCAGCTCAGTGAAGAGGAACCATGGTCAATAGACTCACAGATAAGCTCTTGTCTATCATAGCATTGTATACCATTTACTAGAGATCACTAGTGGTACGATATATTTTGTTGCAGCTCAGTGAAGGGGAGTCATGGTCAATAGACACACAGATAAGCTCTGTTCTATCATAACACTCTATACCATTTACTAGAGATCACTAATGGTACTATATATTTTGTTGCAGCTCAGTGAAGGGGAATCATGGTCAATAGACACACAGATAAGCTCTGGTCTATCATAGCACTCTATACCATTTACTGGAGATCACTAGTGGTACTATATATTTGGTTGCAACTCAGTGAAGGGGAACCATGGTCAATAGACACACAGATAGGCTCTTTCTATCATAGCATTGTATACTATTTAGTAGAGATTACTAGTGGTGCTTTATAGTTTGTTGCAGCCCAGTGAAGGGGAACCATGGTCAGTAGTCACACATATAAGCTCTGGTCTATCATAGCATTGTATACCATTTAGTAGAGATTACTAGTGGTGCTTAATAGTTTGTTCCAGTCCAGTGAAGGGGAACCATGGTTAGTAGTCACACCGATAAGCTCTGGTCTATCATAGCACTCTATAACATTTACTAGAGATTACTAGTGGTGCTTTATATTTTGTTGCAGCCCAATGAAGGGGAACCATGATCATGATGAAGGATACACACACAGATAAGCTCTGGTCTATCACAGCATTTTATACCATTTAGTAGAGATTACTAGTGGTGCTTTATAGTTTGTTGCAGCCCAGTGAAAGGGAACCATGGTCAGTAGTCACACAGATAAGCTCTGGTCTATCATAGCATTTTATACATTTTAGTAGAGATTACTAGTGGTGCTTTATAGTTTGTTGCAGCCCAGTGAAAGGGAACCATGGTCAGTAGTCACACAGATAAGCACTGGTCTATCATAGGATTTTATACCATTTACTAGAGATTACTAGTGGTGCTTTATAGTTTGTTGCAGCCCAGTGAAGGGGAACTATGGTCAGTAATCACACAGGTAAGCTCTGGTCTATCATAGCATTGTATACCATTTAGTAGAGATTACTAGTGGTGCTTTATATTTTGTTGCAGCCCAGTGAAGGGGAACCATGGTCAATAGACACACAAATAAGCTCTTGTCTATCATAGCATTGTATACCATGTACTGGAGATCACTAGTGGTACTATATATTTTGTTGCAGCTCAGTGAAGGGGAACCAAGGTCAATAGACACACAGATAAGCTCTGGTCTATCATAACACTCTATTGCATTTACTAGAGATCACTAGTGGTACTATATATATGGTTACAGCTCAGTGAAGGGGAATCATGGTCAATAGACACACGGATAAGCTCTGGTCTATCGTAGCACTCTATACCATTTACTAGAGATCACTAGTGGTACTATATATTTTGCTGCAACTCAGTGAAGAGGAATCATGGTCAATAGACACACAGATAAGCTCTTGTCTATCATAACACTTATACCATTTACTAGAGATCACTAGTGGTACTATATATTTTGTTGCAGCTCAGTGAAGGGGAATCATGGTCAATAGACATAGAGATAAGCTCTGGAGTATCATAGCACTCTATACTATTTACTGGAGATCACTAGTGGTACTATATATCTTGTTGCTGCTCAGTGAAGGAGAATCATGGTCAATAGACACACAGATAAGCTCTTGTCTATCATAACACTCTATACCATTTACTAGAGATCACTTGTGGTACTATATATTTGGTTACAGCTCAGTGAGGGGAATCATGGTCAATAGACACACAGATAAGCTCTTGTCTATCATAACACTCTATACCATTTACTAGAGATCACTTGTGGTACTATATATTTGGTTACAGCTCAGTGAGGGGGAATCATGGTCAATAGACACACAGATAAGCTCTTGTCTATCATAACACTCTATACCATTTACTAGAGATCACTAGTAGTACTATATATTCTGTTGCAGCTTAGTGAAGAGGAATCATGGTCAATAGACACACAGATAAGCTCTGGTCTATCATAACACTCTATACTATTTACTAGAGATCACTAGTGGTACTATATATTCTGTTGCAGCTTAGTGAAGAGGAATCATGGTCAATAGACACACAGATAAGCTCTGGTCTATCATAACACTCTATACTACTTACTAGAGATCACTAGTGGTACTATATATTTTGTTGCAGCTCAGTGAAGGGGAATCATGGTCAATAGACACACAGATAAGCTCTGGTCTATCATAACACTCTATACCATTTACTAAGAGATCACTAGTGAAACTATATATTTGGTTACAGCTCAGTGAAGGGGAATCATGGTCAATAGACACACAGATAAGCTCTGGTCTATCATAGGACTTTATACCATTTACTGGAGATCATTAGTGGTACTATATATTTGGTTGCAACTCAGTGAAGGGGAATCATGGTCAATAGAGAAACAGATAGGCTCTTTCTATCATAGCATTGTATACCATTTAGTAGAGATTACTAGTGGTGCTTTGTAGTTTGTTCCAGCCCAGTGAAGGGGAACCATGGTTAGTAGTCACAAAGATAAGCTCTGGTCTATCATAGCACTCTATACCATTTACTAGAGATTACTAGTGGTGCTTTATATTTTGTTGCAGCCCAGTGAAGGGGAACCATGAGCATGTTGAAGGATACACACACAGATAAGCTCTGGTCTATCACAGCATTTTATACCATTTAGTAGAGACTACTAGTTGTACTTTATAGTTTGTTGCAGCCCAGTGAAAGGGAACCATGGTCAGTACTCACACAGATAAGTTCTTGTCTATCATAGCATTTTATACCATTTAGTAGAGATTACTAGTGGTGCTTTATAGTTTGTTGCAGCCCAGTAAAGGGGAACCATGGTCAGTAGTCACACAGATAAGCACTGGTCTATCATAGCATTTTATACCATTTACTAGAGATTACTAGTGGTGCTTTATAGTTTGTTGCAGCCCAGTGAATGGGAACCATGGTTAGTAGTTACACAGATAAGCTATGGTCTATCATAGCATTGTATACCATATAGTAGAGATTACTAGTGGTGCTTTATATTTTGTTGCAGCCCAGTGAAGGGGAACCATGATCATGATGAAGGATACACACACAGATAAGCTCTGGTCTATCATAGCATTTTATACCATTTAGTAGAGATTACTAGTGGTGCTTTATAGTTTGTTGCACCCCAGTGAAGGGGAACCATGGTCAGTAGTCACATAGATAAGCTCTGGTCTATCATAGCATTTTATACCATTTAGTAGAGATTACTAGTGGTGCTTTATAGTTTGTTGCAGCCCAGTGAACGGTAACCATGGTCAGTAGTCACATAGATAAGCTCTGGTCAATCATAGCATTTTATACCATTTAGTAGAGATTACTAGTGGTGCTTTATAGTTTGTTGCAGCCCAGTGAACGGGAACCATGCTCAGTAGTCACACAGATAAGTAGTGGTCTATCATAGCATTTTATACCATTTAATAGAGTTTACTAGTGGCGCTTTATAGTTTGTTGCAGCCCAGTGAAGGGGATCGATGATCATAATGAACGATAGACACACAAATAAGCTCTGGTCTAGCATAGCATTGTATACCATTTACTAGAGATTACTAGTGGTGCTTTATAGTTTGTTGCAGCTCAGTGAAGGGGACCCATGATCATGATGGATACACACAGATAAGCTCTGGTCTATCATAGCACTCTAAAACCATTTACTATAGATTACTAGTGCTGCTTTATAGTTTGTTACAGCTCAGTGAAGGGGAACCATGATCATGATGGATACACACACAGATAAGCTCTGGTCTATCATAGCATTTATACCATTTACAAGACATTACTAGTGGTGCTTTATAGTTTGTTGCAGCCCAGTGAAAGGGAACCATGGTCAATAAATACACAGATAAGCTCTGGTCTATCATAACACTCTATACCATTTACTAGAGGTCACTAGTGGTATTATATATTTTGTTGCAGCTCAGTGAAGAGGAATCATGGTCAATAGACACACACATAAGCTCTGGTCTATCATAACACTCTATACCATTTACTAGAGATCACTAGTGGTGCTTTATATTTTGTTGCACCTCAGTGAAGGGGAATTATGGTCAATAGACACACAGATAAGCTCTTGTCTATCATAGCATTGTATACCATTTACTAGAGATCACTAGTGGTACTATATATTTTGTTGCAGCTCAGTGAAGGGGAGTCATGGTCAATAGACACACAGATAAGCTCTGTTCTATCATAACACTCTATACCATTTACTAGAGATCATTAGTGGTACTATATATTTGGTTACAGTTCAGTGTAGGGGAACCGTGGTCAATAGACACACAGATAAGCTCTTGTCTATCATAACACTCTATGCCATTTACTAGAGATCACTAGTGGTACTATATATTCTGTTGCAGCTTAGTGAAGAGGAATCATGGTCAATAGACACACAGATAAGCTCTTGTCTATCATGACACTCTATACCATTTACTAGAGATCACTAGTGGTACTATATATTTGGTTACAGCTCAGTGAAGGGGAATCATGGTCAATAGACACATAGATAAGCTCTGGTCTATCATAACACTCTATACCATTTACTAGAGATAACTAGTGGTCCTATATATTTTGTTGCAGCTCAGTGAAGGGGAATTATGGTCAATAGACACACAGATAAGCTCTTGTCTATCATAGCATTGTATACCATTTACTAGAGATCACTAGTGGTACTATATATTTTGTTGCAGCTCAGTGAAGGGGAATCATGGTCAATAGACACACAAATAAGCTCTGGTCTGTCATAGCACACTATACCATTTACTAGAGATCACTAGTGGTACTATATATTTTGTTGCAGCTCAGTGAAGAGGAAAAGTGATCAATAGACACACAGATACGCTCTGGTCTATCTTAACATTCTATTGCATTTACTGGAGATCACTAGTGGTACTTTATATTTTGTTGCAGCTCAGTGAAGGCTAATCATGGTCTATAGACACACAGATAAGCTCTGGTGTATCACAGCAGTGTATACCATTTACTAGAGATCACTAGTAGTACTATAATTTTGTTGCAGCTCAGTGAAGAGGAACCATGGTCAATAGACTCACAGATAAGCTCTTGTCTATCATAGCATTGTATACCATTTACTAGAGATCACTAGTGGTACGATATATTTTGTTGCAGCTCAGTGAAGGGGAGTCATGGTCAATAGACACACAGATAAGCTCTGTTCTATCATAACACTCTATACCATTTACTAGAGATCACTAATGGTACTATATATTTTGTTGCAGCTCAGTGAAGGGGAATCATGGTCAATAGACACACAGATAAGCTCTGGTCTATCATAGCACTCTATACCATTTACTGGAGATCACTAGTGGTACTATATATTTGGTTGCAACTCAGTGAAGGGGAACCATGGTCAATAGACACACAGATAGGCTCTTTCTATCATAGCATTGTATACTATTTAGTAGAGATTACTAGTGGTGCTTTATAGTTTGTTGCAGCCCAGTGAAGGGGAACCATGGTCAGTAGTCACACATATAAGCTCTGGTCTATCATAGCATTGTATACCATTTAGTAGAGATTACTAGTGGTGCTTTATAGTTTGTTCCAGTCCAGTGAAGGGGAACCATGGTTAGTAGTCACACCGATAAGCTCTGGTCTATCATAGCACTCTATAACATTTACTAGAGATTACTAGTGGTGCTTTATATTTTGTTGCAGCCCAATGAAGGGGAACCATGATCATGATGAAGGATACACACACAGATAAGCTCTGGTCTATCACAGCATTTTATACCATTTAGTAGAGATTACTAGTGGTGCTTTATAGTTTGTTGCAGCCCAGTGAAAAGGAACCATGGTCAGTAGTCACACAGATAAGCTCTGGTCTATCATAGCATTTTATACATTTTAGTAGAGATTACTAGTGGTGCTTTATAGTTTGTTGCAGCCCAGTGAAAGGGAACCATGGTCAGTAGTCACACAGATAAGCACTGGTCTATCATAGGATTTTATACCATTTACTAGAGATTACTAGTGGTGCTATATAGTTTGTTGCAGCCCAGTGAAGGGGAACTATGGTCAGTAATCACACAGGTAAGCTCTGGTCTATCATAGCATTGTATACCATTTAGTAGAGATTACTAGTGGTGCTTTATATTTTGTTGCAGCCCAGTGAAGGGGAACCATGGTCAATAGACACACAAATAAGCTCTTGTCTATCATAGCATTGTATACCATGTACTGGAGATCACTAGTGGTACTATATATTTTGTTGCAGCTCAGTGAAGGGGAACCAAGGTCAATAGACACACAGATAAGCTCTGGTCTATCATAACACTCTATTGCATTTACTAGAGATCACTAGTGGTACTATATATATGGTTACAGCTCAGTGAAGGGGAATCATGGTCAATAGACACACGGATAAGCTCTGGTCTATCGTAGCACTCTATACCATTTACTAGAGATCACTAGTGGTACTATATATTTTGCTGCAACTCAGTGAAGAGGAATCATGGTCAATAGACACACAGATAAGCTCTTGTCTATCATAACACTTATACCATTTACTAGAGATCACTAGTGGTACTATATATTTTGTTGCAGCTCAGTGAAGGGGAATCATGGTCAATAGACATAGAGATAAGCTCTGGAGTATCATAGCACTCTATACTATTTACTGGAGATCACTAGTGGTACTATATATCTTGTTGCTGCTCAGTGAAGGAGAATCATGGTCAATAGACACACAGATAAGCTCTGGTCTATCATAACACTCTATACCATTTACTAAGAGATCACTAGTGGTACTATATATTTGGTTACAGCTCAGTGAAGGGGAATCATGGTCAATAGACACACAGATAAGCTCTTGTCTATCATAACACTCTATACCATTTACTAGAGATCACTAGTGGTACTATATATTTTGTTGCAGCTCAGTGAAGAGGAACCATGGTCAATAGACACACAGATAAGCTCTTGTCTATCATAACACTCTATACCACTTACTAGAGATCACTACTGGTACTATATATTTGGTTGCAGCTCAGTGAAGTGGAATCATGGTCAATAGACACACAGATAAGCCCTGGTCTATCATAGCACACTATACCACTTACTAGAGATCACTAGTGGTACTATATATTTTGTTGCAGCTCAGTGAAGGGGAATCATGGTCAATAGACACACAAATAAGCTCTGGTCTATCATAGCACACTATACTATATACTAGAGTTCACTAGTGGTACTATATATTTTGTTGCAGCTCAGTGAAGAGGAAAAATGGTCAATAGACACACAGATACTCTGGTCTATCATAACATTCTATTGCATTTACTGGCGATCACTGGTGGTACTTTATATTTTGTTGCAGCTCAGTGAAGGGGAATCATGGTCTATAGACACACAGATAAGCTCTGGTGTATCACAGCAGTGTATACCATTTACTAGAGATCACTAGTGGTACTATAATTTTGTTGCAGCTCAGTGAAGAGGAACCATGGTCAATAGACACACAGATAAGCTCTGGTGTATCCTAACACTCTATACCATTTACTAGAGATCACTAGTGGTACTATATCTTTGGCTACAGCTCAGTGAAGGGGAATCATGGTCAATAGACACACAGATAAGCTCTGGTCTAACATAACACTCTCTACCATTTACTAGAGATAACTAGTGGTACTATATATTTTGTTGCAGCTCAGTGAAGGGGAATCATGGTCAATAGACACACAGATAAGCTCTTGTCTATCATAACACTCTATACCATTTACTAGAGATCACTTGTGGTACTATATATTCTGTTGCAGCTTAATGAAGAGGAACCATGGTCAATAGACACACAGATAAGCTCCTGTCCATCATAGCACTCTATACCATTTACTGGAGATCACTAGTTGTACTATATATTTTGTTGCAGCTCAGTGAAGGGGAACCATGGTCATGATGAAGAAAACACACACAGGTAAGCTCTGGTCTATCATAGCATTTTATACCATTTAGTAGAGATTACTAGTGGTGCTTTATAGTTTGTTGCACCCCAGTGAAGGGGAACCATGGTCAGTAGTCGCATAGATAAGCTCTGGTCTATCATAGCATTTTATACCATTTAGTAGAGATTACTAGTGGTGCTTTATAGTTTGTTGCAGCCCAGTGAATGGGAACCATGGTCAGTAGTCACATAGATAAGCTCTGGTCAATCATAGCATTTTATACCATTTAGTAGAGATTACTAGTGGTGCTTTATAGTTTGTTGCAGCCCAGTGAACGGGAACCATGGTCAGTAGTCACACAGATAAGTACTGGTCTATCATAGCATTTATACCATTTACTAGACATTACTAGTGGTGCTTTATAGTTTGTTGCAGCCCAGTGAAAGGGAACCATGGTCAATAGATACACAGATAAGCTCTGGTCTATCATAACACTGTATACCATTTACTAGAGGTCACTAGTGGTACTATATATTTTGTTGCAGCTCAGTGAAGAGGAATCATGGTCAATAGACACACACATAAGCTCTGGTCTATCATAACACTCTATACCATTTACTAGAGATCACTAGTGGTGCTTTATATTTTGTTGCAGCTCAGTGAAGGGGAATTATAGTCAATAGACACACAGATAAGCTCTTGTCTATCATAGCATTGTATACCATTTACTAGAGATCACTAGTGGTACTATATATTTTGTTGCAGCTCAGTGAAGCGGAGTCATGATCAAGAGACACACAGATAAGCTCTGTTCTATCATAACACTCTATACCATTTACTAGAGATAACTAGTGGTACTATATATTTTGTTGCAGCTCAGTGAAGGAGAATCATGGTCAATAGACACACAGATAAGCTCTTGTCTATCATAACACTCTATACCATTTACTAGAGATCACTTGTGGTACTATATATTTGGTTACAGCTCAGTGAGGGGAATCATGGTCAATAGACACACAGATAAGATCTGGTCTAACATAACACTCTATACCATTTACTAGAGATCACTAGTGGTACTATATATTTTGTTGCAGCTCAGTGAAGGGGAATCATGGTCAATAGACACACAGATAAGCTCTGGTCTAACATAACACTCTATACCATTTACTAGAGATCACTAGTGGTACTATATATTCTGTTGCAGCTTAGTGAAGAGGAATCATGAACAATAGACACACAGATAAGCTCTGGTCTATCATAACACTGTATACCATTTACTAGAGATCACTTGTGGTACTATATATTTGGTTACAGCTCAGTGAAGGGGAATCATGGTCAATAGACACACAGATAAGCTCTTGTCTATCATAACACTCTATACCATTTACTAGAGATCACTAGTGGTACTATATATTCTGTTGCAGCTTAGTGAAGAGGAATCATGATCAATAGACACACAGATAAGCTCTTGTCTATCATAACACTCTATACCATTTACTAGAGATCACTTGTGGTACTATATATTTGGTTACAGCTCAGTGAAGGGGAATCATGGTCAATAGACACACAGATAAGCTCTTGTCTATCATAACACTCTATACGATTTACTAGAGATCACTAGTGGTACTATATATTCTGTTGCAGCTTAGTGAAGACGAATCATGAACAATAGACACACAGATAAGCTCTGGTCTATCATAACACTCTATACCATTTACTAGAGATCACTTGTGGTACTATATATTTGGTTACAGCTCAGTGAAGGGGAATCATGGTCAATAGACACACAGATAAGCTCTTGTCTATCATAACACTCTATACCATTTACTAGAGATCACTAGTGGTACTATATATTCTGTTGCAGCTGGGTGAAGAGGAATCATGGTCAATAGACACACAGATAAGCTCTGGTCTATCATAACACTCTATACTATTTACTAGAGATCACTAGTGGTACTATATATTCTGTTGCAGCTTAGTGAAGAGGAATCATGGTCAATAGACACACAGATAAGCTCTGGTCTATCATAACACTCTATACTATTTACTAGACATCACTAGTGGTACTATATATTTTGTTGCAGCTCAGTGAAGGGGAATCATGGTCAATAGACACACAGATAAGCTCTGGTCTATCATAACACACTATACCATTTACTAAGAGATCACTAGTGAAACTATATATTTGGTTACAGCTCAGTGAAGGGGAATCATGGTCAATAGACACACAGATAAGCTCTGGTCTATCATAGGACTTTATACCATTTACTGGAGATCACTAGTGGTACTATATATTAAGTTACAGCTCAGTGAAGGGGAATCATGATCAATAGACACACAGATAAGCTCTTGTCTTTCATAACACTCTATACCATTTACTAGAGATCAGTAGTGGTACTATATATTTGGTTACAGATCAGTGAAGGGGAATCATGGTCATTAGACACACAGATAAGTTCTTGTCTATCCTAACACTCTATACCATTTACTAGAGATCACTAGTGGTACTATATATTTTGTTGCAGCTCAGTGAAGAGGAACCATGGTCAATAGACACACAGATAAGCTCTTGTCCATCATAGCACTCTATACCATTTACTGGAGATCACTAGTTGTACTATATATTTTGTTGCAGCTCAGTGAAGGGGAACCATGGTCAATAGACACACAGATAAGCTCTGATCTATCATAACACTCTGTACCATTTACTACAGATCACTAGTGGTACTATATATTTGGTTGCAGCTCAGTGAAGGGGAATCATGGTCAATAGACACACAGATAAGCTCTGGTCCATCATAGGACTTTATACCATTTACTGGAGATCATTAGTGGTACTATATATTTCGTTGCAACTCAGTGAAGGGGAATCATGGTCAATAGACACACAGATAGGCTCTTTCTATCATAGCATTGTATACCATTTAGTACAGATTACTAGTGGTGCTTTGTAGTTTGTTCCAGCCCAGTGAAGGGGAACCATGGTTAGTAGTCACAAAGATAAGCTCTGGTCTATCATAGCACTCTATACCATTTACTAGAGATTACTAGTGGTACTATATATTTGGTTACCGCTCAGTGAAGGGGAATCATGGTCAATAGACACACAGATAAGCTCTTGTCTATCATAACACTCTATACCATTTACTAGAGATCACTAGTGGTACTATATATTTTGTTGCAGCTCAGTGAAGAGGAACCATGGTCAATAGACACACAGATAAGCTCTTGTCTATCATAACACTCTATACCACTTACTAGAGATCACTAGTGGTACTATATATTTGGTTGCAGCTCAGTGAAGTGGAATCATGGTCAATAGACACACAGATAAGCCCTGGTCTATCATAGCACACTATACCACTTACTAGAGATCACTAGTGGTACTATATATTTTGTTGCAGCTCAGTGAAGGGGAATCATGGTTAATAGACACACAAATAAGCTCTGGTCTATCATAGCACACTATACTATATACTAGAGATCACTAGTGGTACTATATATTTTGTTGCAGCTCAGTGAAGAGGAAAAATGGTCAATAGACACACAGATACGCTCTGGTCTATCATAATATTCTATTGCATTTACTGGCGATCACTGGTGGTACTTTATATTTTGTTGCAGCTCAGTGAAGGGGAATCATGGTCTATAGACACACAGATAAGCTCTGGTGTATCACAGCAGTGTATACCATTTACTAGAGATCACTAGTGGTACTATAATTTTGTTGCAGCTCAGTGAAGAGGAACCATGGTCAATAGACACACAGATAAGCTCTGGTGTATCCTAACACTCTATACCATTTACTGGAGATCACTAGTGGTACTATATATTTGGTTGCAACTCAGTGAAGGGGAACCATGGTCAATAGACACACAGATAGGCTCTTTCTATCATAGCATTGTATACTATTTAGTAGAGATTACTAGTGGTGCTTTATAGTTTGTTGCAGCCCAGTGAAGGGGAACCATGGTCAGTAGTCACACATATAAGCTCTGGTCTATCATAGCATTGTATACCATTTAGTAGAGATTACTAGTGGTGCTTTATAGTTTGTTCCAGTCCAGTGAAGGGGAACCATGGTTAGTAGTCACACCGATAAGCTCTGGTCTATCATAGCACTCTATAACATTTACTAGAGATTACTAGTGGTGCTTTATATTTTGTTGCAGCCCAATGAAGGGGAACCATGATCATGATGAAGGATACACACACAGATAAGCTCTGGTCTATCACAGCATTTTATACCATTTAGTAGAGATTACTAGTGGTGCTTTATAGTTTGTTGCAGCCCAGTGAAAAGGAACCATGGTCAGTAGTCACACAGATAAGCTCTGGTCTATCATAGCATTTTATACATTTTAGTAGAGATTACTAGTGGTGCTTTATAGTTTGTTGCAGCCCAGTGAAAGGGAACCATGGTCAGTAGTCACACAGATAAGCACTGGTCTATCATAGGATTTTATACCATTTACTAGAGATTACTAGTGGTGCTATATAGTTTGTTGCAGCCCAGTGAAGGGGAACTATGGTCAGTAATCACACAGGTAAGCTCTGGTCTATCATAGCATTGTATACCATTTAGTAGAGATTACTAGTGGTGCTTTATATTTTGTTGCAGCCCAGTGAAGGGGAACCATGGTCAATAGACACACAAATAAGCTCTTGTCTATCATAGCATTGTATACCATGTACTGGAGATCACTAGTGGTACTATATATTTTGTTGCAGCTCAGTGAAGGGGAACCAAGGTCAATAGACACACAGATAAGCTCTGGTCTATCATAACACTCTATTGCATTTACTAGAGATCACTAGTGGTACTATATATATGGTTACAGCTCAGTGAAGGGGAATCATGGTCAATAGACACACGGATAAGCTCTGGTCTATCGTAGCACTCTATACCATTTACTAGAGATCACTAGTGGTACTATATATTTTGCTGCAACTCAGTGAAGAGGAATCATGGTCAATAGACACACAGATAAGCTCTTGTCTATCATAACACTTATACCATTTACTAGAGATCACTAGTGGTACTATATATTTTGTTGCAGCTCAGTGAAGGGTAATCATGGTCAATAGACATAGAGATAAGCTCTGGAGTATCATAGCACTCTATACTATTTACTGGAGATCACTAGTGGTACTATATATCTTGTTGCTGCTCAGTGAAGGAGAATCATGGTCAATAGACACACAGATAAGCTCTGGTCTATCATAACACTCTATACCATTTACTAAGAGATCACTAGTGGTACTATATATTTGGTTACAGCTCAGTGAAGGGGAATCATGGTCAATAGACACACAGATAAGCTCTTGTCTATCATAACACTCTATACCATTTACTAGAGATCACTAGTGGTACTATATATTTTGTTGCAGCTCAGTGAAGAGGAACCATGGTCAATAGACACACAGATAAGCTCTTGTCTATCATAACACTCTATACCACTTACTAGAGATCACTACTGGTACTATATATTTGGTTGCAGCTCAGTGAAGTGGAATCATGGTCAATAGACACACAGATAAGCCCTGGTCTATCATAGCACACTATACCACTTACTAGAGATCACTAGTGGTACTATATATTTTGTTGCAGCTCAGTGAAGGGGAATCATGGTCAATAGACACACAAATAAGCTCTGGTCTATCATAGCACACTATACTATATACTAGAGTTCACTAGTGGTACTATATATTTTGTTGCAGCTCAGTGAAGAGGAAAAATGGTCAATAGACACACAGATACTCTGGTCTATCATAACATTCTATTGCATTTACTGGCGATCACTGGTGGTACTTTATATTTTGTTGCAGCTCAGTGAAGGGGAATCATGGTCTATAGACACACAGATAAGCTCTGGTGTATCACAGCAGTGTATACCATTTACTAGAGATCACTAGTGGTACTATAATTTTGTTGCAGCTCAGTGAAGAGGAACCATGGTCAATAGACACACAGATAAGCTCTGGTGTATCCTAACACTCTATACCATTTACTAGAGATCACTAGTGGTACTATATCTTTGGCTACAGCTCAGTGAAGGGGAATCATGGTCAATAGACACACAGATAAGCTCTGGTCTAACATAACACTCTCTACCATTTACTAGAGATAACTAGTGGTACTATATATTTTGTTGCAGCTCAGTGAAGGGGAATCATGGTCAATAGACACACAGATAAGCTCTTGTCTATCATAACACTCTATACCATTTACTAGAGATCACTTGTGGTACTATATATTCTGTTGCAGCTTAATGAAGAGGAACCATGGTCAATAGACACACAGATAAGCTCCTGTCCATCATAGCACTCTATACCATTTACTGGAGATCACTAGTTGTACTATATATTTTGTTGCAGCTCAGTGAAGGGGAACCATGGTCATGATGAAGAAAACACACACAGGTAAGCTCTGGTCTATCATAGCATTTTATACCATTTAGTAGAGATTACTAGTGGTGCTTTATAGTTTGTTGCACCCCAGTGAAGGGGAACCATGGTCAGTAGTCGCATAGATAAGCTCTGGTCTATCATAGCATTTTATACCATTTAGTAGAGATTACTAGTGGTGCTTTATAGTTTGTTGCAGCCCAGTGAATGGGAACCATGGTCAGTAGTCACATAGATAAGCTCTGGTCAATCATAGCATTTTATACCATTTAGTAGAGATTACTAGTGGTGCTTTATAGTTTGTTGCAGCCCAGTGAACGGGAACCATGGTCAGTAGTCACACAGATAAGTACTGGTCTATCATAGCATTTATACCATTTACTAGACATTACTAGTGGTGCTTTATAGTTTGTTGCAGCCCAGTGAAAGGGAACCATGGTCAATAGATACACAGATAAGCTCTGGTCTATCATAACACTGTATACCATTTACTAGAGGTCACTAGTGGTACTATATATTTTGTTGCAGCTCAGTGAAGAGGAATCATGGTCAATAGACACACACATAAGCTCTGGTCTATCATAACACTCTATACCATTTACTAGAGATCACTAGTGGTGCTTTATATTTTGTTGCAGCTCAGTGAAGGGGAATTATAGTCAATAGACACACAGATAAGCTCTTGTCTATCATAGCATTGTATACCATTTACTAGAGATCACTAGTGGTACTATATATTTTGTTGCAGCTCAGTGAAGCGGAGTCATGATCAAGAGACACACAGATAAGCTCTGTTCTATCATAACACTCTATACCATTTACTAGAGATAACTAGTGGTACTATATATTTTGTTGCAGCTCAGTGAAGGAGAATCATGGTCAATAGACACACAGATAAGCTCTTGTCTATCATAACACTCTATACCATTTACTAGAGATCACTTGTGGTACTATATATTTGGTTACAGCTCAGTGAGGGGAATCATGGTCAATAGACACACAGATAAGATCTGGTCTAACATAACACTCTATACCATTTACTAGAGATCACTAGTGGTACTATATATTTTGTTGCAGCTCAGTGAAGGGGAATCATGGTCAATAGACACACAGATAAGCTCTGGTCTAACATAACACTCTATACCATTTACTAGAGATCACTAGTGGTACTATATATTCTGTTGCAGCTTAGTGAAGAGGAATCATGAACAATAGACACACAGATAAGCTCTGGTCTATCATAACACTGTATACCATTTACTAGAGATCACTTGTGGTACTATATATTTGGTTACAGCTCAGTGAAGGGGAATCATGGTCAATAGACACACAGATAAGCTCTTGTCTATCATAACACTCTATACCATTTACTAGAGATCACTAGTGGTACTATATATTCTGTTGCAGCTTAGTGAAGAGGAATCATGATCAATAGACACACAGATAAGCTCTTGTCTATCATAACACTCTATACCATTTACTAGAGATCACTTGTGGTACTATATATTTGGTTACAGCTCAGTGAAGGGGAATCATGGTCAATAGACACACAGATAAGCTCTTGTCTATCATAACACTCTATACGATTTACTAGAGATCACTAGTGGTACTATATATTCTGTTGCAGCTTAGTGAAGACGAATCATGAACAATAGACACACAGATAAGCTCTGGTCTATCATAACACTCTATACCATTTACTAGAGATCACTTGTGGTACTATATATTTGGTTACAGCTCAGTGAAGGGGAATCATGGTCAATAGACACACAGATAAGCTCTTGTCTATCATAACACTCTATACCATTTACTAGAGATCACTAGTGGTACTATATATTCTGTTGCAGCTGGGTGAAGAGGAATCATGGTCAATAGACACACAGATAAGCTCTGGTCTATCATAACACTCTATACTATTTACTAGAGATCACTAGTGGTACTATATATTCTGTTGCAGCTTAGTGAAGAGGAATCATGGTCAATAGACACACAGATAAGCTCTGGTCTATCATAACACTCTATACTATTTACTAGACATCACTAGTGGTACTATATATTTTGTTGCAGCTCAGTGAAGGGGAATCATGGTCAATAGACACACAGATAAGCTCTGGTCTATCATAACACACTATACCATTTACTAAGAGATCACTAGTGAAACTATATATTTGGTTACAGCTCAGTGAAGGGGAATCATGGTCAATAGACACACAGATAAGCTCTGGTCTATCATAGGACTTTATACCATTTACTGGAGATCACTAGTGGTACTATATATTAAGTTACAGCTCAGTGAAGGGGAATCATGATCAATAGACACACAGATAAGCTCTTGTCTTTCATAACACTCTATACCATTTACTAGAGATCACTAGTGGTACTATATATTTGGTTACAGATCAGTGAAGGGGAATCATGGTCATTAGACACACAGATAAGTTCTTGTCTATCCTAACACTCTATACCATTTACTAGAGATCACTAGTGGTACTATATATTTTGTTGCAGCTCAGTGAAGAGGAACCATGGTCAATAGACACACAGATAAGCTCTTGTCCATCATAGCACTCTATACCATTTACTGGAGATCACTAGTTGTACTATATATTTTGTTGCAGCTCAGTGAAGGGGAACCATGGTCAATAGACACACAGATAAGCTCTGATCTATCATAACACTCTGTACCATTTACTACAGATCACTAGTGGTACTATATATTTGGTTGCAGCTCAGTGAAGGGGAATCATGGTCAATAGACACACAGATAAGCTCTGGTCCATCATAGGACTTTATACCATTTACTGGAGATCATTAGTGGTACTATATATTTCGTTGCAACTCAGTGAAGGGGAATCATGGTCAATAGACACACAGATAGGCTCTTTCTATCATAGCATTGTATACCATTTAGTACAGATTACTAGTGGTGCTTTGTAGTTTGTTCCAGCCCAGTGAAGGGGAACCATGGTTAGTAGTCACAAAGATAAGCTCTGGTCTATCATAGCACTCTATACCATTTACTAGAGATTACTAGTGGTACTATATATTTGGTTACCGCTCAGTGAAGGGGAATCATGGTCAATAGACACACAGATAAGCTCTTGTCTATCATAACACTCTATACCATTTACTAGAGATCACTAGTGGTACTATATATTTTGTTGCAGCTCAGTGAAGAGGAACCATGGTCAATAGACACACAGATAAGCTCTTGTCTATCATAACACTCTATACCACTTACTAGAGATCACTAGTGGTACTATATATTTGGTTGCAGCTCAGTGAAGTGGAATCATGGTCAATAGACACACAGATAAGCCCTGGTCTATCATAGCACACTATACCACTTACTAGAGATCACTAGTGGTACTATATATTTTGTTGCAGCTCAGTGAAGGGGAATCATGGTTAATAGACACACAAATAAGCTCTGGTCTATCATAGCACACTATACTATATACTAGAGATCACTAGTGGTACTATATATTTTGTTGCAGCTCAGTGAAGAGGAAAAATGGTCAATAGACACACAGATACGCTCTGGTCTATCATAATATTCTATTGCATTTACTGGCGATCACTGGTGGTACTTTATATTTTGTTGCAGCTCAGTGAAGGGGAATCATGGTCTATAGACACACAGATAAGCTCTGGTGTATCACAGCAGTGTATACCATTTACTAGAGATCACTAGTGGTACTATAATTTTGTTGCAGCTCAGTGAAGAGGAACCATGGTCAATAGACACACAGATAAGCTCTGGTGTATCCTAACACTCTATACCATTTACTAGAGATCACTAGTGGTACTATATATTTGGCTACAGCTCGGTGAAGGGGAATCATGGTCAATAGACACACAGATAAGCTCTGGTCTAACATAACACTCTCTACCATTTACTAGAGATAACTAGTGGTACTATATATTTTGTTGCAGCTCAGTGAAGGGGAATCATGGTCAATAGACACACAGATAAGCTCTTGTCTATCATAACACTCTATACCATTTACTAGAGATCACTTGTGGTACTATATATTCTGTTGCAGCTTAATGAAGAGGAACCATGGTCAATAGACACACAGATAAGCTCCTGTCCATCATAGCACTCTATACCATTTACTGGAGATCACTAGTTGTACTATATATTTTGTTGCAGCTCAGTGAAGGGGAACCATGGTCATGATGAAGAATACACACACAGATAAGCTCTGGTCTATCATAGCATTTTATACCATTTAGTAGAGATTACTAGTGGTGCTTTATAGTTTGTTGCACCCCAGTGAAGGGGAACAATGGTCAGTAGTCACATAGATAAGCTCTGGTCTATCATAGCATTTTATACCATTTAGTAGAGATTACTACTGGTGCTTTATAGTTTGTTGCAGCCCAGTGAACGGGAACCATGGTCAGTAGTCACATAGATAAGCTCTGGTCAATCATAGCATTTTATACCATTTAGTAGAGATTACTAGTGGTGCTTTATAGTTTGTTGCAGCCCAGTGAACGGGAACCATGGTCAGTAGTCACACAGATAAGTACTGGTCTATCATAGCATTTATACCATTTACTAGACATTACTAGTGGTGCTTTATAGTTTGTTGCAGCCCAGTGAAAGGGAACCATGGTCAATAGATACACAGATAAGCTCTGGTCTATCATAACACTGTATACCATTTACTAGAGGTCACTAGTGGTACTATATATTTTGTTGCAGCTCAGTGAAGAGGAATCATGGTCAATAGACACACACATAAGCTCTGGTCTATCATAACACTCTATACCATTTACTAGAGATCACTAGTGGTGCTTTATATTTTGTTGCAGCTCAGTGAAGGGGAATTATGGTCAATAGACACACAGATAAGCTCTTGTCTATCATAGCATTGTATACCATTTACTAGAGATCACTAGTGGTACTATATATTTTGTTGCAGCTCAGTGAAGGGGAGTCATGATCAAGAGACACACAGATAAGCTCTGTTCTATCATAACACTCTATACCATTTACTAGAGATAACTAGTGGTACTATATATTTTGTTGCAGCTCAGTGAAGGAGAATCATGGTCAATAGACACACAGATAAGCTCTTGTCTATCATAACACTCTATACCATTTACTAGAGATCACTTGTGGTACTATATATTTGGTTACAGCTCAGTGAGGGGAATCATGGTCAATAGACACACAGATAAGATCTGGTCTAACATAACACTCTATACCATTTACTAGAGATCACTAGTGGTACTATATATTTTGTTGCAGCTCAGTGAAGGGGAATCATGGTCAATAGACACACAGATAAGCTCTGGTCTAACATAACACTCTATACCATTTACTAGAGATCACTAGTGGTACTATATATTCTGTTGCAGCTTAGTGAAGAGGAATCATGAACAATAGACACACAGATAAGCTCTGGTCTATCATAACACTCTATACCATTTACTAGAGATCACTTGTGGTACTATATATTTGGTTACAGCTCAGTGAAGGGGAATAATGGTCAATAGACACACAGATAAGCTCTTGTCTATCATAACACTCTATACCATTTACTAGAGATCACTAGTGGTACTATATATTCTGTTGCAGCTTAGTGAAGAGGAATCATGGTCAATAGACACACAGATAAGCTCTTGTCTATCATAACACTCTATACCATTTACTAGAGATCACTTGTGGTACTATATATTTGGTTACAGCTCAGTGAAGGGGAATCATGGTCAATAGACACACAGATAAGCTCTGGTCTATCATAACACACTATACCATTTACTAAGAGATCACTAGTGAAACTATATATTTGGTTACAGCTCAGTGAAGGGGAATCATGGTCAATAGACACACAGATAAGCTCTGGTCTATCATAGGACTTTATACCATTTACTGGAGATCACTAGTGGTACTATATATTTGGTTACAGCTCAGTGAAGGGGAATCATGGTCAATAGACACACAGATAAGCTCTTGTCTTTCATAACACTCTATACCATTTACTAGAGATCACTAGTGGTACTATATATTTGGTTACAGATCAGTGAAGGGGAATCATGGTCATTAGACACACAGATAGGTTCTTGTCTATCCTAATACTCTATACCATTTACTAGAGATCACTAGTGGTACTATATATTTTGTTGCAGCTCAGTGAAGAGGAACCATGGTCAATAGACACACAGATAAGCTCTTGTCCATCATAGCACTCTATACCATTTACTGGAGATCACTAGTTGTACTATATATTTTGTTGCAGCTCAGTGAAGGGGAACCATGGTCAATAGACACACAGATAAGCTCTGATCTATCATAACACTCTGTACCATTTACTACAGATCACTAGTGGTACTATATATTTGGTTGCAGCTCAGTGAAGGGGAATCATGGTCAATAGACACACAGATAAGCTCTGGTCCATCATAGGACTTTATACCATTTACTGGAGATCATTAGTGGTACTATATATTTCGTTGCAACTCAGTGAAGGGGAATCATGGTCAATAGACACACAGATAGGCTCTTTCTATCATAGCATTGTATACCATTTAGTACAGATTACTAGTGGTGCTTTGTAGTTTGTTCCAGCCCAGTGAAGGGGAACCATGGTTAGTAGTCACAAAGATAAGCTCTGGTCTATCATAGCACTCTATACCATTTACTAGAGATTACTAGTGGTGCTTTATATTTTGTTGCAGCCCAGTGAAGGGGAACCATGATCATGTTGAAGGATACACACACAGATAAGCTCTGGTCTATCACAGCATTTTATACCATTTAGTAGAGACTACTAGTGGTGCTTTATAGTTTGTTGCAGCCCAGTGAAAGGGAACCATGGTCAGTACTCACACAGATAAGCTCTGGTCTATCATAGCATTTTATACCATTTAGTAGAGATTACTAGTGGTGCTTTATAGTTTGTTGCAGCCCAGTAAAAGGGAACCATGGTCAGTAGTCACACAGATAAGCACTGGTCTATCATAGCATTTTATACCATTTACTAGAGATTACTAGTGGTGCTTTATAGTTTGTTGCAGCCCAGTGAATGGGAACCATGGTTAGTAGTCACACAGATAAGCTATGGTCTATCATAGCATTGTATACCATTTAGTAGAGATTACTAGTGGTGCTTTATATTTTGTTGCAGCCCAGTGAAGGGGAACCATGATCATGATGAAGGATACACACACAGATAAGCTCTGGTCTATCATAGCATTTTATACCATTTAGTAGAGATTACTAGTGGTGCTTTATAGTTTGTTGCACCCCAGTGAAGGGGAACCATGGTCAGTAGTCACATAGATAAGCTCTGGTCTATCATAGCATTTTATACCATTTAGTAGAGATTACTAGTGGTGCTTTATAGTTTGTTGCAGCCCAGTGAACGGTAACCATGGTCAGTAGTCACATAGATAAGCTCTGGTCAATCATAGCATTTTATACCATTTAGTAGAGATTACTAGTGGTGCTTTATAGTTTGTTGCAGCCCAGTGAACGGGAACCATGCTCAGTAGTCACACAGATAAGTAGTGGTCTATCATAGCATTTTATACCATTTAATAGAGATTACTAGTGGTGCTTTATAGTTTGTTGCAGCCCAGTGAAGGGGATCGATGATCATAATGAACGATAGACACACAAATAAGCTCTGGTCTAGCATAGCATTGTATACCATTTACTAGAGATTACTAATGGTGCTTTATAGTTTCTTGCAGCTCAGTGAAGGGGACCCATGATCATGATGGATACACACAGATAAGCTCTGGTCTATCATAGCACTCTAAAACCATTTACTAGAGATTACTAGTGCTGCTTTATAGTTTGTTACAGCCCAGTGAAGGGGAACCATGATCATGATGAAGGATACACACACAGATAAGCTCTGGTCTATCATAGCATTTATACCATTTACTAGACATTACTAGTGGTGCTTTATAGTTTGTTGCAGCCCAGTGAAAGGGAACCATGGTCAATAAATACACAGATAAGCTCTGGTCTATCATAACACTCTATACCATTTACTAGAGGCCACTAATGGTATTATATATTTTGTTGCAGCTCAGTGAAGAGGAATCATGGTCAATAGACACACACATAAGCTCTGGTCTAACATAACACTCTATACCATTTACTAGAGATCACTAGTGGTACTATATATTTTGTTGCAGCTCAGTGAAGGGGAGTCATGGTCAATAGACACACAGATAAGCTCTGTTCTATCATAACACTCTATACCATTTACTAGAGATCACTAATGGTGTTATATATTTTGTTGCAGCTCAGTGAAGGGGAGTCATGGTCAATAAACACACAGATAAGCTCCGTTCTATCATAACACACTATACCATTTACTAGAGATCACTAGTGGTACTATATATTTTGTTGCAGCTCAGTGAAGGGGAACCGTGGTCAATTGACACACAGATAAGCTCTTGTCTATCATAACACTCTATACCAATTACTAGAGATCATTAGTGGTACTATATATTTGGTTACAGCTCAGTGAAGGGGAATCATGGTCAATAGACACACAGATAAGCTCTTGTCTATCATAACACTCTAGGCCATTTACTAGAGATCACTAGTGGTACTATATATTCTGTTGCAGCTTAGTGAAGAGGAATCATGGTCAATAGACACACAGATAAGCTCTTGTCTATCATAAGACTCTATACCATTTACTAGAGATCACTAGTGGTACTATATATTTGGTTACAGCTCAGTGAAGGGGAATCATGGTCAATAGACGCATAGATAAGCTCTGGTCTATCATAACACTCTATACCATTTACTAGAGATAACTAGTGGTACTATATATTTTGTTGCAGCTCAGTGAAGGGGAATCATGGTCAATAGACACATAGATAAGCTCTGGTCTATCATAACACTCTATACCATTTACTGGAGATCACTAGTGGTACTATATATTTTGTTGCAGCTCAGTGAAGGGGAATCATGGTCAATAGACACACAGATAATCTCTGGTCTAACATAACACTCTATAACATTTACTAGAGATCACTAGTGGTACTATATATTTCGTTGCAGCTCAGTAAAGGGGAATCATGGTCAATAGACACATAGAAAAGCTCTGGTCTATCATAACACTTATACCATTTACTAGAGATCATAGTGGTACTATATATTTTGTTGCAGTTCATTGAAGGGGAATCATGGTCAATAGACATAGAGATAAGCTCTAGTCTATCATAGTACTCTATACTATTTACTGGAGATTACTAGTGGTACTATATATTTTGTTGCAGCTCAGTGAAGGGGAATCATGGTCAATAGACACACAGATAAGCTCTGGTCTAACATAACACTCTATAACATTTACTAGAGATCACTAGTGGTACTATATATTTCGTTGCAGCTCAGTGAAGGGGAATCATGGTCAAAAGACACACAGATAAGCTCTTGTCTATCATAACACTCTATACCATTTACTAGAGATCACTAGTGGTACTATATATTTGGTTACAGCTCAGTAAAGGGGAATCATGGTCAATAGATACACAGATAAGTTCTGGTCTATCATAACACTCTATACCATTTACTATGATACGGTAATTTGTACCACAAATTATTTAAATGTAAATAATGATTGTAATATGAATATGTATTTTTATGTGACATTGATTTCAGATGTTTAGTAATTGTAATTATTATTGGTAAATAATAATATACGGCTTTACTGAAACTGTCAATAATAACGCAATAATGCAGCGATGGGGTGAGTTGTTTATCATTACCGGGAACCAGGAAGTTACGTAATGTTTCGCGCCTTTTCGGTAGAAGCTTCTAGAACATTTCCTAAAGCAATATGTATTAGTGGTTTTCATTGGATATTAATATAGACGCTAATATTGGCGCATTTTATTAGCCAATAGCAGTTCATTTATAATCTTTAGGCGTATCTTGATGCAGGCCTATAAATAGGGTAGGTTCGAGGTAGCTTGTCCCCAGTTCAACAGAATTCTCAATACTCTACACGTCGGTGTCTCAGTTCATCGTCAGTCAGTCCTTCATTTCGTCAAGTTACGCGCAGCAGAATTACGAGAATTATTATAAAGTATTATACAGTTAAAAAAATACACAAAGTTGAAGTACTCGAGTTAAAAGTGATAAGTAAGAAGTTATTCCAACAGTTTCAGTTTGGCGAGTATCCAGATTAATATGTAAAAGTGTTGGTGAACGTGTTCGGCAATAAAAATTATAAAACCAATTTCTTCGTCAGTATAATTTCTGGATAAAAGATTCCTTTCCGATTCACACCCTGCAAGAGATAAATGTTCGACCTAAACAGAAAGCCGGAGGACATTTAAAATAAATTATTTCAAAACTGATACAAATTGCTACGCCAGAGAGAGCTACGAACCAAACGAATGACGTCACAAGATGGCAACACATGAAGTCACACAACCTTAATACCGCATCAAATTGGCTTCCACAACGTGGGGCTACAAATACACAAAAACTTATCACGCAAACAAGCATCGACCCTCGCAAATTGGCTCCCAAACGTCGGGTTAAAATTAATGTTACAATAAAAACAACATTAACACTACTACAACTAAGAGATCACTAGTGGTACTATATATTTGGTTACAGCTCAGTGAAGGGGAATCATGGTCAATAGACACACAGATAAGCTCTGGTCTATCATAACACTCTATACCATTTACTAGAGATCACTAGTGGTACTATATATTTTGTTGCAGCTCAGTGAAGGGGAATCATGGTCAATAGACACACAGATAAGCTCTTGTCTATCATAGCATTGTATACCATTTACTAGAGATCACTAGTGGTACTATATATTTTGTTGCAGCTCAGTGAAGGGGAATCATGGTCAATAGACACACAAATAAGCTCTGGTCTGTCATAGCACACTATACCATTTACTAGAGATCACTAGTGGTACTATATATTTTGTTGCAGCTCAGTGAAGAGGAAAAGTGATCAATAGACACACAGAAACGCTCTGGTCTATCTTAACATTCTATTGCATTTACTGGAGATCACTAGTGGTACTTTATATTTTGTTGCAGCTCAGTGAAGGCTAATCATGGTCTATAGACACACAGATAAGCTCTGGACTATCATAGCATTTTATACATTTTAGTAGAGATTACTAGTGGTGCTTTATAGTTTGTTGCAGCCCAGTGAAAGGGAACCATGGTCAGTAGTCACACAGATAAGCACTGGTCTATCATAGGATTTTATACCATTTACTAGAGATTACTAGTGGTGCTTTATATTTTGTTGCAGCCCAGTGAAAGGGAACCATGGTCAGTAGTCACACAGATAAGCTCTGGTCTATCATAGCATTTTATACATTTTAGTAGAGATTACTAGTGGTGCTTTATAGTTTGTTGCAGCCCAGTGAAAGGGAACCATGGTCAGTAATCACACAGGTAAGCTCTGGTCTAACATAGCATTGTATACCATTTAGTAGAGATTACTAGTGGTGCTTTATATTTTGTTGCAGTCCAGTGAAGGGGAACCATGGTCAATAGACACACAAATAAGCTCTTGTCTATCATAGCATTGTATACCATGTACTGGAGATCACTAGTGGTACTATATATTTTGTTGCAGCTCAGTGAAGGGGAACCAAGGTCAATAGACACACAGATAAGCTCTCGTCTATCATAACACTCTATACCATTTACTAGAGATCACCAGTGGTACTATATATTTTGTTGCAGCTCAGTGAAGGGGAACCAAGGTCAATAGACACACAGATAAGCTCTGGTCTATCATAACACTCTATTGCATTTACTAGAGATCACTAGTGGTACTATATATTTGGTTACAGCTCAGTGAAGGGGAATCATGGTCAATAGACACACAGATAAGCTCTGGTCTATCATAACACTCTATACCATTTACTAGAGATCACTAGTGGTACTATATATTTGGTTGCAGCTCAGTAAAGGGGAATCATGGTCAATAGACACACGGATAAGCTCTGGTCTATCGTAGCACTCTATACCATTTACTAGAGACCACTAGTGGTACTATATATTTTGTTGCAACTCAGTGAAGAGGAATCATGGTCACTAGAAACACAGATAAGCTCTGGTCTATCATAACACTCTGTACCATTTACTAGAGATCACTAGTGGTACTATATATTTGGTTGCAGCTCAGTGAAGGGGAACCAAGGTCAATACACACACAGATAAGCTCTTTCTGTCATAGCATTGTATACCATTTAGTAGAGATTACTAGTGGTGCTTTATAGTTTGTTGCAGCCCAGTGACGGGGAACCATGGTCAGTAGTCACACAGATAAGCTCTGGTCTATCACAACACTCTATACCATTTACTAGAGATTACCAGTGGTACTATATATGTTGTTGCAGCTCAGTGAAGGGGAACCAAAGTCAATAGACACACAGATAAGCTCTGGTCTATCGTAGCACTCTATACCATTTACTAGAGATCACTAGTGGTACTTTATATTTTGTTGCAGCTCAGTGAAGAGGAACCAACGTCAATACACACACAGATAAGCTCTTTCTATCATAGCATTGTATACCATTTAGTAGAGATTACTAGTGGTGCTTTATAGTTTGTTGCAGCCCAGTGACGGGGAACCATGGTCAGTAGTCACACAGATAAGCTCTGGTCTATCATAGCATTGTATACCATTTAGTAGAGATTATTGGTGGTGCTTTATATTTTGTTGCAGCCCAGTGAAGGGGAACCATGATCATGATGAAGGATACACACAGAGATAAGCTCTGGTCTATCATAGCATTTTATACCATTTAGTAGAGATTACTAGTGGTGCTTTATAGTTTGTTGCAGCCCAGTGAAGGGGAACCATGGTCAGTAGTCACACAGATAAGCTCTGGTCTATCATAGCATTGTATACCATTTAGTAGAGATTACTAGTGGTGCTTTATAGTTTGTTCCAGCCCAGTGAAGGGGAACCATGGTCAGTAGTCACACAGATAAGCTCTGGTCTATCATAGGACTCTATACCATTTACTAGAGATTACTAGTGGTGCTTTATATTTTGTTGCAGCCCAGTGAAGGGGAACCATGATCATGATGAAGGATACACACACAGATAAGCTCTGGTCTATCACAGCATTTTATACCATTTAGTAGAGACTACTAGTGGTGCTTTATAGTTTGTTGGAGCCCAGTGAAAGGGAACCATGGTCAGTAGTCACACAGATAAGCTCTGGTCTATCATAGCATTTTATACCATTTAGTAGAGATTACTAGTGGTGCTTTATAGTTTGTTGCAGCCCAGTGAAAGGGAACCATGTTCAGTAGTCACACAGATAAGCACTGGTCTATCATAGCATTTTATACCATTTACCAGAGATTACTAGTGGTGCTTTATAGTTAGTTGCAGCTCAGTGAAGGGGACCCATGATCATGATGAAGGATACACACACAGATAAGCTCTGGTCTATCGTAGCATTTTATACCATTTAGTAGAGGATACTAGTGGTGCTTTATAGTTTGTTGCAGCCCAGTGAACGGGAACCATGGTCAGTAGTCACACAGATAAGTACTGGTCTATCATAGCATTTTATACCATTTACTAGAGATTACTAGTGGTGCTTTATAGTTTGTTGCAGCCCAGTGAAGGGGATCGATGATCATAATTGAACGATAGACACACAAATAAGCTCTGGTCTAGCATAGCATTGTATACCATTTACTAGAGATCACTAGTGGTACTATATATTTGGTTGCAGCTCAGTAAAGGGGAATCATGGTCAATAGACACACGGATAAGCTCTGGTCTATCGTAGCACTCTATACCATTTACTAGAGACCACTAGTGGTACTATATATTTTGTTGCAACTCAGTGAAGAGGAATCATGGTCACTAGAAACACAGATAAGCTCTGGTCTATCATAACACTCTATACCATTTACTAGAGATCACTAGTGGTACTATATATTTGGTTGCAGCTCAGTGAAGGGGAACCAAGGTCAATACACACACAGATAAGCTCTTTCTGTCATAGCATTGTATACCATTTAGTAGAGATTACTAGTGGTGCTTTATAGTTTGTTGCAGCCCAGTGACGGGGAACCATGGTCAGTAGTCACACAGATAAGCTCTGGTCTATCACAACACTCTATACCATTTACTAGAGATCACTAGTGGTACTATATATGTTGTTGCAGCTCAGTGAAGGGGAACATAAGTCAATAGACACACAGATAAGCTCTGGTCTATCGTAGCACTCTATACCATTTACTAGAGATCACTAGTGGTACTTTATATTTTGTTGCAGCTCAGTGAAGAGGAACCAAGGTCAATACACACACAGATAAGCTCTTTCTATCATAGCATTGTATACCATTTAGTAGAGATTACTAGTGGTGCTTTATAGTTTGTTGCAGCCCAGTGACGGGGAACCATGGTCAGTAGTCACACAGATAAGCTCTGGTCTATCATAGCATTGTATACCATTTAGTAGAGATTATTGGTGGTGCTTTATATTTTGTTGCAGCCCAGTGAAGGGGAACCATGATCATGATGAAGGATACACACAGAGATAAGCTCTGGTCTATCATAGCATTTTATACCATTTAGTAGAGATTACTAGTGGTGCTTTATAGTTTGTTGCAGCCCAGTGAAGGGGAACCATGGTCAGTAGTCACACAGATAAGCTCTGGTCTATCATAGCATTGTATACCATTTAGTAGAGATTACTAGTGGTGCTTTATAGTTTGTTCCAGCCCAGTGAAGGGGAACCATGGTCAGTAGTCACACAGATAAGCTCTGGTCTATCATAGCACTCTATAAACATTTACTAGAGATTACTAGTGGTGCTTTATATTTTGTTGCAGCCCAGTGAAGGGGAACCATGATCATGATGAAGGATACACACACAGATAAGCTCTGGTCTATCACAGCATTTTATACCATTTAGTAGAGACTACTAGTGGTGCTTTATAGTTTGTTGGAGCCTAGTGAAAGGGAACCATGGTCAGTAGTCACACAGATAAGCTCTGGTCTATCATAGCATTTTATACCATTTAATAGAGATTACTAGTGGTGCTTTATAGTTTGTTGCAGCCCAGTGAAAGGGAACCATGTTCAGTAGTCACACAGATAAGCACTGGTCTATCATAGCATTTTATACCATTTACTAGAGATTACTAGTGGTGCTTTATAGTTAGTTGCAGCTCAGTGAAGGGGACCCATGATCATGATGAAGGATACACACACAGATAAGCTCTGGTCTATCGTAGCATTTTATACCATTTATTAGAGGTTACTAGTGGTGCTTTATAGTTTGTTGCAGCCCAGTGAACGGGAACCATGGTCAGTAGTCACACAGATAAGTACTGGTCTATCATAGCATTTTATACCATTTACTAGAGATTACTAGTGGTGCTTTATAGTTTGTTGCAGCCCAGTGAAGGGGATCGATGATCATAATTGAACGATAGACACACAAATAAGCTCTGGTCTAGCATAGCATTGTATACCATTTACTAGAGATTACTAGTGGTGCTTTATAGTTTATTGCAGCTCAGTGAAGGGGACCCATGATCATGATGGATACACACAGATAAGCTCTGGTCTATCATAGCACTCTAAAACCATTTACCAGAGATTACTAGTGTTGCTTTATAGTTTGTTGCAGTCCAGTGAAGGGGAACCATGATAATGATGAACCATAGACACAGAAATAAGCTCTGGTCTATCATAGCACTCTAAAACCATTTACTAGAAATTACTATTGCTGCTTTATAGTTTGTTACAGCCCAGTGAAGGGGAACCATGATCATGATGAAGGATACACACACAGATAAGCTCTGTTCTATCATAGCATTTATACCATTTACCAGACATTACTAGTGGTGCTTTATAGTTTGTTGCAGCCCAGTGAAAGGGAACCATGGTCAGTAGTCGCACAGATAAGCTCTGATCTATCATAGCATTGTATACCATTTACTAGAGATCACTAGTGGTGTTTTATATTTTGTTGCAGCCCAGTGAAGGGGAACCATGGTCAGTAGACACACAGATAAGCTCTGGTCTATCATAGCACTGTATACCATTTACTATAGAAAACTAGTGGTGCTTTATATTTTGTTGCAGCCCAGTGAAGGGGAACCATTGTCAATAGATGCAAATATTAGCTCTGGTCTATCATAGCATTTCTACACCATTTACTAGAGATCACTAATGGTGTTTTATATTTTGTTCCTGTCCAGTGAGGGGGATACATGGTCTATAGATGCACAGACAAGCTCTAGTCTATCATAGCATTGTATACCATTTACTAGAGATAACTAATGGTACTTTATATTTTGTTGCAGCCCAATGACGGGGAACCATGTTCAATAGACGCAAAGATAAGCTCTGGTCTATCATAGCACTGTATACCATTTACTAGAGATCACTAGTGGTGCTATACATTTGGTAGCAGCTCAGTGAAGGGGAATCACGGTGAATAGACACACAGATAAGCTCTGGTCTATCATAACACTCTATTGCACTTACTAGAGATCACTAGTGGTACTATATATATGGTTACAGCTCAGTGAAGGGGAATCATGGTCAGTAGTCACACAGATAAGCTCTGGTCTATCATAGCATTGTATACCATTTAGTAGAGATTACTAGTGGTCCTTTATAGTTTGTTCCAGCCCAGTGAAGAGGAACCATGGTCAGTAGTCACACAGATAAGCTCTGGTCTATCATAGCACTCTATACCATTTACTAGAGATTACTAGTGGTGCTTTATATTTTGTTGCAGCCCAGTGAAGGGGAACCATGATCATGATGAAGGATACACACACAGATAAGCTCTGGTCTATCACAGCATTTTATACCATTTAGTAGAGATTACTAGTGGTGCTTTATAGTTTGTTGGAGCCCAGGAAAGCGAACCATGGTCAGTAGTCACACAGATAAGCTCTGGTCTATCATAGCATTTTATACCATTTAGTAGAGATTACTAGTGGTGCTTTATAGTTTGTTGCAGCCCAGTGAAAGGGAACCATGTTCAGTAGTCACACAGATAAGCACTGGTCTAGCATAGCATTTTATACCATTTACTAGAGATTACTAGTGGTGCTTTATAGTTTGTTGCACTCCAGTGAAGGGGAACCATGCTCAGTAGTCACACAGATAAGCTCTGGTCTATCTTAGCATTGCATACCATTTAGTAGAGATTACTAGTGGTGCTTTATAGTTTGTTCCAGCCCAGTGAAGGGGAACCATGGTCAGTAGTCACATAGATAAGCTCTGGTCTATCATAGCATTTTATACCATTTTGTAGAGATTACTAATGGTGCTTTATAGTTTGTTGCAGCCCAGTGAACGGGAACCATGGTCAGTAGTCACACAGATAAGTACTGGTCTATCATAGCACTTTATACCATTTACTAGAGATTCCTAGTGGTGCTTTATAGTTTGTTGCAGCCCAGTGAAGGGGATCGATGATCATAATTGAACGATAGACACACAAATAAGCTCTGGTCCAGCATAGCATTGTATACCATTTACTAGAGATTACTAGTGGTGCTTTATAGTTTGTTGCAGCTCAGTGAAGGGGACCCATGATCATGATGGATACACACAGATAAGCTCTGGTCTATCATAGCACTCTAAAACCATTTACTAGAGATTACTAGTGCTGCTTTATAGCTTGTTGCAGTCCAGCGAAAGGGAACCATGATAATGATGAACCATAGATACACAGATAAGCTCTGGTCTATCATAGCACTCTAAAACCATTTACTAGAAATTACTATCGCTGCTTTATAGTTTGTTACAGCTCAGTGAAGGGGAACCATGATCATGATGAAGGATACACACACAGATAAACTCTGGTCTATCATAGCATTTTTACCATTTACTAGACATTACTAGTGGTACTATATATTTTGTTGCAGCTCAGTGAAGAGGAATCATGGTCAATAGACACACAGATAAGCTCTGGTCTAACATAACACTCTATACCATTTACTAGAGATCAGTAGTGGTACTATATATTTTGTTGCAGCTCATTGAAGGGGAACCGTGGTCAATAGACACACAGATAAGCTCTTGTCTATCATAACACTCTATACCATTTACTAGAGATCACTAGTGGTACTATATATTTGGTTACAGCTCAGTGAAGGGGAATCATGGTCAATAGACACACAGATAAGCTCTTGTCTATCATAACACTCTATACCATTTACTAGAGATCACTAGTGGTACTATATATTTGGTTACAGCTCAGTGAAGGGGAATCATGTTCAATAGACAAATAGATAAGCTCTGGTCTATCATAACACTCTATACCATTTACTAGAGATCACTAGTGGTACTATATATTTTGTTGCAGCTCAGTGAAGGGGAATCATGGTCAATAGACACACAGATAAGCTCTGGTCTATCATAACACTCTATACCATTTACTAGAGATCACTAGTGGTACTATATATTTGGTTGCAGCTCAGTGAAGGGGAACCATGGTCAATAGACACACAAATAAGCTCTTGTCTATCATAACACTCTATACCATTTACTAGAGATCACTAGTGGTACTATATATTTTGTTGCAGCTCAGTGAAGGGGAACCATGGTCAATAGACACACAAATAAGCTCTTGTCTATCATAGCATTGTATACCATGTACTGGAGATCACTAGTGGTACTATATATTTTGTTGCAGCTCAGTGAAGGGGAACCAAGTTCAATAGACACACAGATAACCTCTGGTCTATCGTAGCACTCTATACCATTTACTAGAGATCACTAGTGGTACTTTATATTAAGTTGCAGCTCAGTGAAGGGGAACCAAGGTCAATACACACACTGATAAGCTCTTTCTATCATAGCATTGTATACCATTTAGTAGAGATTACTAGTGGTGCTGTATAGTTTGTTGCAGCCCAGTGAAGGGGAACCATGGTCAGTAGTCACACAGATAAGCTCTGGTCTATCATAGCATTGTATACCATTTAGTAGAGATTACTAGTGGTGCTTTATATTTTGTTGCAGCCCAGTGAAGGGGAACCATGATCATGATGAAGGATACACACACAGATAAGCTCTGGTCTATCATAACACTCTATACCATTTACTAGAGATCACTAGTGGTACTATATATTTTGTTGCAGCCCAGTGAAGGGGAACCATGGTCAGTAGTCACACATATAAGCTCTGGTCTATCATAGCATTGTATACCATTTAGTAGAGATTACTAGTGGTGCTTTATAGTTTGTTCCAGCCCAGTGAAGGGGAACCATGGTTAGTAGTCACACAGATAAGCTCTGGTCTATCATAGCACTCTATACCATTTACCAGACATTACTAGTGGTGTTTGATACGGTAATTTGTATCACAAATTACTCAGATGTAATTAATGATAGTAATATGAATATGTATTTTTATGTGACATTGATTTCAGAGGTTTATTAATTGTAATTATTATTGGTAAATAATAATATACGGCTTTACTGAAACTGTCAACAATAACGCAATAATGCAGCGATGGGGTGAGTTGTTTATCATTACCGGGAACCAGGAAGTGATGTAATGTTTCGCGCCTTTTCGGTAGAAGCTTCTAGAACATTTCCTAAAGCAATATGTATTAGTGGTTTTCATTGGATATTAAAATAGACGTTAATGTTGGCGCGTTTTATTAGCCAATAGCAGTTCATTTATAATCTTTAGGCGTATCTTGATGCAGGCCTATAAATAGTGTAGGTTCGAGGTAGCTTGTCCCCCAGTTCAACAGAATTCTCAGTACTCTACACGTCGGTCTCTCAGTTCATTTATTTCGCCAAGTTACACGCAGCTGAATTACGAGAATTATTATAAAGTATTATACATTTAAAAAATTACATAAAGTTGAAGTATGCGAGTTAAAAGTGATAAATAAGAAGTTATTACAAACAGTTTCAGTTTTGCGAGTATCCAGATTAATATGTAAAAAGTGTTAGTGAACGTGTTCGACAATAAAAGTTATAAAACCAATTTCTTCATCAGTATCATTTCTGGATAAAAGATTCCTTTCCAATTCACACCCTGCAAGAGTTAAATGTCGACCTAAATAGCTAGCCGGAGAACATTTAAAGTGAATTATTTCAAAACTGATACAAATTGCTACGCCAGAGGGAGCTACGAACCAGACAAAGGAGTGACGTCACAAGATGGCAACGCGTGAAGTAAAGCAGCACAACATATGATCTACAAGTTCTAATAACTTACGCTATAAATATTACGTAAGCAACATTACCGTCGCATATTGGCTCCCAAACGTGGGGCTAAAATTAATGTTAAAGTCAACACAACCTTAATACCGCATAAAATTGGCTTCCAAACGTGGTGCTATAATAATGTTAAACACATTGTAACATTAATACCGTTGCAAATTGGCGCCCAACGTGGGGCAGTTAAAGTTATGTAAACAAACATTAATTTGCAACATAATACCGTCGCAAATTGGCGCCCAACGTGGGGCTCGACAACAAAAAGACATTACGTAAAGCAAGTTCTCTCGCAAATATGCGTAAAGTAAACACACATACATAAACATCACAAGCATCAACATATGTAACATTAATACTACAAATTGGCTCCTATACGTGGGGCAGTTAAAGTTATGTAAACAAACATTTATTTGCAACATACAATTTGTAACATAATACCGTCGCATGTTTTATATTTTGTTGCAGCCCAGTGAAGGGGAACCATGGTCAGTAGACACACAGATAAGCTCTGGTCTATCATAGCACTGTATACCATTTACTATAGAACACTAGTGGTGCTTTATATTTTGTTGCAGCCCAGTGAAGGGGAACCATGGTCAATAGATGCAAATATTAGCTCTGGTCTATCATAGCATTTCTACACCATTTACTAGAGATCACTAATGGTGTTTTATATTTTGTTCCTGTCCAGTGAGGGGGATACATGGTCTATAGATGCACAGACAAGCTCTAGTCTATCATAGCATTGTATACCATTTACTAGAGATAACTAATGATACTTTATATTTTGTTGCAGCCCAATGACGGGGAACCATGTTCAATAGACGCAAAAATAAGCTCTGGTCTATCATAGCACTGTATACCATTTACTAGAGATCAATAGTGGTGCTATACATTTTGTTGTAGCCCAGTGAAGGGGAACCATGGTCAATAGACGCAAAGATCAGTTCTTGTCTATCATATACTGTATACCACTTACTAGAGGTCACTAGTGGTGCTATTCATTTTGTTGCCGTTTAGTGAAGGGGAACCATGGTCAATAGATGCAAAGATAAGTTCTTGTCTATCATAGCACTGTATACCACTTACTAGAGGTCACTAGTGGCGCTATACATTTTGTTGTAGCCCAGTGAAGGGGGACCATGATCATGATAAAGAATACACACACAGATGAGCTCTGGTCTATCATAACACTGTGTACAATTTACTAGAGGTCACTAGTGGTACTATACATTTTGTTACAGCCCAGTGAAGGGAGACCATGATCATGATAAAGAATGGACACACAGATGAGCTCTGGTCTATCATAACACTGTATACCATTTACTAGGGGTCACTAGTGGTGCTATACATTGTGTTGTATCCCAGTGAAGGGGCACCATGATCATGATAAAGGATACACACACAGACAAGTTCTTGTCTATCATAGCACTGTATACCACTTACTAGAGGTCACTAGTGGTGCCATACATTTTGTTGTAGCCCAGTGAAGGGGAACCACGGTCAATAGACGCAAAGATAAGTTCTTGTCTATCATAGCACTGTATACCATTTACTAGAGGTCACTAGTGGTGCTATTCATTTCGTTGCCGCTTAGTGAAGGAGAACCATGGTCAATAGACGCAAAGATAAGCTCTGGTCTATCATAAAACACTAATCCATTTACTAGAGATCACTAGTGGTACTATATATTTTGTTGCAGCTCAGTGAAGGGGAATCATGGTCAATAGACACACAGATAAGCTCTGGTCTATCATAGCACTCTATACCATTTACTAGAGATCACTAGTGATGCTATATATTTTGTTGCAGCTCAGTGAAGGGGAATCATGGTCAATAGACACACAGATAAGATCTGGTCTATCATAGCACTCTATACCATTTACTGGAGATCACTAGTGGTACTATATATTTTGTTGCAGCCCAGTGAAGGGAGACCATGATCATGATAAAGAATGGACACACAGATGAGCTCTGGTCTATCATAACACTGTATACCATTTACTAGAGGTCATTAGTGGTGCTATACATTTTGTTGTAGCCCAGTGAAGGGGGACCATGATCATGATGAAGAATAGACATACAGATAAGTTCTGGTCTATCATAGCACTGTATACCATTTACTGAAGGTCATTAGTGGTACTATACATTTTGTTACAGCCCACTGAAGGGAGAGCATGATCATGATGAAGAATAGACACTCAGATAAGCTCTGGTCTATCATAACACTGTATACCATTTACTGGAGGTCACTAGTGGTACTATACATTTTGGTACTGCCCAGTGAAGGGAGACCATGATCATGATGAAGAATAGACACTCAGATAAGCTCTGGTCTATCATAACACTGTATACCATTTACTGGATGTCACTAGTGGTACTATACATTTTGTTACAGCCCAGTGAAGGGAGACAATGATCATGATAAAGAATAGATACACAGATGAGCTCTGGTCTATCATAGCACTGTATACCATTTACTGGAGGTCACTAGTGGTACTATACATTTTGTTGTAGCCCAGTGAAGAGGGACCACGATAATGATGAAGAATAGACACTCAGATAAGCTCTGGTCTATCATAGCACTGTATACCATTTACTAGAGGTCACTAGTGGTACTATACATTTTGTTGTACCCCAATGAAGGGGGACCATGATCATGATGAAGAATAGGCACTCAGTTAAGATCTGGTCTATCATAGCACTGTACACCATTTACTAGAGGTCACTAGTGGTACTATACAGTTTGTTACATCCCAGTGAAGGGGGACCATGATCATGATGGATAGGCACTCAGATAAGCTCTGGTCTATTATAGCACTGTATACTATTTACTAGAGGTTACTAGTGGTACTATACATTTTTTTACCGCCCAGTGAAGGAGGACGTAGATCATGATGAAGAATAGGTACTCAGATAAGCTCTGCTCTATCATAGCACTGTATACCATTTACTAGAGGTCACTAGTGGTACTATACATTTTGTTACATCCCATGATCATGATGGATAGGCACTCAGATAAGCTCTGGTCTATCTTAGCACTGTATACCATTTACTAGAGGTCACTAGTGGTACTATACATTTTGTTACAGCCCAGTGAAGGGGAACCATCATCATGATAAAGGATAGGTACTCAGATAAGCTCTTGTGTATCATAGCACTGTATACCGTTTACTAGAGGTAACTAGTGGTGATATACATTTTGTTGTAGCCCAGTAAAGGGGGACCATGACGAAGGATAGACACACAGATAAGCTCTGGTGTATCATAGCACTGTATACCATTTACTAGAGGGCACTAGTGGTACTATACATTTTATTGCAGCTCAGTGAAGGGAGACCATGATCACGATGATGAATAGACACACAGATGAGCTCAGGTTTATTATAACACTCTACACCGTTTACTAGAAGTAAAGTGCTAGTGGTGCTATACATTTTGTTGCAGCGCAGTGAAGGGAGACCATGATCATGATGAAGAATAGACACACAGATGAGCTCTGGTTTACCGTAACACTCTACACCGTTTACTAGAAGTAAATGCTAGTGGTGCTATACATTTTGTTGCAGCCCAGTGAAGGGAGACCATGATCATGATGAAGAATAGACACACAGATGATCTCTGGTTTACCGTAATGCTATTCACCGGTTACTAGAAGTAAAGTGCTAGTGGTGCTATACATTTTGTTGCAGCCCAGTGAAGGGGGATAATGATAAATGTTACATGCACAGATAAGCTGTGGTCCATCATAGCATGTATGTCATTTGCTAGAGGTCACTAGTGGTACTATACATTTTGTTGCAGTCCAGTGAAGGGGGACCATGATCATGATGATTGATAGACACATAGATAAGCTCTGGTCAATCGCAACGCTGTATACCATTTACTAGAGGTCACTAGAGGTGCTCTAGATTTTGTCACTGACCAGAAATGGGGACCTGATCATAATGAAGAATACACACAAAGATAAGCTGTGGCCTATCATAGACCTGTATACAAATTACTAGAGGTTACTAGTGGTGTTATACATTTTGTTGCAGCCCAGTGAAGGGGGACCATTATGAACGATAGACACACAGATAAGCTCCGGTCTATCATAACACTCTACACTATTTACTAGAAGTCACTAGAGGTAATCTACATTTTGTTGCAGCCCAGTGAAGTGGGAGCATGGTCAATAGAACACCCAGACAAGCTCTGGTCTATCATAGCACTGTATAGAAGTTAGTAGAGGTTGCCAGTAGTGCTACATATTTTGTTGCAGACCAGTGAAGGGGACCATGATCATGATTGAGGATAGACACACAATTAAGCTCTGGTCTATCATAATGTTGTACACCATTTACTAGAGGTCACTTATGGTGCAAATCTGTGTGCTATCATTTAGTTGCAGCGCAGTGAAGGGGCCTATGATCGTGATAAAGGTGAGACAGACAGTTAAACTCTGCTCTATCATAGCACTGTATAGCATTCAGTCTGCAAACTTAGGTTACAAAATAATGCAACAGAACTTAATGCTTTGACATGTCCATGAAATCTGTAACGCTTTGAATCTGCCCACAAAGCATAATATCATAAAAAGACCTCTACTGCTATACATTTAAGGGCAAAATGTAAAAGCTGTAATCAATCACATGTAACTGAGTTAAACAAATGAAATTTAAAGCATTGTAGGTTTCATTTTAATTTATATTGTACAAATAATGTTACACCTCATGTTTGTGATGTTTTTAGAAGTTAAATAGTATAAAGAAAAAGGAACAATATTTAACATTAGTATTATGTATTTCCATATATACATTAAATAAACACTCTGTATAAAACTAAAAATGATGAAAACAGAAGGCTGCTACATAAATTAGCGTACATGAAAAAATTCTTTGGTGCTTCTGTCATGCAAAAATATATATATGTATATGTTTTATATTATGTAATGTTTGTATATGAAAATGTGTTTATAAAAAAATGACAAAATGTACATACACAAGTGACATTAAACAGCAACAAGACGTTCATAAAATGCTGAAGGACATTCATAAAATGACCAGTAATTGGTGTTTTTTTATTTGCATTCACACACCATACTAGTAGGCATTTACATAATCTGGTATGTGGCAGAGGCAGGTCCAACGATATCCTATTGTTGTGTTAGTTTGGTTTTCCTTTAACATCCTCTTTGTTCTCTGCTATTTGCTCATCCTTCCATACAAGTCACAATTTGAGACCCACTTTCTCTGGAGTCTCCCTAGCAGGCTTCTCACAACCAGAAGGAGAAGCAAAAGCTTACAGTATGTATAACCCAAGAGCATAGTTTAAAATTACACGCAAATGGGGATTTTCAAAAATTCGGTGTGGACATTGGTTTTAGTGCATGTTACAAATAAATCAGTACAATTCTGTTTTCTTGAAAAGCAGTAGGAACAACAAAGATTCATGTTGATACCAATTATATGAGTGTTATAATCACAAACCTTCTCTACCTATTATAATTTTGTTTATGCATTCCTCTTTAGCTTGTATAATCATATAAGGAACTCTGACTTGAGACCTGTTGGTTGAGAGGGCACAACACTGATCAGTCAATTTATTCTCTAAATTATTAATAAAAAGCTTGATTTCCTAGCCACATGACTTTGTTTACTCACTCCTCTAAAAACTATTCTTACTAAATCCTATTATTGTAAAATTTTGTTTGTGGAGTTAACTGTTTCAGAGATATTCCTTGCTATTGGTTTGAACTGTCAAATACTTACTCTTTTCTCAAATTGGAAGTCATTAATCATTTTTTTTCTCATGGTCATGCAAAGAGGAGAATTTCAAAGCCATCACATAGCGACAAGCTCTTTAAAATTTGACTACTCCAGATTTTCTTGGCCTTCTAGGCCAAGTGTAGAGTAGGTTTCTAAACAACTCTACACCTATTCAAATATACAAAGAGTCGCATACTAAAACATACTTCACTTATGTCAGACATTTCCTCATATTAAACATCTAACATAAGTGAAGTATGTTTTAGTATGTGACTCTCTTATATATTTTAATATGTATATTGCGTCACTTTAAATAGCGCTTCAAGTCACCAAACAGCTGAAGATGGAGATGAATCTCTCCAAGAAATGCTTCCTGATATTAAACATCTAACATAAGTGAAGTATGTTTTAGTATGCAACTCTATATATTTTAATATGTATATTGCTTCACGCCACCAAACAGCTGAAGATTGAAACGAATGTCTCCAAGAAACGTTTCCTGATGTTAAACATCTGACATAAGTGAAGTATGTTTTAGTATGCAACTCTTTATGTATTTTAATATGTATATTGCTTCACGCCACCAAACAGCTGAAGATGGAAACGAATGTCTCCAAGAAACATTTCCTGATATTAAACATCTGACATAAGTGAAGTATGTTTTAGTACGCAACTCTTTATGTATTTTAATATGTATATTGCTTCACGCCACCAAACAGCTGAAGATGGAAACGAATGTCTCCAAGAAACGTTTCCTGATATTAAACATCTGACATAAGTGAAGTATGTTTTAGTATGCAACTCTTTATGTATTTTAATATGTATATTGCTTCACGCCACCAAACAGCTGAAGATGGAAACGAATGTCTCCAAGAAACGTTTCCTGATATTAAACATCTGACATAAGTGAAGTATGTTTTAGTATGCAACTCTTTATGTATTTTAATATGTATATTCCTTCACGCCACCAAACAGCTGAAGATGGAAATGAATGTCTCCAAGAAACGTTTCCTGATATTAAACATCTGACATAAGTGAAGTATGTTTTAGTATGCAACTCTTTATGTATTTTAATATGTATATTGCTTCACGCCACCAAACAGCTGAAGATGGAAACGAATGTCTCCAAGAAACATTTCCTGATATTAAACATCTGACATAAGTGAAGTATGTTTTAGTACGCAACTCTTTATGTATTTTAATATGTATATTGCTTCACGCCACCAAACAGCTGAAGATGGAAACGAATGTCTCCAAGAAACATTTCCTGATATTAAACATCTGACATAAGTGAAGTATGTTTTAGTACGCAACTCTCTATGTATTTTAATATGTATATTGCTTCACGCCACCAAACAGCTGAAGATGGAAACGAATGTCTCCAAGAAACATTTCCTGATATTAAACATCTGACATAAGTGAAGTATGTTTTAGTATGCAACTCTTTATGTATTTTAATATGTATATTGCTTCACGCCACCAAACAGCTGAAGATGGAAACGAATGTCTCCAAGAAACGTTTCCTGATATTAAACATCTGACATAAGTGAAGTATGTTTTAGTATGCAACTCTTTATGTATTTTAATATGTATATTGCTTCACGCCACCAAACAGCTGAAGATGGAAACGAATGTCTCCAAGAAACGTTTCCTGATATTAAACATCTGACATAAGTGAAGTATGTTTTAGTATGCAACTCTTTATGTATTTTAATATGTATATTCCTTCACGCCACCAAACAGCTGAAGATGGAAATGAATGTCTCCAAGAAACGTTTCCTGATATTAAACATCTGACATAAGTGAAGTATGTTTTAGTATGCAACTCTTTATGTATTTTAATATGTATATTGCTTCACGCCACCAAACAGCTGAAGATGGAAACGAATGTCTCCAAGAAACGTTTCCTGATATTAAACATCTGACATAAGTGAAGTATGTTTTAGTACGCAACTCTTTATGCATTTTAATATGTATATTGCTTCACGCCACCAAACAGCTGAAGATGGAAACGAATGTCTCCAAGAAACGTTTCCTGATATTAAACATCTGACATAAGTGAAGTATGTTTTAGTACGCAACTCTTTATGTATTTTAATATGTATATTGCTTCACGCCACCAAACAGCTGAAGATGGAAACGAATGTCTCCAAGAAACGTTTCCTGATATTAAACATCTGACATAAGTGAAGTATGTTTTAGTATGCAACTCTCTATATATTTTAATATGTATATTGCTTCACTTTCAATAGTGCTTCAAGTCACCAAACAGCTGAAGATGGAAACGAATGTCTCCAAGAAACGTTTCCTGATATTAAACATCTGACATAAGTGAAGTATGTTTTAGTATGCAACTCTTTATGTATTTTAATATGTATATTGCTTCACTTTCAATATTGCTTCACGCCACCAAACAGCTGAAGATGGAAACGAATGTCTCCAAGAAACGCTTCCTGATATTAAACTTCTGACATAAGTGAAGTATGTTTTAGTATGCAACTCTTTATGTATTTTAATATGTATATTGCTTCACGCCACCAAACAGCTGAAGATGGAAACGAATGTGTCCAAGAAACGTTTCCTGATATTAAACATCTGACATAAGTGAAGTATGTTTTAGTATGCAACTCTTTATGTATTTTAATATGTATATTGCTTCACGCCACCAAACAGCTGAAGATGGAAATGAATGTCTCCAAGAAACGTTTCCTGATATTAAACATCTGACATAAGTGAAGTATGTTTTAGTATGCAACTCTTTATGTATTTTAATATGTATATTGCTTCACGCCACCAAACAGCTGAAGATGGAAACAAATGTCTCCAAGAAACGTTTCCTGATATTAAACATCTGACATAAGTGAAGTATGTGTTAGTATGCAACTCTTTATGTATTTTAATATGTATATTGCTTCACTTTCAATATTGCTTCACGCCACCAAACAGCTGAAGATGGAAACGAATGTCTCCAAGAAATGCTTCCTGATATTAAACATCTGACATAAGTGAAGTATGTTTTAGTATGCAACTCTTTATGTATTTTAATATGTATATTGCTTCACGCCACCAAACAGCTGAAGATGGAAATGAATGTCTCCAAGAAACGTTTCCCGATATTAAACATCTGACATAAGTGAAGTATGTTTTAGTATGCAACTCTTTATGTATTTTAATATGTATATTGCTTCACGCCACCAAACAGCTGAAGATGGAAACGAATGTCTCCAAGAAACGTTTCCTGATATTAAACATCTGACATAAGTGAAGTATGTTTTAGTATGCAACTCTTTATGTATTTTAATATGTATATTGCTTCACTTTGAGTAGTGCTTTGAATGTTAACTCTACAGCTGTCTGGAAGTCTAAATTGAATTGAGTTTTATTTATGGACGCTCTTTAACTACTATGGTTCTTAGCGTCCCATTCTATATTGGGCGTGAAACACCTGTAATTTTGCTCAGAGGCCTCTTTATCAGGCTTGAGGTTCTTTTACGTGCCGTAAATCTACGACACGGGACCACCGGCTTTACTTCCCTTCCGAAGGAAGCCGTGCTAACGATTTTTACGCCCAAAAAAATCCATCGCCCTCCGCCGGGTTTGAACCCGCGACCTTGGGAACTAGAGGCTAGCACGGTACCACTAGTCCACGGAGGACGACGGGAAGTCTAAAGTAGTCACACCGCCAGGAAAGCGTCAGTTCATCTTTCATGTGATGTTGCTTTATCTATTGTATCTTACATAAAATCAAAGTAGCTAGATAATACACTTTTGTAAGAATAGCTTGTAGGAAAAGTAATTAGAATATTACAAAGTCAACAGTTGAAGCTCATTCTACTGAGACAATTGTATTAGACACAGCCATGTAACTTTACCATTAAGTACTCCATAATATTTTACCATGCATGTTGCGACAAAGTAAAGATTATAGTTGCCTTAAAACAATCCATTTCACTTTGTAACTAGATTTGTTGATGCATATAAAAAACAGGCTTTAATGTGTTATGTTGAAACCTATTTGCTCTTAACAACACATTTTTTTATGAAATTGTCCACTTAGTGACACTTTTAATTATGTAAAGAAAGCCACTCAACTTAATATTTGGAAAAATTGGTCAATATTACTGAGCTTCTAGATCCCAATGGACCAAAACCTTGCCTTACAACCACTGACAGAAGAACAAGTAGTAAGGGCAGCTGACAATGAGAAAGACATTCCTTGAAGCAAACTGAAATTTGTACTAAATAATGCACACACATTGATTTATACTGAAAGCTATGTTGATACACATTATGACTCCATCTACACAATATTCTCAGTCCTACATTCAAACCTCTTGGGCAATAGTGAATACAATGGCTAACAGTATAGAAGAATGAGCCACTAAAGACAATCATCTTTAACTAACATGGTGGGACAGAAGCATAGCTAGAGAGGAGTTTTGGGGTTGGAACCTCTCCCACTTGCTACAAATATGTAAAAATTAATTGCAAAAATAGCTTTTTTGAAAGTAATGACATCTTTCTAGGTTGGTGGGAACAAGATAGTTCACTGGTAGTGTTATACTTACGCCGCATGTCACCAATAGAAGCTATGGGTACTACCATATTAAGATATAAGGGCATGTTTTTGTTCTAGTGTTTCAAACAAGTGCAATACCTTCCATTTGAGAACATAACTAGAGACCATATTTTTTTAAATAAAATAGCCTACAGCGATGACATAAAATACATCACAGTGGTCATCAATTCTCATGTCACAACACATTTGCCTCTTAGAATATGCAAAACATCCTATCCTAATTTTAATTCCAATTGCTGCACCTTAATCTGTGAATATATAAAACAGATTTATTTAAATATTTCAATTCAGTATTAATTCATATTTATCATTTGAATTGACACCAATCGTTTAAAAAATTGATCCCTATACATAAACCCCTATGTTTTTCTGGCTATGCTACTTTGGTGGGATATTACTTAAATAGAGACTATAAGTGTTATAATTATGATATTTTTTCAACACTCAAAATTAAATATAAAAGAGAACTCCATATTTTGGAGTTAAACTAATAACATAAACAAATAATATTCGAAAAATACTTCAGTAAAAACTATAATATACTGTTTGATCTGTAATTCCATATACACTCGAGGAATGAACATAAAGAAAAGCCTATAAAAATGTAACTTATCACAGCATAACCAGATAATCAACTTGTGGAGCAGTGTGGAACGTTCACAACCATTATTGTGTCTGCCACGACTGTGCTCCCTGGCAAATGAAGCATTTCCTTTCCCAATTATAATTTAATTCACTGTCGTACTGCTTCTGTTTCAGTACATGCACCTAGGTACGCAAGCACTGCAATATTCAAATTTCACCAGAAATAAACACAGAAACCATTTCTAGAAAACACCTGTGTTTGTGTAGAGCAAGGGTGGCGAAAATGCCTTCCTTCCGCGAGTCACCAAATATGCATCACTCAACAGCATGTGAAAATCAAACGGACGGTTGCAGAGAGGGAACGTGCGCCTGTGAGTCAAAATAACTCGCGAGTCACGTTTTCGCCACCTCTGGTGTAGAGCACAACTCAAAATTAAAAAGCCAGATAAATAGAAAACTTGGTATTTAAATTCAGTATCTTCCAAGGATGCGACACTAACATTTTTAAGAAAATGTCCCCACTTTTAACTACCATTTATATGGAAAAGAATTTTATATTTTATTCTCTCAAGAATGGCTCTATTGAATTTTATTAAAATATATTTACAAGTGTAATAAAATTATTTACAAAAATTGTTTTCATTGTAGCATACACACTCTAATAACTTTTCTAATTTTGAGATTTGTGATTTTTTGCCCGCATTTTTCTGTTTTCTTGTATTTGACATGTTTAAGGCATTCTTTAAGTCTCAAACAAACGTACCTTTAAGTTTTACGTACATACATTAATTGACAATTAATTTTGTAGATACCTGGCATTGGTTTTTAATATATTATTTAGACTATGTTCACAATATCCAAAAAAAGGTAAAATTAATAAAGATTGTTAATAACACTAGTCTGCATGATATTGGATGACTGAAAACTAATAAGTGATTCTGACTCACTTTTTTTATGCTGATTTCAAAACTGCTTTTAGTTTTTTTCTATCACGTATATTTTTTTTCACAATTTCACTTCAAAAATATAGAGTTGAGCCAGTAGATGATGAGTATTGTTGAAGGGAAATTTCTCAATACAGACTTTTAAGTCTTTAGGTTGTTACACCTGTAGATGCTATTTGTAATTTAGGCATTGTTGTTAATATCAGAGGTTTGCATTACCAGTGCTATATCGTGATTGAAGTTATAAATACATTATGTCTACACACAAGTGTGTGAACAATCCAAATGTTTTCTGCTACAGTGGTTCAGTAGAGAACTGATATAACAGACTTTGTGAAAAAAGTGTACCATGCTTATTTTAAAATGAAACTTGGTGACCAAGACAAGGCCTGGGCTCCAAAGACAGTTTGCCGCTATTGTGTTGAGAGGTTAAGATTGTGGATAAAAGGAAAGAAATCATGCATGCCATTTGCAATTCCTATAGTGTGGAGGGAACCTAAAGACCACCTTAAAGACTGTCATTTCTGTTTAGTTAATGTTCAGGGGTGCAATTTGAAAAATAAAAGACACATTGTGTATCCAAGTATTCCTTTAGCCATCAGGCCAGCTCCTCTTCCTCCAGCTGTTTTAGAGAACTTGGAAGAAGTGGTGTTAAAAGTGAACCTCGTGCAATCACCGAAGACGATTCTGATGATGTCTACTGCCCTGAATATGGATGACTCTTCTCTCAGAGTGAACTAAATGATCTAGTACGTGATTTGAATTTGTCTTAGGAATGTGCAGTGTTACTAGGCTCTCGTCTTAAAAATAAGAATCTTCTGGAACCAGGAACACATTACTCATGGTACAGACACAGAGAACAAGAGCTAGTTCCTTTTTTCTCGCAGATTGAGTCCTTGTTTACTGCAATAACACAAACGAGTTAATGCACTTTTATGACATTGAACATGATCCTACTCAGTGGAGACTTTTTATAGATTCATCAAAGAGGAGCCTGAAAGGCGTGTTACTACATAATGGGAATGTGTATGGGTCCATTCCTGTCGCATATTCAGTTCAAATGAAAGAGACAGTCGAAAACATGAAGATACTTTTAACAAGTATCCAATACGAGGAACACAAATGGCATAATCTGCGGTGTTTTCAAAGTTATTGGAATGCTATTAGGTCAACAAGCTGGGTTCACAAAAATGCCTTGTTTTCTGTGCGAATGGGACAATCGGGCAAAGCAAAGACATTGAAGTGTGAAAGTATGGTCACAGCGGAGAAACTTGTTGCCTGGAACTAAAAACATCCTGCACGAACCGCTTGTAGAGAGACAAAAGATATTGCTCCCGCCACTACACATAAAATTGGGTTTGATGAAGCAATTTGTAAGGGCTCTACCACAGGATGGACCCTGCTTCAAGTACCTTTCCAAGAAATTTCCCTACATTACACAAGACAAATTAAAGGCTGGCATTTTTGTTGGTCCTCAAATAAAGAAATTGATGAAGGATGAAGATTTTGAGAAGACAATGAATGAGAGAGAAATAGAAGCATGGATCAGTTACTGAAAACTTCTTAGGAATAACAAAGATCCTAATTACAAGGCCATTGTCGAAACAATGATGGAAAATTTCAAGAAGATGGGTAGTAACATGAGTGTAAAGGTGCATTCACATATTGATTACTTTCTGGGACATTATAGTGAAGAGCAGGGTGATATTAAGGAAATGGAGAGGAGGTACCAGGGGAGATGGCCAACTACTGTTGGATGTTGAGGAGGGACAGTCATCTTCAAGGATCTGCAAGGAAGTCAAAGAAGAGAAAGTTTGAAAAAAATTAAATGAAACACTTTGGCTTCTTGTTTTGTCAAAATGTTTCTTGAATAAAAGCTTACCTTGTGTGAAATGATATTTGAATACTTTTCTATGCTCATTAGTAAAATTGTCAAAACATTACTTCTTATTTTGTGTAAAAACCTGACATGACAGAAAAAAAAACGGAAGTTATTTCTGGAATCAGCATAAAAACTTGATTCAAGAAATCATCTGACAAAATGCAGACTAGTGTAATAGTTCAACCATAGGTAATATGGATACTAAACAAGAAGGATCATCTTATAAATTTTAGTCTTCTAACAGACAAGGATCTCATCACTTCTAGCTACAGGTAAACCAGAACATTTATCAGGTAAATCTCAAAATCAATGAAGTTATTAGTGACACTACTTCCTGTATAATAAAATGTATATCTTGAATTTTCTGTTAATAGCCTGATCGCTTTTGCTTGAAATTTAATGTCCTGGATAGGTCATGGGTCTCTAAAGCTTGGAATTAACCCATCTACTCAGGATAAGAAAAAGCCCTGCTTCGAACTCGGCACTTCCTCAATATGAAGCCACACCACACATCTTGTTAAAACACCAATTTGTGTGGCACTGACCACGTTCTTTGCTATAGGTTTAAATTTCCCAATGCTTTATCAACATTTTTTTTGAAATGCCACTTTGGAATCATTTCATTGCACCTTTAACAAAATGAACAATGTAACTATTTCTGTAAATGCTTATTTTTATTAAAATGCTATACATAGAAAAATAAGCTTTTGTAGGAAGTGTGTAGAACAGAGGGGTAGAGAAAGTTATATGAACATAACACACAATGTTTGAAAACAAATCACTAAAACTAAGGATAGAAAAAAATTAGACGAATACAGTTGGGTCAAAATGACCACAAGAGATTTTTAAATGTTCTTATTTATGTCAGATATGTTTCTGAGTTAGGAAAACATTTCAATGTTGCACACAAGTTACCTTCACACAGAAATTTTATAAAGATTTCCCAGACTCGCTTACAAAACTTTTTATGACCACTATTGTGAGCACATCAGTGCAGTTTAATTGACAACACAGATTTTAAAATATTGTGTCGGTGCCGTTCTTCATTGACAATGCTACATTGTGAAGCCTTTGTTTTTCCTCAGTTTGGAGTTTGATTGTTGTAAGCAGTTCATTTTGGCCATTTTCAAGGCTGAACACCTCTTACTTTGAGTTTAATCAACGATCTAGTTGTGATGTGTACAGGAGGGAAGCACTTGCTAAGAGGATGACATTTTCTCGGTTCATTGAAAGAAGCAATACCCCATGCGAAGGATGGTGCACACCATGTTGTGTGTTTGGTGGAACCAAACTGGCATTCTTCACCACTACCAAAAAATCAAACAATAAATGCTACTGTGCATACTGAACAGCTAAGACGTCTCACCCAGTAAACCTGCATTGTTACTACTCCATGATAATGCACGGCTGCACAGGTGTGATTGCTCAACTCTCCATACTCACCAGACAAGTGTTTCATGATTAAGCTTCTCTTAGCAACTGGTTGAACAGTTCTACATGAGAGGCACCTGAACACTGGCATTCACAAAGATGGTCATTACATCACTGATCTATGATGTAGTGTATCAATGTCTTGTATTTTTATACTAATAATATCATGACATTGTAAAAACAGCACAAACATATGCACCAACCCAATACATATATGTGTGAATGTTTTTATCGGCCTCTACCACTCCCATAGCCATCCAACGCTCTCCTTTAACTCACAACTTCGGTTTCATTTTTTAAAAATTAATACCGATATCAAAATAATCCAATCAAACATAAAAAGCAAATTTATACAAACATCTTTAAAAAAAAAAAAAACCTGATGTGATACATACACATGACTTTCTTTACCCTCTATCATTTAATAATGGGAATACAAACCATTGTTCAAAAACAATGTCCAAATGTTCTAAAACATTTGACTATCACTGCTCTCTTTGTATCTATAATGAAATGTGTAATGTAGCTATTTCTGCAAAAGTTTATCTCAATTAAAATGAAGTAGATAGAAAAATAAACTTTCATAAGAAAACTTTGTGTACCCAGTAATAAGCGATAGAGGGCAGAGAAAGTCATGTGAATGTAACACATCAATTTTCATATTCGGGTTTTTAATATTGCCAAAATAATAAAACTTCTAGTATACTTTGGTGGATTATTTCTGAGCACCATACATTTTAAAGGGCCAAATTTGCACTTTCTGGCTTTTTTTGGGGGGGGGGGCAGTTCCTTGATACTTCCTCTAGATTTTGCTGCAATTTCACTTTTTGAGGTATATATTTCTGTCAACGGTTATCTGCGAATCAACCAGTTCAGTTAATGTTTCTTTCCATATGTTTTATTGACACCAGAGGTCTCTGTTTCAACTGGCTTTCACAGTTTTTCATGCTACTTTCTTGCTTTGTGGAAACGGAGAGCGACAAGTCCATATTGCAGTTCATTTCTTACTGCTTCAATGTCCAGTGCTTGCAACTTCATAAAAAGACAAAGTTTAAGCTCGAGGCCCACCTCTGTGGTGTGGGGGTAGCATGTCTGGCTCACATTCAGGAGGTCTTGATAAGTTTTTTCCCGGGGTTTACCTTCATCCTAAGAAGATAAATGTTAGGTAACTTTAAGCTATATAGACTCCGGGATCATTTCATTCATCATGGGATACCATGTTAAAGGGTAGGTTCAAATAGTCATCCACTATTTTTTCTGTGAAAGTTAATTTCTGATCTGTCACTGAGCCACGGTGATCGGTATAACATAGTAACAGCAGCTCTGCCAGTAGATGTCGTGTAACATGTTGTTTCATATACACGAGCCAGAAACAAGTGTAAATAATACCGTGATGAAACATTAGATGAGCAAGAATGTGGTGTACAAAAGAAACATTTAAGGCAGAAACAGCTGGAGGATAATTGTGAACATACACCTGTATAGTAAATAATGAAGACTGTAAATATATATTGGTGAAGGACCTGAAATGTATGACCACAATGAAAACAGTTTGTTTATAGGACTTGTCACTGAAAGGCTTTGGCTTATGCCATAAATTACAACTGATTTGCAGTACTTGTAATGAAAAAAAAAAGCGTACAAATTACACATCTAAGCCGGATGCTTCTAGGAAGGTCTGCAAGTCATTATTTCTGGTTAACTGCACACAAACTTTTAAACTCATTTTTCCTCGCTTTAATTTTTGTTACACTTTTACTCATTAAAAACAAAATAACATCCACAAATTACATGTTAAGAGAGCTGAAATTTTTACTGTACATTTTATAAAGCATAACAAAATAACTGACGCATGGAATTTAGGATTAACTTAGTGCTGTATGTAAGAACGTAGGCTTTCACGGCCGGTGTCACAATTATAACTAACTATAACTAACCCAGGCGGCAGTTTCTTTTGTGTTCGCTGAGTCTGGTGTTAGCGCTCCGCTGTGTGGTACCAATGTACACTGAACCACAGGAACAAGGAATACGGTAAACACCGGCCGATGACAGGTGTTCGCCCTCGGCTTCAATGGCATGTTCGGCTACTGCCGATTTTTCTGTATGTCCCAGGCGGCAGTTTCTTTTGTGTTCGCTGAGTCTGGTGTTAGCGCTCCGCTGTGTGGTACCAATGTACACTGAACCACAGGAACAAGGAATACGGTAAACACCGAACTCCTGCAACCAGCAACCTACCATAAGATTAAACGTGATCCGACAGCCCGTATTCTACGGAAAACTAATCTTTTGATCAAGAACTCCTCGCTTTCGAAGGAAGACAAACGCCGCCTTACCAAGTCCGAAGCTCAGCCGCCTAGACTTTACGGGCTACCCAAGATACATAAACCAGAGGTTCCGCTCAGGCCCATTGTTAGTGGTATTGGTTCTCCCACATACGACATAGCTAAATACCTAACCGGCCTTCTACAACCCCATGTCGGCTTGTCCGACTCTTTCATCAAAGACTCTACTAATTTCATTCAAATTCTCCGCAACCTCAAATTGCTACCTAAGGATTTACTAATTAGTTTTGACGTTGTGTCTCTATTCACCATGGTTCCAGTACAAGAAACTCTGAAGTTGTTACAACCCATCTTCTCTGATGATATCATTACACTTTTTCACCATGTCCTGACTACGACTTATTTCCAGTGGAACCGGTCATTCTACGAGCAAATAGACGGTGTTGCCATGGGCAGCCCCCTTAGCCCTGTTGTGGCCAATTTCTTCATGGAGGCATTTGAGTCAAAGGCACTAAACTCAGCTCCACTCAAACCAACAGCCTGGTTCCGCTATGTGGATGACACCTTCGTCATCTGGTCCCATGGTGAACAAGCTCTTCAAGATTTTTTGTTACATCTAAATAGCATCAATCAGCGTATACAGTTCACAATGGAACAAGAAAAGGATGGCCAACTAGCCTTTCTAGATGTACTCGTTAGCAGGAAGGCTGACGGCACGCTGGGTCATACTGTCTACCGCAAACCCACACACACAGACCGTTACCTTAACAAGTACTCCAACCACCATCCTAGACAAAAACGTGCTATGATTAAGACACTCGCAAACCGTGCTTCCCGTATTTGTGAACCACACTTACTTCCACAAGATATCCGACACCTAGAAACAGCTCTACAATCAAATGGTTATTCAGTCCAAGAGGTGAGAAGAGCCTGCCGTCTGGCCAAGCCCCGACCGGTTACTCAGGACCAACCCAAAAGCAAGTCCATCGTCTTTCTGCCATATTTCAGAAATGTCACTGACCGTATTGAACATATACTTCAACGTCATAACGTCAAAACAGTATTCAAACCTACAAGACAATTAAATAGCCTACTGCGCTCTTCCAAAGACCCTCGAGATCCCCTGTCATCGGCCGGTGTTTACCGTATTCCTTGTTCCTGTGGTTCAGTGTACATTGGTACCACACAGCGGAGCGCTAACACCAGACTCAGCGAACACAAAAGAAACTGCCGCCTGGGACATACAGAAAAATCGGCAGTAGCCGAACATGCCATTGAAGCCGAGGGCGAACACATCATTAGATTTCAGGACACCAACATTCTTTCCTCCATAAAGCATTACCATACCCGGCTACAATGCGAAGCAATAGAGATTTACAAACATCCCAATAATTTCAATAGGAAAGAAGAAGCATTGAAACTCAACAGTAACTGGCATCTAGTCATCAAAAACAAGAAAGGTCATACAAAACCGAAAAACACTGCGAGCCAATCAGAAGAGAGCAACAACACAGCCGGCGCCAGCCCCCTCATACCAGCGGGCCAATCAGCAGAGAGCGTCCACACTATAAAGAGAGCGGCACTAACGGCCAACGCATCAGACGCTGCGATACTTTCACTGAGAAGACTTCGTCCGCGCCACTGAAGATGTCCACCGCAGTTGTGGACGAAACGTCTGGGAAATCTTTCTTCAGCAGACCGCGGCATAACAGCCCGGAAAATTATATTAGTTATAATTGTAACTTAGTGCTTTTTGAGATAAAAAATAAAATGTGTATACTGATTGCAAAAATTTTGAAATCTTTCCTATGCAGGTAATATTTTTTTTTTTTTTTTTTAATTTCCCTTACAGTTAAGATATTACAAAACCCATACATCAAGTATTTCTAAATAAGCTTCTGGTTTTGTAAAAAAAATTGCAAACTTTTTTCAAAAAAGTGTGAACTGTATTTCATTTTGGAATTTGCAAATATTTTGAAAGAAACTTTTCAATAATTCAAAAACTAATTGACATACAAAAATGAAACTCCGCCAAGTAGTTTCACATAACACCCTAAATATGTGTACAAAAAATTAAGTATGTAGCTTTAAAATTGTGCAAAATAGAAATTTCACCCATCACCCCCTTAGGAGGTTAAAACTGTTGACTGTCACTTTAGTTTTCTTATAGGTACTTATAAGTAAATGTAAAGTGTGTAATTTAAAGTATATCTGGATTAACAAGAACTAGATAGAAGAATAAGCATTTGTTAGAATAGTTTGTAGAAGAGCAAGTAGAGAAAATCATGTGAATGTAACACATGGTTTTTAGAAAAAAGTCTGCGTGAACAGCATAACTAAGAATGAAAACTTGGATAAATTCCAAATTTGATATTTAAGTTGAGTATATTCCAAGGATCCAACAAAATCTCCCGACCTCCCTCCTAATTAAAATATCATATGATTTGAATATTTACATGAAAAATAAAATGTATATCTTGAATTTTCTGGGAATAGCCTCTGATGTCCTCTTTATTTTATTGTATTTTGTGCAAGTAGAAAACTATATAGGTGGCAGCCCCACCACCGGAATCGAATTCTGTTAGCTAATAACCAGCACACCTTAAATTAATTTTGAAACAAAGCAAAGCTGGACCCTATGATAACAAATGGTTTTAACCTGGTTTTAATGATTCAAATGGATTTAATTTTAATAATTTTAATCCTGACAAAACTAAACACTGAGACTAAACACTAAGAAAACAAACGAAATTAACAGATAATAAAAATATTGATACTGCTCAGGGATTCAAATACCTAGGTAGCATAGTTCATAAGGATGGTGGAGCCCTTGAAGATGTAAAAATTAAGTCAGAATTCCATTGTATCAAAGCCTTAGCTTCTTATAAATACACTATGTGATCCAAAGTATCAGGACACCCCCACAAACATACCTTTTTCATCTTAGGTGATTGTGCTGTCACCTAATGCCTGGTACTCATTATCTGCGACCTCAGTAGTCATTAGACATCGTGAAACAGCAGAATGGGACGCTCCGTGCAACTCACGGACTTCGAACATGGTCAGGTGATTGGATGTCACTTATGTCAGAAGTCTGTATGCGAGATTTCCACACTTCTAAACATCCCTAGGTCAACTGTTTCTGATGTGATAGTGAAGTGGAAACGTGAAGGAACATGTACAGCACAAAAACGTACAGGCCGACCTCGTCTGTTGACTGACAGAGACCGCAGACATTTGAAGAGGGTCCTGAAGAGTAATAGGCAACATCACAGACCATCACACAGGAATTCCAAACTGCATCAGGATCTACTCCAAGTACTATGACAGTTAGGCGTGAGGTGAGAAACCTTGGATTCCATGTTTGAGCGGCTGCTCATAAGCCACACATCACGCAGGAAAATGCCAAACAACGCCTCGCTTGGTGTAAGGAGCATCAACATTACACGATTGAACAGTGGCAAAACATGTGGAGTGACGAATCACAGTACACAATGTGGCGATCTGATAGCAGGGTGTGGGTATGGCAAATGCAAAGTGAACGTCGTCTGCCAGTGTGTGTAGTGCCAACAGTGAAATTCGGAGGTGGTGGTGTTATAGTGTGGTCGTGGTTTTCCTCGAGGGGTCTTGCACCCCTTGTTGTTTTGCATGGCATGATCACAGCGCAGACCTACATTGATATTTTAAGCACCTTCTTACTTCCCACTGTTGAAGAGCAATTCGGGGATGGGGATTGCATCTTTCAACACGATTGAGCACCTGTTCATACTGAACGGGCTGTGGCAGAGTGGTTACACGACAATAACATCCGTGTAATGGACTGGCCTGCACAGAGTCCTGACTTGAATCCTATAGAACACCTTTGAGATGTTTTGGAACACCGACTTCGTGCCAGGCCTCACCGACTTACATTGATACCTCTCCTCAATTCCGCACTCCGAAGAAACCTTCCAGCACCTGATTGAAAGTATGCTTGCGAGAGTGAATGCTGTCATCAAGGCTAAGGATGGGCCAACACCATATGAACTTCCAGCATTACCGATGGAGGGTGCCACGAACTTGTATGTCATTTTCAGTCAGGTGTCCAGATACTTTTGATCACGTAGTGTATGACATAATCACTACACCAGCTATATTCATGAAAAAAAAGGGGGAGGGGGAAATGGAATTAACAACTTAAAAGAATATATATTATTTATAAGATGTTTTAAACTCCATTGTACAGGGCAGAGGCCCAATTTTTAAATTGCTAAGAGTATTTACTGTGTACCATTAATAATTCTCGTGGTGCATACATAGTTGTTTATTTTCGAATATTGATACAATCTGAGAGACAAAACAAAATGGTCTTAATATGGGTATTTCTCCCAGTCGCACTAGTTCAACCAGTCTGTTCTCTTAAAAGCTACAGGAGTCCAACTACAGTGCAGTCATTTTAAGGTGAGGCCACAGACCGGCTAGCTGTACTGCAGTAACCTCAGTACTTTTCAAGGTTATCTCTATCAGCTGTAAAGACATATCCACCCTTAAACAACAAATTTTTATGTACAGTTCATAGATTAAAACTGAATCATACAAGCATGTGCATAGACAATCCAGACAGAGAAACTGTTACATGTCTGGTTAATAAATTTAGGGCAACAGGATCGCTAAAAACTAAACCTAACAAGCAAAAATGAAATGTTCTATTAGAGGAAACAATTGACAAAATTGGTACATCTGTTTGTGGAACAATCCCCACACCATAGACAAACTTAAGGACAATATAAAAACACAAATTATGAACATTATGCAAGAAGAACATATGAGTGTGTGTGAATGAAGATTTGGACATCACTTATAACAAGGTTACTAATCATAGTCCATGTTACTACCACTAGTGAGTGAGTAACGCGGGAGTTGCGCAACGAAAAAACCCCAGTGTAATGCATGTGCTCGTCCACCATAAAACGACCTCACTGTAGATACTTATTTCCAATAAATAAATAAATAAATAAATAAATAAATAAATAAATAAATAACTACATAATTATCGAAAAAGCTGTAAATTACAAACTGATTTCATGAGTTTAATTTTTCCTAGTAAACGAGTTCACTGGTGAAATTGTAATTAAAGCTCAGTAAGATGTTGTATAACAAGGAACAGTACTTCTCAATCAAGTATTTGATACTGCTGTTGTTTCACTGAAATGTGAACACTGTGCAAGTTTTTGAGCAAGGTTCAAAACGATATTAATAAAAGGCTCTTTATCTCTCTTCATACATCTTCAAAAAATGTACACCGAAAATCTGAAACAAACTCAACAAAAAGTGCGCCGTGAGCAGCATTCTAAAATGTTGGGGGGGGGGGGGGGGGGCAGAAAATCAAGCTTTATATTTTCATGCACTATTTGCACACACCTGAGTATATCCATCTAAAGTTCGCATTTTGGCAAAACTGCAATTGGATCTGATTCTACAATGAGGACTTTATGATTAACGTTTTAGAAAAGTTGTTATAATGCAATTTCACTACTGAGCAGCATTGATTCAAGAAATTAGTGAGGTTCCCCTTTTTCTTTTTAACGAAAGTTAGCGTTACTTCCATTTGAGACATAACCTAATAATTTGTTTCACATATGCATGTATTTCAAGGATGGTCATTTTAAGTGAGTGCTTATCCAGCTGCCTAGAAAGAAAAATTGGCAACAACTTCAGCAGGAAAGACAACTCAATTTGGGAGTTTAGTTCTAGGTTAAATGCTGTTTTAAAGCTTTTAAATTTACAAGATAAAGATATAACAGTTTGGAGAGGGGGATGATTGCTTCCCTTCCCTAAACTTGAAGCTAATAAAGAATAACAATAAACCGTCTTCTGGCATTATAGAAAACCAACTCTTATGGCTAATTTCATATAAAAAAGCAGTTTTTACCTTTTTCACATAAATTTGCCGTAGAATATTAACACATAATCAAATGGGTTTAATATTGATTTTATAAACAAAAAGATTGAGAAATGTAAATATCAGAGGTTGTTAAAGCAGTTTCTAAATTTATACAGAATCTGACGTGATACATTCATATGACTTTCTCTACCCTTTATCATTTATTAGTGAGTATACAAACAAATCTACTATGTTTTAATCCAAATAAGCCTTTGCAGAAATAGTTAATTACAGATTTCACAATACATACAAAGGGAGCGAGTCAAATGTTTAAGAACTGGATGCTATATCCTGGCCTTAAAATTCCATGCAATTGCGAGAAACAAGTGAATATTGAAAGGACTTTAAAAGAATGACCAAGAAATGAGCAATTTGAACCTTTAATAACCGATATCTCAGAAACGGCTTATGCCTTAAAATACTTATTTGAAATAAATTGTGTGTTTTAAAGAGGTCTACATTTTTTTGTGCGGTACATTTTTGTCTATCACTTAACATTTACCAGTTATATACGATTATATAAAATTCCTTCCAAATGAAGAGCACTTCAAAGGCTAATCCCAGAAAATACAAGATATACATTTATTTGTGATGTAAATATCTTTAATATGTGGTATTTCGCTAAAAGCCATTAATTTTCAAAAAATGTTCCGTATTAGTTGGGGATTTTCTTGAAAATGTTCATGATGCATCCTTGAAAGATACCACACACATGATATACTTCTGTTCAAATCTCAACATGAAAATTTTGAATACTGTATGTAGTAGAGTAAGTAAAAAATAAAAAATTGTTATAAATTTTAAAATTTACTTGTTATGCTTGAGCAAATAAATTCACAAACATTTTTAAGCAACATGGCATAAAATTAGTTCCTTAAAATAAATACAGCACAAAAAAACTAATAAGAGTTTGTAAAAAAGATAAACTTTCAAAAAATAAATATTTGGCATTTATTAATTACAATAATTAGATTGTGAGCAGTTTTACCTGGAAAGCAAAATAAAGGGAAATATTAAATAGAAGCAAATTGATAAATGATTTTTTGATCATTTAATCAAGGAATAAATCCTGAAGTTAAACCATTAAAGCAATTAAATGGAAGTACAGATTTAATGATTTGGGAGTAAAATGTGATAAATAAAAGCACAGGTTATTTTCTGGGGGAACTCATCAACTGATACTAAATTTTAACATAATGTTAAACTGATTTAACACTGAAGTTAATGCAAATTCTGTTTCATCGAACACCATTAGCTTTAAAAATGTGTTAAACTCGGTGTTAAGGAATTTAACAAGTGTTAGAAGTTGGAAATTGGCCAACGCAAACCAAGCTGTTGAGCGAGCTCGCTGCATTCTGAATGCCATTCATAACAGAAGAGCAGTTGTACGTCACAATAAATTTAAAAACTTGTAAAAGGAGGAATTTTTAAAGCAATAGGGATTGTTCAAAGGGATTATGAGCATGGTCTTATAGTAAATACAAGAGGTTAGAATACTATAAACAGAAGTCTGTCTCTTTCTCGTATGCTACAAGTGTTAATTATTTGAGACGTTTTGCTACTGGCACTTTTCATTTAATCGTACATCATAATATTGCTATTTCCAAAGCTACCATTTATAAGTTTACTTGAAAAGTTTCCGAAGCAACTGCTTCAAGAAGCAAACAGTTTGCGTCGGCTTGATCCTTAATCAGTGATAACACACTTGTGTCCACTTTAGTGTCCACAACCAGTTTTAAACGCCCCTCGCACTTAACTTTTTGGTGCTGCATTTTATGTTTTGTAAGTATCCAGTTACTTACTGGATCTGGGAGAAACACTAAATTCCTTGCAGATTTTCTCCCAGGCTCTTTAATGTAAGACTGTTGGCTTTTTCGCACTTGATAATATGTCTATCCTAAGTAACCAGTTCCAGGATTAGTGCTTTTCAAATGGTGAAACATTTAGTTCCTCTGCATCTATATTTTTCTGCTCACTTCATGTTTCTAATCTTAATCAGAAACATCACATGGCAATTGCCAATGAATGTTATCCGCTACGGACACAGAGAGCACTGTTATAGTAAACAAAAATGCATTGGAGTGCATTCAGAAGCCATGTAGTTCAGTCACAGCCTTCTCGAAAGCTATCATTTGCAGTTAACTGTAAAAGCTTGATGAAATGCAAGGGTTTTAACTTTATGTTAAACTTTGAACTAAATGTTAGCAAACAAGATGTTAAGAGTATTTGTGAAACTCGTCCTGGCATGTACAGGGTTGTTAATATAAGTAGCAGCACTACCCCATGTCTCGCCCACCATGATTCTCAAGGACTGGCCGTCTTATATGCACTTCTCTGTTTACACTGTATATTAGTTTATGTGTTACCATTTAGTGTTGAACCAAGTGTCTGTGTACATAAAAACTGATTCTTGCAGCAGAGAAATGGTAAGGTGCTGTGTTCCAAGTAGAGAAACCATTGTTACAAAGTTCTGAGAGACATGACAGGAGGGTTATGAGGTGCCATGTTCTCAAATGTTTGCCAAAAAGTCACTCCATCGCCTTGCTCAGAAGACAGGGGTATCAATATCCTCTGCCATAAATGCAATCAAATTACTTAAATTAAAACCATATGCAATTACCGTTGTCCACGTCATCAATATATTACTGCTGAGGTACAACATTTTCAACATCACTAATAACACACGTTAGTGTTCCATTATCATCATTACCACTGTTTTCAGCAAACATTTCACGCCCAGCAATTTGGTGTCTCTTTCTTGCATAACCTACCACACTCTAGTTGTATTAACAATCCTGTACATAAGATCACTGAAACAGGTTGTACATATTTCAAAAAATCATAACTACCAAAATAATGAAGCATGTGGGACCGTTCCAATTGCAATGTACTCCATCAGCCGTGGTCTTAAGACAATACACAGTGACAGAGAGCTCCATGTAGCAGACAGTCAATGCAATGGTGACTGTTCAGAAGGTACAGTGCCGACTTCAAATCTGTGACAAGTGTTCAATGGCATTTCTACATTATAGAAACAGCATAAAACACTGGTACATGCAGTTTCAAGAAGCTGCAGATGTAAACATAAAAATCTGATGTGTTACATTCACAGGAATCTCTGTGCCCTCTATTGCTTATTAGTGGGTATAAAAATTATTCCTACAAACATCTATTTTCCAATCTACTTCATTTTAATTGAGGTAAACCTTCCAGAAATAGCTGCATTATACATTTCATTATGGATACAGAGGGAATAAAAATAGTCAACTATTTTAGAACTGAATGATATATGTATGCTAGCCTTAAAATTCCATACTAATTCCAACAACATAGCAAGAGCAGCTGAAAATTGACAGACTTGAAAAGAATCACTTAACTATTGAACAATTCAAACTATTAATAATGGATATCTTAGAAATGGACAATGGTACAACAGAGTTATTTAGAAATAAATTGTGTCTTTAAAGAAAACTACATTTTTTTGTGTAGTACCCTTTCGTCTACTGCTTAACATTTACCAATTATACAAGATTATTCATAAGACAGTGTCACATTTGGAAAACATCTTGTGCGTGATATATGAGTCCGAATCATGTATGTATGGAAACAGAAACTCTCCAAGTTTGTGTCACATGAAGTGCATATGTTGCGGTTGGCCGCTAGATGGCAGGAGTGTACAAAATGGCGTTCACAGGTAACGAGACAGAGCTTTGCATGATACAGAGGTTACTGTGATTTCGCGCTTGTTTTCCCAAATTGCAGGACCATTAAGAGGTAGTATGAAATGTTCGAGCACACTGGTTATCTGTGTCACCCAAATGATCTGTCAGACGCCTCTGTTGCAGGTGTTCCCGAGTCTTTGCATTCAGCCCTCAGAAATCGTGCAAGTCTCAGTCAATTTCTTCGCAAGTAACTGAAGGTGAAACTGGAACTCCTGCAAGCGCTCAAAGATGGTGACAACGAGGTTTGCCATCAACATGCAGGCTGCAATGGCAGATGATGATGATGATTTTGGTAACAGATTCGCATTCAGCGACGAAGCAACTTTTTACTTGTTGGGGAAAGTGAACCATCACAGCGTGCACAACCCAACACCCACATGTGCACGACTCCCCAAAGATTGTGTCCTGTGCCCTGTCAAAGGAGGACAAGGTGCCAAATCCACAGTGACTGGCATCACTTATCTGGACATGCTAGAACAATGGCTTATGCCGCAACTGACAGATAGAGACAACTTTGTTTTTCAGGGCCCACGCCACTTCCATCGACTTGTGTGCGCGTACCTGAACCAGAACTTACTGCGACATTGGATTGGATGAAATGCTGACAATGACATCGCATTGTTTCAGTGGCTGCCCTGATCCCGGACTTAACACCATGCAATTTCTTTCTCTGAGGGTATGTGGGGGGGGTGTTCATTCCACCAGTTCCAGCTGACTTGAAGGACCTCCAGATTGCATTACAGCAGCGATAGCAACAATCGACCATGACATGCTGGTGTGTGTGGGCAGAATTTGACTATCGCCTGGGTGTCTCCTGTGTAACCAGAGGCGCACACATTGAACACTTGTAAGGTATACCAAACAAACTTTGAGAGATTGCCTTTCATTTGGTATATCATTCACACTGATATGTCAAGCACTTATTTCATAACAAACTTCCGAAATGTGGCATTGACTTATGAATAACCCTGTACATTTCAATCCGAATAAAGGGAACTTTAAAAGCTATTCCCTGAAAATTGAATATATATATTTTGTTCAGTAATCATCTGTAATATATGGTATTTTAATCAAAATTGTTGAGCCATTTTTCAAAAAATCAAAAAATGTTCCATGTAAAGAGTAATTTGGGTTGGATTTTCTTGAAATCTTTGTCACGTCCTTGGAAGATACTTAACTTCAGTGCATAGTTTGGTATTTATTAGAGTTTTCATATTTGAGAAACGTTTGTATCAAAATTTTGGTGGAATGCAATACCCTCATTATCTATGTACTTGGTAGAGAAAGTAAAAAAGTATCCTGGTTGTCCAAAAACAAACAATGATATCGAACATATATGCCAGAGTGCTTGCGTATTCCTAAAAAACCAACAGCTAGACATAGTTTACAGTTAGGAATCTCTAAAAGAACAATTACGTTGCATGTGTATAAAATACAATTGAAGCACAAAATTAAACCTACTGACTGTCCTAAATGTGTTGCATTTGCTGCTCACATCCTTAGTGAAACTGATGATTATTATTTGAAACATTTTTGATCAAGACGAAGCAGCATTTCACATGAATGGTGTTGTAATAGACATAAATGTAGAACATAAGTCTGTTCCAGATTACCTGAAAATGAATGTTTGGTGTGGTGTAATACTTATTTAGACATGTTAGAGCAGTGTGCTTCTCCACAAAGAGAACAAATTGAATTGGCTGTGCTCTCAATCATAGGTTTCTTAACTAGTGCAACATTAGGGCCGGTTGGTCCTGTGCCCTGGCATCACATTGTATACAGTGAAAAAATGTGGGACTTGCATCATTTACAACAACAAATTGCTGCTGTCATGATACAGCGCATGATTGTATGCAGAGCAACCAGCAAAATAAAAATTATGTTTGTCTCTAGTGGTTATTAGCTATGATTTTTTTTTTTATAAATATATGCAAACCTTTTCGAAGATCCTGTATTACTATTTCTTAAGAAAATAGCTCTTCCTTTCACATTAATCAAGAAATTCCACTCACAGCTTCTATAAAAAATATGCACATACCTAAACTTTTAAAACTAAAAGTAAACAATTATAATTGTTTTAAGTGTTCAACATTAGATGTACAATATTGATAAAAAAAGAATGAATAAATGTGTTATAAGCCTTGCTTTGCAGCTCAGACTTACAAATCTTGTAACTGACTCTCATTTATTTTATGTCATCCTTTCCCCTGTTGCTAGGAAAACACATTAACCCTTTCGGTCCCGGTGTATATTCATTTTGTATAGTTATATCACCATAGTAAAATAAAATTGTATATTTTTACTTGACTGTAATGCAGTGTATACATGTTCTTTTACACTCTTTGGTTCAAAGTCTGCCCTCTGTTGAGTGTGAGAAGCGATATATGCACTAGAACACAAGATAACTGGCATACTGCAGACTTCAGCTGGTAAGGATTAATTGTATTTAATATTCTGAGTTTATTTAACGTTTTTGCTTTTGATTGAGCTATTGATTATGGACCCAGAAAAGCTAAAATTTATCCTTATGTATGTTGTAAATGCATACCATTGGTAATTATGCTTGTAGGGTACTTTATTTTACCATGTACAGTATGCTGTACATTGGGTCTCTCAGGAATTGTAACATTGGTTATATTTTAGTCAGTACTGTAGCTTTAACTATTTAGGTTGTATTCTGATAAAAATGGGCTTTAAGCAGCTTGTAGAACAGAAATAGGTTATGTTCTCTACCAAAAATTGTTTTAATTTTATTGTTGTAGGAATATAGATTCTAATGATTCAGAGAATATTTGAATCTGCTGCTCAAGTGATGAAGAAGAGCAATAAAAGGAAACTGGCATGCTAGAACTCTAGTAGTTGTCCTTTTCTTCTAATAAATATGTGATTTAGCTACATTTCCACGTGCAGATGCTGTATGATCCCCAGGAGCCAGATACTGAACAAGGTGCTCCTTCATATAAGATGGAGCATCAACCCATAATTCCTTTTGATACACAGTTTGAACCTCATTAAGAACCAGACATTGCTAAAATTCCCTCCCCCATTAACTATCTCACACAGTACTACCAAGCTCTTTATATAAAATAATGGCTAAGAAAACTGGGATGATTAGTTTACCACTTTTTATAGAAAATATGTCGAGGAACAGGTTGTTTTCAGTTACAAAACAATTTGCATCTAGTAAATGTATTAGAAAGACCAGAACATTTTGCAAAGATAGACCTTTTAAAGTAAGACCAATATATGAAGCTGTGAGAAAAACAAGTTTGGAACTGTCCTATGCATAGATGAGCAAATGATCCCTTTTCGAGGTAAGCTAAACATAAAACAGTATGTGAAGGGGGAATCAAAGTGTTTCTTTTATGTGGCAAGTCATCCTTTACCAAGGGAGCACAATAGAATTAGACAGCAATGTTGTCCTCTACTTGTGTGAAAGAATTGTTAATTCTGGGCATGAGCTCTATTATGACAACTATTTTTCTTCTTATGGTTTACTTCAAATTTTAAAATCCAAAAGCATACATGCAGGTGGGACAGCAAGAATTAATCGCTTTGGTAATCCACCATTGATAAGTGACAAAGATGGAAGAAGAAAGGAGAGGGGATATTCAGTAGTTTTGATGGCGATGTAGTAGTAGTAGTAGTGAAGTGGCTACATAATAATTTTGTTGGTATCCGTGAGCAAGATAAAGTAAAAAGATGGGACAAGAGAAATGGTTGAGATAGCAAGGCCTGAAATTGTGAAAAGATACAATCATGGAATGGGTGGAGTAGATCAGCTGAAAGCTCTGTACAGAATATTTATTCATTCCACACATGATATTTCATGCTCTTGATCTAGCTGTTATTAACAGCTGGTTAGAATATAGAAGTGAAGCGCAAAGGTTTGGTTTCTGCAAACCTATGGATCTGTTAGAATTCACATAACAGACATTAATTAAATGTGGAAAGCCAGTGTTGGGTGGAAAAAGAGGAAGGCCAAGTTCGAGTCCTGTTACCTCACCATTAGTTATGAAGCAAAGGGCAGAAAAAAGATCTTTGAGAGAGATACAACTGACCATTTGCCTAAACATGATGGTAAAAAGGAGCCTACAAGATGCAAAATGTCAAATTGCAAGCAAAGATCCCATATTCTGTGCATAAAATTTAGTGTTCATCTATGCATAAATAGAGATAGGAATTGCTTCGCAGAATTTCATAAACATTAGTGTCTAATTCCAGGAAGTTTAACACTTCATTTATTCTTATGTTTGTTAAGCATTATATATAAGTCAAAATAATAAACTTTACTTAACATCTTACCACAGTTTCTGTTATTAGCATAATTTTGTTATATACACTAGCGACACTTGCTACCCAGTATACCGTACATTCCGTAACTTTTTTATTTGAACAGCTAAGTGTATCAAACCTGGCACCAAACTTTCATTTGGCTTCAATATTGAAAATATGACTAAAAAGATTTTCATGTTCCCCCAAAAAAGAGTCGGGACTGAAGGGGTTAATGCAATGTTCCACAATTTAGCAGAATGCACATGGCCAGCTTTCTCCAAGAGTAGACAGATTTACTATCTCCAATCTCAAAGACTTCATCGATGGCTTGCCCGACTGTATCACTGCAGCAAGTTTGCCAAAATATTTATTATAAAGAACAGAACTCTGAAATACTGCTAAGTGATTTTATCAACAAATATTTTTTACTTCCAGTAGATGGCAATATAATCTTAATGATGTTAGTTGCATGCAGTATACAAGCTGCAGATGAAATTGCGAAACATGTCCTATTTGAACTTTAATTAAAGGCATTGTCATTTATTATGCACATAAGTAACTTATATACTGTCGTGTTTACCAACTGTTGAGGGATACTTGTGATTACTTTCTCAGTCTATTACAACTCAAACATTAGCGACATGAAAATATTCTTTCAACTTTAAAACAAGTATCTGTTTCCTTTTAATCTTTATCAAGCCAATTGTATTACAATTTAAAACAAACTTTGATATAAACATTTTTATTGTAAGAAACCAAACTCTATGTATTGTTGGTTATAGCACATCCTTGCCAACTTTGTAAAATTGAGACCTGTAAAACTTTCCTTCGTCCAACAATGCCTAATAATTTTGCACTGAGATAAAACTTAGTATGTGTAGAATGTTCAGTGCAGTAAATGCAAAAAAATTTCATATAAATTAAATGGTAATTCTATTTTATAAAAATCTTTGAAGACCTGATAGTACTGCTTGTTCCTGGTACCGTAATAAACGCATATTAAAGCAGAGAAAACCACTCCCAGGTCTACACACACAAATTTCTATTTCACATCAATTGTATACAAAACCTGTCACAAAAAATTAGAAACTTACATCCTACAACCATAAAATGTGAATAAGATCACAATTTACATGAAGGAGTGGACTTTAAAATTCACATCACCCATTACAGATTGTTTGTGCCCATTACTAGAGGTCATTAGTGGTGCAAATCTGCACGCTATGCATATTGTTGTAGCTCAGTGAAGGGGGACCATGATCATGATGAAGGATAGACACACAGATAAGCTCTGGTCTATCATAGCACTGTATACCATTTACTAGAGCTCACTAGTGGTGCTATACATTTTGTTGTAACTCAGTGAAGGGGGACCATGATTGTGATGAAGGATACACACACAGATAAGCTCTGGTCTATCATAGCACTGTATACCATTTACTGGAGGTCACTGGTGGTGCTATACATTTTGTTGTAGCTCAGTGAAGGGGGACCATGATTGTGATGAAGGATAGACACACAGATAAGTTCTGGTCTATCATAGCAATGTATAACATTTACTAGAGGTCACTGGTGGTGCTATACATTTTGTTGCAGCCCAGTGAAGGGGACCATGATCATGGTGAAAGATAGACACACAGATAAGTTCTGGTCTATCAGAGCACTGTATACCATTTACTAGAGGTCACTGGTGATGCTATACATTTTGTTGCAGCCCAGTGAAGAGGGACCATGATCATGATGAAGGATAGACGCACAGATAAGCTCTGGTCTATCAGAGCAGTGTATAACATTTACTACAGGTCACTAGTGGTGCTATACATTTTGTTGCAGACCAGTGAAGGAGGACCATGATCATGATGAAGGATAGACACACAGATAAGCTCTGGTCTATCAGAGCACTGTATACCATTTACTACAGGCCACTAGTGGTGCTATATATTTTGATGCAGACCACTGAAGGTGGACCATAATCATGAGACACAGATAAGTTCTGGTCTATCAGAGCACTGTATACCATTTACTACAGGTCACTAGTGGTGCTATACATTTCGTTGCAGACCAGTGAAGGGGACCATGATCATGATGAACGATAGACACACAGATAAGCTCTATGATAGCACTGTATACCATTTACTAGTGGTCACTAGTGGTGCTATACATTTTGTTGCAGCCCAGTGAAGGGGAACCATCAGGGGGGTCTCTTCCCGCACCGTTTTCGCTTGTACTGGTTTCGGTCCGCCTGCTGCATGACGTTATCGAGAGTGAAGTTTTAGCTAGCCAGTATTCTGCACCGTACTTTGATGCAGTAATTTGTATCATAAATTATTTAAATGTAAAGAGTGATTATAGTATGAATATGCATTTTTGTGTAACATTGATTTGAGATGTTTGTTGATTGTAATTATTGTTGGGAAGTAAGTTTATACTGCCTTACTGAAACTGACAATAATAGCGTGCAATAATGCAGCGAGGGGGTGAGCTGTTTATCATTATTGGAAACGAGGAAGTTACGTAATGTTGGCGCGTTTTCCTTTAGAATCTTCTGGAACATTTACCTAGAGCATATGTATTCATAATTTTCATTGGATATAAAAATAGACGCTAATGTTGGCGCGTTTTATTAGCCAATTGCAGCTCAGTTATAATCTTTAGGCATATCTGGATGGAGTATAAAAGGTAGGTTAGAGGTAAAGACCCCGCCAGTTCATCAAAAATCTTTGTACACTACACGTTGTCTTCAGTCCGTCAGTTCGTCGAAAATATCTGTATGATACACGTCGCCTTCAGTCCAGCAGAAATATTACACGTCGGCTATCGATTCGCAAGTTACGCGTATAAGAGTTATGAAAAATCTCAAGTATGGTAAAGTTAATTATACAAAAGGTTGAAGTACGTGGATTTAAAGTGATCAGTAAGAAGTTGTTATAACAGTTTCAGTTTGGCGAGTGTCAAGATCAATGTGTAAATGTGATAGTTAATGTGTTCGACAATAAAAGTGTAAAACAAATTTCTTCATCAGTGTTATCTTTGGATAAAAGATTCCTTTCCGTTTACACAACCTGTATAAAGAAAAGTGCTTGACCAAAAGATCATAGCTAGCCGGAGGACAATGAACAAAAATTAAATAAAATAAAAGTAGCATTCTTTCAAACAAAAACTAATACTGCCGCAAATTGCTAACACCAGATGGAGCTACAAACCTAACAAAGAATCACATCACAAAATGGCTTCACCGTGAAGTAAACACACATACACAAACATTATAAGTAAAACCGTCGCAAATTGGCTACCACAACGTGGGGCTACAATAATGTTAAATAAATAACTTTACAAATAATACTACTTCAAATTGGTTACCAAACGTGGGGCTCAATAAATAAAATGTCACAACTAAAACCATCGCAACTTTTCGGTATGAAAGTTCGGATAATATTCTCGTTATACGATCTGTTTCGACCCTATACTACTTGAAACAAAATCGCATCTATAACTAGACTTAGTCTTGGAAATAATAAACACAAACCTGTCTTTTTACAGCTAAATACCCAACTGGCGCCAATTTAATTTCTCCTTGAAAAATTCACTAAAAAGCTGTCAATATATGAAATTTGGTCTTGAGGGATGACTTACAGCATATATGTTATTCACAGAAAGAGAGATATGTGAATATAAAGCAGATATTTGTTATATTAAAGTTGTTCAGAAGCTCTAAGTTGCAAGCTTTAAAACCATTTTTTTTAGTTTATGCTATTCCTCGACTTTAATTATATTATGTTAAAGAAAACCAATAACAATTATTCAGTCAATTTTAGCAACGAAAATGAAATACGTTATACGCTATATAAAATTAAACGTTATACGCTATTGGGTCTTAAACTTTGATTCGAAATTAAATTGTATTGTTTGTTTATGGATTGTGAAAAACGCAGCTTAATGAGAGAAACTGTATGTTGATCATGCTATTATGTAATATGATTTAAACATAGCAGTTTTAAAAGTCATGATAGATGAAAACTTGATATATGTGCATTTTTTCCGAGACTTTTTTTTCTCTCATCTAGGTAAAAACATGAATAATCGACTTATGCATATGAAACTGTGCCCACATGCTGAAAAACAGTTATCTGCAAAGCAAGTCTCGCAAATATTCTCCAATTTTCAAATAAACCGAATTTACAAAGTAGTGTACATTCGAATGATGTGTTCAGAATTTTAGTTTCTTAATTATTTCTAGTATAAAGTTGTTTTAATTTTTTAATTAATGAACAATTAATTGTACATAGTTCCCATTTGATCCTTCCTACTTGAAAGAGTAAGAACAAGTATGCGTCTAGCCTTAATATTTTGGAGATATTAATTTTAGAACAACCTTTCCTGTATGCTTTAGTATACGCTCGCAACCAATACCCTTAAAAGCACACAAATGTAATGTTTTCACCCACGGGAAAGTGGGAATTGTTAAGAGGTGTATTAGTGTATTGCACTGGCAATCATTGAAACATATTACACTGATCTTTTTAAAAGGAGGTGGATCTAAGAAACTTGCCAATTGTAATTAGGTGCCTATATTATTTAGTATTTATGCAAGGAAAGTGCAATAACTTATTCGTATCTTAGTTTTCGTTATTTTGTATAAACCATGGACACATTTCACGCCAAAATGGCAGTACAGGCTTTACGAAACAAATCAATATTATGTGAGCAAATACAGGGGAGATGAACGTAAATACATGAGAGGAAATAAGGTCAGAGCTGTGTTTTATAAGCAGTGCGCGGATTTTGATGGCTAATTTTTTTTTAAAATGACTTTGTAATTACAAAAAATTATCTAAAATGAGATTTATTTGATTTACTAAAATTAGTGTACACAAAGTTATAAATTAATTTATATATTGATATAACTCCTATACAAGAAGAAAAAATATGTAAAAGAGCAGTGAAAATGTTCTTGTTCAAACAAGTAAGAACATTATTTTCTTTGCTTTTCAGATTCTTCAAACAAGAACATAGAAAAAATATATTTTCAATTAATTTTCTAACTTATTGTGTTTTTAAACAGGTCTTACAAAAGTGTATCATTAACTCTTTTGAGAACTCAGAATATGCAATGTTTATTGCGAATGAAGAGGATTTCACAGTCCATGTCATACATAAATAAGAGCAATACGCACTTATTAAGCAAAAAAGGGAAAACTGATCTTCTCATCCCTAATTTTGGACATGAATTCATAACAGTAATTATACCTGTTTCCCTTAAAATAACCATCTCTCCACCCACAAGCAACTCTTTCCAGACCAACCAATAATCTTTATATGCTCTATACTTATGCAAGGAAATTACAGTAAAGAGGCAAAGGACAAAGGAATTACAAATTAATTATGTAATATCGAAAAAAGATTATCCAAAATAGAAAACTTGAAACTACCAAAATGACCTAATAATATATATATATATTGTGACGTATGCAGGCATTGTCGCGCATATGTCTCCTTGGTCACCTGGATTGGAGATGGTGGTTGCAGTTTAGGTGGGGGTAGTTGCTTAGATAGCGTCCTCACGCTGTAGTGGCGTGGGTTTGGGCTTGGGGAGAGAGTCAGTGAGTAGAAGCCAACCAGACCAGACGTGTGTTACGCTCTCTCCATACAAGAATGTATGGCGGCCTCGCCCGACAGGCATGGGACTAAGGAGATGGGGTAAAGTATCATGTTTTATCTAATAAACCCCTTGCCATCCAGACCTTTCTTGTTTTATTTACGATAGTGTAAAGCTCCTTCTTCCTATTTTGAACCATGTAAGTGTCCTTTTGTCAGTATTTAATAATATTTTTGCACTTTCATTGTAGCTGCGTCCCTAGTCGTAGCCTCGCCTTTTTACAATTTGTTAATTTTCTGGTACCTTCAAGCGAGTCGCCTACCTCCCATTGAGCATTTGATTAGAGGCTATGACAATATATATTTATTCTCAATATTGGACCCATGATAAGGATTTATGTACACTTAAGCAATACCTTTATTGCAAGAATTAAAAGATGGCATGTCTTCAGAATCCGGATCATGCTTATATGATACTTGGTCTTCAAATAGCTTCTGCTCACAATAATTACTGTTTAATACGCATTCCTGAGGAATATAAAGAACTTCTTTTTTGGCAGGTAGGCCGACTCATATGTCTATACATGAAAATAAATGTAATGCGGCCCATAGGTATTCTTCCCTGAAAATGGCAAGCTTTTCCAGGTATATAATCCTTTACAGAACCACAGTGGACGGAAAAAGGTTGTTAAACTTTGGCTGTAAGAGCAAACAGCATTTCCTTTGAAATAATTATGCTGCTCAACTGCTAAAAGGCAACAGATATTAATCTGAGCTTCTCTTCGCTTTAAAAGCCACGTACAAGTGCAATAAATCAAGAGTGCTCATATATCAGAAGGGAATATATGCTTCTGGCTTTATTTTGAGAGTATAATATATTTTTAGCTGTTTTGGTAAATTATCCTACTTTACCTCCCCCCCCACTTCAACAAATAAGTTGCACACACATATTTAAACTAGAATCTTGAATATAGATTCAGTTTTCTCTGCTTTGATGAAGTGTTTAAGTCGGTGTGCAATGAGTGAGAATGTTAAGAGTAGAATGTATTGTGCTGTAGCACAATACCGTAATTACGGTTTTAAAATGGTTGGTGTGAATTATCACACATTTCCGAAAAATGAGCAATTAAAGCGCATGTGGGTGTCTCGCTGTAAGCGTACTGACAAATTTAACGCTGATAATTCACGTGTATGTTCAGTGCACTTTCTTCCTAGTGACTATAAACGGGATTTGAAGAGTGAACTTTTAGGTTTGCCGGTTAAGAAAATTCTGCTCCCAGATGCAGTTCCGTAGCAGTTCATTCCCAATTGGCATGGATATGCACTTAGTGAAGGTCCAAGTACAAGTGGAATGTTGCAGGCATGTCTTTTTCATTTTTACATCCTGTAACAGAATAATGTATTCTGGAATTATTGTTTTCATTTCTTACGGTAAAAAAAATACACCAGTATATCCATTTAGCAATTCCTTTGGAGTAGTTGTAAATTTTCCTTTAGTACTAAAGTAATGTATGTTTGAATCTCTTGTAGCGCCTACAGTTTACGTAGAAGTACTGGATGTGTTACAGTAGTTTTGTTTATACGTAAATATATTACTAATGTAATGCAGTTTCCATTCGTTTTGCTTTATGGTTAGCCCACAATGTTTGTAGAAAACTCTGAAATAGTATACCTTTTAAAAAAACTGGAAGAACGTGCTAATAATAAAAAATTGGGAGTTAATCGGGAGGAATTTAGTGTGTTCACTGCGCTGTGTATGTATTCCGCGCGCTCATCTTCACTCTCACTCACGTCACAGGCGGGCAGCCAATGGCAGCTCCCACCCCGGAGTGGCTCACCTTAGTTATCTAGCCACATTGGGGAACCATGACCATGATGAAGGATGGACACACACATAAGCTCTATCATAGCACTGTATACCATTTACTAGAAGTCACTAGTGGTGATATACATTTTGTTGCAGACCAGTGAAGGTGGACCATGATCATGATGAATGATAGACACACAGATAAGCTCTGGTCTATCATAGCACTGTATACCATTCACTACAGGTCACTAGTGGTGCTATACGTTTTGTTGCAGCCCAGTGAAGGAGGGCCATGATCATGATGAAGTATAGACACACAGATAAGCTCTGGTCTATCATGGGACTTTATACCAGTTACTAGAGGTCACTAGTGGTGCTATACATTTTGTTGTAGCCCAGTGAAGGAGGACCATGATCATGATGAAGGATAGACACACAGATAAGCTCTGGTCTATCATAGCACTGTATACCAGTCACCAGAGGTCACTAGAGGTGCTATACATTTTGTTGCAGACCAGTGAAGGGGACCATGATCATGATGAACGATAGACTCACAGATAAGCTCTATCATAGCACTGTATACCATTTACTAGAGGTCACTAGTGCTGCTATACATTTTGTTGCAGACCAGTGAAGGGGACCATGATTATGATGGATAGACACACAGATAAGCTCTATCATAGCACTGTATACCATTTACTAGAGGTCACTAATGGTGCTATACATTTTGTTGTAGCCCAGTGAAGGGGAACCATGATCATAATGAAGGATAGACACACAGATAAGCTCTGGTCTATCATAGCACTGTATACCATTTACTAGAGATCACTAGTGATGCTATACATTTTGTTGCAGACCAGTGAAGGGAACCATGATCATGATGAACGATAGACACACAGATAGCTCTATCATAGCACTGTATACCATTTACTAGAGGTCACTAATGGTGCTATACATTTTGTTGTAGCCCAGTGAAGGGGAACCATGATCATAATGAAGGATAGACACACAGATAAGCTCTGGTCTATCATAGCACTGTATACCATTTACTAGAGGTCACTACTGGTGCCATACGCCCAGTGAAAGGGGACCATGATCATGATAAAGGATAGACACACAGATAAGCTCTGGTCTATCATAGCACTGTATACCATTTACTAGAGGTCACTAGTGGTGCTATACATTTTGTTACAGCCCAGTGAAGCGGAACCATGATCATGATGGATAGACACACACATATGCTCTGTTGATCATAGCACTGTATACCATTTACTAGAGGTCACTAGTGGTGCTATACATTTAGTTGCAGCCCAGTGAAGGTGGAACATGATCGTGATGAAGGATAGACACACAGATAAGCTCTGGTCTATCATAATACTGTATACCATTCAGTCTGTAATCTTAAGCTGCAATACAATGCAATAGAATTTAATGCTTTGTCATGTTTATGGTAAAAACCTGTAATGCTTTGAATCTGTCCACAAACGCATAAAAACAACTTTGCCTTAAGGTCGTAAAAAGGTCTATGTTCCCATACATTTTATGGGCAAACAGTAAAATTTGATAAGTGTGGACATATACAGGGTGGACCATTTGAGTTGAGACTGTACAATATCTCAAAAACTAAGTGTTGTAGAAAGAAATATCTTTTCTAAAAGTTGCTTGATATTATGGGGAAAAGTATATGCATTAGTTATGTTTTATTTGGAGAATGTTCTGATGGTTATTTTAGGGTCAATTTAAATTCCCATTTAAAAAAATTAAGTTGTTGATTACTTCAAATGTAAAGTTAGGAGTACACTAAACAACTCTTTTATAAAAATACTGGGAAAATAACTTATCTGAAGAAATAATAGTGATTAAGGCAATAAAAATAATATTTAATAGCAAATTAATTTTATAGTGTTAAAGAATTTAAGTATGGAGCAGAGTTATGCTAAATATATTCTATATGTGTCTTTGAAATTTGCAGATTTAAAAGATAAGGGTACTTTATATTAAGAATTCCCAAATCTCCAAGTCCATAACAAATAAATGGCTGCAGGCATAATCATATTGAAAAGGTTTTGAAGTTAGCCTCAAAAGCAATGATTAACAAAAATATGGTTCAAGTATGAAAACTCTACAACGTATCTTGGTAGTTTCAATGTAATGGAAGAGGTTTAGGTTCCTTTCAGGCTTACACTGGCAGTTAAATAATTAAAAAGTGAGTAAAGATGGAGTGAAATGCATTATGAGAGGTACAAGCATACCAAGATACTAGCTGTAATATTTGACTCAGCTACAGCGAAGTTTGCAATTATGCTACTTAAATGTTATTGTTTTGGCAACATTGATGGAATTTTTGCAAGTATAGGGGAAACAATTTAAAAGCAGTTCCCAAGAAATCAAAGAGGCCAACTTATCACTGAACTGAAGTACTCCAGCTTTACAATGGGAGTTTTGTTTGAAGTTAGTCAGTAAATCAAATCTTATTTTGAAACAAGTTGATTTAATCACTTCTCAGTGCTAAATATCACAATGTATTGTATTTAATGGGGAACTGTGTTGCGAAAACAACAATTACAAAATCTGATGTGATACATTCATGTGACTTTCTCTACCCTATATGTTTATTAAAGGGTATACAAACTATTCTTACTAAAGGAATTAATTGTTCTTTCACACAAGCCGTGTGTTGGACAGGGTTGGAAAGGTAGAATCAGATGACTGAAAAATTCAATGCCCGGCTATGGCACTGAATTTTTCAGTCATCTGATTCTACCTTTCCTATTCTTACTAAAGCTTATTTTTCTACCCATTTCATTTTAATCAAGACCAATCTTTGCAGAAATAGCTGCATTAAACATTTCGTTATAGATATAAAGACAACAGGGATAGTCAAATGTTTAACAACTGGACGCTATATGCTGCCTTAAAATTCCATACTGTTTCCATGGCATTGCAGGAAACAAGTGAGTGTCGACAGGACTTTAAAGAATGGCTAAATATTGAACAATTCAAACCATTAATAATGGATATCTCCGAAATGACTTATGTCACAAAAAAAATTATTTTATATGAACCGAGTGTTTTAAACAGATCACTTTTTTTGTTTCTGTCTATTGCTTAATGTTTACTTGTTATACAAGACATACAGAATTTCTTCCAAATGAAGAGAACTTCATAGGCTATTCCCAGAAAATTCAGGAAATACATTTTATTTGCCATGTAAATATCTTTAATATATGGTATTTTAATAAAAATTGTTAAGAGCCATTTTTTAGAAAATAAAAAATGTTGAAAAATGCTCCATACAAAATGCAGTTTGGGGTAAGAGGACTTTCTTGAAAATGTTTGTGTCACATCTTTGAAGAATACTGAACTAAAATACTAAGTTTGGTTTTATTTGACTTTTTGTTTTTGATATTATGCTGTTTTCTCGCTCTCTCTCTCTCTCTCACATTCACTCACTCGCTCGCTCGAACGCGCGCGCACATGCACACACATACATTTTTTTCTAAAACTGCTTTATTTTGGTTTCAGGGGCCTCAAAACATACATTTCCAGAAAAATCTTGACATCAAATTTTTGGGTGGAATACAATAATTCCCCTATTTACTATATACAGTAGAATCTCGTTAGCACGTTTTTGCAGGGACCTAAGAATTTGGACGTCACAGCTGGGAAAATGTGTTAACGAAAATACAAAATCTGCAATTTAAGAACATAGTTATGTAATAAAATCTAATAATTACTACGTCTCCATGAGCAATTGAAATCAATTTTGAGTACAATTTCATACTGAATACGATCCGTGTTTCCATGTTAAATTCAATATGTGTTCAAATGGAATTGGATACACAAAGACTGAGAATAAATAATTCAAGCTTTTATGTTGGTCAACTTGGATTTTTGAGGTTATGAATGTTTTTGAGTAAATAAATTGCGAATTATGGAAGCGACAATAGTGGCTTTGCTGTGTGTTTTATTACACATGTGATAACAATTTCCGCTAAAACAGAAAACAAAATTATGAGTATGCATCATGTTACGAGTACAATAGACAAAGTATCTTTGGCGTATTCAATACGATTTGAATATGGTAGGTGTTTCCATGCAACAAATTTCGTTCTGATCCTATTTTCCAAGAGGAAAGTTTTGTTTTAGCATTTTTCCCTTCTTTAAAAGCAGTTTCAATCAATTTAGGTTTGCTAAAAATTGTGTTTAAGGTTGACGGAGGAATGTTTAACTTCTGCACTATATCCACATGTTTCATTTGGATTGTGATCTACTTCAAGGATTTTCAGGTTTTCACTGTTGGTTATTTACTACACTTTCTTTTTTTTTCTTTGCAAATGAAAAGTTAAAATACAATCTACGTATGTTGGGTCAACACTCAGCAGTAAAAACTATTGTTGGCGTTTACCATGCCAAGGTAAAGCATTCTCTATCGAGCCCACACAAATATTTACATACATGCATGAGATTGGCTGCCGGTATCCATCCTGTGACCAAGGATTGACCAAAGTAGCAAATGAGGACGTCAAACTTTGAACATGTTAAGCGCCTACTTCCACTGGACTGACCAAGGATTGGCCAAAACAGTAAATGAGGACGTCAAACTTCAAACGTAGTAAGCGGGACCGGGAAAATGCACTAAGCAAACGTTATTGATTACATTTGGTGATTTGGTACCGGGACTTTTATAATTCAACATAATACACGGGAAAACATGTTAATGAGGAATGTGCTAACGAGATTCCACTGTATATATATAGTAGAGAGAATAAAAGTGGGAGCGCTTACAGTAATTCAAAATAAATGCACATGAGGAGCACAATGACCTCTACTTAACTAAGAGTTTAAACTCAACAATTGACTTCCTGCAAGATAATGCCATCACCAACATAACAGCTGCAATTACTACCAACTATGGCCATGTCTTTATCAAGCATTGCTGGTATTGATGTCAAGCGAACAAACAGAGTTGTACCAAAAGTAACTAGAGCAGTAAATATGTCACAGTTGGGTGAATTTCAACAGCCAAGTTCTCTAAAATATTTGCATAAAAAAGCAGAAAAGTATGCAATACATCATACACATTTTTATTTTCATAGGATTTTGAATGCAATAAATTGTATATGCACAAAATTTAACCTTGATGTTTATCGGACCAGAATCTGTTTTAGTGATAGTGGAGTGCGACTAAGTTGATACGATGTAGTCCTCTCCCCATCGAAAGCCATGTGTGTTCTTTCTGATGCCCTGCTGTGAAGCAGGAACTGAATCTACACTAATATGCCGCTAAGGAAAGGATTAATGTAATTTAATTATGAAAATGGCTAGGAGGAATATTAATTAACCAGTGAAAGGAAATGTTATAAACATTTAAAGTAATGAATATGGAAGCTAGAGTTTATATAGAGTAACATGGAACACTCAAAATAAAAACAAATTGTAAATTATAATTAAAAATGTCAGAGAAGTGTAAGTTATGGCAAAAAAGGAAAAGATGACATTTAAAAGGTTTAATAGGACTGCAGGAATGTAAATAAATGAAACACAAAAACAAAAGTTAATTGTTTGGGAAGAAAAGAAGATCCATGACAGGTCAAATCTACATAACCTAGTAACGAGGAACAGTATAAGTGCCAGGGAAGACTGGTAGTGGAAGAACACCACCTGCGGTATCACTAGTAGAGAGTTTACATTTATTGCATGTTGCTTATGAGGGAACTGTAACACACAGATCAAGTGAGTTACCCTCTGTGAAAGAAGGATGGAAATTATCGTGCTGACAACGATTAGTAAGTACCCTCTGGGCTTAGATGTGATATCTGCTATCTCCTCCCAGAAAAGTAAAATAAAATAACTTGAAACAAAGTGAAGTAAAGTAATGTGTCGCCAAATTACTAAAAGTGATAATTCTGAAATACCATGAGGATCCGGTCAGATAAAACATGTTTGTGAAAACAACCGCAACTAACAAAAGCAATTAACTGTTATAACTAAGATATAAACTCTGACTTCAGATTACAAAATTGTCTTGTTAAGCAGCTACTTCTCCTTATATTCAGTTGGACTAGTCGACCGCAATATGCATGCATGTGATGGAAAGAGGAGCTAAACACTTGCAGAACAAGTGGGCAGTCAGGTAAAGAAAACATCTACTGCTTGGTGTTGCATTTACTGTACACTCCCCTCTGATAATGTTAGGCAGTGTCAATCCTCCCCCAAGTGCATTCATAACATGGCCATTAAAAGTTTCAGTTTTTCTTGTAGCTGATGATTTGTGGGCCAAAAATGCTCTGCAACCACTGATTTTTCTGTTTGGTTATAGATCACATTTCTCATATGTTCATATTCCTCTTTGTCTTTCCTATGTATACTTTCTTGCAATCCTGACATCCAATTTCATAAATACCAGAAGTTTTTCCAATGGAATTTTGCCCTTTGTATTCGTCCTGAGTAAATTTTTCAAGGAATATTTGTTAACTGGGCTAAGGTTATCATCATACTCTTTGAATATTTTGTGAATTTTGGGAAAGCCCATGGGTGGAAACTGAATTTTTTAACCTTTTAGTTTCTTTAATGTTGCTTAGTATGATGATTTATTTCATTTGTTTCTTCTTTTGGAATTTCTTTATCTTTCTGTCTACTATCTCTTTGGTGAAGACATACAGGCTCTTGTGTGTGGTATAGCACATTTGTGTTCTCTGAGGTTGTAGTTATTTGTGTGCTTGTCTTTTCTGCACATACCAAAACCTCCTTATATTTATGTGCAGAAAGGGGAGCATGTTATTGGCTTCTGTGTCTATTGTAAATTTTACTGATGTATCTTGTAACTTCAGTAGAGATGTTGTATCCTTCATGAACTTCTCAAAATGTTGTCTACATATCACTAATAGTTTAGCAATGGGCAACACGAGCTTGTTGAAAATCACAGAAGCTTTTCCTCACATATAGAAAGGAAACTCGTTAGCATATTCGTTATCAACACGTTTTACTGTGTATTACGTTGAATTATAAAAGTCCTGGCACCAAATGTAATAAATAATGCTTGTTTAGTACGTTTTCTCGGCCCCTGCATACTGTTGGAAGTTTAACGTCCTCATTCGCTGTTTTGGTCAATCCTTGGTGGGTCCAGTGGGAGTAGGCACTTGACACGTTTTAAGTTTGATGTCCTCACTCACTATGTGAAATATAAACAAATGGAAAAATCAGTGGTTGCAAAGCATTTTTGGCCCACAAATCATCAGCTAGAAGGAAAACTGGAGCTTTTAAAGGCCCTTAGAAAAGCAGCAGCAGCAGCAGCAGCAGCAGAACTCTCCATTTGGCAAAAGTTGTTCACTCAGTCCCATGTGAAAAGTCACAAGAGGAAACATGGCAGCTGATGGAGACCAGTCCCAGTAAGTTCTGGTGAAAAAGTGAAGCTACAATAATTTGTGCATTGGTATTAGTATATTTTTAACATTGAGCCTAACTGCCCAAATTATGTTAGCTATTTCATCATCTAACAATCTAAAATCTACACAAGTCATGATAATATCCATAAATAAGAACCTAGCAAACTAAAATTGGCAATGTTGCTCCAGAGGTCGACATGTCATGGCGGGTGCCGCGCAACGTCAGGCAGGCTACCTTGTAAAGAAAAAACACCCTAAAATTCCGGGAATGTTTGGCTTTTCCATTTTAATGCTCAAAAGTTGGTTAACTACTTCCGATTATGTATTATGGCACTATTTATTCAATTTGTCATGTATTATGGCGTGATTTTGCCAACAAGCAACATGGGCAACTTACGCATCGTTACGGAGTATGAAATATTGAATAATGCAGCTGTCTTAATGGAAAATTGGGACATAGAGCAACTTTCTGAAGAGCTAGCAACTCCAGAGCTTGCAATTCGGCGGTTGGCACGTCGTCGCTTAGTTAAAAACCACGTGAGATGTGTGAATTGCAATGTGCCATGTCACCTACAGGCACATGGCAAATGCAAGGATGGAAAATGGTGGGGCTGTAGTCGCTGCAGGAAGAATATATCTGTTAGAGATTCGTCGTTTTTCTCTAAGAGTAAGCTGGCGCTAAAACAGATAATAATGTTTGTTTACTGTTGGGCGTTAGACTTCATGCAGTATCAATGCGCCCACGAGGCTCGGTGTGGCCATTGGCATACGTCTGAGAACTGGTCCAACTTCTGTAGAGAAGAATGCCAGGTCTATTTGGAGCGGCATTCTTCTGAAATCGGAGGACTGGACGAAGGAGTTCCGCTTATGGTGGAAATTGACGAAAGTAAGTATTTCCACCGTAAATACCATCGTGGACAATCGAGAGAGGGACACTGGGTCTTCGGTGGAGTGGAGAGAAGATCCGGGAAGTGCTTCTTGGTGGAGGTTCCAGACAGAAGGGCAGAGATGCTGGAAGCCCTCATCCAGGAATACATCTTACCCGGATCACACATTGTCTCCGATGGCTGGGCTGCGTATGGAAATGTAGAGAACATTAATGACGGGATGTACTTGCACTCCGTTGTTCTTCACAATGAGAACTTCGTGTACCCGCACGATCCAGATGTACATACCCAGAGGGCCGAAAATATGTGGATGAGAGCCAAGGCCAAGCTTAGGAGGCAGTTCAGCACTTCTCAAGAACTCTTCAACTCATATTTGCATGAGTTCATGTACAGGAACAGCTGTCCCAATTGGAGAGTGTTTCAGAACTTTCTTGTAACACTCTCTGAGAATTATCCTGCGGCATAACATCTTCACAGCTCTCTTTTGGTTCGTCTTCTCCCTCAGAACTTCCTTTTCATCTTTCTTCTCTTCCAAAATTTCATGTTTCTTCATTTGTCTATGTTCCAGAACTCCATCTTTCTTCTACATCTGTCTCGCAGAACATCTACATGTCTTTCTTACATGCCTCGAGCAAAACAGCCTTTATTGAGGCTAACAATTGCATCCTGAAAGAGCAGATATGTCCTTGGATATAATTATAGTAGCATTCATTATTATTTAGTTGTATTACATTTGGTTGTTGCGTTGCGGTAATTCTTTAGTTCTATTACATTTGTTTACTGCGTTGTGGTATTTATTTACTTTGGTTACATTTGTTTACTGCTATGCGGTAATTATTTAGTTATATTACATTTGCTTACCGCTATGCGGTAATTATTGGTTGTGTTACATTTGTTTATTGCTACGCATTGTTTAGTTCTATTACATTTGCTTATTGCTACGCGGTAATTGGTTAGTTCTGTTACATTTGCTTACTGCGTCGCGTTAAGATTTAAGTTCCGTTACATTTCCTGCCTTTTCTATTGCGACAGTGTGCAATACTTCCACAAGATAACCAACCACTTCCATTTTCACTAACACGCTAGTGTTTTCTCAGTTTAAAAGTTGGTACCTGATATTGCGCATTTACATGGTCCCGTCATGACACGTCGACCTCTGGAGCAACATTACACTGAAATTCATATCTGAATGGAGGAAGAAACAGCAAACAATTCACAATTTCAGAAAAACTAAGGACATCTGTTGCAATATCCTCAAAATAAATGAAAGTATGGATCCTAAATCTTTATTTTGAAAATAACTTCATTTTCATAAAAATATAAAACAGTCTTCTGATATGATTATGTGGGATGATATGTTTTGGAACAATGTGCACGTGATTATTTAAAAACATTTAATGAACACAATACATTTAAACACAATGCTAAACTAATGATCAATTTAATAAATAAAAACAAACAGTCCTGAGAAGAACTTCCATGAAGGAAAACTCGCAGAGTATAAACGATGATGACGTGAATTTGGCTTTCAACTCAGAACTATCAACTGCTGTGCCTAAGTAAAACCAGTGTTGAGAGAATAAAACTGCATTAGAAGGTCTCAAATTGCTTTGTTATTCATAGAGATCTTGCATCTACCCCAAAACAAGGGCAAATTGGATACCGGAAGGGTGAGAGAATACTTCTGCCATATGAGTGCTGTCTCCAGTTCTGTTTGGTTTCTCGTCTATGTACTATTTTCCAAGCATTCAGCTTATGTATGTACCAACAAAGAATAAATATCCACCTGCAGAAACTCAGGTTTTGTAAATGCCTAACTACGAAACACATGCACGCATGCACACACACACACTCATATCCTAGGTTTGTACGTCAGGGTAATATGGAATGTTTGAACATCCATCTCTGTGCAGTCCTGTGGTGTCACATCCCTCTGCAACATTTGCTTTGCCCCATTTTCTTTGTTCTTTCGTCTGCTAGAACTGCGGTGAGGTAAATGACGAGATTTTTCACTGCGACTTGATGAGCGACGAATACTTGGACGTTTTATAGACTCTGCACTTGCACTAAGGCCTGAAAACGAGCAGCACAGGAATTTTATTAGTGTGATCTAAACAAAGTAATGCAGGGGGGAGCAGCCCTCTGGTGTAATGTACATACCAACATTCCCAGACGATGACCTCGTGTTAGAGCCACGGAGAACATGCATCGATGTTGGGTCGCTGTCTACACCACTACAAGTCACTAGACTCCCATCTACTGGAGTCAGAAACCATTCTGATCTTGTCCTCATTCTCGCCGTCTGTCGTTCGTGAACCTAAAATAGATACACACAATAAAACATTCCTTGTGTACATTGATGAACCAGCACAGCTTGTTAAAAATGCAAGCATTTGTTTGCCAGCTTTCTTAAAGCTGATGTTATATTCATGTGACTTTTTCTACCCATTCTTGTACAAATTATTCTTACAAATCCTAATTTTTCTATCTACTTCATCTTAATCCAGATAAATCTTTGCAGAAACAGTTTTATTACATTTTATTGCACATAAAAGACAAAATATTGAAAAATTCAGACAAATTATAATGCAAATCTTGGAAGTGGCTGATGCCTCACAAAAAGTTATTTCAAATAAACTGTGTGTGGTAAATAGATCTACATTTTTTGTGTAATAAGTTTTTATCTATCTCTTATGGGTTACCAGTTACACAAAATTAATTCTGAATCAACAGGACTTCAAGATACACATTTTTATTTGTCATGAATATTTAAGTGAGGCAGTGCACTGAGCAAGCGCAGGAGGTGGAGTGGGGGAACCAACTTGGTTAGTTGCTTTGCCTCAGTGCAGCCATGAGTAAACAGTTTGTCTGTTGTTCAACATATTACTATAAAGTTTTTAACTTGTGAAGGTGTTAAGCGTTCAGAGATTTTAACTTATTTGAAGGTACAGGTTGGGGATATTACACAGTCCCAGAAGGAGTATTTACTTGAGCTACACAATTTAAGGGTGGCTGAGAAATTGTAGAAAACGAAGGTCATGCTCAATGTCGTCAAGTCCCAAAGATGACAAAATCTGTGCTTATTGCTGCTGCACTGTTAAAGAAAGTGAGTCAAAAGTTGGTATCATTATCATGGCTTTAGAAAAATTAGTGCTTAATGGGTTTTGAAGTTGTTAATCGAAGGTCAGGTTGGAGATTAGTGACAGACTGGTTCCCTGCACAATCCAAAATGACAAGGAATGGTGAAGTCTGCCAAAACTCATCTCTCCTCAGCTGTTACTCATTTTCCTCACGATCGACTGCCGCTTGTTAAGCTTCAGACCCTAAATTTGGTAGGGGAAGAAATTGCTTGCAACACTCTCCCTGACTACTTTTTGTTTGCACCCATGAAAGAATCACTTGGAGGGGAACAATGAAGACATTGAGGAGCATGTATGCAATTGGTTGATGACGTAGCCTCAAACTTTTTTTTTTAGCAAGTAATGTTCAGCTTTGCAAATCGTTGGCAAAACTGTGTAGAGCATGAAGGAGGCTATCAAGAGAAAAGCTGAAGGTGTGACTAGGTTATATGATTAATCAAAGAATGTAGAGAAAAAAATCTGATGTGATACATTCACATGACTTTCTCTATCCTTTATCTTTATTAGTGGGTATACAAACTATTCTTACTAAAATTTATTTTTCTATTACATTTTAATCCAAATAAACCTTTGCAGAAATAGCTACATTACACATTTCGTTATAGACACAAAGAGAACAGCGATAGTCAAATGTTTAACAACTGGATGCTATATGCTGACCTTAAAATTCCATATTGTTTCCATACAATTGCGAGAAACAACTGAATGTTGACAGGACTTTAAGAGAATGACCAAGTAATGAACAATTTGAACCATTAATAATGGATATCTCAGAAATGGCTTATGCCACAAAAAGGTTTGGAAATAATTTTTTCTTTTTTTTAAAAAAGAGAGATACATTTTTTGTAAGCTTAATGTTTACACAAAATTCCTTCCAAATGAACAGGACTTCGCAGGCTACTCCCACAAAATTCAAGATGCACAGTATTAAATGTCTTTAATATACGTATTTTAATCAAAATCATTAAAGTCATTTGTTTTAAAATCAAAGTTTTTGAAAAATATTGTGACGTACGAGCATTATTGCGTATGTGACCTGGTTGCCCAGATCGGATATTGCGCAAGAGTGGAGGGGATAAACCAGTTCTAGCATAGCGTGGGCACGCCGAGTTGAGCGTGGGTTTAGTCAGTCGAGCAGAGTTACTGCTAGAGGCAAGTTGTTAGTGTGTGTGCACTGTTCATGCGGAAGCATGGCATTCCCACCGACAGGCAAGGAAACAAGGAGGTAATGTAATCCCTTTACATCATTAAAACCATTAGCCATCCATGTTCATTATGTTTAAATTACTATAGTAGGTAGTCCCTGCCCTCATACACACCATGTAATAATACTATTACTAAGAGTATTCTGATATATTTTCATAATTTCTCTCAGCTGCGTCCCCCGTCTGACCTCACATAATGTGAAATATTAACTTTAAGATCCTTCGGTACACGCTCTACCCCCCATTGAGCTAAAATAATAAAGAGGTCATGACAATATTCCATGTAAAGGTTAGTTTGGGGTGGGGGAGATTTTCTTCAAAATCTTTGTGTCGCATCCTTGGAAGATACTGGACTTAAATACCAAGTTTATTATATATCCGACTGCAACTGCAGATTTATCCATTTAACATACACACCATGTAATGAACTGCCGCCATCAAACCCACTATGGAAATTCATCACACTACCACCAGATGTCACTACATACAAACACACACCGGGCAATACGACGAGCAACCAGTCGGCAACTTTTCATGATGGGAGCAAGTAGCTCTTGAAACACATAGAGATAAAAACCATGTAAGTGATGTTAAGTGTTTCAACTGCGATTCAATTTTTCTAAATAATTTAAAATTCACATCTTATCTATATATTATAGAAAAATACACATGGATGTTTTTGTATAAATGCTCTTTTTGGATTCCGGGCGTCTCAAAACATGTATTTCCCGTGAAATCTCAGTATTACATTTTTGGGTGGAATACAATACCTTCTCCACCCACTCTGTACATGGTAATTGGTTTAAAAAGAACTTGTGAACAGAAAGAGAAACAAGAAACTCCAGAAATTTGCTAAAATATAGAGGAACACAACATATAACCTTCGACAAGCATTGTTTAAAAAAATGTACATAGACAGAAAAGCATGAGGCATGTGCTGAAACTATACAAAGAGGAACATGGACAAATGAGAAATGTAAATACACTGATCCAGGACGATTAGTTGAAGGGGAAACCCAAAGTTTTCAAAAATGGGTTGAATTCTCTATTTGGGAAAAACTGTTTATACATGAAAATAAGACACAGTTTGTTAAATGTTGATGTCCATGCGGAAAGCTATGAAACATGCCATAGGCAGTGAGTCTGGGAGACATGTTTACAGTGACTTCTTGCTAAAATAGTAAAGCTAAAGTCATTAAAAATTAATTTCTAATATGTTAAAAAAAGCTTACCAAAAGCTCGATGTTTTATTCTTAGCATTTACTTCCTGCTACAACTAGCACAAGATACATGCAGCCAACACACAGTTTTACCACCAAATTAATAATGGTTGGTTCACAATAACTGACGACGACAGCTTGTGGCTTGAAACAGCTGCTAGTTGCAAGCTGAGAGAGATAGGCAAATCCCTTAGTTATGTCAATCGTCTTATTACCTTCTGTGACAAGCAAATGGTGTGATAAAACCCACTGACAATTAGTCTTTCAGGCTACAACCAATCACACAAGAATGGTAAAACCAACCCTTTCCTGGTTTCCACCCACTAGAGGGGCTGCTTCATTTTCACTTTGTTTACGCATCTAGTCTGTGAATGTGAAAACTTATAAAATGAGCACCGGGATCACAGAATGAGTTTTAAATTATATGCTGCAAATAAAACTGGCATAAGAGCAGCATCTCGTGAATTTGACGTACAACCTAAAATGGTGCAATCAGAAGTATTAACTAATGCTGGTTAAGAGAGATTGACCGTAAATCTTTTAGTGGACTCCAGAAAGAAAGTATGAAGAAATAGACAAAAAGGTGTTAAGAGTGCATTGTTCATGCTTTAAGACATGAAATGTTGCAGTTTAAAGCATGTGAGATTGCAAAACCAAGGGATCTCAGGTTCAAAAGAGGCTGGGCAGTGATTCCATATCACTATTCTTCCTTTGCTTAAATGTTTTTGTGAAGTATAAACATGATTACCTATATCAGTATTAAAAACAAGGATTTTGTTACCCAAGTTTCTATATACCATCACATTATGCATATTTGTGAAAGTTATAACTGCGCGAGATGTTAACATACTTACTGTTAGAGCAATGAACTGTTGATTACATATGTAACTGTTTATTTATGGCTCATAAATATTATTAAAATAAAATAGCTTATTTTTTAATTAGTCCTCTGCAAATCAATTGATTTTATGAAAGTTGTGCCTATAGGACCCTCCCTCTATTTTGGAAGTAAAAATAGAGAAACAAAGGGGGGTCCTATAGCCAATTAAAAATGGTACTTAGTCTAGCCGTAAGTTCTGTTTTTAGTTTGCCATGGTATTCTCAAGTATTCTGTGCTAAATGCACATATTATTATTCAAAATGATCCCCTTTTGCCGTGATACAGGACCTAAGTCTACTGGGCCGTTATCAACACAATGTCTACATGTGCCACTGTTGACTTCAGGGATCGCTTCAGAGACTCAATGTTGTGAAACAAACACTGAATACAACTTGTAATCCAAGGGGTTGAGGTCAGGGCCAGTCTGGAACATTTTCCTCAAGCCAAGATTGAGTGGATCTTGCCCATTCTTTCACCACAACCTCAAGAAGGGCTGTTTCATATACTCTGGCAGAAATGTAGCTTTGCGACACCGTCACTGAAGCGGGATCCCTTCAGGATCTTTGTGACACATCCCCACCAAACCATCACTGAGGAGGGATGGTGATCCTGGCATACACTCCGTCATTCTGGCAGTTGTAGCTCTGTTCAATTGTGAACATTTTTTCATCCCTAAAAAGTATTTTCTGTGCCTGTTGTTAGCGTAATAAGCATTTGCATTTTGACTCTCTGCTGCTTAAGTTTTGGAGTTAAAAATGTGCAGTGCCTAGCCCAAGGTCTTGTCTAAGCAATCTGGAGATGTTCATCTTATGAGCCATCAATATTTGCTTCTGCACTGGATTTCTCCTAATACAAGCCGCCATCCTTTCATCACTGTCCTGGTCCTCACGGAGCGTGGACATCTTGGTCGGTCAGCAATTGTACCGCTTTCATTAAAGTACAGAAACATTGTGCTGATTTTCATCTTCTCAAGTGTCTCAGGTGGCGATTCCCTGAGGGCTATTGTTAGGACATGATTTTTGTAATCTCTCCAATCCATGACTAAACCTTTAACTAGTGTGTTCATTTAGCTGCAGTTGTTCACCAATGGCACTGGGGATTCCCTCTGGCTTCCCAATATAAAGTCTGTAAGTTATCACTTTTAAGGCCTTTACATTTGGCGAGATTGGGAAGCATGCCTGTGTTGTAGTCCATTTAGAAGTCAACAAAGTTTATGGTAGAGTTTAGCAGCAGGCGTGTTATCTGATCGCCCCAACTCCTGGTACAGTACCAATCAAAAGTTTGTAACAGAACTTATGGCCAGAATGTGTATAACCAATAATTTTCATGTATGCTATTAATAAAGGAATTATTGCATTAATCTGTAGTAGGGCTAGAGGAATTGAAAATAGTAATGGATTTGCATTTACAAAATGTTTACTCGACACTGGCTAACTTGGCTGAAAAAAATACTATTATTCAAGTTATAAACCAATGACTTCCTAATGCAACTTTCCACTTTGCTATTGTTATGCATTCCTGTTTTCAATTATCTGTATATGAAGTTAAAGCATTTCTTCCCTTTCAATTCTTAATTTAATTTCTTTCCAGAAATCAACTTCTAGCGATTCTTCAAATTTCTCCAAAACCAATTTTTCTTAAGTTTCCTCAATCCGAGTTTCTCCTAGATTTAACCTTTCCTGGAACCAGTTTCACCAACCAATATTAAATTTTAACACACAGCTAAAGTGATTTAGCATTGAAGTTAACATACTGTTTCATTGAACAATGTTACCTCTAAAATGCATATGTTTTGGGATATACTGTGCTTTCAAAGAAACTGCAAATGTAGGTGATTAAAGTAAACATAGTGGAAGCTAGTCAAGGACAAAAGATAGAGGTTAAGGTTGCAAGTGTGTGTTTTTCCTTCAGAGTTGTCTGTTGCTCGGAACAGTGTATTTTGAGAAAAACAGTGCATTTGTGATAAAGGACATTGTATAAAAATGTGGTACTTTCTCAGATATTTGTATTGAGCTTTGACTCCTTATTTAGTGCCGTGATGCATGTATTAGTGCAAGGACAAAGAAACTCAAATGAGTAGTGTAAAATTTCTTAATTAATGTTGTGATGAGTATGTTGGTGAAACGACAGACAGACTGAAATAATGTATGTAACAAACTAGTAAGTATTAGATTATGTAGTGTACTAAGGTAACTGCTATTCAATAAAATGCATGTCATTAAAACTATTGGCATTCTGTTTGTGATTTATCTTAATATTATGCGCAGGAAAACAAAATCCAGAATATCTGAATACAGAAACCTTGCCAAAATGGGAAAAACAATTAGAATCATATTATCATCGCTCCTGTCTTGAAAAGGTATCGCTGTATTATGCATATTATTTTTCAATGAGAACAGTTAAAAACTTGTATATAGCATTTCTTACACTCCATTAAAAAATCTGATGTGATATGCTCACACGACTTTCTCTAACCTCTATCATTTATTAGTGGGTAAACAAATTATTCTTACGAAAGCTTATTTTTCTATCGACTTCATTTTAATTAAGATAAAACTTTGCAGAAATAGCTACATTACACATTTTGTTATAAATACAAAAGGGAATGGCGATAGTCAAATGTTTAAGAACTCGACGCTATATGCTGGCCTAAAAATTCCATACTGTTTCAATGCAATCGTGAGAAACAATTGAATGTCAACAGGACTTTAAAAGAATGACCAAGTAATGAGTAATTCAAACCATTTGTATTGGATATCTCAGAAATGGGTATGCCACAAAAAAGTTATTTGAAATCTGTGTTTTAATGAGATCTATACTTTAGTGTAGTATGTTTTCGTGTATCACTTACCAGGTATACAAGATTATACAAAATTCCTTTCAAATGAAGAGAATTTCACAGGCTATTTCCAGAAACTTCAAGATACATTTTATCTGTTGTATAAGTATCTTTAATAGATGCTATTTTAATGAAATCGTTAGAGGCATTATTGAGAAAGTCAAACATTTTAAAAACTGTTCCATGCAAAACGTAATTGAGGGTTGGCAGATTTTCCTAAAAATCCTTGTGTCTCATAATTGGAAGATACTGAACTTAAATACTATGTTTGGTATTTATCCCACTTTTTGATTTTCAGTTATATATATTTCCAGTTTTACAATGTGCAAACATTTTTACGGGCACTATCTTCTTATTACTTTTCTCCATTCTTAAATGTTGGACCATAAATCTTCCTCAATTTCCCAATCCATCATTACCCCCCTAATTCCTTGAATCCATATGCTATGTGGTCTTCCTTTCTCCTCCTTCCTGGTAGCATCCACTCCATTATTCTTTTGGGTACTCTTTCAGCATGCCCATACCATTGTAATTGTTTCTGTTGAATAAAATCTAAAACTGAAGTTTGAACACTCATATTTCTCCTACAATAATCCATTTCTGTTGGCAATAATTTTCTTTTTAACTGATAGCTTGATGCAGTAATTTGTATCACAAATTATTTAAATGTAAAGAGTGATTATAGTATGAATATGCATTTTTGTGTAACATTGATTTGAGATGTTTGTTGATTGTAATTATTGTTGGGAAGTAAGTTTATACGACCTTACTGAAACTGACAATAATAGCGTGCAATAATGCAGCGAGGGGGTGAGCTGTTTATCATTATTGGAGACGAGGAAGTTACGTAATATTGGCGCGTTTTTCTTTTAGAATATTCTGGAACATTTCCCTAGAGCATATGTATTCATAATTTTCATTGGATATAAAAATAGACGCTAATGTTGGCGCGTTTTATTAGCCAATTGCAGCTCAGTTATAATCTTTAGGCATATCTGGGTGTAGGTGTATAAAAGAGTAGGTTAGAGGTAGACCCCATCAGTTCATCAAAATTCTTTGTACACTACACGTCGCATTCCCGTCAGTTCGTCGAAAGTATTTGTACGGCACACTTCGGATATCAATTTGCAGGTTACGCGTAACAGAGTTATGAAAAATCTCAAGTGTTATAAAGTTAATTATACAAAAAGTTGAAGTACGCGAATTAAGAATTATCAGTAATGAAGTTATTATAACAGTTTCAGTTTGGCGAGTGTCAAGATCAATGTGTAAATGTGATAGTTAACGTGTTCGACAATAAAAGTGTAAAACAAATTTCTTCATCAGAGTTATCTTTGGATAAAAGATTCCTTTCCGTTTACACAACCTGTATATAGAGAAGTGCTTGACCAAAAGGATAATAGCTAGCCGGAGGACAAAGAACCAAAATTAAATAAAATAACAGTAGCATTTTTTTTTCAAACAAAAAACTAATACTGCCGCAAATTGCTAACACCAGATGGAGCTACAAACCTAACAAGGAATCACGTCACAAGATGGCTTCAACGCGTGAAGTAAACACACATACACAAACATTATAAGTAATACACTCGCAAATTGGCTCCCAAACGTGGGGCTCAACAAATTAAATAATATTACAAGTATACCATCGCAAATTGGCACCCAGAATGTGGGGCAGAGTGACCAGGAAAGGAGTGAAATAACCAGGAAAGGGAGAAGGAATCAGGACGTGGAGTGAATGGAGCAGTGAACTGAACTACAAGACGCAGATTCCAGAAACAACTATAGGAACGACAGACTACGCGGACGATTGGACATCGTAATTCCGAGATTAAAAGGCAACAGGGGAATTCAAATACAGAACACCAAAACGACGTAGAATCATCGTAATACAACGCAGAAGCGACATATAATCTAGGAGAGAGGGGCAGAAAGCTGGACATCAAAGCTACATCAGCAGATAGCATCAGAAAGGTTAGAAAAGTGTTATGTTAATTCTAAAAAAAAAAGGGTAAAAAAATTTTAATGTACCTTAGGAGCGGTAGGATAAAGAAAACAATGTCCACTAATAATACAGAAGAAATAATTATGGAGGGAGATAGTGTAACAGTTAGCTGTAATTCAATACAGGTTACAGAAAATAGCTCAAACAATGTAGTATTTGAGGGAGGAAATGTTAGTGCAGGAAGTGAGAATAAAACAGCAGGAAATATTAATTTTGATGCTAGTATAAGGATGGAAATGCTGAGAAATATGAATGATAATATGCAAAAAAATAATGAGAAATTACAACAAAAACTAACTCAGAATATGGAAAAGAATATAGAGAAATTAAGGGAAGATTTTGATAGGAGTTTACAACAAAAACTAACTCAGAATAATGAAAAATTAGAACAAAAACTAACTCAGAACATGGAAATGAATAATGAGAAATTAGAAAAGAAAATAGATCAAAACAGGGAAGATATGCAAAAGAGTCATAGGGAATTAAGGGAAGATATTGGTAAAAGCTTAGAACAAAACAGGGAAGAAATTGAAAAGAAATTCATGGAACTAGATAGTAGTATGATGAGAATGAGAAATGAAAATCAGGAAATGATAGCAAATGAGATATGGGAAGTTTCAAAGAAAATGGTAGACATGAGCAGGGAAATATCTAACCAAAAAAGTGAGGTTAATAATAAAATAGAACATGTTGATGTAAAATGTACAGAGTTAGGTAGCCGAATGAGTAGCATTTCAAATGAGTTAAGAGAGATGATGGAGGCTACAAATGCAGATTTAATTCAGGTGCAAGTTAATTTCAGAGGGGAAATATCTGAAATTCAGAAGGAGTCAGAAACACAGAGAAATAAATGTCTGAAGAAGTTAAAGATTTGTCTAAAGATTTGAATCAAAAGCTAACTTCTGAAATTAACAAACACCAAGCTGTTCAAAATGAGAATAATAAAAAATTGGAACAGACAATACAAAATCTGCAAGGTACTGTAAATAGGTTAGAATTGAATTCAAGGGCAAATATATGTGATGTGAATGTATCAGATGTACAAAATAATGATAGAGGTAGTTCCTCAGGTATGACAAATAATGTGAGTGATGCGGCAGCTTCATCTATAGCTAATGCTGAAACTCAGAGTGCACAAGTAACACTAGAGAATTTAAATATGCGAGTAGGAAATTTACAAAATTACAATCATATCTTAAGTGATTTTCCACTTCCAAAATTTAATGAAAACTCCAGTCCAGTACAGTTTATTGCAGGCTTATCAGAGTATTTTCAAATTAAGAAGATACCTGAAGCATTAAAAATGATAGTTGTCAAAAGATGTTTGGACCAGAAAACTCTAGATTGGTTACAAATGGTATCAGGGGGTGAAATTTCATATGAATCCTTTAAGAGGTTATTCATGAACAGATTTTGGAATGTTGCGGTACAGCACAGAATTCGAGCAATGCTTAGTCATGGTCAATTTGATCCACGAGAGGGAATATCAATGACTGATTACTTACTGAAACATGCAAGTCAGGTTAGGAACTTGTCACCTCCAATCAATGAGGAAGATTTTGTGAGTTTGCTCACAAGGCATTATCCTTTAAGGATACAAAATTACTTATTAATTGCAAAACCACGTAGCATCTATGAGATGACAGAATTAATGACAGCTTTGGAACAACAGGAAGAAGATATATCTCGAGAGTGGGAGCATAGATTTTTAGATGTGCGAGATAGACGAAATTACCAAGGTAGTTATCAGCAAAATAGAGGACAAGACAAACGTCATGAAAATAATACCAGACAACGGTATCAATCATACGTTCCACAATTTGAAAGATCGAGGATAGATGGGAGACCAGGTCGACAGGAACAAATAAATTATGTCAGGACAGAAAGATTGCCTGAAAGAGGGCAAAATTATGGAAGGTGGTACATTAGACAAAGGGGAAATTTCACTCACTGGAGGGAAAACAATAACAGGGAAAGATCTGAGGAACGGCAAGAAAATTACGTGCCAAGGGGACATAATTTCAGAAATCGAGGATTTCGAACTCGAGGAAGGGGAACTCAAAACAATGGTAGCGACAATGAGATAGATTTAGCTCCTGTTAGGAATGGCAGTCCCGTACGTGAACATGGAAGTAACCAGGAAAACTGTTAATAGACTCCTGTGCAGTAGGTTCTCAGGATGTCTTTAATAATTCAGTATCCATTACCAATACAAATAATATGCCTACACACACACCCTGTAATAAGATTGCAGCAACAAAAGATAAGGGAGAAAATTTCGAGTCACCTCATATTAGGATAGAAATTGCGAAGAAAGAGATCATTGCAACTATAGATTCTGGTTCGTCAATTTGCTCACAGAAATTTTACATAAATTTAATTAATGAAGGTAACAAAATTATGGCTCTTCCCACTAGTAATTTAGTTTGTCATGTTGCAATCGGAAGAACGACACAGGTCATAAAAACACAAGCTCTACTTAACATACTTATCGGCGGAGAGAATTTTGAGGTTATGTTTCTAATTGTAAACCATCTGATTGTGACATAATTATAGGATGTGACTTCCTACATGAATATGAAGCACGTACAGATTTTAAACATGAAGAGTTAAAAATAACAAAAGAAGATAGAGAAATAAAGGTACCTTTTATAAAAGAGAAAATTTCTGTGATTGAGATGACAAAGGATGAGAAAAATCTTTGTGACAAAGAGTTTTTTGTACAAATAACAGAGACTGATACAAATAGTCAGATAAAGCAGGTAGTCACAGAATATGAAGGGAATACCATGCCATATTTTCGACAGCTAGCAGAAATGCCAGAGAAAGTAGAGAAATTTACAATCCAAACAAAAGACGACCATGTGAGCGAGACAGACAACAGCTGGGAAGAGAAGAGAAATGAGGAAATAATACACAAGTGTGAAGAAGCTTATAATATTACGATAACGCAAAAACAAATCCTTCATGATGTTTTGATGAACAATAGTTCAGTATTTAGTAATATCCCAGGCAGATGTAATGTATATGAGCATACATTTCAAGTAGAAGACATACCACCATATAGGCACAAGTATGACAATTTACCTATAAGTCTTCGGGACAAAGCTAGATAACTAATAAATAGCATGTTAGAAAATGGGATTATTGAGCAAAGTAATTCTCAGTATATAAATTCAATCTGCCGGAGTATTAAACGAGATGGTAGTTTGAGATTAACTTTAGACGGTAGATATGTCAACAAGTATATGAAGCCAGATCATTTTCAAAGTGAGGGAATTGAACAACTAATTACGAAACTTTCAAGAGGGAGATTTCTGACATCCATTGACCTCACTGCTTCATATTGGCAAGTGGAATTAGATCCACAAGTGCGTGATTACACTTCATTTCAATACTTGGGGATCCAGTATCGTTTTTGTGTAAATCCTTTTGGTTTAAAGAACTCAGGAAGTGGATTTTTGAGAGCCATTCACAGTATCTTTGGAAATTCTGCAGATGACTTCTTAATAAAGTATATTGACGACTTCCTAATCATTAGTCAAACATTTGAAGAACACATGAATAATGTCCATTATGTGTTAAACAAACTGCAACAACATGGTATGACTGTAAACATACAAAAATCAAAATTTTGTGGCAAGGAAATAAATTTTCTGGGTTATGTAGTGGATGAACAAGGTATAAGACCTGATCAGAAGAGAATAGAAGCAATAATGAAAATTCCACCACCAAGGAACGTAAAACAAATTAGACGTCTCTTAGGGGTATTGAACTTTCAGAGTAAGTTCGTACCAAGGTATTCGGCTGAAATAGAACCACTGCAGCAGTTACTCCAAAAGAACAATAAGTGGAGGTGGACAGAGGATCATCAGAAATGTTTTGAGAGAGTAAAAGAACTCTTTGCTAAGTCCATATTGCTCGAGAGGCCCAGAGAAGATTTGGAATATGAGATTTATGTCGACGCATCAATGCAAGGATACGCCGGAATTTTAGGACAGCGAGACATCAACAATGACTTTCACGTCATTAGTACAGCTTCTAGAGGACTTACAAATATTGAGCGAAATTCTTCAGTGACTCAGCTAGAAATTGGAGCACTATATTTCTCATTAATTCGTTTTAAAACCTATATTTATCAGCAAAAGGTGAAAGTATATTCAGACCACATCAGCTTAACTTTCATACAACAGTGTAGATTATGTAGTGGAAAACTTGCTAGATACATTCATGCAATATCTGCATTCGATATTGAGATTATACACATTCCTGGCAAAAATAATACCTTCAGTGATTTGCTATCAAGATTGAACTACAACCCACAAATTCCCGAAAATATTGAAAGGCCTAGAAATGAAGCCAAAATATTGACAATTGAAATTCCTTTAAGCAAAGAAATGATTAGAAAATTGAAAAATATAGGGGAAATTCAAAATGAGGATGCAAAATTATTAGAACTTAAAGAAAAGGCACCACTAATTGAAGAGGCAAAGAAAGAAATTGTAGCAATTCGGGATGGGACATTATACAAGAAGCATGGAAAAGAAGTGCCTAATTGGAAGGTAATGGTTCCGAAAAGCATGGAAAAGGAACTAATTAAGAATTTTCACGAAGGGTTAGCACACTCAGGGATGGACCGGACAACTTCTATGATTTTAGAGAATTTATACATATCCAAATTGCGTCAGAAAGTTCGAAAATTTATATCGTGCTGCAACCTGTGTCAGAAGGCAAAGCAAATAAATGCAGCATATGCATTTGAAACTAATTCGGTTATAAGGGATAAGCCGAGATGTGTAATTAGTATCGATATTCATGGTCCGATGCCTCCAAGTCAATTTGGAAATAAATATATATTTGTCTGTTATGATATATTCAGCAAATATGTAAGAATTTACCCTTTGAGAAAACCTACAGGTTTAGCATGTTTGAATAGACTACTCAAGTCATATGTGATAGAAGAAGGACCTATCCAATCTGTATTGAGCGATAATGCTTCGTACTTCACAGGAAAAAAATTTATGGACGGACTGAAAGAAAATCGCATTAAACAATATTTTTCGTCAAGATACAGACCAAACTCCAACCTAGTGGAGAGGGAAATTAAGGAAATTTCAAATTATTTAACCCTCCGTCAGTCGCTAGGGGCCAGAGAGACCCCTGGCATTATATAAATGTTATAATTTTCGAACGAACGCACCTATGCAATTGCCTGACTAGGACATCTAACATTACAGCTTTGGCGATTATTTGCTGCAGCGATAACCTTATCTGTTTATTTGTTTGGCTGGAGGAATGAATAATCAGCAGTTACGTGTCGCACAGGTCAACCAGACCCCGCGCGCCTGCTCTCGTTACATATTGTTGACAGATTTGTTTCTTATTAGCTTTTGTGCGATATTGCTTTGCTATGCAAGGAACTGTTACTGCTTCGTCATGAATACGAGTAAAAGGTACGATCCACAACATCCCAAGGATTTGGAAGAAGTACATCGTTTACTTTGCAATGATGATGCCTTGCCCATGGATGACAACTTATATGAATCAGATGACTCTGATTCAGAAGATAAACTCGAAACGAGATCTTTAGATTCAGAAACTGACCATGAAGATGAAGAGGAAGACGATGAAAGCAGCTTGTGTGATGGCATGTATTTTATAGGTAACATCATATGCGTATCATAGTAATTCCTCTTACTCTTACTCTCTTACACTCTTACACTCTTACACTCTTACTCTTACTCATTACTACTACTGACAATACATTCTGTTGTTATTTACAGGATGAGATGGAACAAAATGGAAAAAAACACCTTTGAAAATGACACAGACAAGGGCTCACAATATATTGACCAAACTTCCTGGTGTGGTAGGAGCTGCCAAAAATGCGAAAACGGAAATTGATTGTTGGAACGTTTTTGTTACCGAAGATATAGTTGATTTGATTGTTGAAAGCTCAAATACTTACATTAGTAGTGTGCAGCACAAATTTGATCGTGAAAGAGACAGCAGGCCTACAGATGTAATAGAAATAAGAGCTTTCCTAGGCTTATTGTACCTGGCAGGAATTTTTCGTGGTGGACGCCAGAATATTCACGATTTTTGGAGAACCGATGACCTTGGAATTCCTCTATTCCGAATGGCTATGTCTGAAAAACGATTCAGTTTTCTAATACGCTGTATTCGCTTTGATGACAAAAGCTCAAGACTGGAACGACGAAGATTGGATAAATTGGCTGCTGTTAGAGAAATGTTTACATTGTTTCTGAACAACTGTCAGAACCATTATTCTCTTGGACAAAATGTAACTGTCGACGAACAGTTGCCGGCATTTCGTGGTCGATGTGGTTTTCGACAATATATACCATCCAAGCCAAACAAGTATGGCATAAAGATATTCTGTTTGAGTGATGCAAAACTGTTTTATACAACTAACATGGAGATTTATTGTGGACAGCAGCAGGATGGACCATATTTGCAAACTAACTTGGCAGAGGCTGTAGTGCTGAGACTAACTGAACCAATCTCTGGCACTGGACGAAACGTTACTGCAGATAATTGGTTTACCAGTGTATCGCTGGTGAATGAATTGCGCAAAAGACAACTTTCTTTCGTCGGTACAGTGCGAAAGAACAAAAGAGTTACCCACTAATTTTACTTCTCCAAAAGATCGCAGACAGTACGAAAGCATATTTGGCTTCACAAAAAATGAAACGCTTGTTTCATATGTTCCAAAAAAGGGTAAAACAGTAGTTTTGCTCTCAAGTCTACATGTTTCATCCACACAGTTATCAGAAGGTGCTGAGAAAAAGCCTGAAATAATCCTGCATTACGACACTAAGTCTGGAGTTGATGTAGTAGATAAATTGTGTGCTACATACAATGTAGCCAGAACAACGAGAAGGTGGCCCATGGTAATTTTTTACCATATCTTGAACATTGCAGGTATCAATTCTAGGGTTATCTTCCTTGGAAACCAAAATAAATATTCCACAAGGCAAGAGTATTTGAAAGCACTATCTTTAGCTTTACTGTTGCAACAGCTACAAAGGAGAGCAACAGCATCAAATCTACCTGGTGATTTGAAAGGCCTTTTGACAAAATATAAACCTGAAGAATCCGGCGTAGATAAATTGTCAAATACACCACTATGCACATTGAAAAGGAAACGATGTGAACCTTGCAACAAAGACAAAATGAACTGCAAAACTAAATATGCATGTGGGAAATGCAACATCCCCCTGTGTTTGAGTAAACATGCTAAAATTATTTCCGAAAGTTGCTTAGTCGGGGAAAACACGGGTGAGATAAAAAAAAAATTGAGTCTTATTTATGGACGCTCTTTAACTACTATGGTTCTTAGCGTCCCATTCTATATTGGGCGTGAAACACCGGTAATTTTGCTCAGAGGCCTCTTTATCAGGCTTGAGGTTCTTTTACGTGCCATAAATCTACGACACGGGACCACCGGCTTTACTTCCCTTCCGAAGGAAGCCGTGCTAACGATTTTTACGCCCGAAAAAATCCATCGCCCTCCGCTGGGTTTGAACCCGCGACCTTGGGAACTAGAGGCTAGCACGGTACCACTAGTCCACGGAGGACGACGCGGGTGAGATAGTAGATGATTCTGAGTAACTGAACATTTGAAATTACAAGTTGTATGTATACCTGGAAATAACAATGTATTTCTTTATACTTACTGTAATACAATTTATAAAGTATATGTACTCATATTTTAGCTTGTATTTTTATGTTGTAAGACAATACCTATTAATGAAAGCCTTGTACGCTTAATCTAAATAAAGGTAAAAACAGGAAAAAAAAGAAAATAAACGAAATAAAACAAAAATACAAACAATAACAACAAAAATATAGCGCGGGTCTACTAGGCCCTGCGCGACTAACGGCGTTCTACCAAAGCGCGCACCTGACGGAGGGTTAAGGGTGCTGTGTCATCGAAAACAAACCCAATGGTATGGATATGTGAATTTCGTTCAGAATCTACTAAATGAAACCGTAAACAATGTGACAGGATACAAACCATGTGAACCTAAGTTAGGAAAGAAGATCAATACAATGTGTACGAAAATTCCAGAAGCCATTCCAGATGTGCACTCGATACCACAAACAGAAGAAGAGATGTTCCGAAAAGCATTCGAGAGGATGAAGAAAAAGGCCATAAAAAGAAAAATTAAACATGAAGAAAAGAAGAGAAAGGAATGGAGGATCAAAATAGGAGATTTAGTTTTGGTTAAAACCAAGAAATTGTCGGATAAAGCAAATAAACTTTATTGGCGAATGTTTCTCAAATACCATGGACCATATGAAGTTGTTGAAGTATATGGGACAAATACATATGAGTTATGTAATCCAACAATTCGAAAAAGCATTGGAAAGTTCCATATTGAGATGCTGAAACCATACAACAATGACGATAAAGGTGAAACAGAAGGCAAAGATGATAAATAGTAAATGCTGGATAGTTAAAGACGAAATGCAGAGCAATGTATTGGATTGTAAGAGGGTTAAATAAATATGTATGTCATGATAATGGAGAAATAAAATTTTGGACCTAACTAAATGTTTAAAAGGGAAAAATAACATTTTTTTTTTAGTAACTGTAACAGCATTTGAAATAAAGCATGATGTTATATTAAAGTAAAGTACGTAGATATAATTCCAAGAGTATTGTGAATATACAGTACAAAACAACAAAAATTGGATAAAAGTCATTAAAACAAATATTTATGTAGCAAATAGAACATGTGAAACAGTACTTAGATTTAAGAGATGTAAATATATTTATGTAAAGGGTGAATATTTTTGGTAAATATGTATAGTAATTACAAAAATTCTTAAATGCACAAATTATTGTCAACAATATAAGAAAGTAAATAATTTTGTAACAGTAATTAAATAATTCAGGGTACAGTATTTGGTATAAAAAAAAAAATTTGTAATGTCAGATTAAAGTCTAAACACATTAAACCAGAGCCAGTAAATAGTGGCAAGATAAAGACAAAACATATGTCGTGTGTTAAATACGTGTGAAGTGTTAAGTGAAAGTGATAAATAGTGTGTTCCAAGATTTAGGAGACTAAAAACCCAATTATAAAATTTCCAAACAAGTTGTAAATATTTATAATTATTTAAAGGTGAGTCGAAATTGTAACACTAACATCACTTAAGTTTACTCACTTAACATGTTTCGGGAAACCGTTGTTCCCATCCTCAGAAGGTTAACTCGACTGGCCCGTGTTGTTGGTGTTTCCGTTTTTTGGACTGGATCCTGTGGTGGCATCTTGTGGTGGAGAAATGTACTTCCAGAGAGGATTTGGTGGCGGCAAATCAAAATTCATTAGATGTGTGTTGTGTTTTAGAATGGTGATCTTCTCCCATGCATCTAAACAACAACACGGCAACAACACACATTTGCAACAACACGGGCCAGTCGAGTTAACCTTCTGAGGATGGGAACAACGGTTTCCCGAAACATGTTAAGTGAGTAAACTTAAGTGATGTTAGTGTTACAATTTCGACTCACCTTTAAATAAATTCAATACACATCACTGTTTCTAGCTTCTTTTCATTACAATACATACGTAATTTATAATTATGTTTCTAGTGGGGCATATGATGCAGTAATTTGTATCACAAATTATTTAAATGTAAAGAGTGATTATAGTATGAATATGCATTTTTGTGTAACATTGATTTGAGATGTTTGTTGATTGTAATTATTGTTGGGAAGTAAGTTTATAGGATCTTACTGAAACTGACAATAATAGCGTGCAATAATGCAGCGAGGGGGTGAGCTGTTTATCATTATTGGAGACGAGGAAGTTACGTAATATTGGCGCGTTTTTCTTTTAGAATATTCTGGAACATTTCCCTAGAGCATATGTATTCATAATTTTCATTGGATATAAAAATAGACGCTAATGTTGGCGCGTTTTATTAGCCAATTGCAGCTCAGTTATAATCTTTAGGCATATCTGGGTGTAGGTGTATAAAAGAGTAGGTTACAGATAGACCCCATCGGTTCATCAAAATTCTTTGTACACTACACGTCGCGTTCCCGTCAGTTCGTCGAAAGTATTTGTACGGCACACTTCGGATATCAATTTGCAGGTTACGCGTAACAGAGTTATGAAAAATCTCAAGTGTTATAAAGTTAATTATACAAAAAGTTGAAGTACGCGAATTAAGAATTATCAGTAATGAAGTTATTATAACAGTTTCAGTTTGGCGAGTGTCAAGATCAATGTGTAAATGTGATAGTTAACGTGTTCGACAATAAAAGTGTAAAACAAATTTCTTCATCAGTGTTATCTTTGGATAAAAGATTCCTTTCCGTTTACACAACCTGTATATAGAGAAGTGCTTGACCAAAAGGATAATAGCTAGCCGGAGGACAAAGAACCAAAATTAAATAAAATAACAGTAGCATTTTTTTTTCAAACAAAAAAACTAATACTGCTGCAAATTGCTAACACCAGATGGAGCTACAAACCTAACAAGGAATCACGTCACAAGATGGCTTCAACGCATGAAGTAAACACACATACACAAACATTATAAGTAATACACTCGCAAATTGGCTCCCAAACGTGGGGCTCAACAAATTAAATAATATTACAAGTATACCATCGCAAGCTCCGAGTCCACATGCCGAAGCCATAGGTTATAATGCTTCTAACTACTGTTTTAAAAATTGTAGTTTCAGTTTCTTTTGAGACCTGTTTATCCCATAATATACCATTCAAAGTAGATATAGTGAGTTTACCTTTGATCATTTCTTGTTTCCCATCTTGTATAATCTTCACTCCCAGGTATTCATAATCCCTTGTGGGTTAAATTACCCCATTTCGTCTCCCAGTACCAAATCCTGATGAAGATATCCAATGGCCATAGATTTGGATTTATCCATATTTACTTTTATGCCCTACTTGTATTCTTGAATCAATTTCCTTGTAAGATTCTCTATGTCTTCATACTCTTGGGCCCCCCGTAAGGGGGGGGGGTTGCGACCCCTTCAGCTGCCGTGGTGCGGGCGCTGCGGACCCTTAGCACTCGTGGTACTTCTGACATTACCAGAAGTACGCTGGGCCGAACATTTCTGAGCCCCTCCCGAATGGGAGTTGTTCGGATTGGGTTGGACTCGGCGGGGCAGTGGTTACCGATACCCATGGGTTATTGGGTACGCTTGGCTATGTTAATTCCACCCAGGCGGGGTTGTGAGACGCCTCGAGACTCTCCGGCACCAGCCATGAGGGATAGCTGGTAGACGGTAGCTAGAAACTGTCGGCCCCACCGAGGTTGTTCGGTAGTCTCCCCCAGTTAGGGTTCGCCCTGCTGGCCTGACGCGCGTAAGTGGCGTATCCACTTCCGTCCCTGCTTGGAAGGGTCGGTGCTAGAGCTTTCTGGCCCGATTTCGACCAGGCAGGGGGGGGGCGGTATATAAAATAGGCACCGCTCCTAATGGAAAGCCCCACGAGTTTACTCCTGGGTTTGCGAGGGTGTGGTCTCTGCGTTGGCAGACCCGGTCCCGTATTTAGATACTCTTGGGCCAGAATTGGCTGATCATCAGCAAATTGCAGGGAGTATATTGAGTCATCATCTATTGGAATTCCCATATTTTTACTTATTTTTCAACCTTCCATGGCTTTTTCTGAGTAAATTTTATATAATGTAGGAGATACCCAGCATTCATGTCGTAATCCTTTATTATCATGAAATCTGCTTGACAAATGTTTTCCCATTTTTATTTTTACATATGCATTTTTGTATAAATTTTGAATTGCTCTCATTAAAATAAGTCTAATTTCTGCCAATTTTAAAGCTAACCATAATTGTGATAATGTCACTTTTTCTATATCAATGAACATCAAATGAAGGGGTTGTGTTCTAGCTGTTTTCTTCTCTATTATCTGTTGTAAACAAAATATATGATCAATAGATGAGCTGCCTGCTCTGAAACCTCACTGTTCTTGTATTGTAGCTCAAGGAAGTCTTAATTGTTTTACCATATATCTACTTAATGTGCAATTTACTGTAATAGCTCTATAGTTTCTACCTTTTTTATGTATTGTGGAAATATATTCTATCTTCCAGCACATACTCACAATTCAAGCAATTTTCAAATAAATCTCTCAGTTGTTCATATAGTTTATCTGTTCCATGCTTTAGCAATTCAGCCAGAATACCTCCAATCCCTGGTTCTTTTCCACATTTTAACGTTATTATTATTATTACTGTTTTATTTATAGATACTCTTTAACTACTATGGTTCTTAGCGTCTTATTCTACATCGGGCGTGAAAGACTGGAAATTTTACTCACAGGCCTCTATATCAGGCTTGAGGGTCCTTTATGTGCCGTAAACCTACAACATGGATCCATCAACTTTACGTCCCTTCCAAAGAAAGTCATGCTAAGGATTTTTAGGCCTCAAAAAAAAAAAAAAGCATCACCATCCGCTGGGTTTGAACTCACACTCAGGAACTAGAGGCTAGCATGGTTAGACCACAGAGGACAACAATTTTCAGTAATGCTGTCCACAGACACACACAGATCTTTTTCTAAAAATACCTTTTCTTGGATTCGGGGAGTCTCAAAACATGTATTTCTGGTGAAATCTTGGTACCAAATTTTTGGGAGGAAAGCAATACCTGTCTGCCTACTATGTACCTGGTTGAGAAAGTAAAAACATATGATAAAATATTCAAAAATCTACATAAGCTTTGACAAATTATGTGTTTTAATAAGATCTAATTTTTGCACAGTAAGTGTTTATCTATCTCTTTAGATTTACTAGTTACACAAAGCTCATTCAGAATGAAGAGGACTTGACAAGCTGTTCACAGAAAATTCAACACAACCATTTCATTTGCCATGCAAAGGTATTCTAATCGCACACGCACACGCGCGCACGCACGCATGTCTAATCGCCAGAGGTAAAAGGTAAAGAAACGAAATACACAAATACATACACACTAATACAGAGCCTCGTTTGGACACAAGGTTGGCCTAACAGGTATTTTCTTGGCACCGGGAAGTACGCTGTTTGCCAGCGAAGTTGGGTATTCATAGTTGCTTAAATTCAAGTGCATATATTTCTCATGCAAATTATAACTACAATAACCACATAGAAGATGTCTCTCATGCATTTTAACAACATTTGTATTATCAGTCATTAATTCTTCATGGTGATATAAATAAAACTGTGCACATCAATAGAGCAATGATTAACACTATCCAACACCCCAATTGCAGAAATTAACTCTACTCACATTACCATGTGGTTGCAATTCCTGAACTACAGTTATCTTATAGGGTTTTAAGTTTAAAAGTTTAGTGGCATTCCAATCCAAGGTTTGTGAAATTCTTGATTCCTGTGCAAGCTTTTTCAGAAATTTTGTTGAACTTTGTTTCAACCTTTCTCTGATATAATTGAGTTTTTTTCTCCATATTAGAACACAGCAATCCCTGTTTCCCTGTGAGGTGCACAAAGTCACATGGGAATCATACTTGAAGATTGTTTGTGTTCACTATAACCCTGAAACACGTGATCTCACAATACATCAACTGATTAGCTGGCAGATGGAGAGGAAACAGAATCGGTTAGAAACAGTGCAGTGCAGGACAAGCAATTTCCCGTAATATAGCCCTGTATCCAAACGAAGTCTCTATAATTTATTATATGCAGAGATATTTACTTTGATAAAACCTTTGAAAATGGATTGACGATCATGGAAAGCCCATAAATATTAGAATCAATGTTTCCAAAAACACACATATTCACAATTACAGGACAGGAGTGTCAAGTTGGAACTGCAGTCTTGTGGGTTCCCCTCTCTTAGGGACACAGAAAGAAAAGTTGGAGATACCTGTCACATAGAGTGGGGTTGAGCATGCACCCAGCACAGCTAACCTGGTGAAGTGGTCCTATCCGGCCTCACCTGCGGCAGGTAGGACAGACTCTTGGTGCTCTCTGCGTAGCGATTCACCGCTCTAAGTTCCTCCAGTGTCATGTGATGACTCGTTGCACTGCTGGACGATGAACGACTTGATCCCTTCAATCACAATTAAAATAAAACACTGGTCTATAATAACTGGAAACAGGAATTAAGCCTTTAAAAGCTAAAATTGTGTCACATGTTACGTGTTCACATATGACTTATGCCCAGTTTAAACCATATGTCTCTTATTGGTTGTTGGACGCAACAGAAATTAGTCCTACATTTAAAACAGTACTTTGTTTTCATATATTCAAAGAAAATGCAAGCTTTGCATATTGTGATGCAATGGCTATGGCCCAAGGTTATCAGGAATAAACAACGATAAGTAGCGCTCGCCAGCGTAAACACCGGGTGCACTATCTGCAGATAACCACAAGTTTCTTCCCTCCTCCTCCTCCTCCAGAACGCATGTTCAAATAGTTCTAGAGTGTTCTGTGAAAGATCCCATTGGCTATATAAGCGAGCGCTCTTGCAAGAAGTCAGTTGAGTTGCTCTCCAAGGGAGCTTGTGGAGGTCTTATGTTCGACTTCGCAGCAAGTGGAACGTCTGGTAGAAGAGGCCATGCCATGAAGCTAGTGGAGTGGACAAAGTCACTTGATGAGCTTAGATCAGATATAAACCTCAAGTTCATTAACAGTGACAACTGAAAGTGTGTAAATGCTGCGAGCTCAAAAACTCTTATGTAGTGGCAAGAAAAACATACTCTACCAATATGACAAACTAAGGAGCTCGTAACTGTATAGGAAAATTAAAACATCTGGAAAGTTCTTCTGATAGTGAACCTGACATGAGCACTCCGTAATTGTATGTTAAATACTATTTTATAATACTTCAAAGGCATGGCAACAACAAAAACTGAATAACTTAGATGGGAAAACTTTAACTGTAAGAAACTACTTACGTAAAGCAGATAGAATGGTAAAGAGTGAGTGTGAGGGAAGGGTATGCAATATAATTGTGCCGATAAACAAATAAGCTGGAGTTGTTCAATACTGATCAAGGTTGTACATTATATAATCATAGTTTTAAGATTGAAAGCATGTAGTTACACGTCATCTGTTAGGAAATGTATACGTGAAGTAATGCTACACTGAGTCGGGTTTATCTTGTGTAATTACAGACCCCACCCTCTTGTTGCTGCACTACTTTCTGGTGACGGTTGCCTTTCCTTTTCCAAGTTCATTACTCTGTGGTTATTTCCAAACAGTTACTCTATGACTTTAAGTAAAGTGATACTTTTGTGAACACTGTTCCAAAGATGCAGATTTCTCCACTTGTTTGCATTTGATATTTCTGAGGTGCTTTTACCTTCATTTTTAGATTCTGTTTTGTTTTCCCCATGGAGGAATATTTTACTTTCTCTACCAAGTACGTAGTAGGTACTGCATTCCATGCCAAGATTTCACCAGAAATGTATGTTTAGAGGCTCTTTGAATAAAAAAAAGCATTGTGTGCATGTGTCAGCATAACTCAAAAACAAAACTTTGTATTTAAGTTCAGTACCTTCCAAAGATGCAACAGGAAGATTTTTATGAAAATCCCCCACCTCAAACTACCCTTTACATAAAATATTTCACAATTTGTTTTGATTTTCTAAAACAATGGCTCTAATGATTTTGATTAAAATACCATATATTAAAGATATTTACATAACAAACTAAATATATATCTTCAATTTTCTGTGAAGTCCAATTCATTCAGAAGGAATTTTCTGTAATTTTTTGTATTAATGGTAAACTGGTATTAAGCAATGGATAAAAATGCACTACACAAAAAATGTGGATCTCTTTTGTTTCAAATAGTTCTTTTTTTTTGTGGCATCAACCATTTCTGAGATGTCTGCTATTAATGGTTTGATCTGATAAATACTTAGCTATTCTTTTAAAGTCCTGTCGACATTCAGTTGTTTCTCATGATGTCATGGAAAGAATAGAATTTTAAGGCCAATGTGTTGTGTCTACTTCTTAAATATTTGACTATCACTATTCCCTTTGTATCTATAGTAGTGCAGCTATTTCTGGAAGGGTTTATCTGGATTAAAATGAGGTAGATAGAAAATAAAGTTTTGTAACAATGCCTACTAATAAGTGATACAGTGTAGAGAAAATCATGTGAATGTAACATATCTGATCTTTTTTTCTTGGCTCAACTTCAACATGTTCTATTGTGATATTGAATTATTCATTAAAAACCTGCCGGCCCATGTGAAGTGCTTGGACTCCTTGAGCTATTTTGTTGTCCACCGAATCTCTCATTGCGATTTTTGGGTAATGTTTATTATAATACTCATAATTAATTAGGGGGATATCTACAATCATTGCATACAGAGGCGTAGTTGGGAGTTGGTCTTGCTAAAATAGCTTCATTAATATAATAGCATCTTTCTAGGTTGGCTGGAATGAGATACTTCCTAATTGCATCAATGGTAGCGCTGTATTTATTTGTCTTGGACAATATGACCAAAGATGGCGTTCGTACAACCATGTTAAGATATTAGGGGCATGTTTTCTTTCCGATGCTAAATTTGAGTGGTTTCCAAATGAATGCAACATCTCCCAGCTTACAACATAACTAGAACCTTATTCTGTAGTGAAATACATCACAGTGGTCATTAATTCTCTTGTAAAAATACATTTGCTGCTTTGAATTTGCAAAACATCCTATCTTAATTTTAATTCCAATTACTGCATCTTAATCTTTGAATACAAAATCCATTTTTATTTAAATATTTCAATTCTGGATTAATTCATATTTATCATTTGAATTCAGATCTTATCATCATACCTTGAACAGTCCGTTCTCTTCTAAGCTAATTGACAGCCTTGTGTAACTCTCCAGAAGGTTGTTTTCTGGGATGATGCCAAGAGATGTGCTGGGGGCATCAGGAACATGGATCAGTGCAGGAGTGGATTGACTCTCTTCCTGATGTGACATGGCTACAATAGCAAACAATCACCTGCTGTTAGCAGATTCAGTCAAAACAAATACTAGAACTGTGAACAAGGGAATAATTCCTCAAAAAACTAAGTCTTTTGTGTTTATAAATAAACTTCCCAGTCAAAATCCTAACCCTAGAAGCACTAGCAGTTTCACAATTCTAGACTTGCTGTAAAATAACTATAATTATTTAACTGGCTACAATGAAATTATTCTCTAAAGCATTAAGCTCAAATCTGATCTGTTACATCTCTTCTAAGTTTGAAGAAATAATTTCATTACACATTTTGGGATAAAGTGATAGTCAAATGTTTAGACAGTGGGTTGCTATACACTTTACACATAATCAGAAGAAACAAATAGTGGGTTTGCATTTCAAAGAATGTATGAAAATTCAAAACCTACAGCAACAACAATCTTGTCTTTAGCCTCAGTTTGCAAATATTCCTTCATTCCTAACAAAAAATATTTCAATTGTGTCAACAGACTTTGTTCAAACTCTTGAATGTACAATCTCAACTGCACACTTGAAGCAAATGGCAAGTTGTTTAATGGACACAAAGAACAAAATATGCTGTGCACCTTTGAATACAAAAACTGTAGTTATGATATCATATGATATTTATAAGTGCTAAAAATGTTAAGGTTATCTGCAACAATTTGGCCCTGGCCATTCATTTGACACACATCCACTTTACATTCCAAATTTATTTCTGTAAAACAATGTTTCAATTTTTCTTTGCTGCCCATTCCCACTTTATGTAGTGAGAGCCCTGCATTCTTTAGTAACTGAAGATCACAGAGTTAAGAGGCTGATATGTATGTGACCTATTACAAGCTTGGTAATTCTTCTACTTATTCCACTTGATATCCAATTTTCACTGAAATAACACATTTTTAGAAAAAGGTTTGTTAGTGCGTGCGTGTGGCTGTTGCTCTAACCAACTGATTCCCAGTAAACCGCAATGGTAACTTACAATATCACTATTAGGTCAATTGCCTTGTAAATTTACTAATAGTCAGTTTGTTGCCACGGTTAGGGCAACAGCACAAAAACCGTTGTTCCAAGTTTAGCCTACATATGGCATGCATTAAACCACAAATCTATTTGAATTTAGTGTCTACAAAGAAATTCAAGAAGATTCATCCCTTCACATAAAAATGCTTCTGTCATTCTTTAATTTCTAAAAAATCACTTTTAATAATTTTGATTAAGTACAATATATTTAATTATATTTACATGCCTAATAAAATGTGTATGTTGAATTTTCTAGCAAGTGCTCTTCATTCAGGAGCAGTTTTCTATAATTGGCAAAAATAGTCGTCCACTGTGATCTAAGGGTACCATGCTAGCCTATAGTTCCCGAGGCAGAGGGTTCAAATCTGAATGAGGATTTTTTCAGGCGTAAAAAATGGCTTCCTTTGCAAGGTAAGTAAAGCCGGTGGTGGTCCCATGCTGTAGATTTACGACACATAAAACAACCTCAAGACTGATAAAGAAGCCTCTGAGTAAAATTTCACACTCAATAAGAATGGGATGCTAAGAACCACAGCAGTTCAAGAGCATCCATAAATAAAACTCAATTTAATTTAATAGACAAAATATTAGCCGTAGATCTTTTCAAAACAATACGTTTTAAAGTTATGTATGGCATTAAGCATTATCAAGATAATTGCAGAGAATTTCAAACCCAGGATACAGTGACTATTTGATTATCACTTCAGCCTCCTGCATCTAACAGAATGTTTTATTTAACATGAAGCGTGGGTGAGTGCTTAGCAAGTGCATGCATATTCTATTTTACTTGTATACCTTCTCTTATCATGGTTCTCTTGCTAGCATTAAGTGTTACACACGAATAACGTTTACCTTGCCATTATCTTCATCAGTCGGCCATTTACAGGCGTACTCATAAATGTTCTGGTTCATCAATGATTCTCATAAACCATGACTTCTGTTTGCATTGGGTTAAACTTTACTCCTGCTAAAGAGAATGCAGCTTTACGTAAACACATAACGTATACAGAGAACATGGATTGTTGGTCTATTACTCTGGGAGCTCTTCATTTTGCAGCTCCCGCGTTAGATACTTACATACACTATAATGAGTACTAACCTTGTTATAATTGGTGTCCATGAAGACATTCCTGGTATCTTTGTTCTATAACTCCTGTGTTACTTACTCACTGTGATAGTAACATACACTATAATGAGTACTAATCTTGTTATAAATGGTGTCCATGAAGACATTCCTGGTATCTTTGTTCTATAACTTCTGTGTTACTTACTCACAGTGATAGTAACATACACTATAATGAGTACTAACCTTGTTATAATTGGTGTCCATGAAGACATTCCTGGTATCCTTGTTCTATAACTTCTGTGTTACTTACTCACAGTGATAGTAACATACACTATAATGAGTACTAACCTTGTTATAATTGGTGTCCATGAAGACATTCCTGTTATCTTTGTTCTATAACTCCTGTGTTACTTACTCACTGTGATAGTAACATACACTATAATGAGTACTAATCTTGTTATAATTGGTGTCCATGAAGACATTCCTGGTATCTTTGTTCTATAACTTCTGTGTTACTTACTCACAGTGATGGTAACATACACTATAATGAGTACTAACCTTGTTATAATTGGTGTCCATGAAGACATTCCTGGTATCTTTGTTCTGTAACTCCTGTGTTACTTACTTACAGTGATAGTAACATACACTATAATGAGTACTAATCTTGTTATAAGTGATGTCCATGAAGACATTCCTGGTATCTTTGTTCTATAACCACTGTGTTACTTACTCACAGTGATAGTAACATACACTATAATGAGTACTAACCTTGTTATAATTGGTGTCCATGAAGACATTCCTGGTATCTTTGTTCTATAACTTCTGTGTTACTTACTCACAGTGATAGTAACATACACTACAATGAGTACTAACCTTGTTATAATTGGTGTCCATGAAGACATTCCTGGTATCTTTGTTCTATAACCACTGTGTTACTTACTCACAGTGATAGTAACATACACTATAATGAGTACTAACCTTGTTATAATTGGTGTCCATGAAGACATTCCTGGTATCTTTGTTCTATAACTTCTGTGTTACTTACTCACAGTGATAGTAACATACACTACAATGAGTACTAACCTTGTTATAATTGGTGTCCATGAAGACATTCCTGGTATCTTTGTTCTATAACTCCTGTGTTACTTACTCACTGTGATAGTAACATACACTATAATGAGTACTAATCTTGTTATAATTGGTGTCCATGAAGACATTCCTGGTATCTTTGTTCTATAACTTCTGTGTTACTTACACACAGTGATAGTAACATACACTATAATGAGTACTAACCTTGTTATAAGGTGTCCATGAAGACATTCCTGGTATCTTTGTTCTGTAACTCCTGTGTTACTTACTCACAGTGATAGTAACATACAGTATGAGTACTAACCTTGTTATAATTGGTGTCCATGAAGACATTCCTGGTATCTTTGTTCTATAACTCCTGTGTTACTTACAGTGATAGTAACATACACTATAATGAGTACTAACCTTGTTATAAGTGATGTCCATGAAGACATTCCTGGTATCTTTGTTCTATAACCCCTGTGTTACTTACTCACAGTGATAGTAACATACACTATGAGTACTAACCTTGTTATAATTGGTGTCCATGAAGACATTCCGGGTATCTTTGTTCTGTAACTCCTGTGTTACTTACTCACAGTGATAGTAACATACACTATGAGTACTAACCTTGTTATAATTGGTGTCCATGAAGACATTCCTGGTATCTTTGTTCTGTAACTCCTGTGTTACTTACTCACAGTGATAGTAACATACAGTATGAGTACTAACCTTGTTATAATTGGTGTCCATGAAGACATTCCTGGTATCTTTGTTCTATAACCCCTGTGTTACTTACTCACAGTGATAGTAACATACACTATGAGTACTAACCTTGTTATAATTGGTGTCCATGAAGACATTCCTGGTATCTTTGTTCTGTAACTCCTGTGTTACTTACTCACAGTGATAGTAACATACAGTATGAGTACTAACCTTGTTATAATTGGTGTCCATGAAGACATTCCTGGTATCTTTGTTCTGTAACTCCTGTGTTACTTACTCACAGTGATAGTAACATACACTATAATGAGTACTAACCTTGTTATAATTGGTGTCCATGAAGACATTCCTGGTATCTTTGTTCTGTAACTCCTGTGTTACTTACTCACAGTGATAGTAACATACACTATAATGAGTACTAACCTTGTTATAATTGGTGTCCATGAAGACATTCCTGGTATCTTTGTACCATAACTCCTGTGTTACTTACTCACAGTGATAGTAACATACACTATTATGAGTACTAACCTTGTTATAAGTGGTGTCCATGAAGACATTCCTGGTATCTTTGTTCTGTAACTCCTGTGTTACTTACTCACAGTGATAGTAACATACAGTATAATGAGTACTAACCTTGTTATAAGTGGTGTCCATGAAGACATTCCTGGTATCTTTGTACCATAACTCCTGTGTTACTTACTCACAGTGAAAGTAACATACAGTATAATGAGTACTAACACTGTTATAAGTGGTGTCCATGAAGACATTCATGGCATCTTTTAAATAAACTTCCATTCACATGCATAACTTCCTTTTGTGTAATGTTCATAATTTCTATTTTTATATTGTCCTTAAGTTTGTCTATGTATGTTTTATGGTTTCCCACAAATAGATGCATCAATTTTTTCTCCACGAGAACATCTCATTTAGCAATTCCATTGTCCTAAACATCTATCTACAATATGTACTGTGCACTTGACTAATAACAAGATATTAATATTCTTAAGTAAATCACAGATGTCTCGAATAAACTTTCATCTTTGATGGCCATGTGCACCATTCTTGACCAACATTTTACTGTGGTAAAATACTAACTTTACTACGATAAACGGAGGGGGCATCAACAGCGGTAGAAGTTTGTTGAAGATTTTCCTGTAGTTAAATCTGACCGGCCATTCACAGCCGGTTTTCATCAATTATCTCCAACATCACTTGTGTTCTAGTGTTAAAATGGCAAAACGGTATAGGTTAGAATTCCCAACTAAAAGAAACACCTCATTTTTGCCAATGAGCGCATCCTGATAAAGTTACTCTAATGTACTTTATAAGTTTTAATACCTTAGGGCCTTTTATGTAACCACCTTAAATATCCTGACTCAAGACGTAATGAAAATCCAAACAGTCACAGCGTTACATACTATAATTATATTAGTGGAAGCATAATTTCAATACGAATGTAAAAATAAGGGGAGCAATAAATGGATTTAGTGCAATTAGTAAATTTTGAAGTAGGTTAGGGTGCATTAATTGCAGAGATATGGGAATCTGGCAATTTAGAGATCAGGGTCAAAATTCAAAGTCATTGTTGTGTGGGGGTATCCCCACAGAAAAGATTTCAAAACTCATAAACCTTTGACTTTCGGAATGCAGTTTTTCGCCACCATAAATTGAAGAATACATGCAACTTATAGATTTATGTATTACATAAAATAGTTCCATGTTTAATAACAAGTTTTATCAACAAACATCAGGTCAGGCTATGGCCAACCCCATATTAGCGCTTTGCCTGATTTATACATGAGCAAATCAAAAGTACTTACTACCAAAGGATTTCCACACATATTTAAAACATTGTTAAGATACGTTGACATCTTCACCATTGTTCAAAAAAAAAAAAAAAAAAAAAAAAAAAAAACTAGCTCAGGATGTCTTAAAACTATTGAATTTGCAGGATAGATCTATAAAATTCACCATTGAAATAGAACGAGATGGTTGGCTACCTTTCCTGGATTTAAAAATGATGAGAAATATGGATAGATGAGAATACAGCATACACAGAAAACCAACACATGTAGATAATTATATAAAAAATAATTTCAACCCAAAAGCACATCACCATTCTATTTTTCACAGTTTAATACATAGATTGATTAGCATCCCTTTAACTAATGAGCATATAACAGCACATCATATATGTTGCAAATTTCAGTGGTTTCAAGTCCAACTGTGTAACAAAAATGATCAAAAAACATAGAACATCGAAAACTATTAGGGATATTAATACATTAAAAACAGAAGATACACAGGAAAGATTCTACAAATTCACAAACCACCCAAAAGTGTTTAACAAATTCAACAAGATTTTCAAAGACTATAATGTCAAACTGGCTCCACAAAACAAACCACCCTTAAGATTACCACTCTGAGCATTAAGTCTACTGCATCAATTGTCATAAAATATATATTGGAAAGACAAAGGGAAACATAAACAAACAAACAGAGCCCATCATCATATCAACCAAAAAATCAAACTTTTAGGACCATTGGGAATTAATAGTGTGGGAAAACATTTATCTCATTAACAACATAAATCAAGTTATGAACTTTGAAATACCAGCAATAGACGATGATATGCGACTGACCAATGGGAAGAGGGATGTGGGAGTCAGCGACCCGCTGAGGATGTAGAGCATGTTCTTTGAAATATATCGGATTCAATTTTAAGTCAGTGGAGCAATTAGTGTTTCTAAATACCGACTAGTGTTTTTTAACATTTTATTTTAACTGTATCTCTATTTCCACATGTGCCATTCAGTCTACCTGCTTTCACTATCTGTGGATAGATGGCATGGCATTATCATTTACTCTTTTTGGATGTTTGGGTCATGGTATTAAATATCCAATCCAGTATTTGCCTTGATAAATGCATTGGTCTCCCCAGGGGATTTGAAGCCACGACCTCCCATTCAGTTAACTGCTAATCAAATTACAATTATGTAAGCAGTTTAAGCTTGAAGTTAACAATTTTAGCGCATGTGTAATTTTATTTGCCTTTTTTGAAAACTGGATTACTGTGAATTTCAACTAATTAGGAAATTCTCCTGTACTAAGATACAAAGTCTTAAATTCTATCAACAACAATTCAGGGTAGCACAGAGCTTTCATTTTCGGCTCTCATACTGATGGTTGGGGTTCACCTCCGACTTGCTCATGTGAAGTGTCCCCAACGCCTAACATGGTTTGGAGTCCACGTAAAAGCTGTAGGTCCTCTCATTCCACTGTCATCCTCATCATCACCCTACCATTGCAGGCAACAGATTCCACCTGCTGGGCTCCTCCACCTCAGAAATGGGCCGAGTCATAGGCCATATGGGAAGTGTTAGAAATGAAGATAATCCTAGGTTACTCTTTTTAAGCAATTCATATTTAATAAATTATTCCTAAAAATTGGATTTAGGTTCATTAAGAGAAATAACTATTGACAGAGAGGATAGTGATGCACTACAGATCAACGCGAGTTTTATGTTAATTATCCTGTATTTAATAATAAGTAAACACTGAAGCTAGTAACACCACAAATTATTTGTGATGCTCTTCACTTACCTTTTTAAAACATAAATTCAACCGACCATGTTTCGTAATCACTTGATTGCATCGTCAGCTCCTGTTTATTTACATTGTTAATAATGATTTGATACAAGATTTTCATTTTAAAGAATACAGATCACATAATGAATTTTGAAATACAGTAGAGCCCTGGTAATTCAAGCTAATCGGGGCTGAAGCTACCTCGAATTGCAAAAAGCTCTAATTATACGGAAACATTTACATATTGATTTAGTAATCATGAATAAATGTTTAATGAGCACAATAATGGTTAAAAAATGAATAAAAAAACGTTTTAGTACATACCTAAGTTATATGTATATAAATGGGCACATATTTCCATGTTGCAAAGGTATCTTACATTTTAAAGAAATTGTTCGAAGTCCTTTGTTTTAAAATAGAACCTTGTTTTTAGTAGCAATGTCGCACCATCTTCTAAGAAGCATGGTGTTAGTTGAAGTAGCTTCCGCTTGCTGCTCAATATAACACAATGCCCTGCCAAACCCTGGGTGAGAGTGTTCACTGGTACAATTTCTTCAGGCAATTCCTCATCAGGCTCACTTCAACAATTGCAAGATCAGTCACTTCAAACTGTTCATCCATTCTGAAACCCCAATTGCACTTTTTACATCCAGCAAGCTTTTTCAGCAGTTCTGTCAATGGAACTTCATCTGTACTGTTTGTATACATTTTATTCCATAAAACCTGGTTGCAAGACAGTTTTAATGTCTCCACCTTTATTTTTTATTTCAGACCATGAATCGGTTATCCAGTAAACTATGTTTTTTTTTAGAAATTCTTTAATGGTTCCATCACCTTCTGTTGTTTGTAGAAAAAATGCCTGCAGCAAATGATGATACTCTTCTTTCAAGCACTGTAAAACACGTTGGTCCATAGACTGTATTAAACTCGTCACATTAGGGGGTAAGAACTGATGCAGTAATTTGTATCACAAATTACTTAAATGTAAATAATGATTGTAACATGAATATGCTTTTTTATGTGACATTGATTTCAGATGTTTATTGATTGTAAATATTGTTGGGAAGTAAGTTTATAGGGCCTTACTGAAACTGTCAATAATAGCGTGCAATAATGCAAAGAGGGGGGTGAGCTGTTTATCATTATTGGAAATGAGGAAGTTACGTAATGTTGGCGCGTTTTTCCGTTGAGAACCTTCTGGAATGTTTCCCTAGAGCATATGTATTCATAATTTTCATTGGATATTAAAATAGACACTAATGTTGGCGCGTTTTATTAGCCAATTGCAGTTCAGTTATAATCTTTAGGCATATCTGGATGAAGGTGTATAAAAAGCCAAGTCAGAGGTAGATCGGGTGCAGTTCATCGAAAATCTCAATACATTACACGTCGCCTTCAGTTGTCAGTTCATCAAAAATCTGTGTACACTACACGTCGTCTTCAGTCAGTCAGTTCGTCATACATCGGATATAGATTCACAAGTTACGCGCAGCAGAATTATGAATAATCTAAAGTGTTGTAAGGTTAATTATACAAAAAGTTGAAGTACTTGGATTAAAAGTGATCAGTAAGAAGTTATTATAACAGTTTCAGTTTGGCGAGTGTTAAGATCAATGTATAAATGTGATAGTTAACGTGTTTGACAATAAATGTGTAAAACAAATTTCTTCATCAGTGTTATATTTGGATAAAAGATTCCTTTCCGTTTACACAACCCTGATCAAGAGACATGTTCGACTGAAATAATAGCTAGCCGGAGGACAATAAACAAAACTTAAAATTCTTTCAAACACTAATACTACCACAAATTACCACAAATTGCTAACACTAGATGGAGCTACAAACCGAACAAATGAATGACGTCACAAGATGGCTTCAACACTGATGTAAACAAACATTATAAGTAATACCGCAACAAATTGGCTACCACAACGTGGGGCTACAATAATGTTAAATATAATATAACATTAAAACCATTATAAATTGGCGCCCAACGTGGGGCAGAGTAACCAGGAAAGGAACACAATGACCAGGAAAGGATCAGAATAACCAGGAAGGGGCAGAATTAACCAGGAAGAAGTGAGATGACCAGGAAGGGGCGAATGGAGATGTGAACTGAACTACAAGACGCAGATTCCAGAAACAACAAAAGGGACGACAGACTACACGGATGATTGGACATCGTAATTCCGAGATTACAAGGCAACAGGGTAATTCAACTACAAAAACATCGAGAAGACGTAGATTCATCGTAATACAACGCAGAAGCGACATATAACCTAGGAGAGAGGGGCAGGAAGCTGGACATCAAAGTAACAACAACAGACAGCATCACAAAGGTCAGAGTAGAGTAATTTTTTTTTTTAGAAAACAAAATTGTAACCTTCAAATGTACTTAAGGAGTGGTAGGATAAAGAAAATAATGGCTACTAATAATATTGAAGAAATAATTATGGAGGGAGATAATGTAACAGTTAGCTGTAATTCAATACAGGTTACAGATAATAGCCCAAACAATGTAGAATTTGAGGGAGGAAATGTTAGTGCAGAAAGTGAGAATAGAATAGCAGGAAATGTTAATTTTGATGTTAGTATGATGATGGAAATGCTGAGAAATTTCATAGATCAAAACAGGGAAGATATGCAAAAGAATAATGAGAAATTACAAAAATTAACTCAGAGTAATGAGAAATTAAGGGAAGATATGCAAAAGAATAATAGGGAATTAAGAGAAGACATTGATAGGAGTTTAGAACAAAAACTAGATCAGAATAAGAGAGAATTAAGGGAAGATATTGGTAAGAGCTTACAACAAAACAGGAAATCAATTGAAAATATTGGTAGGAATAATGAGATATTAGAGCAAAAAGTAGATCAAAGCAGTGGACAAATTGAAAAGAAAGTTATGAAGCTAGATAGTAGTATGCCAGAAATGAGTGATGAAAAGGAAGTAATAGCAAGTGAGATAGGAGATGTTTCAAAGAAAATGTTAGACATAAGCAGGGAAATAGCTAACAAAGAAAGTGAGGTTAACACTAAAAGTGAACATGTTGATGTAGAATGTACAGAGTCAGGTAGTAGAATGAGTAATATTTCAAGTGAGATAAGAGAGATGAAAGAGGTTATGAACGTAGATGTGAATCAGGCGCAAGTTAATTTCAGAGGGGAGATATCAGAAATACAGAATGAGTCAGAAATGCAAAGAAATAAATTGTACGAAGAAGTTAAAGTTTTGCCTGTAAATAATCAAAAGCTAACTTCTGAAATTAACAAGTACCAAGATGTTCAAAATGAAAACTCCAGTCCAGTACAGTTTAGTGCAGATTTGTCAGAGTACTTTCAAAGTAAAGAGATAGCAGAAGAATTGAAAATGACAGTTGCTAAAAGATGTGTAGTTCAGGAAACTTTAGATTGTTTTCAAATGTTATCATGGGACGAAATTTCATATGAATACAAGAGGTTATTCATGAACAAAAATTTGAAGGTTAGGATACGGCTACGAGTAATGTTTAGCCACACGCAATTTGATCCAGGAGGGTAAATAGCAATGAGATGTAAAGTAAATGCTGGATAGGTAAAGATGACTTGCAGAGAAATGTATTGGAACGTAAGAGGGTTAACTAAATATATGTATGTCATAAGAAAGGAGAAATAAATTTTGGACAATAACTAAATGTTTAAAAAGGAAAATAACATTTTATTAGTAATTGTAACAGCATTGGAAATAAAGCATGATGTTATATTAGAGTAAAGTACATAAATACTATTCCAAAAGTATTGTTAAGATAAAGTACAAAATAACAAAAATTGGTAAAACTAATTAAAAACAAATATTTATGTAGTAAACAGAACATGTGAAACATTGCCTAGATTTAAAAGATGTAAATATATTTATGTAAAGGGTGAATATTTTTAGTAAATATGTATAGTAATTACAAAAATTCTTAAATGCACAAATTTTTGTCAACAACTTAAGAAAGTAAATAATTTGGTAACAGTAATTAAATAATTCAGGGTACAGTATTGGCTATAAAAAAAAAATTGTAATGTCAGATTAAAGTCTAAACAAATTAAACCAGAGCCAGTAAGTAGTGGCGAGATGAGATAAAAACAAAAAAAAAAAAAAAAAAAAAAAACATGTCGTGTGTTAAATACGTGTCAAGTGTCAAGTGAAAGTGATAGCGTGTGTTACAAGATTTAGGAGACTAAAAAACCCAATTATAACATTTCCAAACAAGTTGTAAATATTTATAATTATGTTTCTAGTGGGGCATATGATGCAGTAATTTGTATCACAAATTACTTAAATATAAATAATGATTGTAATATGAATATGCTTTTTTATGTGACATTGATTTCAGATGTTTATTGATTGTAAATATTGTTGGGAAGTAAGTTTATAGTGCCTTACTGAAACTAGCGTGCAATAATGCAAAGAGGGGGGTGAGCTGTTTATCATTATTGGAAACGAGGAAGTTACGTAATGTTGGCGCGTTTTTCCGTTGAGAACCTTCTGGAATGTTTCCCTAGAGCATATGTATTCATAATTTTCATTGGATATTAAAATAGACGCTAATGTTGGCGCGTTTTATTAGCCAATTGCAGTTCAGTTATAATCTTTAGGCGTATCTGGATGAAGGTGTATAAAAAGCCAAGTCAGAGGTAGATCGGGTGCAGTTCATCGAAAATCTCAATACATTACATGTCGCCTTCAGTTGTCAGTTCATCAAAAATCTGTGTACACTACACGTCGTCTTCAGTCAGTCAGTTCGTCATACATCGGATATAGATTCACAAGTTACGCGCAGCAGAATTATGAATAATCTAAAGTGTTGTAAGGTTAATTATACAAAAAGTTAAAGTACTTGGATTAAAAGTGATCAGTAAGAAGTTATTATAACAGTTTCAGTTTGGCGAGTGTTAAGATCAATGTATAAATGTGATAGTTAACGTGTTTGACAATAAATGTGTAAAACAAATTTCTTCATCAGTGTTATATTTGGATAAAAGATTCCTTTCCGTTTACACAACCCTGATCAAGAGACATGTTCGACTGAAATAATAGCTAGCCGGAGGACAATAAACAAAACTTAAAATTCTTTCAAACACTAATACTACCACAAATTGCTAACACTAGATGGAGCTACAAACCGAACAAATGAATGACGTCACAAGATGGCTTCAACACTGATGTAAACAAACATTATAAGTAATACCGCAACAAATTGGCTACCACAACGTGGGGCAACAATAATGTTAAATATAATATAACATTAAAACCATTATAGAACAATGTGCAAATACCGTCACATTGTAATTCTTCCTCATCAGGGTATGGACCAGCATTGTCAAGCATTAAGTTGCCTTGGAAGGCAGGTTTTTTTCTTTAGGTATCTCATGGTCTCTGGAACAAAGTTTTCGAAAAACCACTTCCTAAAAATATTTTTGTCCATCCAAGCAGCTTTTTGGTGCACATATGTAACAGACAGTGATATTTTTTAAAGCTCTAGGCTTAGCATACTTCCCTATAACCAGTAGCTTCAGTCTATGGTCTCTGATGCAGCAAGAACTGTTAACTTTTCTTTACATTTTTTGTAACCCGAGGCAGCCTTTTCTTCTTTTGAGGCTAGAATTTTAGATAGAAGCATTTTATAATTTAGTTCTGTTTCATCACACATGATCAAGAGTAAGATTTTCTTCTTTTGAGGTTAGTTTTAGATGGAAGCATTTTATAATTTAGTCCTGTTTCATCACACATGATCAAGAGTAAGATTTTCTTCTTTTGAGGTTACAGTTTTAGATGGAAGCATTTTATAATTTAGTCCTGTTTCATCACACATGCTCAAGAGTAAGATTTTCTTCTTTTGAGGTTACAGTTTTAGATGGAAGCATTTTATAATTTAGTCCTGTTTCATCACACATGATCAAGAGTAAGATTTTCTTCTTTTGAGGTTACAGTTTTAGATGAAAGCATTTTATAATTTAGTTCTGTTTCATCACAATTATACACTTGATCAAGAGTAAGACTTTCTTCTCTTGATGTTACAGTTTTAGATGGAAGCATTTTATAATTTAGTCCTGTTTCATCAGACTTGATCAGGAGTAAGATCTGCTTCTTTTGAGGTTACAGCTTTAAAAAGAAGCATTTTATAATTTAGTCCTGTTTCATCACAATTAAACATTTGATCAGGAGTAACATTTTCTTCTTTTGAAGTGAGACTTTTAGAAGGAGCATTTCATAATTTAGTCCTGTTTCATCACAATTATATACTTGATCAGGACTAAGATTTTCTTCTTTTGAGACTAGAGTTTTAGTGGAGCACTTTATAATTCAGTCCTGTTTCAATCAAGAAAATACACTTGATCAGAAGCAACATTTTCTTCTTTTGAGGTTACAGTTTTGGATGGAAGCATTTTATAATTTAGTCCTGTTTCATCACAATTATATACTTGGTCAGCAGTAACATTTTCTTCTTTTGTGGTTACAGTTATAGATGGACCATTTTATAATTTAGTCCTGTTTCATCACAATTATACACTTGATCAGGAGTAAGACTTTCTTCTCTTGATGTTACAGTTTTAGATGGAAGCATTTTATAATTTAGTCTTGTTTCATCAGACTTGATCAGGAGTAAGATCTGCTTCTTTTGAGGTTAGAGTTTTAAAAAGAAGCATTTTATAATTTAGTCCTGTTTCATCAGAATTATACACTTGATCAAGAGTAAGACTTTCTTCTCTTGATGTTACAGTTTTAGATGGAAGCATTTTATAATTTAGTCCTGTTTCATCAGACTTGATCAGGAGTAAGATCTGCTTCTTTTGAGGTTACAGCTTTAAAAAGAAGCATTTTATAATTTAGTCCTGTTTCATCAGAATTATACACTTGATCAGGAGTAACATTTTCTTCTTTTGAGGTTACAGTTATAGATGAAGCATTTTATAATTTAGTCCTGTTTCATCACAATTAAAACGTTTGATCAGGAGTAACATTTTCTTCTTTTGAAGTGAGAGTTTTAGATGGAGCATTTTATAATTTAGTCCTGTTTCATCACAATTATATACTTGATCAGGAGTAAGATTTTCTTCTTTTGAGACTAGAGTTTTAGTGGAGCATTTTATAATTCAGTCCTGTTTCAATCAAGATTATACACTTGATCAGAAACAACATTTTCTTCTTTTGAGGTTACAGTTTTGGATGGAAGCATTTTATAATTTAGTCCTGTTTCATCACAATTATATACTTGGTCAGCAGTAACATTTTCTTCTTTTGTGGTTACAGTTATAGATGGACCATTTTATAATTTAGTCCTGTTTCATCACAATTATACACTTGATCAGGAATAACGTTTTCTTCCTTTGAGGTTAGAGTTTTAGATGGAAGCATTTTATAATTTAGTTCTGGTCCAGCATACTTGATAAAGAGTATCATTTTCTTCTTTTGAGGTTACAGTTTTAGATGGAGAATTTTATAATTCAGTCCTGTTTCATCACAATTATATACTTGATCAGGAGTAACATTTTCTTCTTTTGAGGTTACAGTTTTAGATGGAAGCATTTTATAATTTAGTCCTGTTTCCTCACACTTGATCAGGAGTAAGATTTTCTTCTCTTGATGTTACAGTTTTAGATGGAAGCATTTTATAATTTAGTTCTGTTTCAAGACACTAGATCAGGAGTAACATTTTCTTCTTTTTAGGTTAAAGTTTTAGATGGAGTATTTTATAATTTAGTCCTGTTTCATCACAATTATACACTTCATCAGGAGTAACATTTTCTTCTTTTGAGGTTAGAGTTTTAGATGGAAGCATTTTATAATTTAGTCCTGTTTCCTCACACTTGATCAGGAGTAAGATTTTCCTCTTTTGAGGTTACAGTTTTAAATGGAGCATTTTATAATTTAGTTCTGTTTCATCACAATTATACACTTGATCAGGAGTTAGATTTTCTTCTTTTGAGGTTACAGTTTTACATGGAGTATTTTATAATTTAGTTCTGTTTCATCACAATTATACACTTGATCAGGAGTAAGATTTTCTTCTTTTGAGGTTACAGTTTTAAATGGAGCATTTTATAATTTAGTCCTGTTTTTTCATCACAATTATACACTTAATGAGGAGTAACATTTTCTTCTTTTGAGGTTACAGTTTTAGATGGAAGCATTTTATAATTTAGTTCTGTTTCATCACAATTATATACTTGGTCAGGAGTAACATTTTCTTCTTTTGAGGTTAGTTTTAAATGGAGCATTTTATAATTTAGTTCTGTTTCATCACAATTCTATACCTGGACAGGAGTAACATTTTCTTCTTTTGAGCTTACAGTTATAGATGGAGCATTTTATAATTTAGTCCTGTTTCATCACAATTATACACTTGATCAGGAGTAACGTTTTCTTCTTTTTAGGTTAGAGTTTTAGATAGAAGCATCTTATAATTTAGTTCTGTTTATTCATACTTGATCAGGAGCAACATTTTCTTCTTTTGAGGTTACAGTTTTAGATGGATCTTTTTATAATTTAGTCCTGTTTCATCACAATTATACACTTGATCAGGAGTAGCATTTTCTTCTTTTGAGGTTAGAGTTTTAGATGGAAGCATTTTATAATTTAGTTCTGTGTCATCGTAATTATATGCTTTATTAGGAGTAAGATTTTCTTCTTTTGAGGCTAGAGTTTTAGATGGAGCATTTTATATTTTAGTCCTGTTTTATCACAGTTATACACTTGATCAGGAGTAACATTTTCTTCTTTAAGGTTACAGTTTTAGATGTAAGCATTTTATAATTTAGTCCTGTTTCATCACAACTATACACTTGATTAGAAGTAAGATTTTCTTGTTTTGAAGTTACAGTTTTAAATGGAGCATTTTATAATTTAGTTCTGTTTCATCACAATTATACACTTGATCAGGAGTAAGATTTTCTTCTTTTGAGGTTACAGTTTTAAATGGAGCATTTTATAATTTAGTCCTGTTTCATCACGCTTGATTAGGAGTAACATTTTCTTCTTTTGAGGTTAGTTTTAGATGGTAGCATTTTATAATTTAGTCCTGTTTCATCACAATTATAAACTTGAACAGGAGTAAGATTTTCTTCTTTTGAGGTTAGAGTTTTAGATGGAAGCATTTTATAATTTAGTCCTGTTTCATCACAATTATACACTTGATCAGGAGTAAAATTCTCTTCTTTTGAGGTTACAGTTGTAGATGGAAGCATTTTATAATTTAGTCCTGATTCATTACAATTATACACTTGATCAGGAGTAAGATTTTCTTTGCTTGATGTTACAGTTTTACATGGAAGAATTTTATAATTTAGTCCTGTTTCATCACACTTGATCAGGAGTAAGATCTTCTTTTGAGGTTAGAGTTTTAAAAGCAAGCATTTTACAATTAGTCCTGTTTCATCAGAATTATACACTTGATCAGGAGTAACATTTTTTTTTTTTTGAGGTTACAGTTTTAGATGAAGCATTTTATAATTTAGTCCTGTTTCAATCTCGATTGTACACTTGAACAGAAGTAACATTTTCTTCTTTTGAGGTTACAGTTTTGGATGGAGCATTTTATAATTTAGACCAGTTTCATCACAATTATACACTTGATCAGGAGTAACGTTTTCTTCTTTTGAGGTTAGAGTTTTAGATGGAAGCATTTTATAATTCAGTTCTGTTTCAAGACACTAGATCGGGAGTAACATTTTCTTCTTTTTAGGTTAAAGTTTTAGATGGAGCATTTTATAATTTAGTCCTGTTTCATCACAATTATACACTTGATCAGAAGTAAAATTTTCTTCTTTTGAGGTTACAGTTTTAAATGGAGCATTTTATAATTTAGTTCTGTTTCATCACAATTATACACTTGATCAGGAGTAACATTTTCTTCTTTAGAGGTTACAGTTTTAGATGGAAGCATTTTATAATTTAGTCCTGTTTCATCACAATTATACACTTGATCAGAAGTAAAATTTTCTTCTTTTGACGTTACAGTTTTAAATGGAGCATTTTATAATTTAGTTCTGTTCCATCACAATTATACACTTGATCAGGAGTAAGATTTTCTTCTTTTGAGGTTACAGTTTTACATGGAGCATTTTATAATTTAGTTCTCTTTCATCACAATTATACACTTGAACAGGAGTAAGATTTTCTTCTTTTGAGGTTAGAGTTTTAAATGGATCATTTTATAATTTAGTCCTGTTTCATCACAATTATACACTTAATGAGGTGTAACATTTTCCTCTTTTGAGGTTACAGTTTTAGATGGAGCATTTTACAATTTATTCCTGTTTCATCACAATTATGCACTTGATCAGGAGTAACATGTTCTTCTTTATACACAAGAGTTTTAGTTGGAGCATTTTATAATATAGTCCTGTTTCATCAAAGTTATACACTTGATCAGGAGTAACGTTTTCTTCTTTTGAGGTTAAAGTTTTAGATGGTAGCATTTTATAATTTAGTTCAGTTTCATCACAATTATATACTTGGTCAGGAGCAACATTTTCTTCTTTTGAGGTTACAGTTTTAGATGGAGCATTTTATAATTTAGTCCTGTTTCATCACAATAATATACTTGATCAGGAGTAACGTTTTCTTCTTTTTGGGTTAGAGTTTTAGATAGAAGGATTTTATAATTTAGTTCTGTTTCATCACACTTGATCAGGAGTAACATTTTCTTCTTTTGAGGTTACAGTTTTAGATGGATCTTTTTATAATTTATTCCTGTTTCATCACAATTATACACTTGATCAGGAGTAACATTTTCTTCTTTTGAGGTTCGAGTTTTAGATGGAAGCATTTTATAATTTAGTTCTGTTTCATCGTAATTATATACTTTATCAGGAGTAAGATTTTCTTCTTTTGAGGCTAGAGTTTTAGATGGAGCATTTTATCATTTAGTCCTGTTTCATCACAGTTATACACTTGATCAGTAGTAACATTTTCTTCTTTTGAGGTTACAGTTTTAGATGTTGAAGTGGTATTATGGTTGTTATTTATATTTAATTTGTTGTTTATTGAGCCCTACATTGGTCGTCAATTTGCGGTGGTATTACTTATAATGTTTGTGTATTTGTGTTTACTTCACGCGTTGAAGCCATCTTGTGACGTGATTCATTTGTTAGGTTTGTTAGCTCCATCTGATGTTAGCAATTTGCGGCAGTATTAGTTTTTGTTTGAAAGCATGCTACTTTTATTTTATTTAATTTTTGGTTCTCTTTCCTCTGGCTAGCTATTATCTTTTGGTCAAGCACTTCTCTTTATACAGGTTGTGTAAACGGAAGGGAGTCTCTTATCCAAAAATAACACTGATGAAAGAATTTGTTTAACACTTTTATTGTCGAACACATTTACTATCACATTTACACATTGATCTTGTCACTCGCCAAACTGAAACTGTTATAATAACTTCATTACTGATCACTCTTAATTCGCGTACTTCAACTTTTTGTATAATTAACTTTACAACACTTTAGATTTTTCATAATTCTGCTACGCGTAACTTGTGAGTCGATAGCCGACGTGTAATATTTGTACTGGACTGAAGGCGACGTGTATCATACAAATATTTTCGACGAACTGAAGGGAATGCGACGTGTAGTGTACAAAGAATTTTTATGAACAGACGGACCGAAGAACTTTACCTCTAACCTAGCCTCTATTTATACTCCTACACACCGATATGCCTAAAGATTATAACTGAGCTGCAATTGGCTAATAAAACGAGCCAACATTAGCGTCTATTTTTATATCCAATGAAAATTATGAATACATACTGTCTAGGGAAATGTTCCAGAAGATTCTAAAAAAAAACGCGCCAACATTACGTAACTTCCTCGTTTCCAATAATGATAATCAGCTCACCCCCTCGCTGCATTATTGCACACTATTATTGTCAGTTTCAGTAAGGCAGTATAAACTTACTTCCGAACAATAATTACAATCAACAACCATTTCAAATCAATGTCACATAATAAAGCATATTCATACTATAATCACTCTTTACATTTAAATAATTTGTGATACAAATTACTGCATCAATGTAGCATTTTATAATTTAGTTCTGTTTCATCACAATCATACACTTGATCAGGAGTTACATTTTCTTCTTTTGAGGTTAGAGTTTTAGATGGAACCATTTTATAATTAAGTTCTGTTTCATCACACCTGATCAGGAGTAACATTTTCTTCTTTTGAAGTTACACTTTTAAATGGAAGCATTTTATAATTTACTCCTGTTTCATCACGCTTGATTAGGAGTAACATTTTCTTCTATTGAGGTTAGAGCTTTAGATGGTAGCATTTTATAATTTAGTCCTGTTTCATCACAATTATAAACTTGAACAGGAGTAAGATATTCTTCTTTTGAGGTTACAGTTTTAGATGGAAGCATTTTATAATTTAGTCCTGTTTCATCACAATTATACACTTGATCAGGAGTAAAATGTTCTTCTTTTGAGGTTACAGTTGTAGATGGAAGCATTTTATAATTTAGTCCTGATTCATTACAATTATACACTTGATCAGGAGTAAAATTTTTCTTCTCTTGATGTTAAAGTTTTACATGGAAGCATTTTATAATTTAGTCCTGTTTCATCACACTTGATCAGGAGTAAGATCTTCTTTTGAGGTTAGAGTTTTAAAAGGAAGCATTTTATAATTTAGTCCTGTCTCATCAGAATTATACACTTGATCAGGAGTAACATTTTCTTCTTTTGAGGTTACAGTTTTAGATGAAGCATTTTATAATTTAGTCCTGTTTCAATCTCGATTATACACTTGAAAAGAAGTAACATTTTCTTCTTTTGAGGTTACAGTTTTGGATGGAGCATTTTATAATTTAGTCCTGTTTCATTACAATTATACACTTGATCAGGAGTAACGTTTTCTTCTTTTGAGGTTAGAGTTTTAGATGGAAGCATTTTATAATTTAGTTCTATTTCAACACACTAGATCAGGAGTGACATTGCCTTCTTTTTAAGTTAAAGTTTTAGATGGAGCATTTTATAATTTAGTCCTGTTTCATCACAATTATACATTTGATCAGCAGTAAGATTTTCGTCTTTTAGGTTACAGTTTTAGATGGAAGCATTATATAATTTAGTCCTGTTTCATCACAATTATACACTTGTTCAGGAGTAAGATTTTCTTCTTTTGAGGTTACAGTTTTAAATGGAGCATTTTATAATTTAGTTCTGTTTTATCACAATTATACACTTGATCAGGAGTAACATTTTCTTCTTTTGAGGTTACAGTTTTTGATGGAAGCATTTTATAATTTAGTTCTGTTTCATCACAGTTATACACTTGATCAGGAGTAACATTTTCTTCTTTTGAGGTTACAGTTTTAAATGGAGCATTTTATAATTTAGTCCTGTTTCATCACAATTATACAGTTAATGAGGAGTAACATTTTCTTCTTTTGAGGTTACAGTTATAGATGGAAGCATTTTATACTTTAGTCCTGTATCATCACAATTATACACTTGAACAGGAGTAACATGTTCTTCTTTTGAGGTGAGAGTTTTAGATGGAGCATTTTATAATTTAGTCCTGTTTCATCACAATTATATACTTCATCAGGAGTAAGATTTTCTTCTTTTGAGACTAGACTTTTAGTGGAGCATTTTATAATTTAGTCCTGTTTGAATCTCGATTATACACTTGATCAGAAGCAACATTTTCTTCTTTTGAGGTTACAGTTTTGGATGGAAGCATTTTATAATTTAGTCCTAATTCATCACAATTATATCTTGGTCAGCAGTAACATTTTCTTCTTTTGAGGTTAGAGTTTTAGATGGAAGCATTTTATAATTTAGTTCTGTTTCAGCACACTTGATAAGGAGTATCATTTTCTTCTTTTGAGGTTACAGTTTTAGATGGAGAATTTTATAATTCAGTACTGTTTCATCACAATTATATACTTGATCAGGAGTAACATTTTCTTCTTTTAAGGTTAGAGTTTTAGATGGAAGCATTTTATAATTTAGTTCTGTTTTAAGACACTAGATCAGGAGTAACATTTTCTTCTTTTTAGGTTAAAGTTTTAGATGAAGCATTTTATAATTTAGTCCTGTTTCATCACAATTATACACTTGATCAGGAGTAACATTTTCTTCTTTTGAGGCTACAGTTTTTGATGGAAGCATTTTTTAATTTAGTCCTGTTTCATTACAATTATACACCTGATCAGAAGTAAGATTTTCTTCTTTTGAGGTTACAGTTTTAAATGGAGCATTTTATAATTTAGTTCTGTTTCATCACAATTCTATACTTGATCAGGAGTAACATTTTCTTCTATTGAGGTTACAGTTTTACATGGAGTATTTTATAATTAAGTCCTGTTTCATCACAATTATACACTTGATCAGGAGTAACATGTTCTTCTTTATAGACAAGAGTTTTAGTTGGAGCATTTTATAATATAGTCCTGTTTCATCAAAGTGATACACCTGATCAGGAGTAACATTTTCTTCTTTTGAGGTTACAGTTTTAGATGGAAGCATTTTAAAATTTAGTTCTCTTTCATCACAATTATATACTTGGTCAGGAGTAACATTTTCTTCTTTTGAGGTTAGTTTTAAATGGAGCATTTTATAATTTAGTTCTGGTTCATCACAATTCTATACTTGGTCAGGAGTAACATTTTCTTCTTTTGAGGTTACAGTTTTAGATGGAAGCATTTTATAATTTAGTTCTCTTTCATCACAATTATAAATTTGAACAGGAGTAACATTTTCTTCTTTTGAGGTTACAGTTTTAAATGAAGCATTTTATAATTTAGTTCTGTTTCATCACAATTATATACTTGGTCAGGAGTAACATTTTCTTCTTTTGACGTTACAGTTTTAAATGGAGCATTTTATAATTTAGTTCTGTTTCATCACAATTATATTCTTGGTCAGGAGTAAAATTTTCTTCTTTTGACGTTACAGTTTTAAATGGAGCATTTTATAATTTAGTTCTGTTTCATCACAATTCTATACTTGGTCAGGAGTAACATTTTCTTCTTTTGAGGTTACAGTTTTAGATGGGGCATTTTATAATTTAGTCCTGTTTCATCACAATTCTATACTTGGTCAGGAGTAAAATTTTCTTCTTTTGAGGTTACAGTTTTAGATGGAGCATTTTATAATTTAGTCCTGTTTCATCACAATTCTATACTTGGTCAGGAGTAACATTTTCTTCTTTTGAGGTTACAGTTTTAGATGGAGCATTTTATAATTTAGTCCTGTTTCATCACAATTATACACTTGATCAGGAGTAACATTTTCTTCTTTTGAGGTTACAGTTTTAAATGGAGCATTTTATAATTTAGTCCTGTTTCATCACAATTCTATACTTGGTCAGGAGTAACATTTTCTTCTTTTGAGGTTATGGTTTTAAATGGAGCATTTTATAATTTAGTTCTGTTTCATCACAATTATATACTTGATCAGGAGTAACATTTTCTTCTTTTGAGGTTACAGTTTTAAATGGAGCATTTTATAATTTAGTTCTGTTTCATCACAATTCTATACTTGATCAGGAGTAACATTTTCTTCTTTTGAGGTTACAGTTTTAAATGGAGCATTTTATAATTTAGTTCTGTTTCAACAATTTATATACTTGCTAAGGAGTAACATTTTCTTCTTTTGAGGTTACAGTTTTAAATGGACCATTTTATAATTTAGTTCTGTTTCATCACAATTATATACTTGGTCAGGAGCAACATTTTGTTATTTTGAGGTTACAGTTTTAGATGGAGCATTTTATAATTTAGTTCTGTTTATCACAATTCTATACTTAGTCAGGAGTAACATTTTCTTCTTTTGAGGTTACAGTTTTAGATGGAGCATTTTATAATTTAGTTCTGTTTCATCACAATTATATACTTGGTCAGGAGTAACATTTTCTTCTTTTGAGGTTACAGTTTTAGATGGAGCATTTTATAATTTAGTCCTGTTTCATCACAATTATACACTTGATCAGGAGTAACATTTTCTTCTTTTGAGGTTACAGTTTTAAATGGAGCATTTTATAATTTAGTCCTGTTTCATCACAATTCTATACTTGGTCAGGAGTAACATTTTCTTCTTTTGAGGTTATGGTTTTAAATGGAGCATTTTATAATTTAGTTCTGTTTCATCACAATTATATGCTTGATCAGGAGTAACATTTTCTTCTTTTGAGGTTACAGTTTTAAATGGAGCATTTTATAATTTAGTTCTGTTTCATCACAATACTATACTTGATCAGGAGTAACATTTTCTTCTTTTGAGGTTACAGTTTTAAATGGAGCATTTTATAATTTAGTTCTGTTTCAACAATTTATATACTTGCTCAGGAGTAACATTTTCTTCTTTTGAGGTTACAGTTTTAAATGGACCATTTTATAATTTAGTTCTGTTTCATCACAATTATATACTTGGTCAGGAGCAACATTTTGTTCTTTTGAGGTTACAGTTTTAGATGGAGCATTTTATAATTTAGTTCTGTTTCATCACAATTCTATACTTAGTCAGGAGTAACATTTTCTTCTTTTGAGGTTACAGTTTTAGATGGAGCATTTTATAATTTAGTTCTGTTTCATCACAATTATATACTTGGTCAGGAGTAACATTTTCTTCTTTTGAGGTTACAGTTTTAGATGGAGCATTTTATAATTTAGTCCTGTTTCATCACAATTCTATACTTGGTCAGGAGTAACATTTTCTTCTTTTGAGGTAACAGTTTTAAATGGAGCATTTTATAATTTAGTTCTGTTTCATCACAATTATATACTTGATCACGAGTAACATTTTCTCCTTTTGAGCTTACAGTTTTAAATGGAGCAAATTATAATTTAGTTCTGTTTCATCACAATTATACACTTGATCAGGAGTAAGATTTTCTTCTTTTGAGGTTACAGTTTTAAATGGAGCATTTTATAATTTAGCTCTGTTTCATCACAATTATACACTTCATCAGGACTAAGATTTTCTTCTTTTGAGGTTACAGTTTTAGATGGAAGCATCTTATAATTTAGTCCTGTTTCATCACAATTCTATACTTGATCAGGAGTAAGATTTTCTTCTTTTGAGGTTACAGGTTTAGATGGAGCATTTTATAATTTAGTCCTGTTTCATCACAATTCTATACTTGGTCAGGAGTAACATTTTCTTCTTTTGAGGTTACAGTTTTAGATGGAGCACTTTATAATTTAGTTCTGTTTCATCACAATTATATACTTGATCAGGATTAACATTTTCTTCTTTTGAGGTTACAGTTTTAAATGGAGCATTTTAGAATTTAGTCCTGTTTCATCAAAATTATACACTTGATCAGGAGTAACATTTTCTTCTTTTGAGGTTACAGTTTTTGATGGAAGCATTTTATAATTTAGTTCTGTTTCATCACAATTATACACTTGCTCAGGAGTAACGTTTTCTTCTTTAAGGTTACAGTTTTAAATGGAGCATTTTATAATTTAGTCCTGTTTCATCACAATTATACACTTGATCAAGAGTAAGATTTTCTTCCTTTGAGGTTACAGTTTTAGATAGAAGCATTTTATAATTTAGTCCTGTTTCCTCACACTTGATCAGGATTAAGATTTTCTTCTCTTGATGTTACAGTTTTAAATGGAACATTTTATAATTTAGTTGTTTCATCACAATTATACACTCGATCAGGAGTAAGAGTTTCTTCTTTTGAGGTTACAGTTTTAGATGTTGTTATTTTAAAATTTAGTTCTGTTTCATCACTCTTGAACAGGAGTAACATTTTCTTCTTTTGAGGTTACAGCTTTAGATGGAACCATTTTATAATTTAGTCCTGTTTCATCACAATTATACACTTGATCAGAAGTAACATTTTCTTCTTTTGAGGTTACAGTTTTAGATGGAAGCATTTTATAATTTAGTCCTATTTCATCACGCTTGATCAGGAGTAACATTTTCTTCTTTTGAAGTTACAGTTTCAGATGGTAGCATTTTATATTTTAGTCCTCTTTCATCACAATTATAAACTTGAACAGGAGTAAGATTTTCTTCTTTTGACGTTATAGTTTTAGATTGAAGCATTTTATAATTTAGTTCTGTTTCATCACAATTATACACTTGATCAGGTGTAAGACTTTCTTCTCTTTATGTTACAGTTTTAGATGGAAGCATTTTATAATTTAGTCCTGTTTCATCAGACTTGATCAGGAGTAAGATCTGCTTCTTTTGAGGTTAGAGTTTTAAAAAGAAGCATTTTATAATTTAGTCCTGTTTCATCAGAATTATACACTTGATCAGGAGTAAGATTTTTTTCTTTTGAGACTAGAGTTTTAGTGGAGCATTTCATAATTTAGTCCTGTTTCAATCACGATTATATACTTGATCAGGAGTAAGATTTTTTTCTTTTGAGACTAGAGTTTTAGTGGAGCATTTTATAATTTAGTCCTGTTTCAATCACGATTATACACTTGATCAGAAGCAACATTTTCTTCTTTTGAGGTTACAGTTTTGGATGGAAGCATTTTATAATTTGCTCCTGTTTCATCACAATTATATACTTGGTGAGCAGTAACATTTTCTTCTTTTGTGGTTACAGTTATAGATGGAGCATTTTATAATTTAGTCCTGTTTCATCACAATTATACACTTGATTAGGAGTAACGTTTTCTTCTTTTGAGGTTAGAGTTTTAGATGGAAGCATTTTATAATTTAGTTCTGGTTCAGCATACTTGATAAGGAGTATCATTTTCTTCTTTTGAGGGTACAGTTTTAGATGGCGAATTTTATAATTCAGTCATGTTTCATCACAATTATATACTTGATCAGGAGTAACATTTTCTAATTTTGAGGTTACAGTTTTAGATGGAAGCATTTTATAATTTAGTCCTGTTTCCTCACACTTGATCAGGAGTAAGATTTTCTTGTCTTGATGTTACAGTTTAAGATGGAAGCATTTTATAATTTAGTTCTGTTTAAAGACACTACATCAAGAGTAACATTTTCTCCTTTTTAGGTTAACGTTTTAGATGGAGCATTTTATAATTTAGTCCTGTTTCATCACAATTATACACTTCATCAGGAGTAACATTTTCTTCTTTTGAGGTTACACTTTTAGATGGAAGCATTTTATAATTTAGGCCTGTTTCCTCACACTTGATCAGGAGTAAGATTTTCTTCTTTTGAGGTTACAGATTTAAATGGAGCATTTTATAATTTAGTTCTGTTTCATCACAATTATACACTTGATCAGGAGTAAGATTTTCTCTTTTGAGGTTACAGTTTTAAATGGAGCATTTTATAATTTAGTTCTGTTTCATCACAATTATACACTTGATCAGGACTAAGATTTTCTTCTTTTGAGGTTACAGTTTTAGATGGAAGCATCTTATAATTTAGTCCTGTTTCATCACAATTCTATACTTGATCAGGAGTAAGATTTTCTTCTTTTGAGGTTACAGGTTTAGATGGAGCATTTTATAATTTAGTCCTGTTTCATCACAATTCTATACTTGGTCAGGAGTAACATTTTCTTCTTTTGAGGTTACAGTTTTAGATGGAGCATTTTATAATTTAGTTCTGTTTCATCACAATTATATACTTGATCAGGATTAACATTTTCTTCTTTTGAGGTTACAGTTTTAAATGGAGCATTTTATAATTTAGTTCTGTTTCATCACAATTATATACTTGATCAGGGGTAACATTTTCTTCTTTAAGGTTACAGTTTTAAATGGAGCATTTTATAATTTAGTCCTGTTTCATCACAATTATACACTTGATCAAGAGTAAGATTTTCTTCCTTTGAGGTTACAGTTTTAGATAGAAGCATTTTATAATTTAGTCCTGTTTCCTCACACTTGATCAGGATTAAGATTTTCTTCTCTTGATGTTACAGTTTTAAATGGAACATTTTATAATTTAGTTGTTTCATCACAATTATACACTTGATCAGGAGTAAGAGTTTCTTCTTTTGAGGTTACAGTTTTAGATGTTGTTATTTTATAATTTAGTTCTGTTTCATTACTCTTGAACAGGAGTAACATTTTCTTCTTTTGAGGTTACAGCTTTAGATGGAACCATTTTATAATTTAGTCCTGTTTCATCACAATTATACACTTGATCAGAAGTAACATTTTCTTCTTTTGAGGTTACAGTTTTAGATGGAAGCATTTTATAATTTAGTCCTATTTCATCACGCTTGATCAGGAGTAACATTTTCTTCTTTTGAAGTTACAGTTTCAGATGGTAGCATTTTATATTTTAGTCCTCTTTCATCACAATTATAAACTTGAACAGGAGTAAGATTTTCTTCTTTTGACGTTATAGTTTTAGATTGAAGCATTTTATAATTTAGTTCTGTTTCATCACAATTATACACTTGATCAGGTGTAAGACTTTCTTCTCTTGATGTTACAGTTTTAGATAGAAGCATTTTATAATTTAGTCCTGTTTCATCAGACTTGATCAGGAGTAAGATCTGCTTCTTTTGAGGTTAGAGTTTTAAAAAGAAGCATTTTATAATTTAGTCCTGTTTCATCAGAATTATACACTTGATCAGGAGTAAGATTTTTTTCTTTTGAGACTAGAGTTTTAGTGGAGCATTTTATAATTTAGTCCTGTTTCAATCACGATTATATACTTGATCAGGAGTAAGATTTTTTTTTTTTGAGACTAGAGTTTTAGTGGAGCATTTTATAATTTAGTCCTGTTTCAATCACGATTATACACTTGATCAGAAGCAACTTTATCTTCTTTTGAGGTTACAGTTTTGGATGGAAGCATTTTATAATTTAGTCCTGTTTCATCACAATTATACACTTGATTAGGAGTAACGTTTTCTTCTTTTGAGGTTAGAGTTTTAGATGGAAGCATTTTATAATTTAGTTCTGGTTCAGCATACTTGATAAGGAGTATCATTTTCTTCTTTTGAGGGTACAGTTTTAGATGGAGAAATTTATAATTCAGTCATGTTTCATCACAATTATATACTTGATCAGGAGTAACATTTTCTAATTTTGAGGTTACAGTTTTAGATGGAAGCATTTTATAATTTAGTCCTGTTTCCTCACACTTGATCAGGAGTAAGATTTTCTTGTCTTGATGTTACAGTTTAAGATGGAAGCATTTTATAATTTAGTTCTGTTTCAAGACACTAGATCAAGAGTAACATTTTCTTCTTTTTAGGTTAACGTTTTAGATGGAGCATTTTATAATTTAGTCCTGTTTCATCACAATTATACACTTCATCAGGAGTAACATTTTCTTCTTTTGAGGTTACAGATTTAGATGGAAGCATTTTATAATTTAGTCCTGTTTCCTCACACTTGATCAGGAGTAAGATTTTCTTCTTTTGAGGTTACAGATTTAAATGGAGCATTTTATAATTTAGTTCTGTTTCATCACAATTATAGACTTGATCAGGAGTAAGATTTTCTCTTTTGAGGTTACAGTTTTAAATGGAACGTTTTATAATTTAGTTCTGTTTCATCAGAATTATACACTTGATCAGGAGTAAGATTTTCTTCTTTTGAGGTTACAGTTTTAAATGGAGCATTTTATAATTTAGCTCTGTTTCATCACAATTATACACTTCATCAGGACTAAGATTTTCTTCTTTTGAGGTTACAGTTTTAGATGGAAGCATCTTATAATTTAGTCCTGTTTCATCACAATTCTATACTTGATCAGGAGTAAGATTTTCTTCTTTTGAGGTTACAGGTTTAGATGGAGCATTTTATAATTTAGTCCTGTTTCATCACAATTCTATACTTGGTCAGGAGTAACATTTTCTTCTTTTGAGGTTACAGTTTTAGATGGAGCATTTTATAATTTAGTGCTGTTTCATCACAATTCTATACTTGGTCAGGAGTAACATTTTCTTCTTTTGAGGTTACAGTTTTAGATGGAGCATTTTATAATTTAGTCCTGTTTCATCACAATTCTATACTTGATCAGGAGTAACATTTTCTTCTTTTGAGGTTACAGTTTTAAATGGAGCATTTTATAATTTAGTTCTGTTTCATCAATTTATATACTTGCTCAGGAGTAACATTTTCTTCTTTTGAGGTTACAGTTTTAAATGGACCATTTTATAATTTAGTTCTGTTTCATCACAATTATATACTTGGTCAGGAGTAACATTTTCTTCTTTTGAGGTTACAGTTTTAGATGGAGCATTTTATATTTTAGTTCTGTTTCATCACAATTCTATACTTGGTCAGGAGTAACATTTTCTTCTTTTGAGGTTACAGTTTTAGATGGAGCATTTTATAATTTAGTACTGTTTCATCACAATTATATACTTGGTCAGGAGTAACATTTTCTTCTTTTGAGGTTAGAGTTTTAGATGGAGCATTTTATAATTTAGTCCTGTTTCATCACAATTCTATACTTGGTCAGGAGTAACATTTTCTTCTTTTGAGGTTACAGTTTTAGATGGAGCATTTTATAATTTAGTCCTGTTTCATCACAATTATACACTTGATCAGGAGTAACATTTTCTTCTTTTGAGGTTACAGTTTTAAATGGAGCATTTTATAATTTAGTCCTGTTTCATCACAATTCTATACTTGGTCAGGAGTAACATTTTCTTCTTTTGAGGTTACAGTTTTAAATGGAGCATTTTATAATTTAGTTCTGTTTCATCACAATTCTATACTTGGTCAGGAGTAACATTTTCTTCTTTTGAGGTTACAGTTTTAAATGGAAGCATTTTATAATTCAGTTCTGTTTCATCACAATTATACACTTAATCAGGAGTAACATTTTCTTCGTTTGAGGTTACAGTTTTTGATGGAAGCATTTTATAATTTAGTCCTGTTTCATCACAATTATACACTTGATCAGGAGTAACATTTTCTTCCTTTGAGGTTACAGTTTTTGATGGAAGTATTTTATAATTTAGTTGTTTCATCACAATTATACACTTGATCAGGAGTAACATTTTCTTCTTTTGAGGTTACAGTTTTAAATGGAGCATTTTAAAATTTAGTTCTGTTTCATCACAATTCTATACTTGGTCAGGAGTAACATTTTCTTCTTTTGAGGTTACAGTTTTAAATGGAAGCATTTTATAATTTAGTTCTCTTTCATCACAATTATACACTTGATCAGGAGTAACATTTTCTTCTTTTAAGGTTACAGTTTTTGATGGAAGCATTTTATAATTTAGTTCTGTTTCATCACAATTATACATTTGATCAGGAGTAACATTTTCTTCTTTTGAGGTTACAGTTTTTGATGGAAGCATTTTATAATTTAGTTCTGTTTCATCACAGTTATACACTTGATCAGGAGTAACATTTTCTTCTTTTGAGGTTACAGTTTTAAATGGAGCAATTTAAAATTTAGTCCTGTTTCATCACAATTATACACTTGATCAGGAGTAACATTTTCTTCTTTTGAGGTTACAGTTTTTGGTGGAAGCATTTTATAATTTAGTTCTGTTTCATCACAATTATACACTTGATCAGGAGAATCATTTTCTTCTTTTGAGGTTACAGTTTTAAATGGAGCATTTTATAATTTAGTCCTGTTTCATCACAATTATACAATTGATCAGGAGTAAGAGTTTCTTCTTTTGAGGTTACAGTTTTAGATGGAGCATTTTGTAATTTAGTTCTGTTTCATCAATTTATATACTTGCTCAGGAGTAACATTTTCTTCTTTTGAGGTTACAGTTTTAAATGGAGCATTTTATAATTTAGTCCTGTTTCATCACAGTTATACACTTGATCAGGACTAAGATTTTCTTCTTTTGAGGTTACAGTTTTAAATGGAAGCATTTTATAATTTAGTCCTATTTCATCACGCTTGATCAGGAGTAACATTTTCTTCTTTTGAGGTTACAGTTTTTGATGGAAGCATTTTATAATTTAGTTCTGTTTCATCACAATTATACACTTGATCAGGAGTAACATTTTCTTCTTTTGAGGTTACAGTTTTAAATGGAGCATTTTATAATTTAGTTCTGTTTCATCACAATTCTATACTTGGTCAGGAGTAACATTTTCTTCTTTTGAGGTTACAGTTTTAAATGGAAGCATTTTATAATTTAGTTCTCTTTCATCACAATTATACACTTGATCAGGAGTAACATTTTCTTCTTTTAAGGTTACAGTTTTTGATGGAAGCATTTTATAATTTAGTTCTGTTTTATCACAATTATACACTTGATCAGGAGTAACATTTTCTTCTTTTGAGGTTACAGTTTTTGATGGAAGCATTTTATAATTTAGTTCTTTTTCATCACAGTTATACACTTGATCAGGAGTAACATTTTCTTCTTTTGAGGTTACAGTTTTAAATGGACCATTTTATAATTTAGTCCTGTTTCATCACAATTATACACTTGATCAGGAGTAACATTTTCTTCTTTTGAGGTTACAGTTTTTGATGGAAGCATTTTATAATTTAGTTCTGTTTCATCACAATTATACACTTGATCAGGAGTATCATTTTCTTCTTTTGAGGTTACAGTTTTAAATGGAGCATTTTATAATTTAGTCCTGTTTCATCACAATTATACACTTGATCTGGAGTAACATTTTCTTCTTTTGAGGTTACAGTTTTAGATGGAGCATTTTATAATTTAGTTCTGTTTCATCAATTTATATACTTGCTCAGGAGTAACATTTTCTTCTTTTGAGGTTACAGTTTTAAATGGAGCATTTTATAATTTAGTTCTGTTTCATCACAATTATACACTTGATCAGGAGTAAGATTTTCTTCTTTTGAGGTTACAGTTTTAAATGGAGCATTTTATAATTTAGTCCTGTTTCATCACAGTTATACACTTGATCAGGACTAAGATTTTCTTCTTTTGAGGTTACAGTTTTAAATGGAAGCATTTTATAATTTAGTCCTATTTCATCACGCTTGATCAGGAGTAACATTTTCTTCTTTTGAAGTTACAGTTTAAGATGGTAGCATTTTATATTTTAGTCGTGTTTCATCACAATTATATACTTGTTCAGGAGTAGTTTTTTCTTCTTGTACAATTTTTCTTAATTTCTCATAAAATTGAGTAACAGTTTGAGAATCCGCAGAACAATGTTCACTGTAAATTTCAAGCTGCCTTATACGTATCACTTCTTCCACCTATTCAACCATCCTGAATTTGCAGTAAAATCGTCCTCACCTTCCTTTAACTCATTCCTAACAAATACAGCTTTTTCTTGCAGAATAGGCTGTGAAATTGGATTTGCTTTTTGTCTTTTTTTGAGTAAACCAAATGAACAAAGCTTCACTTGTTTTTTCATACTCAGATTTCTTCATTGATTTCCGTTCAAATGACCAAATAGAGCACTTGTTAGATGATAATTTCTCAATTTTGTCTCTGTTTCTACAACTATCTCTGCCACTTCACCAACTCCATACTCAGTAGCAAGTTTTTTTTAATGTTTCTCCTTTGTGTATAGTAATGCCTCCAGTTTCGCATTCCCCTACCACACATAAGAAACACACAGTTTGTCAGTGTGACTCGACTGAGAGTTGTGGAGTCAAGCAAGTTAGTGAGTGCTACTGCAGAGAGACACGTTGTGTTTCATTCCTGATTGAAGTGAACTATCTGGCGTGAAGAGGCTATGTCACGAAGGAAGTTAAGGAATGGAGTGGGGTTTAAGGGCCCGTCGACAACTAGGTCATTAGGGCCTGAGGTCAAAACTTAAAACCTAAAAGTCATATTGGAAGCTATAATACTATACAGGCCTGAGGTCAAACCTCAAAACCATAAAAGCTAAAATTCATATGTTGAAAAGGTAAAATGGAAGCTAAAAACTATACAGGCACAGATCTAGAAGATAAAAGCAACTTACACCTGCACATGAAATCCAATAGTTAAAACAAACCGATGTGCCTGATCGACAGTCTTAAATAAAACACAGGGTTGGACCGATGCTCATGAGCGAATCACGGACAGTGGTGCACGTCGCGTCAGACAAACGGGCATAGTCACCACGCGCGGGTATGACCCAGGCATAGACGAGCCAGAATAGCTTCGGATCGCCATGATTCCCTGCAAGAAGTGGGACGCTGTCCCTATTAGTCTGCAGGCACTCAACGCCTCCCATGACATATTACGCCAGAAGTACCGCTGGACATCTCTGTAAGGCAGTTGCCGTGGAAAACCCCGACAAATGGCAGGCGGACTTTGCAGCCGCATCTGCCTCCTCATTGCCGGCAATGCCCATATGGCCGGGGAGACGAGGTTCTGAGGGTGGAGGAGCAAGGCTTGAAGGGCGCTCAAAGAGTCGGAGCAGACAAGGAAACACCATGGAGCTAATGTGGAGATAAAATGCAGGAAATAAAAGATGGCAGAGAGCTCGGCGGTAAAAACGGAACTGATGTCCAAGAGGCGATACCGGTGAGTCGCCGCAACCTGTAGCACCACCCACCTGAGAACCACCAGTAAACACCGTGTGTAGTTCCGGTAACTTCCCTGAAGCTCGGCGAAAAGTTGACAAAACACCCACGGTGGGGTAGAGGAGCGCGCGCGCTGGAGTTGCCACGGAGGCAGTCGGAGGTAACGTGCAACAAGAAGGTCGCGAAACCGGATACCGCTGGGGCGGGAAGAAGTACTATTTCGCATATAACGAAGAACGAGATTCGGGTGTAAAACAGAGTTAAAACAAGGGTGGCCTGGATGAGACGCCAACCTTGTAACATAGGAACAGAGTAAAAACGAGCGTTGAATAGACAATGGGGGGTTTGCCAGAGTCAGCGTACAGACATTCGACAAGACTAGTGCGGAAAACCCCAGTAGTAAGACGGATACCAGCATGATGAAGTGTCTAAAAGGCGGAGTTTAGAGGAGGACACAGCGCCGTAGATAAAACTGCCATAATCCAGTTTGGACCGAACCAAGGAGCGATCGCCGCCCCAAGATGCTCCAGATAAAACCCTTAGTACTCGAAGCCGGCGAACATGGTACTCCCAGTTAAGTTTGCTTCGAGGTAAAGGCCCAAGAACTTGAGGTGCGGCAGGGGCGTGCCGAGCAAGCGAAGGTCAGAAAGAGGATGTACGCCACGAAAGTGTTTTCATGGGTGAAAAGCGAAAGGCGTTGCGAAGCACCCAGATTGCAAGCGATGTTATGACCAGCTGCAGTTGACTATAAGAACGATAATATATAGCAAAGTCGTCAACATACAGAGAAATCGGAAGATCGCCAGGGATGCCGTTAATGGCAGAGAGTGACGCTAAGAAACGACCCCTGGGGTACACCATTCTCCTGGATCCGCTCTTGGAACAGCGTGTTTCCAATGCGGACATGAAAATGGCGAAGGTGTAAAAAGTTAGAGAGCAAGACAGATAGATGACCGCGCAGCGTACGGAGAATACCATAGCGCCAAGCAGTATCATATGCCTTCTGTAGAGCACAACATGCTGCTTCAGGAGAAATGCATCTTGCACATAAAACTCCAGGCGTGTCAGCGATGACGACGAAATCCGCACTGAATATTGCAGAAGAGGTTATTCCTCTCGAGCCACCACACCAAACGAACGTTAATCATGCGTTCAAACGTCTTACACGCGACAAATAGGCCGGTAGCTAGAGGGACAAGTCTTTACCGGGTCGAGGGATAGGAATGACAATACCCGCCCGCCATGAGGACGGAAATTCCTGCCGACGCCAGATGCGGTTGTATATCCCGAGTAAGAATGAAATCGCCTCAGGCAGAATGAGCATTTGTCGGTGGATATCATCGGGACCAGGGGAAGAATCCTTGGCGACACAGAGAATGCGCCAGCTCGGCAACGGTAAAAGGTGTGTTGTACGACTCACGACAGTCACTGTTAAAATCAAGGACCAACTGCTCCGCAGAGACTTTTATGGGCAAAAAGCAGCTATGATAAATAACCGTTTGGCTAAAAGTAGCGAAGGAGCTGGCAAGGGCTTCGGCTATATCCCGTACGCTCGTATAAGTGGTGCCGTTTACGGCAAGACCAGCAATGATGGCCCGCCGACACCTGCCATACATATGCCCAACTGCTGTCCACACTTGCTGTGCAGAACTACGACGGGATAGGGAAGAGACATATGATTCCTAAGACTTGCGTTTGGCATTGTAAAGTACAAAAGGTGCCCAAGCCCGAGAACGCTTTAAAGCAACGAAGTTCCCTCAACAGGATGTAACTGAAAGATACGCAGGGCACACCTGCGCGTTTTGAGCGCCTTACGGCATTCCGAGGTCCACCAAGGAACAGGAACGTGACGTGGGGCGCAAGAACCTCGAGGAATGCTGGAATCCGCTGCGAGTAAAAGAGAACAAGTAAAATACTCCACCATTTCATCAATGGTGGCAAAGCCATTATCGGTGAGATAAATGTGTTAACGAAACCTCTCCCAGTCAGCCTTGGAAATAACCCAGGGAAGATGAGTAGTATTAGTCCCGGATGAGCCAATTGGTTTAACGATAATCCTGCCGCTAGGGGCGCTCGTGTCGCTAGTGTCGCTGCGGGCGGCGGCGGTAAGTTTGAAAAGCGCCCTGAGCGGTAGGATTATCGTTATTGCAATTGGTTCATCTGGGACGAGTTAAAAGAATTGAGGATTAGGGTAAGGTGAAGGAAGAAGAGGAAGTGACGTGGAGTGTTTTGATTAGTTCGTTAATTTGGGTGTAAGATGAAGGAAGGAAGATGGAAGAGTATGGAGGTCGCGTGATGGAGAGGAGCTGGGTGGCGAGGTGTTGTCTGTGCGGAGGTTGGGACTGAAAGAGGGAAAAGATGGGGAGCGAGGGATAAAAAGTGTAACAGAAAGTGACGTGTGAAGTTGTGATTGGTGGGAATAAGAAGTGATGTTATTGGTGGAAAGGAGCAAATGAAAGTTGTTGATTGGTAAGAATAAGAGAGATTATGATTGGTGGAAAGAAAAAGGTGTGGGAGTGGGGTATGTTGGAGGTGATGGGAAAGGTAAGTTTTGCTAGCAACAAGATTTGCAAAAGCCTGTTGAGAACTGATCAGCAATTTTTTTGAACGTTGGATGGTAGTTTTCTTGAGTGGATAGAGAGATGGGGCGATATGAGATGCGGTGGCGAAAATGGGAACTAAATAAGATGGTTGAGACAAGAGGTTTAAGGACGAGGAAATTTGGAGGTTAGTGGTGAACATGGCGGTCGCAAGAGGTGGGGGTAAGGAGACGCGGTGGTGAGAATGGGAACTAAAAGAAGATGGCGGTAGCAAGAGCTTAGAAGAGTAGATTTTGAGGTTAAAATAGTGGGAACTAAAAATGGCGGAGGGTCTGCGACAAGGAGATGCGGTGAGAACTAAACAAGATGGCGGACGCAAGAGGAGGGTAAGGAGATTTGAGGTTACAGTACCAAAACACGAAAGGATATATTCCTACGCCAAGCAGGTCCGAAAAATAATTATGCGTGTGGTACTTACCTGTTACTGGTGTGGATGCGTCACCAAAAGTGCGGCACTCGACGCGAAAAAATAAAAGCAAACTGTTTTTGAAAATGCTTAACCAGCTTTAAGATCAACCAACTTCACTACGCACTGATATACCTAGGTGTTTAAAGCGGTACAGACACACTTTGCAGAGGCGTAATTTAACTATACCAAAAACCTGGTACTGGACCATCGTGATGGTCGCTAGCGTACGTAGGAGCAGGGTTCTCATAGCCGGTCGAAAGCGGTCAAAAACGTGTACGACGTAGGTGTTCACAGTAGCTGCTGTCGAGTCAACCGTCGAGGTGTGAATGAACGAGATCTGTTCTTGCCGGCAATCTGGTTGGGAGATGAGAGGCGCGGTGGTAAAAATGGGAACTAAATAAGATGGCGGAGGCATGAAGTTGAGGTTAAGGAGCGGTGAGGTGTTGTCTGTGCGGAGGTTGGGGCTGAAAGAGGGGAAAGATGGCGAACGAGGGATAAAAAGTATAACAGAAAGTGACGTGTGAAGTTGTGATTGATGGGAATAAGAAGTGATGTTATTGGTGGAAAGGAACAAATGAAAGTTGTTGATTGGTGAGAATAAGAGAGATTATGATTGGTGGAAAGAAAAAAGGTGTGGGAGTGGGGTATGTTGGAGGTGATGGAAAAGGTAAGTTTTGCTAACAATAACATTTGCAAAAGCCTATCCAGAACTCATCAGCAATTTTAAATAACTAGTGTTTCGGGGTTTTCTCTGGTTGGTAGACGAATGCAAGCTGTTTCTGCCATACTTATATTATTCGTCTTTTCCTTTTTTTCTTTTTTCTTTTTGTTTTTTCGTTTTATTTTTAAAAATAACTAGTTTTTTGGGGTTTTCTGCGGATGGTAAACGAATGCAACCTCCTTCTGCTTTTTCATAGGTTTTCCCTGGTTGGTAGGCGTTTTCTGTAGTGGTTGACGAAGCCGTTTCTAATTTTCGAGGTTTTCTCAGGTTTTTTAGCGGTTGTACCTGCCCGGTAGGCAAATGATGAAGTTTTACCTTGTCGGCGCACGGATACTAGGCACATACTCGCACACACACACACAGACACACACGGACATGTTTCCAAAAATGCTTTTTTTGGATTCAGGACGTCTCAAAACGTGTATTTCCGGTGAAATCTCGGAATCGAATTTTTGGGTGGAATGCAATACTTCCCCTACTTACTATACGTAGCAGAGAAAGTAAAAAAGTATAAGTATTGGAAAATTTAAGGAAATAACAAGCAATATCTCGAAAACGGTTCACTCGACAAAAGAAATGTATATGGCATAAGTTGTGTATTTTAACGCGATCTACATTTTTTGTGTAGTAAAATTTTGTCTATCTCTTATGGTTTACCAGTTATGCAAAAGGCGTTCACAATGCAGAATACTTTTGGAGACATTCCCAGAAAATTTGAGATATACATTTTATTTCTCATGACATTATCTTAAACATATGATATTTTCATCAAAATCGTTATAGCCATTTTTGAGAAAATTAAAAAAAAGTGTACTATCTTGTTTTCATGGGTTTTCCAGATCGGTAAGCGTTTTACTGAAATGTAAATAATTATTTTAATATGAATATGTATTTTTATGTAACATTGATTTCAGAGGTTTAATAATTGTAATTATTATTGGTAAATAATAATATATGGCTTTACTGAAACTGTTAACAATAACACAAGAATGCAGCGGTGGAGTGAGTTGTTTATCGTTACCGGGAACCAGGAAGTTACGTAATGTTTCGCGCCTTTTCGGTAAAAAAGCTTCCAGAATGTTCTCTAAAAGAAATATGTATTAGTGGTTTTCATTGGATGTTAAAATAGACGCTAATGTTGGCGCGTTTTATTAGCCAATAGCATTTCATTTATAATCTTTAGGCGTATCTTAAGGCTAGCCTATAAATACGCCAGGTCGAGGTAGCGGGTCCCCCAGTGTGCAACAAGATTCTCAAAGCATTACACATCGTCCCCAGTTCGGCAAGATTCTCAAAACATTATACATCGTCCCCAGTGTTCAACAAGATTCTCAACACATAACACGTCAGCTCCCAGTTCAACAAGATTCTCATGTCGGTCTCTAAATTCGTAAAGTTACGCGCAGCAGAAGTACGAGAAATCTTATAAAGTATTCTACAGTTAAATATACAAAGTTGAAGTACGAGAGTTAAAAGTGATAAGAAGTTAGTACAAACAGTTTCAGTATGGCGATTATCTAGATAAATCTGTGAAAGTGTTCGTGAACGTGTTCTGCAATAAAGATTATAAAACCAATTTCTTCGTCAATATCATTTCTAGACAAAAGATTCCTTTCCGCTTCACACCCTGCAAGAGAAACATGTTCGATCCCAAACAGCTAGCCGGAGGATATTTAAAATAAATTATTTTAAAAAAAAACTGATACAAATTGCTACGCCAGAGGGAACTATGGACCAGACCAACGAATGACGTCACACAAGATGGCTTCGCGTGAAGTAAACACATATTTGCTCTCGTAAATTGGCTTCCACAACGTGGTGCTATAAACACGTAAAATTGCTATTGCAAATTGGCTCCCATACGTGGGGCAGTTAAAGTTATGTAAACAAACATTTATTTGCAACATACAATCTGTTCTCTTGCAAATTGGCACCCATAACGTGGGGCGAAGTGACCAGGAAAGGAATAAGATGACCAGAACGTGGGGCGATAACTAGGAAAGGAAGGCTAGATGACTAGGAAAGGAACAAGAATAACCAGGAAGTAGCAGAATTAACTAGGAAAGGATCAACATAACCAGGAATGCAACGGTGAAATGATCTACAAGACGCAGATTCCAGAAACAACAGGAACTTCGATCGTAATTCCGAGATTACGATGCAACAAGGAATTCAACTACAAGAAAACATCGAAACGACGTAGATTCATCACAACACAACGCAGAAGCGACATACAAACATAGGAGAATGGGGCAGAACGCTGGACATCAAAGCTACATCAACATACAGCATCACAAAGGTATCGTAATTTTTTTTTAGAAAACAAAAACAATGGCTGCTAGGAATACAGAAGAAACAATGATGGAAGGGGATAGTGTAACAGTTAGCTGTAATTCAATACTGGGTACAGAAAATAGCTCAAACAATGTATTTGATGGAGAAAATGTTAGTGCAGAAAGTAAGAATAGAATACCCGGAAATATTACTATTGATGCTGGTACGATGAAGGAAATGATGGAAATGCTGAGAAATATGTATAGGGAAACGAGGGAATATATTAGTAAGAAAATAGATCAAAATAGGGAAGATATTAGTAAGAGTATTACAGATCAATTAAGGGAAGATATGCAAAAGAGTCATAGGGAATTAAGAGAAGATATTGGTAAAAGCTTTGAACAAAACAGGAAATCAATTGAAAATATTGGTAGGAGTAATGATATATTAGAGCAAAAAGTAGATCAAAGCAGTGAAGAAAGTGAAAAGAAAGTTACGAAGCTAGATAGTAGTATGCCAGAAATGAAAGATGAAAATGAGGAAGTAATAGTAAGTGAGACAGGAGAAGTTTCAAAGAAAATGCTAGATATGAGCATGGAAATAGGTAACGAAGAAAGTGAGGTTAATACTAAAAGTGAGGTTAATGTAGAATGCACAGAGTTAGGAAGTCAAATGAGTAGTACTTTAAATGAGTTAAGAGAGATAAATGAGGTTAGGAATGTAGATGTAAATGAGGCGCAAGTTAATTTCAGAGGGGAGATATCAGAAATACAGAATGAGTCAGTAATGCAAAGAAGTAAATTGTACCAAGATGTTCAAATTGAAAACTCCAGTCCAGTACAGTTTAGTACAGATTTGTCAGAGTACTCTCAAGTTAAAGAGATTGCAGAAGAGTTGAAAATGAAAGTTGTTAAAAGATGTGTAGTTCAAGAAACTGTAGATAGTTTTCAAATGTTATCAGGGAACGAAATGTCATATGAATACATGAGGATATTCATGAAGAAAAATTTGAAGGTTAGGTTATGGCTACGAGTAATGTTTAGCCACACACAATTTGATCCAGGAGGGTAAATAGCAATGAGATGTAAAGTAAATGCTGGATAGGTAAAGATGACTTGCAGAGAAATGTATTGGAACGTAAGAGGGTTATCTAATTATTTATGTCATTTGAAAAGAGAAATAAATTATAAAAAAAAAAAAATAATTAAATTTTTAGTAACTGTAACAACATTTGAAAATTAAGAATGCAAAGAAGAAGGTAATGATTGAAACTTAATATGATATTAAATTAAAAGTACGAAAATACAATTCAAAGAGTATTGTTAAAATAAAATTCAAAATAAAAAAAAAATTGGTAAATATAATTAAAAATAATTGAAACAAATACTTATGTAGCAAACAGAAAATGTGAAACAGTACTTAGATTTAAGAGATGTAAATATTTGTGTAGAGGGTGAATATTTTGGTAAATATGTGTAATAATTACAAAAATCTTAAATGTATAAATTTTTGTCAACAATGTAAGAGGGTAAACAATTTTGAAACAGTGATTAAATAATTTAGGGTAAAGTATTTGCTATAAAAAAAAATGTTGTAATGTCAGATTAATATCTAAATTAATTAAACCAGAGCCAGTAAGTAGTGGCGAGATAAAACATATGTCGTGTGTTAAATACGTGTGAAGTGTAAAGTGAAAGTGATAGCGTGTGTTCCAAGATTTAGGAGACTAAAAACACAAATTATAAAATTCTAAACAAGTTATAAATATTTATAATTATGTTTCTAGTGGGGCATATGATACGGTAATTTGTATCACAAATTACTGAAATGTAAATAATTATTTTAATATGAATATGTATTTTTATGTAACATTGATTTCAGAGGTTTAATAATTGTAATTATTATTGGTAAATAATAATATATGGCTTTACTGAAACTGTTAACAATAACACAAGAATGCAGCGGTGGAGTGAGTTGTTTATCGTTACCGGGAACCAGGAAGTTACGTAATGTTTCGCGCCTTTTCGGTAAAAAAGCTTCCAGAATGTTCTCTAAAAGAAATATGTATTAGTGGTTTTCATTGGATGTTAAAATAGACGCTAATGTTGGCGCGTTTTATTAGCCAATAGCATTTCATTTATAATCTTTAGGCGTATCTTAAGGCTAGCCTATAAATAAGCCAGGTCGAGGTAGCGGGTCCCCCAGTGTGCAACAAGATTCTCAAAGCATTACACATCGTCCCCAGTTCGGCAAGATTCTCAAAACATTATACATCGTCCCCAGTGTTCAACAAGATTCTCAACACATAACACGTCAGCTCCCAGTTCAACAAGATTCTCATGTCGGTCTCTAAATTCGTAAAGTTACGCGCAGCAGAAGTACGAGAAATCTTATAAAGTATTCTACAGTTAAATATACAAAGTTGAAGTACGAGAGTTAAAAGTGATAAGAGGTTAGTACAAACAGTTTCAGTATGGCGATTATCTAGATAAATCTGTGAAAGTGTTCGTGAACGTGTTCTGCAATAAAGATTATAAAACCAATTTCTTCGTCAATATCATTCCTAGACAAAAGATTCCTTTCCGCTTCACACCCTGCAAGAGAAACATGTTCGATCCCAAACAGCTAGACGGAGGATATTTAAAATAAATTATTTAAAAAAAAAACTGATACAAATTGCTACGCCAGAGGGAACTATGGACCAGACCAACGAATGACGTCACACAAGATGGCTTCGCGTGAAGTAAACACATATTTGCTCTCGTAAATTGGCTTCCACAACGTGGTGCTATAAACACGTAAAATTGCTATTGCAAATTGGCTCCCATACGTGGGGCAGTTAAAGTTATGTAAACAAACATTTATTTGCAACATACAATCTGTTCTCTTGCAAATAGAAAATTTGAGATATACATTTTATTTCTCATGACATTATCTTAAACATATGATATTTTCATCAAAATCGTTATAGCCATTTTTGAGAAAATTAAAAAAAAGTGTACTATCTTGTTTTCATGGGTTTTCCAGATCGGTAAGCGTTAGAATACTCTTAGAGCTTTTTTCAGGTTTTTCGCGGTTATCCCTGTCCGGTAGGCAGATGATAAAGTTTTTCTATAATGTCGTCGTTTTGGCTTGTGGCGCACGGATACTAGGCACATACTCGCACACACACACACACACAGACAGACACGCAGACAGACACACACACGGACATGTTTCCAAAAATGCTTTTTTTTGGATTCAGGAGGTCTCAAAACGTTTATTTCCGGTGAAATCTCGGTATCGAATTTTTGGGTGGAATGCAATACTTCCCCTACATACTATACGTAGTAGAGAAAGTAAAAAAGTATAAGTATTGGAAAATTTAAGGAAATAACAAGCAATATCTCGAAAACGGTTCACTCAACAAAAGAAATTTATATGGCATAAGTTGTGTATTTTAACGCGATCTACATTTTTTGTGTAGTAAAATTTTGTCTATCTCATGACATTATCTTAAACATATGATATTTTCATCAAAATCGTTATAGCCATTTTTGAGAAAATTAAAAAAAGTGTACTATCTTGTTTTCATGCGTTTTCCAGATCGGTAAGCGTTAGAATACTCTTAGAGCTTTTTTCAGGTTTTTCGCGGTTATCCCTGTCCGGTAGGCAGATGATAAAGTTTTTCTATAATGTCGTCGTTTTGGCTTGTGGCGCACGGATACTAGGCACACACACACAAACACACACACATACTATAATAGTAGCGTATAAAAAATTTAACAAACAAAATCTACACAATGACAAAATTGAAAATGTATATATATTTTAACACAAAAGTGTGCAGTGCAAACGATTTTCTACCCCTAGTGAGTGTAAAATTGCGTTTACTTCACTTCTTTCAAACTGCTTAAAAATCATATAAATGGTTGTTTCACGTCATAATAAGCCTATATATACCAAAAATACTGAGTTTTTAAAAAGTCAAGAAAATGGATTTTCTAGCCCCTAGTGAGTGTTAAATCGCGTTTACTTCACTTCTTTCAAACTTCGAAAAAATCATATAAATGGTTGTTTCACGTCATAATAAGCCTATATATACCAAGAATACTCAGTTTTTAAAAAGTCAAGAAATTGGATTTTCTAGCTCCTAGTGAGTGTAAAATCGCGTTTACTTCACTTCTTTCAAACTGCTTAAAAATCATATAAATGAATGTATCACCTCATAATAAGCCTCTATATACCAAAAATACTGAGTATTCAAAAAAGTCAAGAAAATCGATTTTCTAGCCCCTAGCGAGTGTAAAATCGTGTTTACTTCACTTCTTTCAAACTGCTTAAAAATCATATAAATGGTTGTTTCACGTTATAATAAGCCTATATATACCAAGAATACTGAGTTCTTAAAAAGTCAAGAAATTCGATTTTCTAGCTGCTAGTGAGTGTAAAATCGCGTTTACTTCACTTCTTTCAAACTGGTTAAAATTCATATAAATGGATGTATCACCTCATAATAAGCCTCTATATACCAAGAATATTGAGTTTTTAAAAAGTCAAGAAAATCGATTTTCTAGCCCCTAGCGAGTGTAAAATCGTGTTTACTTCACTTCTTTCAAACTGCTTAAAAATCATATAAATGGTTGTTTCACGTTATAATAAGCCTATATATACCAAGAATACTGAGTTCATAAAAAGTCAAGAAATTCGATGTTCTAGCTGCTAGTGAGTGTAAAATCGCGTTTACTTCACTTCTTTCAAACTGCTTAAAATTCATATAAATGGATGTATCACCTCATAATAAGCCTCTATATACCAAAAATACTGAGTATTCAAAAAGTTAAGAAAATCGATTTTCTAGCCCCTAGCGAGTGTAAAATCGTGTTTACTTCACTTCTTTCAAACTGCTTAAAAATCATATAAATGGTTGTTTCACGTTATAATAAGCCTATATATACCAAGAATACTGAGTTCATAAAAAGTCAAGAAATTCGATGTTCTAGCTGCTAGTGAGTGTAAAATCGCGTTTACTTCACTTCTTTCAAACTGCTTAAAATTCATATAAATGGATGTATCACCTCATAATAAGCCTCTATATACCAAAAATACTGAGTATTCAAAAAGTTAAGAAAATCGATTTTCTAGCCCCTAGCGAGTGTAAAATCGTGTTTACTTCACTTCTTTCAAACTGCTTAAAAATCATATAAATGGTTGTTTCACGTTATAATAAGCCTATATATACCAAGAATACTGAGTTCTTAAAAGTCAAGAAATTCGATTTTCTAGCTGCTAGTGAGTGTAAAATCGCGTTTACTTCACTTCTTTCAAACTGCTTAAAATTCATATAAATGGATGTATCACCTCATAATAAGCCTCTATATACCAAGAATACTGAGTTTTTAAAAAGTCAAGAAAATCGATTTTCTAGCCCCTAGCGAGTGTAAAATCGCGTTTACTTCACTTCTATCAAACTGCTTAAAAATCATATAAATGAATGTATCACCTCATAATAAGCCTCTATATACCAAAAATACTGAGCATTCAAAAAGTTAAGAAAATCGATTTTCTAGCCCCTAGCGAGTGTAAAATCGTGTTTACTTCACTTCTTTCAAACTGCTTAAAAATCATATAAATGGTTGTTTCACGTTATAATAAGCCTATATATACCAAGAATACTGAGTTCTTAAAAGTCAAGAAATTCGATTTTCTAGCTGCTAGTGAGTGTAAAATCGCGTTTACTTCACTTCTTTCAAACTGCTTAAAATTCATATAAATGGATGTATCACCTCATAATAAGCCTCTATATACCAAGAATACTGAGTTTTTAAAAAGTCAAGAAAATCGATTTTCTAGCCCCTATGGAGTGTAAAATCGCGTTTACTTCACTTCTATCAAACTGCATAAAAATCATATAAATGAATGTATCACCTCGTAATAAGCCTCTATATACCAAAAATACTGAGCATTCAAAAAGTTAAGAAAATCGATTTTCTAGCCCCTAGCGAGTGTAAAATCGTCTTTACTTCACTTCTTTCAAACTGCTTAAAAATCATATAAATGGTTGTTTCACGTTATAATAAGCCTATATATACCAAGAATACTGAGTTCTTAAAAAGTCAAGAAATTCGATTTTCTAGCTCCTAGTGAGTGTAAAATCGCGTTTACTTCACTTCTTTCAAACTGCTTAAAATTCATATAAATGGATGTATCACCTCATAATAAGCCTCTATATACCAAGAATACTGAGTTTTTAAAAAGTCAAGAAAATCGATTTTCTAGCCCCTAGCGAGTGTAAAATCGCGTTTACTTCACTTCTTTCAAACTGCTTAAAAATCATATAAATGAATGTATCACCTCATAATAAGCCTCTATATACCAAAAATACTGAGTATTCAAAAAGTTAAGAAAATCGATTTTCTAGCCCCTAGCGAGTGTAAAATCGTGTTTACTTCACTTCTTTCAAACTGCTTAAAAATCATATAAATGGTTGTTTCACGTTATAATAAGCCTATATATACCAAGAATACTGAGTTCTTAAAAAGTCAAGAAATTCGATTTTCTAGCTGCTAGTGAGTGTAAAATCGCGTTTACTTCACTTCTTTCAAACTGCTTAAAATTCATATAAATGGATGCATCACCTCATAATAAGCCTCTATATACCAAGAATACCGAGTTTTTAAAAAGTCAAGAAAATCGATTTTCTAGCCCCTAGCGAGTGTAAAATCGCGTTTACTTCACTTCTTTCAAACTGCTTAAAAATCATATAAATGAATGTATCACCTCATAATAAGCCTCTATATACCAAAAATACTGAGTATTCAAAAAGTCAAGAAAATCGATTTTCTACCCCCTAGTGAGTGTAAAATCGCGTTTACTTCACTTCTTTCAAACTTCGAAAAATCATATAAATGGTTGTTTCACGTTATAATAAGCCTATATATACCAAGAATACTGAGTTTTTAAAAACTCAAGAAATTCGATTTTCTAGCTGCTAGTGAGTGTAAAATCGCGTTTACTTCACTTCTTTCAAACTTCGAATAAATCATATAAATGGTTGTTTCACGTCATAATAAGCCTTCATATACCAAAAATACTGAGTTACTTCACTTCTTTCAAACTGCTTAAAAATCATATAAATGAATGTATCACCTCATAATAAGCCTCTATATACCAAAAATACTGAGTATTCAAAAAGTCAAGAAAATCGATTTTCTAGCCCCTAGTGAGTGTAAAATCGCGTTTACTTCACTTCTTTCAAACTTCGAAAAATCATATAAATGGTTGTTTCACGTTATAATAAGCCTATATATACCAAGAATACTGAGTTTTTAAAAAGACAAGAAATTCGATTTTCTAGCTGCTAGTGAGTGTAAAATCGCGTTTACTTCACTTCTTTCAAACTTCGAAAAAATCATATAAATGTAGTGAAATAAAGTGAAAAAAGTGAAGTAAACACGATTTTACACTCGCTAGGGGCTAGAAAATCGATTTTCTTAACTTTTTGAATACTCAGTATTTTTGGTATATAGAGACTTATTATGAGGTGATACATTCATTTATGATTTTTAAGCAGTTTGAAAGAAGTGAAGTAAACGCGATTTTACACTCGCTAGCAGCTAGAAAATCGAATTTCTTGACTTTTTAAGAACTCAGTATTCTTGGTATATATAGGCTTATTATAACGTGAAACAACCATTTATATGATTTTTAAGCAGTTTGAAAGAAGTGAAGTAAACACGATTTTACACTCGCTAGGGGCTAGAAAATCGATTTTCTTAACTTTTTGAATACTCAGTATTTTTGGTATATAGAGGCTTATTATGAGATGATACATCCATTTATATGAATTTTAAGCAGTTTGAAAGAAGTGAAGTAAACGCGATTTTACACTCACTAGCAGCTAGAAAATCGAATTTCTTGACTTTTTAAGAACTCAGTATTCTTGGTATATATATGCTTATTATAACGTGAAACAACCATTTATATGATTTTTAAGCAGTTTGAAAGAAGTGAAGTAAACGCGATTTTACACTCGCTAGGGGCTAGAAAATCGATTTTATTGGTATATAGAGGCTTATTTTGAGGTGATACATCCATTTATACGAAGTTTAAGCAGTTTGAAAGAAGTGAAGTAAACGCGATTTTACACTCACTAGGAGCTAGAAAATCCAATTTCTTGACTTTTTAAAAACTGAGTATTCTTGGTATATATAGGCTTATTATAACGTGAAACAACCATTTATATGATTTTTTCGAAGTTTGAAAGAAGTGAAGTAAACGCGATTTAACACTCACTAGGGGCTAGAAAATCCATTTTCTTGACTTTTTAAAAACTCAGTATTTTTGGTATATATAGGCTTATTATGACGTGAAACAACCATTTATATGATTTTTTCGAAGTTTGAAAGAAGTGAAGTAAACGCGATTTAACTCACTAGGGGCTAGAAAATCGATTTTCTTTACTTGTTAAAAATTCAATATTCTTGGTATATAGAGGCTTATTATGAGGTGATACATCCATTTATATGAATTTTAAGCAGTTTGAAAGAAGTGAAGTAAACGCGATTTTCACTCACTAGGAGCTAGAAAATCCAATTTCTTGACTTTTTAAAAACTCAGTATTCTTGGTATATATAGGCTTATTATGACGTGAAACAACCATTTATATGATTTTTAAGCAGTTTGAAAGAAGTGAAGTAAACGCAATTTTACACTCACTAGGGGTAGAAAATCGTTTGCACTGCACACTTTTGTGTTAAAATATATATACATTTTCAATTTTGTCATTGTGTAGATTTTGTTTGTTAAATTTTTTATACGCTACTATTATAGTGTGTGTGTGTGTGTTTGTGTGTGTGTGCGAGTATGTGCCTAGTATCCGTGCGCCACAAGCCAAAACGACGACATTATAGAAAAACTTTATCATCTGCCTACCGGACAGGGATAACCGCGAAAAACCTGAAGAAAGCTCTAAGAGTATTCTAACGCTTACCGATCTGGAAAACGCATGAAAACAAGATAGTACACTTTTTTTAATTTTCTCAAAAATGGCTATAACGATTTTGATGAAAATATCATATGTTTAAGATAATGTCATGAGATAGACAAAATTTTACTACACAAAAAATGTAGATCGCGTTAAAATACACAACTTATGCCATATACATTTCTTTTGTTGAGTGAACCGTTTTCGAGATATTGCTTGTTATTTCCTTAAATTTTCCAATACTTATACTTTTTTACTTTCTCTACTACGTATAGTATGTAGGGGAAGTATTGCATTCCACCCAAAAATTCGATACCGAGATTTCACCGGAAATACACGTTTTGAGACCTCCTGAATCCAAAAAAAGCATTTTTGGAAACATGTCCGTGTGTGTGTCTGTCTGTGTGTCTGTCTGTGTGTGTGTGTGTGCGAGTATGTGCCTAGTATCCGTGCGCCACAAGCCAAAACGACGACATTATAGAAAAACTTTATCATCTGCCTACCGGACAGGGATAACCGCGAAAAACCTGAAAAAAGCTCTAAGAGTATTCTAACGCTTACCGATCTGGAAAACCCATGAAAACAAGATAGTACACTTTTTTTAATTTTCTCAAAAATGGCTATAACGATTTTGATGAAAATATCATATGTTTAAGATAATGTCATGAGATAGACAAAATTTTACTACACAAAAAATGTAGATCGCGTTAAAATACACAACTTATGCCATATAAATTTCTTTTGTTGAGTGAACCGTTTTCGAGATATTGCTTGTTATTTCCTTAAATTTTCCAATACTTATACTTTTTTACTTTCTCTACTACGTATAGTAAGTAGGGGAAGTATTGCATTCCACCCAAAAATTCCATACCGAGATTTCACCGGAAATACACGTTTTGAGACCTCCTGAATCCAAAAAATGCATTTTTGGAAACATGTCCGTGTGTGTGTCTGTCTGTCTGTCTGTCTGTGTGTGTGTGTATGTGCCTAGTATCTGTGCGCCACAAGCCAAAACGACATTATAGAAAAACTTTATCATCTGCCTACCGGACAGGGATAACCGCGAAAAACCTGAAAAAAGCTCTAAGAGTATTCTAACGCTTACCGATCTGGAAAACCCATGAAAACAAGATAGTACACTTTTTTTTAATTTTCTCAAAAATGGCTATAACGATTTTGATGAAAATATCATATGTTTAAGATAATGTCATGAGAAATAAAATGTATATCTCAAATTTTCTGGGAATGTCTCCAAAAGTAATCTTCATTGTGAACGCCTTTTGCATAACTGGTAAACCATAAGAGATAGACAAAATTTTACTACACAAAAAATGTAGATCGCGTTAAAATACACAACTTATGCCATATACATTTCTTTTGTTGAGTGAACCGTTTTCGAGATATTGCTTGTTATTTCCTTAAATTTTCCAATACTTATACTTTTTTACTTTCTCTACTACGTATAGTAAGTAGGGGAAGTATTGCATTCCACCCAAAAATTAGATACCGAGATTTCACCGGAAATACACGTTTTGAGACGTCCTGAATCCAAAAAAAGCATTTTTGGAAACATGTCCGTGTGTGTGTCTGTCTGTGTGTGTGTGTGTGCGAATATGTGCCTAGTATCCGTGCGCCACAAGCCAAAACGACGACATTATAGAAAAACTTTATCATTTGCCTACCGGGCAGGGACAACCGCTAAAAAACCTGAGAAAACCTCGAAAATTAGAAACGGCTTCGTCAACCACTACAGAAAACGCCTACCAACCAGGGAAAACCTATGAAAAAGCAGAAACAGCTTGCATTCGTTTACCATCCGCAGAAAACCCCAAAAAACTAGTTATTTTTAAAAAAAACGAAAAAACAAAAAGAAAAAAGAAAAAAAGGAAAAGACGAATAATATAAGTATGGCAGAAACAGCTTGCATTCGTCTACCAACCAGAGAAAACCCCGAAACACTAGTTATTTAAAATTGCTGATGAGTTCTGGATAGGCTTTTGCAAATGTTATTGTTAGCAAAACTTACCTTTTCCATCACCTCCAACATACCCCACTCCCACACCTTTTTTCTTTCAACCAATCATAATCTCTCTTATTCTCACCAATCAACAACTTTCATTTGTTCCTTTCCACCAATAACATCACTTCTTATTCCCACCAATCACAACTTCACACGTCACTTTCTGTTATACTTTTTATCCCTCGTTCGCCATCTTTCCCCCTCTTTCAGCCCCCAACCTCCGCACAGACAACACCTCACCGCTCCTTAACCTCAACTTCATGCCTCCGCCATCTTATTTAGTTCCCATTTTTACCACCGCGCCTCTCATCTCCCAACCAGATTGCCGGCAAGAACAGATCTCGTTCATTCACACCTCGACGGTTGACTCGACAGCAGCTACTGTGAACACCTACGTCGTACACGTTTTTGACCGCTTTCGACCGGCTATGAGAACCCTGCTCCTACGTACGCTAGCGACCATCACGATGGTCCAGTACCAGGTTTTTGGTATAGTTAAATTACGCCTCTGCAAAGGGTGTCTGTACCGCTTTAAAAACCTAGGTATATCAGTGCGTAGTGATGTTGGTTGATCTTAAAGCTGGTTAAGCATTTTCAAAAACAGTTTGCTTTTATTTTTTCGCGTCGCGTGCCGCGCTTTTGGTGACGCATCCACACCAGTAACAGGTAAGTACCACACGCATAATTATTTTTCGGACCTGCTTGGCGTAGGAATATATCCTTTCGTGTTTTGGTACTGTAACCTCAAATCTCCTTACCCTCCTCTTGCGTCCGCCATCTTGTTTAGTTCTCACCGCATCTCCTTGTCGCAGACCCTCCGCCATTTTTAGTTCCCACTATTTTAACCTCAAAATCTACTCTTCTAAGCTCTTGCTACCGCCATCTTCTTTTAGTTCCCATTCTCACCACCGCGTCTCCTTACCCCCACCTCTTGCGACCGCCATGTTCACCACTAACCTCCAAATTTCCTCGTCCTTAAACCTCTTGTCTCAACCATCTTATTTAGTTCCCATTTTCGCCACCGCATCTCATATCGCCCCATCTCTCTATCCACTCAAGAAAACTACCATCCAACGTTCAAAAAAATTGCTGATCAGTTCTCAACAGGCTTTTGCAAATCTTGTTGCTAGCAAAACTTACCTTTCCCATCACCTCCAACATACCCCACTCCCACACCTTTTTCTTTCCACCAATCATAATCTCTCTTATTCTTACCAATCAACAACTTTCATTTGCTCCTTTCCACCAATAACATCACTTCTTATTCCCACCAATCACAACTTCACACGTCACTTTCTGTTACACTTTTTATCCCTCGCTCCCCATCTTTTCCCTCTTTCAGTCCCAACCTCCGCACAGACAACACCTCGCCACCCAGCTCCTCTCCATCACGCGACCTCCATACTCTTCCATCTTCCTTCCTTCATCTTACACCCAAATTAACGAACCAATCAAAACACTCCACGTCACTTCCTCTTCTTCCTTCACCTTACCCCAATCCTCAATTCTTTTAACTCGTCCCAGATGAACCAATTGCAATAACGATAATCCTACCGCTCAGGGCGCTTTTCAAACTTACCGCCGCCGCCCGCAGCGACACTAGCGACACGAGCGCCCCTAGCGGCAGGATTATCGTTAAACCAATTGGCTCATCCGGGACTAATACTACTAAGATGTCGTGAGTGAGAGGATGGTGGTCGGATAAGCGAATGGCAATGGGATAATAATCACTGCCGAGAAGGTCTGAAGGACCGTCTAATCAAGGAGGGGAAGTAATGACGGACTGCAGAAAGATCCGAGACTGAGTGGGTGCCATAGGCAAGAGTATAAGAAGGTAGGGACACCAGTATATAATAAAAGTAAGCCGGAAATATCACATATGTTATAATGCATCCACGAGCATCGTCAGTGTCGGAACCCCAGAGAATGTTTGTTATTCAAATCACCAATGAAAACTAGCGGTGTGGGAATCTGTGCCAAAGCGCCCGAAGTTCGTGCGCTTGAACGACACTGAGCGGTGGCAGATAGACGTTGCAAATAGAAAAGCAGACGCCCTCCAATTGGATACGCACAGCCACAGCCGGCAATGTTGTGCGCAGCGGTATGTTGCTTCCACAAATATTATGCGCTAACAAAATAGCAACCCCACCGCTGGCACGCGGTCCAACAACAGAGTCGCACCTAAAGCAGGAAAAGATGCAAAGCGTGAGTAGGCTGCAAATGGGTTTCCTGAAGACAGACAATTGAGGGAGAACGTTAGGAAGCTAAACACTGTACGTCCGGAACCCATTAACGCTCCACTGGAGTATTTCCATTGAAAGAAAGGGTTACGGAGTCCGCTTCAGTTTCTTCCTCACCTTTACTGACAACGACAGTAAAATCCCCATCCTCTGGCGAACCCTCCGATACCCGAGAACCGGAGGAGCCCCTGCGGCTCGTGTAGCGGAGGAAGTGCGACTACTCGGTCTCTGTTTAAGTCGAGAACGAACACCCTCAGCAGACGACGCTGATGGGCGAGCACTAGTAGATGGCTTTGAGGCTGGTGGCGACACGGCGGAAGACGAAAACTGTGCCGCAGGGTCAATGCGAGACTATGGAGAGGTACTCGGTTTGTGTCGAAGCATGGACAACGGACGTGAGTGATAAGCTAACAGTGGCAACAAGAGAGCGGCGGACGAACATCCAGTGGAGGTTGCAGGTTGAAGTTGCGCAAAGCGCCGCCGTGCTTCAGGAAAGGTGAGGCGTTCCTTAACGCGCAGCTCCTGTATACACCTTCCGTCCAAAAACCTCGAACACTGTAAGAGTTGGACGGATGACATCCTCCACAGTTAAGATACAGGCCGCTCCCTCATGGACAGGTAGGCCACATCGCTCACATGGGTACGCGAGCGGGTAGTATGCCCGAAAACAGCGCATACGGCGGCACTTTCAGTCACAAAAAATATATTCCGGTAACCCCGGTACCTTTAAAGGTGTGTAACGGATATTCTTGACCATCCTGCTTGCGAGATAACCGGTACATACACCTTGATCGGAGATGCATTTCCTCGTTGGAAAGATCGTCCCTACAAGAGTTAAGCGATTTGTGTGGGACTACCCGGGTGGGATACGAGCCCAGCAAACTTGCTTTCAATAGTTTCTGAGACTGCTCCGCATTGTTCGTTTCGATCAACAACGTACCGTCTTTAAGTCGCGTCGCGTTCTTTACCTGGCCACAGATTTTATACACCTCACGCTTGATGTAAAATGGGCTAAGGTCCTTAAACGTTTTACCATCATAACCAAAAAGAGTCGGTAAAAGGGTCTTTGCGCGGATACATGATGAAATAGACCCCCATCCGGAACCGTCGGCGTCAGTCAGCCAGAGGTTAAAGAAAACACACACCATATCTTCACGGTCTGTGCCATCGTGGAAACCCTCCCAAGACCGATCTCAAGGCGTACTTCAGAAGGGCTACCTCCCAATCTCCACTGCTGGTCCATATGTGTATGCCATTCACCACACACACCACCGGCTTTAGGTCCCTACCATGCAAATAACCGCCCATGCTCCCCACTCTAGGCCACGCTGCGATCAAGGCGCAGACACAGACTTCAGGGGACTTGTGGTTAATTACACCGGAGTTCCGTCAGTGGTAACACGTCCGGCCCATGATACTAATCCAGCGACACTCAGTCACCAGAGAATTAACACAGGCCGGACCCCCAGAGAGCTACGTGGGTGGGCTCCACACCTAAGGTTACACACAGGGGCAGTGTGAGGGGTCCGCCCGACCTTTCTGCCCCAGACCGCCATCAGCGCACATGTCGGAAGCTATGCTGAAACCGTGAGAAAGAGCCACGGAGACAGAAAAGATCCCTGCTGCTGAGATAGGAGTTAGATAGATACTTTATTTGTACATTTTTCTACATAATTCTTCTTACAATGTTCCACTTATAAACTAACTTAACATATGTACAAATTTCCTTGCCAGCTATGCTGCTCTTTTTGCCTGGCACCGTGGCCTTCTGGCTCCTCTAAGCATTCCTTATTACCTTTTATCCCTATTTGCCCATCTTCTCCTTCCTCCATTTGCCTTTCTACCTTTCTTATCTTTCTTAGAGATAGGAGTTAATAAACCTAGAAGAGGAACAGGATTATTAACAACTAACAACGAAGAAGTAATGGAAAGACGTGGCACAGTCGATGAGGGTGAAGGGAACTAGTTCACCCAGTGTAGTGATAATGTGAACTCCCAGTGAAGTAGAACTACATAAAAGAACGAAACAGTGACAAAGTCACAGTATGACCCATGAAAATAAAAAAAGATAAATTTGCAATGGGTTTCTCTTGAATTACGCCAGCAGTTCCTCTCGTAAATGATGCTAACTCCACTAATTACTTTCTCTCTACTTATATAGAGGAACTGTGTATTCCACCCAAAAATTTAGTAGTGACATTTTATCAGAAATACACTTTTTGAGACTCCCTGAATAAAAAAAAAACAACTTTTAGAAAAAAAAAAGTCTCTAATATGTGCCTGTGAACAGCATAACTCAAAAACTGAAGTTGAACAAATGCCAAACTTGGCATTTACGTTTAGCATCTTCCAAAGATTTTCAAGATAATTCCCCCACTGCAAACCTTCTTTATGAAAAAATTGTTCCCAATGTTTTTGATTTTCTCTATGTTTAAGATATTTTTCACCAAAAATAAAATGTTTATCTTGAATTTTTTGGGAGTAGCTTGTGAAGTAAAAGAAAAGGTGTAAACCATACGAGACAACACAAAACGTGTAGATATCTTTAAAACACCAATTATTTCAAATAACATTTTTGTGGCATTGGCCATTTCCAAGATATGCATTATCATTGTTTTGAACTTTATACTTCATTTTTTATAATGCTGTCTGTCATTGATTCTCATAGACATCCCACTTTTAAACATCTGACAATCAATTTGATTTCCCCTTCTACATCCTACACTTTATGTGCCACATCCCAGACATGGTAATTGTCCTGCACTTTTTTGAGTATTTTGAAACTTAATGTTTTCATCTCTGGAGGTGGTAAAGCTGACTGCTACATTTATTAATACTGCAAAAAGTAGTTCCCTCTAAGTTTTACCCCGTTAGAACAGTTGGTACTGACGACTTACAATTGATTGTCTACAAATTTGGCAATTTTGGGGGTTGGCCAACCTGGCCTAATACTTAAAAACTGCCCTTTTCCCTTTTGATTGATATCCGTCAAGAATGAAGGGTGTTGGTTACAAACTAGTGAAGCGAACACAACATGTGGTTATTCTATTGGAAAATGGCAAGTAAATTAATAATAAAAATAGATAGGAATTTGAAACTCAAAGTTCATGTTAAAAACATTTTAAAAGAATTAAAATAAAAGGCTCTGTGCTTTTTGTAGTGATTGGTTAGTACGCGAAGAGGAACCAAACAGTTACAGAAAACATTCCTGCATTTACTAGTGAGGCAGAAGCCCACAAAATACAGTACTCTTTGCATTGTGTGACTGTACATTTCCCTCTGGCACTCACATCGTGGTGTTTCTGGGGAGGAATGGGTTCAGGTATCTCAAATATGAATGTAACTATTTCTGGCAAGAATTATGTTTCATTAACATGAAATACAACTTTGCAGAGGCTACACAAAAAATAATGGATAAAGTAATGCATTAGTCTTTTCTTGTGCAACCCACTTTTTAAACATTTGACTACCACTTCAGTCTCCTTGATCACTCTTGTACCTAAAAAGGAGATGTGTAATGTTTATCTTGATTAGCATGAAAAAGAAGCTCTTGTAGAAGAAATATAAACATAAATGAGAACGTAAAGAACATCAGAATTTTAAGCTTCCTCATCATGAGGAGGCAATAAGTTTAAAATGCCATTGGAATGGTTCACAATAACCTACATCTGAGAACGCCAATGCACATTCAAGATTATATGAATAAAGTGGAAAGTCGATTTTGCAGAATGGCACGTTGTTTGTAACTGACCACTGATATTTCTTCATCTACCAATGTAATACAAGTTAGGCAACATCAAAATTATAAACAGTAAGCATTTTCTAGGTGCATTGGTGGAATTGGGGGGGAGGCCTTCAGAATTATAAGAAATAAATGATTATTCTGCAAAGATGTCTTGGGATTAACAAGAAGATATGAATAGGGCAACTAGAGGAAAAAATAACAACAGATTTTGGAAAGTAGTAAAAATAAGATAGAAGATCTAGAGAAACAAGAAACCAGGGAAAAGTAAGAAGTGCTTAAGTTCATATAAAACAATAAAGAGAGAAGTTGGCAATATTCCTAGGAGGGTTAAGAGGGAGACAGGATGTTTGGGATTCCAAATGAACAAGGAAATGGTAGCCGTAATAGTAAAGACATGATTGTACATGATTCAACTTGTTTTTCAGTTCAAGAGTTTAAATGAAAAATTGTCATATACTGAAAAATATTTGACAAGATTGGATAAGACTTGACAATGTCATAAATGTGTGTTTACATGTTGTGACTTTGCCAAACTGAACCCCTTCATAACACACCGATAATAATTTATCATGAGCAAAGTAATTTACTATTAGCATCACAGTATAACAGTTTGCAATGAAATATTGTTCTTAACATAAATACATAGCATTTTCAAGTATTATGAATCAGATTACAATTAAGGAATATAATGGAAATAACTTCAATTGATAGGCTAACTACAATACACAACATGCCTGGCAATTTCTTGTCCACATCTTGTTGTGGTAATGTACAGACATGGCCTGCTTTTGTATTAACTCTCCTGCCCAGGTAAACGTTTATGTTTGCTTTTTGCTTTCAGCCATGTTGCGACGTGCTATAAATACTCTCATTTCATTGGCAGAAGCCATCAAATCATTCTCATGTCTTTGACCAATTAGACCATGTCCTTATTTGCTTTCATGACTTTCAAAGAATTTAAAAGTATTGGAAGCCATTTTGACAAGAAAAGTTGTGAAGAACTCTCAGAAAGTTTTGTAAAGCACTGAATTTGACAAAAATTTGATTGTGTACAAGGAGCTTAATTCAGAAAAAAGAAGCAAGACTATGTGTCAGTTTTTTCAAGAAAAACCAGGCAAAAATGATTAAGGAAAGTAAAAAAAGTAAAGTGAGAGGAGCAGGAAAGGAAGGAAAAGAAAAGGGCTAACTAAAGGGCAAAGGGGCACATTGCCAGTTGCAAGGTACCCTTGAAAGAAAGAAAAATCGGACTCAAATTGTACTAGAATTTAAGTAAAACTAAGATTCATACATAATTGTATCTAAAGTTTTGTATGCTGTTCAGTGCAATTACACATTATATTGTATTCTATTCTGTTAACAGCATACACTAAAATTACTAGTTACTTTCTACTAGTTGGTATTATTCTTTTGAAGCAATAGCCAGTATTGAGTTGCATATAAACAAACTACAAGTGATGCTTTTCTTAGAGAAACCGACACTCAATGAATCTGAGGGACTCAGGCTGCAATTTCTCCCAGTTTCATATTCCCGGCTAAATAGAGCTCTGGTGACTGTTTCATGTGTGCCTGGAAATGAGAACATTAAAATTTGACCAATTCTTCTCTCCTATTCCCAGGACCTGTGAAAGCTTACCGTTAATTGTGAATGCTCACATTATAACTTTGCCATTCTCGGTTATTGTGAACCAGGCTGATATAAACTCTATGAATACGACCCTTGGAACTCAGAATCTTACAGAACTCAATGTTACTAAATAGTGAAAGTTACCTTCGAGGTTGAAATTGAGACCCCAGCGCTCACTCTCGTATTGTAGCCATGTTTTCTCTGCCTCAAGAGAAAGTTGGCCTGCACATGAATAAGGAAAGCTTTTGTCAAACCCCAGATTCATGTCAAAGAAACATCACACAGCTTTCCCACACTTGTTACTTACGGGACACCAGGGTATCCGGGGGATATCTGAAGCTGAAGATCCAATCCTCTTCCACCTTGAGTATCCGTCCGGTGATGCGGGCATAGAACTCGTAGTTCTCCCGACCGAAGAGATTGCTCACTCCAAAGTTGTCAATAAGGAACTTCATGATTCGGGTTGCAACCTGAACACAGACAAGGAAACATCTGAAGACAGCATGCACATTATACTACTGTATTAGTTGGCAGCTGTCTGTTTGTTTGTTTTGATACAAAGTCTACTACCTCACTCTGTTTGCACCTACTATGATCATGTGCCAAAAGCGCTTTTTACTTTCTCTACCCAGTAGCTTGCTTACCTATTGCACCACACCAAGATTTCAACGGAAATACATGTTTTGAGGCCCCCTGAATCCAAGAAAGGAAAAAAAAAGCATTTTTAGAAAATGGTCTGAGTGAGTGAGTGAGTGAGTGAGTGAGTGAGTGAGTGAGTGAGTGTGAGTGTGTGAGTGTGTGTGTATGTGTGTGTGTGTGTGTGTGTGTGTGTGTGTATGTGTGTGTGAATAGCATAACCCCAAAAAAAAAAGTCAGATAAAGATCAAACTTGATATTGCAAAGGTTTTCAACACCCCAAACTACCCATTACATGGAAATGTTTCAAAACTTTTTGATTATCTAAAAAATGGCTCTAAATATTTTAATTAAAATACTATATATTAAACATATTTACATGTGTATCTTGGGTTTTGTGGGAATAACTTCTGAAGTCTCCTTCATTCAGAAGGAATTTTGTATAACTGGTAAACGTAAGTGAAACATGCTACACAAAAATGCAGTTATCCTTAACACACACACAATTTATTTCCAATAACCTTTTTATGGCATCAGCTACTTCCGAGATATCTATTATTAAAAGTTTCAATTCTTCAATACTTTGGCATTCTTTTAAACTCTTGTTCATTTTCAGTTGTTTCTCACTATATCATGGAAAGAGTATGGAATTTTAAGGCCAGCATATAACATCCAGTTCTTAAACATTTGACTATCACTAGTCCCTTTGTATCTATAAGGAAATGTGTCATGCAGCTATTTCTGGAAAGGTTTATCTCAATTAAAATGAAGTAGATAGGAAAATAAACATTTGTAAGAATGATTTGTATACCCACTAATATACGATAGGATGTAGAGAAAGTGATGTGAATGTAACACACCAGATTTTCTTTGTTTCTTTATATATTAGACGCATCAATATGAAAAGAAATACATATAACTAAATAAATGAAAAGGACAATTAAACTGAATATTCCTCAAAAGCAGCTAGAGAAATTAACTTATGTTTATGATAGTTGTATAGTCTTATCCCAATGTGAAGTGCTAGGTTAGCCCTATGTCAGATAGCGTCGGGGAGGTTAAGATGTTTCACATTGGCCTGTGTGAACACTCCATTATTAGGAGTAGCTGTGTGATAATACATACGTAACCAGTGGAACATTGGGTGAGCCAGCTAGTATCAAATAAAACACAATTTTGTGCTAACTTTTTAAACCGTAAAATATCAATCACTGCATAACACATCCAATTACCACTATGACAGAACAAGTGAGCAAACAATCACAGCAGTTGAAACCTTAAGCTTTGGTCGTGTAGTTATTTAATAATAATAATAATAATAATAATAATAATAATAATAATAATAATAATAATAATAATAATAATAATAATAAGTAAAACTTTGACATCAATATACACTGAAATATGGGAGAAACTGGTAAATATGACTCCCAAGACACAAGTTAAATATTTTGGAAATGACCCATAATCTGTAACAATTCAGAAAAATAACACTGGTCAATGTTGACTCTACAGTATGAAGGAAACCAGTGCCCTGATGTTTTTATGATAACACTTGCAGCTGTGTTTGTCTTCTACATGAGGATTACACAGTGTCTACCATATTTCAAAGACAAAGAATAAATCATTCATGCCTCATAACAGTTGTGTTGAGGTATTGGTATGAAGGAAAACAGAAGGCAATGCCAATGATATGTAGAGACAAGTGGAATCACCATGACAATTACTACTTTTGCATGTGCAAATCTGAACTAACCATACCTACACCGCCAGCAGACCTCAATTTTAGTGAATCTGAAAGCAGCTCTACGACTTCCAACAATGAGTTGGTTTCTGATCCAGAAGAATTTGACAATTCACCACAACAGTTTAATCAATCTGAGTTAAATGATTTACTGAGGCATTTACGGCTCACAAAACAAAAAATTGAATTACTGGGCTCAAGATTACAGGAGAAAAACTTATCATCACTGGCATTACATTTTCGTGATATAGGAATCACGAAATACAGTCAAGTACTACGCAGAAGAAGATCAACTTGTGTTTTGTGTGCAATTTTATTCAACAGTTGGGCAGGGAAACATGAGCCAAGTAACTGGCATATTTTTATCGATTCTTCCAAACAAACTCTTTAGGGCAGTGTTACTTCATAATGGCAAAAAGTTAGCTTCAATACCGCTTGCACATTCTATGAACCTAAGAGTGTCTTATGAAACACTGAAGCGTGTTCTTGAGAAAATTAAGTACTACACCATGAGTGGCTTCTGTGGTGACTTGAAGCTCATCGGTTTGTTACTAGGACAACAGGGGATACAAATAATGCCCTTGTTTTCTTTGCAAATCGGATAGCATTTACAGCGAGGGACAAACATTGAGAAACTGACCAATGGCCTGAGAGGGAGCAACTGGAACCTGGATAAAAAAATGTTACTAATGTGCCTCTTGTTGATCGCCAAAAAATTTTACTCCCTCCATTATACATGAAACTTGACAAAATGAAACAACTCGTGAAAGCACTTGACAAAAGTTGCCCCTGCTTCCAGCAGTTTAAGCAAAAGTTTCCATCATTGTAACAGGCTAAAATCATAGGGAGTATTTGATGGACCACAGATAAGGAAATTGATGAAAGGTGTTAATTTTACATCTATGAATGAAATTGAAAAATATGTATGGAATGAATTCAGAGAGGTTGTTTAACTTCTGGGCAATGTGAAAGACCCTCAATACAAAGAAGTTGTCAGAAATTGTATGCTGGAAAATTTCAGACTGCACAGCTGTAATATAAGAAGTCACATCTTGACTACTTCCCATCGAATTTAAGAGCAAGGTGAAAGGTTTCACCATGACTTAAAAGATGTTGAGTGACGTTATCAGGGATGTTGGAACCTACATATGATGGCCAATTACTGCTGGTGTCCATGCTGGAGTTCCATGGGAAAGAAAAATGGGGTACACATGCTTACCAACATACATTCTCAAATTCAGGTATGCTTTGTCATTCCTCCTCCTTATTTTCTTTAAAAGTTGTATATAAGTGTGTAATATTTTTGCAAATTTTACAACTACATTTTCATTGAACATTGTATTATTGCCAAAACGAGATGTGCTACGGAAAAACAGAATGCATTTTTTAATTCTACTAGTCAAAGTCACCTATTTTTAATCATATCACAGAAAAAAGATTTAATTTGTGACCTAGTGTAATGTTCTCAAGTGTTAATTATGAAGTATCAGTTGAGTAATTTCGATGGAGTTTTCTCTATATACATATATAACCATTCAGCACACACTGGTAATGAACTCGATTAAAACACAGCAACAATAATCATAACAGAGTGAGATGGGGTACTAACATGCGAGGCTCGCCTTCAGCAGGTCACAAGTTCAATTCCTGTTGAGTTGGCATTCTGATCTTGGGTTTCTACGCAGTTTTCCCTAGTTGAGAGGTGAATTACATAATGCCACAAATTTTCCTAACCACCATTTCTTTATCAAGTTTAAGGTTGAAGGATCAGGCAAGTGGACAGCAAGTGAGGCATGTGGTGGTGGACTTTGCTTTGAAGAACCACCTGCCTGGTGTTCGGGTGTGATAGGCCGCCACAGATAGCAGGTCTGTAGGGGTCCTGTTGGGTTAGGCAAATGCACAGCAGGTGAGACACGTAGTAGTCCAGTTTCCTTTGGGGAACTGTCTGTATGGAGTTCAGCAAAGGTGGCGAATATGACTTCCTTTTTCAAGTCACCAAATATGCCACACGCACTGCATCACTCAGCAGCATCTGAAAATCAAACGGACGGTTGCAGAAAGGGAACGTGCGCCAGCGAGTCGAAATGTCTTGCGATTCACGTTTTCGTCACATCTGGTGTTCCGTGTGGACAAGAGAGAGTAGGTCTGTGGGGATCCTGCTGGAACAGGCAAATGGATAACAGGTGAAGCATGGCAGTGGACTTCGCTTTGAGCAAACCTGTCTGGTCTTGAGTGTGTGGTGGACCCTCAGAGTGAGTAGGCCTGTGGGGATCCTGTTTGATCAGGCGAGTGGACAACAGCTCACACACGTGGCAATGGACTTTGCTTTGAGGAACTGACTGTCTGGTGTTCAGTGTGTGACAGCCCACCGAGAGAGTAGGTCTGTGGGGGTCCTGTTGGACCAGGTAAATGAATTGCACGTGAAGCATGGCAGTGGACTTTCCTTTGAGAAAACCTATTTGCTCTTCAGTGAATGGCGGGTGTTCAGAGAGGGGCCCTGTAGGGGCCCAGCTGGATCACGCGAATGGATAGACGTGAGACATGTGGTGGTGGACTTTGCTTTGAGGAACTGTCTGCCCTGAGGTTTAGTGGAGGATGTGACCTAAGAGAGAGTAGGCCTGTGGGGGGGGGGGAGGAGGTTCCTGTTGGATCAGGCGAGTGAACAGCAGAAGGGACATGTGGTGGTCGACTTTGCTTTGAGGAACTGTCTGCCCTGGTGTTTAGTGAAGGATGTGACCTCAGAGAGAGTAGGCCTGTAGGGAGGAGGACGTTCCTGTTGGATCAGGCGAGTGAACAGCAGAAGGGACATGTGGTGGTGGACTTTGCTTTGAGGAACTGTCTGCCCTGAGGTTTAGTGGAGGATGTGACCTAAGAGAGAGTAGGCCTGTGGGGGGGGAGGAGGTTCCTGTTGGATCACGCGAGTGAACAGCAGAAGGGACATGTGGTGGTCGACTTTGCTTTGAGGAACTGTCTGCCCTGGTGTTTAGTGAAGGATGTGACCTCAGAGAGAGTAGGCCTGTGGGGGGGGGGGGGAGGAGGTTCCTGTTGGATCAGGCGAGTGAACAGCAGAAGGGACATGTGGTGGTCGACTTTGCTTTGAGGAACTGTCTGCCCTGAGGTTTAGTGGAGGATGTGACCTCAGAGAGAGTAGGCCTGTGGGGGGGGGGAGGATGTTCCTGTTGGATCAGGCGAGTGAACAGCAGAAGAGACATGTGGTGGTCGACTTTGCTTTGAGGAACTGTCTGTCCTAGTGTTTAGTGAAGGATGTGACCTCAGAGAGTGTAGGCCTTTGGGGGGGGAGGAGGTTCCTGTTGGATAAGGCGAGTGAACAGCAGAAGAGACATGTGGTGGTCGACTTTGCTTTGAGGAACTGTCTGTCCTAGTGTTTAGTGAAGGATGTGACCTCAGAGAGAGTAGGCCTGTGGGGGGGGGGGGGAGGAGGTTCCTGTTGGATCAGGCGAGTGAACAGCAGAAGAGACATGTGGTGGTCGACTTTGCTTTGAGGAACTGTCTGCCCTGGTGTTTAGTTAAGGATGTGACCTCAGAGAGAGTAGGCCTGTGGGGGGAGGATGTTCCTGTTGGATCAGGCGAGTGAACAGCAGAAGAGACATGTGGTGGTCGACTTTGCTTTGAGGAACAGTCTGCCCTGGTGTTTAGTGAAGGATGTGACCTCAGAGAGAGTAGGCCTGTGGGGGGGAGGAGGTTCCTGTTGGATCAGGCGAGTGAACAGCAGAAGAGACATGTGGTGGTCGACTTTGCTTTGAGGAACAGTCTGCCCTGGTGTTTAGTGAAGGATGTGACCTCAGAGAGAGTAGGCCTGTGGGGGGGGGGGAGGATGTTCCTGTTGGATCAGGCGAGTGAACAGCAGAAGAGACATGTGGTGGTCGACTTTGCTTTGAGGAACAGTCTGCCCTGGTGTTTAGTGAAGGATGTGACCTCAGAGAGAGTAGGCCTGTGGGGGGGAGGAGGTTCCTGTTGGATCAGGCGAGTGAACAGCAGAAGAGACATGTGGTGGTCGACTTTGCTTTGAGGAACAGTCTGCCCTGGTGTTTAGTGAAGGATGTGACCTCAGAGAGAGTAGGCCTGTGGGGGGGAGGAGGTTCCTGTTGGATCAGGCAAGTGAACAGCAGAAGAGACATGTGGTGGTCGACTTTGCTTTGAGGAAATGTCTGCCCTGAGGTTTAGTGAAGGATGTGACCTCAGAGAGTACGCCTGTGGGGGGGAGGAGGTTCCTGTTGGATCAGGCGACTGAACAGCAGAAGAGACATGTGGTGGTCGACTTTGCTTTGAGGAACTGTCTGCCCTGAGGTTTAGTGGAGGATGTGACCTCAGAGAGAGTAGGCTTGTGGGGGGAGGAGGTTCCTGTTGGATCAGGCGAGTGAACAGCAGAAGAGACATGTGGTGGTCGACTTTGCTTTGAGGAACTGTCTGCCCTGAGGTTTAGTGGAGGATGTGACCTCAGAGAGAGTAGGCTTGTGGGGGAGGTTACTGTTGGATCAGGCGAACAGACCGCAGGCAAGACACATGGTGGTGGACTTTGCTTTGAGGAACTGTCTGCCTGGTGTTTAGTGAAAGATGTGACCTCAGAGAGAGTAGGCCAGTTAGGAGAGGGAGGTTCCCGATGGATCAGGCGAATAGATAGCAGGCGAGACATGTGGTGGACTTTGCTTTGAGGAACTGACTGTCTGCCTGGTGTTTAGTGAAAGATGTGACCTCAGAGAGAGTAGGCCAGTTGGGAGAGGGAGGTTCCCGATGGATCAGGCGAATAGATAGCAGGCGAGACATGTGGTGGACTTTGCTTTGAGGAACTGACTGTCTGCCTGGTGTTTAGTGAAGGATGTGACCTCAGAGAGAGTAGGCCTTTGGGGGTGAGGTTCCTGTTCGATCAGGCGAATAGACAGCAGGTAAGACACGTGGTGGTGGACTTTGCTTTGAGGAACTGACTGTCTGCTTGCTGTTTAGTGAAGGATGTAACGTTAGCGAGAATAGGCCTGTGGGGGGAGGCTCCTGTTGGATCAGGCGAACGAACAGCATGTGAGACACGTGGTGATTGACTTTGCTTTGAGGAGCTGAATACCTGCGTGGTGTTTAGTGAAGGATTTGACCTCAGAGAGAGTAGGCCTGTGGGGGGGGTTACTCTTGTATCAGGCGAGTGAACAGCAGGCGAGACACGTGGTGATGGACTTTGCTTTGCGGAACTGACTGTCGGCCTGGTGTTTAGTGAAGGATTTGACCTCAGAGAGAGTAGCCCTGTGGGGGGGGGGGAGGATTCTGTTGGATCAGGCGAATAGACAGCAGGTTAGATGTGGTGGTGGACTTTGCTTTGAGAAACAGACTGTCTGCCCTGGTGTTTAGTGAAGGATTTGACCTCAGAGAGAGTAGGTCTGTGGGTGGGGGGAGATTCCTGTTGGATCAGGCGAGTGAATTACAGGCGAGACACGTGGTGGTGGAATTTGCCTTGAGGAACTGACTGTCTGCCTGGTGTTTAGTGAAAGATATGACCTATGAGAGTAGGCCTGTGGCGGGAGGAGCTTCCTGTTGGATTACACAAATAGGCAGCAGGCTAGACACGTGGTGGAGGACTTTGGTTTTAGGAACTTACTGTCTGCCTGGTGTTTAGTGAAAGATGTGACCTCAGAGAGAGTAGGCCTGTGGGGGGAGGAGTTCCTGTTGGATCACACAAATAGGCAGCAGGCTAGACATGTGGTGGTGGACTTTGGTTTTAGGAACTGACTGTCTGCCTGTTGTTTAGTGAAGGATGGCACCTCGTAGAGAGCAGCCCGTGGGGGGAGGAGCTTCCGGTTAGATCAGGCAAATAGACAGCAGGTGAGACATGTGGTGGTGGACTTTGGTTTCAGAAACTGACTGTCTGCCTGGTATTTAGTGAAGGATGGGACCTCAGAGAGAGTAGGCCTGTGGGATGAGGAGCTTCCTGTTGGATCAGTCAAATAGAAAGCAGGTGACACATGTGGTGGTGGATTTTGGTTTTAGGAACTGACTGTCTGCCTGGTATTTAGTGAAGGATGGGACCTCAGAGAGAGCAGGCCTGCGGGGGGAGGAGCTTCCTGTTGGATCAGACAAATAGGAAGCAGGTGAAACACGTGGTGGTGGACTTTGCTTTGAGGAACTGACTGTCTGCCTGGTGTTTATTGAAGAGATGTAACCACAGAGAGAGTAGGCCTGTGGGGGGAGGAGCTTCCTGTTGGATCAGACAATTAGGAAGCAGGTGAGACACGTGGTGGTGGACTTTGCTTTGAGGAACTGACTGTCTGCCTGGTGTTTATTGAAGAGATGTAACCTCAGAGAGAGTAGGCCTGTGGGGGGAGGAGCTTCCGGATAGATCAGCCAAATAGACAGCAGGTGATACACGTGGTGGTGGACTTTGGTTTCAGGAACTGACTGTCTGCCTGGTGTTTATTGAAGAGATGTAACCTCAGAGAGAGTAGGCCTGTGGGGGGAGGAGCTTCCTGTTGGATCAGACAAATAGGAAGCAGTCGAGACACGTGGTGGTGGAATTTGTTTTGAAGAACTGACTGTCTGCCTGGTGTTTAGTGAAAGATGTGACCCAAGAGAGAGTACGCCAGTTGGGAGGGAGAGGTTTCCAATGGATCAGGCGAATAGACAGCAGGCGAGACATGTGATGGACTTAACTTTGAGGAACTGACTGTCTGCCTGGTGTTTAGTGAAGAATGTGACCTTAGAGAGAGTTGGCCTGTGGGGGGTGAGGTTTCTGTTGGATCAGGCGAATAGCCAGCAGGATAGACAAGTGGTGGTGGACTTTGCTTTGAGGAACTGACTGTCTGCCTGGTGTTTAAGTGAAGGATGTGACCTCAGAGAGAGTAGGCCTGTGGGGGGTGAGGTTCCTGTTGGATCAGGCGAATAAACAGCAGGTAAGACACGTGGTGGTGTACTTTGCTTTGATGAACTGACTGTCTGCCTGGTGTTTAGTGAAGGATGTGACCTCAGAAAGAGTAGGCTTGTGGGGGAGGTTACTGTTGGATCAGGCGAACAGACCGCAGGCAAGACACATGGTGGTGGACTTTGCTTTGAGGAACTGTCTGCCTGGTGTTTAGTGAAAGATGTGACCTCAGAGAGAGTAGGCCGGTTGGGAGAGGGAGGTTCCCGATTGATCAGGCGAATAGATAGCAGGCGAGACATGTGGTGGACTTTGCTTTGAGGAACTGACTGTCTGCCTGGTGTTTAGTGAAAGATGTGACCTCAGAGAGAGTAGGCCAGTTGGGAGAGGGAGGTTCCCGATGGATCAGGCGAATAGATAGCAGGCGAGACATGTGGTGGACTTTGCTTTGAGGAACTGACTGTCTGCCTGGTGTTTAGTGAAGGATGTGACCTCAGAGAGAGTAGGCCTTTGGGGGTGAGGTTCCTGTTCGATCAGGCGAATAGACAGCAGGTAAGACACGTGGTGGTGGACTTTGCTTTGAGGAACTGACTGTCTGCTTGCTGTTTAGTGAAGGATGTAACGTTAGTGAGAGTAGGCCTGTGGGGGGAGGCTCCTGTTGGATCAGGCGAACGAACAGCATGTGAGACACGTGGTGATTGACTTTGCTTTGAGGAGCTGAATACCTGCGTGGTGTTTAGTGAAGGATTTGACCTCAGAGAGAGTAGGCCTGTGGGGGGGGGTTACTCTTGTATCAGGCGAGTGAACAGCAGGCGAGACACGTGGTGATGGACTTTGCTTTGCGGAACTGACTGTCGGCCTGGTGTTTAGTGAAGGATTTGACCTCAGAGAGAGTAGCCCTGTGGGGAGGGAGGTTCCGGTTGGATCAGGGAAATAGGAAGCAAGTGGGACACGTGGTGGTGGACTTTGCTTTGAGCAACTGACTGCCTGGCTTGTGTTTAGTGAAAAATGTAACCTCAGAAAAAGTAGGCCTGTGGGCATTGAGGTTCCTGTTGGATCAGGCGAATAGACAGCAGATGAGACACGTGGAGGTTGACGTTGCTTTGAGGAACTGACTGTTTGCCTGGTGGTTAGTGAAGGATGTGACCTCAGAGAGAGTAGGCCTGTGGGGTGGAGGTTCCTGAGGGATCAGACGAGTAAACAGCATGTGAGACATGTGGTGGTTGACTTTGCTTTGAGAAACTGCCTGTCTGCCTGGTGTTTAGTGAAAGATGTGAACTCAGAGAGATTAGGCCTGTGGAGGGGAGGTTTCTGTTGGATCAGGCAAGTGAACAGCAGGCGACACACGTGGTGGTGGACTTTGCTTTGAGGAATTGACTCACTGGTTGGTGCTTAGTGAAAGATGTGACCTTAGAGAGAGCAGTCCTGTGGGGAGGAGGTTCCTGTTGGATCAGGCTAGTGAACAGCATTTGAGACACGTGGTGATGGACTTTGCTTTGAGGAACCGACTGTCTGTCTTGTTTTTAAAGAAGGATGTTATCTTAAGGAGAGTAGGCCTGTGGGCGGTGGGAGGTTCCGGTTGGATCAGGCGAGTGAAGAGCAGGCGAGACACGTGAGGAACTTTGCTTTGAGGAACTGTCTGCCCTGGTGTTCAATGAAGGATCTGACCTCAGAGAGAGTAGGCCTGTGAGCGGGGAGGTTGCTGTTGGATCAGGCGTGTGAACAGCAGGCGAGACATGTGGTGATGGACTTTGCTTTGAGGAACTGCCTTTCTGCCTGGTGTTTAGTGAAAGATGTGACCTCAGAGAGAGTAGGCCTTGGGGGAAGGAGCTTCCTGTTGGATGAGGCAAATAGACAGCACGCGAGACACGTGGTGGTGGACTTTGCTTTGAGGAACTGACTGTCTGTCCTGTGTTTACTGAAAGATGGGACCTCAGAAAGAGTAGGCCTGTGGGGGAGGAGAATCCTGTTGGATCAGGCAAATAGACAGCAAGCGAGAACTGTGGTGGTGGATTTTGGTTGTAGGAACTGACTGTCTGCCTGGAATTTAGTGAAGGATGGGACTTCATAGAGAGTAGGCCTGTGGGAGGAGGAGCTTCCTGTTGGATCAGGCAAATAGACAGCAGGTAACACATGTGGTGGTGGACTTTGGTTTCAGGAACTGACTGTCTGCTTGGTATTTAGTGAAGGATGGGACCTCAGAGAGAGTAGGCCTGTGAGGGAGGAGCTTCCTGTTGGATCAGGCAAACAGGTAGAAGGTGAGACATGTGATAGTGGACTTTGGTTTGAGGAACTGACTGTCTGTCTGCTGTTTAGTGAAAGATGTGACCTCAGAGAGAGTAGGCCAGTTGGGAGGGCGAGGTTCCCGATGGATCAGGTGAATACAGGCGAGACATGTGGTGGACTTTGCTTTGAGGAACTGACTGTCTGCCTGGTGTTTACTGAAGGATGTGACCCCAGAGAGAGTAGGTCTGTGCGGAGAGGTTCCTGTTGGATCATGCGAATAGACAGCAGGGAAGACACATGGTGGAGGACCTGGCTTTGAGGACTTGAATGTCTGCTTGGTGTTTAGTAAAGGATGTGACCTCAGAGAGAGTAGGCCTGTAAGAAGGAGGTTCCTTTGGATCAGGCGAGCGAACAGCATGTGAGCCACGTGGTGATTGACTTTGCTTTGAGGAACTGACTGTCTACCTTGTTTTTAGAGAAGGATGTTATCTTAACGAGAGTACGACTGTGGGGGGTGGGTTCCTGTTGGATCAGGCGAGAAACGTGGTGATTGACTTTGCTTTGAGGAACTGACTGTCTACCTTGCTTTTAGAGAAGGATGTAACCCCAGAGAGAGCTGGCCTGTAACGGGTGAGGTTCCTATTGGATCAGGCGAATAGACAGCAGGTGAGACACGTGGAGATTGACATTGCTTTGAGGAACTGACTGTCTGCCTGCTGATTAGTGAAGGATGCGACCTCAGAGAGAGTAGGCCTGTAAGAGGGAGGTTCCTGATGGAGCAGAAGAGTGAACAGCATGAGAGACATGTGGAGGTGGACTTTGCTTTGAGGAACTGACTGTCTGTCTGGTTTTTAGTGAAGATTGGGACCTCAGAGAGAGTAGGCCTGTGGGGGGAGGAGCTTCCTGTTGGATGGGCAAAGAGACAGCAGGCGAGACACGTGGTGGTGGACTTTGCTTTGAGGAACTGACTGTCTGCCTTGTTTTTAGAGAAGAATGTTCGCTTAACGAGAGTAGGCCTGTGGGGGGGGGAGGATCCTGTTGGATCAGGCGAGTGAAGAGCAGGCGAGATACCTGATGAACTTTGCTTTGAGGAACTGTCTGCCCTAGTGTTCAGTGAAGGATGTGAGCTCAGAGAGAGTAGGCCTGAGGGAAGTTGCTGTTGGATCAGGCGAGTGAACAGCAGGCGAGACATGTGGTGATGGACTTTGCTTTGAGGAACTGACTGTCGACCTGTTGTTTAGAGAAGGATTTGACTTCAGAGTAGGCCTGTGGGGGGGAGGTTCCTGTTGGATCAGGCGAATAGACAGCAGGCAAGACATGTGGTGCTGGACGTTGCTTTGAGGAACTGACTGTCTGCCTGGTGTTTAGTGAAGGATGGGACCTCAGAGAGAGTAGGCTTGTGGGGAAGGAGCTTCCTGTTGGTGAGGCAAATAGACAGCAAGCGAGACATGTGGTGGAGGACTTTGGTTTCAGGAACTGACTGTCTGCCTGGTATTTAGTGAAGAATGAGACCTGAGAGACAGTAGGCCAGTTGGGAGGGCGATGTTCCCGATGAATTAGGCGAATAGACAGCAGGCGAGACACGTGATGGTAAACTTTGCCTTTAGGAACTGACTGTCTGCATGGTGTTTAGTGAAGGATGTGACCTCAGAGAGGGTAGGCCTGTGGGGGGAGGTTCCTGTTGGATCAGGCGAGCGAACAGCATGTAAGACACGTGGTGATTGACTTTGCTTAGAGGAACTGAATGTCTCGTGCTGTTTAGTGAAGGATATGACCTCAGAGAGAGTAGGCCTGTGGGGGGGGGGTTCCTGTTGGATCAGGCGAGTGAAAAGCAGGCGAGACACGTGGTGATAGACTTTGCTTTGCGGAACTGACACTCGGCCTGGTGTTTAGTGAAGGATTTGACCTCAGAGAGAGTACCCCTGTGGGGGTGGGAGGTTCCGGTTGGATCCGGGAAATAGGAAACAAGCGCGACACGTGGTGGTGGACTATGCTTTGAGCAACTCACTGTCTGCCTCGTGTTTAGTTAAAGATGTAACCTTAGATAAAGTAGGCCTGTGGGGATTGAGGTTCCTGTTGTATCAGGCGAGTGAACAGCAGAAGAGACATGTGGTGGTCGACTTTGCTTTGAGGAACTGTCTGCTCTGAGGTTTAGTGAAGGATGTGATCTCAGAGAGAGTAGGCCTGTGGGGGGAGGAGGTTCCTGTTGGATCAGGCGAGTGAACAGCAGGAGACATGTGGTGGTCGACTTTGCTTTGAGGAAATGTCTGCCCTGGTGTTTAGTGAAGGATGTGACCTCAGAGAGAGTAGGCCTGTGGGGGAGGAGGTTCCTGTTGGATAAGGCGAGTGAACAGCAGAAGAGACATGTGGTGGTCGACTTTGCTTTGAGGAACTGTCTGTCCTAGTGTTTAGTGAAGGATGTGACCTCAGAGAGAGTAGGCCTTTGGGGGGAGGTTCCTGTTGGATCAGGCGAGCGAACAGCAGGCGAGACACGTGGTGATGGACTTTGCTTTGCGGAACTGACACTCGGGCTGGTGTTTAGTGAAGGATATAACCTCAGAGAGAGTACCCCTGTGGGGGTGGGAGGGTCTGGTTGGATCAGGGAAATAGGAAACAAGCGGGACACGTGGTGGTGGACTTTGCTTTGAGTAACTGACTGTCTGCCTCGTGTTTATTGAAAGATGTAACCTCAGAAAAAGTAGGCCTGTGGGGATGGAGGTTCCTGTTGGATCAGGCGAGTGAACAGCAGAAGAGACATGTGGTGGTCGACTTTGCTTTGAGGAAATGTCTGCCCTGGTGTTTAGTGAAGGATGTGACCTCAGAGAAAGTAGGCTTGTGGGGGGAGGAGCTTCCTGTTGGATCAGGCAAATAGGCAGCAGGCTAGACATGTGGTGGTGGACTTTGGTTTTAGGAACTGACTGTCTGCCTGTTGTTTAGTGAAGGATGGCACCTCGTAGAGAGCAGCCCGTGGGGGGAGGAGCTTCCGGTTAGATCAGGCAAATAGACAGCAGGTGAGACATGTGGTGGTGGACTTTGGTTTCAGAAACTGACTGTCTGCCTGGTATTTAGTGAAGGATGGGACCTCAGAGAGAGTAGGCCTGTGGGATGAGGAGCTTCCTGTTGGATCAGGCAAATAGAAAGCAGGTGACACATGTGGTAGTGGACTTTGGTTTCAGGAACTGACTGTCTCCCTGCTGTTTAGTGAAGGATGGGACCTCAGAGAGAGCAGGCCCGTGGGGGGAGGAGCTTCCTGTTGGATCAGACAAATAGGAAGCAGGTGAGACACGTGGTGGTGGACTTTGCTTTGAGGAACTGACTGTCTGCCTGGTGTTTATTGAAGAGATGTAACCTCAGAGAGAGTAGGCCTGTGGGGGGAGGAGCTTCCTGTTGGATCAGACAAATAGGAAGCAGTCGAGACACGTGGTGGTGGAATTTGCTTTGAAGAACTGACTGTCTGCCTGGTGTTTAGTGAACGATGTGACCCCAGAGAGAGTACGCCAGTTGGGAGGGAGAGGTTTCCAATGGATCAGGCGAATAGACAGCAGGCGAGACATGTGATGGACTTAACTTTGAGGAACTGACTGTCTGCCTGGTGTTTAGTGAAGAATGTGACCGCAGAGAGAGTTGGCCTGTGGGGAGTGAGGTTTCTGTTGGATCAGTCGAACAGCCAGCAGGAAAGACACGTGGTGGTGGACTTTGCTTTGAGGAACTGACTGTCTGCCTGGTGTTTAGTGAAGGATGTGACCTCAGAGAGAGTAGGCCTGTGGGGGCTGAGGTTCCGTTTGGATCAGGCGAATGAACAGCAGGTAAGACACGTGGTGGTGGACTTTGCTTTGATGAACTGACCGGCTGCCTGGTGTTTAGTGAAGGATGTGACCTCAGAGAGAGTAGGCCTGTGGGGGAGGTTCCTGTTGGATCAGGCGAACAGACAGCAGGCAAGACACATGGTGGTGGACTTTGCTTTGAGGAACTGACTGTCTGCCTGGTGTTTAGTGAAAGATGTGAGCTCAGAGTAGGCCAGTTGGGAGAGGGAGGTTTCCGATGGATCAGGCGAATAGATAGCAGGCGAGACATGTGGTGGACTTTGCTTTGAGGAACTGACTGTCTGCCTGGTGTTTAGTGAAAGATGTGACCTCAGAGAGAGTAGGCCAGTTGGGAGAGGGAGGTTCCCGATGGATCATGCGAATAGATAGCAGGCGAGACATGTGGTGGACTTTGCTTTGAGGAACTGACTGTCTGCCTGGTGTTTAGTGAAGGATGTGACCTCAGAGAGAGTAGGCCTGTGGGGGTGAGGTTCCTGTTGGATCAGGCGAATAGACAGCAGGTAAAACACGTGGTGGTGGACTTTGCCTTGAGGAACTGTCTGCTTGGTGTTTCGTGAAGGATGTAACCTCAGAAAATGTAGACCTGTGGGCATTGAGGTTCCTGTTGGATCAGGCGAATAGACAGCAGATGAGACACGTGGACGTTGACGTTGCTTTGAGGAACTGACTGTTTGCCTGGTGGTTAGTGAAGGATGTGACCTCAGAGAGAGAAGGCCTGTGGGGTGGAGGTTACTGATGGATCAGACGAGTAAACAGCATGTGAGATATGTGGTGGTTGACTTTGCTTTGAGAAACTGCCTGTCTGCCTGGTGTTTAGTGAAAGATGTGAACTCAGAGAGAGTAGGCCTGTGGAGGGGAGGTTTCTGTTGGATCAGGCAAGTGAACAGCAGGCGACACACGTGGTGGTGGACTTTGCTTTGAGGAATTGACTCACTGGCTGGTGCTTAGTGAAAGATGTGACCTCAGAGAGAGCAGTCCTGTGGGGAGGAAGTTCCTGTTGGATCAGGCGAGTGAACAGCATTTGAGACACGTGGTGATGACTTTGCTTTGAGGAACCGACTGTCTGCCTTGTTTTTAGAGAAGGATGTTATCTTAAGGAGAGTAGGCCTGTGGGCGGTGGGAGGTTCCTGTTGGATCAGGCGAGTGAAGAGCAGGCGAGATCCGTGAGGAACTTTGCTTTGAGGAACTGTCTGCCCTGGTGTTCAGTGAAGGATCTGACCTCAGAGAGAGTAGGCCTGTGAGGGGGAGGTTGCTGTTGGATCAGGCGTGTGAACAGCAGGCGAGACATGTAGTGATGGACTTTGCTTTGAGGAACTGACTGTCGACCTGGTGTTTAGAGAAGGATTTGACTTCAGAGAGAGTAGGCCTGTGTGGGGGAGGTTCGTGTTGGATTAGGCGAATAGGCAGCAGGCGAGACATGTGGTGGTGGACTTTGCTTTGAGGAACTGCCTTTCTGCCTGGTGTTTAGTGAAAGATGTAACCTCAGAGAGAGTAGGCCTTGGGGGAAGGAGCTTCCTGTTGGATGAGGCAAATAGACAGCACGCGAGACACGTGGTGGTGGACTTTGCTTTGAGGAACTGACTGTCTGCCCTGTGTTTACTGAAAGATGGGACCTCAAAAAGAGTAGGCCTGTGGGGGAGGAGAATCCTGTTGGATCAGGCAAATAGACAACAAACGAGACATGTGGTGGTAGACTTTGGTTGTAGGAACTGACTTTCTGCCTGGAATTTAGTGAAGGATGGGACTTCATAGAGAGTAGGCCTGTGGGACGAGGAGCTTCCTGTTGGATCAGGCAAATAGACAGCAGGTGACACATGTGGTGGTGGACTTTGGTTTCAGGAACTGTCTGCTTGGTATATAGTGAAGGATGGGACCACAGAGAGAGTAGGCCTGTGAGGGAGGAGCTTCCTGTTGGATCAGGAAAAAAGGTAGAAGGTGAGACATGTGATAGTGGACTTTGGTTTGAGGAACTGACTGTCTGTCTGGTGTTTAGTAAAGATGTGACCTCAGAGAGAGCTGGCCTGTAGGGGGTGAGGTTCCTATTGGATCAGGCGAATAGACAGCAGGTTAGATGTGGTGGTGGTCTTTGCTTTGAGGAACTAATTGTCTGCGTGGTGTTTAATGAAAGATGTGATCTTAGAGAGAGTAGGCCTGTGGGGGGGGGGAGGTTGCTGTTGGATCAGGCGAATAGACAGCAGGTTAGATGTGGTGGTGGACTTTGCTTTGAGGAACAGACTGTCCGCCCTGGTGTTTAGTGAACGATTTGACCTCAGAGAGAGTAGGTCTGTGGGTGGGGGGAGATTCCTGTTGGATCAGGCGAGTGAACAACAGGCGAGACACGTGGTGGTGGAATTTGCCTTGAGGAACTGACTGTCCGCCCTGGTGTTTATTGAAGAGATGTAACCTCAGAGATAATAGGCCTGTGGGGGGAGGAGCTTCCTGTTGGATCAGTCAAATAGGAAGCAGGCGAGACACGTGGTGGTGGACTTTGGTTTTAGGAACTGACTGTCTGCCTGGTATTTATTGAAGGATGGCACCTCGTAGAGAGCAGTCCAGTGGGGGGAGGAGCTTCCGGTTAGATCAGCCAAATAGACAGCAGGTGAGACATGTGGTGGTGGACTTTGGTTTCAGGAACTGACTCTCTGCCTGGTATTTAGTGAAGGATGGGACCTCAGAGAGAGTAGCCCTGTGGGATGACGAGCTTCCTGTTGGATCACGCAAATAGAAAGCAGGTGACACATGTGGTGCTGGACTTTGGTTTCAGGAACTGACTGTCTCCCTGGTGTTTAGTGAAGGATGGGACCTCAGAGAGAGAGCAGGCCTGTGGGGGGAGGAGCTTCCTGTTGGATCAGGCAAATAGGAAGCAGGTGAGACACGTGGTGGTGGACTTTGCCTTGAGGAACTGACTGTCTGCCTGGTGTTTATTGAAGAGATGTAACCTCAGAGATAATAGGCCTGTGGGGGGATGAACTTCCTGTTGGATCAGTCAAATAGGAAGCAGGCGAGACACGTGGTGGTGGAATTTGCTTTCAGGAACTGTCTGCCTGGTATTTAGTGAAGAATGAGACCTGAGAGAGAGTAGGTCAGTTGGGAGGGCGATGTTCCCGATGAATTAGGCGAATAGACAGCAGGCGAGACACGTGATGGTAAACTTTGCTTTTAGGAACTGACTGTCTGCATGGTGTTTAGTGAAAGATGTGACCTCAGAGAGAGTAGGCCTTGGGGGAAGGAGCTTCCTGTTGGATGAGGCAAATAGACAGCACGCGAGACACGTGGTGGTGGACTTTGCTTTGAGGAACTGACTGTCTGCCCTGTGTTTACTGAAAGATGGGCCTCAAAAAGAGTAGGCCTGTGGGGGAGGAGAATCCTGTTGGATCAGGCAAATAGACAGCAAACCAGACATGTGGTGGTAGACTTTGGTGGTAGGAACTGACTTTCTGCCTGGAATTTAGTGAAGGATGGGACTTCATAGAGAGTAGGCCTTTGGGAGGAGGAGCTTCCTGTTGGATCAGGCAAATAGACAGCAGGTGACACATGTGGTGGTGGACTTTGGTTTCAGGAACTGTCTGCTTGGTATTTAGTGAAGGATGGGACCTCAGAGAGAGTAGGCCTGTGAGGGAGGAGCTTCCTGTTGGATCAGGAAAAAAGGTAGAAGGTGAGACATGTGATAGTGGACTTTGGTTTGAGGAACTGACTGTCTGTCTGGTGTTTAGTAAAGATGTGACCTCAGAGAGAGTAGGCCAGTTGGGAGGGCGAGGTTCCCGATGGATCAGGCGAATACAGGCGAGACATGTGGTGGACTTTGCTTTGAGGAACTGACTGTCTGCCTGGTGTTTACTGAAGGATGTGACCTCAGAGAGAGTAGGCCTGTGCGGAGAGGTTCCTGTTGGATCATGCGAATAGACAGCAGGTAAGACACGTGGTGGAGGACCTGGCTTTGAGGACTTGAATGTCTGCTTGGTGTTTCGTAAAGGATGTGACCTCAGACAGAGTAGGCCTGTGGGAGGACGTTCCGGTTGGATCAGGCGAGCGAACAGCATGTGAGCCATGTGGTGATTGACTTTGCTTTGAGGAACTGACTGTCTACCCTGTTTTTAGAGAAGGATATTATCTTAACGAGAGTAGGCCTGTGGGGGGTGGGTTCCTGTTGGATCAGGCGAGAAACGTGGTGATGGACTTTGCTTTGCGGAACTGACTGTCGACCTGGTGTTTAGTGAAGGATTTGACCTCAGAAGGGAGTAGCCCTGTGGGGGGGGGGGGGAGGTTCCGGTTGGATCAGGCAAATAGGAAGCAGGCGGGACACGTGGTGGTGAATTTGCTTTGAGGAACTGACTGTCTGCCTCGTGTTTAGTGAAAGATGTAACCTCAGAGAGAGCTGGCCTGTAGGGGGTGAGGATCCTATTGGATCAGGCGAATAGACAGCAGGTTAGATGTGGTGGTGGTCTTTGCTTTGAGGAACTAATTGTCTGCGTGGTGTTTAATGAAAGATGTGATCTTAGAGAGAGTGGGCCTGTGGGGGGGGGGAGGTTGCTGTTGGATCAGGCGAATAGACAGCAGGTTAGATGTGGTGGTGGACTTTGCTTTGAGGAACAGACTGTCCGCCCTGGTGTTTAGTGAACGATTTGACCTCAGAGAGAGTAGGTCTGTGGGTGGGAGAAGATTCCTGTTGGATCAGGCGAGTGAACAACAGGCGAGACACGTGGTGGTGGAATTTGCCTTGAGGAACTGACTGTCCGCCCTGGTGTTTATTGAAGAGATGTAACCTCAGACATAATAGGCTTGTGGGGGGAGGAGCTTCCTGTTGGATCAGTCAAATAGGAAGCAGGCGAGACACGTGGTGGTGGACTTTGGTTTTAGGAACTGACTGTCTGCCTGGTATTTATTGAAGGATGGCACCTCGTAGAGAGCAGTCCAGTGGGGGGAGGAGCTTCCGGTTAGATCAGCCAAATAGACAGCAGGTGAGACATGTGGTGGTGGACTTTGGTTTCAGGAACTGACTGTCTGCCTGGTATTTAGTGAAGGATGGGACCTCAGAGAGAGTAGGCCTGTGGGATGACGAGGTTCCTGTTGGATCACGAAAATAGAAAGCAGGTGACACATGTGGTGCTGGACTTTGGTTTCAGGAACTGACTGTCTTCCTGGTGTTTAGTGAAGGATGGGACCTCAGAGAGAGAGCAGGCCTGTGGGGGGAGGAGCTTCCTGTTGGATCAGGCAAATAGGAAGCAGGTGAGACACGTGGTGGTGGACTTTGCTTTGAGGAACTGACTGTCTGCCTGGTGTTTATTGAAGAGATGTAACCTCAGAGATAATAGGCCTGTGGGGGGAGGAGCTTCCTGTTGGATCAGTCAAATAGGAAGCAGGCGAGACACGTGGTGGTGGAATTTGCTTTCAGGAACTGACTGTCTGCCTGGTGTTTAGTGAAAGATGTGACCCCAGAGAGAGTACGCCAGTTGGGAGGGACAGGTTTCCGATGGATCAGACGAATAGACAGCAGGCGAGATATGTGATGGACTTTGCTTTGAGGAACTGACTGTCTGCCTGGTGTTTAGTGAAGGATGTGACCTCAGAGAGAGTTAGTCTCTGGGGGGTGAGGTTTCTGTGTGATCAGGCGAATAGACAGCAGGTAAGACAAGTGGTGGTGGACTTTGCTTTGAGGAAGTGACTGTCTGCCTGGTGTTTAGTGAAGGATTGGACCTCAGAGAGAGTAGGCCTGTGAGGGTGACGTTTCTGTTGGATCAGGCGAAATCACAGCAGGTAAGACACGTGGTGGTGGACTTTGCTTTCAGGAACTGACTCTCTGCCTGGTGTTTAGTGAAAGATGTGACCTCATAGAGAGTAGGCCAGTTGGGAGGGGAGGTTCCCGATGGATCAGGCGAATAGATAGCAGGCGAGACATGTGGTGGACTTTCCTTTGAGGAACTGACTCTCTGCCTGGTGTTTAGTGAAGGATGTGACCACAGAGAGAGTAGGCCTGTGTGGGGAGGTTCCTGTTGGATCAGGCGAGCGAACAGCAGGCGAGACACGTGGTGATGGACTTTGCTTTGCGGAACTGACTGTCGGCCTGGTGTTTAGTGAAGGATTTGACCTCAGAGAGAGTAGCGCTTGTGGGGGGGGAGGTTCCGGTTGGATCAGGGAAATAGGAAGGAAGCGGGACACGTGGTGGTGGACTTTGCTTTGAGTAACTGACTGTCTGCCTCGTGTTTAGTGAAAGAAGTAACCTCAGAGAGAGCATGCCTGTGGGGGGTGAGGTTCCTACTGGATCAGGCGAATAGACAGCAGGTGAGACACATGGAGATTGACGGTGCTTTGAGGAACTGACTGTCTGCGTAGTGTTTAGTGAAGGATGCGACCTCAGAGAGTAGGCCTGTGGGGGGGAGGTTCCTGATTGATCAGACGAGTAAACAGCATGTGAGACATGTGGTGGTGGACTTTGCTTTGAGGAACTGACTGTCGGCCTGGTGTTTAGTGAAGGATTTGACCTCAGAGAGAGTAGCCCTGTGGGGGGGGGTTAGGTTCCTATTGGATCAGGCGAATAGACAGCAGGTGAGACACGTGGAGATTGATGTTGCTTTGAGGAACTGACTGCCTGGTGTTTTAGTGAAGGATGCGACCTCAGAGAGAGTTGGCCTGTGGGAGAGCTTCCTGATGGAGCAGACGAGTGAACAGCATGAGAGACATGTGGTGGTGGACTTTGCTTTGAGGAACTGACTGTCTGCATGGTTTTTAGTGAAGGATGGGACCTCAGAGAGAGTAGGCCTGTGGGGGGAGGAGCATCCTGTTGGATGAGGCAAATAGACAGCAGGCGAGACATTGGTGATGGACTTTGCTTTGAGGAACTGACTGTCGACCTGGTGTTTAGTGAAAGATGTGACCTTAGAGAGAGTAGGCCTTTGGGGGAGGGAGGTTCCTGTTTGATCAGGCGAGTGAACAGTAGGCGAGACACGTGGTGGTGGACTTTGGTTGTAGGAACTGACTGTCTGCCTGGTGTTTAGTGAAGGATGGGGCGTCAGAGAGAATAGTCCTGTAAGGGAAGGAGCCTCCTGTTGGATCAGGCAAATAGACAGCAGGTGAGACATGTGGTGGTGGACTTTGGTTTCAGTAACTGACTGTCTGCCCAGTATTTAGTGAAGGATGGGACCTCAGAGAGAGTAGGCCTCTGGGAGGAGGAGCTTCATGCTGGATCAGGCAAATAGGAAGCAGGCGAGACATGTGGTGGAGGACTTTCCTTTGAGGAACTGACACTCGGCCTGGTGTTTAGTGAAGGATTTGACCTCAGAGAGAGTACCCCTGTGAGGGTGGGAGGTTCCTGTTGATCCGGGAAATAGGAAACAATTGGGACACGTGGTGGTGGACTTTGCTTTGAGCAAATGACTGTCTGCCTCGTGTTTAGTGAAAGATGAAACCTCAGACAAAGTAGGCCTGTGGGGATTGAGGTTTCTGTTGGATCAGGCGAGTGAACAGCAGAAGAGACATGTGGTGGTCGACTTTGCTTTGAGGAACTGTCTGCCCTGAGGTTTAGTGAAGGATGTGACCTCAGAGAGAGTAGGCCTGTGGAGGGAGGAGGTTCCTGTTGGATCAGGCGAGTGAACAGCAAAAGAGACATGTGGTGGTCGACTTTGCTTTGAGGAAATGTCTGCCCTGGTGTTTAGTGAAGGATGTGACCTAAGAGAGAGTAGGCTTTTGGGGGGAGGAACTTCCTGTTGGATCAGGCGAGTGAACTTTAGAAGGGACATGTGGTGGTCGAATTTGCTTTAGACGAACTGTCTACTGCGGTGTTTAGTGAAGGATGTAACCTCAGAGAGAGTAGGCCTGTGGGGGGAGGAGGTTCCTATTGGATAAGGCGAGTGAACAGCAGAAGAGACATGTGGTGGTCGACTTTGCTTTGAGGAACTGTCTGTCCTAGTGTTTAGTGAAGGATGTGACCTCAGAGAGAGTAGGCCTTTTGGGGTAGGTTCCTGTTGGATCAGGCGAGCGAACAGCATGTGAGACACGTGGTGATTGACTTTGCTTACAGGAACTGAATGTCTGCGTGCTGTTTAGTGAAGGATTTGACCTCAGAGAGAGTAGGCCTGTGGGGGAGCGGTTCCTGTTGGATCAGGCGAGTGAACAGCAGGCGAGACACGTGGCGATGGACTTTGCTTTGTGGAACTGACACTCGGTCTGGTGTTTACTGAAGGATTTGACCTCAGAGAGAGTACACCTGTGGGGGTGGGAGGTTCTGGTTGGATCAGGGAAATAGGAAACAAGCGGGACACGTGGTGGTGGACTTTGCTTTGAGCAACTGACTGTCTGCCTCGTGTTTAGTGAAAGATGTAACCTCAGAAAAAGTAGGCCTGTGGGGATTGAGGAACCTGTTGGATCAGGCGAGTGAACAGCAGAAGAGACATGTGGTGGTCGATTTTGCTTTGAGGAACTGTCTGCCCTGAGGTTTAGTGAAGGATGTGACCTCAGAGCGAGTAGGCCTGAGGGAGGAGGTTCCTGTTGAATCAGGCGAGTGAACAGCAGAAGAGACATGTGGTGGTCGACTTTGCTTTGAGGAAATGTCTGCCCTGGTGTTTAGTGAAGGATGTGACCTCAGAGAGAGTAGGCTTGTGGGGGGAGGAGCTTCCTGATGGATCAGGTGAGTGAACAGCAGAAGGGACATGTGGGGGTCGAATTTGCTTTGAGGAGCTGTCTACTCTGGTGTTTAGTGAAGGATGTGACCTCAGAGAGAGTTGGCCTGTGGGGGGAGGAGGTTCCTGTTGGATAAGGCCAGTGAACAGCAGAACAGACATGTGGTGGTCGGCTTTGATTTGAGGAACTGTCTGCCCTGGTGTTTAGTGAAGGATGTGACCTCAGAGAGAGTAGGCCTGTCGGGGGGATGAGGTTCCTTTGGATCAGGGGAGTCAAAAGCAGAAGATACATGTAGTGGTGGACTTTGCTTTGAGGAACTGTCTGCCCAGGCGTTTAGTGAACGATGTGACCTCAGAGAGAGTTGGCCTGTGGGGGTCGAGTTTCCTGTTGGATCAGGGGAGTGAACAGCATGTGAGACATGTGGTGGTGGACTTTGGTTTCAGGAACTGACTGTCTGCCTGGTGTTTAGTGAACAATGTGACCTGAGATAAAATAGGCCTGTGGGGGGGGGAGGTTCCTGTTGGATCAAGCGAGTGAACATCAAGTAGGCCACGTGGTGGTGGACTTTGCTTTGAAGAACTGACTGCCTGCCTGGTGTTTAGTGAAGGATGTGCATTAGAGAAAATAGGCCTGTGGGGGGGAGGTTCCTGTTGGATCAGGCGAGTGAACAGCAGGCGAGACATGTGGTGGTGGTCTCTGCTTTGAGGAACTAATTGTCTGCGTGGTGTTTAATGAAAGATGTGATCTTAGAGAGAGTAGGCCTGTGGGGGGGAGGTTGCTGTTGGATCAGGCGAACAGACAGCAGGTTAGATGTGGTGGCGGACTTTGCTTTGAGGAACAGACTGTCTGCCCTGGTGTTTAGTGAAGGATTTGACCTCAGAGAGAGTAGGTCTGTGGGTGGGGGGAGATTCCTGTTGGATAAGGCGAGTGAACAACAGGCGTGTCACGTGGTGGTGGAATTTGCCTTGAGGAACTGACTGTCTGTCTGGTGTTTAGTGAAAGATGTGACCTCAGAGAGAGTAGGCCTGTGGGGGGATGAGCTTCCTGTTGGATCACACAAATAGACAGCAGGTGACACATGTGGTGGTGGACTTTGGTTTCAGGAACTGACTGTCTGCCTGGTATTTAGTGAAGGATGGGACCTCAGAGAGAGTAGGCCTGTGGGATGACGAGCTTCCTGTTGGATCACGCAAATAGAAAGCAGGTGACACATGTGGTGCTGGACTTTGGTTTCAGGAACTGACTGTCTCCCTGGTGTTTAGTGAAGGATGGGACCTCAGAGAGAGCAGGCCTGTGGGGGGAGGAGCTTCCTGTTGGATCAGGCAAATAGGAACCAGGTGAGACACGTGGTGGTGGACTTTGCTTTGAGGAACTGACTGTCTGCCTGGTGTTTATTGAAGAGATGTAACCTCAGAGATAGTAGGCCTGTGGGGGGAGGAGCTTCCTGTTGGATTAGGCAAATAGGAAGGAGGCGAGACACGGGGTGGTGGAATTTGCTTTCAGGAACTGTCTGCCTGGTATTTAGTGAAGAATGAGACCTGAGAGAGAGTAGGTCACTTGGGAGGGCGAGGTTTCCGATGGATCAGACGAATAGACAGCAGGCGAGACATGTGATGGACTGTGCTTTGAGGAACTGACTCTCTGCCTGGTGTTTAGTGAAGGATGTGACCACAGAGAGAGTAGGCCTGTGTGGGGAGGTTCCTGTTGGATCAGGCGAGCGAACAGCAGGCGAGACACGTGGTGATGGACTTTGCTTTGCGGAACTGACTGTCGGCCTGGTGTTTAGTGAAGGATTTGACCTCAGAGAGAGTAGCGCTTGTGGGGGGGGGAGGTTCCGCTTTGATCAGGGAAATAGGAAGGAAGCGGGACACGTGGTGGTGGACTTTATTTGAGCAACTGACTGTCTGCCTCGTGTTTAGTGAAAGAAGTAACCTCAGAGAGAGCATGCCTGTGGGGGGTGAGGTTCCTACTGGATCAGGCGAATAGACAGCAGGTGAGACACATGGAGATTGACGGTGCTTTGAGGAACTGACTGTCTGCGTAGTGTTTAGTGAAGGATGCGACCTCAGAGAGTAGGCCTGTGGGGGGGAGGTTCCTGATTGATCAGACGAGTAAACAGCATGTGAGACATGTGGTGGTGGACTTTGCTTTGAGGAACTGACTGTCGGCCTGGTGTTTAGTGAAGGATTTGACCTCAGAGAGAGTAGCCCTGTGGGGGGGGGTTAGGTTTCTATTGGATCAGGCGAATAGACAGCAGGTGAGACACGTGGAGATTGATGTTGCTTTGAGGAACTGACTGCCTGGTGTTTTAGTGAAGGATGCGACCTCAGAGAGAGTTGGCCTGTGGGAGAGGATCCTGATGGAGCAGACGAGTGAACAGCATGAGAGACATGTGGTGGAGGACTTTGCTTTGAGGAACTGACTGTCTGCATGGTTTTTAGTGAAGGATGGGACCTCAGAGAGAGTAGGCCTGTGGGGGGAGGAGCTTCCTGTTGGATGAGGCAAATAGACAGCAGGCGAGACATTGGTGATGGACTTTGCTTTGAGGAACTGACTGTCGACCTGGTGTTTAGTGAAAGATGTGACCTTAGAGAGAGTAGGCCTGTGGGGGAGGGAGGTTCCTGTTTGATCAGGCGAGTGAACAGTAGGCGAGACACGTGGTGGTGGTCTTTGGTTGTAGGAACTGACTGTCTGCCTGGTGTTTAGTGAAGGATGGGACGTCAGAGAGAATAGTCCTGTAAGGGAAGGAGCCTCCTGTTGGATCAGGCAAATAGACAGCAGGTGAGACATGTGGTGGTGGACTTTGGTTTCAGTAACTGACTGTCTGCCCAGTATTTAGTGAAGGATGGGACCTCAGAGAGAGTAGGCCTCTGGGGGGAGGAGCTTCATGTTGGATCAGGCAAATAGGAAGCAGGCGAGACATGTGGTGGAGGACTTTCCTTTGAGGAACTGACACTCGGCCTGGTGTTTAGTGAAGGATTTGACCTCAGAGAGAGTACCCCTGTGAGGGTGGGAGGTTCCTGTTGATCCGGGAAATAGGAAACAATTGGGACACGTGCTGGTGGACTTTGCTTTGAGCAAATGACTGTCTGCCTCGTGTTTAGTGAAAGATGAAACCTCAGACAAAGTAGGCCTGTGGGGATTGAGGTTTCTGTTGGATCAGGCGAGTGAACAGCAGAAGAGACATGTGGTGGTCGACTTTGCTTTGAGGAACTGTCTGCCCTGAGGTTTAGTGAAGGATGTGACCTCAGAGAGAGTAGGCCTGTGGAGGGAGGAGGTTCCTGTTGGATCAGGCGAGTGAACAGCAGAAGAGACATGTGGTGGTCGACTTTGCTTTGAGGAAATGTCTGCCCTGGTGTTTAGTGAAGGATGTGACCTAAGAGAGAGTAGGCTTTTGGGGGGAGGAACTTCCTGTTGGATCAGGCGAGTGAACATCAGAAGGGACATGTGGTGGTCGAATTTGCTTTAGACGAACTGTCTACTCCGGTGTTTAGTGAAGGATGTAACCTCAGAGAGAGTAGGCCTGTGGGGGGAGGAGGTTCCTATTGGATAAGGCGAGTGAACAGCAGAAGAGACATGTGGTGGTCGACTTTGCTTTGAGGAACTGTCTGTCCTAGTGTTTAGTGAAGGATGTGACCTCAGAGAGAGTAGGCCTTTTGGGGTAGGTTCCTGTTGGATCAGGCGAGCGAACAGCATGTGAGACACGTGGTGATTGACTTTGCTTACAGGAACTGAATGTCTGCGTGCTGTTTAGTGAAGGATTTGACCTCAGAGAGAGTAGGCCTGTGGGGGGGGGCGGTTCCTGTTGGATCAGGCGAGTGAACAGCAGGCGAGACACGTGGCGATGGACTTTGCTTTGTGGAACTGACACTCGGTCTGGTGTTTACTGAAGGATTTGACCTCAGAGAGAGTACACCTGTGGGGGTGGGAGGTTCTGGTTGGATCAGGGAAATAGGAAACAAGCGGGACACGTGGTGGTGGACTTTGCTTTGAGCAACTGATTGTCTGCCACGTGTTTAGTGAAAGATGTAACCTCAGAAAAAGTAGGCCTGTGGGGATTGAGGAACCTGTTGGATCAGGCGAGTGAACAGCAGAAGAGACATGTGGTGGTCGATTTTGCTTTGAGGAACTGTCTGCCCTGAGGTTTAGTGAAGGATGTGACCTCAGAGCGAGTAGGCCTGAGGGAGGAGGTTCCTGTTGAATCAGGCGAGTGAACAGCAGAAGAGACATGTGGTGGTCGACTTTGCTTTGAGGAAATGTCTGCCCTGGTGTTTAGTGAAGGATGTGACCTCAGAGAGAGTAGGCTTGTGGGGGGAGGAGCTTCCTGATGGATCAGGTGAGTGAACAGCAGAAGGGACATGTGGGGGTCGAATTTGCTTTGAGGAGCTGTCTACTCTGGTGTTTAGTGAAGGATGTGACCTCAGAGAGAGTTGGCCTGTGGGGGGAGGAGGTTCCTGTTGGATAAGGCCAGTGAACAGCAGAACAGACATGTGGTGGTCGGCTTTGATTTGAGGAACTGTCTGCCCTGGTGTTTAGTGAAGGATGTGACCTCAGAGAGAGTAGGCCTGTCGGGGGGATGAGGTTCCTTTGGATCAGGGGAGTCAAAAGCAGAACATACATGTAGTGGTCGACTTTGCTTTGAGGAACTGTCTGCCCAGGCGTTTAGTGAACGATGTGACCTCAGAGAGAGTTGGCCTGTGGGGGTCGAGTTTCCTGTTGGATCAGGGGAGTGAACAGCATGTGAGACATGTGGTGGTGGACTTTGGTTTCAGGAACTGACTGTCTGCCTGGTGTTTAGTGAACAATGTGACCTGAGATAAAATAGGCCTGTGGGGGGGGGAGGTTCCTGTTGGATCAAGCGAGTGAACATCAGGTAGGCCACGTGGTGGTGGACTTTGCCTTTAAGAACTGACTGCCTGCCTGGTGTTTAGTGAAGGATGTGCATTAGAGAAAATAGGCCTGTGGGGGGGAGGTTCCTGTTGGATCAGGCGAGTGAACAGCAGGCGAGACATGTGGTGGTGGTCTCTGCTTTGAGGAACTAATTGTCTGCGTGGTGTTTAATGAAAGATGTGATCTTAGAGAGAGTAGGCCTGTGGGGGGAGGTTGCTGTTGGATCAGGCGAACAGACAGCAGGTTAGATGTGGTGGCGGACTTTGCTTTGAGGAACAGACTGTCTGCCCTGGTGTTTAGTGAAGGATTTGACCTCAGAGAGAGTAGGTCTGTGGGTGGGGGGAGATTCCTGTTGGATCAGGCGAGTGAACAACAGGCGAGTCACGTGGTGGTGGAATTTGCCTTGAGGAACTGACTGTCTGTCTGGTGTTTAGTGAAAGATGTGACCTCAGAGAGAGTAGGCCTGTGGGGGGATGAGCTTCCTGTTGGATCACACAAATAGACAGCAGGTGAGACATGTGGTGGTGGACTTTGGTTTCAGGAACTGACTGTATGCCTGGTATTTAGTGAAGGATGGGACCTCAGAGAGAGTAGGCCTGTGGGATGACGAGCTTCCTGTTGGATCACGCAAATAGAAAGCAGGTGACACATGTGGTGCTGGACTTTGGTTTCAGGAACTGACTGTCGGCCTGGTGTTTAGTGAAGGATTTGACCTCAGAGAGAGTAGCCCTATGGGGGCGGGGAGGTTCCGGTTGGATCAGGGAAATAAGAAGCAAGCGGGACACGTGGTGGTGGACTTTGCTTTGAGCAACTGACTGTCTGCCTCGTGTTTAGTGAAAGATGTAACCTCAGAGAGAGCAGGCCTGTGGGGGATGAGGTTCCTATTGGATCAGGCGAATAGACAGCAGGTGAGACACATGGAGATTGACGTTGCTTTGAGGAACTGACTGTCTGCGTGGTGTTTAGTGAAGGATGTGACCTCAGAGAGAGTAGATCTGTGGGGGGGGGGGAGGTTCCTGATTGATCAGACGAGTAAACAGCATGTGAGACATGTGGTGGTGGACTTTGCTTTAAGGTACTGACTGTCTGCCTGGAGTTTAGTGAAGGATGTGACCTCAGAGTAGGCCTGTGGGGGGTGAGGTTTCTGTTGGATCAGGCGAATAGACAGCAGGTAAGACACGTGGTGGTGGACTTTGCTTTGAGGAACTGACTGACTGCCTGGTGTTTAGTGAAAGATGTGACCTCACAGAGAGTAGATAAGAGGTTTCCGATGGATCAGGAGAATAGACAGCAGGCGAGACATGTGGTGGACTTTGCTATGAGAAACTAACTGTCTGCCTGGTGTTTAGTGAAGGATGTGACCTCAGAGAGAGTAGGCCTGTGGGGGGAGGTTCCTGTTGGATCAGGCGAATAGACAACAGGTAAAGACACGTGGTGGTGGATTTTGGTTTGAGGAACTGACGGTCTGCCTGGTGTTTAGTGAAAAATGTGACCTCAGAGAGAGTAGGCCTGTGGGGGGAGGTTCCTGTCTGATCAGGCGAATAGACAGCAGGTAAGACACGTGGTAGTGGACTTTACTTTGAGGAACTGACGGTCTGACTGGTGTTTAGTGAAAGATGTGACCTCAGAGAGAGTAGGCCAGTTGGGAGGGGGAGGATCCCGATGGATCAGGCGAATAGACAGCAGGCGAGACATGTGGTGGTGGTCTTTGCCTTAAGGAACTGACTGACTGCCTGGTGTTTAGTGATGGATGTGACCTCAGAGAGAGTAGGCCTTTGGGGGTGATGTTTCTGTTGGATCAGGTGAGCAGACAGCAGGTAAGACACGTGGTGGAGAACTTTGCTTTGAGGAACTGACTGTCAGCCTGGTGTTTAGTGAAGGATGTGACATTAGAGAAAGTAGACGTATGGGGGGAGGTTCCTGTTGGATCAGGCGAGTGAACAGCAGGCGAGACATGTGGTGGTGGTCTTTGCTTTGAGGAACTAATTGTCTGCGTGATGTTTAATGAAAGATGTGATCTTAGAGAGAGTAGGCCTGTGGGGGGGAGGTTGCTGTTGGATCAGGCGAGTCAACAGCAGGCGAGACACATGGTGATGGACTTTGCTTTGCGGAACTGACCGTCGGCCTGGTGTTTAGTGAAGGATTTGACCTCAGAGAGATTAGGCCTGTGGGGGGGACGTTTCTGTTGGATCAGGCGAATAGACAGCAGGTTAGATGTGGTGGTGGATCTTGCTTTGAGAAACAGACTGTCTCCCCTGGTGATTAGTGAAGGATTTGACCTCAGAGAGAGTAGGTCTGTGGGCGGGGGGAGATTCCTGTTGGATCAGGCGAGTGAACAACAGGCGAGACACGTGGTGGCGGAATTTGCCTTGAGGAACTGACTGTCTGCCTGGTGTTTAGGGAAAAATGTGACCTCAGAGAGAGTAGACCTGTGGGGGGAGGAGCTTCCTGTTGGATCACGCAAATGGGCAGCAGGCTAGACACGTGGTGGTGGACTTTGGTTTTAGGAACTGACTGTCTGCCTGGTGTTTAGTGAAGGATGGGACGTCAGAGAGAATAGTCTTGTAAGCGAAGGAGCCTCCTGTTGGATCAGGCAAAAAGACAGCAGGTGAGACATGTGGTGGTGTACTTTGGTTTCAGTAACTGACTGTCTGCCCGGTATTTAGTGAAGGATGGGACCTCAGAGAGAGTAGGCCTGTGGGGGGAGGAGCTTCCTGTTGGATCAGGCAAATAGACAGCAGTTGACACATGTGGTGGTGCACTTTGGTTTTAGGAACTGAATGTCTGCTTAGTGTATAGTGAAAGATTTGACCTCAGAGACAGTAGGCCAGTTGGGAGTGCGAGGTTCCCGATGGGTCAGGCGAATAGACAGTAGGCGAGACATGTGGTGGAGGACTTTGGTTTCAGGAACTGACTGTCTGCCTGGTATTTAGTGAAGAATGGGACCTCAAGGAGAGTAGGCCTGTGGGGGGAGGAGCTTCCTGTTGGATCAGGCAACTAGGAAGCAGGCGAGACACGTGGTGGTGGAGGAATTTGCTTTGAGGAACAGACTGTCTGCCTGGTGTTTAGTTAAAGATGTGACCCCAGAGAGAGTACGCCAGTTGGGAGGGAGAGGTTTCCGATGGATCAGGCGAATAGACAGCAGGCGAGACATGTGATGGACTTTGCTTTGAGGAACTGACTGTCTGCTAGTATTTAGTGAAGGATGTGACCTAAGAGAGAGTTGGCCTGTGGGGGGTGAGGTTTCTGTTGGATCAGGCGAATAGACAGCAGGTAAGACACGTGGTGGTGGACTTTGCTTGGAGGAGCTGACTGACTGCTTGGTGTTTAGCAAAGGATTTGACCTCAGAGAAAGTAGGCCTGTGGGGGGGGGCTTCCTGTTGGATCAGGCGAATGAACAGCAGGCGAGACACGTGGTGATGGACTTTGCTTTGCGGAACTGACTGGCGGCCTGGTGTTCAGTGAAGGATTTGACCTCAGAGAGAGTAGCCCTGTGGGGGGGGGGAGGGAGGTTCCGATGGATCAGGGAAATAGGAAGCAAGCGGGACAGGTAGTGGTGGACGTTGCTTTGAGCAACTGACTGTCTGCCTCTTGTTTAGTGAAAGATGTAACCTCAGAAAAAGTACGCCTGTGGGGATTGGGGTTCCTGTTGGATCAGGCGAATAGACAGCAGGTGAGACACGTGGAGGTTGACATTGCTTTGAGGAACTGACTGTTTGCCTGGTGTTTAGTGAAGGATGTGACCTCAGAGAGAGTAGGCCTGTGTGGGGGAGATTCCTGATGGATCAGACGAGTAAACAGTATGTGAGACATGTGGTGGTGGTCTTTGCTTTGAGGAACTAATTGTCTGCGTGGTGTTTAATGAAAGATGTGATCTTAGAGAGAGTAGGCCTTTGGGGGGGAGGTTGCTGTTGGATCAGGCGAGTGAACAGCAGGCGAGACACGTGGTGATGGACTTTGCTTTGCTGAACTGACCGTCGGCTTGGTGTTTAGTGAAGGATTTGACCTCAGGGAGAGTAGGCCTGTGGGGGGATGTTGCTATTGGATCAGGCGAATAGACAGCAGGTTAGATGTGGTGGTGGACTTTGCTTTGAGGAACAGACTGTCTGCCCTGGTGTTTAGTGAAGGATATGACCTACGAGAGAGTTGGCCTGTGGGGGGTGAGGTTTGTGTTGGATCAGGCGAATAGACAGCACGTAAGACACATGGTAGTGGACTTTGCTTTGAGGAACTGACTGTCTGCCAGGTGTTTAGTGAAGGATTGGACCTCAGAGAGAGTAGGCCTGTGTGGGGTGACTTTTGTGTTGGATAAGGCGAATACACAGCAGGTAAGACACGTGGTGGTGGACTTTGCTTTCAGGAACTGACTGTCTGCCTGGTGATTAGTGAAAGATGTGACCTCAGAGAGAGTAGGCCAGTTGTGAGAGGGAGGTTTCCGATGGATCAGGCAAATAGATAGCAGGCGAGACATGTGGTGTACTTTGCTTTGAGGATCTGACTGTCTGCCTGTTGTTTAGTGAAGGATGTGACCTCAGAGAGCATGGTGGAATAACAGTTGTGCTAGCCTTGTATTATAATGTCCCTCCTGTGATAAGAATATTTATCTTGAATAAGTTGACTGGTATCATGTTAAAATGAACTTCCTGTGTGGTAGTCTAGCGCATGTCGTCTGGCATGGTGGAATAAAATTTGTGCCAGCCTTGTATTATACTGTCCTTCCCGTGATATGAATGTTCATCTTGAATAAGGTGAGTGGTATCAGGTTAACTGACCTTACTGTGCAGGTAGTCTGGCGCATTTAGTCTGGCATGGTGGAATAACATTTGTGCTAGCCTTGTATTCTAATGTCCTTCCTGTGATATAAAAGTTTATCATGAATAAGGTGAGGGGTATCATGTTGAGTGACCTTGCTATGTGGTAGTCTAGCGCGTGCTCTCTGGCATGATGGAATAACATTTGTGCTAGCCTTGTATTATAATGTCCTTCATGTGATATGAATGTTTATCTTGAATAAGGTGAGTGGTATCATGTTGAGTGACCCTGCTGTGTAATAGTCTAGCGCATGATATCTTGCATGATGGAATAACATTTGTGCTAGCCTTGTATTATAATGTCCTTCGTGTGATATGAATGTTTATCTTGAATAAGGTGAGTGGTATCAAGGTGAGTGACCTTGCTGTGTAATAGTCCAGCGCATACTATCTGGCATGATGGAATAACATTCGTACTAGCCTTGTATTATAATGTCATTCGTGTGATATGAATGTTTATCTTGAATAAGGTGAGTGGTATCATGTTGAGTGACCTTGCTGTGTGGTAGTCAAGCGCATGTCATCTTGCATGGTGGAATAACATTTGTGTTAGCCTTGTATTATAATGTCCTTCCTGTGATATGAATGTTTATCTTGAATAAGGTGAGTGGTATCATGTTGAGTGACTTTGCTGTGTGGTAGTCTAGTGCATGTCATCTTGCATGGTGGAATAACATTTGTGCAAGCCTTGTATTATAATGTCCTTCCTGTGATATGAATGTTTATCTTGAATAAGGTGATGGTTACATGTTGAGTGCCCTTGCTGTGTGGTAGTCTAGTGCATGTCGTCTGGCATGGTGGAATAACATTTGTTCTAGCCTTGTGTTATAACGTCCTTCCTGTGATATGAATGTTTATCTAGAATAAGGTGAGTGATATCAGGTTGAATGACCTTCCTGTGTAATAGTCCAGCGCATGCTGTCTGGCATGATGTAATAACATTTGTGCTAGCCTTGTATTATAATGTCCTTCCTTTGATATCAATGTTTATCTTTAATAAGGTGAAAGGTATCATGTTGAATGTCATTGCTGTTTAGTAGTCTAGCACATGCTGTCTGGCATGATGGAATAACATTTGTGCTAGCCTTGTATTATAATATCCTTCCTGTGATATGAATGTTTATCTTGAATAAGGTGAGTGGTATCAGGTTGAGTGACCTTACTGTGTGGTAGTCAGGAGCATGTCGTCTCGCATGGTGGAATAACATTTGTGCTAGCCTTGTATTATATTGTCCTTCCTGTGATATGAATGTTTATCTTTAACAAATTTAGTGGTATCATTTTAAAATGACCTTCCTGTGTGGTAGTCTAGCGCATGGCATCTAGCATGATGGAATAACATTTGTGCCAGCTTGTATTATAATGTCCTTCCTGTGATATGAATGTTTATCTTGAATAAGGTGAGTGGTATCAGGTTGAGTGACCTTGCTGTGTAATAGTCTAGCGCATGCTGTGTGTAATGATTGAATAACATTTCTGCTAGCCATATATTATATCATCCTTCCTGTGATATGAATGTTTATCTTGAATAAGGTGAATGGTATCATGTTGAGTGACCTTGCTGTGTGGTAGTCAAGCATATGATGTCTAACATTTGTGCCAGGCTTGTATTATATCGTCTTTCCTGTGATAGGAATGTTTATCTTGAATAAGGTGAGTGGTATCATGTTGAGTGACCTAGCTGTGTGGTAGTCTAGCGCATGCTGTCTGGCATGGTGGAATAACATTTGTGCTAGCCTTGTATTTTAATGTACTTCCTGTGATATGAATGTTTATCTCGAATAAGGTGAGTGGTATCAGGTTGAGTGACTTTGCTGTGTAATAGTTTAGCGCATGCTGTCTGGCATGATGGAATAACATTTATGCTAACCTTGTATTATAATTTCCTGCCTGTGATATGAATGTTAATCTTGAATAAAGTGAGTGGTAACAGGTTGAGTGACCTTGCTGTGTAATAGTCTAGCGCATGCTGTCTGACATGATTGAATAACATTTGTGCTAGCCTTATAATAAAATGTCCTTCCTGTGATATGAAAGTTTATCTTGAATAAGGTGAGTGGTATCAGTTTGAGTGACCTTGATGCGTGGTAGTCTAGCGCATGCTGTCTAGCATGATGGAATCTCACTTGTACTAGCCTTGTATTATAATGTCCTTCCTGTGATACAAATGTTTATCTTGAATAAAGTGAGTGGAATCATGTTGAGTGATCCTGCTGTGTGGTAGTCAAGCGCATGTCGTCTCGCAAGGTGGAATAACATTTGTGCTAGCCTTTTATTATAATGTCCTTTCTGTGATATGAATGTTTATCTTGAATAAGGTGAGTGGTATCAGGTTGAGTGACCTTGCTAAGTGGTAGTCTAGCGCATTCTGTCTGGCTTGGTGGAATAATATTATGCTAGCCTTGTATTATAATGTCCTTCCTGTGATATGAATGCTTATCTTGAATAAGGTGAGTGGTATCACGTCGAGTGACCTTGCTGTGTGGTAGTCAAGCACATGTCGTCTCGCATGGTGGAATAACATTGGTACTAACATTGTATTATAATGTCCTTCCTGTGATATGAATGTTTATCTTGAATAAGAAGAGTGGTATCATGTCGAGTGACCTTGCTGTGTAGTAGTCAAGTGCATGTCTTCTCGCATGGTGGAATAACATTTGTGTTAGCCTTGTATTATAATGCCCTTCCTGTGATATGAATGTTTATCTTGAATAAGGTGAGTGGTATCATGTTGAGTGACCTAGCTGTGTGGTAGTTTAGCAAATGCTGTTATGCATGGTGGAATAACATTTGTGCTAGCCTTGTATTATAATGTCCTTCCTTTGATATGAATGTTTATCTTGAATAAGGTGAGTAGTATCATGATGAGTAACCTTGCTGTGTTGTATTCTAGTGCACGTCGTCTCGCATTGTAGAATAACATTTGTGTTAGCCTTGTATTATACGGTCCTTTCTGTGATATGAATGTTTATCTTGAATAATGTGAGCGGTATCATGTTGAGTGACCTTGCTGTGTGGTAGTCTAGCGCATTCTGTCTGGCTTGGTGGAATAATATTTATGCTAGCCTTGTATTATAATCACCTTCCTGTGATATGAATGTTTATCTTGAATAAGTTGAGTGGTTTCATGTTGAGTGGCCTTACTGTGTGGTAGTTTAGCGCATGTCATCTCGCATGGAGCAATAACATTTGTGCTAGCCTTGTATTATATCGTCCTTCCTATGATATGAATGTTTATCTTGATTAAGGTGAGTGGTATCAAGTTGAGTGACCTTACTGTGTGGTAGTTAGGCGCATGTCGTCTCGCATGATGGAATAACATTTGTGCTAGCCTTGTATTATATCGTCCTTCCTGTGATATGAATGTTTATCTTGAATAAGGTGAGTGGTATCAAGTTAAGTGACCTTGCTGTGTGGTAGTCTACTGCATGTCGTCTCGCATGGTGGAATAACCTTTGTACTAGCCTTGTATTATATCGTCCTTCCTGTGATATGAAGTTTTAATTGAATAAGGTGAGTGGTATCATGTTGAGTGACCTTGCTGTGTGGTAGTCTACTGCATGTCGTCTCGCATGGTGGAATAACCTTTGTACTAGCCTTGTATTATATCGTCCTTCCTGTGATATGAATTTTTAAATTGAATAAGGTGAGTGGTATCATGTTGAGTGACCTTGCTGTGTGGTAGTCTAGCTCATGTCGTCTCGCATGGTGGAATAACATTTGTGCTAGCCTTGTATAATATCGACCTTCCTGTGATATGAAGGATTATCTTGAATAAGGTGAGTGGTATCATGTTGACTGACCATGCTGTGTGGTAGTCTAGGGCATGTAGTCGATCATAGTGGAATAACATTTGTGCTAGCCATGTATTATGTCTTTCCTGTGAAATAAATGTTTATCTTGAATAAGGTGAGTGGTATCAAGTTGAGTGACCTTTCTGTGTGGTAGTCTAGCGCATGCTGTCTAGCATGATGGAATAACATTTGTGCTAGCCTTTTATTATAATGTCCTTCCTGTGATATGAATATTTATCTTGAATAAGGTGAGTGGTATCATGTTAATTGACCTTGCTGTGTGGTAGTCTAGCGCATGTCATCTCGCATGGTGGAATAACACTTGTACTAGTCTTGTATTATAATGTCCTTCCTGTGATATGAATGTTTATATTGAATAAGGTGAGTGGTATCAGGTTGAGTGACCTTGCTGTGTAATAGTGTAGCGCATGCTGTCTGGCATGATGGAATAACACTTGTACTAGCCTTTTATTATAATGTCCTTCCTGTGATACAAAAGTTTATCTTGAATAAAGTGAGTGGTATCATGTTGACTGACCCTGCTGTGTGGTAGTCTAGCGCATGTCGTCTGGCATGGTGGAATAACATTTGTGCTAGCCTTGTATTATATCGTCCTTCCTGTGATATGAGTGTTTATCTTGAATTATGTGAGCGGTATCATGTTGAGTGACCTTGCTGTGTGGTAGTCTAGCGCATTCTGTCTGGCTTGGTGGAATAATATTTGTGCTAGCCTTGTATTATAATCTCCTTCCTGTGATATGACTGTTTATCTTGAATAAGTTGAGTGGTTTCATGTTGAGTGACGTTTCTGTGTGGTAGTCTAGCGCATGTCATCTCGCATGGAGCAATAACATTTATTCTAGCCTTGCATTATAATGTCCTTCCTGTTATATGAATGTTTATTTTGAATAAGGTGAGTGGTATCAGGTTGAGTGACCTTGCAGTGTAATAGTCTAGCGCATGCTGTCTGTCATGATGGAATAACATTTGTGCTAGCCTTGTATTATATCGTCCTTCCTATGATATGAATGTTTATCTTGATTAAGGTGAGTGGTATTAGGATGAGTGACCTTCCCGTGTAATAGTCTAGCGCATGCTGTCTAGCATGATGGAATAACATTTGTGCTAGCCTTTTATTATAATGTCCTTCCTGTGATATGAATATTTATCTTGAATACGGTGAGTGCTATCAGGTTGAGTGACTTTGCTGTAAGGTAGTCTAGCGCATGTCATCTCGCATGGTGGAATAACATTTGTGCTAGCCTTGTATTATAATGTCCTTCCTCTGATATGAATGTTTATCTTGAATAAGGTGAGTGGTATCAGGTTGAGTGACCTTGCTGAGTGGTAGTCTAGCGCATTCTGTCTGGCATGGTGGAATAACAGTTATGCTAGCCTTGTATTATAATGTCCTTCCTTTGATATGAATGCTTATCTTGAATAAGGTGAGTGGTTCCATGTCGAGTGACCTTGCTGTGTGGTAGCCAAGCGCATGTCGTCTTGCATGGTGGAATAACATTTGTGTCAGCCTTCTATTATAATGTCCTTCCTGTGATATGAAAGTTTATCTTGAATAAGGCGAGTGGTATCATGTTGAGTGACCTTGCTGTCTGGTAGTCAAGCGCATGTCGTCTCGCATGGTGCAATAATATTTATGCTATCCTTGTATTATAATGTCCTTCCTGTGATATGAATGGATATCTTGAAGAAGGTGAGTGGTATCATGTTGAGAGATTTAGCTGTGTGGTAGTTTAGCAAATGCTGTCTTGCATGGTGGAATAACATTAGTGCTAGCCTTGTATTATAATGTCCTTCCTGTGATATGAATGTTTATCTAGAATAACGTGAGTGGTATCATGTTGAGTGACCTTGCTGTGTAATAGTCTAGCGCAAGGTGTCTGGCATGATGGAATAACATTTGTGCTAGCCTTGTATTATAACGTCCTTCCTGTGATATGAATGTTTATCTTGAATAAGGTGAGTAGTATCATGTTGAGTGACCTTGCTGTGTGGTATTCTAGCGCATGTCATTTCGCATGGTGGAATAACATTTGTGTTAGCCTTGTATTATACTGTCCTTTCTGTGATATGAATGTTTATCTTGAATAAGGTGAGTAGTATCACGTTGAGTGCGACGGTATTAATGTTATTAGTGTAACATTATTGTAGCCCCACGTTGTGGTGCCAAATTTGTGGTAACTTTATTGTTTGTTTGTTAGCCCCACGTTGGGCGCCAATTTGTTACGGTTTAATGTTTACGTAATATGTTTTTACGTATATTATTAGAACTTGAAGATCTTATATTGTGCTGCTTTTGTTTTGTTTGGTTTCATAACTTTAACTGCCCCACGTATAGGAGCCAATTTATAATAACATTATTGTAACCCCACGTTGTGGTAGCCAATTTGTGAGTGTATTACTTATAATGTTTGTTTACATCACATGTGTTGAAGCCATCTTGTGACGTCATTCATTTGTTCGGTTTGTAGCTCCATCTTGTGTTAGCAATTTGCATCAGTGTTAGTGTTCGAAAGAATTTGATGTTTTGTTTATTGTCCTCCGGCTAGCTATTATCTTATCTTGGGTCGAACATGTGTCTTGATCAGGGTTGTGTAAACGGAAAGGAATCTTTTATCCAAAAAGAACACTGATGAAGAAATTTGTTTTATAATTTTTATTGTCGAACACGTTCACTATCACTTTTACATAATTTGTATCACAAATTACTTAAATGTAAATAATGATTGTAATATGAATATGCATTTTTATGTGACATTGATTTCAGATGTTTATTGATTGTAAATATTGTTGGAAAGTAAATTTATAAGGCTTTACTGAAACTGTCAATAATAGCGCAATAATGCAGCGAGGGGGTGAGCTGTTTATCATTATTGGAAACAAGGAAGCTACGTAATGTTGGCGCGTTTTCGGTAGAAACTTCTGGAATATTTTCTCCCTAAAAAGCATATGTATTCATAATTTTAATTGGATATTAAGATAGACGCTAATGTTGGCGCGTTTTATTAGCCAATAGCAGTTCATTTATAATCTTTAGGCATATTGGGGAGTGGGAGTATAAATAGAGGCTAGGTTGGAGGTCCGACGATGCGGATCGATATCCCGTCATAAGACCTTCAGAAATCCAGGGCGCACTCCGGCGTCAACCCCAAAAGAGCACCGGGGCCTGACGGGCTTACACCCGCCATGCTGCGACGCCTTCCCTTCCGGGCTGTGCTCTTTCTCACCAGGGTCTTCAATATGTGCTTTGCCCTAAGTCACTTTCCACGCGAGTGGAGAGAGGCTCGGGTTATCTGCATATTGAAGCCGGGGAAAGATCCGGTACATCCTGCCAATTACAGATCCATTAGTCTCCTCTCTGTCCTTTCAAAAGTGTTTGAAAGGACCATTCTTACCCGCTTGTCTCCCACTTTAGGGGACATTCGAGCCATCCCACCACATCAGTTCGGCTTCCGTCCTGGGCACTCGACCTCCCAGCAATTGCTGCGCGTGGTGGAAGCGGCTGCCCTGGGCTTCCAGGACAGGGCTTACACCGCCGCAGTTTCACTGGATGTCGAGAAGGCCTTCTCGACGACCTGGCATGCGGGTCTCCTTAAAAAGCTTATCCAACTGAAGCTCCCTACACACATAATACACCTACTACACACATATCTAAAACACCGCACCTTTGTAGTTTCGGTTGCGGGACACAAATCTACACTAAGGCCAATACGAGGCGGAGTCCCCGAAGGTTCTGTGTTATCCCCCACACTCTTTAGTGTATATGTGGCCGACCTACCCACAGAGCAGCACGTCAATATGGCACAGTACGCTGATGACGTGCTCCTGTACTGTACAAGCAAAAACCCAAACAGAGCCTTCAACCCCATTCAGAGACACCTCCGCCTCCTCCAAGAGTGGTGCAGGCGTTGGCGATTATCCATCAACCCGGCAAAAAGCCACGCCATTCTCTTCACCAAGCGCCGCTTTCCCGCAATCTTCCCCACATTCAGCTATCTCGGAAGAAGGATAGAATGGACAAATGCCATCACCTACCTGGGGGTTAAGTTAGATAAGGGCCTAACTTTTCGGGGACACGTCGGGGACGTCGCGCGTCGGGGGCATGGGGCTGCGGCTTCATTGTACCCGATGCTGAGGTCTGAGATGCCTGTCCCTTTAAAGTTACACCTTTTTCGAGCGCTGATAATCCCCTTCCTGCTTTATGCCTGCGAGATCTGGGGCATGGCCGCAGATTCCAACCTGCTGCTCCTGCAACGGGTACAGAATAGGTGCCTTCGGGCCATCTATTGTGTAAACCGCTCCTTTCCCGTGAGACTGCTTCACGAAGCCTCATCTCTTCCTTACGTGGAGGATGAAATTAGGCGCCGGGCCGCAAAATTTTACGACCAGTTGCCATACCATCAGAGCGCCCTAGTTAGGTCTCTTGGGGATTATAACCCTAGAACACGCCGCTTGAGGCATCACCGGCTTCCCCGCATGGCTTGCGGGCATATCCGGTAACAGCGGAGTAATTCCAACAGCAGCTAAAGCTGAACTCCAATACAATCCATTCAAGAGTAGCTTGGACTTCAAAATTAAAATCCCAACATATTTAAAATTACAAAATTCATACCACCAGCGGTGCACAAGGGTAGTTGCACCATGACCGGCTACCGTTGAGGAACAAACTTTGTTACCTCCCTTCTCTCCCCTACCTAAAGAACAACCGCCATCCTGTAACCCCCATATCCCGTCACTACGTGGTAAAGCCCTAATTAGGGAAGGTACACGCCTAAACACACCATCGGGTTGCCCTCAACCTGCCATCTGACGTACGTACGTAAAGTCAGTCAGTCCTTCAGTTCGCCGAAAGCATTCATACATTACACATCGTCTTCAGTCAGTCAGTTCGTCGAAAGTATTACACTCTGTGAGGTTTAATTTGGCAGGTTTTCTACTGTCTTTGTCGCACACAGAGTGTTGTCCTTGTCTAGCAGAGCGGGTGGGACAGCAACCACTTCTTTCTTGCGATTTGTGGAAATTCCTGACCCGTAAAAGCTCGCAACCCTCCCACTTCTATTGCGTGCTGACTGAAGGTTGCAGTGGCGTATGACCTGTGGAACTGTGAGTTTGATGTTTGGTGGTTTTACACGATATGCAAGATGTTGAATTATTTTCTATTAGTTTTGGTTGTATTTGTATTATTTCAAATGGGTCTCGAGGGAAAGTTCTAAAATCAGATGGTAGGGAAATGGTAGTTAAAGTTCACAATTTCGTTTAGAAACAATCCAATCGTTCCATTAAAAAATGTCTTTCTTGCGAATTTTTACTATAACTGAAATGAAGCTTTTTAAGAAATGAAGCTATAGAACTTATATGGGCGCAAGTCAAGAACGATTTCATTTAGAAGTGGTGATGTAAAACTGTTCTTTGATAATGCGATTACAAAAGTGACTCCAGACAACTGGAAAAGGGCGTGTGAACATGTGCCAAACACTGAACAGTTTTACTGGGAGAAAGACCTCTGGTAGATGAAATTACGGACAGATTAGTCATAAATTTAGAAGAATTGGAATCGGAAGAAGAGTACGAAGATTTGTTTGAAGTTTCTGACGGTGAATCGGAGAATGAACAACAACCGGTCGGAGTGGAGAAGCGGCACCCCGCCACTGATGCGTGTTTTGCTGGTGTTTCTGCTTTGCCTGTGTCACCATAGAGTGAGAGCGAGATGGTGAGTATTCCTTTCTCTGTCTAAAAGGGACACGACTACTTAAACCTCACGGACTTTAGTTCGTCATACATCGGATATAGATTCACAAGTTACGCGTAGCAGAATTATGGAAGATCTAAAATATGGTAAAGTTAATTATATAAAAGGTTGAAGTACGTTGATTAAAAGTGATCAGTAAGAAGTTATTATAACAGTTTCAGTTTGGCGAGTATCTAGATCAATATGTATAAATGTGATAGTTAACGTGTTCGACAATAAATGTGTAAAACAAATTTCTTCATCAGTGTAATTTTTGGATAAAAGATTCCTTTCCGTTTACACAACCCTGATCAAGACACATGTTCGACCCAAGATAAGATAATAGCTAGCCGGAGGACATTTGAAATGAAATCAAACAAAAGCTAACACTGATGCAAATTGCTAACACAAGATGGAGCTACAAATCGAACAAATGAATGACGTCGCAAGATGGCTTCAACACGTGATGTAAATAAACATTTGTAAGTAATACCGTTACAAATTGGCTCCCATACATGGGGCAGTTAAAATTATGTAACCAAACAAAACAAAAGCAGCACAACATAAGATCTTCAAGTTCTAATAATTTACGTAAAAACATATTACGTAAGCAATGCTATATCGCAAATTGGCACCCAGAACGTGGGGCATAGTAACCAGGAAAGGAACACGATGACCAGGAAAGGATCAGAATTAACCAGGAAGAAGTGAGATGACCAAAGGGGCGAATGGAGAAGTGAACTGAACTACAAGACGCAGATTCCAGAAACAACAAAAGGAACGACAGACTACACGGAAGATTGGACATCGTAATTCCGAGATTACAAGGCAACAGGGTAATTCAACTACAAAAACATCGAGACAACGTAGATTCATCATAACACAACGCAGAAGCGACATATAACCTAGGAGAGAGGGGCAGGAAGCTGGACATCAAAGTAACAGCAACAGACAGCATCACAAAGGTCAGAGTATCGTAATTTTTTTTTAGAAAACAAAATTGTAACCTTCAAATGTACTTAAGGAGTGGTAGGATAAAGAAAACAATGGCTACTAATAATACAGAAGAAATAATTATGGAGGGAGATAATGTAACAGTTAGCTGTAATTCAATACAGGTTACAGAAAATAGCCCAAACTTTTTAGGATTTGAGGGTGGAAATGTTAGTTCAGAAAGTCAGAATAGAATAGCAGGAAATGTTAATCTTGATACTAGTATGATTATGGAAATGCTGAAAAATTTGAATGAGAATATAGAAAAGAAAATAGATCAAAACAGGGAAGATATGCAAAAGAGTCATAGGGAATTAAGGGAAGATCTTAGTAAGAAAATAGATCAAAACAGGGAAGATATACAAAGGAGTCATAGGGAATTGAGGGAAGATATTGGTAAGAGCTTAGAACAAAACAGGAAATCAATTGAAAATATTGGTAGGAGTAATGAGGTATTAGAGCAAAAAGTAGATCAAAGCAGTGAAGAAATTGAAAAGAAAGTTATGAAGCTAGATAGTAGTATACCAAAAATGAGAGATGAGAATGAGGAAGTAATAGCAAGTGAGATAGGAGAAGTTTCAAAGAAAATGTTAGACATGAGCAGGGAAATAGGTAACAAAGAAAGTGAGGTTAATACTAAAAGTGAACATGTTGACGTAGAATGTACAGAGTCAGGTAGTAGAATGAATAACATTGCAAGTGAGATAAGAGAGATAAATAAGGTTATGAATGTAGATGTGAATAAGGCGCAAGTTAATTTCAGTGGGGAGATATCAGAAATACAGAATGAGACAGTAATGCAAAGAAATAAATTGTACCAAGATGTTCAAAATGAAAACTCCAGTCCAGTACAGTTTAGTACAGATTTGTCAGAGTATTCTCAAGTTAAAAAGATAGCAGATGAATTGAAAATGAAAGTTGTTAAAAGATGTATTGTTCAGGAAACTTTAGATTGTTTTCAAATGTTATCATGGGATGAAATGTCATATGAATACAAGAGGTTATTCATGAATAAAAATTTGAAGGTTAGGATACGGCTACGAGTAATGTTTAGCCACACACAATTTGATCCAGGAGGGTAAATAGCAATGAGATGTAAACTAAATGCTGGATAGTAAACGATGACTTGCAGAGAAATGTATTGGAACGTAAGAGGGTTAACTAAATGTATATGTCATGAGAAAACAGAAATTTAATAAAAAAAAAAAAAAAAAGGAGAAATAAATATTTAAAAAAAAAAAAAATAACAATTTTTAGTAACTGTAACAGTATTTGAAAATTAAGAATGTAAAGATTGAAACTTAATATGATATTAAATTAAAAGTACGTAAATACAATTCCAAGAGTATTGTTAAGATAAAGTACAAAATAACAAAAATTGGTAAATATAATTAAAAACAAATATTTATGTAGCAAATAGAACATGTGAAACAGTGCCTAGATTTAAGAGATGTAAATATTTGTGTAGAGGGTGAATATTTTGGTAAAAATGTTAAACAATTACAAAAATCTTAAATGTATAAATTTTTGTCAACAACTTAAGAAAGTAAACAATTTGGTAACAGTAATTAAATAATTTACGGTACAGTATTTGCTATAAAAAAATTTTGTGATGTCAGATTAATATCTAAATTAATTAAACCAGAGCCAGTAAGTAGTGGCGTGATAAATAAAAAAAAAAAAAATATATATATCGAGTGTTAAATGCGTGTGAAGTGTCAAGTGAAAGTGATAGCGTGTGTTCCAAGATTTAGGAGACTAAAAACCCAATTATAAAATTTCCAAACAAGTTGTAAATGTTTATAATTATGTTTCTAGTGGGGCATATGATGCAGTAATTTGTATCACAAATTACTTAAATGTAAATAATGATTGTAATATGAATTTGCATTTTTATGTGACATTGATTTCAGATGTTTATTGATTGTAAATATTGTTGGAAAGTAAATTTATAAGGCTTTACTGAAACTGTCAATAATAGCGCAATAATGCAGCGAGGGGTGAGCTGTTTATCATTATTGGAAACAAGGAAGTTACGTAATGTTGGCGCGTTTTCGGTAGAAACTTCTGGAATATTTTCTCCCTAAAAAGCATATGTATTCATAATTTTAATTGGATATTAAGATAGACGCTAATGCTGGCGCGTTTTATTAGCCAATAGCAGTTCATTTATAATCTTTAGGCATATCGGGGAGTGGGAGTATAAATAGAGGCTAGGTTGGAGGTAAAGTCAGTCAGTCCTTCAGTTCGCCGAAAGCATTCATACATTACACGTCGTCTTCAGTCAGTCAGTTCGTCGAAAGTATTAGTTCGTCATACATCGGATATAGATTCACAAGTTACGCGTAGCAGAATTATGAAAGATCTAAAATATGGTAAAGTTAATTATACAAAAGGTTGAAGTACATTGATTAAAAGTGATCAGTAAGAAGTTATTCTAACAGTTTCAGTTTGGCGAGTATCTAGATCAATACGTATAAATGTGATAGTTAACGTGTTCGACAATAAATGGGTAAAACAAATTTCCTCATCAGTGTAATTTTTGGATAAAAGATTCCTTTCCGTTTACACAACCCTGATCAAGACACATGTTCGACCCAAGATAAGATAATAGCTAGCCGGAGGACATTTGAAATGAAATCAAACAAAAGCTAACACTGATGCAAATTGCTAACACAAGATGGAGCTACAAATCGAACAAATGAATGACGTCGCAAGATGGCTTCAACACGTGATGTAAATAAACATTTGTAAGTAATACCGTTACAAATTGGCTCCCATACATGGGGCAGTTAAAATTATGTAACCAAACAAAACAAAAGCAGCACAACATAAGATCTTCAAGTTCTAATAATTTACGTAAAAACATATTACGTAAGCAATGCTATATCGCAAATTGGCACCCAGAACGTGGGGCATAGTAACCAGGAAAGGAACACGATGACCAGGAAAGGATCAGAATTAACCAGGAAGAAGTGAGATGACCAAAGGGGCGAATGGAGAAGTGAACTGAACTACAAGACGCAGATTCCAGAAACAACAAAAGGAACGACAGACTACACGGAAGATTGGACATCGTAATTCCGAGATTACAAGGCAACAGGGTAATTCAACTACAAAAACATCGAGACAACGTAGATTCATCATAACACAACGCAGAAGCGACATATAACCTAGGAGAGAGGGGCAGGAAGCTGGACATCAAAGTAACAGCAACAGACAGCATCACAAAGGTCAGAGTATCGTAATTTTTTTTTAGAAAACAAAATTGTAACCTTCAAATGTACTTAAGGAGTGGTAGGATAAAGAAAACAATGGCTACTAATAATACAGAAGAAATAATTATGGAGGGAGATAATGTAACAGTTAGCTGTAATTCAATACAGGTTACAGAAAATAGCCCAAACTTTTTAGGATTTGAGGGTGGAAATGTTAGTTCAGAAAGTCAGAATAGAATAGCAGGAAATGTTAATCTTGATACTAGTATGATTATGGAAATGCTGAAAAATTTGAATGAGAATATAGAAAAGAAAATAGATCAAAACAGGGAAGATATGCAAAAGAGTCATAGGGAATTAAGGGAAGATCTTAGTAAGAAAATAGATCAAAACAGGGAAGATATACAAAGGAGTCATAGGGAATTGAGGGAAGATATTGGTAAGAGCTTAGAACAAAACAGGAAATCAATTGAAAATATTGGTAGGAGTAATGAGGTATTAGAGCAAAAAGTAGATCAAAGCAGTGAAGAAATTGAAAAGAAAGTTATGAAGCTAGATAGTAGTATACCAAAAATGAGAGATGAGAATGAGGAAGTAATAGCAAGTGAGATAGGAGAAGTTTCAAAGAAAATGTTAGACATGAGCAGGGAAATAGGTAACAAAGAAAGTGAGGTTAATACTAAAAGTGAACATGTTGACGTAGAATGTACAGAGTCAGGTAGTAGAATGAATAACATTGCAAGTGAGATAAGAGAGATAAATAAGGTTATGAATGTAGATGTGAATAAGGCGCAAGTTAATTTCAGTGGGGAGATATCAGAAATACAGAATGAGACAGTAATGCAAAGAAATAAATTGTACCAAGATGTTCAAAATGAAAACTCCAGTCCAGTACAGTTTAGTACAGATTTGTCAGAGTATTCTCAAGTTAAAAAGATAGCAGATGAATTGAAAATGAAAGTTGTTAAAAGATGTATTGTTCAGGAAACTTTAGATTGTTTTCAAATGTTATCATGGGATGAAATGTCATATGAATACAAGAGGTTATTCATGAATAAAAATTTGAAGGTTAGGATACGGCTACGAGTAATGTTTAGCCACACACAATTTGATCCAGGAGGGTAAATAGCAATGAGATGTAAACTAAATGCTGGATAGTAAACGATGACTTGCAGAGAAATGTATTGGAACGTAAGAGGGTTAACTAAATGTATATGTCATGAGAAAACAGAAATTTAATAAAAAAAAAAAAAAAAGGAGAAATAAATATTTAAAAAAAAAAAAAATAACAATTTTTAGTAACTGTAACAGTATTTGAAAATTAAGAATGTAAAGATTGAAACTTAATATGATATTAAATTAAAAGTACGTAAATACAATTCCAAGAGTATTGTTAAGATAAAGTACAAAATAACAAAAATTGGTAAATATAATTAAAAACAAATATTTATGTAGCAAATAGAACATGTGAAACAGTGCCTAGATTTAAGAGATGTAAATATTTGTGTAGAGGGTGAATATTTTGGTAAAAATGTTAAACAATTACAAAAATCTTAAATGTATAAATTTTTGTCAACAACTTAAGAAAGTAAACAATTTGGTAACAGTAATTAAATAATTTACGGTACAGTATTTGCTATAAAAAAATTTTGTGATGTCAGATTAATATCTAAATTAATTAAACCAGAGCCAGTAAGTAGTGGCGTGATAAATAAAAAAAAAAAAATATATATATCGAGTGTTAAATGCGTGTGAAGTGTCAAGTGAAAGTGATAGCGTGTGTTCCAAGATTTAGGAGACTAAAAACCCAATTATAAAATTTCCAAACAAGTTGTAAATGTTTATAATTATGTTTCTAGTGGGGCATATGATGCAGTAATTTGTATCACAAATTACTTAAATGTAAATAATGATTGTAATATGAATTTGCATTTTTATGTGACATTGATTTCAGATGTTTATTGATTGTAAATATTGTTGGAAAGTAAATTTATAAGGCTTTACTGAAACTGTCAATAATAGCGCAATAATGCAGCGAGGGGTGAGCTGTTTATCATTATTGGAAACAAGGAAGTTACGTAATGTTGGCGCGTTTTCGGTAGAAACTTCTGGAATATTTTCTCCCTAAAAAGCATATGTATTCATAATTTTAATTGGATATTAAGATAGACGCTAATGCTGGCGCGTTTTATTAGCCAATAGCAGTTCATTTATAATCTTTAGGCATATCGGGGAGTGGGAGTATAAATAGAGGCTAGGTTGGAGGTAAAGTCAGTCAGTCCTTCAGATCGCCGAAAGCATTCATACATTACACGTCGTCTTCAGTCAGTCAGTTCGTCGAAAGTATTAGTTCGTCATACATCGGATATAGATTCACAAGTTACGCGTAGCAGAATTATGAAAGATCTAAAATATGGTAAAGTTAATTATACAAAAGGTTGAAGTACGTTGATTAAAAGTGATCAGTAAGAAGTTATTCTAACAGTTTCAGTTTGGCGAGTATCTAGATCAATACGTATAAATGTGATAGTTAACGTGTTCGACAATAAATGGGTAAAACAAATTTCCTCATCAGTGTAATTTTTGGATAAAAGATTCCTTTCCGTTTACACAAACCTGATCAAGACACATGTTCGACCCAAGATAAGATAATAGCTAGCCGGAGGACATTTGAAATGAAATCAAACAAAAGCTAACACTGATGCAAATTGCTAACACAAGATGGAGCTACAAGCCGAACAAATGAATGACGTCGCAAGATGGCTTCAACACGTGATGTAAATAAACATTTGTAAGTAATACCGTTACAAATTGGCTCCCATACGTTGGACAGTTAAAATTATGTAACCAAACAAAACAAAAGCAGCACAACATAAGATCTTCAAGTTCTAATAATTTACGTAAAAACATATTACGTAAGCTATGCTATATCACATGAGTGACCTTGCTCTGCGGTATTCTAGCGCATGTCGTCTCGCATGGTTGAATAACATTTGTGTTGGCCTTGTATTATACTGTCCTTTCTGTGATATGAATGTTTATCTTGAATAAGGTGAGTAGTATCATGTTGAGAGACCTTGCTGTGTGGTAGTCAAGCGCATGCCGTCTCGCATGGTGGAATAACATTTGTGCTAGCCTTGTATTATAATGTCCTTTCTGTGATATGAATGTTTATCTTGAATAAGGTAAGTGGTATCAGATTGAGTGACCTTGCTGTGTAATAGTCTAGCGCATGCTGTCTGGCATGATGGAATAATATTAGTGCTAGCCCTGTATTACATATCCTTCCTGTGATATGAACGTTCATCTTTAATAAGGTGAGTGGTATTATGTTGAATGACATTGCTGTGTAGTAGTCTAGCGCATGTTGTCTGGCATGGTGGAATAACATTTGTGCTAGCCTTGTATTATACCGTCCTTTCTGTGATATGAATGTTTATCTCGAATAAGGTGAGTGGTATCATGTTGAGTGCCCTTTCTGTGTGGTAGTTAGGTGCATGTCGTCTCGCATGATGGAATAACATTTGTGCTAGCCTTGTATTATATCGTCCTTCCTGTGATATGAATGTTTATCTCGAATAAGGTGAGTGGTATCAAGTTGAGTGACCTTGCTGTGTGGTAGTCTACTGCATGTCGTCTCGCTTGGTGGAATAACCTTTGTACTAGCCTTGTATTATATCGTCCTTCCTGTGATATGAATTTTTAAATTGAATAAGGTGATGGGATCATGTTGAGTGACCTTGCTGTGTGGTAGTCTTGCTCATGACGTATCGCATGGTGGAATAACCTTTGTGCTAGCCTTGTATTATATCGTCCTTCCTGTGATATGAATATTAAATTGAATAAGGTGAGTGGTATCATGTTGAGTGACCTTGCTGTGTGGTAGTCTAGCTCATGTCGTCTCGCATGGTGGAATAACATTTGTGCTAGGCTTGTATTATATCGACCTTCCTGTGATATAAAGGTTTATCTTGAATAAGGTGAGTGGAATCATGTTGACAGACCTTGCTGTGTGGTAGTCTAGGGCATGTAGTCGATCATGGAGGAATAACATTTGTGCTAGCAATGTATTATGTCTTTCCTGTGAAATGAATGTTTATCTTGAATAAGGTGATTGGTATCAAGTTAAGTGAGCTTGCTGTGCGGTAGTCTAGCTCATGTCGTCTCGCATGGTGGAATAACATTTGTGCTAGCCTTGTATTATATCGACCTTCCTGTGATATGAATGTTTATCTTGAATAAGTTGATGATTACATGTTGAGTGACCTTGCTGTGAGGTAGTCTAGCGCATGTCAACTGGCATGCTGGAATAACATTTGTTTTAGCCTTTTATTATAATGTCCTTCCTGTGATATGAATGTTTATCTTGAATAAGGTGAGGGGTATCATGTTGAGTGACCTTGCTGTGTGGTAATCTAGCGCATGCTGTCTGGCATGATGGAATAACATTTGTGCTGGCCTTGTATTATAAAGTCCTTCTTGTAATATGAATCTTTATCTTGAATAAGGTGAGTGGTATCCGGTTGACTGACTTTGCTGTCTAATAGTCTAGCGCATGCTGTCTGGCATGAAGGAATAACATTTCTGCTAGCTTTGCATTATAATGTCCTTCCTATGATATGAATGTTTATCTTGAATAAGGTGAGTGGTATCATGTTGAGTGACCTTGCTATGCAGTAGTCTAACGCATGATGTCTGTCATGGTGGAATAACATTTGTGCTAGCCTTGTATTATATCGTCCTTCCTGTGATATGAATGTTTATCTTGAATAATGTGAGCGGTATAATATTGAGTGACCTTGCTGTGTGGTAGTCTAGCGCATTCTGTCTGGCTTGGTGGAATAATATTTATGCTAGCCTTGTATTATAATCTCCTTCCTGTGATATGAATGTTTATCTTGAATAAGTTGAGTGGTTTCACGTTGAGTGACCTTACTGTGTGGTAGTTTAGCGCATGTCATCTCGCATGGAGCAATAACATTTGTGCTAGCCTTGTATTATATCGTCCTTCCTATGATATGAATGTTTATTTTGATTAAGGTGAGTGGTATCAAGTTGAGTGACCTTACTGTGTGGTAGTTAGGCGCATGTCGTCTCGCATGATGGAATAACATTTGTGCTAGCCTTGTATTAGATCGTCCTTCCTGTGATATAAATGTTTATCTTGAATAAGGTGAGTGGTATCAAGTTAAGTGATCTTGCTGTGTGGTAGTCTACTGCATGTCGTCTCGCATGGTGGAATAACCTTTGTACTAGCCTTGAATTATATCGTCCTTCCTGTGATATGAATTTTTAAATTGAATAAGGTGAGTGGTACCATGTTGAGTGACCTTGCTGTGTGGTAGTCTAGCTCATGTCATCTCGCATGGTGGAATAACATTTGTGCTAGCCTTGTGTTATATCGTCCTTCCTGTGATATGAATTTTTAAATTGAATAAGGTAAGTGGTATCATGTTGACTGACCTTGCTGTGTGGTAGTCTAGGGCATGTAGTCGATCATGGTGGAATAACATTTGTGCTAGCCATGTATTATGTCTTTCCTGTGAAATAAATGTTTATCTTGAATAAGGTGAGTGGTATCAAGTTGAGTGACTTTACTGTGTGGTAGTTAGGCGCATGTCGTCTCGCATGATGGAATAACATTTGTGCTAGCCTTGTATTATAATGTCCTTCCTATGATACAAAAGTTTATCTTGAATAAGGTGAGCGGTATCATGTTGGGTGACCTTGCTATCCAGTAGTCCAACGCATGCTGTCTGGCATGGTGGAATAACATTTGTGCTAGCCTTGTATTATATCGTCCTTCCTATGATACAAATGTTTATTTTGAATAAGGTGAGTGGTATCAGGTTGAGTGACCTTGCTGTATAATAGACTAGCGCATGCTGTCTGTCATGATGGAATAACATTTGTGCTAGCCTTGTATTATATCGTCCTTCCTATGATATGAATGTTTATCTTGATTAAGGTGAGTGGTATTAGGATGAGTGACCTTCCTGTGTAATAGTCTAGCGCATGCTGTCTAGCATGATGGAATAACATTTGTGCTAGCCTTTTATTATAATGTCCTTCCTGTGATATGAATATTTATCTTGAATAAGGTGAATGGTATCAGGTTAATTGAGCTTGCTGTGTGGTAGTCTAGTGCATGTCATCTCGCATGGTGGAATAACATTTGTGCTAGCCTTCTATTATAATGTCCTTCTTGTGATATGAATGTTTATCTTGAATAAGGTGAGTGGTATCAGGTTGAGTGACCTTGCTGTGTGGTAGTCTAGCGCATGCTGTCTGGCATGATGGAATAACACTTGTACTAGCCTTGTATTATAATGTCCTTCCTGTGATACAAAAGTTTATCTTGAATAAAGTGAGTGGTATCATGTTGAGTGACCCTGCTGTGTGGTAGTCTAGCGCATTCTGTTTGGCATGGTGGAATAACAGTTGAGCTGGCCTTGTATTATAATGTCCTTCCTGTGATATGAATGTTTATCTTGAATTATGTGAGCGGTATCATGTTGAGTGACCTTGCTGTGTGGTAGTCTAGCGCATTCTGTCTGGCTTGGTGGAATAATATTTATGCTAGCCTTGTATTATAATCTCCTTCCTGTGATATGAATGTTTATTTTGAATAAGGTGAGTGGTATCAGGTTGAGTGACCTTGCAGTGTAATAGTCTAGCGCATGCTGTCTGGCATGATGGAATAACATTTCTGCTAGCCTTTTATTATAATGTCCTTCCTGTGATATGAATGTTTATCTTGAATAAGGTGAGTGGTATCAGGTTGAGTGACCTTGCTGAGTGGTAGTCTAGCGCATTCTGTCTGGCATGGTGAAATAACATTTGTGCTAACCTTGTATTATATCGTCCTTCCTGTGATATGAATGTTTATCTTGAATAATGTGAGCGGTATCATGTTGAGTGACCTTGCTGAGTGGTAGTCACGCGCATGTCGTCTCGCATGGTGGAATAACATTGGTACTAGCATTGTATTATAATGTCCTTCCTGTGATATGAATGTTTATCTTGAATAAGAAGAGTGGTATCATGTCGAGTGAACTTGCTGTGTGGTAGTCAAACGTATGTCGTCACGCATGGTGCAATAACATTTGTGTTAGCCTTGTATTATAATGTCCTTCCTGTGATATGAATGTTTATCTTGAATAAGGTGAGTGGTATCATGTTGATGACCTTACTGTGTGGTAGTCAAGCGCATGTCGTCTCGCATGGTGCAGTAATATTTATGCTAGCCCTGTATAATAATGTCCTTCCTGTGATATGAATGTTTATCTTGAATAAGGTGAGTGGTATTATGTTGAGTGACCTAGCTGTGAGGTAGTCAAGCGCATGTCGTCTCGCATGGTGGAATAACATTTGTGCTAGCCTAGTATTATAATGTCCTTCTTCTGATATGAATGTTTATCTTGAATAAGGTGAGTAGTATCATGTTGAGTGACCCTGCTGTATGGTAATCTAGCGCATGTCTTCTCGCATGGTTGAATAACATTTGTGTTAGCCTTGTATTATACTGTCCTTTCTGTGATATGAATGCTTATCTTGAATAGGGTGATTGGTATCTGGTTAAGTGAACCTGCTGTGTGGTAGTCTAGCTCTTGTCGTCTCGCATGGTGGAATAACAGTTGTGCTAGCCTTGTATTATATCGACCTTCCTGTGATACGAATCTTTATCTTGAATAAGTTGATGATTACATGTTGAGTGACCTTGCTGTGAGGTAGTCTAGCGCATGTCAACTGGCATGGTGGAATAACATTTGTGTTAGCCTTGTATTATATATCCTTCCTGTGATATGAATGTTCATCTTTAATAAGGTGAGTGGTATTATGTTGAATGACATTGCTGTGTAGTAGTCTAGCGCATGCTTTCTGGCATGGTGGAATAACATTTGTGCTAGCCTTGTATTATACTGTCCTTTCTGTGATATGAATGTTTATCTTGAATAAGAAGAGTAGTATCATGTCGAGTGAACTTGCTGTGTGGTAGTCAAGCGCATGTCGTCTCGCATAATGGAATAACATTTGTGTTAGCCTTGTATAATAATGTCCTTCCTGTGATATGACTGTTTGTCTTGAATAAGGTGAGTGGTGTTATGTTTAGTGACCTTGCTGTGTTGTAGTCAAGCGCATGTCGTCTCGCATGGTGCAGTAATATTTATGCTAGCCCTGTATCATAATGTCCTTCCTGTGAAATGAATGTTTATCTTGAATAAGGCGAGTGGTATCATGTTGAGTGACCTAGCTGTGTGGTAGTTTAGGAAATGCTGTCTTGCATGGTGGAATAACATTTGTGCTAGCCTTGTATTATAAGGTCCTTCCTGTGATATGAATGTTTATCTTGAATAAGGTGAGTGGTATGTTGAGTGACCTTGCTGTGTAATAGTCTAGTGCATGGTATCTGGCATGATGGAATAACAATTGTGTTAGCCTTGTATTATACTGTCCCTTCTGTGATTAGAATGTTTATCTTGAATAAGGTGAGTAGTATCATGCTGAGTGACCCTTCTGTGTGGTATTCTAGCGCATGTCGTCTCGCATGGTGAAATAACATTTGTGTCAGCCTTCTATTATACTGTCCTTTCTGTGATATGAATATTTATCTTGAATAAGGTGAGTAGTATCATGTTGAGTGACCTTGCTGTGTGGTATTCTAGCGCATGTCATCTCGCATTGTGGAATAACATTTGTGTTAGCCTTGTATTATACTGTCCTTTCTGTGATATGAATGTTTATCTTGAATAAGGTGAGTAGTATCATGTTGAGTGACCTTGCTGTGTGGTATTCTAGCGCATGTCGTCTCGCATGATGGAATAACATTTGTGCTAGCCTTGTATTATACTGTCCTTTCTGTGATATGAATGTTTATCTTGAATAACAAGAGTAGTATCATGTTGAGTGAACTTGCTGTGTGGTAGTCAAGCGCATGTCGTCTCGCATAATGGAATAACATTTGTGTTAGCCTTGTATAATAATGTCCTTCCTGTGATATGAATGTTTGTCTTGAATAAGGTGAGTGGTATTATGTTTAGTGACCTTGCTGTGTTGTAGTCAAGCGCATGTCGTCTCGCATGGTGCAGTAATATTTATGCTAGCCCTGTATCATAATGTCCTTCCTGTGAAATGAATGTTTATCTTGAATAAGGTGAGTGTTATCATGTTGAGTGACCTAGCTGTGTGGTAGTTTAGCAAATGCTGTCTTGCATGGTGGAATAACATTTGTGCTAGCCTTCGTATTACAATGTCCTTCCTGTGATATGAATGTTTATCTTGAATGAGGTGAGTGGTATCATGTTGAGTGACCTTGCTGTGTAATAGTCTAGCCCATGGTATCTGGTATGATGGAATAACAATTGTGTTAGCCTTGTATTATAATGTCCTTCCTGTGATATGAATGTTTATCTTGAATAAGGTGAGGGGTATCATGTTGAGTGACCTTGCTGTGTAATAGTGTAGCGCATGCTGTCTGGCATGATGGAATAACATTTGTGCTGGCCTTGTATTATAATGTCCTTCTTGTGATATGAATGTTTATTTTGAATAAAGTGAGCGGTATCATGTTGAGTGATCTTGCTGTGTGGTAGTCTAGCGCATTCTGTCTGGCTTGGTAGAATAATATTTATGCTAGCCTTGTATTATAATCTCCTTCCTGTGATATGAATGTTTATCTTGAATAAGTTGAGTGGTTTCATATTGAGTGACCTTTCTGTGTGGTAGTCTAGCTCATGTCGTCTCGCATGGTGGAATAACATTTGTGCTAGCCTTGTATTATATCGTCCTTCCTGTGATATGAATTTTTAAATTGAATAAGGTAAGTGGTATCATGTTGACTGACCTTGCTGTGTGGTAGTCTAGGGCATGTAGTCGATCATGGTGGAATAACATTTGTGCTAGCCATGTATTATGTCTTTCCTGTGAAATAAATGTTTATCTTGAATAAGGTGAGTGGTATCAAGTTGAGTGACTTTACTGTGTGGTAGTTAGGCGCATGTCGTCTCGCATGATGGAATAACATTTGTGCTAGCCTTGTATTATAATGTCCTTCCTATGATACAAATGTTTATCTTGAATAAGGTGCGCGGTATCATGTTGAGTGACCTTGCTATACAGTAGTCCAACGCATGCTGTCTGGCATGGTGGAATAACATTTGTGCTAGCCTTGTATTATATCGTCCTTCCTATGATACAAATGTTTATTTTGAATAAGGTGAGTGGTATCAGGTTGAGTGACCTTGCTGTATAATAGACTAGCGCATGCTGTCTGTCATGATTGAATAACATTTGTGCTAGCCTTGTATTATATCGTCCTTCCTATGATATGAATGTTTATCTTGATTAAGGTGAGTGGTATTAGGATGAGTGACCTTCCTGTGTAATAGTCTAGCGCATGCTGTCTAGCATGATGGAATAACATTTGTGCTAGCCTTTTATTATAATGTCCTTCCTGTGATATGAATATTTATCTTGAATAACGTGAGTGGTATCAGGTTAATTGAGCTTGCTGTGTGGTAGTCTAGTGCATGTCATCTCGCATGGTGGAATAACATTTGTGCTAGCCTTCTATTATAATGTCCTTCTTGTGATATGAATGTTTATCTTGAATAAGGTGAGTGGTATCAGGTTGAGTGACCTTGCTGTGTGGTAGTCTAGCGCATGCTGTCTGGCATGATGGAATAACACTTGTACTTGCCTTGTACTATAATGTCCTTCCTGTGATATGAATGTTTATATTGAATAACGTGAGTGGTATCAGGTTGAGTGACCTTGCTGTGTAATAGTGTCGCGCATGCTGTCTGGCATGATGGAATAACACTTGTACTAGCCTTGTATTATAATGTCCTTCCTGTGATACAAAAGTTTATCTTGAATAAAGTGAGTGGTATCATGTTGAGTGACCCTGCTGTGTGGTAGTCTAGCGCATTCTGTTTGGCATGGTGGAATAACAGTTGAGCTGGCCTTGTATTATAATGTCCTTCCTGTGATATGAATGTTTATCTTGAATTATGTGAGCGGTATCATGTTGAGTGACCTTGCTGTGTGGTAGTCTAGCGCATTCTGTCTGGCTTGGTGGAATAATATTTATGCTAGCCTTGTATTATAATCTCCTTCCTGTGATATGAATGTTTATTTTGAATAAGGTGAGTGGTATCAGGTTGAGTGACCTTGCAGTGTAATAGTCTAGCGCATGCTGTCTGGCATGATGGAATAACATTTCTGCTAGCCTTTTATTATAATGTCCTTCCTGTGATATGAATGTTTATCTTGAATAAGGTGAATGGTATCAGGTTGAGTGACCTTGCTGAGTGGTAGTCTAGCGCATTCTGTCTGGCATGGTGGAATAACAGTTATGCTAGCCTTGTATTATAATGTCCTTCCTTTGATATGAATGCTTATCTTGAATAAGGTGAGTGGTACCATGTCGAGTGACCTGGCTGTGTGGTAGCCAAGCGCATGTCGTCTCGCATGGTGGAATAACATTGGTACTAGCATTGTAATATAATGTCCTTTCTGTGATATGAATGTTTATCTTGAATAAGGTGAGTACTATCATGCTGAGTGACCTTGCTGTGTGGTATTCTAGCGCATATCGTCTCGCATGGTGGAATAACATTTTTGTCAGCCTTCTATTATAATGTCCTTCCTGTGATATGAAAGTTTATCTTGAATAAGGCGAGTGGTATCATGTTGACTGACCTTGCTGTCTGGTAGTCAAGCGCATGTCGTCTCGCATGGTGCAATAATATTTATGCTAGCCTTGTATTATAATGTCCTTCCTGTGATATGAATGTTTATCTTGAATAAGGTGAGTGGTATCATGTTGAGAGATTTAGCTGTGTGGTAGTTTAGCAAATGCTGTCTTGCATGGTGGACTAACATTAGTGCTAGCCTTGTATTATAATGTCCTTCATGTGATATGAATGTTTATCTAGAATAACGTGAGTGGTATCATGTTGAGTGACCTTGCTGTGTAATAGTGTAGCGCAAGGTGTCTGGCATGATGGAATAACATTTGTGCTAGCCTTGTATTATAACGTCCTTCCTGTGATATGAATGTTTATCTTGAATAAGGTGATTGGTATCATGTTGAGTGACCTTGCTGTGTAATAGTCTAGGGCATGGTGTCGGCATGATGGAATAACAATTGTGCTAGCCTTGTATTATACTGTCCTTTCTGTGATATGAATGGTTATCTTGAATAAGGTAAGTAGTATCATGTTGAGTGACCTTGCTGTGTGGTATTCTGGCGCATGTCGTTTCGCATGGTGGAATAACATTTGTGTTAGCCTTGTATTATACTGTCCCTTGTGTGATATGAATGTTTATCTTGAATAAGGTGAGTAGTATCATGTTGAGTGACCTTGCTCTGTGGTATTCTAGCGCATGTGGTCTCGCATGGTTGAATAACATTTGTGTTAGCCTTGTATCATACTGTCCTTTCTGTGATATGAATGTTTATCTTGAATAAGGTGAGTAGTATCATGTTGAGAGACCTTGCTGTGTGGTAGTCAAGCGCATGCCGTCTCGCATGGTGGAATAACATTTGTGCTAGCCTTGTATTATACCGTCCTTTCTGTGATATGAATGTTTCTCTCGAATAAGGTGAGTGGTATCATGTTGAGTGCCCTTTCTGTGTGGTAGTTAGGCGCATGTCGTCTCGCATGATGGAATAACATTTGTGCTAGCCTTGTATTATACCGTCCTTTCTGTGATATGAATGTTTATCTTGAATAAGGTGAGTAGTATCATGTTGAGTGACCTTGCTGTGTGCTATTCTAGCGCATGTCGTCTCGCATGGTGGAATAACATTTGTGTTAGCCTTGTATGATACTGTCCTTTCTGTGATATGAATGTTTATCTTGAATAAGGTGAGTAGTATCATGTTGAGTGACATTGCTCTGTGGTATTCTAGCGCATGTCGTCTCGCATGGTTGAATAACATTTGTGTTAGCCTTGTATTATACTGTCCTTTCTGTGATATGAAAGTTTATCTTGAATAAGGTGAGTAGTATCATGTTGAGAGACCTTGCTGTGTGGTAGTCAAGCGCATGCCGCCTCGCATGGTGGAATAACATTTGTGCTAGCCTTGTATTATACTGTCCTTTCTTTGATATGAATGTTTATCTTGAATAAGGTGAGTGGTATCAGATTGAGTGACCTTGCTGTGTAATAGTCTAGCGCATGCTGTCTGGCATGATGGAATAATATTAGTGCTAGCCCTGTATTATATATCCTTCCTGTGATATGAACGTTCATCTTTAATAAGGTGAGTGGTATTATGTGTAATGACATTGCTGTGTAGTAGTCTAGCGCATGCTTTCTGGCATGGTGGAATAACATTTGTGCTAGCCTTGTATTATACTGTCCTTTCTGTGATATGAATGTTTATCTAGAATAAGGTGAGTGGTATCATGTTGAGTGCCCTTTCTGTGTGGTAGTTAGGCGCATGTCGTCTTGCATGATGGAATAACATTTGTGCTAGCCTTGTATTATAACGTACTTCCTGTGATATAAATGTTTATCTTGAATAAGGTGAGTGGTATCAAGTTGAGTGACCTTGCTGTGTGGTAGTCTACTGCATGTCGTCTCGCTTGGTGGAATAACCTTTGTACTAGCCTTGTATTATATCGTCCTTCCTGTGATATGAATTTTTAAATAGAATAAGGTGAGTGGTATCATGTTGAGTGACCTTGCTGTGTGGTAGTCTAGCTCATGTCGTATCGCATGGTGGAATAACATTTGTGCTAGCCTTGTATTATATCGACCTTCCTGTGATATGAAGGTTTATCTTGAATAAGGTGAGTGGTATCATGTTGACAGACCTTGCTGTGTGGTAGTCTAGGGCATGTAGTCGATCATGGTGGAATAAAATTTGTGCTAGCAATGTATTATGTCTTTCCTGTGAAATGAATGTTTATCTTGAATAAGGTGATTGGTATCAAGTTAAGTGAGCTTGCTGTGCGGTAGTCTAGCTCATGTCGTCTCGCATGGTGGAATAACATTTGTGCTAGCCTTGTATTATATCGAACTTCCTGTGATATGAATGTTTCCTTTAAATAAGTTGATGATTACATGTTGAGTGACCTTGCTGTGAGGTAGTCTAGCGCATGTCAACTGGCATGGTGGAATAACATTTGTTCTAGCCTTTTATTATAATGTCCTTCCTGTGATATGAATGTTTATCTTGAATAAGGTGAGGGGTATCATGTTGAGTGACCTTGCTGTGTGGTAATCTAACGTATTCTGTCTGGCTTGGTGGAATAATATTTATGCTAGCCTTGTATTATAATCTCCTTCCTGTGATATGATTGTTTATCTTGAATAAGTTGAGTTTTTTCATGTTGAATGACCTTCTGTGTGGTAGTCTAGCGCATGCTGTCTAGAATGATGGAATAACATTTGTGCTAGCCTTTTATTATAATGTCCTTCCAATGATATGATTGTTTATTTTGAATAAGGTGAGTGGTATCAGGTTGACTGACCTTGCAGTGTAATAGTCTAGCGCATGCTGTCTGGCATGATGGAATAACATTTGTGCTAGCCTTGTATTATATCGTCCTTCCTATGATATGAATGTTTATCTTGAATAAGGTGAGTGCTATCAGGTTGAGTGACCTTGCTGTGTGATAGTCTAGCACATGTCGTCTCACATGGTGGAATAACATTTGTGCTAGCCTTGAATTATAATGTCCTTCCTGTTATATGAATGTTTATTTTGAATAAGGTGAGTGGTATCAGGTTGAGTGACCTTGCAGTGTAATAGTCTAGCGCATGCTGTCTGGCATGATGGAATAACATTTGTGCTAGCCTTGTATTATATCGTCCTTCCTATGATATGAATGTTTATCTTGAATAAGGTGAGTGGTATTAGGATGAGTGACCTTCCCGTGTAATAGTCTAGCACATGCTGTCTAGCATTATGGAATAACATTTGTGCTAGCCTGAATTATAATGTCCATCCTGTGATATGAATGTTTATCTTGAATAAGGTGGGTGGTATCAGGTTGAGTGACCTTGCTGAGTGGTAGTCTAGCGCATTCTGTCTGGCATGATGGAATAACAGTTATGCTAGCCTTGTATTATAATGTCCTTCCTTTGATATGAATGCTTATCTTGAATAAGGTGAGTGGTACCATGTCGAGTGACCTTGCTGTGTGGTAGCCAAGCGCATGTCGTCTCGCATGGTGGAATAACATTGGTACTGGCATTGTAATATAATGTCCTTTCTGTGATATGAATGTTTATCTTGAATAAGGTGAGTAGTCTCATGCTGAGTGACCTTGCTGTGTGGTATTCTAGCGCATGTCGTCTCGCATGGTGGAATAACATTTGTGTCAGCCTTCTATTATAACGTCCTTCCTGTGATATGAATGTTTATCTTGAATAAGGCGAGTGGTATCATGTTGAGTGACATTGCTCTGTGGTATACTAGCGCATGTCGTCTCGCATGGTTGAATAACATTTGTGTTAGCCTTGTATTATACTGTCCTTTCTGTGATATGAATGTTTATCTTGAATAAGGTGAGTAGTATCATGTTGAGAGACCTTGCTGTGTGGTAGTCAAGCGCATGCCGTCTCACATGGTGGAATAACATTTGTGCTAGCCTTGAATTATAATGTCCATCCTGTGATATAAATGTTTATCTTGAATAAGGTGAGTGGTATCAGGTTGAGTGACCTTGCTGAGTGGTAGTCTAGCGCATTCTGTCTGGCATGGTGGAATAACAGTTATGCTAGCCTTGTATTATAATGTCCTTCCTTTGATATGAATGCTTATCTTGAATAAGGTGACTGGTACCATGTCGAGTGACCTTGCTGTGTGGTAGCCAAGCGCATGTCGTCTCACATAGTGGAATAACATTGGTACTAGCATTGTAATATAATGTCCTTTCTGTGATATGTATGTTTATCTTGAATAAGGTGAGTAGTATCATGCTGAGTGACCTTGCTATGCAGTACTCTAACGCATGCTGTCTGGCATGGTGGAATAACATTTGTGCTAACCTTGTATTATATCGTCCTTCCTGTGATATGAATGTTTATCTTGAATAATGTGAGCGCTATAATGTTGAGTGACCTTGCTGTGTAATAGTCAAGCGCATGCTGTCTGTCATGATGGAATAACATTTGTGCTAGCCTTGTATTATATCGTCCTTCCTATGATATGAATGTTTATCTTGATTAAGGTGAGTGGTATTAGGATGAGTGACCTTCCTGTGTAATAGTCTAGCGCATGCTGTCTAGCATGATGGAATAACTTTTGTGCTAGCCTTTTATTATAATGTCCTTCCTGTGATATGAATGTTTATCTTGAATAAGGTGAGTGGTATCAGGTTGAGTGACCATGCTGTGTGGTAGTCTAGCGCATGCTGTCTGGCATGATGGAATAACACTTGTACTAGCCTTGTATTATAATGTCCTTCCTGTGATATGAACGTTTATCTTGAATAAGGTGAGTGGTATCAGGTTGAGTGACCTTGCTGTGTAATAGTGTAGCGCATGCTGTCTGGCATGATGGAATAACACTTGTACTAGCCTTATATTATAATGTCCTTCCTGTGATACAAACGTTTATCTTGAATAATGTGAGTGGTATCATGTTGAGTGACCCTGTTGTGTGGTAAATTAGCGCATGCTGTCTGGCATGATGGAATAACATTTGTGCTGGCCTTGTATTATAATGTCCTTCCTATGATACAAATGTTTATCTTGAATAAGGTGAGTGGTATCATGTTGAGTGACCTTGCTATGCAGTAGTCTAACGCATGCTGTCTGGCATGGTGGAATAACATTTGTGCTAACCTTGTATTATATCGTCCTTCCTGTGATATGAATGTTTATCTTGAATAATGTGAGCGGTATTATGTTGAGTGACCTTGCTGAGTGGTAGTCACGCGCATGTCGTCTCGCATGGTGGAATAACATTGGTACTAGCATTGTATTATAATGTCCTTCCTGTGATATGAATGTTTATCTTGAATAAGAAGAGTGGTATCATGTCGAGTGAACTTGCTGTGTGGTAGTCAAACGTATGTCGTCACGCATGGTGGAATAACATTTGTGTTAGCCTTGTATTATAATGTCCTTCCTGTGATATGAATGTTTATCTTGAATAAGGTGAGTGGTATCATGTTGATGACCTTACTGTGTGGAAGTCAAGCGCATGTCGTCTCGCATGGTGCAGTAATATTTATGCTAGCCCTGTATAATAATGTCCTTCCTGTGATATGAATGTTTATCTTGAATAAGGTGAGTGGTATTATGTTGAGTGACCTAGCTGTGAGGTAGTCAAGCGCATGTCGTCTCGCATGGTGGAATAACATTTGTGCTAGCCTAGTATTATAATGTCCTTCTTCTGATATGAATGTTTATCTTGAATAAGGTGAGTAGTATCATGTTGAGTGACCCTGCTGTGTGGTAATCTAGCGCATGTCTTCTCGCATGGTTGAATAACATTTGTGTTAGCCTTGTATTATACTGTCCTTTCTGTGATATGAATGTTTATCTTGAATAAGGTGAGTAGTATCATGTTGAGTGACCTTGCTGTGTGGTATTCCAGCGCATGTCATCTCGCATTGTGGAATAACATTTGTGTTAGCCTTGTATTATACTGTCCTTTCTGTGATATGAATGTTTATCTTGAATAAGGTGAGTAGTATCATGTTGAGTGACCTTGCTGTGTGGTATTCTAGCGCATGTCGTCTCGCATGGTGGAATAACATTTGTGCTAGCCTTGTATTATACTGTCCTTTCTGTGATATGAATGTTTATCTTGAATAACAAGAGTAGTATCATGTTGAGTGAACTTGCTGTGTGGTAGTCAAGCGCATGTCGTCTCGCATAATGGAATAACATTTGTGTTAGCCTTGTATAATAATGTCCTTCCTGTGATATGAATGTTTGTCTTGAATAAGGTGAGTGGTATTATGTTTAGTGACCTTGCTGTGTTGTAGTCAAGCGCATGTCGTCTCGCATGGTGCAGTAATATTTATGCTAGCCCTGTATCATAATGTCCTTCCTGTGAAATGTATGTTTATCTTGAATAACGTGAGTGTTATCATGTTGAGTGACCTAGCTGTGTGGTAGTTTAGCAAATGCTGTCTTGCATGGTGGAATAACATTTGTGCTAGCCTTCGTATTACAATGTCCTTCCTGTGATATGAATGTTTATCTTGAATGAGGTGAGTGGTATCATGTTGAGTGACCTTGCTGTGTAATAGTCTAGCGCATGGTATCTGGTATGATGGAATAACAATTGTGTTAGCCTTGTATTATAATGTCCTTCCTGTGATATGAATGTTTATCTTGAATAAGGTGAGGGGTATCATGTTGAGTGACCTTGTTGTGTGGTAATCTAGCGCATGCTGTCTGGCATGATGGAATAACATTTGTGCTGGCCTTGTATTATAATGTCCTTCTTGTGATATGAATGTTTATTTTGAATAAAGTGAGCGGTATCATGTTGAGTGATCTTGCTGTGTGGTAGTCTAGCGCATTCTGTCTGGCTTGGTAGAATAATATTTATGCTAGCCTTGTATTATAATCTCCTTCCTGTGATATGAATGTTTATCTTGAATAAGTTGAGTGGTTTCATATTGAGTGACCTTTCTGTGTGGTAGTCTAGCTCATGTCGTCTCGCATGGTGGAATAACATTTGTGCTAGCCTTGTATTATATCGTCCTTCCTGTGATATGAATTTTTAAATTGAATAAGGTAAGTGGTATCATGTTGACTGACCTTGCTGTGTGGTAGTCTAGGGCATGTAGTCGATCATGGTGGAATAACATTTGTGCTAGCCATGTATTATGTCTTTCCTGTGAAATAAATGTTTATCTTGAATAAGGTGAGTGGTATCAAGTTGAGTGACTTTACTGTGTGGTAGTTAGGCGCATGTCGTCTCGCATGATGGAATAACATTTGTGCTAGCCTTGTATTATAATGTCCTTCCTATGATACAAATGTATATCTTGAATAAGGTGAGCGGTATCATGTTGAGTGACCTTGCTATGCAGTAGTCCAACGCATGCTGTCTGGCATGGTGGAATAACATTTGTGCTAGCCTTGTATTATATCATCCTTCCTATGATACAAATGTTTATTTTGAATAAGGTGAGTGGTATCAGGTTGAGTGACCTTGCTGTATAATAGACTAGCGCATGATGTCTGTCATGATTGAATAACATTTGTGCTACCTTGTATTATATCGTCCTTCCTATGATATGAATGTTTATCTTGATTAAGGTGAGTGGTATTAGGATGAGTGACCTTGCTGTGTAATAGTCTAGCGCATGCTGTCTAGCATGATGGAATAACATTTGTGCTAGCCTTTTATTATAATGTCCTTCCTGTGATATGAATATTTATCTTGAATAAGGTGAGTGGTATCAGGTTAATTGAGCTTGCTGTGTGGTAGTCTAGTGCATGTCATCTCGCATGGTGGAATAACATTTGTGCTAGCCTGAATTATAATGTCCTTCTTGTGATATGAATGTTTATCTTGAATAAGGTGAGTGGTATCAGGTTGAGTGACCTTGCTGTGTGGTAGTCTAGCGCATGCTGTCTGGCATGATGGAATAACACTTGTACTTGCCTTGTATTATAATGTCCTTCCTGTGATATGAATGTTTATATTGAATAACGTGAGTGGTATCAGGTTGAGTGACCTTGCTGTGTAATAGTGTCGCGCATGCTGTCTGGCATGATGGAATAACACTTGTACTAGCCTTGTATTATAATGTCCTTCCTGTGATACAAAAGTTTATCTTGAATAAAGTGAGTGGTATCATGTTGAGTGACCCTGCTGTGTGGTAGTCTAGCGCATTCTGTTTGGCATGGTGGAATAACAGTTGAGCTGGCCTTGTATTATAATGTCCTTCCTGTGATATGAATGTTTATCTTGAATTATGTGAGCGGTATCATGTTGAGTGACCTTGCTGTGTGGTAGTCTAGCGCATTCTGTCTGGCTTGGTGGAATAATATTTATGCTAGCCTTGTATTATAATCTCCTTCCTGTGATATGAATGTTTATTTTGAATAAGGTGAGTGGTATCAGGTTGAGTGACCTTGCAGTGTAATAGTCTAGCGCATGCTGTCTGGCATGATGGAATAACATTTCTGCTAGCCTTTTATTATAATGTCCTTCCTGTGATATGAATGTTTATCTTGAATAAGGTGAATGGTATCAGGTTGAGTGACCTTGCTGAGTGGTAGTCTAGCGCATTCTGTCTGGCATGGTGGAATAACAGTTATGCTAGCCTTGTATTATAATGTCCTTCCTTTGATATGAATGCTTATCTTGAATAAGGTGAGTGGTACCATGTCGAGTGACCTGGCTGTGTGGTAGCCAAGCGCATGTCGTCTCGCATGGTGGAATAACATTGGTACTAGCATTGTAATATAATGTCCTTTCTGTGATATGAATGTTTATCTTGAATAAGGTGAGTACTATCATGCTGAGTGACCTTGCTGTGTGGTATTCTAGCGCATATCGTCTCGCATGGTGGAATAACATTTTTGTCAGCCTTCTATTATAATGTCCTTCCTGTGATATGAAAGTTTATCTTGAATAAGGCGAGTGGTATCATGTTGACTGACCTTGCTGTCTGGTAGTCAAGCGCATGTCGTCTCGCATGGTGCAATAATATTTATGCTAGCCTTGTATTATAATGTCCTTCCTGTGATATGAATGTTTATCTTGAATAAGGTGAGTGGTATCATGTTGAGAGATTTAGCTGTGTGGTAGTTTAGCAAATGCTGTCTTGCATGGTGGACTAACATTAGTGCTAGCCTTGTATTATAATGTCCTTCATGTGATATGAATGTTTATCTAGAATAACGTGAGTGGTATCATGTTGAGTGACCTTGCTGTGTAATAGTGTAGCGCAAGGTGTCTGGCATGATGGAATAACATTTGTGCTAGCCTTGTATTATAACGTCCTTCCTGTGATATGAATGTTTATCTTGAATAAGGTGATTGGTATCATGTTGAGTGACCTTGCTGTGTAATAGTCTAGGGCATGGTGTCGGCATGATGGAATAACAATTGTGCTAGCCTTGTATTATACTGTCCTTTCTGTGATATGAATGTTTATCTTGAATAAGGTAAGTAGTATCATGTTGAGTGACCTTGCTGTGTGGTATTCTGGCGCATGTCGTTTCGCATGGTGGAATAACATTTGTGTTAGCCTTGTATTATACTGTCCCTTGTGTGATATGAATGTTTATCTTGAATAAGGTGAGTAGTATCATGTTGAGTGACCTTGCTCTGTGGTATTCTAGCGCATGTGGTCTCGCATGGTTGAATAACATTTGTGTTAGCCTTGTATCATACTGTCCTTTCTGTGATATGAATGTTTATCTTGAATAAGGTGAGTAGTATCATGTTGAGAGACCTTGCTGTGTGGTAGTCAAGCGCATGCCGTCTCGCATGGTGGAATAACATTTGTGCTAGCCTTGTATTATACCGTCCTATCTGTGATATGAATGTTTCTCTCGAATAAGGTGAGTGGTATCATGTTGAGTGCCCTTTCTGTGTGGTAGTTAGGCGCATGTCGTCTCGCATGATGGAATAACATTTGTGCTAGCCTTGTATTATACCGTCCTTTCTGTGATATGAATGTTTATCTTGAATAAGGTGAGTAGTATCATGTTGAGTGACCTTGCTGTGTGCTATTCTAGCGCATGTCGTCTCGCATGGTGGAATAACATTTGTGTTAGCCTTGTATGATACTGTCCTTTCTGTGATATGAATGTTTATCTTGAATAAGGTGAGTAGTATCATGTTGAGTGACATTGCTCTGTGGTATTCTAGCGCATGTCGTCTCGCATGGTTGAATAACATTTGTGTTAGCCTTGTATTATACTGTCCTTTCTGTGATATGAAAGTTTATCTTGAATAAGGTGAGTAGTATCATGTTGACAGACCTTGCTGTGTGGTAGTCAAGCGCATGCCGCCTCGCATGGTGGAATAACATTTGTGCTAGCCTTGTATTATACTGTCCTTTCTTTGATATGAATGTTTATCTTGAATAAGGTGAGTGGTATCAGATTGAGTGACCTTGCTGTGTAATAGTCTAGCGCATGCTGTCTGGCATGATGGAATAATATTAGTGCTAGCCCTGTATTATATATCCTTCCTGTGATATGAACGTTCATCTTTAATAAGGTGAGTGGTATTATGTGTAATGACATTGCTGTGTAGTAGTCTAGCGCATGCTTTCTGGCATGGTGGAATAACATTTGTGCTAGCCTTGTATTATACTGTCCTTTCTGTGATATGAATGTTTATCTAGAATAAGGTGAGTGGTATCATGTTGAGTGCCCTTTCTGTGTGGTAGTTAGGCGCATGTCGTCTTGCATGATGGAATAACATTTGTGCTAGCCTTGTATTATAACGTACTTCCTGTGATATAAATGTTTATCTTGAATAAGGTGAGTGGTATCAAGTTGAGTGACCTTGCTGTGTGGTAGTCTACTGCATGTCGTCTCGCTTGGTGGAATAACCTTTGTACTAGCCTTGTATTATATCGTCCTTCCTGTGATATGAATTTTTAAATAGAATAAGGTGAGTGGTATCATGTTGAGTGACCTTGCTGTGTGGTAGTCTAGCTCATGTCGTATCGCATGGTGGAATAACATTTGTGCTAGCCTTGTATTATATCGACCTTCCTGTGATATGAAGGTTTATCTTGAATAAGGTGAGTGGTATCATGTTGACAGACCTTGCTGTGTGGTAGTCTAGGGCATGTAGTCGATCATGGTGGAATAAAATTTGTGCTAGCAATGTATTATGTCTTTCCTGTGAAATGAATGTTTATCTTGAATAAGGTGATTGGTATCAAGTTAAGTGAGCTTGCTGTGCGGTAGTCTAGCTCATGTCGTCTCGCATGGTGGAATAACATTTGTGCTAGCCTTGTATTATATCGAACTTCCTGTGATATGAATGTTTCCTTTAAATAAGTTGATGATTACATGTTGAGTGACCTTGCTGTGAGGTAGTCTAGCGCATGTCAACTGGCATGGTGGAATAACATTTGTTCTAGCCTTTTATTATAATGTCCTTCCTGTGATATGAATGTTTATCTTGAATAAGGTGAGGGGTATCATGTTGAGTGACCTTGCTGTGTGGTAATCTAGCGTATTCTGTCTGGCTTGGTGGAATAATATTTATGCTAGCCTTGTATTATAATCTCCTTCCTGTGATATGATTGTTTATCTTGAATAAGTTGAGTTTTTTCATGTTGAGTGACCTTTCTGTGTGGTAGTCTAGCGCATGCTGTCTAGAATGATGGAATAACATTTGTGCTAGCCTTTTATTATAATGTCCTTCCAATGATATGAATGTTTATTTTGAATAAGGTGAGTGGTATCAGGTTGACTGACCTTGCAGTGTAATAGTCTAGCGCATGCTGTCTGGCATGATGGAATAACATTTGTGCTAGCCTTGTATTATATCGTCCTTCCTATGATATGAATGTTTATCTTGAATAAGGTGAGTGCTATCAGGTTGAGTGACCTTGCTGTGTGATAGTCTAGCACATGTCGTCTCACATGGTGGAATAACATTTGTGCTAGCCTTGAATTATAATGTCCTTCCTGTTATATGAATGTTTATTTTGAATAAGGTGAGTGGTATCAGGTTGAGTGACCTTGCAGTGTAATAGTCTAGCGCATGCTGTCTGGCATGATGGAATAACATTTGTGCTAGCCTTGTATTATATCGTCCTTCCTATGATATGAATGTTTATCTTGAATAAGGTGAGTGGTATTAGGATGAGTGACCTTCCCGTGTAATAGTCTAGCACATGCTGTCTAGCATTATGGAATAACATTTGTGCTAGCCTGAATTATAATGTCCATCCTGTGATATGAATGTTTATCTTGAATAAGGTGGGTGGTATCAGGTTGAGTGACCTTGCTGAGTGGTAGTCTAGCGCATTCTGTCTGGCATGATGGAATAACAGTTATGCTAGCCTTGTATTATAATGTCCTTCCTTTGATATGAATGCTTATCTTGAATAAGGTGAGTGGTACCATGTCGAGTGACCTTGCTGTGTGGTAGCCAAGCGCATGTCGTCTCGCATGGTGGAATAACATTGGTACTGGCATTGTAATATAATGTCCTTTCTGTGATATGAATGTTTATCTTGAATAAGGTGAGTAGTCTCATGCTGAGTGACCTTGCTGTGTGGTATTCTAGCGCATGTCGTCTCGCATGGTGGAATAACATTTGTGTCAGCCTTCTATTATAACGTCCTTCCTGTGATATGAATGTTTATCTTGAATAAGGCGAGTGGTATCATGTTGAGTGACATTGCTCTGTGGTATACTAGCGCATGTCGTCTCGCATGGGTGAATAACATTTGTGTTAGCCTTGTATTATACTGTCCTTTCTGTGATATGAATGTTTATCTTGAATAAGGTGAGTAGTATCATGTTGAGAGACCTTGCTGTGTGGTAGTCAAGCGCATGCCGTCTCACATGGTGGAATAACATTTGTGCTAGCCTTGAATTATAATGTCCATCCTGTGATATGAATGTTTATCTTGAATAAGGTGAGTGGTATCAGGTTGAGTGACCTTGCTGAGTGGTAGTCTAGCGCATTCTGTCTGGCATGGTGGAATAACAGTTATGCTAGCCTTGTATTATAATGTCCTTCCTTTGATATGAATGCTTATCTTGAATAAGGTGACTGGTACCATGTCGAGTGACCTTGCTGTGTGGTAGCCAAGCGCATGTCGTCTCACATAGTGGAATAACATTGGTACTAGCATTGTAATATAATGTCCTTTCTGTGATATGTATGTTTATCTTGAATAAGGTGAGTAGTATCATGCTGAGTGACCTTGCTATGCAGTACTCTAACGCATGCTGTCTGGCATGGTGGAATAACATTTGTGCTAACCTTGTATTATATCGTCCTTCCTGTGATATGAATGTTTATCTTGAATAATGTGAGCGCTATAATGTTGAGTGACCTTGCTGTGTAATAGTCAAGCGCATGCTGTCTGTCATGATGGAATAACATTTGTGCTAGCCTTGTATTATATCGTCCTTCCTATGATATGAATGTTTATCTTGATTAAGGTGAGTGGTATTAGGATGAGTGACCTTCCTGTGTAATAGTCTAGCGCATGCTGTCTAGCATGATGGAATAACTTTTGTGCTAGCCTTTTATTATAATGTCCTTCCTGTGATATGAATGTTTATCTTGAATAAGGTGAGTGGTATCAGGTTGAGTGACCATGCTGTGTGGTAGTCTAGCGCATGCTGTCTGGCATGATGGAATAACACTTGTACTAGCCTTGTATTATAATGTCCTTCCTGTGATATGAACGTTTATCTTGAATAAGGTGAGTGGTATCAGGTTGAGTGACCTTGCTGTGTAATAGTGTAGCGCATGCTGTCTGGCATGATGGAATAACACTTGTACTAGCCTTGTATTATAATGTCCTTCCTGTGATACAAACGTTTATCTTGAATAATGTGAGTGGTATCATGTTGAGTGACCCTGCTGTGTGGTAAATTAGCGCATGCTGTCTGGCATGATGGAATAACATTTGTGCTGGCCTTGTACTATAATGTCCTTCCTATGATACAAATGTTTATCTTGAATAAGGTGAGTGGTATCATGTTGAGTGACCTTGCTATGCAGTAGTCTAACGCATGCTGTCTGGCATGGTGGAATAACATTTGTGCTAACCTTGTATTATATCGTCCTTCCTGTGATATGAATGTTTATCTTGAATAATGTGAGCGGTATTATGTTGAGTGACCTTGCTGAGTGGTAGTCACGCGCATGTCGTCTCGCATGGTGGAATAACATTGGTACTAGCATTGTATTATAATGTCCTTCCTGTGATATGAATGTTTATCTTGAATAAGAAGAGTGGTATCATGTCGATTGAACTTGCTGTGTGGTAGTCAAACGTATGTCGTCACGCATGGTGGAATAACATTTGTGTTAGCCTTGTATTATAATGTCCTTCCTGTGATATGAATGTTTATCTTGAATAAGGTGAGTGGTATCATGTTGATGACCTTACTGTGTGGTAGTCAAGCGCATGTCGTCTCGCATGGTGCAGTAATATTTATGCTAGCCCTGTATAATAATGTCCTTCCTGTGATATGAATGTTTATCTTGAATAAGGTGAGTGGTATTATGTTGAGTGACCTAGCTGTGAGGTAGTCAAGCGCATGTCGTCTCGCATGGTGGAATAACATTTGTGCTAGCCTAGTATTATAATGTCCTTCTTCTGATATGAATGTTTATCTTGAATAAGGTGAGTAGTATCATGTTGAGTGACCCTGCTGTGTGGTAATCTAGCGCATGACTTCTCGCATGGTTGAATAACATTTGTGTTAGCCTTGTATTATACTGTCCTTTCTGTGATTGAATGTTTATCTTGAATAGGGTGATTGGTATCTGGTTAAGTGAACCTGCTGTGTGGTAGTCTAGCTCTTGTCGTCTCGCATGGTGGAATAACAGTTGTGCTAGCCTTGTATTATATCGACCTTCCTGTGATACGAATCTTTATCTTGAATAAGTTGATGATTACATGTTGAGTGACCTTGCTGTGAGGTAGTCTAGCGCATGTCAACTGGCATGGTGGAATAACATTTGTGTTAGCCTTGAATTATATATCCTTCCTGTGATATGAATGTTCATCTTTAATAAGGTGAGTGGTATTATGTTGAATGACATTGCTGTGTAGTAGTCTAGCGCATGCTTTCTGGCATGGTGGAATAACATTTGTGCTAGCCTTGTATTATACTGTCCTTTCTGTGATATGAATGTTTATCTTGAATAAGAAGAGTAGTATCATGTCGAGTGAACTTGCTGTGTGGTAGTCAAGCGCATGTCGTCTCGCATAATGGAATAACATTTGTGTTAGCCTTGTATAATAATGTCCTTCCTGTGATATGACTGTTTGTCTTGAATAAGGTGAGTGGTGTTATGTTTAGTGACCTTGCTGTGTTGTAGTCAAGCGCATGTCGTCTCGCATGGTGCAGTAATATTTATGCTAGCCCTGTATCATAATGTCCTTCCTGTGAAATGAATGTTTATCTTGAATAAGGCGAGTGGTATCATGTTGAGTGACCTAGCTGTGTGGTAGTTTAGGAAATGCTGTCTTGCATGGTGGAATAACATTTGTGCTAGCCTTGTATTATAAGGTCCTTCCTGTGATATGAATGTTTATCTTGAATAAGGTGAGTGGTATGTTGAGTGACCTTGCTGTGTAATAGTCTAGTGCATGGTATCTGGCATGATGGAATAACAATTGTGTTAGCCTTGTATTATACTGTCCCTTCTGTGATTAGAATGTTTATCTTGAATAAGGTGAGTAGTATCATGCTGAGTGACCCTTCTGTGTGGTATTCTAGCGCATGTCGTCTAGCATGGTGAAATAACATTTGTGTCAGCCTTCTATTATACTGTCCTTTCTGTGATATGAATATTTAACTTGAATAAGGTGAGTAGTATCATGTTGAGTGACCTTGCTGTGTGGTATTCTAGCGCATGTCATCTCGCATTGTGGAATAACATTTGTGTTAGCCTTGTATTATACTGTCCTTTCTGTGATATGAATGTTTATCTTGAATAAGGTGAGTAGTATCATGTTGAGTGACCTTGCTGTGTGGTATTCTAGCGCATGTCATCTCGCATTGTGGAATAACATTTGTGTTAGCCTTGTATTATACTGTCCTTTCTGTGATATGAATGTTTATCTTGAATAAGGTGAGTAGTATCATGTTGAGTGACCTTGCTGTGTGGTATTCTAGCGCATGTCGTCTCGCATGGTGGAATAACATTTGTGCTAGCCTTGTATTATACTGTCCTTTCTGTGATATGAATGTTTATCTTGAATAACAAGAGTAGTATCATGTTGAGTGAACTTGCTGTGTGGTAGTCAAGCGCATGTCGTCTCGCATAATGGAATAACATTTGTGTTAGCCTTGTATAATAATGTCCTTCCTGTGATATGAATGTTTGTCTTGAATAAGGTGAGTGGTATTATGTTTAGTGACCTTGCTGTGTTGTAGTCAAGCGCATGTCGTCTCGCATGGTGCAGTAATATTTATGCTAGCCCTGTATCATAATGTCCTTCCTGTGAAATGAATGTTTATCTTGAATAACGTGAGTGTTATCATGTTGAGTGACCTAGCTGTGTGGTAGTTTAGCAAATGCTGTCTTGCATGGTGGAATAACATTTGTGCTAGCCTTCGTATTACAATGTCCTTCCTGTGATATGAATGTTTATCTTGAATGAGGTGAGTGGTATCATGTTGAGTGACCTTGCTGTGTAATAGTCTAGCGCATGGTATCTGGTATGATGGAATAACAATTGTGTTAGCCTTGTATTATAATGTCCTTCCTGTGATATGAATGTTTATCTTGAATAAGGTGAGGGGTATCATGTTGAGTGACCTTGTTGTGTGGTAATCTAGCGCATGCTGTCTGGCATGATGGAATAACATTTGTGCTGGCCTTGTATTATAATGTCCTTCTTGTGATATGAATGTTTATTTTGAATAAAGTGAGCGGTATCATGTTGAGTGATCTTGCTGTGTGGTAGTCTAGCGCATTCTGTCTGGCTTGGTAGAATAATATTTATGCTAGCCTTGTATTATAATCTCCTTCCTGTGATATGAATGTTTATCTTGAATAAGTTGAGTGGTTTCATATTGAGTGACCTTTCTGTGTGGTAGTCTAGCTCATGTCGTCTCGCATGGTGGAATAACATTTGTGCTAGCCTTGTATTATATCGTCCTTCCTGTGATATGAATTTTTAAATTGAATAAGGTAAGTGGTATCATGTTGACTGACCTTGCTGTGTGGTAGTCTAGGGCATGTAGTCGATCATGGTGGAATAACATTTGTGCTAGCCATGTATTATGTCTTTCCTGTGAAATAAATGTTTATCTTGAATAAGGTGAGTGGTATCAAGTTGAGTGACTTTACTGTGTGGTAGTTAGGCGCATGTCGTCTCGCATGATGGAATAACATTTGTGCTAGCCTTGTATTATAATGTCCTTCCTATGATACAAATGTATATCTTGAATAAGGTGAGCGGTATCATGTTGAGTGACCTTGCTATGCAGTAGTCCAACGCATGCTGTCTGGCATGGTGGAATAACATTTGTGCTAGCCTTGTATTATATCATCCTTCCTATGATACAAATGTTTATTTTGAATAAGGTGAGTGGTATCAGGTTGAGTGACCTTGCTGTATAATAGACTAGCGCATGATGTCTGTCATGATTGAATAACATTTGTGCTACCTTGTATTATATCGTCCTTCCTATGATATGAATGTTTATCTTGATTAAGGTGAGTGGTATTAGGATGAGTGACCTTGCTGTGTAATAGTCTAGCGCATGCTGTCTAGCATGATGGAATAACATTTGTGCTAGCCTTTTATTATAATGTCCTTCCTGTGATATGAATATTTATCTTGAATAAGGTGAGTGGTATCAGGTTAATTGAGCTTGCTGTGTGGTAGTCTAGTGCATGTCATCTCGCATGGTGGAATAACATTTGTGCTAGCCTGAATTATAATGTCCTTCTTGTGATATGAATGTTTATCTTGAATAAGGTGAGTGGTATCAGGTTGAGTGACCTTGCTGTGTGGTAGTCTAGCGCATGCTGTCTGGCATGATGGAATAACACTTGTACTTGCCTTGTATTATAATGTCCTTCCTGTGATATGAATGTTTATATTGAATAACGTGAGTGGTATCAGGTTGAGTGACCTTGCTGTGTAATAGTGTAGCGCATGCTGTCTGGCATGATGGAATAACACTTGTACTAGCCTTGTATTATAATGTCCTTCCTGTGATACAAACGTTTATCTTGAATAACGTGAGTGGTATCAGGTTGAGTGACCTTGCTGTGTAATAGTGTAGCGCAAGGTGTCTGGCATGATGGAATAACATTTGTGCTAGCCTTGTATTATAACGTCCTTCCTGTGATATGAATGTTTATCTTGAATAAGGTGATTGGTATCATGTTGACTGACCTTGCTGTCTGGTAGTCAAGCGCATGTCGTCTCGCATGGTGCAATAATATTTATGCTAGCCTTGTATTATAATGTCCTTCCTGTGATATGAATGTTTATCTTGAATAAGGTGAGTGGTATCATGTTGAGAGATTTAGCTGTGTGGTAGTTTAGCAAATGCTGTCTTGCATGGTGGACTAACATTAGTGCTAGCCTTGTATTATAATGTCCTTCATGTGATATGAATGTTTATCTAGAATAACGTGAGTGGTATCATGTTGAGTGACCTTGCTGTGTAATAGTGTAGCGCAAGGTGTCTGGCATGATGGAATAACATTTGTGCTAGCCTTGTATTATAACGTCCTTCCTGTGATATGAATGTTTATCTTGAATAAGGTGATTGGTATCATGTTGAGTGACCTTGCTGTGTAATAGTCTAGGGCATGGTGTCTGGCATGATGGAATAACAATTGTGCTAGCCTTGTATTATACTGTCCTTTCTGTGATATGAATGTTTATCTTGAATAAGGTAAGTAGTATCATGTTGAGTGACCTTGCTGTGTGGTATTCTGGTGCATGTCGTTTCGCATGGTGGAATAACATTTGTGTTAGCCTTGTATTATACTGTCCCTTCTGTGATATGAATGTTTATCTTGAATAAGGTGAGTAGTATCATGTTGAGTGACCTTGCTCTGTGGTATTCTAGCGCATGTGGTCTCGCATGGTTGAATAACATTTGTGTTAGCCTTGTATAATACTGTCCTTTCTGTGATATGAATGTTTATCTTGAATAAGGTGAGTAGTATCATGTTGAGAGACCTTGCTGTGTGGTAGTCAAGCGCATGCCGTCTCGCATGGTGGAATAACATTTGTGCTAGCCTTGTATTATACCGTCCTTTCTGTGATATGAATGTTTCTCTCGAATAAGGTGAGTGGTATCATGTTGAGTGCCCTTTCTGTGTGGTAGTTAGGCGCATGTCGTCTCGCATGATGGAATAACATTTGTGCTAGCCTTGTATTATACCGTCCTTTCTGTGATATGAATGTTTATCTTGAATAAGGTGAGTAGTATCATGTTGAGTGACCTTGCTGTGTGCTATTCTAGCGCATGTCGTCTCGCATGGTTGAATAACATTTGTGTTAGCCTTGTATTATACTGTCCTTTCTGTGATATGAAAGTTTATCTTGAATAAGGTGAGTAGTATCATGTTGAGAGACCTTGCTGTGTGGTAGTCAAGCGCATGCCGCCTCGCATGGTGGAATAACATTTGTGCTAGCCTTGTATTATACTGTCCTTTCTTTGATATGAATGTTTATCTTGAATAAGGTGAGTGGTATCAGATTGAGTGACCTTGCTGTGTAATAGTCTAGCGCATGCTGTCTGGCATGATGGAATAATATTAGTGCTAGCCCTGTATTATATATCCTTCCTGTGATATGAACGTTCATCTTTAATAAGGTGAGTGGTATTATGTGTAATGACATTGCTGTGTAGTAGTCTAGCGCATGCTTTCTGGCATGGTGGAATAACATTTGTGCTAGCCTTGTATTATACTGTCCTTTCTGTGATATGAATGTTTATCTAGAATAAGGTGAGTGGTATCATGTTGAGTGCCCTTTCTGTGTGGTAGTTAGGCGCATGTCGTCTTGCATGATGGAATAACATTTGTGCTAGCCTTGTATTATAACGTACTTCCTGTGATATAAATGTTTATCTTGAATAAGGTGAGTGGTATCAAGTTGAGTGACCTTGCTGTGTGGTAGTCTACTGCATGTCGTCTCGCTTGGTGGAATAACCTTTGTACTAGCCTTGTATTATATCGTCCTTCCTGTGATATGAATTTTTAAATTGAATAAGGTGAGTGGTATCATGTTGAGTGACCTTGCTGTGTGGTAGTCTAGCTCATGTCGTATCGCATGGTGGAATAACATTTGTGCTAGCCTTGTATTATATCGACCTTCCTGTGATATGAAGGTTTATCTTGAATAAGGTGAGTGGTATCATGTTGACAGACCTTGCTGTGTGGTAGTCTAGGGCATGTAGTCGATCATGGTGGAATAAAATTTGTGCTAGCAATGTATTATGTCTTTCCTGTGAAATGAATGTTTATCTTGAATAAGGTGATTGGTATCAAGTTAAGTGAGCTTGCTGTGCGGTAGTCTAGCTCATGTCGTCTCGCATGGTGGAATAACATTTGTGCTAGCCTTGTATTATATCGAACTTCCTGTGATATGAATGTTTCCTTTAAATAAGTTGATGATTACATGTTGAGTGACCTTGCTGTGAGGTAGTCTAGCGCATGTCAACTGGCATGGTGGAATAACATTTGTTCTAGCCTTTTATTATAATGTCCTTCCTGTGATATGAATGTTTATCTTGAATAAGGTGAGGGGTATCATGTTGAGTGACCTTGCTGTGTGGTAATCTAGCGTATTCTGTCTGGCTTGGTGGAATAATATTTATGCTAGCCTTGTATTATAATCTCCTTCCTGTGATATGATTGTTTATCTTGAATAAGTTGAGTTTTTTCATGTTGAGTGACCTTTCTGTGTGGTAGTCTAGCGCATGCTGTCTAGAATGATGGAATAACATTTGTGCTAGCCTTTTATTATAATGTCCTTCCAATGATATGAATGTTTATTTTGAATAAGGTGAGTGGTATCAGGTTGACTGACCTTGCAGTGTAATAGTCTAGCGCATGCTGTCTGGCATGATGGAATAACATTTGTGCTAGCCTTGTATTATATCGTCCTTCCTATGATATGAATGTTTATCTTGAATAAGGTGAGTGCTATCAGGTTGAGTGACCTTGCTGTGTGATAGTCTAGCACATGTCGTCTCACATGGTGGAATAACATTTGTGCTAGCCTTGAATTATAATGTCCTTCCTGTTATATGAATGTTTATTTTGAATAAGGTGAGTGGTATCAGGTTGAGTGACCTTGCAGTGTAATAGTCTAGCGCATGCTGTCTGGCATGATGGAATAACATTTGTGCTAGCCTTGTATTATATCGTCCTTCCTATGATATGAATGTTTATCTTGAATAAGGTGAGTGGTATTAGGATGAGTGACCTTCCCGTGTAATAGTCTAGCACATGCTGTCTAGCATTATGGAATAACATTTGTGCTAGCCTGAATTATAATGTCCATCCTGTGATATGAATGTTTATCTTGAATAAGGTGAGTGGTATCAGGTTGAGTGACCTTGCTGAGTGGTAGTCTAGCGCATTCTGTCTGGCATGGTGGAATAACAGTTATGCTAGCCTTGTATTATAATGTCCTTCCTTTGATATGAATCCTTATCTTGAATAAGGTGAGTGGTACCATGTCGAGTGACCTTGCTGTGTGGTAGCCAAGCGCATGTCATCTCGCATGGTGGAATAACATTGGTACTGGCATTGTAATATAATGTCCTTTCTGTGATATGAATGTTTATCTTGAATAAGGTGAGTAGTCTCATGCTGAGTGACCTTGCTGTGTGGTATTCTAGCGCATGTCGTCTCGCATGGTGGAATAACATTTGTGTCAGCCTTCTATTATAACGTCCTTCCTGTGATATGAATGTTTATCTTGAATAAGGCGAGTGGTATCATGTTGAGTGACATTGCTCTGTGGTATACTAGCGCATGTCGTCTCGCATGGTTGAATAACATTTGTGTTAGCCTTGTATTATACTGTCCTTTCTGTGATATGAATGTTTATCTTGAATAAGGTGAGTAGTATCATGTTGAGAGACCTTGCTGTGTGGTAGTCAAGCGCATGCCGTCTCACATGGTGGAATAACATTTGTGCTAGCCTTGAATTATAATGTCCATCCTGTGATATGAATGTTTATCTTGAATAAGGTGAGTGGTATCAGGTTGAGTGACCTTGCTGAGTGGTAGTCTAGCGCATTCTGTCTGGCATGGTGGAATAACAGTTATGCTAGCCTTGTATTATAATGTCCTTCCTTTGATATGAATGCTTATCTTGAATAAGGTGACTGGTACCATGTCGAGTGACCTTGCTGTGTGGTAGCCAAGCGCATGTCGTCTCGCATAGTGGAATAACATTGGTAGTAGCATTGTAATATAATGTCCTTTCTGTGATATGTATGTTTATCTTGAATAAGGTGAGTAGTATCATGCTGAGTGACCTTGCTATGCAGTACTCTAACGCATGCTGTCTGGCATGGTGGAATAACATTTGTGCTAACCTTGTATTATATCATCCTTCCTGTGATATGAATGTTTATCTTGAATAATGTGAGCGCTATAATGTTGAGTGACCTTGCTGTGTAATAGTCAAGCGCATGCTGTCTGTCATGATGGAATAACATTTGTGCTAGCCTTGTATTATATCGTCCTTCCTATGATATGAATGTTTATCTTGATTAAGGTGAGTGGTATTAGGATGAGTGACCTTCCTGTGTAATAGTCTAGCGCATGCTGTCTAGCATGATGGAATAACTTTTGTGCTAGCCTTTTATTATAATGTCCTTCCTGTGATATGAATGTTTATCTTGAATAAGGTGAGTGGTATCAGGTTGAGTGACCATGCTGTGTGGTAGTCTAGCGCATGCTGTCTGGCATGATGGAATAACACTTGTACTAGCCTTATATTATAATGTCCTTCCTGTGACACAAACGTTTATCTTGAATAATGTGAGTGGTATCATGTTGAGTGACCCTGCTGTGTGGTAAATTAGCGCATGCTGTCTGGCATGGTGGAATAACATTTGTGCTAACCTTGTATTATATCGTCCTTCCTGTGATATGAATGTTTATCTTGAATAATGTGAGCGGTATTATGTTGAGTGACCTTGCTGAGTGGTAGTCACGCGCATGTCGTCTCGCATGGTGGAATAACATTGGTACTAGCATTGTATTATAATGTCCTTCCTGTGATATGAATGTTTATCTTGAATAAGAAGAGTGGTATCATGTCGAGTGAACTTGCTGTGTGGTAGTCAAACGTATGTCGTCACGCATGGTGGAATAACATTTGTGTTAGCCTTGTATTATAATGTCCTTCCTGTGATATGAATGTTTATCTTGAATAAGGTGAGTGGTATCATGTTGATGACCTTACTGTGTGGTAGTCAAGCGCATGTCGTCTCGCATGGTGCAGTAATATTTATGCTACCCCTGTATAATAATGTCCTTCCTGTGATATGAATGTTTATCTTGAATAAGGTGAGTGGTATTATGTTGAGTGACCTAGCTGTGAGGTAGTCAAGCGCATGTCGTCTCGCATGGTGGAATAACATTTGTGCTAGCCTAGTATTATAATGTCCTTCTTCTGATATGAATGTTTATCTTGAATAAGGTGAGTAGTATCATGTTGAGTGACCCTGCTGTGTGGTAATCTAGCGCATGTCTTCTCGCATGGTTGAATAACATTTGTGTTAGCCTTGTATTATACTGTCCTTTCTGTGATATGAATGTTTATCTTGAATAGGGTGATTGGTATCTGGTTAAGTGAACCTGCTGTGTGGTAGTCTAGCTCTTGTCGTCTCGCATGGTGGAATAACAGTTGTGCTAGCCTTGTATTATATCGACCTTCCTGTGATACGAATCTTTATCTTGAATAAGTTGATGATTACATGTTGAGTGACCTTGCTGTGAGGTAGTCTAGCGCATGTCAACTGGCATGGTGGAATAACATTTGTGTTAGCCTTGTATTATATATCCCTCCTGTGATATGAATGTTCATCTTTAATAAGGTGAGTGGTATTATGTTGAATGACATTGCTGTGTAGTAGTCTAGCGCATGCTTTCTGGCATGGTGGAATAACATTTGTGCTAGCCTTGTATTATACTGTCCTTTCTGTGATATGAATGTTTATCTTGAATAAGAAGAGTAGTATCATGTCGAGTGAACTTGCTGTGTGGTAGTCAAGCGCATGTCGTTTCGCATAATGGAATAACATTTGTGTTAGCCTTGTATAATAATGTCCTTCCTGTGATATGACTGTTTGTCTTGAATAAGGTGAGTGGTGTTATGTTTAGTGACCTTGCTGTGTTGTAGTCAAGCGCATGTCGTCTCGCATGGTGCAGTAATATTTATGCTAGCCCTGTATCATAATGTCCTTCCTGTGAAATGAATGTTTATCTTGAATAAGGCGAGTGGTATCATGTTGAGTGACCTAGCTGTGTGGTAGTTTAGGAAATGCTGTCTTGCATGGTGGAATAACATTTGTGCTAGCCTTGTATTATAAGGTCCTTCCTGTGATATGAATGTTTATCTTGAATAAGGTGAGTGGTATGTTGAGTGACCTTGCTGTGTAATAGTCTAGTGCATGGTATCTGGCATGATGGAATAACAATTGTGTTAGCCTTGTATTATACTGTCCTTTCTGTGATTAGAATGTTTATCTTGAATAAGGTGAGTAGTATCATGCTGAGTGACCCTTCTGTGTGGTAGTCTAGCTCATGTCGTCTCGCATGGTGGAATAACATTTGTGCTAGCCTTGTATTATATCGAACTTCCTGTGATATGAATGTTTCCTTTAAATAAGTTGATGATTACATGTGGAGTGACCTTGCTGTGAGGTAGTCTAGCGCATGTCAACTGGCATGGTGGAATAACATTTGTTCTAGCCTTTTATTATAATGTCCTTCCTGTGATATGAATGTTTATCTTGAATAAGGTGAGGGGTATCATGTTCAGTGACCTTGCTGTGTGGTAATCTAGCGTATTCTGTCTGGGTTGGTGGAATAATATTTATGCTAGCCTTGTATTATAATCTCCTTCCTGTGATATGATTGTTTATCTTGAATAAGTTGAGTTTTTTCATGTTGAGTGACCTTTCTGTGTGGTAGTCTAGCGCATGCTGTCTAGAATGATGGAATAACATTTGTGCTAGCCTTTTATTATAATGTCCTTCCAATGATATGAATGTTTATTTTGAATAAGGTGAGTGGTATCAGGTTGACTGACCTTGCAGTGTAATAGTCTAGCGCATGCTGTCTGGCATGATGGAATAACATTTGTGTTAGCCTTGTATTATATCGTCCTTCCTATGATATGAATGTTTATCTTGAATAAGGTGAGTGCTATCAGGTTGAGTGACCTTGCTGTGTAATAGTCTAGCACATGTCGTCTCACATGGTGGAATAACATTTGTGCTAGCCTTGAATTATAATGTCCTTCCTGTTATATGAATGTTTATTTTGAATAAGGTGAGTGGTATCAGGTTGAGTGACCTTGCAGTGTAATAGTCTAGCGCATGCTGTCTGGCATGATGGAATAACATTTGTGCTAGCCTTGTATTATATCGTCCTTCCTATGATATGAATGTTTATCCTGAATAAGGTGAGTGGTATTAGGATGAGTGACCTTCCCGTGTAATAGTCTAGCACATGCTGTCTAGCATTATGGAACAACATTTGTGCTAGCCTGAATTATAATGTCCATCCTGTGATATGAATGTTTATCTTGAATAAGGTGAGTGGTATCAGGTTGAGTGACCTTGCTGAGTGGTAGTCTAGCGCATTCTGTCTGGCATGGTGGAATAACAGTTATGCTAGCCTTGTATTATAATGTCCTTCCTTTGATATGAATGCTTATCTTGAATAAGGTGAGTGGTACCATGTCGAGTGACCTTGCTGTGTGGTAGCCAAGCGCATGTCGTCTCGCATGGTGGAATAACATTGGTACTGGCATTGTAATATAATGTCCTTTCTGTGATATGAATGTTTATCTTGAATAAGGTGAGTAGTCTCATGCTGAGTGACCTTGCTGTGTGGTATTCTAGCGCATGTCGTCTCGCATGGTGGAATAACATTTGTGTCAGCCTTCTATTATAACGTCCTTACTGTGATATGAATGTTTATCTTGAATAAGGCGAGTGGTATCATGTTGAGTGACATTGCTCTGTGGTATACTAGCGCATGTCGTCTCGCATGGTTGAATAACATTTGTGTTAGCCTTGTATTATACTGTCCTTTCTGTGACATGAATGTTTATCTTGAATAAGGTGAGTAGTATCATGTTGAGAGACCTTGCTGTGTGGTAGTCAAGCGCATGCCGTCTCACATGGTGGAATAATATTTATGCTAGCCTTGTATTATAATCTCCTTCCTGTGATTTGATTGTTTATCTTGAATAAGTTGAGTTTTTTCATGTTGAGTGACCTTTCTGTGTGGTAGTCTAGCGCATGCTGTCTAGAATGATGGAATAACATTTGTGCTAGCCTTTTATTATAATGTCCTTCCAATGATATGAATGTTTATTTTGAATAAGGTGAGTGGTATCAGGTTGACTGACCTTGCAGTGTAATAGTCTAGCGCATGCTGTCTGGCATGATGGAATAACATTTGTGCTAGCCTTGTATTATATCGTCCTTCCTATGATATGAATGTTTATCTTGAATAAGGTGAGTGCTATCAGGTTGAGTGACCTTGCTGTGTAATAGTCTAGCACATGTCGTCTCACATGGTGGAATAACATTTGTGCTAGCCTTGAATTATAATGTCCTTCCTGTTATATGAATGTTTATTTTGAATAAGGTGAGTGGTATCAGGTTGAGTGACCTTGCAGTGTAATAGTCTAGCGCATGCTGTCTGGCATGATGGAATAACATTTGTGCTAGCCTTGTATTATATCGTCCTTCCTATGATATGAATGTTTATCTTGAATAAGGTGAGTGGTATTAGGATGAGTGACCTTCTCGTGTAATAGTCTAGCACATGCTGTCTAGCATTATGGAATAACATTTGTGCTAGCCTGAATTATAATGTCCATCCTGTGATATGAATGTTTATCTTGAATAAGGTGAGTGGTATCAGGTTGAGTGACCTTGCTGAGTGGTAGTCTAGCGCATTCTGTCTGGCATGGTGGAATAACAGTTATGCTAGCCTTGTATTATAATGTCCTTCCTTTGATATGAATGCTTATCTTGAATAAGGTGAGTGGTACCATGTCGAGTGACCTTGCTGTGTGGTAGCCAAGCGCATGTCGTCTCGCATGGTGGAATAACATTGGTACTGGCATTGTAATATAATGTCCTTTCTGTGATATGAATGTTTATCTTGAATAAGGTGAGTAGTCTCATGCTGAGTGACCTTGCTGTGTGGTATTCTAGCGCATGTCGTCTCGCATGGTGGAATAACATTTGTGTCAGCCTTCTATTATAACGTCCTTACTGTGATATGAATGTTTATCTTGAATAAGGCGAGTGGTATCATGTTGAGTGACATTGCTCTGTGGTATACTAGCGCATGTCGTCTCGCATGGTTGAATAACATTTGTGTTAGCCTTGTATTATACTGTCCTTTCTGTGATATGAATGTTTATCTTGAATAAGGTGAGTAGTATCATGTTGAGAGACCTTGCTGTGTGGTAGTCAAGCGCATGCCGTCTCACATGGTGGAATAACATTTGTGCTAGCCTTGAATTATAATGTCCATCCTGTGATATGAATGTTTATCTTGAATAAGGTGAGTGGTATCAGGTTGAGTGACCTTGCTGAGTGGTAGTCTAGCGCATTCTGTCTGGCATGGTGGAATAACAGTTATGCTAGCCTTGTATTATAATGTCCTTCCTTTGATATGAATGCTTATCTTGAATAAGGTGACTGGTACCATGTCGAGTGACCTTGCTGTGTGGTAGCCAAGCGCATGTCGTCTCGCATAGTGGAATAACATTGGTACTAGCATTGTAATATAATGTCCTTTCTGTGATATGTATGTTTATCTTGAATAAGGTGAGTAGTATCATGCTGAGTGACCTTGCTATGCAGTACTCTAACGCATGCTGTCTGGCATGGTGGAATAACATTTGTGCTAACCTTGTATTATATCGTCCTTCCTGTGATATGAATGTTTATCTTGAATAATGTAAGCGCTATAATGTTGAGTGACCTTGCTGTGTAATAGTCAAGCGCATGCTGTCTGTCATGATGGAATAACATTTGTGCTAGCCTTGTATTATATCGTCCTTCCTATGATATGAATGTTTATCTTGATTAAGGTGAGTGGTATTAGGATGAGTGACCTTCCTGTGTAATAGTCTAGCGCATGCTGTCTAGCATGATGGAATAACTTTTGTGCTAGCCTTTTATTATAATGTCCTTCCTGTGATATGAATGTTTATCTTGAATAAGGTGAGTGGTATCAGGTTGAGTGACCATGCTGTGTGGTAGTCTAGCGCATGCTGTCTGGCATGATGGAATAACACTTGTACTAGCCTTGTATTATAATGTCCTTCCTGTGATATGAACGTTTATCTTGAATAAGGTGAGTGGTATCAGGTTGAGTGACCTTGCTGTGTAATAGTCTAGCGCATTCTGTCTGGCATGATGGAATAACACTTGTACTAGCCTTGTATTATAATGTCCTTCCTGTGACACAAACGTTTATCTTGAATAATGTGAGTGGTATCATGTTGAGTGACCCTGCTGTGTGGTAAATTAGCGCATGCTGTCTGGCATGATGGAATAACATTTGTGCTGGCCTTGTATTATAATGTCCTTCCTATGATACAAATGTTTATCTTGAATAAGGTGAGTGGTATCATGTTGAGTGACCTTGCTATGCAGTAGTCTAACGCATGCTGTCTGGCATGGTGGAATAACATTTGTGCTAACCTTGTATTATATCGTCCTTCCTGTGATATGAATGTTTATCTTGAATAATGTGAGCGGTATTATGTTGAGTGACCTTGCTGAGTGGTAGTCACGCGCATGTCGTCTCGCATGGTGGAATAACATTGGTACTAGCATTGTATTATAATGTCCTTCCTGTGATATGAATGTTTATCTTGAATAAGAAGAGTGGTATCATGTCGAGTGAACTTGCTGTGTGGTAGTCAAACGTATGTCGTCACGCATGGTGGAATAACATTTGTGTTAGCCTTGTATTATAATGTCCTTCCTGTGATATGAATGTTTATCTTGAATAAGGTGAGTGGTATCATGTTGATGACCTTACTGTGTGGTAGTCAAGCGCATGTCGTCTCGCATGGTGCAGTAATATTTATGCTAGCCCTGTATAATAATGTCCTTCCTGTGATATGAATGTTTATCTTGAATAAGGTGAGTGGTATTATGTTGAGTGACCCAGCTGTGAGGTAGTCAAGCGCATGTCGTCTCGCATGGTGGAATAATATTTGTGCTAGCCTAGTATTATAATGTCCTTCTTCTGATATGAATGTTTATCTTGAATAAGGTGAGTAGTATCATGTTGAGTGACCCTGCTGTGTGGTAATCTAGCGCATGTCTTCTCGCATGGTTGAATAACATTTGTGTTAGCCTTGTATTATACTGTCCTTTCTGTGATATGAATGTTTATCTTGAATAGGGTGATTGGTATCTGGTTAAGTGAACCTGCTGTGTGGTAGTCTAGCTCTTGTCGTCTCGCATGGTGGAATAACAGTTGTGCTAGCCTTGTATTATATCGACCTTCCTGTGATACGAATCTTTATCTTGAATAAGTTGATGATTACATGTTGAGTGACCTTGCTGTGAGGTAGTCTAGCGCATGTCAACTGGCATGGTGGAATAACATTTGTGTTAGCCTTGTATTATATATCCTTCCTGTGATATGAATGTTCATCTTTAATAAGGTGAGTGGTATTATGTTGAATGACATTGCTGTGTAGTAGTCTAGCACATGCTTTCTGGCATGGTGGAATAACATTTGTGCTAGCCTTGTATTATACTGTCCTTTCTGTGATATGAATGTTTATCTTGAATAAGAAGAGTAGTATCATGTCGAGTGAACTTGCTGTGTGGTAGTCAAGCGCATGTCGTCTCGCATAGTGGAATAACATTTGTGTTAGCCTTGTATAATAATGTCCTTCCTGTGATATGACTGTTTGTCTTGAATAAGGTGAGTGGTGTTATGTTTAGTGACCTTGCTGTGTTGTAGTCAAGCGCATGTCGTCTCGCATGGTGCAGTAATATTTATGCTAGCCCTGTATCATAATGTCCTTCCTGTGAAATGAATGTTTATCTTGAATAAGGCGAGTGGTATCATGTTGAGTGACCTAGCTGTGTGGTAGTTTAGGAAATGCTGTCTTGCATGGTGGAATAACATTTGTGCTAGCCTTGTATTATAAGGTCCTTCCTGTGATATGAATGTTTATCTTGAATAAGGTGAGTGGTATGTTGAGTGACCTTGCTGTGTAATAGTCTAGTGCATGGTATCTGGCATGATGGAATAACAATTGTGTTAGCCTTGTATTATACTGTCCTTTCTGTGATTAGAATGTTTATCTTGAATAAGGTGAGTAGTATCATGCTGAGTGACCCTTCTGTGTGGTATTCTAGCGCATGTCGTCTCGCATGGTGAAATAACATTTGTGTCAGCCTTCTATTATACTGTCCTTTCTGTGATATGAATATTTATCTTGAATAAGGTGAGTAGTATCATGTTGAGTGACCTTGCTGTGTGGTATTCTAGCGCATGTCATCTCGCATTGTGGAATAACATTTGTGTTAGCCTTGTATTATACTGTCCTTTCTGTGATATGAATGTTTATCTTGAATAAGGTGAGTAGTATCATGTTGAGTGACCTTGCTGTGTGGTATTCTAGCGCATGTCGTCTCGCATGGTGGAATAACATTTGTGCTAGCCTTGTATTATACTGTCCTTTCTGTGATATGAATGTTTATCTTGAATAACAAGAGTAGTATCATGTTGAGTGAACTTGCTGTGTGGTAGTCAAGCGCATGTCGTCTCGCATAATGGAATAACATTTGTGTTAGCCTTGTATAATAATGTCCTTCCTGTGATATGAATGTTTGTCTTGAATAAGGTGAGTGGTATTATGTTTAGTGACCTTGCTGTGTTGTAGTCAAGCGCATGTCGTCTCGCATGGTGCAGTAATATTTATGCTAGCCCTGTATCATAATGTCCTTCCTGTGAAATGAATGTTTATCTTGAATAGGTGAGTGTTATCATGTTGAGTGACCTAGTGGTGTGGTAGTTTAGCAAATGCTGTCTTGCATGGTGGAATAACATTTGTGCTAGCCTTCGTATTACAATGTCCTTCCTGTGATATGAATGTTTATCTTGAATGAGGTGAGTGGTATCATGTTGAGTGACCTTGCTGTGTAATAGTCTAGCCCATGGTATCTGGTATGATGGAATAACAATTGTGTTAGCCTTGTATTATAATGTCCTTCCTGTGATATGAATGTTTATCTTGAATAAGGTGAGGGGTATCATGTTGAGTGACCTTGTTGTGTGGTAATCTAGCGCATGCTGTCTGGCATGATGGAATAACATTTGTGCTGGCCTTGTATTATAATGTCCTTCTTGTGATATGAATGTTTATCTTGAATAAAATGAGTGGTATCAGATTGAGTGACCTTGCTGTGTAATAGTCTAGCGCATGCTGTCTGGCATGATGGAATAACATTTGTGCTGGCCTTGTATTATAATGTCCTTCTTGTGATATGAATGTTTATCTTGAATAAAGTGAGTGGTATTAGGTTGACTGACTTTGCTGTGTAATAGTCTAGCGCATGCTGTCTGGCATGTTGGAATAACATTTCTGCTAGCCTTGTATTATAATGTCCTTCCTATGATACAAATGTATATCTTGAATAAGGTGAGTGGTATCATTTTGAGTGACCTTGCTATGCAGTAGTCTAACTTATGCTGTCTGGCATGGTGGAATAACATTTGTGCTAGCCTTGTATTATATCGTCCTTCCTGTGATATGAAGGTTTATCTTGAATAATGTGAGCGGTATCATGTTGAGTGATCTTGCTGTGTGGTAGTCTAGCGCATTCTGTCTGGCTTGGTAGAATAATATTTATGCTAGCCTTGTATTATAATCTCCTTCCTGTGATATGAATGTTTATCTTGAATAAGTTGAGTGGTTTCATATTGAGTGACCTTTCTGTGTGGTAGTCTAGCGCATGTCATCTCGCATGGAGCAATAACATTTATTCTAGCCTTGCATTTTAATGTCCTTCCTGTGATACGAATGTTTATCTCGAATAAGGAGAGTGGTATCAGGTTGAGTGACCTTGCTGTGTTATAATCTAGCGCATGCTGTCTGGCATGATGGAATAACATTTGCGCTAGGCTTGTATTATACAGTGGAATCTTGTTAGCATGTTCCTCATTAACACGTTTTCCCGTGTATTGCGTTGAATTATAAAAGTCCCGGCACAAAATGCATCAAATGCATTAATAACGTTTGTTTAGTACGTTTTTTTGCTCCCGCTTACTACGTTCGAAGTTTGATGCCCTCATTCGCTATAAAAGTAACGGTCCAGCGGGAGTAGATTTACTACATTCAAAGTTAGACATTCTCATTTGCTACTTTGGTCAAACCAGGCGGGGTGGAACCGGCAGCCAATACCATGCATGTACGTATTTGTGGGACGCGTTTTGTGTGTGTGTGTGTGTGGGGGGGGGGGGATGCTTTAGTGACGCTCTTTGGTGTTCTGTGGTGGCGCTTTAGTTTAACAGTGGCTTGGTGTGGTTAGTTTATGCTGTTGAGTGTTGACGAAACGTAAAAGTATTTTAACTTTTTGTTCGCAATGGAGAAAAAGAAAGTGCGGCAAATAACCAACAGTGAAAAATTGAAAATCCTTGAGGAAGTAGATCGCAATCCAAATATGAAATGTGTGGATATAGCGCGGAAGTTAAACATTCCTCCGTCAACCTTAAACACAATTGTTAGCAAACGTAAACTAATTGAAACTGCTTTTGAAGAAGGAAAAAATGCTAAAAGAAAACGTAATCGCCCTGGCCAGTTTCCAGAATTAGAAGATGTTCTGCTAAAGTGGTTTACATAAGCTAGAGCTTCAAATGTGCCAATAGACGGTACTGTGGCATAATTCGGTGCATGAAACATGCGTATCGTAAGAGGCTGGTACAGAGAAGGTTGGCTGCACTGAAATCGACGATAAGAAAAATCACTGTCTTAGATGCCATGCATTTTATTAGAACTGGTTAAGATTGTGTGACGCAAGATACCATTAGGAACTGCTTTAATAAAGCCGGTTTTTGCCAAGTTCTTGGTGATGAAATTACGCAGGAAGACGAGTTTTCCGAGAGTGAAGAATGGTGCCAAATAGCAGACGATGCCGGCGTGTCTTTCGAAAACTATGTAAACATTGACAATGAAATTCGAGTGTGTGAAACAGCGACGATAGATGAAATACTTGAACAAGTGAAAGATGAAGCATTAGTGGGAGACGAAAGTGACGAACCAGATCCTGAGCCAGTACATACAGTGTCAGAAGCCATGCAGGCAATGGACATAGTGAAGCGATATGTGTGCAGTTTTGAAGTTGATGATGATGTAATGACTTTACTAAACAAGATGGACAGTAAAATTTTGGCATTAAAACCAACAAAGCAATCAACTATCAATATGTATTTCAAACCAATGTAAATAGTGTCTATATTTCACATCCGTTTTTGAGGTAAGATGTATTATTAGATTTTATTACATAAATATGTTCTTAAGTTGCAGATTATGTATTTTCGTTAACACGTTTTCCCGTCTATGACGTCAAAATCCTTGGGTCCCCGCAAAAACGTACTAACGAGATTTTACTGTATATCCTTCCTGTGATATGAATGTTTATCTTGAATAAGGTGAATGGTATCAGGTTTAGTGACCTTGCTGTGTAATAGTCTAGCGCATGCTGTCTGGCATGATGGAATAACATTAGTGCTAGCCTTGTATTATATATCCTTCCTGTGATATGAATGTTTATCTTGAATAAGTTGAGTGACCTTGCTGTGTGGTAGTCTAGCTCATGCAGTTAGCATGGTGGAATAACATTTGTGCTAGCCTTGCATTATATTGTCCTTCCTGTGATATGAATGTTTATCTTGAATAAGGTGAGCGGTATCATATTGAGTGACCTTGCTGTGTGGTATTCTGGCGCATGTCGTCTCGCATGGTGGAATAACATTTTAGCTAGCCTTGTATTATATTGTCCTTCCTGTGATATGAATGTTTATCTTGAATAAGGTGAGTGGTATCATGTTGAGTGACCTTCTGTGTGGTATTCTAGTGCATGTTGTCTGGCATGATGGAATAACATTTGTGCTAGCCTTGTATTATATCGTTCTTCCTGTGATATGAATGTTCATCTTTAATAAGGTGAGTGGTATCATGTTGACTGACATTGCTGTGTAGTACTCTAATGCATGTTGTCTGGCAAGATGGAATAAAATTTGTGCTAGCCTTGTATTATATCGTTCTTCCTGTGATATGAATGTTAATCTTGAATAAGGTGAGTGGTATCATGTTGAGTGACCTTGCTGTGTGGTAGTATAGCGCATGTCGTCTGGCATGGTGGAATAACATTTGTGCTAGAATGTCCTTCCTGTGATATGAATGTTTATCTTGTATAAGGTAAGTGGTATAAGGTTGAGTGACCTTACTGTGTAATAGTCTAGCGCATGCTGTCTGGCATGATGGAATAACACTTGTGCTAGCCTTGTATTATAATGTCCTTCCTGTTATACAAATGTTTATCTTGAATAAAATGAGTGGTTTCATGTTGAGTGACCTAGCTGTGTGGTAGTATAGCGCATGCTGTCTGGCATGGTGGAATAACATTTGTGCTAGCCTTGTATTATAATGTCCTTCCTGTGATATGAATGTTTATCTTGTATAAGGTAAGTAGTATAAGGTTGAGTGACCTTACTGTGTGGTAGTCAGGCGCATGTCGTCTCGCAGGGTGGAATAACATTTGTGATAGCCTTGTATTACATCATCCTTCCTGTGATATGAATGCTTATCTTTAATAATTACAGTGCTATCATGTTGAGTGACCTTGCTGTGTGGTAGTCAGGCGCATGTCGTCTCGCATGCTGGAATAACATTTGTGCTAGCCTTGCATTATATTGTCGTTCCTGTGATATGACTGTTTATCTTGAATAAGGTGAGTGGTATCAGGTTGAGTGAGCTTGCTGTGTGGTAGTCTAGCGCATGTCATCTCACATGGTGGAATAACATTTGTGTTAGCCTTGTATTATAATGTCCTTCCTGTGATATGAATGTTTATCTTGAATACGGTGAGTGGTATCAGGTTGAGTGACCTTGCTGTGTAATAGTCAAGCGCAAGCTGTCTGGCATGATGGAATAACATTTGTGCTAGGCTTGTATTATAATTTCCTTCCTGTGATATGAATGTTTATCTTGAATAAGGTGAGTGGTATCAGGTTGAGTGACCTTTCTGTGTAATAGTCTAGCGCATGCTGTCTCGCATGGTGGAATTACATTTGTGATAACCTTGTATTATAATGCCCTTCCTGTAATATGAAAGTTTGTCTTGAATAAGGTGAGTGGTATCATGTTGAGTGACCTTGCTGTGTGGTATTCCAGTGCATGTCGTCTCGTATGGTGGATTAACAGTTGTGCTATACTTGTATTTTAATGTTCTTCCTGTGATATGAATGTTTATCTTGAATAAGGTGAGTGGTTTCAGGTTAAGTGACCTTGCTGTATGGTAGTCTAGTGCATGTCGTCTCGAATGGTGGAATAACATTTGTGCTAGCCTTGTATTATATTGTCCTTTCTGTGATATGAATGTTTATCCTGAATAAGGTAGGTGGTATGTTGACTGACCTTGCTGTGTGGTAGTCTAGCGCATGTCATCTCGCATGGAAGAATAACATTTGTGCTAGCCTTGTATTATGTTGTCCTTTCTGTGATATGAATGTTTATCCTGAATAAGGTAGGTGGTATCATGTTGACTGACCTTGCTGTGTAATAGTCTAGCGCATGCTCTCTGGCATGATGGAATAACATTTGCCCTAGCCTTGTGTTATAATGTCCTTCCTGTGATATGAATGTTTATCTTGAATAAGGTGAGTGGTATCAGGTTGAGTGACCTTGCTGTGTAATAGTCTAGCGCATGCAGTCTGGCATGATGGAATAACATTTGTGCTAGCCTTGTGTTATAACGTCCTTCCTGTGATATGAATGCTTATCTTGAATAAGGTGAGTGGTATCAGGTTGAGTAACCTTGCTGTGTAATAGTCTAGTGCATGTCTTCTCGCATGGAGGAATAACATTGGTGCCAGCCTTGTATTATATCGTCCTTCCTGTGATAGGAATATTTATCTTGAATAAGCTGAGTGGTATCATGTTGAGTGACCTAGCTGTGTGGTAGTCTAGCGCATCCTGTCTGGCATGGTGGAACAACATTTGTGCTAGCCTTGTGTTATAATGTCCTTCCTGTGATACGAATGTTTATCTTGAATAAGGTGAGTGGTATCATTTAAAATTTTTTGAGTTGGAAAATGTAAATTCCCATCACATATGTGCGCTAGATGTTATCGCAGGAGCGCTTTCGAGAGATGTTTTTCCCATCTTCAGCTGAGAATCCAACTGACGGATCTCCCTCTCCCCTCTCCCCAAGAAGCTTTTCATTAAATGTTATTTCTGCCCTCTGTTGGGAAACCTTGGAACCTAAAGCTGTTGCTGCCCTCTGTGTTATCTGTTGGTCACTCATCATGCTTCTTTCTTCTCTCTTGTGATGTAATTGGTCTGCATTCTGTTGAAAAGTCTTGAAAACACTTGATCTTGAATTTGCTGCCATCTGTGGAGAACCTTGGGAACTTCTATTTTTTCTCTTGTTGTTTAAATGGATCAACTGCATTAAGTGGTCTGTCGGTGGTATCTCAAAATTCAAAACATTCTCAATGTTGAAGTGAATGAAGATCTTTTCCCATATTTCCAAATGTGATGGTATCTGAATAAATTTGAGTAGTTTTATCCCTTGTCCAATCTCATGGTTGCTATTCCAAAAGTGATTCGCTACTGCTGATCTGTCTGTTTGTTTCAATTTTATGTTTCTTTGATGTTCACTGAATCTAATTTTTAAATTTCTTTTAGTTCTTCCTATGTATAAGCCTTGACAGTCTTGACATGATATCTGATAAATTCCTGATTTTTTTAATTTGTCAGTTGTATTACTTAAAGGTGTATTTAACATATTTTTCAGACTGAAAGCATTCTGAGGTGCTAATTGAATTTGGTATTTTCTGAATAACTTTTCAAACTTTTTGAACATGACTGTATGATATGTGAACCTCTTATATATCACATCCTTTTTATTTGGTTTTTGTAAAGTGCTACTACTATGTAAGTTTTGTTTCTTTTTGTATTTAGTAAGTAAGTTATTAATAAGTTGAGGTTTAAAACCATTTTCAATGGCTACATTTTTTATATAATTTAATTCCATAATGTACTCTTCTTTGTCTAAAGGTACCCTCATCAATCTATAAATCAAACTTCTGAACACAGCATGTTGGTGTGACACAGGGTTGTAGAAATTATTTTTAATGTAATTATCCACATGCGTTGGTTTCCTATAAATGCCAAATTTAAGACAGTTTTCTTTTCTTTTTTTACAAGTATATCCAGAAATGGTAGGGAATTATTACTTTCAATTTCCATGGTAAATTTAATGTGTATATCTTGTTCATTTAAAATATCCAGTGATGAATTCATGCAATTTTGAGGTACCACTGCGAAAATATCATCCACATATCTATACCATATTTTAAAAATATGTGGATGTGAAGAAGTGACAGTTTTTTTCCAAAGAGCTCATATAGAGGTCAGCCAGTGAAGGAGATAAAGGATTACCCATTGCTAAGCCATGTGTCTGCTTGTAAAAGTTATTATTGAAGGAAAAATAATTCTGATTGATACAACTAATTGTAAGTGCAATCATCTCTTGGATGTAGTTATCCTGTAAATTCAGTGATTCCATCCAATTTCTTAACAAATCTGGTATATTATCTGTAGGCACATTTGTAAAAAGTGATGTTACATCAAAGGATACCAACATATCTTCTTTATTAATTGTATAATTCTGAATATGATTAATTAATTCTGTTGAATTTTTAATACTTAATGATGGAAACTTTTCCAAAGAAGTATATTCCTTTGTTAGCCATTTAGCTAAATTGTAGCTGGGTGAGCCTATATTATTAATTATAGGTCTCATACTATTATCTGTTTTATGAGTTTTTGGCAAACAATATATTTTTGACAAGGTACGGTTATTAGATTTGAGCTGTCGCTTCTTCTCAATTGAGAATATAGTTGCATTGGATATCACTTGGTTCACCTGTTTTATGCATAAATTCAGAGGATTTTTATTAATTATTTCATAGTCATCTTTTTTTAAAAATTCATTAACTCTGTTATGGTAATCGTCACTATTTAAAATTACTATTTGGTTTCCTTTATCTGCCTTCAGATATACTACTGGTTTTTCATTAAGTTTCTTTATGGTTTTTTTATGGAAATTCTTATTTATAGTGAAGTCCATCTCTCTTATAATTTCTGTGCTTTGTAGTTTGAGACTGCTAGCTAAAGCTGAAGTTAAGCCCTGAGTGGCTATCTCTGTATCAGCTATATAATCTTGGATATTATTAGAGAAGGCAATACATGTTTTAAATCCTTTTTCTAATAAATGCAGTTCTTCTAAAGTCATAGTTTGATCCGACTGATTAACAACAGATTTCAATTTATTAACATTCTTAGATTTATTACGATTTGCATATGATAATTGTGTTTCTTTCAAATATTGAAATTTCTTCTTTAATATATAGTTTTTGTTATGCATGTAATACTGTAAGTGGGAATAACATCTATCTTCAAAATCTTTCCATACTTGTTGACCCAAGGTTTTAGTTAAGAATAAATGCAATTCATAAAGTCTTAATTGAATACCGTTTACATTACTATAGTGTTTCATAATTTCGGTTTTCAAAATGGTTCTTTCTGCCATTTTTTGATGTCGGCCATTACTGGTATTTTTAATATATTTCTTAACAAAGCAAGGTACTACCATATATATAAGACACAGTTTAATGAACTTGATACTAGCAAGTAAGCTTTTTCTTTTACATTGTAGTTTTACGTAAGTTTTTAGGTTAACTTTTTGTTCTTCTAAGTAAACGTTAAAGTATGACAATCGTACCTGTTGTTCCATGTTGGAGAATCTCAAGTAGTCGGATGTACCCACTTCTCTGGCTTGAAGGCCTAATACATTTTATGATAAACCAGAAGTATTATTTATAGTGATGTTATGTAACATTTAAAATTTTTTGAGTTTTGAGTTTTCCAACATATACATAGGAAGAACTAAAAGAAATTTAAAAATTAGATTAAGTGAACATCAAAGAAACATAAAATTGAAACAAACAGACAGATCAGCAGTAGCTAATCACTTTTGGAATAGCAACCATGAGATTGGACAAGAGATAAAACTACTCAAATTTATTCAGATACCATCTCATTTGGAAATATGGGAAAAGATCTTCATTCACTTCAACATTGAGAATGTTTTGAATTTTGAGATACCACCGACAGACCACTTAATGCAGTTGATCCATTTAAACAACAAGAGAAAAAATAGAAGTTCCCAAGGTTCTCCACAGATGGCAGCAAATTCAAGATCAAGTGTTTTCAAGACTTTTCAACAGAATGCAGACCAATTACATCACAAGAGAGAAGAAAGAAGCATGATGAGTGACCAACAGATAACACAGAGGGCAGCAACAGCTTTAGGTTCCAAGGTTTCCCAACAGAGGGCAGAAATAACATTTAATGAAAAGCTTCTTGGGGAGAGGGGAGAGGGAGATCCGTCAGTTGGATTCTCAGCTGAAGATGGGAAAATCATCTCTCGAAAGCGCTCCTGCGATAACATCTAGCGCACATATGTGATGGGAATTTACATTTTCCAACTCAAAAAATATTAAATGTTACAAAACATCAATATAAATAATACTTCTGGTTTTTCATAGAGTGGTATCATGTTGAGTGACCCTACTGTGTGGTAGTCTAGCGCATGCTGTCTGGCATGGTGGAATAACATTTGTGCTAGCCTTGTATTATAATGTCCTTCCTGTGTTATGAATGTTTATCTTGAATAAGGTGAGTGGTATCAGGTTGAGTAACCTTGCTGTGTAATAGTCTAGTGCATGCTATCTGGCGTGATGGAATAACATTTGTGCTAGCCTTGTATTATTATGTCCTTCCTGTGATAAGAATGTTTATCTTGAATAAGGTGAGTGGTATCATGTTGAGTGACCTTGCTGTGTGGTAGTCAAGCGTATGTCGTCTCGCATGGTGGCATAACATCTGTGTTAGCCTTGTATTATAATGTCCTTCTTGTGATATGAATGTTTATCTTGAACAAGGTGAGTGGTATCATGTTGAGTGACCTTGCTGTGTAATAGTCTAGCTCATGCTGTCTGGCATGATGTGAACTTGAAATTGAGTTTTATTTATGGATGCTCCTTAATTACTATGGTCCTTAGCGTCCCATTCTATATTGGGCGTTAAAGACCAGTAATTATGTTCAGAGGCCTCTTTATCAGGCTTGAGGTTATTTTACGTGCCATAAATCTACGACACAGAACCACTGGCATTACTTCCCTTCCGAAGGAAGCCATGCTAAGGATTTTTATGCCCCTTAAAAATCCATTGCTCTCCATCAGGCTGGCATGATGTGAACCTGAGTTATAATGGTATATATTAGAAAAGCACATATTTGTGTGTTAATTTTGGGCAAACCCAGTCATTACATATGAACTGTTAGCTTCTGTTTATACAGAAATTCCCTTGTGTCTTCATTCCTAAAATGTACAAAATTTATGGCTTGTTAGTCACAGATGAACAGACTAAATCTGTGTTAGATGAAAAGAAAGTTAGACAGAAAACATTTCTAGCTAAGAAATAATTAGATAAGGTAATGGCTGTATTGGAAAGAAGTCAAAAAAGATCACTTAAATGTTTTTGATAACAAAATAATTGGCTCGCTCTTCATGTGATTATTATCTGTGGGGAGTGCTTAAAGATAAAGTTTAAGCAAGAAATCCCATAAGCTTGATGAATTAGCAGACATGATCCAATGTGTGTTTTCCAATATTTCGGTTGCAGAAATATTTCAGGTGTTCAATAATGTGCATCCAACTTGTTTTGCAATGTAAGGCAAGTTCTTGATATACATATAGGTCAACAAGTCTATTGGGAAAATCATTCCAATACACCACTATTTCAAGATTTCAAGATGGAGGACAATATGGTGGTATCCATTTAGGATTTTTATCTTTTCAACTGTGAATAACTCATGGGTTTGAGACCAGCTCCATGAATTAACTGTTTTTCTTTGAGATGATTTTCTTTGTGAAAAATAACCATCACGTAATGAACTTTGAAATCCCTAAGGAGAGGGACCCAGCAGACAGAACCTAGCTGAGGATGGGGAACTACTCTGAAAACATGTCTTTATTGTTAGACAACAGGTAAATGTGCAGTTTGTTATTTAAACCTGACTCAGTTAATTATTATCGAGGGTAAAAATGGCAGGCCGTACTCCACCACCACTTGAGTGACAGGCTGGCAGATTCAAGAGAAACCTGGTACTACTACACAAAGTAGCATCAATTTGAGGAATTGCTCTCTTTATAATCTGAATAGTTAAAACAGCAAAACTCTTAAAAATAAAAATAAGAAATCCTGTTGAAAAATTCACACAACAAACTGAAAACAGAAAATGGAAAACACTGCTAAAACCTGATAGTTCTTGATCAGATGCAATTTCTTATTTTGTGTAGAAACAGATGTTTGTCAGTACATCTTCACCGAATAAATTTGTTCAACTCACCACAGTGTGTTTTATGCAAAGGTATCAACAAAGAACATGTACCAGTCAGCAATACTATCCAGAAATGACTTAAAACAGAAGAATTCACAATAAGCAAATACTATTGGGAAGCAAGAAAGCAAAAGCTTCACAACACTTGACAACTACTATAATTTGAATAGTGCTTTAAACCCATTCTCACTACATACGGCAGTGGCGCTGGTGAAACATGCAATGATAATTGAGAAGGTTGCAAACAAAACCAAAATAGCACTTTTTCCAGGAACTAGAAGAGACTATAATGAGGCTTTGTTTTACCTGACAGTGACAGATGCTTAACTAGTGTTAAAGTCTTTGATATCATAGTGCCAATATTAACCTTTTCATACTTTCTGTTTACAGTTTACAATCAAAAACGTTTTGGAAGTGTTTGGTTTTGTTTGACAAAGTTGGAAATACCTGACATTTGACTGCAGTTGCATGGATTTTGCTTCTTATTAATCAAAAAATTAATATTTTTACATATAAAACAGCTATAAAAAAACCTGTATTATTTTGTAGAATATTAGGTTTAGACAACCTAAAAAAATAAACTTTGTATCACATACGGTACACCAGACTGTAACAGGATAAATGTACTATGTATGTAAAAAATGTGCCAATAAAACACAACCTGGCATAGGACATTTTGATAATGTATGACAACATTGTATTATTTATTCAACTTTTAAAATAAATGTGACCTTAGACCCCTAGAACAATCCATAATAAAGGATGGGGAGGGCCCAAGTAAAATAACCAGTATGATGAGGGTTAACAACCATGTCGTCATGTTTGTACCACTACCTTGTGGTAGAGAATTTCCAAAGGCTAAGGGAGGAAACCCTTAAAAACAAAAAAAAACGGTCCTCCAGAATGGGGGTTATGCAAAAGAGCCAGTAACCCATCCATGTAAAAAATCTTAATACTAAAAAAGGAAACAGCCTATATCAAATGCCCTCTGACAGGACTACCAAAGCAAACTTATCGTTATAAGTTATAACCCAAAGGGAAAATGCAATATAGGACCACATGGAAACATCAATTTAAGTAGACAGCATTAGCATAGATCAGGATTAAACTCCCAATGCTTGGTAAGGTAGAAGAAGGCTCTATTGTTGAGGAGTCATGCGTGGAAAAGCAGGGAGGTCTGCTGATAACATTTCACCAACATGAAAACATTTAGGTCCCTCCAAAGTAACAATCGTAGTAAAAAAAGGAATGTTTTGCATGCACAAGGAAATTACTGTTTTTGAATGGAAATATATGTGTGTAATTGTATGGAATTGTCCAGTTTGATGCAAAACAAATAAAATAGAGAATTATCAAACAAGTGCTATGGAATTGTCCAGTTTTTATTGAAAATGCTGCCATTATGCTACTTTTTCTCATGTAAGCGACCATTAAAAAAAATACAAATTCTGATTGCTGCCTATCTAAACATACTGAAACCATAAAAGCTGAATTTTTAATTTTTGTGGAAATGACCAGTTTTGTTTGCAACCTCCACAAATGGGAAAGGAAATGTTCCAGGTCTAAGTTTAGGATACCTCCCCAACACGAGCCCATGTCTTAATGACTTCAACTGCCGAGTTTTAAAAGCAAATTATCAAACTGAGGTTAGGTTTGTTGGTTCTGTTTCAGAAAATCAGGCATCCACTCCAGTCTCAAGCTATGTTTGGTTACTTTCAGTAATGAGCCCGATTCTCAATTGAGCAGCCAAAGAAATAACCACTCATGGAGAGAAGGAGTTGGGGTGGTGTAACATTATTCAAAATTGGCCAAAGCCAGCATTTATGTATTACTACTGCTATTCCAGACATCTCAACATCACACACCAAAAATGTGTTGAATTCTTTTTTTCTTTATTTTGCATTTACATGGAAAAGTTTTCAGTATTTTTTATTTTATCCAAAATTACAGTAATGATTTTGATTACACCATACATTTAAGATGTTTACATTAGAAACAAAATTTGACTGCCTCTGCAGTCTGGCTTCTCAATCAAGAAATCCTGGGTTTGATTACCGGCTGGGGCAGGAAATGTTTTTCTTTAACCAGAGTCTAGAAGTATGCATGTGTTTGAAGATAGAAATGATTAAAAACCGAACATTAATAATTTACAGTCAACAAGTTGTTTCACAAGTCAAAGCACTCTATACGACCATACATGTTAAAGTGAGCTATACAAATGAAACAATTAAAAAAATATATAAAATGCTATGTTGAATGTGAAATATTACTTTTTCTTCATGTTTGTTTTCAAGCCCATGCAGGAACTGTAATGCAGAGAGTGAAACTGAAAAATACAACCTTCATTCTGTGGTCACTTTTACAGATTTACAGGATATCAAATGCATCACCTAATAAAGGATTTGACATGTCGGCATAACAGACAAGCAAATTTTTAAGTATTTATAGGACCTCGAGTCAAATCAGAAAGTATTGTATTGCACCCAAAACGATATTTCAATCAGAAGTACATGTTTTGAGGCCACCTGAACACACACACACACAAAAACAAAAAAGAAGCATTTTTAGAAAAAGCTCCAAGTGTGTGAACAGCATAACTAAAACATGAAAAGTCAGATAAATAGCAAACTTCAGCATCTTCCAAAGGTATGACACTAAGATTTTCAAGAAAATCCCCCACACCAAATTACCCTTTACATGAACAATTTTTCATTTCTTTTTATTTTCTCAAAAATGGCTATAATGATTTTGATTAAAATAATTATGTTTAAGCTCCTTTCTTGACAAATAAAATGTATATTTTGAATTTTCTGGGAATAGTTTGTGAAGTCGTATACATTCTGAATGATGTTTGCATATTTGGTAAACTGTAAGATATAGACTTTGGTCTTACAACACAAAAAATACAGATCTCATTGAAGCATACAATGTATATCAAATAAGATTTGGCATTAACCATTCATGAGATATTCTTTATTATTGGTTTAAGTTTTCAAATACCTTACTTTTTATTATTGGTTTAAGTTTTCAAATACCTTACTTTTTTCTGAACTGGAAATCACTTTGTTTGTTTCATGTTCATGCAAAAACAACAGAATTTCCAAGTCATCACATAGCGACCGGCTTTAGTTTAATGTCGTCGTCTTCTTATGCCTACAGCAAACTGTGTAAATGAGTAAAGAAAAACCTGGTATGCTTCATGCTACAGTTAAAGTGGTATATGTACTTACACTGACTTCAGCCTGCATGGCCGCAGTGGAATGTGTAGAAAAGAGAAAAGATGCACTCAATATAAACATGAGAGGATGTCTGATAATAGTGCAGCTAAAATCAAACACCCAGCTTGCAATGTACACTATATACAGCTTGTAGTAATGTCAATCTATAATACAGGTAGGAAAACTTCCAAAATAACAGTTCTGCAACTAACACAAAGTTAGTGTAGTTTTATAACCACTGTTGTCGTGTCAGTTGAGGCTGGTTCTCAACAACCAAGAATGACAAAGTTCAAATACATGTATAAAATGTGAGCATTCACAACCAATGGGAAGGAAAGTTTTAGCTTTCTGTTCTCAGGCGCAGCACATTAGACTCTTCACTGTAAGCAGCCTCTAGTGCTCTCTTTAGTCACAAGCAGGAAACATGAAACTTTATCATATGTGCATCCTAACCTCAGATCCCAACACGCACAAATCCTTTCAGTGTTGTTTCTTCTAGTGAAACAGTTTTCTGTGGTTTAAATGCAATTCACAATTGGATAGTCCCAAAAACAATAGTAAAAACTACTGACAACAGCAAAAAACTGGTAGAAATTAACAAAAACAACAACTTTAATGCACGCCATTTAATAAGGGAATGAAAACAGGTACAACTAGAGCAATCACAATAGTAAAGGATCTGTCTACTCAATCAAATTTTGATGATGGCTAACTCAAATTTTGTTGGCTGAATTGGAAGCAGATGAAAAAATATCATTGGTTAGTTGAAACATATGAAGTCACAAGCGGCCTTCCACTTTGTGATGGATGTGCATTCCCATTCTCGTTAACGGGCTACTGTGAACAATATCTTATATGCTGCATAGCTTCCCATTCTTGTTTGCACTCTTGGGTTATTGTGAACCAGCCTTTACAAGCACAATTAATGTTGGGATGTTATTTAAATGCTGCTTCCTTCACGAGGAACACCTCCATCATCAGTTGTGATCTCAACTGGTGTTATGCTGCCCTCTGTTCTTTTTGTTAACAATGCATGACCTTTTATGTGTACTTGATGATAAAGATGTTCTCTCTCTAACATGGTCCACCACACAACTGATGACACACAAGATGTTCCGAGAAACTAGTCTAAAATAAATAGATGCAAGTAGAGAAAAATGGCTTTAAACAAGTCATCCCAACATTAATTATGTCTCTCCACTTCTTGCTATTTATATAGTTACACGAAGCGAGACCCTGCTTCCAACAGAGGGTAATGTCCACTACAGTGATTTTCTTTCAGGGAGGCCAAATAGCACACAGAAAGAAAGAAAGAAACAGACGTATGCTCCCCTCCCTTTCTCTCAACCCTGCCCACAACAATACATATCCTTTACATACTTGCCAACTTCCTGAAGCTGAAACTCTTAAAATTTTCCATCATTCAACAAAGCATAAGGATTTTGCAATGCCATAAAAATTAGAATGCCTTAAATGTTCAGTACACTAAATGTACAACAACTCTATATAAAGTAAATTAGAATTCTACTTTTAAGAATCCTTGAAGACCTGGTAGCAGTCTTGAAGTTCTTCCTGGTACCACAATAAATATGCATTAAAGCACAGAACACCATTTCCTAGGTTATACATAGATTTATAGTTGACATTTCACAATTCATAACTATAAAAAACCACTGTGACAAAAAATCCGAAACATATATCCCACAGCCAGAAAATCCGAATAACAAACAATTTATGTAGCAGAGTCGACATTAAACCTCACATCATCCATTACTGAATGTTTGCTCCCAATTACTAGAAGTCACTAGTGGTACAAATCCACATGCTATACATTTTGTTGCAGCCCAGTGAAGGGGGATCATGATCATGATGAATACACACAGATAAGGTCTGTCCTATCATAGCACTGTATACCAGTTACTAGAGGTCACTAGTGGTGATATACAATTTGTTACAGCCCAGTGAAGAGGAACCATGATCGTGATGAAGGATATACATACACACAGATAAGCTCTGATCTATTATAGTACTGATACCATTTACTAGAGGTCACTAGGGTGATATACAATTTGTTGCAGCCCAGTGAAGAGGAACCATGATCGCGATGAAGGATATACATACACACAGATAAGCTCTGATCTATTATAGTACTGATACCATTTACTAGAGGTCACTAGGGTGATATACAATTTGTTGCAGCCCAGTGAAGAGGAACCATGATCGTGATGAAGGATATACATACACACAGATAAGCTCTGATCTATTATAGTACTGATACCATTTACTAGAGGTCACTAGTGGTGATATACAATTTGTTGCAGCCCAGTGAAGAGGAACCATGATCGTGATGAAGGATATACATACACACAGATAAGCTCTGATCTATTATAGTACTGATACCATTTACTAGAGGTCACTAGTGGTGATATACAATTTGTTGCAGCCCAGTGAAGAGGAACCATGATCGTGATGAAGGATATACATACACACAGATAAGCTCTGATCTATTATAGTACTGATACCATTTACTAGAGATCACTAGGGTGATATACAATTTGTTGCAGCCCAGTGAAGAGGAACCATGATGTGATGAAGGATATACATACACACAGATAAGCTCTGATCTATTATAGTACTGATACCATTTACTAGAGGTCACTAGTGGTGATATACAATTTGTTGCAGCCCAGTGAAGAGGAACCATGATCGTGATGAAGGATATACATACACACAGATAAGCTCTGATCTATTATAGTACTGATACCATTTACTAGAGATCACTAGTGATGCTATATATTTTGTTGCAGACCAGTGAGGGGTGACCATGATCATGATGGATACACACAAATAAGGTCTGGCCTATCATAGCAGTGTATACCATTTACTAGAGGTCACTAGTGGTGCTATGCATTTTGTTGCAGCCCAGTGGGGAGACCATGATCGTGATGAAGGATATACACACAGATAAGCTCTGGTCTATCATAGCAGTGTATACCATTTACTAGAGGTCACTAGTGGTGCTATGCATTTTGTTGCAGCCCAGTGGGGAGACCATGATCGTGATGAAGGATATACACACAGATAAGCTCTGGCCTATCATAGCTTTGTATATCATTTAGTCTGTAATCTTACGTTACAATAAAATGTAATAGAATTTAATGCTTTGTCATCTCCAGGGTGAAAAGCAGTAACACTCAGAATCTACCCATAAAGCCGTAAAAATGCCTTCTCTTGCTATAAAAGGTACTACTCTGTTCCCATACATTTTATGGGCAAACCATAAAAGTTGGCAAGTATGCAATTGCTAAATCTCCTTAAAGGAAGTTGCATCCATTTTCATTGTCTGTTTGCAGTACAAAACATAACAAAATCCGTGGGAACCTTAACAGCAAAAACACTATTTTAAAGCATATAAGATGAAGATAACCATATTCCACAAGCTCGGCAATGTAATTGGCAAAGAGGTTTTAGAGGGCACCAGCCTTTGCAAAGAACAGTTAGTCTACAAATCTTGTCACCAATCACATCTAATCATGCTATTGAGCTCTTGTGACATGCAATAAAATGCAATTACCTGAAATGCTGTTTTGGAATATATAGTCATAGAAACTACTATGATGATGGATGTGAATTCCTGTATTTAGATTTAGCATGACAATTTCTGCAAGCAGGGCTGAATGTATGATGAGAGGGGATGTGAACCAAGAGCATGTTCATGTTATGCCTAAATACTCATGGAAATATTTCACTGTTATTTTGGATTCAAAACTGGAACAGTGAGAAACTTTAGTGAAAAATTATCGGTTTTCCCACCTCTAATCTACATATATGAGGGGAATAAGGGAAAAACTGGATTACTTTTCAGAACTTAAGATATCTGCATTATCACTTTCTGTGAATTGTTCCCTTACATTGGGAAATTAACATGCGGACTGTTTTCTTAAAGTATGTTTTGTGTGAGTTATCAGTTTTCTCCCCACACCCCTCATATAATAAAGCTGAAACCAAAATGTTCCTAATGACCTTCTATTTTGGACAAATAAATAAAGTTGACAAACATAATGGAACTTTCCTGAAATAAAAAATCTTAATTAATAGTTGCTTATGTACTAAGGATATTATATGAGGACATCGGAGTTTGCACGTTGTCTAAGAGCATAATAATCAATAATAGTGCACTAGTATGTTACTGAATAAATAATTAATTTGGGGAAAACTTTAAATTACAAATTTGATCCTTTTGTTTCATTTTACTTAGGACTCTGTGTTTAATAAACAAAGGTGGCTGGTGAAATTGTAATTAAAGCTAAAGAATCTACTGCCAGTGACAGGAAAGCTGTGGATAATGTTAACAAAACATGTTCTCGTAACTGTGAAACAAATATTTCATGCTGGTTGCTAACAGAAAGTACAGTAAGCACTTCACAAGGATATCAAGTGAAACATGAAGAGCTGTTAAACTTCCTCCGTTGTTTGTTGGATGGCAACAGTCACTTTGTGGCATGTATAATCTGTTCAGAGGCTTTTGAGACAGTCAAAAGGGGAGGAGAAAAAGAATTCTTGAGGTGGCAGCATGGTAACAATAACAACCTTGCTGCACCTCTCAAAAGACTGAGCAGATTTGCTTGCACTGCAGTGACCTTGCTGCCTTCTGTTTGTGCTGTAAACACTAGGGTTTGTTAACTGAGCATTATTTAAACATCGTGAATTACTTTCTTATTAACCTACCAAAAACTTCACACTTGAACAAAGAATTTTTATGTATGATAGTGAAGCAGTTGTAAGGTAAAGGACTTACGTGATAATATTCATATGTATTTTAATCTACAGTGTCCAGTCATAAGTTGTGTTCTGAAGCAATACGTCTTAAAATAAAAGACACAAAAACATATATATATATATATATATATATATATATTTTTTAATTTAGTGACTAATGAACATTTCTTACACTATAAATCATTCAAAATGATCCCCTCTGGCCAACTCCATTAGGTCAGTCTGTTACTGCAGTCTTTATGAGATTTCGCCTTAGAGATTCCAAACTGGAGTGTGGTTTAGCGCAGGCCTTACTCTCAAAGATATCAGGTGGGTTCAGGTCTGGACTGCCAGAGGGCCAGTCTTCTGCTGCAATGAATTCTGGAGCCATATTTGAGTTGTTCTAGCATTGTGAGCTGGGGCTGAGTCTTTCTGAAAGAGTGTGATGTTCAAGGGTTTCACAGCTCTCTCTAGGATGTCTGGCTCCTGATTTTACTCCTTGTTTGCAGAAATGGAGAGATGTTATTTCTCGATGTGACACACCCCACCAAACTATCATTGTTGCTGGGTGGTGCCTTCTATAGACACAGGGGACTGATATTTTACCTTCCTCTGAGCTCCATGCATACATTTTATGATTTTGCTTATTGTACTTCTCCTCCTCTGTGAAAAGGATATTTTTCATGACCATTCTGAGCATGCCACTGTAAGAGCCTATTTGATCTTTCGTACCTGATCATCTTTAGGTTCGAGGTTAACAAATAAGCTCTCATATGAAGGTCTTCTCTGATAATTCAAGACATGGATTTGGTGGATACATTTAACTCTTGGGCCATTATTTTTTGCTTCTGGAATGGGTTTCGACGTATTCGCTCTCTTACTGCTTTGGCCACACTTGGCCTGCCAGATCTTGGTAAGTCTTCAATAGAGGAAGATTCAACGAATCTCTTGATAGTTCGGTAAACAAATTTTAGTAGGTTTCTTACCACAGAGCAATCATTTACACTCAATTCCATATTTATTGGTTGATTAAGGAAACTACACAAAGGAAATGTGTTTATATTAATAACTCTGCTACCATGGTAACAACCACAAACATAAAGGACAGAACTTATGACTCATCTGTGTACATAAATGTCCAGTATATTGAAACAATATCAAAATTTAGAAAAAAAGCCACATGGCCAAACTTGTTGCAAACAACAAAGAATGGTTATTGACATGAAGATGAAGGCACCTATATTAGCCATCTCTATCATCAGTATCCCTGATAACTACCTCAATGTTACGGACAGGCATATTAAATAAAAGGCAACATGTATAACAGGTAGGCGTGTTGTTAATTGTTCAAGTAAATTGATCCCACAGATATTATTGTGGAAATGTAATATTTTAAAATAAAATACAAATTTTCCCATGCCTGAGAGGAATAAGAGTTCTCATAGTGCAAGCAAATTAAAAAATAATTTGGAATTTACAATGCAGCAACGGATAGCGACTTGGACTTGAACCCAGAATCCAGCAAGCATTGCAACCTTATAAATAAACTGCCACCATATATATGTAAAAGCTAAATCCTGTAGACAGCTGTGTACACAATTTCAAGAGACATTTTCTGGTATTCCAATTCCAAACATAGATAGAGTCAGATGTCTGGTTAACAAGGGCTTGCTAAACCTAAGAAATGAATACATGTTCTAAAGGAGCAAAAAAATGTTCTGCAAAGAAATCTCTAACACATGTTGTACAGCAAATGGGTTTTTCAAACACCTCTGTTCACACAACTGGTAGACTATTAAAATTGAAACTGTTGTCACTGACGATGAGGAATGTCTTCATGGACACCACTTATAACAAGGTTAGTACTCATTATAGTGTATGTTACTATCACTCTTGAGTACGTAACACAGCAGTTATAGAACAAAGATACCAGGAATGTCTTCATGGACACCACTTATAACAAGGTTAGTACTCATTATAGTGTATGTTCCTATCACTCTGAGTAAGTAACACATGAGTTACAGAACAAACATACCAGGAATGTCTTCACACAGATGGACACCACTTATAACAAGGTTAGTACTCATTATAGTGTATGTTACTATCACTGTGCGTAAGTAACACAGGAGTTATAGAACAAAGATACCAGGAATGTCTCCATGGACACCACTTATAATCGGTTAGTACTCATTATAGTGTAGGTTACTATCACTGTGAGTAAGTAACACAGGAGTTATAGAACAAAGATAACAGGAATGTCTTCATGGACAAAACTTATAACAAGGTTAGTACTCTTACTGTATGTTACTATCACTCTTGAGTACGTAACACAGCAGTTATAGAACAAAGATACCAGGAATGTCTTCATGGACACCACTTATAACAAGGTTAGTACTCATACTGTATGTTACTATCACTGTGAGTAAGTAACACAGGAGTTATAGAACAAAGATACCAGGAATGTCTTCATGGACACCACTTATAACAAGGTTAGTACTCATACTGTATGTTACTATCACTCTTGAGTACGTAACACAGGAGTTACAGAACAAAGATACCAGGAATGTCTTCATGGACACCACTTATAACAAGGTAAGTACTCATACTGTATGTTACTATCACTGTGAGTAAGTAACACAAGAGTTATAGAACAAAGATACCAGGACTGTCTTCATGGACACCACTTATAACAAGGTTAGTACTGATTATAGTGTATGTTACCATCACTCTTGAGTACGTAACGCAGGAGTTATAGAACAAAGATACAGGAATGTCTTCATGGACACCACTTATAACAAGGTTAGTACTCATTATAGTGTATGTTACTATCACTGTGAGTAAGTAACACAGAAGCTATAGAACAAAGATACCAGGAATGTCTTCATGGACACCACATATAACAAGGTTAGTACTCATACTGTATGTTACTATCACTGTGAGTAAGAAACACAGGAGTTATGGAACCAAGATACCAAGAATGTCCTCACACAGATGGACACCACTTATAACAAGATTAGTACTCATTATAGTGTATCTTACTATCACTAAGAGTAAGTAACACAGGAGTTATGGAACCAAGATACCAGGAATGTCCTCACACAGATGGACACCACTTATAACAAGATTAGTACTCATTATAGTGTATGTTACTATCACTGTGAGTAAGTAACACAGGAGTTATGGAACCAAGATTCCAGAAATGTCTTCACACAGATGGACACCACTTATAACAAGATTAGTACTCATACTGTATGTTACTATCACTGTGAGTAAGTAACACAGGAGTTATGGAACCAAGATTCCAGGAATCTCTTCACACAGATGGACCCCACTTATAACAAGATTAGTACTCATACTGTATGTTACTATCACTAAGAGTAAGTAACACAGGAGTTATGGAACCAAGATACCAGGAATGTCTTCATGGACACCAATTATAACAAGGTTAGTACTCATACTGTATGTTACTATCACTGTGAGTAAGTAACACAGGAGTTATGGAACCAAGATACAAGGAATGTCTTCATGGACACCAATTATAACAAGGTTAGTACTCATACTGTATGTTACTATCACTGTGAGTAAGTAACACAGGATTTATGGAACCAAGATAGCAGGTATGTCTTCATGGACACCACTTATAACAAGGTTAGTACTCATACTGTATGTTACTATCACTGTAAGTAACATAGGAGTTATAGAACAAAGATACCAGGAATGTCTTCATGGACACCACTTATAACAAGGTTAGTACTCATACTGTATGTTACTATCACTGTGAGTAAGTAACATAGGAGTTATAGAACAAAGATACCAGGAATGTCTTCATGGACATCACTTATAACAAGGTCAGTACTCATTACAGTGTATGTTACTATCACTGTGAGTAAGCAACACAGGAGTTATAGAACAAAGATACCAGGAATGTCTTCATGGACAAAACTTATAACAAGGTTAGTACTCATTATAGTGTATGTTACTATCACTGTGAGTAAGTAACACAGGAGTTATAGAACAAAGATACCAGGAATGTCTTCATGGACACCACTTATAACAAGGTTAGTACTCATTATAGTCTATATTACTATCACTGTGAGTAAGTAACACAGGAGTTATAGAACAAAGATACCAGGAATGTCTTCATGGACACCACTTATAACAAGGTTAGTACTCATTATAGTGTACGTTACTGTCACTGTAAGTAAGTAACATAGGAGTTGTGGAAAAAAGATATCAGGAATGTCTTCATGGACATCACTTATAACAAGGGTAGTACTCATACTGTATTGTACTATTACTTTGAGTAAGTAACACGGGAGTTATGGAACAAAGATACCAGTAATGTCTTAACGGACACCACTTATAACAAGGTTAGTACTTTTTATACTGTATGGTACTATCACTGTGAGTAAGTAACACAGGAGTTATAGAACAAAGATACCAGAAATGTCATGACACAGATCAAAACCACTTATAACAACGTTAGTACTCATAGTGTATGTACTATCACTGTGAGTAAGTAACACAGGATTTATGGAACCAAGACACCAGAAATGTCTTCACACAGATGGACACCACTTATAACAAGATTAGTACTCATACTGTATGTTACTATCACTAAGAGTAAGTAATACAAGAGTTATGGAACCAAGATACCAGGAATGTCTTCACACAGATGGACATTACTTATAACACGGTTAGTACTCATACTGTATGTTACTATCACTAAGAGTAAGTAATACAGGAGTTATGGAACCAAGATACCAGGAATGTCTTCACACAGATGCACACCACTTATAACAAGTTTAGTACTCATAGTGTATGTTACTAACACTGTGAGTAAGTAACACAGGAGGTATAGAACAAAGATACCAGGAATGTCATCATACAGATGGACACCACTTATAACAAGTTTAGTACTCATTATAGTGTATGTTACTATCACCGTAAGTAACACAGTAGTTATGGAACAAAGATACCAGGAATGTCATCACACAGATGGACACCACTTATAACAAGTTTAGTACTCATTATAGTGTATGTTACTATCACCGTAAGTACCACAGGAGTTATGGAACAAAGATACCAGGAATGTCATCACACAGATGGACACCACTTATAACAAGTTTAGTACTGATTATAGTGTATGTTACTATCACCGTAAGTAACACAGGAGTTATGGAACAAAGATACCAGAAATGTCATCACACAGATGGACACCACTTATAATAAGTTTAGTACTCATTATAGTGTATGTTACTATCACCGTAAGTAACACAGGAGTTATGGAACAAAGATACCAGGAATGTCATCACACAGATGGACACCACTTATAACAAGTTTAGTACTCATTATAGTGTATGTTACTATCACCGTAAGTAACACAGGAGTTATGGAACAAAGATACAGAAATGTCATCACACAGATCGACACCACTTATAACAAGGTTAGTACTCATTATAGTGTATGTTACTATCACCGTAAGTAACACAGGAGTTATGGAACAAAGATACCAGGAATGTCATCACACAGATCGACACCACTTATAACAAATTTAGTACTCATTATAGTGTATGTTACTATCACCGTAAGTAACACAGGAGTTATGGCACAAAGATACCAGAAATGTCTTCACACAGATGGACACCACTTATAACAAGATTAGTACTCATACCGTATGTTACTATCACTAAGAGCAAGTAATACAGGAGTTATGGAACCAAGATACCAGGAATGTCTTCACACAGATGGACACTACTTATAACAAGGTTAGTACTCATACTGTATATTACTATCACTAAGAGTAAGTAATACAGGAGTTATGGAACCAAGATACCAGGAATGTCTTCACGCAGATGGCCACTACTAATAACAAGGTTAGAACTCATACTGTATGTTACTATCACTAAGAGTAAGTAATACAGGAGTTATGGAACCAAGATACCAGGAATGTCTTCATGGACACCACTTATAACAAGGTTAGTACTCATTATAGTCTATGTTACTATCACTGTGAGTAAGTAATACAGGAGTTATGGAACCAAGATACAAGGAATGTCTTCACGCGGATATACACCACTTATAACAAGATTAGTACTCATAGTGTATGTTACTATCACTGTGAGTAAGTAACACAGGCGGTATAGAATAAAGATACCAGGAATCTCTTCACACGGATGGACACCACTTATAACAACATTAGTACTCATAGTGTATGTTACTATCACGTGAGTAAGTAACACAGGAGGTATAGAATAAAGATACCAGGAATGTCTTCACGCGGATATACACCACTTCTAACAAGATTAGTACTCACAGTGTATGTTACTATCACTGTGAGTAAGTAACACAGGAGGTATAGAATAAAGATACCAGGAATCTCTTCACACGGATATACACCACTTATAACAAGATTAGTACTCATAGTGTATGTTACTATCACTGTGAGTAAGTAACACAGGAGGTATAGAATAAAGATACCAGAAATGTCTTCATGGACACCACTTATAACAAGATTAGTACTCATAGTGTATTTTAATATCACTGTGAGTAAGTAACACAGGAGTTATAGAAGAAAGATACCAGGAATGTCTTCATGGACACCACTTATAACAAGATTAGTACTCATAGTGTATGTTACTATCACAGTGAGTAAGTAACACAGGAGGTATAGAACAAAGATACCAGGAATGTCTTCATGGACACCACTTATAACAAGGTTAGTACTCATACTGTATGTTACTATCACTGTGAGTAACTAACAAGGAGTTATAGAACAAAGATACCAGGAATGTGCTCACGGACACCACTTATAACAAGGTTAGTACTCATACTGTATGTTACTATCACTGTGAGTAAGTAACATAGGAGTTATAGAACAAAGATACCAGGAATGTCTTCATGGACAGCACTTATAACAAGGTTAGTACTCATTACAGTGTATGTTACTATCACTGTGAGTAAGTAAAACAGGAGTTATAGAACAAAGATACCAGGAATGTCTTCATGGACACCACTTATAACAAGGTTAGTACTCATACTGTATGTTACTATCACTGTGAGTAAGTAACATAGGAGTTATAGAACAAAGATACCAAGAATGTGCTCACGGACACCAATTATAACCAGGATAGTAATCATTATAGTGTATGTTACTATCATTATGAGTAAGTAACACAGGAGTTATAGAACAAAGATACCAGGAATTTCTTCATGGACATCACTTATAACAAGGTTAGTACTCATTACAATGTATGTTACTATCACTGTGAGTAAGTAACACAGGAGTTATAGAACAAAGATACCAGGAATGTCTGCATGGACATCACTTATAACAAGGTTAGTACTCATTACAGTGTATGTTACTATCACTGTGAGTAAGTAACACAGGAGTTATAGAACAAAGACACCAGGAATGTCTTCATGGACACCACTTCTAACGAGGTTAGTACTCATTATAGTGTATGTTACTATCACTGTGAGTAAGTAACACAGGAGTTATAGAACAAAGATACCAGGAATGTGCTCACGGACACCAATTATAACAAGGTTAGTACTCATTATAGTGTATGTTACTATCACTGTGAGTAAGTAACACAGAAGCTATAGAACAAAGATTCCAGGAATGTCTTCATGGACACCACATATAACAAGGTTAGTACTCATACTGTATGTTACTATCACTGTGAGTAAGAAACACAGGAGTTATGGAACCAAGATACCAGGAATGTCCTCACACAGATGGACACCACTTATAACAAGATTAGTACTCATTATAGTGTATCTTACTATCACTAAGAGTAAGTAACACAGGAGTTATGGAACCAAGATACCAGTAATGTCCTCACACAGATGGACACCACTTATAACAAGATTAGTACTCATTATAGTGTATGTTACTATCACTGTGAGTAAGTAACACAGGAGTTATGGAACCAAGATTCCAGAAATGTCTTCACACAGATGGACACCACTTATAACAAGATTAGTACTCATACTGTATGTTACTATCACTGTGAGTAAGTAACACAGGAGTTATGGAACCAAGATTCCAGGAATCTCTTCACACATATGCACACCACTTATAACAAGATTAGTACTCATACTGTATGTTACTATCACTAAGAGTAAGTAACACAGGAATTATGGAACCAAGATACCAGGAATGTCATCATGGACACCAATTATAACAAGGTTAGTACTCATACTGTATGTTACTATCACTGTGAGTAAGTAACATAGGAGTTATAGAACAAAGATACCAAGAATGTGCTCACGGACACCAATTATAACAAGGATAGTAATCATTATAGTGTATGTTACTATCACTATGAGTAAATAACACAGGAGTTATAGAACAAAGATACCAGGAATGTCTTCATGGACATCACTTATAACAAGGTTAGTACTCATTACAGTGTATGTTACTATCACTGTGAGTAAGTAACACAGGAGTTATAGAACAAAGATACCAGGAATGTCTTCATGGACAAAACTTATAACAAGGTTAGTACTCATTATAGTGTATGTTACTATCACTGTGAGTAAGTAACACAGGAGTTATAGAACAAAGATACCAGGAATGTCTTCATGGACACCACTTATAACAAGGTTAGTACTCATTATAGTCTATATAACTATCACTGTGAGTAAGTAACACAGGAGTTATAGAACAAAGATACCAGGAATGTCTTCATGGACACCACTTATAACAAGGTTAGTACTCATTATAGTGTACGTTACTGTCACTGTAAGTAAGTAACATAGGAGTTGTGGAAAAAAGATATCAGGAATGTCTTCATGGACCTCACTTATAACAAGGGTAGTACTCATACTGTATGGTACTATTACTTTGAGTAAGTAACACGGGAGTTATGGAACAAAGATACCAGTAATGTCTTAACGGACACCACTTATAACAAGGTTAGTACTTTTTATACTGTATGGTACTATCACTGTGAGTAAGTAACACAGGAGTTATAGAACAAAGATACCAGGAATGTCATGACACAGATCAAAACCAATTATAACAACGTTAGTACTCATAGTGTATGTTACTATCACTGTGAGTAAGTAACACAGGATTTATGGAACCAAGACACCAGAAATGTCTTCACACAGATGGACACCACTTATAACAAGATTAGTACTCATACTGTATGTTACTATCACTAAGAGTAAGTAATACAAGAGTTATGGAACCAAGATACCAGGAATGTCTTCACACAGATGGACATTACTTATAACACGGTTAGTACTCATACTGTATGTTACTATCACTAAGAGTAAGTAATACAGGAGTTATGGAACCAAGATACCAGGAATGTCTTCACGCAGATGGCCACTACTAATAACAAGGTTAGAACTCATACTGTATGTTACTATCACTAAGAGTAAGTAATACAGGAGTTATGGAACCAAGATACCAGGAATGTCTTCATGGACACCACTTATAACAAGGTTAGTACTCATTATAGTGTATGTTACTATCACTGTGAGTAAGTAATACAGGAGTTATGGAACCAAGATACAAGGAATGTCTTCACACAGATGGACACTACTTATAACAAAGTTAGTACTCATACTGTATATTACTATCACTAAGAGTAAGTAATACAGGAGTTATGGAACCAAGATACCAGGAATGTCTTCACGCAGATGGCCACTACTAATAACAAGGTTAGAACTCATACTGTATGTTACTATCACTAAGAGTAAGTAATACAGGAGTTATGGAACCAAGATACCAGGAATGTCTTCATGGACACCACTTATAACAAGGTTAGTACTCATTATAGTGTATGTTACTATCACTGTGAGTAAGTAATACAGGAGTTATGGAACCAAGATACAAGGAATGTCTTCACGCGGATATACACCACTTATAACAAGATTAGTACTCATAGTGTATGTTACTATCACTGTGAGTAAGTAACACAGGAGGTATAGAATAAAGATACCAGGAATCTCTTCACACGGATGGACACCACTTATAACAAAATTAGTACTCATAGTGTATGTTACTATCACGTGAGTAAGTAACACAGGAGGTATAGAATAAAGATACCAGGAATGTCTTCACGCGGATATACACCACTTATAACAAGATTAGTACTCACAGTGTATGTTACTATCACTGTGAGTAAGTAACACAGGAGGTATAGAACAAAGATACCAGGAATCTCTTCACACGGATATACACCACTTATAACAAGATTAGTAATCATAGTGTATGTTACTATCACTGTGAGTAAGTAACACAGGAGGTATAGAATAAAGATACCAGAAATGTCTTCATGGACACCACTTATAACAAGATTAGTACTCATAGTGTATTTTAATATCACTGTGAGTAAGTAACACAGGAGGTATAGAACAAAGATACCAGGAATGTCTTCATGGACACCACTTATAACAAGATTAGTACTCATACTGTATGTTACTATCACTGTGAGAAAGTAACAAGGAGTTATAGAAGAAAGATACCAGGAATGTCTTCATGGACACCACTTATAACAAGATTAGTACTCATAGTGTATGTTACTATCACCGTAAGTAACAGGAGTTATGGAACAAAGATACCAGGAATGTCATCACACAGATGGACACCACTTATAACAAGGTTAGTACTCATTATAGTGTATGTTACTATCACCGTAAGTAACACAGGAGTTATGGAACAAAGATACCAGGAATTTCTTCATGGACACCCCTTATAACAAGGTTAGTACTCCTAGTGTATTTTAATATCACTGTAAGTAAACAGGAGTTATGTAACAAAGATACCAGGACTGTCTTCATGAACACCACTTATAACAAGGTTAGTACTCCTAGTGTATTTTAATATAACTGTGAGTAAGTAACACAGGAGTTATGGAACAAAGATACCAGGAATTTCTTCATGGACACCACTTATATTAAGGTTAGTACTCCTAGTGTATTTTAATATCACTGTGAGTAAGTAACACAGGAGTTATGGAACAAAGATACCAGGAATTTCATCACACAGATGGACACCACTTATAACAAGTTTAGTACTTAATATAGCGTATGTTACTATCACCGTAAGTAACACAGGAGTTAGGAACAAAGTTACCAGGAATGTCATCACACAGATGGACACCACTTATAACAAGTTTAGTACTCATTATAGCGTATGTTACTATCACCGTAAGTAACACAGGAGTTATGGAACAAAGATACCAGGAATTTCATCACACAGATGGACACCACTTATAACAAGTTTAGTACTCATTATAGCGTATGTTACTATCACCGTAAGTAACACAGGAGTTAGGAACAAATTTACAAGGAATGTCATCACACAGATGGACACCACTTATAACAAGTTTAGTACTCATTATAGCGTATGTTACTATCACCGTAAGTAACACAGGAGTTATGGAACAAAGATACCAGGAATTTCATCACACAGATGGACACCACTTATAACAAGTTTAGTACTCATTATAGTGTATGTTACTATCACCATAAGTAACACAGGAGTTATGGAACAAAGATACCAGGAATGTCATGACACAGATGGACACCACTTATAACAAGTTTAGTACTCATTACAGTGTATGTTACTATCACCGTAAGTAACACAGGAGTTATGGAACAAAGATACCAGGAATTTCATCACACAGATGGACACCACTTATAACAAGTTTAGTACTCATTATAGTGTATGTTACTATCACCATAAGTAACACAGGAGTTATGGAACAAAGATACCAGGAATGTCATCACACAGATGGACACCACTTATAACAAGTTTAGTACTCATTATAGTGTATGTTACTATCACCGTAAGTAACACAGGAGTTATGGAACACAGATACCAGGAATTTCATCACGCAGATGGACACCACTTATAACAAGTTTAGTACTCATTATAGTGTATGTTACTATCACCGTAAGTAACACAGGAGTTATGGAACAAAGATACCAGGAATGTCATCACACAGATGGACACCACTTATAACAAGTTTAGTACGCATTATGGTGTATGTTACTATCACCGTAAGTAACACAGGAGTTATGGAACAAAGATACCAGGAATTTCTTCATGGACACCACTTATAAAAAGATTAGTACTCATAGTGTATATTACTATCACTGTGAGTAAGTAACAAGGAGTTATACAAGAAAGATACAAGGAATGTCTTCATGGACACCACTTATAACAAGATTAGTACTCATAGTGTATGTTACTATCACAGTGAGTAAGTAACACAGGAGGTATAGAACAAAGATACCAGGAATGTCTTCATGGACACCACTTATAACAAGATTAGTACTCATAGTGTATGTTACTATCACAGTGAGTAAGTAACAAGGAGTTATAGAACAAAGATACCAGGAATGTCTTCATGGACACCAATTATAACAAGGTTAGTACTCATTATAGTGTATGTTACTATCACAGTGAGTAAGTAACAAGGAGTTATAGAACAAAGATGCCAGGAATGTCTTCATGGACACCACTTATAACAAGGTTAGTACTCATTATAGTGTATGTTACTATCACCATAAGTAACACAGGAGTTATCGAACAAAGATACCAGGAATGTCATCACACAGATGGACACCACTTATAACAAGGTTAGTACTCATTATAGTGTATGTTACTATCACCGTGAGTAAAACAGGAGTTATGGAACAAAGATACCAGGAATGTCTTCATGGACACCACTTATAACAAGGTTAGTACTCATACTGTTTGTTACTATCACTCTTGAGTACGTAACACAGGAATTATAGAACACAGATACCAGGAATGTCTTCATGGACACCACTTATAACAAGGTTAGTACTGATTATAGTGTATGTTACCATCACTCTTGAGTACGTAACACAGGAGTTATAGAACAAAGATACCAGGAATGTCTTCATGGACACCACATATAACAAGGTTAGTACTCATACTGTATGTTACTATCACTGTGAGTAAGAAACACAGGAGTTATGGAACCAAGATACCAGGAATGTCCTCACACAGATGGACACCACTTATAACAAGATTAGTACTCATTATAGTGTATCTTACTATCACTAAGAGGAGGTAACATAGGAGTTATGGAACCAAGATACCAGGAATGTCCTCACACAGATGGACACCACTTATAAAAAGATTAGTACTGATTATAGTGCATGTTACTATCACTGTGAGTAAGTAACACAGGAGTTATGGAACCAAGATACCAGAAATGTCTTCACACAGATGGCAACTACTTATAACAAGATTAGTACTCATACTGTATGTTACTATCACTAAGAGTAAGTAACACAGGAGTTATGGAACCAAGATACCAGGAATGTCTTCATGGACACCAATTATAACAAGGTTAGTACTCATACTGTATGTTACTATCACTGTGAGTAAGTAACACAGGATTTATGGAACCAAGATACCAGGAATGTCTTCATGGACACCAATTATAACAAGGTTAGTACTCATACTGTATGTTACTATCACTGTGAGTAAGTAACACAGGAGTTATGGAACCAAGATACCAGGAATGTCTTCATGGACACCAATTATAACAAGGTTAGTACTCATACTGTATGTTACTATCACTGTGAGTAAGTAACACAGGATTTATGGAACCAAGATAGCAGGTATGTCTTCATGGACACCACTTATAACAAGGTTAGTACTCATACTGTATGTTACTATCACTGTAAGTAACATAGGAGTTATAGAACAAAGATACCAAGAATGTGCTCACGGACACCAATTATAACAAGGATAGTAATCATTATAGTGTATGTTACTATCACTATGAGTAAGTAACACAGGAGTTATAGAACAAAGATACCAGGAATGTCTTCATGGACATCACTTATAACAAGGTTAGTGCTCATTACAGTGTATGTTACTATCACTGTGAGTAAGTAACACAGGAGTTATAGAACAAAGATACCAGGAATGTCTTCATGGACATCACTTATAACAAGGTTAGTACTCATTACAGTGTATGTTACTATCACTGTGAGTAAGCAACACAGGAGTTATAGAACAAAGATACCAGGAATGTCTTCATGGACAAAACTTATAACAAGGTTAGTACTCATTATAGTGTATGTTACTATCACTGTGAGTAAGTAACACAGGAGTTATAGAACAAAGATACCAGGAATGTGCTCACGGACATCAATTATAACAAGGTTAGTACTCATTATAGTGTATGTTACTATCACTGTGAGTAAGTAACAAGGAGTTATAGAACAAAGATACCAGGAATGTCTTCATGGACACCACTTAAACAAGGTTAGTACTCATTATAGTCTATGTTACTATCACTGTGAGTAAGTAACACAGGAGTTATAGTACAAAGATACCAGGAATGTCTTCATGGACACCACTTAAGTAACAAGGAGTTATAGAAGAAAGATACCAGGAATGTCTTCATGGACACCACTTATAACAAGATTAGTACTCATTATAGTGTATGTTACTATCACAGTGAGTAAGTAACAAGGAGTTATAGAACAAAGATACCAGGAATGTCTTCATGGACACCAATTATAACAAGCTTAGTACTCATTATAGTGTATGTTACTATCACAGTGAGTACGTAACAAGGAGTTATAGAACAAAGATACCAGGAATGTCTTCATGGACACCAATTATAACAAGGTTAGTACTCATTATAGTGTATGTTACTATCACAGTGAGTAAGTAACAAGGAGTCATAGAACAAAGATGCCAGGAATGTCTTCATGGACACCACTTATAACAAGGTTAGTACTCATTATAGTGTATGTTACTATCACCGTAAGTAACACAGGAGTTATGGAACAAAGATACCAGGAATTTCTTCATGGACACCACTTAGAACAAGGTTAGTACTCCTAGTGTATTTTAATATCACTGTGAGTAAGTAACACAGGAGTTATGTAACAAAGATACCAGGAATGTCTTCATGGACACCACTTATAACAAGGTTGGTACTCCTAGTGTATTTTAATATCACTGTGAGTAAGTAACACAGGAGTTATGTGACAAAGATACCAGGAATGTCTTCATGGACACCACTTATAACAAGGTTAGTACTCATTATAGTGTATGTTACTATCACCGTAAGTAACACAGGAGTTATGGAACAAAGATACCAGGAATGTCATCACACAGATGGACACCACTTATAACAAGGTTAGTACTCATTATAGTGTATGTTACTATCACCGTAAGTAACACAGGAGTTATGGAACAAAGATACCAGGAATTTCTTCATGGACACCCCTTATAACAAGGTTAGTACTCCTAGTGTATTTTAATATCACTGTAAGTAAACAGGAGTTATGTAACAAAGATACCAGGACTGTCTTCATGAACACCACTTATAACAAGGTTAGTACTCCTAGTGTATTTTAATATAACTGTGAGTAAGTAACACAGGAGTTATGGAACAAAGATACCAGGAATTTCTTCATGGACACCACTTATATAAAGGTTAGTACTCCTAGTGTATTTTAATATCACTGTGAGTAAGTAACACAGGAGTTATGGAACAAAGATACCAGGAATTTCATCACACAGATGGACACCACTTATAACAAGTTTAGTACTTAATATAGCGTATGTTACTATCACCGTAAGTAACACAGGAGTTAGGAACAAAGTTACCAGGAATGTCATCACACAGATGGACACCACTTATAACAAGTTTAGTACTCATTATAGCGTATGTTACTATCACCGTAAGTAACACAGGAGTTATGGAACAAAGATACCAGGAATTTCATCACACAGATGGACACCACTTATAACAAGTTTAGTACTCATTATAGTGTATGTTACTATCACCATAAGTAACACAGGAATTATGGAACAAAGATACCAGGAATGTCATCACACAGATGGAAACCACCTATAACAAGTTTAGTACTCATTATAGTGTATGTTACTATCACCGTAAGTAACACAGGAGTTATGGAACAAAGATACCAGGAATTTCATCACACAGATGGACACCACTTATAACAAGTTTAGTACTCATTATAGTGAATGTTACTATCACCGTAAGTAACACAGGAGTTAGGAACAAAGTTACCAGGAATGTCATCACACAGATGGACACCACTTATAACAAGTTTAGTACTCATTATAGCGTATGTTACTATCACCGTAAGTAACACAGGAGTTATGGAACAAAGATACCAGGAATTTCATCACACAGATGGACACCACTTATAACAAGTTTAGTACTCATTATAGCGTATGTTACTATCACCATAAGTAACACAGGAGTTATGGAACAAAGATACCAGGAATGTCATCACACAGATGGACACCACTTATAACAAATTTAGTACTCATTATAGTGTATGTTACTATCACCGTAAGTAACACAGGAGTTATGGAACACAGATACCAGGAATTTCATCACGCAGATGGACACCACTTATAACAAGTTTAGTACTCATTATAGTGTATGTTACTATCAGCGTAAGTAACACAGGAGTTATGGAACAAAGATACCAGGAATGTCATCACACAGATGGACACCACTTATAACAAGATTAGTACTCATAGTGTATGTTACTATCACACTGAGTAAGTAACACAGGAGATATAGAACAAAGATACCAGGAATGTCTTCATGGACACCATTTATAACAAGATTAGTACTCATAATGTATGTTACTATCACTGTGAGTAAGTAACAAGGAGTTATAGAAGAAAGATACCAGGAATGTCTTCATGGACACATCTTCTAACAAGATTAGTACTCATAGTGTATGTTACTATCACAGTGAGTAAGTAACAAGGAGTTATAGAACAAAGATACCAGGAATGTCTTCATGGACACCAATTATAACAAGGTTAGTACTCATTATAGTGTATGTTACTATCACCGTGCGTAACACAGGAGTTATGGAAGAAAGATACCAGGAATGTCTTCATGGACACCACTTATAACAAGGTTAGTACTCATACTGTATGTTACTATCACTATTGAGTACGTAACACAGGAGTTATAGAACAAAGATACCAGGAATGTCTTCAAGGACACCACTTATAACAAGGTTAGTACTCATACTGTATGTTACTATCACTCTTGAGTACGTAACACAGGAATTATAGAACAAAGATACCAGGAATGTCTTCATGGACACCACTTATAACAAGGTTAGTACAGATTATAGTGTATGTTACCATCACTCTTGAGTACGTAACACAGGAGTTATAGAACAAAGATACCAGGAATGTCTTCATGGACACCACATATAACAAGGTTAGTACTCATACTGTATGTTACTATCACTGTGAGTAAGAAACACAGGAGTTATGGAACCAAGATACCAGGAATGTCCTCACACAGATGGACACCACTTATAACAACATTAGTACTCATTATAGTGTATCTTACTATCACTAGGAGTAAGTAACATAGGAGTTATGGAACCAAGATACCAGGAATGTCCTCACACAGATGGACACCACTTATAAAAAGATTAGTACTCATTATAGTGCATGTTACTATCACTGTGAGTAAGTAACACAGGAGTTATGGAAGCAAGATACCAGAAATGTCTTTACACAGATGGACACCACTTATAACAAGATTAGTACTCATACTGTATGTTACTATCACTAAGAGTAAGTAACACAGGAGTTATGGAACCAAGATACCAGGAATGTCTTCATGGACACCAATTATAACAAGGTTAGTACTCATACTGTATGTTACTATAACTGTGAGTAAGTAACACAGGAGTTATGGAACCAAGATACCAGAAATGTCTTCACACAGATGGACACCACTTATAACAAGATTAGTACTCATACCGTATGTTACTATCACTAAGAGCAAGTAATACAGGAGTTATGGAACCAAGATACCAGGAATGTCTTCACACAGATGGACACTACTTATAACAAAGTTAGTACTCATACTGTATATTACTATCACTAAGAGTAAGTAATACAGGAGTTATGGAACCAAGATACCAGGAATGTCTTCACGCAGATGGCCACTACTAATAACAAGGTTAGAACTCATACTGTATGTTACTATCACTAAGAGTAAGTAATACAGGAGTTATGGAACCAAGATACCAGGAATGTCTTCATGGACACCACTTATAACAAGGTTAGTACTCATTATAGTGTATGTTACTATCACTGTGAGTAAGTAATACAGGAGTTATGGAACCAAGATACAAGGAATGTCTTCACGCGGATATACACCACTTATAACAAGATTAGTACTCATAGTGTATGTTACTATCACTGTGTGTAAGTAACACAGGAGGTATAGAATAAAGATACCAGGAATCTCTTCACACGGATGGACACCACTTATAACAACATTAGTACTCATAGTGTATGTTACTATCACGTGAGTAAGTAACACAGGAGGTATAGAATAAAGATACCAGGAATGTCTTCACGCGGATATACACCACTTATAACAAGATTAGTACTCACAGTGTATGTTACTATCACTGTGAGTAAGTAACACAGGAGGTATAGAACAAAGATACCAGGAATCTCTTCACACGGATATACACCACTTATAACAAGATTAGTAATCATAGTGTATGTTACTATCACTGTGAGTAAGTAACACAGGAGGTATAGAATAAAGATACCAGAAATGTCTTCATGGACACCACTTATAACAAGATTAGTACTCATAGTGTATTTTAATATCACTGTGAGTAAGTAACACAGGAGGTATAGAACAAAGATACCAGGAATGTCTTCATGGATACCACTTATAACAAGATTAGTACTCATAGTGTATTTTAATATCACTGTGAGTAAGTAACACAGGAGTTATAGAAGAAAGATACCAGGAATGTCTTCATGGACACCACTTATAACAAGATTAGTACTCATAGTGTATGTTACTATCACAGTGAGTAAGTAACACAGGAGGTATAGAACAAAGATACCAGGAATGTCTTCATGGACACCACTTATAACAAGGTTAGTACTCATACTGTATGTTACTATCACTGTGAGTAACTAACAAGGAGTTATAGAACAAAGATACCAGGAATGTGCTCACGGACACCACTTATAACAAGTTTAGTACTCATACTGTATGTTACTATCACTGTGAGTAAGTAACATAGGAGTTATAGAACAAAGATACCAGGAATGTCTTCATGGACAGCACTTATAACAAGGTTAGTACTCATTACAGTGTATGTTACTATCACTGTGAGTAAGTAAAACAGGAGTTATAGAACAAAGATACCAGGAATGTCTTCATGGACACCACTTATAACAAGGTTAGTACTCATACTGTATGTTACTATCACTGTGAGTAAGTAACATAGGAGTTATAGAACAAAGATACCAAGAATGTGCTCACGGACACCAATTATAACCAGGATAGTAATCATTATAGTGTATGTTACTATCATTATGAGTAAGTAACACAGGAGTTATAGAACAAAGATACCAGGAATTTCTTCATGGACATCACTTATAACAAGGTTAGTACTCATTACAATGTATGTTACTATCACTGTGAGTAAGTAACACAGGAGTTATAGAACAAAGATACCAGGAATGTCTGCATGGACATCACTTATAACAAGGTTAGTACTCATTACAGTGTATGTTACTATCACTGTGAGTAAGTAACACAGGAGTTATAGAACAAAGACACCAGGAATGTCTTCATGGACACCACTTATAACGAGGTTAGTACTCATTATAGTGTATGTTACTATCACTGTGAGTAAGTAACACAGGAGTTATAGAACAAAGATACCAGGAATGTGCTCACGGACACCAATTATAACAAGGTTAGTACTCATTATAGTGTATGTTACTATCACTGTGAGTAAGTAACACAGAAGCTATAGAACAAAGATTCCAGGAATGTCTTCATGGACACCACATATAACAAGGTTAGTACTCATACTGTATGTTACTATCACTGTGAGTAAGAAACACAGGAGTTATGGAACCAAGATACCAGGAATGTCCTCACACAGATGGACACCACTTATAACAAGATTAGTACTCATTATAGTGTATCTTACTATCACTAAGAGTAAGTAACACAGGAGTTATGGAACCAAGATACCAGGAATGTCCTCACACAGATGGACACCACTCATAACAAGATTAGTACTCATTATAGTGTATGTTACTATCACTGTGAGTAAGTAACACAGGAGTTATGGAACCAAGATTCCAGAAATATCTTCACACAGATGGACACCACTTATAACAAGATTAGTACCTATACTGTATGTTACTATCACTGTGAGTAAGTAACACAGGAGTTATGGAACCAAGATTCCAGGAATCTCTTCACACATATGGACACCACTTATAACAAGATTAGTACTCATACTGTATGTTACTATCACTAAGAGTAAGTAACACAGGAGTTATGGAACCAAGATACCAGGAATGTCTTCATGGACACCAATTATAACAAGGTTAGTACTCATACTGTATGTTACTATCACTGTGAGTAAGTAACACAGGATTTATGGAACCAAGATAGCAGGTATGTCTTCATGGACACCACTTATAACAAGGTTAGTACTCATACTGTATGTTACTATCACTGTAAGTAACATAGGAGTTATAGAACAAAGATACCAGGAATGTCTTCATGGACACCACTTATAACAAGGTTAGTACTCATACTGTATGTTACTATCACTGTGAGTAAGTAACATAGGAGTTATAGAACAAAGATACCAAGAATGTGCTCACGGACACCAATTATAACAAGGATAGTAATCATTATAGTGTATGTTACTATCACTATGAGTAAATAACACAGGAGTTATAGAACAAAGATACCAGGAATGTCTTCATGGACATCACTTATAACAAGGTTAGTACTCATTACAGTGTATGTTACTATCACTGTAAGTAAAACAGGAGTTATAGAACAAAGATACCAGGAATGTCTTCATGGACATCACTTATAACAAGGTTAGTACTCATTACAGTGTATGTTACTATCACTGTGAGTAAGTAACACAGGAGTTATAGAACAAAGATACCAGGAATGTCTTCATGGACAAAACTTATAACAAGGTTAGTACTCATTATAGTGTATGTTACTATCACTGTGAGTAAGTAACACAGGAGTTATAGAACAAAGATACCAGGAATGTCTTCATGGACACCACTTATAACAAGGTTAGTACTCATTATAGTCTATATAACTATCACTGTGAGTAAGTAACACAGGAGTTATAGAACAAAGATACCAGGAATGTCTTCATGGACACCACTTATAACAAGGTTAGTACTCATTATAGTGTACGTTACTGTCACTGTAAGTAAGTAACATAGGAGTTGTGGAAAAAAGATATCAGGAATGTCTTCATGGACATCACTTATAACAAGGGTAGTACTCATACTGTATGGTACTATTACTTTGAGTAAGTAACACGGGAGTTATGGAACAAAGATACCAGTAATGTCTTAACGGACACCACTTATAACAAGGTTAGTACTTTTTATACTGTATGGTACTATCACTGTGAGTAAGTAACACAGGAGTTATAGAACAAAGATACCAGGAATGTCATGACACAGATCAAAACCACTTATAACAACGTTAGTACTCATAGTGTATGTTACTATCACTGTGAGTAAGTAACACAGGATTTATGGAACCAAGACACCAGAAATGTCTTCACACAGATGGACACCACTTATAACAAGATTAGTACTCATACTGTATGTTACTATCACTAAGAGTAAGTAATACAAGAGTTATGGAACCAAGATACCAGGAATGTCTTCACACAGATGGACATTACTTATAACACTGTTAGTACTCATACTGTATGTTACTATCACTAAGAGTAAGTAATACAGGAGTTATGGAACCAAGATACCAGGAATGTCTTCACACAGATGGACACCACTTATAACAAGTTTAGTACTCATAGTGTATGTTACTAACACTGTGAGTAAGTAACACAGGAGGTATAGAACAAAGATACCAGGAATGTCATCATACAGATGGACACCACTTATAACAAGTTTAGTACTCATTATAGTGTATGTTACTATCAACGTAAGTAACACAGTAGTTATGGAACAAAGATACCAGGAATGTCATCACACAGATGGACACCACTTATAACAAGTTTAGTACTCATTATAGTGTATGTTACTATCACCGTAAGTACCACAGGAGTTATGGAACAAAGATACCAGGAATGTCATCACACAGATGGACACCGTTTATAACAAGTTTAGTACTGATTATAGTGTATGTTGCTATCACCGTAAGTAACACAGGAGTTATGGAACAAAGATACCAGAAATGTCATCACACAGATGGACACCACTTATAACAAGTTTAGTACTCATTATAGTGTATGTTACTATCACCGTAAGTAACACAGGAGTTATGGAACAAAGATACCAGGAATGTCATCACACAGATGGACACCACTTATAACAAGTTTAGTACTCATTATAGTGTATGATACTATCACCGTAAGTAACACAGGAGTTATGGAACAAAGATACCAGAAATGTCATCACACAGATCGACACCACTTATAACAAGGTTAGTACTCATTATAGTGTATGTTACTATCACCGTAAGTAACACAGGAGTTATGGAACAAAGATACCAGGAATGTCATTACACAGATCGACACCACTTATAACAAATTTAGTACTCATTATAGTGTATGTTACTATCACCGTAAGTAACACAGGAGTTATGGCACAAAGATACCAGGAATTTCTTCATGGACACCACTTATAACAAGGTTAGTACTCCTAGTGTATGTCACTATCACTGTGAGTAAGTAACACAGGAGTTATGGAACAAAGATACCAGGAATGTCATCACACAGATGGACATCACTTATAACAAGTTTAGTACTCATTATCGTGTATGTTACCATCACCGTAAGTAACACAGGAGTTATGGAACAAAGATACCAGGAATTTCTTCATGGACACCACTTATAACAAGGTTAGTACTCCTAGTGTATGTTACTATCACTGTGCGTAAGTAACACAGGAGTTATGGAACCAAGATACCAGAATGTCTTCACACAGATGGACACCACTTATAACAAGATTAGTACTCATACCTTATGTTACTATCACTAAGAGCAAGTAATACAGGAGTTATGGAACCAAGATACCAGGAATGTCTTCACACAGATGGACACTACTTATAACAAAGTTAGTACTCATACTGTATATTACTATCACTAAGAGTAAGTAATACAGGAGTTATGGAACCAAGATACCAGGAATGTCTTCACGCAGATGGCCACTACTAATAACAAGGTTAGAACTCATACTGTATGTTACTATCACTAAGAGTAAGTAATACAGGAGTTATGGAACCAAGATACCAGGAATGTCTTCATGGACACCACTTATAACAAGGTTAGTACTCATTTGAGTGTATGTTACTATCACTGTGAGTAACTAATACAGGAGTTATGGAACCAAGATACAAGGAATGTCTTCACGCGGATATACACCACTTATAACAAGATTAGTACTCATAGTGTATGTTACTATCACTGTGAGTAAGTAACACAGGAGGTATAGAATAAAGATACCAGGAATCTCTTCACACGGATGGACACCACTTATAACAACATTAGTACTCATAGTGTATGTTACTATCACGTGAGTAAGTAACACAGGAGGTATAGAATAAAGATACCAGGAATGTCTTCACGCGGATATACACCACTTATAACAAGATTAGTACTCACAGTGTATGTTACTATCACTGTGAGTAAGTAACACAGGAGGTATAGAACAAAGATACCAGGAATCTCTTCACACGGATATACACCACTTATAACAAGATTAGTAATCATAGTGTATGTTACTATCACTGTGAGTAAGTAACACAGGAGGTATAGAATAAAGATACCAGAAATGTCTTCATGGACACCACTTATAACAAGATTAGTACTCATAGTGTATTTTAATATCACTGTGAGTAAGTAACACAGGAGGTATAGAACAAAGATACCAGGAATGTCTTCATGGACACCACTTATAACAAGATTAGTACTCATACTGTATGTTACTATCACTGTGAGAAAGTAACAAGGAGTTATAGAAGAAAGATACCAGGAATGTCTTCATGGACACCACTTATAACAAGATTAGTACTCATAGTGTATGTTACTATCACAGTGAGTAAGTAACACAGGAGGTATAGAACAAAGATACCAGGAATGTCTTCATGGACACCACTTATAACAAGGTTAGTACTCATTATAGTGTATGTTACTATCACCGTAAGTAACAGGAGTTATGGAACAAAGATACCAGGAATGTCATCACACAGATGGACACCACTTATAACAAGGTTAGTACTCATTATAGTGTATGTTACTATCACCGTAAGTAACACAGGAGTTATGGAACAAAGACACCAGGAATTTCTTCATGGACACCCCTTATAACAAGGTTAGTACTCCTAGTGTATTTTAATATCACTGTAAGTAAACAGGAGTTATGTAACAAAGATACCAGGACTGTCTTCATGAACACCACTTATAACAAGGTTAGTACTCCTAGTGTATTTTAATATAACTGTGAGTAAGTAACACAGGAGTTATGGAACAAAGATACCAGGAATTTCTTCATGGACACCACTTATATTAAGGTTAGTACTCCTAGTGTATTTTAATATCACTGTGAGTAAGTAACACAGGAGTTATGGAACAAAGATACCAGGAATTTCATCACACAGATGGACACCACTTATAACAAGTTTAGTACTTAATATAGCGTATGTTACTATCACCGTAAGTAACACAGGAGTTAGGAACAAAGTTACCAGGAATGTCATCACACAGATGGACACCACTTATAACAAGTTTAGTACTCATTATAGCGTATGTTACTATCACCGTAAGTAACACAGGAGTTAGGAACAAATTTACAAGGAATGTCATCACACAGATGGACACCACTTATAACAAGTTTAGTACTCATTATAGCGTAAGTTACTATCACCGTAAGTAACACAGGAGTTATGGAACAAAGATACCAGGAATTTCATCACACAGATGGACACCACTTATAACAAGTTTAGTACTCATTATAGTGTATGTTACTATCACCATAAGTAACACAGGAGTTATGGAACAAAGATACCAGGAATGTCATGACACAGATGGACACCACTTATAACAAGTTTAGTACTCATTACAGTGTATGTTACTATCACCGTAAGTAACACAGGAGTTATGGAACAAAGATACCAGGAATTTCATCACACAGATGGACACCACTTATAACAAGTTTAGTACTCATTATAGTGTATGTTACTATCACCATAAGTAACACAGGAGTTATGGAACAAAGATACCAGGAATGTCATCACACAGATGGACACCACTTATAACAAGTTTAGTACTCATTATAGTGTATGTTACTATCACCGTAAGTAACACAGGAGTTATGGAACAAAGATACCAGGAATGTCATCACACAGATGGACACCACTTATAACAAGTTTAGTACTCATTATGGTGTATGTTACTATCACCGTAAGTAACACAGGAGTTATGGAACAAAGATACCAGGAATTTCTTCATGGACACCACTTATAACAAGATTAGTACTCATAGTGTATATTACTATCACTGTGAGTAAGTAACAAGGAGTTATACAAGAAAGATACAAGGAATGTCTTCATGGACACCACTTATAACAAGATTAGTACTCATAGTGTATGTTACTATCACAGTGAGTAAGTAACACAGGAGGTATAGAACAAAGATACCAGGAATGTCTTCATGGACACCACTTATAACAAGATTAGTACTCATAGTGTATGTTACTATCACAGTGAGTAAGTAACAAGGAGTTATAGAACAAAGATACCAGGAATGTCTTCATGGACACCAATTATAACAAGGTTAGTACTCATTATAGTGTATGTTACTATCACAGTGAGTAAGTAACAAGGAGTTATAGAACAAAGATGCCAGGAATGTCTTCATGGACACCACTTATAACAAGGTTAGTACTCATTATAGTGTATGTTACTATCACCATAAGTAACACAGGAGTTATCGAACAAAGATACCAGGAATGTCATCACACAGATGGACACCACTTATAACAAGGTTAGTACTCATTATAGTGTATGTTACTATCACCGTGAGTAAAACAGGAGTTATGGAACAAAGATACCAGGAATGTCTTCATGGACACCACTTATAACAAGGTTAGTACTCATACTGTTTGTTACTATCACTATTGAGTACATAACACAGGAGTTATAGAACAAAGATACCAGGAATGTCTTCATGGACACCACTTATAACAAGGTTAGTACTCATACTGTATGTTACTATCACTCTTGAGTACGTAACACAGGAATTATAGAACACAGATACCAGGAATGTCTTCATGGACACCACTTATAACAAGGTTAGTACTGATTATAGTGTATGTTACCATCACTCTTGAGTACGTAACACAGGAGTTATAGAACAAAGATACCAGGAATGTCTTCATGGACACCACATATAACAAGGTTAGTACTCATACTGTATGTTACTATCACTGTGAGTAAGAAACACAAGAGTTATGGAACCAAGATACCAGGAATGTCCTCACACAGATGGACACCACTTATAAAAAGATTAGTACTGATTATAGTGCATGTTACTATCACTGTGAGTAAGTAACACAGGAGTTATGGAACCAAGATACCAGAAATGTCTTCACACAGATGGACACTACTTATAACATGATTAGTACTCATACTGTATGTTACTATCACTAAGAGTAAGTAACACAGGAGTTATGGAACCAAGATACCAGGAATGTCTTCATGGACACCAATTATAACAAGGTTAGTACTCATACTGTATGTTACTATCACTGTGAGTAAGTAACACAGGATTTATGGAACCAAGATACCAGGAATGTCTTCATGGACACCAATTATAACAAGGTTAGTACTCATACTGTATGTTACTATCACTGTGAGTAAGTAACACAGGAGTTATGGAACCAAGATACCAGGAATGTCTTCATGGACACCAATTATAACAAGGTTAGTACTCATACTGTATGTTACTATCACTGTGAGTAAGTAACACAGGATTTATGGAACCAAGATAGCAGGTATGTCTTCATGGACACCACTTATAACAAGGTTAGTACTCATACTGTATGTTACTATCACTGTAAGTAACATAGGAGTTATAGAACAAAGATACCAAGAATGTGCTCACGGACACCAATTATAACAAGGATAGTAATCATTATAGTGTATGTTACTATCACTATGAGTAAGTAACACAGGAGTTATAGAACAAAGATACCAGGAATGTCTTCATGGACATCACTTATAACAAGGTTAGTGCTCATTACAGTGTATGTTACTATCACTGTGAGTAAGTAACACAGGAGTTATAGAACAAAGATACCAGGAATGTCTTCATGGACATCACTTATAACAAGGTCAGTACTCATTACAGTGTATGTTACTATCACTGTGAGTAAGCAACACAGGAGTTATAGAACAAAGATACCAGGAATGTCTTCATGGACAAAACTTATAACAAGGTTAGTACTCATTATAGTGTATGTTACTATCACTGTGAGTAAGTAACACAGGAGTTATAGAACAAAGATACCAGGAATGTGCTCACGGACATCAATTATAACAAGGTTAGTACTCATTATAGTGTATGTTACTATCACTGTGAGTAAGTAACAAGGAGTTATAGAACAAAGATACCAGGAATGTCTTCATGGACACCACTTAAACAAGGTTAGTACTCATTATAGTCTATGTTACTATCACTGTGAGTAAGTAACACAGGAGTTATAGTACAAAGATACCAGGAATGTCTTCATGGACACCACTTAAGTAACAAGGAGTTATAGAAGAAAGATACCAGGAATGTCTTCATGGACACCACTTATAACAAGATTAGTACTCATTATAGTGTATGTTACTATCACAGTGAGTAAGTAACAAGGAGTTATAGAACAAAGATACCAGGAATGTCTTCATGGACACCAATTATAACAAGCTTAGTACTCATTATAGTGTATGTTACTATCACAGTGAGTACGTAACAAGGAGTTATAGAACAAAGATACCAGGAATGTCTTCATGGACACCAATTATAACAAGGTTAGTACTCATTATAGTGTATGTTACTATCACAGTGAGTAAGTAACAAGGAGTCATAGAACAAAGATGCCAGGAATGTCTTCATGGACACCACTTATAACAAGGTTAGTACTCATTATAGTGTATGTTACTATCACCGTAAGTAACACAGGAGTTATGGAACAAAGATACCAGGAATTTCTTCATGGGCACCACTTAGAACAAGGTTAGTACTCCTAGTGTATTTTAATATCACTGTGAGTAAGTAACACAGGAGTTATGTAACAAAGATACCAGGAATGTCTTCATGGACACCACTTATAACAAGGTTGGTACTCCTAGTGTATTTTAATATCACTGTGAGTAAGTAACACAGGAGTTATGTGACAAAGATACCAGGAATGTCTTCATGGACACCACTTATAACAAGGTTAGTACTCATTATAGTGTATGTTACTATCACCGTAAGTAACACAGGAGTTATGGAACAAAGATACCAGGAATGTCATCACACAGATGGACACCACTTATAACAAGGTTAGTACTCATTATAGTGTATGTTACTATCACCGTAAGTAACACAGGAGTTATGGAACAAAGATACCAGGAATTTCTTCATGGACACCCCTTATAACAAGGTTAGTACTCCTAGTGTATTTCAATATCACTGTAAGTAAACAGGAGTTATGTAACAAAGATACCAGGACTGTCTTCATGAACACCACTTATAACAAGGTTAGTACTCCTAGTGTATTTTAATATAACTGTGAGTAAGTAACACAGGAGTTATGGAACAAAGATACCAGGAATTTCTTCATGGACACCACTTATATAAAGGTTAGTACTCCTAGTGTATTTTAATATCACTGTGAGTAAGTAACACAGGAGTTATGGAACAAAGATACCAGGAATTTCATCACACAGATGGACACCACTTATAACAAGTTTAGTACTTAATATAGCGTATGTTACTATCACCGTAAGTAACACAGGAGTTAGGAACAAAGTTACCAGGAATGTCATCACACAGATGGACACCACTTATAACAAGTTTAGTACTCATTATAGCGTATGTTACTATCACCGTAGGTAACACAGGAGTTATGGAACAAAGATACCAGGAATTTCATCACACAGATGGACACCACTTATAACAAGTTTAGTACTCATTATAGTGTATGTTACTATCACCATAAGTAACACAGGAATTATGGAACAAAGATACCAGGAATGTCATCACACAGATGGAAACCACCTATAACAAGTTTAGTACTCATTATAGTGTATGTTACTATCACCGTAAGTAACACAGGAGTTATGGAACAAAGATACCAGGAATTTCATCACACAGATGGACACCACTTATAACAAGTTTAGTACTCATTATAGTGAATGTTACTATCACCGTAAGTAACACAGGAGTTAGGAACAAAGTTACCAGGAATGTCATCACACAGATGGAAACCACTTATAACAAGTTTAGTACTCATTATAGCGTATGTTACTATCACCGTAAGTAACACAGGAGTTATGGAACAAAGATACCAGGAATTTCATCACACAGATGGACACCACTTATAACAAGTTTAGTACTCATTATAGCGTATGTTACTATCACCATAAGTAACACAGGAGTTATGGAACAAAGATACCAGGAATGTCATCACACAGATGGACACCACTTATAACAAATTTAGTACTCATTATAGTGTATGTTACTATCACCGTAAGTAACACAGGAGTTATGGAACACAGATACCAGGAATTTCATCACGCAGATGGACACCACTTATAAGAAGTTTAGTACTCATTATAGTGTATGTTACTATCACCGTAAGTAACACAGGAGTTATGGAACAAAGATACCAGGAATGTCATCACACAGATGGACACCACTTATAACAAGATTAGTACTCATAGTGTATGTTACTATCACACTGAGTAAGTAACACAGGAGATATAGAACAAAGATACCAGGAATGTCTTCATGGACACCATTTATAACAAGATTAGTACTCATAATGTATGTTACTATCACTGTGAGTAAGTAACAAGGAGTTATAGAAGAAAGATACCAGGAATGTCTTCATGGACACATCTTCTAACAAGATTAGTACTCATAGTGTATGTTACTATCACAGTGAGTAAGTAACAAGGAGTTATAGAACAAAGATACCAGGAATGTCTTCATGGACACCAATTATAACAAGGTTAGTACTCATTATAGTGTATGTTACTATCACCGTGCGTAACACAGGAGTTATGGAAGAAAGATACCAGGAATGTCTTCATGGACACCACTTATAACAAGGTTAGTACTCATACTGTATGTTACTATCACTATTGAGTACGTAACACAGGAGTTATAGAACAAAGATACCAGGAATGTCTTCATGGACACCAATTATAACAAGGTTAGTACTCATACTGTATGTTACTATCACTGTGAGTAAGTAACACAGGAGTTATGGAACCAAGATACCAGGAATGTCTTCATGGACACCAATTATAACAAGGTTAGTACTCATACTGTATGTTACTATCACTGTGAGTAAGTAACACAGGATTTATGGAACCAAGATAGCAGGTATGTCTTCATGGACACCACTTATAACAAGGTTAGTACTCATACTGTATGTTACTATCACTGTAAGTAACATAGGAGTTATAGAACAAAGATACCAAGAATGTGCTCACGGACACCAATTATAACAAGGATAGTAATCATTATAGTGTATGTTACTATCACTATGAGTAAGTAACACAGGAGTTATAGAACAAAGATACCAGGAATGTCTTCATGGACATCACTTATAACAAGGTTAGTGCTCATTACAGTGTATGTTACTATCACTGTGAGTAAGTAACACAGGAGTTAAAGAACAAAGATACCAGGAATGTCTTCATGGACATCACTTATAACAAGGTCAGTACTCATTACAGTGTATGTTACTATCACTGTGAGTAAGCAACACAGGAGTTATAGAACAAAGATACCAGGAATGTCTTCATGGACAAAACTTATAACAAGGTTAGTACTCATTATAGTGTATGTTACTATCACTGTGAGTAAGTAACACAGGAGTTATAGAACAAAGATACCAGGAATGTGCTCACGGACATCAATTATAACAAGGTTAGTACTCATTATAGTGTATGTTACTATCACTGTGAGTAAGTAACAAGGAGTTATAGAACAAAGATACCAGGAATGTCTTCATGGACACCACTTAAACAAGGTTAGTACTCATTATAGTCTATGTTACTATCACTGTGAGTAAGTAACACAGGAGTTATAGTACAAAGATACCAGGAATGTCTTCATGGACACCACTTAAGTAACAAGGAGTTATAGAAGAAAGATACCAGGAATGTCTTCATGGACACCACTTATAACAAGATTAGTACTCATTATAGTGTATGTTACTATCACAGTGAGTAAGTAACAAGGAGTTATAGAACAAAGATACCAGGAATGTCTTCATGGACACCAATTATAACAAGCTTAGTACTCATTATAGTGTATGTTACTATCACAGTGAGTACGTAACAAGGAGTTATAGAACAAAGATACCAGGAATGTCTTCATGGACACCAATTATAACAAGGTTAGTACTCATTATAGTGTATGTTACTATCACAGTGAGTAAGTAACAAGGAGTCATAGAACAAAGATGCCAGGAATGTCTTCATGGACACCACTTATAACAAGGTTAGTACTCATTATAGTGTATGTTACTATCACCGTAAGTAACACAGGAGTTATGGAACAAAGATACCAGGAATTTCTTCATGGGCACCACTTAGAACAAGGTTAGTACTCCTAGTGTATTTTAATATCACTGTGAGTAAGTAACACAGGAGTTATGTAACAAAGATACCAGGAATGTCTTCATGGACACCACTTATAACAAGGTTGGTACTCCTAGTGTATTTTAATATCACTGTGAGTAAGTAACACAGGAGTTATGTGACAAAGATACCAGGAATGTCTTCATGGACACCACTTATAACAAGGTTAGTACTCATTATAGTGTATGTTACTATCACCGTAAGTAACACAGGAGTTATGGAACAAAGATACCAGGAATGTCATCACACAGATGGACACCACTTATAACAAGGTTAGTACTCATTATAGTGTATGTTACTATCACCGTAAGTAACACAGGAGTTATGGAACAAAGATACCAGGAATTTCTTCATGGACACCCCTTATAACAAGGTTAGTACTCCTAGTGTATTTCAATATCACTGTAAGTAAACAGGAGTTATGTAACAAAGATACCAGGACTGTCTTCATGAACACCACTTATAACAAGGTTAGTACTCCTAGTGTATTTTAATATAACTGTGAGTAAGTAACACAGGAGTTATGGAACAAAGATACCAGGAATTTCTTCATGGACACCACTTATATAAAGGTTAGTACTCCTAGTGTATTTTAATATCACTGTGAGTAAGTAACACAGGAGTTATGGAACAAAGATACCAGGAATTTCATCACACAGATGGACACCACTTATAACAAGTTTAGTACTTAATATAGCGTATGTTACTATCACCGTAAGTAACACAGGAGTTAGGAACAAAGTTACCAGGAATGTCATCACACAGATGGACACCACTTATAACAAGTTTAGTACTCATTATAGCGTATGTTACTATCACCGTAGGTAACACAGGAGTTATGGAACAAAGATACCAGGAATTTCATCACACAGATGGACACCACTTATAACAAGTTTAGTACTCATTATAGTGTATGTTACTATCACCATAAGTAACACAGGAATTATGGAACAAAGATACCAGGAATGTCATCACACAGATGGAAACCACCTATAACAAGTTTAGTACTCATTATAGTGTATGTTACTATCACCGTAAGTAACACAGGAGTTATGGAACAAAGATACCAGGAATTTCATCACACAGATGGACACCACTTATAACAAGTTTAGTACTCATTATAGTGAATGTTACTATCACCGTAAGTAACACAGGAGTTAGGAACAAAGTTACCAGGAATGTCATCACACAGATGGAAACCACTTATAACAAGTTTAGTACTCATTATAGCGTATGTTACTATCACCGTAAGTAACACAGGAGTTATGGAACAAAGATACCAGGAATTTCATCACACAGATGGACACCACTTATAACAAGTTTAGTACTCATTATAGCGTATGTTACTATCACCATAAGTAACACAGGAGTTATGGAACAAAGATACCAGGAATGTCATCACACAGATGGACACCACTTATAACAAATTTAGTACTCATTATAGTGTATGTTACTATCACCGTAAGTAACACAGGAGTTATGGAACACAGATACCAGGAATTTCATCACGCAGATGGACACCACTTATAACAAGTTTAGTACTCATTATAGTGTATGTTACTATCACCGTAAGTAACACAGGAGTTATGGAACAAAGATACCAGGAATGTCATCACACAGATGGACACCACTTATAACAAGATTAGTACTCATAGTGTATGTTACTATCACACTGAGTAAGTAACACAGGAGATATAGAACAAAGATACCAGGAATGTCTTCATGGACACCATTTATAACAAGATTAGTACTCATAATGTATGTTACTATCACTGTGAGTAAGTAACAAGGAGTTATAGAAGAAAGATACCAGGAATGTCTTCATGGACACATCTTCTAACAAGATTAGTACTCATAGTGTATGTTACTATCACAGTGAGTAAGTAACAAGGAGTTATAGAACAAAGATACCAGGAATGTCTTCATGGACACCAATTATAACAAGGTTAGTACTCATTATAGTGTATGTTACTATCACCGTGCGTAACACAGGAGTTATGGAAGAAAGATACCAGGAATGTCTTCATGGACACCACTTATAACAAGGTTAGTACTCATACTGTATGTTACTATCACTATTGAGTACGTAACACAGGAGTTATAGAACAAAGATACCAGGAATGTCTTCAAGGACACCACTTATAACAAGATTAGTACTCATACTGTATGTTACTATCACTCTTGAGTACGTAACACAGGAATTATAGAACAAAGATACCAGGAATGTCTTCATGGACACCACTTATAACAAGGTTAGTACAGATTATAGTGTATGTTACCATCACTGTTGAGTACGTAACACAGGAGTTATAGAACAAAGATACCAGGAATGTCTTCATGGACACCACTTATAACAAGGTTAGTACTCATTATAGTGTATGTTACTATCACTGTGAGTAAGTAACACAGAAGTTATGGAACAAAGATACCAGGAATGTCTTCATGGACACCACATATAACAAGGTTAGTACTCATACTGTATGTTACTATCACTGTGAGTAAGAAACACAGGAGTTATGGAACCAAGATACCAGGAATGTCCTCACACAGATGGACACCACTTATAACAACATTAGTACTCATTATAGTGTATCTTACTATCACTAGGAGTAAGTAACATAGGAGTTATGGAACCAAGATACCAGGAATGTCCTCACACAGATGGACACCACTTATAAAAAGATTAGTACTCATTATAGTGCATGTTACTATCACTGTGAGTAAGTAACACAGGAGTTATGGAAGCAAGATACCAGAAATGTCTTTACACAGATGGACACCACTTATAACAAGATTAGTACTCATACTGTATGTAACTATCACTAAGAGTAAGTAACACAGGAGTTATGGAACCAAGATACCAGGAATGTCTTCATGGACACCAATTATAACAAGGTTAGTACTCATACTGTATGTTACTATAACTGTGAGTAAGTAACACAGGAGTTATGGAACCAAGATACAAGGAATGTCTTCATGGACACCAATTATAACAAGGTTAGTACTCATACTGTATGTTACTATCACTGTGAGTAAGTAACACAGGAGTTATGGAACCAAGATACCAGGAATGTCTTCATGGACACCAATTATAACAAGGTTAGTACTCATACTGTATGTTACTATCACTGTGAGTAAGTAACACAGGAGTTATGGAACCAAGATACCAGGAATGTCTTCATGGACACCAATTATAACAAGGTTAGTACTCATACTGTATGTTACTATCACTGTGAGTAAGTAACACAGGATTTATGGAACCAAGATAGCAGGTATGTCTTCATGGACACCACTTATAACAAGGTTAGTACTCATACTGTATGTTACTATCACTGTGAGTAAGTAACACAGGATTTATGGAACCAAGATAGCAGGTATGTCTTCATGGACACCAATTATAACAAGGATAGTAATCATTATAGTGTATGTTACTATCACTATCAGTAAGTAACACAGGAGTTATAGAACAAAGATACCAGGAATGTCTTCATGGACATCACTTATAACAAGGTTAGTACTCATTACAGTGTATATTACTATCACTGTGAGTAAGTAACACAGGAGTTATAGAACAAAGATACCAGGAATGTCTTCATGGACATCACTTATAACAAGGTTAGTACTCATTACAGTGTATGTTACTATCACTGTGAGTAAGTAACACAGGAGTTATAGAACAAAGATACCAGGAATGTCTTCATGGACAAAACTTATAACAAGGTTAGTACTCATTATAGTGTATGTTACTATCACTGTAAGTAAGTAACACAGGAGTTATAGAACAAAGATACCAGGAATGTGCTCACGGACACCAAATATAACAAGGTTAGTACTCATTATAGTGAGTGTTACTATCACTGTGAGTAAGTAACAAGGGAGTTATAGAACAAAGATACCAGGAATGTCTTCATGGACACCACTTATAACAAGGTTAGTACTCATTATAGTGTACGTTACTGTCACTGTAAGTAAGTAACATAGGAGTTGTGGAAAAAAGATAACAGGAATGTCTTCATGGACATCACTTATAACAAGGGTAGTACTCATACTGTATGGTACTATTACTTTGAGTAAGTAACACGGGAGTTATGGAACAAAGATACCAGTAATGTCTTAACGGACACCACTTATAACAAGGTTAGTACTTTTTATACTGTATGGTACTATCACTGTGAGTAAGAAACACAGGAGTTATAGAACAAAGATACCAGGAATGTCATGACACAGATCAAAACCACTTATAACAACGTTAGTACTCATAGTGTATGTTACTATCACTGTGAGTAAGTAACACAGGATTTATGGAACCAAGACACCAGAAATGTCTTCACACAGATGGACACCACTTATAACAAGATTAGTACTCATACTGTATGTTACTATCACTGTGAGTAAGTAACACAGGATTTATGGAACCAAGACACCAGAAATGTCTTCACACAGATGGACACCACTTATAACAAGATTAGTACTCATACTGTATGGTACTATCACTGTGAGTAAGTAAAAAAGGAGTTATAGAACAAAGATACCAGGAATGTCATGACACAGATCAAAACCACTTATAACAAGGTTAGTACTCATAGTGTATGTTACTATCACTGTGAGTAAGTAACACAGGATTTATGGAACCAAGACACCAGAAATGTCTTCACACAGATGGACACCACTTATAATAAGATTAGTACTCATACTGTATGGTACTATCACTGTGAGTAAGTAACACAGGAGTTATAGAACAAAGATACCAGGAATGTCATGACACAGATCAAAACCACTTATAACAAGGTTAGTACTCATAGTGTATGTTAGTATCACTGTGAGTAAGTAACACAGGATTTATGGAACCAAGACACCAGAAATGTCTTCACACAGATGGACACTACTTATAACAAGTTTAGTACTCATAGTGCATGTTACTATCACTGTGAGTATGTAACACAGGAGGTATAGAACAAAGATACCAGGAATGTCATCATACAGATGGACACCACTTATAACAAGTTTAGTACTCATTATAGTGTATGTTACTATACCGTAAGTAACACAGGAGTTATGGAACAAAGATACCAGAAATGTCATCACACAGATGGACACCACTTATAACAAGTTTAGTACTCATTATAGTGTATGTTACTATCACCGTAAGTAACACAGGAGTTATGGAACAAAGATAGCAGGAATGTCATCACACAGATGGACACCACTTATAACAATATTAGTACTCATTATAGTGTATGTTACTATCAGCGTAAGTAACACAGGAGTTATGGAACAAAGATACCAGGAATGTCATCACACAGATGGACACCACTTATAACAAGTTTAGTACTCATTATAGTGAATGTTACTATCACCGTAAGTAACACAGGAGTTATGGAACAAAGATACCAGAAATGTCGTCACACAGATCGACACCACTTATAACAAATTTAGTACTCATTATAGTGTATGTTACTATCACCGTAAGTAACACAGGAGTTATGGCACAAAGATACCAGGAATTTCTTCATGGACACCACTTATAACTAGGTTAGTACTCCTAGTGTATGTTACTATCACTGAGAGTAAGTAACGCAGGAGTTATGGAACAAAGATACCAGGAATTTCTTCATGGACACCACTTATAACAAGATTAGTACTCATACTGTATGTTACTATCACTAAGAGTAAGTAACACAAGAGTTATGGAACAAAGATACCAGGAATTTCTTCATGGACACCACTTATAACAAGGTTAGTAGTCCTAGTGTATGTTACTATCACTGTGAGTAAGTAACACAGGAGTTATGGAACAAAGATACCAGGAATGTCATCACACAGATGGACATCACTTATAACAAGTTTAGTACTCATTATTGTGTATGTTACCATCACTGTAAGTAACACAGGAGTTATGGAACAAAGATTCCAGGAATTTCCTCATGGACACCACTTATAACAAGGTAAGTACTCCTAGTGTATGTTACTATCACTGTGGGTAAGTAACACAGGAGTTATGGAACCAAGATACCAGGAATGTCTTCACACAGATAGACACTACTTATAACAAGGTTAGTACTCATACTGTATATTACTATCACTAAGAGTAAGTAATACAGGAGTTATGGATCCAAGATACCAGGAATGTCTTCACACAGATGGACACCACTTATAAAAAGATTAGTACTCATTATAGTGCATGTTACTATCACTGTGAGTAAGTAACACAGGAGTTATGGAACCAAGATACCAGAAATGTCTTCACACAGATAGACACTACTTATAACAAGATTAGTACTCATTATAGTGTATCTTACTATCACTAAGAGTAAGTACCATAGGAGTTATGGAACCAAGATACCAGGAATGTCCTCACACAGATGGACACCACTTATAAAAAGATTAGTACTCATTATAGTGCATGTTACTATCACTGTGAGTAAGTAACACAGGAGTTATGGAACCAAGATACCAGAAATGTCTTCACACAGATGGACACCACTTATAACAAGATTAGTACTCATACTGTATGTTACTATCACTAAGAGTAAGTAACACAGGAGTTATGGAACCAAGATACCAGGAATGTCTTCATGGACACCAATTATAACAAGGTTAGTACTCATACTGTATGTTACTATCACTGTGAGTAAGTAACACAGGAGTTATGGAACCAAGATACAAGGAATGTCTTCATGGACACCAATTATAACAAGGTTAGTACTCATACTGTATGTTACTATCACTGTGAGTAAGTAACACAGGCGTTATGGAACCAAGATACCAGGAATGTCTTCATGGACACCAATTATAACAAGGTTAGTACTCATACTGTATGTTACTATCACTGTGAGTAAGTAACACAGGAGTTATGGAACCAAGATACCAGGAATGTCTTCATGGACACCAATTATAACAAGGTTTGTACTCATACTGTATGTTACTATCACTGTGAGTAAGTAACACAGGATTTATGGAACCAAGATACCAGGAATGTCTTCATGGACACCACTTATAACAAGGTTAGTACTCATACTGTATGTTACTATCACTGTGAGTAAGTAACATAGGAGTTATAGAACAATGATACCGGGAATGTCTTCATGGACACCACTTATAACAAGGTTAGTACTCATACTGTATGTTACTATCACTGTGAGTAAGTAACATAGGAGTTATAGAACAAAGATACCAAGAATGTGCTCACGGACACCAATTATAACAAGGATAGTAATCATTATAGTGTATGTTACTATCACTATCAGTAAGTAACACAGGAGTTATAGAACAAAGATACCAGGAATGTCTTCATGGACATCACTTATAACAAGGTTAGTACTCATTACAGTGTATGTTACTATCACTGTGAGTAAGTAACACAGGAGTTATAGAACAAAGATACCAAGAATGTCTTCATGGACATCACTTATAACAAGGTTAGTACTCATTACAGTGTATGTTACTATCACTGTGAGTAAGTAACACAGGAGTTATAGAACAAAGATACCAGGAATGTCTTCATGGACAAAACCTATAACAAGGTTAGTACTCATTATAGTGTATGTTACTATCACTGTAAGTAAGTAACACAGGAGTTATAGAACAAAGATACCAGGAATGTGCCTACGGACACCAATTATAACAAGGTTAGTACTCATTATAGTGAGTGTTACTATCACTGTGAGCAAGTAACAAGGGAGTTATAGAACAAAGATACCAGGAATGTCTTCATGGACACCACTTATAACAAGGTTAGTACTCATTATAGTCTATGTTACTATCACTGTGAGTAAGTAACACAGGAGTTATAGTACAAAGATACCAGGAATGTCTTCATGGACACAACTTATAACAAGGTTACTACTCATTATAGTGTACGTTACTGTCACTGTAAGTAAGTAACATAGGAGTTGTGGAAAAAAGATATCAGGAATGTCTTCATGGACATCACTTATAAATAGGGTAGTACTCATACTGTATGGTACTATTACTTTGAGTAAGTAACAAGGGAGTTATAGAACAAAGATACCAGGAATGTCTTCATGGACACCACTTATAACGAGGTTAGTACTCATTATAGTCTATGTTACTATCACTGTGAGTAAGTAACACAGGAGTTATAGTACAAAGATACCAGGAATGTCTTCATGGACACCACTTATAACAAGGTTACTACTCATTATAGTGTACGTTACTGTCACTGTAAGTAAGTAACATAGGAGTTGTGGAAAAAAGATATCAGGAATGTCTTCATGGACATCACTTATAAATAGGGTAGTACTCATACTGTATGGTACTATCACTGTGAGTAAGTAACACAGGAGTTATAGAACAAAGATACCAGGAATGTCATGACACAGATCAAAACCACTTATAACAAGGTTAGTACTCATAGTGTATGTTACTATCACTGTGAGTAAGTAACACAGGATTTATGGAACCAAGACACCAGAAATGTCTTCACACAGATGCACACCACTTATAACAAGATTAGTACTCATACTGTATGGTACTATCACTGTGAGTAAGTAACACAGGAGTTATAGAACAAAGATACCAGGAATGTCATGAGACAGATCAAAACCACTTATAACAAGGTTAGTACTCATAGTGTATGTTACTATCACTGTGAGTAAGTAACACAGGATTTATGGAACCAAGACACCAGAAATGTCTTCACACAGATGGACACCACTTATAACAAGATTAGTACTCATACTGTATGTTACTATCACTAAGAGTAAGTAATACAAGAGTTATGGAACCAAGATACCAGGAATGTCTTCACACAGATGGACACTACTTATAACAAGTTTAGTACTCATAGTGTATGTTACTATCACTGTGAGTATGTAACACAGGAGGTATAGAACAAAGATACCAGGAATATCATCATACAGATGGACACCACTTATAACAAGTTTAGTACTCATTATAGTGTATGTTACTATCACCGTAAGTAACACAAGAGTTATGGAACAAAGATACCAGGAATGTCATCACACAGATGGACACCACTTATAACAAGTTTAGTACTCATTATAGTGTATGTTACTATCAGCGTAAGTAACACAGGAGTTATGGAACAAAGATACCAGGAATGTCATCACACAGATGGACACCACTTATAACAAGTTTAGTACTCATTATAGTGTATGTTACTATCACCGTAAGTAACACAGGAGTTATGGAACAAAGATACCAGAAATGTCGTCACACAGATCAAAACCACTTATAACAAATTTAGTACTCATTATAGTGTATGTTACTATCACCGTAAGTAACACAGGAGTTATGGCACAAAGATACCAGGAATTTCTTCATGGACACCACTTATAACTAGGTTAGTACTCCTAGTGTATGTTACTATCACTGAGAGTAAGTAACGCAGGAGTTATGGAACAAAGATACCAGGAATTTCTTCATGGACACCACTTATAACAAGATTAGTACTCATACTGTATGTTACTATCACTAAGAGTAAGTAACACAGGAGTTATGGAACAAAGATACCAGGAATTTCTTCATGGACACCACTTATAACAAGGTTAGTACTCCTAGTGTATGTTACTATCACTGTGAGTAAGTAACACAGGAGTTATGGAACAAAGATACCAGGAATGTCATCACACAGATGGACATCACTTATAACAAGTTTAGTACTCATTATTGTGTATGTTACCATCACCGTAAGTAACACAGGAGTTATGGAACAAAGATACCAGGAATTTCCTCATGGACACCACTTATAACAAGGTTAGTACTCCTAGTGTATGTTACTATCACTGTGAGTTAGTAACACAGGAGTTATGGAACCAAGATACCAGAAATGTCTTCACACAGATAGACACTACTTATAACAAGGTTAGTACTCATACTGTATATTACTATCACTAAGAGTAAGTAATACAGGAGTTATGGATCCAAGATACCAGGAATGTCTTCACGCAGATGGCCACTACTAATAACAAGGTTAGAACTCATACTGTATGTTACTATCACTAAGAGTAAGTTATACAGGAGTTATGGAACCAAGATACCAGGAATGTCTTCATGGACACCACTTATAGCAAGGTTAGTACTAATTATAGTGTATGTTACTATCACTGTGAGTAAGTAATACAGGAGTTATGGAACCAAGATACCAGGAATGTCTTCACGCGGATATACACCACTTATAACAAGATTAGGTCTCATAGTGTATGTTACTATCACTGTGAGTAAGTAACACAGGAGGTATAGAATAAAGATACCAGGAATCTCTTCACACGGATGGACACCACTTATAACAACATTAGTACTCATAGTGTATGTTACTATCACGTGAGTAAGTATCACAGGAGGTATAGAACAAAGATACCAGGAATGTCTTCATGGACACCACTTATAACAAGATTAGTACTCATACAGTATGTTACTATCACTCTGAGTAAGTAACAAGGAGTTATAGAAGAAAGATACCAGGAATGTCTTCATGGACACCACTTATAACAAGATTAGTACTCATAGTGTATGTTACTATCACAGTGAGTAAGTAACACAGGAGGTATAGAACAAAGATACCAGGAATGTCTTCATGGACACCACTTATAACAAGGTTAGTACTCATACTGTATGTTACTATCACTGTGAGTAACTAACAATGAGTTATAGAACAAAGATACCAGGAATGTGCTCACGGACACCACTTATAACAAGGTTAGTACTCATACTGTATGTTACTATCACTGTGAGTAAGTAACATAGGAGTTATAGAACAAAGATACCAGGAATGTCTTCATGGACACCACTTATAACAAGGGTAGTACTCATACTGTATGTTACTATCACTGTGAGTAAGTAACATAGGAGTTATAGAACAAAGATACCAAGAATGTGCTCACGGACACCAATTATAACAAGGATAGTAATCATTATAGTGTATGTTACTATCACTATGAGTAAGTAACACAGGAGTTATAGAACAAAGATACCAGGAATTTCTTCATGGACATCACTTATAACAAGGTTAGTACTCGTTACAGTGTATGTTACTATCACTGTGAGTAAGTAACACAGGAGTTATAGAACAAAGATACGAGGAATGTCTTCATGGACACCAATTATAACAAGGTTAGTACTCATTATAGTGTATGTTACTATCAGTGTGAGTAAGTAACACAGGAGTTATAGAACGAAGATACCAGGAATGTGCTCACGGACACCAATTATAACAAGGTTAGTACTCATTATAGTGTATGTTACTATCACTGTGAGTAAGTAACACAGGAGTTATAGAACAAAGATACCAGGAATGTCTTCATGGACACCACTTATAACAAGGTTAGTACTCATTATAGTCTATGTTACTATCACTGTGAGTAAGTAACACAGGAGTTATAGAACAAAGATACCAGGAATGTCTTCATGGACACCACTTATAACAAGGTTAGTACTCATTATATTGTATGTTACTGTCACTGTAAGTAAGTAACATAGGAGTTGTGGAAAAAAGATATCAGGAATGTCTTCATGGACATCACTTATAACAAGGGTAGTACTCATACTGTATGGTACTATTACCTTGAGTAAGTAACACGGGAGTTATGGAACAAAGATACCAGTAATGTCTTAACGGACACCACTTATAACAAGGTTAGTACTTTTTATACTGTATGGTACTATCACTGTGAGTAAGTAACACAGGAGTTAAAGAACAAAGATACTAGGAATGTCATGACACAGATCAAAACCACTTATAACAAGGTTAGTATACATAGTGTATGTTACTATCACTGTGTGTAAGTAACACAGGAGTTATAGAACAAAGATACCAGGAATGTCTTAACGGACACCACCTATAACAAGGTTAGTACTCATTATAGTGTATGTTACTATCACTGTAAGTAACACAGGAGGTATAGAACAAAGATACCAGGAATGTCATGACACAGATCAAAGCCGGTTATAACAACGATAGTACTCATAGTGTATGTTACTATCACTGTGAGTAAGTAACACAGGAGTTATGGAACCAAGATACCAGGAATGTCTTCACACAGATGGACACCACTTATAACAAGATTAGTACTCATACTGTGTGTTACTATCACTAAGAGTAAGTAACACAGGAGTTATGGAACCAAGATACCAGGAATGTCTTCACACAGATGGACACCACTTAAAACAAGATTAGTACTCATACTGTATGTTACTATCACTAAGAGTAAGTAACACAGGAGTTATGGAACCAAGATACCAGGAATGTCTTCACACAGATGGACACCACTTATAACAAGATTAGTACTCATTATAGTGTATGTTACTATCACTGTGAGTATGTAACACAGGAGTTATGGAACCAAGATACCAGGAATGTCTTCACACAGACGGACACCACTTATAACAAGGTTAGTACCATTATAGTGTATGTTACTATCACTGTAAGTAACACAGGAGGTATGGAACCAAGATACCAGGAATGTCTTCACACAGATGGTCACCACTTATAACAAGGTTAGTACTCATTATAGTGTATGTTACTATCACTGTGAGTAAGTAACACAGGAGGTATATAAAAAGGATACCAGGAATGTCATGACACAGATCAAAACCACTTATAACAAGGTGAGTACTCATAGTGTATGTTACTATCACTGTGAGTAAGTAACACAGGAGTTATAGAACAAAGATACCAGGAATGTCTTAACGGACACCACTTATAACAAGGTTAGTACTCATAGTGTATGTTACTATCACTGTGAGTAAGTAACACAGGAGATATAGAACAAAGATACCAGGAATGTCATGACACAGATCAAAACCACTTATAACAACGTTAGTACTCATAGTGTATGTTACTATCACTGTGAGTAAGTAACACAGGATTTATGGAACCAAGACACCAGAAATGTCTTCACACAGATGGACACCACTTATAACAAGATTAGTACTCATACTGTATGTTACTATCACTAAGAGTAAGTAATACAAGAGTTATGGAACCAAGATACCAGGAATGTCTTCACACAGATGGACACTACTTATAACACGGTTAGTACTCATACTGTATGTTACTATCACTAAGAGTAAGTAATACAGGAGTTATGGAACCAAGATACCAGGAATGTCTTCATGGACACCACTTATAACAAGATTAGTACTCATTATAGTGTATGTTACTATCACTGTGAGTAAGTAATACAGGAGTTATGGAACCAAGATACCAGGAATGTCTTCATGGACACCACTTATAACAAGATTAGTACTCATAGTGTACGTTACTATCACTGTGAGTAAGTAACACAGGAGGTATAGAATGAAGATACCAGGAATCGCTTCACACAGATGGACACCACTTATAACAACATTAGTACTCATAGTGTATGTTACTATCACTGTGAGTAAGTAACACAGGAGGTATAGAATAAAGATATCAGGAACCTCTTCACACGGATGGACACCACTTATAACAACATTAGTACTCTTACTGTATGTTATTATCACTAAGAGTAAGTAATACAGGAGTTATGGAACCAAGATACCAGGAATGTCTTCATGGACACCACTTATTACAAGATTAGTACTCATAGTGTACGTTACTATCACTGTGAGTAACCCAGGAGGTATACAACAAAGATACCACGAATGCCATGACACAGATCAAAACCACTTATAACAACGTTAGTACTCATAGTGTATGTTCCTATCACTGTGAGTAAGTAACACAGGAGTTATAGAACAAAGATACCAGGAATGTCATGACACAGATCAAAACCACTTATAACAACGTTAGTACTCATAGTGTATGTTACTATCACTGTGAGTAAGTAACACAGGAGTTATGGAACCAAGATACCAGAAATGTCTTCACACAGATGGACACCACTTATAACAAGATTAGTACTCATACTGTATGTTACTATCACTAAGAGTAAGTAATACAGGAGTTATGGAACCAAGATACCAGGAATGTCTTAATGGACACCACTTATAACAAGGTTAGTACTCATAGTGTATGCTACAATCACTGTGAGTAAGTAATACAGGAGTTATGGAACCAAGATACCAGGAATCTCTTCACACGGATGGACAGCACTTATAACAACATTAGTACTCATACTGTATGTTACTATCACTAAGAGTAAGTAACACAGGAGGTATAGAATAAAGATACCAGGAATGTCTTCACACGAATATATACACCACTTATAACAAGATTAGTACTCACAGTGTATGTTACTATCACTGTGAGTAAGTAACACAGGAGGTATAGAATAAAGATACCAGGACTGTCTTCACACGGATATACACAACTTATAACAACATTAGTACTCATATTGTATGTTACTATCACTAAGAGTAAGTAATACAGGAGTTATGGAACCAAAATACCAGGAATGTCTTCATGGACACCACTTATAACAAGATTAGTACTCATCGTGTACGTTACTATCACTGTGAGTAAGTAACACAGGAGGTATAGAATAAAGATACCAGGAATGTCTTCACACGGATATACACCACTTATAACAAGATTAGTACTCATAGTGTACGTTACTATCACTGTGAGTAAGTAACACAGGAGGTATAGAATAAAGATACCAGGAATGTCTTCATGGACACCAATTATAACAAGGTTAGTACTCCTAGTGTATTTTAATATCACTGTGAGTAAGTAAAACCGGAGGTATAGAACAAAGATACCAGGAATGTCTTCATGGACACCACTTATAACAAGATTAGTACTCATACTGTATGTTACTATCACTGTGAGTAAGTAACAAGGAGTTATAGAAGAAAGATACCAGGAATGTCTTCATGGACACCACTTATAACAAGATTAGTACTCATAGTATATGTTACTATAACTGTGAGTAAGTAACACAGGAGGTATAGAACAAAGATTCCAGGAATGTCTTCATGGACACCACTTATAACAAGATTAGTACTCATACTGTATGTTACTATCACTGTGAGTAAGTAACAAGGAGTTATAGAAGAAAGATACCAGGAATGTCTTCATGAACACCACTTATAACAAGATTAGTACTCACAGTGTATGTTACTATCACAGTGAGTAAGTAACAAGGAGTTATAGAACAAAGATACCAGGAATGTCTTCATGGACACCAATTATAACAAGGGTAGTACTCCTAGTGTATTTTAATATCACTGTAAGTAAGTAACACAGGAGTTATGTAACAAAGATACCAGGAATGTCATCACACAGATGGACACCACTTATAACAAGGTTAGTACTCATTATAGTGTGTGTTACTATCACCGTAAGTAACACAGGAGTTATGGAACAAAGATACCAGGAATGTCATCACACAGATGGACACCACTTATAACAAGGTTAGTACTCATTATAGTGTATGGTACTATCACCGTAAGTAACACAGGAGTTATGGAACAAAGATACCAGGAATTTCTTCATGGACACCACTTATAACAGGGTTAGAACTCATTATAGTGTATGTTACTATCACCGTAAGTAACACAGGAGTTATGGAACAAAGATACCATGAATGTCATCACACAGATGGACACCACTTATAACAAGGTTAGTACTCATTATAGTGTATGTTGTTATCACCGTAAGTAACACAGGAGTTATGGAACAAAGATACCAGGAATTTCTTCATGGACACCACTTATAACAAGGTTAGTACTCCTAGTGTATTTTAATATTACTTTGAGTAACTAACACAGGAGTTATGTAACAAAGATACCAGGAATGTCTTCATGGACACCACTGATAACAAGGTTAGTACTCCTAGTTTATTTTAATATAAGTGTGAGTAAGTAACACAGGAGTTATGTAACAAAGATACCAGGAATGTCTTCATGGACACCACTTATAACAAGGTTAGTACTCCTAGTTTATTTTAATATAAGTGTGAGTAAGTAACACAGGAGTTATGTAACAAAGATACCAGGAATGTCTTCATGGACACCACTTATAACAAGGTTAGTACTCCTAGTTTATTTCAATATAAGTGTGAGTAAGTAACACAGGAGTTATGGAACAAAGATACCAGGAATTTCTTCATTGACACCACTTATAACAAGGTTAGTACTCATAGTGTATGTTACTATCACTGTGAGTAAGTAACACAGGAGGTATAGAACAAGGATACCAGGAATGTCATCATACAGATGGACACCACTTATAACAAGTTTAGTACTCATTATAGTGTATGTTACTATCACCGTAAGTAACACAGGAGTTATGGAACAAAGATACCAGGAATTTCATCACACAGATGGACACCACTTATAACAAGTTTAGTACTCATTATAGTGTATGTTACTATCACCGTAAGTAACACAGGAGTTATGGAACAAAGATACCACGAATGTCATCACACAGATGGACACCACTTATAACAAGTTTAGTACTCATTATAGTGTATGTTACTATCACCGTAAGTAACACAGCGGTTATGGAACAAAGATACCAGGAATGTCATCACACAGATGGACACCACTTATAACAAGTTTAGTACTCATAGTGTATGTTACTATCACCGTAGGTAACACAGGAGTTATGGAACAAAGATACCAGGTATGTCATCACACAGATGGACACCACTTATAACAAATTTAGTACTCATTATAGTGTATGTTACTATCACCGTAAGTAACACAGGAGTTATGGCACAAAGATACCAGGAATTTCTTCATGGACACCACTTATAACAAGGTTAGTACTCCTAGTGTATGTTACTATACTATGAGTAAGTAACACAGGAGTTATAGAACAAAGATACCAGGAATGTCATCACACAGATGGACATCACTTATAACAAGTTTAGTACTCATTATCGTGTATGTTACCATCACCGTAAGTAACACAGGAGTTATGGAACAAAGATGCCAGGAATTTCTTCATGGACACCACTTATAACAAGGTTAGTACTCCTAGTGTATGTTACTATCACTGTGAGTAAGTAACGCAGGAGTTATGGAACCAAGATACCAGAAATGTCTTCACACAGATGGACACCACTTATAACAAGATTACTACTCATACTGTATGTTACTATCACTAAGAGCAAGTAATACAGGAGTTATGGAACCAAGATACCAGGAATGTCTTCACACAGATGGATACTACTTATAACAAGGTTAGTACTCATACTGTATATTACTATCACTAAGAGTAAGTAATACAGGAGTTATGGAACCAAGATACCAGGAATGTCTTCATAGACACCACTTATAACAAGGTTAGTACTCATTATAGTGTATGTTACTATCACTGTGAGTAAGCAACACAGGAGTTATAGAACAAAGATACCAGGAATGTCTTCATGGAAGCCACTTATAAAAAGATTAGTACTCATAGTGTATGTTACTATCACTGTAAGTAACACAGGTGGTATAGAATAAAGATACCAGGAATCTCTTCACACGGATGGACACCACTTATAACAACATTAGTACTCATAGTGTATGTTACTATCATTTGAGTAAGTAACACAGGAGGTATAGAATAAAGATACCAGGAATCTCTTCACACGGATATACACCACTTATAACAAGATTACTACTCATAGTGTATGTTACTATCACTGTGAGTAAGTAACACAGGAGGTATAGAATAAAGATACCAGGAATGTCTTCGTGGACACCACCTATAACAAGATTAGTACTCATAGTGTATTTTAATATAACTGTGAGTAAGTAACACAGGAGGTGTAGAACAAAGATACCAGGAATGTCTTCATGGACACCACTTATAACAAGATTAGTACTCATACTGTATGTTACTATCACTGTGAGTAAGTAACACAGGAGTTATAGAAGAAAGATACCAGGAATGTCTTCATGGACACCACTTAAGTAACAAGGAGTTATAGAAGAAAGATACCAGGAATGTCTTCATGGACACCACTTATAACAAGATTAGTACTCATTATAGTGTATGTTACTATCACAGTGAGTAAGTAACAAGGAGTTATAGAACAAAGATACCAGGAATGTCTTCATGGACACCAATTATAACAAGGTTAGTACTCATTGTGGTGTATGTTACTATCACAGTGAGTACGTAACAAGGAGTTATAGAACAAAGATACCAGGAATGTCTTCATGGACACCAATTATAACAAGGTTAGTACTCATTATAGTGTATGTTACTATCACAGTGAGTAAGTAACAAGGAGTTATAGAACAAAGATGCCAGGAATGTCTTCATGGACACCACTTATAACAAGGTTAGTACTCATTATAGTGTATGTTACTATCACAGTAAGTAACACAGGAGTTATGGAACAAAGATACCAGGAATTTCTTCATGGACACCACTTAGAACAAGGTTAGTACTCCTAGTGTATTTTAATATTACTGTGAGTAAGTAACACAGGAGTTATGTAACAAAGATACCAGGAATGTCTTCATGGACACCACTTATAACAAGGTTAGTACTCATTATAGTGTATGTTACTATCACCGTAAGTATCACAGGAGTTATGGAACAAAGATACCAGGAATGTCATCACACAGATGGACACCACTTATAACAAGGTTAGTACTCATTATAGTGTATGTTACTATCACCGTAAGTAACACAGGAGTTATGGAACAAAGATACCAGGAATTTCTTCATGGACACACCTTATAACAAGGTTGTACTCCTAGTGTATTTTAATATCACTGTGAGTAAGTAAACAGGAGTTATGTAACAAAGATACCAGGAATGTCTTCATGGACACCACTTATAACAAGGTTAGTACTCCTAGTGTATTTTAATATAACTGTGAGTAAGTAACACAGGAGTTATGGAACAAAGATACCAGGAAGTTCTTCATGGACACCACTTATATCAAGGTTAGTACTCCTAGTGTATTTTAATATCACTGTGAGTAAGTAACACAGGAGTTATGGAACCAAGATACCAGGAATGTCTTCACACAGACGGACACCACTTATAACAAGGTTAGTACCATTATAGTGTATGTTACTATCACTGTAAGTAACACAGGAGGTATGGAACCAAGATACCAGGAATGTCTTCACACAGATGGTCACCACTTATAACAAGGTTAGTACTCATTATAGTGTATGTTACTATCACTGTGAGTAAGTAACACAGGAGGTATATAAAAAGGATACCAGGAATGTCATGACACAGATCAAAACCACTTATAACAAGGTGAGTACTCATAGTGTATGTTACTATCACTGTGAGTAAGTAACACAGGAGTTATAGAACAAAGATACCAGGAATGTCTTAACGGACACCACTTATAACAAGGTTAGTACTCATAGTGTATGTTACTATCACTGTGAGTAAGTAACACAGGAGATATAGAACAAAGATACCAGGAATGTCATGACACAGATCAAAACCACTTATAACAACGTTAGTACTCATAGTGTATGTTACTATCACTGTGAGTAAGTAACACAGGATTTATGGAACCAAGACACCAGAAATGTCTTCACACAGATGGACACCACTTATAACAAGATTAGTACTCATACTGTATGTTACTATCACTAAGAGTAAGTAATACAAGAGTTATGGAACCAAGATACCAGGAATGTCTTCACACAGATGGACACTACTTATAACACGGTTAGTACTCATACTGTATGTTACTATCACTAAGAGTAAGTAATACAGGAGTTATGGAACCAAGATACCAGGAATGTCTTCATGGACACCACTTATAACAAGATTAGTACTCATTATAGTGTATGTTACTATCACTGTGAGTAAGTAATACAGGAGTTATGGAACCAAGATACCAGGAATGTCTTCATGGACACCACTTATAACAAGATTAGTACTCATAGTGTACGTTACTATCACTGTGAGTAAGTAACACAGGAGGTATAGAATGAAGATACCAGGAATCGCTTCACACAGATGGACACCACTTATAACAACATTAGTACTCATAGTGTATGTTACTATCACTGTGAGTAAGTAACACAGGAGGTATAGAATAAAGATATCAGGAACCTCTTCACACGGATGGACACCACTTATAACAACATTAGTACTCTTACTGTATGTTATTATCACTAAGAGTAAGTAATACAGGAGTTATGGAACCAAGATACCAGGAATGTCTTCATGGACACCACTTATTACAAGATTAGTACTCATAGTGTACGTTACTATCACTGTGAGTAACCCAGGAGGTATACAACAAAGATACCACGAATGCCATGACACAGATCAAAACCACTTATAACAACGTTAGTACTCATAGTGTATGTTCCTATCACTGTGAGTAAGTAACACAGGAGTTATAGAACAAAGATACCAGGAATGTCATGACACAGATCAAAACCACTTATAACAACGTTAGTACTCATAGTGTATGTTACTATCACTGTGAGTAAGTAACACAGGAGTTATGGAACCAAGATACCAGAAATGTCTTCACACAGATGGACACCACTTATAACAAGATTAGTACTCATACTGTATGTTACTATCACTAAGAGTAAGTAATACAGGAGTTATGGAACCAAGATACCAGGAATGTCTTAATGGACACCACTTATAACAAGGTTAGTACTCATAGTGTATGCTACAATCACTGTGAGTAAGTAATACAGGAGTTATGGAACCAAGATACCAGGAATCTCTTCACACGGATGGACAGCACTTATAACAACATTAGTACTCATACTGTATGTTACTATCACTAAGAGTAAGTAACACAGGAGGTATAGAATAAAGATACCAGGAATGTCTTCACACGAATATATACACCACTTATAACAAGATTAGTACTCACAGTGTATGTTACTATCACTGTGAGTAAGTAACACAGGAGGTATAGAATAAAGATACCAGGACTGTCTTCACACGGATATACACAACTTATACCAACATTAGTACTCATATTGTATGTTACTATCACTAAGAGTAAGTAATACAGGAGTTATGGAACCAAAATACCAGGAATGTCTTCATGGACACCACTTATAACAAGATTAGTACTCATCGTGTACGTTACTATCACTGTGAGTAAGTAACACAGGAGGTATAGAAAAAAGATACCAGGATTCTCATCACACGGATGGACACCACTTATAACAACATTAGTACTCATAGAGTATGTTACTATCACTGTGAGTAAGTAACACAGGAGGTATAGAATAAAGATACCAGGAATGTCTTCACACGGATATACACCACTTATAACAAGATTAGTACTCATAGTGTACGTTACTATCACTGTGAGTAAGTAACACAGGAGGTATAGAATAAAGATACCAGGAATGTCTTCATGGACACCAATTATAACAAGGTTAGTACTCCTAGTGTATTTTAATATCACTGTGAGTAAGTAAAACCGGAGGTATAGAACAAAGATACCAGGAATGTCTTCATGGACACCACTTATAACAAGATTAGTACTCATACTGTATGTTACTATCACTGTGAGTAAGTAACAAGGAGTTATAGAAGAAAGATACCAGGAATGTCTTCATGGACACCACTTATAACAAGATTAGTACTCATAGTATATGTTACTATAACTGTGAGTAAGTAACACAGGAGGTATAGAACAAAGATTCCAGGAATGTCTTCATGGACACCACTTATAACAAGATTAGTACTCATACTGTATGTTACTATCACTGTGAGTAAGTAACAAGGAGTTATAGAAGAAAGATACCAGGAATGTCTTCATGAACACCACTTATAACAAGATTAGTACTCACAGTGTATGTTACTATCACAGTGAGTAAGTAACAAGGAGTTATAGAACAAAGATACCAGGAATGTCTTCATGGACACCAATTATAACAAGGGTAGTACTCCTAGTGTATTTTAATATCACTGTAAGTAAGTAACACAGGAGTTATGTAACAAAGATACCAGGAATGTCATCACACAGATGGACACCACTTATAACAAGGTTAGTACTCATTATAGTGTGTGTTACTATCACCGTAAGTAACACAGGAGTTATGGAACAAAGATACCAGGAATGTCATCACACAGATGGACACCACTTATAACAAGGTTAGTACTCATTATAGTGTATGGTACTATCACCGTAAGTAACACAGGAGTTATGGAACAAAGATACCAGGAATTTCTTCATGGACACCACTTATAACAGGGTTAGAACTCATTATAGTGTATGTTACTATCACCGTAAGTAACACAGGAGTTATGGAACAAAGATACCATGAATGTCATCACACAGATGGACACCACTTATAACAAGGTTAGTACTCATTATAGTGTATGTTGTTATCACCGTAAGTAACACAGGAGTTATGGAACAAAGATACCAGGAATTTCTTCATGGACACCACTTATAACAAGGTTAGTACTCCTAGTGTATTTTAATATTACTTTGAGTAACTAACACAGGAGTTATGTAACAAAGATACCAGGAATGTCTTCATGGACACCACTGATAACAAGGTTAGTACTCCTAGTTTATTTTAATATAAGTGTGAGTAAGTAACACAGGAGTTATGTAACAAAGATACCAGGAATGTCTTCATGGACACCACTTATAACAAGGTTAGTACTCCTAGTTTATTTTAATATAAGTGTGAGTAAGTAACACAGGAGTTATGTAACAAAGATACCAGGAATGTCTTCATGGACACCACTTATAACAAGGTTAGTACTCCTAGTTTATTTCAATATAAGTGTGAGTAAGTAACACAGGAGTTATGGAACAAAGATACCAGGAATTTCTTCATTGACACCACTTATAACAAGGTTAGTACTCATAGTGTATGTTACTATCACTGTGAGTAAGTAACACAGGAGGTATAGAACAAGGATACCAGGAATGTCATCATACAGATGGACACCACTTATAACAAGTTTAGTACTCATTATAGTGTATGTTACTATCACCGTAAGTAACACAGGAGTTATGGAACAAAGATACCAGGAATTTCATCACACAGATGGACACCACTTATAACAAGTTTAGTACTCATTATAGTGTATGTTACTATCACCGTAAGTAACACAGGAGTTATGGAACAAAGATACCACGAATGTCATCACACAGATGGACACCACTTATAACAAGTTTAGTACTCATTATAGTGTATGTTACTATCACCGTAAGTAACACAGCGGTTATGGAACAAAGATACCAGGAATGTCATCACACAGATGGACACCACTTATAACAAGTTTAGTACTCATAGTGTATGTTACTATCACCGTAGGTAACACAGGAGTTATGGAACAAAGATACCAGGAATGTCATCACACAGATGGACACCACTTATAACAAATTTAGTACTCATTATAGTGTATGTTACTATCACCGTAAGTAACACAGGAGTTATGGCACAAAGATACCAGGAATTTCTTCATGGACACCACTTATAACAAGGTTAGTACTCCTAGTGTATGTTACTATACTATGAGTAAGTAACACAGGAGTTATAGAACAAAGATACCAGGAATGTCATCACACAGATGGACATCACTTATAACAAGTTTAGTACTCATTATCGTGTATGTTACCATCACCGTAAGTAACACAGGAGTTATGGAACAAAGATGCCAGGAATTTCTTCATGGACACCACTTATAACAAGGTTAGTACTCCTAGTGTATGTTACTATCACTGTGAGTAAGTAACGCAGGAGTTATGGAACCAAGATACCAGAAATGTCTTCACACAGATGGACACCACTTATAACAAGATTACTACTCATACTGTATGTTACTATCACTAAGAGCAAGTAATACAGGAGTTATGGAACCAAGATACCAGGAATGTCTTCACACAGATGGATACTACTTATAACAAGGTTAGTACTCATACTGTATATTACTATCACTAAGAGTAAGTAATACAGGAGTTATGGAACCAAGATACCAGGAATGTCTTCACGCAGATGGACACTACTTATAACAAGGATAGTACTCATACTGTATGTAACTATCACTAAGAGTAAGTAATACAGGAGTTATGGAACCAAGATACCAGGAATGTCTTCATAGACACCACTTATAACAAGGTTAGTACTCATTATAGTGTATGTTACTATCACTGTGAGTAAGCAACACAGGAGTTATAGAACAAAGATACCAGGAATGTCTTCATGGAAGCCACTTATAAAAAGATTAGTACTCATAGTGTATGTTACTATCACTGTAAGTAACACAGGTGGTATAGAATAAAGATACCAGGAATCTCTTCACACGGATGGACACCACTTATAACAACATTAGTACTCATAGTGTATGTTACTATCATTTGAGTAAGTAACACAGGAGGTATAGAATAAAGATACCAGGAATCTCTTCACACGGATATACACCACTTATAACAAGATTACTACTCATAGTGTATGTTACTATCACTGTGAGTAAGTAACACAGGAGGTATAGAATAAAGATACCAGGAATGTCTTCGTGGACACCACCTATAACAAGATTAGTACTCATAGTGTATTTTAATATAACTGTGAGTAAGTAACACAGGAGGTGTAGAACAAAGATACCAGGAATGTCTTCATGGACACCACTTATAACAAGATTAGTACTCATACTGTATGTTACTATCACTGTGAGTAAGTAACACAGGAGTTATAGAAGAAAGATACCAGGAATGTCTTCATGGACACCACTTAAGTAACAAGGAGTTATAGAAGAAAGATACCAGGAATGTCTTCATGGACACCACTTATAACAAGATTAGTACTCATTATAGTGTATGTTACTATCACAGTGAGTAAGTAACAAGGAGTTATAGAACAAAGATACCAGGAATGTCTTCATGGACACCAATTATAACAAGGTTAGTACTCATTGTGGTGTATGTTACTATCACAGTGAGTACGTAACAAGGAGTTATAGAACAAAGATACCAGGAATGTCTTCATGGACACCAATTATAACAAGGTTAGTACTCATTATAGTGTATGTTACTATCACAGTGAGTAAGTAACAAGGAGTTATAGAACAAAGATGCCAGGAATGTCTTCATGGACACCACTTATAACAAGGTTAGTACTCATTATAGTGTATGTTACTATCACAGTAAGTAACACAGGAGTTATGGAACAAAGATACCAGGAATTTCTTCATGGACACCACTTAGAACAAGGTTAGTACTCCTAGTGTATTTTAATATTACTGTGAGTAAGTAACACAGGAGTTATGTAACAAAGATACCAGGAATGTCTTCATGGACACCACTTATAACAAGGTTAGTACTCATTATAGTGTATGTTACTATCACCGTAAGTATCACAGGAGTTATGGAACAAAGATACCAGGAATGTCATCACACAGATGGACACCACTTATAACAAGGTTAGTACTCATTATAGTGTATGTTACTATCACCGTAAGTAACACAGGAGTTATGGAACAAAGATACCAGGAATTTCTTCATGGACACACCTTATAACAAGGTTGTACTCCTAGTGTATTTTAATATCACTGTGAGTAAGTAAACAGGAGTTATGTAACAAAGATACCAGGAATGTCTTCATGGACACCACTTATAACAAGGTTAGTACTCCTAGTGTATTTTAATATAACTGTGAGTAAGTAACACAGGAGTTATGGAACAAAGATACCAGGAAGTTCTTCATGGACACCACTTATATCAAGGTTAGTACTCCTAGTGTATTTTAATATCACTGTGAGTAAGTAACACAGGAGTTATGGAACAAAGATACCAGGAATTTCATCACACAGATGGACACCACTTATAACAAGTTTAGTACTCATTATAGCGTATGTTACTATCACCGTAAGTAACACAGGAGTTATGGAACAAAGATAACAGGAATTTCATCACACAGATGGACACCACTTATAACAAGTTTAGTACTCATTATAGTGTATGTTACTATCACCATAAGTAACACAGGAGTTATGGAACAAAGATACCAGGAATGTCATCACACAGATGGACACCACTTATAACAAGTTTAGTACTCATTATAGTGTATGTTACTATCACCGTAAGTAACACAGGAGTTATGGAACAAAGATACCAGGAATTTCATCACACAGATGGACACCACTTATAACAAGTTTAGTACTCATTATAGTGTATGTTACTATCACCGTAAGTAACACAGGAGTTAGGAACAACGTTACCAGGAATGTCATCACACAGATGGACACCACTTATAACAAGTTTAGTACTCATTATAGCGTATGTTACTATCACCGTAAGTAACACAGGAGTTATGGAACAAAGATACCAGGAATTTCATCACACAGATGGACACCACTTATAACAAGTTTAGTACTCATTATAGTGTATGTTACTATCACCATAAGTAACACAGGAGTTATGGAACAAAGATACCAGGAATGTCATCACACAGATGGACACCACTTATAACAAGTTTAGTACTCATTATAGTGTATGTTACTATCACCGTAAGTAACACAGGAGTTATGGAACAAAGATACCAGGAATGTCATCACACAGATGGACACCACGTATAACAAGTTTAGTGCTCATTATAGTGTATGTTACTATCACCGTAAGTAACACACGAGTTATGGAACAAAGATACCAGGAATTTCATCACACAGATGGACACCACTTATAACAAGTTTAGTACTCATTATAGTGTATGTTACTATCACCGTAAGTAACACAGGAGTTATGGAACACAGATACCAGGAATTTCATCACGCAGATGGACACCACTTATAACAAGTTTAGTACTCATTATAGTGTATGTTACTATCACCGTAAGTAACACAGGAGTTATAGAACAAAGATACCAGGAATGTCATCACACAGATAGACACCACTTATAACATGTTTAGTACTCATTATGGTGTATGTTACTATCACCGTAAGTAACACAGGAGTTATGGAACAAAGATACCAGGAATTTCTTCATGGACACCACTTATACCAAGATTAGTACTCATAGTGTATATTACTATCACTGTGAGTAAGTAACAAGGAGTTATACAATAAAGATACAAGGAATGTCTTCATGGACACCACTTATAACAAGATTAGTACTCATAGTGTATGTTACTATCACAGTGAGTAAGTAACACAGGAGGTATAGAACAAAGATACCAGGAATGTCTTCATGCACACCACTCATAACAAGATTAGTACTCATAATGTATGTTACTATCACTGTGAGTAAGTAACAAGGAGTTATAGAACAAAGATGCCAGGAATGTCTTCATGGACACCACTTATAACAAGGTTAGTACTCATTATAGTGTATGTTACTATCACCATAAGTAACACAGGAGTTATCGAACAAAGATACCAGGAATGTCATCACACAGATGGACACCACTTATAACAAGGTTAGTACTCATTATAGTGTATGTTACTATCACCGTGAGTAACACAGGAGTTATGGAACAAAGATACCAGGAATTTCTTCATGGACACCACTTATAACAAGGTTAGTACTCCTAGTGTATTTTAATATTACTGTGAGTAACTAACACAGGAGTTATGTAGCAAAGATACCAGGAATGTCTTCATGGACACCACTTATAACAAGGTTAGTACTCCTAGTGTATTTTAATATCACTGTGAGTAAATAACACAGGAGTTATGGAACAAAGATACCAGGAATTTCATCACACAGATGGACACCACTTATAACAGTTTAGTACTCATTATAGTGAATGTTACTATCACCATAAGTAACACAGGAGTTATGGAACAAAGATACAAGGAATGTCATCACACAGATGGACACCACTTATAACAAGTTTAGTACTCATTATAGTGAATGTTACTATCACCATAAGTAACACAGGAGTTATGGAACAAAGATACCAGGAATGTCATCACACAGATGGACACCACTTATAACAAGTGTAGTACTCATTATAGTGTATGTTACTATCACCGTAAGTAACACAGCAGTTATGGAACAAAGATACCAGGAATGTCATCACACAGATGGACACCACTTATAACAAGTTTAGTACTCATAGTGTATGTTACTATCACCGTAGGTAACACAGGAGTTATGGAACAAAGATACCAGGAATGTCATCACACAGATGGACACCACTTGTAACAAATTTAGTACTCATTATAGTGTATGTTACTATCACCGTAAGTAACACAGGAGTTATGGAACAAAGATACCAGGAATTTCTTCATGGACACCACTTAGAAATAGGTTAGTACTCCTAGTGTATTTTAATATCACTGTGAGTAAGTAACACAGGAGTTATGTAACAAAGATACCAGGAACATCTTCATGGACACCACTTATAACAAGATTAGTAATCATACTGTATGTTACCATCACTGTGAGTAAGTAACACAGGAGTTATAGAAGAAAGATACCAGGAATGTCTTCATGGACACCACTTATAACAAGATTAGTACTCATAGTGTATGTTACTATCACAGTGAGTAAGTAACACAGGAGGTATAGAACAAAGATACCAGGAATGTCTTCATGGACACCACTTAAGTAACAAGGAGTTATAGATGAAAGATACCAGGAATGTCTTCATGGACACCACTTATAACAAGATTAGTACTCATTATAGTGTATGTTACTATCACAGTGAGTAAGTAACAAGGAGTTATAGAACAAAGATACCAGGAATGTCTTCATGGACACCAATTATAACAAGGTTAGTACTCATTATAGTGTATGTTACTATCACAGTGAGTACGTAACAAGGAGTTATAGAACAAAGATACCAGGAATGTCTTCATGGACACCAATTATAACAAGGTTAGTACTCATTATAGTGTATGTTACTATCACAGTGAGTAAGTAACAAGGAGTTATAGAACAAAGATGCCAGGAATGTCTTCATGGACACCACTTATAACCAGGTTAGTACTCATTATAGTGTATGTTACTATCACCGTAAGTAACACAGGAGTTATGGAACAAAGATACCAGGAATTTCTTCATGGACACCACTTAGAACAAGGTTAGTACTCCTAGTGTATTTTAATATCACTGTGAGTAAGTAAACAGGAGTTATGTAACAAAGATACCAGGAATGTCTTCATGGACACCACTTATAGCAAGGTTGGTACTCCTAGTGTATTTTAATATCACTGTGAGTAAGTAACACAGGAGTTATGTGACAAAGATACCAGGAATGTCTTCATGGACACCACTTATAACAAGGTTAGTACTCATTATAGTGTATGTTACTATCACCGTAAGTAACACAGGAGTTATGGAACAAAGATACCAGGAATGTCATCACACAGATGGACACCACTTATAACAAGGTTAGTACTCATTTTAGTGTATGTTACTATCACCGTAAGTAACACAGGAGTTATGGAACAAAGATACCAGGAATTTCTTCATGGACACCCCTTATAACAAGGTTAGTACTCCTAGTGTATAGTAATATCACTGTAGGTAAGTAAACAGAAGTTATGTAACAACGATACCAGGAATGTCTTCATGGACACCACTTATAACAAGGTTAGTACTCCTAGTGTATTTTAATATAACTGTGAGTAAGTAACACAGGAGTTATGGAACAAAGATACCAGGAATTTCTTCATGGACACCACTTATATCAAGGTTAGTACTCCTAGTGTATTTTAATATCACTGCGAGTAAGTAACACAGGAGTTATGGAACAAATATACCAGGAATTTCATCACACAGATGGACACCACTTATAACAAGTTTAGTACTCATTATAGTGTATGTTACTATCACCATAAGTAACACAGGAGTTATGGAACAAAGATACCAGGAATGTCATCACACAGATGGACACCACGTATAGCAAGTTTAGTGCTCATTATAGTGTATGTTACTATCACCGTAAGTAACACACGAGTTATGGAACAAAGATACCAGGAATTTCATCACACAGATGGACACCACTTATAACAAGTTTAGTACTCATTATAGTGTATGTTACTATCACCGTAAGTAACACAGGAGTTATGGAACAAAGATACCAGGAATGTCATCACACAGATGGACACCACTTATAACATGTTTAGTACTCATTATGGTGTATGTTACTATCACCGTAAGTAACACAGGAGTTATGGAACAAAGATACCAGGAATTTCTTCATGGACACCACTTATACCAAGATTAGTACTCATAGTGTACATTACTATCACTGTGAGTAAGTAACAAGGAGTTATACAAGAAAGATAGAAGGAATGTCTTCCTGGACACCACTTATAACAAGATTAGTACTCATAGTGTATGTTACTATCACAGTGAGTAAGTAACACAGGAGGTATAGAACAAAGATATCAGGAATGTCTTCATGGACACCACTTATAACAAGATTAGTACTCATAATGTATGTTACTATCACTGTGAGTAAGTAACAAGGAGTTATAGAAGAAAGATACCAGGAATGTCTTCATGGACACCACTTATAACAAGATTAGTACTCATAGTGTATGTTACTATCACAGTGAGTAAGTAACAAGGAGTTATAGAACAAAGATACCAGGAATGTCTTCATGGACACCAATTATAACAAGGTTAGTACTCATTATAGTGTATGTTACTATCACAGTGAGTAAGTAACAAGGAGTTATAGAACAAAGATGCCAGGAATGTCTTCATGGACACCACTTATAACAAGGTTAGTACTCATTATAGTGTATGTTACTATCACCATAAGTAACACAGGAGTTATCGAACAAAGATACCAGGAATGTCATCACACAGATGGACACCACTTATAACAAGGTTAGTACTCATTATAGTGTATGTTACTATCACCGTGAGTAACACAGGAGTTATGGAACAAAGATACCAGGAATTTCTTCATGGACACCACTTATAACAAGGTTAGTACTCCTAGTGTATTTTAATATTACTGTGAGTAACTAACACAGGAGTTATGTAACAAAGATACCAGGAATGTCTTCATGGACACCACTGATAACAAGGTTAGTACTCCTAGTGTATTTTAATATCACTGTGAGTAAGTAACACAGGAGTTATGGGACAAAGATACCAGGAATTTCATCACACAGATGGACACCACTTATAACAAGTTTAGTACTCATTATAGTGTATGTTACTATCACCGTAAGTAACACAGGAGTTATGGAACAAAGATACCAGGAATGTCATCACACAGATGGACACCACTTATAACAAGTTTAGTACTCATTATAGTGAATGTTACTATCACCGTAAGTAACACAGGAGTTATGGAACAAAGATACCAGGAATGTCATCACACAGATGGACACCACTTATAACAGGTTTAGTACTCATTATAACGTATGTTACTATCACCGTAAGTAACACAGCAGTTATGGAACAAAGATACCAGGAATGTCATCACACAGATGGACACCACTTATAACAAGTTTAGTACTCATAGTGTATGTTACTATCACCGTAGGTAACACAGGAGTTATGGAACAAAGATACCAGGAATGTCATCACACAGATGGACACCACTTATAACAAATTTAGTACTCATTATAGTGTATGTTACTATTACCGTAAGTAACACAGGAGTTATGGAACAAAGATACCAGGAATTTCTTCATGGACACCACTTAGAACAAGGTTAGTACTCCTAGTGTATTTTAATATCACTGTGAGTAAGTAACACAGGAGTTATGTAACAAAGATACCAGGAATGTCTTCATGGACACCACTTATAACAAGGTTGGTAGTCCTAGTGTATTTTAATATCACTGTGAGTAAGTAACACAGGAGTTATGTGACAAAGATACCAGGAATGTCTTCATGGACACCACTTATAACAAGGTTAGTACTCATTATAGTGTATGTTACTATCACCATAAGTAACACAGGAGTTATGGAACAAAGATACCAGGAATGGCATCACACAGATGGACACACTTATAACAAGGTTAGTACTCATTATAGTGTATGTTACTATCACCGTAAGTAACACAGGAGTTATGGAACAAAGATACCAGGAATTTCTTCATGGACACCACTTAGAACAAGGTTAGTACTCCTAGTGTATTTTAATATCACTGTGAGTAAGTAAACAGGAGTTATGTAACAAAGATACCAGGAATGTCTTCATGGACACCACTTATAACAAGGTTAGTACTCCTAGTGTATTTTAATATCACTGTGAGTAAGTAACACAGGAGTTATGGAACAAAGATACCAGGAATTTCATCACACAGATGGACACCACTTATAACAAGTTTAGTACTCATTATAGTGTATGTTACTATCACCGTAAGTAACACAGGAGTTAGGAACAAAGTTACCAGGAATGTCATCACACAGATGGACACCACTTATAACAAGTTTAGTACTCATTATAGCGTATGTTACTATCACCGTAAGTAACACAGGAGTTATGGAACAAAGATACCAGGAATTTCATCACACAGATGGACACCACTTATAACAAGTTTAGTACTCATTATAGTGTATGTTACTATCACCATAAGTAACACAGGAGTTATGGAACAAAGATACCAGGAATGTCATCACACAGATGGACACCACTTATAACAAGTTTAGTACTCATTCTAGTGTATGTTACTATCACCGTAAGTAACACAGGAGTTATGGAACAAAGATACCAGGAATGTCATCACACAGATGGACACCACGTATAACAAGTTTAGTGCTCATTATAGTGTATGTTACTATCACCGTAAGTAACACACGAGTTATGGAACAAAGATACCAGGAATTTCATCACACAGATGGACACCACTTATAACAAGTTTAGTACTCATTATAGTGTATGTTACTATCACCGTAAGTAACACAGGAGTTATGGAACACAGATACCAGGAATTTCATCACGCAGATGGACACCACTTATAACAAGTTTAGTACGCATTATAGTGTATGTTACTATCACCGTAAGTTACACAGGAGTTATGGAACAAAGATACCAGGAATGTCATCACACAGATGGACACCACTTATAACAAGTTTAGTACTCATTATGGTGTATGTTACTATCACCATAAGTAACACAGGAGTTTTGGAACAAAGATACCAGGAATTTCTTCATGGACACCACTTATAACAAGATTAGTACTCATAGTGTATATTACTATCACTGTGAGTAAGTAACAAGGAGTTATACAAGAAAGATACAAGGAATGTCTTCATGGACACCACTTATAACAAGATTAGTACTCATAATGTATGTTACTATCACAGTGAGTAAGTAACAAGGAGTTATAGAACAAAGATACCAGGAATGTCTTCATGGACACCACTTATAACAAGATTAGTACTCATAGTGTATGTTACTATCACAGGGAGTAAGTAACAAGGAGTTATAGAAGAAAGATACCAGGAATGTCTTCATGGACACCACTTATAACAAGATTAGTACTCATAATGTATGTTACTATCACTGTGAGTAAGTAACAAGGAGTTATAGAAGAAAGATACAAGGAATGTCTTCATGGACACCACTTATAACAAGATTAGTACTCATAGTGTATGTTACTATCACAGTGAGTAAGTAACAAGGAGTTATAGAACAAAGATACCAGGAATGTCTTCATGGACACCAATTATAACAAGGTTAGTACTCATTATAGTGTATGTTACTATCACAGTGAGTAAGTAACAAGGAGTTATAGAACAAAGATGCCAGGAATGTCTTCATGGACACCACTTATAACAAGGTTAGTACTCATTATAGTGTATGTTACTATCACAGTAAGTAACACAGGAGTTATGGAACAAAGATACCAGGAATTTCTTCATGGACACCACTTAGAACAAGGTTAGTACTCCTAGTGTATTTTAATATTACTGTGAGTAAGTAACACAGGAGTTATGTAACAAAGATACCAGGAATGTCTTCATGGACACCACTTATAACAAGGTTAGTACTCATTATAGTGTATGTTACTATCACCGTAAGTATCACAGGTGTTATGGAACAAAGATACCAGGAATGTCATCACACAGATGGACACCACTTATAACAAGGTTAGTACTCATTATAGTGTATGTTACTATCACCGTAAGTAACACAGGAGTTATGGAACAAAGATACCAGGAATTTCTTCATGGACACACCTTATAACAAGGTTGTACTCCTAGTGTATTTTAATATCACTGTGAGTAAGTAAACAGGAGTTATGCAACAAAGATACCAGGAATGTCTTCATGGACACCACTTATAACAAGCTTAGTACTCCTAGTGTATTTTAATATAACTGTGAGTAAGTAACACAGGAGTTATGGAACAAAGATACCAGGAATTTCTTCATGGACACCACTTATATCAAGGTTAGTACTCCTAGTGTATTTTAATATCACTGTGAGTAAGTAACACAGGAGTTATGGAACAAAGATACCAGGAATTTCATCACACAGATGGACACCACTTATAACAAGTTTAGTACTCATTATAGCGTATGTTACTATCACCGTAAGTAACACAGGAGTTATGGAACAAAGATAACAGGAATTTCATCACACAGATGGACACCACTTATAACAAGTTTAGTACTCATTATAGTGTATGTTACTATCACCATAAGTAACACAGGAGTTATGGAACAAAGATACCAGGAATGTCATCACACAGATGGACACCACTTATAACAAGTTTAGTACTCATTATAGTGTATGTTACTATCACCGTAAGTAACACAGGAGTTATGGAACAAAGATACCAGGAATTTCATCACACAGATGGACACCACTTATAACAAGTTTAGCACTCATTATAGTGTATGTTACTATCACCGTAAGTAACACAGGAGTTAGGAACAACGTTACCAGGAATGTCATCACACAGATGGACACCACTTATAACAAGTTTAGTACTCATTATAGCGTATGTTACTATCACCGTAAGTAACACAGGAGTTATGGAACAAAGATACCAGGAATTTCATCACACAGATGGACACCACTTATAACAAAAGTTTAGTACTCATTATAGTGTATGTTACTATCACCATAAGTAACACAGGAGTTATGGAACAAAGATACCAGGAATGTCATCACACAGATGGACACCACTTATAACAAGTTTAGTACTCATTATAGTGTATGTTACTATCACCGTAAGTAACACAGGAGTTATGGAACAAAGATACCAGGAATGTCATCACACAGATGGACACCACGTATACCAAGTTTAGTGCTTATTATAGTGTATGTTACTATCACCGTAAGTAACACACGAGTTATGGAACAAAGATACCAGGAATTTCATCACACAGATGGACACCACTTATAACAAGTTTAGTACTCATTATAGTGTATGTTACTATCACCGTAAGTAACACAGGAGTTATGGAACACAGATACCAGGAATTTCATCACGCAGATGGACACCACTTATAACAAGTTTAGTACTCATTATAGTGTATGTTACTATCACCGTAAGTAACACAGGAGTTATAGAACAAAGATACCAGGAATGTCATCACACAGATAGACACCACTTATAACATGTTTAGTACTCATTATGGTGTATGTTACTATCACCGTAAGTAACACAGGAGTTATGGAACAAAGATACCAGGAATTTCTTCATGGACACCACTTATACCAAGATTAGTACTCATAGTGTATATTACTATCACTGTGAGTAAGTAACAAGGAGTTATACAATAAAGATACAAGGAATGTCTTCATGGACACCACTTATAACAAGATTAGTACTCATAGTGTATGTTACTATCACAGTGAGTAAGTAACACAGGAGGTATAGAACAAAGATACCAGGAATGTCTTCATGGACACCACTCATAACAAGATTAGTACTCATAATGTATGTTACTATCACTGTGAGTAAGTAACAAGGAGTTATAGAACAAAGATGCCAGGAATGTCTTCATGGACACCACTTATAACAAGGTTAGTACTCATTATAGTGTATGTTACTATCACCATAGGTAACACAGGAGTTATCGAACAAAGATACCAGGAATGTCATCACACAGATGGACACCACTTATAACAAGGTTAGTACTCATTATAGTGTATGTTACTATCACCGTGAGTAACACAGGAGTTATGGAACAAAGATACCAGGAATTTCTTCATGGACACCACTTATAACAAGGTTAGTACTCCTAGTGTATTTTAATATTACTGTGAGTAACTAACACAGGAGTTATGTAGCAAAGATACCAGGAATGTCTTCATGGACACCACTTATAACAAGGTTAGTACTCCTAGTGTATTTTAATATCACTGTGAGTAAATAACACAGGAGTTATGGAACAAAGATACCAGGAATTTCATCACACAGATGGACACCACTTATAACAAGTTTAGTACTCATTATAGTGTATGTTACTATCACCGTAAGTAACACAGGAGTTATGGAACAAAGATACAAGGAATGTCATCACACAGATGGACACCACTTATAACAAGTTTAGTACTCATTATAGTGAATGTTACTATCACCATAAGTAACACAGGAGTTATGGAACAAAGATACCAGGAATGTCATCACACAGATGGACACCACTTATAACAAGTGTAGTACTCATTATAGTGTATGTTACTATCACCGTAAGTAACACAGCAGTTATGGAACAAAGATACCAGGAATGTCATCACACAGATGGACACCACTTATAACAAGTTTAGTACTCATAGTGTATGTTACTATCACCGTAGGTAACACAGGAGTTATGGAACAAAGATACCAGGAATGTCATCACACAGATGGACACCACTTGTAACAAATTTAGTACTCATTATAGTGTATGTTACTATCACCGTAAGTAACACAGGAGTTATGGAACAAAGATACCAGGAATTTCTTCATGGACACCACTTAGAAATAGGTTAGTACTCCTAGTGTATTTTAATATCACTGTGAGTAAGTAACACAGGAGTTATGTAACAAAGATACCAGGAACGTCTTCATGGACACCACTTATAACAAGATTAGTAATCATACTGTATGTTACCATCACTGTGAGTAAGTAACACAGGAGTTATAGAAGAAAGATACCAGGAATGTCTTCATGGACACCACTTATAACAAGATTAGTACTCATAGTGTATGTTACTATCACAGTGAGTAAGTAACACAGGAGGTATAGAACAAAGATACCAGGAATGTCTTCATGGACACCACTTAAGTAACAAGGAGTTATAGATGAAAGATACCAGGAATGTCTTCATGGACACCACTTATAACAAGATTAGTACTCATTATAGTGTATGTTACTATCACAGTGAGTAAGTAACAAGGAGTTATAGAACAAAGATACCAGGAATGTCTTCATGGACACCAATTATAACAAGGTTAGTACTCATTATAGTGTATGTTACTATCACAGTGAGTACGTAACAAGGAGTTATAGAACAAAGATACCAGGAATGTCTTCATGGACACCAATTATAACAAGGTTAGTACTCATTATAGTGTATGTTACTATCACAGTGAGTAAGTAACAAGGAGTTATTGAACAAAGATGCCAGGAATGTCTTCATGGACACCACTTATAACCAGGTTAGTACTCATTATAGTGTATGTTACTATCACCGTAAGTAACACAGGAGTTATGGAACAAAGATACCAGGAATTTCTTCATGGACACCACTTAGAACAAGGTTAGTACTCCTAGTGTATTTTAATATCACTGTGAGTAAGTAAACAGGAGTTATGTAACAAAGATACCAGGAATGTCTTCATGGACACCACTTATAGCAAGGTTGGTACTCCTAGTGTATTTTAATATCACTGTGAGTAAGTAACACAGGAGTTATGTGACAAAGATACCAGGAATGTCTTCATGGACACCACTTATAACAAGGTTAGTACTCATTATAGTGTATGTTACTATCACCGTAAGTAACACAGGAGTTATGGAACAAAGATACCAGGAATGTCATCACACAGATGGACACCACTTATAACAAGGTTAGTACTCATTTTAGTGTATGTTACTATCACCGTAAGTAACACAGGAGTTATGGAACAAAGATACCAGGAATTTCTTCATGGACACCCCTTATAACAAGGTTAGTACTCCTAGTGTATATTAATATCACTGTAGGTAAGTAAACAGGAGTTATGTAACAACGATACCAGGAATGTCTTCATGGACACCACTTATAACAAGGTTAGTACTCCTAGTGTATTTTAATATAACTGTGAGTAAGTAACACAGGAGTTATGGAACAAAGATACCAGGAATTTCTTCATGGACACCACTTATATCAAGGTTAGTACTCCTAGTGTATTTTAATATCACTGCGAGTAAGTAACACAGGAGTTATGGAACAAATATACCAGGAATTTCATCACACAGATGGACACCACTTATAACAAGTTTAGTACTCATTATAGTGTATGTTACTATCACCATAAGTAACACAGGAGTTATGGAACAAAGATACCAGGAATGTCATCACACAGATGGACACCACGTATAGCAAGTTTAGTGCTCATTATAGTGTATGTTACTATCACCGTAAGTAACACACGAGTTATGGAACAAAGATACCAGGAATTTCATCACACAGATGGACACCACTTATAACAAGTTTAGTACTCATTATAGTGTATGTTACTATCACCGTAAGTAACACAGGAGTTATGGAACAAAGATACCAGGAATGTCATCACACAGATGGACACCACTTATAACATGTTTAGTACTCATTATGGTGTATGTTACTATCACCGTAAGTAACACAGGAGTTATGGAACAAAGATACCAGGAATTTCTTCATAGACACCACTTATACCAAGATTAGTACTCATAGTGTACATTACTATCACTGTGAGTAAGTAACAAGGAGTTATACAAGAAAGATAGAAGGAATGTCTTCATGGACACCACTTATAACAAGATTAGTACTCATAGTGTATGTTACTATCACAGTGAGTAAGTAACACAGGAGGTATAGAACAAAGATATCAGGAATGTCTTCATGGACACCACTTATAACAAGATTAGTACTCATAATGTATGTTACTATCACTGTGAGTAAGTAACAAGGAGTTATAGAAGAAAGATACCAGGAATGTCTTCATGGACACCACTTATAACAAGATTAGTACTCATAGTGTATGTTACTATCACAGTGAGTAAGTAACAAGGAGTTATAGAACAAAGATACCAGGAATGTCTTCATGGACACCAATTATAACAAGGTTAGTACTCATTATAGTGTATGTTACTATCACAGTGAGTAAGTAACAAGGAGTTATAGAACAAAGATGCCAGGAATGTCTTCATGGACACCACTTATAACAAGGATAGTACTCATTATAGTGTATGTTACTATCACCATAAGTAACACAGGAGTTATCGAACAAAGATACCAGGAATGTCATCACACAGATGGACACCACTTATAACAAGGTTAGTACTCATTATAGTGTATGTTACTATCACCGTGAGTAACACAGGAGTTATGGAACAAAGATACCAGGAATTTCTTCATGGACACCACTTATAACAAGGTTAGTACTCCTAGTGTATTTTAATATTACTGTGAGTAACTAACACAGGAGTTATGTAACAAAGATACCAGGAAAGTCTTCATGGACACCACTGATAACAAGGTTAGTACTCCTAGTGTATTTTAATATCACTGTGAGTAAGTAACACAGGAGTTATGGGACAAAGATACCAGGAATTTCATCACACAGATGGACACCACTTATAACAAGTTTAGTACTCATTATAGTGTATGTTACTATCACCGTAAGTAACACAGGAGTTATGGAACAAAGATACCAGGAATGTCATCACACAGATGGACACCACTTATAACAAGTTTAGTACTCATTATAGTGAATGTTACTATCACCGTAAGTAACACAGGAGTTATGGAACAAAGATACCAGGAATGTCATCACACAGATGGACACCACTTATAACAGGTTTAGTACTCATTATAACGTATGTTACTATCACCGTAAGTAACACAGCAGTTATGGAACAAAGATACCAGGAATGTCATCACACAGATGGACACCACTTATAACAAGTTTAGTACTCATAGTGTATGTTACTATCACCGTAGGTAACACAGGAGTTATGGAACAAAGATACCAGGAATGTCATCACACAGATGGACACCACTTATAACAAATTTAGTACTCATTATAGTGTATGTTACTATTACCGTAAGTAACACAGGAGTTATGGAACAAAGATACCAGGAATTTCTTCATGGACACCACTTAGAAAAAGGTTAGTACTCCTAGTGTATTTTAATATCACTGTGAGTAAGTAACACAGGAGTTATGTAACAAAGATACCAGGAATGTCTTCATGGACACCACTTATAACAAGGTTGTTAGTCCTAGTGTATTTTAATATCACTGTGAGTAAGTAACACAGGAGTTATGTGACAAAGATACCAGGAATGTCTTCATGGACACCACTTATAACAAGGTTAGTACTCATTATAGTGTATGTTACTATCACCATAAGTAACACAGGAGTTATGGAACAAAGATACCAGGAATGTCATCACACAGATGGACACACTTATAACAAGGTTAGTACTCATTATAGTGTATGTTACTATCACCGTAAGTAACACAGGAGTTATGGAACAAAGATACCAGGAATTTCTTCATGGACACCACTTAGAACAAGGTTAGTACTCCTAGTGTATTTTAATATCACTGTGAGTAAGTAAACAGGAGTTATGTAACAAAGATACCAGGAATGTCTTCATGGACACCACTTATAACAAGGTTAGTACTCCTAGTGTATTTTAATATAACTGTGAGTAAGTAAACAGGAGTTATGGAACAAAGATACCAGGAATTTCTTCATGGACACCACTTATATCACGGTTAGTACTCCTAGCGTATTTTAATATCACTGTGAGTAAGCAACACAGGAGTTATGGAACAAAGATACCAGGAATTTCATCACACAGATGGACACCACTTATAACAAGTTTAGTACTCATTATAGTGTATGTTACTATCACCGTAAGTAACACAGGAGTTAGGAACAAAGTTACCAGGAATGTCATCACACAGATGGACACCACTTATAACAAGTTTAGTACTCATTATAGCGTATGTTACTATCACCGTAAGTAACACAGGAGTTATGGAACAAAGATACCAGGAATTTCATCACACAGATGGACACCACTTATAACAAGTTTAGTACTCATTATAGTGTATGTTACTATCACCATAAGTAACACAGGAGTTATGGAACAAAGATACCAGGAATGTCATCACACAGATGGACACCACTTATAACAAGTTTAGTACTCATTCTAGTGTATGTTACTATCACCGTAAGTAACACAGGAGTTATGGAACAAAGATACCAGGAATGTCATCACACAGATGGACACCACGTATAACAAGTTTAGTGCTCATTATAGTGTATGTTACTATCACCGTAAGTAACACACGAGTTATGGAACAAAGATACCAGGAATTTCATCACACAGATGGACACCACTTATAACAAGTTTAGTACTCATTATAGTGTATGTTACTATCACCGTAAGTAACACAGGAGTTATGGAACACAGATACCCGGAATTTCATCACGCAGATGGACACCACTTATAACAAGTTTAGTACGCATTATAGTGTATGTTACTATCACCGTAAGTTACACAGGAGTTATGGAACAAAGATACCAGGAATGTCATCACACAGATGGACACCACTTATAACAAGTTTAGTACTCATTATGGTGTATGTTACTATCACCATAAGTAACACAGGAGTTTTGGAACAAAGATACCAGGAATTTCTTCATGGACACCACTTATAACAAGATTAGTACTCATAGTGTATATTACTATCACTGTGAGTAAGTAACAAGGAGTTATACAAGAAAGATACAAGGAATGTCTTCATGGACACCACTTATAACAAGATTAGTACTCATAGTGTATGTTACTATCACAGTGAGTAAGTAACACAGGAGGTATAGAACAAAGATACCAGGAATGTCTTCATGGACACCACTTATAACAAGATTAGTACTCATAATGTATGTTACTATCACAGTGAGTAAGTAACAAGGAGTTATAGAACAAAGATACCAGGAATGTCTTCATGGACACCACTTATAACAAGATTAGTACTCATAGTGTATGTTACTATCACAGGGAGTAAGTAACAAGGAGTTATAGAAGAAAGATACCAGGAATGTCTTCATGGACACCACTTATAACAAGATTAGTACTCATAATGTATGTTACTATCACTGTGAGTAAGTAACAAGGAGTTATAGAAGAAAGATACCAGGAATGTCTTCATGGACACCACTTATAACAAGATTAGTACTCGTAGTGTATGTTACTATCACAGTGAGTAAGTAACAAGGAGTTATAGAACAAAGATACCAGGAATGTCTTCATGGACACCAATTATAACAAGGTTAGTACTCATTATAGTGTATGTTACTATCACAGTGAGTAAGTAACAAGGAGTTATAGAACAAAGATGCCAGGAATGTCTTCATGGACACCACTTATAACAAGGTTAGTACTCATTATAGTGTATGTTACTATCACCATAAGTAACACAGGAGTTATCGAACAAAGATACCAGGAATGTCATCACACAGATGGACACCACTTATCACAAGGTTAGTACTCATTATAGTGTATGTTACTATCACCGTGAGTAACACAGGAGTTATGGAACAAAGATACCAGGAATTTCTTCTAGGACACCACTTATAACAAGGTTAGTACTCCTAGTGTATTTTAATATTACTGTGAGTAACTAACACAGGAGTTATGTAACAAAGATACCAGGAATGTCTTCATGGACACCACTTATAACAAGGTTAGTACTCCTAGTGTATTTTAATATCACTGTGAGTAAGTAACACAGGAGTTATGGAACAAAGATACCAGGAATTTCATCACACAGATGGACACCACTTATAACAAGTTTAGTACTCATTATGGTGTATGTTACTATCACCGTAAGTAACATAGGAGTTATGGAACAAAGATACCAGGAATGTCATCACACAGATGGACACCACTTATAACAAGTTTAGTACTCATTATAGTGTATGTTACTATCACCGTAAGTAACACAGCAGTTATGGAACAAAGATACCAGGAATGTCATCACACAGATGGACACCACTTATAACAAGTTTAGTACTCATAGTGTATGTTACTATCACCGTAGGTAACACAGGAGTTATGGAACAAAGATACCAGGAATGTCATCACACAGATGGACACCACTTATAACAAATTTAGTACTCATTATAGTGTATGTTACTATCACCGTAAGTAACACAGGAGTTATGGCACAAAGATACCAGGAATTTCTTCATGGACACCACTTATAACAAGGTTAGTACTCCTAGTGTATGTTACTATCACTGTGAGTATGTAACACAGGAGTTATAGAACAAAGATACCAGGAATGTCATCACACAGATGGACATCACTTATAACAAGTTTAGTAGTCATTATCGTGTATGTTACCATCACCGTAAGTAACACAGGAGTTATGGAACAAAGATACCAGGAATTTCTTCATGGACACCACTTATAACAAGGTTAGTACTCCTAGTGTATGTTACTATCACTGTGAGTAAGTAACACAGGAGTTATGGATCCAAGATACCAGAAATGTCTTCACACAATGGACACCACTTATAACAAGATTAGTACTCATACTGTATGTTACTATCACTAAGAGTAAGTAATACAGGAGTTATGGAACCAAGATACCAGGAATGTCTTTATAGACACCACTTATAACAAGGTTAGTACTCATTATAGTGTATGTTACTATCACTGTGAGTAAGCAACACAGGAGTTATAGAACAAAGATACCAGGAATGTCTTCATGGAAACCACTTATAACAAGATTAGTACCCATAGTGTATGTTACTATCACTGTGAGTAAGTAACACAGGAGGTATAGAATAAAGATACCAGGAATCTCTTCACACGGATGGACACCACTTATAGCAACATTAGTACTCATAGTGTATTTTAATATCACTGTGAGTAAGTAACACAGGAGGTATAGAACAAAGATACCAGGAATGTCTTCATGGACACCACTTATAACAAGATTAGTACTCATACTGTATGTTACTATCACTGTGAGTAAGTAACACAGGAGTTATAGAACAAAGATACCAGGAATGTCTTCATGGACACCACTTATAACAAGATTAGTAGTCATAGTGTATGGTACTATCACAGTGAGTAAGTAACACAGGAGGTATAGAAGAAAGATACCAGGAATGTGTTCATGGACACCACTTATAACAAGATTAGTACTCATACTGTATGTTACTATCACTGTGAGTAAGTAACACAGGAGTTATAGAAGAAAGATACCAGGAATGTCTTCATGGACACCAATTATAACAAGATTAGTACTCATACTGTATGTTACTATCACTGTGAGTAAGTAACACAGGAGGTATAGAAGAAAGATACCAGGAATGTGTTCATGGACACCACTTATAACAAGATTAGTACTCATACTGTATGTTACTATCACTGTGAGTAAGTAACACAGGAGTTATAGAAGAAAGATACCAGGAATGTGTTCATGGACACCACTTATAACAAGATTAGTACTCATACTGTATGTTACTATCACTGTGAGTAAGTAACACAGGAGGTATAGAAGAAAGATACCAGGAATGTGTTCATGGACACCACTTATAACAAGATTAGTACTCATACTGTATGTTACTATCACTGTGAGTAAGTAACACAGGAGGTATAGAAGAAAGATACCAGGAATGTCTTCATGGACACCACTTATAACAAGATTAGTACTCATAGTGTATGTTACTATCACAGTGAGTAAGTAACACAGGAGGTATAGAACAAAGATACCAGGAATGTCTTCATGGACACCACTTATAACAAGATTAGTACTCATAGTGTATGTTACTATCACAGTGAGTAAGTAACACAGGAGGTATAGAACAAAGATACCAGGAATGTCTTCATGGACACCACTTATAACAAGATTAGTACTCATAGTGTATGTTACTATCACAGTGAGTAAGTAACACAGGAGGTATAGAACAAAGATACCAGGAATGTCTTCATGGACACCACTTATAACAAGATTAGTACTCATACTGTATGTTACTATCACTGTGAGTAAGTAACACAGGAGGTATAGAAGAAAGATACCAGGAATGTCTTCATGGACACCACTTATAACAAGATTAGTACTCATAGTGTATGTTACTATCACAGTGAGTAAGTAACACAGGAGGTATAGAACAAAGATACCAGGAATGTCTTCATGGACACCACTTAAGTAACAAGGAGTTATAGAAGAAAGATACCAGGAATGTCTTCATGGACACCACTTATAACAAGATTAGTACTCATTATAGTGTATGTTACTATCACAGTGAGTAAGTAACAAGGAGTTATAGAACAAAGATACCAGGAATGTCTTCATGGACACCAATTATAACAAGGTTAGTACTCATTATAGTGTACGTTACTATCACAGTGAGTACGTAACAAGGAGTTATAGAACAAAGATACCAGGAATGTCTTCATGGACACCAATTATAACAAGGTTAGTACTCATTATAGTGTATGTTACTATCACAGTGAGTAAGTAACAAGAAGTTATAGAACAAAGATGCCAGGAATGTCTTCATGGACACCACTTATAACAAGGTTAGTACTCATTATAGTGTATGTTACTATCACCGTAAGTAACACAGGAGTTATGGAACAAAGATACCAGGAATTTCTTCATGGACACCACTTAGAACAAGGTTAGTACTCCTAGTGTATTTTAATATCACTGTGAGTAAGTAACACAGGAGTTATGTAACAAAGATACCAGGAATGTCTTCATGGACACCACTTATAACAAGGTTGGTACTCATTATAGTGTATGTTACTATCACCGTAAGTAACACAGGAGTTATGGAACAAAGATACCAGGAATGTCATCACACAGATGGACACCACTTATAACAAGGTTAGTACTCATTATAGTGTATGTTACTATCACCGTAAGTAACACAGGAGTTATGGAACAAAGATACCAGGAATTTCTTCATGGACACCCCTTATAACAAGGTTAGTACTCCTAGTGTATTTTAATATCACTGTGAGTAAGTAAACAGGAGTTATGTAACAAAGATACCAGGAATGTCTTCATGGACACCACTTATAACAAGGTTAGTACTCCTAGTGTATTTTAATATAACTGTGAGTAAGTAACACAGGAGTTATGGAACAAAGATACCAGGAATGTCTTCATGGACACCACTTATAACAAGATTAGTTCTCATACTGTATGTTACTATCACTGTGAGTAAGTAACACAGGAGTTATAGAAGAAAGATACCAGGAATGTCTTCATGGAAACCACTTATAACAAGATTAGTACTCATAGTGTATGTTACTATCACAGTGAGTAAGTAACACAGGAGGTATAGAACAAAGATACCAGGAATGTCTTCATGGACACCACTTAAGTAACAAGGAGTTATAGAAGAAAGATACCAGGAATGTCTTCATGGACACCACTTATAACAAGATTAGTACTCATTATAGTGTATGTTACTATCACAGTGAGTAAGTAACAAGGAGTTATAGAACAAAGATACCAGGAATGTCTTCATGGACACCAATTATAACAAGGTTAGTACTCATTATAGTGTATGTTACTATCACAGTGAGTACATAACAAGGAGTTATAGAACAAAGATACCAGGAATGTCTTCATGGACACCAATTATAACAAGGTTAGTACTCATTATAGTGTATGTTACTATCACAGTGAGTAAGTAACAAGGAGTTATAGAACAAAGATGCCAGGAATGTCTTCATGGACACCACTTGTAACAAGGTTAGTACTCATTATAGTGTATGTTACTATCACCGTAAGTAACACAGGAGTTATGGAACAAAGGTACCAGGAATTTCTTCATGGACACCACTTAGAACAAGGTTAGTACTCCTAGTGTATTTTAATATCACTGTGAGTAAGTAACACAGGAGTTATGTAACAAAGATACCAGGAATGTCTTCATGGACACCACTTATAACAAGGTTTGTACTCATTATAGTGTATGTTACTATCACCGTAAGTAACACAGGAGTTATGGAACAAAGATACCAGGAATGTCATCACACAGATGGACACCACTTATAACAAGGTTAGTACTCATTATAGTGTATGTTACTATCACCGTAAGTAACACAGGAGTTATGGAACAAAGATACCAGGAATTTCTTCATGGACACCCCTTATAACAAGGTTAGTACTCCTAGTGTATTTTAATATCACTGTGAGTAAGTAAACAGGAGTTATGTAACAAAGATACCAGGAATGTCTTCATGGACACCACTTATAACAAGGTTAGTACTCCTAGTGTATTTTAATATAACTGTGAGTAAGTAACACAGGAGTTATGGAACAAAGATACCAGGAATTTCTTCATGGACACCACTTATATCAAGGTTAGTACTCCTAGTGTATTTTAATATCACTGTGAGTAAGTAACACAGGAGTTATGGAACAAAGATACCAGGAATTTCATCACACAGATGGACACCACTTATAACAAGTTTAGTACTCATTATAGTGTATGTTACTATCACCGTAAGTAACACAGGAGTTAAGAACAAAGTTACCAGGAATGTCATCACACAGATGGACACCACTTATAACAAGTTTAGTACTCATTATAGTGTATGTTACTATCACCATAAGTAACACAGGAGTTATGGAACAAAGATACCAGGAATGTCATCACACAGATGGACACCACTTATAACAAGTTTAGTACTCATTATAGTGTATGTTACTATCACCGTAAGTAACACAGGAGTTATGGAACAAAGATACCAGGAATTTCATCACACAGATGGACACCACTTATAACAAGTTTAGTACTCATTATAGTGTATGTTACTATCACCGTAAGTAACACAGGAGTTAGGAACAAAGTTACCAGGAATGTCATCACACAGATGGACACCACTTATAACAAGTTTAGTACTCATTATAGCATATGTTACTATCACCGTAAGTAACACAGGAGTTATGGAACAAAGATACCAGGAATTTCATCACACAGATGGACACCACTTATAACAAGTTTAGTACTCATTATAGTGTATGTTACTATCACCGTAAGTAACACAGGAGTTATGGAACAAAGATACCAGGAATGTCATCTGATGCGGTGTTAATGTTGTAATTATTTAACATTAATTGTAGCCCCATGTTTGGGAGCCAATATGCGACGGTTGCTGCTTTACGTAATGTTGTTTACATCACGTGTGTTGAAGCCTCCTTGTGACGTCACTCCTTGTTTGGTTCGTAGCTCCCTCTGACGTAGCAATTTGTATCAATTAGTTTCTGAAAGAATTTAAGGTTATGTATATTGTCCTCCGGCTAGCTATCATCTTATCTTGGTAGAACTTGTATCTCTTGCAGTGTGTGAATCGGAAAGGAATCTTTTATTCAGAAATGATACTGATGAAGAAATTGTTTTTATAACTTTTATTGCCGAACACGTTCACTAACACTTTTTACATATTGAGATAGATACTCGCCAAACTGAAACTGTTTGTAATAACTTCTTATTTATCACTTTTAACTCGCATACTTCAACTTTATGTAATTTTTTAAATGTATGATACTTTATAACAATTCTTGTAATTCTGCTGCGCGTAACTTGACGAAATGAAGGACTGGCTGACGATGTGTAGTGTTCACGAAATTTTGATGAACTGCTGGGCGACCGACCTCGGGCCTGGCTTATATACCCCCACTCCTTGACATGCCTAAAGATTATAAATGAACTGCTATTGGCTAATAAAACGCGCCAACATTAGCGTCTATTTTAATATCCAATGAAAACCACTAATACATATTTCTTTTAGGGAACATTCTAGAAGCTTTTACCGAAAAGGCGCGAAACATTACGTAACTTCCTGGTTCCCGGCAATGATAAACAACTCACCCCCTTGCTGCATTATTGCGTTATTGTTGACAGTTTCAGTAAAGCCGTATATTATTATTTACCAATAATAATTACAATTAATAAACCTCTGAAATCAATGTCACAAAAAAATACATATTCATATTACTATCATTAATTACATCTGAGTAATTTCTGATACAAATTACCGTATCATATGCCCCACTAGAAACATAATTATAAATATTTATAACTTGTTTAGAAATTTTAAAATTGTGTTTTTAGTCTCGTAAATCTTGGAACACACGCTATCACTTTCACTTAACACTTCACATGCATTTAACACACGACACATGTTTTATCTCGCCACTACTTACTGGCTCTGGTTTAATTAATTTAGATATTAATCTGACATCAAAAAATTTTTTCTTTTTTATAGCAAATACTTTACCCTAAATTATTTAATTACTGATACCAAATTGTTTACTTTAAGCTGTTGACAAAAATTTATACATTTAAGATTTTTGTAATTATTACACATATTTACCAAAATATTCACCCTCTACACAAATATTTACATCTCTTAAATCTAGACAATGTTTCACCTTTTCTGTTTGCTACATAAGTATATATTTTTTTTTTTTATATATTTATTTTTGTTCTGAATTTATTTCTGTTTTCTCAATCAATTTGCGATGGTATTTATTTTGTATTTTATTTTAACAATACTCTTGGAATTGTATTTACGTACTTTTAATTTAATATCATATTAAGTTTCAATCTTTGTATTCTTAATTTTCAAATGTTGTTACAGTTACTAAAAAATTTAATTATATATATATATATATATATATATATATATATATATATATATATATATATATTTTTTTTTTTAGAACATTTCTCCTTTTTTTTTTTTTTTATATAACTTATTTCTCTTTTCACATGACATAAATAATTAGTTAACCCTCTTACGTTCCAATACATTTCTCTGCAAGTCATCTTTAACTATCCAGCATTTACTTTACATTTCATTGCTATTTACCCTCCTGGATCAAATTGTGTGTGGCTAAATATTACTCGTAACCTAACCTTCAAATTTTTATTCATGAATAACCTCTTGTATTCATATGACATTTCGTTCCCTGATAACATTTGAAAACAATCTACAGTTTCTTGAACAATACATCTTTTAACAATTGTCATTTTCAATTCTTCTGCTATCATTTTAATTTGAGAATACTCTGACAAATCTGTACTAAACTGTACTGGACTGGAGTTTTCAATTTGAACATCTTGGTACAATTTATCTCTTTGCATTACCGATTCTTTCTGTATTTCTGATATTTCCCCTCTGAAATTAACTTGCGCCTCATTTACATCTACATTCATAACCTCTTTCATCTCTCTTAGCTCACTTGTAATACTACTCATTTGACTTCCTAACTCTGTACATTCTACATTAACCTCACTTTTAGTATTAACCTCACTTTCTTTGTTACCTATTTCCCTGCTCATATCTGACATTTTCTTTGAAATTTCTCCTATCTCACTTACTATTACTTCCTCATTTTCATCTCTCATTTCTGGCATACTACTATCTAGCTTCATAACTTTCTTTTCAATTTCTTCACTGCTTTGATCTACTTTTTGCTCTAATATATCATTACTCCTACCAATATTTTCAATTGATTTCCTGTTTTGTTCAAAGCTTTTACCAATATCTTCCCTCAATTCCCTATAATTCCTGTCCATAGCTTCCCCTATTTTCTAAAAACTCTTTTCCATATTCTCATTCATCTTTTTTATATCTTCTCTCATATTTCTCAGCAATTCCATCATTTCCTTCATCATACCAGCATCAATAGTAATATTTCCTGCTATTCTATTCTTACTTTCTGCACTAACATTTCCTCCCTCCAATACTACATTGTTTGAGCCTTTTTTTGTAACCTGTATTGACTTACAGCTAACTGTTACACTATCCCCTTCCATAATTATTTCTTCTGTATTACTATTAGCCATTGTTTTTGTTTTCTAAAAAAAAATTACGATACCTTTGTGATGCTTTCTGTTGATGTAGCTTTGATGTCCAGCGTTCTGCCCCATTCTCCTAGATTTGTATGTCGCTTCTGCGTTGTGTTGTGATGAATCTACGTCGTCTTGTAGTTGATCTCGGAATTACGATGTCCAATCATCCGTATAGTCTGTCGTTCCTTTTGTTTCTGGAATCTGCGTCTTGTAGATCATTTTACTGCTGCTTTCCTTCCACGTCCTGATTATGCTGATCCTTTCCTGGTTAATTCTGCTACTTCCTGGTTATTTTGATCCTTTCCTGGTCATCTTCGCCCCACGTCGTTGGGTGCCAATATGAAGTAGTATTAATGTTGTATGTTGATGCTTGTGATGTTTATGTATGTGTGTTTACTTTACGCATATTTGCGAGAGAACTTGCTTTACGTAATGTCTTTTTGTTGTCGAGCCCCACGTTGTGGAGCCAATATGGTGCGGTATTAATGTTGTAGATCATTAATTGTAGCTCCGCGTTTGGAAGCCAATATGCGACGGTTGCTGCTTTACGTAATGTTGTTTACATCACGTGTGTTGAAGCCTCCTTGTGACGTCACTCCTTGTTTGGTTCGTAGCTCCCTCTGACGTAGCAATTTGTATCAATTAGTTTCTGAAAGAATTTAAGGTTATGTATATTGTCCTCCGGCTAGCTATCATCTTATCTTGGTAGAACTTGTATCTCTTGCAGTGTGTGAATCGGAAAGGAATCTTTTATTCAGAAATGATACTGATGAAGAAATTGTTTTTATAACTTTTATTGCCGAACACGTTCACTAACACTTTTTACATATTGAGATAGATACTCGCCAAACTCAAACTGTTTGTAATAACTTCTTATTTATCACTTTTAACTCGCATACTTCAACTTTATGTAATTTTTTAAATGTATGATCCTTTATAACAATTCTTGTAATTCTGCTGCGCGTAACTTGACGAAATGAAGGACTGGCTGACGATGTGTAGTGTACACGAAATTTTGATGAACTGCTGGGCGACCGACCTCGGGCCTGGCTTATATACCCCCACTCCTTGACATGCCTAAAGATTATAAATGAACTGCTATTGGCTAATAAAACGCGCCAACATTAGCGTCTATTTTAATATCCAATGAAAACCACTAATACATATTTCTTTTAGGGAACATTCTAGAAGCTTTTACCGAAAAGGCGCGAAACATTACGTAACTTCCTGGTTCCCGGCAATGATAAACAACTCACCCCCTTGCTGCATTATTGCGTTATTGTTGACAGTTTCAGTAAAGCCGTATATTATTATTTACCAATAATAATTACAATTAATAAACCTCTGAAATCAATGTCACAAAAAAAATACATATTCATATTACTATCATTAATTACATCTGAGTAATTTCTGATACAAATTACCGTATCACATCACACAGATGGACACCACGTATAACAAGTTTAGTGCTCATTATAGTGTATGTTACTATCACCGTAAGTAACACACGAGTTATGGAACAAAGATACCAGGAATTTCATCACACAGATGGACACCACTTATAACCAGTTTAGTACTCATTATAGTGTATGTTACTATCACCGTAAGTAACACAGGAGTTATGGAACACAGATACCAGGAATTTCATCACGCAGATGGACACCACTTATAACAAGTTTAGTACTCATTATAGTGTATGTTACTATCACCGTAAGTAACACAGGAGTTATGGAACAAAGATACCAGGAATGTCATCACACAGATGGACACCACTTATAACAAGTTTAGTACTCATTATGGTGTATGTTACTATCACCGTAAGTAACACAGGAGTTATGGAACAAAGATACCAGGAATTTCTTCATGGACACCACTTATAACAAGATTAGTACTCATAGTGTATATTACTATCACTGTGAGTAAGTAACAAGGAGTTATACAAGAAAGATACAAGGAATATCTTCATGAACACCACTTATAACAAGATTAGTACTCATAGTGTATGTTACTATCACAGTGAGTAAGTAACACAGGAGGTATAAAACAAAGATACCAGGAATGTCTTCATGGACACCACTTATAACAAGATTAGTACTCATAATGTATGTTACTATCACTGTGAGTAAGTAACAAGGAGTTATAGAAGAAAGATACCAGGAATGTCTTCATGGACACCACTTATAACAAGATTAGTACTCATAGTGTATGTTACTATCACAGTGAGTAAGTAACAAGGAGTTATAGAACAAAGATACCAGGAATGTCTTCATGGACACCAATTATAACAAGGTTAGTACTCATTATAGTGTATGTTACTATCACAGTGAGTAAGTAACAAGGAGTTATAGAACAAAGATACCAGGAATGTCTTCATGGACACCACTTATAACAAGGTTAGTACTCATTATAGTGTATGTTACTATCACCATAAGTAACACAGGAGTTATCGAACAAAGATACCAGGAATGTCATCACACAGATGGACACCACTTATAACAAGGTTAGTACTCATTATAGTGTATGTTACTATCACCGTGAGTAACACAGGAGTTATGGAACAAAGATACCAGGAATTTCTTCATGGACACCACTTATAACAAGGTTAGTACTCCTAGTGTATTTTAATATTACTGTGAGTAACTAACACAGGAGTTATGTAACAAAGATACCAGGAATGTCTTCAGGGACACCACTTATAACAAGGTTAGTACTCCTAGTGTATTTTAATATCACTGTGAGTAAGTAACACAGGAGTTATGGAACAAAGATACCAGGAATGTCATCACACATATGGACACCACTTATAACAAGTTTAGTACTCATAGTGTATGTTACTATCACTGTGAGTAAGTAACACAGGAGGTATAGAACAAAGATACCAGGAATGTCATCATACAGATGGACACCACTTATAACAAGTTTAGTACTCATTATAGTGTATGTTACTATCACCGTAAGTAACACAGGAGCTATGGAACAAAGATACCAGGAATTTCATCACACAGATGGACACCACTTATAACAAGTTTAGTACTCATTATAGTGTATGTTACTATCACCGTAAGTAACACAGGAGTTATGGAACAAAGATACCAGGAATGTCATCACACAGATGGACACCACCTATAACAAGTTTAGTACTCATTATAGTGTATGTTACTATCACCGTAAGTAACACATGAGTTATGGAACAAAGATACCAGGAATGTCATCACACAGATGGACACCACTTATAACAAGTTTAGTACTCATTATAGTGTATGTTACTATCACCGTAAGTAACACAGGAGTTATGGAACAAAGATACCAAGAATGTCATCACACAGATGGACACCACTTATAACAAGTTTAGTACCATAGTGTATGTTACTATCACCGTAAGTAACACAGGAGTTATGGAACAAAGATAACAGGAATGTCATCACACAGATGGACACCACTTATAACAAATTTAGTACTCATTATAGTGTATGTTACTATCACCGTAAGTAACACAGGAGTTATGGCACAAAGATACCAGGAATTTCTTCATGGACACCACTTATAACAAGGTTAGTACTCCTAGTGTATGTTACCATCACTGTGAGTAAGTAACGCAGGAGTTATGGAACAAAGATACCAGGAATTTCTTCGTGGACACCACTTATAACAAGGTTAGTACTCCTAGTGTATGTTACTATCACTGTGAGTAAGTAACACAGGAGTTATGGAACAAAGATACCAGGAATGTCATCACACAGATGGACATCACTTATAACAAGTTTAGTACTCATTATAGTGTATGTTACCATCACCGTAAGTAACACAGGAGTTATGGAACAAAGATACCAGGAATTTCTTCATGGACGCCACTTATAACAAGGTTAGTACTCCTAGTGTATGTTACTATCACTGTGAGTAAGTAACACAGGAGTTATGGAACCAAGATACCAGAAATGTCTTCACACAGATGGACACACTTATAACAAGGTTAGTACTCCTAGTGTATGTTACTATCACTAAGAGCAAGTAATACAGGAGTTATGGAACCAAGATACCAGGAATGTCATCACACAGATGGACACTACTTATAACAACGTTAGTACTCATACTGTATATTACTATCACTAAGAGTAAGTAATACAGGAGTTATGGAACCAAGATACCAGGAATGTCTTCACGCAGATGGCCACTACTTATAACAAGGATAGTACTCATACTGTATGTTACTATCACTAAGAGTAAGTAATACAGGAGCTATGGAACAAAGATACCAGGAATTTCTTCATGGACACCACTTATATCAAGGTTAGTACTCCTAGTGTATTTTAATATCACTGTGAGTAAGTAACACAGGAGGTATAGAACAAAGATACCAGGAATGTCATCATAAAGATGGACACCACTTATAACAAGTTTAGTACTCATTATAGTGTATGTTACTATCACTGTGAGTAAGTAACACAGGAGTTATGGAACAAAGATACCAGGAATTTCATCACACAGATGGACACCACTTATAACAAGTTTAGTACTCATTATAGTGTATGTTACTATCACCGTAAGTAACACAGGAGTTATGGAACAAAGATACCAGGAATGTCATCACACAGATGGACACCACTTATAACAAGTTTAGTACTCATTATAGTGTATGTTACTATCACCGTAAGTAACACAGGAGTTATGGAACAAAGATACCAGGAATTTCTTCATGGACACCACTTATAACAAGGTTAGTACTCCTAGTGTATTTTAATATTACTGTGAGTAACTAACACATGAGTTATGTAACAAAGATACCAGGAATGTCTTCATGGACACCCTTATAACAAGGTTAGTACTCCTAGTGTATTTTAATATTACTGTGAGTAACTAACACAGGAGTTATGGAACAAAGATACCAGGAATTTCTTCATGGACACCACTTATAACAAGGTTAGTACTCTGATGCAGTAATTTGTATCACAAATTACTTAAATGTAAATAATGATTGTAATATGAATATGCATTTTTATGTGACATTAATTTCAGATGTTTATTAATTATAATTATTCCTGGGAAATAAGTTTATAGGGCCTTACTGAAACTGTCAATAATAACGCAATAATGCAGCGAGGGGGGTGAGCTGTTTATCATTATTGGAAACAAGGAAGTTACGTAATGTTGGCGCGTTTTCGGTAGAAACTTCTGGAATATTTTCTCCCTAAAAGCAATATGTATTCGTGGTTTTCATTGGATATTAAAATAGACGCTAATGTTGGCGCATTTCATTAGCCAATAGTAATTCATTTATAATCTTTAGGCATATCATGGAGTGGGATTATAAATAGGGTAGGTTCGAGGTAGCTTGCCCCGCAGTTCATCAAAAATCTGTGTACACTACACGTCGTCTTTAGGCAGTTCATCAAAATTCTTTGTGCAATACACATCGTCTTAAGTTCGTCAAAATATTTATATGAGATACGTCGGCTATAGATTCACAAGTTATGAAAATCTAAAGTATTATAAAGTTAATTATACACAAAGTTGAAGTACGTGAATTAAAAGTGATCAGTAAGAAGTATTATAACAGTTTCAGTTTGGCGAGTATCTAAATCAATATGTAAAAGTGATAGTGAACGTGTTCGACAATAAAAATTATAAAAACAAATTTCTTCATCAGTGTAATTTTTGAATAAAAGATTCCTTTCCGTTTCACAACCTGTATTGAGACACATGTTCGACCCAAGCCAACAGGATAATAGCTAGCCGGAGGACATTTAAAATGAATTATTTCAAAAACTGATACTAGGGAACGCAAATTGCTAACGCCAGATGGAGCTACAAACCAAACAAATGAATGACGTCATAAGATGGCTTCCACTCACATGAAGTAAACACAATATAAGATCTCCAAGTTCTAATAATTTACGTAAAAACATATTACGTAAGAACCATCTCTCGCAACTCCTAGTGTATGTTACTATCACCGTAAGTAACACAGGAGTTATGGAACAAAGATACCAGGAATTTCTTCATGGACACCACTTATAACAAGGTTAGTACTCCTAGTGTATGTTACTATCACTGTGAGTAAGTAACACAGGAGTTATGGAACAAAGATACCAGGAATGTCATCACACAGATGGACACCACTTATAACAAGTTTAGTACTCATAGTATATGTTACTATCACTCGTGCAAGAGTTTTACAATAAAAAAGAAACTCACAGCACGAGGATCACACATACACGCATTTCAAGTCAGACTATAATATGACCGCTGTGTACCAAGGGAAATGGTATTAATTCATGCATCATAACGTTCTTTTACATATGAGGTACTACCCAAAAGTTCCTGAAGTGCCTCAAGCATACCTGTATCTTATGTTACACCACCATCACCCTTGTGAGTGTATGCATCGCTCCCAGTGCTTGTAATGCCACCTTAAGTCCTTTTATAAAATTTTGTTTAGTGGCTCCTGAATTTCAACTCTTCAACAAGTAGTCCAACATGAAAATGTGCTGGATGAGGAACAGCTGTCATTGTGTTTTTCACCAAGAATTCTTGCATGATGAAAGCTTTGCATTGTTGTGATGGAGAAACTAACTGCCTATCCACCACAGTTCCAGATGTTTTCTCTTCACGTTCTCCCTAAAGAACAACACATTCACTGTTATACCAGGGGGGACAAACTCCAAACAGAAGCAATAGTTGCCTCCAGAATGATCGTCTTCAGCCATTTTTAAACTGCTCGAACCACTCAAAGTTTAGATCTGGCCTAGAGGTGCCAGACCTTCTTCAGTTGTGCCATAGTCAAATGACCAGCTGCCCTCTTCAACCAGGGCCCCAGATCTGGTCCCTCAAGTCTATTGCACAGCGATACACTCGCAGCTGGCTCACATTCTGCTAACTCTGTTCCAACCTGTGTGTCTTGATTGGTGTCCAATGGATTTAGCAATCTCACTGGCACTTCCTTCTGGTAATGCAACAATGCCTTAACGACAGATAGTCCATCCAATGGTGTCTTCCAGTACAAAACCAGGTTCCTCAAGCGCTGGCCTTCTAGATGCACCTTTACCACGCATCTTGCGGGCACAATCACATTCTCCATCAGGATCACTCTGCAGATCCCCGGATGTTCGTTGGGACTCTAGAGTGTCAGCTTATCTCTAGACCCACTGCCGTCCCAGTATCACATCTTCAGCCGCCTCCATGACGAACTCCCACACCCTTACAATGCTCCTCCCTAGGATCAAAGACAACAGAGCCTCCTTTTCCACAGAAAAGGCATTGCTTGATGATGATGATGTGATAGGGCTTAAGGGCGCTCAACTGCTAGGGTTATTAGCGCCCTTACAATGTATAAAATATAAAACTGAAGTCAAAAAACTAAAAACTCACACACAAACCCGCTTGGTCAAAAACACTAAAAAACACAACAGACCAAAAACTAAAATCTACACACTAAAATCATGGTCACTAAAAGAATAAAACGTGTCAAGAACTGTAGAATGCAAGGGACATGAGCGCCTTATGTCGGTCGGGGAGAAGAGCCCCATTAAAACTGACAATATAAAATCTCAAAGCTAATCGACGCTCAGCGCATCAAATGCGCCGATTACGTTGGCCATGCCAACAGGCAGACCCACGCAAACGCGCAGTGTAGCTAAAACTTGACACTCAGTTAAAATGTGGCGCACCGTTAAGGGCACATCACACTGCTGACACAGTGGAGCGGGGTCACCACTGAGCAAGTATCTATGACTAAAAAGGCAATGTCCAATTCGTAAACGGGCTAAAAGTACCTCTTCCCGACGTGTAGAACGAGAAGAGGTACCCCAGACTAACGGGACAGGTTTAATCCCCGCAATTTGTTCCCCCGGTGGGCCGTCGACTCATCGCTCCAAAGTGAGAGGATGCAGCGACATAAAATAACACACGAATCTGACGAGGGAACAACAGACGTAAAAAATCTGGGTGATAAAATCGCCGATTTCGCAGCGGCATTGGCCGACTCGTTCCCCGAGATGCCCACATGAAGGAGACGCTGATGCCAGAGGCACCAAGCGAGTGGACCAGGTCATGTATGCGCTGTACGAGGGGGTGGTAATTGTACATTGCGCGAATACTTTGAAGAGCACTCAGGGAGTCTGAACAAATAAAACAGAGTTGTAAGATGTACTGCTGGATGTATAAAAGTGACTGAAAAATACTAAAAAGTTCGGCGGTAAAAATCGAACATTGCCCGGGTAAATGAAATGTAAAACTACGATTATCATCAACAAAGGCACACCCTACTCCAACATTAGTCTTAGACCAATCAGTATATATAAAACGAAAGTCCCCGAACTGCGCCTGAAGTTCTAAAAAGGCCGATCTAAGAACTGAAGAAGGGGTCTCATTCTTCGACATTGACGTCAACCCAAGGTGACACTGGGCCTCAGCGCGCAACCATGGAGGAAAGCATGTTTCCCCCCTGGGAAGGGCCAACGCTGGCGTAAAGACCAAATGCCGAAGAAGCTTTCAAAATCGAACCCCTGGAGGGAGCAAGGCAGAGGAGCTAATGAAATATTGCCGATCAAGCGAATCTTCGTAAAATACCTTGAAATACGGGTGGTCAGGCAAGCTTGAGAGTCCACAGGCATAGCTGCACAAAAGCATCTCATGCCGGAAGGACAGCGGAGGCTCTGCAGCTTCAGCATATAGACTGGGTACAGGGCTGGTTGGAAAGGCCACCGTAGCGACTCTTATGCCACGATGGTGAATGGCATTCAATCGACGTACTACAGATGGACACGCCGACGAATACACAATGCACCCGTAATCAAGCTTGGATTGGACCAAAGAGCGATAAAGATGTAGCAGCACGGTCCGATCAGCTCCCCAGGATGTGCCACTTAAAACACGTAAAAGATTAAGAGAACGGTCACACTTTGCTTTTAAAAACGAAATGTGCGAAATCCAGCTCAGCTTCCTATCAAATATCAACCCCAAAAATTTTGCCTCGTCTGCAAAGGGAAGTATCCCTGGCCCAAGAGCGGAGGGAAAGCCTCCCGGCGCCAGAAATTGATACAGACGGATTTTTCGGCGGAGAAATTAAAGACGTTGGCGTTACTCCAGGCGTAGAGACGGTCGATACAGCTCTGGAGACGGCATTCGAGTAGACAGGTCCGCCGTGAACTGCAATAAAGGGCAAAATCGTCAACAAAAAGGGACGATGAAATGCCAGGTGGAATACAATCAACAATGGGGTTGATAGCAATTGCAAAAAGTGTGACACTGAGTACAGAGCCCTGCGGTACTCCGTTCTCTTGAATAAAACGACTAGATCAAACCGAGCCCACACGTACACGAAAGACGCGGTCCGTCATAAACTCCTGAAGAAATATGGGAAGACGACCGCGGATATTCCATGCGTGAAGTGTACGTAAAATGCCGCCCCTCCAACAAGTGTCATAAGCTTTCTCCAGGTCAAAAAATACAGCCACCGTTTGACACTTTCAAAGAAATCCATTCATAATATGCGTCGACAGGGACACCAGATGGTCGACGGTAGAGCGATATCGACGAAAGCCGCACTGAGCGTTCGCTAGAAGTTTCTGAGACTCAAGCCACCATGTCAACCGCCCGTTGATCATGCGCTCCATCACCTTGCAAATGCAACTGGTGAGGGAGATAGGGCGGAAGCTGGAAGGTAGTTGGCGATCCTTCCCAGGCTTAAGTATAGGGACAATGGTGGCTTCGCGCCAAACGGAAGGGAAAAAGCCGTCTTGCCAAATACGGTTATAGACCTGTAAGAGAAAGACTTTACTGTCGGCTGAAAGGTTCTTTAACATCAGGACATGAATGCCGTCCGGCCCAGGAGCGCAGTGCCTAAAGCAATGAAGAGCGTGCTCCAGCTCCCTTATTGTGAAAAGTTCATTATAACACTCATTATTAGCAGACCGAAAATTAAAGGTGTCGGAATCCAGCCGGTCTTTAATAGAGCGAAAGCCGGCAGAATAATGGTCTGAACCGGAAACCGCCTCAAAGGCAGCATCCAGAGTGTTAGCGATGGCAGCCGGATCAACTATGGTGGCATTGGAAACCTGAAGGCCAGAAACAGTACAATGCGACACTTTACCTGAGAAGCGACAAAGTTTATCCCAAACAACAGATGAAGGTGTAAAGCGATTAAAAGACTCCACAAAACGAGTCCACGATGCCTTCTTGCTATCCTGAATAATGCGACGAGCCCTGGCGTGCGATTGTTTAAAAGTCGCCAAATTATCAAGTGTAGGGTGTCGCCGAAACACCCTAAGTGGAGTTCTACGGGCACGAACGGCGTCCCGACAATCCTCGTTCCACCACGGAACAGGTGGTCGCCGAGGTTGAGAGGATGAACGGGGAATTGCGCGTTCGGCGGCAGAGAAAATCGTAGACGTAAGGTGCTGCACTAGTTGGTTAATGTCTGCGAAGAGCTGATCGTCAAAATGCACGAGGCTGGAATACAAGCTCCAGTCGGCTTTTCTGAATATCCAGGTAGATAATCTGGAATGCTGGACGTTGTGAGATAGAAGAGAAACGACGCAGGGGTAATGGTCGCTGGAGTAGGTGTCAGCGACGACGCTCCACTGAAGACGACTAGCAAGCTGGAGTGAGCAAACGGTGAGGTCCAAGTGAGAAAATGTACCGGAAGAATCAGAAAGAAACATAGGCTCACCTGTATTGAGAATAGAGAGATTGAACTGGTAAAAAATGTCGGAAAGAAGGGTTCCCCTCGCACAAGCCCTTGGCGAACCCCACAGGGGGTGATGGGCATTAAAATCTCCCAACAGGACAAATGGTGTTGGGAGAGCGGACAAGACATCTCGAAGGTCCGCGTTAGCGAGGGGAGACGATGGAGGTGAATATACAGAGCAAACAGAAAAGAAGAAACCGGGTAACTGCAGTCTAGTGGCAACAGCTTGCAAGTCGGACGTAAGAGTGAGACGTTGAAAATGAACGTCGTTACGAACAACATGACACCTCCATGAGCAGGAGTACCCTCCTCCGGTTCAAGGTCGTAGCGAACCGGAGTATATCCTCAGAGATCAAAAGGATCATGAGGGCGAAGCTTAGTCTCCTGCAAACGCACGACCATAGGCGAATGGGAACGCAATAAAAGTTGCAGTTCCACCCTATGCGATCGTACACCACGTACATTCCAGGTCAGGATAGCCATTAAGAAAAAGGGATAAACTGTCTATTTAGAAGGGCGGCTTAAAATTACCTTTTGTTTAACCTTTGGGCTCAGGCTTTTGGTATGGAGTTGGTCAGATTCCATAGCCTCCTCGAAGGGAGGGCCCACGCGCTCAGAGCCAGAAACCGATTCAAGCGCCGTGAATCGGTTCTGGGTGGCGATGGGTGAGGGGTGCCGCTGAGCACGGCTTGTCCCAGGAGCTCCCTGGGACTGCGACCTCCGAGGAGGAGAAGGTGAACTCTGTTTGCTGTGAACACGCGGAGGTTCTTTTAAAAAGTCTTCTCTTCGAAGTTTCTGCTTCGGTTTTTTCTCAGGGGCTGGTGACTTCATAGACTTTGGACCAGGTTTATAGGGCTTGGTAACTGTAGTTTTAATGGACGGCTGGATGGTAGTGTCGGTCAAAGCAGTCATGGTCAAGTTTGAGTCTCTGCATCCTTCCGGGGTACTGGCGAGGCAACAACATAACTGAATGTTCCCGATCGCAGGAGCGAAGGTTGGCGCGCATGGTAACGCCTCCGAGCTTCGGCGAAGGAGAGTTCCTCCTTTACCCGGATCTTCTGGATCGCCTTCTCGTCCAAATACCGCGGACAGTCGCCAAATGAAGCAGAATGTGACCCTTTGCAATTGACGCAGACGGGGGCTGTTGAACAGGCACCTTCGTGTGAGGGCTGGCTACATGTTGCACAGATGTTAACAGCACTCTTATATGAGACTTGTGTATGCCCAAAACGTTGGCATTTAAAACAACGCAGAGGTCTAGGAATATAAGGCCTCACAGAAATCCGTTCGTACCCTGCGGAGATGCTCGTGGGCAGATCGACGCCATCAAATGTTAGAAACAGGGTATGAGTGGGTACCAATACGCCATCGCGTTTGGTCTGCACTCGATGAACCGCTGTCACCTTCTGGTCTGCAAGATATTCGACCAGGTTCTCGTCCGATATGCCATCGAGGCTATGCGTGGTGACAACGCCTCGACAAGAATTCAATGTGCGGTGCTTCTCAACATGGATAGGATAACCGTGGAGAAGCTTGGCGCTCAACAAGGACTTACTTTGCACTAACAACGAACCATTGCGAAGCCGAGTGCAGGAAAGAACCAGACCAGCAATTGCATCAATGCCCTTCTGGATGATAAAAGGGTTCACCTTCTCGAATGATTGTCCTTCCTCTGTACGGGTAATCACTAAGTAACAACCAGCTGTTGGTGGTGCTACTTCAGTTACTAAAACTTTTCGGCGCTTGTTGTTTATAATGGAGAAAGGGTGCTCCATAGCGAAAAAATGCTCCACCATTGCAACCGTCTCTGACCTCGGGCTCTGACTTCCCGTCATTACCCCGGCTTGGGTGAGTGGCCTATCTATACCAAATTCACCCCAGGGTCACACCTCCCAGAACATAGACAGAGGGACCCAATCGCCATCAGAAGTCAGCAGCTTATGCAATGGCCCCCCGCAGGACTGCAGTTGAACAGCGGATACGAACACAAACCCTACATGACGACCCCGGGTGGTGGGGATGATGCCATTACTCACTCACCCAGCTGCGCACCAGTGTGCGGGTATCCATCAGGCTGTGTCCACGGAGGATTAAAAGAAAAGATAAAATAAATAAAACTGTGTGGGCATTTCGCACGCAAGGTAGGCTGGCGAGGAAGAAAAAGAGATGTACGAATGTCGTGGTGCGAAATGGCCGGAAAATGACAAGGGAAGAAAGAAACGATGGCAAGGTGCGGTATGAATGTAATGCAAAGAACGCACGAGAGCCTACCTTGTGTCCCCCGGTCACGAGAACGAACCCACCTTGACCGGATGAGGGTGGAAGGATGATGGTGATGATTGGCTCGGGAACCCCCGGGTACGCCAAACCCGCACTCACATAAGGTGAGCCCCTAGGGGGGCATTGCTTGATGCCATCACTAGTTGGTAAGGCTGATTCTACTCCTTGACGGCCATGTCAGGTCTGATTGCAGATGCAGCTGCATCTGTGTCCCAGCATAGCTTCCCTTGTATCCAACCGTCTTTGGCAAGGCTGTCCATTCTTCTGTTCAAGGCACGCCTGTTACTTGATGGGGCAATGAAGACAGCCACACCGGTGCTTATTCATTTCCTGGTTACTACTCGGCTTAGTGTGGACAATCCTCTGTCCCCACTGTATCGAATGCTCCTGGTCTTCAAGGTAGGTGCTGTTGTTACCTTGGCTCAGTCATTAGTGCCTCGTGGATGGTATCAGGCACTCTCGTATCTTGGCATTACACACTCTATCACAAAGCAGTAGGCAGCTTCTTTGGATATGAAACTGGGCAGGATGTCCACAATAGCTTTATTCACTAGCTGTTCAACTGCCTGCAGCATCTGCCCTGGCTGTTGCAGCTTTGATGTGAGCTGACTACGATAGGCTGAGGCCAAGCATTGGTTCCCGAACCGGTTTTCAAGGGCTTCCCAGATGGAATCCTATTCAGAATTTCTGCTGCCTGTACCTGTAGGCTGGCTATTAGCTGTGTGGCTTCCTGCTCTGCTGACCATCAATTGTGGGCGGCAATGGCAAATTGTTGGCAGAAGACTTCAAAAGTTGATGTACTGTCATATTTTGGTATCTTGACGTGCATGGATTTCGTGTTGCCTCAAGTCCTTTAGTCTTCCACTAAGCATTTTTTCCATCATGGTGTTCAGTTCCTTGGCACTGTCATTGAGTCTTCCTTGTAGGACAGTAAGCTGTTCACAGACGTCAAAGCATTAGCTGAGGTCTTTCACCTTCCTGTCAAGCTCCTCCATGCTGGCCAGATGCTTGTCAATTTTGGTCGACAGCTCTGCCTTGATCTTACACATTTCTGTCTGCATCTTATTCATTCCAGAATTCACTGTCATTATTTCACTTACTATCGTATCCATTTCAGAAATTACATTCTCCATCTTCTCCATTTTTACCAATAATGTTTTAACCATCGCAGAACCCACTTCTGTCACCAATGTGACAAATGAGAACAGTTTATTTATCACTAGGCACTCAAGAGTAATACAAACATTACACTTCAGTCACTTTGGCATACGACACAACTGTAACTGATCCATACAATAATTGAACTGCACCTTCAACACTCAACTCAATACAATACTGTCTGAATTCAGCAACATTGGCTTGTCCTGCTGACAGGCCCCTTATATAAGCCTCGCATACAAAGCAGAACTTTCAAGAATAAGAACATACCATAAAGGCCCAAAAGGAATCCTCTGTAGCATGGAAGTGGCACACAATGGCTATTGTCCCATGCGCCCATTGTTCTAGAGAGGGACTTTGGCCATTAGCCTAACCACGGCAAGTAAATATACTGGCAGGCACTTGCACTGCCGGTCTGTATGAAACTTAGTGTGCGTGGTCACAAATATTATTTTAAAATAAACTGAAGGAATTATTTTGATCAGAAATACTAAACAAATTATGATCCCTTGTTGTTCACAGTATTAATCATAATTTTAAAGTTAGCAATAGTTTCCTTTTTAATGTTTTTCACTCTCACTGTTGTCTTGTAAAGGGATGTAATCACTATCACCATTCACAGTGTCATTTTTTTCCCGCATAAATTGAAACGGTTTTCCCCTTCTAATTCGATGTCAATGTGTGACAATATTTTGTCATCTTTCAGATGTCTCCGTGCCATCTTAGTACAGAAAATATTGTTGGTTACTTAGTAAGTCTTTAAAGTGGGTGATCACTGAAAATATAGATAATTAAATTTGTTTTTAAAATGATGTCTCAGCAGTGAACAATGAGAAATCTCTTCTTATATCCCAGGAATCTGATGCTGCTGTATTGAAGAAATAAATTCGACTTTCGTTTTTGTTTATTTATGATCTGGTAGAATTACATACCTCTTTCACTTTACTATTTGTGAAAGAACCTTTTTACATTTCACAATCACTCCAAAATATCATCTCCTGCTGGAGCATAAATAATTTACCCTAGCTTAGCTACTATTTCAGAACACCAACATCCAGCTTGGGTTCTAATGAGTACCCTCTAGGCTACTACTGAATTTGTTAGAAAAAACTCTTTTTAGCTCCATGGCAACATTCATTCTTTTGATCTCATTTATTAATGGAATCAACACCCATTCACCCTTCTGCTGCCTAGATTTTTTTTCTTAGGTCAGTTTTATTAGTGTCTGCCATATTTAACCTTTACATAAATAAATTGAATGAACCCAAAACAGAAATATAGGTTAGATTAAGTCAATGCTTAATTTCATAATAAACACAAATTAACAATTATCACAATAAATATACAAATATAACCTCTAATGAAAATAATTATGTGTTTTCTCATATATATATAAACAATCAGGTGAGTCGACTAAGTTTCTGTTTCATCACAAATAAACTACTATAACAATAAATGATTCTCGAGCTAGCTGGAAACAATGGAACATAAATTTTTATTTGCAGAGCAACAATGAAAGTATTATTTTTAAAACTGAAGAAGCAGGAAAGATGAAATATGCTACCAGTCAAATTGACTGTGGTCTTAAAAGGTAGCAGTGTATGATTTAAGGATTTATAATTATATTTCAAGAATAGCATTTTATCAGGCTTGAGGTTCTTTTATGTGCCATAAATCTATGACATAGGACCACTTCCCTTCTGAAGGAAGCCATGCGACGAATTTTTATCCATCGCCCTCTGCCAGGTTTGAACCTGCAACCTTGGGAACTAGAGGCAGCCACTAAATTCACAGTGAGTCACTTCACTGGCATCAATATTAGACAATTATACATCATTTTAATAAGAGAGGAGGAGGAGGAGGAGGAGGATTTGTTTCCTGCACTGCAGAGCAAACCAGACCAACATATAGTATCCTGTCACTGTAGTATTCATCACAAACACTCCTTTGCCTGCACCAATCAGGAAGCAGCAAACACTGAAGTGACCAGCCAGCAGCCACTGTGAGACCAAAGATGTCTGCTATAGTTGCAGAAGAAGGAACTTTTCGACTATAGAGCCCAGATGAAAGCCTACGTGATGGAGTGCTCTCCATTATGTCATGCTCTGCAGGGGGTAGGGTGAGTGCTACCATCACGTCACGTACCTTTTCTTTCAGTGTTACATTCATTAAATATACCAGATATGCCTAAAACCTGCATGCAATTTTACAAGTATAAAGTATATCATGAATTGTCTTCCTCTTTGAGAAATTATATTACAATTTTAGCCTGTAAATCAAATTGTGGCTTGAGCTATCATGTTTGTTACCTTGAATCTCATAACATCCTCCATCTTGGCAGTTTTTCCATTGCTCACACAGCTCTGGAAGAAGCTTGGGGCAACAGACACTCCGAGAGCTTCTGATGTCATTCCTGTCCTGGCTCGCTCAGCGTTAGTTGCAATCACACGAAATGTACCAAACAGGAGTACCAACAGTCGCTGCGTGTGAAGTGGCAGTGAGGTTATCAATCTGTATAACACATAACAGCAAGGTGCAGGTTTTCAAAGCCACAAGTCCTTGTACTTTTCAAACACTGGAAATTTGAACATAAAGGGATGAAAATGTAATTTTTTTAGTTATTAGGAATGCTATAGGTATTCTCAGCTTCTGGAGGAGGCCACTACAATTGATCCAGCCCATGAACTGGACCTGTATTTGTATCAGCTGTGAGGAACAAACAGCTCATCATTACTGTATGGATGCAGAAGCAGCTAAAACATTCTTCAGTTTTATTATTTATCATTTCAAGTTATTGCCTTGATGGTTTGAAATTCCAGTAGTATACCTGGTTATGTTGCAGTATTCATGCGTGTGTTTATTACTACCTGATGTTTGTAATGATCATTTAATTAAATTTACTCTCTGTACTCTTTATGAAGTTACTGTACAATCATCTACAACATGTTCCCATTACCTCCTAGAACTGTAATTTCATGAAACTCCTATGCTATTCATAATAATGGATAAAAAATTCACTGATATTTGCATAAATGGAAATGAAATATTAGCAGATTTTATATTTCTTATCTTAACCTCCCGCACAACCACTTTGAAATTCTGGATATGTTGTATGGAAGTTTATATAATACCTCAAAGAGATGCTTGCTACATATTTTTTAATTATTCATTAGATATGGTTTCAGTATGTTAATAGGAATTTTTTTTTTAATGTATGTTTAACTAACAAGTTACTTAATTTATATGAATATAGTAGAATCTCTTTAGTACATTTTTGCAGGGACCCAAGGATCTGGAAATCATAGTTGGGAAAATGCGTTAACCAAATACAAAATCTGCAATTTAAGAACAATTATGTAATAAAATCTGATGATACATCTTACCTCCAAAACGGATGTGAAATATAGACACTATTCACACTGGTTTGAAATACATATCTATGGTTGATTGTTATGTTGGTTTTAATGCCAACATTTTATGTACATATTGTTTAGTAAAGTCATTACATCATTAACTTTGAAACTAAACACATATTGCTTCACTACGTCCATTGCCGCTTCTGACACTGTAGGGATTGGCTCATCATCACTTTCATCTCCCACTGATGCTTCTTCTTCTATCGGCACTATTTCACACACTGGAAATTCATTGTCAATGTTTACATGTGTTCCAAAAGACACATTCTTCACTCTCAGAAAACTCATCTTCCAGCATGATGAACAAGGCTTTATTAAAGCAGTTCCTATGGTATCTTGTGTCACAGAATCCCAGCAGTCCTAATGAAATGCATGGCATATAAGACTGTGGTTTTTCTTGTCGTAGATTTCAGTGCAGCCAACCTTCTCTGTACGAGCTATTTCCAATATGTTTGTTTCATGCACCAAATTATGTCTTGATCTAATGCTTGTAGCTTACTTGTGCAGTTTTCTGAGAGAAAAATGATCTTTATGTTTTTTAAATTGGAAACAGTTGGTGGATGAGCGGACACTGAATGCAATTTTCCTGCTTCTTATCCCCAGTCTTGCATCACATGCTCTCATAAGAAATTTTCAAATAGCATAGAAGTTATCCAGGCTTTTGTGTTGGAAGTGTACTTACATGGAAAAGATTGTACATTCTTGAAGCATCGTGGACTGCATGCTTTTCCAATAACCAGCGGTACCAACTTCTCCATTCTGTTTTTGTTATAACACAAGAAAACTGTAATCCTCTCCTTATTAATTTCCTGCCGTGACACTTAGTGCCCTTAAAATCCAGGTGTTGTTTGTCAAAAGATGGAAAAATAGTCTTGTTTCTCTGCATTATAAACACAGTCAGGGCATTAGTCTTCCAAAATTGACGGGAGCATTGTATTTTCACACAGTGTAGTGTCATCTAGGGCAGCAGCCTCACCTCGCACACATCTGTAAACTAAGCCATGTCGATTTTTTAATCTTTCAATCTGGCCATTGAACACTTTGAAATCATCCAGTCCCATCTTCTGTGTTGCCTGAGCTCGACCAGAGTACCGTCTATTGGCACATTTGAAGCTCTAGCTTGGTAAAACACTTTAGTAGAGCATCTTCTAATTTTGGAAACTGGTCAGTTTGTTTGTTTGTTTGGTTTAAGGGCGTTCAACTGCTAGGTCATTAGTGCCCTGAAACTGGCCAGGGTGATTACGCTTTCTTTTAGCATTTTTCCCTTCAAAACAGTTAAAATCAATTAGTTTGCTAACACGATAAGGTTGACGGAGGAATGTTTAACTTTCGTGCTATATCTATACATTTCATATTTGGATTGTGATCTACTTGTTCAGGAATTTTCTGTTTTTCTATTTTGGATATTTGCCGTACATTCTTTTTCTCCACTGTAAACAAAAGGTTAAAACACAATCTATGTATGTTTGGTCAACACTCAATAGTAGAAACTATCGTTGGCATTCATCACACCAAACTAAAGCATTCTCTATCCCGCCCACACAATCGCATCAACAAATATATAAACACAAGTATGTCATTTGATACGGTAATTTGTATCACAAATTACTTAAATGTAATTAATGATTGTAATATGAATATGTATTTTTATGTGACATTGATTTCAGAGGTTTATTAATTGTAATTATTATTGGTAAATAATATACGGCTTTACTGAAACTGTCAGTAATGGCGCAATAATGCAGCGATGGGGTGAGTTGTTTATCATTACCGGGAACAAGGAAGTTACGTAATGTTTCGCGCGGTTTCGGTAGAAGCTTCTAGAACATTTCCTAAAGCAATATGTATTCGTGGTTTTCATTGGATATTAAAATAGACGCTAATGTTGGCGCGTTTTATTAGCCAATAGCAGTTCATTTATAATCTTTAGGCGTATCTTGATGTAGGCCTATAAATAGTGTAGGTTCGAGGTAGCTTGTCCCCAGTTCAACAGAATTCTCAATACTCTACACGTCGGTCTCTCAGTTCGTCAGTCAGTCCTTCATTTCGTCAAGTTACGCGCAGCAGAATTACGAGAATTATTATAAAGTATTATACAGTTAAAAAATACACAAAGTTGAAGTACTCGAGTTAAAAGTGATAAGTAAGAAGTTATTACAAACAGTTTCAGTTTGGCGAGTATCCAGATTAATATGTAAAAGTGTTTGTGAACGTGTTCGGCAATAAAAGTTATAAAACCAATTTCTTCATTAAGTATAATTTCTGGATAAAAGATTCCTTTCCGATTCACACCCTTACATAGAGATACATGTCCTACCAAGATAAGATGATAGCTAGCCGGAGGACAATATACAAAACTTTAAATTCTTTCGGAAACTAATTGATACAAATTGCTACGCCAGAGGGAGCTACGAACCAAACAAACGAATGACGTCACAAGAAGGCTTCAACTCACATGAAATCAACACTGATGTAAACAACATTACGTAAAGCATCTTCCGCATCAAATTGGTTCCCAAATGTGGGGCTAACAAATACAAATACACAAAAAACATATTAAGTAAATGTAACATTAATACCGCATCAAATTCCGCACCACATTGGCTGAAGGTCAACACCCTGAGTGGACTGACCAAAGCAGTGAATGAGGACTTCGAACAAGTAAGCACCTACCCCCCACTGGACCAACCAAGGATTGGTCAAAATAGCAAATGAGGATGCCAAACTTTGAATGTAGTAAGTGGGAGCAAGAAAATATACTAAACAAATGTTATTTATTACATGTGGTCCTGGAAGTTTTATAATTCAATGTCCTACACAGGAAGGAAGGAAGGAAGGAAGGAAGGATGGATGGACGGAAGGAAGAAAAAGAAAGAAAGAAAGAAAGAAAGAAAGAAAGAAAGAAAGAAAGAAAGAAAGAAAGAAAGAAAGAAAGAAAGAAAGAAAGAAAGAAAGAAAGAAAGAAAGAAAGAAAGAAAGAAAGAAAGAAAGAAAGAAAGAAAATAACCAGGAGAAATATTCAGGAAACATAACCAAAGAAATACTATAACCTTAAGAGTTCAAAATTGCATAACCTACTTTAATAGTTGCTGTCAGTGAGAAGAACTCAGTTCATTGTCAACATATGAAACAGAAAAAAATACAAAACAAAAAAATACCTATTAACACCCTCATGAAAACAATTATGTAGAAACAAACAATTTTCACAATATAATTTAGTTTACACATTAACATACACATTATTGGACATTGTCATAGAAAAGATGAGCATATTTTTCCAGACGCATGAGATTAAAGCAGTTTAAAAAATTAGAAGACGGTGTGTTTTATTTGTTAAAAATATGTACATAAATTGAAGTACAATAAAATACAAAAATAAATTAAAAATGGCATAATAATGTAACTTTTGCTTATCCCTGCAGATACTAAGAACTCAATGTACAATCATTTTAAATCAAAATCACCGCAGTTGTATCGCCTGTGAAAGATTATCCAAATGTCTGAGTCATTTTTACATAAAATGAAACAATACACATCATGTAAAACAATAACATTCAAAAAATACTTATTGGATTAACAAAGTCTTCCAAGGACCATTCATCTGAAAAATCAATTTTATGTGGACATTTCATCCAATTTTTCTGGGGTGTGATCACTAATTCCAGTATCAACAGTTATTGAAAGCTCACATCTATTGCGGGCTAGTTAGTGACATCATGGTTTACATTAAGTTGGGTTCTAGGAGTAGAGCAATTATAGTTGACAATGTCCCCAGTGGCTCTGCCCCTTGTATCTGATAGGCTGTGATAGCTGCGGAGGAATTGTCCCCATTCATGTTCTTTTCTTTGAAAATTCCTACGCTTTCTCATATCATCATCAGGCCTGGGGTGGGTGAGACAAGATGACATGGTAGGTGAGATGACACAGGCCAATGTGTCCTCTGGCGGTCCACGCAGTCTTTAAGGGCTTCACAATAAAGGGTAAGGGTAGTTTTTTGAAGTTGTAAGGTAACCAGGTCCTACGAGTACAATATTTTATATTTTATTACACAATATCATGGTTAAAACACTGCACATTCAAAATACAATAGCTGTAATTTTCATTGGGTGCTATACTAAATGCACAAAGTGTTGATTCCCTTGTGGACAGCTGAAAATAAGGGTAGTAGAAGTTTTTGACAGTTGTATGGTAACTTATAATTTTTTCCAGATTCTAAAACACCAGTGTACCAAAATCACAAAAAAAAACTCCCTGATAATGTTCGACACAATCAGAGGGAAAGTTGGCAATATGAATATGACATGCAACTCCCCCCCGCCACATGCACGCCTTTTTCTAAAGATACTCTTTCTTTCTCTACCACATACACAGTAGGTACAAAAGGTATTGCACTCCAGAGATTTCACCAAAATACATGTTTTGAGGCCCTCTGAATCTAAAAAAAACAAAACACATTTTTAAAAAATGGTCTGTGTGTGTCTGTGAACAGCATAATCGGATAAACACCAAACTTGGTTATTTAGGTTCAGTAGCTTCCAAAACTGTGACACTTAACATTTTCAAGACAATCCCCCCAACCAAACTACCCTTTACATGGAACATTTTTCAAAAATTTTTTATTTCCTAAAATTTGATTAAAAGCATTAAAGATATTTACATGACAAATAAAATGTGTATCTTGAATTTTCTGCAAATAGCTTATGAAGTCCTCTTCATTCAGAAGGAATTTTGTATAATCTTAAATAACTGATAATTGTCAAGTGATAGACGAAAACATACTACACTAGGGGTACCATGCTAGCCTCTAGTTCCCAAAGTCATGGGATCAAACCTAGTGGAGGGCAATGGATTTTTTCGGCCGTAGCATGGCTTCCTATGGAAGGGAAGTAAAGCCAGTGGCACATAAAAGAACCTCAAGCCTGACAAAGAGGCCTCTGAGCAAAATTTTCAATCTTTCATGCCCAATATAAAATGCAACACTAAAAACCATAGTAGTTATGAGTATTCCATAACTAAAACTCAATTTAATTTGACAAACTACACAAAAATCTAGATATCTTTAAAACACAATTTATTTCTAATAACTTTTTTTGTGGCATAAGCCATTTCTGAAATATCTGTAATTAAGGTTCGCATTGTTCATTATTGTATGGAAAGAGTATGGACTTTTTAAGGCCAGCATATAGTACCTTGTACTTAAACATTTGACTATCACTGTTCTCTTAGTATCTATACTGAAATGCGTAATGTAGCTATTTCTCTCAATTAAAATGAAGTAGGTAGAAAAACAAGCTTTTGTAAGATCAATTTGTATACCTACTAATAAACCACAGAGGGTAGAGAAAGTCATGTGAACTTAAAATATGATTTTTTTAATTCATAGAGCTTCAAAATGTGTATTTCTGGTGAAGTCTTGGTATCAAATTTTTGGGTAGAATGCAACACGTTATCTACTTACTATAGGTAAGTAGTAGATAAGTCAAATTAAACACATTTGCAGGTCCATCAACTTAAGAAACCCAAACTTTGATCACATCTGCCACCTGAGGAAGACTGGAAGTCACGACAGATAGGGGGAGCCCCCAGATCAGCAAAGCCCATTGGTATTCCTACCAGTATTTCCATTAGGACTACACCTTATTTCTAAAAAGGGCCCCCAGCTTACTCCAGGTGGAAGAGGATAGGTCACTTACATGTGTCGACCTAAAGGTAAGCCTATTGAACAACAGTGACCAACACACCATCTACCAGCTCTTCAAGATATTAAGACGTCGCACAACCCACCCTGGGCTTTGCCAATCTCTCAGGCAGTACTTGTACCCATCCCTAAGAGGGGGAAGTCATTTCAGTGGAACTGAGTGCTAAAACCTGTCTCCATATTTAATGCAGAACTAACCTGTGTATGTGATCTCGTTGTTCCTCAGTATTTGGCAGGTCTATAACCGTGAACAGCCTCTGTTCCACATCACGACCAAAGATACCACCAGGCAACTTGCGTAGGAACTTCTTCAGTACGGATGCTATTGTGTAGACGGAAAAGTTGTCCATGTTAACCAAACGTCCAGTTTGTAGAAAATGAATCAGTTTCTTCATGTTGCCTTGGTGACCCGGAGCTCTGAACACATCCTTCTTGAATGGTGCTTCTTTGTTCAGTTTTAGAATTAGAACCTGCAGAATCACAAATATCCACATTAAATCCCTACATCCAACTGGAAATTTGCTAACTCCCTAAAACTGAAACCTGTAAAATTCTTTTTCATGCAGAAAAGCGTAATAATTTTGTGTTGACATAAAATTCAGAATGTCTAAAATGTTCCGTGTAGTAAGTATACAAAAATTTCAAGTAACACAAATGTAAATTCCATTTTATAAGGATTCTCAAAGACCTGGTAGTACTGCATCATGGTGAAATTCTTCCTGGTACCACAATAAACACACATTAAATCAAAGAACACTACTTCAAAAGCTATAAACAGATTTCTAGTTCACATTTTACGTTCATAACCAACTATAAACAAACACTGCCACAAAAATGGGAAACTTATATCCCACTGCCATAGATCAAGAATAAAATAAGCAATTTAGGTGAGGGAGTTGACTTTACAATTCACATCCATTACAGAATGTTTGCATAAGTTACTAGTGGTGCAATCAAATTTTAAATCTGTATGATATGGGTTTTGTTACAGCCCAGTGAAGGTGGACCATGATCGTGATGAAGGATAGACAAACAGACAAGCTCTGGTCTATCATAGTACTGTGTACCATTTACTAGAGGTCACTAGTGGTGCTATACATTTTCTTGCAGCCCAGTGAAGAGGGACCATGATCATGATGGACAGACAAACAGATAAGGTTGTCGCAGTCTATGGATCCCCAAGCGGCAGCCTTTGTACAGTAGCCAAACACTTGTCCCCTACCTCCCCTAACCGCAAGCACCATAAAATTAGTGACAACCATATACACATGTGCATTGTTGCCAAAGTTTAAAATAGTATTTGAAAGCAAAACTTTGCCGCTGATTTCCGCATGTACAAAACACAATCATGCAGTTTGTCTTGCTTACTTTATACACAAATGCAGTAAATAACTATGCATCGCATAATAATTACATTTCTGTTAGGAACGCTTTAGAATATGACTCAGGAAGAGCTGAACTTATATTACGCTACAAGAATGGAAATGCATGTTAACATATCCGAGACACTTAGAAACGCGTCCCAAATAAACTGTAGGTTGTTGGACTATCATTAAACAATTAAAATGCATTAATACGAATTTATTTTGAAAGGAATGTTTACTCCCAAACAAAATTATCATTTTTATTGTTATTTACCCTAATAGCTCGTTTACTCCCAAACAAGATTATCATTTTTTTTTTGTTATTTACCCTAATAGCTAATTTTTATAAGTACGGGCTGTATATTTGCAGTTCGGCTTATTGTAATTATTATTGTGCTATGGTAAAAGTATTCTTTATTTTGTCTGTCCTACAACCACAGAATGTAGAAAAACCAAGTTCCAGAAGATGTAAACAAAACCACTATATATGTAAAAGTTAAAAAAGAAGAAACAGGTGAAAAAAGCAAAGCGAACGCAAGTTTTTTGTGTCACTCTGGAGAGATAGGTGCTTTTTTCGTACTTTTGAAATTTATAATAAATTTGCTTCACAGCGATGTTTTATTAATATAAACTTAAATAAAAAGAAACTGGGTATTGTTCAAGATCCGTGAGATTTATTAGCATAGCAGCTTGTGTTTAATTAAATTAATAACTTTATTATAAAATGCAGGACAAGTAAGAATACGGAAGACAAAAGAAAGGAAATAAAAAATCTTATGTGTTATATTCACATGATTATCTCTACTCACTCTTTTATAACTACTTTTACGAAAGCTTATTCTTCTATCTACTGCTTCTTAAACGAGATAAACTTTCATTGCATATTTGTAATTATAAGGGCACACAGGCTAAAGCGAGTCAGATTTTTAAAAACAGATGAATATACCATGACTTTGAAATTCCATGCTCTTAGCAAGACCACGAGAAAAATACAAATAGGGAATTGCCATTTGTAAAAAGTACAAGTATTTCTAAATTCAAACCAGTAACAAACAATTTCTCGGAAACGATTAACACAAATTGACATAAACAGATTGCATTTTACTCACAGTAAGATTTTGTATATCTCTTACGGTTTACCAGTTATACAGAAAGTTGAGAATGAGAAAGAGTTTACAGGTTATTCCCAGAAAATAAAATTCAAAATACACATTTTATTTTTCATGCAAATAACTTAAACATGTAGTATTTTAATACAAAAATCGTTATAGCTGTTTTTGAGAAATTCAAAACAATAACGAACATTTTTCCACGTAATGGGTAGTTTGGGATGGGGGGGGGGGATTGTCCCGAAAATCTTTGTGTCGCATCCTTCGAAGAAGCTGAACTTAAATACCAAGTTTGGTGTTTAAGCGACTTTTAGTTTTTGTTTTGCTGTTCATAAACACAAACACAGAGCTTTTAAAAATGCCTTTTTGGACTCAATGAGCTCAAAACGTGTATTTCTGGTGAAATCTCTGCATCAAAATTTTGCGCGGAACACAATATTTCCCCTACTTGATATTTGGTAAGAGGAAGTAAACATGGCTTGTTTTCAAACTACGAGTTAACTTGAACAAATTATGAAAGACAAGAAAAGGATTGTAAATTTATAGTTAAAAAATAAAGTTTTGAACTTACGTTTACTCGTCGTCACTTTCTCCTACATGTATCACAAATCTCTCCTGGCTGCTGTCTGCATCGTGACTTATGTATTTGTTCTCAATTTTGATAGTATGCTGTACACAAGATGCCCAAACCTGGGAGCCAATTTTTTTAGTTCCCTCACGTAACAGCTCACATACACTGTTGGTGTCACATTGTTTTTCCTAGCAAATCCTTTCAGTTGGGCCCATATTAGTTCTATAGGATTAAATATGCAGTGATAGGGTGGAAGACGCAAAACTTCATGACCGCGAGAAGCTGCAAGTTCATCAACTACATACTTTATGGCTATGTTTGCAGATCGGATTGTTTGTATAAGGACGGCTTTTATGGGAATGGGGTTCCGCTCTTCCATGAACCCTCGTGTTCATGCTGGGAATTTGATAGCTTGCATTGTCCATTATTATTACACATTTTGTGTTATTTGGAAAGTTTGCAAGCAGACTATTCAAAAAGCATTTTACGAAAACTGCCGCTGTCATTTCATCATGACTGTCAGCTCTGCAGTCTCCAATGTTCTTGGCTGACAAAAAAAGACAATTTGGCAACCACCCTTCACTGCCTCCAGCATGAAGCACCATAATACGTTTCCCTCGTGACGACGGTGACTTTAGTACGCAGTTGCAGGTACCGTCGTCCCATCCCATCTTAGCAACGTCGTGAGTGTCGAACCAGGTCTCATCAAGATAGATGATCTTAAAACCCTATGATTGCAACTCCCGAAGCTATGGAGGAATCGGTATCTCCAAGCCACTATTCTTGCAGATTCCATTACCACGCTCCTCTTCTTTACGCGACGAAAACGAAAACCCAGCTTCTTGAGCAGCTCGCGAAGTGTAGTTTCTTCGTAAGAAAAGTCTGCTACAGTTTTCAAATGCTGCAATAGTTCACGGACCGTGGGCGATTGTCCTTTATTATAAAATCGGTAAACTTCGCGCCTGATAAAGTCACAACCGAAATCGTCCACTTTATTAAACTTGGCCCTTTTGTTGCCTGGCTTTTTAGGAGTCACTGGACCTCTCTGGATAACATTCCGCACAGTTTTTCTGTCCAGCTTCAGGATTCTTGCGGTCTCCGATATTGAACCCTTACCTAAATGGTTCTTTTCTACATATTCCTGAACATTACACACAAACATCTGGCTTTGCTTATTCAAAGCTTTTGTAACTCTTTTCTTTGTGGTCCTGGCACTACTGGTACTCGGTTGGGGGTCATTTGCTGGTGCGGCCGGAGGGACGGCAACTTGGTTCATTTCCCAAGGTCTCCAAAGCTCTGGTCTATCATAGCACTGTATAACATTTACTAGAGGTCACTAGTGGTGCTATACATTTTGTTGCAGTCTAGTGAAGGGGGACCAAGATCATGATGGATAGACTCACTGATAAGCTCTGGTCTATCATAGCACTGTATACATTTACTAGAGGTCACTAGTGGTGCTATACATTTTGTTACAGCCCAGTGAAGGTGGACCATGATCATGATGGACAGACACACAGATAAGCTCTGTATAACATTTACTAGAGATCACTAGTGGTGATATACATTTTGTTGCAGTCTAGTGAAGGGGGACCAAGATCATGATGGATAGACTCACTGATAAGCTCTGGTCTATCATAGCAATGTATACCATTTACTAGAGGTCACTAGTGGTGCTATACATTTTGTTGTAGCCCAGTGAAAAGGGACCATGATCATGAAGGATAGACACACAGATAAGCTCTGGTCTATCATAGCAATGTATACCATTTACTAGAGGTCACTAGTGGTGCTATACATTTTGTTGCAGCCCAGTGAAAAGGGACCATGATCATGATGGATAGACTCACTGATAAGCTCTGGTGTATCATAGCACTGTATACATTTACTAGAGGTCACTAGTAGTGCTACGCATTTTGTTGCAGCCCAATGAAGGGGGGGGGCATGATCATGATGGATACACTCACAGATAAGCTCTGGTCTATCATAGCACTGTACACCAATTAGAGTCTGCAATCTTAAGTTACAATATAATGCTTTGTCATGCCCATGGTGAAAATCTTTTACACTTTGCATCTGCCCAGAAAGTTGCAAGATGGTTTTACTGCCATTATTTTACAGGAAGGCCATAAAACTTGTCAGGTATGAACAATGATAAAATCCTTAAGAGCACTTACATGCATTTGCTCACATTGTTAGTAGGTGTCGTGATGTAAACTCATGTATAGCAAGTTGCACAGCATCCTAGTTCTTACCAGGGAGTGAGGAAATGTAATGTAGAGAGATGTCTGAATATTTGTTCAATGGAAGTTATTTTTAAAAGCTCATTATCTCAAATTATTTTCCACTATCATGATAGATGGTCAGCAGTTACATTGGTTGGATTTATCAGAGGTTCACTCCATCTGTGGCAAGGCTGTCAGCAGTAGACAGAGTTTAATTGCAAGGGGCTATGTGATTTGAAATTCATGGCATATTCGTAAATCTGGGAAAGGTCAGTTGGCAATAAAGTCATTTGCTCTCTTTCACACCTGGTAAGTTGGTATGTTGATCAAAAACTGAGCAGTGCAGACATGGTTTCTGTCCATTTCTTCTTGAAGTTCACAGAAAGGGCATATAGAAGATTCTGCTATGCCAAACCTGTGTAGATGTTTTGTCATGGCCTTTAATAACCTAAAATCTGCTATGAAGGATATTCTTGGTAGCGTAATAATTCTAGTCATGTTAGGTAAATTTTCCCATTGTTTGCGATACATATTCTACCTTTCCATGATGCAGCTGTTATTAACAGAAAGGACACCTGACAAAGTCATGTGATGAACTAAAGGAAGGGGCTGCTCACCAATAAGCATTGGTCAGCTTGACGAGTTAATCATATTTCTTCCTTTCCATACATTAGAGTCCCTCTTTAACCTTTCCTTCCAGTCTTCCTTAACTCAACTCTTGTTTTCTTCATCACCGAAGGTATTGGAGTACTCGAGGCATACAGGATCATTTCATTTTCTCTCCTGTCCATACTTCTCTCTTTTTAGCATGATATAACCGCCAATCATGGTGCCCATGCTTAAACGGTTACAATATGTTTAAAACACTCCAGATATCATGATGTCTCTTTGGGAAAGGAAGAATGTGTATTATTCCACCACACAGGATAATGTAAATGTGATAAGAGCCAAGATATCTCATGCAGGTGAAACTCCAATAAAAGATGCTGATACTACTAGCACTCTCTCCAAAAGAGATCTGTATCTTCCTGAACTCAGGGATCATTAGTGTTCAATTGGAGAACATCGCAACATGCATCAGAAGCTGTTTACAATGGTGGAGGTGTTGACTTCTGGACCATTAAAGCCGAGAGAAGAGAATAAGGTTCTTTTCTCAACCATTTCATCAGGGATGACGAAAACAATACCAATGGTGAAGAAGAGTCCTACACGCTGAACATCTTAATACATGCAGCAGATTTCATCACCTAGTTTCAAGAATGCTGCATCAAGAACCTCCCAACTATACAGGGAAGGCAGCCACTGCAACAGCAACAAAGCGAGTCAACAAAAATTCTGATGGCTTTGTGCAAAGGAAAAAGAATAAGATCAGTGCAAGCGACTCCAGGCCTGCTACACAAACAGGTAATAAAGCCAAAAGAACCCCCTTTTGGAATACGTGAATTGTGAATTTAATTTCCACAATTCGTACATTAAGTTTTACAATTTTTCCTTATAGATTATTTTGAGTTGCTATTTTTATCCCTTAGTCACCATACATTTCAACTCTGTGGTTATTTATGTATAGTGGACCTTAACTTAGATCATGTTCTTGTTATTTTTGTGCAACATTTTCCTCTTGTTCTCCCCATGAGTTCCCCTAACATTTCTATGTCCCTTTCCTTCTCTACCTTCATTATCTTAATTTGTAGAACTTCTGTATTAACATTCCTTGGTGTGTATTGTTTCTCCATGTCATTTCTTCACAAACTACTATATAATGCAAGTCATTTCTAGCCCCCCTATATAAGGTGCATATATCTAAGTTCATTCGCTTCCTATCTCCCCTTAACCTAATCACTCACGATCTAGTCCATGCCCAACCTTCCCTCTTTAATCTGTTACATACTTCTCACTGTCCCAGACCATCTTTATTTGTCTAAATATTCCTAACGTTTCTTATCTCCAGGCTTTGAAATACTTCTTATCAATTTTTCACATTTTTCCATAAAGTTTCCACTATCGCAAATATGTTCAAACATTCAACAGTTGCTCGATTTCACCAACACTCATCTTATCCTATAGAGCCTCAACACCACCAAAAGCTCACATCTATTGCGGGCTAGTTAGTGACATCATGGTTTACATTAAGTTGGGTTCTAGGAGTAGAGCAATTATAGTTGACAATGTCCCCAGTGGCTCTGCCCCTTGTATCTGATAGGCTGTGATAGCTGCGGAGGAGTTGTCCCCATTCATGTTCTTTTCTTTGAAAATTCCTACGCTTTCTCATATCATCATCAGGCCTGGGGTGGGTGAGACAAGATGACATGGTAGGTGAGATGACACAGGCCAATGTGTCCTCTGGCGGACACTGGTGTTGGGAGAGCGGACAGAAGAGCTCGAATGTCCGCGGGAGCGAGGGGAGACGATGGAGGTGAATACACAGAACAAACAGAAAAGAAGAAACCGGGTAACTGCAGTCTAATGGCAACAGCTTGCAAGTCGGACGTAAGTGTGATAGTTTTAAAATGAACGTCATTATGCACCAAAATCATGACACCACCATGAGCAGGAGTACCCTCCTCCGGTTCAAGGTCGTAGCGAACCGGAGTATATCCTCGGAGATCAAAAGGATCGTGAGGGCGAAGCTTAGTCTCCTGCAAACATACGACCATAGGCAAATGGGAACGCAATAAAAGTTGCAGTTCCGCCCTATGCGATCGTACACCACGTACATTCCAGGTCAGGATAGCCATGAATAAAAGGGATAAACTGTCTACTTAGAAGGGCGGCTTAAAAGAATCTTTTGCTTAACCTTTGGGCTCGGGCTTTTTGTATGGAGTTGGTCAGACTCCATAGCTTCCTCGGAGGGAGGGCCCACGCGCTCAGTGCCAGAAACCGATTCAAGCGCCGTGAATCGGTTCTGGGTGGCGATGGGTGAGGGGTGCCGCTGAGCGCGGCTTGTCCCAGGACCTTCCTGGGACAGCGACCTCCGAGGAGAAGAAGGTGAACTTTTGTTACCGCGCGCACGCGGAGGGTCTTTCAAAAAATCTTCCCTACGAAGTTTCTGCTTGGGTTTCTTTTCAACGGCTTGCGACTTCATTGACTTGGGACCAGGTTTATACGGCTTGGTAACTGTAGCCTTAATGGACGGCCGGATGGTAGTGGCGGTTAATCCAGTCATGGTCCAGGTCTGAGTTTCGGCATCTACTCGTGGTACTGGCGAGGCAACAACAGAACTAAATGTGCCAGATCGCAGGAGTGAAGGTTGGCGCGCATGGTAACGCCTCCGGGCTTCAGCGAAGGAGAGTTTTTCCTTTACCCGGTTCTCCTGGATCGCCTTCTCGTCCAAGTACCGCGGACAGTCGGCAAACGAAGCAGAATGAGACCCTTTACAATTATCGCAGACGGGGGCTGTTGAACAGGTACCTTCGTGTGAGGGCTGGCTACATGTTGCACAGATGTTAACGGCACTCTTACATGAGACTTGCGTATGCCCAAAACGTTGGCATTTAAAACAACGCAGAGGTCTAGGTATATAAGGCCTCACAGAAATCCGTTCGTACCCTGCGGAAATGCTCGTAGACAGATCGACGCCATCAAATGTAATAAACAGGGTACGAGTGGGTACCAATACGCCGTCGCGTTTGGCCTGCACTCGATGCACTGCAGTCACCTTTTGATCGGATAGATAGTCTACTAGATCCTCGTCCGATATACCATCGAGGCTATGGGTGGTAACGACGCCCCGACAGGAGTTCAATGTGCGGTGCTTCTCGACACGGATGGGATAACCGAGAAGCGTAGCTCGCAACAAGGTCTTACTTTGCTGATCGGACTTAGTTTGTGTCAATAAGGATCCATTCCGTAAACGAGTGCAGGATTGAACCGCACCAGCAATAGCATCTATGCCCTTCTGAATTATAAAAGGGTTCACCTTCTCAAAGTTTTGTCCTTCTTCTGTTCTTGAAATGACCAAGTAACAACCAGATGACGGCGGTGCTACTTCTGTTACAAAAGTTTTTCGGCGCTTGTTTGTATTAATGGAGGGAGGGTGCTCCATAGCGAGATAAATCCTCCACCATTGCAACCGTCTCCGACCTCGGGCTCTGACTTCCCGGGCGTTACCCCGGCTTGGGTGAGTGGCCTATCTATACCAGACTCACCCCAGGGTCACACCTCCCAGAACATAGACAGAGGGACCCAATCGCCGTCGGCAAATAAGGGGGCATTATCCCAGCGTACTTGAGTTTGTCAACTCCTACGGAATTGATATTCTAATGGTCTGTGAAACACACTTGATTGCTGGTACTAACTTTTCGCTGCCAAGTTACGTCACCCATCGGCGAGATCGGGTCGGCCGACCGGGGGGCGGTACAGCTATATTCATAAAAAATCATATCACGCATACACCCTTCCCTCTCCCTCCACTACAGCATGTGGAAGCCTGTGCCATTCGGCTTGCCATTGGCGGGCTAGACACTTTGCTGATAGCGGTTTATGACCCCCCAGACCATCGCTTCTATGAAGCAGATTACCGAACCCTACTCAACCTACACCCAGTGGTATGCATTGCAGGAGACCTCAACGCGAAGCACGGGCTCTGGCACAGCCTCACGGCTAACCAGAAAGGCCGCGGACTCTACCGCCTCATCAGCGGAGACCCAAGCCTAATCGCGCACGGACCGAGAGGGCCTACGTTTTATCCGGCCCGCGGCAGGCCGGATATTCTCGATATCATGATCACCAAAAACATTCCTTTCCATCTAGAGCTCTCGGCGGTAAACGAGCTGGATTCCGACCATGACCCTGTCCTGGTGGATTCCAACGTTTCAATGCCAGCACTGGTCAGCCCAGACTGGGTAAACGAGGTCGACTGGAATGCAGCCGTCCATGAACTGAACCGGACTGTCAACCCGCGGCCACGCATCGATTCCATCGACGCGCTGGAAGCGGCGGCGGCAGACTTCTCCCAACAGATCCTGAATGCGGTACGTGCACATACCCACCGCATCCCGTCTGACATCCCCAACCCGAGAACCATCCCTAATGAACTCCGGCAGCTGCTAAAAGCCAAGGCAACTGTACGGAAGCTATGGCAGCATTTCCGCCATCCCAGGATAGGGGCAGTATACCAGCGGTTCAAAACCCTGGCAAGGCGACTGCTCCGTGTGCACAGGAAGGTGGCCTGGGAAAGAACAATGGAGACCGTAAATCTACAGGAAAAGAAACCATGGCGGATAATCAAATCCTTGAGGAAGGATAAGACGCAGTACCAGCATCCTCTGCACGGCACTCGCGGGAGACTCGCCTTCGAGCCCCGCGAGAAAGCCACAGTGTTTGCAGACCACTTAGAACTCCAATTCGAACCGCGGGAGGACCCCCAGGACGAAGACTTTACTGAGCTCGTGGAAGCGACTGTGGACTACCTCTACGAGGAACCACAACCGCGCCACGAGGAGGTCCATCTTCCCAGTCACCCCTAAACAGGTGGCTTCCGAAATCCGAAAACTCAATCCGAATAAATCCCCTGGACATGACGGCGTCACGGCGCCCATGCTCCAGCACCTTCCCAAGAAGGCCGTCATCCATCTGACGCGGATTTTCAATGCATGCCTTCACCTCCGTCACTTTCCAACTAGTTGGAAGGAGGCGCGGGTGGTATGCATTTTAAAGCCCGGCAAGGATCCGGTCTTTCCATGCAGTTACCGCTCCATCAGCTTGCTCCCAACCGTCTCAAAAGTCTTTGAGCGGTTGCTCCTTGCCCGCCTTACACCTCTCTTTGAGGAAAGGCAGCTCCTCCCGGACCATCAGTTTGGTTTTCGCCATGGGCACTCCACAACCCTGCAGTTACTGCGACTGGCCGAGAAGGCCTCCCTGGGCTTCCAGGAGAACTTCAAGACCATAGCAGTGCTGCTGGACGTAGAGAAGGTCTTTGCCACGACGTGGCACCAAGGCCTTTTGTACAAACTCAAGGAGTCAGACATCCCTCCCGCCTATCTCGCCCTGATAAGCAGTTTCCTCCGGGATCGCACATTCAGGGTGAGAGTGGAGGGGAAGGTTTCCTCAGTCCGTCCCATAGCCGCTGGAGTCCCGGAAGGCAGTGTACTGTCCCCGCTTCTCTTCGCGGCCTACATGTCGGACTTCCCCACGGAACCCAGGACTGTTACGTGCCAATATGCCGACGACGTCCTCATAATGGCACAGAACAAGAATGCCCGATTCTGTTTCCCTCCACTACAGCGACAGCTCCGAGCCATTGGCAGGTGGAGCGAAAAGTGGGGGATGGCCATCAGCCCGGGGAAGAGCTCTGCGCTTCTCCTGGCGAAGGTCCGTCGGTGACGGCCCGAGCGGCCTCTGAGGTTGCGGCGGAGGAGAATCCCCTGGGTTACCTCAGCCAAATACCTCGGAGTCACGCTCGACCGCGGCCTCACTTTCGCGCCACATGTCAGGGCAAAGGTCGGCCTCGGCCACTCCGCGCTCAGGCAGCTGTACCCTGTATTCCGCTCCACAATGCCCATACGCCTGAAGCTACGCCTATATCAGGCGATTATCCCGCCCCTGATTCTTTACGGCTGCGAGGTCTGGGGATCGGCGGCAGCGACCACCATCCGCAGACTGCAAACCGTTCAGAACAGGGCGCTTCGGATGATCTATGATACCGGGCGTAGATTCCCATCACATATCCTACATACCCATTCCGGTCTCCCATACATCGTGGAGAGAACCCGCACCATGTACGCGAAACTCACCTACCACCCCAACCAGCTGGTTAACTCTTTGGGCCGCTATGACCACAAGGCGCCACGGCGGAGGAAGAGCTACCGGTTGCCGAAAGACGGCTTGGGCCCCCGAGGCTGAGGTCTACCAATCCCTCATCTCACAAACTTCCCCAAGTTAAGTAGCATTGGGCCCGGTCGCTGGCTGGATGAGTGACCATCTACCAGCGACCCGCCCTGCCGCCAACTTGAGTACCCCCATCCCATTACCTGTATTCCCATCTTGCTTTGCTGCCATGCCGGCCTGCTTAACTTGACGACCACACAAGCGGTCGCCCAAGTTAAGCAGCATTGGGCTTGGTCACCGCATGGTCGCTAGTCCGCCCATGAGGAAACGCCGAGACCCAGCCAAATGGTAGGCAGAAAGCTAAACCCCGCCCAAGACAAACATAAATCAAAAGCTTGTGTATATTCTTTTAAACCTCCTTTATCGCACAGGTAAAGCCGCATACGCGGCTAGGTACTGTGGCGATTATATTCCGCCCAGGTAAACCTGGGCGACCTGTTCTCGATTGCTGGATTGCTGCTGATGCCATTAGCTGATCTTGTTACTGCCCATGCTCGTACTTCTCCCTTACGTCATCTCCCATATCTCGGCAATTTGAATCCCTGCTTCCAATATTCCTTATACTTGCCTGCAACCGTGTCTCTTGTGTCAATATCCTGCCTGACACTGTCTACAAGAGTCCTCTTACAAAATCTTTTTTCCTTGTTCTCTTGCCAGCTTCACCTCTCATATTAATGTGCTTCTAAACTCCCTTTCTTTTTCGCCGTAGTCATGCTCAACAAAAATTCTTGAGCCTCTCAACTTTGATGTATTTTTTAAAATTCTCCATTTGAAGTTGACTGTTGCGAGCTTTAGTATTATCGGTCTTGGGTTTGTTCCCCTTCTTCTTACTCTAAATGAGTTGATTATTTTCCATCCTGAAGTCATCCTTGGTGTAGTGGTTACCATGCTAGTCACTAGTTCCCAAGGTCGCAGTTTCAAACCCAGCGGAGGCCGATGGATTTTTTTCGGGCGTAAAAATACCTAGCCCGACTTCCTTCGGAAGGGAAGTAAAGCCGGTGGTCCTGTGTCGTTGATTTATGGCACATAAAAGAACCACAAGCCTGATAAAGAGACCTCTGAGCAAAATTACCAGTCTTTCACGCCCAATATAGAATGGGTCACTAAGGACCACAACAGTTAAAGAGTGTCCATAAATAAAACTCAATTCAATTCTATCCTGATAGTTCTACATTCAGTTATCCACTTCTTCCCACCACCTTTTGCCTCTCTCTTCTGTGCATCCAAGATTATATTCCTCTTCCTGTTGGCTTGTTTAAGCCTTTCCAAGTGCATTATTCTGCAGTTCACTTCTGAGAACTTTTCTCCTATTTTTACCATCAAAATTTCTAATTTTTTCCATGTTTCTGACCAGTCTTTGCCTATTCTTCTATACATGTGTTTTATATACACTATGTCTTAACATTGCCATTATATTTTCTATCTCTGGCCCTGGTGCTCAGCTCAGCTCCAACAATGATTAGTAAGAATGCCATAAATAAAGCCAAGCAAAACCATGTCAAAATTACCTCTCTGCTCTTATTTCCATTTTTCGTCCAATCCTGGAGTACGTAATGAACATACACTATAGGTACTGCAGTGCAGCCCAAGGAGAAACACCATATTTGGGTCTAGATTCCAACTGGAAGTACAATCTAAACATATTGTTGAGTGAATTAAGTCTCAGGAAAATATCGAAAGATTAATTTGTACCACACTAAAACTAAGTTCCCATAGCTCACCCTTCTATGTTTCTATTCCATAAAATCAACCAAGAAAATAAATAATATTGAAATTTGTCCTCAAAGGATCTTAATAGCCCATTTTATGGTCCATTTAACCAGAGAGCCAAATAATAATTTCAGAAAATAAGGGCATTATGGGGGAGAGTGAAGACCCACAAGGAAATTAATAAGCATCTCCCTAGTTGATATCTGTATTATCAGAATTTAGGGATTAAATACAAAAAATTTTGTAAACTGAGTCCAATATTATTTAATTTATTTATAGATGATATTTTAGATAGAATAATGAAAAGTAATAAACACTGTCCAGTCATAGGGAAAAAGGAAATACCAGGGTTATTATTTGCAGATGATCTAGTAGCTGGGGCAGTAACAGTGATAGGGTTGCAACATGCTATCAATGAAATTGCAAAATTTTGTATGGAATGGGGGCTAAAGGTGAATACAAAAAAGTCCAAGATAATATGTTCAAGAACGGATCAAAATTAAAAAGAGAGGAAAGATGGTATATAAATGGAGAGCAAATAGAGGTGGTAAAAGAATTTGATTACTTGGGGATTAGATTCTCAAGCAACGGGAAGTGGGAAGCACAATCTAAATATGTACAATTGAACAATTGAAAGGAAAGCTAGCGATGAAAGCTGTTAGAGTTTGCTTGTGCAAAACACCCACGCTAACAATGAACTGGTTGGAAAGGCTATATGAAGCTGTAGTAGAGTCAAAAATGTTATATGGAATAGAAATATGGGGAGGGGGGGGTGGCAAAGGGATGGATTAAGATTGATATAGTCCATAGAATGTTTTGTAAAGAAGTTTTGGGTTTACCCAAGAGTTCACCAAGGGATGTGGCACTGGCAGAGCTAGGAAGGGTAGGGAGAAAAGGTATAATAGTGGAAAGAATTTTGAAGTATTGGTATAGCTGTTTAAATTTAGAAGATAATAATATATTAAAAGAATGTATACAGTTTCAAAAAGCTGTCCTAGGAGAAGAGTGTTGGTTAGGGGAGATGGGAAATGTCCTAAAAGAAATTGGCATGAGGAATATTTTCCTATTAGATAAATATAATAACAGTGGGTTTTGGAAAGAAGTGAGATTGAGGGTGGAAGATATCGAGAAACAAGAGATATGGGCTAGTCTCGAGGATAAAAGATCATTGATCTTGTATAAATCAGTTAAAAGAAATTGGGGAAGGGAGAAGTATGTAGATATATGTAATCAATTTGGTAGAATAGGTCTTGCGTGGATGCGCACAGGAGTAATATTTTTAAAAAGGAATGGATATAATTGTTCGGGGAGATGTATTATGTGTGATGAATCAGGTAGTACTTTTCATTGTCTAATTGAATGTGATAAGGTTAAAAGGTGGAGAGAGGTTATATGGAATAAAAAATGGGATAAGCTAAACAAAGAAGCAGTAGCATTAAGAATGTTGGGAAGCACAAAAGTAGAAACAATTAAAATGATGGGGACATTTTTAGGTAACACAAGGGATAAGTGGATAAGGAGCTTAAGAAAGGTACAGCTGAACGAGCATAGTGTGTAAAGTGGAGAGATGGTATAGTAGCTTTATCCCATATATACAGCCTAGGGGCTAAATATGGGGGAGCTAGAAAACTGGTGCACTAGACATAAGTTTTAGATGTAAGCTTTATTTGTATTATTGTAATAATGATGATGAAATAAAATATTACATAAAATATTACATATTATATTACAAAAAATTAATATTGTGTCAAGGCTCTGATACCATTATTCTCATGGAGATTGGGTTTATGAACTTGGAACTATTCAGTAATCAATATACATATGGACATTACAGAGAAGGGAAAGGAGGTAGTGGGGTATTCATTACAGTAAAAAAACATTTTACGTGATACGGTAATTTGTATCACAAATTACTTAAATGTAATTAATGATAGTAATATGAATATGTATTTTTATGTGACATTGATTTCAGAGGTTTATTAATTGTAATTATTATTGGTAAATAATATACGGCTTTACTGAAACTGTCAAGAATTGCGCAATAATGCAGCGATGGGGTGAGTTGTTTATCATTACCGGGAACCAGGAAGTTACGTAATGTTTCGCGCCTTTTCGATAGAAGCTTCTAGAACATTTCCTAAGCAATATGTATTCGTGGTTTTCATTGGATATTAAAATAGACGCTAATGTTGGCGCGTTTTATTAGCCAATAGCAGTTCATTTATAATCTTTAGGCGTATCTTGATGCAGGCCTATAAATAGTGTAGGTTCGAGGTAGCTTGTCTCCCAGTTCAACAGAATTCTCAGTACTCTACACGTCGGTTTCTCAGTTCATTCATTTCGCCAAGTTACACGCAGCAGAATTACGAGAATTATTATAAAGTATTATACATTTAAAAAATTACATAAAGTTGAAGTATGCGAGTTAAAAGTGATAAATAAGAAGTTATTGCAAACAGTTTCAGTTTGGCGAGTATCTATGTCAATATGTAAAGAGTGTTAGTGAACGTGTTCGACAATAAAAGTTATAAAACCAATTTCTTCATCAGTATCATTTCTGGATAAAAGATTCCTTTCCGATTCACACCCTGCAAGAGATAAATGTTCGACCTAAACAGCTAGCCGGAGGACATTTAAAATAAATTATTTCAAAACTGATACAAATTGCTACGCCAGAGAGAGCTACGAACCAAACGAATGACGTCACAAGATGGCAACACATGAAGTCACACAACCTTAATACCGCATCAAATTGGCTTCCAAACGTGGTGCTATAATAATGTTAAACACAATGTAACATTAATTACGTTCAGTTAATGTTAATTTTGTCTGATAGATTTGAATGTTTGTACAGTAAAATAATTGTTCAAGATAAGACATCTTATAGAGAAAAATCTATTTTCAAACCAATTAACCTGTTGATTATTGCATATGTTTCTATGAAGCTTTTCTAACTCATAACATGATTATTGGTAATATTACCAAGGCAGAACAATATATGCAAACTGCTAAATGGCCAAAGGGGAGTTAGGTCTCTAGTATGCAAAATCAAAACCAAGGCAGAACAACATATATCAATCGTTGCATGGCCAAAGGGGAGTTTGGTACCTAGTGTGCAAAATCAAACCAAGGCAGAACAGATTATATCAAATGTTGCATGGCCAAAGGGGAGTTTTGTCTCTAGTGTGGAAAATCAAAACCAAGTCAGAACAACATATGCAAACTACTACCAGGCCAAAAGGGAGTTTGGTCTCTAGTGTGCAAAATCAAAACCAAGGCAGAACCACAAATACAAACTGCTACATGACCAAAGGGAGTTTGGTCTCTAGTGTGCAAAATCAAACCAAGGCAGAACAGCATATGCAAACTGCTACATGGCCAAAGGGGACGTTGGTCTCTACTCTGCAAAATCAAAACCAAGGCAGAACAACATATGCAGACTGCTACATGGCAAAAGCGGAGTTTGGTCTCTAGTATGCAAAATCAAAACCAAGGCAGAACAACATATGCAAACTGCTACATGGCAAAAGGGGAGTTTGGTCTCTAGTATGCAAAATCAAAACCAAGGCAGAACATCATATGCAAACTACTACCTGGCCAAAAGGGAGTTTGGTCTCTAGTGTGCAAAATCAAAACCAAGGCAGAACCACAAATACAAACTGCTACATGACCAAAGGGAGTTTGGTCTCTAGTGTGCAAAATCAAACCAAGGCAGAACACCATATGCAAACTGCTACATGGCCAAAGGGGACGTTGGTCTCTACTCTGCAAAATCAAAACCAAGGCAGAACAACATATGCAGACTGCTACATGGCAAAAGCGGAGTTTGGTCTCTAGTATGCAAAATCAAAACCAAGGCAGAACAACATATGCAAACTGCTACATGGCAAAAGGGGAGTTTGGTCTCTAGTATGCAAAATCAAAACCAAGGCAGAACAACATAAGCAAACAGCTATATGGCCAAAGGGGAATTTGGTCTCTAGTGTGCAAAATCAAAACCAAGGCAGAACCACAAATGCAAAATGCTGCATGGCCAATCGGGAGTTTGGTCTCTAGTGTGCAAAATCAAACCAAGGCAGATCAACATATATCAAATGTTGCATGGCCAAAGGGGAGTTTGGTCTCTAGTGTGCAAAATCAAAACCAAGGCAGAACAACATATGCAAACTGCTACATGGCCAAAGGGGAGTTTGGTCTCTAGTATACAAAATCAAAACCAAGTGAGAACAACATATGCAAACTGCTACATGGACAAGGGGAGTTTGGTCTCTAGTATGCAAAATCAAAACCAAGGCAGAACAACATATATCAATCGTTGCATGGCCAAAGGGGAGTTTGGTCTCTAGTGTGCAAAATCAAACCAAGGCAGAACAGATTATATCAAATGTTGCATGGCCAAAGGGGAGTTTTGTCTCTAGTGTGGAAAATCAAAACCAAGTCAGAACAACATATGCAAACTGCTACATGGCCAAAGGGGAGTTTGGTCTCTAGTATGCAAAATCAAAACCAAGGCAGAACAAAATAAGCAAACGGCTGCATAGCCAAAGGGGAGTTTGGTCTCTACTCTGCAAAATCAAAACCAAGGCAGATCAACATATGCACACTGCTGCATGGCAAAAGGGGAGTTTGGTCACTAGTGTACAAAATCAAAACCAAGGCAGATAAATATTTGCAAACTGCTGCATGGCCAAAACGGAGTTTGGTCTCTAGTGTGCAAAATCAAAACCAAAGCAGAACAACATATGCAAACTGCTACATGGCCAAAGGGGAGTTTGGTCTCTAGTGTGGAAAATCAAAACCAAGTCAGAACAAGATATGCAAACTGCTACATGGCCAAAGGGGAGTTTGGTCTCTAGTATGCAAAATCAAAACCAAGGCAGAACAAAATAGGCAAACGGCTGCATAGCCAAAGGGGAGTTTGGTCTCTACTCTGCAAAATCAAAACCAAGGCAGATAAATATATGCAAACTGCTGCATGGCCAAAATGGAGTTTGGTCACTAGTGTGCAAAATCAAAACCAAGGCACATCAACATATGCAAATGGCTGCTTGGTCAAAGTAGAGTTTGGTCTCTAGTGTGGAAAATCAAAACCAAGGCAGAACAACATATATCAATCGTTCCATGGCCAAAAGGAAGTTTGGTCTCTAGTGTGCAAAATCAAAAGCAAGGCAGAACAACATATGGAAACTGCTAACTGCTAATAAGGGGAGTTTCATCTCTAGTATCCAAAATCAAAATCAAAGGCAAAACAACATATGCAAACTGCTACATGGCCAAAGTCGAGTTTGGTCTCTAGTGTGCAAAATCAAAATCAAGACACAACATATTTATTTATTTATTTTATTTATTTATTTATTTGTGCTAGCAATCTTCCTTAGAATATGGCTATACATCAGCCCAAGCTGTTATCTTGCCATATTCTACCCATATTACACTCTTATTATAACATAAAAAATGATGATAATAATACAAATAGTAGTAAAAAATAATAGTAATGATAACAAAATAATAATCTTATAGTACTAATATATTATAAGAATAAGAATAATAATAATAATAATAATAATAATAATAATAATAATAATAATAATAATAATATAATTACATAACTTAACATCACTTGATGAAATTAATTTACATCTCTTTTTATTGTCCATAACCATTTCTTTTTTACTTTGGACAATTATTCTCCTACCTTTTTACTATCCTTGTTAAAAATCTTGCTTAAAGCTACTTTCCTGTCCCATTTTAACCATTTCCCATTTATAGCTACCTTTCTCCAATGCTGTGTACCTTTACAGTCAAAAACGATATGTTCTAAATCTTCTCTTTCCCCACATATTGGGCACTGGTTCTGTGGGAACCCATTTCTCATTCCTATTAATCTCCATACACCTGCTCGTACCCAGGCTATACTTTCTCTTTGTTCCTTATTTGAGTTATCCACGTACTGTTTTCTAGCCCATACATTTTTTATTAATATATATGATTCCACGGAACTTTTCTTCCCAATGTTGCTAAATAAATTTTGTGTCTCTATATCTTCTAACCTCTGCCTAGCTTCTTTCCAAAAACCCTTAACATTATTTTCCCTCCTTCTCCAGATTTCCCCTAAACCACTATTTTCCAAATTAGTTTGTATACTATAACTCCACCCATTTTTCTTTAAGCTCCTTTCTTGGAATTCCAAACACTGCCTCAACAAGTTCTTCTCTTCTAAATTTAATAGTCTGTACCAATATTTGAGAGCTCTCTCCATTATTACCCCTTTACCCACCACTCTCTGCATTTCAATTAGAGCAAATTCCTTAACTGTAGCATCTGGCAGGCCTAAAACTTCTCTGCAGAAACTCCTATGTACCATATCTATCTCTTCCCAGCCTCATTCTACTCCCCATATTTCACTTCCATATAACATTTTTGCTTCAACTACTGTGTTATATATTTTCTCTAGTCATTTAACATTTATATCTGGTATTCTATATTTGCACCCTCTAATCGCTGACATTGTCCCTTTCCCCTTTGTCAATACCAGTTTCTTCTGTTTCTCCCATTTTCCAACCCCATCCATTTTAACCCCTAAATATATACAATCTCTGACCAGTTTATATTCCTTCTCTCCATTCATCCACTTTTCATACTTGCCCAGTTTGGCACCTTTCTTAAACACTATAATTTGAGTCTTCTCTTGATTTACTTTCAGATTCCATGCATCACAGTATTTATTCATTTGCTGTAGGGACTCCTTCAAACCAATCGTTGAAACTGATCCTATCACTAAATCATCAGCGAATAATAACCCAGGGACTGATACCTTATTTATCATAGGCAACCAATTATTATTCCTTCCTATCTCACTGAGGATATCATCAATATACAGATTAAATAACACAGGACTTAACTTACATCCTTGTCGTAACCCCTTCCTTTGGTTTACTTCTTTTGTCACCAATCCTACTCCTACTTTCACACAAAATGTGTTGTCCTTGTAAAGAGCTTTAAATAAATTCACCATCTGTTGGCTTACTACCTTCCTCAAGAGTTTGTGCCACAACAAATTTAAATCAATGCGGTTGTACGCTTTCTCCAAACCAACAAATGCCATGTATAATTTTCCCCATTTTTCTTTTAAATACTTATCCACCACAGTTTTAATTATGAATAAGGCAAACCAACACATGCAAATGGCTACATGGCAAAAGCGGAATTTGGTCCCTAGTATGCAAAATCAAAACCAAGGCAGAACAACATATGCAAACTGCTACATGGCAAGAGGGGAGTTTGGTCTCAAGTATGCAAAATCAAAACCAAGGCAGAACAACATATCAAACTGCTACATGGCAAAAGGGGAGTTTGGTCTCTAGTATGCAAAATCAAAACCAAGGCAGAACAACATAAGCAAACAGCTATATGGCCAAAGGGGAGTTTGGTCTCTAGTGTGCAAAATCAAAACCAAGGCAGAACCACAAATGCAAAATGCTGCATGGCCAATCGGGAGTTTGGTCTCTAGTGTGCAAAATCAAACCAAGGCAGATCAACATATATCAAATGTTGCATGGCCAAAGGGGAGTTTGGTCACCAGTGTGCAAAATCAAACCAAGGCAGATCAACATATATCAAATGTTGCATGGCCAAAGGGGAGTTTGGTCTCTAGTGTGCAAAATCAAACCAAGGCAGATCAACATATATCAAATGTTGCATGGCCAAAGGGGAGTTTGGTCACCAGTGTGCAAAATCAAAACCAAAGCAGAACACCATATGCAAACGGGTGCATGGACAAAGGGGAGTTTGGTCTCTACTCTGCAAAGTCAAAACCAAGGCAGAACACCATATGCAAACGACTGCATGGACAAAGGGGAGTTTGGTCTCTACTCTGCAAAATCAAAACCAACGCAGATCAACATAAGCAAACTGATACATGGACAAAGGAGAGTTTGGTCACTAGTCTGCAACATCAAAACCAAGGCAGATCAACATATGCAAACTGCTACATGGCAAAAGGGGAGTTTGGTCTCTTGTGTGCAAAATCAAGATGAACGCTGATCAACATAAGCAAAAGGCTGCATGGCCAAAGGGGAGTTTGGTCTCTAGTGTGCAAAAACAAAACCAAGGCAGAATAACATATGCAAACTGCTACATGGCCAAAGGGGAGTTTGGTTTCAAGATTGCAAAACCCGAGCCAAAGCTTAACAGCACATGGCAACGGCAGCATGGCCAAAGGGGAGTTTGGTCTCTAGTGTGCAAAATCAAAACCAAGGCAGAATAACATATGCAAAATGCTACATGGCCAAAGAGGAGTTTGGTTTCAAGATTGCAAAACCCGAGCCAAAACTTAACAGCACATGGCAACGGCAGCATGGCCAAAGGGGAGTTTGGTCTCTAGTGTGTAAAATCAAAACCAGGGCAGATCACCATATGAAAACAGCTTCATGACAAAAGGGGAGTTTGGTTTCTTAATTGCAAAACCCATACAAAGCTGAACAGCACATGGCAACGGCAGCATGGCCAAAGGGGAGTTTGGTCTCTAGAAGGCAAAATCAAACCCAAGGCAGAACAACATATGCAAACAGCTACATGACAAAAGGGGAGTTTGGTTTCTTGATTGTAAAACCTAAGCCAAAGCTGAACAGCACATGGCAACTGCTGCATGACCAAAGGGGAGTTTGGTCTCTAGAAGGCAAAATTAAACCCAAGACAGAACAACATATGCAAACAGCTACATGACAAAAGGGGAGTTTGGTTTCTTGATTGCAAAACCCAAGCCAAAGCTAAACAGCACATGGAACCGCCAGCATGGCCAAAGGGGAGTTTGGACTCTAGTGTGCAAAATCAAAACCAAGGCAGATCAACATATGCAAACGGCTGCATGGACAAAGGGGAGTTTGGTCTCTACTCTACAAAACCAAAACCAAGGCAGAACACCATATGCAAACGGCTGCATGGACAAAGGGGAGTTTGGTCTCTACTCTGCAAAATCAAAAGCAAGGCAGATCAATATATGCAAACTGCTGCATGGACAAAGGGGAGTTTGGTTTCTACTCTGCAAAATCAAAACCATGGCAGATCAACATATGCAAACTGCTACATGGCCAAAGGGGAGTTTGGTCTCTACTCTGCAAAATCAAAACCAAGGCAGAACAAAATATGCAAACTGCTGCATCGCCAAAGGGGAGTTTGGTCTCTACTCTGCAAAATCAAAACCAAGGCAGATCAACATATGCAAAGTGCTACATGGCCAAAGGGGAGTTTGGTCTCTACTCTGCAAAATCAAAACCAAGGCAGATCAACATATGCAAACTGTTGCATAGCAAAGGGGAGTTTGGTCTCTAGTATACAAAATCAAAACCAAGTCAGCGCAACATATGCAAACTGCTACATGGTCACAGAAGAGTTTGGTGTCTAGTGTGAAAAATCAAAACCAAGTCAGAACAACATATATCAATCGTTGCATGGCCAAAGGGGAGTTTGGTCTCCAGTGTCCAAAATAAAAACCAAGACAGAACAACATATGCAAACGGCTACATGGCTAAAGGGTAGTTAGGTCTCTAGTGTGCAAAATCAAAACCAAGTCAGAACAACATATATTAATCGTTGCATGGCCAAAGGGGAGTATGGTCTCTAGTGTGCAAAATCAAAACCAAGGCAGATCAACATATGCACACTGCTGCATGGCCAAAGGGTAGTTTGGTCTCTAGTGTGCAAAATCAAAACCAAGGCAGATCAACATATGCACAATGCTGCATAGCCAAAGGGGGGTTTGGTCTCTAGCGTGCAAAATCAAAACCAAGGCAGATCAACATATGCACACTGCTGCATGGGCAAAGGGGAGTTTGGTCTCTCGTGTGCAAATTAAAACCAAGGTAGATCAACATATGCACACTGCTGCCTGGCCAAAGTGAAGTTTGGTCTCTAGTCTGCAAAATCATAACCAAGGCAGATCAACATATGCACACTGCTGCATGGCCAAAGGGGAGTTTGGTCTCTACTCTGTAAAATCAAAACCAAGGCAGATCAACATATGCACACTGCTGCATGGCCAAAGGGGAGTTTGGTCTCTAGTGTGCAAACTAAAACCAAGGCAGATCAACATATGCACACTGCTGCATGGCCAAAGGGGAGTTGGCCTCTACTCTGTAAAATCAAAACCAAGGCAGTTCAACCTATGCAAGCTGCTACATGTCCAAAGGAGAGTTCTTTCTCTAGGCTGCAAAATCAAAACCAAGGCAGAACAACATATTATAACAGCTACATGGCCAAAGGGGAATTTTGTCTCTAGTATGCGAAATCAAAACCAAGGCAGATCAACATATGCAAACTGCTACATGGGCAAAGCAGAGTTTTGTCTCTAGTATGCAAAATCAAAACCAAGGCAGATCAACATATGCAAACTGCTACATGGGCAAAGGGGAGTTTTGTCTCTAGTATGCAAAATCAAAACCAAGGCACATCAACATATGCAAACTGCTACATGGGCAAAGGGGAGTTTTGTCTCTAGTATGCAAAATCAAAACCAAGGCAGAACAAAATATGCAAATTGCTACATGGGTAAAGGGGAGTTTTGTCTCTAGTATACAATATCAAAACCAAGGCAGAACAACATATGCAAATTGCTACATGGGCAAAGGGGAGTTTTGTCTCTAGTATGCAAAATCAAAACCAAGGCAGATCAACATATGCAAACTGCTACACAGACAAGGGGAGTTTGGTCTCTAGTATGCAAAATCAAAACCAAGGCAGAACAACATATGCAAAGTGCTACATGTACAAGGGGAGTTTTGTCTCTAGTATGCAAAATCAAAACCAAGGCAGAACAACATATGCAAACTGCTGCCTGGCCAAAACGGAGTTTGGTCACTAGTGTGCAAAATCAAAACCAAGGCAGATCAACATATGCAAACCGCTACACCGCCAAACTGGAGTTTGGTCTCTAGTGTGGAAAATCAAAACCAAGGGAAAAAAAACATATGCAAACTGCTATATGTCCAAAGGGGAGTTTCGTCTCTAGTACGCAAAATCAAAACCAAGGCAGAGCAGCATATATCAATCGTTGCATGGCCAAAGGGGGGATTGGTCTCTAGTGTGTAAAATACAAACCAAGGCAGAAAAAAATATGCATACAGCTACATGCCAAAAGGGGAGTTTGTTCTCTAGGCTGCAAAATCAAAACCAAGGTAGAACAACATATGCTAACGGCTACATGGCCAAAGGGGAGTTAGGTCTTTAGTAAGCAAAATCAAAACCAAGACAGAAAAACATATGCAAACTGCTGTAATGCCAAAGGACGTTTGGTCCCTACTCTGCAAAACCAAAACCAAGGCAGATAACATATCCACACTGCTGCATGGCAAAAGGGGAGTTTGGTCTCCAGTGTGCAAAATCAAAACCAAGACAGATCAACATATGCAAACGGCTGCAGGCCAAAGGGGAGTTTGGTCTCTACTCTGCAAAATCAAAACCAAGGCATATCAACATATGAACACTGCAACATGGCCAAAGGGGAGTTAGGTCTCTAGTATGCAAAATCAAAACCAAGGCAGAACAACATACGCAAACTGCTACATGGCCAAAGGGGAGTTTGGTCTCTAGTGTGCAAAATCAAAACCAAGGCAGATCAACATATGCAAACGGCTGAATGGCCAAAGGGGAGTTTGGGCTCTACTCTGCAAAATCGAAACCAAGGCAGATCAACATATGCAAGTTGCTACATGGCCAAAGGAGAGCTTTTTCTCTAGGCTGCAAAATCAAAACCAAGGCAGAACAACACATATAACGGCTACATGGCCAAAGGGGAGGTAGGTCTCTAGTATGCAAAATCAAAACCAAGGCAGATCAACATATGCAAGCTACTACATGGCCAAAGGAGAGTTTTTTCTCTAGGGTGCAAAATCTAAACCAAGGCAGATCAACATATGCAAACTGCTACTTGGGCAAGGGGAGTTTTGTCTCTGGTATGCAAAATCACAACCAAGGCAGATCAACTAATGCAAACTGCTACATGGGCAAAGGGGAGTTTTGTCTCTAGTATGCAAAATCAAAACCAAAGCAGAACATATGCAAACTGCTACACGGACAAGGGGAGTTTGATCTCTAGTGTGCAAAATCAAAACCAAGGCAGAACAACATATGCAAACTGTTGCCTGGCCAAAACGGAGTTTGGTCACTAGTGTGCAAAATCAAAACCAAAGCAGAACAACATATGCAAAATGCTACACGGACAAACGGGAGTTTCTTCTCTAGCGTGAAAAATCAAAACCAAGGCAAAACAACATATGCTAACGGCTACATGGCCAAAGGGGAGTTTGGTCTCTAATATGCAAAGTCAAAACCAAAGCAGAACAACATATGCTAACAGCTACATGGTCAAGGGGGAGTTAGGTCTCTAGTATGCAAAATCAAAACCAAGACGAACAACATATGCAAACTGCTGCATTGCCAAAGGGGAGTTTAGTCTCTAGTGTGCAAAATCAAAACCAAGGCAGAACAACATATGCAAACTGCTACATGGCCAAACGGGAGTTTGGTCTCTAATCTGCAAAATCAAAACCAAAGCAGAACAACATATGCTAACAGCTACATGGTCAAGGGGCAGTTAGGTATCTAGTATGCAAAATAAAAACCAAGGCAGAACAAAATATGCAAACTGCTGCATGGCCAAAGGGGAGTATGGTCTCTAGTGCGCAAAATAAAAACCAAGGCAAAACAAGATAAGAAACTGCTACACGGACAAGGGGAGGTTTGTCTCTAGTATCCAAATCAAAACCAAGGCAGAACCACAAATACAAACTGTTGCATAGCCAAAGGGGAGTTTGGTCTCTAGTGTGTAAAATCAAACCAAGGCAGAGCAGCATATATCAAATGTTGCATGGCCAAAGGGGAGTTTTGTCTCTAGTATGCAAAATCAAAACCAAGGCAGAACCACAAATAGAAACTGCTGCATGGCCAAACGGGAGTTTGGTCTCTAGTTCTCAAAATCAAACCAAGGCAGAGCAGCATATATCAAATGTTGCATGGCCAAAGGGGAGTTTGGTCTCTAGTATTCAAAATCAAAACCAAGGCAGATCAACATATGCAAAATGCTACATGGCCAAACTGGAGTTTGGTCTCTAGTGTGGAAAATCAAAACCAAGGAAAAACAACATATGCAAACTGCTATATGGCCAAAGGGGAGTTTCGCCTCTAGTGTGCAAAATCAAAACCAAGGCAGAGCAGCATATATCAATAGTTAACAGCGAAAGGGGAGTTTGGTCTCTGGTGTGCAAAATCGTGATGAACGCAGATCCACATAAGCAAACGGCTGCAAGGCCAAAGGGGAGTTTAGTCTCTACTCTGTTAAATCAAAACCACGGCAGATCAACATATGCACACTGCTGCATGGCAAAAGGGGAGTTTGGTCTCTAGTGTCCAAAACCAAAACAAAGGCAGAAGAACATATGCAAACTCCTACATGCCCAAAAGGGAGTTTGATCTCTAGTGTCCAAAACCAAAACAAAGCCAGAACAACATATACAAACGGCTGCATGGCCAAAAGGGAGTTTGGTCTCTAGTATACAAAATCAAAACCAAGGCAGATCAACATATTTGCACACTGCATCATGACCAAAGGGGAGCTTGGTCTCTAGTGTGCAAAATCAAAACCAAGGCAGATCAACATATGCAAACTACTGCATGGCCAAAGGGGAGTTTAGTCTCCAGTCTGCAAAATCAAAACCAAGGTCGATCAACATATGCACACTGCTGCATGGACAAAGGGGAGTTTCGTCTCTACTCTGCAAAATCAAAACCAAGGCAGATCAACATATGCACACTGCTGCATGGCCAAAGGGGAGTTTGGTCTCTAGTGTGCAAAATCAAAACCAAGGCAGATCAACATATGAATACTACAGCATGGCCAAAGGGGAGTTTGGTCTCTTGTATGCAAAATGAAAACTAAGTCAGAACAACACATGCAAACTGCTACATGGACAAGGGGAGTTTGGTCTCTAGTATGCAAAATCAAAACCAAGGATGAACAACATATATGAATCGTTGCATGGCCGAAGGGGAGTTTGGTCTCTAGTGTGCAAAATCAAAACCAAGGCATCAACATATGCAAACGACTGCAAGGACAAAGGGGAGTTTCATCTCTAGTCTGCAAAATCAAAACCAAGGCAGATCAACATATGAACACTGCTGCATGGACAAAGGGGAGTTTCGTCTCTAGTGTACAAAATCAAAACCAAGGCAGATCAACATATGAACACTGCAGCATGACCAAAGGGGAGTTTGTTCTCTAGTATGCAAAATCAAAACCAAGTCAGAACAACACATGGAAACTGCTACATGGACAAGGGGAGTTTGGTCTCTAGTATGCAAAATCAAAACCAAGGATGAACAACATATATCAATCATAGCATGGCCGAAAGGGAGTTTGGTCTCTACTCTGCAAAATCAAAACCAAGGCAGATCAACATATGCAAAAAACACCATGGCCAAAAGTGAGTTTGGTCTCTACTCTGCAAAATCAAAACCAACACAGATAAACATATGCAAACGACTGCATGGCCAAAGGGGATTTTGTTCTCTACTCTGCAAAATCAAAACCAAGGCAGATCAACATATGCACATTGCTGCATGGCCAAAGGGGAGTTAGGTCTCTAGTATGCAAAATCAAAACAAAGGGCTGCATGACCAAAGGGGAGTTTGGTCTCTACTCTGCAAAATCGTAACCAAGGCAGATAAACATATGCACAGTGCTGCATGGCCAAAGGGTAGTTTGGTCTCTAGTTACAAAAATCAAAACCAAGACAGATCAACATATGCAAACGGCTGCAGGCCAAAGGGGAGTTTGGTCTCTAGTATGCAAAATCAAAACCAAGGCATATCAACATATGAACATTGCAGCATGGCCAAAGGGGAGTTAGGTCTCTATTATGCAAAATCAAAACCAAGGCAGAACAACATATGCAAACTGCTACATGGCCAAAGGGGAGTTTGGTCTCTAGTGTGCAAAATCAAAACTAAGGCAGTTCAACTTATGCAAGCTGCTACATGTCCAAAGGAGAGTTCTTTCTCTAGGCTACAAAATCAAAACCAAGACAGAACAACATCATATAACGGCTACATGGCCAAAGGGGAGTTAGGTCTCTAGTATGCAAAATCAAAACCAAGGCAGTTCAACTTATGCAAGCTGCTACATGTCCAAAGGAGAGTTCTTTCTCTAGGCTGCAAAATCAAAACCAAGGCAGAATAACATATTATAACGCCTACATGGGCAAAGGGGAGTTTTGTCTCTAGTATGCGAAATCAAAACCAAGGCAGATCAACATATGCAAACTGCTACATGGGCAAAGGGGAGTTTTGTCTCTAGTATGCAAAATCAAAACCAAGGCAGATCAACATATGCAAACTGCTACATGGGCAAAGGGGAGTTTTGTCTCTAGTATGCAAAATCAAAACCAAGGCAGATCAACATATGCAAACTGCTACATGGGCAAAGGGGAGTTTTGTCTCTAGTATGCAAAATCAAACCAAGGCAGAACAACATATACAAATTGCTACATGGGCAAAGGGGAGTTTTGTCTCTAGTATGCAAAATCAAAACCAAGGCAGATTAACATATGCAAACTGCTACACAGACAAGGGGAGTTTGGTCTCTAATATGTAAAATCAAAACCAAGGCAGAACAACATATGCAAACTGCTATTTGGACAAGGGGAGTTTGGTCTCTAGTGCACAAAATCAAAACCAAGGCAGAACAACATATGCAAACTGCTACACGGACAAGGGGAGTTTTGTCTCTAGTATGCAAAATCAAAACCAAGGCAGAACCACAAATACAAACTGCTGCATGGCCAAAGGGGAGTTTGGTCTCTAGTGTGCAAAATCAAACCAAGGCAGAGCAGCATATATCAAATGTTGCATGGCCAAAGAGGAGTTTTGTCTCTAGTATGCAAAGTCAAAACCAAGGCAGAACCACAAATACAAACTGCTGCATAGCCAAAGGGGAGTTTGGTCTCTAGTGTGCAAAATCAAACCAAGGCAGAGCAGCATATATCAAATGTTGCATGGCCAAAGGGGAGTTTGGTCTCTAGTATGCAAAATGAAAACCAAGGCAGAACAACATATGCAAAGTTCTACATGAACAAGGGGAGTTTTGTCTCTAGTATGCAAAATCAAAACCAAGGCAGAACAACATATGCAAACTGCTGCCTGGCCAAAATGGAGGTTGGTCACTAGTGTGCAAAATCAAAAGCAAGGCAGATCAACATATGCAAACTGCTACACCGCCAAACTGGAGTTTGGTCCCTAGTGTGGAAAATCAAAACCAAGGAAAAAAAACATATGCAAACTGCTATATGTCCAAAGGGGAGTTTCGTCTCTAGTACGCAAAATCAAAACCAAGGCAGTTCAACTTATGCAAGCTGCTACATGTCCAAAGGAGAGTTCTTTCTCTAGGCTGCAAAATCAAAACCAAGGCAGAATAACATATTATAACGCCTACATGGGCAAAGGGGAGTTTTGTCTCTAGTATGCGAAATCAAAACCAAGGCAGATCAACATATGCAAACTGCTACATGGGCAAAGGGGAGTTTTGTCTCTAGTATGCAAAATCAACACCAAGGCAGATTAACATATGCAAACTGCTACACAGACAAGGGGAGTTTGGTCTCTAATATGCAAAATCAAAACCAAGGCAGAACAACATATGCAAACTGCTATTTGGACAAGGGGAGTTTGGTCTCTAGTGCACAAAATCAAAACCAAGGCAGAACAACATATGCAAACTGCTACACGGACAAGGGGAGTTTTGTCTCTAGTATGCAAAATCAAAACCAAGGCAGAACCACAAATACAAACTGCTGCATGGCCAAAGGGGAGTTTGGTCTCTAGTGTGCAAAATCAAACCAAGGCAGAGCAGCATATATCAAATGTTGCATGGCCAAAGAGGAGTTTTGTCTCTAGTATGCAAAGTCAAAACCAAGGCAGAACCACAAATACAAACTGCTGCATAGCCAAAGGGGAGTTTGGTTCTAGTGTGCAAAATCAAACCAAGGCAGAGCAGCATATATCAAATGTTGCATGGCCAAAGGGGAGTTTGGTCTCTAGTATGCAAAATGAAAACCAAGGCAGAACAACATATGCAAAGTTCTACATGAACAAGGGGAGTTTTGTCTCTAGTATGCAAAATGAAAACCAAGGCAGAACAACATATGCAAACTGCTGCCTGGCCAAAATGGAGGTTGGTCACTAGTGTGCAAAATCAAAAGCAAGGCAGATCAACATATGCAAACTGCTACACCGCCAAACTGGAGTTTGGTCCCTAGTGTGGAAAATCAAAACCAAGGAAAAAAAACATATGCAAACTGCTATATGTCCAAAGGGGAGTTTCGTCTCTAGTACGCAAAATCAAAACCAAGGCAGAGCAGCATAAATCAATCGTTGCATGGCCAAAGGGGAGATTGGTCTCTAATGTGGAAAATCGAGATGAACGCAGATGCACATAAGCAAAGGGCTGCATGGCCAAAGGGGAGTTTGGTCTCTAGTGTGTAAAATACAAACCAAGGCAGAAAAAAATATGCATACAGCTACATGCCAAAAGGGGAGTTTGTTCTCTAGGCTGCAAAATCAAAACCAAGGCAGAACAACATATGCTAACGGCTACATGGCCAAAGGGGAGTTAGGTCTTTAGTATGCAAAATCAAAACCAAGACAGAAAAACATATGCAAACTGCCTCATTGTCAAAGGGGAGTTTGGTCTCTACTCTGCAAAATGAAACTCAAGGCAGATAACATATGCACACTGCTGCATGGCCAAAGGGGAGTTTTGTCTCCAGTGTGCAAAATCATAACCAAGGCATATCAACATATGAACACTGCAGCATGGCCAAAGGGGAGTTAGGTCTCTACTCTGCAAAATCAAAACCAAGACAGAAAAACATATGCAAACTGCTGCATTGTCAAAGGGGAGTTTGGTCTCTACTCTGCAAAATGAAAACCAAGGCAGATAACATATGCACACTGCTGCATGGCCAAAGGGGAGTTTTGTCTCCAGTGTGCAAAATCATAACCAAGGCATATCAACATATGAACACTGCAGCATGGCCAAAGGGGAGTTAGGTCTCTAGTATGCAAAATCAAAACCAAGGCAGAACAACATACGCAAACTGCTACATGGCCAAAGGGAGTTTGGTCTCTAGTGTGCAAAATCAAAACTAAGGCAGATCAACATATGCAAACGGCTGAATGGCCAAAGGGGAGTTTGGTCTCTACTCTGCAAAATCGAAACCAAGGCAGATCAACATATGCAAGCTGCTACATGGCCAAAGGAGAGCTTTTTCTCTAGGCTGCAAAATCAAAACCAAGACAGAACAACATATATAACGGCTACAGGGTCAAAGGGGAGTTAGGTCTCTAGTATGCAAAATCAAAACCAAGGCAGATCAACATATGCAAGCTGCTACATGGCCAAAGGAGAGTTTTTTCTCTAGGGTGCAAAATCAAAACCAAGGCAGAACAACATATATAATGGCTACATGGGCAAAGGGGAGTTTTGTCTCTAGTATGCAAAATCAAAACCAAGGCAGATCAACATATGCAAACTGCTACTTGGGCAAAGGGGAGTTTTGTCTCTGGTATGCAAAATCAAAACCAAGGCAGATCAACTAATGCAAACTGCTACATGGGCAAAGGGGAGTTTTGTCTGTAGTAAGATAAGATAATTTAAGATAGATAAGATAATTTATTGTACTTTTTCGTACATACTTCTTTTTACAATGTTCAACTTATAAACTATCTTAACGTATGTCCCAATTTCTTTACCAGCTATACTACTCTTTTTGCCTGGCACCCTGGCCTTCTGGCTGTTCTAAACTTTCCTTACTACCTTTTATCCATATTTGCCCATCTTCTCTTTCCTCCATTTGCCTTTCTACCTTTCTTATCTCTCTTACTTTTCTACTCCATTTCTCTTTTACTTTCTTTAAGAACTCCCGCATATTCCTAATTTGCTTTTCTTCTTTTCTCGTTAGCATTTTTATTGCTACTATTTTCTTATCCATTTTTTTCCATTTTTTTCCCATACTTCTTGTCTCCATTCTGCTAATTCTTTACATTCTGACATATAATGCTCTGTGCTTTCGCTATCGTCGCATAATTCACAAATTCCATTTTTTTTTCCCCTTAACCCTCTCAAATACATTGCTCCTGTTCTCATCCATGCAAACGCTTCTTTTCCTGCTCTATCACAATAATCCACATACCCTTCTCTTCCCCATTTCCTTTTTACTAATCTATAGAACCCTAGTGACTTTTTATTTTCTAAGCTTCCCCAAATCTCTTGTCTTTCTATATCCTCCACTGTTTCTTACTGCTATATTGGTATTTCTTTCTCCTATTCTCCAAATATCTCCCATTCCTATCTTCTCCATAATTTTTTCTACCCCTGTCCACCAGCTATTTTTATTTTTCATACTCTTTTTTTGTTCCATGCATATCTTTAAAATTTCCTCTTTATCTTTTCTCAAGCACCTAAACCAAAATTTTAATATCCTTTCCAGTATCACTCCCTTTCTTCTTGTACTTCCTAATTCCACTAATGCTACTTCCCCTGGTGCTGATCTTGTTAGCCCCAATAGCTCTTTACAAAACATTCCATAGCTCATTTCCTACTTAATTCAGATCCTCCCCAAATTTCTACTGCATATAACATTCTTGTTTCCACCAATGTTTCATACATTCTTTCTAGCCACTTAGTTGGCATTTCCAATTTATATTTGCACATCCTTACTCCTGTCATTGCTGCCTTTCCTTTAGCTACAACCTTCCTGCTATGCGCCCCCCATTCACCATTACTGCTCAACCTCACCCCCAAATAATCCATCTCCTTGACAACTTCTAATTTTAAACCCCCCATCTGCCATTTCCCTTCTCTTTTTAGTTTATTTCCTCTTTTAAATACCATAACTTTTGATTTATTTATATTTACTTTTATTCCCCATTCTTCACAGTATTCTTGTATTCCGTTGACTGCTTTCTGTAACCCAATTACCGTTATAGCCCCAACCATAAGATCATCCGCATATAGTAAACCTGGTATCTCTGTATTTGCTATTATGGGGCAGTGCAGATTTTTTCCTTTCACTCTTTCTAATATGTCATCTATGAATATATTGAATAGTATAGGACTCAGTTTGCACCCTTGTCTTAATCCTATTCTTTGCTCCGTCATTTCTGTAACTCCGTTATTTTTACATCTTATACAGAATCTTACATCTTTATAAATCTTTCTGATTTCTTTTATAAAGTTTTTGCTTACCCCTTTCTTACTTAATTTATATGCTAATGCTTCCCTATTTATTGTATCAAATGCTTTTTCAAAATCTGCAAAAAACATATATATCCTTCCTCTTTTCCTACTCAAGTATTTATATATTATAGTCTTTATTATAAATATATTGTATATTGTTTGTTTACCTTTCCTAAACCCAGCTTGATATTCTGACAGTATTCCTTCCTCATCAACCCAGCTTCTTAATCTATCGGCCAGTATACCTTGATACGGTAATTTGTATCACAAATTACTTAAATGTAAATAATGATTGTAATATGAATATGTATTTTTATGTGACATTGATTTCAGAGGTTTATTAATTGTAATTATTATTGGTAAATAATAATATACGGCTTTACTGAAACTGTCAATAATAACGCAATAATGCAGTGATGGGGTGAGTTGTTTATCATTACCGGGAACAAGGAAGTTACGTAATGTTCGCGCGCTTTCGGTAGAAATTTCTAGAATATTTCCTAAAGCATATGTATTCGTGGTTTTCATTGGATATTAAAATAGACGCTAATGTTCGCGCGTTTTATTAGCCAATAGCAGTTCATTTATAATCTTTAAGCATGTCGAGGAGTGGGAGTATATAAATCCAGGTCCGAGGTAGATCGCCCCGCAGTTCAACAAAATTCTCAATACCTTGCACGTCGGTCGCCCAGTTCATCAAAATTTCTAGCACGCTGTCTTCAGTTCATCATAAGTTACGAGCAGCATAATTACGAGAATCTAAAGTATTATACAGTTAAATATACACAAAGTTGAAGTACGTGAGTTAAAAGTGAGAAGTTATTACAAACAGTTTCAGTTTGGCGAGTATTTACATCAATATGTAAAAGTGTTAGTGCACGTGTTCGACAATAAAAGATTATAAAACAAATTTCGTCATTAAGTGTAATTTCTGGATAAAAGATTCCTTTCCGATTCACAACCTGCACAGAGATAAATGTTCTACCAAGATAAGATGATAGCTAGCCGGAGGACATTTAAAATCAATTATTTCAAAACTGATGCAAATTGCTACGCCAGATGGAGCTACAAACCAAACCAACGAATGACGTCACAAGATGGCTTCAACACACATGATGTAAACAAACATTTGTAAGAATCTCATCGCAAATTGGCTTCCACAACTTGGGGCTAACAAATACAAAAAACACAAATTACGTAAGCACCTACTATCGCATATTGGCTCCCATACGTGGGGCAGTTAAAGTTATATAAACAAACATTTGCAAGCATCGACCGTCGCAACCTGTGTATATTTTTCCTAATATTGATAATAAACTTATTCCCCTGTAATTCTCTGGTCTATTTACTCCTCCCTTTCCTTTGTAAATTGGTACTACCATACTTATTTTCCAACATTCTGGTACATCATTCTTTTCTTTAATTTTATTTAATAATTTTGTCATTATTGTTAGCCCACTTTGCATTTCCCCATATATTTTCCAGAATTCCCCTGGTATTCCATCTATTCCTACTGCCTTACCTTTTTTTATATTCCTTATTTGCTGGCTAACCTCCAGCTTTGTGATTTTACTATCTAATTTCTCATTAAATATTCCTCCTTGTCCTATCTCTTTCATGTCTAACTTTATTTTCTTCCCCTCTCCAATTAGCCTTCTAAAGTACCCTATCCATTCATTCGGTGTAATTTCATTTTTATCCTCTCTCTTCTTATTCATCATCCTCACTATTTCCCATATTTTTTTACTATCCTTACTCTCTATTGCTGCCTTTAAATTCTTTTCTATACTTCTCTGCCATTCTTTCCTCTTGGCCTCAAGCAAACCTTTATATTCCCCCTTAAGTTTCACCAGATTTTGTCTATCCCTTTCTTTCCCTGACCTCCTCCAGCTAATAAGCTCATTAAATACCTCCTTTTTTTTTCTACATTCTTCATCAAACCACCCCTTTATTTCTTGTTCTTTTCTATGCCTTCTTTCCATCCCTACTCCTGCTCTTGTTAGTAATAATTTTAGTAACTGTAACACTTTTTCTGAATTTCCCTCATCCATAGCCATTTTTATACCACACTCCACAATCTGGCTTACCTTTGACTTTAATTCTTTCACAAATTTCTCTTTCAATACTTCTCTCCATTTATACACATTTATTGTTTTTATTCTAACTGTTTCTTTATTCTTTACCCTCTGTTCCAGAACATTTATTTCCATCATTAGTGGGAAATGACTACTACCTACTACTTCGTTTATTATTTTAAATGTAGTGATTCTATCCTCCAGTTCCTCACTGCATATCATGTAATCTACTACAATTTGACCATTTGCATTTACGAATGTAAACTCCCCCTCCTCGTCTCCTTTCATTAATCCATTACATATTAGCACGTTATTTGTCTCACAAAATTCTAGTAATTTTTTCCCCTCCTTATTTATAGCTACATCCCTACTTTTCCTTGGCCTTATCACATCCCTATCTTCTTGTATCTGCTCTTTACTTAATAACCTTCCATTCTCTTCTATTGTCGCATTCAAATCCCCCATCACAATAAATTCTATCTCTGGCATCTTTTCCTGTATTTCTTCCATCTCTTCTTCTAATTTACTATGAAAGTTATTATCGTAAAAAAATTATATTTCTGGTGGGTTATATGCCACCCCTATTCCTAATCTTACCCCATTTTTTTGCTTAATTATTGACCATAGCACATTGGTGCCTCTATTCTCCATTTTTTCTATATCAATATGTTTTTCCGAATCATTCTTTACAAACAGACCTACTTCTCCTGATGCTCTTCCCCTACCGCATCTTTTCCTTGCCTTTTTCTCTAGAAACTTGAAACCTGCAATTTCTACTACCTCATCCTTTCCTAACCATGTCTCTGCTACTCCTACAAAATCCATAGAACACATAACATTTTTCATTTCCCCACTACCTATCTTATTTCTTAGCCCTTCCGCATTCCAAAACATTAATTTTAACCCCTTTCCCTATTTGTTCTTTGACTGTTCTTGGAATTTGAAACTCTCCAACATTTTCCCGTGTCTTGTAGTTCGCGGTTCCATTTCCTTTTCTTCTCTTACATCCTTAAGCTGGTTATAATCCTTGGCTAGAACTTTTGAACCTTTCTTTTTTTTTGTTTCATCTGCTTCACTTATGGACCCTACCGGTAACACTTCACCACTTTGTGATTTTCCCCTCCTTGCACTCTCACTTTTCCCTGCCTCCCTACCCTCACTCAGCACAATTCCTGCTGCCGCCCCTCCTTCTTCTGGCTCCTCCCTCTCGGTTATTTCATTCACCAATGTTGCCTCTTCACTTTCTCCCACCGCTGCCAACTCTTCTTCCTGCCTTCCCCTTGTCTCTTGTTGATGTATCTCCCTTATCATCTCCTCTCTTCTCTCTTCAAAGTTGCTTCTTCTGTCCTCTTGCTCAGCTGTCGCACTATCATTTTGTTGACCTCTTCTCACCCACGTTTGACTTTGCTGAAATTCTGCTGATGGTTTCATTCTCTGTTCAGATCTTTGTCCTGCGTTTTCCGGTCGGTCTATAATTTGCTGCGGTGCATATGTTCCTCTAGCTTCGTTTCTCTTGATGCTCATGTTCCAATTTTCACCTTCCACTATCAATTGTAGCCCTCTTAGATATGCTTTTTTCCCTACTGCTCTTGCTTCATTCATTCTTTTAATTAATTCCTTCCGTTGGTCTTGTTCTTCTTTTGTATAATCCAGTGCTATGAATATTTTTGTCCCCCTTAGTCTTCTTGTTTGTCTTAAAATCTCCCACTTTTTTCTCATTGTTGTCAGTTTCACAATAATAGGTCTCGGCTTCCTTCCTTTCTTTCCTATCCTAAACTTTTCTTCAATTTCCCAGCCAAACATCTGTATTCCCATCACATCTTCTATAATTTCATACACCATATCTTCCAGCTTTCTTCTGTCCTCTGCCACCCCAAATATTACGCAGTTTTTTCTTCTCTTGTCCATTTCCAGTCTTTTTTCCATCCCAACTATTCTTTCTTTACATTCTGATATTTGTTTCTCCATTTCCTCTCTTTGTATTTTCATTGCTTCCTTCAGCTCTCTTGTATTATTATCCATCCTTATTCCTATTTGCGTTCCCATCTCTCTTATTTCTTCCATTATTTTGTTCATCTCTGTTGAACCCGGGGTTTACTCTACTCCTCCTACTCCGTTACACATCCTTCCCCTCTCACTGCGGACCTGCGACTCCAGATATTATATAATATCTTTCATATTTTGTTAATGATAAAAGGTTCCTTACCTTGTAATGAGAATTAATACTCCATTACTCCTCGAAACAGCATAACCAATACTATTTCCCTTTGTTATATTTGTTATATATGATCCTATAGCTCAGTTCTCCTGTACCATACAATCAATTAGTATAATCCAGAATTGCAGAATAAGTGAACACATTCAAACCACTTCAATATTGACGCAACTTGAAAAAATGTCTTTATAAAGTACATCAAGAATCAAGTTTTCCATCAAATACAATTCAACAGTCCTCCACTTCACAGCTATAATGCACCCCACATTGTATATAATTTATAATTACTGCACATGAAACAATCAAAGATATCGTATTTGAGGAACTAAATCCACCACTGACCAGTTAAAGTTGCCGAGAAAATGTTTTTTCGTACACTTTTCCAACCATATCTTCTCACTTTGCAGCCATATTTAAACTGATCATATGCTTTCTTGTACCACGTGATCTGTCGCTCGGCAGCCCAACCTACTCTCTCGGCAGGCGGTAAAGAACTCCTTGTCTCTAGTATGCAAAATCACACCCAAGGCAGATCAACAAATGCAAACTGCTACACAGAGAAGGGGAGTTTGGTCTCTAGTATGCAAAATCAAAACCAAGGCAGAACATATGCAAACTGCTACACGGACAAGGGGAGTTTGGTCTCTAGTGTGCAAAATATAAACCAAGGCAGAACAACATATGCAAACTGCTGCCTGGCCAAAACAGAGTTTGGTCACTAGTGTGCAAAATCAAAACCAACGCAGAACAACATATGCAAAATGCTACATGGACAAAGGGGAGTTTCTTCTCTAGCGTGAAAAATCGAAACCAAGCCAAAACAACATATGCTTATGGCTACATGGCCAAAGGGGAGTTTGGTCTCTAATATGCAAAGTCAAAACAAAAGCAGAACAACATATGCTAACAGCTACATGGTCAAGGGGGAGTTAGGTCTCTAGTATGCAAAATCAAAACCAAGACGAACAACATATGCAAACTGCTGCATGGCCAAAGGGGAGTATGGTCTCTAGTGTGCAAAATAAAAACCAAGGCAAAACAACATGAGGCACTGCTACACGGACAAGGGGAGTTTTGTCTCTAGTATCCAAATCAAAACCAAAGCAGAACAAAATATGCAAACTGCTACATAGCCAAACTGGAGTTTGGTCTATAGTATGCAAATTCAAAATGAAGGCAAAACAACATAAGAAACTGCTACACGGACAAGGGGAGTTTTGTCTCTAGTATCCAAATCAAAACCAAGGCAGAACCACATATACAAACTGCTGCATGGCCAAAGGGGAGTTTGGTCTCTAGTGTGTAAAATCAAACCAAGGCAGAGCAGCATATATCAAATGTTGCATGGCCAAAGCGGAGTTTTGTCTCTAGTATGCAAAATCAAAACCAAGGCAGAACCACAAATAGAAACTGCTGCATGGCCAAACGGGAGTTTGGTCTCTAGTTCTCAAAATCAAACCAAGGCAGAGCAGCATATATCAAATGTTGCATGGCCAAAGGGGAGTTTGGTATCTAGTATGCAAAATCAAACCAAGTCAGAACAACATATGCAAACAGCTACACGGACAAGGGGAGTTTCGTCTCTAGTATTCAAAATCAAAAAAAAGGCAGATCAACATATGCAAAATGCTACATGGCCAAACTGGAGTTTGGTCTCTAGTGTGGAAAATCAAAACCAAGGAATAACAACATATGCAAACTGCTATATGGCCAAAGGGGAGTTTAGTCTCTAGTCTGCTAAATCAAAACCACGGCAGATCAACATATGCACACTGCTGCATGGCAAAAGGGGAGTTTGGTCTCTAGTGTCCAAAACCAAAACAAAGGCAGAAGAACATATGCAAACTCCTACATGGCCAAAGGGGAGTTTGGTCTCTAGTGTGCAAAATCAAAACTAAGGCAGATAAACATATGCAAACGGCTGCATGGCAAAAGGGGAGTTTAGTCTCTACTCTGCAAAATCAAAACCAAGGCAAATCAACATATGCAAACTGCTACATGGCCAAAGGGGAGTTTGGTCTCTGGTGTGCAAAATCGAAACCAAGGCAGATCAACATATGCAAACTGCTACATGGCCAAAGGAGAGTTTGGTCTCTAGTGTCCAAAACCAAAACCAAGGCAGAACAACATATGCAAACTGCTACATGGCCACAGGACAATTTGTTCTCTAGTGTCCAAAACAAAAACCAAAACAAAGCCAGAACAACATATGCAAATGGCTGCATGGCCAAAGGGGAGTTTGGTCTCTACTCTGCAAAATCAAAACCAAGGCAGATCAACATATGCACACTGCTGCATGGCCAAAAGGGAGTTTGGTCTATAGTATACAAAATCAAAACCAAGGCAGATCAACATATGCACACTGCTGCATGACCAAAGGGGAGCTTGGTCTCTAGTGTGCAAAATCAAAACCAAGGCAGCTCAACATATGCAAACGACTGCATGGCCAAAGGGGAGTTTAGTCTCTACTCTGCAAAATGTCAACCAAGGTAGATCAACATATGCACACTGCTGCATGGCCAAAGGGGAGTTTCGTCTCTACTCTGCAAAATCAAAACCAAGGCAGATCAACATATGCACACTGCTGCATGCCCAAAGGGGAGTTTGGTCTCTAGTGTGCAAAATCAAAACCAAGGCAGATCAACATATGAACACTGCAGCATGGCCAAAGGGGAGTTTGGTCTCTAGTATGCAAAATCAAAACTAAGTCAGAACAACACATGCAAACTGCTACATGGACAAGGAGAGTTTGGTCTCTAGTATGCAAAATCAAAACCAAGGATGAACAACATATATCAATCGTTGCATGGCCGAAGGGGAGTTTGGTCTCTAGTGTGCAAAATCAAAACCAAGGCATCAACATATGCAAACGACTGCAAGGCCAAAGGGGAGTTTCATCTCTACTCTGCAAAATCAAAATCAAGGCAGATCAACATATGCACACTGCTGCATGGCCAAAGGGGAGTTTGGTCTCTAGTGTGATAAATCAAAACAGAGGCAGATCAACATATGAAGACTGCAGCATGGCCAAAGGGGAGTTTGGTCTCTAGTATGCAAAATCAAAACCAAGGATGAACAACATATATCAATCATAGCATGGCCGAAGGGGAGTTTGGTCTCTACTCTGCAAAATCAAAACCAAGGCAGATCAACATATGCAAACAACACCATGGCCAAAAGTGAGTTTGGTCTCTACTCTGCAAAATCAAAACCAACGCAGATAAACATATGCAAACGACTGCATGGCCAAAGGGGATTTTGTACTCTACTCTGCAAAATCAAAACCAAGGCAGATAAACATATGCAAACGACTGCATGGCCAAAAGGGAGTTTGGTCTCTACTCTGCAAAATCAAACCCAAAGCAGATCAACATATGCAAACGACTGCATGGCCAGAGGGGAGTTTGGTCTCTACTCTGCAAAATCAAAACCAAGGCAGATCAACATATGCACACTGCTGCATGGCCAAAGGGGAGTTTTGTCTCTAGTGTGCAAAATCAAAACCAAGGGCTGCATGGCCAAAGGAGAGTTTGGTCTCTACTCTGCAAAATCAAAACCAAGGCAGATCAACAAATGCACACTGCTGCATGGCCAAAGGAGAGTTTGGTCTCTAGTGTCCAAAACCAAAACAAAGCCAGAACAACATATGCTAACGGCTACATGGCCAAAGGGGAGTTTGGTCTCTAATATGCAAAATCAAAATCAAAGCAGAACAACATTAGCTAACAGCTACATGGTCAAGGGGCAGTTAGGTCTCTAGTATGCAAAATCAAAACCACGACAGAACTACATATGCAAACTGCAGCATGGCCAAAGGGTAGTGTGGTCTCTAGTGTGCAAAATCAAAACCAAGGCAAAACAACACATGCAAACCGCCTCATGGCCAAACTGGAGTGTGGTCTCTTGTGTGCAAAATCGAAACCAAGGCAGAACAGCATATGCAAACTGCTACATGGCCAAGGGGAGTTAGGTCGCTAGTATGCAAAATCAAAACCAAGGCAGATCAACATATGCAGACTGCTACATGGCCAAGGGGGAGTTTGGTCTCCAGGCTGCAAAATCAAAACCAAGGCAGAACAACATATTATAACGGCTACATGGCCAAAGGACAGTTTGTTCTCCAGGCTGCAAAATCGAAACCAAGGCAGAACAACATATTATAACGGCTACATGGCCAAAGGACAGTTTGTTCTCCAGGCTGCAAAATCGAAACCAAGGCAGAACAACATATTATAACGGCTACATGGCCAAAGGACAGTTTGGTCTCCAGGCTGCAAAATCAAAACCAAGGCAGAACAACATATTATAACGGCTACATGGCCAAAGGAGAGTTTGTTCTCCAGGCTGCAAAATCAAAACCAAGGCAGAACAACATATTATAACGGCTACATGGCCAAAGGACAGTTTGTTCTCCAGGCTGCAAAATCGAAACCAAGGCAGAACAACATATTATAACGGATACATGGCCAAAGGACAGTTTGGTCTCCAGGCTGCAAAATCGAAACCAAGGCAGAACAACATATTATAACGGCTACATGGCCAAAGGAGAGTTTGTTCTCCAGGCTGCAAAATCAAAACCATGGCAGAACAACATATTATAACGGCTACATGGCCAAAGGACAGTTTCTTCTCTAGGCTGCAAAATCAAAACCAAGGCAGAACAACATATGCAAACTGCCACATGGCCAAGGGGAGTTAGGGCGCTAGTATGCAAAATCAAAACCAAGGAAGATCAACATATGCAAACTGCTACATGGCCATGGGGGAGTTTGGTCTCCAGGCTGCTAAATCAAAACCAAGGCAGAACAACATATTATAACGGCTACATGGCCAAAGGACAGTTTGTTCTCCAGGCTGCAAAATCGAAACCAAGGCAGAACAACATATTATAACGGCTACATGGCCAAAGGACAGTTTGTTCTCCAGGCTGCAAAATCGAAACCAAGGCAGAACAACATATTATAACGGCTACATGGCCAAAGGACAGTTTGTTCTCTAGGCTGCAAAATCAAAACCAAGGCAGAACAACATATTATAACGGCTACATGGCCAAAGGAGAGTTTGTTCTCCAGGCTGCAAAATCAAAACCATGGCAGAACAACATATTATAACGGCTACATGGCCAAAGGACAGTTTGTTCTCTAGGCTGCAAAATCAAAACCAAGGCAGAACAACATATGCAAACTGCTACATGGCCAAGGGGAGTTAGGTCGCTAGTATGCAAAATCAAAACCAAGGCAGATAAACATATGCAAACTGCTACATGGCCATGGGGGAGTTTGGTCTCCAGGCTGCAAAATCAAAACCAAGGCAGAACAACATATTATAACGGCTACATGGCCAAAGGACAGTTTGTTCTCCAGGCTGCAAAATCGAAACCAAGGCAGAACAACATATTATAACGGCTACATGGCCAAAGGACAGTTTGTTCTCTAGGCTGCAAAATCGAAACCAATGCAGAACATATGCAAACTGCTACATGGCCAAGGGGAGTTAGGTCGCTAGTATGCAAAATCAAAACCAAGGCAGATCAACATATGCAAACTGCTACATGGCCAAGGGGGAGTTTGGTCTCCAGGCTGCAAAATCAAAACCAAGGCAGAACAACATATTATAACGGCTACATGGCCAAAGGACAGTTTGTTCTCCAGGCTGCAAAATCGAAACCAAGGCAGAACAACATATTATAACGGCTACATGGCCAAAGGACAGTTTGGTCTCCAGGCTGCAAAATCAAAACCAAGGCAGAACAACATATTAAAACGGCTACATGGCCAAAGGAGAGTTTGTTCTCCAGGCTGCAAAATCAAAACCAAGGCAGAACAACATACTATAACGGCTACATGGCCAAAGGACAGTTTGTTCTCTAGGCTGCAAAATCAAAACCAAGGCAGAACAACATATGCAAACTGCTACATGGCCAAGGGGAGTTAGGTCGCTAGTATGCAAAATCAAAACCAAGGCAGATCCACATATGCAAACTGCTACATGGCCATGGGGGAGTTTGGTCTCCAGGCTGCAAAATCAAAACCAAGGCAGAACAACATATTATAACGGCTACATGGCCAAAGGACAGTTTGTTCTCCAGGCTGCAAAATCGAAACCAAGGCAGAACAACATATTATAACGGCTACATGGCCAAAGGACAGTTTGTTCTCCAGGCTGCAAAATCGAAACCAACGCAGAACAACATATTATAACGGCTACATGGCCAAAGGACAGTTTGGTCTCCAGGCTGCAAAATCAAAACCAAGGCAGAACAACATATTATAACGGCTACATGGCCAAAGGAGAGTTTGTTCTCCAGGCTGCAAAATCAAAACCATGGCAGAACAACATATTATAACGGCTACATGGCCAAAGGACGGTTTGTTCTCTAGGCTGCAAAATCAAAACCAAGGCAGAACAACATATGCAAACTGCTACATGGCCAAAGAAGAGTTTGTTCTCTAGGCTGCAAAATCGAAACCAAGGCAGAACAACATATGCAAACTGCTACATGGCCAAGGGGAGTTAGGTCGCTAGTATGCAAAATCAAAACCAAGGCAGATCAACATATGCAAACTGCTACATGGATAAAGGACAGTTTGTTCTCCAGGCTGCAAAATCGAAACCAAGGCAGAACAACATATTATAACGGCTACATGGCCAAAGGACAGTTTGGTACCCAGGCTGCAAAATCAAAACCAAGGCAGAACAACATATTATAACGGCTACATGGCCAAAGGACAGTTTGTTCTCTAGGCTGCAAAATCAAAACCAAGGCAGAACAACATATTATAACGGCTACATGGCCAAAGCGGAGTTAGGTCGCTAGTATGCAAAATCAAAACCAAGGCAGATCAACATATGCAAACTGCTACATGGCCAAGGGGGAGTTTGGTCTCCAGGCTGCAAAATCAAAACCAAGACAGATAAACATATGCAAACCGCTACATGGCCAAAGGAGAGTTTGTTCTCCAGGGTGCAAAATCAAAACCAAGGCAGATAAACATATGCAAACCGCTACATGGCCAAAGGAGAGTTTGGTCTCTAGTCTGCAAAATCAAGATGAATGGAGATCAACATAAGCAAACAGCCGCATGGCAAAAGGGGAGTTAGGGCTCTAGTATGCAAAATCAAAACCAAGGCAGCACACCATATGCAAACTGCTACTTGGCCAAATGGGAGTTTGGTCTCTAGTCTGCAAAATCAAGATGAACGCAGATCAACATATGCTAACAGCTACATGGCCAAAGGGGAGTTAGGTCTCTAGTATACAAAATCAAAACCAAGGTAGATCAACATATGCAAACCGCTACATGGCGAAAGGGGAGTTCCGTCCCTAGTGTGCAAAATCAAAACCAAGGCAGAATAACATATGCAAACAGCTACATGACAAAAGGGGAGTTTGGTTTCTTGATTGCAAAACCCAGGCCAAAGCTACGGCACATGGCAACGGCAGCATGGCCAAAGGGGAGTTTGGTCTCTAGTGTGCAAAATCAAAACCAAGGCAGATCAACATATGCAAACTGCTACATGGCCAAAGGAGAGTTTGGACTCTACTCTGCAAAATCAAAACCAAGGCAGATCAACATATGCAAACAACTGCATGGCCAAAGGAGAGTTTGGTCTCAACTCTGCAAAATCAAAACCAAGGCAGATCAACATATGCAAACGATTGCATGGCCAAAGGAGAGTTTGGTCTCTACTCTGCAAAATCAAAACCAAGGCAGATCAACATATGCAAACGACTACACGGCCAAAGGGGAGTTAGGTCTCTAGTATGCAAAATCAAAACCAAAGCAGCTCAACATATGCAAACTGCTACCTGGTCAAAGGGGAGTTAGGTCTCTAGTATGGAAAGTCAAAACCAAGGAAATTCAACATATGCAAACGGCTACATGGTCAAAGGGGAGTTAGGTCTCTAGTATGGAAAATCAAAACCAAGGCAGATCAGCATATGCACACTGCTGCATGGCCAAAGGGCATTTGGTCTCCAGTGTGCAAAATCGAAACCAAGCCAGATCAACATATGCACACTGCTGCATGGCCAAAGGGAATTTGGTCTCCAGTGTGCAAAATCGAAACCAAGCCAGATCAACATATGCACACTGCTGCATGGCCAAAGGGAATTTGGTCTCCAGTGTGCAAAATCGAAACCAAGCCAGATCAACATATGCACACTGCTGCATGGCCAAAGGGAATTTGGTCTCCAGTGTGCAAAATCGAAACCAAGCCAGATCAACATATGCAAACTGCTACATGGTCAAAGGGGAGTGTGGTCTATAGTATGCAAAATCAAAACCAAGGCAGATCAGCATATGCAAACGACTGCTTGGCCAAAGGGGAGTTTGGTCTCTAGTATGCAAAATCAAAACCAAGGCAGATCAACATATGCAAACGACTGCATGGCCAAAGGGGAGTTAGGTCTCTAGTATGCAAAATCAAAACCAAGGCAGATCAACATATGCAAACTGCTACATGGTCAAAGGGGAGTTAGGTCTCTAGTATGCAAAATCAAAACCAAGACACATCAACATATGCACACTGCTACATGGTCAAAGGGGAGTGTGGTCTCTAGTATGCAAAATCAAAACCAAGGCACATCAACATATGCACACTGCTACATGGTCAAAGGGGATTTTGGTCTCTAGTATGCAAAATCAGAACCAAGGCAGATCAACATATGCAAACTGCTGCATGGCCAAAGGGGAATTTGGTCTCTAGTGTCCAAAACCAAAACCAAAACAAAGGCAGAACAACACATGCAAACTGCTACATGGCGAAAGGAGAGTTTGGTCTCTAGTGTACAAAACCAAAACAAAGGCAGAACAAAATATGCAAACTGCTACATGGCCAAAGGGGAGTTTGATCTATAGTTTGAAAAATCAAAACCAAGGCAGATCAACATATGCAAATGGCTGCATGGCCAGAGGGTAGTTTGTTCTCTAGTGAGCTGAACCCAAACAAGGGCAAAACAGTATATGCTAAAGACTGCATGGCCAGAGGGCAGTTTGGCCTCTAGAAGGCAAAACCCAAACAAAGACAGAATAACATATGCTAAAGACAGCATGGCCAGAGGGCAGTTTGGTCTCTAGAAGGCAAAACCCAAACAAAGACACAATAACATATGCTAAAGATAGCATGGCCAGAAGGGGAGTTTGGTCTCTAGAAGGCAAAACCCAAACATAGACACAATAACATATGATAAAGACTGCCTGGCCAGAAGGGAGTTTGGTCTCTAGAAGGCAAAATCCAAACATAGACACAATAACATATGCTAAAGACAGCATGGCCAGAGGGGAGTTTGGTCTCTAGAAGGCAAAACCCAAACATAGACACAATAGCATATGCTAAAGACAGCATGGCCAGAAGGGAGTTTGGTCTCTAGAAGGCAAAATCCAAACAAAGACACAATAACATATGCTAAAGACTGCCTGGCCAGAGGGGAGTTTGGTCTCTAGAAGGCAAAATCCAAACAGAGACACAATAACATATGCTAAAGACTGCCTGGCCAGAGGGGAGTTTGGTCTCTAGAAGGCAAAACCCAAACAAAGACACAATAACATATGCTAAAGACTGCCTGGCCAGAGGGGAGTTTGGTCTCTAGAAGGCAAAACCCAAACAGAGACACAATAACATATGCTAAAGACTGCCTGGCCAGAGGGGAGTTTGGTCTCTAGAAGGCAAAACCCAAACAAAGACACAATAACATATGCTAAAGACTGCCTGGCCAGAGGGGAGTTTGGTCTCTAGAAGGCAAAACCCAAACAAAGACACAATAACATATGCTAAAGACTGCCTGGCCAGAGGGGAGTTTGGTCTCTAGAAGGCAAAACCCAAACAGAGACACAATAACATATGCTAAAGACTGCCTGGCCAGAGGGGCGTTTGGTCTCTAGAAGGCAAAACCGAAACAAAGACACTATAACATATGCTAAAGACTGCCTGGCCAGAGGGGAGTTTGGTCTCTAGAAGGCAAAACCCAAACAAAGACAGAATAACATATGCTAAAGACTGCCTGGCCAGAGGGGAGTTTGGTCTCTAGAAGGCAAAACCCAAACAAAGACAGAATAACATATGCTAAAGACAGCATGGCCAGAGGGGAGTTTGTTCTCTAGTGTGCAGAACCCAAACAAAGACAGAACAGCATATGGTAAAGACTGCATGGCAAGAGGGGAGTTTGTCCTCAGGTGTGCATAACCCATACAAAGACAGAACAGCAAATGCTAAAGACAGCATGGCCAGAGGGGAGTTTGTTCTCTAGTGTGCATAACCCATACAAAGACAGAACAGCAAATGCTAAAGACTGCATGGCAAGAGGGGAGTTTGATCTCTAGTGTGCAGAACCCAAACCAAGACAGAACAGCATATGCTAAAGACAGCATGGCCAGAGGGGAGTTTGTTCTCTAGTGTGCATATCCCATACAAAGACAGAACAACAAATGCTAAAGACTGCATGGCCAGAGGGGAGTTTGTCCTCTAGTGTGCAGAACCCAAACCAAGACAGAACAGCATATGCTAAAGACTGCATGGCCAGAGGGGAGTTTGTTCTCTAGTGTGCATAACCCATACAAAGACAGAATAACATATGCTAAAGACAGCATGGCCAGAGGGGAGTTTGTCCTCTAGTGTGCAGAACCCAAACCAAGACAGAACAGCATATGCTAAAGACTGCATGGCCAGAGGGGAGTTTGTTCTCTAGTAGGCATAACCCATACAAAGACAGAACAGCAAATGCTAAAGACTGCATGGCCAAAGGCGAGTTTGTCCTCTAGTGTGCAGAACCCAAACCAAGACAGAACAGCATGTGCTAAAGACTGCATCAGTGCTAAGCAAGCAGTGGAAGAGAGTGGATGTGTGTGGAGGAAGCTCATGGAATGGAAGAAAGAAGGGCTTAAGTAACCTTGGGAATTGGTATTGAGGTGCACAGAGCAAGAATTGGAGTATTTAATAAATTAAAATGGAAGGATTTCAAAACAAACAAAGGTGTAGAAGAGATGGTAAACATGTTTCTTCTCACATGTGTAATAGGTATACTATTGGTAATTGGTGGAGTTGAAATTAACCCTGGGCCAAATGGGGATCGAAACGTCATGGAACAAACATTTGCATACATTAAAGATATGGATGAGAGATTAGGAAATAAACTCAATGGAATGGAAAAGGAACTAATAGATATTAAGGGAGAGATAAAAAATGAAATGCAAGATATACGAAATGAGGTACAGAAAGTTAAAAGAAGAGTTGAGCTGCTGGAAGAGAGACACCGAAGATTTAATTTGGTTATAGCAGGAGTGAAAGAAAGGAACGGAGTATGGCCTGTAGATGAGGTCAGAGAGATTATAGAAGGAAAGCTTGGTTTGAAGGTACAGGGCTGGGAGATTAGAGAAGCATTTAGAGTGGGGAGATCAAGAGGAGCCAGAATGATAGTTGCAAGATTTACGTCAGTGCAGTTTGTTTATGAAGTACTGAAGAAATCAAAGCTACTAAAAGGAACAAATATCTTTATAAATAGAGATTTATCGGTGGAACAACGGGCCTTGAAGAAGGATCTAATACAACAAATGAGGCTGGCAAGAATGGAAGGGAAACGGGCCTTCATAAAGAACCTACGATTATGGGTCGATGGGCGTATGGTGATGGGATACGAAAGTGACACAAGGAACAGCAGATCGCAGGGGCAGGATATGATTCAGCGATATTCATCGGCGACTAGAGAGAAGGAATGCAGAGGAAGTCCAAAGAGCAATCGGAGACCAGAGGATAAGGTTAGACATATGGAAGTTACGTCACCAGCACGTGTGGCTGGCAGAAAGAAGATGACAGTGTTAGAGGGTAGGCGTGGCCAAGACGCAGGCAGAACGTCAGATCAGAGTGACATAAGGGCATCAGCTGGCGAAATAAGGAAAATGGAAGTTATGTCACTGCTAAGTGGGGCTGGTGGGAAGAAGATAGCTGAGTCAGAGAAGAGATCAGGAGCCGAAGCAGTGACGTCAGATCAGAGTGATGTATGGACAACAGCTGGCAAAGTTTGGAAAGTGGCACCATCGACGAGGGAGGGAGTTCAATCGTCACGTGATATGATTGCGGGCAGGGCAGAGGCGGGGTTTCAGAGTGGTGAATTGGTGGAAGAAGAAACTATTGTGTTAACACCCAATGGGAGTCTACGGATTTTGGACAGAAGCAATGCGGGACTGTTAAAGGAGCCACCAGAAATAGATTTATGGAGTAGGAAAGTGTGCCATACATATAGAAATAGTGCAGGTTCTGTGAGAAATATGGGAAAACAGAAGCAGTAATAATGAGGAAGTATATAGAATAGAAAGGGAGAGTGACTATAGAATGTATAGAAAGCTACAAAGTAGACAAAGTAAAGACAAGGTTTTGATAGGCAAGTGATAGATTTTATGAAATCGTGAAGTGAATGATTTAGATATAAAGGACGGTAAATACGAGAGGGTTAGGAGGGAGAGGTACATTTCTTAGTATGAACGAGCAAGTGTTGTTATGGACGATTAGTGCGGGGAACAAGTAAACATTCTCTAAATTGCATCTAATAGTTCCCATTTCCCGCTGATAGGGAGTAATAAAGACGGCGGAGGAAGCAAGGGAAGGAGATGGGAAGGGGACAAGAACAGTAAGCAGTATAGTGAGTTTAAATGAGAAATGTTAGCGATATGAAGCTAACTCAACACACATGCCTTGTAAATGCGGAAGCTTGGGTACGATCGGCAAAAGGAGCTAGGGCTCGACGCTGATCATGCCCAAATGATTGTATTAGCTTAACACTCAATAAAGATAAAGAAAGACTGCATGGCCAGAGGGGAGTTTTTTTTCTAGTAGGCAAAACCCATACAAAGACAGAACAGCAAATGCTAAAGACTGCATGGCCAAAGGCGAGTTTGTCCTCTAGTGTGCAGAACCCAAACCAAGACAGAACAGCATATGCTAAAGACTGCATGGCCAGAGGGGAGTTTTTTCTCTCGTGTGCAGAACCCAAATCAAGACAGAACACTATGCTAAAGACTGCATGGCCAGAGGGGACTTTCGTCTCTTTGTGTAAAACTCAAACAAAGACAGAATAGCATATGCTAAAGACTGCATGGCCAGAGGGGAGTTTCTTCTCTAGTGTGCAGAACCCAAACAAAGACAGAACAGCATATGCTAAAGACTGCCTGTCCAGAGTGGAGTTTTTTCTCTGTGTGTAAAACCCTAACAAAGACATAACAGCATATGCTAAAGACTGCATGGCAAGAGGGGTGCAAAAAATTGAAATTTGTAACACTAACGTTACTGACAAGATGGAGAGAGAGAGTACGCGGTGTGCGTGCGTGCGTGCGTGCGTGCGTGTGTCTCATATCAAAATATTTTAAAAAAGTAGGTAAACAAAATTGACATTGCTCCTCATGCCCAATGAATTCCAGTCACGGACTACCGTTATTTACTTGGTAGCTTTAGAAACAAAACATTACAATAACCTTAATCATTAGCATTTACAATTATGCGAAAACATTGCAATTAATTTAAAATATCTGAACTTGCCTTCAGGATGTAAATTTGAAATAAGAGTTTAGAGCAAGTGTTCCATATGCCCTCGATTACGACAACTTGAAATTACACTACCTGTATCATGGATCCGCTGGCAAATGTCAACAAATGTGTCTGCACAATCCTGTTAGGAAATCTTTCAGCATAAAGCTGTTCAGCAGATCAAGAATCGCACTGCAGTTCTCTGTAAATTAAGATCATGTCCAGATATTTGGACTTTGAAAATCGTTGCATAATGTATGTTGTTCTGTAACAAGATTTTCTGACCTTTGCTTTTTTTTTTTATCCATGCCTCCTTTAACTGCTCTGATCTTAACTTGTGGCTTTGACATAAAAATAATTGCATGCGTTTAACTAAACATTCCCCACGATCTACACCGATATCGGAAGAAAGTAAATGCAGCTGATACAACGTTGCCAGTTCTAAAAGAACTAAGGAGGAACAAGTTTAAATTTAATTTACATAAAAACCGTTCCATTGAAATACACCAAAGGAAAAAATTCTCGTTTATTCAATTTTCTATGAATATAGTCATAAATTAAGAACCTTTAATCAACAGTAATCCAGCAAGGTGATGATAAATGTTTTGGATAAAAGCTTCTTTTTTTTTCTCAAAAAAGGCGCATTTAATTACAAAGAAGTGTTGGAGTTTTTGTTCATCTACATCCACTCTCCTACCTCACCCAGTTCACAGGACTATTTAACTTCTATCGTATATATATAAATATTTGTTAACCAATCTTCACTTATCTTGATAAATCTAACTGAAGGACATGTTTCCAAATCCAACTGATTTCATCATCAGCTTCCTTTTTTGACTCGTCCTTTATTTACATTGTTACAGCTATTCCTGCTAGGTGACAGTTTGTTAGCTATAGTATTGCCATCTACTGGAAGTAAAACAAATTTGTCATGAGAATCAATTGCATATTTCAAAATTCATTACGCAATCTTTATTCTTTAAAATAAAAATTTTCTCCCACCCATTAAAAGTATGGGTCTATTTAAATGTTTCAATAATTTAACTTCAAGATTTATTTCATGATTAAACCACCATTGTTTGTATTTAATATTCCTGAAATGTTCTTTTACTCTGGTTTTCAAATGATGGTTAGTGTTTCCAATATAAACCTGGTCAAATCCAAACAATTTAACTGATAAATGTCACACTTTTTATTTTTAGAATTTTTTTTATAGGGAAACCTGTTTTTAGCAAAACCAAAACCAAACCCAAACCAGTTGGATTAGCTACAAATAATTGTTATATTTGTATTTACTTTACTGTTTACAATTACCTCATGACTCCGGAACTGCTATATGTCCTCAATGTTATTAATCCCTAATTCTTTACTTTCATTTCTATATTTTATTTTTGTGGAGCGGCGACTATGGATACTCACCAGCAGTGGGCCAGGAATGTCGTTCTTGCACACTTCGTCCAATGGGATGCCAAACTTCACCCTGAAAACACAAGTAGCTGTTGCCATGCCCTTCTTCCAACAGTTGGTCGCATGATAACAATACACAATACCATATACATACTTTTCCAATCTGCGAGGGTAAGGTACAGAAGGATGGCCACACGACGTCACCACGTTACTGAAAGTGGCTGCCCTTCGGTGCATCCTTTCAGCCCAACTGCTCATTCTATGACAGCACGCCTGACCCACCACCTGCTACTCTGAAACAGGAGCAGCAACTTCTGTTCTAATTACAGCATTGGGGCTCATCATTTGATAGGTAGAATCAGACTGAAAAACTTGATGCCATTCCAACCTAAATGAAACAATTACACTAGTCTGCATGATATCGGATGACTGAAAACTAATAAGTGATTCTGACTCACATTTTTATGCTGATTTCAAAACTGCTTTTAGTTTTTTTTCTATCACGTATAGTTTTTTTCACAATTTTACTTCAAAAATATAGAGTTGAGCCAGTAGATGATGAGTATTGTTGAAGGGAAATTTCTCAATACAGACTTTTAAGTCTTTAGGTTGTTACACCTGTAGATGCTATTTGTAATTTAGGCATTGTTGTTAATATCAGAGGTTTGCATTACCAGTGCTATATCGTGATTGAAGTTATAAATACATTATGTCTACACACAAGTGTGTGAACAATCCAAATGTTTTCTGCTACAGTGCTTCAGTAGAGAATTGATATAACAGACTTTGTGAAAAAAGTGTACCATGCTTATTTTAAAATGAAACTTGGTGACCAAGACAAGGCCTGGGCTCCAAAGACAGTTTGCCGCTATTGTGTTGAGAGGTTAAGATTGTGGATAAAAGGAAAGAAATCATGCATGCCATTTGCAATTCCTATAGTGTGGAGGGAACCTAAAGACCACCTTAAAGACTGTCATTTCTGTTTAGTTAATGTTCAGGGGTGCAATTTGAAAAATAAAAGACACATTGTGTATCCAAGTATTCCTTTAGCCATCAGGCCAGCTCCTCTTCCTCCAGCTGTTTTAGAGAACTTGGAAGAAGTGGTGTTAAAAGTGAACCTCGTGCAATCACCGAAGACGATTCTGATGATGTCTACTGCCCTGAATATGGGTGACTCTTCTCTCAGAGTGAACTAAATGATCTAGTACGTGATTTGAATTTGTCTTAGGAATGTGCAGTGTTACTAGGCTCTCGTCTTAAAAATAAGAATCTTCTGGAACCAGGAACACATTACTCATGGTACAGACACAGAGAACAAGAGCTAGTTCCTTTTTTCTCGCAGATTGAGTCCTTGTTTACTGCAATAACACAAACGAGTTAATGCACTTTTATGACATTGAACATGATCCTACTCAGTGGAGACTTTTTATAGATTCATCAAAGAGGAGCCTGAAAGGCGTGTTACTACATAATGGGAATGTGTATGGGTCCATTCCTGTCGCATATTCAGTTCAAATGAAAGAGACAGTCGAAAACATGAAGATACTTTTAACAAGTATCCAATATGATGCGGTAATTTGTATCACAAATTACCTAAATGTAAATAATGATTGTAATATGAATATGCATTTTTATGTGACATTGATTTCAGATGTTTATTAATTGAAATTAATATTGGGAAATAAGTTTATAGGGCCTTACTGAAACTGTCAATAATAGCGCAATAATGCAGCGAGGGGGTGAGCTGTTTATCATTATTGGGAACAAGGAAGTTACGTAATGTTCGCGCGTTTTCGGTAGAACCTTCTGGAATGTTTCCCTAAAAGCAATATGTATTCGTGGTTTTCATTGGATATTAAAATAGACGCTAGTGTTGGCGTGTTTTATTAGCCAATAGCAGTTCATTTATAATCTTTAGGCATATCGGGGAGTGGGAGTATATAAAGCCAAGTCCGAGGTAGATCGCCCCCAGTTCATCAAAATTCTCAATACATTACAGTCGGTCACCCAGTTCATCAAAATTCCTAGCACATTACACGTCGTCTTAAGTTCTTCAGTTCGTCAAAAAATATTTGTATGAGATACGTCAGCTATAAATTCACCAGTTACGGAAATCTAAAGTATTACAACGTTAATTATACATAAAGTTGAAGTACGTGAATTAAAAGTGATCAGTAAGAAGTATTATAACAGTTTCAGTTTGGCGAGTATCTAAATCAATATGTAAAAGTGATAGTGAACGTGTTCGACAATAAAAATTATAAAACAAATTTCTTCATTAAGTGTAATTTTTGGATAAAAGATTCCTTTCCGTTTCACAACCTGTATAGAGATACATGTTCTACCAAGATAAGATGATAGCTAGCCGGAGGACAATATACAAAACTTAAAATTCTTTCGAACACTAATTGATGCAAATTGCTAACGCCAGATGGAGCTATAAACCAAACAAATGAATGACGTCATAAGATGGCTTCCACTCACATGAAGTAAACACAATATAAAATCTCCAAGTTCTAATAATTTACGTAAACAATAATATTACGTAACCAAGCATACCGCATCAAATACGAGGAACACAAATGGCATAATCTGCGGTGTTTTCAAAGTTATTGGAATGCTATTAGGTCAACAAGCTGGGTTCACAAAAATGCCTTGTTTTCTGTGCGAATGGGACAATCGGGCAAAGCAAAGACATTGAAGTGTGAAAGTATGGTCACAGCGGAGAAACTTGTTGCCTGGAACTAAAAACATCCTGCACGAACCGCTTGTAGAGAGACAAAAGATATTGCTTCCACCACTACACATAAAATTGGGCTTGATGAAGCAATTTGTAAGGGCTCTACCACAGGATGGACCCTGCTTCAAGTACCTTTCCAAGAAATTTCCCTTCATTACACAAGACAAATTAAAGGCTGGCATTTTTGTTGGTCCTCAAATAAAGAAATTGATGAAGGATGAAAATTTTCAGAAGACAATGAATGAGAGAGAAATAGAAGCATGAACCGCCTTCCGATCAGTTACTGAAAACTTCTTAGGCAATAACAAAGATCCTAATTACAACACCATTGTCGAAACAATGTTGGAAAATTTCAAGAAGATGGGTTGTAACATGAGTGTAAAGGTGCATTTTCTCCATTCACATTGAGGCAGTATTTTAATACCTGAATAATTTCAATTGTTATTTATAATAAGTAAATTCAATAACAGCCCGCCTTGAAACAATATGTATGTAACAGTCATTGCAAATGTTTATTTTTATTGTAAACATATTTTAATAATGTTATGTGAATACATTACATAATAATGCAAGAACTGTGAGAATAATAAGTTTTAAGTTGCTAACAATGAGTAATAATGAGGTAATTGTGGCAATAATGTGTTTAAAGTTTTGAAATGTAGTGGTCAAGATTAGAACGACGATGATGTAAATTCTGTAACAGTTTTAAATTAGTCAATCAACAGCAAAGAAAAGTTTTAAGTTAAATGCAGATATTCTATTGAACTAGAATTAGCCAATCAGAGACTTGCAATACTGAAGCTTATGAGTTTTGACTGTTGAGGTTACTCAGTTGCTGGCGAGACTTGATAGAGTAAGATGGGAAAATGTGTTCTCTACGGGTGATTAGTAAAAACAAATATACGCCCTAAGTGAATGTATAAAAGTTTCTCACAGTTCTTTAAAAAGTGTAAAAAGTGTATTTGCAAGAATTTAAGTAAAAGAAGTGAAATTTAAAAGTTTAATTCTGTGATGTCTACAATAATTGTCATACCGTGCCCTACCCAAGACACATGACTCTAAAGTAAGACTGACGCAGCCGAGGCAAATTCAAACATAAGTAATATTTTAAAATAGAGAGTTGAGGGTTGTTACACTACATCACTATGATATTCTTACTTGAACGCGTTTCGGGAGACGGCTTGTTCCCATCGTCAGCATTTTCTCTCAACTAATTTTTGCCGGTCATCGTCTGGGGGATGTGTGTGGTTTGTGGTGTTCTCTGGTGCTGGGCTGATGAACCTCCAAAGGCTGTTGGGTGGCGGCAGTTCAAAATTCATTAGGTGATTCCTGTGTTTGACAATATGTATTTTTTCCCAGATGTCCAATTCATTGCTGCTGTTGATCGGTTTTAAGAGTTTTATGTTTGGAGTGATATCATGGTTTGAAGACCAGAAATGATGTGCTACTGCTGATTTATCTTGCTGCTTTTGGTAAATGCATCTCATATGCTCTTTAAGTCTTATTTCAAGATTTCTTTTTGTTCTTCCTATATATACCAGGTTACATTCATTACAATCAATTTGATATATATCAGCTGATTTATCGTTGGGGATAGGATCTTTTGTTCTGTTGCATAGTAGTTTCTGTATGTTGTGGTTATTCTGTGGAGACAGGGTGATGTTGTATTTTTTGAAAATCCTTTGAAATTTATGATGTGTCCAAGGGTGATAAGTGAATTTTCTATATGCTTGTGGTTTTTGTTGTCTGAGTAACGTAGTCATTTGTTGGATGTATTTCTGTCTTTCAAACCTTTTTATCTTCTTATCTATTGTTTTTTTCTGGTATCCATTCATAGTGGCTATGTTGATAATGTGTTGGTATTCTTTCTGGTATTCCTCTTTCTCCATTGGTATATGTACTAACCTGTTTGTAATACTATTTAAAATTGCATGTTTGTGGCTTGTAGGATTGTAGCTATAATTTTTAATATAGTTTTCTGTGTGCGTTGGTTTTCTGTAAATGCCAAACGTTAGTTTGTTGTGTGCATTATTTCTGATGATCCTGATGTCTAGGTAAGGTAATTGGCCATTTTCTTCTTTTTCCATTGTGAATTTTATAGATCTTTTTTGTAAATTTAATAATTTCAAAGCATCTTCTGAAAGTTTTTTTGGAACAATAGCAAAAATATCATCTACATACCTATACCAGGTTTTGAATAGATGTGGGAAAGATTTAGTAATATGGGATTCAAAATGGCTCATATATAGTTCTGCTAAAAATGGTGAAAGGGGGTTTCCCATAGTTAGGCCTGAGGTTTGTTTAAAGATTTTGTGATGGAATGAAAAGAAATTCTGGTCCAGACATAATTTTGTTGGTTTCAGGTAATCTTCTGTTTGTGCTCTAGGTGTGCCATTGTTTAATATCCAATTTTCTAGGAGTGGTAATAATTCTTCTTTTGGTATGCTTGGGAAGAGTGCAGTGACATCAAATGATACCATCATGTCTGTGGGTGATATATTTATATTTGAAAGGTGACTGGTTAATTCTAAAGAATTTTTTATGCTAAGACTTTTGAACATAGGCATGGAGTTGAAGGTATTTGAAAGCCATTTTGCTAGTTTATATGTGGGAGAGTTTATGTTATTCACTATGGGCCTCATTTTGTTGCCGAGTTTGTGTATTTTTGGTAGTGCATATAACCTAGGTATGATGGGAAAATCTGGTTTAATTCTGGATTTTTCGGCTTTTGTTAATGTTTTGGTTTCTATCAATGTATTCTGGAGTGACTTGGTGCATTCTTTTAATGGATTTTTGCTGATTTCTATGTAGTCTGGGTTATGTAGTAATTGCATAACTCTAGATTCATAATCTTCTTGGTCTAATATCACTAATGTGTTTCCTTTGTCTGCTTTGGTGTATACTACAGGTTTTGACTTTAGAGATTTGATAATTTTTTGATGTGGTACGTAGTGGTGTTTTTGGGCTTGTATCTGGTCCAATATTGGTTCACACTGTGATTGTATTAAACTTTTATCCTTATCTGTAAGGTGGTTGGAGGCTATTTCAATATCAGCAACAAAGTTTTCTGTATTTTTTGTGAAGTTGAAACAGGTTTTTAGGCCATTGTTCAAGACAGATAGCTCAGTGCTGGTGAATGGTTCTTTTGAGAGGTTAACTACATATTGGCCTGTGGTAGGTTCATTGTTTAGGTTATGTTTATATGTTGCTTTCCGTTTTTGGTTATGTCTAGGAGATTTTTCCCGGTATTCCAGGGAGTTTTTTTGTTTGAATATAAGGTTGTTTAGTTTCTTTTTCAGTTTCATTGTTTTGGCGCTCATTTTCTTGCTAAGTTGCGTAAGGAAATTTGACCGTAAATTTTCCCATAAGGGTATTCCTAAAACTTTCGGTAACCATAAGTGTAATTCATAGATTCTAAGGTCCAAATCCTGTAAATTTGCATAATGTTTGTTCTTTTCTATTTCAATTACTTTCTTGTCTGCTGCTGTTTGATGCTTTACATTGTGATTAAATTTTACGTATTTTCTAACGAAGTTTGGCGTAACTTTGTGTTTTAAGCAAAGATTTAGGAATCTTATGTTTGCAGCCGTGATTTTCTTTTTGATTTCTAGTTTTAAGTATAATTTTATGTCCTGTTTAATTCCAAAGTTTCCGTTGAATCTGTATAAATCTGTGAAAATTCACTTATCACCCTTGGACACATCATAAATTTCAAAGGATTTTCAAAAAATACAACATCACCCTGTCTCCACAGAATAACCACAACATACAGAAACTACTATGCAACAGAACAAAAGATCCTATCCCCAACGATAAATCAGCTGGTATATATCAAATTGATTGTAATGAATGTAACCTGGTATATATAGGAAGAACAAAAAGAAATCTTGAAATAAGACTTAAAGAGCATATGAGATGCATTTACCAAAAGCAGCAAGATAAATCAGCAGTAGCACATCATTTCTGGTCTTCAAACCATGATATCACTCCAAACATAAAACTCTTAAAACCGATCAACAGCAGCAATGAATTGGACATCTGGGAAAAAATACATATTGTCAAACACAGGAATCACCTAATGAATTTTGAACTGCCGCCACCCAACAGCCTTTGGAGGTTCATCAGCCCAGCACCAGAGAACACCACAAACCACACACATCCCCCAGACGATGACCGGCAAAAATTAGTTGAGAGAAAATGCTGACGATGGGAACAAGCCGTCTCCCGAAACGCGTTCAAGTACGAATATCATAGTGATGTAGTGTAACAACCCTCAACTCTCTATTTTAAATTATGACACATCACTGTTACAAGCTTCTAAAATCTTCAAAAATTGAGCATAAGTAATATTACTTAAGCATCAAATAGAAACTGATGCCCAAAGCATGTTCCAGGAACTCTTTAAATGCAACTAAAATTAAGATTACGTAAACACAATCTTCAAGTTTAAACAACAATTAAACAACATAACCTTTTTCAAGTTTACGTAAATATATATTACACAACAACAGCAGCAAATCATCTTCAAGTTGGCTTCCAAGCGTGTGGCCAACAACAGCAGCAGCATTAACATCTTCAAATTGGCTCCCAACTACGGGGCATATAAAATAATTTACGTAATATATTACGCACCAAAATACCTTCAACATATTGACTACTTTCCAGAAAATCTCTGGGACATTATATTGAAGAGCAGGGTGAACGTTTTCACCAAGATATTAAGGAAATGGAGAGGAGGTACCAGGGGAGATGGAATGAAACTATGATGGCCGACTACTGTTGGATGTTGAGGAGGGACAGTCATCTTCAAAGATCTGCAAGGAAGTCAAAGAAGAGAAAGTTTGAAAAAAATTAAATGAAACACTTTGGCTTCTTATTTTGTTAAAATGTAGCCATGAAATAAATTAGGGGAGTTCTTGAGAGTATTCTTAAAATGTTTCTTGAATAAAAACTTACCTTGTGTAAAATGGTATTTGAATACTTTTCTACGCTCATTAGTAAAATTGTCAAAACATTACTTCTTATTTTGTGTAAAAACCTGACATCATAGAAAAAAATGGACATTATTTCTGGAATCAGCATAAAAACTTGATTCAAGAAATGATCTGACAAAAAGTTTGAAAATGCAGACTAGTGTTATCACTGATTGACCTAATAGTGGTTAACAATACAGCCCAGTACAAAGTATGTATAAGACTGTGAGTTGCCATTGGGGTATGTCACCTCAAAATGAGTTGTTGGGGAATTTAATTTTACACCAGCATCTAGTGGCCCAATTGGTTAGAGCAGCAGCATGGAAAGCCAAAGATCCATGGTTCAAATCCCAGCTATGGTATTGAATGTGTGATTCTAGCTTTCCAACTTTAGCCTAAACACAGCTTCTGTGAAAGAACAATTAATTAGGTAACGATAAAACTTAATTGTACAATAATACTACAGATTACTCTGCAGGCTTTGAGAATGTTATTATCATTGCAACGTCTCATCCTTTTCAAATGCTCAACGCCACTCTTCTTTGGAGAGAGTGCAAATAAGCAGCTTCAGGTGATTCAAATTATTGACCTCAAGTTTTTTTTTCTTTTCTGATTTTGGGGGATAGAAAACAAGTTGCATGGGGCCAGTTATGGACTAATGGGACAAATATTTGACTCCCACTCCTGCAGAAATTGGGTTGTTTCTAGTGCAGAGGCACTGTAAATTCCATGCAGCAGACACTTTGCTGTCAGTTCATTGAAGACTTGTGATGTTCCTCATGGGGAATTGTAACAATATGGCCACTAACAGAGCATGCTCTTGTTTGCTTCACTTTTGTTGAGGGACCATCTCCCAGTCTGTCCCTCAGTTTTTGGATGATACTGGTATATCCAGCTTTCATCATCTGTTATGAGTTAAACATGTTTTTGGATCTTCCCATATCAAATTTTATAATAATTTCCTAGCACCATTCACACGTGCCTGTTTCTGCTCATTTGTGAAGTGGTGGGGGCTGCAGAGGTTCCAGACATGAAGTTCACTGCTACCAATCCAATATTCAGAACTTCTTGTACAACGAGATCTGCTGTTGCTGTGCAGTCTTCATCTTCGAGGTAATCCCTTCCTCTTCTGAACTCTGCAAACCATCAGCATTCTCTCTCCCCTAAACCAACTGAAAGCACTGCATGGAGATCCATCTTAGCGTATGGCAGAGCTTCATTGTTGGAGCATACCCAAACTTACATATGTTACTATATTAACTGCAATTCATTGTTGTCCATTCTCAAAACTTTCAGATTCAGATGAATGTCTGCTAACTTTAAGCTGTATGGACTCCAGGCTCATTTGAGTATCAATTCAGCCATTTCATTATCTGATATGACCTAACCGATCCAAGGACATTAAAAAAAATACAGCGGCAATACTAAGGCTGTGGAGTGGTTTCCCAACTATATCTATGAATTAGATCACAAACACAACAAAGGACAAGAACATCACCAACATTTGGCTACCTTCGAATCTGGCAAGAGTCCTCAGTCATTTATTTTGTGAGTTTCATAGAGTTTTTTAATTGAATATTTTTTATTTATACACACTCTTTAACTACTATGGTTCTTAGCATCCAATTCTATATTGGATGTGAGACACCGGAAATTTTTGCTCAGAGGCCTCTTTATCCGGCTTGAAGTTCTTTTACGTGGCATAAATCTATGACATGGGACCACCAGCTTTACTTCACTTCTGAAGGAAGCCATGCTAAGGAGTTTTACACCCGAAAAAAACCATCATCACACTCCGCCAGGTTTGAACCCGCAACCTCAGAAACTAGAGGCTAGCATGGTACCACTAGACCATGGAGGACAAGTTTCATAGAGCACAGTATTTTTTTTTTTTGGGGGGGGGGGAAACAGGAATAAAGGAATTAAGGAAAAACAGATATATGTATAAAGGTTGTAGAAAGGAAAAAGGAAGAGGAAAAGAAGGATCTTGTACTGTGGTGGCGCAATTTATTAGGGGCAAAGTGGCAAACATGGTGGCTGGTACCGCCGAAGCAAACCCGCTGATTGTGGGCGAATACTTAAAGTGGCGGAATCCTCCGCTGTGGTGGTCAGGTATCTGCCATGGCGATGGCCCTGACAGGGACCTGTGACGGTGGTGAATTAACAGGAGATGCAGGCTCCAATCCCGGGCCTGTTACCTCCGGGAATTGGCTCTTTGGTGACGATGATGTGCTGGATGAGGTGGCTGATGCTGTCCGCCAAAGTTGGCTCCAGAGATGAGGGCGACCAGATCTTGATAGTTGCTGTCTATGGTGCCGAGAACTATTTTGAAATGGTACGGGATCTCTCCCAAAGTTGAGCATTTTGTGGTTATGTCCTGTAGGCATTCTTTTTGTTCGGTGAAGTGGCTCTTGATGTTGTCGAGGATGTGTTGCTTGGTCACGTCGTGTGACTGATCAATGGTGCCGGTGATTCCAGTACGCTGCTCGCTGAGTTGCTCTTCCAGTGCGCTGAGCCTGCCAGCTAGGTTCAGCACCTCAGCATGCAGGTCCTGGATGGCATCGATGATGGGCTGGTTCGTAGCTGCTATCTGTGATGAGTCGTTCGATGAAGTGTGCTGCGGTGTGGTTGTGAGGTTCCGCGGTGTCTCTGGGAAGTGCGGCGTGGCTCTACGAGGATAGAGTGGGCAGACGGCCTGACCTGTGTAGTGCCCCTTGCCTCCACAGGAGGCGCAGAAGCGGCGGCGGTGTGTCAGGTCGTGTGCCCTGCAGTCTGCGGTGAAGTTACCGCTACCACAGTAGTGGCAGCGGGGAGCGGCGTCACATGACGCGTTTGTGTGCCCGTACAGGCAGCAGCGGCGGCATGGAGTCGGTCGAACACTGCGGCTGGCCTCAATCACCAGGGTTTGCCCTAACAAGGGCATTCCTGCGTGTAGGGCCGCCGAGTAGTCTTCCTCCTCCATGAAGGTTAGACGGACCAGCGGTGTGGGACCTCTGTCATTCCTAATCCTAGTCGCCTTGGCCGCAGACGGCCAGAAGCGCTGGGCAGCGGTGAGTAACAAACTGTCCGGAAGCTGGCGATGCACTCCCCGGACAACTGCGGAATAGCGTGCGGGCACGCTGGTCAGCGGTGTGTGGCTGGCTGTGCTGGCTGGTGAGATGGCGCTGGGCGCTTCGATTGGCGGTGGCGGCGGCGGAGAGGCTGGAAGCTTTTCTTCGTCGGCGGCGGAGCTAGTAGTGGCTTCCTCTCGAGGAGGAAGCTTTTAGGGGAGGTTCACCCCTTTAACGACCCCTCGCAGTGAAAAAGCTTGGAGGCTGCGGCGGTCTTCTTCCTACCCATCTTGACTCGACGAGAGCTCGAAGCGAAGTCCGCACAGTATACGGAGGGTTGCCCCACTTAAGCTCAGATGACTTTGAATCCCACTGTCATTGGTCAAATTGCTTATGCTTATTATTATATCAGCTCACTGCGAGGGCCAGCTGTCTGCTGGGCCAGTCTGAGGTAAAGTTTACTTGTAATGGCTTCAACAATCGCTGATTTGTGGCAGGGGTACATTGTTGGGCTTTCCAAAGCCGGTTACAGCCTTTCAATGATACTGGAAAGGCGCAAACAAAAAGGTCTTACCATAAGTAAGTCGTGTGTGGGGTGTATAACACAGCTGCATAAAGATGGATTCCCACCTGAGGCTCAGTGTGCAAGAAGAAGGCCACAACCAACACAACCTAAAGCAGTAGTAGCCAAGGTGAGTGCAACAATGACTCAAGAAAACCCAAGAAGCAGTTCCAGCCGCATTGGAATATCCAAAGGAGCCATCTATTGGATAATACACAACAATTTGGGTCTAGAATGGCAACATCAAGCACGTGGACATGCCTTGAAAGAGCGGCACACGCTTCACCAACGCAAGAAAACTCTATGAACACCACCTGGCAGTGGCAATGAGTGGTTTCTTTAGATGAAGCACGGCTTTATCTAGCTGATACAATAAAACCCGAGCCATTTATTGGATAATACACAACAATTTGTGTCTAGAATGGCAACATCAAGCACGTGGACATGCCTTGAAAGAGCGGCACACGCTTCACCAACGCAAGAAAACTCTATGAACACCACCTGGCAGTGGCAATGAGTGGTTTCTTTAGATGAAGCACGGCTTTATCTAGCTGATACAATAAAACCCGAGCCATTTATTGGATAATACACAACAATTTGTGTCTAGAATGGCAACATCAAGCACGTGGACATGCCTTGAGAGAGCGGCACACGCTTCACCAACGCAAGAAAACTCTATGAACACCACCTGGCAATGAGTGGTTTCTTTAGATGAAGCATGGCTTTATCTAGCTGATACAATAAAACCTGAGTCATCTATTGGATAATACACAACAATTTGGGTCTAGAACGGCAACATCAAGCACGTGGACATGCCTTGAAAGAGCGGCACACGCTTCACCAATACAATAAAACCCGAGCCATTTATTGGATAATACACAACAATTTGGGTCTAGAATGGCAACATCAAGCACATGGACATGCCTTGAAAGAGCGGCACACGCTTCACCAACACAAGAAATCTCTATGAACACCACCTGGCAGTGGCAATAAGTGGTTTCTTCAGATGAAGCATGGCTTTATCTAGCTGATACAATAAAACCTGAGCCATTTATTGGATAATACACAACAATTTGGGTCTAGAATGGCAACATCAAGCACATGGACATGCCTTGAAAGAGCGGCACACGCTTCACCAACACAAGAAATCTCTATGAACACCACCTGGCAGTGGCAATGAGTGGTTTCTTTAGATGAAGCATGGCTTTATCTAGCTGATACAATAAAACTTGAGCCATCTATTACCATCAAGTGGGCCATAAGGGCGCTCCAACTTTATTCGGGAGAACAACAAAAGTTTTCCAAGGGATTCATGGTGGTTGCAGACTTTTGCTCTTGGGGGAAACTTGCATTCACAGAGTTGCCAACAATGTAAAAATTAATGCATCCTACTATCAAAGGAATGTTATGGACCCAATTTTTTATGAAGAGATTCCTCGGTTGTATGGTGAGGATGTCCCAAATGTTTGGATAAAGCATCCAGTCACACCTCTCAGTCTTCCCAGCATTACTACCACAGGAAAGCTATGTAAATAGGTGTCTAAGTCATACCATTTAAAAGGATCCCTGTGAAGTCACCAGATGCCTCGCCAACGGATTTGGTCTGGTGAAACAGCGCCTTGCTTCTCGACATCCCACCACAAGTGAAGGACTCTGCCAGGAGCAGTGGGCTAACATCCCCCTTCCTGTTTTTCAACGCAGCCCTCTTCAATGGAAATTGTGGCAAAGCCATAGTTAAAGCCCGTGGAAATTACATTGAACGCAATAGGTGATGGCAAAAGGGAATCTCACCATGATAAAACATAAGCAAAATCGTCCAAGCTTAAGTGGAGCAACCTTTCATAATTTGATGTGTTACACTCACATGACTTTCTCTGACCACTCTCCTGCAAACTATTCCAGCAAAAGCTTATTTTTCTATCTACTTCATGTTAACTGAGATAAACATTTACACAAACAGTCTCATTGTACGTACAAGAGGGATAGAGAAAACTGAAGTGACACTCAGAACTTTAAAAAGTTCTGCTATATATATGCTGACTTCAGAACTGCATACTCTTTACATCACAATGTTACCTTAGCACTACCACAAGTGAATTTGTGTAATAAATTGTATATTTTAACAAGATTTACGATTTTTGTGAAGTAAGTTTTGTCTGACTCTTATGATTTACATTCAAAATGAAGAGGACTTCATAGAAAATTCAAGATATGTTTTATTATCCATGTAAATATCTTAAACACATGGTATTTTAATCCAAATCAAGAGTAGTTTCAAACAATTTATGATCTTTCGTGTCCAATATAAATGGGACGCTAAGAACCAGAGCAGTTAAAAACCATCCATAAATATAAAAGAAAGAAAAAAAAAACCTTGAAAATCTTTGCGTTGCATTCTTAGAAAATGCTACACTTATAAATTATAACATTTATCTTAGTTTTTTCTTTGGAGTTAGCAGTTCACAAGATGCAGATCTTTTCCTAAAAATACCCCTTTTTGCTTCAGAGGATCTCAAAACATTCACGGTGGAATACAATATTTGAGATTATAGGCTATCAATAACAAAGAAAGTGAGGCATTAAGTATCTTTGCTAGGAACAGTCAACGAGACTGAACCCTTGGAACACTTTGATGCATGTTAGTCCCAACTGTTGGAATTTCTTACTTTTACATATTTTGTGATGAAATCCATGTAAAGTGAATCTTGTAACCACATGCCTTAGGCCGTGGTTTTCTTTAGTCCAGTTTCTGTCAGTCATTGTGCCTGTTACTTAGAACTTTTGAGTCTTTGCTTCTGTCTTCTTTTCTCCAATGGTCTATTGCATGGATCTTAGATGGTAGAGTGTTCTTAGGTTTCCTTTGCAGTTCATAGACCAGCCTTGAGGGTGCTGTTTTTCATATTCTCATCACAAAATTTAAGAAGCGAGCTTCTACCTTTTCTATCCTGTCTAGGTCAGTGGTAGTTAATTTCTTCAATAAAGGATGATTTCATGGTACCAAATAATAGCAAAGCTGTACACATTGACTGTCTATCTAGATTCCTGATGCTCTATATTGCTTTAGTGACTGCCGCTGTTCTTTTTTGTATATGCCATCCAAACGATAATATTGTCTGCATGTTAAACCTAGATATTTAACTTTAGAGGTGTATCAGCAATTTTCAGGGGTTCTTCCACTGATTGCCTTCCTCCTCTTCAGAATGTCATCTGCATGGTTTTTTCTGTGATTATGTACAATTTATTTTCTGTAACGCATTTCTTCAGCTTTTCTAGTGTCTCCTGCAGTTCTGGTCTCCTATCACCATATCTGCATACATGATGAGAGTTGTGCATGAAGCATCCTTTAATATTTGGATTATATAGGTTGTGTAAACAGTAAGGTCCCCTGTTGAACTCTGTTAGTTTGAATAATCTTATTTTAGGTTGTTTCACCATCATGTATTTCAACTTTATTTTATGCTAGGGTATTTTCGATTAATTTTCTAAATTCTCTAATGATGTTACCAATTTTGCTGATTAATAAATCTATGTATATCAGGTGAAAGCTCTCGTATAATCAACAAAGATTCCATAGTATTTTCCTTTTGGCTTGTCCAGTGATGTTTCTATTCATCCATTAGGTGTTCGATTACCTGTAATATACTTCTTCTTCTTTGAATCCATAATGACATCAGGTGATATCTTTTATTTGTTCTTCAAGTCTGTCTGTCAATATTCTTGTGAAGATTTTGTATATATAATTTTGTATTGCAATTGCTCTATAAGAGTGTCGATTGTCCACGTCACCTATTCCTTTGTATAAAACATTTATCTTTGCATTCCTTCAACTATTTGGTATTGATCGTTTTTGCAGGCATTTGCCCAAAAGGTGGGTCCAGAAGTGAATTACGTGATCTTGGGAAGCTTTTGTGTGCTCTATGCATATATTATCAGCGCCAGGTGCTTTCTAGAGCTTTCCTTTTTTTAAAGTTTCTCTACTGTCATGCTCATCATAGGTTATTGGAATTCACCAAAAGCCCACTATGTCATGTATATCCCATTGTAGTGCTCCCTGGTGACATTTGGTTTTAATTGCAGTGTTAGGTTGGTAACACAGGCAGGGAGGTAAGCCATTGAGCTTAAAAAAAAAATTGGTAGTATAAATGCCAGTGTTCTACCTGTGCACTTATTTGGAATTGTTTTAGGTAAGTGTTCCGTACTTTATAATTGTATTTAAAACAAAATTTTCATTAATTACAATACAATTTATTTAGTGCTGGGAACATGCTCAACTGCACACAAAAACAATGTGCGGAAAATTGTAGAGTAGAGAGGCAGTACCAAAATAAGCATTTTGAGGTTACAGAAGCTACTCGTCATGTGAAACGTATACAGTTCTAGTCACTGTCATATGTTAAGTTCAGTATCTAGTTTCTCATTTCATGCAGTGCTCCTATCATTATACTGTATTTGCAACCTCAAAATGCTTACCCTTTTACTCTACATAGTCTTTTTCCGTGCCTTCCATGGGTGGAGTACAAATATGATAAGTCTCAGGACATGTCAGAATCCACCAAAAACAAAACTTTACACTAATTCATCACATATTCATATTTCTGCTTTCTCTACCTTGTATATAGCAGGTAAAGGTATTGCATTGCACTCAAAAATCCCAAACAGAAATTTCAGTGGAAATACACGTTTTAAGGCCCCCTGAACACAAAAAAAGCATTTTTAGAAAAAGGTAGGGGGGTGTGTGTGTGTGTTTTTTTTAAAAGTATAACTCGAAAATGAAAAGTCAGATAAATACCAAACTTCACATGTAGCTTCAGTACCCCCAAAATATTTTCAAGAAAATCTTGCCAGCCCAAACCACCCTTTACATGGAACATAATTCAAAATGTTTGATTTTCTAAAAGACGCCTCCAATGATTTTGATCAAAATAATATTTACATGACAAAATGTATATCTGAAATTTTTGGTAATAGCCTATGAGGTTCTCTTCATCCGGTAGGAATTTTGTATAATCTTGTATAACTGGTAAACCTTAAGTGATAGACAAGAATGTACTATACAAAAAATGCACAGCTCCTTAAAACACAACTTTTTTTGTGGCATAAGCCATTTCTGAGATATCCATTATTAATGGTTCAAACTGTTCAATACTTGGCCATTCTTTTAAAGTGCTGTCGATTTTCAGATGTTTCTCATGATGCTGTGGAAAGAATATTGAATTTTAAGACCAGTTCTTCAACATTTTACTATCGCTATTCCCTAAATGTGCAATGCAGCTATTTTTGCAAAGTTTTATCTCAATTAAAATGAAGTAGATACAAAAATGAACTTTCATAAGAATAATTTGTATATGTAGTGAGTGATAAATGACAGAGGGTAGAGAAATTAATATGAATGTAATACTTCAGATTCTTCTGACAAATGATACAATGTTGCACTTTAGGAGTGGACTAAATCGTTTTTGAAGTACACAAGTTTATGTAAATGTGATGCTATAATCCACTGATAAATTCACCCTTTAAACAAGATATTTCTGATAAATGTTACTTATCTAATTATGATCTATTATGCAAATAATTGTACCGTAGAAAGGCAGTAGGTTAGGGGTATACTAACACAAGCAGAGCATGAACGTAATTGACATCTGACAAATGTGTGTGTGCTGTGGGCTTCATAACAACAGACACCTGAGTATGTTTCACAATTGGAGGCTCTTTAATGTTGACACAACGTTGTCTCTGTGACCCTTGGTCCTATCTTAAAATGTTTATTTTGATACAGACTATCTGCGACCAGTATTTTACACCACTGTTAAAATGGGCATCTACTTCCACAAGATTTACTGACTGGCTTGAAAATAGTAATTCCTATTGTAAGGTTGCCAACTGACATTCAATCGTTTTCCCAATTTTAAAACTTTTCTTAAGTCCTATAGCTGATTGAAGGAAATGTTTACCTCCAAAATTTCATTACAGCTATTCCATCATTAATTTAAGAGCAACACATTTAATAATTTTCATGGTCTCCAATTATCAGTATGAAGTGGGAACCAAATAACATACTATCATCAAAGCCTAAATGTAAAATTCAAAACTTTAAAAGGTCAGAAACAATATACACTATATAATCAAAAGTTTCCAGACACCCCACAAACATACATTTTTCATCTTAGGTGATTGTGCTGCCACCTACTGCCTGGTACTCATTATCTGCGACCTCAGTAGTCTTTAGGCATCGTGAAACATGAGGCAGTATTTTTAACACTTAAATGATTTCAGTCTAATTATATAATATATAAATTCAATAACAGCCCGCCTTAAAGCAATATATGTATGTAACAATATATAAAAAGTTTATATTACAGTCAATTATATATGTTTATATTATTGTATACATGTGTAATAATGTTACGTGAATGTATTACGCAATTTAATAATGTAGGAGCTGTGAGAAAAATAGGTTAAAAGTTGCTAACAATGAGGTAACCTTGAGGCAATAATGAAATTGAAAGTTTAACAATACTACTTGTGATTCTTGGAAGCAATAATGTAATGTTTGTGACAGTTTATAAAATAGCCAATCAACAACCAGAAAAAGCTTTAGTTAAATAAAGGTATTCTATTGGGGTAGGATTAGCCAATCACAAACTGAAATATAGCAAAATTTACAAATTCAGAAGTCAGTTGCTTGTAGACAGCACTCCTAAATAGACGCGAGATGCGTCCTCGAGAAATTTAATACGTATTCATGTGAGACGAAAATAGTTTACGTGTTAAAAAGTGCAAGTAATTAATAAAAGAATCTCACAGCTCTCTATATCAGTGAAGTGTTATTTAAACTGTGTCAAGGATTAATAAATGCAGTGAAGTAAAAGTTATAATTTATGTAAGCCTACATTCTTAGCCGCACTACTCCCTGCAAAGAAATCCATGTCTCTAACAATAATACTGATGCAGCCGAGACAAACATAAATATATAATATTTAAAGAAACAGTCAAATTACAAAGTTAATATTTTTAAATTTGGGACGAAGGCTACCGGGTACCATACGTGCGGTTGCAACTACTTCAAGTTCGGCTCCCCAACAGTTGAACTACAATACAACTCCTACTTCAAATTGGCTTTCCATACGTGAACCAAAACCCACTTCAAACAGCAGAATGGGACGCTCCATGGAACTCACGGACTTTGAACATGGTCAGGTGCTTGGGTGTCACTTTTGTCAGAAGTCTGTATGCGAGATTTCCTAAACATCCCTAGGTCCACTGTTTCTGATGTGATAGTGAAGGGACATGTACAGCACAAAAGCGTACAGGCCTGTTGACTCACAAGAGACCGCCGACATTTGAAGAGGGTCGTAAAGAGTAATACGCAGACATCTATCCAGACCATCACACAGGAATTCCAAACTGCATCGGATCCACTCCAAGTACTACGACAGTTAGGCGTGAGGTGAGAAACCTTGTATTCCATGGTTGAGCGGCTGCTCATAAGCCACACATCATGCAAGAAAATGCCAAACGACGCCTCGCTTGGTGTAAGGAGCGTCAACATTAAACAATTGAACAGTGGCAAAATGTTGTGTGGAGTGACGAATCACATACACAATGTGGCAATCCGATGGCAGGGTGTGGGTATGGTGAATGCCCAGTGAACATCATCTGCCAGCGTGTGTAGTGCCAACAGTGAAATTCGGTGGTGGTTTTATGGTGTGGTCGTATTTTTCCTGGAGGGGGCTTGCATCCCTTGTTGTTTTGCATGGCACGATCACAGAGCAGACCTACATTGATATTTTAAGCACCTTCTTGCTTCCCACTGTTGAAGAGCAATTCAGGGATGGCGATTGCATCTTTCAACATGATCGAGCACCTGTTCATACTGCACGGGCTGTGGCAGAGTGGTTACACGACAATAACATCCCTGTAATGGACTGGCCTGCAGAGTCCTGACTTGAATACTATAGAACACCTTTGTGATGTTTTAGAATGCCGACTTCGTGCCAGGCCTCACCGACCTACATCAATACCTCTCCTCACTTCCGCACTCTGTGAAGAATGAGCTGCCATTCCCCAAGAAACCTTCCAGCACCTGATTGAAAGTATGCCTGTGAGAGTGAATGCTGTCATCAAGGCTAAGGGTGGGCTAACACCATATTGACTTCCACCATTACCGATGGAGAGCGCCACAACTTGTACATCATTTTCAGTCAGGTGTCCGGATACTTTTGATCATGTAGTGTATATCTGTGCAGGTTGCCAACAAAACTGGCCATTTCCACAAAAATTACAAACTGAGTTTCTTATGGTTCTGGTAACTTTAAAATTTGTAACTGGTTATGTTTAAAAGCAGTCACTTTCAATCAAAACCAGACAATTCCATACTGTTACACACACGTGGTCATTTCTTTTCTTACTGTGCAGACACCTGAATGTTTTCTCAGCAAATCTACTGTTTTTACACGCACAGCTCCTCAACAACAGACCCAATAATGAAAACAAACATGATGGCTCATTTGCAATGTAACCCTGTCAGCAGCCAACACAGCACTTATTTTACTTGGGCCCTCCCCCTCCTTTATCATGGATTTAGGAATCCATATATGTTCTATGGGTCTAAGATGATATTTATTTAAAAAGGTGAATAAATAATACAATGTTATGCAATTATTTATCACAATTTCCTATGCCAGGTTGTGTTTTATCAGCAAGCTTTTAACATCTAAGACTGCATTTAACCCCTTATATCCTGTCACACCATATTTGATACAAAGTTAGGTTTTCTAATTTCATATTACACTAACCTTCAACAATATAATACTCGTACTGATATCACACAAATATTAATATTTTGAATAATAAGAAGCAGAATCCATGCAACTGCGGTCTAATGTCAGACATTTCCAACTCTGTCATACAAAACGGCGGCACATTTCTTAAACTTTGACATAAACAAAAACTATGAAAAAATTATTACTGGCACCCTGACATCAAGGAATTTAATATGCACCAACCATAAAAACATCTGTCACTGTTGAGTAAAGCAAAGTCTCATTATAGTTTTTTCTACTCCCTGGAAAAAGCCCTATTTTTGAAATGACGGATTTTGTTCGCAACCTCCTCAATAAAAAATAAATTTAATGTAATTGGAGTAATAAGAAATTGCAACATGTATATACATTCACATCAACAGAAGAACAGTAACACAATGAAATTAAAATAGCAACGTAAGGGAAGTGTTAATTGTGAAATGTAAAACAATCAACAAAACATAGTACAATGATAGGAAAAAGTGAAGTATTAAATTGGGAGAAGAATAAAATAAATATGCATATAAATAGTTTAAAAACATAGCAATGCAACAGCCAGCAATTATATTCCATTCTTAAAGATGTGAAAAATCAATACGTTGAGAAGACAACACAGTAATTTTGTAAGGAGGTGATGCGACACATTAGAATAGAAAGATAATCTCTGTATGTTTGAAATAGTACCTGGACTCGATTATCACAATGAAATAATATTTTATCTACGCTCCCTGCCAATTAAGTAACTTCAGTGTCATAAAAGAAAGAAATCGCTAACAGTTAGAAAATGGCCAAAGCATTGCCACCAGTTTATTTGATAAATAATACACAAATCTGAAACGTGATATAACAGGAGCCTCAAAGGAAAAATTCTAAATAAAAAGAAAAGTTATATTTAAAATCTTTATTGTTCAAAGTTTTAATACTACCTAACCCCCAGCCCTTTTCCCGAGCACTACAACAATATCAATTGTTTTTTTAAGTTCCATTTATACCCTGCCTTTAACTGCAATGATCTTATAGGCAACAGAGTTAACTCGTATTCGCTTGTCATCGGGGTTCTAGTAATCATAAGATTACACACACATTCATATATCCAGGCCTAGCACAGCAGCTGGACTGAGCTACAGGACCAGCCTAATTTTAACAAAAATCTGCTGAAACAGATCATCAATATGAATGTAGTGCTTCAAATGTTAAATGTTGGTTATCAAGAGAAGTTTAAACAAACACGTAACAAAATTAATTTATCTGAAAAACATAAGTGATTTTATTTCAAATTTAAATGAACAAGTTGTTTCACTCTTAGTAGCTATTTGATTAAGCTCTCAGAAATGTTGATATTAATGGCTTTTTAGTTTCTCTATGTACTTACGGTAAGTATTGCATTCCACCAAAAAATTTCAGACCAAGATTTTACCGCAAATATGTTTTGATACCCCCCAAACACAAAAAAACAAATTCTGATGTCATACATTCACATGACTTTCTCTATCTTCATCATTTACTAGTGGGTATACAAATCATTTTTATCAAAGTTTATTTTCCTATCTACTTCATTTTAATCTAGATAAACATTTGCAGAACTAGTTACATTACACATTTCGTTATAGCTACAAAGGGAATAGTGATACTCAAATGTTTAAGAACTGGATGCTATATGCTGGCCTTAAAATTCCATATTGTTTCCATGACATCGCGAGAAACAACTGAATATCGACAGGATTTTAAAAGAATGACCAAGTAATGACCATTCCAACTATTAATAACAAATATGTCAGAAATGGCTTTAGCCACAACAAAAGTTATTTGAAATAGTGTATTTTAAAGAAATATACTATTTTTTTTTGTGTAGTACATTTTCATCTACTGCTCAAAGAGGAACGAAACACAAAAATCATGTTTCTTCCTAAATGAAGGATATGATCTGTAAAATGCAGTGGTAAGATTGTTATCACTGCAAAAGCCAAATAATAATCATGTTATATGTCATCAGAGCAGTTGGGAGACCACGTGCAGTAATTGGTATTTAAGTTGAAGAGTAGTGGTGTTTAGTATTACGTAATACTGTGAAAAATAAAATGCCTCAGTGTTGTACATATGGCTGTAATGTGAGAACAAGGGAAGTCATTTTCACACATTTCCAAACACAGGCAAATCTCCCAAAAAATACACGATATGGGTAGAATTTTGCAAAAGAAAACACTTTTTGCCTCGTCCCGGTGCTCGTTTATGTCCCTTTCATGTTAACGTCACAGATTATGAACAGACACAGTTATTAAAACCTGGAACTATTCCTGCTATAACGAAAACTGAAGATATCAAGTTCTAGTAAGACAATTGATCCAAGAGCAAACAAAACAATTTGAGGCTAGAAATCGTAAAACCATTGTTTCTGAGATATGTGATAGTGTTACTTGCAATAAGGGAATGATGAAAGAGAATTCAGAAATATATCTTGTTGGAACCTGAAAATATCTACAAAACAAGGAATGAGCTTCTACAAACCTGATACTTCAAGTGATAATAATGAGGAGGAAGACAACTCGTCATACATGGAAATAAAACTACAGCAGAATATTTCATTGTTGCTTGGATATCTCTACTTTTATTTTTTAAACTGTGTGTTTCAGTAGAAACGAAGTCAAAATAATTTCTCATTACATTAAAGGGACAACGCTATGTGTTACTGCAGTAATACATTCACTTGGAACTGACAAAATTTATCAGGGAAGAAACCGGAAGGAAATGCTTTAATAGCACGTTTTTTATTTTTATCTGGTATATTGTTTCAGCAATTTAAGTCCTTCTGCAAATCACTGGTTTTGATTGGATAAAACCACTCGAAGTATGGCAGCACTAGTTTAAGAGCATTTTGGGTTCAAGAAAGAAAAATGAACTTGAAATCATTAAATGGTTGGCAGTATGATTCCCCATGATTCTCAGCCAAATATTTAGTCTATTCTATCATGGATTTAAATTCCTGAAAAATTATTGATTTTGAACTCGTTCAAAGAGGTAGGGTGAAAGGCGACTTGGAGAAGGCTGCTTGTGACAACATAATGACAGGAAATGTCTGGAATTGGAAGGTGTTAAAAACTCCATATCTGGATATTAAACATGAATTTGACCTATGGCATTTGTATAAAAGTCTAATGAAAAATTTAAAATAGCAGAAAAAAATACCCAGAGCTGATGGCATAGAAACCCAGTATAAATAATCATTTATGGTGGGCTGCACAAAACTATAATGAGAACGGTCCCATAATTGAAAAATTCACATAAATGTCCAGAAAATGGTAAACGGAAATCTTGTGAACATGATGAATTGTTGGAAGAAGAGCAAAGAAATAAATTATGGATTAAAGGCGAATCAAAAACCTATCATGCCATGAAGAAAATTATTTTATTAAAAGATTTGGCTCATATTCAACATTATATACATACTGGCAGTTTAAAAAGTTATGACAGTCTTCGTCTCGGATATGCTACGAAAAGAATACATTTTTATATAACTGATTTCAACTTAGATCTACGATAGCAGTGATAAATAATAATATCAATGTAAATAAAAAAAGATTGGAATCAAAACTCAGTACTCCAAAGCATCTGAGTCTTGGATGATGAAAAATAAATATAATGAACCTAACGAAGAATTGAAACTGCTGATAATGCATGCACATTGTGTGGATACATTACCAGACGCAGCAATTGATCTGTCACTACCAAAGAATATAGTTCCCATGCTTCGACCTCCATTAGACTCACCACGATAGAAGCATTTCTCACATTTTCAGTCATCATAAGAAGGTTGGTCACAGACATGTTATACAATTTTAAATAATAATAATAATGGTTGAATTTAAAACTTATTAGTGAAGTTTGAAGTCTACATATACTCCGCTGGGTTCTGGAAGAGCATTTCTACTACTAAGCACTACACATGATGGTATGACAACTCTTCTTCTGTGTCCATGCTGTAAACTGTTTGTAACAGGAATATCGCCAGGTCTTATTAGTGAATTGTTAGCTCAACTTTTTGTTTTTAATGCTAAGTTATGCCTCATAATATTCAAAACATCACAATCTATAACTACTTTGTGGAAATTAGGATGCTTGTGATACACACAAAATCACCCTTCACCAAATTTGTGTTTTCATGGTCTGAGCATCACACACTTTCTTCAACATATATATATATATATATATATATATATACCAATGGATGGAAGAGCACAGTTTTAGGTGATTCAAAGCAGATGTTGGACTAGTGTTTATCACCTAGTAGGTATTAACAGGATTATGAAAAGTGATTGGCTAGCTTTAGCTTTACTCTGTTATTCAGAGAAGTTCTGTGAACGTGTTAGTCATTTAAAACAGCTATTATGCGTACGTCTTGTCTGAGTTCAGTGTGGCTCTCATGACGTCAATTCAACAACAGGCCATAACCCAGTAACCGTTGGGATGGTGAAACTGTGTGTGTGTGTCGTTATTTATTCCTGATGACAAATAAACCAATGTGGTGAATGAAATATTCATTTTTGTGTTTCATTCCCCTTTAACTTTACCAGTTATACAAGATTATTCGAATGAAGGGGGCTTCATAGGCTATTCCCAGAAAATTCAAAATACACATTTTATTTTCCATCTAAACATCTTTTTCTTCAAAATCTTTGGAACATGAACTTAAATACAGTGCATGCACACGCACCTTTTTTTTTCTTTCTAAAAGTGCATTCTGGGGGGGGAGGTTCAGGTGGCCCCAAAACATATTCCTCATGAAATCTCAAAATCAAATTTTTGGATGGAATACAATACGTGATATGAATAAAATGTTGCTCCTCTCGAATATTGGAGCTATATCAGTAGGTGACTCCTGCTTGATACAGCAACAAGTTTTAAGTAGGATGGTTGTTTGTGTACAAGTCCTACCGAGACGCATTGTTACTTAACTATAAGCAACTGTACCGATTTGAAAAGGAAAATGTGAGATGGTTACCAGAACATTTCCTTGAAGAAGATGGCCACGAAACAAGAGGAGGAGCGTTATATAGGAGATCCTGGATTTCAAACTGGTGTGAGTCAGAGTACAGTGTCCCTTACAATTTATAGTATTACGGATGCTATATTAAGAAAAGTGCATACTTGGATAAGGTTCCCTAAAACTGCAAAAGCTGAATGGCAGGAGCGTTACATGTTCCCTGCTGCAATAGGGGCTGTTGATTGCACCCATGCTGTGATTAAGAAACCCAGTATACATGGAGATGACTATATTAATTGAAAAGGCATTCCCAGTATTAATGTACAGGCTACATGTGATTCTAAAGAAATGTTTACCAGTCTTGATGCTACTGGCCTGGATCAGTACATGATTCACGTATATGGGCAAATTCGGATGCATATAGGGTTATGTGTGGAAATCTTGCAAATGCCTTAATTCTTGGTGATGTTGGATATGCAATTGCTCCGTGGCTCATGACACCCTATCGCAATGTACTTACCCCAGAACAGAGATCTTACAATAAGTGCTTGAGTAAGGAACGTGTCATAACAGAAAGGTGCTTTGGTCAAGTGAAACAACGTTTTCCTATTCTCCAAGGCAAAATAAAACTAGCAACAGAAAAGATACCCTCCATTATTGTCTGCTGTTTTGTCCTGCATAATATGGCTAAACATCTAAGTGACGAAGACTTTGAAATTGAAGTAAACAATAATCAGGAAGGGGAAGCTGTAGGATGCATCAGAGAAAGTGGGCAGCGAAGAAGAGACGAGATAGCCGAGATTATACATGACTTACAAAATTAAGTGAGTAATACATGGATTTGTAAATACATTGCACATTTTAGCTACAGCAATAACTTTAAAGCTGTATTACCACGCTGGGCTTTCAAACATCTTATTTATAAACAACCACCTTTTTTGTTTAAAAAAGTATTTGTGCGACAATTTCTTCCAGAATGAATTTAAAATTTGCATATAGTGCAAACATGTACTTGTTTATACATTTTCTTTAAAAGTTTCTCAAGACCATATTAGTGTGGTGGTAACATGCCTACTTCCCATTTAATGATGATGAGATGCGGTTTAAGGGCGCTAAACAGCTAAGGTCATCAGCGCCCTTACAAAGTATAAAAGTTATAGTCAAAAAATAAAACACCGATAAAAAACCACATAATTAAAAAACGGGACACAAACCCGCAATGTCCAAAGGTAAAAAACAAAACACCAAATTCCAAAAACGAACACACCAAAAGCGTGGTCAATAAAAGAGTAAAACAACGTGTCAAGAACTGTAGAATGCGAGGGACACGAGCGCCAGATGTCCACTGGGGAGGAGTGCCCCCTTTAAAAGATAATGTAAAATCAAACAGCTAAAAGGCGCTCAGCGCATCAAATGCGACGGCTAAAACCAATGTCAGTGATAAAACGTAAGAGACATTCTACAGCATGCGCGTCGTCTGCCAAAACGTTGGCTAGGCCAACAGGCAGACCAACACGAATGCGCAATGGAGGTAAAACTTGACACTCTGCTAAAATGTGACGCACCGTTAAGGGCGCATCACACTGCTCACAGAGTGGTGTGGGGTCACCACTGAGCAGGTATCTATGGCTAAAAAGACAATGTCCGATTCGTAGACGGGCTAAAATCACCTCTTCCCAACGAGAACGAGAAGAGGTACCCCAGACTAACGGGAGAGGTTTAACCTCCTGCAACTTGTTCCCCCTAAGAGCCGCCCACTCATCGCGCCAGAGCGAGAGGATACGGTAACATAAAATAACATAAAAATCTGAGGAAGGAACAACACAGGTAAAACATCTGGGTGATAAAATGGCCGATTTGGCAGCGACGTCGGCAGACTCGATGCCTGAGATGCCCACATGACCTGAAATCCACACGAAGGAGACGCTGATGCCAGAAGCATCAAGCGAGTGGAGCAGGTCATGAATGCGCTGTACGAACGGGTGGTAAGTGTACAGTGCGTTAATACTCTGAAGGGCACTCAGAGAGTCCGTACAAACAACACAGCGCCGTAAGACGTGCCGCTGAATGTATAAAACACATTGATAGATACTAAAAAGTTCGGCAGTATAAATCGAACATTGCTCGGGTAAACGAAAAGTAAAACTATGTGCACCTAAAACAAAGGCACATCCTACTCCAACATCAGTCTTAGACCCATCAGTATAAATAAAATGACAGTCCCCGAATATTGCCTGTGGTTCTAAAAATGCGGATCTAAGGACTGAAGCAGGGGTCTCATTCTTCGACATCAACGTTAACCCAAGGTGACAGTGGGCCTCAGCGCGCGACCAAGGAGGAAAACGCGTTTCCCCCCGAGGAAGGGCCGGCGCTGGCGGAACGTTTAAATGCCGAAGGAGCTGTCGAAATGGAACCCCTGGAGGGAGCAATGCAGAGGAGCTAATCAAATAGTGGCGATCAAGCGACTCCTCGAAAAATAACTCGAAGGACGGGTGATCAGGCCAACTTGAAAGTCGACAGGCATAGCTGCACAAAAGCATCTCACGACGGAAGGACAGCGGAGGCTCTGCAGCTTCAGCATATAGGCTAAGAACAGGGCTGGTTGGAAAGGCCCCTGTAGCGACTCTTATGCCACGATGGTGAATGGCATTCAATCGACGTACTACAGATGGACGCGCCGACGAATAAACAATGCACCCGTAGTCAAGCTTGGATCGGACCAAAGAGCGATAAAGGCGAAGAAGGACGGTCCGATCAGCACCCCAGGATGTGCCACTTAAAACGCGTAAAATATTAAGAGAACGGTCACACTTTGCTTTTAAAAAGGAAACGTGAGAAGTCCAGCTCAGTTTCCGGTCAAAGACCAACCCCAAAAACTTCACCTCGTCTGCAAATGGAAGGACCGCCGACCCAAGATGGAGAGAGGGCGGAGGGAAATAATTCCGGCGCCAGAAGTTGATGCAGGATTTCTCGGCGGAGAAATTAAAGCCGTTAGCGTTACTCCAGGCGTAGAGACGGTCGATACAGCTCTGGAGACGGCGTTCGAGTAGACAGGTCCGCCGTGAACTGCAATAAATGGCAAAATCGTCAACGAAAAGGGACGATGATATGCCAGGTGGAATACAATCAACAATGGGGTTGATAGCAATTGCAAAAAGTGTGACACTAAGTACAGAGCCCTGCGGTACTCCGTTCTCTTGAATAAAACGACGAGATAAAACCGAGCCCACACGTACACGAAAGACGCTGTCCGTCATAAACTCCTGAAGAAATATGGAAAGACGACCGCGGATATTCCATGCGTGAAGTGTACGTAAAATGCCGCCCCTCCAACAAGTGTCATAAGCTTTCTCCAGGTCAAAAAACACAGCCACGGTTTGACACTTTCTCAGAAATCCATTCATAATATGCGTCGACAGACACACCAGATGGTCCACGGTAGAGCGATAGCGACGAAATCCGCACTGAGCGTTTGCTAGAAGTTTCTGAGACTCAAGCCACCATGTCAACCGCCTGTTGATCATGCGCTCCATCGCCTTGCAAATGCAACCGGTGAGAGAGATAGGGCGGAAGCTCGAAGGCAGTTGGCGATCCTTCCCAGGCTTAAGTATAGGGACAATGGTGGCTTCGCGCCAAACTGAAGGCAAAAGGCCGTCTTGCCAAATACGGTTATAGACCTGTAAGAGAAAGACTTTACTGTCGGCTGAAAGGTTCTTTAACATCAGGACATGAATGCCGTCCGGCCCAGGAGCGGAGTGCCTAGAGCAATGAAGAGCGTGCTCCAGCTCCCTCATTGTGAAAAGTTCATTATAACACTCATTATTAGCAGACCGAAAATTAAAGGTGTCGGAATCCAGCCGGTCTTTAATAGAGCGAAAGCCGGCAGAATAATGGTCTGAACCGGAAACCGTCTCAAAGGCAGCACCCAGAGTGTTAGCGATGGCAGCCGGATCAACTATGGTGGCATTGGAAACCTGAAGGCCAGAAACAGTACAATGCGACACTTTACCTGAGAAGCGACGAAGTTTATCCCAAACAACAGATGAAGGCGTAAAGCGATTAAAAGACTCCACAAAACGAGTCCACGATGCCTTCTTGCTATCCTGAATAATGCGAGCCCTGGCGTGCGATTGTTTAAAAGTCACCAAATTATCAAGTGTAGGATGTCGCCGAAACACCCTAAGTGCAGTTCTACGGGCACGAACTGCGACCCGACAATCCTCGTTCCACCACGGAACAGGTGGTCGCCGAGGTTGAGAGGATGAACGGGGAATTGCGCGTTCGGCGGCAGAGAAAATCGTAGACATAAGGTGCTGCACTAGTTGGTTAATGTCGGTGAAGGGCTGGTCGTCAAAATGCACGAGGCTGGAATACAAGCTCCAGTCGGCTTTTCTGAATATCCAGGTAGGTACTCTGGAATGCTGGACGTGGTGAGATAGAAGAGAAACGACGCAGGGGTAATGGTCGCTGGAGTAGGTGTCAGCGACGACGCTCCACTGAAGACGACTAGCAAGCTGGAGTGAGCAAACGGTAAGGTCCAAGTGAGAAAATGTACCGGAAGAATCAGAAAGAAACGTAGGCTCACCTGTATTGAGAATAGAGAGATTGAACTGGTAAAAAATGTCGGAAAGAAGGGTTCCCCTCGCACAAGCCCTTGGCGAACCCCACAGGGGGTGATGGCATTAAAATCTCCCAACAGAAGAAATGGTGTTGGGAGAGCGGACAGGAGAGCTCGAATGTCCGCGGGAGCAAGGGGAGACGATGGAGGTGAATATACGGAGGAAACAGAAAAGAAAAAACCGGGTAACTGCAGTCTAATGGCAACAGCTTGCAAGTCGGAGGTAAGAGTGAGACGTTGAAAATGAACGGCGTTACGCACTAACAACATGACACCTCCATGAGCAGGAGCACCCTCCTCCGGTTCAAGGTCGTAGCGAACCGGAGTATATCCTCGGAGATCAAAAGGATCATGAGGGCGAAGCTTAGTCTCCTGCAAACACACGACCATAGGTGAATGGGAACGCAATAAAAGTTGCAGTTCCGCCCTATGCGATCGTACACCACGTACATTCCAGGTCAGGATAGCCATTAAGAAAAATGGGATAAACTGTCTACTTAGAAGGGCGGCTTAAAGTTACCTTTTGTTTAACCTTTGGGCGCGGGCTTTTGGTATGGAGTTGGCTTTTGGTATGGAGTTGGTCAGACACCATAGCCTCCTCGAAGGGAGGGCCCACGCGCTGAGCCAGAAACCGATTCAAGCGCCGAGAATCGGTTCTGGGTGGCGATGGGTGAGGGGTGCCGCTGAGCGCGGCTTGTCCCAGGAACTTCCTGGGACTGCGACCTCCGAGGAGGAGAAGGTGAACTCTGCTTGCTGTGAACACGCGGAGGGTCTTTTAAAAAGTCTTCTCTTCGAAGTTTCTGCTTCGGTTTTTTCTCAGTGGCTGGTGACTTCATAGACCATGGACCAGGTTTATAGGGCTTGGTAACAGTAGCAGACTTGGACGGCCGGATGGTAGTGACGGTCAAAGCAGTCATGGTCCAAGTTTGAGTCCCAGCATTCTTCCGGGGTACTGGCGAGGCAACAACAGAACTGAATGTTCCCGATCGCAGGAGCGAAGGTTGGCGCGCATGGTAACGCCTCCGGGCTTCGGCGAAGGAGTTTCTCCTTTACCCGGATCTCCTGGATCGCCTTCTCGTCCAAATACCGCGGACAGTCGCCAAATGAAGCAGAATGTGACCCTTTGCAATTGACGCAGACGGGGGCTGTTGAACAGGCACCTACGTGTGAGGGCTGGCTACATGTTGCACAGATGTTAACGCCACTCTTACATGAGACTTGCGTATGCCCAAAACGTTGGCATTTAAAACGCAGAGGTCTAGGAATATAAGGCCTCACAGAAATTCGTTCGTACCCTGCGGTGATGCTCGTGGGCAGATCGACGCCATCAAATGTTAGAAACAGGGTACGAGTGGGTACCAATACGCCGTCGCGTTTGGCCTGCACTCGATGAACCGCCTGTCACCTTCTGGTCCCCGTAAGGGGGGGGGGGGGTTGCGACTCCTTCAGCTGGCGTGGTGCGGGCGCTGCGGACCCTTAGCACTCGTGGTACTTCTGACGTTACCAGAAGTACGCCGGGCCGAACATTCGAGCCCTTCCCGAATGGGAGTTGTTAGGATTGGGTTGGACTCGGCGGGGCAGTGGTTCCCGATACCCATGGGTGATTGGGTACGCCTGGCTATGTTAATTCCACCCAGGCGGGGTTGTGAGACGCCCCGAGACTCTCCGGCACCAGCCATGAGGGATAGCTGGTAGACGGCAGCTAGAAGCTGTCGGCCCCACCGAGGTTGTTCGGTAGTCTCCCCCAGTAGAGTTCGCCCTGCTGGCCTGACGCGCGTAAGTGGCGTATCCACTTCCGTCCCTTCTTGGAAGGGTCGGTGCGGGAGGTGTCCTTGCCCGATTTCGACCAGGCAGGGGGGCGGTATATAAAATAGGCACCGCTCCTAATGGAAAGCCCCACGAGTTTTCTCCTGGGTTTGCGAGGGTGTGGTCTCTGCGTTGGCAGACCCGGTCCCGTATTTAGATGTCACCTTCTGGTCTGCAAGATATTCTACCAGGTCCTCGTCCGATATGCCATCGAGGCTATGCGTGGTGGCAACGCCTCGACAAGAATTCAATGTGCGGTGCTTCTCAACACGGATAGGATAACCGTGGAGAAGCGTAGCGCGCAACAGGGTCTTACTCTGCTGTTCGGATTTGGTTTGAACCAACAGGGAACCAATCCGAAGACGAGTGCAAGACTGAACCGTACCTGAAATAGCGTCAATGACCTTCTGGATAATAAAAGGGTTCACTTTCTCAAACGTTTGACCTTCCTCAGTTCGCGAAATCACTAAGTAACAACCAGTTGTTGGTGGTGCTACTTCTATTGCAATCACTTTACGGGCTTGTTATTTATAATGGAGAAAGGGTGCTCCATAGCGAAATAAATCCTCCACCATTGCAACCGTCTCCGACCTCGGGCCCTGACTTCCCGGGCGTTACCCTGGCTTGGGTGAGTGGCCTATCTATACCTATCTCACCCCAGGGTCACACCTCCCAGAACATAGACAGAGGTACCCAATCGCCGTCAGAAGTCAGCAGCTCATGCAATGGCCCCCCCCCCGCGGGACTGCAGTTGAACAGCGGATACGAACACAAACCCTACATGACGACCCCGGGTGGTGGGGATGACGCCATTACCCACTCACCCAGCTGGGCATCGAGTGCGCGGGTATCCGTCAGGCTGTGTCCACGGAGGATTAAAATAAAAGGATAAAAGAAACTAAAAGTGTGTGGGCGTTTCGCATGCAAGGTAGGCCGGCGAAGAAGTAAAAGAGATGTGGAAATGAATGGGCGTGGGGCGAAATGTGCATAAATAGAAGAGAAGAATGAAACGATGGCGAGGGACGACATGGAATGAAATGCACAGAACGCACGAGATCCTACCTAGAGTCCCCCGGTCACGACAACGAACCCACCTCGACCGGACGGGGATGAACGGATGAAAATGGCGATGAGTGGCTCGGGAATCCCCGGGCACGCCAAAACCGTACTCACATAAGGTGAGCCCCTGGGGGGCTTCCCATTTAAGAGGCCCCAAGTTCGAATCTCGGTAACGTGGGTTGTCTAGATAAGGTTTTATGTCAGAACCAAATTTTACCTTATACATTTTCATTATTTCTTTTAAAGCTGTTGCCTTTTTTGCATCATTTCCGGTAAGTGGGATTTTTCTAAAACCACGGGATCTTCTTTTAGGATTTCGACGAAACCCGCTTGAGATTCAACCTCACGTTCTTCTTCGGAAATGCTCATTAACACCTAAATGTTTGTCTTCTCACTGCATGGTCACTCTGGCTGTATCGGTTGTTTGTTTATGCAGCTGCAAGGTGGCAATAAGAGAAGCGGAGTAAATTGCTAGCACTATGGAGAAAATGCTCTGCACACGTAAACAGTTTTTATTGATACGAAACAGAGATTTTGCTCTTGAAGAATAGCTTACTCCGTTTTGCTCTTGAGAGTTTTCTCCTGAGAGATTGCTCAGTTTTATTGATATCACCCAATAGTTCCTCTACTTACTATACATAGCAGAGAAAGTAAAAAAGCATTTTTAGAAGAAGGTAAGTGTGACTGTGGACGAAAAGTCAGATAAATACCAAACCTGGTATTTGAGTTCAAAAACATCCAAAGATGCGACAAAGTTTTTCAAGAAAATCCCCTCCACCCAAACTACCCTTAACATGGAATATTTACCAATTATTTTTTATTTTATAACAAATGATTAATTAAAATACCATATACTTATTACAAATATTTACATGACAAATAAAATGTATATCTTGAGTTTGCTGGAAATAACCTGTGAAGTCCTCTTCATTTGGAAGGAATTTTGTACAATCTTGTATAACTTGTAAGCGTTAAGCAATCAATGAAAATGTATTACAAAAAAGTAGATCTCTTTAAAACACACAATTTATTTCCAGCAACTTTTTTTTGTGGTATTACCCATTTTCGGCATATCTGTTATTAACGGTTTGAAGTGATCAATACTTAGCCATTCTTTTAAAGTCCTGATGACATTCAGTTGTTTCTAACAATGTCATGGATATAGTATGGAATGTTGAGCATGCAGTTCCTGAATATTTAACTATCGCTATTACCTTTGTATCTATAACGAAATGTGTAATGATGCTATTTCTGCAGCGGTTTATCTGGATTAAAATGTAGTAGATAGGAAAACAAATTTTCATAAAAATAATTTGTATACCCACTAATAAATGAAACAGGATAGAGAAAGTCATGTGAATGTAATACATGAGATTTTAAAAGGTTAAGATATCTCATAGTATTCATCATGTTCCATTGTTCAATTGCACAAATGTGTGTCCTAAATGGCCAAACACTATAGTTTTGTGTACAAGAGGTTAAAAACCAACTGTAAGGGTAGTTTTTGGAAGTTGTAAGGTACCTATGATTTTTGTCAAGTTCTATACATTAATTTGACCACATGAAATATGATTTCTATATAAGGGAATGAAAATATGATAGGGATGGTTCTTGATAGTTGTCATGTAGTCCCTATTTGCATTAGGTTGTATACTAAGCTTACAAAGTTTGGTCTAGATGGGGCCAGAGTGTAGATTTGTATCTTCGCAGTTGCAAATAAGGGTAGTGAAAGTTTTCATTAAGTTGTAGATGACCTTTTCATGTTTGACAGAATGCACAATAGACACATACATAGGCTGTGGTCTATCATAGCGCTGTACACCATTTACTAGAGGTCACTAGTGGTGATGTACATTTTGTTGCAGCCCAGTGAAGGAGGATCATGATGAAGTATAAACACACAGATAACCTTGATCTATCATAGCACTATATAGCATTTACTAGAGGTCACTAGTGGTGATATACATTTTGTTGCAGCCAAGTGAAGGAGGATTATGATGAAGGATAGACACACAGATAAGCTCTGGTCTATCATAGCACTGTATACCATTTACTAGAGGTCACTAGTGGTGATATACATTTTGTTGCAGCCCAGTGAAGAGGGACCATGATCATGATCATGATGAAGGATAAACACACAGATAAGCTCTGATCTATCATAGCACTACATACCATTTACTAGAGGTCACTAGTGGTGATATACATTTTGTTGCAGCCCAGTGAAGAGGGACCATGATCATGAAGGATAAGCACACAGATAAGCTCTGGTCTATCGTAGCAATGTATACCATTTACTAGAGGTCACTAGTGGTGATACACATTTTGTTGCAGCCCAGTGAAGAGGGACCATGATCTTCATGAACGATAGACTACAGATAAGCTCTGGTCTATCATAGCAATCAATGTATACCATTTACTATACCTTGATATGCGAGAGTTGAGTTGCAACACAAACAAATGCACATGTTCTTGTACGCAGCAAGGTGTCATATTCTTCCTCTTTTACAACTGGTTCCCAAAACAGCTCAGTTTAAGCTTATTGGGGAGTTATTGTTGCATACAGCAGGATTGGTTAGAGGTATTCCTTAAAGGCTTTATTTAGTGGTGCAAATATCTCTATTTCTGAGAAATACAACAGTCCATGCTATACTTCCATTGTATTGTGCACGTGGCCTCACTCTCCAGACAGGAATGTTGGGCCATTTTCAGGTAAGAACGGGCTCATTTTCACATAGCAGTAAGTTGCAGTACTTAATATGGTAGTGACAAGGAATTACTGAATTTAAAAAGGAATTCATTTTATTTAATACCGAAACTTTGATTTTGTGAACAGGAACAAACAAAAATGTTTGACAGAGAAGATATTGTGTAACGTCGTAAATATTTACGAAACAAAGATATGGGAAAGGGATGGTTTAACAGACAGTGTAGTGGTGTCATCTGGTCATTAATACAGCCAAGCATGATTCAGAAGATTCCAAAACTGATCTGTAAGGAATAGAGCCGCTGCCAGAATCGGATAAAAGTGGGATAGTGGTAAGCGAAAATGTATTATTATTTGCCTCCAGTAACATATTAGTTATGATCTACAAAGGGAACAATTGTTGTAAGTCTATAATCTCCAAGCCCAGCACATTAAGCAACAGCTGTGATGCAGTCTCCATTCAGCACCAGTAGTATGAATCAAACAAAATGCCTCCTTCTAGGTAACTTGAGTTTAGGGAATTTCCTTCTTCCTATCCACTCCACTCCAGTCAGGTAGGCTCATGGTGAGCCTAAGTAATGCTTCTGTGTATCTGCCCTGGATAGGACTTAACCACAGAGATGGTTGTAGGATAGCAATGTTTCGGTTTTAAGGAGATGGTTTGATAGGAGGTAACTTCTATATTTTTATAGGCTCCTCAACAGTTGCCATGTCAGGAGTAGTATCCATTTGCTGGTGTATGTGGTTCCAAATGGATTGAATGTGTTAAATTTTGAATGACCACTCCCAAGGGAGGAGGGAGTATTTACAGCCAGCATTATGCTGTTGGTTAGTTTAGGGCCTTTGTTACCACAGATGCCCGCATGCCATGCAGGGAACGCGGTAGCATCTGTATTTCCTTCCCCTTTCCACTCACAAGCGGAAGGATATGTACATATCAACTCTCGCTGAACCAGGTATAGAGGTGTTATATATTTTGTTGCAGCCCAGTGAAGGGGAACCATAATCTTCATAAAGGATAGACACACAAGTAAGCTCTGGTCTATCATAGCACTGCATAACATTTGCTAGAGATTACATCGTCCTCCATTGGCTGGGGTACCATGCTAGCCTCTGGCTCCTAAGGTCATGCTTTCAAACCTAGCAGAGGGCAATGGATATCTTCGGGCATAAAAACCCTTAGCGCGACCTCTGTCAGAAGGAAAGTAAAGCTGGCGGTCCAGTGTCAATCATTTATGGCATACAAAAGAATCTCAAGCCTGACAAGGAGGCCTCTGAGCAAAATTTCCAGTCCTTTACATTCAATATAGAATGGGACACTAAATCATAGTAGTTAAAGGGCGTCCATAAATAAAAAAACTCAATACTAGAGGTCACTAGTGGTGCTATACATTTTGGTGCAGCCCAGTGAAGGGGGACCATGATCATGATGATGGATAGACACACAGCTAAGCTCTGGTCATCCTAGCACTGTATACCATTTACTAGAGGTCACTAGTGGTGCTATACATTTTGTTATAGCCCAGTGAAGGTGGACCATGATGATAATGATGGATACACACAGATAATCTCTGGTCATCCTAGCACTGTATACCATTTACTAGAGGTCACTAGTGGTACTATACATTTTGTTATAGCCCAGTGAAGAGGGACCATGATCATAATGATGGATACACACAGATAATCTCTGGTCATCCTAGCACTGTATACCATTTACTAGAGGTCACTAGTGGTACTATACATTTTGTTGTAGCCCAGTGAAGAGGGACCATGATCATAATGATGGATACACACAGATAATCTCTGGTCATCCTAGCACTGTATACCATTTACTAGAGGTCACTAGTGGTGCTATACATTTTGTTGTAGCCCAGTGAAGAGGGACCATGATCATAATGATGGATACACACAGATAATCTCTGGTCATCCTAGCACTGTATACCATTTACTAGAGGTCACTAGTGGTGCTATACATTTTGTTGTAGCCCAGTGAAGAGGGACCATGATCATAATGATGGATACACACACAGCTAATCTCTGGTCATCCTAGCACTGTATACCATTTACTAGAGGTCACTAGTGGTGCTATACATTTTGTTGTAGCCCAGTGAAGAGGGACCATGATCATAATGATGGATACACACACAGCTAATCTCTGGTCATCCTAGCACTGTATACCATTTACTAGAGGTCACTAGTGGTGCTATACATTTTGTTGTAGCCCAGTGAAGAGGGACCATGATCATAATGATGGATACACACAGATAATCTCTGGTCATCCTAGCACTGTATACCATTTACTAGAGGTCACTAGTGGTGCTATACATTTTGTTGTAGCCCAGTGAAGAGGGACCATGATCATAATGATGGATACACACACAGCTAATCTCTGGTCATCCTAGCACTGTATACCATTTACTAGAGGTCACTAGTGGTGCTATACATTTTGTTATAGCCCAGTGAAGGGGGACCATGATCATAATGATGGATAGACACACAGATAAGCTCTGGCCTATCATATCACTGTATACCATTTACTAGAGGTAACCAGTGGTGCTATACATTTTGTTATAGCCCAGTGAAGGGGGACCATGATCATAATGATGGATAGACACACAGATAAGCTCTGGCCTATCATATCACTGTATACCATTTACTAGAGGTCACTAGTGGTGCTATACATTTTGTTATAGCCCAGTGAAGGGGGACCATGATCATGATGAGGGATAGACACACAGATAAGCTCTGGCCTATCATATCACTGTATACCATTTACTAGAGGTCACTAGTGGTGCTATACATTTTGTTATAGCCCAGTGAAGAGGGACCATGATCATAATGATGGATAGACACACAGATAAGCTCTGGCCTATCATATCACTGTATACCATTTACTAGAGGTCACTAGTGGTGCTATACATTTTGTTATAGCCCAGTGAAGGGGGACCATAATCATAATGATGGATAGACACACAGATAAGCTGTGGCCTATCATAGCACTGTATACCATTTACTAGAGGTAACCAGTGGTGCTATACATTTTGTTATAGCCCAGTGAAGGGGGACCATGATCATAATGATGGATAGACACACAGATAAGCTGTGGCCTATCATAGCACTGTATACCATTTACTAGAGGTCACTAGTGGTGCTATACATTTTGTTATAGCCCAGTGAAGGGGGATCATGATCATAATGATGGATAGACACACAGATAAGCTCTGGCCTATCATATCACTGTATACCATTTACTAAAGGTAACCAGTGGTGCTATACATTTTGTTATAGCCCAGTGAAGGGGGACCATGATCATAATGATGGATAGACACACAGATAAGCTGTGGCCTATCATAGCACTGTATACCATTTACTAGAGGTCACTAGTGGTGCTATACATTTTGTTGTAGCCCAGTGAAGGGGGACCATGATCATGATGAGGGATAGACACACAGATAAGCTCTGGTCATTCTAGCACTGTATACAATTTACTAGAGGTAACTAGTGGTGCTTGATGCAGTAATTTGTATCACAAATTACTTAAATGTAAATAATGATTGTAATATGAATATGCAATTTTATGTGACATTGATTTGAGATGTATGATGTGGCGTATGCACAGATATTAGGATACACTCTCTCTGGGCACCGAGGTTAGAGACGGCAGTTTGTCTGTGAGTAGGGGTAAGTCAGGGGAACTAAGTATTAGAGAGGGGATGGCGTCAGTGACGCTTGTGTGTTAGCGTTGTTTAGAGAGTCAGTGGGCAACCTGCAAGTAAAAAATTCGTTGAACTGCCATCTCCGTGCAAAGGCAAGCATGGCGTCCTCGCCCGGCAGACACATGGGGTAAGCAATCCATTTTTATATAATAAATAACCATCCATCTATTCTCTTTTTATATTAATTATGATAGTGTAGAGTTCCTTTCTTCCTTCCAAGCCATGTAGCGTCCCTTTTTGCCAGTGATTAACAATCTTTTTGGTTCTTTCTTTAGCTGCGTCCCTCGTCGTAGCCTCGCAAGTGAAGTTCTTGTTTGATTTGCCCGTGCCTCTTGCAAGCGAGTAGTTCCCATCTGTTTATGTAAAATAATTTAAAGAGAGGCATACGACAATTGGTGGAGGGCCAGGCATAATTTAAATTTTTTTGAGAGATTTTCAAGTGCAAATTTTTTTTTTCCCTCGAAATGTAAGGGTTTGTGGTCCTCCACGTGGTCGCTAAAAAAAATCAAAATTTGTTTCTGGCTTAAGGGTAAGGATTTTGATGGTGTAATTTGTGATTCTCATATTCTAAATTTTGTTACTATAATTTCTAAAAGTCTCGTTTCTAAATTTTAATTTTGAGTTCATTTTTGCATTTTTCCATTGTCTGTCGGCGTGACGCTAAAACTTCCGACTCCATTTTCCTCCTATTTTGGCTTCATTTCCATTAAATTGTATTGCTGTGCTAAGTGGTTCGTGCTGGTTATTTTCAAATATATTTTTGTGAAAGTTGAGTTGTGAAACGAGTGAGATATTTGCAACTTTGAAAATGTGCTCGTCACGTGTTGGCCATCTGGGTGAAAATATTGTTTTCTGTGCTTATTAGCAGTGGTTTTGGAAGCTTGTAACTTTATATTCCATTGATTGTGATTTCTAGCTGTTTACTATACTTTTGTGGGACATTTTTCGTGTAATTTTTATGTACGCACGTGTGTTATGTAATTCCCGTGTGGTCATGCATTTCAGCACTAATTCTAGCTTGTGAAACCAGTCTTCCTCAGCACATGTTTTGGCGCGTTTATTTGCGTGTGTATAAAAAGTGTGGTGCATCTGTTTGAAATATTTAAAGTAATAAAATGAAAGAGGTCACGTATATATATTGAAAATTTTTTGCATTGTACACTCGCGGAAAAATAGTGATAATGATAATGATGATAATTTTGCTTCACCGTTGCCAAGTTTGGTTTATTTAATTACACAATGCATATTTTTAGGGGAAAATGCTTCACAATTACTCATGTAAGTAAAAGTTTCAGGAGCTACTACCAGCCTTGCCAGTATCTTCACCTAATTAGGTTTGATGTGCTTCTAATATGGACCAGTACGATGTGGATGTTGATGAATCAGCTGTATGTGTGTTACCAGATTTTGGAAAACTGCACTGGAATTTTTTGGTAAAAAGAGTAAAAAGAAAAAATATAACCTGTAAGTATGTAAACATTGTGAGTGCTAAAGTTTGGACGAATGAAACAGTTTCACAACTCACACAGGTATGCTAAATTTATTGTTTCACTGACTGATGCTTAATTAAGCTTTGCTTTTCAGGAATATGTGCTATGAATGTCTGCTAAATTAAAAGTGTATTATTATTTTGGGTGTAACTTAAATTTTGAATTATGTTTTGGGAACTGCAAATCATTTGTTTTGTTGTGTTATGCTGCAGGAATGTGTTTCATGTGTACTATGTGCTTAATTGAGCTTTCATTTTCAGGAATGATCTGTGACAGTATTGTTTTGAGTAATGATATGATGTTGTTTTGTTGCATTCGATTTGATTTGATTTGACTCGATTTGATTTTGGGTTTCATAATGATGCTGTGATTTATATTTGCAGAAAATTGTTGCATGAATAGTGTGTGTATGTATGTGTGTGTTTGAGGTTATGTGATATATGTGAGATTTGCCTCGGTGGGAATGCCAAAGAGTAACCCCGATGGCGTAGTGTGAGGTTTTGTGAGAAATATGAGTTGAGATTTGCCTCGGTGGATGTGCGTAAGAGTAACCCCGACAGTGCTAATGTGAGAGATGAGATGAGGAGAGATGACAAGAGATGAGACGATGTCAGCTTCGGTGGAAGTGCCAAAGAGTAACCCCGATAGTTGAAGTGTATGAATGTGTTGATTTTTTCAGGAGGGCTACATGTACCTGGAAAGTTGATGTGATGTGATGATTTCAGAGATTTTGGCTTATTGGTGTTGCTGTAACGTGCCCAGTATAGCGTGTGTGATGAATTCACACGAGAGATTAAATGGATGGAAGTGATTGTAATGTGAATAATTTTTTTTTCTGTTTATGCAACAAGTTTATTACCATCTTATATAGCAAATTTTAATACCACCTGTTTTCCAGCTTAATTTTGATTCGGAGGATATGGATGCAACAGTATAATGTCATGTTATTTGTGTCATTCCTGAAATATTAATGTGATTTCTTGAAGGTTATGCCTATGTTAGATGTTTTGAATTTCCAGCATGTTAAATGAGACACGTCAGTGAAGATGTTTTGTTTTGAAGAGAAAATTGAAAGTTGAGATAAAGATGATAATGACTGAAGTAATGATGCTGATTGAAATACTGATGATGATGATGATTGAGTTGATGATAATAATGAGATGAAGATAGTACTGTGGACGAAAAACTGTATTAGTGACAGAGTATGACAATAGTAGTTGAAAGCATGTCACGTGGCGTAGTTTGGAGATGTATTGTGGATTTATTTTGTAGTTTGTAGTAATGCATACAGTAGTTTGAGTAGATAGTTAAGTGAGTGTTGTGTGTAATTTGGGCCATGGTCAGTGTGAATGAGTTCATTTCATTGTCATGTGTGATTGTCTTGTAAGTGCACTTATTTTCTTTTGTTAGTGATACCAGCTGGTCATTAAGATTTAATATAGGGATCCCAAATAAGGTTATGTTTTTCTGTTATGTTATTGTATGAAAAAGTCACTGTTCTTGATATAATGTTAATGTATTCTGAGTCTGTTTTAATGTTTTATTTGGATTGTGAAGCATTGTGAGTTAAATTTTGGATGGCAACTCTCTATAAAATTTAGTTCTTATGCCAATTTGTACTTATTTTTTCTTCTCTTTCTTTGCCCCATGTCAAAAGAATTTTAGTGCAAACCTTTACATGTTTAAAATATTTGATTGTACATGACATACTGTTTTTATGTGTGATTGTTTGTTGGAGCACCCTTTTTACTGTTTGGTGGTTTTGTTGTAGTATTTTGCTGTGGCGGAGCTCGAAAGCATAAGCGAGCAACCCACGTGGCACACCAGAAGTTCAAGACACACCACAAGGAAGCTGTCGGGCAGCCACTACACTGCCGTGGCATGAGGAGCCACCATGTCGGGGGGCAGTCCAAGCCAGCGACTGCCCACCCCGTTGTCATCACCAGAGACCTGCACGAATAACAATTCTACAGCAGGACAAATCGTCGCTGTGGGCACATTATGAATATACCCACAAACAGTTCCAGCAGACCATCGATATCTTGCGCAGTGTAGTGTGCGTGTGAACTGAGGCAGTGTGGTGTGTGTGCGTGTGCGGGGTGCTCAAGCATAAGTGCAGTAACAATATTATTCGATAGCACTCAAGATTCTCGAGACTCCACTACGCCCAGTAATATTCTTTGTCGTCGTCTGGGTGCTTCTCACACATGTATATTATTCTGTTATACTTTGGTGCATCACACATGTTTAATTCTTTTTTTATTATGTATGTCATTTTGTTTGTCCTTTTATTGTTTCTATTGGTTTGCCTTGTGTCGACGAGGGCGTCGATCTCGGTGGCCAGGGGGAGATGTGGCGTATGCACAGATATTAGGATACACTCTCTCTGGGCACCGAGGTTAGAGACGGCAGTTTGTCTGTGAGTAGGGGTAAGTCAGGGGAACTAAGTATTAGAGATGGGATGGCATCAGTGACGCTTGTGTGTTAGCATTGTTTAGAGAGTCAGTGGGCAACCTGCAAGTAAAAAAGTCGTTGAACTGCCATCTCCGTGCAAAGGCAAGCATGGCGTCCTCGCCCGGCAGACACATGGGGTAAGCAATCCATTTTTATATAATAAATAACCATCCATCTATTCTCTTTTTATATTAATTATGATAGTGTAGAGTTCCTTTCTTCCTTCCAAGCCATGTAGTGTCCCTGTTTGCCAGTGATTAACAATCTTTTTGGTTCTTTCTTTAGCTGCGTCCCTCGTCGTAGCCTCGCATGTGAAGTTCTTGTTTGATTTGCCTGTGCCTCTTGCAAGCGAGTAGCTCCCATCTGTTTATGTAAAATAATTTAAAGAGAGGCATACGACAATATTGATTGTAATTATTGTTGAGAAGTAAGTTTATACGGCCTTACTGAAACTGACAATAATAGTGTGCAATAATGCAGCGAGGGGGTGAGCTGTTTATCATTATTGGAAATGAGGAAGTTACGTAATATTGGCGCGTTTTTCTTTTAGAATTTGCTGGAACATTTCCCTAGAGCATATGTATTCATAATTTTCATTGGATATAAAAATAGACGCTAATGTTGGCGCATTTTATTAGCCAATTGCAGCTCAGTTATAATCTTTAGGCATATCGGTGTGTAGGTGTATAAAAGGTAGGTTAGAGGTAAAGACCCCGTCAGTTTATCAAAATTCTTTGTACACTACACGTCGCATTCCCGTCAGTTCATCGAAAATATTTGTAAAGTACACGTCGCCTTCAGTCAGTCAGTTCGTCGAAAATATTTGTATGATACACGTCGCCTTCAGTCCGTCAGTTCAGCAGAAATATTACACGTCGGCTATCGATTCACAAGTTACGCGTAGCAGAATTATGAAAAATCTAAAGTGTTGTAAAAATAATTATACAAAAAGTTGAAGTACGTGAATTAAAAGTGATCAGTAAGAAGTTGTTATAACAGTTTCAGTTTGGCGAGTGTTAAGATCAATGTGTAAATGTGATAGTTAATGTGTTCGACAATAAAAGTGTAAAACAAATTTCTTCATCAGTGTTATCTTTGGATAAAAGATTCCTTTCCGTTTACACAACCTGTATAAAGAGAAGTGCTTGACTAAAAGATCATAGCTAGCCGGAGGACAGAGAACCAAAAATTAAATAAAATAACAGTAGCATTCTTTCAAACGAACACTAATACTGCCGCAAATTGCTAACACCAGATGGAGCTAACAAGCCTAACACATGAATCACGTCACAAGATGGCTTCATCACCATGTTGAGTAAACACACATACACAAATAATGTGACAAATAATACCGTCACAAATTGGCTCCCAAACGTGGGGCTCAATAAATAAATAAATAAATATAACATATAATGTTACTTCAATTTGGCACCCAGAACGTGGGGCAGAATAACCAGGAAGGGGCAGAATTAACCAGGAAGAAGTGAGATAACCAGGAAGGGGCGAATGGAGAAGTGAACTGAACTACAAGACGCAGATTCCAGAAACAACAAAAGGGACGACAGACTACGCGGATGATTGGACATCGTAATTCCGAGATTAAAAGGTAACAGGGGAATTCAACTACAGAACACCAAAACGACGTAGATTCATCGTAATACAACGCAGAAGCGACATATAACCTAGGAGAGAGGGGCAGGAAGCTGGACATCAAAGTAACAGCAACAGACAGCATCACAAAGGTCTGAGTATCGTAATTTTTTTTTAGAAAACAAAATTGTAACAATCAAATGTACTTAAGGAGCGGTAGGATAAATAAAACAATGGCTACTAATAATACAGAAGAAATAATTATGGAGGGAGATAGTGTAACAGTTAGCTGTAATTCAATACAGGTTACAGAAAATAGCTCAAACAATGTAGTGTTTGAGGGAGGAAATGTTAGTGCAGAAAGTGAGAATAGAACAGCAGGATATGTTAATCTTGATGCTAATATGATGGAAATTATGGAAATGTTGAGAAATTTTGGTGAAAAACTAGATCAGAATAAGAAAGAATTAAGAGAAGATATTAGTAAGAATAATGAGAAATTAGAAAAACTAACTCAAGATATTGGTAAAAATAAGGAGAAATTAGAAAAGAAAATAGATCAAAACAGGGAAGATATGCAAAAGAGTCATAGGGAATTAAGGGAAGATATTGGTAAAAGCTTAGAACAAAACAGGGAAGAAATTGAAAAGAAATTCATGGAGCTAGATAGTAGTATGATGAGAATGAGAAATGAAAATCAGGAAATGATAGCAAATGAAATAGGTGAAGTTTCAAAGAAAATGTCAGAAATGAGCAGGGAAATATCAAACCAAAAAGGTGAGGTTAATAATAAAATCGAACATGTTGATGTAAAATGTACAGAATTAGGTAGCCGACTGAGTAGCATTTCAAGTGAGATGAGAGAGATGAAAGAGGTTATGAATGTAGATGTGAATCAGGCGCAAGTTAATTTCAGAGGGGAAATATCAGAAATACAGAAGGAGTCAGTAATGCAAAGAAATAAATTGTACAAAGAAGTTAAAGTTTTGCCTATAAATAATCAAAATCTAACTTCTGAAATTAACAAGTACCAAACTGTTAAGAATGAAAACTCCAATCCAGTACAGTTTAGTGCAGATTTGTCAGAGTACTCTCAAATTAAAGAGATAGTAGAAGATTTGAAAATGACAGTTGTTAAAAGATGTGTTGTTCAGAAAACTTTAGATTGTTTTCAAATGTTATCAGGGGATAAAATATCATATGAATCCTTTATGAGGTTATTCATGAACAAAATTTTGAAGGTTAGGATACGGCTACGAGTAATGTTTAGCCACAGACAATTTGATCCAGGAGGGTAAATAGCAATGAGATGTAAAGTAAATGCTGGATAGTTAAAGATGAAATGCAGAGCAATGTATTGGAATGTAAGAGGGTTTACTATTTATATATGTCATAGGTAAAGAGAAATAAATTTAAAAAAAAAAAAAAAATGTTTAAAAAAACATTTAAGTAAACTTTAACAGCATTTGAAATAAAGCATGATATAATTCCAAGAGTATTGTGAATATACAGTACAAAACAACAAAAATGGGGTAAAAGTAATTAAAACAAATACTTATGTAGCAAACAGAACATGTGAAACAGTGCCTAGATTTAAGAGATGTAAATATATTTATGTAGAGGGTGAATATTTTGGTAAATATGTTTAATAATTACAAAAATTCTTAAATGTATAAATTTTTGTCAACAATATAAGAAAGCAAACCATTTTTTGTAACAGTAATTAAATACTTCAGTGTACAGTATTTGCTATAAAAATTGTGATGTCAGATTAATGTCTAAAAACATTAAACCACAGCCAGTAAGTAGTCGCGAGATAAAAAAAAAAAAAACATATGTTGTGTGTTAAATGCGTGTGATGTGTTAAGTGAAAGTGATAGCGTGTGTTCCAAGATTTAGGAGACTAAAAACTCATTTATAAAATTTCCAAACAAGTTGTAAATATTTATAATTATGTTTCTAGTGGGGCATATGATGCAGTAATTTGTATTACAAATTACTTAAATGTAAATAATGATTGTAATATGAATATGCATTTTTATGTGACACTGATTTGAGATGTATATTGATTGTAATTATTGTTGAGAAGTAAGTTTATACGGCCTTACTGAAACTGACAATAATAGTGTGCAATAATGCAGCGAGGGGGTGAGCTGTTTATCACTATTGGAAACGAGGAAGTTACGTAATATTGGCGGGTTTTTCTTTTAGAATTTGCTGGAACATTTCCCTAGAGCATATGTATTCATAATTTTCATTGGATATAAAAATAGACGCTAATGTTGGCGCGTTTTATTAGCCAATTGCAGCTCAGTTATAATCTTTAGGCATATCGGTGTGTAGGTGTATAAAAGGTAGGTTAGAGGTAAAGACCGCGTCAGTTCATCAAAATTCTTTGTACACTACACGTCGCATTCCCGTCAGTTCATCGAAAATATTTGTAAAGTACACGTCGCCTTCAGTCAGTAAGTTTGTCGAAAATATTTGTATGACACACGTCGCCTTCAGTCAGTCAGTTCGTCGAAAATATTTGTATGATACACGTCACCTTCAGTCCGTCAGTTCAGCAGAAATATTACACGTCGGCTATCGATTCACAAGTTACGCGTAGCAGAATTATGAAAAATCTAAAGTGTTGTAAAGTTAATTATACAAAAAGTTGAAGTACGTGAATTAAAAGTGATCAGTAAGAAGTTGTTATAACAGTTTCAGTTTGGCGAGTGTCAAGATCAATGTGTAAATGTGATAGTTAATGTGTTCGACAATAAAAATGTAAAACCAATTTCTTCATCAGTGTTATCTTTGGATAAAAGATTCCTTTCCGTTTACAAAACCTGTATAAAGAGAAGTGCTTGACCAAAAGATCATAGCTAGCCAGAGGACAGAGAACCAAAAATTAAATAAAATAACAGTAGCATTCTTTCACACGAACACTAATACTGCCGCAAATTGCTATAACCAGATGGAGCTAACAAGCCTACCAAATGAATCACATCACAAGATGGCTTCATCACCATGTTGAGTAAACACAAATACAAATAATGTTACTTCAAATTGGCTACCACAACGTGGGGCTACAATTAATGTTAAATAAACAACATTAATAATAACCACATGCTATACACTATGTTACTGCCCAGTGAACGGGGACCATGATCACGACAAAGGATATACACACAGATAAGCTCTGGTCAACCTAGCACTGTATACCATTTACTAGAGGTCACTGGTGGTGCTATACATTTTGTTGTAGCCAAGTGAACGGGGACCATGATCACGATAAAGGATATACACACAGATAAGCTCTGGTCATCCTAGCACTGTATACCATTTACTAGAGGTCACTAGTGGTGCTATACATTTTGATGTAGGCCAGTGAAGGGGGACCATGATCATGATGAAGGATAGACACACAGATAAGCTTTGGTGATCATAGCACTGTATACCATTTACTATCGGTCACTAGTGGTGGTATACATTTTGTTACAGCCCAGTGAAAGGGGACCATGATTATAATGAAGCATAGACACACAGATACGTTCTGGTCTATCATAGTACTGTATACCATTTACTAGAGGTCACTAGTGGTGATATACATTTTGTTACAGCCCAGTGAATGGGGACCATGATTATTACGAAGCATAGACACACAGATAAGTTCTGGTCTATCATAGTACTGTATACCATTTACTAGAGGTCACTAGTGGTGATATACATTTTATTACAGCCAAGTGAATGGGGACCATGATCATGAAGGATAGACACAAAGATACGCTCTGGTCTAACATAGTACTGTATACCATTTACTAGAGGTCACTAGTGGTGATAAACATTTTGCTGTAGCCCAGTGAAGGGAGACCATGATTATAATGAAGGATAGACACACAGATAAGCTTTGGTGATCATAGCACTGTATACCATTTACTATAGGTCACTAGTGGTGATACAGATTTTGTTACAGCCCAGTGAAACGGGACCATGATTATAATGAAGCTTAGACACACAGATACGTTCTGGTCTATCATAGTACTGTATACCATTTACTAGAGGTCACTAGTGGTGATATACATTTTGTTACAGCCCAGTGAATGGGGACCATGATTATAATGAAGCATAGACACACAGATACATTCTGGTCTATCATAGTACTGTATACCATTTACTAGAGGTCACTAGTGGTGATATACATTTTATTACAGCCCAGTGAATGGGGACCATGATCATGAAGGATAGACACACAGATAAGCTCTGGTCATCATAGCACTGTATACCATTTACTAGAGGTCACTAGTGGTGATATACATTTTATTACAGCCCAGTGAATGGGCACCATGATTATAATTAAGGATAGAAACACAGCTAAGCTCTGGTCATCCAAGCACTGTATACCATTTACTAGAGGTCACTAGTGGTGCTGTACATTGTGTTGTAGCCGAGTGAAGGGGGACCATGATCAGGACGAAGGATAGACACACAGATAAGCTCTGCTCATCCTAGCAGTGTATACCACTTACTAGAGGTCACCAGTGGTGATATACATTTTGTTGTATCCCAGTGAAGGGAGACCATGATTATAATGAAGGATAGACACACAGATATGCTCTGGTCTTTCTAGCACTGTAAACCATTTACTAGGGGTCACTAGTGGTGCTATACATTGTGTTACAGCCCAGTGAAGGGGGACCATGATCATGATGAAGGATAGACACACATAAGATCTGGTCATCATAGCACTGTATACCATTTACTAGACGTCACTAGTGATTCTATACATTTTGTTGTAGCCCAGTGAAGAGGGACCATGATCATGAAGGATAGACACATAGATAAGCTATGGTCATCCTAGCACTGTATACCATTTACTAGAGGTCACTAGTGGTACTATACATTTTGTTGTAGGACCATGATGATAAAGGATAGACACACAGATAAGCTCTGGTCATCCTAGCACTGTATACCATTTACTAGAGGTCATTAGTGGTGATATACATTTTTTGCAGCCCACTGAAGGGGAACCATGATCATGAAGAAGGATAGACACACAGATAAGCTCTGGTGATCCTAGCACTGTATACCATTTACTAGAGGTCACTAGTGGTGCTATACATTTTGTTGCAGCCTAGTGAAGGGGGACCATGATCACGACCAAGGATAGACACAAAGATAAGCTCTGGTCATCCTAGCACTGGATACCATTTACTAGAGGTAATTAGTGGTGATATACATTTTGTTGTAGCCCAGTGAAGGGGGACCATGATCATGAAGTATAGACACACACATAAGCTCTGGTCATCCTAGTACTGTATACCATTTACTAAGGGTCACTAGCGGTGATATACATTTTGTTGTAGCTCAGTGAACGGAGACCATGATCATGAAGGATAGACACAAAGATAAGCTCTGGTCATCCTAGCACTGTATACCGTTTACTAGAGGTCACTAGTGGTGCTATACATTTTGTTGCAGCCCAGGGAAGAGGGACCATGATCATGGAGGATATACACACAGATAAGCTCTGGTCATCCCAGCACTGTATACCATTTACTAGAGGTCACTAGTGGTGATATACATTTTGTTGTAGCCCAGTGAAGGGGGACTATGATCACGACGAAGGATAGACACACAGATAAGCTCTGGTCATCCTAGCACTGTATACCATTTACTAGACGTCACTAGTGGTGCAATACATTTTGTTGCAGCCCAGTGAAGGGAAACCATGATTATAATGATGGATAGACACACAGATAAGCTCTGGTCATCCTAGCACTGTATACCATTTACTAGAGGTCACTAGTGGTGCTATACATTTTGTTGTAGCCCAGTGAAGGGGGACCATGATCATGACGATGGATAGACACACAGATAAGCTCTGGTCATCCTAGCACTGTATACCATTTACTAGAGGTCACTAGTGGTGATATACATTTTGTTCCAGCCCAGTGAAGAGGGACCATGATCATGAAGGATAGACACACAGATAAGCTCTGGTCATCCTAGCACTGTGTACCATTTATTAGAGGTCACTAGTGGTGATATACATTTTGTTGTAGCCCAGTGAAGGGACACCATGATTATAATGAAGGATAGACACACAGATACGCTCTGGTCATCCTAGCACTGTATACCATTTACTATAGGTCACTAGTGGTGATAGACATTTTGTTGCAGCCCAGTGAAGGGGGACCATGATCAGGACGAAGGATAGACACACAGATAAGCTCTGGTCATCCTAGCACTGTATACCATTTACTAGAGGTCACTAGTGGTGATATACAGTTTGTTGTATCCCAGTGAAGGGAGACCATGATTATAATGAAGGATAGACACACAGATAAGCTCTGGTCATCCTAGCACTGTATACCATTTACTAGAGGTCACTAGTGGTGCTATACATTTTGTTGTAGCCCAGTGAAGGGGGACAATGATCGTGACAAAGGATAGACACACAGATAAGCTCTGGTCAACCTAGCACTGTATACGATTTACTAGAGGTCACTGGTGATGCTATACATTTTGTTGTAGCCCAGTGAACGGGGACCATGATCACGAGAAAGGATATTCACACAGATAAGCTCTGGTCATCCTAGCACTGTATACCATTTACTAGAGGTCACTAGTGGTGCTATACATTTTGCTGTAGCCCAGTGAAGGGGGACCATGATAATGATGGATAGACACACAGATAATCTTTGGTGATCATAGCACTGTATACCATTTACTATAGGTCACTAGTGGTGATATACATTTTGTTACAGCCCAGTGAAAGGGGACCATGATTATAATGAAGCATTCACACACAAATACGTTCTGGTCTATCATAGTACTGTATACCATTTACTAGAGGTCACTAGTGGTGATATACATTTTGTTACAGCCCAGTGAATGGGGACCATGATTATAATGAAGCATAGACACACAGATACGTTCTGGTCTATCATAGTACTGTATACCATTTACTAGAGGTCACTAGTGGTGATATACATTTTGTTGTAGCCCAGTGAAGAGGGACCATGATCATAATGATGGATAGACACACAGATAAGCTCTGGTCATCCTAGCACTGTATACCATTAACTAGAGGTCACTACTGGTGATATACATTTTGTTACAGCCCAGTGAATGGGGACCATGATCATGACGAAGGATAGACACACAGATAAGCACTGGTCTATCATAGCACTGTATACCATTTACTAGAGGTCACTAGTGGTGATATACATTTTATTACAGCCCAGTGAATGGGGACCATGATCATGAAGGATAGACACACAGATAAGCTCTGGCCATCATAGCACTGTATACCATTTACTAGAGGTCACTAGTGGTGATATACATTTTGTTACAGTCCAGTGAATGGGGACCATGATTATAATGAAGGATAGACACACAGATACGTTCTGGTCTAACATAGTACTGTATACCATTTACTAGAGGTCACTAGTGGTGATATACATTTTGTTGTAGCCCAGTGTAGGGAGACCATGATTATAATGAAGGATAGACACACAGATAAGCTCTGGTCATCATAGTACTGTATACCATTTACTAGAGGTCACTAGTGGTGATATACATTTTGTTGCAGCCCAGTGAAGAGGGACCATGATCATGAAGGATAGAAAACACAGAGAAGCTCTGGTCATCCATGCACTGTATACCATTTACTAGAGGTCACTAGTAGTGCTATACATTGTGTTGTAGCCGAGTGAAGGGGGACCATGATCAGCACGAAGGATAGACACAAAGATAAGCTCTGGTCATCCTAGCACTGTATACCATTTACTAGAGGTCACCAGTGGTGATATACATTTTGTTGTATCCCAGTGAAGGGAGACCATAATTACAATGAAGGATAGACACACAGATCAGCTCTGGTCATACTAGCACTGTATACCATTTACTAAAGTTCACTAGCGGTGCTATACATCTTGTTGTATCCCAGTGAAGGGAGACCATAATTATAATGAAGGATAGACACACAGATATGCTCTGGTCATCCTAGCACTGTAAACCATTTACTAGGGGTCACTAGTGGTGCTATACATTGTGTTACAGCCCAGTGAAGGGGGACCATGATCATGATGAAGGATAGACACACATAAGCTCTGGTCATCATAGCACTGTATACCATTTACTAGAGGTCACTAGTGATCCTATACATTTTGTTGTAGCCCAGTGAAGAGGGACCATGATCATGAAGGATAGACACACAGATAAACTCTGGTCATCCTAGCACTGTATACCATTTACTAGAGGTCACTAGTGGTGCTATACATTTTGTTGTAGAACCATGATGATGAAGGATAGACACACAGATAAGCTCTGGTCATCCTAGCACTGTATACCATTTACTAAAGGTCATTAGTGGTGATATACATTTTTTGCAGCCCAGTGAAGGGGGACCATGATCATGATGAAGGATAGACACACAGCTAAGCTCTGGTCATCCTAGCACTGTATACCATTTACTAGAGGTCACTAGTGGTGCTATACATTTTGTTGCAGCCTAGTGAAGGGGAACCATGATCACGACCAAGGATAGACACAAAGATAAGCTCTGGTCATCCTAGCACTGTATACCATTTACTAGAGGTCATTAGTGGTAATATACATTTTGTTGTAGCCCAGTGAAGGGGGACCATGATCATGAAGTATAGACACACACATAAGCTCTGGTCATCCTAGTACTGTATACCATTTACTAGAGGTCACTAGCGGTGATATACATTTTGTTGTAGCCCAGTGAAGGGGGACTAGGATCACGACGAAGGCTAGACACACAGATAAGCTCTGGTCATCCTAGCACTGTATACCATTTACTAGAGGTCATTAGTGGTAATATACATTTTGTTGTAGCCCAGTGAAGGGGGACCATGATCATGAAGTATAGACACACAGATAAGCTCTGGTCATCCTTACACTGTATACCGTTTACTAGACGTCACTAGTGGTGCAATACATTTTGTTGCAGCCCAGGGAAGAGGGACCATGATCATGGAGGATACACACAGATAAGCTCTGGTCATCCTAGCACTGTATACCGTTTACTAGAGGTCACTAGTGGTGCTATACATTTTGTTGCAGCCCAGGGAAGAGGGACCATGATCATGGAGGATAAACACACAGATAAGCTCTGGTCATCCTAGCACTGTATACCATTTACTAGAGGTCACTAGTGGTGATATACATTTTGTTGCAGCCCAGTGAAGGGGGACTATGATCACGACGAAGGATAGACACACAGATAAGCTCTGGTCATCCTAGCACTGTATACCATTTACTAGAAGTCACTAGTGGTGCAATACATTTTGTTGCAGCCCAGTGAAGGGAAACCATGATTATAATGATGGATAGACACGCAGATAAGCTCTGGTCATCCTAGCACTGTATACCATTTACTAGAGGTCTCTAGTGGTGCTATACATTTTGCTGTAGGCCAGTGAAGGGGGACCATGATCATGATGAAGGATAGACACACAGATAAGCTTTGGTGATCATAGCACTGTATACCATTTACTATAGGTCACTAGTGGTGGTATACATTTTGTTACAGCCCAGTAAAAGGGGTCCATGATTATAATGAAGCATACACACACAGATAAGTTCTGGTCTATCATAGTACTGTATACCACTTACTAGAGGTCACTAGTGGTGATATACATTTTATTACAGCCCAATGAATGGGGACCATGATCATGAAGGATAAACACACAGATACGTTCTGGTCTAACATAGTACTGTATACCATTTACTAGAGGTCACTAGTGGTGATAAACATTTTGCTGTAGTCCAGTGAAGGGAGACCATGATTATAATGAAGGATAGACACACAGATAAACTTTGGTGATCACAGCACTGTATACCATTTACTATAGGTCACTAGTAGTGATATACATTTTGTTACAGCCCAGTGAAAGGGGACCATGATTATAATGAAGCTTAGACACACAGATACGTTCTGGTCTATCAAAGTACTGTATACCATTTACTAGAGGTCACTAGTGGTGATATACATTTTGTTACAGCCCAGTGAATGGGGACCATGATTATAATGAAGCATAGACACACAGCTAAGCTCTGGTCATCCAAGCACTGTATACCATTTACTAGAGGTCACTAGTGGTGCTGTACATTGTGTTGTAGCCGAGTGAAGGGGGACCATGATCAGGACGAAGGATAGACACACAGATAAGCTCTGGTCATCCTAGCAGTGTATATCATTTACTGGAGGTCACCAGTGGTGATATACATTTTGATGTATCCCAGTGAAGGGAGACCATGATTATAATGAAGGATAGACACACAGATAAGCTCTGGTCATCCTAGCACTGTATACCATTTACTAGAGGTCACTGGTGGTGCTATACATTTTGTTGTAGCCAAGTGAACGGGGACCATGATCACGATAAAGGATATACACACAGATAAGCTCTGGTCATCCTAGCACTGTATACCATTTACTAGAGGTCACTAGTGGTGCTATACATTTTGATGTAGGCCAGTGAAGGGGGACCATGATCATGATGAAGGATAGACACACAGATAAGCTTTGGTGATCATAGCACTGTATACCATTTACTATCGGTCACTAGTGGTGGTATACATTTTGTTACAGCCCAGTGAAAGGGGACCATGATTATAATGAAGCATAGACACACAGATACGTTCTGGTCTATCATAGTACTGTATACCATTTACTAGAGGTCACTAATGGTGATATACATTTTGTTACAGCCCAGTGAATGGGGACCATGATTATTACGAAGCATAGACACACAGATAAGTTCTGGTCTATCATAGTACTGTATACCATTTACTAGAGGTCACTAGTGGTGATATACATTTTATTACAGCCAAGTGAATGGGGACCATGATCATGAAGGATAGACACAAAGATACGCTCTGGTCTAACATAGTACTGTATACCATTTACTAGAGGTCACTAGTGGTGATAAACATTTTGCTGTAGCCCAGTGAAGGGAGACCATGATTATAATGAAGGATAGACACACAGATAAGCTTTGGTGATCATAGCACTGTATACCATTTACTATAGGTCACTAGTGGTGATACAGATTTTGTTACAGCCCAGTGAAACGGGACCATGATTATAATGAAGCTTAGACACACAGATACGTTCTGGTCTATCATAGTACTGTATACCATTTACTAGAGGTCACTAGTGGTGATATACATTTTGTTACAGCCCAGTGAATGGGGACCATGATTATAATGAAGCATAGACACACAGATACATTCTGGTCTATCATAGTACTGTATACCATTTACTAGAGGTCACTAGTGGTGATATACATTTTATTACAGCCCAGTGAATGGGGACCATGATCATGAAGGATAGACACACAGATAAGCTCTGGTCATCATAGCACTGTATACCATTTACTAGAGGTCACTAGTGGTGATATACATTTTATTACAGCCCAGTGAATGGGCACCATGATTATAATTAAGGATAGAAACACAGCTAAGCTCTGGTCATCCAAGCACTGTATACCATTTACTAGAGGTCACTAGTGGTGCTGTACATTGTGTTGTAGCCGAGTGAAGGGGGACCATGATCAGGACGAAGGATAGACACACAGATAAGCTCTGCTCATCCTAGCAGTGTATACCACTTACTAGAGGTCACCAGTGGTGATATACATTTTGTTGTATCCCAGTGAAGGGAGACCATGATTATAATGAAGGATAGACACACAGATATGCTCTGGTCTTTCTAGCACTGTAAACCATTTACTAGGGGTCACTAGTGGTGCTATACATTGTGTTACAGCCCAGTGAAGGGGGACCATGATCATGATGAAGGATAGACACACATAAGATCTGGTCATCATAGCACTGTATACCATTTACTAGACGTCACTAGTAATTCTATACATTTTGTTGTAGCCCAGTGAAGAGGGACCATGATCATGAAGGATAGACACATAGATAAGCTATGGTCATCCTAGCACTGTATACCATTTACTAGAGGTCACTAGTGGTACTATACATTTTGTTGTAGGACCATGATGATAAAGGATAGACACACAGATAAGCTCTGGTCATCCTAGCACTGTATACCATTTACTAGAGGTCATTAGTGGTGATATACATTTTTTGCAGCCCACTGAAGGGGAACCATGATCATGAAGAAGGATAGACACACAGATAAGCTCTGGTGATCCTAGCACTGTATACCATTTACTAGAGGTCACTAGTGGTGCTATACATTTTGTTGCAGCCTAGTGAAGGGGGACCATGATCACGACCAAGGATAGACACAAAGATAAGCTCTGGTCATCCTAGCACTGGATACCATTTACTAGAGGTAATTAGTGGTGATATACATTTTGTTGTAGCCCAGTGAAGGGGGACCATGATCATGAAGTATAGACACACACATAAGCTCTGGTCATCCTAGTACTGTATACCATTTACTAAGGGTCACTAGCGGTGATATACATTTTGTTGTAGCTCAGTGAACGGAGACCATGATCATGAAGGATAGACACAAAGATAAGCTCTGGTCATCCTAGCACTGTATACCGTTTACTAGAGGTCACTAGTGGTGCTATACATTTTGTTGCAGCCCAGGGAAGAGGGACCATGATCATGGAGGATATACACACAGATAAGCTCTGGTCATCCCAGCACTGTATACCATTTACTAAGGGTCACTAGCGGTGATATACATTTTGTTGTAGCCCAGTGAAGGGGGACCATGATCATGACGAAGGATAGACACAGATAAGCTCTCGTCTATCATAGCACTGTATACCATTTACTAGAGGTCACTAGTGGTGTTATACATTTTGTTACAGCGCAGTGAAGGTGGACCATTATCACGATGAAGGATACACACACAGATAAGCTCTGGTCATCCTAGTACTGTATACCATTTACTAGAAGTCACTAGTGGTGATATTCATTTTGTTACAGCCCAGTGAATGGGGACCATAATCATGAAGGATAGACACACAGATAAGCTCTGGTCATCCTAGCACTGTATTCCATTTACTTGAGGTCACTAGTGGTGATATACATTTTGTTGTAGCCCAGTGAAGAGGGACCATGATCATGAAGGATAGACACACAGATAAGCTCTGGTCATCCTAGCACTGTATACCATTTACTAGAGGTCACTAGTGGTATTATACATTTTGTTACAGCCCAGTGAAGAGGGACCATGCCCATGAAGGATGGACGCACAGATAAGCTATGGTCATCCTAGCACTGTTTACCATTTACTAGTGGTCACTACTGGTGATATACATTTTGTTGCAACCCAATGAAGAGGGACCATGATCATTAAGGATAGACACAAAGATAAGCTCTGGTCATCCCATAACTGTATACCATTTACTAGAGGTCACTAGTGGTGCTATACATTTTGTTGCAGCCCAGCGAAGAGGGACCATGATCATGATGAAGGATAGACACACAGATAAGCTCTGGTCATCCTAGCACTGTATACCATTTACTAGAGGTCACTGGTGATGCTATACATTTTGTTGTAACCCAGTGAAGGAGGACCATGATCACGACCAAGGATACACACACAGATAAGCTCTGGTTATCCTAGCACTGTATAGCATTTACTAGAGGTCACTAGTGTGATATACATTTTGTTGTAGCCCAGTGAAGGGGGACCATGATTATAATGAAGGATAGACACACAGATACGTTCTGGTCTATCATAGTAGTGTATACCACTTACTAGAGGTCACTAGTGGTGATATACATGTTTTGTAGCCTAGAGAAGGGAGACCATGATTATAATGAAGGATAGACACACAGATAAGCTCTGGTCATCATAGTACTGTATACCATTTAATAGAGGTCACTAGTGGTGATATACATTTTGTTACAGCCCAGTGAATGGGGACCATGATCATGATGAAGGATAGACACACATAAGCTCTGGTCATCATAGCACAGTTTACCATTTACTACAGGTCACTAGTGCTGCTATACATTTTGTTGTAGCCCAGTGAAGTGGGACCATGATCATGAAGGATAGACACACAGATAAGCTCTGGTCATCCTAGCACTGTATACCATTTACTAGAGGTCACTACTGGTGATATACATTTTGTTGTAGGACCATGATCATGATGAAGGATAGACACACAGATAAGCTTTGGTCATCATAGCACTGTATACCATTTACTAGAGGTCACTAGTGGTGCTATACATTTTGTTGCAGCCTAGTGAAGAGGGACCATGATCATGAAGAATAGACACACACACATAAACTCTGGTCATCCTAGTACTGTATACCATTTACTAGAGGTCACTAGCGGTGATATACATTTTATTGTAGCTCAGTGAAGAGGGACCATGATCATGAAGGATAGACACACAGATAAGCTCTGGTCATCCTAGCACTGTACACCGTTTACTAGAGGTCACTAGTGGTGCTATACATTTTGTTGCAGCCCAGGGCAGAGGGAACATGATCATGGAGGATATACACACAGATAAGCTCTGGTCATCCTAGCACTGTATACCATTTACTAGACGTCACTAGTGGTGCAATACATTTTGTTGCAGCACAGTGAAGGGAAACCATGATTATAATGATGGATAGATATACAGATAAGCTCTGGTCATCCTAGCACTGTATACCAATTACTAGAGGTCACTAGTGGTGCTATACATTTTGTTGTAGCCCAGTGAAGAGGGACCATGATCATGAAGGATAGAGACACAGATAAGCTCCTGTCATCCTAACACTGTATACCATTTACTACAGGTCACTAGTGGTGCTATACATTTTTTGCAGACCAGTGAAGAGGGACAATGATCATGAAGGATAGACACACAGATAAGCTCTGGTCTATCATAGCACTGTATACCATTTACTAGAGGTCACTAGTGGTGCTATACATTTTGTTACAGCCCAGTGAAGGGGGACCATGATCATGATAAAGGATAGACAAACAGATACGTTCTGGTCATCCTAGCACTGTATACCATTTACTAAAGGTCAATAGTGGTGCTATACATTTTGTTGTAGCCCAGTGAAGGGGGACCATGATCATGACGAAGGATAGACACACAGATAAGCTCTGGTCTATTATAGCACTGTATACCATTTCCTAGAGGTCACTAGTGGTGCTATACATTTTGTTACAGCCAAGGAAGGTGGACCATGATCACGATGAAGGATACACACACAGATAAGCTCTGGTCATCCTAGTACTGTATACCATTTACTAGAGGTCACTAGTGGTGATATATTTATTTTATTGCAGCCCAGTGAAGAGGGACCATGATCATGAAGGATAAACACACAGATAAGCTTTGGTCATCATAGCACTGTATACCATTTACTAGAGGTCACTAGTGGTGATATACATTTTGTTACAGCCCAGTGAATGGGGACCAAGATTAAAATGAAGGATAGACACACAGATACGTTCTGGTCTATCATAGTACTGTATACCATTTACTAGAGGTAACTAGTGGTGATATACATTTTGTTACAGCCCAGTGAATGGAGACCATGACAATGAAGGATAGACACACAGATAAGCTCTGGTCATCATACCACTGTATACCATTTACTAGAGGTCACTCGTGGTGATATACATTTTGTTTGTACCCAGTGAAGGGAGACCATGATTATAATAAAGGATAGACACACAGATAAGCTCTGGTCATCATAGTACTGTATACCATTTACTAGACGTCACTAGTGGTGATATACATTTTGTTACAGCCCAGTGAATGGGGACCATGATTATAATGAAGGATAGACACACAGATACGTTCTGGTCTATCATAGTCCTGTATACCATTTACAAGAGTTCACTAGAGGTGATATACATTTTGTTACAGCCCAGTGAATGGGGACCATGATTATAATGACGGATAGACACACAGATAAGCTCTGGTCATCCTAGCACTGTATACCATTTACTAAAGGTCACTAGTGGTGCTATACATTTTGTTACAACCCAGTAAAGGGGGACCATGATGACGACGAAGGATAGACACACAGATAAGCTCTGGTCATCCTAGCACTGTATACCATTTACTAGAGGTCACTAGTGGTGTTATACATTTTGATGTAGCCCAGTGAAGGGGGACCATGATCATGACGCAGGATAGACACACAGATACATTCTGGCCATCCTAGCACTGTATACCATTTACTTGAGGTCACTAGTGGTTATACATTTTGTTGTAGCCCAATGAAGGGGGACCATGATCATAATGATGGATAGACACACAGATAAGCTCAGGCCATCCTAGCACTGTATACCATTTACTAGAGGTTACTAGGGGTGCTATACATTTTGTTGTAGCCCAGTGAAGGGGGACCGTGATCATGACGAAGGATAGACACACAGATAAGCTCTGGTCATCCTAGCACTGTATACCATTTACTAGAGGTCACTAGTGGTGATATACATTTTGTTACAGCTCAGTGAATGGGGACTATGATTATAATGAAGGATAGACACACAGATACGTTCTGGTCTATCATAGTACTGTATACCATTTACTAGAGGTCACTAGTCGTGATATACATTTTGTTGTAGCCCAGTGAAGGGAGACCATGATTATAAGGAAGGATAGACACACAGATAAGCTCTGGTCATCATAGTACTGTATACCATTTACTAGAGTTCACTAGTGGTGATATTCATTTTGTTACAGCCCAGTGAATGGGGACCATGATCATGAAGGATAGACACACAGATAAGCTCTGGTCATCCTAGCACTGTATACCATTTACTAGAGGTCACTAGTGGTGCAATTCATTTTGTTGCAGCCCAGTGAAGAGGGACCATGATCATGAAGGATAGACACACAGATATGCTCTGGCCATCCTAGCACTGTATACCATTTACTTGAGGTCACTAGTGGTGATATACACTTTGTTGTAGCCCAGTGAAGAGGGACCATAATCATGAAGGATATACACACAGATAAGCTCTGGCCATCCTAGCACTGTATACCATTTTCTAGAGGTCATTAGTGGAATTATACATTTTGTTACAGCCCAGTGAAGAGGGACCATGACCATGAAGGATGGACGCACAGATAAGCTCTGGTCATCCTAGCACTGTTTACCATTTACTAGAGGTCACTACTTGTGATATACATTTTGTTGCAGCCCAATGAATAGGGACCATGATCATTAAGGATTGACACACAGATAAGCTCTGGTCATCCCAGAACTGTATACCATTTACTAGAGGTCACTAGTGGTGCTATACATTATGTTGCAGCCCAGCGAAGAGGGACCAATGTCATGATGAAGGATAGACACACAGATAAGCTCTGGTCATCCTAGCACTGTATACCATTTACTAGAGGTCAATGGTGATGTTATACATTTTGTTGTAGCCCAGTGAAGGAGGACCATGATCACGACCAAGGATAGACACACAGATAAGCTCTGGTTATCCTAGCACTGTATACCATTTACTAGAGGTCACTAGTGGTGATATACATCTTGTTGTAGCCCAGTGAAGGGGGACCATGATCATGATAAAGGATACACACAGATAAGCTCTGGTCATCCTAGCACTGTATACCATTTACTAGAGGTCACTAGTGGTGATATAGATTTTGTTACAGCCCAGTGAATGTGGACCATGATTATAATGAAGGATAGACACACAGATACGTTCTGGTCTATCATAGTAGTGTATACCATTTACTAGAGGTCACTAGTGGTGATATACATTTTGTTACAGCCCAGTGAATGGGGACCATGATCATGATGAAGGATAGACCCACATAAGCTCTGGTTATCATAGCACAGTATACCATTTATTAGAGGTCACTAGTGATGCTATACATATTGTTGTAGCCCAGTGAAGAGGGACCATGATCATGAAGGATAGACACACAGATAAGCTCTGGTCATCCTAGCACTGTATACGATTTACTAGAGGTCACTAGTGGTGCTATACATTTTGTTGTAGGACCATGATGATGAAAGATAGACACACAGATAAGCTCTGGTCATCCTAGCACTGTATACCATTTACTAGGGTCATTAGTGGTGATGTACATTTTTTGCAGCCCAGTGAAGGGGGACCATGATCATGAAGGATAGACACACAGATAAGCTCTGGTCATCCTAGCACTGTATACCATTTACTAGAGGTCACTAGTGGTGCTATATATTTTGTTGCAGCATAGTGAACGGGGACCATGATCACGACCAAGGATAGACACAAAGATAAGCTCTGGTCATCCTAGCACTGTATACCATTTACTAGAGGTCATTAGTGGTGATTTACATTTTGTTGTAGCCCAGTGAAGGGGGACCATGATCATGAAGTATAGACACACACATAAGCTCTGGTCATCCTAGTACTGTATACCATTTACTAGAGGTCACTAGCTGTGATATACATTTTGTTGTAGCTCAGTGAAGAGGGACCATGATCATGAAGGATAGACACACAGATGAGCTCTGGTCATCCTAGCACTGTATACCATTTACTAGAGGTCACTAGTGGTGATATACATTTTGTTGCAGCCCAGTGAAGGGGAACTTTGATCACGACGAAGGATAGACACACAGATAAGCTCTGGTCATCCTAGCACTGTATACCATTTACTCGAGGTCACTAGTGGTGCTATACATTTTGTTGTAGCCCAGTGAAGAGGGACCATGATCATGAAGGATAGACACACAGATAAGCTCCTGTCATCCTAGCACTGTATACCATTTACTAGAGGTCACTACTGGTGCTATACATTTTGTTGCAGCCCAGTGAAGAGGGACCATGATCATGAAGGATAGACACACAGATAAGCTCTGGTCTATCACAGCACTGTATACCATTTACTAGAGGTCACTAGTGGTTCTATACATTTTGTTACAGCCCAGTAAAGAGGGACCATGATCACGACGAAGGATAGACACACAGATAAGCTCTGATCATCCTAGCACTGTATACCATTTACTAGAGGTCACTAGTGGTGCTACACATTTTGTTGTAGCCCAGTGAAGAGGGACCATGATCATGATAGATAGACATACAGATAAGCTCTGGTCATCCTAGCACTGTATACCATATACTAGAGGTCAATAGTGGTGCTATACATTTTGTTGTAGCCCAGTGAAGGGGGACCATGATCATGACGAAGGATAGACACATAGATAAGCTCTGGTCTATCATATCACTGCATACCATTTACTAGAGGTCACTAGTGGTGTTATACATTTTGTTACAGCGCAGTGAAGGTGGACCATTATCACGATGAAGGATACACACACAGATAAGCTCTGGTCATCCTAGTACTGTATACCATTTACTAGAGGTCACTAGTGGTGATATTCATTTTGTTACAGCCCAGTGAATGGGGACCACGATCATGAAGGATAGACACACAGATACGCTCTGGTCATCCTAGCACTGTATACCATTTACTAGAGGTCACTAGTGGTGCAATACATTTTGTTGCAGCCCAGTGAAGAGGGACCATGATCATGAAGGATAGACACACAGATAAGCTCTGGACATCCTAGTACTGTATACAATTTACTAAAGGTCACTAGTGGTGATATTCATTTTGTTACAGCCCAGTGAATGGGGACCATGATCATGAAGGATAGACACACAGATAAGCTCTGGACATCCTAGCACTGTATACCATTTACTAGAGGTCACTAGTGTTGCAATACATTTTGTTGCAGCCCAGTGACGAGGGACCATGATCATGAAGGATAGACACACAGATAAGCTCTGGTCATCCTAAAACTGTATACCATTTACTAGAGGTCACTAGTGGTATTATAGATTTTGTTACAGCCCAGTGAAGAGGGACCATGACCATGAAGGATGGACGCACAGATAAGCTCTGGTCATCCTAGCACTGTTTACCATTTACTAGAGGTCACTACTGGTGATATACATTTTGTTGCAGCCCAATGAAGAGGGACCATGATCATTAAGGATAGACACACAGATAAGCTCTGGTCATCCCAGAACTGTATACCATTTACTAGAGGTCACTAGTGGTGCTATACATTCTGTTGCAGCCCAGCGAAGAGGGACCATGATCATGATGAAGGATAGACACACCGATAAGCTCTGGTCATCCTAGCACTGTATACCATTTACTAGAGGTCACTGGTGATGCTATACATTTTGTTGTAGCCCAGTGAAGGAGGACCATGATCACGACTAAGGATAGACACACAGATAAGCTCTGGTTATCCTAGCACTTTATACCATTTACTAGAGGTCACTAGTGCTGATATACATTTTGTTGTAGCCCAGTGAAGGGGGACCATGATCATGATAAAGGATAGACACACAGATAAGCTCTGGTCATCCTAGCACTGTATACCATTTACTAGAGGTCACTAGTGGTGAAATAGATTTTGTTATAGCCCAGTGAATGGGGACCATTATTATAATGAAGGATAGACACACAGATAGGTTCTGGTCTATCATAGTAGTGTATACCATTTACTAGAGGTCACTAGTGGTGATATACATTTTGTTGTAGCCTAGTGAAGGGAGACAATGATTATAATGAAGGATAGACACACAGATAAGCTCTGGTCATCATAGTACTGTATACCATTTACTAGAGGTCACTTGTGGTGATATACATTTTGTTACAGCCCAGTGAAGGGGGACCATGTAGACACACAGATAAGCTCTGGTCATCCTAGCACTGTATACCATTTACTAGATGTCACTAGTTGTGCTATACATTTTGTTGCAGCCTAGTGAACGGGGACCATGATCACGACCAAGGATAGACACAAAGATAAGCTCTGGTCATCCTGGCACTGTATACCATTTACTAGAGGTCACTAGCGGTGATATAGATTTTGTTGTAACTCAGTGAAGAGGGACCATGATCATGAAGGATAAACACACAGATAAGCTCTGGTCATCCTAGCACTGTATACCGTTTACTAGAGGTCACTAGTGGTGCTATGCATTTTGTAGCAGCCCAGGGAAGAGGGACCATGAACATGGAGGATAAACACACAGATAAGCTCTGGTCATCCTAGCACTGTATACCATTTACTAGAGATCACTAGTGGTGATATACATTTTGTTGCAGCCCAGTGAAGGGGGACTATGATCACGACGAAGGATAGACACACAGATAAGCTCTGGTCATCCTAGCACTGTATACCATTTACTAGAGGTCACTAGTGGTGCCATACATTTTGTTGCAGCCCAGTGAAGAGGGACCATGATCATGAAGGATAGACACACAGAAAAGCTCTGGTCTATCATAGCACTATACCATTTACTAGAGGTCACTAGTGGTGCTATACATTTTGTTACAGCCCAGTGAAGGTGGACCATGATCACGACGAAGGATAGACACACAGATAAGCTCTGATCATCCTAGCACTGTATTACATTTACTAGAGGTCACTAGTGGTGCTATACATTTTGTTGTCGCCCAGTGAAGGGGGACCATGATCATGACGAAGGATAGACACAAAGATAAGCTCTGGTCTATCATAGCACTGTATACCAGTTACTAGAGGTCACTAGTGGTGCTATACATTTTGTTACAGCCCAGTGAAGGGGGACCTTGATCATGATGAAGGATAGACACAGAGATACGTTCTGGTCATCCTAGCACTGTATACAATTTACTAGAGGTCACTAGTGGTGCTAAACATTTTGTTGTAGCCCAGTGAAGAGGGACCATGATCATGATAGATAGACATACAGATAAGCTCTGGTCATCCTAGCACTGTATACCATTTACTAGAGGTCAATAGTGGTTATATACATTTTGTTGTAGCCCAGTGAAGGGGGACCATGATCATGACGAAGGATAGACACACAGATAAGCTCTGGTCTATCATAGCACTGTATACCATTTACTAGAGGTCACTAGTGGTGTTATACATTTTGTTACAGCGCAGTGAAGGTGGACCATGATCATGATGAAGGATAGACACACATAAGCTCCGGTCATCATAGCACCTTATAACATTTACTAGAGGTAACTAGTAATGCTATACATTTTGTTGTAGCCCTGTGAAGAGGGACCATGATCATGAAGGATACACACACAGATAAGCTCTGGTCATCCTAGCACTGTTTACCATTTACTAGAGGTCACTAGTGGTGCTATACAATTTGCTGTAGCCCAGTGAAGAGGGACCATGATGATGGATAGACACACAGATAAGCTCTGGTCATCCTAGCACTGTATACCATTTACTAGAGGTCACTAGTGGTGATATACATTTTTTGCAGCCCAGTGAAGGGGGACCATGATCATGATGAAGGATAGACACACAGATAAGCTCTGGTCATCCTAGCACTGTATACAATTTACTAGAGGTCACTAGTGGTGCTATACATTTTGTTGCAGCCTAGTGAAGTGGGACCATGATCACGACCAAGGATAGACACAAAGATAAGCTCTGGTCATCCTAGCACTGAATACCATTTACTAGAGGTCACTAGTGGTGATATACATTTTGTTGTAGCCCAAAGAAGGGGGACCATGATCATCAAGTATAGACACACACATAAACTCTGGTCATCCTAGCACTGTATACCATTTACTAGAGGTCACTAGCAGTGATATACATTTTGTTGTAGCCCAGTGAAGGGGGACCATGATCATGAAGGATAGACACACAAATAAGCTCTGGTCATCCTAGCAGTGTATACCGTTTACTAGAGGTCACTAGTGGTGCTATACGTTTTTTTGCAGCCCAGGGAAGAGGGATCATGAAGGATATACACACAGATAAGCTCTGGTCATCCTAGCACTGTATACCATTTACTAGAGGTCACTAGTGGTGACATACATTTTGTTGCAGCCTAGTGAACGGGGACCATTATCACGACCAAGGATAGACACAAAGATAAGCTCTGGTCATCCTAGCACTGTATACCATTTACTAGAGGTCACTAGCGGTGATATACATTTTGTTGTAGCTCAGTGAAGAGGCACCATGCTCATGAAGGATAGACACACAGATAAGCTCTGGTCATCCTAGCACTGTATACCGTTTACTAGAGGTCACTAGTGGTGCTATACATTTTGTTGCAGCCCAGGGAAGAGGGACCATGATCATGGAGGATAAACACACAGATAAGCTCTGGTCATCCTAGCACTGTATACCATTTACTAGAGGTCACTAGTGGTGATATACATTTTGTTGCAGCCCAGTGAAGAATGACCATGATCACGACGAAGGATAGACACACAGATAAGCTCTGGTCATCCTAGCACTGTATACCATTTACTAGAGGTCACTAGTGGTGATATACTTTTTGTTGCAGCCCAGTGAAGAGGGACCATGATCATGAAGCATACACACATTGATAAGCTCTGGTCATCCTAGCACTGTATACCATTTACTAGAGGTCACTAGTGATGATATACATTTTGTTACAGCCCAGTGAAGGTGGACCATGATCACGATGAAGGATACACTCACAGATAAGCTCTGGTCATCCTAGTACTGTATACCATTTACTAGAGGTCACTAGTGGTGATATACATTTTGTTGCAGCCCAGTGAAGAGGGACCATGATAACGACGAAGGATAGACACACAGATAAGCTCTGATCATCCTAGCACTGTATTACATTTACTAGAGGTCACTAGTGGTGCTATACATTTTGGTTCGCCCAGTGAAGGGGGACCATGATCATGACGAAGGATAGACACAAAGATAAGCTCTGGTCTATCATAGCACTGTATACCAGTTACTAGAGGTCACTAGTGGTGCTATACATTTTGTTACAGCCCAGTGAACGGGGACCATGATCATGATGAAGGATAGACACACAGATACGTTCTGGTCATCCTAGCACTGTATACCATTTACTAGAGGTCACTAGTGGTGCTATACATTTTGTTGTAGCCTAGTGAAGGGGGACCATGATCATGACGAAGGATAGACACACAGATAAGCTCTGGTCTATCATAGCACTGTATACCATTTACTAGAGGTCAATAGTGGTGCTATATATTTTGTTGTAGCCCAGTGAAGGGGGACCATGATCATGACGAAGGATAGGCACACAGATAAGCTCTGGTCTATCATAGCACTGTATACCATTTACTAGAGGTCACTAGTGGTGTTATACATTTTGTTACAGCGCAGTGAAGGTGGACCATTATCACGATGAAGGATACACACATAGATAAGCTCTGGTCATCCTAGTACTGTATACCATTTACTGGAAGTCACTAGTGGTGATATACATTTTATTGCAGCCCAGTGAAGAGGGACCATGATCATGAAGGATACAGACACAGATAAGATTTGGTCATCATAGCACTGTGTACCATTTACTAGAGGTCACTACTGGTGATATACATTTTGTTGCAGCCCAATGAAGAGGGACCATGATCATTAAGGATAGACACACAGATAAGCTCTGGTCATCCCAGAACTGTATACCATTTACTAGAGGTCACTAGTGGTGCTATACATTCTGTTGCAGCCCAGCGAAGAGGGACCATGATCATGATGAAGGATAGACACACCGATAAGCTCTGGTCATCCTAGCACTGTATACCATTTACTAGAGGTCACTGGTGATGCTATACATTTTGTTGTAGCCCAGTGAAGGAGGACCATGATCACGACTAAGGATAGACACACAGATAAGCTCTGGTTATCCTAGCACTTTATACCATTTACTAGAGGTCACTAGTGGTGATATACATTTTGTTGTAGCCCAGTGAAGGGGGACCATGATTATAATGAAGGATAGACACACAGATAGGTTCTGGTCTATCATAGTAGTGTATACCATTTACTAGAGGTCACTAGTGGTGATATACATTTTGTTGTAGCCTAGTGAAGGGAGACAATGATTATAATGAAGGATAGACACACAGATAAGCTCTGGTCATCATAGTACTGTATACCATTTACTAGAGGTCACTTGTGGTGATATACATTTTGTTACAGCCCAGTGAATGGGGACCATGATCATGAAGGATAGTCACACAGATAAGCTCACGTCATCCTAGCACTGTATACCATTTACTAGAGGTCACTAGTGGTGCTATACATTTTGTTGTAGGACCATGATGATGAAGGATAGACACACAGATAAGCTCTGGTCATCCTAGCACTGTATACCTTTTACTAGAGGTCATTAGTGGTGATATACATTTTTTGCAGCCCAGTGAAGGGGGACCATGTAGACACACAGATAAGCCCTGGTCATCCTAGCACTGTATACCATTTACTAGATGACACTAGTTGTGCTATACATTTTGTTGCAGCCTAGTGAACGGGGACCATGATCACGACCAAGGATAGACACAAAGATAAGCTCTGGTCATCCTGGCACTGTATACCATTTACTAGAGGTCACTAGCGGTGATATACATTTTGTTGTAGCTCAGTGAAGAGGGACCATGATCATGAAGGATAAACACACAGATAAGCTCTTGTCATCCTAGCACTGTATACCGTTTACTAGAGGTCACTAGTGGTGCTATGCATTTTGTAGCAGCCCAGGGAAGAGGGACCATGAACATAAAGGATAAACACACAGATAAGCTCTGGTCATCCTAGCACTGTATACCATTTACTAGAGATCACTAGTGGTGATATACATTTTGTTGCAGCCCAGTGAAGGGGGACTATGATCACGACGAAGGATAGACACACAGATAAGCTCTGGTCATCCTAGCACTGTATACCATTTACTAGAGGTCACTAGTGGTGCTATACATTTTGTTGCAGCCCAGTGAAGAGGGACCATGATCATGAAGGATAGACACACAGATAAGCTCTGGTCTATCATAGCACTATACCATTTACTAGAGGTCACTAGTGGTGCTATACATTTTGTTACAGCCCAGTGAAGGTGGACCATGATCACGATGAAGCATACACTCACAGATAAGCTCTGGTCATCCTAGTACTGTATACGATTTACTAGAGGTCACTTGTGGTGATATACATTTTGTTGCAGCCCAGTGAAGAGGGACCATGATCACGACGAAGGATAGACACACAGATAAGCTCTGATCATCCTAGCACTGTATTACATTTACTAGAGGTCACTAGTGGTGCTATACATTTTGTTGTCGCCCAGTGAAGGGGGACCATGATCATGACGAAGGATAGACACAAAGATAAGCTCTGGTCTATCATAGCACTGTATACCAGTTACTAGAGGTCACTAGTGGTGCTATACATTTTGTTACAGCCCAGTGAAGGGGGACCATGATCATGATGAAGGATACACACAGAGATACGTTCTGGTCATCCTAGCACTGTATACAATTTACTAGAGGTCACTAGTGGTGCTAAACATTTTGTTGTAGCCCAGTGAAGAGGGACCATGATCATGATAGATAGACATACAGATAAGCTCTGGTCATCCTAGCACTGTATACCATTTACTAGAGGTCAATAGTGGTTATATACATTTTGTTGTAGCCCAGTGAAGGGGGACCATGATCATGACGAAGGATAGACACACAGATAAGCTCTGGTCTATCATAGCAATGTATACCATTTACTAGAGGTCACTAGTGGTGTTATACATTTTGTTACAGCGCAGTGAAGGTGGACCATGATCATGATGAAGGATAGACACACATAAGCTCCGGTCATCATAGCACCTTATAACATTTACTAGAGGTAACTAGTAATGCTATACATTTTGTTGTAGCCCTGTGAAGAGGGACCATGATCATGAAGGATACACACACAGATAAGCTCTGGTCATCCTAGCACTGTTTACCATTTACTAGAGGTCACTAGTGGTGCTATACAATTTGTTGCAGCCCAGTGAAGAGGGACCATGATGATGGATAGACACACAGATAAGCTCTGGTCATCCTAGCACTGTATACCATTTACTAGAGGTCACTAGTGGTGATATACATTTTTTGCAGCCCAGTGAAGGGGGACCATGATCATGATGAAGGATAGACACACAGATAAGCTCTGGTCATCCTAGCACTGTATACAATTTACTAGAGGTCACTAGTGGTGCTATACATTTTGTTGCAGCCTAGTGAAGTGGGACCATGATCACGACCCAGGATAGACACAAAGATAAGCTCTGGTCATCCTAGCACTGTATACCATTTACTAGAGGTCACTAGTGGTGATATACATTTTGTTGTAGCCCAAAGAAGGGGGACCATGATCATCAAGTATAGACACACACATAAGCTCTGGTCATCCTAGCACTGTATACCATTTACTAGAGGTCACTAGCAGTGATATACATTTTGTTGTAGCCCAGTGAAGGGGGACCATGATCATGAAGGATAGACACACAAATAAGCTCTGGTCATCCTAGCAGTGTATACCGTTTACTAGAGGTCACTAGTGGTGCTATACGTTTTTTTGCAGCCCAGGGAAGAGGGATCATGAAGGATATACACACAGATAAGCTCTGGTCATCCTAGCACTGTATACCATTTACTAGAGGTCACTAGTGGTGACATACATTTTGTTGCAGCCTAGTGAACGGGGACCATTATCACGACCAAGGATAGACACAAAGATAAGCTCTGGTCATCGTAGCACTGTATACCATTTACTAGAGGTCACTAGCGGTGATATACATTTTGTTGTAGCTCAGTGAAGAGGCACCATGCTCATGAAGGATAGACACACAGATAAGCTCTGGACATCCTAGCACTGTATACCGTTTACTAGAGGTCACTAGTGGTGCTATACATTTTGTTGCAGCCCAGGGAAGAGGGACCATGATCATGGAGGATAAACACACAGATAAGCTCTGGTCATCCTAGCACTGTATACCATTTACTAGAGGTCACTAGTGGTGATATACATTTTGTTGCAGCCCAGTGAAGAATGACCATGATCACGACGAAGGATAGACACACAGATAAGCTCTGGTCATCCTAGCACTGTATACCATTTACTAGAGGTCACTAGTGGTGATATACTTTTTGTTGCAGCCCAGTGAAGAGGGACCATGATCATGAAGCATACACACATTGATAAGCTCTGGTCATCCTAGCACTGTATACCATTTACTAGAGGTCACTAGTGATGATATACATTTTGTTACAGCCCAGTGAAGGTGGACCATGATCACGATGAAGGATACACTCACAGATAAGCTCTGGTCATCCTAGTACTGTATACCATTTACTAGAGGTCACTAGTGGTGATATACATTTTGTTGCAGCCCAGTGAAGAGGGACCACGATAACGACGAAGGATAGACACACAGATAAGCTCTGATCATCCTAGCACTGTATTACATTTACTAGAGGTCACTAGTGGTGCTATACATTTTGGTTCGCCCAGTGAAGGGGGACCATGATCATGACGAAGGATAGACACAAAGATAAGCTCTGGTCTATCATAGCACTGTATACCAGTTACTAGAGGTCACTAGTGGTGCTATACATTTTGTTACAGCCCAGTGAAGGGGGACCATGATCATGATGAAGGATAGACACACAGATACGTTCTGGTCATCCTAGCACTGTATACCATTTACTAGAGGTCACTAGTGGTGCTATACATTTTGTTGTAGCCCAGTGAAGGGGGACCATGATCATGACGAAGGATAGACACACAGATAAGCTCTGGTCTATCATAGCACTGTATACCATTTACTAGAGGTCAATAGTGGTGCTATATATTTTGTTGTAGCCCAGTGAAGGGGGACCATGATCATGACGAAGGATAGGCACACAGATAAGCTCTGGTCTATCATAGCACTGTATACCATTTACTAGAGGTCACTAGTGGTGTTATACATTTTGTTACAGCGCAGTGAAGGTGGACCATTATCACGATGAAGGATACACACACAGATAAGCTCTGGTCATCCTAGTACTGTATACCATTTACTGGAAGTCACTAGTGGTGATATAAATTTTATTGCAGCCCAGTGAAGAGGGACCATGATCATGAAGGATACACACACAGATAAGATTTGGTCATCATAGCACTGTGTACCATTTACTAGAGGTCACTAGTGGTGATATACATTTTGGTACAGCCCAGTGAATGGGGACCAAGATTATAATGAAGGATAGACACACAGATACGTTCTGGTCTATCATAGTACTGTATACCATTTACTAGAGGTAACTAGTGGTGATATACATTTTGTTACAGCCCAGTGAATGGAGACCATGATCATGAAGGATAGACAGAAAGATAAGCTCTGGTCATCATACCACTGTATACCATTTACTAGAGGTCACTAGTGGTGATATACATTTTGTTGTTGCCCAGTGAAGGGAGACCAAGATTATAATAAAGGATAGACACGCAGATAAGCTCTGGTCATCATAGTACTGTATACCATTTACTACAGGTCACTAGTGGTGATATACATTTTGTTACAGCCCAGTGAATGGGGACCATGGTTATAATGAAGGATAGACACACATACGTTCTGGTCTATCATAGTCCTGTATACCATTTACTAGAGTTCACTATAGGTGATATACATTTTGTTACAGCCTAGTGAATGGGACCATGATTATAATGACGGCTAGACACACAGATAAGCTCTGGTCATCCTAGCACTGTATACCATTTGCTAGAGGTCACTAGTGGTGCTATACATTTTGTTACAACCCAGTAAAGGGGGACCATGATGACGACAAAGGATTGACACACAGATAAGCTCTGGTCATCCTAGCACTGTATACCATTTACTAGAGGTCACTAGTGGTGCTATACATTTTGATGTAGCCCAGTGAAGGGGGACCATGATCATGACGAAGGATAGACACAAAGATAAGCTCTGGTCCATCATAGCACTGTATACCAGTTACTAGAGGTCACTAGTGGTGCTATACATTTTGTTACCGCCCAGTGAAGGGGGACCATGATCACGACAAAGGATAGACACACAGATAAGCTCTGATCATCCTAGCACTGTATTACATTTACTAGAGGTCACTAGTAGTGCTATACATTTTGTTGTCGCCCAGTGAAGGGGGAGCATGATCATGATGAAGGATAGACACACAGATACGTTCTGGTCATCCTAGCACTGTATACCATTTACTAGAGGTCACTAGTGGTGCTACACATTTTGTTGTAGCCCAGTGAAGAGGGACCATGATCATGATAGATAGACATACAGATAAGCTCTGGTCATCCTAGCACTGTATACCATTTACTAGAGGTCAATAGTGGTGCTATACATTTTGCTGTAGCCCAGTGAATGGGGACCATGATCATGAAGGATAGACACACAGATAAGCTCTGGTCATCCTAGCACTGTATACCATTTACTAGAGGCCACTAGTGGTGCAATACATTTTGTTGCAGCCCAGTGAAGAGGGACCATGATCATGAAGGATAGACTCACAGATATGCTCTGGTCATCCTAGCACTGTATACCATTTACTTGAGGTCACTAGTGGTGATATACATTTTGTTGTAGCCCAATGAAGAGGGACCATGTTCATTAAGGATATACACAAAGATAAGCTCTGGTCATCCCAGAACTGTATACCATTTACTAGAGGTCACTAGTGGTGCTATACATTTTGTTGCAGCCCAGCGAAGAGGGACCATGATCATGATGAAGGATAGACACACAGATAAGCTCTGGTCATCCTAGCACTGTATACCATTTACTAGAGGTCACTGGTGATGCTATTACATTTTGTTGTAACCCAGTGAAGGAGGACCATGATCACGACCAGGGATAGACACACAGATAACCTCTGGTTATCCTAGCACTGTATACCATTTACCAGAGGTCACTAGTGGTGATATACATTTTGTTGTAGCCCAGTGAAGGGGGACCATGATCATGATAAAGGATAGACACACAGATAAGCTCTGGTCATCCTAGCACTGTATACCATTTACTAGAGGTCACTAGTGGTGATATAGATTTTGTTACAGCCCAGTGAATGGGGACCATGATTATAATGAAGGATAGACACACAGATACGTTCTGGTCTATCATAGTAGTGTATACCATTTACTAGAGGTCACTAGTGGTGATATACATTTTGTTGTAGCCTAGAGAAGGGAGACCATGATTATAATAAAGGATAGACACACAGATAAGCTCTGGTCATCATAGTACTGTATACCACTTACTAGAGGTCACTAGTGGTGATATACATTTTGTTACAGCCCAGTGAATGGGGACCATGATCATGATGGATAGACACACATAAGCTCTGGTCATCATAGCACAGTTTACCATTTACTAGAGGTCACTAGTGGTGCTATACATTTTGTTGTAGCCCAGTGAAGAGGGACCATGATCATGAAGGATAGACACCCAGATAAGCCTTGGTCATCCTAGCACTGTATACCATTTACTAGAGGTCACTAGTGGTGCTATACATTTTGTTGTAGGACCATGATGATGAAGGATAAACACACAGATAAGCTCTGCTCATCCTAGCACTGTATACCATTTACTAGAGGTCATTAGTGGTGATATACATTTTATGCAGCCCAGTGAAGGGGGACCATGATAACGACTTAGCATAGACACACAGATAAGCTCTGGTCATCCTAGAACTGTATACCATTTCCTAGGGGTCACTGGTGGTGATATACATTTTGTTACAGCCCAGTGAAGTGGGATCATGATCATGATGAAGGATAGACACACAGATACATTCTGGTCATCCTAGCACTGTATACCATTTACTTGAGGTCACTAGTGGTGCTATACATTTTGTTGTAGCCCAATGAAGGGGGACCATGATCATAATGATGGATAGACACACAGATAAGCTCAGGCCATCCTAGCATTGTATACCATTTACTAGAGGTTACTAGGGGTGCTATACATTTTGTTGTAGCCCAATGAAGGGGGACCATGATCATGACGAAGGATAGACACACAGATAAGCTCTGGTCATCCTAGCACTGTATACCATTTACTAGAGGTCACTAGTGCTGATATACATTTTGTTGTAGCCCAGTGAAGGGGGACCATGATCATGATGAAGGATAGACACACACATAAGCTCTGGTCATCCTAGCACTGTATACCATTTACTAGAGGTCACTTGCCGTGATATACATTTTGTTACAGCTCAGTGAATGGGGACCATTATTATAATGAAGGATAGACACACAGATACGTTCTGGTCTATCATAGTACTGTATACCATTTACTAGAGGTCACTAGTCGTGCTATACATTTTGTTGTAGCCCAGTGAAGGGAGACCATGAGTATAATGAAGGATAGACACACAGATAAGCTCTGGTCATCATAGTACTGTATACCATTTACTAGAGGTTACTAGTGGTGCTATACATTTTGTTGTAGCCCAGTGAAGGGGGACCATGATCATGACGAACGATAGACACAAAGAAAACCTCTGGTCTATCATAGCACTGTTTACCATTTACTAGAGGTAACTAGTGGTGATATACATTTTGTTGCAGCTCAGTGAATGGGGACCATGATTATAATGAAGGATAGACACACAGATAAGATCTGGTCTATCATAGCACTGTATACCATTTACTAGAGGTCACTAGTGGTGCTATACATTTTGTTGTACCCCAGTGAAGAGGGACCATGATCATGAAGGATAAAAACACAGATAAGCTCTGGTCATCCTAGCACTGTATACCATTTACTACAGTTCACTAGTGGTGCTATACATTGTGTTACAGCCCAGTGAAGGGGGACCATGATCATGATGAAGGATAGACACACATAAGCTCAGGTCATCATAGCACCTTATACCATTTAATAGAGGTCACTAGTAATGTTATATATTTTGTTGTAGCCCAGTGAAGAGGGACCATGATCATGAAGGATACACACACAGATAAGCTCTGGTCATCCTAGCACTGTTTACCATTTACTAGAGGTCAGTAGTGGTGCTATACAATTTGTTGTAGCCCAGTGAAGAGGGACCATGATGATGAAGGATAGACACACAGATAAGCTCTGGTCATCCTAGAACTGTATACCATTTACTAGAGGTCACTAGTGGTGATATACATTTTTTGCAGCCCAGTGAAGGGTGACCATGATCATGATGAAGGATAGACACACAGATAAGCTCTGGTCATCCTAGCACTGTATACAATTTACTAGAGGTCACTAGTGATGATATACATTTTGTTGCAGCCCAGTGAAGAGGGACCATGATAACGACGAAGGATAGATACACAGATAAGCTCTGATCATCCTAGCACTGTATTACATTTACTAGAGGTCACTAGTGGTGCTATACATTTTGGTTCGCCCAGTGAAGGGGGACCATGATCATGACGAAGGATAGACACAAAGATAAGCTCTGGTCTATCATAGCACTGTATACCAGTTACTAGAGGTCACTAGTGGTGCTATACATTTTGTTACAGCCCAGTGAAGGGGGACCATGATCATGATGAAGGATAGACACACAGATACGTTCTGGTCATCCTAGCACTGTATACCATTTACTAGAGGTCACTAGGGGTGCTACACATTTTGTTGTAGCCCAGTGAAGAGGGACCATGATCATGATAGATAGACATACAGATAAGCTCTGGTCATCCTAGCACTGTATACCATTTACTAGAGGTCAATAGTGGCGCTATACATTTTGTTGTAGCCCAGTGAAGGGGGACCATGATCATGACGAAGGATAGACACACAGATAAGCTCTGGTCTATCATAGCACTGTATACCATTTACTAGAGGTCACTAGTGGTGTTATACATTTTGTTACAGCGCAGTGAAGGTGGACCATTATCACGATGAAGGATACACACACAGATAAGCTCTGGTCATCCTAGTACTGTATACCATTTACTGGAAGTCACTAGTGGTGATATACATTTTATTGCAGCCCAGTGAAGTGGGACCATGATCATGAAGGATACACACACAGATAAGATTTGGTCATCATAGCACTGTGTACCATTTACTAGAGGTCACTAGTGGTGATATACATTTTGTTGTTGCCCAGTGAAGGGAGACCAAGATTATAATAAAGGATAGACACGCAGATAAGCTCTGGTCATCATAGTACTGTATACAATTTACTAGAGGTAACTAGTGGTGATATACATTTTGTTACAGCCCAGTGAATGGAGACCATGATCATGAAGGATAGACAGAAAGATAAGCTCTGGTCATCATACCACTGTATACCATTTACTAGAGGTCACTAGTGGTGATATACATTTTGTTGTTGCCCAGTGAAGGGAGACCAAGATTATAATAAAGGATAGACACGCAGATAAGCTCTGGTCATCATAGTACTGTATACCATTTACTACAGGTCACTAGTGGTGATATACATTTTGTTACAGCCCAGTGAATGGGGACCATGATTATAATGAAGGATAGACACACATACGTTCTGGTCTATCATAGTCCTGTATACCATTTACTAGAGTTCACTATAGGTGATATACATTTTGTTACAGCCCAGTGAATGGGACCATGATTATAATGACGGCTAGACACACAGATAAGCTCTGGTCATCCTAGCACTGTATACCATTTGCTAGAGGTCACTAGTGGTGCTATACATTTTGTTACAACCGAGTAAAGGGGGACCATGATGACGACGAAGGATTGACACACAGATAAGCTCTGGTCATCCTAGCACTGTATACCATTTACTAGAGGTCACTAGTGGTGCTATACATTTTGATGTAGCCCAGTGAAGGGGGACCATGATCATGACGAAGGATAGGCACAAAGATAAGCTCTGGTCTATCATAGCACTGTATACCAGTTACTAGAGGTCACTAGTGGTGCTATACATTTTGTTACAGCCCAGTGAAGGGGGACCATGATCACGACGAAGGATAGACACACAGATAAGCTCTGATCATCCTAGCACTGTATTACATTTACTAGAGGTCACTAGTAGTGCTATACATTTTGTTGTCGCCCAGTGAAGGGGGACCATGATCATGATGAAGGATAGACACACAGATACGTTCTGGTCATCCTAGCACTGTATACCATTTACTTGAGGTCACTAGTGGTGCTATACATTTTGTTGTAGCCCAATGAAGGGGGACCATGATCATAATGATGGATAGACACACAGATAAGCTCAGGCCATCCTAGCACTGTATACCATTTACTAGAGGTCACTAGCCGTGATATACATTTTGTTACAGCTCAGTGAATGGGGACCATTATTATAATGAAGGATAGACACACAGATACGTTCTGGTCTATCATAGTACTGTATACCATTTACTAGAGGTCACTAGTCGTGATATACATTTTGTTGTAGCCCAGTGAAGGGAGACCATGAGTATAATGAAGGATACACACACAGATAAGCTCTGGTCATCATAGTACTGTATACCATTTACTAGAGGTTACTAGTGGTGCTATACATTTTGTTGTAGCCCAGTGAAGGGGGACCATGATCATGACGAACGATAGACACAAAGATAACCTCTGGTCTATCATTGCACTGTTTACCATTTACTAGAGGTAACTAGTGGTGATATACATTTTGTTGCAGCTCAGTGAATGGGGACCATGATTATAATGAAGGATAGACACACAGATAAGATCTGGTCTATCATAGCACTGTATACCATTTACTATAGGTCACTAGTGGTGCTATACATTTTGTTGTACCCCAGTGAAGAGGGACCATGATCATGAAGGATAAAAACATAGATAAGCTCTGGTCATCCTAGCACTGTATACTATTTACTACAGTTCACTAGTGGTGCTAAACATTGTGTTACAGCCCAGTGAAGGGGGACCATGATCATGATGAAGGATAGACACACATAAGCTCCGGTCATCATAGCACCATATACCATTTACTAGAGGTCACTAGTAATGCTATATATTTTGTTGTAGCCCAGTGAAGAGGGACCATGATCATGAAGGATACACACACAGATAAGCTCTGGTCATCCTAGCACTGTTTACCATTTACTAGAGGTCAGTAGTGGTGCTATACAATTTGTTGTAGCCCAGTGAAGAGGGACCATGATGATGGATAGACACACAGAAAAGCTCTGGTCATCCTAGCACTGTATACCATTTACTAGAGGTCACTAGTGGTGATATACATTTTTTGCAGCCCAGTGAAGGGTGACCATGATCATGATGAAGGATAGACACACAGATAAGCACTGGTCATCCTAGCACTGTATACAATTTACTAGAGGTCACTAGTGGTGCTATACATTTTGTTGCAGCATAGTGAAGTGGGACCATGATGACGACCAAGGATAGACACAAAGATAAGCTCTGGTCATCCTAGCACTGTATACCATTTACTAGAGGTCACTAGTGGTGATATACATTTTGTTGTACCCCAGTGAAGGGGGACCATGATCATCAAGTATAGACACACACATAAGCTCTGGTCATCCTAGCACTGTATACCATTTACTAGAGGTCACTAGCAGTGTTATACATTTTGTTGTAGCCCAGTGAAGGGGGACCATGATCATGAAGGATAGACACACACATAAGCTCTGGTCATCCTAGCAGTGTATACCGTTTACTAGAGGTCACTAGTGGTGCTATACGTTTTGTTGCAGCCCAGGGAAGAGGGATCATGAAGGATATACACACAGATAAGCTCTGGTCATCCTAGCACTGTATACCATTTACTAGAGATCACTAGTGGTGATATACATTTTGTTGTAGCCCAGTGAAGGGGGACCATGATCAGGACGAAGCATAGACACACAGATAAGCTCTGGTCATCCTAGCACTGTATACCATATACTAGAGGTCACTAGTGGTGATATACATTTTGTTGTATCCCAGTGAAGGGAGACCATGATTATAATGAAGGATAGACACACGGAAAAGCTCTGGTCATCCTAGCACTGTATCCCATTTACTAGAGTTCACTAGTGGTGCTATACATTGTGTTACAGCCCAGTGAAGGGGGACCATGATCATGATCAAGGATAGACACACATAAGCTCCGGTCATCATAGCAGTGTATACCATTTATTAGAGGTCACTAGTGGTGTTATACATTTTGTTGTAGCCCAGTGAAGGGGGACCATAATCAGGACGAACGATAGACACACAGATAAGCTCTTGTCATCCTAGTACTGTATACCATTTACTAGAGGTCACTAGTGGTGATATACATTTTGTTGCAGCCCAGTGAAGAGGGACCATGATCATGACGAAGGATAGACACAAAGATAAGCTCTGGTCTATCAAAGCACTGTATACCAGTTACTAAAGGTCACTAGTGGTGCTATACATTTTGTTACAGCACAGTGAAGCGGGACCATGATCATGATGAAGGATAGACACACAGATACGTTCTGGTCATCCTAGCACTGTATACCATTTACTAGAGGTCACTAGTGGTGCTACACATTTTGTTGTAGCCCAGTGAAGAGGGCCCATGATCATGATAGATAGACATACAGATAAGCTCTGGTCATCCTAGCACTGTATACCATTTACTAGAGGTCAATAGTGGTGCCATACATTTTGTTGTAGCCCAGTGAAGGGGGACCATGATCATGACGAAGGATAGACACACAGATAAGCTATGGTCTATCATAGCACTGTATACCATTTACTAGAGTTCACTAGTGGTGTTATACATTTTGTTACAGCGCAGTGAAGGTGGACCATTATCACGATGAAGGATACACACAAAGATAAGCTCTGGTCATCCTAGTACTGTATACCATTTACTAGAAGTCACTAGTGGTGATATTCATTTTGTTACAGCCCAGTGAATGGGGACCATGATCATGAAGGATACACACACAGATAAGCTCTGGTCATCCTAGCACTGTATACCATTTACTAGAGGTCACTAGTGGTGCAATATATTTTGTTGCAGCCCAGTGAAGCGGGACCATGATCATGAAGGATGGACACACAGATATGCTCTGGTCATCCTAGCACTGTATACCATTTACTTGAGGTCACTAGTGGTGATATACATTTTGTTGTAGCCCAGTGAAGAGGGACCATGATCATGAAGGATAGACACACAGATAAGCTCTGGTCATCCTAGCACTGTATACCATTTACTAGAGGTCACTAGTGGTATTATACGTTTTGTTACAGCCCAGTGAAGAGGTACCATGACCATGAAGGATGGACGCACAGATAAGCTCTGGTCATCCTAGCACTGTTTACCATTTACTAGAGGTCACTACTGGTGATATACATTTTGTTGCAGCCCAATGAAGAGGGACCATGATCATTAAGGATAGACACACAGATAACCTCTGGTCATCCCAGAACTGTATAGCGTTTTCTAGAGGTCACTAGTGGTGCTATACATTTTGTTGCAGCCCAGCGAAGAGGGAGCATGATCATGATGAAGGATAGCACACACAGATAAGCTCTGGTCATCCTAGCACTGTATACCATTTACTAGAGGTCACTGGTGATGCTATACATTTTGTTGTAGCCCAGTGAAGGAGGACCATGATCACGACCAAGTATAGACACACAGATAAGCTCTGGTTATCCTAACACTGTATACCATTTACTAGAGGTCACTAGTGGTGATATAGATTTTGTTACAGCCCAGTGAATGGGGACCATGATTATAATGAAGGATAGACACACAGATACCTTCTGGTCTATCATAGTAGTGTATACCATCTACTACAGGTCACTAGTGGTGATATACATTTTGTTGTAGCCTAGAGAAGGGAGACCATGATTATAATGAAGGATAGACACACAGATAAGCTCTGGTCCTCATAGTACTGTATACCATTTACTAGAGGTCACTAGTGGTGATATACATTTTGTTACAGCCCGGTGAACGGGGAACATGATCATGATGAAGGATAGACACACATAAGCTCTGGTCATCATAGCACAGTGTACCATTTACTAGAGGTCACTAGTGATGCTATACATTTTGTTGTAGCCCAGTGAAGAGGGACCATGATCATGAAGGATAGACACACAGATAAGCTCTGGTCATCCTAGCACTGTATACCATTTACTAGAGGTCACTAGTGGTACTATACATTTTGTTGTAGGACCATGATGATGAAGGATAGACACACAGATAAGCTCTGGTCATCCTAGCACTGTATACCATTTACTAGAGGTCATTAGTGGTGATATACATTTTTTGCAGCCCAGTGAAGGGGGACCATGTAGACACACAGATAAGCTCTGGTCATCCTAGCACTGTATACCATTTACTAGAGGTCACTAGTGGTGCTATACATTTTGTTGCAGCCTAGTGAACGGGGACCATGATCACGACCAAGGATAGACACAAAGATAAGCTCTGGTCATCCTAGCACTGTATACCATTTACGAAAGGTCATTAGTGGTGATATACATTTTGTTGTAGCCCAGTGAAGGGGGACCATGATCACGAAGTATAGACACACACATAAGCTCTGGTCATCCTAGTACTGTATACCATTTACTAGAGGTCACTAGCCGTGATATACATTTTGTTGTAGCTCAGTGAAGAGGGACCATTATTATAATGAAGGATAGACACACAGATACGTTCTGGTCTATCATAGTACTGTATACCATTTACTAGAGGTCACTAGTCGTGATATACATTTTGTTGTAGCCCAGTGAAGGGAGACCATGAGTATAATGAAGGATAGACACACAGATACGTTCTGGTCTATCATAGTACTGTATACCATTTACTAGAGGTCACTAGTCGTGATATACATTTTGTTGTAGCCCAGTGAAGGGAGACCATGAGTATAATGAAGGATAGACACACAGATAAGCTCTGGTCATCATAGTACTGTATACCATTTACTAGAGGTTACTAGTGGTGCTATACATTTTGTTGTAGCCCAGTGAAGGGGGACCATGATCATGACGAACGAGAGACACAAAGATAACCTCTGGTCTATCATTGCACTGTTTACCATTTACTAGAGGTAACTAGTGGTGATATACATTTTGTTGCAGCTCAGTGAATGGGGACCATGATTATAATGAAGGATAGACACACAGATAAGATCTGGTCTATCATAGCACTGTATACCATTTACTATAGGTCACTAGTGGTGCTATACATTTTGTTGTACCCCAGTGAAGAGGGACCATGATCATGAAGGATAAAAACACAGATAAGCTCTGGTCATCCTAGCACTGTATACTATTTACTACAGTTCACTAGTGGTGCTATACATTGTGTTACAGCCCAGTGAAGGGGGACCATGATCATGATGAAGGATAGACACACATAAGCTCCGGTCATCATAGCACCTTATACCATTTACTAGAGGTCACTAGTAATGCTATATATTTTGTTGTAGCCCAGTGAAGAGGGACCATGATCATGAAGGATACACACACAGATAAGCTCTGGTCATCCTAGCACTGTTTACCATTTACTAGAGGTCAGTAGTGGTGCTATACAATTTGTTGTAGCCCAGTGAAGAGGGACCATGATGATGGATAGACACACAGATAAGCTCTAGTCATCCTAGCACTGTATACCATTTACTAGAGGTCACTAGTGGTGATATACATTTTTTGCAGCCCAGTGAAGGGTGACCATGATCATGATGAAGGATAGACACACAGATAAGCACTGGTCATCCTAGCACTGTATACAATTTACTAGAGGTCACTAGTGGTGCTATACATTTTGTTGCAGCATAGTGAAGTGGGACCATGATGACGACCAAGGATAGACACAAAGATAAGCTCTGGTCATCCTAGCACTGTATACCATTTACTAGAGGTCACTAGTGGTGATATACATTTTGTTGTACCCCAGTGAAGGGGGACCATGATCATCAAGTATAGACACAGACATAAGCTCTGGTGATCCTAGCACTGTATACCATTTACTAGAGGTCACTAGCAGTGTTATACATTTTGTTGTAGCCCAGTGAAGGGGGACCATGATCATGAAGGATAGACACACACATAAGCTCTGGTCATCCTAGCAGTGTATACCGTTTACTAGAGGTCACTAGTGGTGCTATACGTTTTGTTGCAGCCCAGGGAAGAGGGATCATGAAGGATATACACACAGATAAGCTCTGGTCATCCTAGCACTGTATACCATTTACTAGAGATCACTAGTGGTGATATACATTTTGTTGTAGCCCAGTGAAGGGGGACCATGATCAGGACGAAGCATAGACACACAGATAAGCTCTGGTCATCCTAGCACTGTATACCATATACTAGAGGTCACTAGTGGTGATATACATTTTGTTGTATCCCAGTGAAGGGAGACCATGATTATAATGAAGGATAGACACACGGAAAAGGTCTGGTCATCCTAGCACTGTATACCATTTACTAGAGTTCACTAGTGGTGCTATACATTGTGTTACAGCCCAGTGAAGGGGGACCATGATCATGATGAAGGATAGACACACATAAGCTCCGGTCATCATAGCAGTGTATACCATTTACTAGAGGTCACTAGTGGTGCTACACATTTTGTTGTAGCCCAGTGAAGAGGGCCCATGATCATGATAGATAGACATACAGATAAGCTCTGGTCATCCTAGCACTGTATACCATTTACTAAAGGTCAATAGTGGTGCTATACATTTTGTTGTAGCCCAGTGAAGGGGGACCATGATCATGACGAAGGATAGACACACAGATAAGCTATGGTCTATCATAGCACTGTATACCATTTACTAGAGTTCACTAGTGGTGTTATACATTTTGCTACAGCGCAGTGAAGGTGGACCATTATCACGATGAAGGATACACACAAAGATAAGCTCTGGTCATCCTAGTACTGTATACCATTTACTAGAAGTCACTAGTGGTGATATTCATTTTGTTACAGCCCAGTGAATGGGGACCATGATCATGAAGGATACACACACAGATAAGCTCTGGTCATCCTAGCACTGTATACCATTTACTAGAGGTCACTAGTGGTGCAATATATTTTGTTGCAGCCCAGTGAAGAGGGACCATGATCATGAAGGATGGACACACAGATATGCTCTGGTCATCCTAGCACTGTATACCATTTACTTGAGGTCACTAGTGGTGATATACATTTTGTTGTAGCCCAGTGAAGAGGGACCATGATCATGAAGGATAGACACACAGATAAGCTCTGGTCATCCTAGCACTGTATACCATTTACTAGAGGTCACTAGTGGTATTATACGTTTTGTTACAGCCCAGTGAAGAGGGACCATGACCATGAAGGATGGACGCACAGATAAGCTCTGGTCATCCTAGCACTGTTTACCATTTACTAGAGGTCACTACTGGTGATATACATTTTGTTGCAGCCCAATGAAGAGGGACCATGATCATTAAGGATAAACACACAGATAACCTCTGGTCATCCCAGAACTGTATAGCGTTTTCTAGAGGTCACTAGTGGTGCTATACATTTTGTTGCAGCCCAGCGAAGAGGGAGCATGATCATGATGAAGGATAGCACACACAGATAAGCTCTGGTCATCCTAGCACTGTATACCATTTACTAGAGGTCACTGGTGATGCTATACATTTTGTTGTAGCCCAGTGAAGGAGGACCATGATCACGACCAAGTATAGACACACAGATAAGCTCTGGTTATCCTAACACTGTATACCATTTACTAGAGGTCACTAGTGGTGATATACATTTTGTTGTAGCCCAGTGAAGGGGGACCATGATCATGATAAAGGATAGACACACAGATAAGCTCTGGTCATCTTAGCACTGTATACCATTTACTAGAGGTCACTAGTGGTGATATAGATTTTGTTACAGCCCAGTAAATGGGGACCATGATTATAATGAAGGATAGACACACAGATACCTTCTGGTCTATCATAGTAGTGTATACCATCTACTAGAGGTCACTAGTGGTGATATACATTTTGTTGTAGCCTAGAGAAGGGAGACCATGATTATAATGAAGGATAGACACACAGATAAGCTCTGGTCCTCATAGTACTGTATACCATTTACTAGAGGTCACTAGTGGTGATATACATTTTGTTACAGCCCGGTGAACGGGGAACATGATCATGATGAAGGATAGACACACATAAGCTCTGGTCATCATAGCACAGTGTACCATTTACTAGAGGTCACTAGTGATGCTATACATTTTGTTGTAGCCCAGTGAAGAGGGACCATGATCATGAAGGATAGACACACAGATAAGCTCTGGTCATCCTAGCACTGTATACCATTTACTAGAGGTCACTAGTGGTACTATACATTTTGTTGTAGGACCATGATGATGAAGGATAGACACACAGATAAGCTCTGGTCATCCTAGCACTGTATACCATTTACTAGAGGTCATTAGTGGTGATATACATTTTTTGCAGCCCAGTGAAGGGGGACCATGTAGACACACAGATAAGCTCTGGTCATCCTAGCACTGTATACCATTTACTAGAGGTCACTAGTGGTGCTATACATTTTGTTGCAGCCTAGTGAACGGGGACCATGATCACGACCAAGGATAGACACAAAGATAAGCTCTGGTCATCCTAGCACTGTATACCATTTACGAAAGGTCATTAGTGGTGATATACATTTTGTTGTAGCCCAGTGAAGGGGGACCATGATCACGAAGTATAGACACACACATAAGCTCTGGTCATCCTAGTACTGTATACCATTTACTAGAGGTCACTAGCGGTGATATACATTTTGTTGTAGCTCAGTGAAGAGGGACCATGATCATGAAGGATAGACACACAGATACGCTCTGGTTATCCTAGCACTGTATACCGTTTACTAGAGGTCACTAGTGGTGCTATACATTTTGTTGCAGCCCAGGGAAGAGGGACCATGATCATGGAGGCTAAACACACAGATAAGCTCTGGTCATCCTAGCACTGTGTACCATTTACTAGAGGTCACTAGTGGTGATATACATTTTGTTGCAGCCCAGTGAAGGGGGACTATGATCACGACGAAGGATAGACATACAGATACGCTCTGGGCATCCTACCACTGCATACCATTTACTAGAGGTTACTAGTGGTGCTATACATTTTGTTGTAGCCCAGTGAAGAGGGACCATGATCATGAAGGATAGACACACAGATAACCTCTGGTCTATCATAGCACTGTATACCATTTACTAGAGATCACTAGTGGTGCTATACATTTTGTTACAGCCCAGTGAAGGTGGACCATGATCACGATGAAGGATACACTCACAGATAAGCTCTGGTCATCCTAGTACTGTATACCATTTACTAGAGGTCACTAGTGGTGATATACATTTTGTTGCAGCCCAGGGAAGAGGGACCATGACCATGAAGGATAGACACACAGATAAGCTCTGGTCATCCTAGCACTGTATACAATTTACTAGAGGTCACTAGTGGTGCTATACATTTTGTTGCAGCCTAGTGAAGTGGGACCATGATGACGACCAAGGATAGACACAAAGATAAGCTCTGGTCATCCTAGCACTGTATACCATTTACTAGAGGTCACTAGAAGTGTTATACATTTTGTTGTAGCCCAGTGAAGGGGGACCATGATCATGAAGGATAGACACAGAGATAAGCTCTGGTCATCCTAGCACTGTATACCGTTTACTAGAGGTCACTAGTGGTGCTATACTTTTTGTTTCAGCCCAGGGAAGAGGGATCATGAAGGATATACACACAGATAAGCTCTGGTCATCCTAGCACTGTATACCATTTACTAGAGGTCACTAGTGGTGATATACATTTTGTTGCAGCCCAGTGAGGGGGGACCATGACCACGATGAAGGATAGACACACAGATAAGCTCTGGTCATCCTAGCACTGTATACCATATACTAGAGGTCACTAGGAGTGATATACATTTTGTTGTAGCCCAGTGAAGGGGGACCATGATCATGAAGGATAGACACACACATAAGCTCTGGTCATCCTAGCAGTGTATACCGTTTACTAGAGGTCACTAGTGGTGCTATACGTTTTGTTGCAGCCCAGGGAAGAGGGATCATGAAGGATATACACACAGCTAAGCTCTGGTCATCCTAGCACTGTATACCATTTACTAGAGATCACTAGTGGTGATATACATTTTGTTGTAGCCCAGTGAAGGGGGACCATGATCAGGACGAAGCATAGACACACAGATAAGCTCTGGTCATCCTAGCACTGTATACCATATACTAGAGGTCACTAGTGGTGATATACATTTTGTTGTATCCCAGTGAAGGGAGACCATGATTATAATGAAGGATAGACACACAGATAAGCTCTGGTCATCCTAGTACTGTATACCATTTACTAGAGGTCACTAGTGGTGATATACATTTTGTTGCAGCCCAGTGAAGAGGGACCATGATCACGACGAAGGATAGGCACATAGATAACCTCTGATCATCTTAGCACTGTATTACATTTACTAGAGGTCACTAGTGGTGCTATACATTTTGTTGTCGCCCAGTGAAGGGGGACCATGATCATGACGAAGGATAGACACAAAGATAAGCTCTGGTCTATCAAAGCACTGTATACCAGTTACTAGAGGTCACTAGTGGTGCTATACATTTTGTTACAGCCCAGTGAAGCGGGACCATGATCATGATGAAGGATAGACACACAGATACGTTCTGGTCATCCTGACACTGTATACCATTTACTAGAGGTCACTAGTGGTGCTACACATTTTGTTGTAGCCCAGTGAAGAGGGCCCATGATCATGATAGATAGACATACAGATAAGCTCTGGTCATCCTAACACTGTATACCATATACTAGAGGTCAATAGTGGTGCTATACATTTTGTTGTAGCCCAGTGAAGGGGGACCATGATCATGACGAAGGATAGACACACAGATAAGCTCTGGTCTATCATAGCACTGTATACCATTTACTAGAGGTCACTAGTGGTGTTATACATTTTGTTACAGCGCAGTGAAGGTGGACCATTATCACGATGAAGGATACACACAAAGATAAGCTCTGGTCATCCTAGTACTGTATACCATTTACTAGAAGTCACTAGTGGTGATATTCATTTTGTTACAGCCCAGTGAATGGGGACCATGACATGAAGGATAGACACACAGATAAGCTCTGGTCATCCTAGCACTCTATACCATTTACTAGAGGTCACTAGTGGTGCAATATATTTTGTTGCAGCCCAGTGAAGAGGGATCATGATCATGAAGGATAGACACACAGATATGCTCTAGTCATCCTAGCACTGTATACCATTTACTTGAGGTCACTAGTGGTGATATACATTTTGTTGTAGCCCAGTGAAGAGGGACCATGATCATGAAGGATAGACACACAGATAAGCTCTGGTCATCCTAGCACTGTATACCATTTACTAGAGGTCACTAGTGGTATTATACGTTTTGTTACAGCCCAGTGAAGAGGGACCATGACCATGAAGGATGGACGCACAGATAAGCTCTGGTCATCCTAGCACTGTTTACCATTTACTAGAGGTCACTACTGGTGATATACATTTTGTTGCAGCCCAATGAAGAGGGACCATGATCATTAAGGATAGATACACAGATAACCTCTGGTCATCCCAGAACTGTACACCGTTTTCTAGAGGTCACTAGTGGTGCTATACATTTTGTTGCAGCCCAGCGAAGAGGGACCATGATCATGATGAAGGATAGCACACACAGATAAGCTCTGGTCATCCTAGCACTGTATACCATTTACTAGAGGTCACTGGTGATTCTATACATTTTGTTGTAGCCCAGTGAAGGAGGACCATGATCACGACCAAGTATAGACACACAGATAAGCTCTGGTTATCCTAACACTGTATACCATTTACTAGAGGTCACTAGTGGTGATATACATTTTGTTGTAGCCCAGTGAAGGGGGACCATGATCATGATAAAGCATAGACAAACAGATAAGCTCTGGTCATCCTAGCACTGTATACCATTTACTAGAGGTCACTAGTGGTGATATAGATTTTGTTACAGCCCAGTGAATGGGGACCATGATTATAATGAAGGATAGACACACAGATACCTTCTGGTCTATCATAGTAGTGTATACCATCTTCTAGAGGTCACTAGTGGTGATATACATTTTGTTGTAGCCTAGAGAAGGGACACCATGATTATAATGAAGGACAGACACACAGATAAGCTCTGGTTCTCATAGTACTGTATACCATTTACTAGAGGTCTCTAGTGGTGATATACATTTTGTTACAGCCCAGTGAACGGGGACCATGATCATGATGAAGGATAGACACACATAAGCTCTGGTCATCATAGCACAGTATACCATTTACTAGAGGTCACTATAGGTGATATACATTTTGTTACAGCCCAGTGAATGGGACCATGATTATAATGACGGCTAGACACACAGATAAGCTCTGGTCATCCTAGCACTGTATACCATTTGCTAGAGGTCACTAGTGGTGCTATACATTTTGTTACAAACCAGTAAAGGGGGACCATGATGACGACGAAGGATAGACACACAGATAAGCTCTGGTCATCCTAGCACTGTATACCACTTACTAGAGGTCACTAGTGGTGCTATACATTTTGATGTAGCCCACTGAAGGGGGACCATGATCATGACGAAGGATAGACACAAAGATAAGCTCTGGTCTATCATAGCACTGTATACCAGTTACTAGAGGTCATTAGTGGTGCTATACATTTTGTTACAGCCCAGTGAAGGGGAACCATGGTAACGACGAAGGATAGACACACAGATAAGCTCTGGTCATCCTAGAACTGTATACCATTTCCTAGGGGTCACTGGTGGTGATATACATTTTGTTACAGCCCAGTGAAGTGGGATCATGATCATGATGAAGGATAGACACACAGATACATTCTGGTCATCCTAGCACTGTATACAATTTACTAGAGGTTACTAGGGGTGCTATACATTTTGTTGTAGCCCAGTGAAGGGGGACCATGATCATGACGAAGGATAGACACTCAGATAAGCTCTGGTCATCCTAGCACTGTATACCATTTACTAGAGGCCACTAGTAGTGATATACATTTTGTTGTAGCCCAGTGAAGGGGGACCATGATCATGATGAAGGATAGACACACAGATAAGCTCTGGTCATCCTAGCACTGTATACCATTTACTAGAGGTCACTAGCCGTGATATACATTTTGTTACAGCTCAGTGAATGGGGACCATTATTATAATGAAGGATAGACACACAGATACGTTCTGGTCTATCATAGTACTGTATACCATTTACTAGAGGTCACTAGTCGTGATATACATTTTGTTGTAGCCAAGTGAAGGGGGACCATGATCATGATGAAGGATAGACACACATAAGCTCCGTTCATCATAGCACCTTATACCATTTACTAGAGGTCAGTAGTAATGCTATACATTTTGTTGTAGCCCAGTGAAGAAGGACCATGATCATGAAGGATACACACACAGATAAGCTCTGGTCATCCTAGCACTGTATACCATTTACCAGAGGTCACTAGTGGTGATATACATTTTTTGCAGCCCAGTGAAGGGGGACCATGATCATGATAAAGGATAGACACACAGATAAGCTCTGGTCATCCTAGCACTGTATACAGTTTACAAGAGGTCACTAGTGGTGCTATACATTTTGTTGCAGCCTAGTGAAGGGGGACCATGATCGTGACCAAGGATAGACACAAAGATAAGCTCTGGTCATCCTAGCACTGTATACCATTTACTAGAGGTCACTAGTGGTGATATACATTTTGTTGTAGCCCAGTGAAGGGGGACCATGATCATCAAGTATAGACACACACATAAGCTCTGGTCATCCTAGCACTGTATACCATTTACTAGAAGTCACTAGCAGTGATATACATTTTGTTGTAGCCCAGTGAAGGGGGACCATGATCATGAAGGATAGACACACAGATAAGCTATGGTCATCCTAGCACTGTATACCGTTTACTAGAGGTCACTAGTGGTGCTATACATTTTGTTGCAGCCCAGGGAAGAGGGATCATGAAGGATATACACACAGATAAGCTCTGGTCATCCTAGCACTGTATACCATTTACTAAAGGTCACTAGTGGTGATATACATTTTGTTGCAGCCCAGTGAAGGGGGACCATGATCACGACGAAGGATAGACACACAGATAAGCGTTGGTCATCCTAGCACTGTATACCATTTATTAGAGGTCACTAGTGTTGCTATACATTTTGTTGTAGCCCAGTGAAGAGGGACCATGATCATGAAGGATAGACACACAGATAAGCTCTGGTCATCCTAGCACTGTATACCATTTACTAGAGGTCACTAGTGGTGCTATACATTTTATTGCAGCCCAGTGAAGAGGGACCATGATCATGAAGTATAGACACACAGATATGCTCTGGTCATCCTAGCACTGTATACCATTTACTAGAGGTCACTAGTGGTGATATACATTTTGTTGGAGCCCAGTGAAGAGGGACCATGATCATGAAGGATAGACACACAGATACGCTCTGGTCATCCTAGCACTGTATACCATTTACTAGAGGTCACTAGTGGTGATATACATTTTGTTGCAGCCCAGGGAAGAGGAACCATGACCATGAAGGATAGACACACAGATAAGCTCTGGTCATCCTAGCACTGTATACCATTTACTAGAGGTCACTAGTGGTGATATACATTTTGTTGCAGCCCAATGAAGAGTGACCATGATCATTAAGGATAGACACACAGATAAGCTCTGGTCATCCTAGCACTGTACACCATTTACTAGAGGTCACTAGTGGTGATATACTTTTTGTTGCATCCCAGTGAAGAGGGACCATGATCATGAAGGATACACACATTGATAAGCTCTGGTCATCCTAGCACTGTATACCATTTACTAGAGGTCACTAGTGATGATATACATTTTGTTACAGCCCAGTGAAGTGGGATCATGATCATGATGAAGGATAGACACACAGATACATTCTGGTCATCCTAGCACTGTATACCATTTACTAGAGGTCACTAGTGCTGCTATACATTTTGTTGTAGCCCAATGAAGGGGACCATGATCATAATGATGGATAGACACACAGATATGCTCTGGTCATCCTAGCACTGTATACCATTTACTAGAGGTTACTAGTGGTGCTATACATTTTGATGTAGCCCAGTGAAGGGGGACCATGATCATGACGAAGGATAGACACAAAGATAAGCTCTGGTCTATCATAACACTGTATACCATTTACTAGAGGTAACTAGAGGTGCTCTACATTTTGTAGCAGCCCAGTGAAGAGGGACCATGATCATGTATGATAGACACACAGATAAGCTCTGGTCTATCATAGCACTGGATACCATTTACTAGAGGTCACTAGTAGTGCTATACATTTTGTTGTAGCCCAGTGAAGAGGGACCATGATCATGAAGGATACACACACAAATAAGCTCTGGTCATCATAGCACTGTATACCATTTACTAGAGTTCACTAGTGGTGCTATACATTTTGTTGTAGCCCAGTGAAGAGGGACCATGATCATGAAGGATAGACACACAGATAAACTCTGGTCATCCTAGCACTGTATACCATTTACTAGAGATCACTAGTGGTGCTATACATTTTTTGCAGCCCAGTGAAGGGGGACCATGATCATGAAGGATAGACACACAGATAAGCTCTGGTCATCCTAGCACTGTATACCATTTACTAGAGATCACTAGTGGTGCTATACATTTTGTTGTAGCCCAGTGAAGAGGGACCATAATGATGAAGGATAGTCACACAGATAAGCTCTGGTCATCCTAGCATTGTATACCATTTACTAGAGGTCACTAGTGGTGATATACATTTTTTGCAGCCCAGTGAAGAGGGACCATGACCATGAAGGATAGACACACAGATAAGCTCTGGTCATCCTAGCACTGAATACAATTTACTAGATGTCACTAGTGGTGCTATACATTTTGTTGCAGCCCAGTGAAGTGGGACCATGATCACGACCAAGGATAGACACAAAGATAACCTCTGGTCATCCTAGCACTGTATACCATTTACTAGAGGTCACAAGTGGTGATATACATTTTGTTTTAGCCCAGTGAAGGGGAACCATGATCATGAAGTATAGACACACACATAAGCTCTGGTCATCCTAGCACTGTATACCATTTACTAAAGGTCACTGGTGATGCTATACATTTTGTTGTGGCCCAGTGAAGGAGCACCATGATCACGACAAAGGATAGACACACAGATAAGCTCTGGTCATCCTAGCACTGTATACCATTTACTAGAGGTCACTAGTGGTGATATACATTTTGTTGTAGCCTAGTGAAGGGGGACTATGATCATTATGGATAGACACACAGATAAGCTCTGTTCATCATAGTACTGTATACCATTTACTAGAGGTCACTAGTGGTGATATACATTTTGTTACAGCCCAGTGAATGGGGACCATGATTATAATGAAGGATAGACACACAGCTAAGCTCTGGTCATCCTAGCACTGTATACCATTTACTAGAGGTCACTAAAGGTGATATACATTTTGTTAGAGCCCAGTGAATGGGGACCATGATTATAATGAAGAATAGACACACAGCTAAGCTCTGGTCATCCTAGCACTGTATACCATTTACTAGAGGTCACTAGTGGTGATATACATTTTGTTAGAGCCCAGTGAATGGGGACCATGATTATAATGAAGGATAGATACACAGATACGTTCTGGTCTATCATAGTACTGTATACCATTTACTAGAGGTCACTAGTGGTGATATACATTTTGTTGTAACCCAGTGAAGGGAGACCATGATTATAATTAAGGATAGACACACAGATAAGCTCTGGTCATCCTAGCACTGTATACCATTTACTAGAGTTCACTAGTAGTGCTATACATTGTGTTACAGCCCAGTGAAGGGGTACCATGATCATGATGAAGGATAGACACACTTAAGCTCCGGTCATCATAGCACCTTATACCATTTACTAGAGGTCACTAGTAATGCTATACATTTTGTTGTAGCCCAGTGAAGAGGGACCATGATCATGAAGGATACACACACAGATAAGCTCTGGTCATCCTAGCACTGTTTACCATTTACTAGAGCTCACTTAGTGGTGCTATACATTTTGTTGTATACCAGTAAAGAGGGACCATGATGATGAAGGATAGACACACAGCTAAGCTCTGGTCATCCTAGCACTGTATACCATTTACTAGAGGTCACTAGCAATGTTATACATTTTGTTGTAGCCCAGTGAAGGGGGACCATGATCATGAAGGATAGACACACAGATACGCTCTGGTCATCCTAGCAGTGTATACCATTTACTAGAGTTCACTAGTGGTGCTATACATTGTGTCACAGCCCAGTGAAGGGGGACCATGATCATGATGAAGGATAGCCACACATAAGCTCCGGTCATCATAGCACCTTATACCATTTACTAGAGGTCACTAGTAATGCTATACATTTTGTTGTAGCCCAATAAAGAGGGACCATGATCATGAAGGATACACACACAGATAAGCTCTGGTCATCCTAACACTGTTAACCATTTACTAGAGGTCACTAGTGGTGATATACGTTTTGTTGGAGCCCAGTGAAGAGGGACCATGATCATGAAGGATAGACACACAGATACGCTCTGGTCATCCTAGCACTGTATACCATTTACTAGAGGTTACTAGTGGTGCTATACATTTTGTTGTAGCCCAGTGAAGGGGGACCATGATCATGACGAAGGATAGACACAAAGATAAGCTCTGGTCTATCATAACACTGTATACCATTTACTAGAGGTAACTACAGGTGCTCTACATTTTGTTGCAGCCCAGTGAAGAGGGACCATGATCATGAAAGATAACACAGAGACAAGCTCTGGTCCATCATAGCACTGTATACAATTTATTAGAGGTCACTAGTAGTGCTATACATTTTGTTGTAGCCCAGTGAAGAGGGACCATGATCAAGAAGGATACACACACAAATAAGCTCTGGTCATCATAGCACTGTATACCATTTACTAGAGTTCACTAGTGGTGCTATACATTTTGTTGTAGCCCAGTAAAGAGGGACCATGATCATGAAGGATAGACACACAGATAAGCTCTGGTCATTCTAGCACTGTATACCATTTACTAGAGATCACTAGTGGTGCTATACATTTTGTTGTAGCCCAGTGAAGAGGGACCATAATGATGAAGGATAAACACACAGATAAGCTCTGGTCATCCTAGCACTGTATACCATTTACTAGAGGTCACTAGTGGTGCTATACATTTTATTGCAGCCCAGTAAAGAGGGACCATGATCATGAAGTATAGACACACAGATATGCTCTGGTCATCCTAGCACTGTATACCATTTACTAGAGGTCACTAGTGGTGATATACATTTTGTTGCAGCCCAGGGAAGAGGGACCATGACCATGAAGGATAGACACACAGATAAGCTCTGGTCATCCTAGCACTGTATACCATTTACTAGAGATCACTAATGGTGCTATACATTTTGTTGTAGCCCAGTGAAGAGGGACCATAATGATGAAGGATAGACACACAGATAAGCTCTGGTCATCCTAGCATTGTATACCATTTACTAGAGGTCACTAGTGGTGATATACATTTTTTGCAGCCCAGTGAAGAGGGACCATGACGATGAAGGATAGACACACAGATAAGCTCTGGTCATCCTAGCACTGAATACAATTTACTAGAGGTCACTAGTGGTGCTATACATTTTGTTGCAGCCCAGTGAAGTGGGACCATGATCACGACCAAGGATAGACACAAAGATAACCTCTGGTCATCCTAGCACTGTATACCATTTACTAGAGGTCACAAGTGGTGATATACATTTTGTTTTAGCCCAGTGAAGGGGAACCATGATCATGAAGTATAGACACACACATAAGCTCTGGACATCCTAGCACTGTATACCATTTACTAAAGGTCACTAGTGGTGATATACATTTTGTTGTAGCCTAGTGAAGGGGGACTATGATCATGATGGCTAGACACACAGATAAGCTCTGTTCATCATAGTACTGTATACCATTTACTAGAGGTCACTAGTGGTGATATACATTTTGTTACAGCCCAGTGAATGGGGACCATGATTATAATGAAGGATAGACACACAGCTAAGCTCTGGTCATCCTAGCACTGTATACCATTTACTAGAGGTCACTAGTGGTGATATACATTTTGTTAGAGCCCAGTGAATGGGGACCATGATTATAATGAAGGATAGACACACAGCTAAGCTCTGTTCATCCTAGCACTGTATACCATTTACTAGAGGTCACTAGTGGTGATATACATTTTGTTAGAGCCCAGTGAATGGGGACCATGATTATAATGAAGGATAGATACACAGATACGTTCTGGTCTATCATAGTACTGTATACCATTTACTAGAGGTCACTAGTGGTGATATACATTTTGATGTAACCCAGTGAAGGGAGACCATGATTATAATGAAGGATAGACACACAGATAAGCTCTGGTCATCCTAGCACTGTTTACCATTTACTAGAGCTCACTTAGTGGTGCTATACATTTTGTTGTATACCAGTGAAGAGGGACCATGATGATGAAGGATAGACACACAGATAAGCTCTGGTCATCCTAGCACTGTATACCATTTACTAGAGGTCACTAGCAATGTTATACATTTTGTTGTAGCCCAGTGAAGGGGGACCATGATCATGAAGGATAGACACACAGATACGCTCTGGTCATCCTAGCAGTGTATACCGTTCACTAGAGGTCACTAGTGGTGCTATACATTTTGTTGCAGCCCAGGGAAGAGGGATCATGAAGGATATACACACAGATAAGCCCTGGTCATCCTAGCACTGTATACCATTTACTAGAGGTCACTAGTGGTGATATACATTTTGTTGTAGCCCAGTGAAGGGGGACCATGATTATAATGAAGGATAGACACACAGATAAGCTCTGGTCATCCTAGCACTGTATACCATTTACTAGAGTTCACTAGTGGTGCTATACATTGTGTTACAGCCCAGTGAAGGGGGACCATGATCATGATGCAGGATAGACACACATAAGCTCCGGTCATCATAGCACTGTATACCATTTACTAGAGGTCACTAGTGGTACTATACATTTTGTTGTACCCCAGTGAAGGGGGACCATGATCAGGACGAAGGATAGACACACAGATAAGCTCTGGTCATCCTAGCACTGTATACCATTTACTAGAGTTCACTAGTGGTGCTATACATTTTGTTGTAGCCCAGTAAAGGAGGACCATGATCAGGACGAAGGATATACACACAGATAAGCTCTGGTCATCCTAGCACTGTATACCATTTACTAGAGGTCACTAATGGTGCTATACATTTTGTTGTAGCCCAGTGAAGGGGGACCATGATCAGGACGAAGGATAGACACACAAATAAGCTCTGGTCATCCTAGCACTGTATTCCATTTACTAGAGTTCACTAGTGGTGCTATACATTGTGTCACAGCCCCGTGAAGGGGGACCATGATCATGATGATGGATAGACACACATAAGCTCCGGTCATCATAGCACCTTATACCATTTACTAGAGGTCACTAGTAATGCTATACATTTTGTTGTAGCCCAGTAAAGAGGGACCATGATCATGAAGGATACACACAGAGATAAGCTCTGGTCATCCTAACACTGTTAACCATTTACTAGACGTCACTAGTGGTGCTATACATTTTGTTGTAGCCCACTGAAGAGGGACCATAATGATGAAGAATAGACACACAGATAAGCTCTGGTCATCCTAGCACTGTATACCATTTACTAGAGGTCAGTAGTGGTGATATACATTTTGTTGGAGCCCAGTGAAGAGGGACCATGATCATGACGAAGGATAGACACAAAGATAAGCTCTGGTCTATCATAACACTGTATACCATTTACTAGAGGTAACTACAGGTGCTCTACATTTTGTTGCCGCCCAGTGAAGAGGGACCATGATCATGTAGGATAACACACAGATAAGCTCTGGTCTATCATAGCACTGTATACAATTTATTAGAGGTCACTAGTAGTGCTATACATTTTGTTGTAGCCCAGTGAAGAGGGACCATGATCAAGAAGGATACACACACAAATAAGCTCTGGTCATCATAGCACTGTATACCATTTACTAGAGTTCACTAGTGGTGCTATACATTTTGTTGTACCCCAGTGAAGAGGGACCATGATCAAGAAGGATAGACACACAGATAAGCTCTGGTCATTCTAGCACTGTATAGCATTTACTAGAGATCACTAGTGGTGCTATACATTTTGTTGTAGCCCAGTGAAGAGGGACCATAATGATGAAGGATAAACACACAGATAAGCTCTGGTCATCCTAGCACTGTATACCATTTACTAGAGGTCACTAGTGGTGCTATACATTTTATTGCAGCCCAGTGAAGAGGGACCATGATCATGAAGTATAGACACACAGATATGCTCTGGTCATCCTAGCACTGTATACCATTTACTAGAGGTCACTAGTGGTGATATACATTCTGTTGCAGCCCAGGGAAGAGGGACCATGACCATGAAGGATAGACACACAGATAAGCTCTGGTCATCCTAGCACTGTATACCATTTACTAGAGGTCACTATGTGGTGATATACATTTTGTTGCAGCCCAGTGAAGAGTGACCATGATCATTAAGGTTAGACACACAGATAAGCTCTGGTCATCGTAGCACTGTACACCATTTACTAGAGGTCACTAGTGGTGATATACTTTTTGTTGCAGCCCAGTGCAGAGGGACCATGATCATGAAGGATACACACATTGATAAGCTCTGGTCATCCTAGCACTGTATACCATTTACTAGAGGTCACTAGTGATGATATACATTTTGTTACAGCCCTGTGAAGTGGGATGATGATCATGATGAAGGATAGACACACAGATACATTCTGGTCAACCTAGCACTGTATACCATTTACTAGAGCTCACTAGTGGTGCTATACATTTTGTTGTAGCCCAATGAAGCGGACCATGATCATAATGATGGATAGACACACAGATAAGCTCTGGTCATCCTAGCACTGTATACCATTTACTAGAGGTTACTAGTGGTGCTATACATTTTGTTGTAGCCCAGTGAAGGGGGACCATGATCATGACGAAGGATAGACACAAAGATAAGCTCTGGTCTATCATAACACTGTATACCATTTACTAGAGGTAACTACAGGTGCTCTACATTTTGTTGCAGCCCAGTGAAGAGGGACCATGATCATGAAGGATAGACACACAGATAAGCTCTGGTCTATCATAGCACTGGATACCATTTACTAGAGGTCACTAGTAGTGCTATACATTTTGCTGTAGCCCAGTGAAGAGGGACCATGATCATGAAGGATACACACACAAATAACCTCTGGTCATCATAGCACTGTATACCATTTACTAGAGTTCACTAGTGGTGCTATACATTTTGTTGTAGCCCAGTGAAGAGGGACCATGATCATGAAGGATAGACACACAGATAAGCTCTGGTCATTCTAGCACTGTTAACCATTTACTAGAGGTCACTAGTGGTGTTATACATTTTGTTGTAGCCCAGTGAAGAGGGACCATAATGATGAAGGATACACACACAGATAAGCTCTGGTCATCCTAGCACTGTATACCAATTACTAGAGGTCACTAGTGGTGATATACATTTTGTTAGAGCCCAGTGAAGAGGGACCATGATCATGAAGGATAGACACACAGATACGCTCTGGTCATCCTAGCACTGTATACCATTTACTAGAGGTTACTAGTGGTGCTATACATTTTGTTGTAGCCCAGTGAAGGGGGACCATGATCATGACGAAGGATAGACACAAAGATAACCTCTGGTCTATCATAACACTGTATACCATTTACTAGAGGTAACTACAGGTGCTCTACATTTTGTTGCAGCCCAGTGAAGAGGGACCATGATCATGAAGGATAACACACAGATAAGCTCTGGTCTATCATAGCACTGTATACAATTTATTAGAGGTCACAAGTAGTGCTATAATTTTGTTGTAGCTCAGTGAAGAGGGACCATGATCAAGAAGGATACACACACAAATAAGCTCTGGTCATCATAGCACTGTATACCATTTACTAGAGTTCACTAGTGGTGCTATACATTTTGTTGTAGCCCAGTAAAGAGGGACCATGATCATGAAGGATAGACACACAGATAAGCTCTGGTCATTCTAGCACTGTATACCATTTACTAGAGATCACTAGTGGTGCTATACATTTTGTTGTAGCCCACTGAAGAGGGACCATAATGATGAAGGATAAACACACAGATAAGCTCTGGTCATCCTAGCACTGTATACCATTTACTAGAGGTCACTAGTGGTGCTATACATTTTATTGCAGCCCAGTAAAGAGGGACCATGATCATGAAGTATAGACACACAGATATGCTCTGGTCATCCTAGCACTGTATACCATTTACTAGAGGTCACTAGTGGTGATATACATTTTGTTGCAGCCCAGGGAAGAGGGACCATGATCAGGACGAAGGATAGACACACAGATAAGCTCTGGTCATCCTAGCACTGTATACCATTTACTAGAGATCACTAGTGGTGCTATACATTTTCTTGTAGCCCAGTGAAGAGGGACCATAATGATGAAGGATAGACACACAGATAAGCTCTGGTCATCCTAGCATTGTATACCATTTACTAGAGGTCACTAGTGGTGATATACATTTTTTGCAGCCCAGTGAAGAGGGACCATGACCATGAAGGATAGACACACAGATAAGCTCTGGTCATCCTAGCACTGAATACAATTTACTAGAGGTCACTAGTGGTGCTATACATTTTGTTGCAGCCCAGTGAAGTGGGACCATGATCACGACCAAGGATAGACACAAAGATAACCTCTGGTCATCCTAGCACTGTATACCATTTACTAGAGGTCACAAGTGGTGATATACATTTTGTTTTAGCCCAGTGAAGGGGAACCATGATCATGAAGTATAGACACACACATAAGCTCTGGTCATCCTAGCACTGTATACCATTTACTAAAGGTCACTGGTGATGCTATACATTTTGTTGTGGCCCAGTGAAGGAGCACCATGATCACGACAAAGGATAGCCACACAGATAAGCTCTGGTCATCCTAGCACTGTATACCATTTACTAGAGGTCACTAGTGGTGATATACATTTTGTTGTAGCCTAGTGAAGGGGGACTATGATCATGATGGCTAGACACACAGATAAGCTCTGTTCATCATAGTACTGTATACCATTTACTAGAGGTCACTAGTGGTGATATACATTTTGTTACAGCCCAGTGAATGGGGACCATGATTATAATGAAGGATAGACACACAGCTAAGCTCTGGTCATCCTAGCACTGTATACCATTTACTAGAGGTCACTAGTGGTGATATACATTTTGTTAGAGCCCAGTGAATGGGGACCATGATTATAATGAAGGATAGACACACAGCTAAGCTCTGTTCATCCTAGCACTGTATACCATTTACTAGAGGTCACTAGTGGTTATATACATTTTGTTAGAGCCCAGTGAATGGGGACCATGATTATAATGAAGGATAGATACACAGATATGTTCTGGTCTATCATAGTACTGTATACCATTTACTAGAGGTCACTAGTGGTGATATACATTTTGTTGTAACCCAGTGAAGGGAGACTATGATTATAATGAAGGATAGACACACAGATAAGCTCTGGTCATCCTAGCACTGTATACCATTTACTAGAGTTCACTAGTAGTGCTATACATTGTGTTACAGCCCAGTGAAGGGGTACCATGATCATGATGAAGGATAGACACACTTAAGCTCCGGTCATCATAGCACCTTATACCATTTACTAGAGGTCACTAGTAATGCTATACATTTTGTTGTATCCCAGTGAAGAGGGACCATGATCATGAAGGATACACACACAGATAAGCTCTGGTCATCCTAGCACTGTTTACCATTTACTAGAGCTCACTTAGTGGTGCTATACATTTTGTTGTATACCAGTGAAGAGGGACCATGATGATGAAGGATAGACACACAGATAAGCTCTGGTCATCCTAGCACTGTATACCATTTACTAGAGGTCACTAGCAATGTTATACATTTTGTTGTAGCCCAGTGAAGGGGGACCATGATCATGAAGGATAGACACACAGATACGCTCTGGTCATCCTAGCAGTGTATACCGTTCACTAGAGGTCACTAGTGGTGCTATTCATTTTGTTGCAGCCCAGGGAAGAGGGATCATGAAGGATATACACACAGATAAGCCCTGGTCATCCTAGCACTGTATACCATTTACTAGAGGTCACTAGTGGTGATATACATTTTGTTGTAGCCCAGTGAAGGGGGACCATGATTATAATGAAGGATAGACACACAGATAAGCTCTGGTCATCCTAGCACTGTATACCATTTACTAGAGTTCACTAGTGGTGCTATACATTGTGTTACAGCCCAGTGAACGGGGGACCATGATCATGATGCAGGATAGACACACATAAGCTCCGGTCATCATAGCACTGTATACCATTTACTAGAGGTCACTAGTGGTACTATACATTTTGTTGTACCCCAGTGAAGGGGGACCATGATCAGGACGAAGGATAGACACACAGATAAGCTCTGGTCATCCTAGCACTGTATACCATTTACTAGGGTTCACTAGTGGTGCTATACATTTTGTTGTAGCCCAGTGAAGGAGGACCATGATCAGGACGAAGGATATACACACAGATAAGCTCTGGTCATCCTAGCACTGTATACCATTTACTAGAGGTCACTAATGGTGCTATACATTTTGTTGTAGCCCAGAGAAGGGGGACCATGATCAGGACGAAGGATAGACACACAAATAAGCTCTGGTCATCCTAGCACTGTATACCATTTACTAGAGTTCACTAGTGGTGCTATACATTGTGTCACAGCCCAGTGAAGGGGGACCATGATCATGATGAAGGATAGACACACATAAGCTCCGGTCATCATAGCACCTTATACCATTTACTAGAGGTCACTAGTAATGCTATACATTTTGTTGTAGTCCAGTAAAAAGGGACAATGATCATGAAGGATACACACACAGATAAGCTCTGGTCATCCTTACACTGTTAACCATTTACTAGAGGTCACTAGTGGTGCTATACATTTTGTTGTAGCCCACTGAAGAGGGACCATAATGATGAAGGATAGACACACAGATATGCTCTGGTCATCCTAGCACCGTATACCATTTACTAGAGGTCACTAGTGGTGATATACATTTTGTTGGAGCCCAGTGAAGAGGGACCATGATCATGAAGGATATCCACACAGATACGCTCTGGTCATCCTAGCACTGTATACCATTTACTAGAGGTTACTAGTGGTGCTATACATTTTGTTGTAGCCCAGTGAAGGGGGACCATGATCATGACGAAGGATAGACACAAAGATAAGCTCTGGTCTCTCATAACACTGTATACCATTTACTAGAGGTAACTACAGGTTCCTCTACATTTTGTTGCAGCCCAGTGAAGAGGGACCATGATCATGTAGGATAACACACAGATAAGCTCTGGTCTATCATAGCACTGTATACAATTTATTAGAGGTCACTAGTAGTGCTATACATTTTGTTGTAGCCCAGTGAAGAGGGACCATGATCAAGAAGGATACACACACAAATAAGCTCTGGTCATCATAGCACTGTATACCATTTACTAGAGTTCACTAGTGGTGCTATACATTTTGTTGTAGCCCAGTGAAGAGGTACCATAATGATGAAGGATAAACACACAGATAAGCTCTGGTCATCCTAGCACTGTATACCATTTACTAGAGGTCACTAGTGGTGCCATACATTTTATTGCAGCCCAGTGAAGAGGGACCATGATCATGAAGTATAGACACACAGATATGCTCTGGTCATCCTAGCACTGTATACCATTTACTAGAGGTCACTAGTGGTGATATACATTTTGTTGCAGCCCAGGGAAGAGGGACCATGACCATGAAGGATAGACACACAGATAAGCTCTGGTCATCCTAGCACTGTATACCATTTACTAGAGGTCACTAGTGGTGATATACATTTTGTTGCAGCCCAGTGAAGAGTGACCATGATCATTAAGGATAGACACACAGATAAGCTCTGGTCATCCTAGCACTGTACACCATTTACTAGAGGTCACTAGTGGTGATATACTTTTTGTTGCAGCCCACTGCAGAGGGACCATGATCATGAAGGATACACACATTGATAAGCTCTGGTCATCCTAGCACTGTATACCATCTACTAGAGGTCACTAGTGATGATATACATTTTGTTACATCCTGTGAAGTGGGATGATGATCATGATGAAGGATAGACACACAGATACATTCTGGTCATCCTAGCACTGTATACCATTTACTAGAGGTCACTAGTGGTGCTATACATTTTGTTGTAGCCCAATGAAGGGGACCATGATCATAATGATGGATAGACACACAGATAAGCTCTGGTCATCCTAGCACTGTATACCATTTACTAGAGGTTACCAGTGGTGCTATACATTTTGTTGTAGCCCAGTGAAGGGGGACCATGATCATGACGAAGGATAGACACAAAGATAAGCTCTGGTCTATCATGGCACTGGATACCATTTACTAGAGGTCACTAGTAGTGCTATACATTTTGTTGTAGCCCAGTGAAGAGGGACCATGATCATGAAGGATACACACACAAATAAGCTCTGGTCATCATAGCACTGTATACCATTTACTAGAGTTCACTAGTAGTGCTATACATTTTGTTGTAGCCCAGTGAAGAGGGACCATGATCATGAAGGATAGACACACAGATAAGCTCTGGTTATCCTAGCACTGTATACCATTTACTAGAGATCACTAGTGGTGCTATACATTTTTTGCAGCCCAGTGAAGGGGACCATGATCATGAAGGATAGACACACAGATAAGCTCTGGTCATCCTAGCACTGTATACCATTTACTAGAGATCACTAGTGGTGCTATACATTTTGTTGCAGCCCAGTGAAGAGGGACCATGACCATGAAGGATAGACACACAGATAAGCTCTGGTCATCCTAGCACTGAATACAATTTACTAGAGGTCACTAGTGGTGCTATACATTTTGTTGCAGCCCAGTGAAGTGGGACCATGATCACGACCAAGGATAGACACAAAGATAACCTCTGGTCATCCTAGCACTGTATACCATTTACTAGAGGTCACAAGTGGTGATATACATTTTGTTTTAGCCCAGTGAAGGGGAACCATGATCATGAAGTATAGACACACACATAAGCTCTGGTCATCCTAGCACTGTATGCCATTTACTAAAGGTCACTGGTGATGCTATACATTTTGTTGTGGCCCAGTGAAGGAGCACCATGATCACGACAAAGGATAGACACACAGATAAGCTCTGGTCATCGTAGCACTGTATACCATTTAGTAGAGGTCACTAGTGGTGATATACATTTTGTTGTAGCCTAGTGAAGGGGGACTATGATCATGATGGATAGACACACAGATAAGCTCTGTTCATCATAGTACTGTATACCATTTACTAGAGGTCACTAGTGGTGATATACATTTTGTTACAGCCCAGTGAATGGGGACCATGATTATAATGAAGGATAGACACACAGCTAAGCTCTGGTCATCCTAGCACTGTATACCATTTACTAGAGGTCACTAGTGGTGATATACATTTTGTTAGAGCCCAGTGAATGGGGACCATGATTATAATGAAGGATAGACACACAGCTAAGCTCTGGTCATCCTAGCACTGTATACCATTTACTAGAGGTCACTAGTGGTGATATACATTTTGTTAGAGCCCAGTGAATGGGGACCATGATTATAATGAAGGATAGATACACAAATACGTACTGTATACCATTTACTAGAGGTCACTAGTGGTGATATACATTTTGTTGTAACCCAGTGAAGGGAGACCATGATTATAATGAAGGATAGACACACAGATAAGCTCTGGTCATCCTAGCACTGTATACCATTTACTAGAGTTCACTAGTAGTGCTATACATTGTGTTACAGCCCAGTGAAGGGGTACCATGATCATGATGAAGGATAGACACACATAAGCTCCGGTCATCATAGCACCTTATACCATTTACTAGAGGTCACTAGTAATGCTATACATTTTGTTGTAGCCCACTGAAGAGGGACCATGTTCATGAAGGATACACACACAGATAAGCTCTGGTCATCCTAGCACTGTTTACCATTTACTAGAGCTCACTTAGTGGTGCTATACATTTTGTTGTATACCAGTGAAGAGGGACCATGATGATGAAGGATAGACACACAGATAAGCTCTGGTCATCCTAGCACTGTATACCATTTACTAGAGGTCACTAGCAATGTTATACATTTTGTTGGAGCCCAGTGAAGAGGGACCATGATCATGAAGGATAGACACACAGATACGCTCTGGTCATCCTAGCACTGTATACCATTTACTAGAGGTTACTAGTGGTGCTATACATTTTGTTGTAGCCCAGTGAAGGGGGACCATGATCATGACGAAGGATAGACACAAAGATAAGCTCTGGTCTATCATAACACTGTATACCATTTACTAGAGGTAACTACAGGTGCTCTACATTTTGTTGCAGCCCAGTGAAGAGGGACCATGATCATGTAGGATAACACACAGATAAGCTCTGGTCTATCATATCACTGTATACAATTTATTAGAGGTCACTAGTAGTGCTATACATTTTGTTGTAGCCCAGTGAAGAGGGACCATGATCAAGAAGGATACACACACAAATAAGCTCTGGTCATCATAGCACTGTATACCATTTACTAGAGTTCACTAGTGGTGCTATACATTTTGTTGTAGCCCAGTGAAGAGGGACCATGATCAAGAAGGATAGACACACAGATAAGCTCTGGTCATTCTAGCACTGTATACCATTTACTAGAGATCACTAGTGGTGCTATACATTTTGTTGTAGCCCAGTGAAGAGGGACCATAATGATGAAGGATAAACACACAGATAACCTCTGGTCATCCTAGCACTGTATACCATTTACTAGAGGTCACTAGTGGTGATATACATTTTGTTGCAGCCCAGGGAAGAGGGACCATGACCATGAAGGATAGACACACAGATAAGCTCTGGTCATCCTAGCACTGTATACCATTTACTAGAGGTCACTAGTGGTGATATACATTTTGTTGCAGCCCAGTGAAGAGTGACCATGATCATTAAGGATAGACACACAGATAAGCTCTGGTCATCGTAGCACTGTACACCATTTACTAGAGGTCACTAGTGGTGATATACTTTTTGTTGCAGCCCAGTGCAGAGGGACCATGATCATGAAGGATACACACATTGATAAGCTCTGGTCATCCTAGCACTGTATACCATTTACTAGAGGTCACTAGTGATGATATACATTTTGTTACAGCCCTGTGAAGTGGGATGATGATCATGATGAAGGATAGACACACAGATACATTCTGGTCATCCTAGCACTGTATACCATTTACTAGAGGTCACTAGTGGTGCTACACATTTTGTTGTAGCCCAATGAAGCGGACCATGATCATAATGATGGATAGACACACAGATAAGCTCTGGTCATCCTAGCACTGTATACCATTTACTAGAGGTTACTAGTGGTGCTATACATTTTGTTGTAGCCCAGTGAAGGGGGACCATGATCATGACGAAGGATAGACACAAAGATAAGCTCTGGTCTATCATAACACTGTATACCATTTACTAGAGGTAACTACAGGTGCTCTACATTTTGTTGCAGCCCAGTGAAGAGGGACCATGATCATGAAGGATAGACACACAGATAAGCTCTGGTCTATCATAGCACTGGATACCATTTACTAGAGGTCACTAGTAGTGCTATACATTTTGTTGTAGCCCAGTGAAGAGGGACCATGATCATGAAGGATACACACACAAATAACCTCTGGTCATCATAGCACTGTATACCATTTACTAGAGTTCACTAGTGGTGCTATACATTTTGTTGTAGCCCAGTGAAGAGGGACCATGATCATGAAGGATAGACACACAGATAAGCTCTGGTCATTCTAGCACTGTTAACCATTTACTAGAGGTCACTAGTGGTGCTATACATTTTGTTGTAGCCCAGTGAAGAGGGGCCATAATGATGAATGATACACACACAGATAAGCTCTGGTCATCCTAGCACTGTATACCATTTACTAGAGGTCACTAGTGGTGATATACATTTTGTTAGAGCCCAGTGAAGAGGGACCATGATCATGAAGGATAGACACACAGATACGCTCTGGTCATCCTAGCACTGTATACCATTTACTAGAGGTTACTGGTGGTGCTATACATTTTGTTGTAGCCCAGTGAAGGGGGACCATGATCATGACGAAGGATAGACACAAAGATAAGCTCTGGTCTATCATAACACTGTATACCATTTACTAGAGGTAACTACAGGTGCTCTACATTTTGTTGCAGCCCAGTGAAGAGGGACCATGATCATGAAGGATAACACACAGATAAGCTCTGGTCTATCATAGCACTGTATACAATTTATTAGAGGTCACTAGTAGTGCTATACATTTTGTTGTAGCTCAGTGAAGAGGGACCATGATCAAGAAGGATACACACACAAATAAGCTCTGGTCATCATAGCACTGTATACCATTTACTAGAGTTCACTAGTGGTGCTATACATTTTGTTGTAGCCCAGTAAAGAGGGACCATGATCATGAAGGATAGACACACAGATAAGCTCTGGTCATTCTAGCACTGTATACCATTTACTAGAGATCACTAGTGGTGCTATACATTTTGTTGTAGCCCAGTGAAGAGGGACCATAATGATGAAGGATAAACACACAGATAAGCTCTGGTCATCCTAGCACTGTATACCATTTACTAGAGGTCACTAGTGGTGCTATACATTTTATTGCAGCCCAGTAAAGAGGGACCATGATCATGAAGTATAGACACACAGATATGCTCTGGTCATCCTAGCACTGTATACCATTTACTAGAGGTCACTAGTGGTGATATACATTTTGATGCAGCCCAGGGAAGAGGGACCATGATCAGGACGAAGGATAGACACACAGATAAGCTCTGGTCATCCTAGCACTGTATACCATTTACTAGAGATCACTAGTGGTGCTATACATTTTGTTGTAGCCCAGTGAAGAGGGACCATAATGATGAAGGATAGACACACAGATAAGCTCTGGTCATCCTAGCATTGTATACCATTTACTAGAGGTCACTAGTGGTGATATACATTTTTTGCAGCCCAGTGAAGAGGGACCATGACCATGAAGGATAGACACACAGATAAGCTCTGGTCATCCTAGCACTGAATACAATTTACTAGAGGTCACTAGTGGTGCTATACATTTTGTTGCAGCCCAGTGAAGTGGGACCATGATCACGACCAAGGATAGACACAAAGATAACCTCTGGTCATCCTAGCACTGTATACCATTTACTAGAGGTCACAAGTGGTGATATATATTTTGTTTTAGCCCAGTGAAGGGGAACCATGATCATGAAGTATAGACACACACATAAGCTCTGGTCATCCTAGCACTGTATACCATTTACTAAAGGTCACTGGTGATGCTATACATTTTGTTGTGGCCCAGTGAAGGAGCACCATGATCACGACAAAGGATAGACACACAGATAAGCTCTGGTCATCCTAGCACTGTATACCATTTACTAGAGGTCACTAGTGGTGATATACATTTTGTTGTAGCCTAGTGAAGGGGGACTATGATCATGATGGCTAGACACACAGATAAGCTCTGTTCATCATAGTACTGTATACCATTTACTAGAGGTCACTAGTGGTGATATACATTTTGTTACAGCCCAGTGAATCGGGACCATGATTATAATGAAGGATAGACACACAGCTAAGCTCTGGTCATCCTAGCACTGTATACCATTTACTAGAGGTCACTAGTGGTGATATACATTTTGTTAGAGCCCAGTGAATGGGGACCATGATTATAATGAAGGATAGACACACAGCTAAGCTCTGTTCATCCTAGCACTGTATACCATTTACTAGAGGTCACTAGTGGTGATATACATTTTGTTAGAGCCCAGTGAATGGGGACCATGATTATAATGAAGGATAGATACACAGATATGTTCTGGTCTATCATAGAACTGTATACCATTTACTAGAGGTCACTAGTAGTGCTATACATTGTGTTACAGCCCAGTGAAGGGGTACCATGATCATGATGAAGGATAGACACACTTAAGCTCCGGTCATCATAGCACCTTATACCATTTACTAGAGGTCACTAGTAATGCTATACATTTTGTTGTAGCCCAGTGAAGAGGGACCATGATCATGAAGGATACACACACAGATAAGCTCTGGTCATCCTAGCACTGTTTACCATTTACTAGAGCTCACTTAGTGGTTCTATACATTTTGTTGTATACCAGTGAAGAGGGACCATGATGATGAAGGATAGACACACAGATAAGCTCTGGTCATCCTAGCACTGTATACCATTTACTAGAGGTCACTAGCAATGTTATACATTTTGTTGTAGCCCAGTGAAGGGGGACCATGATCATGAAGGATAGACACACAGATACGCTCTGGTCATCCTAGCAGTGTATACCGTTCACTAGAGGTCACTAGTGGTGCTATACATTTTGTTGCAGCCCAGGGAAGAGGGATCATGAAGGATATACACACAGATAAGCCCTGGTCATCCTAGCACTGTATACCATTTACTAGAGGTCACTAGTGGTGATATACATTTTGTTGTAGCCCAGTGAAGGGGGACCATGATTATAATGAAGGATAGACACACAGATAAGCTCTGGTCATCCTAGCACTGTATACCATTTACTAGAGGCCACTAGTGGTGATATACATTTTGTTGCAGCCCAGTGAAGAGTGACCATGATCATTAAGCATAGACACACAGATAAGCTCTGGTCATCCTAGCACTGTACACCATTTACTAGAGGTCACTAGTGGTGATATACTTTTTGTTGCAGCCCACTGCAGAGGGACCATGATCATGAAGGATACACACATTGATAAGCTCTGGTCATCCTAGCACTGTATACCATTTACTAGAGGTCACTAGTGATGATATACATTTTGTTACAGCCCTGTGAAGTGGGATGATGATCATGATGAAGGATAGACACACAGATACATTCTGGTCATCCTAGCACTGTATACCATTTACTAGAGGTCACTAGTGGTGCTATACATTTTGTTGTAGCCCAATGAAGGGGACCATGATCATAATGATGGATAGACACACAGATAAGCTCTGGTCATCCTAGCACTGTATACCATTTACTAGAGGTTACTAGTGGTGCTATAAATTTTGTTGTAGCCCAGTGAAGGGGGACCATGGTCATGACGAAGGATAGACACAAAGATAAGCTCTGGTCTATCATGGCACTGGATACCATTTACTAGAGGTCACTAGTAGTGCTATACATTTTGTTGTAGCCCAGTGAAGAGGGACCATGATCATGAAGGATACACACACAAATAAGCTCTGGTCATCATAGCACTGTATACCATTTACTAGAGTTCACTAGTGGTGCTATACATTTTGTTGTAGCCCAGTGAAGAGGGACCATGATCATGAAGGATAGACACACAGATAAGCTCTGGTTATCCTAGCACTGTATACCATTTACTAGAGATCACTAGTGGTGCTATACATTTTTTGCAGCCCAGTGAAGGGGGACCATGATCATGAAGGATAGACACACAGATAAGCTCTGGTCATCCTAGCACTGTATACCATTTACTAGAGATCACTAGTGGTGCTATACATTTTGTTGCAGCCCAGTGAAGAGGGACCATGACCATGAAGGATAGACACACAGATAAGCTCTGGTCATCCTAGCACTGAATACAATTTACTAGAGGTCACTAGTGGTGCTATACATTTTGTTGCAGCCCAGTGAAGTGGGTCCATGATCACGACCAAGGATAGACACAAAGATAACCTCTGGTCATCCTAGCACTGTATACCATTTACTAGAGGTCACAAGTGGTGATATACATTTTGTTTTAGCCCAGTGAAGGGGAACCATGATCATGAAGTATAGACACACACATAAGCTCTGGTCATCCTAGCACTGTATGCCATTTACTAAAGGTCACTGGTGATGCTATACATTTTGTTGTGGCCCAGTGAAGGAGCACCATGATCACGACAAAGAATAGACACACAGATAAGCTCTGGTCATCCTAGCACTGTATACCATTTACTAGAGGTCACTAGTGGTGATATACATTTTGTTGTAGCCTAGTGAAGGGGGACTATGATCATGATGGATAGACACACAGATAAGCTCTGTTCATCATAGTACTGTATACCATTTACTAGAGGTCACTAGTGGTGATATACATTTTGTTACAGCCCAGTGAATGGGGACCATGATTATAATGAAGGATAGACACACAGCTAAGCTCTGGTCATCCTAGCACTGTATACTATTACTAGAGGTCACTAGTGGTGATATACGTTTTGTTAGAGCCCAGTGAATGGGGACCATGATTATAATGAAGGATAGACACACAGCTAAGCTCTGGTCATCCTAGCACTGTATACCATTTACTAGAGGTCACTAGTGGTGATATACATTTTGTTAGAGCCCAGTGAATGGGGACCATGATTATAATGAAGGATAGATACACAGATACGTACTGTATACCATTTACTAGAGGTCACTAGTGGTGATATACATTTTGTTGTAACCCAGTGAAGGGAGACCATGATTATAATGAAGGATAGACACACAGATAAGCTCTGGTCATCCTAGCACTGTATACCATTTACTAGAGTTCACTAGTAGTGCTATACATTGTGTTACAGCCCAGTGAAGGGGTACCATGATCATGATGAAGGATAGTCACACATAAGCTCCGGTCATCATAGCACCTTATACCATTTACTAGAGGTCACTAGTAATGCTATACATTTTGTTGTAGCCCAGTGAAGAGGGACCATGTTCAAGAAGGATACACACACAGATAAGCTCTGGTCATCCTAGCACTGTTTACCATTTACTAGAGCTCACTTAGTGGTGCTATACATTTTTTTGTATACCAGTGAAGAGGGACCATGATGATGAAGGATAGACACACAGATAAGCTCTGGTCATCCTAGCACTGTATACCATTTACTAGAGGTCACTAGCAATGTTATACATTTTGTTGTAGCCCAGTGAAGGGGGACCATGATCATGAAGGATAGACACACAGATACGCTCTGGTCATCCTAGCAGTGTATACCGTTCACTAGAGGTCACTAGTGGTGCTATACATTTTGTTGCAGCCCAGGGAAGAGGGATCATGAAGGATATACACACAGATAAGCCCTGGTCATCCTAGCACTGTATACCATTTACTAGAGGTCACTAGTGGTGATATACATTTTGTTGTAGCCCAGTGAAGGGGGACCATGATTATAATGAAGGATAGACACACAGATAAGCTCTGGTCATCCTAGCACTGTATACCATTTACTAGAGTTCACTAGTGGTGCTATACATTGTGTTACAGCCCAGTGAACGGCGGACCATGATCATGATGCAGGATAGACACACATAAGCTCCGGTCATCATAGCACTGTATACCATTTACTAGAGGTCACTAGTGGTACTATACATTTTGTTGTACCCCAGTGAAGGGGGACCATGATCAGGACGAAGGATAGACACACAGATAAGCTCTGGTCATCCTAGCACTGTATACCATTTACTAGAGGTCACTAATGGTGCTATACATTTTGTTGTAGCCCGGTGAAGGGGGACCATGATCATGATGGATAGACACACAGATAAGCTCTGGTCATCCTAGCACTGTATACCATTTACTAGAGTTCACTAGTGGTGCTATACATTGTGTCACAGCCCAGTGAAGGGGGACCATGATCATGATGAAGGATAGACACACATAAGCTCCGGTCATCATAGCACCTTATACCATTTACTAGAGGTCACTAGTAATGCTATACATTTTGTTGTAGCCCAGTAAAAAGGGACCATGATCATGAAGGATACACACACAGATAAGCTCTGGTCATCCTAACACTGTTAACCATTTACTAGAGGTCACTAGTGGTGCTATACATTTTGTTGTAGCCCACTGAAGAGGGACCATAATGATGAAGGATAGACACACAGATATGCTCTGGTCATCCTAGCACTGTATACCATTTACTAGAGGTCACTAGTGGTGATATACATTTTGTTGGAGCCCAGTGAAGAGGGACCATGATCATGAAGGATTGACACACAGATACGCTCTGGTCATCCTAGCACTGTATACCATTTACTAGAGGTTACTAGTGGTGCTATACATTTTGTTGTAGCCCAGTGAAGGGGGACCATGATCATGACGAAGGATAGACACAAAGATAAGCTCTGGTCTCTCATAACACTGTATACCATTTACTAGAGGTAACTACAGGTGCTCTACATTTTGTTGCAGCCCAGTGAAGAGGGACCATGATCATGTAGGATAACACACAGATAAGCTCTGGTCTATCATAGCACTGTATACAATTTATTAGAGGTCACTATTAGTGCTATACATTTTGTTGTAGCCCAGTGAAGAGGGACCATGATCAAGAAGGATACACACACAAATAAGCTCTGGTCATCATAGCACTGTATACCATTTACTAGAGTTCACTAGTGGTGCTATACATTTTGTTGTAGCCCAGTGAAGAGGGACCATGATCATGAAGGATAGACACACAGATAAGCTCTGGTCATTCTAGCACTGTATACCATTTACTAGAGATCACTAGTGGTGCTATACATTTTGTTGTAGCCCAGTGAAGAGGTACCATAATGATGAAGGATAAACACACAGATAAGCTCTGGTCATCCTAGCACTGTATACCATTTACTAGAGGTCACTAGTGGTGCCATACATTTTATTGCAGCCCGGTGAAGAGGGACCATGATCATGAAGTATAGACACACAGATATGCTCTGGTCATCCTAGCACTGTATACCATTTACTAGAGGTCACTAGTGGTGATATACATTTTGTTGCAGCCCAGGGAAGAGGGACCATGACCATGAAGGATAGACACACAGATAAGCTCTGGTCATCCTAGCACTGTATACCATTTACTAGAGGTCACTAGTGGTGATATACATTTTGTTGCAGCCCAGTGAAGAGTGACCATGATCATTAAGGATAGACACACAGATAAGCTCTGGTCATCCTAGCACTGTACACCATTTACTAGAGGTCACTAGTGGTGATATACTTTTTGTTGCAGCCCACTGCAGAGGGACCATGATCATGAAGGATTCACACATTGATAAGCTCTGGTCATCCTAGCACTGTATACCATTTACTAGAGGTCACTAGTGATGATATACATTTTGTTACAGCCCTGTGAAGTGGGATAATGATCATGATGAAGGATAGACACACAGATACATTCTGGTCATCCTAGCACTGTATACCATTTACTAGAGGTCACTAGTGGTGCTATACATTTTGTTGTAGCCCAATGAAGGGGACCATGATCATAATGATGGATAGACACACAGATAAGCTCTGGTCATCCTAGCACTGTATACCATTTACTAGAGGTTACTAGTGGTGCTATACATTTTGTTGTAGCCCAGTGAAGGGGGACCATGATCATGACGAAGGATAGACACAAAGATAAGCTCTGGTCTATCATGGCACTGGATACCATTTACTAGAGGTCACTAGTAGTGCTATACATTTTGTTGTAGCCCAGTGAAGAGGGACCATGATCATGAAGGATACACACACAAATAAGCTCTGGTCATCATAGCACTGTATACCATTTACTAGAGTTCACTAGTGGTGCTATACATTTTGTTGTAGCCCAGTGAAGAGGGACCATGATCATGAAGGATAGACACACAGATAAGCTCTGGTCATCCTAGCACTGTATACCATTTACTAGAGATCACTAGTGGTGCTATACATTTTGTTGTAGCCCAGTGAAGAGGGACCATGATCATGAAGGATACACACACAAATAAGCTCTGGTCATCATAGCACTGTATACCATTTACTAGAGTTCACTAGTGGTGCTATACATTTTGTTGTAGCCCAGTGAAGAGGGACCATGATCATGAAGGATAGACACACAGATAAGCTCTGGTCATCCTAGCACTGAATACAATTTACTAGAGGTCACTAGTGGTGCTATACATTTTGTTGCAGCCCAGTGAAGTGGGACCATGATCACGACCAAGGATAGACACAAAGATAACCTCTGGTCATCCTAGCACTGTATACCATTTACTAGAGGTCACAAGTGGTGATATACATTTTGTTTTAGCCCAGTGAAGGGGAACCATGATCATGAAGTATAGACACACACATAAGCTCTGGTCATCCTAGCACTGTATGCCATTTACTAAAGCTCACTGGTGATGCTATACATTTTGTTGTGGCCCAGTGAAGGAGCACCATGATCACGACAAAGAATAGACACACAGATAAGCTCTGGTCATCCTAGCACTGTATACCATTTACTAGAGGTCACTAGTGGTGATATACATTTTGTTGTAGCCTAGTGAAGGGGGACTATGATCATGATGGATAGACACACAGATAAGCTCTGTTCATCATAGTACTGTATACCATTTACTAGAGGTCACTAGTGGTGATATACATTTTGTTACAGCCCAGTGAATGGGGACCATGATTATAATGAAGGATAGACACACAGCTAAGCTCTGGTCATCCTAGCACTGTATACCATTTACTAGAGGTCACTAGTGGTGATATACGTTTTGTTAGAGCCCAGTGAATGGGGACCATGATTATAATGAAGGATAGACACACAGCTAAGCTCTGGTCATCCTAGCACTGTATACCATTTACTAGAGGTCACTAGTGGTGATATACATTTTGTTAGAGCCTAGTTAATGGGGACCATGATTATAATGAAGGATAGATACACAGATACGTACTGTATACCATTTACTAGAGGTCACTAGTGGTGATATACATTTTGTTGTAACCCAGTGAAGGGAGACCATGATTATAATGAAGGATAGACACACAGATAAGCTCTGGTCATCCTAGCACTGTATACCATTTACTAGAGTTCACTAGTAGTGCTATACATTGTGTTACAGCCCAGTGAAGAGGTACCATGATCATGATGAAGGATAGTCACACATAAGCTCCGGTCATCATAGCACCTTATACCATTTACTAGAGGTCACTAGTAATGCTATACATTTTGTTGTAGCCCAGTGAAGAGGGACCATGTTCATGAAGGATACACACACAGATAAGCTCTGGTCATCCTAGCACTGTTTACCATTTACTAGAGCTCACTTAGTGGTGCTATACATTTTGTTGTATACCAGTGAAGAGGGACCATGATGATGAAGGATAGACACACAGATAAGCTCTGGTCATCCTAGCACTGTATACCATTTACTAGAGGTCACTAGCAATGTTATACATTTTGTTGTAGCCCAGTGAAGGGGGACCATGATCATGAAGGATAGACACACAGATAAGCTCTGGTCATCCTAGCAGTGTATACCGTTCACTAGAGGTCACTAGTGGTGCTATACATTTTGTTGCGGCCCAGGGAAGAGGGATCATGAAGGATATACACACAGATAAGCCCTGGTCATCCTAGCACTGTATACCAATTACTAGAGGTCACTAGTGGTGATATACATTTTGTTACAGCCCAGTGAAGAGGGATCATGACCATGAAGGATAGACACACAGATAAGCTCTGGTCATCCTAGCACTGTATACCATTTACTACAGGTCACTACTGGTGATATACATTTTGTTACAGCCCAGTGAATGGGGACCATGATCATGATGAAGGATAGACACACATAAGCTCTGGTCATCCTAGCATTGTATACCATTTACTAGAGGTCACTGGTGATGCTATACATTTTGTTGTAACCCAGTGAAGGAGGACCTAGATCACGACCAAGGATAGACACACAGATAAGCTCTGATCATCCTAGCAATGTATACCATTTACTAGAGGTCACTAGTGGTGATATACATTTTGTTGTAGCCCGGTGAAGGGGGACCATGATCATGATGGATAGACACACAGATAAGCTCTGGTCATCCTAGCACTGTATACCATTTACTAGAGGTCACTAGTGGTGATATACATTTTGTTAGAGCCCAGTGAATGGGCACCATGATTATAATGAAGGATAGACACACAGATACGTTCTGGTCTATCATAGTACTGTATACCATTTACTAGAGGTCACTAGTGGTGATGTACATTTTGTTACAGCCCTGTGAATGGGGACCATGATTATAATGAAGGATAGACACACAGATACGTTCTGTTCATCCTAGCACTGTATACCATTTACTAGAGGTCACTAGTGGTGCTATACATTTTGTTGTAGGCCAGTGAACGGGGACCATGATCATGATGAAGGATAGACACACAGATAAGCTCTGGTCATCCTAGCACTGTATACCATTTACTAGAGGTCACTAGTGGTGCTATACATTTTGTTGTAGCCCAGTGAAGGGGGACCATGATCATGACGAAGGATAGACACACAGATAAGCTCTGGTCATCCTAGCACTGTATACCATTTACTAGAGTTCACTAGTGGTGCTATACATTGTGTTACAGCCCAGTCAAGGGGGACCATGATCATGATGAAGGATAGACACACATAACCTCCGGTCATCATAGCACTGTATACAATTTACTAGAGGTTACTAGTGATGCTATACATTCTGTTGTAGCTCAGTGAAGAGGGACCATGATCATGAAGGATAGACACACAGTAAAGCTCTGGTCATCCTAGCACTGTATACCATTTAATAGAGGTCACTAGTAGTGCTATACATTTTGTTGTAGCCCAGTGAAGCGGCACCATGATGATGAAGGATAGACACACATAAGCTCCGGTCATCAGAGCACTGTATACCATTTACTAGAGGGCACTAGTAATGCTATACATTTTGTTGTAGCCCATTGAAGAGGGACCATGATCATGAAGGATAAACACACAGATAAGCTCTGGTCATCCTAGCACTGTTTACCATTTACTAGAGGTCACTAGTGGTGCTATACATTTTGTTGTAGCCCAGTGAAGACGGACCACGATCATGAAGGAGATCACACAGATAAGCTCTGATCATCCTAGCACTGTATACCATTTACAAGAGGTCCGTAGTGGTGCTATACATTTTGTTGCAGCCCAGTGAAGAGTGACCATGATCATGAAGGATAGACACCCAGATACGCTCTGGTCATCCTAGCACTGTATACCATTTACTAAAGGTCACTGGTGATGTTATACATTTTGTTGTGGCCCAGTGAAGGAGGACCATGATCACGACAAAGGATAGACACACAGATAAGCTCTGGTCATCCTAGCACTGTATACCATTTACTAGAGGTCACTAGTGGTGATATACATTTTGTTGTAGCCTAGTGAAGGGGGACTATGATCATGATGGATAGACACACAGATAAGCTCTGTTCATCATAGTACTGTATACCATTTACTAGAGGTCACTAGTGGTGATATACATTTTGTTACAGCCCAGTGAATGGGGCCCATGATTATAATGAAGGATAGACACACAGCTAAGCTCTGGTCATCCTAGCACTGTATACCATTTACTAGAGTTCACTAGTAGTGCTATACATTGTGTTACAGCCCAGTGAAGAGGTACCATGATCATGATGAAGGATAGTCACACATAAGCTCCGGTCATCATAGCACCTTATACCATTTACTAGAGGTCACTAGTAATGCTATACATTTTGTTGTAGCCCAGTGAAGAGGGACCATGTTCATGAAGGATACACACACAGATAAGCTCTGGTCATCCTAGCACTGTTTACCATTTACTAGAGCTCACTTAGTGGTGCTATACATTTTGTTGTATACCAGTGAAGAGGGACCATGATGATGAAGGATAGTCACACAGATAAGCTCTGGTCATCCTAGCACTGTATACCATTTACTAGAGGTCACTAGCAATGTTATACATTTTGTTGTAGCCCAGTGAAGGGGGACCATGATCATGAAGGATAGACACACAGATAAGCTCTGGTCATCCTAGCAGTGTATACCGTTCACTAGAGGTCACTAGTGGTGCTATACATTTTGTTGCGGCCCAGGGAAGAGGGATCATGAAGGATATACACACAGATAAGCCCTGGTCATCCTAGCACTGTATACCAATTACTAGAGGTCACTAGTGGTGATATACATTTTGTTACAGCCCAGTGAAGAGGGATCATGACCATGAAGGATAGACACACAGATAAGCTCTGGTCATCCTAGCACTGTATACCATTTACTACAGGTCACTACTGGTGATATACATTTTGTTACAGCCCAGTGAATGGGGACCATGATCATGATGAAGGATAGACACACATAAGCTCTGGTCATCCTAGCATTGTATACCATTTACTAGAGGTCACTGGTGATGCTATACATTTTGTTGTAACCCAGTGAAGGAGGACCTAGATCACGACCAAGGATAGACACACAGATAAGCTCTGATCATCCTAGCAATGTATACCATTTACTAGAGGTCACTAGTGGTGATATACATTTTGTTGTAGCCCGGTGAAGGGGGACCATGATCATGATGGATAGACACACAGATAAGCTCTGGTCATCCTAGCACTGTATACCATTTACTAGAGGTCACTAGTGGTGATATACATTTTGTTAGAGCCCAGTGAATGGGCACCATGATTATAATGAAGGATAGACACACAGATACGTTCTGGTCTATCATAGTACTGTATACCATTTACTAGAGGTCACTAGTGGTGATGTACATTTTGTTACAGCCCTGTGAATGGGGACCATGATTATAATGAAGGATAGACACACAGATACGTTCTGTTCATCCTAGCACTGTATACCATTTACTAGAGGTCACTAGTGGTGCTATACATTTTGTTGTAGGCCAGTGAACGGGGACCATGATCATGATGAAGGATAGACACACAGATAAGCTCTGGTCATCCTAGCACTGTATACCATTTACTAGAGGTCACTAGTGGTGCTATACATTTTGTTGTAGCCCAGTGAAGGGGGACCATGATCATGACGAAGGATAGACACACAGATAAGCTCTGGTCATCCTAGCACTGTATACCATTTACTAGAGTTCACTAGTGGTGCTATACATTGTGTTACAGCCCAGTCAAGGGGGACCATGATCATGATGAAGGATAGACACACATAACCTCCGGTCATCATAGCACTGTATACAATTTACTAGAGGTTACTAGTGATGCTATACATTCTGTTGTAGCTCAGTGAAGAGGGACCATGATCATGAAGGATAGACACACAGTAAAGCTCTGGTCATCCTAGCACTGTATACCATTTAATAGAGGTCACTAGTAGTGCTATACATTTTGTTGTAGCCCAGTGAAGCGGCACCATGATGATGAAGGATAGACACACATAAGCTCCGGTCATCAGAGCACTGTATACCATTTACTAGAGGGCACTAGTAATGCTATACATTTTGTTGTAGCCCATTGAAGAGGGACCATGATCATGAAGGATAAACACACAGATAAGCTCTGGTCATCCTAGCACTGTTTACCATTTACTAGAGGTCACTAGTGGTGCTATACATTTTGTTGTAGCCCAGTGAAGACGGACCACGATCATGAAGGAGATCACACAGATAAGCTCTGATCATCCTAGCACTGTATACCATTTACAAGAGGTCCGTAGTGGTGCTATACATTTTGTTGCAGCCCAGTGAAGAGTGACCATGATCATGAAGGATAGACACCCAGATACGCTCTGGTCATCCTAGCACTGTATACCATTTACTAAAGGTCACTGGTGATGTTATACATTTTGTTGTGGCCCAGTGAAGGAGGACCATGATCACGACAAAGGATAGACACACAGATAAGCTCTGGTCATCCTAGCACTGTATACCATTTACTAGAGGTCACTAGTGGTGATATACATTTTGTTGTAGCCTAGTGAAGGGGGACTATGATCATGATGGATAGACACACAGATAAGCTCTGTTCATCATAGTACTGTATACCATTTACTAGAGGTCACTAGTGGTGATATACATTTTGTTACAGCCCAGTGAATGGGGCCCATGATTATAATGAAGGATAGACACACAGCTAAGCTCTGGTCATCCTAGCACTGTATACCATTTACTAGAGGTCACTAGTGGTGATATACATTTTGTTGCAGCCCAGTGAACAGGGACCATGACCATGAAGGATAGACACACAGATAAGCTCCGGTCATCCTAACACTGTATACCATTTACTAGAGGTCACTAGTGGTGACATACATTTTGCTGCAGCCCAGTGAAGAGTGACCATGATCATTAAGGATAGACACACAGATAAGCTCTGGTCATCATAGCACCTTATACCATTTACTAGAGGTCACTAGTAATGCTATACATTTTGTTGTAGCCCAGTGAAGAGGGACCATGATCATGAAGGATACACACACAGAGAAGCTCTGGTCATCCTAGCACTGTTTACCATTTACTAGAGGTCACTAGTGGTGCTATACATTTTTTTGTAGCCCAGTGAAGAGGGACCATGATGAAGGATAGACACACAGATAAGCTCTGGTCATCCTAGCAGTGTATACCATTTACAAGAGGTCACTAGCAGTGATGCACATTTTGTTGTAGCCCAGTGAAGGGGGACCATGATCATGAAGGATAGACACACAGATAAGCTCTGGTCATCCTAGCAGTTTGTACCGTTTACTAGAGGTCACTAGTGGTGCTATACATTTTGTTGCAGCCCAGGGAAGAGGGATCATGAAGGATATACACACAGATAAGCCCTGGTCATCCTAGCACTGTATACCACCATGATTATAATGAAGGATAGACACACAGATAAGCTCTGGTCATCCTAGCACTGTATACCATTTACTAGAGTTCACTAGTGGTGCTATACATTGTGTTACAGCCCAGTGAAGGGGGACCATGATCATGATGAAGGATAGACACACATAAGCTCCGGTCATCATAGCACTGTATACCATTTACTAGAGGTCACTAGTGGTGCTATACATTTTGTTGTAGCCCAGTGAAGGGGGACCATGATCAGGACGAAGGATAGACACACAGATAAGCTCTGGTCATCCTAGCACTGTATACCATTTAGTAGAGTTCACTAGTGGTGCTATACATTTTGTTGTAGCCCAGTGAAGGGGGACCATGATCAGGACGAAGGATATACACACAGATAAGCTCTGGTCATCCTAGCACTGTATACCATTTACTAGAGGTCACTAGCGGTGATATACATTTTGTTGTAGCCCAGTGAATGGGGACCATGATCATGAAGGATAGACACACAGATAAGCTCTGGTCATCCTAGCACTGTATACCGTTTACTAGAGGACACTAGTGGTGCTATACATTTTGTTGCAGCCCCGGAAAGAGGGACCATGATCATGAAGGATATACACACAGATAAGCTCTGGTCATCCTAGCACTGTATACCATTTACTAGAGGTCACTAGTAATGCTATACATTTTGTTGCAGCCCAGTGAAGAGGGGCCATGATCATGAAGGATAGACACACAGATAAGCTCTGATCATCCTAGCACTGTATACCATTTACTAGAGGTCACTAGTAATGCTATACATTTTGTTGTAGCCCAGTGAAGAGGGACCATGATCATGAAGGATATACACACACATAAGCTCTGGTCATCCTAGCACTGTATACCATTTACTAGAGGTCACTAGTAATGCTATACATTTTGTTGTAGCCCAGTGAAGAGGGACCATGATCATGAAGGATACACACACAGATAAGCTCTGGTCATCCTAGCACTGTTTACCATTTACTAGAGGTCACTAGTGGTGATATACATTTTTTGCAGTCCAGTGAAGGGGGACCATGATCATGATGAAGGATAGACACACAGATAAGCTCTGGTCATCCTAGCACTGTATACCATTTACTAGAGGTCACTAGTGGTGATATACATTTTGTTGTAGCCCAGTGAAGGGGGACCATGATCATGAAGGATATACACACAGATAAGCTCTGGTCATCCTAGCACTGTATACCATTTACTAGAGGTCACTAGTGGTGCTATACATTTTGTTGCAGCCCAGTGAAGGGAAACCATGATTATATTGATGGATAGACACACAGATAAGCTCTGGGCATCCTAGCACTGTATACCATTTACTAGAGGTCACTAGTGGTGATACACATTTTATTGTAGCCCAGTGAAGAGGGACTATGATCATGAAGGATAGACACACAGATATGTTCTGGTCTATCATAGTACTGTATACCATTTACTAGAGGTCACTAGTGGTGATATACATTTTGTTACAGCCCAGTGAATGGGGACCATGATCACGACGATGGATAGACACACAGATAAGCTCTGGTCATCCTAGTACTGTATACCATTTACTAGGAGTCACTAGTGGTACTATACACTTTGTTGTAGCCCAGTGAAGGGGGACCATGATTATAATGAAGGATAGACACACAGATAAGCTCTGGTCATCCTAGCACTGTATACCATTTACTAGAGGTCACTAGTGGTACTATACAGTTTGTTGTAGCCCAGTGAAGGGGGACCATGATTATAATGAAGGATAGACACACAGATAAGCTCTGGTAATCCTAGCACTGTATACCATTTACTAGAGGTCACTAATGGTACTATACACCTTGTTGTAGCCCAGTGAAGGGGGACCATGATCATGATGAAGGATAGACACACAGATAAGCTCTGGTAATCCTAGCACTGTATACCATTTACTAGAGGTCACTAGTGGTGCTATACATTTTGTTGCAGCCCAGTGAAGAGGGACCATGATCATGAAGTATAGACACACAGATAAGCTCTGGTCTATCATAGCACTGTATACCATTTACTAGAGGTCACTAGTGGTGCTATACATTTTGTTGCAGCCCAGTGAAGAGGGACCATGATTACGACGAAGGATAGACACACAGATAAGCTCTGGTCTATCATAGCACTGTACACCATTTACTAGAGGTCATTAGTGGTGCTATACATTTTGTTGCAGCCCAGGGAAGAGGGACCATGACCATGAAGGATAGACACACAGATAAGCTCTGGTCATCCTAGCACTGTATACCATTTACTAGAGGTCACTAGTGGTGATATACATTTTGTTGCAGCCCAGTGAAGAGTGACCATGATCATTAAGGATAGACACACAGATAAGCTCTGGTCATCCTAGCACTGTACACCATTTACTAGAGGTCACTAGTGGTGATATACGTTTTGTTGCAGCCCAGTGCAGAGGCACCATGATCATGAAGGATACACACATTGATAAGCTCTGGTCATCCTAGCACTGTATACCATTTACTAGAGGTCACTAGTGATGATATACATTTTGTTACAGCCGTGTGAAGTGGGATGATGATCATGATGAAGGATAGACACACAGATACATTCTGGTCATCCTAGCACTGTATACCATTTACTAGAGGTCACTAGTGGTGCTATACATTTTGTTGTAGCCCAGTGAAGGGGGACCATGATCATGACGAAGGATAGACACAAAGATAAGCTCTGGTCTATCATAACACTTTATACCATTTACTAGAGGTAACTACAGGTGCTCTACATTTTGTTGCAGCCCAGTGAAGAGGGACCATGATCATGAAGGATAACACACAGATAAGCTCTGGTCTATCATAGCACTGTATACAATTTATTAGAGGTCACTAGTAGTGCTATACATTTTGTTGTAGCCCAGTGAAGAGGGACCATGATCAAGAAGGATACACACACAAATAAGCTCTGGTCATCATAGCACTGTATACCATTTACTAGAAATCACTAGTGGTGCTATACATTTTGTTGTAGCCCAGTGAAGAGGGACCATGATCATGAAGGATAGACACACAGATAAGCTCTGGTCATTCTAGCACTGTATACCATTTACTAGAGATCACTAGTGGTGCTATACATTTTGTTGTAGCCCAGTGAAGAGGGACCATAATGATGAAGGATAGACACACAGATAAGCTCTGGTCATCCTAGCACTGTATACCATTTACTAGAGGTCACTAGTGGTGCTATACATTTTATTGCAGCCCAGTGAAGAGGGACCATGATCATGAAGGATAGACACACAGATACGCTCTGGTCATCCTAGCACTCTAAACCATTTACTAGAGGTCACTCCTGGTGATATACATTTTGTTGCAGCCCAGGGAAGAGGGACCATGACCATGAAGGATAGACACACAGATAAGCTCTGGTCATCCTAGCACTGTATACCATTTACTAGAGGTCACTAGTGGTGATATACATTTTGTTGCAGCCCAGTGAAGAGTGACCATGATCATTAAGGATAGACACACAGATAAGCTCTGGTCATCCTAGCACTGTACACCATTTACTAGAGGTCACTAGTGGTGATATACTTTTTGTTGCAGCCCAGTGAAGAGGGACCATGATCATGAAGGATACACACATTGATAAGCTCTGGTTATCCTAGCACTGTATACCATTTACTAGAGGTCACTAGTGATGATATACATTTTGTTACAGCCCAGTGAAGTGGGATCATGACCATTTACTAGAGGTTACTAGTGGTGCTATACATTTTGATGTAGCCCAGTGAAGAGGGACCATGATCATGACGAAGGATAGACACAAAGATAAGCTCTGGTCTATCATAACACTGTATACCATTTACTAGAGGTAACTAGAGGTGCTCTACATTTTGTTGCAGCCCAGTGAAGAGGGACCATGATCATGAAGGATAGACACACAGATAAGCTCTGGTCTATCATAGCACTGGATACCATTTACTAGAGGTCACTAGTAGTGCTATACATTTTGTTGTAGCCCAGTGAAGAGGGACCATGATCATGAAGGATACACACACAAATAAGCTCTGGTCATCATAGCACTGTATACCATTTACTAGAGTTCACTAGTGGTGCTATACATTTTGTTGTAGCCCAGTGAAGAGGGACCATGATCATGAAGGATAGACACACGGATAAGCTCTGGTCATCCTAGCACTGTATACCATTTACTAGAGATCACTAGTGGTGCTATACATTTTTTGCAGCCCAGTGAAGGGGGACCATGATCATGAAGGATAGACACACAGATAAGCTCTGGTCATCCTAGCACTGTATACCATTTACTAGAGATCACTAGTGGTGCTATACAATTTGTTGTAGCCCAGTGAAGAGGGACCATAATGATGAAGGATAGACAGACAGATAAGCTCTGGTCATCCTAGCACTGTATACCATTTACTAGAGGTCACTAGTGGTGATATACATTTTTTGCAGCCCAGTGAAGAGGGACCATGACCATGAAGGATAGACACACAGATAAGCTCTGGTCATCCTAGCACTGAATACAATTTACTAGAGGTCACTAGTGGTGCTATACATTTTGTTGCAGCCCAGTGAAGTGGGACCATGATCACGACCAAGGATAGAAAACAAAGATAACCTCTGGTCATCCTAGCACTGTATACCATTTACTAGAGGTCACAAGTGGTGATATACATTTTGTTTTAGCCCAGTGAAGGGGAACCATGATCATGAAGTATAGACACACACATAAGCTCTGGTCATCCTAGCACTGTATACCATTTACTAAAGGTCACTGGTGATGCTATACATTTTGTTGTGGCCCAGTGAAGGATCACCATGATAACGACAAAGGATAGACACACAGATAAGCTCTGGTCATCCTAGTACTGTATACCGTTTACTAGAGGTCACTAGTGGTGCTATACATTTTGTTGTAGCCCAGTGAAGAGGGACCATGATGATGAAGGATAGACACACAGATACATTCTGGTCATCCTAGCACTGTATACCATTTACTAGAGGTCACTAGCGGTGCTACACATTTTGTTGTAGCCCAATGAAGGGGACCATGATCATAATGATGGATAGACACACAGATAAGCTCTGGTCATCCTAGCAGTGTATACCGTTTACTAGAGGTCACTAGTGGTGCTATACATTTTGTTGCAGCCCAGGGAAGAGGGATCATGAAGGATATACACACAGATAAGCCCTGGTCATCCTAGCACTGTATACCACCATGATTATAATGAAGTATAGACACACAGATAAGCTCTGGTCATCCTAGCACATTATACCATTTACTAGAGTTCACTAGTGGTGCTATACATTGTGTTACAGCCCAGTGAAGGGGGACCATGATCATGATGAAGGATAGACACACATAAACTCCGGTCATCATAGCACTGTATACCATTTACTAGAGGTCACTAGTGGTGCCATACATTTTGTTGTAGCCCAGTGAAGGGGGACCATGATCAGGACGAGGGATAGACACACAGATAAGCTCTGGTCATCCTAGCACTGTATACCATTTAGTAGAGTTCACTAGTGGTGCTATACATTTTGTTGTAGTCCAGTGAAGGGGGACCATGATCAGGACGAAGGATATACACACAGATAAGCTCTGGTCATCCTAGCACTGTATACCATTTACTAGAGGTCACTAGCGGTGATATACATTTTGTTGTAGCCCAGTGAATGGGGACCATGATCATGAAGGATAGACACACAGATAAGCTCTGGTCATCCTAGCACTGTATACCGTTTACTAGAGGACACTAGTGGTGATATACATTTTGTTGCAGCCCAGGGAAGAGGGACCATGATCATGAAGGATATACACACAGATAAGCTCTGGTCATCCTAGCACTGTATACCATTTACTAGAGGTCACTAGTAATGCTATACATTTTGTTGCAGCCCAGTGAAGAGGGACCATGATCATGAAGGATAGACACACAGATAAGCTCTGATCATCCTAGCACTGTATACCATTTACTAGAGGTCACTAGTAATGCTATACATTTTGTTGTAGCCCAGTGAAGAGGGACCATGATCATGAACGATATACACACAGATAAGCTCTGGTCATCCTAGCACTCTATACCATTTACTAGAGGTCACTAGTAATGCTATACATTTTGTTGCAGCCCAGTGAAGAGGGACCATGATCATGAAGGATATACACACAGATAAGCTCTGGTCATCCTAGCACTGTATACCATTTACTAGAGGTCACTAGTAATGCTATACATTTTGTTGTAGCCCAGTGAAGAGGGACCATGATCATGAAGGATACACACACAGATAAGCTCTGGTCGTCCTAGCACTGTTTACCATTTACTAGAGGTCACTAGTGGTGCTATACATTTTGTTGTAGCCCAGTGAAGAGGGACCATGATGATGAAGGATAGACACACAGATAAGCTCTGGTCATCCTAGCACTGTATACCATTTACTAGAGGTCACTAGTGGTGATATACATTTTTTGCAGTCCAGTGAAGGGGGACCATGATCATGATGAAGGATAGACACACAGATAAGCTCTGGTCATCCTAGCACTGTATACCATTTACTAGAGGTCACTAGTGGTGATATACATTTTGTTGTAGCCCAGTGAAGGGGGACCATGATCATGAAGGATATACACACAGATAAGCTCTGGTCATCCTAGCACTGTATACCATTTACTAGAGGTCACAAGTGGTGCTATACATTTTGTTGCAGCCCAGTGAAGGGAAACCATGATTATATTGATGGATAGACACACAGATAAGCTCTGGGCATCCTAGCACTGTATACCATTTACTAGAGGTCACTAGTGGTGATATAGATTTTATTGTAGCCCAGTGAAGAGGGACTATGATCATGAAGGATAGACACACAGATATGTTCTGGTCTATCATAGTACTGTATACCATTTACTAGAGGTCACTAGTGGTGATATACATTTTGTTACAGCCCAGTGAATGGGGAGCATGATCACGACGATGGATAGACACACAGATAAGCTCTGGTCATCCTAGTACTGTATACCATTTACTATAGGTCACTAGTGGTACTATACACTTTGTTGTAGCTCAATGAAGGGGGACCATGATTATAATGAAGGATAGACACACAGATAAGCTCTGGTCATCCTAGCACAGTATACCATTTACTAGAGGTCACTAGTGGTACTATACAGTTTGTTGTAGCCCAGTGAAGGGGGACCAGGATTATAATGAAGGATAGACACACAGATAAGCTCTGGTAATCCTAGCACTGTATACCATTTACTAGAGGTCACTAGTGGTACTATACACTTTGTTGTAGCCCAGTGAAGGGGGACCATGATCATGATGAAGGATAGACACACAGATAAGCTCTGGTAATCCTAGCACTGTATACCATTTACTAGAGGTCACTAGTGGTGCTATACATTTTGTTGCAGCCCAGTGAAGAGGAACCATGATTACGACGAAGGATAGACACACAGATAAGCTCTGGTAATCCTAGCACTGTATACCATTTACTAGAGGTCACTAGTGGTGCTATACATTTTGTTGCAGCCCAGTGAAGAGGGACCATGATCATGAAGTATAGACACAGATAAGCTCTGGTCTATCATAGCACTGTATACCATTTACTAGAGGTCACTAGTGGTGCTATACATTTTGTTGCAGCCCAGTGAAGAGGGACCATGATTACGACGAAGGATAGACACACAGATAAGCTCTGGTCTATCATAGCACTGTACACCATTTACTAGAGGTCATTAGTGGTGCTATACATTTTGTTGCAGCCCAGGGAAGAGGGACCATGACCATGAAGGATAGACACACAGATAAGCTCTGGTCATCCTAGCACTGTATACCATTTACTAGAGGTCACTAGTGGTATTATACATTTTGTTGCAGCCCAGTGAAGAGTGACCATGATCATTAAGGATAGACACACAGATAAGCTCTGGTCATCCTAGCACTGTACACCATTTACTAGAGGTCACTAGTGGTGATATACTTTTTGTTGCAGCCCACTGCAGAGGGACCATGATCATGAAGGATACACACATTGATAAGCTCTGGTCATCCTAGCACTGTATACCATTTACTAGAGGTCACTAGTGATGATATACATTTTGTTACAGCCCTGTGAAGTGGGATGATGATCATGATGAAGGATAGACACACAGATACATTCTGGTCATCCTAGCACTGTATACCATTTACTAGAGGTCACTCCTGGTGATATACATTTTGTTGCAGCCCAGGGAAGAGGGACCATGACCATGAAGGATAGACACACAGATAAGCTCTGGTCATCCTAGCACTGTATACCATTTACTAGAGGTCACTAGTGGTGATATACATTTTGTTGCAGCCAAGTGAAGAGTGACCATGATCATTAAGGATAGACACACAGATAAGCTCTGGTCATCCTAGCACTGTACACCATTTACTAGAGGTCACTAGTGGTGATATACATTTTGTTACAGCCCAGTGAAGTGGGATCATGACCATTTACTAGAGGTTACTAGTGGTGCTATACATTTTGATGTAGCCCAGTGAAGAGGGACCATGATCATGACGAAGGATAGACACAAAGATAAGCTCTGGTCTATCATAACACTGTATACCATTTACTAGAGGTAACTAGAGGTGCTCTACATTTTGTTGCAGCCCAGTGAAGAGGGACCATGATCATGAAGGATAGACACACAGATAAGCTCTGGTCTATCATAGCACTGGATACCATTTACTAGAGGTCACTAGTAGTGCTATACATTTTGTTGTAGCCCAGTGAAGAGTGACCATGATCATGAAGGATACACACACAAATAAGCTCTGGTCATCATAGCACTGTATACCATTTACTAGAGTTCACTAGTGGTGCTATACATTTTGTTGTAGCCCAGTGAAGAGGGACCATGATCATGAAGGATAGACACACAGATAAGCTCTGGTCATCCTAGCACTGTATACCATTTACTAGAGATCACTAGTGGTGCTATACATTTTTTGCAGCCCAGTGAAGGGGGACCATGATCATGAAGGATAGACACACAGATAAGCTCTGGTCATCCTAGCACTGTATACCATTTACTAGAGATCACTAGTGGTGCTATACATTTTGTTGTAGCCCAGTGAAGAGGGACCATAATGATGAAGGATAGACACACAGATAAGCTCTGGTCATCCTAGCACTGTATACCATTTACTAGAGGTCACTAGTGGTGATATACATTTTTTGCAGCCCAGTGAAGAGGGACCATGACCATGAAGGATAGACACACAGATAAGCTCTGGTCATCCTAGCACTGAATACAATTTACTAGAGGTCACTAGTGGTGCTATACATTTTGTTGCAGCCCAGTGAAGTGGGACCATGATCACGACCAAGGATAGAAAACAAAGATAACCTCTGGTCATCCTAGCACTGTATACCATTTACTAGAGGTCAAAAGTGGTGATATACATTTTGTTTTAGCCCAGTGAAGGGGAACCATGATCATGAAGTATAGACACACACATAAGCTCTGGTCATCCTAGCACTGTATACCATTTACTAAAGGTCACTGGTGATGCTATACATTTTGTTGTGGCCCAGTGAAGGAGCACCATGATCACGACAAAGGATAGTCACACAGATAAGCTCTGGTCATCCTAGCACTGTATACCGTTTACTAGAGGTCACTAGTGGTGCTATACATTTTGTTGTAGCCCAGTGAAGAGGGACCATGATGATGAAGGATAGACACACAGATACATTCTGGTCATCCTAGCACTGTATACCATTTACTAGAGGTCACTAGCGGTGCTACACATTTTGTTGTAGCCCAATGAAGGGGACCATGATCATAATGATGGATAGACACACAGATAAGCTCTGGTCATCCTAGCAGTGTATACCGTTTACTAGAGCTCACTAGTGGTGCTATACATTTTGTTGCAGCCCAGGGAAGAGGGATCATGAAGGATATACACACAGATGAGCCCTGGTCATCCTAGCACTGTATACCACCATGATTATAATGAAGGATAGACACACAGATAAGCTCTGGTCATCCTAGCACATTATACCATTTACTAGAGTTCACTAGTGGTGCTATACATTGTGTTACAGCCCAGTGAAGGGGGACCATGATCATGATGAAGGATAGACACACAGATAAGCTCTGGTCTATCATAGCACTGTATACCATTTACTAGAGGTCACTAGTGGTGCTATACATTTTGTTGCAGCCCAGTGAAGAGGGACCATGATTACGACGAAGGATAGACACACAGATAAGCTCTGGTCTATCATAGCACTGTACACCATTTACTAGAGGTCATTAGTGGTGCTATACATTTTGTTGCAGCCCAGGGAAGAGGGACCATGACCATGAAGGATAGACACACAGATAAGCTCTGGTCATCCTAGCACTGTATACCATTTACTAGAGGTCACTAGTGGTGATATACATTTTGTTGCAGCCCAGTGCAGAGTGACCATGATCATTTAGGATAGACACACAGATAAGCTCTGGTCATCCTAGCACTGTACACCATTTACTAGAGGTCACTAGTGGTGATATACTTTTTGTTGCAGCCCAGTGCAGAGGGACCATGATCATGAAGGATACACACATTGATAAGCTCTGGTCATCCTAGCACTGTATACCATTTACTAGAGGTCACTAGTGATGATATACATTTTGTTACAGCCGTGTGAAGTGGGATGATGATCATGATGAAGGATAGACACACAGATACATTCTGGTCATCCTAGCACTGTATACCATTTACTAGAGGTCACTAGTGGTGCTATACATTTTGTTGTAGCCCAGTGAAGGGGGACCATGATCATGACGAAGGATAGACACAAAGATAAGCTCTGGTCTATCATAACACTTTATACCATTTACTAGAGGTAACTACAGGTGCTCTACATTTTGTTGCAGCCCAGTGAAGAGGGACCATGATCATGAAGGATAACACACAGATAAGCTCTGGTCTATCATAGCACTGTATACAATTTATTAGAGGTCACTAGTAGTGCTATACATTTTGTTGTAGCCCAGTGAAGAGGGACCATGATCAAGAAGGATACACACACAAATAAGCTCTGGTCATCATAGCACTGTATACCATTTACTAGAAATCACTAGTGGTGCTATACATTTTGTTGTAGCCCAGTGAAGAGGGACCATGATCATGAAGGATAGACACACAGATAAGCTCTGGTCATTCTAGCACTGTATACCATTTACTAGAGATCACTAGTGGTGCTATACATTTTGTTGTAGCCCAGTGAAGAGGGACCATAATGATGAAGGATAGACACACAGATAAGCTCTGGTCATCCTAGCACTGTATACCATTTACTAGAGGTCACTAGTGGTGCTATACATTTTATTGCAGCCCAGTGAAGAGGGACCATGATCATGAAGGATAGACACACAGATACGCTCTGGTCATCCTAGCACTCTAAACCATTTACTAGAGGTCACTCCTGGTGATATACATTTTGTTGCAGCCCAGGGAAGAGGGACCATGACCATGAAGGATAGACACACAGATAAGCTCTGGTCATCCTAGCACTGTATACCATTTACTAGAGGTCACTAGTGGTGATATACATTTTGTTGCAGCCCAGTGAAGAGTGACCATGATCATTAAGGATAGACACACAGATAAGCTCTGGTCATCCTAGCACTGTACACCATTTACTAGAGGTCACTAGTGGTGATATACTTTTTGTTGCAGCCCAGTGAAGAGGGACCATGATCATGAAGGATACACACATTGATAAGCTCTGGTTATCCTAGCACTGTATACCATTTACTAGAGGTCACTAGTGATGATATACATTTTGTTACAGCCCAGTGAAGTGGGATCATGACCATTTACTAGAGGTCACTAGTAGTGCTATACATTTTGTTGTAGCCCAGTGAAGAGGGACCATGATCATGAAGGATACACACACAAATAAGCTCTGGTCATCATAGCACTGTATACCATTTACTAGAGTTCACTAGTGGTGCTATACATTTTGTTGTAGCCCAGTGAAGAGGGACCATGATCATGAAGGATAGACACACAGATAAGCTCTGGTAATCCTAGCACTGTATACCATTTACTAGAGATCACTAGTGGTGCTATACATTTTTTGCAGCCCAGTGAAGGGGGACCATGATCATGAAGGATAGACACACAGATAAGCTCTGGTCATCCTAGCACTGTATACCATTTACTAGAGATCACTAGTGGTGCTATACAATTTGTTGTAGCCCAGTGAAGAGGGACCATAATGATGAAGGATAGACAGACAGATAAGCTCTGGTCATCCTAGCACTGTATACCATTTACTAGAGGTCACTAGTGGTGATATACATTTTTTGCAGCCCAGTGAAGAGGGACCATGACCATGAAGGATAGACACACAGATAAGCTCTGGTCATCCTAGCACTGAATACAATTTACTAGAGGTCACTAGTGGTGCTATACATTTTGTTGCAGCCCAGTGAAGTGGGACCATGATCACGACCAAGGATAGAAAACAAAGATAACCTCTGGTCATCCTAGCACTGTATACCATTTACTAGAGGTCACAAGTGGTGATATACATTTTGTTTTAGCCCAGTGAAGGGGAACCATGATCATGAAGTATAGACACACACATAAGCTCTGGTCATCCTAGCACTGTATACCATTTACTAAAGGTCACTGGTGATGCCATACATTTTGTTGTGGCCCAGTGAAGGATCACCATGATAACGACAAAGGATAGACACACAGATAAGCTCTGGTCATCCTAGTACTGTATACCGTTTACTAGAGGTCACTAGTGGTGCTATACATTTTGTTGTAGCCCAGTGAAGAGGGACCATGATGATGAAGGATAGACACACAGATACATTCTGGTCATCCTAGCACTGTATACCATTTACTAGAGGTCACTAGCGGTGCTACACATTTTGTTGTAGCCCAATGAAGGGGACCATGATCATAATGATGGATAGACACACAGATAAGCTCTGGTCATCCTAGCAGTGTATACCGTTTACTAGAGGTCACTAGTGGTGCTATACATTTTGTTGCAGCCCAGGGAAGAGGGATCATGAAGGATATACACACAGATAAGCCCTGGTCATCCTAGCACTGTATACCACCATGATTATAATGAAGTATAGACACACAGATAAGCTCTGGTCATCCTAGCACATTATACCATTTACTAGAGTTCACTAGTGGTGCTATACATTGTGTTACAGCCCAGTGAAGGGGGACCATGATCATGATGAAGGATAGACACACATAAGCTCCGGTCATCATAGCACTGTATACCATTTACTAGAGGTCACTAGTGGTGCCATACATTTTGTTGTAGCCCAGTGAAGGGGGACCATGATCAGGACGAAGGATAGACACACAGATAAGCTCTGGTCATCCTAGCACTGTATACCATTTAGTAGAGTTCACTAGTGGTGCTATACATTTTGTTGTAGTCCAGTGAAGGGGGACCATGATCAGGACGAAGGATATACACACAGATAAGCTCTGGTCATCCTAGCACTGTATACCATTTACTAGAGGTCACTAGCGGTGATATACATTTTGTTGTAGCCCAGTGAATGGGGACCATGATCATGAAGGATAGACACACAGATAAGCTCTGGTCATCCTAGCACTGTATACCGTTTACTAGAGGACACTAGTGGTGATATACATTTTGTTGCAGCCCAGGGAAGAGGGACCATGATCATGAAGGATATACACACAGATAAGCTCTGGTCATCCTAGCACTGTATACCATTTACTAGAGGTCACTAGTAATGCTATACATTTTGTTGCAGCCCAGTGAAGAGGGACCATGATCATGAAGGATAGACACACAGATAAGCTCTGATCATCCTAGCACTGTATACCATTTACTAGAGGTCACTAGTAATGCTATACATTTTGTTGTAGCCCAGTGAAGAGGGACCATGATCATGAACGATATACACACAGATAAGCTCTGGTCATCCTAGCACTCTATACCATTTACTAGAGGTCACTAGTAATGCTATACATTTTGTTGCAGCCCAGTGAAGAGGGACCATGATCATGAAGGATATACACACAGATAAGCTCTGGTCATCCTAGCACTGTATACCATTTACTAGAGGTCACTAGTAATGCTATACATTTTGTTGTAGCCCAGTGAAGAGGGACCATGATCATGAAGGATACACACACAGATAAGCTCTGGTCATCCTAGCACTGTTTACCATTTACTAGAGGTCACTAGTGGTGCTATACATTTTGTTGTAGCCCAGTGAAGAGGGACCATGATGATGAAGGATAGACACACAGATAAGCTCTGGTCATCCTAGCACTGTATACCATTTACTAGAGGTCACTAGTGGTGATATACATTTTTTGCAGTCCAGTGAAGGGGGACCATGATCATGATGAAGGATAGACACACAGAAAAGCTCTGGTCATCCTAGCACTGTATACCATTTACTAGAGGTCACTAGTGGTGATATACATTTTGTTGTAGCCCAGTGAAGGGGGACCATGATCATGAAGGATATACACACAGATAAGCTCTGGTCATCCTAGCACTGTATACCATTTACTAGAGGTCACTAGTGGTGCTATACATTTTGTTGCAGCCCAGTGAAGGGAAACCATGATTATATTGATGGATAGACACACAGATAAGCTCTGGGCATCCTAGCACTGTATACCATTTACTAGAGGTCACTAGTGGTGATATAGATTTTATTGTAGCCCAGTGAAGAGGGACTATGATCATGAAGGATAGACACACAGATATGTTCTGGTCTATCATAGTACTGTATACCATTTACTAGAGGTCACTAGTGGTGATATACATTTTGTTACAGCCCAGTGAATGGGGACCATGATCACGACAATGGATAGACACACAGATAAGCTCTGGTCATCCTAGTACTGTATACCATTTACTAGAGGTCACTAGTGGTACTATACACTTTGTTGTAGCCCAATGAAGGGGGACCATGATTATAATGAAGGATAGACACACAGATAAGCTCTGGTCATCCTAGCACAGTATACCATTTACTAGAGGTCACTAGTGGTACTATACAGTTTGTTGTAGCCCAGTGAAGGGGGACCATGATTATAATGAAGGATAGACACACAGATAAGCTCTGGTAATCCTAGCACTGTATACCATTTACTAGAGGTCACTAGTGGTACTATACACTTTGTTGTAGCCCAGTGAAGGGGGACCATGATCATGATGAAGGATAGACACACAGATAAGCTCTGGTAATCCTAGCACTGTATACCATTTACTAGAGGTCACTAGTGGTGCTATACATTTTGTTGCAGCCCAGTGAAGAGGAACCATGATTACGACGAAGGATAGACACACAGATAAGCTCTGGTAATCCTAGCACTGTATACCATTTACTAGAGGTCACTAGTGGTGCTATACATTTTGTTGCAGCCCAGTGAAGAGGGACCATGATCATGAAGTATAGACACAGATAAGCTCTGGTCTATCATAGCACTGTATACCATTTACTAGAGGTCACTAGTGGTGCTATACATTTTGTTGCAGCCCAGTGAAGAGGGACCATGATTACGACGAAGGATAGACACACAGATAAGCTCTGGTCTATCATAGCACTGTACACCATTTACTAGAGGTCATTAGTGGTGCTATACATTTTGTTGCAGCCCAGGGAAGAGGGACCATGACCATGAAGGATAGACACACAGATAAGCTCTGGTCATCCTAGCACTGTATACCATTTACTAGAGGTCACTAGTGGTATTATACATTTTGTTGCAGCCCAGTGAAGAGTGACCATGATCATTAAGGATAGACACACAGATAAGCTCTGGTCATCCTAGCACTGTACACCATTTACTACAGGTCACTAGTGGTGATATACTTTTTGTTGCAGCCCACTGCAGAGGGACCATGATCATGAAGGATACACACATTGATAAGCTCTGGTCATCCTAGCACTGTATACCATTTACTAGAGGTCACTAGTGATGATATACATTTTGTTACAGCCCTGTGAAGTGGGATGATGATCATGATGAAGGATAGACACACAGATACATTCTGGTCATCCTAGCACTGTATACCATTTACTAGAGGTCACTCCTGGTGATATACATTTTGTTGCAGCCCAGGGAAGAGGGACCATGACCATGAAGGATAGACACACAGATAAGCTCTGGTCATCCTAGCACTGTATACCATTTACTAGAGGTCACTAGTGGTGATATACATTTTGTTGCAGCCAAGTGAAGAGTGACCATGATCATTAAGGATAGACACACAGATAAGCTCTGGTCATCCTAGCACTGTACACCATTTACTAGAGGTCACTAGTGGTGATATACATTTTGTTACAGCCCAGTGAAGTGGGATCATGACCATTTACTAGAGGTTACTAGTGGTGCTATACATTTTGATGTAGCCCAGTGAAGAGGGACCATGATCATGACGAAGGATAGACACAAAGATAAGCTCTGGTCTATCATAACACTGTATACCATTTACTAGAGGTAACTAGAGGTGCTCTACATTTTGTTGCAGCCCAGTGAAGAGGGACCATGATCATGAAGGATAGACACACAGATAAGCTCTGGTCTATCATAGCACTGGATACCATTTACTAGAGGTCACTAGTAGTGCTATACATTTTGTTGTAGCCCAGTGAAGAGTGACCATGATCATGAAGGATACACACACAAATAAGCTCTGGTCATCATAGCACTGTATACCATTTACTAGAGTTCACTAGTGGTGCTATACATTTTGTTGTAGCCCAGTGAAGAGGGACCATGATCATGAAGGATAGACACACAGATAAGCTCTGGTCATCCTAGCACTGTATACCATTTACTAGAGATCACTAGTGGTGCTATACATTTTTTGCAGCCCAGTGAAGGGGGACCATGATCATGAAGGATAGACACACAGATAAGCTCTGGTCATCCTAGCACTGTATACCATTTACTAGAGATCACTAGTGGTGCTATACATTTTGTTGTAGCCCAGTGAAGAGGGACCATAATGATGAAGGATAGACACACAGATAAGCTCTGGTCATCCTAGCACTGTATACCATTTACTAGAGGTCACTAGTGGTGATATACATTTTTTGCAGCCCAGTGAAGAGGGACCATGACCATGAAGGATAGACACACAGATAAGCTCTGGTCATCCTAGCACTGAATACAATTTACTAGAGGTCACTAGTGGTGCTATACATTTTGTTGCAGCCCAGTGAAGTGGGACCATGATCACGACCAAGGATAGAAAACAAAGATAACCTCTGGTCATCCTAGCACTGTATACCATTTACTAGAGGTCACAAGTGGTGATATACATTTTGTTTTAGCCCAGTGAAGGGGAACCATGATCATGAAGTATAGACACACACATAAGCTCTGGTCATCCTAGCACTGTATACCATTTACTAAAGGTCACTGGTGATGCTATACATTTTGTTGTGGCCCAGTGAAGGAGCACCATGATCACGACAAAGGATAGACACACAGATAAGCTCTGGTCATCCTAGCACTGTATACCGTTTACTAGAGGTCACTAGTGGTGCTATACATTTTGTTGTAGCCCAGTGAAGAGGGACCATGATGATGAAGGATAGACACACAGATACATTCTGGTCATCCTAGCACTGTATACCATTTACTAGAGGTCACTAGCGGTGCTACACATTTTGTTGTAGCCCAATGAAGGGGACCATGATCATAATGATGGATAGACACACAGATAAGCTCTGGTCATCCTAGCAGTGTATACCGTTTACTAGAGCTCACTAGTGGTGCTATACATTTTGTTGCAGCCCAGGGAAGAGGGATCATGAAGGATATACACACAGATGAGCCCTGGTCATCCTAGCACTGTATACCACCATGATTATAATGAAGGATAGACACACAGATAAGCTCTGGTCATCCTAGCACATTATACCATTTACTAGAGTTCACTAGTGGTGCTATACATTGTGTTACAGCCCAGTGAAGGGGGACCATGATCATGATGAAGGATAGACACACAGATAAGCTCTGGTCTATCATAGCACTGTATACCATTTACTAGAGGTCACTAGTGGTGCTATACATTTTGTTGCAGCCCAGTGAAGAGGGACCATGATTACGACGAAGGATAGACGCACAGATAAGCTCTGGTCTATCATAGCACTGTACACCATTTACTAGAGGTCATTAGTGGTGCTATACATTTTGTTGCAGCCCAGGGAAGAGGGACCATGACCATGAAGGATAGACACACAGATAAGCTCTGGTCATCCTAGCACTGTATACCATTTACTAGAGGTCACTAGTGGTGATATACATTTTGTTGCAGCCCAGTGCAGAGTGACCATGATCATTAAGTATAGACACACAGATAAGCTCTGGTCATCCTAGCACTGTACACCATTTACTAGAGGTCACTAGTGGTGATATACTTTTTGTTGCAGCCCAGTGAAGAGGGACCATGATCATGAAGGATATACACACAGATAAGCTCTGGTCATCCTAGCACTGTATACCATTTACTAGAGGTCACTAGTAATGCTATACATTTTGTTGCAGCCCAGTGAAGAGGGACCATGATCATGAAGGATAGACACACAGATAAGCTCTGATCATCCTAGCACTCTATACCATTTACTAGAGGTCACTAGTAATGCTATACATTTTGTTGCAGCCCAGTGAAGAGGGACCATGATCATGAAGGATATACACACAGATAAGCTCTGGTCATCCTAGCACTGTATACCATTTACTAGAGGTCACTAGTAATGCTATACATTTTGTTGTAGCCCAGTGAAGAGGGACCATGATCATGAAGGATACACACACAGATAAACTCTGGTCATCCTAGCACTGTTTACCATTTACTAGAGGTCACTAGTGGTGCTATACATTTTGTTGTAGCCCAGTGAAGAGGGACCATGATGATGAAGGATAGACACACAGGTAAGCTCTGGTCATCCTAGCACTGTATACCATTTACTAGAGGTCACTAGTGGTGATATACATTTTTTGCAGTCCAGTGAAGGGGGACCATGATCATGATGAAGGATAGACACACAGATAAGCTCTGGTCATCCTAGCACTGTATACCATTTACTAGAGGTCACTAGTGGTGATATACATTTTGTTGTAGCCCAGTGAAGGGGGACCATGATCATGAAGGATATACACACAGATAAGCTCTGGTCATCCTAGCACTGTATACCATTTACTAGAGGTCACTAGTGGTGATATAGATTTTATTGTAGCCCAGTGAAGAGGGACTATGATCATGAAGGATAGACACACAGATATGTTCTGGTCTATCATAGTACTGTATACCATTTACTAGAGGTCACTAGTGGTGATATACATTTTGTTACAGCCCAGTGAATGGGGACCATGATCACGACGATGGATAGACACACAGATAAGCTCTGGTCATCCTAGTACTGTATACCATTTACTAGAGGTCACTAGTGGTACTATACACTTTGCTGTAGCCCAATGAAGGGGGACCATGATTATAATGAAGGATAGACACACAGATAAGCTCTGGTCATCCTAGCACAGTATACCATTTACTAGAGGTCACTAGTGGTACTATACAGTTTGTTGTAGCCCAGTGAAGGGGGACCATGATTATAATGAAGGATAGACACACAGATAAGCTCTGGTAATCCTAGCACTGTATACCATTTACTAGAGGTCACTAGTGGTGCTATACATTTTGTTGCAGCCCAGTGAAGAGGGACCATGATCATGAAGTATAGACACACGAATAAGCTCTGGTCTATCATAGCACTGTATACCATTTACTAGAGGTCACTAGTGGTGCTATACATTTTGTTGCAGCCCAGTGAAGAGGGACCATGATCATGAAGTATAGACACACAGATAAGCTCTGGTCCATCATAGCACTGTATACCATTTACTAGAGGTCACTAGTGGTGCTATACATTTTGTTGCAGCCCAGTGAAGAGGGACCATGATCATGAAGTATAGACACACAGATAAGCTCTGGTCTATCAGAGCACTGTATACCATTTACTAGAGGTCACTAGTGGTGCTATACATTTTGTTGCAGCCCAGTGAAGAGGGACCATGATTACGACGAAGGATAGACACACAGATAAGCTCTGGTAATCCTAGCACTGTATACCATTTACTAGAGGTCACTAGTGGTGCTATACATTTTGTTGCAGCCCAGTGAAGAGGGACCATGATCATGAAGTATAGACACACAGATAAGCTCTGGTCTATCATAGCACTGTATACCATTTACTAGAGGTCACTAGTGGTGCTATACATTTTGTTGCAGCCCAGTGAAGAGGGACCATGATTACGACGAAGGATAGACACACAGATAAGCTCTGGTCTATCATAGCACTGTACACCATTTACTAGAGGTCATTAGTGGTGCTATACATTTTGTTGCAGCCCAGGGAAGAGGGACCATGACCATGAAGGATAGACACACAGATAAGCTCTGGTCATCCTAGCACTGTATACCATTTACTAGAGGTCACTAGTGGTGATATACATTTTGTTGCAGCCCAGTGAAGAGTGACCCTGATCATTAAGGATAGACACACAGATAAGCTCTGGTCATCCTAGCACTGTACACCATTTAATAGAGGTCACTAGTGGTGATATACTTTTTCTTGCAGCCCACTGCAGAGGGACCATGATCATGAAGGATACACACATTGATAAACTCTGGTCATCCTAGCACTGTATACCATTTACTAGAGGTCACTAGTGATGATATACATTTTGTTACAGCCCTGTGAAGTGGGATGATGATCATGATGAAGGATAGACACACAGATACATTCTGGTCATCCTAGCACTGTATACCATTTACTAGAGGTCACTAGTGGTGCTATACATTTTGTTGTAGCCCAGTGAAGAGGGACCATGATCAAGAAGGATACACACACAAATAAGCTCTGGTCATCATAGCACTGTATACCATTTACTAGAGTTCACTAGTGGTGCTATACATTTTGTTGTAGCCCAGTGAAGGGGGACCATGATCATGACGAAGGATAGACACAAAGATAAGCTCTGGTCTATCATAACACTGTATACCATTTACTAGAGGTAACTACAGGTGCTCTACATTATGTTGCAGCCCAGTGAAGAGGGACCATGATCATGAAGGATAACACACAGATAAGTTCTGGTCTATCATAGCACTGTATACAATTTATTAGAGGTCACTAGTAGTGCTATACATTTTGTTGTAGCCCAGTGAAGAGGGACCATGATCAAGAAGGATACACACACAAATAAGCTCTGGTCATCATAGCACTGTATACCATTTACTAGAGTTCACTAGTGGTGCTATACATTTTGTTGTAGCCCAGTGAAGAGGGACCATGATCATGAAGGATAGACACACAGATAAGCTCTGGTCATTCTAGCACTGTATACCATTTACTAGAGATCACTAGTGGTGCTATACATTTTGTTGTAGCCCAGTGAAGGGGGACCATAATGATGAAGGATAGACACACAGATAAGCTCTGGTCATCCTAGCACTGTATACCATTTACTAGAGGTCACTAGTGGTGATATACATTTTGTTGCAGCCCAGTGAAGAGTGACCATGATCATTAAGGATAGACACACAGATAAGCTCTGGTCATCCTAGCACTGTACACCATTTACTAGTGGTGATATACTTTTTGTTGCAGCCCAGTGAAGAGGGACCATGATCATGAAGGATACACACATTGATAAGCTCTGGTTATCCTAGCACTGTATACCATTTACTAGAGGTCACTAGTGATGATATACATTTTGTTACAGCCCAGTGAAGTGGGATCATGATCATGATGAAGGATAGACACACAGATACATTCTGGTCATCCTAGCACTGTATACCATTTACTAGAGGTCACTAGTGGTGCTATACATTTTGTTGTAGCCCAATGAAGGGGACCATGATCATAATGATGGATAGACACGCAGATAAGCTCTGGTCATCCTAGCACTGTATACCATTTACTAGAGGTTACTAGTGGTGCTATACATTTTGATGTAGCCCAGTGAAGAGGGACCAAGATCATGACGAAGGATAGACACAAAGATAAGCTCTGGTCTATCATAACACTGTATACCATTTACTAGAGGTAACTAGAGGTGCTCTACATTTTGTTGCAGCCCAGTGAAGAGGGACCATGATCATGAAGAATAGACACACAGATAAGCTCTGGTCTATCATAGCACTGGATACCATTTACTAGAGGTCACTAGTAGTGCTATACATTTTGTAGTAGCCCAGTGAAGAGGGACCATGATCATGAAGGATACACACACAAATAAGCTCTGGTCATCATAGCACTGTATACCATTTACTAGAGTTCACTAGTGGTGCTATACATTTTGTTGTAGCCCAGTGAAGAGGGACCATGATCATGAAGGATAGACACACAGATAAGCTCTGGTCATCCTAGCACTGTATACCATTTACTAGAGATCACTAGTGGTGCTATACATTTTTTGCAGCCCAGTGAAGGGGGACCATGATCATGAAGGATAGACACACAGATAAGCTCTGGTCATCCTAGCACTGTATACCATTTACTAGAGATCACTAGTGGTGCTATACATTTTGTTGTAGCCCAGTGAAGAGGGACCATAATGATGAAGGATAGACACACAGATAAGCTCTGGTCATCCTAGCACTGTATACCATTTACTAGACGTCACTAGTGGTGATATACATTTTTTGCAGACCAGTGAAGAGGGACCATGACCATGAAGGATAGACACACAGATAAGCTGTGGTCATCCTAGCACTGAATACAATTTACTAGAGGTCACTAGTGGTGCTATACATTTTGTTGCAGCCCAGTGAAGTGGGACCATGATCAGGACCAAGGATAGACACAAAGATAATCTTTGGTCATCCTAGCACTGTATACCATTTACTAGAGGTCACAAGTGGTGATATACATTTTGTTTTAGCCCAGTGAAGGGGAACCATGATCATGAAGTATAGACACACACTTAAGCTCTGGTCATCCTAGCACTGTATAACATTTACTAAAGGTCACTGGTGATGCTATACATTTTGTTGTGGCCCAGTGAAGGAGCACCATGATCACGACAAAGGATAGACACACAGATAAGCTCTGGTCATCCTAGCACTGTATACCGTTTACTAGAGGTCACTAGTGGTGATATACATTTTGTTGTAGCCTAGTGAAGGGGGACTATGATCATGATGGATAGACACACAGATAAGCTCTGTTCATCATAGTACTGTATACCATTTACTAGAGGTCACTAGTGGTGATATACATTTTGTTACAGCCCAGTGAATGGGCACCATGATTATAATGAAGGATAGACACACAGCTAAGCTCTGGTCATCCTAGCACTGTATACCATTTACTAGAGGTCACTAGTGGTGATATACCTTTTGTTAGAGCCCAGTGAATGGGGACAATGATTATAATGAAGGATAGACACACAGCTAAGCTCTGGTCATCCTAGCACTGTATACCATTTACTAGAGGTCACTAGTGGTGATATACATTTTGTTAGAGCCCAGTGAATGGGGACCATGATTATAATGAAGGATAGATACACAGATACGTTCTGGTCTATCATAGTACTGTATACCATTTACTAGAGGTCACTAGTGTTGATATACATTTTGTTGTAACCCAGTGAAGGGAGACCATGATTATAATGAAGGATAGACACACAGATAAGCTCTGGTCATCCTAGCACTGTATACCATTTACTAGAGTTCACTAATAGTGCCATACATTGTGTTACAGCCCAGTGAAGGGGTACCATGATCATGATGAAGGATAGACACACATAAGCTCCGGTCATCATAGCACCTTATACCATTTACTAGAGGTCACTAGTAATGCTATACATTTTGTTGTAGCCCAGTGAAGAGGGACCATGTTCATGAAGGATACACACACAGATAAGCTCTGGTCATCCTAGCACTGTTTACCATTTACTAAAGCTCACTTAGTGGTGCTATACATTTTGTTGTATACCAGTGAAGAGGGACCATGATTATGAAGGATAAACACACAGATAAGCTCTGGTCATCCTAGCACTGTACACTATTTACTAGAGGTCACTAGCAATGTTATACATTTTGTTGTAGCCCAGTGAAGGGGGACCATGATCATGAAGGATAGACACACAGATAAGCTCTGGTCATCCTAGCAGTATATACCGTTCACTAGAGGTCACTAGTGGTGCTATACATTTTGTTGCAGCCCAGGGAAGAGGGATCATGAAGGATATACACACAGATAAGCCCTGGTCATCCTAGCACTGTATACCATTTACTAGAGGTCACTAGTGGTGATATACATTTTGTTACAGCCCAGTGAAGAGGGATCATCACCATGAAGGATAGACACACAGATAAGCTCTGGTCATCCTAGCACTGTATACCAGTTACTAGAGGTCACTAGTGGTGATATACATTTTGTTGCAGCCCAGTGAAGAGTGACCAAGATCATTAAGGATAGACACACAGATAAGCTCTGGTCATCCTAACACTGTACACCATTTACTAGAGGTCATTAGTGGTGATATACATTTTGTTACAGCCCAGTGAATGGGGACCATGATCATGATGAAGGATAGACACACATAAGCTCTAGTCATCCTAGCACTGTATACCATTTACTAGAGGTCACTGGTGATGCTATACATTTTGTTGTAACCCAGTGAAGGAGGACCATGATCACGACCAAGGATAGACACACAGATAAGCTCTGATCATCCTAGCACTGTATACCATTTACTAGAGGTCACTAGTGGTGATATACATTTTGTTATAGCCCGGTGAAGGGGGACCATGATCATGATGGATAGACACACAGATAAGCTCTGGTCATCCTAGCACTGTATACCATTTACTAGAGGTCACTAGTGGTGATATACATTTTGTTAGAGCCCAGTGAATGGGCACCATGATTATAATGAAGGATAGACACACAGATACGTTCTGGTCTATCATAGTACTGTATACCATTTACTAAAGGTCACTAGTGGTGATATACATTTTGTTGTAGCCCAGTGAAGGGAGACCATGATTATAATGAAGGATAGACACACATAAGCTCTGGTCATCATAGTACTGTATACCATTTACTAGAGGTCACTAGTGGTGATGTACATTTTGTTACAGCCCTGTGAATGGGGACCATGATTATAATGAAGGATAGACACACAGATACGTTCTGTTCATCCTAGCACTGTATACCATTTACTAGAGGTCACTAGTGGTGCTATACATTTTGTTGTAGGCCAGTGAACGGGGACCATGATCATGATGAAGGATAGACACACAGATAAGCTCTGGTCATCCTAGCACTGTATACCATTTACTAGAGGTCACTAGTGGTGCTATACATTTTGTTATAGCCCAGTGAAGGGGGACCATGATCATGACGAAGGATATACACACAGATAAGCTCTGGTCATCCTAGCACTGTATACATTTACTAGAGGTCACTAGTGGTGCTATACATTGTGTTACAGCCCAGTCAAGGGGGACCATGATCATGATGAAGGATAGACACACATAACCTCCGGTCATCATAGCACTGTATACAATTTACTAGAGGTTACTAGTGATGCTATACATTTTGTTGTAGCTCAGTGAACAGGGACCATGATCATGAAGGATAGACACACAGTAAAGCTCTGGTCATCCTAGCACTGTATACCATTTAATAGAGGTCACTAGTGGTGATATACATTTTATTGCAGCCCAGTGAAGGGGGACCATGATCACGACGAAGGATAGACACACAGATAAGCTCTGGTCATCCAAGCACTGTATACCATTTACTAGAGGTCACTAGTGGTGCTATACATTTTGTTGCAGCCCAGTGAAGGGAAACCATGATTATAATGATAGATAGACACACAGATAAGCTCTGGTCATCCTAGCACTGTATACCATTTACTAGAGGTCACTAGTGGTGCTATACATTTTGTTGCAGCCCAGTGAAGAGGGACCATGATCATGAAGTATAGACACACAGATAAGCTCTGGTCTATCATAGCACTGTATACCATTTACTAGAGGTCACTAGTGGTGCTATACATTTTGTTGCAGCCCAGTGAAGAGGGACCATGATTACGACGAAGGATAGACACACAGATAAGCTCTGGTCTATCATAGCACTGTACACCATTTACTAGAGGTCATTAGTGGTGCTATACATTTTGTTGCAGCCCAGGGAAGAGGGACCACGATCATGAAGGATAGACACACAGATAAGCTCTGGTCATCCTAGCACTGTATACGGTTTACTATAGGTCACTAGTGGTGCCATACATTTTGTTGCAGCCCAGGGAAGAGGGTTCGTGAAGGATATACACACAGATAAGCTCTGGTCATCCTAGCACTGTATAACATTTACTAGAGATCACCAGTGGTGATATACATTTTATTGCAGCCCAGTGAAGGGGGACCATGATCACGACGAAGGATAGACACACAGATAAGCTCTGGTCATCCAAGCACTGTATACCATTTACTAGAGGTCACTAGTGGTGCTATACATTTTGTTGCAGCCCAGTGAAGGGAAACCATGATTATAATGATAGATAGACACACAGATAAGCTCTGGTCATCCTAGCACTGTATACCATTTACTAGAGGTCACTAGTGGTGCTATACATTTTGTTGCAGCCCAGTGAAGAGGGACCATGATCATGAAGTATAGACACACAGATAAGCTCTGGTCTATCATAGCACTGTATACCATTTACTAGAGGGCACTAGTAATGCTATACATTTTGTTGTAGCCCATTGAAGAGGGACCATGATCATGAAGGATACACACACAGATAAGCTCTGGTCATCTTAGCACTGTTTACCATTTACTAGAGGTCACTAGTGGTGTTATACATTTTGTTGTAGCCCAGTGAAGAGGGACCATGATGATGAAGGATAGACACACAGATAAGCTCTGGTCATCCTAGCACTGTATACCATTTACTAGAGGTCACTAGTGGTGCTATACATTTTGTTGCAGCCTAGTAAAGGGGAACCATGATCACGACCAAGGATAGACACAAAGATAAGCTCTGGTCATCCTAGCACTGTATACCATTTACTAGAGGTCACTAGTGGTGATATACATTTTGTTGTAGCCCAGTGAAGGGGGACCACGATCATGAAGGATAGACACACAGATAAGCTCTGGTCATCCTAGCACTGTATACGGTTTACTATAGGTCACTAGTGGTGCCATACATTTTGTTGCAGCCCAGTGAAGGGGGACCATGATCACGACGAAGGATAGACACACAGATAAGCTCTGGTCATCCAAGCACTGTATACCATTTACTAGAGGTCACTAGTGGTGCTATACATTTTGTTGCAGCCCAGTGAAGGGAAACCATGATTATAATGATAGATAGACACACAGATAAGCTCTGGTCATCCTAGCACTGTATACCATTTACTAGAGGTCACTAGTGGTGCTATACATTTTGTTGCAGCCCAGTGAAGAGGGACCATGATCATGAAGTATAGACACACAGATAAGCTCTGGTCTATCATAGCACTGTATACCATTTACTAGAGGTCACTAGTGGTGCTATACATTTTGTTGCAGCCCAGTGAAGAGGGACCATGATTACGACGAAGGATAGACACACAGATAAGCTCTGGTCTATCATAGCACTGTACACCATTTACTAGAGGTCATTAGTGGTGCTATACATTTTGTTGCAGCCCAGGGAAGAGGGACCATGACCATGAAGGATAGACACACAGATAAGCTCTGGTCATCCTAGCACTGTATACCATTTACTAGAGGTCACTAGTGGTGATATACATTTTGTTGCAGCCCAGTGAAGAGTGACCATGATCATTAAGGATAGACACACAGATAAGCTCTGGTCATCCTAGCACTGTACACCATTTACTAGAGGTCACTAGTGGTGATATACTTTTTGTTGCAGCCCACTGCAGAGGGACCATGATCATGAAGGATACACACATTGATAAGCTCTGGTCATCCTAGCACTGTATACCATTTACTAGAGCTCACTAGTGATGATATACATTTTGTTACAGCCCTGTGAAGTGGGATGATGATCATGATGAAGGATAGACACACAGATACATTCTGGTCATCCTAGCACTGTATACCATTTACTAGAGGTCACTAGTGGTGCTATACATTTTGTTGTAGCCCAATGAAGGGGACCATGATCATAATGATGGATAGACACACAGATAAGCTCTGGTCATCCTAGCACTGTATACCATTTACTAGAGGTTACTAGTGGTGCTATACATTTTGTTGTAGCCCAGTGAAGGGGGACCATGATCATGACGAAGGATAGACACAAAGATAAGCTCTGGTCTATCAAAACACTGTATACCATTTACTAGAGGTAACTAGTAGTGCTATACATTTTGTTGTAGCCCAGTGAAGAGGGACCATGATCAAGAAGGATACACACACAAATAAGCTCTGGTCATCATAGCACTGTATACCATTTACTAGAGATCACTAGTGGTGCTATACATTTTGTTGTAGCCCAGTGAAGAGGGACCATAATGATGAAGGATAGACACACAGATATGCTCTGGTCATCCTAGCACTGTATACCATTTACTAGAGGTCACTAGTGGTGATATACATTTTGTTGGAGCCCAGTGAAGAGGGACCATGATCATGAAGGATAGACACACAGATACGCTCTGGTCATCCTAGCACTCTAAACCATTTACTAGAGGTCACTAGTGGTGATATACATTTTGTTGCAGCCCAGGGAAGAGGGACCATGACCATGAAGGATAGACACACAGATAAGCTCTGGTCATCCTAGCACTGTATACCATTTACTAGAGGTCACTAGTGGTGATATACATTTTGTTGCAGCCCAGTGAAGAGTGACCATGATCATTAAGGATAGACACACAGATAAGCTCTGGTCATCCTAGCACTGTACACCATTTACTAGAGGTCACTAGTGGTGATATACTTTTTGTTGCAGCCCAGTGAAGAGGGACCATGATCATGAAGGATACACACATTGATAAGCTCTGGTTATCCTAGCACTGTATACCATTTACTAGAGGTCACTAGTGATGATATACATTTTGTTACAGCCCAGTGAAGTGGGATCATGATCATGATGAAGGATAGACACACAGATACATTCTGGTCATCCTAGCACTGTATACCATTTACTAGAGGTCACTAGTGGTGCTATACATTTTGATGTAGCCCAGTGAAGAGGGACCATGATCATGACGAAGGATAGACACAAAGATAAGCTCTGGTCTATCATAACACTGTATACCATTTACTAGAGGTAACTAGAGGTGCTCTACATTTTGTTGCAGCCCAGTGAAGAGGGACCATGATCATGAAGGATAGACACACAGATAAGCTCTGGTCTATCATAGCACTGGATACCATTTACTAGAGGTCACTAGTAGTGCTATACATTTTGTTGTAGCCCAGTGAAGAGGGACCATGATCATGAAGGATACACACACAAATAAGCTCTGGTCATCATAGCACTGTATACCATTTACTAGAGTTCACTAGTGGTGTTATACATTTTGTTGTAGCCCAGTGAAGAGGGACCATGATCATGAAGGATAGACACACAGATAAGCTCTGGTCATCCTAGCACTGTATACCATTTACTAGAGATCACTAGTGGTGCTATACATTTTTTGCAGCCCAGTGAAAGGGGACCATGATCATGAAGGATAGACACACAGATAAGCTCTGGTCATCCTAGCACTGTATACCATTTACTAGAGATCACTAGTGGTGCTATACATTTTGTTGTAGCCCAGTGAAGAGGGACCATAATGATGAAGGATAGACACACAGATAAGCTCTGGTCATCCTAGCACTGTATACCATTTACTAGAGGTCACTAGTAGTGATATACATTTTTTGCAGCCCAGTGAAGAGGGACCATGACCATGAAGGATAGACACACAGATAAGCTGTGGTCATCCTAGCACTGAATACAATTTACTAGAGGTCACCAGTGGTGCTATACATTTTTTTGCAGCCCAGTGAAGTGGGACCATGATCACGACCAAGGATAGACACAAAGATAACCTCTGGTCATCCTAGCACTGTATACCATTTACTAGAGGTCACAAGTGGTGATATACATTTTGTTTTAGCCCAGTGAAGGGTAACCATGATCATGAAGTATAGACACACACATAAGCTCTGGTCATCCTAGCACTGTATACCATTTACTAAAGGTCACTGGTGATGCTATACATTTTGTTGTGGCCCAGTGAAGGAGCACCATGATCACGACAAAGGATAGACACACAGATAAGCTCTGGTCATCCTAGCACTGTATACCGTTTACTAGAGGTCACTAGTGGTTATATACATTTTGTTGTAGCCTAGTGAAGGTGGACTATGATCATGATGGATAGACACACAGATAAGCTCTGTTCATCATAGTACTGTATACCATTTACTAGAGGTCACTAGTGGTGATATACATTTTGTTACAGCCCAGTGAATGGGGACCATGATTATAATGAAGGTTAGACACACAGCTAAGCTCTGGTCATCCTAGCACTGTATACCATTTACTAGAGATCACTAGTGGTGATATACATTTTGTTAGAGCCCAGTGAATGGGGACCATGATTATAATGAAGGATAGACACACAGCTAAGCTCTGGTCATCCTAGCACTCTATACCATTTACTAGAGGTCACTAGTGGTGATATACATTTTGTTAGAGCCCAGTGAATGGGGACCATGATTATAATGAAGGATAGATACACAGATACGTTCTGGTCTATCATAGTACTGTATACCATTTACTAGAGGTCACTAGTGGTGATATACATTTTGTTGTAACCCAGTGAAGGGAGACCATGATTATAATGAAGGATAGACACACAGATAAGCTCTGGTCTTCCTAGCACTGTATACCATTTACTAGAGTTCACTAGTAGTGCCATACATTGTGTTACAGCCCAGTGAAGGGGTACCATGATCATGATGAAGGATAGACACACATAAGCTCCGGTCATCATAGCACCTTATACCATTTACTAGAGGTCACTAGTAATGCTATACATTTTCTTGTAGCCCAGTGAAGAGGGACCATGTTCATGAAGGATACACACACAGATAAGCTCTGGTCATCCTAGCACTGTTTACCATTTACTAGAGCTCACTTAGTGGTGCTATACATTTTGTTGTATACCAGTGAAGAGGGACCATGATGATGAAGGATAGACACACAGATAAGCTCTGGTCATCCTAGCACTGTATACCATTTACTAGAGGTCACTAGCAATGTTATACATTTTGTTGTAGCCCAGTGAAGGGGGACCATGATCATGAAGGATAGACACACAGATAAGCTCTGGTCATCCTAGCAGTGTATACCGTTCACTAGAGGTCACTAGTAGTGCTATACATTTTGTTGCAGCCCAGGGAAGAGGGATCATGAACGATATACACACAGATAAGCCCTGGTCATCCTAGCACTGTATACCATTTACTAGAGGTCACTAGTGGTGATATACATTTTGTTGCAGCCCAGTGAAGAGTGACCATGATCATTAAGGATAGACACACAGATAAGCTCTGGTCATCCTAACACTGTACACCATTTACTAGAGGTCATTAGTGGTGATATACATTTCGTTACAGCCCAGTGAATGGGGACCATGATCATGATGAAGGATAGACACACATAAGCTCTGGTCATCCTAGCACTGTATACCATTTACTAGAGGTCACTGGTGATGCTATACATTTTGTTGTAACCCAGTGAAGGAGGACCATGATCACGACCAAGGATAGACACACAGATAAGCTCTGATCATTCTAGCACTGTATACCATTTACTAGAGGTCACTAGTGGTGATATACATTTTGTTATAGCCCGGTGAAGGGGGACCATGATCATGACGGATAGACACACAGATAAGCTCTGGTCATCCTAGCACTGTATACCATTTACTAGAGGTCACTAGTGGTGATATACATTTTGTTAGAGCCCAGTGAATGGGCACCATGATTATAATGAAGGATAGAAACACAGATACGTTCTGGTCTATCATAGTACTGTATACCATTTACTAAAGGTCACTAGTGGTGATATACATTTTGTTGTAGCCCAGTGAAGGGAGACCATGATTATAATGAAGGATAGACACACATAAGCTCTGGTCATCATAGTACTGTATACCATTTACTAGAGGTCACTAGTGGTGATGTACATTTTGTTACAGCCCTGTGAATGGGGACCATGATTATAATGAAGGATAGACACACAGATACGTTCTGTTCATCCTAGCACTGTATACCATTTACTAGAGGTCACTAGTGGTGCTATACATTTTGTTGTAGGCCAGTGAACGGGGACTATGATCATGATGAAGGATAGACACACAGATAAGCTCTGGTCATCCTAACACTGTATACCATTTACTAGAGGTCACTAGTGGTGCTATACATTTTGTTGTAGCCCAGTGAAGGGGGACCATGATCATGACGAAGGATAGACACACAGATAAGCTCTGGTCATCCTAGCACTGTATACATTTACTAGAGGTCACTAGTGGTGATATACATTTTGTTGTATCCCAGTGAAGGGTGACCATGATTATAATGAAGGATAGGAACACAGATAACCTCTGGTCATCCTAGCACTGTATACCATTTACTAGAGTTCACTAGTGGTGCTATACATTGTGTTACAGCCCAGTCAAGGGGGACCATGATCATGATGAAGGATAGACACACATAACCTGCGGTCATCATAGCACTGTATACAATTTACTAGAGGTTACTAGTGATGCTATACATTTTGTTGTAGCTCAGTGAAAAGGGACCATGATCATGAAGGATAGACACACAGTAAAGCTCTGGTCATCCTAGCACTGTATACCATTTAATAGAGGTCACTAGTAGTGCTATACATTTTGTTGTAGCCCAGTGAAGCGGCACCATGATGATGAAGGATAGACACACATAAGCTCCGGTCATCAGAGCACTGTATACCATTTACTAGAGGGCACTAGTAATGCTATACATTTTGTTGTAGCCCATTGAAGAGGGACCATGATCATGAAGGATACACGCACAGATAAGCTCTGGTCATCCTAGCACTGTTTACCATTTACTAGAGGTCACTAGTGGTGCTATACATTTTGTTGTAGCCCAGTGAAGAGGGACCATGATGATGAAGGATAGACACACAGATAAGCTCTGGTCATCCTAGCACTGTATACCATTTACTAGAGGTCACTAGTGGTGCTATACATTTTGTTGCAGCCTAGTAAAGGGGGACCATGATCACGACCAAGGATAGACACAAAGATAAGCTCTGGTCATCCTAGCACTGTATACCATTTACTAGAGGTCACTAGTGGTGATATACATTTTGTTGTAGCCCAGTGAAGAGGGACCACGATCATGAAGGATAGACACACAGATAAGCTCTGGTCATCCTAGCACTGTATACGGTTTACTATAGGTCACTAGTGGTGCTATACATTTTGTTGCAGCCCAGGGAAGAGGGTTCATGAAGGATATACACACAGATAAGCTCTGGTCATCCTAGCACTGTATAACATTTACTAGAGATCACTAGTGGTGATATACATTTTATTGCAGCCCAGTGAAGGGGGACCATGATCACGACGAAGGATAGACACACAGATAAGCTCTGGTCATCCAAGCACTGTATACCATTTACTAGAGGTCACTAGTGGTGCTATACATTTTGTTGCAGCCCAGTGAAGGGAAACCATGATTATAATGATGGATAGACACACAGATAAGCTCTGGTCATCCTAGCACTGTATACCATTTACTAGAGGTCACTAGTGGTGATATACATTTTGTTGTAGCCCAGTGAAGACGGACCATGATCATGAAGGAGATCACACAGATAAGCTCTGATCATCCTAGCACTGTATACCATTTACAAGAGGTCCGTAGTGGTGCTATACATTTTGTTGCAGCCCAGTGAAGAGGGACCATTATTATGAAGGATAGACACACAGATATGCTCTGGTCATCCTAGCACTGTATACCATTTACTAGAGGTCACTAGTGGTGATATACATTTTGTGGTAGCCCAGTGAAGAGGGACCATGATCATGAAGGATAGACACCCAGATACGCTCTGGTCATCCTAGCACTGTATACCATTTACTAGAGGTCACTAGTGGTGATATACATTTTGTTGCAGCCCAGTAAAGAGGGACCATGACCATGATGGATAGACACACAGATAAGCTCTGGTCATCCTAGCACTATATACCATTTACTAAAGGTCACTGGTGATGCTATACATTTTGTTGTGGCCCAGTGAAGGAGGACCATGATCACGACAAAGGATAGACACACAGATAAGCTCTGGTCATCCTAGCACTGTATACCATTTACTAGAGGTCACTAGTGGTGATATACATTTTGTTGCAGCCCAGTGCAGAGTGACCATGATCATTAAGGATAGACACACAGTTAAGCTCTGGTCATCCTAGCACTGTACACCATTTACTAGAGGTCACTAGTGGTGATATACTTTTTGTTGCAGCCCAGTGAAGAGGGACCATGATCATGAAGGATATACACACAGATAAGCTCTGGTCATCCTAGCACTGTATACCATTTACTAGAGGTCACTAGTAATGCTATACATTTTGTTGCAGCCCAGTGAAGAGGGACCATGATCATGAAGGATAGACACACAGATAAGCTCTGATCATCCTAGCACTCTATACCATTTACTAGAGGTCACTAGTGGTGATATACATTTTGTTGTTGCCTAGTGAAGGGGGACTATGATCCTGATGGATAGACACACAGATAAGCTCTGTTCATCATAGTACTGTATACCATTTACTAGAGGTCACTAGTGGTGATATACATTTTGTTACAGCCCAGTGAATGGGGCCCATGATTATAATGAAGGATAGACACACAGCTAAGCTCTGGTCATCCTAGCACTGTATACCATTTACTTGAGGTCACTAGTGGTGATATACATTTTGTTGCAGCCCAGTGAAGAGGGACCATGACCATGAAGGATAGACACACAGATAAGCTCCGGTCATCCTAACACTGTATACCATTTACTAGAGGTCACTAGTGGTGACATACATTTTGCTGCAGCCCAGTGAAGAGTGACCATGATCATTAAGGATAGACACACATATAAGCTCTGGTCATCATAGCACCTTATACCATTTACTAGAGGTCACTAGTAATGCTATACATTTTGTTGTAGCCCAGTGAAGAGGGACCATGATCATGAAGGATACACACACAGAGAAGCTCTGGTCATCCTAGCACTGTTTACCATTTACTAGAGGTCACTAGTGGTGCTATACATTTTGTTGTAGCCCAGTGAAGAGGGACCATGATGATGAAGGATAGACACACAGATAAGCTCTGGTCATCCTAGCACTGTATACCATTTACTAGAGGTCACTAGCAGTGATACACATTTTGTTGTAGCCCAGTGAAGGGGGACCATGATCATGAAGGATAGACACACAGATAAGCTCTGGTCATCCTAGCAGTGTATACCGTTTACTAGAGGTCACTAGTGGTGCTATACATTTTGTTGCAGCCCAGGGAAGAGGGATCATGAAGGACATACACACAGATAAGCCCTGGTCATCCTAGCACTGTATACCACCATGATTATAATGAAGGATAGACACACAGATAAGCTCTGGTCATCCTAGCACTGTATACCATTTACTAGAGTTCACTAGTGGTGCTATACATTTTGTTGCAGCCCAGGGAAGAGGGACAATGATCATGAAGGATATACACACAGATAAGCTCTGGTCATCCTAGCACTGTATACCATTTAGTAGAGTTCACTAGTGGTGCTATACATTTTGTTGTAGCCCAGTGAAGGGGGACCATGATCAGGACGAAGGATATACACACAGATAAGCTCTGGTCATCCTAGCACTGTATACCATTTACTAGAGGTCACTAGCAGTGATATACATTTTGTTGTAGCCCAGTGAATGGGGACCATGATCATGAAGGATAGACACACAGATAAGCTCTGGTCATCCTAGCACTGTATACCGTTTACTAGAGGACACTAGTGGTGCTATACATTTTGTTGCAGCCCAGGGAAGAGGGACAATGATCATGAAGGATATACACACAGATAAGCTCTGGTCATCCTAGCACTGTATACCATTTACTAGAGGTCACTAGTAATGCAATAAATTTTGTTGCAGCCCAGTGAAGAGGGACCATGATCATGAAGGATAGACACACAGATAAGCTCTGATCATCCTAGCACTGTATACCATTTACTAGAGGTCACTAGTAATGCTATACATTTTGTTGTAGCCCAGTGAAGAGGGACCATGATCATGAAGGATATATACACAGATAAGCTCTGGTCATCCTAGCACTCTATACCATTTACTAGAGGTCACTAGTAATGCTATACATTTTGTTGCAGCCCAGTGAAGAGGGACCATGATCATGAAGGATATACACACAGATAAGCTCTGGTCATCCTAGCACTGTATACCATTTACTAGAGGTCACTAGTAATGCTGTACATTTTGTTGTAGCCCAGTGAAGAGGGACCATGATCATGAAGGATACACACACAGATAAGCTCTGGTCATCCTAGCACTGTTTACCATTTACTAGAGGTCACTAGTGGTGCTATACATTTTGTTGTAGCCCAGTGAAGAGGGACCATGATGATGAAGGATAGACACACAGATAAGCTCTGGTCATCCTAGCACTGTATACCATTTACTAGAGGTCACTAGTGGTGATATACATTTTTTGCAGTCCAGTGAAGGGGGACCATGATCATGATGAAGGATAGACACACAGATAAGCTCTGGTCATCCTAGCACTGTATACCATTTACTAGAGGTCACTAATGGTGATATACATTTTGTTGTAGCCCAGTGAAGGGGGACCATGATCATGAAGGATATACACACAGATAAGCTCTGGTCATCCTAGCACTGTATACCATTTACTAGAGGTCACTAGTGGTGCTATACATTTTGTTGTAGCCCAGTGAAGGGGGACCATGATCATGACGAAGGATAGACACAAAGATAAGCTCTGGTCTATCATAACACTTTATACCATTTACTAGAGGTAACTACAGGTGCTCTACATTTTGTTGCAGCCCAGTGAAGAGGGACCATGATCATGAAGGATAACACACAGATAAGCTCTGGTCTATCATAGCACTGTATACAATTTATTAGAGGTCACTAGTAGTGCTATACATTTTGTTGTAGCCCAGTGAAGAGGGACCATGATCAAGAAGGATACACACACAAATAAGCTCTGGTCATCATAGCACTGTATACCATTTACTAGAAATCACTAGTGGTGCTATACATTTTGTTGTAGCCCAGTGAAGAGGGACCATGATCATGAAGGATAGACACACAGATAAGCTCTGGTCATTCTAGCACTGTATACCATTTACTAGAGATCACTAGTGGTGCTATACATTTTGTTGTAGCCCAGTGAAGAGGGACCATAATGATGAAGGATAGACACACAGATAAGCTCTGGTCATCCTAGCACTGTATACCATTTACTAGAGGTCACTAGTGGTGCTATACATTTTATTGCAGCCCAGTGAAGAGGGACCATGATCATGAAGGATAGACACACAGATACGCTCTGGTCATCCTAGCACTCTAAACCATTTACTAGAGGTCACTCCTGGTGATATACATTTTGTTGCAGCCCAGGGAAGAGGGACCATGACCATGAAGGATAGACACACAGATAAGCTCTGGTCATCCTAGCACTGTATACCATTTACTAGAGGTCACTAGTGGTGATATACATTTTGTTGCAGCCCAGTGAAGAGTGACCATGATCATTAAGGATAGACACACAGATAAGCTCTGGTCATCCTAGCACTGTACACCATTTACTAGAGGTCACTAGTGGTGATATACTTTTTGTTGCAGCCCAGTGAAGAGGGACCATGATCATGAAGGATACACACATTGATAAGCTCTGGTTATCCTAGCACTGTATACCATTTACTAGAGGTCACTAGTGATGATATACATTTTGTTACAGCCCAGTGAAGTGGGATCATGACCATTTACTAGAGGTCACTAGTAGTGCTATACATTTTGTTGTAGCCCAGTGAAGAGGGACCATGATCATGAAGGATACACACACAAATAAGCTCTGGTCATCATAGCACTGTATACCATTTACTAGAGTTCACTAGTGGTGCTATACATTTTGTTGTAGCCCAGTGAAGAGGGACCATGATCATGAAGGATAGACACACAGATAAGCTCTGGTAATCCTAGCACTGTATACCATTTACTAGAGATCACTAGTGGTGCTATACATTTTTTGCAGCCCAGTGAAGGGGGACCATGATCATGAAGGATAGACACACAGATAAGCTCTGGTCATCCTAGCACTGTATACCATTTACTAGAGATCACTAGTGGTGCTATACAATTTGTTGTAGCCCAGTGAAGAGGGACCATAATGATGAAGGATAGACAGACAGATAAGCTCTGGTCATCCTAGCACTGTATACCATTTACTAGAGGTCACTAGTGGTGATATACATTTTTTGCAGCCCAGTGAAGAGGGACCATGACCATGAAGGATAGACACACAGATAAGCTCTGGTCATCCTAGCACTGAATACAATTTACTAGAGGTCACTAGTGGTGCTATACATTTTGTTGCAGCCCAGTGAAGTGGGACCATGATCACGACCAAGGATAGAAAACAAAGATAACCTCTGGTCATCCTAGCACTGTATACCATTTACTAGAGGTCACAAGTGGTGATATACATTTTGTTTTAGCCCAGTGAAGGGGAACCATGATCATGAAGTATAGACACACACATAAGCTCTGGTCATCCTAGCACTGTATACCATTTACTAAAGGTCACTGGTGATGCTATACATTTTGTTGTGGCCCAGTGAAGGATCACCATGATAACGACAAAGGATAGACACACAGATAAGCTCTGGTCATCCTAGTACTGTATACCGTTTACTAGAGGTCACTAGTGGTGCTATACATTTTGTTGTAGCCCAGTGAAGAGGGACCATGATGATGAAGGATAGACACACAGATACATTCTGGTCATCCTAGCACTGTATACCATTTACTAGAGGTCACTAGCGGTGCTACACATTTTGTTGTAGCCCAATGAAGGGGACCATGATCATAATGATGGATAGACACACAGATAAGCTCTGGTCATCCTAGCAGTGTATACCGTTTACTAGAGGTCACTAGTGGTGCTATACATTTTGTTGCAGCCCAGGGAAGAGGGATCATGAAGGATATACACACAGATAAGCCCTGGTCATCCTAGCACTGTATACCACCATGATTATAATGAAGTATAGACACACAGATAAGCTCTGGTCATCCTAGCACATTATACCATTTACTAGAGTTCACTAGTGGTGCTATACATTGTGTTACAGCCCAGTGAAGGGGGACCATGATCATGATGAAGGATAGACACACATAAGCTCCGGTCATCATAGCACTGTATACCATTTACTAGAGGTCACTAGTGGTGCCATACATTTTGTTGTAGCCCAGTGAAGGGGGACCATGATCAGGACGAAGGATAGACACACAGATAAGCTCTGGTCATCCTAGCACTGTATACCATTTAGTAGAGTTCACTAGTGGTGCTATACATTTTGTTGTAGTCCAGTGAAGGGGGACCATGATCAGGACGAAGGATATACACACAGATAAGCTCTGGTCATCCTAGCACTGTATACCATTTACTAGAGGTCACTAGCGGTGATATACATTTTGTTGTAGCCCAGGGAATGGGGACCATGATCATGAAGGATAGACACACAGATAAGCTCTGGTCATCCTAGCACTGTATACCGTTTACTAGAGGACACTAGTGGTGATATACATTTTGTTGCAGCCCAGGGAAGAGGGACCATGATCATGAAGGATATACACACAGATAAGCTCTGGTCATCCTAGCACTGTATACCATTTACTAGAGGTCACTAGTAATGCTATACATTTTGTTGCAGCCCAGTGAAGAGGGACCATGATCATGAAGGATAGACACACAGATAAGCTCTGATCATCCTAGCACTGTATACCATTTACTAGAGGTCACTAGTAATGCTATACATTTTGTTGTAGCCCAGTGAAGAGGGACCATGATCATGAACGATATACACACAGATAAGCTCTGGTCATCCTAGCACTCTATACCATTTACTAGAGGTCACTAGTAATGCTATACATTTTGTTGCAGCCCAGTGAAGAGGGACCATGATCATGAAGGATATACACACAGATAAGCTCTGGTCATCCTAGCACTGTATACCATTTACTAGAGGTCACTAGTAATGCTATACATTTTGTTGTAGCCCAGTGAAGAGGGACCATGATCATGAAGGATACACACACAGATAAGCTCTGGTCATCCTAGCACTGTTTACCATTTACTAGAGGTCACTAGTGGTGCTATACATTTTGTTGTAGCCCAGTGAAGAGGGACCATGATGATGAAGGATAGACACACAGATAAGCTCTGGTCATCCTAGCACTGTATACCATTTACTAGAGGTCACTAGTGGTGATATACATTTTTTGCAGTCCAGTGAAGGGGGACCATGATCATGATGAAGGATAGACACACAGAAAAGCTCTGGTCATCCTAGCACTGTATACCATTTACTAGAGGTCACTAGTGGTGATATACATTTTGTTGTAGCCCAGTGAAGGGGGACCATGATCATGAAGGATATACACACAGATAAGCTCTGGTCATCCTAGCACTGTATACCATTTACTAGAGGTCACTAGTGGTGCTATACATTTTGTTGCAGCCCAGTGAAGGGAAACCATGATTATATTGATGGATAGACACACAGATAAGCTCTGGGCATCCTAGCACTGTATACCATTTACTAGAGGTCACTAGTGGTGATATAGATTTTATTGTAGCCCAGTGAAGAGGGACTATGATCATGAAGGATAGACACACAGATATGTTCTGGTCTATCATAGTACTGTATACCATTTACTAGAGGTCACTAGTGGTGATATACATTTTGTTACAGCCCAGTGAATGGGGACCATGATCACGACAATGGATAGACACACAGATAAGCTCTGGTCATCCTAGTACTGTATACCATTTACTAGAGGTCACTAGTGGTACTATACACTTTGTTGTAGCCCAATGAAGGGGGACCATGATTATAATGAAGGATAGACACACAGATAAGCTCTGGTCATCCTAGCACAGTATACCATTTACTAGAGGTCACTAGTGGTACTATACAGTTTGTTGTAGCCCAGTGAAGGGGGACCATGATTATAATGAAGGATACACACACAAATAAGCTCTGGTCATCATAGCACTGTATACCATTTACTAGAGTTCACTAGTGGTGCTATACATTTTGTTGTAGCCCAGTGAAGAGGGACCATGATCATGAAGGATAGACACACAGATAAGCTCTGGTAATCCTAGCACTGTATACCATTTACTAGAGATCACTAGTGGTGCTATACATTTTTTGCAGCCCAGTGAAGGGGGACCATGATCATGAAGGATAGACACACAGATAAGCTCTGGTCATCCTAGCACTGTATACCATTTACTAGAGATCACTAGTGGTGCTATACAATTTGTTGTAGCCCAGTGAAGAGGGACCATAATGATGAAGGATAGACAGACAGATAAGCTCTGGTCATCCTAGCACTGTATACCATTTACTAGAGGTCACTAGTGGTGATATACATTTTTTGCAGCCCAGTGAAGAGGGACCATGACCATGAAGGATAGACACACAGATAAGCTCTGGTCATCCTAGCACTGAATACAATTTACTAGAGGTCACTAGTGGTGCTATACATTTTGTTGCAGCCCAGTGAAGTGGGACCATGATCACGACCAAGGATAGAAAACAAAGATAACCTCTGGTCATCCTAGCACTGTATACCATTTACTAGAGGTCACAAGTGGTGATATACATTTTGTTTTAGCCCAGTGAAGGGGAACCATGATCATGAAGTATAGACACACACATAAGCTCTGGTCATCCTAGCACTGTATACCATTTACTAAAGGTCACTGGTGATGCTATACATTTTGTTGTGGCCCAGTGAAGGATCACCATGATAACGACAAAGGATAGACACACAGATAAGCTCTGGTCATCCTAGTACTGTATACCGTTTACTAGAGGTCACTAGTGGTGCTATACATTTTGTTGTAGCCCAGTGAAGAGGGACCATGATGATGAAGGATAGACACACAGATACATTCTGGTCATCCTAGCACTGTATACCATTTACTAGAGGTCACTAGCGGTGCTACACATTTTGTTGTAGCCCAATGAAGGGGACCATGATCATAATGATGGATAGACACACAGATAAGCTCTGGTCATCCTAGCAGTGTATACCGTTTACTAGAGGTCACTAGTGGTGCTATACATTTTGTTGCAGCCCAGGGAAGAGGGATCATGAAGGATATACACACAGATAAGCCCTGGTCATCCTAGCACTGTATACCACCATGATTATAATGAAGTATAGACACACAGATAAGCTCTGGTCATCCTAGCACATTATACCATTTACTAGAGTTCACTAGTGGTGCTATACATTGTGTTACAGCCCAGTGAAGGGGGACCATGATCATGATGAAGGATAGACACACATAAGCTCCGGTCATCATAGCACTGTATACCATTTACTAGAGGTCACTAGTGGTGCCATACATTTTGTTGTAGCCCAGTGAAGGGGGACCATGATCAGGACGAAGGATAGACACACAGATAAGCTCTGGTCATCCTAGCACTGTATACCATTTAGTAGAGTTCACTAGTGGTGCTATACATTTTGTTGTAGTCCAGTGAAGGGGGACCATGATCAGGACGAAGGATATACACACAGATAAGCTCTGGTCATCCTAGCACTGTATACCATTTACTAGAGGTCACTAGCGGTGATATACATTTTGTTGTAGCCCAGGGAATGGGGACCATGATCATGAAGGATAGACACACAGATAAGCTCTGGTCATCCTAGCACTGTATACCGTTTACTAGAGGACACTAGTGGTGATATACATTTTGTTGCAGCCCAGGGAAGAGGGACCATGATCATGAAGGATATACACACAGATAAGCTCTGGTCATCCTAGCACTGTATACCATTTACTAGAGGTCACTAGTAATGCTATACATTTTGTTGCAGCCCAGTGAAGAGGGACCATGATCATGAAGGATAGACACACAGATAAGCTCTGATCATCCTAGCACTGTATACCATTTACTAGAGGTCACTAGTAATGCTATACATTTTGTTGTAGCCCAGTGAAGAGGGACCATGATCATGAACGATATACACACAGATAAGCTCTGGTCATCCTAGCACTCTATACCATTTACTAGAGGTCACTAGTAATGCTATACATTTTGTTGCAGCCCAGTGAAGAGGGACCATGATCATGAAGGATATACACACAGATAAGCTCTGGTCATCCTAGCACTGTATACCATTTACTAGAGGTCACTAGTAATGCTATACATTTTGTTGTAGCCCAGTGAAGAGGGACCATGATCATGAAGGATACACACACAGATAAGCTCTGGTCATCCTAGCACTGTTTACCATTTACTAGAGGTCACTAGTGGTGCTATACATTTTGTTGTAGCCCAGTGAAGAGGGACCATGATGATGAAGGATAGACACACAGATAAGCTCTGGTCATCCTAGCACTGTATACCATTTACTAGAGGTCACTAGTGGTGATATACATTTTTTGCAGTCCAGTGAAGGGGGACCATGATCATGATGAAGGATAGACACACAGAAAAGCTCTGGTCATCCTAGCACTGTATACCATTTACTAGAGGTCACTAGTGGTGATATACATTTTGTTGTAGCCCAGTGAAGGGGGACCATGATCATGAAGGATATACACACAGATAAGCTCTGGTCATCCTAGCACTGTATACCATTTACTAGAGGTCACTAGTGGTGCTATACATTTTGTTGCAGCCCAGTGAAGGGAAACCATGATTATATTGATGGATAGACACACAGATAAGCTCTGGGCATCCTAGCACTGTATACCATTTACTAGAGGTCACTAGTGGTGATATAGATTTTATTGTAGCCCAGTGAAGAGGGACTATGATCATGAAGGATAGACACACAGATATGTTCTGGTCTATCATAGTACTGTATACCATTTACTAGAGGTCACTAGTGGTGATATACATTTTGTTACAGCCCAGTGAATGGGGACCATGATCACGACAATGGATAGACACACAGATAAGCTCTGGTCATCCTAGTACTGTATACCATTTACTAGAGGTCACTAGTGGTACTATACACTTTGTTGTAGCCCAATGAAGGGGGACCATGATTATAATGAAGGATAGACACACAGATAAGCTCTGGTCATCCTAGCACAGTATACCATTTACTAGAGGTCACTAGTGGTACTATACAGTTTGTTGTAGCCCAGTGAAGGGGGACCATGATTATAATGAAGGATAGACACACAGATAAGCTCTGGTAATCCTAGCACTGTATACCATTTACTAGAGGTCACTAGTGGTACTATACACTTTGTTGTAGCCCAGTGAAGGGGGACCATGATCATGATGAAGGATAGACACACAGATAAGCTCTGGTAATCCTAGCACTGTATACCATTTACTAGAGGTCACTAGTGGTGCTATACATTTTGTTGCAGCCCAGTGAAGAGGAACCATGATTACGACGAAGGATAGACACACAGATAAGCTCTGGTAATCCTAGCACTGTATACCATTTACTAGAGGTCACTAGTGGTGCTATACATTTTGTTGCAGCCCAGTGAAGAGGGACCATGATCATGAAGTATAGACACAGATAAGCTCTGGTCTATCATAGCACTGTATACCATTTACTAGAGGTCACTAGTGGTGCTATACATTTTGTTGCAGCCCAGTGAAGAGGGACCATGATTACGACGAAGGATAGACACACAGATAAGCTCTGGTCTATCATAGCACTGTACACCATTTACTAGAGGTCATTAGTGGTGCTATACATTTTGTTGCAGCCCAGGGAAGAGGGACCATGACCATGAAGGATAGACACACAGATAAGCTCTGGTCATCCTAGCACTGTATACCATTTACTAGAGGTCACTAGTGGTATTATACATTTTGTTGCAGCCCAGTGAAGAGTGACCATGATCATTAAGGATAGACACACAGATAAGCTCTGGTCATCCTAGCACTGTACACCATTTACTAGAGGTCACTAGTGGTGATATACTTTTTGTTGCAGCCCACTGCAGAGGGACCATGATCATGAAGGATACACACATTGATAAGCTCTGGTCATCCTAGCACTGTATACCATTTACTAGAGGTCACTAGTGATGATATACATTTTGTTACAGCCCTGTGAAGTGGGATGATGATCATGATGAAGGATAGACACACAGATACATTCTGGTCATCCTAGCACTGTATACCATTTACTAGAGGTCACTCCTGGTGATATACATTTTGTTGCAGCCCAGGGAAGAGGGACCATGACCATGAAGGATAGACACACAGATAAGCTCTGGTCATCCTAGCACTGTATACCATTTACTAGAGGTCACTAGTGGTGATATACATTTTGTTGCAGCCAAGTGAAGAGTGACCATGATCATTAAGGATAGACACACAGATAAGCTCTGGTCATCCTAGCACTGTACACCATTTACTAGAGGTCACTAGTGGTGATATACATTTTGTTACAGCCCAGTGAAGTGGGATCATGACCATTTACTAGAGGTTACTAGTGGTGCTATACATTTTGATGTAGCCCAGTGAAGAGGGACCATGATCATGACGAAGGATAGACACAAAGATAAGCTCTGGTCTATCATAACACTGTATACCATTTACTAGAGGTAACTAGAGGTGCTCTACATTTTGTTGCAGCCCAGTGAAGAGGGACCATGATCATGAAGGATAGACACACAGATAAGCTCTGGTCTATCATAGCACTGGATACCATTTACTAGAGGTCACTAGTAGTGCTATACATTTTGTTGTAGCCCAGTGAAGAGTGACCATGATCATGAAGGATACACACACAAATAAGCTCTGGTCATCATAGCACTGTATACCATTTACTAGAGTTCACTAGTGGTGCTATACATTTTGTTGTAGCCCAGTGAAGAGGGACCATGATCATGAAGGATAGACACACAGATAAGCTCTGGTCATCCTAGCACTGTATACCATTTACTAGAGATCACTAGTGGTGCTATACATTTTTTGCAGCCCAGTGAAGGGGGACCATGATCATGAAGGATAGACACACAGATAAGCTCTGGTCATCCTAGCACTGTATACCATTTACTAGAGATCACTAGTGGTGCTATACATTTTGTTGTAGCCCAGTGAAGAGGGACCATAATGATGAAGGATAGACACACAGATAAGCTCTGGTCATCCTAGCACTGTATACCATTTACTAGAGGTCACTAGTGGTGATATACATTTTTTGCAGCCCAGTGAAGAGGGACCATGACCATGAAGGATAGACACACAGATAAGCTCTGGTCATCCTAGCACTGAATACAATTTACTAGAGGTCACTAGTGGTGCTATACATTTTGTTGCAGCCCAGTGAAGTGGGACCATGATCACGACCAAGGATAGAAAACAAAGATAACCTCTGGTCATCCTAGCACTGTATACCATTTACTAGAGGTCACAAGTGGTGATATACATTTTGTTTTAGCCCAGTGAAGGGGAACCATGATCATGAAGTATAGACACACACATAAGCTCTGGTCATCCTAGCACTGTATACCATTTACTAAAGGTCACTGGTGATGCTATACATTTTGTTGTGGCCCAGTGAAGGAGCACCATGATCACGACAAAGGATAGACACACAGATAAGCTCTGGTCATCCTAGCACTGTATACCGTTTACTAGAGGTCACTAGTGGTGCTATACATTTTGTTGTAGCCCAGTGAAGAGGGACCATGATGATGAAGGATAGACACACAGATACATTCTGGTCATCCTAGCACTGTATACCATTTACTAGAGGTCACTAGCGGTGCTACACATTTTGTTGTAGCCCAATGAAGGGGACCATGATCATAATGATGGATAGACACACAGATAAGCTCTGGTCATCCTAGCAGTGTATACCGTTTACTAGAGCTCACTAGTGGTGCTATACATTTTGTTGCAGCCCAGGGAAGAGGGATCATGAAGGATATACACACAGATGAGCCCTGGTCATCCTAGCACTGTATACCACCATGATTATAATGAAGGATAGACACACAGATAAGCTCTGGTCATCCTAGCACATTATACCATTTACTAGAGTTCACTAGTGGTGCTATACATTGTGTTACAGCCCAGTGAAGGGGGACCATGATCATGATGAAGGATAGACACACAGATAAGCTCTGGTCTATCATAGCACTGTATACCATTTACTAGAGGTCACTAGTGGTGCTATACATTTTGTTGCAGCCCAGTGAAGAGGGACCATGATTACGACGAAGGATAGACACACAGATAAGCTCTGGTCTATCATAGCACTGTACACCATTTACTAGAGGTCATTAGTGGTGCTATACATTTTGTTGCAGCCCAGGGAAGAGGGACCATGACCATGAAGGATAGACACACAGATAAGCTCTGGTCATCCTAGCACTGTATACCATTTACTAGAGGTCACTAGTGGTGATATACATTTTGTTGCAGCCCAGTGCAGAGTGACCATGATCATTAAGGATAGACACACAGATAAGCTCTGGTCATCCTAGCACTGTACACCATTTACTAGAGGTCACTAGTGGTGATATACTTTTTGTTGCAGCCCAGTGAAGAGGGACCATGATCATGAAGGATATACACACAGATAAGCTCTGGTCATCCTAGCACTGTATACCATTTACTAGAGGTCACTAGTAATGCTATACATTTTGTTGCAGCCCAGTGAAGAGGGACCATGATCATGAAGGATAGACACACAGATAAGCTCTGATCATCCTAGCACTCTATACCATTTACTAGAGGTCACTAGTAATGCTATACATTTTGTTGCAGCCCAGTGAAGAGGGACCATGATCATGAAGGATATACACACAGATAAGCTCTGGTCATCCTAGCACTGTATACCATTTACTAGAGGTCACTAGTAATGCTATACATTTTGTTGTAGCCCAGTGAAGAGGGACCATGATCATGAAGGATACACACACAGATAAACTCTGGTCATCCTAGCACTGTTTACCATTTACTAGAGGTCACTAGTGGTGCTATACATTTTGTTGTAGCCCAGTGAAGAGGGACCATGATGATGAAGGATAGACACACAGATAAGCTCTGGTCATCCTAGCACTGTATACCATTTACTAGAGGTCACTAGTGGTGATATACATTTTTTGCAGTCCAGTGAAGGGGGACCATGATCATGATGAAGGATAGACACACAGATAAGCTCTGGTCATCCTAGCACTGTATACCATTTACTAGAGGTCACTAGTGGTGATATACATTTTGTTGTAGCCCAGTGAAGGGGGACCATGATCATGAAGGATATACACACAGATAAGCTCTGGTCATCCTAGCACTGTATACCATTTACTAGAGGTCACTAGTGGTGATATAGATTTTATTGTAGCCCAGTGAAGAGGGACTATGATCATGAAGGATAGACACACAGATATGTTCTGGTCTATCATAGTACTGTATACCATTTACTAGAGGTCACTAGTGGTGATATACATTTTGTTACAGCCCAGTGAATGGGGACCATGATCACGACGATGGATAGACACACAGATAAGCTCTGGTCATCCTAGTACTGTATACCATTTACTAGAGGTCACTAGTGGTACTATACACTTTGCTGTAGCCCAATGAAGGGGGACCATGATTATAATGAAGGATAGACACACAGATAAGCTCTGGTCATCCTAGCACAGTATACCATTTACTAGAGGTCACTAGTGGTACTATACAGTTTGTTGTAGCCCAGTGAAGGGGGACCATGATTATAATGAAGGATAGACACACAGATAAGCTCTGGTAATCCTAGCACTGTATACCATTTACTAGAGGTCACTAGTGGTGCTATACATTTTGTTGCAGCCCAGTGAAGAGGGACCATGATCATGAAGTATAGACACACGAATAAGCTCTGGTCTATCATAGCACTGTATACCATTTACTAGAGGTCACTAGTGGTGCTATACATTTTGTTGCAGCCCAGTGAAGAGGGACCATGATCATGAAGTATAGACACACAGATAAGCTCTGGTCCATCATAGCACTGTATACCATTTACTAGAGGTCACTAGTGGTGCTATACATTTTGTTGCAGCCCAGTGAAGAGGGACCATGATCATGAAGTATAGACACACAGATAAGCTCTGGTCTATCAGAGCACTGTATACCATTTACTAGAGGTCACTAGTGGTGCTATACATTTTGTTGCAGCCCAGTGAAGAGGGACCATGATTACGACGAAGGATAGACACACAGATAAGCTCTGGTAATCCTAGCACTGTATACCATTTACTAGAGGTCACTAGTGGTGCTATACATTTTGTTGCAGCCCAGTGAAGAGGGACCATGATCATGAAGTATAGACACACAGATAAGCTCTGGTCTATCATAGCACTGTATACCATTTACTAGAGGTCACTAGTGGTGCTATACATTTTGTTGCAGCCCAGTGAAGAGGGACCATGATTACGACGAAGGATAGACACACAGATAAGCTCTGGTCTATCATAGCACTGTACACCATTTACTAGAGGTCATTAGTGGTGCTATACATTTTGTTGCAGCCCAGGGAAGAGGGACCATGACCATGAAGGATAGACACACAGATAAGCTCTGGTCATCCTAGCACTGTATACCATTTACTAGAGGTCACTAGTGGTGATATACATTTTGTTGCAGCCCAGTGAAGAGTGACCCTGATCATTAAGGATAGACACACAGATAAGCTCTGGTCATCCTAGCACTGTACACCATTTACTAGAGGTCACTAGTGGTGATATACTTTTTCTTGCAGCCCACTGCAGAGGGACCATGATCATGAAGGATACACACATTGATAAACTCTGGTCATCCTAGCACTGTATACCATTTACTAGAGGTCACTAGTGATGATATACATTTTGTTACAGCCCTGTGAAGTGGGATGATGATCATGATGAAGGATAGACACACAGATACATTCTGGTCATCCTAGCACTGTATACCATTTACTAGAGGTCACTAGTGGTGCTATACATTTTGTTGTAGCCCAATGAAGGGAACCATGATCATAATGATGGATAGACACACAGATAAGCTCTGGTCATCCTAGCACTGTATACCATTTACTAGAGGTTACTAGTGGTGCTATACATTTTGTTGTAGCCCAGTGAAGGGGGACCATGATCATGACGAAGGATAGACACAAAGATAAGCTCTGGTCTATCATAACACTGTATACCATTTACTAGAGGTAACTACAGGTGCTCTACATTTTGTTGCAGCCCAGTGAAGAGGGACCATGATCATGAAGGATAACACACAGATAAGTTCTGGTCTATCATAGCACTGTATACAATTTATTAGAGGTCACTAGTAGTGCTATACATTTTGTTGTAGCCCAGTGAAGAGGGACCATGATCAAGAAGGATACACACACAAATAAGCTCTGGTCATCATAGCACTGTATACCATTTACTAGAGTTCACTAGTGGTGCTATACATTTTGTTGTAGCCCAGTGAAGAGGGACCATGATCATGAAGGATAGACACACAGATAAGCTCTGGTCATTCTAGCACTGTATACCATTTACTAGAGATCACTAGTGGTGCTATACATTTTGTTGTAGCCCAGTGAAGGGGGACCATAATGATGAAGGATAGACACACAGATAAGCTCTGGTCATCCTAGCACTGTATACCATTTACTAGAGGTCACTAGCGGTGCTATACATTTTATTGCAGCCCAGTGAAGAGGGACCATGATCATGAAGTATATACACACAGATATGCTCTGGTCATCCTAGCACTGTATACCATTTACTAGAGGTCACTAGTGGTGATATACATTTTGTTGGAGCCCAGTGAAGAGGGACCATGATCATGAAGGATAAACACACAGATACGCTCTGGTCATCCTAGCACTCTAAACCATTTACTAGAGGTCACTAGTGGTGATATACATTTTGTTGCAGCCCAGGGAAGAGGGACCATGACCATGAAGGATAGACACACAGATAAGCTCTGGTCATCCTAGCACTGTATACCATTTACTAGAGGTCACTAGTGGTGATATACATTTTGTTGCAGCCCAGTGAAGAGTGACCATGATCATTAAGGATAGACACACAGATAAGCTCTGGTCATCCTAGCACTGTACACCATTTACTAGTGGTGATATACTTTTTGTTGCAGCCCAGTGAAGAGGGACCATGATCATGAAGGATACACACATTGATAAGCTCTGGTTATCCTAGCACTGTATACCATTTACTAGAGGTCACTAGTGATGATATACATTTTGTTACAGCCCAGTGAAGTGGGATCATGATCATGATGAAGGATAGACACACAGATACATTCTGGTCATCCTAGCACTGTATACCATTTACTAGAGGTCACTAGTGGTGCTATACATTTTGTTGTAGCCCAATGAAGGGGACCATGATCATAATGATGGATAGACACGCAGATAAGCTCTGGTCATCCTAGCACTGTATACCATTTACTAGAGGTTACTAGTGGTGCTATACATTTTGATGTAGCCCAGTGAAGAGGGACCAAGATCATGACGAAGGATAGACACAAAGATAAGCTCTGGTCTATCATAACACTGTATACCATTTACTAGAGGTAACTAGAGGTGCTCTACATTTTGTTGCAGCCCAGTGAAGAGGGACCATGATCATGAAGAATAGACACACAGATAAGCTCTGGTCTATCATAGCACTGGATACCATTTACTAGAGGTCACTAGTAGTGCTATACATTTTGTAGTAGCCCAGTGAAGAGGGACCATGATCATGAAGGATACACACACAAATAAGCTCTGGTCATCATAGCACTGTATACCATTTACTAGAGTTCACTAGTGGTGCTATACATTTTGTTGTAGCCCAGTGAAGAGGGACCATGATCATGAAGGATAGACACACAGATAAGCTCTGGTCATCCTAGCACTGTATACCATTTACTAGAGATCACTAGTGGTGCTATACATTTTTTGCAGCCCAGTGAAGGGGGACCATGATCATGAAGGATAGACACACAGATAAGCTCTGGTCATCCTAGCACTGTATACCATTTACTAGAGATCACTAGTGGTGCTATACATTTTGTTGTAGCCCAGTGAAGAGGGACCATAATGATGAAGGATAGACACACAGATAAGCTCTGGTCATCCTAGCACTGTATACCATTTACTAGACGTCACTAGTGGTGATAAACATTTTTTGCAGACCAGTGAAGAGGGACCATGACCATGAAGGATAGACACACAGATAAGCTGTGGTCATCCTAGCACTGAATACAATTTACTAGAGGTCACTAGTGGTGCTATACATTTTGTTGCAGCCCAGTGAAGTGGGACCATGATCAGGACCAAGGATAGACACAAAGATAATCTTTGGTCATCCTAGCACTGTATACCATTTACTAGAGGTCACAAGTGGTGATATACATTTTGTTTTAGCCCAGTGAAGGGGAACCATGATCATGAAGTATAGACACACACTTAAGCTCTGGTCATCCTAGCACTGTATAACATTTACTAAAGGTCACTGGTGATGCTATACATTTTGTTGTGGCCCAGTGAAGGAGCACCATGATCACGACAAAGGATAGACACACAGATAAGCTCTGGTCATCCTAGCACTGTATACCGTTTACTAGAGGTCACTAGTGGTGATATACATTTTGTTGTAGCCTAGTGAAGGGGGACTATGATCATGATGGATAGACACACAGATAAGCTCTGTTCATCATAGTACTGTATACCATTTACTAGAGGTCACTAGTGGTGATATACATTTTGTTACAGCCCAGTGAATGGGCACCATGATTATAATGAAGGATAGACACACAGCTAAGCTCTGGTCATCCTAGCACTGTATACCATTTACTAGAGGTCACTAGTGGTGATATACCTTTTGTTAGAGCCCAGTGAATGGGGACAATGATTATAATGAAGGATAGACACACAGCTAAGCTCTGGTCATCCTAGCACTGTATACCATTTACTAGAGGTCACTAGTGGTGATATACATTTTGTTAGAGCCCAGTGAATGGGGACCATGATTATAATGAAAGATAGATACACAGATACGTTCTGGTCTATCATAGTACTGTATACCATTTACTAGAGGTCACTAGTGTTGATATACATTTTGTTGTAACCCAGTGAAGGGAGACCATGATTATAATGAAGGATAGACACACAGATAAGCTCTGGTCATCCTAGCACTGTATACCATTTACTAGAGTTCACTAATAGTGCCATACATTGTGTTACAGCCCAGTGAAGGGGTACCATGATCATGATGAAGGATAGACACACATAAGCTCCGGTCATCATAGCACCTTATACCATTTACTAGAGGTCACTAGTAATGCTATACATTTTGTTGTAGCCCAGTGAAGAGGGACCATGTTCATGAAGGATACACACACAGATAAGCTCTGGTCATCCTAGCACTGTTTACCATTTACTAAAGCTCACTTAGTGGTGCTATACATTTTGTTGTATACCAGTGAAGAGGGACCATGATTATGAAGGATAAACACACAGATAAGCTCTGGTCATCCTAGCACTGTACACTATTTACTAGAGGTCACTAGCAATGTTATACATTTTGTTGTAGCCCAGTGAAGGGGGACCATGATCATGAAGGATAGACACACAGATAAGCTCTGGTCATCCTAGCAGTATATACCGTTCACTAGAGGTCACTAGTGGTGCTATACATTTTGTTGCAGCCCAGGGAAGAGGGATCATGAAGGATATACACACAGATAAGCCCTGGTCATCCTAGCACTGTATACCATTTACTAGAGGTCACTAGTGGTGATATACATTTTGTTACAGCCCAGTGAAGAGGGATCATCACCATGAAGGATAGACACACAGATAAGCTCTGGTCATCCTAGCACTGTATACCAGTTACTAGAGGTCACTAGTGGTGATATACATTTTGTTGCAGCCCAGTGAAGAGTGACCAAGATCATTAAGGATAGACACACAGATAAGCTCTGGTCATCCTAACACTGTACACCATTTACTAGAGGTCATTAGTGGTGATATACATTTTGTTACAGCCCAGTGAATGGGGACCATGATCATGATGAAGGATAGACACACATAAGCTCTAGTCATCCTAGCACTGTATACCATTTACTAGAGGTCACTGGTGATGCTATACATTTTGTTGTAACCCAGTGAAGGAGGACCATGATCACGACCAAGGATAGACACACAGATAAGCTCTGATCATCCTAGCACTGTATACCATTTACTAGAGGTCACTAGTGGTGATATACATTTTGTTATAGCCCGGTGAAGGGGGACCATGATCATGATGGATAGACACACAGATAAGCTCTGGTCATCCTAGCACTGTATACCATTTACTAGAGGTCACTAGTGGTGATATACATTTTGTTAGAGCCCAGTGAATGGGCACCATGATTATAATGAAGGATAGACACACAGATACGTTCTGGTCTATCATAGTACTGTATACCATTTACTAAAGGTCACTAGTGGTGATATACATTTTGTTGTAGCCCAGTGAAGGGAGACCATGATTATAATGAAGGATAGACACACATAAGCTCTGGTCATCATAGTACTGTATACCATTTACTAGAGGTCACTAGTGGTGATGTACATTTTGTTACAGCCCTGTGAATGGGGACCATGATTATAATGAAGGATAGACACACAGATACGTTCTGTTCATCCTAGCACTGTATACCATTTACTAGAGGTCACTAGTGGTGCTATACATTTTGTTGTAGGCCAGTGAACGGGGACCATGATCATGATGAAGGATAGACACACAGATAAGCTCTGGTCATCCTAGCACTGTATACCATTTACTAGAGGTCACTAGTGGTGCTATACATTTTGTTATAGCCCAGTGAAGGGGGACCATGATCATGACGAAGGATATACACACAGATAAGCTCTGGTCATCCTAGCACTGTATACATTTACTAGAGGTCACTAGTGGTGCTATACATTGTGTTACAGCCCAGTCAAGGGGGACCATGATCATGATGAAGGATAGACACACATAACCTCCGGTCATCATAGCACTGTATACAATTTACTAGAGGTTACTAGTGATGCTATACATTTTGTTGTAGCTCAGTGAACAGGGACCATGATCATGAAGGATAGACACACAGTAAAGCTCTGGTCATCCTAGCACTGTATACCATTTAATAGAGGTCACTAGTGGTGATATACATTTTATTGCAGCCCAGTGAAGGGGGACCATGATCACGACGAAGGATAGACACACAGATAAGCTCTGGTCATCCAAGCACTGTATACCATTTACTAGAGGTCACTAGTGGTGCTATACATTTTGTTGCAGCCCAGTGAAGGGAAACCATGATTATAATGATAGATAGACACACAGATAAGCTCTGGTCATCCTAGCACTGTATACCATTTACTAGAGGTCACTAGTGGTGCTATACATTTTGTTGCAGCCCAGTGAAGAGGGACCATGATCATGAAGTATAGACACACAGATAAGCTCTGGTCTATCATAGCACTGTATACCATTTACTAGAGGTCACTAGTGGTGCTATACATTTTGTTGCAGCCCAGTGAAGAGGGACCATGATTACGACGAAGGATAGACACACAGATAAGCTCTGGTCTATCATAGCACTGTACACCATTTACTAGAGGTCATTAGTGGTGCTATACATTTTGTTGCAGCCCAGGGAAGAGGGACCACGATCATGAAGGATAGACACACAGATAAGCTCTGGTCATCCTAGCACTGTATACGGTTTACTATAGGTCACTAGTGGTGCCATACATTTTGTTGCAGCCCAGGGAAGAGGGTTCGTGAAGGATATACACACAGATAAGCTCTGGTCATCCTAGCACTGTATAACATTTACTAGAGATCACTAGTGGTGATATACATTTTATTGCAGCCCAGTGAAGGGGGACCATGATCACGACGAAGGATAGACACACAGATAAGCTCTGGTCATCCAAGCACTGTATACCATTTACTAGAGGTCACTAGTGGTGCTATACATTTTGTTGCAGCCCAGTGAAGGGAAACCATGATTATAATGATAGATAGACACACAGATAAGCTCTGGTCATCCTAGCACTGTATACCATTTACTAGAGGTCACTAGTGGTGCTATACATTTTGTTGCAGCCCAGTGAAGAGGGACCATGATCATGAAGTATAGACACACAGATAAGCTCTGGTCTATCATAGCACTGTATACCATTTACTAGAGGGCACTAGTAATGCTATACATTTTGTTGTAGCCCATTGAAGAGGGACCATGATCATGAAGGATACACACACAGATAAGCTCTGGTCATCTTAGCACTGTTTACCATTTACTAGAGGTCACTAGTGGTGTTATACATTTTGTTGTAGCCCAGTGAAGAGGGACCATGATGATGAAGGATAGACACACAGATAAGCTCTGGTCATCCTAGCACTGTATACCATTTACTAGAGGTCACTAGTGGTGCTATACATTTTGTTGCAGCCTAGTAAAGGGGAACCATGATCACGACCAAGGATAGACACAAAGATAAGCTCTGGTCATCCTAGCACTGTATACCATTTACTAGAGGTCACTAGTGGTGATATACATTTTGTTGTAGCCCAGTGAAGGGGGACCACGATCATGAAGGATAGACACACAGATAAGCTCTGGTCATCCTAGCACTGTATACGGTTTACTATAGGTCACTAGTGGTGCCATACATTTTGTTGCAGCCCAGTGAAGGGGGACCATGATCACGACGAAGGATAGACACACAGATAAGCTCTGGTCATCCAAGCACTGTATACCATTTACTAGAGGTCACTAGTGGTGCTATACATTTTGTTGCAGCCCAGTGAAGGGAAACCATGATTATAATGATAGATAGACACACAGATAAGCTCTGGTCATCCTAGCACTGTATACCATTTACTAGAGGTCACTAGTGGTGCTATACATTTTGTTGCAGCCCAGTGAAGAGGGACCATGATCATGAAGTATAGACACACAGATAAGCTCTGGTCTATCATAGCACTGTATACCATTTACTAGAGGTCACTAGTGGTGCTATACATTTTGTTGCAGCCCAGTGAAGAGGGACCATGATTACGACGAAGGATAGACACACAGATAAGCTCTGGTCTATCATAGCACTGTACACCATTTACTAGAGGTCATTAGTGGTGCTATACATTTTGTTGCAGCCCAGGGAAGAGGGACCATGACCATGAAGGATAGACACACAGATAAGCTCTGGTCATCCTAGCACTGTATACCATTTACTAGAGGTCACTAGTGGTGATATACATTTTGTTGCAGCCCAGTGAAGAGTGACCCTGATCATTAAGGATAGACACACAGATAAGCTCTGGTCATCCTAGCACTGTACACCATTTACTAGAGGTCACTAGTGGTGATATACTTTTTCTTGCAGCCCACTGCAGAGGGACCATGATCATGAAGGATACACACATTGATAAACTCTGGTCATCCTAGCACTGTATACCATTTACTAGAGGTCACTAGTGATGATATACATTTTGTTACAGCCCTGTGAAGTGGGATGATGATCATGATGAAGGATAGACACACAGATACATTCTGGTCATCCTAGCACTGTATACCATTTACTAGAGGTCACTAGTGGTGCTATACATTTTGTTGTAGCCCAATGAAGGGAACCATGATCATAATGATGGATAGACACACAGATAAGCTCTGGTCATCCTAGCACTGTATACCATTTACTAGAGGTTACTAGTGGTGCTATACATTTTGTTGTAGCCCAGTGAAGGGGGACCATGATCATGACGAAGGATAGACACAAAGATAAGCTCTGGTCTATCATAACACTGTATACCATTTACTAGAGGTAACTACAGGTGCTCTACATTTTGTTGCAGCCCAGTGAAGAGGGACCATGATCATGAAGGATAACACACAGATAAGTTCTGGTCTATCATAGCACTGTATACAATTTATTAGAGGTCACTAGTAGTGCTATACATTTTGTTGTAGCCCAGTGAAGAGGGACCATGATCAAGAAGGATACACACACAAATAAGCTCTGGTCATCATAGCACTGTATACCATTTACTAGAGTTCACTAGTGGTGCTATACATTTTGTTGTAGCCCAGTGAAGAGGGACCATGATCATGAAGGATAGACACACAGATAAGCTCTGGTCATTCTAGCACTGTATACCATTTACTAGAGATCACTAGTGGTGCTATACATTTTGTTGTAGCCCAGTGAAGGGGGACCATAATGATGAAGGATAGACACACAGATAAGCTCTGGTCATCCTAGCACTGTATACCATTTACTAGAGGTCACTAGCGGTGCTATACATTTTATTGCAGCCCAGTGAAGAGGGACCATGATCATGAAGTATAGACACACAGATATGCTCTGGTCATCCTAGCACTGTATACCATATACTAGAGGTCACTAGTGGTGATATACATTTTGTTGGAGCCCAGTGAAGAGGGACCATGATCATGAAGGATAGACACACAGATACGCTCTGGTCATCCTAGCACTCTAAACCATTTACTAGAGGTCACTAGTGGTGATATACATTTTGTTGCAGCCCAGGGAAGAGGGACCATGACCATGAAGGATAGACACACAGATAAGTTCTGGTCATCCTAGCACTGTATACCATTTACTAGAGGTCACTAGTGGTGATATACATTTTGTTGCAGCCCAGTGAAGAGTGACCATGATCATTAAGGATAGACACACAGATAAGCTCTGGTCATCCTAGCACTGTACACCATTTACTAGTGGTGATATACTTTTTGTTGCAGCCCAGTGAAGAGGGACCATGATCATGAAGGATACACACATTGATAAGCTCTGGTTATCCTAGCACTGTATACCATTTACTAGAGGTCACTAGTGATGATATACATTTTGTTACAGCCCAGTGAAGTGGGATCATGATCATGATGAAGGATAGACACACAGATACATTCTGGTCATCCTAGCACTGTATACCATTTACTAGAGGTCACTAGTGGTGCTATACATTTTGTTGTAGCCCAATGAAGGGGACCATGATCATAATGATGGATAGACACGCAGATAAGCTCTGGTCATCCTAGCACTGTATACCATTTACTAGAGGTTACTAGTGGTGCTATACATTTTGATGTAGCCCAGTGAAGAGGGACCAAGATCATGACGAAGGATAGACACAAAGATAAGCTCTGGTCTATCATAACACTGTATACCATTTACTAGAGGTAACTAGAGGTGCTCTACATTTTGTTGCAGCCCAGTGAAGAGGGACCATGATCATGAAGAATAGACACACAGATAAGCTCTGGTCTATCATAGCACTGGATACCATTTACTAGAGGTCACTAGTAGTGCTATACATTTTGTAGTAGCCCAGTGAAGAGGGACCATGATCATGAAGGATACACACACAAATAAGCTCTGGTCATCATAGCACTGTATACCATTTACTAGAGTTCACTAGTGGTGCTATACATTTTGTTGTAGCCCAGTGAAGAGGGACCATGATCATGAAGGATAGACACACAGATAAGCTCTGGTCATCCTAGCACTGTATACCATTTACTAGAGATCACTAGTGGTGCTATACATTTTTTGCAGCCCAGTGAAGGGGGACCATGATCATGAAGGATAGACACACAGATAAGCTCTGGTCATCCTAGCACTGTATACCATTTACTAGAGATCACTAGTGGTGCTATACATTTTGTTGTAGCCCAGTGAAGAGGGACCATAATGATGAAGGATAGACACACAGATAAGCTCTGGTCATCCTAGCACTGTATACCATTTACTAGACGTCACTAGTGGTGATATACATTTTTTGCAGACCAGTGAAGAGGGACCATGACCATGAAGGATAGACACACAGATAAGCTGTGGTCATCCTAGCACTGAATACAATTTACTAGAGGTCACTAGTGGTGCTATACATTTTGTTGCAGCCCAGTGAAGTGGGACCATGATCAGGACCAAGGATAGACACAAAGATAATCTTTGGTCATCCTAGCACTGTATACCATTTACTAGAGGTCACAAGTGGTGATATACATTTTGTTTTAGCCCAGTGAAGGGGAACCATGATCATGAAGTATAGACACACACTTAAGCTCTGGTCATCCTAGCACTGTATAACATTTACTAAAGGTCACTGGTGATGCTATACATTTTGTTGTGGCCCAGTGAAGGAGCACCATGATCACGACAAAGGATAGACACACAGATAAGCTCTGGTCATCCTAGCACTGTATACCGTTTACTAGAGGTCACTAGTGGTGATATACATTTTGTTGTAGCCTAGTGAAGGGGGACTATGATCATGATGGATAGACACACAGATAAGCTCTGTTCATCATAGTACTGTATACCATTTACTAGAGGTCACTAGTGGTGATATACATTTTGTTACAGCCCAGTGAATGGGCACCATGATTATAATGAAGGATAGACACACAGCTAAGCTCTGGTCATCCTAGCACTGTATACCATTTACTAGAGGTCACTAGTGGTGATATACCTTTTGTTAGAGCCCAGTGAATGGGGACAATGATTATAATGAAGGATAGACACACAGCTAAGCTCTGGTCATCCTAGCACTGTATACCATTTACTAGAGGTCACTAGTGGTGATATACATTTTGTTAGAGCCCAGTGAATGGGGACCATGATTATAATGAAGGATAGATACACAGATACGTTCTGGTCTATCATAGTACTGTATACCATTTACTAGAGGTCACTAGTGTTGATATACATTTTGTTGTAACCCAGTGAAGGGAGACCATGATTATAATGAAGGATAGACACACAGATAAGCTCTGGTCATCCTAGCACTGTATACCATTTACTAGAGTTCACTAATAGTGCCATACATTGTGTTACAGCCCAGTGAAGGGGTACCATGATCATGATGAAGGATAGACACACATAAGCTCCGGTCATCATAGCACCTTATACCATTTACTAGAGGTCACTAGTAATGCTATACATTTTGTTGTAGCCCAGTGAAGAGGGACCATGTTCATGAAGGATACACACACAGATAAGCTCTGGTCATCCTAGCACTGTTTACCATTTACTAAAGCTCACTTAGTGGTGCTATACATTTTGTTGTATACCAGTGAAGAGGGACCATGATTATGAAGGATAAACACACAGATAAGCTCTGGTCATCCTAGCAGTATATACCGTTCACTAGAGGTCACTAGTGGTGCTATACATTTTGTTGCAGCCCAGGGAAGAGGGATCATGAAGGATATACACACAGATAAGCCCTGGTCATCCTAGCACTGTATACCATTTACTAGAGGTCACTAGTGGTGATATACATTTTGTTACAGCCCAGTGAAGAGGGATCATCACCATGAAGGATAGACACACAGATAAGCTCTGGTCATCCTAGCACTGTATACCAGTTACTAGAGGTCACTAGTGGTGATATACATTTTGTTGCAGCCCAGTGAAGAGTGACCAAGATCATTAAGGATAGACACACAGATAAGCTCTGGTCATCCTAACACTGTACACCATTTACTAGAGGTCATTAGTGGTGATATACATTTTGTTACAGCCCAGTGAATGGGGACCATGATCATGATGAAGGATAGACACACATAAGCTCTAGTCATCCTAGCACTGTATACCATTTACTAGAGGTCACTGGTGATGCTATACATTTTGTTGTAACCCAGTGAAGGAGGACCATGATCACGACCAAGGATAGACACACAGATAAGCTCTGATCATCCTAGCACTGTATACCATTTACTAGAGGTCACTAGTGGTGATATACATTTTGTTATAGCCCGGTGAAGGGGGACCATGATCATGATGGATAGACACACAGATAAGCTCTGGTCATCCTAGCACTGTATACCATTTACTAGAGGTCACTAGTGGTGATATACATTTTGTTAGAGCCCAGTGAATGGGCACCATGATTATAATGAAGGATAGACACACAGATACGTTCTGGTCTATCATAGTACTGTATACCATTTACTAAAGGTCACTAGTGGTGATATACATTTTGTTGTAGCCCAGTGAAGGGAGACCATGATTATAATGAAGGATAGACACACATAAGCTCTGGTCATCATAGTACTGTATACCATTTACTAGAGGTCACTAGTGGTGATGTACATTTTGTTACAGCCCTGTGAATGGGGACCATGATTATAATGAAGGATAGACACACAGATACGTTCTGTTCATCCTAGCACTGTATACCATTTACTAGAGGTCACTAGTGGTGCTATACATTTTGTTGTAGGCCAGTGAACGGGGACCATGATCATGATGAAGGATAGACACACAGATAAGCTCTGGTCATCCTAGCACTGTATACCATTTACTAGAGGTCACTAGTGGTGCTATACATTTTGTTATAGCCCAGTGAAGGGGGACCATGATCATGACGAAGGATATACACACAGATAAGCTCTGGTCATCCTAGCACTGTATACATTTACTAGAGGTCACTAGTGGTGCTATACATTGTGTTACAGCCCAGTCAAGGGGGACCATGATCATGATGAAGGATAGACACACATAACCTCCGGTCATCATAGCACTGTATACAATTTACTAGAGGTTACTAGTGATGCTATACATTTTGTTGTAGCTCAGTGAACAGGGACCATGATCATGAAGGATAGACACACAGTAAAGCTCTGGTCATCCTAGCACTGTATACCATTTAATAGAGGTCACTAGTGGTGATATACATTTTATTGCAGCCCAGTGAAGGGGGACCATGATCACGACGAAGGATAGACACACAGATAAGCTCTGGTCATCCAAGCACTGTATACCATTTACTAGAGGTCACTAGTGGTGCTATACATTTTGTTGCAGCCCAGTGAAGGGAAACCATGATTATAATGATAGATAGACACACAGATAAGCTCTGGTCATCCTAGCACTGTATACCATTTACTAGAGGTCACTAGTGGTGCTATACATTTTGTTGCAGCCCAGTGAAGAGGGACCATGATCATGAAGTATAGACACACAGATAAGCTCTGGTCTATCATAGCACTGTATACCATTTACTAGAGGTCACTAGTGGTGCTATACATTTTGTTGCAGCCCAGTGAAGAGGGACCATGATTACGACGAAGGATAGACACACAGATAAGCTCTGGTCTATCATAGCACTGTACACCATTTACTAGAGGTCATTAGTGGTGCTATACATTTTGTTGCAGCCCAGGGAAGAGGGACCACGATCATGAAGGATAGACACACAGATAAGCTCTGGTCATCCTAGCACTGTATACGGTTTACTATAGGTCACTAGTGGTGCCATACATTTTGTTGCAGCCCAGGGAAGAGGGTTCGTGAAGGATATACACACAGATAAGCTCTGGTCATCCTAGCACTGTATAACATTTACTAGAGATCACTAGTGGTGATATACATTTTATTGCAGCCCAGTGAAGGGGGACCATGATCACGACGAAGGATAGACACACAGATAAGCTCTGGTCATCCAAGCACTGTATACCATTTACTAGAGGTCACTAGTGGTGCTATACATTTTGTTGCAGCCCAGTGAAGGGAAACCATGATTATAATGATAGATAGACACACAGATAAGCTCTGGTCATCCTAGCACTGTATACCATTTACTAGAGGTCACTAGTGGTGCTATACATTTTGTTGCAGCCCAGTGAAGAGGGACCATGATCATGAAGTATAGACACACAGATAAGCTCTGGTCTATCATAGCACTGTATACCATTTACTAGAGGGCACTAGTAATGCTATACATTTTGTTGTAGCCCATTGAAGAGGGACCATGATCATGAAGGATACACACACAGATAAGCTCTGGTCATCTTAGCACTGTTTACCATTTACTAGAGGTCACTAGTGGTGTTATACATTTTGTTGTAGCCCAGTGAAGAGGGACCATGATGATGAAGGATAGACACACAGATAAGCTCTGGTCATCCTAGCACTGTATACCATTTACTAGAGGTCACTAGTGGTGCTATACATTTTGTTGCAGCCTAGTAAAGGGGAACCATGATCACGACCAAGGATAGACACAAAGATAAGCTCTGGTCATCCTAGCACTGTATACCATTTACTAGAGGTCACTAGTGGTGATATACATTTTGTTGTAGCCCAGTGAAGGGGGACCACGATCATGAAGGATAGACACACAGATAAGCTCTGGTCATCCTAGCACTGTATACGGTTTACTATAGGTTACTAGTGGTGCCATACATTTTGTTGCAGCCCAGTGAAGGGGGACCATGATCACGACGAAGGATAGACACACAGATAAGCTCTGGTCATCCAAGCACTGTATACCATTTACTAGAGGTCACTAGTGGTGCTATACATTTTGTTGCAGCCCAGTGAAGGGAAACCATGATTATAATGATAGATAGACACACAGATAAGCTCTGGTCATCCTAGCACTGTATACCATTTACTAGAGGTCACTAGTGGTGCTATACATTTTGTTGCAGCCCAGTGAAGAGGGACCATGATCATGAAGTATAGACACACAGATAAGCTCTGGTCTATCATAGCACTGTATACCATTTACTAGAGGTCACTAGTGGTGCTATACATTTTGTTGCAGCCCAGTGAAGAGGGACCATGATTACGACGAAGGATAGACACACAGATAAGCTCTGGTCTATCATAGCACTGTACACCATTTACTAGAGGTCATTAGTGGTGCTATACATTTTGTTGCAGCCCAGGGAAGAGGGACCATGACCATGAAGGATAGACACACAGATAAGCTCTGGTCATCCTAGCACTGTATACCATTTACTAGAGGTCACTAGTGGTGATATACATTTTGTTGCAGCCCAGTGAAGAGTGACCATGATCATTAAGGATAGACACACAGATAAGCTCTGGTCATCCTAGCACTGTACACCATTTACTAGAGGTCACTAGTGGTGATATACTTTTTGTTGCAGCCCACTGCAGAGGGACCATGATCATGAAGGATACACACATTGATAAGCTCTGGTCATCCTAGCACTGTATACCATTTACTAGAGCTCACTAGTGATGATATACATTTTGTTACAGCCCTGTGAAGTGGGATGATGATCATGATGAAGGATAGACACACAGATACATTCTGGTCATCCTAGCACTGTATACCATTTACTAGAGGTCACTAGTGGTGCTATACATTTTGTTGTAGCCCAATGAAGGGGACCATGATCATAATGATGGATAGACACACAGATAAGCTCTGGTCATCCTAGCACTGTATACCATTTACTAGAGGTTACTAGTGGTGCTATACATTTTGTTGTAGCCCAGTGAAGGGGGACCATGATCATGACGAAGGATAGACACAAAGATAAGCTCTGGTCTATCAAAACACTGTATACCATTTACTAGAGGTAACTAGTAGTGCTATACATTTTGTTGTAGCCCAGTGAAGAGGGACCATGATCAAGAAGGATACACACACAAATAAGCTCTGGTCATCATAGCACTGTATACCATTTACTAGAGATCACTAGTGGTGCTATACATTTTGTTGTAGCCCAGTGAAGAGGGACCATAATGATGAAGGATAGACACACAGATATGCTCTGGTCATCCTAGCACTGTATACCATTTACTAGAGGTCACTAGTGGTGATATACATTTTGTTGGAGCCCAGTGAAGAGGGACCATGATCATGAAGGATAGACACACAGATACGCTCTGGTCATCCTAGCACTCTAAACCATTTACTAGAGGTCACTAGTGGTGATATACATTTTGTTGCAGCCCAGGGAAGAGGGACCATGACCATGAAGGATAGACACACAGATAAGCTCTGGTCATCCTAGCACTGTATACCATTTACTAGAGGTCACTAGTGGTGATATACATTTTGTTGCAGCCCAGTGAAGAGTGACCATGATCATTAAGGATAGACACACAGATAAGCTCTGGTCATCCTAGCACTGTACACCATTTACTAGAGGTCACTAGTGGTGATATACTTTTTGTTGCAGCCCAGTGAAGAGGGACCATGATCATGAAGGATACACACATTGATAAGCTCTGGTTATCCTAGCACTGTATACCATTTACTAGAGGTCACTAGTGATGATATACATTTTGTTACAGCCCAGTGAAGTGGGATCATGATCATGATGAAGGATAGACACACAGATACATTCTGGTCATCCTAGCACTGTATACCATTTACTAGAGGTCACTAGTGGTGCTATACATTTTGATGTAGCCCAGTGAAGAGGGACCATGATCATGACGAAGGATAGACACAAAGATAAGCTCTGGTCTATCATAACACTGTATACCATTTACTAGAGGTAACTAGAGGTGCTCTACATTTTGTTGCAGCCCAGTGAAGAGGGACCATGATCATGAAGGATAGACACACAGATAAGCTCTGGTCTATCATAGCACTGGATACCATTTACTAGAGGTCACTAGTAGTGCTATACATTTTGTTGTAGCCCAGTGAAGAGGGACCATGATCATGAAGGATACACACACAAATAAGCTCTGGTCATCATAGCACTGTATACCATTTACTAGAGTTCACTAGTGGTGTTATACATTTTGTTGTAGCCCAGTGAAGAGGGACCATGATCATGAAGGATAGACACACAGATAAGCTCTGGTCATCCTAGCACTGTATACCATTTACTAGAGATCACTAGTGGTGCTATACATTTTTTGCAGCCCAGTGAAGGGGGACCATGATCATGAAGGATAGACACACAGATAAGCTCTGGTCATCCTAGCACTGTATACCATTTACTAGAGATCACTAGTGGTGCTATACATTTTGTTGTAGCCCAGTGAAGAGGGACCATAATGATGAAGGATAGACACACAGATAAGCTCTGGTCATCCTAGCACTGTATACCATTTACTAGAGGTCACTAGTAGTGATATACATTTTTTGCAGCCCAGTGAAGAGGGACCATGACCATGAAGGATAGACACACAGATAAGCTGTGGTCATCCTAGCACTGAATACAATTTACTAGAGGTCACTAGTGGTGCTATACATTTTTTTGCAGCCCAGTGAAGTGGGACCATGATCACGACCAAGGATAGACACAAAGATAACCTCTGGTCATCCTAGCACTGTATACCATTTACTAGAGGTCACAAGTGGTGATATACATTTTGTTTTAGCCCAGTGAAGGGTAACCATGATCATGAAGTATAGACACACACATAAGCTCTGGTCATCCTAGCACTGTATACCATTTACTAAAGGTCACTGGTGATGCTATACATTTTGTTGTGGCCCAGTGAAGGAGCACCATGATCACGACAAAGGATAGACACACAGATAAGCTCTGGTCATCCTAGCACTGTATACCGTTTACTAGATGTCACTAGTGGTTATATACATTTTGTTGTAGCCTAGTGAAGGTGGACTATGATCATGATGGATAGACACACAGATAAGCTCTGTTCATCATAGTACTGTATACCATTTACTAGAGGTCACTAGTGGTGATATACATTTTGTTACAGCCCAGTGAATGGGGACCATGATTATAATGAAGGTTAGACACACAGCTAAGCTCTGGTCATCCTAGCACTGTATACCATTTACTAGAGATCACTAGTGGTGATATACATTTTGTTAGAGCCCAGTGAATGGGGACCATGATTATAATGAAGGATAGACACACAGCTAAGCTCTGGTCATCCTAGCACTCTATACCATTTACTAGAGGTCACTAGTGGTGATATACATTTTGTTAGAGCCCAGTGAATGGGGACCATGATTATAATGAAGGATAGATACACAGATACGTTCTGGTCTATCATAGTACTGTATACCATTTACTAGAGGTCACTAGTGGTGATATACATTTTGTTGTAACCCAGTGAAGGGAGACCATGATTATAATGAAGGATAGACACACAGATAAGCTCTGGTCTTCCTAGCACTGTATACCATTTACTAGAGTTCACTAGTAGTGCCATACATTGTGTTACAGCCCAGTGAAGGGGTACCATGATCATGATGAAGGATAGACACACATAAGCTCCGGTCATCATAGCACCTTATACCATTTACTAGAGGTCACTAGTAATGCTATACATTTTCTTGTAGCCCAGTGAAGAGGGACCATGTTCATGAAGGATACACACACAGATAAGCTCTGGTCATCCTAGCACTGTTTACCATTTACTAGAGCTCACTTAGTGGTGCTATACATTTTGTTGTATACCAGTGAAGAGGGACCATGATGATGAAGGATAGACACACAGATAAGCTCTGGTCATCCTAGCACTGTATACCATTTACTAGAGGTCACTAGCAATGTTATACATTTTGTTGTAGCCCAGTGAAGGGGGACCATGATCATGAAGGATAGACACACAGATAAGCTCTGGTCATCCTAGCAGTGTATACCGTTCACTAGAGGTCACTAGTGGTGCTATACATTTTGTTGCAGCCCAGGGAAGAGGGATCATGAACGATATACACACAGATAAGCCCTGGTCATCCTAGCACTGTATACCATTTACTAGAGGTCACTAGTGGTGATATACATTTTGTTGCAGCCCAGTGAAGAGTGACCATGATCATTAAGGATAGACACACAGATAAGCTCTGGTCATCCTAACACTGTACACCATTTACTAGAGGTCATTAGTGGTGATATACATTTCGTTACAGCCCAGTGAATGGGGACCATGATCATGATGAAGGATAGACACACATAAGCTCTGGTCATCCTAGCACTGTATACCATTTACTAGAGGTCACTGGTGATGCTATACATTTTGTTGTAACCCAGTGAAGGAGGACCATGATCACGACCAAGGATAGACACACAGATAAGCTCTGATCATTCTAGCACTGTATACCATTTACTAGAGGTCACTAGTGGTGATATACATTTTGTTATAGCCCGGTGAAGGGGGACCATGATCATGACGGATAGACACACAGATAAGCTCTGGTCATCCTAGCACTGTATACCATTTACTAGAGGTCACTAGTGGTGATATACATTTTGTTAGAGCCCAGTGAATGGGCACCATGATTATAATGAAGGATAGAAACACAGATACGTTCTGGTCTATCATAGTACTGTATACCATTTACTAAAGGTCACTAGTGGTGATATACATTTTGTTGTAGCCCAGTGAAGGGAGACCATGATTATAATGAAGGATAGACACACATAAGCTCTGGTCATCATAGTACTGTATACCATTTACTAGAGGTCACTAGTGGTGATGTACATTTTGTTACAGCCCTGTGAATGGGGACCATGATTATAATGAAGGATAGACACACAGATACGTTCTGTTCATCCTAGCACTGTATACCATTTACTAGAGGTCACTAGTGGTGCTATACATTTTGTTGTAGGCCAGTGAACGGGGACTATGATCATGATGAAGGATAGACACACAGATAAGCTCTGGTCATCCTAACACTGTATACCATTTACTAGAGGTCACTAGTGGTGCTATACATTTTGTTGTAGCCCAGTGAAGGGGGACCATGATCATGACGAAGGATAGACACACAGATAAGCTCTGGTCATCCTAGCACTGTATACATTTACTAGAGGTCACTAGTGGTGATATACATTTTGTTGTATCCCAGTGAAGGGTGACCATGATTATAATGAAGGATAGGAACACAGATAACCTCTGGTCATCCTAGCACTGTATACCATTTACTAGAGTTCACTAGTGGTGCTATACATTGTGTTACAGCCCAGTCAAGGGGGACCATGATCATGATGAAGGATAGACACACATAACCTGCGGTCATCATAGCACTGTATACAATTTACTAGAGGTTACTAGTGATGCTATACATTTTGTTGTAGCTCAGTGAAAAGGGACCATGATCATGAAGGATAGACACACAGTAAAGCTCTGGTCATCCTAGCACTGTATACCATTTAATAGAGGTCACTAGTAGTGCTATACATTTTGTTGTAGCCCAGTGAAGCGGCACCATGATGATGAAGGATAGACACACATAAGCTCCGGTCATCAGAGCACTGTATACCATTTACTAGAGGGCACTAGTAATGCTATACATTTTGTTGTAGCCCATTGAAGAGGGACCATGATCATGAAGGATACACGCACAGATAAGCTCTGGTCATCCTAGCACTGTTTACCATTTACTAGAGGTCACTAGTGGTGCTATACATTTTGTTGTAGCCCAGTGAAGAGGGACCATGATGATGAAGGATAGACACACAGATAAGCTCTGGTCATCCTAGCACTGTATACCATTTACTAGAGGTCACTAGTGGTGCTATACATTTTGTTGCAGCCTAGTAAAGGGGGACCATGATCACGACCAAGGATAGACACAAAGATAAGCTCTGGTCATCCTAGCACTGTATACCATTTACTAGAGGTCACTAGTGGTGATATACATTTTGTTGTAGCCCAGTGAAGAGGGACCACGATCATGAAGGATAGACACACAGATAAGCTCTGGTCATCCTAGCACTGTATACGGTTTACTATAGGTCACTAGTGGTGCTATACATTTTGTTGCAGCCCAGGGAAGAGGGTTCATGAAGGATATACACACAGATAAGCTCTGGTCATCCTAGCACTGTATAACATTTACTAGAGATCACTAGTGGTGATATACATTTTATTGCAGCCCAGTGAAGGGGGACCATGATCACGACGAAGGATAGACACACAGATAAGCTCTGGTCATCCAAGCACTGTATACCATTTACTAGAGGTCACTAGTGGTGCTATACATTTTGTTGCAGCCCAGTGAAGGGAAACCATGATTATAATGATGGATAGACACACAGATAAGCTCTGGTCATCCTAGCACTGTATACCATTTACTAGAGGTCACTAGTGGTGATATACATTTTGTTGTAGCCCAGTGAAGACGGACCATGATCATGAAGGAGATCACACAGATAAGCTCTGATCATCCTAGCACTGTATACCATTTACAAGAGGTCCGTAGTGGTGCTATACATTTTGTTGCAGCCCAGTGAAGAGGGACCATTATTATGAAGGATAGACACACAGATATGCTCTGGTCATCCTAGCACTGTATACCATTTACTAGAGGTCACTAGTGGTGATATACATTTTGTGGTAGCCCAGTGAAGAGGGACCATGATCATGAAGGATAGACACCCAGATACGCTCTGGTCATCCTAGCACTGTATACCATTTACTAGAGGTCACTAGTGGTGATATACATTTTGTTGCAGCCCAGTAAAGAGGGACCATGACCATGATGGATAGACACACAGATAAGCTCTGGTCATCCTAGCACTATATACCATTTACTAAAGGTCACTGGTGATGCTATACATTTTGTTGTGGCCCAGTTAAGGAGGACCATGATCACGACAAAGGATAGACACACAGATAAGCTCTGGTCATCCTAGCACTGTATACCATTTACTAGAGGTCACTAGTGGTGATATACATTTTGTTGCAGCCCAGTGCAGAGTGACCATGATCATTAAGGATAGACACACAGTTAAGCTCTGGTCATCCTAGCACTGTACACCATTTACTAGAGGTCACTAGTGGTGATATACTTTTTGTTGCAGCCCAGTGAAGAGGGACCATGATCATGAAGGATATACACACAGATAAGCTCTGGTCATCCTAGCACTGTATACCATTTACTAGAGGTCACTAGTAATGCTATACATTTTGTTGCAGCCCAGTGAAGAGGGACCATGATCATGAAGGATAGACACACAGATAAGCTCTGATCATCCTAGCACTCTATACCATTTACTAGAGGTCACTAGTGGTGATATACATTTTGTTGTTGCCTAGTGAAGGGGGACTATGATCATGATGGATAGACACACAGATAAGCTCTGTTCATCATAGTACTGTATACCATTTACTAGAGGTCACTAGTGGTGATATACATTTTGTTACAGCCCAGTGAATGGGGCCCATGATTATAATGAAGGATAGACACACAGCTAAGCTCTGGTCATCCTAGCACTGTATACCATTTACTTGAGGTCACTAGTGGTGATATACATTTTGTTGCAGCCCAGTGAAGAGGGACCATGACCATGAAGGATAGACACACAGATAAGCTCCGGTCAACCTAACACTGTATACCATTTACTAGAGGTCACTAGTGGTGACATACATTTTGCTGCAGCCCAGTGAAGAGTGACCATGATCATTAAGGATAGACACACATATAAGCTCTGGTCATCATAGCACCTTATACCATTTACTAGAGGTCACTAGTAATGCTATACATTTTGTTGTAGCCCAGTGAAGAGGGACCATGATCATGAAGGATACACACACAGAGAAGCTCTGGTCATCCTAGCACTGTTTACCATTTACTAGAGGTCACTAGTGGTGCTATACATTTTGTTGTAGCCCAGTGAAGAGGGACCATGATGATGAAGGATAGACACACAGATAAGCTCTGGTCATCCTAGCACTGTATACCATTTACTAGAGGTCACTAGCAGTGATACACATTTTGTTGTAGCCCAGTGAAGGGGGACCATGATCATGAAGGATAGACACACAGATAAGCTCTGGTCATCCTAGCAGTGTATACCGTTTACTAGAGGTCACTAGTGGTGCTATACATTTTGTTGCAGCCCAGGGAAGAGGGATCATGAAGGACATACACACAGATAAGCCCTGGTCATCCTAGCACTGTATACCACCATGATTATAATGAAGGATAGACACACAGATAAGCTCTGGTCATCCTAGCACTGTATACCATTTACTAGAGTTCACTAGTGGTGCTATACATTTTGTTGCAGCCCAGGGAAGAGGGACAATGATCATGAAGGATATACACACAGATAAGCTCTGGTCATCCTAGCACTGTATACCATTTAGTAGAGTTCACTAGTGGTGCTATACATTTTGTTGTAGCCCAGTGAAGGGGGACCATGATCAGGACGAAGGATATACACACAGATAAGCTCTGGTCATCCTAGCACTGTATACCATTTACTAGAGGTCACTAGCAGTGATATACATTTTGTTGTAGCCCAGTGAATGGGGACCATGATCATGAAGGATAGACACACAGATAAGCTCTGGTCATCCTAGCACTGTATACCGTTTACTAGAGGACACTAGTGGTGCTATACATTTTGTTGCAGCCCAGGGAAGAGGGACAATGATCATGAAGGATATACACACAGATAAGCTCTGGTCATCCTAGCACTGTATACCATTTACTAGAGGTCACTAGTAATGCAATAAATTTTGTTGCAGCCCAGTGAAGAGGGACCATGATCATGAAGGATAGACACACAGATAAGCTCTGATCATCCTAGCACTGTATACCATTTACTAGAGGTCACTAGTAATGCTATACATTTTGTTGTAGCCCAGTGAAGAGGGACCATGATCATGAAGGATATATACACAGATAAGCTCTGGTCATCCTAGCACTCTATACCATTTACTAGAGGTCACTAGTAATGCTATACATTTTGTTGCAGCCCAGTGAAGAGGGACCATGATCATGAAGGATATACACACAGATAAGCTCTGGTCATCCTAGCACTGTATACCATTTACTAGAGGTCACTAGTAATGCTGTACATTTTGTTGTAGCCCAGTGAAGAGGGACCATGATCATGAAGGATACACACACAGATAAGCTCTGGTCATCCTAGCACTGTTTACCATTTACTAGAGGTCACTAGTGGTGCTATACATTTTGTTGTAGCCCAGTGAAGAGGGACCATGATGATGAAGGATAGACACACAGATAAGCTCTGGTCATCCTAGCACTGTATACCATTTACTAGAGGTCACTAGTGGTGATATACATTTTTTGCAGTCCAGTGAAGGGGGACCATGATCATGATGAAGGATAGACACACAGATAAGCTCTGGTCATCCTAGCACTGTATACCATTTACTAGAGGTCACTAATGGTGATATACATTTTGTTGTAGCCCAGTGAAGGGGGACCATGATCATGAAGGATATACACACAGATAAGCTCTGGTCATCCTAGCACTGTATACCATTTACTAGAGGTCACTAGTGGTGCTATACATTTTGTTGCAGTCCAGTGAAGGGAAACCATGATTATATTGATGGATAGACACACAGATAAGCTCTGGGCATCCTAGCACTGTATACCACTTACTAGAGGTCACTAGTGGTGATATACATTTTATTGTAGCCCAGTGAAGAGGGACCATAATGATGAAGGATAGACACACAGATAAGCTCTGGTCATCCTAGCACTGTATACCATTTACTAGACGTCACTAGTGGTGATATACATTTTGTTACAGCCCAGTGAATGGGGACCATGATCACGACGATGGATAGACACACAGATAAGCTCTGGTCATCCTAGTACTGTATACCATTTACTAGAGGTCACTAGTGGTACTATACACTTTGTTGTAGCCCAGTGAAGGGGGACCATGATTATAATGAAGGATAGACACACAGATAAGCTCTGGTCATCCTAGCACTGTATACCATTTACTAGAGGTCACTAGTGGTACTATACAGTTTGTTGTAGCCCAGTGATGGGGGACCATGATTATAATGAAGGATAGACACACAGATAAGCTCTGGTAATCCTAGCACTGTATACCATTTACTTGAGGTCACTAGTGGTACTATACACTTTGTTGTAGCCCAGTGAAGGGGGACCATGATCATGATGAAGGATAGACACACAGATAAGCTCTGGTAATCCTAGCACTGTATACCATTTACTAGAGGTCACTAGTGGTGCTATAGATTTTGTTGCAGCCCAGTGAAGAGGGACAATGATCATGAAGTATAGACACACAGATAAGCTCTGGTCTATCATAGCACTGTATACCATTTACTAGAGGTCTCTAGTGGTGCTATACATTTTGTTGCAGCCCAGTGAAGAGGGACCATGATCATGAAGGATAGACACACAGATAAGCTCTGGTCTATCATAGCACTGTATACCATTTACTAGAGGTCACTAGTGGTGCTATACATTTTGTAGCAGCCCAGTGAAGAGGGACCATGATCATGAAGTATAGACACACAGATAAGCTCTGGTCTATCATAGCACTGTATACCATTTACTAGAGGTCACTAGTGGTGCTATACATTTTGTTGCAGCCCAGTGAAGAGGGACCATGATTACGACGAAGGATAGACACACAGATAAGCTCTGGTAATCCTAGCACTGTATACCATTTACTAGAGGTCACTAGTGGTACTATACACTTTGTTGTAGCCCAGTGAAGGGGGACCATGATCATGATGAAGGATAGACACACAGATAAGCTCTGGTAATGCTAGCACTGTATACCATTTACTAGAGGTCACTAGTGGTGCTATACATTTTGTTGCAGCCCAGTGAAGAGGGACCATGATCATGAAGTATAGACACACAGATAAGCTCTGGTCTATCATAGCACTGTATACCATTTACTAGAGGTCACTAGTGGTGCTATACATTTTGTTGCAGCCCAGTGAAGAGGGACCATGATCATGAAGGATAGACACACAGATAAGCTCTGGTCTATCATAGCACTGTATACCATTTACTAGAGGTCACTAGTGGTGCTATACATTTTGTTGCAGCCCAGTGAAGAGGGACCATGATCATGAAGTATAGACACACAGATAAGCTCTGGTCTATCATAGCACTGTATACCATTTACTAGAGGTCACTAGTGGTGCTATACATTTTGTTGCAGCCCAGTGAAGAGGGACCATGATTACGACGAAGGATAGACACACAGATAAGCTCTGGTAATCCTAGCACTGTATACCATTTACTAGAGGTCACTAGTGGTGCTATACATTTTGTTGCAGCCCAGTGAAGAGGGACCATGATCATGAAGTATAGACACACAGATAAGCTCTGGTCTGTCATAGCACTGTATACCATTTACTAGAGGTCACTAGTGGTGCTATACATTTTGTTGCAGCCCAGTGAAGAGGGACCATGATTACGACGAAGGATAGACACACAGATAAGCTCTGGTCTATCATAGCACTGTACACCATTTACTAGAGGTCATTAGTGGTGCTATACATTTTGTTGCAGCCCAGGGAAGAGGGACCATGACCATGAAGTATAGACACACAGATAAGCTCTGGTCTATCATAGCACTGTACACCATTTACTAGAGGTCATTAGTGGTGCTATACATTTTGTTGCAGCCCAGTGAAGATGGACCATGATCATGAAGTATAGACACACAGATAAGCTCTGGTCTATCATAGCACTGTATACCATTTACTAGAGGTCATTAGTGGTGCTATACATTTTGTTGCAGCCCAGTGAAGAGGGACCATGATTACGACGAAGGATAGACACACAGATAAGCTCTGGTCTATCATAGCACTGTACACCATTTACTAGAGGTCATTAGTGGTGCTATACATTTTGTTGCAGCCCAGTGAAGAGGGACCATGATCATGAAGTATAGACACACAGATAAGCTCTGGTCTATCATAGCACTGTATACCATTTACTAGAGGTCATTAGTGGTGCTATACATTTTGGTGCAGCCCAGTGAAGTGGGATCATCATGATGAAGAATAAACACACAGATACACTCTGGTCTATCATAACACTGTATACCATTTACTAGAGATCACTAGTGGTACTACACATTTTGGTACAGCCCAGTGAAGAGGGATCATAATGAAGTATAGACCACACATAAGCTCAGCCTATCATTTACTAGAGGTCAATAGTGATACTACACATTTTGGTGCAGGCAAGTGAAGAGGGATCATAATGAAGTATAGACCACAGATAAGCTCAGCCTATCACTGCACTATATACCATTCAGTCTCTAATCTTAAGTTACAATATAATGCAATAGAATTTTATGCTGTCATGTTTGTGGTGAAAACCTGCAAGCTTTGAATCCACTCTCAAAGCCATAAAAGCCCCTCCCTGGCAGTAATTACTAAGGTCCACACTCCTGCAAATTTTCTGGACATAACTTGAAGGTTGAGAAATTCACACTTATAAAACCAGTTATAAATATAATTTCTAGACTGAAATCTTATACAAAGACAATTAATAACCTCACATTATTGTTCAGTAAATTACCAAAATAAAGAAAAACCAAACACTAACACTGTAAGAGACAAAAGCCTGAATACTTTGATTTTTTCATAGATTTTGTAGCAATCAGAATTAAAAATATTTGTGATTTAATGTTAGGTAATTTGTACTGACAACGCTAGAAACATTACACGTGTCTTAGCATTATTATTATTGGCTCAGGGCATACATTTTCACTTTCTCTACTAGTATGATAAAAATAATTAATCAAGAAAGTATTGCACTTCACCAAAAAATGAAATGTCACTGTTTCGCCACAACATATGTCTCCAGGTCCATTAAACAACCCCCCCTCCCCGCCGCAATTTTTTTTTCTTTAAAAAAGTCCTATGGATGTGTGCATTAACAGAACACTGAAAAATTTTATGTGTTACATTCACATCACTATCTCCAAGCACTATCATTTATTTTTATATAGATACTACAAACTATTCCTAAGAAAGCTTATTTCAATTTAATCAAGATAAATATTTGAGTATACATTTCATTATAGGTGCAAGAGGGATACAGAACGCAGAATCAAGTCATATGTCGTTATACACTGGCCTTGAAATTCCATGACATAATGATAAACAACTGAATAACAGCACTTTAAAAAAGTAACAAAGTACTGAAAAGTTCAAACCAATAATAATGGATATTTCAGAAATGGCTGATGCCACAAACAATTATTTGAAGTAAGCGGTGTGTTTTAAACAGATTTACAGGTTTTGTAAGGTTAACCCTTTACACAAAATTATATAAAGTTGCTCCCAAATGAAAAACACTTCACAGGTTATTCCCAGAAAATTTATGATACATGTATTATTTGTCATGTAAACATCTTAAAATTGGGAAGGTACTGTACTGAAATACCAGTTTGGTAACTATAATGGGTGCATCTTAAGTTGGTGATTGACAGTTCCCAGCCTTGTGGTAATAAGCTGCAGAAAGCAAGAGAAGGGATAAACATGACATTACAGTCGCCTAGCAACCAGTACTCCACCAATTGTCATTGCAATACCTAGGTTGCCAAACTCTATCACATTACACCATGCCAGCAACTGATACCTCAGCTTCTGCATGGTGATGTTATTCAGTGGTAGCAGAATCTCATCTTTTATTGTGCTCTGTAATATATAGTAGTAAATGTATGACCAGGTGCAACACTATGTAAGTAGCTATATATTTATACTGGGTCCTTGCATGCATTTAATCCATTGTTGTTAGGTAATTGTGCACTTAAGAAATGTGTGGCGAGTCTACAAATTATACTGCTATATGCAAATAATTTCAAGGAATGTCTGTATGTGCATCTCCATTAATGCAAACTTCGAGGTGGCGCGCAGTCCCCCAGAGGCTCAAAACAGTACACAGATGTACCTGCACATTTAACAATATTCAGACATCCAACATATAGCGGAAATGTAAAATGAAACTCTCATCCTTGGTTGTATTTTTCTCACTCTCTCTGATGTAAAATGTGGCCACACAAGTAACTGCCCACTATAATGTTGGGAAGTATCAACTTATTTAAATGATTTTTCATCTATTTACTTACGACTAGTTTCTGGGAACATCTTCCCCTTCATCACTTGTGCAGTCCAGTTTAAATACCAACTCTGGTATTTATCAGGCCTTTCATTTTTCAGCTATGCTCTCACTCTCACATATGCATACATTTTTCTAAAAACGTGTATTTCTGGTGACACCTCATCAAATTTTTGGGTGTAAATCAATACTTCCTCTAATTACTGTAAGCACATAGTAGAGAAAGTAAAAATGAAAAGTTGCATAAATGTCAAATTTGGTATTCAAGTTCAGCATCTTTCAAAAATGAAACAAATATTTTCATGAAAATCCCTCCTCCTCAACAAACTACCCATTACATGCAAAATCCTTTTTATTTTTAATTTATCAAGAAAGTGTAAAGATTATGATTAAAATACAATATGTTTAAGATATTTACATATATAAAAAAAAAAAATTATATGTTCAATTCGCTATGAGCAGCCTGTAAAATTCTCTGAATTCTCAATACATTTTGTGTAAATTCATAAACCAAAACTTTACTATTCAAAAAATCATCTCATTAAAACCTATAATTTGTCTTTTTTGCTGTTGTGGCATTAACCATGTCTAGATATTAGTTGGAATTTTACAACAGTTTATACATTTTTTTAAGTACTTGGTCCACATTCTTTTGCTTGCTTGCTTGTTTGTTTGTTCATTTGGTCCCACTGTGAGCAACGCTCAGGGACATTGAACATGTCATACAATTATGAAATCTGCAGCATAACTAATAAACATACCCAATACCAAGAACATTTCTCCCTCTCCACACCATGGATTATTTAAGAATTGAAAATTTGCAAACCATCACCATTCTTGTCCTATCATACTAAAGATTATGGAAATGCAAAGCAGCACATTGTGACTCCCTCTATAATCTGTCTCAACCTCTTGCTAACATAGGGGAGGGAAGAAAGAGACAGTGAGATGGGATGCCACCAACTGGTGGAGGAAGGTGTTCATCAGTGTTTTCACACAACCACCCAGCACCTCTAAAAAGTACTGCACTGTAATTAGTTTTATAATCACTGCTCAGCGCGAATTAGTTTTGGAAAGACAACAGTCTTCCAACATTTACATTCATTTCTCTGTATCCAATACCTACACCCTAGATGTGTTCTAGACTTGTGAATTCTGAAATAAATGCTTACAACAGACACATACATTAGCATAGAGACAGGCACAGTTATACACTATTAGCTTATTGCTGTTAAATACTATGCAGCCTTACTAATGAAACACTTGTATAATATTCATATACCATTTGGCCTTCTTGGAACAAAGGAGGTCTCAAGGGGATGTTATTGTTTAGCATGCAGAGCTGCCTCTGATATTTAAGAATGTATTTCTTATGCCTCTTGTATACTTGACAAACGCAGAACTCTTACATATATGCAATTTAAAACTTGTCAGCTTACCATCTTGGAGTAGGTCTGTCTTTCTACTGAAATAAAACACAGCTAAGCCACACCTTTAGAAAGAGGCTTTGTTTTGCGATGCTTAAGAAAGAAACCCCAAAGCATAACCTTACTACACGATACTGGTAATTCTTTAACACATACCTTTAATAAGTTATTGGCAGTCCCACTCAACTTAGTGTCAAGAAGTTAGCACTGCTACAGCTAGAGTTGCATGAACACTTGTAGCGTCAAACATATGGTGGGTTGAGTCCACTCCACCTTGTTTTTTTACAACAGAATTGTTCTTTTCCGAGACAGAGTATAGTTTTCTGGATACCCCTTATAACAAAAATGAAACGTGTAATGAAACTACTTCGGTTAATGTTTATTCCAATTAAAATTAACCAGATCATCAGATTTTTTGAGCAGCTTTATATTTGCTGGCCTGTCACCTAGTTGTCTGGTATTGTAATCGTGCACATCAGTGTTTGTTGTAATCATCCACAAATTAATATATACACTCCCTAGTAACCATGAGAATTTAAAGCCCTTCAAATAGGAGCCTACAGGAAAGAAGAGAACCAACATTACAAAGAACTCATTCAGCTCATTTTTGTACACTTTCCTAATGTGTAAAGAACAAGAGGAAGTGAAATGAGGTAGGTATTCTGTTAAAAATGCAAGATTTTTAAATTCCATCAAATGGTTTAAAAGATTGTTGCATCTGCAAAAGTAATTAAACTAATTTTATTCCAAACTTTAGGTGCTAATTTTTCTTGTAATACCTTAAGCATCGGAAAGTGTTTCCAATAATGTGATATTATGAACATCTATTACATTTCGTCTTTCCTGAGAACTGGGCTGTCTTATGCTTAAAAACAAACTCAGCAGAGATGCATATGCTGTTGCTAACCTCACCATATGCAATACTTGCTTGTACTCCAGTATGGCGAAATTTCACGGCGTATTAACTACTGCAATACGTAGAGACACAAAACAGTATAGAAACATAGTACATCTCTCAGTGCTACTCTAGAGACGTCATACGTGATAGTCTAGGTTAGAATTTAGCAATCGCACATCACATTAGCCACCAACATTGTTTTGGTTACCATAGCTCCGTACATAACATCTGTTCCACCAATAAAGTGAGAAAAGTTTTCTTATAACACTTGCAGCATAATCGGTTATTATTTTATATATTAAACATTAAAACTGCTTATTTCCTCGCTACAGGTAACTTATTTTCTTGAAAATAACCTCCGGTTAAATAGGGCAACACATAGACCTCCACGAAAACCCTGTTAGCTTCCCTTTCTTTTAACATACCTATCTTAACATGTAAGATAGGTATACCCAATCCATAAAACGTATCCTACAATTAAAAATAGTTCATAACAATCTGATTTGATACAAATATGCATTCCAGATTGACTGTCACAGACCTGCATTTGTTTACTTTTCCTTTACTTACGGACAATATTCATTTGTAGAATAACTACAGATGAAACGTACGTATTACACACATATTTTAAGTAATATTTCATCACAGCATTCACCAATACTAAAGCAAAACCATCTCAATGTTCTAAATAACCACACCTTTCCTTTCATATTTCAAATAAAAAATCAATATGGCTTCCGACGATACTGCAACTGGTGGTTGCATTATATACTAAATGCAATAAACAATCGCCACGAGTTATATCTCTGAATCACTGCTTGTTAGATCGTGATCGTGTCCTATTCACTATTGGATAGCGCTGCATGTGTGTCTGTAAAAATGATTGAATGCGATTTATTGCCACCACGTGGCCTCTTGATTTCGATTCCGAGCTGCATATGCCCTTAAGCTTATTGTGGAAACAGATGGCGATAACTGGCACTCCGATAACATTGACTGCCCTTCTCCTCAATCATTTTGTTCTATTTCCGCTGGATTGTCATTCTTTGTGAATCAATCTTAGTATTTCGATCTACCTTTTTCGTAGCTAAAGGATTTCATTGTCTATTTGTAGTATCATCAGCATGTATTAGAGACATATAAAGTGCGTGGGGAAATTGTTATTTTTCAGAAATAGAGAACGAACCAATGCAGAGAAATTACAGAAGGCAATAACAAAACACTCCAAAGAGTCCGTGCCTAGAAACTCCAGGATTGGATCACCAGGAGTTCTGACAGACTCAAACCACCATCACCACTGGGGCACCACCGGGGTTCTGGTGCGATCTATCAGAAAACCTTAGAGACCCGTCCATGCCCGTCGTCATCAGAATCTGGTGGCACGTCGGGTTTCTCCCCTCCCTCCCAGGAGTCACGTTAGAAGCAAAATGGGCCAGTGCGGTGCTCTGGCCCTGGTTCCGGGGGCCCCACCACCACCCATCCCCAGCACCACTACAACCACTCGCTCACTCTTGGTCCACAGTTACTTGCCTGGCATTGTAAAGAAAGAAAAAAGGGATTCCAAGCACTTTTCAGTAATAATTTAGAATCGTGCAATAAAAGTGTGCACTCCAGTATACCCAGCAAGATACTCTGAGGTAACGTGTGAGGCTCGCATTCGGGAGGTTCCCGGGATCGATTCCTGGCAACTACCTAATTTTTCGTGGCTTTCCCTGGTCGGTAGGCGAATGATGGGGTGGTTTCTCATCTACCACGATTTTCCTTTCATGCTTTTCCCTTTCCCTTCTCATATTTTAAGTGTGTTTCTAGGTTTCGTGGCGTATGGCAGTGCCAGACAGACGGCGTGGATGCTTGTTCAAGGAAAGAAATAGGGAAATAGGGCTGGTTGGTTGGGTCTTCAAGTCAGAAACTGTTAGAGACTTCCGCGCCTCCTGGAGGTTGTAGCTGCAATAGAACTCCCATAGGTCGCAGTGAGCAAGCTGTCCTCTTCTGCTACGTACAACATACGCTCTGCAATTGTATAAATTGACGGATGTAAACCCCTTTGCTGTAATGATACAATCCTATAACTCTCACCACATAATATTACATTTAATATACAGAAATCACACGTGCATCAAATGTGGTACAGCTCGTGTGAAGGTTAAGTTAATAAAATATACCAAGTTGCTATTGCAATTTAAATACAGATTAGATTAGATTGTATTCTGTGAGTTCACTAGCAGCCATAAAGGCTTGTGAACATAGAACATGTCAAGGAAATGTACAAAAATTATATATAAACATAAATATTACATAGAATATGGAACATTTGAAATAAAATACAAATACTATATGCGTGTTAAGGAAATGTACAATAAAGTTACATATATACATAAATATTACCTACATAGTATACAGAACATTTAAAATAAAATAAGGACATATTATATACAAAATGAAACAAATCAAGTATAATTTTGTACAGAGTTGAATACCTCCTTACTGTTATAAGGTTAACATACGTATAGGCAAGAACAGTTATTTTAACATTCACTACGATTTTACCTTTGTTAGTCTGATCATTTTGTTCGATTTTATTTGTAATGCATAGCATTTACTGTCAGTTCTTAATATACATACATTTAAATAGCTTCATTAATTCTAGAGCAGATATCAAATATGATATTAATTGTCATTAATATTTACTAATACTACTTACAGAGCTATATAAGTATTATCATTAGGATAATTTGTCATTCAGATAATCTTGTACAGAATAATATGCTTTTGAGCATAGGTACTCTTTAACAGCAGTTTTAAAGACATTGAAATTGTCAACTTTTCTCTTAAGATCATAGTATCATGACCTGTAGCTCTGGTTAATACAATGGAGTCGTCCTCCGTGGTGTAGTGGTTACCATGCTGGCCTCCAGTCGCGGGTTCAAACCCGGCGGAGGGCGATGGATTTTTTTCGGGCGTCTAAATCCTTAGCATGGCATCCTTCGGAAGGGAAGTAAAGCCGGTGGTCCCGTGTCGTAGATTTACGGCACGTAAAAGAACCTCAAGCCTGATAAAGAGGCCTCTGAGCAAAATTACCGGTCTTTCACGCCCAATATAGAATGGGACGCTAAGGGCCGCAGCAGTTAAAGAGCGTCCATAAATAAAACTCAATTTAATTTAATACATTGGAGTTGTAATGATGACTAAGGTGACAAAATGACAATCTAATCATTTATCAGTAATAACGCTCTTCTTATAAATTATTATTATTATTATTATTATTATTATTATTATTATTATTATTATTATTATTATTATTATTATTATTATTATTATTACTGTAAAATCTCAATTCGGTCAGTGTAATTTCCATGTTCAAGCTCTCCTATTTGGTACCTGTGTATAAGTATGTACCTATTCAATTTTTACTTTCTCTACCACGTACATGGTAGGCAGAGAAGATATTGCATTCAACCCAAAAATTCGCTAACGAGATTTAACCGAAAATCCTTTTTTTAAAGCATTTTTGGAAAAGGTCGGTGTGGGTGAACAGTATAACCCAAAAAGAAAGGTTTTTGGTATACTTGTACCTGCTTAACTTGACATTTAGGTTCAAAACCTTGCAAAGGTGTGACATGAAAAATTTCAAGAAAATTCCTCTACCCCAACTACACTTAACATGGAACATTTTTTGAAATTTTTGATTTTCTAAAAACTGGCTGTAAGGTTATTGATTAAAATACCATATATTAAAGATACTTACATGACAAATAAACGTCGTCCTCCATGGTGCAGTGGTTACCATGTTAACATCTAGTTCCCGAGGTCGCAAATTCAAACGCGGCGGAGGGCGATGGATTTTTTCGGCTGTAAAAATCCTCAGCATGGCCTCCTTCGGAAGGGAAGAAAAGCCGGAGATCCCGTGTGGTCCCGTGTAGTAGTTTTACGGCAAGTAAAAGAACCTCAAGCCTGATAAAGAGGCCTCTGAGCAAAATTATCGGCCTTTCACGCCCAATATAGAATGGGACGCTAAGGACCACAGCAGTTAAAGAGCATCCATAAATAAAACTCAATTTAATTTACATGACAAATAAACTGTATATCTTGAATTTTCTGGGAATAGGCTGTGAATTCCTCTTCATTCGGATGGCATTTTGTATAACCTTGAATAATCGCTAAACGTGAAGCGACCGACGAAAAGGTTCTACATAAAAGTTGCAGACCTCTATAAATTGCACAATTTATGTCAACTTTTTTATGGTAAAAGCCATATCTGAGATATCTGTTATAGTTGGTTCGAATTCATTTCTTGGTCAATCTCTTGAGGTCCTGTTAACAATTAGCTATTTCTTGCGACTGCATGGAAAAAGTGTGGAATTTTAAAGCCAGTACAGAGTGCCCAGTTTTTACGCATTTGACTATCGCTGTTCCCTTTCTATCTATAACAAAATGCGTAATGCAGCAAAGGTTTATTTGGAATAAAACGAAGTAGACAGAAAAATGAGCTTTAGGTAAGATTAGTTTGTATACTCACTAATAAACGATAGAGGGTAGAGAAAGTCATGTGAGTGTGTCACATTAGATTTTTTACATAAGTTAAGTCGAAATAGAAAACAGATGTTACATATAGCGGCCATTCAGTTAGTGTCCAGTACATCTATAAAGCCTAGATGGAATTATCAAGGGATTTAATAAACTATGTAGCTGTGGGATTCTTTTATTTTCCTTTCTAATATGGGTCTATATGAAATTATGTATACAATTACTGATATGATAAGGTTGGTCATGTGGCAACTTGATAACGCAAACAGCTCCATTTTTTGTACTTTGAGTCAGTAAATTGCATTGTTGTCGTTGTTGTTATTATTATTATTATTATTATTATTATTATTGATAATGTTTATCTTTTTATTCTGAAATCGAGGGAACAAGTTACAAATTTTGATTAGGGTACCCTGAGAGTGTTCCATTTTGTTTTACATTGAATCAAAATGGTTAAATGTTCAACGGAAAGAAATCCGCATTTCTTTTATTTCCTTCTCAACTCGTGGACTCCATAATAAATTAAATGTAAAAATGTCCCGATTCTTCCCCTATAATGAATGAGACAGGCCCCTAGCCTAAGATATCTCTGTGGATGCTTATTGTAAAATGTCAATACCAATGAGCCAGGCCCCTAACCTAAGATACCTCTGTGGATGCTTATTGTAAAATGTCAATACCAATTCGCCAGTCCCCTAGCCTAAGACATCTCCGTGCAAGCTTATTGTAAAATGTCAATATCAATGAGCCAGTTCCCTAGCTTAAGACATCTCTGTGGATGCTTATTGTAAAATGTCAATAACAATGAGCCAGTCCCCTAGCCTAAGATATCTCCGTGCAAGCTTATTGCAAAATGTCAATATCAACGAGACAGTCCCCTAGCCTAAGACATCTCCGTGCAAGCTTATTGTAAAATGTCAATACCAATTCGCCAGTCCCCTAGCCTAAGACATCTCCGTGCAAGCTTATTGTAAAATGTCAATATCAATGAGACAGTTCCCTAGCTTAAGCCATCTCTGTGGATGCTTATTGTAAAATGTCAATAACAATGAGCCAGTCCCCTAGCCTAAGATATCTCCGTGCAAGCTTATTGTAAAATGCCAATATCAACGAGACAGTCGCCTAGCCTAAGACATCTCCGTGCAAGCTTATTGTAAAATGTCAATATCAATGAGCCAGTCCCCTAGCCTAAGATATCTCTGTGGATGCTTATTGTAAAATGTCAATATCAATGAGCCAGTCCCCTAGCCTAAGACATCCCCATGCAAGCTTATTGTAAAATGTCAATATTCATGAGCCAGTCCCCTAGCCTAAGACATCTCCGTGGATGCTTATTGTAAAATGTCAATATCAATGAGCCAGGCCCCTAACCTAAGATATCTCTGCGGATGCTTATTGTAAAATGTCAATATCAATGAGCCAGTCCCCTAGACTAAGATATCTCCATGCAAGCTTATTGTAAAATGTCAATATCAATGAGCCAGTCCCCTAGCCTAAGATATCTCCATGCAAGCTTATTGTAAAATGTCAATCTCAATGAGCCAGTCCCCTAGCCTAAGATATCTCCATGCAAGCTTATTGTAAAATGTTAATATCAATGAGCCAGTCCCCTAGCCTAAGACATCTCTGTGGATGCAGTAGTATAAGTCCCGGATGAGCCAATTGGATTAACGATAATCCTACCGCTAGGGGCGCTAGTGTCGCTAGTGTAGTTGCGTGCGACGGCGGCGGCGGGAAGTTTGAAAAGCGCCCTGAGCGGAAGGATTATCGTTATTGCAATTGGTTCATCCGGGACGAGTTAAAAGAATTGAGGATTAGGGTAACGTGAAGGAAAAAGAGGAAGTGACGTGGAGTGTTTTGATTGGTTCGTTAATTCGGGTGGAAGATGAAGGAAGGAAGATGAAAGAGTATGGAGGTCACGTGATGGAGAGGAGCGGGGTGGCGAGGTGTTGTCTGTGCGGAGGTCGGGGCTGAAAGAGGGAAAAGATGGGGAGCGAGGGATAAAAAGTATAACAGAAAGTGACGTGTGAAGTTGTGATTGGTGGGAATAAGAAGTAATGTTATTGGTGGAAAGGAACAAATGAAAGTTGTTGATTGGTAAGAATAAGAGAGATTATGATTGGTGGAAAGAAAAAGGTGTGGGAGTGGGGTATGTTGGAGGTGATGGGAAAGGTAAGTTTTGCTAGCAACAAGATTTGCAAAAGCCTGTCGAGAACTGATCAGCAATTTTTTGAACGTTGGATGGTAGTTTTCTTGAGTGGATAGAGAGATGGGGCGATATGAGATGCGGTGGCGAAAATGGGAACTAAACAAGATGGTTGAGACAAGAGGTTTAAGGACGAGGAAATTTGGAGGTTAGTGGTGAACATGGCGGTCGCAAGAGGTGGGGGCAAGGAGTCGCGGTGGTGAGAATGGGAACTAAAAGAAGATGGCGGTAGCAAGAGCTTAGAAGAGCAGATTTTGAGGTTAAAATAGTGGGAACTAAAAATGGCGGAGGGTCTGCGACAAGGAGATACGGTGAGAACTAAACAAGATGGCGGACGCCAGAGGAGGGTAAGGAGATTTGAGGTTACAGTACCAAAACACGAAAGGATATATTCCTACGCCAAGCAGGTCCGAAAAATAATTATGCGTGTGGTACTTACCTGTTACCGGTGTGGATGCGTCACCAAAAGCGCGGCAGCTTCACGCGACGCGAAAAATAAAAGCAAACTGTTTTTGAAAATGCTTAACCAGCTTTAAGATCAACCAACATCACTACGCACTGATATACCTAGGTTTTTTAAAGCGGTACAGACGCCCTTTGCAGAGGCGTAATTTAACTATACCAAAAACCTGGTACTGGACCATCGTGATGGTCGCTAGCGTACGTAGGAGCAGGGTTCTCATAGCCGGTCGAAAGCGGTCAAAAAAGTGTACGACGTAGGTGTTCACAGTAGCTGCTGTCGATTCAACCGTCGAGGTGTGAATGAACGAGATCTGTTCTTGCCGGCAATCTGGTTGGGAGATGAGAGGCGCGGTGGTAAAAATGGGAACTAAATAAGATGGCGGAGGCATGAAGTTGAGGTTAAGGAGCGGTGAGGTGTTGTCTGTGCGGAGGTTGGGACTGAAAGAGGGGAAACATGGCGAACGAGGGATAAAAGGTATAACAGAAAGTGACGTGTGAAGTTGTGATTGGTGGGAATAAGAAGTGATGTTATTGGTGGAAAGGAACAAATGAAAGTTGTTGATTGGTAAGAATAAGAGAGATTATGATTGGTGGAAAGAAAAAGGTGTGGGAGTGGGGTATGTTGGAGGTGATGGGAAAGGAAAGTTTTGCTACCAACAACATTTCCAAAAGCCTATCCAGAACTCATCAGCAATTTTAAATAACTAGTGTTTCGGGGTTTTCTCTGGCTGGTAGAGGAATGCAAGCTGTTTCTGCGTTTTCATAGGTTTTCCCAAAATTGAAAATGCATATATTGACGAGGAAATTTGGAGGTTAGTGGTGAACATGGCGGTCGCAAGCGGTGGGGGCAAGGAGACGCGGTGGTGAGAATGGGAACTAAAAGAAGATGGCGGTAGCAAGAGCTTAGAAGAGCAGATTTTGAGGTTAAAATAGTGGGAACTAAAAATGGCGGAGGGTCTGCGACAAGGAGATGCGGTGAGAACTAAACAAGATGGCGGACGCAAGAGGAGGGTAAGGAGATTTGAAGTTACAGTACCAAAACACGAAAGGATATATTCCTACGCCAAGCAGGTCCGAAAAATAATTATGCGTGTGGTACTTACCTGTTACCGGTGTGGATGCGTCACCAAAAGCGCGGCAGCTTCACGTGACGCGAAAAAATAAAAGCAAACTGTTTTTGAAAATGCTTAACCAGCTTTAAGATCAACCAACATCACTACGCACTGATATACCTAGGTTTTTTAAAGCGGTACAGACGCCCTTTGCAGAGGCGTAATTTAACTATACCAAAAACCTGGTACTGGACCATCGTGATGGTCGCTAGCGTACGTAGGAGCAGGGTTCTCATAGCCGGTCGAAAGCGGTCAAAAAAGTGTACGACGTAGGTGTCCACAGTAGCTGCTGTCGAGTCAACCGTCGAGGTGTGAATGAACGAGATCTGATCTTGCCGGCAATCTGGTTGGGAGATGAGAGGCGCGGTGGAAAAAATGGGAACTAAATAAGATGGCGGAGGCATGAAGTTGAGGTTAAGGAGCGGTTAGGTGTTGTCTGTGCGGAGGTTGGGACTGAAAGAGGGGAAAGATGGCGAACGAGGGATAAAAGGTATAACAGAAAGTGACGTGTGAAGTTGTGATTGGTGGGAATAAGAAGTGATGTTATTGGTGGAAAGGAACAAATGAAAGTTGTTGATTGGTACGAATAAGAGAGATTATGATTGGTGGAAAGAAAAAAGGTGTGGGAGTGGGGTATGTTGGAGGTGATGGTAAAGGTAAGTTTTGCTACCAACAACATTTGCAAAAGCCTATCCAGAACTCATCAGCAATTTTAAATAACTAGTGTTTCGGGGTTTTCTCTGGCTGGTAGACGAATTCAAGCTGTTTCTGCTTTTTCATAGGTTTTCCCAAAATTGAAAATGCATATATTGTAACACAAATGTGTGCAGTGCAAAAGAAAATAAAAATTAAATAGGCACACACACACACACACACCCGTTGCAGTTGCCATACTTATATTATTCGTCTTTTCCTTTTTCTCTTTTTTTCTTTATGTTTTTTCGTTTTTTAAAAAAATAACTAGTTTTTGGGGGTTTTCTGCGGATGGTAAACGAATGCAAGCTCTTTCTGCTTTTTCATAGGTTTTCCCTGGTTGGTAGGCGTTTGCTGTAGTGGTTGACGAAGCCGTTTCTAATTTTCGAGGTTTTTCAGGTTTTTAGTGGTTGTCCCTGCCCGGTAGGCAAATGATGAAGTTTTACCTTGTCGGCGTACGGACACTAGGCACATACTCGCACACACATACACACACATTTAATAGTAGCGTGTAGCAAACTGTTTTTGAAAAATGCTTAACCAGCTTTAAGATGAACCAACATCACTACTCACTGATATACCTAGGTTTTTTAAAGCGGTACAGACGCCCTTTGTACAGACGTAATTTAACTATACCAAAACCTGGTTGCTAGCGTACGTAGGAGCAGGGTTCTCATTGCCGGTCGAAAGCGGTCAAAAAAGTGTACTATCTTGTTTTCATGGGTTTTCCAGATCGGTAGGCGTTAGAATACTCTTAGAGCTTTTTTCAGGTTTTTCGTGGTTGTCCCTGTCCGGTAGGCAAATGATAAAGTTTTTCTATAATGTCGTCGTTTTGGCTTGTGGCGCACGGATACTAGGCACATACTCGCACACACACACTATAATAGTAGCGTATAAAAAATTTAACAAACAAAATCTACACAATGACAAAATTGAAAATGTATATATATTTTAACACAAAAGTGTGCAGTGCAAACGATTTTCTAGCCCCTAGTGAGTGTAAAATTGCGTTTACTTCACTTCTTTCAAACTGCTTAAAAATCATATAAATGGTTGTTTCACGTCATAATAAGCCTATATATACCAAGAATACTGAGTTTTTAAAAAGTCAAGAAATTGGATTTTCTAGCTCCTAGTGAGTGTAAAATCGCGTTTACTTCACTTCTTTCAAACTGCTTAAAATTCATATAAATGGATGTATCACCTCATAATAAGCCTCTATATAGCAAGAATATTGAGTTTTTAAAAAGTCAAGAAAATCGATTTTCTAGCCCCTAGCGAGTGTAAAATCGCGTTTACTTCACTTCTTTCAAACTGCTTAAAAATCATATAAATGAATGTATCACCTCATAATAAGTCTCTATATACCAAAAATACTGAGTATTCAAAAAGTTAAGAAAATCGATTTTCTAGCCCCTAGCGAGTGTAAAATCGTGTTTACTTCACTTCTTTCAAACTGCTTAAAAATCATATAAATGGTTGTTTCACGTTATAATAAGCCTATATATACCAAGAATACTGAGTTCTTAAAAAGTCAAGAAATTCGATTTTCTAGCTGCTAGTGAGTGTAAAATCGCGTTTACTTCACTTCTTTCAAACTGCTTAAAATTCATATAAATGGATGTATCACCTCATAATAAGCCTCTATATACCAAGAATACTCAGTTTTTGAAAAGTCAAGAAAATCGATTTTCTAGCCCCTAGCGAGTGTAAAATCGCGTTTACTTCACTTCTTTCAAACTGCTTAAAAATCATATAAATGAATGTATCACCTCATAATAAGCCTCTATATACCAAAAATACTGAGTATTCAAAAAGTCAAGAAAATCGATTTTCTAGCCCCTAGTGAGTGTAAAATCGCGTTTACTTCACTTCTTTCAAACTTCGAAAAAATCATATAAATGGTTGTTTCACGTTATAATAAGCCTATATATACCAAGAATACTGAGTTTTTAAAAAGTCAAGAAATTCGATTTTCTAGCTGCTAGTGAGTGTAAAATCGCGTTTACTTCACTTCTTTCAAACCGCTTAAAAATCATATAAATGAATGTATCACCTCATAATAAGTCTCTATATACCAAAAATACTGAGTATTCAAAAAGTTAAGAAAATCGATTTTCTAGCCCCTAGCGAGTGTAAAATCGTGTTTACTTCACTTCTTTCAAACTGCTTAAAAATCATATAAATGGTTGTTTCACGTTATAATAAGCCTATATATACCAAGAATACTGAGTTCTTAAAAAGTCAAGAAATTCGATTTTCTAGCTGCTAGTGAGTGTAAAATCGCGTTTACTTCACTTCTTTCAAACTGCTGAAAATTCATATAAATGGATGTATCACCTCATAATAAGCCTCTATATACCAAGAATACTGAGTTTTTAAAAAGTCAAGAAAATCGATTTTCTAGCCCCTAGCGAGTGTAAAATCGCGTTTACTTCACTTCTTTCAAACTGCTTAAAAATCATATAAATGAATGTATCACCTCATAATAAGCCTCTATATACCAAAAATACTGAGTATTCAAAAAGTTAAGAAAATCGATTTTCTAGCCCCTAGTGAGTGTAAAATCGCGTTTACTTCACTTCTTTTAAACTTCGAAAAAATCGTATAAATGGTTGTTTCACGTTATAATAAGCCTATATATACCAAGAATACTGAGTTTTTAAAAAGTCAAGAAATTCGATTTTCTAGCTGCTAGTGAGTGTAAAATCGCGTTTACTTCACTTCTTTCAAACTTCGAAAAAATCATATAAATGGTTGTTTCACGTCATAATAAGCCTTCATATACCAAAAATACTGAGTTTTTTTCGTACTCACCTATAAGAGATAGAGGGTAGAAGTCATACGAACGTAACACTTGAGAATTTTTATTCTGCAGTTGGTGTTACTCCTTAGAAAGGAAGTATCTGCTGATTCTATTTAATTCTTACATTTTACATAACACGTATGCACGGCACAACACAAAAACACTACACACGACACTCATAATTTTAACTATTGCACTAGTGGTGGTGCAAGCTGAACCACTATTAACAACAGGTAGCAAGCGTTAGTTCTGCTCACTTTAGTATCGGAGAAAACAGTAAAAAAAAAGAATCATTCTCATGTACAGCACTGCGTGCAAAGACCGTGTGCTGATGTGTGTGTAAAACGAGCGTGAGAAACGGATGTTCGTCAGCGATAAAATCTTTTATTGTCGATGGTAGGGATCGTGCAGTGGCGGATCGTGACTGCGTTTACAATTTGACAATTTGTGGCGAAATAAGGCATTAACACAAAATAGCAGCTTCGATACGTATCCACGGAGAGCTTAGTGCTAGGCAACTGCACCTCTGTTTCTATACGTGAACGGCAGATTGCAGCTTCAATACGTGTCCACGGAGACCTTAGTGCTAGGCAACTGTACCTCTGTTTCTATACGTGAACGGCAGATTGCAGCTTCGATACGTGTCCACGGAGACCTTAGTGCTAGGCAACTGTACCTGTGTTTGTATACATGAACGTCAGATGGCAGCTTCGATACGTGTCCACGGAAACGTTAGTGCTAGGCAACTGTACCTCTGTTTCTATACGTGAACGGCAGATTGCAGCTTCGATACGTGTTCACGGAGACCTTAGTGGTAGGCAACTGCACCTCTGTTTCTATACGTGAACGGCAGATTGCAGCTTCGATACGTGTCCACGGAGACCTTAGTGCTAGGCAACTGTACCTGTGTTTCTATACGTGAACGTCAGATGGCAGCTTCGATACGTGTCCACGGAAACCTTAGTGCTAGGCAACTGTACCTCTGTTTCTATACGTGAACGGCAGATTGCAGCTTCGATACGTGTTCACGGAGACCTTAGTGGTAGGCAACTGCACCTCTGTTTCTATACGTGAACGGCAGATTGCAGCTTCGATACGTGTCCACGGAGACCTTAGTGCTAGGCAACTGTACCTCTGTTTGTATACCTGAACGGCAGATTACAGCTTCGATACGTGTCCACGGAGACCTTAGTGCTAGGCAACTATACCTCTGTTTCTATACGTGAACGGCAGATTGCAGGTTCGATACGTGTCCACGGAGATCTTAGTGCTAGGCAACTATACCTGTTTCTATACGTGAACGGCAGATTGCAGCTTCGATACGTGTCCACGGAGACCTTAGTGCTAGGCAACTGTACCTGTGTTTCTATACGTGAACGTCAGATGGCAGCTTCGATACGTGTCCACGGAGACCTTAGTGCTAAGCAACTGTACCTCTGTTTCTATACGTGAACGGCAGATTGCAGCTTCGATACGTGTCCACGAAGACCTTTCGCTTCAGGTGACAAAATAACACTAGGCACTTGTGTGCCGTGGTGTAAGCCGCAATCACGGCATTGGTAGCGTGGATCTCCTTGGGGCTCTCCTCGGAGTTACCTCAACACCACGTACATGACCTGGTTCGTCACGGGTACACAGGTCTGCACTACCACTTCCTCGGCGTTGAGCAGGCCCAGGAGGCGATCGTACCGGTACACCAGCTAGCACGTGGACATGTTATCGCGCTGTGGTGTTGCGTGTGCGAGGTATGGAAACTCAAGGACGCAAAACATGCACGACCGAGGGTTAAAAAGCAGAACAAGTAGTGACGTGGAGCGTTGTGATTGGTGAAAATAAGACGATCTCTGATAGGTGGACAAATTGAAATAACGTGATGTGATAGGCGAAAATAAAATCAAAGGTGATTGGATGAAAAATGACGAGAAGGAATTAGCGGTGAATTTGTGAACTAAGATGGCGAAGATTTTTTTTTTTAAAAAAAGGATAATATAAGTATGGCAACTGTAACGGTTTACGGCAAACGCGCACCGCGCAATGCGTCACGCCGGGCAATAAAACAAAAACCATATTGAGCAAGATGCCCGGCGTGACGCATTGCGCGGCACGCGTTTGCCGTAAACCGTTACAATTGCCATACTTATATTATCCTTTTTTTTAAAAAAAAATCTTCGCCATCTTAGTTCACAAATTCACCGCTAATTCCTTCTCGTCATTTTTCATCCAATCACCTTTGATTTTATTTTCGCCTATCACATCACGTTATTTCAATTTGTCCACCTATCAGAGATCGTCTTATTTTCACAAATCACAACGCTCCACGTCACTACTTGTTCTGCTTTTTAACCCTCGGTCGCGCATGTTTTGCGTCCTTGAGTTTCCATACCTCGCACACGCAACACCACAGCGCGATAACATGTCCACGTGCTAGCTGGTGTACCGGTACGATCGCCTCCTGGGCCTGCTCAACGCCGAGGAAGTGGTAGTGCAGACCTGCGTACCCGTGACGAACCAGGTCATGTACGTGGTGTTGAGGTAACTCCGAGGAGAGCCCCAAGGAGATCCACGCTACCAATGCCGTGATTGCGGCTTACACCACGGCACACAAGTGCCTAGTGTTATTTTGTCACCTGAAGCGAAAGGTCTCCGTGGACACGTATCGAAGCTGCAATCTGCCGTTCACGTATAGAAACAGAGGTACAGTTGCTTAGCACTAAGGTCTCCGTGGACACGTATCGAAGCTGCCATCTGACGTTCACGTATAGAAACACAGGTACAGTTGCCTAGCACTAAGGTCTCCGTGGACACGTATCGAAGCTGCAATCTGCCGTTCACGTATAGAAACAGGTATAGTTGCCTAGCACTAAGATCTCCGTGGACACGTATCGAACCTGCAATCTGCCGTTCACGTATAGAAACAGAGGTATAGTTGCCTAGCACTAAGGTCTCCGTGTACACGTATCGAAGCTGTAATCTGCCGTTCACGTATACAAACAGAGGTACAGTTGCCTAGCACTAAGGTCTCCGTGGACACGTATCGAAGCTGCAATCTGCCGTTCACGTATAGAAACAGAGATGCAGTTGCCTACCACTAAGGTCTCCGTGAACACGTATCGAAGCTGCAATCTGCCGTTCACGTATAGAAACAGAGGTACAGTTGCCTAGCACTAAGGTTTCCGTGGACACGTATCGAAGCTGCCATCTGACGTTCACGTATAGAAACACAGGTACAGTTGCCTAGCACTAAGGTCTCCGTGGACACGTATCGAAGCTGCAATCTGCCGTTCACGTATAGAAACAGAGGTGCAGTTGCCTACCACTAAGGTCTCCGTGAACACGTATCAAACCTGCAATCTGCCGTTCACGTATAGAAACAGAGGTACAGTTGCCTAGCACTAAGGTTTCCGTGGACACGTATCGAAGCTGCCATCTGACGTTCACGTATAGAAACACAGGTACAGTTGCCTAGCACTAAGGTCTCCGTGGACACGTATCGAAGCTGCAATCTGCCGTTCACGTATAGAAACAGAGGTACAGTTGCCTAGCACTAAGGTCTCCGTGGACACGTATTGAAGCTGCAATCTGCCGTTCACGTATAGAAACAGAGGTGCAGTTGCCTAGCACTAAGCTCTCCGTGGATACGTATCGAAGCTGCTATTTTGTGTTAATGCCTTATTTCGCCACAAATTGTCAAATTGTAAACGCAGTCACGATCCGCCACTGCACGATCCCTACCATCGACAATAAAAGATTTTATCGCTGACGAACATCCGTTTCTCACGCTCGTTTTACACACACATCAGCACACGGTCTTTGCACGCAGTGCTGTACATGAGAATGATTCTTTTTTTTACTGTTTTCTCCGATACTAAAGTGAGCAGAACTAACGCTTGCTACCTGTTGTTAATAGTGGTTCAGCTTGCACCCCCACTAGTGCAATATTTAAAATTATGAGTGTCGTGTGTAGTGTTTTTGTGTTGTGCCGTGCATACGTGTTATGTAAAATGTAAGAATTAAATAGAATCAGCAGATACTTCAGTAGTAATAGTCCCGGATGAGCCAATTGTTTTAACTATAATCCTGCCGCTAGGGGCGCTCGTGTCGCTAGTGTCGCTGCGTGCGACGGCGGCGGCGGTAAGTTTGAAAAGCGCCCTGAGCGGTAGGATTATCGTTAAATCGATTGGCTCATCCGGGACGAGTTGAAAGAATTGAGGAAGTGACGTGGAGTGTTTTGATTGGTTCGTTAATTCGGGTGGAAGATGAAGGAAGGAAGATGGAAGAGTATGGAGGTCGCGTGATGGAGAGGAGCTGGGTGGCGAGGTGTTGTCTGTGCGGAGGTCGGTACTGAAAGAGGGAAAAGATGGGGAGCGAGGGATAAAAATTGTAACAGAAAGTGACGTGTGAAGTTGTGATTGGTGGGAATAAGAAGTGATTTTATTGGTGGAAAGGAACAAATGAGAGTTGTTGATTGGTAAGAATAAGAGAGATTATGATTGGTGGAAAGAAAAAGGTGTGGGAGTGGGGTATGTTGGAGGTGATGGGAAAGGTAAGTTTTGGTAGAGCAAGATTTGCAAAAGCCTGTCGTGAACTGATCAGCAATTTTTTGAACGTTGGATGGTAGTTTTCTTGAGTGGATAGAGAGATGGGGCGATATGAGATGCGGTGGCAAAAATGGGAACTAAACAAGGTGGTTGAGACAAGAGGTTTAAGGACGAGGAAATTTGGAGGTTAGTGGTGAACATGGTGGTCGCAAGAGGTGGGGGTAAGGAGACGCGGTGGTGAGAATGGGAACTAAAAGAAGATGGCGGTAGCAAGAGTTTAGAAGAGTAGATTTTGAGGTTAAAATAGTGGGAACTAAAAATGGCGGAGGGTCTGCGACAAGGAGATGCGGTGAGAACTAAACAAGATGGCGGACGCAAGAGGTGGGTAAGGAGGTTTGAGGTTACAGTACCAAAACACGAAAGGATATATTCCTACGCCAAGCAGGTTCAAAAATAATTATGCGTGTGGTACTTACCTGTTACCGGTGTGGATGCGTCACCAAAAGCGCGGCACGCGACGCGAAAAAATAAAAGCAAACTGTTTTTGAAAATGCTTAACCAGCTTTAAGATCAACCAACATCACTACGCACTGATATACCTAGGTTTTTAAAGCGGTACAGACACCCTTTGCAGAGGCGTTATTTAACTATACCAAAAACCTGGTACTGGACCATCGTGATGGTCGCTAGCGTACGTAGGAGCAGGGTTCTCATAGCCGGTCGAAAGCGGTCAAAAACGTGTACGACGTAGGTGTTCGCAGTAGCTGCTGCCGAGTCAACCGTCGAGGTGCGAATGAACGAGATCTGTTCTTGCCGGCAATCTGGTTGGGAGATGAGAGGCGCTAAAAATGGGAACTAAATAAGATGGCGGAGGCATGAAGTTGAGGTTAAGGAGCGGTGAGGTGTTGTCTGTGCGGAGGTTGGGGGCTGAAAGAAGGGGAAAGATGGCGAACGAGGGATAAAAAGTATAACAGAAAGTGACGTGTGAAGTTGTGATTGGTGGGAATAAGAAGTGATGTTATTGGTGGAAAGGAACAAATGAAAGTTGTTGATTGGTGAGAATAAGAGAGATTATGATTGGCTGAAAGAAAAAAGGTGTGGGAGTGGGGTATGTTGGAGGAGATGGAAAAGGTAAGTTTTGCTACCAACAACATTTGCAAAAGCCTATCCAGAACTTATCAGCAATTTTGAATAACTAGTGTTTCGTGGTCTTCTCTGGTTGGTAGACGAATGCAAGCTGTTTCTGCCATACTTATATTATTCGTCTTTTCCTTTTTTTTCGTTTTTTTTTAAAAATAACTAGTTTTAGGGGGGTTTTCTGAGGATGGTAAACGAATGCAAGCTCTTTCTGCTTTTTCATAGGTTTTCCCTGGTTGGTAGGCGTTTTCTGTACTGGTTGACGAAGGCGTTTCTAATTTTCGAGGTTTTCTCAGGTTTTTTAGCGGTTGTCCCTGCCCGGTAGGCAAATGATAAAGTTTTTCTATAATGTCGTCGTTTTGGCTTGTGGCGCACGGATACTAGGCACGTACTCGCGCGCACACACACACACACAGACAGACACACAGACAGGCACACACACACGGACATGTTTACAAAAATGCTTTTTTTTTGGATTCAGGAGGTCTCAAAACGTGTATTTCCGGTGAAATCTCGGTATCGAATTTTTGGGTGGAATGCAATACTTCCCCTACTTACTATACGTAGTAGAGAAAGTTAAAAAAGTATAAGTATTGGAAAATTTAAGGAAATAACAAGCAATATCTCGAAAACGGTTCACTCAACAAAAGAAATGTATATGGCACAAGTTGTGTATTTTAACGCGATCTACATTTTTTGTGTAGTAAAATTTTGTCTATCTCTTATGCTTTACCAGTTATGCAAAAGGCGTTCACAATGAAGAATACTTTTGGAGACATTCCCAGACAATTTGAGATATACATTTTATTTCTCATGACATTATCTTAAACATATGATATTTTCATCAAAATCGTTATAGCCGTTTTTGAGAAAATTTAAAAAAAAGTGTACTATCTTGTTTTCATGGGTTTTCCAGATCGGTAAGCGTTAGAATACTCTTAGAGCTTTTTTTTGGATTCAGGAGGTCTCAAAACGTGTATTTCCGGTGAAATCTCGGTATCGAATTTTTGGGTGGAATGCAATACTTCCCCTACTTACTATACGTAGTAGAGAAAGAAAAAAGTATAAGTATTGGAAAATTTAAGGAAATAACAAGCAATATCTCGAAAGCGGTTCACTCAACAAAAGAAATGTATATGGCATAAGTTGTGTATTTTAACGCGATCTACATTTTTTGTGTAGTAAAATTTTGTCTATCTCTTATGGTTTACCAGTTATGCAAAAGGCGTTCACAATGAAGAATACTTTTGGAGACATTCCCAGAAAATTTGAGATATACATTTCATTTCTCATGACATTATCTTAAACATATGATATTTTCATCAAAATCGTTATAGCCATTTTTGAGAAAATTAAAAAAAAAGTGTACTATCTTGTTTTCATGGGTTTTCCAGATCGGTAAGCGTTAGAATACTCTTAGAGCTTTTTTCAGGTTTTTCGCGGTTGTCCCTGTCCGGTAGGCAAATGATAAAGTTTTTCTATAATGTCGTCGTTTTGGCTTGTGGCGCACGGATACTAGGCACGTACTCGCGCGCACACACACACACACTAAAATAGTAGCGTATAAAAAAAATTTAACAAAACCGTAGATTTTCAAGAAAATTCCCACACCGCAAACTACCCGTTTAGCGGGAGAAAGTTCGTTATTTTTATTGTCTTAAAAATGGCTCTAACCCCTTTTGATTACGGTGCGGTATGTTTAAGATATCTGCATGACAAATAAAATGTATAACTTCAATTTTCTGGGAATAGCTGTGAAGTAGTCTCATTGTGAATGTCTTTTGTACAACTGTTAAACCGTAGGAAACGAAGCCTTACTGTACAAGAACGTTAAAGCACACAATTTATGTGTATTATGATTATTATTATTATTATTATTATTATTATTATTATTATTACTTTGAGGCGTTGTCTATTTACAAAGTTTCCATGTTGATTTTAATGTTTAAAAGCTATAGACCTTGCTCACTAAAACTCGTCATTCTTTTAACTTTTCTTTTTTCATTTTCATACAAAGAGAACGGAATTTCACAAGTGAAACAGTACTGTGATAACGATACCAAAAAACAAATTATTATTCACCCACTGAAACACTTAAAAAAAACAATAAGTAATAATCACAGACCCAGTTTGTGGGTATTTAAATGAAACATCATGCACAATATAAGCCAATTATGTAATAAGTTGAAATGTGCAAATCTGTAGATGTATTTCTGGCGAAATCCCGGTATGGAATTTTTGAGTGCAATGCAATTTCTCCTGTATCTGCTATGTACGTGGTAGAGAAAGTAAAAATAGTTACAGTGCCTATACAGATGTAACAATAGAGAAACCCACTTGAAGAAAAAACGGAATAAAAAGAACAAGGCGTCAGACTCAACTTTCGCGCCATTCTCCGAATATCTGAGAATATTCTTAATATGAGACAAGCATTTACCTTAAGCAAGTAGTTTTAATCTTACTTTTATGAAAACCAGAGTTTTCTCTATATCGTTTATTTGTGACAACAACGCTAAGTTTCGAGCTAGCTATACTCACTTTTCTTGCAACTATATACGTTTAAACTAATATTAACAAATTTCTCGTAATCCCAGAATTTATTAATCATAGCTGTAATATTTTTCACAACTGCATGTAATAATATTGATTTAGGGGCTTTCTCTACCACGTAAAATAGTAGGTAGAGGAGGTATGCATTGCATCCAAATATTCAATATTGAGATTTCACCGGAAAACTAAATACTTGTTTCGAGGTCCCCTGAATAAAAAACATTTTTAGAAAATTCTGTGTGTATGTGTCAGAGCAGCATAACTCAAAAATGAAAAGTCGGATAAATACTAAAACTTGGTATTTAGGTTGAGTACCTTCCAAAGTTACGACACAGAGATTTTCAAGAAAGTCCCTCCACCCAAAACTACCCTTTACATGAACTATTTTCCGAAATGTTTTATTTTCTAAAACTGTCTCTGACGATTTTAATTACAACACCATATATTAAAGACATTTATATGAAAAATAAAATGTATATCTTGAATTTTGTGGAAATAGCCTGTGAAGTCCTCTTGATTCGGAAGAAATTTTCTATGATCTTGTATAACTGCTAAGGTTTGAGAAAAAACATACAATACAAAAAATTTAGATCTCTTTAAAAAACACACACAATTTATTTGAAATAACTTTTTTGTGACGTCAGCCATTTCCGAGATATCTGTTATAAATGGTTCGAATTGTACAATGCTTAGCCATTCTTTTTAAAGGCATGTCGCTTTTCAGTTCTTGCCCGCCATGTTGATGGAAAGAATTTAGAATTTTAAGGCCAGTGTATAGCGTCCCTTCGGATGTATATCAGATGTGCAATGCAACCATTTCCCGAAAAGTTTATGCGGATTAAAATTAAGTGGATATGAAAATAAACTTTCGTACTCACCTATAAGAGATAGAGGGTAGAGGTCATACGAACGTAACACTTGAGAATTTTTATTCAACAGTTGGTGTTACTCCTTAGAAAGGAAGTATCTGCTGCTTCTATTTAATTCTCACATTTTACATAACACGTAGGCACTGCACAACACAAAAAACACTACACACGGCACTCGTAGTTTTAAATATTGCACTGATGCGGGTGTACAAACGTTAAAACGCTGCTCGCTTGTCATTTCCCACGCACAGCACTGCGCAAAGAAAGTGTAAATCGAGCGTGAGAAAGGATGTTCGTCAGCGTTTATGCAGCCTTATTGTCGATGGTAGCGGTCGCGCAGTGGCGGATCGTGACAGGATGACCGCGTCTTTTTACAACTTGACAATTTTGTGGCGAAATGAGGCATTTAACTCGACGCGCATGTTGAAAACAGCAGTTGCGATAAGCGAGCTTATAAAAACCCGGTGCCAAGAGCAAACGCCCGTAGTGAGAAACGAGAGCGATAGCGGATTTTTCTACAAAATCGTTCTATTTGACGAAAAATAGTTTAAAATAAAAACAAAATAGCAGCAGCACTTTGCAGGGAAAGAGCGATCGGTGCATTCGGACGATAAGATGGAGCTGCAATCCGGGGGAAGTCGCGATGGCACCTTGCAGCCTACGTTCGAAATTATAGGACACAAGCAGAGAAGGCTGCCAAAGCTTTTTTCCGGCTTTACAGAGTCTCAAATTACCGTGAACCCGGTCCCCAGAGATGTCAACCCTGAGCAATGGGTATCGCATTTGTTTAACGATATTCTAAACTTTGCGAAAGAGAACCTGTTAGAAAACGAACCCGGATATTTAGGCATATCCATAACAGACGAAAAGGAGACGTCCAAAGCCTTCAACATGAGCGTTAGGCGCGTAGACCAATTGAATGCGGATGTCATTGTTGGAAGCATCGAAAAAGTAATGCAAAGTAACCAACAATTCTTGCTAAGCGGGCCTCTTCACGTGACGTTTGTGTGGACCAAGGAGGTCTCGGGTTCGTGCCACCAGCCTTGCGATGCCTGTAGGGGCAATAAAGGCATGGTCGAAATAGCCAACAAAGACAACTTGTGTTTAGCAAGAGCCATTGTTGTAGTCAAAGCCAAAGTGGATCGCGACGTCAACTATAGAACGATGACGCGCTCCGACTATCTGCAAAAATCGAAGGCCGTAGCCTTGTGCGCGAGCATCGGTCAAGGCCACGACAGCTGCACGATAGATGACGTCAGACGCTTTGACGCTGCGTTAAAGGGCTACGCTGTGACGGTGTTTGGCGATCATACGGGGAAGCACGTGCTGTACGCGTCGGATAAGAAATGCGATAAATACATCGACGTCATGCTCCACGCCGGGCACTTTAACGCTATCGTGAACCTTCACAAGTGCTTTAAATGCAAATGGTATTGCCGCCGGTGTCATCATCCCTCGGCACACAAAATAGAATTTCACAGGTGCGACGCCAGGTGTGCTAAATGCCATCAGCAGTGCGATGCGCGATTTGACGCCTACATACGCTGCGCCGGGTGCAACAGAGATTTTAAGGGACCGGCATGCTTTGCAAACCACGCAAAGAAAGGCGTTTTTTACCCAAAGGCGCTGTCGGTGTGCGATGTAGAAAAGGTGTGCACGTCTTGCAATAAGCTCGTGAATGCGAGGTACAGAAAAACCGTGCACGAGTGCGGGGAAAAGTACTGCTATCATTGCAAGACACACGTGAATTCTAGCCACATGTGCTATATGCAGCCGTATGCCGCAAAGAACAAAAGAAACCGGTACGTGTTTATGTTCATCGACTTCGAATGCACGCAAAACATTCCATATACCGGCAAAAAGGACACATACGAGCACGTACCTAACTTGTGCGTGTTGTACCAAGCCTGCCCGCACTGCATCGACGAACGCCGCAAGACGGCATACTGCACCGAATGCGGTTGCAAAGAATGGGTGTTCATGGACGAACCCGTGAAGCAGCTTTTCGAGCACATCGCGCAGCCGAGGTTCGAAGCCTGGGACGTCTACGTCGTGGCGCATAACCTCAGAGCTTACGACGGGCAGTTTCTATTAAAGTACATGGTGGCGCACTTAGACTGGGTGCCGGAGCTCATCATAAACGGGAGCAAGATCTACAGGATGAGGTACGGTGACGTCACATTTCTAGACTCGCTCAACTTCATACCCATGCCACTCTCCCGCTTTTCCAAGACCTTCGGATTGAAGGAATGCAAAGGTTATTTCCCGTACCTGTTTAACACGAAGGAAAACGAGCGGTACGTGGGTTCGATTCCCGACAAAAGGCATTACTGCCCGGAGGGCATGTCGGCGGAGGGTCGGAAACCAATCGAGCAGTGGCACGAAGAAAAGGCGTCCTCCGGGCACGTCTTCGACATGACGGCGGAAATGGTGGCGTATTGCAAGATGGACGTATTTCTACTCAGTCAGGGAGTTTCCAAATTCAGAAGGGAATTCTTGGACGAGAACGGAATAGACCCGTTCAGAGAATGCGTCACCATCGCGCAGGCGTGCATGTGCGTGTATAGAAACCGCTTCATGCCGCTTAAAAAAACTGCCCTCTTGCCAGCGGGCGGGTATCGACTGGCGGACCGTCAGTCTCGCGCCGCATGCATATGGCTAACTTGGCTAGAGACGCAAAACCGCATCGTCATCCAGCACGCCATGCGAGGACGCGAAGTCAAAATCACGGGGCACAAGGTGGACGGGTACAGAGAGGCCGAAAAAAAACCGCGTACTTTTTCCACGGCTGCTTTTACCACGGCTGCAGGCGGTGCTTTCACAATCGCCATGCGGCGATATACAACTCGGGACACGAAACCATGGCCTCCAGGTTAGAGAGCACCGAGAAGGTCACGGCCAAGATCAAGGCCGCCGGCTACGCCGTGGTGGAAATGTGGGAGTGGGAGTTCGACGCCGCGATGAAGGCCGACCACGACCTCGCGCGCCACGCAAGGGACTTTCCGGTACCCGAACCCCTGAACCCCAGAGACACCTTCTACGGAGGTCGCACCAACTGCACCAAGACGTACTGCGAGGCGAAGGGGGATAGCAAGATCTACTACTACGACGTATGCAGCCTGTACCCGTACGTGAACAAGACGAAACCCTACCCCGCGGGCCACCCCAAGATCCACGTGGATCGATTCCCGCGCTTGGAAGACGTGGGGGGCGGGTTGGTGAAGTGCGAGGTTCTACCGCCGCAACACCTGTACCACCCGGTGCTACCACCGCGCATCGGCGGCAAGCTCATGTTCCCGCTATGCCGCGCTTGCGCGGAGGCGGAGAACCAAGACGAGTGCCACCACGGAGAGCGCGAGAGGGCGTTGTCGGGTACCTGGGTGGTCGACGAGATGAAGGTCGCCCTGGAGGAGGGGTACCGCCTCCTCAGGGTCCACGAGATCTGGGAGTACGACGTGGTGCGGCACGAACCGACCACCGGAGCCAAGGGTCTCTTCGAGGACTACGTGAATCAGTTCCTGAAGATCAAGACCGAAGCCTCCGGCTGGCCCTCGCATTGCGACGACCCTGCCGCGAAGCGGCAGTACGTGGAGCAATTCTTCGAACACGAAGGCGTAGCCCTGGATCCCCAGGCCGTCGCCACTAACCCCGGCAGGCGGGAGCTGGCCAAGCTGATGCTCAACAGCTTCTGGGGCAAACTGGGGCAGAGGGAAAACCTCCCCACGTGCGAGCTGGTGGACCGGTACGACCGCCTCCTGGAGCTGCTCAACGACCCGGGCGTGGAAGTGCAGACCTACGTGCCCGTCACCGACCGGATCGTGTACGCGGTGTGGAGGTACTGCGAGCAGTGCCGCAAGGTCAACACCGCCGCCAACGCCGTCCTGGCGGCCTATACCACGGCTCACGCGCGCCTGGTGCTCTACTCCTACCTCAAGAGGCTGGGAGAACGGGTCTGCTACTTCGACACAGATTCCGTCGTCGTCGCCTCCTGGGGGACATGACGGACGAGCTGGAGAAGTACGGGAGGGGCTCTTACATCGCCCGGTTCGCCTCCACGGGGCCCAAGAGCTACTGCATGGAGATCGTTTGCCCCGAGACGGGCAAGACCTTCTCGGTGTGCAAGGTGAAGGGGATCACGCTCGATTCGGGCAACCTGGAGCTGGTGAACGCGGAGGTGATTCGCGACGTGGTGCTCAGGGACAACGACCGCGCTGTGAAGCTGGCGGGCACGCAGATTTCGCGGAAACCGTCTTGGACGGTCGTCACCGAACCCAGCTCGAAGACGTTTAGGATGGTGGTTAACAAGCGCGTGCTCCCCGGCGATCACGATTCCTATCCCTACGGGTTCAAGAGGAACGCATAAATGAGACGTCCGCAGCCGCGCCAAAGTCATTTCGAACCGGGCGCCCCTGAGGAGACGATGCCCGGTCCCCGAGACCTGGGGCGATTCGAGTTTCCCAGCACGATGCTCGTGGCGGGGCCGTCGCGCTGCGGCAAGTCTACCTTCGTGAAAAACCTGTTGCGCCACGCGCACCGGATGTTCGACGTGCGCCCCAGGAGGGTGCTGTGGTGCCACCCTCCGGAGTATTCGCCGAGACTCGAACCCTCGGCTCTGCGTTGCGAGACCCACGCGGGCATACCCGAACTTGCTTCGGTGGGCGAGAACGACCTCGTCGTCCTCGACGATCTGATGCTGGAGGGTGGCGGGAACGACGTGTCCAATTTTTTCACCAGAGACTCCCATCACAAGCGCTTCGGCATCGTCTACATCCTGCAGAACGTGTTTCCGCAGGGTCAGAAATATCGCAACATCTCTCTGAATGCGAACTACGTCGTGGTCTTCAAGAACAACCGGGACAAGATGCAGATCGAGAGACTGTGCCAGCAGATCGAACCCAGGAACTCTAGGTTTCTCTTGGAGGCCTTCGAGAAGGCCACCGAACGCCCTCACGGGTATCTCGTGTTGGACTGCACTCAGTACACGCCCTCCCGATACAGGTATCGAACCGGCGTGCTGCCCGGGGAAAACCTCTCTTATTTCGTACCCAACTGAGACCGCCGAGAGGACTCGGGTTCGTTTCGTTCTATATTATCCCGGCAGGGTCTTGCCCGACTGAGGCCGTCGAGTCTAAATAAAAAGTACCGCTTTCGGAGCGAACGTCATTATCGCGCAAGCATGGCTAGAGGTAGGTCAAGGCTCGCGACGCTGACCAGTCCTCGCATAGCGAGACAGCACGGTAATTTGGCGGCTCTGGCCAAGGCGAAGGCCCCTCTGCGCAAAAAGTTGTTAAAAAATGCCGACGGCGATCTGATCAAGGCCATTAGCGAATGCATGCTCAACGTGTGCAGAGGTCACGTGCAACTTCCCGCAAAGTGCTTGGGTCGCCTAAAGAAGCACAAGGCTTCTTGGAGGAAGTTGACGGATAAACGGGTTCCTCTGAAGAAGAAGAAGAAGAACATCTTGGTTCAAAAAGGAGGTTTTTTGCCGGCATTCCTCCTACCCATCTTGGCTTCGCTCGGCGGCGCGCTAGTGTCGAAATTAACAGGATGAAGTTTGGCAGGCAGATCCTCGTTGCACCGTAACCGAAGACCGTCGACAGGCTTCACGCTGTAGACCGCACCATATCCAGATTGGCTAAAGAAATTCAGAACCTGCAGAGCGCAAAGTTCTCTGCCGACGAAAGGTGGCGGCTCGTAAAACATAAATTGGACAACTACCTCGATCTCGTGGCACAAGTCAGAAAGCCCTTCCTCGGCGACGACGACGACGACGATTACGAAGACGTGCACGAGCGCGTGCCGGTGAAGCAGGAGGTCGAACCCCGAACCATAAAGGTCAACCTCCTCTCGCCTCGCAAAAAGAAGAGGGCGAACCCTGCCACTCCGAAAAAGAAATCGAAATCGCCTTCCGCGTCGTACCATTTTCGCAAGCGCGTCTGGCAACTCCTGTACAAGTAAAGCATGAAGGAATGGAAGGCGCTAAGGCGATACTATGTCAGACCGGAACACTATGCCGGTTTGGGCGCGGTCAAGCCCCTTCGAAAGGCCACGGGTGCGTCTAAGGCGAACATCGAGTCCTTCCTTCGAACCCGGGACAGTTACACTCTGCACAAACCGGTCAGAAAGCGGTTCCCCACCAGATGTTATCACGTGACGAATATGGACGATCTTTGGGAGGCCGATCTAAAGGTCATGAACAGCGTGAGGGAACATAACAAACCTTACGTGTACATTCTGACCGTTATCGACGTATTTTCCAAATATTCTTGGGCCGTACCCCTGAAATCGAAGCTGGGTACCGAGGTCGCGCAAGCGTTTCGCTCCATATTCTCCCAACGCGTCCCCAGGGTCCTCCAGACGGACAAGGGAACCGAGTTTACCAACAAGACTTTTCGCGACTTTCTGAAGAAACACGACGTGAAACATTACACAACCAAAAATAACGTTAAAGCCAGCGTCGTGGAGCGCTTCAACCGCACCTTAAGAACCAAGATGTGGAGGTATTTCACGCACAAAAACAGTTACAGATACCTGGAAGTCCTTCCGGCCTTACTCGAGTCGTACAATAGCTCGCATCACAGGTCCATAAAAATGGCTCCGAAGGACGTGAACGAATCTAACATTTTACGAGTGTACTGCAATCTCTACGGAAATAGGACCCTACCTCGCGCAGGGAAACCCACATTTTCCGTCGGCGATCACGTGCGCATCTCTAAAGAAAAAATGAAATTCGACAAGGGCTACGAGCAGAATTGGAGGGACGAAATATTTCGGAAAGCCGAGGTGGTGCGCGGTCGGCCGGTGGTATATAAGTTGAAGGATCTGGCCGGAGAAGCCATAGACGGCACATTTTACACCCAGGAGCTACAAAAGGTCGCGCTACCTCGGACGTTTAAGATCGAGCGCGTTTTACAGACCAAGGGCCGAGGGCGCCGCAAGCAGTTATTGGTAAAGTGGAAGGGGTATCCGGCAAAGTTTAACTCGTGGGTTCTGGCTTCAACCGTCGATTCGACATGATTAAGACCGAGCCCTTCTCCATCAGTCTCGTGAGCAACGCTTCCATGGAACACTTTACCGACAACACCACGGCCAGATTTTCTAACATCTTGAACGAGAGAATCGTTCTGCAGGAGAATGGGAGGTCGCCCTGCAAAAGGTCAGGTATCCGGTGAAATTTTATAACCTTTCGCCAGACGATGCCCGTCTGGCGGGCACCAAGTACACCATGACGCTCCTCCCCACGCATTCCAAATTCAGTTTGCAAATGCCGCAAGGCATCGTGCACAATCCCAAAGAGTTGGTGAACCTCGTCAACGCCGTTCTACTCGAACACTTGCACGTGGAAAACTTCTTCCTCTTCGACGAACGCAAGCAGACGGTGGGCGTGAATGCCGCCGTCGCCCATCCCGAACCACTACCCGACATTCCGTTCGACGGGTTTGTGGAAAATGTCGCGCGCACGGTCGTACCGTACGCGGTCGGCGAATACGAAGCTCTCAACGATGCGCCCCACCAGAGACCCAAGCCGAAACCGAAACCGAAGCCCCGGGCTTCGGGGCAGCAGAAACCCGCGGCGGCTCGTTCCGTCAGACCCAAACGAGACGTTTCAAAATCGGAGGACCCTCCGGGACCTCTACACCGCATCCACAGTTTGCTCTTAACGCCCGCTATGGCAAAAATGTTGGGTTTCGAGCCCTACGTCAACGTCATTCTCGAAAAAGCTGCTAAACACCCCGTAGATCCTTATATGGGGTTTCCTTACGAAATGTTCGTCTACTGTAATCTAGTGTCCCCGCAAGTCGTGGGCGACACCTTCGCCCAAGTCATAGAGAGCGCGGCCGTGGAATACGAAAGAAGCAACAACACTTACATGAGCGACGAAAAGACGTTGTTTCCCCAAAATTGGGTACCCTTGATTCAGCAAGACTTCAAGACGGTCAACATACATTTAAGGAACGGTTACGGCGATCTCTTGCCATTCGCCGACGGATTTTCCTCTACTGTAGTTCTCGCTTTTCGTCCGAAACAGGCGTAATGGACGTGCACGCCGTAACGCGGTACTACCTCAATCAGACCGGCGGCGCGTTCCACCATCGCGATTTCACTCTCTACAGGGGCAAGCGCTACCAAAGAGGCAGCGGTCTCTTTTCAGCCCTCGGAGGACTCTTCAGAAGGTTGCTACCGTTTTTAAAGAGCGGAGCAAAAGCAGTCGGAAAGGAGGCCTTAAAGGCGGGCGCCCACGTTCTGTCCGATGTGACTGTGGCGGGAGCAGCGCCGAAGCAAGCGCTCCAGCGGAGGCTCAAGGAGTCCGGATACAATTTAAAGCGAAAAGCCGACGAAAAGCTCGATGCCATGCTCGGTTCCGGCGCCAGGCGTCTCAAGAGAATAAAACCGAGCAAATCCAGAAAGAGCAAGCAGTCCAAGCTGAAACGCGGTAGGCGCAAGGTGCAAGACGTATTTTCGTAATGGCAGACGCGACCGTCCACATGAGTTCCGAACTGGACCTCTTTACAGAGGTCCCGGTTCAGATGAGCATCGAGGAGTCACGGTTCCTATACCTAAACCCTCAAAACACTTTAATGAAAAATGCCCCCATCACCATTCATTATTCCGGAAATGCGGACGATTACCTAGACTTGACCTACGTCGTACTCGAACTCATGGTGCGCGTTGTAGATGACAAAGGAGAGGCCTTAAACGCTGACGCTAACACCACTCTGTTCAACAACGCCTTAAATTCCCTGTTTCAACAGATGGGGGTAACCCTCAATAACGTCATCGTCTCCATGCCGCAAGCCGGTTACCCCTATAGAACCTACCTCGAGACGCTTCTCAATTACTCCGAAGATGCCATGAACACCAAACTAGAATCTACCCTCTGGGAAAGGACACGGCAGGCATCATGGACACTTTTATCGCCAATGCGGGTTTTCAGTGGCGTCAGGGGTTTACCAAAGGGAGCAACGTCGTACAGCTCATCGGTCCTCTGTCCAACGCTCTTTTTAGACAGGAGAAGCTGCTTTTGAACAACGTTAGCATGACCGTCAAGCTCACTCCCGCCTCTCCCCAGTTTTATCTGTTTTCCGACGTAGATACCTTTAAGGGGTACGCCGACATCGTGTCTGCCACGCTGCGCTTAAAATCGGTGCGGCCCTCGCCGACCATTAAGCTCGCGCACCAGGCCGTGCTCGCAAAGGGCAACGCAAAGTACCATCTCAAAGACGTCAGCTTTCACGCTCTCAGCATCCCCAAGGAGTCCAGGGCAATGACGTTTAGCGACGTGTACGTAGGGCAAGTTCCAAGGAGAGTGGTAGTAGCCATGGTCACCGACAAGGCCTATTCCGGCCATTTTAACTCAAATCCGTACAACTTGAAACATTTTAAAATGAACTTCTTTCAGCTCTACGTGAACGGGCAACCCGTTCCCTCCCAACCTCTGCAACCCGACTTTACAAAGGGACACTATTTGCAATGCTTTCAAACCCTGTAGGACGGCCTAGGCATTCATTTCAAGGACGAGGGACACTCCATCTCCAGAGAAACCTACCCGCAAGGGTATACGATAATGGTTTTCGATCTCACTGCAGACATGAGCGCTAACGAGTCTCACATCTCGGGTCAGCGCCACGGAACCGTCTCTATAAGCATCGTTTTTGCCGATAAATTGACAGAACCGGTCATACTTCTGCTGCTAGCGGAAATACATCGCACGGTCGAAATCGACGCCAACCGATCCATTTTGGTATCATGAACACCTTTCAAATTCAACGGTTTCTATCGACATGCCCCTCTACGCGCTCTCACTTTTTAGGCGTCTACCCCTGCGATAAACTACCCGTACTTCACGGCATTCGAACGCCTCCCTTGGCGCTAGTGGCTAACACCGACCCCAGCACCAAATCCGGGCAACACTGGGTTTGCATCTTTGTGGACAAAAACTCGCATGCAGAATATTTTGACAGTTACGGCATAGGACCGCTTTCGCCCCATTTTCTCCGGTTCTTAAATTCGGTCTGCGGGACGCGTTGGTCCACCAACGCCAGAAGGCTGCAAGGTTTCGACAGCACCACTTGCGGTCATTACGTCATCGCCTACCTCACCCACCGCTGCTCCGGCTTACCTAAGCATAAATTCTTCTCAAAATTTCGCGTCAGCAATCACGTGCATAATGATGTCGTCATTCGCAAAACGTTCAAAAACGCATGCCGCGCAAAGTGCTCTGACGCTCAGCAAACTTGTCAACCCTTGAAGGTGAGTACGTGTGTGTGTGTCACTATTCAGCACATCTAAGCTAATCCATCGTCTTGCGCGTGCTTTCAGAAGACGCTCCTGCTCATATAAAAAGCAACGTCACGGTGCCGCTCGCCTCATTCAGAGTGTACCATGCAGCACGCGGATACAGTCCTGCTGCCATGCAGCACGCCGACCAGGTAGGTCCGCACCTATGTATTAGCTTGCTTTTTTCTATTCCGTTTATCTCTCTATCCCTCACATTATTATTATTGTTTTGTGTGTTCCAGTATAACCGGATGTCAAACCCCGACCACCTCAAAACCCGGGGAAAAAAGGAAACTACCCATCTTCGACCTCCAGCAGCATCCCGACAGCCCTGCTCCGTCAGCACAGTTCCAACACAGTGCAGTTGTGGGTCCTCTGGCGGATATCTACTTCCTCAACCCGCAACAAACTAAATTCGTCAGTGTGGGATTCTCCCCCCAGCCGCCGCACCATCTCGTCGTCACCATTGCCAAATGTGGACAGCACAACGCAGTCGTCATGAGTTCCTCGCAGTGGCACAAACTCGTCGAAGCCATCCCCATCATTCACAAACGCTTGAATGACCCGCAGGGACGTCTACAGCAATTTCAGTTCAGCGACAGCGTCACCATCGTGTTTAAGTTTGTGTTCGGAAAGCTAAAGCTCGTTTTCAAAGAACCGCAAGGCGCATCCGTTACGCTCAACCAACAAGAATGGCACGTGTTGCATACCCTGCAGCGCATCATTACCGACATCATGTATCACAAAAAGAAGGAAGAGACGGACGTGCAAAATCAAATCATGGCATACCACAAGTACATGCTTCACAACCATGCCTCCAACGTTCCCTTACATGACATGAATTTCACGCAGTTCACCAAGTACATACGGTGCGCCAATTTTAGAACATTCCTCGAGGTTCATCATTTCCTCAACACCCATTTCGCACTGCGCATCTCACAAAATAGTCCTTAGTGCGCATGTATTTCTACCAGCGTTCCAACCGCACCTCACCCAAACATCTCGCGCCGTCCGCTCCCGCATTTGGGTCGCGAAGCATCCTATATCATACCCGATCACATTCACGGCGTTTGCATGTTCAGCACCGTTCAAAACAGAGTTCTCCTCCAAGTCGAAAACCGTTAAATCAACGGACACAGTGTTTTTCCTGCGGATGTTGTGCAATAATCGCTAAGCGCTTCCGGCGGATGTAGTGAACCTCCAACGAGCGTTTCCCCGCCAGTGCTTCCCCTGATGTGGTAATTCTCCAACCAACCTTTCCCCCACCAGTGCTTCCCCCTGATGTGGTCGTCTGCATGTTCAGCACCGTTCAAACAGAGTTCTCCTCCAAGACGAAAACCGTTAAATCAACGGACACAGTGTTTTTCCTGCGGATGTTGTGCAATAATCGCTAAGCGCTTCCGGCGTATGTAGTCAACCTCCAACGAACGTTTCCCCCACCACTGCTTCCCCTGATGTGGTGTTTCTCCAACGAACTTTTCCCCCACCAGTGCTTCCCCTGATGTGGTAAATCTCCAACGAACTTTTCCCCCACCAGTGATTTCCTGCTTCCGGCAGTTGGGTTATATTTATGCACGCGCATTCTTTACCCCTTCATTCGGTGCTAGCCAGCCGTGGGGAATGCCAGGACCGTCGTGTAAAGACTTCCACTGCTCGTTTTGCTTTCACCAAACGTGCAGCTGCGAACTTAAGCACCGTCTCACCCGCCTGTGCACGCAGTGTCAACTCGGTTTCTACGAAGACCTCGATCATTTCAACAAGCAAATTCAGCAATTCCTTCGAAGGTACTCCGCTAGAAACACCACATGAACTGCTTCATCGTGCTCTTTCGGTATCTCGATAACGGACGAAGAATCCACCTGCTACTGCCCAGGGAACGCCAAGTGCTGCTGCAGAACGGCATATACATCTTCGAACGTTATCCCCCAAGCGACGTCGACCTTGTGTGGAACCAACTTCCCGCAGACGCACAGGTAGTTTGCGCACCTTATCGCAGGTGTAAACAACACTACAACCTTCCTCATCAAACCACTCATATAGACGGTCCTCCCCCGTGTATCAAAAACTGCCATCTGTGCCGTCAGAATGTCACAGGACGTACTTAAAGAGCTAGAAGAACTTTCCAGCAGCGCCCACACTCTCAGCGTATCTACGCTTCAACAGCACGTACCATATCGCGTCGTCGGCGTCAAAAAAATCGACACCGTTCACGGTACAAAGCTCGTCGCCAAACTCGACAACGGCACAGAAGTTTTCCTACCAACAAGATTTGCAAAAGCCTCTCCAGAACTCGTCAACAAACTCAACTCTACCTCATTCTGCATCATATACGCAGGCGAGGAAAAACTACGCAGCGGTTTCAAACGTCACATCGTCACGTTCTCCCCATATAACCCTAAATAATGTCCGACGAAACCTATCCCGTCCCCGTGGGGAACAATCTAAACCTACAACTCATTCTCAACGCAGCTTCACCTATCCGTATCCTCTGCTTCTCCAACTCCTATTTCCGCAACAGCAGAGTTGTCACCATCACACTCGACGTCCAAGGGGCTCACGCCGTCCACGTCAAATGCGTACCTACCAAAGTGCACCAGCATAAACAAGACGCACTATGCGTCATATACCTCGGCAACACCAACATTCCTGCTCTAACCAACAAAGTCACATCCGCAGGATGCTTCTCAACCAGCCATTACAACGAATTTACCATCCCCATCTATATACCAACCTTCACCGAGTTCGTCAACGAAAGTTTCTCTCACCTGCTCGTCACCTGCATCACCAAACCTATCCACCAATTTACCGCCGATAGCAGCAGCAGCGATGACGAGGACTCAAAGTGCACCACGTACTTTAAAATCATTGTTGTGCGCGAAATCTGTGTGTCCTAGTGCCTCAACAAAAACTATGAATTTTAATGTGCTTTTTTTCTCCTAATATTTCTTATATTGTCCATTTATTGTATTCATATGTTAATCTCCTGTAATCAAATAATCCATTATGTTATTCTCAAACTATGTATTTATATGTTAAGCAAATAATACATCATGTTAATCAAAACTATGTATACATATCTTTATCCAATGTACTGTATTCAAATTATAAATAAAGAAAACAGTCCCGGATGAGCCAATTGCAATAACGATAATCCTACCGCTCAGGGCGCTTTTCAAACTTACCGCCGCCGCCGTCGCACGCAGCGACACTAGCGACACGAGCGCCCCTAGCGGCAGGATTATCGTTAAAACAATTGGCTCATCCGGGACTATTACTACTTACTTCCTTTCTAAGGAGTACCACCAACTGCAGAATAAACATTCTCAAGTGTTACGTTCGTATGACTTCTACCCTCTATCTCTTATAGGTGAGTACGAAAATAACTCAGTATTTTTGGTATATGAAGGCTTATTATGACGTGAAACAACCATTTATATGATTTTTTCGAAGTTTGAAAGAAGTGAAGTAAACGCGATTTTACACTCACTAGGGGCTAGAAAATCGATTTTCTTGACTTTTTGAATACTCAGTATTTTTGGTATATAGAGGCTTATTATGAGGTGATACATTCATTTATATGATTTTTAAGCAGTTTGAAAGAAGTGAAGTAAACGCGATTTTACACTCGCTAGGGGCTAGAAAATCGATTTTCTTGACTTTTTAAAAACTCAGTATTCTTGGTATATAGAGGCTTATTATGAGGTGATACATCCATTTATATGAATTTTAAGCAGTTTGAAAGAAGTGAAGTAAACGCGATTTTACACTCACTAGCAGCTAGAAAATCGAATTTCTTGACTTTTTAAGAACTCAGTATTCTTGGTATATATAGGCTTATTATAACGTGAAACAACCATTTATATGATTTTTAAGCAGTTTGAAAGAAGTGAAGTAAACACGATTTTACACTCGCTAGGGGCTAGAAAATCGAATTTCTTGATTTTTTAAAAACTCAGTATTCTTGGTATATATAGGCTTATTATAACGTGAAACAACCATTTATATTATTTTTTCGAAGTTTGAAAGAAGTGAAGTAAACGCGATTTTACACTCACTAGCAGCTAGAAAATCGAATTTCTTGAGTTTTTGAATACTCAGTATTTTTGGTATATAGAGGCTTATTATGAGGTGATACATTCATTTATATGATTTTTAAGCAGTTTGAAAGAACTGAAGTAAACGCGATTTTACACTCGCTAGGGGCTAGAAAATCGATTTTCTTGACTTTTTAAAAACTCGGTATTCTTGGTATATAGAGGCTTATTATGAGGTGATACATCCATTTATATGAATTTTAAGCAGTTTGAAAGAAGTGAAGTAAACGCGATTTTACACTCACTAGCAGCTAGAAAATCGAATTTCTTGACTTTTTAAGAACTCAGTATTCTTGGTATATATAGGCTTATTATAACGTGAAACAACCATTTATATGATTTTTAAGCAGTTTGAAAGAAGTGAAGTAAACACGATTTTACACTCGCTAGGGGCTAGAAAATCGATTTTCTTAACTTTTTGAATACTCAGTATTTTTGGTATATAGAGGCTTATTATGAGGTGATACATTCATTTATATGATTTTTAAGCAGTTTGAAAGAAGTGAAGTAAACGCGATTTTACACTCGCTAGGGGCTAGAAAATCGATTTTCTTGACTTTTTAAAAACTCAGTATTCTTGGTATATAGAGGCTTATTATGAGGTGATACATCCATTTATATGAATTTTAAGCAGTTTGAAAGAAGTGAAGTAAACGCGATTTTACACTCACTAGCAGCTAGAAAATCGAATTTCTTGACTTTTTAAGAACTCAGTATTCTTGGTATTTATAGGCTTATTATAACGTCAAACAACCATTTATATGATTTTTTCGAAGTTTGAAAGAAGTGAAGTAAACGCGATTTTACACTCACTAGGGGCTAGAAAATCGGTTTTCTTGACTTTTTTGAATACTCAGTATTTTTGGTATATAGAGGCTTATTATGAGGTGATACATTCATTTATATGATTTTTAAGCAGTTTGAAAGAAGTGAAGTAAACGCGATTTTACACTCGCTAGGGGCTAGAAAATCGATTTTCTTGGTATATAGAGGCTTATGATGAGGTGATACGTCCATTTATACGAATTTTAAGCAGTTTGAAAGAAGTGAAGTAAACGCGATTTTACACTCACTAGAAGCTAGAAAATCCAATTTCTTGACTTTTTAAAAACTGAGTATTCTTGGTATATATAGGCTTATTATGACGTGAAACAACCATTTACATGATTTTTAAGCAGTTTGAAAGAAGTGAAGTAAACGCGATTTTACACTCGCTAGGGGCTAGAAAATCCATTTTCTTGACTTTTTAAAAACTCAGTATTTTTGGTATATATAGGCTTATTATGACGTGAAACAACCATTTATATGATTTTTTCGAAGTTTGAAAGAAGTGAAGTAAACCCGATTTAACACTCACTAGGGGCTAGAAAATCGATTTTCTTTACTTGTTAAAAATTCAATATTCTTGGTATATAGAGGCTTATTATGAGGTGATACATCCATTTATATGAATTTTAAGCAGTTTGAAAGAAGTGAAGTAAACGCGATTTTACACTCACTAGGAGCTAGAAAATCCAATTTCTTGACTTTTTAAAAACTCAGTATTCTTGGTATATATAGGCTTATTATGACGTGAAACAACCATTTATATGATTTTTAAGCAGTTTGAAAGAAGTGAAGTAAACGCAATTTTACACTCACTAGGGGCTAGAAAATCGTTTGCACTGCACACTTTTGTGTTAAAATATATATACATTTTCAATTTTGTCATTGTGTAGATTTTGTTTGTTAAATTTTTTATACGCTACTATTATAGTGTGTGTGTATGTGTGTGTGTGTGTGCGAGTATGTGCCTAGTATCCGTGCGCCACAAGCCAAAACGACGACATTATAGAAAAACTTTATCATTTGCCTACCGGACAGGGACAACCGCGAAAAACCTGAAAAAAGCTCTAAGAGTATTCTAACGCCTACCGATCTGGAAAACCCATGAAAACAAGATAGTACACTTTTTTGACCGCTTTCGACCGGCAATGAGAACCCTGCTCCTACGTACGCTAGCGACCAGGTTTTTGGTATAGTTAAATTACGTCTGTGCAAAGGGCGTCTGTACCGCTTTAAAAAACCTAGGTATATCAGTGCGTAGTGATGTTGGTTGATCTTAAAGCTGGTTAAGCATTTTTCAAAAACAGTTTGCTACACGCTACTATTAAATGTGTGTGTGTGTGCGAGTATATGCCTAGTATCCGTGCGCCGACAAGGTAAAACTTCATCATTTGCCTACCGGGCAGGGACAACCACTAAAAACCTGAAAAACCTCGAAAATTAGAAACGGCTTCGTCAACCACTACAGCAAACGCCTACCAACCAGGGAAAACCTATGAAAAAGCCGAAAGAGCTTGCATTCGTTTACCATCCGCAGAAAACCCCCCAAAACTAGTTATTTTTTAAAAAAACGAAAAAACAAAAAGAAAAAAAGAGAAAAAGGAAAAGACGAATAATATAAGTATGGCAACTGCAACGGGTGTGTGTGTGTGTGTGCCTATTTAATTTTTATTTTCTTTTGCACTGCACACATTTGTGTTACAATATATGCATTTTCAATTTTGGGAAAACCTATGAAAAAGCAGAAACAGCTTGCATTCGTCTACCAGCCAGAGAAAACCCCGAAACACTAGTTATTTAAAATTGCTGATGAGTTCTGGATAGGCTTTTGCAAATGTTGTTGGTAGCAAAACTTACCTTTACCATCACCTCCAACATACCCCACTCCCACACCTTTTTTCTTTCCACCAATCATAATCTCTCTTATTCTTACCAATCAACAACTTTCATTTGTTCCTTTCCACCAATAACATCACTTCTTATTCCCACCAATCACAACTTCACACGTCACTTTCTGTTATACTTTTTATCCCTCGTTCGCCATCTTTCCCCTCTTTCAGTCCCAACCTCCGCACAGACAACACCTCACCGCTCCTTAACCTCAACTTCATGCCTCCGCCATCTTATTTAGTTCCCATTTTTTCCACCGCGCCTCTCATCTCCCAACCAGATTGCCGGTCCAGTACCAGGTTTTTGGTATAGTTAAATTACGCCTCTGCAAAGGGTGTCTGTACCGCTTTAAAAAACCTAGGTATATCAGTGCGTAGTGATGTTGGTTGATCTTAAAGCTGGTTAAGCATTTTCAAAAACAGTTTGCTTTTATTTTTTCGCGTCGCGTGAAGCTGCCGCGCTTTTGGTGACGCATCCACACCAGTAACAGGTAAGTACCACACGCATAATTATTTTTCGGACCTGCTTGGCGTAGGAATATATCCTTTCGTGTTTTGGTACTGTAACCTCAAATCTCCTTACCCTCCTCTTGCGTCCGCCATCTTGTTTAGTTCTCACCGCATCTCCTTGTCGCATACCCTCCGCCATTTTTAGTTCCCACTATTTTAACCTCAAAATCTGCTCTTCTAAGCTCTTGTTACCGCCATCTTCTTTTAGTTCCCATTCTCACCACCGCGTCTCCTTGCCCCCACCTCTTGCGACCGCTATGTTCACCACTAACCTCCAAATTTCCTCGTCCTTAAACCTCTTGTCTCAACCATCTTGTTTAGTTCCCATTTTCGCCACCGCATCTCATATCGCCCCATCTCTCTATCCACTCTAGAAAACTACCATCCAACGTTCAAAAAATTGCTGATCAGTTCTGGACAGGCTTTTGCAAATCTTGTTGCTAGCAAAACTTACCTTTCCCATCACCTCCAACATACCCCACTCCCACACCTTTTTCTTTCCACCAATCATAATCTCTCTTATTCTTACCAATCAACAACTCTCATTTGTTCCTTTCCACCAATAACATCACTTCTTATTCCCACCAATCACCACTTCACACGTCACTTTCTGTTATACTTTTTATCCCTCGCTCCCCAACTTTTCCCTCTTTCAGCCCCGACCTCCGCACAGACAACACCTCGCCACCCCGCTCCTCTCCATCACGTGACCACCATACTCTTTCATCTTCCTTCCTTCATCTTCAACCCGAATTAACGAACCAATCAAAACACTCCACGTCACTTCCTCTTTTTCCTTCACGTTACCCTAATCCTCAATTCTTTTAACTCGTCCCGGATGAACCAATTGCAATATCGACAATCCTTCCGCTCAGGGCGCTTTTCAAACGTTCCCGCCGCCGCCGTCGCACGCAACGACACTAGCGACACTAGCGCCCCTAGCGGCAGGATTATCGTTAATCCAATTGGCTCATCATGGACTTATACTACTGGATCCTTATTGTAAAATGTCAATATCAATGAGCCAGTCCCCTAGCCTAAGATATCTCCATGCAAGCTTATTGTAAAATGTCAATATCAATGAGCCAGTCCCCTAGCCTAAGACATCTCCGTGCAAGCTTATTGTAAAATGTCAATATCAATGAGCCAGGCCCCTAGCCTAAGATATCTCCGTGCAAGCTTATTGTAAAATATCAATACCAATGAGCCACTCCCCTAGCCTAAGACATCTCCGTGCAAGCTTATTGTAAAATGTCAATATCAATGAGCCAGTCCCCTAGCCTAAGACATCTCCATGCAAGCTTATTGTAAAATGTTAATATCAAAGAGCCAGTCCCCTAGCCTAAGACATCTCCGTGCAAGCTTATTGTAAAATGTCAATATCAATGAGCCAGTCCCGTAGCCTAAGATATCTCCATGCAAGCTTATTGTAAAATGTCAATATCAATGAGCCAGTCCCCTAGCCTAAGACATCTCCGTGCAAGCTTATTGTAAAATGTCAATATCAATGAGCCAGTTCCCTAGCCTAAGACATCTCTGTGGATGCTTATTGTAAAATGTCAATATCAATGAGCCAGTCCCCTAGCCTAAGACATCTCCGTGCAAGCTTATTGTAAAATGTCAATACCAATGAGCCAGTCCCCTAGCCTAAGACATCTCCATGCAAGCTTATTGTAACATGTAAATAGCAATGAGCCAGTCCCCTAGCCTAAGACATCTCCGTGGATGCTTATTGTAAAATGTCAATATCAATGAGCCAGACCCCTAGCATAAGACATCTCCGTGCAAGCTTATTGTAAAGTGTCAATATCAATGAGCCAGTCCCCTAGCCTAAGATATCTCTGCGGATGCTTATTGTAAAATGTCAATATCAATGAGCCAGGCCCCTAGCCTAAGACATCTCCATGCAAGCTTATTGTAAAATGTCAATATCAATGAGCCAGTCCCCTAGCCAAAGATATCTCTGCGGATGCTTATTGTAAAATGTCAATATCAATGAGCCAAGCCCCTAGCCTAAGATATCTCTGTCGATGCTTATTGTAAAATGTCAATATCAATGAGCCAGTCCCCTAGCCTAAGATATCTCTGTGGATGCTTATTGTAAAATGTCAATATCAATGAGCCAGGCCCCTAGCCTAAGACATCTCCATGCAAGCTTATTGTAAAATGTCAATATCAATGAGCCAGTCCCCTAGCGTAAGACATCTCTGTGCAAGCTTATTGTAAAATGTCAATACCAATGAGCCAGTCCCCTAGCCTAAGATATCTCCATGCAAGCTTATTGTAAAATGTCAATATCAATGAGCCAGTCCCCTAGCCTAAGACATCTCCGTGCAAGCTTATTGTAAAATGTCAAAATCAATGAGCCAGTTCCCTAGCCTAAGACATCTCAGTGGATGCTTATTGTAAAATGTCAATATCAATGAGCCAGTCCCCTAGCCTAAGACATCTCCGTGCAAGCTTATTGTAAAATGTCAATACCAATGAGCCAGTCCCCTAGCCTAAGACATCTCCCTGCAAGCTTATTGTAAAATGTAAATATCAAGGAGCCAGTCCCCTAGCCTAAGACATCTCCGTGGATGCTTATTGTAAAATGTCAATATCAATGAGCCAGACCCCTAGCATAAGACATCTCCGTGCAAGCTTATTGTAAAGTGTCAATATCAATGAGCCAGTCCCCTAGCCTAAGATATCTCTGCGGATGCTTATTGTAAAATGTCAATATCAATGAGCCAGGCACCTAGCCTAAGACATCTCCATGCAAGCTTATTGTAAAATGTCAATATCAATGAGCCAGTCCCCTAGCCAAAGATATCTCTGCGGATGCTTATTGTAAAATGTCAATATCAATGAGCCAGTCCCCTAGCCTAAGATATCTCTGTGGATGCTTATTGTAAAATGTCAATATCAATGAGCCAGTCCCCTAGCCTAAGATATCTCTGTGGATGCTTATTGTAAAATGTCAATATCAATGAGCCAGGCCCCTAGCCTAGCATATCACCATGCAAGATTATTGTAAAATGTCAATATCAATGAGCCAGTCCCCTAGCCTAAGATATCTCTGCGGATGCTTATTGTAAAATGTCAATAACAATGAGACAGTCCCCTAGCCTAAGACATCTCCGTGGATGCTTATTGTAAAATGTCAATATCAATGAGACAGTCCCCTAGCCTAAGACATCTTCGTGAAGGCTTATTGTAAAATGTCAATACCAATGAGATAGTCCCCTAGCCTAAGGAATCTCCGTGCAAGCTTATTGTAAAATGTCAATATCAATGAGACAGCCCCTAGCCTAAGATATCCTTGCGGATGCTTATTGTAAAATGTCAATACCAATGAGACAGTCCCCTAGCCTAAGACATCTCCGTGGATGCTTATTGTAAAATGTCAATATCAATGAGACAGTCCCCTAGCCTAAGACATCTCCGTGCAAGCTAATTGTAAAATGTCAATACCAATGAGCCAGTCCCCTAGCCTAAGACATCTCCCTGCAAGCTTATTGTAAAATGTAAATATCAAGGAGCCAGTCCCCTAGCCTAAGACATCTCCGTGGATGCTTATTGTAAAATGTCAATATCAATGAGCCAGACCCCTAGCATAAGACATCTCCGTGCAAGCTTATTGTAAAGTGTCAATATCAATGAGCCAGTCCCCTAGCCTAAGATATCTCTGCGGATGCTTATTGTAAAATGTCAATATCAATGAGCCAGTCCCCTAGCCTAGGATATCACCATGGAAGCTTATTGTAAAATGTCAATACCAATGAGACAGTCCCCTAGCCTAAGACATCTCCGTGGATGCTTATTGTAAAATGTCAATATCAATGAGCCAGGCCCCTAGCCTAAGAAATCTCCGTGCAAGCGTATTGTAAAGTGTGAATATCAATGAGCCAGTCCCCTAGCCTAAGATATCTCTGCGGATGCTTATTGTAAAATGTCAATATCAATGAGCCAGGCCCCTAGCCTAGGATATCACCATGCAAGCTTATTGTAAAATGTACAATATCAATGAGCCAGTCCCCTAGCCTAAGATATCTCTGCGGATGCTTATTGTAAAATGTCAATACCAATGAGATAGTCCCCTAGCCTAAGACATCTCCGTGCAAGCTTATTGTAAAATGTCAATATCAATGAGAGAGCCCCTAGCCTAAGATATCTCTGCGGATGCTTATTGTAAAATGTCAATACCAATGAGATAGTCCCCTAGCCTAAGGAATCTCCGTGCAAGCTTATTGTAAAATGTCAATATCAATGAGACAGCCCCTAGCCTAAGATATCCTTGCGGATGCTTATTGTAAAATGTCAATACCAATGAGACAGTCCCCTAGCCTAAGACATCTCCGTGGATGCTTATTGTAAAATGTCAATATCAATGAGACAGTCCCCTAGCCTAAGACATCTCCGTGCAAGCTAATTGTAAAATGTCAATATCAGTAAGACAGTCCCCTAGCCAAAGATATCTCTGCGGATGCTTATTGTAAAGTGTCAATATCAACGAGACAGTCCCATAGCCTAAGATATCTCTGTGGATGCTTATTGTAAAATGTCAGTATCAATGAGCCAGTCCCCTAGCCTAAGATATCTCTGTGGATGCTTATTGTAAAACGTCAATATCAATGAGACAGTCCCCTAGCCTAAGACATCTCCGTGCAAGCTTATTGTAAAATGTCAATATCAATGAGACAGTCCCCTAGCCTAAGATATCTCTGTATATGCTTATTGTAAAATGTCCATATCAATGAGCCAGTCCCCTAGCCTAAGATACCTCTGCGGATGCTTATTGTAAAATGTCAATACCAATGAGACAGTCCCCTAGCCTAAGACATCTCCGTGGATGCTTATTGTAAAATGTCAATATCAATGAGCCAGTCCACTAGCCTAAGACATCTCCGTGCAAGTTTATTGTAAAATGTCAATATCAATGGGACAGTCCCCTAGCCTAAGATATCACCATGCAAGCTTATTGTAAAGTGTGAATACCAATGAGCCAGTCCCCTAGCCTAAGATATCTCTGTGGATGCTTATTGTAAAATGTCAATATCAATGAGCCAGTCCCCTAGCCTAAGATATCTCTGTGGATGCTTATTGTAAAATGTCAGTACCAATGAGCCAGTCCACTAGCCTAAGATATCTCTGTGGATGCTTATTGTAAAATGTCAATATCAATGAGACAGTCCCCTAGCCTAAGATATCTCCATGCAAGCTTATTGTAAAATGTCAATATCAATGAGCCAGGCCCCTAGCCTAAGACATCTCCGTGCAAGCTTATTGTAAAATGTCAATACCAATGAGCCAGTCCCCTAGCCTAAGATATCACAATGCAAGCTTATTGTAAATGTCAATATCAATGAGCCAGTCCCCTAGCCTAAGACATCTCCGAGGATGCTTATTGTAAAATGTCAATATCAATCAGCCAGGCCCCTAGCCTAAGATATCTCTGCGGATGCTTATTGTAAAATGTCAATATCAATAGGCCAGTCCCCTAGCCTAAGACATCTCCGTGCAAGCTTATTGTAAAATGTAAATATGAATGAGCCAGTCCCCTAGCCTAAGATATCTCCGTGCAAGCTTATTGTAAAATGTCAATATCAATGAGCCAGTCCCCTAGACTAAGATATCTCCATGCAAGCTTATTGTAAAATGTCAATATCAATGAGCCAGTCCCCTAGCCTAAGATATCTCCATGCATGCTTATTGTAAAATGTCAATATCAATGAGCCAGTCCCCTAGCCTAAGATATCTCCATGCAAGCTTATTGTAAAATGTTAATATCAATGAGCCAGTCCCCTAGCCTAAGACATCTCTGTGGATGCTTATTGTAAAATGTCAATATGAATGAGCCAGTTCCCTAGCCTAAGATATCTCCATGCAAGCTTATTGTAAAATGTCAATATCAATGAGCCAGTCCCCTAGCCTAAGACATCTCCGTGCAAGCTTATTTTAAAATGTCAATATCAATGAGCCAGTCCCCTAGCCTAAGATATCTCCGTACAAGGGTATTGTAAAATGTCAATACCAATGAGCCAGTCCCCTAGCCTAAGACATCTCCGTGCAAGCTTATTGTAAAATGTCAATATCAATCAGCCAGTCCCCTAGCCTAAGACATCTCCGTGCAAGCTTATTGTAAAATGTCAATATCAATGAGCCAGTCCCCTAACCTAAGATATCTCCATGCAAGCCTATTGTAAAATGTATATATCAATGAGCCAGTCCCCTAGCCTAAGACATCTCCGCGCAAGCTTATTGTAAAATGTCAATATCAATGAGCCAGCCCCTAGCCTAAGACATCTCTGTGGATGCTTATTGTAAAATGTCAATATCAATGAGCCAGTCCCCTAGCCTAAGACATCTCCGTGCAAGCTTATTGTAAAATGTCAGTATCAATGAGCCAGTCCCCTAGCCTAAGACATCTCCGTGCAAGCTTATTGTAAAATGACAATATTTATGAGCCAGTCCCCTAGCCTAAGATATCTCTGTGGATGCTTATTGTAAAATGTCAATATCAATGAGCCAGTTCCCTAGCCTAAGACATCTCCATGCAAGCTTATTGTAAAATGTCAATATCAATGAGCCAGTCCCCTAGCCTAAGACATCTCCGTGGATGCTTATTGTAAAATGTCAATATCAATGAGCCAGGCCCCTAGCCTAAGAAATCTCCGTGCAAGCGTATTGTAAAGTGTGAATATCAATGAGCCAGTCCCCTAGCCTAAGATATCTCTGCGGATGCTTATTGTAAAATGTCAATATCAATGAGCCAGGCCCCTAGCCTAGGATATCACCATGCAAGCTTATTGTAAAATGTACAATATCAATGAGCCAGTCCCCTAGCCTAAGATATCTCTGCGGATGCTTATTGTAAAATGTCAATACCAATGAGATATTCCCCTAGCCTAAGACATCTCCGTGCAAGCTTATTGTAAAATGTCAATATCAATGAGAGAGCCCCTAGCCTAAGATATCTCTGCGGATGCTTATTGTAAAATGTCAATACCAATGAGATAGTCCCCTAGCCTAAGGAATCTCCGTGCAAGCTTATTCTAAAATGTCAATATCAATGAGACAGCCCCTAGCCTAAGATATCTCTGCGGATGCTTATTGTAAAATGTCAATACCAATGAGGCAGTCCCCTAGCCTAAGACATCTCCGTGGATGCTTATTGTAAAATGTCAATATCAATGAGACAGTCCCCTAGCCTAAGACATCTCCGTGCAAGCTAATTGTAAAATGTCAATATCAATAAGACAGTCCCCTAGCCAAAGATATCTCTGCGGATGCTTATTGTAAAGTGTCAATATCAACGAGACAGTCCCCTAGCGTAAGATATCTCTGTGGATGCTTATTGTAAAATGTCAGTATCAATGAGCCAGTACCCTAGCCTAAGATATCTCTGTGGATGCTTATTGTAAAACGTCAATATCAATGAGACAGTCCCCTAGCCTAAGATATCTCTGTAGATGCTTATTGTAAAATGTCCATATCAATGAGCCAGTCCCCTAGCCTAAGATACCTCTGCGGATGCTTATTGTAAAATGTCAATACCAATGAGACAGTCCCCTAGCCTAAGACATCTCCGTGGATGCTTATTGTAAAATGTCAATATCAATGAGCCAGTCCACTAGCCTAAGACATCTCGGTGCAAGTTTATTGTAAAATGTCAATATCAATGGGACAGTCCCCTAGCCTAAGATATCACCATGCAAGCTTATTGTAAAGTGTGAATACCAATGAGCCAGTCCCCTAGCCTAAGATATCTCTGTGGATGCTTATTGTAAAATGTCAATATCAATGAGCCAGTCCCTTAGCCTAAGATATCTCTGTGGATGCTTATTGTAAAATGTCAGTACCAATGAGCCAGTCCACTAGCCTAAGATATCTCTGTGGATGTTTATTGTAAAATGTCAATATCAATGAGACAGTCCCCTAGCCTAAGATATCTCCATGCAAGCTTATTGTAAAATGTCAATATCAATGAGCCAGGCCCCTAGCCTAAGACATCTCCGTGCAAGCTTATTGTAAAATGTCAATACCAATGAGCCAGTCCCCTAGCCTAAGATATCACAATGCAAGCTTATTGTAAATGTCAATATCAATGAGCCAGTCCCCTAGCCTAAGACATCTCCGAGGATACTTATTGTAAAATGTCAATATCAATGAGCCAGGCCCCTAGCCTAAGATATCTCTGCGGATGCTTATTGTAAAATGTCAATATCAATGAGCCAGTCCCCTAGCCTAAGACATCTCCGTGCAAGCTTATTGTAAAATGTAAATATGAATGAGCCAGTCCCCTAGCCTAAGATATCACCATGCAAGCTTATTGTAAATGTCAATATCAATGAGCAAGTCCCCTAGCCTAAGACATCTCCGAGGATGCTTATTGTAAAATGTCAATATCAATGAGCCAGGCCCCTAGCCTAAGATATCTCTGCGGATGCTTATTGTAAAATGTCAATATCAATGAGCCAGTCCCCTAGTCTAAGACACCTCCGTGCAAGCTTATTGTAAAATGTCAATATGAATGAGCCAGTCCCCTAGCCTAAGATAACTCCGTGCAAGCTTATTGTAAAATGTCAATATCAATGAGCCAGTCCCCTAGACTAAGATATCTCCATGCAAGCTTATTGTAAAATGTCAATATCAATGAGCCAGTCCCCTAGCCTAAGATATCTCCATGCATGCTTATTGTAAAATGTCAATATCAATGAGCCAGTCCCCTAGCCTAAGATATCTCCATGCAAGCTTATTGTAAAATGTTAATATCAATGAGCCAGTCCCCTAGCCTAAGACATCTCTGGGGATGCTTATTGTAAAATGTCAATATGAATGAGCCAGTCCCCTAGCCTAAGATATCTCCATGCAAGGTTATTGTAAAATGTCAATATCAATGAGCCAGTCCCCTAGCCTAAGACATCTCCGTGCAAGCTTATTGTAAAATGTCAATATCAATGAGCCAGGCCCCTAGCCTAAGATATCTCCGTACAAGCGTATTGTAAAATGTCAATACCAATGAGCCAGTCCCCTAGCCTAAGACATCTCCGTGCAAGCTTATTGTAAAATGTCAATATCAATGAGCCAGTCACCTAGCCTTAGACATCTCCATGCAAGCTTATTGTAAAATGTCAATATCAATCAGCCAGTCCCCTAGCCTAAGACATCTCCGTGCAAGCTTATTGTAAAATGTCAATATCAATGAGCCAGTCCCCTAGCCTAAGATATCTCCATGCAAGCCTATTGTAAAATGTATATATCAATGAGCCAGTCCCCTAGCCTAAGACATCTCCGCGCAAGCTTATTGTAAAATGTCAATATCAATGAGCCAGTCCCCTAGCCTAAGACATCTCTGTGGATGCTTATTGTAAAATGTCAATAGCAATGAGCCAGTCCCCTAGCCTAAGACATCTCCGTGCAAGCTTATTGTAAAATGTCAGTATCAATGAGCCAGTCCCCTAGCCTAACACATCTCCGTGCAAGCTTATTGTAAAATGACAATATCAATGAGCCAGTCCCCTAGCCTAAGATATCTCTGTGGATGCTTATTGTAAAATGTCAATATCAATGAGCCAGTCCCCTAGCCTAAGACATCTCCATGCAAGCTTATTGTAAAATGTCAATATCAATGAGCCAGTCCCCTAGCCTAAGACATCTCCGTGGATGCTTATTGTAAAATGTCAATATCAATGAGCCAGGCCCCTAGCCTAAGAAATCTCCGTGCAAGCGTATTGTAAAGTGTCAATATCAATGAGCCAGTCCCCTAGCCTAAGATATCTCTGCGGATGCTTATTGTAAAATGTCAATATCAATGAGCCAGGCCCCTAGCCTAGGATATCACCATGCAAGCTTATTGTAAAATGTACAATATCAATGAGCCAGTCCCCTAGCCTAAGATATCTCTGCGGATGCTTATTGTAAAATGTCAATACCAATGAGAGAGCCCCTAGCCTAAGATATCTCTGCGGATGTTTATTGTAAAATGTCAATACCAATGAGATAGTCCCCTAGCCTAAGGCATCTCCGTGCAAGCTTATTGTAAAATGTCAATATCAATGAGACAGCCCCTAGCCTAAGATATCTCTGCGGATGCTTATTGTAAAATGTCAATATCTATGAGACAGTCCCCTAGCCTAAGATATCTCTGTGGATGCTTATTGTAAAATGTCAATATCAATGAGCCAGTCCCCTAGCATAAGATATCTCTGTGGATGCTTATTGTAAAATGTCAATATCAATGAGACAGTCCCTTAGTCTAAGACATCTCCGTGCAAGCTTATTGTAAAATGTCAATATCAATGAGACAGTCCCCTAGCCTAAGATATCTCTGCGGATGCTTATTGTAAAATATCAATACCAATGAGACAGTCCCCTAGCCTAACACATTTCCGTGGATGCTTATTGTAAAATGTCAATATCAATGAGCCAGTCCCTTAGCCTAAGATATCTCTGTGGATGCTTATTGTAAAATGTCAGTACCAATGAGCCAGTCCACTAGCCTAAGATATCTCTGTGGATGCTTATTGTAAAATGTCAATATCAATGAGACAGTCCCCTAGCCTAAGATATCTCCATGCAAGCTTATTGTAAAATGTCAATATCAATGAGCCAGGCCCCTAGCCTAAGACATCTCCGTGCAAGCTTATTGTAAAATGTCAATACCAATGAGCCAGTCCCCTAGCCTAAGATATCACAATGCAAGCTTATTGTAAATGTCAATATCAATGAGCCAGTCCCCTAGCCTAAGACATCTCCGAGGATGCTTATTGTAAAATGTCAATATCAATGAGCCAGGCCCCTAGCCTAAGATATCTCTGCGGATGCTTATTGTAAAATGTCAATATCAATGAGCCAGTCCCCTAGCCTAAGACATCTCCGTGCAAGCTTATTGTAAAATGTAAATATGAATGAGCCAGTCCCCTAGCCTAAGATATCACCATGCAAGCTTATTGTAAATGTCAATATCAATGAGCAAGTCCCCTAGCCTAAGACATCTCCGAGGATGCTTATTGTAAAATGTCAATATCAATGAGCCAGGCCCCTAGCCTAAGATATCTCTGCGGATGCTTATTGTAAAATGTCAATATCAATGAGCCAGTCCCCTAGTCTAAGACATCTCCGTGCAAGCTTATTGTAAAATGTCAATATGAATGAGCCAGTCCCCTAGCCTAAGATAACTCCGTGCAAGCTTATTGTAAAATGTCAATATCAATGAGCCAGTCCCCTAGACTAAGATATCTCCATGCAAGCTTATTGTAAAATGTCAATATCAATGAGCCAGTCCCCTAGCCTAAGATATCTCCATGCATGCTTATTGTAAAATGTCAATATCAATGAGCCAGTCCCCTAGCCTAAGATATCTCCATGCAAGCTTATTGTAAAATGTTAATATCAATGAGCCAGTCCCCTAGCCTAAGACATCTCTGGGGATGCTTATTGTAAAATGTCAATATGAATGAGCCAGTCCCCTAGCCTAAGATATCTCCATGCAAGGTTATTGTAAAATGTCAATATCAATGAGCCAGTCCCCTAGCCTAAGACATCTCCGTGCAAGCTTATTGTAAAATGTCAATATCAATGAGCCAGGCCCCTAGCCTAAGATATCTCCGTACAAGCGTATTGTAAAATGTCAATACCAATGAGCCAGTCCCCTAGCCTAAGACATCTCCGTGCAAGCTTATTGTAAAATGTCAATATCAATGAGCCAGTCCCCTAGCCTTAGACATCTCCATGCAAGCTTATTGTAAAATGTCAATATCAATCAGCCAGTCCCCTAGCCTAAGACATCTCCGTGCAAGCTTATTGTAAAATGTCAATATCAATGAGCCAGTCCCCTAGCCTAAGATATCTCCATGCAAGCCTATTGTAAAATGTATATATCAATGAGCCAGTCCCCTAGCCTAAGACATCTCCGCGCAAGCTTATTGTAAAATGTCAATATCAATGAGCCAGTCCCCTAGCCTAAGACATCTCTGTGGATGCTTATTGTAAAATGTCAATAGCAATGAGCCAGTCCCCTAGCCTAAGACATCTCCGTGCAAGCTTATTGTAAAATGTCAGTATCAATGAGCCAGTCCCCTAGCCTAACACATCTCCGTGCAAGCTTATTGTAAAATGACAATATCAATGAGCCAGTCCCCTAGCCTAAGATATCTCTGTGGATGCTTATTGTAAAATGTCAATATCAATGAGCCAGTCCCCTAGCCTAAGACATCTCCATGCAAGCTTATTGTAAAATGTCAATATCAATGAGCCAGTCCCCTAGCCTAAGACATCTCCGTGGATGCTTATTGTAAAATGTCAATATCAATGAGCCAGGCCCCTAGCCTAAGAAATCTCCGTGCAAGCGTATTGTAAAGTGTCAATATCAATGAGCCAGTCCCCTAGCCTAAGATATCTCTGCGGATGCTTATTGTAAAATGTCAATATCAATGAGCCAGGCCCCTAGCCTAGGATATCACCATGCAAGCTTATTGTAAAATGTACAATATCAATGAGCCAGTCCCCTAGCCTAAGATATCTCTGCGGATGCTTATTGTAAAATGTCAATACCAATGAGAGAGCCCCTAGCCTAAGATATCTCTGCGGATGTTTATTGTAAAATGTCAATACCAATGAGATAGTCCCCTAGCCTAAGGCATCTCCGTGCAAGCTTATTGTAAAATGTCAATATCAATGAGACAGCCCCTAGCCTAAGATATCTCTGCGGATGCTTATTGTAAAATGTCAATATCTATGAGACAGTCCCCTAGCCTAAGATATCTCTGTGGATGCTTATTGTAAAATGTCAATATCAATGAGCCAGTCCCCTAGCATAAGATATCTCTGTGGATGCTTATTGTAAAATGTCAATATCAATGAGACAGTCCCTTAGTCTAAGACATCTCCGTGCAAGCTTATTGTAAAATGTCAATATCAATGAGACAGTCCCCTAGCCTAAGATATCTCTGCGGATGCTTATTGTAAAATATCAATACCAATGAGACAGTCCCCTAGCCTAACACATTTCCGTGGATGCTTATTGTAAAATGTCAATATCAATGAGCCAGTCCCCTAGCTTAAGACATCTCCGTGCAAGCTTATTGTAAAATGTCAATATCAATGAGACAGTCCCCTAGCCTAAGATATCTCTGTGGATGCTTATTGTAAAATGTCAATATCAATGAGACAGTCCCCTAGCCTAAGATATCTCTGTAGATGCGTATTGTAAAATGTCAATATCAATGAGCCAGTCCCCTTGCCTAGGATATCACCATGCAAGCTTATTGTAAATGTCAATATCAATGAGTCAGTCCCCTAGCCTAAGACATCTCCGTGCAAGCTTATTGTAAAGTGTCAATATGAATGAGCCAGTCCCCTAGCCTAAGATATCTCTGTGGATGCTTATTGTAAAATGTCAATATCAATGAGCCAGTCCCCTAGCCTAAGATATCTCTGTGGATGCTTATTGTAAAATGGCAATACCAATGAACCATTCCACTAGCCTAAGATATCTCTGGGGATGCTTATTGTAAAATGTCAATATCAATGAGACAGTCCCCTAGCTTAAGATATCTCCATGCAAGCTTATTGTAAAATGTTAATATCAATGAGCCGGGCCCCTAGCCTAAGACATCTCCGTGCAAGATTATTGTAAAATGTCAATATCAATGAGCCAGGCCCCTAGCCTAAGATATCTCTGTGTATGCTTTTTGTAAAATGTCAATATCAATGCGCCAGTCCCCTAGCCTAAGACATCTCCGTGCAATCTTATTGTAAAATGTCAGTACCAATGAGCCAGTCCCCTAGCCTAGGATATCACCATGCAAGCTTATTGTAAATGTCAATATCAATGAGCCAGTCACCTTGCCTAGTATATCACCATGCAAGCTTATTGTAAATGTCAATCTCAATGAGCCAGTCCCCTAACCTAAGACATCTCCGTGGATGCTTATTGTAAAATGTCAATATCAATGAGCCAGACCCCTAGCATAAGACATCTCGTAGCAAGCTTATTGTAAAGTGTCAATATCAATGAGCCAGTCCCCTAGCCTAAGATATCTCTGCGGATGCTTATTGTAAAATGTCAATATCATTGAGCCAGGCCCCTAGCCTAAGACATCTCCATGCAAGCTTATTGTAAAATGTCAATATCAATGAGCCAGTCCCCTAGCCAAAGATATCTCTGCGGATGCTTATTGTAAAATGTCAATATCAATGAGCCAAGCCCCTAGCCTAAGATATCTCTGTGGATGCTTATTGTAAAATGTCAATATCAATGAGCCAGTCCCCTAGCCTAAGATATCTCTGTGGATGCTTATTGTAAAATGTCAATATCAATGAGCCAGGCCCCTAGCCTAAGACATCTCCATGCAAGCTTATTGTAAAATGTCAATATCAATGAGCCAGTCCCCTAGCGTAAGACATCTCTGTGCAAGCTTATTGTAAAATGTCAATATCAATGAGCCAGTCCCCTAGCCTAAGATATCTCCATGCAAGCTTATTGTAAAATGTCAATATCAATGAGCCAGTCCCCTAGCCTAAGACATCTCCGTGCAAGCTAATTGTAAAATGTCAAAATCAATGAGCCAGTTCCCTAGCCTAAGACATCTCAGTGGATGCTTATTGTAAAATGTCAATATCAATGAGCCAGTCCCCTAGCCTAAGACATCTCCGTGCAAGCTTATTGTAAAATGTCAATACCAATGAGCCAGTCCCCTAGCCTAAGACATCTCCCTGCAAGCTTATTGTAAAATGTAAATATCAAGGAGCCAGTCCCCTAGCCTAAGACATCTCCGTGGATGCTTATTGTAAAATGTCAATATCAATAAGAGAGACCCCTAGCATAAGACATCTCCGTGCAAGCTTATTGTAAAGTGTCAATATCAATGAGCCAGTCCCCTAGCCTAAGATATCTCTGCGGATGCTTATTGTAAAATGTCAATATCAATGAGCCAGGCACCTAGCCTAAGACATCTCCATGCAAGCTTATTGTAAAATGTCAATATCAATGAGCCAGTCCCCTAGCCAAAGATATCTCTGCGGATGCTTATTGTAAAATGTCAATATCAATGAGCCAGTCCCCTAGCCTAAGATATCTCTGTGGATGCTTATTGTAAAATGTCAATATCAGTGAGCCAGTCCCCTAGCCTAAGATATCTCTGTGGATGCTTATTGTAAAATGTCAATATCAATGAGCCAGGCCCCTAGCCTAGGATATCACCATGCAAGCTTATTGTAAAATGTCAATATCAATGAGCCAGTCCCCTAGCCTAAGATATCTCTGCGGATGCTTATTGTAAAATGTCAATAACAATGAGACAGTCCCCTAGCCTAAGACATCTCCGTGGATGCTTATTGTAAAATGTCAATATCAATGAGACAGTCCCCTAGCCTAAGACATCTCCGTGCAAGCTAATTGTAAAATGTCAATATCAATAAGACAGTCCCCTAGCCAAAGATATCTCTGCGGATGCTTATTGTAAAATGTCAATATCAATGAGACAGTCCCCTAGCCTAAGATATCTCTGTGGATGCTTATTGTAAAATGTCAGTATCAATGAGCCAGTCCCCTAGCCCAAGATATCTCTGTGGATGCTTATTGTAAAATGTCAATATCAATGAGACAGTCCCCTAGCCTAAGACATCTCCGTGCAAGCTTATTGTAAAATGTCAATATCAATGAGACAGTCCCCTAGCCTAAGATATCTCTATGGATGCTTATTGTAAAATGTCAATATCAATGAGCCAGTCCCCTAGCCTAAGATACCTCTGCGGATGCTTATTGTAAAATGTCAATACCAATGAGACAGTCCCCTAGCCTAAGACATCTCCGTGGATGCTTATTGTAAAATGTCAATATGAATGAGCCAGTCCACTAGCCTAAGACATCTCCGTGCAAGCTTATTGTAAAATGTCAATATCAATGAGACAGTCCCCTAGCTTAAGATATCACCATGCAAGCTTATTGTAAAATGTCAATACCAATGAGCCAGTCCCCTAGCCTAAGATATCTCTGTGGATGCTTATTGTAAAATGTCAATATCAATGAGACAGTCCCCTTGCCTAAGATATCTCTGTGGATGCTTATTGTAAAATGTCAATACCAATGAGCCAGTCCCCTTACCTAGGATATCACCATGCAAGCTTATTGTAAATGTCAATATCAATGAGCCAGTCCCCTAGCCTAAGACATCTCCGTGCAAGCTTATTGTAAAGTGTCAATATCAATGAGCCAGTCCCCTAGCCTAAGATATCTCTGTGGATGCTTATTGTAAAATGTCAATATCAATGAGCCAGTCCCCTAGCCTAAGATATCTCTGTGGATGCTTATTGTAAAATGTCAGTACCAATGAGCCAGTCCACTAGCCTAAGATATCTCTGTGGATGCTTATTGTAAAATGTCAATATCAATGAGACAGTCCCCTAGCCTAAGATATCTCCATGCAAGCTTATTGTAAAATGTAATATCAATGAGCCAGGCCCCTAGCCTAAGACATCTCCGTGCAAGCTTATTGTAAAATGTCAATACCAATGAGCCAGTCCCCTAGCCTAAGATATCACAATGCAAGCTTATTGTAAATGTCAATATCAATGAGCCTGTCCCCTAGCCTAAGACATCTCCGAGGATGCTTATTGTAAAATGTCAATATCAATGAGCCAGGCCACTAGCCTAAGATATCTCTGCGTATGCTTATTGTAAAATGTCAATATCAATGAGCCAGTCCCCTAGCCTAAGACATCTCCGTGCAAGCTTATTGTAAAATGTCAATATGAATGAGCCAGTCCCCTAGCCTAAGATATCTCCGTGCAAGCATATTGTAAAATGTCAATATCAATGAGCCAGTCCCCTAGACTAAGATATCTCCATGCATGCTTATTGTAAAATGTCAATATCAATGAGCCAGTCCCCTAGCCTAAGATATCTCCATGCAAGCTTATTGTAAAATGTTAATATCAATGAGCCAGTCCCCTAGCCTAAGACATCTCTGTGGATGCTTATTGTAAAATGTCAATATGAATGAGCCAGTCCCCTAGCCTAAGATATCTCCATGCAAGCTTATTGTAAAATGTCAATATCAATGAGCCAGTCCCCTAGCCTAAGACATCTCCGTGCAAGCTTATTGTAAAATGTCAATATCAATGAGCCAGTCCCCTAGCCTAAGATATCTCCGTACAAGCGTATTGTAAAATGTCAATACCAATGAGCCAGTCCCCTAGCCTAAGACATCTCCATGCAAGCTTATTGTAAAATGTCAATATCAATGAGCCAGGCCCCTAGCCTAAAACATCTCCGTGCAAGCTTATTGTAAAATGTCAATACCAATGAGCCAGTCCCCTAGCCTAAGATATCACAATGCAAGCTTATTGTAAATGTCAATATCAATGAGCCAGTCCCCTAGCCTAAGACATCTCCGAGGATGCTTATTGTAAAATGTCAATATCAATGAGCCAGGCCCCTAGCCTAAGATATCTCTGCGGATGCTTATTGTAAAATGTCAATATCAATGAGCCAGTCCCCTAGCCTAAGACATCTCCGTGCAAGCTTATTGTAAAATGTAAATATGAATGAGCCAGTCCCCTAGCCTAAGATATCACCATACAAGCTTATTGTAAATGTCAATATCAATGAGCAAGTCCCCTAGCCTAAGACATCTCCGAGGATGCTTATTGTAAAATGTCAATATCAATGAGCCAGGCCCCTAGCCTAAGATATCTCTGCGGATGCTTATTGTAAAATGTCAATATCAATGAGCCAGTCCCCTAGTCTAAGACATCTCCGTGCAAGCTTATTGTAAAATGTCAATATGAATGAGCCAGTCCCCTAGCCTAAGATAACTCCGTGCAAGCTTATTGTAAAATGTCAATATCAATGAGCCAGTCCCCTAGACTAAGATATCTCCATCCAAGCTTATTGTAAAATGTCAATATCAATGAGCCAGTCCCCTAGCCTAAGATATCTCCATGCATGCTTATTGTAAAATGTCAATATCAATGAGCCAGTCCCCTAGCCTAAGATATCTCCATGCAAGCTTATTGTAAAATGTTAATATCAATGAGCCAGTCCCCTAGCCTAAGACATCTCTGGGGATGCTTATTGTAAAATGTCAATATGAATGAGCCAGTCCCCTAGCCTAAGATATCTCCATGCAAGGTTATTGTAAAATGTCAATATCAATGAGCCAGTCCCCTAGCGTAAGACATCTCCGTGCAAGCTTATTGTAAAATGTCAATATCAATGAGCCAGGCCCCTAGCCTAAGATATCTCCGTACAAGCGTATTGTAAAATGTCAATACCAATGAGCCAGTCCCCTAGCCTAAGACATCTCCGTGCAAGCTTATTGTAAAATGTCAATATCAATGAGCCAGTCCCCTAGCCTAAGACATCTCCGTGCAAGCTTATTGTAAAATGTCAATATCAATGAGCCAGTCCCCTAGCCTAAGATATCTCCATGCAAGCCTATTGTAAAATGTATATATCAATGAGCCAGTCCCCTAGCCTAAGACATCTCCGCGCAAGCTTATTGTAAAATGTCAATATCAATGAGCCAGTCCCCTAGCCTAAGACATCTCTGTGGATGCTTATTGTAAAATGTCAATATCAATGAGCCAGTCCCCTAGCCTAAGACATCTCCGTGCAAGCTTATTGTAAAATGTCAGTATCAATGAGCCAGTCCCCTAGCCTAAGACATCTCCGTGCAAGCTTATTGTAAAATGACAATATCAATGAGCCAGTCCCCTAGCCTAAGATATCTCTGTGGATGCTTATTGTAAAATGTCAATATCAATGAGCCAGTCCCCTAGCCTAAGACATCTCCATGCAAGCTTATTGTAAAATGTCAATATCAATGAGCCAGTCCCCTAGCCTAAGACATCTCCGTGGATGCTTATTGTAAATTGTCAATATCAATGAGCCAGGCCCCTAGCCTAAGAAATCTCCGTGCAAGCGTATTGTAAAGTGTCAATATCAATGAGCCAGTCCCCTAGCCTAAGATATCTCTGCGGATGCTTATTGTAAAATGTCAATATCAATGAGCCAGGCCCCTAGCCTAGGATATCACCATGCAAGCTTATTGTAAAATGTACAATATCAATGAGCCAGTCCCCTAGCCTAAGATATCTCTGCGGATGCTTATTGTAAAATGTCAATACCAATGAGATAGTCCCCTAGCCTAAAACATCTCCGTGCAAGCTTATTGTAAAATGTCAATATCAATGAGAGAGCCCCTAGCCTAAGATATCTCTGCGGATGTTTATTGTAAAATGTCAATACCAATGAGATAGTCCCCTAGCCTAAGGCATCTCCGTGCAAGCTTATTGTAAAATGTCAATATCAATGAAACAGCCCCTAGCCTAAGATATCTCTGCGGATGCTTATTGTAAAATGTCAATATCTATGAGACAGTCCCCTAGCCTAAGATATCTCTGTGGATGCTTATTGTAAAATGTCAATATCAATGAGCCAGTCCCCTAGCCTAAGATATCTCTGTGGATGCTTATTGTAAAATGTCAATATCAATGAGACAGTCCCTTAGTCTAAGACATCTCCGTGCAAGCTTATTGTAAAATGTCAATATCAATGAGACAGTCCCCTAGCCTATGATATCTCTGTGGATGCTTATTGTAAAATGTCAATATCAATGAGCCAGTCCCCTAGCCTAAGATATCTCTGCGGATGCTTATTGTAAAATATCAATACCAATGAGACAGTCCCCTAGCCTAACACATCTCCGTGGATGCTTATTGTAAAATGTCAATATCAATGAGCCAGTCCCCTAGCTTAAGACATCTCCGTGCAAGCTTATTGTAAAATGTCAATATCAATGAGACAGTCCCCTAGCCTAAGATATCTCTGTGGATGCTTATTGTAAAATGTCAATATCAATGAGACAGTCCCCTAGCCTAAGATATCTCTGTGGATGCGTATTGTAAAATGTCAATATCAATGAGCCAGTCCCCTTGCCTAGGATATCACCATGCAAGCTTATTGTAAATGTCAATATCAATGAGTCAGTCCCCTAGCCTAAGACATCTCCGTGCAAGCTTATTGTAAAGTGTCAATATGAATGAGCCAGTCCCCTAGCCTAAGATATCTCTGTGGATGCTTATTGTAAAATGTCAATATCAATGAGCCAGTCCCCTAGCCTAAGATATCTCTGTGGATGCTTATTGTAAAATGGCAATACCAATGAACCATTCCACTAGCCTAAGATATCTCTGGGGATGCTTATTGTAAAATGTCAATATCAATGAGACAGTCCCCTAGCTTAAGATATCTCCATGCAAGCTTATTGTAAAATGTTAATATCAATGAGCCGGGCCCCTAGCCTAAGACATCTCCGTGCAAGATTATTGTAAAATGTCAATATCAATGAGCCAGGCCCCTAACCTAAGATATCTCTGTTTATGCTTTTTGTAAAATGTCAATATCAATGCGCCAGTCCCCTAGCCTAAGACATCTCCGTGCAATCTTATTGTAAAATGTCAGTACCAATGAGCCAGTCCCCTAGCCTAGGATATCACCATGCAAGCTTATTCTAAATGTCAATATCAATGAGCCAGTCACCTTGCCTAGTATATCACCATGCAAGCTTATTGTAAATGTCAATCTCAATGAGCCAGTCCCCTAACCTAAGACATCTCCGTGGATGCTTATTGTAAAATGTCAATATCAATGAGCCAGACCCCTAGCATAAGACATCTCCGTGCAAGCTTATTGTAAAGTGTCAATATCAATGAGCCAGTCCCCTAGCCTAAGATATCTCTGCGGATGCTTATTGTAAAATGTCAATATCATTGAGCCAGGCCCCTAGCCTAAGACATCTCCATGCAAGCTTATTGTAAAATGTCAATATCAATGAGCCAGTCCCCTAGCCAAAGATATCTCTGCGGATGCTTATTGTAAAATGTCAATATCAATGAGCCAGTCCCCTAGCCTAAGACATCTCCGTGCAATCGTATTGTAAAATGTCAGTACCAATGAGCCAGTCCCCTAGCCTAGGATATCACCATGCAAGCTTATTGTAAATGTCAATATCAATGAGCCAGTCACCTTGCCTAGTATATCACCATGCAAGCTTATTGTAAATGTCAATCTCAATGAGCCAGTCCCCTAACCTAAGACATCTCCGTGGATGCTTATTGTAAAATGTCAATATCAATGAGACAGTCCCCTAGCCTAAGACATCTCCGTGCAAGCTAATTGTAAAATGTCAATATCAATAAGACAGTCCCCTAGCCAAAGATATCTCTGCGGATGCTTATTGTAAAATGTCAATATCAATGAGACAGTCCCCTAGCCTAAGATATCTCTGTGGATGCTTATTGTAAAATGTCAGTATCAATGAGCCAGTCCCCTAGCCCAAGATATCTCTGTGGATGCTTATTGTAAAATGTCAATATCAATGAGACAGTCCCCTAACCTAAGACATCTCCGTGCAAGCTTATTGTAAAATGTCAATATCAATGAGACAGTCCCCTAGCCTAAGATATCTCTGTGGATGCTTATTGTAAAATGTCAATATCAATGAGCCAGTCCCCTAGCCTAAGATACCTCTGCGGATGCTTATTGTAAAATGTCAATACCAATGAGACAGTCCCCTAGCCTAAGACATCTCCGTGGATGCTTATTGTAAAATGTCAATATGAATGAGCCAGTCCACTAGCCTAAGACTTCTCCGTGCAAGCTTATTGTAAAATGTCAATATCAATGAGACAGTCCCCTAGCTTAAGATATCACCATGCAAGCTTATTGTAAAATGTCAATACCAATGAGCCAGTCCCCTAGCCTAAGATATCTCTGTGGATGCTTATTGTAAAATGTCAATATCAATGAGACAGTCCCCTAGCCTAAGATATCTCTGTGGATGCTTATTGTAAAATGTCAATACCAATGAGCCAGTCCCCTTACCTAGGATATCACCATGCAAGCTTATTGTAAATGTCAATATCAATGAGCCAGTCCCCTAGCCTAAGACATCTCCGTGCAAGCTTATTGTAAAGTGTCAATATCAATGAGCCAGTCCCCTAGCCTAAGATATCTCTGTGGATGCTTATTGTAAAATGTCAATATCAATGAGCCAGTCCCCTAGCCTAAGATATCTCTGTGGATGCTTATTGTAAAATGTCAGTACCAATGAGCCAGTCCACTAGCCTAAGATATCTCTGTCGATGCTTATTGTAAAATGTCAATATCAATGAGACAGTCCCCTAGCCTAAGATATCTCCATGCAAGCTTATTGTAAAATGTCAATATCAATGAGCCAGGCCCCTAGCCTAAGACATCTCCGTGCAAGCTTATTGTAAAATGTCAATACCAATGAGCCAGTCCCCTAGCCTAAGATATCACAATGCAAGCTTATTGTAAATGTCAATATCAATGAGCCTGTCCCCTAGCCTAAGACATCTCCGAGGATGCTTATTGTAAAATGTCAATATCAATGAGCCAGGCCACTAGCCTAAGATATCTCTGCGTATGCTTATTGTAAAATGTCAATATCAATGAGCCAGTCCCCTAGCCTAAGACATCTCCGTGCAAGCTTATTGTAAAATGTCAATATGAATGAGCCAGTCCCCTAGCCTAAGATATCTCCGTGCAAGCATATTGTAAAATGTCAATATCAATGAGCCAGTCCCCTAGACTAAGATATCTCCATGCATGCTTATTGTAAAATGTCAATATCAATGAGCCAGTCCCCTAGCCTAAGATATCTCCATGCAAGCTTATTGTAAAATGTTAATATCAATGAGCCAGTCCCCTAGCCTAAGACATCTCTGTGGATGCTTATTGTAAAATGTCAATATGAATGAGCCAGTCCCCTAGCCTAAGATATCTCCATGCAAGCTTATTGTAAAATGTCAATATCAATGAGCCAGTCCCCTAGCCTAAGACATCTCCGTGCAAGCTTATTGTAAAATGTCAATATCAATGAGCCAGTCCCCTAGCCTAAGATATCTCCGTACAAGCGTATTGTAAAATGTCAATACCAATGAGCCAGTCCCCTAGCCTAAGACATCTCCATGCAAGCTTATTGTAAAATGTCAATATCAATGAGCCAGGCCCCTAGCCTAAGACATCTCCGTGCAAGCTTATTGTAAAATGTCAATACCAATGAGCCAGTCCCCTAGCCTAAGATATCACAATGCAAGCTTATTGTAAATGTCAATATCAATGAGCCAGTCCCCTAGCCTAAGACATCTCCGAGGATGCTTATTGTAAAATGTCAATATCAATGAGCCAGGCCCCTAGCCTAAGATATCTCTGCGGATGCTTATTGTAAAATGTCAATATCAATGAGCCAGTCCCCTAGCCTAAGACATCTCCGTGCAAGCTTATTGTAAAATGTAAATATGAATGAGCCAGTCCCCTAGCCTAAGATATCACCATGCAAGCTTATTGTAAATGTCAATATCAATGAGCAAGTCCCCTAGCCTAAGACATCTCCGAGGATGCTTATTGTAAAATGTCAATATCAATGAGCCAGGCCCCTAGCCTAAGATATCTCTGCGGATGCTTATTGTAAAATGTCAATATCAATGAGCCAGTCCCCTAGTCTAAGACATCTCCGTGCAAGCTTATTGTAAAATGTCAATATGAATGAGCCAGTCCCCTAGCCTAAGATAACTCCGTGCAAGCTTATTGTAAAATGTCAATATCAATGAGCCAGTCCCCTAGGCTAAGATATCTCCATCCAAGCTTATTGTAAAATGTCAATATCAATGAGCCAGTCCCCTAGCCTAAGATATCTCCATGCATGCTTATTGTAAAATGTCAATATCAATGAGCCAGTCCCCTAGCCTAAGATATCTCCATGCAAGCTTATTGTAAAATGTTAATATCAATGAGCCAGTCCCCTAGCCTAAGACATCTTTGGGGATGCTTATTGTAAAATGTCAATATGAGTGAGCCAGTCCCCTAGCCTAAGATATCTCCATGCAAGGTTATTGTAAAATGTCAATATCAATGAGCCAGTCCCCTAGCCTAAGACATCTCCGTGCAAGCTTATTGTAAAATGTCAATATCAATGAGCCAGGCCCCTAGCCTAAGATATCTCCGTACAAGCGTATTATAAAATGTCAATACCAATGAGCCAGTCCCCTAGCCTAAGACATCTCCGTGCAAGCTTATTGTAAAATGTCAATATCAATGAGCCAGTCCCCTAGCCTTAGACATCTCCATGCAAGCTTATTGTAAAATGTCAATATCAATCAGCCAGTCCCCTAGCCTAAGACATCTCCGTGCAAGCTTATTGTAAAATGTGAATATCAATGAGCCAGTCCCCTAGCCTAAGATATCTCCATGCAAGCCTATTGTAAAATGTATATATCAATGAGCCAGTCCCCTAGCCTAAGACATCTCCGCGCAAGCTTATTGTAAAATGTCAATATCAATGAGCCAGTCCCCTAGCCTAAGACATCTCTGTGGATGCTTATTGTAAAATGTCAATATCAATGAGCCAGTCCCCTAGCCTAAGACATCTCCGTGCAAGCTTATTGTAAAATGTCAGTATCAATGAGCCAGTCCCCTAGCCTAAGACATCTCCGTGCAAGCTTATTGTAAAATGATATATATCAATGAGCCAGTCCCCTAGCCTAAGATATCTCTGTGGATGCTTATTGTAAAATGTCAATATCAATGAGCCAGTCCCCTAGCCTAAGACATCTCCATGCAAGCTTATTGTAAAATGTCAATATCAATGAGCCAGTCCCCTAGCCTAAGACATCTCCGTGGATGGTTATTGTAAAATGTCAATATCAATGAGCCAGGCCCCTAGCCTAAGAAATCTCCGTGCAAGCGTATTGTAAAGTGTCAATATCAATGAGCCAGTCCCCTAGCCTAAGATATCTCTGCGGATGCTTATTGTAAAATGTCAATATCAATGAGCCAGGCCCCTAGCCTAGGATATCACCATGCAAGCTTATTGTAAAATGTACAATATCAATGAGCCAGTCCCCTAGCCTAAGATATCTCTGCGGATGCTTATTGTAAAATGTCAATACCAATGAGATAGTCCCCTAGCCTAAAACATCTCCGTGCAAGCTTATTGTAAAATGTCAATATCAATGAGAGAGCCCCTAGCCTAAGATATCTCTGCGGATGTTTATTGTAAAATGTCAATACCAATGAGATAGTCCCCTAGCCTAAGGCATCTCCGTGCAAGCTTATTGTAAAATGTCAATATCAATGAGACAGCCCCTAGCCTAAGATATCTCTGCGGATGCTTATTGTAAAATGTCAATATCTATGAGACAGTCCCCTAGCCTAAGATATCTCTGTGGATGCTTATTGTAAAATGTCAATATCAATGAGCCAGTCCCCTAGCCTAAGATATCTCTGTGGATGCTTATTGTAAAATGTCAATATCAATGAGACAGTCCCTTAGTCTAAGACATCTCCGTGCAAGCTTATTGTAAAATGTCAATATCAATGAGACAGTCCCCTAGCCTATGATATCTCTGTGGATGCTTATTGTAAAATGTCAATATCAATGAGCCAGTCCCCTAGCCTAAGATATCTCTGCGGATGCTTATTGTAAAATATCAATACCAATGAGACAGTCCCCTAGCCTAACACATCTCCGTGGATGCTTATTGTAAAATGTCAATATCAATGAGCCAGTCCCCTAGCTTAAGACATCTCCGTGCAAGCTTATTGTAAAATGTCAATATCAATGAGACAGTCCCCTAGCCTAAGATATCTCTGTGGATGCTTATTGTAAAATGTCAATATCAATGAGACAGTCCCCTAGCCTAAGATATCTCTGTGGATGCGTATTGTAAAATGTCAATATCAATGAGCCAGTCCCCTTGCCTAGGATATCACCATGCAAGCTTATTGTAAATGTCAATATCAATGAGTCAGTCCCCTAGCCTAAGACATCTCCGTGCAAGCTTATTGTAAAGTGTCAATATGAATGAGCCAGTCCCCTAGCCTAAGATATCTCTGTGGATGCTTATTGTAAAATGTCAATATCAATGAGCCAGTCGCCTAGCCTAAGATATCTCTGTGGATGCTTATTGTAAAATGGCAATACCAATGAACCATTCCACTAGCCTAAGATATCTCTGGGGATGCTTATTGTAAAATGTCAATATCAATGAGACAGTCCCCTAGCTTAAGATATCTCCATGCAAGCTTATTGTAAAATGTTAATATCAATGAGCCGGGCCCCTAGCCTAAGACATCTCCGTGCAAGATTATTGTAAAATGTCAATATCAATGAGCCAGGCCCCTAACCTAAGATATCTCTGTTTATGCTTTTTGTAAAATGTCAATATCAATGCGCCAGTCCCCTAGCCTAAGACATCTCCGTGCAATCTTATTGTAAAATGTTAGTACCAATGAGCCAGTCCCCTAGCCTAGGATATCACCATGCAAGCTTATTGTAAATGTCAATATCAATGAGCCAGTCACCTTGCCTAGTATATCACCATGCAAGCTTATTGTAAATGTCAATCTCAATGAGCCAGTCCCCTAACCTAAGACATCTCCGTGGATGCTTATTGTAAAATGTCAATATCAATGAGCCAGACCCCTAGCATAAGACATCTCCGTGCAAGCTTATTGTAAAGTGTCAATATCAATGAGCCAGTCCCCTAGCCTAAGATATCTCTGCGGATGCTTATTGTAAAATGTCAATATCATTGAGCCAGGCCCCTAGCCTAAGACATCTCCATGCAAGCTTATTGTAAAATGTCAATATCAATGAGCCAGTCCCCTAGCCAAAGATATCTCTGCGGATGCTTATTGTAAAATGTCAATATCAATGAGCCAAGCCCCTAGCCTAAGATATCTCTGTGGATGCTTATTGTAAAATGTCAATATCAATGAGCCAGTCCCCTAGCCTAAGATATCTCTGTGGATGCTTATTGTAAAATGTCAATATCAATGAGCCAGGCCCCTAGCCTAAGACATCTCCATGCAAGCTTATTGTAAAATGTCAATATCAATGAGCCAGTCCCCTAGCGTAAGACATCTCTGTGCAAGCTTATTGTAAAATGTCAATATCAATGAGCCAGTCCCCTAGCCTAAGATATCTCCATGCAAGCTTATTGTAAAATGTCAATATCAATGAGCCAGTCCCCTAGCCTAAGACATCTCCGTGCAAGCTAATTCTAAAATGTCAAAATCAATGAGCCAGTTCCCTAGCCTAAGACATCTCAGTGGATGCTTATTGTAAAATGTCAATATCAATGAGCCAGTCCCCTAGCCTAAGACATCTCCGTGCAAGCTTATTGTAAAACGTCAATACCAATGAGCCAGTCCCCTAGCCTAAGACATCTCCCTGCAAGCTTATTGTAAAATGTAAATATCAAGGAGCCAGTCCCCTAGCCTAAGACATCTCCGTGGATGCTTATTGTAAAATGTCAATATCAATAAGCCAGACCCCTAGCATAAGACATCTCCGTGCAAGCTTATTGTAAAGTGTCAATATCAATGAGCCAGTCCCCTAGCCTAAGATATCTCTGCGGATGCTTATTGTAAAATGTCAATATCAATGAGCCAGGCACCTAGCCTAAGACATCTCCATGCAAGCTTATTGTAAAATGTCAATATCAATGAGCCAGTCCCCTAGCCAAAGATATCTCTGCGGATGCTTATTGTAAAATGTCAATATCAATGAGCCAGTCCCCTAGCCTAAGATATCTCTGTGGATGCTTATTGTAAAATGTCAATATCAGTGAGCCAGTCCCTTAGCCTAAGATATCTCTGTGGATGCTTATTGTAAAATGTCAATATCAATGAGCCAGGCCCCTAGCCTAGGATATAACCATGCAAGCTTATTGTAAAATGTCAATATCAATGAGCCAGTCCCCTAGCCTAAGATATCTCTGCGGATGCTTATTGTAAAATGTCAATAACAATGAGACAGTCCCCTAGCCTAAGACATCTCCGTGGATGCTTATTGTAACATGTCAATATCAATGAGACAGTCCCCTAGCCTAAGATATCTCCGTGCAAGCTTATTGTAAAATGTCAATATCAATGAGCCAGTGCCCTAGCCTAGGATATCACCATGGAAGCTTATTGTAAAATGTCAATATCAATGAGCCAGTCCCCTAGCCTAAGATATCTCTGCGGATGCTTATTGTAAAATGTCAATACCAATGAGACAGCCCCTAGCCTAAGACATCTCCGTGGATGCTTATTGTAAAATGTCAATATCAATGAGACAGTCCCCTAGCCTAAGACATCTCCGTGCAAGCTAATTGTAAAATGTCAATATCAATAAGACAGTCCCCTAGCCAAAGATATCTCTGCGGATGCTTATTGTAAAATGTCAATATCAATGAGACAGTCCCCTAGCCTAAGATATCTCTGTGGATGCTTATTGTAAAATGTCAGTATCAATGAGCCAGTCCCCTAGCCCAAGATATCTCTGTGGATGCTTACTGTAAAATGTCAATATCAATGAGACAGTCCCCTAGCCTAAGACATCTCCGTGCAAGCTTATTGTAAAATGTCAATATCAATGAGACAGTCCCCTAGCCTAAGATATCTCTGTGGATGCTTATTGTAAAATGTCAATATCAATGAGCCAGTCCCCTAGCCTAAGATACCTCTGCGGATGCTTATTGTAAAATGTCAATACCAATGAGACAGTCCCCTAGCCTAAGACATCTCCGTGGATGCTTATTGTAAAATGTCAATATGAATGAGCCAGTCCACTAGCCTAAGACATCTCCGTGCAAGCTTATTGTAAAATGTCAATATCAATGAGACAGTCCCCTAGCTTAAGATATCACCATGCAAGCTTATTGTAAAATGTCAATACCAATGAGCCAGTCCCCTAGCCTAAGATATCTCTGTGGATGCTTATTGTAAAATGTCAATATCAATGAGACAGTCCCCTAGCCTAAGATATCTCTGTGGATGCTTATTGTAAAATGTCAATACCAATGAGCCAGTCCCCTTACCTAGGATATCACCATGCAAGCTTATTGTAAATGTCAATATCAATGAGCCAGTCCCCTAGCCTAAGACATCTCCGTGCAAGCTTATTGTAAAGTGTCAATATCAATGAGCCAGTCCCCTAGCCTAAGATATCTCTGTGGATGCTTATTGTAAAATGTCAATATCAATGAGCCAGTCCCCTAGCATAAGATATCTCTGTGGATGCTTATTGTAAAATGTCAGTACCAATGAGCCAGTCCACTAGCCTAAGATATCTCTGTGGATGCTTATTGTAAAATGTCAATATCAATGAGACAGTCCCCTAGCCTAAGATATCTCCATGCAAGCTTATTGTAAAATGTCAATATCAATGAGCCAGGCCCCTAGCCTAAGACATCTCCGTGCAAGCTTATTGTAAAATGTCAATACCAATGAGCCAGTCCCCTAGCCTAAGATATCACAATGCAAGCTTATTGTCAATGTCAATATCAATGAGCCTGTCCCCTAGCCTAAGACATCTCCGAGGATGCTTATTGTAAAATGTCAATATCAATGAGCCAGGCCACTAGCCTAAGATATCTCTGCGTATGCTTATTGTAAAATGTCAGTATCAATGAGCCAGTCCCCTAGCCTAAGACATCTCCGTGCAAGCTTATTGTAAAATGTCAATATGAATGAGCCAGTCCCCTAGCCTAAGATATCTCCGTGCAAGCATATTGTAAAATGTCAATATCAATGAGCCAGTCCCCTAGACTAAGATATCTCCATGCATGCTTATTGTAAAATGTCAATATCAATGAGCCAGTCCCCTAGCCTAAGATATCTCCATGCAAGCTTATTGTAAAATATTAATATCAATGAGCCAGTCCCCTAGCCTAAGACATCTCTGTGGATGCTTATTGTAAAATGTCAATATGAATGAGCCAGTCCCCTAGCCTAAGATATCTCCATGCAAGCTTATTGTAAAATGTCAATATCAATGAGCCAGTCCCCTAGCCTAAGACATCTCCGTGCAAGCTTATTGTAAAATGTCAATATCAATGAGCCAGTCCCCTAGCCTAAGATATCTCCGTACAAGCGTATTGTAAAATGTCAATACCAATGAGCCAGTCCCCTAGCCTAAGACATCTCCGTGCAAGCTTATTGTAAAATGTCAATATCAATGAGCCAGTCCCCTGGCCTTAGACATCTCCATGCAAGCTTATTGTAAAATGTCAATATCAATCAGCCAGTTCCCTAGCCTAAGACATCTCCGTGCAAGCTTATTGTAAAATGTCAATATCAATGAGCCAGTCCCCTAACCTAAGATATCTCCATGCAAGCCTATTGTAAAATGTATATATCAATGAGCCAGTCCCCTAGCCTAAGACATCTCCGCGCAAGCTTATTGTAAAATGTCAATATCAATGATCCAGTCCCCTAGCCTAAGACATCTCTGTGGATGCTTATTGTAAAATGTCAATATCAATGAGCCAGTCCCCTAGCCTAAGACATCTCCGTGCAAGCTTATTGTAAAATGTCAGTATCAATTAGCCAGTCCCCTAGCCTAAGACATCTCCGTGCAAGCTTATTGTAAAATGACAATATCAATGAGCCAGTCCCCTAGCCTAAGATATCTCTGTGGATGCTTATTGTAAAATATCAATATCAATGAGCCAGTCCCCTAGCCTAAGACATCTCCATGCAAGCTTATTGTAAAATGTCAATATCAATGAGCCAGTCCCCTAGCCTAAGACATCTCCGTGGATGCTTATTGTAAAATGTCAATATCAATGAGCCAGGCCCCTAGCCTAAGAAATCTCCGTGCAAGCGTATTGTAAAGTGTGAACATCAATGAGCCAGTCCCCTAGCCTAAGATATCTCTGTGGATGCTTATTGTAAAATGTCAATATCAATGAACCAGTCCCCTAGCCTAAGATATCTCTGTGGATGCTTATTGTAAAATGTCAGTACCAATGAGCCAGTCCACTAGCCTAAGATATCTCTGTGGATGCTTATTGTAAAATGTCAATATCAATGAGACAGTCCCCTAGCCTAAGATATCTCCATGCAAGCTTATTGTAAAATGTCAATATCAATGAGCCAGTCCCCTAGCCTAAGATATCTCTGCGGATGCTTATTGTAAAATGTCAATACCAATGAGATAGTCCCCTAGCCTAAGGAATCTCCATGCAAGCTTATTGTAAAATGTCAATATCAATGAGCCAGTCCCCTAGCCTAAGATATCTCCATGCATGCTTATTGTAAAATGTCAATATCAGTGAGCCAGTCCCCTAGCCTAAGATATCTCCATGCAAGCTTATTGTAAAATGTTAATATCAATCAGCCAGTCCCCTAGCCTAAGACATCTCTGGGGATGCTTATTGTAAAATGTCAATATGAATGAGCCAGTCCCCTAGCCTAAGATATCTCCATGCAAGTTTATTGTAAAATGTCAATATTAATGAGCCAGTCCCCTAGCCTAAGACATCTCCGTGCAAGCTTATTGTAAAATGTCAATATCAATGAGCCAGGCCCCTAGCCTAAGATATCTCCGTACAAGCGTATTGTAAAATGTCAATACCAATGAGCCAGTCCCCTAGCCTAAGACATCTCCGTGCAAGCTTATTGTAAAATGTCAATATCAATGAGCCAGTCCCCTAGCCTTAGACATCTCCATTCAAGCTTATTGTAAAATGTCAATATCAATCAGCCAGTCCCCTAGCCTAAGACATCTCCGTGCAAGCTTATTGTAAAATGTCAATATCAATGAGCCAGTCCCCTAGCCTAAGATATCTCCATGCAAGCCTATTGTAAAATGTATATATCAATGAGCCAGTCCCCTAGCCTAAGACATCTCCGCGCAAGCTTATTGTAAAATGTCAATATCAATGAGCCAGTCCCCTAGCCTAAGACATCTCTGTGGATGCTTATTGTAAAATGTCAATATCAATGAGCCAGTCCCCTAGCCTAAGACATCTCCGTGCAAGCTTATTGTAAAATGTCAGTATCAATGAGCCAGTCCCCTAGCCTAAGACATCTCCGTGCAAGCTTATTGTAAAATGACAATATCAATGAGCCAGTCCCCTAGCCTAAGATATCTCTGTGTATGCTTATTGTAAAATGTCAATATCAATGAGCCAGTCCCCTAGCCTAAGACATCTCCATGCAAGCTTATTGTAAAATGTCAATATCAATGAGCCAGTCCCCTAGCCTAAGACATCTCCGTGGATGCTTATTGTAAAATGTCAATATCAATGAGCCAGGCCCCTAGCCTAAGAAATCTCCGTGCAAGCGTATTGTAAAGTGTCAATATCAATGAGCCAGTCCCCTAGCCTAAGATATCTCTGCGGATGCTTATTGTAAAATGTCAATATCAATGAGCCAGGCCCCTAGCCTAGGATATCACCATGCAAGCTTATTGTAAAATGTACAATATCAATGAGCCAGTCCCCTAGCCTAAGATATCTCTGCGGATGCTTATTGTAAAATGTCAATACCAATGAGATAGTCCCCTAGCCTAAGACATCTCCGTTATGCTTATTGTAAAATGTCAATATCAATGAGACAGTCCCCTAGCCTAAGACATCTCCGTGCAAGCTAATTGTAAAATGTCAATATCAATAAGACAGTCCCCTAGCCAAAGATATCTCTGCGGATGCTTATTGTAAAATGTCAATATCAATGAGACAGCCCCTAGCCTAAGATATCTCTGCGGATGCTTATTGTAAAATGTCAATATCTATGAGACAGTCCCCTAGCCTAAGATATCTCTGTGGATGCTTATTGTAAAATGTCAATATCAATGAGCCAGTCCCCTAGCCTAAGATATCTCTGTGGATGCTTATTGTAAAATGTCAATATCAATGAGACAGTCCCTTAGTCTAAGACATCTCCGTGCAAGCTTATTGTAAAATGTCAATATCAATGAGACAGTCCCCTAGCCTATGATATCTCTGTGGATGCTTATTGTAAAATGTCAATATCAATGAGCCAGTCCCCTAGCCTAAGATATCTCTGCGGATGCTTATTGTAAAATATCAATACCAATGAGACAGTCCCCTAGCCTAACACATCTCCGTGGATGCTTATTGTAAAATGTCAATATCAATGAGCCAGTCCCCTAGCTTAAGACATCTCCGTGCAAGCTTATTGTAAAATGTCAATATCAATGAGACAGTCCCCTAGCCTAAGATATCTCTGTGGATGCTTATTGTAAAATGTCAATATCAATGAGACAGTCCCCTAGCCTAAGATATCTCTGTGGATGCGTATTGTAAAATGTCAATATCAATGAGCCAGTCCCCTTGCATAGGATATCACCATGCAAGCTTATTGTAAATGTCAATATCAATGAGTCAGTCCCCTAGCCTAAGACATCTCCGTGCAAGCTTATTGTAAAGTGTCAATATCAATGAGCCAGTCCCCTAGCCTAAGATATCTCTGTGGATGCTTATTGTAAAATGTCAATATCAATGAGCCAGTCCCCTAGCCTAAGATATCTCTGTGGATGCTTATTGTAAAATGGCAATACCAATGAACCATTCCACTAGCCTAAGATATCTCTGGGGATGCTTATTGTAAAATGTCAATATCAATGAGACAGTCCCCTAGCTTAAGATATCTCCATGCAAGCTTATTGTAAAATGTTAATATCAATGAGCCGGGCCCCTAGCCTAAGACATCTCCGTGCAAGATTATTGTAAAATGTCAATATCAATGAGCCAGGCCCCTAGCCTAAGATATCTCTGTGTATGCTTTTTGTAAAATGTCAATATCAATGCGCCAGTCCCCTAGCCTAAGAGATCTCCGTGCAATCTTATTGTAAAATGTCAGTACCAATGAGCCAGTCCCCTAGCCTAGTATATCACCATGCAAGCTTATTGTAAATGTCAATCTCAATGAGCCAGTCCCCTAACCTAAGACATCTCCGTGGATGCTTATTGTAAAATGTCAATATCAATGAGCCAGACCCCTAGCATAAGACATCTCCGTGCAAGCTTATTGTAAAGTGTCAATATCAATGAGCCAGTCCCCTAGCCTAAGATATCTCTGCGGATGCTTATTGTAAAATGTCAATATCAATGAGCCAGGCCCCTAGCCTAAGACATCTCCATGCAAGCTTATTGTAAAATGTCAATATCAATGAGCCAGTCCCCTAGCCAAAGATATCTCTGCGGATGCTTATTGTAAAATGTCAATATCAATGAGCCAAGCCCCTAGCCTAAGATATCTCTGTGGATGCTTATTGTAAAATGTCAATATCAATGAGCCAGTCCCCTAGCCTAAGATATCTCTGTGGATGCTTATTGTAAAATGTCAATATCAATGAGCCAGGCCCCTAGCCTAAGACATCTCCATGCAAGCTTATTGTAAAATGTCAATATCAATGAGCCAGTCCCCTAGCGTAAGACATCTCTGTGCAAGCTTATTGTAAATTGTCAATATCAATGAGCCAGTCCCCTAGCCTAAGATATCTCCATGCAAGCTTATTGTAAAATGTCAATATCAATGAGCCAGTCCCCTAGCCTAAGACATCTCCGTGCAAGCTAATTGTAAAATGTCAAAATCAATGAGCCAGTTCCCTAGCCTAAGACATCTCAGTGGATGCTTATTGTAAAATGTCAATATCAATGAGCCAGTCCCCTAGCCTAAGACATCTCCGTGCAAGCTTATTGTAAAATGTCAATACCAATGAGCCAGTCCCCTAGCCTAAGACATCTCCCTGCAAGCTTATTGTAAAATGTAAATATCAAGGAGCCAGTCCCCTAGCCTAAGACATCTCCGTGGATGCTTATTGTAAAATGTCAATATCAATAAGCCAGACCCCTAGCATAAGACATCTCCGTGCAAGCTTATTGTAAAGTGTCAATATCAATGAGCCAGTCCCCTAGCCTAAGATATCTCTGCGGATGCTTATTGTAAAATGTCAATATCAATGAGCCAGGCACCTAGCCTAAGACATCTCCATGCAAGCTTATTGTAAAATGTCAATATCAATGAGCCAGTCCCCTAGCCAAAGATATCTCTGCGGATGCTTATTGTAAAATGTCAATATCAATGAGCCAGTCCCCTAGCCTAAGATATCTTTGTGGATGCTTATTGTAAAATGTCAATATCAGTGAGCCAGTCCCCTAGCCTAAGATATCTCTGTGGATGCTTATTGTAAAATGTCAATATCAATGAGCCAGGCCCCTAGCCTAGGATATCACCATGCAAGCTTATTGTAAAATGTCAATATCAATGAGCCAGTCCCCTAGCCTAAGATATCTGTGCGGATGCTTATTGTAAAATGTCAATAACAATGAGACAGTCCCCTAGCCTAAGACATCTCCGTGGATGCTTATTGTAACATGTCAATATCAATGAGACAGTCCCCTAGCCTAAGACATCTCCGTGCAAGCTTATTGTAAAATGTCAATATCAATGAGCCAGTCCCCTAGCCTAGGATATCACCATGGAAGCTTATTGTAAAATGTCAATATCAATGAGCCAGTCCCCTAGCCTAAGATATCTCTGCGGATGCTTATTGTAAAATGTCAATACCAATGAGACAGCCCCTAGGCTAAGACATCTCCGTGGATGCTTATTGTAAAATGTCAATATCAATGAGACAGTCCCCTAGCCTAAGACATCTCCGTGCAAGCTAATTGTAAAATGTCAATATCAATAAGACAGTCCCCTAGCCAAAGATATCTCTGCGGATGCTTATTGTAAAATGTCAATATCAATGATACAGTCCCCTAGCCTAAGATATCTCTGTGGATGCTTATTGTAAAATGTCAGTATCAATGAGCCAGTCCCCTAGCCCAAGATATCTCTGTGGATGCTTACTGTAAAATGTCAATATCAATGAGACAGTCCCCTAGCCTAAGACATCTCCGTGCAAGCTTATTGTAAAATGTCAATATCAATGAGACAGTCCCCTAGCCTAAGATATCTCTGTGGATGCTTATTGTAAAATGTCAATATCAATGAGCCAGTCCCCTAGCCTAAGATACCTCTGCGGATGCTTATTGTAAAATGTCAATACCAATGAGACAGTCCCCTAGCCTAAGACATCTCCGTGGATGCTTATTGTAAAATGTCAATATGAATGAGCCAGTCCACTAGCCTAAGACATCTCCGTGCAAGCTTATTGTAAAATGTCAATATCAATGAGACAGTCCCCTAGCTTAAGATATCACCATGCAAGCTTATTGTAAAATGTCAATACCAATGAGCCAGTCCCCTAGCCTAAGATATCTCTGTGGATGCTTATTGTAAAATGTCAATATCAATGAGACAGTCCCCTAGCCTAAGATATCTCTGTGGATGCTTATTGTAAAATGTCAATACCAATGAGCCAGTCCCCTTACCTAGGATATCACCATGCAAGCTTATTGTAAATGTCAATATCAATGAGCCAGTCCCCTAGCCTAAGACATCTCCGTGCAAGCTTATTGTAAAGTGTCAATATCAATGAGCCAGTCCCCTAGCCTAAGATATCTCTGTGGATGCTTATTGTAAAATGTCAATATCAATGAGCCAGTCCCCTAGCCTAAGATATCTCTGTGGATGCTTATTGTAAAATGTCAGTACCAATGAGCCAGTCCACTAGCCTAAGATATCTCTGTGGATGCTTATTGTAAAATGTCAATATCAATGAGACAGTCCCCTAGCCTAAGATATCTCCATGCAAGCTTATTGTAAAATGTCAATATCAATGAGCCAGGCCCCTAGCCTAAGACATCTCCGTGCAAGCTTATTGTAAAATGTCAATACCAATGAGCCAGTCCCCTAGCCTAAGATATCACAATGCAAGCTTATTGTCAATGTCAATATCAATGAGCCTGTCCCCTAGCCTAAGACATCTCCGAGGATGCTTATTGTAAAATGTCAATATCAATGAGCCAGGCCACTAGCCTAAGATATCTCTGCGTATGCTTATTGTAAAATGTCAGTATCAATGAGCCAGTCCCCTAGCCTAAGACATCTCCGTGCAAGCTTATTGTAAAATGTCAATATGAATGAGCCAGTCCCCTAGCCTAAGATATCTCCGTGCAAGCATATTGTAAAATGTCAATATCAATGAGCCAGTCCCCTAGACTAAGATATCTCCATGCATGCTTATTGTAAAATGTCAATATCAATGAGCCAGTCCCCTAGCCTAAGATATCTCCATGCAAGCTTATTGTAAAATGTTAATATCAATGAGCCAGTCCCCTAGCCTAAGACATCTCTGTGGATGCTTATTGTAAAATGTCAATATGAATGAGCCAGTCCCCTAGCCTAAGATATCTCCATGCAAGCTTATTGTAAAATGTCAATATCAATGAGCCAGTCCCCTAGCCTAAGACATCTCCGTGCAAGCTTATTGTAAAATGTCAATATCAATGAGCCAGTCCCCTAGCCTAAGATATCTCCGTACAAGCGTATTGTAAAATGTCAATACCAATGAGCCAGTCCCGTAGCCTAAGACATCTCCGTGCAAGCTTATTGTAAAATGTCAATATCAATGAGCCAGTCCCCTGGCCTTAGACATCTCCATGCAAGCTTATTGTAAAATGTCAATATCAATCAGCCAGTTCCCTAGCCTAAGACATCTCCGTGCAAGCTTATTGTAAAATGTCAATATCAATGAGCCAGTCCCCTAACCTAAGATATCTCCATGCAAGCCTATTGTAAAATGTATATATCAATGAGCCAGTCCCCTAGCCTAAGACATCTCCGCGCAAGCTTATTGTAAAATGTCAATATCAATGATCCAGTCCCCTAGCCTAAGACATCTCTGTGGATGCTTATTGTAAAATGTCAATATCAATGAGCCAGTCCCCTAGCCTAAGACATCTCCGTGCAAGCTTATTGTAAAATGTCAGTATCAATTAGCCAGTCCCCTAGCCTAAGACATCTCCGTGCAAGCTTATTGTAAAATGACAATATCAATGAGCCAGTCCCCTAGCCTAAGATATCTCTGTGGATGCTTATTGTAAAATATCAATATCAATGAGCCAGTCCCCTAGCCTAAGACATCTCCATGCAAGCTTATTGTAAAATGTCAATATCAATGAGCCAGTCCCCTAGCCTAAGACATCTCCGTGGATGCTTATTGTAAAATGTCAATATCAATGAGCCAGGCCCCTAGCCTAAGAAATCTCCGTGCAAGCGTATTGTAAAGTGTGAACATCAATGAGCCAGTCCCCTAGCCTAAGATATCTCTGCGGATGCTTATTGTAAAATGTCAATATCAATGAGCCAGGCCCCTAGCCTAGGATATCACCATGCAAGCTTATTGTAAAATGTACAATATCAATGAGCCAGTCCCCTAGCCTAAGATATCTCTGCGGATGCTTATTGTAAAATGTCAATACCAATGAGATAGTCCCCTAGCCTAAGGAATCTCCGTGCAAGCTTATTGTAAAATGTCAATATCAATGAGACAGCCCCTAGCCTAAGATATCTCTGCGGATGCTTATTGTAAAATGTCAATACCAATGAGACAGTCCCCTAGCCTAAGACATCTCCGTTATGCTTATTGTAAAATGTCAATATCAATGAGACAGTCCCCTAGCCTAAGACATCTCCGTGCAAGCTAATTGTAAAATGTCAATATCAATAAGACAGTCCCCTAGCCAAAGATATCTCTGCGGATGCTTATTGTAAAATGTCAATATCAATGAGACAGCCCCTAGCCTAAGATATCTCTGCGGATGCTTATTGTAGAATGTCAATATCTATGAGACAGTCCCCTAGCCTAAGATATCTCTGTGGATGCTTATTGTAAAATGTCAATATCAATGAGCCAGTCCCCTAGCCTAAGATATCTCTGTGGATGCTTATTGTAAAATGTCAATATCAATGAGACAGTCCCTTAGTCTAAGACATCTCCGTGCAAGCTTATTGTAAAATGTCAATATCAATGAGACAGTCCCCTAGCCTATGATATCTCTGTGGATGCTTATTGTAAAATGTCAATATCAATGAGCCAGTCCCCTAGCCTAAGATATCTCTGCGGATGCTTATTGTAAAATATCAATACCAATGAGACAGTCCCCTAGCCTAACACATCTCCGTGGATGCTTATTGTAAAATGTCAATATCAATGAGCCAGTCCCCTAGCTTAAGACATCTCCGTGCAAGCTTATTGTAAAATGTCAATATCAATGAGACAGTCCCCTAGCCTAAGATATCTCTGTGGATGCTTATTGTAAAATGTCAATATCAATGAGACAGTCCCCTAGCCTAAGATATCTCTGTGGATGCGTATTGTAAAATGTCAATATCAATGAGCCAGTCCCCTTGCATAGGATATCACCATGCAAGCTTATTGTAAATGTCAATATCAATGAGTCAGTCCCCTAGCCTAAGACATCTCCGTGCAAGCTTATTGTAAAGTGTCAATATCAATGAGCCAGTCCCCTAGCCTAAGATATCTCTGTGGATGCTTATTGTAAAATGTCAATATCAATGAGCCAGTCCCCTAGCCTAAGATATCTCTGTGGATGCTTATTGTAAAATGGCAATACCAATGAACCATTCCACTAGCCTAAGATATCTCTGGGGATGCTTATTGTAAAATGTCAATATCAATGAGACAGTCCCCTAGCTTAAGATATCTCCATGCAAGCTTATTGTAAAATGTTAATATCAATGAGCCGGGCCCCTAGCCTAAGACATCTCCGTGCAAGATTATTGTAAAATGTCAATATCAATGAGCCAGGCCCCTAGCCTAAGATATCTCTGTGTATGCTTTTTGTAAAATGTCAATATCAATGCGCCAGTCCCCTAGCCTAAGACATCTCCGTGCAATCTTATTGTAAAATGTCAGTACCAATGAGCCAGTCCCCTAGCCTAGTATATCACCATGCAAGCTTATTGTAAATGTCAATCTCAATGAGCCAGTCCCCTAACCTAAGACATCTCCGTGGATGCTTATTGTAAAATGTCAATATCAATGAGCCAGACCCCTAGCATAAGACATCTCCGTGCAAGCTTATTGTAAAGTGTCAATATCAATGAGCCAGTCCCCTAGCCTAAGATATCTCTGCGGATGCTTATTGTAAAATGTCAATATCAATGAGCCAGGCCCCTAGCCTAAGACATCTCCATGCAAGCTTATTGTAAAATGTCAATATCAATGAGCCAGTCCCCTAGCCAAAGATATCTCTGCGGATGCTTATTGTAAAATGTCAATATCAATGAGCCAAGCCCCTAGCCTAAGATATCTCTGTGGATGCTTATTGTAAAATGTCAATATCAATGAGCCAGTCCCCTAGCCTAAGATATCTCTGTGGATGCTTATTGTAAAATGTCAATATCAATGAGCCAGGCCCCTAGCCTAAGACATCTCCATGCAAGCTTATTGTAAAATGTCAATATCAATGAGCCAGTCCCCTAGCGTAAGACATCTCTGTGCAAGCTTATTGTAAATTGTCAATATCAATGAGCCAGTCCCCTAGCCTAAGATATCTCCATGCAAGCTTATTGTAAAATGTCAATATCAATGAGCCAGTCCCCTAGCCTAAGACATCTCCGTGCAAGCTAATTGTAAAATGTCAAAATCAATGAGCCAGTTCCCTAGCCTAAGACATCTCAGTGGATGCTTATTGTAAAATGTCAATATCAATGAGCCAGTCCCCTAGCCTAAGACATCTCCGTGCAAGCTTATTGTAAAATGTCAATACCAATGAGCCAGTCCCCTAGCCTAAGACATCTCCCTGCAAGCTTATTGTAAAATGTAAATATCAAGGAGCCAGTCCCCTAGCCTAAGACATCTCCGTGGATTCTTATTGTAAAATGTCAATATCAATAAGCCAGACCCCTAGCATAAGACATCTCCGTGCAAGCTTATTGTAAAGTGTCAATATCAATGAGCCAGTCCCCTAGCCTAAGATATCTCTGCGGATGCTTATTGTAAAATGTCAATATCAATGAGGCAGGCACCTAGCCTAAGACATCTCCATGCAAGCTTATTGTAAAATGTCAATATCAATGAGCCAGTCCCCTAGCCAAAGATATCTCTGCGGATGCTTATTGTAAAATGTCAATATCAATGAGCCAGTCCCCTAGCCTAAGATATCTCTGTGGATGCTTATTGTAAAATGTCAATATCAATGAGCCAGGCCCCTAGCCTAGGATATCACCATGCAAGCTTATTGTAAAATGTCAATATCAATGAGCCAGTCCCCTAGCCTAAGATATCTCTGCGGATGCTTATTGTAAAATGTCAATAACAATGAGACAGTCCCCTAGCCTAAGACATCTCCGTGGATGCTTATTGTAACATGTCAATATCAATGAGACAGTCCCCTAGCCTAAGACATCTCCGTGCAAGCTTATTGTAAAATGTCAATATCAATGAGCCAGTCCCCTAGCCTAGGATATCACCATGGAAGCTTATTGTAAAATGTCAATATCAATGAGCCAGTCCCCTAGCCTAAGATATCTCTGCGGATGCTTATTGTAAAATGTCAATACCAATGAGACAGCCCCTAGGCTAAGACATCTCCGTGGATGCTTATTGTAAAATGTCAATATCAATGAGACAGTCCCCTAGCCTAAGACATCTCCGTGCAAGCTAATTGTAAAATGTCAATATCAATAAGACAGTCCCCTAGCCAAAGATATCTCTGCGGATGCTTATTGTAAAATGTCAATATCAATGAGACAGTCCCCTAGCCTAAGATATCTCTGTGGATGCTTATTGTAAAATGTCAGTATCAATGAGCCAGTCCCCTAGCCCAAGATATCTCTGTGGATGCTTATTGTAAAATGTCAATATCAATGAGACAGTCCCCTAGCCTAAGACATCTCCGTGCAAGCTTATTGTAAAATGTCAATATCAATGAGACAGTCCCCTAGCCTAAGATATCTCTGTGGATGCTTATTGTAAAATGTCAATATCAATGAGCCAGTCCCCTAGCCTAAGATACCTCTGCGGATGCTTATTGTAAAATGTCAATACCAATGAGACAGTCCCCTAGCCTAAGACATCTCCGTGAATGCTTATTGTAAAATGTCAATATCAATGAGCCAGTCCACTAGCCTAAGACATCTCCGTGCAATCTTATTGTAAAATGTCAATATCAATGAGACAGTCCCCTAGCTTAAGATATCACCATGCAAGCTTATTGTAAAATGTCAATACCAATGAGCCAGTCCCCTAGCCTAAGATATCTCTGTGGATGCTTATTGTAAAATGTCAATATCAATGAGCCAGTCCCCTAGCCTAAGATATCTCTGTGGATGCTTATTGTAAAATGTCAATATCAATGAGCCAGGCCCCTAGCCTAAGACATCTCCATGCAAGCTTATTGTAAAATGTCAATATCAATGAGCCAGTCCCCTAGCGTAAGACATCTCTGTGCAAGCTTATTGTAAAATGTCAATATCAATGAGCCAGTCCCCTAGCCTAAGATATCTCCATGCAAGCTTATTGTAAAATGTCAATATCAATGAGCCAGTCCCCTAGCCTAAGACATCTCCGTGCAAGCTAATTGTAAAATGTCAAAATCAATGAGCCAGTTCCCTAGCCTAAGACATCTCAGTGGATGCTTATTGTAAAATGTCAATATCAATGAGCCAGTCCCCTAGCCTAAGACATCTCCATGCAAGCTTATTGTAAAGTGTCAATATCAATGAGCCAGTCCCCTAGCCTAAGATATCTCTGCGGATGCTTATTGTAAAATGTCAATATCAATGAGCCAGGCACCTAGCCTAAGACATCTCCATGCAAGCTTATTGTAAAATGTCAATATCAATGAGCCAGTCCCCTAGCCAAAGATATCTCTGCGGATGCTTATTGTAAAATGTCAATATCAATGAGCCAGTCCCCTAGCCTAAGATATCTCTGTGGATGCTTATTGTAAAATGTCAATATCAGTGAGCCAGTCCCCTAGCCTAAGATATCTCTGTGGATGCTTATTGTAAAATGTCAATATCAATGAGCCAGGCCCCTAGCCTAGGATATCACCATGCAAGCTTATTGTAAAATGTCAATATCAATGAGCCAGTCCCCTAGCCTAAGATATCTCTGCGGATGCTTATTGTAAAATGTCAATAACAATGAGACAGTCCCCTAGCCTAAGACATCTCCGTGGATGCTTATTGTAACATGTCAATATCAATGAGACAGTCCCCTAGCCTAAGACATCTCCGTGCAAGCTTATTGTAAAATGTCAATATCAATGAGCCAGTCCCCTAGCCTAGGATATCACCATGGAAGCTTATTGTAAAATGTCAATATCAATGAGCCAGTCCCCTAGCCTAAGATATCTCTGCGGATGCTTATTGTAAAATGTCAATACCAATGAGACAGCCCCTAGCCTAAGACATCTCCGTGGATGCTTATTGTAAAATGTCAATATCAATGAGACAGTCCCCTAGCCTAAGACATCTCCGTGCAAGCTAATTGTAAAATGTCAATATCAATAAGACAGTCCCCTAGCCAAAGATATCTCTGCGGATGCTTATTGTAAAATGTCAATATCAATGAGACAGTCCCCTAGCCTAAGATATCTCTGTGGATGCTTATTGTAAAATGTCAGTATCAATGAGCCAGTCCCCTAGCCTAAGACATCTCCGTGCAAGCTAATTGTAAAATGTCAAAATCAATGAGCCAGTTCCCTAGCCTAAGATATCTCAGTGGATGCTTATTGTAAAATGTCAATATCAATGAGCCAGTCCCCTAGCCTAAGACATCTCCATGCAAGCTTATTGTAAAGTGTCAATATCAATGAGCCAGTCCCCTAGCCTAAGATATCTCTGCGGATGCTTATTGTAAAATGTCAATATCAATGAGCCAGGCACCTAGCCTAAGACATCTCCATGCAAGCTTATTGTAAAATGTCAATATCAATGAGCCAGTCCCCTAGCCAAAGATATCTCTGCGGATGCTTATTGTAAAATGTCAATATCAATGAGCCAGTCCCCTAGCCTAAGATATCTCTGTGGATGCTTATTGTAAAATGTCAATATCAGTGAGCCAGTCCCCTAGCCTAAGATATCTCTGTGGATGCTTATTGTAAAATGTCAATATCAATGAGCCAGGCCCCTAGCCTAGGATATCACCATGCAAGCTTATTGTAAAATGTCAATATCAATGAGCCAGTCCCCTAGCCTAAGATATCTCTGCGGATGCTTATTGTAAAATGTCAATAACAATGAGACAGTCCCCTAGCCTAAGACATCTCCGTGGATGCTTATTGTAACATGTCAATATCAATGAGACAGTCCCCTAGCCTAAGACATCTCCGTGCAAGCTTATTGTAAAATGTCAATATCAATGAGCCAGTCCCCTAGCCTAGGATATCACCATGGAAGCTTATTGTAAAATGTCAATATCAATGAGCCAGTCCCCTAGCCTAAGATATCTCTGCGGATGCTTATTGTAAAATGTCAATACCAATGAGACAGCCCCTAGCCTAAGACATCTCCGTGGATGCGTATTGTAAAATGTCAATATCAATGAGACAGTCCCCTAGCCTAAGACATCTCCGTGCAAGCTAATTGTAAAATGTCAATATCAATAAGACAGTCCCCTAGCCAAAGATATCTCTGCGGATGCTTATTGTAAAATGTCAATATCAATGAGACAGTCCCCTAGCCTAAGATATCTCTGTGGATGCTTATTGTAAAATGTCAGTATCAATGAGCCAGTCCCCTAGCCCAAGATATCTCTGTGGATGCTTATTGTAAAATGTCAATATCAATGAGACAGTCCCCTAGCCTAAGACATCTCCGTGCAAGCTTATTGTAAAATGTCAATATCAATGAGACAGTCCCCTAGCCTAAGATATCTCTGTGGATGCTTATTGTAAAATGTCAATATCAATGAGCCAGTCCCCTAGCCTAAGATACCTCTGCGGATGCTTATTGTAAAATGTCAACACCAATGAGACAGTCCCCTAGCCTAAGACATCTCCGTGGATGCTTATTGTAAAATGTCAATATCAATGAGCCAGTCCACCAGCCTAAGACATCTCCGTGCAAGCTTATTGTAAAATGTCAATATCAATGAGACAGTCCCCTAGCTTAAGATATCACCATGCAAGCTTATTGTAAAATGTCAATACCAATGAGCCAGTCCCCTAGCCTAAGATATCTCTGTGGATGCTTATTGTAAAATGTCAATATCAATGAGACAGTCCCCTAGCCTAAGATATCTCTGTGGATGCTTATTGTAAAATGTCAATACCAATGAGCCAGTCCCCTTCCCTAGGATATCACCATGCAAGCTTATTGTAAATGTCAATATCAATGAGCCAGTCCCTAGCCTAAGACATCTCCGTGCAAGCTTATTGTAAAGTGTCAATATCAATGAGCCAGTCCCCTAGCCTAAGATATCTCTGTGGATGCTTATTGTAAAATGTCAATATCAATGAGCCAGTCCCCTAGCCTAAGATATCTCTGTGGATGCTTATTGTAAAATGTCAGTACCAATGAGCCAGTCCACTAGCCTAAGATATCTCTGTGGATGCTTATTGTAAAATGTCAATATCAATGAGACAGTCCCCTAGCCTAAGATATCTCCATGCAAGCTTATTGTAAAATGTCAATATCAATGAGCCAGGCCCCTAGCCTAAGACATCTCCGTGCAAGCTTATTGTAAAATGTCAATACCAATGAGCCAGTCCCCTAGCCTAAGATATCACAATGCAAGCTTATTGTAAATGTCAATATCAATGAGCCAGTCCCCTAGCCTAAGACATCTCCGAGGATGCTTATTGTAAAATGTCAATATCAATGAGCCAGGCCACTAGCCTAAGATATCTCTGGGGATGCTTATTGTAAAATGTCAATATCAATGAGCCAGTCCCCTAGCCTAAGACATCTCCGTGCAAGTTTATTGTAAAATGTCAATATGAATGAGCCAGTCCCCTAGCCTAAGATATCTCCGTGCAAGCTTATTGTAAAATGTCAATATCAATGAGCCAGTCCCATAGACTAAGATATCTCCATGCAAGCTTATTGTAAAATGTCAATATCAATGAGCCAGTCCCCTAGCCTAAGATATCTCCATGCATGCTTATTGTAAAATGTCAATATCAATGAGCCAGTCCCCTAGCCTAAGATATCTCCATGCAAGCTTATTGTAAAATATTAATATCAATGAGCCAGTCCCCTAGCCTAAGACATCTCTGTGGATGCTTATTGTAAAATGTCAATATGAATGAGCCAGTCCCCTAGCCTAAGATATCTCCATGCAAGCTTATTGTAAAATGTCAATATCAATGAGCCAGTCCCCTAGCCTAAGACATCTCCGTGCAAGCTTATTGTAAAATGTCAATATCAATGAGCCAGTCCCCTAGCCTAAGATATCTCCGTACAAGCGTATTGTAAAATGTCAATACCAATGAGCCAGTCCCCTAGCCTAAGACATCTCCGTGCAAGCTTATTGTAAAATGTCAATATCAATGAGCCAGTCCCCTGGCCTTAGACATCTCCATGCAAGCTTATTGTAAAATGTCAATATCAATCAGCCAGTCCCCTAGCCTAAGACATCTCCGTGCAAGCTTATTGTAAAATGTCAATATCAATGAGCCAGTCCCCTAACCTAAGATATCTCCATGCAAGCCTATTGTAAAATGTATATATCAATGAGCCAGTCCCCTAGCCTAACACATCTCCGCGCAAGCTTATTGTAAAATGTCAATATCAATGAGCCAGTCCCCTAGCCTAAGACATCTCTGTGGATGCTTATTGTAAAATGTCAATATCAATGAGCCAGTCCCCTAGCCTAAGACATCTCCGTGCAAGCTTATTGTAAAATGTCAGTATCAATGAGCCAGTCCCCTAGCCTAAGACATCTCCGTGCAAGCTTATTGTAAAATGACAATATCAATGAGCCAGTCCCCTAGCCTAAGATATCTCTGTGGATGCTTATTGTAAAATGTCAATATCAATGAGCCAGTCCCCTAGCCTAAGACATCTCCATGCAAGCTTATTGTAAAATGTCAATATCAATGAGCCAGTCCCCTAGCCTAAGACATCTCCGTGGATGCTTATTGTAAAATGTCAATATCAATGAGCCAGGCCCCTAGCCTAAGAAATCTCCGTGCAAGCGTATTGTAAAGTGTGAATATCAATGAGCCAGTCCCCTAGCCTAAGATATCTCTGCGGATGCTTATTGTAAAATGTCAATATCAATGAGCCAGGCCCCTAGCCTAGGATATCACCATGCAAGCTTATTGTAAAATGTACAATATCAATGAGCCAGTCCCCTAGCCTAAGATATCTCTGCGGATGCTTATTGTAAAATGTCAATACCAATGAGATAGTCCCCTAGCCTAAGGAATCTCCGTGCAAGCTTATTGTAAAATGTCAATATCAATGAGACAGCCCCTAGCCTAAGATATCTCTGCGGATGCTTATTGTAAAATGTCAATACCAATGAGATAGTCCCCTAGCCTAAGGCATCTCCGTGCAAGCTTATTGTAAAATGTCAATATCAATGAGACAGCACCTAGCCTAAGATATGTCTGCGGATGCTTATTGTAAAATGTCAATATCTATGAGACAGTCCCCTAGCCTAAGATATCTCTGTGGATGCTTATTGTAAAATGTCAATATCAATGAGCCAGTCCCCTAGCCTAAGATATCTCTGTGGATGCTTATTGTAAAATGTCAATATCAATGAGACAGTCCCTTAGCCTAAGACATCTCCGTGCAAGCTTATTGTAAAATGTCAATATCAATGAGACAGTCCCCTAGCCTATGATATCTCTGTGGATGCTTATTGTAAAATGTCAATATCAATGAGCCAGTCCCCTAGCCTAAGATATCTCTGCGGATGCTTATTGTAAAATATCAATACCAATGAGACAGTCCCCTAGCCTAACACATCTCCGTGGATGCTTATTGTAAAATGTCAATATCAATGAGCCAGTCCCCTAGCTTAAGACATCTCCGTGCAAGCTTATTGTAAAATGTCAATATAAATGAGACAGTCCCCTAGCCTAAGATATCACCATGCAAGCTTATTGTATAATGTCAATACCAATGAGCCAGTCCCCTAGCCTAAGATATCTCTGTGGATGCTTATTGTAAAATGTCAATATCAATGAAACAGTCCCCTAGCCTAAGATATCTCTGTGGATGCGTATTGTAAAATGTCAATATCAATGAGCCAGTCCCCTTGCCTAGGATATCACCATGCAAGCTTATTGTAAATGTCAATATCAATGAGTCAGTCCCCTAGCCTAAGACATCTCCGTGCAAGCTTATTGTAAAGTGTCAATATCAATAAGCCAGTCCCCTAGCCTAAGATATCTCTGTGGATGCTTATTGTAAAATGTCAATATCAATGAGCTAGTCCCCTAGCCTAAGATATCTCTGTGGATGCTTATTGTAAAATGGCAATACCAATGAACCATTCCACTAGCCTAAGATATCTCTGGGGATGCTTATTGTAAAATGTCAATATCAATGAGACAGTCCCCTAGCTTAAGATATCTCCATGCAAGCTTATTGTAAAATGTTAATATCAATGAGCCGGGCCCCTAGCCTAAGACATCTCCGTGCAAGATTATTGTAAAACGTCAATATCAATGAGCCAGGCCCCTAGCCTAAGATATCTCTGTGTATGCTTTTTGTAAAATGTCAATATCAATGCGCCAGTCCCCTAGCCTAAGACATCTCCATGCAATCTTATTGTAAAATGTCAGTACCAATGAGCCAGTCCCCTAGCCTAGGATATCACCATGCAAGCTTATTGTAAATGTCAATGTCAATGAGCCAGTCACCTTGCCTAGTATATCACCATGCAAGCTTATTGTAAATGTCAATCTCAATGAGCCAGTCCCCTAACCTAAGACATCTCCGTGCAAGCTTAATGTAAAATGCCAATACCAATGGGCCAGTCCCCCAGCCTAAGATATCACCATGCAAGCTTATTGTAAAGTGTCAATATCAATGAGCCAGTCCCCTAGCCTAAGATATCACCATGCAAGCGTATTGTAAAATGTCAATATCAATGAGCCAGTCCCCTACGCTAAGATATCACCGTGCAAGCTTATTGTAAAGTGTCAATATCAATGAGCCAGTCCCCTAGCCTAAGATATCTCTGTAGATGCTTATTGTAAAATGTCAATATCAATGAGCCAGTCCCCTAGCCTAAGATATCTCTGTGGATGCTTATTGTAAAATGTCAATATCAATGAGCCAGTCCCCTAGCCTAGGATATCTCTGCGGATGCTTATTGTAAAATGTAAATATCAATGAATCAGTCCCCTAGCCTAAGATATCTCCGTGGATGCTTATTGCAAAATGTCAATATCAATGAGCCAGGCCCCTAGCCTAAGACATCTCCATGCAAGCTTATTGTAAAGTGTCAAAATCAATGAGCCAGTCCCCTAGGCTGAGATATCTCTGTGGATGCTTATTGTAAAATGCCAATATCAATGAGCCAGTCCCCTAGCCTAAGATATCTCTGCGGATGCTTATTGTAAAATGTCAATAACAATGAGACAGTCCCCTAGCCTAAGACATCTCCGTGGATGCTTATTGTAAAATGTCAATATCAATGAGACAGTCCCCTAGCCTAAGACATCTCCGTGCAAGCTTATTGTAAAATGTCAATATCAATTAGCCATTCCCCTAGCCTAGGATATCACCATGCAAGCTATTGTAAAATGTCAATATCAATGAGCCAGTCCCCTAGCCTAAGATATCTCTGCGGATGCTTATTGTAAAATGTCAATACCAATGAGACACTCCCCTAGCCTAAGACATCTCCGTGGATGCTTATTGTAAAATGTCAATATCAATGAGACAGTCCCCTAGCCTAAGACATCTCGGTGCAAGCTAATTGTAAAATGTCATTATCAATAAGACAGTACCCTAGCCTAAGATATCTCTGCGGATGCTTATTGTAAAATGTCAATATCAATGAGACAGTCCCCTAGCCTAAGATATCTCTGTGGATGCTTATTGTAAAATGTCAATATCAATGAGCCAGTCCCCTAGCCTAAGATATCTCTGTGGATGCTTATTGTAAAATGTCAATATCAATGAGACAGTCCCCTAGCCTAAGACGTCTCCGTGCAAGCTTATTGCAAAATGTCAATATCAATGAGACAGTCCCCTAGCCTAAGATATCTCTGTGTATGCTTATTGTAAAATGTCAATATCAATGAGCCAGTCCCCTAGCCTAAGATACCTCTGCGGATCCTTATTGTAAAATGTCAATACCATTGAGACAGTCCCCTAGCCTAAGACGTCTCCGTGGATGCTTATTGTAAAATGTCAATATCAATGAGCCAGTCCCCTAGCCTAAGACATATCCGTGCAAGCTTATTGTAAAATGTCAATATCAATGAGACAGTCCCCTAGCCTAAGATATCACCATGCAAGCTTATTGTAAAATGTCAATACCAATGAGCCAGTCCCCTAGACTAAGATATCTCTGTGGATGCTTATTGTAAAATGTCAATATCAATGAGACAGTCCCCTAGCCTAAGATATCTCTGTGGATGCTTATTGTAAAATGTCAATATCAATGAGCCAGTCCCCTTGCCTAGGATATCACCATGCAAGGTTATTGTAAATGTCAATATCAATGAGCCAGTCCCCAAGCCTAAGGCATCTCCGTGCAAGCTTATTGTAAAGTGTCAATATCAATGAGCCAGTCCCCTAGCCTAAGATATCTCTGTGGATGCTTATTGTAAAATGTCAATATCAATGAGCCAGTCCCCTAGCCTAAGATATCTCTGTGGATGCTTATTGTAAAATGTCAGTACCAATGAGCCAGTCCACTAGCCTAAAATATCTCTGTGGATGCTTATTGTAAAATGTCAATATCAATGAGACAGTCCCCTAGCCTAAGATATCTCCATGCAAGCTTATTGTAAAATGTCAATATCAATGAGCCAGGCCCCTAGCCTAAAAAATCTCCGTGCAAGCTTATTGTAAAATGTCAATACCAATGAGCCAGTTCCCTAGCCTAAGACATCTCCATGCAAGCTTATTGTAAAATGTCAATATCAATGAGCCAGTCCCCTAGCATAAGACATCTCCGTGCAAGCGTATTGTAAAATGTCAATATCAATGAGCCAGTCCCCTAGCCTAAGATATCTCCATGCAAGCCTATTGTAAAATGTATATATCAATGAGCCAGTCCCCTAGCCTAAGACATCTCCGTGCATGCTTATTGTAAAGTGTCAATATCAATGAGCCAGTCCCCTAGCCTAAGACATCTCCGTGGATGCTTATTGTAAAATGTCAATATCAATGAGCCAGTCCCCTAGCCTAAGACATCTCCGTGCAAGCGTATTGTAAAATGTCAATATCAATGAGCCAGTCCCCTAGCCTAAGACATCACCGTGCAAGCTTATTGTAAAATGACAATATCAATGAGCCAGTCCCCTAGCCTAGGATATCTCTGTGGATGCTTATTGTAAAATGTCAATATCAATGAGCCAGTCCCCTAGCCTAAGACATCTCCATGCAAGCTTATTGTAAAATGTCAATATCAATGAGCCAGTCCCCTAGCCTAAGACATCTCCGTGGATGCTTATTGTAAAATGTCAATATCAATGAGACAGGACCCTAGCCTAAGAAATCTCCGTGCAAGCGTATTGTAAAGTGTCAATATCAATGAGCCAGTCCCGTAGCCTAAGATATCTCTGCGGATGCTTATTGTAAAATGTCAATATCAATGAGTCAGGCCCCTAGCCTAGGAAATCATCATGCAAGCTTATTGTAAAATGTACAATATCAATGATCCAGTCTCCTAGCCTAAGATATCTCTGCGGATGCTTATTGTAAAATGTCAGTACCAATGAGATAGTCCCCTAGCCTAAGACATCTCCGTGCAAGCTTATTGTAAAATGTCAATATCAATGAGACAGCCCCTAGCCTAAGATATCTCTGCGGATGCTTATTGTAAAATGTCAATACCAATGAGATAGTCCCCTAGCCTAAGACATCTCCGTGCAAGCTTATTGTAAAATGTCAATATCAATGAGACAGCCCCTAGCCTAAGATATCTCTGCGGATGCTTATTGTAAAATGTCAATATCAATGAGACAGTCCCCTAGCTTAAGATATCTCCATTCAAGCTTATTGTAAAATGTTAATATCAATGAGCCGGGCCCCTAGCCTAAGACATCTCCGTGCAAGATTATTGTAAAATGTCAATATCAATGAGCCAGGCCCCTAGCCTAAGATATCTCTGTGTATGCTTTTTGTAAAGTGTCAATATCAATGCGCCAGTCCCCTAGCCTAAGACATCTCCGTGCAATCTTATTCTAAAATGTCAGTACCAATGAGCCAGTCCCCTAGCCTAGGATATCACCATGCAAGCTTATTGTAAATGTCAATATCAATGAGCCAGTCACCTTGCCTAGTATATCACCATGCAAGCTTATTGTAAACGTCAATCTCAATGAGCCAGTCCCCTAACCTAAGACATCTCCGTGGATGCTTCTGGTAAAATGTCAATATCAATGAGCCAGACCCCTAGCATAAGACATCTCCGTGCAAGCTTATTGTAAAGTGTCAATATCAATGAGCCAGTCCCCTAGCCTAAGATATCTCTGCGGATGCTTATTGTAAAATGTCAATATCAATGAGCCAGGCCCCTAGCCTAAGACATCTCCATGTAAGCTTATTGTAAAATGTCAATATCAATGAGCCAGTCCCCTAGCCAAAGATATCTCTGCGGATGCTTATTGTAAAATTTCAATATCAATGAGCCAAGCCCCTAGCCTAAGATATCTCTGTGGATGCTTATTGTAAAATGTCAATATCAATGAGCTGTCCCCTAGCCTAAGATATCTCTGTGGATGCTTATTGTAAAATGTCAATATCAATGAGCCAGGCCCCTAGCCTAAGACATCTCCATGCAAGCTTATTGTAAAATGTCAATATCAATGAGCCAGTCCCCTAGCGTAAGACATCTCCATGCAAGCTTATTGTAAAATGTCAATATCAATGAGCCAGTCCCCTAGCCTAAGACATCTCCGTGCAAGCTAATTGTAAAATGTCAAAATCAATGAGCCAGTTCCCTAGCCTAAGACATCTCAGTGGATGCTTATTGTAAAATGTCAATATCAATGAGCCAGTCCCCTAGCCTAAGACATCTCCGTGCAAGCTTATTGTAAAATGTCAATACCAATGAGCCAGTCCCCTAGCCTAAGATATCTCTGCGGATGCTTATTGTAAAATGTCAATATCAATGAGCCAGGCACCTAGCCTAAGACATCTCCATGCAAGCTTATTGTAAAATGTCAATATCAATGAGCCAGTCCCCTAGCCTAAGATATCTCTGTGGATGCTTATTGTAAAATGTCAATATCAGTAAGCCAGTCCCCTAGCCTAAGATATCTCTGTGGATGCTTATTGTAAAATGTCAATATCAATGAGCCAGGCCCCTAGCCTAGGATATCACCATGCAAGCTTATTGTAAAATGTCAATATCAATGAGCCAGTCCCCTAGCCTAAGATATCTCTGCGGATGCTTATTGTAAAATGTCAATAACAATGAGACAGTCCCCTAGCCTAAGACATCTCCGTGGATGCTTATTGTAACATGTCAATATCAATGAGACAGTCCCCTAGCCTAAGACATCTCCGTGCAAGCTTATTGTAAAATGTCAATATCAATGAGCCAGTCCCCTAGCCTAGGATATCACCATGGAAGCTTATTGTAAAATGTCAATATCAATGAGCCAGGCCCCTAGCCTAAGAAATCTCCGTGCAAGCGTATTGTAAAGTGTGAATATCAATGAGCCAGTCCCCTAGCCTAAGATATCTCTGCGGATGCTTATTGTAAAATGTCAATATCAATGAGCCAGGCCCCTAGCCTAGGATATCACCATGCAAGCTTATTGTAAAATGTACAATATCAATGAGCCAGTCCCCTAGCCTAAGATATCTCTGCGGATGCTTATTGTAAAATGTCAATACCAATGAGATAGTCCCCTAGCCTAAGGAATCTCCGTGCAAGCTTATTGTAAAATGTCAATATCAATGAGACAGCCCCTAGCCTAAGATATCTCTGCGGAAGCTTATTGTAAAATGTCAATACCAATGAGATAGTCCCCTAGCCTAAGGCATCTCCGTGCAAGCTTATTGTAAAATGTCAATATCAATGAGACAGCACCTAGCCTAAGATATGTCTGCGGATGCTTATTGTAAAATGTCAATATCTATGAGACAGTCCCCTGGCCTAAGATATCTCTGTGGATGCTTATTGTAAAATGTCAATATCAATGAGCCAGTCCCCTAGCCTAAGATATCTCTGTGGATGCTTATTGTAAAATGTCAATATCAATGAGACAGTCCCTTAGCCTAAGACATCTCCGTGCAAGCTTATTGTAAAATGTCAATATCAATGAGACAGTCCCCTAGCCTATGATATCTCTGTGGATGCTTATTGTAAAATGTCAATATCAATGAGCCAGTCCCCTAGCCTAAGATATCTCTGCGGATGCTTATTGTAAAATATCAATACCAATGAGACAGTCCCCTAGCCTAACACATCTCCGTGGATGCTTATTGTAAAATGTCAATATCAATGAGCCAGTCCCCTAGCTTAAGACATCTCCGTGCAAGCTTATTGTAAAATGTCAATATCAATGAGACAGTCCCCTAGCCTAAGATATCACCATGCAAGCTTATTGTATAATGTCAATACCAATGAGCCAGTCCCCTAGCCTAAGATATCTCTGTGGATGCTTATTGTAAAATGTCAATATCAATGAGACAGTCCCCTAGCCTAAGATATCTCTGTGGATGCGTATTGTAAAATGTCAATATCAATGAGCCAGTCCCCTTGCCTAGGATATCACCATGCAAGCTTATTGTAAATGTCAATATCAATGAGTCAGTCCCCTAGCCTAAGACATCTCCGTGCAAGCTTATTGTAAAGTGTCAATATCAATGAGCCAGTCCCCTAGCCTAAGATATCTCTGTGGATGCTTATTGTAAAATGTCAATATCAATGAGCTAGTCCCCTAGCCTAAGATATCTCTGTGGATGCTTATTGTAAAATGGCAATACCAATGAACCATTCCACTAGCCTAAGATATCTCTGGGGATGCTTATTGTAAAATGTCAATATCAATGAGACAGTCCCCTAGCTTAAGATATCTCCATGCAAGCTTATTGTAAAATGTTAATATCAATGAGCCGGGCCCCTAGTTTAAGACATCTCCGTGCAAGATTATTGTAAAATGTCAATATCAATGAGCCAGTCCCCTAGCCTAAGATATCTCTGTGTATGCTTTTTGTAAAATGTCAATATCAATGCGCCAGTCCCCTAGCCTAAGACATCTCCATGCAATCTTATTGTAAAATGTCAGTACCAATGAGCCAGTCCCCTAGCCTAGGATATCACCATGCAAGCTTATTGTAAATGTCAATGTCAATGAGCCAGTCACCTTGCCTAGTATATCACCATGCAAGCTTATTGTAAATGTCAATCTCAATGAGCCAGTCCCCTAACCTAAGACATCTCCGTGCAAGCTTAATGTAAAATGCCAATACCAATGGGCCAGTCCCCCAGCCTAAGATATCACCATGCAAGCTTATTGTAAAGTGTCAATATCAATGAGCCAGTCCCCTAGCCTAAGATATCACCATGCAAGCGTATTGTAAAATGTCAATATCAATGAGCCAGTCCCCTACGCTAAGATATCACCGTGCAAGCTTATTGTAAAGTGTCAATATCAATGAGCCAGTCCCCTAGCCTAAGATATCTCTGTAGATGCTTATTGTAAAATGTCAATATCAATGAGCCAGTCCCCTAGCCTAAGATATCTCTGTGGATGCTTATTGTAAAATGTCAATATCAATGAGCCAGTCCCCTAGCCTAGGATATCTCTGCGGATGCTTATTGTAAAATGTAAATATCAATGAATCAGTCCCCTAGCCTAAGATATCTCCGTGGATGCTTATTGTAAAATGTCAATATCAATGAGCCAGGCCCCTAGCCTAAGACATCTCCATGCAAGCTTATTGTAAAATCTCAATATCAATGAGCCAGTCCCCTAGCCTAAGATATCTCTGCGGATGCTTATTGTAAAGTGTCAAAATCAATGAGCCAGTCCCCTAGGCTAAGATATCTCTGTGGATGCTTATTGTAAAATGCCAATATCAATGAGCCAGTCCCCTAGCCTAAGATATCTCTGCGGATGCTTATTGTAAAATGTCAATAACAATGAGACAGTCCCCTAGCCTAAGACATCTCCGTGGATGCTTATTGTAAAATGTCAATATCAATGAGACAGTCCCCTAGCCTAAGACATCTCCGTGCAAGCTTATTGTAAAATGTCAATATCAATTAGCCATTCCCCTAGCCTAGGATATCACCATGCAAGCTATTGTAAAATGTCAATATCAATGAGCCAGTCCCCTAGCCTAAGATATCTCTGCGGATGCTTATTGTAAAATGTCAATACCAATGAGACACTCCCCTAGCCTAAGACATCTCCGTGGATGCTTATTGTAAAATGTCAATATCAATGAGACAGTCCCCTAGCCTAAGACATCTCGGTGCAAGCTAATTGTAAAATGTCATTATCAATAAGACAGTACCCTAGCCTAAGATATCTCTGCGGATGCTTATTGTAAAATGTCAATATCAATGAGACAGTCCCCTAGCCTAAGATATCTCTGTGGATGCTATTTGTAAAATGTCAATATCAATGAGCCAGTCCCCTAGCCTAAGATATCTCTGTGGATGCTTATTGTAAAATGTCAATATCAATGAGACAGTCCCCTAGCCTAAGACGTCTCCGTGCAAGCTTATTGCAAAATGTCTATATCAATGAGACAGTCCCCTAGCCTAAGATATCTCTGTGGATGCTTATTGTAAAATGTCAATATCAATGAGCCAGTCCCCTAGCCTAAGATACCTCTGCGGATCCTTATTGTAAAATGTCAATACCATTGAGACAGTCCCCTAGCCTAAGACATCTCCGTGGATGCTTATTGTAAAATGTCAATATCAATGAGCCAGTCCCCTAGCCTAAGACATCTCCGTGCAAGCTTATTGTAAAATGTCAATATCAATGAGACAGTCCCCTAGCCTAAGATATCACCATGCAAGCTTATTGTAAAATGTCAATACCAATGAGCCAGTCCCCTAGACTAAGATATCTCTGTGGATGCTTATTGTAAAATGTCAATATCAATGAGCCAGTCCCCTTGCCTAGGATATCACCATGCAAGGTTATTGTAAATGTCAATATCAATGAGCCAGTCCCCAAGCCTAAGGCATCTCCGTGCAAGCTTATTGTAAAGTGTCAATATCAATGAGCCAGTCCCCTAGCCTAAGATATCTCTGTGGATGCTTATTGTAAAATGTCAATATCAATGAGCCAGTCCCCTAGCCTAAGATATCTCTGTGGATGCTTATTGTAAAATGTCAGTACCAATGAGCCAGTCCACTAGCCTAAAATATCTCTGTGGATGCTTATTGTAAAATGTCAATATCAATGAGACAGTCCCCTAGCCTAAGATATCTCCATGCAAGCTTATTGTAAAATGTCAATATCAATGAGCCAGGCCCCTAGCCTAAAAAATCTCCGTGCAAGCTTATTGTAAAATGTCAATACCAATGAGCCAGTTCCCTAGCCTAAGACATCTCCATGCAAGCTTATTGTAAAATGTCAATATCAATGAGCCAGTCCCCTAGCATAAGACATCTCCGTGCAAGCGTATTGTAAAATGTCAATATCAATGAGCCAGTCCCCTAGCCTAAGATATCTCCATGCAAGCCTATTGTAAAATGTATATATCAATGAGCCAGTCCCCTAGCCTAAGACATCTCCGTGCAAGCTTATTGTAAAGTGTCAATATCAATGAGCCAGTCCCCTAGCCTAAGACATCTCCGTGGATGCTTATTGTAAAATGTCAATATCAATGAGCCAGTCCCCTAGCCTAAGACATCTCCGTGCAAGCGTATTGTAAAATGTCAATATCAATGAGCCAGTCCCCTAGCCTAAGACATCACCGTGCAAGCTTATTGTAAAATGACAATATCAATGAGCCAGTCCCCTAGCCTAGGATATCTCTGTGGATGCTTATTGTAAAATGTCAATATCAATGAGCCAGTCCCCTAGCCTAAGACATCTCCATGCAAGCTTATTGTAAAATGTCAATATCAATGAGCCAGTCCCCTAGCCTAAGACATCTCCGTGGATGCTTATTGTAAAATGCCAATATCAATGAGACAGGACCCTAGCCTAAGAAATCTCCGTGCAAGCGTATTGTAAAGTGTCAATATCAATGAGCCAGTCCCGTAGCCTAAGATATCTCTGCGGATGCTTATTGTAAAATGTCAATATCAATGAGTCAGGCCCCTAGCCTAGGAAATCATCATGCAAGCTTATTGTAAAATGTACAATATCAATGATCCAGTCTCCTAGCCTAAGATATCTCTGCGGATGCTTATTGTAAAATGTCAGTACCAATGAGATAGTCCCCTAGCCTAAGACATCTCCGTGCAAGCTTATTGTAAAATGTCAATATCAATGAGACAGCCCCTAGCGTAAGATATCTCTGCGGATGCTTATTGTAAAATGTCAATACCAATGAGATAGTCCCCTAGCCTAAGACATCTCCGTGCAAGCTTATTGTAAAATGTCAATATCAATGAGACAGCCCCTAGCCTAAGATATCTCTGTGTATGCTTTTTGTAAAGTGTCAATATCAATGCGCCAGTCCCCTAGCCTAAGACATCTCCGTGCAATCTTATTGTAAAATGTCAGTACCAATGAGCCAGTCCCCTAGCCTAGGATATCACCATGCAAGCTTATTGTAAATGTCAATATCAATGAGCCAGTCACCTTGCCTAGTATATCACCATGCAAGCTTATTGTAAATGTCAATCTCAATGAGCCAGTCCCCTAACCTAAGACATCTCCGTGGATGCTTCTGGTAAAATGTCAATATCAATGAGCCAGACCCCTAGCATAAGACATCTCCGTGCAAGCTTATTGTAAAGTGTCAATATCAATGAGCCAGTCCCCTAGCCTAAGATATCTCTGCGGATGCTTATTGTAAAATGTCAATATCAATGAGCCAGGCCCCTAGCCTAAGACATCTCCATGCAAGCTTATTGTAAAATGTCAATATCAATGAGCCAGTCCCCTAGCCAAAGATATCTCTGCGGATGCTTATTGTAAAATGTCAATATCAATGAGCCAAGCCCCTAGCCTAAGATATCTCTGTGGATGCTTATTGTAAAATGTCAATATCAATGAGCTGTCCCCTAGCCTAAGATATCTCTGTGGATGCTTATTGTAAAATGTCAATATCAATGAGCCAGGCCCCTAGCCTAAGACATCTCCATGCAAGCTTATTGTAAAATGTCAATATCAATGAGCCAGTCCCCTAGCCTAAGACATCTCAGTGGATGCTTATTGTAAAATGTCAATATCAATGAGCCAGTCCCCTAGCCTAAGACATCTCCGTGCAAGCTTATTGTAAAATGTCAATACCAATGAGCCAGTCCCCTAGCCTAAGATATCTCTGCGGATGCTTATTGTAAAATGTCAATATCAATGAGCCAGGCACCTAGCCTAAGACATCTCCATGCAAGCTTATTGTAAAATGTCAATATCAATGAGCATGTCCCCTAGCCAAAGATATCTCTGCGGATGCTTATTGTAAAATGTCAATATCAATGAGCCAGTCCCCTAGCCTAAGATATCTCTGTGGATGCTTATTGTAAAATGTCAATATCAGTAAGCCAGTCCCCTAGCCTAAGATATCTCTGTGGATGCTTATTGTAAAATGTCAATATCAATGAGCCAGGCCCCTAGCCTAGGATATCACCATGCAAGCTTATTGTAAAATGTCAATATCAATGAGCCAGTCCCCTAGCCTAAGATATCTCTGCGGATGCTTATTGTAAAATGTCAATAACAATGAGACAGTCCCCTAGCCTAAGACATCTCCGTGGATGCTTATTGTAACATGTCAATATCAATGAGACAGTCTCCTAGCCTAAGACATCTCCGTGCAAGCTTATTGTAAAATGTCAATATCAATGAGCCAGTCCCCTAGCCTAGGATATCACCATGGAAGCTTATTGTAAAATGTCAATATCAATGAGCCAGTCCCCTAGCCTAAGATATCTCTGCGGATGCTTATTGTAAAATGTCAATACCAATGAGACAGCCCCTAGCCTAAGACATCTCCGTGGATGCTTATCGTAAAATGTCAATATCAATGAGACAGTCCCCTAGCCTAAGACATCTCCGTGCAAGCTAATTGTAAAATGTCAATATCAATAAGACAGTCCCCTAGCCAAAGATATCTCTGCGGATGCTTATTGTAAAATGTCAATATCAATGAGACAGTCCCCTAGCCTAAGATATCTCTGTGGATGCTTATTGTAAAATGTCAGTATCAATGAGCCAGTCCCCTAGCCCAAGATATCTCTGTGGATGCTTATTGTAAAATGTCAATATCAATGAGACAGTCCCCTAGCCTAAGACATCTCCGTGCAAGCTTATTGTAAAATGTCAATATCAATGAGACAGTCCCCTAGCCTAAGATATCTCTGTGGATGCTTATTGTAAAATGTCAATATCAATGAGCCAGTCCCCTAGCCTAAGATACCTCTGCGGATGCTTATTGTAAAATGTCAATACCAATGAGACAGTCCCCTAGCCTAAGACATCTCCGTGGATGCTTATTGTAAAATGTCAATATCAATGAGCCAGTCCACTAGCCTAAGACATCTCCGTGCAAGCTTATTGTAAAATGTCAATATCAATGAGACAGTCCCCTAGCTTAAGATATCACCATGCAAGCTTATTGTAAAATGTCAATACCAATGAGCCAGTCCCCTAGCCTAAGATATCTCTGTGGATGCTTATTGTAAAATGTCAATATCAATGAGACAGTCCCCTAGCCTATGATATCTCTGTGGATGCTTATTGTAAAATGTCAATACCAATGAGCCAGTCCCCTTCCCTAGGATATCACCATGCAAGCTTATTGTAAATGTCAATATCAATGAGCCAGTCCCCTAGCCTAAGACATCTCCGTGCAAGCTTATTGTAAAGTGTCAATATCAATGAGCCAGTCCCCTAGCCTAAGATATCTCTGTGGATGCTTATTGTAAAATGTCAATATCAATGAGCCAGTCCCCTAGCCTAAGATATCTCTGTGGATGCTTATTGTAAAATGTCAGTACCAATGAGCCAGTCCACTAGCCTAAGATATCTCTGTGGATGCTTATTGTAAAATGTCAATATCAATGAGACAGTCCCCTAGCCTAAGATATCTCCATGCAAGCTTATTGTAAAATGTCAATATCAACGAGCCAGGCCCCTAGCCTGACATCTCCGTGCAAGCTTATTGTAAAATGTCAATACCAATGAGCCAGTCCCCTAGCCTAAGATATCACAATGCAAGCTTATTGTAAATGTCAATATCAATGAGCCAGTCCCCTAGCTTAAGACATCTCCGAGGATGCTTATTGTAAAATGTCAATATCAATGAGCCAGGCCACTAGCCTAAGATATCTCTGGGGATGCTTATTGTAAAATGTCAATACCAATGAGCCAGTCCCCTAGCCTAAGACATCTCCGTGCAAGTTTATTGTAAAATGTCAATATGAATGAGCCAGTCCCCTAGCCTAAGATATCTCCGTGCAAGCTTATTGTAAAATGTCAATATCAATGAGCCAGTCCCCTAGACTAAGATATCTCCATGCAAGCTTATTGTAAAATGTCAATATCAATGAGCCAGTCCCCTAGCCTAAGATATCTCCATGCATGCTTATTGTAAAATGTCAATATCAATGAGCCAGTCCCCTAGCCTAAGATATCTCCATGCAAGCTTATTGTAAAATGTTAATATCAATGAGCCAGTCCCCTAGCCTAAGACATCTCTGTGGATGCTTATTGTAAAATGTCAATATGAATGAGCCAGTCCCCTAGCCTAAGATATCTCCATGCAAGCTTATTGTAAAATGTCAATATCAATGAGCCAGTCCCCTAGCCTAAGACATCTCCGTGCAAGCTTATTTTAAAATGTCAATATCAATGAGCCAGTCCCCTAGCCTAAGATATCTCCGTACAAGCGTATTGTAAAATGTCAATACCAATGAGCCAGTCCCCTAGCCTAAGACATCTCCGTGCAAGCTTATTGTAAAATGTCAATATCAATGAGCCAGTCCCCTGGCCTTAGACATCTCCATGCAAGCTTATTGTAAAATGTCAATATCAATCAGCCAGTCCCCTAGCCCTAGACATCTCCGTGCAAGCTTATTGTAAAATGTCAATATCAATGAGCCAGTCCCCTAACCTAAGATATCTCCATGCAAGCCTATTGTAAAATGTATATATCAATGAGCCAGTCCCCTAGCCTAAGACATCTCCGCGCAAGCTTATTGTAAAATGTCAATATCAATGAGCCAGTCCCCTAGCCTAAGACATCTCTGTGGATGCTTATTGTAAAATGTCAATATCATGAGCCAGTCCCCTAGCCTAAGACATCTCCGTGCAAGCTTATTGTAAAATGTCAGTATCAATGAGCCAGTCCCCTAGCCTAAGACATCTCCGTGCAAGCTTATTGTAAAATGACAATATCAATGAGCCAGTCCCCTAGCCTAAGATATCTCTGTGGATGCTTATTGTAAAATGTCAATATCAATGAGCCAGTCCCCTAGCCTAAGACATCTCCATGCAAGCTTAATGTAAAATGTCAATATCAATGAGCCAGTCCCCTAGCCTAAGACATCTCCGTGGATGCTTATTGTAAAATGTCAATATCAATGAGCCAGGCCCCTAGCCTAAGAAATCTCCGTGCAAGCGTATTGTAAAGTGTGAATATCAATGAGCCAGTCCCCTAGCCTAAGATATCTCTGCGGATGCTTATTGTAAAATGTCAATATCAATGAGCCAGGCCCCTAGCCTAGGATATCACCATGCAAGCTTATTGTAAAATGTACAATATCAATGAGCCAGTCCCCTAGCCTAAGATATCTCTGCGGATGCTTATTGTAAAATGTCAATACCAATGAGATAGTCCCCTAGCCTAAGGAATCTCCGTGCAAGCTTATTGTAAAATGTCAATATCAATGAGACAGCCCCTAGCCTAAGATATCTCTGCGGATGCTTATTGTAAAATGTCAATACCAATGAGACAGTCCCCTAGCCTAAGACATCTCCGTGGATGCTTATTGTAAAATGTCAATATCAATGAGACAGTCCCCTAGCCTAAGACATCTCCGTGCAAGCTAATTGTAAAATGTCAATATCAATAAACAGTCCCCTAGCCAAAGATATCTCTGCGGATGCTTATTGTAAAGTGTCAATATCAACGAGACAGTCCCCTAGCCTAAGATATCTCTGTGGATGCTTATTGTAAAATGTCAGTATCAATGAGCCAGTCCCCTAGCCTAAGATATCTCTGTGGATGCTTATTGTAAAACGTCAATATCAATGAGACAGCCCCCTAGCCTAAGACATCTCCGTGCAAGCTTATTGTAAAATGTCAATATCAATGAGACAGTCCCCTAGCCTAAGATATCTCTGTGGATGCTTATTGTAAAATGTCCATATCAATGAGCCAGTCCCCTAGCCTAAGATACCTCTGCGGATGCTTATTGTAAAATGTCAATACCAATGAGACAGTCCCCTAGCCTAAGACATCTCCGTGGATGCTTATTGTAAAATGTCAATATCAATGAGCCAGTCCACTAGCCTAAGACATCTCCGTGCAAGTTTATTGTAAAATGTCAATATCAATGGGACAGTCCCCTAGCCTAAGATATCACCATGCAAGCTTATTGTAAAGTGTGAATACCAATGAGCCAGTCCCCTAGCCTAAGATATCTCTGTGGATGCTTATTGTAAAATGTCAATATCAATGAGACAGTCCCCTAGCCTAAGATATCTCTGTGGATGCTTATTGTAAAATGTCAATATCAATGAGCCAGTCCCCTTGCCTAGGAATTCACCATGCAAGCTTATTGTAAATGTCAATATCAATGAGCCAGTCCCCTAGCCTAAGACATCTCCGTGCAAGCTTATTGTAAAGTGTCAATATCAATGAGCCAGTCCCCTAGCCTAAGATATCTCTGTGGATGCTTATTGTAAAATGTCAATATCAATGAGCCAGTCCCCTAGCCTAAGATATCTCTTTGGATGCTTATTGTAAAATGTCAGTACCAATGAGCCAGTCCACTAGCCTAAGATATCTCTGTGGATGCTTATTGTAAAATGTCAATATCAATGAGACAGTCCCCTAGCCTAAGATATCTCCATGCAAGCTTATTGTAAAATGTCAATATCAATGAGCCAGTCCCCTAGCCTAAGATATCACCGTGCAAGCGTATTGTAAAATGTCAATACCAATGAGCCAGTCCCCTAGCCTAAGATATCACCATGCAAGCTTATTGTAAATATCAATATCAATGAGCCAGTCCCCTAGCCTAAGACATCTCCGAGGATGCTTATTGTAAAATGTCAATATCAATGAGCCAGGCCCCTAGCCTAAGATATCTCTGCGGATGCTTATTGTAAAATGTCAATATCAATGATCCAGTCCCCTAGTCTAAGACATCTCCGTGCAAGCTTATTGTAAAATGTCAAAATGAATGAGCTAGTCCCCTAGCCTAATATAACTCCGTGCAAGCTTATTGTAAAATGTCAATATCAATGAGCCAGTCCCCTAGACTAAGATATCTCCATGCAAGCTTATTGTAAAATGTCAATATCAATGAGCCAGTCCCCTAGCCTAAGATATCTCCATGCATGCTTATTGTAAAATGTCAATATCAATGAGCCAGTCCCCTAGCCTAAGATATCTCCATGCAAGCTTATTGTAAAATGTTAATATCAATGAGCCAGTCACCTAGCCTAAGACATCTCTGGGGATGCTTATTGTAAAATGTCAATATGAATGAGCCAGTCCCCTAGCCTAAGATATCTCCATGCAAGTTTATTGTAAAATGTCAATATCAATGAGCCAGTCCCCTAGCCTAAGACATCTCCGTGCAAGCTTATTGTAAAATGTCAATATCAATGAGCCAGGCCCCTAGCCTAAGATATCTCCGTACAAGCGTATTGTAAAATGTCAATACCAATGAGCCAGTCCCCTAGCCTAAGACATCTCCGTGCAAGCCTATTGTAAAATGTCAATATCAATGAGCCAGTCCCCTAGCCTTAGACATCTCCATTCAAGCTTATTGTAAAATGTCAATAACAATCAGCCAGTCCCCTAGCCTAAGACATCTCCGTGCAAGCTTATTGTAAAATGTCAATATCAATGAGCCAGTCCCCTAGCCTAAGATATCTCCATGCAAGCCTATTGTAAAATGTATATATCAATGAGCCAGTCCCCTAGCCTAAGACATCTCCGCGCAAGCTTATTGTAAAATGTCAATATCAATGAGCCAGTCCCCTAGCCTAAGACATCTCTGTGAATGCTTATTGTAAAATGTCAATATCAATGAGCCAGTCCCCTAGCCTAAGACATCTCCGTGCAAGCTTATTGTAAAATGTCAGTATCAATGAGCCAGTCCCCTAGCCTAAGACATCTCCGTGCAAGCTTATTGTAAAATGACAATATCAATGAGCCTGTCCCCTAGCCTAAGATATCTCTGTGGATGCTTATTGTAAATTGTCAATATCAATGAGCCAGTCCCCTAGCCTAAGACATCTCCATGCAAGCTTATTGTAAAATGTCAATATCAATGAGCCAGTCCCCTAGCCTAAGACATCTCCGTGGATGCTTATTGTAAAATGTCAATATCAATGAGCCAGGCCCCTAGCCTAAGAAATCTCCGTGCCAGCGTATTGTAAAGTGTCAATATCAATGAGCCAGTCCCCTAGCCTAAGATATCTCTGCGGATGCTTATTGTAAAGTGTCAATATCAATGAGCCAGGCCCCTAGCCTAGCATATCACCATGCAAGCTTATTGTAAAATGTACAATATCAATGAGCCAGTCCCCTAGCCTAAGATATCTCTGCGGATGCTTATTGTAAAATGTCAATACCAATGAGATAGTCCCCTAGCCTAAGACATCTCCGTGCAAGCTTATTGTAAAATGTCAATATCAATGAGAGAGCCCCTAGCCTAAGATATCTCTGCGGATGTTTATTGTAAAATGTCAATACCAATGAGATAGTCCCCTAGCCTAAGGCATCTCCGTGCAAGCTTATTGTAAAATGTCAATATCAATGAGACAGCCCCTAGCCTAAGATATCTCTGCGGATGCTTATTGTAAAATGTCAATATCTATGAGACAGTCCCCTAGCCTAAGATATCTCTGTGGATGCTTATTGTAAAATGTCAATATCAATGAGCCAGTCCCCTAGCCTAAGATATCTCTGTGGATGCTTATTGTAAAATGTCAATATCAATGAGACAGTCCCTTAGCCTAAGACATCTCCGTGCAAGCTTATTGTAAAATGTCAATATCAATGAGACAGTCCCCTAGCCTATGATATCTCTGTGGATGCTTATTGTAAAATGTCAATATCAATGAGCCAGTCCCCTAGCCTAAGATATCTCTGCGGATGCTTATTGTAAAATATCAATACCAATGAGACAGTCCCCTAGCCTAACACATCTCCGTGGATGCTTATTGTAAAATGTCAATATCAATGAGCCAGTCCCCTAGCTTAAGACATCTCCGTGCAAGCTTATTGTAAAATGTCAATATCAATGAGACAGTCCCCTAGCCTAAGATATCACCATGCAAGCTTATTGTAAAATGTCAATACCAATGAGCCAGTCCCCTAGCCTAAGATATCTCTGTGGATGCTTATTGTAAAATGTCAATATCAATGAGACAGTCCCCTAGCCTAAGATATCTCTGTGGATGCGTATTGTAAAATGTCAATATCAATGAGCCAGTCCCCTTGCCTAGGATATCACCATGCAAGCTTATTGTAAATGTCAATATCAATGAGTCAGTCCCCTAGCCTAAGACATCTCCGTACAAGCTTATTGTAAAGTGTCAATATCAATGAGCCAGTCCCCTAGCCTAAGATATCTCTGTGGATGCTTATTGTAAAATGTCAATATCAATGAGCCAGTCCCCTAGCCTAAGATATCTCTGTGGATGCTTATTGTAAAATGGCAATACCAATGAACCATTCCACTAGCCTAAGATATCTCTGGGGATGCTTATTGTAAAATGTCAATATCAATGAGACAGTCCCCTAGCTTAAGATATCTCCATGCAAGCTTATTGTAAAATGTTAATATCAATGAGCCGGGCCCCTAGCCTAAGACATCTCCGTGCAAGATTATTGTAAAATGTCAATATCAATGAGCCAGGCCCCTAGCCTAAGATATCTCTGTGTATGCTTTTTGTAAAATGTCAATATCAATGCGCCAGTCCCCTAGCCTAAGACATCTCCATGCAATCTTATTGTAAAATGTCAGTACCAATGAGCCAGTCCCCTAGCCTAGGATATCACCATGCAAGCTTATTGTAAATGTCAATATCAATGAGCCAGTCACCTTGCCTAGTATATCACCATGCAAGCTTATTGTAAATGTCAATCTCAATGAGCCAGTCCCCTAACCAAAGACATCTCCGTGCAAGCTTAATGTAAGATGCCAATACCAATGGGCCAGTCCCCCAGCCTAAGATATCACCATGCAAGCTTATTGTAAAGTGTCAATATCAATGAGCCAGTCCCCTAGCCTAAGATATCACCATGCAAGCGTATTGTAAAATGTCAATATCAATGAGCCAGTCCCCTACGCTAAGATATCACCGTGCAAGCTTATTGTAAAGTGTCAATATCAATGAGCCAGTCCCCTAGCCTAAGATATCTCTGTAGATGCTTATTGTAAAATGTCAATATCAATGAGCCAGTCCCCTAGCCTAAGATATCTCTGTGGATGCTTATTGTAAAATGTCAATATCAATGAGCCAGTCCCCTAGCCTAGGATATCACATTGCAAGCTTATTGTAAAATGTCAATATCAATGAGCCAGTCCCCTAGCCTAGGATATCTCTGCGGATGCTTATTGTAAAATGTAAATATCAATGAATCAGTCCCCTAGCCTAAGATATCTCCGTGGATGCTTATTGTAAAATGTCAGTATCAATGAGCCAGGCCCCTAGCCTAAGACATCTCCATGCAAGCTTATTGTAAAATCTCAATATCAATGAGCCAGTCCCCTAGCCTAAGATATCTCTGCGGATGCTTATTGTAAAGTGTCAAAATCAATGAGCCAGTCCCCTAGGCTAAGATATCTCTGTGGATGCTTATTGTAAAATGCCAATATCAATGAGCCAGTCCCCTAGCCTAAGATATCTCTGCGGATGCTTATTGTAAAATGTCAATAACAATGAGACAGTCCCCTAGCCTAAGACATCTCCGTGGATGCTTATTGTAAAATGTCAATATCAATGAGACAGTCCCCTAGCCTAAGACATCTCCGTGCAAGCTTATTGTTAAATGTCAATATCAATGAGCCATTCCCCTAGCCTAGGATATCACCATGCAAGCTATTGTAAAATGTCAATATCAATGAGCCAGTCCCCTAGCCTAAGATATCTCTGCGGATGCTTATTGTAAAATGTCAATACCAATGAGACACTCCCCTAGCCTAAGACATCTCCGTGGATGCTTATTGTAAAATGTCAATATCAATGAGACAGTCCCCTAGCCTAAGACATCTCCGTGCAAGCTAATTGTAAAATGTCATTATCAATAAGACAGTCCCCTAGCCTAAGATATCTCTGCGGATGCTTATTGTAAAATGTCAATATCAATGAGACAGTCCCCTAGCCTAAGATATCTCTGTGGATGCTTATTGTAAAATGTCAATATCAATGAGCCAGTCCCCTAGCCTAAGATATCTCTGTGGATGCTTATTGTAAAATGTCAATATCAATGAGACAGTCCCCTAGCCTAAGACGTCTCCGTGCAAGCTTATTGCAAAATGTCAATATCAATGAGACAGTCCCCTAGCCTAAGATAGCTCTGTGGATGCTTATTGTAAAATGTCAATATCAATGAGCCAGTTCCCTAGCCTAAGATACCTCTGCGGATCCTTATTGTAAAATGTCAATACCAATGAGACAGTCCCCTAGCCTAAGACATCTCCGTGGATGCTTATTGTAAAATGTCAATATCAATGAGCCAGTCCCCTAGCCTAAGACATCTCCGTGCAAGCTTATTGTAAAATGTCAATATCAATGAGACAGTCCCCTAGCCTAAGATATCACCATGCAAGCTTATTGTAAAATGTCAATACCAATGAGCCAGTCCCCTAGACTAAGATATCTCTGTGGATGCTTATTGTAAAATGTCAATATCAATGAGACAGTCCCCTAGCCTAAGATATCTCTGTGGATGCTTATTGTAAAATGTCAATATCAATGAGCCAGTCCCCTTGCCTAGGATATCACCATGCAAGTTTATTGTAAATGTCAATATCAATGAGCCAGTCCCCAAGCCTAAGGCATCTCCGTGCAAGCTTTTTGTAAAGTGTCAATATCAATGAGCCAGTCCCCTAGCCTAAGATATCTCTGTGGATGCTTATTGTAAAATGTCAATATCAATGAGCCAGTCCCCTAGCCTAAGATATCTCTGTGGATGCTTGTTGTAAAATGTCAGTACCAATGAGCCAGTCCACTAGCCTAAAATATCTCTGTGGATGCTAATTGTAAAATGTCAATATCAATGAGACAGTCCCCTAGCCTAAGATATCTCCATGCAAGCTTATTGTAAAATGTCAATATCAATGAGCCAGGCCCCTAGCCTAAAAAATCTCCGTGCAAGCTTATTGTAAAATGTCAATATCAATGAGCCAGTTCCCTAGCCTAAGACATCTCCATGCAAGCTTATTGTAAAATGTCAATATCAATGAGCCAGTCCCCTAGCCTAAGACATCTCCGTGCAAGCGTATTGTAAAATGTCAATATCAATGAGCCAGTCCCCTAGCCTAAGATATCTCCATGCAAGCCTATTGTAAAATGTATATATCAATGAGCCAGTCACCTAGCCTAAGACATCTCCGTGCAAGCTTATTGTAAAGTGTCAATATCAATGAGCCAGTCCCCTAGCCTAAGACATCTCCGTGGATGCTTATTGTAAAATGTCAATATCAATGAGCCAGTCCCCTAGCCTAAGACATCTCCGTGCAAGCTTATTGTAAAATGTCAATATCAATGAGCCAGTCCCCTAGCCTAAGACATCACCGTGCAAGCTTATTGTAAAATGACAATATCAATGAGCCAGTCCCCTAGCCTAGGATATCTCTGTGGATGCTTATTGTAAAATGTCAGTATCAATGAGCCAGTCCCCTAGCCTAAGACATCTCCATGCAAGCTTATTGTAAAATGTCAATATCAATGAGCCAGTCCCCTAGCCTAAGACATCTCCGTGGATGCTTATTGTAAAATGTCAATATCAATGAGACAGGACCCTAGCCTAAGAAATCTCCGTGCAAGCGTATTGTAAAGTGTCAATATCAATGAGCCAGTCCCGTAGCCTAAGATATCTCTGCGGATGCTTATTGTAAAATGTCAATATCAATGAGTCAGGCCCCTAGCCTAGGAAATCATCATGCAAGCTTATTGTAAAATGTACAATATCAATGATCCAGTCTCCTAGCCTAAGATATCTCTGCGGATGCTTATTGTAAAATGTCAGTACCAATGAGATAGTCCCCTAGCCTAAGACATCTCCGTGCAAGCTTATTGTAAAATGTCAATATCAATGAGACAGCCCCTAGCCTAAGATATCTCTGCGGATGCTTATTGTAAAATGTCAATACCAATGAGATAGTCCCCTAGCCTAAGACATCTCCGTGCAAGCTTATTGTAAAATGTCAATATCAATGAGACAGCCCCTAGCCTAAGATATCTCTGCGGATGCTTATTGTAAAATTTCAATATCAATGAGACAGTCCCCTAGCTTAAGATATCTCCATGCAAGCTTATTGTAAAATGTTAATATCAATGAGCCGGGCCCCTAGCCTAAGACATCTCCGTGCAAGATTATTGTAAAATGTCAATATCAATGAGCCAGGCCCCTAGCCTAAGATATCTCTGTGTATGCTTTTTGTAAAATGTCAATATCAATGCGCCAGTCCCCTAGCCTAAGACATCTCCGTGCAATCTTATTGTAAAATGTCAGTACCAATGAGCCAGTCCCCTAGCCTAGGATATCACCATGCAAGCTTATTGTAAATGTCAATATCAATGAGCCAGTCACCTTGCCTAGTATATCACCATGCAAGCTTATTGTAAATGTCAATCTCAATGAGCCAGTCCCCTAACCTAAGACATCTCCGTGGATGCTTATTGTAAAATGTCAATATCAATGAGCCAGACCCCTAGCATAAGACATCTCCGTGCAAGCTTATTGTAAAGTGTCAATATCAATGAGCCAGTCCCCTAGCCTAAGATATCTCTGCGGATGCTTATTGTAAAATGTCAATATCAATGAGCCAGGCCCCTAGCCTAAGACATCTCCATGCAAGCTTATTGTAAAATGTCAATATCAATGAGCCAGTCCCCTAGCCAAAGATATCTCTGCAGATGCTTATTGTAAAATGTCAATATCAATGAGCCAAGCCCCTAGCCTAAGATATCTCTGTGAATGCTTATTGTAAAATGTCAATATCAATGAGCCAGGCCCCTAGCCTAAGACATCTCCATGCAAGCTTATTGTAAAATGTCAATATCAATGAGCCAGTCCCCTAGCGTAAGACATCTCTGTGCAAGCTTATTGTAAAATGTCAATATCAATGAGCCAGTCCCCTACCCTAAGATATCTCCATGCAAGCTTATTGTAAAATGTCAATATCAATGAGCCAGTCCCCTAGCCTAAGACATCTCCGTGCAAGCTAATTGTAAAATGTCAAAATCAATGAGCCAGTTCCATAGCCTAAGACATCTCAGTGGATGCTTATTGTAAAATGTCAATATCAATGAGCCAGTCCCCTAGCCTAAGACATCTCCGTGCAAGCTTATTGTAAAATGTCAATACCAATGAGCCAGTCCCCTAGCCTAAGACATCTCCCTGCAAGCTTATTGTAAAATGTAAATATCAAGGAGCCAGTCCCCTAGCCTAAGACCTCTCCGTGGATGCTTATTGTAAAATGTCAATATCAATGAGCCAGACCCCTAGCATAAGACATCTCCGTGCAAGCTTATTGTAAAGTGTCAATATCAATGAGCCAGTCCCCTAGCCTAAGATATCTCTGCGGATGCTTATTGTAAAATGTCAATATCAATGAGCCAGGCACCTAGCCTAAGACATCTCCATGCAAGCTTATTGTAAAATGTCAATATCAATGAGCCAGTCCCCTAGCCAAAGATATCTCTGCGGATGCTTATTGTAAAATGTCAATATCAATGAGCCAGTCCCCTAGCCTAAGATATCTCTGTGGATGCTTATTGTAAAATGTCAATATCAGTGAGCCAGTCCCCTAGCCTAAGATATCTCTGTGGATCCTTATTGTAAAATGTCAATATCAATGAACCAGGCCCCTAGCCTAGGATATCACCATGCAAGCTTATTGTAAAATGTCAATATCAATGAGCCAGTCCCCTAGCCTAAGATATCTCTGCGGATGCTTATTGTAAAATGTCAATAACAATGAGACAGTCCCCTAGCCTAAGAAATCTCCGTGGATGCTTATTGTAACATGTCAATATCAATGAGACAGTCCCCTAGCCTAAGACATCTCCGTGCAAGCTTATTGTAAAATGTCAATATCAATGAGCCAGTCCCCTAGCCTAGGATATCACCATGGAAGCTTATTGTAAAATGTCAATATCAATGAGCCAGTCCCCTAGCCTAAGATATCTCTGCGGATGCTTATTGTAAAATGTCAATACCAATGAGACAGCCCCTAGCCTAAGACATCTCCGTGGATGCTTATTGTAAAATGTCAATATCAATGAGACAGTCCCCTAGCCTAAGACATCTCCGTGCAAGCTAATTGTAAAATGTCAATATCAATAAGACAGTCCCCTAGCCAAAGATATCTCTGCGGATGCTTATTGTTAAATGTCAATATCAATGAGACAGTCCCCTAGCCTAAAATATATCTGTGGATGCTTATTGTAAAATGTCAGTATCAATGAGCCAGTCCCCTAGCCCAAGATATCTCTGTGGATGCTTATTGTAAAATGTCAATATCAATGAGACAGTCCCCTAGCCTAAGACATCTCCGTGCAAGCTTATTGTAAAATGTCAATATCAATGAGACAGTCCCCAAGCCTAAGATATCTCTGTGGATGCTTATTGTAAAATGTCAATATCAATGAGCCAGTCCCCTAGCCTAAGATACCTCTGCGGATGCTTATTGTAAAATGTCAATACCAATGAGACAGTCCCCTAGCCTAAGACATCTCCGTGGATGCTTATTGTAAAATGTCAATATCAATGAGCCAGTCCACTAGCCTAAGACATCTCGGTGTAAGCTTATTGTAAAATGTCAATATCAATGAGACAGTCCCCTAGCTTAAGATATCACCATGCAAGCTTATTGTAAAATGTCAATACCAATGAGCCAGTCCCCTAGCCTAAGATATCTCTGTGGATGCTTATTGTAAAATGTCAATATCAATGAGACAGTCCCCTAGCCTAAGATATCTCTGTGGATGCTTATTGTAAAATGTCAATACCAATGAGCCAGTCCCCTTCCCTAGGATATCACCATGCAAGCTTATTGTAAATGTCAATATCAATGAGCCAGTCCCCTAGCCTAAGACATCTCCGTGCAAGCTTATTGTAAAGTGTCAATATCAATGAGCCAGTCCCCTAGCCTAAGACATCTCTGTGGATGCTTATTGTAAAATGTCAATATCAATGAGCCAGTCCCCTAGCCTAAGATATCTCTGTGGATGCTTATTGTAAAATGTCAGTACCAATGAGCCAGTCCACTAGCCTAAGATATCTCTGTGGATGCTTATTGTAAAATGTCAATATCAATGAGACAGTCCCCTAGCCTAAGATATCTCCATGCAAGCTTATTGTAAAATGTCAATATCAATGAGCCAGGCCCCTAGCCTAAGATATCTCTGTGTATGCTTTTTGTAAAATGTCAATATCAATGCGCCAGTCCCCTAGCCTAAGACATCTCCATGAAATCTTATTGTAAAATGTCAGTACCAATGAGCCAGTCCCCTAGCCTAGGATATCACCATGCAAGCTTATTGTAAATGTCAATATCAATGAGCCAGTCACCTTACCTAGTATATCACCATGCAAGCTTATTGTAAATGTCAATCTCAATGAGCCAGTCCCCTAACCTAAGACATCTCCGTGCAAGCTTAATGTAAAATGCCAATACCAATGGGCCAGTCCCCCAGCCTAAGATATCACCATGCAAGCTTATTGTAAAGTGTCAATATCAATGAGCCAGTCCCCTAGCCTAAGATATCACCATGCAAGCGTATTGTAAAATGTCAATATCAATGAGCCAGTCCCCTACGCTAAGATATCACCGTGCAAGCTTATTGTAAAGTGTCAATATCAATGAGCCAGTCCCCTAGCCTAAGATATCTCTGTAGATGCTTATTCTAAAATGTCAATATCAATGAGCCAGTCCCCTAGCCTAAGATATCTCTGTGGATGCTTATTGAAAAATGTCAATATCAATGAGCCAGTCCCCTAGCTTAAGACATCTCCGTGCAAGCTTATTGTAAAATGTCAATATCAATGAGACAGTCCCCTAGCCTAAGATATCACCATGCAAGCTTATTGTAAAATGTCAATACCAATGAGCCAGTCCCCTAGCCTAAGATATCTCTGTGGATGCTTATTGTAAAATGTCAATATCAATGAGCCAGGCCCCTAGCCTAAGACATCTCCATGCAAGCTTATTGTAAAATCTCAATATCAATGAGCCAGGCCCTAGCCTAAGATATCTCTGCGGATGCTTATTGTAAAGTGTCAAAATCAATGAGCCAGTCCCCTAGGCTAAGATATCTCTGTGGATGCTTATTGTAAAATGCCAATATCAATGAGCCAGTCCCCTAGCCTAAGATATCTCTGCGGATGCTTATTGTAAAATGTCAATAACAATGAGACAGTCCCCTAGCCTAAGACATCTCCGTGGATGCTTATTGTAAAATGTCAATATCAATGAGACAGTCCCCTAGCCTAAGCCATCTCCGTGCAAGCTTATTGTAAAATGTCAATATCAATGAGCCAGTCCCCTAGCCTAAGACATCTCCGTGCAAGCTTATTGTAAAATGTCAGTATCAATGAGCCAGTCCCCTAGCCTAAGACATCTCCGTGCAAGCTTATTGTAAAATGACAATATCAATGAGCCAGTCCCCTAGCCTAAGATATCTCTGTGGATGCTTATTGTAAAATATCAATGAGCCAGTCCCCTAGCCTAAGACATCTCCATGCAAGCTTATTGTAAAATGTCAATATCAATGAGCCAGTCCCCTAGCCTAAGACATCTCCGTGGATGCTTATTGTAAAATGTCAATATCAATGAGCCAGGCCCCTAGCCTAAGAAATCTCCGTGCAAGCGTATTGTAAAGTGTGAATATCAATGAGCCAGTCCCCTAGCCTAAGATATCTCTGCGGATGCTTATTGTAAAATGTCAATATCAATGAGCCAGGCCCCTAGCCTAGGATATCACCATGCAAGCTTATTGTAAAATGTACAATATCAATGAGCCAGTCCCCTAGCCTAAGATATCTCTGCGGATGCTTATTGTAAAATGTCAATACCAATGAGATAGTCCCCTAGCCTAAGGAATCTCCGTGCAAGCTTATTGTAAAATGTCAATATCAATGAGACAGCCCCTAGCCTAAGATATCTCTGCAGATGCTTATTGTAAAATGTCAATACCAATGAGACAGTCCCCTAGCCTAAGACATCTCCGTGGATGCTTATTGTAAAATGTCAATATCAATGAGACAGTCCCCTAGCCTAAGACATCTCCGTGCAAGCTAATTGTAAAATGTCAATATCAATAAGACAGTCCCCTAGCCAAAGATATCTCTGCGGATGCTTATTGTAAAATGTCAATATCAATGAGCCAGTCCCCTAGCCTAAGACATCTCTGTGAATGCTTATTGTAAAATGTCAATATCATTGAGCCAGTCCCCTAGCCTAAGACATCTCCGTGCAAGCTTATTGTAAAATGTCAGTATCAATGAGCCAGTCCCATAGCCTAAGACATCTCCGTGCAAGCTTATTGTAAAATGACAATATCAATGAGCCAGTCCCCTAGCCTAAGATATCTCTGTGGATGCTTATTGTAAAATGTCAATATCAATGAGCCAGTCCCCTAGCCTAAGATATCTCTGCGGATGCTTATTGTAAAATGTCAATACCAATGAGATAGTCCCCTAGCCTAAGGAATCTCCGTGCAAGCTTATTGTAAAATGTCAATATCAATGAGACAGCCCCTAGCCTAAGATATCTCTGCAGATGCTTATTGTAAAATGTCAATACCAATGAGACAGTCCCCTAGCCTAAGACATCTCCGTGGATGCTTATTGTAAAATGTCAATATCAATGAGACAGTCCCCTAGCCTAAGACATCTCCGTGCAAGCTAATTGTAAAATGTCAATATCAATAAGACAGTCCCCTAGCCAAAGATATCTCTGCGGATGCTTATTGTAAAGTGTCAATATCAACGAGACAGTCCCCTAGCCTAAGATATCTCTGTGGATGCTTATTGTAAAATGTCAGTATCAATGAGCCAGTCCCCTAGCCTAAGATATCTCTGTGGATGCTTATTGTAAACCGTCAATATCAATGAGAAATCCCCTAGCCTAAGACATCTCCGTGCAAGCTTATTGTAAAATGTCAATATCAATGAGACAGTCCCCTAGCCTAAGATATCTCTGTGGATGCTTATTGTAAAATGTCCATATCAATGAGCCAGTCCCCTAGCCTAAGATACCTCTGCGGATGCTTATTGTAAAATGTCAATACCAATGAGACAGTCCCCTAGCCTAAGACATCTCCGTGGATGCTTATTGTAAAATGTCAATATCAATGAGCCAGACCACTAGCCTAAGACATCTCCGTGCAAGTTTGTTGTAAAATGTCAATATCAATGGGACAGTCCCCTAGCCTAAGATATCACCATGCAAGCTTATTGTAAAGTGTGAATACCAATGAGCCAGTCCCCTAGCCTAAGATATCTCTGTGGATGCTTATTGTAAAATGTCAATATCAATGAGACAGTCCCCTAGCCTAAGATATCTCTGTGGATGCTTATTGTAAAATGTCAATATCAATGAGCCAGTCCCCTTGCCTAGGAATTCACCATGCAAGCTTATTGTAAATGTCAATATCAATGAGCCAGTCCCCTAGCCTAAGACATCTCCGTGCAAGCTTATTGTAAAGTGTCAATATCAATGAGCCAGTCCCCTAGCCTAAGATATCTCTGTGGATGCTTATTGTAAAATGTCAATATCAATGAGCCAGTCCCCTAGCCTAAGATATCTCTTTGGATGCTTATTGTAAAATGTCAGTACCAATGAGCCAGTCCACTAGCCTAAGATATCTCTGTGGATGCTTATTGTAAAATGTCAATATCAATGAGACAGTCCCCTAGCCTAAGATATCTCCATGCAAGCTTATTGTAAAATGTCAATATCAATGAGCCAGGCCCCTAGCCTAAGACATCTCCGTGCAAGCTTATTGTAAAATGTCAATCCCAATGAGCCAGTCCCCTAGCCTAAGATATCACCATGCAAGCTTATTGTAAATATCAATATCAATGAGCCAGTCCCCTAGCCTAAGACATCTCCGAGGATGCTTATTGTAAAATGTCAATATCAATGAGCCAGGCCCCTAGCCTAAGATATCTCTGCGGATGCTTATTGTAAAATGTCAATATCAATGATCCAGTCCCCTAGTCTAAGACATCTCCGTGCAAGCTTATTGTAAAATGTCAATATGAATGAGCCAGTCCCCTAGCCTAATATACCTCCGTGCAAGCTTATTGTAAAATGTCAATATCAATGAGCCAGTCCCCTAGACTAAGATATCTCCATGCAAGCTTATTGTAAAATGTCAATATCAATGAGCCAGTCCCCTAGCCTAAGATATCTCCATGCATGCTTATTGTAAAATGTCAATATCAATGAGCCAGTCCCCTAGCCTAAGATATCTCCATGCAAGCTTATTGTAAAATGTTAATATCAATGAGCCAGTCCCCTAGCCTAAGACATCTCTGGGGATGCTTATTGTAAAATGTCAATATGAATGAGCCAGTCCCCTAGCCTAAGATATCTCCATGCAAGTTTATTGTAAAATGTCAATATCAATGAGCCAGTCCCCTAGCCTAAGACATCTCCGTGCAAGCTTATTGTAAAATGTCAATATCAATGAGCCGGGCCCCTAGCCTAAGATATCTCCGTACAAGCGTATTGTAAAATGTCAATACCAATGAGCCAGTCCCCTAGCCTAAGACATCTCCGTGCAAGCTTATTGTAAAATGTCAATATCAATGAGCCAGTCCCCTAGCCTTAGACATCTCCATTCAAGCTTATTGTAAAATGTCAATATCAATCAGCCAGTCCCCTAGCCTGAGACATCTCCGTGCAAGCTTATTGTAAAATGTCAATATCAATGAGCCAGTCCCCTAGCCTAAGATATCTCCATGCAAGCCTATTGTAAAATGTATATATCAATGAGCCAGTCCCCTAGCCTAAGACATCTCCGCGCAAGCTTATTGTAAAATGTCAATATCAATGAGCCAGTCCCCTAGCCTAAGACATCTCTGTGAATGCTTATTGTAAAATGTCAATATCAATGAGCCAGTCCCCTAGCCTAAGACATCTCCGTGCAAGCTTATTGTAAAATGTCAGTATCAATGAGCCAGTCCCATAGCCTAAGACATCTCCGTGCAAGCTTATTGCAAAATGACAATATCAATGAGCCAGTCCCCTAGCCTAAGATATCTCTGTGGATGCTTATTGTAAAATGTCAATATCAATGAGCCAGTCCCCTAGCCTAAGACATCTCCATTAAAGCTTATTGTAAAATGTCAATATCAATGAGCCAGTCCCCTAGCCTAAGACATCTCCGTGGATGCTTATTGTAAAATGTCAATATCAATGAGCCAGGCCCCTAGCCTAAGAAATCTCCGTGCAAGCGTATTGTAAAGTGTCAATATCAATGAGCCAGTCCCCTAGCCTAAGATATCTCTGCGGATGCTTATTGTAAAGTGTCAATATCAATGAGCCAGGCCCCTAGCCTAGGATATCACCATGCAAGCTTATTGTAAAATGTACAATATCAATGAGCCAGTCCCCTAGCCTAAGATATCTCTGCGGATGCTTATTGTAAAATGTCAATACCAATGAGATAGTCCCCTAGCCTAAGACATCTCCGTGCAAGCTTATTGTAAAATGTCAATATCAATGAGAGAGCCCCTAGCCTAAGATATCTCTGCGGATGTTTATTGTAAAATGTCAATACCAATGAGATAGTCCCCTAGCCTAAGGCATCTCCGTGCAAGCTTATTGTAAAATGTCAATATCAATGAGACAGCCCCTAGCCTAAGATATCTCTGCGGATGCTTATTGTAAAATGTCAATATCTATGAGACAGTCCCCTAGCCTAAGATATCTCTGTGGATGCTTACTTTAAAATGTCAATATCAATGAGCCAGTCCCCTAGCCTAAGATATCTCTGTGGATGCTTATTGTAAAATGTCAATATCAATGAGACAGTCCCTTAGCCTAAGACATCTCCGTGCAAGCTTATTGTAAAATGTCAATATCAATGAGACAGTCCCCTAGCCTATGATATCTCTGTCGATGCTTATTGTAAAATGTCAATATCAATGAGCCAGTCCCCTAGCCTAAGATATCTCTGCGGATGCTTATTGTAAAATATCAATACCAATGAGACAGTCCCCTAGCCTAACACATCTCCGTGGATGCTTATTGTAAAATGTCAATATCAATGAGCCAGTCCCCTAGCTTAAGACATCTCCGTGCAAGCTTATTGTAAAATGTCAATATCAATGAGACAGTCCCCTAGCCTAAGATATCACCATGCAAGCTTATTGTAAAATGTCAATACCAATGAGCCAGTCCCCTAGCCTAAGATATCTCTGTGGATGCTTATTGTAAAATGTCAATATCAATGAGACAGTTCCCTAGCCTAAGATATCTCTGTGGATGCGTATTGTAAAATGTCAATATCAATGAGTCAGTCCCCTTGCCTAGGATATCACCATGCAAGCTTATTGTAAATGTCAATATCAATGGGTCAGTCCCCTAGCCTAAGACATCTCCGTGCAAGCTTATTGTAAAGTGTCAATATCAATGAGCCAGTCCCCTAGCCTAAGATATCTCTGTGGATGCTTATTGTAAAATGTCAATATCAATGAGCCAGTCCCCTAGCCTAAGATATCTCTGTGGATGCTTATTGTAAAATGGCAATACCAATGAACCATTCCACAAGCCTAAGATATCTCTGGGGATGCTTATTGTAAAATGTCAATATCAATGAGACAGTCCCCTAGCTTAAGATATCTCCATGCAAGCTTATTGTAAAATGTTAATATCAATGAGCCGGGCCCCTAGCCTAAAACATCTCCGTGCAAGATTATTGTAAAATGTCAATATCAATGAGCCAGGCCCCTAGCCTAAGATATCTCTGTGTATGCTTTTTGTAAAATGTCAATATCAATGCGCCAGTCCCCTAGCCTAAGACATCTCCATGAAATCTTATTGTAAAATGTCAGTACCAATGAGCCAGTCCCCTAGCCTAGGATATCACCATGCAAGCTTATTGTAAATGTCAATATCAATGAGCCAGTCACCTTGCCTAGTATATCACCATGCAAGCTTATTGTAAATGTCAATCTCAATGAGCCAGTCCCCTAACCTAAGACATCTCCGTGCAAGCTTAATGTAAAATGCCAATACCAATGGGCCAGTCCCCCAGCCTAAGATATCACCATGCAAGCTTATTGTAAAGTGTCAATATCAATGAGCCAGTCCCCTAGCCTAAGATATCACCATGCAAGCGTATTGTAAAATGTCAATATCAATGAGCCAGTCCCCTACGCTAAGATATCACCGTGCAAGCTTATTGTAAAGTGTCAATATCAATGAGCCAGTCCCCTAGCCTAAGATATCTCTGTAGATGCTTATTGTAAAATGTCAATATCAATGAGCCAGTCCCCTAGCCTAAGATATCTCTGTGGATGCTTATTGTAAAATGTCAATATCAATGAGCCAGTCCCCTAGCCTAGGATATCACCATGCAAGCTTATTGTAAAATGTCAATATCAATGAGCCAGTCCCCTAGCCTAGGATATCTCTGCGGATGCTTATTGTAAAATGTAAATATCAATGAATCAGTCCCCTAGCCTAAGATATCTCCGTGGATGCTTATTGTAAAATGTCAATATCAATGAGCCAGGCCCCTAGCCTAAGACCACTCCATGCAAGCTTATTGTAAAATCTCAATATCAATGAGCCAGTCCCCTAGCCTAAGACATCTCCGTGGATGCTTATTGTAAAATGTCAATATCAATGAGACAGTCCCCTAGCCTAAGACATCTCCGTGCAAGCTAATTGTAAAATGTCATTATCAATAAGACAGTCCCCTAGCCTAAGATATCTCTGCGGATGCTTATTGTAAAATGTCAATATCAATGAGACAGTCCCCTAGCCTAAGATATCTCTGTGGATGCTTATTGTAAAATGTCAATATCAATGAGCCAGTCCCCTAGCCTAAGATATCTCTGTGGATGCTTATTGTAAAATGTCAATATCAATGAGACAGTCCCCTAGCCTAAGACGTCTCCGTGCAAGCTTATTGCAAAATGTCAATATCAATGAGACAGTCCCCTAGCCTAAGATATCTCTGCGGATGCTTATTGTAAAATGTCAATATCAATGAGCCAGTCCCCTAGCCTAAGATACCTCTGCGGATCCTTATTGTAAAATGTCAATACCAATGAGACAGTCCCCTAGCCTAAGACATCTCCGTGGATGCTTATTGTAAAATGTCAATATCAATGAGCCAGTCCCCTAGCCTAAGACATCTCCGTGCAAGCTTATTGTAAAATGTCAATATCAATGAGACAGTCCCCTAGCCTAAGATATCACCATGCAAGCTTATTGTAAAATGTCAATACCAATCAGCCAGTCCCCTAGACTAAGATATCTCTGTGGATGCTTATTGTAAAATGTCAATATCAATGAGACAGTCCCCTAGCCTAACATATCACTGTGGATGCTTATTGTAAAATGTCAATATCAATGAGCCAGTCCCCTAGCCTAAGATATCTCCATGCAAGCCTATTGTAAAATGTATATATCAATGAGCCAGTGCCCTAGCCTAAGACATCTCCGTGCAAGCTTATTGTAAAGTGTCAATATCAATGAGCCAGTCCCCTAGCCTAAGACATCTCCGTGGATGCTTATTGTAAAATTTCAATATCAATGAGCCAGTCCCCTAGCCTAAGACATCTCCGTGCAAGCTTATTGTAAAATGTCAATATCAATGAGCCAGTCACCTAGCCTAAGACATCACCGTGCAAGCTTATTGTAAAATGACAATATCAATGAGCCAGTCCCCTAGCCTAGGATATCTCTGTGGATGCTTATTGTAAAATGTCAATATCAATGAGCCAGTCCCATAGCCTAAGACATCTCCATGCAAGCTTATTGTAAAATGTCAATATCAATGAGCCAGTCCCCTAGCCTAAGACATCTCCGTGGATGCTTATTGTATAATGTCAATATCAATGAGACAGGACCCTAGCCTAAGAAATCTCCGTGCAAGCGTATTGTAAAGTGTCAATATCAATGAGCCAGTCCCGTAGCCTAAGATATCTCTGCGGATGCTTATTGTAAAATGTCAATATCAATGAGTCAGGCCCCTAGCCTAGGAAATCACCATGCAAGCTTATTGTAAAATGTACAATATCAATGATCCAGTCTCCTAGCCTAAGATATCTCTGCGGATGCTTATTGTAAAATGTCAGTACCAATGAGATAGTCCCCTAGCCTAAGACATCTCCGTGCAAGCTTATTGTAAAATGTCAATATCAATGAGACAGCTCCTAGCCTAAGATATCTTTGCGGATGCTTATTGTAAAATGTCAATACCAATGAGATAGTCCCCTAGCCTAAGACATCTCCGTGCAAGCTTATTGTAAAATGTCAATATCAATGAGACAGCCCCTAGCCTAAGATATCTCTGCGGATGCTTATTGTAAAATGTCAATATCAATGAGACAGTCCCCTAGCCTAAGATATCTCTGTGGGTGCTTATTGTAAAATGTCAATATCAATGTGACAGTCCCCTAGCCTAAGACATCTCCGTGCAAGCTTATTGTAAAATTTGAATATCAATGAGACAGTCCCCTAGCCTATGATATCTCTGTGGATGCTTATTGTAAAATGTCAGTACCAATGAGACAGTCCCCTAGGCTAAGGCATCTCCGTGGATGCTTATTGTAAAATGTCAATATCAATGAACCAGTCCCCTAGCCTAAGACATCTCCGTGGAAGCTTATTGTAAAATGTCAATATCAATGAGACAGTCCCCTAGCCTAAGATATCTCTGTGGATACTTATTGTAAAATGTCAATATCAATGAGCCAGTCCCCTTGCCTAGGATATCACCATACAAGCTTATTGTAAATGTCAATATCAATGAGCCAGTCCCCTAGCCTAAGACATCTCCGTGCAAGCTTATTGTAAAGTGTCAATATCAATGAGCCAGTCCCCTAGCCTAAGATAACTCTGTGGATGCTTATTGTAAAATGTCAATATCAATGAGCCAGTCCCCTAGCCTAAGATATCTCTGTGGATGCTTATTGTAAAATGTCAATACCAATGAGCCAGTCCACTAGCCTAAGATATCTCTGGGGATGCTTATTGTAAAATGTGAATATCAATGAGACAGTCCCCTAGCTTAAGATATCTCCATGCAAGTTTATTGTAAAATGTTAATATCAATGAGCCAGGCCCCTAGCCTAAGACATCTGCGTGCAAGATTATTGTAAAATGTCAATATCAATGAGCCAGGCCCCTAGCCTAAGATATCTCTGTTTATGCTTTTTGTAAAATGTCAATATCAATGCGCCAGTCCCCTAGCCTAAGACATCTCCGTGCAAGCTTATTGTAAAATGTCAATACCAATGACCCAGTCCCCTAGCCTAAGATATCACCATGCAAGCTTCTTGTAAATGTCAATATCAATGAGCCAGTCACCTTGCCTAGGATATCACCATGCAAGCTTATTGTAAATGTCAATCTCAATGAGCCAGTCCCCTAACCTAAGACATCTCCGTGCAAGCTTAATGTAAAATGCCAATACCAATGGGCCAGTCCCCCAGCCTAAGATATCACCATGCAAGCTTATTGTAAAGTGTCATTATCAATGAGCCAGTCCCCTAGCCTAAGATATAACCATGCAAGCGTATTGTAAAATGTCAATATCAATGAGCCAGTCTGCTACGCTAAGATATCACCGTGCAAGCTTATTGTAAAGTGTCAATATCAATGAGCCAGTCCCCTAGCCTAAGATATCTCTGTGGATGCTTATTGTAAAATGTCAATATCAATGAGCCAGTCCCCTAGCCCAAGATATCTCTGTGGATGCTTATTGTAAAATGTCAATATCAATGAGCCAGTCCCCTAGCCTAAGATATCTCTGTGGATGCTAATTGTAAAATAAGAATACCAATGAGCCAGTCCACTAGCCTAAGATATCTCTGTGGATGCTTATTGTAAAATGTCAATATCAATGAGACATTCCCCTAGCCTAAGATATCTCCATGCAAGCTTATTGTAAAATGTCAATATCAATGAGCCAGGCCCCTAGCCTAAGACATCTCCGTGCAAGATTATTGTAAAATGTCAATATCAATGAGCCAGGCCCCTAGCCTAAGACATCTCTGTGGATACTTATTGTCAAATGTCAATATCAATGAGCCAGTCCCCTAACCTAAGACATCTCCGTGCAAGCTTATTGTAAAATGTCAATACCAATGAGCCAGTCCCCTAGCCTAAGACATCTCCATGCAAGCTTATTGTAAAATGTAAATATCAATGAGCCAGTCCCCTAGCCTAAGACATCTCCGTGCAAGCTTATTGTAAAATGTCAATATCAATGAGCCAGTCCCCTAGCCTAAGATATCTCTGCGGATGCTTATTGTAAAATGTCAATATCAATGAGCCAGGCCCCTAGCCTAAGACATCTCCATGCAAGCTTATTGTAAAATGACAATATCAATGAGCCAGTCCCCTAGCCTAAGATATATCTGCGGATGCTTATTGTAAAATGTCAATATCAATCAGCCAGTCCCCTAGCCTAAGTTATCTCTGTGGATGCTTATTGTAAAATGTCAATATCAATGAGCCAGTCCCCTAGCCTAAGATATCTCTGTGCATGCTTATTGTAAAATGTCAATATCAATGAGATAGTCCCCTAGCCTAAGACATCTCGGTGCAAGCTTATTGTAAAATGTCAATATCAATGAGACAGCCCCTAGCCTAAGATATCTCTGCGGATGCTTATTGTAAAATGTCAATATCAATGAGACAGTCCCCTAGCCTAAGATATCTCTGTGGATGCTTATTGTAAAATGTCAATATCAATGAGCCAGTCCCCTAGCCTAAGATATCTCTGTGGATGCTTATTGTAAAATGTTAATATCAAGGAGACAGTCCCCTAGCCTAAGACATCTCCGTGCAAGCTTATTGTAAAATGTCAATATCAATGAGACAGTCCCCTAGCCTATGATATCTCTGGGGATGCTTATTGTAAAATGTCAATATCAATGAGACAGTCCCCTAGCCTAAGACATCTCCGTGCAAGCTAATTGTAAAATGTCAATATCAATAAGACAGTCTCCTAGCCTAAGATTTCTCTGCGGATACTTATTGTAAAATGTCAATATCAATGAGACAGCCCCTAGCCTAAGATATCTCTGTGGATGCTTATTGTAAAATGTCAATATCAATGAGCCAGTCACCTAGCCTAAGATATCTCTGTGGATGCCTATTGTAAAATGTCAATATCAATGAGACAGTCCCCTAGCCTAAGACATCTCCGTGCAAGCTTATTGTAAAATGTCAATATCAATGAGACAGTCCCCTAGCCTAAGATACCTCTGCGGATGTTTATTGTAAAATGTCAATACCAATGAGACAGTCCCCTAGCCTAAGACATCTCCGTGGATGCTTATTGTAAAATGTCAATATCAATGAGCCAGTCCCCTAGCCTAAGACATCTCCGTGCAAGCTTATTGTAAAATGTCAATATCAATGAGACAGTCCCCTTGTCTAGGATATCACCATGCAAGCTTATTGTAAATGTCAATATCAATGAGCCAGTCCCCTAGCCTAAGACATCTCCGTGCAAGCTTATTGTAAAATGTCAATATCAATGAGCCAGTCCCCTAGCCTAGGATATCACCATGCAAGCTTATTGTAAAATGTCAATATCAATGAGCCAGTCCCCTAGCCTAAGATATCTCTGCGGATGCTTATTGTAAAATGTCAATACCAATGAGACAGTCCCCTAGCCCAAGACATCTCCGTGGATGCTTATTGTAAAATGTCAATATCAATGAGACAGTCCCCTAGCCTAAGACATCTCCGTGCAAGCTAATTGTAAAATGTCAATATCAATAAGACAGTCCCCTAGCCTAAGATATCTCTGCGGATGCTTATTGTAAAATGTCAGTATCAATGAGACAGTCCCCTAGCCTAAGATATCTCTGTGGATGCTTATTGTAAAATGTCAGTATCAATGAGCCAGTCCCCTAGCCTAAGATATCTCTGTGGATGCTTATTGTAAAATGTCAATATCAATGAGACAGTCCCCTAGCCTAAGACATCTCCGTGCAAGCTTATTGTAAAATTTGAATATCAATGAGACAGTCCCCTAGCCTATGATATCTCTGTGGATGCTTATTGTAAAATGTCAGTACCAATGAGACAGTCCCCTAGGCTAAGGCATCTCCGTGGATGCTTATTGTAAAATGTCAATATCAATGAACCAGTCCCCTAGCCTAAGACATCTCCGTGGAAGCTTATTGTAAAATGTCAATATCAATGAGACAGTCCCCTAGCCTAAGATATCTCTGTGGATACTTATTCTAAAATGTCAATATCAATGAGCCAGTCCCCTTGCCTAGGATATCACCATACAAGCTTATTGTAAATGTCAATATAAATGAGCCAGTCCCCTAGCCTAAGACATCTCCGTGCAAGCTTATTGTAAAGTGTCAATATCAATGAGCCAGTCCCCTAGCCTAAGATAACTCTGTGGATGCTTATTGTAAAATGTCAATATCAATGAGCCAGTCCCCTAGCCTAAGATATCTCTGTGGATGCTTATTGTAAAATGTCAATACCAATGAGCCAGTCCACTAGCCTAAGATATCTCTGGGGATGCTTATTGTAAAATGTGAATATCAATGAGACAGTCCCCTAGCTTAAGATATCTCCATGCAAGTTTATTGTAAAATGTTAATATCAATGAGCCAGGCCCCTAGCCTAAGACATCTGCGTGCAAGATTATTGTAAAATGTCAATATCAATGAGCCAGGCCCCTAGCCTAAGATATCTCTGTTTATGCTTTTTGTAAAATGTCAATATCAATGCGCCAGTCCCCTAGCCTAAGACATCTCCGTGCAAGCTTATTGTAAAATGTCAATACCAATGACCCAGTCCCCTAGCCTAAGATATCACCATGCAAGCTTCTTGTAAATGTCAATATCAATGAGCCAGTCACCTTGCCTAGGATATCACCATGCAAGCTTATTGTAAATGTCAATCTCAATGAGCCAGTCCCCTAACCTAAGACATCTCCGTGCAAGCTTAATGTAAAATGCCAATACCAATGGGCCAGTCCCCCAGCCTAAGATATCACCATGCAAGCTTATTGTAAAGTGTCATTATCAATGAGCCAGTCCCCTAGCCTAAGATATAACCATGCAAGCGTATTGTAAAATGTCAATATCAATGAGCCAGTCTGCTACGCTAAGATATCACCGTGCAAGCTTATTGTAAAGTGTCAATATCAATGAGCCAGTCCCCTAGCCTAAGATATCTCTGTGGATCCTTATTGTAAAATGTCAATATCAATGAGCCAGTCCCCTAGCCCAAGATATCTCTGTGGATGCTTATTGTAAAATGTCAATATCAATGAGCCAGTCCCCTAGCCTAAGATATCTCTGTGGATGCTAATTGTAAAATAAGAATACCAATGAGCCAGTCCACTAGCCTAAGATATCTCTGTGGATGCTTATTGTAAAATGTCAATATCAATGAGACATTCCCCTAGCCTAAGATATCTCCATGCAAGCTTATTGTAAAATGTCAATATCAATGAGCCAGGCCCCTAGCCTAAGACATCTCCGTGCAAGATTATTGTAAAATGTCAATATCAATGAGCCAGGCCCCTAGCCTAAGACATCTCTGTGGATACTTATTGTCAAATGTCAATATCAATGAGCCAGTCCCCTAACCTAAGACATCTCCGTGCAAGCTTATTGTAAAATGTCAATACCAATGAGCCAGTCCCCTAGCCTAAGACATCTCCATGCAAGCTTATTGTAAAATGTAAATATCAATGAGCCAGTCCCCTAGCCTAAGACATCTCCGTGCAAGCTTATTGTAAAATGTCAATATCAATGAGCCAGTCCCCTAGCCTAAGATATCTCTGCGGATGCTTATTGTAAAATGTCAATATCAATGAGCCAGGCCCCTAGCCTAAGACATCTCCATGCAAGCTTATTGTAAAATGACAATATCAATGAGCCAGTCCCCTAGCCTAAGATATATCTGCGGATGCTTATTGTAAAATGTCAATATCAATCAGCCAGTCCCCTAGCCTAAGTTATCTCTGTGGATGCTTATTGTAAAATGTCAATATCAATGAGCCAGTCCCCTAGCCTAAGATATCTCTGTGCATGCTTATTGTAAAATGTCAATATCAATGAGATAGTCCCCTAGCCTAAGACATCTCGGTGCAAGCTTATTGTAAAATGTCAATATCAATGAGACAGCCCCTAGCCTAAGATATCTCTGCGGATGCTTATTGTAAAATGTCAATATCAATGAGACAGTCCCCTAGCCCAAGATATCTCTGTGGATGCTTATTGTAAAATGTCAATATCAATGAGCCAGTCCCCTAGCCTAAGATATCTCTGTGGATGCTTATTGTAAAATGTTAATATCAAGGAGACAGTCCCCTAGCCTAAGACATCTCCGTGCAAGCTTATTGTAAAATGTCAATATCAATGAGACAGTCCCCTAGCCTATGATATCTCTGGGGATGCTTATTGTAAAATGTCAATATCAATGAGACAGTCCCCTAGCCTAAGACATCTCCGTGCAAGCTAATTGTAAAATGTCAATATCAATAAGACAGTCTCCTAGCCTAAGATTTCTCTGCGGATACTTATTGTAAAATGTCAATATCAATGAGACAGCCCCTAGCCTAAGATATCTCTGTGGATGCTTATTGTAAAATGTCAATATCAATGAGCCAGTCACCTAGCCTAAGATATCTCTGTGGATGCCTATTGTAAAATGTCAATATCAATGAGACAGTCCCCTAGCCTAAGACATCTCCGTGCAAGCTTATTGTAAAATGTCAATATCAATGAGACAGTCCCCTAGCCTAAGATACCTCTGCGGATGTTTATTGTAAAATGTCAATACCAATGAGACAGTCCCCTAGCCTAAGACATCTCCGTGGATGCTTATTGTAAAATGTCAATATCAATGAGCCAGTCCCCTAGCCTAAGACATCTCCGTGCAAGCTTATTGTAAAATGTCAATATCAATGAGACAGTCCCCTTGTCTAGGATATCACCATGCAAGCTTATTGTAAATGTCAATATCAATGAGCCAGTCCCCTAGCCTAAGACATCTCCGTGCAAGCTTATTGTAAAATGTCAATATCAATGAGCCAGTCCCCTAGCCTAGGATATCACCATGCAAGCTTATTGTAAAATGTCAATATCAATGAGCCAGTCCCCTAGCCTAAGATATCTCTGCGGATGCTTATTGTAAAATGTCAATACCAATGAGACAGTCCCCTAGCCCAAGACATCTCCGTGGATGCTTATTGTAAAATGTCAATATCAATGAGACAGTCCCCTAGCCTAAGACATCTCCGTGCAAGCTAATTGTAAAATGTCAATATCAATAAGACAGTCCCCTAGCCTAAGATATCTCTGCGGATGCTTATTGTAAAATGTCAGTATCAATGAGACAGTCCCCTAGCCTAAGATATCTCTGTGGATGCTTATTGTAAAATGTCAGTATCAATGAGCCAGTCCCCTAGCCTAAGATATCTCTGTGGATGCTTATTGTAAAATGTCAATATCAATGAGACAGTCCCCTAGCCTAAGACATCTCCGTGCAAGCTTATTGTAAAATGTCAATATCAATGAGACAGTCCCCTAGCCTAAGATATCTCTGTGGATGCTTATTGTAAAATGTCAATATCAATGAGCCAGTCCCCTAGCCTAAGATACCTCTGCGGATGCTTATTGTAAAATGTCAATACGAATGAGACAGTCCCCTAGCCTAAGACATCTCCGTGGATGCTTATTGTAAAATGTCAATATCAATGAGCCAGTCCACTAGCCTAAGACATCTCCGTGCAAGCTTATTGTAAAATGTCAATATCAATGAGACAGTCCCCTAGCCTAAGATATCACCATGCAAGCTTATTGTAAAATGTCAATACCAATGAGCCAGTCCCCTAGCCTAAGATATCTCTGTGGATGCTTATTGTAAAATGTCAATATCAATGAGACAGTCCCCTAGCCTAAGATATCTCTGTGGATGCTTATTGTAAAATGTCAATATCAATGAGCCAGTCCCCTAGCCTAAGATATCTCTGTGGATGCTTATTGTAAAATGTCAATATCAATGAGCCAGTCCGTTGGCCTAAGATATCTCTGTGGATGCTTATTGTAAAATGTCAATATCAATGAGCCAGTCCCCTAGCCTAAGATACCTCTGCGGATGCTTATTGTAAAATGTCAATACGAATGAGACAGTCCCCTAGCCTAAGACATCTCCGTGGATGCTTATTGTAAAATGTCAATACCAATGAGCCAGTCCCCTAGCCTAAGATATCTCTGTGGATGCTTATTGTAAAATGTCAATATCAATTAGACAGTCCCCTAGCCTAAGATATCTCTGTGGATGCTTATTGTAAAATGTCAATATCAATGAGCCAGTCCCCTTGCCTAGGATATCACCATGCAAGCTTATTGTAAATGTCAATATCAATGAGCCAGTCCCCTAGCCTAAGGCATCTCCGTGCAAGCTTATTGTAAAGTGTCAATATCAATGAGCCAGTCCCCTAGCCTAAGATATCTCTGTGGATGCTTATTGTAAAATGTCAATATCAATGAGCCAGTCCGTTGGCCTAAGATATCTCTGTGGATGCTTATTGTAAAATGTCAGTACCAATGAGCCAGTCCACTAGCCTAAGATATCTCTGTGGATGCTTATTGTAAAATGTCAATATCAATGGGACAGTCCCCTAGCCTAAGGTATCTCCATGCAAGCTTATTGTAAAATGTCAATATCAATGAGCCAGGCCCCTAGCCTAAGACATCTCCGTGCAAGCTTACTGTAAAATGTCAATACCAATGAGCCAGTCCCCTAGCCTAAGATATCACCATGCAAGCTTATTGTAAATGTCAATATCAACGAGCCAGTCCCCTAGCCTAAGACATCTCCGAGGATGCTTATTGTAAAATGTCAATATCAATGAGCCAGGCCCCTAGCCTAATATATCTCCGTGCAAGCTTATTGTAAAATGTCAATATGAATGAGCCAGTCCCCTAGCCTAAGATATCTCCGTGCAAGCTTATTGTAAAATGTCAATATCAATGACCCAGTCCCCTAGACTAAGATATCTCCATGCAAGCTTATTGTAAAATGTCAATATCAATGAACCAGTCCCCTAGCCTAAGATATCGCCATGCATGCTTATTGTAAAATGTCAATATCAATGAGCCAGTCCCCCTAGCCTAAGATATCTCCATGCAAGCTTATTGTAAAATGTGAATATCAATGAGCCAGTCCCCTAGCCTAAGACATCTCTGTGGATGCTTATTGTAAAATGTCAATATCAATGAGCCAGTCCCCTAGCCTAAGACATCTCCGTGCAAGCTTATTGTAAAATGTCAGTATCAATGAGCCAGTCCCCTAGCCTAAGACATCTCCGTGCAAGCTTATTGTAAAATGACAATATCAATGAGCCAGTCCCCTAGCCTAAGATATCTCTGTGGATGCTTATTGTAAAATGTCAATATCAATGAGCCAGTCCCCTAGCCTAAGACATCTCCATGCAAGCTTATTGTAAAATGTCAATATCAATGAGCCAGTCCCCTAGCCTAAGACATCTCCGTGGATGCTTATTGTAAAATGTCAATATCAATGAGCCAGGCCCCTAGCCTAAGAAATCTCCGTGCAAGCGTATTGTAAAGTGTCAATATCAATGAGCCAGTCCCCTAGCCTAAGATATCTCTGCGGATGCTTATTGTAAAATGTCAATACCAATGAGATAGTCCCCTAGCCTAAGACATCTCCGTGCAAGCTTATTGTAAAATGTCAATATCAATGAGAGAGCACCTAGCCTAAGATATCTCTGCGGATGCTTATTGTAAAATGTCAATATCAATGAGACAGTCCCCTAGCCTAAGATATCTCTGTGGATGCTTATTGTAAAATGTCAATATCAATGAGCCAGTCCCCTAGCCTTAGATATCTCTGTGGATGCTTATTGTAAAATGTCAATATCAATGAGACAGTCCCCTAGCCTAAGACATCTCCGTGCAAGCTTATTGTAAAATGTCAATATCAATGAGACAGTCCCCTAGCCTATGATATCTCTGTGGATGCTTATTGTAAAATGTCAATATCAATGAGCCAGTCCCCTAGCCTAAGATATCTCTGCGGATGCTTATTGTAAAATATCAATACCAATGAGACAGTCCCCTAGCCTAAGACATCTCCGTGGATGCTTATTGTAAAATGTCAATATCACTGAGCCAGTCCCCTAGCCTAAGACATCTCCGTGCAAGCTTATTGTAAAATGTCAATATCAATGAGACCGTCCCCTAGCCTAAGATATCACCATGCAAGCTTATTGTAAAATGTCAATACCAATGAGCCAGTCCCCTAGCCTAAGATATCTCTGTGGATGCTTATTGTAAAATGTCAATATCAATGAGCCAGTCCCCTAGCCTAAGATATCTCTGTGGATGCGTATTGTAAAATGTCAATATCAATGAGCCAGTCCCCTTGCCTAGGATATCACCATGCAAGCTTATTGTAAATGTCAATATCAATGAGTCAGTCCCCTAGCCTAAGACATATCCGTGCAAGCTTATTGTAAAGTGTCAATATCAATGAGCCAGTCCCCTAGCCTAAGATATCTCTGTGGATGCTTATTGTAAAATGTCGATATCAATGAGCCAGGCCCCTAGCCTAAGATATCTCTGTGGATGCTTATTGTAAAATGGCAATACCAATGAGCCAGTCCACTAGCCTAAGATATCTCTGGGGATGCTTATTGTAAAATGTCAATATCAATGAGACAGTCCCCTAGCTTAAGATATCTCCATGCAAACTTATTGTAAAATGTTAATATCAATGAGACGGGCCCCTAGCCTAAGACATCTCCGTGCAAGATTATTGTAAAATGTCAATATCAATGAGCCAGGCCCCTAGCCTAAGATATCTCTGTGTATGCTTTTTGTAAAATGTCAATATCAATGCGCCAGTCCCCTAGCCTAAGACATCTCCGTGCAAGCTTATTGTAAAATGTCAGTACCAATGAGCCAGTCCCCTTGCCTAAGATATCACCATGCAAGCTTATTGTAAATGTCAATCTCAATGAGCCAGTCCCCTAACCTAAGACATCTCCGTGCAAGCTTAATGTAAAATGCCAATACCAATGAGCCAGTCCCCAAGCCTAGGATATCACCATGCAAGCTTATTGTAAAATGTCAATATCAATGAGCCAGTCCCCTAGCCTAAGATATCTCTGCGGATGCTTATTGTAAAATGTAAATATCAATGAGCCAGTCCCCTAGCCTAAGAAATCTCCGTGGATGCTTATTGTAAAATGTCAATATCAATGAGCCAGACCCCTAGCATAAGACATCTCCGTGCAAGCTTATTGTAAAGTGTCAATATCAATGAGCCACTCCCCTAGACTAAGATATCTCTGCGGATGCTTATTGTAAAATGTCAATATCAATGAGCCAGGCCCCTAGCCTAAGACATCTCCAAGCAAGCTTATTGTAAAATGTCAATATCAATGAGCCAGTCCCCTAGCCTAAGATATCTCTGTGGATGCTTATTGTAAAATGTCAATATCAATGAGCCAGTCCCCTAGCCTAAGATATCTCCATGCAAGCTTATTGTAAAATGTCAATACCAATGAGCCAGTCCCCTAGCCTAAGATATCACCATGCAAGCTTATTGTAAATGTCAATATCAATGAGCCAGTCCCCTAGCCTAAGACATCTCCGAGGATGCTTATTGTAGAATGTCAATATCAATGAGACAGTCCCCTAGCCTAAGATATCTGCATGCAAGATTATTGTAAAATGTCAATATCAATGAGCCAGTCCCCTGGCCTAAGTCATCTCCGTGCAAGCTTATTGTAAAATGTCAATATCAATGAGCCAGGCCCCTAGCCTAAGATATCTCCGTGCAAGCGTATTGTAAAATGTCAAAACTAATGAGCCAGTCCCCTAGCCTAAGACATCTCCGTGCAAGCTTATTGTAAAATGTCAATATCAATGAGCCAGTCCCCTAGCCTAAGACATCTCCATGCAAGCTTATTGTAAAATGTCAATATCATTTAGCCAGTCCCCTAGCGTAAGACATCTCCGTGCAAGCGTATTGTAAAATGTCAATATCAATGAGCCAGTCCCCTAGCCTAAGATATCTCCATGCAAGCCTATTGTTAAATGTATATATCAATGAGCCAGTCCCCTAGCCTAAGACATCCCCGTGCAAGCTTATTGTAAAGTGTCAATATCAATGAGCCAGTCCCCTAGCCTAAGACATCTCTGTGGATGCTTATTGTAAAATGTCAATATCAATGAGCCAGTCCCCTAGCCTAAGACATCTCCGTGCAAGCTTATTGTAAAATGTCAATATCAATGAGCCAGTCCCCTAGCCTAAGACATCTCCGTGCAAGCTTATTGTAAAATGACAATATCAATGAGCCAGTCCCCTAGCCTAAGATATCTCTGTGGATGCTTATTGTAAAATGTCAATATCAATGAGCCAGTCCCCTAGCCTAAGACATCTCCATGCAAGCTTATTGTATAATGTCAATATCAAAGAGCCAGTCCCCTAGCCTAAGACATCTCCCTGGATGCTTATTGTAAAATGTCAATATCAATGAGCCAGGCCCCTAGCCTAAGAAATCTCCGTGCAAGCGTATTGTAAAGTGTCAATATCAATGAGCCAGTCCCGTAGCCTAAGATATCTCTGCGGATGCTTATTGTAAATTTGTCAATATCAATGAGCCAGGCCCCTAGCCTAGGATATCACCATGCAAGCTTATTGTAAAATGTACAATATCAATGAGCCAGTCTCCTAGCCTAAGATATCTCTGCGGATGCTTATTGTAAAATGTCAGTACCAATGAGATAGTCCCCTAGCCTAAGACATCTCCGTGCAAGCTTATTGTAAAATGTCAATATCAATGAGACAGCCCCTAGCCTAAGATATCTCTGCGGATGCTTATTGTAAAATGTCAATACCAATGAGATAGTCCCCTAGCCTAAGACATCTACGTGCAAGCTTATTGTAAAATGTCAATATCAATGAGACAGCCCCTAGCCTAAGATATCTCTGCGGATGCTTATTGTAAAATGTCAATATCAATGAGACAGTCCCCTAGCCTAAGATATCTCTGTGGATGCTTATTGTAAAATGTCAATATCAATGAGCCAGTCCCCTAGCCTAAGATATCTCTGTGGATGCTTATTGTAAAATGTCAATATCAATGAGACAGTCCCCTAGCCTAAGACATCTCCGTGCAAGCTTATTGTAAAATGTTAATATCAATGAGACAGTCCCCTAGCCTATGATATCTCTGTGGATGCTTATTGTAAAATGTCAATACCAATGAGACAGTCCCCTAGCCTAAGGCATCTCCGTGGATGCTTATTGTAAAATGTCAATATCAATGACTCAGTCCCCTAGCCTAAGGCATCTCCGTGGAAGCTTATTGTAAAATGTCAATATCAATGAGACAGTCCCCTAGCCTAAGACATCTCCGTGGATGCTTATTGTAAAATGTCAATATCAATGAGCCAGTCCCCTTGCCTAGGATATCACCATACAAGCTTATTGTAAATGTCAATATCAATGAGCCAGTCCCCTAGCCTAAGACATCTCTGTGCAAGCTTATTGTAAAGTGTCAATATCAATGAGCCAGTCCCCTAGCCTAAGATATCTCTGTGGATGCTTATCGTAAAATGTCAATACCAATGAGCCAGTCCACTAGCCTAAGATATCTCTGGGGCTGCTTATTGTAAAATGTCAATATCAATGAGACAGTCCCCTAGCTTAAGATATCTCCATGCAAGTTTAATGTAAAATGTTAATATCAATGAACCTGACCCCTAGCCTAAGACATCTCCGTGCAAGATTATTGTAAAATGTCAATATCAATGAGCCAGGCCCCTAGCCTAAGATATCTCTGTATGCTTTTTGTAAAATGTCAATATCAATGCTTCAGTCCCCTAGCCTAAGACATCTCCGTTCAAGCTTATTGTAAAATGTCAATACCAATGACGCAGTCCCCTAGCCTAAGATATCACCATGCAAGCTACTTGTAAATGTCAATATCAATGAGCCAGTCACCTTGCCTAGGATATCACCATGCAAGCTTATTGTAAATGTCAATCTCAATGAGCCAGTCCCCTAACCTAAGACATCTCCGTGCAAGCTTAATGTAAAATGCCAATACCAATGGGCCAGTCCCCCAGCCTAAGATATCACCATGCAAGCTTATTGTAAAGTGTCAATATCAATGAGCCAGTCCCCTAGCCTAAGTAATAACCATGCAAGCGTATTGTAAAATGTCAACATCAATGAGCCAGTCCCCTACGCTAAGATATCACCGTGCAAGCTTATTGTAAAGTGTCAATATCAATGAGCCAGTCCTCTAGCCTAAGATATCTATGTGGATGCTTATTGTAAAATGTCAATATCAATGAGCCAGTCCCCTAGCCTAAGATATCTCTGTGGATGCTTATTGTAAAATGTCAATATCAATGAGCCAGTCCCCTAGCCTAAGATATCTCTGTGGATGCTAATTGTAAAATGTGAATACCAATGAGCCAGTCCACTAGCCTTAGATATCTCTGTGGATGCTTTTTGTAAAATGTCAATATCAATGAGACAGTCCCCTAGCATAAGATATCTCCATGCAAGCTTATTGTAAAATGTCAATATCAATGAGCCAGGCCCCTAGCCTAAGACATCTCCGTGCAAGATTATTGTAAAATGTCAATATCAATGAGCCAGGCCCCTAGCCTAAGAAATCTCGGTGGATGCTTATTGTAAAATGTCAATATCAATGAGCCAGTCCCCTAGCCTAAGACATCTCCGTGCAAGCTTATTGTAAAATGTCAATACCAATGAGCCAGTCCCCTAGCCTAAGACATCTCCATGCAAGCTTATTGTAAAATGTAAATATCAATGAGCCAGTCCCCTAGCCTAAGACATCTCCGTGGAGGCTTATTGTAAAATGTCAATATCAATGAGCCCAGCCCCTAGCATAAGACATCTCCGTGCAAGCTTATTGTAAAATGTCAATATCAATGAGCCAGTCCCCTAGCCTAAGATATCTCTGCGGATGCTTATTGTAAAATGTCAATATCAATGAGCCAGGCCCCTAGCCTAAGACATCTCCATGCAAGCTTATTGTAAAATGTCAATATCAATGAGCCAGTCCCCTAGCCTAAGATATCTCTGCGGATGCTTATTGTAAAATGTCAATATCAATGAGCCAGTACCCTAGCCTAAGACATCTCCATGCAAGCTTATTGTAAAATGTCAATATCAATGAGCCAGTCCCCTAGCCTAAGACATCTCCGTGGATGCTTATTGTTAAATGTCAATATCAATGAGCCAGGCCCCTAGCCTAAGAAATCTCCGTGCAAGCGTATTGTAAAGTGTCAATATCAATGAGCCAGTCCCCTAGCCTAAGATATCTCTGCGGATGCTTATTGTAAAATGTCAATACCAATGAGATAGTCCCCTAGCCTAAGGCATCTCCGTGCAAGCTTATTGCAAAATGTCAATATCAATGAGACAGCCCCTAGCCTAAGATATCTCTGCGGATGCTTATTGTAAAATGTCAATATCTATGAGACAGTCCCCTAGCCTAAGATATCTCTGTGGATGCTTATTGTAAAATGTCAATATCAATGAGCCAGTCCCCTAGCCTAAGATATCTCTGTGGATGCTTATTGTAAAATGTCAATATCAATGAGACAGTCCCCTAGCCTAAGACATCTCCGTGCAAGCTTATTGTAAAGTGTCAATATCAATGAGACAGTCCCCTAGCCTATGATATCTCTGTGGATGCTTATTGTAAAATGTCAATATCAATGAGCCAGTCCCCTAGCCTAAGATATCTCTGCGGATGCTTATTGTAAAATGTCAATACCAATGAGACAGTCCCCTAGCCTAAGACATCTCCGTGGATGCTTATTGTAAAATGTCAATATCAATGAGCCAGTCCCCTAGCCTAAGTCATCTCCGTGCAAGCTTATTGTAAAATGTCAATATCAATGAGACAGTCCCCTAGCCTAAGATATCACCATGCAAGCTTATTGTAAAATGTCAATACCAATGAGCCAGTCCCCTAGCCTAAGATATCTCTGTGGATGCTTATTGTAAAATGCAAATATCAATGAGACAGTCCCCTAGCCTAAGATATCTCTGTGGACGCGTATTGTAAAATGTCAATTTCAATGAGCCAGTCCCCTTGCCTAGGATATCACCATGCAAGCTTATTGTAAATGTCAATATCAATGAGTCAGTCCCCTAGCCTAAGACATCTCCGTGCAAGCTTATTGTAAAGTGTCAATATCAATGAGCCAGTCCCCTAGCCTAAGATATCTCTGTGGATGCTTATTGTAAAATGTCAATATCAATGAGCCAGGCCCCTAGCCTAAGATATCTCTGTGGATGCTTATTGTAAAATGGCAATACCAATGAGCCAGTCCACTAGCCTAAGATATCTCTGGGGATGCTTATTGTAAAATGTCAATATCAATGAGACAGTCCCCTAGCTTAAGATATCTCCATGCAAACTTATTGTAAAATGTTAATATCAATGAGCCGGGCCCCTAGCCTAAGACATCTCCGTGCAAGATTATTGTAAAATGTCAATATCAATGAGCCAGGCCCCTAGCCTAAGATATCTCTGTGTATGCTTTTTGTAAAATGTCAATATCAATGCGCCAGTCCCCTAGCCTAAGACATCTCCGTGCAAGCTTATTGTAAAATGTCAGTACCAATGAGCCAGTCCCCTAGCCTAAGATATCACCATGCAAGCTTATTGTAAATGTCAATCTCAATGAGCCAGTTCCCTAACCTAAGACATCTCCGTGCAAGCTTAATGTAAAATGCCAATACCAATGAGCCAGTCCCCAAGCCTAGGTTATCACCATGCAAGCTTATTGTAAAATGTCAATATCAATGAGCCAGTCCCCTAGCCTAAGATATCTCTGCGGATGCTTATTGTAAAATGTAAATATCAATGAGCCAGTCCCCTAGCCTAAGAAATCTCCGTGGATGCTTATTGTAAAATGTCAATATCAATGAGCCAGACCCCTAGCATAAGACATCTCCGTGCAAGCTTATTGTAAAGTGTCAATATCAATGAGCCAGTCCCCTAGTCTAAGATATCTCTGCGGATGCTTATTGTAAGATGTCAATACCAATGAGACAGTCCCCTAGCCTAAGACATCTCCGTGGATGCTTATTGTAAAATGTCAATATCAATGAGACAGTCCGCTAGCCTAAGACATCTCCGTGCAAGCTAATTGTAAAATGTCAATATCAATAAGACAGTCCCCTAGCCTAAGATATCTCTGCGGATGCTTATTGTAAAATGTCAATATCAATGAGACAGTCCCCTAGCCTAGGATATCTCTGTGGATGCTTATTGTAAAATGTCAATATCAATGAGCCAGTCCCCTAGCCTAAGATATCTCTGTGGATGCTTATTGTAAAATGTCAATATCAAGGAGACAGTCCCCTAGCCTAAGACATCTCCGTGCAAGCTTATTGCAAAATGTCAATATCAATGAGACAGTCCCCTAGCCTAAGATATCTCTGTGGATGCTTATTGTAAAATGTCAATATCAATGAGCCAGTCCCCTAGCCTAAGATACCTCTGCAGATGCTTATTGTAAAATGTCAATACCAATGAGACAGTCCCCTAGCCTAAGACATCTCCGTGGATGCTTATTGTAAAATGTCAATATCAACGAGCCAGTCCCCTAGCCCAAGACATCTCCGTGCAAGCTTATTGTAAAATGTCAATATCAATGAGACAGTCCCCTAGCCTAAGATATCACCATGCAAGCTTATTGTAAAATGTCAATACCAATGAGCCAGTCCCCTAGACTAAGATATCTCTGTGGATGCTTATTGTAAAATGTCAATATCAATGAGACAGTCCCCTAGCCTAAGATATCTCTGTGGATGCTTATTGTAAAATGTCAATATCAATGAGCCAGTCCCCTTACCTAGGATATCACCATGCAAGGTTATTGTAAATGTCAATATCAATGAGCCAGTCCCCTAGCCTAAGGCATCTCCGTGCAAGCTTATTGTAAAGTGTCAATATCAATGAGCCAGTCCCCTAGCCTAAGATATCTCTGTGGATGCTTATTGTAAAATGTCAATATCAATGAGCCAGTCCCCTAGCCTAAGATATCTCTGTGGATGCTTATTGTAAAATGTCAGTACCAATGAGCCAGTCCCCTAGCCTAAGATATCACCATGCAAGCTTATTGTAAATGTCAATATCAATGAGCCAGTCCCCTAGCCTAAGACATCTCCGAGGATGCTTATTGTAAAATGTCAATATCGATGAGCCAGGCCCCTAGCCTAAGATATCTCTGCGGATGCTTATTGTAAAATGTCAATATCACTGAGCCAGTACCCTAGCCTAAGACATCTCCGTGCAAGCTTATTGTAAAATGTCAATATCAATGAGCCAGTCCCCTAGCCTAAGACATCACCATGCAAGCTTATTGTAAAATGTCAATATCAATCAGCCAGTCCCCTAGCCTAAGACATCTCCGTGCAAGCGTATTGTAAAATGTCAATATCAATGAGCCAGTCCCCTAGCCTAAGATATCTCCATGCAAGCTTATTGTAAAATGTCAATACCAATGAGCCAGTCCCCTAGACTAAGATATCTCTGTGGATGCTTATTGTAAAATGTCAATATCAATGAGACAGTCCCCTAGCCTAAGATATCTCCGTGCAAGCTTATTGTAAAATGTCAATATCAATGAGCCAGTCCCCTAGACTAAGATATCTCCATGCAAGCGTATTGTAAAATGTCAATATCAATGAGCCAGTCCCCTAGCCTAAGATATCTCCATGCATGCTTATTGTCAAATGTCAATATCAATGAGCCAGTCCCCTAGCCTAAGATATCTCCATGCAAGCTTATTGTAAAATGTTAATATCAATGAGCCAGTCCCCTAGCCTAAGACATCTCAAAGGAGGCTTATTGTAAAATGTCAATATCAATGAGACAGTCCCCTAGCCTAAGATATCTCCATGCAAGCTTATTGTAAAATGTCAATATCAATGAGCCAGGCCCCTAGCCTAAGTCATCTCCGTGCAAGCTTATTGTAAAATGTCAATATCAATGAGCCAGGCCCCTAGCCTAAGATATCTCCGTGCAAGCGTATTGTAAAATGTCAATACCAATGAGCCAGTCCCCTAGCCTAAGACATCTCCGTGCAAGCTTATTGTAAAATGTCAATATCAATGAGCCAGTCCCCTAGCCTAAGACATCTCCATGCAAGCTTATTGTAAAATGTCAATATCAATCAGCCAGTCCCCTAGCCTAAGACATCTCCGTGCAAGCGTATTGTAAAATGTCAATATCAATGAGCCAGTCCCCTAGCCTAAGATATCTCCATGCAAGCCTATTGTTAAATGTATATATCAATGAGCCAGTCCCCTAGCCTAAGACATCCCCGTGCAAGCTTATTGTAAAGTGTCAATATCAATGAGCCAGTCCCCTAGCCTAAGACATCTCCGTGGATGCTTATTGTAAAATGTCAATATCAATGAGCCAGTGCCCTAGCCTAAGACATCTCCGTGCAAGCTTATTGTAAAATGTCAATATCAATGAGCTAGTCCCCTAGCCTAAGACATCTCCGTGCAAGCTTATTGTAAAATGACAATATCAATGAGCCAGTCCCCTAGCCTAAGATATCTCTGTGGATGCTTATTGTAAAATGTCAATATCAATGAGCCAGTCCCCTAGCCTAAGACATCTCCATGCAAGCTTATTGTATAATGTCAATATCAAAGAGCCAGTCCCCTAGCCTAAGACATCTCCGTGGATGCTTATTGTAAAATGTCAATATCAATGAGCCAGGCCCCTAGCCTAAGATATCTCTGTGGATGCTTATTGTAAAATGGCAATACCAATGAGCCAGTCCACTAGCCTAAGATATCTCTGGGGATGCTTATTGTAAAATGTCAATATCAATGAGACAGTCCCCTAGCTTAAGATATCTCCATGCAAACTTACTGTAAAATGTTAATATCAATGAGCCGGGCCCCTAGCCTAAGACATCTCCGTGCAAGATTATTGTAAAATGTCAATATCAATGAGCCAGGCCCCTAGCCTAAGATATCTCTGTGTATGCTTTTTGTAAAATGTCAATATCAATGCGCCAGTCCCCTAGCCTAAGACATCTCCGTGCAAGCTTATTGTAAAATGTCAGTACCAATGAGCCAGTCCCCTAGCCTAAGATATCACCATGCAAGCTTATTGTAAATGTCAATCTCAATGAGCCAGTCCCCTAACCTAAGACATCTCCGTGCAAGCTTAATGTTAAATGCCAATACCAATGAGCCAGTCCCCAAGCCTAGGTTATCACCATGCAAGCTTATTGTAAAATGTCAATATCAATGAGCCAGTCCCCTAGCCTAAGATATCTCTGCGGATGCTTATTGTAAAATGTAAATATCAATGAGCCAGTCCCCTAGCCTAAGAAATCTCCGTGGATGCTTATTGTAAAATGTCAATATCAATGAGCCAGACCCCTAGCATAAGACATCTCCGTGCAAGCTTATTGTAAAGTGTCAATATCAATGAGCCAGTCCCCTAGACTAAGATATCTCTGCGGATGCTTATTGTAAAATGTCAATATCAATGAGCCAGGCCCCTAGCCTAAGACATCTCCATGCAAGCTTATTGTAAAATGTCAATATCAATGAGCCAGTCCCCTAGCCTAAGATATCTCTGCGGATGCTTATTGTAAAATGTCAATATCAATGAGCCAGTCCCCTAGGCTAAGATATCTCTGTGGATGCTTATTGTAAAATGCCAATATCAATGAGCCAGTCCCCTAGCCTAAGATATCTCTGTGGATGCTTATTGTAAAATGTCAATATCAATGAGCCAGGCCCCTAGCCTAGGATATCACCATGCAAGCTTATTGTAAAATGTCAATATCAATGAGCCAGTCCCCTAGCCTAAGATATCTCTGCGGATGCTTATTGTAAAATGTCAATAACAATGAGACAGTCCCCTAGCCTAAGACATCTCCGTGGATGCTTATTGTAAAATGTCAATATCAATGAGACAGTCCCCTAGCCTAAGACAGCTCCGTGCAAGCTTATTGTAAAATGTCAATATCAATGAGCCAGTCCCCTAGCCTAGGATATCACCATGCAAGCTTATTGTAAAATGTCAATATCAATGAGCCAGTCCCCTAGTCTAAGATATCTCTGCGGATGCTTATTGTAAGATGTCAATACCAATGAGACAGTCCCCTAGCCTAAGACATCTCCGTGGATGCTTATTGTAAAATGTCAATATCAATGAGACAGTCCGCTAGCCTAAGACATCTCCGTGCAAGCTAATTGTAAAATGTCAATATCAATAAGACAGTCCCCTAGCCTAAGATATCTCTGCGGATGCTTATTGTAAAATGTCAATATCAATGAGACAGTCCCCTAGCCTAGGATATCTCTGTGGATGCTTATTGTAAAATGTCAATATCAATGAGCCAGTCCCCTAGCCTAAGATATCTCTGTGGATGCTTATTGTAAAATGTCAATATCAAGGAGACAGTCCCCTAGCCTAAGACATCTCCGTGCAAGCTTATTGCAAAATGTCAATATCAATGAGACAGTCCCCTAGCCTAAGATATCTCTGTGGATGCTTATTGTAAAATGTCAATATCAATGAGCCAGTCCCCTAGCCTAAGATACCTCTGCAGATGCTTATTGTAAAATGTCAATACCAATGAGACAGTCCCCTAGCCTAAGACATCTCCGTGGATGCTTATTGTAAAATGTCAATATCAACGAGCCAGTCCCCTAGCCTAAGACATCTCCGTGCAAGCTTATTGTAAAATGTCAATATCAATGAGACAGTCCCCTAGCCTAAGATATCACCATGCAAGCTTATTGTAAAATGTCAATACCAATGAGCCAGTCCCCTAGACTAAGATATCTCTGTGGATGCTTATTGTAAAATGTCAATATCAATGAGACAGTCCCCTAGCCTAAGATATCTCTGTGGATGCTTATTGTAAAATGTCAATATCAATGAGCCAGTCCCCTTACCTAGGATATCACCATGCAAGGTTATTGTAAATGTCAATATCAATGAGCCAGTCCCCTAGCCTAAGGCATCTCCGTGCAAGCTTATTGTAAAGTGTCAATATCAATGAGCCAGTCCCCTAGCCTAAGATATCTCTGTGGATGCTTATTGTAAAATGTCAATATCAATGAGCCAGGCCCCTAGCCTAAGATATCTCTGCGGATGCTTATTGTAAAATGTCAATATCACTGAGCCAGTACCCTAGCCTAAGACATCTCCGTGCAAGCTTATTGTAAAATGTCAAAATCAATGAGCCAGTCCCCTAGCCTAAGACATCTCCATGCAAGCTTATTGTAAAATGTCAATATCAATCAGCCAGTCCCCTAGCCTAAGACATCTCCGTGCAAGCGTATTGTAAAATGTCAATATCAATGAGCCAGTCCCCTAGCCTAAGATATCTCCATGCAAGCTTATTGTAAAATGTCAATACCAATGAGCCAGTCCCCTAGACTAAGATATCTCTGTGGATGCTTATTGTAAAATGTCAATATCAATGAGACAGTCCCCTAGCCTAAGATATCTCCGTGCAAGCTTATTGTAAAATGTCAATATCAATGAGCCAGTCCCCTAGACTAAGATATCTCCATGCAAGCGTATTGTAAAATGTCAATATCAATGAGCCAGTCCCCTAGCCTAAGATATCTCCATGCATGCTTATTGTCAAATGTCAATATCAATGAGCCAGTCCCCTAGCCTAAGATATCTCCATGCAAGCTTATTGTAAAATGTTAATATCAATGAGCCAGTCCCCTAGCCTAAGACATCTCTAAGGAGGCTTATTGTAAAATGTCAATATCAATGAGACAGTCCCCTAGCCTAAGATATCTCCATGCAAGCTTATTGTAAAACGTCAATATCAATGAGCCAGGCCCCTAGCCTAAGTCATCTCCGTGCAAGCTTATTGTAAAATGTCAATATCAATGAGCCAGGCCCCTAGCCTAAGATATCTCCGTGCAAGCGTATTGTAAAATGTCAATACCAATGAGCCAGTCCCCTAGCCTAAGACATCTCCGTGCAAGCTTATTGTAAAATGTCAATATCAATGAGCCAGTCCCCTAGCCTAAGACATCTCCATGCAAGCTTATTGTAAAATGTCAATATCAATCAGCCAGTCCCCTAGCCTAAGACATCTCCGTGCAAGCGTATTGTAAAATGTCAATATCAATGAGCCAGTCCCCTAGCCTAAGATATCTCCATGCAAGCCTATTGTTAAATGTATATATCAATGAGCCAGTCCCCTAGCCTAAGACATCCCCGTGCAAGCTTATTGTAAAGTGTCAATATCAATGAGCCAGTCCCCTAGCCTAAGACATCTCCGTGGATGCTTATTGTAAAATGTCAATATCAATGAGCCAGTCCCCTAGCCTAAGACATCTCCGTGCAAGCTTATTGTAAAATGTCAATATCAATGAGCTAGTCCCCTAGCCTAAGACATCTCCGTGCAAGCTTATTGTAAAATGACAATATCAATGAGCCAGTCCCCTAGCCTAAGATATCTCTGTGGATGTTTATTGTAAAATGTCAATATCAATGAGCCAGTCCCCTAGCCTAAGACATCTCCATGCAAGCTTATTGTATAATGTCAATATCAAAGAGCCAGTCCCCTAGCCTAAGACATCTCCGTGGATGCTTATTGTAAAATGTCAATATCAATGAGCCAGTCCCCTAGCCTAAGACATCTCCATGCAAGCTTATTGTAAAATGTCAATATCAATGAGCCAGTCCCCTAGCCTAAGACATCTCCGTGGATGCTTATTGTAAAATGTCAATATCAATGAGCCAGGCCCCTAGCCTAAGAAATCTCCGTGCAAGCGTATTGTAAAGTGTCAATATCAATGAGCCAGTCCCCTAGCCTAAGATATCTCTGCGGATGCTTATTGTAAAATGTCAATACCAATGAGATAGTCCCCTAGCCTAAGACATCTCCGTGCAAGCTTATTGTAAAATGTCAATATCAATGAGAGAGCACCTAGCCTAAGATATCTCTGCGGATGCTTATTGTAAAATGTCAATATCAATGAGACAGTCCCCTAGCCTAAGATATCTCTGTGGATGCTTATTGTAAAATGTCAATATCAATGAGCCAGTCCCCTAGCCTTAGATATCTCTGTGGATGCTTATTGTAAAATGTCAATATCAATGAGACAGTCCCCTAGCCTAAGACATCTCCGTGCAAGCTTATTGTAAAATGTCAATACCAATGAGACAGTCCCCTAGCCTATGATATCTCTGTGGATGCTTATTGTAAAATGTCAATATCAATGAGCCAGTCCCCTAGCCTAAGATATCTCTGCGGATGCTCATTGTAAAATATCAATACCAATGAGACAGTCCCCTAGCCTAAGACATCTCCGTGGATGCTTATTGTAAAATGTCAATATCACTGAGCCAGTCCCCTAGCCTAAGACATCTCCGTGCAAGCTTATTGTAAAATGTCAATATCAATGAGACAGTCCCCTAGCCTAAGATATCACCATGCAAGCTTATTGTAAAATGTCAATACCAATGAGCCAGTCCCCTAGCCTAAGATATCTCTGTGGATGCTTATTGTAAAATGTCAATATCAATGAGACAGTCCCCTAGCCTAAGATATCTCTGTGGATGCGTATTGTAAAATGTCAATATCAATGAGCCAGTCCCCTTGCCTAGGATATCACCATGCAAGCTTATTGTAAATGTCAATATCAATGAGTCAGTCCCCTAGCCTAAGACATCTCCGTGCAAGCTTATTGTAAAGTGTCAATATCAATGAGCCAGTCCCCTAGCCTAAGATATCTCTGTGGATGCTTATTGTAAAATGTCAATATCAATGAGCCAGGCCCCTAGCCTAAGATATCTCTGTGGATGCTTATTGTAAAATGGCAATACCAATGAGCCAGTCCACTAGCCTAAGATATCTCTGGGGATGCTTATTGTAAAATGTCAATATCAATGAGACAGTCCCCTAGCTTAAGATATCTCCATGCAAACTTATTGTAAAATGTTAATATCAATGAGACGGGCCCCTAGCCTAAGACATCTCCGTGCAAGATTATTGTAAAATGTCAATATCAATGAGCCAGGCCCCTAGCCTAAGATATCTCTGTGTATGCTTTTTGTAAAATGTCAATATCAATGCGCCAGTCCCCTAGCCTAAGACATCTCCGTGCAAGCTTATTGTAAAATGTCAGTACCAATGAGCCAGTCCCCTTGCCTAAGATATCACCATGCAAGCTTATTGTAAATGTCAATTTCAATGAGCCAGTCCCCTAACCTAAGACATCTCCGTGCAAGCTTAATGTAAAATGCCAATACCAATGAGCCAGTCCCCAAGCCTAGGATATCACCATGCAAGCTTATTGTAAAATGTCAATATCAATGAGCCAGTCCCCTAGCCTAAGATATCTCTGCGGATGCTTATTGTAAAATGTAAATATCAATGAGCCAGTCCCCTAGCCTAAGAAATCTCCGTGGATGCTTATTGTAAAATGTCAATATCAATGAGCCAGACCCCTAGCATAAGACATCTCCGTGCAAGCTTATTGTAAAGTGTCAATATCAATGAGCCAGTCCCCTAGACTAAGATATCTCTGCGGATGCTTATTGTAAAATGTCAATATCAATGAGCCAGGCCCCTAGCCTAAGACATCTCCATGCAAGCTTATTGTAAAATGTCAATATCAATGAGCTAGTCCCCTAGCCTAAGACATCTCCGTGCAAGCTTATTGTAAAATGTCAATATCAAGGAGACAGTCCCCTAGCCTAAGACATCTCCGTGGAAGCTTATTGCAAAATGTCAATATCAATGAGACAGTCCCCTAGCCTAAGATATCTCTGTGGATGCTTATTGTAAAATGTCAATATCAATGAGCCAGTCCCCTAGCCTAAGATACCTCTGCAGATGCTTATTGTAAAATGTCAATACCAATGAGACAGTCCCCTAGCCTAAGACATCTCCGTGGATGCTTATTGTAAAATGTCAATATCAACGAGCCAGTCCCCTAGCCTAAGACATCTCCGTGCAAGCTTATTGTAAAATGTCAATATCAATGAGACAGTCCCCTAGCCTAAGATATCACCATGCAAGCTTATTGTAAAATGTCAATACCAATGAGCCAGTCCCCTAGACTAAGATATCTCTGTGGATGCTTATTGTAAAATGTCAATATCAATGAGACAGTCCCCTAGCCTAAGATATCTCTGTGGATGCTTATTGTAAAATGTCAATATCAATGAGCCAGTCCCCTTACCTAGGATATCACCATGCAAGGTTATTGTAAATGTCAATATCAATGAGCCAGTCCCCTAGCCTAAGGCATCTCCGTGCAAGCGTATTGTAAAATGTCAATATCAATGAGCCAGTCCCCTAGCCTAAGATATCTCCATGCAAGCTTATTGTAAAATGTCAATACCAATGAGCCAGTCCCCTAGACTAAGATATCTCTGTGGATGCTTATTGTAAAATGTCAATATCAATGAGACAGTCCCCTAGCCTAAGATATCTCCGTGCAAGCTTATTGTAAAATGTCAATATCAATGAGCCAGTCCCCTAGACTAAGATATCTCCATGCAAGCGTATTGTAAAATGTCAATATCAATGAGCCAGTCCCCTAGCCTAAGATATCTCCATGCATGCTTATTGTCAAATGTCAATATCAATGAGCCAGTCCCCTAGCCTAAGATATCTCCATGCAAGCTTATTGTAAAATGTTAATATCAATGAGCCAGTCCCCTAGCCTAAGACATCTCTAAGGAGGCTTATTGTAAAATGTCAATATCAATGAGACAGTCCCCTAGCCTAAGATATCTCCATGCAAGCTTATTGTAAAATGTCAATATCAATGAGCCAGGCCCCTAGCCTAAGTCATCTCCGTGCAAGCTTATTGTAAAATGTCAATATCAATGAGCCAGGCCCCTAGCCTAAGATATCTCCGTGCAAGCGTATTGTAAAATGTCAATACCAATGAGCCAGTCCCCTAGCCTAAGACATCTCCGTGCAAGCTTATTGTAAAATGTCAATATCAATGAGCCAGTCCCCTAGCCTAAGACATCTCCATGCAAGCTTATTGTAAAATGTCAATATCAATCAGCCAGTCCCCTAGCCTAAGACATCTCCGTGCAAGCGTATTGTAAAATGTCAATATCAATGAGCCAGTCCCCTAGCCTAAGATATCTCCATGCAAGCCTATTGTTAAATGTATATATCAATGAGCCAGTCCCCTAGCCTAAGACATCCCCGTGCAAGCTTATTGTAAAGTGTCAATATCAATGAGCCAGTCCCCTAGCCTAAGACATCTCCGTGGATGCTTATTGTAAAATGTCAATATCAATGAGCCAGTCCCCTAGCCTAAGACATCTCCGTGCAAGCTTATTGTAAAATGTCAATATCAATGAGCTAGTCCCCTAGCCTAAGACATCTCCGTGCAAGCTTATTGTAAAATGACAATATCAATGAGCCAGTCCCCTAGCCTAAGATATCTCTGTGGATGTTTATTGTAAAATGTCAATATCAATGAGCCAGTCCCCTAGCCTAAGACATCTCCATGCAAGCTTATTGTATAATGTCAATATCAAAGAGCCAGTCCCCTAGCCTAAGACATCTCCGTGGATGCTTATTGTAAAATGTCAATATCAATGAGCCAGTCCCCTAGCCTAAGACATCTCCATGCAAGCTTATTGTAAAATGTCAATATCAATGAGCCAGTCCCCTAGCCTAAGACATCTCCGTGGATGCTTATTGTAAAATGTCAATATCAATGAGCCAGGCCCCTAGCCTAAGAAATCTCCGTGCAAGCGTATTGTAAAGTGTCAATATCAATGAGCCAGTCCCCTAGCCTAAGATATCTCTGCGGATGCTTATTGTAAAATGTCAATACCAATGAGATAGTCCCCTAGCCTAAGACATCTCCGTGCAAGCTTATTGTAAAATGTCAATATCAATGAGAGAGCACCTAGCCTAAGATATCTCTGCGGATGCTTATTGTAAAATGTCAATATCAATGAGACAGTCCCCTAGCCTAAGATATCTCTGTGGATGCTTATTGTAAAATGTCAATATCAATGAGCCAGTCCCCTAGCCTTAGATATCTCTGTGGATGCTTATTGTAAAATGTCAATATCAATGAGACAGTCCCCTAGCCTAAGACATCTCCGTGCAAGCTTATTGTAAAATGTCAATACCAATGAGACAGTCCCCTAGCCTATGATATCTCTGTGGATGCTTATTGTAAAATGTCAATATCAATGAGCCAGTCCCCTAGCCTAAGATATCTCTGCGGATGCTCATTGTAAAATATCAATACCAATGAGACAGTCCCCTAGCCTAAGACATCTCCGTGGATGCTTATTGTAAAATGTCAATATCACTGAGCCAGTCCCCTAGCCTAAGACATCTCCGTGCAAGCTTATTGTAAAATGTCAATATCAATGAGACAGTCCCCTAGCCTAAGATATCACCATGCAAGCTTATTGTAAAATGTCAATACCAATGAGCCAGTCCCCTAGCCTAAGATATCTCTGTGGATGCTTATTGTAAAATGTCAATATCAATGAGACAGTCCCCTAGCCTAAGATATCTCTGTGGATGCGTATTGTAAAATGTCAATATCAATGAGCCAGTCCCCTTGCCTAGGATATCACCATGCAAGCTTATTGTAAATGTCAATATCAATGAGTCAGTCCCCTAGCCTAAGACATCTCCGTGCAAGCTTATTGTAAAGTGTCAATATCAATGAGCCAGTCCCCTAGCCTAAGATATCTCTGTGGATGCTTATTGTAAAATGTCAATATCAATGAGCCAGGCCCCTAGCCTAAGATATCTCTGTGGATGCTTATTGTAAAATGGCAATACCAATGAGCCAGTCCACTAGCCTAAGATATCTCTGGGGATGCTTATTGTAAAATGTCAATATCAATGAGACAGTCCCCTAGCTTAAGATATCTCCATGCAAACTTATTGTAAAATGTTAATATCAATGAGACGGGCCCCTAGCCTAAGACATCTCCGTGCAAGATTATTGTAAAATGTCAATATCAATGAGCCAGGCCCCTAGCCTAAGATATCTCTGTGTATGCTTTTTGTAAAATGTCAATATCAATGCGCCAGTCCCCTAGCCTAAGACATCTCCGTGCAAGCTTATTGTAAAATGTCAGTACCAATGAGCCAGTCCCCTTGCCTAAGATATCACCATGCAAGCTTATTGTAAATGTCAATTTCAATGAGCCAGTCCCCTAACCTAAGACATCTCCGTGCAAGCTTAATGTAAAATGCCAATACCAATGAGCCAGTCCCCAAGCCTAGGATATCACCATGCAAGCTTATTGTAAAATGTCAATATCAATGAGCCAGTCCCCTAGCCTAAGATATCTCTGCGGATGCTTATTGTAAAATGTAAATATCAATGAGCCAGTCCCCTAGCCTAAGAAATCTCCGTGGATGCTTATTGTAAAATGTCAATATCAATGAGCCAGACCCCTAGCATAAGACATCTCCGTGCAAGCTTATTGTAAAGTGTCAATATCAATGAGCCAGTCCCCTAGACTAAGATATCTCTGCGGATGCTTATTGTAAAATGTCAATATCAATGAGCCAGGCCCCTAGCCTAAGACATCTCCATGCAAGCTTATTGTAAAATGTCAATATCAATGAGCCAGTCCCCTATTCTAAGATATCTCTGTGGATGCTTATTGTAAAATGTCAATATCAATGAGCCAGTCCCCTAGCCTAAGATATCTCCATGCAAGCTTATTGTAAAATGTCAATACCAGTGAGCAAGTCCCCTAGCCTAAGATATCACCATGCAAGCTTATTGTAAATGTCAATATCAATGAGCCAGTCCCCTAGCCTAAGACATCTCCGAGGATGCTTATTGTAGAATGTCAATATCAATGAGACAGTCCCCTAGCCTAAGATATCTGCATGCAAGATTATTGTAAAATGTCAATATCAATGAGCCAGTCCCCTGGCCTAAGTCATCTCCGTGCAAGCTTATTGTAAAATGTCAAGATCAATGAGCCAGGCCCCTAGCCTAAGATATCTCCGTGCAAGCGTATTGTAAAATGTCAATACTAATGAGCCAGTCCCCTAGCCTAAGACATCTCCGTGCAAGCTTATTGTAAAATGTCAATATCAATGAGCCAGTCCCCTAGCCTAAGACATCTCCATGCAAGCTTATTGTAAAATGTCAATATCATTTAGCCAGTCCCCTAGCGTAAGACATCTCCGTGCAAGCGTATTGTAAAATGTCAATATCAATGAGCCAGTCCCCTAGCCTAAGATATCTCCATGCAAGCCTATTGTTAAATGTATATATCAATGAGCCAGTCCCCTAGCCTAAGACATCTCTGTGGATGCTTATTGTAAAATGTCAATATCAATGAGCCAGTCCCCTAGCCTAAGACATCTCCGTGCAAGCTTATTGTAAAATGTCAATATCAATGAGCCAGTCCCCTAGCCTAAGACATCTCCGTGCAAGCTTATTGTAAAATGACAATATCAATGAGCCAGTCCCCTAGCCTAAGATATCTCTGTGGATGCTTATTGTAAAATGTCAATATCAATGAGCCAGTCCCCTAGCCTAAGACATCTCCATGCATGCTTATTGTATAATGTCAATATCAAAGAGCCAGTCCCCTAGCCTAAGACATCTCCCTGGATGCTTATTGTAAAATGTCAATATCAATGAGCCAGGCCCCTAGCCTAAGAAATCTCCGTGCAAGCGTATTGTAAAGTGTCAATATCAATGAGCCAGTCCCGTAGCCTAAGATATCTCTGCGGATGCTTATTGTAAATTTGTCAATATCAATGAGCCAGGCCCCTAGCCTAGGATATCACCATGCAAGCTTATTGTAAAATGTCAATATCAATGAGCCAGTCCCCTAGCCTAAGATATCTCTGCGGATGCTTATTGTAAAATGTCAATAACAATGAGACAGTCCCCTAGCCTAAGACATCTCCGTGGATGCTTATTGTAAAATGTCAATATCAATGAGCCAGTCCCCTAGCCTAAGATATCTCTGTGGATGCTTATTGTAAAATGTCAATATCAATGAGCCAGGCCCCTAGCCTAGGATATCACCATGCAAGCTTATTGTAAAATGTCAATATCAATGAGCCAGTCCCCTAGCCTAAGATATCTCTGCGGATGCTTATTGTAAAATGTCAATAACAATGAGACAGTCCCCTAGCCTAAGACATCTCCGTGGATGCTTATTGTAAAATGTCAATATCAATGAGACAGTCCCCTAGCCTAAGACATCTCCGTGCAAGCTTATTGTAAAATGTCAATATCAATGAGCCAGTCCCCTAGCCTAGGATATCACCATGCAAGCTTATTGTAAAATGTCAATATCAATGAGCCAGTCCCCTAGTCTAAGATATCTCTGCGGATGCTTATTGTAAGATGTCAATACCAATGAGACAGTCCCCTAGCCTAAGACATCTCCGTGGATGCTTATTGTAAAATGTCAATATCAATGAGACAGTCCGCTAGCCTAAGACATCTCCGTGCAAGCTAATTGTAAAATGTCAATATCAATAAGACAGTCCCCTAGCCTAAGATATCTCTGCGGATGCTTATTGTAAAATGTCAATATCAATGAGACAGTCCCCTAGCCTAGGATATCTCTGTGGATGCTTATTGTAAAATGTCAATATCAATGAGCCAGTCCCCTAGCCTAAGATATCTCTGTGGATGCTTATTGTAAAATGTCAATATCAAGGAGACAGTCCCCTAGCCTAAGACATCTCCGTGGAAGCTTATTGCAAAATGTCAATATCAATGAGACAGTCCCCTAGCCTAAGATATCTCTGTGGATGCTTATTGTAAAATGTCAATATCAATGAGCCAGTCCCCTAGCCTAAGATACCTCTGCAGATGCTTATTGTAAAATGTCAATACCAATGAGACAGTCCCCTAGCCTAAGACATCTCCGTGGATGCTTATTGTAAAATGTCAATATCAACGAGCCAGTCCCCTAGCCTAAGACATCTCCGTGCAAGCTTATTGTAAAATGTCAATATCAATGAGACAGTCCCCTAGCCTAAGATATCACCATGCAAGCTTATTGTAAAATGTCAATACCAATGAGCCAGTCCCCTAGACTAAGATATCTCTGTGGATGCTTATTGTAAAATGTCAATATCAATGAGACAGTCCCCTAGCCTAAGATATCTCTGTGGATGCTTATTGTAAAATGTCAATATCAATGAGCCAGTCCCCTTACCTAGGATATCACCATGCAAGGTTATTGTAAATGTCAATATCAATGAGCCAGTCCCCTAGCCTAAGGCATCTCCGTGCAAGCTTATTGTAAAGTGTCAATATCAATGAGCCAGTCCCCTAGCCTAAGATATCTCTGTGGATGCTTATTGTAAAATGTCAATATCAATGAGCCAGTCCCCTAGCCTAAGATATCTCTGTGGATGCTTATTGTAAAATGTCAGTACCAATGAGCCAGTCCCCTAGCCTAAGATATCACCATGCAAGCTTATTGTAAATGTCAATATCAATGAGCCAGTCCCCTAGCCTAAGACATCTCCGAGGATGCTTATTGTAAAATGTCAATATCAATGAGCCAGTCCCCTAGCCTAAGATATCTCCATCCAAGCTTATTGTAAAATGTTAATATCAATGAGCCAGTCCCCTAGCCTAAGACATCTCAAAGGAGGCTTATTGTAAAATGTCAATATCAATCAGCCAGTCCCCTAGCCTAAGATATCTCTGTGGATGCTTATTGTAAAATGTCAATATCAATGAGACAGTCCCCTAGCCTAAGATATCTCCATGCAAGCTTATTGTAAAATGTCAATATCAATGAGCCAGGCCCCTAGCCTAAGTCATCTCCGTGCAAGCTTATTGTAAAATGTCAATATCAATGAGCCAGGCCCCTAGCCTAAGATATCTCCGTGCAAGCGTATTGTAAAATGTCAATACCAATGAGCCAGTCCCCTAGCCTAAGACATCTCCGTGCAAGCTTATTGTAAAATGTCAATATCAATGAGCCAGTCCCCTAGCCTAAGACATCTCCATGCAAGCTTATTGTATAATGTCAATATCAAAGAGCCAGTCCCCTAGCCTAAGACATCTCCGTGGATGCTTATTGTAAAATGTCAATATCAATGAGCCAGGCCCCTAGCCTAAGATATCTCTGTGGATGCTTATTGTAAAATGGCAATACCAATGAGCCAGTCCACTAGCCTAAGATATCTCTGGGGATGCTTATTGTAAAATGTCAATATCAATGAGACAGTCCCCTAGCTTAAGATATCTCCATGCAAACTTATTGTAAAATGTTAATATCAATGAGCCGGGCCCCTAGCCTAAGACATCTCCGTGCAAGATTATTGTAAAATGTCAATATCAATGAGCCAGGCCCCTAGCCTAAGATATCTCTGTGTATGCTTTTTGTAAAATGTCAATATCAATGCGCCAGTCCCCTAGCCTAAGACATCTCCGTGCAAGCTTAATGTAAAATGCCAATACCAATGAGCCAGTCCCCAAGCCTAGGTTATCACCATGCAAGCTTATTGTAAAATGTCAATATCAATGAGCCAGTCCCCTAGCCTAAGATATCTCTGCGGATGCTTATTGTAAAATGTAAATATCAATGAGCCAGTCCCCTAGCCTAAGAAATCTCCGTGGATGCTTATTGTAAAATGTCAATATCAATGAGCCAGACCCCTAGCATAAGACATCTCCGTGCAAGCTTATTGTAAAGTGTCAATATCAATGAGCCAGTCCCCTAGACTAAGATATCTCTGCGGATGCTTATTGTAAAATGTCAATATCAATGAGCCAGGCCCCTAGCCTAAGACATCTCCATGCAAGCTTATTGTAAAATGTCAATATCAATGAGCCAGTCCCCTAGCCTAAGATATCTCTGCGGATGCTTATTGTAAAATGTCAATATCAATGAGCCAGTCCCCTAGGCTAAGATATCTCTGTGGATGCTTATTGTAAAATGCCAATATCAATGAGCCAGTCCCCTAGCCTAAGATATCTCTGTGGATGCTTATTGTAAAATGTCAATATCAATGAGCCAGGCCCCTAGCCTAGGATATCACCATGCAAGCTTATTGTAAAATGTCAATATCAATGAGCCAGTCCCCTAGCCTAAGATATCTCTGCGGATGCTTATTGTAAAATGTCAATAACAATGAGACAGTCCCCTAGCCTAAGACATCTCCGTGGATGCTTATTGTAAAATGTCAATATCAATGAGACAGTCCCCTAGCCTAAGACAGCTCCGTGCAAGCTTATTGTAAAATGTCAATATCAATGAGCCAGTCCCCTAGCCTAGGATATCACCATGCAAGCTTATTGTAAAATGTCAATATCAATGAGCCAGTCCCCTAGTCTAAGATATCTCTGCGGATGCTTATTGTAAGATGTCAATACCAATGAGACAGTCCCCTAGCCTAAGACATCTCCGTGGATGCTTATTGTAAAATGTCAATATCAATGAGACAGTCCGCTAGCCTAAGACATCTCCGTGCAAGCTAATTGTAAAATGTCAATATCAATAAGACAGTCCCCTAGCCTAAGATATCTCTGCGGATGCTTATTGTAAAATGTCAATATCAATGAGACAGTCCCCTAGCCTAGGATATCTCTGTGGATGCTTATTGTAAAATGTCAATATCAATGAGCCAGTCCCCTAGCCTAAGATATCTCTGTGGATGCTTATTGTAAAATGTCAATATCAAGGAGACAGTCCCCTAGACTAAGACATCTCCGTGCAAGCTTATTGCAAAATGTCAATATCAATGAGACAGTCCCCTAGCCTAAGATATCTCTGTGGATGCTTATTGTAAAATGTCAATATCAATGAGCCAGTCCCCTAGCCTAAGATACCTCTGCAGATGCTTATTGTAAAATGTCAATACCAATGAGACAGTACCCTAGCCTAAGACATCTCCGTGGATGCTTATTGTAAAATGTCAATATCAACGAGCCAGTCCCCTAGCCTAAGACATCTCCGTGCAAGCTTATTGTAAAATGTCAATATCAATGAGACAGTCCCCTAGCCTAAGATATCACCATGCAAGCTTATTGTAAAATGTCAATACCAATGAGCCAGTCCCCTAGACTAAGATATCTCTGTGGATGCTTATTGTAAAATGTCAATATCAATGAGACAGTCCCCTAGCCTAAGATATCTCTGTGGATGCTTATTGTAAAATGTCAATATCAATGAGCCAGTCCCCTTACCTAGGATATCACCATGCAAGGTTATTGTAAATGTCAATATCAATGAGCCAGTCCCCTAGCCTAAGGCATCTCCGTGCAAGCTTATTGTAAAGTGTCAATATCAATGAGCCAGTCCCCTAGCCTAAGATATCTCTGTGGATGCTTATTGTAAAGTGTCAATATCAATGAGCCAGTCCCCTAGCCTAAGATATCTCTGTGGATGCTTATTGTAAAATGTCAATATCAATGAGACAGTCCCCTAGCCTAAGATATCTCTGTGGATGCTTATTGTAAAATGTCAATATCAATGAGCCAGTCCCCTTACCTAGGATATCACCATGCAAGGTTATTGTAAATGTCAATATCAATGAGCCAGTCCCCTAGCCTAAGGCATCTCCGTGCAAGCTTATTGTAAAGTGTCAATATCAATGAGCCAGTCCCCTAGCCTAAGATATCTCTGTGGATGCTTATTGTAAAATGTCAATATCAATGAGCCAGTCCCCTAGCCTAAGATATCTCCGTGGATGCTTATTGTAAAATGTCAATATCAATGAGACAGTCCCCTAGCCTAAGACATCTCCGTGCAAGCTTATTGTAAAATGTCAATATCAATGAGTCAGTCCCCTAGCCTAGGATATCACCATGCAAGCTTATTGTAAAATGTCAATATCAATGAGCCAGTCCCCTAGTCTAAGATATCTCTGCGGATGCTTATTGTAAGATGTCAATACCAATGAGACAGTCCCCTAGCCTAAGACATCTCCGTGGATGCTTATTGTAAAATGTCAATATCAATGAGACAGTCCGCTAGCCTAAGACATCTCCGTGCAAGCTAATTGTAAAATGTCAATATCAATAAGACAGTCCCCTAGCCTAAGATATCTCTGCGGATTCTTATTGTAAAATGTCAATATCAATGAGACAGTCCCCTAGCCTAGGATATCTCTGTGGATGCTTATTGTAAAATGTCAATATCAATGAGCCAGTCCCCTAGCCTAAGATATCTCTGTGGATGCTTATTGTAAAATGTCAATATCAAGGAGACAGTCCCCTAGCCTAAGACATCTCCGTGCAAGCTTATTGCAAAATGTCAATATCAATGAGACAGTCCCCTAGCCTAAGATATCTCTGTGGATGCTTATTGTAAAATGTCAATATCAATGAGCCAGTCCCCTAGCCTAAGATACCTCTGCAGATGCTTATTGTAAAATGTCAATACCAATGAGACAGTCCCCTAGCCTAAGACATCTCCGTGGATGCTTATTGTAAAATGTCAATATCAACGAGCCAGTCCCCTAGCCTAAGACATCTCCGTGCAAGCTTATTGTAAAATGTCAATATCAATGAGACAGTCCCCTAGCCTAAGATATCACCATGCAAGCTTATTGTAAAATGTCAATACCAATGAGCCAGTCCCCTAGACTAAGATATCTCTGTGGATGCTTATTGTAAAATGTCAATATCAATGAGACAGTCCCCTAGCCTAAGATATCTCTGTGGATGCTTATTGTAAAATGTCAATATCAATGAGCCAGTCCCCTTACCTAGGATATCACCATGCAAGGTTATTGTAAATGTCAATATCAATGAGCCAGTCCCCTAGCCTAAGGCATCTCCGTGCAAGCTTATTGTAAAGTGTCAATATCAATGAGCCAGTCCCCTAGCCTAAGATATCTCTGTGGATGCTTATTGTAAAATGTCAATATCAATGAGCCAGTCCCCTAGCCTAAGATATCTCTGTGGATGCTTATTGTAAAATGTCAGTACCAATGAGCCAGTCCCCTAGCCTAAGATATCACCATGCAAGCTTATTGTAAATGTCAATATCAATGAGCCAGTCCCCTAGCCTAAGACATCTCCGAGGATGCTTATTGTAAAATGTCAATATCAATGAGCCAGGCCCCTAGCCTAAGATATCTCTGCGGATGCTTATTGTAAAATGTCAATATCACTGAGCCAGTACCCTAGCCTAAGACATCTCCGTGCAAGCTTATTGTAAAACGTCAATATCAATGAGCCAGTCCCCTAGCCTAAGACATCTCCATGCAAGCTTATTGTAAAATGTCAATATCAATCAGCCAGTCCCCTAGCCTAAGATATCTCTGTGGATGCTTATTGTAAAATGTCAATATCAATGAGACAGTCCCCTAGCCTAAGATATCTCCGTGCAAGCTTATTGTAAAATGTCAATATCAATGAGCCAGTCTCCTAGACTAAGATATCTCCATGCAAGCGTATTGTAAAATGTCAATATCAATGAGCCAGTCCCCTAGCCTAAGATATCTCCATGCATGCTTATTGTCAAATGTCAATATCAATGAGCCAGTCCCCTAGCCTAAGATATCTCCATGCAAGCTTATTGTAAAATGTTAATATCAATGAGCCAGTCCCCTAGCCTAAGACATCTCAAAGGAGGCTTATTGTAAAATGTCAATATCAATGAGACAGTCCCCTAGCCTAAGATATCTCCATGCAAGCTTATTGTAAAATGTCAATATCAATGAGCCAGGCCCCTAGCCTAAGTCATCTCCGTGCAAGCTTATTGTAAAATGTCAATATCAATGAGCCAGGCCCCTAGCCTAAGATATCTCCGTGCAAGCGTATTGTAAAATGTCAATACCAATGAGCCAGTCCCCTAGCCTAAGACATCTCCGTGCAAGCTTATTGTAAAATGTCAATATCAATGAGCCAGTCCCCTAGCCTAAGACATCTCCATGCAAGCTTATTGTATAATGTCAATATCAAAGAGCCAGTCCCCTAGCCTAAGACATCTCCGTGGATGCTTATTGTAAAATGTCAATATCAATGAGCCAGGCCCCTAGCCTAAGATATCTCTGTGGATGCTTATTGTAAAATGGCAATACCAATGAGCCAGTCCACTAGCCTAAGATATCTCTGGGGATGCTTATTGTAAAATGTCAATATCAATGAGACAGTCCCCTAGCTTAAGATATCTCCATGCAAACTTATTGTAAAATGTTAATATCAATGAGCCGGGCCCCTAGCCTAAGACATCTCCGTGCAAGATTATTGTAAAATGTCAATATCAATGAGCCAGGCCCCTAGCCTAAGATATCTCTGTGTATGCTTTTTGTAAAATGTCAATATCAATGCGCCAGTCCCCTAGCCTAAGACATCTCCGTGCAAGCTTATTGTAAAATGTCAGTACCAATGAGCCAGTCCCCTAGCCTAAGATATCACCATGCAAGCTTATTGTAAATATCAATCTCAATGAGCCAGTCCCCTAACCTAAGACATCTCCGTGCAAGCTTAATGTAAAATGCCAATACCAATGAGCCAGTCCCCTAGCCTAAGATATCTCTGCGGATGCTTATTGTAAAATGTAAATATCAATGAGCCAGTCCCCTAGCCTAAGAAATCTCCGTGGATGCTTATTGTAAAATGTCAATATCAATGAGCCAGACCCCTAGCATAAGACATCTCCGTGCAAGCTTATTGTAAAGTGTCAATATCAATGAGCCAGTCCCCTAGACTAAGATATCTCTGCGGATGCTTATTGTAAAATGTCAATATCAATGAGCCAGGCCCCTAGCCTAAGACATCTCCGTGGATGCTTATTGTAAAATGTCAATATCAATGAGACAGTCCCCTAGCCTAAGACAGCTCCGTGCAAGCTTATTGTAAAATGTCAATATCAATGAGCCAGTCCCCTAGCCTAGGATATCACCATGCAAGCTTATTGTAAAATGTCAATATCAATGAGCCAGTCCCCTAGTCTAAGATATCTCTGCGGATGCTTATTGTAAGATGTCAATACCAATGAGACAGTCCCCTAGCCTAGGATATCTCTGTGGATGCTTATTGTAAAATGTCAATATCAATGAGCCAGTCCCCTAGCCTAAGATATCTCTGTGGATGCTTATTGTAAAATGTCAATATCAAGGAGACAGTCCCCTAGCCTAAGACATCTCCGTGCAAGCTTATTGCAAAATGTCAATATCAATGAGACAGTCCCCTAGCCTAAGATATCTCTGTGGATGCTTATTGTAAAATGTCAATATCAATGAGCCAGTCCCCTAGCCTAAGATACCTCTGCAGATGCTTATTGTAAAATGTCAATACCAATGAGACAGTCCCCTAGCCTAAGACATCTCCGTGGATGCTTATTGTAAAATGTCAATATCAACGAGCCAGTCCCCTAGCCTAAGACATCTCCGTGCAAGCTTATTGTAAAATGTCAATATCAATGAGACAGTCCCCTAGCCTAAGATATCACCATGCAAGCTTATTGTAAAATGTCAATACCAATGAGCCAGTCCCCTAGACTAAGATATCTCTGTGGATGCTTATTGTAAAATGTCAATATCAATGAGACAGTCCCCTAGCCTAAGATATCTCTGTGGATGCTTATTGTAAAATGTCAATATCAATGAGCCAGTCCCCTTACCTAGGATATCACCATGCAAGGTTATTGTAAATGTCAATATCAATGAGCCAGTCCCCTAGCCTAAGGCATCTCCGTGCAAGCTTATTGTAAAGTGTCAATATCAATGAGCCAGTCCCCTAGCCTAAGATATCTCTGTGGATGCTTATTGTAAAATGTCAATATCAATGAGCCAGTCCCCTAGCCTAAGATATCTCTGTGGATGCTTATTGTAAAATGTCAGTACCAATGAGCCAGTCCCCTAGCCTAAGATATCACCATGCAAGCTTATTGTAAATGTCAATATCAATGAGCCAGTCCCCTAGCCTAAGACATCTCCGAGGATGCTTATTGTAAAATGTCAATATCAATGAGCCAGGCCCCTAGCCTAAGATATCTCTGCGGATGCTTATTGTAAAATGTCAATATCACTGAGCCAGTACCCTAGCCTAAGACATCTCCGTGCAAGCTTATTGTAAAATGTCAATATCAATGAGCCAGTCCCCTAGCCTAAGACATCTCCATGCAAGCTTATTGTAAAATGTCAATATCAATCAGCCAGTCCCCTAGCCTAAGACATCTCCGTGCAAGCGTATTGTAAAATGTCAATATCAATGAGCCAGTCCCCTAGCCTAAGATATCTCCATGCAAGCTTATTGTAAAATGTCAATACCAATGAGCCAGTCCCCTAGACTAAGATATCTCTGTGGATGCTTATTGTAAAATGTCAATATCAATGAGACAGTCCCCTAGCCTAAGATATCTCCGTGCAAGCTTATTGTAAAATGTCAATATCAATGAGCCAGTCCCCTAGACTAAGATATCTCCATGCAAGCGTATTGTAAAATGTCAATATCAATGAGCCAGTCCCCTAGCCTAAGATATCTCCATGCATGCTTATTGTCAAATGTCAATATCAATGAGCCAGTCCCCTAGCCTAAGATATCTCCATGCAAGCTTATTGTAAAATGTTAATATCAATGAGCCAGTCCCCTAGCCTAAGACATCTCTAAGGAGGCTTATTGTAAAATGTCAATATCAATGAGACAGTCCCCTAGCCTAAGATATCTCCATGCAAGCTTATTGTAAAATGTCAATATCAATGAGCCAGGCCCCTAGCCTAAGTCATCTCCGTGCAAGCTTATTGTAAAATGTCAATATCAATGAGCCAGGCCCCTAGCCTAAGATATCTCCGTGCAAGCGTATTGTAAAATGTCAATACCAATGAGCCAGTCCCCTAGCCTAAGACATCTCCGTGCAAGCTTATTGTAAAATGTCAATATCAATGAGCCAGTCCCCTAGCCTAAGACATCTCCATGCAAGCTTATTGTAAAATGTCAATATCAATCAGCCAGTCCCCTAGCCTAAGACATCTCCGTGCAAGCGTATTGTAAAATGTCAATATCAATGAGCCAGTCCCCTAGCCTAAGATATCTCCATGCAAGCCTATTGTTAAATGTATATATCAATGAGCCAGTCCCCTAGCCTAAGACATCCCCGTGCAAGCTTATTGTAAAGTGTCAATATCAATGAGCCAGTCCCCTAGCCTAAGACATCTCCGTGGATGCTTATTGTAAAATGTCAATATCAATGAGCCAGTCCCCTAGCCTAAGACATCTCCGTGCAAGCTTATTGTAAAATGTCAATATCAATGAGCTAGTCCCCTAGCCTAAGACATCTCCGTGCAAGCTTATTGTAAAATGACAATATCAATGAGCCAGTCCCCTAGCCTAAGATATCTCTGTGGATGCTTATTGTAAAATGTCAATATCAATGAGCCAGTCCCCTAGCCTAAGACATCTCCATGCAAGCTTATTGTATAATGTCAATATCAAAGAGCCAGTCCCCTAGCCTAAGACATCTCCGTGGATGCTTATTGTAAAATGTCAATATCAATGAGCCAGTCCCCTAGCCTAAGACATCTCCATGCAAGCTTATTGTAAAATGTCAATATCAATGAGCCAGTCCCCTAGCCTAAGACATCTCCGTGGATGCTTATTGTAAAATGTCAATATCAATGAGCCAGGCCCCTAGCCTAAGAAATCTCCGTGCAAGCGTATTGTAAAGTGTCAATATCAATGAGCCAGTCCCCTAGCCTAAGATATCTCTGCGGATGCTTATTGTAAAATGTCAATACCAATGAGATAGTCCCCTAGCCTAAGACATCTCCGTGCAAGCTTATTGTAAAATGTCAATATCAATGAGAGAGCACCTAGCCTAAGATATCTCTGCGGATGCTTATTGTAAAATGTCAATATCAATGAGACAGTCCCCTAGCCTAAGATATCTCTGTGGATGCTTATTGTAAAATGTCAATATCAATGAGCCAGTCCCCTAGCCTTAGATATCTCTGTGGATGCTTATTGTAAAATGTCAATATCAATGAGACAGTCCCCTAGCCTAAGACATCTCCGTGCAAGCTTATTGTAAAATGTCAATATCAATGAGACAGTCCCCTAGCCTATGATATCTCTGTGGATGCTTATTGTAAAATGTCAATATCAATGAGCCAGTCCCCTAGCCTAAGATATCTCTGCGGATGCTTATTGTAAAATATCAATACCAATGAGACAGTCCCCTAGCCTAAGACATCTCCGTGGATGCTTATTGTAAAATGTCAATATCACTGAGCCAGTCCCCTAGCCTAAGACATCTCCGTGCAAGCTTATTGTAAAATGTCAATATCAATGAGACAGTCCCCTAGCCTAAGATATCACCATGCAAGCTTATTGTAAAATGTCAATACCAATGAGCCAGTCCCCTAGCCTAAGATATCTCTGTGGATGCTTATTGTAAAATGTCAATATCAATGAGACAGTCCCCTAGCCTAAGATATCTCTGTGGATGCGTATTGTAAAATGTCAATATCAATGAGCCAGTCCCCTTGCCTAGGATATCACCATGCAAGCTTATTGTAAATGTCAATATCAATGAGTCAGTCCCCTAGCCTAAGACATCTCCGTGCAAGCTTATTGTAAAGTGTCAATATCAATGAGCCAGGCCCCTAGCCTAAGATATCTCTGTGGATGCTTATTGTAAAATGGCAATACCAATGAGCCAGTCCACTAGCCTAAGATATCTCTGGGGATGCTTATTGTAAAATGTCAATATCAATGAGACAGTCCCCTAGCTTAAGATATCTCCATGCAAACTTATTGTAAAATGTTAATATCAATGAGACGGGCCCCTAGCCTAAGACATCTCCGTGCAAGATTATTGTAAAATGTCAATATCAATGAGCCAGGCCCCTAGCCTAAGATATCTCTGTGTATGCTTTTTGTAAAAAATCAATATCAATGCGCCAGTCCCCTAGCCTAAGACATCTCCGTGCAAGCTTATTGTAAAATGTCAGTACCAATGAGCCAGTCCCCTTGCCTAAGATATCACCATGCAAGCTTATTGTAAATGTCAATTTCAATGAGCCAGTCCCCTAACCTAAGACATCTCCGTGCAAGCTTAATGTAAAATGCCAATACCAATGAGCCAGTCCCCAAGCCTAGGATATCACCATGCAAGCTTATTGTAAAATGTCAATATCAATGAGCCAGTCCCCTAGCCTAAGATATCTCTGCGGATGCTTATTGTAAAATGTAAATATCAATGAGCCAGTCCCCTAGCCTAAGAAATCTCCGTGGATGCTTATTGTAAAATGTCAATATCAATGAGCCAGACCCCTAGCATAAGACATCTCCGTGCAAGCTTATTGTAAAGTGTCAATATCAATGAGCCAGTCCCCTAGACTAAGATATCTCTGCGGATGCTTATTGTAAAATGTCAATATCAATGAGCCAGGCCCCTAGCCTAAGACATCTCCATGCAAGCTTATTGTAAAATGTCAATATCAATGAGCCAGTCCCCTAGCCTAAGATATCTCTGTGGATGCTTATTGTAAAATGTCAATATCAATGAGCCAGTCCCCTAGCCTAAGATATCTCCATGCAAGCTTATTGTAAAATGTCAATACCAATGAGCCAGTCCCCTAGCCTAAGATATCACCATGCAAGCTTATTGTAAATGTCAATATCAATGAGCCAGTCCCCTAGCCTAAGACATCTCCGAGGATGCTTATTGTAGAATGTCAATATCAATGAGACAGTCCCCTAGCCTAAGATATCTGCATGCAAGATTATTGTAAAATGTCAATATCAATGAGCCAGTCCCCTGGCCTAAGTCATCTCCGTGCAAGCTTATTGTAAAATGTCAAGATCAATGAGCCAGGCCCCTAGCCTAAGATATCTCCGTGCAAGCGTATTGTAAAATGTCAATACTAATGAGCCAGTCCCCTAGCCTAAGACATCTCCGTGCAAGCTTATTGTAAAATGTCAATATCAATGAGCCAGTCCCCTAGCCTAAGACATCTCCATGCAAGCTTATTGTAAAATGTCAATATCATTTAGCCAGTCCCCTAGCGTAAGACATCTCCGTGCAAGCGTATTGTAAAATGTCAATATCAATGAGCCAGTCCCCTAGCCTAAGATATCTCCATGCAAGCCTATTGTTAAATGTATATATCAATGAGCCAGTGCCCTAGCCTAAGACATCCCCGTGCAAGCTTATTGTAAAGTGTCAATATCAATGAGCCAGTCCCCTAGCCTAAGACATCTCTGTGGATGCTTATTGTAAAATGTCAATATCAATGAGCCAGTCCCCTAGCCTAAGACATCTCCGTGCAAGCTTATTGTAAAATGTCAATATCAATGAGCCAGTCCCCTAGCCTAAGACATCTCCGTGCAAGCTTATTGTAAAATGACAATATCAATGAGCCAGTCCCCTAGCCTAAGATATCTCTGTGGATGCTTATTGTAAAATGTCAATATCAATGAGCCAGTCCCCTAGCCTAAGACATCTCCATGCAAGCTTATTGTATAATGCCAATATCAAAGAGCCAGTCCCCTAGCCTAAGACATCTCCCTGGATGCTTATTGTAAAATGTCAATATCAATGAGCCAGGCCCCTAGCCTAAGAAATCTCCGTGCAAGCGTATTGTAAAGTGTCAATATCAATGAGCCAGTCCCGTAGCCTAAGATATCTCTGCGGATGCTTATTGTAAATTTGTCAATATCAATGAGCCAGGCCCCTAGCCTAGGATATCACCATGCAAGCTTATTGTAAAATGTCAATATCAATGAGCCAGTCCCCTAGCCTAAGATATCTCTGCGGATGCTTATTGTAAAATGTCAATAACAATGAGACAGTCCCCTAGCCTAAGACATCTCCGTGGATGCTTATTGTAAAATGTCAATATCAATGAGCCAGTCCCCTAGCCTAAGATATCTCTGTGGATGCTTATTGTAAAATGTCAATATCAATGAGCCAGGCCCCTAGCCTAGGATATCACCATGCAAGCTTATTGTAAAATGTCAATATCAATGAGCCAGTCCCCTAGCCTAAGATATCTCTGCGGATGCTTATTGTAAAATGTCAATAACAATGAGACAGTCCCCTAGCCTAAGACATCTCCGTGGATGCTTATTGTAAAATGTCAATATCAATGAGACAGTCCCCTAGCCTAAGACATCTCCGTGCAAGCTTATTGTAAAATGTCAATATCAATGAGCCAGTCCCCTAGCCTAGGATATCACCATGCAAGCTTATTGTAAAATGTCAATATCAATGAGCCAGTCCCCTAGTCTAAGATATCTCTGCGGATTCTTATTGTAAGATGTCAATACCAATGAGACAGTCCCCTAGCCTAAGACATCTCCGTGGATGCTTATTGTAAAATGTCAATATCAATGAGACAGTCCGCTAGCCTAAGACATCTCCGTGCAAGCTAATTGTAAAATGTCAATATCAATAAGACAGTCCCCTAGCCTAAGATATCTCTGCGGATGCTTATTGTAAAATGTCAATATCAATGAGACAGTCCCCTAGCCTAGGATATCTCTGTGGATGCTTATTGTAAAATGTCAATATCAATGAGCCAGTCCCCTAGCCTAAGATATCTCTGTGGATGCTTATTGTAAAATGTCAATATCAAGGAGACAGTCCCCTAGCCTAAGACATCTCCGTGCAAGCTTATTGCAAAATGTCAATATCAATGAGACAGTCCCCTAGCCTAAGATATCTCTGTGGATGCTTATTGTAAAATGTCAATATCAATGAGCCAGTCCCCTAGCCTAAGATACCTCTGCAGATGCTTATTGTAAAATGTCAATACCAATGAGACAGTCCCCTAGCCTAAGACATCTCCGTGGATGCTTATTGTAAAATGTCAATATCAACGAGCCAGTCCCCTAGCCTAAGACATCTCCGTGCAAGCTTATTGTAAAATGTCAATATCAATGAGACAGTCCCCTAGCCTAAGATATCACCATGCAAGCTTATTGTAAAATGTCAATACCAATGAGCCAGTCCCCTAGACTAAGATATCTCTGTGGATGCTTATTGTAAAATGTCAATATCAATGAGACAGTCCCCTAGCCTAAGATATCTCTGTGGATGCTTATTGTAAAATGTCAATATCAATGAGCCAGTCCCCTTACCTAGGATATCACCATGCAAGGTTATTGTAAATGTCAATATCAATGAGCCAGTCCCCTAGCCTAAGGCATCTCCGTGCAAGCTTATTGTAAAGTGTCAATATCAATGAGCCAGTCCCCTAGCCTAAGATATCTCTGTGGATGCTTATTGTAAAATGTCAATATCAATGAGCCAGTCCCCTAGCCTAAGATATCTCTGTGGATGCTTATTGTAAAATGTCAGTACCAATGAGCCAGTCCCCTAGCCTAAGATATCACCATGCAAGCTTATTGTAAATGTCAATATCAATGAGCCAGTCCCCTAGCCTAAGACATCTCCGAGGATGCTTATTGTAAAATGTCAATATCAATGAGCCAGGCCCCTAGCCTAAGATATCTCTGCGGATGCTTATTGTAAAATGTCAATATCACTGAGCCAGTACCCTAGCCTAAGACATCTCCGTGCAAGCTTATTGTAAAATGTCAATATCAATGAGCCAGTCCCCTAGCCTAAGACATCTCCATGCAAGCTTATTGTAAAATGTCAATATCAATCAGCCAGTCCCCTAGCCTAAGACATCTCCGTGCAAGCGTATTGTAAAATGTCAATATCAATGAGCCAGTCCCCTAGCCTAAGATATCTCCATGCAAGCTTATTGTAAAATGTCAATACCAATGAGCCAGTCCCCTAGACTAAGATATCTCTGTGGATGCTTATTGTAAAATGTCAATATCAATGAGACAGTCCCCTAGCCTAAGATATCTCCGTGCAAGCTTATTGTAAAATGTCAATATCAATGAGCCAGTCCCCTAGACTAAGATATCTCCATGCAAGCGTATTGTAAAATGTCAATATCAATGAGCCAGTCCCCTAGCCTAAGATATCTCCATGCATGCTTATTGTCAAATGTCAATATCAATGAGCCAGTCCCCTAGCCTAAGATATCTCCATGCAAGCTTATTGTAAAATGTTAATATCAATGAGCCAGTCCCCTAGCCTAAGACATCTCAAAGGAGGCTTATTGTAAAATGTCAATATCAATGAGACAGTCCCCTAGCCTAAGATATCTCCATGCAAGCTTATTGTAAAATGTCAATATCAATGAGCCAGGCCCCTAGCCTAAGTCATCTCCGTGCAAGCTTATTGTAAAATGTCAATATCAATCAGCCAGGCCCCTAGCCTACGATATCTCCGTGCAAGCGTATTGTAAAATGTCAATACCAATGAGCCAGTCCCCTAGCCTAAGACATCTCCGTGCAAGCTTATTGTAAAATGTCAATATCAATGAGCCAGTCCCCTAGCCTTAGACATCTCCATGCAAGCTTATTGTAAAATGTCAATATCAATCAGCCAGTCCCCTAGCCTAAGACATCTCCGTGCAAGCGTATTGTAAAATGTCAATATCAATGAGCCAGTCCCCTAGCCTAAGATATCTCCATGCAAGCCTATTGTTAAATGTATATATCAATGAGCCAGTCCCCTAGCCTAAGACATCCCCGTGCAAGCTTATTGTAAAGTGTCAATATCAATGAGCCAGTCCCCTAGCCTAAGACATCTCCGTGGATGCTTATTGTAAAATGTCAATATCAATGAGCCAGTCCCCTAGCCTAAGACATCTCCGTGCAAGCTTATTGTAAAATGTCAATATCAATGAGCTAGTCCCCTAGCCTAAGACATCTCCGTGCAAGCTTATTGTAAAATGACAATATCAATGAGCCAGTCCCCTAGCCTAAGATATCTCTGTGGATGCTTATTGTAAAATGTCAATATCAATGAGCCAGTCCCCTAGCCTAAGACATCTCCATGCAAGCTTATTGTATAATGTCAATATCAAAGAGCCAGTCCCCTAGCCTAAGACATCTCCGTGGATGCTTATTGTAAAATGTCAATATCAATGAGCCAGGCCCCTAGCCTAAGATATCTCTGTGGATGCTTATTGTAAAATGGCAATACCAATGAGCCAGTCCACTAGCCTAAGATATCTCTGGGGATGCTTATTGTAAAATGTCAATATCAATGAGACAGTCCCCTAGCTTAAGATATCTCCATGCAAACTTATTGTAAAATGTTAATATCAATGAGCCGGGCCCCTAGCCTAAGACATCTCCGTGCAAGATTATTGTAAAATGTCAATATCAATGAGCCAGGCCCCTAGCCTAAGATATCTCTGTGTATGCTTTTTGTAAAATGTCAATATCAATGCGCCAGTCCCCTAGCCTAAGACATCTCCGTGCAAGCTTATTGTAAAATGTCAGTACCAATGAGCCAGTCCCCTAGCCTAAGATATCACCATGCAAGCTTATTGTAAATGTCAATCTCAATGAGCCAGTCCCCTAACCTAAGACATCTCCGTGCAAGCTTAATGTAAAATGCCAATACCAATGAGCCAGTCCCCAAGCCTAGGTTATCACCATGCAAGCTTATTGTAAAATGTCAATATCAATGAGCCAGTCCCCTAGCCTAAGATATCTCTGCGGATGCTTATTGTAAAATGTAAATATCAATGAGCCAGTCCCCTAGCCTAAGAAATCTCCGTGGATGCTTATTGTAAAATATCAATGAGCCAGACCCCTAGCATAAGACATCTCCGTACAAGCTTATTGTAAAGTGTCAATATCAATGAGCCAGTCCCCTAGACTAAGATATCTCTGCGGATGCTTATTGTAAAATGTCAATATCAATGAGCCAGGCCCCTAGCCTAAGACATCTCCATGCAAGCTTATTGTAAAATGTCAATATCAATGAGCCAGTCCCCTAGCCTAAGATATCTCTGTGGATGCTTATTGTAAAATGTCAATATCAAGGAGACAGTCCCCTAGCCTAAGACATCTCCGTGCAAGCTTATTGCAAAATGTCAATATCAATGAGACAGTCCCCTAGCCTAAGATATCTCTGTGGATGCTTATTGTAAAATGTCAATATCAATGAGCCAGTCCCCTAGCCTAAGATACCTCTGCAGATGCTTATTGTAAAATGTCAATACCAATGAGACAGTCCCCTAGCCTAAGACATCTCCGTGGATGCTTATTGTAAAATGTCAATATCAACGAGCCAGTCCCCTAGCCTAAGACATCTCCGTGCAAGCTTATTGTAAAATGTCAATATCAATGAGACAGTCCCCTAGCCTAAGATATCACCATGCAAGCTTATTGTAAAATGTCAATACCAATGAGCCAGTCCCCTAGACTAAGATATCTCTGTGGATGCTTATTGTAAAATGTCAATATCAATGAGACAGTCCCCTAGCCTAAGATATCTCTGTGGATGCTTATTGTAAAATGTCAATATCAATGAGCCAGTCCCCTTACCTAGGATATCACCATGCAAGGTTATTGTAAATGTCAATATCAATGAGCCAGTCCCCTAGCCTAAGGCATCTCCGTGCAAGCTTATTGTAAACTGTCAATATCAATGAGCCAGTCCCCTAGCCTAAGATATCTCTGTGGATGCTTATTGTAAAATGTCAATATCAATGAGCCAGTTTCCTAGCCTAAGATATCTTTGTGGATGCTTATTGTAAAATGTCAGTACCAATGAGCCAGTCCCCTAGTCTAAGACATCTCCGTGGATGCTTATTGTAAAATGTCAATATCAATGAGCCAGGCCCCTAGCCTAAGAAATCTCCGTGCAAGCGTATTGTAAAGTGTCAATATCAATGAGCCAGTCCCCTAGCCTAAGATATCTCTGCGGATGCTTATTGTAAAATGTCAATACCAATGAGATAGTCCCCTAGCCTAAGACATCTCCGTGCAAGCTTATTGTAAAATGTCAATATCAATGAGAGAGCACCTAGCCTAAGATATCTCTGCGGATGCTTATTGTAAAATGTCAATATCAATGAGACAGTCCCCTAGCCTAAGATATCTCTGTGGATGCTTATTGTAAAATGTCAATATCAATGAGCCAGTCCCCTAGCCTTAGATATCTCTGTGGATGCTTATTGTAAAATGTCAATATCAATGAGACAGTCCCCTAGCCTAAGACATCTCCGTGCAAGCTTATTGTAAAATGTCAATATCAATGAGACAGTCCCCTAGCCTATGATATCTCTGTGGATGCTTATTGTAAAATGTCAATATCAATGAGCCAGTCCCCTAGCCTAAGATATCTCTGCGGATGCTTATTGTAAAATATCAATACCAATGAGACAGTCCCCTAGCCTAAGACATCTCCGTGGATGCTTATTGTAAAATGTCAATATCACTGAGCCAGTCCCCTAGCCTAAGACATCTCCGTGCAAGCTTATTGTAAAATGTCAATATCAATGAGACAGTCCCCTAGCCTAAGATATCACCATGCAAGCTTATTGTAAAATGTCAATACCAATGAGCCAGTCCCCTAGCCTAAGATATCTCTGTGGATGCTTATTGTAAAATGTCAATATCAATGAGACAGTCCCCTAGCCTAAGATATCTCTGTGGATGCGTATTGTAAAATGTCAATATCAATGAGCCAGTCCCCTTGCCTAGGATATCACCATGCAAGCTTATTGTAAATGTCAATATCAATGAGTCAGTCCCCTAGCCTAAGACATCTCCGTGCAAGCTTATTGTAAAGTGTCAATATCAATGAGCCAGTCCCCTAGCCTAAGATATCTCTGTGGATGCTTATTGTAAAATGTCAATATCAATGAGCCAGGCCCCTAGCCTAAGATATCTCTGTGGATGCTTATTGTAAAATGGCAATAACAATGAGCCAGTCCACTAGCCTAAGATATCTCTGGGGATGCTTATTGTAAAATGTCAATATCAATGAGACAGTCCCCTAGCTTAAGATATCTCCATGCAAACTTATTGTAAAATGTTAATATCAATGAGACGGGCCCCTAGCCTAAGACATCTCCGTGCAAGATTATTGTAAAATGTCAATATCAATGAGCCAGGCCCCTAGCCTAAGATATCTCTGTGTATGCTTTTTGTAAAATGTCAATATCAATGCGCCAGTCCCCTAGCCTAAGACATCTCCGTGCAAGCTTATTGTAAAATGTCAGTACCATAGAGCCAGTCCCCTTGCCTAAGATATCACCATGCAAGCTTATTGTAAATGTCAATTTCAATGAGCCAGTCCCCTAACCTAAGACATCTCCGTGCAAGCTTAATGTAAAATGCCAATACCAATGAGCCAGTCCCCAAGCCTAGGATATCACCATGCAAGCTTATTGTAAAATGTCAATATCAATGAGCCAGTCCCCTAGCCTAAGATATCTCTGCGGATGCTTATTGTAAAATGTAAATATCGATGAGCCAGTCCCCTAGCCTAAGAAATCTCCGTGGATGCTTATTGTAAAATGTCAATATCAATGAGCCAGACCCCTAGCATAAGACATCTCCGTGCAAGCTTATTGTAAAGTGTCAATATCAATGAGCCAGTCCCCTAGACTAAGATATCTCTGCGGATGCTTATTGTAAAATGTCAATATCAATGAGCCAGGCCCCTAGCCTAAGACATCTCCATGCAAGCTTATTGTAAAATGTCAATATCAATGAGCCAGTCCCCTAGCCTAAGATATCTCTGTGGATGCTTATTGTAAAATGTCAATATCAATGAGCCAGTCCCCTAGCCTAAGATATCTCCATGCAAGCTTATTGTAAAATGTCAATACCAATGAGCCAGTCCCCTAGCCTAAGATATCACCATGCAAGCTTATTGTAAATGTCAATATCAATGAGCCAGTCCCCTAGCCTAAGACATCTCCGAGGATGCTTATTGTAGAATGTCAATATCAATGAGACAGTCCCCTAGCCTAAGATATCTGCATGCAAGATTATTGTAAAATGTCAATATCAATGAGCCAGTCCCCTGGCCTAAGTCATCTCCGTGCAAGCTTATTGTAAAATGTCAAGATCAATGAGCCAGGCCCCTAGCCTAAGATATCTCCGTGCAAGCGTATTGTAAAATGTCAATACTAATGAGCCAGTCCCCTAGCCTAAGACATCTCCGTGCAAGCTTATTGTAAAATGTCAATATCAATGAGCCAGTCCCCTAGCCTAAGACATCTCCATGCAAGCTTATTGTAAAATGTCAATATCATTTAGCCAGTCCCCTAGCGTAAGACATCTCCGTGCAAGCGTATTGTAAAATGTCAATATCAATGAGCCAGTCACCTAGCCTAAGATATCTCCATGCAAGCCTATTGTTAAATGTATATATCAATGAGCCAGTCCCCTAGCCTAAGACATCCCCGTGCAAGCTTATTGTAAAGTGTCAATATCAATGAGCCAGTCCCCTAGCCTAAGACATCTCTGTGGATGCTTATTGTAAAATGTCAATATCAATGAGCCAGTCCCCTAGCCTAAGACATCTCCGTGCAAGCTTATTGTAAAATGTCAATATCAATGAGCCAGTCCCCTAGCCTAAGACATCTCCGTGCAAGCTTATTGTAAAATGACAATATCAATGAGCCAGTCCCCTAGCCTAAGATATCTCTGTGGATGCTTATTGTAAAATGTCAATATCAATGAGCCAGTCCCCTAGCCTAAGACATCTCCATGCAAGCTTATTGTATAATGTCAATATCAAAGAGCCAGTCCCCTAGCCTAAGACATCTCCCTGGATGCTTATTGTAAAATGTCAATATCAATGAGCCAGGCCCCTAGCCTAAGAAATCTCCGTGCAAGCGTATTGTAAAGTGTCAATATCAATGAGCCAGTCCCGTAGCCTAAGATATCTCTGCGGATGCTTATTGTAAATTTGTCAATATCAATGAGCCAGGCCCCTAGCCTAGGATATCACCATGCAAGCTTATTGTAAAATGTCAATATCAATGAGCCAGTCCCCTAGCCTAAGATATCTCTGCGGATGCTTATTGTAAAATGTCAATAACAATGAGACAGTCCCCTAGCCTAAGACATCTCCATGGATGCTTATTGTAAAATGTCAATATCAATGAGCCAGTCCCCTAGCCTAAGATATCTCTGTGGATGCTTATTGTAAAATGTCAATATCAATGAGCCAGGCCCCTAGCCTAGGATATCACCATGCAAGCTTATTGTAAAATGTCAATATCAATGAGCCAGTCCCCTAGCCTAAGATATCTCTGCGGATGCTTATTGTAAAATGTCAATATCAACGAGCCAGTCCCCTAGCCTAAGACATCTCCGTGCAAGCTTATTGTAAAATGTCAATATCAATGAGACAGTCCCCTAGCCTAAGATATCACCATGCAAGCTTATTGTAAAATGTCAATAGCAATGAGCCAGTCCCCTAGACTAAGATATCTCTGTGGATGCTTATTGTAAAATGTCAATATCAATGAGACAGTCCCCTAGCCTAAGATATCTCTGTGGATGCTTATTGTAAAATGTCAATATCAATGAGCCAGTCCCCTTACCTAGGATATCACCATGCAAGGTTATTGTAAATGTCAATATCAATGAGCCAGTCCCCTAGCCTAAGGCATCTCCGTGCAAGCTTATTGTAAAGTGTCAATATCAATGAGCCAGTCCCCTAGCCTAAGATATCTCTGTGGATGCTTATTGTAAAATGTCAATATCAATGAGCCAGTCCCCTAGCCTAAGATATCTCTGTGGATGCTCATTGTAAAATGTCAGTACCAATGAGCCAGTCCCCTAGCCTAAGATATCACCATGCAAGCTTATTGTAAATGTCAATATCAATGAGCCAGTCCCCTAGCCTAAGACATCTCCGAGGATGCTTATTGTAAAATGTCAATATCAATGAGCCAGGCCCCTAGCCTAAGATATCTCTGCGGATGCTTATTGTAAAATGTCAATATCACTGAGCCAGTACCCTAGCCTAAGACATCTCCGTGCAAGCTTATTGTAAAATGTCAATATCAATGAGCCAGTCCCCTAGCCTAAGACATCTCCATGCAAGCTTATTGTAAAATGTCAATATCAATCAGCCAGTCCCCTAGCCTAAGACATCTCCGTGCAAGCGTATTGTAAAATGTCAATATCAATGAGCCAGTCCCCTAGCCTAAGATATCTCCATGCAAGCTTATTGTAAAATGTCAATACCAATGAGCCAGTCCCCTAGACTAAGATATCTCTGTGGATGCTTATTGTAAAATGTCAATATCAATGAGACAGTCCCCTAGCCTAAGATATCTCCGTGCAAGCTTATTGTAAAATGTCAATATCAATGAGCCAGTCCCCTAGACTAAGATATCTCCATGCAAGCGTATTGTAAAATGTCAATATCAATGAGCCAGTCCCCTAGCCTAAGATATCTCCATGCATGCTTATTGTCAAATGTCAATATCAATGAGCCAGTCCCCTAGCCTAAGATATCTCCATGCAAGCTTATTGTAAAATGTTAATATCAATGAGCCAGTCCCCTAGCCTAAGACATCTCTAAGGAGGCTTATTGTAAAATGTCAATATCAATGAGACAGTCCCCTAGCCTAAGATATCTCCATGCAAGCTTATTGTAAAATGTCAATATCAATGAGCCAGGCCCCTAGCCTAAGTCATCTCCGTGCAAGCTTATTGTAAAATGTCAATATCAATGAGCCAGGCCCCTAGCCTAAGATATCTCCGTGCAAGCGTATTGTAAAATGTCAATACCAATGAGCCAGTCCCCTAGCCTAAGACATCTCCGTGCAAGCTTATTGTAAAATGTCAATATCAATGAGCCAGTCCCCTAGCCTAAGACATCTCCATGCAAGCTTATTGTAAAATGTCAATATCAATCAGCCAGTCCCCTAGCCTAAGACATCTCCGTGCAAGCGTATTGTAAAATGTCAATATCAATGAGCCAGTCCCCTAGCCTAAGATATCTCCATGCAAGCCTATTGTTAAATGTATATATCAATGAGCCAGTCCCCTAGCCTAAGACATCCCCGTGCAAGCTTATTGTAAAGTGTCAATATCAATGAGCCAGTCCCCTAGCCTAAGACATCTCCGTGGATGCTTATTGTAAAATGTCAATATCAATGAGCCAGTCCCCTAGCCTAAGACATCTCCGTGCAAGCTTATTGTAAAATGTCAATATCAATGAGCTAGTCCCCTAGCCTAAGACATCTCCGTGCAAGCTTATTGTAAAATGACAATATCAATGAGCCAGTCCCCTAGCCTAAGATATCTCTGTGGATGCTTATTGTAAAATGTCAATATCAATGAGCCAGTCCCCTAGCCTAAGACATCTCCATGCAAGCTTATTGTATAATGTCAATATCAAAGAGCCAGTCCCCTAGCCTAAGACATCTCCGTGGATGCTTATTGTAAAATGTCAATATCAATGAGCCAGTCCCCTAGCCTAAGACATCTCCATGCAAGCTTATTGTAAAATGTCAATATCAATGAGCCAGTCCCCTAGCCTAAGACATCTCCGTGGATGCTTATTGTAAAATGTCAATATCAATGAGCCAGGCCCCTAGCCTAAGAAATCTCCGTGCAAGCGTATTGTAAAGTGTCAATATCAATGAGCCAGTCCCCTAGCCTAAGATATCTCTGCGGATGCTTATTGTAAAATGTCAATACCAATGAGATAGTCCCCTAGCCTAAGACATCTCCGTGCAAGCTTATTGTAAAATGTCAATATCAATGAGAGAGCACCTAGCCTAAGATATCTCTGCGGATGCTTATTGTAAAATGTCAATATCAATGAGACAGTCCCCTAGCCTAAGATATCTCTGTGGATGCTTATTGTAAAATGTCAATATCAATGAGCCAGTCCCCTAGCCTTAGATATCTCTGTGGATGCTTATTGTAAAATGTCAATATCAATGAGACAGTCCCCTAGCCTAAGACATCTCCGTGCAAGCTTATTGTAAAATGTCAATATCAATGAGACAGTCCCCTAGCCTATGATATCTCTGTGGATGCTTATTGTAAAATGTCAATATCAATGAGCCAGTCCCCTAGCCTAAGATATCTCTGCGGATGCTTATTGTAAAATATCAATACCAATGAGACAGTCCCCTAGCCTAAGACATCTCCGTGGATGCTTATTGTAAAATGTCAATATCACTGAGCCAGTCCCCTAGCCTAAGACATCTCCGTGCAAGCTTATTGTAAAATGTCAATATCAATGAGACAGTCCCCTAGCCTAAGATATCACCATGCAAGCTTATTGTAAAATGTCAATACCAATGAGCCAGTCCCCTAGCCTAAGATATCTCTGTGGATGCTTATTGTAAAATGTCAATATCAATGAGACAGTCCCCTAGCCTAAGATATCTCTGTGGATGCGTATTGTAAAATGTCAATATCAATGAGCCAGTCCCCTTGCCTAGGATATCACCATGCAAGCTTATTGTAAATGTCAATATCAATGAGTCAGTCCCCTAGCCTAAGACATCTCCGTGCAAGCTTATTGTAAAGTGTCAATATCAATGAGCCAGTCCCCTAGCCTAAGATATCTCTGTGGATGCTTATTGTAAAATGTCAATATCAATGAGCCAGGCCCCTAGCCTAAGATATCTCTGTGGATGCTTATTGTAAAATGGCAATACCAATGAGCCAGTCCACTAGCCTAAGATATCTCTGGGGATGCTTATTGTAAAATGTCAATATCAATGAGACAGTCCCCTAGCTTAAGATATCTCCATGCAAACTTATTGTAAAATGTTAATATCAATGAGACGGGCCCCTAGCCTAAGACATCTCCGTGCAAGATTATTGTAAAATGTCAATATCAATGAGCCAGGCCCCTAGCCTAAGATATCTCTGTGTATGCTTTTTGTAAAATGTCAATATCAATGCGCCAGTCCCCTAGCCTAAGACATCTCCGTGCAAGCTTATTGTAAAATGTCAGTACCAATGAGCCAGTCCCCTTGCCTAAGATATCACCATGCAAGCTTATTGTAAATGTCAATTTCAATGAGCCAGTCCCCTAACCTAAGACATCTCCGTGCAAGCTTAATGTAAAATGCCAATACCAATGAGCCAGTCCCCAAGCCTAGGATATCACCATGCAAGCTTATTGTAAAATGTCAATATCAATGAGCCAGTCCCCTAGCCTAAGTTATCTCTGCGGATGCTTATTGTAAAATGTAAATATCAATGAGCCAGTCCCCTAGCCTAAGAAATCTCCGTGGATGCTTATTGTAAAATGTCAATATCAATGAGCCAGACCCCTAGCATAAGACATCTCCGTGCAAGCTTATTGTAAAGTGTCAATATCAATGAGCCAGTCCCCTAGACTAAGATATCTCTGCGGATGCTTATTGTAAAATGTCAATATCAATGAGCCAGGCCCCTAGCCTAAGACATCTCCATGCAAGCTTATTGTAAAATGTCAATATCAATGAGCCAGTCCCCTAGCCTAAGATATCTCTGTGGATGCTTATTGTAAAATGTCAATATCAATGAGCCAGTCCCCTAGCCTAAGATATCTCCATGCAAGCTTATTGTAAAATGTCAATACCAATGAGCCAGTCCCCTAGCCTAAGATATCACCATGCAAGCTTATTGTAAATGTCAATATCAATGAGCCAGTCCCCTAGCCTAAGACATCTCCGAGGATGCTTATTGTAGAATGTCAATATCAATGAGACAGTCCCCTAGCCTAAGATATCTGCATGCAAGATTATTGTAAAATGTCAATATCAATGAGCCAGTCCCCTGGCCTAAGTCATCTCCGTGCAAGCTTATTGTAAAATGTCAAGATCAATGAGCCAGGCCCCTAGCCTAAGATATCTCCGTGCAAGCGTATTGTAAAATGTCAATACTAATGAGCCAGTCCCCTAGCCTAAGACATCTCCGTGCAAGCTTATTGTAAAATGTCAATATCAATGAGCCAGTCCCCTAGCCTAAGACATCTCCATGCAAGCTTATTGTAAAATGTCAATATCATTTAGCCAGTCCCCTAGCGTAAGACATCTCCGTGCAAGCGTATTGTAAAATGTCAATATCAATGAGCCAGTCCCCTAGCCTAAGATATCTCCATGCAAGCCTATTGTTAAATGTATATATCAATGAGCCAGTCCCCTAGCCTAAGACATCCCCGTGCAAGCTTATTGTAAAGTGTCAATATCAATGAGCCAGTCCCCTAGCCTAAGACATCTCTGTGGATGCTTATTGTAAAATGTCAATATCAATGAGCCAGTCCCCTAGCCTAAGACACCTCCGTGCAAGCTTATTGTAAAATGACAATATCAATGAGCCAGTCCCCTAGCCTAAGATATCTCTGTGGATGCTTATTGTAAAATGTCAATATCAATGAGCCAGTCCCCTAGCCTAAGACATCTCCATGCAAGCTTATTGTATAATGTCAATATCAAAGAGCCAGTCCCCTAGCCTAAGACATCTCCCTGGATGCTTATTGTAAAATGTCAATATCAATGAGCCAGGCCCCTAGCCTAAGAAATCTCCGTGCAAGCGTATTGTAAAGTGTCAATATCAATGAGCCAGTCCCGTAGCCTAAGATATCTCTGCGGATGCTTATTGTAAATTTGTCAATATCAATGAGCCAGGCCCCTAGCCCAGGATATCACCATGCAAGCTTATTGTAAAATGTCAATATCAATGAGCCAGTCCCCTAGCCTAAGATATCTCTGCGGATGCTTATTGTAAAATGTCAATAACAATGAGACAGTCCCCTAGCCTAAGACATCTCCGTGGATGCTTATTGTAAAATGTCAATATCAATGAGCCAGTCCCCTAGCCTAAGATATCTCTGTGGATGCTTATTGTAAAATGTCAATATCAATGAGCCAGGCCCCTAGCCTAGGATATCACCATGCAAGCTTATTGTAAAATGTCAATATCAATGAGCCAGTCCCCTAGCCTAAGATATCTCTGCGGATGCTTATTGTAAAATGTCAATAACAATGAGACAGTCCCCTAGCCTAAGACATCTCCGTGGATGCTTATTGTAAAATGTCAATATCAATGAGACAGTCCCCTAGCCTAAGACATCTCCGTGCAAGCTTATTGTAAAATGTCAATATCAATGAGCCAGTCCCCTAGCCTAGGATATCACCATGCAAGCTTATTGTAAAATGTCAATATCAATGAGCCAGTCCCCTAGTCTAAGATATCTCTGCGGATGCTTATTGTAAGATGTCAATACCAATGAGACAGTCCCCTAGCCTAAGACATCTCCGTGGATGCTTATTGTAAAATGTCAATATCAATGAGACAGTCCGCTAGCCTAAGACATCTCCGTGCAAGCTAATTGTAAAATGTCAATATCAATAAGACAGTCCCCTAGCCTAAGATATCTCTGCGGATGCTTATTGTAAAATGTCAATATCAATGAGACAGTCCCCTAGCCTAGGATATCTCTGTGGATGCTTATTGTAAAATGTCAATATCAATGAGCCAGTCCCCTAGCCTAAGATATCTCTGTGGATGCTTATTGTAAAATGTCAATATCAAGGAGACAGTCCCCTAGCCTAAGACATCTCCGTGCAAGCTTATTGCAAAATGTCAATATCAATGAGACAGTCCCCTAGCCTAAGATATCTCTGTGGATGCTTATTGTAAAATGTCAATATCAATGAGCCAGTCCCCTAGCCTAAGATACCTCTGCAGCTGCTTATTGTAAAATGTCAATACCAATGAGACAGTCCCCTAGCCTAAGACATCTCCGTGGATGCTTATTGTAAAATGTCAATATCAACGAGCCAGTCCCCTAGCCTAAGACATCTCCGTGCAAGCTTATTGTAAAATGTCAATATCAATGAGACAGTCCCCTAGCCTAAGATATCACCATGCAAGTTATTGTAAAATGTCAATACCAATGAGCCAGTCCCCTAGACTAAGATATCTCTGTGGATGCTTATTGTAAAATGTCAATATCAATGAGACAGTCCCCTAGCCTAAGATATCTCTGTGGATGCTTATTGTAAAATGTCAATATCAATGAGCCAGTCCCCTTACCTAGGATATCACCATGCAAGGTTATTGTAAATGTCAATATCAATGAGCCAGTCCCCTAGCCTAAGGCATCTCCGTGCAAGCTTATTGTAAAGTGTCAATATCAATGAGCCAGTCCCCTAGCCTAAGATATCTCTGTGGATGCTTATTGTAAAATGTCAATATCAATGAGCCAGTCCCCTAGCCTAAGATATCTCCGTGGATGCTTATTGTAAAATGTCAGTACCAATGAGCCAGTCCCCTAGCCTAAGATATCACCATGCAAGCTTATTGTAAATGTCAATATCAATGAGCCAGTCCCCTAGCCTAAGACATCTCCGAGGATGCTTATTGTAAAATGTCAATATCAATGAGCCAGGCCCCTAGCCTAAGATATCTCTGCGGATGCTTATTGTAAAATGTCAATATCACTGAGCCAGTACCCTAGCCTAAGACATCTCCGTGCAAGCTTATTGTAAAATGTCAATATCAATGAGCCAGTCCCCTAGCCTAAGACATCTCCATGCAAGCTTATTGTAAAATGTCAATATCAATCAGCCAGTCCCCTAGCCTAAGACATCTCCGTGCAAGCGTATTTTAAAATGTCAATATCAATGAGCCAGTCCCCTAGCCTAAGATATCTCCATGCAAGCTTATTGTAAAATGTCAATACCAATGAGCCAGTCCCCTAGACTAAGATATCTCTGTGGATGCTTATTGTAAAATGTCAATATCAATGAGACAGTCCCCTAGCCTAAGTTATCTCCGTGCAAGCTTATTGTAAAATGTCAATATCAATGAGCCAGTCCCCTAGACTAAGATATCTCCATGCAAGCGTATTGTAAAATGTCAATATCATTTAGCCAGTCCCCTAGCGTAAGACATCTCCGTGCAAGCGTATTGTAAAATGTCAATATCAATGAGCCAGTCCCCTAGCCTAAGATATCTCCATGCAAGCCTATTGTTAAATGTATATATCAATGAGCCAGTCCCCTAGCCTAAGACATCCCCGTGCAAGCTTATTGTAAAGTGTCAATATCAATGAGCCAGTCCCCTAGCCTAAGACATCTCTGTGGATGCTTATTGTAAAATGTCAATATCAATGAGCCAGTCCCCTAGCCTAAGACATCTCCGTGCAAGCTTATGGTAAAATGTCAATATCAATGAGCCAGTCCCCTAGCCTAAGACATCTCCGTGCAAGCTTATTGTAAAATGACAATATCAATGAGCCAGTCCCCTAGCCTAAGATATCTCTGTGGATGCTTATTGTAAAATGTCAATATCAATGAGCCAGTCCCCTAGCCTAAGACATCTCCATGCAAGCTTATTGTATAATGTCAATATCAAAGAGCCAGTCCCCTAGCCTAAGACATCTCCCTGGATACTTATTGTAAAATGTCAATATCAATGAGCCAGGCCCCTAGCCTAAGAAATCTCCGTGCAAGCGTATTGTAAAGTGTCAATATCAATGAGCCAGTCCCGTAGCCTAAGATATCTCTGCGGATGCTTATTGTAAATTTGTCAATATCAATGAGCCAGGCCCCTAGCCTAGGATATCACCATGCAAGCTTATTGTAAAATGTACAATATCAATGAGCCAGTCTCCTAGCCTAAGATATCTCTGCGGATGCTTATTGTAAAATGTCAGTACCAATGAGATAGTCCCCTAGCCTAAGACATCTCCGTGCAAGCTTATTGTAAAATGTCAATATCAATGAGACAGCCCCTAGCCTAAGATATCTCTGCGGATGCTTATTGTAAAATGTCAATACCAATGAGATAGTCCCCTAGCCTAAGACATCTACGTGCAAGCTTATTGTAAAATGTCAATATCAATGAGACAGCCCCTAGCCTAAGATATCTCTGCGGATGCTTATTGTAAAATGTCAATATCAATGAGACAGTCCCCTAGCCTAAGATATCTCTGTGGATGCTTATTGTAAAATGTCAATATCAATGAGCCAGTCCCCTAGCCTAAGATATCTCTGTGGATGCTTATTGTAAAATGTCAATATCAATGAGACAGTCCCCTAGCCTAAGACATCTCCGTGCAAGCTTATTGTAAAATGTCAATATCAATGAGACAGTCCCCTAGCCTATGATATCTCTGTGGATGCTTATTGTAAAATGTCAATACCAATGAGACAGTCCCCTAGCCTAAGGCATCTCCCTGGATGCTTATTGTAAAATGTCAATATCAATGACTCAGTCCCCTAGCCTAAGGCATCTCCGTGGAAGCTTATTGTAAAATGTCAATATCAATGAGCCAGTCCCCTAGCCTAAGATACCTCTGCAGATGCTTATTGTAAAATGTCAATACCAATGAGACAGTCCCCTAGCCTAAGACATCTCCGTGGATGCTTATTGTAAAATGTCAATATCAATGAGCCAGTCCCCTAGCCTAAGACATCTCTGTGCAAGCTTATTGTAAAGTGTCAATATCAATGAGCCAGTCCCCTAGCCTAAGATATCTCTGTGGATGCTTATCGTAAAATGTCAATACCAATGAGCCAGTCCACTAGCCTAAGATATCTCTGGGGCTGCTTATTGTAAAATGTCAATATCAATGAGACAGTCCCCTAGCTTAAGATATCTCCATGCAAGTTTAATGTAAAATGTTAATATCAATGAACCTGACCCCTAGCCTAAGACATCTCCGTGCAAGATTATTGTAAAATGTCAATATCAATGAGCCAGGCCCCTAGCCTAAGATATCTCTGTATGCTTTTTGTAAAATGTCAATATCAATGCGTCAGTCCCCTAGCCTAAGACATCTCCGTTCAAGCTTATTGTAAAATGTCAATACCAATGACGCAGTCCCCTAGCCTAAGATATCACCATGCAAGCTACTTGTAAATGTCAATATCAATGAGCCAGTCACCTTGCCTAGGATATCACCATGCAAGCTTATTGTAAATGTCAATCTCAATGAGCCAGTCCCCTAACCTAAGACATCTCCGTGCAAGCTTAATGTAAAATGCCAATACCAATGGGCCAGTCCCCCAGCCTAAGATATCACCATGCAAGCTTATTGTAAAGTGTCAATATCAATGAGCCAGTCCCCTAGCCTAAGTAATAACCATGCAAGCGTATTAAAAATGTCAACATCAATGAGCCAGTCCCCTACGCTAAGATATCACCGTGCAAGCTTATTGTAAAGTGTCAATATCAATGAGCCAGTCCCCTAGCCTAAGATATCTATGTGGATGCTTATTGTAAAATGTCAATATCAATGAGCCAGTCCCCTAGCCTAAGATATCTCTGTGGATGCTTATTGTAAAATGTCAATATCAATGAGCCAGTCCCCTAGCCTAAGATATCTCTGTGGATGCTAATTGTAAAATGTGAATACCAATGAGCCAGTCCACTAGCCTTAGATATCTCTGTGGATGCTTATTGTAAAATGTCAATATCAATGAGACATCCCCTAGCCTAAGATATCTCCATGCAAGCTTATTGTAAAATGTCAATATCAATGAGCCAGGCCCCTAGCCTAAGACATCTCCGTGCAAGATTATTGTAAAATGTCAATATCAATGAGCCAGGCCCCTAGCCTAAGAAATCTCTGTGGATGCTTATTGTAAAATGTCAATATCAATGAGCCAGTCCCCTAGCCTAAGAAATCTCCGTGTATGCTTATTGTAAAATGTCAATATCAATGAGCCAGACCCCTAGCATAAGACATCTCCGTACAAGCTTATTGTAAAGTGTCAATATCAATGAGCCAGTCCCCTAGACTAAGATATCTCTGCGGATGCTTATTGTAAAATGTCAATATCAATGAGCCAGGCCCCTAGCCTAAGACATCTCCATGCAAGCTTATTGTAAAATGTCAATATCAATGAGCCAGTCCCCTAGCCTAAGATATCTCTGTGGATGCTTATTGTAAAATGTCAATATCAAGGAGACAGTCCCCTAGCCTAAGACATCTCCGTGCAAGCTTATTGCAAAATGTCAATATCAATGAGACAGTCCCCTAGCCTAAGATATCTCTGTGGATGCTTATTGTAAAATGTCAATATCAATGAGCCAGTCCCCTAGCCTAAGATACCTCTGCAGATGCTTATTGTAAAATGTCAATACCAATGAGACAGTCCCCTAGCCTAAGACATCTCCGTGGATGCTTATTGTAAAATGTCAATATCAACGAGCCAGTCCCCTAGCCTAAGACATCTCCGTGCAAGCTTATTGTAAAATGTCAATATCAATGAGACAGTCCCCTAGCCTAAGATATCACCATGCAAGCTTATTGTAAAATGTCAATACCAATGAGCCAGTCCCCTAGACTAAGATATCTCTGTGGATGCTTATTGTAAAATGTCAATATCAATGAGACAGTCCCCTAGCCTAAGATATCTCTGTGGATGCTTATTGTAAAATGTCAATATCAATGAGCCAGTCCCCTTACCTAGGATATCACCATGCAAGGTTATTGTAAATGTCAATATCAATGAGCCAGTCCCCTAGCCTAAGGCATCTCCGTGCAAGCTTATTGTAAAGTGTCAATATCAATGAGCCAGTCCCCTAGCCTAAGATATCTCTGTGGATGCTTATTGTAAAATGTCAATATCAATTAGCCAGTTTCCTAGCCTAAGATATCTTTGTGGATGCTTATTGTAAAATGTCAGTACCAATGAGCCAGTCCCCTAGCCTAAGACATCTCCGTGGATGCTTATTGTAAAATGTCAATATCAATGAGCCAGGCCCCTAGCCTAAGAAATCTCCGTGCAAGCGTATTGTAAAGTGTCAATATCAATGAGCCAGTCCCCTAGCCTAAGATATCTCTGCGGATGCTTATTGTAAAATGTCAATACCAATGAGATAGTCCCCTAGCCTAAGACATCTCCGTGCAAGCTTATTGTAAAATGTCAATATCAATGAGAGAGCACCTAGCCTAAGATATCTCTGCGGATGCTTATTGTAAAATGTCAATATCAATGAGACAGTCCCCTAGCCTAAGATATCTCTGTGGATGCTTATTGTAAAATGTCAATATCAATGAGCCAGTCCCCTAGCCTTAGATATCTCTGTGGATGCTTATTGTAAAATGTCAATATCAATGAGACAGTCCCCTAGCCTAAGACATCTCCGTGCAAGCTTATTGTAAAATGTCAATATCAATGAGACAGTCCCCTAGCCTATGATATCTCTGTGGATGCTTATTGTAAAATGTCAATATCAATGAGCCAGTCCCCTAGCCTAAGATATCTCTGCGGATGCTTATTGTAAAATATCAATACCAATGAGACAGTCCCCTAGCCTAAGACATCTCCGTGGATGCTTATTGTAAAATGTCAATATCACTGAGCCAGTCCCCTAGCCTAAGACATCTCCGTGCAAGCTTATTGTAAAATGTCAATATCAATGAGACAGTCCCCTAGCCTAAGATATCACCATGCAAGCTTATTGTAAAATGTCAATACCAATGAGCCAGTCCCCTAGCCTAAGATATCTCTGTGGATGCTTATTGTAAAATGTCAATATCAATGAGACAGTCCCCTAGCCTAAGATATCTCTGTGGATGCGTATTGTAAAATGTCAATATCAATGAGCCAGTCCCCTTGCCTAGGATATCACCATGCAAGCTTATTGTAAATGTCAATATCAATGAGTCAGTCCCCTAGCCTAAGACATCTCCGTGCAAGCTTATTGTAAAGTGTCAATATCAATGAGCCAGTCCCCTAGCCTAAGATATCTCTGTGGATGCTTATTGTAAAATGTCAATATCAATGAGCCAGGCCCCTAGCCTAAGATATCTCTGTGGATGCTTATTGTAAAATGGCAATAACAATGAGCCAGTCCACTAGCCTAAGATATCTCTGGGGATGCTTATTGTAAAATGTCAATATCAATGAGACAGTCCCCTAGCTTAAGATATCTCCATGCAAACTTATTGTAAAATGTTAATATCAATGAGACGGGCCCCTAGCCTAAGACATCTCCGTGCAAGATTATTGTAAAATGTCAATATCAATGAGCCAGGCCCCTAGCCTAAGATATCTCTGTGTATGCTTTTTGTAAAATGTCAATATCAATGCGCCAGTCCCCTAGCCTAAGACATCTCCGTGCAAGCTTATTGTAAAATGTCAGTACCATAGAGCCAGTCCCCTTACCTAAGATATCACCATGCAAGCTTATTGTAAATGTCAATTTCAATGAGCCAGTCCCCTAACCTAAGACATCTCCGTGCAAGCTTAATGTAAAATGCCAATACCAATGAGCCAGTCCCCAAGCCTAGGATATCACCATGCAAGCTTATTGTAAAATGTCAATATCAATGAGCCAGTCCCCTAGCCTAAGATATCTCTGCGGATGCTTATTGTAAAATGTAAATATCAATGAGCCAGTCCCCTAGCCTAAGAAATCTTTGTGGATGCTTATTGTAAAATGTCAATATCAATGAGCCAGACCCCTAGCATAAGACATCTCCGTGCAAGCTTATTGTAAAGTGTCAATATCAATGAGCCAGTCCCCTAGACTAAGATATCTCTGCGGATGCTTATTGTAAAATGTCAATATCAATGAGCCAGGCCCCTAGCCTAAGACATCTCCATGCAAGCTTATTGTAAAATGTCAATATCAATGAGCCAGTCCCCTAGCCTAAGATATCTCTGTGGATGCTTATTGTAAAATGTCAATATCAATGAGCCAGTCCCCTAGCCTAAGATATCTCCATGCAAGCTTATTGTAAAATGTCAATACCAATGAGCCAGTCCCCTAGCCTAAGATATCACCATGCAAGCTTATTGTAAATGTCAATATCAATGAGCCAGTCCCCTAGCCTAAGACATCTCCGAGGATGCTTATTGTAGAATGTCAATATCAATGAGACAGTCCCCTAGCCTAAGATATCTGCATGCAAGATTATTGTAAAATGTCAATATCAATGAGCCAGTCCCCTGGTCTAAGTCATCTCCGTGCAAGCTTATTGTAAAATGTCAAGATCAATGAGCCAGGCCCCTAGCCTAAGATATCTCCGTGCAAGCGTATTGTAAAATGTCAATACTAATGAGCCAGTCCCCTAGCCTAAGACATCTCCGTGCAAGCTTATTGTAAAATGTCAATATCAATGAGCCAGTCCGCTAGCCTAAGACATCTCCATGCAAGCTTATTGTAAAATGTCAATATCATTTAGCCAGTCCCCTAGCGTAAGACATCTCCGTGCAAGCGTATTGTAAAATGTCAATATCAATGAGCCAGTCCCCTAGCCTAAGATATCTCCATGCAAGCCTATTGTTAAATGTATATATCAATGAGCCAGTCCCCTAGCCTAAGACATCCCCGTGCAAGCTTATTGTAAAGTGTCAATATCAATGAGCCAGTCCCCTAGCCTAAGACATCTCTGTGGATGCTTATTGTAAAATGTCAATATCAATGAGCCAGTCCCCTAGCCTAAGACATCTCCGTGCAAGCTTATTGTAAAATGTCAATATCAATGAGCCAGTCCCCTAGCCTAAGACATCTCCGTGCAAGCTTATTGTAAAATGACAATATCAATGAGCCAGTCCCCTAGCCTAAGATATCTCTGTGGATGCTTATTGTAAAATGTCAATATCAATGAGCCAGTCCCCTAGCCTAAGACATCTCCATGCAAGCTTATTGTATAATGTCAATATCAAAGAGCCAGTCCCCTAGCCTAAGACATCTCCCTGGATGCTTATTGTAAAATGTCAATATCAATGAGCCAGGCCCCTAGCCTAAGAAATCTCCGTGCAAGCGTATTGTAAAGTGTCAATATCAATGAGCCAGTCCCGTAGCCTAAGATATCTCTGCGGATGCTTATTGTAAATTTGTCAATATCAATGAGCCAGGCCCCTAGCCTAGGATATCACCATGCAAGCTTATTGTAAAATGTCAATATCAATGAGCCAGTCCCCTAGCCTAAGATATCTCTGCGGATGCTTATTGTAAAATGTCAATAACAATGAGACAGTCCCCTAGCCTAAGACATCTCCATGGATGCTTATTGTAAAATGTCAATATCAATGAGCCAGTCCCCTAGCCTAAGATATCTCTGTGGATGCTTATTGTAAAATGTCAATATCAATGAGCCAGGCCCCTAGCCTAGGATATCACCATGCAAGCTTATTGTAAAATGTCAATATCAATGAGCCAGTCCCCTAGCCTAAGATATCTCTGCGGATGCTTATTGTAAAATGTCAATAACAATGAGACAGTCCCCTAGCCTAAGATATCTCTGTGGATGCTTATTGTAAAATATCAATATCAATGAGCCAGTCCCCTAGCCTAAGATACCTCTGCAGATGCTTATTGTAAAATGTCAATACCAATGAGACAGTCCCCTAGCCTAAGACATCTCCGTGGATGCTTATTGTAAAATGTCAATATCAACGAGCCAGTCCCCTAGCCTAAGACATCTCCGTGCAAGCTTATTGTAAAATGTCAATATCAATGAGACAGTCCCCTAGCCTAAGATATCACCATGCAAGCTTATTGTAAAATGTCAATACCAATGAGCCAGTCCCCTAGACTAAGATATCTCTGTGGATGCTTATTGTAAAATGTCAATATCAATGAGACAGTCCCCTAGCCTAAGATATCTCTGTGGATGCTTATTGTAAAATGTCAATATCAATGAGCCAGTCCCCTTACCTAGGATATCACCATGCAAGGTTATTGTAAATGTCAATATCAATGAGCCAGTCCCCTAGCCTAAGGCATCTCCGTGCAAGCTTATTGTAAATTGTCAATATCAATGAGCCAGTCCCCTAGCCTAAGATATCTCTGTGGATGCTTATTGTAAAATGTCAATATCAATGAGCCAGTCCCCTAGCCTAAGATATCTCTGTGGATGCTCATTGTAAAATGTCAGTACCAATGAGCCAGTCCCCTAGCCTAAGATATCACCATGCAAGCTTATTGTAAATGTCAATATCAATGAGCCAGTCCCCTAGCCTAAGACATCTCCGAGGATGCTTATTGTAAAATGTCAATATCAATGAGCCAGGCCCCTAGCCTAAGATATCTCTGCGGATGCTTATTGTAAAATGTCAATATCACTGAGCCAGTACCCTAGCCTAAGACATCTCCGTGCAAGCTTATTGTAAAATGTCAATATCAATGAGCCAGTCCCCTAGCCTAAGACATCTCCATGCAAGCTTATTGTAAAATGTCAATATCAATCAGCCAGTCCCCTAGCCTAAGACATCTCCGTGCAAGCGTATTGTAAAATGTCAATATCAATGAGCCAGTCCCCTAGCCTAAGATATCTCCATGCAAGCTTATTGTAAAATGTCAATACCAATGAGCCAGTCCCCTAGACTAAGATATCTCTGTGGATGCTTATTGTAAAATGTCAATATCAATGAGACAGTCCCCTAGCCTAAGATATCTCCGTGCAAGCTTATTGTAAAATGTCAATATCAATGAGCCAGTCCCCTAGACTAAGATATCTCCATGCAAGCGTATTGTAAAATGTCAATATCAATGAGCCAGTCCCCTAGCCTAAGATATCTCCATGCATGCTTATTGTCAAATGTCAATATCAATGAGCCAGTCCCCTAGCCTAAGATATCTCCATGCAAGCTTATTGTAAAATGTTAATATCAATGAGCCAGTCCCCTAGCCTAAGACATCTCTAAGGAGGCTTATTGTAAAATGTCAATATCAATGAGACAGTCCCCTAGCCTAAGATATCTCCATGCAAGCTTATTGTAAAATGTCAATATCAATGAGCCAGGCCCCTAGCCTAAGTCATCTCCGTGCAAGCTTATTGTAAAATGTCAATATCAATGAGCCAGGCCCCTAGCCTAAGATATCTCCGTGCAAGCGTATTGTAAAATGTCAATACCAATGAGCCAGTCCCCTAGCCTAAGACATCTCCGTGCAAGCTTATTGTAAAATGTCAATATCAATGAGCCAGTCCCCTAGCCTAAGACATCTCCATGCAAGCTTATTGTAAAATGTCAATATCAATCAGCCAGTCCCCTAGCCTAAGACATCTCCGTGCAAGCGTATTGTAAAATGTCAATATCAATGAGCCAGTCCCCTAGCCTAAGATATCTCCATGCAAGCCTATTGTTAAATGTATATATCAATGAGCCAGTCCCCTAGCCTAAGACATCCCCGTGCAAGCTTATTGTAAAGTGTCAATATCAATGAGCCAGTCCCCTAGCCTAAGACATCTCCGTGGATGCTTATTGTAAAATGTCAATATCAATGAGCCAGTCCCCTAGCCTAAGACATCTCCGTGCAAGCTTATTGTAAAATGTCAATATCAATGAGCTAGTCCCCTAGCCTAAGACATCTCCGTGCAAGCTTATTGTAAAATGACAATATCAATGAGCCAGTCCCCTAGCCTAAGATATCTCTGTGGATGCTTATTGTAAAATGTCAATATCAATGAGCCAGTCCCCTAGCCTAAGACATCTCCATGCAAGCTTATTGTATAATGTCAATATCAAAGAGCCAGTCCCCTAGCCTAAGACATCTCCGTGGATGCTTATTGTAAAATGTCAATATCAATGAGCCAGTCCCCTAGCCTAAGACATCTCCATGCAAGCTTATTGTAAAATGTCAATATCAATGAGCCAGTCCCCTAGCCTAAGACATCTCCGTGGATGCTTATTGTAAAATGTCAATATCAATGAGCCAGGCCCCTAGCCTAAGAAATCTCCGTGCAAGCGTATTGTAAAGTGTCAATATCAATGAGCCAGTCCCCTAGCCTAAGATATCTCTGCGGATGCTTATTGTAAAATGTCAATACCAATGAGATAGTCCCCTAGCCTAAGACATCTCCGTGCAAGCTTATTGTAAAATGTCAATATCAATGAGAGAGCACCTAGCCTAAGATATCTCTGCGGATGCTTATTGTAAAATGTCAATATCAATGAGACAGTCCCCTAGCCTAAGATATCTCTGTGGATGCTTATTGTAAAATGTCAATATCAATGAGCCAGTCCCCTAGCCTTAGATATCTCTGTGGATGCTTATTGTAAAATGTCAATATCAATGAGACAGTCCCCTAGCCTAAGACATCTCCGTGCAAGCTTATTGTAAAATGTCAATATCAATGAGACAGTCCCCTAGCCTATGATATCTCTGTGGATGCTTATTGTAAAATGTCAATATCAATGAGCCAGTCCCCTAGCCTAAGATATCTCTGCGGATGCTTATTGTAAAATATCAATACCAATGAGACAGTCCCCTAGCCTAAGACATCTCCGTGGATGCTTATTGTAAAATGTCAATATCACTGAGCCAGTCCCCTAGCCTAAGACATCTCCGTGCAAGCTTATTGTAAAATGTCAATATCAATGAGACAGTCCCCTAGCCTAAGATATCACCATGCAAGCTTATTGTAAAATGTCAATACCAATGAGCCAGTCCCCTAGCCTAAGATATCTCTGTGGATGCTTATTGTAAAATGTCAATATCAATGAGACAGTCCCCTAGCCTAAGATATCTCTGTGGATGCGTATTGTAAAATGTCAATATCAATGAGCCAGTCCCCTTGCCTAGGATATCACCATGCAAGCTTATTGTAAATGTCAATATCAATGAGTCAGTCCCCTAGCCTAAGACATCTCCGTGCAAGCTTATTGTAAAGTGTCAATATCAATGAGCCAGTCCCCTAGCCTAAGATATCTCTGTGGATGCTTATTGTAAAATGTCAATATCAATGAGCCAGGCCCCTAGCCTAAGATATCTCTGTGGATGCTTATTGTAAAATGGCAATACCAATGAGCCAGTCCACTAGCCTAAGATATCTCTGGGGATGCTTATTGTAAAAATTTCAATATCAATGAGACAGTCCCCTAGCTTAAGATATCTCCATGCAAACTTATTGTAAAATGTTAATATCAATGAGACGGGCCCCTAGCCTAAGACATCTCCGTGCAAGATTATTGTAAAATGTCAATATCAATGAGCCAGGCCCCTAGCCTAAGATATCTCTGTGTATGCTTTTTGTAAAATGTCAATATCAATGCGCCAGTCCCCTAGCCTAAGACATCTCCGTGCAAGCTTATTGTAAAATGTCAGTACCAATGAGCCAGTCCCCTTGCCTAAGATATCACCATGCAAGCTTATTGTAAATGTCAATTTCAATGAGCCAGTCCCCTAACCTAAGACATCTCCGTGCAAGCTTAATGTAAAATGCCAATACCAATGAGCCAGTCCCCAAGCCTAGGATATCACCATGCAAGCTTATTGTAAAATGTCAATATCAATGAGCCAGTCCCCTAGCCTAAGATATCTCTGCGGATGCTTATTGTAAAATGTAAATATCAATGAGCCAGTCCCCTAGCCTAAGAAATCTCCGTGGATGCTTATTGTAAAATGTCAATATCAATGAGCCAGACCCCTAGCATAAGACATCTCCGTGCAAGCTTATTGTAAAGTGTCAATATCAATGAGCCAGTCCCCTAGACTAAGATATCTCTGCGGATGCTTATTGTAAAATGTCAATATCAATGAGCCAGGCCCCTAGCCTAAGACATCTCCATGCAAGCTTATTGTAAAATGTCAATATCAATGAGCCAGTCCCCTAGCCTAAGATATCTCTGTGGATGCTTATTGTAAAATGTCAATATCAATGAGCCAGTCCCCTAGCCTAAGATATCTCCATGCAAGCTTATTGTAAAATGTCAATACCAATGAGCCAGTCCCCTAGCCTAAGATATCACCATGCAAGCTTATTGTAAATGTCAATATCAATGAGCCAGTCCCCTAGCCTAAGACATCTCCGAGGATGCTTATTGTAGAATGTCAATATCAATGAGACAGTCCCCTAGCCTAAGATATCTGCATGCAAGATTATTGTAAAATGTCAATATCAATGAGCCAGTCCCCTGGCCTAAGTCATCTCCGTGCAAGCTTATTGTAAAATGTCAAGATCAATGAGCCAGGCCCCTAGCCTAAGATATCTCCGTGCAAGCGTATTGTAAAATGTCAATACTAATGAGCCAGTCCCCTAGCCTAAGACATCTCCGTGCAAGCTTATTGTAAAATGTCAATATCAATGAGCCAGTCCCCTAGCCTAAGACATCTCCATGCAAGCTTATTGTAAAATGTCAATATCATTTAGCCAGTCCCCTAGCGTAAGACATCTCCGTGCAAGCGTATTGTAAAATGTCAATATCAATGAGCCAGTCCCCTAGCCTAAGATATCTCCATGCAAGCCTATTGTTAAATGTATATATCAATGAGCCAGTCCCCTAGCCTAAGACATCCCCGTGCAAGCTTATTGTAAAGTGTCAATATCAATGAGCCAGTCCCCTAGCCTAAGACATCTCTGTGGATGCTTATTGTAAAATGTCAATATCAATGAGCCAGTCCCCTAGCCTAAGACATCTCCGTGCAAGCTTATTGTAAAATGACAATATCAATGAGCCAGTCCCCTAGCCTAAGATATCTCTGTGGATGCTTATTGTAAAATGTCAATATCAATGAGCCAGTCCCCTAGCCTAAGACATCTCCATGCAAGCTTATTGTATAATGTCAATATCAAAGAGCCAGTCCCCTAGCCTAAGACATCTCCCTGGATGCTTATTGTAAAATGTCAATATCAATGAGCCAGGCCCCTAGCCTAAGAAATCTCCGTGCAAGCGTATTGTAAAGTGTCAATATCAATGAGCCAGTCCCGTAGCCTAAGATATCTCTGCGGATGCTTATTGTAAATTTGTCAATATCAATGAGCCAGGCCCCTAGCCTAGGATATCACCATGCAAGCTTATTGTAAAATGTCAATATCAATGAGCCAGTCCCCTAGCCTAAGATATCTCTGCGGATGCTTATTGTAAAATGTCAATAACAATGAGACAGTCCCCTAGCCTAAGACATCTCCGTGGATGCTTATTGTAAAATGTCAATATCAATGAGCCAGTCCCCTAGCCTAAGATATCTCTGTGGATGCTTATTGTAAAATGTCAATATCAATGAGCCAGGCCCCTAGCCTAGGATATCACCATGCAAGCTTATTGTAAAATGTCAATATCAATGAGCCAGTCCCCTAGCCTAAGATATCTCTGCGGATGCTTATTGTAAAATGTCAATAACAATGAGACAGTCCCCTAGCCTAAGACATCTCCGTGGATGCTTATTGTAAAATGTCAATATCAATGAGACAGTCCCCTAGCCTAAGACATCTCCGTGCAAGCTTATTGTAAAATGTCAATATCAATGAGCCAGTCCCCTAGCCTAGGATATCACCATGCAAGCTTATTGTAAAATGTCAATATCAATGAGCCAGTCCCCTAGTCTAAGATATCTCTGCGGATGCTTATTGTAAGATGTCAATACCAATGAGACAGTCCCCTAGCCTAAGACATCTCCGTGGATGCTTATTGTAAAATGTCAATATCAATGAGACAGTCCGCTAGCCTAAGACATCTCCGTGCAAGCTAATTGTAAAATGTCAATATCAATAAGACAGTCCCCTAGCCTAAGATATCTCTGCGGATGCTTATTGTAAAATGTCAATATCAATGAGACAGTCCCCTAGCCTAGGATATCTCTGTGGATGCTTATTGTAAAATGTCAATATCAATGAGCCAGTCCCCTAGCCTAAGATATCTCTGTGGATGCTTATTGTAAAATGTCAATATCAAGGAGACAGTCCCCTAGCCTAAGACATCTCCGTGCAAGCTTATTGCAAAATGTCAATATCAATGAGACAGTCCCCTAGCCTAAGATATCTCTGTGGATGCTTATTGTAAAATGTCAATATCAATGAGCCAGTCCCCTAGCCTAAGATACCTCTGCAGATGCTTATTGTAAAATGTCAATACCAATGAGACAGTCCCCTAGCCTAAGACATCTCCGTGGATGCTTATTGTAAAATGTCAATATCAACGAGCCAGTCCCCTAGCCTAAGACATCTCCGTGCAAGCTTATTGTAAAATGTCAATATCAATGAGACAGTCCCCTAGCCTAAGATATCACCATGCAAGTTATTGTAAAATGTCAATACCAATGAGCCAGTCCCCTAGCCTAAGATATCTCTGTGGATGCTTATTGTAAAATGTCAATATCAATGAGCCAGTCCCCTTACCTAGGATATCACCATGCAAGGTTATTGTAAATGTCAATATCAATGAGCCAGTCCCCTAGCCTAAGGCATCTCCGTGCAAGCTTATTGTAAAGTGTCAATATCAATGAGCCAGTCCCCTAGCCTAAGATATCTCTGTGGATGCTTATTGTAAAATGTCAATATCAATGAGCCAGTCCCCTAGCCTAAGATATCTCCGTGGATGCTTATTGTAAAATGTCAGTACCAATGAGCCGGTCCCCTAGCCTAAGATATCACCATGCAAGCTTATTGTAAATGTCAATATCAATGAGCCAGTCCCCTAGCCTAAGACATCTCCGAGGATGCTTATTGTAAAATGTCAATATCAATGAGCCAGGCCCCTAGCCTAAGATATCTCTGCGGATGCTTATTGTAAAATGTCAATATCACTGAGCCAGTACCCTAGCCTAAGACATCTCCGTGCAAGCTTATTGTAAAATGTCAATATCAATGAGCCAGTCCCCTAGCCTAAGACATCTCCATGCAAGCTTATTGTAAAATGTCAATATCAATGAGCCAGTCCCCTAGCCTAAGATATCTCCATGCAAGCTTATTGTAAAATGTCAATACCAATGAGCCAGTCCCCTAGACTAAGATATCTCTGTGGATGCTTATTGTAAAATGTCAATATCAATGAGACAGTCCCCTAGCCTAAGATATCTCCGTGCAAGCTTATTGTAAAATGTCAATATCAATGAGCCAGTCCCCTAGACTAAGATATCTCCATGCAAGCGTATTGTAAAATGTCAATATCAATGAGCCAGTCCCCTAGCCTAAGATATCTCCATGCATGCTTATTGTCAAATGTCAATATCAATGAGCCAGTCCCCTAGCCTAAGATATCTCCATGCAAGCTTATTGTAAAATGTTAATATCAATGAGCCAGTCCCCTAGCCTAAGACATCTCAAAGGAGGCTTATTGTAAAATGTCTATATCAATGAGACAGTCCCCTAGCCTAAGATATCTCCATGCAAGCTTATTGTAAAATGTCAATATCAATCAGCCAGTCCCCTAGCCTAAGACATCTCCGTGCAAGCGTATTGTAAAATGTCAATATCAATGAGCCAGTCCCCTAGCCTAAGATATCTCCATGCAAGCCTATTGTTAAATGTATATATCAATGAGCCAGTCCCCTAGCCTAAGACATCCCCGTGCAAGCTTATTGTAAAGTGTCAATATCAATGAGCCAGTCCCCTAGCCTAAGACATCTCCGTGGATGCTTATTGTAAAATGTCAATATCAATGAGCCAGTCCCCTAGCCTAAGACATCTCCGTGCAAGCTTATTGTAAAATGTCAATATCAATGAGCTAGTCCCCTAGCCTAAGACATCTCCGTGCAAGCTTATTGTAAAATGACAATATCAATGAGCCAGTCCCCTAGCCTAAGATATCTCTGTGGATGCTTATTGTAAAATGTCAATATCAATGAGCCAGTCCCCTAGCCTAAGACATCTCCATGCAAGCTTATTGTATAATGTCAATATCAAAGAGCCAGTCCCCTAGCCTAAGACATCTCCGTGGATGCTTATTGTAAAATGTCAATATCAATGAGCCAGTCCCCTAGCCTAAGACATCTCCATGCAAGCTTATTGTAAAATGTCAATATCAATGAGCCAGTCCCCTAGCCTAAGACATCTCCGTGGATGCTTATTGTAAAATGTCAATATCAATGAGCCAGGCCCCTAGCCTAAGAAATCTCCGTGCAAGCGTATTGTAAAGTGTCAATATCAATGAGCCAGTCCCCTAGCCTAAGATATCTCTGCGGATGCTTATTGTAAAATGTCAATACCAATGAGATAGTCCCCTAGCCTAAGACATCTCCGTGCAAGCTTATTGTAAAATGTCAATATATATGAGAGAGCACCTAGCCTAAGATATCTCTGCGGATGCTTATTGTAAAATGTCAATATCAATGAGACAGTCCCCTAGCCTAAGATATCTCTGTGGATGCTTATTGTAAAATGTCAATATCAATGAGCCAGTCCCCTAGCCTTAGATATCTCTGTGGATGCTTATTGTAAAATGTCAATATCAATGAGACAGTCCCCTAGCCTAAGACATCTCCGTGCAAGCTTATTGTAAAATGTCAATATCAATGAGACAGTCCCCTAGCCTATGATATCTCTGTGGATGCTTATTGTAAAATGTCAATATCAATGAGCCAGTCCCCTAGCCTAAGATATCTCTGCGGATGCTTATTGTAAAATATCAATACCAATGAGACAGTCCCCTAGCCTAAGACATCTCCGTGGATGCTTATTGTAAAATGTCAATATCACTGAGCCAGTCCCCTAGCCTAAGACATCTCCGTGCAAGCTTATTGTAAAATGTCAATATCAATGAGACAGTCCCCTAGCCTAAGATATCACCATGCAAGCTTATTGTAAAATGTCAATACCAATGAGCCAGTCCCCTAGCCTAAGATATCTCTGTGGATGCTTATTGTAAAATGTCAATATCAATGAGACAGTCCCCTAGCCTAAGATATCTGTGGATGCGTATTGTAAAATGTCAATATCAATGAGCCAGTCCCCTTGCCTAGGATATCACCATGCAAGCTTATTGTAAATGTCAATATCAATGAGTCAGTCCCCTAGCCTAAGACATCTCCGTGCAAGCTTATTGTAAAGTGTCAATATCAATGAGCCAGTCCCCTAGCCTAAGATATCTCTGTGGATGCTTATTGTAAAATGTCAATATCAATGAGCCAGGCCCCTAGCCTAAGATATCTCTGTGGATGCTTATTGTAAAATGGCAATACCAATGAGCCAGTCCACTAGCCTAAGATATCTCTGGGGATGCTTATTGTAAAATGTCAATATCAATGAGACAGTCCCCTAGCTTAAGATATCTCCATGCAAACTTATTGTAAAATGTTAATATCAATGAGACGGGCCCCTAGCCTAAGACATCTCCGTGCAAGATTATTGTAAAATGTCAATATCAATGAGCCAGGCCCCTAGCCTAAGATATCTCTGTGTATGCTTTTTGTAAAATGTCAATATCAATGCGCCAGTCCCCTAGCCTAAGACATCTCCGTGCAAGCTTATTGTAAAATGTCAGTACCAATGAGCCAGTCCCCTTGCCTAAGATATCACCATGCAAGCTTATTGTAAATGTCAATTTCAATGAGCCAGTCCCCTAACCTAAGACATCTCCGTGCAAGCTTAATGTAAAATGCCAATACCAATGAGCCAGTCCCCAAGCCTAGGATATCACCATGCAAGCTTATTGTAAAATGTCAATATCAATGAGCCAGTCCCCTAGCCTAAGATATCTCTGCGGATGCTTATTGTAAAATGTAAATATCAATGAGCCAGTCCCCTAGCCTAAGAAATCTCCGTGGATGCTTATTGTAAAATGTCAATATCAATGAGCCAGACCCCTAGCATAAGACATCTCCGTGCAAGCTTATTGTAAAGTGTCAATATCAATGAGCCAGTCCCCTAGACTAAGATATCTCTGCGGATGCTTATTGTAAAATGTCAATATCAATGAGCCAGGCCCCTAGCCTAAGACATCTCCATGCAAGCTTATTGTAAAATGTCAATATCAATGAGCCAGTCCCCTAGCCTAAGATATCTCTGTGGATGCTTATTGTAAAATGTCAATATCAATGAGCCAGTCCCCTAGCCTAAGATATCTCCATGCAAGCTTATTGTAAAATGTCAATACCAATGAGCCAGTCCCCTAGCCTAAGATATCACCATGGAAGCTTATTGTAAATGTCAATATCAATGAGCCAGTCCCCTAGCCTAAGACATCTCCGAGGATGCTTATTGTAGAATGTCAATATCAATGAGACAGTCCCCTAGCCTAAGATATCTGCATGCAAGATTATTGTAAAATGTCAATATCAATGAGCCAGTCCCCTGGCCTAAGTCATCTCCGTGCAAGCTTATTGTAAAATGTCAATATCAATGAGCCAGGCCCCTAGCCTAAGATATCTCCGTGCAAGCGTATTGTAAAATGTCAATACTAATGAGCCAGTCCCCTAGCCTAAGACATCTCCGTGCAAGCTTATTGTAAAATGTCAATATCAATGAGCCAGTCCCCTAGCCTAAGACATCTCCATGCAAGCTTATTGTAAAATGTCAATATCATTTAGCCAGTCCCCTAGCGTAAGACATCTCCGTGCAAGCGTATTGTAAAATGTCAATATCAATGAGCCAGTCCCCTAGCCTAAGATATCTCCATGCAAGCCTATTGTTAAATGTATATATCAATGAGCCAGTCCCCTAGCCTAAGACATCCCCGTGCAAGCTTATTGTAAAGTGTCAATATCAATGAGCCAGTCCCCTAGCCTAAGACATCTCTGTGGATGCTTATTGTAAAATGTCAATATCAATGAGCCAGTCCCCTAGCCTAAGACATCTCCGTGCAAGCTTATGGTAAAATGTCAATATCAATGAGCCAGTCCCCTAGCCTAAGACATCTCCGTGCAAGCTTATTGTAAAATGACAATATCAATGAGCCAGTCCCCTAGCCTAAGATATCTCTGTGGATGCTTATTGTAAAATGTCAATATCAATGAGCCAGTCCCCTAGCCTAAGACATCTCCATGCAAGCTTATTGTATAATGTCAATATCAAAGAGCCAGTCCCCTAGCCTAAGACATCTCCCTGGATACTTATTGTAAAATGTCAATATCAATGAGCCAGGCCCCTAGCCTAAGAAATCTCCGTGCAAGCGTATTGTAAAGTGTCAATATCAATGAGCCAGTCCCGTAGCCTAAGATATCTCTGCGGATGCTTATTGTAAATTTGTCAATATCAATGAGCCAGGCCCCTAGCCTAGGATATCACCATGCAAGCTTATTGTAAAATGTACAATATCAATGAGCCAGTCTCCTAGCCTAAGATATCTCTGCGGATGCTTATTGTAAAATGTCAGTACCAATGAGATAGTCCCCTAGCCTAAGACATCTCCGTGCAAGCTTATTGTAAAATGTCAATATCAATGAGACAGCCCCTAGCCTAAGATATCTCTGCGGATGCTTATTGTAAAATGTCAATACCAATGAGATAGTCCCCTAGCCTAAGACATCTACGTGCAAGCTTATTGTAAAATGTCAATATCAATGAGACAGCCCCTAGCCTAAGATATCTCTGCGGATGCTTATTGTAAAATGTCAATATCAATGAGACAGTCCCCTAGCCTAAGATATCTCTGTGGATGCTTATTGTAAAATGTCAATATCAATGAGCCAGTCCCCTAGCCTAAGATATCTCTGTGGATGCTTATTGTAAAATGTCAATATCAATGAGACAGTCCCCTAGCCTAAGACATCTCCGTGCAAGCTTATTGTAAAATGTCAATATCAATGAGACAGTCCCCTAGCCTATGATATCTCTGTGGATGCTTATTGTAAAATGTCAATACCAATGAGACAGTCCCCTAGCCTAAGGCATCTCCCTGGATGCTTATTGTAAAATGTCAATATCAATGACTCAGTCCCCTAGCCTAAGGCATCTCCGTGGAAGCTTATTGTAAAATGTCAATATCAATGAGACAGTCCCCTAGCCTAAGACATCTCCGTGGATGCTTATTGTAAAATGTCAATATCAATGAGCCAGTCCCCTTGCCTAGGATATCACCATACAAGCTTATTGTAAATGTCAATATCAATGAGCCAGTCCCCTAGCCTAAGACATCTCTGTGCAAGCTTATTGTAAAGTGTCAATATCAATGAGCCAGTCCCCTAGCCTAAGATATCTCTGTGGATGCTTATCGTAAAATGTCAATACCAATGAGCCAGTCCACTAGCCTAAGATATCTCTGGGGCTGCTTATTGTAAAATGTCAATATCAATGAGACAGTCCCCTAGCTTAAGATATCTCCATGCAAGTTTAATGTAAAATGTTAATATCAATGAACCTGACCCCTAGCCTAAGACATCTCCGTGCAAGATTATTGTAAAATGTCAATATCAATGAGCCAGGCCCCTAGCCTAAGATATCTCTGTATGCTTTTTGTAAAATGTCAATATCAATGCGTCAGTCCCCTAGCCTAAGACATCTCCGTTCAAGCTTATTGTAAAATGTCAATACCAATGACGCAGTCCCCTAGCCTAAGATATCACCATGCAAGCTACTTGTAAATGTCAATATCAATGAGCCAGTCACCTTGCCTAGGATATCACCATGCAAGCTTATTGTAAATGTCAATCTCAATGAGCCAGTCCCCTAACCTAAGACATCTCCGTGCAAGCTTAATGTAAAATGCCAATACCAATGGGCCAGTCCCCCAGCCTAAGATATCACCATGCAAGCTTATTGTAAAGTGTCAATATCAATGAGCCAGTCCCCTAGCCTAAGTAATAACCATGCAAGCGTATTAAAAATGTCAACATCAATGAGCCAGTCCCCTACGCTAAGATATCACCGTGCAAGCTTATTGTAAAGTGTCAATATCAATGAGCCAGTCCCCTAGCCTAAGATATCTATGTGGATGCTTATTGTAAAATGTCAATATCAATGAGCCAGTCCCCTAGCCTAAGATATCTCTGTGGATGCTTATTGTAAAATGTCAATATCAATGAGCCAGTCCCCTAGCCTAAGATATCTCTGTGGATGCTAATTGTAAAATGTGAATACCAATGAGCCAGTCCACTAGCCTTAGATATCTCTGTGGATGCTTATTGTAAAATGTCAATATCAATGAGACATCCCCTAGCCTAAGATATCTCCATGCAAGCTTATTGTAAAATGTCAATATCAATGAGCCAGGCCCCTAGCCTAAGACATCTCCGTGCAAGATTATTGTAAAATGTCAATATCAATGAGCCAGGCCCCTAGCCTAAGAAATCTCTGTGGATGCTTATTGTAAAATGTCAATATCAATGAGCCAGTCCCCTAGCCTAAGACATCTCCGTGCAAGCTTATTGTAAAATGTCAATACCAATGAGCCAGTCCCCTAGCCTAAGACATCTCCATGCAAGCTTATTGTAAAATGTAAATATCAATGAGCCAGTCCCCTAGCCTAAGACATCTCCGTGGAGGCTTATTGTAAAATGTCAATATCAATGAGCCCAGCCCCTAGCATAAGACATCTCCGTGCAAGCTTATTGTAAAATGTCAATATCAATGAGCCAGTCCCCTAGCCTAAGATATCTCTGCGGATGCTTATTGTAAAATGTCAATATCAATGAGCCAGGCCCCTAGCCTAAGACATCTCCATGCAAGCTTATTGTAAAATGTCAATATCAATGAGCCAGTCCCCTAGCCTAAGATATCTCTGCGGATGCTTATTGTAAAATGTCAATATCAATGAGCCAGTACCCTAGCCTAAGACATCTCCATGCAAGCTTATTGTAAAATGTCAATATCAATGAGCCAGTCCCCTAGCCTAAGACATCTCCGTGGATGCTTATTGTAAAATGTCAATATCAATGAGCCAGGCCCCTAGCCTAAGAAATCTCCGTGCAAGCGTATTGTAAAGTGTCAATATCAATGAGCCAGTCCCCTAGCCTAAGATATCTCTGCGGATGCTTATTGTAAAATGTCAATACCAATGAGATAGTCCCCTAGCCTAAGGCATCTCCGTGCAAGCTTATTGCAAAATGTCAATATCAATGAGACAGCCCCTAGCCTAAGATATCTCTGCGGATGCTTATTGTAAAATGTCAATATCTATGAGACAGTCCCCTAGCCTAAGATATCTCTGTGGATGCTTATTGTAAAATGTCAATATCAATGAGCCAGTCCCCTAGCCTAAGATATCTCTGTGGATGCTTATTGTAAAATGTCAATATCAATGAGACAGTCCCCTAGCCTAAGACATCTCCGTGCAAGCTTATTGTAAAGTGTCAATATCAATGAGACAGTCCCCTAGCCTATGATATCTCTGTGGATGCTTATTGTAAAATGTCAATATCAATGAGCCAGTCCCCTAGCCTAAGATATCTCTGCGGATGCTTATTGTAAAATGTCAATACCAATGAGACAGTCCCCTAGCCTAAGACATCTCCGTGGATGCTTATTGTAAAATGTCAATATCAATGAGCCAGTCCCCTAGCCTAAGTCATCTCCGTGCAAGCTTATTGTAAAATGTCAATATCAATGAGACAGTCCCCTAGCCTAAGATATCACCATGCAAGCTTATTGTAAAATGTCAATACCAATGAGCCAGTCCCCTAGGCTAAGATATCTATGTGGATGCTTATTGTAAAATGCAAATATCAATGAGACAGTCCCCTAGCCTAAGATATCTCTGTGGACGCGTATTGTAAAATGTCAATTTCAATGAGCCAGTCCCCTTGCCTAGGATATCACCATGCAAGCTTATTGTAAATGTCAATATCAATGAGTCAGTCCCCTAGCCTAAGACATCTCCGTGCAAGCTTATTGTAAAGTGTCAATATCAATGAGCCAGTCCCCTAGCCTAAGATATCTCTGTGGATGCTTATTGTAAAATGTCAATATCAATGAGCCAGGCCCCTAGCCTAAGATATCTCTGTGGATGCTTATTGTAAAATGGCAATACCAATGAGCCAGTCCACTAGCCTAAGATATCTCTGGGGATGCTTATTGTAAAATGTCAATATCAATGAGACAGTCCCCTAGCTTAAGATATCTCCATGCAAACTTATTGTAAAATGTTAATATCAATGAGCCGGGCCCCTAGCCTAAGACATCTCCGTGCAAGATTATTGTAAAATGTCAATATCAATGAGCCAGTCCCCTAGCCTAAGACATCTCCGTGTATGCTTTTTGTAAAGTGTCAATATCAATGCGCCAGTCCCCTAGCCTAAGACATCTCCGTGCAAGCGTATTGTAAAGTGTCAATATCAATGAGCCAGTCCCCTAGCCTAAGATATCTCTGCGGATGCTTATTGTAAAATGTCAATACCAATGAGATAGTCCCCTAGCCTAAGGCATCTCCGTGCAAGCTTATTGCAAAATGTCAATATCAATGAGACAGCCCCTAGAATAAGATATCTCTGCGGATGCTTATTGTAAAATGTCAATATCTATGAGACAGTCCCCTAGCCTAAGATATCTCTGTGGATGCTTATTGTAAAATGTAAATATCAATGAGCCAGTCCCCTAGCCTAAGATATCTCTGTGGATGCTTATTGTAAAATGTCAATATCAATGAGCCAGACCCCTAGCATAAGACATCTCCGTGCAAGCTTATTGTAAAGTGTCAATATCAATGAGCCAGTCCCCTAGACTAAGATATCTCTGCGGATGCTTATTGTACAATGTCAATATCAATGAGCCAGGCCCCTAGCCTAAGACATCTCCATGCAAGCTTATTGTAAAATGTCAATATCAATGAGCCAGTCCCCTAGCCTAAGACATCTCCGTGGATGCTTATTGTAAAATGTCAATATCAATGAGCCAGGCCCCTAGCCTAAGAAATCTCCGTGCAAGCGTATTGTAAAGTGTCAATATCAATGAGCCAGTCCCCTAGCCTAAGATATCTCTGCGGATGCTTATTGTAAAATGTCAATACCAATGAGCCAGTCCCCTAGCCTAAGATATCTCTGTGGATGCTTATTGTAAAATGCAAATATCAATGAGACAGTCCCCTAGCCTAAGATATCTCTGTGGACGCGTATTGTAAAATGTCAATTTCAATGAGCCAGTCCCCTTGCCTAGGATATCACCATGCAAGCTTATTGTAAATGTCAATATCAATGAGTCAGTCCCCTAGCCTAAGACATCTCCGTGCAAGCTTATTGTAAAGTGTCAATATCAATGAGCCAGTCCCCTAGCCTAAGATATCTCTGTGGATGCTTATTGTAAAATGTCAATATCAATGAGCCAGGCCCCTAGCCTAAGATATCTCTGTGGATGCTTATTGTAAAATGGCAATACCAATGAGCCAGTCCACTAGCCTAAGATATCTCTGGGGATGCTTATTGTAAAATGTCAATATCAATGAGACAGTCCCCTAGCTTAAGATATCTCCATGCAAACTTATTGTAAAATGTTAATATCAATGAGTCAGTCCCCTAGCCTAAGACATCTCCGTGCAAGCTTATTGTAAAGTGTCAATATCAATGAGCCAGTCCCCTAGCCTAAGATATCTCTGTGGATGCTTATTGTAAAATGTCAATATCAATGAGCCAGGCCCCTAGCCTAAGATATCTCTGTGGATGCTTATTGTAAAATGGCAATACCAATGAGCCAGTCCACTAGCCTAAGATATCTCTGGGGATGCTTATTGTAAAATGTCAATATCAATGAGACAGTCCCCTAGCTTAAGATATCTCCATGCAAACTTATTGTAAAATGTTAATATCAATGAGACGGGCCCCTAGCCTAAGACATCTCCGTGCAAGATTATTGTAAAATGTCAATATCAATGAGCCAGGCCCCTAGCCTAAGATATCTCTGTGTATGCTTTTTGTAAAATGTCAATATCAATGCGCCAGTCCCCTAGCCTAAGACATCTCCGTGCAAGCTTATTGTAAAATGTCAGTACCAATGAGCCAGTCCCCTTGCCTAAGATATCACCATGCAAGCTTATTGTAAATGTCAATTTCAATGAGCCAGTCCCCTAACCTAAGACATCTCCGTGCAAGCTTAATGTAAAATGCCAATACCAATGAGCCAGTCCCCAAGCCTAGGATATCACCATGCAAGCTTATTGTAAAATGTCAATATCAATGAGCCAGTCCCCTAGCCTAAGATATCTCTGCGGATGCTTATTGTAAAATGTAAATATCAATGAGCCAGTCCCCTAGCCTAAGAAATCTCCGTGGATGCTTATTGTAAAATGTCAATATCAATGAGCCAGACCCCTAGCATAAGACATCTCCGTGCAAGCTTATTGTAAAGTGTCAATATCAATGAGCCAGTCCCCTAGACTAAGATATCTCTGCGGATGCTTATTGTAAAATGTCAATATCAATGAGCCAGGCCCCTAGCCTAAGACATCTCCATGCAAGCTTATTGTAAAATGTCAATATCAATGAGCCAGTCCCCTAGCCTAAGATATCTCTGTGGATGCTTATTGTAAAATGTCAATATCAATGAGCCAGTCCCCTAGCCTAAGATATCTCCATGCAAGCTTATTGTAAAATGTCAATACCAATGAGCCAGTCCCCTAGCCTAAGATATCACCATGGAAGCTTATTGTAAATGTCAATATCAATGAGCCAGTCCCCTAGCCTAAGACATCTCCGAGGATGCTTATTGTAGAATGTCAATATCAATGAGACAGTCCCCTAGCCTAAGATATCTGCATGCAAGATTATTGTAAAATGTCAATATCAATGAGCCAGTCCCCTGGCCTAAGTCATCTCCGTGCAAGCTTATTGTAAAATGTCAATATCAATGAGCCAGGCCCCTAGCCTAAGATATCTCCGTGCAAGCGTATTGTAAAATGTCAATACTAATGAGCCAGTCCCCTAGCCTAAGACATCTCCGTGCAAGCTTATTGTAAAATGTCAATATCAATGAGCCAGTCCCCTAGCCTAAGACATCTCCATGCAAGCTTATTGTAAAATGTCAATATCATTTAGCCAGTCCCCTAGCGTAAGACATCTCCGTGCAAGCGTATTGTAAAATGTCAATATCAATGAGCCAGTCCCCTAGCCTAAGATATCTCCATGCAAGCCTATTGTTAAATGTATATATCAATGAGCCAGTCCCCTAGCCTAAGACATCCCCGTGCAAGCTTATTGTAAAGTGTCAATATCAATGAGCCAGTCCCCTAGCCTAAGACATCTCTGTGGATGCTTATTGTAAAATGTCAATATCAATGAGCCAGTCCCCTAGCCTAAGACATCTCCGTGCAAGCTTATGGTAAAATGTCAATATCAATGAGCCAGTCCCCTAGCCTAAGACATCTCCGTGCAAGCTTATTGTAAAATGACAATATCAATGAGCCAGTCCCCTAGCCTAAGATATCTCTGTGGATGCTTATTGTAAAATGTCAATATCAATGAGCCAGTCCCCTAGCCTAAGACATCTCCATGCAAGCTTATTGTATAATGTCAATATCAAAGAGCCAGTCCCCTAGCCTAAGACATCTCCCTGGATACTTATTGTAAAATGTCAATATCAATGAGCCAGGCCCCTAGCCTAAGAAATCTCCGTGCAAGCGTATTGTAAAGTGTCAATATCAATGAGCCAGTCCCGTAGCCTAAGATATCTCTGCGGATGCTTATTGTAAATTTGTCAATATCAATGAGCCAGGCCCCTAGCCTAGGATATCACCATGCAAGCTTATTGTAAAATGTACAATATCAATGAGCCAGTCTCCTAGCCTAAGATATCTCTGCGGATGCTTATTGTAAAATGTCAGTACCAATGAGATAGTCCCCTAGCCTAAGACATCTCCGTGCAAGCTTATTGTAAAATGTCAATATCAATGAGACAGCCCCTAGCCTAAGATATCTCTGCGGATGCTTATTGTAAAATGTCAATACCAATGAGATAGTCCCCTAGCCTAAGACATCTACGTGCAAGCTTATTGTAAAATGTCAATATCAATGAGACAGCCCCTAGCCTAAGATATCTCTGCGGATGCTTATTGTAAAATGTCAATATCAATGAGACAGTCCCCTAGCCTAAGATATCTCTGTGGATGCTTATTGTAAAATGTCAATATCAATGAGCCAGTCCCCTAGCCTAAGATATCTCTGTGGATGCTTATTGTAAAATGTCAATATCAATGAGACAGTCCCCTAGCCTAAGACATCTCCGTGCAAGCTTATTGTAAAATGTCAATATCAATGAGACAGTCCCCTAGCCTATGATATCTCTGTGGATGCTTATTGTAAAATGTCAATACCAATGAGACAGTCCCCTAGCCTAAGGCATCTCCCTGGATGCTTATTGTAAAATGTCAATATCAATGACTCAGTCCCCTAGCCTAAGGCATCTCCGTGGAAGCTTATTGTAAAATGTCAATATCAATGAGACAGTCCCCTAGCCTAAGACATCTCCGTGGATGCTTATTGTAAAATGTCAATATCAATGAGCCAGTCCCCTTGCCTAGGATATCACCATACAAGCTTATTGTAAATGTCAATATCAATGAGCCAGTCCCCTAGCCTAAGACATCTCTGTGCAAGCTTATTGTAAAGTGTCAATATCAATGAGCCAGTCCCCTAGCCTAAGATATCTCTGTGGATGCTTATCGTAAAATGTCAATACCAATGAGCCAGTCCACTAGCCTAAGATATCTCTGGGGCTGCTTATTGTAAAATGTCAATATCAATGAGACAGTCCCCTAGCTTAAGATATCTCCATGCAAGTTTAATGTAAAATGTTAATATCAATGAACCTGACCCCTAGCCTAAGACATCTCCGTGCAAGATTATTGTAAAATGTCAATATCAATGAGCCAGGCCCCTAGCCTAAGATATCTCTGTATGCTTTTTGTAAAATGTCAATATCAATGCGTCAGTCCCCTAGCCTAAGACATCTCCGTTCAAGCTTATTGTAAAATGTCAATACCAATGACGCAGTCCCCTAGCCTAAGATATCACCATGCAAGCTACTTGTAAATGTCAATATCAATGAGCCAGTCACCTTGCCTAGGATATCACCATGCAAGCTTATTGTAAATGTCAATCTCAATGAGCCAGTCCCCTAACCTAAGACATCTCCGTGCAAGCTTAATGTAAAATGCCAATACCAATGGGCCAGTCCCCCAGCCTAAGATATCACCATGCAAGCTTATTGTAAAGTGTCAATATCAATGAGCCAGTCCCCTAGCCTAAGTAATAACCATGCAAGCGTATTAAAAATGTCAACATCAATGAGCCAGTCCCCTACGCTAAGATATCACCGTGCAAGCTTATTGTAAAGTGTCAATATCAATGAGCCAGTCCCCTAGCCTAAGATATCTATGTGGATGCTTATTGTAAAATGTCAATATCAATGAGCCAGTCCCCTAGCCTAAGATATCTCTGTGGATGCTTATTGTAAAATGTCAATATCAATGAGCCAGTCCCCTAGCCTAAGATATCTCTGTGGATGCTAATTGTAAAATGTGAATACCAATGAGCCAGTCCACTAGCCTTAGATATCTCTGTGGATGCTTATTGTAAAATGTCAATATCAATGAGACATCCCCTAGCCTAAGATATCTCCATGCAAGCTTATTGTAAAATGTCAATATCAATGAGCCAGGCCCCTAGCCTAAGACATCTCCGTGCAAGATTATTGTAAAATGTCAATATCAATGAGCCAGGCCCCTAGCCTAAGAAATCTCTGTGGATGCTTATTGTAAAATGTCAATATCAATGAGCCAGTCCCCTAGCCTAAGACATCTCCGTGCAAGCTTATTGTAAAATGTCAATACCAATGAGCCAGTCCCCTAGCCTAAGACATCTCCATGCAAGCTTATTGTAAAATGTAAATATCAATGAGCCAGTCCCCTAGCCTAAGACATCTCCGTGGAGGCTTATTGTAAAATGTCAATATCAATGAGCCCAGCCCCTAGCATAAGACATCTCCGTGCAAGCTTATTGTAAAATGTCAATATCAATGAGCCAGTCCCCTAGCCTAAGATATCTCTGCGGATGCTTATTGTAAAATGTCAATATCAATGAGCCAGGCCCCTAGCCTAAGACATCTCCATGCAAGCTTATTGTAAAATGTCAATATCAATGAGCCAGTCCCCTAGCCTAAGATATCTCTGCGGATGCTTATTGTAAAATGTCAATATCAATGAGCCAGTACCCTAGCCTAAGACATCTCCATGCAAGCTTATTGTAAAATGTCAATATCAATGAGCCAGTCCCCTAGCCTAAGACATCTCCGTGGATGCTTATTGTAAAATGTCAATATCAATGAGCCAGGCCCCTAGCCTAAGAAATCTCCGTGCAAGCGTATTGTAAAGTGTCAATATCAATGAGCCAGTCCCCTAGCCTAAGATATCTCTGCGGATGCTTATTGTAAAATGTCAATACCAATGAGATAGTCCCCTAGCCTAAGGCATCTCCGTGCAAGCTTATTGCAAAATGTCAATATCAATGAGACAGCCCCTAGCCTAAGATATCTCTGCGGATGCTTATTGTAAAATGTCAATATCTATGAGACAGTCCCCTAGCCTAAGATATCTCTGTGGATGCTTATTGTAAAATGTCAATATCAATGAGCCAGTCCCCTAGCCTAAGATATCTCTGTGGATGCTTATTGTAAAATGTCAATATCAATGAGACAGTCCCCTAGCCTAAGACATCTCCGTGCAAGCTTATTGTAAAGTGTCAATATCAATGAGACAGTCCCCTAGCCTATGATATCTCTGTGGATGCTTATTGTAAAATGTCAATATCAATGAGCCAGTCCCCTAGCCTAAGATATCTCTGCGGATGCTTATTGTAAAATGTCAATACCAATGAGACAGTCCCCTAGCCTAAGACATCTCCGTGGATGCTTATTGTAAAATGTCAATATCAATGAGCCAGTCCCCTAGCCTAAGTCATCTCCGTGCAAGCTTATTGTAAAATGTCAATATCAATGAGACAGTCCCCTAGCCTAAGATATCACCATGCAAGCTTATTGTAAAATGTCAATACCAATGAGCCAGTCCCCTAGGCTAAGATATCTATGTGGATGCTTATTGTAAAATGCAAATATCAATGAGACAGTCCCCTAGCCTAAGATATCTCTGTGGACGCGTATTGTAAAATGTCAATTTCAATGAGCCAGTCCCCTTGCCTAGGATATCACCATGCAAGCTTATTGTAAATGTCAATATCAATGAGTCAGTCCCCTAGCCTAAGACATCTCCGTGCAAGCTTATTGTAAAGTGTCAATATCAATGAGCCAGTCCCCTAGCCTAAGATATCTCTGTGGATGCTTATTGTAAAATGTCAATATCAATGAGCCAGGCCCCTAGCCTAAGATATCTCTGTGGATGCTTATTGTAAAATGGCAATACCAATGAGCCAGTCCACTAGCCTAAGATATCTCTGGGGATGCTTATTGTAAAATGTCAATATCAATGAGACAGTCCCCTAGCTTAAGATATCTCCATGCAAACTTATTGTAAAATGTTAATATCAATGAGCCGGGCCCCTAGCCTAAGACATCTCCGTGCAAGATTATTGTAAAATGTCAATATCAATGAGCCAGTCCCCTAGCCTAAGACATCTCCGTGTATGCTTTTTGTAAAGTGTCAATATCAATGCGCCAGTCCCCTAGCCTAAGACATCTCCGTGCAAGCGTATTGTAAAGTGTCAATATCAATGAGCCAGTCCCCTAGCCTAAGATATCTCTGCGGATGCTTATTGTAAAATGTCAATACCAATGAGATAGTCCCCTAGCCTAAGGCATCTCCGTGCAAGCTTATTGCAAAATGTCAATATCAATGAGACAGCCCCTAGAATAAGATATCTCTGCGGATGCTTATTGTAAAATGTCAATATCTATGAGACAGTCCCCTAGCCTAAGATATCTCTGTGGATGCTTATTGTAAAATGTAAATATCAATGAGCCAGTCCCCTAGCCTAAGATATCTCTGTGGATGCTTATTGTAAAATGTCAATATCAATGAGCCAGACCCCTAGCATAAGACATCTCCGTGCAAGCTTATTGTAAAGTGTCAATATCAATGAGCCAGTCCCCTAGACTAAGATATCTCTGCGGATGCTTATTGTACAATGTCAATATCAATGAGCCAGGCCCCTAGCCTAAGACATCTCCATGCAAGCTTATTGTAAAATGTCAATATCAATGAGCCAGTCCCCTAGCCTAAGACATCTCCGTGGATGCTTATTGTAAAATGTCAATATCAATGAGCCAGGCCCCTAGCCTAAGAAATCTCCGTGCAAGCGTATTGTAAAGTGTCAATATCAATGAGCCAGTCCCCTAGCCTAAGATATCTCTGCGGATGCTTATTGTAAAATGTCAATACCAATGAGCCAGTCCCCTAGCCTAAGATATCTCTGTGGATGCTTATTGTAAAATGCAAATATCAATGAGACAGTCCCCTAGCCTAAGATATCTCTGTGGACGCGTATTGTAAAATGTCAATTTCAATGAGCCAGTCCCCTTGCCTAGGATATCACCATGCAAGCTTATTGTAAATGTCAATATCAATGAGTCAGTCCCCTAGCCTAAGACATCTCCGTGCAAGCTTATTGTAAAGTGTCAATATCAATGAGCCAGTCCCCTAGCCTAAGATATCTCTGTGGATGCTTATTGTAAAATGTCAATATCAATGAGCCAGGCCCCTAGCCTAAGATATCTCTGTGGATGCTTATTGTAAAATGGCAATACCAATGAGCCAGTCCACTAGCCTAAGATATCTCTGGGGATGCTTATTGTAAAATGTCAATATCAATGAGACAGTCCCCTAGCTTAAGATATCTCCATGCAAACTTATTGTAAAATGTTAATATCAATGAGCCGGGCCCCTAGCCTAAGACATCTCCGTGCAAGATTATTGTAAAATGTCAATATCAATGAGCCAGGCCCCTAGCCTAAGATATCTCTGTGTATGCTTTTTGTAAAATGTCAATATCAATGCGCCAGTCCCCTAGCCTAAGACATCTCCGTGCAAGCTTATTGTAAAATGTCAGTACCAATGAGCCAGTCCCCTAGCCTAAGATATCACCATGCAAGCTTATTGTAAATGTCAATCTCAATGAGCCAGTCCCCTAACCTAAGACATCACCATGCAAGCTTATTGTAAATGCCAATACCAATGAGCCAGTCCCCAAGCCTAGGTTATCACCATGCAAGCTTATTGTAAAATGTCAATATCAATGAGCCAGTCCCCTAGCCTAAGATATCTCTGCGGATGCTTATTGTAAAATGTAAATATCAATGAGCCAGTCCCCTAGCCTAAGAAATCTCCGTGGATGCTTATTGTAAAATGTCAATATCAATGAGCCAGACCCCTAGCATAAGACATCTCCGTGCAAGCTTATTGTAAAGTGTCAATATCAATGAGCCAGTCCCCTAGACTAAGATATCTCTGCGGATGCTTATTGTACAATGTCAATATCAATGAGCCAGGCCCCTAGCCTAAGACATCTCCATGCAAGCTTATTGTAAAATGTAAATATCAATGAGCCAGTCCCCTAGCCTAAGACATCTCCGTGGAGGCTTATTGTAAAATGTCAATATCAATGAGCCCAGCCCCTAGCATAAGACATCTCCGTGCAAGCTTATTGTAAAATGTCAATATCAATGAGCCAGTCCCCTAGCCTAAGATATCTCTGCGGATGCTTATTGTAAAATGTCAATATCAATGAGCCAGGCCCCTAGCCTAAGACATCTCCATGCAAGCTTATTGTAAAATGTCAATATCAATGAGCCAGTCCCCTAGCCTAAGATATCTCTGCGGATGCTTATTGTAAAATGTCAATATCAATGAGCCAGTACCCTAGCCTAAGACATCTCCATGCAAGCTTATTGTAAAATGTCAATATCAATGAGCCAGTCCCCTAGCCTAAGACATCTCCGTGGATGCTTATTGTAAAATGTCAATATCAATGAGCCAGGCCCCTAGCCTAAGAAATCTCCGTGCAAGCGTATTGTAAAGTGTCAATATCAATGAGCCAGTCCCCTAGCCTAAGATATCTCTGCGGATGCTTATTGTAAAATGTCAATACCAATGAGATAGTCCCCTAGCCTAAGGCATCTCCGTGCAAGCTTATTGCAAAATGTCAATATCAATGAGACAGCCCCTAGCCTAAGATATCTCTGCGGATGCTTATTGTAAAATGTCAATATCTATGAGACAGTCCCCTAGCCTAAGATATCTCTGTGGATGCTTATTGTAAAATGTCAATATCAATGAGCCAGTCCCCTAGCCTAAGATATCTCTGTGGATGCTTATTGTAAAATGTCAATATCAATGAGACAGTCCCCTAGCCTAAGACATCTCCGTGCAAGCTTATTGTAAAGTGTCAATATCAATGAGACAGTCCCCTAGCCTATGATATCTCTGTGGATGCTTATTGTAAAATGTCAATATCAATGAGCCAGTCCCCTAGCCTAAGATATCTCTGCGGATGCTTATTGTAAAATGTCAATACCAATGAGACAGTCCCCTAGCCTAAGACATCTCCGTGGATGCTTATTGTAAAATGTCAATATCAATGAGCCAGTCCCCTAGCCTAAGTCATCTCCGTGCAAGCTTATTGTAAAATGTCAATATCAATGAGACAGTCCCCTAGCCTAAGATATCACCATGCAAGCTTATTGTAAAATGTCAATACCAATGAGCCAGTCCCCTAGCCTAAGATATCTCTGTGGATGCTTATTGTAAAATGCAAATATCAATGAGACAGTCCCCTAGCCTAAGATATCTCTGTGGACGCGTATTGTAAAATGTCAATTTCAATGAGCCAGTCCCCTTGCCTAGGATATCACCATGCAAGCTTATTGTAAATGTCAATATCAATGAGTCAGTCCCCTAGCCTAAGACATCTCCGTGCAAGCTTATTGTAAAGTGTCAATATCAATGAGCCAGTCCCCTAGCCTAAGATATCTCTGTGGATGCTTATTGTAAAATGTCAATATCAATGAGCCAGGCCCCTAGCCTAAGATATCTCTGTGGATGCTTATTGTAAAATGGCAATACCAATGAGCCAGTCCACTAGCCTAAGATATCTCTGGGGATGCTTATTGTAAAATGTCAATATCAATGAGACAGTCCCCTAGCTTAAGATATCTCCATGCAAACTTATTGTAAAATGTTAATATCAATGAGCCGGGCCCCTAGCCTAAGACATCTCCGTGCAAGATTATTGTAAAATGTCAATATCAATGAGCCAGGCCCCTAGCCTAAGATATCTCTGTGTATGCTTTTTGTAAAATGTCAATATCAATGCGCCAGTCCCCTAGCCTAAGACATCTCCGTGCAAGCTTATTGTAAAATGTCAGTACCAATGAGCCAGTCCCCTAGCCTAAGATATCACCATGCAAGCTTATTGTAAATGTCAATCTCAATGAGCCAGTCCCCTAACCTAAGACATCTCCGTGCAAGCTTAATGTAAAATGCCAATACCAATGAGCCAGTCCCCAAGCCTAGGTTATCACCATGCAAGCTTATTGTAAAATGTCAATATCAATGAGCCAGTCCCCTAGCCTAAGATATCTCTGCGGATGCTTATTGTAAAATGTAAATATCAATGAGCCAGTCCCCTAGCCTAAGAAATCTCCGTGGATGCTTATTGTAAAATGTCAATATCAATGAGCCAGACCCCTAGCATAAGACATCTCCGTGCAAGCTTATTGTAAAGTGTCAATATCAATGAGCCAGTCCCCTAGACTAAGATATCTCTGCGGATGCTTATTGTACAATGTCAATATCAATGAGCCAGTCCCCTAGCCTAAGACATCTCCATGCAAGCTTATTGTAAAATGTAAATATCAATGAGCCAGTCCCCTAGCCTAAGACATCTCCGTGGAGGCTTATTGTAAAATGTCAATATCAATGAGCCCAGCCCCTAGCATAAGACATCTCCGTGCAAGCTTATTGTAAAATGTCAATATCAATGAGCCAGTCCCCTAGCCTAAGATATCTCTGCGGATGCTTATTGTAAAATGTCAATATCAATGAGCCAGGCCCCTAGCCTAAGACATCTCCATGCAAGCTTATTGTAAAATGTCAATATCAATGAGCCAGTCCCCTAGCCTAAGATATCTCTGCGGATGCTTATTGTAAAATGTCAATATCAATGAGCCAGTACCCTAGCCTAAGACATCTCCATGCAAGCTTATTGTAAAATGTCAATATCAATGAGCCAGTCCCCTAGCCTAAGACATCTCCGTGGATGCTTATTGTAAAATGTCAATATCAATGAGCCAGGCCCCTAGCCTAAGAAATCTCCGTGCAAGCGTATTGTAAAGTGTCAATATCAATGAGCCAGTCCCCTAGCCTAAGATATCTCTGCGGATGCTTATTGTAAAATGTCAATACCAATGAGATAGTCCCCTAGCCTAAGGCATCTCCGTGCAAGCTTATTGCAAAATGTCAATATCAATGAGACAGCCCCTAGCCTAAGATATCTCTGCGGATGCTTATTGTAAAATGTCAATATCTATGAGACAGTCCCCTAGCCTAAGATATCTCTGTGGATGCTTATTGTAAAATGTCAATATCAATGAGCCAGTCCCCTAGCCTAAGATATCTCTGTGGATGCTTATTGTAAAATGTCAATATCAATGAGACAGTCCCCTAGCCTAAGACATCTCCGTGCAAGCTTATTGTAAAGTGTCAATATCAATGAGACAGTCCCCTAGCCTATGATATCTCTGTGGATGCTTATTGTAAAATGTCAATATCAATGAGCCAGTCCCCTAGCCTAAGATATCTCTGCGGATGCTTATTGTAAAATGTCAATACCAATGAGACAGTCCCCTAGCCTAAGACATCTCCGTGGATGCTTATTGTAAAATGTCAATATCAATGAGCCAGTCCCCTAGCCTAAGTCATCTCCGTGCAAGCTTATTGTAAAATGTCAATATCAATGAGACAGTCCCCTAGCCTAAGATATCTCTGCGGATGCTTATTGTAAAATGTCAATACCAATGAGCCAGTCCCCTAGCCTAAGATATCTCTGTGGATGCTTATTGTAAAATGTCAATATCAATGAGCCAGGCCCCTAGCCTAAGATATCTCTGTGGATGCTTATTGTAAAATGGCAATACCAATGAGCCAGTCCACTAGCCTAAGATATCTCTGGGGATGCTTATTGTAAAATGTCAATATCAATGAGACAGTCCCCTAGCTTAAGATATCTCCATGCAAACTTATTGTAAAATGTTAATATCAATGAGCCGGGCCCCTAGCCTAAGACATCTCCGTGCAAGATTATTGTAAAATGTCAATATCAATGAGCCAGGCCCCTAGCCTAAGATATCTCTGTGTATGCTTTTTGTAAAATGTCAATATCAATGCGCCAGTCCCCTAGCCTAAGACATCTCCGTGCAAGCTTATTGTAAAATGTCAGTACCAATGAGCCAGTCCCCTAGCCTAAGATATCACCATGCAAGCTTATTGTAAATGTCAATCTCAATGAGCCAGTCCCCTAACCTAAGACATCTCCGTGCAAGCTTAATGTAAAATGCCAATACCAATGAGCCAGTCCCCAAGCCTAGGTTATCACCATGCAAGCTTATTGTAAAATGTCAATATCAATGAGCCAGTCCCCTAGCCTAAGATATCTCTGCTGATGCTTATTGTAAAATGTAAATATCAATGAGCCAGTCCCCTAGCCTAAGAAATCTCCGTGGATGCTTATTGTAAAATGTCAATATCAATGAGCCAGACCCCTAGCATAAGACATCTCCGTGCAAGCTTATTGTAAAGTGTCAATATCAATGAGCCAGTCCCCTAGACTAAGATATCTCTGCGGATGCTTATTGTACAATGTCAATATCAATGAGCCAGGCCCCTAGCCTAAGACATCTCCATGCAAGCTTACTGTAAAATGTCAATATCAATGAGCCAGTCCCCTAGCCTAAGATATCTCTGCGGATGCTTATTGTAAAATGTCAATATCAATGAGCCAGTCCCCTAGGCTAAGATATCTCTGTGGATGCTTATTGTAAAATGCCAATATCAATGAGCCAGTCCCCTAGCCTAAGATATCTCTGTGGATGCTTATTGTAAAATGTCAATATCAATGAGCCAGGCCCCTAGCCTAGGATATCACCATGCAAGCTTATTGTAAAATGTCAATATCAATGAGCCAGTCCCCTAGCCTAAGATATCTCTGCGGATGCTTATTGTAAAATGTCAATAACAATGAGACAGTCGCCTAGCCTAAGACATCTCCGTGGATGCTTATTGTAAAATGTCAATATCAATGAGACAGTCCCCTAGCCTAAGACATCTCCGTGCAAGCTTATTGTAAAATGTCAATATCAATGAGCCAGTCCCCTAGCCTAGGATATCACCATGCAAGCTTATTGTAAAATGTCAATATCAATGAGCCAGTCCCCTAGTCTAAGATATCTCTGCGGATGCTTATTGTAAGATGTCAATACCAATGAGACAGTCCCCTAGCCTAAGACATCTCCGTGGATGCTTATTGTAAAATGTCAATATCAATGAGACAGTCCGCTAGCCTAAGACATCTCCGTGCAAGCTAATTGTAAAATGTCAATATCAATAAGACAGTCCCCTAGCCTAAGATATCTCTGCGGATGCTTATTGTAAAATGTCAATATCAATGAGACAGTCCCCTAGCCTAGGATATCTCTGTGGATGCTTATTGTAAAATGTCAATATCAATGAGCCAGTCCCCTAGCCTAAGATATCTCTGTGGATGCTTATTGTAAAATGTCAATATCAAGGAGACAGTCCCCTAGCCTAAGACATCTCCGTGCAAGCTTATTGCAAAATGTCAATATCAATGAGACAGTCCCCTAGCCTAAGATATCTCTGTGGATGCTTATTGTAAAATGTCAATATCAATGAGCCAGTCCCCTAGCCTAAGATACCTCTGCAGATGCTTATTGTAAAATGTCAATACCAATGAGACAGTCCCCTAGCCTAAGACATCTCCGTGGATGCTTATTGTAAAATGTCAATATCAACGAGCCAGTCCCCTAGCCTAAGACATCTCCGTGCAAGCTTATTGTAAAATGTCAATATCAATGAGACAGTCCCCTAGCCTAAGATATCACCATGCAAGCTTATTGTAAAATGTCAATACCAATGAGCCAGTCCCCTAGACTAAGATATCTCTGTGGATGCTTATTGTAAAATGTCAATATCAATGAGACAGTCCCCTAGCCTAAGATATCTCTGTGGATGCTTATTGTAAAATGTCAATATCAATGAGCCAGTCCCCTTACCTAGGATATCACCATGCAAGGTTATTGTAAATGTCAATATCAATGAGCCAGTCCCCTAGCCTAAGGCATCTCCGTGCAAGCTTATTGTAAAGTGTCAATATCAATGAGCCAGTCCCCTAGCCTAAGATATCTCTGTGGATGCTTATTGTAAAATGTCAATATCAATGAGCCAGTCCCCTAGCCTAAGATATCTCTGTGGATGCTTATTGTAAAATGTCAGTACCAATGAGCCAGTCCCCTAGCCTAAGATATCACCATGCAAGCTTATTGTAAATGTCAATATCAATGAGCCAGTCCCCTAGCCTAAGACATCTCCGAGGATGCTTATTGTAAAATGTCAATATCAATGAGCCAGGCCCCTAGCCTAAGATATCTCTGCGGATGCTTATTGTAAAATGTCAATATCACTGAGCCAGTACCCTAGCCTAAGATATCTCCGTGCAAGCTTATTGTAAAATGTCAATATCAATGAGCCAGTCCCCTAGCCTAAGACATCTCCATGCAAGCTTATTGTAAAATGTCAATATCAAACAGCCAGTCCCCTAGCCTAAGACATCTCCGTGCAAGCGTATTGTAAAATGTCAATATCAATGAGCCAGTCCCCTAGCCTAAGATATCTCCACGCAAGCTTATTGTAAAATGTCAATACCAATGAGCCAGTCCCCTAGACTAAGATATCTCTGTGGATGCTTATTGTAAAATGTCAATATCAATGAGACAGTCCCCTAGCCTAAGATATCTCCGTGCAAGCTTATTGTAAAATGTCAATATCAATGAGCCAGTCCCCTAGACTAAGATATCTCCATGCAAGCGTATTGTAAAATGTCAATATCAATGAGCCAGTCCCCTAGCCTAAGATATCTCCATGCATGCTTATTGTCAAATGTCAATATCAATGAGCCAGTCCCCTAGCCTAAGATATCTCCATGCAAGCTTATTGTAAAATGTTAATATCAATGAGCCAGTCCCCTAGCCTAAGACATCTCTAAGGAGGCTTATTGTAAAATGTCAATATCAATGAGACAGTCCCCTAGCCTAAGATATCTCCATGCAAGCTTATTGTAAAATGTCAATATCAATGAGCCAGGCCCCTAGCCTAAGTCATCTCCGTGCAAGCTTATTGTAAAATGTCAATATCAATGAGCCAGGCCCCTAGCCTAAGATATCTCCGTGCAAGCGTATTGTAAAATGTCAATACCAATGAGCCAGTCCCCTAGCCTAAGACATCTCCGTGCAAGCTTATTGTAAAATGTCAATATCAATGAGCCAGTCCCCTAGCCTAAGACATCTCCATGCAAGCTTATTGTAAAATGTCAATATCAATCAGCCAGTCCCCTAGCCTAAGACATCTCCGTGCAAGCGTATTGTAAAATGTCAATATCAATGAGCCAGTCCCCTAGCCTAAGATATCTCCATGCAAGCCTATTGTTAAATGTATATATCAATGAGCCAGTCCCCTAGCCTAAGACATCCCCGTGCAAGCTTATTGTAAAGTGTCAATATCAATGAGCCAGTCCCCTAGCCTAAGACATCTCCGTGGATGCTTATTGTAAAATGTCAATATCAATGAGCCAGTCCCCTAGCCTAAGACATCTCCGTGCAAGCTTATTGTAAAATGCCAATATCAATGAGCTAGTCCCCTAGCCTAAGACATCTCCGTGCAAGCTTATTGTAAAATGACAATATCAATGAGCCAGTCCCCTAGCCTAAGATATCTCTGTGGATGCTTATTGTAAAATGTCAATATCAATGAGCCAGTCCCCTAGCCTAAGACATCTCCATGCAAGCTTATTGTATAATGTCAATATCAAAGAGCCAGTCCCCTAGCCTAAGACATCTCCGTGGATGCTTATTGTAAAATGTCAATATCAATGAGCCAGGCCCCTAGCCTAAGATATCTCTGTGGATGCTTATTGTAAAATGGCAATACCAATGAGCCAGTCCACTAGCCTAAGATATCTCTGCGGATGCTTATTGTAAAATGTCAATATCAATGAGACAGTCCCCTAGCTTAAGATATCTTCATGCAAACTTATTGTAAAATGTTAATATCAATGAGCCGGGCCCCTAGCCTAAGACATCTCCGTGCAAGATTATTGTAAAATGTCAATATCAATGAGCCAGGCCCCTAGCCTAAGATATCTCTGTGTATGCTTTTTGTAAAATGTCAATATCAATGCGCCAGTCCCCTAGCCTAAGACATCTCCGTGCAAGCTTATTGTAAAATGTCAGTACCAATGAGCCAGTCCCCTAGCCTAAGATATCACCATGCAAGCTTATTGTAAATGTCAATCTCAATGAGCCAGTCCCCTAACCTAAGACATCTCCGTGCAAGCTTAATGTAAAATGCCAATACCAATGAGCCAGTCCCCAAGCCTAGGTTATCACCATGCAAGCTTATTGTAAAATGTCAATATCAATGAGCCAGTCCCCTAGCCTAAGATATCTCTGCGGATGCTTATTGTAAAATGTAAATATCAAGGAGCCAGTCCCCTAGCCTAAGAAATCTCCGTGGATGCTTATTGTAAAATGTCAATATCAATGAGCCAGACCCCTAGCATAAGACATCTCCGTGCAAGCTTATTGTAAAGTGTCAATATCAATGAGCCAGTCCCCTAGACTAAGATATCTCTGCGGATGCTTATTGTAAAATGTCAATATCAATGAGCCAGGCCCCTAGCCTAAGACATCTCCATGCAAGCTTATTGTAAAATGTCAATATCAATGAGCCAGTCCCCTAGCCTAAGATATCTCTGCGGATGCTTATTGTAAAATGTCAATATCAATGAGCCAGTCCCCTAGGCTAAGATATCTCTGTGGATGCTTATTGTAAAATGCCAATATCAATGAGCCAGTCCCCTAGCCTAAGATATCTCTGTGGATGCTTATTGTAAAATGTCAATATCAATGAGCCAGGCCCCTAGCCTAGGATATCACCATGCAAGCTTATTGTAAAATGTCAATATCAATGAGCCAGTCCCCTAGCCTAAGATATCTCTGCGGATGCTTATTGAAAATGTCAATAACAATGAGACAGTCCCCTAGCCTAAGACATCTCCGTGGATGCTTATTGTAAAATGTCAATATCAATGAGACAGTCCCCTAGCCTAAGACAGCTCCGTGCAAGCTTATTGTAAAATGTCAATATCAATGAGCCAGTCCCCTAGCCTAGGATATCACCATGCAAGCTTATTGTAAAATGTCAATATCAATGAGCCAGTCCCCTAGTCTAAGATATCTCTGCGGATGCTTATTGTAAGATGTCAATACCAATGAGACAGTCCCCTAGCCTAAGACATCTCCGTGGATGCTTATTGTAAAATGTCAATATCAATGAGACAGTCCGCTAGCCTAAGACATCTCCGTGCAAGCTAATTGTAAAATGTCAATATCAATAAGACAGTCCCCTAGCCTAAGATATCTCTGCGGATGCTTATTGTAAAATGTCAATATCAATGAGACAGTCCCCTAGCCTAGGATATCTCTGTGGATGCTTATTGTAAAATGTCAATATCAATGAGCCAGTCCCCTAGCCTAAGATATCTCTGTGGATGCTTATTGTAAAATGTCAATATCAAGGAGACAGTCCCCTAGCCTAAGACATCTCCGTGCAAGCTTATTGCAAAATGTCAATATCAATGAGACAGTCCCCTAGCCTAAGATATCTCTGTGGATGCTTATTGTAAAATGTCAATATCAATGAGCCAGTCCCCTAGCCTAAGATACCTCTGCAGATGCTTATTGTAAAATGTCAATACCAATGAGACAGTCCCCTAGCCTAAGACATCTCCGTGGATGCTTATTGTAAAATGTCAATATCAACGAGCCAGTCCCCTAGCCTAAGACATCTCCGTGCAAGCTTATTGTAAAATGTCAATATCAATGAGCTAGTCCCCTAGCCTAAGATATCACCATGCAAGCTTATTGTAAAATGTCAATACCAATGAGCCAGTCCCTAGACTAAGATATCTCTGTGGATGCTTATTGTAAAATGTCAATATCAATGAGACAGTCCCCTAGCCTAAGATATCTCTGTGGATGCTTATTGTAAAATGTCAATATCAATGAGCCAGTCCCCTTACCTAGGATATCACCATGCAAGGTTATTGTAAATGTCAATATCAATGAGCCAGTCCCCTAGCCTAAGGCATCTCCGTGCAAGCTTATTGTAAAGTGTCAATATCAATGAGCCAGTCCCCTAGCCTAAGACATCTCCATGCAAGCTTATTGTAAAATGTCAATATCAATGAGCCAGTCCCCTAGCCTAAGATATCTCTGTGGATGCTTATTGTAAAATGTCAGTACCAATGAGCCAGTCCCCTAGCCTAAGATATCACCATGCAAGCTTATTGTAAATGTCAATATCAATGAGCCAGTCCCCTAGCCTAAGACATCTCCGAGGATGCTTATTGTAAAATGTCAATATCAATGAGCCAGGCCTCTAGCCTAAGATATCTCTGCGGATGCTTATTGTAAAATGTCAATATCAATGAGCCAGTCCCCTAGCCTAAGATATCTCCATGCATGCTTATTGTCAAATGTCAATATCAATGAGCCAGTCCCCTAGCCTAAGATATCTCCATGCAAGCTTATTGTAAAATGTTAATATCAATGAGCCAGTCCCCTAGCCTAAGACATCTCTAAGGAGGCTTATTGTAAAATGTCAATATCAATGAGACAGTCCCCTAGCCTAAGATATCTCCATGCAAGCTTATTGTAAAATGTCAATATCAATGAGCCAGGCCCCTAGCCTAAGTCATCTCCGTGCAAGCTTATTGTAAAATGTCAATATCAATGAGCCAGGCCCCTAGCCTAAGATATCTCCGTGCAAGCGTATTGTAAAATGTCAATACCAATGAGCCAGTCCCCTAGCCTAAGACATCTCCGTGCAAGCTTATTGTAAAATGTCAATATCAATGAGCCAGTCCCCTAGCCTAAGACATCTCCATGCAAGCTTATTGTAAAATGTCAATATCAATCAGCCAGTCCCCTAGCCTAAGACATCTCCGTGCAAGCGTATTGTAAAATGTCAATATCAATGAGCCAGTCCCCTAGCCTAAGATATCTCCATGCAAGCCTATTGTTAAATGTATATATCAATGAGCCAGTCCCCTAGCCTAAGACATCCCCGTGCAAGCTTATTGTAAAGTGTCAATATCAATGAGCCAGTCCCCTAGCCTAAGACATCTCCGTGGATGCTTATTGTAAAATGTCAATATCAATGAGCCAGTCCCCTAGCCTAAGACATCTCCGTGCAAGCTTATTGTAAAATGTCAATATCAATGAGCTAGTCCCCTAGCCTAAGACATCTCCGTGCAAGCTTATTGGAAAATGACAATATCAATGAGCCAGTCCCCTAGCCTAAGATATCTCTGTGGATGCTTATTGTAAAATGTCAATATCAATGAGCCAGTCCCCTAGCCTAAGACATCTCCATGCAAGCTTATTGTATAATGTCAATATCAAAGAGCCAGTCCCCTAGCCTAAGACATCTCCGTGGATGCTTATTGTAAAATGTCAATATCAATGAGCCAGGCCCCTAGCCTAAGATATCTCTGTGGATGCTTATTGTAAAATGGCAATACCAATGAGCCAGTCCACTAGCCTAAGATATCTCTGGGGATGCTTATTGTAAAATGTCAATATCAATGAGACAGTCCCCTAGCTTAAGATATCTCCATGCAAACTTATTGTAAAATGTTAATATCAATGAGCCGGGCCCCTAGCCTACGACATCTCCGTGCAAGATTATTGTAGAATGTCAATATCAATGAGCCAGGCCCCTAGCCTAAGATATCTCTGTGTATGCTTTTTGTAAAATGTCAATATCAATGCGCCAGTCCCCTAGCCTAAGACATCTCCGTGCAAGCTTATTGTAAAATGTCAGTACCAATGAGCCAGTCCCCTAGCCTAAGATATCACCATGCAAGCTTATTGTAAATGTCAATCTCAATGAGCCAGTCCCCTAACCTAAGACATCTCCGTGCAAGCTTAATGTAAAATGCCAATACCAATGAGCCAGTCCCCAAGCCTAGGTTATCACCATGCAAGCTTATTGTAAAATGTCAATATCAATGAGCCAGTCCCCTAGCCTAAGATATCTCTGCGGATGCTTATTGTAAAATGTAAATATCAAGGAGCCAGTCCCCTAGCCTAAGAAATCTCCGTGGATGCTTATTGTAAAATGTCAATATCAATGAGCCAGACCCCTAGCATAAGACATCTCCGTGCAAGCTTATTGTAAAGTGTCAATATCAATGAGCCAGTCCCCTAGACTAAGATATCTCTGCGGATGCTTATTGTAAAATGTCAATATCAATGAGCCAGGCCCCTAGCCTAAGACATCTCCATGCAAGCTTATTGTAAAATGTCAATATCAATGAGCCAGTCCCCTAGCCTAAGATATCTCTGCGGATGCTTATTGTAAAATGTCAATATCAATGAGCCAGTCCCCTAGGCTAAGATATCTCTGTGGATGCTTATTGTAAAATGCCAATATCAATGAGCCAGTCCCCTAGCCTAAGATATCTCTGTGGATGCTTATTGTAAAATGTCAATATCAATGAGCCAGGCCCCTAGCCTAGGATATCACCATGCAAGCTTATTGTAAAATGTCAATATCAATGAGCCAGTCCCCTAGCCTAAGATATCTCTGCGGATGCTTATTGTAAAATGTCAATAACAATGAGACAGTCCCCTAGCCTAAGACATCTCCGTGGATGCTTATTGTAAAATGTCAATATCAATGAGACAGTCCCCTAGCCTAAGACAGCTCCGTGCAAGCTTATTGTAAAATGTCAATATCAATGAGCCAGTCCCCTAGCCTAGGATATCACCATGCAAGCTTATTGTAAAATGTCAATATCAATGAGCCAGTCCCCTAGTCTAAGATATCTCTGCGGATGCTTATTGTAAGATGTCAATACCAATGAGACAGTCCCCTAGCCTAAGACATCTCCGTGGATGCTTATTGTAAAATGTCAATATCAATGAGACAGTCCGCTAGCCTAAGACATCTCCGTGCAAGCTAATTGTAAAATGTCAATATCAATAAGACAGTCCCCTAGCCTAAGATATCTCTGCGGATGCTTATTGTAAAATGTCAATATCAATGAGACAGTCCCCTAGCCTAGGATATCTCTGTGGATGCTTATTGTAAAATGTCAATATCAATGAGCCAGTCCCCTAGCCTAAGATATCTCTGTGGATGCTTATTGTAAAATGTCAATATCAAGGAGACAGTCCCCTAGCCTAAGACATCTCCGTGCAAGCTTATTGCAAAATGTCAATATCAATGAGACAGTCCCCTAGCCTAAGATATCTCTGTGGATGCTTATTGTAAAATGTCAATATCAATGAGCCAGTCCCCTAGCCTAAGATACCTCTGCAGATGCTTATTGTAAAATGTCAATACCAATGAGACAGTCCCCTAGCCTAAGACATCTCCGTGGATGCTTATTGTAAAATGTCAATATCAACGAGCCAGTCCCCTAGCCTAAGACATCTCCGTGCAAGCTTATTGTAAAATGTCAATATCAATGAGCTAGTCCCCTAGCCTAAGATATCACCATGCAAGCTTATTGTAAAATGTCAATACCAATGAGCCAGTCCCCTAGACTAAGATATCTCTGTGGATGCTTATTGTAAAATGTCAATATCAATGAGACAGTCCCCTAGCCTAAGATATCTCTGTGGATGCTTATTTTAAAATGTCAATATCAATGAGCCAGTCCCCTTACCTAGGATATCACCATGCAAGGTTATTGTAAATGTCAATATCAATGAGCCAGTCCCCTAGCCTAAGGCATCTCCGTGCAAGCTTATTGTAAAGTGTCAATATCAATGAGCCAGTCCCCTAGCCTAAGATATCTCTGTGGATGCTTATTGTAAAATGTCAATATCAATGAGCCAGTCCCCTAGCCTAAGATATCTCTGTGGATGCTTATTGTAAAATGTCAATATCACTGAGCCAGTACCCTAGCCTAAGACATCTCCGTGCAAGCTTATTGTAAAATGTCAATATCAATGAGCCAGTCCCCTAGCCTAAGACATCTCCATGCAAGCTTATTGTAAAATGTCAATATCAATCAGCCAGTCCCCTAGCCTAAGACATCTCCGTGCAAGCGTATTGTAAAATGTCAATATCAATGAGCCAGTCCCCTAGCCTAAGATATCTCCATGCAAGCTTATTGTAAAATGTCAATACCAATGAGCCAGTCCCCTAGACTAAGATATCTCTGTGGATGCTTATTGTAAAATGTCAATATCAATGAGACAGTCCCCTAGCCTAAGATATCTCCGTGCAAGCTTATTGTAAAATGTCAATATCAATGAGCCAGTCCCCTAGACTAAGATATCTCCATGCAAGCGTATTGTAAAATGTCAATATCAATGAGCCAGTCCCCTAGCCTAAGATATCTCCATGCATGCTTATTGTCAAATGTCAATATCAATGAGCCAGTCCCCTAGCCTAAGATATCTCCATGCAAGCTTATTGTAAAATGTTAATATCAATGAGCCAGTCCCCTAGCCTAAGACATCTCTAAGGAGGCTTATTGTAAAATGTCAATATCAATGAGACAGTCCCCTAGCCTAAGATATCTCCATGCAAGCTTATTGTAAAATGTCAATATCAATGAGCCAGGACCCTAGCCTAAGTCATCTCCGTGCAAGCTTATTGTAAAATGTCAATATCAATGAGCCAGGCCCCTAGCCTAAGATATCTCCGTGCAAGCGTATTGTAAAATGTCAATACCAATGAGCCAGTCCCCTAGCCTAAGACATCTCCGTGCAAGCTTATTGTAAAATGTCAATATCAATGAGCCAGTCCCCTAGCCTAAGACATCTCCATGCAAGCTTATTGTAAAATGTCAATATCAATCAGCCAGTCCCCTAGCCTAAGACATCTCCGTGCAAGCGTATTGTAAAATGTCAATATCAATGAGCCAGTCCCCTAGCCTAAGATATCTCCATGCAAGCCTATTGTTAAATGTATATATCAATGAGCCAGTCCCCTAGCCTAAGACATCCCCGTGCAAGCTTATTGTAAAGTGTCAATATCAATGAGCCAGTCCCCTAGCCTAAGACATCTCCGTGGATGCTTATTGTAAAATGTCAATATCAATGAGCCAGTCCCCTAGCCTAAGACATCTCCGTGCAAGCTTATTGTAAAATGTCAATATCAATGAGCTAGTCCCCTAGCCTAAGACATCTCCGTGCAAGCTTATTGTAAAATGACAATATCAATGAGCCAGTCCCCTAGCCTAAGATATCTCTGTGGATGCTTATTGTAAAATGTCAATATCAATGAGCCAGTCCCCTAGCCTAAGACATCTCCATGCAAGCTTATTGTATAATGTCAATATCAAAGAGCCAGTCCCCTAGCCTAAGACATCTCCGTGGATGCTTATTGTAAAATGTCAATATCAATGAGCCAGGCCCCTAGCCTAAGAAATCTCCGTGCAAGCGTATTGTAAAGTGTCAATATCAATGAGCCAGTCCCGTAGCCTAAGATATCTCTGCGGATGCTTATTGTAAATTTGTCAATATCAATGAGCCAGGCCCCTAGCCTAGGATATCACCATGCAAGCTTATTGTAAAATGTACAATATCAATGAGCCAGTCTCCTAGCCTAAGATATCTCTGCGGATGCTTATGGTAAAATGTCAGTACCTATGAGATAGTCCCCTAGCCTAAGACATCTCCGTGCAAGCTTATTGTAAAATGTCAATATCAATGAGACAGCCCCTAGCCTAAGATATCTCTGCGGATGCTTATTGTAAAATGTCAATACCAATGAGATAGTCCCCTAGCCTAAGACATCTACGTGCAAGCTTATTGTAAAATGTCAATATCAATGAGACAGCCCCTAGCCTAAGATATCTCTGCGGATGCTTATTGTAAAATGTCAATATCAATGAGACAGTCCCCTAGCCTAAGATATCTCTGTGGATGCTTACTGTAAAATGTCAATATCAATGAGCCAGTCCCCTAGCCTAAGATATCTCTGTGGATGCTTATTGTAAAATGTCAATATCAATGAGACAGTCCCCTAGCCTAAGGCATCTCCGTGCAAGCTTATTGTAAAATGTCAATATCAATGAGACAGTCCCCTAGCCTATGATATCTCTGTGGATGCTTATTGTAAAATGTCAATACCAATGAGACAGTCCCCTAGCCTAAGGCATCTCCGTGGATGCTTATTGTAAAATGTCAATATCAATGAGCCAGTCCCCTAGCTTAAGATATCTCCATGCAAGTTTAATGTAAAATGTTAATATCAATGAGCCAGACCCCTAGCCTAAGACATCTCCGTGCAAGATTATTGTAAAATGTCAATATCAATGACCAGGCCCCTAGCCTAAGATATCTCTGTATGCTTTTTGTAAAATGTCAATATCAATGCGCCAGTCCCCTAGCCTAAGACATCTCCGTTCTAGCTTATTGTAAAATGTCAATACCAATGACCCAGTCCCCTAGCCTAAGATATCACCATGCAAGCTTCTTGTAAATGTCAATATCAATGAGCCAGTCACCTTGCCTAGGATATCACCATGCAAGCTTATTGTAAATGTCAATCTCAATGAGCCAGTCCCCTAACCTAAGACATCTCCGTGCAAGCTTAATGTAAAATGCCAATAAGAATGGGCCAGTCCCCCAGCCTAAGATATCACCATGCAAGCTTATTGTAAAGTGTCAATATCAATGAGCCAGTCCCCTAGCCTAAGATATAACCATGCAAGCGTATTGTAAAATGTCAACATCAATGAGCCAGTCCCCTACGCTAAGATATCACCGTGCAAGCTTATTGTAAAGTGTCAATATCAATGAGCCAGTCCCCTAGCCTAAGATATCTATGTGGATGCTTATTGTAAAATGTCAATATCAATGAGCCAGTCCCCTAGCCTAAGATATCTCTGTGGATGCTTATTGTAAAATGTCAATATCAATGAGCCAGTCCCCTAGCCTAAGATATCTCTGTGGATGCTAATTGTAAAATGTGAATACCAATGAGCAAGTCCACTAGCCTTAGATATCTCTGTGGATGCTTATTGTAAAATGTCAATATCAATGAGACAGTCCCCTAGCCTAAGATATCTCCATGCAAGCTTATTGTAAAATGTCAATATCAATGAGCCAGGCCCCTAGCCTAAGACATCTCCGTGCAAGATTATTGTAAAATGTCAATATCAATGAGCCAGGCCCCTAGCCTAAGAAATCTGTGTGGATGCTTATTGTAAAATGTCAATATCAATGAGCCAGTCCCCTAGCCTAAGACATCTCCGTGCAAGCTTATTGTAAAATGTCAATACCAATGAGCCAGTCCCCTAGCCTAAGACATCTCCATGCATGCTTATTGTAAAATGTAAATATCAATGAGCCAGTCCCCTAGCCTAAGACATCTCCGTGGAGGCTTATTGTAAAATGTCAATATCAATGAGCCAGACCCCTAGCATAAGACATCTCCGTGCAAGCTTATTGTAAAATGTCAATATCAATGAGCCAGTCCCCTAGCCTAAGATATCTCTGCGGATGCTTATTGTAAAATGTCAATATCAATGAGCCAGGCCCCTAGCCTAAGACATCTCCATGCAAGCTTATTGTAAAATGTCAATATCAATGAGCCAGTCCCCTAGCCTAAGATATCTCTGCGGATGCTTATTGTAAAATGTCAATATCAATGAGCCAGTCCCCTAGCCTAAGACATCTCCATGCAAGCTTATTGTAAAATGTCAATATCAATGAGCCAGTCCCCTAGCCTAAGACATCTCCGTGGATGCTTATTGTAAAATGTCAATATCAATGAGCCAGGCCCCTAGCCTAAGAAATCTCCGTGCAAGCGTATTGTAAAGTGTCAATATCAATGAGCCAGTCCCCTAGCCTAAGATATCTCTGCGGATGCTTATTGTAAAATGTCAATACCAATGAGATAGTCCCCTAGCCTAAGACATCTCCGTGCAAGCTTATTGTAAAATGTCAATATCAATGAGAGAGCCCCTAGCCTAAGATATCTCTGCGGATGCTTATTGTAAAATGTCAATACCAATGAGATAGTCCCCTAGCCTAAGGCATCTCCGTGCAAGCTTATTGTAAAATGTCAATATCAATGAGCCAGTCACCTAGCCTAAGATATCTCTGTGGATGCTTATTGTAAAATGTCAATATCAATGAGCCAGTCCCCTAGCCTAAGATATCTCTGTGGATGCTAATTTTAAAATGTGAATACCAATGAGCCAGTCCACTAGCCTAAGATATCTCTGTGGATGCTTATTGTAAAATGTCAATATCAATGAGACAGTCCCCTAGCCTAAGATATCTCCATGCAAGCTTATTGTAAAATGTCAATATCAATGAGCCAGGCCCCTAGCCTAAGACATCTCCGTGCAAGATTATTGTAAAACGTCAATATCAATGAGCCAGGCCCCTAGCCTAAGAAATCTCTGTGGATGCTTATTGTAAAATGTCAATATCAATGAGCCAGTCCCCTAGCCTAAGACATCTCCGTGCAAGCTTATTGTAAAATGTCAATACCAATGAGCCAGTCCTCTAGCCTAAGACATCTCCATGCAAGCTTATTGTAAAATGTCAATATCAATGAGCCAGTCCCCTAGCCTAAGATATCTCTGCGGATGCTTATTGTAAAATGTCAATATCAATGAGCCAGTACCCTAGCCTAAGATATCTCTGTGGATGCTTATTGTAAAATGTCAATATCAATGAGCCAGTCCCCTAGCCTAAGACATCTCCGTGCAAGCTTATTGTAAAATGTCAATATCAATGAGACAGGCCCTAGCCTAAGATATCTCTGCGGATGCTTATTGTAAAATGTCAATATCAATGAGACAGTCCCCTAGCCTAAGATATCTCTGTGGATGCTTATTGTAAAATGTCAATATCAATGAGCCAGTACCCTAGCCTAAGATATCTCTGTGGATGCATATTGTAAAATGTCAATATCAAGGAGACAGTCCCCTAGCCTAAGACATCTCCGTGCAAGCTTATTGTAAAATGTCAATATCAATGAGCCAGTCCCCTAGCCTAGGATATCACCATGCAAGCTTATTGTAAAATGTCAATATCAATGAGCCAGTCCCGTAGCCTAAGATATCTATGCGGATGCTTATTGTAAATTTGTCAATATCAATGAGCCAGGCCCCTAGCCTAGGATATCACCATGCAAGCTTATTGTAAAATGTACAATATCAATGAGCCAGTCTCCTAGCCTAAGATATCTCTGCGGATGCTTATTGTAAAATGTCAGTACCAATGAGATAGTCCCCTAGCCTAAGACATCTCCGTGCAAGCTTATTGTAAAATGTCAATATCAATGAGACAGCCCCTAGCCTAAGATATCTCTGCGGATGCTTATTGTAAAATGTCAATACCAATGAGATAGTCCCCTAGCCTAAGACATCTACGTGCAAGCTTATTGTAAAATGTCAATATCAATGAGACAGCCCCTAGCCTAAGATATCTCTGCGGATGCTTATTGTAAAATGTCAATATCAATGAGACAGTCCCCTAGCCTAAGATATCTCTGTGGATGCTTACTGTAAAATGTCAATATCAATGAGCCAGTCCCCTAGCCTAAGATATCTCTGTGGATGCTTATTGTAAAATGTCAATATCAATGTGACAGTCCCCTAGCCTAAGACATCTCCGTGCAAGCTTATTGTAAAATGTCAATATCAATGAGACAGTCCCCTAGCCTATGATATCTCTGTGGATGCTTATTGTAAAATGTCAATACCAATGAGACAGTCCCCTAGCCTAAGGCATCTCCGTGGATGCTTATTGTAAAATGTCAATATCAATGAGCCAGTCCCCTAGCTTAAGATATCTCCATGCAAGTTTAATGTAAAATGTTAATATCAATGAGCCAGACCCCTAGCCTAAGACATCTCCGTGCAAGATTATTGTAAAATGTCAATATCAATGAGCCAGGCCCCTAGCCTAAGATATCTCTGTATGCTTTTTGTAAAATGTCAATATCAATGCGCCAGTCCCCTAGCCTAAGACATCTCCGTTCAAGCTTATTGTAAAATGTCAATACCAATGACCCAGTCCCCTAGCCTAAGATATCACCATGCAAGCTTCTTGTAAATGTGAATATCAATGAGCCAGTCACCTTGCCTAGGATATCACCATGCAAGCTTATTGTAAATGTCAATCTCAATGAGCCAGTCCCCTAACCTAAGACATCTCCGTGCAAGCTTAATGTAAAATGCCAATAAGAATGGGCCAGTCCCCCAGCCTAAGATATCACCATGCAAGCTTATTGTAAAGTGTCAATATCAATGAGCCAGTCCCCTAGCCTAAGATATAACCATGCAAGCGTATTGTAAAATGTCAACATCAATGAGCCAGTCCCCTACGCTAAGATATCACCGTGCAAGCTTATTGTAAAGTGTCAATATCAATGAGCCAGTCCCCTAGCCTAAGATATCTCTGGGGATGCTTATTGTAAAATGTCAATATCAATGAGACAGTCCCCTAGCTTAAGATATCTCCATGCAAACTTATTGTAAAATGTTAATATCTATGAGCCGGGCCCCTAGCCTAAGACATCTCCGTGCAAGATTATTGTAAAATGTCAATATCAATGAGCCAGGCCCCTAGCCTAAGATATCTCTGTGTATGCTTTTTGTAAAATGTCAATATCAATGCGCCAGTCCCCTAGCCTAAGACATCTCCGTGCAAGCTTATTGTAAAATGTCAGTACCAATGAGCCAGTCCCCTAGCCTAAGATATCACCATGCAAGCTTATTGTAAATGTCAATCTCAATGAGCCAGTCCCCTAACCTAAGACATCTCCGTGCAAGCTTAATGTAAAATGCCAATACCAATGAGCCAGTCCCCAAGCCTAGGTTATCACCATGCAAGCTTATTGTAAAATGTCAATATCAATGAGCCAGTCCCCTAGCCTAAGATATCTCTGCGGATGCTTATTGTAAAATGTAAATATCAATGAGCCAGTCCCCTAGCCTAAGAAATCTCCGTGGATGCTTATTGTAAAATGTCAATATCAATGAGCCAGACCCCTAGCATAAGAAATCTCCGTGCAAGCTTATTGTAAAGTGTCAATATCAATGAGCCAGTCCCCTAGACTAAGATATCTCTGCGGATGCTTATTGTAAAATGTCAATATCAATGAGCCAGGCCCCTAGCCTAAGACATCTCCATGCAAGCTTATTGTAAAATGTCAATATCAATGAGCCAGTCCCCTAGCCTAAGATATCTCTGCGGATGCTTATTGTAAAATGTCAATATCAATGAGCCAGTCCCCTAGGCTAAGATATCTCTGTGGATGCTTATTGTAAAATGTCAATATCAATGAGCCAGGCCCCTAGCCTAGGATATCACCATGCAAGCTTATTGTAAAATGTCAATATCAATGAGCCAGTCCCCTAGTCTAAGATATCTCTGCGGATGCTTATTGTAAGATGTCAATACCAATGAGACAGTCCCCTAGCCTAAGACATCTCCGTGGATGCTTATTGTAAAATGTCAATATCAATGAGACAGTCCCCTAGCCTAAGACATCTCCGTGCAAGCTAATTGTAAAATGTCAATATCAATAAGACAGTCCCCTAGCCTAAGATATCTCTGCGGATGCTTATTGTAAAATGTCAATATCAATGAGACAGTCCCCTAGCCTAGGATATCTCTGTGGATGCTTATTGTAAAATGTCAATATCAATGAGCCAGTCCCCTAGCCTAAGATATCTCTGTGGATGCTTATTGTAAAATGTCAATATCAAGGAGACAGTCCCCTAGCCTAAGACATCTCCGTGCAAGCTTATTGCAAAATGTCAATATCAATGAGACAGTCCCCTAGCCTAAGATATCTCTGTGGATGCTTATTGTAAAATGTCAATATCAATGAGCCAGTCCCCTAGCCTAAGATACCTCTGCAGATGCTTATTGTAAAATGTAAATACCAATGAGACAGTCCCCTAGCCTAAGACATCTCCGTGGATGCTTATTGTAAAATGTCAATATCAACGAGCAAGTCCCCTAGCCTAAGACATCTCCGTGCAAGCTTATTGTAAAATGTCAATATCAATGAGACATTCCCCTAGCCTAAGATATCACCATGCAAGCTTATTGTAAAATGTCAATACCAATGAGCCAGTCCCCTAGACTAAGATATCTCTGTGGATGCTTATTGTAAAATGTCAATATCAATGAGACAGTCCCCTAGCCTAAGATATCTCTGTGGATGCTTATTGTAAAATGTCAATATCAATGAGCCAGTCCCCTTACCTAGGACATCACCATGCAAGGTTATTGTAAATGTCAATATCAATGAGCCAGTCCCCTAGCCTAAGGCATCTCCGTGCAAGCTTATTGTAAAGTGTCAATATCAATGAGCCAGTCCCCTAGCCTAAGATATCTCTGTGGATGCTTATTGTAAAATGTCAATATCAATGAGCCAGTCCCCTAGCCTAAGATATCTCTGTGGATGCTTATTGTAAAATGTCAGTACCAATGAGCCAGTCCCCTAGCCTAAGATATCACCATGCAAGCTTATTGTAAATGTCAATATCAATGAGCCAGTCCCCTAGCCTAAGACATCTCCGAGGATGCTTATTGTAAAATGTCAATATCAATGAGCAAGGCCCCTAGCCTAAGATATCTCTGCGGATGCTTATTGTAAAATGTCAATATCACTGAGCCAGTACCCTAGCCTAAGACATCTCCGTGCAAGCTTATTGTAAAATGTCAATATCAATGAGCCAGTCCCCTAGCCTAAGATATCTCCGTGCAAGCTTATTGTAAAATGTCAATATCAATGAGCCAGTCCCCTAGACTAAGATATCTCCATGCAAGCTTATTGTAAAATGTCAATATCAATGAGCCAGTCCCCTAGCCTAAGATATCTCCATGCATGCTTATTGTCAAATGTCAATATCAATGAGCCAGTCCCCTAGCCTAAGATATCTCCATGCAAGCTTATTGTAAAATGTTAATATCAATGAGCCAGTCCCCTAGCCTAAGACATCTCTAAGGAGGCTTATTGTAAAATGTCAATATCAATGAGACAGTCCCCTAGCCTAAGATATCTCCATGCAAGCTTATTGTAAAATGTCAATATCAATGAGCCAGCCCCCTAGCCTAAGTCATCTCCGTGCAAGCTTATTGTAAAATGTCAACATCAATGAGCCAGGCCCCTAGCCTAAGATATCTCCGTGCAAGCGTATTGTAAAATGTCAATACCAATGAGCCAGTCTCCTAGCCTAAGACATCTCCGTGCAAGCTTATTGTAAAATGTCAATATCAATGAGCCAGTCCCCTAGCCTAAGACATCTCCATGCAAGCTTATTGTAAAATGTCAATATCAATCAGCCAGTCCCCTAGCCTAAGACATCTCCGTGCAAGCGTATTGTAAAATGTCAATATCAATGAGCCAGTCCCCTAGCCTAAGATATCTCCATGCAAGCCTATTGTTAAATGTATATATCAATGAGCCAGTCCCCTAGCCTAAGACATCCCCGTGCAAGCTTATTGTAAAGTGTCAATATCAATGAGCCAGTCCCCTAGCCTAAGACATCTCCGTGGATGCTTATTGTAAAATGTCAATATCAATGAGCCAGTCCCCTAGCCTAAGACATCTCCGTGCAAGCTTATTGTAAAATGTCAATATCAATGAGCTAGTCCCCTAGCCTAAGACATCTCCGTGCAAGCTTATTGTAAAATGACAATATCAATGAGCCAGTCCCCTAGCCTAAGATATCTCTGTGGATGCTTATTGTAAAATGTCAATATCAATGAGCCAGTCCCCTAGCCTAAGACATGTCCATGCAAGCTTATTGTATAATGTCAATATCAAAGAGCCAGTCCCCTAGCCTAAGACATCTCCGTGGATGCTTATTGTAAAATGTCAATATCAATGAGCCAGGCCCCTAGCCTAAGAAATCTCCGTGCAAGCGTATTGTAAAGTGTCAATATCAATGAGCCAGTCCCGTAGCCTAAGATATCTCTGGGGATGCTTATTGTAAATTTGTCAATATCAATGAGCCAGGCCCCTAGCCTAGGATATCACCATGCAAGCTTATTGTAAAATGTACAATATCAATGAGCCAGTCTCCTAGCCTAAGATATCTCTGCGGATGCTTATTGTAAAATGTCAGTACCAATGAGATAGTCCCCTAGCCTAAGACATCTCCGTGCAAGCTTATTGTAAAATGTCAATATCAATGAGAGAGCCCCTAGCCTAAGATATCTCTGCGGATGCTTATTGTAAAATGTCAATACCAATGAGATAGTCCCCTAGCCTAAGACATCTACGTGCAAGCTTATTGTAAAATGTCAATATCAATGAGACAGCCCCTAGCCTAAGATATCTCTGCGGATGCTTATTGTAAAATGTCAATATCAATGAGACAGTCCCCTAGCCTAAGATATCTCTGTGGATGCTTACTGTAAAATGTCAATATCAATGAGCCAGTCCCCTAGCCTAAGATATCTCTGTGGATGCTTATTGTAAAATGTCAATATCAATGAGACAGTCCCCTAGCCTAAGACATCTCCGTGCAAGCTTATTGTAAAATGTCAATATCAATGAGACAGTCCCCTAGCCTATGATATCTCTGTGGATGCTTATTGTAAAATGTCAATATCAATGAGCCAGTCCCCTAGCTTAAGATATCTCCATGCAAGTTTAATGTAAAATGTTAATATCAATGAGCCAGACCCCTAGCCTAAGACATCTCCGTGCAAGATTATTGTAAAATGTCAATATCAATGAGCCAGGCCCCTAGCCTAAGATATCTCTGTATGCTTTTTGTAAAATGTCAATACCAATGACCCAGTCCCCTAGCCTAAGATATCACCATGCAAGCTTCTTGTAAATGTCAATATCAATGAGCCAGTCACCTTGCCTAGGATATCACCATGCAAGCTTATTGTAAATGTCAATCTCAATGAGCCAGTCCCCTAACCTAAGACATCTCCGTGCAAGCTTAATGTAAAATGCCAATAAGAATGGGCCAGTCCCCCAGCCTAAGATATCACCATGCAAGCTTATTGTAAAGTGTCAATATCAATGAGCCAGTCCCCTAGCCTAAGATATAACCATGCAAGCGTATTGTAAAATGTCAACATCAATGAGCCAGTCCCCTACGCTAAGATATCACCGTGCAAGCTTATTGTAAAGTGTCAATATCAATGAGCCAGTCCCCTAGCCTAAGATATCTATGTGGATGCTTATTGTAAAATGTCAATATCAATGAGCCAGTCCCCTAGCCTAAGATATCTCTGTGGATGCTTATTGTAAAATGTCAATATCAATGAGCCAGTCCCCTAGCCTAAGATATCTCTGTGGATGCTAATTGTAAAATGTGAATACCAATGAGCAAGTCCACTAGCCTTAGATATCTCTGTGGATGCTTATTGTAAAATGTCAATATCAATGAGACAGTCCCCTAGCCTAAGATATCTCCATGCAAGCTTATTGTAAAATGTCAATATCAATGAGCCAGGCCCCTAGCCTAAGACATCTCCGTGCAAGATTATTGTAAAATGTCAATATCAATGAGCCAGGCCCCTAGCCTAAGAAATCTCTGTGGATGCTTATTGTAAAATGTCAATATCAATGAGCCAGTCCCCTAGCCTTAGACATCTCCGTGCAAGCTTATTGTAAAATGTCAATACCAATGAGCCAGTCCCCTAGCCTAAGACATCTCCATGCATGCTTATTGTAAAATGAAAATATCAATGAGCCAGTCCCCTAGCCTAAGACATCTCCGTGGAGGCTTATTGTAAAATGTCAATATCAATGAGCCAGACCCCTAGCATAAGACATCTCCGTGCAAGCTTATTGTAAAATGTCAATATCAATGAGCCAGTCCCCTAGCCTAAGATATCTCTGCGGCTGCTTATTGTAAAATGTCAATATCAATGAGCCAGGCCCCTAGCCTAAGACATCTCCATGCAAGCTTATTGTAAAATGTCAATATCAATGAGCCAGTCCCCTAGCCTAAGATATCTCTGCGGATGCTTATTGTAAAATGTCAATATCAATGAGCCAGTCCCCTAGCCTAAGACATCTCCATGCAAGCTTATTGTAAAATGTCAATATCAATGAGCCAGTCCCCTAGCCTAAGACATCTCCGTGGATGCTTATTGTAAAATGTCAATATCAATGAGCCAGGCCCCTAGCCTAAGAAATCTCCGTGCAAGCGTATTGTAAAGTGTCAATATCAATGAGCCAGTCCCCTAGCCTAAGATATCTCTGCGGATGCTTATTGTAAAATGTCAATACCAATGAGATAGTCCCCTAGCCTAAGACATCTCCGTGCAAGCTTATTGTAAAATGTCAATATCAATGAGAGAGCCCCTAGCCTAAGATATCTCTGCGGATGCTTATTGTAAAATGTCAATACCAATGAGATAGTCCCCTAGCCTAAGGCATCTCCGTGCAAGCTTATTGTAAAATGTCAATATCAATGAGACAGCCCCTAGCCTAAGATATCTCTGCGGATGCTTATTGTAAAATGTAAATATCTATGAGACAGTCCCCTAGCCTAAGATATCTCTGTGGATGCTTATTGTAAAATGTCAATATCAATGAGCCAGTCCCCTAGCCTAAGATATCTCTGTGGATGCTTATTGTAAAATGTCAATATCAATGAGACAGTCCCCTAGCCTAAGACATCTCCGTGCAAGCTTATTGTAAAGTGTCAATATCAATGAGCCAGTCCCCTAGCCTAAGATATAACCATGCAAGCGTATTGTAAAATGTCAACATCAATGAGCCAGTCCCCTACGCTAAGATATCATCGTGCAAGCTTATTGTAAAGTGTCAATATCAATGAGCCAGTCCCCTAGCCTAAGATATCTATGTGGATGCTTATTGTAAAATGTCAATATCAATGAGCCAGTCACCTAGCCTAAGATATCTCTGTGGATGCTTATTGTAAAATGTCAATATCAATGAGCCAGTCCCCTAGCCTAAGATATCTTTGTGGATGCTAATTTTAAAATGTGAATACCAATGAGCCAGTCCACTAGCCTAAGATATCTCTGTGGATGCTTATTGTAAAATGTCAATATCAATGAGACAGTCCCCTAGCCTAAGATATCTCCATGGAAGCTTATTGTAAAATGTCAATATCAATGAGCCAGGCCCCTAGCCTAAGACATCTCCGTGCAAGATTATTGTAAAACGTCAATATCAATGAGCCAGGCCCCTAGCCTAAGAAATCTCTGTGGATGCTTATTGTAAAATGTCAATATCAATGAGCCAGTCCCCTAGCCTAAGACATCTCCGTGCAAGCTTATTGTAAAATGTCAATACCAATGAGCCAGTCCTCTAGCGTAAGACATCTCCATGCAAGCTTATTGTAAAATGTCAATATCAATGAGCCAGTCCCCTAGCCTAAGATATCTCTGCGGATGCTTATTGTAAAATGTCAATATCAATGAGCCAGTACCCTAGCCTAAGATATCTCTGTGGATGCTTATTGTAAAATGTCAATATCAATGAGCCAGTCCCCTAGCCTAAGACATCTCCGTGCAAGCTTATTGTAAAATGTCAATATCAATGAGACAGGCCCTAGCCTAAGATATCTCTGCGGATGCTTATTGTAAAATGTCAATATCAATGAGACAGTCCCCTAGCCTAAGATATCTCTGTGGATGCTTATTGTAAAATGTCAATATCAATGAGCCAGTCCCCTAGCCTAAGATATCTCTGTGGATGCATATTGTAAAATGTCAATATCAAGGAGACAGTCCCCTAGCCTAAGACATCTCCGTGCAAGCTTATTGTAAAATGTCAATATCAATGAGCCAGTCCCCTAGCCTAGGATATCACCATGCAAGCTTATTGTAAAATGTCAATATCAATGAGCCAGTCCCGTAGCCTAAGATATCTATGCGGATGCTTATTGTAAATTTGTCAATATCAATGAGCCAGGCCCCTAGCCTAGGATATCACCATGCAAGCTTATTGTAAAATGTACAATATCAATGAGCCAGTCTCCTAGCCTAAGATATCTCTGCGGATGCTTATTGTAAAATGTCAGTACCAATGAGATAGTCCCCTAGCCTAAGACATCTCCGTGCAAGCTTATTGTAAAATGTCAATATCAATGAGACAGCCCCTAGCCTAAGATATCTCTGCGGATGCTTATTGTAAAATGTCAATACCAATGAGATAGTCCCCTAGCCTAAGACATCTACGTGCAAGCTTATTGAAAAATGTCAATATCAATGAGACAGCCCCTAGCCTAAGATATCTCTGCGGATGCTTATTGTAAAATGTCAATATCAATGAGACAGTCCCCCAGCCTAAGATATCTCTGTGGATGCTTACTGTAAAATGTCAATATCAATGAGCCAGTCCCCTAGCCTAAGATATCTCTGTGGATGCTTATTGTAAAATGTCAATATCAATGAGACAGTCCCCTAGCCTAAGACATCTCCGTGCAAGCTTATTGTAAAATGTCAATATCAATGAGACAGTCCACTAGCCTATGATATCTCTGTGGATGCTTATTGTAAAATGTCAATACCAATGAGACAGTCCCCTAGCCTAAGGCATCTCCGTGGATGCTTATTGTAAAATGTCAATATCAATGAGCCAGTCCCCTAGCTTAAGATATCTCCATGCAAGTTTAATGTAAAATGTTAATATCAATGAGCCAGACCCCTAGCCTAAGACATCTCCGTGCAAGATTATTGTAAAATGTCAATATCAATGAGCCAGGCCCCTAGCCTAAGATATCTCTGTATGCTTTTTGTAAAATGTCAATATCAATGCGCCAGTCCCCTAGCCTAAGACATCTCCGTTCAAGCTTATTGTAAAATGTCAATACCAATGACCCAGTCCCCTAGCCTAAGATATCACCATGCAAGCTTCTTGTAAATGTCAATATCAATGAGCCAGTCACCTTGCCTAGGATATCACCATGCAAGCTTATTGTAAATGTCAATCTCAATGAGCCAGTCCCCTAACCTAAGACATCTCCGTGCAAGCTTAATGTAAAATGCCAATAAGAATGGGCCACTCCCCCAGCCTAAGATATCACCATGCAAGCTTATTGTAAAGTGTCAATATCAATGAGCCAGTCCCCTAGCCTAAGATATAACCATGCAAGCGTATTGTAAAATGTCAACATCAATGAGCCAGTCCCCTACGCTAAGATATCACCGTGCAAGCGTATTGTAAAGTGTCAATATCAATGAGCCAGTCCCCTAGCCTAAGATATCTATGTGGATGCTTATTGTAAAATGTCAATATCAATGAGCCAGTCCCCTAGCCTAAGATATCTCTGTGGATGCTTATTGTAAAATGTCAATATCAATGAGCCAGTCCCCTAGCCTAAGATATCTCTGTGGATGCTAATTGTAAAATGTGAATACCAATGAGCAAGTCCACTAGCCTTAGATACCTCTGTGGATGCTTATTGTAAAATGTCAATATCAATGAGACAGTCCCCTAGCCTAAGATATCTCCGTGCAAGATTATTGTAAAATGTCAATATCAATGAGCCAGGCCCCTAGCCTAAGAAATCTCTGTGGATGCTTATTGTAAAATGTCAATATCAATGAGCCAGTCCCCTAGCCTAAGACATCTCCGTGCAAGCTTATTGTAAAATGTCAATACCAATGAGCCAGTCCCCTAGCCTAAGACATCTCCATGCATGCTTATTGTAAAATGTAAATATCAATGAGCCAGTCCCCTAGCCTAAGACATCTCCGTGGAGGCTTATTGTAAAATGTCAATATCAATGAGCCAGACCCCTAGCATAAGACATCTCCGTGCAAGCTTATTGTAAAATGTCAATATCAATGAGCCAGTCCCCTAGCCTAAGATATCTCTGCGGATGCTTATTGTAAAATGTCAATATCAATGAGCCAGGCCCCTAGCCTAAGACATCTCCATGCAAACTTATTGTAAAATGTCAATATCAATGAGCCAGTCCCCTAGCCTAAGATATCTCTGCGGATGCTTATTGTAAAATGTCAATATCAATGAGCCAGTCCCCTAGCCTAAGAGATCTCCATGCAAGCTTATTGTAAAATGTCAATATCAATGAGCCAGTCCCCTAGCCTAAGACATCTCCGTGGATGCTTATTGTAAAATGTCAATATCAATGAGCCAGGCCTCTAGCCTAAGAAATCTCCGTGCAAGCGTATTGTAAAGTGTCAATATCAATGAGCCAGTCCCCTAGCCTAAGATATCTCTGCGGATGCTTATTGTAAAATGTCAATACCAATGAGATAGTCCCCTAGCCTAAGACATCTCCGTGCAAGCTTATTGTAAAATGTCAATATCAATGAGAGAGCCCCTAGCCTAAGATATCTCTGCGGATGCTTATTGTAAAATGTCAATACCAATGAGATAGTCCCCTAGCCTAAGGCATCTCCGTGCAAGCTTATTGTAAAATGTCAATATCAATGAGACAGCCCCTAGCCTAAGATATCTCTGCGGATGCTTATTGTAAAATGTCAATATCTATGAGACAGTCCCCTAGCCTAAGATATCTCTGTGGATGCTTATTGTAAAATGTCAATATCAATGAGCCAGTCCCCTAGCCTAAGATATCTCTGTGGATGCTTATTGTAAAATGTCAATATCAATGAGACAGTCCCCTAGCCTAAGACATCTCCGTGCAAGCTTATTGTAAAGTGTCAATATCAATGAGCCAGTCCCCTAGCCTAAGATATAACCATGCAAGCGTATTGTAAAATGTCAACATCAATGAGCCAGTCCCCTACGCTAAGATATCACCGTGCAAGCTTATTGTAAAGTGTCAATATCAATGAGCCAGTCCCCTAGCCTAAGATATCTATGTGGATGCTTATTGTAAAATGTCAATATCAATGAGCCAGTCACCTAGCCTAAGATATCTCTGTGGATGCTTATTGTAAAATGTCAATATCAATGAGCCAGTCCCCTAGCCTAAGATATCTCTGTGGATGCTAATTTTAAAATGTGAATACCAATGAGCCAGTCCACTAGCCTAAGATATCTCTGTGGATGCTTATTGTAAAATGTCAATATCAATGAGACAGTCCCCTAGCCTAAGATATCTCCATGCAAGCTTATTGTAAAATGTCAATATCAATGAGCCAGTCCCCTAGCCTAGGATATCACCATGCAAGCTTATTGTAAAATGTCAATATCAATGAGCCAGTCCCGTAGCCTAAGATATCTATGCGGATGCTTATTGTAAATTTGTCAATATCAATGAGCCAGGCCCCTAGCCTAAGACATCTCCGTGCAAGATTATTGTAAAACGTCAATATCAATGAGCCAGGCCCCTAGCCTAAGAAATCTCTGTGGATGCTTATTGTAAAATGTCAATATCAATGAGCCAGTCCCCTAGCCTAAGACATCTCCGTGCAAGCTTATTGTAAAATGTCAATACCAATGAGCCAGTCCCCTAGCCTAAGACATCTCCGTGCAAGCTTATTGTAAAATGTCAATACCAATGAGCCAGTCCTCTAGCCTAAGACATCTCCATGCAAGCTTATTGTAAAATGTCAATATCAATGAGCCAGGCCCCTAGCCTAAGACATCTCCGTGCAAGATTATTGTAAAACGTCAATATCAATGAGCCAGGCCCCTAGCCTAAGAAATCTCTGTGGATGCTTATTGTAAAATGTCAATATCAATGAGCCAGTCCCCTAGCCTAAGACATCTCCGTGCAAGCTTATTGTAAAATGTCAATACCAATGAGCCAGTCCTCTAGCGTAAGACATCTCCATGCAAGCTTATTGTAAAATGTCAATATCAATGAGCCAGTCCCCTAGCCTAAGATATCTCTGCGGATGCTTATTGTAAAATGTCAATATCAATGAGCCAGTACCCTAGCCTAAGATATCTCTGTGGATGCTTATTGTAAAATGTCAATATCAATGAGCCAGTCCCCTAGCCTAAGACATCTCCGTGCAAGCTTATTGTAAAATGTCAATATCAATGAGAAAGGCCCTAGCCTAAGATATCTCTGCGGATGCTTATTGTAAAATGTCAATATCAATGAGACAGTCCCCTAGCCTAAGATATCTCTGTGGATGCTTATTGTAAAATGTCAATATCAATGAGCCAGTCCCCTAGCCTAAGATATCTCTGTGGATGCATATTGTAAAATGTCAATATCAAGGAGACAGTCCCCTAGCCTAAGACATCTCCGTGCAAGCTTATTGTAAAATGTCAATATCAATGAGCCAGTCCCCTAGCCTAGGATATCACCATGCAAGCTTATTGTAAAATGTCAATATCAATGAGCCAGTCCCGTAGCCTAAGATATCTATGCGGATGCTTATTGTAAATTTGTCAATATCAATGAGCCAGGCCCCTAGCCTAGGATATCACCATGCAAGCTTATTGTAAAATGTACAATATCAATGAGCCAGTCTCCTAGCCTAAGATATCTCTGCGGATGCTTATTGTAAAATGTCAGTACCAATGAGATAGTCCCCTAGCCTAAGACATCTCCGTGCAAGCTTATTGTAAAATGTCAATATCAATGAGACAGCCCCTAGCCTAAGATATCTCTGCGGATGCTTATTGTAAAATGTCAATACCAATGAGATAGTCCCCTAGCCTAAGACATCTACGTGCAAGCTTATTGAAAAATGTCAATATCAATGAGACAGCCCCTAGCCTAACATATCTCTGCGGATGCTTATTGTAAAATGTCAATATCAATGAGACAGTCCCCTAGCCTAAGATATCTCTGTGGATGCTTACTGTAAAATGTCAATATCAATGAGCCAGTCCCCTAGCCTAAGATATCTCTGTGGATGCTTATTGTAAAATGTCAATATCAATGAGACAGTCCCCTAGCCTAAGACATCTCCGTGCAAGCTTATTGTAAAATGTCAATATCAATGAGACAGTCCCCTAGCCTATGATATCTCTGTGGATGCTTATTGTAAAATGTCAATACCAATGAGACAGTCCCCTAGCCTAAGGCATCTCCGTGGATGCTTATTGTAAAATGTCAATATCAATGAGCCAGTCCCCTAGCTTAAGATATCTCCATGCAGGTTTAATGTAAAATGTTAATATCAATGAGCCAGACCCCTAGCCTAAGACATCTCCGTGCAAGATTATTGTAAAATGTCAATATCAATGAGCCAGGCCCCTAGCCTAAGATATCTCTGTATGCTTTTTGTAAAATGTCAATATCAATGCGCCAGTCCCCTAGCCTAAGACATCTCCGTTCAAGCTTATTGTAAAATGTCAATACCAATGACCCAGTCCCCTAGCCTAAGATATCACCATGCAAGCTTCTTGTAAATGTCAATATCAATGAGCCAGTCACCTTGCCTAGGATATCACCATGCAAGCTTATTGTAAATGTCAATCTCAATGAGCCAGTCCCCTAACCTAAGACATCTCCGTGCAAGCTTAATGTAAAATGCCAATAAGAATGGGCCAGTCCCCCAGCCTAAGATATCACCATGCAAGCTTATTGTAAAGTGTCAATATCAATGAGCCAGTCCCCTAGCCTAAGATATAACCATGCAAGCGTATTGTAAAATGTCAACATCAATGAGCCAGTCCCCTACGCTAAGATATCACCGTGCAAGCGTATTGTAAAGTGTCAATATCAATGAGCCAGTCCCCTAGCCTAAGATATCTATGTGGATGCTTATTGTAAAATGTCAATATCAATGAGCCAGTCCCCTAGCCTAAGATATCTCTGTGGATGCTAATTGTAAAATGTGAATACCAATGAGCAAGTCCACTAGCCTTAGATACCTCTGTGGATGCTTATTGTAAAATGTCAATATCAATGAGACAGTCCCCTAGCCTAAGATATCTCCATGCAAGCTTATTGTAAAATGTCAATATCAATGAGCCAGGCCCCTAGCCTAAGACATCTCCGTGCAAGATTATTGTAAAATGTCAATATCAATGAGCCAGGCCCCTAGCCTAAGAAATCTCTGTGGATGCTTATTGTAAAATGTCAATATCAATGAGCCAGTCCCCTAGCCTAAGACATCTCCGTGCAAGCTTATTGTAAAATGTCAATACCAATGAGCCAGTCCCCTAGCCTAAGACATCTCCATGCATGCTTATTGTAAAATGTAAATATCAATGAGCCAGTCCCCTAGCCAAAGACATCTCCGTGGAGGCTTATTGTAAAATGTCAATATCAATGAGCCAGACCCCTAGCATAAGACATCTCCGTGCAAGCTTATTGTAAAATGTCAATATCAATGAGCCAGTCCCCTAGCCTAAGATATCTCTGCGGATGCTTATTGTAAAATGTCAATTTCAATGAGCCAGGCCCCTAGCCTAAGACATCTCCATGCAAACTTATTGTAAAATGTCAATATCAATGAGCCAGTCCCCTAGCCTAAGATATCTCTGCGGATGCTTATTGTAAAATGTCAATATCAATGAGCCAGTCCCCTAGCCTAAGACATCTCCATGCAAGCTTATTGTAAAATGTCAATATCAATGAGCCAGTCCCCTAGCCTAAGACATCTCCGTGGATGCTTATTGTAAAATGTCAATATCAATGAGCCAGGCCTCTAGCCTAAGAAATCTCCGTGCAAGCGTATTGTAAAGTGTCAATATCAATGAACCAGTCCCCTAGCCTAAGATATCTCTGCGGATGCTTATTGTAAAATGTCAATACCAATGAGATAGTCCCCTAGCCTAAGACATCTCCGTGCAAGCTTATTGTAAAATGTCAATATCAATGAGAGAGCCCCTAGCCTAAGATATCTCTGCGGATGCTTATTGTAAAATGTCAATACCAATGAGATAGTCCCCTAGCCTAAGGCATCTCCGTGCAAGCTTATTGTAAAATGTCAATATCAATGAGACAGCCCCTAGCCTAAGATATCTCTGCGGATGCTTATTGTAAAATGTCAATATCTATGAGACAGTCCCCTAGCCTAAGATATCTCTGTGGATGCTTATTGTAAAATGTCAATATCAATGAGCCAGTCCCCTAGCCTAAGATATCTCTGTGGATGCTTATTGTAAAATGTCAATATCAATGAGACAGTCCCCTAGCCTAAGACATCTCCGTGCAAGCTTATTGTAAAGTGTCAATATCAATGAGCCAGTCCCCTAGCCTAAGATATAACCATGCAAGCGTATTGTAAAATGTCAACATCAATGAGCCAGTCCCCTACGCTAAGATATCACCGTGCAAGCTTATTGTAAAGTGTCAATATCAATGAGCCAGTCCCCTAGCCTAAGATATCTATGTGGATGCTTATTGTAAAATGTCAATATCAATGAGCCAGTCACCTAGCCTAAGATATCTCTGTGGATGCTTATTGTAAAATGTCAATATCAATGAGCCAGTCCCCTAGCCTAAGATATCTCTGTGGATGCTAATTTTAAAATGTGAATACCAATGAGCCAGTCCACTAGCCTAAGATATCTCTGTGGATGCTTATTGTAAAATGTCAATATCAATGAGACAGTCCCCTAGCCTAAGATATCTCCATGCAAGCTTATTGTAAAATGTCAATATCAATGAGCCAGGCCCCTAGCCTAAGACATCTCCGTGCAAGATTATTGTAAAACGTCAATATCAATGAGCCAGGCCCCTAGCCTAAGAAATCTCTGTGGATGCTTATTGTAAAATGTCAATATCAATGAGCCAGTCCCCTAGCCTAAGACATCTCCGTGCAAGCTTATTGTAAAATGTCAATACCAATGAGCCAGTCCTCTAGCCTAAGACATCTCCATGCAAGCTTATTGTAAAATGTCAATATCAATGAGCCAGTCCCCTAGCCTAAAATATCTCAGCGGATGCTTATTGTAAAATGTCAATATCAATGAGCCAGTACCCTAGCCTAAGATATCTCTGTGGATGCTTATTGTAAAATGTCAATATCAATGAGCCAGTCCCCTAGCCTAAGACATCTCCGTGCAAGCTTATTGTAAAATGTCAATATCAATGAGACAGGCCCTAGCCTAAGATATCTCTGCGGATGCTTATTGTAAAATGTCAATATCAATGAGACAGTCCCCTAGCCTAAGATATCTCTGTGGATGCTTATTGTAAAATGTCAATATCAATGAGCCAGTCCCCTAGCCTAAGATATCTCTGTGGATGCATATTGTAAAATGTCAATATCAAGGAGACAGTCCCCTAGCCTAAGACATCTCCGTGCAAGCTTATTGTAAAATGTCAATATCAATGAGCCAGTCCCCTAGCCTAGGATATCACCATGCAAGCTTATTGTAAAATGTCAATATCAATGAGCCAGTCCCCTAGCCTAAGATATCTATGCGGATGCTTATTGTAAAATGTCAATACCAATGAGACACTCCCCAAGCCTACGACATCTCCGTGGATGCTTATTGTAAAATGTCAATATCAATGAGACAGTCCCCTAGCCTAAGACATCTCCGTGCAAGCTAATTGTAAAATGTAAATATCAATAAGACAGTCCCCTAGCCTAAGATATCTCTGCGGATGCTTATTGTAAAATGTCAATATCAATGAGACAGTCCCCTAGCCTAAGATATCTCTGTGGATGCTTATTGTAAAATGTCAATATCAATGAGCCAGTCCCCTAGCCTCAGATATCTCTGTGGATGCTTATTGTAAACTGTCAATATCAATGAGACAGTCCCCTAGCCTAATACATCTCCGTGCAAGCTTATTGTAAAATGTCAATATCAATGAGACAGTCCCCTAGCCTAAGATATCTCTGTGGATGCTTATTGTAAAATGTCAATATCAATGAGCCAGTCCCCTAGACTAAGATACCTCTGCGGATGCTTATTGTAAAATGTCAATACCAATTAGACAGTCCCCTAGCCTAAGACATCTCCGTGGATGCTTATTGTAAAATGTCAATATCAATGAGCCAGTCCCCTAGCCTAAGATATCTCCGTGCAAGCTTATTGTAAAATGTCAATATCAATGAGACAGTCCCCTAGCCTAAGATATCACCATGCAAGCTTATTGTAAAATGTCAATACCAATGAGCCAGTCCCCTAGCCTGATATATCTCTGTGGATGCTTATTGTAAAATGTCAATATCAATGAGCCAGTCCCCTTGCCTAGGATATCACCATGCAAGCTTATTGTAAATGTCAATATAAATGAGCCAGTCCCCTAGCCTAAGGCATCTCCGTGCAAGCTTATTGTAAAGTGTCAATATCAATGAGCCAGTCCCCTAGCCTAAGATATCTCTGTGGATGCTTATTGTAAAATGTCAATATCAATGAGCCAGTCCCCTAGCCTAAGATATCTCTGTGGATGCTTATTGTAAAATGTCAGTACCAATGAGCCAGTCCACTAGCCTAAGATATCTCTGTGGATGCTTATTGTAAAATGTCAATATCAATGAGACAGTCCCCTAGCCTAAGATATCTCCATGCAAGCTTATTGTAAAATGTCAATATCAATGAGCCAGGCCCCTAGCCTAAGACATCTCCGTGCAAGCTTATTGTAAAATGTCAATACCAATGAGCCAGTCCCCTAGCCTAAGATATCACCATGCAAGCTTATTGTAAATGTCAATATCAATGAGCCAGTCCCCTAGCCTAAGACATCTCCGAGGATGCTTATTGTAAAATGTCTATTTCAATGAGCCAGGCCCCTAGCCGAAGATATCTCTGCGGATGCTTTTTGTAAAATGTAAATATCAATGAGCCAGTCCCCTAGCCTAAGACAGCTCCGTGCAAGCTTATTGTAAAATGTCAATATCAATGAACCAGTCTTCTAGCCTAAGATATCTCCGTGCAAGCTTATTGTAAAATGTCAATATCAATGAGCAAGTCCCCTAGACTAAGATATCTCCATGCAAGCTTATTGTAAAATGTCAATATCAATGAGCCAGCCCCCTAGCCTAAGATATCTCCATGCATGCTTATTGTAAAATGTCAATATCAATGAGCCAGTCCCCTAGCCTAAGATATCTCCATGCAAGCTTATTGTAAAATGTTAATATCAATGAGCCAGTCCCCTAGCCTAAGACATCTCTGTGAATTCTTATTGTAAAATGTCAATATCAATGAGACAGTCCCCTAGCCTAAGATATCTCGATGCAAGCTTATTGTAAAATGTCAATATCAATGAGCCAGTCCCCTAGCCTAAGTCATCTCCGAGCAAGCTTATTGTAAAATGTCAATATCAATGAGCCAGGCCCCTAGCCTAAGATATCTCCGTGCAAGCGTATTGTAAAATGTCAATACCAATGAGCCAGTCCCCTAGCCTAAGACATCTCCGTGCAAGCTTATTGTAAAATGTCAATATCAATGAGCCAGTCCCCTAGACTAAGACATCTCCATGCAAGCTTATTGTAAAATGTCAATATCAATCAGCCAGTCCCCTAGCCTAAGACATCTCCGTGCAAGCGTATTGTAAAATGTCAATATCAATGAGCCAGTCCCCTAGCCTAAGGTAACATATCAACAACAATGGGACAATCCCCAGGACAAGGTAACTCTGTGCAAGTTTATTGTAACATATCAACAACAATGGGACAATCCCCAGGACAAGGTAACTCTGTGCAAGTTTATTGTAACATATCAACAACAATGGGACAATCCCCAGGACAAGGTAACTCTGTGCAAGTTTATTGTAGCATGTCAACCACAATGGGACAATCCTCAGGACAAGGTAACTCTGTGCAAGTTTATTGTAGCATGTCAAGAACAATGGGACAATCTCCAGGAGCGGTAACTCTGTGTAGGTATATTGTAGCATGTCAAGGACAAGGGGACAATCCCCAGGACAAGGTAACTCTGTGTAGGTTTAATGTAGCATGTCAACCACAATGGGACAATCCTCAGGACCAGGTAACTCTGTACAGGTTTATTGTAGCATGTCAAGAACAATGGGACAATCTCCAGGAGCGGTAACTCTGTGTAGGTTTATTGTAGCATGTCAAGGACAATGGGACAATCCCCAGGACAAGGTAACTCTGTGTAGGTTTATTGTAGCATGTCAAGGACAACGGGACAATCCCCAGGACAAGGTAACTCTGTGTAGGTTTATTGTAGCATGTCAAGGACAATGGGACAATCCCCAGGACAAGGTAACTCTGTGCAAGTTTATTATAGCATGTCAACAACAATGGGACAATCCCCAGGACAAGGTTACTCTGTGCAGGTTTATTGTAGCATGTCAAGAACAATGGGACAATCCCCAGGACAAGGTAACTCTGTGCAAGTTTATTATAGCATGTCAACAACAATGGGACAATCCCCAGGACAAGGTTACTCTGTGCAGGTTTATTGTAGCATGTCAAGAACAATGGGACAATCCCCAGGACAAGGTAACTCTGTGCAAGTTTATTGTAGCATGTCAAATCAAATGGGACAATCCCCAGGACAAGGTAACTCTGTGCAAGTTTATTATAGCATGTCAACAACAATGGGACAATCCCCAGGACAAGGTAACTCTGTGCAGGTTTATTGTAGCATGTCAAGAACAATGGGACAATCCTCAGGACAAGGTAACTCTGTGCAAGTTTATTGTAGCATGTCAACAACAATGGGACAATCCCCAGGACAAGGTAACTCTGTGCAAGTTTATTATAGCATGTCAACAACAACGGGACAATCCCCAGGACAAGGTAACTCTGTGCAAGTTTATTATAGCATGTCAACAACAATGGGACAATCCCCAGGACAAGGTAACTCTGTGCAAGTTTATTATAGCATGTCAACAACAACGGGACAATCCCCAGGACAAGGTAACTCTTTGCAAGTTTATTATAGCATGTCAACAACAATGGGACAATCCCCAGGACAAGGTAACTCTGTGCAAGTTTATTATAGCATGTCAACAACAACGGGACAATCCCCAGGACAAGGTAACTCTGTGCAAGTTTATTATAGCATGTCAACAACAATGGGACAATCCCCAGGACAAGGTAACTCTGTGCAAGTTTATTATAGCATGTCAACAACAATGGGACAATCCCCAGGACAAGGTAACTCTGTGCAAGTTTATTGTAACATGTCAACAACAATGGGAAAATCCCCAGGACAAGGTAACTCTGTGCAAGTTTATTGTAGCATGTCAACAACAATGGGACAATCCCCAGGACAAGGTAACTCTGTGCAAGTTTATTGTAGCATGTCAACAACAATGGGACAATCCCCAGGACAAGGTAACTGTGCAAGTTTATTGTAGCATGTCAACAACAATGGGACAATCCCCAGGACAAGGCAACTGTGCAGGTTTATTGTAGCATGTCAAGAACAATGGGACAATCCCCAGGACAAGGTAACTCTGTGCAAGTTTATTTTAGCATGTCAACAACAATGGGACAATCCCCAGGACAAGGTAACTCTGTGCAAGTTTATTATAGCATGTCAACAACAACGGGACAATCCCCAGGACAAGGTAACTCTGTGCAAGTTTATTATAGCATGTCAACAACAATGGGACAATCCCCAGGACAAGGTAACTCTGTGCAAGTTTATTATAGCATGTCAACAACAATGGGACAATCCCCAGGACAAGGTAACTCTGTGCAAGTTAATTGTAACATGTCAACAATGGGACAATCCCCAGGACAAGGTAACTCTGTGCAAGTTTATTGTAGCATGTCAACAACAATGGGACAATCCCCAGGACAAGGTAACTCTGTGCAAGTTTATTGTAGCATGTCAACAACAATGGGACAATCCCCAGGACAAGGTAACTGTGCAAGTTTATTGTAGCATGTCAACAACAATGGGACAATCCCCAGGACAAGGTAACTGTGCAGGTTTATTGTAGCATGTCAAGAACAATGGGACAATCCCCAGGACAAGGTAACTCTGTGCAAGTTTATTGTAGCATGTCAGCAACAATGGGACAATCCCCAGGACAAGGTAACTCTGTGCAAGTTTATTGTAGCATGTCAAGAACAATGGGACAATCCCCAGGACAAGGTAACTCTGTGTAGGTTTATTGTAGCATGTCAAGAACAATGGGACAATCCCCCGGACAAGGTAGCTGTGTGCAAGTTTATTGTAACATGTCAACAACAATGGGACAATCCCCAGGAAAAGGTAACTCTGTGCAAGTTTATTGTAGCATGTCAACAAGAATGGGACAATCTCTAAAATAAGGTAACTCTGTGCAAGTTTATTGTAGCATGTCAACAACAATGGGGCAATCTCTAAAATAAGGTAACTCTGTGCAAGTTTATTGTAGCATGTCAACAACAATGGGGCAATCCCCAGGACAAGGTAACTCTGTGCAAGTTTATTGTAGCATGTCAACAACAATGGGACAATCCCCAGGATAAGGTAACTCTGTGCAAGTTTATAGTAACATGTCAACACAAATGGGACAATCCCCAGGACAAGGAAACTCTGTGCAAGTTTATTGTAACATGTCAACACAAATGGGACAATCCTCAGGACAAGGTAACTCTGGGCAAGTTTATTTTAGCATGTCAACAACAATGGGACAATCCCCAGGACAAGGTAACTCTGTGCAAGTTTATTTTAGCATGTCAACAACAATGGGACAATCCTCAGGACAAGGTAACTCTGTGCAAGTTTATTTTAGCATGTCAACAACAATGGGACAATCCCCAGGACAAGGTAACTCTGTGCAAGTTTATTTTAGCATGTCAACACAAATGGGACAATCCCCAGGACAAGGTAACTCTGTGCAAGTTTATTTTAGCATGTCAACAACAATGGGACAATCCTCAGGACAAGGTAACTCTGTGCAAGTTTATTTTAGCATGTCAACAACAATGGGACAATCCCCAGGACAAGGTAACTCTGTGCAAGTTTATTTTAGCATGTCAACAACAATGGGACAATCCCCAGGACAAGGTAACTCTGTGCAAGTTTATTTTAGCATGTCAACACAAATGGGACAATCCTCAGGACAAGGTAACTCTGTGCAAGTTTATTTTAGCATGTCAACAACAATGGGACAATCCCCAGGACAAGGTAACTCTGTGCAAGTTTATTGTAGCATGTCCACACAAATGGGACAATCCCCAGGACAAGGAAACTCTGTGCAAGTTTATTGTAGCATGTCAACACAAATGGGACTATCCCCAGGACAAGGAAACTCTGTGCAAGTTTATTGTAGCATGTCCACACAAATGGGACAATCCCCAGGACAAGGTAACTCTGTGCAAGTTTATTGTAGCATGTCCACACAAATGGGACAATCCCCAGGACAAGGTAACTCTGTGCAAGTTTATTGTAGCATGTCCACACAAATGGGACAATCCCCAGGACAAGGTAACTCTGTGCAAGTTTATTGTAACATGTCAACACAAATGGGACAATCCCCAGGACAAGGTAACTCTGTGCAAGTTTATTGTAGCATGTCCACACAAATGGGACAATCCCCAGGACAAGGTAACTCTGTGCAAGTTTATTGTAACATGTCAACACAAATGGGACAATCCCCAGGACAAGGTAACTCTGTGCAAGTTTATTGTAGCATGTCCACACAAATGGGACAATCCCCAGGACAAGGTAACTCTGTGCAAGTTTATTGTAACATGTCAACACAAATGGGACAATCCCCAGGACAAGGTAACTCTGTGCAAGTTTATTGTAACATGTCAACACAAATGGGACAATCCCCAGGACAAGGAAACTCTGTGCAAGTTTATAGTAACATGTCAACACAAATGGGACAATCCCCAGGACAAGGAAACTCTGTGCAAGTTTATTGTAACATGTCAACACAAATGGGACAATCCCCAGCACAAGATAACTCTGTGCAAGTTTATTGTAGCATGTCAACACAAATGGGACAATCCCCAGGACAAGATAACTCTGTGCACGTTTAATGTAGCATGTATGCAACAATGGGACAATCCCCAGGACAAGATAACTCTGTGCAAGTTTATTGTAGTATGTCAACAACAAGTGGACAATCCCCAGGATAAGGTAACTCTGTGCAAGTTTATTATAGCATGTCATCAACAATGGGACAATCCCCAGGACAAGGAAACTCTGTGCAAGTTTATTGTAGCATGTCAACAATAATGGGGCAATCCCCAGGACAAGGTAACTCTGTGCAAGTTTATTGTAGCATGTCAACAACAATGGGACAATCCCCAGGATAAGGTAACTCTGTGCAAGTTTATAATAACATGTCAACACAAATGGGACAATCCCCAGGACAAGGAAACTCTGTGCAAGTTTATTGTAACATGTCAACACAAATGGGACAATCCTCAGGACAAGGTAACTCTGGGCAAGTTTATTTTAGCATGTCAACAACAATGGGACAATCCCCAGGACAAGGTAACTCTGTGCAAGTTTATTTTAGCATGTCAACAACAATGGGACAATCCCCAGGACAAGGTAACTCTGTGCAAGTTTATTATAGCATGTCAACAACAATGGGACAATCCCCAGGACAAGGTAACTCTGTGCAAGTTAATTGTAACATGTCAACAATGGGACAATCCCCAGGACAAGGTAACTCTGTGCAAGTTTATTGTAGCATGTCAACAACAATGGGACAATCCCCAGGACAAGGTAACTCTGTGCAAGTTTATTGTAGCATGTCAACAACAATGGGACAATCCCCAGGACAAGGTAACTGTGCAAGTTTATTGTAGCATGTCAACAACAATGGGACAATCCCCAGGACAAGGTAACTGTGCAGGTTTATTGTAGCATGTCAAGAACAATGGGACAATCCCCAGGACAAGGTAACTCTGTGCAAGTTTATTGTAGCATGTCAGCAACAATGGGACAATCCCCAGGACAAGGTAACTCTGTGCAAGTTTATTGTAGCATGTCAAGAACAATGGGACAATCCCCAGGACAAGGTAACTCTGTGTAGGTTTATTGTAACATGTCAACAACAATGGGACAATCCCCAGGAAAAGGTAACTCTGTGCAAGTTTATTGTAGCATGTCAACAAGAATGGGACAATCTCTAAAATAAGGTAACTCTGTGCAAGTTTATTGTAGCATGTCAACAACAATGGGGCAATCTCTAAAATAAGGTAACTCTGTGCAAGTTTATTGTAGCATGTCAACAACAATGGGGCAATCCCCAGGACAAGGTAACTCTGTGCAAGTTTATTGTAGCATGTCAACAACAATGGGACAATCCCCAGGATAAGGTAACTCTGTGCAAGTTTATAGTAACATGTCAACACAAATGGGACAATCCCCAGGACAAGGAAACTCTGTGCAAGTTTATTGTAACATGTCAACACAAATGGGACAATCCTCAGGACAAGGTAACTCTGGGCAAGTTTATTTTAGCATGTCAACAACAATGGGACAATCCCCAGGACAAGGTAACTCTGTGCAAGTTTATTTTAGCATGTCAACAACAATGGGACAATCCTCAGGACAAGGTAACTCTGTGCAAGTTTATTTTAGCATGTCAACAACAATGGGACAATCCCCAGGACAAGGTAACTCTGTGCAAGTTTATTTTAGCATGTCAACACAAATGGGACAATCCCCAGGACAAGGTAACTCTGTGCAAGTTTATTTTAGCATGTCAACAACAATGGGACAATCCTCAGGACAAGGTAACTCTGTGCAAGTTTATTTTAGCATGTCAACAACAATGGGACAATCCCCAGGACAAGGTAACTCTGTGCAAGTTTATTTTAGCATGTCAACAACAATGGGACAATCCCCAGGACAAGGTAACTCTGTGCAAGTTTATTTTAGCATGTCAACACAAATGGGACAATCCTCAGGACAAGGTAACTCTGTGCAAGTTTATTTTAGCATGTCAACAACAATGGGACAATCCCCAGGACAAGGTAACTCTGTGCAAGTTTATTGTAGCATGTCCACACAAATGGGACAATCCCCAGGACAAGGAAACTCTGTGCAAGTTTATTGTAGCATGTCAACACAAATGGGACTATCCCCAGGACAAGGAAACTCTGTGCAAGTTTATTGTAGCATGTCCACACAAATGGGACAATCCCCAGGACAAGGTAACTCTGTGCAAGTTTATTGTAGCATGTCCACACAAATGGGACAATCCCCAGGACAAGGTAACTCTGTGCAAGTTTATTGTAGCATGTCCACACAAATGGGACAATCCCCAGGACAAGGTAACTCTGTGCAAGTTTATTGTAACATGTCAACACAAATGGGACAATCCCCAGGACAAGGTAACTCTGTGCAAGTTTATTGTAGCATGTCCACACAAATGGGACAATCCCCAGGACAAGGTAACTCTGTGCAAGTTTATTGTAACATGTCAACACAAATGGGACAATCCCCAGGACAAGGTAACTCTGTGCAAGTTTATTGTAGCATGTCCACACAAATGGGACAATCCCCAGGACAAGGTAACTCTGTGCAAGTTTATTGTAACATGTCAACACAAATGGGACAATCCCCAGGACAAGGTAACTCTGTGCAAGTTTATTGTAACATGTCAACACAAATGGGACAATCCCCAGGACAAGGAAACTCTGTGCAAGTTTATAGTAACATGTCAACACAAATGGGACAATCCCCAGGACAAGGAAACTCTGTGCAAGTTTATTGTAACATGTCAACACAAATGGGACAATCCCCAGCACAAGATAACTCTGTGCAAGTTTATTGTAGCATGTCAACACAAATGGGACAATCCCCAGGACAAGATAACTCTGTGCACGTTTAATGTAGCATGTATGCAACAATGGGACAATCCCCAGGACAAGATAACTCTGTGCAAGTTTATTGTAGTATGTCAACAACAAGTGGACAATCCCCAGGATAAGGTAACTCTGTGCAAGTTTATTATAGCATGTCATCAACAATGGGACAATCCCCAGGACAAGGAAACTCTGTGCAAGTTTATTGTAGCATGTCAACAATAATGGGGCAATCCCCAGGACAAGGTAACTCTGTGCAAGTTTATTGTAGCATGTCAACAACAATGGGACAATCCCCAGGATAAGGTAACTCTGTGCAAGTTTATAATAACATGTCAACACAAATGGGACAATCCCCAGGACAAGGAAACTCTGTGCAAGTTTATTGTAACATGTCAACACAAATGGGACAATCCTCAGGACAAGGTAACTCTGGGCAAGTTTATTTTAGCATGTCAACAACAATGGGACAATCCCCAGGACAAGGTAACTCTGTGCAAGTTTATTTTAGCATGTCAACAACAATGGGACAATCCCCAGGACAAGGTAACTCTGTGCAAGTTTATTATAGCATGTCAACAACAATGGGACAATCCCCAGGACAAGGTAACTCTGTGCAAGTTAATTGTAACATGTCAACAATGGGACAATCCCCAGGACAAGGTAACTCTGTGCAAGTTTATTGTAGCATGTCAACAACAATGGGACAATCCCCAGGACAAGGTAACTCTGTGCAAGTTTATTGTAGCATGTCAACAACAATGGGACAATCCCCAGGACAAGGTAACTGTGCAAGTTTATTGTAGCATGTCAACAACAATGGGACAATCCCCAGGACAAGGTAACTGTGCAGGTTTATTGTAGCATGTCAAGAACAATGGGACAATCCCCAGGACAAGGTAACTCTGTGCAAGTTTATTGTAGCATGTCAGCAACAATGGGACAATCCCCAGGACAAGGTAACTCTGTGCAAGTTTATTGTAGCATGTCAAGAACAATGGGACAATCCCCAGGACAAGGTAACTCTGTGTAGGTTTATTGTAGCATGTCAAGAACAATGGGACAATCCCCCGGACAAGGTAGCTGTGTGCAAGTTTATTGTAACATGTCAACAACAATGGGACAATCCCCAGGAAAAGGTAACTCTGTGCAAGTTTATTGTAGCATGTCAACAAGAATGGGACAATCTCTAAAATAAGGTAACTCTGTGCAAGTTTATTGTAGCATGTCAACAACAATGGGGCAATCTCTAAAATAAGGTAACTCTGTGCAAGTTTATTGTAGCATGTCAACAACAATGGGGCAATCCCCAGGACAAGGTAACTCTGTGCAAGTTTATTGTAGCATGTCAACAACAATGGGACAATCCCCAGGATAAGGTAACTCTGTGCAAGTTTATAGTAACATGTCAACACAAATGGGACAATCCCCAGGACAAGGAAACTCTGTGCAAGTTTATTGTAACATGTCAACACAAATGGGACAATCCTCAGGACAAGGTAACTCTGGGCAAGTTTATTTTAGCATGTCAACAACAATGGGACAATCCCCAGGACAAGGTAACTCTGTGCAAGTTTATTTTAGCATGTCAACAACAATGGGACAATCCTCAGGACAAGGTAACTCTGTGCAAGTTTATTTTAGCATGTCAACAACAATGGGACAATCCCCAGGACAAGGTAACTCTGTGCAAGTTTATTTTAGCATGTCAACACAAATGGGACAATCCCCAGGACAAGGTAACTCTGTGCAAGTTTATTTTAGCATGTCAACAACAATGGGACAATCCTCAGGACAAGGTAACTCTGTGCAAGTTTATTTTAGCATGTCAACAACAATGGGACAATCCCCAGGACAAGGTAACTCTGTGCAAGTTTATTTTAGCATGTCAACAACAATGGGACAATCCCCAGGACAAGGTAACTCTGTGCAAGTTTATTTTAGCATGTCAACACAAATGGGACAATCCTCAGGACAAGGTAACTCTGTGCAAGTTTATTTTAGCATGTCAACAACAATGGGACAATCCCCAGGACAAGGTAACTCTGTGCAAGTTTATTGTAGCATGTCCACACAAATGGGACAATCCCCAGGACAAGGAAACTCTGTGCAAGTTTATTGTAGCATGTCAACACAAATGGGACTATCCCCAGGACAAGGTAACTCTGTGCAAGTTTATTGTAGCATGTCCACACAAATGGGACAATCCCCAGGACAAGGTAACTCTGTGCAAGTTTATTGTAGCATGTCCACACAAATGGGACAATCCCCAGGACAAGGTAACTCTGTGCAAGTTTATTGTAGCATGTCCACACAAATGGGACAATCCCCAGGACAAGGTAACTCTGTGCAAGTTTATTGTAACATGTCAACACAAATGGGACAATCCCCAGGACAAGGTAACTCTGTGCAAGTTTATTGTAGCATGTCCACACAAATGGGACAATCCCCAGGACAAGGTAACTCTGTGCAAGTTTATTGTAACATGTCAACACAAATGGGACAATCCCCAGGACAAGGTAACTCTGTGCAAGTTTATTGTAGCATGTCCACACAAATGGGACAATCCCCAGGACAAGGTAACTCTGTGCAAGTTTATTGTAACATGTCAACACAAATGGGACAATCCCCAGGACAAGGTAACTCTGTGCAAGTTTATTGTAACATGTCAACACAAATGGGACAATCCCCAGGACAAGGAAACTCTGTGCAAGTTTATAGTAACATGTCAACACAAATGGGACAATCCCCAGGACAAGGAAACTCTGTGCAAGTTTATTGTAACATGTCAACACAAATGGGACAATCCCCAGCACAAGATAACTCTGTGCAAGTTTATTGTAGCATGTCAACACAAATGGGACAATCCCCAGGACAAGATAACTCTGTGCACGTTTAATGTAGCATGTATGCAACAATGGGACAATCCCCAGGACAAGATAACTCTGTGCAAGTTTATTGTAGTATGTCAACAACAAGTGGACAATCCCCAGGATAAGGTAACTCTGTGCAAGTTTATTATAGCATGTCATCAACAATGGGACAATCCCCAGGACAAGGAAACTCTGTGCAAGTTTATTGTAGCATGTCAACAATAATGGGGCAATCCCCAGGACAAGGTAACTCTGTGCAAGTTTATTGTAGCATGTCAACAACAATGGGACAATCCCCAGGATAAGGTAACTCTGTGCAAGTTTATAATAACATGTCAACACAAATGGGACAATCCCCAGGACAAGGAAACTCTGTGCAAGTTTATTGTAACATGTCAACACAAATGGGACAATCCTCAGGACAAGGTAACTCTGGGCAAGTTTATTTTAGCATGTCAACAACAATGGGACAATCCCCAGGACAAGGTAACTCTGTGCAAGTTTATTTTAGCATGTCAACAACAATGGGACAATCCTCAGGACAAGGTAACTCTGTGCAAGTTTATTTTAGCATGTCAACAACAATGGGACATTCCCCAGGACAAGGTAACTCTGTGCAAGTTTATTTTAGCATGTCAACACAAATGGGACAATCCCCAGGACAAGGTAACTCTGTGCAAGTTTATTTTAGCATGTCAACAACAATGGGACAATCCTCAGGACAAGGTAACTCTGTGCAAGTTTATTTTAGCATGTCAACAACAATGGGACAATCCCCAGGACAAGGTAACTCTGTGCAAGTTTATTTTAGCATGTCAACAACAATGGGACAATCCCCAGGACAAGGTAACTCTGTGCAAGTTTATTGTAGCATGTCAACAACAATGGGACAATCCCCAGGACAAGGTAACTGTGCAAGTTTATTTTAGCATGTCAACACAAATGGGACAATCCTCAGGACAAGGTAACTCTGTGCAGGTTTATTTTAGCATGTCAACAACAATGGGACAATCCCCAGGACAAGGTAACTCTGTGCAAGTTTATTGTAGCATGTCAACACAAATGGGACAATCCCCAGGACAAGGTAATTCTGTGCAAGTTTATTTTAGCATGTCAACAACAATGGGACAATCCCCAGGATAAGGTAATTCTGTGCAAGTTTATTGTAGCATGTCAACACAAATGGGACAATCCCCAGGATAAGGTAATTCTGTGCAAGTTTATTTTAGCATGTCAACAACAATGGGACAATCCCCAGGATAAGGTAACTCTGTGCAAGTTTATTGTAGCATGTCCACACAAATGGGACAATCCCCAGGACAAGGAAACTCTGTGCAAGTTTATTGTAGCATGTCAACACAAATGGGACAATCCCCAGGACAAGGAAACTCTGTGCAAGTTTATTGTAGCATGTCCACACAAATGGGACAATCCCCAGGACAAGGTAACTCTGTGCAAGTTTATTGTAGCATGTCCACACAAATGGGACAATCCCCAGGACAAGGTAACTCTGTGCAAGTTTATTGTAGCATGTCCACACAAATGGGACAATCCCCAGGACAAGGTAACTCTGTGCAAGTTTATTGTAACATGTCAACACAAATGGGACAATCCCCAGGACAAGGTAACTCTGTGCAAGTTTATTGTAGCATGTCCACACAAATGGGACAATCCCCAGGACAAGGTAACTCTGTGCAAGTTTATTGTAACATGTCAACACAAATGGGACAATCCCCAGGACAAGGTAACTCTGTGCAAGTTTATTGTAGCATGTCCACACAAATGGGACAATCCCCAGGACAAGGTAACTCTGTGCAAGTTTATTGTAACATGTCAACACAAATGGGACAATCCCCAGGACAAGGTAACTCTGTGCAAGTTTATTGTAACATGTCAACACAAATGGGACAATCCCCAGGACAAGGAAACTCTGTGCAAGTTTATAGTAACATGTCAACACAAATGGGACAATCCCCAGGACAAGGAAACTCTGTGCAAGTTTATTGTAACATGTCAACACAAATGGGACAATCCCCAGCACAAGATAACTCTGTGCAAGTTTATTGTAGCATGTCAACACAAATGGGACAATCCCCAGGACAAGATAACTCTGTGCACGTTTAATGTAGCATGTATACAACAATGGGACAATCCCCAGGACAAGATAACTCTGTGCAAGTTTATTGTAGTATGTCAACAACAAGTGGACAATCCCCAGGATAAGGTAACTCTGTGCAAGTTTATTATAGCATGTCATCAACAATGGGACAATCCCCAGGACAAGGAAACTCTGTGCAAGTTTATTGTAGCATGTCAACAATAATGGGACAATCCCCAGGACAAGGTAACTCTGTGCAAGTTTATTGTAGCATGTCAAGAACAATGGGACAATCCCCAGGACGAGGTAACTCTGTGTAGGTTTTTTGTAGCATGTCAAGAACAATGGGACAATCCCCAGGACAAGGTAACTCTGTGCAGGTTTATTGTAGCATGTCAAGAACAATGGGACAATCCCCAGCAAGGGTAACTCTGTGTAGGTTTATTGTAGCATGTCAAGAACAAAGGGACAATCCCCAGGACAAGGTAACTGTGCAAGTTTATTGTAGCATGTCAACAACAATGGGAAAATCCCCAAGAATAGGTAACTCTGTGCCACTTTATTGTAGCATGTCAACACAAATGGGACAATCCCTAGGACAAGGTAACTCTGTGCAAGTTTATTGTAGCATGTCAACAACAATGGGAAAATCCCCAAGAATAGGTAAATCTGTGCAATTTCATTGTAGCACGTCAACACAAATGGGACAATCCCTAGGACAAGGTAACTCTGTGCAGGATTATTGTAGCATGTCAACAACAATGGGAAAATCCCCAAGAATAGGTAACTCTGTGCAAGTTTCTTGTAGCATGTCAACAGAAATGGGACAATCCCCAGGACAAGGTAACTCTGTGCAAGTTTATTGTAGCACGTCAACAGCAATGGGAAAATCCCGAAGAATAGGTAACTCTGTGCAAGTTTATTGTAGCACGTCAACACAAATGGGACAATCCCTAGGACAAGGTAACTCTGTGCAGGTTTATTGTAGCATGTCAACAACAATGGGAAAATCCCCAAGAATAGGTAACTCTGTGCAAGTCTCTTGTAGCATGTCAATACAAATGGGACAATCCCCAGGACAAGGTAACTCTTCTGCAAGTTTATTGTAGCATGTCAAGAACAATGGGAGAATCTCCAGGACAAGGTAACTCTGTGCAGGTTTAATGTAGCATGTCAAGAACAATGGGACAATCTCCAGGACAAGGTAACTCTGTGTAGGTTTATTGTAGCATGTCAAGAACAACAGGACAATCCCCAGGACAAGGTAACTCTGTGCAGGTTTATTGTAGCATGTCAAGAACAATGGGACAATCCCCAGGACAAGGTAACTCTGTGCATGTTTATTGTAGAATGTCAACAACAATGGGACAATCCCCAGAACAAGGTAGCTGTGTGCAAGTTTATTGTAGCATATCAACAACAATGGGACAATCCCCAGGACAAGGTAACTCTGTGCAAGTTTATTGTAGCATGTCAAGTACAATGGGACAATCCCCAGCACAAGGTAACTCTGTGCAAGTTTACTGTAGCATGTCAAGAACAATGGGACAATACCCAGGATAAGGTAACTCTGTGCAGGTTTATTGTAGCATGTCAACAACAATGGGAAAATCCCCAAGAATAGGTAACTCTGTGCAAGTTTCTTGTAGCATGTCAACAGAAATGGGACAATCCCCAGGACAAGGTAACTCTGTGCAAGTTTATTGTAGCATGTCAAGAACAATGGGACAATACCCAGGATAAGGTAACTCTGTGCAGGTTTATTGTAGCATGTCAACAACAATGGGAAAATCCCCAAGAATAGGTAACTCTGTGCAAGTTTCTTGTAGCATGTCAACAGAAATGGGACAATCCCCAGGACAAGGTAACTCTGTGCAAGTTTATTGTAGCACGTCAACAGCAATGGGAAAATCCCGAAGAATAGGTAACTCTGTGCAAGTTTATTGTAGCACCTCAACACAAATGGGACAATCCCCAGGACAAGGTAACTCTGTGCAAGTTTATTGTAGCATGTCAAGAACAATGGGACAATCCCCAGCACAAGGTAACTCTGTGCAGGTTTATTGTAGCATGTCAACAACAATGGGACAATCCCCAGGATAAGGTAACTCTGTGCAAGTTTATTGTAGCATGTCAACAACAATGGGACAATACCCAGGATAAGCTAACTCTGTGCAAGTTTATTGTAGCATGTCAAGAACAATGGGACAATACCCAGGATAAGGTAACTCTGTGCAAGTTTATTGTAGCATGTCAACAACAATGGGGCAATCCCCAGGACAAGGTAACTCTGTGCAAGTTTATTGTAGCATGTCAACAACAATGGGACAATACCCAGGTCAAGGTAACTCTGTGCAAGTTTATTGTAGCATGTCAACAACAATGGGACAATCCCCAGGACAAGGTAACTCTGTGCAAGTTTATTGTAGCATGTCAACAACAATGGGACAATCTCTAAGATAAGGTAACTCTGTGCAAGTTTATTGCAGCATGTCAACAACAATGGGACAATCTCTAAGATAAGGTAACTTTGTGCAAGTTTATTGTAGCATGTCAACAACAATGGGACAATCTCTAAGATAAGGTAACTCTGTGCAAGTTTATTGTAGCATGTCAACAACAATGGGACAATCTCTAAGATAAGGTAACTCTGTGCAAGTTTATTGTAGCATGTCAACAACAATGGGACAATACCCAGGACAAGGTAACTCTGTGCAAGTTTATTGTAGCATGTCAACAACAATGGGACAATACCCAGGACAAGGTAACTCTGTGCAAGTTTATTGTAGCATGTCAACAACAATGGGACAATACCCAGGATAAGCTAACTTTGTGCAAGTTTATTGTAGCATGTCAACAACAATGGGACAATCCCCAGGACAAGGTAACTTTGTGCAAGTTTATTGTAGCATGTCAACAACAATGGGACAATCTCTAAGATAAGGTAACTCTGTGCAAGTTTGTTGTAGCATGTCAACAACAATGGGACAATCTCTAAGATAAGGTAACTCTGTGCAAGTTTATTGTAGCATGTCAACAACAATGGGACAATCTCTAAGATAAGGTAACTCTGTGCAAGTTTATTGTAGCATGTCAACAACAATGGGACAATCCCCAGGACAAGGTAACTTTGTGCAAGTTTATTGTAGCATGTCAACAACAATGGGACAATCTCTAAGATAAGGTAACTCTGTGCAAGTTTATTGTAGCATGTCAACAACAATGGGACAATCTCTAAGATAAGGTAACTTTGTGCAAGTTTATTGTAGCATGTCAACAACAATGGGACAATACCCAGGACAAGGTAACTCTGTGCAAGTTTATTGTAGCATGTCAACAACAATGGGACAATACCCAGGATAAGCTAACTTTGTGCAAGTTTATTGTAGCATGTCAACAACAATGGGACAATCCCCAGGACAAGGTAACTTTGTGCAAGTTTATTGTAGCATGTCAACAACAATGGGACAATACCCAGGATAAGCTAACTTTGTGCAAGTTTATTGTAGCATGTCAAGAACAATGGGGCAATCCCCAGGACAAGGTAACTCTGTGCAAGTTTATTGTAGCATGTCAACAACAATGGGACAATACCCAGGATAAGCTAACTTTGTGCAAGTTTATTGTAGCATGTCAACAACAATGGGACAATCCCCAGGACAAGGTAACTTTGTGCAAGTTTATTGTAGCATGTCAACAACAATGGGACAATCCCCAGGACAAGGTAACTCTGTGCAAGTTTATTGTAGCATGTCAACAACAATGGGACAATACCCAGGACAAGGTAACTCTGTGCAAGTTTATTGTAGCATGTCAACAACAATGGGACAATCCCCAGGACAAGGTAACTCTGTGCAAGTTTATTGTAGCATGTCAACAACAATGGGACAATACCCAGGACAAGGTAACTCTGTGCAAGTTTATTGTAGCATGTCAACAACAATGGGACAATACCCAGGACAAGGTAACTCTGTGCAAGTTTATTGTAACATGTCAACAACAATGGGACAATCCCCAGGACAAGGTAACTTTGTGCAGTTTATTGTAGCATGTCAACAACAATGGGACAATCCACAGGACAAGGTAACTCTGTGCAAGTTTATTGTAGCATGTCAACAACAATGGGACAATCCCCAGGACAAGGTAACTTTGTGCAAGTTTATTGTAGCATGTCAACAACATTGGGACAATCCCCAGGACAAGGTAACTTTGTGCAAGTTTATTGTAGCATGTCAACAACAATGGGACAATCCACAGGACAAGGTAACTCTGTGCAAGTTTATTGTAGCATGTCAACAACAATGGGACAATCCCCAGGACAAGGTAACTTTGTGCAAGTTTATTGTAGCATGTCAACAACAATGGGACAATCCCCAGGACAAGGTAACTCTGTGCAAGTTTATTGTAGCATGTCAAGAACAATGGGACAATCCCCAGGACAAGGTAACTCTGTGCAAGTTTATTGTAGCATGTCAACAACAATGGCACAATCCCCAGGACAAGGTAACTCTGTGCAAGTTTATTGTAGCATGACAAGAACAATGGGACAATCCCCAGGACAAGGTAACTCTGTGCAAGTTTATTGTAGCATGTCAACAACAATGGGACAATCCCCACGACAAGGTAACTCTGTGCAAGTTTATTGTAGCATGTCAACACAAATGGGACAATCCCCAGGACAAGGTAACTCTGTGCAAGTTTATTGTAGCATGTCAACACAAATGGGACAATCCCCAGCACAAGGTAACTCTGTGCAAGTTTATTGTAGCATGTCAACACAAATGGGACAATCCCCAGCACAAGGTAACTCTGTGCAAGTTTATTGTAGCATGTCAACAACAATGGGGCAATCCCCAGGATAAGGTAACTCTGTGCAGGTTTATTGTAGCATGTCAACAAATGGGACAATCCCCAGGACAAGGTTACTCTGTGCAGGTTTATTGTAGCATGTCAAGAACAATGGGACAATCCCCAGGACAAGGTTACTCTGTGCAGGTTTATTGTAGCATGTCAAGAACAATGGGACAATCCCCAGGACAAGGTTACTCTGTGCAGGTTTATTGTAGCATGTCAAGAACAATGGGACAATCCCCAGGACAAGGTAACTCTGTGCAGGTTTATTGTAGCATGTCAAGAACAATGGGACAATCCCCAGGACAAGGTAACTCTTCTACAAGTTTATTGTAGCATGTCAAGAACAATGGGACAATCCCGAGGACAAGGTAACTCTGTGCAAGTTTATTGTAGCATGTCAAGAACAATGGGACAATACCCAGGACAAGGTAACTCTGTTCAAGTTTATTGTAGCATGTCAAGAACAATGGGACAATCCCCAGGACAAGGTAACTCTGTGCAAGTTTATTGTAGCATGTCAAGAACAATGGGACAATCCCCAGGACAAGGTAACTCTGTGCAAGTTTATTCTAGCACCTCAAGAACAATGGGACAATCCCCAGGACAAGGTAACTCTGTGCAGGGTTGTTGTAGCATGTCAAGAACAATGGGACAATGCCCAGGACAGGGTAACTCTGTGTAGGTTTGTTGTAGCATGTCAAGAACAATGGGACAATCCCCAGGACAAGGTAACTCTGTGTAGGTTTATTGTAGCATGTCAAGAACAATGGGACAATCCCCAGGACAAGGTAACTCTGTGTAGGTTTGTTGTAGCATGTCAAGAACAATGGGACAATCCCCAGGACAGGGTAACTCTTCTACAAGATTATTGTAGCATGTCAAGAACAATGGGACAATCCCCAGGACAAGGTAACTCTGTGCAAGTTTATTGTAGCATGTCAAGAACAATGGGACAATCCCCAGGACAAGGTAACTTTGTGCAGGTTTATTGTAACTTGTCAAGAACAATGGGACAATCCCCAGGACAAGGTAACTCTGTGTAGGTTTATTGTAGCATGTCAAGAACAATGGGACAATCCCCAGGACAAGGTAACTCTGTGCAAGTTTATTGTAGCATGTCAGCTACAATGGGACAATCCCCAGGACAAGGTAACTCTGTGCAAGTTTATTGTAGCATGTCAAGAACAATGGGACCATCCCCAGGACAAGGTAACTCTGTAGGTTTATTGTAGCATGTCAAGAACAATGGGACAATCCCCACGACAAGGTAGCTGTGTGCAAGTTTATTGTAACATGTCAACACAAATGGGACAATCCCAACACAAGGTAACTCTGCAGAAGTTTATTGTAACATGTCAACAACAATGGGACAATCCCCAGGACAAGGTAACTCTGTGCAAGTTTATTGTAGCATGTCAACAAGAATGGGACAATCTCTAAAATAAGGTAACTCTGTGCAAGTTTATTTTAGCATGTCAACAACAATGGGGCAATCCCCAGGACAAGGTAACTCTGTGCAAGTTTATTGTAGCATGTCAACAACAATGGGACAATCCCCAGGACAAGGTAACTCTGTGCAAGTTTATTGTAGCATGTCAAGAACAATGGGACAATCCCCAGGACAAGGTAACTCTGTGCAAGTTTATAGTAACATGTCAACACAAATGGGACAGTCCCCAGGACAAGGAAACTCTGTGCAAGTTTATTGTAACATGTCAACACAAATGGGACAATCCTCAGGACAAGGTAACTCTGGGCAAGTTTATTGTAACATGTCAACACAAATGGGACAATCCCCAGGACAAGGTAACTCTGTGCAAGTTTATTGTAGCATGTCAACAACAATGGGACAATCCCCAGGACAAGGTAACTCTGTGCAAGTTTATTGTAGCATGTCAACAACAATGGGACAATCCCCAGGACAACGCAACTCTGTGCAAGTTTATTGTAGCATGTCAACAACAATGGGACAATCCCCAGGACAAGGTAACTCTGTGCAAGTTTATTGTAGCATGTCAACAACAATGGGACAATCCCCAGGACAAGGTAACTCTGTGCAAGTTTATTGTAGCATGTCAACAACAATGGGACAATCCTCAGGACAACGTAACTCTGTGCAAGTTTATTGTAGCATGTCAACACAAATGGGACAATCACCAGGACAAGGTAACTCTGTGCAAGTTTATTGTAGCATGTCAACAACAATGGGACAATCCCCAGGACAAGCTAACGCTTCTGCAAGATTATTGTAGCATTACAAGAACAATGGGACAATCCCCAGGACAAGGTAACTCTTTGCACGTTTATTGTAGAATGTCAAGAACAATGGGACAATCCCCAGGACAAGGTAACTCTGTGTAGGTTGATTGTAGCATGTCAAGAACAATGGGACAATCCCCAGGACAAGGTAACTCTGTGCAAGTTTATTGTAGCATGTCAAGAACAATGGGACAATCCCCAGGACGAGGTAGCTCTGTGCAAGTTTATTGTAGCATGTCAACAACAATGGGACAATCCCCAGGACGAGGTAACTCTGTGTAGGTTTTTTGTAGCATGTCAAGAACAATGGGACAATCCCCAGGACAAGGTTACTCTGTGCAAGTTTTTTGTAGCATGTCAAGAACAATGGGGCAATCCCCAGGACAAGGTAACTCTGTGCAGGTTGATTGTAGCATGTCAAGAACAATGGGACAATCCCCAGGACAAGGTAACTCTGTGCAGGTTTATTGTAGCATGTCAAGAACAATGGGACAATCCCCAGCACAAGGTAACTCTGTGCAAGTTTATTATAGCATGTCAAGAACAATGGGACAATCCCCAGGACGAGGTAACTCTGTGTAGGTTTTTTGTAGCATGTCAAGAACAATGGGACAATCCCCAGGACAAGGTAACTCTGTGCAAGTTTATTATAGCATGTCAAGAACAATGGGACAATCCCCAGGACGAGGTAACTCTGTGTAGGTTTTTTGTAGCATGTCAAGAACAATGGGACAATCCCCAGGACGAGGTAACTCTGTGTAGGTTTATTGTAGCATGTCAAGAACAATGGGACAATCCCCAGGACAAGGTAACTCTGTGCAAGTTTATTGTAGCATGTCAAGAACAATGGGACAATCCCCAGGACGAGGTAACTCTGTGTAGGTTTTTTGTAGCATGTCAAGAACAATGGGACAATCCCCAGGACAAGGTAACCCTTTGCAGGTTTATTGTAGCATGTCAAGAACAATGGGACAATCCCCAGGGCAGGGTAACTCTGTGTAGGTTTATTGTAGCATGTCAAGAACAAAGGGACAATCCCCAGGACAAGGTAACTGTGCAACTTTATTGTAGCATGTCAACAACAATGGGAAAATCCCCAAGAATAGGTAACTCTGTGCCACTTTATTGTAGCATGTCAACACAAATGGGACAATCCCTAGGACAAGGTAACTCTGTGCAAGTTTATTGTAGCATGTCAACAACAATGGGAAAATCCCCAAGAATAGGTAACTCTGTGCAATTTTATTGTAGCACGTCAACACAAATGGGACAATCCCTAGGACAAGGTAACTCTGTGCAGGTTTATTGTAGCATGTCAACAACAATGGGAAAATCCCCAAGAATAGGTAACTCTGTGCAAGTTTATTGTAGCATGTCAACAACAATGGGACAATACCCAGGATAAGGTAACTCTGTGCAAGTTTATTGTAGCATGTCAAGAACAATGGGACAATCCCCAGGACAAGGTAACTCTGTGCAGGTTTATTGTAGCATGTAAAGAACAATGGGAAAATCCCCAAGAATAGGTAACTCTGTGCAAGTTTCTTGTAGCATGTCAACACAAATGGGACAATCCCTAGGACAAGGTAACTCTGTGCAGGTTTATTGTAGCATGTAAAGAACAATGGGACAATCCCCAGGACAAGGTAACTCTGTGCAGGTTTATTGTAGCATGTCAACAACAATGGGAAAATCCCCAAGAATAGGTAACTCTGTGCAAGTTTCTTGTAGCATGTCAACACAAATGGGACAATCCCTAGGACAAGGAAACTCTGTGCAAGTTTATTGTAGCATGTCAACAACTATGGGAAAATCCCCAAGAATAGGTATCTCTGCAAGTTTCTTGTAGCATGTCAACACAAATGGGACAATCCCTAGGACAAGGTAACTCTGTGCAAGTTTATTGTAGCATGTCAACAACAATGGGAAAATCCCCAAGAATAGGTAACTCTGTGCAAGTTTCTTGTAGCATGTCAACACAAATGGGACAATCCCTAGGACAAGGTAACTCTGTGCAGGTTTATTGTAGCATGTCAACAACAATGGGAAAATCCCCAAGAATAGGTAACTCTGTGCAAGTTTTTTTGTAGCATGTCAACACAAATGGGACAATCCCCAGGACAAGGTAACTCTGTGCAAGTTTATTGTAGCATGTCAAGAACAATGGGAGAATCTCCAGGACAAGGTAACTCTGTGTAGGTTTATTGTAGCATGTCAAGAACAATGGGACAATCCCCAGGACAAGGTAACTCTGTGTAGGTTTATTGTAGCATGTCAAGAACAATGGGACAATCCCCAGGACAAGGTAACTCTGTGCAGGTTTATTGTAGCATGTCAAGAACAATGGGACAATCCCCAGGACAAGGTAACTCTGTGCAGGTTTATTGTAGCATGTCAAGAACAATGGGACAATCCGCAAGAATAGGTAACTCTGTGCAAGTTTCTTGTAGCATGTCAACACAAATGGGACAATCCCCAGGACAAGGTAACTCTGTGCAAGTTTATTGTAGCATGTCAAGAACAATGGGAGAATCTCCAGGACAAGGTAACTCTGTGTAGGTTTATTGTAGCATGTCAAGAACAATGGGACAATCCCCAGGACAAGGTAACTCTGTGCAAGTTTATTGTAGCATGTCAAGAACAATGGGACAATCTCCAGGACAAGGTAACTCTGTGTAGGTTTATTGTAGCATGTCAAGAACAACAGGACAATCCCCAGGACAAGGTAACTCTGTGCAAGTTTATTGTAGCATGTCAAGAACAATGGGACAATCTCCAGGACAAGGTAACTCTGTGTAGGTTTGTTGTAGCATGTCAAGAACAATGGGACAATCCCCAGGACAAGGTAACTCTGTGCAAGTTTATTGTAGCATGTCAAGAACAATGGGACAATCTCCAGGACAAGGTAACTCTGTGTAGGTTTATTGTAGCATGTCAAGAACAACAGGACAATCCCCAGGACAAGGTAACCCTGTGCAGGTTTATTGTAGCATGTCAAGAACAATGGGACAATCCCCAGGACAAGGTAACTCTGTGCATGTTTATTGTTGCATGTCAACAACAATGGGACAATCCCCAGAACAAGGTAGCTGTGTGCAAGTTTATTGTAGCATGTCAACAACAATGGGACAATCCCCAGGACAAGGTAACTCTGTGCAAGTTTATTGTAGCATGTCAAGAACAATGGGACAATCCCCAGGACAAGGTAACTCTGTGTAAGTTTATTGTAGCATGTCAAGAACAATGGGACAATACCCAGGATAAGGTAACTCTGTGCAGGTTTATTGTAGCAAGTCAACAACAATGGGACAATACCCAGGATAAGGTAACTCTGTGCAAGTTTATTGTAGCATGTCAACAACAATGGGACAATACCCAGGATAAGGTAACTTTGTGCAGGTTTATTGTAGCATGTCAACAACAATGGGACAATACCCAGGATAAGGTAACTCTGTGCAGGTTTATTGTAGCATGTCAACAACAATGGGACAATACCCAGGATAAGGTAACTCTGTGCAGGTTTATTGTAGCATGTCAACAACAATGGGACAATACCCAGGATAAGGTAACTCTGTGCAAGTTTATTGTAGCATGTCAAGAACAATGGGACAATACCCAGGATAAGGTAACTCTGTGCAAGTTTATTGTAGCATGTCAACAACAATGGGACAATACCCAGGATAAGGTAACTCTGTGCAAGTTTATTGTAGCATGTCAAGAACAATGGGACAATCCCCAGGACAAGGCAACTCTGTGCAAGTTTATTGTAGCATGTCAAGAACAATGTGACAATCCCCAGGACAAGGTAACTCTGTGCAAGTTTATTGTAGCATGTCAAGAACAATGGGACAATACCCAGGACAAGGTAACTCTGTGCAAGTTTATTGTAACATGTCAAGAACAATGTGACAATCCCCAGGACAAGGTAACTCTGTGCAAGTTTATTGTAACATGTCAAGAACAATGTGACAATCCCCAGGACAAGGTAACTCTGTGCAAGTTTATTGTAACATGTCAAGAACAATGGGACAATCCCCAGGACAAGGTAACTCTGTGCAAGTTTATTGTAGCATGTCAAGAACAATGTGACAATACCCAGGACAAGGTAACTCTGTGCAAGTTTATTGTAGCATGTCAAGAACAATGTGACAATACCCAGGACAAGGTAACTCTGTGCAAGTTTATTGTAGCATGTCAAGAACAATGGGACAATACCCAGGACAAGGTAACTCTGTGCAAGTTTGTTGTAGCATGTCAAGAACAATGTGACAATACCCAGGACAAGGTAACTCTGTGCAAGTTTATTGTAGCATGTCAAGAACAATGTGACAATACCCAGGACAAGGCAACTCTGTGCAAGTTTATTGTAGCATGTCAAGAACAATGAGACAATACCCAGGACAAGGTAACTCTGTGTAGGTTTGTTGTAGCATGTCAAGAACAATGTGACAATCCCCAGGACAAGGTAACTCTGTGCAAGTTTATTGTAACATGTCAAGAACAATGAGACAATCCCCAGGACAGGGTAACTCTGTGTAGGTTTATTGTAGCATGTCAAGAACAATGAGACAATCCCCAGGACAGGGTAACTCTGTGTAGGTTTATTGTAGCATGTCAACAACAATGGGACAATCCCCAGGACAAGGTAACTCTGTGTAGGTTTATTGTAGCATGTCAAGAACAATGAGACAATCCCCAGGACAGGGTAACTCTGTGTAGGTTTATTGTAGCATGTCAACAACAATGGGACAATCCCCAGGACAGGGTAACTCTGTGTAGGTTTATTGTAGCATGTCAAGAACAATGAGACAATCCCCAGGACAAGGTAACTCTGTGTAGGTTTATTGTAGCATGTCAAGAACAATGAGACAATCCCCAGGACAGGGTAACTCTGTGTAGGTTTATTGTAGCATGTCAACAACAATGGGACAATCCCCAGGACAAGGTAACTCTGTGTAGGTTTATTGTAGCATGTAAAGAACAATGTGACAATCCCCAGGACAAGGTAACTCTGTGTAGGTTTATTGTAGCATGTCAAGAACAATGAGACAATCCCCAGGACAAGGTAACTCTGTGTAGGTTTGTTGTAGCATGTCAAGAACAATGTGACAATCCCCAGGACAAGGTAACTCTGTGCAAGTTTATTGTAACATGTCAAGAACAATGAGACAATCCCCAGGACAGGGTAACTCTGTGTAGGTTTATTGTAGCATGTCAAGAACAATGAGACAATCCCCAGGACAGGGTAACTCTGTGTAGGTTTGTTGTAGCATGTCAAGAACAATGATACAATCGCCAGGACAAGGTAACTCTGTGTAGGTTTGTTGTAGCATGTCAAGAACAATGATACAATCCCCAGGACAGGGTAACTCTGTGTAGGTTTATTGTAGCATGTCAACAACAATGGGACAATCCCCAGGACAGGGTAACTCTGTGTAGGTTTATTGTAGCATGTCAAGAACAATGAGACAATCCCCAGGACAAGGTAACTCTGTGTAGGTTTGTTGTAGCATGTCAAGAACAATGATACAATCCCCAGGACAGGGTAACTCTGTGTAGGTTTGTTGTAGCACGTCAAGAACAATGGGACAATCCCCAGGACAAGGTAACTCTGTGCAAGTTTATTGTAGCATGTCAAGAACAATGGGACAATCCCCAGGACAAGGTAACTCTGTGCAGGTTTATTGTAGCATGTCAACAACAATGGGAAAATCCCCAAGAATAGGTAACTCTGTGCAAGTTTCTTGTAGCATGTCAACACAAATGGGACAATCCCTAGGACAAGGTAACTCTTGCAAGTTTATTGTAGCATGTCAACAACTATGGGAAAATCCCCAAGAATAGGTATCTCTGCAAGTTTCTTGTAGCATGTCAACACAAATGGGACAATCCCTAGGACAAGGTAACTCTGTGCAAGTTTATTGTAGCATGTCAACAACAATGGGAAAATCCCCAAGAATAGGTAACTCTGTGCAAGTTTCTTGTAGCATGTCAACACAAATGGGACAATCCCTAGGACAAGGTAACTCTGTGCAGGTTTATTGTAGCATGTCAACAACAATGGGGAAATCCCCAAGAATAGGTAACTCTGTGCAAGTTTTTTTGTAGCATGTCAACACAAATGGGACAATCCCCAGGACAAGGTAACTCTGTGCAAGTTTATTGTAGCATTTCAAGAACAATGGGAGAATCTCCAGGACAAGGTAACTCTGTGTAGGTTTATTGTAGCATGTCAAGAACAATGGGACAATCCCCAGGACAAGGTAACTCTGTGTAGGTTTATTGTAGCATGTCAAGAACAATGGGACAATCCCCAGGACAAGGTAACTCTGTGCAGGTTTATTGTAGCATGTCAAGAACAATGGGACAATCCCCAGGACAAGGTAACTCTGTGCAGGTTTATTGTAGCATGTCAAGAACAATGGGACAATCCCCAAGAATAGGTAACTCTGTGCAAGTTTCTTGTAGCATGTCAACACAAATGGGACAATCCCCAGGACAAGGTAACTCTGTGCAAGTTTATTGTAGCATGTCAAGAACAATGGGAGAATCTCCAGGACAAGGTAACTCTGTGTAGGTTTATTGTAGCATGTCAAGAACAATGGGACAATCCCCAGGACAAGGTAACTCTGTGCAAGTTTATTGTAGCATGTCAAGAACAATGGGACAATCTCCAGGACAAGGTAACTCTGTGTAGGTTTATTGTAGCATGTCAAGAACAACAGGACAATCCCCAGGACAAGGTAACTCTGTGCAAGTTTATTGTAGCATGTCAAGAACAATGGGACAATCTCCAGGACAAGGTAACTCTGTGTAGGTTTATTGTAGCATGTCAAGAACAATGGGACAATCCCCAGGACAAGGTAACTCTGTGCAAGTTTATTGTAGCATGTCAAGAACAATGGGACAATCTCCAGGACAAGGTAACTCTGTGTAGGTTTATTGTAGCATGTCAAGAACAACAGGACAATCCCCAGGACAAGGTAACTCTGTGCAGGTTTATTGTAGCATGTCAAGAACAATGGGACAATCCCCAGGACAAGGTAACTCTGTGCATGTTTATTGTTGCATGTCAACAACAATGGGACAATCCCCAGAACAAGGTAGCTGTGTGCAAGTTTATTGTAGCATGTCAACAACAATGGGACAATCCCCAGGACAAGGTAACTCTGTGCAAGTTTATTGTAGCATGTCAAGAACAATGGGACAATCCCCAGGACAAGGTAACTCTGTGTAAGTTTATTGTAGCATGTCAAGAACAATGGGACAATACCCAGGATAAGGTAACTCTGTGCAGGTTTATTGTAGCAAGTCAACAACAATGGGACAATACCCAGGATAAGGTAACTCTGTGCAAGTTTATTGTAGCATGTCAACAACAATGGGACAATACCCAGGATAAGGTAACTCTGTGCAGGTTTATTGTAGCATGTTAACAACAATGGGACAATACCCAGGATAAGGTAACTCTGTGCAGGTTTATTGTAGCATGTCAACAACAATGGGACAATACCCAGGATAAGGTAACTCTGTGCAGGTTTATTGTAGCATGTCAACAACAATGGGACAATACCCAGGATAAGGTAACTATGTGCAAGTTTATTGTAGCATGTCAAGAACAATGGGACAATACCCAGGATAAGGTAACTCTGTGCAAGTTTATTGTAGCATGTCAACAACAATGGGACAATACCCAGGATAAGGTAACTCTGTGCAAGTTTATTGTAGCATGTCAAGAACAATGGGACAATCCCCAGGACAAGGCAACTCTGTGCAAGTTTATTGTAACATGTCAAGAACAATGGGACAATCTCTAAGATAAGGTAACTCTGTGCAAGTTTATTGTAGCATGTCAAGAACAATGGGACAATCTCTAAGATAAGGTAATTCTGTGCAAGTTTATTGTAGCATGTAAAGAACAATGGGACAATCCCCAGGACAAGGTAACTCTGTGCAAGTTTATTGTAGCATGTCAAGAACAATGGGACAATCTCCAGGAAAAGGTAACTCTGTGTAGGTTTATTGTAGCATGTCAAGAACAACAGGACAATCCCCAGGACAAGGTAACTCTGTGCAGGTTTATTGTAGCATGTAAGAACAATGGGACAATCCCCAGGACAAGGTAACTCTGTGCATGTTTATTGTTGCATGTCAACAACAATGGGACAATCCCCAGAACAAGGTAGCTGTGTGCAAGTTTATTGTAGCATGTCAACAACAATGGGACAATCCCCAGGACAAGGTAACTCTGTGCAAGTTTATTGTAGCATGTCAAGAACAATGGGACAATCCCCAGGACAAGGTAACTCTGTGTAAGTTTATTGTAGCATGTCAAGAACAATGGGACAATACCCAGGATAAGGTAACTCTGTGCAGGTTTATTGTAGCAAGTCAACAACAATGGGACAATACCCAGGATAAGGTAACTCTGTGCAAGTTTATTGTAGCATGTCAACAACAATGGGACAATACCCAGGATAAGGTAACTCTGTGCAGGTTTATTGTAGCATGTCAACAACAATGGGACAATACCCAGGATAAGGTAACTCTGTGCAGGTTTATTGTAGCATGTCAACAACAATGGGACAATACCCAGGATAAGGTAACTCTGTGCAGGTTTATTGTAGCATGTCAACAACAATGGGACAATACCCAGGATAAGGTAACTCTGTGCAAGTTTATTGTAGCATGTCAAGAACAATGGGACAATACCCAGGATAAGGTAACTCTGTGCAAGTTTATTGTAGCATGTCAACAACAATGGGACAATACCCAGGATAAGGTAACTCTGTGCAAGTTTATTGTAGCATGTCAAGAACAATGGGACAATCCCCAGGACAAGGCAACTCTGTGCAAGTTTATTGTAACATGTCAAGAACAATGGGACAATCTCTAAGATAAGGTAACTCTGTGCAAGTTTATTGTAGCATGTCAAGAACAATGGGACAATCTCTAAGATAAGGTAACTCTGTGCAAGTTTATTGTAGCATGTAAAGAACAATGGGACAATCTCTAAGATAAGGTAACTCTGTGCAAGTTTATTGTAGCATGTCAAGAACAATGTGACAATACCCAGGACAAGGTAACTCTGTGCAAGTTTATTGTAGCATGTCAAGAACAATGGGACAATCCCCAGGACAAGGCAACTCTGTGCAAGTTTATTGTAGCATGTAAAGAACAATGGGACAATCTCTAAGATAAGGTAACTCTGTGCAAGTTTATTGTAGCATGTCAAGAACAATGGGACAATACCCAGGACAAGGTAACTCTGTGCAAGTTTATTGTAGCATGTCAAGAACAATGGGACAATACCCAGGACAAGGTAACTCTGTGCAAGTTTATTGTAGCATGTCAAGAACAATGGGACAATACCCAGGACAAGGTAACTCTGTGCAAGTTTATTGTAGCATGTCAAGAACAATGGGACAATACCCAGGACAAGGTAACTCTGTGCAAGTTTATTGTATCATGTCAAGAACAATGGGACAATACCCAGGACAAGGTAACTCTGTGCAAGTTTATTGTAGCATGTCAAGAACAATGTGACAATCCCCAGGACAAGGTAACTCTGTGCAAGTTTATTGTAGCATGTCAAGAACAATGGGACAATACCCAGGACAAGGTAACTCTGTGCAAGTTTATTGTAACATGTCAAGAACAATGTGACAATCCCCAGGACAAGGTAACTCTGTGCAAGTTTATTGTAACATGTCAAGAACAATGTGACAATCCCCAGGACAAGGTAACTCTGTGCAAGTTTATTGTAACATGTCAAGAACAATGGGACAATCCCCAGGACAAGGTAACTCTGTGCAAGTTTATTGTAGCATGTCAAGAACAATGTGACAATACCCAGGACAAGGTAACTCTGTGCAAGTATATTGTAGCATGTCAAGAACAATGTGACAATACCCAGGACAAGGTAACTCTGTGCAAGTTTATTGTAGCATGTCAAGAACAATGGGACAATACCCAGGACAAGGTAACTCTGTGCAAGTTTGTTGTAGCATGTCAAGAACAATGTGACAATACCCAGGACAAGGTAACTCTGTGCAAGTTTATTGTAGCATGTCAAGAACAATGTGACAATACCCAGGACAAGGCAACTCTGTGCAAGTTTATTGTAGCATGTCAAGAACAATGAGACAATACCCAGGACAAGGTAACTCTGTGTAGGTTTGTTGTAGCATGTCAAGAACAATGTGACAATCCCCAGGACAAGGTAACTCTGTGCAAGTTTATTGTAACATGTCAAGAACAATGAGACAATCCCCAGGACAGGGTAACTCTGTGTAGGTTTATTGTAGCATGTCAAGAACAATGAGACAATCCCCAGGACAGGGTAACTCTGTGTAGGTTTATTGTAGCATGTCAACAACAATGGGACAATCCCCAGGACAAGGTAACTCTGTGTAGGTTTATTGTAGCATGTCAAGAACAATGAGACAATCCCCAGGACAGGGTAACTCTGTGTAGGTTTATTGTAGCATGTCAACAACAATGGGACAATCCCCAGGACAGGGTAACTCTGTGTAGGTTTATTGTAGCATGTCAAGAACAATGAGACAATCCCCAGGACAAGGTAACTCTGTGTAGGTTTATTGTAGCATGTCAAGAACAATGAGACAATCCCCAGGACAGGGTAACTCTGTGTAGGTTTATTGTAGCATGTCAACAACAATGGGACAATCCCCAGGACAAGGTAACTCTGTGTAGGTTTATTGTAGCATGTCAAGAACAATGAGACAATCCCCAGGACAGGGTAACTCTGTGTAGGTTTATTGTAGCATGTCAACAACAATGGGACAATCCCCAGGACAGGGTAACTCTGTGTAGGTTTATTGTAGCATGTCAACAACAATGGGACAATTCCCAGGACAGGGTAACTCTGTGTAGGTTTATTGTAGCATGTCAAGAACAATGAGACAATCCCCAGGACAGGGTAACTCTGTGTAGGTTTATTGTAGCATGTCAACAACAATGGGACAATCCCCAGGACAGGGTAACTCTGTGTAGGTTTATTGTAGCATGTCAACAACAATGGGTCAATCCCCAGGACAGGGTAACTCTGTGTAGGTTTATTGTAGCATGTCAACAACAATGGGACAATCCCCAGGACAAGGTAACTCTGTGCAAGTTTATTGTAGCATGTAAAGAACAATGTGACAATCCCCAGGACAAGGTAACTCTGTGTAGGTTTATTGTAGCATGTCAAGAACAATGAGACAATCCCCAGGACAAGGTAACTCTGTGCAAGTTTATTGTAGCATGTCAACACAAATGGGACAATCCCCAGCACAAGGTAACTCTGTGCAAGTTTATTGTAGCATGTCAACAACAATGGGGCAATCCCCAGGATAAGGTAACTCTGTGCAGGTTTATTGTAGCATGTCAACAAATGGGACAATCCCCAGGACAAGGTTACTCTGTGCAGGTTTATTGTAGCATGTCAAGAACAATGGGACAATCCCCAGGACAAGGTTACTCTGTGCAGGTTTATTGTAGCATGTCAAGAACAATGGGACAATCCCCAGGACAAGGTTACTCTGTGCAGGTTTATTGTAGCATGTCAAGAACAATGGGACAATCCCCAGGACAAGGTAACTCTGTGCAGGTTTATTGTAGCATGTCAAGAACAATGGGACAATCCCCAGGACAAGGTAACTCTTCTACAAGTTTATTGTAGCATGTCAAGAACAATGGGACAATCCCGAGGACAAGGTAACTCTGTGCAAGTTTATTGTAGCATGTCAAGAACAATGGGACAATACCCAGGACAAGGTAACTCTGTTCAAGTTTATTGTAGCATGTCAAGAACAATGGGACAATCCCCAGGACAAGGTAACTCTGTGCAAGTTTATTGTAGCATGTCAAGAACAATGGGACAATCCCCAGGACAAGGTAACTCTGTGCAAGTTTATTCTAGCACCTCAAGAACAATGGGACAATCCCCAGGACAAGGTAACTCTGTGCAGGGTTGTTGTAGCATGTCAAGAACAATGGGACAATGCCCAGGACAGGGTAACTCTGTGTAGGTTTGTTGTAGCATGTCAAGAACAATGGGACAATCCCCAGGACAAGGTAACTCTGTGCAAGTTTATTATAGCATGTCAAGAACAATGGGACAATCCCCAGGACGAGGTAACTCTGTGTAGGTTTTTTGTAGCATGTCAAGAACAATGGGACAATCCCCAGGACGAGGTAACTCTGTGTAGGTTTATTGTAGCATGTCAAGAACAATGGGACAATCCCCAGGACAAGGTAACTCTGTGCAAGTTTATTGTAGCATGTCAAGAACAATGGGACAATCCCCAGGACGAGGTAACTCTGTGTAGGTTTTTTGTAGCATGTCAAGAACAATGGGACAATCCCCAGGACAAGGTAACCCTTTGCAGGTTTATTGTAGCATGTCAAGAACAATGGGACAATCCCCAGGGCAGGGTAACTCTGTGTAGGTTTATTGTAGCATGTCAAGAACAAAGGGACAATCCCCAGGACAAGGTAACTGTGCAACTTTATTGTAGCATGTCAACAACAATGGGAAAATCCCCAAGAATAGGTAACTCTGTGCCACTTTATTGTAGCATGTCAACTAAAATGGGACAATCCCTAGGACAAGGTAACTCTGTGCAAGTTTATTGTAGCATGTCAACAACAATGGGAAAATCCCCAAGAATAGGTAACTCTGTGCAATTTTATTGTAGCACGTCAACACAAATGGGACAATCCCTAGGACAAGGTAACTCTGTGCAGGTTTATTGTAGCATGTCAACAACAATGGGAAAATCCCCAAGAATAGGTAACTCTGTGCAAGTTTATTGTAGCATGTCAACAACAATGGGACAATACCCAGGATAAGGTAACTCTATGCAAGTTTATTGTAGCATGTCAAGAACAATGGGACAATCCCCAGGACAAGGTAACTCTGTGCAGGTTTATTGTAGCATGTAAAGAACAATGGGAAAATCCCCAAGAATAGGTAACTCTGTGCAAGTTTCTTGTAGCATGTCAACACAAATGGGACAATCCCTAGGACAAGGTAACTCTGTGCAGGTTTATTGTAGCACGTAAAGAACAATGGGACAATCCCCAGGACAAGGTAACTCTGTGCAGGTTTATTGTAGCATGTCAACAACAATGGGAAAATCCCCAAGAATAGGTAACTCTGTGCAAGTTTCTTGTAGCATGTCAACACAAATGGGACAATCCCTAGGACAAGGAAACTCTGTGCAAGTTTATTGTAGCATGTCAACAACTATGGGAAAATCCCCAAGAATAGGTAACTCTGTGCAAGTTTCTTGTAGCATGTCAACACAAATCGGACAATCCCTAGGACAAGGTAACTCTGTGCAGGTTTATTGTAGCATGTCAACAACAATGGGAAAATCCCCAAGAATAGGTAACTCTGTGCAAGTTTTTTTGTAGCATGTCAACACAAATGGGACAATCCCCAGGACAAGGTAACTCTGTGCAAGTTTATTGTAGCATGTCAAGAACAATGGGAGAATCTCCAGGACAAGGTAACTCTGTGTAGGTTTATTGTAGCATGTCAAGAACAATGGGACAATCCCCAGGACAAGGTAACTCTGTGTAGGTTTATTGTAGCATGTCAAGAACAATGGGACAATCCCCAGGACAAGGTAACTCTGTGCAGGTTTATTGTAGCATGTCAAGAACAATGGGACAATCCCCAGGACAAGGTAACTCTGTGCAGGTTTATTGTAGCATGTCAAGAACAATGGGACAATCCCCAAGAATAGGTAACTCTGTGCAAGTTTCTTGTAGCATGTCAACACAAATGGGACAATCCCCAGGACAAGGTAACTCTGTGCAAGTTTATTGTAGCATGTCAAGAACAATGGGAGAATCTCCAGGACAAGGTAACTCTGTGTAGGTTTATTGTAGCATGTCAAGAACAATGGGACAATCCCCAGGACAAGGTAACTCTGTGCAAGTTTATTGTAGCATGTCAAGAACAATGGGACAATCTCCAGGACAAGGTAACTCTGTGTAGGTTTATTGTAGCATGTCAAGAACAACAGGACAATCCCCAGGACAAGGTAACTCTGTGCAAGTTTATTGTAGCATGTCAAGAACAATGGGACAATCTCCAGGACAAGGTAACTCTGTGTAGGTTTATTGTAGCATGTCAAGAACAATGGGACAATCCCCAGGACAAGGTAACTCTGTGCAAGTTTATTGTAGCATGTCAAGAACAATGGGACAATCTCCAGGACAAGGTAACTCTGTGTAGGTTTATTGTAGCATGTCAAGAACAACAGGACAATCCCCAGGACAAGGTACCTCTGTGCAGGTTTATTGTAGCATGTCAAGAACAATGGGACAATCCCCAGGACAAGGTAACTCTGTGCATGTTTATTGTTGCATGTCAACAACAATGGGACAATCCCCAGAACAAGGTAGCTGTATGCAAGTTTATTGTAGCATGTCAACAACAATGGGACAATCCCCAGGACAAGGTAACTCTGTGCAAGTTTATTGTAGCATGTCAAGAACAATGGGACAATCCCCAGGACAAGGTAACTCTGTGTAAGTTTATTGTAGCATGTCAAGAACAATCGGACAATACCCAGGATAAGGTAACTCTGTGCAGGTTTATTGTAGCAAGTCAACAACAATGGGACAATACCCAGGATAAGGTAACTCTGTGCAAGTTTATTGTAGCATGTCAACAACAATGGGACAATACCCAGGATAAGGTAACTCTGTGCAGGTTTATTGTAGCATGTCAACAACAATGGGACAATACCCAGGATAAGGTAACTCTGTGCAGGTTTATTGTAGCATGTCAACAACAATGGGACAATACCCAGGATAAGGTAACTCTGTGCAGGTTTATTGTAGCATGTCAACAACAATGGGACAATACCCAGGACAAGGTAACTCTGTGCAAGTTTATTGTAGCATGTCAAGAACAATGGGACAATACCCAGGATAAGGTAACTCTGTGCAAGTTTATTGTAGCATGTCAACAACAATGGGACAATACCCAGGATAAGGTAACTCTGTGCAAGTTTATTGTAGCATGTCAAGAACAATGGGACAATCCCCAGGACAAGGCAACTCTGTGCAAGTTTATTGTAACATGTCAAGAACAATGGGACAATCTCTAAGATAAGGTAACTCTGTGCAAGTTTATTGTAGCATGTCAAGAAAAATGGGACAATCTCTAAGATAAGGTAACTCTGTGCAAGTTTATTGTAGCATGTAAAGAACAATGGGACAATCTCTAAGATAAGGTAACTCTGTGCAAGTTTATTGTAGCATGTCAAGAACAATGGGACAATACCCAGGACAAGGTAACTCTGTGCAAGTTTATTGTAGCATGTCAAGAACAATGGGACAATACCCAGGACAAGGTAACTCTGTGCAAGTTTATTGTAGCATGTCAAGAACAATGGGACAATACCCAGGACAAGGTAACTCTGTGCAAGTTTATTGTAGCATGTCAAGAACAATGGGACAATACCCAGGACAAGGTAACTCTGTGCAAGTTTATTGTAGCATGTCAAGAACAATGTGACAATACCCAGGACAAGGTAACTCTGTGCAAGTTTATTGTAGCATGTCAAGAACAATGGGACAATCCCCAGGACAAGGCAACTCTGTGCAAGTTTATTGTAGCATGTAAAGAACAATGGGACAATCTCTAAGATAAGGTAACTCTGTGCAAGTTTATTGTAGCATGTCAAGAACAATGGGACAATACCCAGGACAAGGTAACTCTGTGCAAGTTTATTGTAGCATGTCAAGAACAATGGGACAATACCCAGGACAAGGTAACTCTGTGCAAGTTTATTGTAGCATGTCAAGAACAATGGGACAATACCCAGGACAAGGTAACTCTGTGCAAGTTTATTGTAGCATGTCAAGAACAATGGGACAATACCCAGGACAAGGTAACTCTGTGCAAGTTTATTGTAGCATGTCAAGAACAATGGGACAATACCCAGGACAAGGTAACTCTGTGCAAGTTTATTGTAGCATGTCAAGAACAATGTGACAATCCCCAGGACAAGGTAACTCTGTGCAAGTTTATTGTAGCATGTCAAGAACAATGGGACAATACCCAGGACAAGGTAACTCTGTGCAAGTTTATTGTAACATGTCAAGAACAATGTGACAATCCCCAGGACAAGGTAACTCTGTGCAAGTTTATTGTAACATGTCAAGAACAATGTGACAATCCCCAGGACAAGGTAACTCTGTGCAAGTTTATTGTAACATGTCAAGAACAATGGGACAATCCCCAGGACAAGGTAACTCTGTGCAAGTTTATTGTAGCATGTCAAGAACAATGTGACAATACCCAGGACAAGGTAACTCTGTGCAAGTTTATTGTAGCATGTCAAGAACAATGTGACAATACCCAGGACAAGGTAACTCTGTGCAAGTTTATTGTAGCATGTCAAGAACAATGGGACAATACCCAGGACAAGGTAACTCTGTGCAAGTTTGTTGTAGCATGTCAAGAACAATGTGACAATACCCAGGACAAGGTAACTCTGTGCAAGTTTATTGTAGCATGTCAAGAACAATGTGACAATACCCAGGACAAGGCAACACTGTGCAAGTTTATTGTAGCATGTCAAGAACAATGAGACAATACCCAGGACAAGGTAACTCTGTGTAGGTTTGTTGTAGCATGTCAAGAACAATGTGACAATCCCCAGGACAAGGTAACTCTGTGCAAGTTTATTGTAACATGTCAAGAACAATGAGACAATCCCCAGGACAGGGTAACTCTGTGTAGGTTTATTGTAGCATGTCAAGAACAATGAGACAATCCCCAGGACAGGGTAACTCTGTGTAGGTTTATTGTAGCATGTCAACAACAATGGGACAATCCCCAGGACAAGGTAACTCTGTGTAGGTTTATTGTAGCATGTCAAGAACAATGAGACAATCCCCAGGACAGGGTAACTCTGTGTAGGTTTATTGTAGCATGTCAACAACAATGGGACAATCCCCAGGACAGGGTAACTCTGTGTAGGTTTATTGTAGCATGTCAAGAACAATGAGACAATCCCCAGGACAAGGTAACTCTGTGTAGGTTTATTGTAGCATGTCAAGAACAATGAGACAATCCCCAGGACAGGGTAACTCTGTGTAGGTTTATTGTAGCATGTCAACAACAATGGGACAATCCCCAGGACAAGGTAACTCTGTGTAGGTTTATTGTAGCATGTCAAGAACAATGAGACAATCCCCAGGACAGGGTAACTCTGTGTAGGTTTATTGTAGCATGTCAACAACAATGGGACAATCCCCAGGACAGGGTAACTCTGTGTAGGTTTATTGTAGCATGTCAACAACAATGGGACAATCCCCAGGACAGGGTAACTCTGTGTAGGTTTATTGTAGCATGTCAAGAACAATGAGACAATCCCCAGGACAGGGTAACTCTGTGTAGGTTTATTGTAGCATGTCAACAACAATGGGACAATCCCCAGGACAGGGTAACTCTGTGTAGGTTTATTGTAGCATGTCAACAACAATGGGTCAATCCCCAGGACAGGGTAACTCTGTGTAGGTTTATTGTAGCATGTCAACAACAATGGGACAATCCCCAGGACAAGGTAACTCTGTGCAAGTTTATTGTAGCATGTAAAGAACAATGTGACAATCCCCAGGACAAGGTAACTCTGTGTAGGTTTATTGTAGCATGTCAAGAACAATGAGACAATCCCCAGGACAAGGTAACTCTGTGTAGGTTTGTTGTAGCATGTCAAGAACAATAATACAATCCCCAGGACAGGGTAACTCTGTGTAGGTTTGTTGTAGCATGTCAAGAACAATGATACAATCGCCAGGACAAGGTAACTCTGTGTAGGTTTGTTGTAGCATGTCAAGAACAATGATACAGTCCCCAGGACAGGGTAACTCTGTGTAGGTTTATTGTAGCATGTCAACAACAATGGGACAATCCCCAGGACAGGGTAACTCTGTGTAGGTTTATTGTAGCATGTCAAGAACAATGAGACAATCCCCAGGACAAGGTAACTCTGTGTAGGTTTGTTGTAGCATGTCAAGAACAATGATACAATCCCCAGGACAGGGTAACTCTGTGTAGGTTTATTGTAGCATGTCCAGAACAATGTGACAATCCCCAGGACAGGGTAACTCTGTGTAGGTTTATTGTAGCATGTCAAGAACAATGGGACAATCCCCAGGACAGGGTAACTCTGTGTAGGTTTGTTGTAGCATGTCAAGAACAATGATACAATCCCCAGGACAGGGTAACTCTGTGTAGGTTTGTTGTAGCATGTCAAGAACAATGATACAATCCCCAGGACAAGGTAACTCTGTGTAGGTTTGTTGTAGCATGTCAAGAACAATGAGACAATCCCCAGGACAGGGTAACTCTGTGTAGGTTTGTTGTAGCATGTCAAGAACAATGAGACAATCCCCAGGACAAGGTAACTCTGTGTAGGTTTGTTGTAGCATGTCAAGAACAATGGGACAATCCCCAGGACAGGGTAACTCTGTGTAGGTTTATTGTAGCATGTCAAGAACAATGGGACAATCCCCAGGACAAGGTAACTCTGTGTAGGTTTATTGTAGCATGTCAAGAACAATGGGACAATCCCCAGGACAGGGTAACTCTGTGTAGGTTTATTGTAGCATGTCAAGAACAATGGGACAATCCCCAGGACAAGGTAACTCTGTGCAAGTTTATTGTAGCATGTCAAGAACAATGGGACAATCCCCAGGATAAGGTAACTCTGTGCAAGTTTATTGTAGCATGTCTAGAACAATGGGACAATCCCCAGGACAAGGTAACTCTGTGTAGGTTTATTGTAGCATGTCAAGAACAATGGGACAATCCCCAGGACAGGGTAACTCTTCTACAAGTTTATTGTAGCATGTCAAGAACAATGGGACAATCCCCAGGACAAGGTAACTCTGTGCAAGTTTATTGTAGCATGTAGAGAACAACGGGACAATCCCCAGGACAAGGTAACTCTGTGTAGGTTTATTGTAGCATGTCAAGAACAATGGGACAATCCCCAGGACAAGGTCACTCTGTGCAAGTTTATTGTAGCATGTCAACAACAATGGGACAATCCCCAGGACAAGGTAACTCTGTGCAAGTTTATTGTAGCATGTCAACAACAATGGGACAATCCCCAGGACAACGTAACTCTGTGCAAGTTTATTGTAGCATGTCAACAACAATGGGACAATCCCCAGGACAAGGTAACTCTGTGCAAGTTTATTGTAGCATGTCAACAACAATGGGACAATCCTCAGGACAACGTAACTCTGTGCAAGTTTCTTGTAGCATGTCAACAACAATGGGACAATCCCCAGGACAAGGTAACTCTGTGCAAGTTTATTGTAGCATGTCAACAACAATGGGACAATCCTCAGGACAACGTAACTCTGTGCAAGTTTATTGTAGCATGTCAACAACAATGGGACAATCCCCAGGACAAGGTAACTCTGTGCAAGTTTATTGTAGCATGTCAACAACAATGGGAATTCCTCAGGACAAGGTAACTCTGTGCAAGTTTATTGTAGCATGTCAACAACAATGGGACAATCCTCAGGACAACGTAACTCTGTGCAAGTTTATTGTAGCATGTCAACAACAATGGGACAATCCCCAGGACAAGGTAACTCTGTGCAAGTTTATTGTAGCATGTCAACAACAATGGGACAATCCCCAGGACAACGTAACTCTGTGCAAGTTTATTGTAGCATGTCAACAACAATGGGACAATCCCCAGGACAAGGTAACTCTGTGCAAGTTTATTGTAGCATGTCAACAACAATGGGACAATCCTCAGGACAACTTAAATCTGTGCAAGTTTATTGTAGCATGTCAACACAAATGGGACAATCACCAGGACAAGGTAACTCTGTAGAAGTTTATTGTAGCATGTCAAAATCAATGGGACAATCCCCAGGACAAGATAACTCTGTGCAGGTTTAATGTAGCATGTATACAACAATGGGACAATCCCCAGGACAAGATAACTCTGTGCAAGTTTATTGTAGTTTTCAACACAAATGGGACAATCCCCAGGACAAGATAACTGTGCAAGTTTATTGTAGCATGTCAACACAAATGGGACAATCCCCAGGACAAGATAACTCTGTGCACGTTTAATGTAGCATGTATACAACAATGGGACAATCCCCAGGACAAGATAACTCTGTGCAAGTTTATTGTAGTATGTCAACAACAATGGGACAATCCCCAGGATAAGGTAACTCTGTGCAAGTTTATTGTAGCATGTCAACAACAATGGGACAATCCCCAGGACAAGCTAACTCTTCTGCAAGATTATTGTAGCATTACAAGAACAATGGGACAATCCCCAGGACAAGGTAACTCTGTGCAAGTTTATTGTAGCATGTCAAGAACAATGGGACAATCCCCAGGACAAGGTAACTCTGTGCAAGTTTATTGTAGAATGTCAAGAACAATGGGACAATCCCCAGGACAAGGTAACTCTGTGCACGTTTATTGTAGAATGTCAAGAACAATGGGACAATCCCCAGGACAAGGTAACTCTGTGCAAGTTTATTGTAGCATGTCAAGAACAATGGGACAATCCCCAGGACGAGGTAACTCTGTGTAGGTTTATTGTAGCATGTCAACAACAATGGGACAATCCCCAGGACAAGGTAACTCTGTGCAAGTTTATTGTAGCATGTCAACAACAATGGGACAATACCCAGGATAAGCTAACTCTGTGCAAGTTTATTGTAGCATGTCAAGAACAATGGGACAATACCCAGGATAAGGTAACTCTGTGCAAGTTTATTGTAGCATGTCAACAACAATGGGGCAATCCCCAGGACAAGGTAACTCTGTGCAAGTTTATTGTAGCATGTCAACACAAATGGGACAATCCCTAGGACAAGGTAACTCTGTGCAAGTTTATTGTAGCATGTCAACACAAATGGGACAATCCCTAGGACAAGGTAACTCTGTGCAAGTTTATTGTAGCATGTCAACAACAATGGGAAAATCCCCAGGACAAGGTAACTCTGTGGAAGTTTATTGTAGCATGTCAACACAAATGGGACAATCCCTAGGACAAGGTAACTCTGTGCAAGTTTATTGTAGCATGTCAACACAAATGGGACAATCCCTAGGACAAGGTAACTCTGTGCAAGTTTATTGTAGCATGTCAACAACAATGGGAAAATCCCCAAGAATAGGCGACTCTGTGCAATTTTATTGTCGCACGTCAACACAAATGGGACAATCCCCAGCACAAGGTAACTCTGTGCAGGTTTATTGTAGCATGTCAACAACAATGGGAAAATCCCCAAGAATAGGTAACTCTGTGCAAGTTTCTTGTAGCATGTCAACACAAATGGGACAATCCCCAGGACAAGGTAACTCTGTGCAGGTTTATTGTAGCTTGTCAACAACAATGGGAAAATCCCCAAGAATAGGTAACTATGTGCAAGTTTATTGTAGCATGTCAAGAACAATGGGACAATCCGCAGCACAAGGTAACTCTGTGCAAGTTTATTGTAGCATGTCAAGAACAATGGGACAATCCCCAGGATAAGGTAACTCTGTGCAAGTTTATTGTAGCATGTCAAGAACAATGGGACAATCCCCAGGACAAGCTAACTCTTCTGCAAGATTATTGTAGCATTACAAGAACAATGGGACAATCCCCAGGACAAGGTAACTCTGTGCAAGTTTATTGTAGCATGTCAAGAACAATGGGACAATCCCCAGGACAAGGTAACTCTTCTGCAAGTTTATTGTAGCATGCCAAGAACAATGGGAGAATCTCCAGGACAAGGTAACTCTGTACAGGTTTATTGTAGCATGTCAAGAACAATGGGACAATCTCCAGGACAAGGTAACTCTGTGTAGGTTTATTGTAGCATGTCAAGAACAATGGGAGAATCTCCAGGACAAGGTAACTCTGTGTAGGTTTATTGTAGCATGTCAAGAACAATGGGACAATCTCCAGGACAAGGTAACTCTGTGTAGGTTTATTGTAGCATGTCAACAACAATGGGAAAATCCCCAAGAATAGGTAACTCTGTGCAAGTTTCTTGTAGCATGTCAACACAAATGGGACAATCCCCAGGACAAGGTAACTCTTCTGCAAGTTTATTGTAGCATGTCAACAACAATGGGAGAATCTCCAGGACAAGGTAACTCTGTGTAGGTTTATTGTAGCATGTCAACAACAATGGGAAAATCCCCAAGAATAGGTAACTCTGTGCAAGTTTCTTGTAGCATGTCAACACAAATGGGACAATCCCCAGGACAAGGTAACTCTTCTGCAAGTTTATTGTAGCATGTCAAGAACAATGGGAGAATCTCCAGGACAAGGTAACTCTGTGTAGGTTTATTGTAGCATGTCAACAACAACAGGACAATCCCCAGGACAAGGTAACTCTGTGCAGGTTTATTGTAGCATGTCAACAACAATGGGACAATCCGCAGCACAAGGTAACTCTGTGCAAGTTTATTGTAGCATGTCAAGAACAATGGGACAATCCCCAGGATAAGGTAACTCTGTGCAGGTTTATTGTAGCATGTCAAGAACAATGGGACAATCCCCAGGATAAGGTAACTCTGTGCAGGTTTATTGTAGCATGTCAACAACAATGGGACAATCCCCAGGACAAGGTAACTCTGTGCAAGTTTATTGTAGCATGTCAAGAACAATGGGACAATCCCCAGGACAAGGTAACTCTGTGCAAGTTTATTGTAGCATGTCAAGAACAATGGGACAATCCGCAGCACAAGGTAACTCTGTGCAAGTTTATTGTAGCATGTCAAGAACAATGGGACAATCCCCAGGATAAGGTAACTCTGTGCAAGTTTATTGTAGCATGTCAAGAACAATGGGACAATACCCAGGATAAGGTAACTCTGTGCAGGTTTATTGTAGCATGTCAACAACAATGGGACAATCCCCAGGACAAGGTAACTCTGTGCAAGTTTATTTTAGCATGTCAACAACAATGGGACAATCTCTAAGATAAGGTAACTCTGTGCAAGTTTATTTTAGCATGTCAACAACAATGGGACAATCCCCAGGACAAGGTAACTCTGTGCAAGTTTATTTTAGCATGTCAACAACAATGGGACAATCCCCAGGACAAGGTAACTCTGTGTAGGTTTATTGTAGGATGTCAACAACAATGGGACAATCCCCAGGACAAGGTAACTCTGTGCAAGTTTATTTTAGCATGTCAACAACAATGGGACAATCCCCAGGACAAGGTAACTCTGTGCAAGCTTATTTTAGCATGTCAACAACAATGGGACAATCCCCAGGACAAGGTAACTCTGTGCAAGTTTATTGTAGCATGTCAACAACAATGGGGCAATCCCCAGGACAAGGTAACTCTGTGCAAGTTTATTTTAGCATGTCAACAACAATGGGACAATCTCTAAGATAAGGTAACTCTGTGCAAGTTTATTGTAGCATGTCAAGAACAATGGGACAATCCCCAGGGCAAGGTAACTCTGTGTAGGTTTATTGTAGCATGTCAAGAACAATGAGACAATCCCCAGGACAAGGTAACTCTGTGTAGGTTTATTGTAGCATGTCAAGAACAATGAGACAATCCCCAGGACAAGGTAACTCTGTGTAGGTTTATTGTAGCATGTCAAGAACAATGAGACAATCCCCAGGACAAGGTAACTCTGTGTAGGATTATTGTAGCATGTCAAGAACAATGGGACAATCCCCAGGGCAAGGTAACTCTGTGTAGGTTTATTGTAGCATGTCAAGAACAATGAGACAATCCCCAGGACAAGGTAACTCTGTGTAGGTTTGTTGTAGCATGTCAAGAACAATGGGACAATCCCCAGGACAAGGTAACTCTGTGTAGGTTTGTTGTAGCATGTCAAGAACAATGGGACAATCCCCAGGACAAGGTAACTCTGTGTAGGTTTGTTGTAGCATGTCAAGAACAATGGGACAATCCCCAGGACAAGGTAACTCTGTGTAGGTTTATTGTAGCATGTCAAGAACAATGGGACAATCCCCAGGACAAGGTAACTCTGTGCAAGTTTATTGTAGCATGTCAAGAACAATGGGACAATCCCCAGGACGAGGTAACTCTGTGTAGGTTTGCTGTAGCATGTCAAGAACAATGTGACAATCCCCAGGACAAGGTAACTCTGTGTAGGTTTATTGTAGCATGTCAAGAACAATGGGACAATCCCCAGGACAGGGTAACTTGGTGTAGGTTTATTGTAGCATGTCAAGAACAATGGGACAATCCCCAGGACAGGGTAACTCTTCTACAAGTTTATTGTAGCATGTCAAGAACAATGGGACAATCCCCAGGACAAGGTAACTCTGTGCAAGTTTATTGTAGCATGTAGAGAACAATGGGACAATCCCCAGGACAAGGTAACTCTGTGCAGGTTTATTGTAACATGTCAAGAACAATGGGACAATCCCCAGGACAAGGTAACTCTGTGTAGGTTTATTGTAGCATGTCAAGAACAATGGGACAATCCCCAGGACAAGGTAACTCTGTGCAAGTTTATTGTAGCATGTCAACAACAATGGGACAATACCCAGGATAAGGTAACTCTGTGCAAGTTTATTGTAGCATGTCAAGAACAATGGGACAATCCCCAGGACAAGGCAACTCTGTGCAAGTTTATTGTAACATGTCAAGAACAATGGGACAATCTCTAAGATAAGGTAATTCTGTGCAAGTTTATTGTAGCATGTAAAGAACAATGGGACAATCCCCAGGACAAGGTAACTCTGTGCAAGTTTATTGTAACATGTCAAGAACAATGGGACAATCCCCAGGACAAGGTAACTCTGTGCAAGTTTATTGTAGCATGTCAAGAACAATGTGACAATACCCAGGACAAGGTAACTCTGTGCAAGTTTATTGTAGCATGTCAAGAACAATGTGACAATACCCAGGACAAGGTAACTCTGTGCAAGTTTATTGTAGCATGTCAAGAACAATGGGACAATACCCAGGACAAGGTAACTCTGTGCAAGTTTGTTGTAGCATGTCAAGAACAATGTGACAATACCCAGGACAAGGTAACTCTGTGCAAGTTTATTGTAGCATGTCAAGAACAATGTGACAATACCCAGGACAAGGCAACACTGTGCAAGTTTATTGTAGCATGTCAAGAACAATGAGACAATACCCAGGACAAGGTAACTCTGTGTAGGTTTGTTGTAGCATGTCAAGAACAATGTGACAATCCCCAGGACAAGGTAACTCTGTGCAAGTTTATTGTAACATGTCAAGAACAATGAGACAATCCCCAGGACAGGGTAACTCTGTGTAGGTTTATTGTAGCATGTCAAGAACAATGAGACAATCCCCAGGACAGGGTAACTCTGTGTAGGTTTATTGTAGCATGTCAACAACAATGGGACAATCCCCAGGACAAGGTAACTCTGTGTAGGTTTATTGTAGCATGTCAAGAACAATGAGACAATCCCCAGGACAGGGTAACTCTGTGTAGGTTTATTGTAGCATGTCAACAACAATGGGACAATCCCCAGGACAGGGTAACTCTGTGTAGGTTTATTGTAGCATGTCAAGAACAATGAGACAATCCCCAGGACAAGGTAACTCTGTGTAGGTTTATTGTAGCATGTCAAGAACAATGAGACAATCCCCAGGACAGGGTAACTCTGTGTAGGTTTATTGTAGCATGTCAACAACAATGGGACAATCCCCAGGACAAGGTAACTCTGTGTAGGTATATTGTAGCATGTCAAGAACAATGAGACAATCCCCAGGACAGGGTAACTCTGTGTAGGTTTATTGTAGCATGTCAACAACAATGGGTCAATCCCCAGGACAGGGTAACTCTGTGTAGGTTTATTGTAGCATGTCAACAACAATGGGACAATCCCCAGGACAAGGTAACTCTGTGCAAGTTTATTGTAGCATGTAAAGAACAATGTGACAATCCCCAGGACAAGGTAACTCTGTGTAGGTTTTTTGTAGCATGTCAAGAACAATGAGACAATCCCCAGGACAAGGTAACTCTGTGTAGGTTTGTTGTAGCATGTCAAGAACAATGATACAATCCCCAGGACAGGGTAACTCTGTGTAGGTTTGTTGTAGCATGTCAAGAACAATGATACAATCGCCAGGACAAGGTAACTCTGTGTAGGTTTGTTGTAGCATGTCAAGAACAATGATACAATCCCCAGGACAGGGTAACTCTGTGTAGGTTTATTGTAGCATGTCAACAACAATGGGACAATCCCCAGGACAGGGTAACTCTGTGTAGGTTTATTGTAGCATGTCAAGAACAATGAGACAATCCCCAGGACAAGGTAACTCTGTGTAGGTTTGTTGTAGCATGTCAAGAACAATGATACAATCCCCAGGACAGGGTAACTCTGTGTAGGTTTGTTGTAGCATGTCAAGAACAATGATACAATCCCCAGGACAGGGTAACTCTGTGTAGGTTTGTTGTAGCATGTCAAGAACAATGATACAATCCCCAGGACAGGGTAACTCTGTGTAGGTTTGTTGTAGCATGTCAAGAACAATGAGACAATCCCCAGGACAAGGTAACTCTGTGTAGGTTTGTTGTAGCATGTCAAGAACAATGATACAATCCCCAGGACAGGGTAACTCTGTGTAGGTTTATTGTAGCATGTCCAGAACAATGTGACAATCCCCAGGACAGGGTAACTCTGTGTAGGTTTATTGTAGCATGTCAAGAACAATGGGACAATCCCCAGGACAGGGTAACTCTGTGTAGGTTTGTTGTAGCATGTCAAGAACAATGATACAAACCCAGGACAGGGTAACTCTGTGTAGGTTTGTTGTAGCATGTCAAGAACAATGATACAATCCCCAGGACAGGGTAACTCTGTGTAGGTTTGTTGTAGCATGTCAAGAACAATGAGACAATCCCCAGGACAAGGTAACTCTGTGTAGGTTTGTTGTAGCATGTCAAGAACAATGAGACAATCCCCAGGACAGGGTAACTCTGTGTAGGTTTGTTGTAGCATGTCAAGAACAATGAGACAATCCCCAGGACAAGGTAACTCTGTGTAGGTTTGTTGTAGCATGTCAAGAACAATGGGACAATCCCCAGGACAGGGTATCTCTGTGTAGGTTTATTGTAGCATGTCAAGAAAAATGGGACAATCCCCAGGACAAGGTAACTCTGTGTAGGTTTATTGTAGCATGTCAAGAACAATGGGACAATCCCCAGGACAGGGTAACTCTGTGTAGGTTTATTGTAGCATGTCAAGAACAATGGGACAATCCCCAGGACAAGGTAACTCTGTGCAAGTTTATTGTAGCATGTCAAGAACAATGGGACAATCCCCAGGACAAGGTAACTCTGTGCAAGTTTATTGTAGCATGTCTAGAACAATGGGACAATCCCCAGGACAAGGTAACTCTGTGTAGGTTTATTGTAGCATGTCAAGAACAATGGGACAATCCCCAGGACAGGGTAACTCTTCTACAAGTTTATTGTAGCATGTCAAGAACAATGGGACAATCCCCAGGACAAGGTAACTCTGTGCAAGTTTATTGTAGCATGTAGAGAACAACGGGACAATCCCCAGGACAAGGTAACTCTGTGTAGGTTTATTGTAGCATGTCAAGAACAATGGGACAATCCCCAGGACAAGGTCACTCTGTGCAAGTTTATTGTAGCATGTCAACAACAATGGGACAATCCCCAGGACAAGGTAACTCTGTGCAAGTTTATTGTAGCATGTCAACAACAATGGGACAATCCCCAGGACAACGTAACTCTGTGCAAGTTTATTGTAGCATGTCAACAACAATGGGACAATCCCCAGGACAAGGTAACTCTGTGCAAGTTTATTGTAGCATGTCAACAACAATGGGACAATCCTCAGGACAACGTAACTCTGTGCAAGTTTCTTGTAGCATGTCAACAACAATGGGACAATCCCCAGGACAAGGTAACTCTGTGCAAGTTTATTGTAGCATGTCAACAACAATGGGACAATCCTCAGGACAACGTAACTCTGTGCAAGTTTATTGTAGCATGTCAACAACAATGGGACAATACCCAGGACAAGGTAACTCTGTGCAAGTTTATTGTAGCATGTCAACAACAATGGGAATTCCTCAGGACAAGGTAACTCTGTGCAAGTTTATTGTAGCATGTCAACAACAATGGGACAATCCTCAGGACAACGTAACTCTGTGCAAGTTTATTGTAGCATGTCAACAACAATGGGACAATCCCCAGGACAAGGTAACTCTGTGCAAGTTTATTGTAGCATGTCAACAACAATGGGACAATCCCCAGGACAACGTAACTCTGTGCAAGTTTATTGTAGCATGTCAACAACAATGGGACAATCCCCAGGACAAGGTAACTCTGTGCAAGTTTATTGTAGCATGTCAACAACAATGGGACAATCCTCAGGACAACTTAAATCTGTGCAAGTTTATTGTAGCATGTCAACACAAATGGGACAATCACCAGGACAAGGTAACTCTGTAGAAGTTTATTGTAGCATGTCAAAATCAATGGGACAATCCCCAGGACAAGATAACTCTGTGCAGGTTTAATGTAGCATGTATACAACAATGGGACAATCCCCAGGACAAGATAACTCTGTGCAAGTTTATTGTAGTTTTCAACACAAATGGGACAATCCCCAGGACAAGATAACTGTGCAAGTTTATTGTAGCATGTCAACACAAATGGGACAATCCCCAGGACAAGATAACTCTGTGCACGTTTAATGTAGCATGTATACAACAATGGGACAATCCCCAGGACAAGATAACTCTGTGCAAGTTTATTGTAGTATGTCAACAACAATGGGACAATCCCCAGGATAAGGTAACTCTGTGCAAGTTTATTGTAGCATGTCAACAACAATGGGACAATCCCCAGGACAAGCTAACTCTTCTGCAAGATTATTGTAGCATTACAAGAACAATGGGACAATCCCCAGGACAAGGTAACTCTGTGCAAGTTTATTGTAGCATGTCAAGAACAATGGGACAATCCCCAGGACAAGGTAACTCTGTGCAAGTTTATTGTAGAATGTCAAGAACAATGGGACAATCCCCAGGACAAGGTAACTCTGTGCACGTTTATTGTAGAATGTCAAGAACAATGGGACAATCCCCAGGACAAGGTAACTCTGTGCAAGTTTATTGTAGCATGTCAAGAACAATGGGACAATCCCCAGGACGAGGTAACTCTGTGTAGGTTTATTGTAGCATGTCAACAACAATGGGACAATCCCCAGGACAAGGTAACTCTGTGCAAGTTTATTGTAGCATGTCAACAACAATGGGACAATACCCAGGATAAGCTAACTCTGTGCAAGTTTATTGTAGCATGTCAAGAACAATGGGACAATACCCAGGATAAGGTAACTCTGTGCAAGTTTATTGTAGCATGTCAACAACAATGGGGCAATCCCCAGGACAAGGTAACTCTGTGCAAGTTTATTGTAGCATGTCAACACAAATGGGACAATCCCTAGGACAAGGTAACTCTGTGCAAGTTTATTGTAGCATGTCAACACAAATGGGACAATCCCTAGGACAAGGTAACTCTGTGCAAGTTTATTGTAGCATGTCAACAACAATGGGAAAATCCCCAGGACAAGGTAACTCTGTGGAAGTTTATTGTAGCATGTCAACACAAATGGGACAATCCCTAGGACAAGGTAACTCTGTGCAAGTTTATTGTAGCATGTCAACACAAATGGGACAATCCCTAGGACAAGGTAACTCTGTGCAAGTTTATTGTAGCATGTCAACAACAATGGGAAAATCCCCAAGAATAGGCGACTCTGTGCAATTTTATTGTCGCACGTCAACACAAATGGGACAATCCCCAGCACAAGGTAACTCTGTGCAGGTTTATTGTAGCATGTCAACAACAATGGGAAAATCCCCAAGAATAGGTAACTCTGTGCAAGTTTCTTGTAGCATGTCAACACAAATGGGACAATCCCCAGGACAAGGTAACTCTGTGCAGGTTTATTGTAGCTTGTCAACAACAATGGGAAAATCCCCAAGAATAGGTAACTATGTGCAAGTTTCTTGTAGCATGTCAACACAAATGGGACAATCCCTAGGACAAGGTAACTCTGTGCAGGTTTATTGTAGCATGTCAACAACAATGGGAAAATCCCCAAGAATAGGTAACTCTGTGCAAGTTTCTTGTAGCATGTCAACACAAATGGGACAATCCCTAGGACAAGATAACTCTGTGCAGGTTTATTGTAGCATGTCAACAACAATGGGAAAATCCCCAAGAATAGGTAACTCTGTGCAAGTTTCTTGTAGCTTGTCAACACAAATGGGACAATCCCCAGGACAAGGTAACTCTTCTGCAAGTTTATTGTAGCATGCCAAGAACAATGGGAGAATCTCCAGGACAAGGTAACTCTGTGCAGGTTTATTGTAGCATGTCAAGAACAATGGGACAATCTCCAGGACAAGGTAACTCTGTGTAGGTTTATTGTAGCATGTCAACACAAATGGGACAATCCCCAGGACAAGGTAACTCTTCTGCAAGTTTATTGTAGCATGTCAACAACAATGGGAGAATCTCCAGGACAAGGTAACTCTGTGTAGGTTTATTGTAGCATGTCAACAACAATGGGAAAATCCCCAAGAATAGGTAACTCTGTGCAAGTTTCTTGTAGCATGTCAACACAAATGGGACAATCCCCAGGACAAGGTAACTCTTCTGCAAGTTTATTGTAGCATGTCAAGAACAATGGGAGAATCTCCAGGACAAGGTAACTCTGTGTAGGTTTATTGTAGCATGTCAACAACAGGACAATCCCCAGGACAAGGTAACTCTGTGCAGGTTTATTGTAGCATGTCAACAACAATGGGACAATCCGCAGCACAAGGTAACTCTGTGCAAGTTTATTGTAGCATGTCAAGAACAATGGGACAATCCCCAGGATAAGGTAACTCTGTGCAGGTTTATTGTAGCATGTCAAGAACAATGGGACAATCCCCAGGATAAGGTAACTCTGTGCAGGTTTATTGTAGCATGTCAACAACAATGGGACAATCCCCAGGACAAGGTAACTCTGTGCAAGTTTATTGTAGCATGTCAAGAACAATGGGACAATCCCCAGGACAAGGTAACTCTGTGCAAGTTTATTGTAGCATGTCAAGAACAATGGGACAATCCGCAGCACAAGGTAACTCTGTGCAAGTTTATTGTAGCATGTCAAGAACAATGGGACAATCCCCAGGATAAGGTAACTCTGTGCAAGTTTATTGTAGCATGTCAAGAACAATGGGACAATACCCAGGATAAGGTAACTCTGTGCAGGTTTATTATAGCATGTCAACAACAATGGGACAATCCCCAGGACAAGGTAACTCTGTGCAAGTTTATTTTAGCATGTCAACAACAATGGGACAATCTCTAAGATAAGGTAACTCTGTGCAAGTTTATTTTAGCATGTCAACAACAATGGGACAATCCCCAGGACAAGGTAACTCTGTGCAAGTTTATTTTAGCATGTCAACAACAATGGGACAATCCCCAGGACAAGGTAACTCTGTGTAGGTTTATTGTAGGATGTCAACAACAATGGGACAATCCCCAGGACAAGGTAACTCTGTGCAAGTTTATTTTAGCATGTCAACAACAATGGGACAATCCCCAGGACAAGGTAACTCTGTGCAAGCTTATTTTAGCATGTCAACAACAATGGGACAATCCCCAGGACAAGGTAACTCTGTGCAAGTTTATTGTAGCATGTCAACAACAATGGGGCAATCCCCAGGACAAGGTAACTCTGTGCAAGTTTATTTTAGCATGTCAACAACAATGGGACAATCTCTAAGATAAGGTAACTCTGTGCAAGTTTATTGTAGCATGTCAAGAACAATGGGACAATCCCCAGGGCAAGGTAACTCTGTGTAGGTTTATTGTAGCATGTCAAGAACAATGAGACAATCCCCAGGACAAGGTAACTCTGTGTAGGTTTATTGTAGCATGTCAAGAACAATGAGACAATCCCCAGGACAAGGTAACTCTGTGTAGGTTTATTGTAGCATGTCAAGAACAATGAGACAATCCCCAGGACAAGGTAACTCTGTGTAGGATTATTGTAGCATGTCAAGAACAATGGGACAATCCCCAGGGCAAGGTAACTCTGTGTAGGTTTATTGTAGCATGTCAAGAACAATGAGACAATCCCCAGGACAAGGTAACTCTGTGTAGGTTTGTTGTAGCATGTCAAGAACAATGGGACAATCCCCAGGACAAGGTAACTCTGTGTAGGTTTGTTGTAGCATGTCAAGAACAATGGGACAATCCCCAGGACAAGGTAACTCTGTGTAGGTTTGTTGTAGCATGTCAAGAACAATGGGACAATCCCCAGGACAAGGTAACTCTGTGTAGGTTTATTGTAGCATGTCAAGAACAATGGGACAATCCCCAGGACAAGGTAACTCTGTGCAAGTTTATTGTAGCATGTCAAGAACAATGGGACAATCCCCAGGACGAGGTAACTCTGTGTAGGTTTGCTGTAGCATGTCAAGAACAATGTGACAATCCCCAGGACAAGGTAACTCTGTGTAGGTTTATTGTAGCATGTCAAGAACAATGGGACAATCCCCAGGACAGGGTAACTCGGTGTAGGTTTATTGTAGCATGTCAAGAACAATGGGACAATCCCCAGGACAGGGTAACTCTTCTACAAGTTTATTGTAGCATGTCAAGAACAATGGGACAATCCCCAGGACAAGGTAACTCTGTGCAAGTTTATTGTAGCATGTAGAGAACAATGGGACAATCCCCAGGACAAGGTAACTCTGTGCAGGTTTATTGTAACATGTCAAGAACAATGGGACAATCCCCAGGACAAGGTAACTCTGTGTAGGTTTATTGTAGCATGTCAAGAACAATGGGACAATCCCCAGGACAAGGTAACTCTGTGCAAGTTTATTGTAGCATGTCAGCAACAATGGGACAATCCCCAGGACAAGGTAACTCTGTGCAAGTTTATTGTAGCATGTCAAGAACAATGGGACAATCCCCAGGACAAGGTAACTCTGTGTAGGTTTATTGTTGCATGTCAAGAACAATGGGACAATCCCCAGGACAAGGTAGCTGTGTGCAAGTTTATTGTAACATGTCAACACAAATGGGACAATCCCAACACAAGGTAACTCTGCAGAAGTTTATTTTAACATGTCAACAACAATGGGACAATCCCCAGGACAAGGTAACTCTGTGCAAGTTTATTGTAGCATGTCAACAAGAATGGCACAATCTCTAAAATAAGGTAACTCTGTGCAAGTTTATTTTAGCATGTCAACAACAATGGGACAATCTCTAAAATAAGGTAACTCTGTGCAAGTTTATTTTAGCATGTCAACAACAATGGGACAATCTCTAAAATAAGGTAACTCTGTGCAAGTTTATTTTAGCATGTCAACAACAATGGGACAATCTCTAAAATAAGGTAACTCTGTGCAAGTTTATTTTAGCATGTCAACAACAATGGGACAATCTCTAAAATAAGGTAACTCTGTGCAAGTTTATTTTAGCATGTCAACAACAATGGGACAATCTCTAAAATAAGGTAACTCTGTGCAAGTTTATTTTAGCATGTCAACAACAATGGGACAATCTCTAAAATAAGGTAACTCTGTGCAAGTTTATTTTAGCATGTCAACAACAATGGGACAATCTCTAAGATAAGGTAACTCTGTGCAAGTTTATTTTAGCATGTCAACAAGAATGGGACAATCTCTAAAATAAGGTAACTCTGTGCAAGTTTATTTTAGCATGTCAACAACAATGGGACAATCTCTAAGATAAGGTAACTCTGTGCAAGTTTATTGTAGCATGTCAACAAGAATGGGACAATCTCTAAAATAAGGTAACTCTGTGCAAGTTTATTTTAGCATGTCAACAACAATGGGAAAATCTCTAAGATAAGGTAACTCTGTGCAAGTTTATTGTAGCATGTCAACAAGAATGGGACAATCTCTAAGATAAGGTAACTCTGTGCAAGTTTATTTTAGCATGTCAACAACAATGGGACAATCTCTAAGATAAGGTAACTCTGTGCAAGTTTATTGTAGCATGTCAACAAGAATGGGACAATCTCTAAGATAAGGTAACTCTGTGCAAGTTTATTGTAGCATGTCAACAACAATGGGACAATCTCTAAGATAAGGTAACTCTGTGCAAGTTTATTGTAGCATGTCAACAAGAATGGGACAATCTCTAAGATAAGGTAACTCTGTGCAAGTTTATTGTAGCATGTCAACAACAATGGGACAATCCCCAGGACAAGGTAACTCTGTGCAAGTTTATTGTAGCATGTCAACAACAATGGGACAATCTCTAAGATAAGGTAACTCTGTGCAAGTTTATTGTAGCATGTCAACAAGAATGGGACAATCTCTAAGATAAGGTAACTCTGTGCAAGTTTATTTTAGCATGTCAACAACAATGGGACAATCTCTAAGATAAGGTAACTCTGTGCCAGTTTATTGTAGCATGTCAGCAAGAATGGGACAATCTCTAAAATAAGGTAACTCTGTGCAAGTTTATTTTAGCATGTCAACATCAATGGGACAATATCTAAGATAAGGTAACTCTGTGCAAGTTTATTGTAGCATGTCAACAACAATGGGACAATCTCTAAGATAAGGTAACTCTGTGCAAGTTTATTTTAGCATGTCAACAACAATGGGACAATCTCTAAGATAAGGTAACTCTGTGCAAGTTTATTTTAGCATGTCAACAACAATGGGACAATCTCTAAGATAAGGTAACTCTGTGCAAGTTTATTTTAGCATGTCAACAACAATGGGACAATCTCTAAGATAAGGTAACTCTGTGCAAGTTTATTTTAGCATGTCAACAACAATGGGACAATCTCTAAGATAAGGTAACTCTGTGCAAGTTTATTTTAGCATGTCAACAACAATGGGACAATCTCTAAGATAAGGTAACTCTGTGCAAGTTTATTTTAGCATGTCAACAACAATGGGACAATCTCTAAGATAAGGTAACTCTGTGCAAGTTTATTTTAGCATGTCAACAACAATGGGACAATCTCTAAGATAAGCTAACTCTGTGCAAGTTTATTTTAGCATGTCAACAACAATGGGACAATCTCTAAGATAAGGTAACTCTGTGCAAGTTTATTGTAGCATGTCAACAACAATGGGGCAATCCCCAGGACAAGGTAACTCTGTGCAAGTTTATTTTAGCATGTCAACAACAATGGGACAATCTCTAAGATAAGGTAACTCTGTGCAAGTTTATTTTAGCATGTCAACAACAATGGGACAATCTCTAAGATAAGGTAACTCTGTGCAAGTTTATTTTAGCATGTCAACAACAATGGGACAATCTCTAAGATAAGGTAACTCTGTGCAAGTTTATTTTAGCATGTCAACAACAATGGGACAATCTCTAAGATAAGGTATCTCTGTGCAAGTTTATTGTAGCATGTCAACAACAATGGGACAATCCCCAGGACAAGGTAACTCTGTGCAAGTTTATTTTAGCATGTCAACAACAATGGGACAATCCCCAGGACAAGGTAACTCTGTGCAAGTTTATTTTAGCATGTCAACAACAATGGGACAATCTCTAAGATAAGGTAACTCTGTGCAAGTTTATTGTAGCATGTCAACAACAATGGGACAATCCCCAGGACAAGGTAACTCTGTGCAAGTTTATTGTAGCACGTCAAGAACAATGGGACAATCTCTAAGATAAGGTAACTCTGTGCAAGTTTATTGTAGCATGTCAACAACAATGGGACAATCCCCAGGACAAGGTAACTCTGTGCAAGTTTATTGTAGCACGTCAAGAACAATGGGACAATCTCTAAGATAAGGTAACTCTGTGCAAGTTTATTGTAGCATGTCAACAACAATGGGACAATCCCCAAGACAAGGTAACTCTGTGCAAGTTTATTGCAGCACGTCAAGAACAATGGGACAATCTCTAAGATAAGGAAACTCTGTGCAAGTTTATTGTAGCACGTCAACAACAATGGGACAATCTCTAAGATAAGGTAACTCTGTGCAAGTTTATTGTAGCATGTCAACAACAATGGGACAATCCCCAAGACAAGGTAACTCTGTGCAAGTTTATTGTAGCATGTCAACAACAATGGGACAATCCCCAGGACAAGGTAACTCTGTGCAAGTTTATTTTAGCATGTCAACAACAATGGGACAATCTCTAAGATAAGGTAACTCTGTGCAAGTTTATTGTAGCATGTCAACAACAATGGGACAATCTCTAAGATAAGGTAACTCTGTGCAAGTTTATTTTAGCATGTCAACAACAATGGGACAATCCCCAGGACAAGGAAACTCTGTGCAAGTTTATTTTAGCATGTCAACAACAATGGGACAATCTCTAAGATAAGGTAACTCTGTGCAAGTTTATTTTAGCATGTCAACAACAATGGGACAATCTCTAAGATAAGGTAACTCTGTGCCAGTTTATTGTAGCATGTCAACAAGAATGGGACAATCTCTAAAATAAGGTAACTCTGTGCAAGTTTATTTTAGCATGTCAACAACAATGGGACAATATCTAAGATAAGGTAACTCTGTGCAAGTTTATTGTAGCATGTCAACAACAATGGGACAATCTCTAAGATAAGGTAACTCTGTGCAAGTTTATTTTAGCATGTCAACAACAATGGGACAATCTCTAAGATAAGGTAACTCTGTGCAAGTTTATTTTAGCATGTCAACAACAATGGGACAATCTCTAAGATAAGGTAACTCTGTGCAAGTTTATTTTAGCATGTCAACAACAATGGGACAATCTCTAAGATAAGGTAACTCTGTGCAAGTTTATTTTAGCATGTCAACAACAATGGGACAATCTCTAAGATAAGGTAACTCTGTGCAAGTTTATTTTAGCATGTCAACAACAATGGGACAATCTCTAAGATAAGGTAACTCTGTGCAAGTTTATTTTAGCATGTCAACAACAATGGGACAATCTCTAAGATAAGGTAACTCTGTGCAAGTTTATTTTAGCATGTCAACAACAATGGGACAATCTCTAAGATAAGCTAACTCTGTGCAAGTTTATTTTAGCATGTCAACAACAATGGGACAATCTCTAAGATAAGGTAACTCTGTGCAAGTTTATTGTAGCATGTCAACAACAATGGGGCAATCCCCAGGACAAGGTAACTCTGTGCAAGTTTATTTTAGCATGTCAACAACAATGGGACAATCTCTAAGATAAGGTAACTCTGTGCAAGTTTATTTTAGCATGTCAACAACAATGGGACAATCTCTAAGATAAGGTAACTCTGTGCAAGTTTATTTTAGCATGTCAACAACAATGGGACAATCTCTAAGATAAGGTAACTCTGTGCAAGTTTATTTTAGCATGTCAACAACAATGGGACAATCTCTAAGATAAGGTATCTCTGTGCAAGTTTATTGTAGCATGTCAACAACAATGGGACAATCCCCAGGACAAGGTAACTCTGTGCAAGTTTATTTTAGCATGTCAACAACAATGGGACAATCCCCAGGACAAGGTAACTCTGTGCAAGTTTATTTTAGCATGTCAACAACAATGGGACAATCTCTAAGATAAGGTAACTCTGTGCAAGTTTATTGTAGCATGTCAACAACAATGGGACAATCCCCAGGACAAGGTAACTCTGTGCAAGTTTATTGTAGCACGTCAAGAACAATGGGACAATCTCTAAGATAAGGTAACTCTGTGCAAGTTTATTGTAGCATGTCAACAACAATGGGACAATCCCCAGGACAAGGTAACTCTGTGCAAGTTTATTGTAGCACGTCAAGAACAATGGGACAATCTCTAAGATAAGGTAACTCTGTGCAAGTTTATTGTAGCATGTCAACAACAATGGGACAATCCCCAAGACAAGGTAATTCTGTGCAAGTTTATTGCAGCACGTCAAGAACAATGGGACAATCTCTAAGATAAGGAAACTCTGTGCAAGTTTATTGTAGCACGTCAACAACAATGGGACAATCTCTAAGATAAGGTAACTCTGTGCAAGTTTATTGTAGCATGTCAACAACAATGGGACAATCCCCAAGACAAGGTAACTCTGTGCAAGTTTATTGTAGCATGTCAACAACAATGGGACAATCCCCAGGACAAGGTAACTCTGTGCAAGTTTATTTTAGCATGTCAACAACAATGGGACAATCTCTAAGATAAGGTAACTCTGTGCAAGTTTATTGTAGCATGTCAACAACAATGGGACAATCTCTAAGATAAGGTAACTCTGTGCAAGTTTATTTTAGCATGTCAACAACAATGGGACAATCCCCAGGACAAGGAAACTCTGTGCAAGTTTATTTTAGCATGTCAACAACAATGGGACAATCTCTAAGATAAGGTAACTCTGTGCAAGTTTATTTTAGCATGTCAACAACAATGGGACAATCCCCAGGACAAGGTAACTCTGTGCAAGTTTATTTTAGCATGTCAACAACAATGGGACAATCTCTAAGATAAGGTAACTCTGTGCAAGTTTATTTTAGCATGTCAACAACAATGGGACAATCCCCAGGACAAGGTAACTCTGTGCAAGTTTATTTTAGCATGTCAACAACAATGGGACAATCTCTAAGATAAGGTAACTCTGTGCAAGTTTATTTTAGCATGTCAACAACAATGGGACAATCCCCAGGACAAGGTAACTCTGTGCAAGTTTATTGTAGCATGTCAACAACAATGGGACAATCCCCAGGACAAGGTAACTCTGTGCAAGTTTATTGTAGCATGTCAACAACAATGGGACAATCCCCAGGACAAGGTAACTCTGTGCAAGTTTATTGTAGCATGTCAACAACAATGGGACAATCTCTAAGATAAGGTAACTCTGTGCAAGTTTATTTTAGCATGTCAACAACAATGGGACAATCTCTAAGATAAGGTAACTCTGTGCAAGTTTATTGTAGCATGTCAACAACAATGGGACAATCTCTAAGATAAGGTAACTCTGTGCAAGTTTATTTTAGCATGTCAACAACAATGGGACAATCCCCAGGACAAGGTAACTCTGTGCAAGTTTATTTTAGCATGTCAACAACAATGGGACAATCTCTAAGATAAGGTAACTCTGTACAAGTTTATTTTAGCATGTCAACAACAATGGGACAATCCCCAGGACAAGGTAACTCTGTGCAAGTTTATTTTAGCATGTCTACAACAATGGGACAATCTCTAAGATAAGGTAACTCTGTGCAAGTTTATTTTAGCATGTCAACAACAATGGGACAATCCCCAGGACAAGGTAACTCTGTGCAAGTTTATTTTAGCATGTCAACAACAATGGGACAATCCCCAGGACAAGGTAACTCTGTGCAAGTTTATTTTAGCATGTCAACAACAATGGGACAATCCCCAGGACAAGGTAACTCTGTGCAAGTTTATTTTAGCATGTCAACAACAATGGGACAATCCCCAGGACAAGGTAACTCTGTGCAAGTTTATTTTAGCATGTCAACAACAATGGGACAATCCCCAGGACAAGGTAACTCTGTGCAAGTTTATTTTAGCATGTCAACAACAATGGGACAATCCCCAGGACAAGGTAACTCTGTGCAAGTTTATTTTAGCATGTCAACAACAATGGGACAATCTCTAAGATCAGGTAACTCTGTGCAAGTTTATTTTAGCATGTCAACAACAATGGGACAATCCCCAGGACAAGGTAACTCTGTGCAAGTTTATTTTAGCATGTAAACAACAATGGGACAATCCCCAGGACAAGGTAACTCTGTGCAAGTTTATTTTAGCATGTCAACAACAATGGGACAATCCCCAGGACAAGGTAACTCTGTGCAAGTTTATTTTAGCATGTCAACAACAATGGGACAATCCCCAGGACAAGGTAACTCTGTGCAAGTTTATTTTAGCATGTCAACAACAATGGGACAATCCCCAGGACAAGGTAACTCTGTGCAAGTTTATTGTAGCATGTCAACAACAATGGGGCAATCCCCAGGACAAGGTAACTCTGTGCAAGTTTATTTTAGCATGTCAACAACAATGGGACAATCTCTAAGATAAGGTAACTCTGTGCAAGTTTATTGTAGCATGTCAACAACAATGGGACAATCCCCAGGACAAGGTAACTCTGTGCAAGTTTATTTTAGCATGTCAACAACAATGGGACAATCTCTAAGATAAGGTAACTCTGTGCAAGTTTATTTTAGCATGTCAACAACAATGGGACAATCTCTAAGATAAGGTAACTCTGTGCAAGTTTATTGTAGCATGTCAACAACAATGGGACAATCCCCAGGACAAGGTAACTCTGTGCAAGTTTATTTTAGCATGTCAACAACAATGGGACAATCTCTAAGATAAGGTAACTCTGTGCAAGTTTATTGTAGCATGTCAACAACAATGGGACAATCTCTAAGATAAGGTAACTCTGTGCAAGTTTATTTTAGCATGTCAACAACAATGGGACAATCTCTAAGATAAGGTAACTCTGTGCAAGTTTATTGTAGCATGTCAACAACAATGGGACAATCTCTAAGATAAGGTAACTCTGTGCAAGTTTATTTTAGCATGTCAACAACAATGGGACAATCTCTAAGATAAGGTAACTCTGTGCAAGTTTATTTTAGCATGTCAACAACAATGGGACAATCTCTAAGATAAGGTAACTCTGTGCAAGTTTATTTTAGCATGTCAACAACAATGGGACAATCTCTAAGATAAGGTAACTCTGTGCAAGTTTATTGTAGCATGTCAACAACAATGGGACAATTTTTAAGATAAGGTAACTCTGTGCAAGTTTATTTTAGCATGTCAACAACAATGGGACAATCTCTAAGATAAGGTAACTCTGTGCAAGTTTATTTTAGCATGTCAACAACAATGGGACAATCTCTAAGATAAGGTAACTCTGTGCAAGTTTATTGTAGCATGTCAACAACAATGGGACAATCCCCAGGACAAGGTAACTCTGTGCAAGTTTATTTTAGCATGTCAACAACAATGGGACAATCTCTAAGATAAGGTAACTCTGTGCAAGTTTATTTTAGCATGTCAACAACAATGGGACAATCTCTAAGATAAGGTAACTCTGTGCAAGTTTATTTTAGCATGTCAACAACAATGGGACAATCTCTAAGATAAGGTAACTCTGTGCAAGTTTATTTTAGCATGTCAACAAGAATGGGACAATCTCTAAGATAAGGTAACTCTGTGCAAGTTTATTTTAGCATGTAGACAACAATGGGACAATCTCTAAGATAAGGTAACTCTGTGCAAGTTTATTTTACCATGTCAACAACAATGGGACAATCTCTAAGATAAGGTAACTCTGTGCAAGTTTATTTTAGCATGTCAACAACAATGGGACAATCTCTAAGATAAGGTAACTCTGTGCAAGTTTATTTTAGCATGTCAACAACAATGGGACAATCTCTAAGATAAGGTAACTCTGTGCAAGTTTATTTTAGCATGTCAACAACAATGGGACAATCTCTAAGATAAGGTAACTCTGTGCAAGTTTATTGTAGCATGTCAACAACAATGGGGCAATCCCCAGGACAAGGTAACTCTGTGCAAGTTTATTTTAGCATGTCAACAACAATGGGACAATCTCTAAGATAAGGTAACTCTGTGCAAGTTTATTGTAGCATGTCAACAACAATGGGACAATCCCCAGGACAAGGTAACTCTGTGCAAGTTTATTTTAGCATGTCAACAACAATGGGACAATCTCTAAGATAAGGTAACTCTGTGCAAGTTTATTTTAGCATGTCAACAACAATGGGACAATCTCTAAGATAAGGTAACTCTGTGCAAGTTTATTGTAGCATGTCAACAACAATGGGGCAATCCCCAGGACAAGGTAACTCTGTGCAAGTTTATTTTAGCATGTCAACAACAATGGGACAATCTCTAAGATAAGGTAACTCTGTGCAAGTTTATTTTAGCATGTCAACAACAATGGGACAATCTCTAAGATAAGGTAACTCTGTGCAAGTTTATTTTAGCATGTCAACAACAATGGGACAATCTCTAAGATAAGGTAACTCTGTGCAAGTTTATTTTAGCATGTCAACAACAATGGGACAATCTCTAAGATAAGGTATCTCTGTGCAAGTTTATTGTAGCATGTCAACAACAATGGGACAATCCCCAGGACAAGGTAACTCTGTGCAAGTTTATTTTAGCATGTCAACAACAATGGGACAATCCCCAGGACAAGGTAACTCTGTGCAAGTTTATTTTAGCATGTCAACAACAATGGGACAATCTCTAAGATAAGGTAACTCTGTGCAAGTTTATTGTAGCATGTCAACAACAATGGGACAATCCCCAGGACAAGGTAACTCTGTGCAAGTTTATTGTAGCACGTCAAGAACAATAGGACAATCTCTAAGATAAGGTAACTCTGTGCAAGTTTATTGTAGCATGTCAACAACAATGGGACAATCCCCAGGACAAGGTAACTCTGTGCAAGTTTATTGTAGCACGTCAAGAACAATGGGACAATCTCTAAGATAAGGTAACTCTGTGCAAGTTTATTGTAGCATGTCAACAACAATGGGACAATCCCCAAGACAAGGTAACTCTGTGCAAGTTTATTGCAGCACGTCAAGAACAATGGGACAATCTCTAAGATAAGGTAACTCTGTGCAAGTTTATTGTAGCACGTCAACAACAATGGGACAATCTCTAAGATAAGGTAACTCTGTGCAAGTTTATTGTAGCATGTCAACAACAATGGGACAATCCCCAAGACAAGGTAACTCTGTGCAAGTTTATTGTAGCATGTCAACAACAATGGGACAATCCCCAGGACAAGGTAACTCTGTGCAAGTTTATTTTAGCATGTCAACAACAATGGGACAATCTCTAAGATAAGGTAACTCTGTGCAAGTTTATTGTAGCATGTCAACAACAATGGGACAATCTCTAAGATAAGGTAACTCTGTGCAAGTTTATTTTAGCATGTCAACAACAATGGGACAATCCCCAGGACAAGGAAACTCTGTGCAAGTTTATTTTAGCATGTCAACAACAATGGGACAATCTCTAAGATAAGGTAACTCTGTGCAAGTTTATTTTAGCATGTCAACAACAATGGGACAATCCCCAGGACAAGGTAACTCTGTGCAAGTTTATTTTAGCATGTCAACAACAATGGGACAATCTCTAAGATAAGGTAACTCTGTGCAAGTTTATTTTAGCATGTCAACAACAATGGGACAATCCCCAGGACAAGGTAACTCTGTGCAAGTTTATTTTAGCATGTCAACAACAATGGGACAATCTCTAAGATAAGGTAACTCTGTGCAAGTTTATTTTAGCATGTCAACAACAATGGGACAATCCCCAGGACAAGGTAACTCTGTGCAAGTTTATTGTAGCATGTCAACAACAATGGGACAATCCCCAGGACAAGGTAACTCTGTGCAAGTTTATTGTAGCATGTCAACAACAATGGGACAATCCCCAGGACAAGGTAACTCTGTGCAAGTTTATTGTAGCATGTCAACAACAATGGGACAATCTCTAAGATAAGGTAACTCTGTGCAAGTTTATTGTAGCATGTCAACAACAATGGGACAATCCCCAGGACAAGGTAACTCTGTGCAAGTTTATTTTAGCATGTCAACAACAATGGGACAATCTCTAAGATAAGGTAACTCTGTGCAAGTTTATTGTAGCATGTCAACAACAATGGGACAATCTCTAAGATAAGGTAACTCTGTGCAAGTTTATTTTAGCATGTCAACAACAATGGGACAATCTCTAAGATAAGGTAACTCTGTGCAAGTTTATTGTAGCATGTCAACAACAATGGGACAATCTCTAAGATAAGGTAACTCTGTGCAAGTTTATTTTAGCATGTCAACAACAATGGGACAATCTCTAAGATAAGGTAACTCTGTGCAAGTTTATTTTAGCATGTCAACAACAATGGGACAATCTCTAAGATAAGGTAACTCTGTGCAAGTTTATTTTAGCATGTCAACAACAATGGGACAATCTCTAAGATAAGGTAACTCTGTGCAAGTTTATTGTAGCATGTCAACAACAATGGGACAATTTTTAAGATAAGGTAACTCTGTGCAAGTTTATTTTAGCATGTCAACAACAATGGGACAATCTCTAAGATAAGGTAACTCTGTGCAAGTTTATTTTAGCATGTCAACAACAATGGGACAATCTCTAAGATAAGGTAACTCTGTGCAAGTTTATTGTAGCATGTCAACAACAATGGGACAATCCCCAGGACAAGGTAACTCTGTGCAAGTTTATTTTAGCATGTCAACAACAATGGGACAATCTCTAAGATAAGGTAACTCTGTGCAAGTTTATTTTAGCATGTCAACAACAATGGGACAATCTCTAAGATAAGGTAACTCTGTGCAAGTTTATTTTAGCATGTCAACAACAATGGGACAATCTCTAAGATAAGGTAACTCTGTGCAAGTTTATTTTAGCATGTCAACAAGAATGGGACAATCTCTAAGATAAGGTAACTCTGTGCAAGTTTATTTTAGCATGTAGACAACAATGGGACAATCTCTAAGATAAGGTAACTCTGTGCAAGTTTATTTTACCATGTCAACAACAATGGGACAATCTCTAAGATAAGGTAACTCTGTGCAAGTTTATTTTAGCATGTCAACAACAATGGGACAATCTCTAAGATAAGGTAACTCTGTGCAAGTTTATTTTAGCATGTCAACAACAATGGGACAATCTCTAAGATAAGGTAACTCTGTGCAAGTTTATTTTAGCATGTCAACAACAATGGGACAATCTCTAAGATAAGGTAACTCTGTGCAAGTTTATTGTAGCATGTCAACAACAATGGGGCAATCCCCAGGACAAGGTAACTCTGTGCAAGTTTATTTTAGCATGTCAACAACAATGGGACAATCTCTAAGATAAGGTAACTCTGTGCAAGTTTATTGTAGCATGTCAACAACAATGGGACAATCCCCAGGACAAGGTAACTCTGTGCAAGTTTATTTTAGCATGTCAACAACAATGGGACAATCTCTAAGATAAGGTAACTCTGTGCAAGTTTATTTTAGCATGTCAACAACAATGGGACAATCTCTAAGATAAGGTAACTCTGTGCAAGTTTATTGTAGCATGTCAACAACAATGGGGCAATCCCCAGGACAAGGTAACTCTGTGCAAGTTTATTTTAGCATGTCAACAACAATGGGACAATCTCTAAGATAAGGTAACTCTGTGCAAGTTTATTTTAGCATGTCAACAACAATGGGACAATCTCTAAGATAAGGTAACTCTGTGCAAGTTTATTTTAGCATGTCAACAACAATGGGACAATCTCTAAGATAAGGTAACTCTGTGCAAGTTTATTTTAGCATGTCAACAACAATGGGACAATCTCTAAGATAAGGTATCTCTGTGCAAGTTTATTGTAGCATGTCAACAACAATGGGACAATCCCCAGGACAAGGTAACTCTGTGCAAGTTTATTTTAGCATGTCAACAACAATGGGACAATCCCCAGGACAAGGTAACTCTGTGCAAGTTTATTTTAGCATGTCAACAACAATGGGACAATCTCTAAGATAAGGTAACTCTGTGCAAGTTTATTGTAGCATGTCAACAACAATGGGACAATCCCCAGGACAAGGTAACTCTGTGCAAGTTTATTGTAGCACGTCAAGAACAATAGGACAATCTCTAAGATAAGGTAACTCTGTGCAAGTTTATTGTAGCATGTCAACAACAATGGGACAATCCCCAGGACAAGGTAACTCTGTGCAAGTTTATTGTAGCACGTCAAGAACAATGGGACAATCTCTAAGATAAGGTAACTCTGTGCAAGTTTATTGTAGCATGTCAACAACAATGGGACAATCCCCAAGACAAGGTAACTCTGTGCAAGTTTATTGCAGCACGTCAAGAACAATGGGACAATCTCTAAGATAAGGTAACTCTGTGCAAGTTTATTGTAGCACGTCAACAACAATGGGACAATCTCTAAGATAAGGTAACTCTGTGCAAGTTTATTGTAGCATGTCAACAACAATGGGACAATCCCCAAGACAAGGTAACTCTGTGCAAGTTTATTGTAGCATGTCAACAACAATGGGACAATCCCCAGGACAAGGTAACTCTGTGCAAGTTTATTTTAGCATGTCAACAACAATGGGACAATCTCTAAGATAAGGTAACTCTGTGCAAGTTTATTGTAGCATGTCAACAACAATGGGACAATCTCTAAGATAAGGTAACTCTGTGCAAGTTTATTTTAGCATGTCAACAACAATGGGACAATCCCCAGGACAAGGAAACTCTGTGCAAGTTTATTTTAGCATGTCAACAACAATGGGACAATCTCTAAGATAAGGTAACTCTGTGCAAGTTTATTTTAGCATGTCAACAACAATGGGACAATCCCCAGGACAAGGTAACTCTGTGCAAGTTTATTTTAGCATGTCAACAACAATGGGACAATCTCTAAGATAAGGTAACTCTGTGCAAGTTTATTTTAGCATGTCAACAACAATGGGACAATCCCCAGGACAAGGTAACTCTGTGCAAGTTTATTTTAGCATGTCAACAACAATGGGACAATCTCTAAGATAAGGTAACTCTGTGCAAGTTTATTTTAGCATGTCAACAACAATGGGACAATCCCCAGGACAAGGTAACTCTGTGCAAGTTTATTGTAGCATGTCAACAACAATGGGACAATCCCCAGGACAAGGTAACTCTGTGCAAGTTTATTGTAGCATGTCAACAACAATGGGACAATCCCCAGGACAAGGTAACTCTGTGCAAGTTTATTGTAGCATGTCAACAACAATGGGACAATCTCTAAGATAAGGTAACTCTGTGCAAGTTTATTTTAGCATGTCAACAACAATGGGACAATCTCTAAGATAAGGTAACTCTGTGCAAGTTTATTGTAGCATGTCAACAACAATGGGACAATCTCTAAGATAAGGTAACTCTGTGCAAGTTTATTTTAGCATGTCAACAACAATGGGACAATCCCCAGGACAAGGTAACTCTGTGCAAGTTTATTTTAGCATGTCAACAACAATGGGACAATCTCTAAGATAAGGTAACTCTGTGCAAGTTTATTTTAGCATGTCAACAACAATGGGACAATCCCCAGGACAAGGTAACTCTGTGCAAGTTTATTTTAGCATGTCTACAACAATGGGACAATCTCTAAGATAAGGTAACTCTGTGCAAGTTTATTTTAGCATGTCAACAACAATGGGACAATCCCCAGGACAAGGTAACTCTGTGCAAGTTTATTTTAGCATGTCAACAACAATGGGACAATCCCCAGGACAAGGTAACTCTGTGCAAGTTTATTTTAGCATGTCAACAACAATGGGACAATCCCCAGGACAAGGTAACTCTGTGCAAGTTTATTTTAGCATGTCAACAACAATGGGACAATCCCCAGGACAAGGTAACTCTGTGCAAGTTTATTTTAGCATGTCAACAACAATGGGACAATCCCCAGGACAAGGTAACTCTGTGCAAGTTTATTTTAGCATGTCAACAACAATGGGACAATCCCCAGGACAAGGTAACTCTGTGCAAGTTTATTTTAGCATGTCAACAACAATGGGACAATCTCTAAGATCAGGTAACTCTGTGCAAGTTTATTTTAGCATGTCAACAACAATGGGACAATCCCCAGGACAAGGTAACTCTGTGCAAGTTTATTTTAGCATGTCAACAACAATGGGACAATCCCCAGGACAAGGTAACTCTGTGCAAGTTTATTTTAGCATGTCAACAACAATGGGACAATCCCCAGGACAAGGTAACTCTGTGCAAGTTTATTTTAGCATGTCAACAACAATGGGACAATCCCCAGGACAAGGTAACTCTGTGCAAGTTTATTTTAGCATGTCAACAACAATGGGACAATCCCCAGGACAAGGTAACTCTGTGCAAGTTTATTGTAGCATGTCAACAACAATGGGGCAATCCCCAGGACAAGGTAACTCTGTGCAAGTTTATTTTAGCATGTCAACAACAATGGGACAATCTCTAAGATAAGGTAACTCTGTGCAAGTTTATTGTAGCATGTCAACAACAATGGGACAATCCCCAGGACAAGGTAACTCTGTGCAAGTTTATTTTAGCATGTCAACAACAATGGGACAATCTCTAAGATAAGGTAACTCTGTGCAAGTTTATTTTAGCATGTCAACAACAATGGGACAATCTCTAAGATAAGGTAACTCTGTGCAAGTTTATTGTAGCATGTCAACAACAATGGGACAATCCCCAGGACAAGGTAACTCTGTGCAAGTTTATTTTAGCATGTCAACAACAATGGGACAATCTCTAAGATAAGGTAACTCTGTGCAAGTTTATTGTAGCATGTCAACAACAATGGGACAATCTCTAAGATAAGGTAACTCTGTGCAAGTTTATTTTAGCATGTCAACAACAATGGGACAATCTCTAAGATAAGGTAACTCTGTGCAAGTTTATTGTAGCATGTCAACAACAATGGGACAATCTCTAAGATAAGGTAACTATGTGCAAGTTTATTTTAGCATGTCAACAACAATGGGACAATCTCTAAGATAAGGTAACTCTGTGCAAGTTTATTTTAGCATGTCAACACAAATGGGACAATCCCTAGGACAAGGTAACTCTGTGCAAGTTTATTGTAGCATGTCAACACAAATGGGACAATCCCTAGGACAAGGTAACTCTGTGCAAGTTTATTGTAGCATGTCAACAACAATGGGAAAATCCCCAGGACAAGGTAACTCTGTGGAAGTTTATTGTAGCATGTCAACACAAATGGGACAATCCCTAGGACAAGGTAACTCTGTGCAAGTTTATTGTAGCATGTCAACACAAATGGGACAATCCCTAGGACAAGGTAACTCTGTGCAAGTTTATTGTAGCATGTCAACAACAATGGGAAAATCCCCAAGAATAGGCGACTCTGTGCAATTTTATTGTCGCACGTCAACACAAATGGGACAATCCCCAGCACAAGGTAACTCTGTGCAGGTTTATTGTAGCATGTCAACAACAATGGGAAAATCCCCAAGAATAGGTAACTCTGTGCAAGTTTCTTGTAGCATGTCAACACAAATGGGACAATCCCCAGGACAAGGTAACTCTGTGCAGGTTTATTGTAGCTTGTCAACAACAATGGGAAAATCCCCAAGAATAGGTAACTATGTGCAAGTTTCTTGTAGCATGTCAACACAAATGGGACAATCCCTAGGACAAGGTAACTCTGTGCAGGTTTATTGTAGCATGTCAACAACAATGGGAAAATCCCCAAGAATAGGTAACTCTGTGCAAGTTTCTTGTAGCATGTCAACACAAATGGGACAATCCCTAGGACAAGATAACTCTGTGCAGGTTTATTGTAGCATGTCAACAACAATGGGAAAATCCCCAAGAATAGGTAACTCTGTGCAAGTTTCTTGTAGCTTGTCAACACAAATGGGACAATCCCCAGGACAAGGTAACTCTTCTGCAAGTTTATTGTAGCATGCCAAGAACAATGGGAGAATCTCCAGGACAAGGTAACTCTGTGCAGGTTTATTGTAGCATGTCAAGAACAATGGGACAATCTCCAGGACAAGGTAACTCTGTGTAGGTTTATTGTAGCATGTCAAGAACAATGGGAGAATCTCCAGGACAAGGTAACTCTGTGTAGGTTTATTGTAGCATGTCAAGAACAATGGGACAATCTCCAGGACAAGGTAACTCTGTGTAGGTTTATTGTAGCATGTCAACAACAATGGGAAAATCCCCAAGAATAGGTAACTCTGTGCAAGTTTCTTGTAGCATGTCAACACAAATGGGACAATCCCCAGGACAAGGTAACTCTTCTGCAAGTTTATTGTAGCATGTCAACAACAATGGGAGAATCTCCAGGACAAGGTAACTCTGTGTAGGTTTATTGTAGCATGTCAACAACAATGGGAAAATCCCCAAGAATAGGTAACTCTGTGCAAGTTTCTTGTAGCATGTCAACACAAATGGGACAATCCCCAGGACAAGGTAACTCTTCTGCAAGTTTATTGTAGCATGTCAAGAACAATGGGAGAATCTCCAGGACAAGGTAACTCTGTGTAGGTTTATTGTAGCATGTCAACAACAACAGGACAATCCCCAGGACAAGGTAACTCTGTGCAGGTTTATTGTAGCATGTCAACAACAATGGGACAATCCGCAGCACAAGGTAACTCTGTGCAAGTTTATTGTAGCATGTCAAGAACAATGGGACAATCCCCAGGATAAGGTAACTCTGTGCAGGTTTATTGTAGCATGTCAAGAACAATGGGACAATCCCCAGGATAAGGTAACTCTGTGCAGGTTTATTGTAGCATGTCAACAACAATGGGACAATCCCCAGGACAAGGTAACTCTGTGCAAGTTTATTGTAGCATGTCAAGAACAATGGGACAATCCCCAGGACAAGGTAACTCTGTGCAAGTTTACTGTAGCATGTCAAGAACAATGGGACAATCCGCAGCACAAGGTAACTCTGTGCAAGTTTATTGTAGCATGTCAAGAACAATGGGACAATCCCCAGGATAAGGTAACTCTGTGCAAGTTTATTGTAGCATGTCAAGAACAATGGGACAATACCCAGGATAAGGTAACTCTGTGCAGGTTTATTGTAGCATGTCAACAACAATGGGACAATCCCCAGGACAAGGTAACTCTGTGCAAGTTTATTTTAGCATGTCAACAACAATGGGACAATCTCTAAGATAAGGTAACTCTGTGCAAGTTTATTTTAGCATGTCAACAACAATGGGACAATCCCCAGGACAAGGTAACTCTGTGCAAGTTTATTTTAGCATGTCAACAACAATGGGACAATCCCCAGGACAAGGTAACTCTGTGTAGGTTTATTGTAGGATGTCAACAACAATGGGACAATCCCCAGGACAAGGTAACTCTGTGCAAGTTTATTTTAGCATGTCAACAACAATGGGACAATCCCCAGGACAAGGTAACTCTGTGCAAGCTTATTTTAGCATGTCAACAACAATGGGACAATCCCCAGGACAAGGTAACTCTGTGCAAGTTTATTGTAGCATGTCAACAACAATGGGGCAATCCCCAGGACAAGGTAACTCTGTGCAAGTTTATTTTAGCATGTCAACAACAATGGGACAATCTCTAAGATAAGGTAACTCTGTGCAAGTTTATTGTAGCATGTCAAGAACAATGGGACAATCCCCAGGGCAAGGTAACTCTGTGTAGGTTTATTGTAGCATGTCAAGAACAATGAGACAATCCCCAGGACAAGGTAACTCTGTGTAGGTTTATTGTAGCATGTCAAGAACAATGAGACAATCCCCAGGACAAGGTAACTCTGTGTAGGTTTATTGTAGCATGTCAAGAACAATGAGACAATCCCCAGGACAAGGTAACTCTGTGTAGGATTATTGTAGCATGTCAAGAACAATGGGACAATCCCCAGGGCAAGGTAACTCTGTGTAGGTTTATTGTAGCATGTCAAGAACAATGAGACAATCCCCAGGACAAGGTAACTCTGTGTAGGTTTGTTGTAGCATGTCAAGAACAATGGGACAATCCCCAGGACAAGGTAACTCTGTGTAGGTTTGTTGTAGCATGTCAAGAACAATGGGACAATCCCCAGGACAAGGTAACTCTGTGTAGGTTTGTTGTAGCATGTCAAGAACAATGGGACAATCCCCAGGACAAGGTAACTCTGTGTAGGTTTATTGTAGCATGTCAAGAACAATGGGACAATCCCCAGGACAAGGTAACTCTGTGCAAGTTTATTGTAGCATGTCAAGAACAATGGGACAATCCCCAGGACGAGGTAACTCTGTGTAGGTTTGCTGTAGCATGTCAAGAACAATGTGACAATCCCCAGGACAAGGTAACTCTGTGTAGGTTTATTGTAGCATGTCAGGAACAATGGGACAATCCCCAGGACAGGGTAACTCGGTGTAGGTTTATTGTAGCATGTCAAGAACAATGGGACAATCCCCAGGACAGGGTAACTCTTCTACAAGTTTATTGTAGCATGTCAAGAACAATGGGACAATCCCCAGGACAAGGTAACTCTGTGCAAGTTTATTGTAGCATGTAGAGAACAATGGGACAATCCCCAGGACAAGGTAACTCTGTGCAGGTTTATTGTAACATGTCAAGAACAATGGGACAATCCCCAGGACAAGGTAACTCTGTGTAGGTTTATTGTAGCATGTAAAGAACAATGGGACAATCCCCAGGACAAGGTAACTCTGTGCAAGTTTATTGTAGCATGTCAGCAACAATGGGACAATCCCCAGGACAAGGTAACTCTGTGCAAGTTTATTGTAGCATGTCAAGAACAATGGGACAATCCCCAGGACAAGGTAACTCTGTGTAGGTTTATTGTTGCATGTCAAGAACAATGGGACAATCCCCAGGACAAGGTAGCTGTGTGCAAGTTTATTGTAACATGTCAACACAAATGGGACAATCCCAACACAAGGTAACTCTGCAGAAGTTTATTTTAACATGTCAACAACAATGGGACAATCCCCAGGACAAGGTAACTCTGTGCAAGTTTATTGTAGCATGTCAACAAGAATGGGACAATCTCTAAAATAAGGTAACTCTGTGCAAGTTTATTTTAGCATGTCAACAACAATGGGACAATCTCTAAAATAAGGTAACTCTGTGCAAGTTTATTTTAGCATGTCAACAACAATGGGACAATCTCTAAAATAAGGTAACTCTGTGCAAGTTTATTTTAGCATGTCAACAACAATGGGACAATCTCTAAAATAAGGTAACTCTGTGCAAGTTTATTTTAGCATGTCAACAACAATGGGACAATCTCTAAAATAAGGTAACTCTGTGCAAGTTTATTTTAGCATGTCAACAACAATGGGACAATCTCTAAAATAAGGTAACTCTGTGCAAGTTTATTTTAGCATGTCAACAACAATGGGACAATCTCTAAAATAAGGTAACTCTGTGCAAGTTTATTTTAGCATGTCAACAACAATGGGACAATCTCTAAGATAAGGTAACTCTGTGCAAGTTTATTTTAGCATGTCAACAAGAATGGGACAATCTCTAAAATAAGGTAACTCTGTGCAAGTTTATTTTAGCATGTCAACAACAATGGGACAATCTCTAAGATAAGGTAACTCTGTGCAAGTTTATTGTAGCATGTCAACAAGAATGGGACAATCTCTAAAATAAGGTAACTCTGTGCAAGTTTATTTTAGCATGTCAACAACAATGGGAAAATCTCTAAGATAAGGTAACTCTGTGCAAGTTTATTGTAGCATGTCAACAAGAATGGGACAATCTCTAAGATAAGGTAACTCTGTGCAAGTTTATTTTAGCATGTCAACAACAATGGCACAATCTCTAAGATAAGGTAACTCTGTGCAAGTTTATTGTAGCATGTCAACAAGAATGGGACAATCTCTAAGATAAGGTAACTCTGTGCAAGTTTATTGTAGCATGTCAACAACAATGGGACAATCTCTAAGATAAGGTAACTCTGTGCAAGTTTATTGTAGCATGTCAACAAGAATGGGACAATCTCTAAGATAAGGTAACTCTGTGCAAGTTTATTGTAGCATGTCAACAACAATGGGACAATCCCCAGGACAAGGTAACTCTGTGCAAGTTTATTGTAGCATGTCAACAACAATGGGACAATCTCTAAGATAAGGTAACTCTGTGCAAGTTTATTGTAGCATGTCAACAAGAATGGGACAATCTCTAAGATAAGGTAACTCTGTGCAAGTTTATTTTAGCATGTCAACAACAATGGGACAATCTCTAAGATAAGGTAACTCTGTGCCAGTTTATTGTAGCATGTCAACAAGAATGGGACAATCTCTAAAATAAGGTAACTCTGTGCAAGTTTATTTTAGCATGTCAACAACAATGGGACAATATCTAAGATAAGGTAACTCTGTGCAAGTTTATTGTAGCATGTCAACAACAATGGGACAATCTCTAAGATAAGGTAACTCTGTGCAAGTTTATTTTAGCATGTCAACAACAATGGGACAATCTCTAAGATAAGGTAACTCTGTGCAAGTTTATTGTAGCATGTCAACAACAATGGGACAATCCCCAGGACAAGGTAACTCTGTGCAAGTTTATTTTAGCATGTCAACAACAATGGGACAATCTCTAAGATAAGGTAACTCTGTGCAAGTTTATTTTAGCATGTCAACAACAATGGGACAATCTCTAAGATAAGGTAACTCTGTACAAGTTTATTGTAGCATGTCAACAACAATGGGACAATCCCCAGGACAAGGTAACTCTGTGCAAGTTTATTTTAGCATGTCAACAACAATGGGACAATCTCTAAGATAAGGTAACTCTGTGCAAGTTTATTTTAGCATGTCAACAACAATGGGACAATCTCTAAGATAAGCTAACTCTGTGCAAGTTTATTTTAGCATGTCAACAACAATGGGACAATCTCTAAGATAAGGTAACTCTGTGCAAGTTTATTGTAGCATGTCAACAACAATGGGGCAATCCCCAGGACAAGGTAACTCTGTGCAAGTTTATTTTAGCATGTCAACAACAATGGGACAATCTCTAAGATAAGGTAACTCTGTGCAAGTTTATTTTAGCATGTCAACAACAATGGGACAATCTCTAAGATAAGGTAACTCTGTGCAAGTTTATTTTAGCATGTCAACAACAATGGGACAATCTCTAAGATAAGGTAACTCTGTGCAAGTTTATTTTAGCATGTCAACAACAATGGGACAATCTCTAAGATAAGGTATCTCTGTGCAAGTTTATTGTAGCATGTCAACAACAATGGGACAATCCCCAGGACAAGGTAACTCTGTGCAAGTTTATTTTAGCATGTCAACAACAATGGGACAATCCCCAGGACAAGGTAACTCTGTGCAAGTTTATTTTAGCATGTCAACAACAATGGGACAATCTCTAAGATAAGGTAACTCTGTGCAAGTTTATTGTAGCATGTCAACAACAATGGGACAATCCCCAGGACAAGGTAACTCTGTGCAAGTTTATTGTAGCACGTCAAGAACAATGGGACAATCTCTAAGATAAGGTAACTCTGTGCAAGTTTATTGTAGCATGTCAACAACAATGGGACAATCCCCAGGACAAGGTAACTCTGTGCAAGTTTATTGTAGCACGTCAAGAACAATGGGACAATCTCTAAGATAAGGTAACTCTGTGCAAGTTTATTGTAGCATGTCAACAACAATGGGACAATCCCCAAGACAAGGTAACTCTGTGCAAGTTTATTGCAGCACGTCAAGAACAATGGGACAATCTCTAAGATAAGGAAACTCTGTGCAAGTTTATTGTAGCACGTCAACAACAATGGGACAATCTCTAAGATAAGGTAACTCTGTGCAAGTTTATTGTAGCATGTCAACAACAATGGGACAATCCCCAAGACAAGGTAACTCTGTGCAAGTTTATTGTAGCATGTCAACAACAATGGGACAATCCCCAGGACAAGGTAACTCTGTGCAAGTTTATTTTAGCATGTCAACAACAATGGGACAATCTCTAAGATAAGGTAACTCTGTGCAAGTTTATTGTAGCATGTCAACAACAATGGGACAATCTCTAAGATAAGGTAACTCTGTGCAAGTTTATTTTAGCATGTCAACAACAATGGGACAATCCCCAGGACAAGGAAACTCTGTGCAAGTTTATTTTAGCATGTCAACAACAATGGGACAATCTCTAAGATAAGGTAACTCTGTGCAAGTTTATTTTAGCATGTCAACAACAATGGGACAATCCCCAGGACAAGGTAACTCTGTGCAAGTTTATTTTAGCATGTCAACAACAATGGGACAATCTCTAAGATAAGGTAACTCTGTGCAAGTTTATTTTAGCATGTCAACAACAATGGGACAATCCCCAGGACAAGGTAACTCTGTGCAAGTTTATTTTAGCATGTCAACAACAATGGGACAATCTCTAAGATAAGGTAACTCTGTGCAAGTTTATTTTAGCATGTCAACAACAATGGGACAATCCCCAGGACAAGGTAACTCTGTGCAAGTTTATTGTAGCATGTCAACAACAATGGGACAATCCCCAGGACAAGGTAACTCTGTGCAAGTTTATTGTAGCATGTCAACAACAATGGGACAATCCCCAGGACAAGGTAACTCTGTGCAAGTTTATTGTAGCATGTCAACAACAATGGGACAATCTCTAAGATAAGGTAACTCTGTGCAAGTTTATTTTAGCATGTCAACAACAATGGGACAATCTCTAAGATAAGGTAACTCTGTGCAAGTTTATTGTAGCATGTCAACAACAATGGGACAATCTCTAAGATAAGGTAACTCTGTGCAAGTTTATTTTAGCATGTCAACAACAATGGGACAATCTCCAGGACAAGGTAACTCTGTGCAAGTTTATTTTAGCATGTCAACAACAATGGGACAATCTCTAAGATAAGGTAACTCTGTGCAAGTTTATTTTAGCATGTCAACAACAATGGGACAATCCCCAGGACAAGGTAACTCTGTGCAAGTTTATTTTAGCATGTCTACAACAATGGGACAATCTCTAAGATAAGGTAACTCTGTGCAAGTTTATTTTAGCATGTCAACAACAATGGGACAATCCCCAGGACAAGGTAACTCTGTGCAAGTTTATTTTAGCATGTCAACAACAATGGGACAATCCCCAGGACAAGGTAACTCTGTGCAAGTTTATTTTAGCATGTCAACAACAATGGGACAATCCCCAGGACAAGGTAACTCTGTGCAAGTTTATTTTAGCATGTCAACAACAATGGGACAATCCCCAGGACAAGGTAACTCTGTGCAAGTTTATTTTAGCATGTCAACAACAATGGGACAATCCCCAGGACAAGGTAACTCTGTGCAAGTTTATTTTAGCATGTCAACAACAATGGGACAATCCCCAGGACAAGGTAACTCTGTGCAAGTTTATTTTAGCATGTCAACAACAATGGGACAATCTCTAAGATCAGGTAACTCTGTGCAAGTTTATTTTAGCATGTCAACAACAATGGGACAATCCCCAGGACAAGGTAACTCTGTGCAAGTTTATTTTAGCATGTCAACAACAATGGGACAATCCCCAGGACAAGGTAACTCTGTGCAAGTTTATTTTAGCATGTCAACAACAATGGGACAATCCCCAGGACAAGGTAACTCTGTGCAAGTTTATTTTAGCATGTCAACAACAATGGGACAATCCCCAGGACAAGGTAACTCTGTGCAAGTTTATTTTAGCATGTCAACAACAATGGGACAATCCCCAGGACAAGGTAACTCTGTGCAAGTTTATTGTAGCATGTCAACAACAATGGGGCAATCCCCAGGACAAGGTAACTCTGTGCAAGTTTATTTTAGCATGTCAACAACAATGGGACAATCTCTAAGATAAGGTAACTCTGTGCAAGTTTATTGTAGCATGTCAACAACAATGGGACAATCCCCAGGACAAGGTAACTCTGTGCAAGTTTATTTTAGCATGTCAACAACAATGGGACAATCTCTAAGATAAGGTAACTCTGTGCAAGTTTATTTTAGCATGTCAACAACAATGGGACAATCTCTAAGATAAGGTAACTCTGTGCAAGTTTATTGTAGCATGTCAACAACAATGGGACAATCCCCAGGACAAGGTAACTCTGTGCAAGTTTATTTTAGCATGTCAACAACAATGGGACAATCTCTAAGATAAGGTAACTCTGTGCAAGTTTATTGTAGCATGTCAACAACAATGGGACAATCTCTAAGATAAGGTAACTCTGTGCAAGTTTATTTTAGCATGTCAACAACAATGGGACAATCTCTAAGATAAGGTAACTCTGTGCAAGTTTATTGTAGCATGTCAACAACAATGGGACAATCTCTAAGATAAGGTAACTCTGTGCAAGTTTATTTTAGCATGTCAACAACAATGGGACAATCTCTAAGATAAGGTAACTCTGTGCAAGTTTATTTTAGCATGTCAACAACAATGGGACAATCTCTAAGATAAGGTAACTCTGTGCAAGTTTATTTTAGCATGTCAACAACAATGGGACAATCTCTAAGATAAGGTAACTCTGTGCAAGTTTATTGTAGCATGTCAACAACAATGGGACAATTTTTAAGATAAGGTAACTCTGTGCAAGTTTATTTTAGCATGTCAACAACAATGGGACAATCTCTAAGATAAGGTAACTCTGTGCAAGTTTATTTTAGCATGTCAACAACAATGGGACAATCTCTAAGATAAGGTAACTCTGTGCAAGTTTATTGTAGCATGTCAACAACAATGGGACAATCCCCAGGACAAGGTAACTCTGTGCAAGTTTATTTTAGCATGTCAACAACAATGGGACAATCTCTAAGATAAGGTAACTCTGTGCAAGTTTATTTTAGCATGTCAACAACAATGGGACAATCTCTAAGATAAGGTAACTCTGTGCAAGTTTATTTTAGCATGTCAACAACAATGGGACAATCTCTAAGATAAGGTAACTCTGTGCAAGTTTATTTTAGCATGTCAACAAGAATGGGACAATCTCTAAGATAAGGTAACTCTGTGCAAGTTTATTTTAGCATGTAGACAACAATGGGACAATCTCTAAGATAAGGTAACTCTGTGCAAGTTTATTTTACCATGTCAACAACAATGGGACAATCTCTAAGATAAGGTAACTCTGTGCAAGTTTATTTTAGCATGTCAACAACAATGGGACAATCTCTAAGATAAGGTAACTCTGTGCAAGTTTATTTTAGCATGTCAACAACAATGGGACAATCTCTAAGATAAGGTAACTCTGTGCAAGTTTATTTTAGCATGTCAACAACAATGGGACAATCTCTAAGATAAGGTAACTCTGTGCAAGTTTATTGTAGCATGTCAACAACAATGGGGCAATCCCCAGGACAAGGTAACTCTGTGCAAGTTTATTTTAGCATGTCAACAACAATGGGACAATCTCTAAGATAAGGTAACTCTGTGCAAGTTTATTGTAGCATGTCAACAACAATGGGACAATCCCCAGGACAAGGTAACTCTGTGCAAGTTTATTTTAGCATGTCAACAACAATGGGACAATCTCTAAGATAAGGTAACTCTGTGCAAGTTTATTTTAGCATGTCAACAACAATGGGACAATCTCTAAGATAAGGTAACTCTGTGCAAGTTTATTGTAGCATGTCAACAACAATGGGGCAATCCCCAGGACAAGGTAACTCTGTGCAAGTTTATTTTAGCATGTCAACAACAATGGGACAATCTCTAAGATAAGGTAACTCTGTGCAAGTTTATTTTAGCATGTCAACAACAATGGGACAATCTCTAAGATAAGGTAACTCTGTGCAAGTTTATTTTAGCATGTCAACAACAATGGGACAATCTCTAAGATAAGGTAACTCTGTGCAAGTTTATTTTAGCATGTCAACAACAATGGGACAATCTCTAAGATAAGGTATCTCTGTGCAAGTTTATTGTAGCATGTCAACAACAATGGGACAATCCCCAGGACAAGGTAACTCTGTGCAAGTTTATTTTAGCATGTCAACAACAATGGGACAATCCCCAGGACAAGGTAACTCTGTGCAAGTTTATTTTAGCATGTCAACAACAATGGGACAATCTCTAAGATAAGGTAACTCTGTGCAAGTTTATTGTAGCATGTCAACAACAATGGGACAATCCCCAGGACAAGGTAACTCTGTGCAAGTTTATTGTAGCACGTCAAGAACAATAGGACAATCTCTAAGATAAGGTAACTCTGTGCAAGTTTATTGTAGCATGTCAACAACAATGGGACAATCCCCAGGACAAGGTAACTCTGTGCAAGTTTATTGTAGCACGTCAAGAACAATGGGACAATCTCTAAGATAAGGTAACTCTGTGCAAGTTTATTGTAGCATGTCAACAACAATGGGACAATCCCCAAGACAAGGTAACTCTGTGCAAGTTTATTGCAGCACGTCAAGAACAATGGGACAATCTCTAAGATAAGGTAACTCTGTGCAAGTTTATTGTAGCACGTCAACAACAATGGGACAATCTCTAAGATAAGGTAACTCTGTGCAAGTTTATTGTAGCATGTCAAAAACAATGGGACAATCCCCAAGACAAGGTAACTCTGTGCAAGTTTATTGTAGCATGTCAACAACAATGGGACAATCCCCAGGACAAGGTAACTCTGTGCAAGTTTATTTTAGCATGTCAACAACAATGGGACAATCTCTAAGATAAGGTAACTCTGTGCAAGTTTATTGTAGCATGTCAACAACAATGGGACAATCTCTAAGATAAGGTAACTCTGTGCAAGTTTATTTTAGCATGTCAACAACAATGGGACAATCCCCAGGACAAGGAAACTCTGTGCAAGTTTATTTTAGCATGTCAACAACAATGGGACAATCTCTAAGATAAGGTAACTCTGTGCAAGTTTATTTTAGCATGTCAACAACAATGGGACAATCCCCAGGACAAGGTAACTCTGTGCAAGTTTATTTTAGCATGTCAACAACAATGGGACAATCTCTAAGATAAGGTAACTCTGTGCAAGTTTATTTTAGCATGTCAACAACAATGGGACAATCCCCAGGACAAGGTAACTCTGTGCAAGTTTATTTTAGCATGTCAACAACAATGGGACAATCTCTAAGATAAGGTAACTCTGTGCAAGTTTATTTTAGCATGTCAACAACAATGGGACAATCCCCAGGACAAGGTAACTCTGTGCAAGTTTATTGTAGCATGTCAACAACAATGGGACAATCCCCAGGACAAGGTAACTCTGTGCAAGTTTATTGTAGCATGTCAACAACAATGGGACAATCCCCAGGACAAGGTAACTCTGTGCAAGTTTATTGTAGCATGTCAACAACAATGGGACAATCTCTAAGATAAGGTAACTCTGTGCAAGTTTATTTTAGCATGTCAACAACAATGGGACAATCTCTAAGATAAGGTAACTCTGTGCAAGTTTATTGTAGCATGTCAACAACAATGGGACAATCTCTAAGATAAGGTAACTCTGTGCAAGTTTATTTTAGCATGTCAACAACAATGGGACAATCCCCAGGACAAGGTAACTCTGTGCAAGTTTATTTTAGCATGTCAACAACAATGGGACAATCTCTAAGATAAGGTAACTCTGTGCAAGTTTATTTTAGCATGTCAACAACAATGGGACAATCCCCAGGACAAGGTAACTCTGTGCAAGTTTATTTTAGCATGTCTACAACAATGGGACAATCTCTAAGATAAGGTAACTCTGTGCAAGTTTATTTTAGCATGTCAACAACAATGGGACAATCCCCAGGACAAGGTAACTCTGTGCAAGTTTATTTTAGCATGTCAACAACAATGGGACAATCCCCAGGACAAGGTAACTCTGTGCAAGTTTATTTTAGCATGTCAACAACAATGGGACAATCCCCAGGACAAGGTAACTCTGTGCAAGTTTATTTTAGCATGTCAACAACAATGGGACAATCCCCAGGACAAGGTAACTCTGTGCAAGTTTATTTTAGCATGTCAACAACAATGGGACAATCCCCAGGACAAGGTAACTCTGTGCAAGTTTATTTTAGCATGTCAACAACAATGGGACAATCCCCAGGACAAGGTAACTCTGTGCAAGTTTATTTTAGCATGTCAACAACAATGGGACAATCTCTAAGATCAGGTAACTCTGTGCAAGTTTATTTTAGCATGTCAACAACAATGGGACAATCCCCAGGACAAGGAAACTCTGTGCAAGTTTATTTTAGCATGTCAACAACAATGGGACAATCCCCAGGACAAGGTAACTCTGTGCAAGTTTATTTTAGCATGTCAACAACAATGGGACAATCCCCAAGACAAGGTAACTCTGTGCAAGTTTATTTTAGCATGTCAACAACAATGGGACAATCCCCAGGACAAGGTAACTCTGTGCAAGTTTATTTTAGCATGTCAACAACAATGGGACAATCCCCAGGACAAGGTAACTCTGTGCAAGTTTATTGTAGCATGTCAACAACAATGGGGCAATCCCCAGGACAAGGTAACTCTGTGCAAGTTTATTTTAGCATGTCAACAACAATGGGACAATCTCTAAGATAAGGTAACTCTGTGCAAGTTTATTGTAGCATGTCAACAACAATGGGACAATCCCCAGGACAAGGTAACTCTGTGCAAGTTTATTTTAGCATGTCAACAACAATGGGACAATCTCTAAGATAAGGTAACTCTGTGCAAGTTTATTTTAGCATGTCAACAACAATGGGACAATCTCTAAGATAAGGTAACTCTGTGCAAGTTTATTGTAGCATGTCAACAACAATGGGACAATCCCCAGGACAAGGTAACTCTGTGCAAGTTTATTTTAGCATGTCAACAACAATGGGACAATCTCTAAGATAAGGTAACTCTGTGCAAGTTTATTGTAGCATGTCAACAACAATGGGACAATCTCTAAGATAAGGTAACTCTGTGCAAGTTTATTTTAGCATGTCAACAACAATGGGACAATCTCTAAGATAAGGTAACTCTGTGCAAGTTTATTGTAGCATGTCAACAACAATGGGACAATCTCTAAGATAAGGTAACTCTGTGCAAGTTTATTTTAGCATGTCAACAACAATGGGACAATCTCTAAGATAAGGTAACTCTGTGCAAGTTTATTTTAGCATGTCAACAACAATGGGACAATCTCTAAGATAAGGTAACTCTGTGCAAGTTTATTTTAGCATGTCAACAACAATGGGACAATCTCTAAGATAAGGTAACTCTGTGCAAGTTTATTGTAGCATGTCAACAACAATGGGACAATTTTTAAGATAAGGTAACTCTGTGCAAGTTTATTTTAGCATGTCAACAACAATGGGACAATCTCTAAGATAAGGTAACTCTGTGCAAGTTTATTTTAGCATGTCAACAACAATGGGACAATCTCTAAGATAAGGTAACTCTGTGCAAGTTTATTGTAGCATGTCAACAACAATGGGACAATCCCCAGGACAAGGTAACTCTGTGCAAGTTTATTTTAGCATGTCAACAACAATGGGACAATCTCTAAGATAAGGTAACTCTGTGCAAGTTTATTTTAGCATGTCAACAACAATGGGACAATCTCTAAGATAAGGTAACTCTGTGCAAGTTTATTTTAGCATGTCAACAACAATGGGACAATCTCTAAGATAAGGTAACTCTGTGCAAGTTTATTTTAGCATGTCAACAAGAATGGGACAATCTCTAAGATAAGGTAACTCTGTGCAAGTTTATTTTAGCATGTAGACAACAATGGGACAATCTCTAAGATAAGGTAACTCTGTGCAAGTTTATTTTAGCATGTCAACAACAATGGGACAATCTCTAAGATAAGGTAACTCTGTGCAAGTTTATTTTAGCATGTCAACAACAATGGGACAATCTCTAAGATAAGGTAACTCTGTGCAAGTTTATTTTAGCATGTCAACAACAATGGGACAATCTCTAAGGTAAGGTAACTCTGTGCAAGTTTATTTTAGCATGTCAACAACAATGGGACAATCTCTAAGATAAGGTAACTCTGTGCAAGTTTATTGTAGCATGTCAACAACAATGGGGCAATCCCCAGGACAAGGTAACTCTGTGCAAGTTTATTTTAGCATGTCAACAACAATGGGACAATCTCTAAGATAAGGTAACTCTGTGCAAGTTTATTGTAGCATGTCAACAACAATGGGACAATCCCCAGGACAAGGTAACTCTGTGCAAGTTTATTTTAGCATGTCAACAACAATGGGACAATCTCTAAGATAAGGTAACTCTGTGCAAGTTTATTTTAGCATGTCAACAACAATGGGACAATCTCTAAGATAAGGTAACTCTGTGCAAGTTTATTTTAGCATGTCAACAACAATGGGACAATCTCTAAGATAAGGTAACTCTGTGCAAGTTTATTGTAGCATGTCAACAACAATGGGACAATCTCTAAGATAAGGTAACTCTGTGCAAGTTTATTGTAGCATGTCAACAACAATGGGACAATCTCTAAGATAAGGTAACTCTGTGCAAGTTTATTGTAGCATGTCAACAACAATGGGACAATCTCTAAGATAAGGTAACTCTGTGCAAGTTTATTGTAGCATGTCAACAACAATGGGACAATCTCTAAGACAAGGTAACTCTGTGCAAGTTTATTGTAGCATGTCAACAACAATGGGACAATCTCTAAGATAAGGTAACTCTGTGCAAGTTTATTGTAGCATGTCAACAACAATGGGACAATCTCTAAGATAAGGTAACTCTGTGCAAGTTTATTGTAGCATGTCAACAACAATGGGACAATCTCTAAGACAAGGTAACTCTGTGCAAGTTTATTGTAGCATGTCAACAACAATGGGACAATCCCCAGGACAAGGTAACTCTGTGCAAGTTTATTGTAGCATGTCAACAACAATGGGACAATCTCTAAGACAAGGTAACTCTGTGCAAGTTTATTGTAGCATGTCAACAACAATGGGACAATCCCCAGGACAAGGTAACTCTGTGCAAGTTTATTGTAGCATGTCAACAACAATGGGACAATCTCTAAGACAAGGTAACTCTGTGCAAGTTTATTGTAGCATGTCAACAACAATGGGACAATCCCCAGGACAAGGTAACTCTGTGCAAGTTTATTGTAGCATGTCAACAACAATGGGACAATCTCTAAGACAAGGTAACTCTGTGCAAGTTTATTGTAGCATGTCAACAACAATGGGACAATCCCCAGGACAAGGTAACTCTGTGCAAGTTTATTGTAGCATGTCAACAACAATGGGACAATCTCTAAGACAAGGTAACTCTGTGCAAGTTTATTGTAGCATGTCAACAACAATGGGACAATCCCCAGGACAAGGTAACTCTGTGCAAGTTTATTGTAGCATGTCAACAACAATGGGACAATCTCTAAGACAAGGTAACTCTGTGCAAGTTTATTGTAGCATGTCAACAACAATGGGACAATCCCCAGGACAAGGTAACTCTGTGCAAGTTTATTGTAGCATGTCAACAACAATGGGACAATCTCTAAGACAAGGTAACTCTGTGCAAGTTTATTGTAGCATGTCAACAACAATGGGACAATCCCCAGGACAAGGTAACTCTGTGCAAGTTTATTGTAGCATGTCAACAACAATGGGACAATCTCTAAGACAAGGTAACTCTGTGCAAGTTTATTGTAGCATGTCAACAACAATGGGACAATCCCCAGGACAAGGTAACTCTGTGCAAGTTTATTGTAGCATGTCAACAACAATGGGACAATCTCTAAGACAAGGTAACTCTGTGCAAGTTTATTGTAGCATGTCAACAACAATGGGACAATCCCAAGCACAAGGTAACTCTGTGCAAGTTTATTGTAGCATGTCAACAACAATGGGACAATCTCTAAGATAAGGTAACCCTGTGCAAGTTTATTGTAGCATGTCAACAACAATGGGACAATCTCTAAGACAAGGTAACTCTGTGCAAGTTTATTGTAGCATGTCAACAACAATGGGACAATCCCCAGGACAAGGTAACTCTGTGCAAGTTTATTATAGCATGACAAGAACAATGGGACAATCCCCAGGACAAGGTAACTCAGTGCAAGTTTATTGTAGCATGACAAGAACAATGGGACAATCCCCAGGACAAGGTAACTCTGTGCAAGTTTATTGTAGCATGACAAGAACAATGGGACAATCCCCAGGACAAGGTAACTCTGTGCAAGTTTATTGTAGCATGACAAGAACAATGGGACAATCCCCAGGACAAGGTAACTCTGTGCAAGTTTATTGTAGCATGACAAGAACAATGGGACAACCCCCAGGACAAGGTAACTCTGTGCAAGTTTATTGTAGCATGTCAACAACAATGGGACAATCCCCAGGACAATGTAACTCTGTGCAAGTTTATTGTAGCATGTCAAGAACAAAGGGACAATCCCCAGGACAAGGTGACACTGTGCAAGTTTATTGTAGCATGTCAACAACAATGGGACAATCCCCAGGACAAGGTAACTCTGTGCAAGTTTATTGTAGCATGTCAACAACAGTGGGACAATCCCCAGGACAAGGTAACTCTGTGCAAGTTTATTGTAGCATGTCAACACAAATGGGACAATCCCCAGCACAAGGTAACTCTGTAGAAGTTTATTGTAGCATGTCAACAACAAAGGGACAATCCCCAGCACAAGGTAACTCTGTAGAAGTTTATTGTAGCATGTCAATACAAATGGGACAATCCCCAGCACAAGGTAACTCTGTAGAAGTTTATTGTAGCATGTCAACAACAAAGGGACAATCCCCAGCACAAGGTAACTCTGCAGAAGTTTATTGTAGCATGTCAACAACAGTGGGACAATCCCCAGGATAAGGTAACTCTGTGCAAGTTTATAGTAACATGTCAACACAAATGGGACAATCCCCAGGACAAGGAAACTCTGTGCAAGTTTATTGTAACATGTCAACACAAATGGGACAATCCCCAGCACAAGGTAACTCTGTAGAAGTTTATTGTAGCATGTCAACAACAAAGGGACAATCCCCAGCACAAGGTAACTCTGCAGAAGTTTATTGTAGCATGTCAAGAACAACGGGACAATCCCCAGCACAAGGTAACTCTGTGCAAGTTTATTGTAGCACGTCAAGAACAATGGGACAATCCCCAGCACAAGGTAACTCTGTGCAAGTTTATTGTAGCACGTCAAGAACAATGGGACAATCCCCAGCACAAGGTAACTCTGTGCAAGTTTATTGTAGCACGTCAAGAACAATGGGACAATCCCCAGCACAAGGTAACTCTGTGCAAGTTTATTGTAGCACGTCAAGAACAACGGGACAATCCCCAGCACAAGGTAACTCTGTGCAAGTTTATTGTAGCACGTCAAGAACAATGGGACAATCCCCAGCACAAGGTAACTCTGTGCAAGTTTATTGTAGCATGTCAAGAACAAAGCGACAATCCCCAGCACAAGGTAACTCTGTGTAGTTTATTGTAGCATGTCAAGAACAATGGGACAATCCCCAGGATTCGGTAACTCTGTGAAAGTTTATTGTAGCATGTCAAGAACAATGGGACAATCCCCAGCACAAGGTAACTCTGTGCAAGTTTATTGTAGCATGTCAAGAACAATGGGACAATCTCTAAGATAAGGTAACTCTGTGCAAGTTTATTGTAGCACGTCAACAACAATGGGACAATCTCTAAGATAAGGTAACTCTGTGCAAGTTTATTGTAGCATGTCAACAACAATGGGACAATCCCCAGGACAAGGTAACTCTGTGCAAGTTTATTGTAGCATGTCAACAACAATGGGACAATCCCCAGGACAAGGTAACTCTGTGCAAGTTTATTTTAGCATGTCAACAACAATGGGACAATCTCTAAGATAAGGTAACTCTGTGCAAGTTTATTGTAGCATGTCAACAACAATGGGACAATCTCTAAGATAAGGTAACTCTGTGCAAGTTTATTTTAGCATGTCAACAACAATGGGACAATCCCCAGGACAAGGTAACTCTGTGCAAGTTTATTTTAGCATGTCAACAACAATGGGACAATCTCTAAGATAAGGTAACTCTGTGCAAGTTTATTTTAGCATGTCAACAACAATGGGACAATCCCCAGGACAAGGTAACTCTGTGCAAGTTTATTTTAGCATGTCAACAACAATGGGACAATCTCTAAGATAAGGTAACTCTGTGCAAGTTTATTTTAGCATGTCAACAACAATGGGACAATCCCCAGGACAAGGTAACTCTGTGCAAGTTTATTTTAGCATGTCAACAACAATGGGACAATCTCTAAGATAAGGTAACTCTGTGCAAGTTTATTTTAGCATGTCAACAACAATGGGACAATCCCCAGGACAAGGTAACTCTGTGCAAGTTTATTGTAGCATGTCAACAACAATGGGACAATCCCCAGGACAAGGTAACTCTGTGCAAGTTTATTGTAGCATGTCAACAACAATGGGACAATCTCTAAGATAAGGTAACTCTGTGCAAGTTTATTTTAGCATGTCAACAACAATGGGACAATCCCCAGGACAAGGTAACTCTGTGCAAGTTTATTTTAGCATGTCAACAACAATGGGACAATCCCCAGGACAAGGTAACTCTGTGCAAGTTTATTTTAGCATGTCAACAACAATGGGACAATCCCCAGGACAAGGTAACTCTGTGCAAGTTTATTTTAGCATGTCAACAACAATGGGACAATCCCCAGGACAAGGTAACTCTGTGCAAGTTTATTTTAGCATGTCAACAACAATGGGACAATCCCCAGGACAAGGTAACTCTGTGCAAGTTTATTTTAGCATGTCAACAACAATGGGACAATCTCTAAGATCAGGTAACTCTGTGCAAGTTTATTTTAGCATGTCAACAACAATGGGACAATCCCCAGGACAAGGTAACTCTGTGCAAGTTTATTTTAGCATGTCAACAACAATGGGACAATCCCCAGGACAAGGTAACTCTGTGCAAGTTTATTTTAGCATGTCAACAACAATGGGACAATCCCCAGGACAAGGTAACTCTGTGCAAGTTTATTTTAGCATGTCAACAACAATGGGACAATCCCCAGGACAAGGTAACTCTGTGCAAGTTTATTTTAGCATGTCAACAACAATGGGACAATCCCCAGGACAAGGTAACTCTGTGCAAGTTTATTGTAGCATGTCAACAACAATGGGGCAATCCCCAGGACAAGGTAACTCTGTGCAAGTTTATTTTAGCATGTCAACAACAATGGGACAATCTCTAAGATAAGGTAACTCTGTGCAAGTTTATTGTAGCATGTCAACAACAATGGGACAATCCCCAGGACAAGGTAACTCTGTGCAAGTTTATTTTAGCATGTCAACAACAATGGGACAATCTCTAAGATAAGGTAACTCTGTGCAAGTTTATTTTAGCATGTCAACAACAATGGGACAATCTCTAAGATAAGGTAACTCTGTGCAAGTTTATTGTAGCATGTCAACAACAATGGGACAATCCCCAGGACAAGGTAACTCTGTGCAAGTTTATTTTAGCATGTCAACAACAATGGGACAATCTCTAAGATAAGGTAACTCTGTGCAAGTTTATTGTAGCATGTCAACAACAATGGGACAATCTCTAAGATAAGGTAACTCTGTGCAAGTTTATTTTAGCATGTCAACAACAATGGGACAATCTCTAAGATAAGGTAACTCTCTGCAAGTTTATTGTAGCATGTCAACAACAATGGGACAATCTCTAAGATAAGGTAACTCTGTGCAAGTTTATTTTAGCATGTCAACAACAATGGGACAATCTCTAAGATAAGGTAACTCTGTGCAAGTTTATTTTAGCATGTCAACAACAATGGGACAATCTCTAAGATAAGGTAACTCTGTGCAAGTTTATTTTAGCATGTCAACAACAATGGGACAATCTCTAAGATAAGGTAACTCTGTGCAAGTTTATTGTAGCATGTCAACAACAATGGGACAATTTTTAAGATAAGGTAACTCTGTGCAAGTTTATTTTAGCATGTCAACAACAATGGGACAATCTCTAAGATAAGGTAACTCTGTGCAAGTTTATTTTAGCATGTCAACAACAATGGGACAATCTCTAAGATAAGGTAACTCTGTGCAAGTTTATTGTAGCATGTCAACAACAATGGGACAATCCCCAGGACAAGGTAACTCTGTGCAAGTTTATTTTAGCATGTCAACAACAATGGGACAATCTCTAAGATAAGGTAACTCTGTGCAAGTTTATTGTAGCATGTCAACAACAATGGGACAATCCCCAGGACAAGGTAACTCTGTGCAAGTTTATTTTAGCATGTCAACAACAATGGGACAATCTCTAAGATAAGGTAACTCTGTGCAAGTTTATTTTAGCATGTCAACAACAATGGGACAATCTCTAAGATAAGGTAACTCTGTGCAAGTTTATTTTAGCATGTCAACAACAATGGGACAATCTCTAAGATAAGGTAACTCTGTGCAAGTTAATTGTAGCATGTCAACAACAATGGGACAATCTCTAAGATAAGGTAACTCTGTGCAAGTTTATTGTAGCATGTCAACAACAATGGGACAATCTCTAAGATAAGGTAACTCTGTGCAAGTTTATTGTAGCATGTCAACAACAATGGGACAATCTCTAAGATAAGGTAACTCTTTGCAAGTTTATTGTAGCATGTCAACAACAATGGGACAATCTCTAAGACAAGGTAACTCTGTGCAAGTTTATTGTAGCATGTCAACAACAATGGGACAATCTCTAAGATAAGGTAACTCTGTGCAAGTTTATTGTAGCATGTCAACAACAATGGGACAATCTCTAAGATAAGGTAACTCTGTGCAAGTTTATTGTAGCATGTCAACAACAATGGGACAATCTCTAAGACAAGGTAACTCTGTGCAAGTTTATTGTAGCATGTCAACAACAATGGGACAATCCCCAGGACAAGGTAACTCTGTGCAAGTTTATTGTAGCATGTCAACAACAATGGGACAATCTCTAAGACAAGGTAACTCTGTGCAAGTTTATTGTAGCATGTCAACAACAATGGGACAATCCCCAGGACAAGGTAACTCTGTGCAAGTTTATTGTAGCATGTCAACAACAATGGGACAATCTCTAAGACAAGGTAACTCTGTGCAAGTTTATTGTAGCATGTCAACAACAATGGGACAATCCCCAGGACAAGGTAACTCTGTGCAAGTTTATTGTAGCATGTCAACAACAATGGGACAATCTCTAAGACAAGGTAACTCTGTGCAAGTTTATTGTAGCATGTCAACAACAATGGGACAATCCCCAGGACAAGGTAACTCTGTGCAAGTTTATTGTAGCATGTCAACAACAATGGGACAATCTCTAAGACAAGGTAACTCTGTGCAAGTTTATTGTAGCATGTCAACAACAATGGGACAATCCCCAGGACAAGGTAACTCTGTGCAAGTTTATTGTAGCATGTCAACAACAATGGGACAATCTCTAAGACAAGGTAACTCTGTGCAAGTTTATTGTAGCATGTCAACAACAATGGGACAATCCCCAGCACAAGGTAACTCTGTGCAAGTTTATTGTAGCATGTCAACAACAATGGGAAAATCTCTAAGATAAGGTAACTCTGTGCAAGTTTATTGTAGCATGTCAACAACAATGGGACAATCTCTAAGACAAGGTAACTCTGTGCAAGTTTATTGTAGCATGTCAACAACAATGGGACAATCCCCAGGACAAGGTAACTCTGTGCAAGTTTATTATAGCATGACCAGAACAATGGGACAATCCCCAGGACAAGGTAACTCAGTGCAAGTTTATTGTAGCATGACAAGAACAATGGGACAATCCCCAGGACAAGGTAACTCTGTGCAAGTTTATTGTAGCATGACAAGAACAATGGGACAATCCCCAGGACAAGGTAACTCTGTGCAAGTTTATTGTAGCATGACAAGAACAATGGGACAATCCCCAGGACAAGGTAACTCTGTGCAAGTTTATTGTAGCATGACAAGAACAATGGGACAATCCCCAGGACAAGGTAACTCTGTGCAAGTTTATTGTAGCATGTCAACAACAATGGGACAATCCCCAGGACAAGGTAACTCTGTGCAAGTTTATTGTAGCATGTCAAGAACAAAGGGACAATCCCCAGGACAAGGTGACACTGTGCAAGTTTATTGTAGCATGTCAACAACAATGGGACAATCCCCAGGACAAGGTAACTCTGTGCAAGTTTATTGTAGCATGTCAACAACAGTGGGACAATCCCCAGGACAAGGTAACTCTGTGCAAGTTTATTGTAGCATGTCAACACAAATGGGACAATCCCCAGCACAAGGTAACTCTGTAGAAGTTTATTGTAGCATGTCAACAACAAAGGGACAATCCCCAGCACAAGGTAACTCTGTAGAAGTTTATTGTAGCATGTCAACACAAATGGGACAATCCCCAGCACAAGGTAACTCTGTAGAAGTTTATTGTAGCATGTCAACAACAAAGGGACAATCCCCAGCACAAGGTACCTCTGCAGAAGTTTATTGTAGCATGTCAACAACAGTGGGACAATCCCCAGGATAAGGTAACTCTGTGCAAGTTTATAGTAACATGTCAACACAAATGGGACAATCCCCAGGACAAGGAAACTCTGTGCAAGTTTATTGTAACATGTCAACACAAATGGGACAATCCCCAGCACAAGGTAACTCTGTAGAAGTTTATTGTAGCATGTCAACAACAAAGGGACAATCCCCAGCACAAGGTAACTCTGCAGAAGTTTATTGTAGCATGTCAAGAACAACGGGACAATCCCCAGCACAAGGTAACTCTGTGCAAGTTTATTGTAGCACGTCAAGAACAATGGGACAATCCCCAGCACAAGGTAACTCTGTGCAAGTTTATTGTAGCACGTCAAGAACAATGGGACAATCCCCAGCACAAGGTAACTCTGTGCAAGTTTATTGTAGCACGTCAAGAACAATGGGACAATCCCCAGCACAAGGTAACTCTGTGCAAGTTTATTGTAGCACGTCAAGAACAACGGGACAATCCCCAGCACAAGGTAACTCTGTGCAAGTTTATTGTAGCACGTCAAGAACAATGGGACAATCCCCAGCACAAGGTAACTCTGTGCAAGTTTATTGTAGCATGTCAAGAACAAAGGGAAAATCCCCAGCACAAGGTAACTCTGTGTAGTTTATTGTAGCATGTCAAGAACAATGGGACAATCCCCAGGATTCGGTAACTCTGTGAAAGTTTATTGTAGCATGTCAAGAACAATGGGACAATCCCCAGCACAAGGTAACTCTGTGCAAGTTTATTGTAGCATGTCAAGAACAATGGGACAATCTCTAAGATAAGGTAACTCTGTGCAAGTTTATTGTAGCACGTCAACAACAATGGGACAATCTCTAAGATAAGGTAACTCTGTGCAAGTTTATTGTAGCATGTCAACAACAATGGGACAATCCCCAGGACAAGGTAACTCTGTGCAAGTTTATTGTAGCATGTCAACAACAATGGGACAATCCCCAGGACAAGGTAACTCTGTGCAAGTTTATTTTAGCATGTCAACAACAATGGGACAATCTCTAAGATAAGGTAACTCTGTGCAAATTTATTTTAGCATGTCAACAACAATGGGACAATCCCCAGGACAAGGTAACTCTGTGAAAGTTTATTTTAGCATGTCAACAACAATGGGACAATCTCTAAGATAAGGTAACTCTGTGCAAGTTTATTTTAGCATGTCAACAACAATGGGACAATCCCCAGGACAAGGTAACTCTGTGCAAGTTTATTTTAGCATGTCAACAACAATGGGACAATCTCTAAGATAAGGTAACTCTGTGCAAGTTTATTTTAGCATGTCAACAACAATGGGACAATCCCCAGGACAAGGTAACTCTGTGCAAGTTTATTTTAGCATGTCAACAACAATGGGACAATCTCTAAGATAAGGTAACTCTGTGCAAGTTTATTTTAGCATGTCAACAACAATGGGACAATCCCCAGGACAAGGTAACTCTGTGCAAGTTTATTTTAGCATGTCAACAACAATGGGACAATCCCCAGGACAAGGTAACTCTGTGCAAGTTTATTTTAGCATGTCAACAACAATGGGACAATCCCCAGGACAAGGTAACTCTGTGCAAGTTTATTTTAGCATGTCAACAACAATGGGACAATCCCCAGGACAAGGTAACTCTGTGCAAGTTTATTTTAGCATGTCAACAACAATGGGACAATCCCCAGGACAAGGTAACTCTGTGCAAGTTTATTTTAGCATGTCAACAACAATGGGACAATCTCTAAGATAAGGTAACTCTGTGCAAGTTTATTTTAGCATGTCAACAACAATGGGACAATCCCCAGGACAAGGTAACTCTGTGCAAGTTTATTTTAGCATGTCAACAACAATGGGACAATCTCTAAGATAAGGTAACTCTGTGCAAGTTTATTTTAGCATGTCAACAACAATGGGACAATCCCCAGGACAAGGTAACTCTGTGCAAGTTTATTTTAGCATGTCAACAACAATGGGACAATCTCTAAGATAAGGTAACTCTGTGCAAGTTTATTTTAGCATGTCAACAACAATGGGACAATCCCCAGGACAAGGTAACTCTGTGCAAGTTTATTGTAGCATGTCAACAACAATGGGGCAATCCCCAGGACAAGGTAACTCTGTGCAAGTTTATTTTAGCATGTCAACAACAATGGGACAATCTCTAAGATAAGGTAACTCTGTGCAAGTTTATTGTAGCATGTCAACAACAATGGGACAATCCCCAGGACAAGGTAACTCTGTGCAAGTTTATTTTAGCATCTCAACAAAAATGGGACAATCTCTAAGATAAGGTAACTCTGTGCAAGTTTATTTTAGCATGTCAACAACAATGGGACAATCTCTAAGATAAGGTAACTCTGTGCAAGTTTATTGTAGCATGTCAACAACAATGGGACAATCCCCAGGACAAGGTAACTCTGTGCAAGTTTATTTTAGCATGTCAACAACAATGGGACAATCTCTAAGATAAGGTAACTCTGTGCAAGTTTATTGTAGCATGTCAACAACAATGGGACAATCTCTAAGATAAGGTAACTCTGTGCAAGTTTATTTTAGCATGTCAACAACAATGGGACAATCTCTAAGATAAGGTAACCCTGTGCAAGTTTATTGTAGCATGTCAACAACAATGGGACAATCTCTAAGATAAGGTAACTCTGTGCAAGTTTATTTTAGCATGTCAACAACAATGGGACAATCTCTAAGATAAGGTAACTCTGTGCAAGTTTATTTTAGCATGTCAACAACAATGGGACAATCTCTAAGATAAGGTAACTCTGTGCAAGTTTATTTTAGCATGTCAACAACAATGGGACAATCTCTAAGATAAGGTAACTCTGTGCAAGTTTATTGTAGCATGTCAACAACAATGGGACAATTTTTAAGATAAGGTAACTCTGTGCAAGTTTATTTTAGCATGTCAACAACAATGGGACAATCTCTAAGATAAGGTAACTCTGTGCAAGTTTATTTTAGCATGTCAACAACAATGGGACAATCTCTAAGATAAGGTAACTCTGTGCAAGTTTATTGTAGCATGTCAACAACAATGGGACAATCCCCAGGACAAGGTAACTCTGTGCAAGTTTATTTTAGCATGTCAACAACAATGGGACAATCTCTAAGATAAGGTAACTCTGTGCAAGTTTATTTTAGCATGTCAACAACAATGGGACAATCTCTAAGATAAGGTAACTCTGTGCAAGTTTATTTTAGCATGTCAACAACAATGGGACAATCTCTAAGATAAGGTAACTCTGTGCAAGTTTATTTTAGCATGTCAACAACAATGGGACAATCTCTAAGATAAGGTAACTCTGTGCAAGTTTATTTTAGCATGTCAACAACAATGGGACAATCTCTAAGATAAGGTAACTCTGTGCAAGTTTATTGTAGCATGTCAACAACAATGGGACAATCTCTAAGATAAGGTAACTCTGTGCAAGTTTATTGTAGCATGTCAACAACAATGGGACAATCTCTAAGATAAGGTAACTCTGTGCAAGTTTATTGTAGCATGTCAACAACAATGGGACAATCTCTAAGATAAGGTAACTCTGTGCAAGTTTATTGTAGCATGTCAACAACAATGGGACAATCTCTAAGACAAGGTAACTCTGTGCAAGTTTATTGTAGCATGTCAACAACAATGGGACAATCTCTAAGATAAGGTAACTCTGTGCAAGTTTATTGTAGCATGTCAACAACAATGGGACAATCTCTAAGATAAGGTAACTCTGTGCAAGTTTATTGTAGCATGTCAACAACAATGGGACAATCTCTAAGACAAGGTAACTCTGTGCAAGTTTATTGTAGCATGTCAACAACAATGGGACAATCCCCAGGACAAGGTAACTCTGTGCAAGTTTATTGTAGCATGTCAACAACAATGGGACAATCTCTAAGACAAGGTAACTCTGTGCAAGTTTATTGTAGCATGTCAACAACAATGGGACAATCCCCAGGACAAGGTAACTCTGTGCAAGTTTATTGTAGCATGTCAACAACAATGGGACAATCTCTAAGACAAGGTAACTCTGTGCAAGTTTATTGTAGCATGTCAACAACAATGGGACAATCCCCAGGACAAGGTAACTCTGTGCAAGTTTATTGTAGCATGTCAACAACAATGGGACAATCTCTAAGACAAGGTAACTCTGTGCAAGTTTATTGTAGCATGTCAACAACAATGGGACAATCCCCAGGACAAGGTAACTCTGTGCAAGTTTATTGTAGCATGTCAACAACAATGGGACAATCTCTAAGACAAGGTAACTCTGTGCAAGTTTATTGTAGCATGTCAACAACAATGGGACAATCCCCAGGACAAGGTAACTCTGTGCAAGTTTATTGTAGCATGTCAACAACAATGGGACAATCTCTAAGACAAGGTAACTCTGTGCAAGTTTATTGTAGCATGTCAACAACAATGGGACAATCCCCAGGACAAGGTAACTCTGTGCAAGTTTATTGTAGCATGTCAACAACAATGGGACAATCTCTAAGACAAGGTAACTCTGTGCAAGTTTATTGTAGCATGTCAACAACAATGGGACAATCCCCAGGACAAGGTAACTCTGTGCAAGTTTATTGTAGCATGTCAACAACAATGGGACAATCTCTAAGACAAGATAACTCTGTGCAAGTTTATTGTAGCATGTCAACAACAATGGGACAATCCCCAGGACAAGGTAACTCTGTGCAAGTTTATTGTAGCATGTCAACAACAATGGGACAATCTCTAAGACAAGGTAACTCTGTGCAAGTTTATTGTAGCATGTCAACAACAATGGGACAATCCCCAGCACAAGGTAACTCTGTGCAAGTTTATTGTAGCATGTCAACAACAATGGGACAATCTCTAAGATAAGGTAACTCTGTGCAAGTTTATTGTAGCATGTCAACAACAATGGGACAATCTCTAAGACAAGGTAACTCTGTGCAAGTTTATTGTAGCATGTCAACAACAATGGGACAATCCCCAGGACAAGGTAACTCTGTGCAAGTTTATTATAGCATGACAAGAACAATGGGACAATCCCCAGGACAAGGTAACTCAGTGCAAGTTTATTGTAGCATGACAAGAACAATGGGACAATCCCCAGGACAAGGTAACTCTGTGCAAGTTTATTGTAGCATGACAAGAACAATGGGACAATCCCCAGGACAAGGTAACTCTGTGCAAGTTTATTGTAGCATGTCAACAACAATGGGACAATCTCTAAGACAAGGTAACTCTGTGCAAGTTTATTGTAGCATGACAAGAACAATGGGACAATCCCCAGGACAAGGTAACTCTGTGCAAGTTTATTGTAGCATGTCAACAACAATGGGACAATCCCCAGGACAAGGTAACTCTGTGAAGGTTTATTGTAGCATGTCAAGAACAAAGGGACAATCCCCAGGACAAGGTGACACTGTGCAAGTTTATTGTAGCATGTCAACAACAATGGGACAATCCCCAGGACAAGGTAACTCTGTGCACGTTTATTGTAGCATGTCAACAACAGTGGGACAATCCCCAGGACAAGGTAACTCTGTGCAAGTTTATTGTAGCATGTCAACACAAATGGGACAATCCCCAGCACAAGGTAACTCTGTAGAAGTTTATTGTAGCATGTCAACAACAAAGGGACAATCCCCAGCACAAGGTAACTCTGTAGAAGTTTATTGTAGCATGTCAACACAAATGGGACAATCCCCAGCACAAGGTAACTCTGTAGAAGTTTATTGTAGCATGTCAACAACAAAGGGACAATCCCCAGCACAAGGTAACTCTGCAGAAGTTTATTGTAGCATGTCAACAACAGTGGGACAATCCCCAGGATAAGGTAACTCTGTGCAAGTTTATAGTAACATGTCAACACAAATGGGACAATCCCCAGGACAAGGAAACTCTGTGCAAGTTTATTGTAACATGTCAACACAAATGGGACAATCCCCAGCACAAGGTAACTCTGTAGAAGTTTATTGTAGCATGTCAACAACAAAGGGACAATCCCCAGCACAAGGTAACTCTGCAGAAGTTTATTGTAGCATGTCAAGAACAACGGGACAATCCCCAGCACAAGGTAACTCTGTGCAAGTTTATTGTAGCACGTCAAGAACAATGGGACAATCCCCAGCACAAGGTAACTCTGTGCAAGTTTATTGTAGCACGTCAAGAACAATGGGACAATCCCCAGCACAAGGTAACTCTGTGCAAGTTTATTGTAGCACGTCAAGAACAATGGGACAATCCCCAGCACAAGGTAACTCTGTGAAAGTTTATTGTAGCACGTCAAGAACAACGGGACAATCCCCAGCACAAGGTAACTCTGTGCAAGTTTATTGTAGCACGTCAAGAACAATGGGACAATCCCCAGCACAAGGTAACTCTGTGCAAGTTTATTGTAGCATGTCAAGAACAAAGGGACAATCCCCAGCACAAGGTAACTCTGTGTAGTTTATTGTAGCATGTCAAGAACAATGGGACAATCCCCAGGATTCGGTAACTCTGTGAAAGTTTATTGTAGCATGTCAAGAACAATGGGACAATCCCCAGCACAAGGTAACTCTGTGCAAGTTTATTGTAGCATGTCAAGAACAATGGGACAATCTCTAAGATAAGGTAACTCTGTGCAAGTTTATTGTAGCACGTCAACAACAATGGGACAATCTCTAAGATAAGGTAACTCTGTGCAAGTTTATTGTAGCATGTCAACAACAATGGGACAATTCCCAGGACAAGGTAACTCTGTGCAAGTTTATTGTAGCATGTCAACAACAATGGGACAATCCCCAGGACAAGGTAACTCTGTGCAAGTTTATTTTAGCATGTCAACAACAATGGGACAATCTCTAAGATAAGGTAACTCTGTGCAAGTTTATTGTAGCATGTCAACAACAATGGGACAATCTCTAAGATAAGGTAACTCTGTGCAAGTTTATTTTAGCATGTCAACAACAATGGGACAATCCCCAGGACAAGGTAACTCTGTGCAAGTTTATTTTAGCATGTCAACAACAATGGGACAATCTCTAAGATAAGGTAACTCTGTGCAAGTTTATTTTAATATGTCAACAACAATGGGACAATCCCCAGGACAAGGTAACTCTGTGCAAGTTTATTTTAGCATGTCAACAACAATGGGACAATCTCTAAGATAAGGTAACTCTGTGCAAGTTTATTTTAGCATGTCAACAACAATGGGACAATCCCCAGGACAAGGTAACTCTGTGCAAGTTTATTTTAGCATGTCAACAACAATGGGACAATCTCTAAGATAAGGTAACTCTGTGCAAGTTTATTTTAGCATGTCAACAACAATGGGACAATCCCCAGGACAAGGTAACTCTGTGCAAGTTTATTGTAGCATGTCAACAACAATGGGACAATCCCCAGGACAAGGTAACTCTGTGCAAGTTTATTGTAGCATGTCAACAACAATGGGACAATCCCCAGGACAAGGTAACTCTGTGCAAGTTTATTGTAGCATGTCAACAACAATGGGACAATCTCTAAGATAAGGTAACTCTGTGCAAGTTTATTTTAGCATGTCAACAACAATGGGACAATCTCTAAGATAAGGTAACTCTGTGCAAGTTTATTGTAGCATGTCAACAACAATGGGACAATCTCTAAGATAAGGTAACTCTGTGCAAGTTTATTTTAGCATGTCAACAACAATGGGACAATCCCCAGGACAAGGTAACTCTGTGCAAGTTTATTTTAGCATGTCAACAACAATGGGACAATCTCTAAGATAAGGTAACTCTGTGCAAGTTTATTTTAGCATGTCAACAACAATGGGACAATCCCCAGGACAAGGTAACTCTGTGCAAGTTTATTTTAGCATGTCTACAACAATGGGACAATCTCTAAGATAAGGTAACTCTGTGCAAGTTTATTTTAGCATGTCAACAACAATGGGACAATCCCCAGGACAAGGTAACTCTGTGCAAGTTTATTTTAGCATGTCAACAACAATGGGACAATCCCCAGGACAAGGTAACTCTGTGCAAGTTTATTTTAGCATGTCAACAACAATGGGACAATCCCCAGGACAAGGTAACTCTGTGCAAGTTTATTTTAGCATGTCAACAACAATGGGACAATCCCCAGGACAAGGTAACTCTGTGCAAGTTTATATTAGCATGTCAACAACAATGGGACAATCCCCAGGACAAGGTAACTCTGTGCAAGTTTATTTTAGCATGTCAACAACAATGGGACAATCCCCAGGACAAGGTAACTCTGTGCAAGTTTATTTTAGCATGTCAACAACAATGGGACAATCTCTAAGATCAGGTAACTCTGTGCAAGTTTATTTTAGCATGTCAACAACAATGGGACAATCCCCAGGACAAGGTAACTCTGTGCAAGTTTATTTTAGCATGTCAACAACAATGGGACAATCCCCAGGACAAGGTAACTCTGTGCAAGTTTATTTTAGCATGTCAACAACAATGGGACAATCCCCAGGACAAGGTAACTCTGTGCAAGTTTATTGTAGCATGTCAACAACAATGGGGCAATCCCCAGGACAAGGTAACTCTGTGCAAGTTTATTTTAGCATGTCAACAACAATGGGACAATCTCTAAGATAAGGTAACTCTGTGCAAGTTTATTGTAGCATGTCAACAACAATGGGACAATCCCCAGGACAAGGTAACTCTGTGCAAGTTTATTTTAGCATGTCAACAACAATGGGACAATCTCTAAGATAAGGTAACTCTGTGCAAGTTTATTTTAGCATGTCAACAACAATGGGACAATCTCTAAGATAAGGTAACTCTGTGCAAGTTTATTGTAGCATGTCAACAACAATGGGACAATCCCCAGGACAAGGTAACTCTGTGCAAGTTTATTTTAGCATGTCAACAACAATGGGACAATCTCTAAGATAAGGTAACTCTGTGCAAGTTTATTGTAGCATGTCAACAACAATGGGACAATCTCTAAGATAAGGTAACTCTGTGCAAGTTTATTTTAGCATGTCAACAACAATGGGACAATCTCTAAGATAAGGTAACTCTGTGCAAGTTTATTGTAGCATGTCAACAACAATGGGACAATCTCTAAGATAAGGTAACTCTGTGCAAGTTTATTTTAGCATGTCAACAACAATGGGACAATCTCTAAGATAAGGTAACTCTGTGCAAGTTTATTTTAGCATGTCAACAACAATGGGACAATCTCTAAGATAAGGTAACTCTGTGCAAGTTTATTTTAGCATGTCAACAACAATGGGACAATCTCTAAGATAAGGTAACTCTGTGCAAGTTTATTGTAGCATGTCAACAACAATGGGACAATTTTTAAGATAAGGTAACTCTGTGCAAGTTTATTTTAGCATGTCAACAACAATGGGACAATCTCTAAGATAAGGTAACTCTGTGCAAGTTTATTTTAGCATGTCAACAACAATTGGACAATCTCTAAGATAAGGTAACTCTGTGCAAGTTTATTGTAGCATGTCAACAACAATGGGACAATCCCCAGGACAAGGTAACTCTGTGCAAGTTTATTTTAGCATGTCAACAACAATGGGACAATCTCTAAGATAAGGTAACTCTGTGCAAGTTTATTTTAGCATGTCAACAACAATGGGACAATCTCTAAGATAAGGTAACTCTGTGCAAGTTTATTTTAGCATGTCAACAAGAATGGGACAATCTCTAAGATAAGGTAACTCTGTGCAAGTTTATTTTAGCATGTCAACAACAATGGGACAATCTCTAAGATAAGGTAACTCTGTGCAAGTTTATTTTAGCATGTCAACAACAATGGGACAATCTCTAAGATAAGGTAACTCTGTGCAAGTTTATTTTAGCATGTCAACAACAATGGGACAATCTCTAAGATAAGGTAACTCTGTGCAAGTTTATTTTAGCATGTCAACAACAATGGGACAATCTCTAAGATAAGGTAACTCTGTGCAAGTTTATTTTAGCATGTCAACAACAATGGGACAATCTCTAAGATAAGGTAACTCTGTGCAAGTTTATTGTAGCATGTCAACAACAATGGGGCAATCCCCAGGACAAGGTAACTCTGTGCAAGTTTATTTTAGCATGTCAACAACAATGGGACAATCTCTAAGATAAGGTAACTCTGTGCAAGTTTATTGTAGCATGTCAACAACAATGGGACAATCCCCAGGACAAGGTAACTCTGTGCAAGTTTATTTTAGCATGTCAACAACAATGGGACAATCTCTAAGATAAGGTAACTCTGTGCAAGTTTATTTTAGCATGTCAACAACAATGGGACAATCTCTAAGATAAGGTAACTCTGTGCAAGTTTATTTTAGCATGTCAACAACAATGGGACAATCTCTAAGATAAGGTAACTCTGTGCAAGTTTATTGTAGCATGTCAACAACAATGGGACAATCTCTAAGATAAGGTAACTCTGTGCAAGTTTATTGTAGCATGTCAACAACAATGGGACAATCTCTAAGATAAGGTAACTCTGTGCAAGTTTATTGTAGCATGTCAACAACAATGGGACAATCTCTAAGATAAGGTAACTCTGTGCAAGTTTATTGTAGCATGTCAACAACAATGGGACAATCTCTAAGACAAGGTAACTCTGTGCAAGTTTATTGTAGCATGTCAACAACAATGGGACAATCTCTAAGATAAGGTAACTCTGTGCAAGTTTATTGTAGCATGTCAACAACAATGGGACAATCTCTAAGATAAGGTAACTCTGTGCAAGTTTATTGTAGCATGTCAACAACAATGGGACAATCTCTAAGACAAGGTAACTCTGTGCAAGTTTATTGTAGCATGTCAACAACAATGGGACAATCTTTAAGACAAGGTAACTCTGTGCAAGTTTATTGTAGCATGTCAACAACAATGGGACAATCCCCAGGACAAGGTAACTCTGTGCAAGTTTATTGTAGCATGTCAACAACAATGGGACAATCTCTAAGACAAGGTAACTCTGTGCAAGTTTATTGTAGCATGTCAACAACAATGGGACAATCCCCAGGACAAGGTAACTCTGTGCAAGTTTATTGTAGCATGTCAACAACAATGGGACAATCTCTAAGACAAGGTAACTCTGTGCAAGTTTATTGTAGCATGTCAACAACAATGGGACAATCCCCAGGACAAGGTAACTCTGTGCAAGTTTATTGTAGCATGTCAACAACAATGGGACAATCTCTAAGACAAGGTAACTCTGTGCAAGTTTATTGTAGCATGTCAACAACAATGGGACAATCCCCAGGACAAGGTAACTCTGTGCAAGTTTATTGTAGCATGTCAACAACAATGGGACAATCTCTAAGACAAGGTAACTCTGTGCAAGTTTATTGTAGCATGTCAACAACAATGGGACAATCCCCAGCACAAGGTAACTCTGTGCAAGTTTATTGTAGCATGTCAACAACAATGGGACAATCTGTAAGATAAGGTAACTCTGTGCAAGTTTATTGTAGCATGTCAACAACAATGGGACAATCTCTAAGACAAGGTAACTCTGTGCAAGTTTATTGTAGCATGTCAACAACAATGGGACAATCCCCAGGACAAGGTAACTCTGTGCAAGTTTATTATAGCATGACAAGAACAATGGGACAATCCCCAGGACAAGGTAACTCAGTGCAAGTTTATTGTAGCATGACAAGAACAATGGGACAATCCCCAGGACAAGGTAACTCTGTGCAAGTTTATTGTAGCATGACAAGAACAATGGGACAATCCCCAGGACAAGGTAACTCTGTGCAAGTTTATTGTAGCATGACAAGAACAATGGGACAATCCCCAGGACAAGGTAACTCTGTGCAAGTTTATTGTAGCATGACAAGAACAATGGGACAATCCCCAGGACAAGGTAACTCTGTGCAAGTTTATTGTAGCATGTCAACAACAATGGGACAATCCCCAGGACAAGGTAACTCTGTGCAAGTTTATTGTAGCATGTCAAGAACAAAGGGACAATCCCCAGGACAAGGTGACACTGTGCAAGTTTATTGTAGCATGTCAACAACAATGGGACAATCCCCAGGACAAGGTAACTCTGTGCAAGTTTATTGTAGCATGTCAACAACAGTGGGACAATCCCCAGGACAAGGTAACTCTGTGCAAGTTTATTGCAGCATGTCAACACAAATGGGACAATCCCCAGCACAAGGTAACTCTGTAGAAGTTTATTGTAGCATGTCAACAACAAAGGGACAATCCCCAGCACAAGGTAACTCTGTAGAAGTTTATTGTAGCATGTCAACACAAATGGGACAATCCCCAGCACAAGGTAACTCTGTAGAAGTTTATTGTAGCATGTCAACAACAAAGGGACAATCCCCAGCACAAGGTAACTCTGCAGAAGTTTATTGTAGCATGTCAACAACAGTGGGACAATCCCCAGGACAAGGTAACTCTGTGCAAGTTTATTGTAGCATGTCAAGAACAAAGGGACAATCCCCAGGACAAGGTGACACTGTGCAAGTTTATTGTAGCATGTCAACAACAATGGGACAATCCCCAGGACAAGGTAACTCTGTGCAAGTTTATTGTAGCATGTCAACAACAGTGGGACAATCCCCAGGACAAGGTAACTCTGTGCAAGTTTATTGTAGCATGTCAACACAAATGGGACAATCCCCAGCACAAGGTAACTCTGTAGAAGTTTATTGTAGCATGTCAACAACAAAGGGACAATCCCCAGCACAAGGTAACTCTGTAGAAGTTTATTGTAGCATGTCAACACAAATGGGACAATCCCCAGCACAAGGTAACTCTGTAGAAGTTTATTGTAGCATGTCAACAACAAAGGGACAATCCCCAGCACAAGGTAACTCTGCAGAAGTTTATTGTAGCATGTCAACAACAGTGGGACAATCCCCAGGATAAGGTAACTCTGTGCAAGTTTATAGTAACATGTCAACACAAATGGGACAATCCCCAGGACAAGGAAACTCTGTGCAAGTTTATTGTAACATGTCAACACAAATGGGACAATCCCCAGCACAAGGTAACTCTGTAGAAGTTTATTGTAGCATGTCAACAACAAAGGGACAATCCCCAGCACAAGGTAACTCTGCAGAAGTGTATTGTAGCATGTCAAGAACAACGGGACAATCCCCAGCACAAGGTAACTGTGTGCAAGTTTATTGTAGCACGTCAAGAACAATGGGACAATCCCCAGCACAAGGTAACTCTGTGCAAGTTTATTGTAGCACGTCAAGAACAATGGGACAATCCCCAGCACAAGGTAACTCTGTGCAAGTTTATTGCAGCACGTCAAGAACAATGGGACAATCCCCAGCACAAGGTAACTCTGTGCAAGTTTATTGTAGCACGTCAAGAACAACGGGACAATCCCCAGCACAAGGTAACTCTGTGCAAGTTTATTGTAGCACGTCAAGAACAATGGGACAATCCCCAGCACAAGGTAACTCTGTGCAAGTTTATTGTAGCATGTCAAGAACAAAGGGACAATCCCCAGCACAAGGTAACTCTGTGTAGTTTATTGTAGCATGTCAAGAACAATGGGACAATCCCCAGGATTCGGTAACTCTGTGAAAGTTTATTGTAGCATGTCAAGAACAATGGGACAATCCCCAGCACAAGGTAACTCTGTGCAAGTTTATTGTAGCATGTCAAGAACAATGGGACAATCCCCAGGATTCGGTAACTCTGTGCAAGTTTATTGTAGCACGTCAAGAACAATGGGACAATCCCCAGCACAAGGTAACTCTGTGCAAGTTTATTGTAGCATGTCAAGAACAAAGGGACAATCCCCAGCACAAGGTAACTCTGTGTAGTTTATTGTAGCATGTCAAGAACAATGGGACAATCCCCAGGATTCGGTAACTCTGTGCAAGTTTATTGTAGCATGTCAAGAACAACGGGACAATCCCCAGCACAAGGTAACTCTGTGTAGTTTATTGTAGCATGTCAAGAACAATGGGACAATCCCCAGCACAAGGTAACTCTGTGCAAGTTTATTGTAGCATGTCAACACAAATGGGACAATCCCCAGGACAAGGTAACTCTGTAGAAGTTTATTGTAGGATGTCAAGAACAAAGGGACAATCCCCAGGACAAGGTAACTCTGTGCAGGTTTATTGTAGCATGTCAAGAACAACGGGACAATCCCCAGCACAAGGTAACTCTGTAGAAGTTTATTGTAGCATGTCAAGAACAAAGGGACAATCCCCAGGATAAGGTAACTCTGTGCAAGTTTATTGTAGCATGTCAACAACAATGGGACAATCCCCAGGACAAGGTAGCTCTGTGCAAGATTATTGTAGCATGTCAAGAACAATGGGACAATCCCCAGCACAAGGTAACTCTGTGCAAGATTATTGTAGCATGTCAACAACAATGGGACAATCCCCAGCACAAGGTAACTCTGTGCAAGATTATTGTAGCATGTCAACAACAATGGGACAATCCCCAGCACAAGGTAACTCTGTGCAAGATTATTGTAGCATGTCAGCAACAATGGGACAATCCCCAGCACAAGGTAACTCTGTGCAAGATTATTGTAGCATGTCAACAACAATGGAACAATCCCCAGCACAAGGTAACTCTGTGCAAGATTATTGTAGCATGTCAACAACAATGGGACAATCCCCAGGACAAAGTAACTCTGTGCAAGTTTATTGTAGCATGTCAACAACAATGGGACAATCCCCAGGACAAGGTAGCTCTGTGCAAGTGTATTGTAGTATGTCAACAACAATGGGACAATCCCAGGATAAGGTACCTCTGTGCAAGTGTATTGTAGCATGTCAACAATAATGGGACAATCCCCAGGACAAGGTAACTCTGTGCAAGTTTATTGTAGCATGTCAACAACAATGGGACAATCCCAGGATAAGGTACCTCTGTGCAACTGTATTGTAGCATGTCAACAACAATGGGACAATCCCAGGATAAGGTACCTCTGTGAAAGTGTATTGTAGCATGTCAACAACAATGGGACAATCCCCAGGACAAGGTAACTCTGTGCAAGTTTATTGTAGCATGTCAACAACAATGAAACAATCGCAGGATAAGGTACCTCTGTGCAAATGTATTGTAGCATGTCAACAACAATGGGACAATCCCCAGGACAAGGTAACTCTGTGCAAGTTTATTGTAGCATGTCAACAACAATGGGACAATCTCTAAGACAAGGTAACTCTGTGCAAGTTTATTGTAGCATGTCAACAACAATGGGACAATCCCCAGGACAAGGTAACTCTGTGCAAGTTTATTGTAGCATGTCAACAACAATGGGACAATCTCTAAGACAAGGTAACTCTGTGCAAGTTTATTGTAGCATGTCAACAACAATGGGACAATCCCCAGGACAAGGTAACTCTGTGCAAGTTTATTGTAGCATGTCAACAACAATGGGACAATCTCTAAGACAAGGTAACTCTGTGCAAGTTTATTGTAGCATGTCAACAACAATGGGACAATCCCCAGGACAAGGTAACTCTGTGCAAGTTTATTGTAGCATGTCAACAACAATGGGACAATCTCTAAGACAAGGTAACTCTGTGCAAGTTTATTGTAGCATGTCAACAACAATGGGACAATCCCCAGGACAAGGTAACTCTGTGCAAGTTTATTGTAGCATGTCAACAACAATGGGACAATCTCTAAGACAAGGTAACTCTGTGCAAGTTTATTGTAGCATGTCAACAACAATGGGACAATCCCCAGGACAAGGTAACTCTGTGCAAGTTTATTGTAGCATGTCAACAACAATGGGACAATCTCTAAGACAAGGTAACTCTGTGCAAGTTTATTGTAGCATGTCAACAACAATGGGACAATCCCCAGGACAAGGTAACTCTGTGCAAGTTTATTGTAGCATGTCAACAACAATGGGACAATCTCTAAGACAAGGTAACTCTGTGCAAGTTTATTGTAGCATGTCAACAACAATGGGACAATCCCCAGGACAAGGTAACTCTGTGCAAGTTTATTGTAGCATGTCAACAACAATGGGACAATCTCTAAGACAAGGTAACTCTGTGCAAGTTTATTGTAGCATGTCAACAACAATGGGACAATCCCCAGCACAAGGTAACCCTGTGCAAGTTTATTGTAGCATGTCAACAACAATGGGACAATCTCTTAAGATAAGGTAACTCTGTGCAAGTTTATTGTAGCATGTCAACAACAATGGGACAATCTCTAAGACAAGGTAACTCTGTGCAAGTTTATTGTAGCATGTCAACAACAATGGGACAATCCCCAGGACAAGGTAACTCTGTGCAAGTTTATTATAGCATGACAAGAACAATGGGACAATCCCCAGGACAAGGTAACTCTGTGCAAGTTTATTGTAGCATGACAAGAACAATGGGACAATCCCCAGGACAAGGTAACTCTGTGCAAGTTTATTGTAGCATGTCAACAACAATGGGACAATCCCCAGGACAAGGTAACTCTGTGCAAGTTTATTGTAGCATGACAAGAACAATCGGACAATCCCCAGGACAAGGTAACTCAGTGCAAGTTTATTGTAGCATGACAAGAACAATGGGACAATCCCCAGGACAAGGTAACTCTGTGCAAGTTTATTGTAGCATGTCAACAACAATGGGACAATCCCCAGGACAAGGTAACTCTGTGCAAGTTTATTGTAGCATGACAAGAACAATGGGACAATCCCCAGGACAAGGTAACTCTGTGCAAGTTTATTGTAGCATGACAAGAACAATGGGACAATCCCCAGGACAAGGTAACTCTGTGCAAGTTTATTGTAGCATGACAAGAACAATGGGACAATCCCCAGGACAAGGTAACTCAGTGCAAGTTTATTATAGCATGTCAACAACAATGGGACAATCCCCAGGACAAGGTAACTCTGTGCAAGTTTATTGTAGCATGTCAACAACAATGGGACAATCCCCAGGACAAGGTAACTCTGTGCAAGTTTATTGTAGCATGTCAAGAACAAAGGGACAATCCCCAGGACAAGGTGACACTGTGCAAGTTTATTGTAGCATGTCAACAACAATGGGACAATCCCCAGGACAAGGTAACTCTGTGCAAGTTTATTGTAGCATGTCAACAACAGTGGGACAATCCCCAGGACAAGGTAACTCTGTGCAAGTTTATTGTAGCATGTCAACACAAATGGGACAATCCCCAGCACAAGGTAACTCTGTAGAAGTTTATTGTAGCATGTCAACAACAAAGGGACAATCCCCAGCACAAGGTAACTCTGTAGAAGTTTATTGTAGCATGTCAACACAAATGGGACAATCCCCAGCACAAGGTAACTCTGTAGAAGTTTATTGTAGCATGTCAACAACAAAGGGACAATCCCCAGCACAAGGTAACTCTGCAGAAGTTTATTGTAGCATGTCAACAACAGTGGGACAATCCCCAGGATAAGGTAACTCTGTGCAAGTTTATAGTAACATGTCAACACAAATGGGACAATCCCCAGGACAAGGAAACTCTGTGCAAGTTTATTGTAACATGTCAACAACAGTGGGACAATCCCCAGCACAAGGTAACTCTGTAGAAGTTTATTGTAGCATGTCAACAACAAAGGGACAATCCCCAGCACAAGGTAACTCTGCAGAAGTTTATTGTAGCATGTCAACAACAGTGGGACAATCCCCAGGATAAGGTAACTCTGTGCAAGTTTATAGTAACATGTCAACACAAATGGGACAATCCCCAGGACAAGGAAACTCTGTGCAAGTTTATTGTAACATGTCAACACAAATGGGACAATCCCCAGCACAAGATAACTCTGTGCAAGTTTATTGTAGCATGTCAACACAAATGGGACAATCCCCAGGACAAGATAACTCTGTGCACGTTTAATGTAGCATGTATGCAACAATGGGACAATCCCCAGGACAAGATAACTCTGTGCAAGTTTATTGTAACATGTCAACACAAATGGGACAATCCCCAGCACAAGGTAACTCTGTAGAAGTTTATTGTAGCATGTCAACAACAAAGGGACAATCCCCAGCACAAGGTAACTCTGCAGAAGTTTATTGTAGCATGTCAAGAACAACGGGACAATCCCCAGCACAAGGTAACTCTGTGCAAGTTTATTGTAGCACGTCAAGAACAATGGGACAATCCCCAGCACAAGGTAACTCTGTGCAAGTTTATTGTAGCACGTCAAGAACAATGGGACAATCCCCAGCACAAGGTAACTCTGTGCAAGTTTATTGTAGCACGTCAAGAACAATGGGACAATCCCCAGCACAAGGTAACTCTGTGCAAGTTTATTGTAGCACGTCAAGAACAATGGGACAATCCCCAGCACAAGGTAACTCTGTGCAAGTTTATTGTAGCACGTCAAGAACAACGGGACAATCCCCAGCACAAGGTAACTCTGTGCAAGTTTATTGTAGCACGTCAAGAACAATGGGACAATCCCCAGCACAAGGTAACTCTGTGCAAGTTTATTGTAGCATGTCAAGAACAAAGGGACAATCCCCAGCACAAGGTAACTCTGTGTAGTTTATTGTAGCATGTCAAGAACAATGGGACAATCCCCAGGATTCGGTAACTCTGTGAAAGTTTATTGTAGCATGTCAAGAACAATGGGACAATCCCCAGCACAAGGTAACTATGTGCAAGTTTATTGTAGCATGTCAAGAACAATGGGACAATCCCCAGGATTCGGTAACTCTGTGCAAGTTTATTGTAGCACGTCAAGAACAATGGGACAATCCCCAGCACAAGGTAACTCTGTGCAAGTTTATTGTAACATGTCAAGAACAAAGGGACAATCCCCAGCACAAGGTAACTCTGTGTAGTTTATTGTAGCATGTCAAGAACAATGGGACAATCCCCAGGATTCGGTAATTCTGTGCAAGTTTATTGTAGCATGTCAAGAACAACGGGACAATCCCCAGCACAAGGTAACTCTGTGTAGTTTATTGTAGCATGTCAAGAACAATGGGACAATCCCCAGCACAAGGTAACTCTGTGCAAGTTTATTGTAGCATGTCAACACAAATGGGACAATCCCCAGGACAAGGTAACTCTGTAGAAGTTTATTGTAGCATGTCAAGAACAAAGGGACAATCCCCAGGACAAGGTAACTCTGTGCAGGTTTATTGTAGCATGTCAAGAACAACGGGACAATCCCCAGCACAAGGTAACTCTGTAGAAGTTTATTGTAGCATGTCAAGAACAAAGGGACAATCCCCAGGATAAGGTAACTCTGTGCAAGTTTATTGTAGCATGTCAACAACAATGGGACAATCCCCAGGACAAGGTAGCTCTGTGCAAGATTATTGTAGCATGTCAACAACAATGGGACAATCCCCAGCACAAGGTAACTCTGTGCAAGATTATTGTAGCATGTCAACAACAATGGGACAATCCCCAGCACAAGGTAACTCTGTGCAAGATTATTGTAGCATGTCAACAACAATGGGACAATCCCCAGCACAAGGTAACTCTGTGCAAGATTATTGTAGCATGTCAACAACAATGGGACAATCCCCAGCACAAGGTAACTCTGTGCAAGATTATTGTAGCATGTCAACAACAATGGAACAATCCCCAGCACAAGGTAACTCTGTGCAAGATTATTGTAGCATGTCAACAACAATGGGACAATCCCCAGGACAAAGTAACTCTGTGCAAGTTTATTGTAGCATGTCAACAACAATGGGACAATCCCCAGGACAAGGTAGCTCTGTGCAAGTGTATTGTAGTATGTCAACAACAATGGGACAATCCCAGGATAAGGTACCTCTGTGCAAGTGTATTGTAGCATGTCAACAATAATGGGACAATCCCCAGGACAAGGTAACTCTGTGCAAGTTTATTGTAGCATGTCAACAACAATGGGACAATCCCAGGATAAGGTACCTCTGTGCAACTGTATTGTAGCATGTCAACAACAATGGGACAATCCCAGGATAAGGTACCTCTGTGAAAGTGTATTGTAGCATGTCAACAACAATGGGACAATCCCCAGGACAAGGTAACTCTGTGCAAGTTTATTGTAGCATGTCAACAACAATGGGACAATCCCAGGATAAGGTACCTCTGTGCAAATGTATTGTAGCATGTCAAGAACAATGGGACAATCCCCAGGACAAGGTAGCTGTGTGGAAGTTTATTGTAGCATATCAACAACAATGAGCCAGTCTCCCTACTCAACATATATCTCTGCAAGGTTATTGTAGCATGTCAACACCAATGAGCCTGTCTCCCAACTCAACATATATCTCTGCATGGTTATTGTAGCATGGCAACACCAATGAGCCAGTCCCCCAATTCAACATATATCTCTGCACGGTTATTGTAGCATGTCAACACCAATGAGCCAGTCGCCCAACTCAACATATATCTCTGCAAGGTTATTGTAGCATGTCAACACCAATGAGCCAGTCTCCCAACTCAACATATATCTCTGCAAGTTTATTGTAGCATGTCAACACCAATGAGCCAGTCCCCCAACTTAAAATATATCTCTGCAAGGTTATTGTAGTATGTCAACACCAATGAGCCAGTCCCCCAACTTAACATATATCTCTGCAAGGTTATTGTAGTATGTCAACACCAATGAGCCAGTCCCCCAATTCAACATATATCTCTGCAAGGTTATTGTAGAATGTCAACACCAATGAGCCAGTCCCCCAATTCAACATATATCTCTGCAAGGTTATTGTAGCATGTCAACACCAATGAGCCAGTCCCCCAATTCAACATATATCTCTGCAAGGTTATTGTAGCATGTCAACACCAATGAGCCAGTCCCCCAACTCAACATATATCTCTGCAAGGTTATTGTAGCATGTCAACACCAATGAGCCAGTCCCCCAACTTAACATATATCTCTGCAAGGTTATTGTAGCATGTCAACACCAATGAGCCAGTCTCCCAACTCAACATATATCTCTGCAAGGTTATTGTAGGATGTCAACACCAATGAGCCAGTCCCCCAATTCAACATATATCTCTGCAAGGTTATTGTAGCATGTCAACACCAATGAGCCAGTCGCCCAACTCAACATATATCTCAGCAAGGTTATTGTAGCATGTCAACACCAATGAGCCAGTCCCCCAACTTAACATATATCTCTGCAAGGTTATTGTAGCATGTCAACGCCAATGAGCCAGTCGCCCAACTCAACATATATCTCTGCAAGGTTATTGTAGTATGTCAACACCAATAAGCCAGTCCCCCAACTTAACATATATCTCTGCAAGGTTATTGTAGCATGTCAACACCAATGAGCCAGTCGCTCAACTCAACATATATCTCTGCAAGGTTATTGTAGCATGTCAACACCAATGAGCCAGTCCCCCAACTTAACATATATCTCTGCAAGGTTATTGTAGCATGTCAACGCCAATGAGCCAGTCGCCCAACTCAACATATATCTCTGCAAGGTTATTGTAGCATGTCAACACCAATGAGCCAGTCCCCCAACTTAACATATATCTCTGCAAGGTTATTGTAGCATGTCAACGCCAATGAGCCAGTCCCGCAACTCAACATATATCTCTGCAAGGTTATTGTAGCATGGCAACACCAATGAGCCAGTCCCCCAATTCAACATATATCTCAGCAAGGTTATTGTAGCATGTCAACACCAATGAGCCAGTTCCCCAACTTAACATATATCTCTGCAAGGTTATTGTAGCATGTCAACGCCAATGAGCCAGTCGCCCAACTCAACATATATCTCTGCAAGGTTATTGTAGCATGTCAACGCCAATGAGCCAGTCGCCCAACTCAACATATATCTCTGCAAGGTTATTGTAGCATGTCAACACTAATGGATCAGCCCCGCAATTCAATGTATGTCTGTGCAAGTTTATTTTAGGATCTCAACACCAATGGGCAAGACCCTCAGCTCAAAATATCTTTTGGGAGGTTATTTTAGGATGTCAACGCCAATGGGCCAGTTCTCTAGCTGAATTTATCTCGGGGGTTACTTACTGTAGGGTGTCAACGCAATGAAAGAGTGGCCTGTGAATAATCACACTTTATTACATACAGTAAACTGAGGTATACAGAAAATTTTGCCTCTCCACTACATAATGTTGGGGTTTAGACATTTAAGATTTTAAGCCATTTTAATGTCCAGCAAATGTTGTTTTTTGGGGATGCAGGGGCACGTTTAGCACCAACATAATTTGCTTATGAAATGTCTTTCTTGGCACAGTCTATTTATACATATCACCATTTTCTTTGATGTAGAATAAATTATCTTTAATATTTCTTGAGCTAAGTTGGTGAGTTTGGAGCATTCAGCATTAAGAAAATGCTACAATATCAGGGTTGTCAGTTCAGAGTTTGAATATCTGTTGGTGCTAGTTCCTTTGTTAAGGGTTTTCCTTACATTGATAACAGAAATCTCAGTTAAGTAAAACCTAAGCTCATTGGAACATTATTTACCTTTTCTAGATGAATGTTTATCTTCTGTTTGTGTGGAGATGTGCACCCCCCATGCGCACGTGCACACACACTGCTGTAGAACATTTTGTCATAGTAACTGTGTCAAACATCCAACAGAAAACTTGTGCATCACTTGTGGTTTGTGTTGGCAATACACCTCAGCTGTTTGTCTTTTCTCATGATACAAAGTGTTGAAAAAGCAATTATTTGTTTTATATACAATGAGATAAAAATGCACATTGTCTGAAACAGTGGCATTTGAACATTTTTATGGTTATTATTTTCTACAGTGCAGTGCGCTTTTGTCTGTTCAACACCAAGCGTGAAGTAAGTCATGAAGAGCAGGTTTTCATAAAATTGGTAAAAATCCTTGGCATTTAATTATAACTGATAAAATTTAAGGCTAGCTTATATGGCAAGCTATTGCAGATACAGAGTTGAAATTTTATTATCAGACTTTGAAAAACATTTACTAACTTCCAAAATGGTACACAGTGAAGCACAAATTATAGTATTAAATTGCCATAATAGACAAATGTACACTTGAATTACACAAAATGTTTCATAAGTAATGTTGCTTACAAAGCCTTTCACGTAATTTAGTGAAATAATTCAACTATACATTCGACTCACATTGTGACAGTATTTTTATTCATTAACATATTTGTATTTGGTTAAGTTGAGTATAAAATTATACAAACTTTACACTAACAGCCAAAAAATTAATGACTTCCAGTCAAACTGCATTACCTAGAAATTTCAAATCTTATACCTAGACACGCAAACTTGAGAAGTATTTGTTAATAAATTGTAATCTGAAATCAAACAAACTTAAGGGTAATTAAAACTCTATCACTGCAGGAGGTGGACATTCTAGGAGCAAGTTTACCATACCTGCCAGCTATGAGGACTGAGGAAGACCTCAGTAGCAGGAGCAGGTGAACTTCTATACTCATTTCAAATCTGTCACTGCAAGAGGTGGAAATTCTAGGTGTAAGTTTACCGTACCTGCCAGCTATGAGGACTGAGGAAGACCTCAGTAGCAGGAGCAGCTGAACTTCTATACTCATTTCAAATCTGTCACTGCAGGAGGTGGACATTCTAGGTGTAAGTTTACCATACCTGCCAGCTATGAGGACTGAGGAAGACCTCAGTAGCAGGAGCAGGTGAACTTCTATACTCATTTCAAATCTGTCACTGCAGGAGGTGGACATTCTAGGTATAAGTTTACCATACCTGCCAGCTATGAGGACTGAGGAAGACCTCAGTCGTGGGAGCAGGTGAAATTCTATCCTCATTTCAAATCTGTCACTGCAGGAGGTGGAAATTCTAGGTGTAAGTTTACCGTACCTGCCAGCTATGAGGACTGAGGAAGACCTCAGTCGTGGGAGCAGGTGAACTTCTATACTCATTTCAAATCTGTCACTGCAAGAGGTGGACATTCTAGGTGTAAGTTTACCATACCTGTCAGCTATGAGGACTGAGGTAGACCTCAGTCATGGGAGCAGGTGAAATTCTATCCTCATTTCAAATCTGTCACTGCAAGAGGTGGAAATTCTAGGTGTAAGTTTACCGTACCTGTCAGCTATGAGGAGTGAGGAAGACCTCAGTCGTGGGAGCAGGTGAAATTCTATCCTCATTTCAAATCTGTCACTGCAGGAGGTGGAAATTCTAGGTGTAAGTTTACCGTACCTGTCAGCTATGAGGAGTGAGGAAGACCTCAGTCGTGGGAGCAGATGAACTTCTATACTCATTTCAAATCTGTCACTGCAAGAGGTGGACATTCTAGGTGTAAGTTTACCATACCTGTCAGCTATGAGGACTGAGGAAGACCTCAGTCGTGGGAGCAGGTGAAATTCTATCCTCATTTCAAATCTGTCACTCCAGGATGTGGAAATTCTAGGTGTAAGTTTACCGTACCTGTCAGCTATGAGGAGTGAGGAAGACCTCAGTCGTGGGAGCAGGTGAAATTCTATCCTCATTTCAAATCTGTCACTCCAGGATGTGGAAATTCTAGGTGTAAGTTTACCGTACCTGTCAGCTATGAGGAGTGAGGAAGACCTCAGTCGTGGGAGCAGGTGAAATTCTATCCTCATTTCAAATCTGTCACTCCAGGATGTGGAAATTCTAGGTGTAAGTTTACCGTACCTGTCAGCTATGAGGAGTGAGGAAGACCTCAGTTGTGGGAGCAGGTGAAATTCTATCCTCATTTCAAATCTGTCACTCCAGGATGTGGACATTCTAGGCTTAAGTTTACCATACCTGCCAGCTAGGAGAACTGAGGAAGACCTCAGTCGCAGGAGCAGCTGAAGTTCTATACTCATTTCAAATCTGTCACTGCAGGAGGTGGACATTCTAGGCTTAAATTTACCGTACCTGTCAGCTATGAGAACTGTGGAACACCTCAGTCGCAGGAGCAGCTGAAGTTCTATACTCATTTCAAATCTGTCACTGCAGGAGGTGGACATTCTAGGCTTAAGTTTACCATACCTGCCAGCTAGGAGAACTGTGGAAGACCTCAGTCGCAGGAGCAGCTGAAGTTCTATACTCATTTCAAATCTGTCACTGCAGGAGGTGGACATTCTAGGCTTAAGTTTACCATACCTGCCAGCTAGGAGAACTGTGGAAGACCTCAGTCGCAGGAGCAGCTGAAGTTCTATACTCATTTCAAATCTGTCACTGCAGGAGGTGGACATTCTAGGCTTAAGTTTACCATACCTGCCAGCTAGGAGAACTGTGGAAGACCTCAGTCGCAGGAGCAGCTGAAGTTCTATACTCATTTCAAATCTGTCACTGCAGGAGGTGGACATTCTAGGCTTAAGTTTACCATACCTGCCAGCTAGGAGAACTGTGGAAGACCTCAGTCGCAGGAGCAGCTGAAGTTCTATACTCATTTCAAATCTGTCACTGCAGGAGGTGGACATTCTAGGCTTAAGTTTACCATACCTGCCAGCTAGGAGAACTGTGGAAGACCTCAGTCGCAGGAGCAGCTGAAGTTCTATACTCATTTCAAATCTGTCACTGCAGGAGGTGGACATTCTAGGCTTAAGTTTACCGTACCTGTCAGCTATGAGGAGTGAGGAAGGCCTCAGTTGTGGGAGCAGGTGAAATTCTATCCTCATTTCAAATCTGTCACTGCAGGAGGTGGACATTCTAGGCTTAAGTTTACCATACCTGCCAGCTAGGAGAACTGAGGAAGACCTCAGTCGCAGGAGCAGCTGAAGTTCTATACTCACTTCAAATCTGTCACTGCAGGAGGTGGACATTCTAGGCTTAAGTTTACCATACCTGCCAGCTAGGAGAACTGTGGAAGACCTCAGTCGCAGGAGCAGCTGAAGTTCTATACTCATTTCAAATCTGTCACTGCAGGAGGTGGACATTCTAGGCTTAAGTTTACCATACCTGCCAGCTAGGAGAACTGTGGAAGACCTCAGTCGCAGGAGCAGCTGAAGTTCTATACTCATTTCAAATCTGTCACTGCAGGAGGTGGACATTCTAGGCTTAAGTTTACCGTACCTGTCAGCTATGAGGACTGTGGAAGACCTCAGTCGCGGGAGCAGGTCAACTTCTACACTCATTTCAAATCTGTTACTGCAGGAGGTGGAGTTTCTAGGCGTACGTTTTCCGTACCTACCTGGAAATTGGCAGCTATGAGGACTGAGGAAGACCTCAGTCACGGGAGCAGGTGAACTTCTACACTCATTTCAAATCTGTCACTGCAGGAGGTGGAGATTCTAGGCGTAAGTTTTCCGTACCTATCTGGATCTTTCCAGCTATGAGGACTGAGGAAGACCTCAGTCACGGGAGCAGGTGAACTTCTACACTCATTTCAAATCTGTCACTGCAGGAGGTGGAGATTCTAGGCGTAAGTTTTCCGTACCTATCTGGAACTTTCCAGCTATGAGGACTGAGGAAGACCTCAGTCACGGGAGCAGGTGAACTTCTACACTCATTTCAAATCTATCACTGCAGGAGGTGGACATTCTAGGAGCAAGTTTACCATACCTGCCAGCTATGAGGACTGTGGAAGACCTCAGTCGCGGGAGCAGGTCAACTTCTACACTCATTTCAAATCTGTCACTGCAGGAGGTGGAGATTCTAGGCTTAAGTTTACCGTACCTGTCAGCTATGAGGACTGTGGAAGACCTCAGTCGCGGGAGCAGGTCAACTTCTACACTCATTTCAAATCTGTCACTGCAGGTGGTGGACATTCTAGGCGTAAGTTTACCGTACCTGTCAGCTAGGAGAACTGAGGAAGACCTCAGTCGCGGGAGCAGGTCAACTTCTACACTCATTTCAAATCTGTCACTGCAGGAGGTGGAGATTCTAGGCTTAAGTTTACCATACCTGTCAGCTAGGAGAACTGAGGAAGACCTCAGTCGCGGGAGCAGGTCAACTTCTATACTCATTTCAAATCTGTCACTGCAGGAGGTGGAGATTCTAGGCTTAAGTTTACCATACTTGTCAGCTAGGAGAACTGAGGAAGACCTCAGTCGCGGGAGCAGGTCAACTTCTATACTCATTTCAAATCTGTCACTGCAGGAGGTGGAGATTCTAGGCGTAAGTTTACCATACCTGTCAGCTAGAAGAACTGAGGAAGACCTCAGTCGCGGGAGGTCAACTTCTATACTCATTTCAAATCTGTCACTGCAGGTGGTGGACATTCTAGGCGTAAGTTTACCACACCTGTCAGCTAGGAGAACTGAGGAAGACCTCAGTCGCGGGAGCAGGTCAACTTCTATACTCATTTCAAATCTGTCACTGCAGGAGGTGGACATTCTAGGTGTAAGTTTACCATACCTGTCAGCTAGGAGAACTGAGGAAGACCTCACTCGCGGGAGCAGGTCAACTTCTATACTCATTTCAAATCTGTCACTGCAGGAGGTGGACATTCTAGGTGTAAGTTTACCATACCTGTCAGCTAGGAGAACTGAGGAAGACCTCAGTCGCGGGAGCAGGTAAACTTCTATACTCATTTCAAATCTGTCACTGCAGGAGGTGATCATTCTAGGCATAAGTTTACCGTACCTGTCAGCTATAGGGACTGAGGAAGACCTCAGTCGCGGGAGCAGGTCAACTTCTATACTCATTTCAAATCTGTCACTGCAGGAGGTGGACATTATAGGCCTAAGTTTACTGTACCTGTCAGCTATGAGGACTGAGGAAGACCTCAATCGCTGGAGCAGCTGAACTTCTATACTCATTTCAAATCTGTTAAAAGTTACACAGAGAGTATTTTACATTGCACGAGCATTCTCATTCTACAATGTTTGAGCACTGTTTCCATTCAAATTTTAAAAAATGTTCCCCCCAACCGAAATTTTGTTAAAAATTTTATATGTAAAAGTCTAGTATTAAACATAAGGTACAAACGGAGGGAGCCCTGAAACTGAGACAAGGCACCACACGCATGCCAGTTGGCCCCCTGTACTTCTACCAGCGACTCCCAGTAAGGGAGGGATGAGGGGAGAGACCTGAAATGACATCAGATTTGGAGTTCCTAATGTTTCCAGATAGAATGCTCCTGAAAGGGCCTGGTCTTGCCCAGAAGCAAGCAACCAACCGGGGCAGAGCCCACCTGGTGGAGACTTAACTGACCAGACCCTGCAGTGCACAAGCAATCGTCGCCTCGTTCTACAACCCTCAAGATGAGCCAGCCCAGCAAAGCCCATGGACCTGAGTGGACAGTTGCCAGAGAACGAACCCGGGCCATACTGCTACATAAAGGATATCTTAACTACAACGGACTAGATGCAACAATGCATTGTGTTGAAGCAGTATCAATCCTATAAATTTTGAATATGTAGTATGCCATTCCTGAAGTTGGCAACATTAGTTCTCTTTCAAGAGTTGGGGCCTAACCGAAATTTGACGTGTTTAAGAGAAAACATTTTCACAACTACACACAATTAACACAAAACAGCAAAATTAAAACAATAACTGTAAGCTTAAGCCAAAAGACAATATAGCAATGAGTTATATACATTTACTTATAATCATATTGTTGGACCGTAAACTTTTACAAGAAATGTGATCTGCAGTGTTAGTTATTACAGTCCCCCATTTTATATGCAGATTGAAACCAGATAAGCTGTATCAGTAAAAAAAAAAAATTATGGCATAAAAATTTTTAACATAAAAATATTTATAACCAAAGCACAAGTGAAATCTCACTTGATCTTCATTTTTCAATAAGACAGCTGGAAGTAGAAGTCAAATAGGGTACCATTAGATACAGCACTTCAAAACATATCGAAAGGCATTCAAAAACATAGCAGACTTGAACCTCAAATATGTCACTCATATTAAAAAATAATGTTCAAATTAATGGAATTAATCCGTGGTTCATATCCGGCTATGGCATTGAATATTTGAGTTGTCTGATTCTACCTTTCCAATCAAATTAATACTGGTCAAGAAGCGCAGATTGCCTTGACTATTGAGTGTTTTGTTTTGTGAATAATGAAATAAGCATAAAAGTGATTAGAAATAGTGGTTTTGTTGGTATTAGGCCGCTGAGCATTACACAACTACAGCTAGAAATGTGCTTTTCTTCCTGAAAGAATATAAATTAATAAAACTGTATACTATGAAAGTTATCTGTTTTGATAGCCTATTTAACCCATTTCAAAGTTCATCGCCACTTCTGGTTCTGACAGACATGTTAAACGAAGTTTAGATTTGACATTACTTTAATTATAATGTAAATGTTGGGGCAACTGCTCTTGGCCCTGGCCATTTACCAGTTGTCTCCTCTCCTTACAATCTAAATTCATTATCTGATACAGCGGCTATTGGGAGGTAGGCACTGCCAAAGTAAAATACGCAATACTATCGCTTGAGTAAACATTGGAAGCAATAGTATCAAATAAGTAGAATTACCTGGACGTTTCTACACCCCCTGTTGTGATTGATCTCGAATGTTCCGAGGAACATTTCGCTGGATATATAAGTGAGTGTTCTTGCAAGAGTTAGTGAGGCGGCATCATGTGATAGTTATAGAATGTTTTGCGGAAGATTTTTACTGTATATATAAGTGAGTGTTCTAGCATGAGTTAGTGAGGCGACATCATGTGATTGTTATAGAAAATTTTGTGGAAGATTTCACTGTATATATAAGTAAGTGTTCTAGCAAGAGTTAGTGAGGGCGACATCATGTGATTGTTATAGAATGTTTTGTGGAAGATTTCACTGTATATATAAGTGAGTGATCTTGCAAGAGTTAGTGAGGGCGACATCATGTGATTGTTATAGAATATTTTGTGGAAGATTTCACTGTATATATAAGTGAGTGTTCTAGCAAGGGTTAGTGAGGGCGACATCATGTAATTGTTATAGAATGTTTTGTGGAAGATTTCACTGTATATATAAGTGGGTGTTCTAGCCAGAGTTAGTGAGGGTGACATCATGTGAATGTTATAGAACGTTTTGTGGAAGATTTCACTGTATATATAACGGAGTGTTCTAGCAAGAGTTAATGAGGGTTACATCATGTGATTGTTATAGAATGTTTTGTGGAAGATTTCACTGTATATATAACGGAGTGTTCTAGCAAGAGTTAGTGAGGGTGACATCATGTGATTGCTATAGAATGTTTTGTGGAAGATTTCACTGTATATATAAGTGAGTGATCTTGCAAGAGTTAGTAAGGGCGACATCATGTGATAGTTATAGAATGTTCTGTGGAAGATTTCACTGTATATAAGCGAATGTTCTAGCAGGAGTTAGTGAGGGCGACATCATGTGATTGTTATAGAATGTTTTGAGGAAGATTTCACTTTATATATAAGTGAGTATTCTAGCAAGAGTTACTGAGGGCGACATCATGTGATTGTTATATAATGTTTTGAGGAAGATTTCACTGTATATATAAGTGAGTGTTCTAGCAAGAGTTAGTGAGGGCGACATCATGTGATAGTTATAGAATGTTCTGTGGAAGATTTCACTGTATATATAAGTGAGTGTTCTAGCAAGAGTTAGTGAGGGTGACATCATGTGATAGTTATAGAATGTTCTGTGGAAGATTTCACTGTATATATAAGTGAGTGTTCTAGCAAGAGTTAGTGAGGGCGACATCATGTGATAGTTACAGAATGTTTTGTGGAAGATTTCACTGTATATATAAGTGAGTGTTCTAGCAAGAGTTAGTGAGGGTGACATCATGTGATAGTTAGAGAATGTTTTGTGGAAGATTTCACTGTATATATAAGTGAGTGTTCTAGCAAGCGTTAGTGAGGGTGACATCATGTGATAGTTAGAGAATGTTTTGTGGAAGATTTCACTGTATATATAAGTGAGTGTTCTAGCAAGAGTTAGTGAGGGTGACATCAAGTGACAGTTATATAATGTTTTGAGGAAGATTTCACTGTATATATAAGTGAGTGTTCTAGCAAGAGTTAGTGAGGGTGACATCATGTGATAGTTATAGAATGTTCTGTGGAAGATTTCACTGTTTATATAAGTGAGTGTTCTAGCAAGAGTTAGTGAGGGCGACATCATGTGATAGATATAGAATGTTCTGTGGAAGATTTCATTGTATATATAAGTGAGTGATTTTGCAAGAGTTAGTGAGGGCGACATCATGTGATTGTTATAGAATGTTCCTAGAAAGATTTCACTGTATATATAAGTGAGTTTACTAGCTGGAGTTAGTACGGGCGACATCATGTTGTTATAGAATCTTCCTAATAAATTCCACTGTATATATAAGTGAGTGTACTAGCAGGAGTTAGTGAGGGCGACATCATGTTGCTGTTATAGAATGTTCCTAATAAATTCCACTGTACATATAAGTGAGTGTACTAGCAGGAGTTAGTGAGGGCGACATAATGTTGTTGTTATAGAATCTTCCTAATAAATTCCACTGTATATATAAGTGAGTGTACTAGCAGGAGTTAGTGAGGGCAACATCATGTTGCTGTTATAGAATGTTCCTAATAAATTCCAATGTACATATAAGTGAGTGTACTAGCAGGAGTTAGTGAGGGCGACATCATGTTGCTGTTATAGAATGTTCCTAGGAAGATTTCACTGTATATATAAGTGAGTGTACTAGCAGGAGTTGGTAAGGGCGACATCATGTTGTTGTTATAGAATGTTCCTAGGAACATTTCTCTGTATATATAAGTGAGTGTAATAGCAGGAGTTGGTAAGGGTGACATCATGTTGTTGTTGTAGAATGTTCCTAGGAAGATTTCACTGTATATATAAGTGAGTGTACCAGCAGGAGTTAGTAGGGGCGACATCATGTTGTTGTTATAGAATGTTCCTAGGAAACTTCCACTGTATATATAAGTGAGTGTACTAGCTGGAGTTAGTAAGGGCGACATCATGTGATTGTTATAGAATGTTCCTATGAAGATTTCCCTGGATATATAACTGAGTGTTCTAGAACAAGCTAGTGAGGGTGACATCCTGTGATAGTTAGAGAATGTTTTGTGGAAGATTTCACTGTATATATAAGTGACTGTTCCAGCAAGAGTTGGTGAGGGCGACATCATGTGATAGTTATTGAATGTTTTGTGGAGGATTTCACTGTATATATAAGTGAGTGTTCTAGCAAGAGTTAGTGAGGGTGACATCATGTGATAGTTAGAGAATGTTTTGTGGAAGATTTCACTGTATATATAAGTGACTGTTCAAGCAAGAGTTAGTAAGCGCGACATCATGTGATAGTTATAGAATGTTTTTTGAGGATTTCACTCTATATATAAGTGAGTGTTCCAGCAAGATTTAGTGAGCGCGACATCATGTGATAGTTATAGAATGTTTTGCGGAAGATTTTTACTGTATAAATGAGTGTTCTAGCAAGAGTTAGTGAGGGCGACATCATGTGATAGTTATAGAATGTTTTGTGGCAGATTTCACTCTATATATAAGTGAGTGTTCTAGCAAGAGTTAGTGAGGGTGACATCATGTGATAGTTACAGAACGTTTTGTGAAAGCTTTCACAGTATATATAAGTGAGTGTTCTAGCAAGAGTTAGTGAGGGCGACATCATGTGATAGATATAGAATGTTTTGTGGAAGATTTCACTGTATATATAAGTGAGTGTTCTAGCAAGAGTTAGTGAGGTTGACATTATTTGATAGTTAGAGAATGTTTTGTGGAAGATTTCACTTTATATATAAGTGAGTGTTCTAGCAAGAGTTAGTGAGGGCGTCATCATGTGATAGTTATAGAATGTTTTGTGGCAGATTTCACTCTATATATAAATGAGTGTTCTAGCAAGAGTTAGTGAGGGTGACATCATGTGATAGTTACAGAACGTTTTGTGAAAGCTTTCACAGTATATATAAGTGAGTGTTCTAGCAAGAGTTAGTGAGGGCGACATCATGTGATAGATATAGAATGTTTTGTGGAAGATTTCACTGTATATATAAGTGAGTGTTCTAGCAAGAGTTAGTGAGGTTGACATCATTTGATAGTTAGAGAATGTTTTGTGGAAGATTTCACTTTATATATAAGTGAGTGTTCTAGCAAGAGTTAGTGAGGGCGACATCATGTGTTACTTATAGAATGTTTTGTGGAAGATTTCACTGTATATATAGGTGAGTGTTCTAGCAAGAGTTAGTGAGGGCGACATCATGTGATAGTTATAGAATGTTTTGTGGAAGATTTCACTGTCTATATAGGTCAGTGTACCAGCAAGAGTTAGTGAGGGCGACAACATGTGTTAGTTATAGAATGTTTTGTGGAAGATTTCACTGTATATAAAGGTGAGTGTTCTAGCAAGAGTTAGTGAGGGCGACATCATGTGATAGTTATAGAATGTTTTGCGGAAGATTTTTACTGTATAAATAAGTGAGTGTTCTAGCATGAGTTAGTGAGGGCGACATCATGTGATAGTTATAGAATCATTTGTGGAAGATTTCACTGTATATATAAGTGAGTATTGTAGCAAGAGTAAGTGAGGGCGACATCATGTGATAGTTATAGAATGTTTTGCGGAGGATTTCACTGAAGATATAAGTGAGTGTTCTTGCAAGAGTTAGTGAGGGTGACATCAAGTGATAGTTATATAATGTTTTGAGGAAGATTTCACTGAATATCTAAGTGAGTGATCTTGCAAAAGTTAGTGAGGGTGACATCATGTGATAGTTATAGAATGTTTTGAGGAAGATTTCACTGTATATATAAGTGAGTGTTCTAGCAAGAGTTAGTGAGGGCGACATCATGTAGTAGTTATAGAATGTTTTGTGGAAGATTTCAGTGTATATATAAGTGAGCGTTCTAGTAAGGGTTAGTGAGGGTGACATCAAGTGATAGTTATAGAATGTACTGTGGAAGATTTCACTGTATATATAAGTGAGCGTTCTAGTAAGAGTTAGTGAGGGTGACATCATGTGATAGTTATAGAATGTTTTGTGGAAGATTTCACTGTTTATATAAGTGAGTGTTCCAGCAAAAGTTAGTGAGGGTGACATCATGTGATAGTTACAGAATGTTTTGTGAAAGCTTTCACAGTATATATAAGTGAGTGTTCTAGCAAGAGTTAGTGAGGGCGACATCATGTGATAGATATAGAATGTTTTGTGGAAGATTTCACTGTATATATAAGTGAGTGTTCTAGCAAGAGTTAGTGAGGTTGACATCATTTGATAGTTACAGAATGTTTTGTGGAAGATTTCACCTTATATATAAGTGAGTGTTCTAGCAAGAGATAGTGAGGGCGACATCATGTCATAGTTATAGAATGTTTTGTGGAAGATTTCACTGTATATATAGGTGAGTGTTCTAGCAAGAGTTAGTGAGGGCGACATCATGTGATAGTTATAGAATGTTTTGCGGAAGATTTCACTGTATATATAAGTGAGTGTTCTAGCAAGAGACAGTGAGGGCGACATCATGTGATAGTTATAGAATGTTTTGCGGAAGATTTCACTGTATATATAGGTGAGTGTTCTAGCAAGAGTTAGTGAGGGCGACATCATGTGATAGTTATAGAATGTTTTGCGGATGCTTTCACTGTATATATAAGTGAGTGTTCTAGCAAGAGATAGTGAGGGTGACATCATGTGATAGTTATAGAATGTTGTGTGGAAGATTTCACTGTTTATATAAGTGAGTGTTCTAGCAAGAGTTAGTGAGGGCGACATCATGTGATAGATATAGAATGTTCTGTGGAAGATTTCACTGTATATATAAGTGAGTGATTTTGCAAGAGTTAGTGAGGGCGACATCATGTGATTGTTATAGAATGTTCCTAGAAAGATTTCACTGTATATATAAGTGAGCGTTCTAGCAAGAGTTAGTGAGGGTGACATCATGTGATTGTTATAGAATGTTCCTAGGAAGATTTCACTGTATATATAAGTGAGTGTACTAGCTGGAGTTAGTACGGGCGACATCATGTTGTTGTTATAGAATCTTCCTAATAAATTCCACTGTATATATAAGTGAGTGTACTAGCAGGAGTTAGTGAGGGCGACATCATGTTGCTGTTATAGAATGTTCCTAATAAATTCCACTGTACATATAAGTGAGTGTACTAGCAGGAGTTAGTGAGGGCGACATAATGTTGTTGTTATAGAATCTTCCTAATAAATTCCACTGTATATATAAGTGAGTGTACTAGCAGGAGTTAGTGAGGGCGACATCATGTTGCTGTTATAGAATGTTCCTAATAAATTCCACTGTACATATAAGTGAGTGTACTAGCAGGAGTTAGTGAGGGCGACATCATGTTGCTGTTATAGAATGTTCCTAGGAAGATTTCACTGTATATATAAGTGAGTGTACTAGCAGGAGTTGGTAAGGGCGACATCATGTTCTTGTTATAGAATGTTCCTAGGAACATTTCTCTGTATATATAAGTGAGTGTACTAGCAGGAGTTAGTGAGGGCGACATCATGTTGCTGTTATAGAATGTTCCTAGGAAGATTTCACTGTATATATAAGTGAGTGTACTAGCAGGAGTTGGTAAGGGCGACATCATGTTGCTGTTATAGAATGTTCCTAGGAAGATTTCACTGTATATATAAGTGAGTGTAATAGCAGGAGTTAGTAAGGGTGACATCATGTTGTTGTTGTAGAATGTTCCTAGGAACATTTCTCTGTATATATAAGTGAGTGTACTAGCAGGAGTTAGTGAGGGCGACATCATGTTGTTGTTATAGAATGTTCCTAGGAAGATTTCACTGTATATATAAGTGAGTGTAATAGCAGGAGTTAGTAAGGGCGACATCATGTTGTTGTTATAGAATGTTCCTAGGAACATTTCTCTGTATATATAAGTGAGTGTACTAGCAGGAGTTAGTGAGGGCGACATCATGTTGCTGTTATAGAATGTTCCTAGGAAGATTTCACTGTATATATAAGTGAGTGTACTAGCAGGAGTTGGTAAGGGTGACATCATGTTGCTGTTATAGAATGTTCCTAATAAATTCCACTGTACATATAAGTGAGTGTACTAGCAGGAGTTAGTGAGGGCGACATCATGTTGCTGTTATAGAATGTTCCTAATAAAATCCACTGTACATATAAGTGAGTGTACTAGCAGGAGTTAGTGAGGGCGACATCATGTTGCTGTTATAGAATGTTCCTAGGAAGATTTCACTGTATATATAAGTGAGTGTACTAGCAGGAGTTGGTAAGGGTGACATCATGTTGCTGTTATAGAATGTTCCTAGGAAGATTCCACTGTATATATAAGTGAGTGTAATAGCAGGAGTTAGTAAGGGCGACATCATGTTGTTGTTATAGAATGTTCCTAGGAACATTTCTCTGTATATATAAGTGAGTGTACTAGCAGGAGTTAGTGAGGGCGACATCATGTTGCTGTTATAGAATGTTCCTAGGAAGATTTCACTGTATATATAAGTGAGTGTACTAGCAGGAGTTGGTAAGGGCGACATCATGTTGCTGTTATAGAATGTTCCTAGGAAGATTTCACTGTATATATAAGTGAGTGTAATAGCAGGAGTTAGTAAGGGTGACATCATGTTGTTGTTGTAGAATGTTCCTAGGAAGATTTCACTGTATATATAAGTGAGTGTACTAGCAGGAGTTAGTAGGGGCGACATCATGTTGTTGTTATAGAATGTTCCTAGGAAACTTCCACTGTATATATAAGTGAGTGTACTAGCTGGAGTTAGTAAGGGCGACATCATGTGATTGTTATAGAATGTTCCCAGGAAAATTCCACTGTATATATAAGTGAGTGTACCAGCAGGAGTTAGTAAGGGCGACATCATGTTGTTGTTATAGAATGTTCCTAGGAAAATTCCACTGTATATATAAGTGAGTGTACCAGCAGGAGTTAGTAAGGGCGACATCATGTTGTTGTTATAGAATCTTCCTAGGAAAATTCCACTGTATATATAAGTGAGTGTACCAGCAGGAGTTAGTAAGGGCGACATCATGTTGTTGTTATAGAATATTCCTAGGAAAATTCCACTGTATATATAAGTGAGTGTACCAGCAGGAGTTAGTAAGGGCGACATCATGTTGTTGTTATAGAATATTCCTAGGAAAATTCCACTGTATATATAAGTGAGTGTACCAGCAGGAGTTAGTAAGGGCGACATCATGTTGTTTTTATAGAATATTCCTAGGAAAATTCCACTGTATATATATATAAGTGAGTGTACCAGCAGGAGTTAGTAAGGGCGACATCATGTTGTTGTTATAGAATGTTCCTAGGAAAATTCCACTGTATATATAAGTGAGTATACTAGCTGGAGTTAGTAAGGGAGACATCATGTGATTGTTATAGAATGTTCCTAGGAAAATTACACTGTATATATAAGTGAGTGTACCAGCAGGAATTAGTAAGGGCAACATCATGTTGTTGTTATAGAATATTCCTAGGAAAATTCCACTGTATATAAAAGTAAGTGTACTAGCAGGAATTAGTAAGGGCAACATCATGTTGTTGTTATAGAATGTTCCTAGTAAGATTTCACTGTATATATAAGTGGGTGATCTTGCAAGAGTTAGTGAGGGCGATATCATAAGATAGTTATAAAATGTTCTGTGGAAGATTTAAGTGTATATGTAAGTGTGTTTTCTTGCAACAGTGTGTGACTGCGACATCATAAGATAGTTATAGAATGTTCTGTGGAAGATTTCAGCGTATATATAAGTGAATGCTCTTGCAAGAGTTACTGAGGACAACATCAAGTGATAGTTATAGATCGTTCCTATGCTGATTTCACTGGATATATAACGGAGTGTTCTAGCAAGAGTTAGTGAGGGCGACATCAAGTGATAGTTATAGAATGTTTTGTGGAAAATTCCATTGTATATGTAAGTGAGTGTTCTAGCAAGAGTTAACAGGGCGAGATGATGTAATTGTTATTGAATGTTTTGCTGAAGCTTTCACTGTATATATAAGTGAGTGATCTTGCAAGATTTAGTGAGGGTAACATCATGTGATAGTTAGAGAATGTTTTGTGGAAGATTTCACTGTATATATAAGTGAGTGTTCTAGCAAGAGTTAGTGAGTGCGACATAATGTGATAGTTATAGAATGTTTCGCGGAAGATTTTACCGTATATATAAGTGAGTGATCTTGCAAGAGTTAGTGAGGGCGACATCATGTGATTGTTATAGAATGTTCCTATGAAGATTTCCCTGGATATATAACTGAGTGTTCTAGAACAAGCTAGTGAGGGTGACATCCTGTGATAGTTAAAGAATGTTTTGTGGAAGATTTCACTGTATATATAAGTGACTGTTCCAGCAAGAGTTAGTGAGGGCGACATCATGTGATAGTTATTGAATGTTTTGTGGAGGATTTCACTGTATATATAAGTGAGTGTTCTAGCAAGAGTTAGTGAGGGTGACATCTTGTGATAGTTAGAGAATGTTTTGTGGAAGATTTCACTGTATATATAAGTGACTGTTCAAGCAAGAGTTAGTGAGGGCGACATCATGTGATTGTTATTGAATGTTTTTTGAGGATTTCACTGTATATATAAGTGACTGTTCCAGCAAGAGTTAGTGAGGGCGACATCATGTGATAGTTCTTGAATGTTTTGTGGAGGATTTCACTGTATATATAAGTGAGTGATCTAGCAAGAGTTAGTGAGGGTGACATCATGTGATAGTTAGAGAATGCTTTGTGGAGGATTTCACTGTATATATAAGTGACTGTTCAAGCAAGAGTTAGTGAGGGCGACATCATGTGATAGATATTGAATGTTTTTTGAGGATTTCACTGTATATATAAGTGAGTGTTCCAGCAAGATTTAGTGAGCGCGACATCATGTGATAGTTATAGAATGTTTTGCGGAAGATTTTTACTGTATAAATGAGTGTTCTAGCAAGAGTTAGTGAGGGTGACATCATGTGATAGTTACAGAACGTTTTGTGAAAGCTTTCACAGTATATATAAGTGAGTGTTCTAGCAAGAGTTAGTGAGGGCGACATCATGTGATAGATATAGAATGTTTTGTGGAAGATTTCACTGTATATATAAGTGAGTGTACTAGCAAGAGTTAGTGAGGTTGACATCATTTGATAGTTATAGAATGTTTTGTGGAAGATTTCACTTTATATATAAGTGAGTGGTCTAGCAAGAGTTAGTGAGGGCGACATCATGTGATAGTTATAGAATGTTTTGTGGCAGATTTCACTCTATATATAAGTGAGTGTTCTAGCAAGAGTTAGTGAGGGTGACATCATGTGATAGTTACAGAACGTTTTGTGAAAGCTTTCACAGTATATATAAGTGAGTGTTCTAGCAAGAGTTAGTGAGGGCGACATCATGTGATAGATATAGAATGTTTTGTGGAAGATTTCACTGTATACATAAGTGAGTGTTCTAGCAAGAGTTACTGAGGTTGACATCATTTGATAGTTAGAGAATTTTTGTGGAAGATTTCACTTTATATATAAGTGAGTGTTCTAGCAAGAGTTAGTGAGGGCGACATCATGTGTTACTTATAGAATGTTTTGTGGAAGATTTCACTGTATATATAGGTGAGTGTTCTTGCAAGAGTTAGTGAGGGCGACATCATGTGATAGTTACAGAATGTTTTGTGGAAGATTTCACTGTATATATAAGTGAGTGTTCCAGCAAGAGTTAGTGAGGGCGACATCATGTGATAGTTACAGAATGTTTTGTGGAAGATTTCACTGTATATATAAGTGAGTGATCTTGCAAGAGTTAGTGAGGGCGACATCATGTGATAGTTATAGAATGTTTTGAGGAAGATTTAACTGTATATATAAGTGAGTGTTCTAGCAAGAGTTAGTGAGGGCGACATCATGTGATAGTTATAGAATGTTTTGCGGAAGATTTTTACTGTATAAATAAGTGAGTGTACTAGCATGAGTTAGTGAGGGCGACATCATGTGATAGTTATAGAATGATTTGTGGAAGATTTCACTGTATATAAAAGTGAGTATTGTAGCAAGAGTTAGTGAGGGCGACATCATGTGATAGTTATAGAATGTATTGCGGAGGATTTTACTGAAGATATAAGTGAGTGTTCTTGCAAGAGTTAGTGAGGGTGACATCAAGTGATAGTTATATAATGTTTTGAGGAAGATTTCACTGAATATCTAAGTGAGTGATTTTGCAAAAGTTAGTGAGGGTGACATCATGTGATAGTTATAGAATGTTTTGAGGAAGATTTCACTGTATATATAAGTGAGTGTTCTAGCAAGAGTTAGTGAGGGCGACATCATGTAATAGTTATAGAATGTTTTGTGGAAGATTTCAGTGTATATATAAGTGAGTGCTCTAGTAAGAGTTAGTGAGGGTGACATCAAGTGATAGTTATAGAATGTATTGTGGAAGATTTCACTGTATATATAAGTGAGCGTTCTAGTAAGAGTTAGTGAGGGTGACATCATGTGATAGTTATAGAATGTTTTGTGGAAGATTTCACTGTTTATATAAGTGAGTGTTCCAGCAAAAGTTAGTGAGGGTGACATCATGTGATAGTTACAGAATGTTTTGTGAAAGCTTTCACAGTATATATAAGTGAGTGTTCTAGCAAGAGTTAGTGAGGGCGACATCATGTGATAGATATAGTATGTTTTGTGGAAGATTTCACTGTATATATAAGTGAGTGTTCTAGCAAGAGTTAGTGAGGTTGACATCATTTGATAGTTAGAGAATGTTTTGTGGAAGATTTCACTTTATATATAAGTGAGTGTTCTAGCAAGAGATAGTGAGGGCGACATCATGTGATAGTTATAGAATGTTTTGCGGAAGATTTCACTGTATATATAGGTGAGTGTTCTAGCAAGAGTTAGTGAGGGCGACATCATGTGATAGTTATAGAATGTTTTGCGGAAGATTTCACTGTATATATAAGTGAGTGTTCTAGCAAGAGATAGTGAGGGCGACATCATGTGATAGTTATAGAATGTTTTGCGGAAGATTTCACTGTATATATAGGTGAGTGTTCTAGCAAGAGTTAGTGAGGGCGACATCATGTGATAGTTATAGAATGTTTTGCGGATGCTTTCACTGTATATATAAGTGAGTGTTCTAGCAAGAGATAGTGAGGGCTACATCATGTGATGGTTATAGAATGTTTAGCGGAAGATTTCACTGTATATATAAGTGAGTGTTCTAGCAAGACATAGTGAGGGCGACATCATGTGATAGTTATAGAATGTTTTACGGAAGATTTCACTGTATATATAGGTGAGTGTTCTAGCAAGAGTTAGTGAGGGCAACATCATGTGATAGTTATAGAATGTTTTGCGGAAGATTTCACTGTATATATAAGTGAGTGTTCTAGCAAGAAATAGTGAGGGCGACATCATGTGATAGTTATAGAATGTTTTGCGGAAGATTTCACTGTATATATAAGTGAGTGATCTTGCAAGAGTTAGTGAGGGCGACATCATGTGATAGTTATAGAATGTTTTGTGGAAGATTTCACTGTATATATAAGTGAGTGTTCTAGCAAGAGTTAGTGAGGTTGACATTATTTGATAGTTAGAGAATGTTTTGTGGAAGATTTCACTTTATATATAAGTGAGTGTTCTAGCAAGAGTTAGTGAGGGCGTCATCATGTGATAGTTATAGAATGTTTTGTGGCAGATTTCACTCTATATATAAATGAGTGTTCTAGCAAGAGTTAGTGAGGGTGACATCATGTGATAGTTACAGAACGTTTTGTGAAAGCTTTCACAGTATATATAAGTGAGTGTTCTAGCAAGAGTTAGTGAGGGCGACATCATGTGATAGATATAGAATGTTTTGTGGAAGATTTCACTGTATATATAAGTGAGTGTTCTAGCAAGAGTTAGTGAGGTTGACATCATTTGATAGTTAGAGAATGTTTTGTGGAAGATTTCACTTTATATATAAGTGAGTGTTCTAGCAAGAGTTAGTGAGGGCGACATCATGTGTTACTTATAGAATGTTTTGTGGAAGATTTCACTGTATATATAGGTGAGTGTTCTAGCAAGAGTTAGTGTGGGCGACATCATGTGATAGTTATAGAATGTTCTGTGGAAGATTTCACTGTCTATATAGGTCAGTGTACCAGCAAGAGTTAGTGAGGGCGACAACATGTGTTAGTTATAGAATGTTTTGTGGAAGATTTCACTGTATATAAAGGTGAGTGTTCTAGCAAGAGTTAGTGAGGGCGACATCATGTGATAGTTATAGAATGTTTTGCGGAAGATTTTTACTGTATAAATAAGTGAGTGTTCTAGCATGAGTTAGTGAGGGCGACATCATGTGATAGTTATAGAATCATTTGTGGAAGATTTCACTGTATATATAAGTGAGTATTGTAGCAAGAGTAAGTGAGGGCGACATCATGTGATAGTTATAGAATGTTTTGCGGAGGATTTCACTGAAGATATAAGTGAGTGTTCTTGCAAGAGTTAGTGAGGGTGACATCAAGTGATAGTTATATAATGTTTTGAGGAAGATTTCACTGAATATCTAAGTGAGTGATCTTGCAAAAGTTAGTGAGGGTGACATCATGTGATAGTTATAGAATGTTTTGAGGAAGATTTCACTGTATATATAAGTGAGTGTTCTAGCAAGAGTTAGTGAGGGCGACATCATGTAGTAGTTATAGAATGTTTTGTGGAAGATTTCAGTGTATATATAAGTGAGTGTTCTAGTAAGGGTTAGTGAGGGTGACATCAAGTGATAGTTATAGAATGTACTGTGGAAGATTTCACTGTATATATAAGTGAGCGTTCTAGTAAGAGTTAGTGAGGGTGACATCATGTGATAGTTATAGAATGTTTTGTGGAAGATTTCACTGTTTATATAAGTGAGTGTTCCAGCAAAAGTTAGTGAGGGTGACATCATGTGATAGTTACAGAATGTTTTGTGAAAGCTTTCACAGTATATATAAGTGAGTGTTCTAGCAAGAGTTAGTGAGGGCGACATCATGTGATAGATATAGAATGTTTTGTGGAAGATTTCACTGTATATATAAGTGAGTGTTCTAGCAAGAGTTAGTGAGGTTGACATCATTTGATAGTTACAGAATGTTTTGTGGAAGATTTCACCTTATATATAAGTGAGTGTTCTAGCAAGAGATAGTGAGGGCGACATCATGTCATAGTTATAGAATGTTTTGTGGAAGATTTCACTGTATATATAGGTGAGTGTTCTAGCAAGAGTTAGTGAGGGCGACATCATGTGATAGTTATAGAATGTTTTGCGGAAGATTTCACTGTATATATAAGTGAGTGTTCTAGCAAGAGATAGTGAGGGCGACATCATGTGATAGTTATAGAATGTTTTGCGGAAGATTTCACTGTATATATAGGTGAGTGTTCTAGCAAGAGTTAGTGAGGGCGACATCATGTGATAGTTATAGAATGTTTTGCGGATGCTTTCACTGTATATATAAGTGAGTGTTCTAGCAAGAGATAGTGAGGGTGACATCATGTGATAGATATAGAATGTTCTGTGGAAGATTTCACTGTATATATAAGTGAGTGATTTTGCAAGAGTTAGTGAGGGCGACATCATGTGATTGTTATAGAATGTTCCTAGAAAGATTTCACTGTATATATAAGTGAGCGTTCTAGCAAGAGTTAGTGAGGGTGACATCATGTGATTGTTATAGAATGTTCCTAGGAAGATTTCACTGTATATATAATTGAGTGTACTAGCTGGAGTTAGTACGGGCGACATCATGTTGTTGTTATAGAATCTTCCTAATAAATTCCACTGTATATATAAGTGAGTGTACTAGCAGGAGTTAGTGAGGGCGACATCATGTTGCTGTTATAGAATGTTCCTAATAAATTCCACCGTACATATAAGTGAGTGTACTAGCAGGAGTTAGTGAGGGCGACATAATGTTGTTGTTATAGAATCTTCCTAATAAATTCCACTGTATATATAAGTGAGTGTACTAGCAGGAGTTAGTGAGGGCGACATCATGTTGCTGTTATAGAATGTTCCTAATAAATTCCACTGTACATATAAGTGAGTGTACTAGCAGGAGTTAGTGAGGGCGACATCATGTTGCTGTTATAGAATGTTCCTAGGAAGATTTCACTGCATATATAAGTGAGTGTACTAGCAGGAGTTGGTAAGGGCGACATCATGTTGTTGTTATAGAATGTTCCTAGGAACATTTCTCTGTATATATAAGTGAGTGTACTAGCAGGAGTTAGTGAGGGCGACATCATGTTGCTGTTATAGAATGTTCCTAGGAAGATTTCACTGTATATATAAGTGAGTGTACTAGCAGGAGTTGGTAAGGGCGACATCATGTTGCTGTTATAGAATGTTCCTAGGAAGATTTCACTGTATATATAAGTGAGTGTAATAGCAGGAGTTAGTAAGGGTGACATCATGTTGTTGTTGTAGAATGTTCCTAGGAACATTTCTCTGTATATATAAGTGAGTGTACTAGCAGGAGTTAGTGAGGGCGACATCATGTTGTTGTTATAGAATGTTCCTAGGAAGATTTCACTGTATATATAAGTGAGTGTAATAGCAGGAGTTAGTAAGGGCGACATCATGTTGTTGTTATAGAATGTTCCTAGGAACATTTCTCTGTATATATAAGTGAGTGTACTAGCAGGAGTTAGTGAGGGCGACATCATGTTGCTGTTATAGAATGTTCCTAGGAAGATTTCACTGTATATATAAGTGAGTGTACTAGCAGGAGTTGGTAAGGGTGACATCATGTTGCTGTTATAGAATGTTCCTAATAAATTCCACTGTACATATAAGTGAGTGTACTAGCAGGAGTTAGTGAGGGCGACATCATGTTGCTGTTATAGAATGTTCCTAATAAATTCCACTGTACATATAAGTGAGTGTACTAGCAGGAGTTAGTGAGGGCGACATCATGTTGCTGTTATAGAATGTTCCTAGGAAGATTTCACTGTATATATAAGTGAGTGTACTAGCAGGAGTTGGTAAGGGTGACATCATGTTGCTGTTATAGAATGTTCCTAGGAAGATTTCACTGTATATATAAGTGAGTGTAATAGCAGGAGTTAGTAAGGGTGACATCATGTTGTTGTTGTAGAATGTTCCTAGGAAGATTTCACTGTATATATAAGTGAGTGTACTAGCAGGAGTTAGTAGGGGCGACATCAGGTTGTTGTTATAGAATGTTCCTAGGAAACTTCCACTGTATATATAAGTGAGTGTACTAGCTGGAGTTAGTAAGGGCGACATCATGTGATTGTTATAGAATGTTCCCAGGAAAATTCCACTGTATATATAAGTGAGTGTACCAGCAGGAGTTAGTAAGGGCGACATCATGTTGTTGTTATAGAATCTTCCTAGGAAAATTCCACTGTATATATAAGTGAGTGTACCAGCAGGAGTTAGTAAGGGCGACATCATGTTGTTGTTATAGAATCTTCCTAGGAAAATTCCACTGTATATATAAGTGAGTATACTAGCTGGAGTTAGTAAGGGAGACATCATGTGATTGTTATAGAATGTTCCTAGGAAAATTACACTGTATATATAAGTGAGTGTACCAGCAGGAATTAGTAAGGGCAACATCATGTTGTTGTTATAGAATATTCCTAGGAAAATTCCACTGTATATAAAAGTAAGTGTACTAGCAGGAATTAGTAAGGGCAACATCATGTTGTTGTTATAGAATGTTCCTAGGAAGATTTCACTGTATATATAAGTGGGTGATCTTGCAAGAGTTAGTGAGGGCGATATCATAAGATAGTTATAAAATGTTCTGTGGAAGATTTAAGTGTATATGTAAGTGTGTTTTCTTGCAACAGTGTGTGACTGCGACATCATAAGATAGTTATAGAATGTTCTGTGGAAGATTTCAGCGTATATATAAGTGAATGCTCTTGCAAGAGTTACTGAGGACAACATCAAGTGATAGTTATAGATCGTTCCTATGCTGATTTCACTGGATATATAACGGAGTGTTCTAGCAAGAGTTAGTGAGGGCGACATCAAGTGATAGTTATAGAATGTTTTGTGGAAAATTCCATTGTATATGTAAGTGAGTGTTCTAGCAAGAGTTAACAGGGCGAGATGATGTAATTGTTATTGAATGTTTTGCTGAAGCTTTCACTGTATATATAAGTGAGTGATCTTGCAAGATTTAGTGAGGGTAACATCATGTGATAGTTAGAGAATGTTTTGTGGAAGATTTCACTGTATATATAAGTGAGTGTTCTAGCAAGAGTTAGTGAGTGCGACATAATGTGATAGTTATAGAATGTTTTGCGGAAGATTTTACCGTATATATAAGTGAGTGATCTTGCAAGAGTTAGTGAGGGTGACATCATGTGATAGTTATAGATTGTTTTAAGGAAGATTTCAATGTATATATAAGTGAGTGTTCTAGCAAGAGTTAGTGAGGGCGACATCATGTGATTGTTATAGAATGTTCCTATGAAGATTTCCCTGGATATATAACTGAGTGTTCTAGAACAAGCTAGTGAGGGTGACATCCTGTGATAGTTAAAGAATGTTTTGTGGAAGATTTCACTGTATATATAAGTGACTGTTCCAGCAAGAGTTAGTGAGGGCGACATCATGTGATAGTTATTGAATGTTTTGTGGAGGATTTCACTGTATATATAAGTGAGTGTTCTAGCAAGAGTTAGTGAGGGTGACATCTTGTGATAGTTAGAGAATGTTTTGTGGAAGATTTCACTGTATATATAAGTGACTGTTCAAGCAAGAGTTAGTGAGGGCGACATCATGTGATTGTTAACGAATGTTTTTTGAGGATTTCACTGTATATATAAGTGACTGTTCCAGCAAGAGTTAGTGAGGGCGACATCATGTGATAGTTCTTGAATGTTTTGTGGAGGATTTCACTGTATATATAAGTGAGTGTTCTAGCAAGAGTTAGTGAGGGTGACATCATGTGATAGTTAGAGAATGCTTTGTGGAGGATTTCACTGTATATATAAGTGACTGTTCAAGCAAGAGTTAGTGAGGGCGACATCATGTGATAGTTATTGAATGTTTTTTGAGGATTTCACTGTATATATAAGTGAGTGTTCCAGCAAGATTTAGTGAGCGCGACATCATGTGATAGTTATAGAATGTTTTGCGGAAGATTTTTACTGTATAAATGAGTGTTCTAGCAAGAGTTAGTGAGGGTGACATCATGTGATAGTTACAGAACGTTTTGTGAAAGCTTTCACAGTATATATAAGTGAGTGTTCTAGCAAGAGTTAGTGAGGGCGACATCATGTGATAGATATAGAATGTTTTGTGGAAGATTTCACTGTATATATAAGTGAGTGTACTAGCAAGAGTTAGTGAGGTTGACATCATTTGATAGTTATAGAATGTTTTGTGGAAGATTTCACTGTATATATAAGTGAGTGTTCTAGCAAGAGTTAGTGAGGTTGACATCATTTGATAGTTAGAGAATGTTTTGTGGAAGATTTCACTTTATATATAAGTGAGTGTTCTAGCAAGAGATAGTGAGGGCGACATCATGTGATAGTTATAGAATGTTTTGCGGAAGATTTCACTGTATATATAGGTGAGTGTTCTAGCAAGAGTTAGTGAGGGCGACATCATGTGATAGTTATAGAATGTTTTGCGGAAGATTTCACTGTATATATAAGTGAGTGTTCTAGCAAGAGATAGTGAGGGCGACATCATGTGATAGTTATAGAATGTTTTGCGGAAGATTTCACTGTATATATAGGTGAGTGTTCTAGCAAGAGTTAGTGAGGGCGACATCATGTGATAGTTATAGAATGTTTTGCGGATGCTTTCACTGTATATATAAGTGAGTGTTCTAGCAAGAGATAGTGAGGGCTACATCATGTGATGGTTATAGAATGTTTAGCGGAAGATTTCACTGTATATATAAGTGAGTGTTCTAGCAAGACATAGTGAGGGCGACATCATGTGATAGTTATAGAATGTTTTACGGAAGATTTCACTGTATATATAGGTGAGTGTTCTAGCAAGAGTTAGTGAGGGCAACATCATGTGATAGTTATAGAATGTTTTGCGGAAGATTTCACTGTATATATAAGTGAGTGTTCTAGCAAGAAATAGTGAGGGCGACATCATGTGATAGTTATAGAATGTTTTGCGGAAGATTTCACTGTATATATAAGTGAGTGATCTTGCAAGAGTTAGTGAGGGCGACATCATGTGATAGTTATAGAATGTTTTGTGGAAGATTTCACTGTATATATAAGTGAGTGTTCTAGCAAGAGTTAGTGAGGTTGACATTATTTGATAGTTAGAGAATGTTTTGTGGAAGATTTCACTTTATATATAAGTGAGTGTTCTAGCAAGAGTTAGTGAGGGCGTCATCATGTGATAGTTATAGAATGTTTTGTGGCAGATTTCACTCTATATATAAATGAGTGTTCTAGCAAGAGTTAGTGAGGGTGACATCATGTGATAGTTACAGAACGTTTTGTGAAAGCTTTCACAGTATATATAAGTGAGTGTTCTAGCAAGAGTTAGTGAGGGCGACATCATGTGATAGATATAGAATGTTTTGTGGAAGATTTCACTGTATATATAAGTGAGTGTTCTAGCAAGAGTTAGTGAGGTTGACATCATTTGATAGTTAGAGAATGTTTTGTGGAAGATTTCACTTTATATATAAGTGAGTGTTCTAGCAAGAGTTAGTGAGGGCGACATCATGTGTTACTTATAGAATGTTTTGTGGAAGATTTCACTGTATATATAGGTGAGTGTTCTAGCAAGAGTTAGTGTGGGCGACATCATGTGATAGTTATAGAATGTTCTGTGGAAGATTTCACTGTCTATATAGGTCAGTGTACCAGCAAGAGTTAGTGAGGGCGACAACATGTGTTAGTTATAGAATGTTTTGTGGAAGATTTCACTGTATATAAAGGTGAGTGTTCTAGCAAGAGTTAGTGAGGGCGACATCATGTGATAGTTATAGAATGTTTTGCGGAAGATTTTTACTGTATAAATAAGTGAGTGTTCTAGCATGAGTTAGTGAGGGCGACATCATGTGATAGTTATAGAATCATTTGTGGAAGATTTCACTGTATATATAAGTGAGTATTGTAGCAAGAGTAAGTGAGGGCGACATCATGTGATAGTTATAGAATGTTTTGCGGAGGATTTCACTGAAGATATAAGTGAGTGTTCTTGCAAGAGTTAGTGAGGGTGACATCAAGTGATAGTTATATAATGTTTTGAGGAAGATTTCACTGAATATCTAAGTGAGTGATCTTGCAAAAGTTAGTGAGGGTGACATCATGTGATAGTTATAGAATGTTTTGAGGAAGATTTCACTGTATATATAAGTGAGTGTTCTAGCAAGAGTTAGTGAGGGCGACATCATGTAGTAGTTATAGAATGTTTTGTGGAAGATTTCAGTGTATATATAAGTGAGTGTTCTAGTAAGGGTTAGTGAGGGTGACATCAAGTGATAGTTATAGAATGTACTGTGGAAGATTTCACTGTATATATAAGTGAGCGTTCTAGTAAGAGTTAGTGAGGGTGACATCATGTGATAGTTATAGAATGTTTTGTGGAAGATTTCACTGTTTATATAAGTGAGTGTTCCAGCAAAAGTTAGTGAGGGTGACATCATGTGATAGTTACAGAATGTTTTGTGAAAGCTTTCACAGTATATATAAGTGAGTGTTCTAGCAAGAGTTAGTGAGGGCGACATCATGTGATAGATATAGAATGTTTTGTGGAAGATTTCACTGTATATATAAGTGAGTGTTCTAGCAAGAGTTAGTGAGGTTGACATCATTTGATAGTTACAGAATGTTTTGTGGAAGATTTCACCTTATATATAAGTGAGTGTTCTAGCAAGAGATAGTGAGGGCGACATCATGTCATAGTTATAGAATGTTTTGTGGAAGATTTCACTGTATATATAGGTGAGTGTTCTAGCAAGAGTTAGTGAGGGCGACATCATGTGATAGTTATAGAATGTTTTGCGGAAGATTTCACTGTATATATAAGTGAGTGTTCTAGCAAGAGATAGTGAGGGCGACATCATGTGATAGTTATAGAATGTTTTGCGGAAGATTTCACTGTATATATAGGTGAGTGTTCTAGCAAGAGTTAGTGAGGGCGACATCATGTGATAGTTATAGAATGTTTTGCGGATGCTTTCACTGTATATATAAGTGAGTGTTCTAGCAAGAGATAGTGAGGGTGACATCATGTGATAGATATAGAATGTTCTGTGGAAGATTTCACTGTATATATAAGTGAGTGATTTTGCAAGAGTTAGTGAGGGCGACATCATGTGATTGTTATAGAATGTTCCTAGAAAGATTTCACTGTATATATAAGTGAGCGTTCTAGCAAGAGTTAGTGAGGGTGACATCATGTGATTGTTATAGAATGTTCCTAGGAAGATTTCACTGTATATATAATTGAGTGTACTAGCTGGAGTTAGTACGGGCGACATCATGTTGTTGTTATAGAATCTTCCTAATAAATTCCACTGTATATATAAGTGAGTGTACTAGCAGGAGTTAGTGAGGGCGACATCATGTTGCTGTTATAGAATGTTCCTAATAAATTCCACCGTACATATAAGTGAGTGTACTAGCAGGAGTTAGTGAGGGCGACATAATGTTGTTGTTATAGAATCTTCCTAATAAATTCCACTGTATATATAAGTGAGTGTACTAGCAGGAGTTAGTGAGGGCGACATCATGTTGCTGTTATAGAATGTTCCTAATAAATTCCACTGTACATATAAGTGAGTGTACTAGCAGGAGTTAGTGAGGGCGACATCATGTTGCTGTTATAGAATGTTCCTAGGAAGATTTCACTGCATATATAAGTGAGTGTACTAGCAGGAGTTGGTAAGGGCGACATCATGTTGTTGTTATAGAATGTTCCTAGGAACATTTCTCTGTATATATAAGTGAGTGTACTAGCAGGAGTTAGTGAGGGCGACATCATGTTGCTGTTATAGAATGTTCCTAGGAAGATTTCACTGTATATATAAGTGAGTGTACTAGCAGGAGTTGGTAAGGGCGACATCATGTTGCTGTTATAGAATGTTCCTAGGAAGATTTCACTGTATATATAAGTGAGTGTAATAGCAGGAGTTAGTAAGGGTGACATCATGTTGTTGTTGTAGAATGTTCCTAGGAACATTTCTCTGTATATATAAGTGAGTGTACTAGCAGGAGTTAGTGAGGGCGACATCATGTTGTTGTTATAGAATGTTCCTAGGAAGATTTCACTGTATATATAAGTGAGTGTAATAGCAGGAGTTAGTAAGGGCGACATCATGTTGTTGTTATAGAATGTTCCTAGGAACATTTCTCTGTATATATAAGTGAGTGTACTAGCAGGAGTTAGTGAGGGCGACATCATGTTGCTGTTATAGAATGTTCCTAGGAAGATTTCACTGTATATATAAGTGAGTGTACTAGCAGGAGTTGGTAAGGGTGACATCATGTTGCTGTTATAGAATGTTCCTAATAAATTCCACTGTACATATAAGTGAGTGTACTAGCAGGAGTTAGTGAGGGCGACATCATGTTGCTGTTATAGAATGTTCCTAATAAATTCCACTGTACATATAAGTGAGTGTACTAGCAGGAGTTAGTGAGGGCGACATCATGTTGCTGTTATAGAATGTTCCTAGGAAGATTTCACTGTATATATAAGTGAGTGTACTAGCAGGAGTTGGTAAGGGTGACATCATGTTGCTGTTATAGAATGTTCCTAGGAAGATTTCACTGTATATATAAGTGAGTGTAATAGCAGGAGTTAGTAAGGGTGACATCATGTTGTTGTTGTAGAATGTTCCTAGGAAGATTTCACTGTATATATAAGTGAGTGTACTAGCAGGAGTTAGTAGGGGCGACATCAGGTTGTTGTTATAGAATGTTCCTAGGAAACTTCCACTGTATATATAAGTGAGTGTACTAGCTGGAGTTAGTAAGGGCGACATCATGTGATTGTTATAGAATGTTCCCAGGAAAATTCCACTGTATATATAAGTGAGTGTACCAGCAGGAGTTAGTAAGGGCGACATCATGTTGTTGTTATAGAATCTTCCTAGGAAAATTCCACTGTATATATAAGTGAGTGTACCAGCAGGAGTTAGTAAGGGCGACATCATGTTGTTGTTATAGAATCTTCCTAGGAAAATTCCACTGTATATATAAGTGAGTATACTAGCTGGAGTTAGTAAGGGAGACATCATGTGATTGTTATAGAATGTTCCTAGGAAAATTACACTGTATATATAAGTGAGTGTACCAGCAGGAATTAGTAAGGGCAACATCATGTTGTTGTTATAGAATATTCCTAGGAAAATTCCACTGTATATAAAAGTAAGTGTACTAGCAGGAATTAGTAAGGGCAACATCATGTTGTTGTTATAGAATGTTCCTAGGAAGATTTCACTGTATATATAAGTGGGTGATCTTGCAAGAGTTAGTGAGGGCGATATCATAAGATAGTTATAAAATGTTCTGTGGAAGATTTAAGTGTATATGTAAGTGTGTTTTCTTGCAACAGTGTGTGACTGCGACATCATAAGATAGTTATAGAATGTTCTGTGGAAGATTTCAGCGTATATATAAGTGAATGCTCTTGCAAGAGTTACTGAGGACAACATCAAGTGATAGTTATAGATCGTTCCTATGCTGATTTCACTGGATATATAACGGAGTGTTCTAGCAAGAGTTAGTGAGGGCGACATCAAGTGATAGTTATAGAATGTTTTGTGGAAAATTCCATTGTATATGTAAGTGAGTGTTCTAGCAAGAGTTAACAGGGCGAGATGATGTAATTGTTATTGAATGTTTTGCTGAAGCTTTCACTGTATATATAAGTGAGTGATCTTGCAAGATTTAGTGAGGGTAACATCATGTGATAGTTAGAGAATGTTTTGTGGAAGATTTCACTGTATATATAAGTGAGTGTTCTAGCAAGAGTTAGTGAGTGCGACATAATGTGATAGTTATAGAATGTTTTGCGGAAGATTTTACCGTATATATAAGTGAGTGATCTTGCAAGAGTTAGTGAGGGTGACATCATGTGATAGTTATAGATTGTTTTAAGGAAGATTTCAATGTATATATAAGTGAGTGTTCTAGCAAGAGTTAGTGAGGGCGACATCATGTGATTGTTATAGAATGTTCCTATGAAGATTTCCCTGGATATATAACTGAGTGTTCTAGAACAAGCTAGTGAGGGTGACATCCTGTGATAGTTAAAGAATGTTTTGTGGAAGATTTCACTGTATATATAAGTGACTGTTCCAGCAAGAGTTAGTGAGGGCGACATCATGTGATAGTTATTGAATGTTTTGTGGAGGATTTCACTGTATATATAAGTGAGTGTTCTAGCAAGAGTTAGTGAGGGTGACATCTTGTGATAGTTAGAGAATGTTTTGTGGAAGATTTCACTGTATATATAAGTGACTGTTCAAGCAAGAGTTAGTGAGGGCGACATCATGTGATTGTTAACGAATGTTTTTTGAGGATTTCACTGTATATATAAGTGACTGTTCCAGCAAGAGTTAGTGAGGGCGACATCATGTGATAGTTCTTGAATGTTTTGTGGAGGATTTCACTGTATATATAAGTGAGTGTTCTAGCAAGAGTTAGTGAGGGTGACATCATGTGATAGTTAGAGAATGCTTTGTGGAGGATTTCACTGTATATATAAGTGACTGTTCAAGCAAGAGTTAGTGAGGGCGACATCATGTGATAGTTATTGAATGTTTTTTGAGGATTTCACTGTATATATAAGTGAGTGTTCCAGCAAGATTTAGTGAGCGCGACATCATGTGATAGTTATAGAATGTTTTGCGGAAGATTTTTACTGTATAAATGAGTGTTCTAGCAAGAGTTAGTGAGGGTGACATCATGTGATAGTTACAGAACGTTTTGTGAAAGCTTTCACAGTATATATAAGTGAGTGTTCTAGCAAGAGTTAGTGAGGGCGACATCATGTGATAGATATAGAATGTTTTGTGGAAGATTTCACTGTATATATAAGTGAGTGTACTAGCAAGAGTTAGTGAGGTTGACATCATTTGATAGTTATAGAATGTTTTGTGGAAGATTTCACTTTATATATAAGTGAGTGGTCTAGCAAGAGTTAGTGAGGGCGACATCATGTGATAGTTATAGAATGTTTTGTGGCAGATTTCACTCTATATATAAGTGAGTGTTCTAGCAAGAGTTAGTGAGGGTGACATCATGTGATAGTTACAGAACGTTTTGTGAAAGCTTTCACAGTATATATAAGTGAGTGTTCTAGCAAGAGTTAGTGAGGGCGACATCATGTGATAGATATAGAATGTTTTGTGGAAGATTTCACTGTATACATAAGTGAGTGTTCTAGCAAGAGTTACTGAGGTTGACATCATTTGATAGTTAGAGAATTTTTGTGGAAGATTTCACTTTATATATAAGTGATTTCTAGCAAGAGTTAGTGAGGGCGACATCATGTGTTACTTATAGAATGTTTTGTGGAAGATTTCACTGTATATATAGGTGAGTGTTCTTGCAAGAGTTAGTGAGGGCGACATCATGTGATAGTTACAGAATGTTTTGTGGAAGATTTCACTGTATATATAAGTGAGTGTTCCAGCAAGAGTTAGTGAGGGCGACATCATGTGATAGTTACAGAATGTTTTGTGGAAGATTTCACTGTATATATAAGTGAGTGATCTTGCAAGAGTTAGTGAGGGCGACATCATGTGATAGTTATAGAATGTTTTGAGGAAGATTTAACTGTATATATAAGTGAGTGTTCTAGCAAGAGTTAGTGAGGGCGACATCATGTGATAGTTATAGAATGTTTTGCGGAAGATTTTTACTGTATAAATAAGTGAGTGTACTAGCATGAGTTAGTGAGGGCGACATCATGTGATAGTTATAGAATGATTTGTGGAAGATTTCACTGTATATAAAAGTGAGTATTGTAGCAAGAGTTAGTGAGGGCGACATCATGTGATAGTTATAGAATGTATTGCGGATTATTTCACTGAAGATATAAGTGAGTGTTCTTGCAAGAGTTAGTGAGGGTGACATCAAGTGATAGTTATATAATGTTTTGAGGAAGATTTCACTGAATATCTAAGTGAGTGATCTTGCAAAAGTTAGTGAGGGTGACATCATGTGATAGTTATAGAATGTTTTGAGGAAGATTTCACTGTATATATAAGTGAGTGTTCTAGCAAGAGTTAGTGAGGGCGACATCATGTAATAGTTATAGAATGTTTTGTGGAAGATTTCAGTGTATATATAAGTGAGTGCTCTAGTAAGAGTTAGTGAGGGTGACATCAAGTGATAGTTATAGAATGTATTGTGGAAGATTTCACTGTATATATAAGTGAGCGTTCTAGTAAGAGTTAGTGAGGGTGACATCATGTGATAGTTATAGAATGTTTTGTGGAAGATTTCACTGTTTATATAAGTGAGTGTTCCAGCAAAAGTTAGTGAGGGTGACATCATGTGATAGTTACAGAATGTTTTGTGAAAGCTTTCACAGTATATATAAGTGAGTGTTCTAGCAAGAGCTAGTGAGGGCGACATCATGTGATAGATATAGTATGTTTTGTGGAAGATTTCACTGTATATATAAGTGAGTGTTCTAGCAAGAGTTAGTGAGGTTGACATCATTTGATAGTTAGAGAATGTTTTGTGGAAGATTTCACTTTATATATAAGTGAGTGTTCTAGCAAGAGATAGTGAGGGCGACATCATGTGATAGTTATAGAATGTTTTGCGGAAGATTTCACTGTATATATAGGTGAGTGTTCTAGCAAGAGTTAGTGAGGGCGACATCATGTGATAGTTATAGAATGTTTTGCGGAAGATTTCACTGTATATATAAGTGAGTGTTCTAGCAAGAGATAGTGAGGGCGACATCATGTGATAGTTATAGAATGTTTTGCGGAAGATTTCACTGTATATATAGGTGAGTGTTCTAGCAAGAGTTAGTGAGGGCGACATCATGTGATAGTTATAGAATGTTTTGCGGATGCTTTCACTGTATATATAAGTGAGTGTTCTAGCAAGAGATAGTGAGGGCTACATCATGTGATGGTTATAGAATGTTTAGCGGAAGATTTCACTGTATATATAAGTGAGTGTTCTAGCAAGAGATAGTGAGGGCGACATCATGTGATAGTTATAGAATGTTTTACGGAAGATTTCACTGTATATATATGTGAGTGTTCTAGCAAGAGTTAGTGAGGGCAACATCATGTGATAGTTATAGAATGTTTTGCGGAAGATTTCACTGTATATATAAGTGAGTGTTCTAGCAAGAAATAGTGAGGGCGACATCATGTGATAGTTATAGAATGTTTTGCGGAAGATTTCACTGTATATATAAGTGAGTGATCTTGCAAGAGTTAGTGAGGGCGACATCATGTGATAGTTATAGAATGTTTTGAGGAAGATTTAACTGTATATATAAGTGAGTGATCTTGCAAGAGATAGTGAGGGCGACATCATGTGATAGTTATAGAATGTTTTGCGTAAGATTTCACTGTATATATAAGTGAGTGTTCTAGCAAGAGTTAAAGAGGGCGACATCATGTGATAGTTACAGAATGTTTTGTGGAAGATTTCACTTTATATATAAGTGAGTGTTCTAGCAAGAGTTAGTGAGGGCGACATCATGTGATAGTCACAGAATGTTTTGTGGAAGATTTCACTGTATATATGAGTGAATGATCTTGCAAGGGTTAGTGAGGGCGACATCATGTGATTGTTATAAAATGTTCTTAGGAAGATTTCACTGTATATATATATATATAAGTGAGTGATCTTGCAAGGGTTAGTGAGGGCGACATCATGTGATTGTTATAAAATGTTCCTAGGAAGATTTCACTGTATATATAAGTGAGTGATCTTGCAAGGGTTAGTGAGGGCGACATCATGTGATTGTTATAAAATGTTCTTAGGAAGATTTCACTGTATATACATAAGTGAGTGATCTTGCAAGGGTTAGTGAGGGCGACATCATGTGATTGTTATAAAATGTTCCTAGGAAGATTTCACTGTATATATAAGTGAGTGATCTTCAAGAGATAATGAAGGTGTTATCATGTGATAGTTCTAGAATATTCTGAGGAAGATTTCACTGTATATATAAGTGAGTGATCTTCAAGAGATAGTGAGCGTGACATCAAGTGACAGTTATATAATGTTTTGAGGAAGATTTCACTGTATATATAAGTGAGTGTTCTAGCAAGAGATAGTGGGGGCGACATCATGTGATAGATATAGAATGTTCCTAGGAAGATTTCACTGTATATATAAGTGAGTGATTTTGCAAGAGTTAGTGAGGGCGACATCATGTGATTGTTATAGAATATTCCTAGAAAGATTTCACTCTATATATAAGTGAGCGTTCTAGCAAGAGTTAGTGAGGGTGACATCATGTGACTGTTATAGAATGTTCCTAGGAAGATTTCACTGTATATATAAGTGAGTGTACTAGCAGGAGTTAGTGAGGGTCACATCATGTTGCTGTTATAGAATGTTCCTAATAAATTCCACTGTACATATAAGTGAGTGTACTAGCAGGAGTTAGTGACGGCGACATCATGTTGCTGTTATAGAATGTTCCTAATAAATTCCACTGTACATATAAGTGAGTGTACTAGCAGGAGTTAGTGAGGGTGACATCATGTGACTGTTATAGAATGTTCCTAATAAATTCCACTGTACATATAAGTGAGTGTACTAGCAGGAGTTAGTGAGGGCGACATCATGTGACTGTTATAGAATGTTCCTAATAAATTCCACTGTATATATAAGTGAGTGTACTAGCAGGAGTTAGTGAGGGCGACATCATGTGACTGTTATAGAATGTTCCTAATAAATTTCACTGTACATATAAGTGAGTGTACTAGCAGGAGTTAGTGAGGGCGACATAATGTTGTTGTTATAGAATCTTCCTAATAAATTCCACTGTATATATAAGTGAGTGTACTAGCAGGAGTTAGTGAGGGCGACATCATGTTGCTGTTATAGAATGTTCCTAATAAATTCCACTGTACATATAAGTGAGTGTACTAGCAGGAGTTAGTGAGGGCGACATCATGTTGCTGTTATAGAATGTTCCTAGGAAGATTTCACTGTATATATAAGTGAGTGTACTAGCAGGAGTTGGTAAGGGCGACATCATATTGTTGTTATAGAATGTTCCTAGGAAGATTTCACTGTATATATAAGTGAGTGTACTAGCAGGAGTTGGTAAGCGCGACATCATGTTGCTGTTATAGAATGTTCCTAGGAAGATTTCACTGTATATATAAGTGAGTGTACTAGCAGGAGTTAGTGAGGGCGACATCATGTTGCTGTTATAGAATGTTCCTAGGAAGATTTCACTGTATATATAAGTGAGTGTACTAGCAGGAGTTGGTAAGGGCGACATCATGTTGCTGTTATAGAATGTTCCTAGGAAGATTTCACTGATAATATAAGTGAGTGTACTAGCAGGAGTTAGTGAGGGCGACATCATGTTGCTGTTATAGAATGTTCCTAGGAAGATTTCACTGTATATATAAGTGAGTGTACTAGCAGGAGTTGGTAAGGGCGACATCATGTTGCTGTTATAGAATGTTCCTAGGAACATTTTTCTGTATATATAAGTGAGTGTACTAGCAGGAGTTAGTAAGGGTGACATCATGTTGTTGTTATAGAATGTTCCTAGGAAGATTTCACTGTATATATAAGTGAGTGTACTAGCAGGAGTTAGTAAGGGTGACATCATGTTGTTGTTGTAGAATGTTCCTAGGAAGATTTCACTGTATATATAAGTGAGTGTACTAGCAGGAGTTAGTAGGGGCGACATCATGTTGTTGTTATAGAATGTTCCTAGGAAACTTCCACTGTATATATAAGTGAGTGTACTAGCAGGAGTTGGTAAGGGCGACATCATGTTGCTGTTATAGAATGTTCCTAGGAACATTTTTCTGTATATATAAGTGAGTGTACTAGCAGGAGTTAGTAAGGGTGACATCATGTTGTTGTTATAGAATGTTCCTAGGAAGATTTCACTGTATATATAAGTGAGTGTACTAGCAGGAGTTAGTAAGGGTGACATCATGTTGTTGTTGTAGAATGTTCCTAGGAAGATTTCACTGTATATATAAGTGAGTGTACTAGCAGGAGTTAGTAGGGGCGACATCATGTTGTTGTTATAGAATGTTCCTAGGAAACTTCCACTGTATATATAAGTGAGTGTACTAGCTGGAGTTAGTAAGGGCGACATCATGTTGTTGTTGTAGAATGTTCCTAGGAAGATTTCACTGTATATATAAGTGAGTGTACCAGCAGGAGTTAGTAAGGGCGACATCATGTTGTTGTTATAGAATGTTCCTAGGAAACTACCACTGTATATATAAGTGAGTGTACTAGCTGGAGTTAGTAAGGGTGACATCATGTTGTTGTTGTAGAATGTTCCTAGGAAGATTTCACTGTATATATAAGTGAGTGTACTAGCAGGAGTTAGTAGGGGCGACATCATGTTGTTGTTATAGAATGTTCCTAGGAAACTTCCACTGTATATATAAGTGAGTGTACTAGCAGGAGTTGGTAAGGGCGACATCATGTTGCTGTTATAGAATGTTCCTAGGAACATTTTTCTGTATATATAAGTGAGTGTACTAGCAGGAGTTAGTAAGGGTGACATCATGTTGTTGTTATAGAATGTTCCTAGGAAGATTTCACTGTATATATAAGTGAGTGTACTAGCAGGAGTTAGTAAGGGTGACATCATGTTGTTGTTGTAGAATGTTCCTAGGAAGATTTCACTGTATATATAAGTGAGTGTACTAGCAGGAGTTAGTAGGGGCGACATCATGTTGTTGTTATAGAATGTTCCTAGGAAGATTTCACTGTATATATAAGTGAGTGTACTAGCTGGAGTTAGTAAGGGCGACATCATGTTGTTGTTGTAGAATGTTCCTAGGAAAATTCCACTGTATATATAAGTGAGTGTACTAGCAGGAGTTAGTAGGGGCGACATCATGTTGTTGTTGTAGAATGTTCCTAGGAAAATTCCACTGTATATATAAGTGAGTGTACTAGCAGGAGTTAGTAAGGGTGACATCATGTTGTTGTTGTAGAATGTTCCTAGGAAAATTCCACTGTATATATAAGTGAGTGTACTAGCAGGAGTTAGTAGGGGCGACATCATGTTGTTGTTATAGAATGTTCCTAGGAAGATTTCACTGTATATATAAGTGAGTGTACTAGCTGGAGTTAGTAAGGGCGACATCATGTTGTTGTTGTAGAATGTTCCTAGGAAGATTTCACTGTATATATAAGTGAGTGTACCAGCAGGAGTTAGTAAGGGCGACATCATGTTGTTGTTATAGAATGTTCCTAGGAAACTTCCACTGTATATATAAGTGAGTGTACTAGCTGGAGTTAGTAAGGGTGACATCATGTTGTTGTTGTAGAATGTTCCTAGGAAGATTTCACTGTATATATAAGTGAGTGTACTAGCAGGAGTTAGTAGGGGCGACATCATGTTGTTGTTATAGAATGTTCCTAGGAAACTTCCACTGTATATATAAGTGAGTGTACTAGCTGGAGTTAGTAAGGGCGACATCATGTGATTGTTATAGAATGTTCCTAGGAAAATTCCACTGTATATATAAGTGAGTGTACCAGCAGGAGTTAGTAAGGGCGACATCATGTTGTTGTTATAGAATGTTCCTAGGAAATATCCACTGTATATATAAGTGAGTGTAGCAGCAAGAGTTAGTAAGGGGCGACATCATGTTGTTCTTATAGAATATTCCTAGGAAAATTCCACTGTATATATAAGTGAGTGTACCAGCAGGAGTTAGTAAGGGCGACATCATGTTGTTGTTATAGAATATTCCTAGGAAAATTCCACTGTATATATAAGTGAGTGTACCAGCAGGAGTTAGTAAGGGCGACATCATGTTGTTGTTATAGAATATTCCTAGGAAAATTCCACTGTATATATAAGTGAGTGTACCAGCAGAAGTTAGTAAGGGTGACATCATGTTGTTGTTATAGAATATTCCTAGGAAAATTCCACTGTATATATAAGTGAGTGTACCAGCAGGAATTAGTAAGGGCAACATCATGTTGTTGTTATAGAATATTCCTAGGAAAATTCCACTGTATATAAAAGTGAGTGTACTAGCAGGAGTTAGTTAGGGCGACATCATGTTGTTGTTATAGAATGTTCCTAGGAAGATTTCACTGTATATATAAGTGGGTGATCTTGCAAGAGTTAGTGAGGGCGATATCATAAGATAGTTATAAAATGTTCTGTGGAAGATTTAAGTGTATATGTAAGTGTGTTTTCTTGCAACAGTGTGTGACTGCGACATCATAAGATAGTTATAGAATGTTCTGTGGAAGATTTCAGCGTATATATAAGTGAATGCTCTTGCAAGAGTTACTGAGGACAACATCAAGTGATAGTTATAGATCGTTCCTATGCTGATTTCACTCGATATATAACGGAGCGTTCTAGCAAGAGTTAGTGAGGGCGACATCAAGTGATAGTTATAGAATGTTTTGTGGAAAATTCCATTGTATATGTAAGTGAGTGTTCTAGCAAGAGTTAACAGCGCGAGATGATGTGATTGTTATTGAATGTTTTGCTGAAGCTTTCACTGTATATATAAGTGAGTGATCTTGCAAGATTTAGTGAGGGTAACATCATATGATAGTTATAGAATGTTTTGCGGAAGATTTTACCGTATATATAAGTGAGTGATCTTGCAAGAGTTAGTGAGGGCGACATCATGTGATAGTTATAGATTGTTTTAAGGAAGATTTCAATGTATATATAAGTGAGTGTTCTAGCAAGAGTTAGTGAGGGCGACATCATGTGATTGTTATAGAATGTTCCTATGAAGATTTCCCTGGATATATAACTGAGTGTTCTAGAACAAGTTAGTGAGGGTGACATCCTGTGATAGATAGAGAATGTTTTGTGGAAGATTTCACTGTATATATAAGTGACTGTTCCAGCAAGAGTTAGTGAGGGCGACATCATGTGATAGTTATTGAATGTTTTGTGGAGGATTTCACTGTATATATAAGTGAGTGTTCTAGCAAGAGTTAGTGAGGGCGACATCATGTGATAGTTATAGAATGTATTGCGGAGGATTTCACTGAAGATATAAGTGAGTGTTCTTGCAAGAGTTAGTGAGGGTGACATCAAGTGATAGTTATATAATGTTTTGAGGAAGATTTCACTGAATATCTAAGTGAGTGATCTTGCAAAAGTTAGTGAGGGTGACATCATGTGATAGTTATAGAATGTTTTGAGGAAGATTTCACTGTATATATAAGTGAGTGTTCTAGCAAGAGTTAGTGAGGGCGACATCATGTAATAGTTATAGAATGTTTTGTGGAAGATTTCAGTGTATATATAAGTGAGTGCTCTAGTAAGAGTTAGTGAGGGTGACATCAAGTGATAGTTATAGAATGTATTGTGGAAGATTTCACTGTATATATAAGTGAGCGTTCTAGTAAGAGTTAGTGAGGGTGACATCATGTGATAGTTATAGAATGTTTTGTGGAAGATTTCACTGTTTATATAAGTGAGTGTTCCAGCAAAAGTTAGTGAGGGTGACATCATGTGATAGTTACAGAATGTTTTGTGAAAGCTTTCACAGTATATATAAGTGAGTGTTCTAGCAAGAGTTAGTGAGGGCGACATCATGTGATAGATATAGTATGTTTTGTGGAAGAATTTCACTGTATATATAAGTGAGTGTTCTAGCAAGAGTTAGTGAGGTTGACATCATTTGATAGTTAGAGAATGTTTTGTGGAAGATTTCACTTTATATATAAGTGAGTGTTCTAGCAAGAGATAGTGAGGGCGACATCATGTGATAGTTATAGAATGTTTTGCGGAAGATTTCACTGTATATATAGGTGAGTGTTCTAGCAAGAGTTAGTGAGGGCGACATCATGTGATAGTTATAGAATGTTTTGCGGAAGATTTCACTGTATATATAAGTGAGTGTTCTAGCAAGAGATAGTGAGGGCGACATCATGTGATAGTTATAGAATGTTTTGCGGAAGATTTCACTGTATATATAGGTGAGTGTTCTAGCAAGAGTTAGTGAGGGCGACATCATGTGATAGTTATAGAATGTTTTGCGGATGCTTTCACTGTATATATAAGTGAGTGTTCTAGCAAGAGATAGTGAGGGCTACATCATGTGATGGTTATAGAATGTTTAGCGGACGATTTCACTGTATATATAAGTGAGTGTTCTAGCAAGAGATAGTGAGGGCGACATCATGTGATAGTTATAGAATGTTTTACGGAAGATTTCAATGTATATATAGGTGAGTGTTCTAGCAAGAGTTAGTGAGGGCAACATCATGTGATAGTTATAGAATGTTTTGTGGAAGATTTCACTGTATATATAAGTGAGTGTTCTAGCAAGAAATAGTGAGGGCGACATCATGTGATAGTTATAGAATGTTTTGCGGAAGATTTCACTGTATATATAAGTGAGTGATCTTGCAAGAGTTAGTGAGGGCGACATCATGTGATAGTTATAGAATGTTTTGAGGAAGATTTAACTGTATATATAAGTGAGTGATCTTGCAAGAGATAGTGAGGGCGACATCATGTGATAGTTATAGAATGTTTTGCGTAAGATTTCACTGTATATATAAGTGAGTGTTCTAGCAAGAGTTAAAGAAAGCGACATCATGTGATAGTTACAGAATGTTTTGTGGAAGATTTCACTTTATATATAAGTGAGTGTTCTAGCAAGAGTTAGTGAGGGCGACATCATGTGATAGTCACAGAATGTTTTGTGGAAGATTTCACTGTATATATGAGTGAATGATCTTGCAAGGGTTAGTGAGGGCGACATCATGTGATTGTTATAAAATGTTCTTAGGAAGATTTCACTGTATATATACATATATAAGTGAGTGATCTTGCAAGGGTTAGTGAGGGCGACATCATGTGATTGTTATAAAATGTTCCTAGGAAGATTTCAATGTATATATAAGTGAGTGATCTTGCAAGGGTTAGTGAGGGCGACATCATGTGATTGTTATAAAATGTTCTTAGGAAGATTTCACTGTATATACATAAGTGAGTGATCTTGCAAGGGTTAGTGAGGGCGACATCATGTGATTGTTATAAAATGTTCCTAGGAAGATTTCACTGTATATATAAGTGAGTGATCTTCAAGAGATAATGAAGGTGTTATCATGTGATAGTTCTAGAATATTCTGAGGAAGATTTCACTGTATATATAAGTGAGTGATCTTCAAGAGATAGTGAGCGTGACATCAAGTGACAGTTATATAATGTTTTGAGGAAGATTTCACTGTATATATAAGTGAGTGTTCTAGCAAGACATAGTGGGGGTGACATCATGTGATAGTTATAGAATGTTCTGTGGAAGATTTCACTGTTTATATAAGTGAGTGTTCTAGCAAGAGTTAGTGAGGGCGACATCATGTGATAGATATAGAATGTTCCTAGGAAGATTTCACTGTATATATAAGTGAGTGATTTTGCAAGAGTTAGTGAGGGCGACATCATGTGATTGTTATAGAATATTCCTAGAAAGATTTCACTCTATATATAAGTGAGCGTTCTAGCAAGAGTTAGTGAGGGTGACATCATGTGACTGTTATAGAATGTTCCTAGGAAGATTTCACTGTATATATAAGTGAGTGTACTAGCAGGAGTTAGTGAGGGCGACATCATGTTGCTGTTATAGAATGTTCCTAATAAATTCCACTGTACATATAAGTGAGTGTACTAGCAGGAGTTAGTGAGGGCGACATCATGTTGTTGTTATAGAATCTTCCTAATAAATTCCACTGTATATATAAGTGAGTGTACTAGCAGGAGTTAGTGAGGGCGACATCATGTTGTTGTTATAGAATCTTCCTAATAAATTCCACTGTACATATAAGTGAGTGTACTAGCAGGAGTTAGTGAGGGCGACATCATGTTGTTGTTATAGAATCTTCCCAATAAATTCCACTGTATATATAAGTGAGTGTACTAGCAGGAGTTAGTGAGGGCGACATCATGTTGCTGTTATAGAATGTTCCTAATAAATTCCACTGTATATATAAGTGAGTGTACTAGCAGGAGTTAGTGAGGGCGACATCATGTTGCTGTTATAGAATGTTCCTAATAAATTCCACTGTACATATAAGTGAGTGTACTAGCAGGAGTTAGTGAGGGCGACATCATGTTGTTGTTATAGAATCTTCCTAATAAATTCCACTGTATATATAAGTGAGTGTACTAGCAGGAGTTAGTGAGGGCGACATCATGTTGCTGTTATAGAATGTTCCTAATAAATTCCACTGTACATATAAGTGAGTGTACTAGCAGGAGTTAGTGAGGGCGACATCATGTTGCTGTTATAGAATGTTCCTAGGAAGATTTCACTGTATATATAAGTGAGTGTACTAGCAGGAGTTGGTAACGGCGACATCATGTTGTTGTTATAGAATGTTCCTAGGAACATTTTTCTGTATATATAAGTGAGTGTACTAGCAGGAGTTAGTAAGGGTGACATCATGTTGTTGTTGTAGAATGTTCCTAGGAAGATTTCACTGTATATATAAGTGAGTGTACTAGCAGGAGTTAGTAGGGGCGACATCATGTTGTTGTTATAGAATGTTCCTAGGAAACTTCCACTGTATATATAAGTGAGTGTACTAGCTGGAGTTAGTAAGGGCGACATCATGTGATTGTTATAGAATGTTCCTAGGAAAATTCCACTGTATATATAAGTGAGTGTACCAGCAGGAGTTAGTAAGGGCGACATCTAGTTGTTGTTATAGAATGTTCCTAGGAAAATTCCACTGTATATATAAGTGAGTGTACCAGCAAGAGTTAGTAAGGGGCGACATCATGTTGTTGTTATAGAATATTCCTAGGAAAATTCCACTGTATATATAAGTGAGTGTACCAGCAGGAGTTAGTAAGGGCGACATCATGTTGTTGTTGTTATAGAATATTCCTAGGAAAATTCCACTGTATATATAAGTGAGTGTACCAGCAGGAGTTAGTAAGGGCGACATCATGTTGTTGTTATAGAATATTCCTAGGAAAATTCCACTGTATATATAAGTGAGTGTACCAGCAGAAGTTAGTAAGGGTGACATCATGTTGTTGTTATAGAATATTCCTAGGAAAATTCCACTGTATATATAAGTGAGTGTACCAGCAGGAATTAGTAAGGGCAACATCATGTTGTTGTTATAGAATATTCCTAGGAAAATTCCACTGTATATAAAAGTGAGTGTACTAGCAGGAGTTAGTTAGGGCGACATCATGTTGTTGTTATAGAATGTTCCTAGGAAGATTTCACTGTATATATAAGTGGGTGATCTTGCAAGAGTTAGTGAGGGCGATATCATAAGATAGTTATAAAATGTTCTGTGGAAGATTTAAGTGTATATGTAAGTGTGTTTTGTTGCAACAGTGTGTGACTGCGACATCATAAGATAGTTATAGAATGTTTTGTGGAAGATTTCAGCGTATATATAAGTGAATGCTCTTGCAAGAGTTACTGAGGACAACATCAAGTGATAGTTATAGATCGTTCCTATGCTGATTTCACTCGATATATAACGGAGCGTTCTAGCAAGAGTTAGTGAGGGCGACATCAAGTGATAGTTATAGAATGTTTTGTGGAAAATTCCATTGTATATGGAAGTGAGTGTTCTAGCAAGAGTTAACAGGGCGAGATGATGTGATTGTTATTGAATGTTTTGCTGAAGCTTTCACTGTATATATAAGTGAGTGATCTTGCAAGATTTAGTGAGGGTAACATCATGTGATAGTTATAGAATGTTTTGCGGAAGATTTTACCGTATATATAAGTGAGTGATCTTGCAAGAGTTAGTGAGGGCGACATCATGTGATAGTTATAGATTGTTTTAAGGAAGATTTCAATGTATATATAAGTGAGTGTTCTAGCAAGAGTTAGTGAGGGCGACATCATGTGATTGTTATAGAATGTTCCTATGAAGATTTCCCTGGATATATAACTGAGTGTTCTAGAACAAGTTAGTGAGGGTGACATCCTGTGATAGATAGAGAATGTTTTGTGGAAGATTTCACTGTATATATAAGTGACTGTTCCAGCAAGAGTTAGTGAGGGCGACATCATGTGATAGTTATTGAATGTTTTGTGGAGGATTTCACTGTATATATAAGTGAGTGTTCTAGCAAGAGTTAGTGAGGGTGACATCATGTGATAGTTAGAGAATGTTTTGTGGAAGATTTCACTGTATATATAAGTGACTGTTCAAGCAAGAGTTAGTGAGGGCGACATCATGTGATAGTTATTGAATGTTTTTTGAGGATTTCACTGTATATATAAGTGAGTGTTCCAGCAAGATTTAGTGTGCGCGACATCATGTGATAGTTATAGAATGTTTTGCGGAAGATTTTTACTGTATAAATGAGTGTTCTATCAAGAGTTAGTTAGGGCGATATCATGTGATAGTTATAGAATGTTTTGTGGCAGATTTCACTCTATATATAAGTGAGTGTTCCAGCAAGAGTTAGTGAGGGTGACATCATGTGATAGTTACAGAACGTTTTGTGATAGCTTTCACAGTATATATAAGTGAGTGTTCTAGCAAGAGTTAGTGAGGGCGACATCATGTGATAGATATAGAATGTTTTGTGGAAGATTTCACTGTATATATAAGTGAGTGTTCTAGCAAGAGTTAGTGAGGTTGACATCATTTGATAGTTACAGAATGTTTTGTGGAAGATTTCACTTTATATATAAGTGAGTGTTCTAGCAAGAGTTAGTGAGGGCGACATCATGTGTTACTTATAGAATGTTTTGTGGAAGATTTCACTGTATATATAGGTGAGTGTTCTAGCAAGAGTTAGTGAGGGCGACATCATGTGATAGTTATAGAATGTTTTGTGGAAGATTTCACTGTATATATAGGTCAGTGTACGAGCAAGAGTTAGTGAGGGCGACAACATGTGTTAGTTATAGAATGTTTTGTGGAAGATTTCACTGTTTATATATAGGTGAGTGTTCCAGCAAGAGTTAGTGAGGGCGACATCATGTGATAGAGAATGTTTTGTGGAAGATTTCACTGTATATCTAAGTGAGTGATCTTGCAAGAGTTAGTGAGGGCGACATCATGTGATAGTTATAGACGGTTTTGAGAAAGATTTAACTGTATATATAAGTGAGTGTTCTAGCAAGAGTTAGTGAGGCGACATCATGTGATAGTTATAGAATGTTTTGCGGAAGATTTTTACTGTATAAATAAGTGAGTGTTCTAGCATGAGTTAGTGAGGGCGACATCATGTGATAGTTATAGAATGATTTGTGGAAGATTTAACTGTATATATAAGTGAGTATTGTAGCAAGAGTTACTGAGGGCGACATCATGTGATAGTTATAGAAAGTTTTGCGGAGGATTTCACTGAAGATATAAGTCAGTGTTCTTGCAAGAGTTAGCGAGGGTGACATCAAGTGATAGTTATATAATGTTTTGAGGAAGATTTCACTGAATATCTAAGTAAGTGATCTTGCAAAAGTTAGTGAGGGTGACATCATGTGATAGTTATAGAATGTTTTGAGGAAGATTTCACTGTATATATAAGTGAGTGTTCTAGCAAGAGTTAGTGAGGGCGACATCATGTAATAGTTATAGAATGTTTTGTGGAAGATTTCAGTGTATATATAAGTGAGTGTTCTAGTAAGAGTTAGTGAGGGTGACATCAAGTGATAGTTATAGAATGTATTGTGGAAGATTTCACTGTATATATAAGTGAGCGTTCTAGTAAGAGTTAGTGAGGGTAAGATCATGTGATAGTTATAGAATGTTTTGTGGAAGATTTCACTGTTTATATAAGTGAGTGTTGCAGCAAAAGTTAGTGAGGGTGACATCATTTGATAGTTACAGAATGTTTTGTGAAAGCTTTCACAGTATATATAAGTGAGTGTTCTAGCAAGAGTTAGTGAGGGCGACATCATGTGATAGATATAGAATGTTTTGTTGGAAGATTTCACTGTATATATAAGTGAGTGTTCTAGCAAGAGTTAGTGAGGTTGACATCATTTGATAGTTAGAGAATGTTTTGTGGAAGATTTCACTTCATATATAAGTGAGTGTTCTAGCAAGAGATAGTGAGGGCGACATCATGTCATAGTTATAGAATGTTTTGTTGAAGATTTCACTGTATATATAGGTGAGTGTTCTAGCAAGAGTTAGTGAGGGCGACATCATGTGATAGTTATAGAATGTTTTGCGGAAGATTTCACTGTATATATAGGTGAGTGTTCTAGCAAGAGTTAGTGAGGGCAACATCATGTGATAGTTATAGAATGTTTTGCGGAAGATTTCACTGTATATATAAGTGAGTGTTCTAGCAAGAAATAGTGAGGGCGACATCATGTGATAGTTATAGAATGTTTTGCGGAAGATTTCACTGTATATATAAGTGAGTGATCTTGCAAGAGTTAGTGAGGGCGACATCATGTGATAGTTATAGAATGTTTTGAGGAAGATTTAACTGTATATATAAGTGAGTGATCTTGCAAGAGATAGTGAGGGCGACATCATGTGATAGTTATAGAATGTTTTGCGTAAGATTTCACTGTATATATAAGTGAGTGTTCTAGCAAGAGTTAGTGAGGGCGACGTCATGTGATAGTCACAGAATGTTTTGTGGAAGATTTCACTTTATATATAAGTGAGTGTTCTAGCAAGAGTTAGTGAGGGCGACATCATGTGATAGTCACAGAATGTTTTGTGGAAGATTTCACTGTATATATGAGTGAGTGATCTTGCAAGGGTTAGTGAGGTCGACATCATGTGATTGTTATAAAATGTTCTTAGGAAGATTTCACTGTATATATATATATAAGTGAGTGATCTTGCAAGAGTTTGTGAGGGCGACATCATGTGATAGTTATAGAATGTTTTGTGGAAGATTTCACTGTATATATAAGTGAGTGTTCCTGCAAGAGATAATGAAGGTGTTATCATGTGATAGTTCTAGAATATTCTGAGGAAGATTTCACTGTATATATGAGTGAGTGATCTTGCAAGGGTTAGTGAGGGCGACATCATGTGATTGTTATAAAATGTTCTTAGGAAGATTTCACTGTATATATATATATATATATATATATATATATATATATATATATATATATATATATATATATATATATATATATATAAGTGAGTGATCTTGCAAGGGTTAGTGAGGGCGACATCATGTGATTGTTATAAAATGTTCCTAGGAAGATTTCAATGTATATATATAAGTGAGTGTTCTTGCATGGGTTAGTGAGGGCGACATCATGTGATTGTTATAAAATGTTCCTAGGAAGATTTCACTGTATATATAAGTGAGTGATCTTGCAAGAGTTAATGAGGGCGACATCATGTGATTGTTATAGAATGTTCCTAGGAAGATTTCATTGTATATATGTGTGTGATCTTGCAAGGGTTAGTGAGGGTGTCATCATGGGAGTGTTTTAAAATGTTCGTAGGAAGATTTCACTGTATATATAAGGGAGTGATCTTGCAAGAGTTAGTGAGGGCGAAATCATGTGATTGTTATAAAAGGTTCCTAGGAAGATTTCACTGTATATGTAGGTGAGTGATCTTGCAAGAGTTAGTTAGGCGACATCATGTGATTGTTATAGAATGTTCCAAGGAAGATTTCACTGTATATATAAGTGAGTGATCTTGCAAGAGTTAGTGAGGGCGACATCATGTGATTGTTATAGAATGTTCCTAGGAAGATTTCACTGTATATATAAGTGAGTGATCTTGCAAGAGTTAGTGAGGGTGACATCATGTGATTGTTATAAAATGATCCTAGGAAGATTTCACTGTATATATAAGTGAGTGATCTTGCAAGAGTTAGTGAGGGTGACATCATGTGATTGTTATAGAATGTTCCTAGGAAGATTTCACTGTATATATAAGTGAGTGATCTTGCAAGAGTTAGTTAGGCGACATCATGTGATTGTTATAGAATGTTCCTAGGAAGATTTCACTGTATATATAAGTGAGTGATCTTGCAAGAGTTAGTGAGGACGACATCATGTGATTGTTATAGTATGTTTTTTGGAAGATTTCACTGTATATATAAGTGAGTGTTCTAGCAAGTGTTAGTGAGGGCGACATCATGTAATAGTTATAGAATGTTTTGTGGAAGATTTCACTGTTTATATCAGTGAGCGTTCTAGTAAGAGTTAGTGAGGGCGACATCATGTGATAATTATAGAATGTTTTGTGGAAGATTTCACTGTATATATAAGTGAGTGTTCTAGCAATAGTTAGTGAGGGTGCATCATGTGATAGTTATAGAATGTTTTGTGGAAGATTTCTTTCTATATATAAGTGAGTGTTCTAGCAAGAGTTAGTGAGGGCGAGATCATGTGATAGATATAGAATGTTCTGTGGAAGATTTCACTGTATATATAAGTGAGTGATCTTGCAAGAGTTAGTGAGGGCGACATCATGTGATTGTTATAGAATGTTCTTTGGAAGATTTCACTGTATATATAAGTCAGTGATCTTGCAAGAGTTAGTGAGGGCGACATCATGTGATAGATATAGAATGTTTGAGGAAGATTACACTGTATATATAAGTCAGCGATCTTGCAAAAGTTAGTGAGGGTGACATCATGTGATAGTTATAGAATGTTTTGAGGACGATTTCACTGTATATATAAGTGAGTGTTCTAGCAAGAGTTAGTGAGGGCGACATCATATGATAGTTATAGAATGTTTTGAGGAAGATTTCACTGTATATAGAAGTGAGTGTTCTAGCAATAGTTAGTGAGGGTGCATCATGTGATAGTTATAGAATGTTTTGTGGAAGATTTCTTTCTATATATAAGTGAGTGTTCTAGCAAGAGTTAGTGAGGGCGACATCATGTGATAGATATAGTATGTTTTGTGGAAGATTTCACTGTATATATAAGTGAGTGTTCTAGCAAGAGTTAGTGAGGTTGACATCATTTGATAGTTAGAGAATGTTTTGTGGAAGATTTCACTTTATATATAAGTGAGTGTTCTAGCAAGAGATAGTGAGGGCGACATCATATGATAGTTATAGAATGTTTTGCGGAAGATTTCACTGTATATATAGGTGAGTGTTCTAGCAAGAGTTAGTGAGGGCGACATCATGTGATAGTTATAGAATGTTTTGCGGAAGATTTCACTGTATATATAAGTGAGTGTTCTAGCAAGAGATAGTGAGGGCGACATCATGTGATAGTTATAGAATGTTTTGCGGAAGATTTCACTGTATATATAGGTGAGTGTTCTAGCAAGAGTTAGTGAGGGCGACATCATGTGATAGTTATAGAATGTTTTGCGAATGCTTTCACTGTATATATAAGTGAGTGTTCTAGCAAGAGATAGTGAGGGCTACATCATGTGATGGTTATAGAATGTTTAGCGGAAGATTTCACTGTATATATAAGTGAGTGTTCTAGCAAGAGATAGTGAGGGCGACATCATGTGATAGTTATAGAATGTTTTACGGAAGATTTCAATGTATATATAGGTGAGTGTTCTAGCAAGAGTTAGTGAGGGCAACATCATGTGATAGTTATAGAATGTTTTGAGGAAGATTTAACTGTATATATAAGTGAGTGATCTTGCAAGAGATAGTGAGGGCGACATCATGTGATAGTTATAGAATGTTTTGCGTAAGATTTCACTGTATATATAAGTGAGTGTTCTAGCAAGAGTTAAAGAGGGCGACATCATGTGATAGTTACAGAATGTTTTGTGGAAGATTTCACTTTATATATAAGTGAGTGTTCTAGCAAGAGTTAGTGAGGGCGACATCATGTGATAGTCACAGAATGTTTTGTGGAAGATTTCACTGTATATATGAGTGAATGATCTTGCAAGGGTTAGTGAGGGCGACATCATGTGATTGTTATAAAATGTTCTTAGGAAGATTTCACTGTATATATATATATATATATAAGTGAGTGATCTTGCAAGGGTTAGTGAGGGCGACATCATGTGATTGTTATAAAATGTTCCTAGGAAGATTTCAATGTATATATAAGTGAGTGATCTTGCAAGGGTTAGTGAGGGCGACATCATGTGATTGTTATAAAATGTTCTTAGGAAGATTTCACTGTATATACATAAGTGAGTGATCTTGCAAGGGTTAGTGAGGGCGACATCATGTGATTGTTATAAAATGTTCCTAGGAAGATTTCACTGTATATATAAGTGAGTGATCTTCAAGAGATAATGAAGGTGTTATCATGTGATAGTTCTAGAATATTCTGAGGAAGATTTCACTGTATATATAAGTGAGTGATCTTCAAGAGATAGTGAGCGTGACATCAAGTGACAGTTATATAATGTTTTGAGGAAGATTTCACTGTATATATAAGTGAGTGTTCTAGCAAGAGATAGTGGGGGTGACATCATGTGATAGTTATAGAATGTTCTGTGGAAGATTTCACAATTTATATAAGTGAGTGTTCTAGCAAGAGTTAGTGAGGGCGACATCATGTGATAGATATAGAATGTTCCTAGGAAGATTTCACTGTATATATAAGTGAGTGATTTTGCAAGAGTTAGTGAGGGCGACATCATGTGATTGTTATAGAATATTCCTAGAAAGATTTCACTCTATATATAAGTGAGCGTTCTAGCAAGAGTTAGTGAGGGTGACATCATGTGACTGTTATAGAATGTTCCTAGGAAGATTTCACTGTATATATAAGTGAGTGTACTAGCAGGAGTTAGTGAGGGCGACATCATGTTGCTGTTATAGAATGTTCCTAATAAATTCCACTGTACATATAAGTGAGTGTACTAGCAGGAGTTAGTGAGGGCGACATCATGTTGTTGTTATAGAATCTTCCTAATAAATTCCACTGTATATATAAGTGAGTGTACTAGCAGGAGTTAGTGAGGGCGACATCATGTTGTTGTTATAGAATCTTCCTAATAAATTCCACTGTACATATAAGTGAGTGTACTAGCAGGAGTTAGTGAGGGCGACATCATGTTGTTGTTATAGAATCTTCCTAATAAATTCCACTGTATATATAAGTGAGTGTACTAGCAGGAGTTAGTGAGGGCGACATCATGTTGCTGTTATAGAATGTTCCTAATAAATTCCACTGTATATATAAGTTAGTGTACTAGCAGGAGTTAGTGAGGGCGACATCATGTTGCTGTTATAGAATGTTCCTAATAAATTCCACTGTACATATAAGTGAGTGTACTAGCAGGAGTTAGTGAGGGCGACATCATGTTGTTGTTATAGAATCTTCCTAATAAATTCCACTGTATATATAAGTGAGTGTACTAGCAGGAGTTAGTGAGGGCGACATCATGTTGCTGTTATAGAATGTTCCTAATAAATTCCACTGTACATATAAGTGAGTGTACTAGCAGGAGTTAGTGAGGGCGACATCATGTTGCTGTTATAGAATGTTCCTAGGAAGATTTCACTGTATATATAAGTGAGTGTACTAGCAGGAGTTGGTAAGGGCGACATCATGTTGTTGTTATAGAATGTTCCTAGGAACATTTTTCTGTATATATAAGTGAGTGTACTAGCAGGAGTTAGTAAGGGTGACATCATGTTGTTGTTGTAGAATGTTCCTAGGAAGATTTCACTGTATATATAAGTGAGTGTACTAGCAGGAGTTAGTAGGGGCGACATCATGTTGTTGTTATAGAATGTTCCTAGGAAACTTCCACTGTATATATAAGTGAGTGTACTAGCTGGAGTTAGTAAGGGCGACATCATGTGATTGTTATAGAATGTTCCTAGGAAAATTCCACTGTATATATAAGTGAGTGTACCAGCAGGAGTTAGTAAGGGCGACATCATGTTGTTGTTATAGAATGTTCCTAGGAAAATTCCACTGTATATATAAGTGAGTGTACCAGCAAGAGTTAGTAAGGGGCGACATCATGTTGTTGTTATAGAATATTCCTAGGAAAATTCCACTGTATATATAAGTGAGTGTACCAGCAGGAGTTAGTAAGGGCGACATCATGTTGTTGTTGTTATAGAATATTCCTAGGAAAATTCCACTGTATATATAAGTGAGTGTACCAGCAGGAGTTAGTAAGGGCGACATCATGTTGTTGTTATAGAATATTCCTAGGAAAATTCCACTGTATATATAAGTGAGTGTACCAGCAGAAGTTAGTAAGGGTGACATCATGTTGTTGTTATAGAATATTCCTAGGAAAATTCCACTGTATATATAAGTGAGTGTACCAGCAGGAATTAGTAAGGGCAACATCATGTTGTTGTTATAGAATATTCCTAGGAAAATTCCACTGTATATAAAAGTGAGTGTACTAGCAGGAGTTAGTTAGGGCGACATCATGTTGTTGTTATAAAATGTTCCTAGGAAGATTTCACTGTATATATAAGTGGGTGATCTTGCAAGAGTTAGTGAGGGCGATATCATAAGATAGTTATAAAATGTTCTGTGGAAGATTTAAGTGTATATGTAAGTGTGTTTTGTTGCAACAGTGTGTGACTGCGACATCATAAGATAGTTATAGAATGTTCTGTGGAAGATTTCAGCGTATATATAAGTGAATGCTCTTGCAAGAGTTACTGAGGACAACATCAAGTGATAGTTATAGATCGTTCCTATGCTGATTTCACTCGATATATAACGGAGCGTTCTAGCAAGAGTTAGTGAGGGCGACATCAAGTGATAGTTATAGAATGTTTTGTGGAAAATTCCATTGTATATGTAAGTGAGTGTTCTAGCAAGAGTTAACAGGGCGAGATGATGTGATTGTTATTGAATGTTTTGCTGAAGCTTTCACTGTATATATAAGTGAGTGATCTTGCAAGATTTAGTGAGGGTAACATCATGTGATAGTTATAGAATGTTTTGCGGAAGATTTTACCGTATATATAAGTGAGTGATCTTGCAAGAGTTAGTGAGGGCGACATCATGTGATAGTTATAGATTGTTTTAAGGAAGATTTCAATGTATATATAAGTGAGTGTTCTAGCAAGAGTTAGTGAGGGCGACATCATGTGATTGTTATAGAATGTTCCTATGAAGATTTCCCTGGATATATAACTGAGTGTTCTAGAACAAGTTAGTGAGGGTGACATCCTGTGATAGATAGAGAATGTTTTGTGGAAGATTTCACTGTATATATAAGTGACTGTTCCAGCAAGAGTTAGTGAGGGCGACATCGTGTGATAGTTATTGAATGTTTTGTGGAGGATTTCACTGTATATATAAGTGAGTGTTCTAGCAAGAGTTAGTGAGGGTGACATCATGTGATAGTTAGAGAATGTTTTGTGGAAGATTTCACTGTATATATAAGTGACTGTTCAAGCAAGAGTTAGTGAGGGCGACATCATGTGATAGTTATTGAATGTTTTTTGAGGGTTTCACTGTATATATAAGTGAGTGTTCCAGCAAGATTTAGTGTGCGCGACATCATGTGATAGTTATAGAATGTTTTGCGGAAGATTTTTACTGTATAAATGAGTGTTCTATCAAGAGTTAGTGAGGGCGATATCATGTGATAGTTATAGAATGTTTTGTGGCAGATTTCACTCTATATATAAGTGAGTGTTCCAGCAAGAGTTAGTGAGGGTGACATCATGTGATAGTTACAGAACGTTTTGTGATAGCTTTCACAGTATATATAAGTGAGTGTTCTAGCAAGAGTTAGTGAGGGCGACATCATGTGATAGATATAGAATGTTTTGTGGAAGATTTCACTGTATATATAAGTGAGTGTTCTAGCAAGAGTTAGTGAGGTTGACATCATTTGATAGTTACAGAATGTTTTGTGGAAGATTTCACTTTATATATAAGTGAGTGTTCTAGCAAGAGTTAGTGAGGGCGACATCATGTGTTACTTATAGAATGTTTTGTGGAAGATTTCACTGTATATATAGGTGAGTGTTCTAGCAAGAGTTAGTGAGGGCGACATCATGTGATAGTTATAGAATGTTTTGTGGAAGATTTCACTGTATATATAGGTCAGTGTACGAGCAAGAGTTAGTGAGGGCGACAACATGTGTTAGTTATAGAATGTTTTGTGGAAGATTTCACTGTATATATATATAGGTGAGTGTTCCAGCAAGAGTTAGTGAGGGCGACATCATGTGATAGAGAATGTTTTGTGGAAGATTTCACTGTATATCTAAGTGAGTGATCTTGCAAGAGTTAGTGAGGGCGACATCATGTGATAGTTATAGACGGTTTTGAGAAAGATTTAACTGTATATATAAGTGAGTGTTCTAGCATGAGTTAGTGAGGGCGACATCATGTGATAGTTATAGAATGTTTTGCGGAAGATTTTTACTGTATAAATAAGTGAGTGTTCTAGCATGAGTTAGTGAGGGCGACATCATGTGATAGTTATAGAATGATTTGTGGAAGATTTAACTGTATATATAAGTGAGTATTGTAGCAAGAGTTACTGAGGGCGACATCATGTGATAGTTATAGAATGTTTTGCGGAGGATTTCACTGAAGATATAAGTCAGTGTTCTCGCAAGAGTTAGCGAGGGTGACATCAAGTGATAGTTATATAATGTTTTGAGGAAGATTTCACTGAATATCTAAGTAAGTGATCTTGCAAAAGTTAGTGAGGGTGACATCATGTGATAGTTATAGAATGTTTTGAGGAAGATTTCACTGTATATATAAGTGAGTGTTCTAGCAAGAGTTAGTGAGGGCGACATCATGTAATAGTTATAGAATGTTTTGTGGAAGATTTCAGTGTATATATAAGTGAGTGTTCTAGTAAGAGTTAGTGAGGGTGACATCAAGTGATAGTTATAGAATGTATTGTGGAAGATTTCACTGTATATATAAGTGAGCTATCTAGTAAGAGTTAGTGAGGGTAAGATCATGTGATAGTTATAGAATGTTTTGTGGAAGATTTCACTGTTTATATAAGTGAGTGTTGCAGCAAAAGTTAGTGAGGGTGACATCATTTGATAGTTACAGAATGTTTTGTGAAAGCTTTCACAGTATATATAAGTGAGTGTTCTAGCAAGAGTTAGTGAGGGCGACATCATGTGATAGATATAGAATGTTTTGTTGGAAGATTTCACTGTATATATAAGTGAGTGTTCTAGCAAGAGTTAGTGAGGTTGACATCATTTGATAGTTAGAGAATGTTTTGTGGAAGATTTCACTTCATATATAAGTGAGTGTTCTAGCAAGAGATAGTGAGGGCGACATGATGTCATAGTTATAGAATGTTTTGTTGAAGATTTCACTGTATATATAGGTGAGTGTTCTAGCAAGAGTTAGTGAGGGCGACATCATGTGATAGTTATAGAATGTTTTGCGGAAGATTTCACTGTATATATAGGTGAGTGTTCTAGCAAGAGTTAGTGAGGGCAACATCATGTGATAGTTATAGAATGTTTTGCGGAAGATTTCACTGTATATATAAGTGAGTGTTCTAGCAAGAAATAGTGAGGGCGACATCATGTGATAGTTATAGAATGTTTTGCGGAAGATTTCACTGTATATATAAGTGAGTGATCTTGCAAGAGTTAGTGAGGGCGACATCATGTGATAGTTATAGAATGTTTTGAGGAAGATTTAACTGTATATATAAGTGAGTGATCTTGCAAGAGATAGTGAGGGCGACATCATGTGATAGTTATAGAATGTTTTGCGTAAGATTTCACTGTATATATAAGTGAGTGTTCTAGCAAGAGTTAGTGAGGGCGACGTCATGTGATAGTCACAGAATGTTTTGTGGAAGATTTCACTTTATATATAAGTGAGTGTTCTAGCAAGAGTTAGTGAGGGCGACATCATGTGATAGTCACAGAATGTTTTGTGGAAGATTTCACTGTATATATGAGTGAGTGATCTTGCAAGGGTTAGTGAGGTCGACATCATGTGATTGTTATAAAACGTTCGTAGGAAGATTTCACTGTATATATATATATATATAAGTGAGTGATCTTGCAAGAGTTTGTGAGGGCGACATCATGTGATAGTTATAGAATGTTTTGTGGAAGATTTCACTGTATATATAAGTGAGTGTTCCTGCAAGAGATAATGAAGGTGTTATCATGTGATAGTTCTAGAATATTCTGAGGAAGATTTCACTGTATATATGAGTGAGTGATCTTGCAAGGGTTAGTGAGGGCGACATCATGTGATTGTTATAAAATGTTCTTAGGAAGATTTCACTGTATATATATATATATATAAGTGAGTGATCTTGCAAGGGTTAGTGAGGGCGACATCATGTGATTGTTATAAAATGTTCTTAGGAGGATTTCACTGTATATATATATATATACATAAGTGAGTGATCTTGCAAGGGTTAGTGAGGGCGACATCATGTGATTGTTATAAAATGTTCCTAGGAAGATTTCAATGTATATATATAAGTGAGTGTTCTTGCATGGGTTAGTGAGGGCGACATCATGTGATTGTTATAAAATGTTCCTAGGAAGATTTCACTGTATATATAAGTGAGTGATCTTGCAAGAGTTAATGAGGGCGACATCATGTGATTGTTATAGAATGTTCCTAGGAAGATTTCATTGTATATATGTGTGTGATCTTGCAAGGGTTAGTGAGGGTGTCATCATGGGAGTGTTTTAAAATGTTCGTAGGAAGATTTCACTGTATATATAAGGGAGTGATCTTGCAAGAGTTAGTGAGGGCGAAATCATGTGATTGTTATAAAAGGTTCCTAGGAAGATTTCACTGTATATGTAGGTGAGTGATCTTGCAAGAGTTAGTTAGGCGACATCATGTGATTGTTATAGAATGTTCCAAGGAAGATTTCACTGTATATATAAGTGAGTGATCTTGCAAGAGTTAGTGAGGGCGACATCATGTGATTGTTATAGAATGTTCCTAGGAAGATTTCACTGTATATATAAGTGAGTGATCTTGCAAGAGTTAGTGAGGGTGACATCATGTGTTTGTTATAAAATGATCCTAGGAAGATTTCACTGTATATATAAGTGAGTGATCTTGCAAGAGTTAGTGAGGGTGACATCATGTGATTGTTATAGAATGTTCCTAGGAAGATTTCACTGTATATATAAGTGAGTGATCTTGCAAGAGTTAGTTAGGCGACATCATGTGATTGTTATAGAATGTTCCTAGGAAGATTTCACTGTATATATAAGTGAGTGATCTTGCAAGAGTTAGTGAGGACGACATCATGTGATTGTTATAGTATGTTTTTTGGAAGATTTCACTGTATATATAAGTGAGTGTTCTAGCAAGTGTTAGTGAGGGCGACATCATGTAATAGTTATAGAATGTTTTGTGGAAGATTTCACTGTTTATATCAGTGAGCGTTCTAGTAAGAGTTAGTGAGGGCGACATCATGTGATAATTATAGAATGTTTTGTGGAAGATTTCACTGTATATATAAGTGAGTGTTCTAGCAATAGTTAGTGAGGGTGCATCATGTGATAGTTATAGAATGTTCTGTGGAAGATTTCTTTCTATATATAAGTGAGTGTTCTAGCAAGAGTTAGTGAGGGCGACATCATGTGATAGATATAGAATGTTCTGTGGAAGATTTCACTGTATATATAAGTGAGTGATCTTGCAAGAGTTAGTGAGGGCGACATCATGTGATTGTTATAGAATGTTCTTTGGAAGATTTCACTGTATATATAAGTCAGTGATCTTGCAAGAGTTAGTGAGGGCGACATCATGTGATAGATATAGAATGTTTTGAGGAAGATTACACTGTATATATAAGTCAGCGATCTTGCAAAAGTTAGTGAGGGTGACATCATGTGATAGTTATAGAATGTTTTGAGGACGATTTCACTGTATATATAAGTGAGTGTTCTAGCAAGAGTTAGTGAGGGCGACATCATATGATAGTTATAGAATGTTTTGAGGAAGATTTCACTGTATATAGAAGTGAGTGTTCTAGCAAGAGTTAGTGAGGGCGACATCATGTAATAGTTATAGAATGTTTTGTGGAAGATTTCAGTGTATATATAAGTGAGTGTTCTAGTAAGAGTTAGTGAGGGTGATATCAAGTATTAGTTATAGAATGTATTGTGGAAGATTTCACTGTACATATAAGTGAGCGTTCTAGTAAGAGTTAATGAGGGCGACATCATGTGATAGTTATAGAATGTTTTGTGGAAGATTTCACTGTATATATAAGTGAGTGTTCTAGAAAGAGTTAGTGAGGGTGACATCATGTGATAGTTATAGAATGTTTTGAGGAAGATTTAACTGTATATATAAGTGAGTGATCTTGCAAGAGATAGTGAGGGCGACATCATGTGATAGTTATAGAACGTTTTGCGTAAGATTTCACTGTATATATAAGTGAGTGTTCTAGCAAGAGTTAGAGAGGGTGACATCATGTAATACTTAGAGAATGTTTTGTGGAAGAATTCACTCTATATATAAGTGAGTGTTCTAGCAAGAGTTAGTGAGGGCGACATCATGTGTTAGTTATAGAATGTTTTGAGGAAGATTTCACTGTATATATAAGTGAGTGATCTTGCAAGAGTTTGTGAGGTGACATCATGTGATTGTTATAAAATGTTCCTAGGAAGATTTCACTGTATATATAAGTGAGTGATATTGCAAGAGTTAGTGAGGTGACATCATGTGATTGTTATAAAATGTTCCTAGGCAGATTTCACTGTATATATAAGTGAGTGATCTTGTTAGAGTTAGTGAGGTGACATCATGTGATTGTTATAAAATGTTCCTAGGCAGATTTCACTGTATATATAAGTGAGTGATCTTGCAAGAGTTAGTGAGGTGACATCATGTGATTGTTATAAAATGTGCCTAGGAAGATTTCACTGTATATATAAGTGAGTCATCTTGCAAGAGTTAGTGAGGGCGACAATATGTGATTGTTATAAAATCTTCCTAGGAAGATTTCACTGTATATATAAGTGGGTGATCTTGCAAGAGTTAGTGCGGGTGACATCATGAGATTGTTATAAAATGTTCCTAGGAAGATTTCACTGTATATATAAGTGAGTGATCTTGCAAGATTTAGTGAGGCGACATCATGTAATTGTTATAAAATGTTCTTAGGAAGATTTCACTGTATATATATATAACTTGAGTGATCTTGCAAGCGTTAGTGCGGGCGACATCATGTGATTGTTATAAAATGTTCCTAGGAAGATTTCACTGTATATATAAGTGAGTGATCTTGCAAGAGTTAGTGAGGGGACATCATGTGATTGTTATAAAATGTTCCTACGAAGATTTCACTGTATATATAAGGGAGTGATCTTGCAAGTTAGTGAGGCGACATCATGTGATTGTTATAAAATGTTCCTAGGAAGATTTCACTGTATATATAAGTGAGTGATCTTGCAAGAGTTAGTGAGGGCGACATCATGTGATTGTTATAAAATGGTCCTAGGAAGATTTCACTATATATATAAGTGAGTGATATTGCAAGAGTTAGTGAGGCGACATGATGTGATTGTTATAAAATGTTCCTAGGAAGATTTCACTGTATATATAAGTGAGTGATCTTGCAGAGTTAGTGAGGCGCTATCATAAGATAGTTATGAAATGCTCTGTAGGAAGATTTCACTGTATATATAAGTGAGTGTACTAGATAGAGTTAGTGAGGGCGACATCATGTGATTGTTATAAAATGTTCTGTGGAACATTTCACTGTATATATAAGTAGTGTACTAGAAAGAGTTAGTCAGGGCGACATCATGTGATTGTTATAAAATGTTCTGTGGAAGATTTTAATATATATATGAGTGTACTAGCAAGAGTTAGTGAGGGCGACATCATGTGATTGTTATAGAATGTTCCTAGAAAGATTTCACTGTATATATAAGTGAGAGATCTTGCAAGAGTTAGTGAGGGCGACATCATGTGATAGTTATAGAATGTTCCTAAGAAGATTTCACTGTATATATAAGTGAGTGTACTAGCTAGAGTTAGTGATGGTGACATCATGTGATAATCACAGAATGTTTCTTGGAAGATTTCACTGTATATATAAGTGAGTGTACTAGCAGGAGTTAGTAAGGGCGACATCATGTGTTTGCTATAGAATGTTCCTAGGAAAATTTCACTGTATATATAAGTGAGTGATCTTGCAAGAGTTTGTGAGGGCGACATCATGTGATTGTTATAAAAGGTTCCTAGGAAGATTTCACTGTATATATAAGTGAGTGATCTTGCAAGAGTTAGTGAGGGTGACATCATGTGATTGTTATGAAATGTTCCTAGGAAGATTTCACTGTATATATAAGTGAATGATCTTGCAAGAGTTAGTTAGGCAACATCATGTGATTGTTATAGAATGTTCCTAGGAAGATTTCACTTATATATAAGTGAGTGATCCTGCAAGAGTTAGTGAGGGCGACATCATGTGATTGCTATAGAATGTTCCGAGGAAGATTTCACTGTATATATAAGTGAGTGATCTTGCAAGAGTTAGTGAGGGCGACATCATGTGATTGTTATAAAATGTTCCTAGGAAGATTTCACTGTATATATAAGTGAGTGATCTTGCAAGAGTTAGTGAGGCGATATCATAAGATAGTTATGAAATGTTCTGTAGGAAGATTTCACTGTATATATAAGTGAGTGTACTAGCAAGAGTTAGTGAGGGCGGCATCATGTGATTGTTATAAAATTTTCTGTGGAAGATTTTAATATATATATGAGTGTACTAGCAAGAGTTAGTGAGGGCGACATCATGTGATTGTTATAGAATGTTCCTAGGAAAATTCCACTGTATATATAAGTGAGAGATCTTGCAAGAGTTAGTGAGGGCGACATCATGTGATAGTTATAGAATGTTCCTAAGAAGATTTCACTGTATATATAAGTGAGTGCACCAGCATGAGTTAGTGATGGTGACATCATATGATAATCACACAATGTTTTGTGGAAGATTTCACTGTATATATAAGTGAGTATTGTAGCAAGAGTTAGTGAGGGCGACATTATGTGATAATCACAGAATGTTTTGTGGAAGATTTCACTGTATATATAAGTGAGTATTGTAGCAAGAGTTAGTGAGGGCGACATCATGTGATAGTCACAGAATGTTTTGTGGAAGATTTCACTTTATATATAAGTGAGTGTTCTAGCAAGAGTTAGTGAGGGTGACATCATGTGATAATCACAGAATGTTTTGTGGAAGATTTCACTGTATATATAAGTGAGTGTTCTAGCGAGAGTTAGTGAGGGCGACATCATGTGATAGTCACAGAATGTTTTGTGGAAGATTTCACTGTATATATAAGTGAGTATTCTACCAAGAGTTAGTGAGGGCGACATCATGTGATAGTCACAGAATGTTTTGTGGAAGATTTCACCTTATATATAAGTGAGTGTTCTAGCAAGTTAGTGAGGGTGACATCATGTGATAATCACAGAATGTTTTGTGGAAGATTTCACTGTATATATAAGTGAGTGTTCTAGCAAGAGTTAGTGAGGGCGACATCATGTGATAGTCACAGAATGTTTTGTGGAAGATTTCACTGTATATATAAGTGAGTGTTCTAGCAAGAGTTAGTGAGGGCGACATCATGTGATAGCCACAGAATGTTTTGTAGAAGATTTCACCTTATATATAAGTAAGTGTTCTAGAGAGTTAGTGAGGTTGACATCATGTGATAATCACAGAATGTTTTGTGGAAGATTTCACAGTATATATAAGTGAGTGTTCTAGCAAGAGTTAGTGAGGGCGACATCATGTGATAGTCACAGAATGTTTTGTGGAAGATTTCACTTTATATATAAGTGAGTGTTCTAGCAAGAGTTAGTGAGGGTGACATCATGTGATAATCACAGAATGTTTTGCGGAAGATTTCACTGTATATATAAGTGAGTATTGCAGCAAGAGTTAGTGAGGGCGACATCATGTGATAGTCACAGAATGTTTTGTGGAAGATTTCACTGTATATATAGGTGAGTATTGCAGCAAGAGTTAGTGAGGGCGACATCATGTGATAGTCACAGAATGTTTTGTGGAAGATTTCACTGTATATATAAGTGAGTATTGCAGCAAGAGTTAGTGAGGGCGACATCATGTGATAGTCACAGAATGTTTTGTGGAAGATTTCACTTTATATATAAGTGAGTATTGCAGCAAGAGTTAGTGAGGGTGACATCATGTGTTAGTCACAAAATGTTTTGTGGAAGATTTCACTTTATATATAAGTGAGTATTGTAGCAAGAGTTAGTGAGGGCGACTTCATGTGATAGTAACAGAATGTTTTGTGGAAGATTTCACTTTATATATAAGTGAGTATTGTAGCAAGAGTTAGTGAGGGCGACTTCATGTGATAGTCACAGAATGTTTTGTGGAAGATTTCACTTTATATATAAGTGAGTATTGTAGCAAGAGTTAGTGAGGGTGACATCAAGTGATAGTCACAGAATGTTTTGTGGAAGATTTCACTTTATATATAAGTGAGTGTTCTAGCAAGAGTTAGTGAGGGCGACATCATGTGATAGTCACAGAATGTTTTGTGGAAGATTTCACTGTATATATGAGTGAGTGATCTTGCAAGGGTTAGTGAGGGCGACATCATGTGATTGTTATAAAATGTTCTTAGGAAGATTTCACTGTATATATATAAGTGAGTGACCTTGCAAGGGTTAATGAGGGTGACATCATGTGATTGTTATAAAATGTTCCTAGGAAGATTTCACTGTATATATAAGTGAGTGATCTTGGAAGGGTTAGTGAGGGCGACATCATGTGATTGTTATAAAATGTTCTTAGGAAGATTTCACTGTATATATATAAGTGAGTGATCTTGCAAGGGTTAGTGAGGGCGACATCATGTGATTGTTATAAAATGTTCCTAGAAAGATTTCACTGTATATATAAGTGAGTGATCTTCAAGAGATAATGAAGGTGTTATCATGTGATAGTTCTAGAATATTCTGAGGAAGATTTCACTGTATATATAAGTGAGTGATCTTCAAGAGATAGTGAGGGTGTTATCATGTGATAGTTCTAGAATATTCTGAGGAAGATTTCACTGTATATATAAGTGAGTGATCTTCAAGAGATAGTGAGGGTGTTATCATGTGATAGTTCTAGAATATTCTGAGTAAGATTTCACTGTATATATAAGTGAGTGTTCTTGCAAGGGTTAGTGAGGGCGACATCATGTGATTGTTATAAAATGTTCCTAGGAAGATTTCACTGTATATATAAGTGAATGATCTTCAAGAGATAATGAAGGTGTTATCATGTGATAGTTCTAGAATATTCTGAGGAAGATTTCATTGTATATATAAGTGAGTGATCTTGCAAGAGTTACTGAGGCGACATCATGTGATTGTTGTAGAATGTTCCTAGGAAGATTTGACTGTATATATAAGTGAGTGAATTTGAAAGAGTTAGTGAGGCGACATCATAAGATTGTTATAGAATGTTCCTAGGAAGATTTCACTGTATATATAAGTGAGTGATCTTGCAAGAGTTAGTGAGGCGACATCAAGTGATTGTTATAAAATGTTCCTAGGAAGATTTCACTGTATATATAAGTCAGTGATCTTGCAAGAGTTAGTGAGGGTGACATCATGTGATTGTTATAAAATGTTCCTAGGAAGATTTCACTGTATATATAAGTGAGTGATGTTGCAAGAGTTAGTGAGGCGATATCATGTGATTGTTATAAAATGTTCCTAGGAAGATTTCACTGTATATATAAGTGAGTGATCTTGCAAGAGTTAGTGAGGGCGACATCATGTGATTGTTATAGAATGTTCCTAGGAAGATTTCACTGTATATATAAGTGAGTGTTCTTGCAAGAGATAGTGAGGGCGACATCGTGTGATTGTTATAAAATGTTCCTAGGAAGATTTCACTGTATATATAAGTGAGTGATCTTGCAAGAGTTAGTTAGGCAACATCATGTGATTGTTAGAGAATGTTCCTAGGAAGATTTCACTTATATATAAGTGAGTGATCCTGCAAGAGTTAGTGAGGGCGACATCATGTGATTGCTATAGAATGTTCCGAGGAAGATTTCACTGTATATATAAGTGAGTGATCTTGCAAGAGTTAGTGAGGGCGACATCATGTGATTGTTATAAAATGTTCCTAGGAAGATTTCACTGTATATATAAGTGAGTGATCTTGCAAGAGTTAGTGAGGCGATATCATAAGATAGTTATGAAATGTTCTGTAGGAAGATTTCACTGTATATATAAGTGAGTGTACTAGCAAGAGTTAGTGAGGGCGGCATCATGTGATTGTTATAAAATTTTCTGTGGAAGATTTTAATATATATATGAGTGTACTAGCAAGAGTTAGTGAGGGCGACATCATGTGATTGTTATAGAATGTTCCTAGGAAAATTCCACTGTATATATAAGTGAGTGTACTAGCAGGAATTAGTAAGGGCGACATCATGTGATTGTTATAGAATGTTCCTAGAAAGATTTCACTGTATATATAAGTGAGAGATCTTGCAAGAGTTAGTGAGGGCGACATCATGTGATAGTTATAGAATGTTCCTAAGAAGATTTCACTGTATATATAAGTGAGTGCACCAGCATGAGTTAGTGATGGTGACATCATATGATAATCACACAATGTTTTGTGGAAGATTTCACTGTATATATAAGTGAGTATTGTAGCAAGAGTTAGTGAGGGCGACATTATGTGATAATCACAGAATGTTTTGTGGAAGATTTCACTGTATATATAAGTGAGTATTGTAGCAAGAGTTAGTGAGGGCGACATCATGTGATAGTCACAGAATGTTTTGTGGAAGATTTCACTTTATATATAAGTGAGTGTTCTAGCAAGAGTTAGTGAGGGTGACATCATGTGATAATCACAGAATGTTTTGTGGAAGATTTCACTGTATATATAAGTGAGTGTTCTAGCGAGAGTTAGTGAGGGCGACATCATGTGATAGTCACAGAATGTTTTGTGGAAGATTTCACTGTATATATAAGTGAGTATTCTACCAAGAGTTAGTGAGGGCGACATCATGTGATAGTCACAGAATGTTTTGTGGAAGATTTCACCTTATATATAAGTGAGTGTTCTAGCAAGTTAGTGAGGGTGACATCATGTGATAATCACAGAATGTTTTGTGGAAGATTTCACTGTATATATAAGTGAGTGTTCTAGCAAGAGTTAGTGAGGGCGACATCATGTGATAGTCACAGAATGTTTTGTGGAAGATTTCACTGTATATATAAGTGAGTGTTCTAGCAAGAGTTAGTGAGGGCGACATCATGTGATAGCCACAGAATGTTTTGTAGAAGATTTCACCTTATATATAAGTAAGTGTTCTAGAGAGTTAGTGAGGTTGACATCATGTGATAATCACAGAATGTTTTGTGGAAGATTTCACAGTATATATAAGTGAGTGTTCTAGCAAGAGTTAGTGAGGGCGACATCATGTGATAGTCACAGAATGTTTTGTGGAAGATTTCACTTTATATATAAGTGAGTGTTCTAGCAAGAGTTAGTGAGGGTGACATCATGTGATAATCACAGAATGTTTTGCGGAAGATTTCACTGTATATATAAGTGAGTATTGCAGCAAGAGTTAGTGAGGGCGACATCATGTGATAGTCACAGAATGTTTTGTGGAAGATTTCACTGTATATATAGGTGAGTATTGCAGCAAGAGTTAGTGAGGGCGACATCATGTGATAGTCACAGAATGTTTTGTGGAAGATTTCACTGTATATATAAGTGAGTATTGCAGCAAGAGTTAGTGAGGGCGACATCATGTGATAGTCACAGAATGTTTTGTGGAAGATTTCACTTTATATATAAGTGAGTATTGCAGCAAGAGTTAGTGAGGGTGACATCATGTGTTAGTCACAAAATGTTTTGTGGAAGATTTCACTTTATATATAAGTGAGTATTGTAGCAAGAGTTAGTGAGGGCGACTTCATGTGATAGTAACAGAATGTTTTGTGGAAGATTTCACTTTATATATAAGTGAGTATTGTAGCAAGAGTTAGTGAGGGCGACTTCATGTGATAGTCACAGAATGTTTTGTGGAAGATTTCACTTTATATATAAGTGAGTATTGTAGCAAGAGTTAGTGAGGGTGACATCAAGTGATAGTCACAGAATGTTTTGTGGAAGATTTCACTTTATATATAAGTGAGTGTTCTAGCAAGAGTTAGTGAGGGCGACATCATGTGATAATCACAGAATGTTTTGTGGAAGATTTCACTGTATATATGAGTGAGTGATCTTGCAAGGGTTAGTGAGGGCGACATCATGTGATTGTTATAAAATGTTCTTAGGAAGATTTCACTGTATATATATAAGTGAGTGACCTTGCAAGGGTTAATGAGGGCGACATCATGTGATTGTTATAAAATGTTCCTAGGAAGATTTCACTGTATATATAAGTGAGTGATCTTGGAAGGGTTAGTGAGGGCGACATCATGTGATTGTTATAAAATGTTCTTAGGAAGATTTCACTGTATATATATAAGTGAGTGATCTTGCAAGGGTTAGTGAGGGCGACATCATGTGATTGTTATAAAATGTTCCTAGAAAGATTTCACTGTATATATAAGTGAGTGATCTTCAAGAGATAATGAAGGTGTTATCATGTGATAGTTCTAGAATATTCTGAGGAAGATTTCACTGTATATATAAGTGAGTGATCTTCAAGAGATAGTGAGGGTGTTATCATGTGATAGTTCTAGAATATTCTGAGGAAGATTTCACTGTATATATAAGTGAGTGATCTTCAAGAGATAGTGAGGGTGTTATCATGTGATAGTTCTAGAATATTCTGAGTAAGATTTCACTGTATATATAAGTGAGTGTTCTTGCAAGGGTTAGTGAGGGCGACATCATGTGATTGTTATAAAATGTTCCTAGGAATATTTCACTGTATATATAAGTGAATGATCTTCAAGAGATAATGAAGGTGTTATCATGTGATAGTTCTAGAATATTCTGAGGAAGATTTCATTGTATATATAAGTGAGTGATCTTGCAAGAGTTACTGAGGCGACATCATGTGATTGTTGTAGAATGTTCCTAGGAAGATTTGACTGTATATATAAGTGAGTGAATTTGAAAGAGTTAGTGAGGCGACATCATAAGATTGTTATAGAATGTTCCTAGGAAGATTTCACTGTATATATAAGTGAGTGATCTTGCAAGAGTTAGTGAGGCGACATCAAGTGATTGTTATAAAATGTTCCTAGGAAGATTTCACTGTATATATAAGTCAGTGATCTTGCAAGAGTTAGTGAGGGTGACATCATGTGATTGTTATAAAATGTTCCTAGGAAGATTTCACTGTATATATAAGTGAGTGATGTTGCAAGAGTTAGTGAGGCGATATCATGTGATTGTTATAAAATGTTCCTAGGAAGATTTCACTGTATATATAAGTGAGTGATCTTGCAAGAGTTAGTGAGGGCGACATCATGTGATTGTTATAGAATGTTCCTAGGAAGATTTCACTGTATATATAAGTGAGTGTTCTTGCAAGAGATAGTGAGGGCGACATCGTGTGATTGTTATAAAATGTTCCTAGGAAGATTTCACTGTATATATAAGTGAGTGATCTTGCAAGAGTTAGTTAGGCAACATCATGTGATTGTTAGAGAATGTTCCTAGGAAGATTTCACTTATATATAAGTGAGTGATCCTGCAAGAGTTAGTGAGGGCGACATCATGTGATTGCTATAGAATGTTCCGAGGAAGATTTCACTGTATATATAAGTGAGTGATCTTGCAAGAGTTAGTGAGGGCGACATCATGTGATTGTTATAAAATGTTCCTAGGAAGATTTCACTGTATATATAAGTGAGTGATCTTGCAAGAGTTAATGAGGGCGACATCATGTGATTGTTATAGAATGTTCCTAGGAAGATTTCATTGTATATATGTGTGTGATCTTGCAAGGGTTAGTGAGGGTGTCATCATGGGAGTGTTTTAAAATGTTCGTAGGAAGATTTCACTGTATATATAAGGGAGTGATCTTGCAAGAGTTAGTGAGGGCGAAATCATGTGATTGTTATAAAAGGTTCCTAGGAAGATTTCACTGTATATATAAGTGAGTGTTCTAGCAATAGTTAGTGAGGGTGCATCATGTGATAGTTATAGAATGTTCTGTGGAAGATTTCTTTCTATATATAAGTGAGTGTTCTAGCAAGAGTTAGTGAGGGCGACATCATGTGATAGATATAGAATGTTCTGTGGAAGATTTCACTGTATATATAAGTGAGTGATCTTGCAAGAGTTAGTGAGGGCGACATCATGTGATTGTTATAGAATGTTCTTTGGAAGATTTCACTGTATATATAAGTCAGTGATCTTGCAAGAGTTAGTGAGGGCGACATCATGTGATAGATATAGAATGTTTTGAGGAAGATTACACTGTATATATAAGTCAGCGATCTTGCAAAAGTTAGTGAGGGTGACATCATGTGATAGTTATAGAATGTTTTGAGGACGATTTCACTGTATATATAAGTGAGTGTTCTAGCAAGAGTTAGTGAGGGCGACATCATATGATAGTTATAGAATGTTTTGAGGAAGATTTCACTGTATATAGAAGTGAGTGTTCTAGCAAGAGTTAGTGAGGGCGACATCATGTAATAGTTATAGAATGTTTTGTGGAAGATTTCAGTGTATATATAAGTGAGTGTTCTAGTAAGAGTTAGTGAGGGTGATATCAAGTATTAGTTATAGAATGTATTGTGGAAGATTTCACTGTACATATAAGTGAGCGTTCTAGTAAGAGTTAATGAGGGCGACATCATGTGATAGTTATAGAATGTTTTGTGGAAGATTTCACTGTATATATAAGTGAGTGTTCTAGAAAGAGTTAGTGAGGGTGACATCATGTGATAGTTATAGAATGTTTTGAGGAAGATTTAACTGTATATATAAGTGAGTGATCTTGCAAGAGATAGTGAGGGCGACATCATGTGATAGTTATAGAACGTTTTGCGTAAGATTTCACTGTATATATAAGTGAGTGTTCTAGCAAGAGTTAGAGAGGGTGACATCATGTAATACTTAGAGAATGTTTTGTGGAAGAATTCACTCTATATATAAGTGAGTGTTCTAGCAAGAGTTAGTGAGGGCGACATCATGTGTTAGTTATAGAATGTTTTGAGGAAGATTTCACTGTATATATAAGTGAGTGATCTTGCAAGAGTTTGTGAGGTGACATCATGTGATTGTTATAAAATGTTCCTAGGAAGATTTCACTGTATATATAAGTGAGTGATATTGCAAGAGTTAGTGAGGTGACATCATGTGATTGTTATAAAATGTTCCTAGGCAGATTTCACTGTATATATAAGTGAGTGATCTTGTTAGAGTTAGTGAGGTGACATCATGTGATTGTTATAAAATGTTCCTAGGCAGATTTCACTGTATATATAAGTGAGTGATCTTGCAAGAGTTAGTGAGGTGACATCATGTGATTGTTATAAAATGTGCCTAGGAAGTATTCACTGTATATATAAGTGAGTCATCTTGCAAGAGTTAGTGAGGGCGACAATATGTGATTGTTATAAAATCTTCCTAGGAAGATTTCACTGTATATATAAGTGGGTGATCTTGCAAGAGTTAGTGCGGGTGACATCATGAGATTGTTATAAAATGTTCCTAGGAAGATTTCACTGTATATATAAGTGAGTGATCTTGCAAGATTTAGTGAGGCGACATCATGTAATTGTTATAAAATGTTCTTAGGAAGATTTCACTGTATATATATATAACTTGAGTGATCTTGCAAGCGTTAGTGCGGGCGACATCATGTGATTGTTATAAAATGTTCCTAGGAAGATTTCACTGTATATATAAGTGAGTGATCTTGCAAGAGTTAGTGAGGGGACATCATGTGATTGTTATAAAATGTTCCTACGAAGATTTCACTGTATATATAAGGGAGTGATCTTGCAAGTTAGTGAGGCGACATCATGTGATTGTTATAAAATGTTCCTAGGAAGATTTCACTGTATATATAAGTGAGTGATCTTGCAAGAGTTAGTGAGGGCGACATCATGTGATTGTTATAAAATGGTCCTAGGAAGATTTCACTATATATATAAGTGAGTGATATTGCAAGAGTTAGTGAGGCGACATGATGTGATTGTTATAAAATGTTCCTAGGAAGATTTCACTGTATATATAAGTGAGTGATCTTGCAGAGTTAGTGAGGCGCTATCATAAGATAGTTATGAAATGCTCTGTAGGAAGATTTCACTGTATATATAAGTGAGTGTACTAGATAGAGTTAGTGAGGGCGACATCATGTGATTGTTATAAAATGTTCTGTGGAACATTTCACTGTATATATAAGTAGTGTACTAGAAAGAGTTAGTCAGGGCGACATCATGTGATTGTTATAAAATGTTCTGTGGAAGATTTTAATATATATATGAGTGTACTAGCAAGAGTTAGTGAGGGCGACATCATGTGATTGTTATAGAATGTTCCTAGAAAGATTTCACTGTATATATAAGTGAGAGATCTTGCAAGAGTTAGTGAGGGCGACATCATGTGATAGTTATAGAATGTTCCTAAGAAGATTTCACTGTATATATAAGTGAGTGTACTAGCTAGAGTTAGTGATGGTGACATCATGTGATAATCACAGAATGTTTCTTGGAAGATTTCACTGTATATATAAGTGAGTGTACTAGCAGGAGTTAGTAAGGGCGACATCATGTGTTTGCTATAGAATGTTCCTAGGAAAATTTCACTGTATATATAAGTGAGTGATCTTGCAAGAGTTTGTGAGGGCGACATCATGTGATTGTTATAAAAGGTTCCTAGGAAGATTTCACTGTATATATAAGTGAGTGATCTTGCAAGAGTTAGTGAGGGTGACATCATGTGATTGTTATGAAATGTTCCTAGGAAGATTTCACTGTATATATAAGTGAATGATCTTGCAAGAGTTAGTTAGGCAACATCATGTGATTGTTATAGAATGTTCCTAGGAAGATTTCACTTATATATAAGTGAGTGATCCTGCAAGAGTTAGTGAGGGCGACATCATGTGATTGCTATAGAATGTTCCGAGGAAGATTTCACTGTATATATAAGTGAGTGATCTTGCAAGAGTTAGTGAGGGCGACATCATGTGATTGTTATAAAATGTTCCTAGGAAGATTTCACTGTATATATAAGTGAGTGATCTTGCAAGAGTTAGTGAGGCGATATCATAAGATAGTTATGAAATGTTCTGTAGGAAGATTTCACTGTATATATAAGTGAGTGTACTAGCAAGAGTTAGTGAGGGCGGCATCATGTGATTGTTATAAAATTTTCTGTGGAAGATTTTAATATATATATGAGTGTACTAGCAAGAGTTAGTGAGGGCGACATCATGTGATTGTTATAGAATGTTCCTAGGAAAATTCCACTGTATATATAAGTGAGTGTACTAGCAGGAATTAGTAAGGGCGACATCATGTGATTGTTATAGAATGTTCCTAGAAAGATTTCACTGTATATATAAGTGAGAGATCTTGCAAGAGTTAGTGAGGGCGACATCATGTGATAGTTATAGAATGTTCCTAAGAAGATTTCACTGTATATATAAGTGAGTGCACCAGCATGAGTTAGTGATGGTGACATCATATGATAATCACACAATGTTTTGTGGAAGATTTCACTGTATATATAAGTGAGTATTGTAGCAAGAGTTAGTGAGGGCGACATTATGTGATAATCACAGAATGTTTTGTGGAAGATTTCACTGTATATATAAGTGAGTATTGTAGCAAGAGTTAGTGAGGGCGACATCATGTGATAGTCACAGAATGTTTTGTGGAAGATTTCACTTTATATATAAGTGAGTGTTCTAGCAAGAGTTAGTGAGGGTGACATCATGTGATAATCACAGAATGTTTTGTGGAAGATTTCACTGTATATATAAGTGAGTGTTCTAGCGAGAGTTAGTGAGGGCGACATCATGTGATAGTCACAGAATGTTTTGTGGAAGATTTCACTGTATATATAAGTGAGTATTCTACCAAGAGTTAGTGAGGGCGACATCATGTGATAGTCACAGAATGTTTTGTGGAAGATTTCACCTTATATATAAGTGAGTGTTCTAGCAAGTTAGTGAGGGTGACATCATGTGATAATCACAGAATGTTTTGTGGAAGATTTCACTGTATATATAAGTGAGTGTTCTAGCAAGAGTTAGTGAGGGCGACATCATGTGATAGTCACAGAATGTTTTGTGGAAGATTTCACTGTATATATAAGTGAGTGTTCTAGCAAGAGTTAGTGAGGGCGACATCATGTGATAGCCACAGAATGTTTTGTAGAAGATTTCACCTTATATATAAGTAAGTGTTCTAGAGAGTTAGTGAGGTTGACATCATGTGATAATCACAGAATGTTTTGTGGAAGATTTCACAGTATATATAAGTGAGTGTTCTAGCAAGAGTTAGTGAGGGCGACATCATGTGATAGTCACAGAATGTTTTGTGGAAGATTTCACTTTATATATAAGTGAGTGTTCTAGCAAGAGTTAGTGAGGGTGACATCATGTGATAATCACAGAATGTTTTGCGGAAGATTTCACTGTATATATAAGTGAGTATTGCAGCAAGAGTTAGTGAGGGCGACATCATGTGATAGTCACAGAATGTTTTGTGGAAGATTTCACTGTATATATAGGTGAGTATTGCAGCAAGAGTTAGTGAGGGCGACATCATGTGATAGTCACAGAATGTTTTGTGGAAGATTTCACTGTATATATAAGTGAGTATTGCAGCAAGAGTTAGTGAGGGCGACATCATGTGATAGTCACAGAATGTTTTGTGGAAGATTTCACTTTATATATAAGTGAGTATTGCAGCAAGAGTTAGTGAGGGTGACATCATGTGTTAGTCACAAAATGTTTTGTGGAAGATTTCACTTTATATATAAGTGAGTATTGTAGCAAGAGTTAGTGAGGGCGACTTCATGTGATAGTAACAGAATGTTTTGTGGAAGATTTCACTTTATATATAAGTGAGTATTGTAGCAAGAGTTAGTGAGGGCGACTTCATGTGATAGTCACAGAATGTTTTGTGGAAGATTTCACTTTATATATAAGTGAGTATTGTAGCAAGAGTTAGTGAGGGTGACATCAAGTGATAGTCACAGAATGTTTTGTGGAAGATTTCACTTTATATATAAGTGAGTGTTCTAGCAAGAGTTAGTGAGGGCGACATCATGTGATAGTCACAGAATGTTTTGTGGAAGATTTCACTGTATATATGAGTGAGTGATCTTGCAAGGGTTAGTGAGGGCGACATCATGTGATTGTTATAAAATGTTCTTAGGAAGATTTCACTGTATATATATAAGTGAGTGACCTTGCAAGGGTTAATGAGGGCGACATCATGTGATTGTTATAAAATGTTCCTAGGAAGATTTCACTGTATATATAAGTGAGTGATCTTGGAAGGGTTAGTGAGGGCGACATCATGTGATTGTTATAAAATGTTCTTAGGAAGATTTCACTGTATATATATAAGTGAGTGATCTTGCAAGGGTTAGTGAGGGCGACATCATGTGATTGTTATAAAATGTTCCTAGAAAGATTTCACTGTATATATAAGTGAGTGATCTTCAAGAGATAATGAAGGTGTTATCATGTGATAGTTCTAGAATATTCTGAGGAAGATTTCACTGTATATATAAGTGAGTGATCTTCAAGAGATAGTGAGGGTGTTATCATGTGATAGTTCTAGAATATTCTGAGGAAGATTTCACTGTATATATAAGTGAGTGATCTTCAAGAGATAGTGAGGGTGTTATCATGTGATAGTTCTAGAATATTCTGAGTAAGATTTCACTGTATATATAAGTGAGTGTTCTTGCAAGGGTTAGTGAGGGCGACATCATGTGATTGTTATAAAATGTTCCTAGGAAGATTTCACTGTATATATAAGTGAATGATCTTCAAGAGATAATGAAGGTGTTATCATGTGATAGTTCTAGAATATTCTGAGGAAGATTTCATTGTATATATAAGTGAGTGATCTTGCAAGAGTTACTGAGGCGACATCATGTGATTGTTGTAGAATGTTCCTAGGAAGATTTGACTGTATATATAAGTGAGTGAATTTGAAAGAGTTAGTGAGGCGACATCATAAGATTGTTATAGAATGTTCCTAGGAAGATTTCACTGTATATATAAGTGAGTGATCTTGCAAGAGTTAGTGAGGCGACATCAAGTGATTGTTATAAAATGTTCCTAGGAAGATTTCACTGTATATATAAGTCAGTGATCTTGCAAGAGTTAGTGAGGGTGACATCATGTGATTGTTATAAAATGTTCCTAGGAAGATTTCACTGTATATATAAGTGAGTGATGTTGCAAGAGTTAGTGAGGCGATATCATGTGATTGTTATAAAATGTTCCTAGGAAGATTTCACTGTATATATAAGTGAGTGATCTTGCAAGAGTTAGTGAGGGCGACATCATGTGATTGTTATAGAATGTTCCTAGGAAGATTTCACTGTATATATAAGTGAGTGTTCTTGCAAGAGATAGTGAGGGCGACATCGTGTGATTGTTATAAAATGTTCCTAGGAAGATTTCACTGTATATATAAGTGAGTGATCTTGCAAGAGTTAGTTAGGCAACATCATGTGATTGTTAGAGAATGTTCCTAGGAAGATTTCACTTATATATAAGTGAGTGATCCTGCAAGAGTTAGTGAGGGCGACATCATGTGATTGCTATAGAATGTTCCGAGGAAGATTTCACTGTATATATAAGTGAGTGATCTTGCAAGAGTTAGTGAGGGCGACATCATGTGATTGTTATAAAATGTTCCTAGGAAGATTTCACTGTATATATAAGTGAGTGATCTTGCAAGAGTTAGTGAGGGGATATCATAAGATAGTTATGAAATGTTCTGTAGGAAGATTTCACTGTATATATAAGTGAGTGTACTAGCAAGAGTTAGTGAGGGCGACATCATGTGATTGTTATAAAATTTTCTGTGGAAGATTCTAATATATATATGAGTGTACTAGCAAGAGTTAGTGAGGGCGACATCATGTGATTGTTATAGAATGTTCCTAGGAAAATTCCACTGTATATATAAGTGAGTGTACTAGCAGGAGTTAGTAAGGGCGACATCATGTGATTGTTATAGAATGTTCCTAGAAAGATTTCACTGTATATATAAGTGAGAGATCTTGCAAGAGTTAGTGAGGGCGACATCATGTGATAGTTATAGAATGTTCCTAAGAAGATTTCACTGTATATATAAGTGAGTGCACCAGCATGAGTTAGTGATGGTGACATCATATGATAATCACACAATGTTTTGTGGAAGATTTCACTGTATATATAAGTGAGTATTGTAGCAAGAGTTAGTGAGGGCGACATCATGTGATAATCACAGAATGTTTTGTGGAAGATTTCACTGTATATATAAGTGAGTATTGTAGCAAGAGTTAGTGAGGGCGACATCATGTGATAGTCACAGAATGTTTTGTGGAAGATTTCACTTTATATATAAGTGAGTGTTCTAGCAAGAGTTAGTGAGGGTGACATCATGTGATAATCACAGAATGTTTTGTGGAAGATTTCACTGTATATATAAGTGAGTGTTCTAGCGAGAGTTAGTGAGGGCGACATCATGTGATAGTCACAGAATGTTTTGTGGAAGATTTCACTGTATATATAAGTGAGTGTTCTACCAAGAGTTAGTGAGGGCGACATCATGTGATAGTCACAGAATGTTTTGTGGAAGATTTCACCTTATATATAAGTGAGTGTTCTAGCAAGTTAGTGAGGGTGACATCATGTGATAATCACAGAATGTTTTGTGGAAGATTTCACTGTATATATAAGTGAGTGTTCTAGCAAGAGTTAGTGAGGGCGACATCATGTGATAGTCACAGAATGTTTTGTGGAAGATTTCACTGTATATATAAGTGAGTGTTCTAGCAAGAGTTAGTGAGGGCGACATCATGTGATAGCCACAGAATGTTTTGTAGAAGATTTCACCTTATATATAAGTAAGTGTTCTAGAGAGTTAGTGAGGTTGACATCATGTGATAATCACAGAATGTTTTGTGGAAGATTTCACAGTATATATAAGTGAGTGTTCTAGCAAGAGTTAGTGAGGGCGACATCATGTGATAGTCACAGAATGTTTTGTGGAAGATTTCACTTTATATATAAGTGAGTGTTCTAGCAAGAGTTAGTGAGGGTGACATCATGTGATAATCACAGAATGTTTTGCGGAAGATTTCACTGTATATATAAGTGAGTATTGCAGCAAGAGTTAGTGAGGGCGACATCATGTGATAGTCACAGAATGTTTTGTGGAAGATTTCACTGTATATATAGGTGAGTATTGCAGCAAGAGTTAGTGAGGGCGACATCATGTGATAGTCACAGAATGTTTTGTGGAAGATTTCACTGTATATATAAGTGAGTATTGCAGCAAGAGTTAGTGAGGGCGACATCATGTGATAGTCACAGAATGTTTTGTGGAAGATTTCACTTTATATATAAGTGAGTATTGCAGCAAGAGTTAGTGAGGGTGACATCATGTATTAGTCACAAAATGTTTTGTGGAAGATTTCACTTTATATATAAGTGAGTATTGTAGCAAGAGTTAGTGAGGGCGACTTCATGTGATAGTAACAGAATGTTTTGTGGAAGATTTCACTTTATATATAAGTGAGTATTGTAGCAAGACTTAGTGAGGGCGACTTCATGTGATAGTCACAGAATGTTTTGTGGAAGATTTCACTTTATATATAAGTGAGTATTGTAGCAAGAGTTAAGGAGGGTGACATCATGTGATAGTCACAGAATGTTTTGTGGAAGATTTCACTTTATATATAAGTGAGTGTTCTAGCAAGAGTTAGTGAGGGCGACATCATGTGATAGTCACAGAATGTTTTGTGGAAGATTTCACTGTATATATGAGTGAGTGATCTTGCAAGGGTTAGTGAGGGCGACATCATGTGATTGTTATAAAATGTTCTTAGGAAGATTTCACTGTATATATATAAGTGAGTGACCTTGCAAGGGTTAATGAGGGCGACATCATGTGATTGTTATAAAATGTTCCTAGGAAGATTTCACTGTATATATAAGTGAGTGATCTTGGAAGGGTTAGTGAGGGCGACATCATGTGATTGTTATAAAATGTTCTTAGGAAGATTTCACTGTATATATATAAGTGAGTGATCTTGCAAGGGTTAGTGAGGGCGACATCATGTGATTGTTATAAAATGTTCCTAGAAAGATTTCACTGTATATATAAGTGAGTGATCTTCAAGAGATAATGAAGGTGTTATCATGTGATAGTTCTAGAATATTCTGAGGAAGATTTCACTGTATATATAAGTGAGTGATCTTCAAGAGATAGTGAGGGTGTTATCATGTGATAGTTCTAGAATATTCTGAGGAAGATTTCACTGTATATATAAGTGAGTGATCTTCAAGAGATAGTGAGGGTGTTATCATGTGATAGTTCTAGAATATTCTGAGTAAGATTTCACTGTATATATAAGTGAGTGTTCTTGCAAGGGTTAGTGAGGGCGACATCATGTGATTGTTATAAAATGTTCCTAGGAAGATTTCACTGTATATATAAGTGAATGATCTTCAAGAGATAATGAAGGTGTTATCATGTGATAGTTCTAGAATATTCTGAGGAAGATTTCACTGTATATATAAGTGAGTGATCTTGCAAGAGTTACTGAGGCGACATCATGTGATTGTTGTAGAATGTTCCTAGGAAGATTTCACTGTATATATAAGTGAGTGAATTTGAAAGAGTTAGTGAGGCGACATCATGTGATTGTTATAGAATGTTCCTAGGAAGATTTCACTGTATATATAAGTGAGTGATCTTGCAAGAGTTAGTGAGGCGACATCAAGTGATTGTTATAAAATGTTCCTAGGAAGATTTCACTGTATATATAAGTCAGTGATCTTGCAAGAGTTAGTGAGGGTGACATCATGTGATTGTTATAAAATGTTCCTAGGAAGATTTCACTGTATATATAAGTGAGTGATGTTGCAAGAGTTAGTGAGGCGATATCATGTGATTGTTATAAAATGTTCCTAGGAAGATTTCACTGTATATATAAGTGAGTGATCTTGCAAGAGTTAGTGAGGGCGACATCATGTGATTGTTATAGAATGTTCCTAGGAAGATTTCACTGTATATATAAGTGAGTGTTCTTGCAAGAGATAGTGAGGGTGATATCGTGTGATTGTTATAAAAAGTTCCTAGGATGATTTCACTGTATATATAAGTGAGTGATCTTGCAAGAGTTAGTGAGGGCGACATCATGTGATTGTTATAGAATGTTCCTAGGAAGATTTCACTGTATATATATAACTGAGTGTTCTTGCAAGAGATAGTGAGGGCGACATCATGTGATTGTTATAAAATGTTCTTAGGAAGATTTAACTGTATATATAAGTGAGTGATCTTGCAAGAGTTAGTGAGTGCGACATCATGTAATTGTTATAAAATGTTCCTAGGAAGATTTGACTGTATATATAAGAGAGTGTTCTTGCAAGAGTTACTGAGGGCGACATCATGTGATTGTTATAAAATGTTCCTAGAAAGATTTCACTGTATATATAAGTGAGTGATCTTGCAAGAGTTAGTTAGGCGACATCATGTGATTGTTATAGAATGTTCCAAGGAAGATTTCACTGTATAAGTAAGTGAGTGATCTTGCAAGAGTTAGTGAGGGCGACATCATGTGATTGTTATAGAATGTTCCTAGGAAGATTTCACTGTATATATATAAGTGAGTGATCTTGCAAGAGTTAGTGAGGGTGACATCATGTGATTGTTATAAAATGTTCGTAGGAAGACTTCACTGTATATAAAAGTGAGTGATCTTGCAAGAGTTAGTTAGGCGACATCATGTGATTGTTATAGAATGTTCCTAGGAAGATTTCACTGTATATATAAGTGAGTGATCTTGCAAGAGTTAGTGAGGATGAGATCATGTGATTGTTATAGAATGTTTTTTGGAAGATTTCACTGTATATATAAGTGAGTGATCCAGCAAGAGTTAGTGAGGGCGACATCATGTAACAGTTATAGAATGTTTTGTGGAAGATTTGACTGTATATATAAGTGAGTGTTCTAGCAAGAGTTAGTGAGGTCGACATCATGTGATAGATATAGAATGTTTTGTGGAAGATTTCACTGTATATATAAGTGAGTGTTCTAGTAAGAGTTAGTGAGGGTGACATCAAGTATTAGTTATAGAATGTATTGTGGAAGATTTCACTGTACATATAAGTGAGCGTTCTAGTAAGAGTTAGTGAGGGCGACATCATGTGATAGTTATAGAATGTTTTGTGGAAGATTTCACTGTATATATAAGTGAGTGTTCTAGCAAGAGTTAGTGAGGGTGACATCATGTGATAGTTAGAGAATGTTTTGTGGAAGATTTGACTGTATATATAAGTGAGTGTTCTAGCAAGAGTTAGTGAGGGCGACATCATGTGATAGATATAGAATGTTTTGTGGAAGATTTCACTGTATATATAAGTGAGTGTTCTAGCAAGAATTAATGAGTGTGACATCATGTGATAGTTACAGATTGTTTTGTGGAAGATTTCACTGTATATATAAGTGAGTGTTCTAGCAAGAGTTAGTGAGGGCGACATCATGTGTTAGTTATGGAATGTTTTGTGGAAGATTTCACTGTATATATAAGTGAGTGTTCTAGCAAGAGTTAGTGAGGGTGACATCATGTGATAGTTACAGAATGTTTTGTGGAAGATTTCAATGTATATATAAGTGAGTGTTCTAGCAGGCGATAGTGAGGGCGACATCATGTGATTGTTATAGAATGTTTTGTGGAAGACTTCACTGTATACATAAGTGAGTGATCTTGCAAGAGTTAGTGAGGGCGACATCATGTGATAATTATAGAATATTCTGAGAAAGATTTCACGGTATATATAAGTGAGTGTTCCTGCAAGAGATAGTGAGGGTGACATCATGTGATAGTTATAGAATATTCTGAGGAAGATTTCACGGTATATATAAGTGAGTGATCTTCAAGAGATAATGAAGGTGTTATCATGTGATAGTTCTAGAATATTCTGAGGAAGATTTCACTGTATATATGAGTGAGTGTTCCTGCAAGAGATAGTGAGGGTGACATCATGTGATAGTTATAGAATATTCTGAAGAAGATTTCACTGTATATATGAGTGAGTGTTCCTGCAAGAGATAGTGAGGGTGAAATCATGTGATAGTTATAGAATATTCTGAGGAAGATTTCACTGTATATATGAGTGAGTGTTCCTGCAAGAGATAGTGAGGGTGACATCATGTGATAGTTATAGAATATTCTGAGGAAGATTTCACTGTATATATGAGTGAGTGTTCCTGCAAGAGATAGTGAGGGTGAAATTATGTGATAGTTATAGAATATTCTGAGGAAGATTTCACTGTATATATAAGTGAGTGTTCCTGCAAGAGATAGTGAGGGTGACATCATGTGATAGTTATAGAATATTCTGAGGAAGATTTCACTATATATATATATATATATATATATATATATATATATATGTAATTAAGTGTTCCTGAAACAGTTTGTGAGGGCGACTTCATGCGATAGTTATAGAATATTCTGAGGAAGATTTCACTCTATATAAGTGAGTGATCTTGCAAGAGTTTGTGAGGGCGACATCATGTGATAGTTATAGAATGTTTTGTGGAAGATTTCACTGTATATATAAGTGAGTGTTCCTGCAAGAGATAATGAAGGTGTTATCATGTGATAGTTCTAGAATATTCTGAGGAAGATTTCACTGTATATATGAGTGAGTGATCTTGCAAGGGTTAATGAGGGTAACACCATGTGATTGTTATAAAATGTTCCTAGGAAGATTTCACTGTATATATAAGTGAGTGATCTTGCAAGGGTTAGTGAGGACGACAACATGTGATTGTTAAAAAATGTTCTTAGGAAGATTTCACTGTATATATATATAAGTGAGTGATCTTGCAAGAGTTAGTGAGGGCGACATCATGTGATTGTTATAAAATGTTCCTAGGAAGATTTCACTGTATATATATATAAGTGAGTGATCTTGCAAGAGTTAGTGAGGGCGACATCATGTGATTGTTATAAAATGTTCCTAGGAAGATTTCACTGTATATATATAAGTGAGTGTTCTTGCATGGGTTAGTGAGGGCGACATCATGTGATTGTTATAAAATGTTCCTAGGAAGATTTCACTGTATATATATATATATATATATATATATATATATATATATATATATATATAAGTGAGTGATCTTGCAAGAGTTAGTGAGGGGATATCATGTGATTGTTATAAAATGTTCCTAGGAAGATTTCACTGTATATATAAGTGAGTGATCTTCAAGAGATAATGAAGGTGTTATCATGTGATAGTTCTAGAATATTATGAGGAAGATTTCACTGTATATATAAGTGAGTGATCTTCAAGAGATAGTGAGGGTGTTATCATGTGATAGTTCTAGAATATTCTGAGGAAGATTTCACTGTATATATAAGTGAGTGATCTTCAAGAGATAGTGAGGGTGTTATCAAGTGATTATTATAAAATGTTCCTAGGAAGATTTCACTGTATATATAAGTGAGTGATCTTAAGAGATAATGAAGGTGTTATCATGTGATAGTTCTAGAATATTCTGAGGAAGATTTCACTGTATATATAAGTGAGTGATCTTCAAGAGATAATGAAGGTGTTATCATGTGATAGTTCTAGAATATTCTGAGGAAGATTTCACTGTATATATAAGTGAGTGATCTTGCAAGAGTTAGTGAGGCGACATCATGTGATTGTTATAGAATGTTCCTAGGATGATTTCACTGTATATATAAGTGAGTGATCTTGCAAGAATTAGTGAAGCGACATCATGTGATTGTTATAAAATGTTCCTAGAAAGATTTCACTGTATATATAAGTGAGTGATCTTCAAGAGATAATGAAGGTGTTATCATGTGATAGTTCTAGAATATTCTGAGGAAGATTTCACTGTATATATAAGTGAGTGTTCTTGCAAGAGTTAGTGAGGGCGACATCATGTGATTGTTATAAATTGTTCCTAGGAAGATTTCACTGTATATATAAGTGAGTGATCTTGCAAGAGTTAGTGAGGGCGACATCATGTGATTCTTATAGAATGTTCCTAGGAAGATTTCACTGTATATATAAGTGATGGTCTTGCAAGAGTTACTGAGGGCGACATCATGTGATTGTTATAAAATGTTCCTAGGAAGATTTCACTGTATATATAAGTGAGTGATCTTGCAAGAGTTAGTGAGGGCGACATCATGTGATTGTTATAGAATGTTCCTAGGAAGATTTCACTGTATATATATAACTGAGTGTTCTTGCAAGAGTTAGTGAGGGCGACATCATGTGATTGTTATAAAATGTTCCTAGGAAGATTTCACTGTATATATAAGTGAGTGATCTTGCAAGAGTTAGTTAGTGCGACATCATGTGATTGTTATAAAATGTTCCTAGGAAGATTTCACTGTATATATAAGTGAGTGATCTTGCAAGAGTTAGTTAGGCGACATCATGTGATTGTTATAGAATGTTCCTAGGAAGATTTCACTGTATATATAAGTTAGTGATCTTGCAAGAGTTAGTTAGGCGACATCATGTGATTGTTATAGAATGTTCCTAGGAAGATTTCACTGTATATATAAGTGAGTGATCTTGCAAGAGTTAGTGAGGATGAGATCATGTGATTGTTATAGAATGTTTTTTGGAAGATTTCACTGTATATATAAGTGAGTGATCCAGCAAGAGTTAGTGAGGGCGACATCATGTAACAGTTATAGAATGTTTTGTGGAAGATTTGACTGTATATATAAGTGAGTGTTCTAGCAAGAGTTAGTGAGGGCGACATCATGTGATAGATATAGAATGTTTTGTGGAAGATTTCACTGTATATATAAGTGAGTGTTCTAGTAAGAGTTAGTGAGGGTGACATCAAGTATTAGTTATAGAATGTATTGTGGAAGATTTCACTGTACATATAAGTGAGCGTTCTAGTAAGAGTTAGTGAGGGCGACATCATGTGATAGTTATAGAATGTTTTGTGGAAGATTTCACTGTATATATAAGTGAGTGTTCTAGCAAGAGTTAGTGAGGGTGACATCATGTGATAGTTAGAGAATGTTTTGTGGAAGATTTGACTGTATATATAAGTGAGTGTTCTAGCAAGAGTTAGTGAGGGCGACATCATGTGATAGATATAGAATGTTTTGTGGAAGATTTCACTGTATATATAAGTGAGTGTTCTAGCAAGAATTAATGAGTGTGACATCATGTGATAGTTACAGATTGTTTTGTGGAAGATTTCACTGTATATATAAGTGAGTGTTCTAGCAAGAGTTAGTGAGGGCGACATCATGTGTTAGTTATGGAATGTTTTGTGGAAGATTTCACTGTATATATAAGTGAGTGTTCTAGCAAGAGTTAGTGAGGGTGACATCATGTGATAGTTACAGAATGTTTTGTGGAAGATTTCAATGTATATATAAGTGAGTGTTCTAGCAAGCGATAGTGAGGGCGACATCATGTGATTGTTATAGAATGTTTTGTGGAAGACTTCACTGTATACATAAGTGAGTGATCTTGCAAGAGTTAGTGAGGGCGACATCATGTGATAGTTATAGAATATTCTGAGAAAGATTTCACGGTATATATAAGTGAGTGTTCCTGCAAGAGATAGTGAGGGTGACATCATGTGATAGTTATAGAATATTCTGAGGAAGATTTCACGGTATATATAAGTGAGTGATCTTCAAGAGATAATGAAGGTGTTATCATGTGATAGTTCTAGAATATTCTGAGGAAGATTTCACTGTATATATGAGTGAGTGTTCCTGCAAGAGATAGTGAGGGTGACATCATGTGATAGTTATAGAATATTCTGAAGAAGATTTCACTGTATATATGAGTGAGTGTTCCTGCAAGAGATAGTGAGGGTGAAATCATGTGATAGTTATAGAATATTCTGAGGAAGATTTCACTGTATATATGAGTGAGTGTTCCTGCAAGAGATAGTGAGGGTGACATCATGTGATAGTTATAGAATATTCTGAGGAAGATTTCACTGCATATATGAGTGAGTGTTCCTGCAAGAGATAGTGAGGGTGAAATTATGTGATAGTTATAGAATATTCTGAGGAAGATTTCACTGTATATATAAGTGAGTGTTCCTGCAAGAGATAGTGAGGGTGACATCATGTGATAGTTATAGAATATTCTGAGGAAGATTTCACTATATATATATATATATATATATATATATATATAATTAAGTGTTCCTGAAACAGTTTGTGAGGGCGACTTCATGCGATAGTTATAGAATATTCTGAGGAAGATTTCACTCTATATAAGTGAGTGATCTTGCAAGAGTTTGTGAGGGCGACATCATGTGATAGTTATAGAATGTTTTGTGGAAGATTTCACTGTATATATAAGTGAGTGTTCCTGCAAGAGATAATGAAGGTGTTATCATGTGATAGTTCTAGAATATTCTGAGGAAGATTTCACTGTATATATGAGTGAGTGATCTTGCAAGGGTTAATGAGGGTAACACCATGTGATTGTTATAAAATGTTCCTAGGAAGATTTCACTGTATATATAAGTGAGTGATCTTGCAAGGGTTAGTGAGGACGACATCATGTGATTGTTAAAAAATGTTCTTAGGAAGATTTCACTGTATATATATATAAGTGAGTGATCTTGCAAGAGTTAGTGAGGGCGACATCATGTGATTGTTATAAAATGTTCCTAGGAAGATTTCACTGTATAAATATATAAGTGAGTGATCTTGCAAGAGTTAGTGAGGGCGACATCATGTGATTGTTATAAAATGTTCCTAGGAAGATTTCACTGTATATATATAAGTGAGTGTTCTTCCATGGGTTAGTGAGGGCGACATCATGTGATTGTTATAAAATGTTCCTAGGAAGATTTCACTGTATATATATATATATATATATATATATATATATATATATATATATATATATATATATATATATATATATATATATAAGTGAGTGATCTTGCAAGAGTTAGTGAGGGGATATCATGTGATTGTTATAAAATGTTCCTAGGAAGATTTCACTGTATATATAAGTGAGTGATCTTCAAGAGATAATGAAGGTGTTATCATGTGATAGTTCTAGAATATTATGAGGAAGATTTCACTGTATATATAAGTGAGTGATCTTCAAGAGATAGTGAGGGTGTTATCATGTGATAGTTCTAGAATATTCTGAGGAAGATTTCACTGTATATATAAGTGAGTGATCTTCAAGAGATAGTGAGGGTGTTATCAAGTGATTATTATAAAATGTTCCTAGGAAGATTTCACTGTATATATAAGTGAGTGATCTTAAGAGATAATGAAGGTGTTATCATGTGATAGTTCTAGAATATTCTGAGGAAGATTTCACTGTATATATAAGTGAGTGATCTTCAAGAGATAATGAAGGTGTTATCATGTGATAGTTCTAGAATATTCTGAGGAAGATTTCACTGTATATATAAGTGAGTGATCTTGCAAGAGTTAGTGAGGCGACATCATGTGATTGTTATAGAATGTTCCTAGGATGATTTCACTGTATATATAAGTGAGTGATCTTGCAAGAATTAGTGAAGCGACATCATGTGATTGTTATAAAATGTTCCTAGAAAGATTTCACTGTATATATAAGTGAGTGATCTTCAAGAGATAATGAAGGTGTTATCATGTGATAGTTCTAGAATATTCTGAGGAAGATTTCACTGTATATATAAGTGAGTGTTCTTGCAAGAGTTAGTGAGGGCGACATCATGTGATTGTTATAAATTGTTCCTAGGAAGATTTCACTGTATATATAAGTGAGTGATCTTGCAAGAGTTAGTGAGGGCGACATCATGTGATTCTTATAGAATGTTCCTAGGAAGATTTCACTGTATATATAAGTGATGGTCTTGCAAGAGTTACTGAGGGCGACATCATGTGATTGTTATAAAATGTTCCTAGGAAGATTTCACTGTATATATAAGTGAGTGATCTTGCAAGAGTTAGTGAGGGCGACATCATGTGATTGTTATAGAATGTTCCTAGGAAGATTTCACTGTATATATATAACTGAGTGTTCTTGCAAGAGTTAGTGAGGGCGACATCATGTGATTGTTATAAAATGTTCCTAGGAAGATTTCACTGTATATATAAGTGAGTGATCTTGCAAGAGTTAGTGAGTGCGACATCATGTGATTGTTATAAAATGTTCCTAGGAAGATTTCACTGTATATATAAGAGAGTGTTCTTGCAAGAGTTAGTGAGGGCGACATCATGTGATTGTTATAAAATGTTCCTAGGAAGATTTCACTGTATATATAAGTGAGTGATCTTGCAAGAGTTAGTTAGGCGACATCATGTGATTGTTATAGAATGTTCCTAGGAAGATTTCACTGTATATATAAGTGAGTGATCTTGCAAGAGTTAGTGACTGCGACATCATGTGATTGTTATAAAATGTTCCTAGGAAGATTTCACTTTATATATAAGAGTGTGTTGTTGCAAGAGTTAGTGAGGGCGACATCATGTGATTGTTATAAAATGTTCCTAGGAAGATTTCACTGTATATATAAGTGAGTGATCTTGCAAGCGTTAGTTAGGCGACATCATGTGATTGTTATAGAATATTCCAAGGAAGATTTCACTGTATATATAAGTGAGTGATCTTGCAAGAGTTAATGAGGGCGACATCATGTGATTGTTATAGAATGTTCCTAGGAAGATTTCACTGTATATATAAGTGAGTGATCTTGCAAGAGTTAGTGATCGTGACATCATGTGATTGTTATAAAATGTTCGTAGGAAGATTTCACTGTACATATAAGTGAGTGATCTTGCAAGAGTTAGTTAGGCGACATCATGTGATTGTTATAGAATGTTCCTAGGAAGATTTCACTGTATATATAAGTGAGTGATCTTGCAAGAGTTAGTGAGGACGACATCATGTGATTGTTATAAATGTTTTTTGGAAGATTTCACTGTATATATAAGTGAGTGTTCTAGCAAGAGTTAGTGAGGGCGATATCATGTAACAGTTATAGAATATTTTGTGGAAGATTTCAGTGTATATATAAGTGAGTGTTCTAGTAAGAGTTAGTGAGGGTGACATCAAGTGATAGTTATAGAATGTTTTGTGGAAGATTTCACTGTTTATATAAGTGAGCGTTCTAGTAAGAGTTAGTGAGGGCGACATCATGTGATAGTTATAGAATGTTTTGTGGAAGATTTCACTGTATATATAAGTGAGTGTTCTAGCAAGAGTTAGTGAGGGTGCATCATGTGATAGTTATAGAATGTTTTGTGGAAGATTTCTATCTATATATAAGTGAGTGTTCTAGCAAGAGTTAGTGAGGGCGACATCATGGGATAGATATAGAATGTTTTGAGGAAGATTTCACTGTATATATAAGTGAGTGATCTTGCAAAAGTTAGTGAGGGTGACATCATGTGATAGTTATAGAATGTTTTTAGGAAGATTTCACTCTATATATATATGTGAGTGTTGTAGCAAGAGTTAGTGAGGGCGACATCATATGATAGTTATAGAATGTTTTGAGGAAGATTTCACTGTATATAGAAGTGAGTGTTCTAGCAAGAGTTAGTGAGGGCGACATCATGTAATTGTTATAGAATGTTTTGTGGAAGATTTCAGTGTATATATAAGTGAGTGTTCTAGTAAGAGTTAGTGAGAGTGACATCAAGTATTAGTTATAGAATGTATTGTGGAAGATTTCACTGTACATATAAGTGAGCGTTCCGTTAAGAGTTAGTGAGGGCGACATCATGTGATAGTTATAGAATGTTTTGTGGAAGATTTCACTGTATATATAAGTGAGTGTTCTAGCAAGAGTTAGTGAGGGTGACATAATGTGATAGAGAATGTTTTGTGGAAGATTTGACTGTATATATAAGTGAGTGTTCTAGCAAGAGTTAGTGAGGGCGACATCATGTGATAGATATAGAATGTTTTGTGGAAGATATCACTGTATATTTAAGTGAGTGTTCTAGCAAGAGTTTGTGAGTGTGACATCATGTGATAGTTAGAGATTGTTTTGTGGAAGATTTCACTGTATATATAAGTGAGTGTGCTAGCAAGAGTTAGTGAGGGCGACATCATGTGTTAGTTATGGAATGTTTTGTGGAAGATTTCACTGTATATATAAGTGAGTGTTCTTGCAAAGGTTAGTGAGGGCGACATCATGTGATATTATAAAATGTTCCTAGGAAGATTTCACTGTATATATAAGTGAGTGATCTTAAGAGATAATGAAGGTGTTATCGTGTGATAGTTCTAGAATATTCTGAGGAAGATTTCACTGTATATATAAGTGAGTGGTCTTCAAGAGATAATGAAGGTGTTATCATGTGATAGTTCTAGAATATTCTGAGGAAGATTTCACTGTATATATAAGTGAGTGATCTTGTAAGAGTTAGTGAGGCGACATCATGTGATTGTTATAGAATGTTCCTAGGATGATTTCACTGTATATATAAGTGAGTGATCTTGCAAGAGTTAGTGAGACGACATCATGTGATTGTTATAAAATGTTCCTAGAAAGATTTCACTTTATATATAAGTGAGTGATCTTCAAGAGATAGTGAGGGTGTTATCAAGTGATAGTTCTAGAATATTCTGAGTAAGATTTCACTGTATATATAAGTGAGTGTTCTTGCAAGGGTTAGTGAGGGCGACATCATGTGATTGTTATAAAATGTTCCTAGGAAGATCTCACTGTATATATAAGTGAGTGATCTTCAAGAGATAATGAAGGTGTTATCATGTGATAGTTCTAGAATATTCTGAGGAAGATTTCACTGTATATATAAGTGAGTGTTCTTGCAAGAGTTAGTGAGGGCGACATCATGTGATTGTTATAAAATGTTCCTAGGAAGATTTCACTGTATATATAAGTGAGTGATCTTGCAAGAGTTTGTGAGGGCGACATCATGTGATTGTTATAAAAGGTTCCTAGGAAGATTTCACTGTATATATAAGTGAGTGATCTTGCAAGAGTTCATGAGGGTGACATCATGTGATTGTTATAAAATGTTCCTAGGAAGATTTCACTGTATATATAAGTGAGTGATGTTGCAAGAGTTAGTGAGGCGATATCATGTGATTGTTATAAAATGTTCCTAGGAAGATTTCACTGTATATATAAGTGAGTGATCTTGCAAGAGTTAGTGAGGGCGACATCATGTGATTGTTATAGAATGTTCCTAGGAAGATTTCACTGTATATATAAGTGACTGTTCTTGCAAGAGTTAGTTAGGGCGATATCATGTGATTGTTATAAAATGTTCCTAGGAAGATTTCACTGTATATATAAGTGAGTGATCTTGCAAGAGTTAGTGAGGGCGACATCATGTGATTGTTATAGAATGTTCCTAGGAAGATTTCACTGTATATATATAACTGAGTGTTCTTGCAAGAGTTAGTGAGGGCGACATCATGTGATTGTTATAAAATGTTCCTAGGAAGATTTCACTGTATATATAAGTGAGTGATCTTGCAAGAGTTAGTGAGTGCGACATCATGTGATTGTTATAAAATGTTCCTAAGAAGATTTCACTGTATATATAAGAGAGTGTTCTTGCAAGAGTTAGTGAGGGCGACATCATGTGATTGTTATAAAATGTTCCTAGGAAGATTTCACTGTATATATAAGTGAGTGATCTTGCAAGAGTTAGTTAGGCGACATCATGTGATTGTTATAGAATGTTCCTAGGAAGATTTCACTGTATATATAAGTGAGTGATCTTGCAAGAGTTAGTGACTGCGACATCATGTGATTGTTATAAAATGTTCCTAGGAAGATTTCACTGTATATATAAGAGAGTGTTCTTGCAAGAGTTAGTGAGGGCGACATCATGTGATTGTTATAAAATGTTCCTAGGAAGATTTCACTGTATATATAAGTGAGTGATCTTGCAAGAGTTAGTTAGGCGACATCATGTGATTGTTATAGAATATTCCAAGGAAGATTTCACTGTATATATAAGTGAGTGATCTTGCAAGAGTTAGTGAGGGCGACATCATGTGATTGTTATAGAATGTTCCTAGGAAGATTTCACTGTATATATATAACTGAGTGTTCTTGCAAGAGTTAGTGAGGGCGACATCATGTGATTGTTATAAAATGTTCCTAGGAAGATTTCACTGTATATATAAGTGAGTGATCTTGCAAGAGTTAGTGAGTGCGACATCATGTGATTGTTATAAAATGTTCCTAGGAAGATTTCACTGTATATATAAGAGAGTGTTCTTGCAAGAGTTAGTGAGGGCGACATCATGTGATTGTTATAAAATGTTCCTAGGAAGATTTCACTGTATATATAAGTGAGTGATCTTGCAAGAGTTAGTTAGGCGACATCATGTGATTGTTATAGAATGTTCCTAGGAAGATTTCACTGTATTTATAAGTGAGTGATCTTGCAAGAGTTAGTGACTGCGACATCATGTGATTGTTATAAAATGTTCCTAGGAAGATTTCACTGTATATATAAGAGAGTGTTCTTGCAAGAGTTAGTGAGGGCGACATCATGTGATTGTTATAAAATGTTCCTAGGAAGATTTCACTGTATATATAAGTGAGTGATCTTGCAAGAGTTAGTTAGGCGACATCATGTGATTGTTATAGAATATTCCAAGGAAGATTTCACTGTATATATAAGTGAGTGATCTTGCAAGAGTTAGTGAGGGCGACATCATGTGATTGTTATAGAATGTTCCTAGGAAGATTTCACTGTATATATAAGTGAGTGATCTTGCAAGAGTTAGTGAGGGTGACATCATGTGATTGTTATAAAATGTTCGTAGAAAGATTTCACTGTATATATAAGTGAGTGATCTTGCAAGAGTTAGTTAGGCGACATCAGGTGATTGTTATAGAATGTTCCTAGGAAGATTTCACTGTATATATAAGTGAGTGATCTTGCAAGAGTTAGTGAGGACGACATCATGTGATTGTTATAGAATGTTTTTTGGAAGATTTCACTGTATATATAAGTGAGTGTTCTAGTAAGAGTTAGTGAGGGTGACAACAAGTGATAGTTATAGAATGTTTTGTGGAAGATTTCACTGTTTATATAAGTGAGCGTTCTAGTAAGAGTTAATGAGGGCGACATCATGTGATAGTTATAGAATGTTTTGTGGAAGATTTCACTGTATATATAAGTGAGTGTTCTACCAAGAGTTAGTGAGGGTGCATCATGTGATAGTTATAGAATGTTTTGTGGAAGATTTCTTTCTATATATAAGTGAGTGTTCTAGCAAGAGTTAATGAGGGCGACATCATGGGATAGATATAGAATGTTTTGAGGAAGATTTCACTGTATATATAAGTGAGTGATCTTGTAAAAGTTAGTGAGGGTGACATCATGTGATAGTTATAGAATGTTTTGAGGAAGATTTCACTGTATATATAAGTGAGTGTTGTAGCAAGAGTTAGTGAGGGCGACATCATATGATAGTTATAGAATGTTTTGAGGAAGATTTCACTGTATATAGAAGTGAGTGTTCTAGCAAGAGTTAGTGAGGGCGACATCATGTAATTGTTATAGAATGTTTTGTGGAAGATTTCAGTGTATATATAAGTGAGTGTTCTAGTAAGAGTTAGTGAGGGTGACATCAAGTATTAGTTATAGAATGTATTGTGGAAGATTTCACTGTACATATAAGTGAGCGTTCTAGCAAGAGTTAGTGAGGGCAACATCATGTGATAGATATAGATTGTTTTGTGGAAGATTTCACTGTATATAAAAGTGAGTGTGCTAGCAAGAGTTAGTGAGGGCGACATCATGTGTTAGTTATGGAATGTTTTGTGGAAGATTTCACTTTATATATAAGTGAGTGTTCTAGCAAGAGTTAGTGAGGGTGACATCATGTGATAGTTACAGAATGTTTTGTGGAAGATTTCACTGTATATATAAGTGAGTGTTCTAGCAAGCGATAGTGAGGGCGACATCATGTGATTGTTATAGAATGTTTTGTGGAAGACTTCACTGTATACATAAGTGAGTGATCTTGCAAGAGTTAGTGAGGGTGAAATCATGTGATAGTTATAGAATATTCTGAGGAAGATTTCACTGTATATATAAGTGAGTGTTCCTGCAAGAGATACTGAGGGTGACATCATGTGATAGTTATAGAATATTCTGAGGAAGATTTCACTGTATATATATATATATATATATATATATATATATATATAAGTGAGTGTTCCTGAAACAGTTTGTGAGGGCGACTTCATGCGATAGTTATAGAATATTCTGAGGAAGATTTCACTGTATATATAAGTGAGTGATCTTGCAAGGGTTAGTGAGGGTAACACCATGTGATTGTTATAAAATGTTCCTAGGAAGATTTAACTGTATATATAAGTGAGTGTTCTTGCAAGAGTTAGTGAGGGCGACATCATGTGATTGTTATAAAAGGTTCCTAGGAAGATTTCACTGTATATATAAGTGAGTGATCTTGCAAGAGTTAGTGTGGGTGACATCATGTGATTGTTATAAAATGTTCCTAGGAAGATTACACTGTATATATAAGTGAGTGATCTTCAAGAGATAATGAAGGTGTTATCATGTGATAGTTCTAGAATATTCTGAGGAAGATTTCACTGTATATATATAAGTGAGTGATCTTGCTAGAGTTAGTGAGGGCGACATCATGTGATTGTTATAAAAGGTTCCTAGGAAGATTTCACTGTATATATAAGTGAGTGATCTTGCAAGAGTTAGTGAGGGTGACATCATGTGATTGTTATAAAATGTTCCTAGGAAGATTACACTGTATATATAAGTGAGTGATCTTGCAAGAGGTAGTTAGGCGACATCATGTGATTGTTATAGAATGTTCCTAGGAAGATTTCACTGTATATATAAGTGAGTGATCTTGCAAGAGTTAGTGAGGGCGACATCATGTGATTGTTATAGATTGTTCCTAGGAAGATTTCACTGTATATATAAGTGTGTGATCTTGCAAGGGTTAGTGAGGGTGACATCATGTGAGTGTTATAAAATGTTCGTAGGAAGATTTCACTGTATATATAAGTGAGTGATCTTGCAAGAGTTAGTGAGGGCGAAATCATGTGATTGTTATAAAATGTTCCTAGGAAGATTTCACTGTATATATAAGTGAGTGATCTTGCAAGAGTTAGTGAGGGTGACATCATGTGATTGTTATAAAATGTTCCTAGGAAGATTTTACTGTATATATAAGTGAGTGATCTTGCAGGAGTTAGTTAGGCGACATCATGTGATTGTTATAGAATGTTCCAAGGAAGATTTCACTGTATATATCAGTGAGTGATCTTGCAAGAGTTAGTGAGGGCGACATCATGTGATTGTTATAGAATGTTCCTAGGAAGATTTCACTGTATATATAAGTGAGTGATCTTGCAAGAGTTAGTGAGGGTGACATCATGTGATTGTTATAAAATGTTCGTAGGAAGATTTCACGGCATATATAAGTGAGTGATCTTGCAAGAGTTAGTTAGGCGACATCATGTGATTGTTATAGAATGTTCCTAGGAAGATTTCACTGTATATATAAGTGAGTGATCTTGCAAGAGTTAGTGAGGACGACATTATGTGATTGTTATTGAATGTTTTTTGGAAGATTTCACTGTATATATAAGTGAGTGTTCTAGCAAGTGTTAGTGAGGGCGACATCATGTAATAGTTATAGAATGTTTTGTGGAAGATTTCACTGTTTATATAAGTGAGCGTTCTAGTAAGAGTTAGTGAGGGCGACATAATGTGATAGTTATAGAATGTTTTGTGGAAGATTTAACAGTATATATAAGTGAGTGTTCTAGCAAGAGTTAGTGAGGGTGCATCATGTGATAGTTATAGAATGTTTTGTGGAAGATTTCTTTCTATATATAAGTGAGTGTTCTAGCAAGAGTTAGTGAGGGCGACATCATGTGATTGTTATAGAATGTTCTTTGGAAGATTTCACTGTATATATAAGTGAGTGATCTTGCAAGAGTTAGTGAGGGCGACATCATGTGATAGATATAGAATGTTTTGAGGAAGATTTCACTGTATATATAAGTGAGTAATCTTGCAAAAGTTAGTGTGGGTGACATCATGTGATAGTTATAGAATGTTTTGAGGAAGATTTCACTGTATATATAAGTGAGTGTTCTAGCAAAAGTTAGTGAGGGCGACATCATATGATAGTTACAGAATGTTTTGAGGAAGATTTCACTGTATATAGAAGTGAATGTTCTAGCAAGAGTTAGTGAGGGCGACATGATGTAATAGTTATAGAATGTTTTGTGGAAGATTTCAGTGTATATATAAGTGAGTGTTCTAGAAAGAGTTAGGAGGGTGACATCAAGTATTAGTTATAGAATGTATTGTGGAAGATTTCACTGTACATATAAGTGAGCGTTCTAGTAAGAGTTAGTGAGGGCGACATCATGTGATAGTTATAGAATGTTTTGTGGAAGATTTCACTGTATATATAAGTGAGTGTTCTAGCAAGAGTTAGTGAGGGTGACATCATGTGATAGTTAGAGAATGTTTTGTGGAAGATTTGACTCTATATATAAGTGAGTGTTATAGCAAGAGTTAGTGAGGGCGACATCATGTGATAGATATAGAATGGTTTGTGGAAGATTTCACTGTATATATAAGTGAGTGTTCTAGCAAGAGTTAGTGAGTGTGACATCATGTGATAGTTACAGATTGTTTTGTGGAAGATTTCACTGTATATATAAGTGAGTGTTCTAGCAAGAGTTAGTGAGGGCGACATCATGTGTTATGGAATGTTTTGTGGAAGATTTCACTGTATATATAAGTGAGTGTTCTAGCAAGAGTTAGTGAGTGTGACATCATGTGATAGTTAGAGATTGTTTTGTGGAAGATTTCACTGTATATATAAGTGAGTGTTCTAGCAAGAGTTAGTGAGGGTGACATCATGTGATAGTTACAGAATGTTTTGTGGAAGATTTCACTGTATACATAAGTGAGTGATCTTGCAAGAGTTAGTGAGGGCGACATCATGTGATAGTTATAGAATATTCTGAGAAAGATTTCACTGTATATATAAGTGAGTGTTCCTGCAAGAGATAGTGAGGGTGAAATCATGTGATAGTTATAGAATATTCTGAGGAAGATTTAACTGTATATGTATATATATATATATATATATAAGTGAGTGTTCCTGCAACAGTTTGTGAGGGCGACTTCTTGCGATAGTTATAGAATATTTTGAGGAAAATTTTACTCTATATAAGTGAGTGATCTTGCAAGAGTTTGTGAGGGCGACATCATGTGATAGTTATAGAATGTTTTGTGGAAGATTTTTCTGTATATATAAGTGAGTGTTCCTGCAAGAGATAATGAAGGTGTTATCATGTGATAGTTCTAGAATATTCTGAGGAAGATTTCACTGTATATATGAGTGAGTGATCTTGCAAGGGTTAGTGAGGGCGACATCATGTGATTGTTATAAAATGTTCTTAGGAAGATTTCACTGTATATATATATATATATATATAAGTGAGTGATCTTGCAAGGGTTAGTGAGGGCGACATCATGTGATTGTTATAAAATGTTCCTAGGAAGATTTTACTGTATATATATATATATATATATATATATATATATATATATATATATATATATATATATATATATATATATATAAGTGAGTGATCTTTCAAGGGTTAGTGAGGGCGACATCATGTGATTGTTATAAAATGTTCCTAGGAAGATTTCACTGTATATATAAGTGAGTGTTCTTGCATGGGTTAGTGACGGCGACATCATGTGATTGTTATAAAATGTTCCTAGGAAGATTTCACTGTACATATAAGTGAGTGATCTTCAAGAGATAATGAAGGTGTTATCATGTGATAGTTCCAGAATATTCTGAGGAAGATTTCACTGTATATATAAGTGGGTGATCTTCAAGAGATAATGAAGGTGTTATCATGTGATAGTTCTAGAATACTCTGAGGAAGATTTCACTGTATATATAAGTGAGTGATCTTCAAGAGATAATGAAGGTGTTATCATGTGATAGTTCTAGAATATTCTGAGGAAGATTTCACTGTATATATAAGTGAGTGATCTTCAAGAGATGATGGTGTTATCATGTGATAGTTCTATAATATTCTGAGGAAGATTTCACTGTATATATAAGTGAGTGTTCTTGCAAGGGTTAGTGAGGGCGACATCATGTGATTGTTATAAAATGTTCCAAGGAAGATTTCACTGTATATATAAGTGAGTGATCTTCAAGAGATAATGAAGGTGTTATCATGTGATAGTTCTAGAATATTCTGAGGAGGATTTCACTGTATATATAAGTGAGTGATCTTGCAACAGTTAATGAGGCGACATCATGTGATTGTTATAGAATGTTCCTAGGATGATTTCACTGTATATATAAGTGAGTGATCTTGCAAGAGTTAGTGAGGCGACATCATGTAATTGTTATAGAATGTTCCTAGGAAGATTTCACTGTATATATAAGTGAGTGATCTTGCAAGAGTTAGTGAGGCGACATCAAGTGATTTTTATAAAATGTTCCTAGGAAGATTTCACTGTATATATAAGTGAGTGATCTTGCAAGAGTTAGTGAGGGCGACATCATGTGATTGTTATAGAATGTTCATAGGAAGATTTCACTGTATATATAAGTGAGTGTTCTTGCAAGAGTTAGTGAGGGTGACATCATGTGATTGTTATAAAATGTTCCTAGGAAGATTTCACTGTATATATAAGTGAGTGATCTTCAAGAGATAGTGAGGGTGTTATCAAGTGATAGTTCTAGAATATTCTGAGTAAGATTTCACTGTATATATAAGTGAGTGTTCTTACAAGGGTTAGTGAGGGCGACATCATGTGATAGTTATAAAATGTTCCTAGGAAGATTTCACTGTATATATAAGTGAGTGATCTTCAAGAGATAATGAAGGTGTTATCATGTGATAGTTCTAGAATATTCTGAGGAAGATTTCACTGTATATATAAGTGAGTGTTCTTGCAAGAGTTAGTGAGGGTGACATCATGTGATTGTTATAAAATGTTCCTAGGCAGATTTCACTGTATATATAAGTGAGTGTTCTTGCAAGAGTTAGTGAGGGTGACATCATGTGATAATCACAGAATGTTTTGTGGAAGATTTCACTTTATATATAAGTGAGTGTTCTAGCAAGAGTCAGTGAGGGCGACATCATGTGATAGTCACAGAATGTTTTGTGGAAGATTTCACTTTATATATAAGTGAGTGTTCTAGCAAGAGTTAGTGAGGGCGACATCATGTGATAGTCACAGAATGTTTTGTGGAAGATTTCACTGTATATATGAGTGAGTGTTCTTGCAAGAGTTAGTGAGGGCGACATCATGTGATTGTTATAAAACGTTCCTAGGAAGATTTTACTGTATATATAAGTGAGTGATCTTGCTAGAGTTAGTGAGGGCGACATCATGTGATTGTTATAAAAGGTTCCTAGGAAGATTTCGCTGTATATATAAGTGAGTGATCTTGCAAGAGTTAGTGAGGGTGACATCATGTGATTGTTATAAAATGTTCCTAGGAAGATTACGCTGTATATATAAGTGAGTGATCTTGCAAGAGGTAGTTAGGCGACATCATGTGATTGTTATAGAATGTTCCTAGGAAGATTTCACTGTATATATAAGTGAGTGATCTTGCAAGAGTTAGTGAGGGCGAAATCATGTGATTGTTATAAAATGTTCCTAGGAAGATTTCACTGTATATATAAGTGAGTGATCTTGCAAGAGTTAGTGAGGGTGAGATCATGTGATTGTTATAAAATGTTCCTAGGAAGATTTCACTCCATATATAAGTGAGTGATCTTGCAAGAGTTAGTTAGGCAACATCATGTGATTGTTATAGAATGTTCCAAGGTAGATTTCACTGTATATATAAGTGAGTGATCTTGCAAGAGTTAGTGAGGGCGACATCATGTGATTGTTATAGAATGTTCCTAGGAAGATTTCACTGTATATATAAGTGAGTGATCTTGCAAGAGTTAGTGAGGGTGACATCATGTGATTGTTATAAAATGTTCGTAGGAAGATTTCACTGCATATATAAGTGAGTGATCTTGCAAGAGTTAGTTAGGCGACATCATGTGATTGTTATAGAATGTTCCTAGGAAGATTTCACTGTATATATAAGTGAGTGATCTTGCAAGAGTTAGTGAGGACGACATCATGTGATTGTTATTGAATGTTTTTTGGAAGATTTCACTGTATATATAAGTGAGTGTTCTAGCAAGTGTTAGTGAGGGCGACATCATGTAATAGTTATAGAATGTTTTGTGGAAGATTTCACTGTTTATATAAGTGAGCGTTCTAGTAAGAGTTAGTGAGGGCGACATCATGTGATAGTTATAGAATGTTTTGTGGAAGATTTAACTGTATATATAAGTGAGTGTTCTAGCAAGAGTTAGTGAGGGTGCATCATGTGATAGTTATAGAATGTTTTGTGGAAGATTTATTTCTATATATAAGTGAGTGTTCTAGCAAGAGTTAGTGAGGGCGACATCATGTGATTGTTATAGAATGTTCTTTGGAAGATTTCACTGTATATATAAGTGAGTGATCTTGCAAGAGTTAGTGAGGGCGACATCATGTGATAGATATAGAATGTTTTGAGGAAGATTTCACTGTATATATAAGTGAGTAATCTTGCAAAAGTTAGTGAGGGCGACATCATATGATAGTTACAGAATGTTTTGAGGAAGATTTCACTGTATATAGAAGTGAATGTTCTAGCAAGAGTTAGTGAGGGCGACATCATGTAATAGTTATAGAATGTTTTGTGGAAGATTTCAGTGTATATATAAGTGAGTGTTCTAGTAAGAGTTAGGAGGGTGACATCAAGTATTAGTTATAGAATGTATTGTGGAAGATTTCACTGTACATATAAGTGAGCGTTCTAGTAAGAGTTAGTGAGGGCGACATCATGTGATAGTTATAGAATGTTTTGTGGAAGATTTCACTGTATATATAAGTGAGTGTTCTAGAAAGAGTTAGTGAGGGTGACATCATGTGATAGTTAGAGAATGTTTTGTGGAAGATTTGACTCTATATATAAGTGAGTGTTATAGCAAGAGTTAGTGAGGGCGACATCATGTGATAGATATAGAATGGTTTGTGGAAGATTTCACTGTATATATAAGTGAGTGTTCTAGCAAGAGTTAGTGAGTGTGACATCATGTGATAGTTACAGATTGTTTTGTGGAAGATTTCACTGTATATATAAGTGAGTGTTCTAGCAAGAGTTAGTGAGGGCGACATCATGTGTTATGGAATGTTTTGTGGAAGATTTCACTGTATATATAAGTGAGTGTTCTAGCAAGAGTTAGTGAGGGCGACATCATGTGTTATGGAATGTTTTGTGGAAGATTTCACTGTATATATAAGTGAGTGTTCTAGCAAGAGTTAGTGAGTGTGACATCATGTGATAGTTACAGATTGTTTTGTGGAAGATTTCACTGTATATATGAGTGAGTGATCTTGCAAGGGTTAGTGAGGGCGACATCATGTGATTGTTATAAAATGTTCTTAGGAAGATTTCACTGTATATATATAAGTGAGTGATCTTGCAAGGGTTAGTGAGGGCGAATTCATGTGAATTTTATAAAATGTTCCTAGGAAGATTTCACTGTATATATAAGTGAGTGATCTTCAAGAGATAATGAAGGTGTTATCATGTGATAGTTCTAGAATATTCTGAGGAAGATTTCACTGTATATATAAGTGAGTGATCTTCAAGAGATAGTGAGGGTGTAATGATGTGATAGTCCTAGAATATTCTGAGGAAGATTTCAGTGTATATATAAGTGAGTGATCTTCAAGAGATAGTGCGGGTGTTATCATGTGATAGTTCTAGAATATTCTGAGGAAGATTTCACTCTATATATAAGTGAGTGTTCTTGCAAAGGTTAGTGAGGGCGACATCATATGATTGTTATAAAATGTTCCTAGGAAGATTTCACTGTATATATAAGTGAGTGATCTTCAAGAGATAGTGAGGGTGTTATCAAGTGATAGTTCTAGAATATTCTGAGTAAGATTTCACTGTATATATAAGTGAGTGTTCTTGCAAGGGTTAGTGAAGGAGACATCATGTGATTGTTATAAAATGTTCCTAGGAAGATTTCACTGTATATATAAGGTAGTGATCTTCAAGAGATAATGAAGGTGTTATCATGTGATAGTTCTAGAATATTCTGAGGAAGATTTCACTGTATATATAAGTGAGTGATCTTGCAAGAGTTAGTGAGGCGACATCATGTGATTGTTATAGAATGTTCCTAGGAAGATTTCACTGTATATATAAGTGAGTGATCTTGCAAGAGTTAGTGAGGCGACATCATGTGATTGTTATAGAATGTTCCTAGGAAGATTTCACTGTATATATAAGTGAGTGATCTTGCAAGAGTTAGTGAGGCGACATCAAGTGATTGTTATAAAATGTTCCTAGGAAGGTTTCACTGTATATATAAGTGAGTGATCTTGCAAGAGTTAGTGAGGGTGACATCATGTGATTGTTATAAAATGTTCCTAGGAAGATTTCACTGTATATATAAGTGAGTGATGTTGCAAGAGTTAGTGAGGCGATATCATGTGATTGTTATAAAATGTTCCTAGGAAGATTTCACTGTATATATAAGTGAGTGATCTTGCAAGAGTTAGTGATGGCGACATCATGTGATTGTTATAGAATGTTCCTAGGAAGATTTCACTGTATATATAAGTGAGTGTTCTTACAAGAGTTAGTGAGGGCGACATCATGTGATTGTTATAAAATGTTCCTAGGAAGATTTCACTGCATATATAAGTGAGTGATCTTGCAAGAGTTAGTGAGGGCGACATCATGTGATTGTTATAGAATGTTCCTAGGAAGATTTCACTGTATATATATAAGTGAGTGTTCTTGCAAGAGTTAGTGAGGGCGACATCATGTGATTGTTATAAAATGTTCCTAGGAAGATTTCACTGTATATATAAGTGAGTGATCTTGCAAGAGTTAGTGAGGGCGACATCATGTGATTGTTATAAAATGTTCCTAGGAAGATTTCACTGTATATATAAGTGAGTGTTCTTGCAAGAGTTAGTGAGGGCGACATCATGTGATTGTTATAAAATGTTCCTAGGAAGATTTTACTGTATATATAAGTGAGTGATCTTGCTAGAGTTAGTGAGGGCGACATCATGTGATTGTTATAAAAGGTTCCTAGGAAGATTTCACTGTATATATAAGTGAGTGATCTTGCAAGAGTTAGTGAGGGTGACATCATGTGATTGTTATAAAATGTTCCTAGGAAGATTACACTGTATATATAAGTGAGTGATCTTGCAAGAGGTAGTTAGGCGACATCAAGTGATTGTTATAGAATGTTCCTAGGAAGATTTCACTGTATATATAAGTGAGTGATCTTGCAAGAGTTAGTGAGGGCGACATCATGTGATTGTTATAGATTGTTCCTAGGAAGATTTCACTGTATATATATGTGTGTGATCTTGCAAGGGTTAGTGAGGGTGACATCATGTGAGTGTTATAAAATGTTCGTAGGAAGATTTCACTGTATATATAAGTGAGTGATCTTGCAAGAGTTAGTGAGGGCGAAATCATGTGATTGTTATAAAATGTTCCTAGGAAGATTTCACTGTATATATAAGTGAGTGATCTTGCAAGAGTTAGTGAGGGTGACATCATGTGATTGTTATAAAATGTTCCTAGGAAGATTTCACTGTATATATAAGTGAGTGATCTTGCAAGAGTTAGTTAGGCGACATCATGTGATTGTTATAGAATGTTCCAAGGTAGATTTCACTGTATATATAAGTGAGTGATCTTGCAAGAGTTAGTGGGGGCGACATCATGTGATTGTTATAGCATGTTCCTAGGAAGATTTCACTGTATATATAAGTGAGTGTTCTAGCAAGTGTTAGTGAGGGCGACATCATGTAATAGTTATAGAATGTTTTGTGGAAGATTTCACTGTTTATATAAGTGAGCGTTCTAGTAAGAGTTAGTGAGGGCGACATCATGTGATAGTTATAGAATGTTTTGTGGAAGATTTAACTGTATATATAAGTGAGTGTTCTAGCGAGAGTTAGTGAGGGTGCATCATGTGATAGTTATAGAATGTTCTGTGGAAGATTTCTTTCTATATATAAGTGAGTGTTCTAGCAAGAGTTAGTGAGGGCGACATCATGTGATTGTTATAGAATGTTCTTTGGAAGATTTCACTGTATATATAAGTGAGTGATGTTGCAAGAGTTAGTGAGGGCGACATCATGTGATAGATATAAAATGTTTTGAGGAAGATTTCACTGTATATATAAGTGAGTAATCTTGCAAAAGTTAGTGAGGGTGACATCATGTGATAGTTATAGAATGTTTTGAGGAAGATTTCGCTGTATATATAAGTGAGTGTTCTAGCAAAAGTTAGTGAGGGCGACATCATATGATAGTTACAGAATGTTTTGAGGAAGATTTCACTGTATATAGAAGTGAATGTTCTAGCAAGAGTTAGTGAGGGCGACATCATGTAATAGTTATAGAATGTTTTGTGGAAGATTTCAGTGTATATATAAGTGAGTGTTCTAGTAAGAGTTAGGAGGGTGACATCAAGTATTAGTTATAGAATGTATTGTGGAAGATTTCACTGTACATATAAGTGAGCGTTCTAGTAAGAGTTAGTGAGGGCGTCATCATGTGATAGTTATAGAATGTTTTGTGGAAGATTTCACTGTATATATGAGTGAGTGTTCTAGCAAGAGTTAGTGAGGGTGACATCATGTGATAGTTAGAGAATGTTTTGTGGAAGATTTGACTCTATATATAAGTGAGTGTTATAGCAAGAGTTAGTGAGGGCGACATCATGTGATAGATATAGAATGGTTTGTGGAAGATTTCACTGTATATATAAGTGAGTGTTCTAGCAAGAGTTAGTGAGTGTGACATCATGTGATAGTTAGAGATTGTTTTGTGGAAGATTTCACTGTATATATAAGTGAGTGTTCTAGCAAGAGTTAGTGAGGGCGACATCATGTGTTATGGAATGTTTTGTGGAAGATTTCACTGTATATATAAGTGAGTATTCTAGCAAGAGTTAGTGAGTGTGACATCATGTGATAGTTAGAGATTGTTTTGTGGAAGATTTCACTGTATATATAGGTGAGTGTTCTAGCAAGAGTTAGTGAGGGTGACATCATGTGATAGTTACAGAATGTTTTGTGGAAGATTTCACTGTATACATAAGTGAGTGATCTTGCAAGAGTTAGTGAGGGCGACATCATGTGATAGTTATAGAATATTCTGAGAAAGATTTCACTGTATATATAAGTGAGTGTTCCTGCAAGAGATAGTGAGGGTGAAATCATGTGATAGTTATAGAATATTCTGAGGAAGATTTCACTGTATATATGAGTGAGTGTTCCTGCAATAGATAGTGAGGGTGACATGAATTGATAGTTATAGAATATTCTGAGGAAGATTTCAGTGTATATATCAGTGAGTGTTCCTGCAACAGTTTGTGAGGGCAACTTCATGCGATAGTTATAGAATATTCTGAGGAAAATTTTACTCTATATAAGTGAGTGATCTTGCAAGAGTTTGTGAGGGCGACATCATGTGATAGGTATAGAATGTTTTGTGGAAGATTTCTCTGTATATATAAGTGAGTGTTCCTGCAAGAGATAATGAAGGTGTTATCATGTGATAGTTCTAGAATATTCTGAGGAAGATTTCACTGTATATATGAGTGAGTGATCTTGCAAGGGTTAGTGAGGGCGACATCATGTGATTGTTATAAAATGTTCTTAGGAAGATTTCACTGTATATATATATATATAAGTGAGTGATCTTGCAAGGGTTAGTGAGGGCGACATCATGTGATTGTTATAAAATGTTCCTAGGAAGATTTCACTGTATATATATATATATATATATATATATATATATATATATATATATATATATATATATAAGTGAGTGATCTTGCAAGGGTTAGTGAGGGCGACATCATGTGATTGTTATAAAATGTTCCTAGGAAGATTTCACTGTATATATAAGTGAGTGTTCTTGCATGGGTTAGTGACGGCGACATCATGTGATTGTTATAAAATGTTCCTAGGAAGATTTCACTGTATATATAAGTGAGTGATCTTCAAGAGATAATGAGGGTGTTATCATGTGATAGTTCTAGAATATTATGAGGAAGATTTCACTGTATATATAAGTGAGTGATCTTCAAGAGATAATGAGGGTGTTATCATGTGATAGTTCTAGAATATTATGAGGAAGATTTCACTGTATATATAAGTGAGTGATCTTCAAGAGATAGTGAGGGTGTTATCAAGTGATAGTTCTAGAATATTCTGAGTAAGATTTCACTGTATATATAAGTGAGTGTTCTTACAAGGGTTAGTGAGGGCGACATCATGTGATTGTTATAAAATGTTCCTAGGAAGATTTCACTGTATATATAAGTGAGTGATCTTCAAGAGATAATGAAGGTGTTATCATGTGATAGTTCTAGAATATTCTGAGGAAGATTTCACTGTATATATAAGTGAGTGTTCTTGCAAGAGTTAGTGAGGGTGACATCATGTGATTGTTATAAAATGTTCCTAGGCTGATTTCACTGTATATATAAGTGAGTGTTCTTGCAAGAGTTAGTGAGGGTGACATCATGTGATAATCACAGAATGTTTTGTGGAAGATTTCACTTTATATATAAGTGAGTGTTCTAGCAAGAGTTAGTGAGGGCGACATCATGTGATAGTCACAGAATGTTTTGTGGAAGATTTCACTTTATATATAAGTGAGTGTTCTAGCAAGAGTTAGTGAGGGCGACATCATGTGATAGTCACAGAATGTTTTGTGGAAGATTTCACTGTATATATGAGTGAGTGATCTTGCAAGGGTTAGTGAGGGCGACATCATGTGATTGTTATAAAATGTTCTTAGGAAGATTTCACTGTATAGATATAAGTGAGTGATCTTGCAAGGGTTAGTGAGGGCGAATTCATGTGAATTTTATAAAATGTTCCTAGGAAGATTTCACTGTATATATAAGTGAGTGATCTTCAAGAGATAATGAAGGTGTTATCATGTGATTGTTCTAGAATATTCTGAGGAAGATTTCACTGTATATATAAGTGAGTGATCTTCAAGAGATAGTGAGGGTGTTATGATGTGATAGTTCTAGAATATTCTGAGGAAGATTTCAGTGTATATATAAGTGAGTGATCTTCAAGAGATAGTGCGGGTGTTATCATGTGATAGTTCTAGAATATTCTGAGGAAGATTTCACTCTATATATAAGTGAGTGTTCTTGCAAAGGTTAGTGAGGGCGACATCATATGATTGTTATAAAATGTTCCTAGGAATATTTCAGTGTATATATAAGTGAGTGATCTTCAAGAGATAGTGAGGGTGTTATCAAGTGATAGTTCTAGAATATTCTGAGTAAGATTTCACTGTATATATAAGTGAGTGTTCTTGCAAGGGTTAGTGAAGGCGACATCATGTGATTGTTATAAAATGTTCCTAGGAAGATTTCACTGTATATATAAGGTAGTGATCTTCAAGAGATAATGAAGGTGTTATCATGTGATAGTTCTAGAATATTCTGAGGAAGATTTCACTGTATATATAAGTGAGTGATCTTGCAAGAGTTAGTGAGGCGACATCATGTGATTGTTATAGAATGTTCCTAGGAAGATTTCACTGTATATATAAGTGAGTGATCTTGCAAGAGTTAGTGAGGCGACATCATGTGATTGTTATAGAATGTTCCTAGGAAGATTTCACTGTATATATAAGTGAGTGATCTTGCAAGAGTTAGTGAGGGCGACATCATGTGATTGTTATAAAATGTTCCTAGGAAGATTTCACTGTATATATAAGTGAGTGTTCTTGCAAGAGTTAGTGAGGGCGACATCATGTGATTGTTATAAAATGTTCCTAGGAAGATTTTACTGTATATATAAGTGAGTGATCTTGCTAGAGTTAGTGAGGGCGACATCATGTGATTGTTATAAAAGGTTCCTAGGAAGATTTCACTGTATATATAAGTGAGTGATCTTGCAAGAGTTAGTGAGGGTGACATCATGTGATTGTTATAAAATGTTCCTAGGAAGATTACACTGTATATATAAGTGAGTGATCTTGCAAGAGGTAGTTAGGCGACATCAAGTGATTGTTATAGAATGTTCCTAGGAAGATTTCACTGTATATATAAGTGAGTGATCTTGCAAGAGTGAGTGAGGGCGACATCATGTGATTGTTATAGATTGTTCCTAGGAAGATTTCACTGTATATATATGTGTGTGATCTTGCAAGGGTTAGTGAGGGTGACATCATGTGAGTGTTATAAAATGTTCGTAGGAAGATTTCACTGTATATATAAGTGAGTGATCTTGCAAGAGTTAGTGAGGGCGAAATCATGTGATTGTTATAAAATGTTCCTAGGAAGATTTCACTGTATATATAAGTGAGTGATCTTGCAAGAGTTAGTGAGGGTGACATCATGTGATTGTTATAAAATGTTCCTAGGAAGATTTCACTGTATATATAAGTGAGTGATCTTGCAAGAGTTAGTTAGGCGACATCATGTGATTGTTATAGAATGTTCCAAGGTAGATTTCACTGTATATATAAGTGAGTGATCTTGCAAGAGTTAGTGGGGGCGACATCATGTGATTGTTATAGAATGTTCCTAGGAAGATTTCACTGTATATATAAGTGAGTGTTCTAGCAAGTGTTAGTGAGGGCGACATCATGTAATAGTTATAGAATGTTTTGTGGAAGATTTCACTGTTTATATAAGTGAGCGTTCTAGTAAGAGTTAGTGAGGGCGACATCATGTGATAGTTATAGAATGTTTTGTGGAAGATTTAACTGTATATATAAGTGAGTGTTCTAGCGAGAGTTAGTGAGGGTGCATCATGTGATAGTTATAGAATGTTTTGTGGAAGATTTCTTTCTATATATAAGTGAGTGTTCTAGCAAGAGTTAGTGAGGGCGACATCATGTGATTGTTATAGAATGTTCTTTGGAAGATTTCACTGTATATATAAGTGAGTGATGTTGCAAGAGTTAGTGAGGGCGACATCATGTGATAGATATAGAATGTTTTGAGGAAGATTTCACTGTATATATAAGTGAGTAATCTTGCAAAAGTTAGTGAGGGTGACATCATGTGATAGTTATAGAATGTTTTGAGGAAGATTTCGCTGTATATATAAGTGAGTGTTCTAGCAAAAGTTAGTGAGGGCGACATCATATGATAGTTACAGAATGTTTTGAGGAAGATTTCATTGTATATAGAAGTGAATGTTCTAGCAAGAGTTAGTGAGGGCGACATCATGTAATAGTTATAGAATGTTTTGTGGAAGATTTCAGTGTATATATAAGTGAGTGTTCTAGTAAGAGTTAGGAGGGTGACATCAAGTATTAGTTATAGAATGTATTGTGGAAGATTTCACTGTACATATAAGTGAGCGTTCTAGTAAGAGTTAGTGAGGGCGTCATCATGTGATAGTTATAGAATGTTTTGTGGAAGATTTCACTGTATATATGAGTGAGTGTTCTAGCAAGAGTTAGTGAGGGTGACATCATGTGATAGTTAGAGAATGTTTTGTGGAAGATTTGACTCTATATATAAGTGAGTGTTATAGCAAGAGTTAGTGAGGGCGACATCATGTGATAGATATAGAATGGTTTGTGGAAGATTTCACTGTATATATAAGTGAGTGTTCTAGCAAGAGTTAGTGAGTGTGACATCATGTGATAGTTAGAGATTGTTTTGTGGAAGATTTCACTGTATATATAAGTGAGTGTTCTAGCAAGAGTTAGTGAGGGCGACATCATGTGTTATGGAATGTTTTGTGGAAGATTTCACTGTATATATAAGTGAGTATTCTAGCAAGAGTTAGTGAGTGTGACATCATGTGATAGTTAGAGATTGTTTTGTGGAAGATTTCACTGTATATATAGGTGAGTGTTCTAGCAAGAGTTAGTGAGGGTGACATCATGTGATAGTTACAGAATGTTTTGTGGAAGATTTCACTGTATACATAAGTGAGTGATCTTGCAAGAGTTAGTGAGGGCGACATCATGTGATAGTTATAGAATATTCTGAGAAAGATTTCACTGTATATATAAGTGAGTGTTCCTGCAAGAGATAGTGAGGGTGAAATCATGTGATAGTTATAGAATATTCTGAGGAAGATTTCACTGTATATATGAGTGAGTGTTCCTGCAATAGATAGTGAGGGTGACATGAATTGATAGTTATAGAATATTCTGAGGAAGATTTCAGTGTATATATATATATATATATAAGTGAGTGTTCCTGCAACAGTTTGTGAGGGCAACTTCATGCGATAGTTATAGAATATTCTGAGGAAAATTTTACTCTATATAAGTGAGTGATCTTGCAAGAGTTTGTGAGGGCGACATCATGTGATAGTTATAGAATGTTCTTAGGAAGATTTCACTGTATATATATATATATATATATATAAGTGAGTGATCTTGCAAGGGTTAGTGAGGGCGACATCATGTGATTGTTATAAAATGTTCCTAGGAAGATTTCACTGTATATATATATATATATATATATAAGTGAGTGATCTTGCAAGGGTTAGTGAGGGCGACATCATGTGATTGTTATAAAATGTTCCTAGGAAGATTTCACTGTATATATAAGTGAGTGTTCTTGCATGGGTTAGTGACGGCGACATCATGTGATTGTTATAAAATGTTCCTAGGAAGATTTCACTGTATATATAAGTGAGTGATCTTCAAGAGATAATGAGGGTGTTATCATGTGATAGTTCTAGAATATTATGAGGAAGATTTCACTGTATATATAAGTGAGTGATCTTCAAGAGATAATGAGGGTGTTATCATGTGATAGTTCTAGAATATTATGAGGAAGATTTCACTGTATATATAAGTGAGTGATCTTCAAGAGATAGTGAGGGTGTTATCAAGTGATAGTTCTAGAATATTCTGAGTAAGATTTCACTGTATATATAAGTGAGTGTTCTTACAAGGGTTAGTGAGGGCGACATCATGTGATTGTTATAAAATGTTCCTAGGAAGATTTCACTGTATATATAAGTGAGTGATCTTCAAGAGATAATGAAGGTGTTATCATGTGATAGTTCTAGAATATTCTGAGGAAGATTTCACTGTATATATAAGTGAGTGTTCTTGCAAGAGTTAGTGAGGGTGACATCATGTGATTGTTATAAAATGTTCCTAGGCTGATTTCACTGTATATATAAGTGAGTGTTCTTGCAAGAGTTAGTGAGGGTGACATCATGTGATAATCACAGAATGTTTTGTGGAAGATTTCACTTTATATATAAGTGAGTGTTCTAGCAAGAGTTAGTGAGGGCGACATCATGTGATAGTCACAGAATGTTTTGTGGAAGATTTCACTTTATATATAAGTGAGTGTTCTAGCAAGAGTTAGTGAGGGCGACATCATGTGATAGTCACAGAATGTTTTGTGGAAGATTTCACTGTATATATGAGTGAGTGATCTTGCAAGGGTTAGTGAGGGCGACATCATGTGATTGTTATAAAATGTTCTTAGGAAGATTTCACTGTATAGATATAAGTGAGTGATCTTGCAAGGGTTAGTGAGGGCGAATTCATGTGAATTTTATAAAATGTTCCTAGGAAGATTTCACTGTATATATAAGTGAGTGATCTTCAAGAGATAATGAAGGTGTTATCATGTGATTGTTCTAGAATATTCTGAGGAAGATTTCACTGTATATATAAGTGAGTGATCTTCAAGAGATAGTGAGGGTGTTATGATGTGATAGTTCTAGAATATTCTGAGGAAGATTTCAGTGTATATATAAGTGAGTGATCTTCAAGAGATAGTGCGGGTGTTATCATGTGATAGTTCTAGAATATTCTGAGGAAGATTTCACTCTATATATAAGTGAGTGTTCTTGCAAAGGTTAGTGAGGGCGACATCATATGATTGTTATAAAATGTTCCTAGGAATATTTCAGTGTATATATAAGTGAGTGATCTTCAAGAGATAGTGAGGGTGTTATCAAGTGATAGTTCTAGAATATTCTGAGTAAGATTTCACTGTATATATAAGTGAGTGTTCTTGCAAGGGTTAGTGAAGGCGACATCATGTGATTGTTATAAAATGTTCCTAGGAAGATTTCACTGTATATATAAGGTAGTGATCTTCAAGAGATAATGAAGGTGTTATCATGTGATAGTTCTAGAATATTCTGAGGAAGATTTCACTGTATATATAAGTGAGTGATCTTGCAAGAGTTAGTGAGGCGACATCATGTGATTGTTATAGAATGTTCCTAGGAAGATTTCACTGTATATATAAGTGAGTGATCTTGCAAGAGTTAGTGAGGCGACATCATGTGATTGTTATAGAATGTTCCTAGGAAGATTTCACTCTATATATAAGTGAGTGATCTTGCAAGAGTTAGTGAGGCGACATCAAGTGATTGTTATAAAATGTTCCTAGGAAGATTTCACTGTATATATAAGTGAGTGATCTTGCAAGAGTTAGTGAGGGTGACATCATGTGATTGTTATAAAATGTTCCTAGGAAGATTTCACTGTATATATAAGTGAGTGATGTTGCAAGAGTTAGTGAGGCGATATCATGTGATTGTTATAAAATGTTCCTAGGAAGATTTCACTGTATATATAAGTGAGTGATCTTGCAAGAGTTAGTGGTGGCGACATCATGTGATTGTTATAGAATGTTCCTAGGAAGATTTCACTGTATATATAAGTGAGTGTTCTTACAAGAGTTAGTGAGGGCGACATCATGTGATTGTTATAAAATGTTCCTAGGAAGATTTCACTGTATATATAAGTGAGTGATCTTGCAAGAGTTAGTGAGGGCGACATCATGTGATTGTTATAGAATGTTCCTAGGAAGATTTCACTGTATATATATAAGTGAGTGTTCTTGCAAGAGTTAGTGAGGGCGACATCATGTGATTGTTATAAAATGTTCCTAGGAAGATTTCACTGTATATATAAGTGAGTGATCTTGCAAGAGTTAGTGAGGGCGACATCATGTGATTGTTATAAAATGTTCCTAGGAAGATTTCACTGTATATATGTGAGTGTTCTTGCAAGAGTTAGTGAGGGCGACATCATGTGATTGTTATAAAATGTTCCTAGGAAGATTTTACTGTATATATAAGTGAGTGATCTTGCTAGAGTTAGTGAGGGCGACATAATGTGATTGTTATAAAAGGTTCCTAGGAAGATTTCGCTGTATATATAAGTGAGTGATCTTGCAAGAGTTAGTGAGGGTGACATCATGTGATTGTTATAAAATGTTCCTAGGAAGATTACGCTGTATATATAAGTGAGTGATCTTGCAAGAGGTAGTTAGGCGACATCATGTGATTGTTATAGAATGTTCCTAGGAAGATTTCACTGTATATATAAGTGAGTGATCTTGCAAGAGTTAGTGATGGCGAAATCATGTGATTGTTATAAAATGTTCCTAGGAAGATTTCAGTGTATATATAAGTGAGTGATCTTGCAAGAGTTAGTGAGGGTGAGATCATGTGATTGTTATAAAATGTTCCTAGGAAGATTTCACTGCATATATAAGTGAGTGATCTTGCAAGAGTTAGTTAGGCGACATCATGTGATTGTTATAGAATGTTCCAAGGTAGATTTCACTGTATATATAAGTGAGTGATCTTGCAAGAGTTAGTGAGGGCGACATCATGTGATTGTTATAGAATGTTCCTAGGAAGATTTCACTGTATATATAAGTGAGTGATCTTGCAAGAGTTAGTGAGGGTGACATCATGTGATTGTTATAAAATGTTCGTAGGAAGATTTCACTGCATATATAAGTGAGTGAATTTGCAAGAGTTAGTTAGGCGACATCATGTGATTGTTATAGAATGTTCCTAGGAAGATTTCACTGTATATATAAGTGAGTGATCTTGCAAGAGTAAGTGAGGACGACATCATGTGATTGTTATTGAATGTTTTTTGGAAGATTTCACTGTATATATAAGTGAGTGTTCTAGCAAGTGTTAGTGAGGGCGACATCATGTAATAGTTATAGAATGTTTTGTGGAAGATTTCACTGTTTATATAAGTGAGCGTTCTAGTAAGAGTTAGTGAGGGCGACATCATGTGATAGTTATAGAATGTTTTGTGGAAGATTTAACTGTATATATAAGTGAGTGTTCTAGCAAGAGTTAGTGAGGGTGCATCATGTGATAGTTATAGAATGTTTTGTGGAAGATTTATTTCTATATATAAGTGAGTGTTCTAGCAAGAGTTAGTGAGGGCGACATCATGTGATTGTTATAGAATGTTCTTTGGAAGATTTCACTGTATATATAAGTGAGTGATCTTGCAAGAGTTAGTGAGGGCGACATCATGTGATAGATATAGAATGTTTTGAGGAAGATTTCACTGTATATATAAGTGAGTAATCTTGCAAAAGTTAGTGAGGGCGACATCATATGATAGTTACAGAATGTTTTGAGGAAGATTTCACTGTATATAGAAGTGAATGTTCTAGCAAGAGTTAGTGAGGGCGACATCATGTAATAGTTATAGAATGTTTTGTGGAAGATTTCAGTGTATATATAAGTGAGTGTTCTAGTAAGAGTTAGGAGGGTGACATCAAGTATTAGTTATAGAATGTATTGTGGAAGATTTCACTGTACATATAAGTGAGCGTTCTAGTAAGAGTTAGTGAGGGCGACATCATGTGATGGTTATAGAATGTTTTGTGGAAGATTTCACTGTATATATAAGTGAGTGTTCTAGCAAGAGTTAGTGAGGGTGACATCATGTGATAGTTAGAGAATGTTTTGTGGAAGATTTGACTCTATATATAAGTGAGTGTTATAGCAAGAGTTAGTGAGGGCGACATCATGTGATAGATATAGAATGGTTTGTGGAAGATTTCACTGTATATATAAGTGAGTGTTCTAGCAAGAGTTAGTGAGTGTGACATCATGTGATAGTTACAGATTGTTTTGTGGAAGATTTCACTGTATATATAAGTGAGTGTTCCTGCAAGAGATAATGAAGGTGTTATCATGTGATAGTTCTAGAATATTCTGAGGAAGATTTCACTATATATATATGAGTGAGTGATCTTGCAAGGGTTAGTGAGGGCGACATCATGTGATTGTTATAAAATGTTCTTAGGAAGATTTCACTGTATATATATATAAGTGAGTGATCTTGCAAGGGTTAGTGAGGGCGACATCATGTGATTGTTATAAAATGTTCCTAGGAAGATTTCACTGTATATATATATATATATATATATATATATATATATAAGTGAGTGATCTTGCAAGGGTTAGTGAGGGCGACATCATGTGATTGTTATAAAATGTTCCTAGGAAGATTTCACTGTATATATAAGTGAGTGTTCTTGCATGGGTTAGTGACGGCGACATCATGTGATTGTTATAAAATGTTCCTAGGAAGATTTCACTGTATATATAAGTGAGTGATCTGCAAGAGATAATGAGGGTGTTATCATGTGATAGTTCTAGAATATTATGAGGAAGATTTCACTGTATATATAAGTGAGTGATCTTCAAGAGATAGTGAGGGTGTTATCAAGTGATAGTTCTAGAATATTCTGAGTAAGATTTCACTGTATATATAAGTGAGTGTTCTTACAAGGGTTAGTGAGGGCGACATCATGTGATTGTTATAAAATGTTCCTAGGAAGATTTCACTGTATATATAAGTGAGTGATCTTCAAGAGATAATGAAGGTGTTATCATGTGATAGTTCTAGAATATTCTGAGGAAGATTTCACTGTATATATAAGTGAGTGTTCTTGCAAGAGTTAGTGAGGGTGACATCATGTGATTGTTATAAAATGTTCCTAGGCAGATTTCACTGTATATATAAGTGAGTGTTCTTGCAAGAGTTAGTGAGGGTGACATCATGTGATAATCACAGAATGTTTTGTGGAAGATTTCACTTTATATATAAGTGAGTGTTCTAGCAAGAGTTAGTGAGGGCGACATCATGTGACAGTCACAGAATGTTTTGTGGAAGATTTCACTTTATATATAAGTGAGTGTTCTAGCAAGAGTTAGTGAGGGCGACATCATGTGATAGTCACAGAATGTTTTGTGGAAGATTTCACTGTATATATGAGTGAGTGATCTTGCAAGGGTTAGTGAGGGCGACATCATGTGATTGTTATAAAATGTTCTTAGGAAGATTTCACTGTATAGATATAAGTGAGTGATCTTGCAAGGGTTAGTGAGGGCGAATTCATGTGAATTTTATAAAATGTTCCTAGGAAGATTTCACTGTATATATAAGTGAGTGATCTTCAAGAGATAATGAAGGTGTTATCATGTGATTGTTCTAGAATATTCTGAGGAAGATTTCACTGTATATATAAGTGAGTGATCTTCAAGAGATAGCGAGGGTGTTATGATGTGATAGTTCTAGAATATTCTGAGGAAGATTTCAGTGTATATATAAGTGAGTGATCTTCAAGAGATAGTGCGGGTGTTATCATGTGATAGTTCTAGAATATTCTGAGGAAGATTTCACTCTATATATAAGTGAGTGTTCTTGCAAAGGTTAGTGAGGGCGACATCATATGATTGTTATAAAATGTTCCTAGGAATATTTCACTGTATATATAAGTGAGTGATCTTCAAGAGATAGTGAGGGTGTTATCAAGTGATAGTTCTAGAATATTCTGAGTAAGATTTCACTGTATATATAAGTGAGTGTTCTTGCAAGGGTTAGTGAAGGCGACATCATGTGATTGTTATAAAATGTTCCTAGGAAGATTTCACTGTATATATAAGGTAGTGATCTTCAAGAGATAATGAAGGTGTTATCATGTGATAGTTCTAGAATATTCTGAGGAAGATTTCACTGTATATATAAGTGAGTGATCTTGCAAGAGTTAGTGAGGCGACATCATGTGATTGTTATAGAATGTTCCTAGGAAGATTTCACTGTATATATAAGTGAGTGATCTTGCAAGAGTTAGTGAGGCGACATCATGTGATTGTTATAGAATGTTCCTAGGAAGATTTCACTGTATATATAAGTGAGTGATCTTGCAAGAGTTAGTGAGGCGACATAAAGTGATTGTTATAAAATGTTCCTAGGAAGATTTCACTGTATATATAAGTGAGTGATCTTGCAAGAGTTAGTGAGGGTGACATCATGTGATTGTTATAAAATGTTCCTAGGAAGATTTCACTGTATATATAAGTGAGTGATGTTGCAAGAGTTAGTGAGGCGATATCATGTGATTGTTATAAAATGTTCCTAGGAAGATTTCACTGTATATATAAGTGAGTGATCTTGCAAGAGTTAGTGATGGCGACATCATGTGATTGTTATAGAATGTTCCTAGGAAGATTTCACTGTATATATAAGTGAGTGTTCTTACAAGAGTTAGTGAGGGCGACATCATGTGATTGTTATAAAATGTTCCTAGGAAGATTTCACTGTATATATAAGTGAGTGATCTTGCAAGAGTTAGTGAGGGCGACATCATGTGATTGTTATAGAATGTTCCTAGGAAGATTTCACTGTATATATATAAGTGAGTGTTCTTGCAAGAGTTAGTGAGGGCGACATCATGTGATTGTTATAAAATGTTCCTAGGAAGATTTCACTGTATATATAAGTGAGTGATCTTGCAAGAGTTAGTGAGGGCGACATCATGTGATTGTTATAAAATGTTCCTAGGAAGATTTCACTGTATATATAAGTGAGTGTTCTTGCAAGAGTTAGTGAGGGCGACATCATGTGATTGTTATAAAATGTTCCTAGGAAGATTTTACTGTATATATAAGTGAGTGATCTTGCTAGAGTTAGTGAGGGCGACATCATGTGATTGTTATAAAAGGTTCCTAGGAAGATTTCGCTGTATATATAAGTGAGTGATCTTGCAAGAGTTAGTGAGGGTGACATCATGTGATTGTTATAAAATGTTCCTAGGAAGATTACGCTGTATATATAAGTGAGTGATCTTGCAAGAGGTAGTTAGGCGACATCATGTGATTGTTATAGAATGTTCCTAGGAAGATTTCACTGTATATATAAGTGAGTGATCTTGCAAGAGTTAGTGAGGGCGAAATCATGTGATTGTTATAAAATGTTCCTAGGAAGATTTCACTGTATATATAAGTGAGTGATCTTGCAAGAGTTAGTGAGGGTGAGATCATGTGATTGTTATAAAATGTTCCTAGGAAGATTTCACTGCATATATAAGTGAGTGATCTTGCAAGAGTTAGTTAGGCGACATCATGTGATTGTTATAGAATGTTCCAAGGTAGATTTCACTGTATATATAAGTGAGTGATCTTGCAAGAGTTAGTGAGGACGACATCATGTGATTGTTATTGAATGTTTTTTGGAAGATTTCACTGTATATATAAGTGAGTGTTCTAGCAAGTGTTAGTGAGGGCGACATCATGTAATAGTTATAGAATGTTTTGTGGAAGATTTCACTGTTTATATAAGTGAGCGTTCTAGTAAGAGTTAGTGAGGGCGACATCATGTGATAGTTATAGAATGTTTTGTGGAAGATTTAACTGTATATATAAGTGAGTGTTCTAGCAAGAGTTAGTGAGGGTGCATCATGTGATAGTTATAGAATGTTTTGTGGAAGATTTCTTTCTATATATAAGTGAGTGTTCTAGCAAGAGTTAGTGAGGGCGACATCATGTGATTGTTATAGAATGTTCTTTGGAAGATTTCACTGTATATATAAGTGAGTGATCTTGCAAGAGTTAGTGAGGGCGACATCATGATATGGATATAGAATGTTTTGAGGAAGATTTCACTGTATATATAAGTGAGTAATCTTGCAAAAGTTAGTGAGGGCGACATCATATGATAGTTACAGAATGTTTTGAGGAAGATTTCACTGTATATAGAAGTGAATGTTCTAGCAAGAGTTAGTGAGGGCGACATCATGTAATAGTTATAGAATGTTTTGTGGAAGATTTCAGTGTATATATAAGTGAGTGTTCTAGTAAGAGTTAGGAGGGTGACATCAAGTATTAGTTATAGAATGTATTGTGGAAGATTTCACTGTACATATAAGTGAGCGTTCTAGTAAGAGTTAGTGAGGGCGACATCATGTGATAGTTATAGAATGTTTTGTGGAAGATTTCACTGTATATATAAGTGAGTGTTCTAGCAAGAGTTAGTGAGGGTGACATCATGTGATAGTTAGAGAATGTTTTGTGGAAGATTTGACTCTATATATAAGTGAGTGTTATAGCAAGAGTTAGTGAGGGCGACATCATGTGATAGATATAGATTGTTTTGTGGAAGATTTCACTGTATATATAAGTGAGTGTTCTAGCAAGAGTTAGTGAGGGCGACATCATGTGTTATGGAATGTTTTGTGGAAGATTTCACTGTATATATAAGTGAGTGTTCTAGCAAGAGTTAGTGAGGGCGACATCATGTGTTATGGAATGTTTTGTGGAAGATTTCACTGTATATATAAGTGAGTGTTCTAGCAAGAGTTAGTGAGTGTGACATCATGTGATAGTTAGAGAATGTTTTGTGGAAGATTTGACTCTATATATAAGTGAGTGTTATAGCAAGAGTTAGTGAGGGCGACATCATGTGATAGATATAGAATGGTTTGTGGAAGATTTCACTGTATATATAAGTGAGTGTTCTAGCAAGAGTTAGTGAGGGCGACATCATGTGTTATGGAATGTTTTGTGGAAGATTTCACTGTATATATAAGTGAGTGTTCTAGCAAGAGTTAGTGAGTGTGACATCATGTGATAGTTAGAGATTGTTTTGTGGAAGATTTCACTGTATATATAAGTGAGTGTTCTAGCAAGAGTTAGTGAGTGTGACATCATGTGATAGTTACAGATTGTTTTGTGGAAGATTTCACTGTATATATAAGTGAGTGTTCTAGCAAGAGTTAGTGAGGGTGACATCATGTGTTATGGAATGTTTTGTGGAAGATTTCACTGTATATATAAGTGAGTGTTCTAGCAAGAGTTAGTGAGGGCGACATCATGTGTTATGGAATGTTTTGTGGAAGATTTCACTGTATATATAAGTGAGTGTTCTAGCAAGAGTTAGTGAGGGTGACATCATGTGTTATGGAATGTTTTGTGGAAGATTTCACTGTATATATAAGTGAGTGTTCTAGCAAGCGTTAGTGAGGGCGACATCATGTGTTATGGAATGTTTTGTGGAAGATTTCACTGTATATATAAGTGAGTGTTCTAGCAAGAGTTAGTGAGGGCGACATCATGTGTTATGGAATGTTTTGTGGAAGATTTCACTGTATATATAAGTGAGTGTTCTAGCAAGAGTTAGTGAGTGTGACATCATGTGATAGTTACAGATTGTTTTGTGGAAGATTTCACTGTATATATGAGTGAGTGATCTTGCAAGGGTTAGTGAGGGCGACATCATGTGATTGTTATAAAATGTTCTTAGGAAGATTTCACTGTATATATATAAGTGAGTGATCTTGCAAGGGTTAGTGAGGGCGAATTCATGTGAATTTTATAAAATGTTCCTAGGAAGATTTCACTGTATATATAAGTGAGTGATCTTCAAGAGATAATGAAGGTGTTATCATGTGATAGTTCTAGAATATTCTGAGGAAGATTTCACTGTATATATAAGTGACTGATCTTCAAGAGATAGTGAGGGTGTAATGATGTGATAGTCCTAGAATATTCTGAGGAAGATTTCAGTGTATATATAAGTGAGTGATCTTCAAGAGATAGTGCGGGTGTTATCATGTGATAGTTCTAGAATATTCTGAGGAAGATTTCACTCTATATATAAGTGAGTGTTCTTGCAAAGGTTAGTGAGGGCGACATCATATGATTGTTATAAAATGTTCCTAGGAAGATTTCACTGTATATATAAGTGAGTGATCTTCAAGAGATAGTGAGGGTGTTATCAAGTGATAGTTCTAGAATATTCTGAGTAAGATTTCACTGTATATATAAGTGAGTGTTCTTGCAAGGGTTAGTGAAGGAGACATCATGTGATTGTTATAAAATGTTCCTAGGAAGATTTCACTGTATATATAAGGTAGTGATCTTCAAGAGATAATGAAGGTGTTATCATGTGATAGTTCTAGAATATTCTGAGGAAGATTTCACTGTATATATAAGTGAGTGATCTTGCAAGAGTTAGTGAGGCGACATCATGTGATTGTTATAGAATGTTCCTAGGAAGATTTCACTGTATATATAAGTGAGTGATCTTGCAAGAGTTAGTGAGGCGACATCATGTGATTGTTATAGAATGTTCCTAGGAAGATTTCACTGTATATATAAGTGAGTGATCTTGCAAGAGTTAGTGAGGCGACATCAAGTGATTGTTATAAAATGTTCCTAGGAAGATTTCACTGTATATATAAGTGAGTGATCTTGCAAGAGTTAGTGAGGGTGACATCATGTGATTGTTATAAAATGTTCCTAGGAAGATTTCACTGTATATATAAGTGAGTGATGTTGCAAGAGTTAGTGAGGCGATATCATGTGATTGTTATAAAATGTTCCTAGGAAGATTTCACTGTATATATAAGTGAGTGATCTTGCAAGAGTTAGTGATGGCGACATCATGTGATTGTTATAGAATGTTCCTAGGAAGATTTCACTGTATATATAAGTGAGTGTTCTTACAAGAGTTAGTGAGGGCGACATCATGTGATTGTTATAAAATGCTCCTAGGAAGATTTCACTGTATATATAAGTGAGTGATCTTGCAAGAGTTAGTGAGGGCGACATCATGTGATTGTTATAGAATGTTCCTAGGAAGATTTCACTGTATATATATAAGTGAGTGTTCTTGCAAGAGTTAGTGAGGGCGACATCATGTGATTGTTATAAAATGTTCCTAGGAAGATTTCACTGTATATATAAGTGAGTGATCTTGCAAGAGTTAGTGAGGGCGACATCATGTGATTGTTATAAAATGTTCCTAGGAAGATTTCACTGTATATATAAGTGAGTGTTCTTGCAAGAGTTAGTGAGGGCGACATCATGTGATTGTTATAAAATGTTCCTAGGAAGATTTTACTGTATATATAAGTGAGTGATCTTGCTAGAGTTAGTGAGGGCGACATCATGTGATTGTTATAAAAGGTTCCTAGGAAGATTTCACTGTATATATAAGTGAGTGATCTTGCAAGAGTTAGTGAGGGTGACATCATGTGATTGTTATAAAATGTTCCTAGGAAGATTACACTGTATATATAAGTGAGTGATCTTGCAAGAGGTAGTTAGGCGACATCAAGTGATTGTTATAGAATGTTCCTAGGAAGATTTCACTGTATATATAAGTGAGTGATCTTGCAAGAGTTAGTGAGGGCGACATCATGTGATTGTTATAGATTGTTCCTAGGAAGATTTCACTGTATATATATGTGTGTGATCTTGCAAGGGTTAGTGAGGGTGACATCATGTGAGTGTTATAAAATGTTCGTAGGAAGATTTCACTGTATATATAAGTGAGTGATCTTGCAAGAGTTAGTGAGGGCGAAATCATGTGATTGTTATAAAATGTTCCTAGGAAGATTTCACTGTATATATAAGTGAGTGATCTTGCAAGAGTTAGTGAGGGTGACATCATGTGATTGTTATAAAATGTTCCTAGGAAGATTTCACTGTATATATAAGTGAGTGATCTTGCAAGAGTTAGTTAGGCGACATCATGTGATTGTTATAGAATGTTCCAAGGTAGATTTCACTGTATATATAAGTGAGTGATCTTGCAAGAGTTAGTGAGGGCGACATCATGTGATTGTTATAGAATGTTCCTAGGAAGATTTCACTGTATATATAAGTGAGTGTTCTAGCAAGTGTTAGTGAGGGCGACATCATGTAATAGTTATAGAATGTTTTGTGGAAGATTTAACTGTATATATAAGTGAGTGTTCTAGCGAGAGTTAGTGAGGGTGCATCATGTGATAGTTATAGAATGTTTTGTGGAAGATTTCTTTCTATATATAAGTGAGTGTTCTAGCAAGAGTTAGTGAGGGCGACATCATGTGATTGTTATAGAATGTTCTTTGGAAGATTTCACTGTATATATAAGTGAGTGATGTTGCAAGAGTTAGTGAGGGCGACATCATGTGATAGATATAGAATGTTTTGAGGAAGATTTCACTGTATATATAAGTGAGTAATCTTGCAAAAGTTAGTGAGGGTGACATCATGTGATAGTTATAGAATGTTTTGAGGAAGATTTCGCTGTATATATAAGTGAGTGTTCTAGCAAAAGTTAGTGAGGGCGACATCATATGATAGTTACAGAATGTTTTGAGGAAGATTTCACTGTATATAGAAGTGAATGTTCTAGCAAGAGTTAGTGAGGGCGACATCATGTAATAGTTATAGAATGTTTTGTGGAAGATTTCAGTGTATATATAAGTGAGTGTTCTAGTAAGAGTTAGGAGGGTGACATCAAGTATTAGTTATAGAATGTATTGTGGAAGATTTCACTGTACATATAAGTGAGCGTTCTAGTAAGAGTTAGTGAGGGCGTCATCATGTGATAGTTATAGAATGTTTTGTGGAAGATTTCACTGTATATATAAGTGAGTGTTCTAGCAAGAGTTAGTGAGGGTGACATCATGTGATAGTTAGAGAATGTTCTGTGGAAGATTTGACTCTATATATAAGTGAGTGTTATAGCAAGAGTTAGTGAGGGCGACATCATGTGATAGATATAGAATGGTTTGTGGAAGATTTCACTGTATATATAAGTGAGTGTTCTAGCAAGAGTTAGTGAGTGTGACATCATGTGATAGTTAGAGATTGTTTTGTGGAAGATTTCACTGTATATATAAGTGAGTGTTCTAGCAAGAGTTAGTGAGGGTGACATCATGTGATAGTTACAGAATGTTTTGTGGAAGATTTCACTGTATACATAAGTGAGTGATCTTGCAAGAGTTAGTGAGGGCGACATCATGTGATAGTTATAGAATATTCTGAGAAAGATTTCACTGTATATATAAGTGAGTGTTCCTGCAAGAGATAGTGAGGGTGAAATCATGTGATAGTTATAGAATATTCTGAGGAAGATTTCACTGTATATATGAGTGAGTGTTCCTGCAATAGATAGTGAGGGTGACATGAATTGATAGTTATAGAATATTCTGAGGAAGATTTCAGTGTATATATATATATATATATATATATATAAGTGAGTGTTCCTGCAACAGTTTGTGAGGGCAACTTCATGCGATAGTTATAGAATATTCTGAGGAAAATTTTACTCTATATAAGTGAGTGATCTTGCAAGAGTTTGTGAGGGCGACATCATGTGATAGTTATAGAATGTTTTGTGGAAGATTTCTCTGTATATATAAGTGAGTGTTCCTGCAAGAGATAATGAAGGTGTTATCATGTGATAGTTCTAGAATATTCTGAGGAAGATTTCACTGTATATATGAGTGAGTGATCTTGCAAGGGTTAGTGAGGGCGACATCATGTGATTGTTATAAAATGTTCTTAGGAAGATTTCACTGTATATATATATATAAGTGAGTGATCTTGCAAGGGTTAGTGAGGGCGACATCATGTGATTGTTATAAAATGTTCCTAGGAAGATTTCACTGTATATATATATATATATATATATATATATATATATATATATAAGTGAGTGATCTTGCAAGGGTTAGTGAGGGCGACATCATGTGATTGTTATAAAATGTTCCTAGGAAGATTTCACTGTATATATAAGTGAGTGTTCTTGCATGGGTTAATGACGGCGACATCATGTGATTGTTATAAAATGTTCCTAGGAAGATTTCACTGTATATATAAGTGAGTGATCTTCAAGAGATGAGGGTGTTATCATGTGATAGTTCTAGAATATTATGAGGAAGATTTCACTGTATATATAAGTGAGTGATCTTCAAGAGATAATGAGGGTGTTATCATGTGATAGTTCTAGAATATTATGAGGAAGATTTCACTGTATATATAAGTGAGTGATCTTCAAGAGATAGTGAGGGTGTTATCATGTGATAGTTCTAGAATATTCTGAGGAAGATTTCACTGTATATATATGTGAGTGATCTTCAAGAGATAGTGAGGGTGTTATCAAGTGATTATTATAAAATGTTCCTAGGAAGATTTCACTGTATATATGAGTGATCTTAAGAGATAATGAAGGTGTTATCATGTGATAGTTCTAGAATATTCTGAGGAAGATTTCACTGTATATATAAGTGAGTGATCTTCAAGAGATAATGAAGGTGTTATTTGATAGTTCTAGAATATTCTGAGGAAGATTTCACTGTATATATAAGTGAGTGATCTTGCAAGAGTTAGTGAGGCGACATCATGTGATTGTTATAGAATGTTCCTAGGAAGATTTCACTGTATATATAAGCGAGTGCTCTTGCAAGAGTTAGTGAGGCGACATCATGTGATTGTTATAAAATGTTCCTAGAAAGATTTCACTGTATATATAAGTGAGTGATCTTCAAGAGATAAAGAAGGTGTTATCATGTGATAGTTCTAGAATATTCTGAGGAAGATTTCACTGTATATATAAGTGAGTGATCTTCAAGAGATAGTGAGGGTGTTATCATGTGATAGTTCTAGAATATTCTGAGGAAGATTTCACTGTATATATAAAAGAGTGTTCTTGCAAAGGTTAGTGAGGGCGACATCATGTGATTGTTATAAAATGTTCCTAGGAAGATTTCACTGTATATATAAGTGAGTGATCTTCAAGAGATAATGAAGGTGTTATCATGTGATAGTTCCAGAATATTCTGAGGAAGATTTCACTGTATATATAAGTGAGTGATCTTCAAGAGATAATGAAGGTGTTATCATGTGATAGTTCTAGAATATTCTGAGGAAGCTTTCACTGTATATATAAGTGAGTGATCTTTAAGAGATAATGAAGGTGTTATCATGTGATAGTTCTAGAATATTCTGAGGAAGATTTCACTGTATATATAAGTGAGTGATCTTCAAGAGATAATGGTGTTATCATGTGATAGTTCTAGAATATTCTGAGGAAGATTTCACTGTATATATAAGTGAGTGTTCTTGCAAGGGTTAGTGAGGGCGACATGATGTGATTGTTATAAAATGTTCCTAGGAAGATTTCACTGTATATATAAGTGAGTGATCTTCAAGAGATAATGAAGGTGTTATCATGTGATAGTTCTAGAATATTCTGAGGAAGATTTCACTGTATATATATAAGTGAGTGATCTTGCAAGAGTTAGTGAGGCGACATCATGTGATTGTTATAAAATGTTCCTAGGAAGATTTCACTGTATATATAAGTGAGTGATCTTCAAGAGATAATGAAGGTGTTATCATGTGATAGTTCTAGAATATTCTGAGGAAGATTTCACTGTATATATATATATAAGTGAGTGATCTTGCAAGAGTTAGTGAGGCGACATCATGTGATTGTTATAGAATGTTCCTAGGATGATTTCACTGTATATATAAGTGAGTGATCTTGCAAGAGTTAGTGAGGGGACATCATGTAATTGTTATAGAATGTTCCTAGGAAGATTTCACTGTATATATAAGTGAGTGATCTTGCAAGAGTTAGTGAGGCGACATCAAGTGATTTTTATAAAATGTTCCTAGGAAGATTTCACTGTATATATAAGTGAGTGATCTTGCAAGAGTTAGTGAGGCGACATCATGTGATTGTTATAGAATGTTCCTAGGAAGATTTCACTGTATATATAAGTGAGTGTTCTTGCAAGAGTTAGTGAGGGTGACATCATGTGATTGTTATAAAATGTTCCTAGGAAGATTTCACTGTATATATAAGTGAGTGATCTTCAAGAGATAGTGAGGGTGTTATCAAGTGATAGTTCTAGAATATTCTGAGTAAGATTTCACTGTATATATAAGTGAGTGTTCTTGCAAGGGTTAGTGAGGGCGACATCATGTGATTGTTATAAAATGTTCCTAGGAAGATTTCACTGTATATATAAGTGAGTGATCTTCAAGAGATAATGAAGGTGTTATCATGTGATAGTTCTAGAATATTCTGAGGAAGATTTCACTGTATATATAAGTGAGTGTTCTTGCAAGAGTTAGTGAGGGTGACATCATGTGATTGTTATAAAATGTTCCTAGGAAGATTTCACTGTATATATAAGTGAGTGTTCTTGCAAGAGTTAGTGAGGGCGACATCATGTGATTGTTATAAAATGTTCCTAGGAAGATTTCACTGTATATATAAGTGAGTGATCTTGCAAGAGTTTGTGAGGGCGACGTCATGTGATTGTTATAAAAGGTTCCTAGGAAGTTTTCACTGTATATATAAGTGAGTGATCTTGCAAGAGTTAGTGAGGGTGACATCATGTGATTGTTATAAAATGTTCCTAGGAAGATTTCACTGTATATATAAGTGAGTGATCTTGCAAGAGTTAGTTAGGCAACATCATGTGATTGTTATAAAATGTTCCTAGGAAGATTTCACTGTATATATAAGTGAGTGATCTTGCAAGAGTTAGTGAGGGCGACATCATGTGATTGTTATAGAATGTTCCTAGGAAGATTTCACTGTATATATAAGTGAGTGATCTTGCAAGAGTTAGTGAGGGTGACATCATGTGATTGTTATAAAATGTTCCTAGGAAGATTTCACTGTATATATAAGTGCGTGATCTTGCAAGAGTTAGTTAGGCGACATCATGTGATTGTTATAGAATGTTCCTAGGAAGATTTCACTGTATATATAAGTGAGTGATATTGCAAGAGTTAGTTAGGCGACATCATGTGATTGTTATAGAATGTTCCTAGGAAGATTTCACTGTATATATAAGTGAGTGATCTTGTAAGATTTAGTGAGGCGACATCATGTGATTGTTATAAAATGTTCCTAAGAAGATTTCACTGTATATATAAGTGAGTGATCTTGCAAGAGTTAGTGAGGGTGACATCATGTGATTGTTATAGAATGTTCCTAGGAAGATTTCACTGTATATATAAGTGAGTGATCTTGCAAGAGTTAGTGAGGCGACATCATGTGATTGTTATAAAATGTTCCTAGAAAGATTTCACTGTATATATAAGTGAGTGATCTTCAAGAGATAATGAAGGTGTTATCATGTGATAGTTCTAGAATATTCTGAGGAAGATTTCACTGTATATATAAGTGAGTGATCTTCAAGAGATAGTGAGGGTGTTATCATGTGATAGTTCTAGAATATTCTGAGGAAGATTTCACTGTATATATAAAAGAGTGTTTTGCAAAGGTTAGTGAGGGCGACATCATGTGATTGTTATAAAATGTTCCTAGGAAGATTTCACTGTATATATAAGTGAGTGATCTTCAAGAGATAATGAAGGTGTTATCATGTGATAGTTCCAGAATATTCTGAGGAAGATTTCACTGTATATATAAGTGAGTGATCTTCAAGAGATAATGAAGGTGTTATCATGTGATAGTTCTAGAATATTCTGAGGAAGCTTTCACTGTATATATAAGTGAGTGATCTTTAAGAGATAATGAAGGTGTTATCATGTGATAGTTCTAGAATATTCTGAGGAAGATTTCACTGTATATATAAGTAAGTGTTCTTGCAAGGGTTAGTGAGGGCGGCATGATGTGATTGTTATAAAATGTTCCTAGGAAGATTTCACTGTATATATAAGTGAGTGATCTTCAAGAGATAATGAAGGTGTTATCATGTGATAGTTCTAGAATATTCTGAGGAAGATTTCACTGTATATATATAAGTGAGTGATCTTGCAAGAGTTAGTGAGGCGACATCATGTGATTGTTATAGAATGTTCCTAGGATGATTTCACTGTATATATATAAGTGAGTGATCTTGCAAGAGTTAGTGAGGGGACATCATGTAATTGTTATAGAATGTTCCTAGGAAGATTTCACTGTATATATAAGTGAGTGATCTTGCAAGAGTTAGTGAGGCGACATCAAGTGATTTTTATAAAATGTTCCTAGGAAGATTTCACTGTATATATAAGTGAGTGATCTGGCAAGAGTTAGTGAGGCGACATCATGTGATTGTTATAGAATGTTCCTGGGAAGATTTCACTGTATATATAAGTGAGTGTTCTTGCAAGAGTTAGTGAGGGTGACATCATGTGATTGTTATAAAATGTTCCTAAGAAGATTTCACTGTATATATAAGTGAGTGATCTTCAAGAGATAGTGAGGGTGTTATCAAGTGATAGTTCTAGAATATTCTGAGTAAGATTTCACTGTATATATAAGTGAGTGTTCTTGCAAGGGTTAGTGAGGGCGACATCATGTGATTGTTATAAAATGTTCCTAGGAAGATTTCACTGTATATATAAGTGAGTGATCTTCAAGAGATAATGAAGGTGTTATCATGTGATAGTTCTAGAATATTCTGAGGAAGATTTCACTGTATATATAAGTGAGTGTTCTTGCAAGAGTTAGTGAGGGTGACATCATGTGATTGTTATAAAATGTTCCTAGGAAGATTTCACTGTATATATAAGTGAGTGTTCTTGCAAGAGTTAGTGAGGGCGACATCATGTGATTGTTATAAAATGTTCCTAGGAAGATTTCACTGTATATATAAGTGAGTGATCTTGCAAGAGTTTGTGAGGGCGACGTCATGTGATTGTTATAAAAGGTTCCTAGGAAGATTTCACTGTATATATAAGTGAGTGATCTTGCAAGAGTTAGTGAGGGTGACATCATGTGATTGTTATAAAATGTTCCTAGGAAGATTTCACTGTATATATAAGTGAGTGATCTTGCAAGAGTTAGTTAGGTGACATCATGTGATTGTTATAAAATGTTCCTAGGAAGATTTCACTGTATATATAAGTGAGTGATCTTGCAAGAGTTAGTGAGGGCGACATCATGTGATTGTTATAGAATGTTCCTAGGAAGATTTCACTGTATATATAAGTGAGTGATCTTGCAAGAGTTAGTGAGGGTGACATCATGTGATTGTTATAAAATGTTCCTAGGAAGATTTCACTGTATATATAAGTGAGTGATCTTGCAAGAGTTAGTTAGGCGACATCATGTGATTGTTATAGAATGTTCCTAGGAAGATTTCACTGTATATATAAGTGAGTGATCTTGTAAGATTTAGTGAGGCGACATCATGTGATTGTTATAAAATGTTCCTAAGAAGATTTCACTGTATATATAAGTGAGTGATCTTGCAAGAGTTAGTGAGGGTGACATCATGTGATTGTTATAAAATGTTCCTAGGAAGATTTCACTGTATATATAAGTGAGTGTTCCTGCAAGAGTTTGTGAGGGCAACATCAAGTGCGGTTCTATAACTGAGTATGTGACGATAACTGCGACATGCAGTGAGTCCTGCTGCTGCTGCGGGAGCAATTGAACAAGTCTTGTGATCTACTCCCCAATGAGTTAACCATCTGGTAGTCTTGCATATTGCGCTACATCAATGAGGAAGGTAAAGTGAAGGGGAAATTGAACTGTTTGTTCTTCACTATAAGCTGAAAGGAGAAGTTAACAAAACTTAAATATACCATTCCACCGAGCACAGGGCAGCACCACGTGGAGGATGATATACCCATGAGGGGAAATTGCTTCAGACAGGATGCGAATACAGTATATTGCGCTGCTTGGGGGATCATTAGCTTTTAAACATTGTATGTCTTATCCTTATATTTTGCCTTACATCCTAAACTTCTAACACATAATACTAAGAGTAGACAAATAAAAGTTGTACCTGAACATTTCGCTATGTGAAATTAAAGGTACTGCATTAAACTGTCCTTAACTTCAGACTTTAGAAATCATTGATTTAATGACCAATATCAATATACCACTTTTGCTTTAACCTTTTATGAGTCAACAAGTTAAATAACGATTAGCACTATAGGTTAAAACACAACAGATAAGAAATGTGACCCAAGCTATCCGAGCAACAATTCTGCATCACTAAAAAGAAGTTCAATTATTGCTAAACAATGGCCAACTCTTAGAGACTAGGATAGGATCGAAATTTGTTGCATGGAAACATCTACCGTATTCAAATCATTTTGAACACACCAAAGATACTATTCCTCTACTATACTCATTGTAACACGCTGCACGCTCATCATTTTGTTTTTATTAGTGGAACTCCTTAATCACATGTGTAATAAAACCACTTTTATCGCATCCATAATTTGCAGTTTCTTCTCAAAAACATTCACTAACCTCAAAACCCACTTAAAAATACAGAAAAACAAATTAACATATGTTTAACAGATTTGGCAACCTAAATCCAAGTGGACCAACATAAAAGCTTGAATTATTTTATTCAAGAACTTTGTGTATCCAAATCACTTTCAATACATATTGAATTTAACATAGAAATGCAGATCGCATTTAATATGGAATTGGACTCAAAACAGATTTCAGTTCCCAATGGAAACATAGCGATTTTCTCAACACGTTGCAAAAGTACACGGCAGCTCATCTGCATAGCCTCTTAAACCCTCTGCTATAATGGTTCATTTAGTTATAGGTGAACAAACACATTTAGTTTCATAAACTGAAATGTTAAAATAATGGATTATTATATTTCTCTGCACAAGAATAACCATAAAATTTTACAATCTGAACTGAACTGTTTTTTGTAGAGGTAAAGACGACATGCTAAGCAGGAAAGGTTGTAGTTTGCTCTCTTGTTGGTTTTATTTACTTCTCCTTTCAGCTTATAGTGAAAAAGGTATAGTTCATGTTAGTGAAGTGTACATATTGCTACATGTCTCTTTGTTTCTTCTTCATACATTGTCCAGCCTGATCTAATGCATACTGGTATCTAATATTTTGTTGTAGTTATAAATATTTTTCTGTCAACAATTTGAATGATGTATTGGTTTGGTTCAGTTGTTACTCATCCTAACATATGGTGTTACTGCCTTGACAGTTTAAAATTCTAGTATTGAATGGAATCATATCAGTATTCACTCTTAGTGGTTTTATTTGTTTCCACAGGCATAACATGAAGCTGTGTTTATTACTAGCTGCCATATCGCTGGTGTTTTAAATCTTTGATGATTACTTAATTAAATTTACTCTCTATACTGTTTATGAAATTATTGTACAGTGATGTAGATTTTCTTTTATGCTGAATCCTTAACCTCTTGGAACTGTAATTTCATAAAACACTCTTGTTATTCATAATAATGGACCAAATATTCACCGATATTTACAGAAATGGGAATGCAATATCAGCACAGTTTGTATATTGTATAATCTCAGCCTTTCCCACAACAGTCTTCAAACTTCTGGAAATGTTGTATAGCCTGTAAAAGAATTTAGGGTGAAAGCTTATCTACACAAATAATTTTTAGTAAGATAAAAAAATTATGAAAAAACAGGTATAATGCAAAACAACATTAAAAAAATACTTATTTCATTAACAAGAACTTGCAAAACCCTATCACCTGACCACGTAATACATGGACATTTGTCTGATTCTAGACATCCTGTAACAACACCTAAGTCTCGGCGATGTAAATGACATGAAAACAGAGTTAAAAGCCTCAAGTAAGTGTTATTTCAAACACTAATACATGTAAGAGAGCACTGCTGCCCTCACATTAACAATAAGAGGCCACCTCCTCCAGACATCCTGTAACAACACCTAAGTCTCGGCGATGTAAATGACATGAAAACAGAGTTAAAAGCCTCAAGTAAGTGTTATTTCAAACACTAATACATGTAAGAGAGCACTGCTGCCCTCACATTAACAATAAGAGGCCACCTCCTCCATAATTATTGTCATGTAATATAATTACTAAAATGGGCCATGGCACCCTATGCTACAGAATCGCTGAAAACATTGATACACTAATTCAGCAAAAATGGCACTAACTGCCACTTTTTCATAAGTACTATTAGGAACATTATTGAGTATTGAAAGGCAGTGGTTTAACACGGATTATATAATACTTGTCTTCTAGATCAAATGGTTTCAATACACATTTGGTTGTTGTAGCTACACAGGATACTAGTACAACGGTTAAGTGTTTAATGCGCATAAACTGTAAACTTCCAACAAAGTAAATGCCTGCAATTTTTATCTATCTCTTATGGCTTCACAGTTTTGTAAAATTAAATCACAATGAAGAAGACTGCACACATGATAATTCTGCATGTAAAGGGTAATTTCGGGTGCAGGAATTTTGCAAAATGTTTACAATGCAATATCATTTTGGTATCATATAAACAGTGATAAGTGACTAATGAGCAGGAATTTTGAAACCACTTAAAGAGAAATATGTTGAACATGTTTATTTTATATAAAAGGCAGACTAAAGTATTCATATAGTTTTAAATATTCTAGTGGCCAAAATAATGGAGATAAATTTTCATTTTTAATAGACAGAAAGAACAAACAGTATTACAGTTTATTTAAAGGTGAGTCGAAATTGTTACACTAACATCACTTAAGTTTACTCACTTAACATGTTTCGGGAAACCGTTGTTCCCATCCTCAGAAGGTTAACTCGTCGACTGGCCCGTGTTGTTGGTGTTTCCGTTTTTTGGACTGGATCCTGTGGTGGCATCTTGTGGTGGAGAAATGTACTTCCAGAGAGGATTTGGTGGCGGCAAATCAAAATTCATTAGATGTGTGTTGTGTTTTAGAATGGTGATCTTCTCCCATGCATCTAATTCGGCTGCAAATTTGGCTGGTTTGACTAATGTAATATTGGGTTTGATGTTGTGATTAGTGATCCAAAAATGGTGTGAAACTGCAGATTTGTCCATTTGTTTGTATTTAATACATCTCATGTGCTCCTTTAGCCTAGTTTCTAGTTATAGAAACTAGGCTAAAGGAGCACATGAGATGTATTAAATACAAACAAATGGACAAATCTGCAGTTTCACACCATTTTTGGATCACTAATCACAACATCAAACCCAATATTACATTAGTCAAACCAGCCAAATTTGCAGCCGAATTAGATGCATGGGAGAAGATCACCATTCTAAAACACAACACACATCTAATGAATTTTGATTTGCCGCCACCAAATCCTCTCTGGAAGTACATTTCTCCACCACAAGATGCCACCACAGGATCCAGTCCAAAAAACGGAAACACCAACAACACGGGCCAGTCGACGAGTTAACCTTCTGAGGATGGGAACAACGGTTTCCCGAAACATGTTAAGTGAGTAAACTTAAGTGATGTTAGTGTAACAATTTCGACTCACCTTTAAATAAATTCAATACACATCACTGTTTCTAGCTTCTTTTCATTACAATACATAAGTATTACAGTTATTTGTTTTAACGGCTTTCAATATCTTACATATTATTTGTGTTACAAATATACTAATTTTCAAACTTTTTTGTACATGGTGTTTACAGAATTATTTTTCATACATTATTTATAGTGGTGTTTTTTGTGCGATACCTGAATCTGCAGTGAAAATAGGTTTTCATATGTAGGAAGAATAAAAAGTCAGAGATTTTCAAGATTTCTCCTCAACATCCTCATTAATGCCTCAAATTTTATGAGTTGATGAATTTATTTCTCCACCACTTTAAATCATACATCGATGAAGCTATCAGGTAGTATACACAAAAAATTGCACTACTACGTGCACATAAAATAATTTTGTAAACACACACATGAAAAGGTTGAAAAATCTGTGCAATTTTCAACACATTACAAAATTAATATAATGAAAAATTTTTAAAAATGCAACAACACACCAAATGTAACAGCATATGTTCTTTCTGTGTATTAAAAAAAGATAATTTTATCTCCACTAATTTGGCTGCTAGAAGCGAAAACAAATACTGTTGTCTGCCTCTGTATAGCATATTATTGATAACTATGCCTGGGAAACCTAAGAGAGACCTGAACATCTGCTGTAGCCCACCACACGTCACCACTTGCTGACGATGGTTAACCAGCACATGTTACTAAGTGTTTTTGGTGTTTCAAATTTTTGGCTCATTAGTAATATATTAGCAAGTTGGGTACTGCATGAACCTTTCAATACTTCCTCTGCCTAACAAAAGCAGAGTGAAAGTGTGACAGTTAATTGTGCCTAGATATAACTACCGTAGAAAATAAGATTCACTTCTCCAATCAGCCATTTTGTAACTTCTTTAACAATGACACTAACTGTGTGTACCAGTTAAAGGAAAACATAGATCCAGTTATCAAATAACACCCCTCACTGTGCGACTATTTTTATAACTAACTCCAACAGCAATGCTCTGATGACTGCCAACATTTCTAAGAAACAAACAATCGTAATTTGATACAAAAGAACTTGAATCAGTCAGGTAACTTGGAACCTTCCATATTAAAAGGTTGCTATATTCCTCATTCCTAAATAGAAGTTTGCGTTAGGTGCACATAATTACCAACTTAAACATTACCATACCTGCCAATTTCATAAAATTAAAACCCATAAAATTTTTCCTCATACAGCGAAACATAATAATTTTGCAATGACGTGAAACTTAAAAATGCACAAAAATTCCTTGTAAAATAAATGGGAATGTCATCTAACAATAACTCTAGTAGTACTGCTTCATGCAGAAATTCTTCCTGGTATCACAGTAGACAGATGTTAAACCAAAGAACACCAGTTCCTAGGCTACACAAACATTTCTAGTCGATGTTTTACATTTCATAACAATAACAAATGCAAAGTTTATATCCCACAGCAATAGAACACAAATAAAACAAACAATTTATGTGAGGCAGTTGACTTTAAAATTCACATCGTTCATTATTGAATGTTTGCAGTCTTTACGAGAGGTAACTAGTGCTGCTATACATTTTGCTAGAGACCAGTGAAGGGAGAACAAGATCATGATGGATAGACACACAGATAAGCTCTGGACTATCATAGAACTGTATACATTTACTAGAGGTCACTAGTGGTGCTATACATTTTGATACAGCCCAGTGAAGAGGGATCATGATGAAGGATAGACACACAGAAAAGCTCTGGTCTATCATAGCACTGAATACCATTTACTAGAGGTTATTAGTGGTGCTATACATTTTGTTGTAGCCCAGTGAAGTGGGATCATGATGAAGGATAGACACACAGATAAGCTCTGACCTATCATAGCACTGTATATCATTTACTAGAGGTCACTAGTGGTGCTACACATTTTGTTGTGGCCCAGTGAAGGGAGACCATGATCATGATGAAGGATACACACACAGATAAGCTCTGGTCTATCATAGCACAATATACCATTTACTAGAGGTCAGTAGTGTGTAATACATCTTGTTGCAGCCCAGTGAATGGGGACCATGACCAAGATGAAGGATAGACACACATAAGCTCTGGACTATCATAGCACTGTATACAATTTACTAGAGGTCACTAGTGGTGCAATACATTTTGTTGCAGCCTGATGCGGTAATTTGTATCACAAATTACTTAAATGCAAATAATGATTGTAATATGAATATGCATTTTTATGTGACATTGATTTCAGATGTTTATTAATTGTAATTATTATTGGAAAGTAAATTTATAAGGCTTTACTGAAACTGTCAATAATAGCGCAATAATGCAGCGAGGGGGTGAGCTGTTTATCATTATTGGGAACAAGGAAGTTACGTAATGTTCGCGCGTTTTCGGTAGAACCTTCTGGAATGTTTCCCTAAAAGCAATATGTATTCGTGGTTTTCATTGGATATTAAAATAGACGCTAATGTTGGCGCGTTTTATTAGCCAATAGCAGTTCATTTATAATCGTTAGGCATATCGGGGAGCGGGAGTATATAAAGCCAAGTCCGAGGTAGATCGCCCCCAGTTCATCAAAATTCTCAATACATTACACGTCGGTCCCCCAGTTCATCAAAATTCTTAGTGCAATACACGTCGTCTTAAGTTCTTCAGTTCGTCAAAATATTTGTATGAGATACGTCGACTATAAATTCACAAGTTACGAAAATCTAAAGTATTACAACGTTAATTATACACAAAGTTGAAGTACGTGAGTTAAAAGTGATAAGTAAGAAGTTATTACAAACAGTTTCAGTTTGGCGAGTATCCAGATCAATATGTAAAAGTGATAGTGAACGTGTTCGACAATAAAAATTATAAAACAAATTTCTTCATTAGTGTAATTTTTGAATAAAAGATTCCTTTCCGCTTCACAACCTGTATAGAGATACATGTTCGACCCAAACAGCTAGCCGGAGGACATTTGAAATGAAAACAAACATAAAACTAATACTGCCGCAAATTGCTAACGCCAGATGGAGCTACAAACCAAACAAATGAATGACGTCATAAGATGGCTTCCACTCACATGAAGTAAACACAATATAAGATCTACAAGTTCTAATAACTTACGCTACAAATATTACGTAATCACAATTGCTCTCGCAAATTGGCTCCCAAACGTGGGCTAATAAATACAATATTACGTAAGAACCATCACTCGCAAATTGGCACCACAACGTGGGGCTAACATAATACGTAAGCAATGTTACTTCAAGCCCAGCGAAGAGGAACCATGACCATGATGAAGGATAGACACCAGATAAGCTCTGGACTATCATAGCACTGTATACCATTTACTAGAGGTCAATAGTGGTGCAATAAATTTTGTTGCAGCACAGTGAAGAGGAACCATGACCATGATGGATAGACACACAGATAACCTCTGGTCCATCATAACACTGCATACCATTTACTGGAGATCAATAGTGGTGCAATAAATTTTGTTGCAGCACATTGAAGAGGAACCATGACCATGATGGATAGACACACAGATAACCTCTGGTCTATCATAGCACTATATAGCATTGACTAGTGGTAACTAGTAGTGCCATACATTTTTTTGCAGCCCAGTGAACAGAGTACATGATTGTGATGAAAGATAACACATATAAGCCCTGGCCTATCATAAAGCTGCATTCATTTACTAGAGGTCACTAGTAGTGCCATACATATTTTTGCAGCCCAGTGAAGCAAGACCATGATCGTGATGAAGGATACACACATATAAGCTCTGGTCTATCAGAGCATTGTATACATTTACTAGAGGTCACTAGTTTTGCTATACATTTTTTTGCAGCCCAGTGAAGTGGGACCATGATCGTGATGAAGGATACACACACAGATAAGCTCTGATCTATCATAGCCCTGTATACATTTACTAGAGGTCACTAGTTTTGCTATACATTTTGTTGCAGCCCAGTGAAGTGGGACCATGATCGTGATGAAGGATACACACACACAGATAAGCTCTGATCTATCATAGCCCTGTATACATTTACTAGAGGTCACTAGTTTTGCTATACATTTTGTTGCAGCCCGGTGAAGTGGGACCATGATCGTGATGAAGGATACACACACAGATAAGCTCTGATCTATCAGAGTACTGTATACATTTACCAGAGGTCACAAGTGGTGCTATACATTTTGTTGCAGGTCAGTGAAGTGGGACCATGATCGTGATGAAGGATACACACACAGATAAGCTCTGATCTATCAGAGTACTGTATACATTTACCAGAGGTCACTAGTGGTGCTATACATTTTGTTGCAGGTCAGTGAAGTGGGACCATGATCGTGATGAAGGATACACACACAGATAAGCTCTGATCTATCAGAGTACTGTATACATTTACCAGAGGTCACTAGTGGTGCTATACATTTTGTTGCAGGTCAGTGAAGTGGGAGCGTGATCATGATGAAGGATACAAACACATAAGCCCTGTCTTATCATAGCACTGTATACATTTACCAGAGGTCACTAGTGGTGCCATACATTTTGTTGCAGCCCAGTGAAGTGGGAGCGTGATCATGATGAAGGATAAACACACAGATAAGCCCTGGTCTATCATAGCACTGCATACAATTTACTAGAGGTCACTGGTGGTGCTATACATTTTGTTGCAGCCCAGTGAAGAGGGATCATGATCATGATGAAGGATAGACACACAGATAAGCTCTGGTCTATCATAACACTGTATACAATTTACTAGAGGTCACTGGTGGTGCTATACATTTTGTTGCAGCCCAGTGAAGAGGGATCATGATCATCATGAAGGATAGACACACAGATAAGCTCTGGTCTATCATAGCACTGTGTACATTTACTAGAGGTCACTCATGGTGCTATACATTTTGTTGCAGCCCAGTGAAGAGGGATCATGATCATCATGAAGGATAGACACACAGATAAGCTCTGGTCTATCATAGCACTGTGTACATTTACTAGAGGTCACTCATGGTGCTATACATTTTGTTGCAGCCCAGTGAAGAGTGATCATGATCATCATGAAGGATAGACACACAGATAAGCTCTGGTCTATCATAGCACTGTGTACATTTACTAGAGGTCACTCATGGTGCTATACATTTTGTTGCAGCCCAGTGAAGAGGGATCATGATCATCCTGAAGGATAGACACACAGATAAGCTCTGGTCTATCATAGCACTGTGTACATTTACAAGAGGTCACTCATGGTGCTATACATTTTGTTGCAGCCCAGTGAAGAGGGATCATGATCATCATGAAGGATAGACACACAGATAAGCTCTGGTCTATCATAACACTGTATACAATTTACTAGAGGTCACTGGTGGTGCTATACATTTTGTTGCAGCCCAGTGAAGAGGGATCATGATCATCATGAAGGATAGACACACAGATAAGCTCTGGTCTATCATAGCACTGTGTACATTTACTAGAGGTCACTCATGGTGCTATACATTTTGTTGCAGCCCAGTGAAGAGGGATCATGATCATCATGAAGGATAGACACACAGATAAGCTCTGGTCTATCATAGCACTGTATACCATTTACTAGAGCTCACTGATGGTGCTATACATTTTGTTGCAGCCCAGTGAAGAGGGATCATGATCATGATGAAGGATAAACACACAGATAAGCTCTACTCTATCATAGCACTGTACACCATTTACTAGAGGTCACTAGTGGTGCTATACATTTTGTTGCGGCCCAGTGAAGTGGGACCATGATCGTGATGAAGGATACACACGTAAGCCCTGTCTTATCATAGCACTGTATACCATTTACTAGAGGTCACTGATGGTGCTATACATTTTGTTGCAGCCCAGTGAAGTGGGACCATGATCGTGATGAAGGATACACACGTAAGCCCTGTCTTATCATAGCACTGTATACCATTTACTAGAGGTCACTGATGGTGCTATACATTTTGTTGTAGCCCAGTGAAGGGGGACCATGATCATGATGAAGGATACACACGTAAGCCCTGTCTTATCATAGCACTGTATACCATTTACTAGAGGTCACTGATGGTGCTATACATTTTGTTGCAGCCCAGTGAAGAGGGATCATGATCATGATGAAGGATAAACACACAGATAAGCTCTGCTCTATCATAGCATTGTACACCATTTACCAGAGGTCAGTGGTGCCATACATTTTGTTGCAGCCCAGTGAAGAGGAACCATGACCATGATAAACGATAGACACACAGATAAGCTCTGGTCATCATAGTACTGTATACATTTACCAGAGGTCACTAGTGGTGCCATACATTTTGTAGCAGCCCTGTGAAGTGGGACCATGATCATGATGGATACACACACACATAACCTATACATTTTGTTTCAGCCCAGTGAAGTGGGTACATGATCATGATGAAGGATAGCACTGTATATATTTACCAGAGGTCACTAGCGGTGCTATACATTTTGTTGCAGCCCAGTGAAGTGGGACCATGATCATGATGAAGGATAGACACACAGATAAGCTCTGGTCTATCATAGTACTGTATACAATTTACTAGAGGTCAGTAATACATTTTGTTGCAGCCCAGTGAACGGGGACCATGACCATGATGAAGGATAGACACACACAAGCTCTGGACTATCATAGCAGTGTATACAATTTACTAGAGCTCACTAGGGTGCAATACATTTTGTTTCAGCCCAGTGAAGTGGGACCATCATCATGATGAAGGATAGACACACAGATAAGCTCTGGTCTATCATAGAACTGTATACATTTACCAGAGGTCCTTTAGTGGTGCTATAGTTTGTTGCAGCCCAGTGAAGTGGGAGCATGATCATGATGAAGGATAGACACACAGATAAGCTCTGGTCCATCATAGCACTGTATACCATTTACTAGAGGTCACTAGTGGTGCTATACATTTTGTTGTAGCCCAGTGAAGTGGGAGCATGATCATGATGAAGGATAGACACACACATAAGCCCTGTCCTATCATAGCACTGTATGCATTTACCGGAGGTCACTAGTGGTGCTATACATTTTGTTGTAGCCCAGTGAAGTGGGACCATGATCATGATGAAGGATAGACACACAGATAAGCTCTGGTCCATCATAGCACTGTATGCATTTACCAGAGGTCACTAGTGGTGCTATACATTTTGTTGTAGCCCAGTGAAGTGGGACCATGATCATGATGAAGGATAGACACACAGATAAGCTCTGGTCCATCATAGCACTGTATGCATTTACCAGAGGTCACTAGTGGTGCTATACATTTTGTTGTAGCCCAGTGAAGTGGGAGCATGATCATGATGAAGGATAGACACACACATAAGCCCTGTCCTATCATAGCACTGTATGCATTTACCAGAGGTCACTAGTGGTGCTATACATTTTGTTGTAGCCCAGTGAAGTGGGAGCATGATCATGATGAAGGATACATACAAATAAGCCATGTCCTATCATAACACTGTATATCATTTCCTAGAGGTCCTTAGTGGTGCTATATATTTTGTTTCAGCCTAGTGAAGTGAGACCATGATCATGATGAAGGATACACACAAATAAGCCCTGTCCTATCATAACACTGTATATCATTTCCTAGAGGTCCTTAGTGGTGTTATATATTTTGTTTCAGCCTAGTGAAGTGAGACCATGATCATGATGAAGGATACACACAAATAAGCCCTGTCCTATCATAGCACTGTATATCATTTCCTAGAGGTCCTTAGTGGTGCTATATATTTTGTTTCAGCCTAGTGAAGTGGGACCATGTGGATTCAGTCTGTAATCTTAAGTTAGAATATAATGAATGAGAACTTAAAGCTTTGTCATGTCCTTAGTGAAAATGTACAACATTTTGAATCTGTGCACAAAGTCGCAGAACTGCCTCCTTGACGGTAAAGTCATAAAAAGCGCTCACTTTGGTAGATTTTATGGGCAAACTGTTGAAGTTGGCAAGCATACTTTACACATTTACTAAAAGTAATTAAATTTGACAGAGTATGAAATAAATTACTGTACAATAAAAGATTTGGCCATAGTAATACCTTACTTTCTATTCTTGTAATGTAAAGAACCTGGGCTGCTAAAGTAATAAACTTAAAACATCTTTAATTACAAGATTATGTAGAAACAAGTTTTGAGCATTAAATTTGTGATTTTCACTGAATGAAAAATTGTGCTAAAGAAAGGCATTTCATAATTGTGAGAAGAATGGCTTATTTTTCAAATTGATATTGCTTGTCTATTATCCACAACATAGAATTAAATATGGAACCAGAAGATATGTTGCTGCAACCCTTGCTGGTTTATCTTTGGCTTATTAACAGTTGGTTGGTATATAACAACGTCATGAACAAAATTTGTCTCCTAAAAATATTTCTAAATCTATTAAAACAAGAACTGTTCAATAATTTGGGAAATTTTTTTATATATACATTAGAGTATTTATTTATGTTTTGAGTCAAAATGTAAATATAATACAAAAATCAAACAGGGTATAATTTGTACTTCTTAGCAATAAAAATGGTAATGATGATTATAAAATATTACAAATACAAATGAAACATTTGTGGTGTCTGACACACCGTGTTACCTTCTTGCAATATGGAGACTGCCATCATGCAAGAATGGCCAAACTGACTACTATTACTTTGCTAAAAAGAAAAGGGGTTTCTCTTCTCTTTCCAAGACATCATAATATGCATATTTCAGAAATGGCTGATGCCACGTGTCTTTTAAAGAGATGTACATTGTTTACACAAAATTCCTTCTGACTTCACAGGCCATGTATCGTATTTTAATTGAAGCATTAGAGCCAGGGTAGTTTGGGGTGTTTTCTTGAAAATCTTTGTGTCGCATCTTTCGAGGATACTCAACTTAAATACCAAATTTGGTATTTATTTGAAGTTTTGTTTGAGTTTTGGTGTTCATAGGAGACACGCACACACAAAAAAAACATTTTCTAAAAATGCTTTCTTTTGATTAGGGGGCTTCAAAACATGTTATTTCTGGTGAAATCTTGATATAGAATTTTTGGGTGGAATACCTACTATGTACGTGGTGCAGAAAGTAAAAATGGATGTTCACTGTGCTTGTGGCAAGGGATGAGTATTACTATTCAAGTAGCATGAGGGTGATATTCTCACTGAAATGAACATCATAACACCCAAAGTCACTGTGCTTGTGGCAAGGGGTGAGTATTACTATTCAAGTAGCATGAGGGTGATATTCTCACTGAAATGAACATCATAACACCCAAAGTCACTGTGCTTGTGGCAAGGGGTGAGTATTACTATTCAAGTAGCATGAGGGTGATATTCTCACTGAAATGAACATCATAACACCCAAAGTCACTGTGCTTGTGGCAAGGGATGAGTATTACTATTCAAGTAGCATGAGGGTGATATTCTCACTGAAATGAACATCATAACACCCAAAGTCACTGTGCTTGTGGCAAGGGATGAGTATTACTATTCAAGTAGCATGAGGGTGATATTCTCACTGAAATGAACATCATAACACCCAAAGTCACTGTGCTTGTGGCAAGGGGTGAGTATTACTATTCAAGTAGCATGAGGGTGATATTCTCACTGAAATGAACATCATAACACCCAAAGTCACTGTGCTTGTGGCAAGGGATGAGTATTACTATTCAAGTAGCATGAGGGTGATATTCTCACTGAAATGAACATCATAACACCCAAAGTCACTGTGCTTGTGGCAAGGGATGAGTATTACTATTCAAGTAGCATGAGGGTGATATTCTCACTGAAATGAACATCATAACACCCAAAGTCACTGTGCTTGTGGCAAGGGATGAGTATTACTATTCAAGTAGCATGAGGGTGATATTCTCACTGAAATGAACATCATAACACCCAAAGTCACTGTGCTTGTGGCAAGGGATCAGTATTACTATTCAAGTAGCATGAGGGTGATATTCTCACTGAAATGAACATCATAACACCCAAAGTCACTGTGCTTGTGGCAAGGGATGAGTATTACTATTCAAGTAGCATGAGGGTGATATTCTCACTGAAATGAACATCATAACACCCAAAGTCACTGTGGCCTGATAGTCAACCTTACCACCCACCAAACAAATAGTTATTTATTTCATTTTGCACATTAGGTGTATACTTTACTATTTAATTATGTATACAGGATTTCTAATGAAGCAACAATCATCTGCTCCAGCAAGTTAACAGATTGTTCTCTCGTCATCGGCACATTCTTGCATGATATACCTCCATATTGTACAACATGACAAGGGGTCTGTGTTCATCTTCATTCCTTAGGACTCTTCATTATCTCCATGTACGTCTTACAGAAATGTGTTAGCCTCCTTTCACAGCCAGTTTAGTTTTGACCACAACTTCTCAGCCACTATTTGGACCTTAAAACCCAAATGTATAAAGTAGCTGATCAGCATCAAGTTAAACCTTACCACTAATGTAAGACGATTTCTCAGTTTTGACTGAACAAATATCAAGCTGTCCAAGTTCAGTGAGCTCGACATGCAAGAGAAATAACATTGTCAGGACCGCAGTTTGATCTTCAGGCTCAAAAGTTGTTACTTCTGTTTATCGTTTGGCTACAGCGAAAGTCGCTGACAGAGGTCAGCTGTAGTAAAGTACAAAGCAAGTCTATGCTGTATTTTGCAACAGTGTAATTAAATTCATATATTTAGGACATAACAAAAATACTTTTCTTTTGAGGAGGTGGGCTTACATGAATTTCACTAAAGTGCTGACGATCACCATTTATTTTACATGCAGCTACCCCATTCTTTATAACAGCACTGCAGTGAACATTTGCTCAGCCATAACCAAAAACAGAGCTACATAATGCCAACTTTGGTAAAACCGTTTCAGTTGAAAATAAATTGCAAGTCCAACTGTCTCTACGGTAAGCATCCCAGCCTACAAATCCAGAGGTACCAGGTTTAATACCAAGCTGGAGGGTGGAAACCAAGAAAACTAGAGGGGCTCATTCCTACCTTTAATGTTAACATTGGTTATAGTGCCAATAACTCCCATATGTTGAAGTATCCCTCTGATTGGTTGGCTTCTTATAATTTGAAAACAAATGTATGATATAACAAGTTACTAAAATTTAATGCTTTCTCAGATTTCCAGAAAGTTATATCAAGTTGCATCAGAAATGCCCAAATGTATATAATTATGTACAAGCGTTTTCATTTTTAGATACATGTTATTTCACATCAACATCTGTTCATTGAACTGATGAAGGAAGAGATAACATAAAAATTGTGAACATGCAAAATAAATAATAAAAGCACAAAAGAATTAGTACAGGCTCCTTTTGATTTCCTACATCACCAATGTTCCTCATCATTATCGGGTTTTAGTATCACAGTATTTTAGCGACTATCAGATTTCAGTGCATAGTACTACCTGGTGAGGGTGACATGAACTACAAAATTGTGATGTCACACATTACAGTTCTTCCGCAAATAAGAGTTCCTCAGTAGTTGTAAAACTTCTTGGAGAAAATCTTTCTTTTTTTTATAATAGTGTTTAATGCCTGTTTTTAACAGCATATTATACCATATGATAAGATAATTAAGTTAAGGGCATCTACCTGAGCACTGAAAATGTGTCAGTCTTGGTAGGATTTGTGTCTGTGCTTTATCCTAGAAGTATGAATGTGTGTAACTGTAAACATCATTGCCAAAGAGCAATTATTTCAAAGTTGAAACAAAATAAACTAGAAGTGAAGGTGTTACAAGCAAAATTTCTAACTTCCTGGAAAAACATTAAAAGGTGATTTTACTTTCATTCTAAAGCATGACAAGAGTTATACTTCGTATGGGGTATTAAAAATGTTCCTTCTTTTATTGTCCCCTGGCAAAGCACGACTGTCTAACGCTCTTAATGCTGCTTCACAATAACCCGAGAAGAGGAACGGGAAGCAAAACAGCATCCAACATTTTGGTTGACAATACCAGGGGAATGCTGACCATAGCAAACTGGAAAGTGATCTTGCATGTTAGGATATCATTTGTTTGTAACTGACCAGTGATGTTTTTAACTTGCTTCCAATTCAGCCAACATAATAAGTGTTATACACTGAAGTAGAGATGAGCACAACAGTTACCTTACAAAGTAATTAACAGGGCTCGGATTTTTAAGTTTTAACCTATGTTTTTCCTCGCTATTTAATTAACAAATTTCAAGATATATATTCGTTTCACACTTCCTGGAGCAGCAGAATATGTGAAGTTCATTGCACCTAAAAAATCCTAAATTAGGAGTTGTCACCTAAAATAATCTAAATAGCTGCTTTCGCTTTTTCGAAATGAAGAATGTTATTTTCCGATTGAAATCCATCGTAAAATTATTTCCACTACCTATAGCCAGTTACTACCGTCAAACGCAGCAAATGTGACATGTGGTGACACCTGGATGCAGCTGATAGAAGGTCAGGAGGAGTGTAATCTGTGTAACGGGATCGCCTCCAGTTGTTCACCGAGAGTAAAACAGGCAGAAAGTGTGGTCATTGATTGTTGCAATGTAATTGTTGTATAGTGAAACAATGCCTAAATCACATTATTGAAAAAATGGATCCACACTTCACTATGGATGGTCGAGTGGTCTCCTGTCAGTTTCCCAAAGTAAAAACTGCACTGAAATATCCTAGCATGTGTACTGAAGTGTACTTAAGATATGAATTTTTATTTCAGGTTAAATATGAGCAGCTGCACACATTGCAACAGTAAGTAAACGCTTATTTCTTCCACAGGTGGCAATCCTGGAGGTGTCTGCTAACCAACCCGATCTTGCGAACATTTTTAGAAGACATCAGTTGCCGCAGTATACCCAATGAATACACTCTAAGGAAGAATTGGACACTAGATGACATAAGAAAAGATATAGGCATGATGAAACATTTGACAGTTGTAGCCGCTTTATTGTGAATTTGTTAGTAGGTAAGCTGGACCCAAATGAACCAGGTACTCTTCATCTAATTCTTTGTAAACAGTAACAACAGCACAGTAGCTTGAGTAGTGATTTACACATATTGTGGCCACCATGATAGTGACAGTGCTGCCCACATGTTGAAGGGGTTCCACAGTCCTTCCACCAGACCATGCACCGCCTTGCAGAGGAGATTAGAAGCCACTTTGATGACGTGAACAGCCTAATATCTTTGGTCAATTGAGTTTTCTTAAAAGTCCCAATATATATACGATTGTTCAAAGATAAAGTACCAGCAACCTCTCTTCCACCTGAGCTGAAACTTACCTGCTGGGGAACTTGGCTGTCTGCTGCCATTTACTATGCTGAGCACTTAAAAGACGTTAAAAATGTCGTCAATGAATTGGATGAAACAGAAGCTTCCTGCATTGCCAAGGGTAAGAAATCACTCGAGTGCCCCACTCTTGCCACTTCTCTTGCATATATTAAGACACATTTTGGTTTTATACCAGAAGCTATTCTCCAGTTGGAAAGTACAACTTTGCCGCTGAAAGGTGCTCAAGATCTCATTGGCAATGTTTACAGTAAAGAAATACCTGGACCAGTAGGAGTTGCATGTTCTTTGAAGTTGCACAAGATTCTTCTACGAAATCCTGGTTTTAAAGATATGAAAATCATCAATTCAGTATTGCAGGGAGAAAAGTATACAGGAGAACTACCCCTAGAACCTGCTGCTCTGGCATCTATGTTCTACACTCCAATTATGTTAAGTTCTGTTGACAAGAATGTGTTACGTGGTAATAGGAAATTGTTTACGCCAGAAAATTTGGAATGTATGTAACTATCTACTGCAATGCCAAAAAACAAATCTTACAAATAAATACCAGAAAAAGAAAATTGTTGATACCTGTATTGATCCACAAAGAAAAACATAACAAAAAAAAAACTATTTTAATCAAGAAAAATCTAAAAAACCTACTTTAAGCATATAAGAAACCTAAAATGAAGGCTTATTCCACCTAAGAATCCGGGCCCTAGTAATTAGTTACCCAATAACGTTACCAAAGTAACAAATACAAAATAACTAGTTACCCAATAACAGTTGCCAAAGTAATGATTACAAAATAACTAGTTACCCAAGAACAGGTACCAAAGTAACTACTTATCCAATAATGGTTACCAAAGTAATGATTACAAAATAACTAGTTACCCAAGAACAGTTACCAAAGTAACTAGTTACCCAATAGCGGTTACCAAAGTAGCTAGTTATCCAATAATGGTTACCAAAGTAATGATTACAAAATAACTAGTTACCCAATAACGGTTACCAAAGTAATGATTACAAAGGAACTAGTTATCCAATAACGGTTACTAAAGTAACTAGTTATCCAATAACGGTTACCAAAGTAACTAGTTACCCAAGAACAGTTACCAAAGTAACTAGTTACCCAATAACGGTTACCAAAGTAACTAGTTACCCAAGAACAGTTACCAAAGTAACTAGTTATCCAATAACGGTTACCAAAGTAACTAGTTACCCAAGAACAGTTACAAAAGTAACTAGTTAACCAATAACGGTTACCAAAGTAATGATTACCAAAGTAAGTAGTTATCCAATAATGGTTACCAAAGTAACTAGTTACCCAAGAACAGTTACCAAAGTAACTAGTTGTCCAATAACAGTTACCAAAGTAATTAGTTACCCAATAATGATTACCAAAGTAACTAGTTATCCAATAACAGTTACCAAAGTAACTAGTTACCCAATAATGATTACCAAAGTAACTAGTTATCCAATAACAGTTACCAAAGTAACTAGTTATCCAATAATGATTACCAAAGTAATTAGTTACCCAATAACAGTTACCAAAGTAATGAAGAAAACTATTTATCGCATTGACAGTTACTAAAGTAACGAGATGGTTACCGAGCATGGGTGACATCATTCAATGCATGTGAGCAGCATTGGTATCAGTTATTGGGAACTCGTTTACAACTTGAGTAATGCTCACACAGAGTTGCAAGTACATATTTGTTTATCGCAGTGCATTGCTTATCGCTTCGAGTATAGGTTACAGAACACAAGACAACAGGTCAGTCAGCCGAGCACTCAGGCAGTAAAGATGCATTACGATACATCGCAGGCAGCATAAACAATTAATGCTGTTTAGTAGCAAAATATGCACAGGCCATTAAACTCAAACAACAGTACATACATTTTGAATCAAGATCACAGCAAGACCACCCTCTAAGACTGCTTAAAGAAACATAACATTTCACCAACTTTTGCATTCTAAAAGCATGACTGAAGGTGTGTGTTATCATTTGTTATCATGGATATTTAGGCCTTTAACCTTACATGGAAAAAAACAATGAAAGACCGGTGGATATACGACAAGTTAAACCAGTATTTTCCGAATCAAACTTCAAAGTTAAAGGGCTGTCTCATTACTAAACACACCATAACTGTAAGTTGAATATTCTTTATTAATATTATATAACTGCATGCTTTTGACCTTGATTTGCATGAATGTAATGTGCTCACAGCTGTTCCCATTTGTATAATCTAAGAGAGGCGCACTTACGGCGCGAATAGATTGATCAATAGGGAGAAGGCAATGTGAAGGAATACATCCACTGTAAATTGGACAGTTATAACTGATACCAGAAAATAACTTTGTCACATCCCCCAGTTTTATTTTCCTAGGTTATGACTAGAGGCAGCTCTAATGGCTATTTCCTGCCATGGCCGCCTTGAATAATTTCTATAACAAACATGGCTCTAATATACTATCCATAAGAACGAGAAAGTCAAAACTTCACCAAGCCTTGCTGTTAATTGTGAACCAGACTGTAGGCGTATGGGAATGAAACAAGCACTCAGTGAAGAACAGTTATGTCACAAAGTCCTAAGGAACGAAGATGAAATTAAATAGAACAACTGAAGCAGAATCTTCAAGGGGAGAATACTCTGAGACTCCTGAGGAGTGTAGCAAGTGCGCTGGCAAGGTTCTCTGCTTGTTGTACCAGCTCTGTGTTCTGCGCAAGAGCGCAGGATAATGCCAGCCGGAATGCTGTGGCCACATCTTGTACCTTGAGTACAAGGTTCCGTGTCTGCAGAGGAGCTGTAGTGTGTGAGGTGACATCTGCTGCCAGCTCTGTGAGACGGTGCAGGTGGCGCAGACAGGTGGCCACATGTGCTGGCAGTTGGTGTCGCTGAGCTGCACTCTTCACCAACAACTTACTCGCCGTCACCAGCTGTCGTGCCTCATCTGTGAGAGCTTCCTTTGCTGCTTGAAACCGTACCTCATCCATGTGAAGCCCTCCCCCGGCCGTCTGAGCCTGGCAACACTGCATCACCACCTGGTCGAGATGCTCCAGCAAGCCGACCATCATCGCCTCTGACTTGATGCACAGCATGTCCCAGTCAGACGTCAACACGTGGCCATTCTGTAAACATGTCACCAATAACAAAGAATGTCTCAGAAATGGTTAATGCATCAAAATTATCTTATTACATATTTTCTTGTAGGTACAAGGGAATACAGTAGGCTTTAAGCAATAGTCAAATATTTTAAGAATAAGTCGCTATGTGATGGCAGAGCCAAGAGAAAAAAAACACAGCAATTTCCGTTTTGAAGAAAGTCTTAAATATTTGAAAATTGAAACCAATAACAAATGATATCTCGAAAATGGTTAATGCCACAAAGAAGTTGACATAAATTGTGTGCTTTTATGAGATTTACATATTTTATGTAGTAAAATTTTGCATTTTTCCATTCATAGCCTGCATTTAACTGCGATGATGGTCATATCAGCAAGTAAGATTTTCTGATGGCTTGCCAGTTGTGCAAATGTCATTCAGAATTAAGAGGATTTCACAGATATTTGCATCAAATTCCAGATATGCATCAAAGTATTTTAATCAAAATTGTTAGAAGCCATTTTGAAAACATTTTCCATATAAAGGGGTGGGGCAATCTTCATGTCCTATTCTTGGAAGATACTCAAGTTGGACACAAAAGTTTTCTAAAAATGCTCTTTTTGGGTGTCATACAATACTTCCTATGCCTACATAGTAGATAAAGTAAAAATACCCGTTGAACAAGTGCCCCTCTAGTAAAAATAACACAAGAAGGTGAGACATCTTTTAGCTCTCCTTGCATTCTCACTACTTTGCCAGAGGTATTGCTTTATAGCCTGCTGTACCATATTTGTTACAAACGTGATTTCTTTTTTTTTTTTAAAGCTTTCTGAATGGGCTTTTTATAATTTTTATTACACTAACTTACAACAATAAAATAAAGCTATTTATAGATTTTTTATATTGTAAAAACATTAATATTTTTCAATAAAATGTAGTGTTTTTTTTTAATAATAATCAGAAGAAAAATGCATGCAACTGCAGTCAAGCATGCCATCACACCAGTTATTTTACTTGGGTCCTCCCTTGTTCTTTACCAAAGGCACATTTGACTGCTGGGACTCCATTTCCTCTTGCTTTAACAATCACGTCTACACAAATTGCTTCAATTGTGGTACCAAAGATTCGGTTTAGGAATTAGTGGAAGAGTAGCATAATGGCAAAATAATTCCAGCAATAAAGGGTTATGAAGATTCATTGAAATAATGGAAATTAATGAAGGGGATGGAGGAACTCTAACAGATATACTTAAAGTGGTAGCAAAACAAATGATTTGCTGCTTGAAAAATCTAAAAAACCTGCACGAATCAGATTTACAACAATTAGTAAGAATATAATGTTGATTTTTTTTTCTGAAGAAATCAAAGGTAACGTCTGTTTACTTCAGATTGTATCTGAGGATGCATTTACAATGTAAAACTTGACACGATATGTTGTCAATGGCGTGATTCCGCTGAGCTGCAACAGAACAAGACACTCGCAGTAAACCACCATCACAATTTGTTTCAATATCCTGGTCCGTGATGGACATGGCATAATGATCACATGATGAGAGTTGCCCTCTGACACGGACATAAACAGAAAAGCTTCCAAACTAATAAGTTTATGTTATAACTTTATTTCAACGTCAGTCAACGTTAACACATGCAATAACATTACATGAAACAAACTTCTATGTTTACATTTTAAGTTTATATCAACGTCAGCCGTTAACACATGCAAAAACATAACATGAAACAAACTTCTATGTTTATGTTATAAATTCATGTCAACGTCAACCAACGTTAACACATGCAATAACATAACATGAAACAAACTTCTATGTTTATGTTATAAGTTCATGTCAACGTCAACCAACGTGCAATAACATAACTTGAAACAAACGTCTATGTTTATGTTATAAGTTCATGTCAACGTCAACCAATGTAAACACGTGCAATAACATAACATGAAACAAACTTCTATGTTTATGTTATAAGTTCATGTCAACGTTAACCAATGTTAACACGTGCAATAACATAACATGAAACAAACTTCTATGTTTATGTTATAAGTTCATGTCAACGTCAACCAATGTAAACACGTGCAATAACATAACATGAAACAAACTTCTATGTTTATGTTATTAGTTTAGGTAAACATCAGCCAATATTAACATGTGCATGAAACTTCTATGTTTATGTTATTAGATTATGTCAACATCAGCCAATATTAACATGTGCAAGAAGCTTCTATGTTTATGTTATTAGTTTATGTCAACATAAGCCAATATTAACATGTGCATGAAACTTTTATGTCTATGTTATTAGTTTATGTTAAAGTCATCCAATATTAACATATGCAAGAAACTTCTATGTTTATGTTATTAGTTTATGTCAACATAAGCCAATATTATCATGTGTATGAAACTTTTATGTCTATGTTATTAGTTTATGTTAAAGTCGTCCAATATTAACATATGCAAGAAACTTCTATGTTTATGTTATTAGTTTATGCCAACATAAGCCAATATTAACATGTGTATGAAACTTTTATGTCTATGTTATTAGTTTATGTTAAAGTCGTCCAATATTAACATATGCAAGAAACTTCTATGTCTATGTTATTAGTTTATGTCAACATAAGCCAATATTAACATGTATATGAAACTTTTATGTCTATGTTATTAGTTTATGTTAAAGTCGTCCAATATTAACATATGCAAGAAACTTCTATGTTTATGTTATTAGTTTATGTCAATGTCAGCCAATGTTAACACAACATGAAACAAACCTTTATTTTTATGTTATAAGTTTGTCATGTCAGCCAATGTTAACATGTGCATTAAGACAATATGAAACAAATCCAATCCATTACATTCTCAGGACTTTCTCACCCTCTATCGCTTATTAGAGGGAATATAAATTGTTGTTACGAAAGTTTACTATCTGCTTCATTTTAACCAAGATAAATCTTACCAGAAATAGCTAATTACACCTTTTGTTAAAGATACAAAGGAAATAGGAATAGTCAAATGTTTAAGAACTGTACACTATACTTTGGTCTTAGAATTCCATACTCTTTCCGTGACATCATGAGAAATAACTGAAAATCACCAGGACTTTATAAGAATGGCTAAGTATTGAAAATTCAAGCCATAAATAATAGATATCTTGGAAATGGCTGATGCCACAAAAAAGTTATATGAAGTAAATTGTGTTTAAAGAGCTCTACATTTTTTGTGTAATGTGCTTTCGTCTATCGCCTCACGTTTGCCAGTTATACATGATTATACCTATTTCCTTCAGAATGAAGAAGACTTCACAGTCTTTTCTCAGAAAGTTAGATATACATTTTATTTGCCATGAAAATATCTTTAATATATTGTATTTTAATCATAATCCTCAGAGTAATGTATTAGAAAATCAAAAACTTTGATAAATGCTCCATGTAAAGTGTAGTTTGGGGTGGGAGAAAGAATTTGTTGTGTTGCATTTTTGGAAGGTGCTGAAGCTAAATACTAAGTTTGGTATTTATCTGACTTTTCGTTTTTGAACTATACTGTTCTGTCTCTCTTTCACGCACACATTTTCCTAAAAATGCTGTTCTAGGATTGAAGAGGCCTCAAAACATGTATTTCTGGTAAAATGTTTGTATGAAATTTTTAGGTGGAATGCTATACGTTCTCTACCTACTACATATGGGTAGAAAAAGTAAAAATTTGTTAATTTGCTCTATAAATTGTGTCATTTATAAAATAATGTAAGAAAGTGATGTTTTGTTGCAGTGTCGCAAGACTAGGTACACAAGAAGAGGATTACCTGAGATGGCTTCTTGTCACTGCGTGGTGGTAGAAGTGGAGGTATTTCCTGCTGTAGGGACTTGGGTGGTCTAGCAGGTGGCTGTATATCAGATGTATCCCGGTATTTACCACAACAAGAGAATCCGCCCCTCTTTCTGTCCACTGTTGCATATTCAATGATACACGGCTTCTCCTCATTAACAATTTCATTATCCTGCAACATGACACAATAACCAGACAGTCACTTTTAATTAAATCACCTTGGGCATCTAAATAACAATAGTACACCTAATTAAAATACAATGACCACATATCCTATTTAAGAACGAATGCAAACACCATTTTAATTCTAAACTTTCATTCACATGACTTTCTTTACTCACTCTAATTACAAAGGCTCATTCTTCTGTCTACTTCTTGTTGAATGAGACGAACTTTCATTACACATTTATACGTAGGTGTAAGTGAAATAGAGATAGTTACGATTTTTAAAAAGCAGATTGCCATGTGATGGCTCTGTTCCCAGAAAAGTATAAAGTATTTGAAAATTCATAGAATATCTTGGAAATAATTAATGCCAGAAAAAAATTGTAAGTTTGAATGCGATCTACATTTTCTGTGCAGTAAGATTCTATCTCTTACCAGTTACTCAAAAGTTTCAGAATGAAGAGGATTCAAGACCCACATTTTATTTCTCATGTAAACATCTTTGGTATCTTAATCAAGATTGTATTTTTGAGAAAATAGAAAAGAATAATTAGTGTTGCATGTAAAGGGTTATATTGTGACCTTGGAAGATTCTGAACTTAAACATCAAGTTTGTTGTTCACACACACATACCTATATTTTCTTTATTCAGGGAATCTCAAAACGTGTATTTCCAGTGACATGTTGATACTGAATGTTTGGGTGGGTGTTCCCCTACAGGTAAGCAGCAACTTATTTATCATTATAAGCAATAAAACTAAATAGGAGCTACAGAATCTAAAAGAAATATATTTGTACAAACAAAAGCAATACATTTTCTCAGACTTTCAGCTAAGTGTACAGTTGCTTAGAAACCGAGGTTTCAGGAATGTACATCATTCACATCTTCATTCAGCTATGTTCCCAAAATGTGTTTTAAAACCAACTTTACGCTTGGCTGGAAGCCAAAAAAACCTAGAGTAAAAGCAATAAAATTTATTTATCCATTGAATCAAACATTAATCGAGATTAATGGATTTGCCTAAAGATTAACACACTGTACTACGACTGCAGAAAGTCTGGGATCATCTCTTGCAAATACTACATCTTTCAGATAAGCCCTAAGAAAACAATCTGATGTGACGCATTCACATAGCTTCCCTACTAATGGCAGTTGAACCTCGCTTATATCTTATTTACTTCTACACTTTTCACAGATATATGCTATATTTTTTTTATGCAATGAACATTGTCTATTAATATTTAGCTCAATTATATGCTTTCTTGTTAATATGTCACATTTTTCTGATCCCATGTACAAAATATATTCATTTACTTGTACGTTATGTTTATGCGTGTTAAGATATACAAGGGTGGTCTGAAAAGTTTCCGACCTAATAAAGATACAAGACATTTTTTCAGATTTTTTTTTTTTTTTTTTTTTATTTTTCAACATAGTCTCCTTGTAACTTGACACACTTTTGCCAGCGATGCTCCCATCTCTGTAACCCGTGCAATAGTACTCGACGTTTTTCTCTGCAAAATAATTGTTCACGAAGGTGATTGCCTCTTCATTTGACAAAAATCTCTGTCCTCCAAGCGCAATTTTCAGATGAGGGAACAAAAAGAAGTCGCTTGGGGCTAGATCTGGTGAGCAAGGCAGATGGTCAAGCAGTTCAAACCGTAATTCGTGAAGTTTCACAATTGCAACCGCTGAGGTGTGAGACGGTGCATTGTCTTGGTGAAACAGGATTTTCTTTTTCTGCAAATGTGGCCATTTTTCCGCAAGTTCTGCCTTCAGCTTGTCAAGTAATGATGCGTAGTATGCTCCTGTAATGGTTTTTCCTTTTTGAAGATAATCGATTAAAATGACTATCCCAAAAAACAGTCGCCACCACTTTCCCAGCGGAAAAAACAGTTTTTGCTTTTTTTGGAGCCGGTTCCCCCTTTGCAGTCCACTGTTTGGACTGTATTTTTGTTTCGGGCGTATAATGGTGTATCCAAGTTTCATCTACAGTAATTAATCGGCGCCAAAACTTGGGATTTATTGTGCCTAAACTGCGCCAACAGAGCGTTGGGAATGTTCATTCGAACACGTTTTTGGTTAAACGTGAGCAAACGCAGCACCCAACGCGCGGACAGCTTTCTCATGTCTAAATGTTGATTTAATATGTGACAAACATGTTCCTTTGACATGTTCATAGCCTCTGTTATCTCTCTCACTTTAATTCGACGGTCATCTAGCACCATTTGGTGAACTTTGGTGATGTTTTTGTCGGTAGTTGCAATTTTTGGACGTCTCAAACTTTCATCGTCTCCCAAGCTCTTACAGCCACATTTAAATTCAGCTGCCCAAAATTTCACTGTGGTAAATGATGGTGTAGAGTCCCCATACACAGAATCCAACTTATCTTTGATTTGCGTAGGCGTATTGCCTTTCAAAAACAAATATTTAATGACGCTCGATACTTGATTTTGTCCATTTTCATAAAAACGCTCACATCACCTCACTCAAACAACTGTTACATAACAAGTGAGCGTCCAAAATGGCTGAAACTTTGGTGAGTAACTGTCAACAGATGAACAACGAAATTCACTAGCTTTTGTTTACAAGTGCTGCCATCTTCATGTTGAGGTCGGAAACTTTTCAGACCACTAATTTTGAAGATTTAAAAGCGGGTAACAGTGATGTGTTATAATTTAAAATAAAGAGAGTTGAAGGTTGTTACACTACATCACTAAAATATTCTTATTTGAATGCGTTTCGGGAGACGGTTTGCTCCCATCATCAGTATGTCCGCAACTGATTTTTCTGGTTATTGTCTGGGGAATGTGTGTGGCTAGTGGTGTTCTCTGGTGCTGGGCTGATGAACCTCCAAAGGCTGCTGGGTGGCTGCAGTTTGAAATTCATTAGGTGATTCCTGTGTTTGACAATATGTATTTTTTCCCAGATGTCCAATTCATTGCTGCTGTTGATCAGTTTTAAGAGTTTTATGTTCGGAGTGATATCATGGTTTGAAGACCAGAAATGATGTGCTACTGCTGATTTATCTGGCTGCTTTTGGTAAATGCATCTCATATGCTCTTTAAGTCTTATTTCAAGATTTCTTTTGGTTCTTCCTATGTATACCAGGTTCAGGTTCAGATTCAGATTCAGATTTATTCACCAATTGTAAAAATTTACAAGGTTTCGTCAAGTAAAATTTAAATAAATATACATTATTAACCATTAATAATGGAGAGGTACTAATCTATATGTACAATTTTAGCATTACAATTTTAAAGATAACAATTTGTTTTTCCAGTTTATACTCTTCCACTGTATAGAATGCGTTTTTAATTAGATATAACTTAATTTGTTCGATTTTTGTTTGTTCTTCATCAGTTACTTTAATCCAGTGAGGTAAATGATTGTACAGATCTTTTGCCTTACTTTCAATACTTTTATTTTCAAGAGAGCCTCTTAATCTATTTCTAAAGTAATTTTTCTTTGTTCTAGTATTATGTTCATGAGTATTTATATTTTTGTCTTCTTTATAGGACTTTATAACATATTTTAGACATTCATATATATAGACAGGGCAGTGTTAGTATACCGAGTTGTTTAAAAGCGGATTTGCATGTGTTTCTCTTTTGGATATTTTTAAGGATTCTAATTGCTTTTTTCTGCAGCCTAAATATTTTTAATATGTGTTTCTTCCCTGTTGATCCCCATAATATGATGCCACAACTCAAGTGTGAGTGCATAAATGCATAATATACTTGTGTTGTGCTATCTTCATCCATGATTTGTTTGACCTGTTTTAGAATATATATACCCTTATTGAGTTTCTTAGAGAGTTTTTCTATATGTCTGTTCCATTTCAGATTGTTATCTATGACAAGCCCTAAAAAGTTTGTTTCTTCTAACTTGCCTAATTGGCTCACTTTTTATTTCTAAAGATATACTAGCTTGTGTTTTGTTGTTTATACTGATTTGCATCCATTCCGTTTTTTTTTTTTTTGTATTCAATGCCATTCCTAATTCTTCCAGGTATGTAACGACTGTCTCCAACAATGTATTTGCATTTTCTTGTTAATTCCCCCTTGTTTTGCCTGTAACAATAATTGTTGTGTCATCTGTGTATCCAATGGCTTGTCCACCTGCTTCCTGAATTTTTTTGAATAGGTTATTTATATATAAAATAAATAAATATGGGCCCAATTTTGACCCTTGTGGTACGCCATAAGCTATATGTTTCAACAATGATTGGTTTTTGATTAACTGTCCATCTCTGTTATGCATTACTTCTACACATTGTTCTCTGTTTATTAAATACGATCTTAGCCAGTCTAATGAAATGCCTCTAATGCCATTGTTTTCAAGTATTACCATTAATTTTCCAATATCCACACAGTCGAAAGCTTTAGACAGGTCAAGAAAAATTGCTGCCATTAATTCTTTTATATTTAATGCTTTAATAATTACGTCATTTCCCTTACTTATTGCATGTATAGTCGATTTCATTTTTTGGAAGCCAAATTGGAACTCTTACACAATGTGAAATTTGTTACTGTACTTCTGGAGTTGTTCTAGAAAAATTCCTTCCATCACTTTGGAAATACCAGAGCATAGAGATATTGGCCAGTAATTTTCCATCATTTGTTTACACCCTTTTTGTTTGACTATAGGCCTAACTATCACTTTTTTTAACCTATTTGGGAAAATTCCTGCATTAAAGCTTTCATTTATTATATGTGAGAGAGTTTCAGCTAGTTCCTAATGTATTAATTTGTTTAAGTACGTCTTCTTTTGTGATTTCCCTGATTACCATAGAGTTACAAATGCTTCTATCATTTGTAGCTTGAAGCCTTACTTTCTTAATCCCCAGATTTGTTATTATATTTACATAATAGCCATTAAATGCATTACTTACTTCTTCTGGATCTGATAATATCAAATCTTTTATCACAATTTTAATATTTTCCCCCCATTTTGCATTATTTTCTTTCTGTACAGTTTTTATAATATTCCACTTTTTTTAATTTTCTTTTCAGCTTTTTGAAGAAGCCTTCTGTTATGTAACACCTTTGCTTCATTTATTACTTTATTTAATATCTTTTTATAATTTTCAATGTATACATGTGATTTTTGGCTTAGCTTGGGAGATTTTAAGCTATTTAGGAACTCCATTCTTTTTTTTGATTTATGTATGCCTCTCATAGACCAATTGCTAGTTTTATGTTTATTGCAAACTACTTTGCGTAATGGAAGTGATTTTTCTAAGCATGATGTTAATATGTTCATAAATTGCTCAAATTTATTGTGTACATTTGCTGTTTCGATTACTTCCCTCCATTCCATCAGACCAAGATTGGATCTTAAAGGGTTTAGTGTTTCTTTATTTACAATTCTTTTTACTCGTTAGTCTTTTTGCTTTTACCTTTAGTGCTTTTATTGCTTCACTTTCTATTAATTGACCAAAATGGTCGCTAAGCCACCCCCCCCCCCCCGTTAATTATGGATACTTTTAGATCATCCCTTCCCAAATTTGTATATACGTGATCAATGCAAGTAGATGATAGATTTGTCACTCTTGTTGTCCCTGTTTTTATTAACTTTAAATTACTCCTCATCACTTCTATCAATAAATTTTTCTTCATACTTTTTACCAGGATATCTATATTGAAGTCACCTATTACAATAACTTTGTTATTTTTTATCAAATTATTTAGACATGACTCTAATTTACTTAAAAATTGCTTTTTATCTGCTTTAGGTGGACTGTAAACCCCTAATACAATGAGCTTTCCTTTCTTAAATATAATTTCAATTGCAGATAGTTCACAACACATCTCCTCACAATAAATATTAGTCAATTTGCTTATACTTAATATACCTCTGCACATATATTGCAACCCCACCACTTTTATGCATTTCTCTGCAGTAACTTGAAGCCAAAACATAATTTCCATAACAATTTGCCTCCATTTCATAATTTTTTTTAACCCATGTTCTGTAAAGATTAGTACGTTTGGCTGTAGTTCTATGATTAAGTGTTCAATTGCTGCTCTTTTGTTAACTATATACTGTATGTTTTGATGGAAAACCCTAAAGTATTCCTGTTTTGACAAATTTTCATCTGTTTTGGCAAAATTTATGCAATCATTTACCTCACCTTCCTGTGTTTCCATTTGAGTTACATTCTTCTTTCCTCCCGAGTGGTTTATTGCACATCCCCATGGCTTTAGTTTCCCTGTCCCATACAGAGATTTATTACATTTTTCATTACACTTGCTAGCTTGAAGGATCCCTTCCTATTCCATCTCTACCTAAGCAGTCCAATTCTATCTGTTTGTTAATATCAACATATATACACTTTAACGTCTCACAAACCCATCGTATGTTTTCATTTACACTGTCTACATAAGTGTGGTTCACATCCCTTCTTCTCACAATACCGTTCACTAACACTCGCGAGTTGGGATAATTCTCCTTTACCCATCTTACTAAACTGTAAATTTCTCCCATAACGTCTTCTGGCGAGTTTGCACCTTTTAAATCGTTTGTGCCCGCGTGGAGAAGAATAAGTTTTGGATCACTGTGTTTGATTGTTTCTCGTTTTTCTATCACTTTTTCTAGCTGGCTTGACTTTATACCGCTAAACATGTGCACTTTAGTGGAACCATCCAAGTTCACATGTTTGATTATTGAATCGCCTAACACCACTATATCTTCTGCATTCCTGTTGCTAACTGATGTATGTGTTGCGTTCTCTTCATCTTTTTTCTATTCTACCGTTTCCAATGGATCCTCTCCTGACTCGTCGCTCTCTGTAGATCCTAGCGTAAAAGACATGCCACGTGGTCCTTGTTTTTTACCATGTCCGCATAAGATTTTCCTTCTTCCATGGTCTTGACTCTACTTCTCAGATTGCCATTTTCCATTTTTAGCATTTTAATTTCTTCTTGTGCCTTTTTTAGATCCTTGTTAAGTATATCTATTATAGTATGTAAAGATGCTATCGTCTCAGTTTCCCGCGTGTCGTGGTTGCTTGTCGAACTTGTCTTTTCTCGAGCCATCCTGTTCCGGATTTTGTTGTTTTTATTTGTGTAGCTTTCTTGTCCTCTTGGTTTTACATTTTTATTTCCTCCACTCATAATTTTGACATTTTCTACCTTTTTTTCGTCAAAATTCTGGAGCTTACTACAAATCGTTACACAGCACGCCACCATCTTGAACAATGATTACATTCATTACAATCAATTTGATATATACCAGCTGATTTATCGTTGGGGATAGGGTCTTTTGTTCTGTTGCATAGTAGTTTCTGTATATTGTGGTTATTCTGTGGAGACAGGGTCATGTTGTTGTATTTCTTGAAAATCCTTTGAAATTTATGATGTATCCAAGGGTGATAAGTGAATTTCCTATATGCTTGTGGTTTTTGTTGTCTGAGTAAAGTAGTCATTTGTTGGATGTATTTCCATCTTTCAAACTCTTTTATCTTCTTATCTATTGTTTTTTTCTGGTATCCATTCATAGTGGCTATGTTGATAATGCGTTGGTATTTTTTCTGGTATTCCTCTTTCTGTGTGTGTGCGTGCGTGTGTGTGTGTGTGTGTGTGTGTGTGTGTGTGTGTGTGTGTGTGTGTGTGTGTGTGTGTGTGTGTGTGTGCGTGGGTGCGTGCGTGAATTTTCTTACAAATTCACAGCTTCGTCAAGATTTAAGTAATATAGGAGGAATATATACAGGAAATATACATTTTACAGTGTTATATACAGAGAATACGTATTAGTTAATGAATAATAATAATAATAATAATAATAATAATAATAATAATAATAATAATAATAATAATAGTAATAGTAACAGTAAGTTAACTTATTAGTTTTTGAAGTATTCAAAAAACTCTTCCATACTATAAAAAGTTTGCTTAATTAAACAATTTTTAACATTGTGTCTAAACTTAATTTGATTACAAACATTTACCTTATTTGTAATGAGGTTGTACATTTGTATGCCCTTATGCAGTATTGAGTTGTTCTGGCTGTCTGTAAGTGTATTTTATTACTGTTTCTAGTGGAATGTTCATGTACGTATTAAATAGATGAATGTTGTTCCTTATAAAGCATACAGCTTCTAATATATACAGACTCGGTAGAGTAAGAATATTATGTTGACGGAAGTGTGGTTTACATGATGTCATCCTACTAAGGTTTAGCATTAGCCTGATTATTGTTTTCTGTAGTATGAAAAGAGTGCTTATTTCACTGCCAGATCCCCAAATAAATATACCATAGGCAAGTGCAGATTGCACATAAGAGAAGTATATCATTTTTAGTGTTTTTTGGTTACAAATGCCTTTTAAAACAGATATTACATAGTGTGCTCTATTTATTCTTGTTGTAACATTCTTAATATGGCTTTTCCAATTTAGGAGTTTATCAATGGTGATTCCCAAGAATTTTGTTTCACAGACATACTGTATGGTTTCATTATTGTATACAATTTTTGGTCCTACTGGTCTCACATACAGTGAGATTTTTTCCCATTTAATATTAATTTATTTGTAGTTAGCCATTTTGCCATACTAGTCATTACATCATAAGCTTGACTTTGCAGGTTGGTGCATGTATTACCCTGGAGAATAAGATTGGTATCATCAGCATATAATATAGTCTCAGCATGTGGTATATTGACAGGCAGATCATTAATGTATACTAGAAAGAGTAAAGGTCTGAGATTAGAGCCTTGGGGAACTCCACATCTAACTATCTTTGTCTCAGAATTTATATGGCTGATACCACCATTTATTACTGTAACCTGTCGTCTGTTAGTTAAGTAAGATTCGAACCACTTATAAGCTACCCCACGTATTCCATAGGCTTCTAATTTCGACAGTAATAAATCAAATGCCTTGCTCAAGTCCATAAATATACCAACTGTGGTGTTTTGAGCATCAATTCCTTCCAATGTCCCCTTTATGAATGCATAGAAGGCATTTAGTATGGATTAGTTTTTTCTGAAGCCATTTTGTTTATCACTAAATGCATATTTTTCCAAGAAGGGAGCAATTCTGTTGTACATAACTGTTTCCAGAATTTTAGAAAACCCAGACTGAATAGCAATAGGCCTATAATTATCAGCAATATTTACATCATCTTTTTTATATACAGGGACAATTTTTGCCAGGTTCAATTTATTAGAAATAGCCCAGTTGAGAGGGAGGTATCGCATATATCCTGTATGGGATTAACAATACTGTCCTTACATCATTTAATTACACACTCAGGTATCTCGTCAAATCCTGCAGAGTAGTTATTCTTTTTTGAGTTAATTATTTTAATTATTTCATCATGCGTAACTGGCCTAAGAAAAATGTTTTTTTCATTTCTGTTTAGTTTAGCACATGGACTATTACTATTATTTTGTTGCGGTAATGATACTCTATCAGCAACAGTAATGAAATGGTCATTAAAGATGTTAGCAACTTCCATTGGATTCTTAACAATGTATTATCAATTTTTAATGAGATTTTATTATCGTGGCATACTTTAGAACTGGAGGTTTCTCTTTTTGCTATATCCCATAATGTTTTGTTTTTATTCAATGAGTTACTAATGTATGCATCAACATACTGCTTTTTTGCAGCCTTTATCACAAATTTGCCTATATTGTTTGAGATATTTTTGGAACTGTTCAGTTTTGTTGGTTTTACTTAATTCTAGGAGAAAACGTTTTCTATTGTTAGAGTTTATAATTCCTTTGTTAATCCATTTTTTCCTTACATTCATCTGTTGATTTTTTTATTGTTTTATATGGAAATGCTGTATTAAAGTGGTGCATAAAAGTTGTGATATTTCATATCTACATACATCTAACCAGTCTTCGTTGCTTAATAGTGTATTAAAATATGACATGTTTTGATTAGAATAAATTCTTTTATTGAGGCTTAGACTTATTGCTAGCATTTAATTCGTTTATTAAACTTAATATTATAGCATTATGATCAGAATAACCTGCATTAATATTTGCGAGTTTGTAGTTCATTCCTGTTTTGTCAAATAACATGACAATTATTGTACTAGAGCTATCCGTTTCTCTGGTGGGACTTTCTATTGCATTTTCCAGATTAAATGAGGCGAGTACATTTTTTAATTTTAGAAGGGAAGTGCTTTCTTCCTAAAATCAATATTGATGTCTCCACAAATTAAAATATTTTTTGCATGCTTTTTTTATGAAGGTAATCATTATTTCTAATTTGTCCAAAAAGGCTTTATAGTCTCCATTTGGTGACCAATATATGCATGCAATGAATAATTTTAAATCTGTTATTTTTACTACAGTGTGTTCAAACACTTTCTCTTCATTTAGTGAAGATATTTTACCATATCTTTTATATTTAATGCCCTTTTTTATTGCTATCATAGTACCTCCATGAATATAATTCTCCCAACAGTAAATGTCTCCGATTACAAAATTTGTGACAATGACTGACTCTGTACTCATGCTTGTATTTTTAAGCCAGTGTTCAGTGAAATAGCAAACCTGTACATTTTCAAGTGTGTTTATAAATATTTATATATCTAAGAGCTTATTGCCAAGACACTGGACATTTTGTTAAAGTACATTAAAGTCCTTTTTTGGTATACAAGGAAAATGTTTATTACCACTGTGCTCCGACGTCGAGAAACATTGGGTTTGCACGGATACTGCATCCACCACATGGTTTATAAGTTTCCCTGTCCCTGGCATTTGCTGATCCCCTCACACAACAACCTTCCAAACTTAACTGCACCTCTTCTGTTGAGATGAACACCATCTCTGCCTAGATCCTCTGCCCATATGCACCAGTTACCGTCCAGCATCATACACTTTCGACTATAGCATAACCATTCCAGCTCTGATTAATTCTTCTCACTTTTTGTGTGGTCACATCTCGCCTGCATAATATTCTACTGATCACAACTTTGGTTTCTGGGCTTTGAATTTTGATTTCACTTATTAGGTCCATGGTATCGCCCATAATTTCTTCAGCCATAATTCCTCTCCGGATGTTGTTCGTTCCCACGTGAATAGCAACCACATCTGGCTTTATTTCGTTCAGTTTCGCATTTCCAACTTCACGTTTTAGCTCTTCCACTCGTATCCCTGGGTAGCATTGTACTTCATAGCCAGCATCTCTGCATTCATTCCCGGCAAATTTCAGTAGCGAGTCCCCAAACACCATAACCTTTTTTCCTTTACTTCCCTAGCTGTTTCTCCTTTCTTGCTGATCCCAATTTCTCCTCCATTGTTCACTGGTGGGTTCTTTATACAGTGCGCTAAATCGGTTCATAGTTGTTACTGCACTACCACGTTGATCATCTGGTAGGTAAACCGCTTTGTTTGTTTTCCTTCTTGCAACTGTAGCATAAGTTTCTTTCGGTCTGATGTTGGATTTCGTTTTTTAACTCTAAATTTTCTTGTTTCAGTGCTGCGATCTCTATTTGTACTTGTTTCAGTGCTGCGATCTCTATTTGTACTTGTTTCAGTGATATGATTTCTTCTTGTGCTTGTTTTAAGTCTTTGTTCAACATATCAAGGATTATTTGTAGTGACGCTATCACGACTGACTGGCGGATGCTGTGCGTGTTGTTTGTGCAGTAAATTTATTTTGATTATACTTCGCCTCAGGGCTTCAAATCTCGTTATCTTCATTTACACACATTCTTGTATCACAAATTGATATGCCACTCACTTCATTTAACACTTTTCCACTGTTTTTTCCATTATTCTCGCACTTTTTTTGTAACATGCTACAACCTGTACTAACTTGTTTGTAATACTATTTAAAATTGCATGTTTGTGGCTTGTAGGATTGTAGCTATTGTTTTTAATATAGATATCTTTCCCACATCTATTCAAACCTGGTATAGGTATGTAGATGATATTTTTGCTATTGTTCCAAAAAAACTTTCAGAAGATGCTTTGAAATTATTGAATTTACAAAAAAGATCTATTAAATTCACAATAGAAAAAGAAGCAAATGGCCAATTACCTTATCTAGACATCAGGATCATCACAAATAATGCACACAAACTAACGTTCGGCATTTACAGAAAACCAATTCACACAGAAAATTATATTAAACACAATAGCTACAATCCTACAAGCCACAAACATGCAATTTTAAATAGTATTACAAACAGGTTAGTACATATACCAATGGAGAAAGAGGAACACCAGAAAAAAGCAATAGATAAGAAGATAAAAAAGTTTGAAAGACGGAAATACATCCAACAAATGACTACTTTACTCAGACAACAAAAACCACAAGCATATAGGAAATTCACTTACACCCTTGGATACATCATAAATTTCAAAGGATTTTCAAGAAATACAACATCACTGTCTCCAAAAATAACCACAATATACAGAAACTACTATGCAACAGAACAAAAGATCCTATCCCCAATGATAAATCAGCTGGTATATATCAAATTGATTGTAATGAATGTAACCTGGTATACATAGGAAGAACCAAAAGAAATCTTGAAATAAGACTTAAAGAGCATATGACATGCATTTACCAAAAGCAGCCAGATAAATCAGCAGTAGCACATCATTTCTGGTCTTCAAACCATGATATCACTCCGAACATAAAACTCTTAAAACTGATCAACAGCAGCAATAAATTGGACATCTGGGAAAAAATACATATTGTCAAACACAGGAATCACCTAATGAATTTCGAACTGCCGCCACCCAGCAGCCTTTGGAGGTTCATCAGCCCAGCACCAGAGAACACCACTAGTCACACACATTCCCCAGACAATGACCGGAAAAATCAGTTGAGGACATGGTGATGATGGGAGCAAACCATCTCCCGAAATGCATTCAAGTAAGAATATTTTAGTGATGTAGTGTAACAACCTTCAACTCTCTTTATTTTAAATTTTCAGACCACCCTCGTATTATGTCGCAGCACTAAACACTTGACATGCTGGATGAGGCTGGTTCACAACAGCCTGGTAAGTATATCACATTGCAATTTCATTTGGTTTTAAATGATATTTTAGTGATGTAGTGTAACAACCTTCAACTCTCTTTATTTTAAATTTTCAGACTACCCTCGTATTATGTCGCAGCACAAAACACTTGACATGCTGGATGAGGCTGGTTCACAACAGCCTGGTAAGTATATCACATTGCAATTTCATTTGGTTTTAAATGATATTTTAGTGATGTAGTGTAACAACCTTCAACTCTCTTTATTTTAAATTTTCAGACTACCCTCGTATTATGTCGCAGCACAAAACACTTGACATGTTGGATGAGGCTGGTTCACAACAGCCTGGTAAGTATATCACATTGCAATTTCATTTGGTTTTAAATGATATTTTAGTGATGTAGTGTAACAACCTTCAACTCTCTTTATTTTAAATTTTCAGACTACCCTCGTATTATGTCGCAGCACAAAACACTTGACATGTTGGATGAGGCTGGTTCACAACAGCCTGGTAAGTATATCACATTGCAATTTCATTTGGTTTTAAATGATATTTTAGTGATGTAGTGTAACAACCTTCAACTCTCTTTATTTTAAATTTTCAGACTACCCTCGTATTATGTCGCAGCACAAAACACTTGACATGTTGGATGAGGCTGGTTCACAACAGCCTGGTAAGTATATCACATTGCAATTTCATTTGGTTTTAAATGATATTTTTTCACCAGCTTCCAATTCAGCCAACATAATGCTGGTTCGTCAATGTCAAAATCTGATAAGATTAAACATTATCTAAATGTAGATCCATTACATTTCTAATACCTCTAGTTGTACAAAACTTTCATTTCTTCATTTAAGGCACACATTAAAGTGGTTTGTTAATTTGTACTAGTTTTTGAGGTAATATCCAATTTTGAATTGCATATAAAGAAACTACAACTCAATGGATCTGCAGGTGTCAGGATCTGTACATATGTTGGAATCTGTTCCAGTTTCATGTTTCCAACTTGAGGCTATAGAGAGCACTAGCAGCTGTTTCATGTCATGGACGCCAACAATAATTTCTATACAGAAGACTCTAAAATGCAAAATATGCCGTGCCCAAGAACAAGAAATGTAAAACTTGGCTTGGGAAAGCTTGCATTAAAATAGATGTATTTCAACTTTGTTGTTCTCATTACTGTTAACAATACAGTCAGTCCTCATGATGAAGTACTGTTCCCAATTCAAGCTCAAGAAATTACACAATGATTTCTTCACCACAAAGCCTAACTACTGTATGACCACTGAAATAGTATGGATGTAAGTAGTCTGAGTGCTGTGTTTTCTTATAATAATAAAACTGTTTCAGTTCCATCAGAAATTTAACTTTCAGGTTTTCTCATTTATACACTATTTCAGTTGTCTCACTTTGAAAACGTATAACTCAGGTTATGCTATTGATATACCCTCAAGATATACAATATTAGTCAAAAAGTAATGTCTTCTCTACTACGTACAGTAAGTAGGGGAAGTTTTATGTTGAGATCTCACCACAAATATCAAGTACTGTTTGTGAAAATTGCAACACCAAGAAGGAAGCGCATGAATTCAATACCACAGGTTAGGTACATGACAAGTAACAAATGATAAACTTTCAAATCTATACATGACCTTTGAGCCCTATGTTCAGTATTTGGTGTGGCTTCCATGTGCTGCAATTAGAGCTGCTATACACTGTGGCATTGAATCAAAAAGGTTCTGAATAAGTTCCTGATGGATGTTCCTCCACGCAGTTTGTATTCAAGCCCACAAATCTGTGACACTGGTTATGGAGGACTGTGACGCACCAGGTGCCGACCAACCATATCCCAGACATGCTCGATGGGCGACATGTCAGGCAAACGTGCAGGTCAGGGAAGCAATGGTACCCGTCGCTCTTCAAAGAAGGCTTGTACATTCCTTGCAATATGTGCTGGGCATTGTCCTGTTGCAATATGGCCTGTGGAGATGCCTGAAGCAGGGGCAGTACCTCAGGCTCTACAACTCCATTACGTACCAGTTGCTCTTCAAAGTGCCCTCAATTGGTAAGAGGCAAGATCGGTTGTTGTAACCAATGGCACCCCAAACCATCACACCTGGTGTTTGTCTGCTATGCCGCTCAACAATGCAGCCCTCTAGGTTGCGCTCACCATGGTAGCGCCAAACACGTATGTGGCCATCACTGTAGGACACGTTGAAGCAGGACTCGTCCGAAAGGACTACATTTTGCCACTCAGCACCCTAGTGCCAGTGTTCACATCCTCATTGCAGTCGGAGGAGCTTGTAGTTTCTGCACAATGGAAGCCGACATAATGGCATGCATGCAACCAGTCCAACCTGCAGCAGATGGTGACGAACCGTTGATGCAGACAAGTTAACACCTGTTGCAGTGCTCCAGCATACAGTCAACACTGTGGATAAAGCTGTACAGTCTGTTATGGCAATGCAGACAAGATGACGGTCATCCCATGCTGTGATTATGTTCCATGGACCAGTACTTGCTCTTCGCAGCGTACGACCTTCATCTATCTACTGCTTCCACACATGCATCACTGTCGTAGCAGCATGTCCTGTATGAGCCAAAATGTTATGGAATGACAAATCCGCTTCCCTGTTCGAACTCACATGCTGATATGGCTCCCTTTGACGTCGACGAGGCATACTCACTTTATTGTTTCCACCTTGTTTGACAGCTCTGCACTGACTACACTGGGTGCAACACTGACCTCATTGGACCAACACCAGAGGGCTCTGCTCGGCCTACGTATACAAACCTAATCACTTATTGTTTGCACACTTCCACCAAGTTTGGAGTTATTCGGGAAATTCTTTCTCGGTGTTGCAATTTTAAAAACAGTAGTGTATGTTTTGGGGTCCCCTAAACCCAAAGAAAGCCCTTTTAGAAAAGAATCTGTATATTGTCTGTGAGTGTGAATGATTGAACAGCATAACTCAAAAATAAAGTCAGATAAATACCAAACTTGTCCAGTATACTTCAAACATGAGACATGAAGATTTTCAATAAAATCCCCCCCCTCGCAACTATCCTTTACTTGGAACATTTTTCAAAATCTTTTGATTTTTCAATAAAAATTTGGATTAAAATACCCTGTGAAGTTCTCTTCATTTGGAAGGAATTTTGTATAAACTTGTGTAACTGGTAAACATTAAGCAGTGGACGAAAATGTACTACACAAAAAATGTAGACATCTTAAAAACACACAATTTATTCCAAATAAGTTTTTTTGTGGGAACAATGTAGTCCACCTCCATGCGGTGTTCCCTGGGTAACACTAAATGGACAACATAGGCTGCTTCCCAAGCCAAAAAACTAAAAGAAGAGCACTTCTTAGTGCTATTTTGGAATGCCGGTGGAATGAATCAAAGTAAAAAAACCATGATAGACAATCTTTTAAGAGACAATGATATAGATGTATTCATCATAGCTGAAGCAAATATAGATCAACAAAAGGAAAAATGTTATCAATTTCCAAAATACAACACAAATATATTAGAAAAACAAGTGGCATGCTTGCTGACATTAAACATGCATAAATGGAAAATTTGAAATTATAAAAGAAATTAACCAAGAAATAATAAAGATAACAGCTTGTAAACAAAAACATAAATTTAAAATTTATGGTTATCTACAGCCCACCCAATAACAATCACCTCAACCTGGACGTAATTGATATTGGCAAGAAAACAATCATAATTGGTGATCTCAATGGACATTCTCCAAGATGAGGCTTTAGTGACAACAATAAAGCTGGTGAAATTATTAAAGAATTTGTAGACTCCAACTTAATGAAAATATTACATAGCGATGAAGACCCAAAAACCTACATACACTACTCAGGACAGTCAACCAATCCAGACATTGCTATCACATCAACTGATTTAGAAGATAAAACTACAAAAAAAGTAATTGAAGATACTGGTAGTGGACATAGAGCCATAATAACAAAAACAGATCTAAATCTTCAACCGCCTAGAACAAAAGGAAAAATAAAGCCTAAATGGAATTTCAAAAAGGCACACTGGGAACAATATAAAACAAAAACAAACTTTTCAAAGAAATTAAATTGGAACAAAACATAAACAAATTAGTGAAAGAACTAAATGCCACAATTCTAAAAGCTGCAAAACGATGTATCCCAGGAAGGAAAATTCATAAATACAAACCCTTCTGGAATGAACAGTTAGCACACAACTCAAATCAAAACGAGATAAAACTGAGAAAAACCAGAAAGGACACAAGACAAAGCAGATGTTATAGAATGGCGAAAAGCAAATGTACAGTTAAAACAGGCTATAAAATTGTCAGGAAAACAGAGCTTTGAAGAATTTATAAACAAACTAGACTATAGAACAAATAGTACTAAAGTACATAATTACATTAAACAAATAAATACAGAAAACCAACAAAATCAGCCGTTAAATGTCGATCATAAAGAAATATATGAAGATAACCTTATAGCACAAAAATTAGCAACATACTATAAAACTAGCACTACATTAAAAAATAAAAACAAAAAACAGAATGAATACTTAAGAAATAGCAACCTCGAAGATACATCTAACTTTCAAAATATCTCCAATGAACCATTCACACTCCCAGAAATAAAGCAAGCAATAAGGACACTAAAAAATAAAAAGAGCCCAGGTCCTGATAACATACATCCAGAACTGCTCAAGAATTTAGGACATGAAACACTCCATACTTTATTAAAAATTTTCAATAAAATCTGGACAATCAGAAATAACATACCAACACTGTGGAAAAAAGCAAAAATTATTCCCATTAAGAAGAAAGGAAAACCAACTCAAATGATAGATTAGTTATAGACCGATATCCTTAACATCAAACATAGCAAAACTCTTAGAAAGAATGGTAGCCACAAGACTGACATACTATATAGAAACACAAAATCTATTAGTCCCTGAACAAGCTGGATTTAGGAAGGACAGCTCAGCAATACACCAGGCTGTAAGACTCACATAGGACATTAAAGAAACTTTCAATAATAATAATAATAATAATAATAATAATAATAATAATAATAATAATAATAATAATAATAATAATAAGAAGAAGAAGAAGAAGAAGAAGAAGAAGAAGAAGAAGAAGAAGAAGAAGAAGAAGAAGAAGAAGAAGACTGCTCTTATTATTTGACATCTTATTTGTCGACTTCAAAGATGCATTTAACACAGTATGGCGAGAAATACTACTATACAAGATGAAGACATATGGCATATCAGGCCACATGCTGAACTGGTTTCAAACCTTCCTATCCCAAAGATGGTTTGCAGTACAATACAAAACAGCCACATCTAAATGGAAACAAATGAGAGTTGGAATACCTCAAGGGCCTGTTAAAAGTGCTATTCTGTTCTATATATATATATATATATATATATATATATATATATATATATATATATATATAAACAACCTAGTAGATGTACTTAAGAAAATAGGTAACATACAAGAGGAATGTTTGCTGACAACGTGGTAATATGGACTTCAGAAAAGATAATATGGACTTCAGAAAAGAATGCAAGATCTGGGAAACATTACAAAAAACTACAAACAACAATGGAGAATACAATCATAACCCTAGAACAGTGGACTAATAATAACAATATGGAAATAAATACAGGAAAAACTCAATATCAACTATTCACAATGCAGCATAAAACAGAAAATATATGACTGCAAATCAACAACAAAAAACTACAACAACGGATAGAATTAGATAAACTATCACTGAAAGAACATGCAAACAATGTAACAAATAAAATCAACAAAAAGAACATTTTAAAACATTTAACAGGAATAAAATGGGGTGGAAACATGGACCTCCTTAATAATACATATAAAACCTAACCTAATGTATGGAGCAGAACTACTAGCAACAGTAAACAAGAGACTTAAAAGAATAATAACAGGAGCTGTACAATCAACACCAATTACAGTACTACAAAGCTTCACAAAAAACATGGCTATAGAATTGGAACATGAGTTGAAAGCAATTACTCTAGCACAAAAACTGCAAGTCAATAGAAACAGATACAGGTGGTACCACACAGCAAAGTAATTTAAAAACTCAAGCTTCAGAACATATATTAATAACTTAAAATACAAGAATATAATTACAACAAATATAATTGTAACAGAGGTTACCAGTCCAATAGAATACATTGATATACAATATCAGAATGACCTGATATATACAATACAGAAACAAAACAATATACCAGATGAAATGAGAGCCATAGCAATAGCTACCGAAAATGAAAGATACCCAGAAAAAGAATGGCTCCAAATATATACAGATGGATCACTCAATAAAAAAAAAAAAAAATGCTGTATACTGTAAACATTTTGCACAGTATCTAACATTAGATGAAACATCAAACCACTATGATGGAGAATTAACAGCTATAAAAGCAACATTACAGAACATTTTATATAGACTATACATAAAACACAAAATAGTCATCTTATCAGACTCAAAATCAGTCATAGATGGAATAGTAAATTACAAAAATAAAACAACAAGAAATATGAAAGAAATAAGAAGCCTAATTAAAGCAAATGGAACTAGAAATCATGTCACTCTACAATGGATTCCAGCTCATGTCAGACTTTTGGGCAATGAACATGCGGATCAATTAGCAAAGAAAGGTGCAATACAACAAATAAAACCTGTAGGACAAATAGAAATAAATAAACAATTAAATAACATTAAACAACATTTCAAAAGACAGCAGAGAATTGATGAAGAAGATAAATTAAAGGATAAAGATTATAAGAATATTAAAAATAGAGTTGATACACAAAAAATGCCAAGGAAGACTGCAGTGGCCTTATTTAGGATGGCAACTGGCCACATCTCTACAAGATATGATGCCTACCTACACCCAAGTGCACTCTCTGTGAAGAAGATGTCATCTCGCCAAATGCAAAGGCCTTAAAAGTGATAACTTACAGACTTTATATTGGGAAGCCAATGATGCAGATCAATTAATCCCCAGTGCCATTGGTGAACAACAGTTTTTTTGTTACATCAGCCATTTCTGATATCTGCTATTAATGATTCAAACTCTTCAATACTTAAGTCATTCTTTTCAAGTCCTTTGATTTTCAGCTGTTTCTCGCAATGTCATGGAAAGAGTATGGAATTTTAAGGGCAGTGTATAGCGTCTAGTTCTTAAACATTTGACTATGCGACGTAATTAATGTTACATATGTGTTTAACATTAATATAGCACCACGTTTGGGAGCCAATATGCGACTGTTGCTGCTTTACGTAATGTTGTTTACATCACGTGTGTTGAAGCCTCCTTGTGACGTCACTCCTTGTTTGGTTCGTAGCTCCCTCTGACGTAGCAATTTGTATCAATTAGTTTCTGAAAGAATTTAAGGTTATGTATATTGTCCTCCGGCTAGCTATCATCTTATCTTGGTAGAACTTGTATCTCTTGCAGGGTGTGAATCGGAAAGGAATCTTTTATCCAGAAATGATACTGATGAAGAAATTGGTTTTATAACTTTTATTGTCGAACACGTTCACTAACACTTTTTACATATGAATCTGGATACTCGCCAAACTGAAACTGTTTTTAATAACTTCTTACTTATCACTTTTAACTTGCATACTTCAACTTTGTGTAGAATTAACTTTATAATAATTTAGATTCTCGTAATTCTGCTGCGCGTAACTTGGCGAAATAAATGAACTGAGAGACCGACGTGGAGAGTACTGAGAATTTTGTAGAACTGGGGGGACACTCCACCTCGAACCTGGCTTATTTATACGCTTGCCTCAAGATACGCCTAAAGATTATAAATGAACTGCTATTGGCTAATAAAACGCGCCAACATTAGCGTCTATTTGAATATCCAATGAAAACCACGAATACATATTGCTTTAGGAAACATTCTAGAAGCTTCTAAACGGAAAAGGCGCGAAACATTACGTAACTTCCTGGTTCCCGGTAATGATAAACAACTCACCCCCTCGCTGCATTATTGCGTTATTGTTGACAGTTTCAGTAAAGCCGTATATTATTATTTACCAATAATAATTACAATTAATAAACCTCTGAAATCAATGTCACATATAAATACATATTCATATTACTATCATTATTTACATTTAAGTAATTTGTGATACAAATTACCGTATCATATGCCCCACTAGAAACATAATTATAAATATTTATAACTTGTTTAGAAATTTTAAAATTGTGTTTTTAGTCTCCTAAATCTTGGAACACACGTTATCACTTTCACTAAACACTTCACACGCATTTAACACACGATATATGTTTTATCTCGCCACTACTTACTTACTGGCTCTGGTTTAATTAATTTAGATATTAATCTGACATCACAATTTTTTTTTTTTTTTTTTATAGCAAATACTTTACCCTAAATTATTTAATTACTGCTACCAAATTGTTTACTTTCTTAAGTTGTTGACAAAATTTATGCATTTAAGATTTTTGTAATTATTATACATATTTACCAAAATATTTACCCTCTACACAAATATTTACATCTCTTAAATCTAGACAATGTTTCACCTTTTCTGTTTGCTACATAAATATATTTTTTTTTTTTTTGTTCTGAATTTATTATTATTTTTAACAATACTTTTGGAATTGTATTTACGTACTTTTAATTTCATATCATATTAAGTTTCAATCTTTGCATTCTTAATTTTCAAATACTGTTATAGTTACAAAAAATTTAATTTTTTTTTTTTTTTTTTTTTTTATAATTTATTTCTCTTTTCAAATGACATATATATATATATATATATATATATATATATATATATATATATATATATATATATATAGTTAACCCTCTTACGTTCCAATACATTTCTCTGCAAGTCGTCTTTAACTATCCAGCATTTACTTTACATCTTATTGCTATTTACCCTCCTGGATCAAATTGTGTGTGGCTAAACATTACTCGTAGCCGTAACCTAACCTTCAAATTTTTGTTCATGAATAACCTCTTGTATTCATATGAAATTTCGTCCCCTGATAACATTTGAACACAATCTACAATTTCTTGAACAATACATCTTTTAACAACTTTCATTTTCAACTCTTCAACTATATCTTTAATTTGAGAATACTCTGACAAATCTGTACTAAACTGTACTGGACTGGAGTTTTCATTTTGAATATCTTGGTACAATTTCTTTCTTTGCGTTATTGACTCCTTCTGTATTTCTGATATTTCCCCTCTGAAATTAACTTGCGCCTCATTTACATCTACATTCCTAAACTCTTTTATCTCTCTTATCTCACTTGAAATATTACTCACTGGATTTCCTAACTCTGTGCATTCTACATTAACCTCACTTTTAGTATTAACCTCACTTTTTTTGTTACATATTTCCTTGCTCATGTCTAGCATTTTCTTTGAAATTTCTCCTATCTCACTTGCTATTACTTCCTCATTTTCATTTTTCATTCTAATCATACTACTATCTAGCTCCATGAATTTCTTTTCCATTTCTTCCCTGTTTTGTTCTAAGCTTTTACCAATATCTTCCCCCAATTCTCTCTTATTCTGATCTAGTTTTTGTTCTAAACTCCTATCAATATCTTCTCTTAATTCCCTATTATTCTTTTGCATATCTTCCCTTAATTTCTCATTACTCTGAGTTAATTTTTCTAATTTCTCATTATTCTTTTGCATATCTTCCCTGTTTTGATCTATTTTCTTACTAAGATCTTCCCTGTTTTGATCTATTTTCTTACTAAGATCATCCCTTAATTCTCTCTTATTCTTTTCCATATCTTCCCTCATATTTCTCAGCATTTCCATAATCATCATACTAGTATCAAGATTAACATTTCCTGCTATTCTATTCTCGCCTTCTGCACTAACATTTTCATCCTCAAATCCTAAAAAGTCTGGGCTATTTCCTGTAATTTGTATTGGATCACAGCTAACTGTTACACTATCTCCCTCCATAATTATTTCTTCTGTATTACTAGCAGCCATTGTTTTTATTATCCTACCACTCCTCATTAACATTTATTTATCCTTTTTTTTTTTTTTTTTTAAAAAAATTAAGATACTCTAACCTTATTGATGCTGTCCGTTGCTGTTAATTTGATGTCCAGCGTTCTGCCCCATTCTCCTAGATTTGTATGTCGCTTCTGCGTTGTGTTGTGATGAATCTACGTCGTCTTGTAGTTGAATTCCTTGTTGCCTTGCAATCTCGGAATTACGATGTCCAATCATCCATGTAGTCTGTCGTTCCTTTTGTTTCTGGAATCTGCGTCTTGTAGATCATTTCACTGCTGCATTCCTGGTTACTCTGCTTCATTCCTGGTCATCGTTTTCCTTTCCTGGTCACTTCGCCTTCCTTTCCTGGTTATCACGCCCCACGTTCTGGGTGCCAATTATGCGACGGTATTAATGTTGTAGATCATTAATTGTAGCTCCGCGTTTGGAAGCCAATATGCGACGGTTGCTGCTTTACGTAATGTTGTTTACATCACGTGTGTTGAAGCCTCCTTGTGACGTCACTCCTTGTTTGGTTCGTAGCTCCCTCTGACGTAGCAATTTGTATCAATTAGTTTCTGAAAGAATTTAAGGTTATGTATATTGTCCTCCGGCTAGCTATCATCTTATCTTGGTAGAACTTGTATCTCTTGCAGGGTGTGAATCGGAAAGGAATCTTTTATCCAGAAATGATACTGATGAAGAAATTGGTTTTATAACTTTTATTGTCGAACACGTTCACTAACACTTTTTACATATGAATCTGGATACTCGCCAAACTGAAACTGTTTTTAATAACTTCTTACTTATCACTTTTAACTTGCATACTTCAACTTTGTGTAGAATTAACTTTATAATAATTTAGATTCTCGTAATTCTGCTGCGCGTAACTTGGCGAAATAAATGAACTGAGAGACCGACGTGGAGAGTACTGAGAATTTTGTAGAACTGGGGGGACACTCCACCTCGAACCTGGCTTATTTATACGCTTGCCTCAAGATACGCCTAAAGATTATAAATGAACTGCTATTGGCTAATAAAACGCGCCAACATTAGCATCTATTTGAATATCCAATGAAAACCACGAATACATATTGCTTTAGGAAACATTCTAGAAGCTTCTAAACGGAAAAGGCGCGAAACATTACGTAACTTCCTGGTTCCCAGTAATGATAAACAACTCACCCCCTCGCTGCATTATTGCGTTATTGTTGACAGTTTCAGTAAAGCCGTATATTATTATTTACCAATAATAATTACAATTAATAAACCTCTGAAATCAATGTCACATATAAATACATATTCATATTACTATCATTATTTACATTTAAGTAATTTGTGATACAAATTACCGTATCACTATTCCTATGTATCTATGTAGACTTTGTATCTATAATGGAATGTGTAATGTAGCTATTTCTGCAAAGGTTTATTCAAATTAAAATGGAGTAGATAACATAATAAACTTTTGTAAGAATAATTTGTATAGTCACTAATAAGTAATAGAGGGTCATGTGACTGTAACACATCACATTTTCCAAAGTAATCTCCATCTTGGTCCACCTTTCTTCCTTAGTCATTGCCACATGGTCTCCTCATCTTCAAACTGAATCCCAGAATGAGCTTCCTTCAGTGGCTGAACATCTGAGTGTGTATGGTCTTGCAATGTTGTGCCATAGCTTTTAATGAGCAAACTCGTCAAAGGTGTTGTGAGGATGCTGATGCACCCCTGAGTCAAAAATGACACTGCTGCCATAAGTTTCCTTGCCAATCACACAGTTTTGAATTCCTTGGTGATGCCTCTTCAATTCAGGAGGCTATTGTTTTTCTTATCACACTAATGGACAGCGAATGTTGCAGTCTGCCCTTCAGCTTCTTTACAGCAACAAACTTATTGTCTACTGTTGATACCCACCTTATGCATTCAAGAAATCTATCAAATGTTGCCTTATGTCAGCCATGGCTGCCACCTGTTGCACCAAATTTGAATGTTTCACATAACTAGTTTATTTAAGGATATAAAAGAGTGGAGGCTGAGTAACCCTCATAGTTTTACGTAGGAATTGTTTCATATAAACAAGAAGATTTCAACAGGCAGAAATAGCATTCAAATGTTTATGGTAACAAGCTCTTGTGATGGAAAGTAACAAACATGTCCATTTGGTGATGGATTAAACTTCTAACACATATTTCCGTTAACACTAAGAAAAAATCTGATACAAATTGTGTATTTTAATTAGCTCTGCATGTTTCCTGCTATAAAGGCTGGTTCACAATAACAGAAGAAAGGTAACCAAAACGGAAACAAGAACAGGAATAAACATTGATGGTCATATCGATCACAAAGAGGAAAATTGATTTTGCGCAGATCCGTTACATTTCTTATTCCTCTAGTCATACCAAACTTGCATTCCTTTATTTAATGATGTACATTAATGTTCTTTGTTAATTTCTATCAGTTCTTGGGGCAATAGCCAGTTAAGTTGCACATAAACAAACCAGAAATGACCCTTTCACTAGAAGAACCAACTCTCAATGCATCTGCGAGTGTCAGGATGCACATAAGTGCAGTTTCACGCTTCCAGCCTGCAACTATACAGAGCAGTAGCAGCCGCCTAGAATAACCCCTATATATCATAACTGGGACTGAGAAGGAAAAGTTAAGACTTGGCCTGGGGCCTGGAAAAGCTTCCCGTTGATGTATTTCAAGTTTGTCATTCTCGCTCTGTTAACACTTCGTCATACATAGTCGTACTAAACTCAATCAAATAAAGGATAGTTTCCACAATATACACATTTCATGTCTTGTTTCAGTACATTAAACATGTGACAGTTTAATCAAAATCTTAAAGTAATTTTTCAGAAAATAAAAAATACTTTTTTTTTTCATGTACAAGGTAGTATAGGGTCGCGGGGGGGGGGGGGGGGGGGATTTTCTTGAAAATTTTCATGTCGCAACCTTGAAAGTTGCTTAACTAAAATTACAACTTTGGTATTCAAGCAACATTTTGTTTTTTTGAGTTATGCTGTACGCGTGCACACACACATTTTTCTAAAAATGTATTATTATTATTATTATTATTATTATTATTATTATTATTATTATTATTATTATTATTATTATTTAGGTAGTCTCAAAATGTGTATTTCTGGTGAAATCTCAATATTTACTAAAGGTAAGTTGTAGACTTACACTGGGATGGCCACCAACAGGTGGCGGTGGTATAATGAATGATGAGATTTCTTCAGGTGTGAGTTCAACAGAAGGGGCAGCTTCCTGTGTTGGTGGGGGAACTGTTACTGTTGCAAGAAAGGCTTCAAAGTCGAGATTCAGATCCACGCCTGTCACTTCTGATTGGTTCTCACCGACCTCCACAGCCAGCAGATTGTCTGCAAATCAAGTTCATCTTCAGTCTCCTGACTCTGTAAACATAATGTCAACTTCTTCCTTAAGTAACGTGAAAACTTACCTAGCAGCGCATCCATCTCTCCTTCTTCCAGCGGAGACTGGTCAGCAAATGGCGTTGGTGGCATGCTTAGCTGTGACGGCAGCATGTGAATGCCATCCTGCAAGCAAGCAATAAGCTACCTGAGATGCTACCAAAAGTTCCCAGAATGTATGTGTAGTAGCTACAGTGGTTGTTCCAGGAACAACATGTGTGGATAAACTTTTGTTTCAGAGAAACACATAACATATTAAAGCAAGCATTTGGAGAAGGCACTTTAGGTCACACATTTTCAAGAGGAAGAACATTGTTTGAAAATGATGCTGTTCAGGATGGCCGTCAACTGGCATTACTCCTAAAAATGTCACTGCTGTTCGGAATACAGTGCTGGAAGATCATAGGCAATATCATGAGGCTGTCTTATGGGACGTGTCAAGATGATTTTGTCCAACAACTGGACATGCAATGGATTGCCGAATTCTCAGCAACAGCAGAGCACTTCAATTAAGGATTGAAAGTGAACCAAACTTATTACTGGGGTTATCAGCAGTCATCACAATGAAAGTCTGGCAAATGAACAGTAATGCTCATTTGTTTCTTCTACATGGAAGAAGGAGTTCCTACCTCCTCATCAGTTCGTCAATGCAGCATTGTACTGTGATGTCCTGAGGCAGTTGAAGGAGAAGTGGTGCATGGTGATTGGTTCCTCCAACATGACAATGCAAGGTCACAGTGTGTTGATCATTCAGGAGTTTCTGGCGAAAAACAAAATGACAAGTTGTTCCTCATCTGCCGTATTCACCTGACCTGGTACCGAGCAAGTGCCTTTTTTTATTCCCCAGAATGAATCTCAAATTAAAAGGCCAAAGATTTCACACAGTTGAGGAGATTCAAGAAGAATCGCAAGTGGTACTAAGCAGGCTCATGAAAAATGCATTCTAGGGATCTTTCAGTTCATGGGAAAAACCACTGAGAGCAGTGTATACACTCTCAAGGGAACTTTGAAGGTGATGGTGGTGAATAAGTTCCAGATAAGGAATAATTTTATTTACTGGCGTATTCCAGGAACTTTTGGGTAGCACCTCGTGTTTAACTTATTATTAATTCTTTTACGTGGCAATGAACATTGTCATATACAATTACTCCATGTAAATAACTTGACAACTTGTGTGGGCTGCTATGAGAGAAAAAAAAAACACGCTCAAAGCTTAAATCAAGTACTGGGCATCATCACAAATTATTCATTAAATGGCAAGTTATAATTTAAAGCTTTCAAAAATGTTGATTGCAGATGAAATAGGTTTAGTAAACAATTAATTCAATAATTTAAAGAATATACAGTAAAACTCGGCTTAACTGATACAGCAGAAGGGGGGGGGATATTGAATTTGTGCAGGCAACACTGCTGCACCAACTGGCAATGTTGTTTTGCCCCAATCTTAAATTCCAATATAGGTACCTGGTATTACATGCAGTTAATCCTCACCCCACATTTCAAGAAATATTCTACCGTTAACTCTTTGTACAAGCATTCAATGTTGTTTTACTGTTGGTATTGGTCAAAGTGGTTTCTTTGTGTTTAAGATGTCAGTGAAAAGAAAGCTGCTGTAATAAGCACTGAACAGAAACTTAAAGCCGTTAGCAACAGAGCGATAAGAGATTCTAATCATTAGAGGTAAGGAATTTGTATTCAAATCTCAATGGGAAATATTGCGTTATCAATAACACAAAACTTTTTGTGGAACACAGCATGAATCCATAGCAAACCAATCTTGTATCTTCTTATGAGAGCACGGGGCCAATGTCTTTGATAACTGTTCTCTTCCACATGTTTCTTGGTCTACTACCCTGGAAATTCCAATCCAAAGCCATTCTTAATACTGCTTTATCTTCTTTTTTTAGTTGGTGTATCCATTTCCACTTTCTCTACTACGTATAGTAAGTAGGGGAAGTATTGTATTCCACCCAAAAATTCGATACTGAGATTTCACCGGAAATACATGTTTTGAGACCCCCTGAATACAAAAAAAGCATTTTTGGAAACATGTCCGTGCGTGTGTCTGTCTGTGAACAGCATAACTCAGAAACGAACAGTCGGATAAACACCAAACTTGGTATTTAGATTCAGTATCTTCCAGAGATGCCACACAAAGGTTTTCAAGAAAATCCCCCCACCCTAGACTACCCTTTACATGGAACATTTTTCGAAAATTTTAATTTTATCAAAAATGGCTCCAACAATTTTGATTAAAATATCATATGTTTAAGATATTGTCATGAGAAATGAAATGTATATCTCGAATTTTCTGGGAATGACTCCAAAAGTATTCTTCATTGTGAACGACTTTTGCATAACTGGTAAACCATAAGAGATAGACAAAATGTTACTACACAAAAACTGTAGATCGCGTTAAAATACACAATTTATGTCATTTACATTTTTTTTGTTCAGTGAACCGTTTTCGAGATATTGCTTGTTATTCCCTTAAATTTTCCAATACTTATACTTTTTCTCAAATTCGTTATTCATTTTTTTTATGTCCTGGACATGCAAAGAGAATGGAATGCGCCACGTAGCAACCAGCTCTTAAAATATTTGACTATCGCTTAAAACCTACCGTATTCCCCTTGCATCTACAAGAAAATTAGCAATAAGATTGACATCTCGATATCTCAATTAACATGAAGCATATGGAGAATAAGCGTTTTTAAAAATAGTTTGTACAAGAGTAGAGAAAGTCATGTGAGTGTAACACATCAGATTTTTTATTTCTATTATAATTTCTTTTTGATTTATTATTTTCCATATTCTATATTTGAAATTGTATCTGACCATCTTATTCTTATAATTCTCTTTAAACATTTGCTCACAAATGTTTATAATTTGCTTTGAATGATTTTACTTATTTTCCATGTTTCACAGCCATAATAATAAAATTGATTTCACTTACTATTGAACTTAAAAAAATTCAAAGAGGGAAGAAGGGATTCAAGATAGGGACTAGATCTGAAGGTGGTGTCATTTAAGGTGGAAGGGCTAAAGTCAAAAGTGATAAATGGCGAAGATTTGAAGTCTTAAAGTTAGGAGAAATAATAGTAATGGTGGAAACTTGGTTGAATGAAAGTGAAAAGATAGATGTGGTAGGATATGGCTATATAGGGGATCATGGCAAAAGGAAAAGCAAAAGAGGGAGGGTCTCCGGTGGTATCAGTGTGTTATTAACAACAGCAGTGGAATAAATGTGTGTGAAGGTTGAGTGTAGAGTAAGGCCAAATAATGTGGATAAAGATAAATAGGGCGAAAGGTGGCGAAAGTTTGCATAGGGTTAGGCATAGTATATAACCCACCAGAAGTCTTGGAATTTTATAAGGACAATTTATATATAAGACTGAATGATAGTATGGAAGAATTAAGAAGTAAAAATCCTCACCTACGAAGCAGTGGGTGAGTCAAAAATGTTATATGGAATAGAAATATGGGGGGTGGCAAAGGGATGGGTTAAGATTGATATAGTCCATAGAAAACTATTATAAATATCCTTTAAAAAGATTTTCCCTTTTAAAGTCAAGAAAAATAAGATATTTAAATACTTAAATATTTAATAAATTGTATTCTCTAAATTAAATCTATTTATTAAAAAACTAGTTTTAATTATTGTATTATAAATATTAAGAATTATTGATTAGTAGTGAAATGTTAATCGTTTTGTTTTGTAGAGAAGTTCTGGATTTACCTAAGAATTCACCAAAGGGTGTGGCACTGGCAGAGCTAGGAAAGGTAGGGAGAAAAGGTATAATAGTGGAAAGAATTTTGAAATATTGGTAATAGATACCTAAATCTAGAAGATAGTAATATATTAAAAGAATGTATACAGTTCCAAAAAGCTGTTCTAGGAGAAGAGAGATGGGAAATTGGCATAAGGAATATTCTCCTATTATACAAAGATAATAACAGTGGGAAAGAAGTGAGATTGAGCGTGGAAGACATCGAGAAACAAGAGATATGGGCTAGTTTTGAGGGTAAAAGTTCATTCATCTTGTATAAATCAGCTAAAAGAAATTGGGGAAGATATATGCAATCAATTTGGTAGAATAGGTCTTGCGTGGATGGGCACAGGAGTAATATTTTTAAAAAGGAATAGATATAATTGGTTGGGGAGATGTATTATGTGTGACGAATTGGGTAATACTTTTCATTGGCTAATAGAATGGATAAGGTTAAAAGGTGGAGAGAGGTTATATGGAATAAAAAATGGGACAAGCTAAATAAAGAAATAGTAGCATTAAGAATGTTGGGAAGCACAAAAGCAAAAACAATTAAAATGAGGGATAAGTGGATAAGGAGCTTAAGTGATGCAGTAATTTGTATCACAAATTACTTAAATGTAAATAATGATTGTAATATGAATATGCATTTTTATGTGACATTGATTTCAGATGTTTATTGATTGTAAATATTGTTGGAAAGTAAATTTATAAGGCTTTACTGAAACTGTCAATAATAGCGCAATAATGCAGCGAAGGGGTGAGCTGTTTATCATTATTGGAAACGAGGAAGTTACGTAATGTTGGCGCGTTTTTGGTAGAAACTTCTGGAATGTGTTCTCCCTAAAGCATATGTATTCATAATTTTCATTGGATATTAAAATAGACGCTAATGTTGGCGCGTTTTATTAGCCAATTGCAGTTCAGTTATAATCTTTAGGCGTATCTGGATGAAGGGGTATAAATAGAAGCCAAGTTAGAGGTAAAGTCAGTCAGTCCTTCAGTTCGCCGAAAGCATTCATACATTACACGTCGTCGTCAGTTTGTCAGTTCATCAAAAATCTGTGTACACTACACGTCGTTTTCAGTCAGTCAGTTCGTCGAAAGTATTAGTTCGTCATACATCGGATATAGATTCACAAGTTACGCGCAGCAGAATTATGAAAGATCTAAAATATGGTAAAGTTAATTATATAAAAGGTTGAAGTACGTTGATTAAAAGTGATCAGTAAGAAGTTATTATAACAGTTTCAGTTTGGCGAGTATCTAGATCAATATGTAAGTGATAGTGAACGTGTTCGACAATAAAAATTATAAAACAAATTTCTTCATCAGTGTTCTTTTTGGATAAAAGATTCCTTTCCGTTTACACAACCCTGATCAAGACACATGTTCGACCCAAGATAAGATAATAGCTAGCCGGAGGACATTTGAAATGAAATCAAACAAAAGCTAACACTGATGCAAATTGCTAACACAAGATGGAGCTACAAACCGAACAAATGAATGACGTCGCAAGATGGCTTCAACACACGTGATGTAAACAAACATTATAAGTAATACCGTCGCAAATTGGCTACCATAACGTGGGGCTACAATAATGTTATTATAAATTGGCTCCTATACGTGGGGCAGTTAAAGTTATGAAACCAAACAAAACAAAAGCAGCACAATATAAGATCTTCAAGTTCTAATAATTTACGTAAAAACATATTACGTAAGCACTAATTCTATCACATAAGAAAGGTACAGCAGAATGAGCACAGTTTGGAAAGTGGTGAGATAGTATAGTAGCTTTATCCAATATATACAGCCTAAGGGCTAAATATGGGAGAGCTAGAGAACCGAAGCACTAGATTTTAAGCTTTAGATGTAAGTTTTATTTGTATATTGTAATAAGGATGGAAATAAATATTACTGTCCAAGTTGGACATGATAGGACAAAAGCACCATTTGCTTTCTTAACATCTTCAAGGGCTCCACCATCCTCATACCTAGATATCTGAATTCCTCAACAGTGCCAATATTTGTTTATTTTCTTACTTTATGTTTCCTTATTACTTCTTTGCATATCATCAAAATTAAGAGAGAAGAGGGTATCATTCGTTCCCATCTAATACTGTCATTCATAACTGCAGAGAGAATACACATCTGCTTGCAAGTGTTGCGAGAAACCAAGTAATGTATATTTTAATAGTGTATACAGTAGTAGCTTTTTATTAAACATTATTAAATGCATTTGGAATACAACTATTTTCTTTCTTTTGCTACTTAAAATTGTTACCATTGATTATCTGAAAAAATGCATTATTCAAAATTTCATTTAATTAAGCAGGGTTCTAATTTAATTGAAATTCAAACTTCGAATTAAGAAAAGTGTTATTCACAAGTTACAGACAGTAAAGCAAAACAATAATTTAATTGAATATTATGTCAGTGGATACATTAAAACTTCACTTACTTGAAATTAATCAAACATGTCTCAAAAGCACCACTTGCTTCCATCTTCAGCTTCTTTCCGACTGAGCATGATGGGAATTTGCGTCCATAGATGTAGGTGGCATGGAGGTGGTGTCATCTGGTGTATCCATGATGAAGCTGCTTAGATTGTTGAGTGGTGGGATTTCAAAGTTCATTACGGTTTTCATGCGTTTGATTATGTCTATGCTTTCCCAAACTTTTAATTTCTGTTGGATTGGTGGTACATTTCAGGAGTGTGACTTTAGGGTTGATGTTGTGGTTTGTGGTCCAAAAATGGTTTGCTATGGCATATTTGTCCATCTGTTTGTTGGATATACATCTAAAGTGCTCAATATTTGTTTTTGTTTTACCAACATACACCAAGTCACAATTTTCACAGTTTATTAGGTAGATGTCAGATTTTTGTTCTTGTGGCTTTTCTCCTTGACAGAGGAAGCTAGTACGTTCGGAATTGTGTGCTTACTCTGTGATGCCAATGATTTGTTGTATTTTTTGAAGATTTCATTTAGTTTGTGATTAAGCTGAGGATGTTACGTGAATTTTTTCAATTGTTGCTTTAGTTCCTGCGTACACAGGGTTGTATGGTCTGTAATGCTTTTCTTTTGTTTCCGGAACATTTTTACTTTCCTGTAGACTATATTGGTGTTGTAGGCCTTTACTTCTGCTATGTGAAGAATGTAGTTGTATTCATGTTCATATTATTCCTTGCTGAGGGGAAGGTACACAAGTCTGTGGGCAAGGATGTTGAGATTTTGGATTCAAACTGTTACTCTGTGTGTGCGCGTTTTCTAAAAATAACAAATGAGAGGTGATTTTGTTTCCTGAAGATGATTAAATCCAAATATGGGAGGAACCTGTCTTTCTCTGTTTCCAGTATGAACTAACTTGTAGGTACTTATAATATCTACATATGTCACCCAGGTCTTGAACCACTTTGATAATTCTTGTTTCCAGTGTGAACTATCTTGTAGGTACTAATACCATCTAAATATGTTATCCAGGTCTTGAACCACTACGATAATTCTTGTTTCCAGTGTGAACTATTTTGTAGGTACTAATACCATCTAAATATGTTACCCAGGTCTTGAACCACTTTGATAATTCTTGTTTCCAGTGTAAACTATCTTGTAGGTACTAATACCATCTAAATATGTTACCCAGGTCTTGAACCACTTTCATAATTCTTGTTTCCAGTGTGAACTCTCTTGTAGGTACTAATACCATCTAAATATGTTACCCAGGTCTTGAACCACTTTGATAATTCTTGTTTCCACTGTGAACATTCTTGTAGGTACTAATACCATCTACATGTGTGACCCAGGTCTTGAACCACTTTCATAATTCTTGTTTCCAGTGTGAACTATCTTGTAGGTACTAATACTATCTACATGTGTGACCCAGGTCTTGAACCACTTTCATAATTCTTGTTTCCAGTGTGAACTCTCTTGTAGGTACTAATACCATCTAAATATGTTACCCAGGTCTTGAACCACTACGATAATTCTTGTTTCCACTGTGAACATTCTTGTAGGTACTAATACCATCTACATGTGTGACCCAGGTCTTGAACCACTTTCATAATTCTTGTTTCCAGTGTGAACTATCTTGTAGGTACTAATACTATCTACATGTGTGACCCAGGTCTTGAACCACTTTCATAATTCTTGTTTCCAGTGTGAACTCTCTTGTAGGTACTAATACCATCTAAATATGTTACCCAGGTCTTGAACCACTACGATAATTCTTGTTTCCAGTGTGAACATTCTTGTAGGTACTAATACCATCTACATGTGTGACCCAGGTCTTGAACCACTTTCATAATTCTTGTTTCCAGTGTGAACTATCTTGTAGGTACTAATACTATCTACATGTGTGACCCAGGTCTTGAACCACTTTCATAATTCTTGTTTCCAGTGTGAACTATCTTGTAGGTACTAATACCATCTACATATGTTACCCAGGTCTTGAACCACTTTCATAATTCTTGTTTCCAGTGTGAACTATCTTGTAGGTACTAATACCATCTACATATGTGACCAAGGTCATGAACCACTTTCAAATTCTTGTTTCCAGTGTGAACTATCTTGTAGGTAGTAATACCATCTACATATGTGACCCAGGTCTTGAACCACTTTCAAATTCTTGTTTCCAGTGTGAACTATCTTGTAGGTACTAATACCATCTATATATGTAAACCCAGGTCTTGAACCACTTTGATAATTTTTCTTTCCAGTGTGAACTATCTTGTAGGTAGTAATACCATCTACATATGTGACCCAGGTCTTGAACCACTTTCAAATTCTTGTTTCCAGTGTGAACTATCCTCTAGGTACTAATACCATCTACATATGTGACCCAGGTCTTGAACCACTTTGATAATTTTTCTTTCCAGTGTGAACTATCTTGTAGGTACTAATACCATCTATATATGTGACCCAGGTCTTGAACCACTTTGATAATTCTTGTTTCCAGTGTGAACTATCTTGTAGGTACTAATACCATCTACATATGTGACCCAGGTCTTGAACCACTTTGATAATTCTTGTTTCCAGTGAAAACTCTCTTGTAGGTACTAATACCATCTACATATGTGACCCAGGTCTTGAACCACTTTGATAATTCTTGTTTCCAGTGTGAACAATCTTGTAGGTACTAATACCATCTACATGTGTGACCCAGGTCTTGAACCACTTGGATAATTCTTGTTTCCAGTGTGAACTATGTTGTAGGTACTAATACTATCTACATATGTGACGGAGGTCTTGAACCACTTTGATAATTCTTCTTTCCAGTGTAAACTATCTTGTAGGTACTAATACCATCTACATATGTGACCCAGATCTTGAACCACTTTCAAATTCTTGTTTCCAGTGTGAACTATCTTGTACGTAGTAATACCATCTACATATGACCCAGGTCTTGAACCACTTTCAAAATCTTGTTTCCAGTGTGAACTATCTTGTAGGTACTAATACCATCTACATGTGTGACACAGGTCCTGAACCACTTTGATAATTCTTGTTTCCAGTGAGAACTACCTTGTAGGTACTACTACCATCTACATATGTGATCCAGGTCTTGAACCACTTTGATAATTCTTGTTTCCAGTGTGAACTACCTTGTACGTACTACTACCATCTACATATGTGACCCAGGTCTTGAACCACTTTGATAATTCTTGTTTCCAGTGTGAACTCTCTTGTAGGTAGCAATAGCGTCTACATATGTGACACAGGTCCTGAACCACTTTGATAATTCTTGTTTCCAGTGTGAACTATCTTGTAGGTACTAATACCATCTACATGTGTGACCCAGGTCTTGAACCACATTGATAATTCTTGTTTCCAGTGTGAACTATCTTGTAGGTACTAATACCATCTACATATGTGCTTGAATCACTTTGATAATTCTTGTTTCCAGTGTGAACAATCTTGTAGGTACTAATACAAACCACATATGTGACCCAGGTCTTGAACCACATTGATAATTCTTATTTCCAGTGTGAACAATCTTGTAGGTACTAATACCAACTACATGTGTGACCCAGTTCTTGAACCACTTTGATAATTCTTGTTTCCAGTGTGAACAATCTTGTAGGTACTAATACCATCTACATGTGTGACCCAGGTCTTGAACCACTACGATAATTCTTGTTTCCACTGTGAACATTCTTGTAGGTACTAATACCATCTATATATGTTACCCAGGTCTTGAACCACTTTCATAATTCTTGTTTCCAGTGTGAACTATCTTGTAGGTACTAATACCATCTACATATGTGACCAAGGTCATGAACCACTTTCAAATTCTTGTTTCCAGTGTGAACTATCTTGTAGGTAGTAATACCATCTACATATGTGACCCAGGTCTTGAACCACTTTCAAATTCTTGTTTCCAGTGTGAACTTACTTGTAGGTACTAATACCATCTACATATGTGACCCAGGTCCTGAACCACTTTGATAATTCTTCTTTCCAGTGTGAACTATCTTGTAGGTAGTAATACCATCTACATATGTGACCCAGGTCTTGAACCACTTTCAAATTCTTGTTTCCAGTGTGAACTATCTTGTAGGTACTAATACTATCTACATGTGTGACCCAGGTCTTGAACCACTTTGATAATTCTTGTTTCCAGTGTGAACTATCTTGTAGGTACCTATACTATCTACATATGTGACCCAGGTCTTCAACCACTATGATAATTCATGTTTCCACTGTGAACTATCTTGTAGGTACTAATACCATCTACATATGTTACCCGTCTTGAACCACATTGATAACTCTTGTTTCCAGTGTGAACTATCTTGTAGGTACTAATACCATCTACATATGTGACCCAGATCTTGAACCACTTTCAAATTCTTGTTTCCAGTGTGAACTATCTTGTACGTAGTAATACCATCTACATATGACCCAGGTCTTGAACCACTTTCAAATTCTTGTTTCCAGTGTGAACTATCTTGTAGGTACTAATACCGTCTACATGTGTGACGCACGTCCTGAACCACTTTGATAATTCTTGTTTCCAGTGTGAACAATCTTGTAGATACTAATACCAACTACATGTGTGACCCAGGTCTTGAACCACTTTGATAATTCTTGTTTCCAGTGTGAACTATCTTGTAGGTACTAATACCATCTACATATGTGACGCAGGTCTTGAACCACTTTGATAATTCTTGTTTCCAGTGTGAACAATCGTGTAGGTACTAATACTATCTACATATGTGACCCACGTCTTGAACCACTTCGATAATTCTTGTTTCCAGTGTGAACTATCTTGTAGGTACTACTACCATCTACATATGTGACCCAGGTCTTGAACCACTTTGATAATTCTTGTTTCCAGTGTGAACTATCTTGTAGGTACCTATACTATCTACATATGTGACCCAGGTCTTCAACCACTATGATAATTCATGTTTCCACTGTGAACTATCTTGTAGGTACTAATACCATCTACATATGTTACCCAGGTCTTGAACCACTTTGATAATTCTTGTTTCCAGTGTGAACTATCCTCTAGGTACTAATACCATCTACATGTGTGACCCAGGTCTTGAACCACTTTGATAATTCTTGTTTCCAGTGTGAACTACCTTGTAGATACTACTACCATCTACATATGTGACCGAGGTCTTGAACCACTTTGATAATTCTTGTTTCCAGTGTGAACTATCCTCTAGGTACTAATACCATCTACATATGTGACCCAGGTCCTGAATCATTTTGATAATTGTTTCCAGTGTGAACTCTCTTGTAGGTAGCAATAGCGTCTACATATGTGACACAGGTCCTGAACCACTTTGATAATTCTTGTTTCCAGTGTGAACTATCTTGTAGGTACTAATACCATCTACATATGTGATCCAGGTCTTGAACCACTTTCAAATTCTTGTTTCCAGTGTGAACTATCTTGTAGGTACCTATACTATCTACATATGTGACCCAGGTCTTCAACCACTATGATAATTCATGTTTCCACTGTGAACTATCTTGTAGGTACTAATACCATCTACATATGTTACCCAGGTCTTGAACCACATTGATAACTCTTGTTTCCAGTGTGAACTATCTTGTACGTACTAATACCATCTACATATGTGACCCAGGTCTTGAACCACTTTGATAATTCTTGTTTCCAGTGTGAACAATCTTGTAGGTACTAATACCAACTACATGTGTGACCCAGGTCTTGAACCACTTTGATAATTCTTGTTTCCAGTGTGAACTATCTTGTAGGTACTAATACCATCTACATATGTGACGCAGGTCTTGAACCACTTTGATAATTCTTGTTTCCAGTGTGAACAATCGTGTAGGTACTAATACTATCTACATATGTGACCCAGGTCTTGAACCACTTCGATAATTCTTGTTTCCAGTGTGAACTATCTTGTAGGTACTACTACCATCTACATATGTGACCCAGGTCTTGAACCACTTTGATAATTCTTGTTTCCAGTGTGAACTATCTTGTAGGTACCTATACTATCTACATATGTGACCCAGGTCTTCAACCACTATGATAATTCATGTTTCCACTGTGAACTATCTTGTAGGTACTAATACCATCTACATATGTTACCCAGGTCTTGAACCACTTTGATAATTCTTGTTTCCAGTGTGAACTATCCTCTAGGTACTAATACCATCTACATGTGTGACCCAGGTCTTGAACCACTTTGATAATTCTTGTTTCCAGTGTGAACTATCTTGTAGGTAACTATACTATCTACATATGTGACCCAGGTCTTGAACCACTTTCAAATTCTTGTTTCCAGTGTGAACTATCTTGTAGGTACTAATACTATCTACATGTGTGACCCAGGTCTTGAACCACTTTGATAATTCTTGTTTCCAGTGTGAACTATCTTGTAGGTAACTATACTATCTACATATGTGACCCAGGTCTTGAACCACTTTCAAATTCTTGTTTCCAGTGTGAACTATCTTGTAGGTACTAATACTATCTACATGTGTGACCTAGGTCTTGAACCACTTTGATAATTCTTGTTTCCAGTGTGAACTATCTTGTAGGTAACTATACTATCTACATATGTGACCCAGGTCTTCAACCACTATGATAATTCATGTTTCCACTGTGAACTATCTTGTAGGTACTAATACCATCTACATATGTTACCCAGGTCTTGAACCACATTGATAACTCTTGTTTCCAGTGTGAACTATCTTGTAGGTACTAATACCATCTACATATGTGACCCAGATCTTGAACCACTTTCAAATTCTTGTTTCCAGTGTGAACTATCTTGTACGTAGTAATACCATCTACATATGACCCAGGTCTTGAACCACTTTCAAATTCTTGTTTCCAGTGTGAACTATCTTGTAGGTACTAATACCATCTACATATGTGACCCAGGTCTTGAACCACTTTGATAATTCTTGTTTCCAGTGTGAACTACCTTGTAGGTACTACTACCATCTACATATGTGACCCAGGTCTTGAACCACTTTGATAATTCTTGTTTCCAGTGTGAACTACCTTGTAGGTACTACTACCATCTACATATGTGACCCAGGTCTTGAACCACTTTGATAATTCTTGTTTCCAGTGTGAACTATCTTGTAGGTACCTATACTATCTACATATGTGACCCAGGTCTTGAACCACTTTGATAATTCTTGTTTCCAGTGCGAACTATCTTGTAGGTACCTATACTATCTACATATGTGACCCAGGTCTTCAACCACTATGATAATTCATGTTTCCACTGTGAACTATCTTGTAGGTACTAATACCATCTACATATGTGACCGAGGTCTTGACCACTTTGATAATTCTTGTTTCCAGTGTGAACTATCCTCTAGGTACTAATACCATCTACATATGTGATCCAGGTCCTGAACCATTTTGATAATTGTTTCCAGTGTGAACTCTCTTGTAGGTAGCAATAGCGTCTACATATGTGACACAGGTCCTGAACCACTTTGATAATTCTTGTTTCCAGTGTGAACTATCTTGTAGGTACTAATACCATCTACATATGTGACCCAGGTCTTGAACCACTTTCAAATTCTTGTTTCCAGTGTGAACTATCTTGTAGGTACCTATACTATCTACATATGTGACCCAGGTCTTCAACCACTATGATAATTCATGTTTCCAGTGTGAACAATCGTGTAGGTACTAATACTATCTACATATGTGACCCAGGTCTTGAACCACTTCGACAATTCTTGTTTCCAGTGTGAACTATCTTGTAGGTAGTAATACCATCTACATATGTGACCCAGGTCTTGAACCACTTTCATAATTCTTGTTTCCAGTGTGAACTCTCTTGTAGGTACTAATACCATCTACATATGTGACCCAGGTCTTGAACCACTGTGATAATTCTTGTTTCCAGTGTGAACTATCTTGTAGGTACTAATACCATCTACATGTGTGACCCAGGTCTTGAACCACTTTGATAATTCTTGTTTTAAGTGTGAACTAATTTCGGTACTTATACCATCTACATATGTGACCCAGGTCTTGAACCACTTTGATAATTCTTGTTTCCAGTGTGAACTATCTTGTAGGTACTAATACCATCTACATATGTGACCCAGGTCTTGAACCACGTTGATAATTCTTGTTTCCAGTGTGAACTATCTTGTAGGTACTAATACCATCTACATATGTGACCCAGGTCTTGAACCACTTTGATAATTCTTGTTTCCAGTGTGAACTATCTTGTACGTACTACTACCATCTACATAGGTGACCCAGGTCTTGAACCACTTTGATAATTCTTGTTTCCAGTGTGAACTATCTTGTAGGTACTAATACCATCTACATATGTGACCCAGGTCTTGAACCACTTTGATAATTCTTGTTTCCAGTGTGAACTATCTTGTAGGTACTAATACCATCTACATATGTGACCCAGGTCTTGAACCACTTTGATAATTCTTGTTTCCAGTGAAAACTCTCTTGTAGGTACTAATACCATCTACATATGTGACCCAGGTCTTGAACCACTTTGATAATTCTTGTTTCCAGTGTGAACAATCTTGTAGGTACTAATACCAACTACATGTGTGACCCAGGTCTTGAACCACTTTCAAATTCTTGTTTCCAGTGTGAACTATCTTGTAGGTACTAATACAGTCTACATGTGTGACGCAGGTCCTGAACCACTTTGATAATTCTTGTTTCCAGTGTGAACTACCTTGTAGGTACTACTACCATCTACATATGTGATCCAGGTTTTGAACCACTTTGATAATTCTTGTTTCCAGTGTGAACTACCTTGTACGTACTACTACCATCTACATATGTGACCCAGGTCTTGAACCACTTTGATAATTCTTGTTTCCAGTGTGAACTACCTTGTAGATACTACTACCATCTACATATGTGACCGAGGTCTTGAACCACTTTGATAATTCTTGTTTCCAGTGTGAACTATCTTGTACGTACTACTACCATCTACATATGTGACCCAGGTCTTGAACCACTTTGATAATTCTTGTTTCCAGTGTGAACTATCTTGTAGGTACTAATACCATCTACATGTGTGACCCAGGTCTTGAACCAATTTTGATAATTCTTGTTTCCAGTGTGAACTATCTTGTAGGTACTAATACCATCTACATATGTGATCCAGGGCTTGAACCACTTTGATAATTCTTGTTTCCAGTGTGAACAATCTTGTAGGTACTAATACCAACTACATATGTGACCCAGGTCTTGAACCACATTGATAATTCTTGTTTCCAGTGTGAACAATCTTGTAGGTACCAATACCAACTAAATGTGTGACCCAGTTCTTGAACCACTTTGATAATTCTTGTTTCCAGTGTGAACAATCTTGTACGTACTAATACCATCTACATGTGTGACCCAGGTCTTGAACCACTACGATAATTCTTGTTTCCACTGTGAACATTCTTGTAGGTACTAATGCCATCTACATATGTTACCCAGGTCTTGAACCACTTTCATAATTCTTGTTTCCAGTGTGAACTATCTTGTAGGTACTAATACCATCTACATATGTGACCAAAGTCATGAACCACTTTCAAATTCTTGTTTCCAGTGTGAACTATCTTGTAGGTAGTTCTTGTAGGTAGTAATACCATCTACATATGTGACCCAGGTCTTGAACCACTTTCAAATTCTTGCTTCCAGTGTGAACTATCTTGTAGGTACTAATACCATCTACATATGTGACCCAGGTCTTGAACCACTTTTATAATTCTTGTAGGTAATAATACCATCTACATGTGTGACCGAGGTCTTGAACCACTTTGATAATTCTTGTTTCCAGTGTGAACTCTCTTGTAGGTACTAATACCATCTACATGTGTGACCCAGGTGTTGAACCACATTGATAATTCTTATTTCCACTGTGAACTATCTTGTAGGTACTATTACCATCTACATGTGTGACCCAGGTGTTGAACCACATTGATAATTCTTATTTCCACTGTGAACTATCTTGTAGGTACTAATACCATCTACATGTGTGACCCAGGTGTTGAACCACATTGATAATTCTTATTTCCACTGTGAACTATCTTGTAGGTACTATTACCATCTACATGTGTGACCGAGGTCTTGAACCACTTTGATAATTCTTGTTTCCAGTGTGAACTCTCTTGTAGGTACTAATACCATCTACATATGTGACCCAGGTCTTGATCCACTTTGATAATTCTTGTTTCCAGTGTGAACTATCCTCTAGTTACTAATACCATCTACATATGTGACCCAGGTCTTGAACACCTTTGATTATTCTTGTTTCCAGTGTGAACTATCTTGTAGGCATTAATACCATCTACATATGTTACCCAGGTCTTGAACCTCTTTCATAATTCTTGTTTCCAGTGTGAACTCTCTTGTAGGTACTAATACCATCTACATATGTGACCCAGGTCTTGAACACCTTTGATTATTCTTGTTTCCAGTGTGAAATATCTTGTAGGTACAAATACCATCTACATGTGTGACCCAGGTCTTGAACCACTTTGATAATTCTTGTTTCCAGTGTGAACTATCCTCTAGGTACTAATACCATCTACATGTGTGACCCAGGTCTTGAACCACTTTGATAATTCTTCTTTCCATTGTGAACAATCTTGTAGGTACTAATACCATCTACATGTGTGACCCAGGTCTTGAAGCACTTTGATAATTGTTGTTTCCAGTGTGAACTCTCTTGTAGGTACTAATACCATCTACATGTGTGACCCAGGTCTTGAACCACTATGATAATTCTTGTTTCCAGTGTGAACTATCCTCTAGGTTATAATACCATCTACATGTGACACCCAGGTCTTCAACCACTTTCATAATTCTTGTTTCCAGTGTGAACTATCTTGTAGGTACTAATACAATCTACATATGTGACCCAGGTCTTGAACCACTTTGATAGTTCTTGTTTCCAGTTTGAACTATCCTCTAGGTACTAATACCATCTACATGTGTGACCCAGGTCTTGAACCACTTTGATAATTCTTGTTTCCAGTTTGAACTATCTTGTAGGTACTAATACCATCTACATGTGCGACCCAGGTCTTGAACCACTTTTATAATTCTTGTTTCCAGTGTGAACTATCTTGTAGGTACTAATACCATCTACATGTGTGACCCAGGTCTTGAACCACTTTCAAATTCTTGTTTCCAGTGTGAACTATCTTGTAGGTACTAATAGCATCTACATATGTGACCCAGGTCTTGAACCACTTTCAAATTCTTGTTTCCAGTGTGAACTATCTTGTAGGTACTAATACCATCTACATGTGTGACCCAGGTCTTGAACCACTTTGATAATTCTTGTTTCCAGTTTGAACTATCTTGTAGGTACTAATACCATCTACATGTGTGACCCAGGTCTTGAACCACTTTGATAATTGTTGTTTCCACTGTGAACTATCTTGTAGGTACTAATACCATCTACATGTGCGACCCAGGTCTTGAACCACTTTTATAATTCTTGTTTCCAGTAAGAACTATCTTGTAGGTACTAATACCATCTACATGTGTGACCCAGGTCTTGAACCACTTTCAAATTCTTGTTACCAGTGTGAACTATCTTGTAGGTACTAATAGCATCTACATATGTGACCCAGGTCTTGAACCACTTTCAAATTCTAGTTTCCAGTGTGAACTATCTTGTAGGTACTAATACCATCTACATGTGTGACCCAGGTCTTGAACCACTTTGATAATTCTTGTTTTAAGTGTGAACTAATTTCGGTACTAATACCATCTACATATGTGACCCAGGTCTTGAACCACTTTGATAATTGTTGTTTCCAGTGTGAACTATCTTGTAGGTACTAATACCATCTACATATGTGGCCCAGGTCTTGAACCACTTTGATAATTCTTGTTTCCAGTGTGAACTATCTTGTAGGTACTAATACCATCTACATATGTGACCCAGGTCTTGAACCACTTTGATAATTCTTGTTTCCAGTGTGAACTATCTTGTAGGTACTAATACCATCTACATATGTGACCCAGGTCTTGAACCACTTTGATAATTCTTGTTTCCAGTGTGAACTCTCTTGTAGGTACTAATACCATCTACATATGTGACCCAGGTCTTGATCCACTTTGATAATTCTTGTTTCCAGTGTGAACTATCCTCTAGTTACTAATACCATCTACATATGTGACCCAGGTCTTGAACCACTTTGATAATTCTTGTTTCCAGTGTGAACTATCTTGTAGGCACTAATACTATCTACATATATTACCCAGGTCTTGAACCTCTTTCATAATTCTTGTTTCCATTGTGAACAATCTTGTAGGTACTAATACCATCTACATATGTGACCCTGGTCTTGAACCACTTTGATTATTCTTGTTTCCAGTGTGAACTATCTTGTAGGCATTAATACCATCTACATATGCTACCCAGGTCTTGAACCTCTTTCATAATTCTTGTTTCCAGTGTGAACTCTCTAGTAGGTACTAATACCATCTACATATGTGACCCAGGTCTTGAACACCTTTGATTATTCTTGTTTCCAGTGTGAAATATCTTGTAGGTACAAATACCATCTACATATGTGACACAGGTCTTGAACCACTTTGATAATTCTTGTTTCCAGTGTGAACTATCTTGTAGGTACTAATACCATCTACATATGTGACCCAGGTGTTGAACCACTTTGATAATTCTTGTTTCCAGTGTGAACTATCTTGTAGGTACTAATACCATCTACATGTGCGACCCAGGTCTTGAACCACTTTTATAATTCTTGTTTCCAGTGTGAACTATCTTGTAGGTACTAATACCATCTACATGTGTGACCCAGGTCTTGAACCACTTTCAAATTCTTGTTTCCAGTGTGAACTATCTTGTAGGTACTAATAGCATCTACATATGTGACCCAGGTCTTGAACCACTTTCAAATTCTTGTTTCCAGTGTGAACTATCTTGTAGGTACTAATACCATCTACATGTGTGACCCAGGTCTTGAACCACTTTGATAATTCTTGTTTTAAGTGTGAACTAATTTCGGTACTAATACCATCTACATATGTGACCCAGGTCTTGAACCACTTTGATAATTCTTGTTTCCAGTGTGAACTATTTTGTAGGTACTAATACCATCTACATATGTGACCCAGGTCTTGAACCACTTTGATAATTGTTGTTTCCAGTGTGAACTATCTTGTAGGTTCTAATACCATCTACATATGTGACCCAGGTCTTGAACCACTTTGATAATTCTTGTTTCCAGTGTGAACTATCTTGTAGGTACTAATACCATCTACATATGTGACCCAGGTCTTGAACCACTTTGATAATTCTTGTTTCCAGTGTGAACTATCTTGTAGGTACTAATACCATCTACATATGTGACCTAGGTCTTGAACCACTTTGATAATTCTTGTTTCCAGTGTGAACTCTCTTGTAGGTACTAATACCATCTACATATGTGACCCAGGTCTTGATCCACTTTGATAATTCTTGTTTCCAGTGTGAACTATCCTCTAGTTACTAATACCATCTACATATGTGACCCAGGTCTTGAACCACTTTGATAATTCTTGTTTCCAGTGTGAACTATCTTGTAGGCACTAATACTATCTACATATATTACCCAGGTCTTGAACCTCTTTCATAATTCTTGTTTCCATTGTGAACAATCTTATAGGTACTAATACCATTTACATATGTGACCCAGGTCTTGAACCACTTTGATAATTCTTGTTTCCAGTGTGAACTATCCTCTAGTTACTAATACCATCTACATATGTGACCCAGGTCTTGAACACCTTTGATTATTCTTGTTTCCAGTGTGAACTATCTTGTAGGCATTAATACCATCTACATATGCTACCCAGGTCTTGAACCTCTTTCATAATTCTTATTTCCAGTGTGAACTCTCTAGTAGGTACTAATACCATCTACATATGTGACCCAGGTCTTGAACACCTTTGATTATTCTTGTTTCCAGTGTGAAATATCTTGTAGGTACAAATACCATCTACATATGTGACCCAGGTCTTGAACCACTTTGATAATTCTTGTTTCCAGTGTGAACTATCTTGTAGGTACTAATACCATCTACATATGTGACCCAGGTGTTGAACCACTTTGATAATTCTTGTTTCCAGTGTGAACTATCTTGTAGGTACTAATACCATCTACATATGTGACCCAGGTCTTGAACCACTTTGATAATTCTTGTTTCCAGTGTGAACTATCTTGTAGGTACTAATACTATCTACATATGTGACCCAGGTCTTGAACCACTTTGATAATTCTTGTTTCCAGTGTGAACTATGTTGTAGGTACTAATACCATCTACATATGTTACCAAGGTCTTGAACCACTTTGATAATTCTTGTTTCCAGTGTGAAGTGTCTTGTAGGTACTAATACCATCTACATGTGTGACCCAGGTCTTGAACCACTTGGATAATTCTTGTTTCCAGTGTGAACTATCTTGTAGGTACTAATACTATCTACATATGTGACCCAGGTCTTGAACCACTTTGATAATTCATGTTTCCAGTGTGAACAATCTTGTAGGTACTAATACTATCTACATATGTGACCCAGGTCTTGAACCACTTTGATAATTCTTGTTTCCAGTGTGAACTATCTTGTAGGTACTAATACTATCTACATATGTGACCCAGGTCTTGAACCACTTTGATAATTCTTGTTTCCAGTGTGAACTATGTTGTAGGTACTAATACCATCTACATATGTTATCAAGGTCTTGAACCACTTTGATAATTCTTGTTTCCAGTGTGAAGTGTCTTGTAGGTACTAATACCATCTACATGTGTGACCCAGGTCTTGAACCACTTGGATAATTCTTGTTTCCAGTGTGAACTATCTTGTAGGTACTAATACTATCTACATATGTGACCCAGGTCTTGAACCACTTTGATAATTCATGTTTCCAGTGTGAACAATCTTGTAGGTACTAATACTATCTACATATGTGACCCAGGTCTTGAACCACTTTGATAATTCTTATTTCTAGTGTGAACTATCTTGTAGGTACTAATACCATCTACATATGTGACCCAGGTCTTGAACCACTTTGATAATTCTTGTTTCCAGTGTGAACTATCTTGTAGGTACTAATACCATCTACATATGTGACCCAGGTCTTGAACCACTTTGGTAATTCTTGTTTCCAGTGTGAACTATCTTGTAGGTACTAATACCATCTACATATGTGACCCAGGGCTTGAACCACTTCAATATTTATTGTTTCCAGTGTGAACTATCTTGTAGGTACTAGTACCATCTACATGTTTGACCCAGGTCTTGAACCACTTTGATAATTCTTGTTTCCAGTGTGAACTATCTTTTAGGTACTAATACTATCTACATATGTGACCCAGGTCTTGAACCACTTTGATAATTCTTTTTTCCACTGTGAACTATCTTGTAGGTACTAATACCATCTACATATGTGACCCAGGTCTTGAAACACTTTGACAATTCTTTTTTCCAGTGTGAAGTATCTTGTAGGTACTAATACCATCTACATATGTGACCCAGGTCTTGAAACACTTTGATAATTCTTGTTTCCACTGTGAACTATCTTGTAGGTACTAATACCATCTACATATGTGACCCAGGTCTTGAAACACTTTGACAATTCTTGTTTCCACTGTGAACTATCTTGTAGGTACTAATACCATCTACATATGTGACCCAGGTCTTGAAACACTTTGACAATTCTTGTTTCCACTGTGAACTATCTTGTAGGTACTAATACCATCTACATATGTGACCCAGGTCTTGAACCACTTTGAGAATTCTTGTTTCCACTGTGAACTATCTTGTAGGTACTAATACCATCTACATGTGCGACCCAGGTCTTGAACCACTTCAATGATTCTTCTTTCCATTGTGAACTATCTTGTAGGTACTACTACCATCTACATGTGTGACCCAGGTCTTGAACCACTTTGATAATTCTTGTTTCCAGTGTGAACTATCCTCTAGGTACTAATACCATCTACATGTGTGACCCAGGTCTTGAACCACTTTGATAATTCTTCTTTCCATTGTGAACAATCTTGTAGGTACTAATACCATCTACATGTGTGACCCACGTCTTGAAGCACTTTGATAATTCTTGTTTCCAGTGTGAACTCTCTTGTAGGTACTAATACTATCTACATGTGTGACCCAGGTCTTGAACCACTATGATAATTCTTGTTTCCAGTGTGAACTATCCTCTAGGTTATAATACCATCTACATGTGACACCCAGGTCTTCAACCACTTTCATAATTCTTGTTTCCAGTGTGAACTATCTTGTAGGTACTAATACCATCTACATATGTGACCCAGGTCTTGAACTACTTTGATAATTCTTGTTTCCAGTTTGAACTATCCTCTAGGTACTAATACCATCTACATGTGTGACCCAGGTCTTGAACCACTTTGATAATTCTTGTTTCCAGTTTGAACTATCTTGTAGGTACTAATACCATCTACATGTGTGACCCAGGTCTTGAACCACTTTGATAATTGTTGTTTCCACTGTGAACTATCTTGTAGGTACTAATACCATCTACATGTGCGACCCAGGTCTTGAACCACTTTTATAATTCTTGTTTCCAGTGTGAACTATCTTGTAGGTACTAATACCATCTACATGTGTGACCCAGGTCTTGAACCACTTTCAAATTCTTGTTTCCAGTGTGAACTATCTTGTAGGTACTAATAGCATCTACATATGTGACCCAGGTCTTGAACCACTTTCAAATTCTTGTTTCCAGTGTGAACTATCTTGTAGGTACTAATACCATCTACATGTTGTAATGGTAGCATTTGTGATATTTGTGTATGTGTGTTTACTTCATGTGAAGCCATCTTTTGACGTCATTCATTTTTTCGGTTTGTAGCTCCATCTAGTGTTAGCAATTTGTGGTAGTATTAGTGTTTGAAAAGAATTTTTAAGTTTTGTTTACTGTCCTCCGGCTAGCTATTATTTCTCAGTCGAACATGTCTCTTGATCAGAGCGTGTAAACGGAAAGGAATCTTTTATCCAAAAATTACACTGATGAAGAAATTTGTTTTACACATTTATTGTCGAACACGTTAACTATCACATTTATACATTGATCTTAACACTCGCCAAACTGAAACTGTTATAATAACTTCTTACTGATCACTTTTAATTTGCGTACCTACTTCAACTTTTTGTATAATTAACCTTACAACACTTTAGATTATTCATAATTCTGCTGCGCGTAACTTGTGAATCGATATCCGACGTGTAGTGTACACAGATTTTTGATGAACTGAACGACTGAAGGCGACGTGTAGTGTACACAGATTTTTGATGAACTGACCGACTGAAGACGACGTGTAGTGTACACAGATTTTTGATGAACTGAACGACTGAAGGCGACGTGTAATGTATTGAGATTTTCGATGAACTGCCCGCGATCTACCTCTGACTTGGCTTTTTATACACCCACTCCCCGATATGCATAAAGATTATAACTGAGTTACTATTGGCTAATAAAACGCGCCAACATTAGCGTCTATTTTTATATCCAATGAAAATTATGAATACATATGCTCTAGGGAAAAATTCCAGAAGGTTCTCAACGGAAAAACGCGCCAACATTACGTAACTTCCTCGTTTCCAATAATGATAAACAGGTCACCCCCTCACTGCATTATTGCGCTCTATTATTGACAGTTTCAGTAAGGTCGTATAAACTTACTTATCAACAATAATTACAGTCAAGAAACATCTCAAATCAATGTCACATAAAAATGCATATTCATATTACAATCATTATTTATATTTAAGTAATTTGTGATACAAATTGCTGCATCAATGTGTGACCCAGGTCTTGAACCACTTCGATAATTCTTGTTTCCAGTGTGAACTATCTTGTAGGTACTAATACCATCTACATATGTGACCCAGGTGTTAAACCACTTTGATAATTGTTGTTTCCAGTGTGAACTATCTTGTAGGTACTAATACCATCTACATTTGTGACCCAGGTCTTGAACCACTTTGATAATTGTTGTTTCCAGTGTGAACTATCTTGTAGGTACTAATACCATCTACATATGTGACCCAGGTCTTGAACCACTTTGATAATTCTTGTTTCCAGTGTGAACTATCTTGTAGGTACTAATACCATCTACATATGTGATCCAGGTCTTGAACCACGTTGATAATTCTTGTTTCCAGTGTGAACTATCCTCTAGGTACTAATACCATCTACATGTGACACCCAGGTCTTCAACCACTTTCATAATTCTTGTTTCCAGTGTGAACTATCTTGTAGGTACTAATACCATCTACATGTGTGACCCAGGTCTTGAACCACTTTCATAATTCTTGTTTCCAGTGTGAACTATCTTGTAGGTACAAATACCATCTACATATGTGACCCAGGTCTTGAACCACTTTCATAATTCTTGTTTCCAGTGTGAACTATTTTGTAGGTACTAATACCATCTACATGTGTGACCCAGGTCTTGAACCACTTTCATAATTCTTGTTTCCAGTGTGAACTATCTTGTAGGTACTAATACCATCTACATATGTGACCCAGGTCTTGAACCACTTTCATAATTCTTGTTTCCAGTGTGAACTATCTTGTAGGTACTAATACCATCTACATATGTGACCCAGGTCTTGAACCACTTTCATAATTCTTGTTTCCAGTGTGAACTATCTTGTAGGTACTAATACCATCTACATGTGTGACCCAGGTCTTGAACCACTTTCATAATTCTTGTTTCCAGTGTGAACTATCTTGTAGGTACAAATACCATCTACATATGTGACCCAGGTCTTGAACCACTTTCATAATTCTTGTTTCCAGTGTGAACTATTTTGTAGGTACTAATACCATCTACATGTGTGACCCAGGTCTTGAACCACTTTCATAATTCTTGTTTCCAGTGTGAACTATCTTGTAGGTACTAATACCATCTACATATGTGACCCAGGTCTTGAACCACTTTCATAATTCTTGTTTCCAGTGTGAACTATCTTGTAGGTACTAATACCATCTACATATGTGACCCAGGTCTTGAACCACTTTCATAATTCTTGTTTCCAGTGTGAACTATTTTGTAGGTACTAATACCATCTACATGTGTGACCCAGGTCTTGAACCACTTTGATAATTCTTGTTTCCAAAGTGAACTCTCTTGTAGGTACTAATACGATCTACATATGTGACCCAGGTCTTGAACCACTTTCATAATTGTTTCCAGTGTGAACTATCTTGTAGGTACTAATACCATCTACATATGTGACCCAGGTCTTGAACCACTTTCATATTTCTTGTTTCCAGGTGACTCATGAAAATTTCAGCAAGGAATGGTTTCCCATAGCCAGTCCACAAGTTTGTTTATAAAATTTGTTGTTGAACTGAAAGAAGTTTTGTTGGATGTAAAACAACCTGTGCAATATGTTTAAACAAAATAAAATGTTGATACTCTATTCGCTATATGTATTTAAGGCAGTTATCTTTGCTGTAAATAAGTTAAATATAAAGAATAATGATGTACACACTTACTATACTAGACACAACAATGACTACTTTCGCAAACGGACCAACAAAAAATCATCTGAGCAGGACGTTTGTGTAATGTATAACAAGCTACCAACAGAAATATATCATTTCTTTATTCACCATAATATTCATTTATAGAGTTAGGCTTCATAACATTGCAAGTACGCTATTTACAATGTTTACATGGAACACAGGTGCATGACTTGCATTTCTCACGGTTGTTGTTCAAGGAACTTCTTTGTGCTGTGTGAGATTAACAATTTCTTTACCATACGCTTGAAGCATTTACATTTAGGGTTGTATTTTTTTGTGATTGCATTATACAATAGAATTCCAGTGTGGAAAATTGACTGGTGTTTTTTAGAGGTTCTTTTATTTTCTATATGCATTTGATTAAAGTAGGTATGAATTACACTGTTAATATTAAATAGGTGTAAATTGTTTTGTATAAAACAGATTGTTATATACATGGTACTGTCAGTATTTCTAAGTCAATGAAGAAGTATCTACATCGTGTGTTACATTTACAATGATTCTTATTACTTGTTTTTGTATGAGAAATATTTCAGTTAGTTCTGAGCTACAACCCCATACATTACTATGAATTATATACAAGTAAAGATTACATATGTTTCTTAATACTCTAATTGCATAAAAGCCCTATTCATTCTACTTTTTGGCATATCATTGGCATCACAGAGTAAGCACACAATTCCGAACGTACTAGCTTCCTCTGTCAAAGAAAAAAAGCCACAAGAACAAAAATCTGACATCTACCTAATAAACTGTGAAAATTGTGACTTGGTGTATGTTGGTAAAACAAAAACAAATATTGAGCACTTTAGATGTATATCCAACAAACAGATGGACAAATCTGCCATAGCAAACCATTTTTGGATCACAAACCACAACATCAACCCTAAAGTCACACTCCTGAGAAGTACCACCAATCCAACAGAAATTAAAAGTTTGGGAAAGCATAGACATAATCAAACGCAAGAAAACCGTAATGAACTTTGAAATCCCACCACTCAACAATCTAAGGAGCTTCATCATGGATACACCAGATGACACCACTTCCATGCCACCTACATCTATGGACGCAAATTCCCGTCATGCTCAGTCGGAAGATGAAAGCAAGTGGTGCGTTTGATTAATTTCAAGTAAGTGAAGTTTTAATGTATCCACCGACTCAAAATTCAATTAAACTATTGGAACTAAGACTTATAAACTATACAATGAATTTGCACTAAGAGATTCATCACTCTGTTGCCACTTATTACATCAAGCTTTCTATTTCCACAGTAAGTGCTAATATAACTACAGTAGAAAGGCAGTAAGTGGACTGTCAACCATATTCAAGTAATGCTTTGCTACTTAATAAACTACAGCGAATTTCTCAAGAAACTAAAAATACTACCATCTTGTGTGTATGTCTTTGAATTACGTTAAAGCGTCAGTTTAGTACAATATCCCAGATACACTCACATGCAAAGATCCAAGAAAGTTTTATACACACAGGATTAATAAATTTCAATAATTTGACCTTAGTCTTCAAAAACAATGAAATCTAAAGCTTTAAGATTCAAGTAAAAAGATTCCTGCTGCAGCATTGTTTTTATACACTGGAACAAATCATGGAAAACTGCAATACGTTGTAAACGTAAATTCCAACTAATTCAATGACTAAACGTTGTAAACATTTAATGATATTTAGTGATGTAGAGTAACAACCCTCAACTCTCTTTATTTTAAATTATGACAGATCACTGTTACTAGCTTCTAAATCTTCAAAATTAGTTGTAAACATTGCCTAATATTTTAAATATTTTGTACCTGAATGAATATTTATTTCTCAACTCTCACAATTACATTATTAAATTATGTACATTTTAGACAATAATAACAGGAGCTGTAAAAACACCACCAATTACAGTACTACAAAGCTTCACAAAAAATATGGATATAGAATTGGAACATGAGTTGAAAGCAATTACTCTAGCACAAAAACTGCAAGTCAATAGAAACAAATACTATGGTACCACACAGCATATACTTTAAATAATTTAAAAACTCAGAACTTATATTAAGCTTCAGAACATATATTAATAACTTAAAACACAAGAATATAATTACAACGAATATAATTGCAACAGAGGTAACGAGTCCAATAGAATATATTGATATACAAAATCAGAATGACCTGATATATATAATACACAAACAAAACAATATACCAGATGAAATGAGAGCCATAGCAATAGCTACCGAAAATGAAAGATACCCAGAAAAAGAATGGCTCCAAATATATACAGATGGATCACTCATCAATAAAAAACATGCCGCTGTAGGAGTATACTGTAAACATTTTGCACAGTATCTAACATTAGATGAAACATCAAACCACTATGATGGAGAATTAACAGCTATAAATGCAACATTACAGAACATTTTATATAGACTATACATAAAACAAAAAATAGTCATCTTATCAGACTCAAAATCAGTCATAGATGGAATAGTAAATTACAATAGTAAAAGAACAACAAATATTAAAGAAATAAGAAGCCTAATTAAAGCAAATGGAACTAGAAATCATGTCACTCTACAATGGATTCCAGCTCATGTCAAACTTTTGGGCAATGAACATGCGGATCAATTAGCAAAGAAAGGTGCAATACAACAAATAAAACCTGTAGGACAAATAGAAATAAATAAACAATTAAATAACATTAAACAACATTTCAAAAGACAGCAGAGAATTGATGAAGAAGATAAATTAAAGGATAAAGATTATAAGAATATTAAAAATAGAGTTGATATACAAAAAATGCCAAGGAAGACTGCAGTGGCCTTATTTAGGATGGCAACTGGCCACATCTCTACAAGATATGATGCCTACCTTGACGCTGACCTCTGACTCATCAGCTGTGGTGTTCCTGGCAGTTGCTTCAAGTGGACTCAGAGTCCTGGGTTCGATGGTTGGATGGCGGGGATTTGGAATTTGTTTCGATAGAGCTGAGGTTCTTGTTTTTCAGGGGTGATGACACTGCCTTGATGATATTAATAATACTGCCGGAGAAGTTTGGGTTATATCTTTATTTTGTTACGTAGATTCCTATCTGGTCAACCCGCCACCTTCGTCGTCGAAGCCACTGTTATTCTTATCACGTTCAAAGTCGCTACTTATGTGTTTCTCCGACTAGCCCTCGAATTGCCTAGATTTCATAACTTTATTTTTACACTATCAACTTTCTGATTATTTTCTTCTAATTTCGTTTCGTCGACTTCCTCGTGGTTAATTTGTACCGGAATGTGCCTCGGCCACTGTCATGGTTAGTTTGTACTCGACTGTCTCGGCGTGTCTTTCCTCCTTCACGCCCTTCGCCAAACTCTGGAATTTTCCCCTCTCCCTTTCTTAAGTTTCGTTCTGTTTTAAGTTCAAACGTATCATGTGATGCCTACGCGATCTTTCGATTGGCTATAATTTTTGTTTCATGATTTTTTTTGTTATTGGCTACCCCCACATGACAACTTTCACATCTGCTTCTCACAGCTTATTTTGAGTTTTAAAATCTTCTCCCGAACATTCTTAGATCGTAGATAAGGCACGTCTACTTCCTCACCCTTTTAAGCCTTGAAAACCGTTGTAAACCCTGTCCGAGCCAAAGTATAAAGGCGAGACTTCCGGTATGCAGGTTCGTTGACCATCGCAGGTAAAATACCTCTGCTTCGAGGAAGCAAACTTTGTTCCTCTGCCTTTCCTCCAAAACCCATTCCTAATATGAATTCAGCACATTTTCGTCGCTATGTTCGATCGTATAGTATCATTATTATTATTATTATTATTATTATTATTATTATTATTATTATTATTATTATTATTTCTCCTGGGTCTCGATAACCAGCTTCATATGCCCTGACGGTAAACTTATCATCGGACCTTTAGGTTGGATGATGGGTTTATCGTTAATGTCCCATCTAAGCTAATCTAAAGTCCCTCTCTCCCTCTATTCCTTTCATTTATCATTTTATTTATTTATTCATTCATTTATTTAGTCAGTGGCTTACGACGATTTGATGGCGAGCCCACCGTTACACATTTATTCTGTTCACAATACATTTCAATCACTGTACACAATACAATTTCAAATTTACACAAGTATTTTCACCAAGTAAAAGAAAAACAATCTACATAATATCTGGCCGTCAACAACCAGGCTACAAAACATTTACATTTAAGAAATCTGTTTATACACACAATACATTCTTCAAACAATTTTTTTTTTTTTAATTTAATTACACATCTTAGTTCCATCTTTCTCTCTCTCTCTCTCTCTCTCTCTCTCTCTTGCACATTACATACAATACTGTTTTTCTTGAAGCTATTAGCAGCCTCCACACTCAAGACACCTTTTGATACCTTTTTTTGCCAGGTATACGTTCTGTCCGGTTTTCTTACTGTATGTCATTAACATCGTGAATGTCAAGCACACTGTTTTAACAGGACATTGCTATCCCGAAGCTACCAATTTGTTTGTAAACAATGTTCGCATATATGACTTTTCTTACTCGTGTTCCGAGTGCGTTTGTACATTTTCCCTATCCGACTCTACTAAATTTCCTTGATCCTGCTTGAATGGACGAATCAATGATAAATGGTACCTACCGATTATTTTCCCGGTCCTCAATTTTTTTGGAGTTGAAATACCCTGTCCCCGAAGGTTTGTGGTATCCGATAAGGACCTTTCCAAAACATATGCATACGTCTGTATTCCTTCTTTACTCTTGGTGGTTTAAGCAGTCTGTTGATGCTACATATTCGCGTATACCTGATAGGGTCATGTTTTGATCACTGACTACCTGCAAGTCGTCCGGTCTCTCACCGAAATAAACATTTTCATTTTCTGTGTTTAACTCACAATACTGGGGTGCTTGACCTACTTCTGGCTCATCAGCTGACGGCAGTGGCGTGTCGTTAAGATCTCTCCCTTCGCACAGATGTTGCGTGAAAATTCTTACCACGTTAATGCCTTTTCCCAATGTGCAAATATTCAATAAAAATGGTTCTTCTGGTATTTTTGTTCTCGTTCCCTGTGTAATGCGAGAACCTGCGCGCATTCTCTGAGGTTGAGCCTGGGAACGCTACAATTCTTCCTGTCTCCAGTTTTCCGACCGTCGTGGCCACGATCCTTGACTGGGGCCTGTCCCTTGGCCTATGCTTCGTCCTGCCATTGCCCCGCTTCGGTGACCTATCGCGTCATCCATTTCGCGGTGGACATTTTGCGGCTGTCGTGTCTGTGATGGGTACCCGCTCGGCGCCAAAGCGTGACTGTACGTCGGCATGCTTAAGAGTTCGTGGTTCTCATCCCTACGGGGTGGGGTCGCTGGCCGGCTTGGAGGTGTTCTTGGCCTGTTCGGGGGTGTCCTTGGCCTGCCCGGGGTGTTTCCATGTCGGTTCGGGGGAGTTTCTAGGCGGTTCGGAGGCGTTCTTGGCCTATCCGCTGTTCCACCGTGGAGGTTATTTCCCCGGTGTTGCCTACTATTCGCCGAGTACCTGGAGAATCTCATGTACTGAACGGGATACTCCTCATGTTGCCTCGGTGGCCTACCCGTGCCCGTTTGGTTCCAGGGCCTATAGCTTCTCTCCCGATTTCTTGCAAATGGCTCTTGATAACGCTGTCGGACTGTGGAGTAGTTGTTCAACGCACCTTGTGCCCTCGTCCCATCATTACGATGCGAATTTATCCGATCACTGTGTCTGCCTTCAGTCCTGATTCTGGGCCTATCTTCTTCCCGCGTTCCGTACCCCTGCAGAGCGGTAAGTAGTTCAATGGCTTCGCTCAGCGTCCTCGGGCGTGCTACCACGAGGTGATGACGTATAACGTCTGGGAAGTGTCGTGTCAGGAGGGATACAAATTCACCTTCGGGCATCGGTGGGTCCAGGAGTTGGCTTAATTGGCCGAGTCGCAAGAAGTAGTCAACCATCGACTCACGCTTCTCTTCCCTGTATCGGCCATTATTTATTTCTGCGCGCACCCTGTACTGTGCAACGCCACTCCAATATTTTTCCAAAAATGCAGACTTAAAATGTTCATATTGTGCATGCTCGCCTACCGTCAATCGAAACCAACTCAGGGACGGGCCTATCAAGCTCCTTTTTATAATTACCATTTTGAAACGGTCGGGAATTCCCCTAAGCGCGAAATAAGCTTCGAGGTCATTAATGAACTGCTTCGCATTATCGACTTCACTGTTGAACTTGGGGATTGGTAGTTCATTCAAAAATTGTATAGGTATGTTGCATTGTTGCAGGGGCCCTACGGTGCTTGACATTTCACTTGCCGGGTGCGGTGAGGCCGAAGGAGTGCAGGCAGGTTCGTTCGACCTCGGTTCGCTACTCGGGTTGTTACACTGGAACGACGAAAGCGCGGAAACCTGAGAGGTAATTCGCGCGTCCGTGGCTCCTTGAGATCGCGGTTCGATTTGTTCTACCGCGTCCCTGCGAGCATTGACGGTCTGTGTCAGTTCCTCCCTTAATTTGTTAATTTCATCATTAACCCCTGCTTCAAGTGCCTGCTGCTTATTCTGTAATGATACACAGACTGTCATTGCTTCTTCCCTTGCCTTATCACTAATTGTACATATTAAGCTTTCATTGTTTACAATTTGTTGGGCCCTGATGGCGTCCATTTCCACGACAAGTTCCTTCCTCACTACTTCTACACTATTCTGTGTTGCTTTTAGTTCGTTTCTTATATATTCTACATCCTCGTAGATTACATTTTGACTTGCTCTAATTTCTGACAAGACACCCTGTATTTTATTTTCTAAGCCCTGACTGATTTCCTTCTGTTGGATGCTTAATTGTGAGGCTATCTGTTGCTGCAATGTTTGTTCCTGTACTGTTAATCGTTGAGTCAGTGTTTGCCCTATTGTTTGCTCTTGTTCTGATAATCGTTTAGTTAGTGTTTGCTCCTGTTCTGTTAATCGTTGAGTCAGTGTTTGCCCTATTGTTTGCTCTTGTTCTGATATTTTAGTGTTTAGGAGGCTCAATTGAGCCAACATTTGTTGCAGCATTTCGCTCGCGTTAAGTGATCCGGTAACTTGGTGTTCTAATGTTTCGTTATCTCCATTTTCTACACCTACCCGCGTGCTATTGTTAGTGAAAATTTCCCCTTGTTCATTGCTATTACCTTCCATAACGTTGCCGGTTAATTTCTTGCTTCTTAACAGCATTTACAAACATACATACCCCAGTTTACTTATATCTATTGCATATACACTCCCTTCCAAAATTTCATTAACTTATGTATCATGCAGTTAACACTTACTCGGTGCTGGGTTGAGCTGCTGCGAAGTGTTGTAGTAGTTCACAAAACACTTCACTACACTTACACACTTTTTTGGACACTGATGATGTCTGCGCCGAATGTCTGCTTCCTTGTTGTAATGGAGCGGCGTCGATGTCGCTTGTTGCCCCACGTCTATCGGTACACTCTGCTGCTGGTGGTTGCTGATGTCGTCATCGGCGTCGTCCTCCTTCCGTTGTCGGTTCTCCGGGTGCGTTATCCGCTGGCAGTATTTCGAGCCCCAACGTAGTGGGCGCCAAATGACGCTGACCTCTGACTCATCAGCTGTGGTGTTCCTGGCAGTTGCTTCAAGTGGACTCAGAGTCCTGGGTTCGATGGTTGGATGGCGGGGATTTGGAATTTGTTTCGATAGAGCTGAGGTTCTTGTTTTTCAGGGGTGATGACACTGCCTTGATGATATTAATAATACTGCCGGAGAAGTTTGGGTTATATCTTTATTTTGTTACGTAGATTCCTATCTGGTCAACCCGCCACCTTCGTCGTCGAAGCCACTGTTATTCTTATCACGTTCAAAGTCGCTACTTATGTGTTTCTCCGACTAGCCCTCGAATTGCCTAGATTTCATAACTTTATTTTTACACTATCAACTTTCTGATTATTTTCTTCTAATTTCGTTTCGTCGACTTCCTCGTGGTTAATTTGTACCGGAATGTGCCTCGGCCACTGTCATGGTTAGTTTGTACTCGACTGTCTCGGCGTGTCTTTCCTCCTTCACGCCCTTCGCCAAACTCTGGAATTTTCCCCTCTCCCTTTCTTAAGTTTCGTTCTGTTTTAAGTTCAAACGTATCATGTGATGCCTACGCGATCTTTCGATTGGCTATAATTTTTGTTTCATGATTTTTTTTGTTATTGGCTACCCCCACATGACAACTTTCACATCTGCTTCTCACAGCTTATTTTGAGTTTTAAAATCTTCTCCCGAACATTCTTAGATCGTAGATAAGGCACGTCTACTTCCTCACCCTTTTAAGCCTTGAAAACCGTTGTAAACCCTGTCCGAGCCAAAGTATAAAGGCGAGACTTCCGGTATGCAGGTTCGTTGACCATCGCAGGTAAAATACCTCTGCTTCGAGGAAGCAAACTTTGTTCCTCTGCCTTTCCTCCAAAACCCATTCCTAATATGAATTCAGCACATTTTCGTCGCTATGTTCGATCGTATAGTATCATTATTATTATTATTATTATTATTATTATTATTATTATTATTATTATTTCTCCTGGGTCTCGATAACCAGCTTCAACCTACATCCAAGTGCACTCTCTGTGAAGAAGATGTCATCTCGCCAAATGCAAAGGCCTTAAAAGTGATAACTTACAGACTTTATATTGGGAAGCCAGTGATGCAGATCAATTAATCCCCAGTGCCATTGGTGAACAATACCAACATTTGAAAAATAGCTGTTTGCACTATAAATAAACCTCTTGATTGGTTTTCCATGCATTGATGACCCACCTTATATTATTCATCTATTTCGTTTGCCTTTAACCCTGTCTTCTTGTAGTCATTCTTAACCATTTCTCTTTGACCTTACTCAAATAGTGTTGCATAGCTTCTATATTTTTATTCCAAGTTTTTCCATCTCTGTTGCCAAACTTGCTCCCTCCATGTCTTTGCTTCATTACAGTGCAAATCCATGTTCACTTCACTGCACATTTTCCCATATCCTTGTCATGCCTTTCAAGTTTCAAACTCCTCTTCTTGCTAGATTGCAAATTCTATATAAATATTTTATACCTCTTGGTAGACTATTTGGTGATGTTTGCAAAGATGTCTATTGACTTTGTGAACGTCTCTGCAAGTATTATCAACTCCCCATCTTCTCTACTGTGCAGTGTAAATTCTTTCATATTTTATGTGACATGTCCAATAAGAATGTATATTGTTTTCAAAGGATGAAACTATGTTTAATCAGAAGAATGCAGGCATTCCCCACATCATCTGCTGCTAAACAATGATTGGCTTTGGAGTTGCATTCCGGTCATATGTGACTCGTCTTTGTGATGAAATCTCTCCCAAGTGGTATTTCTAAGTTCATTAGTCATTTTTGGAACTTTTTAATGTCTACTTTCTCCCATAAGTTTAGTTCTAGCGGTCTCTTGATGTACACTTGTAATTTTGCCTCTTCTTCTATTGTGTGGTTCTCTTCTGAAAAATAGTTAGTTGCTGCAGACTTTTCCAAGTGTTTGTATCTGGTATTGCGGTGTGGTGCGGTCCCTTGTTTTCTTATCACAATCTTAGCAGTTGATTTCACATACGCCTAATTGGGACATTGTTAGTTGTACGACATTTTAACATCTTCCTTATAGTTAGGTCCAGGGTTATATTATATTTCTTGAATTTGTGGAAGCACCAAGGTTATATCTGCAGTTTTCTTCGATTGGTACTCTATCTGATTTGTTTTTATCTGGTGATGTTCTTGTGCCAGACATTAGTGTCTGCTGTTGCCATTTATATTCATTTTGTTAATCTGTTCCTCTAAGAGGGGTATTTATCAATCTAAACTGTTTATTAATGCATGTTGATGTGATTTGGGGTTAAAACGTTGTGCTTTACAGCATCCTCTTGTTTGCGATGGAACAGTATCCTCCACATATCTATGCCAACTGTAAGTGAATGATGGTAGATTGAGAGACACTCACCTTCACTAATTAAAAGTTGTATAAAACAGAAACGTTTTCAGCTCAGATCTCATAAGGAACAGGATAAACAAGAAGAAGAAACTCAAGACAATTTCACAATCTACCACTCTAATGCCTCTCTCAAACACAAATTGGAAATACAAGAAATTCACATACCACCCTTAGGCCTTTAGAAAATTTAAACGAATCTTCTTCAACAAATTTAACATAAGACTAGCTCCACAGAACAAATTCAGGTTGAAGAACTTGCTAAACACACCTCTCAAAAATACCATCCCAAACACATTAAAATCCGGAATTTACCAGAATAGTTGTGATGAATGTGAGAAATACTACATAGGAAAAACTAAAAGAAACTTGGAAACCAGACTTATGGAACACCAAAGGAACATAAAACTAAAACAAATAGAGAAATCTGGTGTATCACACCATTTTTGGTCAGAAAACCACAACATTGGCCAAAGAATAAAGTTGTTAAAACCCCTCACCGCACCAATACAATAGAATATCTGGGAAAAAGTACACATAATCAAAAAGGGGAAAAATGACATTAATTTTGAAATCCTGCCTGTGAGCAATGTGTTAAAACTTTGTGCCCCCAACACCAAATGGCAACAGGTTCAGAATCTGCAAGAAGAGGAAGAAAAGGATATGGGAGAGAGCAACCTTTAGTCACCCAGTCGCTACCATGAGGACGAATGCCCTCGAAAACGTTTCTGTTTTATACAACTTTTAATTAGTGAAGGTGAGTGTGACATAATCTACCATCACTGTTAATGTAAGTGAATGTTTCTGGATAGCTAATAAATAAATCTGCTAAAAAGGGGGACTATGGATTTTCCATTGCTAGGCATCAATTCTGTTGGTAGAATTTGCTATTGAAGTGAAGTAAGTCTGGTTTGTAATCAGCTTTTCGATGGCATTCTGTATTCTTCTATTCTACCTATTTCTATTTCCGACGCTAGGTTTGTTTTCTTATATACAGATATTCTTATGGTTTCTTCACTGTTTGTAAAATTTTTACTTTCTGCTGCATCAGCTAGTTGGTGTACCACAATATATTTATGCCACATTACTTCGTTTATTATTGAGACATAACATATGTTGCCAATATGCTTCCAAACTGTTGGTACGTCCAAGTGGACATTACACATACAACAAAAGCAAACTTTTTTAATGTGCATAATTGTACACTTGCTGAAACTGAAATATCTTACTCTTGCCCTAGCTCAGCAAAGCACAATAATTTTACAATGCATAAAATGTTCAGTGTAATAAATAAACACACACTCCATTTAAATAAATGTGAATTCCATTTTATTACAATCCTTAAAGAACCGGTAGTAGTGCTTGTTCCTGATACCACAATAAACATGTATTAAAGCAAACACAACCACCACCTTCTAGGCTACACACACATTTCTAGTACATACTTCGTCCAAGCCCAGTGAAGGCCTCAGGTCTATCATAACAATCTATACCATATACTAGTGGTACTACACATTTTGTTGTAGCCCAGTGAAGTGGGACGATGATTATGATGATGGATACATACAGACAAGCTCTGGCCTATCATAGCACTGTGTACCATATACTAGAATCACTAGTGGTACTACACATTTTGTTGTAGCCCAGTGAAGTCGGACCATGATCATGATGAAGGATACATACAGACAAGCTCTGGTCTATCACAACAATCTATACCATATACTAGTGGAACTCCACATTTTGTTGTAGCCCAGTGAAGTGGGACCATGATCATGATGAAGGATACATACAGACAAGCTCTGGCCTATCATAACAATCTATACCATATACTAGTGGAACTCCACATTTTGTTGTAGCCCAGTGAAGTGGGACCATGATCATGATGAAGGATACATACAGACAAGCTCTAGTCTATCATAACAATCTATACCATATACTAGTGGTACTACACATTTTGTTGTAGCCCAGTGAAGTGGGACCCTGATCATGATGAAGGATACATACAAACAAGCTCTGGTCTATCATAACAATGTATACCATATACTAGTGGAACTACACATTTTGTTGTAGCCCAGTGAAGGCCTCTGGTCTATCATAACAATCTATACCATATACTAGTGGTACTACACATTTTGTTGTAGCCCAGTGAAGTCGGACCATGATCATGATGAAGGATACATACAGACAAGCTCTGGTCTATCATAACAATCTATACCATATACTAGAATCACTAGTGGCACTACACATTTTGATGTAGCCCGGTGAAGTGGGACCATGATCATGATGAAGGATACATACAAACAAGCTCTGGTCTATCATAACAATGTATACCATATACTAGTGGAACTACACATTTTGTTGTAGCCCAGTGAAGGCCTCTGGTCTATCATAACAATCTATACCATATACTAGTGGTACTACACATTTTGTTGTAGCCCAGTGAAGTCGGACCATGATCATGATGAAGGATACATACAGACAAGCTCTGGTCTATCATAACAATCTATACCATATACTAGAATCACTAGTGGTACTACACATTTTGTTGTAGCCCGGTGAAGTCAGACCATGATCATGATGACGGATACATACAGACTAGCTCTGGCCTAACATAGCACTGTATACCATATACTAGAATCACTAGTGGTACTACACATTTTGTTGTAGCCCGGTGAAGTGGGACCATGATCATGATGAACGATACATACAGACAAGCTCAGGCCTATCATAACAATGTATACCATATACTAGAGGCCACTAGTGGTACTATACATTTTCTTGTAGCCCGGTGAAGTGAGACCATGATCATGATGAAGGATACATACAGACAAACTCTGGCCTATCATAGCACTGTGTACCATATACTAGAATCACTAGTGGTACTATACATTTTGTAATAGCCCAGTGAAGTGGGACCATGATCATGATGAAGCATACGTACAGACAAACTCTGGCCTATCATAGCACTGTGTACCATATACTAGAATCACTAGTGGTACTATACATTTTGTAATAGCCCAGTGAAGTGGGACCATGATCATGATGAAGCATACGTACAGACAAACCCTGGCCTATCATAGCACTGTGTACCATATACTAGAATCACTAGTGGTACTATACATTTTGTTTTGGCCCAGTGAAGTGGGACCATGATCATGATGAAGCATACGTACAGACAAACTCTGGCCTATCATAGCACTGTGTACCATATACTAGAATCACTAGTGGTACTATACATTTTGTTATAGCCCAGTGAAGTGGGACCATGATCATGATGAAGCATACGTACAGACAAACTCTGGCCTATCATAGCACTATGTACCATACACTAGAATCACTAGTGGTACTATACATTTTGTTATAGCCCAGTGAAGTGGGACCATGATGAAGGATACGTACAGACAAACTTTGGCCTATCATAGCTATGTATACCATATACTAGAATCACTAGTGGTACTACACATTTTGTTATAGCCCAGTGAAGTGGGACCATGATCATGATGAAGGATACATACAGACAAGCTCTGGTCTATCATAACAATCTATACCATATACTAGTGGAACTCCACATTTTGTTGTAGCCCAGTGAAGTTGGACCATGATCATGATGAAGGATACATACACACAAGCTCTGGCCTATCATAACAATGTATACCATATACTAGAATCACTAGTAGTACTATACATTTTGTTATAGCCCAGTGAAGTGGGACCATGATGAAGGATACGTACAGACAAACTCTGGCCTATCATAGCACTGTATACCATATACTAGAATCACTAGTGGTACTATACATTTTGTTATAGCCCAGTGAAGTGGGACCATGATCATGATGAAGGATACATACAGACAAACTCTGGCCTATCATAGCACTGTGTACCATATACTAGAATCACTAGTGGTACTATACATTTTGTAATAGCCCAGTGAAGTGGGACCATGATCATGATGAAGCATACGTACAGACAAACTCTGGCCTATCATAGCACTGTGTACCATATACTAGAATCACTAGTGGTACTATACATTTTGTAATAGCCCAGTGAAGTGGGACCATGATCATGATGAAGCATACGTACAGACAAACTCTGGCCTATCATAACACTGTGTACCATATACTAGAATCACTAGTGGTACTATACATTTTGTAATAGCCCAGTGAAGTGGGACCATGATCATGATGAAGCATACGTACAGACAAACTCTGGCCTATCATAACACTGTGTACCATATACTAGAATCACTAGTGGTACTATACATTTTGTTATAGCCCAGTGAAGTGGGACCATGATCATGATGAAGCATAAGTACAGACAAACTCTGGCCTATCATAGCACTGTGTACCATATACTAGAATCACTAGTGGTACTATACATTTTGTTATAGCCCAGTGAAGTGGGACCATGATCATGATGAAGCATACGTACAGACAAACTCTGGCCTATCATAGCACTATGTACCATACACTAGAATCACTAGTGGTACTATACATTTTGTTATAGCCCAGTGAAGTGGGACCATGATGAAGGATACGTACAAACAAACTTTGGCCTATCATAGCACTGTATACCATATACTAGAATCACTAGTGGTACTACACATTTTGTTATAGCCCAGTGAAGTGGGACCATGATCATGATGAAGGATACATACAGACAAGCTCTGGTCTATCATAACAATCTATACCATATACTAGTGGAACTCCACATTTTGTTGTAGCCCAGTGAAGTTGGACCATGATCATGATGAAGGATACATACACACAAGCTCTGGCCTATCATAACAATGTATACCATATACTAGAATCACTAGTGGTACTACACATTTTGATTTAGCCCAGTGAAGTTGGACCATGATCATGATGAAGGATACATACACACAAGCTCTGGCCTATCATAACAATGTATACCATATACTAGAATCACTAGTAGTACTATACATTTTGATTTAGCCCAGTGAAGTGGGATCATGATGAAGGATAGACATACAGACAAGCTCTGGTCTATCATAGCACTGTATACCATATACTAGAATCACTAGTGGTACTACACATTTTGTTGTAGCCCAGTGAAGTTGGACCATGATCATGATGAAGGATACATACACACAAGCTCTGGCCTATCATAACAATGTATACCATATACTAGAATCACTAGTAGTACTATACATTTTGATTTAGCACAGTGAAGTGGGATCATGATGAAGGATAGACATACAGACAAGCTCTGGTCTATCATAGCACTGTATACCATATACTAGAATCACTAGTGGTACTATACATTTTGTTGTAGCCCAGTGAAGTGGGATCATGATGAAGGATAGACATAAAGACAAGCTCTGGCCTATCATAGCACTGTATACCATATACTAGAATCACTAGTGGTACTATACATTTTGTTGTAGCCCAGTGAAGTGGGATCATGCTGAAGGATAGATATAAAGACAAGCTCTGGCCTATCATAGCACTGTATACCATATACTAGAATCACTAGTAGTACTATACATTTTGTTTTAGCCCAGTGAAGTGGGATCATGATGAAGGATAGACATACAGACAAGCTCTGGTCTATCATAGCACTGTATACCATATACTAGAATCACTAGTGGTACTATACATTTTGTTGTAGCCCAGTGAAGTGGGATCATGATGAAGGATAGACATAAAGACAAGCTCTGGCCTATCATAGCACTCTATACCATATACTAGAATCACTAATGGTACTATACATTTTGTTATAGCCCAGTGAAGTGGGATCATGATGTAGGATAGACATACAGACAAGCACTGGCCTATCATAGCACTGTGTACCATATACTAGAATCACTAGTGGTACTATACATTATGTAATAGCCCAGTGAAGTGGGACCATGATCATGATGAAGCATACGTACAGACAAACTCTGGTCTATCATAGCACTGTATACCATTTACTAGAGGTCACTCGTGGTGCTATACATATTGTTGTAGCTCAGAGAAGGCGGATCATGACCATGATAAAGGATGGAAACACAGATAAGCTCTGGTCTATCATAGCACTGTATACCATTTACTAGAGGTCACTCGTGGTGCTATACATTTTGTTGCAGTCCACTGAAGTGGGACCATGATCATGATAAAGGATAGACACACAGATAAGCTCTGGTCTTTCATAGCACTGTATACCATTTACTAGAGGTTACTAGTGGTGCTATACATTTTGTTGCAGGCCAGTGAAGGGGGACCATGATCATGATAAAGGATAGACACACAGATAAGCTCTGGTCTATCATAATACTGTATACCATTTACTAGAGGTTAATAGTGGTGCTATACATTTTGTTGCAGGCCAGTGAAGGGGGACCATGATCATGATAAAGGATAGACACACAGATAAGCTCTGGTCTATCACAGCACTGTATACCATTTACTAGAGGTCACTCGTGGTGCTATACATTTTGTACAGCCCAGTGAAGTGGGACCATGATCATGATGAAGCATACGTACAGACAAACTCTGGCCTATCATTGCACTGTATACCATATACTAGAATCACTAGTGGTTCTATACATTTTGTTATAGCCCAGTGAAGTGGGACCATGATCATGATGAAGGATACGTACAGACAAACTCTGGCCTATCATAGCACTGTGTACCATATACTAAAATCACTAGTGGTACTATACATTTTGTTATAGCCCAGTGAAGTGGGACCATGATGAAGGATACGTACAGACAAACTCTGGCCTATCATATTACTGTGTACCATATACTAGAATCACTAGTGGTACCATACATTTTGTTATAGCCCAGTGAAGTGGGACCATGATCATGATGAAGGATATGTACAGACAAACTCTGGCCTATCATAGCACTGTATACCATATACTAGAATCACTAGTGGTACTATACATTTTGTTATAGCCCAGTGAAGTGGGACCATGATCATTATGAAGGATATGTACAGGTAAACTCTGCCCTATCATAATACTGTATACCATATACTAGAATCACTAGTGGTACTATACATTTTGTTATGACCCAGTGAAGTGGGACCATGATCATTATGAAGGATATGTACAGGCAAACTCTGGCCTATCATAGCCCTGTATACCATATACTAGAATCACTAGTGATACTATACATTTTGTTATAGCCCAGTGAAGTGGGACCATGATCATGATGTAGCATACGTACAGACAAACTCTGGCCTATCATAGCACTGTATACCATATACTAGAATCACTAGTGGCACTATACATTTTGTTATAGCCCAGTGAAGTGGGACCATGATCATGATGAGGCATATGTACAGACAAACTCTGGCCTATCATAGCACTGTATACCATATACTAGAATCACTAGTGGTACTATACATTTTGTTATAGCCCAGTGAAGTGGGACCATGACCATGATGAAGCATACGTACAGACAAACTCTGGCCTATCATAGCACTGTAAACCATATACTAGAATCACTAGTGGTACTATACATTTTGTTATAGCCCAGTGAAGTGGGACCATGATGAAGCATACGTACAGACAAACTCTGGCCTATCATAGCACTGTGTACCATATACTAGAATCACTGGTGGTACTATAGATTTTGTTATGGCCCAGTGAAGTGGGACCATGATGAAGGATATGTACAGACAAACTCTGGCCTATCATAGCACTGTGTACCATATACTAAAGTCACTAGTGGTACTATACATTTTGTTATGGCCCAGTGAAGTGGGACCATGATGAAGGATACGTACAGAAAAACTCTGGCCTATCACAGCACTGTGTACCATATACTAGAATCACTAATGGTACTATACATTTTTTTATGGCCCAGTGAAGTGGGACCATGACCATGATGAAGGATACGTACAGACAAACTCTGGCCTATCATAGAACTGTGTACCATATACTAGAATCACTAGTGGTACCATACATTTTGTTATAGCCCAGTGAAGTGGGTCCATGATGAAGGATACATACAGACAAACTCTGGCCTATCATAGCACTGTGTACCATATACTAAAATCACTAGTGGTACTATACATTTTGTTATAGCCCAGTGAAGTGGGCCCATGATCATGATGAAGCATACGTACAGACAAACTCTGGCCTATCATAGCACTGTATACCATATACTAGAATCACTAGTGGTACTATACATTTTGTTATAGCCCAGTGAAGTGGGATCATGATGAAGTATAGACATAGAGACAAGCTCTGGCCTATCATAGCACTGTGTACCATATACTAGAATCACTAGTGGTACTATACATTTTGTTATGGCCCAGTGAAGTGGGACCATGATGAAGGATATGTACAGACAAACTCTGGCCTATCATAGCACTGTATACCATATACTAGAATCACTAGTGGTACTATACATTTTGTTATAGCCCAGTGAAGTGGCACCATGATCATGATGAAGCATACGTACAGACAAACTCTGGCCTATCATAGCACTGTATACCATATACTAGAATCACTAGTGGTACTATACATTTTGTTATAGCCCAATGAAGTGGGACCATGATCATGATGAAGCATACGTACAGACAAACTGTGGCCTATCAAAGCACTGTATACCATATACTAGAATCACTAGTGGTACTATACATTTTGATGTAGCCCAGTGAAGTGGGATCATGATGAAGGATACACATAAAGACAAGCTCTGGCCTATCATAACACTGTATACCATATACTAGAATCACTAGTAGTACTATACATTTTGTTTTAGCCCAGTGTAGTGGGATCATGATGAAGGATAGACATACAGACAAGCTGTGGCCTATCAAAGCACTGTATACCATATACTAGAATCACTAGTGGTACTATACATTCTGTTGAGCCCAGTGAAGTGGGATCATGATGAAGGATAGACATAAAGACAAGCTCTGGCCTATCATAGCACTGTATACCATATACTAGAATCACTAATGGTACTATACATTTTGTTATAGCCCAGTGAATTGGGATCATGATGAAGGATAGACATACTTACAAGCTCTGGCCTATCATAGCACTGTATACCATATACTAGAATCACTAGTGGTACTATACATTTTGTTATAGCCCAGTGAAGTGGGAACATGCTGAAGGATAAACATACAGACAAGCTCTGGCCTATCATAGCACTGTATACCATATACTAAAATCACTAGTGGTACTATACAATTTTGTTATAGCTCAATGAAGTGGGATCATGATGAAGGCTGGACACACAGACAAGCTCTGGTGTATCATAGCACTGTATACCATTTACTAAAGGACACTTGTGGTGCTGTACATTTCGTTATAGCCCAGTGAAGTGGGATCATGATGAAGGATAGACACACAGATAAGCTCTGGTCTATCATAGCACTGAATACCATTTACTAGAGGTTATTAGTGGTACTATACATTTTGTTGTAGCCCAATGAAGTGGGACCATGATCATGATGACGGATAGACACACAAATAAGTTCTGGTCTATCACAGCACTGAATACCATTTACTAGAGGTTATTAGTGGTACTATACATTTTGTTACAGTCCAATGAAGTGGGACCATGATCATGATGACGGATAGACACACAAATAAGTTCTGGTCTATCATAGCACTGAATACCATTTACTAGAGGTCACTAGTGGTACTATACATTTTGTTGTAGCCCAATGAAGTGGGATCATGATCATGATGAGGGATAGACACACAAATAAGCTCTGGTCTATCATAGCACTAAATACCATTTACTAGAGGTTATTAGTGGTACTATACACTTTGTTACAGTCCAATGAAGTGGGATCATGATCATGATGACGGATAGACACACAAATAAGTTCTGGTCTATCATAGCACTGAATACCATTTACTAGAGGTCACTAGTGGTACTATACATTTTGTTGTAGCCCAATGAAGTGGGATCATGATCATGATGATGGATAGACACACAAATAAGCTCTGGTCTATCATAGCACTAAATACCATTTACTAGAGGTTATTAGTGGTGCTATACATTTTGTTGTAGCCCAGTGAAGTGGGATCATGATCATGATGATGGATAGACACACAAATAAGCTCTGATCTATCACAGCACAGTATACCATTTACTAGAGGTCACTAGTGGTACTAAAACATTTTGTTGTAGCCCAGTGATCATGATCATGATCATGATGATGGATAGACACACAAATAAGCTCTGGTCTATCACAGCACTGTATACCGTTTACTAGAGGTCACTAATGGTACTAAAACATTTTGTTGTAGCCCAGTGAAGGGGGACCATGATCATGATGATGGATAGACACACAAATAACCTCTGGTCTATCACAGCACTGTATACCATTTACTAGAGGTCACTAGTGGTACTAAAACATTTTGTTGTAGCCCAGTTATCATGATCATGATCATGATGATGGATAGACACACAAATAAGCTCTGGTCTATCATAGCACTGTATATCATCTACTAGAGGTCACTAGTGGTACTATATATTTTGTTGTAGCCCAGAGAAGGGGGACCATAATCATGTTTGAAGGATAGACACTCACATAAGCTCTGGTCTATCATAGCACAGTATACCATTTACTAGAAGTCACAAGTGGTACTAAAACATTTTGTTGTAGCCCATTGAAGGGGGACCATGATCATGATGGATGAACATACAAATAAGCTTTGGTCTATCATAGCACTGTATACCAACTACTAGATGTCAATAGTGGTACTATACATTTTGTTGTAGCCCAGTGAAGGGGGACCATGATCATGTTTGAAGGATAGACACACACATAAGCTCTGGTCTATCATAGCACTGTATACCACTTACTAGAGGTCACTAGTGGTACTATACATTTTGTTGTAGCCCAGTGAAGGGGAACCATGATCATGTTTGAAGGTTAGACTCACACACATAAGCTCTGGTCTATCATATCACTGTATACCACCCACTAGAGGTCACTAGTGGTACTAAAACATTTTGTTGTAGCCCAGTGAAGGGGGACCATGATCATGATGATGCATAGAGACACAAATAAGCTCTGGTCTATCATAGCACTGTAAACCATCTAATAGAGGTCACTAGTGGTGCTATACATTTTGTTGTAGCTCAGTGAAGGCGGATCATGATCATGATAAAGGATGGACACACAGATAAGCTCAGGTCTATCATAGCACTGTATACCATTTACTAGAGGTCACTCGTGGTGCTATACATTTTGTTGTAGCTCAGTGAAGGCGGATCATGATCATGATAAAGGATAGACAAACAGATAAGCTCTGGTCTATCATAGCACTGTATACCATATACTAGAATCACTAGTGGTACTATACATTTTGTTATAGCCCAGTGAAGTGGGCCCATGATCATGATGAAGCATACGTACAGACAAACTCTGGCCTATCATAGCACTGTGTACCATATACTAGAATCACTAGTGGTACTATACATTTTGTTATAGCCCAGTGAAGTGGGCCCATGATCATGATGAAGCATACGTACAGACAAACTCTGGCCTATCATAGCACTGTATACCATATACTAGAATCACTAGTGGTACCATACATTTTGTTATAGCCCAGTGAAGTGGGATCATGATGAAGGATAGACATAAAGAGAAGCTCTGGCCTATCATAGCACTGTATACCATATACTAGAATCACTAATGGTACTATACATTTTGTTATAGCCCAGTGAAGTGGGATCATGATGTAGGATAGACATACAGACAAGCACTGGCCTATCATAGCACTGTGTACCATATACTAGAATCACTAGTGGTACTATACATTTTGTAATAGCCCAGTGAAGTGGGACCATGATCATGATGAAGCATACGTACAGACAAACTCTGGTCTATCATAGCACTGTATACCATTTACTAGAGGTCATTCGTGGTGCTATACATTTTGTTGTAGCTCACAGAAGGCGGATCATGATCATGATAAAGGATGGAAACACAGATAAGCTCTGGTCTATCATAGCACTGTATACCATTTACTAGAGGCCACTCGTGGTGCTATACATTTTGTTGCAGCCCAGTGAAGTGGGACCATGATCATGATAAAGGATAGACACACAGATAAGCTCTGGTCTTTCATAGCACTGTATACCATTTACTAGAGGTTACTAGTGGTGCTATACATTTTGTTGCAGGCCAGTGAAGGGGGACCATGATCATGATAAAGGATAGACACACAGATAAGCTCTGGTCTATCACAGCACTGTATACCATTTACTAGAGGTCACTCGTGGTGCTATACATTTTGTACAGCCCAGTGAAGTGGGACCATGATCATGATGAAGCATACGTATAGACAAACTCTGGCCTATCATTGCACTGTATACCATATACTAGAATCACTAGTGGTACTATACATTTTGTTATAGCCCAGTGAAGTGGGAAAAAAAAAAAAAAAAAAATTGAGTTTTATTTATGGACGCTCTTTAACTACTATGGTTCTTAGCGTCCCATTCTATATTGGGCGTGAAACACCTGTAATTTTGCTCAGAGGCCTCTTTATCAGGCTTGAGGTTCTTTTACGTGCCGTAAATCTACGACACGGGACCACCGGCTTTACTTCCCTTCCGAAGGAAGCCGTGCTAACGATTTTTACGCCCGAAAAAATCCATCGCCCTCCGCCGGGTTTGAACCCGCGACCTTGGGAACTAGAGGCTAGCACGGTACCACCAGTCCACGGAGGACGACGACATGTGAAGTGGGACCATGATCATGATGAAGGATACGTACAGACAAACTCTGGCCTATCATAGCACTGTGTACCATATACTAAAATCACTAGTGGTACTATACATTTTGTTATAGCCCAGTGAAGTGGGACCATGATGAAGGATACGTACAGACAAACTCTGGCCTATCATATTACTGTGTACCATATACTAGAATCACTAGTGGTACCATACATTTTGTTATAGCCCAGTGAAGTGGGACCATGATCATGATGAAGGATATGTACAGACAAACTCTGGCCTATCATAGCACTGTATACCATATACTAGAATCACTAGTGGTACTATACATTTTGTTATAGCCCAGTGAAGTGGGACCATGATCATTATGAAGGATATGTACAGCTAAACTCTGCCCTATCATAATACTGTATACCATATACTAGAATCACTAGTGGTACTATACATTTTGTTATGACCCAGTGAAGTGGGACCATGATCATTATGAAGGATATGTACAGGCAAACTCTGGCCTATCATAGCCCTGTATACCATATACTAGAATCACTAGTGATACTATACATTTTGTTATAGCCCAGTGAAGTGGGACCATGATCATGATGTAGCATACGTACAGACAAACTCTGGCCTATCATAGCACTGTATACCATATACTAGAATCACTAGTGGTACTATACATTTTGTTATAGCCCAGTGAAGTTGGACCATGACCATGATGAAGCATACGTACAGACAAACTCCGGATTATCATAGCACTGTAAACCATATACTAGAATCACTAGTGGTACTATACATTTTGTTATAGCCCAGTGAAGTGGGACCATTATCATGATGAAGCATACGTACAGACAAACTCTGGCCTATCATAGCACTGTATACCATATACTAGAATCACTAGTGGTACTATACATTTTGTTATGGCCCAGTGAAGTGGGACCATGATGAAGCATACGTACAGACAAACTCTGGCCTATCATAGCACTGTGTACCATATACTAGAATCACTGGTGGTACTATAGATTTTGTTATGGCCCAGTGAAGTGGGACCATGATGAAGGATATGTACAGACAAACTCTGGCCTATCATAGCACTGTGTACTATATACTAAAGTCACTAGTGGTACTATACATTTTGATATGGCCCAGTGAAGTGGGACCAAGATGAAGGATACGTACAGAAAAACTCTGGCCTATCACAGCACTGTGTACCATATACTAGAATCACTAATGGTACTATACATTTTTTTATGGCCCAGTGAAGTGGGACAATGACCATGATGAAGGATACGTACAGACAAACTCTGGCCTATCATAGCACTGTGTACCATATACTAGTATCACTAGTGGTACCATACATTTTGTTATAGCCCAGTGAAGTGGGTCCATGATGAAGGATACATACAGACAAACTCTGGCCTATCATAGCACTGTGTACCATATACTAAAATCATTAGTGGTACTATACATTTTGTTATAGCCCAGTGAAGTGGGCCCATGATCATGATGAAGCATACGTACAGACAAACTCTGGCCTATCATAGCACTGTATACCATATACTAGAATCACTAGTGGTACTATACATTTTGTTATAGCCCAGTGAAGTGGGATCATGATGAGGTATAGACATACAGACAAGCTCTGGCCTATCATAGCACTGTGTACCATATACTAGAATCACTAGTGGTACTATACATTTTGTTATGGCCCAGTGAAGTGGGACCATGATGAAGGATATGTACAGACAAACTCTGGCCTATCATAGCACTGTGTACCATATACTAGAATCACTAGTGGTACTTTACATTTTGTTATAGCCCAGTGAAGTGGGACCATGATGAAGGATATGTACAGACAAACTCTGGCCTATCATAGCACTGTATACCATATACTAGAATCACTAGTGGTACTATACATTTTGTTATAGCCCAGTGAAGTGGGACCATGATCATGATGAAGCATACGTACAGACAAACTCTGGCCTATCATAGCACTGTATACCATATACTAGAATCACTAGTGGTACTATACATTTTGTTATAGCCCAATGAAGTGGGCCCATGATCATGATGAAGCATACGTACAGACAAACTGTGGCCTATCAAAGCACTGTATACCATATACTAGAATCACTAGTGGTACTATACATTTTGTTTTAGCCCAGTGAAGTGGGATCATGATGAAGGATAGACATACAGACAAGCTGTGGCCTATCAAAGCACTGTATACCATATACTAGAATCACTAGTAGTACTATACATTTTGTTTTAGCCCAGTGAAGTGGGATCATGATGAAGGATAGACATACAGACAAGCTGTGGCCTATCAAAGCACTGTATACCATATACTAGAATCACTAGTGGTACTATACATTCTGTTGAGCCCAGTGAAGTGGGATCATGATGAAGGATAGACATAAAGACAAGCTCTGGCCTATCATAGCACTGTATACCATATACTAGAATCACTAGTGGTACTATACATTTTGTTATAGCCCAGTGAAGTGGGAACATGCTGAAGGATAAACATACAGACAAGCTCTGGCCTATCATAGCACTGTATACCATATACTAAAATCACTAGTGGTACTATACATTTTGTTATAGCTCAATGAAGTGGGATCATGATGAAGGATAGACATACTTACAAGCTCTGGCCTATCATAGCACTGTATACCATATACTAGAATCACTAGTGGTACTATACATTTTGTTATAGCCCAGTGAAGTGGGATCATGATGAAGGATAGACATACTTACAAGCTCTGGCCTATCATAGCACTGTATACCATATACTAGAATCACTAGTGGTACTATACATTTTGTTATAGCCCAGTGAAGTGGGATCATGATGAAGGATAGACATACTTACAAGCTCTGGCCTATCATAGCACTGTATACCATATACTAGAATCGCTAGTGGTACTATACATTTTGTTATAGCCCAGTGAAGTGGGAACATGCTGAAGGATAGACATACTTACAAGCTCTGGCCTATCATAGCACTGTATACCATTTACTAGAATCACTAGTGGTACTATACATTTTGTTATAGCCCAGTGAAGTGGGAACATGCTGAAGGATAAACATACTGACAAGCTCTGGCCTATCATAGCACTGTATACCATATACTAAAATCACTAGTGGTACTATACATTTTGTTATAGCTCAATGAAGTGGGATCATGATGAAGGCTGGACACACAGACAAGCTCTGGTCTATCATAGCACTGTATACCATTTACTAAAGGACACTTGTGGTGCTGTACATTTCGTTATAGCCCAGTGAAGTGGGATCATGATGAAGGATAGACACACAGATAAGCTCTGGTCTATCATAGCACTGAATACCATTTACTAGAGGTTATTAGTGGTACTATACATTTTGTTGTAGCCCAATGAAGTGGGACCATGATCATGATGACGGATAGACACACAAATAAGTTCTGGTCTATCACAGCACTGAATACCATTTACTAGAGGTTATTAGTGGTACTATACATTTTGTTACAGTCCAATGAAGTGGGACCATGATCATGATGACGGATAGACACACAAATAAGTTCTGGTCTATCATAGCACTGAATACCATTTACTAGAGGTCACTAGTGGTACTATACATTTTGTTGTAGCCCAATGAAGTGGGATCATGATCATGATGAGGGATAGACACACAGATAAGCTCTGGTCTATCATAGCACTAAATACCATTTACTAGAGGTTATTAGTGGTACTATACACTTTGTTACAGTCCAATGAAGTGGGATCATGATCATGATGACGGATAGACACACAAATAAGTTCTGGTCTATCATAGCACTGAATACCATTTACTAGAGGTCACTAGTGGTACTATACATTTTGTTGTAGCCCAATGAAGTGGGATCATGATCATGATGATGGATAGACACACAAATAAGCTCTGGTCTATCATAGCACTAAATACCATTTACTAGAGGTTATTAGTGGTGCTATACATTTTGTTGTAGCCCAGTGAAGTGGGATCATGATCATGATGATGGATAGACACACAAATAAGCTCTGATCTATCACAGCACAGTATACCATTTACTAGAGGTCACTAGTGGTACTAAAACATTTTGTTGTAGCCCAGTGATCATGATCATGATCATGATGATGGATACACACAAATAAGCTCTGGTCTATCATAGCACTGTATATCATCTACTAGAGGTCACTAGTGGTACTATATATTTTGTTGTAGCCCAGAGAAGGGGGACCATATTCATGTTTGAAGGATAGACACTCACATAAGCTCTGGTCTATCATAGCACAGTATACCATTTACTAGAAGTCACAAGTGGTACTAAAACATTTTGTTGTAGCCCATTGAAGGGGGACCATGATCATGATGGATGAACATACAAATAAGCTTTGGTCTATCATAGCACTGTATACCAACTACTAGATGTCAATAGTGGTACTATACATTTTGTTGTAGCCCAATGAAGTAGGATCATGATCATGATGATGGACAGACACACAGATAAGCTCTGGTCTATCATAGCACTGAATACCATTTACTAGAGGTTATTAGTGGTGCTATACATTTTGTTGTAGCCCAGTGAAGTGGGATCATGATCATGATGATGGATAGACATACAAATAAGCTCTGGTCTATCATAGCACTAAATACCATTTACTAGAGGTTATTAGTGGTGCTATACATTTTGTTGTAGCCCAATGATGTGGGATCATGATCATGATGATGGATAGACACACAGATAAGCTCTGGTCTATCATAACACTGAATGACATTTACTAGAGGTTATTAGTGGTGCTATACATTTTGTTGTAGCCCAGTGAAGTGGGATCATGATCATGATGATGGATAGACACACAAATAAGCTTTGGTCTATCATAGCACTGTATTAGTGGAGGTTATTAGTGGTGCTATACATTTTGCTATAGCCCTGTGAAGAGGGACCATGATCATGATGAAGGATAGACACACAAATAAGCTCTGGTCTATCATAGCACTGTATACCATTTACTAGAAGTTATTAGTGGTGCTATACATTTTGTTGTAGCCCAGTGAAGTGGGATCATGATCATGATGATGGATAGACACACAAATAAGCTCTGGTCTATCATAGCACTGAATACCATTTACTAGAGGTTATAAGTGGTGCTATACATTTTGTTGTAGCCCAGTGAAGTGGGATCATGATCATGAAGATGGATAGACACACAAATAAGCTCTGGTCTATCATAGCACTGTATACCATTTACTAGAGGTCACTAGTGGTACTATACATTTTGTTGTAGCCCAGTGAAGTGCGATCATGATCATGATAATGGATTGACACACAGATAAGCTCTAGTCTATCATAGCACCGAATACCATTTACTAGAGGTCACTAGTGGTACTATACATTTTGTTGTAGCCCGGTTAAGTGTGATCATGATCATGATGATGGATAGACACACAGATAAGCTCTGGTCTATCACAGCACTAAATACCATTTACTAGAGGTTATTAGTGGTGCTATACATTTTGTTGTAGCCCAGTGAAGTGGGATCATGATCATGATGATGGACAGACACACAGATAAGCTCTGGTCTATCATAGCACTGTATACCATTTACTAGAAGTTATTAGTGGTGCTATACATTTTGTTGTAGCCCAGTGAAGTGGGATCATGATCATGATGATGGACAGACAAACAGATAAGCTCTGGTCTATCATAGCACTGTATAACATTTACTAGAAGTTATTAGTGGTGCTATACATTTTGTTGTAGCCCAGTGAAGTGGGATCATGATCATGATGATGGACAGACACACAAATAAGCTCTGGTCTATCATAGCACTGAATACCATTTACTTGAGGTCACTAGTGGTACTATACATTTTGTTGTAGCCCAGTGAAGTGGGATCATGATCATGATGATGGATAGACACACAAATAAGCTCTGGTCTATCACAGCACTGTATACCATTTACTAGAGGTTATAAGTGGTGCTATACATTTTGTTGTAGCCCAGTGAAGGGGGATCATGATCATGAAGATGGATAGACACACAAATAAGCTCTGGTCTATCATAGCACTGTATACCATATACTAGAATCACTAGTGGTACTATACATTTTGTTATAGCCCAGTGAAGTGGGCCCATGATCATGATGAAGCATACGTACAGACAAACTGTGGCCTATCATAGCTCTGTGTACCATATACTAGAATCACTAGTGGTACTATACATTTTGTTATAGCCCAGTAAAGTGGGACCATGATCATGATGAAGCATACGTACAGACAAACTCTGGCCTATCATAGCACTGTATACCATATACTAGAATCACTTGTGGTACTATACATTTTGTTGTAGCCCAGTGAAGTGGGATCATGATGAAGGATAGACATAAAGTCAAGCTCTGGCCTATCATAGTACTGTATACCATATACTAAAATCACTAGTGGTACTATACATTTTGTTATAGCTCAATGAAGTGGGATCATGATGAAGGCTGGACACACAGATAAGCTCTGGTCTGTCATAGCACTGAATACCATTTACTAGAGGTTATTAGTGGTACTATACATTTTGTTGTAGCCCAATGAAGTGGGACCATGATCATGACGACGGATAGACACACAAATAAGTTCTGGTCTATCATAGCACTGAATACCATTTACTAGAGGTTATTGGTGGTACTATATAGTTTGTTACAGTCCAATGAAGTAGGACCATGATCATGATGACGGATAGACACACAAATAAGTTCTGGTCTATCATAGCACTGAATACCATTTACTAGAGGTCACTAGTGGTACTATTCATTTTGTTGTAGCCCAATGACGTAGGATCATGATCATGATGATGGACAGACACACAGATAAGCTCTGGTCTATCATAGCACTGGATACCATTTACTAGAGGTTATTAGTGGTGCTATACATTTTGTTGTAGCCCAGTAAAGTGGGATCATGATCATGATGATGGATAGACACACAAATAAGCTCTAGTCTATCATAGCACTAAATACCATTTACTAGAGGTTATTAGTGGTGCTATACATTTTGTTGTAGCCCAATGAAGTGGGATCATGATCATGATGATGGATAGACACACAGATAAGCACTGGTCTATCATAGCACTGAATGCCATTTACTAGAGGTTATTAGTGGTGCTATTCATTTTGTTGTAGCCCAGTGAAGTGGGATCATGATCATGATGAAGGATAGACACACAGATAAGCACTGGTCTATCATAGCACTGAATGCCATTTACTAGAGGTTATTAGTGGTGCTATTCATTTTGTTGTAGCCCAGTGAAGTGGGATCATGATCATGATGAAGGATAGACACACAGATAAGCACTGGTCTATCATAGCAGTGAATGCCATTTACTAGAGGTTATTAGTGGTGCTATACATTTTGTTGTAGCCCAGTCAAGTGGGAACATGATCATGATGAAGGATAGACACACAGATAAGCACTGGTCTATCATAGCACTGAATGCCATTTACTACAGGTTATTAGTGGTGCTATACATTTTGTTGTAGCCCAGTGAAGTGGGATCATGATCATGATGATGGATAGACACACAAATAACCTTTGGTCTATCATAGCACTGTATACCATTTAGTGGAGGTTATTAGTGGTGCTATACATTTTGTTATAGCCCAGTGAAGAGGGACCATGATCATGATGAAGGATAGACACACAAATAAGCTCTGGTCTATCATAGCACTGTATACCATTTACTAGAAGTTATTAGTGGTGCTATATATTTTGTTGTAGCCCAATGAAGTGGGATCATGATCATGATGATGGATAGACACACAAATAAGCTCTGGTCTATCATAGCACTGAATACTATTTACTAGAGGTCACTAGTGGTACTATACATTTTGTTGTAGCCCAGTGAAGTGGCATCATGATCATGATGATGGATAGACACACAAATAAGCTCTGGTCTATCACAGCACTGTATACCATTTACTAGAGGTTATAAGTGGTGCTATACATTTTGTTGTAGCCCAGTGAAGTGCGATCATGATCTTGATAATGGATTGACACACAGATAAGCTCTAGTCTATCATAGCACTGAATACCATTTACTAGAGGTCACTAGTGGTACTATACATTTTGTTGTAGCCCAGTTAAGTGTGATCATGATCATGATGATGGATAGACACACAGATAAGCTCTGGTCTATCACAGCACTGTATACCGGTTACTAGAGGTCACTAATGGTACTAAAACATTTTGTTGTAGCCCAGTGAAAGGGTACCATGATCATGATGATGGATAGACACACAAATAAGCTCTGTTCTATCACAGCACTTTATACCGTTTACTAGAGGTCACTAATGGTACTAAAACATTTTGTTGTAGCCCAGTGAAGGGGCACCATGATCATGATGATGGATAGACACACAAATAAGCTCTGATCTATCACAGCACAGTATACCATTTACTAGAGGTCACTAGTGGTACTAAAACATTTTGTTGTAACACAGTGATCATGATCATGATCATGATGATGGATAGACACACAAATAAGCTCTGGTCTATCATAGCACTGTATATCATCTACTAGAGGTCACTAGTGGTACTATATATTTTGTTGTAGCCCAGTGAAGGGGGACCATGATCATGTTTGAAGGATAGACACTCACATAAGCTCTGGTCTATCATAGCACAGTATACCATTTACTAGAAGTCACTAGTGGTACTAAAACATTTTGTTGTAGCCCAGTGAAGGGGGACCATGATCATGATGGATAGACACACAAATAAGCTTTGGTCTATCATAGCACTGTATACCTTCACCTAGATGTCAATAGTGGTACTATACATTTTGTTGTAGCCCAGTGAAGGGGGACCATGATCATGTTTGAAGAAATGACACACACATAAGCTCTGGTCTATCACAGCACTGTATACCACTTACTAGAGGTCACTAGTGTTACTATACATTTTGTTGTAGCCCAGAGAAGGGGAACCTTGATCATGTTAGAAGGATAGACACACACACATAAGCTTGTATACCACCCACTAGAGGTCACTAGTGGTACTAAAACATTTTGTTGTAGCCCAGTGAAGGGGGACCATGATCAAGATGATGGATAGACACACAAATAAGCTCTGGTCTATCATAACACTGAATACCATTTACTAGAGGTTATTAGTGGTGCTATACATTTTGTTATAGCCCAGTGAAGAGGGACCATGATCATGATGAAGGATAGACACACAAATAAGCTCTGGTCTATCATAGCACTGTATACCATTTACTAGAAGTTATTAGTGGTGCTATATATTTTGTTGTAGCCCAATGAAGTGGGATCATGATCATGATGATGGATAGACACACAAATAAGCTCTGGTCTATCATAGCACTGTATACCATTTAGTGGAGGTTATTAGTGGTGCTATACATTTTGTTATAGCCCAGTGAATAGGGACCATGATCATGATGAAGGATAGACACACAAATAAGCTCTGGTCTATCATAGCACTGTATACCATTTAGTGGAGGTTATTAGTGGTGCTATACATTTTGTTATAGCCCAGTGAAGAGGGACCATGATCATGATGAAGGATAGACACACAAATAAGCTCTGGTCTATCATAGCACTGTATACCATTTACTAGAAGTTATTAGTGGTGCTATATATTTTGTTGTAGCCCAATGAAGTGGGATCATGATCATGATAATGGATAGACACACAAATAAGCTCTGGTCTATCATAGCACTGAATACCATTTACTAGAGGTCACTAGTGGTACTATACATTTTGTTGTAGCCCAGTGAAGTGGGATCATGATCATGATGATGGATAGACACACAAATAAGCTCTGGTCTATCACAGCACTCTATACCATTTACTAGAGGTTATAAGTGGTGCTATACATTTTGTTGTAGCCCAGTGAAGTGGGATCATGAACATGAAGATGGATAGACACACAAATAAGCTCTGGTCTATCATAGCACTGTATACCATTTACTAGAGGTCACTAGTGGTACTATACATTTTGTTGTAGCCCAGTGAAGTGCGATCATGATCTTGATAATGGATGGACACACAGATAAGCTCTAGTCTATTATAGCACTGAATACCATTTACTAGAGGTCACTAGTGGTACTATACATTTTGTTGTAGCCCAGTTAAGTGTGATCATGATCATGATGATGGATAGACACACAGATAAGCTCTGGTCTATCACAGCACTGTATACCGGTTACTAGAGGTCACTAATGGTACTAAAACATTTTGTTGTAGCCCAGTGAAGGGGTACCATGATCATAATGATGGATAGACACACAAATAAGCTCTGTTCTATCACAGCACTTTATACCGTTTACTAGAGGTCACTAATGCTACTAAAACATTTTGTTGTAGCCCAGTGAAGGGGCGCCGTGATCATGATGATGGATAGACACACAAATAAGCTCTGATCTATCACAGCACAGTATACCATTTACTAGAGGTCACTAGTGGTACTAAAACATTTTGTTGTAACACAGTGATCATGATCATGATCATGATGATGGATAGACACACAAATAAGCTCTGGTCTATCATAGCACTGTATATCATCTACTAGAGGTCACTAGTGGTACTATATATTTTGTTGTAGCCCAGTGAAGGGGGACCATGATCATGTTTGAAGGATAGACACTCACATAAGCTCTGGTCTATCATAGCACAGTATACCATTTACTAGAAGTCACTAGTGGTACTAAAACATTTTGTTGTAGCCCAGTGAAGGGGGACCATGATCATGATGGATAGACACACAAATAAGCTTTGGTCTATCATAGCACTGTATACCTTCTACTAGATGTCAATAGTGGTACTATACATTTTGTTGTAGCCCAGTGAAGGGGGACCATGATCATGTTTGAAGAAATGACACACACATAAGCTCTGGTCTATCATAGCACTGTATACCACTTACTAGAGGTCACTAGTGTTACTATACATTTTGTTGTAGCCCAGAGAAGGGGAACCTTGATCATGTTTGAAGGATAGACACACACACATAAGCTCTGGTCTATCATATCACTGTATACCACCCACTAGAGGTCACTAGTGGTACTAAAACATTTTGTTGTAGCCCAGTGAAGGGGGACCATGATCAAGATGATGGATAGAGACACAAATAAGCTCTGGTCTATCATAGCACTGTAAACTATCTACTAGAGGTCACTAGTGGTGCTATACATTTTGTTGTAGCTCAGTGAAGGCGGATCATGATCATGAACATGATAAAGGATGGACACACAGATAAGCTCTGCTCTATCATAGCACTGTATACCATTTACTAGAGGTCACTCGTGGTGCTATACATTTTCTTGTAGCTCAGTGAAGGCGGATCATGATCATGATAAAGGATGGACACATAGATAAGCTCTGGTCTATCATAGCACTGTATACCATTTACTAGAGGTCACTTGTGGTGCTATACATTTTGTTGTAGCTCAGTGAAGGCAGATCATGATCATGATAAAGGATGGAAACACAGATAAGCTCTGGTCTATCATAGCACTGTATACCATTTACTAGAGGTCACTCGTGGTGCTATACATTTTGTTGCAGCCCAGTGAAGTGGGACCATGATCATGATAAAGGATAGACACACAGATAAGCTCTGGTCTTTCATAGCACTGTATACCATTTACTAGAGGTTACTAGTGGTGCTATACATGTTGTTACAGGCCAGTGAAGGGGGACCATGATCATGATAAAGGATGGAAACACAGATAAGCTCTGGTCTATCATAGCACTGTATACCATTTACTAGAGGTTACTAGTGGTGCTATACATTTTGTTACAGCCCAGTGAAGTGGGACCATGATCATGATAAAGGATGGAAACACAGATAAGCTCTGGTCTATCATAGCACTGTATACCATTTACTAGAGGTCACTCGTGGTGCTATACATGTTGTTACAGGCCAGTGAAGGGGGACCATGATCATGATAAAGGATAGACACACAGATAAGCTCTGGTCTATCATCGTACTGTATACCATTTACTAGAGGTTACTAGTGGTGCTATACATTTTGTTGCAGGCCAGTGAAGGGGGACCATGATCATGATAAAGGATAGACACACAGATAAGCTCTGGTCTATCATAGCACTGTATACCATTTACTAGAGGTCACACGTGGTGCTATACATTTTGTTGCAGCCCAGTGAAGTGGGACCATGATCATGATGAAGTATACGTACAGACAAACTCTGGCCTATCATAGCACTGTATACCATATACTAGAATCACTAGTGGTACTATACATTTTGTTATAGCCCAGTGAAGTGGGACCATGATCATGATGAAGCATACATACAGACAAACTCTGGCCTATCATAGCACTGTATACCATATACTAGAATCACTAGTGGTACTATACATTTTGTTATAGCTCAGAGAAGTGGGACCATGATCATGATGAAGCATACATACAGACAAACTCTGGCCTATCACAGCACTGTGTACCATATACTAGAATCACTAGTGGTACTATACATTTTGTTATAGCCCAGTGAAGTGGGACCATGATGAAGGATACGTACAGACAAACTCTGGCCTATCATGGCATTGTATACCATACACTAGAATCACTAGTGGTACTATACATTTTGTTATAGCCCAGTGAAGTGGGACCATGATGAAGGATACGTAGAGACAAACTCTGGTGTATCATAGCATTGTATACCATATACTAGAATCACTAGTGGTACTATACATTTTGTTATAGCCCAGTGAAGTGGGACCATGATCATGATGAAGGATACGTACAGACAAACTCTGGCCTATCATAGCATTGTATACCATATACTAGAATCACTAGTGGTACTATACATTTTGTTATAGCCCAGTGAAGTGGGACCATGATGAAGGATACGTACAGACAAACTCTGGCCTATCATAGCATTGTATACCATATACTAGAATCACTAGTGGTACTATACATTTTGTTATAGCCCACTGAAGTGGGACCATGACCATGATGATGGACAGACACATGATAAGCTCTGGTCTATCATAGCACTGAATACCATTTACTAGAGGTTATTAGTGGTGCGATACATTTTGTTGTAGCCCAGTGAAGTGGGATCATGATCATGATGATGGATAGACACACAAAAAAGCTCTGGTCTATCATAGCACTAAATACCATTTACTAGAGGTTATTAGTGGTGCTATACATTTTGTTGTAGCCCAATGAAGTGGGATCATGATCATGATGATGGATAGACACACAGATAAGCTCTGGTCTATCATAACACTGAATACCGTTTACTAGAGGTTATTAGTGGTGCTATACATTTTGTTGTAGCCCAGGGAAGTGGGATCATGATCATGATGAAGGATAGACACACAGATAAGCACTGGTCTATCATAGCACTGAATGCCATTTACTAGAGGTTATTAGTGGTGCTATACATTTTGTTGTAGCCCAGTGAATTGGGATCATGATCATGATGATGGATAGACACACAAATAAGCTTTGGTCTATCATAGCACTGAATACCATTTACTAGAGGTTATTAGTGGTGCTATACATTTTGTTATAGCCCAGTGAAGAGGGACCATGATCATGATGAAGGATAGACACACAAATAAGCTCTGGTCTATCATAGCACTGTATACCATTTACTAGAAGTTATTAGTGGTGCTATATATTTTGTTGTAGCCCAATGAAGTGGGATCATGCTCATGATGATGGATAGACACACAAATAAGCTCTGGTCTATCATAGCACTGTATACCATTTAGTGGAGGTTATTAGTGGTGCTATACTTTTTGTTATAGCCCTGTGAAGAGGGACCATGATCATGATGAAGGATAGACACACAAATAAGCTCTGGTCTATCATAGCACTGTATACCATTTAGTGGAGGTTATTAGTGGTGCTATACATTTTGTTATAGCCCAGTGAAGAGGGACCATGATCATGATGAAGGATAGACACACAAATAAGCTCTGGTCTATCATAGCACTGTATACCATTTACTAGAAGTTATTAGTGGTGCTATATATTTTGTTGTAGCCCAATGAAGTGGGATCATGATCATGATGATGGATAGACACACAAATAAGCGCTGGTCTATCATAGCACTAAATACCATTTACTAGAGGTCACTAGTGGTACTATACATTTTGTTGTAGCCCAGTGAAGTGGGATCATGATCATGATGATGGATAGACACACAAATAAGCTCTGGTCTATCACAGCACTCTATACCATTTACTAGAGGTTATAAGTGGTGCTATACATTTTGTTGTAGCCCAGTGAAGTGGGATCATGATCATGATGATGGATAGACACACAAATAAGCTCTGGTCTATCACAGCACTCTATACCATTTACTAGAGGTTATAAGTGGTGCTATACATTTTGTTGTAGCCCAGTGAAGTGGGATCATGAACATGAAGATGGATGGAGACACAAATAAGCTCTGGTCTATCATAGCACTGAATACCATTTACTAGAGGTCACTAGTGGTACTATACATATTGTTGTAGCCCTGTTAAGTGTGATCATGATCATGATGATGGATAGACACACAGATAAGCTCTGGTCTATCACAGCACTGTATACCGGTTACTAGAGGTCACTAATGGTACTAAAACATTTTGTTGTAGCCCAGTGAAGGGGTACCATGATTATGATGATGGATAGACACACAAATAAGCTCTGTTCTATCACTGCACTTTATACCGTTTACTAGAGGTCACTAATGGTACTAACACATTTTGTTGTAGCCCAGTGAAGGGGCACCATGATCATGATGATGGATAGACACACAAATAAGCTCTGATCTATCACAGCACAGTATACCATTTACTAGAGGTCACTAGTGGTACTAAAACATTTTGTTGTAACACAGTGATCATGATCATGATCATGATGATGGATAGACACACAAATAAGCTCTGGTCTATCATAGCACTGTATATCATCTACTAGAGGTCACTAGTGGTTCTATATATTTTGTTGTAGCCCAGTGAAGGGGGACCATGATCATGTTTGAAGGATAGACACTCACATAAGCTCTGGTCTATCATAGCACAGTATACCATTTACTAGAAGTCACTAGTGGTACTAAAACATTTTGTTGTAGCCCAGTGAAGGGGGACCATGATCATGATGGATAGACACACAAATAAGCTTTGGTCTATCATAGCACTGTATACCTTCTAATAGATGTCAATAGTGGTACTATACATTTTGTTGTAGCCCAGTGAAGGGGGACCATGATCATGTTTGAAGAAATGACACCAACATAAGCTCTGGTCTATCATAGCACTGTATACCACTTACTAGAGGTCACTAGTGTTACTATACATTTTGTTGTAGCCCAGAGAATGGGAACCTTGATCATGTTTGAAGGATAGACACACACACATAAGCTCTGGTCTATCATATCACTGTATACCACCCACTAGAGGACACTAGTGGTACTAAAACATTTTGTTGTAGCCCAGTGAAATGGGACCATGATCAAGATGATGGATAGAGACACAAATAAGCTCTGGTCTATCATAGCATTGTAAACTATCTACTAGAGGTCACAAGTGGTGCTATACATTTTGTTGTAGCTCAGTGAAGGCGGATCATGATCATGATCATGATAAAGGATGGACACACAGATAAGCTCTGCTCTACCATAGCACTGTATACCATTTACTAGAGGTCACTCGTGGTGCTATACATTTTCTTGTAGCTCAGTGAAGGCGGATCATGATCATGATAAAGGATGGACACACAGATAAGCTCTGGTCTATCATAGCACTGTATACCATTTACTAGAGGTCACTTGTGGTGCTATACATTTTGTTGTAGCTCAGTGAAGGCGGATCATGATCATGATAAACGATGGAAACACAGATAAGCTCTGGTCTATCATAGCACTGTATACCATTTACTAGAGGTCACTCGTGGTGCTATACATTTTGTTGCAGCCCAGTGAAGTGGGACCATGATCATGATAAAGGATAGACACACAGATAAGCTCTGGTCTTTCATAGCACTGTATACCATTTACTAGAGGTTACTAGTGGTGCTATACATGTTGTTACAGGCCAGTGAAGGGGGACCATGATCATGATAAAGGATGGAAACACAGATAAGCTCTGGTCTATCATAGCACTGTATACCATTTACTAGAGGTTACTAGTGGTGCTATACATTTTGTTGCAGCCCAGTGAAGTGGGACCATGATCATGATGAAGCATACGTACAGACAAACTCTGGCCTATCATAGCACTGTATACCATTACTAGAATCACTAGTGGTACTATACATTTTGTTATAGCCCAGTGAAGTGGGACCATGATCATGATGAAGCATACATACAGACAAACTCTGGCCTATCATAGCACTGTATACCATATACTAGAATCACTAGTGGTACTATACATTTTGTTATAGCTCAGAGAAGTGGGACCATGATCATGATGAAGCATACATACAGACAAACTCTGGCCTATCACAGCACTGTGTACCATATACTAGAATCACTAGTGGTACTATACATTTTGTTATAGCCCAGTGAAGTGGGACCATGATGAAGGATACGTACAGACAAACTCTGGTGTATCATAGCATTGTATACCATATACTAGAATCACTAGTGGTACTATACATTTTGTTATAGCCCAGTGAAGTGGGACCATGATCATGATGAAGGATACGTACAGACAAACTCTGGCCTATCATAGCATTGTATACCATATACTAGAATCACTAGTGGTACTATACATTTTGTTATAGCCCAGTGAAGTGGGACCATGATGAAGGATACGTACAGACAAACTCTGGCCTATCATAGCATTGTATACCATATACTAGAATCACTAGTGGTACTATACATTTTGATATAGCCCAGTGAAGTGGGATCACGATGAAGGATAGACATAAAGTCAAGCTCTGGCCTATCATAGCACTGTATACCATATACTAAAATCACTAGTGGTACTATACATTTTGTTATAGCTCAATGAAGTGGGATCATGATGAAGGCTGGACACATAGATAAGCTCTGGTCTATCATAGCACTGAATACCATTTACTAGAGGTTATTAGTGGTACTATACATTTTGTTGTAGCCCAATGAAGTGGGACCATGATCATGACGACGGATAGACACACAAATAAGTTCTGGTCTATCATAGCACTGAATACCATTTACTAGAGGTTATTGGTGGTACTATATAGTTTGTTACAGTCCAATGAAGTGGGACCATGATCATGATGACGGATAGACACACAAATAAGTTCTGGTCTATCATAGCACTGAATACCATTTACTAGAGGTCACTAGTGGTACTATACATTTTGTTGTAGCCCAATGAAGTAGGATCATGATCATGATGATGGACAGACACACAGATAAGCTCTGGTCTATCATAGCACTGAATACCATTTACTAGAGGTTATTAGTGGTGCTATACATTTTGTTGTAGCCCAGTGAAGTGGGATCATGATCATGATGATGGATAGACACACAAATAAGCTCTGGTCTATCATTGCACTAAATACAATTTACTAGAGGTTATTAGTGGTGCTATACATTTTGTTGTAGCCCAATGACGTGGGATCATGATCATGATGATGGATAGACACACAGATAAGCTCTGGTCTATCATAACACTGAATACCATTTACTAGAGGTTATTAGTGGTGGTATACATTTTGTTGTAGCCCAGGGAAGTGGGATCATGATCATGATGAAGGATAGACACACAGATAAGCACTGGTCTATCATAGCACTGAATGCCATTTACTAGAGGTTATTAGTGGTGCTATACATTTTGTTATAGCCCAGTGAAGTGGGACCATGATGAAGGATATGTACAGACAAACTCTGGCCTATCATAGCACTGTGTACCATATACTAGAATCACTAGTGGTACTATACATTTTGTTATAGCCCAGTGAAGTGGGACCATGATCTTGATAAAGCATACGCACAGACAAACTCTGGCCTATCATAGCACTGTATACCATATACTAGAATCACTAGTGGTACTATACATTTTGTTATAGCCCAGTGAAGTGGGACCATGATCATGATGAAGCATACGTACAGACAAACTCTGGCCTATCTAGCACTGTATACCATATACTAGAATCACTAGTGGTACTATACATTTTGTTATGGCCCAGTGAAGTGGGACCATGATCATGATGAAGCATACGTACAGACAAACTCTGGCCTATCATAGCACTGTATACCATACACTAGAATCACTAGTGGTACTATACATTTTGTTATAGCCCAGTGAAGTGGGACCATGATGAAGGATACGTACAGACAAACTCTGGCCTATCATAGCACTGTTTACCATATACTAGAATCACTAGTGGTACTATACATTTTGTTATAGCCCAGTGAAGTGGGACCATGATGAAGGATACGTACAGACAAACTCTGGTGTATCATAGCATTGTATACCATATACTAGAATCACTAGTGGTACTATACATTTTGTTATAGCCCAGTGAAGTGGGACCATGATCATAATGAAGGATACGTACAGACAAACTCTGGCCTATCATAGCATTGTATACCATATACTAGAATCACTAGTGTTACTATACATTTTGTTATAGCCCAGTGAAGTGGGACCATGATGAAGGATACGTACAGACAAACTCTGGCCTATCATAGCATTGTATACCATATACTAGAATCACTAGTGGTACTATACATTTTGATATAGCCCAGTGAAGTGGGATCATGATGAAGGATACGTACAGACAAACTCTGGCCTATCATAGCACTGTGTACCATATACTAGAATCACTAGTGGTACTATACATTTTGTTATAGCCCAGTGAAGTGGGACCATGATGAAGGATACGTACAGACAAACTCTGGCCTATCATAGCATTGTATACCATATACTAGAATCACTAGTGGTACTATACATTTTGTTATAGCCCAGTGAAGTGGGACCATGATGAAGGATATGTACAGACAAACTCTGGCCTATCATAGCACTGTATACCATATACTAGAATCACTAGTGGTACTATACATTTTGTTATAGCCCACTGAAGTGGGACCATGACCATGATGAAGCATACGTACAGACAAACTCCGGCCTATCATAGCACTGTATACCATATACTAGAATCACTAGTGGTACTATACATTTTGTTATAGCCCAGTGAAGTGGGACCATGACCATGATGAAGGATACCTACAGACAAACTCTGGCCTATCATTGCACTGTGTACCATATACTAGAATCACTAGTGGTACTATACATTTTGTTGTAGCCCAATGAAGTAGGATCATGATCATGATGATGGACAGACACACAGATAAGCTCTGGTCTATCATAGCACTGAATACCATTTACTAGAGGTCACTAGTGGTACTAAAACATTTTGTTGTAACACAGTGATCATGATCATGATCATGATGATGGATAGACACACAAATAAGCTCTGGTCTATCATAGCACTGTATATCATCTACTAGAGGTCACTAGTGGTACTATATATTTTGTTGTAGCCCAGTGAAGGGGGACCATGATCATGTTTGAAGGATAGACACTCACATAAGCTCTGGTCTATCATAGCACAGTATACCATTTACTAGAAGTCACTAGTGGTACTAAAACATTTTCTTGTAGCCCAGTGAAGGGGGACCATGATCATGATGGATAGACACACAAATAAGCTTTGGTCTATCATAGCACTGTATACCTTCTACTAGATGTCAATGGTGGTACTATACATTTTGTTGTAGCCCACTGAAGGGGGACCATGATCATGTTTGAAGAAATGGCACACACATAAGCTCTGGTCTATCATAGCACTGTATACCACTTACTAGAGGTCACTAGTGTTACTATACATTTTGTTGTAGCCCAGAGAAGGGGAACCTTGATCATGTTTGATGGATAGACACACACACATAAGCTCTGGTCTATCATATCACTGTATACCACCCACTAGTGGTCACTAGTGGTACTAAAACATTTTGTTGTAGCCCAGTGAAGGGGGACCATGATCAAGATGATGGATAGAGACACAAATAAGCTCTGGTCTATCATAGCACTGTAAACTATCTACTAGAGGTCACTAGTGGTGCTATACATTTTGTTGTAGCTCAGTGAAGGCGGATCATGATCATGATCATGATAAAGGATGGACACACAGATAAGCTCTGCTCTATCATAGCACTGTATACCATTTACTAGAGGTCACTCGTGGTGCTATACATTTTCTTGTAGCTCAGTGAAGGCGGATCATGATCATGATAAAGGATGGACACATAGATAAGCTCTGGTCTATCATAGCACTGTATACCATTTACTAGAGGTCACTTGTGGTGCTATACATTTTGTTGTAGCTCAGTGAAGGCGGATCATGATCATGATAAAGGATGGAAACACAGATAAGCTCTGGTCTATCATAGCACTGTATACCATTTACTAGAGGTCACTCGTGGTGCTATACATTTTGTTGCAGCCCTGTGAAGTGGGACCATGATCATGATAAAGGATAGACACACAGATAAGCTCTGGTCTTTCATAGCACTGTATACCATTTACTAGAGGTTACTAGTGGTGCTATACATGTTGTTACAGGCCAGTGAAGGGGGACCATGATCATGATAAAGGATGGAAACACAGATAAGCTCTGGTCTATCATAGCACTGTATACCATTTACTAGAGGTTACTAGTGGTGCTATACATTTTGTTACAGCCCAGTGAAGTGGGACCATGATCATGATAAAGGATGGAAACACAGATAAGCTCTGGTCTATCATAGCACTGTATACCATTTACTAGAGGTCACTCGTGGTGCTATACATGTTGTTACAGGCCAGTGAAGGGGGACCATGATCATGATAAAGGATAGACACACAGATAAGCTCTGGTCTATCATCGTACAGTATACCATTTACTAGAGGTTACTAGTGGTGCTATACATTTTGTTGCAGGCCAGTGAAGGGGGACCATGATCATGATAAAGGATAGACACACAGATAAGCTCTGGTCTATCATAGCACTGTATACCATTTACTAGAGGTCACACGTGGTGCTATACATTTTGTTGCAGCCCAGTGAAGTGGGACCATGATCATGATGAAGTATACGTACAGACAAACTCTGGCCTATCATAGCACTGTATACCATATACTAGAATCACTAGTGGTACTATACATTTTGTTATAGCCCAGTGAAGTGGGACCATGATCATGATGAAGCATACATACAGACAAACTCTGGCCTATCATAGCACTGTATACCATATACTAGAATCACTAGTGGTACTATACATTTTGTTATAGCTCAGAGAAGTGGGACCATGATCATGATGAAACATACATACAGACAAACTCTGGCCTATCACAGCACTGTGTACCATATACTAGAATCACTAGTGGTACTATACATTTTGTTATAGCCCAGTGAAGTGGGACCATGATGAAGGATACGTACAGACAAACTCTGGCCTATCATGGCATTGTATACCATACACTACAATCACTAGTGGTACTATACATTTTGTTATAGCCCAGTGAAGTGGGACCATGATGAAGGATACGTACAGACAAACTCTGGTGTATCATAGCATTGTATACCATATACTAGAATCACTAGTGGTACTATACATTTTGTTATAGCCCAGTGAAGTGGGACCATGATCATGATGAAGGATACGTACAGACAAACTCTGGCCTATCATAGCATTGTATACCATATACTAGAATCACTAGTGGTACTATACATTTTGTTATAGCCCAGTGAAGTGGGACCATGATGAAGGATACGTACAGACAAACTCTGGCCTATCATAGCATTGTATACCATATACTAGAATCACTAGTGGTACTATACATTTTGTTATAGCCCACTGAAGTGGGACCATGACCATGATGAAGCATACGTACAGACAAACTCCGGCCTATCATAGCACTGTATACCATATACTAGAATCACTAGTGGTACTATACATTTTGTTATAGCCCAGTGAAGTGGGACCATGACCATGATGAAGGATACCTACAGACAAACTCTGGCCTATCATAGCACTGTGTACCATATACTAGAATCACTAGTGGTACTATACATTTTGTTATAGCCCAGTGAAGTGGGACCATGACCATGATGAAGGATACCTACAGACAAACTCTGGCCTATCATAGCACTGTGTACCATATACTAGAATCACTAGTGGTACTATACATTTTGTTGTAGCCCAATGAAGTAGGATCATGATCATGAAGATGGACAGACACACAGATAAGCTCTGGTCTATCATAGCACTGAATACCATTTACTAGAGGTTATTAGTGGTGCTATACATTTTGTTGTAGCCCAATGAAGTGGGATCATGATCATGATGATGGATAGACACACAGATAAGCTCTGGTCTATCATAACACTGAATACCGTTTACTAGAGGTTATTAGTGGTGCTATACATTTTGTTGTAGCCCAGGGAAGTGGGATCATGATCATGATGAAGGATAGACACACAGATAAGCACTGGTCTATCATAGCACTGAATGCCATTTACTAGAGGTTATTAGTGGTGCTATACATTTTGTTATAGCCCAGTGAAGAGGGACCATGTTCATGATGAAGGATAGACACACAAATAAGCTTTGGTCTATCATAGCACTGTATACCATTTACTAGAAGTTATTAGTGGTGCAATATATTTTGTTGTAGCCCAATGAAGTGGGATCATGCTCATGATGATGGATAGACACACAAATAAGCTCTGGTCTATCATAGCACTGTATACCATTTAGTGGAGGTTATTAGTGGTGCTATACATTTTGTTATAGCCCAGTGAAGAGGGACCATGATCATGATGAAGGATAGACACACAAATAAGCTCTGGTCTATCATAGCACTGTATACCATTTACTAGAAGTTATTAGTGGTGCTATATATTTTGTTGTAGCCCAATGAAGTGGGATCATGATCATGATGATGGATAGACACACAAATAAGCGCTGGTCTATCATAGCACTGAATACCATTTACTAGAGGTCACTAGTGGTACTATACATTTTGTTGTAGCCCAGTGAAGTGGGATCATGATCATGATGATGGATAGACACACAAATAAGCTCTGGTCTATCACAGCACTCTATACCATTTACTAGAGGTTATAAGTGGTGCTATACATTTTGTTGTAGCCCAGTGAAGTGGGATCATGAACATGAAGATGGATGGAGACACAAATAAGCTCTGGTCTATCATAGCACTGAATACCATTTACTAGAGGTCACTAGTATTACTATACATTTTGTTGTAGCCCAGTTAAGTGTGATCATGATCATGATGATGGATAGACACACAGATAAGCTCTGGTCTATCACAGCACTGTATACCGGTTACTAGAGGTCACTAATGGTACTAAAACATTTTGTTGTAGCCCAGTGAAGGGGTACCATGATCATGATGATGGATAGACACACAAATAAGCTCTGTTCTATCACAGCACTTTATACCGTTTACTAGAGGTCACTAATGGTACTAACACATGTTGTTGTAGCCCAGTGAAGGGGCACCATGATCATGATGATGGATAGACACACAAATAAGCTCTGATCTATCACAGCACAGTATACCATTTACTAGAGGTCACTAGTGGTACTAAAACATTTTGTTGTAACACAGTGATCATGATCATGATCATGATGATGGATAGACACACAAATAAGCTCTGGTCTATCATAGCACTGTATATCATCTACTAGAGGTCACTAGTGGTTCTATATATTTTGTTGTAGCCCAGTGAAGGGGGACCATGATCATGTTTGAAGGATAGACACTCACATAAGCTCTGGTCTATCATAGCACAGTATACCATTTACTAGAAGTCACTAGTTGTACTAAAACATTTTGTTGTAGCCCAGTGAAGGGGGACCATGATCATGATGGATAGACACACAAATAAGCTTTGGTCTATCATAGCACTGTATACCTTCTACTAGATGTCAATAGTGGTACTATACATTTTGTTGTAGCCCAGTGAAGGGGGACCATGATCATGTTTGAAGAAATGACACCAACATAAGCTCTGGTCTATCATAGCACTGTATACCACTTACTAGAGGTCACTAGTGTTACTATACATTTTGTTGTAGCCCAGAGAATGGGAACCTTGATCATGTTTGAAGGATAGACACACACACATAAGCTCTGGTCTATCATATCACTGTATACCACCCACTAGAGGACACTAGTGGTACTAAAACATTTTGTTGTAGCCCAGTGAAGGGGGACCATGATCAAGATGATGGATAGAGACACAAATAAGCTCTGGTCTATCATAGCATTGTAAACTATCCACTAGAGGTCACTAGTGGTGCTATACATTTTGTTGTAGCTCAGTGAAGGCGGATCATGATCATGATCATGATAAAGGATGGACACACAGATAAGCTCTGCTCTATCATAGCACTGTATACCATTTACTAGAGGTCACTCGTGGTGCTATACATTTTCTTGTAGCTCAGTGAAGGCGGATCATGATCATGATAAAGGATGGACACACAGATAAGCTCTGGTCTATCATAGCACTGTATACCATTTACTAGAGGTCACTTGTGGTGCTATACATTTTGTTGTAGCTCAGTGAAGGCGGATCATGATCATGATAAAGGATGGAAACACAGATAAGCTCTGGTCTATCATAGCACTGTATACCATTTACTAGAGGTCACTCGTGGTGCTATACATTTTGTTGCAGCCCAGTGAAGTGGGACCATGATCATGATAAAGGATAGACACACAGATAAGCTCTGGTCTTTCATAGCACTGTATACCATTTACTAGAGGTTACTAGTGGTGCTATACATGTTGTTACAGGCCAGTGAAGGGGGACCATGATCATGATAAAGGACGGAAACACAGATAAGCTCTGGTCTATCATAGCACTGTATACCATTTACTAGAGGTTACTAGTGGTGCTATACATTTTGTTGCAGCCCAGTGAAGTGGGACCATGATCATGATGAAGCATACGTACAGACAAACTCTGGCCTATCATAGCACTGTATACCTTTACTAGCATCACTAGTGGTACTATACATTTTGTTATAGCCCAGTGAAGTGGGACCATGATCATGATGAAGCATACATACAGACAAACTCTGGCCTATCATAGCACTGTATACCATATACTAGAATCACTAGTGGTACTATACATTTTGTTATAGCTAAGAGAAGTGGGACCATGATCATGATGAAGCATACATACAGACAAACTCTGGCCTATCACAGCACTGTGTACCATATACTAGAATCACTAGTGGTACTATACATTTTGTTATAGCCCAGTGAAGTGGGATCATGATGAAGGATACGTACAGACAAACTCTGGCCTATCATAGCATTGTATACCATATACTAGAATCACTAGTGGTACTATACATTTTGATATAGCCCAGTGAAGTGGGATCATGATGAAGGATACGTACAGACAAACTCTGGCCTATCATAGCACTGTGTACCATATACTAGAATCACTAGTGGTACTATACATTTTGTTATAGCCCAGTGAAGTGGGACCATGATGAAGGATACGTACAGACAAACTCTGGCCTATCATAGCATTGTATACCATATACTAGAATCACTAGTGGTACTATACATTTTGTTATAGCCCAGTGAAGTGGGACCATGATGAAGGATATGTACAGACAAACTCTGGCCTATCATAGCACTGTATACCATATACTAGAATCACTAGTGGTACTATACATTTTGTTATAGCCCACTGAAGTGGGACCATGACCATGATGAAGCATACGTACAGACAAACTCCGGCCTATCATAGCACTGTATACCATATACTAGAATCACTAGTGGTACTATACATTTTGTTATAGCCCAGTGAAGTGGGACCATGACCATGATGAAGGATACCTACAGACAAACTCTGGCCTATCATTGCACTGTGTACCATATACTAGAATCACTAGTGGTACTATACATTTTGTTGTAGCCCAATGAAGTAGGATCATGATCATGATGATGGACAGACACACAGATAAGCTCTGGTCTATCATAGCACTGAATACCATTTACTAGAGGTCACTAGTGGTACTAAAACATTTTGTTGTAACACAGTGATCATGATCATGATCATGATGATGGATAGACACACAAATAAGCTCTGGTCTATCATAGCACTGTATATCATCTACTAGAGGTCACTAGTGGTACTATATATTTTGTTGTAGCCCAGTGAAGGGGGACCATGATCATGTTTGAAGGATAGACACTCACATAAGCTCTGGTCTATCATAGCACAGTATACCATTTACTAGAAGTCACTAGTGGTACTAAAACATTTTGTTGTAGCCCAGTGAAGGGGGACCATGATCATGATGGATAGACACACAAATAAGCTTTGGTCTATCATAGCACTGTATACCTTCTACTAGATGTCAATGGTGGTACTATACATTTTGTTGTAGCCCAGTGAAGGGGGACCATGATCATGTTTGAAGAAATGACACACACATAAGCTCTGGTCTATCATAGCACTGTATACCACTTACTAGAGGTCACTAGTGTTACTATACATTTTGTTGTAGCCCAGAGAAGGGGAACCTTGATCATGTTTGATGGATAGACACACACACATAAGCTCTGGTCTATCATATCACTGTATACCACCCACTAGAGGTCACTAGTGGTACTAAAACATTTTGTTGTAGCCCAGTGAAGGGGGACCATGATCAAGATGATGGATAGAGACACAAATAAGCTCTGGTCTATCATAGCACTGTAAACTATCTACTAGAGGTCACTAGTGGTGCTATACATTTTGTTGTAGCTCAGTGAAGGCGGATCATGATCATGATCATGATAAAGGATGGACACACAGATAAGCTCTGCTCTATCATAGCACTGTATACCATTTACTAGAGGTCACTCGTGGTGCTATACATTTTCTTGTAGCTCAGTGAAGGCGGATCATGATCATGATAAAGGATGGACACATAGATAAGCTCTGGTCTATCATAGCACTGTATACCATTTACTAGAGGTCACTTGTGGTGCTATACATTTTGTTGTAGCTCAGTGAAGGCGGATCATGATCATGATAAAGGATGGAAACACAGATAAGCTCTGGTCTATCATAGCACTGTATACCATTTACTAGAGGTCACTCGTGGTGCTATACATTTTGTTGCAGCCCAGTGAAGTGGGACCATGATCATGATAAAGGATAGACACACAGATAAGCTCTGGTCTTTCATAGCACTGTATACCATTTACTAGAGGTTACTAGTGGTGCTATACATGTTGTTACAGGCCAGTGAAGGGGGACCATGATCATGATAAAGGATGGAAACACAGATAAGCTCTGGTCTATCATAGCACTGTATACCATTTACTAGAGGTTACTAGTGGTGCTATACATTTTGTTACAGCCCAGTGAAGTGGGACCATGATCATGATAAAGGATGGAAACACAGATAAGCTCTGGTCTATCATAGCACTGTATACCATTTACTAGAGGTCACTCGTGGTGCTATACATGTTGTTACAGGCCAGTGAAGGGGGACCATGATCATGATAAAGGATAGACACACAGATAAGCTCTGGTCTATCATCGTACAGTATACCATTTACTAGAGGTTACTAGTGGTGCTATACATTTTGTTGCAGGCCAGTGAAGGGGGACCATGATAATGATAAAGGATAGACACACAGATAAGCTCTGGTCTATCATAGCACTGTATACCATTTACTAGAGGTCACACGTGGTGCTATACATTTTGTTGCAGCCCAGTGAAGTGGGACCATGATCATGATGAAGTATACGTACAGACAAACTCTGGCCTATCATAGCACTGTATACCATATACTAGAATCACTAGTGGTACTATACATTTTGTTATAGCCCAGTGAAGTGGGACCATGATCATGATGAAGCATACATACAGACAAACTCTGGCCTATCATAGCACTGTATACCATATACTAGAATCACTAGTGGTACTATACATTTTGTTATAGCTCAGAGAAGTGGGACCATGATCATGATGATACATACATACAGACAAACTCTGGCCTATCACAGCACTGTGTACCATATACTAGAATCACTAGTGGTACTATACATTTTGTTATAGCCCAGTGAAGTGGGACCATGATGAAGGATACGTACAGACAAACTCTGGCCTATCATGGCATTGTATACCATACACTAGAATCACTAGTGGTACTATACATTTTGTTATAGCCCAGTGAAGTGGGACCATGATGAAGGATACGTACAGACAAACTCTGGTGTATCATAGCATTGTATACCATATACTAGAATCACTAGTGGTACTATACATTTTGTTATAGCCCAGTGAAGTGGGACCATGATCATGATGAAGGATACGTACAGACAAACTCTGGCCTATCATAGCATTGTATACCATATACTAGAATCACTAGTGGTACTATACATTTTGTTATAGCCCAGTGAAGTGGGACCATGATGAAGGATACGTACAGACAAACTCTGGCCTATCATAGCATTGTATACCATATACTAGAATCACTAGTGGTACTATACATTTTGTTATAGCCCACTGAAGTGGGACCATGACCATGATGAAGCATACGTACAGACAAACTCCGGCCTATCATAGCACTGTATACCATATACTAGAATCACTAGTGGTACTATACATTTTGTTATAGCCCAGTGAAGTGGGACCATGACCATGATGAAGGATACCTACAGACAAACTCTGGCCTATCATAGCACTGTGTACCATATACCAGAATCACTAGTGGTACTATACATTTTGTTGTAGCCCAATGAAGTAGGATCATGATCATGATGATGGACAGACACACAGATAAGCTCTGGTCTATCATAGCACTGAATACCATTTACTAGAGGTTATTAGTGGTGCGATACATTTTGTTGTAGCCCAGTGAAGTGGGATCATGATCATGATGATGGATAGACACACAAATAAGCTCTGGTCTATCATAGCACTAAATACCATTTACTAGAGGTTATTAGTGGTGCTATACATTTTGTTGTAGCCCAATGAAGTGGGATCATGATCATGATGATGGATAGACACACAGATAAGCTCTGGTCTATCATAACACTGAATACCGTTTACTAGAGGTTATTAGTGGTGCTATACATTTTGTTGTAGCCCAGGGAAGTGGGATCATGATCATGATGAAGGATAGACACACAGATAAGCACTGGTCTATCATAGCACTGAATGCCATTTACTAGAGGTTATTAGTGGTGCTATACATTTTGTTGTAGCCCAGTGAATTGGGATCATGATCATGATGATGGATAGACACACAAATAAGCTTTGGTCTATCATAGCACTGAATACCATTTACTAGAGGTTATTAGTGGTGCAATATATTTTGTTGTAGCCCAATGAAGTGGGATCATGCTCATGATGATGGATAGACACACAAAAAAGCTCTGGTCTATCATAGCACTGTATACCATTTAGTGAAGGTTATTAGTGGTGCTATACATTTTGTTATAGCCCTGTGAAGAGGGACCATGATCATGATGAAGGATAGACACACAAATAAGCTCTGGTCTATCATAGCACTGTATACCATTTAGTGGAGGTTATTAGTGGTGCTATACATTTTGTTATAGCCCAGTGAAGAGGGACCATGATCATGATGAAGGATAGACACAAATAAGCTCTGGTCTATCATAGCACTGTATACCATTTACTAGAAGTTATTAGTGGTGCTATATATTTTGTTGTAGCCCAATGAAGTGGGATCATGATCATGATGATGGATAGACACACAAATAAGCGCTGGTCTATCATAGCACTGAATACCATTTACTAGAGGTCACTAGTGGTACTATACATTTTGTTGTAGCCCAGTGAAGTGGGATCATGATCATGATGATGGATAGACACACAAATAAGCTCTGGTCTATCACAGCACTCTATACCATTTACTAGAGGTTATAAGTGGTGCTATACATTTTGTTGTAGCCCAGTGAAGTGGGATCATGAACATGAAGATGGATGGAGACACAAATAAGCTCTGGTCTATCATAGCACTGAATACCATTTACTAGAGGTCACTAGTGGTACTATACATTTTGTTGTAGCCCAGTTAAGTGTGATCATGATCATGATGATGGATAGACACACAGATAAGCTCTGGTCTATCACAGCACTGTATACCGGTTACTAGAGGTCACTAATGGTACTAAAACATTTTGTTGTAGCCCAGTGAAGGGGTACCATGATCATGATGATGGATAGACACACAAATAAGCTCTGTTCTATCACAGCACTTTATACCGTTTACTAGAGGTCACTAATGGTACTAACACATTTTGTTGTAGCCCAGTGAAGGCGCACCATGATCATGATGATGGATAGACACACAAATAAGCTCTGATCTATCACAGCACAGTATACCATTTACTAGAGGTCACTAGTGGTACTAAAACATTTTGTTGTAACACAGTGATCATGATCATGATCATGATGATGGATAGACACACAAATAAGCTCTGGTCTATCATAGCACTGTATATCATCTACTAGAGGTCACTAGTGGTTCTATATATTTTGTTGTAGCCCAGTGAAGGGGGACCATGATCATGTTTGAAGGATAGACACTCACATAAGCTCTGGTCTATCATAGCACAGTATACCATTTACTAGAAGTCACTAGTTGTACTAAAACATTTTGTTGTAGCCCAGTGAAGGGGGACCATGATCATGATGGATAGACACACAAATAAGCTTTGGTCTATCATAGCACTATATACCTTCTACTAGATGTCAATAGTGGTACTATACATTTTGTTGTAGCCCAGTGAAGGGGGACCATGATCATGTTTGAAGAAATGACACCAACATAAGCTCTGGTCTATCATAGCACTGTATACCACTTACTAGAGGTCACTAGTGTTACTATACATTTTGTTGTAGCCCAGAGAATGGGAACCTTGATCATGTTTGAAGGATAGACACACACACATAAGCTCTGGTCTATCATATCACTGTATACCACCCACTAGAGGACACTAGTGGTACTAAAACATTTTGTTGTAGCCCAGTGAAGGGGGACCATGATCAAGATGATGGATAGAGACACAAATAAGCTCTGGTCTATCATAGCATTGTAAACTATCTACTAGAGGTCACTAGTGGTGCTATACATTTTGTTGTAGCTCAGTGAAGGCGGATCATGATCATGATCATGATAAAGGATGGACACACAGATAAGCTCTGCTCTATCATAGCACTGTATACCATTTACTAGAGGTCACTCGTGGTGCTATACATTTTCTTGTAGCTCAGTGAAGGCGGATCATGATCATGATAAAGGATGGACACACAGATAAGCTCTGGTCTATCATAGCACTGTATACCATTTACTAGAGGTCACTTGTGGTGCTATACATTTTGTTGTAGCTCAGTGAAGGCGGATCATGATCATGATAAAGAATGGAAACACAGATAAGCTCTGGTCTATCATAGCACTGTATACCATTTACTAGAGGTCACTCGTGGTGCTATACATTTTGTTGCAGCCCAGTGAAGTGGGACCATGATCATGATAAAGGATAGACACACAGATAAGCTCTGGTCTTTCATAGCACTGTATACCATTTACTAGAGGTTACTAGTGGTGCTATACATGTTGTTACAGGCCAGTGAAGGGGGACCATGATCATGATAAAGGATGGAAACACAGATAAGCTCTGGTCTATCATAGCACTGTATACCATTTACTAGAGGTTACTAGTGGTGCTATACATTTTGTTGCAGCCCAGTGAAGTGGGACCATGATCATGATGAAGCATACGTACAGACAAACTCTGGCCTATCATAGCACTGTATACCATTACTAGCATCACTAGTGGTACTATACATTTTGTTATAGCCCAGTGAAGTGGGACCATGATCATGATGAAGCATACATACAGACAAACTCTGGCCTATCATAGCACTGTATACCATATACTAGAATCACTAGTGGTACTATACATTTTGTTATAGCTCAGAGAAGTGGGACCATGATCATGATGAAGCATACATACAGACAAACTCTGGCCTATCACAGCACTGTGTACCATATACTAGAATCACTAGTGGTACTATACATTTTGTTATAGCCCAGTGAAGTGGGACCATGATGAAGGATACGTACAGACAAACTCTAGCCTATCATAGCATTGTATACCATATACTAGAATCACAAGTGGTACTATACATTTTGTTATAGCCCAGTGAAGTGGGACCATGATGAAGGATACGTACAGACAAACTCTGGTGTATCATAGCATTGTATACCATATACTAGAATCACTAGTGGTACTATACATTTTGTTATAGCCCAGTGAAGTGGGACCATGATCATGATGAAGGATACGTAAAGACAAACTCTGGCCTATCATAGCATTGTATACCATATACTAGAATCACTAGTGGTACTATACATTTTGTTATAGCCCAGTGAAGTGGGACCATGATGAAGGATACGTACAGACAAACTCTGGCCTATCATAGCATTGTATACCATATACTAGAATCACTAGTGGTACTATACATTTTGATATAGCCCAGTGAAGTGGGATCACGATGAAGGATAGACATAAAGTCAAGCTCTGGCCTATCATAGCACTGTATACCATATACTAAAATCACTAGTGGTACTATACATTTTGTTATAGCTCAATGAAGTGGGATAATGATGAAGGCTGGACACACAGATAAGCTCTGGTCTATCATAGCACTGAATACCATTTACTAGAGGTTATTAGTGGTACTATACATTTTGTTGTAGCCCAATGAAGTGGGACCATGATCATGACGACGAATAGACACACAAATAAGTTCTGGTCTATCATAGCACTGAATACCATTTACTAGAGGTTATTGGTGGTACTATATAGTTTGTTACAGTCCAATGAAGTGGGACCATGATCATGATGACGGATAGACACACAAATAAGTTCTGGTCTATCATAGCACTGCATACCATTTACTAGAGGTCACTAATGGTACTATACATTTTGTTGTAGCCCAATGAAGTAGGATCATGATCATGATGATGGACAGACACACAGATAAGCTCTGGTCTATCATAGCACTGAATACCATTTACTAGAGGTTATTAGTGGTGCTATACATTTTGTTGTAGCCCAGTGAAGTGGGATCATGATCATGATGATGGATAGACACACAAATAAGCTCTGGTCTATCATTGCACTAAATACAATTTACTAGAGGTTATTAGTGGTGCTATACATTTTGTTGTAGCCCAATGACGTGGGATCATGATCATGATGATGGATAGACACACAAATAAGCTCTGGTCTATCATAACACTGAATACCATTTACTAGAGGTTATTAGTGGTGCTATACATTTTGTTGTAGCCCAGGGAAGTGGGATCATGATCATGATGAAGGATAGACACACAGATAAGCACTGGTCTATCATAGCACTGTGTACCATATACTAGAATCACTAGTGGTACTATACCTTTTGTTATAGCCCAGTGAAGTGGGACCATGATGAAGGATATGTACAGACAAACTCTGGCCTATCATAGCACTGTGTACCATATACTAGAATCACTAGTGGTACTATACATTTTGTTATAGCCCAGTGAAGTGGGACCATGATCTTGATGAAGCATACGCACAGACAAACTCTGGCCTATCATAGCACTGTGTACCATATACTAGAATCACTAGTGGTACTATACATTTTGTTATAGCCCAGTGAAGTGGGACCGTGATCTTGATAAAGCATACGCACAGACAAACTCTGGCCTATCATAGCACTGTATACCATATACTAGAATCACTAGTGGTACTATACATTTTGTTATAGCCCAGTGAAGTGGGACCATGATCATGATGAAGCATACGTACAGACAAACTCTGGCCTATCATAGCACTGTATACCATATACTAGAATCACTAGTGGTACTATACATTTTGTTATAGCCCAGTGAAATGGGACCATGATCATGATGAAGCATACGTACAGACAAACTCTGGCCTATCATAGCACTGTGTACCATATACTAGCATCACTAGTGGTACTGTACATTTTGTTATAGCCCAGTGAAGTGGGACCATGATCATGATGAAGCATACGTACAGACAAACTCTGGCCTATCATAGCACTGTATACCATATACTAGAATCACTAGTGGTACTATACATTTTGTTATGGCCCAGTGAAGTGGGACCATGATCATGATGAAGCATACGTACAGACAAACTCTGGCCTATCATAGCACTGTATACCATACACTAGAATCACTAGTGGTACTATACATTTTGTTATAGCCCAGTGAAGTGGGACCATGATGAAGGATACGTACAGACAAACTCTGGCCTATCATAGCACTGTGTACCATATACTAGAATCACTAGTGGTACTATACATTTTGTTATAGCCCAGTGAAGTGGGACCATGATGAAGGATACGTACAGACAAACTCTGGCCTATCATAGCACTGTACACCATATACTAGAATCACTAGTGGTACTATACATTTTGTTATAGCCCAGTGAAGTGGGACCATGATGAAGGATACGTACAGACAAACTCTGGCCTATCATAGCACTGTGTACCATATACTAGAATCACTAGTGGTACTATACATTTTGTTATAGCCCAGTGAAGTGGGACCATGATGAAGGATACGTACAGACAAACTCTGGCCTATCATAACACTGTGTACCATATACTAAAATCACTAGCGGTACTATACATTTTGTTATAGCCCAGTGAAGTGGGACCATGACCATGATGAAGCATACCTACAGACAAACTCTGGTCTATCACAGCACTGTATACCATTTACTAGAGGTTACTAGTGGTGCTATACATTTTGTTGCAGCCCAGTGAAGTGGGACCATGATCATGATCAAGCAGACGTACAGACAAACTCTGGCCTATCATAGCACTGTATACCATATACTAGAATCACTAGTGGTACTATACATTTTGTTATAGCCCAGTGAAGTGGGCCCATGATCATGATGAAGCATACGTACAGACAAACTGTGGCCTATCATAGCACTGTGTACCATATACTAGAATCACTAGTGGTACTATACATTTTGTTATAGCCCAGTGAAGTGGGACCATGACCATGATGAAGCATACATACAGACAAACTCTGGCCTATCATAGCCCTGAATACCATATACTAGAATCACTAGTGGTACTATACATTTTGTTATAGCACAGTGAAGTGGGACCATGACCATAATGAAGCATACGTACAGACAAACTCTGGCCTATCATAGCACTGTGTACCATATACTAGAATCACTAGTGGTACTAAAACATTTTGTTGTAGCCCAGTGAAGGGGGACCATGATCATGTTTGAAGGATAGACACAGACATAAGCTCTGGTCTATCAAAGCACTGTATACCACTTACTAGAGGTCACTAGTGGTACTATACATTTTGTTGTAGCCCAGTGAAAGGGAACCATGATCATGTTTAAAAATAGACACACACACATAAGCTCTGGTCTATTATATCACTGTATACCACCCACTAGAGGTCACTAGTGGTACTTAAACATTTTGTTGTAGCCCAGTGAAGAGGGACCATGATCATGATGAAGGATAGACACACAAATAAGCTCTGGTCTATCATAGCACTGAATACCATTTACTAGAGGTTATTAGTGGTGCTATACATTTTGTTGTAGCCCAGTGAAGTGGGATCATGATGAAGGCTGGACACACAGATAAGCTCTGGTCTATCATAGCACTGAATACCATTTACTAGAGGTTATTAGTGGTGCGATACATTTTGTTGTAGCCCAGTGAAGTGGGATCATGATCATGATGATGGATAGACACACAAATAAGCTCTGGTCTATCATAGCACTAAATACCATTTACTAGAGGTTATTAGTGGTGCTATACATTTTGTTGTAGCCCAATGAAGTGGGATCATGATCATGATGATGGATAGACACACAGATAAGCTCTGGTCTATCATAACACTGAATACCGTTTACTAGAGGTTATTAGTGGTGCTATACATTTTGTTGTAGCCCAGGGAAGTGGGATCATGATCATGATGAAGGATAGACACGCAGATAAGCACTGGTCTATCATAGTACTGAATGCCATTTACTAGAGGTTATTAGTGGTGCTATACATTTTGTTGTAGCCCAGTGAATTGGGATCATGATCATGATGATGGATAGACACACAAATAAGCTTTGGTCTATCATAGCACTGAATACCATTTACTAGAGGTTATTAGTGGTGCTATACATTTTGTTATAGCCCAGTGAAGAGGGACCATGATCATGATGAAGGATAGACACACAAATAAGCTCTGGTCTATCATAGCACTGTATACCATTTACTAGAAGTTATTAGTGGTGCTATATATTTTGTTGTAGCCCAATGAAGTGGGATCATGCTCATGATGATGGATAGACACACAAATAAGCTCTGGTCTATCATAGCACTGTATACCATTTAGTGGAGGTTATTAGTGGTGCTATACATTTTGTTATAGCCCTGTGAAGAGGGACCATGATCATGATGAAGGATAGACACACAAATAAGCTCTGGTCTATCATAGCACTGTATACCATTTAGTGGAGGTTATTAGTGGTGCTATACATTTTGTTATAGCCCAGTGAAGAGGGACCATGATCATGATGAAGGATAGACACACAAATAAGCTCTGGTCTATCATAGCACTGTATACCATTTAGTGGAGGTTATTAGTGGTGCTATACATTTTGTTATAGCCCAGTGAAGAGGGACCATGATCATGATGAAGGATAGACACACAAATAAGCTCTGGTCTATCATAGCACTGTATACCATTTAGTGGAGGTTATTAGTGGTGCTATACATTTTGTTATAGCCCAGTGAAGAGGGACCATGATCATGATGAAGGATAGACACACAAATAAGCTCTGGTCTATCATAGCAGTGTATACCATTTACTAGAAGTTATTAGTGGTGCTATATATTTTGTTGTAGCCCAATGAAGTGGGATCATGATCATGATGATGGATAGACACACAAATAAGCGCTGGTCTATCATAGCACTGAATACCATTTACTAGAGGTCACTAGTGGTACTATACATTTTGTTGTAGCCCAGTGAAGTGGGATCATGATCATGATGATGGATAGACACACAAATAAGCTCTGGTCTATCACAGCACTCTATACCATTTACTAGAGGTTATAAGTGGTGCTATACATTTTGTTGTAGCCCAGTGAAATGGGATCATGAACATGAAGATGGATGGAGACACAAATAAGCTCTGGTCTATCATAGCACTGAATACCATTTACTAGAGGTCACTAGTGGTACTATACATTTTGTTGTAGCCCAGTGAAGTGCGATCATGATCTTGATAATGGATTGACACACAGATAAGCTCTAGTCTATCATAGCACTGAATACCATTTACTAGAGGTCACTAGTGGTACTATACATTTTGTTGTAGCCCAGTTAAGTGTGATCATGATCATGATGATGGATAGACACACAGATAAGCTCTGGTCTATCACAGCACTGTATACCGGTTACTAGAGGTCACTAATGGTACTAAAACATTTTGTTGTAGCCCAGTGAAGGGGTACCATGATCATGATGATGGATAGACACACAAATAAGCTCTGTTCTATCACAGCACTTTATACCGTTTACTAGAGGTCACTAATGGTACTAACACATTTTGTTGTAGCCCAGTGAAGGGGCACCATGATCATGATGATGGATAGACACACAAATAAGCTCTGATCTATCACAGCACAGTATACCATTTACTAAATTAAAATTAAATTGAGTTTTATTTATGGACGATCTTTAACTACTATGGTTCTTAGCGTCCCATTCTATATTGGGCGTGAAACACCTGTAATTTTGCTCAGAGGCCTCTTTATCAGGCTTGAGGTTCTTTTACGTGCCGTAAATCTACGACACGGGACCACCGGCTTTACTTCCCTTCCGAAGGAAGCCGTGCTAACGATTTTTACGCCCGAAAAAATCCATCGCCCTCCGCCGGGTTTGAACCCGCGACCTTGGGAACCAGAGGTCACTAGTGGTACTAAAACATTTTGTTGTAACACAGTGATCATGATCATGATCATCATGATGGATAGACACACAAATAAGCTCTGGTCTATCATAGCACTGTATATCATCTACTAGAGGTCACTAGTGGTTCTATATATTTTGTTGTAGCCCAGTGAAGGGGGACCATGATCATGTTTGAAGGATAGACACTCACATAAGCTCTGGTCTATCATAGCACAGTATACCATTTACTAGAAGTCACTAGTGGTACTAAAACATTTTGTTGTAGCCCAGTGAAGGGGGACCATGATCATGATGGATAGACACACAAATAAGCTTTGGTCTATCATAGCACTGTATACCTTCTACTAGATGTCAATAGTGGTACTATACATTTTGTTGTAGCCCAGTGAAGGGGGACCATGATCATGTTTGAAGAAATGACACCAACATAAGCTCTGGTCTATCATAGCACTGTATACCACTTACTAGAGGTCACTAGTGTTACTATACATTTTGTTGTAGCCCAGAGAATGGGAACCTGGATCATGTTTGAAGGATAGACACACACACATAAGCTCTGGTCTATCATATCACTGTATACCACCCACTAGAGGTCACTAGTGGTACTAAAACATTTTGTTGTAGCCCAGTGAAGGGGGACCATGATCAAGATGATGGATAGAGACACAAATAAGCTCTGGTCTATCATAGCACTGTAAACTATCTACTAGAGGTCACTAGTGGTGCTATACATTTTGTTGTAGCTCAGTGAAGGCGGATCATGATCATGATCATGATAAAGGATGGACACACAGATAAGCTCTGCTCTATCATAGCACTGTATACCATTTACTAGAGGTCACTCGTGGTGCTATACATTTTCTTGTAGCTCAGTGAAGGCGGATCATGATCATGATAAAGGATGGACACACAGATAAGCTCTGGTCTATCATAGCACTGTATACCATTTACTAGAGGTCACTTGTGGTGCTATACATTTTGTTGTAGCTCAGTGAAGGCGGATCATGATCATGATAAAGGATGGAAACACAGATAAGCTCTGGTCTATCATAGCACTGTATACCATTTACTAGAGGTCACTCGTGGTGCTATACATTTTGTTGCAGCCCAGTGAAGTGGGACCATGATCATGATAAAGGATAGACACACAGATAAGCTCTGGTCTTTCATAGCACTGTATACCATTTACTAGAGGTTACTAGTGGTGCTATACATGTTGTTACAGGCCAGTGAAGGGGGACCATGATCATGATAAAGGATGGAAACACAGATAAGCTCTGGTCTATCATAGCACTGTATACCATTTACTAGAGGTTACTAGTGGTGCTATACATTTTGTTACAGCCCAGTGAAGTGGGACCATGATCATGATAAAGGATGGAAACACAGATAAGCTGTGGTCTATCATAGCACTGTATACCATTTACTAGAGGTCAGACGTGGTGCTATACATTTTGTTGCAGCCCAGTGAAGTGGGACCATGATCATGATGAAGCATACGTACAGACAAACTCTGGCCTATCATAGCACTGTATACCATTACTAGAATCACTAGTGGTACTATACATTTTGTTATAGCCCAGTGAAGTGGGACCATGATCATGATGAAGCATACATACAGACAAACTCTGGCCTATCATAGCACTGTATACCATATACTAGAATCACTTGTGGTACTATACATTTTGTTATAGCTCAGAGAAGTGGGACCATGATCATGATGAAGCATACATACAGACAAACTCTGGCCTATCACAGCACTGTGTACCATATACTAGAATCACTAGTGGTACTATACATTTTGTTATAGCCCAGTGAAGTGGGACCATGATGAAGGATACGTACAGACAAACTCTAGACTATCATAGCATTGTATACCATATACTAGAATCACTGGTGGTACTATACATTTTGTTATAGCCCAGTGAAGTGGGACCATGATGAAGGATACGTACAGACAAACTCTGGCCTATCATAGCATTGTATACCATATACTAGAATCACTAGTGGTACTATACATTTTGTTATAGCCCAGTGAAGTGGGACCATGATCATGATGAAGTATACGTACAGACAAACTCTGGCCTATCATAGCATTGTATACCATATACTAGAATCACTAGTGGTACTATACATTTTGTTATAGCCCAGTGAAGTGGGACCATGATGAAGGATACGTACAGACAAACTCTGGCCTATCATAGCATTATATACCATATACTAGAATCACTAGTGGTACTATACATTTTGATATAGCCCAGTGAAGTGGGATCATGATGAAGGATAGACATACAGACAAGCTCTGGCCTATCAAAGCACTGTATACCATATACTAGAATCACTTGTGGTACTATACATTTTGTTGTAGCCCAGTGAAGTGGGATCACGATGAAGGATAGACATAAAGTCAAGCTCTGGCCTATCATAGCACTGTATACCATATACTAAAATCACTAGTGGTACTATACATTTTGTTATAGCTCAATGAAGTGGGATCATGATGAAGGCTGGACACACAGATAAGCTCTGGTCTATCATAGCACTGAATACCATTTACTAGAGGTTATTAGTGGTACTATACATTTTGTTGTAGCCCAATGAAGTGGGACCATGATCATGACGACGGATAGACACACAAATAAGTTCTGGTCTATCATAGCACTGAATACCATTTACTAGAGGTTATTGGTGGTACTATATAGTTTGTTACAGTCCAATGAAGTGGGACCATGATCATGATGATGGATAGACACACAAATAAGTTCTGGTCTATCATAGCACTGAATACCATTTACTAGAGGTCACTAGTGGTACTATACATTTTGTTGTAGCCCAATGAAGTAGGATCATGATCATGATGATGGACAGACACACAGATAAGCTCTGGTCTATCATAGCACTGAATACCATTTACTAGAGGTTATTAGTGGTGCTATACATTTTGTTGTAGCCCAGTGAAGTGGGATCATGATCATGATGATGGATAGACACACAAATAAGCTCTGGTCTATCATAGCACTAAATACAATTTACTAGAGGTTATTAGTGGTGCTATACATTTTGTTGTAGCCCAATGACGTGGGATCATGATCATGATGATGGATAGACACACAGATAAGCTCTGGTCTATCATAACACTGAATACCATTTACTAGAGGTTATTAGTGGTGCTATACATTTTGTTGTAGCCCAGGGAAGTGGGATCATGATCATGATGAAGGATAGACACACAGATAAGCACTGGTCTATCATAGCACTGAATGCCATTTACTAGAGGTTATTAGTGGTGCTATACATTTTGTTATAGCCCAGTGAAGTGGGACCATGATGAAGGATATGTACAGACAAACTCTGGCCTATCATAGCACTGTGTACCATATACTAGAATCACTAGTGGTACTATACATTTTGTTATAGCCCAGTGAAGTGGGACCATGATCTTGATGAAGCATACGCACAGACAAACTCTGGCCTATCATAGCACTGTGTACCATATACTAGAATCACTAGTGGTACTATACATTTTGTTATAGCCCAGTGAAGTGGGACCATGATCTTGATGAAGCATACGCACAGACAAACTCTGGCCTATCATAGCACTGTATACCATATACTAGAATCACTAGTGGTACTATACATTTTGTTATAGCTCAGAGAAGTGGGACCATGATCATGATGAAGCATACGTACAGACAAACTCTGGCCTATCACAGCACTGTATACCATATACTAGAATCACTAGTGGTACTATACATTTTGTTATAGCCCAGTGAAGTGGGACCATGATGAAGGATACGTACAGACAAACTCTGGCCTATCATAGCATTGTATACCATATACTAGAATCACTAGTGGAACTATACATTTTGTTATAGCCGAGTGAAGTGGGACCATGATGAAGGATATGTACAGACAAACTCTGGGCTATCATAGCACTGTGTACCATATACTAGAATCACTAGTGGTACTATACACTTTGTTATAGCCCAGTGAAGTGGGACCATGATCATGATGAAGCATACATACAGACAAACTCTGTGCTATCATAGCACTGTGTACCATATACTAGAATCACTAGTGGTACTATACACTTTGTTATAGCCCAGTAAAGTGGGACCATGATCATGATGAAGCATACATACAGACAAACTCTGGCCTATCATAGCACTGTATACCATATACTAGAATCACTAGTGGTACTATACATTTTGTTATAGCCCAGTGAAGTGGGACCATGATCATGATGAAGCATACGTACAGACAAACTCTGGACTATCATGGCACTGTATACCATATACTAGAATCACTAGTGGTACTATACATTTTGTTATAGCCCAGTGAAGTGGGACCATGATCATGATGAAGCATACATACAGACAAACTCTGGGCTATCATAGCACTGTGTACCATATACTAGAATCACTAGTGGTACTATACACTTTGTTATAGCCCAGTAAAGTGGGACCATGATCATGATGAAGCATACATACAGACAAACTCTGGCCTATCATAGCACTGTATACCATATACTAGAATCACTAGTGGTACTATACATTTTGTTATAGCCCAGTGAAGTGGGACCATGATCATGATGAAGCATACGTACAGACAAACTCTGGACTATCATGGCACTGTATACCATATACTAGAATCGCTAGTGGTACTATACCTTTTGTTATAGCCCAGTGAAGTGGGACCATGATGAAGGATATGTACAGAGCTACTCTGGCCTATCATAGCACCGTATACCATATACTAGAATCACTAGTGGTACTATACATTCTGTTATAGCCCAGTGAATTGGGACCATGATGAAGGATACGTACAGACAAACTCTGGCCTATCATAGCACTGTGTACCATATACTAGAATCACTAGTGGTACTATACATTTTGTTATAGCCCAGTGAAGTGGGACCATGATGAAGGATACGTACAGACAAACTCTGGCCTATCATAGCACTGTATACCATATACTAGAATCACTAGTGGTACTATACATTTTGTTATAGCCCAGTGAATTGGGACCATGATGAAGGATACATACAGACAAACTCTGGCCTATCATAGCACTGTATACCATATACTAGAATCACTAGTGGTACTATACATTTTGTTATAGCCCAGTGAAGTGGGACCATGATGAAGGATACATACAGACAAACTCTGGCCTATCATAGCACTGTGTACCATATACTAAAATCGCTAGTGGTACTATACATTTTGTTATAGCCCAGTGAAGTGGGACCATGATCATGATGAAGCATACGTACAGACAAACTCTGGCCTATCATAGCACTGTGTACCATATACTAGAATCACTAGTGGTACTATACATTTTGTTATAGCCCAGTGAAGTGGGACCATGATGAAGGATACGTACAGACAAACTCTGGCCTATCATAGCACTGTATACCATATACTAGAATCACTAGTGGTACTATACATTTTGTTATAGCCCAGTGAAGTGGGACCATGATGAAGGATACGTACAGACAAACTCTGGCCTATCATAGCACTGTATACCATATACTAGAATCACTAGTGGTACTATACATTTTGTTATAGCCCAGTGAAGTGGGACCATGATGAAGGATACGTACAGACAAACTCTGGCCTATCATAGCACTGTATACCATATACTAGAATCACTAGTAGTACTATACATTTTGATATAGCCCAGTGAAGTGGGACCACGATGAAGGATACGTACAGACAAACTCTGGCCTATCATAGCACTGTATACCATATACTAGAATCACTAGTGGTACTATACATTTTGTTATACCCCAGTGAAGTGGGACCATGATGAAGGATACGTACAGACAAACTCTGGCCTATCATAGCACTGTATACCATATACTAGAATCACTAGTGGTACTATACATTTTGTTATAGCCCAGTGAAGTGGGACCATGATGAAGGATACGTACAGACAAACTCTGGCCTATCATAGCACTGTATACCATATACTAGAATCACTAGTGGTACTATACATTTTGTTATAGCCCAGTGAAGTGGGACCATGATGAAGGATACGTACAGACAAACTCTGGCCTATCATAGCACTGTGTACCATATACTAGAATCACTAGTAGTACTATACATTTTGATATAGCCCAGTGAAGTGGGACCACGATGAAGCATACGTACAGACAAACTCTGGCCTATCATAGCACTGTGTACCATATACTAAAATCACTAGTGGTACTATACATTTTGTTATAGCCCAGTGAAGTGGGACCATGACCATGATGAAGCATACATACAGACAAACTCTGGCCTATCATAGCCCTGAATACCATATACTAGAATCACTAGTGGTACTATACATTTTGTTATAGCACAGTGAAGTGGGACCATGACCATAATGAAGCATACGTACAGACAAACTCTGGCCTATCATAGCACTGTGTACCATATACTAGAATCACTAGTGGTACTAAAACATTTTGTTGTAGCCCAGTGAAGGGGGACCATGATCATGTTTGAAGGATAGACACAGACATAAGCTCTGGTCTATCAAAGCACTGTATACCACTTACTAGAGGTCACTAGTGGTACTATACATTTTGTTGTAGCCCAGTGAAGGGGAACCATGATCATGTTTGAAAAATAGACACACACACATAAGCTCTCGTCTATCATATCACTGTATACCACCCACTAGAGGTCACTAGTGGTACTTAAACATTTTGTTGTAGCCCAGTGAAGGGGGACCATGATCATGATGAGGGATAGAGACACAAATAAGCTTTGGTCTATCATAGCACTGTATACCATTTAGTGGAGTTTATTAGTGGTGCTATACATTTTGGTATAGCCCAGTGAAGAGGGACCATGATCATGATGAAGGATAGACACACAAATAAGCTCTGGTCTATCATAGCACTGAATACCATTTACTAGAGGTTATTAGTGGTGCTATACATTTTGTTGTAGCCCAGTGAAGTGGGATCATGATGAAGGCTGGACACACAGATAAGCTCTGGTCTATCATAGCACTGAATACCATTTACTAGAGGTTATTAGTGGTGCTATACATTTTGTTGTAGCCCAGTGAAGTGGGATCATGATCATGATGCTGGATAGACACACTAATAAGCTCTGGTCTATCATAGCACTAAATACCATTTACTAGAGGTTATTAGTGGTGCTATACATTTTGTTGTAGCCCAATAAATTGGGATCATGATCATGATGAAGGCTGGACACACAGATAAGCTCTGGTCTATCATAGCACTGAATACCATTTACTAGAGGTTATTAGTGGTGCTATACATTTTGTTGTAGCCCAGTGAAGTGGGATCATGATCATGATGCTGGATAGACACACAAATAAGCTCTGGTCTATCATAGCACTAAATACCATTTACTAGAGGTTATTAGTGGTGCTATACATTTTGTTGTAGCCCAGGGAAGTGGGATCATGATCCTTGATGAAGGATAGACACACAGATAAGCACTGGACTATCATAGCACTGAATGGCATTTACTAGAGGTTATTACTGGTGCTATACATTTTGTTGTAGCCCAGTGAAGTGGGATCATGATCATGATGATGGATAGACACACAAATAAGCTCTGGTCTATCATAGCACTGTATACCAGTTACTAGAGGTTATAAGTGGTGCTATACATTTTGTTGTAGCCCAGTGAAGTGGGATCATGATCATGAAGATGGAGAGACACACAAATAAGCTCTGGTCTATCATAGCACTGTATACCATTTACTAGAGGTTATAAGTGGTGCTATACATTTTGTTGTAGCCCAGTGAAGTGGGATCATGATGATGGATAGACACACAAATAAGCTCTGGTCGATCATAGCACTGTACACCATTTACTAGAGGTCACTAGTGGTACTATACATTTTGTTGTAGCCCAGTGAAGTGCGATCATGATCATGATAATGGATTGACACACAGATAAGCTCTAGTCTATCATAGCACTGAATACCATTTACTAGAGGTCACTAGTGGTACTATACATTTTGTTGTAGCCCAGTTAAGTGTGATCATGATCATGATGATGGATAGACACACAGATAAGCTCTGGTCTATCACAGCACCGTATACCGGTTACTAGAGGTCACTAATGGTACTAAAACATTTTGTTGTAGTCCAGTGAAGGGGTACCATGATCATCATGATGGATAGACACACAAATAAGCTCTGTTCTATCACAGCACTTTATACCGTTTACTAGAGGTCACTAATGGTACTAAAACATTTTGTTGTAGCCCAGTGAAGGGGCACCATGATCATGATGATGGATAGACACACAAATAAGCTCTGATCTATCACAGCACAGTATACCATTTACTAGAGGTCACTAGTGGTACTAAAACATTTTGTTGTAGCACAGTGATCAGTATCATGATCATGATGATGGATAGACACACAAATAAGCTCTGGTCTATCATAGCACTGTATATCATCTACTAGAGGTCACTAGTGGTACTATATATTTTGTTGTAGCCCAGTGAAGGGGGACCATGATCATGTTTGAAGGATAGACACTCACATAAGCTCTGGTCTATCATAGCACAGTATACCATTTACTAGAAGTCACTAGTGGTACTAAAACATTTTCTTGTAGCCCAGTGAAGGGGGACCATGATCATGATGGATAGACACACAAATATGCTTTGGTCTATCATAGCACTGTATACCTTCTACTAGATGTCAATAGTATTACTATACATTTTGTTGTAGCACAGTGAAGGGGGACCATGATCATGTTTGAAGAAATGACACACTCATAAGCTCTGGTCTATCATAGCACTGTATACCACTTACTAGAGGTCACTAGTGTTACTATACATTTTATTGTAGCCCAGAGAAGGGGAACCTTGATCATGTTTGAAGAATAGACACACACACATAAGCTCTGGTCTATCATATCACTGTATACCACCCACTAGAGGTCACCAGTGGTACTAAAACATTTTGTTGTAGCCCAGTGAAGGGGGACCATGATCAAGATGATAGATAGAGACACAAATAAGCTCTGGTCTATCATAGAACTGTAAACTATCTACTAGAGGTCACTAGTGGTGCTATACATTTTGTTGTAGCTCAGTGAAGGCGGATCATGATCATGATAAAGGATGGACACACAGATAAGCTCTGGTCTATCATAGCACTGTATATCATTTACTAGAGGTCACTCGTGGTGCTATACATTTTCTTGTAGCTCAGTGAAGGCGGATCATGATCATGATAAAGGATGTACACACAGATAAGCTCTGGTCTATCATAGCACTGTATACCATTTACTAGAGGTCACTCGTGGTGCTATACATTTTGTTACAGGCCAGTGAAGGGGGACCATGATCATGATAAAGGATAGACACACAGATAAGCTCTGGTCTATCATAGTACTGTATACCATTTACTAGAGGTTACTAGTGGTGCTATACATTTTGTTGCAGGCCAGTGAAGGGGGACCATGATCATGATAAAGGATAGACACACAGATAAGCTCTGGTCTATCATAGCACTGTATACCATTTACTAGAGGTCACTCGTGGTGCTATACATTTTGTTGCAGCACAGTGAAGTGGGACCATGATCATGATGAAGCATACATACAGACAAACTCTGGCCTATCATAGCACTGTATACCATATACTAGAATCACTAGTGGTACCATACATTTTGTTATAGCCCAGTGAAGTGGGACCATGATGAAGCATACGTACAGACAAACTCTGGCCTATCCTAGCACTGTATACCATATACTAGAATCACTAGTGGTACCATACATTTTGTTATAGCCCAGTGAAGTGGGACCATGATGAAGGATACGTACAGACAAACTCTGGCCTATCCTAGCACTGTATACCATATACTAGAATCACTAGTGGTATCATACATTTTGTTATAGCCCAGTGAAGTGGGACCATGATGAAGGATATGTACAGACAAACTCTGGCGTATCCTAGCACTGTATACCATATACTAGAATCACTAGTGGTACTATACATTTTGTTATAGGCCAGTGAAGCGGGATCATGATCATGATGAAGCATACGTACAGACAAACTCTGGCCTATCATAGCACTGTATACCATATACTAGAATCACTAGTGGTACTATACATTTTGTTATAGCCCAGTGAAGTGGGACCATGATCATGATGAAGCATACGTACAGGCAAACTCTGCCCTATCATAACACTGTGTACCATATACTAAAATCGCTAGTGGTACTATACATTTTGTTATAGCCCAGTGAAGTGGGCCCATGATCATGATGAAGCATACGTACAGACAAACTGTGGCCTATCATAGCACTGTGTACCATATACTAGAATCACTAGTGGTACTATACATTTTGTTTTAGCCCAGTGAAGTGGGATCATGATGAAGTATAGACATACAGACAAGCTCTGGCCTATCATAGCACTGTATACCATATACTAGAATCACTTGTGGTACTATACATTTTGTTGTAGCCCAGTGAAGTGGGATCATGATGAAGGATAGACAAAGTCAAGCTCTGGCCTATCATAGCACTGTATACCATATACTAAAATCACTAGTGGTACTATACATTTTGTTGTAGCCCAGTGAATTGGGATCATGCTGAAGGATAAACATACAGACAAGCTCTGGCCTATCATAGCACTGTATACCATATACTAGAATCACTAGTGGTACTATACATTTTGTTATAGCCCAGTGAAGTGGGATCATGCTGAAGGATAAACATACAGACAAGCTCTGGCCTATCATAGCACTGTATACCATATACTAAAATCACTAGTGGTACTATACATTTTGTTATAGCTCAAGGAAGTGGGATCATGATGAAGGCTGGACACACAGATAAGCTCTGGTCTATCATAGCACTGAATACCATTTACTAGAGGTTATTAGTGGTACTATACATTTTGTTGTAGCCCAATAAAGTGGGATCATGATCATGATGACGGATAGACACACAGATAAGCACTGGTCTATCATAGCACTGAATGACATTTACTAGAGGTTATTAGTGGTGCTATACATTTTGTTGTAGCCCAGTGAAGAGGGACCATGATCATGATGATGGATAGACACACAAATAAGCTCTGGTCTATCATAGCACTGTATACCATTTACTAGAGGTTATAAGTGGTGCTATACATTTTGTTGTAGCCCAGTGAAGTGGGACCATGATCATGAAGATGGATAGACACACAAATAAGCGCTGGTCTATCATAGCACTGTATACCATTTACTAGAGGTTATAAGTGGTGCTATACATTTTGTTGTAGCCCAGTGAAGTGGGATCATGATGATGCATAGACACACAAATAAGCTCTGGTCTATCATAGCACTGTATACCATTTACTAGAGGTCACTAGTGGTACTATACATTTTGTTGTAGCCCAGTTAAGTGTGATCATGATCATGATGATGGATAGACACACAGATGAGCTCTGGTCTATCACAGCACCATATACCGGTTACTAGAGGTCACTAATGGTACTAAAACATTTTGTCGTAGCCCAGTGAAGGGGTACCATGATCATGATGATGGATAGACACACAAATAAGCTCTGTTCTATCACAGCACTTTATACCGTTTACTAGAGGTCACTAATGGTACTAAAACATTTTGTTGTAGCCCAGTGAAGGGGCACCATGATCATGATGATGGATAGACACACAAATAAGCTCTGATCTATCACAGCACAGTATACCATTTACTAGAGGTCACTAGTGGTACTAAAACATTTTGTTGTAGCACAGTGATCATGATCATGATCATGATGATGGATAGACACACAAATAAGCTCTGTTCTATCATAGCACTGTATATCATCTACTAGAGGTCACTAGTGGTACTATATATTTTGTTGTAGCCCAGTGAAGGGGGACCATGATCATGTTTGAAGGATAGACACTCACATAAGCTCTGGTCTATCATAGCACAGTATACCATTTACTAGAAGTCACTAGTGGTACTAAAACATTTTGTTGTAGCCCAGTGAAGGGGGACCATGATCATGATGGATAGACACACAAATAAGCTTTGGTCTATCATAGCACTGTATACCTTCTACTAGATGTCAATAGTGGTACTATACATTTTGTTGTAGCCCAGTGAAGGGGGACCATGATCATGTTTGAAGAAATGACACACTCATAAGCTCTGGTCTATCATAGCACTGAATACCATTTACTAGAGGTAATTAGTGGTGCTATACATTTTGTTGTAGCCCAGGGAAGTGGGATCATGATCATGATGAAGGATAGACACACAGATCAGCACTGGTCTATCATAACACTGAATACTATTTACTAGAGGTTATTAGTGGTGCTATACATTTTGTTGTAGCCCAGGGAAGTGGGATCATGATCATGATGAAGGATAGACACACAGATAAGCACTGGTCTATCATAGCACTGAATGCCATTTACTAGAGGTTATTAGTGGTGCTATACATTTTGTTGTAGCCCAGTGAAGTGGGATGATGATGGATAGACACACAAATAAGCTTTGGTCTATAATAGCACTGTATACCATTTAGTGGAGGTTATTAGTGGTGCTATACATTTTGTTATAGCCCAGTGAAGAGGGATCATGATCATGATGATGGATAGACACACAAATAAGCTCTGGTCTATCATAGCACTGTATACCATTTACTAGAAGTTATTAGTGGTGCTATATATTTTGTTGTAGCCCAATGAAGTGGGATCATGATCATGATGATGGATAGACACACAAATAAGCTCTGGTCTATCATAGCACTGTTTACCATTTACTAGAGGTCACTAGTGGTACTATACATTTTGTTGTAGCCCAGTGAAGTGCGATCATGATCTTGATAATGGATTGACACACAGATAAGCTCTAGTCTATCATAGCACTGAATACCATTTACTAGAGGTCACTAGTGGTACTATACATTTTGTTGTAGCCCAGTTAAGTGTGATCATGATCATGATGATGGATAGACACACAGATAAGCTCTGGTCTATCACAGCACTGTATACCGGTTACTAGAGGTCACTAATGGTACTAAAACATTTTGTTGTAGCCCAGTGAAGGGGTAGCATGATCATGATGATGGATAGACACACAAATAAGCTCTGTTCTATCACAGCACTTTATACCGTTTACTAGAGGTCACTAATGGTACTAAAACATTTTGTTGTAGCCCAGTGAAGGGGCACCATGATCATGATGATGGATAGACACACAAATAAGCTCTGATCTATCACAGCACATTATACCATTTACTAGAGGTCACTAGTGGTACTAAAACATTTTGTTGTAACACAGTGATCATGATCATGATGATGGATAGACACACAAATTAGCTCTGGTCTATCATAGCACTGTATATCATCTACTAGAGGTCACTAGTGGTACTATATATTTTGTTGTAGCCCAGTTAAGGGGGACCATGATCATGTTTGAAGGATAGACACTCACATAAGCTCTGGTCTATCATAGCACAGTATACCATTTACTAGAAGTCACTAGTGGTACTAAAACATTTTGTTGTAGCACAGTGAAGGGGGACCATGATCATGATGGATAGACACACAAAAAAGCTTTGGTCTATCATAGCACTGTATACCTTCTACTAGATGTCAATAGTATTACTATACATTTTGTTGTAGCCCAGTGAAGGGGGACCATGATCATGTTTGAAGAAATGACACACTCATAAGCTCTGGTCTATCATAGCACTGTATACCACTTACTAGAGGTCACTAGTGTTACTATACATTTTGTTGTAGTCCAGAGAAGGGGAACCTTGATCATGTTTGAAGGATAGACACACACACATAAGCTCTGGTGTATCATATCACTGTATACCACCCACTAGAGGTCACTAGTGGTACTAAAACATTTTGTTGTAGCCCAGTGAAGGGGGACCATGATCAAGATGATGGATACAGACACAAATAAGCTCTGGTCTATCATAGCACTGTAAACTATCTACTAGAGGTCACTAGTGGTGCTATACATTTTGTTGTAGCTCAGTGAAGGCGGATCATGATCATGATCATGATAAAGGATGGACACACAGATAAGCTCTGGTCTATCATAGCACTGTATACCATTTACTAGAGGTCACTCGTGGTGCTATACATTTTCTTGTAGCTCAGTGAAGGCGGATCATGATCATGATAAAGGATGGACACACAGATAAGCTCTGGTCTATCATAGCACTGTATACCATTTACTAGAGGTCACTCGTGGTGCTATACATTTTGTTGTAGCTCAGTGAAGGCGGATCATGATCATGATAAAGGATGGAAACACAGATAAGCTCTGGTCTATCATAGCACTGTAAACCATTTACTAGAGGTCACTCGTGGTGCTATACATTTTGTTGCAGCCCAGTGAAGTGGGCCCATGATCATGATAAAGGATAGACACACAGATAAGCTCTGGTCTTTCATAGCACTGTATACCATCTACTAGAGGTTACTAGTGGTGCTATACATGTTGTTACAGGCCAGTGAAGGGGGACCATGATCATGATAAAGGATAGACACACAGATAAGCTCTGGTCTATCATAGTACTGTATACCATTTACTAGAGGTTACTAGTGGTGCTATACATTTTGTTGCAGGCCAGTGAAGGGGGACCATGATCATGATAAAGGATAGACACACAGATGAGCTCTGGTCTATCATAGCACTGTATACCATTTACTAGTGGTCACTCGTGGTGCTATACATTTTGTTGCAGCCCAGTGAAGTGGGACCATGATCATGATGAAGCATACGTACAGACAAACTCTGGCCTATCATAGCACTGTATACCATATACTAGAATCACTAGTGGTACTATACATTTTGTTATAGCTCAGAGAAGTGGGACCATGATCATGATGAAGCATACATACAGACAAACTCTGGCCTATCACAGCACTGTGTACCATATACTAGAATCACTAGTGGTACTATACATTTTGTTATAGCCCAGTGAAGTGGGACCATGATGAAGGATACGTACAGACAAACTCTGGCCTATCATAGCATTGTATACCATATACTAGAATCACTAGTGGTACTATACATTTTGTTATAGCCCAGTGAAGTGGGACCATGATGAAGGATATGTACAGACAAACTCTGGCCTATCATAGCACTGTATACCATATACTAGAATCACTAGTGGTACTATACATTTTGTTATAGCCCACTGAAGTGGGACCATGACCATGATGAAGGATACCTACAGACAAACTCTGGCCTATCATAGCACTGTGTACCATATACTAGAATCACTAGTGGTACTATACATTTTGTTATAGCCCAGTGAAGTGGGACCATGATGAAGGATACGTACAGGCAAACTCTGGCCTATCATAGCACTGTGTACCATATACTAAAATCGCTAGTGGTACTATACATTTTGTTATAGCCCAGTGAAGTGGGACCATGATCATGATGAAGCATACGTACAGACAAACTCTGGCCTATCATGGCACTGTGTACCATATACTAGAATCACTAGTGGTACTATACATTTTGTTATAGCCCAGTGAAGTGGGACCATGATGAAGGATATGTACAGACAAACTCTGGCCTATCATAGCACTGTATACCATATACTAGAATCACTAGTGGTACTATACATTTTGTTATAGCCCACTGAAGTGGGACCATGACCATGATGAAGGATACCTACAGACAAACTCTGGCCTATCATAGCACTGTGTACCATATACTAGAATCACTAGTGGTACTATACATTTTGTTATAGCCCAGTGAAGTGGGACCATGATGAAGGATACGTACAGGCAAACTCTGGCCTATCATAGCACTGTGTACCATATACTAAAATCGCTAGTGGTACTATACATTTTGTTATAGCCCAGTGAAGTGGGACCATGATCATGATGAAGCATACGTACAGACAAACTCTAGCCTATCATGGCACTGTGTACCATATACTAGAATCACTAGTGGTACTATACATTTTGTTATAGCCCAGTGAAGTGGGACCATGATCATGATGAAGCATACGTACAGACAAACTCTGGCCTATCATAGCACTGTATACCATATACTAGAATCACTAGTGGTACTATACATTTTGTTATAGCCCAGTGAAGTGGGCCCATGATCATGATGAAGCATACGTACAGACAAACTGTGGCCTATCATAGCTCTGTGTACCATATACTAGAATCACTAGTGGTACTATACATTTTGATATAGCCCAGTGAAGTGGGATCATGATGAAGGAAAGACATACAGACAAGCTCTGGCCTATCAAAGCACTGTATACCATATACTAGAATCACTTGTGGTACTATACATTTTGTTGTAGCCCAGTGAAGTGGGATCATGATGAAGGATAGACATAAAGTCAAGCTCTGGCCTATCATAGCACTGTATACCATATACTAAAATCACTAGTGGTACTATACATTTTGTTATAGCTCAATGAAGTGGGATCATGATGAAGGCTGGACACACAGATAAGCTCTGGTCTGTCATAGCACTGAATACCATTTACTAGAGGTTATTAGTGGTACTATACATTTTGTTGTAGCCCAATGAAGTGGGACCATGATCATGACGACGGATAGACACACAAATAAGTTCTGGTCTATCATAGCACTGAATACCATTTACTAGAGGTTATTGGTGGTACTATATAGTTTGTTACAGTCCAATGAAGTGGGACCATGAACATGATGACGGATAGACACACAAATAAGTTCTGGTCTATCATAGCACTGAATACCATTTACTAGAGGTCACTAGTGGTACTATACATTTTGTTGTAGCCCAATGAAGTAGGATCATGATCATGATGATGTACAGACACACAGATAAGCTCTGGTCTATCATAGCACTAAATACCATTTACTAGAGGTTATTAGTGGTGCTATACATTTTGTTGTAGCCCAATGAAGTGGGATCATGATCATGATGATGGATAGACACACAGATAAGCTCTGGTCTATCATAGCACTGAATACCATTTACTAGAGGTTATTAGTGGTGCTATACATTTTGTTGTAGCCCAGGGAAGTGGGATCATGATCATGATGATGGATAGACACACAGATAAGCACTGGTCTATCATAGCAGTGAATACCGTTTACTAGAGGTTATTAGTGGTGCTATACATTTTGTTGTAGCCCAGGGAAGTGGGATCATGATCATGATGAAGGATAGACACACAGATAAGCACTGGTCTATCATAGCACTGAATGCCATTTACTAGAGGTTATTAGTGGTGCTATACATTTTGTTGTAGCCCAGTGAAGTGGGATCATGATCATGATGATGGATAGACACACAAATAAGCTTTGGTCTATCATAGCACTGTATACCATTTGGTGGAGGTTATTAGTGGTGCTATACATTTTGTTATAGCCCAGTGAAGAGGGACCATGATCATGATGAAGGATAGACACACAAATAAGCTCTGGTCTATCATAGCACTGTATACCATTTACTGGAAGTTATTAGTGGTGCTATATATTTTGTTGTAGCCCAATGAAGTGGGATCATGATCATGATGATGGATAGACACACAAATAAGCTCTGGTCTATCATAGCACTGAATACCATTTACTAGAGGTCACTAGTGGTACTATACATTTTTTTGTAGCCCAGTGAAGTGGGATCATGATCATGATGATGGATAGACACACAAATAAGCTCTGGTCTATCACACACTCTATACCATTTACTAGAGGTTATAAGTGGTGCTATACATTTTGTTGTAGCCCAGTGAAGTGGGATCATGAACATGAAGATGGATAGACACACAAATAAGCTCTGGTCTATCATAGCACTGTATACCATTTAGTAGAGGTCACTAGTGGTACTATACATTTTGTTGTAGCCCAGTGAAGTGCGATCATGATCTTGATAATGGATTGACACACAGATAAGCTCTAGTCTATCATAGCACTGTATACCATTTAGTAGAGGTCACTAGTGGTACTATACATTTTGTTGTAGCCCAGTGAAGTGCGATCATGATCTTGATAATGGATAGACACACAAATAAGCTCTGGTCTATCATAGCACTGTATACCATTTAGTAGAGGTCACTAGTGGTACTATACATTTTGTTGTAGCCCAGTGAAGTGCGATCATGATCTTGATAATGGATGGACACACAGATAAGCTCTAGTCTATCATAGCACTGAATACCATATACTAGAGGTCACTAGTGGTACTATACATTTTGTTGTAGCCCAGTTAAGTGTGATCATGATCATGATGATGGATAGACACACAGATAAGCTCTGGTCTATCACAGCACTGTATACCGGTTACTAGAGGTCACTAATGGTACTAAAACATTTTGTTGTAGCCCAGTGAAGGGGTACCATGATCATGATGATGGATAGACACACAAATAAGCTCTGTTCTATCACAGCACTTTATACCGTTTACTAGAGGTCACTAATGGTACTAAAACATTTTGTTGTAGCCCAGTGAAGGGGCACCATGATAATGATGATGGATAGTCACACAAATAAGCTCTGATCTATCACAGCACAGTATACCATTTACTAGAGGTCACTAGTGGTACTAAAACATTTTGTTGTAACACAGTGATCATGATCATGATGATGGATAGACACACAAATAAGCTCTGGTCTATCATAGCACTGTATATCATCTACTAGAGGTCACTAGTGGTACTATATATTTTGTTGTAGCCCAGTGAAGGGGGACCATGATCATGTTTGAAGGATAGACACTCACATAAGCTCTGGTCTATCATAGCACAGTATACCATTTACTAGAAGTCACTAGTGGTACTAAAACATTTTGTTGTAGCCCAGTGAAGGGGGACCATGATCATGATGGATAGACACACAAAAAAGCTTTGGTCTATCATAGCACTGTATACCTTCTACTAGATGTCAATAGTGTTACTATACATTTTGTTGTAGCCCAGAGAAGGGGAACCTTGATCATGTTTGAAGGATAGACACACACACATAAGCTCTGGTCTATCATATCACTGTATACCGCCCACTAGAGGTTCACTAGTGGTACTAAAACATTTTGTTGTAGCCCAGTGAAGGGGGACCATGATCAAGATGATGGATAGAGACACAAATAAGCTCTGGTCTATCATAGCACTGTAAACTATCTACTAGAGGTCACTAGTGGTGCTATACATTTTGTTGTACCTCAGTGAAGGCGGATCATGATCATGATCATGATAAAGGATGGACACACAGATAAGCTCTGGTCTATCATAGCACTGTATACCATTTACTAGAGGTCACTCGTGGTGCTATACATTTTCTTGTAGCTCAGTGAAGGCGGATCATGATCATGATAAAGGATGGACACACAGATAAGCTCTGGTCTATCATAGCACTGTATACCATTTACTAGAGGTCACTCGTGGTGCTATACATTTTGTTGTAGCTCAGTGAAGTGGGACCATGATCATGATAAAGGATAGACACACAGATAAGCTCTGGTCTTTCATAGCACTGTATACCATTTACTAGAGGTTACTAGTGGTGCTATACATGTTGTTACAGGCCAGTGAAGGGGGACCATGATCATGATAAAGGATAGACACACAGATAAGCTCTGGTCTATCATAGTACTGTATACCATTTACTAGAGGTTACTAGTGGTGCTATACATTTTGTTGCAGGCCAGTGAAGGGGGACCATGATCATGATAAAGGATAGACACACAGATAAGCTCTGGTCTATCATAGCACTGTATACCATTTACTAGAGGTCACTCGTGGTGCTATACATTTTGTTGCAGCCCAGTGAAGTGGGACCATGATCATGATGAAGCATACGTACAGACAAACTCTGGCCTATCATAGCACTGTATACCATATACTAGAATCACTAGTGGTACTATACATTTTGTTATAGCCCAGTGAAGTGGGACCATTATCATGATGAAGCATACATACAGACAAACTCTGGCCCATCATAGCACTGTATACCATATACTAGAATCACTAGTGGTACTATACATTTTGTTATAGCTCAGAGAAGTGGGACCATGATCATGATGAAGCATACATACAGACAAACTCTGGCATATCACAGCACTGTGTACCATATACTAGAATCACTAGTGGTACTATACATTTTGTTATAGCCCAGTGAAGTGGGACCATGATGAAGGATACGTACAGACAAACTCTGGCCTATCATAGCATTGTATACCATATACTAGAATCACTAGTGGTACTATACATTTTGTTATAGCCCAGTGAAGTGGGACCATGATGAAGGATACCTACAGACAAACTCTGGCCTATCATAGCACTGTATACCATATACTAGAATCACTAGTGGTACTATACATTTTGTTATAGCCCACTGAAGTGGGACCATGACCATGATGAAGCATACGTACAGACAAACTCTGGCCTATCATAGCACTGTATACCATATACTAGAATCACTAGTGGTACTATACATTTTGTTATAGCCCAGTGAAGTGGGACCATGACCATGATGAAGGATACCTACAGACAAACTCTGGCCTATCATAGCACTATGTACCATATACTAAAATCGCTAGTGGTACTATACATTTTGTTATAGCCCAGTGAAGTGGGACCATGATCATGATGAAGCATACGTACAGACAAACTCTGGCCTATCATGGCACTGTGTACCATATACTAGAATCACTAGTAGTACTATACATTTTGTTATAGCCCAGTGAAGTGGGACCATGATCATGATGAAGCATACCCACAGACAAACTCTGGCCTATCATAGCACTGTATACCATATACTAGAATCACTAGTGGTACTATACATTTTGTTATAGCCCAGTGAAGTGGGACCATGATCATGATGAAGCATACGTACAGACAAACTCTGGCCTATCATAGCACTGTATACCATATACTAGAATCACTAGTGGTACTATACATTTTGTTATAGCCCAGTGAAGTGGGCCCATGATCATGATGAAGCATACGTACAGACAAACTGTGGCCTATCATAGCACTGTGTACCATATACTAGAATCACTAGTGGTACTATATATTTTGTTGTAGCCCAGTGAAGTGGGATCATGATGAAGGATAGACATAAAGTCAAGCTCTGGCCTATCATAGCACTGTATACCATATACTAGAATCACTAGTGGTACTATACATTTTGTTATAGCCCAGTGAAGTGGGACCATGACCATGATGAAGGATACCTACAGAAAAACTCTGGCCTATCATAGCACTGTGTACCATATACTAGAATCACTAGTGGTACTATATATTTTGTTGTAGCCCAGTGAAGGGGGACCATGATCATGTTTGAAGGATAGACACTCACATAAGCTCTGGTCTATCATAGCACAGTATACCATTTACTAGAAGTCACTAGTGGTACTAAAACATTTTGTTGTAGCCCAGTGAAGGGGGACCATGATCATGATGGATAGACACACAAAAAAGCTTTGGTCTATCATAGCACTGTATACCTTCTACTAGATGTCAATAGTGGTACTATACATTTTGTTGTAGCCCAGTGAAGGGGGACCATGATAATGTTTGAACAAATGACACACACATAAGCTCTGGTCTATCATAGCACTGTATACCACTTACTAGAAGTCACTAGTGTTACTATACATTTTGTTGTAGCCCAGAGAAGCGGAACCTTGATCATGTTTGAAGGATAGACACACACACATAAGCTCTGGTCTATCATATCACTGTATATCACCCACTAGAGGTCACTAGTGGTACTAAAACATTTTGTTGTAGCCCAGTAAAGGGGGAACATGATCAAGATGATGGATAGAGACACAAATAAGCTCTGGTCTATCATAGCACTGTAAACTATCTACTAGAGGTCACTAGTGGTGCTATACATTTTGTTGTAGCTCAGTGAAGGCGGATCATGATCATGATCATGATAAAGGATGGACACACAGATAAGCTCTGGTCTATCATAGCACTGTATACCATTTACTAGAGGTCACTCGTGGTGCTATACATTTTCTTGTAGCTCAGTGAAGGCGGATCATGATCATGATAAAGGATGGACACACAGATAAGCTCTGGTCTATCATAGCACTGTATACCATTTACTAGAGGTCACTTGTGGTGCTATACATTTTGTTGTAGCTCAGTGAAGGCGGATCATGATCATGATAAAGGATGGAAACACAGATAAGCTCTGGTCTATCATAGCACTGTATACCATTTACTAGAGGTCACTCGTGGTGCTATACATTTTGTTGCAGCCCAGTGAAGTGGGACCATGATCATGATAAAGGATAGACACACAGATAAGCTCTGGTCTTTCATAGCACTGTATACCATTTACTAGAGGTTACTAGTGGTGCTATAGATGTTGTTACAGGCCAGTGAAGGGGGACGATGATCATGATAAAGGATAGACACACAGATAAGCTCTGGTCTTTCATAGCACTGTATACCATTTACTAGAGGTCACTCGTGGTGCTATACATCTTGTTGCAGCCCAGTGAAGTGGGACCATGATCATGATGAAGCATACGTACAGACAAACTCTGGCCTATCATAGCACTGTATACCATATACTAGAATCACTAGTGGTACTATACATTTTGTTATAGCTCAGAGAAGTGGGACCATGATCATGATGAAGCATACGTACAGACAAAATCTGGCCTATCACAGCACTATGTACCATATACTAGAATCACTAGTGGTACTATACATTTTGTTATAGCCCAGTGAAGTGGGACCATGATGAAGGATACGTACAGACAAACTCTGGCCTATCATAGCATTGTATACCATATACTAGAATCACTAGTGGTACTATACATTTTGTTATAGCCGAGTGAAGTGGGACCATGATGAAGGATATGTACAGACAAACTCTGGCCTATCATAGCACTGTATACCATATACTAGAATCACTAGTGGTACTATACATTTTGTTATAGCCCAGTGAAGTGGGACCATGATCATGATGAAGCATACGTACAGACAAACTCTGGACTATCATGGCACTGTATACCATATACTAGAATCGCTAGTGGTACTATACATTTTGTTATAGCCCAGTGAAGTGGGACCATGATGAAGGATATGTACAGAGCTACTCTGGCCTATCATAGCACTGTATACCATATACTAGAATCACTAGTGGTACTATACATTCTGTTATAGCCCAGTGAATTGGGACCATGATGAAGGATACGTACAGACAAACTCTGGCCTATCATAGCACTGTGTACCATATACTAGAATCACTAGTGGTACTATACATTTTGTTATAGCCCAGTGAAGTGGGACCATGATGAAGGATACGTACAGACAAACTCTGGCCTATCATAGCACTGTATACCATATACTAGAATCACTAGTGGTACTATACATTTTGTTATAGCCCAGTGAATTGGGACCATGATGAAGGATACATACAGACAAACTCTGGCCTATCATAGCACTGTATACCATATACTAGAATCACTAGTGGTACTATACATTTTGTTATAGCCCAGTGAAGTGGGACCATGATGAAGGATACATAGAGACAAACTCTGGCCTATCATAGCACTGTGTACTATATACTAGAATCACTAGTGGTACTATACATTTTGTTATGGCCCAGTGAAGTGGGACCATGATGAAGGATACGTACAGACAAACTCTGGCCTATCATAGCACTGTATACCATATACTAGAATCACTATTTTGTTATGGCCCAGTGAAGTGGGAACATGATGAAGGATACATACAGACAAACTCTGGCCTATCATAACACTGTGTACCATATACTAGAATCACTAGTGGTACTATACATTTTGTTATGGCCCAGTGAAGTGGGACCATGATGAAGGATACGTACAGACAAACTCTGGCCTATCATAGCACTGTATACCATATACTAGAATCACTAGCGGTACTATACATTTTGTTATGGCCCAGTGAAGTGGGACCATGATGAAGGATACGTACAGACAAACTCTGGCCCATCATAACACTGTGTACCATATACTAGAATCACTAGTGGTACTATACATTTTGTTATGGCCCAGTGAAGTGGGACCATGATGAAGGATACGTACAGACAAACTCTGGCCCATCATAACACTGTGTACCATATACTAGAATCACTAGTGGTACTATACATTTTGTTATAGCCCAGTGAAGTGGGACCATGATCATGATGAAGCATACGTACAGAAATACTCCGGCCTATCATAGCACTGTGTACCATATACTAGAATCACTAGTGGTACCATACATTTTGTTGCAGCCCAGTGAAGTGGGACCATGATGAAGCATACGTACAGACAAACTCTGGTCTATCATAGCACTGTGTACCATATACTAGAATCACTAGTGGCACTATACATTTTGTTATGGCCCAGTGAAGTGGGACCATGATGAAGCATACGTACAGACAAACTCTGGTCTATCATAGCACTGTATACCATATACTAGAATCACTAGCGGTACTATACATTTTGTTATGGCCCAGTGAAGTGGGACCATGATGAAGGATACGTACAGACAAACTCTGGCCCATCATAACACTGTGTACCATATACTAGAATCACTAGTGGTACTATACATTTTGTTATAGCCCAGTGAAGTGGGCCCATGATCATGATGAAGCATACGTACAGACAAACTGTGGCCTATCATAGCACTGTGTACCATATACTAGAATCACTAGTGGTACTATACATTTTGTTATAGCCCAGTGAAGTGGGACCATGATCATGATGAAGCATACCCACAGACAAACTCTGGCCTATCATAGCACTGTATACCATATACTAGAATCACTTGTGGTGCTATACATTTTGTTGCAGGCCAGTGAAGGGGGACCATGATCATGATAAAGGATAGACACACAGATAAGCTCTGGTCTATCATAGCACTGTATACCATTTACTAGAGGTCACTCGTGGTGCTATACATTTTGTTGCAGCCCAGTGAAGTGGGAACATGATCATGATGAAGCATACGTACAGACAAACTCTGGCCTATCATAGCACTGTATACCATATACTAGAATCACTAGTGGTACTATACATTTTGTTATAGCCCAGTGAAGTGGGACCATTATCATGATGAAGCATACATACAGACAAACTCTGGCCCATCATAGCACTGTATACCATATACTAGAATCACTAGTGGTACTATACATTTTGTTATAGCTCAGAGAAGTGGGACCATGATCATGATGAAGCATACATACAGACAAACTCTGGCCTATCACAGCACTGTGTACCATATACTAGAATCACTAGTGGTACTATACATTTTGTTATAGCCCAGTGAAGTGGGACCATGATGAAGGATACGTACAGACAAACTCTGGCCTATCATAGCATTGTATACCATATACTAGAATCACTAGTGGTACTATACATTTTGTTATAGCCCAGTGAAGTGGGACCATGATGAAGGATACCTACAGACAAACTCTGGCCTATCATAGCACTGTATACCATATACTAGAATCACTAGTGGTACTATACATTTTGTTATAGCCCACTGAAGTGGGACCATGACCATGATGAAGCATACGTACAGACAAACTCTGGCCTATCATAGCACTGTATACCATATACTAGAATCACTAGTGGTACTATACATTTTGTTATAGCCCAGTGAAGTGGGACCATGACCATGATGAAGGATACCTACAGACAAACTCTGGCCTATCATAGCACTATGTACCATATACTAAAATCGCTAGTGGTACTATACATTTTGTTATAGCCCAGTGAAGTGGGACCATGATCATGATGAAGCATACGTACAGACAAACTCTGGCCTATCATGGCACTGTGTACCATATACTAGAATCACTAGTAGTACTATACATTTTGTTATAGCCCAGTGAAGTGGGACCATGATCATGATGAAGCATACCCACAGACAAACTCTGGCCTATCATAGCACTGTATACCATATACTAGAATCACTAGTGGTACTATACATTTTGTTATAGCCCAGTGAAGTGGGACCATGATCATGATGAAGCATACGTACAGACAAACTCTGGCCTATCATAGCACTGTATACCATATACTAGAATCACTAGTGGTACTATATATTTTGTTGTAGCCCAGTGAAGTGGGATCATGATGAAGGATAGACATAAAGTCAAGCTCTGGCCTATCATAGCACTGTATACCATATACTAGAATCACTAGTGGTACTATACATTTTGTTATAGCCCAGTGAAGTGGGACCATGACCATGATGAAGGATACCTACAGAAAAACTCTGGCCTATCATAGCACTGTGTACCATATACTAGAATCACTAGTGGTACTATATATTTTGTTGTAGCCCAGTGAAGGGGGACCATGATCATGTTTGAAGGATAGACACTCACATAAGCTCTGGTCTATCATAGCACAGTATACCATTTACTAGAAGTCACTAGTGGTACTAAAACATTTTGTTGTAGCCCAGTGAAGGGGGACCATGATCATGATGGATAGACACACAAAAAAGCTTTGGTCTATCATAGCACTGTATACCTTCTACTAGATGTCAATAGTGGTACTATACATTTTGTTGTAGCCCAGTGAAGGGGGACCATGATAATGTTTGAACAAATGACACACACATAAGCTCTGGTCTATCATAGCACTGTATACCACTTACTAGAAGTCACTAGTGTTACTATACATTTTGTTGTAGCCCAGAGAAGCGGAACCTTGATCATGTTTGAAGGATAGACACACACACATAAGCTCTGGTCTATCATATCACTGTATATCACCCACTAGAGGTCACTAGTGGTACTAAAACATTTTGTTGTAGCCCAGTAAAGGGGGAACATGATCAAGATGATGGATAGAGACACAAATAAGCTCTGGTCTATCATAGCACTGTAAACTATCTACTAGAGGTCACTAGTGGTGCTATACATTTTGTTGTAGCTCAGTGAAGGCGGATCATGATCATGATAAAGGATGGACACACAGATAAGCTCTGGTCTATCATAGCACTGTATACCATTTACTAGAGGTCACTCGTGGTGCTATACATTTTCTTGTAGCTCAGTGAAGGCGGATCATGATCATGATAAAGGATGGACACACAGATAAGCTCTGGTCTATCATAGCACTGTATACCATTTACTAGAGGTCACTTGTGGTGCTATACATTTTGTTGTAGCTCAGTGAAGGCGGATCATGATCATGATAAAGGATGGAAACACAGATAAGCTCTGGTCTATCATAGCACTGTATACCATTTACTAGAGGTCACTCGTGGTGCTATACATTTTGTTGCAGCCCAGTGAAGTGGGACCATGATCATGATAAAGGATAGACACACAGATAAGCTCTGGTCTTTCATAGCACTGTATACCATTTACTAGAGGTTACTAGTGGTGCTATAGATGTTGTTACAGGCCAGTGAAGGGGGACGATGATCATGATAAAGGATAGACACACAGATAAGCTCTGGTCTTTCATAGCACTGTATACCATTTACTAGAGGTCACTCGTGGTGCTATACATCTTGTTGCAGCCCAGTGAAGTGGGACCATGATCATGATGAAGCATACGTACAGACAAACTCTGGCCTATCATAGCACTGTATACCATATACTAGAATCACTAGTGGTACTATACATTTTGTTATAGCTCAGAGAAGTGGGACCATGATCATGATGAAGCATACGTACAGACAAAATCTGGCCTATCACAGCACTATGTACCATATACTAGAATCACTAGTGGTACTATACATTTTGTTATAGCCCAGTGAAGTGGGACCATGATGAAGGATACGTACAGACAAACTCTGGCCTATCATAGCATTGTATACCATATACTAGAATCACTAGTGGTACTATACATTTTGTTATAGCCGAGTGAAGTGGGACCATGATGAAGGATATGTACAGACAAACTCTGGCCTATCATAGCACTGTATACCATATACTAGAATCACTAGTGGTACTATACATTTTGTTATAGCCCAGTGAAGTGGGACCATGATCATGATGAAGCATACGTACAGACAAACTCTGGACTATCATGGCACTGTATACCATATACTAGAATCGCTAGTGGTACTATACATTTTGTTATAGCCCAGTGAAGTGGGACCATGATGAAGGATATGTACAGAGCTACTCTGGCCTATCATAGCACTGTATACCATATACTAGAATCACTAGTGGTACTATACATTCTGTTATAGCCCAGTGAATTGGGACCATGATGAAGGATACGTACAGACAAACTCTGGCCTATCATAGCACTGTGTACCATATACTAGAATCACTAGTGGTACTATACATTTTGTTATAGCCCAGTGAAGTGGGACCATGATGAAGGATACGTACAGACAAACTCTGGCCTATCATAGCACTGTATACCATATACTAGAATCACTAGTGGTACTATACATTTTGTTATAGCCCAGTGAATTGGGACCATGATGAAGGATACATACAGACAAACTCTGGCCTATCATAGCACTGTATACCATATACTAGAATCACTAGTGGTACTATACATTTTGTTATAGCCCAGTGAAGTGGGACCATGATGAAGGATACATACAGACAAACTCTGGCCTATCATAGCACTGTGTACTATATACTAGAATCACTAGTGGTACTATACATTTTGTTATGGCCCAGTGAAGTGGGACCATGATGAAGGATACGTACAGACAAACTCTGGCCTATCATAGCACTGTATACCATATACTAGAATCACTAGCGGTACTATACATTTTGTTATGGCCCAGTGAAGTGGGAACATGATGAAGGACACATACAGACAAACTCTGGCCTATCATAACACTGTGTACCATATACTAGAATCACTAGTGGTACTATACATTTTGTTATGGCCCAGTGAAGTGGGACCATGATGAAGGATACGTACAGACAAACTCTGGCCTATCATAGCACTGTATACCATATACTAGAATCACTAGCGGTACTATACATTTTGTTATGGCCCAGTGAAGTGGGACCATGATGAAGGATACGTACAGACAAACTCTGGCCCATCATAACACTGTGTACCATATACTAGAATCACTAGTGGTACTATACATTTTGTTATGGCCCAGTGAAGTGGGACCATGATGAAGGATACGTACAGACAAACTCTGGCCCATCATAACACTGTGTACCATATACTAGAATCACTAGTGGTACTATACATTTTGTTATAGCCCAGTGAAGTGGGACCATGATCATGATGAAGCATACGTACAGAAATACTCCGGCCTATCATAGCACTGTGTACCATATACTAGAATCACTAGTGGTACCATACATTTTGTTGCAGCCCAGTGAAGTGGGACCATGATGAAGCATACGTACAGACAAACTCTGGTCTATCATAGCACTGTGTACCATATACTAGAATCACTAGTGGCACTATACATTTTGTTATGGCCCAGTGAAGTGGGACCATGATGAAGCATACGTACAGACAAACTCTGGTCTATCATAGCACTGTATACCATATACTAGAATCACTAGCGGTACTATACATTTTGTTATGGCCCAGTGAAGTGGGACCATGATGAAGGATACGTACAGACAAACTCTGGCCCATCATAACACTGTGTACCATATACTAGAATCACTAGTGGTACTATACATTTTGTTATAGCCCAGTGAAGTGGGCCCATGATCATGATGAAGCATACGTACAGACAAACTGTGGCCTATCATAGCACTGTGTACCATATACTAGAATCACTAGTGGTACTATACATTTTGTTATAGCCCAGTGAAGTGGGACCATGATCATGATGAAGCATACCCACAGACAAACTCTGGCCTATCATAGCACTGTATACCATATACTAGAATCACTTGTGGTACTATACATTTTGTTGTAGCCCAGTGAAGTGGGATCATGATGAAGGATAGACATAAAGTCAAGCTCTGGCCTATCATAGCACTGTATACCATATACTAAAATCACTAGTGGTACTATACATTTTGTTATAGCCCAGTGAAGTGGGATCATGCTGAAGGATAAACATACAGACAAGTTCTGGCCTATCATAGCACTGTATACCATATACTAAAATCACTAGTGGTACTATACATTTTGTTATAGCTCAATGAAATGGGATCATGATGAAGGCTGGACACACAGATAAGCTCTGGTCTATCATAGCACTGAATACCATTTACTAGAGGTTATTAGTGGTACTATACATTTTGTTGTAGCCCAATGAAGTGGGACCATGATCATGACGACGGATAGACACAGAAATAAGTTCTGGTCTATCATAGCACTGAATACCATTTACTAGAGGTTATTGGTGGTACTATATAGTTTGTTACAGTCCAATGAAGTGGGACCATGAACATGATGACGGATAGACACACAAATAAGTTCTGGTCTATCATAGCACTGAATACCATTTACTAGAGGTTATTGGTGGTACTATATAGTTTGTTACAGTCCAATGAAGTGGGACCATGATCATGATGACGGATAGACAAACAAATAAGTTCTGGTCTATCATAGCACTGAATACCATTTACTAGAGGTCACTAGTGGTACTATACATTTTGTTGTAGCCCAATGAAGTAGGATCATGATCATGATGATGGACAGACACACAGATAAGCTCTGGTCTATCATAGCACTGAATACCATTTACTAGAGGTCACTAGTGGTACTAAAACATTTTGTTGTAGCAGAGTGATCATGATCATGATCATGATGATGGATAGACACCCAAATAAGCTCTGGTCTATCACAGCATTGTATACCGTTTACTAGAGGTCACTAATGGTACTAAAACATTTTGTTGTAGCCCAGTGAAGGGGGACCATGATCATGATGATGGATAGACACACAAATAAGTTCTGGTCTATCACAGCACTGTATACCATTTACTAGAGGTCACTAGTGGTACTAAAACATTTTGTTTTAGCCCAGTTACCATGATCATGATGATGGATAGACACACAAATAAGCTCTGGTCTATCATAGCACTGTATGTCATCTACTGGAGGTCACTAGTGGTACTATATATTTTGTTGTAGCCCAGTGAAGGGGGACCATGATCATGTTTGAAGGATAGACACTCACATAAGCTCTGGTCCATCATAGCACAGTATACCATTTACTAGAGGTCACTAGTGGTACTAAAACATTTTGTTGTAGCCCAGTGAAGGGGGACCATGATCATGATGGATAGACACACAAATAAGCTTTGGTCTATCATAGCACTGTATACCTTCTACTAGATGTCAATAGTGGTACTATACATTTTGTTGTAGCCCAGTGAAGGGGGACCATGATCATGTTTGAAGGATAGACACACACATAAGCTCTGGTCTATCATAGCACTGTATACCACTTACTAGAGGTTACTAGTGTTACTATACATTTTGTTGTAGCCCAGAGAAGGGGAACCTTGATCATGTTTGAAGGATAGACACATACACATAAGCTCTGGTCTATCATATCAGTGTATACCACCCACTAGAGGTCACTAGTGGTACTAAAACATTTTTTTGTAGCCCAGTGAAGGGGGACCATGATCAAGATGATGGATAGAGACACAAATAAGCTCTGGTCTATCATAGCACTGTAAACCATCTACTAGAGGTCACTAGTGGTGCTATACATTTTGTTGTAGCTCAGTGAAGGCGGATCATCATCATGATAAAGGATGGACACACAGATAAGCTCTGGTCTATCATAGCACTGTATACCATTTACTAGAGGTCACTCGTGGTGCTATACATTTTCTTGTAGCTCAGTGAAGGCGGATCATGATCATGATAAAGGATGGACACACAGATAAGCTCTGGTCTATCATAGCACAGTATACCATTTACTAGAGGTCACTCGTGGTGCTATACATTTTGTTGTAGCTCTGTGAAGGCGGATCATGATCATGATAAAGGATGGAAACACAGATAAGCTCTGGTCTATCATAGCACTGTATACCATATACTAGAATCACTAGTGGTACTATACATTTTGTTATAGCTCAGTGAAGTGGGACCATGATCATGATGAAGCATACGTACAGACAAACTCTGGCCTATCACAGCACTGTGTACCATATACTAAAATCACTAGTGGTACTATACATTTTGTTATAGCTCAGTGAAGTGGGACCATGACCATGATGAAGCATACGTACAGACAAACTCTGGCCTATCAAAGCACTGTGTACCATATACTAGAATCACTAGTGGTACTATACATTTTGTTATAGCCCAGTGAAGTGGGACCATGATGAAGGATACGTACAGACAAACCCTGGCCTATCATAGCACTGTATACCATAAACTAGAATAATCAGTGGTACTATACATTTTGTTATAGCCCAGTGAAGTGGGACCATGATGAAGGATACGTACAGACAAACTCTGGCCTATCATAGCACTGTATACCATATACTAGAATCACTAGTGGTACTATACATTTTGTTATAGCCCAGTGAAGTGGGACCATGATGAAGGATATGTACAGACAAACTCTGGCCTATCATAGCACTGTGTACCATATACTAGAATCACTAGTGGTACTATACATTTTGTTATAGCCCAGTGAAGTGGGACCATGATGAAGGATATGTACAGACAAACTCTGGCCTATCATAGCACTGTATACCATATAATAGAATCACTAGTGGTACTATACATTTTGTTATAGCCCACTGAGTGGGACCATGACCATGATGAAGCATACGTACAGACAAACTCTGGCCTATCATAGCACTGTATACCATATACTAGAATCACTAGTGGTACTATACATTTTGTTATAGCCCAGTGAAGTGGGACCATGACCATGATGAAGCATACGTACAGACAAACTCTGGCCTATCATAGCACTGTATACCATATACTAGAATCACTAGTGGCACTATACATTTTGTTATAGCCCAGTGAAGTGGGACCATGACCATGATGAAGGATACCTACAGACAAACTCTGGCCTATCATAGCACTGTGTACCATATACTAGAATCACTAGTGGTACTATACATTTTGTTATAGCCCAGTGAAGTGGGACCATGATGAAGGATACGTACAGACAAGCTCTGGCCTATCATAGCACTGTATACCATATACTAGAATCACTAGTGGTACTATACATTTTGTTATAGCCCAGTGAAGTGGGACCATGATCATGATGAAGCATACGTACAGACAAACTCTGGCCTATCATAGCACTGTGTACCATATACTAAAATTGCTAGTGGTACTATACATTTTGTTATAGCCCAGTGAAGTGGGACCATGATCATGATGCAGCATACGTACAGGCAAACTCTGGCCTATTATAGCACTGTGTACCATATACTAGAATCACTAGTGGTACTATACATTTTGTTATAGCCCAGTGAAGTGGGACCATGATCATGATGAAGCATACGTACAGACAAACTCTGGCCTATCATAGCACTGTGTACCATATACTAGAATCACTAGTTGTACTATACATTTTGTTATAGCCCAGTGAAGTGGGACCATGATCATGATGAAGCATACGTACAGACAAACTCTGGCCTATCATAGCACTGTGTACCATATACTAAAATCGCTAGTGGTACTATACATTTTGTTATAGCCCAGTGAAGTGGGACCATGATCATGATGAAGCATACGTACAGGCAAACTCTGGCCTATCATAGCACTGTGTACCATATACTAAAATCGCTAGTGGTACTATACATTTTGTTATAGCCCAGTGAAGTGGGACCATGATCATGATGAAGCATACGTACAGACAAACTCTGGCCTATCATAGCACTGTGTACCATATACTAAAATCGCTAGTGGTACTATACATTTTGTTATAGCCCAGTGAAGTGGGACCATGATCATGATGAAGCATACGTACAGGCAAACTCTGGCCTATTATAGCACTGTGTACCATATACTAAAATCGCTAGTGGTACTATACATTTTGTTATAGCCCAGTGAAGTGGGACCATGATCATGATGAAGCATACGTACAGACAAACTCTGGCCTATCATAGCACTGTGTACCATATACTAAAATCGCTAGTGGTACTATACATTTTTTTATAGCCCAGTGAAGTGGGACCATGATCATGATGAAGCATACGTACAGGCAAGCTCTGGCCTATCATAGCACTGTGTACCATATACTAGAATCACTAGTGGTACTATACATTTTGTTATAGCCCAGTGAAGTGGGACCATGATCATGATGAAGCATACGTACAGACAAACTCTGGCCTATCATAGCACTGTGTACCATATACTAGAATCACTAGTGGTACTATACATTTTGTTATAGCCCAGTGAAGTGGGACCATGATCATGATGAAGCATACGTACAGGCAAACTCTGGCCTATCATAGCACTGTGTACCATATACTAAAATCACTAGTGGTACTATACATTTTGTTATAGCCCAGTGAAGTGGGACCATGATCATGATGAAGCATACGTACAGACAAACTCTGGCCTATCATAGCACTGTGTACCATATACTAGAATCACTAGTGGTACTATACATTTTGTTATAGCCCAGTGAAGTGGGATCATGATGAAGGATAGACATACAGACAAGCTCTGGCCTATCAAAGCACTGTATACCATATACTAGAATCACTTGTGGTACTATACATTTTGTTGTAGCCCAGTGAAGTGGGATCATGATGAAGGATAGACATAAAGTCAAGCTCTGGCCTATCATAGCACTGTATACCATATACTAAAATCACTAGTGGTACTATACATTTTGTTATAGCCCAGTGAAGTGGGATCATGCTGAAGGATAAACATACAGACAAGCTCTGGCCTATCAAAGCACTGTATACCATACACTAGAATCACTAGTGTTACTATACATTTTGTTGTAGCCCAGTGAAGTGGGCTCATGATGAAGGATAGACATAAAGACAAGCTCTGGCCTATTATAGCTCTGTATACCATATAATAGAATCACTAATGGTACTATACATTTTGTTATAGCCCAGTGAATTGGGATCATGATGAAGGATAGACATACAGACAAGCTCTGGCCTATCATAGCACTGTATACCATATACTAGAATCACTAGTGGTACCATACATTTTGTTATAGCCCAGTGAAGTGGGATCATGCTGAACGATAAACATATAGACAAGCTCTGGCCTATCATAGCACTGTATACCATATACTAGAATCACTAGTGGTACTATACATTTTGTTATAGCTCAATGAAGTGGGATCATGATGAAGGCTGGACACACAGACAAGCTCTGGTCTATCATAGCACTGTATACCATTTACTAAAGGACGCTAGTGGTGCTGTACATTTCGTTATAGCCCAGTGAAGTGGGATCATGATGAAGGATAGACACACAGATAAGCTCTGGTCTATCATAGCACTGAATACCATTTACTAGAGGTTATTAGTGGTACTATACATTTTGTTGTAGCCCAGTGAAGTGGGACCATGATCATGATGACGGATAGACACACAAATAAGTTCTGGTCTATCATAGCAATGAATACCATTTACTATAGGTTATTAGTGGTACTATACACTTTGTTACAGTCTAATGAAGTGGGACCATGATCATGATGATGGATAGACACGCAAATAAGTTCTTGTCTATCATAGCACTGAATACCATTTACTAGAGGTCACTAGTGGTACTATACATTTTGTTGTAGCCCAATGAAGTGGGATCATGATCATGATGATGGATAGACACACAGATAAGCTCTGGTCTATCATAGCACTGAATACCATTTACTAGAGGTTATTAGTGGTGCTATACATTTTGTTGTAGCCCAGTGAAGTGGGATCATGATCATGATAATGGATAGACACACAAATAAGCTCTGGTCTATCATAGCACTAAATACCATTTACTAGAGGTTATTAGTGGTGCTATACATTTTGTTGTAGCCCAGTGAAGTGGGATCATGTTCATGATGATGGATAGACACACAAATAAGCTCTGGTCTATCACAGCACTGTATACCATTTACTAGAGGTTATTAGTGGTGCTATACATTTTGTTGTAGCCCAGTGAAGTGGGATCATGATCATGATGATGGATAGACACACAAATAAGCTCTGGTCTATCATAGCACTGTATACCATTTACTAGAGGTTATTAGTGGTGCTATACATTTTGTTGTAGCCCAGTGAATGGGACCATGATCATGATGATGGATGGACACACAAATAAGCTCTGGTCTATCATAGCACTGAATACCATTTACTAGAGGTCACTAGTGGTACTATACATTTTGTTGTAGCCCAGTGAAGTGGAATCATGATCATGATGAAGGATGGACACACAGATAACCTCTGACCTCTCATAGCACTGTATACCATTTACTAGAGGTCACTAGTGGTACTATACATTTTGTTGTAGCCCAGTGAAGTGTGATCATGATCATGATAATGGATAGACACACAGATAAGCTCTAGTCTATCATAGCACTGAATACCATTTACTAGAGGTCACTAGTGGTTCTATACATTTTGTTGTAGCCCAGTGAAGTGCGATCATGATCATGATGATGGATAGACACACAAATAAGCTCTGGTCTATCATAGCACTGTATACCATTTAGTGGAGGTTATTAGTGGTGCTATACATTTTGTTGTAGCCCAGTGAAGAGGGCCCATAATCATGATGAAGGATAGACACACAAATAAGCTCTGGTCTATCATAGAACTGTATACCATTTACTAGAGGTTATTAGTGGTGCTATACATTTTGTTGTAGCCCAGTGAAGTGGGATCATGATCATGATGATGGATAGACACACAAATGAGCTCTGGACTATCATAGCACTGAATACCATTTACTAGAGGTCTCTAGTGGTACTATACATTTTGTTGTAGCCCAGTCAAGTGGGATCATGATCATGATGATGGATAGACACACAAATAAGCTCTGGTCTATCACAGCACTGTATACCATTTACTAGAGGTTATTAGTGGTGCTATACATTTTGTTGTAGCCCAGTGAAGTGGGATCATGATCATGATGATGGATAGACACACCAATAAGCTCTGGTCTATCATAGCACTGTATACCATTTACTAGAGGTTATTAGTGGTGCTATACATTTTGTTGTAGCCCAGTGAATGGGACCATGATCATGATGATGGATGGACACACAAATAAGCTCTGGTCTATCATAGCACTGAATACCATTTACTAGAGGTCACTAGTGGTACTATACATTTTGTTGTAGCCCAGTGAAGTGGAATCATGATCATGATGAAGGATGGACACACAGATAACCTCTGACCTCTCATAGCACTGTATACCATTTACTAGAGGTCACTAGTGGTACTATACATTTTGTTGTAGCCCAGTGAAGTGCGATCATGATCATGATAATGGATAGACACACAGATAAGCTCTAGTCTATCATAGCACTGAATACCATTTACTAGTGGTCACTAGTGGTTCTATACATTTTGTTGTAGCCCGGTGAAGTGCGATCATGATCATGATGATGGATAGACACACAAATAAGCTCTGGTCTATCACAGCACTGTATACCGTTTACTAGAGGTCACTAATGGTAGTAAAACATTTTGTTGTAGCACAGTGAAGGGGGACCATGATCATGATGATGGATAGACACACAAATAAGCTCTGGTCTATTAACAGCACTCTATACCATTCACTAGAGGTCACTAGTGGTACTAAAACATTTTGTTGTACCCCAGTTATCATGATCATGATCATGATGATGAATAGACACACAAATAACCTCGGTCTATCATAGCACTGTATACCATCCACTAGAAGTCACTAGTGGTACTAAAACATTTTGTTGTAGCCCAGTGAAGGGGGACCATGATCATGATGGACAGACACACAAATAAGCTTTGGTCTATCATAGCACTGTATGCCATCTACTAGATGTCAATAGTGGTACTTTACATTTTGTTGTAGCTCAGTGAAGGCGGATCATGATCATGATAAAGGATGGAAACACAGATAAGCTCTGGTCTATCATAGCACTGTATACCATTTACTAGAGGTTACTAGTGGTGCTATACATTTTGTTGTAGCCCAGTGAAGTGGGATCATGATCATGATGATGGATAGACACACAAATAAGCTCTGGTCTATCATAGCACTGTATACCATTTAGTGGAGGTTATTAGTGGTGCTATACATTTTGTTGTAGCCCAGTGAAGAGGGACCATAATCATGATGAAGGATAGACACACAAATAAGCTCTGGTCTATCATAGAACTGTATACCATTTACTAGAGGTTATTAGTGGTGCTATACATTTTGTTGTAGCCCAGTGAAGTGGGACCATGATCATGATAAAAGGATAGACACACAGATAAGCTCTGGTCTATCATAGCACTGTATACCATTTACTAGAGGTTACTAGTGGTGCTATACATTTTGTTGCAGGCCAGTGAAGGGAGACGATGATCATGATAAAGGATAGACACACAGATAAGCTCTGGTCTAACATAGTACTGTATACTATTTACTAGAGGCAACTAGTGGTGCTATACATTTTGTTGCAGGCCAGTGAAGGGGGACCATGATCATGATAAAGGATAGATGCACAGATAAGCTCTGGTCTATCATAGCACTGTATACCATTTACTAGAGGTCACTCGTGGTGCTATACATTTTGTTGCAGCCCAGTGAAGTGGGACCATGATCATGATAAAGGATAGACACACAGATAAGCTCTGGTCTATCATAGCACTGTATACCATATACTAGAATCACTAGTGGTACTATACATTTTGTTATAGATCAGTGAAGTGGGACCATGATCATGATGAAGCATACGTACAGAAATACTCCGGCCTATCATAGCACTGTGTACCATATACTAAAATCACTAGTGGTACTATACATTATGTTATAGCCCAGTGAAGTGGGACCATAATCATGATGAAGGATACGTACAGACAAACTCTGGCCTATCATAGCACTTTGTACCATATACTAGAATCACTAGTGGTACTATACATTTTGTTATAGCCCAGTGAAGTGGGACCATGATCATGATGAAGCATACCTACAGACAAACTCTGGCCTATCATAGCACTGTGTACCATATACTAAAATCACTAGTGGTACTATACATTTTGTTATGGCCCAGTGAAGTGGGACCATGACCATGATGAAGGAAACTTACAGACAAACTCTGGCCTATCATAGCACTGTATACCATATACTAGAATCACTAGTGATAACATACATTTTGTTATGGCCCAGTGAAGTGGGACCATGATGAAGGAAACTTACAGACAAACTCTGGCCTATCATAGCACTGTATACCATATACTAGAATCACTAGTGGTACCATACATTTTGTTATGGCCCAGTGAAGTGGGACCATGACCATGATGAAGGATACGTACAGGCAAACTCTGGCCTATCACAGCACTGTGTACCATATACTAGAATCACTAGTGGTACCATACATTTTGTTATAGCCCAGTGAAGTGGGACCATGACCATGATGAAGGAAACTTACAGACAAACTCTGGCCTATCATACAACTGTATACCATATACTAGAATCACTAGTGGTACTATACATTTTGTTATAGCCCAGTGAAGTGGGACCATGACCATGATGAAGGATACGTACAGACAAACTCTGTCCTATCATAGCACTGTGTACCATATACTAGAATCACTAGTGGTACTATACATTTTGTTATGGCCCAGTGAAGTGGGACCATGACCATGATGAAGGAAACTTACAGACAAACTCTGGCCTATCATAGTACTGTATACCAAATACTAGAATCACTAGTGGTACTATACATTTTGTTATAGCCCAGTGAAGTGGGACCATGATGAAGGATACTTACAGACAAACTCTGGCCTATCATAGCACTGTATACCATATACTAGAATCACTAGTGGTACTATACATTTTGTTATAGACCAGTGAAGTGGGACCATGATGAAGCATACGTACAGACAAACTCTGGCCTTTCATAGCACTGTATACCATATACTAGAATCACTAGTGGTACCATACATTTTGTTATAGCCCAGTGAAGTGGGACCATGATGAAGCATACGTACAGACAAACTCTGGCCTATCATAGCACTGTATACCATATACTAGAATCACTAATGGTACTATACATTTTGTTATAGCCCAGTGAAGCGGGACCATGATCATGATGAAGCATACGTACAGACAAACTCTGGCCTATCACAGCACTGTGTACCATATACTAGAACCACTAGTGGTACTATACATTTTGTTATGGCCCAGTGAAGTGGGACCATGACCATGGTGAACGATACGTACAGACAAACTGTGGCGTATCATAGCACTGTATACCATATACTAGAATCACTAGTGGTACTATACATTTTGTTATAGCCCAGTGAAGTGGGACCATGATCATGATGAAGCATACGTACAGACAAACTCTGGCCTATCATAGCACTGTATACCATATACTAGAATCACTAGTGGTACTATACATTTTGTTATAGCCCAGTGAAGTGGGATCATGATGAAGGATAGACATACAGACAAGCTCTGGCCTATCAAAGCACTGTATACCATATACTAGAATCACTTGTGGTACTATACATTTTGTTGTAGCCCAGTGAAGTGGGATCATGATGAAGGATAGACATAAAGTCAAGCTCTGGCCTATCATAGCACTGTATACCATATACTAGAATCACTAATGGTACTATACATTTTGTTATAGCCCAGTGAATTGGGATCATGATGAAGGATAGACATACAGACAAGCTCTGGACTATCATAGCACGGTATACCATATACTAAAATCACTAGTGGTACTATACATTTTGTTATAGCCCAGTGAAGTGGGATCATGCTGAAGGATAAACATACAGACAAGCTCTGGCCTATCATAGCACTGTATACCATATACTAAAATCACTAGTGGTACTATACATTTTGTTATAGCTCAATGAAGTGGGATCATGATGAAGGCTGGACACACAGATAAGCTCTGGTCTATCATAGCACTGAATACCATTTACTAGAGGTTATTAGTGGTACTATACATTTTGTTGTAGCCCAATGAAGTGGGACCATGATCATGATGACGGATAGACACACAAATAAGTTCTGGTCTATCATAGCACTGAATACCATTTACTAGAGGTTATTGGTGGTACTATATAGTTTGTTACAGTCCAATGAAGTGGGACCATGATCATCATGACGGATAGACAAACAAATAAGTTCTGGTCTATCATAGCACTGAATACCATTTACTAGAGGTCACTAGTGGTACTATACATTTTGTTGTAGCCCAATGAAGTAGGATCATGATCATGATGATGGACAGACACACAGATAAGCTCTGGTCTCTCATAGCACTGAATACCATTTACTAGAGGTTATTAGTGGTGCTATACATTTTGTTGTAGCCCAGTGAAGGGGCACCATGATCATGATGATTGATAGACACACAAATAAGCTCTTATCTATCACAGCACAGTATACCATTTACTAGAGGTCACTAGTGGTACTAAAACATTTTGTTGTAGCACAGTGATCATGATCATGATCATGATGATGGATAGACACACAAATAAGCTCTGGTCTATCACAGCACTGTATACCGTTTACTAGAGGTCACTAGTGGTACTAAAACATTTTGTTGTAGCAGAGTGATCATGATCATGATCATGATGATGGATAGACACACAAATAAGCTCTGGTCTATCACAGCACTGTATACCATTTACTAGAGGTCACTAGTGGTACTAAAACATTTTGTTGTAGCAGAGTGATCATGATCATGATCATGATGATGGATAGACACACAAATAAGCTCTGGTCTATCACAGCACTGTATACCGTTTACTAGAGGTCACTAATGGTACTAAAACATTTTGTTGTAGCCCAGTGAAGGGGGACCATGATCATGATGATGGATAGACACACAAATAAGTTCTGGTCTATCACAGCACTGTATACCATTTACTAGAGGTCACTAGTGGTACTAAAACATTTTGTTTCAGCCCAGTTACCATGATCATGATGATGGATAGACACACAAATAAGCTCTGGTCTATCATAGCACTGTATATCATCTACTAGAGGTCACTAGTGGTACTATATATTTTGTTGTAGCCCAGTGAAGGGGGACCATGATCATGTTTGAAGGATAGACACTCACATAAGCTCTGGTCCATCATAGCACAGTATACCATTTACTAGAGGTCACTAGTGGTACTAAAACATTTTGTTGTAGCCCAGTGAAGGGGGACCATGATCATGATGGATAGACACACAAATAAGCTTTGGTCTATCATAGCACTGTATACCTTCTACTAGATGTCAATAGTGGTACTATACATTTTGTTGTAGCCCAGTGAAGGGGGACCATGATCATGTTTGAAGGATAGACACACACATAAGCTCTGGTCTATCATAACACTGTATACAACTTACTAGAAGTCACTAGTGTTACTATACATTTTGTTGTAGCCCAGAGAAGGGGAACCTTGATCATGTATGAAGGATAGACACACACACATAAGCTGTGGTCTATCATATCACTGTATACCACCCACTAGAGGTCACTAGTGTTACTAAAACATTTTGTTGTAGCCCAGTGAAGGGGGACCATGATCAAGATGATGGATAGAGACACAAATAAGCTCTGGTCTATCATAGCACTGTAAACCATCTACTAGAGGTCACTAGTGGTGCTATACATTTTGTTGTAGCTCAGTGAAGGCGGATCATGATCATGATAAAGGATGGACACACAGATAAGCTCTGGTCTATCATAGCACTGTATACCATTTACTAGAGGTCACTCGTGGTGCTATACATTTTCTTGTAGCTCAGTGAAGGCGGATCATGATCATGATCATGATAAAGGATGGACACACAGATAAGCTCTGGTCTATCATAGCACTGTATACCATTTACTAGAGGTCACTCGTGGTGCTATACATTTTGTTGTAGCTCTGTGAAGGCGGATCATGATCATGATAAAGGATGGAAACAGAGATAAGCTCTGGTCTATCATAGCACTGTATACCATATACTAGAATCACTAGTGGTACTATACATTTTGTTATATCTCAGTGAAGTGGGACCATGATCATGATGAAGCATACGTACAGACAAACTCTGGCCTGTCACAGCACTGTGTACCATATACTAGAATCACTAGTGGTACTATACATTTTGTTATAGCTCAGTGAAGTGGGACCATGACCATGATGAAGCATACGTACAGACAAACTCTGGCCTATCATAGCACTGTGTACCATATACTAGAATCACTAGTGGTACTATACATTTTGCTATAGCCCAGTGAAGTGGGACCATGATGAAGGATACGTACAGACAAACTCTGGCCTATCATAGCACTGTATACCATATACTAGAATCATCAGTGGTACTATACATTTTGTTATAGCCCAGTGAAGTGGGACCATGATGAAGGATACGTACAGACAAACTCTGGCCTATCATAGCACTGTATACCATATACTAGAATCACTAGTGGTACTATACAGTTTGTTATAGCCCAGTGAAGTGGGACCATGATGAAGGATATGTACACACAAACTCTGGCCTATCATAGCACTGTGTACCATATACTAGAATCACTAGTGGTACTATACATTTTGTTATAGCCCACTGAGTGGGACCATGACCATGATGAAGCATACGTACAGACAAACTCTGGCCTATCATAGCACTGTATACCATATACTAGAATCACTAGTGGTACTATACATTTTGTTATAGCCCAGTGAAGTGGGACCATGACCATGATGAAGTATACCTACAGACAAACTCTGGCCTATCATAGCACTGTGTACCATATACTAGAATCACTAGTGGTACTATACATTTTGTTATAGCCCAGTGAAGTGGGACCATGATGAAGGATACGTACAGGCAAACTCTGGCCTATCATAGCACTGTATACCATATACTAGAATCACTAGTGGTACTATACATTTTGTTATAGCCCAGTGAAGTGGTACCATGATCATGATGAAGCATACGTACAGACAAACTCTGGCCTATCATAGCACTGTGTACCATATACTAAAATCGTTAGTGGTACTATACATTTTGTTATAGCCCAGTGAAGTGGGACCATGATCATGATGAAGCATACGTACAGGCAAACTCTGGCCTATCATAGCACTGTGTACCATATACTAGAATCACTAGTGGTACTATACATTTTGTTATAGCCCAGTGAAGTGGGACCATGACCATGATGAAGCATACGTACAGGCAAACTCTGGCCTATCATAGCACTGTGTACCATATACTAGAATCACTAGTGGTACTATACATTTTGTTATAGCCCAGTGAAGTGGGACCATGATCATGATGAAGCATACGTACAGACAAACTCTGGCCTATCATAGCACTGTGTACCATATACTAGAATCACTAGTGGTACTATACATTTTGCTATAGCCCAGTGAAGTGGGACCATGATCATGATGAAGCATACGTACAGGCAAACTCTGGCCTATCATAGCACTGTGTACCATATACTAAAATCGCTAGTGGTACTATACATTTTGTTATAGTCCAGTGAAGTGGGACCATGATCATGATGAAGCATACGTACAGACAAACTCTGGCCTATCATAGCACTGTGTACCATATACTAGAATCACTAGTGGTACTATACATTTTGTTATAGCCCAGTGAAGTGGGACCATAATGAAGGATATGTACAGACAAACTCTGGCCTATCATAGCACTGTGTACCATATACTAGAATCACTAGTGGTACTATACATTTTGTTATAGCCCAGTGAAGTGGGACCATAATGAAGGAGACGTACAGACAAACTCTGGCCTATCATAGCACTGTGTACCATATACTAGAATCACTAGTGGTACTATACATTTTGTTATAGCCCAGTGAAGTGGGACCATGATGAAGGATACGTACAGACAAACTCTGGCTTATCATAGCACTGTATACCATATACTAGAATCACTAGTGGTACTATACATTTTGTTATAGCCCAGTGAAGTGGGACCATGATGAAGGATACGTACAGACAAACTCTGGCCTATCATAGCACTGTATACCATATACTAGAATCACTAGTGGTACTATACATTTTGTTATAGCCCAGTGAAGTGGGACCATGATCATGATGAAGCATACGTACAGACAAACTCTGGCCTATCATAGCACTGTATACCATATACTAGAATCACTAGTGGTACTATACATTTTGTTATAGCCCAGTGAAGTGGGACCATGATGAAGGATACGTACAGACAAGCTCTGGCCTATCATAGCACTGTATACCATATACTAGAATCACCAGTGGTACTATACATTTTGTTATAGCCCAGTGAAGTGGGACCATAATGAAGGATACGTACAGACAAACTCTGGCCTATCATAGCACTGTGTACCATATACTAGAATCACTAGTGGTACTATACATTTTGTTATAGCCCAGTGAAGTGGGACCATGATGAAGGATACGTACAGACAAACTCTGGCCTATCATAGCACTGTATACCATATACTAGAATCACTAGTGGTACTATACATTTTGTTATAGCCCAGTGAAGTGGGACCATGATCATGATAAAGCATACGTACAGACAAACTCTGGCCTATCATAGCACTGTATACCATATACTAGAATCACTAGTGGTACTATACATTTTGTTATAGCCCAGTGAAGTGGGACCATGATCATGATAAAGCATACGTACAGACAAACTCTGGCCTATCATAGCACTGTATACCATATACTAGAATCACTAGTGGTACTATACATTTTGTTATAGCCCAGTGAAGTGGGACCATGATGAAGGATATGTACAGACAAACTCTGGCCTATCATAGCACTGTATACCATATACTAGAATCACTAGTGGTACTATACATTTTGTTATAGCCCAGTGAAGTGGGACCATGATGAAGGATACGTACAGACAAACTCTGGCCTACCATAGCACTGTATACCATATACTAGAATCACTAGTGGTACTATACATTTTGTTATAGCCCAGTGAAGTGGGATCATGATGAAGCATACGTACAGACAAACTCTGGCCTATCATAGCACTGTATACATATACTAGAATCACTAGTGGTACTATACATTTTGTTATAGCCCAGTGAAGTGGGACCATGATCATGATGAAGCATACGTACAGACAAACTGTGGCCTATCATAGCACTGTGTACCATATACTAGAATCAGTAGTGGTACTATACATTTTGTTATAGCCCAGTGAAGTGGGATCATGATGAAGGATAGACATACAGACAAGCTCTGGCCTTTCAAAGCACTGTATACCATATACTAGAATCACTAGTGGTATTATACATTTTGTTGTAGAACAGTGAAGTGGGATCATGATGAAGGATAGTCATAAAGACAAGCTCTGGCCTATCATAGCACTGTATACCATACTAGAATCACTAGTAGTACTATACATTTTGTTTTAGCCCAGTGAAGTGGGATCATGATGAAGGATAGACATACAGACAAGGTCTGGCCTATCAAAGCACTGTATACCATACACTAGAATCACTAGTGTTACTATACATTTTGTTGTAGCCCAGTGAAGTGGGCTCATGATGAAGGATAGACATAAAGACAAGCTCTGGCCTATTATAGCACTGTATACCATATAATAGAATCACTAATGGTACTATACATTTTGTTATAGCCCAGTGAATTGGGATCATGATGAAGGATAGACATACAGACAAGCTCTGGCCTATCATAGCACTGTATACCATTTACTAAAGGACACTAGTGGTGCTGTACATTTCGTTATAGCCCAGTGAAGTGGGATCATGATGAAGGATAGACACACAGATAAGCTCTGGTCTATCATAGCACTGAATACCATTTACTATAGGTTATTAGTGGTACTATACATTTTGTTGTAGCCCAATGAAGTAGGATCCTGATCATGATGATGGATAGACACACAGATAAGCTCTGGTCTATCATAGCACTGAATACCATTTACTAGAGGTAATTAGTGGTACTATACATTTTGTTGTAGCCCAGTGAAGTGGGACCATGATCATGATGACGGATAGACACACAAATAAGTTCTGGTCTATCATAGCACTGAATACGATTTACTAGAGGTTATTAGTGGTACTATACATTTTGTTGTAGCCCAGTGAAGGGGGACCATGATCATGATGACGGATAGACACACAAATAAGCTCTGGTCTATCATAGCACTGAATACCATTTACTAGAGGTTATTAGTGGTACTATACATTTTGTTGTAGCCCAGTGAAGGGGGACCATGATCATGATGAAGGCTGGACACACAGATAAGCTCTGGTCTATCATAGCACTGAATACCATTTACTAGAGGTAATTAGTGGTACTATACATTTTGTTGTAGCCCAGTGAAGTGGGACCATGATCATGATGACGGATAGACACACAAATAAGTTCTGGTCTATCATAGCACTGAATACGATTTACTAGAGGTTATTAGTGGTACTATACACTTTGTTACAGTCTAATGAAGTGGGACCATGATCATGATGATGGATAGACACACAAATAAGTTCTTGTCTATCATAGCACTGAATACCATTTACTAGAGGTCACTAGTGGTACTATACATTTTGTTGTAGCCCAATGAAGTGGGATCATGATCATGATGATGGATAGACACACAGATAAGCTCTGGTCTATTATAGCACTGAATACCATTTACTAGAGGTTATTAGTGGTGCTATACATTTTGTTGTAGCCCAGTGAAGTGGGATCATGATCATGATGATGGATACACACACAAATAAGTTCTGGTCTATCATAGCACTAAATACCATTTACTAGAGGTTATTAGTGGTGCTATACATTTTGTTGTAGCCCAGTGAAGTGGGATCATGATCATGATGATGGATAGACACACAGATAAGCTCTGGTCTATCATAGCACTGAATACCATTTACTATAGGTTATTAGTGGTGCTATACATTTTGTTGTAGCCCAGGGAAGTGAGATCATGATCATGATCATGATGAAGGATAGACACACAGATAAGCTCTGGTCTATCATAGCACTGAATACCATTTACTAGAGGTCACTAGTGGTGCTATACATTTTGTTGTAGCCCAGGGAAGTGAGATCATGATCATGATCATGATGAAGGATAGACACACAGATAAGCTCTGGTCTATCATAGCACTGAATACCATTTACTAGAGGTTATTAGTGGTGCTACACATTTTGTTGTAGCCCAATGAAGTGGGATCATGATCATGATGATGGATAGACACACAGATAAGCTCTGGTCTATCATAGCACTGAATACCATTTACTATAGGTTATTAGTGGTGCTATACATTTTGTTGTAGCCCAGTGAAGTGGGATCATGATCATGATGATGGATACACACACAAATAAGGTCTGGTCTATCATAGCACTAAATACCATTTACTAGAGGTTATTAGTGGTGCTATACATTTTGTTGTAGCCCAGTGAAGTGGGATCATGATCATGATGATGGATAGACACACAGATAAGCTCTGGTCTATCATAGCACTGAATACCATTTACTATAGGTTATTAGTGGTGCTATACATTTTGTTGTAGCCCAGGGAAGTGAGATCATGATCATGATCATGATGAAGGATAGACACACAGATAAGCTCTGGTCTATCATAGCACTGAATACCATTTACTAGAGGTCACTAGTGGTGCTATACATTTTGTTGTAGCCCAGGGAAGTGAGATCATGATCATGATCATGATGAAGGATAGACACACAGATAAGCTCTGGTCTATCATAGCACTGAATACCATTTACTAGAGGTTATTAGTGGTGCTACACATTTTGTTGTAGCCCAATGAAGTGGGATCATGATCATGATGATGGATAGACACACAGATAAGCTCTGGTCTATCATAGCACTGAATACCTTTTACTAGAGGTTATTAGTGGTGCTATACATTTTGTTGTAGCCCAGGGAAGTGGGATGATGATCATGATGATGGATAGACACACAAATAAGCTCTGGTCTATCATAGCACTGAATACCTTTTACTAGAGGTTATTAGTGGTGCTATACATTTTGTTGTAGCCCAGGGAAGTGGGATGATGATCATGATGAAGGATAGACACACAGATAAGCTCTGGTCTATCATAGCACTGAATACCTTTTACTAGAGGTTATTAGTGGTGCTATACATTTTGTTGTAGCCCAGTCAAGTGGGATCATGATCATGATGATGGATAGACACACAAATAAGCTCTGGTCTATCACAGCACTGTATACCATTTACTAGAGGTTATTAGTGGTGCTATACATTTTGTTGTAGCCCAGTGAAGTGGGATCATGATCATGATGATGGATAGACACACAAATAAGCTCTGGTCTATCATAGCACTGTATACCATTTACTAGAGGTTATTAGTGGTGCTATACATTTTGTTGTAGCCCAGTGAATGGGATCATGATCATGATGATGGATGGACACACAAATAAGCTCTGGTCTATCATAGCACTGTATACCATTTACTAGAGGTTATTAGTGGTGCTATACATTTTGTTGTAGCCCAGTGAAGTGGGATCATGATCATGATGATGGATGGACACACAAATAAGCTCTGGTCTATCATAGCACTGAATACCATTTACTAGAGGTCACTAGTGGTACTATACATTTTGTTGTAGCCCAGTGAAGTGGGATCATGATCATGATGATGGATAGACACACAAATAAGCTCTGGTCTATCATAGCACTGAATACCATTTACTAGAGGTCTCTAGTGGTACTATACATTTTGTTGTAGCCCAGTAAGTGGGATCATGATCATGATGATGAATAGACACACAAATAAGCTCTGGTCTATCATAGCACTGAATACCATTTACTAGAGGTCTCTAGTGGTACTATACATTTTGTTGTAGCCCAGTAAGTGGGATCATGATCATGATGATGAATAGACACACAAATAAGCTTTGGTCTATCATAGCACTGAATACCATTTACTAGAGGTCTCTAGTGGTACTATATATTTTGTTGTAGCCCAGTGAAGGGGGACCATGATCATGTTTGAAGGATAGACACTCACATAAGCTCTGGTCTATCATAGCACAGTATACCATTTACTAGAAGTCACTAGTGGTACTAAAACATTTTGTTGTAGCCCAGTGAAGGGGGACCATGATCATGATGGACAGACACACAAATAAGCTTTGGTCTATCATAGCACTGTATGCCATCTACTAGATGTCAATAGTGGTACTATACATTTTGTTGTAGCCCAGTGAAGTGGAATCATCATCATGATGAAGGATGGACACACAGATAACCTCTGACCTCTCATAGCACTGTATACCATTTACTAGAGGTCACTAGTGGTACTATACATTTTGTTGTAGCCCAGTGAAGTGCGATCATGATCATGATAATGGATAGACACACAGATAAGCTCTAGTCTATCATAGCACTGAATACCATTTACTAGAGGTTATAAGTGGTGCTATACATTTTGTTGTAGCCCAGTGAAGTGGGATCATGATGATGGATAGACACACAAATAAGCTCTGGTCTATCATAGCACTGTATACCATTTACTAGAGGTCACTAGTGGTACTATACATTTTGTTGTAGCCCAGTGAAGTGCGATCATGATCATGATAATGGATTGACACACAGATAAGTTCTAGTCTATAATAGTACTGAATACCATTTACTAGAGGTCACTAGTGGTACTATACATTTTGTTGTAGCCCAGTTAAGTGTGATCATGATCATGATGATGGATAGACACACAGATAAGCTCTGGTCTATCACAGCACCGTATACCGGTTACTAGAGGTCACTAATGGTACTAAAACATTTGGTTGTAGCCCAGTGAAGGGGTACCATGATCATCATGATGGATAGACACACAAATAAGCTCTGTTCTATCACAGCACTTTATACCGTTTACTAGAGGTCACTAATGGTACTAAAACATTTTGTTGTAGCCCAGTGAAGGGGCACCATGATCATGATGATGGATAGACACACAAATAAGCTCCGATCTATCACAGCACAGTATACCATTTACTAGAGGTCACTAGTGGTACTAAAACATTTTGTTGTAGCACAGTGATCATGATCATGATGATGGATAGACACACAAATAAGCTCTGGTCTATCATAGCACTGTATATCATCTACTAGAGGTCACTAGTGGTACTATATATTTTGTTGTAGCCCAGTGAAGGGGGACCATGATCATGTTTGAAGGATAGACACTCACATAAGCTCTGGTCTATCATAGCACAGTATACCATTTACTAGAAGTCACTAGTGGTACTAAAACATTTTGTTGTAGCCCAGTGAAGGGGGACCATGATCATGATGGATAGACACACAAATAAGCTTTGGTCTATCATAGCACTGTATACCTTCTACTAGATGTCAATAGTGGTACTATACATTTTGTTGTAGCCCAGTGAAGGGGGACCATGATCATGTTTGAAGAAATGACACACTCATAAGCTCTGGTCTATCATAGCACTGTATACCACTTACTAGAGGTCACTAGTGTTACTATCCATTTTGTTGTAGCCCAGAGAAGGGGAACCTTGATCATGTTTGAAGGATAGACACACACACATAAGCTCTGGTCTATCATATCACTGTATACCACCCACTAGAGGTCACTAGTGGTACTAAAACATTTTGTTGTAGCCCAGTGAAGGGGGACCATGATCAAGATGATAGATAGAGACACAAATAAGCTCTGGTCTATCATAGCACTGTAAACTATCTACTAGAGGTCACTAGTGGTGCTATACATTTTGTTGTAGCTCAGTGAAGGCGGATCATGATCATGATAAAGGATGGACACACAGATAAGCTCTGGTCTATCATAGCACTGTATATCATTTACTAGAGGTCACTCGTGGTTCTATACATTTTCTTGTAGCTCAGTGAAGGCGGATCATGATCATGATAAAGGATGTACACACAGATAAGCTCTGGTCTATCATAGCACTGTATACCATTTACTAGAGGTCACTCGTGGTGCTATACATTTTGTTACAGGCCAGTGAAGGGGGACCATGATCATGATAAAGGATAGACACACAGATAAGCTCTGGTCTATCATAGTACTGTATACCATTTACTAGAGGTTACTAGTGGTGCTATACATTTTGTTGCAGGCCAGTGAAGGGGGACCATGATCATGATAAAGGATAGACACACAGATAAGCTCTGGTCTATCATAGCACTGTATACCATTTACTAGAGGTCACTCGTGGTGCTATACATTTTGTTGTAGCTCAGTGAAGGCGGATCATGATCATGATAAAGGATGGAAACACAGATAAGCTCTGGTCTATCATAGCACTGTATACCATTTACTAGAGGTCACTCGTGGTGCTATACATTTTGTTGCAGCCCAGTGAAGTGGGACCATGATCATGATAAAGGATAGACACACAGATAAGCTCTGGTCTTTCATAGCACTGTATACCATTTACTAGAGGTTACTAGTGGTGCTATACATGTTGTTACAGGCCAGTGAAGGGGGACCATGATCATGATAAAGGATAGACACACAGATAAGCTCTGGTCTATCATAGTACTGTATACCATTTACTAGAGGTTACTAGTGGTGCTATACATTTTGTTGCAGGCCAGTGAAGGGGGACCATGATCATGATAAAGGATAGACACACAGATAAGCTCTGGTCTATCATAGCACTGTATACCATTTACTAGAGGTCACTCGTGGTGCTATACATTTTGTTGCAGCCCAGTGAAGTGGGACCATGATCATGATGAAGCATACGTACAGACAAACTCTGGCCTATCATAGCACTGTATACCATATACTAGAATCACTAGTGGTACTATACATTTTGTTATAGCCCAGTGAAGTGGGACCATGATGAAGGATACGTACAGACAAACTCTGGCCTATCATAGCATTGTATACCATATACTAGAATCACTAGTGGTACTATACATTTTGTTATAGCCCACTGAAGTGGGACCATGACCATGATGAAGCATACGTAGACAAACTCTGGCCTATCATAGCACTGTATACCATATACTAGAATCACTAGTGGTACTATACATTTTGTTATAGCCCAGTGAAGTGGGACCATGACCATGATGAAGGATACCTACAGACAAACTCTGGCCTATCATAGCACTGTGTACCATATACTAGAATCACTAGTGGTACTATACATTTTGTTATAGCCCAGTGAAGTGGGACCATGATGAAGGATACGTACAGGCAAACTCTGGCCTATCATAGCACTGTGTACCATATACTAAAATCGCTAGTGGTACTATACATTTTGTTATAGCCCAGTGAAGTGGGACCATGATCATGATGAAGCATACGTACAGACAAACTCTGGCCTATCATGGCACTGTGTACCATATACTAGAATCACTAGTGGTACTATACATTTTGTTATAGCCCAGTGAAGTGGGACCATGATCATGATGAAGCATACCCACAGACAAACTCTGGCCTATCATAGCACTGTATACCATATACTAGAATCACTAGTGGTACTATACATTTTGTTATAGCCCAGTGAAGTGGGACCATGATCATGATGAAGCATACGTACAGACAAACTCTGGCCTATCATAGCACTGTATACCATATACTAGAATCACTAGTGGTACTATACATTTTGTTATAGCCCAGTGAAGTGGGCCCATGATCATGATGAAGCATACGTACAGACAAACTGTGGCCTATCATAGCACTGTGTACCATATACTAGAATCACTAGTGGTACTATATATTTTGTTGTAGCCCAGTGAAGTGGGATCATGATGAAGGATAGACATAAAGTCAAGCTCTGGCCTATCATAGCACTGTATACCATATACTAGAATCACTAGTGGTACTATACATTTTGTTATAGCCCAGTGAAGTGGGACCATGACCATGATGAAGGATACCTACAGACAAACTCTGGCCTATCATAGCACTGTGTACCATATACTAGAATCACTAGTGGTACTATATACTTTGTTGTAGCCAAGTGAAGGGGGACCATGATCATGTTTGAAGGATAGACACTCACATAAGCTCTGGTCTATCATAGCACAGTATACCATTTACTAGAAGTCACTAGTGGTACTAAAACATTTTGTTGTAGCCCAGTGAAGGGGGACCATGATCATGATGGATACACACAAAAAAGCTTTGGTCTATCATAGCACTGTATACCTTCTACTAGATGTCAATAGTGGTACTCTACATTTTGTTGTAGCCCAGTGAAGGGGGACCATGATCATGTTTGAAGAAATGACACACACATAAGCTCTGGTCTATCATAGCACTGTATACCACTTACTAGAGGTCACTAGTGTTACTATACATTTTGTTGTAGCCCAGAGAAGCGGAACCTTGATCATCTTTGAAGGATAGACACACACACATAAGCTCTGGTCTATCATATCACTGTATATCACCCACTAGAGGTCACTAGTGGTACTAAAACATTTTGTTGTAGCCCAGTGAAGGGGGACCATGATCAAGATGATGGATAGAGACACAAATAAGCTCTGGTCTATCATAGCACTGTAAACTATCTACTAGAGGTCACTAGTGGTGCTATACATTTTGTTGTAGCTCAGTGAAGGCGGATCATGATCATGATCATGATAAAGGATGGACACACAGATAAGCTCTGGTCTATCATAGCACTGTATACCATTTACTAGAGGTCACTCGTGGTGCTATACATTTTCTTGTAGCTCAGTGAAGGCGGATCATGATCATGATAAAGGATGGACACACAGATAAGCTCTGGTCTATCATAGCACTGTATACCATTTACTAGAGGTCACTTGTGGTGCTATACATTTTGTTGTAGCTCAGTGAAGGCGGATCATGATCATGATAAAGGATGGAAACACAGATAAGCTCTGGTCTATCATAGCACTGTATACCATTTACTAGAGGTCACTCGTGGTGCTATACATTTTGTTGCAGCCCAGTGAAGTGGGACCATGATCATGATAAAGGATAGACACACAGATAAGCTCTGGTCTTTCATAGCACTGTATACCATTTACTAGAGGTTACTAGTGGTGCTATAGATGTTGTTACAGGCCATTGAAGGGGGACCATGATCATGATAAAGGATAGACACACAGATAAGCTCTGGTCTTTCATAGCACTGTATACCATTTACTAGAGGTCACTCGTGGTGCTATACATTTTGTTGCAGCCCAGTGAAGTGGGACCATGATCATGATGAAGCATACGTACAGACAAACTCTGGCCTATCATAGCACTGTATACCATATACTAGAATCACTAGTGGTACTATACATTTTGTTATAGCTCAGAGAAGTGGGACCATGATCATGATGAAGCATACGTACAGACAAACTCTGGCCTATCACAGCACTGTGTACCATATACTAGAATCACTAGTGGTACTATACATTTTGTTATAGCCCAGTGAAGTGGGACCATGATGAAGGATACGTACAGACAAACTCTGGCCTATCATAGCATTGTATACCATATACTAGAATCACTAGTGGAACTATACATTTTGTTATAGCCGAGTGAAGTGGGACCATGATGAAGGATATGTACAGACAAACTCTGGGCTATCATAGCACTGTGTACCATATACTAGAATCACTAGTGGTACTATACACTTTGTTATAGCCCAGTGAAGTGGGACCATGATCATGATGAAGCATATATACAGACAAACTCTGGGCTATCATAGCACTGTGTACCATATACTAGAATCACTAGTGGTACTATACACTTTGTTATAGCCCAGTAAAGTGGGACCATGATCATGATGAAGCATACATACAGACAAACTCTGGCCTATCATAGCACTGTATACCATATACTAGAATCACTAGTGGTACTATACATTTTGTTATAGCCCAGTGAAGTGGGACCATGATCATGATGAAGCATACGTACAGACAAACTCTGGACTATCATGGCACTGTATACCATATACTAGAATCACTAGTGGTACTATACATTTTGTTATAGCCCAGTGAAGTGGGACCATGATCATGATGAAGCATACATACAGACAAACTCTGGGCTATCATAGCACTGTGTACCATATACTAGAATCACTAGTGGTACTATACACTTTGTTATAGCCCAGTAAAGTGGGACCATGATCATGATGAAGCATACATACAGACAAACTCTGGCCTATCATAGCACTGTATACCATATACTAGAATCACTAGTGGTACTATACATTTTGTTATAGCCCAGTGAAGTGGGACCATGATCATGATGAAGCATACGTACAGACAAACTCTGGACTATCATGGCACTGTATACCATATACTAGAATCGCTAGTGGTACTATACCTTTTGTTATAGCCCAGTGAAGTGGGACCATGATGAAGGATATGTACAGAGCTACTCTGGCCTATCATAGCACCGTATACCATATACTAGAATCACTAGTGGTACTATACATTCTGTTATAGCCCAGTGAATTGGGACCATGATGAAGGATACGTACAGACAAACTCTGGCCTATCATAGCACTGTGTACCATATACTAGAATCACTAGTGGTACTATACATTTTGTTATAGCCCAGTGAAGGGGGACCATGATCATGATGACGGATAGACACACAAATAAGCTCTGGTCTATCATAGCACTGAATACCATTTACTAGAGGTTATTAGTGGTACTATACATTTTGTTGTAGCCCAGTGAAGGGGGACCATGATCATGATGAAGGCTGGACACACAGATAAGCTCTGGTCTATCATAGCACTGAATACCATTTACTAGAGGTAATTAGTGGTACTATACATTTTGTTGTAGCCCAATGAAGTGGGATCATGATCATGATGATGGATAGACACACAGATAAGCTCTGGTCTATTATAGCACTGAATACCATTTACTAGAGGTTATTAGTGGTGCTATACATTTTGTTGTAGCCCAGTGAAGTGGGATCATGATCATGATGATGGATACACACACAAATAAGCTCTGGTCTATCATAGCACTAAATACCATTTACTAGAGGTTATTAGTGGTGCTATACATTTTGTTGTAGCCCAGTGAAGTGGGATCATGATCATGATGATGGATAGACACACAGATAAGCTCTGGTCTATCATAGCACTGAATACCATTTACTATAGGTTATTAGTGGTGCTATACATTTTGTTGTAGCCCAGGGAAGTGAGATCATGATCATGATCATGATCATGATGAAGGATAGACACACAGATAAGCTCTGGTCTATCATAGCACTGAATACCATTTACTAGAGGTCACTAGTGGTGCTATACATTTTGTTGTAGCCCAGGGAAGTGAGATCATGATCATGATCATGATGAAGGATAGACACACAGATAAGCTCTGGTCTATCATAGCACTGAATACCATTTACTAGAGGTTATTAGTGGTGCTACACATTTTGTTGTAGCCCAATGAAGTGGGATCATGATCATGATGATGGATAGACACACAGATAAGCTCTGGTCTATCATAGCACTGAATACCATTTACTATAGGTTATTAGTGGTGCTATACATTTTGTTGTAGCCCAGTGAAGTGGGATCATGATCATGATGATGGATACACACACAAATAAGGTCTGGTCTATCATAGCACTAAATACCATTTACTAGAGGTTATTAGTGGTGCTATACATTTTGTTGTAGCCCAGTGAAGTGGGATCATGATCATGATGATGGATAGACACACAGATAAGCTCTGGTCTATCATAGCACTGAATACCATTTACTATAGGTTATTAGTGGTGCTATACATTTTGTTGTAGCCCAGGGAAGTGAGATCATGATCATGATCATGATGAAGGATAGACACACAGATAAGCTCTGGTCTATCATAGCACTGAATACCATTTACTAGAGGTCACTAGTGGTGCTATACATTTTGTTGTAGCCCAGGGAAGTGAGATCATGATCATGATCATGATGAAGGATAGACACACAGATAAGCTCTGGTCTATCATAGCACTGAATACCATTTACTAGAGGTTATTAGTGGTGCTACACATTTTGTTGTAGCCCAATGAAGTGGGATCATGATCATGATGATGGATAGACACACAGATAAGCTCTGGTCTATCATAGCACTGAATACCTTTTACTAGAGGTTATTAGTGGTGCTATACATTTTGTTGTAGCCCAGGGAAGTGGGATGATGATCATGATGATGGATAGACACACAAATAAGCTCTGGTCTATCATAGCACTGAATACCTTTTACTAGAGGTTATTAGTGGTGCTATACATTTTGTTGTAGCCCAGGGAAGTGGGATGATGATCATGATGAAGGATAGACACACAGATAAGCTCTGGTCTATCATAGCACTGAATACCTTTTACTAGAGGTTATTAGTGGTGCTATACATTTTGTTGTAGCCCAGTCAAGTGGGATCATGATCATGATGATGGATAGACACACAAATAAGCTCTGGTCTATCACAGCACTGTATACCATTTACTAGAGGTTATTAGTGGTGCTATACATTTTGTTGTAGCCCAGTGAATGGGATCATGATCATGATGATGGATGGACACACAAATAAGCTCTGGTCTATCATAGCACTGAATACCATTTACTAGAGGTCACTAGTGGTACTATACATTTTGTTGTAGCCCAGTGAAGTGGGATCATGATCATGATGATGGATAGACACACAAATAAGCTCTGGTCTATCATAGCACTGAATACCATTTACTAGAGGTCTCTAGTGGTACTATACATTTTGTTGTAGCCCAGTAAGTGGGATCATGATCATGATGATGAATAGACACACAAATAAGCTCTGGTCTATCATAGCACTGAATACCATTTACTAGAGGTCTCTAGTGGTACTATACATTTTGTTGTAGCCCAGTAAGTGGGATCATGATCATGATGATGAATAGACATACAAATAAGCTCTGGTCTATCATAGCACTGAATACCATTTACTAGAGGTCTCTAGTGGTACTATATATTTTGTTGTAGCCCAGTGAAGGGGGACCATGATCATGTTTGAAGGATAGACACTCACATAAGCTCTGGTCTATCATAGCACAGTATACCATTTACTAGAAGTCACTAGTGGTACTAAAACATTTTGTTGTAGCCCAGTGAAGGGGGACCATGATCATGATGGACAGACACACAAATAAGCTTTGGTCTATCATAGCACTGTATGCCATCTACTAGATGTCAATAGTGGTACTATACATTTTGTTGTAGCCCAGTGAAGTGGAATCATCATCATGATGAAGGATGGACACACAGATAACCTCTGACCTCTCATAGCACTGTATACCATTTACTAGAGGTCACTAGTGGTACTATACATTTTGTTGTAGCCCAGTGAAGTGCGATCATGATCATGATAATGGATAGACACACAGATAAGCTCTAGTCTATCATAGCACTGAATACCATTTACTAGAGGTTATAAGTGGTGCTATACATTTTGTTGTAGCCCAGTGAAGTGGGATCATGATGATGGATAGACACACAAATAAGCTCTGGTCTATCATAGCACTGTATACCATTTACTAGAGGTCACTAGTGGTACTATACATTTTGTTGTAGCCCAGTGAAGTGCGATCATGATCATGATAATGGATTGACACACAGATAAGCTCTAGTCTATCATAGCACTGAATACCATTTACTAGAGGTCACTAGTGGTACTATACATTTTGTTGTAGCCCAGTTAAGTGTGATCATGATCATGATGATGGATAGACACACAGATAAGCTCTGGTCTATCACAGCACCGTATACCGGTTACTAGAGGTCACTAATGGTACTAAAACATTTTGTTGTAGCCCAGTGAAGGGGTACCATGATCATCATGATGGATAGACACACAAATAAGCTCTGTTCTATCACAGCACTTTATACCGTTTACTAGAGGTCACTAATGGTACTAAAACATTTTGTTGTAGCCCAGTGAAGGGGCACCATGATCATGATGATGGATAGACACACAAATAAGCTCTGATCTATCACAGCACAGTATACCATTTACTAGAGGTCACTAGTGGTACTAAAACATTTTGTTGTAGCACAGTGATCATGATCATGATGATGGATAGACACACAAATAAGCTCTGGTCTATCATAGCACTGTATATCATCTACTAGAGGTCACTAGTGGTACTATATATTTTGTTGTAGCCCAGTGAAGGGGGACCATGATCATGTTTGAAGGATAGACACTCACATAAGCTCTGGTCTATCATAGCACAGTATACCATTTACTAGAAGTCACTAGTGGTACTAAAACATTTTGTTGTAGCCCAGTGAAGGGGGACCATGATCATGATGGATAGACACACAAATAAGCTTTGGTCTATCATAGCACTGTATACCTTCTACTAGATGTCAATAGTGGTACTATACATTTTGTTGTAGCCCAGTGAAGGGGGACCATGATCATGTTTGAAGAAATGACACACTCATAAGCTCTGGTCTATCATATCACTGTATACCACCCACTAGAGGTCACTAGTGGTACTAAAACATTTTGTTGTAGCCCAGTGAAGGGGGACCATGATCAAGATGATAGATAGAGACACAAATAAGCTCTGGTCTATCATAGCACTGTAAACTATCTACTAGAGGTCACTAGTGGTGCTATACATTTTGTTGTAGCTCAGTGAAGGCGGATCATGATCATGATAAAGGATGGACACACAGATAAGCTCTGGTCTATCATAGCACTGTATATCATTTACTAGAGGTCACTCGTGGTTCTATACATTTTCTTGTAGCTCAGTGAAGGCGGATCATGATCATGATAAAGGATGTACACACAGATAAGCTCTGGTCTATCATAGCACTGTATACCATTTACTAGAGGTCACTCGTGGTGCTATACATTTTGTTACAGGCCAGTGAAGGGGGACCATGATCATGATAAAGGATAGACACACAGATAAGCTCTGGTCTATCATAGTACTGTATACCATTTACTAGAGGTTACTAGTGGTGCTATACATTTTGTTGCAGGCCAGTGAAGGGGGACCATGATCATGATAAAGGATAGACACACAGATAAGCTCTGGTCTATCATAGCACTGTATACCATTTACTAGAGGTCACTCGTGGTGCTATACATTTTGTTGTAGCTCAGTGAAGGCGGATCATGATCATGATAAAGGATGGAAACACAGATAAGCTCTGGTCTATCATAGCACTGTATACCATTTACTAGAGGTCACTCGTGGTGCTATACATTTTGTTGCAGCCCAGTGAAGTGGGACCATGATCATGATAAAGGATAGACACACAGATAAGCTCTGGTCTTTCATAGCACTGTATACCATTTACTAGAGGTTACTAGTGGTGCTATACATGTTGTTACGGGCCAGTGAAGGGGGACCATGATCATGATAAAGGATAGACACACAGATAAGCTCTGGTCTATCATAGTACTGTATACCATTTACTAGAGGTTACTAGTGGTGCTATACATTTTGTTGCAGGCCAGTGAAGGGGGACCATGATCATGATAAAGGATAGACACACAGATAAGCTCTGGTCTATCATAGCACTGTATACCATTTACTAGAGGTCACTCGTGGTGCTATACATTTTGTTGCAGCCCAGTGAAGTGGGACCATGATCATGATGAAGCATACGTACAGACAAACTCTGGCCTATCATAGCACTGTATACCATATACTAGAATCACTAGTGGTACTTTACATTTTGTGTTAGCCCAGTGAAGTGGGACCATGATGAAGGATACGTACAGACAAACTCTGGCCTATCATAGCATTGTATACCATATACTAGAATCACTAGTGGTACTATACATTTTGTTATAGCCCAGTGAAGTGGGACCATGATGAAGGATACCTACAGACAAACTCTGGCCTATCATAGCACTGTATACCATATACTAGAATCACTAGTGGTACTATACATTTTGTTATAGCCCACTGAAGTGGGACCATGACCATGATGAAGCATACGTAGACAAACTCTGGCCTATCATAGCACTGTATACCATATACTAGAATCACTAGTGGTACTATACATTTTGTTATAGCCCAGTGAAGTGGGACCATGACCATGATGAAGGATACCTACAGACAAACTCTGGCCTATCATAGCACTGTGTACCATATACTAGAATCACTAGTGGTACTATACATTTTGTTATAGCCCAGTGAAGTGGGACCATGATGAAGGATACGTACAGGCAAACTCTGGCCTATCATAGCACTGTGTACCATATACTAAAATCGCTAGTGGTACTATACATTTTGTTATAGCCCAGTGAAGTGGGACCATGATCATGATGAAGCATACGTACAGACAAACTCTGGCCTATCATGGCACTGTGTACCATATACTAGAATCACTAGTGGTACTATACATTTTGTTATAGCCCAGTGAAGTGGGACCATGATCATGATGAAGCATACCCACAGACAAACTCTGGCCTATCATAGCACTGTATACCATATACTAGAATCACTAGTGGTACTATACATTTTGTTATAGCCCAGTGAAGTGGGACCATGATCATGATGAAGCATACGTACAGACAAACTCTGGCCTATCATAGCACTGTATACCATATACTAGAATCACTAGTGGTACTATACATTTTGTTATAGCCCAGTGAAGTGGGCCCATGATCATGATGAAGCATACGTACAGACAAACTGTGGCCTATCATAGTACTGTGTACCATATACTAGAATCACTAGTGGTACTATATATTTTGTTGTAGCCCAGTGAAGTGGGATCATGATGAAGGATAGACATAAAGTCAAGCTCTGGCCTATCATAGCACTGTATACCATATACTAGAATCACTAGTGGTACTATACATTTTGTTATAGCCCAGTGAAGTGGGACCATGACCATGATGAAGGATACCTACAGACAAACTCTGGCCTATCATAGCACTGTGTACCATATACTAGAATCACTAGTGGTACTATATACTTTGTTGTAGCCCAGTGAAGGGGGACCATGATCATGTTTGAAGGATAGACACTCACATAAGCTCTGGTCTATCATAGCACAGTATACCATTTACTAGAAGTCACTAGTGGTACTAAAACATTTTGTTGTAGCCCAGTGAAGGGGGACCATGATCATGATGGATAGACACACAAAAAAGCTTTGGTCTATCATAGCACTGTATACCTTCTACTAGATGTCAATAGTGGTACTCTACATTTTGTTGTAGCCCAGTGAAGGGGGACCATGATCATGTTTGAAGAAATGACACACACATAAGCTCTGGTCTATCATAGCACTGTATACCACTTACTAGAGGTCACTAGTGTTACTATACATTTTGTTGTAGCCCAGAGAAGCGGAACCTTGATCATCTTTGAAGGATAGACACACACACATAAGCTCTGGTCTATCATATCACTGTATATCACCCACTAGAGGTCACTAGTGGTACTAAAACATTTTGTTGTAGCCCAGTGAAGGGGGACCATGATCAAGATGATGGATAGAGACACAAATAAGCTCTGGTCTATCATAGCACTGTAAACTATCTACTAGAGGTCACTAGTGGTGCTATACATTTTGTTGTAGCTCAGTGAAGGCGGATCATGATCATGATCATGATAAAGGATGGACACACAGATAAGCTCTGGTCTATCATAGCACTGTATACCATTTACTAGAGGTCACTCGTGGTGCTATACATTTTCTTGTAGCTCAGTGAAGGCGGATCATGATCATGATAAAGGATGGACACACAGATAAGCTCTGGTCTATCATAGCACTGTATACCATTTACTAGAGGTCACTTGTGGTGCTATACATTTTGTTGTAGCTCAGTGAAGGCGGATCATGATCATGATAAAGGATGGAAACACAGATAAGCTCTGGTCTATCATAGCACTGTATACCATTTACTAGAGGTCACTCGTGGTGCTATACATTTTGTTGCAGCCCAGTGAAGTGGGACCATGATCATGATAAAGGATAGACACACAGATAAGATCTGGTCTTTCATAGCACTGTATACCATTTACTAGAGGTCACTCGTGGTGCTATACATTTTGTTGCAGCCCAGTGAAGTGGGACCATGATCATGATGAAGCATACGTACAGACAAACTCTGGCCTATCATAGCACTGTATACCATATACTAGAATCACTAGTGGTACTATACATTTTGTTATAGCTCAGAGAAGTGGGACCATGATCATGATGAAGCATACGTACAGACAAACTCTGGCCTATCACAGCACTGTGTACCATATACTAGAATCACTAGTGGTACTATACATTTTGTTATAGCCCAGTGAAGTGGGACCATGATGAAGGATACGTACAGACAAACTCTGGCCTATCATAGCATTGTATACCATATACTAGAATCACTAGTGGAACTATACATTTTGTTATAGCCGAGTGAAGTGGGACCATGATGAAGGATATGTACAGACAAACTCTGGGCTATCATAGCACTGTGTACCATATACTAGAATCACTAGTGGTACTATACACTTTGTTATAGCCCAGTGAAGTGGGACCATGATCATGATGAAGCATACATACAGACAAACTCTGGGCTATCATAGCACTGTGTACCATATACTAGAATCACTAGTGGTACTATACACTTTGTTATAGCCCAGTAAAGTGGGACCATGATCATGATGAAGCATACATACAGACAAACTCTGGCCTATCATAGCACTGTATACCATATACTAGAATCACTAGTGGTACTATACATTTTGTTATAGCCCAGTGAAGTGGGACCATGATCATGATGAAGCATACGTACAGACAAACTCTGGACTATCATGGCACTGTATACCATATACTAGAATCACTAGTGGTACTATACATTTTGTTATAGCCCAGTGAAGTGGGACCATGATCATGATGAAGCATACATACAGACAAACTCTGGGCTATCATAGCACTGTGTACCATATACTAGAATCACTAGTGGTACTATACACTTTGTTATAGCCCAGTAAAGTGGGACCATGATCATGATGAAGCATACATACAGACAAACTCTGGCCTATCATAGCACTGTATACCATATACTAGAATCACTAGTGGTACTATACATTTTGTTATAGCCCAGTGAAGTGGGACCATGATCATGATGAAGCATACGTACAGACAAACTCTGGACTATCATGGCACTGTATACCATATACTAGAATCGCTAGTGGTACTATACCTTTTGTTATAGCCCAGTGAAGTGGGACCATGATGAAGGATATGTACAGAGCTACTCTGGCCTATCATAGCACCGTATACCATATACTAGAATCACTAGTGGTACTATACATTCTGTTATAGCCCAGTGAATTGGGACCATGATGAAGGATACGTACAGACAAACTCTGGCCTATCATAGCACTGTGTACCATATACTAGAATCACTAGTGGTACTATACATTTTGTTATAGCCCAGTGAAGTGGGACCATGATGAAGGATACGTACAGACAAACTCTGGCCTATCATAGCACTGTATACCATATACTAGAATCACTAGTGGTACTATACATTTTGTTATAGCCCAGTGAATTGGGACCATGATGAAGGATACATACAGACAAACTCTGGCCTATCATAGCACTGTATACCATATACTAGAATCACTAGTGGTACTATACATTTTGTTATAGCCCAGTGAAGTGGGACCATGATGAAGGATACATACAGACAAACTCTGGCCTATCATAGCACTGTGTACCATATACTAAAATCGCTAGTGGTACTATACATTTTGTTATAGTCCAGTGAAGTGGGACCATGATCATGATGAAGCATACGTACAGACAAACTCTGGCCTATCATAGCACTGTGTACCATATACTAGAATCACTAGTGGTACTATACATTTTGTTATAGCCCAGTGAAGTGGGACCATGATGAAGGATACGTACAGACAAACTCTGGCCTATCATAGCACTGTATACCATATACTAGAATCACTAGTGGTACTATACATTTTGTTATAGCCCAGTGAAGTGGGACCATGATGAAGGATACGTACAGACAAACTCTGGCCTATCATAGCACTGTATACCATATACTAGAATCACTAGTGGTACTATACATTTTGTTATAGCCCAGTGAAGTGGGACCATGATGAAGGATACGTACAGACAAACTCTGGCCTATCATAGCACTGTATACCATATACTAGAATCACTAGTAGTACTATACATTTTGATATAGCCCAGTGAAGTGGGACCACGATGAAGGATACGTACAGACAAACTCTGGCCTATCATAGCACTGTATACCATATACTAGAATCACTAGTGGTACTATACATTTTGTTATAGCCCAGTGAAGTGGGACCATGATGAAGGATACGTACAGACAAACTCTGGCCTATCATAGCACTGTATACCATATACTAGAATCACTAGTGGTACTATACATTTTGTTATAGCCCAGTGAAGTGGGACCATGATGAAGGATACGTACAGACAAACTCTGGCCTATCATAGCACTGTATACCATATACTAGAATCACTAGTGGTACTATACATTTTGTTATAGCCCAGTGAAGTGGGACCATGATGAAGGATACGTACAGACAAACTCTGGCCTATCATAGCACTGTGTACCATATACTAGAATCACTAGTAGTACTATACATTTTGATATAGCCCAGTGAAGTGGGACCACGATGAAGCATACGTACAGACAAACTCTGGCCTATCATAGCACTGTGTACCATATACTAAAATCACTAGTGGTACTATACATTTTGTTATAGCCCAGTGAAGTGGGACCATGACCATGATGAAGCATACATACAGACAAACTCTGGCCTATCATAGCCCTGAATACCATATACTAGAATCACTAGTGGTACTATACATTTTGTTATAGCACAGTGAAGTGGGACCATGACCATAATGAAGCATACGTACAGACAAACTCTGGCCTATCATAGCACTGTGTACCATATACTAGAATCACTAGTGGTACTAAAACATTTTGTTGTAGCCCAGTGAAGGGGGACCATGATCATGTTTGAAGGATAGACACAGACATAAGCTCTGGTCTATCAAAGCACTGTATACCACTTACTAGAGGTCACTAGTGGTACTATACATTTTGTTGTAGCCCAGTGAAGGGGAACCATGATCATGTTTGAAAAATAGACACACACACATAAGCTCTCGTCTATCATATCACTGTATACCACCCACTAGAGGTCACTAGTGGTACTTAAACATTTTGTTGTAGCCCAGTGAAGGGGGACCATGATCATGATGAGGGATAGAGACACAAATAAGCTTTGGTCTATCATAGCACTGTATACCATTTAGTGGAGTTTATTAGTGGTGCTATACATTTTGGTATAGCCCAGTGAAGAGGGACCATGATCATGATGAAGGATAGACACACAAATAAGCTCTGGTCTATCATAGCACTGAATACCATTTACTAGAGGTTATTAGTGGTGCTATACATTTTGTTGTAGCCCAGTGAAGTGGGATCATGATGAAGGCTGGACACACAGATAAGCTCTGGTCTATCATAGCACTGAATACCATTTACTAGAGGTTATTAGTGGTGCTATACATTTTGTTGTAGCCCAGTGAAGTGGGATCATGATCATGATGCTGGATAGACACACAAATAAGCTCTGGTCTATCATAGCACTAAATACCATTTACTAGAGGTTATTAGTGGTGCTATACATTTTGTTGTAGCCCAGGGAAGTGGGATCATGATCCTTGATGAAGGATAGACACACAGATAAGCACTGGACTATCATAGCACTGAATGGCATTTACTAGAGGTTATTACTGGTGCTATACATTTTGTTGTAGCCCAGTGAAGTGGGATCATGATCATGATGATGGATAGACACACAAATAAGCTCTGGTCTATCATAGCACTGTATACCAGTTACTAGAGGTTATAAGTGGTGCTATACATTTTGTTGTAGCCCAGTGAAGTGGGATCATGATCATGAAGATGGAGAGACACACAAATAAGCTCTGGTCTATCATAGCACTGTATACCATTTACTAGAGGTTATAAGTGGTGCTATACATTTTGTTGTAGTCCAGTGAAGTGGGATCATGATGATGGATAGACACACAAATAAGCTCTGGTCGATCATAGCACTGTACACCATTTACTAGAGGTCACTAGTGGTACTATACATTTTGTTGTAGCCCAGTGAAGTGCGATCATGATCATGATAATGGATTGACACACAGATAAGCTCTAGTCTATCATAGCACTGAATACCATTTACTAGAGGTCACTAGTGGTACTATACATTTTGTTGTAGCCCAGTTAAGTGTGATCATGATCATGATGATGGATAGACACACAGATAAGCTCTGGTCTATCACAGCACCGTATACCGGTTACTAGAGGTCACTAATGGTACTAAAACATTTTGTTGTAGTCCAGTGAAGGGGTACCATGATCATCATGATGGATAGACACACAAATAAGCTCTGTTCTATCACAGCACTTTATACCGTTTACTAGAGGTCACTAATGGTAATAAAACATTTTGTTGTAGCCCAGTGAAGGGGCACCATGATCATGATGATGGATAGACACACAAATAAGCTCTGATCTATCACAGCACAGTATACCATTTACTAGAGGTCACTAGTGGTACTAAAACATTTTGTTGTAGCACAGTGATCAGTATCATGATCATGATGATGGATAGACACACAAATAAGCTCTGGTCTATCATAGCACTGTATATCATCTACTAGAGGTCACTAGTGGTACTATATATTTTGTTGTAGCCCAGTGAAGGGGGACCATGATCATGTTTGAAGGATAGACACTCACATAAGCTCTGGTCTATCATAGCACAGTATACCATTTACTAGAAGTCACTAGTGGTACTAAAACATTTTCTTGTAGCCCAGTGAAGGGGGACCATGATCATGATGGATAGACACACAAATATGCTTTGGTCTATCATAGCACTGTATACCTTCTACTAGATGTCAATAGTGGTACTATACATTTTGTTGTAGCCCAGTGAAGGGGGACCATGATCATGTTTGAAGAAATGACACACTCATAAGCTCTGGTCTATCATAGCACTGTATACCACTTACTAGAGGTCACTAGTGTTACTATACATTTTGTTGTAGCCCAGAGAAGGGGAACCTTGATCATGTTTGAAGGATAGACACACACACATAAGCTCTGGTCTATCATATCACTGTATACCACCCACTAGATGTCACCAGTGGTACTAAAACATTTTGTTGTAGCCCAGTGAAGGGGGACCATGATCAAGATGATAGATAGAGACACAAATAAGCTCTGGTCTATCATAGAACTGTAAACTATCTACTAGAGGTCACTAGTGGTGCTATACATTTTGTTGTAGCTCAGTGAAGGCGGATCATGATCATGATAAAGGATGGACACACAGATAAGCTCTGGTCTATCATAGCACTGTATATCATTTACTAGAGGTCACTCGTGGTGCTATACATTTTCTTGTAGCTCAGTGAAGGCGGATCATGATCATGATAAAGGATGTACACACAGATAAGCTCTGGTCTATCATAGCACTGTATACCATTTACTAGAGGTCACTCGTGGTGCTATACATTTTGTTACAGGCCAGTGAAGGGGGACCATGATCATGATAAAGGATAGACACACAGATAAGCTCTGGTCTATCATAGCACTGTATACCATTTACTAGAGGTCACTCGTGGTGCTATACATTTTGTTGCAGCACAGTGAAGTGGGACCATGATCATGATGAAGCATACGTACAGACAAACTCTGGCCTATCATAGCACTGTATACCATATACTAGAATCACTAGTGGTACTATACATTTTGTTATAGCCCAGTGAAGTGGGACCATGATCATGATGAAGCATACATACAGACAAACTCTGGCCTATCATAGCACTGTATACCATATACTAGAATCACTAGTGGTACCATACATTTTGTTATAGCCCAGTGAAGTGGGACCATGATGAAGCATACGTACAGACAAACTCTGGCCTATCCTAGCACTGTATACCATATACTAGAATCACTAGTGGTACCATACATTTTGTTATAGCCCAGTGAAGTGGGACCATGATGAAGGATACGTACAGACAAACTCTGGCCTATCCTAGCACTGTATACCATATACTAGAATCACTAGTGGTACCATACATTTTGTTATAGCCCAGTGAAGTGGGACCATGATGAAGGATATGTACAGACAAACTCTGGCGTATCCTAGCACTGTATACCATATACTAGAATCACTAGTGGTACTATACATTTTGTTATAGGCCAGTGAAGCGGGATCATGATCATGATGAAGCATACGTACAGACAAACTCTGGCCTATCATAGCACTGTATACCATATACTAGAATCACTAGTGGTACTATACATTTTGTTATAGCCCAGTGAAGTGGGACCATGATCATGATGAAGCATACGTACAGGCAAACTCTGGCCTATCATAACACTGTGTACCATATACTAAAATCGCTAGTGGTACTATACATTTTGTTATAGCCCAGTGAAGTGGGCCCATGATCATGATGAAGCATACGTACAGACAAACTGTGGCCTATCATAGCACTGTGTACCATATACTAGAATCACTAGTGGTACTATACATTTTGTTATAGCCCAGTGAAGTGGGATCATGATGAAGTATAGACATACAGACAAGCTCTGGCCTATCATAGCACTGTATACCATATACTAGAATCACTTGTGGTACTATACATTTTGTTGTAGCCCAGTGATGTGGGATCATGATGAAGGATAGACAAAGTCAAGCTCTGGCCTATCATAGCACTGTATACCATATACTAAAATCACTAGTGGTACTATACATTTTGTTGTAGCCCAGTGAATTGGGATCATGCTGAAGGATAAACATACAGACAAGCTCTGGCCTATCATAGCACTGTATACCATATACTAGAATCACTAGTGGTACTATACATTTTGTTATAGCCCAGTGAAGTGGGATCATGCTGAAGGATAAACATACAGACAAGCTCTGGCCTATCATAGCACTGTATACCATATACTAAAATCACTAGTGGTACTATACATTTTGTTATAGCTCAACGAAGTGGGATCATGATGAAGGCTGGACACACAGATAAGCTCTGGTCTATCATAGCACTGAATACCATTTACTAGAGGTTATTAGTGGTACTATACATTTTGTTGTAGCCCAATAAAGTGGGATCATGATCATGATGACGGATAGACACACAGATAAGCACTGGTCTATCATAGCACTGAATGACATTTACTAGAGGTTATTAGTGGTGCTATACATTTTGTTGTAGCCCAGTGAAGAGGGACCATGATCATGATGATGGATAGACACACAAATAAGCTCTGGTCTATCATAGCACTGTATACCATTTACTAGAGGTTATAAGTGGTGCTATACATTTTGTTGTAGCCCAGTGAAGTGGGACCATGATCATGAAGATGGATAGACACACAAATAAGCGCTGGTCTATCATAGCACTGTATACCATTTACTAGAGGTTATAAGTGGTGCTATACATTTTGTTGTAGCCCAGTGAAGTGGGATCATGATGATGCATAGACACACAAATAAGCTCTGGTCTATCATAGCACTGTATACCATTTACTAGAGGTCACTAGTGGTACTATACATTTTGTTGTAGCCCAGTTAAGTGTGATCATGATCATGATGATGGATAGACACACAGATGAGCTCTGGTCTATCACAGCACCATATACCGGTTACTAGAGGTCACTAATGGTACTAAAACATTTTGTTGTAGCCCAGTGAAGGGGTACCATGATCATGATGATGGATAGACACACAAATAAGCTCTGTTCTATCACAGCACTTTATACCGTTTACTAGAGGTCACTAATGGTACTAAAACATTTTGTTGTAGCCCAGTGAAGGGGCACCATGATCATGATGATGGATAGACACACAAATAAGCTCTGATCTATCACAGCACAGTATACCATTTACTAGAGGTCACTAGTGGTACTAAAACATTTTGTTGTAGCACAGTGATCATGATCATGATCATGATGATGGATAGACACACAAATAAGCTCTGTTCTATCATAGCACTGTATATCATCTACTAGAGGTCACTAGTGGTACTATATATTTTGTTGTAGCCCAGTGAAGGGGGACCATGATCATGTTTGAAGGATAGACACTCACATAAGCTCTGGTCTATCATAGCACAGTATACCATTTACTAGAAGTCACTAGTGGTACTAAAACATTTTGTTGTAGCCCAGTGAAGGGGGACCATGATCATGATGGATAGACACACAAATAAGCTTTGGTCTATCATAGCACTGTATACCTTCTACTAGATGTCAATAGTGGTACTATACATTTTGTTGTAGCCCAGTGAAGGGGGACCATGATCATGTTTGAAGAAATGACACACTCATAAGCTCTGGTCTATCATAGCACTGAATACCATTTACTAGAGGTAATTAGTGGTGCTATACATTTTGTTGTAGCCCAGGGAAGTGGGATCATGATCATGATGAAGGATAGACACACAGATCAGCACTGGTCTATCATAACACTGAATACTATTTACTAGAGGTTATTAGTGGTGCTATACATTTTGTTGTAGCCCAGGGAAGTGGGATCATGATCATGATGAAGGATAGACACACAGATAAGCACTGGTCTATCATAGCACTGAATGCCAATTACTAGAGGTTATTAGTGGTGCTATACATTTTGTTGTAGCCCAGTGAAGTGGGATGATGATGGATAGACACACAAATAAGCTTTGGTCTATAATAGCACTGTATACCATTTAGTGGAGGTTATTAGTGGTGCTATACATTTTGTTATAGCCCAGTGAAGAGGGATCATGATCATGATGATGGATAGACACACAAATAAGCTCTGGTCTATCATAGCACTGTATACCATTTACTAGAAGTTATTAGTGGTGCTATATATTTTGTTGTAGCCCAATGAAGTGGGATCATGATCATGATGATGGATAGACACACAAATAAGCTCTGGTCTATCATAGCACTGTTTACCATTTACTAGAGGTCACTAGTGGTACTATACATTTTGTTGTAGCCCAGTGAAGTGCGATCATGATCTTGATAATGGATTGACACACAGATAAGCTCTAGTCTATCATAGCACTGAATACCATTTACTAGAGGTCACTAGTGGTACTATACATTTTGTTGTAGCCCAGTTAAGTGTGATCATGATCATGATGATGGATAGACACACAGATAAGCTCTGGTCTATCACAGCACTGTATACCGGTTACTAGAGGTCACTAATGGTACTAAACCATTTTGTTGTAGCCCAGTGAAGGGGTAACATGATCATGATGATGGATAGACACACAAATAAGCTCTGTTCTATCACAGCACTTTATACCGTTTACTAGAGGTCACTAATGGTACTAAAACATTTTGTTGTAGCCCAGTGAAGGGGCACCATGATCATGATGATGGATAGACACACAAATAAGCTCTGATCTATCACAGCACATTATACCATTTACTAGAGGTCACTAGTGGTACTAAAACATTTTGTTGTAACACAGTGATCATGATCATGATGATGGATAGACACACAAATTAGCTCTGGTCTATCATAGCACTGTATATCATCTACTAGAGGTCACTAGTGGTACTATATATTTTGTTGTAGCCCAGTTAAGGGGGACCATGATCATGTTTGAAGGATAGACACTCACATAAGCTCTGGTCTATCATAGCACAGTATACCATTTACTAGAAGTCACTAGTGGTACTAAAACATTTTGTTGTAGCCCAGTGAAGGGGGACCATGATCATGATGGATAGACACACAAAAAAGCTTTGGTCTATCATAGCACTGTATACCTTCTACTAGATGTCAATAGTATTACTATACATTTTGTTGTAGCCCAGTGAAGGGGGACCATGATCATGTTTGAAGAAATGACACACTCATAAGCTCTGGTCTATCATAGCACTGTATACCACTTACTAGAGGTCACTAGTGTTACTATACATTTTGTTGTAGCCCAGAGAAGGGGAACCTTGATCATGTTTGAAGGATAGACACAACACACATAAGCTCTGGTGTATCATATCACTGTATACCACCCACTAGAGGTCACTAGTGGTACTAAAACATTTTGTTGTAGCCCAGTGAAGGGGGACCATGATCAAGATGATGGATACAGACACAAATAAGCTCTGGTCTATCATAGCACTGTAAACTATCTACTAGAGGTCACTAGTGGTGCTATACATTTTGTTGTAGCTCAGTGAAGGCGGATCATGATCATGATCATGATAAAGGATGGACACACAGATAAGCTCTGGTCTATCATAGCACTGTATACCATTTACTAGAGGTCACTCGTGGTGCTATACATTTTCTTGTAGCTCAGTGAAGGCGGATCATGATCATGATAAAGGATGGACACACAGATAAGCTCTGGTCTATCATAGCACTGTATACCATTTACTAGAGGTCACTCGTGGTGCTATACATTTTGTTGTAGCTCAGTGAAGGCGGATCATGATCATGATAAAGGATGGAAACACAGATAAGCTCTGGTCTATCATAGCACTGTAAACCATTTACTAGAGGTCACTCGTGGTGCTATACATTTTGTTGCAGCCCAGTGAAGTGGGCCCATGATCATGATAAAGGATAGACACACAGATAAGCTCTGGTCTTTCATAGCACTGTATACCATCTACTAGAGGTTACTAGTGGTGCTATACATGTTGTTACAGGCCAGTGAAGGGGGACCATGATCATGATAAAGGATAGACACACAGATAAGCTCTGGTCTATCATAGTACTGTATACCATTTACTAGAGGTTACTAGTGGTGCTATACATTTTGTTGCAGGCCAGTGAAGGGGGACCATGATCATGATAAAGGATAGACACACAGATGAGCTCTGGTCTATCATAGCACTGTATACCATTTACTAGAGGTCACTCGTGGTGCTATACATTTTGTTGCAGCCCAGTGAAGTGGGACCATGATCATGATGAAGCATACGTACAGACAAACTCTGGCCTATCATAGCACTGTATACCATATACTAGAATCACTAGTGGTACTATACATTTTGTTATAGCCCAGTGAAGTTGGACCATTATCATGATGAAGCATACATACAGACAAACTCTGGCCTATCATAGCACTGTATACCATATACTAGAATCACTAGTGGTACTATACATTTTGTTATAGCTCAGAGAAGTGGGACCATGATCATGATGAAGCATACATACAGACAAACTCTGGCCTATCACAGCACTGTGTACCATATACTAGAATCACTAGTGGTACTATACATTTTGTTATAGCCCAGTGAAGTGGGACCATGATGAAGGATACGTACAGACAAACTCTGGCCTATCATAGCATTGTATACCATATACTAGAATCACTAGTGGTACTATACATTTTGTTATAGCCCAGTGAAGTGGGACCATGATGAAGGATATGTACAGACAAACTCTGGCCTATCATAGCACTGTATACCATATACTAGAATCACTAGTGGTACTATACATTTTGTTATAGCCCACTGAAGTGGGACCATGACCATGATGAAGGATACCTACAGACAAACTCTGGCCTATCATAGCACTGTGTACCATATACTAGAATCACTAGTGGTACTATACATTTTGTTATAGCCCAGTGAAGTGGGACCATGATGAAGGATACGTACAGGCAAACTCTGGCCTATCATAGCACTGTGTACCATATACTAAAATCGCTAGTGGTACTATACATTTTGTTATAGCCCAGTGAAGTGGGACCATGATCATGATGAAGCATACGTACAGACAAACTCTGGCCTATCATGGCACTGTGTACCATATACTAGAATCACTAGTGGTACTATACATTTTGTTATAGCCCAGTGAAGTGGGACCATGATGAAGGATATGTACAGACAAACTCTGGCCTATCATAGCACTGTATACCATATACTAGAATCACTAGTGGTACTATACATTTTGTTATAGCCCACTGAAGTGGGACCATGACCATGATGAAGGATACCTACAGACAAACTCTGGCCTATCATAGCACTGTGTACCATATACTAGAATCACTAGTGGTACTATACATTTTGTTATAGCCCAGTGAAGTGGGACCATGATGAAGGATACGTACAGGCAAACTCTGGCCTATCATAGCACTGTGTACCATATACTAAAATCGCTAGTGGTACTATACATTTTGTTATAGCCCAGTGAAGTGGGACCATGATCATGATGAAGCATACGTACAGACAAACTCTGGCCTATCATGGCACTGTGTACCATATACTAGAATCACTAGTGGTACTATACATTTTGTTATAGCCCAGTGAAGTGGGACCATGATCATGATGAAGCATACGTACAGACAAACTCTGGCCTATCATAGCACTGTATACCATATACTAGAATCACTAGTGGTACTATACATTTTGTTATAGCCCAGTGAAGTGGGCCCATGATCATGATGAAGCATATGTACAGACAAACTGTGGCCTATCATAGCTCTGTGTACCATATACTAGAATCACTAGTGGTACTATACATTTTGATATAGCCCAGTGAAGTGGGATCATGATGAAGGAAAGACATACAGACAAGCTCTGGCCTATCAAAGCACTGTATACCATATACTAGAATCACTTGTGGTACTATACATTTTGTTGTAGCCCAGTGAAGTGGGATCATGATGAAGGATAGACATAAAGTCAAGCTCTGGCCTATCATAGCACTGTATACCATATACTAAAATCACTAGTGGTACTATACATTTTGTTATAGCTCAATGAAGTGGGATCATGATGAAGGCTGGACACACAGATAAGCTCTGGTCTGTCATAGCACTGAATACCATTTACTAGAGGTTATTAGTGGTACTATACATTTTGTTGTAGCCCAATGAAGTGGGACCATGATCATGACGACGGATAGACACACAAATAAGTTCTGGTCTATCATAGCACTGAATACCATTTACTAGAGGTTATTGGTGGTACTATATAGTTTGTTACAGTCCAATGAAGTGGGACCATGAACATGATGACGGATAGACACACAAATAAGTTCTGGTCTATCATAGCACTGAATACCATTTACTAGAGGTCACTAGTGGTACTATACATTTTGTTGTAGCCCAATGAAGTAGGATCATGATCATGATGATGTACAGACACACAGATAAGCTCTAGTCTATCATAGCACTAAATACCATTTACTAGAGGTTATTAGTGGTGCTATACATTTTGTTGTAGCCCAATGAAGTGGGATCATGATCATGATGATGGATAGACACACAGATAAGCTCTGGTCTATCATAGCACTGAATACCATTTACTAGAGGTTATTAGTGGTGCTATACATTTTGTTGTAGCCCAGGGAAGTGGGATCATGATCATGATGATGGATAGACACACAGATAAGCACTGGTCTATCATAGCACTGAATACCGTTTACTAGAGGTTATTAGTGGTGCTATACATTTTGTTGTAGCCCAGGGAAGTGGGATCATGATCATGATGAAGGATAGACACACAGATAAGCACTGGTCTATCATAGCACTGAATGCCATTTACTAGAGGTTATTAGTGGTGCTATACATTTTGTTGTAGCCCAGTGAAGTGGGATCATGATCATGATGATGGATAGACACACAAATAAGCTTTGGTCTATCATAGCACTGTATACCATTTAGTGGAGGTTATTAGTGGTGCTATACATTTTGTTATAGCCCAGTGAAGAGGGACCATGATCATGATGAAGGATAGACACACAAATAAGCTCTGGTCTATCATAGCACTGTATACCATTTACTGGAAGTTATTAGTGGTGCTATATATTTTGTTGTAGCCCAATGAAGTGGGATCATGATCATGATGATGGATAGACACACAAATAAGCTCTGGTCTATCATACCACTGAATACCATTTACTAGAGGTCACTAGTGGTACTATACATTTTTTTGTAGCCCAGTGAAGTGGGATCATGATCATGATGATGGATAGACACACAAATAAGCTCTGGTCTATCACAGCACTCTATACCATTTACTAGAGGTTATAAGTGGTGCTATACATTTTGTTGTAGCCCAGTGAAGTGGGATCATGAACATGAAGATGGATAGACACACAAATAAGCTCTGGTCTATCATAGCACTGTATACCATTTAGTAGAGGTCACTAGTGGTACTATACATTTTGTTGTAGCCCAGTGAAGTGCGATCATGATCTTGATAATGGATTGACACACAGATAAGCTCTAGTCTATCATAGCACTGTATACCATTTAGTAGAGGTCACTAGTGGTACTATACATTTTGTTGTAGCCCAGTGAAGTGCGATCATGATCTTGATAATGGATAGACACACAAATAAGCTCTGGTCTATCATAGCACTGTATACCATTTAGTAGAGGTCACTAGTGGTACTATACATTTTGTTGTAGCCCAGTGAAGTGCGATCATGATCTTGATAATGGATGGACACACAGATAAGCTCTAGTCTATCATAGCACTGAATACCATATACTAGAGGTCACTAGTGGTACTATACATTTTGTTGTAGCCCAGTTAAGTGTGATCATGATCATGATGATGGATAGACACACAGATAAGCTCTGGTCTATCACAGCACTGTATACCGGTTACTAGAGGTCACTAATGGTACTAAAACATTTTGTTGTAGCCCAGTGAAGGGGTACCATGATCATGATGATGGATAGACACACAAATAAGCTCTGTTCTATCACAGCACTTTATACCGTTTACTAGAGGTCACTAATGGTACTAAAACATTTTGTTGTAGCCCAGTGAAGGGGCACCATGATAATGATGATGGATAGTCACACAAATAAGCTCTGATCTATCACAGCACAGTATACCATTTACTAGAGGTCACTAGTGGTACTAAAACATTTTGTTGTAACACAGTGATCATGATCATGATGATGGATAGACACACAAATAAGCTCTGGTCTATCATAGCACTGTATATCATCTACTAGAGGTCACTAGTGGTACTATATATTTTGTTGTAGCCCAGTGAAGGGGGACCATGATCATGTTTGAAGGATAGACACTCACATAAGCTCTGGTCTATCATAGCACAGTATACCATTTACTAGAAGTCACTAGTGGTACTAAAACATTTTGTTGTAGCCCAGTGAAGGGGGACCATGATCATGATGGATAGACACACAAAAAAGCTTTGGTCTATCATAGCACTGTATACCTTCTACTAGATGTCAATAGTGTTACTATACATTTTGTTGTAGCCCAGAGAAGGGGAACCTTGATCATGTTTGAAGGATAGACACACACACATAAGCTCTGGTCTATCATATCACTGTATACCGCCCACTAGAGGTTCACTAGTGGTACTAAAACATTTTGTTGTAGCCCAGTGAAGGGGGACCATGATCAAGATGATGGATAGAGACACAAATAAGCTCTGGTCTATCATAGCACTGTAAACTATCTACTAGAGGTCACTAGTGGTGCTATACATTTTGTTGTACCTCAGTGAAGGCGGATCATGATCATGATCATGATAAAGGATGGACACACAGATAAGCTCTGGTCTATCATAGCACTGTATACCATTTACTAGAGGTCACTCGTGGTGCTATACATTTTCTTGTAGCTCAGTGAAGGCGGATCATGATCATGATAAAGGATGGACACACAGATAAGCTCTGGTCTATCATAGCACTGTATACCATTTACTAGAGGTCACTCGTGGTGCTATACATTTTGTTGTAGCTCAGTGAAGGCGGATCATGATCATGATAAAGGATGGAAACACAGATAAGCTCTGGTCTATCATAGCACTTTATACCATTTACTAGAGGTCACTCGTGGTGCTATACATTTTGTTGCAGCCCATTGAAGTGGGACCATGATCATGATAAAGGATAGACACACAGATAAGCTCTGGTCTTTCATAGCACTGTATACCATTTACTAGAGGTTACTAGTGGTGCTATACATGTTGTTACAGGCCAGTGAAGGGGGACCATGATCATGATAAAGGATAGACACACAGATAAGCTCTGGTCTATCATAGTACTGTATACCATTTACTAGAGGTTACTAGTGGTGCTATACATTTTGTTGCAGGCCAGTGAAGGGGGACCATGATCATGATAAAGGATAGACACACAGATAAGCTCTGGTCTATCATAGCACTGTATACCATTTACTAGAGGTCACTCGTGGTGCTATACATTTTGTTGCAGCCCAGTGAAGTGGGACCATGATCATGATGAAGCATACGTACAGACAAACTCTGGCCTATCATAGCACTGTATACCATATACTAGAATCACTAGTGGTACTATACATTTTGTTATAGCCCAGTGAAGTGGGACCATTATCATGATGAAGCATACATACAGACAAACTCTGGCCTATCATAGCACTGTATACCATATACTAGAATCACTAGTGGTACTATACATTTTGTTATAGCTCAGAGAAGTGGGACCATGATCATGATGAAGCATACATACAGACAAACTCTGGCCTATCACAGCACTGTGTACCATATACTAGAATCACTAGTGGTACTATACATTTTGTTATAGCCCAGTGAAGTGGGACCATGATGAAGGATACGTACAGACAAACTCTGGCCTATCATAGCATTGTATACCATATACTAGAATCACTAGTGGTACTATACATTTTGTTATAGCCCAGTGAAGTGGGACCATGATGAAGGATACCTACAGACAAACTCTGGCCTATCATAGCACTGTATACCATATACTAGAATCACTAGTGGTACTATACATTTTGTTATAGCCCACTGAAGTGGGACCATGACCATGATGAAGCATACGTACAGACAAACTCTGGCCTATCATAGCACTGTATACCATATACTAGAATCACTAGTGGTACTATACATTTTGTTATAGCCCAGTGAAGTGGGACCATGACCATGATGAAGGATACCTACAGACAAACTCTGGCCTATCATAGCACTATGTACCATATACTAAAATCGCTAGTGGTACTATACATTTTGTTATAGCCCAGTGAAGTGGGACCATGATCATGATGAAGCATACATACAGACAAACTCTGGCCTATCATGGCACTGTGTACCATATACTAGAATCACTAGTGGTACTATACATTTTGTTATAGCCCAGTGAAGTGGGACCATGATCATGATGAAGCATACCCACAGACAAACTCTGGCCTATCATAGCACTGTATACCATATACTAGAATCACTAGTGGTACTATACATTTTGTTATAGCCCAGTGAAGTGGGACCATGATCATGATGAAGCATACGTACAGACAAACTCTGGCCTATCATAGCACTGTATACCATATACTAGAATCACTAGTGGTACTATACATTTTGTTATAGCCCAGTGAAGTGGGCCCATGATCATGATGAAGCATACGTACAGACAAACTGTGGCCTATCATAGCACTGTGTACCATATACTAGAATCACTAGTGGTACTATATATTTTGTTGTAGCCCAGTGAAGTGGGATCATGATGAAGGATAGACATAAAGTCAAGCTCTGGCCTATCATAGCACTGTATACCATATACTAGAATCACTAGTGGTACTATACATTTTGTTATAGCCCAGTGAAGTGGGACCATGACCATGATGAAGGATACCTACAGAAAAACTCTGGCCTATCATAGCACTGTGTACCATATACTAGAATCACTAGTGGTACTATATATTTTGTTGTAGCCCAGTGAAGGGGGACCATGATCATGTTTGAAGGATAGACACTCACATAAGCTCTGGTCTATCATAGCACAGTATACCATTTACTAGAAGTCACTAGTGGTACTAAAACATTTTGTTGTAGCCCAGTGAAGGGGGACCATGATCATGATGGATAGACACACAAAAAAGCTTTGGTCTATCATAGCACTGTATACCTTCTACTAGATGTCAATAGTGGTACTATACATTTTGTTGTAGCCCAGTGAAGGGGGACCATGATAATGTTTGAACAAATGACACACACATAAGCTCTGGTCTATCATAGCACTGTATACCACTTACTAGAAGTCACTAGTGTTACTATACATTTTGTTGTAGCCCAGAGAAGCGGAACCTTGATCATGTTTGAAGGATAGACACACACACATAAGCTCTGGTCTATCATATCACTGTATATCACCCACTAGAGGTCACTAGTGGTACTAAAACATTTTGTTGTAGCCCAGTAAAGGGGGAACATGATCAAGATGATGGATAGAGACACAAATAAGCTCTGGTCTATCATAGCACTGTAAACTATCTACTAGAGGTCACTAGTGGTGCTATACATTTTGTTGTAGCTCAGTGAAGGCGGATCATGATCATGATCATGATAAAGGATGGACACACAGATAAGCTCTGGTCTATCATAGCACTGTATACCATTTACGAGAGGTCACTCGTGGTGCTATACATTTTCTTGTAGCTCAGTGAAGGCGGATCATGATCATGATAAAGGATGGACACACAGATAAGCTCTGGTCTATCATAGCACTGTATACCATTTACTAGAGGTCACTTGTGGTGCTATACATTTTGTTGTAGCTCAGTGAAGGCGGATCATGATCATGATAAAGGATGGAAACACAGATAAGCTCTGGTCTATCATAGCACTGTATACCATTTACTAGAGGTCACTCGTGGTGCTATACATTTTGTTGCAGCCCAGTGAAGTGGGACCATGATCATGATAAAGGATAGACACACAGATAAGCTCTGGTCTTTCATAGCACTGTATACCATTTACTAGAGGTTACTAGTGGTGCTATAGATGTTGTTACAGGCCAGTGAAGGGGGACGATGATCATGATAAAGGATAGACACACAGATAAGCTCTGGTCTTTCATAGCACTGTATACCATTTACTAGAGGTCACTCGTGGTGCTATACATCTTGTTGCAGCCCAGTGAAGTGGGACCATGATCATGATGAAGCATACGTACAGACAAACTCTGGCCTATCATAGCACTGTATACCATATACTAGAATCACTAGTGGTACTATACATTTTGTTATAGCTCAGAGAAGTGGGACCATGATCATGATGAAGCATACGTACAGACAAAATCTGGCCTATCACAGCACTGTGTACCATATACTAGAATCACTAGTGGTACTATACATTTTGTTATAGCCCAGTGAAGTGGGACCATGATGAAGGATACGTACAGACAAACTCTGGCCTATCATAGCATTGTATACCATATACTAGAATCACTAGTGGTACTATACATTTTGTTATAGCCGAGTGAAGTGGGACCATGATGAAGGATATGTACAGACAAACTCTGGGCTATCATAGCACTGTGTACCATATACTAGAATCACTAGTGGTACTATACATTTTGTTATAGCCCAGTAAAGTGGGACCATGATCATGATGAAGCATACATACAGACAAACTCTGGCCTATCATAGCACTGTATACCATATACTAGAATCACTAGTGGTACTATACATTTTGTTATAGCCCAGTGAAGTGGGACCATGATCATGATGAAGCATACGTACAGACAAACTCTGGACTATCATGGCACTGTATACCATATACTAGAATCGCTAGTGGTACTATACATTTTGTTATAGCCCAGTGAAGTGGGACCATGATGAAGGATACGTACAGACAAACTCTGGCCTATCATAGCATTGTATACCATATACTAGAATCACTAGTGGTACTATACATTTTGTTATAGCCCAGTGAAGTGGGACCATGATGAAGGATACCTACAGACAAACTCTGGCCTATCATAGCACTGTGTACCATATACTAGAATCACTAGTGGTACTATACATTTTGTTATAGCCCAGTGAAGTGGGACCATGATGAAGGATACGTACAGACAAACTCTGGCCTATCATAGCACTGTATACCATATACTAGAATCACTAGTGGTACTATACATTTTGTTATAGCCCAGTGAATTGGGACCATGATGAAGGATACATACAGACAAACTCTGGCCTATCATAGCACTGTATACCATATACTAGAATCACTAGTGGTACTATACATTTTGTTATAGCCCAGTGAAGTGGGACCATGATGAAGGATACATACAGACAAACTCTGGCCTATCATAGCACTGTGTACCATATACTAGAATCACTAGTGGTACTATACATTTTGTTATGGCCCAGTGAAGTGGGACCATGATGAAGGATACGTACAGACAAACTCTGGCCTATCATAGCACTGTATACCATATACTAGAATCACTAGCGGTACTATACATTTTGTTATGGCCCAGTGAAGTGGGACCATGATGAAGGATACATACAGACAAACTCTGGCCTATCATAACACTGTGTACCATATACTAGAATCACTAGTGGTACTATACATTTTGTTATGGCCCAGTGAAGTGGGACCATGATGAAGGATACGTACAGACAAACTCTGGCCTATCATAGCACTGTATTCCATATACTAGAATCACTAGCGGTACTATACATTTTGTTATGGCCCAGTGAAGTGGGACCATGATGAAGGATACGTACAGACAAACTCTGGCCCATCATAACACTGTGTACCATATACTAGAATCACTAGTGGTACTATACATTTTGTTATGGCCCAGTGAAGTGGGACCATGATGAAGGATACGTACAGACAAACTCTGGCCCATCATAACACTGTGTACCATATACTAGAATCACTAGTGGTACTATACATTTTGTTATAGCCCAGTGAAGTGGGACCATGATCATGATGAAGCATACGTACAGAAATACTCCGGCCTATCATAGCACTGTGTACCATATACTAGAATCACTAGTGGTACCATACATTTTGTTGCAGCCCAGTGAAGTGGGACCATGATGAAGCATACGTACAGACAAACTCTGGTCTATCATAGCACTGTGTACCATATACTAGAATCACTAGTGGCACTATACATTTTGTTATGGCCCAGTGAAGTGGGACCATGATGAAGCATACGTACAGACAAACTCTGGTCTATCATAGCACTGTATACCATATACTAGAATCACTAGCGGTACTATACATTTTGTTATGGCCCAGTGAAGTGGGACCATGATGAAGGATACGTACAGACAAACTCTGGCCCATCATAACACTGTGTACCATATACTAGAATCACTAGTGGTACTATACATTTTGTTATGGCCCAGTGAAGTGGGACCATGATGAAGGATACGTACAGACAAACTCTGGCCCATCATAACACTGTGTACCATATACTAGAATCACTAGTGGTACTATACATTTTGTTGCAGCCCAGTGAAGTGGGACCATGATGAAGCATACGTACAGAAATACTCCGGCCTATCATAGCACTGTGTACCATATACTAGAATCACTAGTGGTACCATACATTTTGTTGCAGCCCAGTGAAGTGGGACCATGATGAAGCATACGTACAGACAAACTCTGGTCTATCATAGCACTGTGTACCATATACTAGAATCACTAGTGGTACCATACATTTTGTTGCAGCCCAGTGAAGTGGGACCATGATGAAGCATACGTACAGACAAACTCTGGTCTATCATAGCACTGTATACCATATACTAGAATCACTAGCGGTACTATACATTTTGTTATAGCCCAGTGAAGTGGGACCATGATCATGATGAAGCATACCTACAGAACAACTCTGGTCTATCATAGCACTGTATACCATATACTAGAATCACTAGTGATGCTATACATTTTGTTATAGCCCAGTGAAGTGGGACCATGATCATGATGAAGCATACCTACAGACAAACTCTGGTCTATCATAGCACTGTGTACCATATACTAAAATCACTAGTGGTACTATACATTTTGTTATGGCCCAGTGAAGTGGGACCATGATCATGATGAAGGAAACTTACAGACAAACTCTGGCCTATCATAGAACTGTATACCCTATACCAGAATCACTAGTGGTAGCATACATTTTGTTATAGCCCAGTGAAGTGGGACCATGACCATGATGAAGGAAACTTACAGACAAACTCTGGCCTATCATAGAACTGTATACCCTATACTAGAATCACTAGTGGTAGCATACATTTTGTTATAGCCCAGTGAAGTGGGACCATGACCATGATGAAGGATACGTACAGACATACTCTGGCCTATCATAGCACTGTGTACCATATACTAGAATCACTAGTGGTACTATACATTTTGTTATAGCCCAGTGAAGTGGGACCATGACCATGATGAAGGATACGTACAGACAAACTCTGTCCTATCATAGCACTGTGTACCATATACTAGAATCACTAGTGGTACTATACATTTTGTTATGGCCCAGTGAAGTGGGACCATGACCATGATGAAGGAAACTTACAGACCAACTCTGGCCTATCATAGTACTGTATACCAAATACTAGAATCACTAGTGGTACCATACATTTTGTTATAGCCCAGTGAAGTGGGACCATGATGAAGGATACTTACAGACAAACTCTGGCCTATCATAGCACTGTGTACCATATACTAGAATCACTAGTGGTACTATACATTTTGTTATAGCCCAGTGAAGTGGGACCATGATGAAGGATACTTACAGACAAACTCTGGCCTACCATAGCACTGTATACCATATACTAGAATCACTAGTGGTACTATACATTTTTTATAGACCAGTGAAGTGGGACCATGATGAAGCATACGTACAGACAAACTCTGGCCTATCATAGCACTGTATACCATATACTAGAATCACTAGTGGTACCATACATTTTGTTATAGCCCAGTGAATGGGACCATGATGAAGCATACGTACAGACAAACTCTGGCCTATCATAGCACTGTATACCATATACTAGAATCACTAATGGTACTATACATTTTGTTATAGCCCAGTGAAGCAGGACCATGATCATGATGAAGCATACGTACAGACAAACTCTGGCCTATCATAGCACTGTGTACCATATACTAGAACCACTAGTGGTACCATACATTTTGTTATGGCCCAGTGAAGTGGGACCATGACCATGGTGAACGATACGTACAGACAAACTCTGGCCTATCATAGCACTGTATACCATATACTAGAATCACTAGTGGTACTATACATTTTGTTATAGCCCAGTGAAGTGGGCCCATGATCATGATGAAGCATACGTACAGACAAACTGTGGCCTATCATAGCTCTGTGTACCATATACTAGAATCACTAGTGGTACTATACATTTTGTTATAGCCCAGTGAAGTGGGATCATGATGAAGGATAGACATACAGACAAGCTCTGGCCTATCAAAGCACTGTATACCATATACTAGAATCACTTGTGGTACTATACATTTTGTTGTAGCCCAGTGAAGTGGGATCATGATGAAGGATAGACATAAATTCAAGCTCTGGCCTATCATAGCACTGTATACCATATACTAAAATCACTAGTGGTACTATACATTTTGTTATAGCCCAGTGAAGTGGGATCATGCTGAAGGATAAACATACAGACAAGTTCTGGCCTATCATAGCACTGTATACCATATACTAAAATCACTAGTGGTACTATACATTTTGTTATAGCTCAATGAAATGGGATCATGATGAAGGCTGGACACACAGATAAGCTCTGGTCTATCATAGCACTGAATACCATTTACTAGAGGTTATTAGTGGTACTATACATTTTGTTGTAGCCCAATGAAGTGGGACCATGATCATGACGACGGATAGACACAGAAATAAGTTCTGGTCTATCATAGCACTGAATACCATTTACTAGAGGTTATTGGTGGTACTATATAGTTTGTTACAGTCCAATGAAGTGGGACCATGAACATGATGACGGATAGACACACAAATAAGTTCTGGTCTATCATAGCACTGAATACCATTTACTAGAGGTTATTGGTGGTACTATATAGTTTGTTACAGTCCAATGAAGTGGGACCATGATCATGATGACGGATAGACAAACAAATAAGTTCTGGTCTATCATAGCACTGAATACCATTTACTAGAGGTCACTAGTGGTACTATACATTTTGTTGTAGCCCAATGAAGTAGGATCATGATCATGATGATGGACAGACACACAGATAAGCTCTGGTCTATCATAGCACTGAATACCATTTACTAGAGGTCACTAGTGGTACTAAAACATTTTGTTGTAGCAGAGTGATCATGATCATGATCATGATGATGGATAGACACCCAAATAAGCTCTGGTCTATCACAGCATTGTATACCGTTTACTAGAGGTCACTAATGGTACTAAAACATTTTGTTGTAGCCCAGTGAAGGGGGACCATGATCATGATGATGGATAGACACACAAATAAGTTCTGGTCTATCACAGCACTGTATACCATTTACTAGAGGTCACTAGTGGTACTAAAACATTTTGTTTTAGCCCAGTTACCATGATCATGATGATGGATAGACACACAAATAAGCTCTGGTCTATCATAGCACTGTATATCATCTACTGGAGGTCACTAGTGGTACTATATATTTTGTTGTAGCCCAGTGAAGGGGGACCATGATCATGTTTGAAGGATAGACACTCACATAAGCTCTGGTCCATCATAGCACAGTATACCATTTACTAGAGGTCACTAGTGGTACTAAAACATTTTGTTGTAGCCCAGTGAAGGGGGACCATGATCATGATGGATAGACACACAAATAAGCTTTGGTCTATCATAGCACTGTATACCTTCTACTAGATGTCAATAGTGGTACTATACATTTTGTTGTAGCCCAGTGAAGGGGGACCATGATCATGTTTGAAGGATAGACACACACATAAGCTCTGGTCTATCATAGCACTGTATACCACTTACTAGAGGTTACTAGTGTTACTATACATTTTGTTGTAGCCCAGAGAAGGGGAACCTTGATCATGTTTGAAGGATAGACACACACACATAAGCTCTGGTCTATCATATCAGTGTATACCACCCACTAGAGGTCACTAGTGGTACTAAAACATTTTTTTGTAGCCCAGTGAAGGGGGACCATGATCAAGATGATGGATAGAGACACAAATAAGCTCTGGTCTATCATAGCACTGTAAACCATCTACTAGAGGTCACTAGTGGTGCTATACATTTTGTTGTAGCTCAGTGAAGGCGGATCATCATCATGATAAAGGATGGACACACAGATAAGCTCTGGTCTATCATAGCACTGTATACCATTTACTAGAGGTCACTCGTGGTGCTATACATTTTCTTGTAGCTCAGTGAAGGCGGATCATGATCATGATAAAGGATGGACACACAGATAAGCTCTGGTCTATCATAGCACAGTATACCATTTACTAGAGGTCACTCGTGGTGCTATACATTTTGTTGTAGCTCTGTGAAGGCGGATCATGATCATGATAAAGGATGGAAACACAGATAAGCTCTGGTCTATCATAGCACTGTATACCATATACTAGAATCACTAGTGGTACTATACATTTTGTTATAGCTCAGTGAAGTGGGACCATGATCATGATGAAGCATACGTACAGACAAACTCTGGCCTATCACAGCACTGTGTACCATATACTAGAATCACTAGTGGTACTATACATTTTGTTATAGCTCAGTGAAGTGGGACCATGACCATGATGAAGCATACGTACAGACAAACTCTGGCCTATCAAAGCACTGTGTACCATATACTAGAATCACTAGTGGTACTATACATTTTGTTATAGCCCAGTGAAGTGGGACCATGATGAAGGATACGTACAGACAAACCCTGGCCTATCATAGCACTGTATACCATAAACTAGAATAATCAGTGGTACTATACATTTTGTTATAGCCCAGTGAAGTGGGACCATGATGAAGGATACGTACAGACAAACTCTGGCCTATCATAGCACTGTATACCATATACTAGAATCACTAGTGGTACTATACATTTTGTTATAGCCCAGTGAAGTGGGACCATGATGAAGGATATGTACAGACAAACTCTGGCCTATCATAGCACTGTGTACCATATACTAGAATCACTAGTGGTACTATACATTTTGTTATAGCCCAGTGAAGTGGGACCATGATGAAGGATATGTACAGACAAACTCTGGCCTATCATAGCACTGTATACCATATACTAGAATCACTAGTGGTACTATACATTTTGTTATAGCCCACTGAGTGGGACCATGACCATGATGAAGCATACGTACAGACAAACTCTGGCCTATCATAGCACTGTATACCATATACTAGAATCACTAGTGGTACTATACATTTTGTTATAGCCCAGTGAAGTGGGACCATGACCATGATGAAGCATATGTACAGACAAACTCTGGCCTATCATAGCACTGTATACCATATACTAGAATCACTAGTGGCACTATACATTTTGTTATAGCCCAGTGAAGTGGGACCATGACCATGATGAAGGATACCTACAGACAAACTCTGGCCTATCATAGCACTGTGTACCATATACTAGAATCACTAGTGGTACTATACATTTTGTTATAGCCCAGTGAAGTGGGACCATGATGAAGGATACGTACAGACAAGCTCTGGCCTATCATAGCACTGTATACCATATACTAGAATCACTAGTGGTACTATACATTTTGTTATAGCCCAGTGAAGTGGGACCATGATCATGATGAAGCATACGTACAGACAAACTCTGGCCTATCATAGCACTGTGTACCATATACTAAAATCGCTAGTGGTACTATACATTTTGTTATAGCCCAGTGAAGTGGGACCATGATCATGATGCAGCATACGTACAGGCAAACTCTGGCCTATTATAGCACTGTGTACCATATACTAGAATCACTAGTGGTACTATACATTATGTTATAGCCCAGTGAAGTGGGACCATGATCATGATGAAGCATACGTACAGACAAACTCTGGCCTATCATAGCACTGTGTACCATATACTAGAATCACTAGTTGTACTATACATTTTGTTATAGCCCAGTGAAGTGGGACCATGATCATGATGAAGCATACGTACAGACAAACTCTGGCCTATCATAGCACTGTGTACCATATACTAAAATCGCTAGTGGTACTATACATTTTGTTATAGCCCAGTGAAGTGGGACCATGATCATGATGAAGCATACGTACAGGCAAACTCTGGCCTATCATAGCACTGTGTACCATATACTAAAATCGCTAGTGGTACTATACATTTTGTTATAGCCCAGTGAAGTGGGACCATGATCATGATGAAGCATACGTACAGGCAAACTCTGGCCTATCATAGCACTGTGTACCATATACTAAAATCGCTAGTGGTACTATACATTTTGTTATAGCCCAGTGAAGTGGGACCATGATCATGATGAAGCATACGTACAGACAAACTCTGGCCTATCATAGCACTGTGTACCATATACTAAAATCGCTAGTGGTACTATACATTTTTTTATAGCCCAGTGAAGTGGGACCATGATCATGATGAAGCATACGTACAGGCAAGCTCTGGCCTATCATAGCACTGTGTACCATATACTAGAATCACTAGTGGTACTATACATTTTGTTATAGCCCAGTGAAGTGGGACCATGATCATGATGAAGCATACGTACAGACAAACTCTGGCCTATCATAGCACTGTGTACCATATACTAGAATCACTAGTGGTACTATACATTTTGTTATAGCCCAGTGAAGTGGGACCATGATCATGATGAAGCATACGTACAGGCAAACTCTGGCCTATCATAGCACTGTGTACCATATACTAAAATCACTAGTGGTACTATACATTTTGTTATAGCCCAGTGAAGTGGGACCATGATCATGATGAAGCATACGTACAGACAAACTCTGGCCTATCATAGCACTGTGTACCATATACTAGAATCACTAGTGGTACTATACATTTTGTTATAGCCCAGTGAAGTGGGACCATAATGAAGGATACGTACAGACAAACTCTGGCCTATCATAGCACTGTGTACCATATACTAGAATCACTAGTGGTACTATACATTTTGTTATAGCCCAGTGAAGTGGGATCATGATGAAGGATTGACATACAGACAAGCTCTGGCCTATCAAAGCACTGTATACCATATACTAGAATCACTTCTGGTACTATACATTTTGTTGTAGCCCAGTGAAGTGGGATCATGATGAAGGATAGACATAAAGTCAAGCTCTGGCCTATCATAGCACTGTATACCATATACTAAAATCACTAGTGGTACTATACATTTTGTTATAGCCCAGTGAAGTGGGATCATGCTGAAGGATAAACATACAGACAAGCTCTGGCCTATCAAAGCACTGTATACCATACACTAGAATCACTAGTGTTACTATACATTTTGTTGTAGCCCAGTGAAGTGGGCTCATGATGAAGGATAGACATAAAGACAAGCTCTGGCCTAATATAGCTCTGTATACCATATAATAGAATCACTAATGGTACTATACATTTTGTTATAGCCCAGTGAATTGGGATCATGATGAAGGATAGACATACAGACAAGCTCTGGCCTATCATAGCACTGTATACCATATACTAGAATCACTAGTGGTACCATACATTTTGTTATAGCCCAGTGAAGTGGGATCATGCTGAACGATAAACATATAGACAAGCTCTGGCCTATCATAGCACTGTATACCATATACTAGAATCACTAGTGGTACTATACATTTTGTTATAGCTCAATGAAGTGGGATCATGATGAAGGCTGGACACACAGACAAGCTCTGGTCTATCATAGCACTGTATACCATTTACTAAAGGACGCTAGTGGTGCTGTACATTTCGTTATAGCCCAGTGAAGTGGGATCATGATGAAGGATAGACACACAGATAAGCTCTGGTCTATCATAGCACTGAATACCATTTACTAGAGGTTATTAGTGGTACTATACATTTTGTTGTAGCCCAGTGAAGTGGGACCATGATCATGATGACGGATAGACACACAAATAAGTTCTGGTCTATCATAGCAATGAATACCATTTACTATAGGTTATTAGTGGTACTATACACTTTGTTACAGTCTAATGAAGTGGGACCATGATCATGATGATGGATAGACACGCAAATAAGTTCTTGTCTATCATAGCACTGAATACCATTTACTAGAGGTCACTAGTGGTACTATACATTTTGTTGTAGCCCAATGAAGTGGGATCATGATCATGATGATGGATAGACACACAGATAAGCTCTGGTCTATCATAGCACTGAATACCATTTACTAGAGGTTATTAGTGGTGCTATACATTTTGTTGTAGCCCAGTGAAGTGGGATCATGATCATGATAATGGATAGACACACAAATAAGCTCTGGTCTATCATAGCACTAAATACCATTTACTAGAGGTTATTAGTGGTGCTATACATTTTGTTGTAGCCCAGTGAAGTGGGATCATGTTCATGATGATGGATAGACACACAGATAAGCTCTGGTCTATCATAGCACTGAATACCATTTACTATAGGTTATTAGTGGTGCTATACATTTTGTTGTAGCCCAGGGAAGTGAGATCATGAACATGATGAAGGATAGACACACAGATAAGCTCTGGTCTATCATAGCCCTGAATACCATTTACTAGAGGTTATTAGTGGTGCTACACATTTTGTTGTAGCCCAATGAAGTGGGATCATGATCATGATGATGGATAGACACACAGATAAGCTCTGGTCTATCATAGCACTGAATACCATTTACTATAGGTTATTAGTGGTGCTATACATTTTGTTGTAGCCCAGGGAAGTGGGATCATGATCATGATGAAGGATAGACACACAGATAAGCTCTGGTCTATCATAGCACTGAATACCTTTTACTAGAGGTTATTAGTGGTGCTATACATTTTGTTGTAGCCCAGTGAAGTGGGATCATGATCATGATGATGGATAGACACACAAATAAGCTCTGGTCTATCATAGCACTGTATACCATTTAGTGGAGGTTATTAGTGGTGCTATACATTTTGTTGTAGCCCAGTGAAGAGGGACCATAATCATGATGAAGGATAGACACACAAATAAGCTCTGGTCTATCATAGAACTGTATACCATTTACTAGAGGTTATTAGTGGTGCTATACATTTTGTTGTAGCCCAGTGAAGTGGGATCATGATCATGATGATGGATAGACACACAAATAAGCTCTCGTCTATCATAGCACTGAATACTATTTACTAGAGGTCTCTAGTGGTACTATACATTTTGTTGTAGCCCAGTCAAGTGGGATCATGATCATGATGATGGATAGACACACAAATAAGCTCTGGTCTATCACAGCACTGTATACCATTTACTAGAGGTTATTAGTGGTGCTATACATTTTGTTGTAGCCCAGTGAAGTGGGATCATGATCATGATGATGGATAGACACACAAATAAGCTCTGGTCTATCATAGCACTGTATACCATTTACTAGAGGTTATTAGTGGTGCTATACATTTTGTTGTAGCCCAGTGAATGGGACCATGATCATGATGATGGATGGACACACAAATAAGCTCTGGTCTATCATAGCACTGAATACCATTTACTAGAGGTCACTAGTGGTACTATACATTTTGTTGTAGCCCAGTGAAGTGGAATCATGATCATGATGAAGGATGGACACACAGATAACCTCTGACCTCTCATAGCACTGTATACCATTTACTAGAGGTCACTAGTGGTACTATACATTTTGTTGTAGCCCAGTGAAGTGTGATCATGATCATGATAATGGATAGACACACAGATAAGCTCTAGTCTATCATAGCACTGAATACCATTTACTAGAGGTCACTAGTGGTTCTATACATTTTGTTGTAGCCCAGTGAAGTGCGATCATGATCATGATGATGGATAGACACACAAATAAGCTCTGGTCTATCATAGCACTGTATACCATTTAGTGGAGGTTATTAGTGGTGCTATACATTTTGTTGTAGCCCAGTGAAGAGGGACCATAATCATGATGAAGGATAGACACACAAATAAGCTCTGGTCTATCATAGAACTGTATACCATTTACTAGAGGTTATTAGTGGTGCTATACATTTTGTTGTAGCCCAGTGAAGTGGGATCATGATCATGATGATGGATAGACACACAAATAAGCTCTGGTCTATCATAGCACTGAATACCATTTACTAGAGGTCTCTAGTGGTACTATACATTTTGATGTAGCCCAGTCAAGTGGGATCATGATCATGATGATGGATAGACACACAAATAAGCTCTGGTCTATCACAGCACTGTATACCATTTACTAGAGGTTATTAGTGGTGCTATACATTTTGTTGTAGCCCAGTGAAGTGGGATCATGATCATGATGATGGATAGACACACAAATAAGCTCTGGTCTATCATAGCACTGTATACCATTTACTAGAGGTTATTAGTGGTGCTATACATTTTGTTGTAGCCCAGTGAATGGGACCATGATCATGATGATGGATGGACACACAAATAAGCTCTGGTCTATCATAGCACTGAATACCATTTACTAGAGGTCACTAGTGGTACTATACATTTTGTTGTAGCCCAGTGAAGTGGAATCATGATCATGATGAAGGATGGACACACAGATAACCTCTGACCTCTCATAGCACTGTATACCATTTACTAGAGGTCACTAGTGGTACTATACATTTTGTTGTAGCCCAGTGAAGTGCGATCATGATCATGATAATGGATAGACACACAGATAAGCTCTAGTCTATCATAGCACTGAATACCATTTACTAGTGGTCACTAGTGGTTCTATACATTTTGTTGTAGCCCGGTGAAGTGCGATCATGATCATGATGATGGATAGACACACAAATAAGCTCTGGTCTATCACAGCACTGTATACCGTTTACTAGAGGTCACTAATGGTAGTAAAACATTTTGTTGTAGCACAGTGAAGGGGGACCATGATCATGATGATGGATAGACACACAAATAAGCTCTGGTCTATTAACAGCACTGTATACCATTCACTAGAGGTCACTAGTGGTACTAAAACATTTTGTTGTACCCCAGTTATCATGATCATGATCATGATGATGAATAGACACACAAATAACCTCGGTCTATCATAGCACTGTATACCATCCACTAGAAGTCACTAGTGGTACTAAAACATTTTGTTGTAGCCCAGTGAAGGGGGACCATGATCATGATGGACAGACACACAAATAAGCTTTGGTCTATCATAGCACTGTATACCATCTACTAGATGTCAATAGTGGTACTTTACATTTTGTTGTAGCTCAGTGAAGGCGGATCATGATCATGATAAAGGATGGAAACACAGATAAGCTCTGGTCTATCATAGCACTGTATACCATTTACTAGAGGTAACTCGTGGTGCTATACATTTTGTTGCAGCCCAGTGAAGTGGGACCATGATCATGATAAAAGGATAGACACACAGATAAGCTCTGGTCTATCATAGCACTGTATACCATTTACTAGAGGTTACTAGTGGTGCTATACATTTTGTTGCAGGCCAGTGAAGGGAGACGATGATCATGATAAAGGATAGACACACAGATAAGCTCTGGTCTATCATAGTACTGTATACTATTTACTAGAGGCAACTAGTGGTGCTATACATTTTGTTGCAGGCCAGTGAAGGGGGACCATGATCATGATAAAGGATAGATGCACAGATAAGCTCTGGTCTATCATAGCACTGTTTACCATTTACTAGAGGTCACTCGTGGTGCTATACATTTTGTTGCAGCCCAGTGAAGTGGGACCATGATCATGATAAAGGATAGACACACAGATAAGCTCTGGTCTATCATAGCACTGTATACCATATACTAGAATCACTAGTGGTACTATACATTTTGTTATAGATCAGTGAAGTGGGACCATGATCATGATGAAGCATACATACAGAAATACTCCGGCCTATCATAGCACTGTGTACCATATACTAAAATCACTAGTGGTACTATACATTATGTTATAGCCCAGTGAAGTGGGACCATAATCATGATGAAGGATACGTACAGACAAACTCTGGCCTATCATAGCACTATGTACCATATACTAGAATCACTAGTGGTACTATACATTTTGTTATAGCCCAGTGAAGTGGGACCATGATCATGATGAAGCATACCTACAGACAAACTCTGGCCTATCATAGCACTGTGTACCATATACTAAAATCACTAGTGGTACTATACATTTTGTTATGGCCCAGTGAAGTGGGACCGGGACCATGACCATGATGAAGGAAACTTACAGACAAACTCTGGCCTATCATAGCACTGTATACCATATACTAGAATCACTAGTGATAACATACATTTTGTTATGGCCCAGTGAAGTGGGACCATGATGAAGGAAACTTACAGACAAACTCTGGCCTATCATAGCACTGTATACCATATACTAGAATCACTAGTGGTACCATACATTTTGTTATGGCCCAGTGAAGTGGGACCATGACCATGATGAAGGATACGTACAGGCAAACTCTGGCCTATCACAGCACTGTGTACCATATACTAGAATCACTAGTGGTACCATACATTTTGTTATAGCCCAGTGAAGTGGGACCATGACCATGATGAAGGAAACTTACAGACAAACTCTGGCCTATCATACAACTGTATACCATATACTAGAATCACTAGTGGTACTATACATTTTGTTATAGCCCAGTGAAGTGGGACCATGACCATGATGAAGGATACGTACAGACAAACTCTGTCCTATCATAGCACTGTGTACCATATACTAGAATCACTAGTGGTACTATACATTTTGTTATGGCCCAGTGAAGTGGGACCATGACCATGATGAAGGAAACTTACAGACAAACTCTGGCCTATCATAGTACTGTATACCAAATACTAGAATCACTAGTGGTACCATACATTTTGTTATAGCCCAGTGAAGTGGGACCATGATGAAGGATACTTACAGACAAACTCTGGCCTATAATAGCACTGTGTACCATATACTAGAATCACTAGTGGTACTATACATTTTGTTATAGCCCAGTGAAGTGGGACCATGATGAAGGATACTTACAGACAAACTCTGGCCTATCATAGCACTGTATACCATATACTAGAATCACTAGTGGTACTATACATTTTGTTATAGACCAGTGAAGTGGGACCATGATGAAGCATACGTACAGACAAACTCTGGCCTTTCATAGCACTGTATACCATATACTAGAATCACTAGTGGTACCATACATTTTGTTATAGCCCAGTGAAGTGGGACCATGATGAAGCATACGTACAGACAAACTCTGGCCTATCATAGCACTGTGTACCATATACTAGAACCACTAGTGGTACTATACATTTTGTTATGGCCCAGTGAAGTGGGACCATGACCATGGTGAACGATACGTACAGACAAACTGTGGCGTATCATAGCACTGTATACCATATACTAGAATCACTAGTGGTACTATACATTTTGTTATAGCCCAGTGAAGTGGGACCATGATCATGATGAAGCATACGTACAGACAAACTCTGGCCTATCATAGCACTGTATACCATATACTAGAATCACTAGTGGTACTATACATTTTGTTATAGCCCAGTGAAGTGGGATCATGATGAAGGATAGACATACAGACAAGCTCTGGCCTATCAAAGCACTGTATACCATATACTAGAATCACTTGTGGTACTATACATTTTGTTGTAGCCCAGTGAAGTGGGATCATGATGAAGGATAGACATAAAGTCAAGCTCTGGCCTATCATAGCACTGTATACCATATACTAGAATCACTAATGGTACTATACATTTTGTTATAGCCCAGTGAATTGGGATCATGATGAAGGATAGACATACAGACAAGCTCTGGACTATCATAGCACGGTATACCATATACTAAAATCACTAGTGGTACTATACATTTTGTTATAGCCCAGTGAAGTGGGATCATGCTGAAGGATAAACATACAGACAAGCTCTGGCCTATCATAGCACTGTATACCATATACTAAAATCACTAGTGGTACTATACATTTTGTTATAGCTCAATGAAGTGGGATCATGATGAAGGCTGGACACACAGATAAGCTCTGGTCTATCATAGCACTGAATACCATTTACTAGAGGTTATTAGTGGTACTATACATTTTGTTGTAGCCCAATGAAGTGGGACCATGATCATGATGACGGATAGACACACAAATAAGTTCTGGTCTATCATAGCACTGAATACCATTTACTAGAGGTTATTGGTGGTACTATATAGTTTGTTACAGTCCAATGAAGTGGGACCATGATCATCATGACGGATAGACAAACAAATAAGTTCTGGTCTATCATAGCACTGAATACCATTTACTAGAGGTCACTAGTGGTACTATACATTTTGTTACAGTCCAATGAAGTGGGACCATGATCATCATGACGGATAGACAAACAAATAAGTTCTGGTCTCTCATAGCACTGAATACCATTTACTAGAGGTTATTAGTGGTGCTATACATTTTGTTGTAGCCCAGTGAAGGGGCACCATGATCATGATGATTGATAGACACACAAATAAGCTCTTATCTATCACAGCACAGTATACCATTTACTAGAGGTCACTAGTGGTACTAAAACATTTTGTTGTAGCACAGTGATCATGATCATGATCATGATGATGGATAGACACACAAATAAGCTCTGGTCTATCACAGCACTGTATACCGTTTACTAGAGGTCACTAGTGGTACTAAAACATTTTGTTGTAGCAGAGTGATCATGATCATGATCATGATGATGGATAGACACACAAATAAGCTCTGGTCTATCACAGCACTGTATACCATTTACTAGAGGTCACTAGTGGTACTAAAACATTTTGTTGTAGCAGAGTGATCATGATCATGATCATGATGATGGACAGACACACAAATAAGCTCTGGTCTATCACAGCACTGTATACCGTTTACTAGAGGTCACTAATGGTACTAAAACATTTTGTTGTAGCCCAGTGAAGGGGGACCATGATCATGATGATGGATAGACACACAAATAAGTTCTGGTCTATTACAGCACTGTATACCATTTACTAGAGGTCACTAGTGGTACTAAAACATTTTGTTTCAGCCCAGTTACCATGATCATGATGATGGATAGACACACAAATAAGCTCTGGTCTATCATAGCACTGTATATCATCTACTAGAGGTCACTAGTGGTACTATATATTTTGTTGTAGCCCAGTGAAGGGGGACCATGATCATGTTTGAAGGATAGACACTCACATAAGCTCTGGTCCATCATAGCACAGTATACCATTTACTAGAGGTCACTAGTGGTACTAAAACATTTTGTTGTAGCCCAGTGAAGGGGGACCATGATCATGATGGATAGACACACAAATAAGCTTTGGTCTATCATAGCACTGTATACCTTCTACTAGATGTCAATAGTGGTACTATACATTTTGTTGTAGCCCAGTGAAGGGGGACCATGATCATGTTTGAAGGATAGACACACACATAAGCTCTGGTCTATCATAACACTGTATACAACTTACTAGAGGTCACTAGTGTTACTATACATTTTGTTGTAGCCCAGAGAAGGGGAACCTTGATCATGTTTGAAGGATAGACACACACACATAAGCTGTGGTCTATCATATCACTGTATACCACCCACTAGAGGTCACTAGTGTTACTAAAACATTTTGTTGTAGCCCAGTGAAGGGGGACCATGATCAAGATGATGGATAGAGACACAAATAAGCTCTGGTCTATCATAGCACTGTAAACCATCTACTAGAGGTCACTAGTGGTGCTATACATTTTGTTGTAGCTCAGTGAAGGCGGATCATGATCATGATAAAGGATGGACACACAGATAAGCTCTGGTCTATCATAGCACTGTATACCATTTACTAGAGGTCACTCGTGGTGCTATACATTTTCTTGTAGCTCAGTGAAGGCGGATCATGATCATGATCATGATAAAGGATGGACACACAGATAAGCTCTGGTCTATCATAGCACTGTATACCATTTACTAGAGGTCACTCGTGGTGCTATACATTTTGTTGTAGCTCTGTGAAGGCGGATCATGATCATGATAAAGGATGGAAACAGAGATAAGCTCTGGTCTATCATAGCACTGTATACCATATACTAGAATCACTAGTGGTACTATACATTTTGTTATATCTCAGTGAAGTGGGACCATGATCATGATGAAGCATACGTACAGACAAACTCTGGCCTGTCACAGCACTGTGTACCATATACTAGAATCACTAGTGGTACTATACATTTTGTTATAGCTCAGTGAAGTGGGACCATGACCATGATGAAGCATACGTACAGACAAACTCTGGCCTATCATAGCACTGTGTACCATATACTAGAATCACTAGTGGTACTATACATTTTGTTATAGCCCAGTGAAGTGGGACCATGATGAAGGATACGTACAGACAAACTCTGGCCTATCATAGCACTGTATACCATATACTAGAATCATCAGTGGTACTATACATTTTGTTATAGCCCAGTGAAGTGGGACCATGATGAAGGATATGTACAGACAAACTCTGGCCTATCATAGCACTGTATACCATATACTAGAATCACTAGTGGTACTATACAGTTTGTTATAGCCCAGTGAAGTGGGACCATGATGAAGGATATGTACAGACAAACTCTGGCCTATCATAGCACTGTGTACCATATACTAGAATCACTAGTGGTACTATACATTTTGTTATAGCCCACTGAGTGGGACCATGACCATGATGAAGCATACGTACAGACAAACTCTGGCCTATCATAGCACTGTATACCATATACTAGAATCACTAGTGGTACTATACATTTTGTTATAGCCCAGTGAAGTGGGACCATGATGAAGGATATGTACAGACAAACTCTGGCCTATCATAGCACTGTATACCATATACTAGAATCACTAGTGGTACTATATATTTTGTTATAGCCCAGTGAAGTGGGACCATGATGAAGGATACGTACAGACAAACTCTGGCCTACCATAGCACTGTATACCATATACTAGAATCACTAGTGGTACTATACATTTTGTTATAGCCCAGTGAAGTGGGATCATGATGAAGCATACGTACAGCCAAACTCTGGCCTATCATAGCACTGTATACATATACTAGAATCACTAGTGGTACTATACATTTTGTTATAGCCCAGTGAAGTGGGACCATGATCATGATGAAGCATACGTACAGACAAACTGTGGCCTATCATAGCACTGTGTACCATATACTAGAATCAGTAGTGGTACTATACATTTTGTTATAGCCCAGTGAAGTGGGATCATGATGAAGGATAGACATACAGACAAGCTCTGGCCTTTCAAAGCACTGTATACCATATACTAGAATCACTAGTGGTATTATACATTTTGTTGTAGAACAGTGAAGTGGGATCATGATGAAGGATAGTCATAAAGACAAGCTCTGGCCTATCATAGCACTGTATACCATACTAGAATCACTAGTAGTACTATACATTTTGTTTTAGCCCAGTGAAGTGGGATCATGATGAAGGATAGACATACAGACAAGGTCTGGCCTATCAAAGCACTGTATACCATACACTAGAATCACTAGTGTTACTATACATTTTGTTGTAGCCCAGTGAAGTGGGCTCATGATGAAGGATAGACATAAAGACAAGCTCTGGCCTATTATAGCACTGTATACCATATAATAGAATCACTAATGGTACTATACATTTTGTTATAGCCCAGTGAATTGGGATCATGATGAAGGATAGACATACAGACAAGCTCTGGCCTATCATAGCACTGTATACCATTTACTAAAGGACACTAGTGGTGCTGTACATTTCGTTATAGCCCAGTGAAGTGGGATCATGATGAAGGATAGACACACAGATAAGCTCTGGTCTATCATAGCACTGAATACCATTTACTATAGGTTATTAGTGGTACTATACATTTTGTTGTAGCCCAATGAAGTGGGATCCTGATCATGATGATGGATAGACACACAGATAAGCTCTGGTCTATCATAGCACTGAATACCATTTACTAGAGGTAATTAGTGGTACTATACATTTTGTTGTAGCCCAGTGAAGTGGGACCATGATCATGATGACGGATAGACACACAAATAAGTTCTGGTCTATCATAGCACTGAATACGATTTACTAGAGGTTATTAGTGGTACTATACATTTTGTTGTAGCCCAGTGAAGGGGGACCATGATCATGATGACGGATAGACACACAAATAAGCTCTGGTCTATCATAGCACTGAATACCATTTACTAGAGGTTATTAGTGGTACTATACATTTTGTTGTAGCCCAGTGAAGGGGGACCATGATCATGATGAAGGCTGGACACACAGATAAGCTCTGGTCTATCATAGCACTGAATACCATTTACTAGAGGTAATTAGTGGTACTATACATTTTGTTGTAGCCCAGTGAAGTGGGACCATGATCATGATGACGGATAGACACACAAATAAGTTCTGGTCTATCATAGCACTGAATACGATTTACTAGAGGTTATTAGTGGTACTATACACTTTGTTACAGTCTAATGAAGTGGGACCATGATCATGATGATGGATAGACACACAAATAAGTTCTTGTCTATCATAGCACTGAATACCATTTACTAGAGGTCACTAGTGGTACTATACATTTTGTTGTAGCCCAATGAAGTGGGATCATGATCATGATGATGGATAGACACACAGATAAGCTCTGGTCTATTATAGCACTGAATACCATTTACTAGAGGTTATTAGTGGTGCTATACATTTTGTTGTAGCCCAGTGAAGTGGGATCATGATCATGATGATGGATACACACACAAATAAGCTCTGGTCTATCATAGCACTAAATACCATTTACTAGAGGTTATTAGTGGTGCTATACATTTTGTTGTAGCCCAGTGAAGTGGGATCATGATCATGATGATGGATAGACACACAGATAAGCTCTGGTCTATCATAGCACTGAATACCATTTACTATAGGTTATTAGTGGTGCTATACATTTTGTTGTAGCCCAGGGAAGTGAGATCATGATCATGATCATGATGAAGGATAGACACACAGATAAGCTCTGGTCTATCATAGCACTGAATACCATTTACTAGAGGTCACTAGTGGTGCTATACATTTTGTTGTAGCCCAGGAAAGTGAGATCATGATCATGATCATGATGAAGGATAGACACACAGATAAGCTCTGGTCTATCATAGCACTGAATACCATTTACTAGAGGTTATTAGTGGTGCTACACATTTTGTTGTAGCCCAATGAAGTGGGATCATGATCATGATGATGGATAGACACACAGATAAGCTCTGGTCTATCATAGCACTGAATACCATTTACTATAGGTTATTAGTGGTGCTATACATTTTGTTGTAGCCCAGTGAAGTGGGATCATGATCATGATGATGGATACACACACAAATAAGGTCTGGTCTATCATAGCACTAAATACCATTTAGTAGAGGTTATTAGTGGTGCTATACATTTTGTTGTAGCCCAGTGAAGTGGGATCATGATCATGATGATGGATAGACACACAGATAAGCTCTGGTCTATCATAGCACTGAATACCATTTACTATAGGTTATTAGTGGTGCTATACATTTTGTTGTAGCCCAGGGAAGTGAGATCATGATCATGATCATGATGAAGGATAGACACACAGATAAGCTCTGGTCTATCATAGCACTGAATACCATTTACTAGAGGTCACTAGTGGTGCTATACATTTTGTTGTAGCCCAGGGAAGTGAGATCATGATCATGATCATGATGAAGGATAGACACACAGATAAGCTCTGGTCTATCATAGCACTGAATACCATTTACTAGAGGTTATTAGTGGTGCTACACATTTTGTTGTAGCCCAATGAAGTGGGATCATGATCATGATGATGGATAGACACACAGATAAGCTCTGGTCTATCATAGCACTGAATACCTTTTACTAGAGGTTATTAGTGGTGCTATACACTTTGTTGTAGCCCAGGGAAGTGGGATGATGATCATGATGATGGATAGACACACAAATAAGCTCTGGTCTATCATAGCACTGAATACCTTTTACTAGAGGTTATTAGTGGTGCTATACATTTTGTTGTAGCCCAGGGAAGTGGGATGATGATCATGATGAAGGATAGACACACAGATAAGCTCTGGTCTATCATAGCACTGAATACCTTTTACTAGAGGTTATTAGTGGTGCTATACATTTTGTTGTAGCCCAGTCAAGTGGGATCATGATCATGATGATGGATAGACACACAAATAAGCTCTGGTCTATCACAGCACTGTATACCATTTACTAGAGGTTATTAGTGGTGCTATACATTTTGTTGTACCCCAGTGAAGTGGGATCATGATCATGATGATGGATAGACACACAAATAAGCTCTGGTCTATCATAGCACTGTATACCATTTACTAGAGGTTATTAGTGGTGCTATACATTTTGTTGTAGCCCAGTGAATGGGATCATGATCATGATGATGGATGGACACACAAATAAGCTCTGGTCTATCATAGCACTGTATACCATTTACTAGAGGTTATTAGTGGTGCTATACATTTTGTTGTAGCCCAGTGAAGTGGGATCATGATCATGATGATGGATAGACACACAAATAAGCTCTGGTCTATCATAGCACTGAATACCATTTACTAGAGGTCTCTAGTGGTACTATACATTTTGTTGTAGCCCAGTAAGTGGGATCATGATCATGATGATGAATAGACACACAAATAAGCTCTGGTCTATCATAGCACTGAATACCATTTACTAGAGGTCTCTAGTGGTACTATACATTTTGTTGTAGCCCAGTAAGTGGGATCATGATCATGATGATGAATAGACACACAAATAAGCTCTGGTCTATCATAGCACTGAATACCATTTACTAGAGGTCTCTAGTGGTACTATATATTTTGTTGTAGCCCAGTGAAGGGGGACCATGATCATGTTTGAAGGATAGACACTCACATAAGCTCTGGTCTATCATAGCACAGTATACCATTTACTAGAAGTCACTAGTGGTACTAAAACATTTTGTTGTAGCCCAGTGAAGGGGGACCATGATCATGATGGACAGACACACAAATAAGCTTTGGTCTATCATAGCACTGTATGCCATCTACTAGATGTCAATAGTGGTACTATACATTTTGTTGTAGCCCAGTGAAGTGGAATCATCATCATGATGAAGGATGGACACACAGATAACCTCTGACCTCTCATAGCACTGTATACCATTTACTAGAGGTCACTAGTGGTACTATACATTTTGTTGTAGCCCAGTGAAGTGCGATCATGATCATGATAATGGATAGACACACAGATAAGCTCTAGTCTATCATAGCACTGAATACCATTTACTAGAGGTCACTAGTGGTTCTATACATTTTGTTGTAGCCCAGTGAAGTGCGATCATGATCATGATGATGGATAGACACACAAATAAGCTCTGGTCTATCACAGCACTGTATACCGTTTACTAGAGGTCACTAATGGTAGTAAAACATTTTGTTGTAGCACAGTGAAGGGGGACCATGATCACGATGATGGATAGACACACAAATAAGCTCTGGTCTATAACAGCACTGTATACCATTTACTAGAGGTCACTAGTGGTAGTGTATACCCCAGTTATCATGATCATGATCATGATGATGAATAGACACACAAATAACCTCGGTCTATCATAGCACTGTATACCATCCACTAGAGGTCACTAGTGGTACTATATATTTTGTTGTAGCCCAGTGAAGGGGGACCATGATCATGTTTGAAGGATAGACACTCACATAAGCTCTGGTCTATCATAGCACAGTATACCATTTACTAGAAGTCACTAGTGGTACTAAAACATTTTGTTGTAGCCCAGTGAAGGGGGACCATGATCATGATGGACAGACACACAAATAAGCTTTGGTCTATCATAGCACTGTATGCCATCTACTAGATGTCAATAGTGGTACTATACATTTTGTTGTAGCCCAGTGAAGGGGGACCATGAACATGTTTGAAGGATAGACACACACACATAAGCTCTGGTCTATCATAGCACTGTATACCATTTACTAGAGGTCAGTAGTGGTACTATACATTTTGTTGTAGCCCAGTGAAGGGGGACCTTGATCATGTTTGAAGGATACACACACACACACATAAGCTCTGGTCTATCATATCACTGTATACCATCCACTAGAGGTCACTAGTGGTACTAAAACATTTTGTTGTAGCCCAGTGAAGGGGGACCATGATCATGGTAAAGGATGGACACACAGATAAGCTCTGGTCTATCATAGCACTGCATACCATTTACTAGAGGTCACGCATGGTGCTATACATTTTGTTGTAGCTCAGTGAAGGCGGATCATGATCATGATAAAGGATGGAAACACAGATAAGCTCTGGTCTATCATAGCACTGTATACCATTTACTAGAGGTCACTCGTGGTGCTATACATTTTGTTGCAGCCCAGTGAAGTGGGACCATGATCATGATAAAAGGATAGACACACAGATAAGCTCTGGTCTATCATAGCACTGTATACCATTTACTAGAGGTTACTAGTGGTGCTATACATTTTGTTGCAGGCTAGTGAAGGGGGACGATGATCATGATAAAGGATAGACACACAGATAAGCTCTGGTCTATCATAGTACTTAATACCATTTACTAGAGGCTACTAGTGGTGCTATACATTTTGTTGCAGGCCAGTGAAGGGGGATCATGATCATGATAAAGGATAGATGCACAGATAAGCTCTGGTCTATCATAGCACTGTATACCATTTACTAGAGGTCACTCGTGGTGCTATACATTTTGTTGCAGCCCAGTGAAGTGGGACCATGATCATGATAAAGGATAGACACACAGATAAGCTCTGGTCTATCATAGCACTGTATACCATTTACTAGAGGTTACAAGTGGTGCTATACATTTTGTTGCAGGCCAGTGAAGGGGGACCATGATCATGATAAAGGATAGACACACAGATAAGCTCTGGTCTATCATAGCACTGTATACCATATACTAGAATCACTAGTAGTACTATACATTTTGTTTTAGCCCAGTGAAGTGGGATCATGATGAAGGATAGACATACAGACAAGCTTTGGCCTATCAAAGCACTGTATACCATATACTAGAATCACTAGTGGTACTATACATTTTGTTGTAGCCCAGTGAAGTGGGATCATCATGAAGGATAGACATAAAGACAAGCTCTGGCCTATCATAGCACTGTATACCATATACTAGAATCACTAGTGGTACTATACATTTTGTTATAGCCCAGTGAAGTGGGATCATGCTGAAGGATAAACATACAGACAAGCTCTGGCCTATCATAGCACTGTATACCAGTTACTAAAGGACACTAGTGGTGCTGTACATTTCGTTATAGCCCAGTGAAGTGGGATCATGATGAAGGATAGACACACAGATAAGCTCTGGTCTATCATAGCACTGAATACCATTTACTAGAGGTTATTAGTGGTACTATACACTTTGTTGTAGCCCAATGAAGTGGGACCATGATCATGATGACGGATAGACACACAAATAAGTTCTGGTCTATCATAGCACTGAATACCATTTACTAGAGGTTATTAGTGGTACTATACACTTTGTTACAGTCCAATGAAGTGGGACCATGTTCATGATGACGGATAGACACACAAATAAGTTCTGGTCTATCATAGCAGTGAATACCATTTACTAGAGATCACTAGTGGTACTATACATTTTGTTGTAGCCCAATGAAGTGGGATCATGATCATGATGATGGATAGACACACAGATAAGCTCTGGTCTATCATAGCACTAAATACCATTTACTAGAGGTTATTAGTGGTGCTATACATTTTGTTGTAGCCCAATGAAGTGGGATCATGATCATGATGATGGATAGACACACAGATAAGCTCTGGTCTATCATAGCACTGAATACCATTTACTAGAGGTTATTAGTGGTGCTATACATTTTGTTGTAGCCCAGGGAAGTGGGATCATGATCATGATGAAGGATAGACACACAGATAAGCTCTGGTCTATCATAGCACTGAATACCATTTAATAGAGGTTATTAGTGGTGCTATAATTTTGTTGTAGCCCAGTGAAGTGGGATCATGATCATGATGATGGATAGACACACAAATAAGCTCTGGTCTATCATAGCACTGTATACCATTTAGTGGAGGTTATTAGTGGTGCTATACATTTTGTTGTAGGCCAGTGAAGAGGGACCATGATCATGATGAAGGATAGACACACAAATAAGCTCTGTTCTATCATAGCACTGTATACCATTTACTAGAGGTTATTAGTGGTGCTATACATTTTGTTGTAGGCCAGTGAAGAGGGACCATGATCATGATGAAGGATAGACACACAAATAAGCTCTGGTCTATCATAGAACTGTATACCATTTACTAGAGGTTATTAGTGGTGCTATACATTTTGTTGTAGCCCAGTGAAGTGGGATCATGATCATGATGATGGATAGACACACAAATAAGCTCTGGTCTATCATATGATGCAGTATTAATGTTATATTTATTTAACATTATTGTAGCTCCACGTTGATGCGGTAATTTGCGAGTGTAACATTCTTGGTGCTTACGTAATATGTTTTTACGTAAATTATTAGAACTTGAAGATCTTATATTGTGCTGCTTTTGTTTTGTTTGGTTACATAATTTTAACTGCCCCACGTATGGGAGCCACTTTGTAACGGTATTACTTATAATGTTTGTTTACATCAGTGTTGAAGCCATCTTGTGACGTCATTCATTTGTTCGGTTTGTAGCTCCATCTTGTGTTAGCAATTTGCATCAGTGTTAGTGTTCGAAAGAATTTTAAGTTTTGTTTATTGTCCTCCGGCTAGCTAATATCTTATCTTGGGTCGAACATGTGTCTTCATCAGGGTTGTGTAAACGGAAAGGAATCTTTTATCCAAAAAGAACACTAATGAAGAAATTTGTTTTATAATTTTTATTGCCGAACACGTTCACTATCACATTTACATATTGATCTAGATACTCGCCAAACTGAAACTGTTATAATAACTTCTTACTTATCACTTTTAATTCACGTACTTCAACTTTGTGTATAATTAACTTTATAATACTTTAGATTTTTTTGTTACTTGTAAATCTATAGCCGACGTATCTCATACAAATATTTTGACGAACTGACAAACTGAAGACGACGTGTAATGTATTGAGATTTTCGATGAACTGCCCCCGATCTACCTCTGACTTAGCTTTATATACTCCCACTCCCCGACCTGCCTAAAGATTATAACTGAACTGCAATTGGTTAATAAAACGCGCCAACATTAGCGTCTATTTTAATATCCAATGAAAATTATGAATACATATGCTTTAGGGAGGAAACATTCCAGAAGTTTCTACCGAAAACGCGCCAACATTACGTAACTTCCTCGTTTCCAATAATGATAAACAGCTCACCCCCCCTCGCTGCATTATTGCGCTATTATTGACAGTTTCAGTAAGGCATTATAAATTTACTTCCCAACAATATTTACAATCAATAAACATCTGAAATCAATGTCACATAAAAATGCATATTCATATTACAATCATTATTTACATTTAAGTAATTTGTGTTACAAATTACTGCATCACATAGCACTGAATACCATTTACTAGAGGTCACTAGTGGTACTATACATTTTGTTGTAGCCCAGTGAAGTGGGATCATGATCATGATGATGGATAGACACACAAATAAGCTCTGGTCTATCACAGCACTGTATACCATTTACTAGAGGTTACTAGTGGTGCTATACATTTTGTTGTAGCCCAGTGAAGTGGGATCATGATCATGATGATGGATAGACACACAAATAAGCTCTGGTCTATCATAGCACTGTATACCATTTACTAGAGGTTATTAGTGGTGCTATACATTTTGTTGTAGCCCAGTGAAGGGGGACCATGATCATGATGATGGATGGACACACAAATAAGCTCTGGTCTATCATAGCACTGAATACCATTTACTAGAGGTCACTAGTGGTACTATACATTTTGTTGTAGCCCAGTGAAGTGGAATCATGATCATGATGAAGGATGGACACACAGATAACCTCTGACCACTCATAGCACCGTATACCATTTACTAGAGGTCACTAGTGGTACTATACATTTTGTTGTAGCCCAGTGAAGTGCGATCATGATCATGATAATGGATAGACACACAGATAAGCTCTAGTCTATCATAGCACCGTATACCATTTACTAGAGGTCACTAGTGGTACTATACATCTTGTTGTAGCCCAGTGAAGGCGGACCATGATCATGATGATGGATAGACACACAAATAAGCTCTGGTCTATCACAGCACTGTATACCGTTTACTAGAGGTCACTAATGGTACTAAAACATTTTGTTGTAGCTCAGTGAAGGGGCACCATGATCATGATGATGGATAGACACACAAATAAGCTCTGATCTATCACAGCACAGTATACCATTTACTAGAGGTCACTAGTGGTACTAAAACATTTTGTTGTAGCCCAGTGATCATGATCATGATCATGATGATGATGATGATGGATAGACACACAAATAAGCTCTGGTCTATCACAGCACTGTATACCGTTTACTAGAGGTCACTAATGGTACTAAAACATTTTGTTGTAGCCCAGTGAAGGGGGACCATGATCATGATGATGGATAGACACACAAATAAGCTCTGGTCTATCACAGCACTGTATACCATTTACTAGAGGTCACTAGTGGTACTAAAACATTTTGTTGTAGCCCAGTTATCATGATCATGATCATGATGATGGATAGACACACAAATAAGCTCTGGTCTATCATAGCACTGTATACCATCTACTAGAGGTCACTAGTGGTACTATATATTTTGTTGTAGCCCAGTGAAGGGGGACCATGATCATGTTTGAAGGATAGACACTCACATAAGCTGTGGTCTATCATAGCACAGTATACCATTTACTAGAAGTCACTAGTGGTACTATACATTTTGTTGTAGCCCAGTGAAGGGGGATCATGATCATGTTTGAAGGATAGACACACACATAAGCTCTGGTCTATCATAGCACTGTATACCATTTACTAGAAGTCACTAGTGGTACTATACATTTTGTTGTAGCCCAGTGAAGGGGGACCATGATCATGTTTGAAGGATAGACACACACATAAGCTCTGGTCTATCATAGCACTGTATACCATCTACTAGATGTCACTAGTGGTACTATACATTTTGTTGTAGCCCAGTGAAGGGGGACCTTGATCATGTTTGAAGGATAGACACACACACATAAGCTCTGGTCTATCATATCACTGTGTACCATCCACTAGAGGTCACTAGTGGTACTAAAACATTTTGTTGTAGCCCAGTGAAGGGGGACCATGATCATGATGATGGACAGAGACACAAATAAGCTCTGGTCTATCATAGCACTGTAAACCATCTACTAGAGGTCACTAGTGGTGCTATACATTTTGTTGTAGCTCAGTGAAGGCGGATCATGATCATGATCATGATAAAGGATGGACACACAGATAAGCTCTGGTCTATCATAGCACTGTATACCATTTACTAGAGGTCACTCGTGGTGCTATACATTTTGTTGTAGTTCAGTGAAGGCGGATCATGATCATGATAAAGGATGGACACACAGATAAGCTCTGGTCTATCATAGCACTGTATACCATTTACTAGAGGTCACTCGTGGTGCTATACATTTTGTTGTAGCTCAGTGAAGGCGGATCATGATCATGATAAAGGATGGACACACAGATAAGCTCTGGTCTATCATAGCACTGTATACCATTTACTAGAGGTTACTAGTGGTGCTATACATTTTGTTGCAGCCCAGTGAAGTGGGACCATGATCATGATAAAGGATAGACACACAGATAAGCTCTGGTCTATCATAGTACTGTATACCATTTACTAGAGGTTACTAGTGGTGCTATACATTTTGTTGCAGGCCAGTGAAGGGGGACCATGATCATGATAAAGGATAGACACACAGATAAGCTCTGGTCTATCATAGCACTGTATACCATTTACTAGAGGTCACTCGTGGTGCTATACATTTTGTTGCAGCCCAGTGAAGTGGGACCATGATCATGATAAAGGATAGACACACAGATAAGCTCTGGTCTATCATAGCACTGTATACCATTTACTAGAGGTTACTAGTGGTGCTATACATTTTGTTGCAGGCCAGTGAAGGGGGACCATGATCATGATAAAGGATAGACACACAGATAAGCTCTGGTCTATCATAGTACTGTATACCATTTACTAGAGGTCCCTAGTGGTGCTATACATTTTGTTGTAGCCCAGTGAAGAGGGACCATGATCATGATGAAGGATAGACACACAGATAAGCTCTGGTGTATCATAGCACTGTATACCATCTACTAGAGGTCACTAGTGGTGCTATACATTTTGTTGTAGCCCAGTGAAGACGGACTATGATCATGATGAAGGATAGACACACAGATAAGCTCTGGTCTATCATATCACTGTATACCATTTACTAGAGGTCACTATTATGCGGTTCAAATCTCTTGACGTTTGAGGGGTGTCTACTAATATTGTGACATTTGGTTAGGGTAATGTTTGTTTGTTTGTTTGTTGGTTGGGAAATGTATGTACTAGTGTGTGGGTTGGTAACAGAGATCGTATGATGTTAGAATAGTGGGGGAAACGGTTGCCTCTCTCTTGCGCAAGGGAGCACTCGTGTAGCTTGGCCACCATCATGATCGACGCGTCGCCGATGGCAAACAGGTAACATTTTGTATATCTATTAACATCCAATACATCTTGGTTAAATTAAAGCCCTGGCATGTGATTTATAGTAGATATTTGATCCTTCTTCCCACCCATTCAATGTTTTAGGAATCTTTAGGTGTATTTATGATTTTGTTGAGCTCGCCCCGTCAGACCTCGTGTAGTTTATTGTTTGATCCTATTCAAGGTACCTATCGCTCTACCCCCCATTGAGATAAAATATGTAAAGAGGTTACAACAACATGGCACTAGCAAACAGCAGCAGTGTGGTGTTGCCCCATATCGGACTGTACACCTCGCCACTGGTAAAACTCTAATTGAAATATCATGTGCATGCATGCGTATTTCATATTTCAGAAAAGCTACAAGTAGTTGGGATAAAAGGCAACGTTTACCCGATCAAGTACAAAACTCAAGGGTTCGCATTAATTTAGAGTTATCCTTTGTGATGTTTACACGGAGAGTTTTAGTTATAGTTATGCATGTAATAGTAATAGATCCATTGCTGTCATAGTTATTTCATATATTGTTATGTCATACACATAATTATCACTTAATAATGTGAAATTCATGTCGTAAATAAATTTAGAAATAGTTATCCCACGAGATTTTCAAATATAGCTATAAACTCGTCATGAAAATCCTTTCAAAGTCCTCTGATACAGCTCTATAAAAGCATACACGACTTTGATTAATAAATAACATCATGTATGGTTTTGTTTCATAGAATAATACTTTAAAAAGCAGTGATTAAGTGCATGAAGCCGAGTATCCATTACCTCATGTATGGTTTTGTTTCATAGAATAATACTTTAAAAACCAGTGATTAAGTGCATGAAGCCGAGTATCCATTACATCATGTATGGTTTTGTTTCATAGAATAATACTTTAAAAACCAGTGATTAAGTGCATCAAGCCGAGTATCCATTACATCATGTATGGTTTTATTTCATAGAATAATACTTTAAAAACCAGTGATTAAGTGCATCAAGCCGAGTATCCATTACATCATGTATGGTTTTGTTTCATAGAATAATACTTTAAAAACCAGTGATTAAGTGCATCAAGCCCAGTATCCATTAAATCATGTATGGTTTTGTTTCATAGAATAATACTTTAAAAACCAGTGATTAAGTGCATGAAGCCGAGTATCCATTACATCATGTATGGTTTTGTTTCATAGAATAATACTTTAAAAACCAGTGATTAAGTGCATGAAGCCGAGTATCCATTACATCATGTATGGTTTTGTTTCATAGAATAATACTTTAAAAACCAGTGATTAAGTGCATGAAGCCAAGTATCCATTACATCATGTATGGTTTTGTTTCATAGAATAATACTTTAAAAACCAGTGATTAAGTGCATGAAGCCGAGTATCCATTACATCATGTATGGTTTTGTTTCATAGAATAATACTTTAAAAACCAGTGATTAAGTGCATCAAGCCGAGTATCCATTACATCATGGATGGTATTGTTTCATAGAATAATACTTTAAAAACCAGTGATTAAGTGCATGAAGCCGAGTATCCATTACATCATGTATGGTTTTGTTTCATAGAATAATACTTTAAAAACCAGTGATTAAGTGCATGAAGCCGAGTATCCATTACATCATGGATGGTTTTGTTTCATAGAATAATACTTTAAAAACCAGTGATTAAGTGCATCAAGCCGAGTATCCATTACATCATGTATGGTTTTGTTTCATAGAATAATACTTTAAAAACCAGTGATTAAGTGCATCAAGCCGAGTATCCATTACATCATGTATGGTTTTGTTTCATAGAATAATACTTTAAAAACGAGTGATTAAGTGCATGAAGCCGAGTATCCATTACATCATGTATGGTTTTGTCTCATAGAATAATACTTTAAAAACCAGTGATTAAGTGCATCAAGCCGAGTATCCATTACATCATGTATGGTTTTGTTTCATAGAATAATACTTTAAAAACCAGTGATTAAGTGCATGAAGCCGAGTATCCATTACATCATGTATGGTTTTGTCTCATAGAATAATACTTTAAAAACCAGTGATTAAGTGCATGAAGCCGAGTATCCATTACATCATGTATGGTTTTGTTTCATAGAATAATACTTTAAAAACCAGTGATTAAGCGCATGAAGCCGAGTATCCATTACATCATGTATGGTTTTATTTCATAGAATAATACTTTAAAAACCAGTGATTAAGTGCATGAAGCCGAGTATCCATTACATCATGTATGGTTTTGTTTCATAGAATAATACTTTAAAAACCAGTGATTAAGTGCATCAAGCCGAGTATCCATTACATCATGGATGGTTTTGTTTCATAGAATAATACTTTAAAAACCAGTGATTAAGTGCATGAAGCCGAGTATCCATTACATCATGTATGGTTTTGTTTCATAGAATAATACTTTAAAAACCAGTGATTAAGTGCATGAAGCCGAGTATCCATTACATCATGGATGGTTTTGTTTCATAGAATAATACTTTAAAAACCAGTGATTAAGTGCATCAAGCCGAGTATCCATTACATCATGTATGGTTTTGTTTCATAGAATAATACTTTAAAAACCAGTGATTAAGTGCATGAAGCCGAGTATCCATTACATCATGTATGGTTTTGTTTCATAGAATAATACTTTAAAAACCAGTGATTAAGTGCATGAAGCCGAGTATCCATTACATCATGTATGGTTTTGTTTCATAGAATAATACTTTAAAAACCAGTGATTAAGTGCATGAAGCCGAGTATCCATTACATCATGTATGGTTTTGTTTCATAGAATAATACTTTAAAAACCAGTGATTAAGTGCATGAAGCCGAGTATCCATTACATCATGTATGGTTTTGTTTCATAGAATAATACTTTAAAAACCAGTGATTAAGTGCATGAAGACGAGTATCCATTACATCATGTATGGTTTTGTTTCATAGAATAATACTTTAAAAACCAGTGAATAAGTGCATGAAGCCAAGTATCCATTACATCATGTATGGTTTTGTTTCATAGAATAATACTTTAAAAACCAGTGATTAAGTGCATCAAGCCGAGTATCCATTACATCATGGATGGTTTTGTTTCATAGAATAATACTTTAAAAAGCAGTGATTAAGTGCATGAAGCCAAGTATCCATTACATCATGTATGGTTTTGTTTCATAGAATAATACTTTAAAAACCAGTGATTAAGTGCATGAAGCCGAGTATCCATTACATCATGTATGGTTTTGTTTCATAGAATAATACTTTAAAAACCAGTGATTAAGTGCATCAAGCCGAGTATCCATTACATCATGTATGGTTTTGTTTCATAGAATAATACTTTAAAAACCAGTGATTAAGTGCATGAAGCCAAGTATCCATTACATCATGTATGGTTTTGTTTCATAGAATAATACTTTAAAAACCAGTGATTAAGTGCATCAAGCCGAGTATCCATTACATCATGTATGGTTTTGTTTCATAGAATAATACTTTAAAAACCAGTGATTAAGTGCATCAAGCCGAGTATCCATTACATCATGGATGGTTTTGTTTCATAGAATAATACTTTAAAAACCAGTGATTAAGTGCATGAAGCCGAGTATCCATTACATCATGTATGGTTTTGTTTCATAGAATAATACTTTAAAAACCAGTGATTAAGTGCAGGAAGCCGAGTATCCATTACATCATGGATGGTTTTGTTTCATAGAATAATACTTTAAAAACCAGTGATTAAGTGCATCAAGCCGAGTATCCATTACATCATGTATGGTTTTGTTTCATAGAATAATACTTTAAAAACCAGTGATTAAGTGCATCAAGCCGAGTATCCATTACATCATGTATGGTTTTGTTTCATAGAATAATACTTTAAAAACCAGTGATTAAGTGCATGAAGCCGAGTATCCATTACATCATGTATGGTTTTGTCTCATAGAATAATACTTTAAAAACCAGTGATTAAGTGCATGAAGCCGAGTATCCATTACATCATGTATGGTTTTGTTTCATAGAATAATACTTTAAAAACCAGTGATTAAGTGCATCAAGCCGAGTATCCATTACATCATGTATGGTTTTGTTTCATAGAATAATACTTTAAAAACCAGTGATTAAGTGCATGAAGCCGAGTATCCATTACATCATGTATGGTTTTGTTTCATAGAATAATACTTTAAAAACCAGTGATTAAGTGCATCAAGCCGAGTATCCATTACATCATGGATGGTTTTGTTTCATAGAATAATACTTTAAAAACCAGTGATTAAGTGCATGAAGCCGAGTATCCATTACATCATGTATGGTTTTGTTTCATAGAATAATACTTTAAAAACCAGTGATTAAGTGCATGAAGCCGAGTATCCATTACATCATGGATGGTTTTGTTTCATAGAATAATACTTTAAAAACCAGTGATTAAGTGCATCAAGCCGAGTATCCATTACATCATGTATGGTTTTGTTTCATAGAATAATACTTTAAAAACCAGTGATTAAGTGCATGAAGCCGAGTATCCATTACATCATGTATGGTTTTGTTTCATAGAATAATACTTTAAAAACCAGTGATTAAGTGCATGAAGCCGAGTATCCATTACATCATGTATGGTTTTGTTTCATAGAATAATACTTTAAAAACCAGTGATTAAGTGCATGAAGCCGAGTATCCATTACATCATGTATGGTTTTGTTTCATAGAATAATACTTTAAAAACCAGTGATTAAGTGCATGAAGCCGAGTATCCTTTACATCATGGATGGTTTTGTTTCATAGAATAATACTTTAAAAACCAGTGATTAAGTGCATCAAGCCGAGTATCCATTACATCATGTATGGTTTTGTTTCATAGAATAATACTTTAAAAACCAGTGATTAAGTGCATGAAGCCGAGTATCCATTACATCATGTATGGTTTTGTTTCATAGAATAATACTTTAAAAACCAGTGATTAAGTGCATGAAGCCGAGTATCCATTACATCATGTATGGTTTTGTTTCATAGAATAATACTTTAAAAACCAGTGATTAAGTGCATGAAGCCGAGTATCCATTACATCATGTATGGTTTTGTTTCATAGAATAATACTTTAAAAACCAGTGATTAAGTGCATGAAGCCGAGTATCCATTACATCATGTATGGTTTTGTTTCATAGAATAATACTTTAAAAACCAGTGATTAAGTGCATGAAGACGAGTATCCATTACATCATGTATGGTTTTGTTTCATAGAATAATACTTTAAAAACCAGTGATTAAGTGCATGAAGCCAAGTATCCATTACATCATGTATGGTTTTGTTTCATAGAATAATACTTTAAAAACCAGTGATTAAGTGCATGAAGCCGAGTATCCATTACATCATGGATGGTTTTGTTTCATAGAATAATACTTTAAAAACCAGTGATTAAGTGCATCAAGCCGAGTATCCATTACATCATGTATGGTTTTATTTCATAGAATAATACTTTAAAAACCAGTGATTAAGTGCATGAAGCCGAGTATCCATTACATCATGGATGGTTTTGTTTCATAGAATAATACTTTAAAAACCAGTGATTAAGTGTATGAAGCCGAGTATCCATTACATCATGTATGGTTTTGTTTCATAGAATAATACTTTAAAAACCAGTGATTAAGTGCATGAAGCCGAGTATCCATTACATCATGTATGGTTTTGTTTCATAGAATAATACTTTAAAAACCAGTGATTAAGTGCATCAAGCCGAGTATCCATTACATCATGGATGGTTTTGTTTCATAGAATAATACTTTAAAAAGCAGTGATTAAGCGCATGAAGCCGAGTATCCATTACATCATGTATGGTTTTATTTCATAGAATAATACTTTAAAAACCAGTGATTAAGTGCATGAAGCCGAGTATCCATTACATCATGTATGGTTTTGTTTCATAGAATAATACTTTAAAAACCAGTGATTAAGTGCATCAAGCCGAGTATCCATTACCTCATGTATGGTTTTGTTTCATAGAATAATACTTTAAAAAGCAGTGATTAAGTGCATGAAGCCGAGTATCCATTACATCATGTATGGTTTTGTTTCATAGAATAATACTTTAAAAAGCAGTGATTAAGTGCATGAAGCCGAGTATCCATTACAACATGTATCGTTTTGTTCCATAGAATAATACTTTAAAAAGCAGTGATTAAGTGCATGAAGCCGAGTATCCATTACAACATGTATCGTTTTGTTTCATAGAATAATACTTTAAAAAGCAGTGATTAAGTGCATCAAGCCGAGTATCCATTACATCCTGTATGGTTTTGTTTCATAGAATAATACTTTAAAAACCAGTGATTAAGTGCATCAAGCCGAGTATCCATTACAACATGTATGGTTTTGTTTCATAGAATAATACTTTAAAAACCAGTGATTAAGTGCATCAAGCCGAGTATCCATTGCATCATGGATGGTTTTGTTTCATAGAATAATACTTTAAAAAGCAGTGATTAAGTGCATGAAGCCGAGTATCCATTACATCATGGATGGTTTTGTTTCATAGAATAATACTTTAAAAAGCAGTGATTAAGTGCATGAAGCCGAGTATCCATTACATCATGGATGGTTTTGTTTCATAGAATACTACTTTAAAAACCAGTGATTAAGTGCATCAAGCCGAGTATCCATTACATCATGTATGGTTTTGTTTCATAGAATAATACCTTAAAAAGCAGTGATTAAGTGCATGAAGCCGAGTATCCATTACATGAGAAGAGCAACACCTTGTTACTTGGAGTGCACTACAAAACAATAAGCCAACTGAGAACATTGTCGTCACATTTTCAAGGAAGTGTCAACAATGGCTCAAGGTTAAAACACTGACAAAGCAACAATACTGCGGTGTACTTGGTTCTTACAGTGATAGGCTTTGTCCTAGTTAACTCTTCCATATAAATGTCGCTTACTAAGCCCAGTGATATAGTAGTAAGGTTACGGCTATTGTCTTCAGTGTCTATCATTTCTTTAAAGGTATGCTAATAAAGAAAACCGCAAAAATCTTAACTTCATGAAATATCAAGAACTTATGGCCGAGGTGTAGTCATTAAGTCCATCAATTGTTTCACGTATGTGTAGGAAAGCGAAAAAGGCACACTCATAGGGAGCTGCAAAATTATTTACTTTGCTGAGAAAGCATATATGCTTACTTAAGAGAGTGACAAACCTGGATGATTTCAAAAAAGATGCTGTATGGCGCAGTGCTTTTTAATTTGATGATAAACGTGATATCCAGGACAATGTGGATATGCCGTTAGCTGTGCCATTTGAATAACAAAGGATGCATAGAAAGGTTTTTTTTTTCTCTGTTTGTGTTTTACATTTCTATTATTGTGTCCCTTCTTTTATTCTTGTAGTTTTTAAGTGAACATTGCAATGGAATTTATAACAAAAGCGTAACATTCTGGCAAAGCAAAGTAAAGTGAAGTTTGGAAACCGCACGGTCACTCCTTATTGGTTCTCACGAAACGTCAAGAGATTTGGACCACACACTCGTGGTACTATACATTTTGTTGCAGCCCAGTGAAGGGGGATCATGATCATGATAAAGCATGGACACACACATAAGCTCTGGTCTATCATAGCACTGTATACCATTTACTAGAGGTCACTAGTGGTACTATACATTTTGTTACAGCCCAGTGAAGGGGGACCTTGATCATGATAAAGCATGGACACACAGATAAGCTCTGGTCTATCATAGCACTGTATACCATTTACTAGAGGTCACTAGTGGTACTATACATTTTGTTGCAGCCCAGTGAAGGGGGATCATGATCATGATAAAGCATGGACACACACATAAGCTCTGGTCTATCATAGCACTGTATACCATTTACTAGAGGTCACTAGTGGTGCTATACATTTTGTTACAGCCCAGTGAAGGCGGATCATGATCTTGATAAAGGATGGACACACAGATAAGCTCTGGTCTATCATAGCACTGTATACCATTTACTAGAGGTTACTAGTGGTGCTATACATTTTGTTACAGCCCAGTGAAGGGGGACCATGATTATGATAAAGGATAGACACACAGATAAGCTCTGGTCTATCATAGCACTGTATACCATTTACTAGAGGTCACTAGTGGTGCTATACATTTTGTTACAGCCCAGTGAAGGCGGATCATGATCTTGATAAAGGATGGATACACAGATAAGCTCTGGTCTATCATAGCACTGTATAGCATTTACTAGAGGTCACTAGTGGTGCTATACATTTTGTTTGTAGCTCAGTGAAGGCGGATCATGATCATGATAAAGGATGGACACACAGATAAGCTCTGGTCTATCATAGCACTGTATACCATTGACTAGAGCTCACCCGTGGTGCTATACGCTTTGTTGTACCTCAGTGAAGGCGGATCATGATCAAGGATGGACACACAGATAAGCTCTGGTCTATCATAGCACTGTATACCATTTACTAGAGGTCACTCGTGGTGCTATACATTTTGTTGCAGCCCAGTGAAGTGGGACCATGATCATGATAAAGGATAGACATACAGATAAGCTCTGGTCTATCATAGCACTGTATACCATTTACTAGAGGTTACTAGTGGTGCTATACATTTTGTTGCAGGCCAGTGAAGGGGGACCATGATCATGATAAAGGATGGACACACAGATAAGCTCTGGTCTATCATAGCACTGTATACCATTTACTAGAGGTCACTCGTGGTGCTATACATTTTGTTGTAGCTCAGTGAAGGCGTATCATGATCATGATAAAGGATGGACACACAGATAAGCTCTGGTCTATCATAGCACTGTATACCATTTACTAGAGGTCACTCGTGGTGCTATACATTTTGTTGCAGCCCAGTGAAGTGGGACCATGATCATGATAAAGGGTAGACACACAGATAAGCTCTGGTCTATCATAGCACTGTATACCATTTACTAGAGGTTACTAGTGGTGCTATACATTTTGTTCCAGGCCAGTGAAGTAGGACCATGATCATGATAAAGGATAGACACACAGATAAGCTCTGGTCTATCATAGTACTGTATACCATTTACTAGAGGTTATTAGTGGTGGTATACATTTTGTTGCAGCCCAGTGAAGTGGGACCATGATCATGATAAAGGATGGACACACAGATAAGCTCTGGTCTATCATAGCACTGTATACCATTTACTAGAGGGCACTAGTGGTGCTATACATTTTGTTACTGCCCAGTGAAGGGGGACCATGATCATCATGAAGGATACACACAGATAAGCTCTGGTCTATCATAGCACTGTATACCATCTACTAGAGGTCACTAGTGGTGCTATACATTTTGTTACAGCCCAGTGAAGGGGGACCATGATCATGATGAAGGATACACACACAGATAAGCTCTGGTCTGTCATAGCACTGTATACCATTTACCAGAGGTCACTAGTGGTACTATACATTTTGTTGCAGCCCAGTGAAGGCGGATCATGATCATGATGAAGCATGGACACACAGATAAGCTCTGGTCTATCATAGCACTGTATACCATTTACTAGAGGTCACTAGTGGTGCTATACACTTTGTTACAGCCCAGTGAAGGCGGATCATGATCATGATAAAGGATGGACACACAGATAAGCTATGGTCTATCATAGCACTGTATACCATTTACTAGACGTCACTAGTGGTGCTATACATTTTGTTACAGCCCAGTGAAGGGGGACCATGATTATGATAAAGGATAGACACACAGATAAGCTCTGGTCTATCATAGCACTGTATACCATTTACTAGAGGTCACTAGTGGTGCTATACATTTTGTTACAGCCCAGTGAAGGGGGACCATGATTATGATAAAGGATAGACACACAGATAAGCTCTGGTCTATCATAGCACTATATACCATTTACTAGAGGTAACTAGTGGTACTATACATTTTGCTGCAGCCCAGTGAAGGCGGATCATGATCATGATAAAGGATGGACACACAGATAAGCTCTGGTTTATCGTAGCACTGTACACCATTTACTAGAGGTCACTAGTGGTGCTATACATTTTGTTACAGCCCAGTGAAGGCGGAACATGATCATGATAAAGGATGGACACACAGATAAGTTCTGGTCTATCATAGCACTGTATACCATTTACTAGAGGTCACTAGTGGTACTATACATTTTGTTGCAGCCCAGTGAAGGCGGATTATGATCATGATAAAGGATGGACACACAGATAAGCTCTGGTCTATCATAGTACTGTATACCATTTACTAGAGGTCACTCGTGGTGCTATACATTTTGTTGTAGCCCAGTGAAGGCGGATTATGATCATGATAAAGGATGGACACACAGATAAGCTGTGGTCTATCATAGTACTGTATACCATTTACTAGAGGTCACTCGTGGTGCTATACATTTTGTTGTAGCTCAGTGGAGGCGGATCATGATCATGATAAAGGATGGACACACAGATAAGCTCTGGTCTATTATAGCACTGTATACCATTTACTAGAGGTCACTCGTGGTGCTATACATTTTGTTGTAGCTCAGTGAAGGCGGATCATGATCATGATAAAGGATGGACACACAGATAAGCTCTGGTCTATCATAGCACTGTATACCATTTACTAGAGGTCACTCGTGGTGCTATACATTTTGTTGTAGCTCAGTGAAGGCGGATCATGATCAGGATAAAGGATGGACACACAGATAAGCTCTGGTCTATCATAGCACTGTATACCATTTACTAGAGGTCACTCGTGGTGCTATACATTTTGTTGCAGCGCAGTGAAGTGGGACCATGATCATGATAAAGGATAGACATACAGATAAGCTCTGGTCTATCATAGCACTGTATACCATTTACTAGAGGTTACTAGTGGTGCTATACATTTTGTTGCAGGCCAGTGAAGGGGGACCATGATCATGATAAAGGATAGACACACAGATAAGCTCTGGTCTATCATAGTACTGTATACCATTTACTAGAGGTTATTAGTGGTGCTATACATTTTGTTGCAGCCCAGTGAAGTGGGACCATGATCATGATAAAGGATGGACACACAGATAAGCTCTGGTCTATCATAGCACTGTATACCATTTACTAGAGGGCACTAGTGGTGCTATACATTTTGTTACTGCCCAGTGAAGGGGGACCATGATCATCATGAAGGATACACACAGATAAGCTCTGGTCTATCATAGCACTGTATACCATCTACTAGAGGTCACTAGTGGTGCTATACATTTTGTTACAGCCCAGTGAAGGGGGACCATGATCATGATGAAGGATACACACACAGATAAGCTCTGGTCTGTCATAGCACTGTATACCATTTACCAGAGGTCACTAGTGGTACTATACATTTTGTTGCAGCCCAGTGAAGGCGGATCATGATCATGATGAAGCATGGACACACAGATAAGCTCTGGTCTATCATAGCACTGTATACCATTTACTAGAGGTCACTAGTGGTGCTATACACTTTGTTACAGCCCAGTGAAGGCGGATCATGATCATGATAAAGGATGGACACACAGATAAGCTATGGTCTATCATAGCACTGTATACCATTTACTAGACGTCACTAGTGGTGCTATACATTTTGTTACAGCCCAGTGAAGGGGGACCATGATTATGATAAAGGATAGACACACAGATAAGCTCTGGTCTATCATAGCACTGTATACCATTTACTAGAGGTCACTAGTGGTGCTATACATTTTGTTACAGCCCAGTGAAGGGGGACCATGATTATGATAAAGGATAGACACACAGATAAGCTCTGGTCTATCATAGCACTATATACCATTTACTAGAGGTAACTAGTGGTACTATACATTTTGCTGCAGCCCAGTGAAGGCGGATCATGATCATGATAAAGGATGGACACACAGATAAGCTCTGGTTTATCGTAGCACTGTACACCATTTACTAGAGGTCACTAGTGGTGCTATACATTTTGTTACAGCCCAGTGAAGGCGGAACATGATCATGATAAAGGATGGACACACAGATAAGTTCTGGTCTATCATAGCACTGTATACCATTTACTAGAGGTCACTAGTGGTACTATACATTTTGTTGCAGCCCAGTGAAGGCGGATTATGATCATGATAAAGGATGGACACACAGATAAGCTCTGGTCTATCATAGTACTGTATACCATTTACTAGAGGTCACTCGTGGTGCTATACATTTTGTTGTAGCCCAGTGAAGGCGGATTATGATCATGATAAAGGATGGACACACAGATAAGCTGTGGTCTATCATAGTACTGTATACCATTTACTAGAGGTCACTCGTGGTGCTATACATTTTGTTGTAGCTCAGTGGAGGCGGATCATGATCATGATAAAGGATGGACACACAGATAAGCTCTGGTCTATTATAGCACTGTATACCATTTACTAGAGGTCACTCGTGGTGCTATACATTTTGTTGTAGCTCAGTGAAGGCGGATCATGATCATGATAAAGGATGGACACACAGATAAGCTCTGGTCTATCATAGCACTGTATACCATTTACTAGAGGTCACTCGTGGTGCTATACATTTTGTTGTAGCTCAGTGAAGGCGGATCATGATCAGGATAAAGGATGGACACACAGATAAGCTCTGGTCTATCATAGCACTGTATACCATTTACTAGAGGTCACTCGTGGTGCTATACATTTTGTTGCAGCGCAGTGAAGTGGGACCATGATCATGATAAAGGATAGACATACAGATAAGCTCTGGTCTATCATAGCACTGTATACCATTTACTAGAGGTTACTAGTGGTGCTATACATTTTGTTGCAGGCCAGTGAAGGGGGACCATGATCATGATAAAGGATAGACACACAGATAAGCTCTGGTCTATCATAGTACTGTATACCATTTACTAGAGGTTATTAGTGGTGCTATACATTTTGTTGCAGCCCAGTGAAGTGGGACCATGATCATGATAAAGGATGGACACACAGATAAGCTCTGGTCTATCATAGCACTGTATACCATTTACTAGAGGTCACTCTTGGTGCTATACATTTTGTTGTAGCTCAGTGAAGGCGGATCATGATCATGATAAAGGATGGACACACAGATAAGCTCTGGTCTATCATAGCACTGTATACCATTTACTAGAGGTCACTCGTGGTGCTATACATTATGTTGTAGCTCAGTGAAGGCAGATCATGATCATGATAAAGGATGGACACACAGATAAGCTCTGGTCTATCATAGCACTGTATACCATTTACTAGAGGTCACTCGTGGTGCTATACATTTTGTTGCAACCCAGTGAAGTGGGACCATGATCATGATAAAGGATAGACACACAGATAAGCTCTGGTCTATCATAGCACTGTATACCATTTACTAGAGGTTACTAGTGGTGCTATACATTTTGTTGCAGGCCAGTGAAGGGGGACCATGATCATGATAAAGGATAGACACACAGATAAGCTCTGGTCTATCATAGTACTGTATACCATTTACTAGAGGTTATTAGTGGTGCTATACATTTTGTTGCAGCCCAGTGAAGTGGGACCTGATCATGATAAAGGATGGACACACAGATAAGCTCTGGTCTATCATAGCACTGTATACCATTTACTAGAGGTCACCTTTGGTGCTATACATTTTGTTGTAGCTCAGTGAAGGCGGATCATGATCATGATAAAGGATGGACACACAGATAAGCTCTGGTCTATCATAGCACTGTATACCATTTACTAGAGGTCACTCGTGGTGCTATACATTATGTTGTAGCTCAGTGAAGGCAGATCATGATCATGATAAAGGATGGACACACAGATAAGCTCTGGTCTATCATAGCACTGTATACCATTTACTAGAGGTGACTCGTGGTGCTATACATTTTGTTGCAGCCCAGTGAAGTGGGACCATGATCATGATAAAGGATAGACACACAGATAAGCTCTGGTCTATCATAGCACTGTATACCATTTACTAGAGGTTACTAGTGGTGCTATACATTTTGTTGCAGGCCAGTGAAGGGGGACCATGATCATGATAAAGGATAGACACACAGATAAGCTCTGGTCTATCATAGTACTGTATACCATTTACTAGAGGTTATTAGTGGTGCTATACATTTTGTTGCAGCCCAGTGAAGTGGGACCATGATCATGATAAAGGATGGACACACAGATAAGCTCTGGTCTATCATAGCACTGTATACCATTTACTAGAGGGCACTAGTGGTGCTATACATTTTGTTACTGCCCAGTGAAGGGGGACCATGATCATGATGAAGGATGCACACACAGATAAGCTCTGGTCTGTCATAGCACTGTATACCATTTACCAGAGGTCACTAGTGGTGCTATACATTTTGTTACAGCCCAGTGAAGGGGGACCTTGATCATGATGAAGGATACACACACAGATAAGCTCTGGTCTATCATAGCTTGAATTTTTCACAAAGCTGTGAAAACACCACCTTTGCTGTCGTAAAATGGCGTCCACTCCCATACATTTTATGGGCAAAAATGATTGTTTCAGTTTGATGTGTACCAATTCCTTGGTAATTTGAGCGAGTGTTGACATCTTACCTCATCTGGAGTTATTGGAGGTGGTATCATTGTCAGGTCAATAATATCAGGATCCAAGTACAGTGTTCCCTCTGCAAAATTATATGGTAGTGAATTGTCTTCCTGAAGCCGTTTCAACAGGTCCTACAACAACATCCACATATTAGCATCATGAGTTTCAAACACAAACAGAGTACTTGGTTTTGTAGTATGATAACAATACAAACCTGAATGTTATGGTCATTTGGATGAAAACCAACTGGCAGAAGGTTGTCAGGACTGTGTAACCCAAAACTCGATCCACTATGTTTCAGTATACCTGTCAAAATGTGTCCATTTTATTATTATGCTAGGTCACAAAAACAGCTCCTCTAGATGAATATAGCACAAAAGATTTGTTAAGAATTTCTAAAAAATAAAAAACATAATGTAAGGTCGCAATCTAAGATACTTAGGTTATGCCCAAATTTACACAGGAAAAACAAAATGTAATTGGGAAACCAGAGAGTAGGAGTATGTGCAAATATTTAATACCAAAAACTTGGTAAAGCAGCCATTTTTTGTTATAATTTAAACATGAAATAAATGCAGATGTTAAATTATTAAAGCAATTAAATGGATGTATAGAGCAAAATGAGACAATGTGAAGATTCCACACTCCTGGGTTACCAACATATTACAAATGGTACATTCTTCCGAGTTGTAATAATAAATATCAAAAGAGTAGTTTCTGATGTTACACAATTTTCTCTCTTTATGTGATTACAAGCTGGTTCCATAACGTTGCACGGTTAGCTTTTTAAATTTGATTCATTTAGCTTCGTGCTCTTTGTGAAATTATTGTACTATGATCTACAAGAATTTTATGGTGATCCCCCCTTTACCCCTTATAATTGTGTTTTTAATAATGGATGAAAACTTCCCCAATATGTATTCACACAAAAATGACGTGAAACCCCTGGCAGTTTTCCAAGTTCTGGAAATGCTGCATAGCCTATAAGCAGGGTTGTCCTACTTTCTGGACAATAACTGTGCCATAGTTTTCAGTATTTTATAACTTGTAAAAAAGGAAGTTAATGTTTTCATCTCTGGAGTTCATAAAATTGACTGCTATACTTATTTATACTACAAAAAGTAATTGCCAGTAAGTTTTACCCTGTTGGGAGGATGGGGAACAATCCAAGAATTGTGGATGTGGAAGTTAGTATACTAACCACCAGAGGCAGTGAGTGGTTGATTATGGCAAGTTTTTGAGGCTTGGCCAGCCTGGCAGGTATGATGCCATACTGCTTATTTCTCCCTTTTGATTGATAACCGTCAACAATTAAGCATGTTTGTTACAAGCTTATGAAGAGAACACAAACACATAATTATATTAATTTAGTAATTATTGAGTCGATTGTAACACTACAAGCTTTTTTTACAAATAAGTGATGTAGTTAAAGATTAAAAACAGAAGCACTATTAACAGTGAAGTATTCTTCATGGTGACTGTCACTGACAATGAGGACGAATGCCCTTGAAAACGTTTCTGTTTTATACAACATTTAATTAGTGAAGGTGAGTGTGACTCAATCTACCATCATGTAGTGTTACAATCGACTCAATAATTACTAAAATATATATACATCACTGTCACAAAGTCCACCATAAGCAATTTTATATTAATCACATAGTTATTTTGTTGGAAAACAAGAATTTGAAATGAAAAGCTGATCATGTCAAAAAAAAATCTGATGTTACCTTCATATGACTTTCTCTACCTTTTATCGTTATTTGTGGGTAAACAGATTATTCTTACGAAAGTTTATTTTTCTATCTACTTTATTTTAATCGAGATAAACCTTTACAGAAACAGCTACATTCCACATTTCGTTATAGATACAAAGAGAACAGTGATAGTCAAATGTTTTAACAATTGGGCGCTGCCTTAAAATTCCATACTGTTTGTATGACATTGCAAAAAAGAATTGAAAATCAACGGGACTTAAAGTATTGAACAAATCGAACCATTAATAATGGATATCTCGGAAATGGCTAATGCTACAAAAATGTTATTTGTAATAAATTATCTGTTTTACACAATCTATATTTTTTGTCTATTGCTTAACTTTTACCAGTTATACAATGCATTCTGAATAAAGAGGACTTCACAGCTACTCCCAGAATGTACATTTTATTTGTCATGTAAATAATTTTAATGTATGGCATTTTAATCAAAACTGTTACAACCATTAGAAAAATTTTTGGGTGGTACCTGCTCTACCTATTATGTATGTGGTAGAGAGTCGAAAGGCTGTGTGTTTTTCATAAGAACAGGGAAAACTAAAGTGAATTTATCAATCGGTAAATATGCAATGTTGACGATAAGTACAAAGCAGTTCCTCAGTTGCAGCTGGGAGGAGGGGTGTTCCTAATCTGGCATATAAGTGGCAATGGATGCGACGGTATTACTTATAATGTTGATGCTTGTGATGTTTATGTATGTGTCTTTACTTCACGCGTTGCCTTCTTGTGACGTCATTCATTTGTTTGGTTTGTAACTCCATCTGGCGTTAGCAATTTGCGGTTCCTAGTATCAGTTTTTGAAATAATTCATTTCAAATGTCCTCCGGCTAGCTATTATCTTATCTTGTGTCGAACATGTGTCTCTATACAGGTTGTGAAATGGAAAAGAATCTTTTATCCAAAAATTACACTGATGAAGAAATTTGTTTTACACATTTATTGTCGAACACGTTAACTATCACATTTATACATTGATCTTAACACTCGCCATACTGAAACTGTTATAACAACTTCTTACTGATAATTCTTTTAATCCACGTACTTCAATCTTTTGTATATTTAACTTTACCATACTTTAGATCTTTCATAATTCTGCCGCGCGTAACTTGTGAATCTATATCCGATGTATGACGAACTAATACTTTCGACGAACTGACTGACTGAAGACGACGTGTAGTGTACACAGATTTTTGATGAACTGGGGGCGATCTACCTCTGACTTGGCTTATTTATACACATGCATCCAGATACGCCTAAAGATTATAACTGAACTGCAATTGCCTAATAAAACGCGCCAACATTAGCGTCTATTTTAATATCCAATGAAAACCACGAATACATATTGCTTTTAGGGAGAAAATATTCCAGAAGTTTCTACCGAAAACGCGCCAACATTACGTAACTTCCTTGTTTCCAATAATGATAAACAGCTCACCCCCCTCGCTGCATTATTGCGCTATTATTGACAGTTTCAGTAAGGCCCTATAAACTTATTTCCCAATAATAATTACAATTAATAAACATCTGAAATCAATGTCACATAAAAATGCATATTCATATTACAATCATTATTTACATTTAAGTAATTTGTGATACAAATTACTGCATCATATGCCCCACTAGAAACATAATTATAAATATTTACAACTTGTTTGGAAATTTTATAATTGGGTTTTTAGTCTCCTAAATCTTGGAACACACGCTATCACTTTCACTTAACACTTCACACATATTTTACATACGACATGTTTTTTTTTTTTTTATCTCGCCACTACTTACTGGCTCTGGTTTAATTAATTTAGATATTAATCTGACATCACAAAATTTTTTTATAGCAAATACTGTACCCTAAATTATTTAATTACTGTTACCAAATTGTTTACTTTCTTAAGTTGTTGACAAAAATTTATACATTTAAGATTTTTGTAATTGTTTAACATTTTTACCAAAATATTCACCCTCTACACAAATATTTACATCTCTTAAATCTAGGCACTGTTTCGCATGTTCTATTTGCTACATAAATATTTGTTTTTTTAATTATATTTACCAATTTTTGTTATTTTGTACTTTATCTTAACAATACTCTTGGAATAGTATTTATGTACTTTACTTTAATATAACATCATGCTTTATTTCGCATGTTCAGTTACTAATAAAATGTTATTTTCCTCTTAAAACATTTAGTCATGTCCAAAATTTATTTCTCCTTTCACATGACGTACATATTTATTTAACCCTCTTACGTTCCAATACATTGCTCTGCATTTCGTCTTTAACTATCCAACATTTACTATTTATCATCTTTGTCTTTTGTTTCACCTTGATCTTCATGGTTGTATGGTTTCAGCATCTCAATATGGAACTTTCCTATGCTTTTTCGAGTTGTTGGATTACATAACTCATATGTATTAGTTCCAAATACTTCAACAACTTCATATGGTCCATGGTATTTGAGAAACATTCGCCAATAAAGTTTATTTGCTTTATCCGACAATTTCTTGGTTTTAACCAAAACTAAATCTCCTATTTTGATCCTCCATTCCTTTCTCTTCTTTTCTTCATGTTTAATTTTTCTTTTTATGGCCTTTTTCTTCATCCTCTCGAATGCTTTTCGGAACATCTCTTCTTCATTTTGTGGTATCGAATGAGCATCTAGAATGGCTTCTGGAATTTTTTTACACATTGTATTGATCTTCTTTCCTGACTTAAGTTCACATGGTTTGTATCCTGTCACATTGTTTACGGTTTCATTTAGTAGATTCTGAACGAAGTTCACGTATCCATACCATTGGGTTTGTTTTCGATGACACAACACCCTTAAATAATTTGAAATTTCCTTAATTTCCCTCTCCACTGGGTTGGAGTTCGGTCTGTATCTTGACGAAAAATATTGTTTAATGCCATTTTCTTTCAGTCCATCCATAAATTTTTTTCCTGTGGAGTACGAAGCATTATCGCTCAATACAGATTGAATAGGTCCTTCTTCTATCACATATGACTTGAGTAGTCTATTCAAACATGCTAAACCTGTAGGTTTTCTCAAAGGGTAAATTCTTACATATTTGCTGAATATATCATAACAGACAAATATATATTTGTTTCCAAATTGACTTGGAGGCATCGGACCATGAATATCAATACTAATTACACATCTCGGCTTATCCCTTATAACCGAATTAGTTTCAAATGCATATGCTGCATTTATTTGCTTTGCCTTCTGACACAGGTTGCAGCACGATATAAATTTTCGAACTTTCTGACGCAATTTAGATATGTATAAATTCTCTAAAATCATAGAAGTTGTCCGGTCCGTCCCTGAGTGTGCTAACCCTTCGTGAAAATTCTTAATTAGTTCCTTTTCCATGCTTTTCGGAACCATTACCTTCCAACTAGGCATTTCTTTTCCATGCTTCTTGTATAATGTCCCATCTCGAATTGCTACAATTTCTTTCTTTGCCTCTTCAATTAGTGGTGCCTTTTCTTTAAGTTCTAACAATTTTGTGTCCTCTTTTTGAGTTTCCCCCATATTTTTCAATTTTCTAATCATTTCTTTGCTTAAAGGAATTTCAATTGTCAATATTTTGACTTCATTTCTAGGCCTTTCAATATTTTCGGGAATTTGTGGGTTGTAGTTCAATCTTGATAGCAAATCACTGAAGGTATTATTTTTGCCAGGAATGTTATAATCTCAATATCGAATGCAGATATTGCATGAATGTATCTAGCAAGTTTTCCACTACATAATCTACACCGTTGTATGAAAGTTAAGCTGATGTGGTCTGAATATACTTTCACCTTTTGCTGATAAATATAGGTTTTAAAACGAATTAATGAGAAATATAGTGCTCCAATTTCTAACTGAGTCACTGAAGAATTCCGCTCAATATTTGTAAGTCCTCTAGAAGCTGTACTAATGACGTGAAAGTCATTGTTGATGTCTCACTGTCCTAAAATTCCGGCGTATCCTTGCATTGATGCATCGACATAAATCTCATATTCCAAATCTTCTCTAGGCCTCTCGAGTAATATGGACTTAGCAAAGAGTTCTTTTACTCTCTCAAAACATTTTTGATGATCCTCTGTCCATTTCCACTTATTGTTCTTTCGGAGAAACTGCCGCAGTGGTTCTATTTCAGCCGAATATCTTGGTACGAACTTACTCTGAAAGTTCAATACCCCTAAGAGACGTCTAATTTGTTTTACGTTCCTTGGTGATGGAATTTTCATTATTGCTTCTATTCTTTTCTGATCAGGTCTTATACCTCGTTCATCCACTACATAACCCAGAAAATTTATTTCCTTGACACAAAATTTTGATTTTAGTATGTTCACAGTCATACCATGTTGTTGTAGTTTATTTAACACATAATGGACATTATTCATGTGTTCTTCAAATGTTTGACTAATAATTAGGAAGTCGTCAATATACTTTATTAAAAAGTCATCTGCAGAATTTCCAAAGATACTGTGAATGGCTCTCAAAAATCCACTTCCTGAGTTTTTTAAACCAAAAGGATTTACACAAAAACGATACTGGATCCCCAAGTATTGAAATGAAGTGTAATCACGCACTTGTGGATCTAATTCCACTTGCCAATATGAAGCAGTGAGGTCAATGGATGTCAAAAATCTCCCTCTTGAAAGTTTCGTAATTAGTTGTTCAATTCCCTCACTTTGAAAATGATCTGGTTTCATATACTTGTTGACATATCTACCGTCTAATGTTAATCTCAAACTACCATCTCGTTTAATACTCCAGCAGATTGAATTTATATACTGAGAATTACTTTGCTCAATAATCCCATTTTCTAACATGCTATTTATTAGTTGTCTAGCTTTGTCCCGAAGACTTATAGGTAAATTGTCATACTTGTGCCTATATGGTGGTACGTCTTCTACTTGAAATGTATGCTGATATACATTACATCTGCCTGGGATATTACTAAATACTGAACTATTGTTCATCAAAACATCATGAAGGATTTGTTTTTGCATTACCGTAATATTATAAGCTTCTTCACACTTGTGTATTATTTCCTCATTTCTCTTCTCTTCCCAGCTGTTGTCTGTCTCGCTCACATGGTCGTCTTTTGTTTGGATTGCAAATTTCTCTACTTCTTCTGGCATTTCTGCTAGCTGTTGAAAATATGGCGTGGTATTCCCTTCATATTCTGTGACTACCTGCTTTATCTGACTATTTCTATCAGTTTCTGTTATTTGCACAAAAAACTCTTGGTCACAAAGATTCTTCTCATCCTTTGTCATCTCGATTACAGAAACTTTCTCTTTTATAAATGGTACCCTTATTTCTCTATCGTCTTTTGTCATTCTTAACTCTTCATGTTTAAAATCTATACATGCTTCATATTCATGTAGGAAGTCACATCCTATAATTATGTCACAAATCAGATGGTTTACAATTAGAAACATAACCTCAAAATTCTCTCCGCCGATAAGTATGTTAAGTAGAGCTTGTGTTTTTATGACCTGTGTCGTTCTTCCGATTGCAACACGACAAACTAAATTACTAGTGGGAAGAGCCATAATTTTGTTACCTTCATTAATCAAATTTATGTAAAATTTCTGTGAGCAAATTGAAGCTGATGACCCAGAATCTATAGTTGCAATGATCTCTTTCTTCGCAATTTCCATCCTAACATGAGGTGACTCAAAATTTTCTCCCTTATCTTTTGTTGCTGTAATCTTATTACAGGGTGTATGTGTAGGCATATTATTTGTATTGGTAATGGATACTGAATTATTAAAGACGTCCTGAGAACCTACTACACAGAAGTCTGTTAACAGTTTTCCTGGTTATTTCCATGTTCACGTACAGGACTGCCATTCCTAACAGGCGCTAAATCTATCTCATTGTCGCTACCATTGTTTTGAGTTCCCCTTCCTCGAGTTCGAAATCCTCGATTTCTGACATTATGTCCCCTTGGCAGGTAATTTTCTTGCCGTTCCTCAGATCTTTCCCGGTTATTGTTTTCCCTCCAGTGAGTGAAATTTCCCCTTTGTCTAATATACCGCCTTCCATAATTTTGCCCTCTTTCAGGCAATCTTTCTGTCCTGACATAATTTATTTGTTCCTGTCGACCTGGTCTCCCATCTGTCCTTGATCTTTCAAATTGTGGAACGTATGATTGATACCGTTGTCTGGTATTAATTTCATGATGTCTGTCTTGTCCTCTACTTTGCTGATAACTACTTTGGTAATTTCGTCTATCTCGCACATCTAAAAATCTATGCTCCCACTCCCGAGATATATCTTCTTCCTGTTGTTCCAAAGCTGTTATTAATTCTGTCATCTCATAGATGCTACGTGGTTTTGCAATTAATAAGTAATTTCGTATCCTTAAAGGATAATGCCTTGCGAGCAAACTTACAAAATCTTCCTCATTGATTGGAGGTGACAAGTTTCTAACCTGACTTGCATGTTTCAGTAAGTAATCAGTCATTGATATTCCCTCTCGTGGATTAAATTGACCATGACTAAGCATTGCTCGAATTCTATGCTGTACCGTAACATTCCAAAATCTGTTCATGAATAACCTCTTAAAGGATTCATATGAAATTTCACCCCCTGATACCATTTGTAACCAATCTAAAGTTTTCTGGTCCAAACATCTTTTGACAACTATCATTTTCAATGCGTCAGGTATCTTTTTAATTTGAAAATACTCTGATAATTCTGCAATGAACTGTACTGGACTGGAGTTTTCATTAAATTTTGGAAGTGGAAAATCACTTAAGATATGATTGTAATTTTGCAAATTCCCTACTCCCATATTTAAATTCTCTAGTGTTACTTGTGCACTCTGAGTTTCAGCATTAGCTATAGATGAAGCTGCTGCATCACTCACATTATTTGTCATACCTGAGGAACTACCTCTATCATTATGTTGTACATCTGATACATTCACATCACATATATTTGCCCTTGAATTCAATTCTAACCTATTTACAGTACCTTGCAGATTTTCTATTGTCTGTTCCAATTTTTTATTATTCTCATTTTGAACAGTTTGGTGTTTGTTAATTTCAGAAGTTAGCTTTTGATTCAAATCTTTAGACAAATCTTTAACTTCATCAGACAATTTATTTCTCTGTGTTTCTGACTCCTTCTGAATTTCAGATATTTCCCCTCTGAAATCAACTTGCACCTGAATTAAATCTGCATTTGTAGCCTCCATCATCTCTCTTAACTCATTTGAAATGCTACTCATTCGGCTACCTAGCTCTGTACATTTTACATCAACATGCTCTATTTTATTATTAACCTCACTTTTTTGGTTAGATATTTCCCTGCTCATGTCTAACATTTTCTTTGAAACTTCACCTATTTCATTTGCTATCATTTCCTGATTTTCATTTCTCATTCTCATCATACTACTATCTAGCTCCATGAATTTCTTTTCAATTTCTTCCCTGTTTTGTTCTAAGCTCTTACCAATATCTTCCCTTAATTCTCTCTTATTCTGATCTAGTTTTTGTTCTAAACTCCTATCAATGTCTTCTCTTAATTCCCTATTATTCTTTTGCATATCTTCCCTGTTTTGATCTATTTTCTTTTCTAATTTCTCATTATTCTTACAAATTTCTTCCCTTATACTCTTAACAATATCTTCCCTCATACTCTTAACAATATCTTTCAGCATTTCCATCATCATACTAGCATCAAAATTAACATTTCCTGCTATTCTATTCTCACTTTCTGCACTAACATTTTCATCCTCAAATCCTAAAAAGTTTGGGCTATTTTCTGTAACCTGTATTGAATTACAGCTAACTGTTACATTATCTCCCTCCATAATTATTTCTTCTGTATTATTAGTAGCCATTGTTTTCTTTATCCTACCACTCCTTAAGTACATTTGTAGGTTACAATTTTGTTTTCTAAAAAAAAATTACGATACTCTAACCTTTGTGATGCTGTCTGTTGCTGTTACATTGATGTCCAGCTTTCTGCCCCTCTCTCCTAGGTTATATGTCGCTTCTGCGTTGTGTTATGATGAGTCCACGTCGTTTTGTTGTCCTGTAGTTTGGAATCTGCGTCTTGTAGATCATTTCACTGCTGCATTCGTTCCACGTCCTGGTTCGTTTCCTGGTCACTCTGCTCCTTCCTGGTTATGCTGATCCTTTCCTGGTCATTGTGTTCCTTTCCTGGTCACTATGCTTCTTTCCTGGTCATCGTGTTCCTTTCCTGGTTATCGTGCCCCACGTTCTGGGTGCCAATTTGCGACGGTATTACTTATAATGTTGATGCTTGTGATGTTTATGTATGTGTCTTTACTTCACGCGTTGCCATCTTGTGACATCATTCATTTCTTTGGTTTGTAACTCCATCTGGCGTTAGCAATTTGCGGTTCCTAGTATCAGTTTTTGAAATAATTCATTTCAAATGTCCTCCGGCTAGCTATTATCTTATCTTGTGTCGAACATGTGTCTCTATACAGGTTGTGAAATGGAAAAGAATCTTTTATCCAAAAAATTACACTGATGAAGAAATTTGTTTTACACATTTATTGTCGAACACGTTAACTATCACATTTATACATTGATCTTAACACTCACCAAACTGAAACTGTTATAACAACTTCTTACTGATAATTCTTTTAATCCACATACTTCAATCTTTGTATATTTAACTTTACCATACTTTAGATCTTTCATAATTCTGCTGCGCGTAACTTGTGAATCTATATCCGATGTATGACGAACTAATACTTTCGACGAACTGACTGACTGAAGACGACGTGTAGTGTACACAGATTTTTGATGAACTGGGGGCGATCTACCTCTGACTTGGCTTATTTATACACATGCATCCAGATACGCCTAAAGATTATAACTGAACTGCAATTGGCTAATAAAATGCGCCAACATTAGCGTCTATTTTAATATCCAATGAAAACCACGAATACATATTGCTTTTAGGGAGAAAATATTCCAGAAGTTTCTACCGAAAACGCGCCAACATTACGTAACTTCCTTGTTTCCAATAATGATAAACAGCTCACCCCCCTCGCTGCATTATTGCGCTATTATTGACAGTTTCAGTAAGGCCCTATAAACTTATTTCCCAATAATAATTACAATTAATAAACATCTGAAATCAATGTCACATAAAAATGCATATTCATATTACAATCATTATTTACATTTAAGTAATTTGTGATACAAATTACTGCATCATGGAACAGTCCAGTCGGGATGGATAATTACAATAAGTGAAATTTTAAACCTTTTTACCTTCTCTTTGGTTGCAATGTTCCTTAATAACATAAAAGTTAAATAGTTTTCACATAATACAGAAACCCTTAAAATATACAACGAAATAGAAGTGAAGCTGGTGAATATGGAGATTCCACAGTCTGTGACCATCAAGAAAAAGTAATGTTCTCAGTTGTTAACTAAAAAATATTCACTGATTTCTAATATTAGCAATTTTCTCTCCTTAAACAATTATTTATTTTGCCCTGCTAATGACCTTGATTACAAAAGTTTCTTATTAATACATTTTGGCATTGTTATAGATAGATTTGATTCTCTTTTACTTTGCTAAATCAGGACCATCTATATATCCTTGTCTTATTTTATGTGCATGTAACAACAACTATTTATGTTCTTTTATAACTCCATTGTGTTCGTATTCAACGACTTTGTTAATACTTTTAGTACCTAATTATGATATGAAATTAGGTATTTTATAGCCCCAAATCCGTCAGAAAGAATTATCAACATCAGTAGAGATTACCCTACTTACAAAGTTTCTCTCTTTATCATATTTATTTATTTAATCCTTTGGGAAACAACTAACATTGGTTTTTTGGACACACTGGGATTGGATATATAGAAATTTTACATTACACCAAGTAATACTAAAATAATTACATGTTAGTTTCTTTACAAAAATACTGTCACAGAATAACAATATTAAATAATTAGTACATTAATTATGTGTATTATGGAAAATGTCATTTAAATAGTCATTTATATGTAAATATTGTCTTTTTAGAAGTAGCTTTCTTAGTTTACCTTTTAAAGATTCTTTATTTAAGTTTTTTTATTGAAGTATCTAGTTTGTTATACATTAAGATACCCAGATGGGAAATGCTTGCTGGCTTTTTGTAAGGCTGTGGCTATCTAAGTGTAAGTTATTGAGATTTCTTGTGTTGTAGTTATGATATCCTGAGTTCTTTTGAAATATAGTTATATTATTATGAATGAAGTTTAAGGTTTCAAGAATATATAGGCATGGGATAGGCAAAACTTTAAGTCCATTCAATATGTATCTACTTGACGTTCTTATGGGTACCTTCAGAATTGTCTTTAAAATTCTTTTTTGGATTGTGAGAATATCTGTTGCTTTTGGAGAGGAACCACAAAAGGGGATGCCATAGCTAATTTGGGACTCAACGCAACTGTGATACACTATCTTTAGTATTACTTTGGAGCACACATTAGCCAATTTACGAACAACATAACATAATTTGTTGAGTTTGACACTTAGTTTGTAATATATGGGTTTCCCATGAGAATCCGTTATCAATCCAGATTCCCAGAAATTTTGTTATCCATTTTTTAACTATGAGAGTTTTATTTATATATGTCTAAATTATTGGGTTTTGATTGGTTATGGAAATACAGATATATTGTTTTTTCTATATTCAATAAAAGTTTGTTCTCTGTTTGTAAGCTATTATTTGCTTCATTTACTACATTCTGAGTTTTCACTGCTGAACACTAGGTGTGTATCATTATTGTATGCGCTTTTGGACTGTTAATGAAAGGTCGTTTATGAAAATAAGGAACAACAGTGGTCCACTCCACGATTTATTTTTAGTGTTTCTGATTGAACTGTGTCAATTTCTGCTACTTTCATTCTATTTTTTAGGTAGGATGCAAACCAATCTTTTGCTATTCCTCTGATTCCCAAATAATCTAATTTGTTTAGTAAAATGTCATGATTTACTAAGTCAAAAGTTTTAGTGAGGTCTATAAAAAGTCCAAGAGTGTGTTACTTGTTTAATGAAACCAAATATAGCCTCATTAATAGATTTGTTCTTTCTAAAACCAAACTGGAAAGGGGAAAAATAACTGTGTGTTTCTAAAAATGAAGTAAGTCTGTTGTACATTATTCTTCCAAGAATTTTTGAAAGCACAGGCAGAAGTGATATGGGCCTGTAGTTTTTGAAGTTGCTTATTCCCTTTTTAAAGACTGGTATTACGGAGGGTAGCCCCACTTAAGCTCAGATGACTTTGAATCACCCCCCCCACTCAGTCATTGGTCCAACTGCTTATGCTTTATATTGCATCAGCTCACTGTGAGTGCCAACTGTCTGCTGGGCCAGTCTGAGGAAAAGTTTACTCATAATAGTTTCAACAATCGCTGACTTGTGGCAGGGTTACATTGTTGGGCTTTCCGAAGCCGGTTACAGCCTTTCAATGATACTGGAAAGGCGCAAACAAAAAGGTCTTACCATAAGTAAGTCGTGTGTGGGGTGTATAACACAGCTGCATAAAGATGGATTCCCACCTTTAGGCTCAGTGTGCAAGAAGAAGGCCACAACCAACACAACCTAAAGCAGTAGTAGCCAAGGTGAGTGCAACAATGACTCAAGAAAACCCAAGAAGCAGTTCCAGCCGCATTGGAATATCCAAAGGAGCCATCTATTGGATAATACACAACAATTTGGGTCTAGAACGGCAACATCAAGCACATGGACATGCCTTGAAAGAGCGGCACACGCTTCACCAACGCAAGAAAACTCTATGAACACGCGGCAATGAGTGGTTTCTTTAGATGAAGCATGGCTTTATCTAGCTGATACAATAAAACCCGAGCCATTTATTGGATAATACACAACAATTTGGGTCTAGAATGGCAACATCAAGCACATGGACATGCCTTGAAAGAGCGGCACACGCTTCACTAATACAATAAAACCTGAGCAATTTATTGGATAATACACAACAATTTGGGTCTAGAACGGCAACATCAAGCACATGGACATGCCTTGAAAGAGCGGCACACGCTTCACCAATACAATAAAACCTGAGCCATTTATTGGATAATACACAACAATTTGGGTCTAGAACGGCAACATCAAGCACATGGACATGCCTTGAAAGAGCGGCCCACGCTTCACCAATACAATAAAACCTGAGCCATTTATTGGATAATACACAACAATTTGGGTCTAGAACGGCAACATCAAGCACATGGACATGCCTTGAAAGAGCGGCCCACGCTTCACCAATACAATAAAACCTGAGCCATTTATTGGATAATACACAACAATTTGTGTCTAGAATGGCAACATCAAGCACGTGGACATGCCTTGAAAGAGCGGCACACGCTTCACCAACGCAAGAAAACTCTATGAACACCACCTGGCAATGAGTGGTTTCTTTAGATGAAGCATGGGTTTATCTAGCTTATACAATAAAACTTGAGCCATTTATTGGATAATACACAACAATTTGGGTCTAGAATGGCAACATCAAGCACGTGGACATGCCTTGAAAGAGCGGCACACGCTTCACCAGTACAATAAAATTATTAGCACCACCTGGCAGTGGCAATGAGTGGTTTCGTTAGATGAAGCATGGCTTTATCTAGCTGATACAATAAAACCTGAGTCATTTATTGGATAATACACAACAATTTGGGTCTAGAATGGCAACATCAAGCACGTGGACATGCCTTGAAAGAGCGGCACACGCTTCACCAGTACAATAAAACTATTAACACCACCTGGCAGTGGCAATGAGTGGTTTCTTTAGATGAAGCATGGCTTTATCTAGCTGATACAATAAAACCTGAGTCATCTATTGGATAATACACAACAATTTGTGTCTAGAATGGCAACATCAAGCACGTGGACATGCCTTGAAAGAGCGGCACACGCTTCACCAACGCAAGAAAACTCTATGAACACCACCTGGCAGTGGCAATGAGTGGTTTCTTTAGATGAAGCATGGCTTTATCTAGCTGATACAATAAAACCTGAGGCATCTATTGGATAATACACTACAATTTGGGTCTAGAATGGCAACATCAAGCACGTGGACATGCCTTGAAAGAGCGGCACACGCTTCACCAGTACAATAAAACTATTAACACCACCTGGCAGTGGCAATGAGTGGTTTCTTTAGATGAAGCATGGCTTTATCTAGCTGATACAATAAAACCTGAGGCATTTATTGGATAATACACAACAATTTGGGTCTAGAATGGCAACATCAAGCACGTGGACATGCCTTGAAAGAGCGGCACACGCTTCACCAACGCAAGAAAACTCTATGAACACCCGGCAATGAGTGGTTTCTTTAGATGAAGATGGCTTTATCTAGCTGATACAATAAAACCTGAGGCATCTATTGGATAATACACAACAATTTGGGTCTAGAATGGTAACATCAAGCACGTGGACATGCCTTGAAAGAGCGGCACACGCTTCACCAACGCAAGAAAACTCTATGAACACCACCTGGCAATGAGTGGTTTCTTTAGATGAAGCATGGGTTTATCTAGCTTATACAATAAAACTTGAGCCATTTATTGGATAATACACAACAATTTGGGTCTAGAACGGCAACATCAAGCACGTGGACATGCCTTGAAAGAGCGGCACACGCTTCACCAGTACAATAAAACTATTAGCACCACCTGGCAGTGGCAATGAGTGGTTTCTTTAGATGAAGCATGGCTTTATCTAGCTGATACAATAAAACCTGAGTCATTTATTGGATAATACACAACAATTTGGGTCTAGAACGGCAACATCAAGCACGTGGACATGCCTTGAAAGAGCAGCACACGCTTCACCAATGCAAGAAAACTCTATGAACACCACCTGGCTGTGAGTGGTTTCTTTAGATGAAGCATGGCTTTATCTAGCTGATATAATAAAACCTGAGCCATTTATTGGATAATACACAACAATTTGTGTCTAGAATGGCAACATCAAGCACATGGACATGCCTTGAGAGAGCGGCACACGCTTCACCAGTACAATAAAACCTGAGCCATTTATTGGATAATACACAACAATTTGGGTCTAGAACGGCAACATCAAGCACATGGACATGCCTTGAAAGAGCAGCACACGCTTCACCAGTACAATAAAACCTGAGCCATTTATTGGATAATACACAACAATTTGGGTCTAGAACGGCAACATCAAGCACATGGACATGCCTTGAAAGAGCAGCACACGCTTCACCAGTACAATAAAACTTGAGCCATTTATTGGATAATACACAACAATTTGGGTCTAGAACGGCAACATCAAGCACATGGACATGCCTTGAAAGAGCGGCTCACGCTTCACCAATACAATAAAACCTGAGCCATTTATTGGATAATACACAACAATTTGGGTCTAGAACGGCAACATCAAGCACATGGACATGCCTTGAAAGAGCGGCACACGCTTCACCAATACAATAAAACCAGAGCCATTTATTGGATAATACACAACAATTTGTGTCTAGAATGGCAACATCAAGCACGTGGACATGCCTTGAAAGAGCGGCACACGCTTCACCAATACAATAAAACCTGAGTCATCTATTGGATAATACACATCAATTTGTGTCTAGAATGGCAACATCAAGCACGTGGACATGCCTTGAAAGAGCGGCACACGCTTCACCAACGCAAGAAAACTCTATGAACACCACCTGGCAATGAGTGGTTTCTTTAGATGAAGCATGGGTTTATCTAGCTTATACAATAAAACTTGAGCCATTTATTGGATAATACACAACAATTTGGGTCTAGAACGGCAACATCAAGCACGTGGACATGCCTTGAAAGAGCGGCACACGCTTCACCAGTACAATAAAACTATTAGCACCACCTGGCAGTGGCAATGAGTGGTTTCTTTAGATGAAGCATGGCTTTATCTAGCTGATACAATAAAACCTGAGTCATTTATTGGATAATACACAACAATTTGGGTCTAGAACGGCAACATCAAGCACGTGGACATGCCTTGAAAGAGCGGCACACGCTTCACCAGTACAATAAAACTATTAACACCACCTGGCAGTGCCAATGAGTGGTTTCTTTAGATGAAGCATGGCTTTATCTAGCTGATACAATAAAACCTGAGCCATTTATTGGATAATACACAACAATTTGGGTCTAGAATGGCAACATCAAGCACATGGACATGCCTTGAAAGAGCGGCACACGCTTCACCAGTACAATAAAACCTGAGCCATTTATTGGATAATACACAACAATTTGGGTCTAGAACGGCAACATCAAGCACATGGACATGCCTTGAAAGAGCGGCACACGCTTCACCAACGCAAGAAATCTCTATGAACACCACCTGGCAGTGGCAATGAGTGGTTTCTTTAGATGAAGCATGGCTTTATCTAGCTGATACAATAAAACTTGAGCCATCTATTACCATCAAGTGGGCCATAAGGGCGCTCCAACTTTATTCGGGAGAACAACAAAAGTTTTCCAAGGGATTCATGGTGGTTGCAGACTTTTGCTCTTGGGGGAAACTTGCATTCACAGAGTTGCCAACAATGTAAAAATTAATGCATCCTACTATCAAAGGAATGTTATGGACCCAATTTTTTATGAAGAGATTCCTCGGTTGTATGGTGAGGATGTCCCAAATGTTTGGATAAAGCATCCAGTCACACCTCTCAGTCTTCCCAGCATTACTATCACAGGAAAGCTATGGAAACAGGTGTCTAAGTCATACCATTTAAAAGGATCCCTGTGAAGTCACCAGATGCGTCGCCAACGGATTTGGTCTGCTGAAACAGCGCCTTGCTTCTCGACGTCCTACTACAAGTGAAGAACTCTGCCAGGAGCAGTGGGGTAACATCCCCCTTTCTGTTTTTAGACGCAGCCCTCTTCAATAGAAATTTTGCTGCAAAGCCATAGTTAAAGCCCGTGGAAATTACATTGAACGCAATAGGTGATGGCAAAAGGGAATCTCACCATGATAAAACATAAGCAAAATCGTCCAAGCTTAAGTGGGGGCAAGCTTCCGTAACATTGCCATTTTAAATGCATCTGGGTAGACACCTGAGGAGATGAAGATATTTGGTAGTACAACCACAAAACTTTCTTGTGTAGCATTTTCACATAGATTCCTTTGTTTTGCGATTTTCTCAGTTGCTAAATCATCTAAGTATGTATGCATATTGCTTGCAATGAAATTTCTTATTTTCACACTCATTTTCTGTGGAGAAAAAAAAAACTATTTTCTACGCCATGACATTCTCAATGAAACGCCACACAGGTTATTTTAGAACTAAAATATGTCCATATTCTAATACCAGGACATTATAAATACTTTATAATCTTATAGTCATTTTAACAGTTAAAAGTAGAAGGTGTCTTATAGCCTAAGTCAGTCAGGAAGAACAGTGCTTTTCATGCTAAAATAATTATCAAAATTGATTGCGTGGTTTAAAAAAAATCTGATGTGTTACAATGAAATTACTTTCTCTAACCTCTAGCGTTTATTAGTGGGTATGTGAATTATTCTTACAATAGTTTATTTTCCTATCTACTTCATTTTAATCAAGATAAACCTTTGCAGAAATAACTACATTACACATTTCATTAGGAAACAAACAGAACAGCGAGAGTCAAATGTTTAAGACCTGGACACAACATGCCGGCCTTAAAATTCTGTACTCTTACCATGCATCATGAGTAACAACTGAATGCTGACAGGAATTTAAAAGCATTCAACAATTCAAGCCATTAATAACAAATATCTCAGAAATGACTGATGACACAAAAAAGTTATTTAAAACAAATTGTATGTTTAAAGAGATCTACATTTTTTGGGTAGTACATTTTCTTCTATTGCTTAACATTTACCGGTTATACAAGATTCCTTCTGAATGATGAGGACTTCACAGGCTATTCCCAGAAAATTCAAGATGTACATTTTATTTGTCATGTAAATATCTTTAATATATAGTATTTTAATAAAAATCATTAGAGCCATTTTTTAGAAGATCAAAAATTTTGTAAAAATGTTCCATATAAAGGGTAGTTGGGGTTGGGGATCTTCTTGAAAAGCTTCGTGTTTCATCTTTGGAAGGTACTCAACCTAAATACAAGGTTTACTACATCGTTGGTAGAGAAAGTATACACAAATGTTATCTCTTACTTGTGTATATTAATTTACAAAAGGATGTATTTTACCTGACGGAGAAGGGCGATGTGATGGGCTGTTTGTTGGAGTACTCATTGAGTCCGTGTCACTCTCAGATGGTTCTGTGTCCCCCATATCTATGTTCCTTACTGCATCATTTACAGCCTCCGTAAGTAATTTCTGTCCCTGTGAACAGTCACAAGACATACGTAGATTGCAAGGGGTAGTCTTCCGAGAGTACTACAAGTTTAAAATTGAATAACATAACCCATAATATCAAATCATCTAGTTTTATAAATAGTACATAAAAAGTGTTGTACCAAGCAAATGATGCCAGCTTTTAAAATGATGTGGCACGGGAGAATGGAAGAGTGCCTCTTTTTGTACAGTAGATGGCATAAAATCTCTCATCATGATCGTGTGCTAAAACAAATAAATATTTTGTTGGTTAACGACACTTTCAATTAGCAGGATCATATCAGCGCCGGAAGTTCTTTTACATGATAGTAAATCTACTGACATGGGGCTATTGTTTTTAAGCACACTTAAGAACTATCAGTCTGGGCTAGATTTGAACCCGGAATCAGAAGGCCAGGGCCTAACCATGATCGTGTGCTATTTAGAAGCTTGTAATGCATAGAGAAAAAAATACAGAATTCTTCCTCTGCACATGAAATAGTTTCGAGTTTTACATAGCGTGTTACATAACTCTACGTCAATGTTTCCATTAAACAACATGGATGCATTGTGAATGAGTTGCTAGACAAAGTTCAAAACCAGGCAGGAGCAGTTAAAATCATTGCAACAGAAACACTTCTCTCAGTAACATCTAATCTTCTACACCATTGAACCGACTGGCACAGATAACCTTTGACACAAGGCAAAAATTAGTATCTAGCTTGGAATTAAAAATTCTGCCCCATTTCACACGATTAGTTATTTAATTTTATGTGATGCGTACAACCACACAGGACCATCTGTATCTTTCTTAACGAGAATTGCAATAGGTCGAACACTGCCAACATATAAATAATAATTACTTAGACTTTCACAGCCCCACAAAATAACAAATGAAGAGTGAGTTCATGTACTATTCATTGATCTTCTCTCTGACATTGATCATGGACAGTCAAGTAAATAGTTACAACAGTTATGCCATCTGAACAAATGTAAATGTGCTTCATTTGCTTGGTAAAAAATTAACATTTCAAACTTATTATATTAGATTGTGATAACAGCATCAAACCACACAAAATACCACTTCTTATTTATTTAAGGTGAGTCGGAATTCTTACACTAACATCACTTAAGTGAGTAAACTTAAGTGATGTTAGTGTAACAATTCCGACTCACCTTAAATAAATTCAATAACACATCACTGTTTCTAGGTTCTTTTCAAATATCAATGTAACCACTTCTTATTCTTCTTTATTGGGAGTCGCTGCCGAGAAGCAAGAGGAGACGGACATGTGTGACGAGCTCTAGCACGGATAAAATATGGGAGTACAGTTGGAAGCTTATAGAGCCAGAATAGCCTTATTTAATGGTGGAGGATGTACTTTGGGAAGAAAGTGTTTGGGAGAGTTAAATGCAACGGTGGAGTGGTATGTTATATTAGTGATTGGAGGAGTGGAACTAAACCCAGGACTGGAAGTGTGTGACGAGATGGGAGTACAGTTGGAAGCTTATAGAGCCAGAATAGGCTTATTTAATGTTGGAGGACGTACTTTGGGAAGAAAGTGTTTGGGAGAGTTAAATGCAGTGGTATGTTATATTAGTGATTGGAGGAGTGGAACTAAACCCAGGACCGGAAATGGAACAAATTATGGAAATGTTGAAAGTTATCGCAGAAGAAATATCAAACCTCAAAGGAATGGAGAAGAGAATTGAGGATAAAATAATAAAGCAATTCGACGCAATAAAATAACATGGGCGAGTTTCGTGTACGAGGTGAATAAGGAATTTATAGAATGTAATAGACGAATGTTACGGTTGGAGAGAGCCGAAGAAAGGAGGAGTAGAATGAATGTTATAATATTTGGAATTGAGGAAACAAGAGGAAAAAGAATGAGGAAACAAGAGGAAAAAGAATCAGGAAGCAAGTGGAGGAAATTTTTCAAGATAAATTAGAAATAAAGTTGGGCGGCTGTGAAATAATAGACATTTTTAGAGTGGGAAGAACAGGCACGAACCCAAGACCGGTAATAGTCAAGTTGGCAACGATGAAAATAAAATGGACAATTTTAAGTAGTACTAAAATACTAAAAGGGACAAGATTATTTGTGGAACAAGATTATGGAAAAACAGAGAGAGAATTAAGAAGTGTATTAATAAGAGAGATGAAAAAGGCTAGAGCTAGAGGAGACAAGGCGTATGTACGAGGATTACACCTTTGGATCAATGATAGAAAACAGGATATCCGCCAAATAAGTTGGAGTGATTCTTCAGAAAATTCACGGACCAGAGGACAGGAAAAAGAAGCCAGGGAAAAGAAAAGGAACGGGGAAAGTAGCTTTAATGGAGAGACAAGGCGAAGGGAGTTGATGACGTCACCAGGCAAGCAAGATGGACTGGAAAAACAACTGAGAGAGGATTCACAAAGGCTGCCAGTGGAGATAGTCACGGGACCAAGCGAAATGGACGAGACGGAGCCCAACATATTCTCTTCACCAGCAGGAAGCATCATACAGGTGGAAAAGGGAACGCAAGGCCAAAAACTTGTGGATAGATTTCCATTGACAAGAAGCAAGGCCAAATTACAGCAATTCAGGTTTGAGAGGAAGAGTTCGGTATAGCAAAAGGCATTGGGGGTTATGTTCTGGAATGTACAAGGATTGTTTGAAAAGTTAAAGAATAGAGAAATAATGCAGATCTTAAGATTAGGTGATGTGATAGGGGTGGTAGAGACTTGGTTGGCAAACGACTTTCATGTGGAAATAAGCGACTTTGAGTTCTACGGGAAAAGTGGAACAAAGAAGAGCATAAGAGGACAAATATCAGGTGGGTTAAGGATATTTGTTAGGAAAGATTTGAAGTGCAAAGTGAAAGTGTGTAAAGATTTGGGAGAAAATTCGGTGTTGTGGTGCGTATTAAGTGTAACAGGGGAGAAGAAACAGATATGCCTTGCAGTGGTATATAACCCGCCAAGTGCCTCGGATTTTCATAATCCAAACTTATTCAATTTAATTGGACAGGATATTGAGGAGTTATCAAACAGATATTTGGACAGTAGCTTTATGATAATGGGTGATTTCAATGCCAGAGTAGGAGTAAGTCAAATAAAGCTAATAGATCCTGAGTATGAATTAATGGGGGGGGGGGAGAAAAAGAGATGGTAAGAAGAATGATAAAGTAATGAATGGTGAAGAATTTTGTGAGGAGTTCAATATGGAGATGTGTAATGGGGTAAAAGGGAAAGATGAAATGGGGGAATTTACCTGTGTCAATTATAATGGTCAGAGTGTGGTTGACTATATGTTATACTCAATAGTCTTAGATATAAATATTGCAGATTTTGAAGTCTTGAATACAGTATGTTCTAGTAAGCATTTCCCATTGAAGCTAAGTTTTATAAGCACATATAAGAATGAACTAAAACGAGAACATAAAGGAGGAGTTAAAATTGATAAATATAAATGGAGGGGTGAGGAGGCAGAAGTTTTTATGAAGGAATTAGGATCAGACATAGGGGTAATAAAGGAGAAAGAGGTAGAAGAACTGCTGAAAGAAAATAAAACGGACGAAGCAGTTTTAAAGGTAGAAATGTTAGTAAAATATGCAGGTGTAAGGATGAAAGTGAAAGATTGTATAGATAGGAAACTGAAGGGATGGTACGATGAAGAATGTAGGAGGGCAAAACAAAGAGTTTTAGGGGAACTAAGAAGGTGGAGGCAGGAAGGACAAAAGGAAAGAGGGGAGTTTTCGATTGCAAGAAGGGGATACAGAAACTTGTTGGAAGTAAAGAGGAGAGAATGGGCAGAGAAGATAAGTATAAAGTTACATGAGGCAGCAAAAGCAAATGATAGCAAAACAATATGGATGTTGGTGAAAAGAATGTATAAGGTTAGAGCAAGAGAAAATAATATAAGTGCAGAAGAATGGTTCAAGTATTTTAATAATTTGCTAGGAGGGCAACATGATAACCAAATAATTTGGGTAATGGAAAATAACAATTATGTTGAGCAATTGGATAAGCCAATAGATGTAGGGGAAGTGAGGGAACAAATTAATAGATTGAAAAGGGACAAAGCATGTGGTATTGATGGCATACCAGGGGAGTTTTGGAAAGCTTGGAGTCTAAATGAAAATCAATTAGAATTGCTGGTTAGGATATTAAATGCAATCTTTGAAGGAGGGAAGGTTCCTAGGAGTTGGAAAACAGCAATAGTGGTGCCAATATTTAAGAATAAAGGGGAGATGGATAACCCAGAAAATTATAGGGGGATTAGTTTGTTATCAGTGTTAGGTAAAGTTTATACAGGGGTTTTGGCTGAAAGAGTACAAAGTTGGGCGGAGCAAGAGGGAAAAGTATCTGATCTACAGATGGGATTTCGGAAAAACAAGAGAGCAATTGACAATATTTTAATAATATGTTCAATGGTAAATAAATATTTATCAAACAAAAGGGGAAGATTGTATATCTTATTTGTTGATTTAGAAAAAGCTTTCGACACAATAAATAGGGAAGCCTTATGGACCAAATTGTGTATGAAAAGAATGAGTAACAAGTGTATAAGAACAATACAAACAATATATGAAAATAATGATTTTGGTATAAGATTTGATAAAAATGTAAGGACGAAGGAGATTAAAAATTGTATAGGTTTAAGGCAAGGCTGCAAGTTAAGCCCTATATTATTTAATTTGTTCATTGACGATATTCTAGGGATAATTAAATTTGAAAATAGCCACTCTCCAATAATTGGGAATGAGGAGATACCAGGGTTACTATTTGCAGATGATTTGGTTGCAGGATCAATAACTACTGTGGGATTAAACAAAGTAATTGGAGCAATAGAGAGTTTTTGCAACAAGTGGAGTCTTAGGGCTAATACAAGCAAAACAAAAATAATGGTATTTAAAAAGGGTAATAAGTTGAGAAAGGACGAAAAATTAAGTTGGAAAGGTAAGGAAATTGAGGTTGTCAGAAATTTTGATTATCTGGGAGTAAGACTAAGTAGCAACGGTAGATGGGGAGAACAAAAGAAACAGGCTTTAACAAAAGGAAAAGTGGCAATGAAAGTTATTAGAGCATGTTTAGATAAAATACCTGGGATGCACGTAAAATGGATAGAAAGAGTATATGGAGCATTAGTTGAGGCAAATATGCTGTATGGTGCAGAGATTTGGGGTATTGAGGAGGGGTGGGAACAGGTAAATAAAGTGCATAGGAGCTTTTGTATAATAATTCTGGGTCTACCAAGAGCCTCACCTATGGGGTTGCACAAATGGAGCTAGGGAGATTTGGTAGTAAGGCAAAAATTATTGAAAGAATAGTGAAATATTGCTTGAGAATTGAGGAATCAGAGAATAATAATATTTTAAAACAATGTTTGGAGGTTCAGCGCAAGTTAAATAAAGAAGATATTTGGTATAAGTGCCTAGAAGCAATTCTCAATGAAATAGGGTGTGGGGATATTTGGAAATATAGACAATCACGTGAGAAGGGATGTTGGAAAAGAGTTAGAGTGAGGATTGAAGATATGGAAAGACAGGAAATAATTGGTAGTTTTAATTCAAAAAGATCATTACATGTATATACAGAGATTAAAAGGACATGGGAAAGAGAAAACTATGTTGATGTTTGTAATAAAATAGCAAGAGAGGGCTTTGCATGGGCTAGGTCAGGGGTGGTGAGGTTAAAAGGCATAGGAGAAGGAGAAAATGAAGGCAAATGTCCATTATGTAATAGCAAATTTAACAATTACTGGCATTTAATGTTAGAATGTGAAGGAACAATGAATATGAGGAAAAAATTACAAAGAAACAATTGGTCTAGATTACCAAATGAAAAAGGTAAAAGGTTATTAAGAGTTAAATCCAAGGAAAGTTTATTTGAAACAGGAAAATATTTAGGTGTAGTGAGAAATAAATTGTTGAAAAAAATTAGAAATAGGGAATAGAAAAAAAAATGTAGATTGTTGAATCATAAATTAAATAGGACCCAATGACTCAACAACCATGGTGTTGGATGTTTGCGGGCCCTTAGTAATGCAGCAACTTAGTGAAAATGATATATAAAGAGTAATGTGTACAGATAAAATTATGTATTACAGAACTTATATATGAGAATTAATTTATGTAACTAACAAAGTGAAATAAAATACCATCCGCCCGCCCGCCCGCCCGCCCGTCCGTCCGTCCGTCCATCCTTCTTTATTGTGTATTGATATAAAGTAACACAAATGTATTCAACATAATCGCAATGACTATAAAAGTCTCTAATGGTGCTGAAATACTACTAACATAACAGCAATAAATATGTAAAAATAATTCATATCCATTCATTCTGCGATCATACTCTGATATTCAAATATTATAATTTGTAGTGTCTCATTTTTTGTAAGCAGCAGGTTTCTTACTCTGTGGAAAGTTTGTGATGCAAGCAGAAAAACAAAAACTGAGTGACATTAAAAATGGCAGTGGGCATGTATAACAACAAGTCCAAGTACCACTTCTATTCTTTGTATATTAATTTGGGCATTCATTTTATTTTATCTTTTGTGTGTTTTTTTTAGTAGTTTTGGGTATGTTGGTTAATTAGAATCAACAAGGTTACTTCTTCCCAACCAAGATTTGCTGTATAAATAACAAAGAGAGGAGGTAGAAGTCACTAAGGTGCATTCATGAGAAATCATTAACATCCGTGGTTGCTCACTAGTCTATTTTATTTATATTTTTATTGTTGTTTTTAAGTCCTGAGAGTTTTAATCTACTGCTTAAGTATAATTTTTAAATGCAACCTAAGGCTAAAAGCTGTAGGAATAAACCCTGAAACCGGGTATTTCAGCCAATAAGAATAAACTCTACTAACACATGGAAAACTTATACCACAAACATCATGATTTTAAATATACACTAAAGGATTTGTGAAAGCAACATTAGTATTCCTTGAAGAAGAAGAATTGTGATGGGATACATCTCACTACACATTTTTATGGAGAAATTTACCTAATTCTCAGTGCTCTTAAATATTCTGTTTGCAAAAACATTTGTTATTTTATCAGATTGTAGAACTGTTAACCCAGGATCCAAATATGGAAAGAAATAATGTAAATTCACTGTTTAATTAAACCAATAAAACACTTTAAAAATCTTATGTGTTACATTCACATCCTCACCAACCACTTCTTTTTTTATTTATTTGTGTTAAGTTAATACATACTGCCACCCAACACAATTACTTCTACACACATTTTATATTTCTCTATGACACTGATAGTTAACAACAAATTATGTTAACTCAGATTCCCTTTGTACTACTAAAGTTGGTTTTCAGCTGGAAAAGGACAAAAAATAATAGAAAAGTACTAATGGAGCGGCTCCATTATCTTAGAATGATAAAAGAGTACAGAAGTGAGGGCCGTTACTCCATGTGCTTGGAGTGATGACAGCTTCCATGGGCTCTTAGCACCGGTTGTCCTAATGGAGCGGCACGACATCAGAACTAAGCGGCTCCATTATCTTAGAATGATAAAACAGTACAGAAGTGAGGGCCGTTACTCCATGTGCTTGGAGTGATGACAGCTTCCATGGGCTCTTAGCACCGGTTGTCCTAATGGAGCAGTACGACATCAGAACTAAGCGGCTCCATTATCTTAGAATGATAAAAGAGTACAGAAGTGAGGGCCGTTACTCCATGTGCTTGGAGTGATGACAGCTTCCATGGGCTCTTAGCACCGGTTGTCCTAATGGAGCAGTACGACATCAGAACTAAGCGGCTCCATTATCTTAGAATGATAAAAGAGTACAGAAGTGAGGGCCGTTACTCCATGTGCTTGGAGTGATGACAGCTTCCATGGGCTCTTAGCACCGGTTGTCCTAATGGAGCAGTACGACATCAGAACTAAGCGGCTCCATTATCTTAGAATGATAAAAGAGTACAGAAGTGAGGGCCATTACTCCATGTGCTTGGAGTGATGACAGCTTCCATGGGCTCTTAGCACCGGTTGTCCTAATGGAGCAGTACGACATCAGAACTAAGCGGCTCCATTATCTTAGAATGATAAAAGAGTACAGAAGTGAGGGCCGTTACTCCATGTGCTTGGAGTGATGACAGCTTCCATGGGCTCTTAGCACCGGTTGTCCTAATGGAGCAGTACGACATCAGAACTAAGCGGCTCCATTATCTTAGAATGATAAAAGAGTACAGAAGTGAGGGCCGTTACTCCATGTGCTTGGAGTGATGACAGCTTCCATGGGCTCTTAGCACCGGTTTCCGAAGGTTTATCCCTAATGCATATGTTCGGTTCAAGTCCCAGCAGCAGGTGACTACCACGATGCCATCAATTATGAGAAGTGGATAAAAGAAAGACTGATCCCTAACCTTCTGGTGATTCACAATGTGGTACTTAATAAGGCACCTACTGGAAGTTCCAAAAGAGAGGCAATCATTTCCTGGCTGAGAGAAAACCTTCCCACGGAACATTTCACTGCCATTGATTTCTCCTCCTTTCACAAACCTGACATCTATAATATGATCATCCCTCTCAAACCCAAAATCCCCAAGTACAAAATAGACAATTTCCTTCAGGCACATAATCATACTGTTTTACGTCTACCACCTTATCATCCTGAGCTGAACCCAATCAAACTCATTTGGGCTGCAGTGAAGAACTGAGTTGCAGAAAGAAATGTCAGTTTCAAAATGGATGATGTAATTAAGTTAGCTGATGAGAAGTTTGCTGATATTTCTTCAGAAGACTGGCTGAAAAGATGTAGGCACGTCATCAATATTTATTGAGCGCAGTGAAGGCTTGCTGGATGGCGGACAGGAAATTATCATTCATCTAGGAGGCCACACCGGTGAAAGTAGTGATTCCTCCGGAAGGTGAAGACTGTCAAGAGCAAGGAACTGGATCTTCTGCTAGTGTTGTCTGAAACCAGCCTCAAGGTAAGATGCCCCACCACTCCTGTACTGCACAGCGAGCTACCACCTCAAGTTAATCGGGTTGTAGCATACCATTTTTTGGAACTCCAGCCACAACATTAAAAACAGCGCCCATCATTACAGACAGCTACAAAGACCAATAGAACCTGAAACCTGGAGAAGATTTTCTTGAAAAAATATGAGTCAATGCTAATGAATTTTCAAATCCCCACTGAAGACAACCCACACCTAATCATTCTGACAGTTGAAAGTAGCTCATGATGCATGTTCTATGTGTAAGTAAAAGTTAGTGAAGCATTAAGTATTAATTTTGACTCAATGTTATTTAAATAAGTCACCAAGTTTGGCATTTATCTCACTTTCTGTTTTTGAGTTATGCTGTTCACACATAAACCTTTTTCTAATAATGCTGGTGGCTCAAAAAATTTATTTCCAGTGAAATCTTGGTATCAAATTTTTGGTTGGAATGCTCTACCTACTATGTGGTAGTGAAAGTAAAAAGAACATTATTTATGAATGGATTCCTGCACATTGCAGATTAAGCAACACAGGGAACCAAAATTCAAACACTGGAATCAGTTAAACGTATCATTAATACTGAAGCTACACAGGCTTACTTATGAGCATGCAAATGTTTATTTGTTAATTGGAATCTTAAAATGTGTTCATATTTATTCTTATTGTTGTAATGCTCATTTTAATTTCATGTGATTGATATTATTGTTGGAATATGTATGTAGTGGAATTAATTTCACAGTAACATTATCTAAACTTGTAATCAGGAGAATTAAATTAATCACTGTAAATTCAGAACATGAAAGGAAAAGATTAAATTAAATAATAAAAACATAGAAAGAGTTATATAAGGCCATGGAAGTGATCATTGTTGACCGTAAGAGAGCAAATACGTGAGTGGAAATTGAATTAAATTGAGTTTTATTTACGGACGCTCTTTAGATCCTAAGCATCTAATTCTACATTGGGCGAGAAAGACCAATAATTTTGCTCAGAGGCCTCTTTATCAGGCTTGAGATACTTTTAGATGCCGTAAATCTACGACACAGGACCACCAGCTTTATTTGCCTACCTCTGCTGGGCTTGAGCCCGCCACCTCAGGAACTAGCATGGTAACCATTAGACCATGGAGGATGACAAGTGAGTGGAAGGGAGGTTGCTACCTAGAGGGTGGTAAGCAATAAATAAATGAAGACACTAAGTTTAAAAAGTGAGGCCAAGCCATAGCAGGTGGCTCATGCAGCCATCAATGGCTGATGTAAAAGTTTTGTTTTATTTATGAATATTATATGCTGTGTATACGTATAATTGATAGGAAGTGTAAGGGAATGAATAAGAAAAAAACAAAAGAACCTGCCGCACATGCCTCAATGAAAACTTAAAAGAAGATTTCACATGGCATGAAAACTAAAAGAAAATTTTGTACATGAACGAGGAAAGATTTATGTGGATCCAAGAAAACATTTCACGTGAGCAATCATATTTTTGCAAAAGAAATTGTTTCAAAACTAATTTTAAAGAAGAAGATGACCTGGAAGGCATCATTACGATGTAGATAAGACTGCGACGATAACCTTAATTTCATCATGATGCGGAGAGAACCAGGATCAACGGCAGACAGAAGAGGACCGCAAGAGTAGAAGACATTGAACAGTAGGGCGATTACATTCTAATTTCTCAAGTTATTAAAAAGTAGGAAAATATTAATTTCAAAAATCAGTATGCAATCTACATCAGGATTAGATAGCGGGGAAGTAGGAAATGTAGAAATGCTAGGAGTCGAAACACGACCCTGAGATACAGAGTCTCTACAACGCTCACTGCCTCAGCAACCATATACACAAAATTGGATTGCTATCATCTCCAAACTCTCTCTTATGCAATAAAGAACAATAACTGAATATGGACATTTATTAATCTCCAGCTCCAGAGTTAACCTAAAAATACTCGCAAGCAAGAAGCAGATGCCTAAACTCTGAGCATCACATTGTAACTACACCTGAGTAAGGAGCAGCAGTCGCTGTGTTTCAGCTATCCCCTCAGTGGGACATCTGAATCACTCTGCCCCTTCTCCTGTTCAGTGAGATACTGCTTTGAGCATCACATTGTAACTACACCTGAGTAAAGAGCAGCAGAGTTGCTGTGTATCAGCTGTCCCCTCAGTGGGACATCTGAATCACTCTCCTCTTTCTCCTATTGAGTGAGATATTGCTCTGAGCTTCACATTGTAACTACACCCGAGTAAGGAGCAGCAGTCGCTGTGTTTCAGCTGACCACTTGGTGGGACATCTGAATCACTCTCCTCTTTCTCCTATTGAGTGAGATATTGCTCTGAGCTTCACATTGTAACTACACCTGAGTAAGGAGCAGCAGTCGCTGTGTTTCAGCTGACCACTTGGTGGGACATCTGAATCACTCTCCTCTTTCTCCTATTGAGTGAGATATTGCTCTGAGCTTCACATTGTAACTACACCTGAGTAAGGAGCAGCAGTCGCTGTGTTTCAGCTGACCACTTGGTGGGACATCTGAATCACTCTCCTCTTTCTCCTGTTCAGTGAGATACTGCTCTGAGCATCACACACTCTCTCTTCATCTCTGTGTTACTGTACCTGAGTAAGGAGCAGCAGAGTTGCTGTGTATCAGCTGTCCCCTCAGTGGGACATCTGAATCACTCTCCTCTTTCTCCTATTGAGTGAGATATTGCTCTGAGCTTCACATTGTAACTACACCTGAGTAAGGAGCAGCAGTCACTGTGTTTCAGCTGTCCACTCAGTGGAACATCTGAATCACTCTGCCCCTTCTCCTGTTCAGTGAGATATTGCTCTGAGCTTCACATTGTAACTACACCTGAGTAAGGAGCAGCAGTCGCTGTGTTTCAGCTGTCCACTCAGTGGAACATCTGAATCACTCTGCCCCTTCTCCTGTTCAGTGAGATATTGCTCTGAGCTTCACATTGTAACTACACCTGAGTAAGGAGCAGCAGTCGCTGTGTTTCAGCTGTCCACTCAGTGGAACATCTGAATCACTCTGCCCCTTCTCCTGTTCAGTGAGATACTGCTTTGAGCTTCACATCGTAACTACACCTGAGTAAAGAGCAGCAGAGTTGCTGTGTATCAGCTGTCCCCTCAGTGGGACATCTGAATCACTCTCCTCTTTCTCCTATTGAGTGAGATATTGCTCTGAGCATCACATCGTAACTACACCTGAGTAAAGAGCAGCAGAGTTGCTGTGTTTCAGCTGACCACTTGATGGGACATCTGAATCACTCTCCTCTTTCTCCTATTGAGTGAGATATTGCACTGAGCTTCACATCGTAACTACACCTGAGTAAAGAGCAGCAGAGTTGCTGTGTATCAGCTGTCCCCTCAGTGGGACATCTGAATCACTCTCCTCTTTCTCCTATTGAGTGAGATATTGCTCTGAGCATCACACACTCTCTCTTCATCTCTATGTTACTGTACCTGAGTAAAGAGCAGTAGAGTTGCTGTGTTTCAGCTGTCCCCTCAGTGGGATATCTGAATCACTGTCCTCCTCCTCCTGCTGAGTGAGATACTGCTCTGAGCATCACACTCTCTCTTCATCTCTGTGAAACTGTACCTGAGTAAGGAGCAGCAGAGAGTTCCTGTGTTTCAGCTGTCCACTCGGTGGGACATCTGAATCACTCTCCTCTTTCTCCTGCTGAGTGAGATACTGCTCTGAGCATCACACTCTCTCTTCATCTCTGTGAAACTGTACCTGAGTAAGGAGCAGCAGAGTTGCTGTGTATCAGCTGTCCACTCGGTGGGACATCTGAATCACTCTCCTCTTTCTCCTGCTGAGTGAGATACTGCTCTGAGCATCACACACTCTCTCTTCATCTCTGTGATACTGTACCTGAGTAAGGAGCAGCAGTCGCTGTGTTTCAGCTGTCCACTCACTGGGACATCTGAATCCTGTCCTCCTTCTCCTGCTGAGTGAGATACTGCTCTGAACATCACACACTGTCTCTTCATCTCTGTGATACTGTACCTGAGTAAGGAGCAGCAGAGAGTTACTGTGTTTCAGCTGTCCACTCGGTGGGACATCTGAATCACTCTCCTCTTTCTCCTGCTGAGTGAGATATTGCTCTGAGCATCACACACTCTCTCTTCATCTGTGTTACTGTACCTGAGTAAGGAGCAGAAGTCGCTGTGTTTCAGCTGTCCACTCAGTGGAACATCTCAATCACCCTCCTCTTTCTCCTTCTGAGTGAGATACTGCTATGAGCATCACACACACTCTCTTCACCTGTGTGTTACTGTACCTGAGAAAGGAGCAGCAGGCGCTGTGTTTCAGCTGTCCACTCGGTGGGACATCTGAATCACTCGCCTCTTTCTCCTGCTGAGTGAGATACTGCTCTGAGCATCACACACTCTCTCTTCATCTCTGTGATACTCTACCTGAGTAAGGAGCAGCAGTCGCTGTGTTTCAGCTGACCACTTGGTGGGACATCTGAATCACTCTCCTCTTTCTCCTGCTGAGTGAGATACTGCTCTGAGCATCACACACTCTCTCTTCATCTCTCTGTTACTGTACCTGAGTAAGGAGCAGCAGAGAAACTGTGTTTCAGCTGTCCACTCGGTGGGACATCTGAATCACTCTCCTCTTTCTCCTGCTGAGTGAGATACTGCTCTGAGCATCACACTCTCTCTCTTCATCTCTGTGTTACTGTACCTGAGTAAGGAGCAGCAGAGAGTTGCTGTGTTTCAGCTGACCACTCGATGGGACATCTGAATCACTCTCCTCTTTCTCCTGCTGAGTGAGATACTGCTCTGAGCATCACACACTCTCTCTTCATCTCTCTGTTACTGTACCTGAGTAAGGAGCAGCAGAGAAACTGTGTTTCAGCTGTCCACTCGGTGGGACATCTGAATCACTCTCCTCTTTCTCCTGCTGAGTGAGATACTGCTCTGAGCATCACACTCTCTCTCTTCATCTCTGTGATACTGTACCTGAATAAGGAGCAGTAGAGAAACTGTGTTTCAGCTGTCCACTCAGTGGGATATCTGAATCACTCTCCTCTTTCTCCTGCTGAGTGAGATACTGCTCTGAGCATCACACACTCTCTCTTCATCTCTGTGATACTGTACCTGAGTAAGGAGCAGTAGAGAAACTGTGTTTCAGCTGTCCACTCAGTGGGATATCTGAATCACTCTCCTCTTTCTCCTGCTGAGTGAGATACTGCTCTGAGCATCACACACTCTCTCTTCATCTCTGTGATACTGTACCTGAGTAAGGAGCAGCAGTCGCTGTGTTTCAGCTGTCCACTCATTGGGACATCTGAATCACTCTCCTCTTTCTCCTGCTGAGTGAGATACTGCTCTGAGCATCACACATACTCTCTTCATCTCTCTGTTACTGTACCTGACTAAGGAGCAGCAGTCGCTGTGTTTCAGCTGTCCACTCGGTAGGACATCTGAATCCTGTCCTCCTTCTCCTGCTGAGTGAGATACTGCTCTGAGCATCACACACTGTCTCTTCATCTCTGTGATACTGTACCTGAGTAAGGAGCAGCAGAGAGTTGCTGTGTTTCAGCTGACAACTCGGTGGGACATCTGAATCACTCTCCTCTTTCTCCTGCTGAGTGAGATACTGCTCTGAGCATCACACACTCTCTCTTCATCTCTGTGATACTGTACCTGAGTAAGGAGCAGCAGAGTTGCTGTGTTTCAGCTGACAACTCGGTGGGACATCTGAATCACTCTCCTCTTTCTCCTGCTGAGTGAGATACTGCTCTGAGCATCACACACTCTCTCTTCATCTCTCTGTTAGTGTACCTGAGTAAGGAGCAGCAGAGAAACTGTGTTTCAGCTGTCCACTCGGTGGGACATCTGAATCACTCTCCTCTTTCTCCTGTTGAGTGAGATACTGCTCTGAGCATCACACACTCTCTCTTCATCTCTCTGTTACTGTACCTGAGTAAGGAGCAGCAGAGAGTTGCTGTGTTTCAGCTGTCCACTCGGTGGGACATCTGAATCACTCTCCTCTTTCTCCTGTTGAGTGAGATACTGCTCTGAGCATCACACACTCTCTCTTCATCTCTGTGATACTGTACCTGAGTAAGGAGCAGCAGTCGCTGTGTTTCAGCTGTCCACTCATTGGGACATCTGAATCACTCTCCTCTTTCTCCTGCTGAGTGAGATACTGCTCTGAGCATCACACATACTCTCTTCATCTCTCTGTTACTGTACCTGAGTAAGGAGCAGCAGTCGCTGTGTTTCAGCTGTCCACTCGGTAGGACATCTGAATCCTGTCCTCCTTCTCCTGCTGAGTGAGATACTGCTCTGAGCATCACACACTGTCTCTTCATCTCTGTGATACTGTACCTGAGTAAGGAGCAGCAGAGTTGCTGTGTTTTAGCTGACAACTCGGTGGGACATCTGAATCACTCTCCTCTTTCTCCTGCTGAGTGAGATACTGCTCTGAGCATCACACACTCTCTCTTCATCTCTCTGTTAGTGTACCTGAGTAAGGAGCACCAGAGAAACTGTGTTTCAGCTGTCCACTCGGTGGGACATCTGAATCACTCTCCTCTTTCTCCTGCTGAGTGAGATACTGCTCTGAGCATCACACATGCTCTCTTCATCTCTGTGTTACTGTACCTGAGTAAGGAGCAGCAGAGAGTTGCTGTGTTTCAGCTGTCCACTCAGTGGGACATCTGAATCACTCTCCTCTTTCTCCTGCTGAGTGAGATACTGCTCTGAGCATCACACATACTCTCTTCATCTCTGTGATACTGTACCTGAGTAAGGAGCAGCAGAGTTGCTGTGTTTCAGCTGACCACTTGGTGGGACATCTGAATCACTCTCCTCTTTCTCCTGCTGATTGAGATACTGCTCTGGGCATCACACTCTCTCTCTTCATCTCTGTGATACTGTACCTGAGTAAGGAGCAGCAGAGTTGCTGTGTTTCAGCTGACCACTTGGTGGGACATCTGAATCACTCTCCTCTTTCTCCTGCTGATTGAGATACTGCTCTGAGCATCACACTCTCTCTCTTCATCTCTGTGATACTGTACCTGAGTAAGGAGCAGCAGAGTTGCTGTGTTTCAGCTGTCCACTCGGTGGGACATCTGAATCACTCTCCTCTTTCTCCTGCTGAGTGAGATACTGCTCTGAGCATCACACACTCTCTCTTCATCTCTGTGTTACTGTACCTGAGTAAGGAGCAGCAGAGAGTTGCTGTGTTTCAGCTGTCCACTCAGTGGGACATCTGAATCACTCTCCTCTTTCTCTTGCTGAGTGAGATACTGCTCTGAGCATCACACACACTCTCTTCACCTGTGTGTTACTGTACCTGAGAAAGGAGCAGCAGAGTTACTGTGTTTCAGCTGTCCACTCGGTCGGACATCTGAATCACTCTCCTCTTTCTCCTGCTGAGTGAGATACTGCTCTGAGCATCACACACCCTCTCTTCATCTCTGTGATACTCTACCTGAGTAAGGAGCAGCAGAGAAACTGTGTTTCAGCTGACCACTTGGTGGGACATCTGAATCACTCTCCTCTTTCTCCTGCTGATTGAGATACTGCTCTGAGCATCACACTCTCTCTCTCTTCATCTCTGTGTTACTGTACCTGAGTAAGGAGCAGCAGAGAGTTGCTGTGTTTCAGCTGACCACTCGATGGGACATCTGAATCACTCTCCTCTTTCTCCTGCTGATTGAGATACTGCTCTGAGCATCACACTCTCTCTCTCTTCATCTCTCTGTTACTGTACCTGAGTAAGGAGCAGCAGAGAAACTGTGTTTCAGCTGACCACTTGGTGGGACATCTGAATCACTCTCCTCTATCTCTTGCTGAGTGAGATACTGCTCTAAGCATCACACATACTCTCTTCATCTCTGTGTTACTGTACCTGAGTAAGGAGCAGCAGTCGCTGTGTTTCAGCTGTCCACTCAGTGGGACATCTGAATCACTCTGCTCTTTCTCCTGCTGAGTGAGATACTGCTCTGAGCATCACACACTCTCTCTTCATCTCTGTATTACTGTACCTGAGTAAGGAGCAGCACAGTGACTGTATATCAGCTGTCCACATGGTCGGACATCTGAATCACTCTCCTCTTTCTCCTGCTGAGTGACATACTGCTCTGAGCATCACACACTCTCTCTTCATCTCTTTATTACTGTACCTGACTAAGGAGCAGCACAGTTACTGTATATCAGCTGTCCACATGGTCGGACATCTGAATCACTCTCCTCTTTCTCCTGCTGAGTGAGATACTGCAATGAGCATCACACACTGTCTTCATCTCTGTGTTACTGTACCTGAGTAAGGAGCAGCAGTCGCTGTGTTTCAGCTGTCCACTCAGTGGGACATCTGAATCACTCTGCTCTTTCTCCTGCTGAGTGAGATACTGCTCTGAGCATCACACACTCTCTCTTCATCTCTGTATTACTGTACCTGAGTAAGGAGCAGCACAGTTACTGTATATCAGCTGTCCACATGGTCGGACATCTGAATCACTCTCCTCTTTCTCCTGCTGAGTGAGATACTGCAATGAGCATCACACACTCTCTTCATCTCTGTGTTACTGTACCTGAGTAAGGAGCAGCAGTCGCTGTGTTTCAGCTGTCCACTCAGTGGGACATCTGAATCACTCTCCTGTTTCTCCTGCTGAGTGAGATACTGCTCTGAGCATCACACACTGTCTCTTCATCTCTGTGATACTGTACCTGAGTAAGGAGCAGCAGAGAGTTACTGTGTTTCAGCTGTCCACTCGGTGGGACATCTGAATCACTCTCCTCTTTCTCCTGCTGAGTGAGATACTGCTCTGAGCATCACACACTCTCTCTTCATCTCTCTGTTACTGTACCTGAGTAAGGAGCAGCAGAGAAACTGTGTTTCAGCTGTCCACTCGGTGGGACATCTGAATCACTCTCCTCTTTCTCCTGCTGAGTGAGATATTGCTCTGAGCATCACACACTCTCTCTTCATCTCTCTGTTACTGTACCTGAGTAAGGAGCAGCAGAGAAACTGTGTTTCAGCTGTCCACTCGGTGGGACATCTGAATCACTCGCCTCTTTCTCCTGCTGAGTGAGATACTGCTCTGAGCATCACACACTCTCTCTTCATCTCTCTGTTACTGTACCTGAGTAAGGAGCAGCAGAGTTGCTGTGTATCAGCTGTCCCCTCAGTGGGACATCTGAATCACTCTCCTCTTTCTCCTGCTGAGTGAGATACTGCTCTGAGCATCACACTCTCTCTTCATCTCTGTATTACTGTACCCGAGTAAGGAGCAGCAGAGTTACTGTGCTTCAGCTGTCCACTCGGTGGGACATCTGAATCACTCGCCTCTTTCTCCTGCTGAGTGAGATACTGCTCTGAGCATCACACTCTCTCTTCATCTCTGTGATACTGTACCTGAGTAAGGAGCAGCAGAGTTACTGTGCTTCAGCTGTCCACTCGGTGGGACATCTGAATCACTCGCCTCTTTCTCCTGCTGAGTGAGATACTGCTCTGAGCATCACACTCTCTCTCTTCATCTCTGTGTTACTGTACCTGAGTAAGGAGCAGCAGAGTTACTGTGCTTCAGCTGTCCACTCGGTGGGACATCTGAATCACTCGCCTCTTTCTCCTGCTGAGTGAGATACTGCTCTGAGCATCACACTCTCTCTCTTCATCTCTGTGTTACTGTACCTGAGTAAGGAGCAGCAGAGTTACTGTGCTTCAGCTGTCCACTCGGTGGGTCATCTGAATCACTCTCCTCTTTCTCCTATTGAGTGAGATATTGCTCTGAGTATCACACACACTCTCTTCATCTGTGTGTTACTGTACCTGAGTAAGGAGCAGCAGTCGCTGTGTTTCAGCTGTCCACTCAGTGGAACATCTCAATCACCCTCCTCTTTCTCCTTCTGAGTGAGATATTGCTCTGAGCATCACACACTCTCTTCATCTGTGTGTTACTGTACCTGAGTAAGGAGCAGCAGAGTTACTGTGCTTCAGCTGTCCACTCGGTGGGACATCTGAATCACTCTCCTCTTTCTCCTGCTGAGTGAGATACTGCTCTGAGCATCACACACTCTCTCTTCATCTGGGTGTTACTGTACCTGAGTAAGGAGCAGCAGAGTTGCTGTGTATCAGCTGTCCACTCGGTGGGACATCTGAATCACTCTCCTCTTTCTCCTATTGAGTGAGATATTGCTCTGAGCATCACACACTCTCTTCATCTGTGTGTTACTGTACCTGAGTAAGGAGCAGCAGGCGCTGTGTTTCAGCTGTCCACTCAGTGGACTATCTCAATCACCCTCTTTCTCCTTCTGAGTGAGATACTGCTCCGAGCATCACACACACTCACTTCATCTGTGTGTTACTGTACCTGAGAAAGGAATTAATTGTTCTTTCACACAAGCCGTGTGTTGGACAGGGTTGGAAAGGTAGAATCAGATGACTGAAAAATTCAATGCCATAGCCGGGATTTGAACCACGGATCTCCCGGTCTCCGTCCGGTTGCTCTAACCACTGAGCTACCATGGCAACATGCCGACACGACATTAAATTCTCCAGCTGATTCGCATTTTTCCCGGTAAACCACAAGGAGATCTCAAATTGTATTGAGATGCCATACCCCAATGGCGACTTACATTTATTGTAAGTACTTTAAGTTCCGGGCTTTATAGTTGCAACCACTATTAGGTCAATTAATGGAATTAATTGTTCTTTCACACAAGCCGTGTGTTGGACAGGGTTGGAAAGGTAGAATCAGATGACTGAAAAATTCAATGCCATAGCCGGGATTTGAACCACGGATCTCCCGGTAGGGAGCAGCAGAGTTACTGTGTTTCAGCTGTCCACTCGGTGGGACATCTGAATCACTCTCCTCTTTCTTCTGCTGAGTGAGATACTGCTCTGAGCATCACACACTCTCTTCATGTGAATGAGAGTTAACTGTGTGTTACTGTACCTGAGTAAGGAGCAGCAGAGAGTCGCTGTGTTTCAGCTGTCCACTCGGTGGGGCATCTGAATCACTCTCCTCTTTCTCCTGCTGAGTGAGATACTGCTCTGAGCATCACACACTCTCGCTTCATCTCTGTGATACTGTACCTGAGTAAGGAGCAGCAGAGAGTTGCTGTGTTTCAGCTGTCTACTCGGTGGGACATCTGAATCACTCTCCTCTTTCTCCTGTTGAGTGAGATACTGCTCTGAGCATCACACACTCTCTCTTTATCCCTCTGTTACTGTACCTGAGTAAGGAGCAGCAGAGTTACTGTGTTTCAGCTGTCTACTCGGTGGGACATCTGAATCACTCTCCTCTTTCTCCTGCTGAGTGAGATACTGCTCTGAGCATCACACACTCTCTCTTCATCTCTGTGATACTGTACCTGAGTAAGGAGCAGTAGAGTTACTGTGTTTCAGCTGTCCACTCGGTGGGACATCTGAATCACTCTCCTCTTTCTTCTGCTGAGTGAGATACTGCTCTGAGCATCACACACTCTCTCTTCATCTCTGTGATACTGTACCTGAGTAAGGAGCAGTAGAGTTACTGTGTTTCAGCTGTCCACTCGGTGGGACATCTGAATCACTCTCCTCTTTCTCCTGTTGAGTGAGATACTGCTCTGAGCATCACACACTCTCTTTATCTGTGATAGTGTACCTGAGTAAGGAGCAGCAGAGAGTTGCTGTGTTTCAGCTGTCCACTCGGTGGGACATCTGAATCACTCTCCTCTTTCTCCTGTTGAGTGAGATACTGCTCTGAGCATCACACACTCTCTTTATCTGTGATAGTGTACCTGAGTAAGGAGCAGCAGAGAGTTGCTGTGTTTCAGCTGTCCACTCGGTGGGACATCTGAATCACTCTCCTCTTTCTCCTGTTGAGTGAGATACTGCTCTGAGCATCACACACTCTCTTTATCTGTGATAGTGTACCTGAGTAAGGAGCAGCAGAGAGTTGCTGTGTTTCAGCTGACAACTCGGTGGGACATCTGAATCACTCTCCTCTTTCTCCTGCTGAGTGAGATACTGCTCTGAGTATCAAACACTCTCTTTATCTGTGATACTGTACCTGAGTAAGGAGCAGCAGTCGCTGTGTTTCAGTTGACCACTCGGTGGGACATCTGAATCACTCTCCTCTTTCTCCTGCTGAGTGAGATATTGCTCTGAGCATCACACACTCTCTCTTCATCTCTCTGTTACTGTACCTGAGTAAGGAGCAGCAGAGAAACTGTGTTTCAGCTGTCCACTCGGTGGGACATCTGAATCACTCGCCTCTTTCTCCTGCTGAGTGAGATACTGCTCTGAGCATCACACACTCTCTCTTCATCTCTCTGTTACTGTACCTGAGTAAGGAGCAGCAGAGAAACTGTGTTTCAGCTGTCCACTCGGTGGGACATCTGAATCACTCTCCTCTTTCTCCTGCTGAGTGAGATACTGCTCTGAGCATCACACACTCTCTCTTCATCTCTGTGTTACTGTACCTGAGTAAGGAGCAGCAGAGTTGCTGTGTATCAGCTGTCCCCTCAGTGGGACATCTGAATCACTCTCCTCTTTCTCCTGCTGAGTGAGATACTGCTCTGAGCATCACACACTCTCTCTTCATCTCTGTGATACTGTACCTGAGTAAGGAGCAGTAGAGAAACTGTGTTTCAGCTGTCCATTCGGTGGGACATCTGAATCACTCTCCTCTTTCTCCTGCTGAGTGAGATACTGCTCTGAGTATCACACACTCTCTCTTCATCTCTGTGTTACTGTACCTGAGTAAGGAGCAGCAGAGTTGCTGTGTTTCAGCTGTCCACTCGGTGGGACATCTGAATCACTCTCCTCTTTCTCCTGCTGAGTGAGATACTGCTCTGAGTATCACACACTCTCTCTTCATCTCTGTGTTACTGTACCTGAGTAAGGAGCAGTAGAGAAACTGTGTTTCAGCTGTCCACTCGGTGGGACATCTGAATCACTCTCCTCTTTCTCCTGCTGAGTGAGATACTGCTCTGAGTATCACACACTCTCTTTATCTGTGATAGTGTACCTGAGTAAGGAGCAGCAGAGAGTTGCTGTGTTTCAGCTGTCTACTCAGTGGGACATCTGAATCACTCTCCTCTTTCTCCTGCTGAGTGAGATACTGCTCTGAGCATCACACACTCTCTCTTCATCTCTGTGATACTGTACCTGAGTAAGGAGTAGCAGAGAATCATGTTTCAGCTGTCCACTCGGTGGGACAGCTGAATCACTCTCCTCTTTCTCCTTCTGAGTGAGATACTGCTCTGAGCATCACACACTCTCTTCATGTGAATGAGAGTTAACTGTGTGTTACTGTACCTGAGTAAGGAGCAGCAGAGAGTCACTGTGTTTCAGCTGTCCACTCGGTGGGGCATCTGAATCACTCTCCTCTTTCTCCTGCTGAGTGAGATACTGCTCTGAGTTCTGTACAAGCTCCTGCATCTCAGCAACTCTTCGCAACACCTGAGGAAAACAAATGTGGATGTTTAGTTAGCGCAGCCGTGTTTGTTGCTCTGAGACAATTTACTGTGCAACATGTTTCGGAAGCGTCTTCACCTGGACTCTTTTTTCTAAGCTTACTGCAAATGTAAACACCAAATTGTGTTAATTTTTCACTCTGATTGGCTCAAGCCTTGCTAGCACATGGATGACAAGAGAAAAATGTAACAAACGTGCAGTTGAGTTCGGTAGTTATGCAAATAGTGATCAAAGCAATATAACTTTAAGATAACAACTTTGCAGATGTGAAATCAGCTGTTTCACATCATATTGACCAGTAACTACAATATTCGAGAACACATACATCAAACTGCTTAAACCTGTCATGTCACATCTTGAATTAGCCACATGAGAAAAGATATATATCCTCAAAAACCACAACTGTGTGTTAAACTTTGAAATTTCGCCAAGTGAATTGTGCCAACCACACACAGAGACCAGCAAAATAGTATCCAGCTGGAAGGAGTCCAGGACCCATAACTGAGGATGGTGGCATTTTCAATTAATGTGCAAGTGCTTGACTCATCAGCATTCTTTTTAGAAACATTTGTTTTGTATGATGCAGGAGATACAATGAGGCCCAGTGTAAATGCCACAAGGAGATAACCAGATTCTTCTGGGACTTTTCTTTCCCCCACCCACTTCCACAATGTGTCTGCAGAAGACTCCACTATATAAGTGAGTGTTCACATGAAAGTGTTATTCTTCCGGCAAGTTTGTTTTGACTGTCGTGAGCACTGCTACTGAAGACGTCTTGTCTTCAACTCTCCAGCAGGTGGAGTGAACCATCCAGAGAAGCAGCTGCATGTGCGTATTCCATTACGCTGTTACGCCATGAAGTAACGGTGATAGTGAAAGCTAGTTAAGTGAGTTAAAAACTCGACAAGTCAAGTGAAATAAATAGCTAAGGAGGAGGAAATGATTAAAGAATTGTTAGTTGAAATCAAGATGGAAATGAAATCTGGAATGGGAAGATGGAGACGAAATGAAGAGAGTGAAGACTTAAATAGAGAAAATGAAATTACAACTAGGTTTTGTCACCGACACCGTAAGTTCTGAGGTAAAAGCAATGGTGAAAGCCCTGAAGCACAACATTGCAAAGAAGTTTGAATGAACTAAATCTGACATGGAAGATAAAATAAATGTGGCATAAGAGCATCTTGGTCAGCAAGGAAAATGGCTAGATGGGCAGACAAAAGAAAACAAGAGGAGGAGCCAGCAGATGACGCAGAGTGCTGCAGCACAATCACATTACAACCCGTAAGCAGTTGGGACAAGGAGACCTTGTGCAAAAAACAACAGGAGGATCGAGACATAGGGCCAATCTGAACGGTAAAGAATCTGGCAAACAAACTGCAAGGGGCCCAATGAACTATTGGTCCCAGTGGAACTACCTAGTGATCAGGAATGGTGTATTGAAGAGAGTGTGGGGTGGGACATCTGGTGCTCTCGAAGAGTGGGTGAAGGAGACCCATGCCAGTGCTATACGGGGATGCGCAGCGCCTGAATAAAGCCTTGAAGAAGCTAGTCCCTGATTCTATTAGTTGCATCTTCGAAGCGACATGGAGGGGTGGTACCAGCAATGTGAGATCTATACCATATGTCCTGGACGTTATCCCCGAGGAAAACTGATGGTGGTTGACCTTGCTGCTTATGACGAACAGCTCTGAGTTGTGTGACACAGCAGCTATGGCACCGTGAGGTTGGCGTCCGGCACTATCAGCAGAATGTTCTGGAATTTTACCTCCCCCACTTCTGGAATGTTTTATGGAAGATTCCACTGGCTGTATAAGCTAGCGTTCTCGTGAATGTGAGTAAGAAGTCAATTTGATTCTGGTGTTGTTGTCCTGGCAAGTTTGTGATGACTGCCGGACATGCAGTAGAGCCTGGAGACTCTCCAGCAGGGAGAAGAGTATGTTTCGTGTGTAATTCATTACACCACGAAGAAAGTAAACTAACGGAGGAAATTGAACTTGTGATAGTGACAGTGGACAAAGTCACATGCTTACCTCTTCATTCTTTGCCTCTACAAACGCCAGATCATTTTCCAACATTTCCATGGACATGACATTCTGAACATCAAAACCCAGTTTGTTTGTGACAGCACTCAGCTCCAACAGACGTTGTGCAACAGCCTCACGAGTCTTCTCACTGTTGAGCAACCCGGACCTGCAAAAGTAACAGTTTCATTAAATACCATAACACTGTGTTGGTTAAAAGTTTAACATTATGTTAAAACTCTTGTTTCATCAAATTGTTAGTTAACATCTTGTTAGCATGAAAGACAACTGCGAACAAGAAGTCAGTGACCAAAGTACATGACTTCTGAATGCACTCCAACCCACTTTTGTTGCAGTGCTCTGTGTCAGTAGCAGACAACTAGTTATATTCATAGACAATTGCCGTGTGATTTTCCTCGTTATTTGAGGTTAGAATCACAATACCAACTGAAAAATCTAGATGCAGAGGAACTAGTCTTATTTTTAAAAGAAGAAAGATGGCAGATGTCAAGCAAGGGGAGGTAAAAGGTAAGAAGGGAAGGCTGTTGCTATGGAAACATAAGGTTGTTACACTGGTGTATCATTTACTCCTCAGGTCAGTTATTGCTACACAACCGAGTTTGCTTGGTTGTTCAGTTGTGTTGTGTGTGTTGTTAGCCTAATTTGTTAAAAACTCTTATAAAATACATTAGAGGGCTGATCAACAAAGACTGAGACTGATTTTTTCCTGTAGCTTCCATGATAGTTTCGTATCTGTAACAAATATTTGAAAACAGCGGGTTTTTATGTATAATGATGGTAGGCAGCAGCACTCTCATATTGGTAGGTTGGCAGTAATGCTCTATTTTGTAGACCCTACGTGCATTTTGCATACCAGACAATGGAGGTGACGCGAGAGGAGCAGTACAGTGCAATCAAATTCTGTTTTCGTTTAAACCATACAGCCACCGAAACTTATGAAAAGCTGAAGCAAGCATACAGTGAAGATGCACTACCTCATGCAACAGTGTTTAGGTGGTTCAAGGACTTCAAAGAAGGCCGACTTGTCAGTGTTAAGCAAGGTGGGCCTGGTGTTTCGGCTTCTGCTGTGACTGAAGTCAACATCAACACAGCTGCTGTGATTGTCTGAGAGGATCGGCATATAACATTACGTAACCTCAGTGAAGTGTTGAGAATTTCATATGGCAGTGTGTTTACAATTATGCACAACCATCTCCATATGACCCAAGTTTGTGCTCGTTGGGTGCCACGTCTGTTGACTCCTGAACAAAAGGCTGTGCGAATAGAGACAAGCCGTGAGGTGCTGCGTCTCATTGCTGATGGAGGGGATGCATTTTTTAAATTGATTATCACCGGTGACGAGTCATGGCTGCATCATTATGATCCTGAAGGAAAACAAGCCACCACAGTGTGGAAATTGCCAGGTTCTCCAATACCAAAAAAGGCAAAAGTTGCTCCATATGCAGGGAAAGTGATGGTGATAACATTTTTTGACTGTAATGGAATGATTTACCAGCATGCAGTTCCCCCTCACACTACTGTTACAGCAGCATACTACACGTCAGTATTGGCTACACTGAGGAAGCACATTGCAAAGAAACGACCAGAGCTTTCTCGGACTGGGTGGCAACTTCATCATGACAATGCACGGCCTCACGTCGCAAATCAAGTCATGCAGTTTCTGGCTCGATTCAACATTACCTGTGTACCACATCCACCTTATAGCCCCAATCTTGCACCCTGTGACGTTTTTTATTCCCATCACTAAAGGCAAAGCTTAGGGGTATTCGATTTAAGAACTCTGAAGCAGTGCTCAAGAAAAGTGAGGCGATTCTCAAGGACCTGACAAAGAATGGTCTGCAGCACTTGTTCAAGGACTGGCAGAGACGGTATAAAAAGTGCATTGAAGTAGGAGGGGACTACTTTGAAAAAGATCATGTAAACACTGAATTGGAGTAATAAACATCTGTGAAAAAAAAATCAGTCTCAGTCTTTGTTGATCAGCCCTCGTAGTTATGGAAGCAAGACTTGGTGGAGCTAGACCGAGGATTCATGATCAGCAGGTGTTACATTGCACAGCAAGCTGGAGAGTTTGTCTTTCATCTTCGAGCAGGAAGAGAATATGCTGCTTCTTGTTCCTTTCAACCAAGCAACAACGAGGTTGATGTAGACGGAATAACCCTCTCAGGTATGTTTATTATATTGCAATGAATAATCCAGAGAGAGAGATTCAACTGTATAGTGCACAAGAGCATTTCATATAGGTGCTCAGAATCACAATGCAGTTAATTCATATTGAGAACAAATACTTCTTGTTCTTAAAGTCAGGTTACAACTGCAATGTTGTTGCTGATACAAGAGATATTCAAATGCTTGTTTATGGTACTAGGAACTCTGAGGGAGATAGCAGCATACGTAGTCAAAGTGATGGCTGTCAAGTAACTTCTTTTAAAAATCAGACTATAATGTTTCAGTGTTCAAAAGCATTAATTATAGAACTGGTTACTAAATGTAGATGTATTATCGAGTACAAAAAATCTGACACTTACATTTAAGGATTGGGAAACAGCCTGAAAGAAAATCCACGATTAATTTAATTCAAATGTAGGTTTCCCCCATGTCCAGTATGCAACTGTGGCAATTTTATGTTAACATAAAATGTAGCACCAAAAACACCATGTCAAAGAGCATTTATAATGGTTTAAAATTGCTAGTTGACAACTAAAGTGGGCAAAATTGTATTATCATTGATTAAGGATTAAGCAGACATCAACAAAAAACTGTTTGCTTCGGAAACCTTCTGGATAAACTCCAAACAGTAGCTTCAGAAATTTCAACATTATCACTTATCATTGAATGAAAAATGCCAGTAGCATAAAATCTCGAAGTAATTAACACTTGTAACAGGGAAGAATGAGGCATGCTTCTGTTGGTAGTATTCTAACCTCTCGTGTTTCCTATAAAACTACCCTTATGATCACTTTGGACAGTCTCTTTCAGTTTAAATATTTCTCCTTTTGTTGGTTTTCACATTTATTATGAGGCACATCTCCTCTTTTGTCAGCAAACTTGCATCAACAGTTTGGTTTGTGGCAGCCATTTTCCAACTCGTAACATTTGTTAAACACCTTAACACAAAGTTACAGCTAACATTGTTTTAAAATTTAGCATCAGTTGGTGACTGGACTATGAATTTAACACTTGGGAAACACTTCAAATTACTAGCTGCTTAAACAACATTACACTGAATGACAGTGTTTACGGCCCTCCATATAGTGAAGCAGTGGCTATGACCCAAGGTTACCGGGAAGTTAAATAAAGAACAAGTAGCGCTTGCTAGAGTGCTGTGAAGCAAGAGATTGTCAGCTTCTGAGTGAAGAAGAAGCTACGTCATAAGGAGATGTTCACCTTAGTGAAGTGAGGAGTGACAGCTGAAAAACTGGACAAAGTTCTTATGAAATTATTGTACTAGAACGTACAACATTTTTATGATCATACAGTGCTAACCTAATAATGAACAAAAATGGGCACAATTTATAGTTACAACTTCCTTAACCTCTCCGCTTGACAGACTTCTGTATCACCTAGGTATTGGAATGGTTTCAGATGCACTTTCAGCTGTTTTCTTACTTTTACAGTAAGTATGGTATTCCACCCAGAGATTTCCTCGGACAAACATGCTTTGAGGCCCCCTGAATAAAAAAGAAGGCATTTTTAGAAAAAGAGACAGTGTGTGCGTGTGTGTATCTCACGCATGCCCGAGATATCTGTTAATATTGCTTTCAAAGGTTGAATACTTTTGTAATTTTTTAAGCCCAGTCACTATTTACATGTTTCACACATTGTCATGGAATGTGAGGCGCTGACTATTGTTTCAATTTCTTCACTTACAATGAAATCTGTCATGAAATCATATCTGTATAAAAATAAATGGTAGTGGGTAGAGACAGTCATGTGAATATAACACATCAGATTGTTTTAAATATTAATATGTGCATGAAAACAACCAGAAACCCCATCTACAAGCCACAGACAGACACAACAGTGTACCAATAAGTTCTTGGTAAATAGTCAACCTAGAGTGAATAAAACTTTGTTTTGAGTACGTAACATGTTCACACTGGCTGCTCACAGCCTTATTCAACTTACCAAACAACAAACATGGCTGATGCCACATGTCAGGGCAGCCAACATTGTAACATGAGTCACTAAATATACAGTCAAACTTGGCTAATTCAAAGTTGAAGGGACCAAGAAAAAAAACTGAATTATTCAAGACTGCGAATTACAAAAGTTTGATTTTTTAAAATTTTTTAAAATTAAAACAGGCCTAAATTAAATGAAATTATAGGAAGGACAACATTACAGTGTGTAGTTACAGTTTTGTGATGTTAAAACTCAGGTTCAGTTCAGATTCAAAGTTTTTTAAAGAAACTTGATATCTTTGTTTGTTTTTTAGCATTTAACCTTTGATTCACACATAACACTTCTAGTTTATTGAGTGATTGGAACATTGTTTCACACATTTTGTTGTCCCTCAACACCTTAATTGTTGTAAGTAATTCATGACCTCAGCAATTGTAGGAATTGTTTTCTTGTTCTTCTTCATCTGAAGATAGGGCTGCAGTTTGTGTGTTCATGACGTCGGTTAGCTCCCCACAAACATTGTCCATGTGCACAAAATCCTCATAGCGAACACCAGTTTCAGAATTTACAACTTCCCAGTATTCAATCGTTTCATTTTCTTCAAGACCTTCAAGTACAATATGACAGAAGCCAGCCTTTTGGAAACAGTTGGCTATGGTGCTTGGTTTCACTTGGTCCCATGCACTACTACACATACGAGCTGCTTCAAGCACATTTACAATTTTGAATTTGTCACTTTTGTCCAGATTCGCTTCTAACAGAAGATTCTGGACCACCAGATGCCTGTAGAAATGCTTGAAATTTTTTATTACTCCGTGATCCATTGGTTGCACTTCTGACATCATATTGGGGGGGGGAGGGAACAAAACTTTGATATTCCCTAACAATGGAATACTGTTATTGTCAATAAACAGTAAAACTGTGCGATTTTGTTTGCAAAACTTTTTGTCTAACTTCAAGAGCCACTCGTCATCCAAGCTTTTTATTCCACAGGCTTAGATTTAACATTTTTAAAACACCGGGTGTTGGCTGACTTTCCAATCATTAGTAATGGAAGCTTTTCAGTGCCATCCATATTGGCACCAATCAGGAGTGTTCTTTGCTAAGTTTTCCCTCCTTTAAATGACACATCGAAAATATCTTTTGCATTTTTGTCTTGAATCCACTCTACCAAGCTCGTTTTCCAATCACTGGCTGCTTGCTGGTCAACACCTCCACTTTCTCTACAAACAGTTTTTTGCTTTTTAAAACCATCCAGCCAACCACTGCTTGCCTTAAAATTAGTTTTTTCCAATTGCTGTGATAAGAGGTCCACTTACTGTAATTTTTTTATCCTGTGACCTGCTTGAACCACTTTTTAACGCATTCATCGACATCAGGATTTTCAGGCCCTTTTGCTCTTTTTTCACTTTCGTCACTGTTTGTAACTACACTGTTCAAACTTTTGTCCTTATTTTTGAGGTATGTAGACAACGTATTCTGGGGGATTCCAAAATCTCTTGCAATGTCACACTTTTTTTTAAAACCTTTTTCCACTTCATGAATGGCTGCTGCCTTTTCAGCTAAAGTAAGAGTTTTGTAATTTATACATTTAGGTTTGGAGAGAGCCATGGTCTACTCAGCTCACCACTTAAACACACACTGATGATTTTGATGTAACTGTGTACAAATGCTCACTTTACTGCACGGGAAGTTATTTGCTGCAAACGTAGCAGGTAGACAATGGACTGGGTGCAGTGTTCACAATGACAAGAGGCTACGGGCTGGCAACAAGTTCCTAGAATTGCACAAAGAAGCTTGAGTAACCACATTCCTTACCAGCAGGAGAGGCAATTACAATATGATGCATTTCTTCGAATTTAGCACGGGAAGGAAATGGGACCACAGTACAGCACATTTCCTGGAATTTATCCACCAAGTTTGACTAACTTATAATTTTTTCAGTCATTCTCATTGAATATTATATCGAATTATCCAAAAGAAATATCGATTTACAGAAGGCTTTTTAACATTGCTTTGTACAGGAATGTCAAGGGACCATGCTAAAAGCTTGAATTATCCACAATTTTGAATTAATCAAGTTCAACTGTATAATTACATAAATTAGAACAAGAAGCCGCACTATTTCAGCTTTCTGCCAGTTTTATGAGGCTTTATCATATATTCCGTTGTAATGAGTACTTTGATATGTCTATAAATAGAAAATAATTTGTCTGACACCCTCGATATATATATATATATATATATATATATATATATATATATATAAAACATTTTTTTTCTAGAACATGAGTTTATGTACATGTTTAAAGTTTACATGTCAGTTTATGCCAGACAAACGACCTTAGTTCTGCAATCTCCTTCCTATAACAAGTGACAAAGACTGCCTAGTTAGCTGTTTGTCATTGATTTCATAGGGGTGGTGAAACTTTGGGTCATGGTACTGAAGTATCCAGTTCCATGTTAGCTTGAAACCATAAAAAGATCCCAAGCATATTGGCTGGTGCACAGGATTTGAACTTGAGACGTCCCAAATGCGGACAATAGGGCTACCTGCCTGAAACAACTAGGGCAGGTGGCATGAATGTATTACTTTATCATGCACAGCCAGTTGTTTGAATTTACAAATGCATTTATCTCCAGTAAGTATAAAAGATAATAAATATAACACCAGTAGCAGCTGGAAATGGGGGACTCTAGGGAAGCACCCTCCCCGTAAATAAATGCCCTGTAAATAAGAAATAAAAACACGAAACGAAGGATAACATCCGATGTGACTCCATATTAATTTCTGTACTCCCCAATTTAGTTTATAGATTTTGTTTTGTTTTAAATGTTTTTACACTGCTTATACAATTAGCGCAGACGTTTTCATTACAGAGTGTATCACATCCATCCGGGGTTCCTCGCATTTGTGGGTGCTACTAGAGCTGTGACATGTGGAGGGGAATACTTCAAATGAGGGCAAGGGATGCAGGATGGCAATAGAAACTTGGCAGAGTCCAACGCACTACACTATTGGTTCTTTCTCCATGCTGGAGTTATTCAATTTCATTGCCACGATCATATGAAACAAAGAAAAGGGCTGTCTAAAATTTAATTCTGTTATATGAATTGACTTTAAATTTTATTAAATTATTAAGTTATACTGTGATTTAAAGTACAGCATTATAGAGTTAAAACCATTCAGAGCAATAAATAAACAATCCCCCTTATACTATATTCTATGTTGGTTGCTTTTGTTTGTACGTCACATAATCGCAGTGCATACGCCCACATGCAATGCGGTGATTCACAAACATGCAGGCTACCTGCATACAGGGTTCACAAGCACGTGTTGTGTAAAATGCCTAACTTAGCCAGTTAAATTCAGTGCAAGTGGTATACTCTTGGTGGAGACCATTAAGTGTGCATTTAAAGTTAAATTAATTAGATAAGGAATTGTAAAGAACAGTGTAAATAATACCTAAAAGACAAAACTTAATGCTTTAGCAATATGTTATATTGAGAAGGCGCCAATTTCAACATTTTACTGAACAAAAAGAGAGGAGAATGGACTTCATGTACAAGAATATTAATTAGGTTACTTTAGTTATAGTCAAGTATTATTTTTCTTTTGAAAGGCAAGTAGATGCATAATAATTTCCTATAGTTCATTTTATATTCTTGAATATTTTTCCAATGCATGTTGTTGATTGCTTGGTATCATCACATGCACATTTAGACACAAGATAAGGTTGGGCAACATTCAAAAATAAATCCTACGTGTTTCTGCTAAAGTATTTATGTTCTTACTCTGACGTATGAATAAATATTATTATAGAAGGTAGAAACTTAGTTCATGAAACACAAGTTTATCGATGTGCAAGCATGTGTGATTAAGATTTGTAAATCATTTATTTTGTGAAAACAAAGCACAAAATGTCCATTTGTTATAAAACCGTGTGTTCTCCAATGAAATTCTAACCAGTATTCATTAACGCATGGGTGCACTGTATAATATAAATGACAAAAGGCTTCCTGCTACTGAAAGGAATAATACAGTAATTGTTAATATAGTTTAATTTACACTAGGTTTGATAGATGCATTTTATTAAATGTTTTAGTTCTCAATTGCACTAATGCATACGATTTTGTACATGTTGTAAACTGAACAAGTGAGAAATTATATGCAGAGTATTTTGGTTTACATATATTTTTTGTAAATTGTAGAATAAAACTTGTCATGTAAAGTGTGCTTAATATGAAAACCTCACCTGCCATCCTCCCAAACTTGAAAATCAAAAGCTGCTACTGTACAACACACTTAAATTCATTGGTCCTGTAAACTCCTCTACCCATAATTGAGATACTTTATAATGGCTCTATAGAGCTTACGATATGGGAGAGCCAAAGCTTTAGTCATTGTGCAAAGTTTGATTTCTTGCCAACAGGTACAATATAATGAACCTTTGCAGTGTATGAATGGATTTTATAAATCAAACATCACCAGATTCTAGTGACTTATCGCATAAAGTTGTACTAAAACAAAACCAATGAAAGACACTTCCTTATGATATTAGATATGGGGGAACAGTCAGTCACTGATTCTGCCACTAGGTATGCAGGCGGCCCACCACTCATGAAATGGCCAACAATTTGCTCATGCGGCTTCTCTTTCAAGGTAGGAAGTTCTTTTATATGGAAATAAACGTTTCCCTTGTGAAGTAGTGGCATTGCCCTCCAAAACATGTGGAGGACAACTTTATCATAATGACAACCTTCACAAAGAGCAGCCAATTGTAAGAGAGCTGTTATAGTACACACAATAAAAGAGGTTATGTACATGTATCAAAATGAGCTACCTGGTTAAAGCACCACTCACAATTTGTTTTGGTGTGATTTCTATAGGTGGCTTGGAACATGATCTTATGTTTGATGCAGATATAAACATAAAGGCTTGAAAACTTCTATATTTACATTATAAGTTTATGTGAACTGTGGTTCTATGCTTGTTATGTTAAGATTAAGTTTCATTGTTTTAGTAGTGTTTAACACTTATTCTTACCACAGATGGTAGACACTGATGATACGTGAAAGGAGGGCAGAGGAGCTAAGCCTGTCAATGAGTGAGCAGGCTGTTGTATTTATCAAAGTAGCCTCGTGGGTAAAGGCTGTGAGCATGCCTCCCCTCCTTCGCCTGGAGCCGCGACCTCAGACAGAACATTTGTCAGTTGGAAAAGCATCAACAACTACGCCGATGGTTGGAACCGCTTACCCTTGCCATGCTCATCATCAACTGAGGCTACGTTTACGCTAGCAGGGCTACATTACCAGCCATCAACACAACTTATGGCCAACAGGGAAGAGGACTTTTAAACAAGAGATAATATGCATTTGTCTCGTTTTAACAGTTTTTATAAAGCAAGCCAATTAATTCATTTATGAAAAGCATCAGTGAGAAGTTTAAAGTCATAAAAGAATAACGTAGTAATCACCCAGTTTTAAAGGTATGCATAGATGGCAAACAGGCTGTAGAACAATTACAGTTGTATTGTTCAAATTGGACTTAAAAGATCGGTCAGTGCTAGGCCAGCAGCGAGAGAGGACGGCTGTGTTGGGAAGGAGCTCGTGATTTTGAAGCAAGAAGGAGCTAACTAACAATGGGTGTGGATATAGCTGTGTATAGAGCGAGAATTCGACAAATTTTGAGAATGAAATTTGCGGGAACAAGAGGAATACATTTTGGCGAGGAAATGGTTAATGTTTTGATTATTGGGAGTGTATTAACTATTCTACTAGTGATTGGAGGAGTGGAAGTAAATGCAGGCCCTATGGATATTCAAGAATTGTTGGGGAACCTAAATGAGAAAATGGATAAAATGGAAGGTATGGAACAACGATTGAGTGATAAATTGTGCTTTATGATTAGGGATATCAAGGAGGACATTATAGATGAAGTGTATGAAGCAAAACAGGAAGTAAATGCAATTAAGGAAAGAATGGAGGAGAGGGAAAGAACATTTAATCTGGTGTTTCTAGGTGTAAGTGAGAGAAGAGGAATATGGCCAGCAGAAGAAATAACGCAGATAATGAAGGAGAAGCTTGAATTAGAGATGTACGGATGGGAAATTGTTGAGGCTTTTAGATTTGGGAGACAAGTTGGAAAGAGGGCAATAATGGTGAAGCTAGCAACAATACAGTTAGTGCATGAAGTGCTTAGGAGAGCCAAAAAATTGAAAGGAACAAATATCTTTATTAACAAAGACCTTTCACCAAATAAGAGAGCATTACAACGAAATTTAATTCAGAAAATGAAAGAAGCAAGAGCTTTGGGAAAAATGGCGTATATTACAAACTTTCAATGAAAGGGTACGTGATACGGACAATATAGATTCAAGAGAAAATCGACATGAAAGGGCGGAAATGAATCAACAGGTGTCAGCAATAGCTTTAAGAAATGAAACAGGAAGATCAAAGTTCACAACTCGGCAATTTGCAGCAACCATGGAGAAAGAAGTATGTAATGGCGAGGCTAGTCCAAACAGCGTAGCTAACAGCAGAGAGCAGAAAATTGATGACCGTGTGATGACGTCAAGCGGAAGGAGGGCACAAACAGTTGAATCAGCTGAGCGCGGTAGGTCTGCAATGGTGGCAACAACAGTGGCGGAGGGAGGAGCCAGAGGAGTGACGTCACCCAAGAGAATTGTTTCACCAAGGAGGGGAGAGGCAGAAGTTGCGCGCACGCTAACGGAGGGGAGAAAGAAGATATGGTATCAAGGAAGTGAGGAGAATACGGAAGAGGGGGAAGAACATAGTATTGTTTCATCTGAACATGGGAGCATTGTGGCATCAGATAAAAATAAAATGTTAATGCCGAAAGAAGGAATTGAATAAGAAGTAGAAAAAGATTAGATGGATTTAGATACAGAGCAGGCTCACAATAGGAAAAAGGGACAACAAGGAGAATGGGCTTCTGGAACTGTGAGGGTTTAAAAAACAAGTTATATGTGGGAGTTTTGAAACAGCTGTTGGCGAAAGTGGATTATTTAGCGGTAGTAGAAACGTGGTTAAAAGAGGAAGAGATAAATATAAAGGACTTTGAATACATTGGTAGGAAAGGAAAGGTGATAGCTAGAAAGGGAAGAGTATCTGGAGGTATAGGTTTCTTTATAAGGAACAGCTTAAGTAAGGAAATTAAAGAAACATGGTCTAGTATTAAAGAAATACTGTAGGTTATAATGGATGTTAAGTACATAGATGGGAATATACTCTGTGTAGGAATAATATATAACCCCCCTGCATCTTCGCGGTTTCATAATCCTGATCTACTTAATCAAATAAAAAAAGATATAGATAGGCTGAAGGAGAAATTTGTAACTGCAGAGGTAATACTAATGGGAGACTTTAATATCAGGATTGGGGAAAGTGATACATATGTTGGAAATGATTGGATGAGTGATGAAATTGTGTTTAAAAGTGAGAAATTTAGGCAAAGCAAGGACAAATTTGTTGATAAAGAGTGTGAAAAATTTATTGATTCTTGTGAGTTGAATGCTTTAGAAATTTTGAATGGAAAATGTGGGGAAGATGAACAAGGAGAATTTACCTTTGTTAGCAATAATGGGGAGAGTGTAATAGATTTTGTGTTGTGGCCTCCGAATTTAGGACATATTTTAAGTAATTTTAAGGTATTAAATTTAAGCTCAACTAGCAGGCATTATCCACTGATTGTGGATTTTATGATGCACACTGCACAAGTAAAACACAATATAACAGTGGAAACCTATTGTAAAAAAGAGTATATTAGCTATAAATGGAAAGAAGAATTTTGTGACACATTTAAAGACTCTAGATTCGAATTATGGAAAGATATGTCTATGTGGAGTAACATTCATGGTTATGAATAATCAAATTGAGAATGCAATAGATATCCTTAATACAGTTATGCAAAGGGCGGGAGAGGAAATGAAAACAAAAAGAGGGTTTACATATTGTGACGTATGTAAGCATTGTTAAGTGTCATGACCTTGGCTGCCTGGATCGGGTATTACGTAAGAGATGTGGTGGGGGTAAACAAGCTTGTAGATAGCGTCCCACGCCAAGTGGCATGGCGTGCTTTCAGTCAGTGAGTAGAGTCGCAGCTAGCAGGCAGGTTGTGTGTACGTGCTACCCATACAAACATGTATGGCATCCTCACTGACGGACATGGATACAAGGAGGTATTGTACCCACTTTTATTAATATAACATCTTACCATCCACGTCTTACCAGTGTAATTTATCATAGTAGATAGATCCTTTCTTCCATCTGAACCATGTAGTAATCCTCTTATTAGATATTCTATAATATTTTTCACTTTTCATTTAGCTGCGTCCCTTGTCGTGACCTCTCCTTATATGAATTATTAACTTTCTGGTACCTCAGTAGCGAGTAGCCCTACCTCCCATTGAGTATTTGTTTAGAGGTCACGACATCTTCGTGTGAAGCGCCGAGTATTTTGGCCGGATATTTTGAGATTTTTAAGTGCAAAATTTTTTTTCTCTAAAATGCAGCATTTTTGGTCCTCCACGTGTTAGTTAGAAAATGTACATTTTTTTTCTTGGCTTAAGGGTAAGGGTTTTGGTTGTATAAATTGTGGTTCCTTTCTTCTAAATTCCTTTTGCTTTGTTTCCTGAAAGTCCCGTGTTTATATTTTAATTTTAAGTTCATTTTTAAATTTTTTCCATTGTCTGTCGGTGGTGTGGCGTTAAAACTTTTGGCTCCATTTTTCCCCTTACCTTGGCTTCACTTCTGCTAAATTCTGTTACTGTGATAAATCATTCGTACTGGTCATTTTAAAGTACATATTTTTGTGAATTGTGGAAAAATTGGGCGATATTTGCAACTTTGATAATGTGGTCGTCACGTGTTAGTGGTGTGTTTGGAGATGCTGTTTTCTGTGCTCCTTGGTAGTAGTTCTGGGAGCTTGTAATTCTATATTGCATTGATTGTGATTTCCTGCTCTTTACTACATTTTTGGGGTGCATTTTTCGTGCAACTTTTATGTACGCAAGTGTGTTACGTAATCTCTGCGTGGTCATGCAATTCATCACTAATTCTAGCTTGTGAAACCAATCTTTTCCAGCACATGTTCTGTGCGTTTATTTGCGTGTGTGTATAATAGGGCAGACGCATCTGTTTAAAAAAAAAACAAACAAAAGAAGAAGGAATTCATTTTTGTGCATAGTACACTGGTATGCATAAATTACGAGTTTAGCATATTCTGCTCTCCTTGGGATAATTTCAGCGCTAGTCACAGCAGATGTGACATAATTTTTTTTTTTTAACTTCCAGTTCGAGTTTTCTCGCGAAGATATATCACTTTGTTAATTTTTTTTTCTCTTCCATGTGTACATTCTGTTTTAAAATCTTGGTTTTGTGTCCAAGTGGTTTGCGTGTCATGTCTGTGTAAACAATATGCTGGTATAATTTTCTAATATTTCGCCGTGGGCGCTTAATTGTATTACTCCTGGTATTGGTTTTTATCTGGCTATGTTCTGATATTTCTAGTTACATTCATGCGATGCTATAAGTGCTTAGTTTGGTGTAATCTGTATTGGTGATCTTCCATATCCTGCTCATTTACTGGTTGAGTTTATCTTTGTTTTGTGCTGCCACAATGCCTAAGCGACGTACTATGCAGAAATCTGATGTGGTTATTGCTCCAGTTAGCGAGCATAGTGAAGTAGAATCTATTTCCAGTACTAGTACACCTGTTGTTACTCAGTTATTACCAGTGATGCCTAATCCGCCTGTGTCAGTGAGCACAATGCAGTCAGCTGTGTGTCGTCTGGTCATTGAACCCTCTCACTTTGAGAATTCCAGTAAGTTGTCGGCATATGAATTTCTTCAGAATTTTGAAATGGTCGCTGCTGCTAATGGTTGGTCTGAGGAAATGAAATTGAAATGTTTCCCATGTTACTTGAGAGATACTGCTGCATCATGGTTTCAAACTTTTCGCCATCGGCATCCTCGCCATGATTGGTTTTGCCTATCTACACAGTTTCTAAATGCCTTTCAGATGACTAATCAGAGTGATATTTTGGAAATGAAACTCAGACAGTGGGTACAGTTAGATGATGAACCTGTTATTAATTATATCTATGATGTGTTATCTTTGTGTGATCAAGTAAACCCAGCTATGTTGCAGTTAGAACAAATCAAACACCTGCTTAAAGGTCTTAAACCTCTTTATGTACAGCCGTTGCTGCCATTAAATCCTCAAACTGTTGATGAGGTGATACAAATCATTCGACGAGTGGACAAGGCACAGTTTTATATGCAGAACCGAGAACATCTAGTGTCTGCCCAATCTCAGGCTGCAGTGGTTACACCACCCTCTGCTGTATTTAATAATGCATCTGTTCCTGCTGTTACTATACCAGCTACTGCTCAGCTAACTAATGCTTCTTCTCTTGGGGACGTACCTGTCGCTCCCATGCAACAGCTGATTGATCATGTAGAACAGTTATGTAACCGAGTTAACCAGTTTCAGTTACCACCTGCTGTACCATCTTCGGAGAGAACTTCACAGCTTCCACGGTCATCTGACTTCAACCAGCGGGATTCATCCATCACCTGCTATAGATGCAACAGGCAGGGCCACCTGGCTCGCTCCTGCTGTAGCCGCTTTCCTCAGTCAAAAAATGACTGGCGCCGAGCCTCATAAGACGAGACTTAGCAGCATCACCTCCGCCCACCAGCACGGCTGCACCTCAACGGGATGTGGCTGCATTATTAGGTCAGATCTTACAAGTTACTGGTCATATTGCCCAGACAGAGGTTTCCATCTTGCTCGACACAGGAAGCGCAGTTAGCATTGTAAATGCTGTCCATGTTCTTGATCACTCTACATTGAAACCCATAGAGATGTTGCTCCGCACTGCAGGTAATAAGTTACTTGATGCGCCTTACCATACTGTTCTAGATTTTCATATTAATGATGTTCTTTTTCAGGAAGATGTATTAGTTGTGAAAGATCTGTCTCATGATTTAATTTTAGGCAATGACTTTTTGCATGCTCATGGTGTAGTAATTGATTATGCAAACAACTTGATAACTTTGAACTCTTCCGAGGATGATTCTTTCAGTATACCAATCACCCTAGTACAAGGTCCTTTTGTTGATATGGCAGTGAATCCTTTGCAAGATAATGATCGTAATGATTCTGGTGTTAAAATGGCAGTTATGAATGATGTAAAAATTCCACCTTTGTCTACATGTTATATATCAGTTAAACCTTTGTCAGCTATTAGCAATGAGGTTATGTTTGAACCTGCTGTTAATATAATGCAAAAGAAAAAGCTTTCAATTCCACCGTCGTTGTGTCATTCTACATCTGAACTTACCATACCAGTGCATAATAATACTGCAGTTCCACAAACACTGTTTGCCAATACAGTTTTAGCTAAAGCTTATGATGTTGCACTAGTTCAGAGTAATTCTGTTTTATCATCAGATGTTACCCCTCTGCCAGCTTCAAATTTTAATTTTAATGTCAATGGTAAACTACTAGAAACTCAAAAGGCTGAATTGCATTCATTGTTATTGAAATATTGTGATCTTTTTGCCACCACATTGCAAGAACTTGATACTACTGATGTTGCAGAGTTTGATATTAAAGTAACTGACTCCAAACCTATTAAACAAAGACCATACAGAGTTCCCCATAAACAAAAGGAAATCATTGCTGAACAAGTCAAAGAAATGCAAGATGATGGAATTATTAAGGAATCGCAGTCCTCTTGGGCTTCTCCTGTGGTACTTGTTAAAAAGAAAGATGGTTCCATGAGATTTTGTGTTGATTATAGGAAATTGAATGCTGTTACAGAAACCACCTCTTTCCCTTTGCCATTGATAGATGATTTGTTAAGTTATTTGGGGGAGGCTAAATGGTTTGTCTCATTAGATTTGCTGTCAGCATATTTTCAAGTACCTATTGCAGAGGATAGCCAGAAATATACTTCTCTTGTTACTTTTCAAGGTCAATATCAATTCACACGCTTGAGTTTTGGGTTGGCGAATGCTCCTAGGTTTTTCAGTTACATCGCAGACAAGTTGTTAGGTGATCTGAATTTTAAAAAGGCAATTGCATATTTGGATGATATTGTCATTTTTGCTAAAACCTTTGATGAGTTGTTACAAAATCTTGAAGCTGTTTTTCAACGACTGAATCACCATAAGTTTAAGCTCAAACCAGAAAAGTGTTTCTTCGCTATACAAAAGATCAAACTCTTAGGCTTTGAAGTCTCCAAAGATGGTATTTCTCCTGATTCTGATAAAGTAGTTTCCATTCAGAATTTGCCTCGTCCTAAAAATGTCAGAGATGTAAGGAAAGTTTTGGGATTATTTAACTTTTACAGGAAATTCATCAAAGACTATGCAAATATTGCTCAACCACTTATTCAGTTGACTAGGAAAAATCAAAGTTTTATTTGGGAACTTGATCAGCAAGCTGCATTTCAAAAGTTGAAGGACTTATTAGTTTCTGCTCCTGCCTTAGCTCACTATACTCCTGGTGCATATACTGAATTACACTCTGATGCCAGTGGACTAGGGGTTGCTTCTGTGTTGTATCAAAAGATTGACAATGTGTTGAAACCAGTGGGCTATGCTTCGAGAACATTATTCAAATGTGAACGTAATTATAGTGTTCCTGAGTTGGAATTGTTGGCCATCTTGTTTGGGCTTACTCACTTTCGCAGTTTTGTATATGGCCATAAGGTCAATATTGTATCTGATCATCACTCCCTTTGTTATCTGAATAATTTAAAAGATTTGACTGGGCGTCTGGCACGATGGAGTTTGAAATTGCAAGAATTTGAGTATACTATTTCCTATAAATCTGGTAAGAAACATCATGATGCTGATGCTTTATCGAGATTTCCTGTGTTGCAACCCAAAGAAAGTGAACTTCAGCAGCTCGAGGAACTTCCCACATGTTTATTGTCTTCAGTTGAAGTTGCTGACCAACAGAAAAAAGATACTGTGTTACTTGAGCTTATCAATGCTCTCCATGATCCTCCATCGGCCCCTGCTAACCTTCAGAGACAAATTTCAAATTATACTCTTAAATCAGGAGTTCTTTATCGCAAAAATGCTGGCTCTACTGGCCCTCTCCATCTGCTGGTTATTCCAGAAGCACTGAAACATGAAATTCTATCTTCGTGTCATGATGATCCTCTTTCAGGTCATTTAGGCTTTTCTAAACCATTTGTCAAAATTCACTCCAGATACTATTGGATTGGAATGAAAAAAGATATTGAACATTTTCTACGAACCTGTCCCAGTTGTCAAACAAGAAAAGGACCTAAGAATCAAAAGCCAGCAGGTTTATTACAACCAATTACTGTTACTTCTGTAGGCGAGCGGTGGGGTACTGATTTGCTTGGGCCTCTCCCACGCTCTAATTCTGGACACAAATACGTCATCGTTGCGACCGAGTATGCTTCTCGCTGGGTCGAGTCTGTGTCGCTTCCTTCAGCAACAATTCCCCAAGTTGCTAAGTTTATTTTACATAACATCATCTGTAGGCATGGAGCCCCTACTGCCTTGTCTGATCGCGGCTCAGTTTTCCTAAGTGAAGTGACACAAGAATTGTTGAGATCTCTATCAGTGTCTTCTAATTTTACTAGTGCTTACCATCCAGCTTGTAATGGACTTACTGAAAGATTCAATCAAACCCTCTTGAATATGCTTAGCCATTTTGTTGACACTAATCAAAAGAACTGGGACTCAATTTTGCCCTATGTCATCTTTTCTTATAACTCCAGTGTTCAGGAGTCTACTAAATTCTCACCCTTTTTCTTGATATATGGTCGAGAACCTTCTTTACCTAATCAGGTTCAGCTGCAAGCTACTTCTAATGACCTTTTTGTGAAACAGACTTTATAAGAGATTCAGAAGGCACGTGAGGTTGCTGTTGCTAACATTACTAAGCAACAAGTGAAACAAAAAGAAGCATTTGATGCCAAACATAGAGATGTGGTTTACAACGTAGGTCAATTAGTCAAAGTTTTTACTCCTATAAGAAAGAAAGGTAAATGTACAAATTGTTACATAGATATTTTGATCCTTTTGAAACTATCTGACAGATCACTCCTGTTACCTACCTTGTTGGTCGACCTCATGCTCCTCGTACCAAACATCAGAGTGTTCATGTGTCACGCCTTCACCCTTACTATGATCCTGTGGGTCCTTATAGACTGTAAATTTTGAGTTTGTAATACTATTTTTATTGTTTGCCTTAATGTTGGCATGAAGCATATATTACATAAAACTGGAAAGTTGCACCATTTTGTGGTAAAAAGCATAAGAAAAACAACCTGTGAGTGTGTACTTAATTTTGTTTGATTTTCAGGAATGTTATATGACAGTATTGTTTTGGTAATGATGTGCTTTGTTCTGTTGCATTCGATTTGATTTTGGGTTTCATTATGATGCTGTGAGCTTTTCTTTGCAGAAAATTGTTGCATGAATAGTGTGTGCATATGTTTGTGAGGTTATGTGAGAGATAAGTAAATATTTGCCTTGGTGTAAGTGCCTAAGAGTAACCCCGACGGTGGTAATGTGAGAGAGGAGATCAGATAAAGTCAGCTTCGGTGGGAGTGCCAAAGATTAACCCCGATAGTTGAAGTGTAAATGTTTGATTTTCAGGAGGGCTACATGTACCTGGAAATTCGATTTGATGTGATGATTTGAGAAATATTTTGCTTATTGGTGTTGCTGAAATGTGCCCAGTATAGCATGTGTGATGTATTCACACGAGAGTAAATGTAATGAAGTGTATGTAATGAGAATAATTTTTTTTGTGTTTATGCAACAAGTTTAGTACCATCCTACTTAGCGAGTTTTAATACCATCCATTTTCCAGCTTAATTTGGATTCGAAGGATGTGGATGCAACAGTATAATGTCATGTTATTTGTGTCATTCCTGAAATGTTAATGTGATTTCTTTAAGTTTATGTCTATGTCAGGTATGTTTGACTTTGCAGCATGTTGAATGAGACACGTCAGTGAAGATGTTTTGTTTTCTCAGTAATTACTGTCTACGAGAAAGTTGAGAACTAAGATGATGATGATGATGATGATGATGATGGAGATGATGAGGATAATAATGAGATGAATAAGATGGTAATGTAGAGGAGACTATATATTTGACAGTAAAGCATGAGTATTGTAGTTGAAAATATGTAATGAGGTGTAGTTTGATGTATGTAATGTGGATTTATTTTTGAAGTCTGTAGTAATGCACACAGTAGTTTTGAGTAGTTATTTAAGTGAGTGTTGTGTATAATTTGGGCCATGGTCAGTATGAATGATTTCAATTCATTGTCATGTATGAATGTATTGTAAGTGCACTTATTTCTTTTCATTAGTAGTACCAGCTGGTTAAATAATATTGGGATCCCAAATAAGTTTCTATATTTGTGTTGTGTTATTGTATGTAAACAATGAATGTCAGTGATGTAATATTTATGTATTCTGGCCCTTTTGTGTCTCTGTATTTGGATTCTAAAGCAGTTTGTGTTAAATTTTGGATGGTAACCCCTTGTAAAATTCAGTTTTTATGTCAACATGTAGTCATTTTTTTTCTCTTTGCCCCATACTAAAAGAATTGATTGATTGTAAACCTTTTTGGCATTTTAAATCTTTTTACTGTAAATGACATACTACTTTTTTTTTTTTTATGTATGATGATCTTCTGGAGCACAATTTCTACCTTTCTGTGATTTCTGTTATAGTGACTTTGCTGATTCCGGAGCTCGAGTGTCAAGAGGAGTATCCCCACTGGACAGTCACGCCAGAGGTTCCAGAGACACCACAGGAGAGCTGTCGTTCATCCACTACACTGCAGTGTCAAGAGGAGTATCCCCACTGGACAGTCACGCCAGAGGTTCCAGAGACACCACAGGAGAGCTGTCGTTCATCCACTACACTGCAGTGTCAAGAGGAGTATCCCCACTGGACAGTCACGCCAGAGGTTCCAGAGACACCACAGTAGAGCTGTCGTTCATCCACTACACTGCAGTGTCAAGGGGAGTATCCCCACTGGACAGTCACGCCAGAGGTTCCAGAGACACCACAGGAGAGCTGTCGTTCATCCACTACACTGCAGTGTCAAGAGGAGTATCCCCACAGGACAGTCACGCCAGAGGTTCCAGAGACACCACAGGAGAGCTGTCGTTCATCCACTACACTGCAGTGTCAAGAGGAGTATCCCCACTGGACAGTCACGCCAGAGGTTCCAGAGACACCACAGGAGAGCTGTCGTTCATCCACTACACTGCAGTGTCAAGAGGAGTATCCCCACTGGACAGTCACGCCAGAGGTTCCAGAGACACCACAGGAGAGCTGTCGTTCATCCACTACACTGCAGTGGCAAGAGGAGTATCCCCACTGGACAGTCACGCCAGAGGTTCCAGAGACACCACAGGAGAGCTGTCGTTCATCCACTACACTGCAGTGTCAAGAGGAGTATCCCCACAGGACAGTCACGCCAGAGGTTCCAGAGACACCACAGGAGAGCTGTCGTTCATCCACTACGCTGCAGTGTCAAGAGGAGTACCCCCGCTGGATAGTCACGCCAGAGGTTCCGGAGACACCAGAGGAGAGCTGTCGTTCATCCACTACACTGCAGTGTCAAGAGGAGTATCCCCACAGCACAGTCACGCCAGAGGTTCCAGAGACACCACAGGAGAGGTGTCGTTCATCCACTACGCTGCAGTGTCAAGAGGAGTACCCCCGCTGGATAGTCACGCCAGAGGTTCCGGAGACACCAGAGGAGAGCTGTCGTTCATCCACTACACTGCAGTGGCATAAGGAGCCACTATTTTGGGGGGCAGTCCAAGCTAGCGATTGCTCCCCCCACATCTTCAGCGACCTGCAGCACCTGAAAGACTCTGCAGCTGAAAATTTGTCATTGTGGGTGATGTGGAAATCCCACCCACAAACAGTTAGGTCGGAACATCCAGGTGTAGTGTAGTGTGCATGTAACAGTGGCAGCATGGTGTAGTGTGCGTGTGCGGGGTACTCGTACTTAGGTGATCTGTCAAACTAAATTGTCGGTGGCACTCGAGACTACAAAATATTTCAATCAGCCTTTGATTTCTTTAAGAGATATTTATGCTCCAATATTCACAGATATTGTTTGCTGTAGTTCAATTATCTAAACTATTTATTGTACTGTATGTCATATATTCTTCTTTATTGTAATTCTTTGTCCACAAACAAAAATCCTCCTTGTGTCGACGAGGGCATCGATCTGGGTGGCCAGGGGGAGATGTGACGTATGTAAGCATTGTTAAGTGTCATGACCTTGGCTGCCTGGATCGGGTATTACGTAAGAGATGTGGTGGGGGTAAACAAGCTTGTAGATAGCGTCCCACGCCAAGTGGCGTGGCGTGCTTTCAGTCAGTGAGTAGAGTCGCAGCTAGCAGGCAGGTTGTGTGTACGTGTTACCCATACAAACATGTATGGCGTCCTCACCGACGGACATGGATACAAGGAGGTATTGTACCCACTTTTATTAATATAACATCTTACCATCCACGTCTTCCCAGTGTAATTTATCATAGTAGATAGATCCTTTCTCCCATCTGAACCATGTAGTAATCCTCTTATTAGATATTCTATAATATTTTTCATTTTTCATTTAGCTGCGTCCCTTGTCGTGACATCTCCTTATATGAATTATTAACTTTCTGGTACCTCAGTAGCGAGTAGCCCTACCTCCCATTGAGTATTTGTTTAGAGGTCACGACAATATATGATAAGGACTGGTTTGATGAAGAATGTAGGGTATCAAAAAGACAAGTAAAACAACTGTTGGTTAGGTGGAGGGAATTAGGTGATAGAAAATCTAGGGACGATTATATGCAAGGGAGGAACTCACATAATTTATTGTTAGAGCAAAAGAAAAAGGACTGGAGAGAATGTAATGAAAAGAATTTGATAAAATGTCTAAATGAAAATAATGTTAATAAGGTATGGCAGGTTCTTAAGTCAACCTATAATAAATGTGTAACTAAACCCAATGTTGAGCCAGGACAATGGATGGAGTATTTTAAAACATTATATGGGGAAGAAAGGAGTATAGGAAGTATGGGATTTTTGGAAATAAGGAATGTTTTTGTAGAGATATTGGATGGTGAAATTAGGAGTGAGGAAATAATAAAACAAGTTAAGTTACTGAAGAAAAATAAAACTACTGGAATTGATGGCATCCCAACAGAGTTTCTTATGGAGTGGTGTAATGAAACAGGAAGAGTGAAAATTTTATTAGATTTATTTAATGTAATTATTAGAAAAGGTTATGTACCTAAACGATGGAGGGAAGCTATCATCCATCTTATATATAAAGGCAAGGGCAATGTCGATAAATCTAATAACTACAGAGGTATTGCATTATTATCGAATATAGGAAAACTTTTTGCGGGCATTTTGGCAGTGAGACTACAATTTTGGGTTGAAGAATATAATATCCTTTTGGAATTCCAGATGGGCTTTCGCAAGGGAAGGAGAACAATTGATAATTTATTTATTATAAAGACATTAGCAGACAAATATTTAAAAGAAAAAAGGGGTAAATTGTATATGGCTTTTGTAGACTTAGAGAAAGCCTATGACCGAATTGAGTTACAACTTCTGTGGCATAAATTAATGTGTAAGGGAGTAAATCAGCAATTGGTGAATATTCTTAAAGCACTGTATTTTGAGAACACCTTCTGTGTAAGGGTGGAGACAGGCTGTGTAACAAAAGAAAGGCCTTAGGCAAGGATGTAAGTTAAGCCCAGTTTTATTTAATTTATACATAGATGATGTTTTACTAAAAATTGGAAGGAATAATAACTGTGCACCAGTAATTAACAACATCCAAATCACAGGACTTCTTTTTGCAGGTGACCTAGTGGTAGGATCTATTACAGTAAGTGGTTTAAAACAATCATTACAAGCAATTGATGTATATTGTAAAGAATGGAGGTTAAAAGTGAATCAAGAGAAAACACAGATTGTGGTTTTCAAAAGGGGGGGGGGGGGGGAAATTAAGCAAATATGAAAAGTGGAAGGGAGAGAATAAAGATTACAGTATGGTGCGTGACTGTATCTATTTAGGAGTAAAAATAGATGGAGGTAATAAATGGGAAAAACAAAAGAAGTTTGCATTGGCAAAATGTAAAGGGGCTATGGCAGCAATCAGAAGCTGCAAATATAGAGTACCTAATATAAAAGTTAAATGGCTGGAAAAAGTTTATGAGATGGTTGTGGAGGCAAAAATGATGTATGGTATAGAAATATGGGGATTAGATAGAGGTTGGGAAAGTATAGATGAGGTGCACAGGATGTTTTGTAGAGAAATACTAGGGTTACTGAAGGCAACTGTAAGACAGGTAGCGCAATTAGAGATGGGCGACTAAGGGGAAGATAATGGAAAGAGGTTTGAAATTTTGGTTTAGAACTTTAAATTTAGGAAAAAGTAATGTGGTAAGACAATGTATTGAATACCAAGAGAATAGCTTAATGAATGATGGATGGGTAAGTAAATTACGGAACACTTTGGAGAAAAATGGGTTAGGAGACATGTGGAGAAGGAGAGAAAATAACATGAAAATTTTTTGGAAAAAGGCGTGGAAAAGACTGGAAGATATAGAAATACAAATCGTGTTTAGTGAGATTGCCGAAAAGAGCTCATTAGTTCGTTATAGGCCAATGAAAAATTCATGGGGTAGGGAAAAATATATAGACATAGTAAATAAAGAAGAGAGAGAATCTATTGCATGGTTAAGAACTGGAGCATGGAGGTTAAAAGGGCTAAGACAGGGTATTCCTCAGAACCAATGTCCGATATGTGGTGGTAATGAAGACATTGAACACATAGTATTTAAGTGCCAAGGAACAGAAAATTGGAGAAAAGAATTTTTTTAATAAGAAGTGGTTGAAGGGGGATAGAAATACACTTATGATTGAAATGATATGCAAGGACGCTAGAAGCATTGGACAGTTTTTGTGTAAAGTAAAAAATAAATGGCTTTGGACAGTGGAAAGAGAAAAGTAAGAGGTAGTGCATCTTACTTTGAATGGAAAACTATAGTGAATGTGTGATGGTTAAGTAATCAATAAGTGACAAGTGGAAATGGGACATGAAAAAAACTGGGGAAAAAAAAACAAGATAATTTATTGACAAGAAATTGTAAAATGTAAATAAACTGTAGTGATTGTCTACTGAATGAGTGACCAGGGTCAAAGTGCAGCAGACAATCAAATTTGTAAACTTAAAAGATTTTTGTTGAACAATTAAATGACACAGTCACTTACAATAAAATTGCCTTTAAGGAGTTTGCTATTTTACAGAAGTGCATGAGGAACAGAACTCCCCAATAGTTCTCTCTAATATTTCCTTATTTTGAATTACAACATAATGTTCATATTCCAGCTCTTGTTACATGTTCATGCATTTAAACCTGAACGTTAATAAATTCAGTACTTTAGCATATTTGGTGGAGCCCTTGAAGATGTTAAGAATGGAATAAAGGTGTTTTAGTCCCATTATATCCAATCTAGAAATCTAACATTATATCAAGACATACTAAAATTAACATTTTCAATAGTGATGTGAAATCAGCTTTATTATGCAGCTGTGAAACGTGGAAAACAAGTAAAATCATTCAAAGCAAATTAGAAACATTTGTCAAGTGATGTTTAAAAAGAATTACAAAAATAAAGGGCCAGATACAATTTCAAAATCAGAATTATGTAAAATAACAAATAAAAAAGAAATAATACTGGAGATAAAAAAAACAAAAGTGGATAGGTCACACACTAAGAAATGGAAAGAATGGCTTTGAAATGCTCAGGTATCAACAGATTGATAGACTCACATGTTATTCATGTTGCTATCCACAGTCGTCCTGTTGCTATCAATTGTCCCCATCTTGCTGACGTGACCATTAGCCTTTGTCTGTAACATGTGATACATATAATGTACGCTTGCTACACAGTGGTGTATTGATATTTGTCACTGTAAGGTGCAACACTCACATTTGTCACAGGGTAGTAGGGGGGAGGCAGGGAGAAACTAACGTATCTCTTGTTACTATCAACTGCTGCGTAGCTCCACTTGGCTGGGACAACCTCGTGCTGCGAGTGATATGGAGGAGCTATAAACAAGTTCAATCATAATGTACATGATATTACTTATCATCTAGTACTCCTCAATGGAGTAATGACATATGTTTAGCAAGTACATTTTTAGGCTGCTTTTTAATTTTCCAAATGATGTGATATGGTTTGTTGTTTCTGTGAATACCATTGTATTTGAAGCTGAACTCGTATATCTTTTTCTGGTATTATCATTATGAATTTCAGAACTTTAATTAAAATGTTCACACTTGAATAATAATTTCATACATGTATATATAAATGAGTGGCAGTATTTTAAGTTTTTTAAACCATTCTTTACAGCTGATAGCTTTTTTTCAGATTCATATTTGTTCTAATTACCCTTTTTTGCATTCTGAATATTTTAATTATGCCACTACTATTTCCCCATTTAGTTACTCCATATGTTATGAGTGAAAATTTGGAAAATATACTATTCTTAGGGTATTTCACTATGTTTTAGAAAAAAAATTTGATAACATGTTTTATTTAGATTCTTCAACAAAGATTCAATATGCATTTTCCAATTTATATTCTCATCCATCCAAACTGTTAGAAATGATACAGCAATGGACAGTTCAGATGCAACACAAATCATTCATTCACAATTCTTCATAGTTTTGTTTTATCAATCAATGTTGATTAAACTTGATATTTGGACATATTAACCTTAAATATTGAATTTGCTCAGAATAGCCTCTTCAGTGCCCTTTATTTGACTGAATTTTCTCTCACTAGGACACCTTTAAAGATAAACAAATTTTAAGAGTTGTCATTTACTTTTATACAGCTTCTACAAATTATTCTCATGAAAGCTTATTTTTCTATCCACTTCATATTAATCTTTGCAGAAATACTTCCTGTTGGGAGATAGAGAAAACCAAATAGATGGTGAGATGATTAAAAGTCAGTCACTGGCTTTGAAATTTCATATTGTAGCACTTTAAAAAACAAAGTATACAGAAATTCAAACCAATAATAATGTATATCTCAGAAATATTTTACGCCAAAAAAGGGTCATTTTAAATAAATTGTGTCTTTTAAACAGATCTACATTTGTTGTGGGGTAAGTTGCTTATGATTATACAAGAGGACTTAACAGAAAATTTAACATATACACTTACTGGGAAAGACAGTGAAGTAGATAAAATATTAATAAAATCCTAGTACGCGTTCAATGTAATTATCTTGAAAGAGTGAAGTTAGAGTGTGTTGCCACTACATTTTTATTAATATATACATTTTATTTGTTATGTAAATATCTTAAATATATGATATTTTAATAAAAATTGTTAGAAGACATTTTTGAGAAAAAAAACATCAAAAAATTTTCCATGTAAAGAGTGTTATTTTGAAAATGTTTGTGTCACATCTATCCGTGTTATGCTAGAAGAATAACTGTTTATATGAATTGTATACTATATGTGAATTTGTCATGGGTAGAGAAAGTTGTGTGAATGTAATCACATCAGATTTTTTTTAAGTTGCTTCTGCAGAAGCAGTAAATAAAAAACTTTTACTTTCTGTACTACATACCTAAAGTAGAGCAAGTATTGCATTTCACCCAAAAATTCAATAACATTTCACTGAAAATACACGTTTTGAGACGCCCTGTAGAAAAAAAAATCAGTTTTGGAAAAAAGTGTGTGCCCTGCTCTGCATAACTCAAAGAGAGAAATAGGTTAATACCAAGCTTGAGTATCTTCCAGGGACGCAACATGAAAATGCTTTTGTAAAATACCACATGGTTGACATATAAAAAATCAGTTTTGGAAAAAAGTGTGTGCCCTGCTCTGCATAACTCAAAGAGAGAAATAGGTTAATACCAAGCTTGAGTATCTTCCAGGGACGCAACATGAAAATGCTTTTGTAAAATACCACATGGTTGACATATAAAAAATCAGTTTTGGAAAAAAGTGTGTGCCCTGCTCTGCATAACTCAGAGAGAGAAATAGGTTAATACCAAGCTTGAGTATCTTCCAGGGACGCAACATGAAAATGCTTTTGTAAAATACCACATGGTTGACATATAAAAAATCAGTTTTGGAAAAAAGTGTGTGCCCTGCTCTGCATAACTCAAAGAGAGAAATAGGTTAATACCAAGCTTGAGTATCTTCCAGGGACGCAACATGAAAATAAGGATAAGCTATGAACTCATTCATCCTGAATCAATTTTAAGCAATTGGTAAACCATAAGAGACAGACAAAATCTTATTACATCTCATTAAAGCACACAATTTACATAAAATAAAATCATTTTCAAGATACTCTTTGTTATTGGTTTCAATCTTCAAACTCTTGACCATGCAAAGCAACCAGCTCTTAAGTCTACTGTTTTCCCATTGCACATACAAGGAAATATGTAATAAAAGCAAATGTTTAGAATGACGACATGAAGTGGGTAGAAGAATAAGCTTCCGTAATTGAAGAATGGGTACAGAAAGTCATATGAATACAATAGATCAAATGGACAGAGAATAAAGTGAAATGGTGTTGTTACCAGCATCGTCATTCCAGGACAAGTTCTGATCCTGGTCCACGGGAAGTTTCTCTCCTGTAAGGAGTTTGTAGTATCCTCGTAACACCAACACAAACTCTTCTGCATCTCTGTCCTCCATGTTTAGCACCAAATCCTGAATCACATAATGCACACACATTCTTTCTTTGTTAAATATACACTTTAGCATCGTTATTCCAGTACTGGCCTAATATTGTTCCTTCCTTGGGCCTATCTCAAAGACAAATACAATAATAAGTATTTGCTATCCTGAGCATTACCTCACAAAAGTGTTTTAAAAGAACTCTCCTCAGACCAGATCAAATCAAAAGTGGTTTGAGAATGTTCTGAGTGCCCTATCATCTCACAACAGGTTTGAAATGTGGTGGGTGCCGGGGCATCAGGGCATCTAGGCTGATTGGCTAGATAAAAGAGGTACTGAGATACCCTATGTTGGTCGTCAATTAGTACATGTACTGCCAAAATCTCAGTAAAACCATGGATTAAGGAAAAATACCTACTCAGGTGCCAAACATATCCTGGACAAAGACAAGCCGATTGGCTAGAACAGGAATAAAGAAACTAGTTCAATTAACCTTTTCACTGCTGACATATCGTTACCTGGACAAGCCTCTCCTTTGTAACTTATTTTCAGATAAATTCAAAATTCTAAAAATAGAATTCCAAGCAAAACTATTGTAAATTATATAGAATCTCAGTCCTAGAAAACCCAGATTGTCATAACTGTCACTTTGAAACACTCACAACACATAAGAGCCACTAATATCATCAACTTTTTCTGTCTTGTATTATTGTACTACTTGCAGAATAAATATATTCTTCACATCACTTTAAAATTAGGATTGTCCAAACAAGAACCCCCAAAATATACGTTAAAAAATAATTTAAAAAATCATTTCAGGCTGTACTTTTGCATGTTTTTCACACAATTCTTTGCAGAGCAACTCTGAAATTTAAAACTGTATGATACTTTTTGAAACAGGGTTGTACACACAAGCCAATGTTACAATTGGCACTATGTACCTGCTTTCTCTGCTAAAGATGGCACTGCCTGGTGGGATATGCTATCTTTGGGGTGGGTGGTACAATAAAAGGAAAATGTCAACTGCAAAGGTTGCCCACCTGCTGATAATGGTCTTCCTGATGTAGAGGTGTGTGATATTCCTGGAAAATTTCTGTATTGAGTAAAATTTGGAATTCAGCCAATGGAATGTTCTTGCCAGTTTTACATTAAACAATGTCTGTGAATTTAGAATTACAATGTCTAAAAGGTGAAAGAAGAATTTGCATCCATAAATAAAACTCAATTTATTTAAATTTCACTTTGCATCACTTCTGACCTGTTCATCTCCCTCAATGCCAGCAGATTGTTAGTAGTCTAGATTCCACTTCTCCTCTTTTGAGCTTGGAGGTCATCTTCCTGTTTTTCTGCATTGTTGTTGTGAAGCCAATCATAAAGGAGAGCACTGAAATACCAGATATCCAGCCAAACACCGTGCTCTTTATGCAGACATTTGTTAATGAATGCCTGGACTACTGCTACTAAAACCCCAAATTCCCAGTCTGAAATTATGTCTGAGTTGCCCCTGTGTACATTATACAGTTAAAAACACCCCATTTCAGTGTCACACTTCACAAACAATTTTATTCCAAATCTATGTTGTACTGCAAAAATTGGAGGTGTCCTTGAAAAGTACAAGACTCTCGTCAATGCAAATATCACGAAAGCGGGTGAACACTTCACTGAATACATTTCTCAGTTTCATTTACAAACTGAACTTGGTTTTCATTGTCACTGAAATGAAGCACACACAAGGATGTGTTTGGACCAGCTTTCTGCAATTGTTAATTTTTTCACCGTGGTCATAAGCAGTGTTACAAAACAAAAAAAACTGTCGTCGAGCTGGGAGATGGTTCCACTTTCTGATTGAGAAAGTTATAATATTTATTTGTTTTCGTCAGCAATATACTGCACTGTGTCCTTGCTTGAGCAGCTGTGTTGTCATCATCTGATGCTAATTTAACATCGTGCACCGCTTCAACAAGATATTTTTACTATTTTGGAATACCCTGATTACATCATGCCGATCAGGTGATTAATGGTACTCGGAAGTACATGATGCTGTCGCCCTCCTTCAGAGGGCATAACCGTACAGTGACAGCGGAAAAGTAGTTCCCAACGATGAGACTACACACCCACAATGTTCAAAAGCCTGACAATTTCAGACATTCAAAGTTGCACCCAAGATAACTCATCCATAGCAGTGAGAAGGTTAATTTCTGAACATGGTCACTTCAAGAAAAATCTATGTAAAGTAGGCCTCTACAAAGAGGATGAGGAAACTGTCTCGCACAACCTCTTTGACTGCCCATTCCTAGCAAGAAAGAGACTTGCTCTTTCCATAACCAGAGAAGATTTAGGAAAGGATGTTGACATTGGAACCAGGATACTGCAAGAAACAATGGGGTTGTACAATATGCCTTTTAGGCTGACATGTGGGAGGTCAATACGCCCCCGTCATCTATTGCATGATGTTGAGAAGTTATTTCTGCTATCACTGTTACACAACTGGTTGTGGCAGTGTAATAAGTGAATGTGAGAGGATAACTGGGATGAAAATGAGTGCAAACACACGAGAAATGACGATGGTATGTCCCCGTTGCTCCATAACAACACTTCTTTACGAGTTTTTTCTAAAGGAAGTTTAATAAAAACTAGATACAGTATATGGGCTCATCCAGTCTTTGGTGGGTCTGAGATGATGTTAAACTCTATGAGAATAACAGGTTTAAGCCCTGTTCCCATTCCGTTTACAAGAAACACCCTTCCAGTTATTAAATTGAATACAGATTAGCTCTGAAGAGCGACAAGAGAAGATACTATTTCAGCATGGTGGGTGAAGTCACAATCTTCTCTCTTCAGCTGGAACTGGTGAGACAAAGAAAGGGAAAGCACTAGAGAGAATCTGTTGGACAACGAGAAGAAGGCGAGCGGGGTTCTGTAACTGTTTATCTGCTCACATACTATCGATTGTTTACTACGAAATGTGTTTATGTGTGCAAATGAACCACCCATGCTGCCAGATCTGATACTAGTAGAACAGCAACCGCCGTAATAGGTGTTAACGCATTGGCTCTTGCCATAGGTGAGTACTTGACAACACTGTGTAGTAGTTTATAACCTCCTAACATGCTTATCGTATCCACACGGCGAGCGTAAATATGATACGGACGCAGGAAAGTGTTGATGTTACACATTCCTCTCGCTTGCCTTCTTCTCGTGGTCATACAGTACAAGGCCAAACAACCCTAGTGAGTTAGGGCACATGCACAACTGAGTCCAGGTAACCTTTGAGCATCACTTGTAAAATTTACATCATCTTGGTTTTGTCTGTAAACAATTATCAATACTGAACGGCTCTTTCTTGTTATATACTGAGTGGCCAAAAGTCACTGGCGTAATGTAATATCTGTTACAGACACATGTCGCGAGTTAACTGACTTTGAACGTGGGATCATAATCGGTGCATGTCAGAAGGAAGCTTGTTAATTCTTAAACATTCTCAGATTTTACTAAAATTTTGATTGCTTAATGTTTTGTGCCAAAGGAAATTTAATAAGGAAAGAAGACATATTTCAAAGTATATTAAATAGTAATTGTCACAATCTTAACACACACGTGCAAGTTAGACGAGTTAAAATGTATTCATCTTTGTAAATTCTCCTTCCAATAGATGTTTAGGGGCCTTGACTTGACAAAATAAGATCCATTTGTCTGGGCAGATAACGATAGTTCCAAAGAACTAGAACTATGCCTAGCATGTACAAGTAAAACAAAACCAAATGTTGCACAGTTCAGAGTGAAGATGAGAAAAAGCTAAATGAAGTAAAGGTACCTTTTCGTCCGAAATGCTGACTCGTACACACCGAGAGAGTTCGTCCTCGCGCTTTACAGTGACTAGATTCAAACGTTCGATGTCAGCAAGAGGTACAGGCACACTGTTTCTGAGGCCCTCTATCTGGCTGATACCAAACTTGGGACTGACCAGAATCACTCGCTCCACGTTGCTGTCCCTGATGTTTGTCGAGAAGCATTTGGCTCCATACGATGGCAACTCGCTGATGATATTCAGGTAGTACAATTTGGCTTGTAAGCTGGTGAGGCTCTTCTGACCAGTTGGTGATAAGTTGTGATTCAACTTCAGGAAGTGGCCAATGAGCTTCCTCAACTCCTTGCGCTTCATTGTGTTCATCAGCGACACTGGCACAAATCGCTCCAAACCAAATTCCCTCCTGTTCACAATATCATCATTTCACTGTTATACACAACATTAACCCTTCAATAGTGATAAAAACAAGGCAATATTGGGGTAGATTGAACAACTTTAAGAAATGACATTAAGGGCTGCAGCAAATACTATCACATACATGAATATTCTCAGACTAAATTATGGAAAATTAATTTACACTCACATACCAAATTACTGACGGGATTACGAGGATCTATTGTACCCATAATCTTCTTCTTTCCTGATTACCTATAGTGTCATCTTGTGTGGGGTTGGCGAATTTGAGATTAAACTACCATCTACTGGAATTTTCAGAGTTTATAATTTGCTGCTCAAAGCTTTTGATATATGTTCTTTCCCAAAAGTTGGAGCAGATTATGGAGAATGAAAATGAACGAGTAGGAAAACTCATTTACAGTCTTCACTTAAGTAAAATTACCTGGACATGTCAGCTGCTGGCTGGTGGTTGTTTGATCATCCTGTGGTGGTCTTCTGCTGGGATATTCATTATCTGTTTACCCTCCTCTTACAAGCGGGTGCCTGGGGTCAGGAGCAGACACTCAGCAACCAGGATGGATGATCAGCCCGATGCCTGGTATGGGATGAAGGAAGTAGATGAAACGAAATGTTGGTGAAATGGATGAAAGAAAAGATGATGGAGCACTTGGTGGAATGAATGGCGGGGGAAACCAGAGAAAACACGCCCAGACGCCGCTTCGTCCATCACAAATCCCACATGCAGGTCCCTGGGATTGAACCCGGGCCGCCTCGGTGGGAGGCGAGCGGTCTAACCACTCGCCACGGCGCCACCTCATTGCAATATTCTTGTTCTTCCAAATGTAGATTTTCTCCCAAGCGGATAGTTCATTAGGTTTTGAGACTTCTTTTAACAGTTTGACATCCGGGTCTATTTCGTGGTTTTTCTCCCAAAAATGATTCACAACAGCAGATTTTTCAATTTGTTTTTGGTGAATGAAATACATTGGGAAAACCAAAAGAAGTATTGAAACGCACAGAAAAGAACACTTTAGGAAAACACACTGACAACCACATCATTCAATTCATTTTCCATAATTTAATTATTTGCTTCATTGCATGCAAGTATCAATGATTTTAAATTTTCTTGCTTGTTTATAGAAATGAACAAAAAATAAAGTTTTGGAAAAAACAAATGAAGCCTTAAAAGCAGCAATTAGAAATTACTGTACAACAAATGAAAGTACACATAATTCTTTACTAAAATAAACATCTCGTTTGGTCTGATAGCTTAAATGAAAAATAAATGTATGATTTCTTACATTCATACAACTTTCTCTACCCACTCCTCTAGAAACTATTCTTACAAAAGCTAATTTTTCTGCCTACTTCATTTAATTGAGAAATTGTTTCATTAGACTTTAACACAGTACATTCTCTCTATCTCTTATGGTTTGCCAGTTATACAAAATTAGTTTGAAACAAGAGGCCTGATTCACAAAATATTTTATGATATACATTTAATTTAATCACACAAGAAGTATTTTGGAGACTCATAACTAACTTTTAAACACTTTTCTAACACTCTTGGTGTTGTACTGCCCTCCCCTTAATTGGCTGGCATCACCAAAGGCCAAATTATCTGGTATCTATTGTGATGCTCAAGGTTGGGAGTGCTATTAGCAGAATTTCCTGGAAGTTTCTCTCCTCCCCGCCTCCAGAACATGGGTTGAGATAGTTCTGTGGAAGATTCCACTGGCTATATAAGTGAGTGTTCTTGCAAGAAGAGTCAGTCAGCAACTCGGCTCCTGTGAAGAGAGATTGAACAAGTCTTGTGTGAGTGAACCGTCTGGAAAAATTGGCTATGTCAAGAAGGAAACTGAAGTGGTTCACATTAGTGAAAAGACAGCGTGAACTAGATGAAAGCAGTGAAGTGACATTGACAACATCACAATATCAACTTGATTATGATAAAATATACATTGGAAAAAGCAAAGAAGTTTCGAGGTCGGGATGAAAGAACAAGTTTGCTGTAGCACATCACTTTTCATCCTTAAACAAAGCATTACAACTAAGTAAGTTGGGAGAACATCTTTATCATCAAGAAGAACAGAGGGCAGCACAACACCACAGCAATGCCAGGCAACTGCATCTCCACAAACAAGCCTTAATCAAAATTGTTACAGCCATCTTTGACAAAATAAAAACAATTGCATGGAGAACCTATCCAACATTTCATTTTTATTTTCTCCACTACAGTAACTATTATATTAACCCCAAAAGTTGATACAAAGTGTTGATCAGAAATACATGTTTTGAGATCCCTTCAATAAAGCATTAAAAAAAGTCAATGTGTATATCCGACAACAGCGTAACTGAAAAGCCAAAGCTTGGTATTTAAGTTCTGTATCTCCCAGAATGTGACACAAAGATTTTCAAGAAACTTGTCCCCCCCAAACTGCTCTTTACATGGTAAAATATTCATTATTTTTTATTTTTTCAAAAATCATTCAACCAATTTTGATTAAAATACCTTATGTTTATAATATTTTCATGAACTAATGAAATGAATATCTAAAAATTTCTGGGGAAAAAAAGGTGTTCATTCTGAAATCTTTTGTATAACTGGTAAACCATAAGAGATAGAATTACACTAAAACTGTAGATCTCATTAGAACACAAAATTAATGTAAAACATTTTTAAGGAGTTAACATTTTCAAGATATTCTTTGTTATTGGTTTCAACTTTCACATACTTCTGATGGTTGTGCAAAAAGCATGAAATTTCAAAGCCATCACAGAGTGAGCTGCTCTTTAAAAATCTGAGTATCCCTTTAGCCTGGCTGTACCCATAACAAAACATGTAATGACAGTTTATCTCGATTAACAAGAAGAATAAGCTTTCGTAGAAGAGTAGTCGTCAGATTTGTTGACACACAATTTGTTTTTCAACATAACTTTGTAATACTGGTGAAATATTTTATATATCATTTTCTGTTTTCTGTTGTATTCAGTCTAGTAGTGTCCTACAGGGGCGTTTGGAAATGAGAGTAGTTTATTCAACATACTCCCCATACACCTTCATGGGAGTTGCCTGTTGTTACCTCATAGTGTTGAATGTGGCATAATCAGATGGAGTGTTGCACAACAATGATCCCCAGTGATGTCAAAGGTGGATGAGCACTTTGCCTGTTGCCACTGCTAAATCTAAGGTTTAAAAAGGGAAGATCAATCAATGTTAAGAAAATTTGGAAACAATTTACATACCATTCAAAAGAGCACACTGAAATATGTAAAACCCTGGAATATTACATCCTATTGTGCATTTATATAGGAGTTACAGGGCAATAAAGATGTGCTGTGGGGGTCGTAAGTGTTCAATCAGAGTGAGTCTTCTGAACTGCTTGTGCAATGTAATAGAAAGTGGGTGGGCAAGAGACACTGACCAAGTGCAGTGAACCTTGTATGCCTGTTAAACTACATATTGACTTCTTTTAAATCATACTAACCTACGGTTGTATTGTAATCACATGAGGTATAAAAATATTCAAGGTAAACATTTAAACACTAAACATATGAGCATGTACTGATTAAACAATTCTGTACTCACCAACAATGTGGCAGTCCTGTTTAATCCCCTTTAACATATTCAATCTGCTCTGAATAATAATGGAAATTAAGAAAAAAATGTTTGAAAGAGAATAGCTTGTTGCCTCAGCTACATTTGAGTGCCGCCAGCTGATCACAATTATTATTCCTAATACAATAGTCTGTACTGTTTTCAAAAGTTTCACCCATGTCATTTCAAGTTCACATCAATATTATTTAACACAACAAAATCACAGTCCATTGTTTCAAACATTTGAAAAAAAAATGCCTGTCTAACAGTTGTAATTCAGAATTGTTTTTGCTGGAACGATTTGCACTTTTAGCTTTTCAAGTTCATACTCATTTAATGAAAGTACTTCATGCATTAAATTATTATCTTTGTAAGGTGTCCAGGAATCCAACGCAAACAATCCAATGGACCAGTGTGAGATAAAAATGTTAACTCCACTAATATATGCACTGCACAATTAAATTAGGAGCTTTAAACATATTCTGCTGGAGAGCTTGACTCCTGCAGCACGATAAACAGACACATCCCATGCATGATACAATTGGCATAACCTCATACCACAGTGACCAGAAACACTGTCACTTCTTCTTGTCCTCTTGTGACAAACTATGTCATTTTTTGTGATTCTATGTGACAATAGTATCTTGAAATTGCATACCCATATTGATTTGGCTTCCTCACAGACCGATTTTTGTAAGTTCATATCAAGTTGTTTGCGCAAGGATCCATAAATTTTGTACACATCAACTCGTAAAACTGCTTATATTTATCTGTGTCTTTTAAACTAAAAGATGCGTTGCCAATAGAATATGCTTTTGCAGTATCTTCCTTAAAATGGTACAATTGAGGATAAGTGAGGAAAGGTTTGCTTCCTTGCACTCAACAATGTGTTTATAAAATCTCTTTTTTCTTCCAATAACCATTCTACTCTGTGGACCTTATGGTATTGAAGTAGAGTCTTCTGATGGAGATTTGTATTCATCGAACACTAACATGGTTTCAGATACTGGTTCGCATTCATTAATATCTAATATATTATTTCTGTACCAGATTGTAATATATCCACTAAATACTGAAACATCCTCTCATCTTCTTTGGTTAAAACAGAGAGCTGGAAATTATTTTCTTTAAAGTGATTATATAATGCATTCACTTCATTAAGAAGGTTCATTTTTATAGGCAGAAGTTTGCTGCAGAACGCCTGTACACAACTCACAGTGACAAGTTCACTGCTCTCTCTCTCTTGCCCACTTCCTGTTACATTGCGCCAGCAGTTCAAGTTCATCACTCTAATCGAACCCTCATGACCCCCACCCGCACATCTTTACTACACTTTAACTTATATATAAGATGTAATTCTTGAGATTTTACATATTTCAGTGTGTTCTTTCGGATGGTGTTTCAGGTTTTCTTTACATTGATTGATGTTGCCTTTAAATCATATAAGGGTGTCAGAGTACATACTACTGTTGACAAGTGTTGGATTGGTGTTTCTTCTCTAGTGTATGGTAGTGCTGACACAACGATTCATCACTAGTTTCTCCAAGATGACAGACTTCAACTCTGTTCTCCTTCTGAACCTGTGTCAATATGCACACACCTTTTTCATATCCAAATCATCATGGTGTGCCAGAAACCACGATGTTGACAGATGACCACTGGTGAAGCCAGTGATCCAGTTGTGCAGAAGCTTCTTGACCAAATATCACCGTTTTGATTCCTTCCTGCAGTCCATCTCTTTCTCCACTTAACTTTGTTCACAATTGCCATGCATGTGTACTAGTACTCATCCTTGAGAGGACAATCCCGTAGATTGAGTGGTATTTCCAAATATCCCTCCGTTATGATCAAATGAACCCTTACCCTTTTTGGGACCTCAAAACACTTACAGTAAAATCTTGATAATTTTACGGCAGACTACAATACTTCCTCTACATATCATGTGACACATTACTTACTCAATTGCTTTAACAGTTACTTTGCCCTGCATGTTGTTAGAGATGGCATGCTGGTGTATGTGCAGTGCTGCCAACCTAAGTGCTATGTCATACTTCAGTTCTGGAGCATACCTTTCCTGAACTACGTCATTACAACACTGTAACAGAAACAACATTTGAAGTATGACAGCACACATTAACATGAGAATAGTGATGATATCAGTAAATGCTCACCTGCATATAGAGGTACTCGAATGAAACCAGATCTCTCTGCGCCAGCTCACATGCATCCTTAGGCACAAAGGCAACTCTGAAGAGACAACGCAGATTGTGGGACCCAGGCCGTGCTGCTATCTGTCCAACAATACAAATGCTCCATTAGTGGTCACCTCGACACACAATAGAAACACAGGATGAGGGGGCTTAACTCACCCTCGTCAGGGACTCCTGTGGATCCAAAAGAGTGAGTTTGTTCCTCCGCAGACTCTTCACATGCTCTACAACCAATGAAAAGTGCTCCATGGTCTTAATGCACAGTTTCTGTTGTAGTGACTCCATCACGTCTCGCACCAATGTAGTCGAGTCGTACTTGAATGATTTGGTTTGTCCGTTTTCCAAGAACACCTTCAGAACATTTGGCATGAAGGGAACAGAAGAGTCCCCCATGGAGAATGCTGACGGCTGCACAAACAGAAACTACAACTTGCATCTACATTATCATACTGTTCATCTACTTCCTTCTACAAATAGACACAGTTGGCTTGTACTGACCAATTCCAAAAATAATACTCTGATGGTATTGCAATACAACAAATGTGTACAGCGGACTGGCATTAACCTAGGGAGTTGTTGAGAAATAAACACAGAGGGTTTTTGAATTAATGCCGTGGCATATGTCAACAAACTTCATAGCACTGATACTATACCCTAATGTGATCTCAGTAACACAGTCCCTATAACAAGGGCTTCTTGAAACCATAAAAAGAAAGTACCCAGCCTTCTTTAGATGTGGATGTGGTTGAAGGGATAGGCATAACGGAAGCTCCGAAAAAATAACAGTAAAAGAAGTTGAAGTGGTTTAATGTTATATTTAATTTGTTTATTGAGCCCCACATTTGGGAGCCAATTTGCGATGATAACTTTATAATGTTATTTGTGTATGTGCGTTTACTTCATGTGGTGAAGCCATTTTGTGACGTGATTCTTTGTTAGGTTTGTAGCTCCATCTGGTGTTAGCAATTTGCAGCAGTATTAGTTTTTGTTTGAAAGAATGCTACTTTTATTTTATTTAATTTTGTTTCACTGTCCTCCGGCTAGCTATGATCTTTTGGTCAAGCACTTCTCTTTATACAGGTTGTGTAAATGGAAAGGAATCTTTTATCCAAAGATAACACTGATTAAGGAATTTGTTTTACACTTTTATTGTCGAACACATTTACTATCACATTTACACATTGATCTTGACACTCGCCAAACTGAAACTGTTATAATAACTTCATTACTGATAATTCTTAATTCGCGTACTTCAACTTTTTGTATAATTAACTTTATCACACTTGAGATTATTCATAACTGTGTTACGCGTAACCTGCAAATTGATATCCGACGTGTGCCGTACAAATACTTTCGACAAACTGACTGACTGAAGGCAATGTGTACTTTACAAATACTTTCGATGAACTGTAGCGAAGACGACGTGTAATGTAAAAAGAATTTTGATGAACTGGGAGCGATCTACCTCTAACCTACTCTTTTTATACTCCTTCATCCGGATATGCCTAAAGATTATAAATGAGCTGCAATTGGCTAGTAAAACGCACCAACATTAGCGTCTATTTTTATATCCAATGAAAATTATGAATACATATGCTCTAGGGAAATGTTCCAGCAAATTCTAAAAGAAAAACGCGCCAATATTACATAATTTCCTCGTCTCTAATAATGATAAACAGCTCACCCCCTCGCTGCATTATTGCACGCTATTATTGTCAGTTTCAGTAAGGCAGTATAAACTTACTTCCCAACAATAATTACAATCAACAAACATCTCAAATCAATGTCACATAAAAATGCATATTCATACTATAATCACTCTTTACATTTAAATAATTTGTGATACAAATTACTGCATCAAAGTCTCATATTGGAGACAGCACGGGATTAAGTTAAGAACTCAACGATTGTGGAGAAAGTTATTTGACTTCGAGAAATAAACAAAATAAAAACCAACTTTAGCATGTTCTAATAGGCTATTGATGGAAACACCTCAGTTGTGCTGGCGATACTATTCTCAAAAATATGGCCCTCTGAGGTGATCAAAGCTGCTACTGCTACTACAGAATACATTCATTGGGTAAGACCTTAACCCAAAAAGGCAAAAAAAATTTTTTCGAAAAGTCACATTTTCATTAATATTCTAATTTTTTTATCGTTCAATTAAACTCTATAAAGCATTCAATGTAAAGCAATTAAGTTCTAATATATCATTACTATACAGATAAGTAGTTTTCACAATTTAAACCTATTAGCACATTGCCTCGATATTACTGAGTTTTTCCATACCTGAGGTAGTCTCAACCACAATTGCTCACATAATCACGAGTCCACCAATAATGATGCTAGACATTGCAAATGTCCTGAATCCAGTAGAGGGCAACATCCATTAAATATCATCCCACCAATCAGATTTAATTATGCTATGCAACTCTTGCAATACAATACAACATGTTAATCACTTCAGGTGCCGTTTTGCAACCTATAATAATTCACAATAATGGAAACGGATACAATAACGCTTAACTAAAGTAATGTTGCATATAAATTATTAACATAAGTTAATCAGCCGTATATATAGATGTACTGCTGCACAAATACACAAGAAAAGTCATCTCTCAATACAGAACAGATAATCAGGCAAATATCAGTGGACCAAGAGTATCCTGCTGTTATGTGCACATGTGACAGAACCAAGGTCAGGAAGTAACAGTGTACCAACAATATCTTGCTGTAATGTGGACATGTGACAGAACCAAGGTCAGGAAGTAACACTGGACCAACAATATCTTGCTGTTACGTGGACATGTGACAGAACCAAGGTCAGGAAGTAACACTGGACCAACAATATCTTGCTGTTATGTGGACATGTGACAGAACCAAGGTCAGGAAGTAACACTGGACCAACAATATCTTGCTGTTATGTGGACATGTGACAGAACCAAGGTCAGGAAGTAACACTGGACCAACAATATCTTGCTGTTATGTGGACATGTGACAGAACCAAGGTCAGGAAGTAACACTGGACCAACAATATCTTGCTGTTATGTGGACATGTGACAGAACCAAGGTCAGGAAGTAACACTGGACCAACGATATCTTGCTGTTATGTGGACATGTGACAGAACCAAGGTCAGGAAGTAACAGTGGTACAACACTATCCTGCTGTTATGTCCACATGTGACAGAACCATGGTCAGGAAGTAACACTGGACCAACAATATCTTGCTGTTATCTGGACATGTGACAGAACCAAGGTCAGGAAGTAACAGTGCCCAAAAGTTTCCTGTTGTTATGTGGACATGTGACAGAACCAAGGTCAGGAAGTAACACTGGACCAACAATATCTTGCTGTTATCTGGACATGTGACAGAACCAAGGTCAGGAAGTAACAGTAGACCAAACGTTTCCTGTTGTTATGTGGACATGTGACAGAACCATGGTCAGGAAGTAACACTGGACCAACAATATCTTGCTGTTATCTGGACATGTGACAGAACCAAGGTCAGGAAGTAACAGTGCCCAAAAGTTTCCTGTAAAAGTTTCCAGGAAGTAAATGTGGACCAACAGTATCCTGCTGTTATATGGAAATGTGACAGAACCAAGTTCAGGAAGTAAATGTGGACCAACAGTATCCTGCTGTTATGTGGACATGTGACAGAACCAAGTTCAGGAAGTAACAGTAGACCAACAGTATTCTGCTGTTATGTGGACAAGTGACAGAACCAAGGTCAGGAAGTAACAGTAGACCAAAAGTTTCCTGTTTTTTATGTGGACATGTGACAGAACCAAGGTCAGGAAGTAACAGTAGACCAACAGTATTCTGCTGTTATGTGGACAAGTGACAGAACCAAGGTCAGAAGTAACAGTAGACCAACAGTATTCTGCTGTTATGTGGACAAGTGACAGAACCAAGGTCAGGAAGTAACAGTAGACCAACAGTATTCTGCTGTTATGTGGACAAGTGACAGAACCATGGTCAGGAAGTAACACTGGACCAACAATATCTTGCTGTTATCTGGACATGTGACAGAACCAAGGTCAGGAAGTAACAGTAGACCAAAAGTTTCCTGTTGTTATGTGGACATGTGACAGAACCAAGGTCAGGAAGTAACAGTAGACCAACAGTATCCTGCTGTTATGTGCACATGTGAAAGAACCAAGGTCAGGACGTAACACTGGACCAACAATATCTTGCTGTTATGTGGACATGTGACAGAACCAAGGTCAGGAAGTAACAGTAGACCAAAAGTTTCCTGTTGTTATATGGACATGAAACAGAACCAAGGTCAGGAAGTAACAGTAGACCAACAATATCTTGCTGTTATGTGGACTAGTGACAGAACCAAGGTCAGGAAGTAACAGTAGACCAAAAGTTTCCTGTTGTTATATGGACATGTGACAGAACCAAGGTCAGGAAGTACCAGTACACCAATAATATCTTGCTGTTATGTGGACATGTGACAGAACCAAGGTCAGGAAGTAACAGTAGAACAACAATATCTTGCTGTTATGTGGACATGTGACAGAACCATGTCAGGAAGTAACAGTAGGCCAAGAGTACCGTGCTGTTATGTGGACATGTGACAGCACCATGTCAGGAAGTACCAGTACACCAACAATATCTTGCTGTTATGTGGACATGTGACAGAACCAAGGTCAGGAAGTAACAGTACACCAACAATATCTTGCTGTTATGTGGACATGTGACAGAACCAAGGCCAGGAAGTAACAGTAGACCAACAATATCTTGCTGTTATGTGGACATGTGACAGAACCATGTCAGGAAGTAACAGTAGGCCAAGAGTATCGTGCTGTTATGTGGACATGTGATAGCACCATGTCAGGAAGTAAGAACGGACCAAGAGTGTCCTCCTGTTATTTGGACATGTGACTTAACCATGTCAGGAAGTAAGAACGGACCAAGAGTATCCTGCTGTTATGTGAACATAAGACAGAAAAAGGCCAGGAAGTAACAGTGGACCAAGTGTATCCTGCTGTTATGTGGACATGTGAAAGAACCAAGGTCAGGAAGTAAATGTGGCCAACAGTATCGTGCTGTTATGTGGACATGTGGCAGAATCAAGTTCAGGAAGTAAATGTGGGCCAACAGTATCCTGCTGTTATGTGGACATGTGACAGAACCAAGTTCAGGAAGTAAATGTGGACCAACAGTATCCTGCTGTTATATGGACATGTGACAGAACCAAGTTCAGGAAGTAAATGTGGACCAACAGTATCGTGCTGTTATGTGGACATGTGACAGAATCAAGTTCAGGAAGTAAATGTGGACCAACAGTATCCTGCTGTTATGTGGACATGTGACAGAACCAAGTTCAGGAAGTAAATGTGGACCAACAGTATCCTGATGTTATATGGACATGTGACAGAACCAAGTTCAGGAAGTAAATGTGGACCAACAGTATCGTGCTGTTATGTGGACATGTGACAGAACAAAGTTCAGGAAGTAAATGTGGACCAACAGTATCGTGCTGTTATGTGGACATGTGGCAGAATCAAGTACAGGAAGTAAATGTGGACCAACAGTATCCTGCTGTTATGTGGACATGTGACAGAACCAAGTTCAGGAAGTAAATGTGGACGAACAGTATCCTGCTGTTATGTGGACATGTGACAGAACCAAGTTCAGGAAGTAAATGTGGACCAACAGTATCCTGCTGTTATGTGGACATGTGACAGAACCAAGTTCAGGAAGTAAATGTGGACCAACAGTATCCTGCTGTTATGTGGACATGTGACAGAACCAAGTTCAGGAAGTAAATGTGGACCAACAGTATCCTGCTGTTATGTGGACATGTGACAGAACCAAGGAAAAGAAGTAAATGTGGACCAACAGTATCCTGCTGTTATGTGGACATGTGACAGAACCAAGTTCAGGAAGTAAATGTGGACCAACAGTATCCTGCTGTTATGTGGACATGTGACAGAACCAAGTTCAGGAAGTAAATGTGGACCAACAGTATCCTGCTGTTATGTGGACATGTGACAGAACCAAGTTCAGGAAGTAAATGTGGACCAACAGTATCCTGCTGTTATATGGACATGTAACAGAACCAAGGTCAGGAAGTAAATGTGGACCAACAGTATCCTGCTGTTATATGGAAATGTGACAGAACCAAGGTCAGGAAGTAACAACGCACCAACAGTATCCTGCTGTTATATGGACATGTGAAAGAACCAAGGTCAGGAAGTAATAACGCACCAACAGTATCCTGCTGCTATGTGGACATGTGAAACAACAAAGATCAGGAAGTAAAAGAGGATCAAGAGTATCCTGCTGTATTCTAGACATGTGACAGAATCAAAGTCAGGAAGTATCGGTGATCCAACCGTACCCTGCTGTTATGTGGACATGTGACAGAACCAAGGTCAGGAAGTAACAGTGGACCAACAGTACCCTGCTGTTATGTGGACATGTGACAGAAACAAGGCCAGGGAGTAACAGTGGACCAACAGTACCCTGCTGTTATGTGGACATGTGACAGAAACAAGGCCAGGGAGTAACAGTGGACCAACAGTACCCTGCTATTATGTGGACATGTGACAGAACTAAGGTCAGGAAGTAACAGTAGAGCAAGACTGTCATGCTTTTATGTCGACATGTGTCAGACCTAAGGTCTGGAAAGTAACAGTGGTACAACCCTATCCTGCTTCTATGTGGACATCTGACACAAACAAGGTCAGAAAGTAAAAGTGGACCAAGAGTATCCTGTTGTTATGTGGACATGTAACAGAACCAAGGCAGGAAGTAACAGTGGACCAAGAGTATCCTGCTGTTATGTGGACATGTGACACAACTAAGGTCAGTGAGTAACAGTGGACCAAGAGTATCCAACTGTTATGTGGACATGTGACACAACTAAGGTCAGTGAGTAACAGTGGACCAAGAGTATCCTGCTGTTATGTGGACATGTGACACAACTAAGGTCAGTGAGTAACAGTGGACCAAGAGTATCCTGCTGTTATGTGCACATGTGACACAACTAAGGTCAGTGAGTAACAGTGGACCAAGAGTATCCTGCTGTTATGTGGACATGTGACACAACTAAGGTCAGTGAGTAACAGTGGACCAAGAGTATCCAACTGTTATGTGGACATGTGACACAACTAAGGTCAGTGAGTAACAGTGGACCAAGAGTATCCTGCTGTTATGTGGACATGTGACACAACTAAGGTCAGTGAGTAACAGTGGACCAACAGTATCCTACTGTTATATGGACATGTGACAGAGCCAAGGTCAGGAAGCAACAGTGGCCCAAGAGTTTCCTGCTGTTATGTGGACATGTGACAGAACCAAGGTCAGGAAGCAACAGTGGCCCAAGAGTTTCCTGCTGTTATATGGACATGTGACAGAACCAAGGTCAGGAAGTAACAGTGGCCCAAGAGTTTCCTGCTGTTATATGGACATGTCACAGAACCAAGGTCAGGAAGTAACAGTGGCCCAAGAGTTTCCTGCTGTTATATGGACATGTCACAGAACCAAGGTCAGGAAGTAACAGTGGCCCAAGAGTTTCCTGCTGTTATGTGGACATGTGACAGAACCAAGGTCAGGAAGTAACAGTGGCCCAAGAGTTTCCTGCTGTTATGTGGATATGTGACAGAACCAAGGTCAGGAAGTAACAGTGCCCAAGAATTTCCTGCTGTTATATGGACATGTGACAGAACCAAGGTCAGGAAGTAACAGTGGCCCAAGAATTTCCTGCTGTTATGTGGACATGTGACAGAACCAAGTTCAGGAAGTAACAGGGGCCCAAGAATTTCCTGCTGTTATGTGGACATGTGACAGAACCAAGGTCAGGAAGTAACAGTGCCCAAGAGTTTCCTGCTGTTATATGGACATGTGACAGAACCAAGGTCAGGAAGTAACAGTGGCCCAAGAGTTTCCTGATGTTATGTGGACATGTGACAGAACCAAGGTCAGGAAGTAACAGTGCTCAAGAGTTTCCTGCTGTTATGTGGACATGTGACAGAACCAAGGTCAGGAAGTAACAGTGCCCAAGAGTTTCCTGCTGTTATATGCACATGTGACAGAACCAAGGTCAGGAAGTAACAGTGGCCCAAGAGTTTCCTGCTGTTATATGGACATGTAACAGAACCAAGGTCAGGAAGTAAATGTGGACCAACAGTATCCTGCTGTTATATGGAAATGTGACAGAACCAAGTTCAGGAAGTAAATGTGGACCAACAGTATCCTGCTGTTATGTGGACATGTGACAGAACCAAGTTCAGGAAGTAATAGTGGACCAACAGTATCCTGATGTTATATGGACATGTTGCAGAATCAAGTTCAGGAAGTAAATGTGGACCAACAGTATCCTGATGTTATATGGACATGTTGCAGAATCAAGTTCAGGAAGTAATAGTGGACCAACAGTATCCTGATGTTATATGGACATGTGGCAGAATCAAGTTCAGGAAGTAATAGTGGACCAACAGTATCCTGATGTTATGTTGACATGTTGCAGAATCAAGTTCAGGAAGTAATAGTGGACCAACAGTATTCTGATGTTATGTGGACACGTGGCAGAATCAAGTTCAGGAAGTAACAGTGGTCCAACAGTATCCTGATGTTATATGGACATGTTGCAGAATCAAGTTCAGGAAGTAACAGTGGTCCAACAGTATCCTGATGTTATATGGACATGTTGCAGAATCAAGTTCAGGAAGTAATAGTGGACCAACAGTATCCTGATGTTATATGGACATGTGGCAGAATAAAGTTCAGGAAGTAATAGTGGTCCAACAGTATCCTGATGTTATGTGGACATGTGACAGAATCAAGGTCAGGAAGTAATAGTGGACCAACAGTATCCTGATGTTATATGGACATGTTGCAGAATCAAGTTCAGGAAGTAACAGTGGTCCAACAGTATCCTGATGTTATGTGGACATGTGACAGAATCAAGGTCAGGAAGTAACAGTGGTCCAACAGTATCCTGCTGTTATGTGGACATGTGACAGAATCAAGGTCAGGAAGTAATAGTGGACCAACAGTATCCTGATGTTATGTGGACATGTGACAGAATCAAGGTCAGGAAGTAATAGTGGACCAACAGTATCCTGATGTTATGTGGACATGTGGCAGAATCAAGTTCAGGAAGTAACAGTGGTCCAACAGTATCCTGATGTTATGTGGACATGTGACAGAATCAAGGTCAGGAAGTAATAGAGGTCCAACAGTATCCTGATGTTATGTGGACATGTGACAGAATCAAGGTCAGGAAGTAAATGTGGACCAACAGTATCCTGATGTTATGTGGACATGTGACAGAATCAAGGTCAGGAAGTAATAGTGGACCAACAGTATCCTGATGTTATGTTGACATGTGACAGAACCAAGGTCAGATAGTAATAGTGGACCTAGAGTATCCTGCTGTTATATGGACATGTGACAGAATCAAGGTCAGGAAGTAATAGTGGACCAACAGTATCCTGATGTTATGTGGACATGTGGCAGAATCAAGGTCAGGAAGTAATAGTGGACCAACAGTATCCTGATGTTATGTGGACATGTGACAGAATCAAGGTCAGGAAGTAAATGTGGACCAACAGTATCCTGATGTTATGTGGACATGTGACAGAATCAAGGTCAGGAAGTAATAGTGGACCAACAGTATCCTGATGTTATGTGGACATGTGACAGAATCAAGGTCAGGAAGTAATAGTGGACCAACAGTATCCTGCTGTTATATGGACATGTGACAGAATCAAGGTCAGGAAGTGATAGTGGACCAACAGTATCCTGATGTTATGTGGACATGTGACAGAATCAAGGTCAGGAAGTAATAGTGGACCAACAGTATCCTGATTTTATGTGGACATGTGGCAGAATCAAGGTCAGGAAGTAAATGTGGACCAACAGTATCCTGATGTTATGTGGACATGTGGCAGAATCAAGGTCAAGGAAGTAATAGTGGACCAACAGTATCCTGATGTTATGTGGACATGTGACAGAATCAAGGTCAGGAAGTAATAGTGGACCAACAGTATCCTGATGTTATGTGGACATGTGACAGAATCAAGGTCACGAAGTAATAGTGGAGCAACAGTATCCTGATGTTATGTTGACATGTGACAGAACCAAGGTCAGATAGTAATAGTGGACCAAGAGTATCCTGCTGTTATATGGACATGTGACAGAATCAAGGTCAGGAAGTAATAGTGGACCAACAGTATCCTGATGTTATGTGGACATGTGGCAGAATCAAGGTCAGGAAGTAATAGTGGACCAACAGTATCCTGATGTTATGTGGACATGTGACAGAATCAAGGTCAGGAAGTAAATGTGGACCAACAGTATCCTGATGTTATGTGGACATGTGACAGAATCAAGGTCAGGAAGTAATAGTGGACCAACAGTATCCTGATGTTATGTGGACATGTGGCAGAATCAAGGTCAGGAAGTAATAGTGGACCAACAGTATCCTGATGTTATGTGGACATGTGACAGAATCAAGGTCAGGAAGTAATAGTGGACCAACAGTATCCTGCTGTTATATGGACATGTGACAGAATCAAGGTCAGGAAGTGATAGTGGACCAACAGTATCCTGATGTTATGTGGACATGTGACAGAATCAAGGTCAGGAAGTAATAGTGGACCAACAGTATCCTGATGTTATGTGGACATGTGGCAGAATCAAGGTCAGGAAGTAAATGTGGACCAACAGTATCCTGATGTTATGTGGACATGTGGCAGAATCAAGGTCAAGGAAGTAATAGTGGACCAACAGTATCCTGATGTTATGTGGACATCTGACAGAATCAAGGTCAGGAAGTAATAGTGGACCAACAGTATCCTGCTGTTATATGGACATGTGACAGAATCAAGGTCAGGAAGTAATAGTGGACCAACAGTATCCTGATGTTATGTGGACATGTGACAGAATCAAGGTCAGGAAGTAATAGTGGACCAACGGTATCCTGATGTTATGTGGACATGTGGCAGAATCAAGGTCAGGAAGTAAATGTGGACCAACAGTATCCTGATGTTATGTGGACATGTGGCAGAATCAAAGTCAGGAAGTAATAGTGGACCAACAGTATCCTGAAGTTATGTGGACATGTGACAGAATCAAGGTCAGGAAGTAAATGTGGACCAACAGTATCCTGATGTTATGTGGACATGTGACAGAATCAAGGTCAGGAAGTAAATGTGGACCAACAGTATCCTGATGTTATGTGGACATGTGACAGAACCAAGGTCAGGAAGTAATAGTGGACCAACAGTATCCTGATGTTATGTGGACATGTGACAGAACCAAGGTCAGGAAGTAATAGTGGACCAACAGTATCCTGATAATATATGGACATGTGACAGAACCAAGTTCAGGAAGTAAATGTGGACCAACAGTATCCTGATGTTATATGGACATGTGACAGAACCAAGTTCAGGAAGTAATAGTGGACCAACAGTATCCTGCTGTTATATGGACATGTGGCAGAACCAAGTTCAGGAAGTAAATGTGGACCAACAGTATCCTGCTGTTATGTGGACATGTGACAGAACCAAGGTCAGGAAGTAACAGTGGCCCAAGAGTTTCCTGCTGTTATATGGACATGTGGCAGAAACAAGGTCAGGAAGTAACAGTGACCCAAGAGTTACCTGCTGTTATATGGACATGTGACAGAACCAAGGTCAGGAAGTAAAAGTGACCCAAGAGTTACCTGCTGTTATATGGACATGTGACAGAATCAAGGTCAGGAAGTAACAGTGGTCCACGATAATCCTGTTGTTCTGTGAACATGTGACAGAATCAAGGTCAGGAAGTAAGTGGACCAACAGTATCCTGATGTTATGTGGACATGTGACAGAACCAAGGTCAGATAGTTATAGTGGACCAACAGTATCCTGATGTTATGTTGACATGCAACAGAACCAAGGTCAGATAGTAATAGTGGACCAACAGTATCCTGATGTTATATGGACATGTGACAGAACCAAGGTCAGATAGTAATAGTGGACCAACAGTATCCTGATGTTATGTTGACATGTGGCAGAACCAAGGTCAGATAGTAATAGTGGACCAACAGTATCCTGATGTTATGTTGACATGTGACAGAACCAAGGTCAGATAGTAATAGTGGACCAAGAGTATCCTGCTGTTATATGGACATGTGACAGAACCAAGGTCAGATAGTAATAGTGGACCAACAGTATCCTGATGTTATGTGGACATGTGGCAGAACCAAGGTCAGATAGTAATAGTGGACCGACAGTATCCTGATGTTATATGGACATGTGACAGAACCAAGGTCAGGAAGTAACAGTGGTCCAAGATAATCCTGTTGTTCTGTGAACATGTGACAGAATCAAGGTCAGGAAGTAAGTGGACCAACAGTATCCTGATGTGATGTGGACATGTGGCAGAACCAAGGTCAGATAGTAATAGTGGACCAAGAGTATCCTGATGTTATGTTGACATGTGACAGAACCAAGGTCAGATAGTAATAGTGGACCAACAGTATCCTGATGTTATGTGATGTGGCAGAACCAAGGTCAGATAGTAATAGTGGACCAACAGTATCCTGATGTTATATGGACATGTGACAGAACATAGGTCAGATAGTAATAGTGGACCAACAGTATCCTGATGTTATGTTGACATGTGACAGAACCAAGGTCAGATAGTAATAGTGGACCAACAGTATCCTGATGTTATATGGACATGTGACAGAACCAAGGTCAGATAGTAGTAGTGGACCAACAGTATCCTCATGTTATGTTGACATGTGACAGAACCAAGGTCAGATAGTAATAGTGGACCAAGAGTATCCTGCTGTTATGTGGACATGTGACAGAACCAAGGTCAGATAGTAATAGTGGACCAAGAGTATCCTGCTGTTATGTGGACATGTGGCAGAACCAAGGTCAGATAGTAATAGTGGACCAAGAGTATCCTGCTGTTATGTGGACATGTGGCAGAACCAAGGTCAGATAGTAATAGTGGACCAAGAGTATCCTGCTGTTATGTGGACATGTGGCAGAACCAAGGTCAGATAGTAATATTGGACCAAGAGTATCCTGCTGTTATGTTGACATGTGACAGAACCAAGGTCAGATAGTAATAGTGGACCAAGAGTATCCTGCTGTTATGTGGACATGTGACAGAACCAAGGTCAGATAGTAATAGTGGACCAAGAGTATCCTGCTGTTATGTGGACATGTGGCAGAACCAAGGTCAGATAGTAATAGTGGACCAAGAGTATCCTGCTGTTATGTTGACATGTGGCAGAACCAAGGTCAGATAGTAATAGTGGACCAAGAGTATCCTGCTGTTATGTTGTCATGTGACAGAACCAAGGTCAGATAGTAATAGTGGACCAAGAGTATCCTGCTGTTATGTGGACATGTGACAGAACCAAGGTCAGATAGTAATAGTGGACCAAGAGTATCCTGCTGTTATGTGGACATGTGGCAGAACCAAGGTCAGATAGTAATAGTGGACCAAGAGTATCCTGCTGTTATGTTGACATGTGGCAGAACCAAGGTCAGATAGTAATAGTGGACCAAGAGTATCCTGATGCTATGTTGACATGTGACAGAACCAAGGTCAGATAGTAATAGTGGACCAAGAGTATCCTGATGCTATGTTGTCATGTGACAGAACCAAGGTCATATAGTAATTTTGGACCAAGAGTATGCTGCTGTTATGTTGACATGTGGCAGAACCAAGGTCAGATAGTAATAGTGGACCAACAGTATCATGATGTTATGTTGACATGTGACAGAAACAAGGTCAGATAGTAATAGTGGACCAATAGTATCCTCATGTTATGTTGACATGTGACAGAACCAAGGTCAGATAGTAATAGTGGACCAACAGAATACTGATGTTATGCTGACATGTGACAGAACCAAGGTCAGATAGTAATAGTGGACCAAATGTATACTGCTGTTATGTGGACATGTGAATGAACCAAGGTCAGGAAGTTACAGTGGACCAATAGATCCTGTTGTTATGTGGACATGTGACAGAACCAAGTTCAGGAAGTAATAAGGGACCAACAGTATCCTGCTGTTATGTGGACATGTGACAGAACCAAGGTCAGGAAGTAACAATGCACCAACAGTATCCTTCTGTTATGTGGACATGTGACAGAACCAAGCTCAGGAAATAACACTGGACCAAGAGTATCGTGCTGTTATGTGGACATGCGACAGAACCAAGGTCAGGAAGAAAAAGTGGACCAACAGTATCCTCTTGTTATATGGAGATGTGAAAGAACCAAGGTCAGAAAGTAACAACGCACCAACAGTATCCTGATGTTATGTTGACAGGTGACAGAACCAAGGTGAGGAAGTAACAACGCACCAACAGTATCCTGATGTTATGTTGACATGTGACAGAACCAAGGTCAGGAAGTAACAACGCACCAACAGTATCCTGCTATTATGTGGACAGGTGACAGAACTAAGGTCAGGAAGTTACAGTGGACCAACAGTATCCTGCTGTTATAAGGACATATCAAAGAACCAAGGTCAGGAAGTAACAACGCACCAACAGTATCCTGCTGTTATGTTGACAGGTGACAGAACCAAGGTCAGGAAGTAACAACGCACAACAGTATCCTGCTGCTATGTGGACATGTGAAACAACAAAGGTCAGGAAGTAAAAGAGGATCAAGAGTATCCTGCTGTATTCTAGACATGTGACAGAATCAAAGTCAGGAAGTATCGGTGGTCCAACAGTATCCTGCTGTTATGTGGACAGGTGACAGAACTAAGGTCAGGAAGTTACAGTGGACCATCAGTATCCTGCTGCTATGTGGACATGTGAAACAACAAAGGTCAGGAAGTAAAAGAGGATCAAGAGTATCCTGCTGTATTCTAGACATGTGACAGAATCAAAGTCAGGAACTATCGGTGGTCCAAGAGTATCCTGCTGTTATGTGGACATGTGACAGAAACAAGGCCAGGGAGTAACAGTGGACCAACAGTACCCTGCTGTTATGTGGACATGTGACACAAACAAGGTCAGGAAGTAAAAGTGGACCAAGAGTATCCTGCTGCTATGTGGACATGTGACACAAACAAGGTCAGGAAGTAAAGGTGGACCAAGAGTATCCTGTTGTTATGTGGACAATAACAGAACCAAGGCAGGAAGTAACAGTGGACCAAGAGTATCCTGCTGTTATGTGCACATGTGACAGAACCAAGGCAGGAAGTAACAGTAGAGCAAGACTGTCATGCTTTTATGTCGACATGTGACAGACCTAAGGTCTGGATAGTAACAGTGGTACAACCCTATCCTGCTGCTATGTGGACATCTGACACAAACAAGGTCAGAAAGTAAAAGTGGACCAAGAGTACCCTGTTGTTATGTGGACATGTGACAGAACCAAGGCAGGAAGTAACAGTGGACCAAGAGTATCCTGCTGTTATGTGGACATGTGACAGAACCAAGGCAGGAAGTAACAGTGGACCAAGAGTATCCTGCTGTTATGTGGACATGTGACACAACTAAGGTCAGTGAGTAACAGTGGACCAAGAGTATCCTGCTGTAATGTGGACATGTGACAGAACCAAGGCAGGAAGTAACAGTGGACCAAGAGTATCCTGCTGTTATGTGGACATGTGACACAACTAAGGTCAGTGAGTAACAGTGGACCAAGAGTATCCTGCTGTAATGTGGACATGTGACAGAATTAAGGCAGGAAGTAACAGTGGACCAAGAGTATCCTGCTGTTATGTGGACATGTGACACAACTAAGGTCAGTGAGTAACAGTGTACCAAGAGTATCCTGCTGTTATGTGCACATGTGACACAACTAAGGTCAGTGAGTAACAGTGGACCAAGAGTATCCTGCTGTTATGTGGACATGTGACACAACCATGGTCAGTGAGTAACAGTGGACCAAGAGTATCCTGCTGTTATGTGGACATGTGACAGAACTAAGGTAGGAAGTAACAGTAGGCCAAGAGTATCCTGCTGTCATGTGGACATGTGACATCACCAAGGTCAAGAAGTAAAAGTGGACCAAGAGTATCGTGCTGTTATGTGGACATGTGACAACACCAAGGTCAAGAAGTAAAAGTGGACCAAGAGTATCGTGCTGTTATGTGGACATGTGACAACACCAAGGCAGGAAGTAACAGTGGACCAATAGTATCCTGCTGTTATGTGGACATGTGACAGAACTAAGGCAGGAAGTAACAGTAGACCAAAGGTATCCTGCTGTTATGTGGACATGTGACAGAACTAAGGCAGGAAGTAACAGTGGACCAAGAGTATCCTACTGTTATGTGGACATGTGACAGAACTAAGGCAGGAAGAAAAGTGGACCAAGAGTATCCTGCTGTTATGTGGACATGTGACAGAACTAAGGCAGGAAGTAACAGTGGACCAACAGTATCCTGATGTTATGTGGACATGTGACAGAATCAAGGTCAGGAAGTAATAGTGGACCAACAGTATCCTGCTGTTATATGGACATGTGAAAGAATCAAGGTCAGGAAGTAATAGTGGACCAACAGTATCCTGATGTTATGTGGACATGTGACAGAATCAAGGTCAGGAAGTAATAGTGGACCAACAGTATCCTGATGTTATGTGGACATGTGACAGGACTAAGGCAGGAAGTAACAGTGGACCAAGAGTATCCTGCAGTTATGTGGACATGTGACAGAACCAAGGCAGGAAGTAACAGTGGACCAAGAGTATCCTGCTGTTATGTGGACATGTGACAGAACTAAGGTATGGAAGTAAAAAGGGACCAACAGTATCCTGCTGTTATGTGGAAATGAGACAGAACCAAGGTAAGATGGTAAAAAAGGACCAACAGTATCCTGCTGTTATGTGTACATGTGACAGAACTAAGGTATGGAAGTAAAAAGGGACCAACAGTATCCTGCTGTTATGTGTACATGTGACAGAACTAAGGTGTGGAAGTAAAAAGGGACCAACAGTATCCTGCTGTTATGTGGACATGTGACAGAACCAAGGAAAGGAAGTAAAAAGGGACCAACCGTATGCTGCTGTTATGTGGACATGTGACAGAACCAAGGTAAGGAAGTAAAAAGAGATCAACCGTATCCTGCTATTATGTGGACATGTGACAGAACTAAGGTAAGGAAGTAAAAAGGCACCAACCGTATCCTGCTATTATGTGGACATGTGACAGAACCAGGGTAAGGAAGTAAAAAGGGACCAACCGTATCCTGCTATTATGTGGACATGTGTCAGAACCAAGGTAAGGAAGAAAAAAGGCACCAACAGTATCCTGCTGTTATGTGTTCATGTGACAGAAACAAGGTAAGGAAGTAAAAAGGGACCAACCGTATCCTGCTGTTATGTGGACATGAGACAGAACGAAGTAAAAAGGAACCAACAGTATCCTGCTGTTATGTGTACATGTGACAGAACCAAGGTAAGGAAGTAAAAAGGAACCAACCGTATCCTGCTGTTATGTGTACATGTGACCGAACCAAGGTAAGGAAGTAAAAAGGAACCAACAGTATCCTACTGTTATGTGTACATGTGACATAACCAAGGTAAGGAAGTAAAAAGGAACCAACAGTATCCTGCTGTTATGTGTACATGTGACAGAACCAAGGTAAGGAAGTAAAAAGGAACCAACAGTATCCTACTGTTATGTGTACATGTGACATAACCAAGGTAAGGAAGTAAAAAGGAACCAACAGTATCCTACTGTTATGTGTACATGTGACAGAACCAAGGTAAGGAAGTAAAAAGGAACCAACCGTATCCTACTGTTATGTGTACATGTGACAGAACCAAGGTAAGGAAGTAAAAAGGAACCAACAGTATCCTGCTGTTATGTGTACATGTGACAGAACCAAGGTAAGGAAGTAAAAAGGAACCAACCGTATCCTGCTGTTATGTGGACATGAGACAGAACGAAGTAAAAAGGAACCAACAGTATCCTACTGTTATGTGTACATGTGACATAACCAAGGTAAGGAAGTAAAAAGGAACCAACAGTATCCTACTGTTATGTGTACATGTGACATAACCAAGGTAAGGAAGTAAAAAGGAACCAACAGTATCCTGCTGTTATGTGTACATGTGACAGAACCAAGGTAAGGAAGTAAAAAGGAACCAACCGTATCCTGCTGTTATGTGGACATGAGACAGAACGAAGTAAAAAGGAACCAACAGTATCCTGCTGTTATGTGTACATGTGACAGAACCAAGGTAAGGAAGTAAAAAGGAACCAACAGTATCCTACTGTTATGTGTACATGTGACATAACCAAGGTAAGGAAGTAAAAAGGAACCAACAGTATCCTACTGTTATGTGTACATGTGACAGAACCAAGGTAAGGAAGTAAAAAGGAACCAACCGTATCCTACTGTTATGTGTACATGTGACAGAACCAAGGTAAGGAAGTAAAAAGGAACCAACAGTATCCTGCTGTTATGTGTACATGTGACAGAACCAAGGTAAGGAAGTAAAAAGGAACCAACCGTATCCTGCTGTTATGTGGACATGAGACAGAACGAAGTAAAAAGGAACCAACAGTATCCTACTGTTATGTGTACATGTGACATAACCAAGGTAAGGAAGTAAAAAGGAACCAACCGTATCCTGCAGTTATGTGGACATGGGACAGAACCAAGGTAAGGAAGTAAAAAGGGACCAACCGTATCCTACTGTTATGTGTACATGTGACAGAACCAAGGTAAGGAAGTAAAAAGGAACCAACCGTATCCTGCTGTTATGTGTACATGGGACAGAACCAAGGTAAGGAAGTAAAAAGGGACCAACCGTATCCTGCAGTTATGTGGACATGAGACAGAACCAAGGTAAGGAAGTAAAAAGGAACCAACCGTATCCTGCAGTTATGTGTACATGAGACAGAACCAAGGTAAGGAAGTAAAAAGGGACCAACCGTATCCTGCAGTTATGTGGACATGAGACAGAACCAAGGTAAGGAAGTAAAAAGGGACCAACAGTATCCTACTGTTATGTGGACATGGGACAGAACCAAGGTAAGGAAGTAAAAAGGGACCAACCGTATCCTGCTGTTATGTGGACATGGGACAGAACCAAGGTAAGGAAGTAAAAAGGGACCAACCGTATCCTGCAGTTATGTGGACATGAGACAGAACCAAGGTAAGGAAGTAAAAAGGGACCAACAGTATCCTACTGTTATGTGGAAATGTGACAGAACCAAGGAAAGGAAGTAAAAAGGGACCAACCGTATCCTACTGTTATGTGGACATGGGACAGAACCAAGGTAAGGAAGTAAAAAGGAACCAACCGTATCCTGCTGTTATGTGGAAATGTGACAGAACCAAGGAAAGGAAGTAAAAAGGGACCAACCGTATCCTACTGTTATGTGGAAATGTGACAGAACCAAGGAAAGGAAGTAAAAAGGGACCAACCGTATCCTACTGTTATGTGGAAATGTGACAGAACCAAGGAAAGGAAGTAAAAAGGAACCAACCGTATCCTGCTGTTATGTGGACATGGGACAGAACCAAGGTAAGGAAGTAAAAAGGGACCAACCGTATCCTGCAGTTATGTGGACATGAGACAGAACCAAGGTAAGGAAGTAAAAAGGGACCAACAGTATCCTACTGTTATGTGGAAATGTGACAGAACCAAGGAAAGGAAGTAAAAAGGGACCAACCGTATCCTGCTGTTATGTGGACATGGGACAGAACCAAGGTAAGGAAGTAAAAAGGGACCAACAGTATCCTACTGTTATGTGGAAATGTGACAGAACCAAGGTAAGGAAGTAAAAAGGGACCAACCGTATCCTGCAGTTATGTGGACATGTGACAGAACCAAGGAAAGGAAGTAAAAAGGGACCAACAGTATCCTGCTGTTATGTGGAAATGTGACACAACTAAGGTCAGTGAGTAACAGTGAACCAACAGTATCCTGCTGCTATGTGGAAATCTGACACAACTAAGGTAAGTGAGTAACAGTGAACCAACAGTATCCTGCTGTTATGTGGACATGTGACAGAACCATGGTAAGGAAGTAAAAAGGGACCAACCGTATCCTGCTGTTTGTGGACATGTAAGAGAACGAAAGTAAGGAAGTAAAAAGGAACCAACAGTATCCTGCTGTTATGTGCAAATGTGACACAACTAAGGTCAGTGAGTAACAGTGAACCAACAGTATCCTGCTATTATGTGGACATGTGACAGAACCAAGGTAAGGAAGTAAAAAGGGACCAACCGTATCCTGTTGTTATGTGGACCTGTGACAGAACCAAGGTAAAGAAGTAAAAAGGGACCAACCGTATCCTGCTATTATGTGGACATGTGACAGAACCAACGTAAGGAAGTAAAAAGGGACCAACCGTATCCTGCTGTTATGTGGACATGTGACAGAACCAAGGTAAGGAAGTAAAAAGAGATCAACCGTATCCTGCTATTATGTGGACATGTGACAGAACCAAGGTAAGGAAGTAAAAAGGGACCAACCGTATCCTGCTATTATGTGGACATGTGACAGAACCAAGGTAAAAAAGTAAAAAGGGACCAACTGTATCCTGCTGTTATGTGGACATATGACAGAACCAAGGTAAGGAAGTAAAAAGGGACCAACCGTATCCTGCTATTATGTGGACATGTGACAGAACCAAGATAAGGAAGTAAAAAGGCACCAACAGTATCCTGCTGTTATGATTACATGTGACAGAAACAATGTAAGGAAGTAAAAAGGGACCAACCGTATCCTGCTGTTATGTGGACATGAGACAGAATGAAGTAAAAAGGAACCAACAGTATCCTGCTGTTATGTGTACATGTGAGAGAACCAAGGTAAGGAAGTAAAAAGGAACCAACAGTATCCTACTGTTATATGTACATGTGACATAACCAAGGTCAGGAAGTAAAAAGGAACCAACCGTATCCTGCTGTTATGTGGACATGTGACAGAACCAAGGTAAGGAAGTAAAAAGGAACCAACAGTATCCTGCTGTTATGTGGACATGGGACAGAACCAAGGTAAGGAAGTAAAAAGGAACCAACAGTATCCTGCTGTTATGTGAACATGGGACAGAACCAAGGTAAGGAAGTAAAAAGGGACCAACCGTATCCTGCAGTTATGTGGACATGTGACAGAACCAAGGAAAGGAAGTAAAAAGGGACCAACAGTATCCTGCTGTTATGTGGAAATGTGACACAACTAAGGTCAGTGAGTAACAGTGAACCAACAGTATCCTGCTGCTATGTGGAAATCTGACACAACTAAGGTAAGTGAGTAACAGTGAACCAACAGTATCCTGCTGTTATGTGGACATGTGACAGAACCATGGTAAGGAAGTAAAAAGGGACCAACCGTATCCTGCTGTTTGTGGACATGTAAGAGAACGAAAGTAAGGAAGTAAAAAGGAACCAACAGTATCCTGCTGTTATGTGCAAATGTGACACAACTAAGGTCAGTGAGTAACAGTGAACCAACAGTATCCTGCTATTATGTGGACATGTGACAGAACCAAGGTAAGGAAGTAAAAAGGGACCAACCGTATCCTGTTGTTATGTGGACCTGTGACAGAACCAAGGTAAAGAAGTAAAAAGGGACCAACCGTATCCTGCTATTATGTGGACATGTGACAGAACCAACGTAAGGAAGTAAAAAGGGACCAACCGTATCCTGCTGTTATGTGGACATGTGACAGAACCAAGGTAAGGAAGTAAAAAGAGATCAACCGTATCCTGCTATTATGTGGACATGTGACAGAACCAAGGTAAGGAAGTAAAAAGGGACCAACCGTATCCTGCTATTATGTGGACATGTGACAGAACCAAGGTAAAAAAGTAAAAAGGGACCAACTGTATCCTGCTGTTATGTGGACATATGACAGAACCAAGGTAAGGAAGTAAAAAGGGACCAACCGTATCCTGCTATTATGTGGACATGTGACAGAACCAAGATAAGGAAGTAAAAAGGCACCAACAGTATCCTGCTGTTATGATTACATGTGACAGAAACAATGTAAGGAAGTAAAAAGGGACCAACCGTATCCTGCTGTTATGTGGACATGAGACAGAATGAAGTAAAAAGGAACCAACAGTATCCTGCTGTTATGTGTACATGTGAGAGAACCAAGGTAAGGAAGTAAAAAGGAACCAACAGTATCCTACTGTTATATGTACATGTGACATAACCAAGGTCAGGAAGTAAAAAGGAACCAACCGTATCCTGCTGTTATGTGGACATGTGACAGAACCAAGGTAAGGAAGTAAAAAGGAACCAACAGTATCCTGCTGTTATGTGGACATGAGACAGAACCAAGGTAAGGAAGTAAAAAGGGACCAACAGTATCCTACTGTTATGTGTACATGTGACAGAACCAAGGAAAGGAAGTAAAAAGGGACCAACAGTATCCTGCTGTTATGTGGAAATGTGACACAACTAAGGTCAGTGAGTAACAGTGAACCAACAGTATCCTGCTGTTATGTGGACATGTGACACAACTAAGGTAAGTGAGTAACAGTGAACCAACAGTATCCTGCTGTTATGTGGACATGTGACACAACTAAGGTAAGTGAGTAACAGTGAACCAACAGTATCCTGCTGTTATGTGGAAATGTGACACAACTAAGGTCAGTGAGTAACAGTGAACCAACAGTATCCTGCTGTTATGTGGACATGTGACACAACTAAGGTCAGTGAGTAACAGTGAACCAACAGTATCCTGCTGTTATGTGGAAATGTGACACAACTAAGGTCAGTGAGTAACAGTGAACCAACAGTATCCTGCTGTTATGTGGACATGTGACACAACTAAGGTAAGTGAGTAACAGTGAACCAACAGTATCCTGCTGTTATGTGGACATGTGACACAACTAAGGTAAGTGAGTATCAGTGAACCAACAGTATCCTGCTGTTATGTGGAAATGTGACACAACTAAGGTCAGTGAGTAACAGTGAACCAACAGTATCCTGCTGTTATGTGGAAATGTGACACAACTAAGGTCAGTGAGTAACAGTGAACCAACAGTATCCTGCTGTTATGTGGACATGTGACACAACTAAGGTAAGTGAGTAACAGTGAACCAACAGTATCCTCCTGTTATGTGGACATGTGAGAGAACCATGGTAAGGAAGTAAAAAGGGACCAACCGTATCCTGCTGTTATGTGGAAATGTGACACAACTAAGGTAAGTGAGTAACAGTGAACCAACAGCATCCTCCTGTTATGTGGACATGTGACAGAACCAAGGAAAGGAAGTAAAAAGGGACCAACAGTATCCTGCTGTTATATGGACATGTGACAGAACCAAGTTCAGGAAGTAAATGTGGACCAACAGTATCCTGCTGTTATATGGACATGTGACAGAACCAAGTTCAGGAAGTAAATGTGGACCAACAGTATCCTGCTGTTATATGGACATGTAACAGAACCAAGTTCAGGAATTAACAGTGGCCCAAGAGTTTCCTGCTATTATATGGACATGTGACAGAACCAAGTTCAGGAAGTAACAGTGACCCAAGAGTTTCCTGCTGTTATATGGACATGTGACAGAACCAAGTGCAGGAAGTAAATGTGCACCAACAGTATCCTACTGTTATATGGACATGTGACAGAACCAAGTTCAGGAAGTAAATGTGGACCAACAGTATCCTATTGTTATATGGACATGTGACAGAACCAAGGTCCGGAAGCAACAGTGACCCAAGAGTTTCCTGCTGTTATGTGGACATGTGACAGACCAAGTTCAGGAAGTAACAGTGGCCCAAGAGTTTCCTGCTGTTATGTGGACATGTGACAGAACCAAGTTCAGGAAGTAACAGTGGACCAACAGTATCCTGCTGTTATATGGACATCTGACAGAACCAAGTTCAGGAAGTAACAGTGGCCCAAGAGTTTCCTGCTGTTATATGGACATGTGACAGAACCAAGTTCAGGAAGTAACAGTGGACCAACAGTATCCTGCTGTTATATGGACATGTGACAGAATCAAGTTCAGGAAGTAACAGTGGCCCAAGAGTTTCCTGCTGTTATATGGACATGTGACAGAACCAAGTTCAGGAAGTAACAGTGGCCCAAGAGTTTCCTGCTGTTATATGGACATGTGACAGAACCAAGTTCAGGAAGTAACAGTGGCCCAAGAGTTTCCTGCTGTTATATGGACATGTGACAGAACCAAGTTCAGGAAGTAAATGTGGACCAACAGTATCCTGCTGTTATATGGACATGTGACAGAACCAAGTTCAGCAAGTAAATGTGGACCAACAGTATCCTGCTGTTATGTGGACATGTGACAAAACCAAGTTCAGGAAGTAACAGTGGCCCAAGAGTTTCCTACTCTTATATGGACATGTGACAGAACCAAGTTCAGGAAGTAACAGTGGCCCAAGAGTTTCCTGCTGTTATATGGACATGTGACAGAACCAAGGTCAGGAAGTAAATGTGGACCAACAGTATCCTGCTGTTATATGGACATGTGACAGAACCAAGTTCAGGAAGTAAATGTGGACCAACAGCATCCTACTGTTATATGGACATGTGACAGAGCCAAGGTCAGGAAGTAAATGTGGACCAACAGTATCCTACTGTTATATGGACATGTGACAGAATCAAGGTCAGGAAGTAACAGTGGCACCAACAGTATCCTGCTGTTATATGGACATGTGACAGAACCAAGTTCAGGAAGTAAATGTGGACCAACAGTATCCTGCTGTTATATGGACATGTGACAGAACCAAGTTCAGGAAGTAAATGTGGACCAACAGTATCCTGCTGTTATATGGACATGTGACAGAGCCAAGGTCAGGAAGCAACAGTGGCCCAAGAGTTTCCTGCTGTTATGTGGACATGTGACAGAGCCAAGGTCAGGAAGCAACAGTGGCCCAAGAGTTTACTGCTGTTATGTGGACATGTGACAGAACCAAGGTCAGGAAGCAACAGTGGCCCAAGAGTTTCCTGCTGTTATATGGACATGTGACAGAACCAAGGTCAGGAAGTAACAGTGGCCCAAGGGTTTCCTGCTGTTATATGGACATGTCACAGAACCAAGGTCAGGAAGTAACAGTGGCCCAAGAGTTTCCTGCTGTTATGTGGACATGTCACAGAACCAAGGTCAGGAAGTAACAGTGGCCCAAGAGTTTCCTGCTGTTATGTGGACATGTGACAGAACCAAGGTCAGGAAGTAACAGTGCCCAAGAGTTTCCTGCTGTTATATGGACATGTGACAGAACCAAGGTCAGGAAGTAACAGTGGCCCAAGAATTTCCTGCTGTTATGTGGACATGTGACAGAACCAAGGTCAGGAAGTAACAGGGGCCCAAGAATTTCCTGCTGTTATGTGGACATGAGACGGAACCAAGGTCAGGAAGTAACAGTGCCCAAGAGTTTCCTGCTGTTATATGGACATGTGACAGAACCAAGGTCAGGAAGTAACAGTGGCCCAAGAGTTTCCTGCTGTTATGTGGACATGTGACAGAACCAAGGTCAGGAAGTAACAGTGCCCAAGAGTTTCCTGCTGTTATGTGGACATGTGACAGAACCAAGGTCAGGAAGTAACAGTGCCCAAGAGTTTCCTGCTGTTATATGGACATGTGACAGAACCAAGGTCAGGAAGTAACAGTGGCCCAAGAGTTTCCTGCTGTTATATGGACATGTGACAGAACCAAGGTCAGAAAGTAACAGTGGCCCAAGAGTTTCCTGCTGTTATATGGACATGTGACAGAATAAAGGTCAGAAAGTAACAGTGGCCCAAGAGTTTCCTGCTGTTATATGGACATGTGACAGAATCAAGGTCAGGAAGTAACAGTGGTCCAACAGTATCCTGATGTTATGTGGACATGTGGCAGAACCAAGGTCAGGAAGTAAATGTGCACCAACAGTATCCTGCTGTTATATGGACATGTGACAGAACCAAGTTCAGGAAGTAAATGTGGACCAAGAGTATCCTGCTGTTATATGGACATGTGACAGAACCAAGGTCAGATAGTAATAGTGGACCAACAGTATCCTGATGTTATGTGGACATGTGACAGAATCAAGGTCAGGAAGTAATAGTGCACAATCAGTATCCTGATGTTATGTGGACATGTGACAGAATCAAGGTCAGGAAGTAACAGTGGACCAACAGTATCCTGATGTTATGTGGACATGTAGCAGAATCAAGTTCAGGAAGTAAATGTGGACCAACAGTATCCTGATGTTATGTGGACATGTGGCAGAATCAAGTTCAGGAAGTAAATGTGGACCAACAGTATCCTGATGTTATGTGGACATGTGGCAGAATCAAGTTCAGGAAGTAAATGTGGACCAACAGTATCCTGATGTTATGTGGACATGTGGCAGAATCAAGTTCAGTTAGTAATAGTGGACCAACAGTATCCTGATGTTATGTGGACATGTGGCAGAATTAAGTTCAGGAAGTAAATGTGGACCAACAGTATCCTGATGTTATGTGGACATGTGGCAGAATCAAGTTCAGGAAGTAATAGTGGACCAACAGTATCCTGATGTTATGTGGACATGTGGCAGAAGCAAGTTCAGGAAGTAAATGTGGACCAACAGTATCCTGATGTTATATGGACATGTTGCAGAATCAAGTTCAGGAAGTAACAGTGGACCAACAGTATCCTGATGTTATATGGACATGTTGCAGAATCAAGTTCAGGAAGTAAATGTGGACCAACAGTATCCTGATGTTATATGGACATGTGGCAGAATCAAGTTCAGGAAGTAATAGTGGACCAACAGTATCCTGATGTTATGTTGACATGTTGCAGAATCAAGTTCAGGAAGTAATAGTGGACCAACAGTATCCTGATGTTATATGGACATGTGGCAGAATCAAGTTCAGGAAGTAATAGTGGACCAACAGTATCCTGATGTTATATGGACATGTGACAGAATCAAGGTCAGGAAGTAATAGTGGACCAACAGTATCCTGATGTTATGTTGACATGTTGCAGAATCAAGTTCAGGAAGTAATAGTGGACCAACAGTATCCTGATGTTATGTGGACACGTGGCAGAATCAAGTTCAGGAAGTAACAGTGGTCCAACAGTATCCTGATGTTATATGGACATGTTGCAGAATCAAGTTCAGGAAGTAACAGTGGTCCAACAGTATCCTGATGTTATATGGACATGTTGCAGAATCAAGTTCAGGAAGTAATAGTGGACCAACAGTATCCTGATGTTATATGGACATGTGGCAGAATAAAGTTCAGGAAGTAATAGTGGTCCAACAGTATACTGATGTTATGTGGACATGTGACAGAATCAAGGTCAGGAAGTAATAGTGGACCAACAGTATCCTGATGTTATATGGACATGTTGCAGAATCAAGTTCAGGAAGTAACAGTGGTCCAACAGTATCCTGATGTTATGTGGACATGTGACAGAATCAAGGTCGGAAGTAACAGTGGTCCAACAGTATCCTGCTGTTATGTGGACATGTGACAGAATCAAGGTCAGGAAGTAATAGTGGACCAACAGTATCCTGATGTTATGTGGACATGTGACAGAACCAAGGTCTGGAAGTAACAATGCACCAACAGTATCCTTCTGTTATGTGGACATGTGACAGAACCAAGCTCAGGAAATAACACTGGACCAAGAGTATCGTGCTGTTATGTGGACATGCGACAGAACCAAGGTCAGGAAGAAAAAGTGGACCAACAGTATCCTCTTGTTATATGGAGATGTGAAAGAACCAAGGTCAGAAAGTAACAACGCACCAACAGTATCCTGATGTTATGTTGACAGGTGACAGAACCAAGGTGAGGAAGTAACAACGCACCAACAGTATCCTGATGTTATGTTGACATGTGACAGAACCAAGGTCAGGAAGTAACAACGCACCAACAGTATCCTGCTATTATGTGGACAGGTGACAGAACTAAGGTCAGGAAGTTACAGTGGACCAACAGTATCCTGCTGTTATAAGGACATGTGAAAGAACCAAGGTCAGGAAGTAACAACGCACCAACAGTATCCTGCTGTTATGTTGACAGGTGACAGAACCAAGGTCAGGAAGTAACAACGCACAACAGTATCCTGCTGCTATGTGGACATGTGAAACAACAAAGGTCAGGAAGTAAAAGAGGATCAAGAGTATCCTGCTGTATTCTAGACATGTGACAGAATCAAAGTCAGGAAGTATCGGTGGTCCAACAGTATCCTGCTGTTATGTGGACAGGTGACAGAACTAAGGTCAGGAAGTTACAGTGGACCATCAGTATCCTGCTGCTATGTGGACATGTGAAACAACAAAGGTCAGGAAGTAAAAGAGGATCAAGAGTATCCTGCTGTATTCTAGACATGTGACAGAATCAAAGTCAGGAACTATCGGTGGTCCAAGAGTATCCTGCTGTTATGTGGACATGTGACAGAAAGAAGGCCAGGGAGTAACAGTGGACCAACAGTACCCTGCTGTTATGTGGACATGTGACACAAACAAGGTCAGGAAGTAAAAGTGGACCAAGAGTATCCTGCTGCTATGTGGACATGTGACACAAACAAGGTCAGGAAGTAAAGGTGGACCAAGAGTATCCTGTTGTTATGTGGACAATAACAGAACCAAGGCAGGAAGTAACAGTGGACCAAGAGTATCCTGCTGTTATGTGCACATGTGACAGAACCAAGGCAGGAAGTAACAGTAGAGCAAGACTGTCATGCTTTTATGTCGACATGTGACAGACCTAAGGTCTGGATAGTAACAGTGGTACAACCCTATCCTGCTGCTATGTGGACATCTGACACAAACAAGGTCAGAAAGTAAAAATGGACCAAGAGTATCCTGTTGTTATGTGGACATGTGACAGAACCAAGGCAGGAAGTAACAGTGGACCAAGAGTATCCTGCTGTTATGTGGACATGTGACAGAACCAAGGCAGGAAGTAACAGTGGACCAAGAGTATCCTGCTGTTATGTGGACATGTGACACAACTAAGGTCAGTGAGTAACAGTGGACCAAGAGTATCCTGCTGTAATGTGGACATGTGACAGAATTAAGGCAGGAAGTAACAGTGGACCAAGAGTATCCTGCTGTTATGTGGACATGTGACACAACTAAGGTCAGTGAGTAACAGTGGCCCAAGAGTATCCTGCTGTTATGTGCACATGTGACACAACTAAGGTCAGTGAGTAACAGTGGACCAAGAGTATCCTGCTGTTATGTGGACATGTGACACAACCATGGTCAGTGAGTAACAGTGGACCAAGAGTATCCTGCTGTTATGTGGACATGTGACAGAACTAAGGCAGGAAGTAACAGTAGGCCAAGAGTATCCTGCTGTGATGTGGACATGTGACATCACCAAGGTCAAGAAGTAAAAGTGGACCAAGAGTATCGTGCTGTTATGTGGACATTTGACAACACCAAGGTCAAGAAGTAAAAGTGGACCAAGAGTATCGTGCTGTTATGTGGACATGTGACAACACCAAGGCAGGAAGTAACAGTGGACCAATAGTATCCTGCTGTTATGTGGACATGTGACAGAACTAAGGCAGGAAGTAACAGTAGACCAAAGGTATCCTGCTGTGGACATGTGACAGAACTAAGGCAGGAAGTAACAGTGGACCAAGAGTATCCTACTGTTATGTGGACATGTGACAGAACTAAGGCAGGAAGATAAGTGGACCAAGAGTATCCTGCTGTTATGTGGACATGTGACAGAACTAAGGCAGGAAGTAACAGTGGACCAACAGTATCTTGCTGTTATGTGGAGATGTGACAGACCCAAGGCAGGAAGTAACAGTGGACCAAGAGTATCCTGCTGTTATGTGGACATGTGACAGAACTAAGGCAAGAAGTAACAGTGGACCAAGTGCATCCTGTTGTTATGTGGACATGTGACAGAACTAAGGCAGGAAGTAACAGTGGACCAAGAGTATCCTGCTGTTATGTGGACATGTGACAGAACTAAGGCAGGAAGTAAAAGTGGACCAAGAGTATCCTGCTGTTATGTGGACATGTGACAGACCCAAGGCAGGAAGTAACAGTGGACCAAGAGTATCCTGCTGTTATGTGGACATGTGACAGAACTAAGGCAAGAAGTAACAGTGGACCAAGTGCATCCTGTTGTTATGTGGACATGTGACAGAACTAAGGCAGGAAGTAACAGTGGACCAAGAGTATCCTGCTGTTATATGGACATGTGAAAGAACCAAGGTCAGGAAGTAATAACGCACCAACAGTATCCTGCTGCTATGTGGACATGTGAAACAACAAAGATCAGGAAGTAAAAGAGGATCAAGAGTATCCTGCTGTATTCTAGACATGTGACAGAATCAAAGTCAGGAAGTATCGGTGGTCCAACCGTACCCTGCTGTTATGTGGACATGTGACACAACCAAGGTCAGGAAGTAACAGTGGACCAACAGTACCCTGCTGTTATGTGGACATGTGACAGAACCAAGGTCAGGAAGTAACAGTGGACCAACAGTATCCTGCTGTTATGTGGACATGTGACAGAAACAAGGCCAGGGAGTAACAGTGGACCAACAGTACCCTGCTGTTATGTGGACATGTGACAGAAACAAGGCCAGGGAGTAACAGTGGACCAACAGTACCCTGCTATTATGTGGACATGTGACAGAACTAAGGTCAGGAAGTAACAGTAGAGCAAGACTGTCATGCTTTTATGTCGACATGTGTCAGACCTAAGGTCTGGAAAGTAACAGTGGTACAACCCTATCCTGCTTCTATGTGGACATCTGACACAAACAAGGTCAGAAAGTAAAAGTGGACCAAGAGTATCCTGTTGTTATGTGGACATGTAACAGAACCAAGGCAGGAAGTAACAGTGGACCAAGAGTATCCTGCTGTTATGTGGACATGTGACACAACTAAGGTCAGTGAGTAACAGTGGACCAAGAGTATCCAACTGTTATGTGGACATGTGACACAACTAAGGTCAGTGAGTAACAGTGGACCAAGAGTATCCTGCTGTTATGTGGACATGTGACACAACTAAGGTCAGTGAGTAACAGTGGACCAAGAGTATCCTGCTGTTATGTGCACATGTGACACAACTAAGGTCAGTGAGTAACAGTGGACCAAGAGTATCCTGCTGTTATGTGGACATGTGACACAACTAAGGTCAGTGAGTAACAGTGGACCAAGAGTATCCAACTGTTATGTGGACATGTGACACAACTAAGGTCAGTGAGTAACAGTGGACCAAGAGTATCCTGCTGTTATGTGGACATGTGACACAACTAAGGTCAGTGAGTAACAGTGGACCAACAGTATCCTACTGTTATATGGACATGTGACAGAGCCAAGGTCAGGAAGCAACAGTGGCCCAAGAGTTTCCTGCTGTTATGTGGACATGTGACAGAACCAAGGTCAGGAAGCAACAGTGGCCCAAGAGTTTCCTGCTGTTATATGGACATGTGACAGAACCAAGGTCAGGAAGTAACAGTGGCCCAAGAGTTTCCTGCTGTTATATGGACATGTCACAGAACCAAGGTCAGGAAGTAACAGTGGCCCAAGAGTTTCCTGCTGTTATATGGACATGTCACAGAACCAAGGTCAGGAAGTAACAGTGGCCCAAGAGTTTCCTGCTGTTATGTGGACATGTGACAGAACCAAGGTCAGGAAGTAACAGTGGCCCAAGAGTTTCCTGCTGTTATGTGGATATGTGACAGAACCAAGGTCAGGAAGTAACAGTGCCCAAGAATTTCCTGCTGTTATATGGACATGTGACAGAACCAAGGTCAGGAAGTAACAGTGGCCCAAGAATTTCCTGCTGTTATGTGGACATGTGACAGAACCAAGTTCAGGAAGTAACAGGGGCCCAAGAATTTCCTGCTGTTATGTGGACATGTGACAGAACCAAGGTCAGGAAGTAACAGTGCCCAAGAGTTTCCTGCTGTTATATGGACATGTGACAGAACCAAGGTCAGGAAGTAACAGTGGCCCAAGAGTTTCCTGATGTTATGTGGACATGTGACAGAACCAAGGTCAGGAAGTAACAGTGCTCAAGAGTTTCCTGCTGTTATGTGGACATGTGACAGAACCAAGGTCAGGAAGTAACAGTGCCCAAGAGTTTCCTGCTGTTATATGCACATGTGACAGAACCAAGGTCAGGAAGTAACAGTGGCCCAAGAGTTTCCTGCTGTTATATGGACATGTAACAGAACCAAGGTCAGGAAGTAAATGTGGACCAACAGTATCCTGCTGTTATATGGAAATGTGACAGAACCAAGTTCAGGAAGTAAATGTGGACCAACAGTATCCTGCTGTTATGTGGACATGTGACAGAACCAAGTTCAGGAAGTAATAGTGGACCAACAGTATCCTGATGTTATATGGACATGTTGCAGAATCAAGTTCAGGAAGTAAATGTGGACCAACAGTATCCTGATGTTATATGGACATGTTGCAGAATCAAGTTCAGGAAGTAATAGTGGACCAACAGTATCCTGATGTTATATGGACATGTGGCAGAATCAAGTTCAGGAAGTAATAGTGGACCAACAGTATCCTGATGTTATGTTGACATGTTGCAGAATCAAGTTCAGGAAGTAATAGTGGACCAACAGTATTCTGATGTTATGTGGACACGTGGCAGAATCAAGTTCAGGAAGTAACAGTGGTCCAACAGTATCCTGATGTTATATGGACATGTTGCAGAATCAAGTTCAGGAAGTAACAGTGGTCCAACAGTATCCTGATGTTATATGGACATGTTGCAGAATCAAGTTCAGGAAGTAATAGTGGACCAACAGTATCCTGATGTTATATGGACATGTGGCAGAATAAAGTTCAGGAAGTAATAGTGGTCCAACAGTATCCTGATGTTATGTGGACATGTGACAGAATCAAGGTCAGGAAGTAATAGTGGACCAACAGTATCCTGATGTTATATGGACATGTTGCAGAATCAAGTTCAGGAAGTAACAGTGGTCCAACAGTATCCTGATGTTATGTGGACATGTGACAGAATCAAGGTCAGGAAGTAACAGTGGTCCAACAGTATCCTGCTGTTATGTGGACATGTGACAGAATCAAGGTCAGGAAGTAATAGTGGACCAACAGTATCCTGATGTTATGTGGACATGTGACAGAATCAAGGTCAGGAAGTAATAGTGGACCAACAGTATCCTGATGTTATGTGGACATGTGGCAGAATCAAGTTCAGGAAGTAACAGTGGTCCAACAGTATCCTGATGTTATGTGGACATGTGACAGAATCAAGGTCAGGAAGTAATAGAGGTCCAACAGTATCCTGATGTTATGTGGACATGTGACAGAATCAAGGTCAGGAAGTAAATGTGGACCAACAGTATCCTGATGTTATGTGGACATGTGACAGAATCAAGGTCAGGAAGTAATAGTGGACCAACAGTATCCTGATGTTATGTTGACATGTGACAGAACCAAGGTCAGATAGTAATAGTGGACCTAGAGTATCCTGCTGTTATATGGACATGTGACAGAATCAAGGTCAGGAAGTAATAGTGGACCAACAGTATCCTGATGTTATGTGGACATGTGGCAGAATCAAGGTCAGGAAGTAATAGTGGACCAACAGTATCCTGATGTTATGTGGACATGTGACAGAATCAAGGTCAGGAAGTAAATGTGGACCAACAGTATCCTGATGTTATGTGGACATGTGACAGAATCAAGGTCAGGAAGTAATAGTGGACCAACAGTATCCTGATGTTATGTGGACATGTGACAGAATCAAGGTCAGGAAGTAATAGTGGACCAACAGTATCCTGCTGTTATATGGACATGTGACAGAATCAAGGTCAGGAAGTGATAGTGGACCAACAGTATCCTGATGTTATGTGGACATGTGACAGAATCAAGGTCAGGAAGTAATAGTGGACCAACAGTATCCTGATTTTATGTGGACATGTGGCAGAATCAAGGTCAGGAAGTAAATGTGGACCAACAGTATCCTGATGTTATGTGGACATGTGGCAGAATCAAGGTCAAGGAAGTAATAGTGGACCAACAGTATCCTGATGTTATGTGGACATGTGACAGAATCAAGGTCAGGAAGTAATAGTGGACCAACAGTATCCTGATGTTATGTGGACATGTGACAGAATCAAGGTCACGAAGTGATAGTGGACCAACAGTATCCTGATGTTATGTGGACATGTGACAGAATCAAGGTCAGGAAGTAATAGTGGACCAACAGTATCCTGATGTTATGTGGACATGTGGCAGAATCAAGGTCAGGAAGTAAATGTGGACCAACAGTATCCTGATGTTATGTGGACATGTGGCAGAATCAAGGTCAAGGAAGTAATAGTGGACCAACAGTATCCTGATGTTATGTGGACATCTGACAGAATCAAGGTCAGGAAGTAATAGTGGACCAACAGTATCCTGCTGTTATATGGACATGTGACACAATCAAGGTCAGGAAGTAATAGTGGACCAACAGTATCCTGATGTTATGTGGACATGTGACAGAATCAAGGTCAGGAAGTAATAGTGGACCAACGGTATCCTGATGTTATGTGGACATGTGGCAGAATCAAGGTCAGGAAGTAAATGTGGACCAACAGTATCCTGATGTTATGTGGACATGTGGCAGAATCAAAGTCAGGAAGTAATAGTGGACCAACAGTATCCTGAAGTTATGTGGACATGTGACAGAATCAAGGTCAGGAAGTAAATGTGGACCAACAGTATCCTGATGTTATGTGGACATGTGACAGAATCAAGGTCAGGAAGTAAATGTGGACCAACAGTATCCTGATGTTATGTGGACATGTGACAGAACCAAGGTCAGGAAGTAATAGTGGACCAACAGTATCCTGATGTTATGTGGACATGTGACAGAACCAAGGTCAGGAAGTAATAGTGGACCAACAGTATCCTGATAATATATGGACATGTGACAGAACCAAGTTCAGGAAGTAAATGTGGACCAACAGTATCCTGATGTTATATGGACATGTGACAGAACCAAGTTCAGGAAGTAATAGTGGACCAACAGTATCCTGCTGTTATATGGACATGTGGCAGAACCAAGTTCAGGAAGTAAATGTGGACCAACAGTATCCTGCTGTTATGTGGACATGTGACAGAACCAAGGTCAGGAAGTAACAGTGGCCCAAGAGTTTCCTGCTGTTATATGGACATGTGGCAGAAACAAGGTCAGGAAGTAACAGTGACCCAAGAGTTACCTGCTGTTATATGGACATGTGACAGAACCAAGGTCAGGAAGTAAAAGTGACCCAAGAGTTACCTGCTGTTATATGGACATGTGACAGAATCAAGGTCAGGAAGTAACAGTGGTCCACGATAATCCTGTTGTTCTGTGAACATGTGACAGAATCAAGGTCAGGAAGTAAGTGGACCAACAGTATCCTGATGTTATGTGGACATGTGACAGAACCAAGGTCAGATAGTTATAGTGGACCAACAGTATCCTGATGTTATGTTGACATGCAACAGAACCAAGGTCAGATAGTAATAGTGGACCAACAGTATCCTGATGTTATATGGACATGTGACAGAACCAAGGTCAGATAGTAATAGTGGACCAACAGTATCCTGATGTTATGTTGACATGTGGCAGAACCAAGGTCAGATAGTAATAGTGGACCAACAGTATCCTGATGTTATGTTGACATGTGACAGAACCAAGGTCAGATAGTAATAGTGGACCAAGAGTATCCTGCTGTTATATGGACATGTGACAGAACCAAGGTCAGATAGTAATAGTGGACCAACAGTATCCTGATGTTATGTGGACATGTGGCAGAACCAAGGTCAGATAGTAATAGTGGACCGACAGTATCCTGATGTTATATGGACATGTGACAGAACCAAGGTCAGGAAGTAACAGTGGTCCAAGATAATCCTGTTGTTCTGTGAACATGTGACAGAATCAAGGTCAGGAAGTAAGTGGACCAACAGTATCCTGATGTGATGTGGACATGTGGCAGAACCAAGGTCAGATAGTAATAGTGGACCAAGAGTATCCTGATGTTATGTTGACATGTGACAGAACCAAGGTCAGATAGTAATAGTGGACCAACAGTATCCTGATGTTATGTGATGTGGCAGAACCAAGGTCAGATAGTAATAGTGGACCAACAGTATCCTGATGTTATATGGACATGTGACAGAACATAGGTCAGATAGTAATAGTGGACCAACAGTATCCTGATGTTATGTTGACATGTGACAGAACCAAGGTCAGATAGTAATAGTGGACCAACAGTATCCTGATGTTATATGGACATGTGACAGAACCAAGGTCAGATAGTAGTAGTGGACCAACAGTATCCTCATGTTATGTTGACATGTGACAGAACCAAGGTCAGATAGTAATAGTGGACCAAGAGTATCCTGCTGTTATGTGGACATGTGACAGAACCAAGGTCAGATAGTAATAGTGGACCAAGAGTATCCTGCTGTTATGTGGACATGTGGCAGAACCAAGGTCAGATAGTAATAGTGGACCAAGAGTATCCTGCTGTTATGTGGACATGTGGCAGAACCAAGGTCAGATAGTAATAGTGGACCAAGAGTATCCTGCTGTTATGTGGACATGTGGCAGAACCAAGGTCAGATAGTAATATTGGACCAAGAGTATCCTGCTGTTATGTTGACATGTGACAGAACCAAGGTCAGATAGTAATAGTGGACCAAGAGTATCCTGCTGTTATGTGGACATGTGACAGAACCAAGGTCAGATAGTAATAGTGGACCAAGAGTATCCTGCTGTTATGTGGACATGTGGCAGAACCAAGGTCAGATAGTAATAGTGGACCAAGAGTATCCTGCTGTTATGTTGACATGTGGCAGAACCAAGGTCAGATAGTAATAGTGGACCAAGAGTATCCTGCTGTTATGTTGTCATGTGACAGAACCAAGGTCAGATAGTAATAGTGGACCAAGAGTATCCTGCTGTTATGTGGACATGTGACAGAACCAAGGTCAGATAGTAATAGTGGACCAAGAGTATCCTGCTGTTATGTGGACATGTGGCAGAACCAAGGTCAGATAGTAATAGTGGACCAAGAGTATCCTGCTGTTATGTTGACATGTGGCAGAACCAAGGTCAGATAGTAATAGTGGACCAAGAGTATCCTGATGCTATGTTGACATGTGACAGAACCAAGGTCAGATAGTAATAGTGGACCAAGAGTATCCTGATGCTATGTTGTCATGTGACAGAACCAAGGTCATATAGTAATTTTGGACCAAGAGTATGCTGCTGTTATGTTGACATGTGGCAGAACCAAGGTCAGATAGTAATAGTGGACCAACAGTATCATGATGTTATGTTGACATGTGACAGAAACAAGGTCAGATAGTAATAGTGGACCAATAGTATCCTCATGTTATGTTGACATGTGACAGAACCAAGGTCAGATAGTAATAGTGGACCAACAGAATACTGATGTTATGCTGACATGTGACAGAACCAAGGTCAGATAGTAATAGTGGACCAAATGTATACTGCTGTTATGTGGACATGTGAATGAACCAAGGTCAGGAAGTTACAGTGGACCAATAGATCCTGTTGTTATGTGGACATGTGACAGAACCAAGTTCAGGAAGTAATAAGGGACCAACAGTATCCTGCTGTTATGTGGACATGTGACAGAACCAAGGTCAGGAAGTAACAATGCACCAACAGTATCCTTCTGTTATGTGGACATGTGACAGAACCAAGCTCAGGAAATAACACTGGACCAAGAGTATCGTGCTGTTATGTGGACATGCGACAGAACCAAGGTCAGGAAGAAAAAGTGGACCAACAGTATCCTCTTGTTATATGGAGATGTGAAAGAACCAAGGTCAGAAAGTAACAACGCACCAACAGTATCCTGATGTTATGTTGACAGGTGACAGAACCAAGGTGAGGAAGTAACAACGCACCAACAGTATCCTGATGTTATGTTGACATGTGACAGAACCAAGGTCAGGAAGTAACAACGCACCAACAGTATCCTGCTATTATGTGGACAGGTGACAGAACTAAGGTCAGGAAGTTACAGTGGACCAACAGTATCCTGCTGTTATAAGGACATATCAAAGAACCAAGGTCAGGAAGTAACAACGCACCAACAGTATCCTGCTGTTATGTTGACAGGTGACAGAACCAAGGTCAGGAAGTAACAACGCACAACAGTATCCTGCTGCTATGTGGACATGTGAAACAACAAAGGTCAGGAAGTAAAAGAGGATCAAGAGTATCCTGCTGTATTCTAGACATGTGACAGAATCAAAGTCAGGAAGTATCGGTGGTCCAACAGTATCCTGCTGTTATGTGGACAGGTGACAGAACTAAGGTCAGGAAGTTACAGTGGACCATCAGTATCCTGCTGCTATGTGGACATGTGAAACAACAAAGGTCAGGAAGTAAAAGAGGATCAAGAGTATCCTGCTGTATTCTAGACATGTGACAGAATCAAAGTCAGGAACTATCGGTGGTCCAAGAGTATCCTGCTGTTATGTGGACATGTGACAGAAACAAGGCCAGGGAGTAACAGTGGACCAACAGTACCCTGCTGTTATGTGGACATGTGACACAAACAAGGTCAGGAAGTAAAAGTGGACCAAGAGTATCCTGCTGCTATGTGGACATGTGACACAAACAAGGTCAGGAAGTAAAGGTGGACCAAGAGTATCCTGTTGTTATGTGGACAATAACAGAACCAAGGCAGGAAGTAACAGTGGACCAAGAGTATCCTGCTGTTATGTGCACATGTGACAGAACCAAGGCAGGAAGTAACAGTAGAGCAAGACTGTCATGCTTTTATGTCGACATGTGACAGACCTAAGGTCTGGATAGTAACAGTGGTACAACCCTATCCTGCTGCTATGTGGACATCTGACACAAACAAGGTCAGAAAGTAAAAGTGGACCAAGAGTACCCTGTTGTTATGTGGACATGTGACAGAACCAAGGCAGGAAGTAACAGTGGACCAAGAGTATCCTGCTGTTATGTGGACATGTGACAGAACCAAGGCAGGAAGTAACAGTGGACCAAGAGTATCCTGCTGTTATGTGGACATGTGACACAACTAAGGTCAGTGAGTAACAGTGGACCAAGAGTATCCTGCTGTAATGTGGACATGTGACAGAACCAAGGCAGGAAGTAACAGTGGACCAAGAGTATCCTGCTGTTATGTGGACATGTGACACAACTAAGGTCAGTGAGTAACAGTGGACCAAGAGTATCCTGCTGTAATGTGGACATGTGACAGAATTAAGGCAGGAAGTAACAGTGGACCAAGAGTATCCTGCTGTTATGTGGACATGTGACACAACTAAGGTCAGTGAGTAACAGTGTACCAAGAGTATCCTGCTGTTATGTGCACATGTGACACAACTAAGGTCAGTGAGTAACAGTGGACCAAGAGTATCCTGCTGTTATGTGGACATGTGACACAACCATGGTCAGTGAGTAACAGTGGACCAAGAGTATCCTGCTGTTATGTGGACATGTGACAGAACTAAGGTAGGAAGTAACAGTAGGCCAAGAGTATCCTGCTGTCATGTGGACATGTGACATCACCAAGGTCAAGAAGTAAAAGTGGACCAAGAGTATCGTGCTGTTATGTGGACATGTGACAACACCAAGGTCAAGAAGTAAAAGTGGACCAAGAGTATCGTGCTGTTATGTGGACATGTGACAACACCAAGGCAGGAAGTAACAGTGGACCAATAGTATCCTGCTGTTATGTGGACATGTGACAGAACTAAGGCAGGAAGTAACAGTAGACCAAAGGTATCCTGCTGTTATGTGGACATGTGACAGAACTAAGGCAGGAAGTAACAGTGGACCAAGAGTATCCTACTGTTATGTGGACATGTGACAGAACTAAGGCAGGAAGAAAAGTGGACCAAGAGTATCCTGCTGTTATGTGGACATGTGACAGAACTAAGGCAGGAAGTAACAGTGGACCAACAGTATCCTGATGTTATGTGGACATGTGACAGAATCAAGGTCAGGAAGTAATAGTGGACCAACAGTATCCTGCTGTTATATGGACATGTGAAAGAATCAAGGTCAGGAAGTAATAGTGGACCAACAGTATCCTGATGTTATGTGGACATGTGACAGAATCAAGGTCAGGAAGTAATAGTGGACCAACAGTATCCTGATGTTATGTGGACATGTGACAGGACTAAGGCAGGAAGTAACAGTGGACCAAGAGTATCCTGCAGTTATGTGGACATGTGACAGAACCAAGGCAGGAAGTAACAGTGGACCAAGAGTATCCTGCTGTTATGTGGACATGTGACAGAACTAAGGTATGGAAGTAAAAAGGGACCAACAGTATCCTGCTGTTATGTGGAAATGAGACAGAACCAAGGTAAGATGGTAAAAAAGGACCAACAGTATCCTGCTGTTATGTGTACATGTGACAGAACTAAGGTATGGAAGTAAAAAGGGACCAACAGTATCCTGCTGTTATGTGTACATGTGACAGAACTAAGGTGTGGAAGTAAAAAGGGACCAACAGTATCCTGCTGTTATGTGGACATGTGACAGAACCAAGGAAAGGAAGTAAAAAGGGACCAACCGTATGCTGCTGTTATGTGGACAAGTGACAGAACCAAGGTAAGGAAGTAAAAAGAGATCAACCGTATCCTGCTATTATGTGGACATGTGACAGAACTAAGGTAAGGAAGTAAAAAGGCACCAACCGTATCCTGCTATTATGTGGACATGTGACAGAACCAGGGTAAGGAAGTAAAAAGGGACCAACCGTATCCTGCTATTATGTGGACATGTGTCAGAACCAAGGTAAGGAAGAAAAAAGGCACCAACAGTATCCTGCTGTTATGTGTTCATGTGACAGAAACAAGGTAAGGAAGTAAAAAGGGACCAACCGTATCCTGCTGTTATGTGGACATGAGACAGAACGAAGTAAAAAGGAACCAACAGTATCCTGCTGTTATGTGTACATGTGACAGAACCAAGGTAAGGAAGTAAAAAGGAACCAACCGTATCCTGCTGTTATGTGTACATGTGACCGAACCAAGGTAAGGAAGTAAAAAGGAACCAACAGTATCCTACTGTTATGTGTACATGTGACATAACCAAGGTAAGGAAGTAAAAAGGAACCAACAGTATCCTGCTGTTATGTGTACATGTGACAGAACCAAGGTAAGGAAGTAAAAAGGAACCAACAGTATCCTACTGTTATGTGTACATGTGACATAACCAAGGTAAGGAAGTAAAAAGGAACCAACAGTATCCTACTGTTATGTGTACATGTGACAGAACCAAGGTAAGGAAGTAAAAAGGAACCAACCGTATCCTACTGTTATGTGTACATGTGACAGAACCAAGGTAAGGAAGTAAAAAGGAACCAACAGTATCCTGCTGTTATGTGTACATGTGACAGAACCAAGGTAAGGAAGTAAAAAGGAACCAACCGTATCCTGCTGTTATGTGGACATGAGACAGAACGAAGTAAAAAGGAACCAACAGTATCCTACTGTTATGTGTACATGTGACATAACCAAGGTAAGGAAGTAAAAAGGAACCAACAGTATCCTACTGTTATGTGTACATGTGACATAACCAAGGTAAGGAAGTAAAAAGGAACCAACAGTATCCTGCTGTTATGTGTACATGTGACAGAACCAAGGTAAGGAAGTAAAAAGGAACCAACCGTATCCTGCTGTTATGTGGACATGAGACAGAACGAAGTAAAAAGGAACCAACAGTATCCTGCTGTTATGTGTACATGTGACAGAACCAAGGTAAGGAAGTAAAAAGGAACCAACAGTATCCTACTGTTATGTGTACATGTGACATAACCAAGGTAAGGAAGTAAAAAGGAACCAACAGTATCCTACTGTTATGTGTACATGTGACAGAACCAAGGTAAGGAAGTAAAAAGGAACCAACCGTATCCTACTGTTATGTGTACATGTGACAGAACCAAGGTAAGGAAGTAAAAAGGAACCAACAGTATCCTGCTGTTATGTGTACATGTGACAGAACCAAGGTAAGGAAGTAAAAAGGAACCAACCGTATCCTGCTGTTATGTGGACATGAGACAGAACGAAGTAAAAAGGAACCAACAGTATCCTACTGTTATGTGTACATGTGACATAACCAAGGTAAGGAAGTAAAAAGGAACCAACCGTATCCTGCAGTTATGTGGACATGGGACAGAACCAAGGTAAGGAAGTAAAAAGGGACCAACCGTATCCTACTGTTATGTGTACATGTGACAGAACCAAGGTAAGGAAGTAAAAAGGAACCAACCGTATCCTGCTGTTATGTGTACATGGGACAGAACCAAGGTAAGGAAGTAAAAAGGGACCAACCGTATCCTGCAGTTATGTGGACATGAGACAGAACCAAGGTAAGGAAGTAAAAAGGAACCAACCGTATCCTGCAGTTATGTGTACATGAGACAGAACCAAGGTAAGGAAGTAAAAAGGGACCAACCGTATCCTGCAGTTATGTGGACATGAGACAGAACCAAGGTAAGGAAGTAAAAAGGGACCAACAGTATCCTACTGTTATGTGGACATGGGACAGAACCAAGGTAAGGAAGTAAAAAGGGACCAACCGTATCCTGCTGTTATGTGGACATGGGACAGAACCAAGGTAAGGAAGTAAAAAGGGACCAACCGTATCCTGCAGTTATGTGGACATGAGACAGAACCAAGGTAAGGAAGTAAAAAGGGACCAACAGTATCCTACTGTTATGTGGAAATGTGACAGAACCAAGGAAAGGAAGTAAAAAGGGACCAACCGTATCCTACTGTTATGTGGACATGGGACAGAACCAAGGTAAGGAAGTAAAAAGGAACCAACCGTATCCTGCTGTTATGTGGAAATGTGACAGAACCAAGGAAAGGAAGTAAAAAGGGACCAACCGTATCCTACTGTTATGTGGAAATGTGACAGAACCAAGGAAAGGAAGTAAAAAGGGACCAACCGTATCCTACTGTTATGTGGAAATGTGACAGAACCAAGGAAAGGAAGTAAAAAGGAACCAACCGTATCCTGCTGTTATGTGGACATGGGACAGAACCAAGGTAAGGAAGTAAAAAGGGACCAACCGTATCCTGCAGTTATGTGGACATGAGACAGAACCAAGGTAAGGAAGTAAAAAGGGACCAACAGTATCCTACTGTTATGTGGAAATGTGACAGAACCAAGGAAAGGAAGTAAAAAGGGACCAACAGTATCCTGCTGTTATGTGGACATGGGACAGAACCAAGGTAAGGAAGTAAAAAGGGACCAACAGTATCCTACTGTTATGTGGAAATGTGACAGAACCAAGGTAAGGAAGTAAAAAGGGACCAACCGTATCCTGCAGTTATGTGGACATGTGACAGAACCAAGGAAAGGAAGTAAAAAGGGACCAACAGTATCCTGCTGTTATGTGGAAATGTGACACAACTAAGGTCAGTGAGTAACAGTGAACCAACAGTATCCTGCTGCTATGTGGAAATCTGACACAACTAAGGTAAGTGAGTAACAGTGAACCAACAGTATCCTGCTGTTATGTGGACATGTGACAGAACCATGGTAAGGAAGTAAAAAGGGACCAACCGTATCCTGCTGTTTGTGGACATGTAAGAGAACGAAAGTAAGGAAGTAAAAAGGAACCAACAGTATCCTGCTGTTATGTGCAAATGTGACACAACTAAGGTCAGTGAGTAACAGTGAACCAACAGTATCCTGCTATTATGTGGACATGTGACAGAACCAAGGTAAGGAAGTAAAAAGGGACCAACCGTATCCTGTTGTTATGTGGACCTGTGACAGAACCAAGGTAAAGAAGTAAAAAGGGACCAACCGTATCCTGCTATTATGTGGACATGTGACAGAACCAACGTAAGGAAGTAAAAAGGGACCAACCGTATCCTGCTGTTATGTGGACATGTGACAGAACCAAGGTAAGGAAGTAAAAAGAGATCAACCGTATCCTGCTATTATGTGGACATGTGACAGAACCAAGGTAAGGAAGTAAAAAGGGACCAACCGTATCCTGCTATTATGTGGACATGTGACAGAACCAAGGTAAAAAAGTAAAAAGGGACCAACTGTATCCTGCTGTTATGTGGACATATGACAGAACCAAGGTAAGGAAGTAAAAAGGGACCAACCGTATCCTGCTATTATGTGGACATGTGACAGAACCAAGATAAGGAAGTAAAAAGGCACCAACAGTATCCTGCTGTTATGATTACATGTGACAGAAACAATGTAAGGAAGTAAAAAGGGACCAACCGTATCCTGCTGTTATGTGGACATGAGACAGAATGAAGTAAAAAGGAACCAACAGTATCCTGCTGTTATGTGTACATGTGAGAGAACCAAGGTAAGGAAGTAAAAAGGAACCAACAGTATCCTACTGTTATATGTACATGTGACATAACCAAGGTCAGGAAGTAAAAAGGAACCAACCGTATCCTGCTGTTATGTGGACATGTGACAGAACCAAGGTAAGGAAGTAAAAAGGAACCAACAGTATCCTGCTGTTATGTGGACATGGGACAGAACCAAGGTAAGGAAGTAAAAAGGAACCAACAGTATCCTGCTGTTATGTGAACATGGGACAGAACCAAGTTAAGGAAGTAAAAAGGGACCAAACGTATCCTGCTGTTATGTGGACATGAGACAGAACCAAGGTAAGGAAGTAAAAAGGGACCAACAGTATCCTACTGTTATGTGTACATGTGACAGAACCAAGGAAAGGAAGTAAAAAGGGACCAACAGTATCCTGCTGTTATGTGGAAATGTGACACAACTAAGGTCAGTGAGTAACAGTGAACCAACAGTATCCTGCTGTTATGTGGACATGTGACACAACTAAGGTAAGTGAGTAACAGTGAACCAACAGTATCCTGCTGTTATGTGGACATGTGACACAACTAAGGTCAGTGAGTAACAGTGAACCAACAGTATCCTGCTGTTATGTGGACATGTGACACAACTAAGGTCAGTGAGTAACAGTGAACCAACAGTATCCTGCTGTTATGTGGAAATGTGACACAACTAAGGTCAGTGAGTAACAGTGAACCAACAGTATCCTGCTGTTATGTGGACATGTGACACAACTAAGGTAAGTGAGTAACAGTGAACCAACAGTATCCTGCTGTTATGTGGACATGTGACACAACTAAGGTAAGTGAGTATCAGTGAACCAACAGTATCCTGCTGTTATGTGGAAATGTGACACAACTAAGGTCAGTGAGTAACAGTGAACCAACAGTATCCTGCTGTTATGTGGACATGAGACAGAACCAAGGTAAGGAAGTAAAAAGGGACCAACAGTATCCTACTGTTATGTGTACATGTGACAGAACCAAGGAAAGGAAGTAAAAAGGGACCAACAGTATCCTGCTGTTATGTGGAAATGTGACACAACTAAGGTCAGTGAGTAACAGTGAACCAACAGTATCCTGCTGTTATGTGGACATGTGACACAACTAAGGTAAGTGAGTAACAGTGAACCAACAGTATCCTGCTGTTATGTGGACATGTGACACAACTAAGGTCAGTGAGTAACAGTGAACCAACAGTATCCTGCTGTTATGTGGACATGTGACACAACTAAGGTCAGTGAGTAACAGTGAACCAACAGTATCCTGCTGTTATGTGGAAATGTGACACAACTAAGGTCAGTGAGTAACAGTGAACCAACAGTATCCTGCTGTTATGTGGACATGTGACACAACTAAGGTAAGTGAGTAACAGTGAACCAACAGTATCCTGCTGTTATGTGGACATGTGACACAACTAAGGTAAGTGAGTATCAGTGAACCAACAGTATCCTGCTGTTATGTGGAAATGTGACACAACTAAGGTCAGTGAGTAACAGTGAACCAACAGTATCCTGCTGTTATGTGGAAATGTGACACAACTAAGGTCAGTGAGTAACAGTGAACCAACAGTATCCTGCTGTTATGTGGACATGTGACACAACTAAGGTAAGTGAGTAACAGTGAACCAACAGTATCCTCCTGTTATGTGGACATGTGAGAGAACCATGGTAAGGAAGTAAAAAGGGACCAACCGTATCCTGCTGTTATGTGGAAATGTGACACAACTAAGGTAAGTGAGTAACAGTGAACCAACAGCATCCTCCTGTTATGTGGACATGTGACAGAACCAAGGAAAGGAAGTAAAAAGGGACCAACAGTATCCTGCTGTTATATGGACATGTGACAGAACCAAGTTCAGGAAGTAAATGTGGACCAACAGTATCCTGCTGTTATATGGACATGTGACAGAACCAAGTTCAGGAAGTAAATGTGGACCAACAGTATCCTGCTGTTATATGGACATGTAACAGAACCAAGTTCAGGAATTAACAGTGGCCCAAGAGTTTCCTGCTATTATATGGACATGTGACAGAACCAAGTTCAGGAAGTAACAGTGACCCAAGAGTTTCCTGCTGTTATATGGACATGTGACAGAACCAAGTGCAGGAAGTAAATGTGCACCAACAGTATCCTACTGTTATATGGACATGTGACAGAACCAAGTTCAGGAAGTAAATGTGGACCAACAGTATCCTATTGTTATATGGACATGTGACAGAACCAAGGTCCGGAAGCAACAGTGACCCAAGAGTTTCCTGCTGTTATGTGGACATGTGACAGACCAAGTTCAGGAAGTAACAGTGGCCCAAGAGTTTCCTGCTGTTATGTGGACATGTGACAGAACCAAGTTCAGGAAGTAACAGTGGACCAACAGTATCCTGCTGTTATATGGACATCTGACAGAACCAAGTTCAGGAAGTAACAGTGGCCCAAGAGTTTCCTGCTGTTATATGGACATGTGACAGAACCAAGTTCAGGAAGTAACAGTGGACCAACAGTATCCTGCTGTTATATGGACATGTGACAGAATCAAGTTCAGGAAGTAACAGTGGCCCAAGAGTTTCCTGCTGTTATATGGACATGTGACAGAACCAAGTTCAGGAAGTAACAGTGGCCCAAGAGTTTCCTGCTGTTATATGGACATGTGACAGAACCAAGTTCAGGAAGTAACAGTGGCCCAAGAGTTTCCTGCTGTTATATGGACATGTGACAGAACCAAGTTCAGGAAGTAAATGTGGACCAACAGTATCCTGCTGTTATATGGACATGTGACAGAACCAAGTTCAGCAAGTAAATGTGGACCAACAGTATCCTGCTGTTATGTGGACATGTGACAAAACCAAGTTCAGGAAGTAACAGTGGCCCAAGAGTTTCCTACTCTTATATGGACATGTGACAGAACCAAGTTCAGGAAGTAACAGTGGCCCAAGAGTTTCCTGCTGTTATATGGACATGTGACAGAACCAAGGTCAGGAAGTAAATGTGGACCAACAGTATCCTGCTGTTATATGGACATGTGACAGAACCAAGTTCAGGAAGTAAATGTGGACCAACAGCATCCTACTGTTATATGGACATGTGACAGAGCCAAGGTCAGGAAGTAAATGTGGACCAACAGTATCCTACTGTTATATGGACATGTGACAGAATCAAGGTCAGGAAGTAACAGTGGCACCAACAGTATCCTGCTGTTATATGGACATGTGACAGAACCAAGTTCAGGAAGTAAATGTGGACCAACAGTATCCTGCTGTTATATGGACATGTGACAGAACCAAGTTCAGGAAGTAAATGTGGACCAACAGTATCCTGCTGTTATATGGACATGTGACAGAGCCAAGGTCAGGAAGCAACAGTGGCCCAAGAGTTTCCTGCTGTTATGTGGACATGTGACAGAGCCAAGGTCAGGAAGCAACAGTGGCCCAAGAGTTTACTGCTGTTATGTGGACATGTGACAGAACCAAGATAAGGAAGTAAAAAGGCACCAACAGTATCCTGCTGTTATGATTACATGTGACAGAAACAATGTAAGGAAGTAAAAAGGGACCAACCGTATCCTGCTGTTATGTGGACATGAGACAGAATGAAGTAAAAAGGAACCAACAGTATCCTGCTGTTATGTGTACATGTGAGAGAACCAAGGTAAGGAAGTAAAAAGGAACCAACAGTATCCTACTGTTATATGTACATGTGACATAACCAAGGTCAGGAAGTAAAAAGGAACCAACCGTATCCTGCTGTTATGTGGACATGTGACAGAACCAAGGTAAGGAAGTAAAAAGGAACCAACAGTATCCTGCTGTTATGTGGACATGGGACAGAACCAAGGTAAGGAAGTAAAAAGGAACCAACAGTATCCTGCTGTTATGTGAACATGGGACAGAACCAAGTTAAGGAAGTAAAAAGGGACCAAACGTATCCTGCTGTTATGTGGACATGAGACAGAACCAAGGTAAGGAAGTAAAAAGGGACCAACAGTATCCTACTGTTATGTGTACATGTGACAGAACCAAGGAAAGGAAGTAAAAAGGGACCAACAGTATCCTGCTGTTATGTGGAAATGTGACACAACTAAGGTCAGTGAGTAACAGTGAACCAACAGTATCCTGCTGTTATGTGGACATGTGACACAACTAAGGTAAGTGAGTAACAGTGAACCAACAGTATCCTGCTGTTATGTGGACATGTGACACAACTAAGGTAAGTGAGTAACAGTGAACCAACAGTATCCTGCTGTTATGTGGAAATGTGACACAACTAAGGTCAGTGAGTAACAGTGAACCAACAGTATCCTGCTGTTATGTGGACATGTGACACAACTAAGGTCAGTGAGTAACAGTGAACCAACAGTATCCTGCTGTTATGTGGAAATGTGACACAACTAAGGTCAGTGAGTAACAGTGAACCAACAGTATCCTGCTGTTATGTGGACATGTGACACAACTAAGGTAAGTGAGTAACAGTGAACCAACAGTATCCTGCTGTTATGTGGACATGTGACACAACTAAGGTAAGTGAGTATCAGTGAACCAACAGTATCCTGCTGTTATGTGGAAATGTGACACAACTAAGGTCAGTGAGTAACAGTGAACCAACAGTATCCTGCTGTTATGTGGAAATGTGACACAACTAAGGTCAGTGAGTAACAGTGAACCAACAGTATCCTGCTGTTATGTGGACATGTGACACAACTAAGGTAAGTGAGTAACAGTGAACCAACAGTATCCTCCTGTTATGTGGACATGTGAGAGAACCATGGTAAGGAAGTAAAAAGGGACCAACCGTATCCTGCTGTTATGTGGAAATGTGACACAACTAAGGTAAGTGAGTAACAGTGAACCAACAGCATCCTCCTGTTATGTGGACATGTGACAGAACCAAGGAAAGGAAGTAAAAAGGGACCAACAGTATCCTGCTGTTATATGGACATGTGACAGAACCAAGTTCAGGAAGTAAATGTGGACCAACAGTATCCTGCTGTTATATGGACATGTGACAGAACCAAGTTCAGGAAGTAAATGTGGACCAACAGTATCCTGCTGTTATATGGACATGTAACAGAACCAAGTTCAGGAATTAACAGTGGCCCAAGAGTTTCCTGCTATTATATGGACATGTGACAGAACCAAGTTCAGGAAGTAACAGTGACCCAAGAGTTTCCTGCTGTTATATGGACATGTGACAGAACCAAGTGCAGGAAGTAAATGTGCACCAACAGTATCCTACTGTTATATGGACATGTGACAGAACCAAGTTCAGGAAGTAAATGTGGACCAACAGTATCCTATTGTTATATGGACATGTGACAGAACCAAGGTCCGGACGCAACAGTGACCCAAGAGTTTCCTGCTGTTATGTGGACATGTGACAGACCAAGTTCAGGAAGTAACAGTGGCCCAAGAGTTTCCTGCTGTTATGTGGACATGTGACAGAACCAAGTTCAGGAAGTAACAGTGGACCAACAGTATCCTGCTGTTATATGGACATCTGACAGAACCAAGTTCAGGAAGTAACAGTGGCCCAAGAGTTTCCTGCTGTTATATGGACATGTGACAGAACCAAGTTCAGGAAGTAACAGTGGACCAACAGTATCCTGCTGTTATATGGACATGTGACAGAATCAAGTTCAGGAAGTAACAGTGGCCCAAGAGTTTCCTGCTGTTATATGGACATGTGACAGAACCAAGTTCAGGAAGTAACAGTGGCCCAAGAGTTTCCTGCTGTTATATGGACATGTGACAGAACCAAGTTCAGGAAGTAACAGTGGCCCAAGAGTTTCCTGCTGTTATATGGACATGTGACAGAACCAAGTTCAGGAAGTAAATGTGGACCAACAGTATCCTGCTGTTATATGGACATGTGACAGAACCAAGTTCAGCAAGTAAATGTGGACCAACAGTATCCTGCTGTTATGTGGACATGTGACAAAACCAAGTTCAGGAAGTAACAGTGGCCCAAGAGTTTCCTACTCTTATATGGACATGTGACAGAACCAAGTTCAGGAAGTAACAGTGGCCCAAGAGTTTCCTGCTGTTATATGGACATGTGACAGAACCAAGGTCAGGAAGTAAATGTGGACCAACAGTATCCTGCTGTTATATGGACATGTGACAGAACCAAGTTCAGGAAGTAAATGTGGACCAACAGCATCCTACTGTTATATGGACATGTGACAGAGCCAAGGTCAGGAAGTAAATGTGGACCAACAGTATCCTACTGTTATATGGACATGTGACAGAATCAAGGTCAGGAAGTAACAGTGGCACCAACAGTATCCTGCTGTTATATGGACATGTGACAGAACCAAGTTCAGGAAGTAAATGTGGACCAACAGTATCCTGCTGTTATATGGACATGTGACAGAACCAAGTTCAGGAAGTAAATGTGGACCAACAGTATCCTGCTGTTATATGGACATGTGACAGAGCCAAGGTCAGGAAGCAACAGTGGCCCAAGAGTTTCCTGCTGTTATGTGGACATGTGACAGAGCCAAGGTCAGGAAGCAACAGTGGCCCAAGAGTTTACTGCTGTTATGTGGACATGTGACAGAACCAAGGTCAGGAAGCAACAGTGGCCCAAGAGTTTCCTGCTGTTATATGGACATGTGACAGAACCAAGGTCAGGAAGTAACAGTGGCCCAAGGGTTTCCTGCTGTTATATGGACATGTCACAGAACCAAGGTCAGGAAGTAACAGTGGCCCAAGAGTTTCCTGCTGTTATGTGGACATGTCACAGAACCAAGGTCAGGAAGTAACAGTGGCCCAAGAGTTTCCTGCTGTTATGTGGACATGTGACAGAACCAAGGTCAGGAAGTAACAGTGCCCAAGAGTTTCCTGCTGTTATATGGACATGTGACAGAACCAAGGTCAGGAAGTAACAGTGGCCCAAGAATTTCCTGCTGTTATGTGGACATGTGACAGAACCAAGGTCAGGAAGTAACAGGGGCCCAAGAATTTCCTGCTGTTATGTGGACATGAGACGGAACCAAGGTCAGGAAGTAACAGTGCCCAAGAGTTTCCTGCTGTTATATGGACATGTGACAGAACCAAGGTCAGGAAGTAACAGTGGCCCAAGAGTTTCCTGCTGTTATGTGGACATGTGACAGAACCAAGGTCAGGAAGTAACAGTGCCCAAGAGTTTCCTGCTGTTATGTGGACATGTGACAGAACCAAGGTCAGGAAGTAACAGTGCCCAAGAGTTTCCTGCTGTTATATGGACATGTGACAGAACCAAGGTCAGGAAGTAACAGTGGCCCAAGAGTTTCCTGCTGTTATATGGACATGTGACAGAACCAAGGTCAGAAAGTAACAGTGGCCCAAGAGTTTCCTGCTGTTATATGGACATGTGACAGAATAAAGGTCAGAAAGTAACAGTGGCCCAAGAGTTTCCTGCTGTTATATGGACATGTGACAGAATCAAGGTCAGGAAGTAACAGTGGTCCAACAGTATCCTGATGTTATGTGGACATGTGGCAGAACCAAGGTCAGGAAGTAAATGTGCACCAACAGTATCCTGCTGTTATATGGACATGTGACAGAACCAAGTTCAGGAAGTAAATGTGGACCAAGAGTATCCTGCTGTTATATGGACATGTGACAGAACCAAGGTCAGATAGTAATAGTGGACCAACAGTATCCTGATGTTATGTGGACATGTGACAGAATCAAGGTCAGGAAGTAATAGTGCACAAACAGTATCCTGATGTTATGTGGACATGTGACAGAATCAAGGTCAGGAAGTAACAGTGGACCAACAGTATCCTGATGTTATGTGGACATGTAGCAGAATCAAGTTCAGGAAGTAAATGTGGACCAACAGTATCCTGATGTTATGTGGACATGTGGCAGAATCAAGTTCAGGAAGTAAATGTGGACCAACAGTATCCTGATGTTATGTGGACATGTGGCAGAATCAAGTTCAGGAAGTAAATGTGGACCAACAGTATCCTGATGTTATGTGGACATGTGGCAGAATCAAGTTCAGTTAGTAATAGTGGACCAACAGTATCCTGATGTTATGTGGACATGTGGCAGAATTAAGTTCAGGAAGTAAATGTGGACCAACAGTATCCTGATGTTATGTGGACATGTGGCAGAATCAAGTTCAGGAAGTAATAGTGGACCAACAGTATCCTGATGTTATGTGGACATGTGGCAGAAGCAAGTTCAGGAAGTAAATGTGGACCAACAGTATCCTGATGTTATATGGACATGTTGCAGAATCAAGTTCAGGAAGTAACAGTGGACCAACAGTATCCTGATGTTATATGGACATGTTGCAGAATCAAGTTCAGGAAGTAAATGTGGACCAACAGTATCCTGATGTTATATGGACATGTGGCAGAATCAAGTTCAGGAAGTAATAGTGGACCAACAGTATCCTGATGTTATGTTGACATGTTGCAGAATCAAGTTCAGGAAGTAATAGTGGACCAACAGTATCCTGATGTTATATGGACATGTGGCAGAATCAAGTTCAGGAAGTAATAGTGGACCAACAGTATCCTGATGTTATATGGACATGTGACAGAATCAAGGTCAGGAAGTAATAGTGGACCAACAGTATCCTGATGTTATGTTGACATGTTGCAGAATCAAGTTCAGGAAGTAATAGTGGACCAACAGTATCCTGATGTTATGTGGACACGTGGCAGAATCAAGTTCAGGAAGTAACAGTGGTCCAACAGTATCCTGATGTTATATGGACATGTTGCAGAATCAAGTTCAGGAAGTAACAGTGGTCCAACAGTATCCTGATGTTATATGGACATGTTGCAGAATCAAGTTCAGGAAGTAATAGTGGACCAACAGTATCCTGATGTTATATGGACATGTGGCAGAATAAAGTTCAGGAAGTAATAGTGGTCCAACAGTATACTGATGTTATGTGGACATGTGACAGAATCAAGGTCAGGAAGTAATAGTGGACCAACAGTATCCTGATGTTATATGGACATGTTGCAGAATCAAGTTCAGGAAGTAACAGTGGTCCAACAGTATCCTGATGTTATGTGGACATGTGACAGAATCAAGGTCGGAAGTAACAGTGGTCCAACAGTATCCTGCTGTTATGTGGACATGTGACAGAATCAAGGTCAGGAAGTAATAGTGGACCAACAGTATCCTGATGTTATGTGGACATGTGACAGAACCAAGGTCTGGAAGTAACAATGCACCAACAGTATCCTTCTGTTATGTGGACATGTGACAGAACCAAGCTCAGGAAATAACACTGGACCAAGAGTATCGTGCTGTTATGTGGACATGCGACAGAACCAAGGTCAGGAAGAAAAAGTGGACCAACAGTATCCTCTTGTTATATGGAGATGTGAAAGAACCAAGGTCAGAAAGTAACAACGCACCAACAGTATCCTGATGTTATGTTGACAGGTGACAGAACCAAGGTGAGGAAGTAACAACGCACCAACAGTATCCTGATGTTATGTTGACATGTGACAGAACCAAGGTCAGGAAGTAACAACGCACCAACAGTATCCTGCTATTATGTGGACAGGTGACAGAACTAAGGTCAGGAAGTTACAGTGGACCAACAGTATCCTGCTGTTATAAGGACATGTGAAAGAACCAAGGTCAGGAAGTAACAACGCACCAACAGTATCCTGCTGTTATGTTGACAGGTGACAGAACCAAGGTCAGGAAGTAACAACGCACAACAGTATCCTGCTGCTATGTGGACATGTGAAACAACAAAGGTCAGGAAGTAAAAGAGGATCAAGAGTATCCTGCTGTATTCTAGACATGTGACAGAATCAAAGTCAGGAAGTATCGGTGGTCCAACAGTATCCTGCTGTTATGTGGACAGGTGACAGAACTAAGGTCAGGAAGTTACAGTGGACCATCAGTATCCTGCTGCTATGTGGACATGTGAAACAACAAAGGTCAGGAAGTAAAAGAGGATCAAGAGTATCCTGCTGTATTCTAGACATGTGACAGAATCAAAGTCAGGAACTATCGGTGGTCCAAGAGTATCCTGCTGTTATGTGGACATGTGACAGAAAGAAGGCCAGGGAGTAACAGTGGACCAACAGTACCCTGCTGTTATGTGGACATGTGACACAAACAAGGTCAGGAAGTAAAAGTGGACCAAGAGTATCCTGCTGCTATGTGGACATGTGACACAAACAAGGTCAGGAAGTAAAGGTGGACCAAGAGTATCCTGTTGTTATGTGGACAATAACAGAACCAAGGCAGGAAGTAACAGTGGACCAAGAGTATCCTGCTGTTATGTGCACATGTGACAGAACCAAGGCAGGAAGTAACAGTAGAGCAAGACTGTCATGCTTTTATGTCGACATGTGACAGACCTAAGGTCTGGATAGTAACAGTGGTACAACCCTATCCTGCTGCTATGTGGACATCTGACACAAACAAGGTCAGAAAGTAAAAATGGACCAAGAGTATCCTGTTGTTATGTGGACATGTGACAGAACCAAGGCAGGAAGTAACAGTGGACCAAGAGTATCCTGCTGTTATGTGGACATGTGACAGAACCAAGGCAGGAAGTAACAGTGGACCAAGAGTATCCTGCTGTTATGTGGACATGTGACACAACTAAGGTCAGTGAGTAACAGTGGACCAAGAGTATCCTGCTGTAATGTGGACATGTGACAGAATTAAGGCAGGAAGTAACAGTGGACCAAGAGTATCCTGCTGTTATGTGGACATGTGACACAACTAAGGTCAGTGAGTAACAGTGGCCCAAGAGTATCCTGCTGTTATGTGCACATGTGACACAACTAAGGTCAGTGAGTAACAGTGGACCAAGAGTATCCTGCTGTTATGTGGACATGTGACACAACCATGGTCAGTGAGTAACAGTGGACCAAGAGTATCCTGCTGTTATGTGGACATGTGACAGAACTAAGGCAGGAAGTAACAGTAGGCCAAGAGTATCCTGCTGTGATGTGGACATGTGACATCACCAAGGTCAAGAAGTAAAAGTGGACCAAGAGTATCGTGCTGTTATGTGGACATTTGACAACACCAAGGTCAAGAAGTAAAAATGGACCAAGAGTATCGTGCTGTTATGTGGACATGTGACAACACCAAGGCAGGAAGTAACAGTGGACCAATAGTATCCTGCTGTTATGTGGACATGTGACAGAACTAAGGCAGGAAGTAACAGTAGACCAAAGGTATCCTGCTGTGGACATGTGACAGAACTAAGGCAGGAAGTAACAGTGGACCAAGAGTATCCTACTGTTATGTGGACATGTGACAGAGCTAAGGCAGGAAGATAAGTGGACCAAGAGTATCCTGCTGTTATGTGGACATGTGACAGAACTAAGGCAGGAAGTAACAGTGGACCAACAGTATCTTGCTGTTATGTGGAGATGTGACAGACCCAAGGCAGGAAGTAACAGTGGACCAAGAGTATCCTGCTGTTATGTGGACATGTGACAGAACTAAGGCAAGAAGTAACAGTGGACCAAGTGCATCCTGTTGTTATGTGGACATGTGACAGAACTAAGGCAGGAAGTAACAGTGGACCAAGAGTATCCTGCTGTTATGTGGACATGTGACAGAACTAAGGCAGGAAGTAAAAGTGGACCAAGAGTATCCTGCTGTTATGTGGACATGTGACAGACCCAAGGCAGGAAGTAACAGTGGACCAAGAGTATCCTGCTGTTATGTGGACATGTGACAGAACTAAGGCAAGAAGTAACAGTGGACCAAGTGCATCCTGTTGTTATGTGGACATGTGACAGAACTAAGGCAGGAAGTAACAGTGGACCAAGAGTATCCTGCTGTTATGTGGACATGTGACAGAACTAAGGCAGGAAGTAATAGTGGACCAAGAGTATCCTGCAGTTATGTGGACATGTGACAGAACCAAGGCAGGAAGTAACAGTGGACCAAGAGTATCCTGCTGTTATGTGGACATGTGACAGAACTAAGGTATGGAAGTAAAAAGAGACCAACAGTATCCTGCTGTTATGTGGAAATGAGACAGAACCAAGGTAAGATGGTAAAAAGGGACCAACAGTATCCTGCTGTTATGTGTACATGTGACAGAACTAAGGTATGGAAGTAAAAAGGGACCAACAGTATCCTGCTGTTATGTGTACATGTGACAGAACTAAGGTGTGGAAGTAAAAAGGGACCAACAGTATCCTGCTGTTATGTGGACATGTGACAGAACCAAGGTAAGGAAGTAAAAAGGAACCAACAGTATCCTACTGTTATGTGTACATGTGACATAACCAAGGTAAGGAACTAAAAAGGAACCAACCGTATCCTGCTGTTATGTGGACATGGGACAGAACCAAGGTAAGGAAGTAAAAAGGGACCAACCGTATCCTGCAGTTATGTGGACATGAGACAGAACCAAGGTAAGGAAGTAAGAAGGGACCAACAGTATCCTACTGTTATGTGTACATGTGACAGAACCAAGGAAAGGAAGTAAAAAGGGACCAACAGTATCCTGCTGTTATGTGGAAATGTGACACAACTAAGGTCAGTGAGTAACAGTGAACCAACAGTATCCTGCTGTTATGTGGAAATCTGACACAACTAAGGTAAGTGAGTAACAGTGAACCAACAGTATCCTGCTGTTATGTGGAAATCTGACACAACTAAGGTCAGTGAGTAACAGTGAACCAACAGTATCCTGCTGCTATGTGGAAATCTGACACAACTAAGGTAAGTGAGTAACAGTGAACCAACAGTATCCTGCTGTTATGTGGACATGTGACAGAACCATGGTAAGGAAGTAAAAAGGGACCAACCGTATCCTGCTGTTTGTGGACATGTAAGAGAACGAAAGTAAGGAAGTAAAAAGGAACCAACAGTATCCTGCTGTTATGTGCAAATGTGACACAACTAAGGTCAGTGAGTAACAGTGAACCAACAGTATCCTGCTGTTATGTGGACATGTGACAGAACCAAGGTAAGGAAGTAAAAAGGGACCAACCGTATCCTGCTGTTATGTGGACATGTGACAGAACCAAGGTAAAGAAGTAAAAAGGGACCAACCGTATCCTGCTATTATGTGGACATGTGACAGAACCAAGGTAAGGAAGTAAAAAGGGACCAACCGTATCCTGCTGTTATGTGGACATGTGACAGAACCAAGGTAAGGAAGTAAAAAGAGATCAACCGTATCCTGCTATTATGTGGACATGTGACAGAACCAAGGTAAGGAAGTAAAAAGGGACCAACCGTATCCTGCTATTATGTGGACATGTGACAGAACCAAGGTAAAGAAGTAAAAAGGGACCAACTGTATCCTGCTGTTATGTGGACATATGACAGAACCAAGGTAAGGAAGTAAAAAGGGACCAACCGTATCCTGCTATTATGTGGACATGTGACAGAACCAAGATAAGGAAGTAAAAAGGCACCAACAGTATCCTGCTGTTATGATTACATGTAACAGAAACAAGGTAAGGAAGTAAAAAGGGATCAACCGTATCCTGCTGTTATGTGGACATGAGACAGAATGAAGTAAAAAGGAACCAACAGTATCCTGCTGTTATGTGTACATGTGAGAGAACCAAGGTAAGGAAGTAAAAAGGAACCAACAGTATCCTACTGTTATATGTACATGTGACATAACCATGGTAAGGAAGTAAAAAGGAACCAACCGTATCCTGCTGTTATGTGGACATGTGACAGAACCAAGGTAAGGAAGTAAAAAGGAACCAACAGTATCCTGCTGTTATGTGGACATGTGACAGAACCAAGGTAAGGAAGTAAAAAGGAACCAATCGTATCCTGCTGTTATGTGGACATGTGACAGAACCAAGGTAAGGAAGTAAAAAGGAACCAACAGTATCCTGCTGTTATGTGGACATGGGACAGAACCAAGGTAAGGAAGTAAAAAGGAACCAACAGTATCCTGCTGTTATGTGAACATGGGACAGAACCAAGTTAAGGAAGTAAAAAGGGACCAAACGTATCCTGCTGTTATGTGGACATGAGACACAACCAAGGTAAGGAAGTAAAAAGGGACCAACAGTATCCTACTGTTATGTGTACATGTGACAGAACCAAGGAAAGGAAGTAAAAAGGGACCAACAGTATCCTGCTGTTATGTGCAAATGTGACACAACTAAGGTCAGTGAGTAACAGTGAACCAACAGTATCCTGCTGTTATGTGGACATGTGACACAACTAAGGTAAGTGAGTAACAGTTAACCAACAGTATCCTGCTGTTATGTGGAAATGTGACACAACTAAGGTCAGTGAGTAACAGTGAACCAACAGTATCCTGCTGTTATGTGGACATGTGACACAACTAGGGTAAGTGAGCAACAGTGAACCAACAGTATCCTGCTGTTATGTGGACATGTGACACAACTAAGGTAAGTGAGTAACAGTGAACCAACAGTATCCTCCTGTTATGTGGACATGTGAGAGAACCATGGTAAGGAAGTAAAAAGGGACCAACCGTATCCTGCTGTTATGTGGAAATGTGACACAACTAAGGTAAGTGAGTAACAGTGAACCAACAGCATCCTCCTGTTATGTGGACATGTGACAGAACCAAGGAAAGGAAGTAAAAAGGGACCAACAGTATCCTGCTGTTATATGGACATGTGACAGAACCAAGTTCAGGAAGTAAATGTGGACCAACAGTATCCTGCTGTTATATGGACATGTGACAGAACCAAGTTCAGGAAGTAAATGTGGACCAACAGTATCCTGCTGTTATATGGATATGTAACAGAACCAAGTTCAGGAAGTAACAGTGGCCCAAGAGTTTCCTGCTATTATATGGACATGTCACAGAACCAAGTTCAGGAAGTAACAGTGACCCAAGAGTTTCCTGCTGTTATATGGACATGTGACAGAACCAAGTTCAGGAAGTAAATGTGGACCGACAGTATCCTACTGTTATATGGACATGTGACAGAACCAAGGTCCGGAAGCAACAGTGGCCCAAGAGTTTCCTGCTGTTATGTGGACATGTGACAGAACCAAGTTCAGGAAGTAACAGTGGCCCAAGAGTTTCCTGCTGTTATGTGGACATGTGACAGAACCAAGTTCAGGAAGTAACAGTGGACCGACAGTATCCTGCTGTTATATGGACATCTGACAGAACCAAGTTCAGGAAGTAACAGTGGCCCAAGAGTTTCCTGCTGTTATATGGACATGTGACAGAACCAAGTTCAGGAAGTAACAGTGGACCAACAGTATCCTGCTGTTATATGGACATGTGACAGAATCAAGTTCAGGAAGTAACAGTGGCCCAAGAGTTTCCTGCTGTTATATGGACATGTGACAGAACCAAGTTCAGGAAGTAACAGTGGCCCAAGAGTTTCCTGCTGTTATATGGACATGTGACAGAACCAAGTTCAGGAAGTAACAGTGGCCCAAGAGTTTCCTGCTGTTATATGGACATGTGACAGAACCAAGTTCAGGAAGTAAATGTGGACCAACAGTATCCTGCTGTTATATGGACATGTGACAGAACCAAGTTCAGCAAGTAAATGTGGACCAACAGTATCCTGCTGTTATGTGGACATGTGACAAAACCAAGTTCAGGAAGTAACAGTGGCCCAAGAGTTTCCTGCTGTTATATGGACATGTGACAGAACCAAGTTCAGGAAGTAACAGTGGCCCAAGAGTTTCCTGCTGTTATATGGACATGTGACAGAACCAAGGTCAGGAAGTAAATGTGGACCAACAGTATCCTGCTGTTATATGGACATGTGACAGAACCAAGTTCAGGAAGTAAATGTGGACCAACAGTATCCTGCTGTTATATGGACATGTGACAGAGCCAAGGTCAGGAAGCAACAGTGGCCCAAGAGTTTCCTGCTGTTATGTGGACATGTGACAGAGCCAAGGTCAGGAAGCAACAGTGGCCCAAGAGTTTACTGCTGTTATGTGGACATGTGACAGAACCAAGGTCAGGAAGCAACAGTGGCCCAAGAGTTTCCTGCTGTTATATGGACATGTGACAGAACCAAGGTCAGGAAGTAACAGTGGCCCAAGAGTTTCCTGCTGTTATATGGACATGTCACAGAACCAAGGTCAGGAAGTAACAGTGGCCCAAGAGTTTCCTGCTGTTATGTGGACATGTCACAGAACCAAGGTCAGGAAGTAACAGTGGCCCAAGAGTTTCCTGCTGTTATGTGGACATGTGACAGAACCAAGGTCAGGAAGTAACAGTGCCCAAGAGTTTCCTGCTGTTATATGGACATGTGACAGAACCAAGGTCAGGAAGTAACAGTGGCCCAAGAATTTCCTGCTGTTATGTGGACATGTGACAGAACCAAGGTCAGGAAGTAACAGGGGCCCAAGAATTTCCTGCTGTTATGTGGACATGTGACAGAACCAAGGTCAGGAAGTAACAGTGCCCAAGAGTTTCCTGCTGTTATATGGACATGTGACAGAACCAAGGTCAGGAAGTAACAGTGGCCCAAGAGTTTCCTGCTGTTATGTGGACATGTGACAGAATCAAGGTCAGGAAGTAACAGTGGACCAACAGTATCCTGATGTTATGTGGACATGTAGCAGAATCAAGTTCAGGAAGTAAATGTGGACCAACAGTATCCTGATGTTATGTGGACATGTGGCAGAATCAAGTTCAGGAAGTAAATGTGGACCAACAGTATCCTGATGTTATGTGGACATGTGGCAGAATCAAGTTCAGGAAGTAAATGTGGACCAACAGTATCCTGATGTTATGTGGACATGTGGCAGAATCAAGTTCAGTTAGTAATAGTGGACCAACAGTATCCTGATGTTATGTGGACATGTGGCAGAATTAAGTTCAGGAAGTAAATGTGGACCAACAGTATCCTGATGTTATATGGACATGTGGCAGAATCAAGTTCAGGAAGTAATAGTGGACCAACAGTATCCTGATGTTATGTTGACATGTTGCAGAATCAAGTTCAGGAAGTAATAGTGGACCAACAGTATCCTGATGTTATGTGGACACGTGGCAGAATCAAGTTCAGGAAGTAACAGTGGTCCAACAGTATCCTGATGTTATATGGACATGTTGCAGAATCAAGTTCAGGAAGTAACAGTGGTCCAACAGTATCCTGATGTTATATGGACATGTTGCAGAATCAAGTTCAGGAAGTAATAGTGGACCAACAGTATCCTGATGTTATATGGACATGTGGCAGAATAAAGTTCAGGAAGTAATAGTGGTCCAACAGTATCCTGATGTTATGTGGACATGTGACAGAATCAAGGTCAGGAAGTAATAGTGGACCAACAGTATCCTGATGTTATATGGACATGTTGCAGAATCAAGTTCAGGAAGTAACAGTGGTCCAACAGTATCCTGATGTTATGTGGACATGTGACAGAATCAAGGTCAGGAAGTAACAGTGGTCCAACAGTATCCTGCTGTTATGTGGACATGTGACAGAATCAAGGTCAGGAAGTAATAGTGGACCAACAGTATCCTGATGTTATGTGATGTGGCAGAACCAAGGTCAGATAGTAATAGTGGACCAACAGTATCCTGATGTTATATGGACATGTGACAGAACCAAGGTCAGATAGTTATAGTGGACCAACAGTATCCTGATGTTATGTTGACATGTGACAGAACCAAGGTCAGGAAGTAATAGTGGACCAACAGTATCCTGATGTTATATGGACATGTGACAGAATCAAGTTCAGAAAGTAAATGTGGACCAACAGTATCCTGATGTTATATGGACATGTGACAGAACCAAGTTCAGGAAGTAATAGTGGACCAACAGTATCCTGATGTTATGTGGACATGTGGCAGAACCAAGGTCAGGAAGTAAATGTGCACCAACAGTATCCTGCTGTTATATGGACATGTGACAGAACCAAGTTCAGGAAGTAAATGTGGACCAACAGTATCCTGCTGTTATATGGACATGTGACAGAACCAAGGTCAGATAGTAATAGTGGACCAACAGTATCCTGATGTTATGTGGACATGTGACAGAACCAAGGTCAGGAAGTAATAGTGGACCAACAGTATCCTGATAATATATGGACATGTGACAGAACCAAGTTCAGGAAGTAAATGTGGACCAACAGTATCCTGATGTTATATGGACATGTGACAGAACCAAGTTCAGGAAGTAATAGTGGACCAACAGTATCCTGCTGTTATATGGACATGTGGCAGATCCAAGTTCAGGAAGTAAATGTGGACCAACAGTATCCTGCTGTTATGTGGACATGTGACAGAACCAAGGTCAGGAAGTAACAGTGGCCCAAGAGTTTCCTGCTGTTATATGGACATGTGACAGAAACAAGGTCAGGAAGTAACAGTGACCCAAGAGTTACCTGCTGTTATATGGACATGTGACAGAACCAAGGTCAGGAAGTAAAAGTGACCCAAGAGTTACCTGCTGTTATATGGACATGTGACAGAATCAAGGTCAGGAAGTAACAGTGGTCCACGATAATCCTGTTGTTCTGTGAACATGTGACAGAATCAAGGTCAGGAAGTAAGTGGACCAACAGTATCCTGATGTTATGTGGACATGTGACAGAACCAAGGTCAGATAGTAATAGTGGACCAGCAGTATCCTGATGTTATGTTGACATGCGACAGAACCAAGGTCCGATAGTAATAGTGGACCAACAGTATCCTGATGTTATATGGCCATGTGACAGAACCAAGGTCAGATAGTAATAGTGGACCAACAGTATCCTGATGTTATGTTGACATGTGGCAGAACCAAGGACAGATAGTAATAGTGGACCAGCAGTATCCTGATGTTATATGGACATGTGACAGAACCAAGGTCAGATAGTAATAGTGGACCAACAGTATCCTGATGTTATGTTGACATGTGACAGAACCAAGGTCAGATAGTAATAGTGGACCAAGAGTATCCTGCTGTTATATGGACATGTGACAGAACCAAGGTCAGATAGTAATAGTGGGCCAAGAGTATCCTGATGTTATATGGACATGTGACAGAACCAAGGTCAGATAGTAATAGTGGACCAACAGTATCCTGATGTTATATGGACATGTGACAGAACCAAGGTCAGATAGAAATAGTGGGCCAAGAGTATCCTGATGTTATATGGACATGTGACAGAACCAAGGTCAGATAGTAATAGTGGACCAACAGTATCCTGAAGTTACATGGACATGTGACAGAACCAAGGTCAGATAGTAATAGTGGACCAACAGTATCCTGATATTATATGGACATGTGGCAGAACCAAGGTCAGATAGTAATAGTGGACCAACAGTATCCTGATGTTATGTGGACATGTGGCAGAACCAAGGTCAGATAGTAATAGTGGACCGACAGTATCCTGATGTTATATGGACATGCGACAGAACCAAGGTCAGGAAGTAACAGTGGTCCAAGATAATCCTGTTGTTCTGTGAACATGTGACAGAATCAAGGTCAGGAAGTAAGTGGACCAACAGTATCCTGATGTTATGTGGACATGTGGCAGAACCAAGGTCAGATAGTAATAGTGGACCAAGAGTATCCTGATGTTATGTTGACATGTGACAGAACCAAGGTCAGATAGTAATAGTGGACCAACAGTATCCTGATGTTATGTGATGTGGCAGAACCAAGGTCAGATAGTAATAGTGGACCAACAGTATCCTGATGTTATATGGACATGTGACAGAACCAAGGTCAGATAGTAATAGTGGACCAACAGTATCCTGATGTTATGTTGACATGTGACAGAACCAAGGTCAGATAGTAATAGTGGACCAACAGTATCCTGATGTTATATGGACATGTGACAGAACCAAGGTCAGATAGTAATAGTGGACCAACAGTATCCTGATGTTATATGGACATGTGACAGAACCAAGGTCAGATAGTAATAGTGGACCAACAGTATCCTCATGTTATGTTGACATGTGACAGAACCAAGGTCAGATAGTAATAGTGGACCAAGAGTATCCTGCTGTTATGTGGACATGTGACAGAACCAAGGTCAGATAGTAATAGTGGACCAAGAGTATCCTGCTGTTATGTGGACATGTGGCAGAACCAAGGTCAGATAGTAATAGTGGACCAAGAGTATCCTGCTGTTATGTGGACATGTGGCAGAACCAAGGTCAGATAGTAATAGTGGACCAAGAGTATCCTGCTGTTATGTGGACATGTGGCAGAACCAAGGTCAGATAGTAATATTGGACCAAGAGTATCCTGCTGTTATGTTGACATGTGACAGAACCAAGGTCAGATAGTAATAGTGGACCAAGAGTATCCTGCTGTTATGTGGACATGTGACAGAACCAAGGTCAGATAGTAATAGTGGACCAAGAGTATCCTGCTGTTATGTGGACATGTGGCAGAACCAAGGTCAGATAGTAATAGTGGACCAAGAGTATCCTGCTGTTATGTTGACATGTGGCAGAACCAAGGTCAGATAGTAATAGTGGACCAAGAGTATCCTGCTGTTATGTTGACATGTGACAGAACCAAGGTCAGATAGTAATAGTGGACCAAGAGTATCCTGCTGTTATGTGGACATGTGACAGAACCAAGGTCAGATAGTAATAGTGGACCAAGAGTATCCTGCTGTTATGTGGACATGTGGCAGAACCAAGGTCAGATAGTAATAGTGGACCAAGAGTATCCTGCTGTTATGTTGACATGTGGCAGAACCAAGGTCAGATAGTAATAGTGGACCAAGAGTATCCTGATGCTATGTTGACATGTGACAGAACCAAGGTCAGATAGTAATAGTGGACCAAGAGTATCCTGATGCTATGTTGACATGTGACAGAACCAAGGTCAGATAGTAATAGTGGACCAAGAGTATCCTGATGCTATGTTGACATGTGACAGAACCAAGGTCAGATAGTAATAGTGGACCAAGTGTATCCTGATGCTATGTTGTCATGTGACAGAATCAAGGTCATATAGTAATTTTGGACCAAGAGTATGCTGCTGTTATGTTGACATGTGGCAGAACCAAGGTCAGATAGTAATAGTGGACCAACAGTATCATGATGTTATGTTGACATGTGACAGAAACAAGGTCAGATAGTAATAGTGGACCAATAGTATCCTCATGTTATGTTGACATGTGACAGAACCAAGGTCAGATAGTAATAGTGGACCAACAGAATACTGACGTTATGTTGACATGTGACAGAACCAAGGTCAGATAGTAATAGTGGACCAACAGAATACTGACGTTATGTTGACATGTGACAGAACCAAGGTCAGATAGTAATAGTGGACCAACAGAATACTGACGTTATGCTGACATGTGACAGAACCAAGGTCAGATAGTAATAGTGGACCAAATGTATACTGCTGTTATGTGGACATGTGAATGAACCAAGGTCAGGAAGTTACAGTGGACCAATAGATCCTGATGTTATGTGGACATGTGACAGAACCAAGTTCAGGAAGTAATAAGGGACCAACAGTATCCTGCTGTTATGTGGACATGTGACAGAACCAAGGTCAGGAAGTAACAATGCACAAACAGTATCCTTCTGTTATGTGGATATGTGACAGAACCAAGCTCAGGAAATAACACTGGACCAAGAGTATCGTGCTGTTATGTGGACATGCGACAGAACCAATGTCAGGAAGAAAAAGTGGACCAACAGTATCCTCTTGTTATATGGAGATGTGAAAGAACCAAGGTCAGAAAGTAACAACGCACCAACAGTATCCTGATGTTATGTTGACAGGTGACAGAACCAAGGTGAGGAAGTAACAACGCACCAACAGTATCCTGATGTTATGTTGACACGTGACAGAACCAAGGTCAGGAAGTAACAACGCACCAACAGTATCCTCCTATTATGTGGACAGGTGACAGAACTAAGGTCAGGAAGTTACAGTGGACCAACAGTATCCTGCTGTTATAAGGACATGTGAAAGAACCAAGGTCAGGAAGTAACAACGCACCAACAGTATCCTGCTGTTATGTTGACAGGTGACAGAACCAAGGTCAGGAAGTAACAACGCACAACAGTATCCTGCTGCTATGTGGACATGTGAAACAACAAAGGTCAGGAAGTAAAAGAGGATCAAGAGTATCCTGCTGTATTCTAGACATGTGACAGAATCAAAGTCAGGAAGTATCGGTGGTCCAACAGTATCCTGCTGTTATGTGGACAGGTGACAGAACTAAGGTCAGGAAGTTACAGTGGACCATCAGTATCCTGCTGCTATGTGGACATGTGAAACAACAAAGGTCAGGAAGTAAAAGAGGATCAAGAGTATCCTGCTGTATTCTAGACATGTGACAGAATCAAAGTCAGGAAGTATCGGTGGTCCAAGAGTATCCTGCTGTTATGTGGACATGTGACAGAAACAAGGCCAGGGAGTAACAGTGGACCAACAGTACCCTGCTGTTATGTGGACATGTGACACAAACAAGGTCAGGAAGTAAAAGTGGACCAAGAGTATCCTGCTGCTATGTGGACATGTGACACAAACAAGGTCAGGAAGTAAAGGTGGACCAAGAGTATCCTGTTGTTATGTGGACAATAACAGAACCAAGGCAGGAAGTAACAGTGGACCAAGAGTATCCTGCTGTTATGTGCACATGTGACAGAACCAAGGCAGGAAGTAACAGTAGAGCAAGACTGTCATGCTTTTATGTCGACATGTGACAGACCTAAGGTCTGGATAGTAACAGTGGTACAACCCTATCCTGCTGCTATGTGGACATCTGACACAAACAAGGTCAGAAAGTAAAAGTGGACCAAGAGTATCGTGTTGTTATGTGGACATGTGACAGAACCAAGGCAGGAAGTAACAGTGGACCAAGAGTATCCTGCTGTTATGTGGATATGTGACACAACTAAGGTCAGTGAGTAACAGTGGACCAAGAGTATCCGGCTGTTATGTGCACATGTGACACAACTAAGGTCAGTGAGTAACAGTGGACCAAGAGTATCCTGCTGTTATGTGGACATGTGACACAACCATGGTCAGTGAGTAACAGTGGACCAAGATTATCCTGCTGTTATGTGGACATGTGACAGAACTAAGGCAGGAAGTAACAGTAGGCCAAGAGTATCCTGCTGTCATGTGGACATGTGACATCACCAAGGTCAAGAAGTAAAAGTGGACCAAGAGTATCGTGCTGTTATGTGGACATGTGACAACACCAAGGTCAAGAAGTAAAAGTGGACCAAGAGTATCGTGCTGTTATGTGGACATGTGACAACACCAAGGATAGAAGTATAAGTGGACCAACAGTATCCTTCTGTTATGTGGACATGTGACACAACCAAGGCAGGAAGCAACAGTGGACCAATAGTATCCTGCTGTTATGTGGACATGTGACAGAACTAAGGCAGGAAGTAACAGTAGACCAAAGGTATCCTGCTGTTATGTGGACATGTGACAGAACTAAGGCAGGAAGTAACAGTGGACCAAGAGTATCCTACTGTTATGTGGACATGTGACAGAACTAAGGCAGGAAGAAAAGTGGACCAAGAGTATCCTGCTGTTATGTGGACATGTGACAGAACTAAGGCAGGAAGTAACAGTGGACCAACAGTATCCTGCTGTTATGTGGAGATGTGACAGACCCAAGGCAGGAAGTAACAGTGGACAAAGAGTATCCTGCTGTTATGTGGACATGTGACAGAACTAAGGCAAGAAGTAACAGTGGACCAAGAGCATCCTGTTGTTATGTGGACATGTGACAGATCTAAGGCAGGAAGTAACAGTGGACCAAGAGTATCCTGCTGTTATGTGGACATGTGACAGAACTAAGGCAGGAAGTAAAAGTGGACCAAGAGTATCCTGCTGTTATGTGGACATGTGACAGGACTAAGGCAGGAAGTAACAGTGGACCAAGAGTATCCTGCAGTTATGTGGACATGTGACAGAACCAAGGCAGGAAGTAACAGTGGACCAAGAGTATCCTGCTGTTATGTGGACATGTGACAGAACTAAGGTATGGAAGTAAAAAGGGACCAACAGTATCCTGCTGTTATGTGGACATGAGACAGAACCAAGGTAAGATGGTAAAAAGGGACCAACAGTATCCTGCTGTTATGTGTACATGTGACAGAACTAAGGTATGGAAGTAAAAAGGGACCAACAGTATCCTGCTGTTATGTGTACATGTGACAGAACTAAGGTGTGGAAGTAAAAAGGGACCAACAGTATCCTGCTGTTATGTGGACATGTGACAGAACCAAGGAAAGGAAGTAAAAAGGGACCAACCGTATGCTGCTGTTATGTGGACATGTGACAGAACCAAGGTAAGGAAGTAAAAAGAGATCAACCGTATCCTGCTATTATGTGGACATGTGACAGAACCAAGGTAAGGAAGTAAAAAGGCACCAACCGTATCCTGCTATTATGTGGACATGTGACAGAACCAGGGTAAGGAAGTAAAAAGGGTCCAACCGTATCCTGCTATTATGTGTACATGTGTCAGAACCAAGGTAAGGAAGAAAAAAGGCACCAACAGTATCCTGCTGTTATGTGTTCATGTGACAGAAACAAGGTAAGGAAGAAAAAAGGAACAACAGTATCCTGCTGTTATGTGTTCATGTGACAGAAACAAGGTAAGGAAGTAAAAAGGGACCAACCGTATCCTGCTGTTATGTGGACATGAGACAGAACGAAGTAAAAAGGAACCAACAGTATCCTGCTGTTATGTGTACATGTGACAGAACCAAGGTAAGGAAGTAAAAAGGAACCAACAGTATCCTACTGTTATGTGTACATGTGACATAACCAAGGTAAGGAAGTAAAAAGGAACCAACCGTATCCTTCTGTTATGTGGACATGGGACAGAACCAAGGTAAGGAAGTAAAAAGGGACCAACCGTATCCTGCAGTTATGTGTACATGAGACAGAACCAAGGTAAGGAAGTAAAAAGGGACCAACCGTATCCTGCAGTTATGTGTACATGAGACAGAACCAAGGTAAGGAAGTAAAAAGGGACCAACAGTATCCTACTGTTATGTGTACATGTGACAGAACCAAGGTAAGGAAGTAAAAAGGGACCAACAGTATCCTGCTGTTATGTGGAAATGTGACACAACTAAGGTCAGTGAGTAACAGTGAACCAACAGTATCCTGCTGTTATGTGGACATGTGACAGAACCAGGGTAAGGAAGTAAAAAGGGACCAACAGTATCCTGCTGTTATGTGGAAATGTGACACAACTAAGGTAAGTGAGTATCAGTGAACCAACAGTATCCTGCTGTTATGTGGAAATCTGACACAACTAAGGTAAGTGAGTAACAGTGAACCAACAGTATCCTGCTGTTATGTGGACATGTGACAGAACCATGGTAAGGAAGTAAAAAGGGACCAACCGTATCCTGCTGTTTGTGGACATGTAAGAGAACGAAAGTAAGGAAGTAAAAAGGAACCAACAGTATCCTGCTGTTATGTGCAAATGTGACACAACTAAGGTCAGTGAGTAACAGTGAACCAACAGTATCCTGCTATTATGTGGACATGTGACAGAACCAAGGTAAGGAAGTAAAAAGGGACCAACCGTATCCTGCTGTTATGTGGATATGTGACAGAACCAAGGTAAAGAAGTAAAAAGGGACCAACCGTATCCTGCTATTATGTGGACATGTGACAGAACCAAGGTAAGGAAGTAAAAAGGGACCAACCGTATCCTGCTGTTATGTGGACATGTGACAGAACCAAGGTAAGGAAGTAAAAAGAGATCAACCGTATCCTGCTATTATGTGGACATGTGACAGAACCAAGGTAAGGAAGTAAAAAGGGACCAACCGTATCCTGCTATTATGTGGACATGAGACAGAACGAAGTAAAAAGGAAACAACCGTATCCTGCTATTATGTGGACATGAGACAGAACGAAGTAAAAAGGGACCAACCGTATCCTGCTATTATGTGGACATGAGACAGAACGAAGTAAAAAGGGACCAACCGTATCCTGCTATTATGTGGACATGTGACAGAACCAAGGTAAGGAAGTAAAAAGGGACCAACCGTATCCTGCTGTTATGTGGACATGAGACAGAATGAAGTAAAAAGGAACCAACAGTATCCTGCTGTTATGTGGACATATGACAGAACCAAGGTAAGGAAGTAAAAAGGGACCAACCGTATCCTGCTGTTATGTGGACATGAGACAGAATGAAGTAAAAAGGAACCAACAGTATCCTGCTGTTATGTGTACATGTGAGAGAACCAAGGTAAGGAAGTAAAAAGGAACCAACAGTATCCTGCTGTTATGTGCACATGGGACAGAATGAAGTAAAAAGGAACCAACAGTATCCTGCTGTTATGTGTACATGTGAGAGAACCAAGGTAAGGAAGTAAAAAGGGACCAACAGTATCCTGCTGTTATGTGGACATGAGACAGAATGAAGTAAAAAGGAACCAACAGTATCCTGCTGTTATGTGTACATGTGAGAGAACCAAGGTAACGAAGTAAAAAGGAACCAACAGTATCCTACTGTTATATGTACATGTGACATAACCAAGGTAAGGAAATAAAAAGGAACCAACCGTATCCTGCTGTTATGTGGACATGTGACAGAACCAAGGTAAGGAAGTAAAAAGGAACCAACAGTATCCTGCTGTTATGTGGACATGGGACAGAACCAAGGTAAGGAAGTAAAAAGGAACCAACAGTATCCTGCTGTTATGTGAACATGGGACAGAACCAAGTTAAGGAAGCAAAAAGGGACCAAACGTATCCTGCTGTTATGTGGACATGAGACAGAACCAAGGTAAGGAAGTAAAAAGGGACCAACAGTATCCTACTGTTATGTGTACATGTGACAGAACCTAGGAAAGGAAGTAAAAAGGGACCAACAGTATCCTGCTGTTATGTGGAAATGTGACACAACTAAGGTCAGTGAGTAACAGTGAACCAACAGTATCCTGCTGTTATGTGGACATGTGACACAACTAAGGTAAGTGAGTAACAGTGAACCAACAGTATCCTGCTGTTATGTGCACATGTGACACAACTAAGGTAAGTGAGTAACAGTGAACCAACAGTATCCTGCTGTTATGTGGAAATGTGACACAACTAAGGTCAGTGAGTAACAGTGAACCAACAGTATCCTGCTGTTATGTGGACATGTGACACAACTAGGGTAAGTGAGTAACAGTGAACCAACAGTATCCTGCTGTTATGTGGACATGTGACACAACTAAGGTAAGTGAGTAACAGTGAACCAACAGTATCCTGCTGTTATGTGGACATGTGACACAACTAAGGTAAGTGAGTATCAGTGAACCAACAGTATCCTGCTGTTATGTGCACATGTGACACAACTAAGGTAACTGAGTAACAGTGAACCAACAGTATCCTGCTGTTATGTGGAAATGTGACACAACTAAGGTCAGTGAGTAACAGTGAACCAACAGTATCCTGCTGTTATGTGGACATGTGACACAACTAAGGTAAGTGAGTAACAGTGAACCAACAGTATCCTGCTGTTATGTGGACATGTGACACAACTAAGGTAAGTGAGTAACAGTGAACCAACAGTATCCTCCTGTTATGTGGACATGTGACACAACCATGGTAAGGAAGTAAAAAGGGACCAACCGTATCCTGCTGTTATGTGGAAATGTGACACAACTAAGGTAAGTGAGTAACAGTGAACCAACAGCATCCTCCTGTTATGTGGACATGTGACAGAACCAAGGAAAGGAAGTAAAAAGGGACCAACAGTATCCTGCTGTTATGTGGAAATGTGACACAACTAAGGTAAGTGAGTATCAGTGAACCAACAGTATCCTGCTGTTATGTGGACATGTGACACAACTAAGGTAACTGAGTAACAGTGAACCAACAGTATCCTCCTGTTATGTGGACATGTGACAGAACCATGGTAAGGAAGTAAAAAGGGACCAACCGTATCCTGCTGTTTGTGGACATGTAAGAGAACCAAAGTAAGGAAGTAAAAAGGAACCAACAGTATCCTGCTGTTATGTGGAAATGTGACACAACTAAGGTCAGTGAGTAACAGTGAACCAACAGTATCCTGCTATTATGTGGACATGTGACAGAACCAAGGTAAGGAAGTAAAAAGGGACCAACCGTATCCTGCTGTTATGTGGACATGTGACAGAATAAAGGTAAGGAAGTAAAAAGGGACCAACCGTATCCTGCTGTTATGTGGACATGTGACAGAACCAAGGTAAAGAAGTAAAAAGGGACCAACCGTATCCTGCTGTTATGTGGACATGTGACAGAACCAAGGTAAAGAAGTAAAAAGGGACCAACCGTATCCTGCTATTATGTGGACATGTGACAGAACCAAGGTAAGGAAGTAAAAAGGCACCAACCGTATCCAGCTTTTATGTGGACATGTGACAGAAACCAGGTAAGGAAGTAAAAAGGGACCAACAGTATCCTGCTGTTTCTGGACATGTAAGAGAACCAACGTAAGGAAGTAAAAAGGAACCAACAGTATCCTGCCTGTTATGTGGAAATGTGACACAACTAAGGTCAGTGAGTAACAGTGAACCAAAAGTATCCTGCTATTATGTGTACATGTGAATACCAAGGTCAGGAATTAACAATGCACCAACAGTATCCTTCTGTTATGTGGACATGTGACAGAACCAAGGTGAGGAAGTAACAACGCACCAACAGTATCCTTCTGTTATGTAGACATGTGACAGAACCAAGGTGAGGAAGTAACATTGGACCAACAATATCCTACTGTTATATGGACAGGTGACGGAAAAGGGGTCAGGAAGTAACATTCGACCAAGAGTATCCTGTTGCTATTTGGACATGTTAAAGAACAAAGCTCAGGAAATAACACTGGACCAAGAGTATCGTGCTGTTATGTGGACATGCGACAGAACCAAGGTCAGGAAGAAAAAGTGGACCAACAGTATCCTGCTATTATATGGACATGTGAAAGAACCAAGGTCAGGAAGTAACAACGCACCAACAGTATCCTGCTGTTATGTGGACAGGTGACAGAACTAAGGTCAGGAAGTTACAGTGGACCATCAGTATCCTGCTGCTATGTGGACATGTGAAACAACAAAGATCAGGAAGTAAAAGAGGATCAAGAGTATCCTGCTGTATTCTAGACATGTGACAGAATCAAAGTCAGGAAGTATCGGTGGTCCAAGAGTATCCTGCTGTTATGTGGACATGTGACAGAAACAAGGCCAGGGAGTAACAGTGGACCAACAGTACCCTGCTGTTATGTGGACATTTGACAGAACTAAGGTCAGGAAGTAACAGTAGAGCAAGACTGTCATGCTTTTATGTCGACATGTGACAAGACCTAAGGTCTGGAAAGTAACAGTGGTACAACCCTATCCTGCTGCTATGTGGACATGTGACACAAACAAGGTCAGGAAGTAAAGGTGGACCAAGAGTATCCTGTTGTTATGTGGACATGTGACAGAACCAAGGCAGGAAGTAACAGTGGACCAAGAGTATCCTGCTGTTATGTGCACATGTGACACAACTAAGGTCAGTGAGTAACAGTGGACCAAGAGTATCCTGCTGTTATGTAGACATGTGACAGAATTAAGGCAGGAAGTAACAGTGGTCCAAGAGTATCCTGCTGTTATGTGGACATGTGACAGAACTAGGGCAGGAAGTAACAGTGGACCAAGAGTATCCTTCTGTTATGTGGACATGTGACATAACTAAGGTCAGTGAGTAACAGTGGACCAAGAGTATCCTGCTGTTATGTGGACATGTGACGCAACTAACGTCAGTGAGTAACAGTGGACCAAGAGTATCCTGCTGTTATGTGGACATGTGACAGAACTAGGGCAGGAAGTAACTGTGGACCAAGAGTATCCTGCTGTTATGTGGACATGTGACACAACTAAGGTCAGTGAGTAACAGTGGACCAAGAGTATCCTGCTGTTATGAGGACATGTGACACAACTAAGGTCAGTGAGTAACAGTGGACCAAGAGTATCCTGCTGTAATGTGGACATGTGACACAACTAAGGTCAGTGAGTAACAGTGGACCAAGAGTATCCTGCTGTTATGTGGACATGTGACAGAACTAGGGCAGGAAGTAACATTGGACCAAGAGTATCCTGCTGTTATGTGGAGCTGTTATATGGACATGTGACACAACTAAGGTCAGTGAGTAACAGTGGACCAAGAGTATCCTGCTGTTATGTGGACATGTGACACAACTAAGGTCAGTGAGTAACAGTGGACCAAGAGTATCCTGCTGTTATGTGGACATGTGACAGAACCAAGGTAAGGAAGTAAAAAGGCACAAACCGTATCCTGCTATTATGTGGACATGTGACAGAACCAGGGTAAGGAAGTAAAAAGGGACCAACCGTATCCTGCTATTATGTGGACATGTGTCAGAACCAAGGTAAGGAAGAAAAAAGGCACCAACAGTATCCTGCGGTTATGTGTTCATGTGACAGAAACAAGGTAAGGAAGTAAAAAGGGACCAACCGTATCCTGCAGTTATGTGGACATGAGACAGAACGAAGTAAAAAGGAACCAACAGTATCCTGCTGTTATGTGTACATGTGACACAACCAAGGTAAGGAAGTAAAAAGGAACCAACAGTATCCTACTGTTATGTGTACATGTGACATAACCAAGGTAAGGAAGTAAAAAGGAACCAACCGTATCCTGCTGTTATGTGGACATGGGACAGAACCAAGGTAAGGAAGTAAAAAGGGACCAACAGTATCCTGCTGTTATGTGTACATGTGACAGAACCAAGGTAAGGAAGTAAAAAGGAACCAACAGTATCCTGCTGTTATGTGAACATGGGACAGAACCAAGGTAAGGAAGAAAAAAGGGACCAACAGTATCCTGCTGTTATGTGTACATGTGACAGAACCAAGGTAAGGAAGTAAAAAGGAACCAACCGTATCCTGCTGTTATGTGAACATGGGACAGAACCAAGGTAAGGAAGTAAAAAGGGACCAACAGTATCCTGCTGTTATGTGTACTTGTGACAGAACCAAGGTAAGGAAGTAAAAAGAGATCAACCGTATCCTGCTATTTTGTGGACATGTGACAGAACCAAGGTAAGGAAGTAAAAAGGGACCAACCGGATCCTTCTATTATGTGGACATGTGACAGAACCAAGATAAGGAAGTAAAAAAGGACCAAGAGTATCCTGCTGTTATGTGGACATATGACAGAACCAAGATAAGGAAGTAAAAAGGGACCAACAGTATCCTGCTGTTATGTGGACATGTGACAGAACCAAGATAAGGAAGTAAAAAGGGACCAAGAGTATCCTGCTGTTATGTGGACATAGGACAGAACCAAGATAAGGAAGTAAAAAGGGACCAACAGTATCCTGCTGTTATGTGGACATGTGACAGAACCAAGATAAGGAAGTAAAAAGGGACCAAGAGTATCCTGCTGTTATGTGGACATGTGACAGAACCAAGATAAGGAAGTAAAAAGGGACCAACAGTATCCTGCTGTTATGTGGACATATGACAGAACCAAGATAAGGAAGTAAAAAGGGACCAACAGTATCCTACTGTTATGTGGACATATGACAGAACCAAGATAAGGAAGTAAAAAGGGACCAACAGTATCCTGCTGTTATGTGGACATATGACAGAACCAAGATAAGGAAGTAAAAAGGGACCAAGAGTATCCTGCTGTTATGTGGACATATGACAGAACCAAGGTAAGGAAGTAAAAAGGGACCAACCGTATCCTGCTATTATGTGGACATGTGACAGAACCAAGATAAGGAAGTAAAAAGGCACCAACAGTATCCTGCTGTTATGATTACATGTGACAGAAACAATGTAAGGAAGTAAAAAGGGACCAACCGTATCCTGCTGTTATGTGGACATGAGACAGAATGAAGTAAAAAGGAACCAACAGTATCCTACTGTTATATGTACATGTGACAGAACCAAGGTAAGGAAGTAAAAAGGAACCAACCGTATCCTGCTGTTATGTGTACATGTGAGAGAACCAAGGTAAGGAAGTAAAAAGGAACCAACAGTATCCTACTGTTATATGTACATGTGACATAACCAAGGTAAGGAAGTAAAAAGGAACCAACCGTATCCTGCTGTTATGTGGACATGAGACAGAATGAAGTAAAAAGGAACCAACAGTATCCTGCTGTTATGATTACATGTGACAGAAACAAGGTAAGGAAGTAAAAAGGGACCAACCGTATCCTGCTGTTATGTGGACATGAGACAGAATGAAGTAAAAAGGAACCAACAGTATCCTGCTGTTATGATTACATGTGACAGAAACAAGGTAAGGAAGTAAAAAGGGACCAACCGTATCCTGCTGTTATGTGGACATGAGACAGAATGAAGTAAAAAGGAACCAACAGTATCCTGCTGTTATGTGTACATGTGAGAGAACCAAGGTAAGGAAGTAAAAAGGAACCAACAGTATCCTACTGTTATATGTACATGTGACATAACCAAGGTAAGGAAGTAAAAAGGAACCAACCGTATCCTGCTGTTATGTGGACATGTGACAGAACCAAGGTAAGGAAGTAAAAAGGAACCAACAGTATCCTGCTGTTATGTGGACATGGGACAGAACCAAGGTAAGGAAGTAAAAAGGAACCAACAGTATCCTGCTGTTATGTGAACATGGGACAGAACCAAGTTAAGGAAGTAAAAAGGGACCAAACGTATCCTGCTGTTATGTGGACATGAGACAGAACCAAGGTAAGGAAGTAAAAAGGGACCAACAGTATCCTACTGTTATGTGGACATGTGACAGAACCAAGGTAAGGAAGTAAAAAGGAACCAACAGTATCCTGCTGTTATGTGGACATGGGACAGAACCAAGGTAAGGAAGTAAAAAGGAACCAACAGTATCCTGCTGTTATGTGAACATGGGACAGAACCAAGGTAAGGAAGTAAAAAGGAACCAACAGTATCCTGCTGTTATGTGGACATGGGACAGAACCAAGGTAAGGAAGTAAAAAGGAACCAACAGTATCCTGCTGTTATGTGGACATGTTGCAGAATCAAGTTCAGGAAGTAATAGTGGACCAACAGTATCCTGATGTTATGTTGACATGTTGCAGAATCAAGTTCAGGAAGTAATAGTGGACCAACAGTATCCTGATGTTATATGGACATGTGGCAGAATCAAGTTCAGGAAGTAATAGTGGACCAACAGTATCCTGATGTTATATGGACATGTGACAGAATCAAGGTCAGGAAGTAATAGTGGACCAACAGTATCCTGATGTTATGTTGACATGTTGCAGAATCAAGTTCAGGAAGTAATAGTGGACCAACAGTATCCTGATGTTATGTGGACACGTGGCAGAATCAAGTTCAGGAAGTAACAGTGGTCCAACAGTATCCTGATGTTATATGGACATGTTGCAGAATCAAGTTCAGGAAGTAACAGTGGTCCAACAGTATCCTGATGTTATATGGACATGTTGCAGAATCAAGTTCAGGAAGTAATAGTGGACCAACAGTATCCTGATGTTATATGGACATGTGGCAGAATAAAGTTCAGGAAGTAATAGTGGTCCAACAGTATACTGATGTTATGTGGACATGTGACAGAATCAAGGTCAGGAAGTAATAGTGGACCAACAGTATCCTGATGTTATATGGACATGTTGCAGAATCAAGTTCAGGAAGTAACAGTGGTCCAACAGTATCCTGATGTTATGTGGACATGTGACAGAATCAAGGTCGGAAGTAACAGTGGTCCAACAGTATCCTGCTGTTATGTGGACATGTGACAGAACCAAGGTCTGGAAGTAACAATGCACCAACAGTATCCTTCTGTTATGTGGACATGTGACAGAACCAAGCTCAGGAAATAACACTGGACCAAGAGTATCGTGCTGTTATGTGGACATGCGACAGAACCAAGGTCAGGAAGAAAAAGTGGACCAACAGTATCCTCTTGTTATATGGAGATGTGAAAGAACCAAGGTCAGAAAGTAACAACGCACCAACAGTATCCTGATGTTATGTTGACAGGTGACAGAACCAAGGTGAGGAAGTAACAACGCACCAACAGTATCCTGATGTTATGTTGACATGTGACAGAACCAAGGTCAGGAAGTAACAACGCACCAACAGTATCCTGCTATTATGTGGACAGGTGACAGAACTAAGGTCAGGAAGTTACAGTGGACCAACAGTATCCTGCTGTTATAAGGACATGTGAAAGAACCAAGGTCAGGAAGTAACAACGCACCAACAGTATCCTGCTGTTATGTTGACAGGTGACAGAACCAAGGTCAGGAAGTAACAACGCACAACAGTATCCTGCTGCTATGTGGACATGTGAAACAACAAAGGTCAGGAAGTAAAAGAGGATCAAGAGTATCCTGCTGTATTCTAGACATGTGACAGAATCAAAGTCAGGAAGTATCGGTGGTCCAACAGTATCCTGCTGTTATGTGGACAGGTGACAGAACTAAGGTCAGGAAGTTACAGTGGACCATCAGTATCCTGCTGCTATGTGGACATGTGAAACAACAAAGGTCAGGAAGTAAAAGAGGATCAAGAGTATCCTGCTGTATTCTAGACATGTGACAGAATCAAAGTCAGGAACTATCGGTGGTCCAAGAGTATCCTGCTGTTATGTGGACATGTGACAGAAAGAAGGCCAGGGAGTAACAGTGGACCAACAGTACCCTGCTGTTATGTGGACATGTGACACAGACAAGGTCAGGAAGTAAAAGTGGACCAAGAGTATCCTGCTGCTATGTGGACATGTGACACAAACAAGGTCAGGAAGTAAAGGTGGACCAAGAGTATCCTGTTGTTATGTGGACAATAACAGAACCAAGGCAGGAAGTAACAGTGGACCAAGAGTATCCTGCTGTTATGTGCACATGTGACAGAACCAAGGCAGGAAGTAACAGTAGAGCAAGACTGTCATGCTTTTATGTCGACATGTGACAGACCTAAGGTCTGGATAGTAACAGTGGTACAACCCTATCCTGCTGCTATGTGGACATCTGACACAAACAAGGTCAGAAAGTAAAAATGGACCAAGAGTATCCTGTTGTTATGTGGACATGTGACAGAACCAAGGCAGGAAGTAACAGTGGACCAAGAGTATCCTGCTGTTATGTGGACATGTGACAGAACCAAGGCAGGAAGTAACAGTGGACCAAGAGTATCCTGCTGTTATGTGGACATGTGACACAACTAAGGTCAGTGAGTAACAGTGGACCAAGAGTATCCTGCTGTAATGTGGACATGTGACAGAATTAAGGCAGGAAGTAACAGTGGACCAAGAGTATCCTGCTGTTATGTGGACATGTGACACAACTAAGGTCAGTGAGTAACAGTGGCCCAAGAGTATCCTGCTGTTATGTGCACATGTGACACAACTAAGGTCAGTGAGTAACAGTGGACCAAGAGTATCCTGCTGTTATGTGGACATGTGACACAACCATGGTCAGTGAGTAACAGTGGACCAAGAGTATCCTGCTGTTATGTGGACATGTGACAGAACTAAGGCAGGAAGTAACAGTAGGCCAAGAGTATCCTGCTGTGATGTGGACATGTGACATCACCAAGGTCAAGAAGTAAAAGTGGACCAAGAGTATCGTGCTGTTATGTGGACATTTGACAACACCAAGGTCAAGAAGTAAAAGTGGACCAAGAGTATCGTGCTGTTATGTGGACATGTGACAACACCAAGGCAGGAAGTAACAGTGGACCAATAGTATCCTGCTGTTATGTGGACATGTGACAGAACTAAGGCAGGAAGTAACAGTAGACCAAAGGTATCCTGCTGTGGACATGTGACAGAACTAAGGCAGGAAGTAACAGTGGACCAAGAGTATCCTACTGTTATGTGGACATGTGACAGAACTAAGGCAGGAAGAAAAGTGGACCAAGAGTATCCTGCTGTTATGTGGACATGTGACAGAACTAAGGCAGGAAGTAACAGTGGACCAACAGTATCTTGCTGTTATGTGGAGATGTGACAGACCCAAGGCAGGAAGTAACAGTGGACCAAGTGCATCCTGTTGTTATGTGGACATGTGACAGAACTAAGGCAGGAAGTAACAGTGGACCAAGAGTATCCTGCTGTTATGTGGACATGTGACAGAACTAAGGCAGGAAGTAAAAGTGGACCAAGAGTATCCTGCTGTTATGTGGACATGTGACAGGACTAAGGCAGGAAGTAATAGTGGACCAAGAGTATCCTGCAGTTATGTGGACATGTGACAGAACCAAGGCAGGAAGTAACAGTGGACCAAGAGTATCCTGCTGTTATGTGGACATGTGACAGAACTAAGGTATGGAAGTAAAAAGAGACCAACAGTATCCTGCTGTTATGTGGAAATGAGACAGAACCAAGGTAAGATGGTAAAAAGGGACCAACAGTATCCTGCTGTTATGTGTACATGTGACAGAACTAAGGTATGGAAGTAAAAAGGGACCAACAGTATCCTGCTGTTATGTGTACATGTGACAGAACTAAGGTGTGGAAGTAAAAAGGGACCAACAGTATCCTGCTGTTATGTGGACATGTGACATAACCAAGGTAAGGAAGTAAAAAGGAACCAACAGTATCGTACTGTTATGTGTACATGTGACATAACCAAGGTAAGGAACTAAAAAGGAACCAACCGTATCCTGCTGTTATGTGGACATGGGACAGAACCAAGGTAAGGAAGTAAAAAGGGACCAACCGTATCCTGCAGTTATGTGGACATGAGACAGAACCAAGGTAAGGAAGTAAGAAGGGACCAACAGTATCCTACTGTTATGTGTACATGTGACAGAACCAAGGAAAGGAAGTAAAAAGGGACCAACAGTATCCTGCTGTTATGTGGAAATGTGACACAACTAAGGTCAGTGAGTAACAGTGAACCAACAGTATCCTGCTGTTATGTGGAAATCTGACACAACTAAGGTAAGTGAGTAACAGTGAACCAACAGTATCCTGCTGTTATGTGGAAATCTGACACAACTAAGGTCAGTGAGTAACAGTGAACCAACAGTATCCTGCTGCTATGTGGAAATCTGACACAACTAAGGTAAGTGAGTAACAGTGAACCAACAGTATCCTGCTGTTATGTGGACATGTGACAGAACCTTGGTAAGGAAGTAAAAAGGGACCAACCGTATCCTGCTGTTTGTGGACATGTAAGAGAACGAAAGTAAGGAAGTAAAAAGGAACCAACAGTATCCTGCTGTTATGTGCAAATGTGACACAACTAAGGTCAGTGAGTAACAGTGAACCAACAGTATCCTGCTGTTATTTGGACATGTGACAGAACCAAGGTAAGGAAGTAAAAAGGGACCAACCGTATCCTGCTGTTATGTGGACATGTGACAGAACCAAGGTAAAGAAGTAAAAAGGGACCAACCGTATCCTGCTATTATGTGGACATGTGACAGAACCAAGGTAAGGAAGTAAAAAGGGACCAACCGTATCCTGCTGTTATGTGGACATGTGACAGAACCAAGGTAAGGAAGTAAAAAGAGATCAACCGTATCCTGCTATTATGTGGACATGTGACAGAACCAAGGTAAGGAAGTAAAAAGGGACCAACCGTATCCTGCTATTATGTGGACATGTGACAGAACCAAGGTAAGGAAGTAAAAAGGGACCAACTGTATCCTGCTGTTATGTGGACATATGACAGAACCAAGGTAAGGAAGTAAAAAGGGACCAACCGTATCCTGCTATTATGTGGACATGTGACAGAACCAAGATAAGGAAGTAAAAAGGCACCAACAGTATCCTGCTGTTATGATTACATGTAACAGAAACAAGGTAAGGAAGTAAAAAGGGATCAACCGTATCCTGCTGTTATGTGGACATGAGACAGAATGAAGTAAAAAGGAACCAACAGTATCCTGCTGTTATGTGTACATGTGAGAGAACCAAGGTAAGGAAGTAAAAAGGAACCAACAGTATCCTACTGTTATATGTACATGTGACATAACCAAGGTAAGGAAGTAAAAAGGAACCAACCGTATCCTGCTGTTATGTGGACATGTGACAGAACCAAGGTAAGGAAGTAAAAAGGAACCAACAGTATCCTGCTGTTATGTGGACATGTGACAGAACCAAGGTAAGGAAGTAAAAAGGAACCAATCGTATCCTGCTGTTATGTGGACATGTGACAGAACCAAGCTAAGGAAGTAAAAAGGAACCAACAGTATCCTGCTGTTATGTGGACATGGGACAGAACCAAGGTAAGGAAGTAAAAAGGAACCAACAGTATCCTGCTGTTATGTGAACATGGGACAGAACCAAGTTAAGGAAGTAAAAAGGGACCAAACGTATCCTGCTGTTATGTGGACATGAGACACAACCAAGGTAAGGAAGTAAAAAGGGACCAACAGTATCCTACTGTTATGTGTACATGTGACAGAACCAAGGAAAGGAAGTAAAAAGGGACCAACAGTATCCTGCTGTTATGTGCAAATGTGACACAACTAAGGTCAGTGAGTAACAGTGAACCAACAGTATCCTGCTGTTATGTGGACATGTGACACAACTAAGGTAAGTGAGTAACAGTTAACCAACAGTATCCTGCTGTTATGTGGACATGTGACACAACTAAGGTAAGTGAGTATCAGTGAACCAACAGTATCCTGCTGTTATGTGGAAATGTGACACAACTAAGGTCAGTGAGTAACAGTGAACCAACAGTATCCTGCTGTTATGTGGACATGTGACACAACTAGGGTAAGTGAGCAACAGTGAACCAACAGTATCCTGCTGTTATGTGGACATGTGACACAACTAAGGTAAGTGAGTAACAGTGAACCAACAGTATCCTCCTTTTATGTGGACATGTGAGAGAACCATGGTAAGGAAGTAAAAAGGGACCAACCGTATCCTGCTGTTATGTGGAAATGTGACACAACTAAGGTAAGTGAGTAACAGTGAACCAACAGCATCCTCCTGTTATGTGGACATGTGACAGAACCAAGGAAAGGAAGTAAAAAGGGACCAACAGTATCCTGCTGTTATATGGACATGTGACAGAACCAAGTTCAGGAAGTAAATGTGGACCAACAGTATCCTGCTGTTATATGGACATGTGACAGAACCAAGTTCAGGAAGTAAATGTGGACCAACAGTATCCTGCTGTTATATGGATATGTAACAGAACCAAGTTCAGGAAGTAACAGTGGCCCAAGAGTTTCCTGCTATTATATGGACATGTCACAGAACCAAGTTCAGGAAGTAACAGTGACCCAAGAGTTTCCTGCTGTTATATGGACATGTGACAGAACCAAGTTCAGGAAGTAAATGTGGACCAACAGTATCCTACTGTTATATGGACATGTGACAGAACCAAGGTCCGGAAGCAACAGTGGCCCAAGAGTTTCCTGCTGTTATGTGGACATGTGACAGAACCAAGTTCAGGAAGTAACAGTGGCCCAAGAGTTTCCTGCTGTTATGTGGACATGTGACAGAACCAAGTTCAGGAAGTAACAGTGGACCGACAGTATCCTGCTGTTATATGGACATCTGACAGAACCAAGTTCAGGAAGTAACAGTGGCCCAAGAGTTTCCTGCTGTTATATGGACATGTGACAGAACCAAGTTCAGGAAGTAACAGTGGACCAACAGTATCCTGCTGTTATATGGACATGTGACAGAATCAAGTTCAGGAAGTAACAGTGGCCCAAGAGTTTCCTGCTGTTATATGGACATGTGACAGAACCAAGTTCAGGAAGTAACAGTGGCCCAAGAGTTTCCTGCTGTTATATGGACATGTGACAGAACCAAGTTCAGGAAGTAACAGTGGCCCAAGAGTTTCCTGCTGTTATATGGACATGTGACAGAACCAAGTTCAGGAAGTAAATGTGGACCAACAGTATCCTGCTGTTATATGGACATGTGACAGAACCAAGTTCAGCAAGTAAATGTGGACCAACAGTATCCTGCTGTTATATGGACATGTGACAGAGCCAAGGTCAGGAAGCAACAGTGGCCCAAGAGTTTCCTGCTGTTATGTGGACATGTGACAGAGCCAAGGTCAGGAAGCAACAGTGGCCCAAGAGTTTACTGCTGTTATGTGGACATGTGACAGAACCAAGGTCAGGAAGCAACAGTGGCCCAAGAGTTTCCTGCTGTTATATGGACATGTGACAGAACCAAGGTCAGGAAGTAACAGTGGCCCAAGAGTTTCCTGCTGTTATATGGACATGTCACAGAACCAAGGTCAGGAAGTAACAGTGGCCCAAGAGTTTCCTGCTGTTATGTGGACATGTCACAGAACCAAGGTCAGGAAGTAACAGTGGCCCAAGAGTTTCCTGCTGTTATGTGGACATGTGACAGAACCAAGGTCAGGAAGTAACAGTGCCCAAGAGTTTCCTGCTGTTATATGGACATGTGACAGAACCAAGGTCAGGAAGTAACAGTGGCCCAAGAATTTCCTGCTGTTATGTGGACATGTGACAGAACCAAGGTCAGGAAGTAACAGGGGCCCAAGAATTTCCTGCTGTTATGTGGACATGTGACAGAACCAAGGTCAGGAAGTAACAGTGCCCAAGAGTTTCCTGCTGTTATATGGACATGTGACAGAACCAAGGTCAGGAAGTAACAGTGGCCAAAGAGTTTCCTGCTGTTATGTGGACATGTGACAGAACCAAGGTCAGGAAGTAACAGTGCCCAAGAGTTTCCTGCTGTTATGTGGACATGTGACAGAACCAAGGTCAGGAAGTAACAGTGCCCAAGAGTTTCCTGCTGTTATATGGACATGTGACAGAACCAAGGTCAGGAAGTAACAGTGGCCCAAGAGTTTCCTGCTGTTATATGGACATGTGACAGAACCAAGGTCAGAAAGTAACAGTGGCCCAAGAGTTTCCTGCTGTTATATGGACATGTGACAGAATAAAGGTCAGAAAGTAACAGTGGCCCAAGAGTTTCCTGCTGTTATATGGACATGTGACAGAATCAAGGTCAGGAAGTAACAGTGGTCCAACAGTATCCTGATGTTATGTGGACATGTGGCAGAACCAAGGTCAGGAAGTAAATGTGCACCAACAGTATCCTGCTGTTATATGGACATGTGACAGAACCAAGTACAGGAAGTAAATGTGGACCAACAGTATCCTGCTGTTATATGGACATGTGACAGAACCAAGGTCAGATAGTAATAGTGGACCAACAGTATCCTGATGTTATGTGGACATGTGACAGAATCAAGGTCAGGAAGTAATAGTGCACAAACAGTATCCTGATGTTATGTGGACATGTGACAGAATCAAGGTCAGGAAGTAACAGTGGACCAACAGTATCCTGATGTTATGTGGACATGTAGCAGAATCAAGTTCAGGAAGTAAATGTGGACCAACAGTATCCTGATGTTATGTGGACATGTGGCAGAATCAAGTTCAGGAAGTAAATGTGGACCAACAGTATCCTGATGTTATGTGGACATGTGGCAGAATCAAGTTCAGTTAGTAATAGTGGACCAACAGTATCCTGATGTTATGTGGACATGTGGCAGAATTAAGTTCAGGAAGTAAATGTGGACCAACAGTATCCTGATGTTATATGGACATGTGGCAGAATCAAGTTCAGGAAGTAATAGTGGACCAACAGTATCCTGATGTTATGTTGACATGTTGCAGATTCAAGTTCAGGAAGTAATAGTGGACCAACAGTATCCTGATGTTATGTGGACACGTGGCAGAATCAAGTTCAGGAAGTAACAGTGGTCCAACAGTATCCTGATGTTATATGGACATGTTGCAGAATCAAGTTCAGGAAGTAACAGTGGTCCAACAGTATCCTGATGTTATATGGACATGTTGCAGAATCAAGTTCAGGAAGTAATAGTGGACCAACAGTATCCTGATGTTATATGGACATGTGGCAGAATAAAGTTCAGGAAGTAATAGTGGTCCAACAGTATCCTGATGTTATGTGGACATGTGACAGAATCAAGGTCAGGAAGTAATAGTGGACCAACAGTATCCTGATGTTATATGGACATGTTGCAGAATCAAGTTCAGGAAGTAACAGTGGTCCAACAGTATCCTGATGTTATGTGGACATGTGACAGAATCAAGGTCAGGAAGTAACAGTGGTCCAACAGTATCCTGCTGTTATGTGGACATGTGACAGAATCAAGGTCAGGAAGTAATAGTGGACCAACAGTATCCTGATGTTATGTGGACATGTGACAGAATCAAGGTCAGGAAGTAATAGTGGACCAACAGTATCCTGATGTTATGTGGACATGTGGCAGAATCAAGTTCAGGAAGTAACAGTGGTCCAACAGTATCCTGATGTTATGTGGACATGTGACAGAATCAAGGTCAGGAAGTAATAGTGGACCAACAGTATCCTGATGTTATATGGACATGTGACAGAATCAAGTTCAGAAAGTAAATGTGGACCACCAGTATCCTGATGTTATATGGACATGTGACAGAACCAAGTTCAGGAAGTAATAGTGGACCAACAGTATCCTGATGTTATGTGGACATGTGGCAGAACCAAGGTCAGGAAGTAAATGTGCACCAACAGTATCCTGCTGTTATATGGACATGTGACAGAACCAAGTTCAGGAAGTAAATGTGGACCAACAGTATCCTGCTGTTATATGGACATGTGACAGAACCAAGGTCAGATAGTAATAGTGGACCAACAGTATCCTGATGTTATGTGGACATGTGACAGAACCAAGGTCAGGAAGTAATAGTGGACCAACAGTATCCTGATAATATATGGACATGTGACAGAACCAAGTTCAGGAAGTAAATGTGGACCAACAGTATCCTGATGTTATATGGACATGTGACAGAACCAAGTTCAGGAAGTAATAGTGGACCAACAGTATCCTGCTGTTATATGGACATGTGGCAGAACCAAGTTCAGGAAGTAAATGTGGACCAACAGTATCCTGCTGTTATGTGGACATGTGACAGAACCAAGGTCAGGAAGTAACAGTGGCCCAAGAGTTTCCTGCTGTTATATGGACATGTGACAGAAACAAGGTAGGAAGTAACAGTGACCCAAGAGTTACCTGCTGTTATATGGACATGTGACAGAACCAAGGTCAGGAAGTAAAAGTGACCCAAGAGTTACCTGCTGTTATATGGACATGTGACAGAATCAAGGTCAGGAAGTAACAGTGGTCCACGATAATCCTGTTGTTCTGTGAACATGTGACAGAATCAAGGTCAGGAAGTAAGTGGACCAACAGTATCCTGATGTTATGTGGACATGTGACAGAACCAAGGTCAGATAGTAATAGTGGACCAACAGTATCCTGATGTTATGTTGACATGCGACAGAACCAAGGTCCGATAGTAATAGTGGACCAACAGTATCCTGATGTTATATGGACATGTGACAGAACCAAGGTCAGATAGTAATAGTGGACCAACAGTATCCTGATGTTATGTTGACATGTGGCAGAACCAAGGACAGATAGTAATAGTGGACCAACAGTATCCTGATGTTATATGGACATGTGACAGAACCAAGGTCAGATAGTAATAGTGGACCAACAGTATCCTGATGTTATGTTGACATGTGACAGAACCAAGGTCAGATAGTAATAGTGGACCAAGAGTATCCTGCTGTTATATGGACATGTGACAGAACCAAGGTCAGATAGTAATAGTGGGCCAAGAGTATCCTGATGTTATATGGACATGTGACAGAACCAAGGTCAGATAGTAATAGTGGACCAACAGTATCCTGATGTTATATGGACATGTGACAGAACCAAGGTCAGATAGTAATAGTGGGCCAAGAGTATCCTGATGTTATATGGACATGTGACAGAACCAAGGTCAGATAGTAATAGTGGACCAACAGTATCCTGAAGTTATATGGACATGTGACAGAACCAAGGTCATATAGTAATAGTGGACCAACAGTATCCTGATATTATATGGACATGTGGCAGAACCAAGGTCAGATAGTAATAGTGGACCAACAGTATCCTGATGTTATGTGGACATGTGGCAGAACCAAGGTCAGATAGTAATAGTGGACCGACAGTATCCTGATGTTATATGGACATGTGACAGAACCAAGGTCAGGAAGTAACAGTGGTCCAAGATAATCCTGTTGTTCTGTGAACATGTGACAGAATCAAGGTCAGGAAGTAAGTGGACCAACAGTATCCTGATGTTATGTGGACATGTGGCAGAACCAAGGTCAGATAGTAATAGTGGACCAAGAGTATCCTGATGTTATGTTGACATGTGACAGAACCAAGGTCAGATAGTAATAGTGGACCAACAGTATCCTGATGTTATGTGATGTGGCAGAACCAAGGTCAGATAGTAATAGTGGACCAACAGTATCCTGATGTTATATGGACATGTGACAGAACCAAGGTCAGATAGTTATAGTGGACCAACAGTATCCTGATGTTATGTTGACATGTGACAGAACCAAGGTCAGGAAGTAATAGTGGACCAACAGTATCCTGATGTTATATGGACATGTGACAGAATCAAGTTCAGAAAGTAAATGTGGACCAACAGTATCCTGATGTTATATGGACATGTGACAGAACCAAGTTCAGGAAGTAATAGTGGACCAACAGTATCCTGATGTTATGTGGACATGTGGCAGAACCAAGGTCAGGAAGTAAATGTGCACCAACAGTATCCTGCTGTTATATGGACATGTGACAGAACCAAGTTCAGGAAGTAAATGTGGACCAACAGTATCCTGCTGTTATATGGACATGTGACAGAACCAAGGTCAGATAGTAATAGTGGACCAACAGTATCCTGATGTTATGTGGACATGTGACAGAACCAAGGTCAGGAAGTAATAGTGGACCAACAGTATCCTGATAATATATGGACATGTGACAGAACCAAGTTCAGGAAGTAAATGTGGACCAACAGTATCCTGATGTTATATGGACATGTGACAGAACCAAGTTCAGGAAGTAATAGTGGACCAACAGTATCCTGCTGTTATATGGACATGTGGCAGAACCAAGTTCAGGAAGTAAATGTGGACCAACAGTATCCTGCTGTTATGTGGACATGTGACAGAACCAAGGTCAGGAAGTAACAGTGGCCCAAGAGTTTCCTGCTGTTATATGGACATGTGACAGAAACAAGGTCAGGAAGTAACAGTGACCCAAGAGTTACCTGCTGTTATATGGACATGTGACAGAACCAAGGTCAGGAAGTAAAAGTGACCCAAGAGTTACCTGCTGTTATATGGACATGTGACAGAATCAAGGTCAGGAAGTAACAGTGGTCCACGATAATCCTGTTGTTCTGTGAACATGTGACAGAATCAAGGTCAGGAAGTAAGTGGACCAACAGTATCCTGATGTTATGTGGACATGTGACAGAACCAAGGTCAGATAGTAATAGTGGACCAGCAGTATCCTGATGTTATGTTGACATGCGACAGAACCAAGGTCCGATAGTAATAGTGGACCAACAGTATCCTGATGTTATATGGACATGTGACAGAACCAAGGTCAGATAGTAATAGTGGACCAACAGTATCCTGATGTTATGTTGACATGTGGCAGAACCAAGGACAGATAGTAATAGTGGACCAGCAGTATCCTGATGTTATATGGACATGTGACAGAACCAAGGTCAGATAGTAATAGTGGACCAAGAGTATCCTGCTGTTATATGGACATGTGACAGAACCAAGGTCAGATAGTAATAGTGGGCCAACAGTATCCTGATGTTATGTTGACATGTGACAGAACCAAGGTCAGATAGTAATAGTGGACCAACAGTATCCTGATGTTATATGGACATGTGACAGAACCAAGGTCAGATAGTAATAGTGGACCAACAGTATCCTCATGTTATGTTGACATGTGACAGAACCAAGGTCAGATAGTAATAGTGGACCAAGAGTATCCTGCTGTTATGTGGACATGTGACAGAACCAAGGTCAGATAGTAATAGTGGACCAAGAGTATCCTGCTGTTATGTGGACATGTGGCAGAACCAAGGTCAGATAGTAATAGTGGACCAAGAGTATCCTGCTGTTATGTGGACATGTGGCAGAACCAAGGTCAGATAGTAATAGTGGACCAAGAGTATCCTGCTGTTATGTGGACATGTGGCAGAACCAAGGTCAGATAGTAATATTGGACCAAGAGTATCCTGCTGTTATGTTGACATGTGACAGAACCAAGGTCAGATAGTAATAGTGGACCAAGGGACATGTGGCAGAACCAAGGTCAGATAGTAATAGTGGACCAAGAGTATCCTGCTGTTATGTTGACATGTGGCAGAACCAAGGTCAGATAGTAATAGTGGACCAAGAGTATCCTGATGCTATGTTGACATGTGACAGAACCAAGGTCAGATAGTAATAGTGGACCAAGAGTATCCTGATGCTATGTTGACATGTGACAGAACCAAGGTCAGATAGTAATAGTGGACCAAGAGTATCCTGATGCTATGTTGACATGTGACAGAACCAAGGTCAGATAGTAATAGTGGACCAAGTGTATCCTGATGCTATGTTGTCATGTGACAGAATCAAGGTCATATAGTAATTTTGGACCAAGAGTATGCTGCTGTTATGTTGAAATGTGGCAGAACCAAGGTCAGATAGTAATAGTGGACCAACAGTATCATGATGTTATGTTGACATGTGACAGAAACAAGGTCAGATAGTAATAGTGGACCAATAGTATCCTCATGTTATGTTGACATGTGACAGAACCAAGGTCAGATAGTAATAGTGGACCAACAGAATACTGACGTTATGTTGACATGTGACAGAACCAAGGTCAGATAGTAATAGTGGACCAACAGAATACTGACGTTATGTTGACATGTGACAGAACCAAGGTCAGATAGTAATAGTGGACCAACAGAATACTGACGTTATGCTGACATGTGACAGAACCAAGGTCAGATAGTAATAGTGGACCAAATGTATACTGCTGTTATGTGGACATGTGAATGAACCAAGGTCAGGAAGTTACAGTGGACCAATAGATCCTGATGTTATGTGGACATGTGACAGAACCAAGTTCAGGAAGTAATAAGGGACCAACAGTATCCTGCTGTTATGTGGACATGTGACAGAACCAAGGTCAGGAAGTAACAATGCACAAACAGTATCCTTCTGTTATGTGGATATGTGACAGAACCAAGCTCAGGAAATAACACTGGACCAAGAGTATCGTGCTGTTATGTGGACATGCGACAGAACCAATGTCAGGAAGAAAAAGTGGACCAACAGTATCCTCTTGTTATATGGAGATGTGAAAGAACCAAGGTCAGAAAGTAACAACGCACCAACAGTATCCTGATGTTATGTTGACAGGTGACAGAACCAAGGTGAGGAAGTAACAACGCACCAACAGTATCCTGATGTTATGTTGACACGTGACAGAACCAAGGTCAGGAAGTAACAACGCACCAACAGTATCCTCCTATTATGTGGACAGGTGACAGAACTAAGGTCAGGAAGTTACAGTGGACCAACAGTATCCTGCTGTTATAAGGACATGTGAAAGAACCAAGGTCAGGAAGTAACAACGCACCAACAGTATCCTGCTGTTATGTTGACAGGTGACAGAACCAAGGTCAGGAAGTAACAACGCACAACAGTATCCTGCTGCTATGTGGACATGTGAAACAACAAAGGTCAGGAAGTAAAAGAGGATCAAGAGTATCCTGCTGTATTCTAGACATGTGACAGAATCAAAGTCAGGAAGTATCGGTGGTCCAACAGTATCCTGCTGTTATGTGGACAGGTGACAGAACTAAGGTCAGGAAGTTACAGTGGACCATCAGTATCCTGCTGCTATGTGGACATGTGAAACAACAAAGGTCAGGAAGTAAAAGAGGATCAAGAGTATCCTGCTGTATTCTAGACATGTGACAGAATCAAAGTCAGGAAGTATCGGTGGTCCAAGAGTATCCTGCTGTTATGTGGAAATGTGACAGAAACAAGGCCAGGGAGTAACAGTGGACCAACAGTACCCTGCTGTTATGTGGACATGTGACACAAACAAGGTCAGGAAGTAAAAGTGGACCAAGAGTATCCTGCTGCTATGTGGACATGTGACACAAACAAGGTCAGGAAGTAAAGGTGGACCAAGAGTATCCTGTTGTTATGTGGACAATAACAGAACCAAGGCAGGAAGTAACAGTGGACCAAGAGTATCCTGCTGTTATGTGCACATGTGACAGAACCAAGGCAGGAAGTAACAGTAGAGCAAGACTGTCATGCTTTTATGTCGACATGTGACAGACCTAAGGTCTGGATAGTAACAGTGGTACAACCCTATCCTGCTGCTATGTGGACATCTGACACAAACAAGGTCAGAAAGTAAAAGTGGACCAAGAGTATCCTGTTGTTATGTGGACATGTGACAGAACCAAGGCAGGAAGTAACAGTGGACCAAGAGTATCCTGCTGTTATGTGGACATGTGACAGAACCAAGGCAGGAAGTAACAGTGGACCAAGAGTATCCTGCTGTTATGTGGATATGTGACACAACTAAGGTCAGTGAGTAACAGTGGACCAAGAGTATCCTGCTGTTATGTGGACATGTGACACAACTAAGGTCAGTGAGTAACAGTGGACCAAGATTATCCTGCTGTTATGTGGACATGTGACAGAACTAAGGCAGGAAGTAACAGTAGGCCAAGAGTATCCTGCTGTCATGTGGACATGTGACATCACCAAGGTCAAGAAGTAAAAGTGGACCAAGAGTATTGTGCTGTTATGTGGACATGTGACAACACCAAGGTCAAGAAGTAAAAGTGGACCAAGAGTATCGTGCTGTTATGTGGACATGTGACAACACCAAGGATAGAAGTATAAGTGGACCAACAGTATCCTTCTGTTATGTGGACATGTGACACAACCAAGGCAGGAAGTAACAGTGGACCAATAGTATCCTGCTGTTATGTGGACATGTGACAGAACTAAGGCAGGAAGTAACAGTAGACCAAAGGTATCCTGCTGTTATGTGGACATGTGACAGAACTAAGGCAGGAAGTAACAGTGGACCAAGAGTATCCCACTGTTATGTGGACATGTGACAGAACTAAGGCAGGAAGAAAAGTGGACCAAGAGTATCCTGCTGTTATGTGGACATGTGACAGAACTAAGGCAGGAAGTAACAGTGGACCAACAGTATCCTGCTGTTATGTGGAGATGTGACAGACCCAAGGCAGGAAGTAACAGTGGACAAAGAGTATCCTGCTGTTATGTGGACATGTGACAGAACTAAGGCAAGAAGTAACAGTGGACCAAGAGCATCCTGTTGTTATGTGGACATGTGACAGATCTAAGGCAGGAAGTAACAGTGGACCAAGAGTATCCTGCTGTTATGTGGACATGTGACAGAACTAAGGCAGGAAGTAAAAGTGGACCAAGAGTATCCTGCTGTTATGTGGACATGTGACAGGACTAAGGCAGGAAGTAACAGTGGACCAAGAGTATCCTGCAGTTATGTGGACATGTGACAGAACCAAGGCAGGAAGTAACAGTGGACCAAGAGTATCCTGCTGTTATGTGGACATGTGACAGAACTAAGGTATGGAAGTAAAAAGGGACCAACAGTATCCTGCTGTTATGTGGACATGAGACAGAACCAAGGTAAGATGGTAAAAAGGGACCAACAGTATCCTGCTGTTATGTGTACATGTGACAGAACTAAGGTATGGAAGTAAAAAGGGACCAACAGTATCCTGCTGTTATGTGTACATGTGACAGAACTAAGGTGTGGAAGTAAAAAGGGACCAACAGTATCCTGCTGTTATGTGGACATGTGACAGAACCAAGGAAAGGAAGTAAAAAGGGACCAACCGTATGCTGCTGTTATGTGGACATGTGACAGAACCAAGGTAAGGAAGTAAAAAGAGATCAACCGTATCCTGCTATTATGTGGACATGTGACAGAACCAAGGTAAGGAAGTAAAAAGGCACCAACCGTATCCTGCTATTATGTGGACATGTGACAGAACCAGGGTAAGGAAGTAAAAAGGGTCCAACCGTATCCTGCTATTATGTGGACATGTGTCAGAACCAAGGTAAGGAAGAAAAAAGGCACCAACAGTATCCTGCTGTTATGTGTTCATGTGACAGAAACAAGGTAAGGAAGAAAAAAGGAACCAACAGTATCCTGCTGTTATGTGTTCATGTGACAGAAACAAGGTAAGGAAGTAAAAAGGGACCAACCGTATCCTGCTGTTATGTGGACATGAGACAGAACGAAGTAAAAAGGAACCAACAGTATCCTGCTGTTATGTGTACATGTGACAGAACCAAGGTAAGGAAGTAAAAAGGAACCAACAGTATCCTACTGTTATGTGTACATGTGACATAACCAAGGTAAGGAAGTAAAAAGGAACCAACCGTATCCTGCTGTTATGTGGACATGGGACAGAACCAAGGTAAGGAAGTAAAAAGGGACCAACCGTATCCTGCAGTTATGTGTACATGAGACAGAACCAAGGTAAGGAAGTAAAAAGGGACCAACCGTATCCTGCAGTTATGTGTACATGAGACAGAACCAAGGTAAGGAAGTAAAAAGGGACCAACAGTATCCTACTGTTATGTGTACATGTGACAGAACCAAGGTAAGGAAGTAAAAAGGGACCAACAGTATCCTGCTGTTATGTGGAAATGTGACACAACTAAGGTCAGTGAGTAACAGTGAACCAACAGTATCCTGCTGTTATGTGGACATGTGACAGAACCAGGGTAAGGAAGTAAAAAGGGACCAACAGTATCCTGCTGTTATGTGGAAATGTGACACAACTAAGGTAAGTGAGTATCAGTGAACCAACAGTATCCTGCTGTTATGTGGAAATCTGACACAACTAAGGTAAGTGAGTAACAGTGAACCAACAGTATCCTGCTGTTATGTGGACATGTGACAGAACCATGGTAAGGAAGTAAAAAGGGACCAACCGTATCCTGCTGTTTGTGGACATGTAAGAGAACGAAAGTAAGGAAGTAAAAAGGAACCAACAGTATCCTGCTGTTATGTGCAAATGTGACACAACTAAGGTCAGTGAGTAACAGTGAACCAACAGTATCCTGCTATTATGTGGACATGTGACAGAACCAAGGTAAGGAAGTAAAAAGGGACCAACCGTATCCTGCTGTTATGTGGACATGTGACAGAACCAAGGTAAAGAAGTAAAAAGGGACCAACCGTATCCTGCTATTATGTGGACATGTGACAGAACCAAGGTAAGGAAGTAAAAAGGGACCAACCGTATCCTGCTGTTATGTGGACATGTGACAGAACCAAGGTAAGGAAGTAAAAAGAGATCAACCGTATCCTGCTATTATGTGGACATGTGACAGAACCAAGGTAAGGAAGTAAAAAGGGACCAACCGTATCCTGCTATTATGTGGACATGAGACAGAACGAAGTAAAAAGGAACCAACCGTATCCTGCTATTATGTGGACATGAGACAGAACGAAGTAAAAAGGGACCAACCGTATCCTGCTATTATGTGGACATGAGACAGAACGAAGTAAAAAGGGACCAACCGTATCCTGCTATTATGTGGACATGTGACAGAACCAAGGTAAGGAAGTAAAAAGGGACCAACCGTATCCTGCTGTTATGTGGACATGAGACAGAATGAAGTAAAAAGGAACCAACAGTATCCTGCTGTTATGTGGACATATGACAGAACCAAGGTAAGGAAGTAAAAAGGGACCAACCGTATCCTGCTGTTATGTGGACATGAGACAGAATGAAGTAAAAAGGAACCAACAGTATCCTGCTGTTATGTGTACATGTGAGAGAACCAAGGTAAGGAAGTAAAAAGGAACCAACAGTATCCTGCTGTTATGTGGACATGGGACAGAATGAAGTAAAAAGGAACCAACAGTATCCTGCTGTTATGTGTACATGTGAGAGAACCAAGGTAAGGAAGTAAAAAGGGACCAACAGTATCCTGCTGTTATGTGGACATGAGACAGAATGAAGTAAAAAGGAACCAACAGTATCCTGCTGTTATGTGTACATGTGAGAGAACCAAGGTAAGGAAGTAAAAAGGAACCAACAGTATCCTACTGTTATATGTACATGTGACATAACGAAGGTAAGGAAATAAAAAGGAACCAACCGTATCCTGCTGTTATGTGGACATGTGACAGAACCAAGGTAAGGAAGTAAAAAGGAACCAACAGTATCCTGCTGTTATGTGGACATGGGACAGAACCAAGGTAAGGAAGTAAAAAGGAACCAACAGTATCCTGCTGTTATGTGAACATGGGACAGAACCAAGTTAAGGAAGCAAAAAGGGACCAAACGTATCCTGCTGTTATGTGGACATGAGACAGAACCAAGGTAAGGAAGTAAAAAGGGACCAACAGTATCCTACTGTTATGTGTACATGTGACAGAACCTAGGAAAGGAAGTAAAAATGGACCAACAGTATCCTGCTGTTATGTGGAAATGTGACACAACTAAGGTCAGTGAGTAACAGTGAACCAACAGTATCCTGCTGTTATGTGGACATGTGACACAACTAAGGTAAGTGAGTAACAGTGAACCAACTGTATCCTGCTGTTATGTGGACATGTGACACAACTAAGGTAAGTGAGTATCAGTGAACCAACAGTATCCTGCTGTTATGTGCACATGTGACACAACTAAGGTAACTGAGTAACAGTGAACCAACAGTATCCTGCTGTTATGTGGAAATGTGACACAACTAAGGTCAGTGAGTAACAGTGAACCAACAGTATCCTGCTGTTATGTGGACATGTGACACAACTAAGGTAAGTGAGTAACAGTGAACCAACAGTATCCTGCTGTTATGTGGACATGTGACACAACTAAGGTAAGTGAGTAACAGTGAACCAACAGTATCCTCCTGTTATGTGGACATGTGACAGAACCATGGTAAGGAAGTAAAAAGGGACCAACCGTATCCTGCTGTTATGTGGAAATGTGACACAACTAAGGTAAGTGAGTAACAGTGAACCAACAGCATCCTCCTGTTATGTGGACATGTGACAGAACCAAGGAAAGGAAGTAAAAAGGGACCAACAGTATCCTGCTGTTATGTGGAAATGTGACACAACTAAGGTAAGTGAGTATCAGTGAACCAACAGTATCCTGCTGTTATGTGGACATGTGACACAACTAAGGTAACTGAGTAACAGTGAACCAACAGTATCCTCCTGTTATGTGGATATGTGACAGAACCATGGTAAGGAAGTAAAAAGGGACCAACCGTATCCTGCTGTTTGTGGACATGTAAGAGAACCAAAGTAAGGAAGTAAAAAGGAACCAACAGTATCCTGCTGTTATGTGGAAATGTGACACAACTAAGGTCAGTGAGTAACAGTGAACCAACAGTATCCTGCTATTATGTGGACATGTGACAGAACCAAGGTAAGGAAGTAAAAAGGGACCAACCGTATCCTGCTGTTATGTGGACATGTGACAGAATAAAGGTAAGGAAGTAAAAAGGGACCAACCGTATCCTGCTGTTATGTGGACATGTGACAGAACCAAGGTAAAGAAGTAAAAAGGGACCAACCGTATCCTGCTGTTATGTGGACATGTGACAGAACCAAGGTAAAGAAGTAAAAAGGGACCAACCGTATCCTGCTATTATGTGGACATGTGACAGAACCAAGGTAAGGAAGTAAAAAGGCACCAACCGTATCCAGCTTTTATGTGGACATGTGACAGAAACCAGGTAAGGAAGTAAAAAGGGACCAACAGTATCCTGCTGTTTCTGGACATGTAAGAGAACCAACGTAAGGAAGTAAAAAGGAACCAACAGTATCCTGCCTGTTATGTGGAAATGTGACACAACTAAGGTCAGTGAGTAACAGTGAACCAAAAGTATCCTGCTATTATGTGTACATGTGAATACCAAGGTCAGGAATTAACAATGCACCAACAGTATCCTTCTGTTATGTGGACATGTGACAGAACCAAGGTGAGGAAGTAACAACGCACCAACAGTATCCTTCTGTTATGTAGACATGTGACAGAACCAAGGTGAGGAAGTAACATTGGACCAACAATATCCTACTGTTATATGGACAGGTGACGGAAAAGGGGTCAGGAAGTAACATTCGACCAAGAGTATCCTGTTGCTATTTGGACATGTTAAAGAACAAAGCTCAGGAAATAACACTGGACCAAGAGTATCGTGCTGTTATGTGGACATGCGACAGAACCAAGGTCAGGAAGAAAAAGTGGACCAACAGTATCCTGCTATTATATGGACATGTGAAAGAACCAAGGTCAGGAAGTAACAACGCACCAACAGTATCCTGCTGTTATGTGGACAGGTGACAGAACTAAGGTCAGGAAGTTACAGTGGACCATCAGTATCCTGCTGCTATGTGGACATGTGAAACAACAAAGATCAGGAAGTAAAAGAGGATCAAGAGTATCCTGCTGTATTCTAGACATGTGACAGAATCAAAGTCAGGAAGTATCGGTGGTCCAAGAGTATCCTGCTGTTATGTGGACATGTGACAGAAACAAGGCCAGGGAGTAACAGTGGACCAACAGTACCCTGCTGTTATGTGGACATGTGACAGAACTAAGGTCAGGAAGTAACAGTAGAGCAAGACTGTCATGCTTTTATGTCGACATGTGACAAGACCTAAGTTCTGGAAAGTAACAGTGGTACAACCCTATCCTGCTGCTATGTGGACATGTGACACAAACAAGGTCAGGAAGTAAAGGTGGACCAAGAGTATCCTGTTGTTATGTGGACATGTGACAGAACCAAGGCAGGAAGTAACAGTGGACCAAGAGTATCCTGCTGTTATGTGCACATGTGACACAACTAAGGTCAGTGAGTAACAGTGGACCAAGAGTATCCTGCTGTTATGTAGACATGTGACAGAATTAAGGCAGGAAGTAACAGTGGTCCAAGAGTATCCTGCTGTTATGTGGACATGTGACAGAACTAGGGCAGGAAGTAACAGTGGACCAAGAGTATCCTTCTGTTATGTGGACATGTGACATAACTAAGGTCAGTGAGTAACAGTGGACCAAGAGTATCCTGCTGTTATGTGGACATGTGACGCAACTAACGTCAGTGAGTAACAGTGGACCAAGAGTATCCTGCTGTTATGTGGACATGTGACAGAACTAGGGCAGGAAGTAACAGTGGACCAAGAGTATCCTGCTGTTATGTGGACATGTGACACAACTAAGGTCAGTGAGTAACAGTGGACCAAGAGTATCCTGCTGTTATGAGGACATGTGACACAACTAAGGTCAGTGAGTAACAGTGGACCAAGAGTATCCTGCTGTAATGTGGACATGTGACACAACTAAGGTCAGTGAGTAACAGTGGACCAAGAGTATCCTGCTGTTATGTGGACATGTGACAGAACTAGGGCAGGAAGTAACATTGGACCAAGAGTATCCTGCTGTTATGTGGAGCTGTTATATGGACATGTGACACAACTAAGGTCAGTGAGTAACAGTGGACCAAGAGTATCCTGCTGTTATGTGGACATGTGACACAACTAAGGTCAGTGAGTAACAGTGGACCAAGAGTATCCTGCTGTTATGTGGACATGTGACAGAACCAAGGTAAGGAAGTAAAAAGGCACAAACCGTATCCTGCTATTATGTGGACATGTGACAGAACCAGGGTAAGGAAGTAAAAAGGGACCAACCGTATCCTGCTATTATGTGGACATGTGTCAGAACCAAGGTAAGGAAGAAAAAAGGACCAACAGTATCCTGCGGTTATGTGTTCATGTGACAGAAACAAGGTAAGGAAGTAAAAAGGGACCAACCGTATCCTGCAGTTATGTGGACATGAGACAGAACCAAGGTAAGGAAGTAAAAAGGGACCAACCGTATCCTGCTGTTATGTGGACATGAGACAGAACGAAGTAAAAAGGAACCAACAGTATCCTGCTGTTATGTGTACATGTGACACAACCAAGGTAAGGAAGTAAAAAGGAACCAACAGTATCCTACTGTTATGTGTACATGTGACATAACCAAGGTAAGGAAGTAAAAAGGAACCAACCGTATCCTGCTGTTATGTGGACATGGGACAGAACCAAGGTAAGGAAGTAAAAAGGGACCAACAGTATCCTGCTGTTATGTGTACATGTGACAGAACCAAGGTAAGGAAGTAAAAAGGAACCAACAGTATCCTGCTGTTATGTGAACATGGGACAGAACCAAGGTAAGGAAGTAAAAAGGGACCAACAGTATCCTGCTGTTATGTGTACATGAGACAGAACCAAGGTAAGGAAGTAAAAAGGAACCAACCGTATCCTGCTGTTATGTGAACATGGGACAGAACCAAGGTAAGGAAGTAAAAAGGGACCAACAGTATCCTGCTGTTATGTGTACATGTGACAGAACCAAGGTAAGGAAGTAAAAAGAGATCAACCGTATCCTGCTATTTTGTGGACATGTGACAGAACCAAGGTAAGGAAGTAAAAAGGGACCAACCGGATCCTTCTATTATGTGGACATGTGACAGAACCAAGATAAGGAAGTAAAAAAGGACCAAGAGTATCCTGCTGTTATGTGGACATATGACAGAACCAAGATAAGGAAGTAAAAAGGGACCAACAGTATCCTGCTGTTATGTGGACATGTGACAGAACCAAGATAAGGAAGTAAAAAGGGACCAAGAGTATCCTGCTGTTATGTGGACATAGGACAGAACCAAGATAAGGAAGTAAAAAGGGACCAACAGTATCCTGCTGTTATGTGGACATGTGACAGAACCAAGATAAGGAAGTAAAAAGGGACCAAGAGTATCCTGCTGTTATGTGGACATGTGACAGAACCAAGATAAGGAAGTAAAAAGGGACCAACAGTATCCTGCTGTTATGTGGACATATGACAGAACCAAGATAAGGAAGTAAAAAGGGACCAACAGTATCCTACTGTTATGTGGACATATGACAGAACCAAGATAAGGAAGTAAAAAGGGACCAACAGTATCCTGCTGTTATGTGGACATATGACAGAACCAAGATAAGGAAGTAAAAAGGGACCAAGAGTATCCTGCTGTTATGTGGACATATGACAGAACCAAGGTAAGGAAGTAAAAAGGGACCAACCGTATCCTGCTATTATGTGGACATGTGACAGAACCAAGATAAGGAAGTAAAAAGGCACCAACAGTATCCTGCTGTTATGATTACATGTGACAGAAACAATGTAAGGAAGTAAAAAGGGACCAACCGTATCCTGCTGTTATGTGGACATGAGACAGAATGAAGTAAAAAGGAACCAACAGTATCCTACTGTTATATGTACATGTGACAGAACCAAGGTAAGGAAGTAAAAAGGAACCAACCGTATCCTGCTGTTATGTGTACATGTGAGAGAACCAAGGTAAGGAAGTAAAAAGGAACCAACAGTATCCTACTGTTATATGTACATGTGACATAACCAAGGTAAGGAAGTAAAAAGGAACCAACCGTATCCTGCTGTTATGTGGACATGAGACAGAATGAAGTAAAAAGGAACCAACAGTATCCTGCTGTTATGATTACATGTGACAGAAACAAGGTAAGGAAGTAAAAAGGGACCAACCGTATCCTGCTGTTATGTGGACATGAGACAGAATGAAGTAAAAAGGAACCAACAGTATCCTGCTGTTATGATTACATGTGACAGAAACAAGGTAAGGAAGTAAAAAGGGACCAACCGTATCCTGCTGTTATGTGGACATGAGACAGAATGAAGTAAAAAGGAACCAACAGTATCCTGCTGTTATGTGTACATGTGAGAGAGCCAAGGTAAGGAAGTAAAAAGGAACCAACAGTATCCTACTGTTATATGTACATGTGACATAACCAAGGTAAGGAAGTAAAAAGGAACCAACCGTATCCTGCTGTTATGTGGACATGTGACAGAACCAAGGTAAGGAAGTAAAAAGGAACCAACAGTATCCTGCTGTTATGTGGACATGGGACAGAACCAAGGTAAGGAAGTAAAAAGGAACCAACAGTATCCTGCTGTTATGTGAACATGGGACAGAACCAAGTTAAGGAAGTAAAAAGGGACCAAACGTATCCTGCTGTTATGTGGACATGAGACAGAACCAAGGTAAGGAAGTAAAAAGGGACCAACAGTATCCTACTGTTATGTGGACATGTGACAGAACCAAGGTAAGGAAGTAAAAAGGAACCAACAGTATCCTGCTGTTATGTGGACATGGGACAGAACCAAGGTAAGGAAGTAAAAAGGAACCAACAGTATCCTGCTGTTATGTGAACATGGGACAGAACCAAGGTAAGGAAGTAAAAAGGAACCAACAGTATCCTGCTGTTATGTGGACATGGGACAGAACCAAGTTAAGGAAGCAAAAAGGGACCAAACGTATCCTGCTGTTATGTGAACATGGGACAGAACCAAGGTAAGGAAGTAAAAAGGAACCAACAGTATCCTGCTGTTATGTGGACATGGGACAGAACCAAGGTAAGGAAGTAAAAAGGAACCAACAGTATCCTGCTGTTATGTGGACATGGGACAGAACCAAGGTAAGGAAGTAAAAAGGAACCAACAGTATCCTGCTGTTATGTGAACATGGGACAGAACCAAGGTAAGGAAGTAAAAAGGAACCAACAGTATCCTGCTGTTATGTGGACATGGGACAGAACCAAGGTAAGGAAGTAAAAAGGAACCAACAGTATCCTGCTGTTATGTGGACATGGGACAGAACCAAGGTAAGGAAGTAAAAAGGAACCAACAGTATCCTGCTGTTATGTGAACATGGGACAGAACCAAGTTAAGGAAGTAAAAAGGGACCAAACGTATCCTGCTGTTATGTGGACATGAGACATAACCAAGGTAAGGAAGTAAAAAGGGACCAACAGTATCCTACTGTTATGTGTACATGTAACAGAACCAAGGAAAGGAAGTAAAAAGGGACCAACAGTATCCTGCTGTTATGTGGAAATGTGACACAACTAAGGTCAGTGAGTAACAGTGAACCAACAGTATCCTGCTGTTATGTGGAAATGTGACACAACTAAGGTAAGTGAGTATCAGTGAACCAACAGTATCCTGCTGTTATGTGGACATGTGACAGAACCATGGTAAGGAAGTAAAAAGGGACCAACCGTATCCTGCTGTTTGTGGACATGTAAGAGAACCAAAGTAAGGAAGTAAAAAGGAACCAACAGTATCCTGCTGTTATGTGGAAATGTGACACAACTAAGGTCAGTGAGTAAAGGTGAACCAACAGTATCCTGCTATTATGTGGACATGTGACAGAATCAAGGTAAGGAAGTAAAAAGGGACCTACCGTATCCTGCTGTTATGTGGACATGTGACAGAACCAAGGTAAGGAAGTAAAAAGGGACCAACCGTATCCTGCTGTTATGTGGACATGTGACAGAACCAAGGTAAAGAAGTAAAAAGGGACCAACCGTATCCTGCTGTTATGTGGACATGTGACAGAACCAAGGTAAAGAAGTAAAAAGGGACCAACCGTATCCTGCTATTATGTGGACATGTGACAGAACCAAGGTAAGGAAGTAAAAAGGGACCAACCGTATCCAGCTTTTATGTGGACATGTGACAGAAACAAGGTAAGGAAGTAAAAAGGGACCAACAGTATCCTGCTGTTTCTGGACATGTAAGAGAACCAACGTAAGGAAGTAAAAAGGAACCAACAGTATCCTGCCTGTTATGTGGAAATGTGACACAACTAAGGTCAGTGAGTAACAGTGAACCAAAAGTATCCTGCTATTATGTGTACATGTGAATACCAAGGTCAGGAAGTAACAATGCACCAACATTATCCTTCTGTTATGTGGACATGTGATAGAACCAAAGTGAGGAAGTAACAACGCACCAACAGTATCCTTCTGTTATGTAGACATGTGACAGAATCAAGGTGAGGAAGTAACATTGGACCAACAATATCCTACTGTTATATGGACAGGTGACGGAAAAGGGGTCAGGAAGTAACATTCGACCAAGAGTATCCTGTTGCTATTTGGACATGTTAAAGAACAAAGCTCAGGAAATAACACTGGACCAAGAGTATCGTGCTGTTATGTGGACATGCGACAGAACCAAGGTCAGGAAGAAAAAGTGGACCAACAGTATCCTGCTTTTATATGGACATGTGAAAGAACCAAGGTCAGGAAGTAACAACGCACCAACAGTATCCTGCTGTTATGTGGACAGGTGACAGAACTAAGGTCAGGAAGTTACAGTGGACCATCAGTATCCTGCTGCTATGTGGACATGTGAAACAACAAAGATCAGGAAGTAAAAGAGGATCAAGAGTATCCTGCTGTATTCTAGACATATGACAGAATCAAAGTCAGGAAGTATCGGTGGTCCAAGAGTATCCTGCTGTTACGTGGACATGTGACAGAAACAAGGCCAGGGAGTAACAGTGGACCAACAGTACCCTGCTGTTATGTGGACATGTGACAGAACTAAGGTCAGGAAGTAACAGTAGAGCAAGACTGTCATGCTTTTATGTCGACATGTGACAAGACCTAAGGTCTGGAAAGTAACAGTGGTACAACCCTATCCTGCTGCTATGTGGACATGTGACACAAACAAGGTCAGGAAGTAAAGGTGGACCAAGAGTATCCTGTTGTTATGTGGACATGTGACAGAACCAAGGCAGGAAGTAACAGTGGACCAAGAGTATCCTGCTGTTATGTGCACATGTGACACAACTAAGGTCAGTGAGTAACAGTGGACCAAGAGTATCCTGCTGTTATGTAGACATGTGACAGAATTAAGGCAGGAAGTAACAGTGGACCAAGAGTATCCTGCTGTTATGTGGACATGTGACAGAACTAGGGCAGGAAGTAACAGTGGACCAAGAGTATCCTGCTGTTATGTGGACATGTGACACAACTAAGGTCAGTGAGTAACAGTGGACCAAGAGTATCCTGCTGTTATGTGGACATGTGACACAACTAAGGTCAGTGAGTAACAGTGGACCAAGAGTATCCTGCTGTTATGTGGACATGTGACAGAACTAGGGCAGGAAGTAACAGTGGACCAAGAGTATCCTGCTGTTATGTGGACATGTGACACAACTAAGGTCAGTGAGTAACAGTGGACCAAGAGTATCCTGCTGTTATGAGGACATGTGACACAACTAAGGTCAGTGAGTAACAGTGGACCAAGAGTATCCTGCTGTAATGTGGACATGTGACACAACTAAGGTCAGTGAGTAACAGTGGACCAAGAGTATCCTGCTGTTATGTGGACATGTGACAGAACTAGGGCAGGAAGTAACATTGGACCAAGAGTATCCTGCTGTTATGTGGACATGTGACACAACTAAGGTCAGTGAGTAACAGTGGACCAAGAGTATCCTGCTGTTATGTGGACATGTGACACAACTAAGGTCAGTGAGTAACAGTGGACCAAGAGTATCCTGCTGTTATGTGGACATGTGACAGAACTAGGGCAGGAAGTAACAGTGGACCAAAAGTATCCTGCTGTTATGTGGACATGTGACACAACTAAGGTCAGTGAGTAACAGTGGACCAAGAGTATCCTGCTGTAATGTGGACATGTGACACAACTAAGGTCAGTGAGTAACAGTGGACCAAGAGTATCCTGCTGTTATGTGGACATGTGACAGAACTAGGGCAGGAAGTAACAGTGGACCAAGAGTATCCTGCTGTTATGTGGACATGTGACACAACTAAGGTCAGTGAGTAACAGTGGACCAAGAGTATCCTGCTGTTATGTGGACACGTGACACAACTAAGGTCGGTGAGTAACAGTGGACCAAGAGTATCATGCTGTTATGTGGACATGTGACACAACTAAGGTCAGTGAGTAACAGTGGACCAAGAGTATCCTGCTGTTATGTGGACATGTGACAGAACTAGGGCAGGAAGTAACAGTGGACCAAGAGTATCCTGCTGTTATGTGGACATGTGACACAACTAAGGTCAGTGAGTAACAGTGGACCAAGAGTATCCTGCTGTTATGTGGACATGTGACAGAACTAGGGCAGGAAGTAACAGTGGACCAAGAGTATCCTGCTGTTATGTGGACATGTGACACAACTAAGGTCAGTGAGTAACAGTGGACCAAGAGTATCCTGCTGTTATGTGGACATGTGACAAAACTAAGGTCAGTGAGTAACAGTGGACCAAGAGTATCCTGCTGTTATGTGCACATGTGACACAACTAAGGTCAGTGAGTAACAGTGGACCAAGAGTATCCTGCTGTTATGTGGTCATGTGACACACCTATGGTCAGTGAGTAACAGTGGACCAAGAGTATCCTGCTGTTATGTGGACATGTGACAGAACTAAGGCAGGAAGTAACAGTGGGCCAAGAGTATCCTGCTGTCATGTGGACATGTGACATCACCAAGGTCAAGAAGTAAAAGTGGACCAAGAGTATCGTGCTGTTATGTGGACATGTGACAACACCAAGGTCAAGAAATAAAAGTGGACCAAGAGTATCGTGCTGTTATGTGGACATGTGACATCACCAAGGCAGGAAGTAACAGTGGACCAAGAGTATCCTGCTGTTATGTGGACATGTGACAGAACCAAGGCGGAAGTAACTGTGGACCAATAGTATCCTTCTGTTATGTGGACATGTGACAGAACTAAGGCAGGAAGTAACAGTAGACCAAAGGTATCCTGCTGCTATGTGGACATGTGACAGAATTAAGGCAGGAAGTAACAGTGGACCAAGAGTATCCTGCTGTTATGTGGACATGTGACAGAACTAAGGCAGGAAGCAAAGTGGACCAAGAGTATCCTGCTGTTATGTGGACATGTGACAGAACTAAGGCAGAAAGTAACAGTGGACCAACAGTATCCTGGTGTTATGTGGAGATGTGACAGAACCAAGGCAGGAAGTAACAGTGGACCAAGACTATCCTGTTGTTATGTGGACATGTGATAGAACTAAGGCAGGAAGTAACAGTGGACCAAGAGCATCCTGTTGTTATGTGGACATGTGACAGACTAAGGCAGGAAGTAACAGTGGACCAAGAGTATCCTGCTGTTATGTGGACATGTGACAGGACTAAGGCAGGAAGTAACAGTGGACCAAGAGTATCCTGCTGTTATGTGGACATGTGACAGAACCAAGGCAGGAAGTAACAGTGGACAAGAGTATCCTGCTGTTATGTGGACATGTGACAGAACTAAGGTATGGAAGTAAAAAGGGACCAACAGTAACCTGCTATTATGTGGACATGTGATAGAACAAAGGTAAGGAAGTAAAAAGGGACCAACCGTATCCTGCTGTTATGTGGCCATATGACAGAACCAAGGTAAGGAAGTAAAAAGGGACCAACCGTATCCTGCTATTATGTGGACATGTGACAGAACCAAGGTAAGGAAGTAAAAAGGCACCAACAGTATCCTGCTGTTATGATTACATGTGACAGAAACAAGGTAAGGAAGTAAAAAGGGACCAACCGTATCCTGCTGTTATGTGGACATGAGACAGAATGAAGTAAAAAGGAACCAACAGTATCCTACTGATATATGTACATGTGACATAACCAAGGTAAGGAATTAAAAAGGAACCACCCGTATCCTGCTGTTATGTGGACATGTGACAGAACCAAGGTAAGGAAGTAAAAAGGAACCAACAGTATCCTGCTGTTATGTGGACATGGGACAAACCAAGGTAAGGAAGTAAAAAGGAACCAACAGTATCCTGCTGTTATGTGGACATGGGACAGAACCAAGGTAAGGAAGTAAAAAGGGACCAAACGTATTCCGCTGTTATGTGGACATGAGACAGAACCAAGGTAAGGAAGTAAAAAGGGACCAACAGTATCCTACTGTTATGTGTACATGTGACAGAAGCAAGGAAAGGAAGTAAAAAGGGACCAACAGTATCCTGCTGTTATGTGGAAATGCGACACAACTAAGGTCAGTGAGTAACAGTGAACCAACAGTATCCTGGTGTTATGTGGAAATGTGACACAACTAAGGTAAGTGAGTAACAGTGAACCAACAGTATCCTGCTGTTATGTGGACATGTGACACAACTAAGGTAAGTGAGTAACAGTGAACCAACAGTATCCTCCTGTTATGTGGACATGTGACAGAACCATGGTAAGGAAGTAAAAAGGGACCAACAGGATCCTCCTGTTATGTGGACATGTGACAGAACCATGGTAAGGAAGTAAAAAGGGACCAACAGTATCCTGCTGTTTGTGGACATGTAAGAGAACCAAAGTAAGGAAGTAAAAAGGAACCAACAGTATCCTGCTGTTATGTGGACATGTGACAGAACCAAGGTCAGGAAGTAACAATGCACCAACAGTATCCTTCTGTTATGTGGACATGTGACAGAACCAAGGTGAGGAAGTAACAACGCACCGACAGTATCCTTCTGTTATGTAGACATGTGACAGAACCAAGGTTAGGAAGTAACATTGGACCAACAATATCCTACTGTTATATGGACAGGTGACGGAAAAGGGGTCAGGAAGTAACATTCGACCAAGAGTATCCTGCTGCTATTTGGACATGTTAAAGAACAAAGCTCAGGAAATAACACTGGACCAAGAGTATCGTGCTGTTATGTGGACATGCGACAGAACCAAGGTCAGGAAGAAAAAGTGGACCAACAGTATCCTGCTGTTATATGGACATGTGAAAGAACCAAGGTCAGGAAATAACACTGGACCAAGAGTATCGTGCTGTTATATGGACATGTGAAAGAACCAAGGTCAGGAAATAACACTGGACCAACAGTATCCTGCTGTTATATGGACATGTGAAAGAACCAAGGTCAGGAAATAACACTGGACCAACAGTATCGTGCTGTTATATGGACATGTGAAAGAACCAAGGTCAGGAAATAACACTGGACCAAGAGTATCGTGCTGTTATATGGACATGTGAAAGAACCAAGGTCAGGAAATAACACTGGACCAACAGTATCCTGCTGTTATATGGACATGTGAAAGAACCAAGGTCAGGAAGTAACAACGCACCAACAGTATCCTGCTGTTATGTGGACAAGTGACAGAACTAAGGTCAGGAAGTTACAGTGGACCATCAGTATCCTGCTGCTATGTGGACATGTGAAACAACAAAGATCAGGAAGTAAAAGAGGATCAAGAGTATCCTGCTGTATTCTAGACATGTGACAGAATCAAAGTCAGGAAGTATCGGTGGTCCAAGAGTATCCTGCTGTTATGTGGACATGTGACAGAACCAAGGTCAGGAAGTAACAGTGGACCAACAGTACCCTGCTGTTATGTGGACATGTGACAGAACCAAGGTCAGGAAGTAACAGTGGACCAACAGTACCCTGCTGTTATGTGGACATGTGACAGAACCAAGCTCAGGAAGTAACAGTAGAGCAAGACTGTCATGCTTTTATGTCGACATGTGACAAGACCTAAGGTCTGGAAAGTAACAGTGGTACAACCCTATCCTGCTGCTATGTGGACATGTGACACAAACAAGGTCAGGAAGTAAAGGTGGACCAAGAGTATCCTGTTGTTATGTGGACATGTGACAGAACCAAGGCAGGAAGTAACAGTGGACCAAGAGTATCCTGCTGTTATGTGCACATGTGACACAACTAAGGTCAGTGAGTAACAGTGGACCAAGAGTATCCTGTTGTTATGTGGACATGTGACAGAACCAAGGTCAGGAAGTAATAGTGGACCAAGAGTATCCTGCTGTTATGTGCACATGTGACACAACTAAGGTCAGTGAGTAACAGTGGACCAAGAGTATCCTGCTGTTATGTGGACATGTGACACAAACAAGGTCAGGAAGTAAAGGTGGACCAAGAGTATCCTGTTGTTATGTGGACATATGACAGAACCAAGGCAGGAAGTAACAGTGGAGCAAGACTGTCATGCTTTTATGTCGACATGTGACACAAACAAGGTCAGGAAGTAAAGGTGACCAACAGTACCCTGCTGTTATGTGGACATGTGACAGAACCAAGGTCAGGAAGTAACAGTACAGCAAGACGGTCATGCTTTTATGTCGACATGTGACAAGACCTAAGGTCTGGAAAGTAACAGTGGTACAACCCTATCTTGCTGCTATGTGGACATGTGACACAAACAAGGTCAGGAAGTAAAAGTGGACCAAGAGTATCCTGTTGTTATGTGGACATGTGACACAAACAAGGTCAGGAAGTAAAAGTGGTCCAAGAGTATCCTGCTGTTATGTGGACATGTGAAAGAACCAAGGCAGGAAGTAACAGTGGACCAAGAGTATCCTGCTGTTATGTGGACATGTGACACAAACAAGGTCAGGAAGTAACAGTGGACCAAGAGTATCCTGCTGTTATGTGGACATGTGAAAGAACCAAGGCAGGAAGTAACAGTGGTCCAAGAGTATCCTGCTGTTATGTGGACATGTGAAAGAACCAAGGCAGGAAGTAACAGTGGACCAAGAGTATCCTGTTGTTATGTGGACATGTGACACAAACAAGGTCAGGAAGTAAAAGTGGTCCAAGAGTATCCTGCTGTTATGTGGACATGTGAAAGAACCAAGGCAGGAAGTAACAGTGGACCAAGAGTATCCTGCTGTTATGTGGACATGTGACAGAACCAAGTTCAGGAAGTAAAAGTGGTCCAAGAGTATCCTGCTGTTATGTGGACATGTGACAGAACCAAGTTCAGGAAGTAACAGTGGACCAAGAGTATCCTGCTGTTATGTGGACATGTGACAGAACCAAGGCAGGAAGTAAAAGTGGTCCAAGAGTATCCTGCTGTTATGTGGACATGTGACAGAACCAAGTTCAGGAAGTAATAAGGGACCAACAGTATCCTGCTGTTATGTGGACATGTGACAGAACCAAGGTCAGGAAGTAACAATGCACCAACAATATCCTTCTGTTATGTGGACATATGACAGAACCAAGGTGAGGAAGTAACAACGCACCAACAGTATCCTGATGTTATGTTGACATGTGACAGAACCAAGGTCAGGAAGTTACAGTGGACCATCAGTATCCTGCTGTTATGTGGACAGGTGACAGAACTAAGGTCAGGAAGTTACAGTGGACCATCAGTATCCTGCTGCTATGTGGACATGTGAAACAACAAAGATCAGGAAGTAAAAGAGGATCAAGAGTATCCTGCTGTATTCTAGACATGTGACAGAATCAAAGTCAGGAAGTATCGGTGGTCCAAGAGTATCCTGCTGTTATGTGGACATGTGACAGAAACAAGGTCAGGAACTAAAAGTGGGCCAAGGGTATCCTGTTGTTATGTGGACATGTGACAGAACCAAGGTCAGGAAGTAACAGTAGAGCAAGACTGTCATGCTTTTATGTCGACATGTGACAGACCTAAGGTCTGGAAAGTAACAGTGGTACAACCCTATCCTGCTGCTATGTGGACATGTGACACAAACAAGGTCAGGAAGTAAATGTGGACCAAGAGTATCCTGCTGCTATGTGGACATGTGACACAAACAAGGTCAGGAAGCAAAAGTGGACCAAGAGTATCCTGTTGTTATGTGGACATGTGACAGAACCAAGGCAGGAAGTAACAGTGGACCAAGAGTATCCTGCTGTTATGTGCACATGTGACACAACTAAGGTCAGTGAGTAACAGTGGACCAAGAGTATCCTGCTGTTATGTGGACATGTGACAGAACTAAGGTCAGGAAGTAACAACCCACCAACAGTATCCTGCTGTTATGTGCACATGTGGCATAAACAAGGTCAGGAACTAAAAGTGGACCAAGGGTATCCTGTTGTTATGTGGACATGTGACAGAACCAAGGTCAGGAAGTAACAGTAGAGCAAGACTGTCATGCTTTTATGTCGACATGTGACAGACCTAAGGTCTGGAAAGTAACAGTGGTACAACCCTATCCTGCTGCTATGTGGACATGTGACACAAACAAGGTCAGGAAGTAAAAGTGGACCAAGAGTATCCAGTTGTTATGTGGACATGTGACAGAACCAAGGCAGGAAGTAACAGTGGACCAAGAGTATCCTGCTGTTATGTGCACATGTGACACAACTAAGGTCAGTGAGTAACAGTGGACCAAGAGTATCCTGCTCTTATGTGGACATGTGACAGAACTAAGGTCAGTGAGTAACAGTGGACCAAGAGTATCCTGCTGTTATGTGCACATGTGACACACCTAAGGTCAGTGAGTAACAGTGGACCAAGAGTATCCTGCTGTTATGTGGACATGTGACAAAACTAAGGTCAGTGAGTAACAGTAGACCACGAGTATCCTGCTGTTATGTGGACATGTGACACAACTAAGGTCAGTGAGTAACAGTGGACCAAGAGTATCCTGCTGTTATGTGGACATGTGACAAAACTAAGGTCAGTGAGTAACAGTGGACCAAGAGTATCCTGCTGTTATGTGGACATGTGACAGAACTAAGGTCAGTGAGTAACAGTGGACCAAGAGTATCCTGCTTATGTGCACATGTGACACACCTAAGGTCAGTGAGTAACAGTGGACCAAGAGTATCCTGCTGTTATGTGGACATGTGACAAAACTAAGGTCAGTGAGTAACAGTGGACCAAGAGTATCCTGCTGTTATGTGCACATGTGACACAACTAAGGTCAGTGAGTAACAGTGGACCAAGAGTATCCTGCTGTTATGTGGACATGTGACAAAACTAAGGTCAGTGAGTAACAGTGGACCAAGAGTATCCTGCTGTTATGTGGACATGTGACACAACTAAGGTCAGTGAGTAACAGTGGACCAAGAGTATCGTGCTGTTATGTGGACATGTGACAAAACTAAGGTCAGTGAGTAACAGTGGACCAAGAGTATCCTGCTGTTATGTGGACATGTGACACAACTAAGGTCAGTGAGTAACAGTGGACCAAGAGTATCCTGCTGTTATGTGGACATGTGACAAAACTAAGGTCAGTGAGTAACAGTGGACCAAGAGTATCCTGCTGTTATGTGGACATGTGACACAACTAAGGTCAGTGAATAAAAGTGGACCAAGAGTATCCTGCTGTTATGTGGACATGTGACAAAATTAAGGTCAGTGAGTAACAGTGGACCAAGAGTATCCTGCTGTTATGTGCACATGTGACACAACTAAGGTCAGTGAGTAACAGTGGACCAAGAGTATCCTGCTGTCATGTGGACATGTGACATCACCAAGGCAGGAAGTAACAGTGGACCAAGAGTATCGTGCTGTTATGTGGACATGTGACAACACCAAGGATAGAAGTATAAGTGGACCAACAGTATCCTGCTGTTATGTGGACATTTGACACAACCAAGGCAGGAAGTAACAGTGGACCAAGAGTATCGTGCTGTTATGTGGACATGTGACACAACCAAGGCAGGAAGTAACAGTGGACCAAGAGTATCGTGCTGTTATGTGGACATGTGACACAACCAAGGCAGGAAGTAACAGTGGACCAAGAGTATCGTGTTGTTATGTGGACATGTGACACAACCATGGCAGGAAGTAACAGTGGACCAAGAGTACGTGCTGTTATGTGGAAATGTGACACAACTAAGGTCAGTGAGTAACAGTGAACCAAAAGTATCCTGCTGTTATGTGGACATTTGACAGAACCAAGGTAAGGAAGTAAAAAGGGACCAACCGTATCCTGCTGTTATGTGGACATGTAAGAGAACCAAAGTAAGGAAGTAAAAAGGAACCAACAGTATCCTGCTGTTATTTGGACATGAGACAGAACCAAGGTCAGCAGGTAAATGTGGACTAACGGTACCCTCCTGTTATGTGCAAATGTGACAGAACCAAGGTAAGGAAGTAACAGTGGCCCAAGAGTATCCTGCTGTTATGTGGACATGTGACAGAACCAAGATAAGGAAGTAAAAATGGACCAACAGTATCCTGCTGTTATGTGGACAGGACACATAACCAAGGTCAGGAGGTAAATGTGGAACAACGGTATCCTGCTGTTATGTGGACATCTGACAGAACCAAGGTAAGGAAGTAACAGTGGCCCAAGAGTATCCTGCTGTTATGTGGACATGTAAGAGAACCAAAGTAAGGAAGTAAAAAGGAACCAACAGTATCCTGCTGTTATTTGGACATGAGACAGAACCAAGGTCAGCAGGTAAATGTGGACTAACAGTACCCTCCTGTTATGTGGAAATGTGACAGAACCAAGGTAAGGAAGTAACAGTGGCCCAAGAGTATCCTGCGGTTATGTGGACATGTGACAGAACCAAGGTAAGGAAGTAAAAATGGACCAACAGTATCCTGCTGTTATGTGGACATCTGATAGAACCAAGGTAAGGAAGTAACAGTGGTCCAACAGTATCCTGCTGTTATGTGGACAGGTGACAGAACCAAGGTAAGGAAGTAACAGTGGCCCAAGAGTATCCTGCTGTTATGTGGACATGTGACAGAACCAAGGTAAGGAAGTAAAAATGGACCAACAGTATCCTGCTGTTATGTGGACAGGTGACAGAACCAAGGTAAGGAAGTAAAAATGGACCAACAGTATCCTGCTGTTATGTGGACATCTGACAGAACCAAGGTCGGGAAGTAACAGTGGCCCAACAGTATCCTGCTGTTATGTGGACAGGTGACAGAACCAAGGTAAGGAAGTAAAAATGGACCAACAGTATCCTGCTGTTATGTGGACATCTGACAGAACCAAGGTCAGGAAGTAACAGTAGCCCAACAGTATCCTGCTGTTATGTGGACATCTGACAGACCAAGGTCAGGAAGTAACAGTGGCCCAAGAGTTTCCTGCTGTTATATGGACATCTGACAGAACCAAGGTCAGAAAGTAACAGTGGCCCAAGAGTTTCCTGCTGTTATATGGAGATGTGACAGAATCAAGGTCAGGAAGTAACAGTGGCCCAAGAGTTTCCTGCTGTTATGTGGACATGTGACAGAACCAAGGTCAGGAAGTAACACTGGACCAAGAGTAACCTGCTGTTATGTAGACAATTGAAAGAAACAAGGTCAGGAAGTAACAGTGGAGCAAGAGTACCCTGCTGTTATGTGAACATGTGACAGAATCAAGGTCAGGAAGTAACACTGGACCAAGAGTAACCTGCTGTTATGTAGACAATTGAAAGAAACAAGGTCAGGAAGTAACAGTGGACCGAGAGTATCCTGCTGTTATGTAGACAATTGAAAGAAACAAGGTCCGGAAGTAACACTGGACCAAGAGTAACCTGCTGTTATGTAGACAATTGAAATAAACAAGGTCAGGAAGTAACAGTGGACCAAGAGTATCCTGCTGTTATGTAGACAATTGAAAGAAACAAGGTCAGGAAGTAACAGTGTAGCAAGAGTATCCTGCTGTTATGTGGACATGTGACAGAACCAAGGTCAGAAAGTAATAGTGGACCAGCAGTATCCTGCTGTTATGTGAACATGTGGCAGAACCAAAATCAGGAAGTAACAGTGGACCAACCGTATCCTGTTGTTATGTGCACATGTGAATGAACCAAGGTCAGGGAGTAGCAACGGACAAACAGTATCCTGCTGTTATGTGGACATGTGAAAGAACTAAGATCAGGAAGTAACAACGGCCCAACAGAATCCTTTTGTTATGTAAACATGTGACAAAACAAAGGTCCAGAAGTAACAGTGGACCAACAATATCCTGCTGTTATACGGACATGTGAAGGAAAAGGAGACAGGAAGTAGCATTGGACCAAGAAAATCCTGCTGCTATTTGGACATGTTAAAGAACAAAGCAGGAAGTAACACCGCACCAAGAGTATCGTGCTGTTATATGGACATGTGATAGAACCAAGGTCAGGGAGTAACAGTGGACCATCAGTATCTTGTTCCTGTTTGGGCATATTAAAGAATTATTAACAGGAAGTAACAGAGCACTAAGATCATCTTGTTACTGTTTGGGCATATTACAGAATTTGTGTCAGGAAGTAACAGAGGACCAAGAGTATCTTGTTACTGTGTGAGCATATTACAGAATTTGTGTCAGGAAGTAACAGAGCACCAAGAGTATCTTGTTCCTGTTTGGGCATATTACAGAATTTGTGTCAGGAAGTAACAGAGCACCAAGAGTATCTTGTTCCTGTTTGGGCATATTACAGAATTTGTGTCAGGAAGTAACAGAGCACCAAGAGTATCTTGTTACTGTGTAAGCATATTACAGAATTTGTGTCAGGAAGTAACAGAGCACCAAGAGTATCTTGTTACTGTGTGAGCATATTACAGAATTATTATCAGGAAGTAACAGAGCACCAAGAGTATCTTGTTACTGTGTGAGCATATTACAGAATTATTATCAGGAAGTAACAGAGCACTACGAGTATCTTGTTACTGTGTGAGCATATTACAGAATTATTATCAGGAAGTAACAGAGCACCAAGAGTATCTTGTTCCCCTGTGGGCATATTACAGAATTTGTGTCAGGAAATAACAGAGCACCAAGAGTATCTTGTTACTGTGTGAGCAAATTACAGAATTATTATCAGGAAGTAACAGAGCACTAAGAGTATCTTGTTTCTGTTTGGGCATATTACAGAATTTGTATGAGGAAGTAACAGAGCACCAAGAGTATCTTGTTCCCCTGTGGGCATATTACAGAATTTGTGTCAGGAAATAACAGAGCACCAAGAGTATCTTGTTACTGTGTGAGCATATTACAGAATTATTATCAGGAAGTAACAGAGCACCAAGAGTATCTTGTTACTGTGAGAGCATATTAGAGAATTATTATCAGGAAGTAACAGAGCACTAAGAGTATCTTGTTTCTGTTTGGGCATATTACAGAATTATTATCAGGAAGTAACAGAGCACCAAGAGTATCTTGTTACTGTGAGAGCATATTACAGAATTATTATCAGGAAGTAACAGAGCACCAAGAGTATCTTGTTACTGTGAGAGCATATTACAGAATTATTATCAGGAAGTAACAGAGCACTAAGAGTATCTTGTTTCTGTTTGGGCATATTACAGAATTTGTGTCAGGAAGTAACAGAGCACCAAGAGTATCTTGTTACTGTGTGAGCATATAAAAAATTTGAATCAAGAAGTAACAGAGCACTAAGAGTATCTTGTTCCCCTGTGGGCATATAACAAATTTGAATCAAGAAGTAACAGAGCACTAAGAGCATCTTGTTCCTGTTTGGGCATATTACAGAATTTGTGTCAGGAAGTAACAGAGCACCAAGAGTATCTTGTTACTGTGTGAGCATATTACAGAATTTGTGTCAAGAAGTAACAGAGCACCAAGAGCATCTTGTTCCTGTGTGAGCATATTACAGAATTTGTGTCAGGAAGTAACAGAGCACCAAGAGTATCTTGTTACTGTGTGAGCATATTACAGAATTTGTGTCAGGAAGTAACAGAGCACCAAGAGTATCTTGTTACTGTGTGAGCATATTACAGAATTTCTGTCAGGAAGTAACAGAGCACCAAGAGTATCTTGTTCCTGTTTGGGCATATTACAGAATTTGTGTCAGGAAGTAACAGAGCACCAAGAGTATCTTGTTACTGTGTGAGGATATTACAGAATTTGTGTCAGGAAGTAACAGAGCACTAAGAGTATCTTGTTCCTGTTTGCGCATATTACAGAATTAGTGTCAGGAAGTAACCGAGCACTAAGAGTATCTTGCTCCTTTGTGGGCATATTACAGAATTTGTGTCAGGAAGTAACAGAGCACCAAGAGTATCTTGTTACTGTGTGAGCATTTTACAGAATTTCTGTCAGGAAGTAAATGAGCACCAAGAGTATCTTGTTCCTGTTTTGGCATATTACAGAATTTCTGTCAGGAAGTAACAGAGCACCAAGAGTATCTTGTTACTCTGTGAGCATATTACAGAATTTCTGTCAGGAAGTAACAGAGCACCAAGAGTATCTTGTTACTGTGTGAGCATATTACAGAATTTCTGTCAGGAAGTAACAGAGCACCAAGAGTATCTCGTTACTGTGTGAGCATATTACAGAATTTCTGTCAGGAAGTAACAGAGCACCAAGAGTATCTTGTTCCTGTTTGGGCATATTACAGAATTTCTATCAAGAAGTAACAGAGCACCAAGAGTATCATGTTACTGTGTGAGCATATTAATGAATTTCTATCAAGAAGTAACAGAGCACCAAGAGTATCTTGTTACTGTGTGAGCATATTAATGAATTTCTATCAAGAAGTAACACAGCACCAAGAGCATCTTGTTCCTGTGTGAGCAAATTACAGAATTATTATCAGGAAGTAACACAGCACTAAGAGCATCTTGTTACTGTGTGAGCAAATTACAGAATTATTATCAGGAAGTAACAGAGCACTAAGAGTATCTTGTTACTGTGTGAGCAATTTACAGAATTATTATCAGGAAGTAACAGAGCACTAAGAGCATCTTGTTACTGTGTGAGCAAATTACTGAATTATTATCAGGAAGTAACAGAGCACTAAGAGTATCTTGTTACTGTGTGAGCAAATTACAGAATTATTATCAGGAAGTAACAGAGCACTAAGAGTATCTTGTTACGGTGTGAGCAAATTACAGAATTATTATCAGGAAGTAACAGAGCACTAAGAGCATCTTGTTACTGTGTGAGCATATTACAGAATTTGTGTCAGGAAGTAACAGAGCACTAAGAGTATCTTGTTACTGTTTGGGCATATTACAGAATTTGTGTCAGGAAGTAACAGAGCACTAAGAGCATCTTGTTCCTGTTTGGGCATATTACAGAATTTGTGTCAGGAAGTAACAGAGCACCAAGAGTATCTTGTTCCTGTTTGGGCATATTACAGAATTTGTGTCAGGAAGTAACAGAGCACTAAGAGCATCTTGTTCATGTTTGGGCATATTACAGAATTTGTGTCAGGAAGTAACAGAGCACTAAGAGCATCTTGTTCCTGTTTGGGCATATTACAGAATTTGTGTCAGGAAGTAACAGAGCACTAAGAGTATCTTGTTACTGTTTGGGCATATTACAGAATTTGTATCAGGAAATAACAGAGCACTAAGAGCATCTTGTTCCTGTTTAGCATATTACAGAATTTGTGTCAGGAAGTAACAGAGCACTAAGAGTATCTTGTTACTGTTTGGGCATATTACAGAATTTGTGTAAGGAAGTAACAGAGCACTAAGAGCATCTGGTTCCTGTTTGGGCATATTACAGAATTTGTATCAGGAAATAACAGAGCACTAAGAGCATCTTGTTACTGTTTGGGCATATTACAGAATTTGTGTCAGGAAGTAACAGAGCACCAAGAGTATCTTGTTACTGTGTGAGCATATTACAGAATTATTATCAGGAAGTAACAGAGCACTAAGAGCATCTTGTTACTGTTTGGGCATATTACAGAATTATTATCAGGAAGTAACAGAGCACTAAGAGCATCTTGTTACTGTTTGGGCATATTACAGAATTTCTGTCAGGAAATAACAGAGCACTAAGAGTATCTTGTTACTGTGTGAGCATATTACAGAATTTCTGTCAGCAAATAACAGAGCACTAAGAGCATCTTGTTACTGTTTGGGCATAATACAGAATTATTATCAGAAAATAACAGAGCACTAAGAGCATCTTGTTACTGTTTGGGCATATTACAGAATTTCTGTCAGGAAGTAACAGAGCACCAAGAGTATCTTGTTACTGTGTGAGCATATTACAGAATTATTATCAGGAAGTAACAGAGCACCAAGAGTATCTTGTTACTGTGTGAGCATATTACAGAATTTGTGTCAGGAAGTAACAGAGCACCAAGAGTATCTTGTTACTGTGTGAGCATATTACAGAATTTGTGTCAGGAAGTAACAGAGCACCAAGAGTATCTTGTTCCCCTGTGAGCATATTACAGAATTTGTGTCAGGAAGTAACAGAGCACCAAGAGTATCTTGTTACTGTGTGAGCATATTACAGAATTTGTGTCAGGAAGTAACAGAGCACCAAGAGTGTCTTGTTCCTGTTTGGACATATTACAGAATTTGTGTCAGGAAGTAACAGAGCACCAAGAGTATCTTGTTACTGTGTGAGCATATTACAGAATTTGTATCAGGAAGTAACAGAGCACCAAGAGTATCCTGTTACTGTGTGAGCATATTACAGAATTTGTGTCAGGAAGTAACAGAGCACCAAGAGTATCTTGTTACTGTGTGAGCATATTACAGAATTTGTATCAGGAAGTAACAGAGCACCAAGAGTATCTTGTTCCTGTTTGGACATATTACAGAATTTGTGTCAGGAAGTAACCGAGCACTAAGAGTATCTTGTTGCTGTGTGGGCATATTACAGAATTATTATCAGGAAGTAACAGAGCACCAAGAGTATCTTGTTACTGTGTGGGCATATTACAGAATTATTATCAGGAAGTAACCGAGCACTAAGAGTATCTTGTTGCAGTGTGGGCATATTACAGAATTATTATCAGGAAGTAACAGAGCACTAAGAGCATCTTGTTACTGTGTGAGCATATTACAGAATTATTATCAGGAAGTAACAGAGCACCAAGAGTATCTTGTTTCTGTTTGGACATATTACAGAATTTGTGTCAGGAAGTAACAGAGCACTGAGAGTATCTTGTTACTGTGTGAGCATATTACAGAATTTGTGTCACGAAGTAACAGAGCACCAAGAGTATCTTGTTACTGTGTGAGCATATTACAGAATTTGTGTCAGGAAGTAACAGAGCACCAAGAGTATCTTATTCCCCTGTGGGCATATTACAGAATTTGTATCAGGCTGTAACAAAGCACAAAGAGTATCTTGTTCCGGTGTGGGCATATACAGAATTTGTATCAGGAAGTAACAGAGCACTAAGAGTATCTTTTTCCGGTGTGGGCATATTATTAATTTGTATTAGGAAGTAACAGAGCACTAAGAGAATCTTGTTATTGTGTGGGCATATTACAGAATTTGTATTGGGAAGTAGCAGAGCACCAAGAGTATCTTGTTCCTGTGTGGGCATATTACAGAATTTGTATTGGGAAGTAGCAGAGCACCAAGAGTATCTTGTTCCTGTGTGGGCATATTAAGGAATTTGACTCAGGAAGTAACTGAGCACCAAGAGTATCTCGTTCCTGTTTGGGCATATTACAGAATTTGAGTCAGGAAGCAACAGAGTACCAAGTGTATCTTTTTCCTGTGTGAGCATATTACAGAATTTGTATCAGGAAGTAACAGAGCACTAAGAGTATCTTGTTCCTGTTTGGGCATATTACAGAATTTGTGTCAGGAAGTAACAGAGCACTAAGAGAATCTTGTTCCTGTTTGGGCATATTACAGAATTATTATCAGGAAGTAACAGAGCACTAAGAGTATCTTGTTCCTGTTTGGGCATATTACAGAATTTGTGTCAGGAAGTAACAGAGCACTAAGAGTATCTTGTTCCTGTTTGGGCATATTACAGAATTTGTGTCAGGAAGTAACAGAGCAGTAAGAGCATCTTGTTACTGTTTGGGCATATTACAGAATTTGTGTCAGGAAGTAACAGAGCACCAAGAGTATCTTGTTACTGTGTGAGCATATTACAGAATTATTATCAGGAAGTAACAGAGCACTAAGAGCATCTTGTTACTGTTTGGGCATATTACAGAATTATTAACAGGAAGTAACAGAGCACTAAGAGCATCTTGTTACTGTTTGGGCATATTACAGAATTTCTGTCAGGAAATAACAGAGCACTAAGAGTATCTTGTTACTGTGTGAGCATATTACAGAATTTCTGTCAGCAAATAACAGAGCACTAAGAGCATCTTGTTACTGTTTGGGCATATTACAGAATTATTATCAGGAAATAACAGAGCACTAAGAGCATCTTGTTACTGTTTGGGCCTATTACAGAATCTGAATCAGAAAGTAACAGAGCACTAAGAGCATCTTGTTACTGTGTGGGCATATTACAGAATTTAATTTAGAAAGTAACAGAGCACTAAGAGCATCTTGTTACTGTTTGGGCATATTACAGAATTTGAATCAGGAAGTAACAGAGCACCAAGAGTATCTTGTTACTGTGTGGGCATATTACAGAATCTGAATCAGAAAGTAACAGAGCACTAAGAGCATCTTGTTACTGTGTGGGCATATTACAGAATTTAATTTAGAAAGTAACAGAGCACCAAGAGTATCTTGTTACTGTGTGGGCATATTACAGAATTTGAATCAGAAAGTAACAGAGCACTAAGAGCATCTTGTTACTGTGTGGGCATATTACAGAATTTGAATCAGGAAGTAACAGAGCACCAAGAGTATCTTGTTACTCTGTGGGCATATTACAGAATTTGAATCAGAAAGTAACAGAGCACTAAGTGCATCTTGTTACTGTGTGGGCATATTACAGAATTTTAATCAGAAAGTAACAGAGCACTAAGAGCATCTTGTTACTGTGTGGGCATATTACAGAAATTGAATCAGAAAGTAACAGAGCACTAAGAGCATCTTGTTACTGTGTGGGCATATTACAGAATTTGAATCAGAAAGTAACAGAGCACCAAGAGTATCTTGTTACTGTGTGGGTATATTACAGAATTTGAATCAGGAAGTAACAGAGCACTAAGAGCATCTTGTTACTGTGTGGGCATATTACAGAATTTGAATCAGAAAGTAACAGAGCACTAAGAGTATCTTGTTACTGTGTGGGCATATTACAGAATTTGAATCAGAAAGTAACAGAGCACCAAGAGTATCTTGTTACTGTTTGGGCATATTACAGAAATTGAATCAGAAAGTAACAGAGCACTAAGAGCATCTTGTTACTGTGTGGGCATATTACAGAATTTGAATCAGAAAGTAACAGAGCACCAAGAGTATCTTGTTACTGTGTGGGCATATTACAGAATTTGAATCAGGAAGTAACAGAGCACTAAGAGCATCTTGTTACTGTGTGGGCATATTACAGAATTTAATTTAGAAAGTAACAGAGCACTAAGAGCATCTTGTTACTGTTTGGGCATATTACAGAATTTGAATCAGGAAGTAACAGAGCACCAAGAGTATCTTGTTACTGTGTGGGCATATTACAGAATCTGAATCAGAAAGTAACAGAGCACTAAGAGCATCTTGTTACTGTGTGGGCATATTACAGAATTTAATTTAGAAAGTAACAGAGCACCAAGAGTATCTTGTTACTGTGTGGGCATATTACAGAATTTGAATCAGAAAGTAACAGAGCACTAAGAGCATCTTGTTACTGTGTGGGCATATTACAGAATTTGAATCAGGAAGTAACAGAGCACCAAGAGTATCTTGTTACTCTGTGGGCATATTACAGAATTTTAATCAGAAAGTAACAGAGCACTAAGTGCATCTTGTTACTGTGTGGGCATATTACAGAATTTTAATCAGAAAGTAACAGAGCACTAAGAGCATCTTGTTACTGTGTGGGCATATTACAGAAATTGAATCAGAAAGTAACAGAGCACTAAGAGCATCTTGTTACTGTGTGGGCATATTACAGAATTTGAATCAGAAAGTAACAGAGCACCAAGAGTATCTTGTTACTGTGTGGGCATATTACAGAATTTGAATCAGGAAGTAACAGAGCACTAAGAGCATCTTGTTACTGTGTGGGCATATTACAGAATTTGAATCAGAAAGTAACAGAGCACTAAGAGTATCTTGTTACTGTGTGGGCATATTACAGAATTTGAATCAGAAAGTAACAGAGCACCAAGAGTATCTTGTTACTGTGTGGGCATATTACAGAATTTGAATCAGAAAGTAACAGAGCACTAAGAGTATCTTGTTACTGTGTGGGCATATTACAGAATTTGAATCAGAAAGTAACAGAGCACTAAGAGCATCTTGTTACTGTGTGGGCATATTACAGAATTTGAATCAGAAAGTAACAGAGCACTTAGAGCATCTTGTTACTGTTTGGGCATATTACAGAATTTGAATCAGGAAGTAACAGAGCACCAAGAGTATCTTGTTACTGTGTGGGCATATTACAGAATTTGAATCAGAAAGTAACAGAGCACTAAGAGCATCCTGTTACTGTGTGGGCATATTACAGAATTTGAATCAGAAAGTAACAGAGCACTAAGAGCATCTTGTTACTGTGTGGGCATATTACAGAATTTGAATCAGAAAGTAACAGAGCACCAAGAGTATCTTGTTACTGTGTGGGCATATTACAGAATTTGAATCAGGAAGTAACAGAGCACTAAGAGCATCTTGTTACTGTGTGGGCATATTACAGAATTTGAATCAGAAAGTAACAGAGCACTAAGAGCATCTTGTCACTGTGTGGGCCTTTTACAGAATTTGAATCAGAGAGTAACAGAGCACTAAGAGTATCTTGTTACTGTGTGGGCCTTTTACAGAATTTGAATCAGGAAGTAACAGAGCACTAAGAGCATCTTGTTACTGTGTGGGCATATTACAGAATTTGAATCAAAAAGTAACAGAGCACTAAGAGCATCTTGTTACTGTGTGGGCCTTTTACAGAATTTGAATCAGAAAGTAACAGAGCACTAAGAGTATCTTGTTACTGTGTGGGCCTTTTACAGAATTTGAATCAGAAAGTAAGAGAGCACTAAGAGCATCTTGTTACTGTGTGGGCCTATTACAGAATTTGTATCAGGAAGTAAGAGAGCACCAAGAGTATCTTGTTCCTGTGTGGGCATATTAGAGAATTTGTATCAGGAAGTAACAGAGCACCAAGAGTATCTTGTTCCTGTGTGAGCATATTAGAGAATTTGTATCAGGAAGTAACAGAGCACCAAGAGTGTCTTGTTCCTGTGTGAGCATATTACAGAATTTGTATCAGGAGGTAACAGAGCACCGAGAGTATCTTGTTACTGTGTGAGCATATTACAGAATTTGTATCAGGAGGTAACAGAGCACCAAGAGTATCTTGTTACTGTGTGAGCATATTACAGAATTTCTATCAGGAAGTAACAGAGCAACAAGAGTATCTTGTTCCTGTGTGAGCATATTACAGAATTTGTATGACGAAGTAACAGAGCACCAAGAGTATCTTGTTCCTATTAGGCATATTACAGAATTTGTATCAGGAAGTAACAGAGCACCACGGGTATCTTGATCCTGTGTGAGCATATTACAGAATTTGTATCAGGAAGTAACAAATCACCAAGAGCATCTTGTTCCTGTGTGAACATATTACAGAATTTGTATCAGGAAGTAACAAAGCACCAAGAGTATCTTGTTCTTGTGTGGGCATATTACAGCATTTGTATCAGGAAGTAACAGAGCATTAAGAGTATCTTGTTCCTGTGTGGGCATATTACAGAATTTGTATCAGGAAGTAACAGAGCACCAAGAGTATCTTGTTCCTTTGTGGGCATATTACAGAATTTGCATCAAGAAGTAACAGAGCACTAAGAGTATCTTGTTCCTGTGTGGGCATATTACAGAATTTGTATCAGGAAGTAACAGAGCACCAAGAGTATCTTGTTCCTGTGTGGGCATATTACAGAATTTGTATCAGGAAGTAACAGAGCACTAAGAGTATCTTGTACCTGTGTGGGCATATTACAGCATTTGTATCAGGAAGTAACAGAGCACCAAGAGTATCTTGTTCCTGTGTGGGCATATTACAGAATTTGCATCAAGAAGTAACAGAGCACTAAGAGTATCTTGTTCCTGTGTGGGCATATTACAGAATTGGATCAAGAAGTAACAGAGCACTAAGAGTATCTTGTTCCTGTATGGGCATATTACAGAATTTGCATCAAGAAGTAACAGAGCACTAAGAGTATCTTGTTCCTGTGTGGGCAAATTACAGAATTTGCATCAAGAAGTAACAGAGCACTAACAGTATCTTGTTCCTGTGTGGGCATATTACAGAATTTGCATCAAGAAGTAACAGAGCACTAAGAGTATCTTGTTCCTGTGTGGGCATATTACAGAATTTGTATCAAGAAGTAACAGAGCACTAAGAGTATCTTGTTCCTGTGTGGGCATATTACAGAATTTCCATCAAGAAGTAACTTAGCACTAAGAGTATGTTGCTCCTGTGTGGGCATATTACAGAATTTGTATCAGGAAGTAACAGAGCACCAAGAGTATCTTGTTCCTGTGTGGGCATATTACAGAATTTGTATCAGGAAGTAACAGAGCACTAAGAGTATCTTGTTCCTGTGTGGGCATATTACAGAATTTGTATCAGGAAGTAACAGAGCACCAAGAGTATCTTGTTCCTGTGTGGGCATATTACAGAATTTGCATCAAGAAGTAACAGAGCACTAAGAGTATCTTGTTCCTGTGTGGGCATATTACAGAATTTGCATCAAGAAGTAACAGAGCACTAAGAGCATCTTATTACTGTGTGGGCATATTACAGAATTTGAATCAGAAAGTAACAGAGCACTAAGAGCATCTTGTTAATGTGTGGGCATATTACAGAATTTGAATCAGAAAGTAACAGAGCACCAAGAGTATCTTGTTACTGTGTGGGCATATTACAGAATTTGAATCAGGAAGTAACAGAGCACTAAGAGCATCTTGTTACTGTGTGGGCATATTACAGAATTTGAATCAGAAAGTAACAGAGCACTAAGTGCATCTTGTTACTGTGTGGGCATATTACAGAATTTTAATCAGAAAGTAACAGAGCACTAAGAGCATCTTGTTACTGTGTGGGCATGTTACAGAATTTGAATCAGAAAGTAACAGAGCACCAAGAGTATCTTGTTACTGTGTGGGCATATTACAGAATTTGAATCAGAAAGTAACAGAGCACTAAGAGCATCTTGTTACTGTTTGGGCATATTACAGAATTTGAATCAGGAAGTAACAGAGCACCAAGAGTATCTTGTTACTGTGTGGGCATATTACAGAATTTGAATCAGAAAGTAACAGAGCACTAAGAGCATCTTGTTACTGTGTGGGCATATTACAGAATTTAATTTAGAAAGTAACAGAGCACCAAGAGTATCTTGTTACTGTGTGGGCATATTACAGGATTTGAATCAGAAAGTAACAGAGCACTAAGAGCATCTTGTTACTGTGTGGGCATATTACAGAATTTGAATCAGGAAGTAACAGAGCACCAAGAGTATCTTGTTACTCTGTGGGCATATTACAGAATTTGAATCAGAAAGTAACAGAGCACTAAGTGCATCTTGTTACTGTGTGGGCATATTACAGAATTTTAATCAGAAAGTAACACAGCACTAAGAGCATCTTGTTACTGTGTGGGCATGTTACAGAATTTGAATCAGAAAGTAACAGAGCACCAAGAGTATCTTGTTACTGTGTGGGCATATTACAGAATTTGAATCAGAAAGTAACAGAGCACTAAGAGCATCTTGTTACTGTGTGGGCATCTTACAGAATTTGAATCAGGAAGTAACAGAGCACCAAGAGTATCTTGTTACTGTGTGGGCATATTACAGAATTTGAATCAGAAAGTAACAGAGCACTAAGAGCATCTTGTTACTGTGTGGGCATATTACAGAATTTGAATCAGAAAGTAACAGAGCACTAAGAGCATCTTGTTACTGTGTGGGCATATTACAGAATTTGAATCAGAAAGTAACAGAGCACCAAGAGTATCTTGTTACTGTGTGGGCATATTACAGAATTTGAATCAGGAAGTAACAGAGCACTAAGAGCATCTTGTTACTGTGTGGGCATATTACAGAATTTGAATCAGAAAGTAACAGAGCACTAAGAGCATCTTGTTACTGTGTGGGCCTTTTACAGAATTTGAATCAGAGAGTAACAGAGCACTAAGAGTATCTTGTTACTGTGTGGGCCTTTTACAGAATTTGAATCAGGAAGTAACAGAGCACTAAGAGCATCTTGTTACTGTGTGGGCATATTACAGAATTTGAATCAAAAAGTAACAGAGCACTAAGAGCATCTTGTTACTGTGTGGGCCTTTTACAGAATTTGAATCAGAAAGTAACAGAGCACTAAGAGTATCTTGTTACTGTGTGGGCCTTTTACAGAATTTGAATCAGAAAGTAAGAGAGCACTAAGAGCATCTTGTTACTGTGTGGGCCTATTACAGAATTTGTATCAGGAAGTAAGAGAGCACCAAGAGTATCTTGTTCCTGTGTGGGCATATTAGAGAATTTGTATCAGGAAGTAACAGAGCACCAAGAGTATCTTGTTCCTGTGTGAGCATATTAGAGAATTTGTATCAGGAAGTAACAGAGCACCAAGAGTATCTTGTTCCTGTGTGAGCATATTACAGAATTTGTATCAGGAGGTAACAGAGCACCGAGAGTATCTTGTTACTGTGTGAGCATATTACAGAATTTGTAACAGGAGGTAACAGAGCACCAAGAGTATCTTGTTACTGTGTGAGCATATTACAGAATTTCTATCAGGAAGTAACAGAGCAACAAGAGTATCTTGTTCCTGTGTGAGCATATTACAGAATTTGTATGACGAAGTAACAGAGCACCAAGAGTATCTTGTTCCTATTAGGCATATTACAGAATTTGTATCAGGAAGTAACAGAGCACCACGGGTATCTTGTTCCTGTGTGAGCATATTACAGAATTTGTATCAGGAAGTAACAAATCACCAAGAGCATCTTGTTCCTGTGTGAACATATTACAGAATTTGTATCAGGAAGTAACAAAGCACCAAGAGTATCCTGTTCTTGTGTGGGCATATTACAGCATTTGTATCACGAAGTAACAGAGCATTAAGAGTATCTTGTTCCTGTGTGGGCATATTACAGAATTTGTATCAGGAAGTAACAGAGCACCAAGAGTATCTTGTTACTGTGTGGGCATATTACAGAATTTGAATCAGAAAGTAACAGAGCACTTAGAGCATCTTGTTACTGTTTGGGCATATTACAGAATTTGAATCAGGAAGTAACAGAGCACCAAGAGTATCTTGTTACTGTGTGGGCATATTACAGAATTTGAATCAGAAAGTAACAGAGCACTAAGAGCATCCTGTTACTGTGTGGGCATATTACAGAATTTGAATCAGAAAGTAACAGAGCACTAAGAGCATCTTGTTACTGTGTGGGCATATTACAGAATTTGAATCAGAAAGTAACAGAGCACCAAGAGTATCTTGTTACTGTGTGGGCATATTACAGAATTTGAATCAGGAAGTAACAGAGCACTAAGAGCATCTTGTTACTGTGTGGGCATATTACAGAATTTGAATCAGAAAGTAACAGAGCACTAAGAGCATCTTGTCACTGTGTGGGCCTTTTACAGAATTTGAATCAGAGAGTAACAGAGCACTAAGAGTATCTTGTTACTGTGTGGGCCTTTTACAGAATTTGAATCAGGAAGTAACAGAGCACTAAGAGCATCTTGTTACTGTGTGGGCATATTACAGAATTTGAATCAAAAAGTAACAGAGCACTAAGAGCATCTTGTTACTGTGTGGGCCTTTTACAGAATTTGAATCAGAAAGTAACAGAGCACTAAGAGTATCTTGTTACTGTGTGGGCCTTTTACAGAATTTGAATCAGAAAGTAAGAGAGCACTAAGAGCATCTTGTTACTGTGTGGGCCTATTACAGAATTTGTATCAGGAAGTAAGAGAGCACCAAGAGTATCTTGTTCCTGTGTGGGCATATTAGAGAATTTGTATCAGGAAGTAACAGAGCACCAAGAGTATCTTGTTCCTGTGTGAGCATATTAGAGAATTTGTATCAGGAAGTAACAGAGCACCAAGAGTGTCTTGTTCCTGTGTGAGCATATTACAGAATTTGTATCAGGAGGTAACAGAGCACCGAGAGTATCTTGTTACTGTGTGAGCATATTACAGAATTTGTATCAGGAGGTAACAGAGCACCAAGAGTATCTTGTTACTGTGTGAGCATATTACAGAATTTCTATCAGGAAGTAACAGAGCAACAAGAGTATCTTGTTCCTGTGTGAGCATATTACAGAATTTGTATGACGAAGTAACAGAGCACCAAGAGTATCTTGTTCCTATTAGGCATATTACAGAATTTGTATCAGGAAGTAACAGAGCACCACGGGTATCTTGATCCTGTGTGAGCATATTACAGAATTTGTATCAGGAAGTAACAAATCACCAAGAGCATCTTGTTCCTGTGTGAACATATTACAGAATTTGTATCAGGAAGTAACAAAGCACCAAGAGTATCTTGTTCTTGTGTGGGCATATTACAGCATTTGTATCAGGAAGTAACAGAGCATTAAGAGTATCTTGTTCCTGTGTGGGCATATTACAGAATTTGTATCAGGAAGTAACAGAGCACCAAGAGTATCTTGTTCCTTTGTGGGCATATTACAGAATTTGCATCAAGAAGTAACAGAGCACTAAGAGTATCTTGTTCCTGTGTGGGCATATTACAGAATTTGTATCAGGAAGTAACAGAGCACCAAGAGTATCTTGTTCCTGTGTGGGCATATTACAGAATTTGTATCAGGAAGTAACAGAGCACTAAGAGTATCTTGTACCTGTGTGGGCATATTACAGCATTTGTATCAGGAAGTAACAGAGCACCAAGAGTATCTTGTTCCTGTGTGGGCATATTACAGAATTTGCATCAAGAAGTAACAGAGCACTAAGAGTATCTTGTTCCTGTGTGGGCATATTACAGAATTGGATCAAGAAGTAACAGAGCACTAAGAGTATCTTGTTCCTGTATGGGCATATTACAGAATTTGCATCAAGAAGTAACAGAGCACTAAGAGTATCTTGTTCCTGTGTGGGCAAATTACAGAATTTGCATCAAGAAGTAACAGAGCACTAACAGTATCTTGTTCCTGTGTGGGCATATTACAGAATTTGCATCAAGAAGTAACAGAGCACTAAGAGTATCTTGTTCCTGTGTGGGCATATTACAGAATTTGTATCAAGAAGTAACAGAGCACTAAGAGTATCTTGTTCCTGTGTGGGCATATTACAGAATTTCCATCAAGAAGTAACTTAGCACTAAGAGTATGTTGCTCCTGTGTGGGCATATTACAGAATTTGTATCAGGAAGTAACAGAGCACCAAGAGTATCTTGTTCCTGTGTGGGCATATTACAGAATTTGTATCAGGAAGTAACAGAGCACTAAGAGTATCTTGTTCCTGTGTGGGCATATTACAGAATTTGTATCAGGAAGTAACAGAGCACCAAGAGTATCTTGTTCCTGTGTGGGCATATTACAGAATTTGCATCAAGAAGTAACAGAGCACTAAGAGTATCTTGTTCCTGTGTGGGCATATTACAGAATTTGCATCAAGAAGTAACAGAGCACTAAGAGCATCTTATTACTGTGTGGGCATATTACAGAATTTGAATCAGAAAGTAACAGAGCACTAAGAGCATCTTGTTAATGTGTGGGCATATTACAGAATTTGAATCAGAAAGTAACAGAGCACCAAGAGTATCTTGTTACTGTGTGGGCATATTACAGAATTTGAATCAGGAAGTAACAGAGCACTAAGAGCATCTTGTTACTGTGTGGGCATATTACAGAATTTGAATCAGAAAGTAACAGAGCACTAAGTGCATCTTGTTACTGTGTGGGCATATTACAGAATTTTAATCAGAAAGTAACAGAGCACTAAGAGCATCTTGTTACTGTGTGGGCATGTTACAGAATTTGAATCAGAAAGTAACAGAGCACCAAGAGTATCTTGTTACTGTGTGGGCATATTACAGAATTTGAATCAGAAAGTAACAGAGCACTAAGAGCATCTTGTTACTGTTTGGGCATATTACAGAATTTGAATCAGGAAGTAACAGAGCACCAAGAGTATCTTGTTACTGTGTGGGCATATTACAGAATTTGAATCAGAAAGTAACAGAGCACTAAGAGCATCTTGTTACTGTGTGGGCATATTACAGAATTTAATTTAGAAAGTAACAGAGCACCAAGAGTATCTTGTTACTGTGTGGGCATATTACAGGATTTGAATCAGAAAGTAACAGAGCACTAAGAGCATCTTGTTACTGTGTGGGCATATTACAGAATTTGAATCAGGAAGTAACAGAGCACCAAGAGTATCTTGTTACTCTGTGGGCATATTACAGAATTTGAATCAGAAAGTAACAGAGCACTAAGTGCATCTTGTTACTGTGTGGGCATATTACAGAATTTTAATCAGAAAGTAACACAGCACTAAGAGCATCTTGTTACTGTGTGGGCATGTTACAGAATTTGAATCAGAAAGTAACAGAGCACCAAGAGTATCTTGTTACTGTGTGGGCATATTACAGAATTTGAATCAGAAAGTAACAGAGCACTAAGAGCATCTTGTTACTGTGTGGGCATCTTACAGAATTTGAATCAGGAAGTAACAGAGCACCAAGAGTATCTTGTTACTGTGTGGGCATATTACAGAATTTGAATCAGAAAGTAACAGAGCACTAAGAGCATCTTGTTACTGTGTGGGCATATTACAGAATTTGAATCAGAAAGTAACAGAGCACTAAGAGCATCTTGTTACTGTGTGGGCATATTACAGAATTTGAATCAGAAAGTAACAGAGCACCAAGAGTATCTTGTTACTGTGTGGGCATATTACAGAATTTGAATCAGGAAGTAACAGAGCACTAAGAGCATCTTGTTACTGTGTGGGCATATTACAGAATTTGAATCAGAAAGTAACAGAGCACTAAGAGCATCTTGTTACTGTGTGGGCCTTTTACAGAATTTGAATCAGAGAGTAACAGAGCACTAAGAGTATCTTGTTACTGTGTGGGCCTTTTACAGAATTTGAATCAGGAAGTAACAGAGCACTAAGAGCATCTTGTTACTGTGTGGGCATATTACAGAATTTGAATCAAAAAGTAACAGAGCACTAAGAGCATCTTGTTACTGTGTGGGCCTTTTACAGAATTTGAATCAGAAAGTAACAGAGCACTAAGAGTATCTTGTTACTGTGTGGGCCTTTTACAGAATTTGAATCAGAAAGTAAGAGAGCACTAAGAGCATCTTGTTACTGTGTGGGCCTATTACAGAATTTGTATCAGGAAGTAAGAGAGCACCAAGAGTATCTTGTTCCTGTGTGGGCATATTAGAGAATTTGTATCAGGAAGTAACAGAGCACCAAGAGTATCTTGTTCCTGTGTGAGCATATTAGAGAATTTGTATCAGGAAGTAACAGAGCACCAAGAGTATCTTGTTCCTGTGTGAGCATATTACAGAATTTGTATCAGGAGGTAACAGAGCACCGAGAGTATCTTGTTACTGTGTGAGCATATTACAGAATTTGTAACAGGAGGTAACAGAGCACCAAGAGTATCTTGTTACTGTGTGAGCATATTACAGAATTTCTATCAGGAAGTAACAGAGCAACAAGAGTATCTTGTTCCTGTGTGAGCATATTACAGAATTTGTATGACGAAGTAACAGAGCACCAAGAGTATCTTGTTCCTATTAGGCATATTACAGAATTTGTATCAGGAAGTAACAGAGCACCACGGGTATCTTGTTCCTGTGTGAGCATATTACAGAATTTGTATCAGGAAGTAACAAATCACCAAGAGCATCTTGTTCCTGTGTGAACATATTACAGAATTTGTATCAGGAAGTAACAAAGCACCAAGAGTATCCTGTTCTTGTGTGGGCATATTACAGCATTTGTATCACGAAGTAACAGAGCATTAAGAGTATCTTGTTCCTGTGTGGGCATATTACAGAATTTGTATCAGGAAGTAACAGAGCACCAAGAGTATCTTGTTCCTTTGTGGGCATATTACAGAATTTGCATCAAGAAGTAACAGAGCACTAAGAGTATCTTGTTCCTGTGTGGGCATATTACAGAATTTGTATCAGGAAGTAACAGAGCACCAAGAGTATCTTGTTCCTGTGTGGGCATATTACAGAATTTGTATCAGGAAGTAAATGAGCACTAAGAGTATCTTGTTCCTGTGTGGGCATATTACAGAATTTGTATCAGGAAGTAACAGAGCACCAAGAGTATCTTGTTCCTGTGTGGGCATATTACAGAATTTGCATCAAGAAGTAACAGAGCACTAAGAGTATCTTGTTCCTGTGTGGGCATATTACAGAATTGGATCAAGAAGTAACAGAGCACTAAGAGTATCTTGTTCCTGTATGGGCATATTACAGAATTTGCATCAAGAAGTAACAGAGCACTAAGAGTATCTTGTTCCTGTGTGGGCATATTACAGAATTTGCATCAAGAAGTAACAGAGCACTAAGAGTATCTTGTTCCTGTGTGGGCATATTACAGAATTTGCATCAAGAAGTAACAGAGCACTAAGAGTATCTTGTTCCTGTGTGGGCATATTACAGAATTTGTATCAAGAAGTAACAGAGCACTAAGAGTATCTTGTTCCTGTGTGGGCATATTACAGAATTTCCATCAAGAAGTAACAGAGCACTAAGAGTATGTTGTTCCTGTGTGGGCATATTACAGAATTTGTATCAGGAAGTAACAGAGCACCAAGAGTATCTTGTTCCTGTGTGGGCATATTACAGAATTTGTATCAGGAAGTAACAGAGCACTAAGAGTATCTTGTTCCTGTTTGGGCATATTACAGAATTTGTATCAGGAAGTAACAGAGCACCAAGAGTATCTTGTTCCTGTGTGGGCATATTACAGAATTTGCATCAAGAAGTAACAGAGCACTAAGAGTATCTTGTTCCTGTGTGGGCATATTACAGAATTTGCATCAAGAAGTAACAGAGCACTAAGAGCATCTTATTACTGTGTGGGCATATTACAGAATTTGAATCAGAAAGTAACAGAGCACTAAGAGCATCTTGTTACTGTGTGGGCATATTACAGAATTTGAATCAGAAAGTAACAGAGCACCAAGAGTATCTTGTTACTGTGTGGGCATATTACAGAATTTGAATCAGGAAGTAACAGAGCACTAAGAGCATCTTGTTACTGTGTGGGCATATTACAGAATTTGAATCAGAAAGTAACAGAGCACTAAGTGCATCTTGTTACTGTGTGGGCATATTACAGAATTTTAATCAGAAAGTAACAGAGCACTAAGAGCATCTTGTTACTGTGTGGGCATGTTACAGAATTTGAATCAGAAAGTAACAGAGCACCAAGAGTATCTTGTTACTGTGTGGGCATATTACAGAATTTGAATCAGAAAGTAACAGAGCACTAAGAGCATCTTGTTACTGTTTGGGCATATTACAGAATTTGAATCAGGAAGTAACAGAGCACCAAGAGTATCTTGTTACTGTGTGGGCATTTTACAGAATTTGAATCAGAAAGTAACAGAGCACTAAGAGCATCTTGTTACTGTGTGGGCATATTACAGAATTTGAATCAGAAAGTAACAGAGCACTAAGAGCATCTTGTTACTGTGTGGGCATATTACAGAATTTGAATCAGAAAGTAACAGAGCACCAAGAGTATCTTGTTACTGTGTGGGCATATTACAGAATTTGAATCAGGAAGTAACAGAGCACTAAGAGCATCTTGTTACTGTGTGGGCATATTACAGAATTTGAATCAGAAAGTAACAGAGCACTAAGAGCATCTTGTTACTGTGTGGGCCTTTTACAGAATTTGAATCAGAGAGTAACAGAGCACTAAGAGTATCTTGTTACTGTGTGGGCCTTTTACAGAATTTGAATCAGGAAGTAACAGAGCACTAAGAGCATCTTGTTACTGTGTGGGCATATTACAGAATTTGAATCAAAAAGTAACAGAGCACTAAGAGCATCTTGTTACTGTGGGGGCCTTTTACAGAATTTGAATCAGAAAGTAACAGAGCACTAAGAGTATCTTGTTACTGTGTGGGCCTTTTACAGAATTTGAATCAGAAAGTAAGAGAGCACTAAGAGCATCTTGTTACTGTGTGGGCCTATTACAGAATTTGTATCAGGAAGTAAGAGAGCACCAAGAGTATCTTGTTCCTGTGTGAGCATATTAGAGAATTTGTATCAGGAAGTAACAGAGCACCAAGAGTATCTTGTTCCTGTGTGAGCATATTACAGAATTTGTATCAGGAGGTAACAGAGCACCGAGAGTATCTTGTTACTGTGTGAGCATATTACAGAATTTGTATCAGGAGGTAACAGAGCACCAAGAGTATCTTGTTACTGTGTGAGCATATTACAGAATTTCTATCAGGAAGTAACAGAGCAACAAGAGTATCTTGTTCCTGTGTAGGCATATTACAGAATTTGTATGACGAAGTAACAGAGCACCAAGAGTATCTTGTTCCTATTAGGCATATTACAGAATTTGTATCAGGAAGTAACAGAGCACCACGGGTATCTTGTTGCTGTGTGAGCATATTACAGAATTTGTATCAGGAAGTAACAAATCACCAAGAGCATCTTGTTCCTGTGTGAACATATTACAGAATTTGTATCAGGAAGTAACAAAGCACCAAGAGTATCTTGTTCTTGTGTGGGCATATTACAGCATTTGTATCAGGAAGTAACAGAGCATTAAGAGTATCTTGTTCCTGTGTGGGCATATTACAGAATTTGTATCAGGAAGTAACAGAGCACCAAGAGTATCTTGTTCCTTTGTGGGCATATTACAGAATTTGCATCAAGAAGTAACAGAGCACTAAGAGTATCTTGTTCCTGTGTGGGCATATTACAGAATTTGCATCAAGAAGTAACAGAGCACTAAGAGCATCTTATTACTGTGTGGGCATATTACAGAATTTGAATCAGAAAGTAACAGAGCACTAAGAGCATCTTGTTAATGTGTGGGCATATTACAGAATTTGAATCAGAAAGTAACAGAGCACCAAGAGTATCTTGTTACTGTGTGGGCATATTACAGAATTTGAATCAGGAAGTAACAGAGCACTAAGAGCATCTTGTTACTGTGTGGGCATATTACAGAATTTGAATCAGAAAGTAACAGAGCACTAAGTGCATCTTGTTACTGTGTGGGCATATTACAGAATTTTAATCAGAAAGTAACAGAGCACTAAGAGCATCTTGTTACTGTGTGGGCATGTTACAGAATTTGAATCAGAAAGTAACAGAGCACCAAGAGTATCTTGTTACTGTGTGGGCATATTACAGAATTTGAATCAGAAAGTAACAGAGCACTAAGAGCATCTTGTTACTGTTTGGGCATATTACAGAATTTGAATCAGGAAGTAACAGAGCACCAAGAGTATCTTGTTACTGTGTGGGCATATTACAGAATTTGAATCAGAAAGTAACAGAGCACTAAGAGCATCTTGTTACTGTGTGGGCATATTACAGAATTTAATTTAGAAAGTAACAGAGCACCAAGAGTATCTTGTTACTGTGTGGGCATATTACAGGATTTGAATCAGAAAGTAACAGAGCACTAAGAGCATCTTGTTACTGTGTGGGCATATTACAGAATTTGAATCAGGAAGTAACAGAGCACCAAGAGTATCTTGTTACTCTGTGGGCATATTACAGAATTTGAATCAGAAAGTAACAGAGCACTAAGTGCATCTTGTTACTGTGTGGGCATATTACAGAATTTTAATCAGAAAGTAACACAGCACTAAGAGCATCTTGTTACTGTGTGGGCATGTTACAGAATTTGAATCAGAAAGTAACAGAGCACCAAGAGTATCTTGTTACTGTGTGGGCATATTACAGAATTTGAATCAGAAAGTAACAGAGCACTAAGAGCATCTTGTTACTGTGTGGGCATCTTACAGAATTTGAATCAGGAAGTAACAGAGCACCAAGAGTATCTTGTTACTGTGTGGGCATATTACAGAATTTGAATCAGAAAGTAACAGAGCACTAAGAGCATCTTGTTACTGTGTGGGCATATTACAGAATTTGAATCAGAAAGTAACAGAGCACTAAGAGCATCTTGTTACTGTGTGGGCATATTACAGAATTTGAATCAGAAAGTAACAGAGCACCAAGAGTATCTTGTTACTGTGTGGGCATATTACAGAATTTGAATCAGGAAGTAACAGAGCACTAAGAGCATCTTGTTACTGTGTGGGCATATTACAGAATTTGAATCAGAAAGTAACAGAGCACTAAGAGCATCTTGTTACTGTGTGGGCCTTTTACAGAATTTGAATCAGAGAGTAACAGAGCACTAAGAGTATCTTGTTACTGTGTGGGCCTTTTACAGAATTTGAATCAGGAAGTAACAGAGCACTAAGAGCATCTTGTTACTGTGTGGGCATATTACAGAATTTGAATCAAAAAGTAACAGAGCACTAAGAGCATCTTGTTACTGTGTGGGCCTTTTACAGAATTTGAATCAGAAAGTAACAGAGCACTAAGAGTATCTTGTTACTGTGTGGACCTTTTACAGAATTTGAATCAGAAAGTAAGAGAGCACTAAGAGCATCTTGTTACTGTGTGGGCCTATTACAGAATTTGTATCAGGAAGTAAGAGAGCACCAAGAGTATCTTGTTCCTGTGTGGGCATATTAGAGAATTTGTATCAGGAAGTAACAAAGCACCAAGAGTATCTTGTTCCTGTGTGAGCATATTAGAGAATTTGTATCAGGAAGTAACAGAGCACCAAGAGTATCTTGTTCCTGTGTGAGCATATTACAGAATTTGTATCAGGAGGTAACAGAGCACCGAGAGTATCTTGTTACTGTGTGAGCATATTACAGAATTTGTAACAGGAGGTAACAGAGCACCAAGAGTATCTTGTTACTGTGTGAGCATATTACAGAATTTCTATCAGGAAGTAACAGAGCAACAAGAGTATCTTGTTCCTGTGTGAGCATATTACAGAATTTGTATGACGAAGTAACAGAGCACCAAGAGTATCTTGTTCCTATTAGGCATATTACAGAATTTGTATCAGGAAGTAACAGAGCACCACGGGTATCTTGTTCCTGTGTGAGCATATTACAGAATTTGTATCAGGAAGTAACAAATCACCAAGAGCATCTTGTTCCTGTGTGAACATATTACAGAATTTGTATCAGGAAGTAACAAAGCACCAAGAGTATCCTGTTCTTGTGTGGGCATATTACAGCATTTGTATCACGAAGTAACAGAGCATTAAGAGTATCTTGTTCCTGTGTGGGCATATTACAGAATTTGTATCAGGAAGTAACAGAGCACCAAGAGTATCTTGTTCCTTTGTGGGCATATTACAGAATTTGCATCAAGAAGTAACAGAGCACTAAGAGTATCTTGTTCCTGTGTGGGCATATTACAGAATTTGTATCAGGAAGTAACAGAGCACCAAGAGTATCTTGTTCCTGTGTGGGCATATTACAGAATTTGTATCAGGAAGTAAATGAGCACTAAGAGTATCTTGTTCCTGTGTGGGCATATTACAGAATTTGTATCAGGAAGTAACAGAGCACCAAGAGTATCTTGTTCCTGTGTGGGCATATTACAGAATTTGCATCAAGAAGTAACAGAGCACTAAGAGTATCTTGTTCCTGTGTGGGCATATTACAGAATTGGATCAAGAAGTAACAGAGCACTAAGAGTATCTTGTTCCTGTATGGGCATATTACAGAATTTGCATCAAGAAGTAACAGAGCACTAAGAGTATCTTGTTCCTGTGTGGGCATATTACAGAATTTGCATCAAGAAGTAACAGAGCACTAAGAGTATCTTGTTCCTGTGTGGGCATATTACAGAATTTGCATCAAGAAGTAACAGAGCACTAAGAGTATCTTGTTCCTGTGTGGGCATATTACAGAATTTGTATCAAGAAGTAACAGAGCACTAAGAGTATCTTGTTCCTGTGTGGGCATATTACAGAATTTCCATCAAGAAGTAACAGAGCACTAAGAGTATGTTGTTCCTGTGTGGGCATATTACAGAATTTGTATCAGGAAGTAACAGAGCACCAAGAGTATCTTGTTCCTGTGTGGGCATATTACAGAATTTGTATCAGGAAGTAACAGAGCACTAAGAGTATCTTGTTCCTGTGTGGGCATATTACAGAATTTGTATCAGGAAGTAACAGAGCACCAAGAGTATCTTGTTCCTGTGTGGGCATATTACAGAATTTGCATCAAGAAGTAACAGAGCACTAAGAGTATCTTGTTCCTGTGTGGGCATATTACAGAATTTGCATCAAGAAGTAACAGAGCACTAAGAGCATCTTATTACTGTGTGGGCATATTACAGAATTTGAATCAGAAAGTAACAGAGCACTAAGAGCATCTTGTTACTGTGTGGGCATATTACAGAATTTGAATCAGAAAGTAACAGAGCACCAAGAGTATCTTGTTACTGTGTGGGCATATTACAGAATTTGAATCAGGAAGTAACAGAGCACTAAGAGCATCTTGTTACTGTGTGGGCATATTACAGAATTTGAATCAGAAAGTAACAGAGCACTAAGTGCATCTTGTTACTGTGTGGGCATATTACAGAATTTTAATCAGAAAGTAACAGAGCACTAAGAGCATCTTGTTACTGTGTGGGCATGTTACAGAATTTGAATCAGAAAGTAACAGAGCACCAAGAGTATCTTGTTACTGTGTGGGCATATTACAGAATTTGAATCAGAAAGTAACAGAGCACTAAGAGCATCTTGTTACTGTTTGGGCATATTACAGAATTTGAATCAGGAAGTAACAGAGCACCAAGAGTATCTTGTTACTGTGTGGGCATTTTACAGAATTTGAATCAGAAAGTAACAGAGCACTAAGAGCATCTTGTTACTGTGTGGGCATATTACAGAATTTGAATCAGAAAGTAACAGAGCACTAAGAGCATCTTGTTACTGTGTGGGCATATTACAGAATTTGAATCAGAAAGTAACAGAGCACCAAGAGTATCTTGTTACTGTGTGGGCATATTACAGAATTTGAATCAGGAAGTAACAGAGCACTAAGAGCATCTTGTTACTGTGTGGGCATATTACAGAATTTGAATCAGAAAGTAACAGAGCACTAAGAGCATCTTGTTACTGTGTGGGCCTTTTACAGAATTTGAATCAGAGAGTAACAGAGCACTAAGAGTATCTTGTTACTGTGTGGGCCTTTTACAGAATTTGAATCAGGAAGTAACAGAGCACTAAGAGCATCTTGTTACTGTGTGGGCATATTACAGAATTTGAATCAAAAAGTAACAGAGCACTAAGAGCATCTTGTTACTGTGGGGGCCTTTTACAGAATTTGAATCAGAAAGTAACAGAGCACTAAGAGTATCTTGTTACTGTGTGGGCCTTTTACAGAATTTGAATCAGAAAGTAAGAGAGCACTAAGAGCATCTTGTTACTGTGTGGGCCTATTACAGAATTTGTATCAGGAAGTAAGAGAGCACCAAGAGTATCTTGTTCCTGTGTGAGCATATTAGAGAATTTGTATCAGGAAGTAACAGAGCACCAAGAGTATCTTGTTCCTGTGTGAGCATATTACAGAATTTGTATCAGGAGGTAACAGAGCACCGAGAGTATCTTGTTACTGTGTGAGCATATTACAGAATTTGTATCAGGAGGTAACAGAGCACCAAGAGTATCTTGTTACTGTGTGAGCATATTACAGAATTTCTATCAGGAAGTAACAGAGCAACAAGAGTATCTTGTTCCTGTGTAGGCATATTACAGAATTTGTATGACGAAGTAACAGAGCACCAAGAGTATCTTGTTCCTATTAGGCATATTACAGAATTTGTATCAGGAAGTAACAGAGCACCACGGGTATCTTGTTGCTGTGTGAGCATATTACAGAATTTGTATCAGGAAGTAACAAATCACCAAGAGCATCTTGTTCCTGTGTGAACATATTACAGAATTTGTATCAGGAAGTAACAAAGCACCAAGAGTATCTTGTTCTTGTGTGGGCATATTACAGCATTTGTATCAGGAAGTAACAGAGCATTAAGAGTATCTTGTTCCTGTGTGGGCATATTACAGAATTTGTATCAGGAAGTAACAGAGCACCAAGAGTATCTTGTTCCTTTGTGGGCATATTACAGAATTTGCATCAAGAAGTAACAGAGCACTAAGAGTATCTTGTTCCTGTGTGGGCATATTACAGAATTTGTATCAGGAAGTAACAGAGCACCAAGAGTATCTTGTTCCTGTGTGGGCATATTACAGAATTTGTATCAGGAAGTAACAGAGCACTAAGAGTATCTTGTTCCTGTGTGGGCATATTACAGAATTTGAATCAAAAAGTAACAGAGCACCAAGAGTATCTTGTTACTGTGTGGGCATATTACAGAATTTTAATCAGGAAGTAACAGAGCACTAAGAGCATCTTGTTACTGTGTGGGCATATTACAGAATTTGAATCAGAAAGTAGCAGAGCACTAAGTGCATCTTGTTACTGTGTGGGCATATTACAGAATTTTAATCAGAAAGTAACACAGCACTAAGAGCATCTTGTTACTGTGTGGGCATGTTACAGAATTTGAATCAGAAAGTAACAGAGCACCAAGAGTATCTTGTTACTGTGTGGGCATATTACAGAATTTGAATCAGAAAGTAACAGAGCACTAAGAGCATCTTGTTACTGTGTGGGCATATTACAGAATTTGAATCAGGAAGTAACAGAGCACCAAGAGTATCTTGTTACTGTGTGGGCATATTACAGAATTTGAATCAGAAAGTAACAGAGCACTAAGAGCATCTTGTTACTGTGTGGGCATATTACAGAATTTGAATCAGAAAGTAACAGAGCACTAAGAGCATCTTGTTACTGTGTGGGCATATTACAGAATTTGAATCAGAAAGTAACAGAGCACCAAGAGTATCTTGTTACTGTGTGGGCATATTACAGAATTTGAATCAGGAAGTAACAGAGCACTAAGAGCATCTTGTTACTGTGTGGGCATATTACAGAATTTGAATCAGAAAGTAACAGAGCACTAAGAGCATCTTGTTACTGTGTGGGCCTTTTACAGAATTTGAATCAGAGACTAACAGAGCACTAAGAGTATCTTGTTACTGTGTGGGCCTTTTACAGAATTTGAATCAGGAAGTAACAGAGCACTAAGAGCATCTTGTTACTGTGTGGGCATATTACAGAATTTGAATCAAAAAGTAACAGAGCACTAAGAGCATCTTGTTACTGTGTGGGCCTTTTACAGAATTTGAATCAGAAAGTAACAGAGCACTAAGAGTATCTTGTTACTGTGTGGGCCTTTTACAGAATTTGAATCAGAAAGTAAGAGAGCACTAAGAGCATCTTGTTACTGTGTGGGCCTATTACAGAATTTGTATCAGGAAGTAAGAGTCACCAAGAGTATCTTGTTCCTGTGTGGGCATATTAGAGAATTTGTATCAGGAAGTAACAGAGCACCAAGAGTATCTTGTTCCTGTGTGAGCATATTAGAGAATTTGTATCAGGAAGTAACAGAGCACCAAGAGTATCTTGTTCCTGTGTGAGCATATTACAGAATTTGTATCAGGAGGTAACAGAGCACCGAGAGTATCTTGTTACTGTGTGAGCATATTACAGAATTTGTATCAGGAGGTAACAGAGCACCAAGAGTATCTTGTTACTGTGTGAGCATATTACAGAATTTCTATCAGGAAGTAACAGAGCAACAAGAGTATCTTGTTCCTGTGTGAGCATATTACAGAATTTGTATGACGAAGTAACAGAGCACCAAGAGTATCTTGTTCCTATTAGGCATATTACAGAATTTGTATCAGGAAGTAACAGAGCACCACGGGTATCTTGTTCCTGTGTGAGCATATTACAGAATTTGTATCAGGAAGTAACAAATCACCAAGAGCATCTTGTTCCTGTGTGAACATATTACAGAATTTGTATCAGGAAGTAACAAAGCACCAAGAGTATCTTGTTCTTGTGTGGGCATATTACAGCATTTGTATCAGGAAGTAACAGAGCATTAAGAGTATCTTGTTCCTGTGTGGGCATATTACAGAATTTGTATCAGGAAGTAACAGAGCACCAAGAGTATCTTGTTCCTTTGTGGGCATATTACAGAATTTGCATCAAGAAGTAACAGAGCACTAAGAGTATCTTGTTCCTGTGTGGGCATATTACAGAATTTGTATCAGGAAGTAACAGAGCACCAAGAGTATCTTGTTCCTGTGTGGGCATATTACAGAATTTGTATCAGGAAGTAACAGAGCACTAAGAGTATCTTGTTCCTGTGTGGGCATATTACAGAATTTGTATCAGGAAGTAACAGAGCACCAAGAGTATCTTGTTCCTGTGTGGGCATATTACAGAATTTGTATCAGGAAGTAACAGAGCACCAAGAGTATCTTGTTCCTGTGTGGGCATATTACAGAATTTGCATCAAGAAGTAACAGAGCACTAAGAGTATCTTGTTCCTGTGTGGGCATATTACAGAATTGGATCAAGAAGTAACAGAGCACTAAGAGTATCTTGTTCCTGTATGGGCATATTACAGAATTTGCATCAAGAAGTAACAGAGCACTAAGAGTATCTTGTTCCTGTGTGGGCATATTACAGAATTTGTATCAAGAAGTAACAGAGCACTAAGAGTATCTTGTTCCTGTGTGGGCATATTACAGAATTTCCATCAAGAAGTAACAGAGCACTAAGAGTATGTTGCTCCTGTGTGGGCATATTACAGAATATGTATCAGGAAGTAACAGAGCACCAAGAGTATCTTGTTCCTGTGTGGGCATATTACAGAATTTGTATCAGGAAGTAAAAGAGCACTAAGAGTATCTTGTTCCTGTGTGGGCATATTACAGAATTTGTATCAGGAAGTAACAGAGCACCAAGAGTATCTTGTTCCTGTGTGGGCATATTACAGAATTTGCATCAAGAAGTAACAGAGCACTAAGAGTATCTTGTTCCTGTGTGGGCATATTACAGAATTTGCATCAAGAAGTAACAGAGCACTAAGAGCATCTTATTACTGTGTGGGCATATTACAGAATTTGAATCAGAAAGTAACAGGGCACTAAGAGCATCTTGTTACTGTGTGGGCATATTACAGAATTTGAATCAGAAAGTAACAGAGCACCAAGAGTATCTTGTTACTGTGTGGGCATATTACAGAATTTGAATCAGGAAGTAACAGAGCACTAAGAGCATCTTGTTACTGTGTGGGCATATTACAGAATTTGAATCAGAAAGTAACAGAGCACTAAGTGCATCTTGTTACTGTGTGGGCATATTACAGAATTTTAATCAGAAAGTAACAGAGCACTAAGAGCATCTTGTTACTGTGTGGGCATGTTACAGAATTTGAATCAGAAAGTAACAGAGCACCAAGAGTATCTTGTTACTGTGTGGGCATATTACAGAATTTGAATCAGAAAGTAACAGAGCACTAAGAGCATCTTGTTACTGTTTGGGCATATTACAGAATTTGAATCAGGAAGTAACAGAGCACCAAGAGTATCTTGTTACTGTGTGGGCATTTTACAGAATTTGAATCAGAAAGTAACAGAGCACTAAGAGCATCTTGTTACTGTGTGGGCATATTACAGAATTTGAATCAGAAAGTAACAGAGCACTAAGAGCATCTTGTTACTGTGTGGGCATATTACAGAATTTGAATCAGAAAGTAACAGAGCACTAAGAGCATCTTGTTACTGTTTGGGCATATTACAGAAATTGAATCAGAAAGTAACAGAGCACTAAGAGCATCTTGTTACTGTGTGGGCATATTACAGAATTTGAATCAGAAAGTAACAGAGCACCAAGAGTATCTTGTTACTGTGTGGGCATATTACAGAATTTGAATCAGGAAGTAACAGAGCACTAAGAGCATCTTGTTACTGTGTGGGCATATTACAGAATTTAATTTAGAAAGTAACAGAGCACTAAGAGCATCTTGTTACTGTTTGGGCATATTACAGAATTTGAATCAGGAAGTAACAGAGCACCAAGAGTATCTTGTTACTGTGTGGGCATATTACAGAATTTAATTTAGAAAGTAACAGAGCACTAAGAGCATCTTGTTACTGTTTGGGCATATTACAGAATTTGAATCAGGAAGTAACAGAGCACCAAGAGTATCTTGTTACTGTGTGGGCATATTACAGAATCTGAATCAGAAAGTAACAGAGCACTAAGAGCATCTTGTTACTGTGTGGGCATATTACAGAATTTGAATCAGGAAGTAACAGAGCACCAAGAGTATCTTGTTACTCTGTGGGCATATTACAGAATTTGAATCAGAAAGTAACAGAGCACTAAGTGCATCTTGTTACTGTGTGGGCATATTACAGAATTTTAATCAGAAAGTAACAGAGCACCAAGAGTATCTTGTTACTGTGTGGGCATATTACAGAATTTGAATCAGGAAGTAACAGAGCACTAAGAGCATCTTGTTACTGTGTGGGCATATTACAGAATTTGAATCAGAAAGTAACAGAGCACTAAGTGCATCTTGTTACTGTGTGGGCATATTACAGAATTTTAATCAGAAAGTAACAGAGCACTAAGAGCATCTTGTTACTGTGTGGGCATGTTACAGAATTTGAATCAGAAAGTAACAGAGCACCAAGAGTATCTTGTTACTGTGTGGGCATATTACAGAATTTGAATCAGAAAGTAACAGAGCACTAAGAGCATCTTGTTACTGTTTGGGCATATTACAGAATTTGAATCAGGAAGTAACAGAGCACCAAGAGTATCTTGTTACTGTGTGGGCATTTTACAGAATTTGAATCAGAAAGTAACAGAGCACTAAGAGCATCTTGTTACTGTGTGGGCATATTACAGAATTTGAATCAGAAAGTAACAGAGCACTAAGAGCATCTTGTTACTGTGTGGGCATATTACAGAATTTGAATCAGAAAGTAACAGAGCACTAAGAGCATCTTGTTACTGTTTGGGCATATTACAGAAATTGAATCAGAAAGTAACAGAGCACTAAGAGCATCTTGTTACTGTGTGGGCATATTACAGAATTTGAATCAGAAAGTAACAGAGCACCAAGAGTATCTTGTTACTGTGTGGGCATATTACAGAATTTGAATCAGGAAGTAACAGAGCACTAAGAGCATCTTGTTACTGTGTGGGCATATTACAGAATTTAATTTAGAAAGTAACAGAGCACTAAGAGCATCTTGTTACTGTTTGGGCATATTACAGAATTTGAATCAGGAAGTAACAGAGCACCAAGAGTATCTTGTTACTGTGTGGGCATATTACAGAATCTGAATCAGAAAGTAACAGAGCACTAAGAGCATCTTGTTACTGTGTGGGCATATTACAGAATTTAATTTAGAAAGTAACAGAGCACCAAGAGTATCTTGTTACTGTGTGGGCATATTACAGAATTTGAATCAGAAAGTAACAGAGCACCAAGAGTATCTTGTTACTCTGTGGGCATATTACAGAATTTGAATCAGAAAGTAACAGAGCACTAAGTGCATCTTGTTACTGTGTGGGCATATTACAGAATTTTAATCAGAAAGTAACAGAGCACTAAGAGCATCTTGTTACTGTGTGGGCATATTACAGAAATTGAATCAGAAAGTAACAGAGCACTAAGAGCATCTTGTTACTGTGTGGGCATATTACAGAATTTGAATCAGAAAGTAACAGAGCACCAAGAGTATCTTGTTACTGTGTGGGCATATTACAGAATTTGAATCAGGAAGTAACAGAGCACTAAGAGCATCTTGTTACTGTGTGGGCATATTACAGAATTTGAATCACAAAGTAACAGAGCACTAAGAGTATCTTGTTACTGTGTGGGCATATTACAGAATTTGAATCAGAAAGTAACAGAGCACCAAGAGTATCTTGTTACTGTGTGGGCATATTACAGAATTTGAATCAGAAAGTAACAGAGCACTAAGAGTATCTTGTTACTGTGTGGGCATATTACAGAATTTGAATCAGAAAGTAACAGAGCACTAAGAGCATCTTGTTACTGTGTGGGCATATTACAGAATTTGAATCAGAAAGTAACAGAGCACTAAGAGCATCTTGTTACTGTTTGGGCATATTACAGAATTTGAATCAGGAAGTAACAGAGCACCAAGAGTATCTTGTTACTGTGTGGGCATATTACAGAATTTGAATCAGAAAGTAACAGAGCACTAAGAGCATCCTGTTACTGTGTGGGCATATTACAGAATTTGAATCAGAAAGTAACAGAGCACTAAGAGCATCTTGTTACTGTGTGGGCATATTACAGAATTTGAATCAGAAAGTAACAGAGCACCAAGAGTATCTTGTTACTGTGTGGGCATATTACAGAATTTGAATCAGGAAGTAACAGAGCACTAAGAGCATCTTGTTACTGTGTGGGCATATTACAGAATTTGAATCAGAAAGTAACAGAGCACTAAGAGCATCTTGTTACTGTGTGGGCCTTTTACAGAATTTGAATCAGAGAGTAACAGAGCACTAAGAGTATCTTGTTACTGTGTGGGCCTTTTACAGAATTTGAATCAGGAAGTAACAGAGCACTAAGAGCATCTTGTTACTGTGTGGGCATATTACAGAATTTGAATCAAAAAGTAACAGAGCACTAAGAGCATCTTGTTACTGTGTGGGCCTTTTACAGAATTTGAATCAGAAAGTAACAGAGCACTAAGAGTATCTTGTTACTGTGTGGGCCTTTTACAGAATTTGAATCAGAAAGTAAGAGAGCACTAAGAGCATCTTGTTACTGTGTGGGCCTATTACAGAATTTGTATCAGGAAGTAAGAGAGCACCAAGAGTATCTTGTTCCTGTGTGGGCATATTAGAGAATTTGTATCAGGAAGTAACAGAGCACCAAGAGTATCTTGTTCCTGTGTGAGCATATTAGAGAATTTGTATCAGGAAGTAACAGAGCACCAAGAGTATCTTGTTCCTGTGTGAGCATATTACAGAATTTGTATCAGGAGGTAACAGAGCACCGAGAGTATCTTGTTACTGTGTGAGCATATTACAGAATTTGTATCAGGAGGTAACAGAGCACCAAGAGTATCTTGTTACTGTGTGAGCATATTACAGAATTTCTATCAGGAAGTAACAGAGCAACAAGAGTATCTTGTTCCTGTGTGAGCATATTACAGAATTTGTATGACGAAGTAACAGAGCACCAAGAGTATCTTGTTCCTATTAGGCATATTACAGAATTTGTATCAGGAAGTAACAGAGCACCACGGGTATCTTGATCCTGTGTGAGCATATTACAGAATTTGTATCAGGAAGTAACAAATCACCAAGAGCATCTTGTTCCTGTGTGAACATATTACAGAATTTGTATCAGGAAGTAACAAAGCACCAAGAGTATCTTGTTCTTGTGTGGGCATATTACAGCATTTGTATCAGGAAGTAACAGAGCATTAAGAGTATCTTGTTCCTGTGTGGGCATATTACAGAATTTGTATCAGGAAGTAACAGAGCACCAAGAGTATCTTGTTCCTTTGTGGGCATATTACAGAATTTGCATCAAGAAGTAACAGAGCACTAAGAGTATCTTGTTCCTGTGTGGGCATATTACAGAATTTGTATCAGGAAGTAACAGAGCACCAAGAGTATCTTGTTCCTGTGTGGGCATATTACAGAATTTGTATCAGGAAGTAACAGAGCACTAAGAGTATCTTGTACCTGTGTGGGCATATTACAGAATTTGTATCAGGAAGTAACAGAGCACCAAGAGTATCTTGTTCCTGTGTGGGCATATTACAGAATTTGCATCAAGAAGTAACAGAGCACTAAGAGTATCTTGTTCCTGTGTGGGCATATTACAGAATTGGATCAAGAAGTAACAGAGCACTAAGAGTATCTTGTTCCTGTATGGGCATATTACAGAATTTGCATCAAGAAGTAACAGAGCACTAAGAGTATCTTGTTCCTGTGTGGGCAAATTACAGAATTTGCATCAAGAAGTAACAGAGCACTAACAGTATCTTGTTCCTGTGTGGGCATATTACAGAATTTGCATCAAGAAGTAACAGAGCACTAAGAGTATCTTGTTCCTGTGTGGGCATATTACAGAATTTGTATCAAGAAGTAACAGAGCACTAAGAGTATCTTGTTCCTGTGTGGGCATATTACAGAATTTCCATCAAGAAGTAACTTAGCACTAAGAGTATGTTGCTCCTGTGTGGGCATATTACAGAATTTGTATCAGGAAGTAACAGAGCACCAAGAGTATCTTGTTCCTGTGTGGGCATATTACAGAATTTGTATCAGGAAGTAACAGAGCACTAAGAGTATCTTGTTCCTGTGTGGGCATATTACAGAATTTGTATCAGGAAGTAACAGAGCACCAAGAGTATCTTGTTCCTGTGTGGGCATATTACAGAATTTGCATCAAGAAGTAACAGAGCACTAAGAGTATCTTGTTCCTGTGTGGGCATATTACAGAATTTGCATCAAGAAGTAACAGAGCACTAAGAGCATCTTATTACTGTGTGGGCATATTACAGAATTTGAATCAGAAAGTAACAGAGCACTAAGAGCATCTTGTTACTGTGTGGGCATATTACAGAATTTGAATCAGGAAGTAACAGAGCACTAAGAGCATCTTGTTACTGTGTGGGCATATTACAGAATTTGAATCAGAAAGTAACAGAGCACTAAGTGCATCTTGTTACTGTGTGGGCATATTACAGAATTTTAATCAGAAAGTAACAGAGCACTAAGAGCATCTTGTTACTGTGTGGGCATGTTACAGAATTTGAATCAGAAAGTAACAGAGCACCAAGAGTATCTTGTTACTGTGTGGGCATATTACAGAATTTGAATCAGAAAGTAACAGAGCACTAAGAGCATCTTGTTACTGTTTGGGCATATTACAGAATTTGAATCAGGAAGTAACAGAGCACCAAGAGTATCTTGTTACTGTGTGGGCATATTACAGAATTTGAATCAGAAAGTAACAGAGCACTAAGAGCATCTTGTTACTGTGTGGGCATATTACAGAATTTAATTTAGAAAGTAACAGAGCACCAAGAGTATCTTGTTACTGTGTGGGCATATTACAGGATTTGAATCAGAAAGTAACAGAGCACTAAGAGCATCTTGTTACTGTGTGGGCATATTACAGAATTTGAATCAGGAAGTAACAGAGCACCAAGAGTATCTTGTTACTCTGTGGGCATATTACAGAATTTGAATCAGAAAGTAACAGAGCACTAAGTGCATCTTGTTACTGTGTGGGCATATTACAGAATTTTAATCAGAAAGTAACACAGCACTAAGAGCATCTTGTTACTGTGTGGGCATGTTACAGAATTTGAATCAGAAAGTAACAGAGCACCAAGAGTATCTTGTTACTGTGTGGGCATATTACAGAATTTGAATCAGAAAGTAACAGAGCACTAAGAGCATCTTGTTACTGTGTGGGCATATTACAGAATTTGAATCAGGAAGTAACAGAGCACCAAGAGTATCTTGTTACTGTGTGGGCATATTACAGAATTTGAATCAGAAAGTAACACAGCACTAAGAGCATCTTGTTACTGTGTGGGCATATTACAGAATTTGAATCAGAAAGTAACAGAGCACTAAGAGCATCTTGTTACTGTGTGGGCATATTACAGAATTTGAATCAGAAAGTAACAGAGCACCAAGAGTATCTTGTTACTGTGTGGGCATATTACAGAATTTGAATCAGGAAGTAACAGAGCACTAAGAGCATCTTGTTACTGTGTGGGCATATTACAGAATTTGAATCAGAAAGTAACAGAGCACTAAGAGCATCTTGTTACTGTGTGGGCCTTTTACAGAATTTGAATCAGAGAGTAACAGAGCACTAAGAGTATCTTGTTACTGTGTGGGCCTTTTACAGAATTTGAATCAGGAAGTAACAGAGCACTAAGAGCATCTTGTTACTGTGTGGGCATATTACAGAATTTGAATCAAAAAGTAACAGAGCACTAAGAGCATCTTGTTACTGTGTGGGCCTTTTACAGAATTTGAATCAGAAAGTAACAGAGCACTAAGAGTATCTTGTTACTGTGTGGGCCTTTTACAGAATTTGAATCAGAAAGTAAGAGAGCACTAAGAGCATCTTGTTACTGTGTGGGCCTATTACAGAATTTGTATCAGGAAGTAAGAGAGCACCAAGAGTATCTTGTTCCTGTGTGGGCATATTAGAGAATTTGTATCAGGAAGTAACAGAGCACCAAGAGTATCTTGTTCCTGTGTGAGCATATTAGAGAATTTGTATCAGGAAGTAACAGAGCACCAAGAGTATCTTGTTCCTGTGTGAGCATATTACAGAATTTGTATCAGGAGGTAACAGAGCACCGAGAGTATCTTGTTACTGTGTGAGCATATTACAGAATTTGTAACAGGAGGTAACAGAGCACCAAGAGTATCTTGTTACTGTGTGAGCATATTACAGAATTTCTATCAGGAAGTAACAGAGCAACAAGAGTATCTTGTTCCTGTGTGAGCATATTACAGAATTTGTATGACGAAGTAACAGAGCACCAAGAGTATCTTGTTCCTATTAGGCATATTACAGAATTTGTATCAGGAAGTAACAGAGCACCACGGGTATCTTGTTCCTGTGTGAGCATATTACAGAATTTGTATCAGGAAGTAACAAATCACCAAGAGCATCTTGTTCCTGTGTGAACATATTACAGAATTTGTATCAGGAAGTAACAAAGCACCAAGAGTATCCTGTTCTTGTGTGGGCATATTACAGCATTTGTATCAGGAAGTAACAGAGCATTAAGAGTATCTTGTTCCTGTGTGGGCATATTACAGAATTTGTATCAGGAAGTAACAGAGCACCAAGAGTATCTTGTTCCTTTGTGGGCATATTACAGAATTTGCATCAAGAAGTAACAGAGCACTAAGAGTATCTTGTTCCTGTGTGGGCATATTACAGAATTTGTATCAGGAAGTAACAGAGCACCAAGAGTATCTTGTTCCTGTGTGGGCATATTACAGAATTTGTATCAGGAAGTAAATGAGCACTAAGAGTATCTTGTTCCTGTGTGGGCATATTACAGAATTTGTATCAGGAAGTAACAGAGCACCAAGAGTATCTTGTTCCTGTGTGGGCATATTACAGAATTTGCATCAAGAAGTAACAGAGCACTAAGAGTATCTTGTTCCTGTGTGGGCATATTACAGAATTGGATCAAGAAGTAACAGAGCACTAAGAGTATCTTGTTCCTGTATGGGCATATTACAGAATTTGCATCAAGAAGTAACAGAGCACTAAGAGTATCTTGTTCCTGTGTGGGCATATTACAGAATTTGCATCAAGAAGTAACAGAGCACTAAGAGTATCTTGTTCCTGTGTGGGCATATTACAGAATTTGCATCAAGAAGTAACAGAGCACTAAGAGTATCTTCTTCCTGTGTGGGCATATTACAGAATTTGTATCAAGAAGTAACAGAGCACTAAGAGTATCTTGTTCCTGTGTGGGCATATTACAGAATTTCCATCAAGAAGTAACAGAGCACTAAGAGTATGTTGTTCCTGTGTGGGCATATTACAGAATTTGTATCAGGAAGTAACAGAGCACCAAGAGTATCTTGTTCCTGTGTGGGCATATTACAGAATTTGTATCAGGAAGTAACAGAGCACTAAGAGTATCTTGTTCCTGTGTGGGCATATTACAGAATTTGTATCAGGAAGTAACAGAGCACCAAGAGTATCTTGTTCCTGTGTGGGCATATTACAGAATTTGCATCAAGAAGTAACAGAGCACTAAGAGTATCTTGTTCCTGTGTGGGCATATTACAGAATTTGCATCAAGAAGTAACAGAGCACTAAGAGCATCTTATTACTGTGTGGGCATATTACAGAATTTGAATCAGAAAGTAACAGAGCACTAAGAGCATCTTGTTACTGTGTGGGCATATTACAGAATTTGAATCAGAAAGTAACAGAGCACCAAGAGTATCTTGTTACTGTGTGGGCATATTACAGAATTTGAATCAGGAAGTAACAGAGCACTAAGAGCATCTTGTTACTGTGTGGGCATATTACAGAATTTGAATCAGAAAGTAACAGAGCACTAAGTGCATCTTGTTACTGTGTGGGCATATTACAGAATTTTAATCAGAAAGTAACAGAGCACTAAGAGCATCTTGTTACTGTGTGGGCATGTTACAGAATTTGAATCAGAAAGTAACAGAGCACCAAGAGTATCTTGTTACTGTGTGGGCATATTACAGAATTTGAATCAGAAAGTAACAGAGCACTAAGAGCATCTTGTTACTGTTTGGGCATATTACAGAATTTGAATCAGGAAGTAACAGAGCACCAAGAGTATCTTGTTACTGTGTGGGCATTTTACAGAATTTGAATCAGAAAGTAACAGAGCACTAAGAGCATCTTGTTACTGTGTGGGCATATTACAGAATTTGAATCAGAAAGTAACAGAGCACTCAGAGCATCTTGTTACTGTGTGGGCATATTACAGAATTTGAATCAGAAAGTAACAGAGCACCAAGAGTATCTTGTTACTGTGTGGGCATATTACAGAATTTGAATCAGGAAGTAACAGAGCACTAAGAGCATCTTGTTACTGTGTGGGCATATTACAGAATTTGAATCAGAAAGTAACAGAGCACTAAGAGCATCTTGTTACTGTGTGGGCCTTTTACAGAATTTGAATCAGAGAGTAACAGAGCACTAAGAGTATCTTGTTACTGTGTGGGCCTTTTACAGAATTTGAATCAGGAAGTAACAGAGCACTAAGAGCATCTTGTTACTGTGTGGGCATATTACAGAATTTGAATCAAAAAGTAACAGAGCACTAAGAGCATCTTGTTACTGTGTGGGCCTTTTACAGAATTTGAATCAGAAAGTAACAGAGCACTAAGAGTATCTTGTTACTGTGTGGGCCTTTTACAGAATTTGAATCAGAAAGTAAGAGAGCACTAAGAGCATCTTGTTACTGTGTGGGCCTATTACAGAATTTGTATCAGGAAGTAAGAGAGCACCAAGAGTATCTTGTTCCTGTGTGAGCATATTAGAGAATTTGTATCAGGAAGTAACAGAGCACCAAGAGTATCTTGTTCCTGTGTGAGCATATTACAGAATTTGTATCAGGAGGTAACAGAGCACCGAGAGTATCTTGTTACTGTGTGAGCATATTACAGAATTTGTATCAGGAGCTAACAGAGCACCAAGAGTATCTTGTTACTGTGTGAGCATATTACAGAATTTCTATCAGGAAGTAACAGAGCAACAAGAGTATCTTGTTCCTGTGTAGGCATATTACAGAATTTGTATGACGAAGTAACAGAGCACCAAGAGTATCTTGTTCCTATTAGGCATATTACAGAATTTGTATCAGGAAGTAACAGAGCACCACGGGTATCTTGTTGCTGTGTGAGCATATTACAGAATTTGTATCAGGAAGTAACAAATCACCAAGAGCATCTTGTTCCTGTGTGAACATATTACAGAATTTGTATCAGGAAGTAACAAAGCACCAAGAGTATCTTGTTCTTGTGTGGGCATATTACAGCATTTGTATCAGGAAGTAACAGAGCATTAAGAGTATCTTGTTCCTGTGTGGGCATATTACAGAATTTGTATCAGGAAGTAACAGAGCACCAAGAGTATCTTGTTCCTTTGTGGGCATATTACAGAATTTGCATCAAGAAGTAACAGAGCACTAAGAGTATCTTGTTCCTGTGTGGGCATATTACAGAATTTGTATCAGGAAGTAACAGAGCACCAAGAGTATCTTGTTCCTGTGTGGGCATATTACAGAATTTGTATCAGGAAGTAACAGAGCACTAAGAGTATCTTGTTCCTGTGTGGGCATATTACAGAATTTGAATCAAAAAGTAACAGAGCACCAAGAGTATCTTGTTACTGTGTGGGCATATTACAGAATTTGAATCAGGAAGTAACAGAGCACTAAGAGCATCTTGTTACTGTGTGGGCATATTACAGAATTTGAATCAGAAAGTAACAGAGCACTAAGTGCATCTTGTTACTGTGTGGGCATATTACAGAATTTTAATCAGAAAGTAACACAGCACTAACAGCATCTTGTTACTGTGTGGGCATGTTACAGAATTTGAATCAGAAAGTAACAGAGCACCAAGAGTATCTTGTTACTGTGTGGGCATATTACAGAATTTGAATCAGAAAGTAACAGAGCACTAAGAGCATCTTGTTACTGTGTGGGCATATTACAGAATTTGAATCAGGAAGTAACAGAGCACCAAGAGTATCTTGTTACTGTGTGGGCATATTACAGAATTTGAATCAGAAAGTAACAGAGCACTAAGAGCATCTTGTTACTGTGTGGGCATATTACAGAATTTGAATCAGAAAGTAACAGAGCACTAAGAGCATCTTGTTACTGTGTGGGCATATTACAGAATTTGAATCAGAAAGTAACAGAGCACCAAGAGTATCTTGTTACTGTGTGGGCATATTACAGAATTTGAATCAGGAAGTAACAGAGCACTAAGAGCATCTTGTTACTGTGTGGGCATATTACAGAATTTGAATCAGAAAGTAACAGAGCACTAAGAGCATCTTGTTACTGTGTGGGCCTTTTACAGAATATGAATCAGAGAGTAACAGAGCACTAAGAGTATCTTGTTACTGTGTGGGCCTTTTACAGAATTTGAATCAGGAAGTAACAGAGCACTAAGAGCATCTTGTTACTGTGTGGGCATATTACAGAATTTGAATCAAAAAGTAACAGAGCACTAAGAGCATCTTGTTACTGTGTGGGCCTTTTACAGAATTTGAATCAGAAAGTAACAGAGCACTAAGAGTATCTTGTTACTGTGTGGGCCTTTTACAGAATTTGAATCAGAAAGTAAGAGAGCACTAAGAGCATCTTGTTACTGTGTGGGCCTATTACAGAATTTGTATCAGGAAGTAAGAGTCACCAAGAGTATCTTGTTCCTGTGTGGGCATATTAGAGAATTTGTATCAGGAAGTAACAGAGCACCAAGAGTATCTTGTTCCTGTGTGAGCATATTAGAGAATTTGTATCAGGAAGTAACAGAGCACCAAGAGTATCTTGTTCCTGTGTGAGCATATTACAGAATTTGTATCAGGAGGTAACAGAGCACCGAGAGTATCTTGTTACTGTGTGAGCATATTACAGAATTTGTATCAGGAGGTAACAGAGCAACAAGAGTATCTTGTTACTGTGTGAGCATATTACAGAATTTCTATCAGGAAGTAACAGAGCAACAAGAGTATCTTGTTCCTGTGTGAGCATATTACAGAATTTGTATGACGAAGTAACAGAGCACCAAGAGTATCTTGTTCCTATTAGGCATATTACAGAATTTGTATCAGGAAGTAACAGAGCACCACGGGTATCTTGTTCCTGTGTGAGCATATTACAGAATTTGTATCAGGAAGTAACAAATCACCAAGAGCATCTTGTTCCTGTGTGAACATATTACAGAATTTGTATCAGGAAGTAACAAAGCACCAAGAGTATCTTGTTCTTGTGTGGGCATATTACAGCATTTGTATCAGGAAGTAACAGAGCATTAAGAGTATCTTGTTCCTGTGTGGGCATATTACAGAATTTGTATCAGGAAGTAACAGAGCACCAAGAGTATCTTGTTCCTTTGTGGGCATATTACAGAATTTGCATCAAGAAGTAACAGAGCACTAAGAGTATCTTGTTCCTGTGTGGGCATATTACAGAATTTGTATCAGGAAGTAACAGAGCACCAAGAGTATCTTGTTCCTGTGTGGGCATATTACAGAATTTGTATCAGGAAGTAACAGAGCACTAAGAGTATCTTGTTCCTGTGTGGGCATATTACAGAATTTGTATCAGGAAGTAACAGAGCACCAAGAGTATCTTGTTCCTGTGTGGGCATATTACAGAATTTGTATCAGGAAGTAACAGAGCACCAAGAGTATCTTGTTCCTGTGTGGGCATATTACAGAATTTGCATCAAGAAGTAACAGAGCACTAAGAGTATCTTGTTCCTGTGTGGGCATATTACAGAATTGGATCAAGAAGTAACAGAGCACTAAGAGTATCTTGTTCCTGTATGGGCATATTACAGAATTTGCATCAAGAAGTAACAGAGCACTAAGAGTATCTTGTTCCTGTGTGGGCATATTACAGAATTTGCATCAAGAAGTAACAGAGCACTAAGAGTATCTTGTTCCTGTGTGGGCATATTACAGAATTTGCATCAAGAAGTAACAGAGCACTAAGAGTATCTTGTTCCTGTGTGGGCATATTACAGAATTTGCATCAAGAAGTAACAGAGCACTAAGAGTATCTTGTTCCTGTGTGGGCATATTACAGAATTTGTATCAAGAAGTAACAGAGCACTAAGAGTATGTTGTTCCTGTGTGGGCATATTACAGAATTTGTATCAGGAAGTAACAGAGCACCAAGAGTATCTTGTTCCTGTGTGGGCATATTACAGAATTTGTATCAGGAAGTAACAGAGCACTAAGAGTATCTTGTTCCTGTGTGGGCATATTACAGAATTTGTATCAGGAAGTAACAGAGCACCAAGAGTATCTTGTTCCTGTGTGGGCATATTACAGAATTTGCATCAAGAAGTAACAGAGCACTAAGAGTATCTTGTTCCTGTGTGGGCATATTACAGAATTTGCATCAAGAAGTAACAGAGCACTAAGAGCATCTTATTACTGTGTGGGCATATTACAGAATTTGAATCAGAAAGTAACAGAGCACTAAGAGCATCTTGTTACTGTGTGGGCATATTACAGAATTTGAATCAGAAAGTAACAGAGCACCAAGAGTATCTTGTTACTGTGTGGGCATATTACAGAATTTGAATCAGGAAGTAACAGAGCACTAAGAGCATCTTGTTACTGTGTGGGCATATTACAGAATTTGAATCAGAAAGTAACAGAGCACTAAGTGCATCTTGTTACTGTGTGGGCATATTACAGAATTTTAATCAGAAAGTAACAGAGCACTAAGAGCATCTTGTTACTGTGTGGGCATATTACAGAATTTGAATCAGAAAGTAACAGAGCACTAAGAGCATCTTGTTACTGTTTGGGCATATTACAGAATTTGAATCAGGAAGTAACAGAGCACCAAGAGTATCTTGTTACTGTGTGGGCATTTTACAGAATTTGAATCAGAAAGTAACAGAGCACTAAGAGCATCTTGTTACTGTGTGGGCATATTACAGAATTTGAATCAGAAAGTAACAGAGCACTCAGAGCATCTTGTTACTGTGTGGGCATATTACAGAATTTGAATCAGAAAGTAACAGAGCACCAAGAGTATCTTGTTACTGTGTGGGCATATTACAGAATTTGAATCAGGAAGTAACAGAGCACTAAGAGCATCTTGTTACTGTGTGGGCATATTACAGAATTTGAATCAGAAAGTAACAGAGCACTAAGAGCATCTTGTTACTGTGTGGGCCTTTTACAGAATTTGAATCAGAGAGTAACAGAGCACTAAGAGTATCTTGTTACTGTGTGGGCCTTTTACAGAATTTGAATCAGGAAGTAACAGAGCACTAAGAGCATCTTGTTACTGTGTGGGCATATTACAGAATTTGAATCAAAAAGTAACAGAGCACTAAGAGCATCTTGTTACTGTGTGGGCCTTTTACAGAATTTGAATCAGAAAGTAACAGAGCACTAAGAGTATCTTGTTACTGTGTGGGCCTTTTACAGAATTTGAATCAGAAAGTAAGAGAGCACTAAGAGCATCTTGTTACTGTGTGGGCCTATTACAGAATTTGTATCAGGAAGTAAGAGAGCACCAAGAGTATCTTGTTCCTGTGTGAGCATATTAGAGAATTTGTATCAGGAAGTAACAGAGCACCAAGAGTATCTTGTTCCTGTGTGAGCATATTACAGAATTTGTATCAGGAGGTAACAGAGCACCGAGAGTATCTTGTTACTGTGTGAGCATATTACAGAATTTGTATCAGGAGGTAACAGAGCAACAAGAGTATCTTGTTACTGTGTGAGCATATTACAGAATTTCTATCAGGAAGTAACAGAGCAACAAGAGTATCTTGTTCCTGTGTGAGCATATTACAGAATTTGTATGACGAAGTAACAGAGCACCAAGAGTATCTTGTTCCTATTAGGCATATTACAGAATTTGTATCAGGAAGTAACAGAGCACCACGGGTATCTTGTTCCTGTGTGAGCATATTACAGAATTTGTATCAGGAAGTAACAAATCACCAAGAGCATCTTGTTCCTGTGTGAACATATTACAGAATTTGTATCAGGAAGTAACAAAGCACCAAGAGTATCTTGTTCTTGTGTGGGCATATTACAGCATTTGTATCAGGAAGTAACAGAGCATTAAGAGTATCTTGTTCCTGTGTGGGCATATTACAGAATTTGTATCAGGAAGTAACAGAGCACCAAGAGTATCTTGTTCCTTTGTGGGCATATTACAGAATTTGCATCAAGAAGTAACAGAGCACTAAGAGTATCTTGTTCCTGTGTGGGCATATTACAGAATTTGTATCAGGAAGTAACAGAGCACCAAGAGTATCTTGTTCCTGTGTGGGCATATTACAGAATTTGTATCAGGAAGTAACAGAGCACTAAGAGTATCTTGTTGCTGTGTGGGCATATTACAGAATTTGTATCAGGAAGTAACAGAGCACCAAGAGTATCTTGTTCCTGTGTGGGCATATTACAGAATTTGTATCAGGAAGTAACAGAGCACCAAGAGTATCTTGTTCCTGTGTGGGCATATTACAGAATTTGCATCAAGAAGTAACAGAGCACTAAGAGTATCTTGTTCCTGTGTGGGCATATTACAGAATTGGATCAAGAAGTAACAGAGATCTAAGAGTATCTTGTTCCTATATGGGCATATTACAGAATTTGCATCAAGAAGTAACAGAGCACTAAGAGTATCTTGTTCCTGTGTGGGCATATTACAGAATTTGCATCAAGAAGTAACAGAGCACTAAGAGTATCTTGTTCCTGTGTGGGCATATTACAGAATTTGCATCAAGAAGTAACAGAGCACTAAGAGTATCTTGTTCCTGTGTGGGCATATTACAGAATTTGTATCAAGAAGTAACAGAGCACTAAGAGTATCTTGTTCCTGTGTGGGCATATTACAGAATTTCCATCAAGAAGTAACAGAGCACTAAGAGTATGTTGCTCCTGTGTGGGCATATTACAGAATTTGTATCAGGAAGTAACAGAGCACCAAGAGTATCTTGTTCCTGTGTGGGCATATTACAGAATTTGTATCAGGAAGTAAAAGAGCACTAAGAGTATCTTGTTCCTGTGTGGGCATATTACAGAATTTGTATCAGGAAGTAACAGAGCACCAAGAGTATCTTGTTCCTGTGTGGGCATATTACAGAATTTGCATCAAGAAGTAACAGAGCACTAAGAGTATCTTGTTCCTGTGTGGGCATATTACAGAATTTGCATCAAGAAGTAACAGAGCACTAAGAGCATCTTATTACTGTGTGGGCATATTACAGAATTTGAATCAGAAAGTAACAGAGCACTAAGAGCATCTTGTTACTGTGTGGGCATATTACAGAATTTGAATCAGAAAGTAACAGAGCACCAAGAGTATCTTGTTACTGTGTGGGCATATTACAGAATTTGAATCAGGAAGTAACAGAGCACTAAGAGCATCTTGTTACTGTGTGGGCATATTACAGAATTTGAATCAGAAAGTAACAGAGCACTAAGTGCATCTTGTTACTGTGTGGGCATATTACAGAATTTTAATCAGAAAGTAACAGAGCACTAAGAGCATCTTGTTACTGTGTGGGCATGTTACAGAATTTGAATCAGAAAGTAACAGAGCACCAAGAGTATCTTGTTACTGTGTGGGCATATTACAGAATTTGAATCAGAAAGTAACAGAGCACTAAGAGCATCTTGTTACTGTTTGGGCATATTACAGAATTTGAATCAGGAAGTAACAGAGCACCAAGAGTATCTTGTTACTGTGTGGGCATTTTACAGAATTTGAATCAGAAAGTAACAGAGCACTAAGAGCATCTTGTTACTGTGTGGGCATATTACAGAATTTGAATCAGAAAGTAACAGAGCACTAAGAGCATCTTGTTACTGTGTGGGCATATTACAGAATTTGAATCAGAAAGTAACAGAGCACCAAGAGTATCTTGTTACTGTGTGGGCATATTACAGAATTTGAATCAGGAAGTAACAGAGCACTAAGAGCATCTTGTTACTGTGTGGGCATATTACAGAATTTGAATCAGAAAGTAACAGAGCACTAAGAGCATCTTGTTACTGTGTGGGCCTTTTACAGAATTTGAATCAGAGAGTAACAGAGCACTAAGAGTATCTTGTTACTGTGTGGGCCTTTTACAGAATTTGAATCAGGAAGTAACAGAGCACTAAGAGCATCTTGTTACTGTGTGGGCATATTACAGAATTTGAATCAAAAAGTAACAGAGCACTAAGAGCATCTTGTTACTGTGTGGGCCTTTTACAGAATTTGAATCAGAAAGTAACAGAGCACTAAGAGTATCTTGTTACTGTGTGGGCCTTTTACAGAATTTGAATCAGAAAGTAAGAGAGCACTAAGAGCATCTTGTTACTGTGTGGGCCTATTACAGAATTTGTATCAGGAAGTAAGAGAGCACCAAGAGTATCTTGTTCCTGTGTGGGCATATTAGAGAATTTGTATCAGGAAGTAACAGAGCACCAAGAGTATCTTGTTCCTGTGTGAGCATATTAGAGAATTTGTATCAGGAAGTAACAGAGCACCAAGAGTATCTTGTTCCTGTGTGAGCATATTACAGAATTTGTATCAGGAGGTAACAGAGCACCGAGAGTATCTTGTTACTGTGTGAGCATATTACAGAATTTGTTTCAGGAGGTAACAGAGCACCAAGAGTATCTTGTTACTGTGTGAGCATATTACAGAATTTCTATCAGGAAGTAACAGAGCAACAAGAGTATCTTGTTCCTGTGTGAGCATATTACAGAATTTGTATGACGAAGTAACAGAGCACCAAGAGTATCTTGTTCCTATTAGGCATATTACAGAATTTGTATCAGGAAGTAACAGAGCACCACGGGTATCTTGTTCCTGTGTGAGCATATTACAGAATTTGTATCAGGAAGTAACAAATCACCAAGAGCATCTTGTTCCTGTGTGAACATATTACAGAATTTGTATCAGGAAGTAACAAAGCACCAAGAGTATCTTGTTCTTGTGTGGGCATATTACAGCATTTGTATCAGGAAGTAACAGAGCATTAAGAGTATCTTGTTCCTGTGTGGGCATATTACAGAATTTGTATCAGGAAGTAACAGAGCACCAAGAGTATCTTGTTCCTTTGTGGGCATATTACAGAATTTGCATCAAGAAGTAACAGAGCACTAAGAGTATCTTGTTCCTGTGTGGGCATATTACAGAATTTGTATCAGGAAGTAACAGAGCACCAAGAGTATCTTGTTCCTGTGTGGGCATATTACAGAATTTGTATCAGGAAGTAACAGAGCACTAAGAGTATCTTGTTCCTGTGTGGGCATATTACAGAATTTGTATTAGGAAGTAACAGAGCACCAAGAGTATCTTGTTCCTGTGTGGGCATATTACAGAATTTGCATCAAGAAGTAACAGAGCACTAAGAGTATCTTGTTCCTGTGTGGGCATATTACAGAATTGGATCAAGAAGTAACAGAGCACTAAGAGTATCTTGTTCCTGTATGGGCATATTACAGAATTTGCATCAAGAAGTAACAGAGCACTAAGAGTATCTTGTTCCTGTGTGGGCATATTACAGAATTTGCATCAAGAAGTAACAGAGCACTAAGAGTATCTTGTTCCTGTGTGGGCATATTACAGAATTTGCATCAAGAAGTAACAGAGCACTAGGAGTATCTTGTTCCTGTGTGGGCATATTACAGAATTTGTATCAAGAAGTAACAGAGCACTAAGAGTATCTTGTTCCTGTGTGGGCATATTACAGAATTTCCATCAAGAAGTAACAGAGCACTAAGAGTATGTTGCTCCTGTGTGGGCATATTACAGAATTTGTATCAGGAAGTAACAGAGCACCAAGAGTATCTTGTTCCTGTGAGGGCATATTACAGATTTTGTATCAGGAAGTAACAGAGCACTAAGAGTATCTTGTTCCTGTGTGGGCATATTACAGAATTTGTATCAGGAAGTAACAGAGCACCAAGAGTATCTTGTTCCTGTGTGGGCATATTACAGAATTTGCATCAAGAAGTAACAGAGCACTAAGAGTATCTTGTTCCTGTGTGGGCATATTACAGAATTTGCATCAAGAAGTAACAGAGCACTAAGAGCATCTTATTACTGTGTGGGCATATTACAGAATTTGAATCAGAAAGTAACAGAGCACTAAGAGCATCTTGTTACTGTGTGGGCATATTACAGAATTTGAATCAGAAAGTAACAGAGCACCAAGAGTATCTTGTTACTGTGTGGGCATATTACAGAATTTGAATCAGGAAGTAACAGAGCACTAAGAGCATCTTGTTACTGTGTGGGCATATTACAGAATTTGAATCAGAAAGTAACAGAGCACTAAGTGCATCTTGTTACTGTGTGGGCATATTACAGAATTTTAATCAGAAAGTAACAGAGCACTAAGAGCATCTTGTTACTGTGTGGGCATGTTACAGAATTTGAATCAGAAAGTAACAGAGCACCAAGAGTATCTTGTTACTGTGTGGGCATATTACAGAATTTGAATCAGAAAGTAACAGAGCACTAAGAGCATCTTGTTACTGTTTGGGCATATTACAGAATTTGAATCAGGAAGTAACAGAGCACCAAGAGTATCTTGTTACTGTGTGGGCATTTTACAGAATTTGAATCAGAAAGTAACAGAGCACTAAGAGCATCTTGTTACTGTGTGGGCATATTACAGAATTTGAATCAGAAAGTAACAGAGCACTAAGAGCATCTTGTTACTGTGTGGGCATATTACAGAATTTGAATCAGAAAGTAACAGAGCACCAAGAGTATCTTGTTACTGTGTGGGCATATTACAGAATTTGAATCAGGAAGTAACAGAGCACTAAGAGCATCTTGTTACTGTGTGGGCATATTACAGAATTTGAATCAGAAAGTAACAGAGCACTAAGAGCATCTTGTTACTGTGTGGGCCTTTTACAGAATTTGAATCAGAGAGTAACAGAGCACTAAGAGTATCTTGTTACTGTGTGGGCCTTTTACAGAATTTGAATCAGGAAGTAACAGAGCACTAAGAGCATCTTGTTACTGTGTGGGCATATTACAGAATTTGAATCAAAAAGTAACAGAGCACTAAGAGCATCTTTTTACTGTGTGGGCCTTTTACAGAATTTGAATCAGAAAGTAACAGAGCACTAAGAGTATCTTGTTACTGTGTGGGCCTTTTACAGAATTTGAATCAGAAAGTAAGAGAGCACTAAGAGCATCTTGTTACTGTGTGGGCCTATTACAGAATTTGTATCAGGAAGTAAGAGAGCACCAAGAGTATCTTGTTCCTGTGTGGGCATATTAGAGAATTTGTATCAGGAAGTAACAGAGCACCAAGAGTATCTTGTTCCTGTGTGAGCATATTAGAGAATTTGTATCAGGAAGTAACAGAGCACCAAGAGTATCTTGTTCCTGTGTGAGCATATTACAGAATTTGTATCAGGAGGTAACAGAGCACCGAGAGTATCTTGTTACTGTGTGAGCATATTACAGAATTTGTATCAGGAGGTAACAGAGCACCAAGAGTATCTTGTTACTGTGTGAGCATATTACAGAATTTCTATCAGGAAGTAACAGAGCAACAAGAGTATCTTGTTCCTGTGTAGGCATATTACAGAATTTGTATGACGAAGTAACAGAGCACCAAGAATATCTTGTTCCTATTAGGCATATTACAGAATTTGTATCAGGAAGTAACAGAGCACCACGGGTATCTTGTTCCTGTGTGAGCATATTACAGAATTTGTATCAGAAAGTAACAAATCACCAAGAGCATCTTGTTCCTGTGTGAACATATTACAGAATTTGTATCAGGAAGTAACAAAGCACCAAGAGTATCTTGTTCTTGTGTGGGCATATTACAGCATTTGTATCAGGAAGTAACAGAGCATTAAGAGTATCTTGTTCCTGTGTGGGCATATTACAGAATTTGTATCAGGAAGTAACAGAGCACCAAGAGTATCTTGTTCCTTTGTGGGCATATTACAGAATTTGCATCAAGAAGTAACAGAGCACTAAGAGTATCTTGTTCCTGTGTGGGCATATTACAGAATTTGTATCAGGAAGTAACAGAGCACCAAGAGTATCTTGTTCCTGTGTGGGCATATTACAGAATTTGTATCAGGAAGTAACAGAGCACTAAGAGTATCTTGTTCCTGTGTGGGCATATTACAGAATTTGTATCAGGAAGTAACAGAGCACCAAGAGTATCTTGTTCCTGTGTGGGCATATTACAGAATTTGCATCTAGAAGTAACAGAGCACTAAGAGTATCTTGTTCCTGTATGGGCATATTACAGAATTTGCATCAAGAAGTAACAGAGCACTAAGAGTATCTTGTTCCTGTGTGGGCATATTACAGAATTTGCATCAAGAAGTAACAGAGCACTAAGAGTATCTTGTTCCTGTGTGGGCATATTACAGAATTTGCATCAAGAAGTAACAGAGCACTAAGAGTATCTTGTTCCTGTGTGGGCATATTACAGAATTTGTATCAAGAAGTAACAGAGCACTAAGAGTATCTTGTTCCTGTGTGGGCATATTACAGAATTTCCATCAAGAAGTAACAGAGCACTAAGAGTATGTTGTTCCTGTGTGGGCATATTACAGAATTTGTATCAGGAAGTAACAGAGCACCAGGAGTATCTTGTTCCTGTGTGGGCATATTACAGAATTTGTATCAGGAAGTAACAGAGCACTAAGAGTATCTTGTTCCTGTGTGGGCATATTACAGAATTTGTATCAGGAAGTAACAGAGCACCAAGAGTATCTTGTTCCTGTGTGGGCATATTACAGAATTTGCATCAAGAAGTAACAGAGCACTAAGAGTATCTTGTTACTGTGTGGGCATATTACAGAATTTGCATCAAGAAGTAACAGAGCACCAAGAGTATCTTGTTCCTGTGTGGGCATATTACAGAATTTGCTTCAAGAAGTAACAGAGCACCAAGAGTATCTTGTTCCTGTGTGGGCATATTACAGAATTTGTATAAGGAAGTAACAGAGCACTAAGAGTATCTTGTTCCTGTGTGGGCATATTACAGAATTTGTATCATGAAGTAACAGTGCACTATGAGTATCTTGCCCCTCTGTGGGCATATTACAGAATTTGTATCAGGAAGTAACAGAGCACCAAGAGTATCTTGTTCCTGTGTGAGCATATTACAGAATTTGTATCATGAAGTAACAGAGCACTAAGAGTGTCTTGTTACTGTGTGGGCATGTTACACAATTTGTATCATGAAGTAAAAAGCACTAAGAGTATCTTCTTCCTGTGTGGGCATTTTAGTGAATTTGTATCAGGAAGTCATAGAGCACTAACAGTGTCTTGTTACTGTGTGGGCATATTACACAATTTGTATCATGAAGTAACAGAGCACTAAGAGTGTCTTGTTACTGTGTGGGCATATTACACAATTTGTATCATGAAGTAAAAAGCACTAAGAGTATCTTGTTCCTGTGTGAGCATATTAGAGAATTTGTATCACGAAGTAAGAGAGCACCAAGAGTATCTTGTTCCTGTGTGGGCATATTAGAGAATTTGTATCAGAAAGTAACAGAGCACCAAGAGTATCTTGTTCCTGTGTGAGCATATAAAAAATTTGAATCAAGAAGTAACAGAGCACTAAGAGTATCTTGTTCCCCTGTGGGCATATAACAAATTTGAATCAAGAAGTAACAGAGCACTAAGAGCATCTTGTTCCTGTTTGGGCATATTACAGAATTTGTGTCAGGAAGTAACAGAGCACCAAGAGTATCTTGTTACTGTGTGAGCATATTACAGAATTTGTGTCAAGAAGTAACAGAGCACCAAGAGCATCTTGTTCCTGTGTGAGCATATTACAGAATTTGTGTCAGGAAGTAACAGAGCACCAAGAGTATCTTGTTACTGTGTGAGCATATTACAGAATTTGTGTCAGGAAGTAACAGAGCACCAAGAGTATCTTGTTACTGTGTGAGCATATTACAGAATTTCTGTCAGGAAGTAACAGAGCACCAAGAGTATCTTGTTCCTGTTTGGGCATATTACAGAATTTGTGTCAGGAAGTAACAGAGCACCAAGAGTATCTTGTTACTGTGTGAGGATATTACAGAATTTGTGTCAGGAAGTAACAGAGCACTAAGAGTATCTTGTTCCTGTTTGCGCATATTACAGAATTAGTGTCAGGAAGTAACCGAGCACTAAGAGTATCTTGTTCCTTTGTGGGCATATTACAGAATTTGTGTCAGGAAGTAACAGAGCACCAAGAGTATCTTGTTACTGTGTGAGCATTTTACAGAATTTCTGTCAGGAAGTAAATGAGCACCAAGAGTATCTTGTTCCTGTTTTGGCATATTACAGAATTTCTGTCAGGAAGTAACAGAGCACCAAGAGTATCTTGTTACTCTGTGAGCATATTACAGAATTTCTGTCAGGAAGTAACAGAGCACCAAGAGTATCTTGTTACTGTGTGAGCATATTACAGAATTTCTGTCAGGAAGTAACAGAGCACCAAGAGTATCTCGTTACTGTGTGAGCATATTACAGAATTTCTGTCAGGAAGTAACAGAGCACCAAGAGTATCTTGTTCCTGTTTGGGCATATTACAGAATTTCTATCAAGAAGTAACAGAGCACCAAGAGTATCTTGTTACTGTGTGAGCATATTAATGAATTTCTATCAAGAAGTAACAGAGCACCAAGAGTATCTTGTTACTGTGTGAGCATATTAATGAATTTCTATCAAGAAGTAACAGAGCACCAAGAGCATCTTGTTCCTGTGTGAGCAAATTACAGAATTATTATCAGGAAGTAACACAGCACTAAGAGCATCTTGTTACTGTGTGAGCAAATTACAGAATTATTATCAGGAAGTAACAGAGCACTAAGAGTATCTTGTTACTGTGTGAGCAATTTACAGAATTATTATCAGGAAGTAACAGAGCACTAAGAGCATCTTGTTACTGTGTGAGCAAATTACTGAATTATTATCAGGAAGTAACAGAGCACTAAGAGTATCTTGTTACTGTGTGAGCAAATTACAGAATTATTATCAGGAAGTAACAGAGCACTAAGAGTATCTTGTTACTGTGTGAGCAAATTACAGAATTATTATCAGGAAGTAACAGAGCACTAAGAGCATCTTGTTACTGTGTGAGCATATTACAGAATTTGTGTCAGGAAGTAACAGAGCACTAAGAGTATCTTGTTACTGTTTGGGCATATTACAGAATTTGTGTCAGGAAGTAACAGAGCACTAAGAGCATCTTGTTCCTGTTTGGGCACATTACAGAATTTGTGTCAGGAAGTAACAGAGCACCAAGAGTATCTTGTTCCTGTTTGGGCATATTACAGAATTTGTGTCAGGAAGTAACAGAGCACCAAGAGTATCTTGTTACTGTGTGGGCATATTACAGAATTTGAATCAGAAAGTAACAGAGCACTAAGAGCATCTTGTTACTGTGTGGGCATATTACAGAATTTGAATCAGAAAGTAACAGAGCACTAAGAGCATCTTGTTACTGTGTGGGCATATTACAGAATTTGAATCAGAAAGTAACAGAGCACCAAGAGTATCTTGTTACTGTGTGGGCATATTACAGAATTTGAATCAGGAAGTAACAGAGCACTAAGAGCATCTTGTTACTGTGTGGGCATATTACAGAATTTGAATCAGAAAGTAACAGAGCACTAAGAGCATCTTGTTACTGTGTGGGCCTTTTACAGAATTTGAATCAGAGAGTAACAGAGCACTAAGAGTATCTTGTTACTGTGTGGGCCTTTTACAGAATTTGAATCAGGAAGTAACAGAGCACTAAGAGCATCTTGTTACTGTGTGGGCATATTACAGAATTTGAATCAAAAAGTAACAGAGCACTAAGAGCATCTTGTTACTGTGTGGGCCTTTTACAGAATTTGAATCAGAAAGTAACAGAGCACTAAGAGTATCTTGTTACTGTGTGGGCCTTTTACAGAATTTGAATCAGAAAGTAAGAGAGCACTAAGAGCATCTTGTTACTGTGTGGGCCTATTACAGAATTTGTATCAGGAAGTAAGAGAGCACCAAGAGTATCTTGTTCCTGTGTGGGCATATTAGAGAATTTGTATCAGGAAGTAACACAGCACCAAGAGTATCTTGTTCCTGTGTGAGCATATTAGAGAATTTGTATCAGGAAGTAACAGAGCACCAAGAGTATCTTGTTCCTGTGTGAGCATATTACAGAATTTGTATCAGGAGGTAACAGAGCACCGAGAGTATCTTGTTACTGTGTGAGCATATTACAGAATTTGTATCAGGAGGTAACAGAGCACCAAGAGTATCTTGTTACTGTGTGAGCATATTACAGAATTTCTATCAGGAAGTAACAGAGCAACAAGAGTATCTTGTTCCTGTGTAGGCATATTACAGAATTTGTATGACGAAGTAACAGAGCACCAAGAGTATCTTGTTCCTATTAGGCATATTACAGAATTTGTATCAGGAAGTAACAGAGCACCACGGGTATCTTGTTCCTGTGTGAGCATATTACAGAATTTGTATCAGGAAGTAACAAATCACCAAGAGCATCTTGTTCCTGTGTGAACATATTACAGAATTTGTATCAGGAAGTAACAAAGCACCAAGAGTATCTTGTTCTTGTGTGGGCATATTACAGCATTTGTATCAGGAAGTAACAGAGCATTAAGAGTATCTTGTTCCTGTGTGGGCATATTACAGAATTTGTATCAGGAAGTAACAGAGCACCAAGAGAATCTTGTTCCTTTGTGGGCATATTACAGAATTTGCATCAAGAAGTAACAGAGCACTAAGAGTATCTTGTTCCTGTGTGGGCATATTACAGAATTTGTATCAGGAAGTAACAGAGCACCAAGAGTATCTTGTTCCTGTGTGGGCATATTACAGAATTTGTATCAGGAAGTAACAGAGCACTAAGAGTATCTTGTTCCTGTGTGGGCATATTACAGAATTTGTATCAGGAAGTAACAGAGCACCAAGAGTATCTTGTTCCTGTGTGGGCATATTACAGAATTTGCATCTAGAAGTAACAGAGCACTAAGAGTATCTTGTTCCTGTATGGGCATATTACATAATTTGCATCAAGAAGTAACAGAGCACTAAGAGTATCTTGTTCCTGTGTGGGCATATTACAGAATTTGCATCAAGAAGTAACAGAGCACTAAGAGTATCTTGTTCCTGTGTGGGCATATTACAGAATTTGCATCAAGAAGTAACAGAGCACTAAGAGTATCTTGTTCCTGTGTGGGCATATTACAGAATTTGTATCAAGAAGTAACAGAGCACTAAGAGTATCTTGTTCCTGTGTGGGCATATTACAGAATTTCCATCAAGAAGTAACAGAGCACTAAGAGTATGTTGTTCCTGTGTGGGCATATTACAGAATTTGTATCAGGAAGTAACAGAGCACCAGGAGTATCTTGTTCCTGTGTGGGCATATTACAGAATTTGTATCAGGAAGTAACAGAGCACTAAGAGTATCTTGTTCCTGTGTGGGCATATTACAGAATTTGTATCAGGAAGTAACAGAGCACCAAGAGTATCTTGTTCCTGTGTGGGCATATTACAGAATTTGCATCAAGAAGTAACAGAGCACTAAGAGTATCTTGTTCCTGTGTGGGCATATTACAGAATTTGTATAAGGAAGTAACAGAGCACTAAGAGTATCTTGTTCCTGTGTGGGCATATTACAGAATTTGTATCATGAAGTAACAGAGCACTATGAGTATCTTGCCCCTCTGTGGGCATATTACAGAATTTGTATCAGGAAGTAACAGATCACCAAGAGTATCTTGTTCCTGTGTGAGCATATTACAGAATTTGTATCATGAAGTAACAGAGCACTAAGAGTGTCTTGTTACTGTGTGGGCATATTACACAATTTGTATCATGAAGTAAAAAGCACTAAGAGTATCTTCTTCCTGTGTGGGCATTTTAGTGAATTTGTATCAGGAAGTCATAGAGCACTAACAGTGTCTTGTTACTGTGTGGGCATATTACACAATTTGTATCATGAAGTAACAGAGCACTAAGAGTGTCTTGTTACTGTGTGGGCATATTACACAATTTGTATCATGAAGTAAAAAGCACTAAGAGTATCTTGTTCCTGTGTGAGCATATTAGAGAATTTGTATCAGGAAGTAAGAGAGCACCAAGAGTATCTTGTTCCTGTGTGGGCATATTAGAGAATTTGTATCAGAAAGTAACAGAGCACCAAGAGTATCTTGTTCCTGTGTGAGCATATAAAAAATTTGAATCAAGAAGTAACAGAGCACTAAGAGTATCTTGTTCCCCTGTGGGCATATAACAAATTTGAATCAAGAAGTAACAGAGCACTAAGAGCATCTTGTTCCTGTTTGGGCATATTACATAATTTGTTTCAGGAAGTAACAGAGCACCAAGAGTATCTTGTTACTGTGTGAGCATATTACAGAATTTGTGTCAAGAAGTAACAGAGCACCAAGAGCATCTTGTTCCTGTGTGAGCATATTACAGAATTTGTGTCAGGAAGTAACAGAGCACCAAGAGTATCTTGTTACTGTGTGAGCATATTACAGAATTTGTGTCAGGAAGTAACAGAGCACCAAGAGTATCTTGTTACTGTGTGAGCATATTACAGAATTTCTGTCAGGAAGTAACAGAGCACCAAGAGTATCTTGTTCCTGTTTGGGCATATTACAGAATTTGTGTCAGGAAGTAACAGAGCACCAAGAGTATCTTGTTACTGTGTGAGGATATTACAGAATTTGTGTCAGGAAGTAACAGAGCACTAAGAGTATCTTGTTCCTGTTTGCGCATATTACAGAATTAGTGTCAGGAAGTAACCGAGCACTAAGAGTATCTTGTTCCTTTGTGGGCATATTACAGAATTTGTGTCAGGAAGTAACAGAGCACCAAGAGTATCTTGTTACTGTGTGAGCATTTTACAGAATTTCTGTCAGGAAGTAAATGAGCACCAAGAGTATCTTGTTCCTGTTTTGGCATATTACAGAATTTCTGTCAGGAAGTAACAGAGCACCAAGAGTATCTTGTTACTCTGTGAGCATATTACAGAATTTCTGTCAGGAAGTAACAGAGCACCAAGAGTATCTTGTTACTGTGTGAGCATATTACAGAATTTCTGTCAGGAAGTAACAGAGCACCAAGAGTATCTCGTTACTGTGTGAGCATATTACAGAATTTCTGTCAGGAAGTAACAGAGCACCAAGAGTATCTTGTTCCTGTTTGGGCATATTACAGAATTTCTATCAAGAAGTAACAGAGCACCAAGAGTATCTTGTTACTGTGTGAGCATATTAATGAATTTCTATCAAGAAGTAACAGAGCACCAAGAGTATCTTGTTACTGTGTGAGCATATTAATGAATTTCTATCAAGAAGTAACAGAGCACCAAGAGCATCTTGTTCCTGTGTGAGCAAATTACAGAATTATTATCAGGAAGTAACACAGCACTAAGAGCATCTTGTTACTGTGTGAGCAAATTACAGAATTATTATCAGGAAGTAACAGAGCACTAAGAGTATCTTGTTACTGTGTGAGCAATTTACAGAATTATTATCAGGAAGTAACAGAGCACTAAGAGCATCTTGGTACTGTGTGAGCAAATTACTGAATTATTATCAGGAAGTAACAGAGCACTAAGAGTATCTTGTTACTGTGTGAGCAAATTACAGAATTATTATCAGGAAGTAACAGAGCACTAAGAGTATCTTGTTACTGTGTGAGCAAATTACAGAATTATTATCAGGAAGTAACAGAGCACTAAGAGCATCTTGTTACTGTGTGAGCATATTACAGAATTTGTGTCAGGAAGTAACAGAGCACTAAGAGTATCTTGTTACTGTTTGGGCATATTACAGAATTTGTGTCAGGAAGTAACAGAGCACTAAGAGCATCTTGTTCCTGTTTGGGCATATTACAGAATTTGTGTCAGGAAGTAACAGAGCACCAAGAGTATCTTGTTCCTGTTTGGGCATATTACAGAATTTGTGTCAGGAAGTAACAGAGCACTAAGAGCATCTTGTTCATGTTTGGGCATATTACAGAATTTGTGTCAGGAAGTAACAGAGCACTAAGAGCATCTTGTTCCTGTTTGGGCATATTACAGAATTTGTGTCAGGAAGTAACAGAGCACTAAGAGTATCTTGTTACTGTTTGGGCATATTACAGAATTTGTATCAGGAAATAACAGAGCACTAAGAGCATCTTGTTCCTGTTTAGCATATTACAGAATTTGTGTCAGGAAGTAACAGAGCACTAAGAGTATCTTGTTACTGTTTGGGCATATTACAGAATTTGTGTCAGGAAGTAACAGAGCACTAAGAGCATCTGGTTCCTGTTTGGGCATATTACAGAATTTGTATCAGGAAATAACAGAGCACTAAGAGCATCTTGTTACTGTTTGGGCATATTACAGAATTTGTGTCAGGAAGTAACAGAGCACCAAGAGTATCTTGTTACTGTGTGAGCATATTACAGAATTATTATCAGGAAGTAACAGAGCACTAAGAGCATCTTGTTACTGTTTGGGCATATTACAGAATTATTATCAGGAAGTAACAGAGCACTAAGAGCATCTTGTTACTGTTTGGGCATATTACAGAATTTCTGTCAGGAAATAACAGAGCACTAAGAGTATCTTGTTACTGTGTGAGCATATTACAGAATTTCTGTCAGGAAATAACAGAGCACTAAGAGCATCTTGTTACTGTTTGGGCATAATACAGAATTATTATCAGGAAATAACAGAGCACTAAGAGCATCTTGTTACTGTTTGGGCATATTACAGAATTTCTGTCAGGAAGTAACAGAGCACCAAGAGTATCTTGTTACTGTGTGAGCATATTACAGAATTATTATCAGGAAGTAACAGAGCACCAAGAGTATCTTGTTACTGTGTGAGCATATTACAGAATTTGTGTCAGGAAGTAACAGAGCACCAAGAGTATCTTGTTACTGTGTGAGCATATTACAGAATTTGTGTCAGGAAGTAACAGAGCACCAAGAGTATCTTGTTCCCCTGTGGGCATATTACAGAATTTGTGTCAGGAAGTAACAGAGCACCAAGAGTATCTTGTTACTGTGTGAGCATATTACAGAATTTGTGTCAGGAAGTAACAGAGCACCAAGAGTGTCTTGTTCCTGTTTGGACATATTACAGAATTTGTGTCAGGAAGTAACAGAGCACCAAGAGTATCTTGTTACTGTGTGAGCATATTACAGAATTTGTATCAGGAAGTAACAGAGCACCAAGAGTATCCTGTTACTGTGTGAGCATATTACAGAATTTGTGTCAGGAAGTAACAGAGCACCAAGAGTATCTTGTTACTGTGTGAGCATATTACAGAATTTGTATCAGGAAGTAACAGAGCACCAAGAGTATCTTGTTCCTGTTTGGACATATTACAGAATTTGTGTCAGGAAGTAACCGAGCACTAAGAGTATCTTGTTGCTGTGTGGGCATATTACAGAATTATTATCAGGAAGTAACAGAGCACCAAGAGTATCTTGTTACTGTGTGGGCATATTACAGAATTATTATCAGGAAGTAACCGAGCACTAAGAGTATCTTGTTGCAGTGTGGGCATATTACAGAATTATTATCAGGAAGTAACAGAGCACTAAGAGCATCTTGTTACTGTGTGAGCATATTACAGAATTATTATCAGGAAGTAACAGAGCACCAAGAGTATCTTGTTTCTGTTTGGACATATTACAGAATTTGTGTCAGGAAGTAACAGAGCACTGAGAGTATCTTGTTACTGTGTGAGCATATTACAGAATTTGTGTCAGGAAGTAACAGAGCACCAAGAGTATCTTGTTACTGTGTGAGCATATTACAGAATTTGTGTCAGGAAGTAACAGAGCACCAAGAGTATCTTATTCCCCTGTGGGCATATTACAGAATTTGTATCAGGCTGTAACAAAGCACAAAGAGTATCTTGTTCCAGTGTGGGCATATACAGAATTTGTATCAGGAAGTAACAGAGCACTAAGAGTATCTTTTTCCGGTGTGGGCATATTATTAATTTGTATTAGGAAGTAACAGAGCACTAAGAGAATCTTGTTATTGTGTGCGCATATTACAGAATTTGTATTGGGAAGTAGCAGAGCACCAAGAGTATCTTGTTCCTGTGTGGGCATATTACAGAATTTGTATTGGGAAGTAGCAGAGCACCAAGAGTATCTTGTTCCTGTGTGGGCATATTAAGGAATTTGACTCAGGAAGTAACTGAGCACCAAGAGTATCTCGTTCCTGTTTGGGCATATTACAGAATTTGAGTCAGGAAGCAACAGAGTACCAAGTGTATCTTTTTCCTGTGTGAGCATACTACAGAATTTGTATCAGGAAGTAACAGAGCACTAAGAGTATCTTGTTCCTGTTTGGGCATATTACAGAATTTGTGTCAGGAAGTAACAGAGCACTAAGAGAATCTTGTTCCTGTTTGGGCATATTACAGAATTTGTGTCAGGAAGTAACAGAGCAGTAAGAGCATCTTGTTACTGTTTGGGCATATTACAGAATTTGTGTCAGGAAGTAACAGAGCACCAAGAGTATCTTGTTACTGTGTGAGCATATTACAGAATTATTATCAGGAAGTAACAGAGCACTAAGAGCATCTTGTTACTGTTTGGGCATATTACAGAATTATTAACAGGAAGTAACAGAGCACTAAGAGCATCTTGTTACTGTTTGGGCCTATTACAGAATTTGAATCAGAAAGTAACAGAGCACTAAGAGCATCTTGTTACTGTGTGGGCATATTACAGAATTTAATTTAGAAAGTAACAGAGCACCAAGAGTATCTTGTTACTGTGTGAGCATATTACAGAATTTCTGTCAGGAAATAACAGAGCACTAAGAGTATCTTGTTACTGTGTGGGCATATTACAGAATTTAATTTAGAAAGTAACAGAGCACCAAGAGTATCTTGTTACTGTGTGAGCATATTACAGAATTTCTGTCAGGAAATAACAGAGCACTAAGAGTATCTTGTTACTGTGTGAGCATATTACAGAATTTCTGTCAGCAAATAACAGAGCACTAAGAGCATCTTGTTACTGTTTGGGCATATTACAGAATTATTATCAGGAAATAACAGAGCACTAAGAGCATCTTGTTACTGTTTGGGCCTATTACAGAATTTGAATCAGAAAGTAACAGAGCACTAAGAGCATCTTGTTACTGTGTGGGCATATTACAGAATTTAATTTAGAAAGTAACAGAGCACCAAGAGTATCTTGTTACTGTGTGAGCATATTACAGAATTTCTGTCAGCAAATAACAGAGCACTAAGAGCATCTTGTTACTGTTTGGGCATATTACAGAATTATTATCAGGAAATAACAGAGCACTAAGAGCATCTTGTTACTGTTTGGGCCTATTACAGAATTTGAATCAGAAAGTAACAGAGCACTAAGAGCATCTTGTTACTGTGTGGGCATATTACGGAATTTAATTTAGAAAGTAACAGAGCACCAAGAGTATCTTGTTACTGTGTGGGCATATTACAGAATTTGAATCAGAAAGTAACAGAGCACTAAGAGCATCTTGTTACTGTGTGGGCATATTACAGAATTTGAATCAGGAAGTAACAGAGCACCAAGAGTATCTTGTTACTCTGTGGGCATATTACAGAATTTGAATCAGAAAGTAACAGAGCACTAAGTGCATCTTGTTACTGTGTGGGCATATTACAGAATTTTAATCAGAAAGTAACAGAGCACTAAGAGCATCTTGTTACTGTGTGGGCATATTACAGAATTTGAATCAGAAAGTAACAGAGCACTAAGAGCATCTTGTTACTGTGTGGGCATATTACAGAATTTGAATCAGAAAGTAACAGAGCACCAAGAGTATCTTGTTACTGTGTGGGCATATTACAGAATTTGAATCAGGAAGTAACAGAGCACTAAGAGCATCTTGTTACTGTGTGGGCATATTACAGAATTTGAATCAGAAAGTAACAGAGCACTAAGTGCATCTTGTTACTGTGTGGGCATATTACAGAATTTTAATCAGAAAGTAACAGAGCACTAAGAGCATCTTGTTACTGTGTGGGCATGTTACAGAATTTGAATCAGAAAGTAACAGAGCACCAAGAGTATCTTGTTACTGTGTGGGCCTTTTACAGAATTTGAATCAGAAAGTAAGAGAGCACTAAGAGCATCTTGTTACTGTGTGGGCCTATTACAGAATTTGTATCAGGAAGTAAGAGAGCACCAAGAGTATCTTGTTCCTGTGTGGGCATATTAGAGAATTTGTATCAGGAAGTAACAGAGCACCAAGAGTATCTTGTTCCTGTGTGAGCATATTAGAGAATTTGTATCAGGAAGTAACAGAGCACCAAGAGTATCTTGTTCCTGTGTGAGCATATTACAGAATTTGTATCAGGAGGTAACAGAGCACCGAGAGTATCTTGTTACTGTGTGAGCATATTACAGAATTTGTATCAGGAGGTAACAGAGCACCAAGAGTATCTTGTTACTGTGTGAGCATATTACAGAATTTCTATCAGGAAGTAACAGAGCAACAAGAGTATCTTGTTCCTGTGTGAGCATATTACAGAATTTGTATGACGAAGTAACAGAGCACCAAGAGTATCTTGTTCCTATTAGGCATATTACAGAATTTGTATCAGGAAGTAACAGAGCACCACGGGTATCTTGTTCCTGTGTGAGCATATTACAGAATTTGTATCAGGAAGTAACAAATCACCAAGAGCATCTTGTTCCTGTGTGAACATATTACAGAATTTGTATCAGGAAGTAACAAAGCACCAAGAGTATCTTGTTCTTGTGTGGGCATATTACAGCATTTGTATCAGGAAGTAACAGAGCATTAAGAGTATCTTGTTCCTGTGTGGGCATATTACAGAATTTGTATCAGGAAGTAACAGAGCACCAAGAGTATCTTGTTCCTTTGTGGGCATATTACAGAATTTGCATCAAGAAGTAACAGAGCACTAAGAGTATCTCGTTCCTGTGTGGGCATATTACAGAATTTGTATCAGGAAGTAACAGAGCACCAAGAGTATCTTGTTCCTGTGTGGGCATATTACAGAATTTGTATCAGGAAGTAACAGAGCACTAAGAGTATCTTGTTCCTGTGTGGGCATATTACAGAATTTGTATCAGGAAGTAACAGAGCACCAAGAGTATCTTGTTCCTGTGTGGGCATATTACAGAATTGGATCAAGAAGTAACAGAGCACTAAGAGTATCTTGTTCCTGTGTGGGCATATTACAGAATTGGATCAAGAAGTAACAGAGCACTAAGAGTATCTTGTTCCTGTATGGGCATATTACAGAATTTGCATCAAGAAGTAACAGAGCACTAAGAGTATCTTGTTCCTGTGTGGGCATATTACAGAATTTGCATCAAGAAGTAACAGAGCACTAAGAGTATCTTGTTCCTGTGTGGGCATATTACAGAATTTGCATCAAGAAGTAACAGAGCACTAAGAGTATCTTGTTCCTGTGTGGGCATATTACAGAATTTGTATCAAGAAGTAACAGAGCACTAAGAGTATCTTGTTCCTGTGTGGGCATATTACAGAATTTCCATCAAGAAGTAACAGAGCACTAAGAGTATGTTGCTCCTGTGTGGGCATATTACAGAATTTGTATCAGGAAGTAACAGAGCACCAAGAGTATCTTGTTCCTGTGTGGGCATATTACAGAATTTGTATCAGGAAGTAACAGAGCACTAAGAGTATCTTGTTCCTGTGTGGGCATATTACAGAATTTGTATCAGGAAGTAACAGAGCACCAAGAGTATCTTGTTCCTGTGTGGGCATATTACAGAATTTGCATCAAGAAGTAACAGAGCACTAAGAGTATCTTGTTCCTGTGTGGGCATATTACAGAATTTGCATCAAGAAGTAACAGAGCACTAAGAGCATCTTATTACTGTGTGGGCATATTACAGAATTTGAATCAGAAAGTAACAGAGCACTAAGAGCATCTTGTTACTGTGTGGGCATATTACAGAATTTGAATCAGAAAGTAACAGAGCACCAAGAGTATCTTGTTACTGTGTGGGCATATTACAGAATTTGAATCAGGAAGTAACAGAGCACTAAGAGCATCTTGTTACTGTGTGGGCATATTACAGAATTTGAATCAGAAAGTAACAGAGCACTAAGTGCATCTTGTTACTGTGTGGGCATATTACAGAATTTTAATCAGAAAGTAACAGAGCACTAAGAGCATCTTGTTACTGTGTGGGCATGTTACAGAATTTGAATCAGAAAGTAACAGAGCACCAAGAGTATCTTGTTACTGTGTGGGCATATTACAGAATTTGAATCAGAAAGTAACAGAGCACTAAGAGCATCTTGTTACTGTGTAGGCATATTACAGAATTTAATTTAGAAAGTAACAGAGCACCAAGAGTATCTTGTTACTGTGTGCGCATATTACAGAATTTGAATCAGAAAGTAACAGAGCACTAAGAGCATCTTGTTACTGTGTGGGCATATTACAGAATTTGAATCAGGAAGTAACAGAGCACCAAGAGTATCTTGTTACTCTGTGGGCATATTACAGAATTTGAATCAGAAAGTAACAGAGCACTAAGTGCATCTTGTTACTGTGTGGGCATATTACAGAATTTTAATCAGAAAGTAACAGAGCACTAAGAGCATCTTGTTACTGTGTGGGCATATTACAGAATTTGAATCAGAAAGTAACAGAGCACTAAGAGCATCTTGTTACTGTGTGGGCATATAACAGAATTTGAATCAGAAAGTAACAGAGCATCAAGAGTATCTTGTTACTGTGTGGGCATATTACAGAATTTGAATCAGGAAGTAACAGAGCACTAAGAGCATCTTGTTACTGTGTGGGCATATTACAGAATTTGAATCAGAAAGTAACAGAGCACTAAGTGCATCTTGTTACTGTGTGGGCATATTACAGAATTTTAATCAGAAAGTAACAGAGCACTAAGAGCATCTTGTTACTGTGTGGGCATGTTACAGAATTTGAATCAGAAAGTAACAGAGCACCAAGAGTATCTTGTTACTGTGTGGGGATATTACAGAATTTGAATCAGAAAGTAACAGAGCACTAAGAGCATCTTGTTACTGTGTGGGCATATTACAGAATTTGAATCAGGAAGTAACAGAGCACCAAGAGTATCTTGTTACTGTGTGGGCATATTACAGAATTTGAATCAGAAAGTAACAGAGCACTAAGAGCATCTTGTTACTGTGTGGGCATATTACAGAATTTGAATCAGAAAGTAACAGAGCACTAAGAGCATCTTGTTACTGTGTGGGCATATTACAGAATTTGAATCAGAAAGTAACAGAGCACCAAGAGTATCTTGTTACTGTGTGGGCATATTACAGAATTTGAATCAGGAAGTAACAGAGCACTAAGAGCATCTTGTTACTGTGTGGGCATATTACAGAATTTGAATCAGAAAGTAACAGAGCACTAAGAGCATCTTGTTACTGTGTGGGCCTTTTACAGAATTTGAATCAGAGAGTAACAGAGCACTAAGAGTATCTTGTTACTGTGTGGGCCTTTTACAGAATTTGAATCAGGAAGTAACAGAGCACTAAGAGCATCTTGTTACTGTGTGGGCATATTACAGAATTTGAATCAAAAAGTAACAGAGCACTAAGAGCATCTTGTTACTGTGTGGGCCTTTTACAGAATTTGAATCAGAAAGTAACAGAGCACTAAGAGTATCTTGTTACTGTGTGGGCCTTTTACAGAATTTGAATCAGAAAGTAAGAGAGCACTAAGAGCATCTTGTTACTGTGTGGGCCTATTACAGAATTTGTATCAGGAAGTAAGAGAGCACCAAGAGTATCTTGTTCCTGTGTGGGCATATTACAGAATTTGTATCAGGAAGTAACAGAGCACCAAGAGTATCTTGTTCCTGTGTGAGCATATTAGAGAATTTGTATCAGGAAGTAACAGAGCACCAAGAGTATCTTGTTCCTGTGTGAGCATATTACAGAATTTGTATCAGGAGGTAACAGAGCACCGAGAGTATCTTGTTACTGTGTGAGCATATTACAGAATTTGTATCAGGAGGTAACAGAGCACCAAGAGTATCTTGTTACTGTGTGAGCATATTACAGAATTTCTATCAGGAAGTAACAGAGCAACAAGAGTATCTTGTTCCTGTGTGAGCATATTACAGAATTTGTATGACGAAGTAACAGAGCACCAAGAGTATCTTGTTCCTATTAGGCATATTACAGAATTTGTATCAGGAAGTAACAGAGCACCACGGGTATCTTGTTCCTGTGTGAGCATATTACAGAATTTGTATCAGGAAGTAACAAATCACCAAGAGCATCTTGTTCCTGTGTGAACATATTACAGAATTTGTATCAGGAAGTAACAAAGCACCAAGAGTATCTTGTTCTTGTGTGGGCATATTACAGCATTTGTATCAGGAAGTAACAGAGCATTAATAGTATCTTGTTCCTGTGTGGGCATATTACAGAATTTGTATCAGGAAGTAACAGAGCACCAAGAGTATCTTGTTCCTTTGTGGGCATATTACAGAATTTGCATCAAGAAGTAACAGAGCACTAAGAGTATCTTGTTCCTGTGTGGGCATATTACAGAATTTGTATCAGGAAGTAACAGAGCACCAAGAGTATCTTGTTCCTGTGTGGGCATATTACAGAATTTGTATCAGGAAGTAACACAGCACTAAGAGTATCTTGTTCCTGTGTGGGCATATTACAGAATTTGTATCAGGAAGTAACAGAGCACCAAGAGTATCTTGTTCCTGTGTGGGCATATTACAGAATTTGCATCAAGAAGTAACAGAGCACTAAGAGTATCTTGTTCCTGTGTGGGCATATTACAGAATTGGATCAAGAAGTAACAGAGCACTAAGAGTATCTTGTTCCTGTATGGGCATATTACAGAATTTGCATCAAGAAGTAACAGAGCACTAAGAGTATCTTGTTCCTGTGTGGGCATATTACAGAATTTGCATCAAGAAGTAACAGAGCACTAAGAGTATCTTGTTCCTGTGTGGGCATATTACAGAATTTGCATCAAGAAGTAACAGAGCACTAAGAGTATCTTGTTCCTGTGTGGGCATATTACAGAATTTGTATCAAGAAGTAACAGAGCACTAAGAGTATCTTGTTCCTGTGTGGGCATATTACAGAATTTCCATCAAGAAGTAACAGAGCACTAAGAGTATGTTGCTCCTGTGTGGGCATATTACAGAATTTGTATCAGGAAGTAACAGAGCACTAAGAGTATCTTGTTCCTGTGTGGGCATATTACAGAATTTGTATCAGGAAGTAACAGAGCACCAAGAGTATCTTGTTCCTGTGTGGGCATATTACAGAATTTGCATCAAGAAGTAACAGAGCACTAAGAGTATCTTGTTCCTGTGTGGGCATATTATAGAATTTGCATCAAGAAGTAACAGAGCACTAAGAGCATCTTATTACTGTGTGGGCATATTACAGAATTTGAATCAGAAAGTAACAGAGCACTAAGAGCATCTTGTTACTGTGTGGGCATATTACAGAATTTGAATCAGAAAGTAACAGAGCACCAAGAGTATCTTGTTACTGTGTGGGCATATTACAGAATTTGAATCAGGAAGTAACAGAGCACTAAGAGCATCTTGTTACTGTGTGGGCATATTACAGAATTTGAATCAGAAAGTAACAGAGCACTAAGAGCATCTTGTTACTGTGTGGGCATATTACAGAATTTAATTTAGAAAGTAACAGAGCACCAAGAGTATCTTGTTACTGTGTGGGCATATTACAGAATTTGAATCAGAAAGTAACAGAGCACTAAGAGCATCTTGTTACTGTATGGGCATATTACAGAATTTGAATCAGGAAGTAACAGAGCACCAAGAGTATCTTGTTACTCTGTGGGCATATTACAGAATTTGAATCAGAAAGTAACAGAGCACTAAGTGCATCTTGTTACTGTGTGGGCATATTACAGAATTTTAATCAGAAAGTAACAGAGCACTAAGAGCATCTTGTTACTGTGTGGGCATATTACAGAATTTGAATCAGAAAGTAACAGAGCACTAAGAGCATCTTGTTACTGTGTGGGCATATTACAGAATTTGAATCAGAAAGTAACAGAGCACCAAGAGTATCTTGTTACTGTGTGGGCATATTACAGAATTTGAATCAGGAAGTAACAGAGCACTAAGAGCATCTTGTTACTGTGTGGGCATATTACAGAATTTGAATCAGAAAGTAACAGAGCACTAAGTGCATCTTGTTACTGTGTGGGCATATTACAGAATTTTAATCAGAATGTAACAGAGCACTAAGAGCATCTTGTTACTGTGTGGGCATGTTACAGAATTTGAATCAGAAAGTAACAGAGCACCAAGAGTATCTTGTTACTGTGTGGGCATATTACAGAATTTGAATCAGAAAGTAACAGAGCACTAAGAGCATCTTGTTACTGTGTGGGCATATTACAGAATTTGAATCAGGAAGTAACAGAGCACCAAGAGTATCTTGTTACTGTGTGGGCCTTTTACAGAATTTGAATCAGAAAGTAAGAGAGCACTAAGAGCATCTTGTTACTGTGTGGGCCTATTACAGAATTTGTATCAGGAAGTAAGAGAGCACCAAGAGTATCTTGTTCCTGTGTGGGCATATTAGAGAATTTGTATCAGGAAGTAACAGAGCACCAAGAGTATCTTGTTCCTGTGTGAGCATATTAGAGAATTTGTATCAGGAAGTAACAGAGCACCAAGAGTATCTTGTTCCTGTGTGAGCATATTACAGAATTTGTATCAGGAGGTAACAGAGCACCGAGAGTATCTTGTTACTGTGTGAGCATATTACAGAATTTGTATCAGGAGGTAACAGAGCACCAAGAGTATCTTGTTACTGTGTGAGCATATTACAGAATTTCTATCAGGAAGTAACAGAGCAACAAGAGTATCTTGTTCCTGTGTAGGCATATTACAGAATTTGTATGACGAAGTAACAGAGCACCAAGAGTATCTTGTTCCTATTAGGCATATTACAGAATTTGTATCAGGAAGTAACAGAGCACCACGGGTATCTTGTTCCTGTGTGAGCATATTACAGAATTTGTATCAGGAAGTAACAAATCACCAAGAGCATCTTGTTCCTGTGTGAACATATTACAGAATTTGTATCAGGAAGTAACAAAGCACCAAGAGTATCTTGTTCTTGTGTGGGCATATTACAGCATTTGTATCAGGAAGTAACAGAGCATTAAGAGTATCTTGTTCCTGTGTGGGCATATTACAGAATTTGTATCAGGAAGTAACAGAGCACCAAGAGTATCTTGTTCCTTTGTGGGCATATTACAGAATTTGCATCAAGAAGTAACAGAGCACTAAGAGTATCTTGTTCCTGTGTGGGCATATTACAGAATTTGTATCAGGAAGTAACAGAGCACCAAGAGTATCTTGTTCCTGTGTGGGCATATTACAGAATTTGTATCAGGAAGTAACAGAGCACTAAGAGTATCTTGTTCCTGTGTGGGCATATTACAGAATTTGTATCAGGAAGTAACAGAGCACCAAGAATATCTTGTTCCTGTGTGGGCATATTACAGAATTTGCATCTAGAAGTAACAGAGCACTAAGAGTATCTTGTTCCTGTGTGGGCATATTACAGAATTGGATCAAGAAGTAACAGAGCACTAAGAGTATCTTGTTCCTGTATGGGCATATTACAGAATTTGCATCAAGAAGTAACAGAGCACTAAGAGTATCTTGTTCCTGTGTGGGCATATTACAGAATTTGCATCAAGAAGTAACAGAGCACTAAGAGTATCTTGTTCCTGTGTGGGCATATTACAGAATTTGCATCAAGAAGTAACAGAGCACTAAGAGTATCTTGTTCCTTCGTGGGCATATTACAGAATTTGTATCAAGAAGTAACAGAGCACTAAGAGTATCTTGTTCCTGTGTGGGCATATTACAGAATTTCCATCAAGAAGTAACAGAGCACTAAGAGTATGTTGTTCCTGTGTGGGCATATTACAGAATTTGTATCAGGAAGTAACAGAGCACCAGGAGTATCTTGTTCCTGTGTGGGCATATTACAGAATTTGTATCAGGAAGTAACAGAGCACTAAGAGTATCTTGTTCCTGTGTGGGCATATTACAGAATTTGCATCAAGAAGTAACAGAGCACCAAGAGTATCTTGTTCCTGTGTGGGCATATTACAGAATTTGCATCAAGAAGTAACAGAGCACTAAGAGTATCTTGTTCCTGTGTGGGCATATTACAGAATTTGCATCAAGAAGTAACAGAGCACTAAGAGTATCTTGTTCCTGTGTGGGCATATTACAGAATTTGTATCAAGAAGTAACAGAGCACTAAGAGTATCTTGTTCCTGTGTGGGCATATTACAGAATTTCCATCAAGAAGTAACAGAGCACTAAGTGCATCTTGTTACTGTGTGGGCATATTACAGAATTTTAATCAGAAAGTAACAGAGCACTAAGAGCATCTTGTTACTGTGTGGGCATATTACAGAATTTGAATCAGAAAGTAACAGAGCACCAAGAGTATCTTGTTACTGTGTGGGCATATTACAGAATTTGAATCAGGAAGTAACAGAGCACTAAGAGCATCTTGTTACTGTGTGGGCATATTACAGAATTTGAATCAGAAAGTAACAGAGCACTAAGTGCATCTTGTTACTGTGTGGGCATATTACAGAATTTTAATCAGAAAGTAACAGAGCACTAAGAGCATCTTGTTACTGTGTGGGCATGTTACAGAATTTGAATCAGAAAGTAACAGAGCACCAAGAGTATCTTGTTACTGTGTGGGCATATTACAGAATTTGAATCAGAAAGTAACAGAGCACTAAGAGTATCTTGTTACTGTGTGGGCCTTTTACAGAATTTGAATCAGAAAGTAAGAGAGCACTAAGAGTATCTTGTTCCTGTGTGGGCATATTAGAGAATTTGTATCAGGAAGTAACAGAGCACCAAGAGTATCTTGTTCCTGTGTGAGCATATTAGAGAATTTGTATCAGGAAGTAACAGAGCACCAAGAGTATCTTGTTCCTGTGTGAGCATATTACAGAATTTGTATCAGGAGGTAACAGAGCACCGAGAGTATCTTGTTACTGTGTGAGCATATTACAGAATTTGTATCAGGAGGTAACAGAGCACCAAGAGTATCTTGTTACTGTGTGAGCATATTACAGAATTTCTATCAGGAAGTAACAGAGCAACAAGAGTATCTTGTTCCTGTGTGAGCATATTACAGAATTTGTATGACGAAGTAATAGAGCACCAAGAGTATCTTGTTCCTATTAGGCATATTACAGAATTTGTATCAGGAAGTAACAGAGCACCACGGGTATCTTGTTCCTGTGTGAACATATTACAGAATTTGTATCAGGAAGTAACAAATCACCAAGAGCATCTTGTTCCTGTGTGAACATATTACAGAATTTGTATCAGGAAGTAACAAAGCACCAAGAGTATCTTGTTCTTGTGTGGGCATATTACAGCATTTGTATCAGGAAGTAACAGAGCATTAAGAGTATCTTGTTCCTGTGTGGGCATATTACAGAATTTGTATCAGGAAGTAACAGAGCACCAAGAGTATCTTGTTCCTTTGTGGGCATATTACAGAATTTGCATCAAGAAGTAACAGAGCACTAAGAGTATCTTGTTCCTGTGTGGGCATATTACAGAATTTGTATCAGGAAGTAACAGAGCACCAAGAGTATCTTGTTCCTGTGTGGGCATATTACAGAATTTGTATCAGGAAGTAACAGAGCACTAAGAGTATCTTGTTCCTGTGTGGGCATATTACAGAATTTGTATCAGGAAGTAACAGAGCACCAAGAGTATCTTGTTCCTGTGTGGGCATATTACAGAATTTGCATCAAGAAGTAACAGAGCACTAAGAGTATCTTGTTCCTGTGTGGGCATATTACAGAATTGGATCAAGAAGTAACAGAGCACTAAGAGTATCTTGTTCCTGTATGGATATATTACAGAATTTGCATCAAGAAGCAACAGAGCACTAAGAGTATCTTGTTCCTGTGTGGGCATATTACAGAATTTGCATCAAGAAGTAACAGAGCACTAAGAGTATCTTGTTCCTGTGTGGGCATATTACAGAATTTGCATCAAGAAGTAACAGAGCACTAAGAGTATCTTGTTCCTGTGTGGGCATATTACAGAATTTGTATCAAGAAGTAACAGAGCACTAAGAGTATCTTGTTCCTGTGTGGGCATATTACAGAATTTCCATCAAGAAGTAACAGAGCACTAAGAGTATGTTGCTCCTGTGTGGGCATATTACAGAATTTGTATCAGGAAGTAACAGAGCACCAAGAGTATCTTGTTCCTGTGTGGGCATATTACAGAATTTGTATCAGGAAGTAACAGAGCACTAAGAGTATCTTGTTCCTGTGTGGGCATATTACAGAATTTGTATCAGGAAGTAACAGAGCACCAAGAGTATCTTGTTCCTGTGTGGGCATATTACAGAATTTGCATCAAGAAGTAACAGAGCACTAAGAGTATCTTGTTCCTGTGTGGGCATATTACAGAATTTGCATCAAGAAGTAACAGAGCACTAAGAGCATCTTATTACTGTGTGGGCATATTACAGAATTTGAATCAGAAAGTAACAGAGCACTAAGAGCATCTTGTTACTGTGTGGGCATATTACAGAATTTGAATCAGAAAGTAACAGAGCACCAAGAGTATCTTGTTACTGTGTGGGCATATTACAGAATTTGAATCAGGAAGTAACAGAGCACTAAGAGCATCTTGTTACTGTGTGGGCATATTACAGAATTTGAATCAGAAAGTAACAGAGCACTAAGTGCATCTTGTTACTGTGTGGGCATATTACAGAATTTTAATCAGAAAGTAACAGAGCACTAAGAGCATCTTGTTACTGTGTGGGCATGTTACAGAATTTGAATCAGAAAGTAACAGAGCACCAAGAGTATCTTGTTACTGTGTGGGCATATTACAGAATTTGAATCAGAAAGTAACAGAGCACTAAGAGCATCTTGTTACTGTGTGGGCATATTACAGAATTTAATTTAGAAAGTAACAGAGCACCAAGAGTATCTTGTTACTGTGTGGGCATATTACAGAATTTGAATCAGAAAGTAACAGAGCACTAAGAGCATCTTGTTACTGTGTGGGCATATTACAGAATTTGAATCAGGAAGTAACAGAGCACCAAGAGTATCTTGTTACTCTGTGGGCATATTACAGAATTTGAATCAGAAAGTAACAGAGCACTAAGTGCATCTTGTTACTGTGTGGGCATATTACAGAATTTTAATCAGAAAGTAACAGAGCACTAAGAGCATCTTGTTACTGTGTGGGCATATTACAGAATTTGAATCAGAAAGTAACAGAGCACTAAGAGCATCTTGTTACTGTGTGGGCATATTACAGAATTTGAATCAGAAAGTAACAGAGCACCAAGAGTATCTTGTTACTGTGTGGGCATATTACAGAATTTGAATCAGGAAGTAACAGAGCACTAAGAGCATCTTGTTACTGTGTGGGCATATTACAGAATTTGAATCAGAAAGTAACAGAGCACTAAGTGCATCTTGTTACTGTGTGGGCATATTACAGAATTTTAATCAGAAAGTAACAGAGCACTAAGAGCATCTTGTTACTGTGTGGGCATGTTACAGAATTTGAATCAGAAAGTAACAGAGCACCAAGAGTATCTTGTTACTGTGTGGGCATATTACAGAATTTGAATCAGAAAGTAACAGAGCACTAAGAGCATCTTGTTATTGTGTGGGCATATTACAGAATTTGAATCAGGAAGTAACAGAGCACCAAGAGTATCTTGTTACTGTGTGGGCATATTACAGAATTTGAATCAGAAAGTAACAGAGCACTAAGAGCATCTTGTTACTGTGTGGGCATATTACAGAATTTGAATCAGAAAGTAACAGAGCACTAAGAGCATCTTGTTACTGTGTGGGCATATTACAGAATTTGAATCAGAAAGTAACAGAGCACCAAGAGTATCTTGTTACTGTGTGGGCATATTACAGAATTTGAATCAGGAAGTAACAGAGCACTAAGAGCATCTTGTTACTGTGTGGGCATATTACAGAATTTGAATCAGAAAGTAACAGAGCACTAAGAGCATCTTGTTACTGTGTGGGCCTTTTACAGAATTTGAATCAGAGAGTAACAGAGCACTAAGAGTATCTTGTTACTGTGTGGGCCTTTTACAGAATTTGAATCAGGAAGTAACAGAGCACTAAGAGCATCTTGTTACTGTGTGGGCATATTACAGAATTTGAATCAAAAAGTAACAGAGCACTAAGAGCATCTTGTTACTGTGTGGGCCTATTACAGAATTTGAATCAGAAAGTAACAGAGCACTAAGAGTATCTTGTTACTGTGTGGGCCTTTTACAGAATTTGAATCAGAAAGTAAGAGAGCACTAAGAGCATCTTGTTACTGTGTGGGCCTATTACAGAATTTGTATCAGGAAGTAAGAGAGCACCAAGAGTATCTTGTTCCTGTGTGGGCATATTAGAGAATTTGTATCAGGAAGTAACAGAGCACCAAGAGTATCTTGTTCCTGTGTGAGCATATTAGAGAATTTGTATCAGGAAGTAACAGAGCACCAAGAGTATCTTGTTCCTGTGTGAGCATATTACAGAATTTGTATCAGGAGGTAACAGAGCACCGAGAGTATCTTGTTACTGTGTGAGCATATTACAGAATTTGTATCAGGAGGTAACAGAGCACCAAGAGTATCTTGTTACTGTGTGAGCATATTACAGAATTTCTATCAGGAAGTAACAGAGCAACAAGAGTATCTTGTTCCTGTGTGAGCATATTACAGAATTTGTATGACGAAGTAACAGAGCACCAAGAGTATCTTGTTCCTATTAGGCATATTACAGAATTTGTATCAGGAAGTAACAGAGCACCACGGGTATCTTGTTCCTGTGTGAGCATATTACAGAATTTGTATCAGGAAGTAACAAATCACCAAGAGCATCTTGTTCCTGTGTGAACATATTACAGAATTTGTATCAGGAAGTAACAAAGCACCAAGAGTATCTTGTTCTTGTGTGGGCATATTACAGCATTTGTATCAGGAAGTAACAGAGCATTAATAGTATCTTGTTCCTGTGTGGGCATATTACAGAATTTGTATCAGGAAGTAACAGAGCACCAAGAGTATCTTGTTCCTTTGTGGGCATATTACAGAATTTGCATCAAGAAGTAACAGAGCACTAAGAGTATCTTGTTCCTGTGTGGGCATATTACAGAATTTGTATCAGGAAGTAACAGAGCACCAAGAGTATCTTGTTCCTGTGTGGGCATATTACAGAATTTGTATCAGGAAGTAACAGAGCACTAAGAGTATCTTGTTCCTGTGTGGGCATATTACAGAATTTGTATCAGGAAGTAACAGAGCACCAAGAGTATCTTGTTCCTGTGTGGGCATATTACAGAATTTGCATCAAGAAGTAACAGAGCACTAAGAGTATCTTGTTCCTGTGTGGGCATATTACAGAATTGGATCAAGAAGTAACAGAGCACTAAGAGTATCTTGTTCCTGTATGGGCATATTACAGAATTTGCATCAAGAAGTAACAGAGCACTAAGAGTATCTTGTTCCTGTGTGGGCATATTACAGAATTTGCATCAAGAAGTAACAGAGCACTAAGAGTATCTTGTTCCTGTGTGGGCATATTACAGAATTTGCATCAAGAAGTAACAGAGCACTAAGAGTATCTTCTTCCTGTGTGGGCATATTACAGAATTTGTATCAAGAAGTAACAGAGCACTAAGAGTATCTTGTTCCTGTGTGGGCATATTACAGAATTTCCATCAAGAAGTAACAGAGCACTAAGAGTATGTTGCTCCTGTGTGGGCATATTACAGAATTTGTATCAGGAAGTAACAGAGCACCAAGAGTATCTTGTTCCTGTGTGGGCATATTACAGAATTTGTATCAGGAAGTAACAGAGCACTAAGAGTATCTTGTTCCTGTGTGGGCATATTACAGAATTTGTATCAGGAAGTAACAGAGCACCAAGAGTATCTTGTTCCTGTGTGGGCATATTACAGAATTTGCATCAAGAAGTAACAGAGCACTAAGAGTATCTTGTTCCTGTGTGGGCATATTACAGAATTTGCATCAAGAAGTAACAGAGCACTAAGAGCATCTTATTACTGTGTGGGCATATTACAGAATTTGAATCAGAAAGTAACAGAGCACTAAGAGCATCTTGTTACTGTGTGGGCATATTACAGAATTTGAATCAGAAAGTAACAGAGCACCAAGAGTATCTTGTTACTGTGTGGGCATATTACAGAATTTGAATCAGGAAGTAACAGAGCACTAAGAGCATCTTGTTACTGTGTGGGCATATTACAGAATTTGAATCAGAAAGTAACAGAGCACTAAGAGCATCTTGTTACTGTGTGGGCATATTACAGAATTTAATTTAGAAAGTAACAGAGCACCAAGAGTATCTTGTTACTGTGTGGGCATATTACAGAATTTGAATCAGAAAGTAACAGAGCACTAAGAGCATCTTGTTACTGTGTGGGCATATTACAGAATTTGAATCAGGAAGTAACAGAGCACCAAGAGTATCTTGTTACTCTGTGGGCATATTACAGAATTTGAATCAGAAAGTAACAGAGCACTAAGTGCATCTTGTTACTGTGTGGGCATATTACAGAATTTTAATCAGAAAGTAACAGAGCACTAAGAGCATCTTGTTACTGTGTGGGCATATTACAGAATTTGAATCAGAAAGTAACAGAGCACTAAGAGCATCTTGTTACTGTGTGGGCATATTACAGAATTTGAATCAGAAAGTAACAGAGCACCAAGAGTATCTTGTTACTGTGTGGGCATATTACAGAATTTGAATCAGGAAGTAACAGAGCACTAAGAGCATCTTGTTACTGTGTAGGCATATTACAGAATTTGAATCAGAAAGTAACAGAGCACTAAGTGCATCTTGTTACTGTGTGGGCATATTACAGAATTTTAATCAGAAAGTAACAGAGCACTAAGAGCATCTTGTTACTGTGTGGGCATGTTACAGAATTTGAATCAGAAAGTAACAGAGCACCAAGAGTATCTTGTTACTGTGTGGGCATATTACAGAATTTAAATCAGAAAGTAACAGAGCACTAAGAGCATCTTGTTACTGTGTGGGCATATTACAGAATTTGAATCAGGAAGTAACAGAGCACCAAGAGTATCTTGTTACTGTGTGGGCCTTTTACAGAATTTGAATCAGAAAGTAAGAGAGCACTAAGAGCATCTTGTTACTGTGTGGGCCTATTACAGAATTTGTATCAGGAAGTAAGAGAGCACCAAGAGTATCTTGTTCCTGTGTGGGCATATTAGAGAATTTGTATCAGGAAGTAACAGAGCACCAAGAGTATCTTGTTCCTGTGTGAGCATATTAGAGAATTTGTATCAGGAAGTAACAGAGCACCAAGAGTATCTTGTTCCTGTGTGAGCATATTACAGAATTTGTATCAGGAGGTAACAGAGCACCGAGAGTATCTTGTTACTGTGTGAGCATATTACAGAATTTGTATCAGGAGGTAACAGAGCACCAAGAGTATCTTGTTACTGTGTGAGCATATTACAGAATTTCTATCAGGAAGTAACAGAGCAACAAGAGTATCTTGTTCCTGTGTAGGCATATTACAGAATTTGTATGACGAAGTAACAGAGCACCAAGAGTATCTTGTTCCTATTAGGCATATTACAGAATTTGTATCAGGAAGTAACAGAGCACCACGGGTATCTTGTTCCTGTGTGAGCATATTACAGAATTTGTATCAGGAAGTAACAAATCACCAAGAGCATCTTGTTCCTGTGTGAACATATTACAGAATTTGTATCAGGAAGTAACAAAGCACCAAGAGTATCTTGTTCTTGTGTGGGCATATTACAGCATTTGTATCAGGAAGTAACAGAGCATTAAGAGTATCTTGTTCCTGTGTGGGCATATTACAGAATTTGTATCAGGAAGTAACAGAGCACCAAGAGTATCTTGTTCCTTTGTGGGCATATTACAGAATTTGCATCAAGAAGTAACAGAGCACTAAGAGTATCTTGTTCCTGTGTGGGCATATTACAGAATTTGTATCAGGAAGTAACAGAGCACCAAGAGTATCTTGTTCCTGTGTGGGCATATTACAGAATTTGTATCAGGAAGTAACAGAGCACTAAGAGTATCTTGTTCCTGTGTGGGCATATTACAGAATTTGTATCAGGAAGTAACAGAGCACCAAGAGTATCTTGTTCCTGTGTGGGCATATTACAGAATTTGCATCTAGAAGTAACAGAGCACTAAGAGTATCTTGTTCCTGTGTGGGCATATTACAGAATTGGATCAAGAAGTAACAGAGCACTAAGAGTATCTTGTTCCTGTATGGGCATATTACAGAATTTGCATCAAGAAGTAACAGAGCACTAAGAGTATCTTGTTCCTGTGTGGGCATATTACAGAATTTGCATCAAGAAGTAACAGAGCACTAAGAGTATCTTGTTCCTGTGTGGGCATATTACAGAATTTGCATCAAGAAGTAACAGAGCACTAAGAGTATCTTGTTCCTGTGTGGGCATATTACAGAATTTGTATCAAGAAGTAACAGAGCACTAAGAGTATCTTGTTCCTGTGTGGGCATATTACAGAATTTCCATCAAGAAGTAACAGAGCACTAAGAGTATGTTGTTCCTGTGTGGGCATATTACAGAATTTGTATCAGGAAGTAACAGAGCACCAGGAGTATCTTGTTCCTGTGTGGGCATATTACAGAATTTGTATCAGGAAGTAACAGAGCACTAAGAGTATCTTGTTCCTGTGTGGGCATATTACAGAATTTGCATCAAGAAGTAACAGAGCACCAAGAGTATCTTGTTCCTGTGTGGGCATATTACAGAATTTGCATCAAGAAGTAACAGAGCACTAAGAGTATCTTGTTCCTGTGTGGGCATATTACAGAATTTGCATCAAGAAGTAACAGAGCACTAAGAGTATCTTGTTCCTGTGTGGGCATATTACAGAATTTGTATCACGAAGTAACAGAGCACTAAGAGTATCTTGTTCCTGTGTGGGCATATTACAGAATTTCCATCAAGAAGTAACAGAGCACTAAGTGCATCTTGTTACTGTGTGGGCATATTACAGAATTTTAATCAGAAAGTAACAGAGCACTAAGAGCATCTTGTTACTGTGTGGGCATGTTACAGAATTTGAATCAGAAAGTAACAGAGCACCAAGAGTATCTTGTTACTGTGTGGGCATATTACAGAATTTGCATCAAGAAGTAACAGAGCAGTAAGAGTATCTTGTTCCTGTGTGGGCATATTACAGAATTTGAATAAGGAAGTAACAGAGCACTAAGAGTATCTTGTTCCTGTGTGGGCATATTACAGAATTTGTATAAGGAAGCAACAGAGCACTAACAGTATCTTGTTCCTATTAGGCATATTACAGAATTTGTATCATGAAGTAACAGAGCACTAAGAGTATCTTGTTCCTGTGTGGGCATATTACAGAATTTGTATAAGGAAGTAACAGAGCACTAAGAGCATCTTGTTCCTGTGTGGGCATATTACAGAATTTGTATCAGGAAGTAACAGAGCACCAAGAGTATCTTGTTCCTGTGTGGGCATATTACAGAATTTGCATCAAGAAGTAACAGAGCACTAAGAGTATCTTGTTCCTGTGTGGGCATATTACAGAATTTGCATCAAGAAGTAACAGAGCACTAAGAGCATCTTATTACTGTGTGGGCATATTACAGAATTTGAATCAGAAAGTAACAGAGCACTAAGAGCATCTTGTTACTGTGTGGGCATATTACAGAATTTGAATCAGAAAGTAACAGAGCACCAAGAGTATCTTGTTACTGTGTGGGCATATTACAGAATTTGAATCAGGAAGTAACAGAGCACTAAGAGCATCTTGTTACTGTGTGGGCATATTACAGAATTTGAATCAGATGGTAACAGAGCACTAAGTGCATCTTGTTACTGTGTGGGCATATTACAGAATTTTAATCAGAAAGTAACAGAGCACTAAGAGCATCTTGTTACTGTGTGGGCATGTTACAGAATTTGAATCAGAAAGTAACAGAGCACCAAGAGTATCTTGTTACTGTGTGGGCATATTACAGAATTTGAATCAGAAAGTAACAGAGCACTAAGAGCATCTTGTTACTGTGTGGGCATATTACAGAATTTAATTTAGAAAGTAACAGAGCACCAAGAGTATCTTGTTACTGTGTGGGCATATTACAGAATTTGAATCAGAAAGTAACAGAGCACTAAGAGCATCTTGTTACTGTGTGGGCATATTACAGAATTTGAATCAGGAAGTAACAGAGCACCAAGAGTATCTTGTTACTCTGTGGGCATATTACAGAATTTGAATCAGAAAGTAACAGAGCACTAAGTGCATCTTGTTACTGTGTGGGCATATTACAGAATTTTAATCAGAAAGTAACAGAGCACTAAGAGCATCTTGTTACTGTGTGGGCATATTACAGAATTTGAATCAGAAAGTAACAGAGCACTAAGAGCATCTTGTTACTGTGTGGGCATATTACAGAATTTGAATCAGAAAGTAACAGAGCACCAAGAGTATCTTGTTACTGTGTGGGCATATTACAGAATTTGAATCAGGAAGTAACAGAGCACTAAGAGCATCTTGTTACTGTGTGGGCATATTACAGAATTTGAATCAGAAAGTAACAGAGCACTAAGTGCATCTTGTTACTGTGTGGGCATATTACAGAATTTTAATCAGAAAGTAACAGAGCACTAAGAGCATCTTGTTACTGTGTGGGCATGTTACAGAATTTGAATCAGAAAGTAACAGAGCACCAAGAGTATCTTGTTACTGTGTGGGCATATTACAGAATTTGAATCAGAAAGTAACAGAGCACTAAGAGCATCTTGTTACTGTGTGGGCATATTACAGAATTTGAATCAGGAAGTAACAGAGCACCAAGAGTATCTTGTTACTGTGTGGGCATATTACAGAATTTGAATCAGAAAGTAACAGAGCACTAAGAGCATCTTGTTACTGTGTGGGCATATTACAGAATTTGAATCAGAAAGTAACAGAGCACTAAGAGCATCTTGTTACTGTGTGGGCATATTACAGAATTTGAATCAGAAAGTAACAGAGCACCAAGAGTATCTTGTTACTGTGTGGGCATATTACAGAATTTGAATCAGGAAGTAACAGAGCACTAAGAGCATCTTGTTACTGTGTGGGCATATTACAGAATTTGAATCAGAAAGTAACAGAGCACTAAGAGCATCTTGTTACTGTGTGGGCCTTTTACAGAATTTGAATCAGAGAGTAACAGAGCACTAAGAGTATCTTGTTACTGTGTGGGCCTTTTACAGAATTTGAATCAGGAAGTAACAGAGCACTAAGAGCATCTTGTTACTGTGTGGGCATATTACAGAATTTGAATCAAAAAGTAACAGAGCACTAAGAGCATCTTGTTACTGTGTGGGCCTCTTACAGAATTTGAATCAGAAAGTAACAGAGCACTAAGAGTATCTTGTTACTGTGTGGGCCTTTTACAGAATTTGAATCAGAAAGTAAGAGAGCACTAAGAGCATCTTGTTACTGTGTGGGCCTATTACAGAATTTGTATCAGGAAGTAAGAGAGCACCAAGAGTATCTTGTTCCTGTGTGGGCATATTAGAGAATTTGTATCAGGAAGTAACAGAGCACCAAGAGTATCTTGTTCCTGTGTGAGCATATTAGAGAATTTGTATCAGGAAGTAACAGAGCACCAAGAGTATCTTGTTCCTGTGTGAGCATATTACAGAATTTGTATCAGGAGGTAACAGAGCACCGAGAGTATCTTGTTACTGTGTGAGCATATTACAGAATTTGTATCAGGAGGTAACAGAGCACCAAGAGTATCTTGTTACTGTGTGAGCATATTACAGAATTTCTATCAGGAAGTAACAGAGCAACAAGAGTATCTTGTTCCTGTGTGAGCATATTACAGAATTTGTATGACGAAGTAACAGAGCACCAAGAGTATCTTGTTCCTATTAGGCATATTACAGAATTTGTATCAGGAAGTAACAGAGCACCACGGGTATCTTGTTCCTGTGTGAGCATATTACAGAATTTGTATCAGGAAGTAACAAATCACCAAGAGCATCTTGTTCCTGTTTGAACATATTACAGAATTTGTATCAGGAAGTAACAAAGCACCAAGAGTATCTTGTTCTTGTGTGGGCATATTACAGCATTTGTATCATGAAGTAACAGAGCATTAATAGTATCTTGTTCCTGTGTGGGCATATTACAGAATTTGTATCAGGAAGTAACAGAGCACCAAGAGTATCTTGTTCCTTTGTGGGCATATTACAGAATTTGCATCAAGAAGTAACAGAGCACTAAGAGTATCTTGTTCCTGTGTGGGCATATTACAGAATTTGTATCAGGAAGTAACAGAGCACCAAGAGTATCTTGTTCCTGTGTGGGCATATTACAGAATTTGTATCAGGAAGTAACAGAGCACTAAGAGTATCTTGTTCCTGTGTGGGCATATTACAGAATTTGTATCAGGAAGTAACAGAGCACCAAGAGTATCTTGTTCCTGTGTGGGCATATTACAGAATTTGCATCAAGAAGTAACAGAGCACTAAGAGTATCTTGTTCCTGTGTGGGCATATTACAGAATTGGATCAAGAAGTAACAGAGCACTAAGAGTATCTTGTTCCTGTATGGGCATATTACAGAATTTGCATCAAGAAGTAACAGAGCACTAAGAGTATCTTGTTCCTGTGTGGGCATATTACAGAATTTGCATCAAGAAGTAACAGAGCACTAAGAGTATCTTGTTCCTGTGTGGGCATATTACAGAATTTGCATCAAGAAGTAACAGAGCACTAAGAGTATCTTCTTCCTGTGTGGGCATATTACAGAATTTGTATCAAGAAGTAACAGAGCACTAAGAGTATCTTGTTCCTGTGTGGGCATATTACAGAATTTCCATCAAGAAGTAACAGAGCACTAAGAGTATGTTGCTCCTGTGTGGGCATATTACAGAATTTGTATCAGGAAGTAACAGAGCACAAAGAGTATCTTGTTCCTGTGTGGGCATATTACAGAATTTGTATCAGGAAGTAACAGAGCACTAAGAGTATCTTGTTCCTGTGTGGGCATATTACAGAATTTGTATCAGGAAGTAACAGAGCACCAAGAGTATCTTGTTCCTGTGTGGGCATATTACAGAATTTGCATCAAGAAGTAACAGAGCACTAAGAGTATCTTGTTCCTGTGTGGGCATATTACAGAATTTGCATCAAGAAGTAACAGAGCACTAAGAGCATCTTATTACTGTGTGGGCATATTACAGAATTTGAATCAGAAAGTAACAGAGCACTAAGAGCATCTTGTTACTGTGTGGGCATATTACAGAATTTGAATCAGAAAGTAACAGAGCACCAAGAGTATCTTGTTACTGTGTGGGCATATTACAGAATTTGAATCAGGAAGTAACAGAGCACTAAGAGCATCTTGTTACTGTGTGGGCATATTACAGAATTTGAATCAGAAAGTAACAGAGCACTAAGAGCATCTTGTTACTGTGTGGGCATATTACAGAATTTAATTTAGAAAGTAACAGAGCACCAAGAGTATCTTGTTACTGTGTGGGCATATTACAGAATTTGAATCAGAAAGTAACAGAGCACTAAGAGCATCTTGTTACTGTGTGGGCATATTACAGAATTTGAATCAGGAAGTAACAGAGCACCAAGAGTATCTTGTTACTCTGTGGGCATATTACAGAATTTGAATCAGAAAGTAACAGAGCACTAAGTGCATCTTGTTACTGTGTGGGCATATTACAGAATTTTAATCAGAAAGTAACAGAGCACTAAGAGCATCTTGTTACTGTGTGGGCATATTACAGAATTTGAATCAGAAAGTAACAGAGCACTAAGAGCATCTTGTTACTGTGTGGGCATATTACAGAATTTGAATCAGAAAGTAACAGAGCACCAAGAGTATCTTGTTACTGTGTGGGCATATTACAGAATTTGAATCAGGAAGTAACAGAGCACTAAGAGCATCTTGTTACTGTGTAGGCATATTACAGAATTTGAATCAGAAAGTAACAGAGCACTAAGTGCATCTTGTTACTGTGTGGGCATATTACAGAATTTTAATCAGAAAGTAACAGAGCACTAAGAGCATCTTGTTACTGTGTGGGCATGTTACAGAATTTGAATCAGAAAGTAACAGAGCACCAAGAGTATCTTGTTACTGTGTGGGCATATTACAGAATTTGAATCAGAAAGTAACAGAGCACTAAGAGCATCTTGTTACTGTGTGGGCATATTACAGAATTTGAATCAGGAAGTAACAGAGCACCAAGAGTATCTTGTTACTGTGTGGGCCTTTTACAGAATTTGAATCAGAAAGTAAGAGAGCACTAAGAGCATCTTGTTACTGTGTGGGCCTATTACAGAATTTGTATCAGGAAGTAAGAGAGCACCAAGAGTATCTTGTTCCTGTGTGGGCATATTAGAGAATTTGTATCAGGAAGTAACAGAGCACCAAGAGTATCTTGTTCCTGTGTGAGCATATTAGAGAATTTGTATCAGGAAGTAACAGAGCACCAAGAGTATCTTGTTCCTGTGTGAGCATATTACAGAATTTGTATCAGGAGGTAACAGAGCACCGAGAGTATCTTGTTACTGTGTGAGCATATTACAGAATTTGTATCAGGAGGTAACAGAGCACCAAGAGTATCTTGTTACTGTGTGAGCATATTACAGAATTTCTATCAGGAAGTAACAGAGCAACAAGAGTATCTTGTTCCTGTGTAGGCATATTACAGAATTTGTATGACGAAGTAACAGAGCACCAAGAGTATCTTGTTCCTATTAGGCATATTACAGAATTTGTATCAGGAAGTAACAGAGCACCACGGGTATCTTGTTCCTGTGTGAGCATATTACAGAATTTGTATCAGGAAGTAACAAATCACCAAGAGCATCTTGTTCCTGTGTGAACATATTACAGAATTTGTATCAGGAAGTAACAAAGCACCAAGAGTATCTTGTTCTTGTGTGGGCATATTACAGCATTTGTATCAGGAAGTAACAGAGCACTAAGAGTATCTTGTTCCTGTATGGGCATATTACAGAATTTGTATAAGAAAGTACAGAGCACTAAGAGTATCTTGTTCCTGTGTGGGCATATTACAGAATTTGTATAAGGAAGTAACAGAGCACTAAGAGTATCTTGTTCCTGTGTGGACATATTACAGAATTTGTATAAGGAAGTAACAGAGCACTAAGAGTATCTTGTTCCTGTGTGGGCATATTACAGAATTTGTATCAGGGAGTAACAGAGCACTAAGAGTATATTGTTCCTTTGTGGGCATATTACAGAATTTGTATAAGAAAGTAACAGAGCACTAAGAGTATCTTGTTCCTGTGTGGGCATATTATAGAATTTGTATAAGGAAGCAACAGAGCACTAACAGTATCTTGTTCCTATTAGGCATATTACAGAATTTGTATCATGAAGTAATAGAGCACTAAGAGTATCTTGTTCCGGTGTGGGCATATTACAGAATTTGAATAAGGAAGTAACAGAGCACTAAGAGTATCTTGTTTCTGTGTTGGCACATAATAGAATTTGTATAAGGAAGCAACAGGGCACTAACACTATCTTGTTCCTATTAGGCATATTACAGAATTTGTATCATGAAGTAACAGAGCACTAAGAGTATCTTGTTCCTGTGTGGCCATATTACAGAATTTGTATAAGGAAGTAACAGAGCACTAAGAGCATCTTGTTACTGTGTGGGCATATTACAGAATTTGAATCAGAAAGTAACAGAGCACCAAGAGTATCTTGTTACTGTGTGGGCATATTACAGAATTTGAATCAGGAAGTAACAGAGCACTAAGAGCATCTTGTTACTGTGTGGGCATATTACAGAATTTGAATCAGAAAGTAACAGAGCACTAAGAGCATCTTGTTACTGTGTGGGCCTTTTACAGAATTTGAATCAGAGAGTAACAGAGCACTAAGAGTATCTTGTTACTGTGTGGGCCTTTTACAGAATTTGAATCAGGAAGTAACAGAGCACTAAGAGTATCTTGTTACTGTGTGGGCATATTACAGAATTTGAATCAGAAAGTAACAGAGCACTAAGAGCATCTTGTTACTGTGTGGGCATATTACAGAATTTGAATCAGAAAGTAACAGAGCACTAAGAGCATCTTGTTACTGTGTGGGCATATTACAGAATTTGAATCAAAAAGTAACAGAGCACTAAGAGCATCTTGTTACTGTGTGGGCCTTTTACAGAATTTGAATCAGAAAGTAACAGAGCACTAAGAGTATCTTGTTACTGTGTGGGCCTTTTACAGAATTTGAATCAGAAAGTAAGAGAGCACTAAGAGCATCTTGTTACTGTGTGGGCCTATTACAGAATTTGTATCAGGAAGTAAGAGAGCACCAAGAGTATCTTGTTCCTGTGTGGGCATATTAGAGAATTTGTATCAGGAAGTAACACAGCACCAAGAGTATCTTGTTCCTGTGTGAGCATATTACAGAATTTGTATCAGGAAGTAACAGAGCACCAAGAGTATCTTGTTCCTGTGTGAGCATATTACAGAATTTGTATCAGGAAGTAACAGAGCACCAAGAGTATCTTGTTCCTGTGTGAGCATATTACAGAATTTGTATCAGGAGGTAACAGAGCACCGAGAGTATCTTGTTACTGTGTGAGCATATTACAGAATTTGTATCAGGAGGTAACAGAGCACCAAGAGTATCTTGTTACTGTGTGAGCATATTACAGAATTTCTATCAGGAAGTAACAGAGCAACAAGAGTATCTTGTTCCTGTGTGAGCATATTACAGAATTTGTATGACGAAGTAACAGAGCACCAAGAGTATCTTGTTCCTATTAGGCATATTACAGAATTTGTATCAGGAAGTAACAGAGCACCACGGGTATCTTGTTCCTGTGTGAGCATATTACAGAATTTGTATCAGGAAGTAACAAATCACCAAGAGCATCTTGTTCCTGTGTGAACATATTACAGAATTTGTATCAGGAAGTAACAAAGCACCAAGAGTATCTTGTTCTTGTGTGGGCATATTACAGCATTTGTATCAGGAAGTAACAGAGCATTAAGAGTATCTTGTTCCTGTGTGGGCATATTACAGAATTTGTATCAGGAAGTAACAGAGCACCAAGAGTATCTTGTTCCTGTGTGAGCATATTACAGAATTTGTATCAGGAGGTAACAGAGCACCAAGAGTATCTTGTTACTGTGTAAGCATATTAGAGAATTTGTATCAGGAAGTAACAGAGCACCAAGAGTATCTTGTTACTGTGTTAGCATATTACAGAATTTGTATCAGGAAGTAACAGAGCACCAAGAGTATCTTGTTCCTGTGTGAGCATATTACAGAATTTGTATCACGAAGTAACAGAGCACCAAGAGTATCTTGTTCCTATTAGGCATATTACAGAATTTGTATCAGGAAGTAACTGAGCACCACGGGTATCTTGTTCCTGTGTGAGCATATTACAGAATTGGAGTCAGGAAGTGACAAATCACCAAGAGCATCTTGTTCCTGTGTGAACATATTACAGAATTTGTATCAGGAAGTAACAAAGCACCAAGAGTATCTTGTTCTTGTGTGGGCATATTACAGCATTTGTATCAGGAAGTAACAAAGCACTAAGAGTATCTTGTTCCTGTGTGGGCATATTACAGAATTTGTATCAGGAAGTAACAGAGCACCAAGAGTATCTTGTTCCTTTGTGGGCATATTACAGAATTTGTATAAGGAAGTAACAGAGCACTAAGAGTATCTTGTTCCTGTGTGGGCATATTACAGAATTTGTATAAGGAAGCAACAGAGCACTAAGAGTATCTTGTTCCTGTGTGGGCATATTACAGAATTTGCATCAAGAAGTAACAGAGCACTAAGAGTATCTTGTTCCTGTGTGGGCATATTACAGAATTTGTATAAGGAAGTAACAGAGCACTAAGAGTATCTTGTTCCTGTGTGGGCATATTACAGAATTTGCATCAAGAAGTAACAGAGCAGTAAGAGTATCTTGTTCCTGTGTGGGCATATTACAGAATTTGAATAAGGAAGTAACAGAGCACTAAGAGTATCTTGTTCCTGTGTGGGCATATTACAGAATTTGTATAAGGAAGCAACAGAGCACTAACAGTATCTTGTTCCTATTAGGCATATTACAGAATTTGTATCATGAAGTAACAGAGCACTAAGAGTATCTTGTTCCTGTGTGGGCATATTACAGAATTTGTATAAGGAAGTAACAGAGCACTAAGAGCATCTTGTTCCTGTGTGGGCATATTACAGAATTTGTATCAGGAAGTAACAGAGCACTAAGAGTATCTTGTTCCTGTGTGGGCATATTACAGAATTTGTATCAGGAAGTAACAGAGCACCAAGAGTATCTTGTTCCTGTGTGGGCATATTACAGAATTTGTATCAGGAAGTAACAGAGCACTAAGAGTATCTTGTTCCTGTGTGGGCATATTACAGAATTTGCATCAAGAAGTAACAGAGCACTAAGAGTATCTTGTTCCTGTGTGGGCATATTACAGAATTTGTATCAGGAAGTAACAGAGCACTAAGAGTATCTTGTTCCTGTGTGGGTATATTACAGAATTTGTATCAGGAAGTAACAGAGCACTAAGAGTATCTTGTTCCTGTGTGGGCATATTACAGAATTTGTATCAGGAAGTAACAGAGCACTAAGAGTATCTTGTTCCTGTGTGGGCATATTACAGAATTTGTATCAGGAAGTAACAGAGCACTAAGAGTATCTTGCTCCTCTGTGGGCATATTAAGGAATTTGTATCAGGAAGTTATAGAGCACCAAGAGAAATCTTGTTCCTGTGTGAGCAAATTAGAGAATTTAAATCAGGAAGTAACAGAGCACTGAGTATCTTGTTACTGTGTGAGCATATTACAGAATTTGTATCAGGAAGTAACAGAGCACCAAGAGTATCTTGTTCCTGTGTGAGCATATTACAGAATTTGTATCAGGAAGTAACAGAGCACTAAGAGTATCTTGTTACTGTGTGAGCATATTACAGTATTTGTATCCGGAAGTAACAGAGCACTAAGAGTATCTTGTTCCTGAATGGGCATATTACAGAATTTGTATCAGGAAGAAACAGAGCACCAAGAGTATCTTGTTCCTGTGTGAGCATATTAGAGAATTTGTATCAGGAAGTAACACAGCACCACGGGTATCTTGTTCCTATGTGAGCATTTTACAGAATTGGAGTCAGGAAGTAACAAAGCACCAAGAGCATCTTGTTCCTGTATGAACATATTACAGAATTTGTATCAGGAAGTAACAAAACACCAAGAGTATCTTGTTCCTGTGTGGGCATATTACAGAATTTGTATCAGGAAGTAACAGAGCACCAAGTGTATCTTGTTCCTGTGTGGGCATATTACAGAATTTGTATCAGGAAGTAACAGAGCACTAAGAGTATCTTGTTCCTGTGTGGGCATATTACAGAATTTGTATAAGAAAGCAACAGAGCACTAAGAGTATCTTGTTCCTGTATGGGCATATTACAGAATTTGTATAAGAAAGTACAGAGCACTAAGAGTATCTTGTTCCTGTGTGGGCATATTACAGAATTTGTATAAGGAAGTAACAGAGCACTAAGAGTATCTTGTTCCTGTGTGGACATATTACAGAATTTGTATAAGGAAGTAACAGAGCACTAAGAGTATCTTGTTCCTGTGTAGGCATATTACAGAATTTGAATCAGGGAGTAACAGAGCACTAAGAGTATCTTGTTCCTTTGTGGGCATATTACAGAATTTGTATAAGAAAGTAACAGAGCACTAAGAGTATCTTGTTCCTGTGTGGGCATATTATAGAATTTGTATAAGGAAGCAACAGAGCACTAACAGTATCTTGTTCCTATTAGGCATATTACAGAATTTGTATCATGAAGTAACAGAGCACTAAGAGTATCTTGTTCCGGTGTGGGCATATTACAGAATTTGAATAAGGAAGTAACAGAGCACTAAGAGTATCTTGTTCCTGTGTTGGCACATAATAGAATTTGTATAAGGAAGCAACAGGGCACTAACACTATCTTGTTCCTATTAGGCATATTACAGAATTTGTATCATGAACTAACAGAGCACTAAGAGTATCTTGTTCCTGTGTGGCCATATTACAGAATTTGTATAAGGAAGTAACAGAGCACTAAGAGCATCTTGTTACTGTGTGGGCATATTACAGAATTTGAATCAGAAAGTAACAGAGCACCAAGAGTATCTTGTTACTGTGTGGGCATATTCCAGAATTTGAATCAGGAAGTAACAGAGCACTAAGAGCATCTTGTTACTGTGTGGGCATATTACAGAATTTGAATCAGAAAGTAACAGAGCACTAAGAGCATCTTGTTACTGTGTGGGCCTTTTACAGAATTTGAATCAGAGAGTAACAGAGCACTAAGAGTATCTTGTTACTGTGTGGGCCTTTTACAGAATTTGAATCAGGAAGTAACAGAGCACTAAGAGTATCTTGTTACTGTGTGGGCATATTACAGAATTTGAATCAGAAAGTAACAGAGCACTAAGAGCATCTTGTTACTGTGTGGGCATATTACAGAATTTGAATCAGAAAGTAACAGAGCACTAAGAGCATCTTGTTACTGTGTGGGCATATTACAGAATTTGAATCAAAAAGTAACAGAGCACTAAGAGCATCTTGTTACTGTGTGGGCCTTTTACAGAATTTGAATCAGAAAGTAACAGAGCACTAAGAGTATCTTGTTACTGTGTGGGCCTTTTACAGAATTTGAATCAGAAAGTAAGAGAGCACTAAGAGCATCTTGTTACTGTGTGGGCCTATTACAGAATTTGTATCAGGAAGTAAGAGAGCACCAAGAGTATCTTGTTCCTGTGTGGGCATATTAGAGAATTTGTATCAGGAAGTAACAGAGCACCAAGAGTATCTTGTTCCTGTGTGAGCATATTACAGAATTTGTATCAGGAAGTAACAGAGCACCAAGAGTATCTTGTTCCTGTGTGAGCATATTACAGAATTTGTATCAGGAAGTAACAGAGCACCAAGAGTATCTTGTTCCTGTGTGAGCATATTACAGATTTGTATCAGGAGGTAACAGAGCACCGAGAGTATCTTGTTACTGTGTGAGCATATTACAGAATTTGTATCAGGAGGTAACAGAGCACCAAGAGTATCTTGTTACTGTGTGAGCATATTACAGAATTTCTATCAGGAAGTAACAGAGCAACAAGAGTATCTTGTTCCTGTGTGAGCATATTACAGAATTTGTATGACGAAGTAACAGAGCACCAAGAGTATCTTGTTCCTATTAGGCATATTACAGAATTTGTATCAGGAAGTAACAGAGCACCACGGGTATCTTGTTCCTGTGTGAGCATATTACAGAATTTGTATCAGGAAGTAACAAATCACCAAGAGCATCTTGTTCCTGTGTGAACATATTACAGAATTTGTATCAGGAAGTAACAAAGCACCAAGAGTATCTTGTTCTTGTGTGGGCATATTACAGCATTTGTATCAGGAAGTAACAGAGCATTAAGAGTATCTTGTTCCTGTGTGGGCATATTACAGAATTTGTATCAGGAAGTAACAGAGCACCAAGAGTATCTTGTTCCTTTGTGGGCATATTACAGAATTTGCATCAAGAAGTAACAGAGCACTAAGAGTATCTTGTTCCTGTGTGGGCATATTACAGAATTTGTATCAGGAAGTAACAGAGCACCAAGAGTATCTTGTTCCTGTGTGGGCATATTACAGAATTTGTATCAGGAAGTAACAGAGCACTAAGAGTATCTTGTTCCTGTGTGGGCATATTACAGAATTTGTATCAGGAAGTAACAGAGCACCAAGAGTATCTTGTTCCTGTGTGGGCATATTACAGAATTTGCATCAAGAAGTAACAGAGCACTAAGAGTATCTTGTTCCTGTGTGGGCATATTACAGAATTGGATCAAGAAGTAACAGAGCACTAAGAGTATCTTGTTCCTGTATGGGCATATTACAGAATTTGCATCAAGAAGTAACAGAGCACTAAGAGTATTTTGTTCCTGTGTGGGCATATTACAGAATTTGCATCAAGAAGTAACAGAGCACTAAGAGTATCTTGTTCCTGTGTGGGCATATTACAGAATTTGCATCAAGAAGTAACCGAGCACTAAGAGTATCTTGTTCCTGTGTGGGCATATTACAGAATTTGTATCAAGAAGTAACAGAGCACTAAGAGTATCTTGTTCCTGTGTGGGCATATTACAGAATTTCCATCAAGAAGTAACAGAGCACTAAGAGTATGTTGCTCCTGTGTGGGCATATTACAGAATTTGTATCAGGAAGTAACAGAGCACCAAGAGTATCTTGTTCCTGTGTGGGCATATTACAGAATTTGTATCAGGAAGTAACAGAGCACTAAGAGTATCTTGTTCCTGTGTGGGCATATTACAAAATTTGTATCAGGAAGTAACAGAGCACCAAGAGTATCTTGTTCCTGTGTGGGCATATTACAGAATTTGCATCAAGAAGTAACAGAGCACTAAGAGTATCTTGTTCCTGTGTGGGCATATTACAGAATTTGCATCAAGAAGTAACAGAGCACTAAGAGCATCTTATTACTGTGTGGGCATATTACAGAATTTGAATCAGGAAGTAACAGAGCACTAAGAGCATCTTGTTACTGTGTGGGCATATTACAGAATTTGAATCAGAAAGTAACAGAGCACTAAGTGCATCTTGTTACTGTGTGGGCATATTACAGAATTTTAATCAGAAAGTAACAGAGCACTAAGAGCATCTTGTTACTGTGTGGGCATGTTACAGAATTTGAATCAGAAAGTAACAGAGCACCAAGAGTATCTTGTTACTGTGTGGGCATATTACAGAATTTGAATCAGAAAGTAACAGAGCACTAAGAGCATCTTGTTACTGTTTGGGCATATTACAGAATTTGAATCAGGAAGTAACAGAGCACCAAGAGTATCTTGTTACTGTGTGGGCATATTACAGAATTTGAAGCAGAAAGTAACAGAGCACTAAGAGCATCTTGTTACTGTGTGGGCATATTACAGAATTTGAATCAGAAAGTAACAGAGCACTAAGAGCATCTTGTTACTGTGTGGGCATATTACAGAATTTGAATCAGAAAGTAACAGAGCACCAAGAGTATCTTGTTACTGTGTGGGCATATTACAGAATTTGAATCAGGAAGTAACAGAGCACAGAGCATCTTGTTACTGTGTGGGCATATTACAGAATTTGAATCAGAAAGTAACAGAGCACTAAGAGCATCTTGTTACTGTGTGGGCCTTTTACAGAATTTGAATCAGAGAGTAACAGAGCACTAAGAGTATCTTGTTACTGTGTGGGCCTTTTACAGAATTTGAATCAGGAAGTAACAGAGCACTAAGAGCATCTTGTTACTGTGTGGGCATATTACAGAATTTGAATCAAAAAGTAACAGAGCACTAAGAGCATCTTGTTACTGTGTGGGCCTTTTACAGAATTTGAATCAGAAAGTAACAGAGCACTAAGAGTATCTTGTTACTGTGTGGGCCTTTTACAGAATTTGAATCAGAAAGTAAGAGAGCACTAAGAGCATCTTGTTACTGTGTGGGCCTATTACAGAATTTGTATCAGGAAGTAAGAGAGCACCAAGAGTATCTTGTTCCTGTGTGGGCATATTAGAGAATTTGTATCAGGAAGTAACAGAGCACCAAGAGTATCTTGTTCCTGTGTGAGCATATTAGAGAATTTGTATCAGGAAGTAACAGAGCACCAAGAGTATCTTGTTCCTGTGTGAGCATATTACAGAATTTGTATCAGGAGGTAACAGAGCACCGAGAGTATCTTGTTACTGTGTGAGCATATTACAGAATTTGTATCAGGAGGTAACAGAGCACCAAGAGTATCTTGTTACTGTGTGAGCATATTACAGAATTTCTATCAGGAAGTAACAGAGCAACAAGAGTATCTTGTTCCTGTGTAGGCATATTACAGAATTTGTATGACGAAGTAACAGAGCACCAAGAGTATCTTGTTCCTATTAGGCATATTACAGAATTTGTATCAGGAAGTAACAGAGCACCACGGGTATCTTGTTCCTGTGTGAGCATATTACAGAATTTGTATCAGGAAGTAACAAATCACCAAGAGCATCTTGTTCCTGTGTGAACATATTACAGAATTTGTATCAGGAAGTAACAAAGCACCAAGAGTATCTTGTTCTTGTGTGGGCATATTACAGCATTTGTATCAGGAAGTAACAGAGCATTAAGAGTATCTTGTTCCTGTGTGGGCATATTACAGAATTTGTATCAGGAAGTAACAGAGCACCAAGAGTATCTTGTTCCTTTGTGGGCATATTACAGAATTTGCATCAAGAAGTAACAGAGCACTAAGAGTATCTTGTTCCTGTGTGGGCATATTACAGAATTTGTATCAGGAAGTAACAGAGCACCAAGAGTATCTTGTTCCTGTGTGGACATATTACAGAATTTGTATCAGGAAGTAACAGAGCACTAAGAGTATCTTGTTCCTGTGTGGGCATATTACAGAATTTGTATCAGGAAGTAACAGAGCACTAAGAGTATCTTGTTCCTGTGTGGGCATATTACAGAATTGGATCAAGAAGTAACAGAGCACTAAGAGTATCTTGTTCCTGTATGGGCATATTACAGAATTTGCATCAAGAAGTAACAGAGCACTAAGAGTATCTTGTTCCTGTGTGGGCATATTACAGAATTTGCATCAAGAAGTAACAGAGCACTAAGAGTATCTTGTTCCTGTGTGGGCATATTACAGAATTTGCATCAAGAAGTAACAGAGCACTAAGAGTATCTTGTTCCTGTGTGGGCATATTACAGAATTTGTATCAAGAAGTAACAGAGCACTAAGAGTATCTTGTTCCTGTGTGGGCATATTACAGAATTTCCATCAAGAAGTAACAGAGCACTAAGAGTATGTTGTTCCTGTGTGGGCATATTACAGAATTTGTATCAGGAAGTAACAGAGCACCAAGAGTATCTTGTTCCTGTGTGGGCATATTACAGAATTTGTATCAGGAAGTAACAGAGCACTAAGAGTATCTTGTTCCTGTGTGGGCATATTACAGAATTTGTATCAGGAAGTAACAGAGCACCAAGAGTATCTTGTTCCTGTGTGGGCATATTACAGAATTTGCATCAAGAAGTAACAGAGCACTAAGAGTATCTTGTTCCTATGTGGGCATATTACAGAATTTGTATAAGGAAGTAACAGAGCACTAAGAGTATCTTGTTCCTGTGTGGGCATATTACAGAATTTGTATCATGAAGTAACAGAGCACTATGAGTATCTTGCCCCTCTGTGGGCATATTACAGAATTTGTATCAGGAAGTAACAGAGCACCAAGAGTATCTTGTTCCTGTGTGAGCATATTACAGAATTTGTATCATGAAGTAACAGAGCACTAAGAGTGTCTTGTTACTGTGTGGGCATATTACACAATTTGTATCATGAAGTAAAAAGCACTAAGAGTATCTTCTTCCTGTGTGGGCTTTTTAGTGAATTTGTATCAGGAAGTCATAGAGCACTAAGAGTGTCTTGTTACTGTGTGGGCATATTACACAATTTGTATCATGAAGTAACAGAGCACTAAGAGTGTCTTGTTACTGTGTGGGCATATTACACAATTTGTATCATGAAGTAAAAAGCACTAAGAGTATCTTGTTCCTGTTTGAGCATATTAGAGAATTTGTATCAGGAAGTAAGAGAGCACCAAGAGTATCTTGTTCCTGTGTGGGCATATTAGAGAATTTGTATCAGGAAGTAACAGAGCACCAAGAGTATCTTGTTCCTGTGTGGGCATATTAGAGAATTTGTATCAGGAAGTAACAGAGCACCAAGAGTATCTTGTTCCTGTGTGGGCATATTACAGAATTTGTAACAGGAAGTAACAGAGCACTAAGAGTATCTTGTTCCTGTGTGAGCATATTACAGAATTTGTATCAGGAAGTAACAGAGCACCAAGAGTATCTTGTTCCTGTGTGAGCATATTACAGAATTTGTATCAGGAGGTAACAGAGCACCAAGAGTATCTTGTTACTGTGTAAGCATATTAGAGAATTTGTATCAGGAAGTAACAGAGCACCAAGAGTATCTTGTTACTGTGTTAGCATATTACAGAATTTGTATCAGGAAGTAACAGAGCACCAAGAGTATCTTGTTCCTGTGTGAGCATATTACAGAATTTGTATCACGAAGTAACAGAGCACCAAGAGTATCTTGTTCCTATTAGGCATATTACAGAATTTGTATCAGGAAGTAACTGAGCACCACGGGTATCTTGTTCCTGTGTGAGCATATTACAGAATTGGAGTCAGGAAGTGACAAATCATCAAGAGCATCTTGTTCCTGTGTGAACATATTACAGAATTTGTATCAGGAAGTAACAAAGCACCAAGAGTATCTTGTTCTTGTGTGGGCATATTACAGCATTTGTATCAGGAAGTAACAAAGCACTAAGAGTATCTAGTTCCTGTGTGGGCATATTACAGAATTTGTATCAGGAAGTAACAGAGCACCAAGAGTATCTTGTTCCTTTGTGGGCATATTACAGAATTTGTATAAGGAAGTAACAGAGCACTAAGAGTATCTTGTTCCTGTGTGGGCATATTACAGAATTTGTATAAGGAAGCAACAGAGCACTAAGAGTATCTTGTTCCTGTGTGGGCATATTACAGAATTTGTATAAGGAAGTAACAGAGCACTAAGAGTATCTTGTTCCTGTGTGGGCATATTACAGAATTTGTATAAGGAAGCAACAGAGCACTAAGAGTATCTTGTTCCTGTGTGGGCATATTACAGAATTTGTATAAGGAAGTAACAGAGCACTAAGAGTATCTTGTTCTTGTGTGGGCATATTACAGAATTTGCATCAAGAAGTAACAGAGCAGTAAGAGTATCTTGTTCCTGTGTGGGCATATTACAGAATTTGAATAAGGAAGTAACAGAGCACTAAGAGTATCTTGTTCCTGTGTGGGCATATTACAGAATTTGTATAAGGAAGCAACAGAGCACTAACAGTATCTTGTTCCTATTAGGCATATTACAGAATTTGTATCATGAAGTAACAGAGCACTAAGAGTATCTTGTTCCTGTGTGAGCATATTACAGAATTTGTATAAGGAAGTAACAGAGCACTAAGAGCATCTTGTTCCTGTGTGGGCATATTACAGAATTTGTATCAGGAAGTAACAGAGCACTAAGAGTATCTTGTTCCTGTGTGGGCATATTACAGAATTTGTATCAGGAAGTAACAGAGCACTAAGAGTATCTTGTTCCTGTGTGGGCATATTACAGAATTTGTATCAGGAAGTAACAGAGCACTAAGAGTATCTTGTTCCTGTGTGGGCATATTACAGAATTTGTATCAGGAAGTAACAGAGCACTAAGAGTATCTTGTTCCTGTGTGGGCATATTACAGAATTTGTATCAGGAAGTAACAGAGCACTAAGAGTATCTTGCTCCTCTGTGGGCATATTAAGGAATTTGTATCAGGAAGTAACAGAGCACCAAGAGTATCTTGTTCCTGTGTGGGCATATTAAGGAATTTGTATCAGGAAGTAACAGAGCACCAAGAGTATCTTGTTCCTGTGTGGGCATATTACAGAATTTGTATCAGGAAGTAACAGAGCACTAAGAGTATCTTGTTCCTGTGTGGGCATATTACAGAATTTGTATCAGGAAGTAACAGAGCACTAAGAGTATCTTGTTCCTGTGTGGGCATATTACAGAATTTGTATAAGGAAGTAACAGAGCACTAAGAGTATCTTGTTCCTGTGTGGGCATATTACAGAATTTGTATCAGGAAGTAACAGAGCACTAAGAGTATCTTGCTCCTCTGTGGGCATATTAAGGAATTTGTATCAGGAAGTTATAGAGCACCAAGAGAAATCTTGTTCCTGTGTGAGCAAATTAGAGAATTTAAATCAGGAAGTAACAGAGCACTGAGTATCTTGTTACTGTGTGAGCATATTACAGAATTTGTATCAGGAAGTAACAGAGCACCAAGAGTATCTTGTTCCTGTGTGAGCATATTACAGTATTTGTATCCGGAAGTAACAGAGCACTGAGTATCTTGTTACTGTGTGAGCATATTACAGAATTTGTATCAGGAAGTAACAGAGCACTAAGAGTATCTTGTTACTGTGTGAGCATATTACAGTATTTGTATCCGGAAGTAACAGAGCACTAAGAGTATCTTGTTCCTGAATGGGCATATTACAGAATTTGTATCAGGAAGAAACAGAGCACCAAGAGTATCTTGTTCCTGTGTGAGCATATTAGAGAATTTGTATCAGGAAGTAACACAGCACAACGGGTATCTTGTTCCTATGTGAGCATTTTACAGAATTGGAGTCAGGAAGTAACAAAAGCACCAAGAGCATCTTGTTCCTGTATGAACATATTACAGAATTTGTATCAGGAAGTAACAAAACACCAAGAGTATCTTGTTCCTGTGTGGGCATATTACAGAATTTGTATCAGGAAGTAACAGAGCACCAAGTGTATCTTGTTCCTGTGTGGGCATATTACAGAATTTGTATAAGAAAGCAACAGAGCACTAAGAGTATCTTGTTCCTGTATGGGCATATTACAGAATTTGTATAAGAAAGTACAGAGCACTAAGAGTATCTTGTTCCTGTGTGGGCATATTACAGAATTTGTATAAGGAAGTAACAGAGCACTAAGAGTATCTTGTTCCTGTGTGGACATATTACAGAATTTGTATAAGGAAGTAACAGAGCACTAAGAGTATCTTGTTCCTGTGTGGGCATATTACAGAATTTGTATCAGGGAGTAACAGAGCACTAAGAGTATCTTGTTCCTTTGTGGGCATATTACAGAATTTGTATAAGAAAGTAACAGAGCACTAAGAGTATCTTGTTCCTGTGTGGGCATATTATAGAATTTGTATAAGGAAGCAACAGAGCACTAACAGTATCTTGTTCCTATTAGGCATATTACAGAATTTGTACCATGAAGTAACAGAGCACTAAGAGTATCTTGTTCCGGTGTGGGCATATTACAGAATTTGAATAAGGAAGTAACAGAGCACTAAGAGTATCTTGTTCCTGTGTTGGCACATAATAGAATTTGTATAAGGAAGCAACAGAGCACTAACACTATCTTGTTCCTATTAGGCATATTACAGAATTTGTATCATGAAGTAACAGAGCACTAAGAGTATCTTGTTCCTGTGTGGCCATATTACAGAATTTGTATAAGGAAGTAACAGAGCACTAAGAGTATCTTGTTCCTGTGTGGGCATATTACAGAATTTGTATAAGGAAGTAACAGAGCACTAAGAGTATCTTGTTCCTGTGTGAGCATATTACAGAATTTGTATAAGGAAGTAACAGAGCACTAAGAGTATCTTGCTCCTGTGTGGCCATATTACAGAATTTGTATAAGGAAGTAACAGAGCACTAAGAGTATCTTGTTCCTTTGGCCATATTACAGAATTTGTATAAGGAAGTAATAGAGCACTAAGAGTATCTTCTTCCTCTGTGGCCATATTACAGAATTTGTATAAGGAAGTAACAGAGCACTAAGAGTATCTTGTTCCTTTGGCCATATTACAGAATTTGTATAAGGAAGTAACAGAGCACCAAGAGTATCTTGTTCCTGTGTGGGCATATTACAGAATTTGCATCAAGAAGTAACAGAGCACTAAGAGTATCTTGTTCCTGTGTGGGCATATTACAGAATTTGTATCAAGAAGTAACAGAGCACTAAGAGTATCTTGTTCCTGTATGGGCATATTACAGAATTTGCATCAAGAAGTAACAGAGCACTAAGAGTATCTTGTTCCTGTGTGGGCATATTACAGAATTTGTATCAGGAAGTAACAGAGCACCAAGGGTATCTTGTTCCTGTGTGGGCATATTACAGAATTTGTATCAGGAAGTAACAGAGCACTAAGAGTATCTTGTTCCTGTGTGGGCATATTACAGAATTTGTATCAGGAAGTAACAGAGCACCAAGAGTATCTTGTTCCTGTGTGGGCATATTACAGAATTTGCATCAAGAAGTAACAGAGCACTAAGAGTATCTTGTTTCTGTGTGGGCATATTACAGAATTTGTATAAGGAAGTAACAGAGCACTAAGAGTATCTTGTTCCTGTGTGGGCATATTACAGAATTTGTATCATGAAGTAACAGAGCACTATGAGTATCTTGCCCCTCTGTGGGCATATTACAGAATTTGTATCAGGAAGTAACAGAGCACTAAGAGTATCTTTTTCCTGTGTGAGCATATTACAGAATTTGTATCATGAAGTAACAGAGCACTAAGAGTGTCTTGTTACTGTGTGGGCATATTACACAATTTGTATCATGAAGTAAAAAGCACTAAGAGTATCTTCTTCCTGTGTGGGCATTTTAGTGAATTTGTATCAGGAAGTCATAGAGCACTAAGAGTGTCTTGTTACTGTGTGGGCATATTACACAATTTGTATCATGAAGTAACAGAGCACTAAGAGTGTCTTGTTACTGTGTGGGCATATTACACAATTTGTATCATGAAGTAAAAAGCACTAAGAGTATCTTGTTCCTGTGTGAGCATATTAGAGAATTTGTATCAGGAAGTAAGAGAGCACCAAGAGTATCTTGTTCCTGTGTGGGCATATTAGAGAATTTGTATCAGAAAGTAACAGAGAACCAAGAGTATCTTGTTCCTGTGTGGGCATATTAGAGAATTTGTATCAGGAAGTAACAGAGCACCAAGAGTATCTTGTTCCTGTGTGAGCATATTAGAGAATTTGTATCAGGAAGTAACAGAGCACCAAGAGTATCTTGTTCCTGTGTGGGCATATTACAGAATTTGTAACAGGAAGTAACAGAGCACCAAAGGTATCTTGTTCCTGTGTGAGCATATTACAGAATTTGTATCAGGAAGTAACAGAGCACCAAGAGTATCTTGTTCCTGTGTGAGCATATTACAGAATTTGTATCAGGAGGTAACAGAGCACCAAGAGTATCTTGTTCCTGTGTAAGCATATTAGAGAATTTGTATCAGGAAGTAACAGAGCACCAAGAGTATCTTGTTCCTGTGTGAGCATATTAAAGAATTTGTATCACGAAGTAACAGAGCACCAAGAGTATCTTGTTCCTATTAGGCATATTACAGAATTTGTATCAGGAAGTAACAGAGCACCACGGGTATCTTGTTCCTGTGTGAGCATATTACAGAATTGGAGTCAGGAAGTGACAAATCACCAAGAGCATCTTGTTCCTGTGTGAACATATTACAGAATTTGTATCAGGAAGTAACAAAGCACCAAGAGTATCTTGTTCTTGTGTGGGCATATTACAGCATTTGTATCAGGAAGTAACAAAGCACTAAGAGTATCTTGTTCCTGTGTGGGCATATTACAGAATTTGTATCAGGAAGTAACAGAGCACCAAGAGTATCTTGTTCCTTTGTGGGCATATTACAGAATTTGTATAAGGAAGTAACAGAGCACTAAGAGTATCTTGTTCCTGTGTGGGCATATTACAGAATTTGTATAAGGAAGCAACAGAGCACTAAGAGTATCTTGTTCCTGTGTGGGCATATTACAGAATTTGCATCAAGAAGTAACAGAGCACTAAGAGTATCTTGTTCCTGTGTGGGCATATTACAGAATTTGAATAAGGAAGTAACAGAGCACTAAGAGTATCTTGTTCCTGTGTGGGCATATTACAGAATTTGTATCAGGAAGTAACAGAGCACTAAGAGTATCTTGTTCCTGTGTGGGCATATTACAGAATTTGAATAAGGAAGTAACAGAGCACTAAGAGTATCTTGCTCCTCTGTGGGCATATTAAGGAATTTGTATCAGGAAGTTATAGAGCACCAAGAGAAATCTTGTTCCTGTGTGAGCAAATTAGAGAATTTAAATCAGAAAGTAACAGAGCACTGAGTATCTTGTTACTGTGTGAGCATATTACAGAATTTGTATCAGGAAGTAACAGAGCACCAAGAGTATCTTGTTCCTGTGTGAGCATATTACAGAATTTGTATCAGGAAGTAACAGAGCACTAAGAGTATCTTGTTACTGTGTGAGCATATTACAGTATTTGTATCAGGAAGTAACAGAGCACTAAGAGTATCTTGTTCCTGAATGGGCATATTACAGAATTTGTATCAGGAAGAAACAGAGCACCAAGAGTATCTTGTTCCTGTGTGAGCATATTAAAGAATTTGTATCAGGAAGTAACACAGCACCACGGGTATCTTGTTCCTGTGTGAGCATATTACAGAATTTGTATCAGGAAGTAACAAAGCACCAAGAGCATCTTGTTCCTGTATGAACATATTACAGAATTTGTATCAGGAAGTAACAAAACACCAAGAGTATCTTGTTCCTGTGTGGGCATATTACAGAATTTGTATCAGGAAGTAACAGAGCACCAAGTGTATCTTGTTCCTGTGTGGGCATATAACAGAATGTGTATCAGGAAGTAACAGAGCACTAAGAGTATCTTGTTCCTGTGTGGGCATATTACAGAATTTGTATAAGAAAGCAACAGAGCACTAAGAGTATCTTGTTCCTGTATGGGCATATTACAGAATTTGTATAAGAAAGTACAGAGCACTAAGAGTATCTTGTTCCTGTGTGGGCATATTACAGAATTTGTATAAGGAAGTAACAGAGCACTAAGAGTATCTTGTTCCTGTGTGGACATATTACAGAATTTGTATAAGGAAGTAACAGAGCACTAAGATTATCTTGTTCCTGTGTGGGCATATTACAGAATTTTTATCAGGGAGTAACAGAGCACTAAGAGTATCTTGTTCCTTTGTGGGCATATTACAGAATTTGTATAAGAAAGTAACAGAGCACTAAGAGTATCTTGTTCCTGTGTTGGCACATTATAGAATTTGTATAAGGAAGCAACAGAGCACTAACACTATCTTGTTCCTATTAGGCATATTACAGAATTTGTATCATGAAGTAACAGAGCACTAAGAGTATCTTGTTCCTGTGTGGCCATATTACAGAATTTGTATAAGGAAGTAACAGAGCACTAAGAGTATCTTGTTCCTGTGTGGGCATATTACAGAATTTGTATAAGGAAGTAACAGAGCACTAAGAGTATCTTGTTCCTGTGTGAGCATATTACAGAATTTGTATAAGGAAGTAACAGAGCACTAAGAGTATCTTGTTCCTGTGTGGCCATATTACAGAATTTGTATAAGGAAGTAACAGAGCACTAAGAGTATCTTGTTCCTTTGGCCATATTACAGAATTTGTATAAGGAAGTAATAGAGCACTAAGAGTATCTTCTACCTCTGTGGCCATATTACAGAATTTGTATAAGGAAGTAACAGAGCACTAAGAGTATCTTGTTCCTTTGGCCATATTACAGAATTTGTATAAGGAAGTAACAGAGCACAAAGAGTATCTTGTTCCGGGGTGGGCATATTACAGAATTTGTATCAGGAAGTAACAGAGCACAAAGAGTATCTTGTTCCGGGGTGGGCATATTACAGAATTTGTATCAGGAAGTAACAGAGCACAAAGAGTATCTTGTTCCGGGGTGGGCGTATTAAAGAATTTGTATCAGGAAGTAACAGAGCACTAAGAGTATCTTGTTCCTGCGTGAGCATATTATAGAATTTTAATCAGGAAGTAACAGAGCACTAAGAGTATCTTGTTCCTGTGTGAGCATATTACAGAATTCGTATCAGGAAGTAACAGAGCACTAAGAGTATCTTGTTCCTGTGTGAACATATTACAGAATTATTATCAGGAAGTAACAGAGCAGTAAGGGTATCTTGTTACAGTGTGGTCGTATTACAGAATTTGTATCAGGAAGTAACAGAGCACTAAGAGTATCTTGTTCCTGTGTGAGCATATTATAGAATTTGTATAAGAAAGTAACAGTGCACCAAGAGTATCTTGTTCCTGTGTGCGCATATTAGAGAATTTGTATCAGAAAGTAACAGTGCACCAAGAGTATCTTGTTCCTGTGTGGGCATATTAGAGAATTTGTATCACGAAGTAACAGAGCACCAAGAGTATCTTGTTCCTGTGTGCGCATATTAGAGAATTTCTATAAGAAAGTAACAGTGCACCAAGAGTATCTTGTTCCTGTGTGCGCATATTAGAGAATTTGTATCAGAAAGTAACAGTGCACCAAGAGTATCTTGTTCCTGTGTGAGCATATTAGAGAATTTTTATCAGGAAGTAACAGAGCACCAAGAGTATCTTGTTCCTGTGTGCGCATATTAGAGAATTTGTATAAGAAAGTAACAGAGCACCAAGAGTATCTTGTTCCTGTGTGCGCATATTAGAGGATTTGTATCAGAAAGTAACAGTGCACTAAGAGTATCTTGTTCCTGTGTGAGCATATTAGAGAGTTTGTATCAGGAAGTAACAGAGCACCAAGAGTATCTTGTTCCTGTGTGCGCATATTAGAGGATTTGTATCAGAAAGTAACAGTGCACTAAGAGTATCTTGTTCCTGTGTGAGCATATTAGAGAGTTTGTATCAGGAAGTAAGAGAGCACCAAGAGTATCTTGTTACTGTGTCGGCATATTAGAGAATTTGTATCAGGAAGTAACAGAGCACCAAGAGTATCCTGTTATTGTGTGAGCATATTAGAGAATTTGTATCAGAAAGTAACAGAGCACTAAGAGTATCTTGTTCCTGTGTGAGCATATTAGAGAATTTGTATCAGGAAGTAACAGAGCACCAAGAGTATCCTGTTATTGTGTGAGCATATTAGAGAATTTGTATCAGAAAGTAACAGAGCACTAAGAGTATCTTGTTCCTGTGTGGGCATATTAGAGAATTTGTATCAGAAAGTAACAGAGCACCAAGAGTATCTTCTTCCTGTTTGGGCATATTACAGAATTTGAATCAAGAAGTAACAGAGCACCAAGAGTACCTTGTTCCTCTGTGGCCATATTACAGAATTTTAATCAAGAAGTAACTGAGCACCAAGAGTATCTTGTTCCTGTTTGGGCATATTACAGAATTTGTATCAAGAAGTAACAGAGCACCAAGAGTATCCTGTTCCTGTTTGGGCATATTACAGAATTTGAATCAAGAAGTAACAGAGCACCAAGAGTATCGTGCTCCTGTGTGGGCATATTACAGAATTTGAGTCAGGAGGTAACAGAGCACCAAGAGTATCTTCTTCCTGCGTGGGCATATTAGAGAATTTGTATCAGGAAGTAACAGAGCACCAAGAGTATCTTGTTATTGTGTGAGCATATTAGAGAATTTGTATCAGAAAGTAACAGAGCACTAAGAGTAGCTTTTACCTGTGTGGGCATATTAGAGAATTTGTATCAGAAAGTAACAGAGCACCAAGAGTATCTTGTTCCTGTTTGGGCATATTAGAGAATTTGTATCAGAAAGTAACAGAGCACTAAGAGTATCTTGTTCCTGTGTGGGCATATTAGAGAATTTGTATCAGAAAGTAACAGAGCACAAAGAGTATCTTGTTCCTGTTTGGGCACATTACAGAATTTGTATAAGGAAGTAACAGAGCACTAAGAGTATCTTGTTCCTGTGTGAGCATATTACAGAATTTGTATCAGGAAGTAACAGAGCACCAAGAGTATCTTGTTCCTGTGTGGGCATATTACAGAATTTGCATCAAGAAGTAACAGAGCACTAAGAGTATCTTGTTCCTGTTTGGGCATATTACAGAATTTGAATCAAGAAGTAACAGAGCACCAAGAGTATCTTTCTCCTGTTTGGGCATATTACAGAATTTGAATCAAGAAGTAACTGAGCACCAAGAGTATCTTGTTCCTGTTTGGGCATATTACAGAATTTGTATCAAGAAGTAACAGAGCACCAAGAGTATCCTGTTCCTGTTTGGGCATATTACAGAATTTGAATCAAGAAGTAACTGAGCACCAAGAGTATCTTGCTCCTGTGTGGGCATATTACAGAATTTGAGTCAGGAAGTAACAGAGCACCAAGATTATCTTGTTCCTGCGTGGGCATATTACAGAATTTGTATCAGGAAGTAACAGAGCACCAAGAGTATCTTGTTCCTGCATGGGCATAATACAGAATTATTATCAAGAAGTAAAAGAGCACCAAGAGTATGTTGTTCCTGTGTGGTCATATTACAGAATTTGAATCAAGAAGTAACAGAGCACCAAGAGTATCTTGTTCCTGTGTGGGCATATTATAGAAATTGAATCAAGAAGTAACAGAGCACCAAGAGTATCTTGTTCCTGTGTGGGCATATTATAGAATTTGAATCAAGAAGTAACAGAGCACCAAGAGTATCTTGTTCCTGTGTGAGCATATTACAGACAGAATTGGTATCCATAAGTAACAGAGCACTAACAGTATCTTGTTCCTGTGTGAGCATATTACAGAATTTGTATCAGGAAGTAACAGAGCACAAAGAGTATCTTGTTCCTGTGTGGGCATATTAGAGAATTTGTTTCAGGAAGTAACAGAGCACTAAGAGTATCTTGTTCCTGTGTGGGCATACTACCGAATTTGTATCAAGAAGTAACAGAGCACTAAGAGTATCTTGTTCCTGTGTGGGCATATTACAGAATTTGAATCAGAAACTAAAAGAGCACCAAGAATATCTTGTTCCTGTGTGAGCATATAACAGAATTTGTATCAAGAAGTAACAGAGCACCAAGAGTATCTTGTTCTTGTGTGGTCATATTACAGAATTTGTATCAAGAAGTAACAGAGCACCAAGAGTATCTTGTTCTTGTGTGGTCATATTACAGAATTTGTATCAAGAAGTAACAGAGCACCAAGAGTATCTTGTTCTTGTGTGGGCATATTACAGAATTTGAATTAGAAAGTAAAAGAGCACCAAGAGTATCTTGTTCCTGTGCGAGCATATTACAGAATTTGTATCAAGAAGTAACAGAGCACCAATAGCATCTTGTTCCTGTGTGGTCATATTACAAAATTTGTATCAGGAAGTAACAGAGCAGTAAGAGTATCTTGTTCCTGTGTGGGCATATTACAGTATTTGTATCAGAAAGTAACAAAGCACTAAGAGTATCTTGCTGCTATGTGGGCATAGTTGCCTTTTATTTTGGAGCTGTTACTAACATCTACATATGCATGAAGAAGCATGTTTCTGTATGAGGCAGAGCATTTTTCCAAACGTTGTTTTTTGTTCCTAATGTTTTAACCATGTTAAATGCTGTTACAACACATAAATTAGATATTGAAATGACCTTAACAAAAGAAAAAAAAAAAAAAAAAAAAAAAAAATCGCTGTATGTTTGTTTCCACTTAATGAAACAATAGAATTCTAGAGTGGAGAAGCACTTAACAACATTCACTTACAGGAAAAAGTGGAGAACCATTGACGACAACACCTTCAGCAAAACGAACTCGAGATGGGTTAGATTTGAGCTTTGCTTTCTTTGCTGCACTCAGCAATGCAGACTTGCGTGTGGACTGTAACAGAAATAACAAACTTTAAAGTGCACAGGCAGGTGTACACTTACATTCAATTACATCATCTGTAAGTTTATATCTCAACTTGGGGGTTTTCCCTTATCCTGAGTAACTACATTATCTATAGATACTGTACACTTTGGGATATCCATTCTTTTCATTGTGTTCTCGTTGTAACCAAATTTTCAGTTTCAATTTTTTTTTGTTTTTTTAATTATTTTATTTGCACCGGTGCCTGTTAATCCTATGGTCATATTTTGATAAAGAAGAGGTGTTTGTTTTAACTCACCTGTAAAGGCTGGTTCACAATACCCCAGTAACAATAATGGGAATGCACAGCAGAAAATAAGCTTGGCACATTTGGGTTTCATTTCAATCATATTTTTTCACCTGCTTCCAACTCAACAGCCAATGTCAAAATTCAACAGAGTAAGCCTTATCTCAACGCAGATCCATTATATTTCTAATTCCTCCAGTCGTACTAAGCTTTTATTCCTTTAATGCCGTACATTAATGTTGACTATTGTTCTTTGTTAATTTCTACCAGTTCTTTATAGTTATTTCTATTGTTCTTGAGGGGCAGTGCCCAGTTCTGAGTTGCATATAAACAAAGTACACATGGCCCTTTCACTAGAAGAAACATACCTGACTGGATCTACAGATGTCAGGAAGCAAATACAGTTTTGAGTTTTCGGCTTGCAACTAGAGAAAGCTGCAGCGGCTGTTTCATGTCACAACTGCCTACTATCATTTCTACACAGAAGAGAATATGGCACAATATGTATGTAATATGCCATGGCCAGGAAAGACAACAACAAACTTAAAACTTGGCCATTACCAGGGTCCGAGAAAGCTTCTTCTAACATTTGAATGCTTCCATTAAAATACACAAATTACAACATTGTCGTTCTGGTTATTGTTCTCAACCAGCCTTAAGAGGTTGATATAAATGTGAGCATTACAATCTCTGCATTCCTTCGTATCTTACAACTGACAAACTCCGCTTTCTTACCTCAAAAATATGGAGAAGTGTTTGCCGTCAAAGACAAGATATCATGGTTATTCCAAAAAAATTGAGAAATTACTTATTCATAGAGAGGTATCTCATGATCAATTATATAAAAAAAATATATTCTCCCCCAAAAGTGATCTCTCATGTTTATTTATATAAAACAAGCAGGTTCTCTAATTCAGAGATGTCTGTCATGGTTATTTATATAAAACAAGTAGGTTCTCTACTGCAGATATGTCTGTCATGGTTATTTATATAAAACAAGCAGTTTCTCTACCTCAGAGATGTCTGTCATGGTTATTTATATAAAACAAGTAGTTTCTCTACCTCAAATATGTCTGTCATGGTTATTTATATAAAACAAGTAGTTTCTCTACCTCAGATATGTCTGTCATGGTTATTTATATAAAACAAGTAGTTTCCCTACCTCAGATATGTCTATCATGGTTATTTATATAAAACAAGTAGTTTCTCTACCTCAGATATGTCTGTCATGGTTATTTATATAAAACAAGTAGTTTCTCTACCTCAGATATGTCTATCATGGTTATTTATATAAAACAAGTAGGTTCTCTACCTCATATATGTCTGTCATGGCAATATATATAAAACAAGTAGTTTCTCTATCTCATAGATGTCTCATGGTTATATATATATATATATATATATATATATATATAAAACAAGTAGTTTCTTTATCTCAGAGATGTCTCATGGTTATATATATAAAACAAGTAGGTTCTCTAACTCAGAGATGTCTCATGGTTATATATATAAAACAAGTAGTTTCTCTATCTCAGAGGTGTCTCATGGTTATTTATATAAAACAAGCAGGTTCACCATCTCAGAGATTTCTCATGGTTATATATATAAAACAAGTAGTTTCTCTATCTCAGAGATGTCTCTGGTTATTTATATAAAACAAGCAGGTTCTCTATCTCAGATATGTCTGTCATGGTTATTTATACAAAACAAGTAGTTTCTCTACCTCAGAGATGTCTCATGGTTATTTATATAAAACAAGTACTTTCTCTACCTCAGAGATGTCTCATGGTTATATATATAAAACAAGTAGTTTCTCTACCTCAGAGATGTCTCATGGTTATATATATATATATATATATATATATATATATATATATATATAAAACAAGTAGTTTCTCTATCTCAGAGATGTCTCGTGGTTATTTATATAAAACAAGTAGTTTCTCTACCTTAGAGATATCTCATGGTTATATATATAAAACAAGTAGTTTCTCTATCTCAGAGATGTCTCATGGTTATTTATATAAAACAAGCAGGTTCTCTATCTCAGATATGTCTGTCATGGTTATTTATATAAAACAAGTAGTTTCTCTACCTAAGAGATGTCTCAAGGTTATTTATATAAAACAAGTAGTTTCTCTATCTCAGGGATGCCTCATGGTTATTTATATAAAACATGTAGTTTCTCTACCTCAGATATGTCTGTCATGGTTATTTATATAAAACAAGTAGTTTCTCTACCTCAGAGATGTCTGTCATGGTTATTTATATAAAAAAGTAGTTTATCTCAGAGATGTCTATCATGGTTATTATATAAAACAAGTAGTTTCTCTACCTCAGAGATGTCTGTCATTGTTATTTATTTAAACAAGTAGTTTCTCTACCTCAGAGATGTCTGTCATGGTTATTTATATAAAACAAGTAGGTTCTCTACTTCAGATATGTCTGTCATGGTTATATATATAAAACAAGTAGTTTCTCTATCTCAGAGATGTCTCATGGTTATATATATAAAATAAGTAGTTTCACTATCTCAGAGATGTCTCATGGTTATATATATAAAACAAGTAGTTTCTCTATCCCAGAGATGTCCCATGGTTATTTATATAAAACAAGTAGTTTCTCTATCTCAGATATGGCTGTCATGGTTATTTATATAAAACAAGTAGTTTCTCTACCTCAGATATGTCTGTCATGGTTATCTATATAAAACAAGTAGTTTCTCTATCTCAGAGATGTCTCATGGTTACTTATATAATACAAGTAGTTTCTCTATCTCAGAGATGTCTCATGGTTATTTATATAAAACAAGTAGTTTCTATACCTCGGAGATGTCTTATGGTTATTTATATAAAACAAGTAGTTTCTCTATCTCAGAGATGTCTCATGGGTATATATATGTATATATATATGTATATATATATAAAACAAGTAGTTTCACTATCTCAGAGATGTCTCATGGTTAAATATATAAAACAAGTAGTTTCTGTATCTCAGAGATGTGTCATGGTTATTTATATAAAACAAGTAGTTTCTCTACCTCAGATATGTCTGTCATGGTTATCTATATAAAACAAGTAGTTTCTCTATCTCAGAGATGTCCCATGGTAATTTATATAAAACAAGTAGTTTCTCTATCTCAGAGATGTCCCATGGTTATTTATATAAAACAAGTAGTTTCTCTATTTCAGAGATGTCCCATGGTTATTTATATAAAACAAGTAGTTTATCTCAGAGATGTGTCATGGATATTTATATAAAACAAGTAGTTTCTCTATCTCGGAGATGTGTCATGGTTATTTATATAAAACAAGTAGTTTCTCTATCTCAGAGATGTGTCATGGTTATTTATATAAAACAAGTAGTTTCTCTATCTCAGAGATGTCCAATGGTTATTTATATAAAACAAGTAGTTTCTCTATCTCAGAGATGTCCCATGGTTATTTATATAACAAAGTACCTTCTCTATCTCAGAGATGTCCCATCGTTATTTATATAAAACTAGTAGTTTATCTTCAAGATGTGTCATGGTTATTTGTATAAAACAAGTAGTTTCTCTATCTCAGAGATGTGTCATGGTTATTTATATAAAACAAGTAGTTTCTCTATCTCAGAGATGTCTCATGGTTATTTATATAAAACAAGTAGTTTCTCTACCTCAGAGATGTCTCATGGTTATTTATATAAAACAAGTAGTTTATCTCAGAGATGTATCATGGTTATTTATATAAAACAAGTATTTTCTCTATCTCAGAAATGTCTCATGGTTATTTATATAAAACAAGTAGTTTCTCTATCTCAGAGATGAGTCATGGTTATTTATATAAAACAAGTAGTTTCTCTACCTCAGAGATGTCTGTCAGGGTTATTTATATATAACAAATAGTTTCTCTATCTCAGAGATGTCTGTCATGGTTATTTATATATAACAAATAGTTTCTCTACCTCAGAGATGTCTGTCATGGTTATTTATATATAACAAATAGTTTCTCTACCGCAGAGATGTCTGTCATGGTTATTTATATATAACAAATAGTTTCTCTACCTCAGAGATGTCTGTCACGGTTATTTATATAAAACAACTAGTTTCTCTACCTCAGAGATGTCTGTCATGGTTATTTATATATAACAAATAGTTTCTCTACCTCAGAGATGTCCCATGGTTATTTATATAAAACAAGTAGTTTCTCTATCTCAGAGATGTGTCATGGTTATTTATATAAAACAAGTAGTTTCTCTATCTCAGAGATGTCCCATGGTTATTTATATAAAACAAGTAGTTTCTCTATCTCAGAGATGTCCCATGGTTATTTATATAAAACAAGTAGTTTCTCTACCTCAGAGATGTCCCATGGTTATTTATATAACAAAGTACCTTCTCTATCTCAGAGATGTCCCATCGTTATTTATATAAAACTAGTAGTTTATCTTCAAGATGTGTCATGGTTATTTATATAAAACAAGTAGTTTCTCTATCTCAGAGATGTGTCATGGTTATTTATATAAAACAAGTAGTTTCTCTATCTCAGAGATCTCTCATGGTTATTTATATAAAACAAGTAGTTTCTCTACCTCAGAGATGTCTCATGGTTATTTATATAAAACAAGTAGTTTATCTCAGAGATGTATCATGGTTATTTATATAAAACAAGTAGTTTCTCTATCTCAGAAATGTCTCATGGTTATTTATATAAAACAAGTAGTTTCTCTATCTCAGAGAAGAGTCATGGTTATTTATATAAAACAAGTAGTTTCTCTACCTCAGAGATGTCTGTCAGGGTTATTTATATATAACAAATAGTGTCTCCACCTCAGAGATGTCTGTCACGGTTATTTATATATAACAAATAGTTTCTCTATCTCAGAGATGTCTGTCATGGTTATTTATATATAACAAATAGTTTCTCTACCTCAGAGATGTCTGTCATGGTTATTTATATATAACAAATAGTTTCTCTACCGCAGAGATGTCTGTCATGGTTATTTATATATAACAAATAGTTTCTCTACCTCAGAGATGTCTGTCACGGTTATTTATATAAAACAACTAGTTTCTCTACCTCACAGATGTCAGTCATGGTTATTTATATATAACAAATAGTTTCTCTACCTCAGAGATGTCTGTCACGGTTATTTATATAAAACAAGTAGTTTCTCTACCTCAGAAATGTCTGTCACGGTTATTTATATAAAACAAATAGTTTCTCTACCTCAGAGATGTCTGTCATGGTTATTAATTTAAAACAAGTAGTTTCCCTATCTCAGAGATGTCTCATGGTTATTTATATAAAACAAGTAGTTTCTCTAACTCAGAGATGTCTGTCATGGTTATTTATATAAAACAAGTAGTTTCTCTACCTAAAGGATGTCTGTCAAGGTTATTTATATAAAACAAGTAGTTTCTCTACCTCAGAGATGTGTGTCACGGTTATTTATATAACACAAGTAGTTTCTCTACCTCAGAGATGTGTCATGGTTATTTATATAAAACAAGTAGTTTCTCTACCTCAGAGATGTCTGTCATGGTTATTTATATAAAACAAGTAGTTTCTCTACCTCAGCGATGTCTGTCATGGATACTTATATAAATCAAGTAGTTTCTCTACCTCAGAGATGTCTGTCATGGTTATTTATATAAAACAAGTAGTTTCACTACCTCAGCGATGTCTGTCATGGTTCTTTATATAAAACAAATAGTTTCTCTACCTCAGAGATGTCTGTCATGGTTATTTATATAAAACAAATAGTTTCTCTACCTCAGAGATGTCTGTCATGGTTATTTATATAAAACAAGTAGTTTCTCTATCTCAGAGATGTCTCATGGTTATTTATATAAAACAAGTAGTTTCTCTATCTCATAGATGTCTGTCATGGTTATTTATATAAAACAAGTAGTTTCTCTAACTCAGAGATGTCTGTCACGGTTATTTATATAAAACAAGCAGTTTCACTACCTCAGAGATGTCTGTCACGGTTATTTATATAAAACAAGTAGTTTCTCTACCTCAGAGATGTCTGTCGCGGTTATTTATATAAAACAAGTAGTTTCTCTACCTCAGAGATGTCTGTCACGGTTATTTATATAAAACAAGTAGTTTCTCTACCTCAGAGATGTCTGTCACGGTTATTTATATAAAACAAATAGTTTCTCTATCTCAGAGATGTCTGTCATGGTTATTTATATATAACAAATAGTTTCTCTATCTCAGAAATGTCTCATGGTTATTTATATAAAACAAGTAGTTTCTCTATCTCAGAGATGTCTCATGGTTATTTATATAAAACAAGTAGTTTCTCTATCTCATAGATGTCTGTCATGGTTATTTATATAAAACAAGTAGTTTCTCTAACTCAGAGATGTCTGTCACGGTTATTTATATAAAACAAGTAGTTTCTCTACCTCAGAGATGTCTGTCATGGTTATTTATATAAAACAAGTAGTTTCTCTACCTCAGAGATGTCTGTCACGGTTATTTATATAAAACAAGTAGTTTCTCTACCTCAGAGATGTCTGTCATGGTTATTTATATATAACAAATAGTTTCTCTATCTCAGAAATGTCTCATGGTTATTTATATAAAACAAGTAGTTTCTCTATCTCAGAGATGAGTCATGGTTATTTATATAAAACAAGTAGTTTCTCTACCTCAGAGATGTCTGTCATGGTTATTTATATAAAACAAGTAGTTTCTGTACCTCAGAGATGTCTATCATGGTTCTTTATATAAAACAAATAGTTTCTCTACCTCAGATATGTGTGTCATGGTTATTTATATAAAACAATTAGTTTCTCTACCTCAGAGATGTCTCATGGTTATTTATATAAAACAAGTAGTTGCTCTATCTCAGAGATGTCTCATGGTTATTTATATAAAGAAGTAGTTTCTCTATCTCAGAAATGTCTCATGGTTATTTATATAAAACAAGTAGTTTCTCTACCTCAGAGATGTCTCATGGTTATTTATATAAAGAAGTAGTTTCTCTATCTCAGAAATGTCTCATGGTTATTTATATAAAACAAGTAGTTTCTCTATCTCAGAGATTGGTCATGGTTATTTATATAAAACAAGTAGTTTCTCTACCTCAGAGATGTCTCATGATTATTTATATAAAACAAGTAGTTTCTCTATCTCAGAGATGGCTTATGGTTATTTATATAAAACAAGTAGTTTCTCTATCTCAGAGATTTGTGATGGTTATTTATATTAAACAAGTAGTTTGTCTATCTCAGAGATGTGTCATGGTTACATATATAAAACAAGTAGTTTCTCTACCTCAGAGATGTCTCATGGTTGTTTATATAAAACAAGTAGTTTCTCTATCTCAGAGATGTCTCATGGTTATTCATATAAAACAAGTAGTTTGTCTATCTCAGAGATGTCTCATGGTTATTTATATAAAGCAAGTAGTTTCTCTACCTCAGAGATGTCTGTCACGGTTATTTATATAAAACAAGTAGTTTCTCTACCTCAGAGATGTCTGTCACGGTTATTTATATAAAACAAGTAGTTTCTCTACCTCAGAGATGTCTGTCATGGTTATATATATAAAACAAGTAGTTTCTCTAACTCAGAGATGTCTGTCACAGTTATTTATATAAAAAAAGTAGTTTCTCTACCTCAGAGGTGTCTGTCACGGTAATTTATATAAAACAAGTAGTTTCTCTACCTCAGAGATGTCTGTCATGGTTTTCTATATAAAACAAATAGTTTCTCTACCTCAGAGATGACTGTCATGGTTACTTATATAAATCAAGTAGTTTCTGTACCTCAGAAATGTCTGTCACGGTTATTTATATAAAACAAGTAGTTTCTCTACCTCAGAGATGTCTGTCACGGTTATTTATATAATACAAGTAGTTTCTCCACCTCAGAGATGTCTGTCATGGTTATTTATATATAACAAATAGTTTCTCTACCTCAGAGATGTCTGTCACGGTTATTTATATAAAACAAGTAGTTTCTCTACCTCAGAGATGTCTGCCATGGTTATTTATATATAACAAATAGTTTCTCTACCTCAGAGATGTCTGTCACGGTTATTTATATAAAACAACTAGTTTCTCTACCTCAGAGATGTCTGTCATGGTTATTTATATATAACAAATAGTTTCTCTACCTCAGAGATGCCTGTCACGGTTATTTATATAAAACAAATAGTTTCTCTACCTCAGAGATGTCTGTCATGGTCATTAAATTAAAACAAGTAGTTTCTCTATCTCAGAGATATCTCATGGTTATTTATATAAAACATGTAGTTTCTCTACCTCAGAGATGTCTGTCATGGTTATTTATATAAAACAAGTAGTTTCTCTACCTCAGAGATGTCTGTCATGGTTATTTATATAAAACAAGTAGTTTCTCTACCTCAGAGATGTCTGTCATGGTTATTTATATAAAACAAGTAGTTTCTCTACCTCAGCGATGTCCGTCATGGATACTTATATAAATCAAGTAGTTTCTCTACCTCAGAGATGTCTGTCATGGTTATTTATGTAAAACAAGTAGTTTCTCTACCTCAGAGATGTCTCTCATGGTTATTTGTATAAAACAAATAGTTTGTCTACCTCAGAGATGTCTGTCATGGTTATTTATATAAAACAAGTAGTTTCTCTACCTCAGCGATGTCTGTCATGGTTCTTTATATAAAACAAATAGTTTCTCTACCTCAGAGATGTCTGTCATGGTTATTTATATAAAACAAATAGTTTCTCTACCTCAGAGATGTCTGTCATGGTTATTTATATAAAACAAGTAGTTTCTCTATCTCAGAGATGTCTCATGGTTATTTATATAAAAAAAGTAGTTTCTCTATCTCATAGATGTCTGTGATGGTTATTTATATAAAACAAGTAGTCTCTCTACCTCACAGATGTCTCATGGTTATTTATATAAAACAAATAGTTTGTAACTAAGAGATGTCTGTCACGGTTATTTATATAAAACAAATAGTTTCTCTACCTCAGAGATGACTGTCATGGTTACTTATATAAATCAAGTAGTTTCTGTACCTCAGAAATGTCTGTCATGGTTATTTATATAAAACAAGTAGTTTCTCTAACTCAGAGATGTCTGTCACGGTTATTTATATAAAACAGGTAGTTTCTCTACCTCAGAGATGTCTGTCACGGTTATTTATATAAAACAAGTAGTTTCTCTACCTCAGAGATGTCTGTCACGGTTATTTATATAATACAAGTAGTTTCTCTACCTCAGAGATGTCTGTCACGGTTATTTATATAATACAAGTAGTTTCTCTACCTCAGAGATGTCTGTCATGGTTATTTATATATAACAAATAGTTTCTCTACCTCAGAGATGTCTGTCATGGTTATTTATATAATACAAGTAGTTTCTCTACCTCAGAGATGTCTGTCACGGTTATTTATATCAAACAAATAGTTTCTCTACCTCAGAGATGTCTGTCATGGTTATTTATACATAACAAATAGTTTCTCTACCTCAGAGATGTCTGTCATGGTTATTAATTTAAAACAAGTAGTTTCTCTATCTCAGAGATGTCTCATGGTTATTTATATAAAGCAAGTAGTTTCTCTACCTCAGAGATGTCTGTCACGGTTATTTATATAAAACAAGTAGTTTCTCTACCTCAGAGATGTCTGTCACGGTTATTTATATAAAACAAGTAGTTTCTCTACCTCAGAGATGTCTGTCATGGTTATATATATAAAACAAGTAGTTTCTCTAACTCAGAGATGTCTGTCACAGTTATTTATATAAAAAAAGTAGTTTCTCTACCTCAGAGGTGTCTGTCACGGTAATTTATATAAAACAAGTAGTTTCTCTACCTCAGAGATGTCTGTCATGGTTTTTTATATAAAACAAATAGTTTCTCTACCTCAGAGATGACTGTCATGGTTACTTATATAAATCAAGTAGTTTCTGTACCTCAGAGATGTCTGTCATGGTTACTTATATATAACAAATAGTTTCTCTACCTCAGAGATGTCTGTCACGGTTATTTATATAAAACAAATAGTTTCTCTACCTCAGAGATGTCTGTCATGGTTATTTATATATAACAAATAGTTTCTCTACCTCAGAGATGTCTGTCTCGGTTATTTATATAAAACAACTAGTTTCTCTACCTCAGAGATGTCTGTCATGGTTATTTATATATAACAAATAGTTTCTCTACCTCAGAGATGTCTGTCACGGTTACTTATATAAATCAAGTAGTTTCTGTACCTCAGAAATGTCTCATGGTTTTTTATATAAAACAAATAGTTTCTCTAACTCAGAGATATCTGTCATGGTTATTTATATAAAGCAAGTAGTTTCTCTACCTCAGAGATGTCTCATGGTTATTTATATAAAACAAATAGTTTCTCTACCTCAGAGATGTCTGTGGTTATTTATATAAAACAAGCAGGTTCTCTATCTCAGAATTGTCTCATGGTTATTTATATAAAACAAGCAGTTTCTATATCTCAGATATGTCTCATGGTTATTTATATAATACAAGTAGTTTCTCTACCTCAGAGATGTCTCAAGGTTATTTATTTAAAACAAGTAGTTTCTCTATCTCAGAGATGTCTCATGGTTATTTATATAAAACAAGTAGTTTCTCTATCTCAGAGATGTCTCATGGTTTTTTATATAATACAAGTAGTTTCTCTATCTCAGAGATGTCTCATGGTTATTTATATAAAACAAGTAGTTTCTCTACCTCAGAGATGTCTGTCATGGTTATTTATATAAAACAAGTAGTTTCTCTATCTCAGAGATGTCTCATGGTTATTTATATAATACAAGTAGTTTCTCTATCTCAGAGATGTCTCATGGTTATTTATATAAAACAAGTAGTTGCTCTATCTCAGAGATTGGTCATGGTTATTTATATAAAACAAGTAGTTTCTCTATATCAGAAATGTCTCATGGTTATTTATATAAAACAAGTCGTTTGTCTATCTCAGAGATGTGTCATGGTTACTTATATAAAACAAGTAGTTTCTCTACCTCAGAAATGTCTCCTGGTTATCTATATAAAACAAGCAGGTTCTCTATCTCAGAGATGTCTCATTGTTATTTATATAAAACAAGTAGTTTCTCTATCTCAGAGATGTCTCATGGTTATTTATATAAAACAAGTAGTTTCTCTACCTCAGAGATGTCTCATGGTTATTTATATAAAACAAGTAGTTTCTCTACCTCAGAGATGTCTCATGGTTACTTATATAAAACAAGTAGTTTCTCTATCTTAGAGATGTCTCATGGTTATTTATATAAAACAAGTAGTTTCTCTATCTCAGAGATGTCTGTCATGGTTATTTATATAAAACAAATAGTCTCTCTATCTCAGAGATGTCTTATGGTTACTTATATAAAACAAGTAGTTTCTCTACCTCAGAGATGTCCCATGGTTATTTATATAAAACAAGTAGTTTCTCTATCTCAGAGATGTCTGTCATGGTTATTTATATAAAACAAATAGTCTCTCTATCTCAGAGATGTCTTATGGTTACTTATATAAAACAAGTAGTTTCTCTACCTCAGAGTTGTCCCATGGTTATTTATATAAAACAAGTAGTTTCTCTACCTCAGAGATGTCTGTCATGGTTATTTATATAAAACAAGTAGTTTCTCTACCTCAAAGATGTCTGTCATGGTTATTTATACAAAACAAGTAGTTTCTCTACCTCAGATATGTCTGTCATGGTTATTTATACAAAACAAGTAGTTTCTCTACCTCAGAGATGTCTCATGGTTATATATATATATATATATATATATATATAAAACAAGTAGTTTCTCTATCTCAGAGATGTCTCGTGGTTATTTATATAAAACAAGTAGTTTCTCTACCTTAGAGATGTCTCATGGTTATATATATAAAACAAGTAGTTTCTCTATCTCAGAGATGTCTCATGGTTATTTATATAAAACAAGCAGGTTCTCTATCTCAGATATGTCTGTCATGGTTATTTATATAAAACAAGTAGTTTCTCTACCTCAGAGATGTCTCAAGGTTATTTATATAAAACAAGTAGTTTCTCTATCTCAGGGATGCCTCATGGTTATTTATATAAAACATGTAGTTTTTCTACCTCAGATATGTCTGTCATGGTTATTTATATAAAACAAGTAGTTTCTCTACCTCAGAGATGTCTGTCATGGTTATTTATATAAAAAAGTAGTTTATCTCAGAGATGTCTATCATGGTTATTATATAAAACAAGTAGTTTCTCTACCTCAGAGATGTCTGTCATTGTTATTTATTTAAACAAGTAGTTTCTCTACCTCAGAGATGTCTGTCATGGATATTTATATAAAACAAGTAGGTTCTCTACTTCAGATATGTCTGTCATGGTTATATATATAAAACAAGTAGTTTCTCTATCTCAGATATGTCTCAATGTTATATATATATAAAATAAGTAGTTTCACTATCTCAGAGATGTCTCATGGTTATATATATAAAACAAGTAGTTTCTCTATCCCAGAGATGTCCCATGGTTATTTATATAAAACAAGTAGTTTCTCTGTCTCAGATATGGCTGTCATGGTTATTTATATAAAACAAGTAGTTTCTCTACCTCAGATATGTCTGTCATGGTTATCTATATAAAACAAGTAGTTTCTCTATCTCAGAGATGTCTCATGGTTATTAATATAATACAAGTAGTTTCTCTATCTCAGAGATGTCTCATGGTTATTTATATAAAACAAGTAGTTTCTATACCTCGGAGATGTCTTATGGTTATTTATATAAAACAAGTAGTTTCTCTATCTCAGAGATGTCTCATGGGTATATATATGTATATATATATGTATATATATATATATATATATATAAAACAAGTAGTTTCACTATCTCAGAGATGTCTCATGGTTATATATATAAAACAAGTAGGTTCTCTATCTCAGAGATGTCTCATGGTTATATATATAAAACAAGTAGTTTCTCTATCTCAGAGATGTGTCATGGTTATTTATATAAAACAAGTAGTTTCTCTACCTCAGATATGTCTGTCATGGTTATCTATATAAAACAAGTAGTTTCTCTATCTCAGAGATGTCCCATGGTTATTTATATAAAACAAGTAGTTTCTCTATCTCAGAGATGTCCCATGGTTATTTATATAAAACAAGTAGTTTCTCTATCTCAGAGATGTCCCATGGTTATTTATATAAAACAAGTAGTTTATCTCAGAGATGTGTCATGGATATTTATATAAAACAAGTAGTTTCTCTATCTCGGAGATGTGTCATGGTTATTTATATAAAACAAGTAGTTTCTCTATCATAGAGATGTGTCATGGTTATTTATATAAAACAAGTAGTTTCTCTATCTCAGAGATGTCCCATGGTTATTTATATAAAACAAGTAGTTTCTCTATCTCAGCGATGTCCCATGGTTATTTATATAACAAAGTACCTTCTCTATCTCAGAGATGTCCCATCGTTATTTATATAAAACTAGTAGTTTATCTTCAAGATGTGTCATGGTTATTTATATAAAACAAGTAGTTTCTCTATCTCAGAGATGTGTCATGGTTATTTATATAAAACAAGTACTTTCTCTATCTCAGAGATGTCTCATGGTTATTTATATAAAACAAGTAGTTTCTCTACCTCAGAGATGTCTCATGGTTATTTATATAAAACAAGTAGTTTATCTCAGAGATGTATCATGGTTATTTATATAAAACAAGTATTTTCTCTATCTCAGAAATGTCTCATGGTTATTTATATAAAACAAGTAGTTTCTCTATCTCAGAGATGAGTCATGGTTATTTATATAAAACAAGTAGTTTCTCTACCTCAGAGATGTCTGTCAGGGTTATTTATATATAACAAAAAGTTTCTCCACCTCAGAGATGTCTGTCACGGTTATTTATATATAACAAATAGTTTCTCTATCTCAGAGATGTCTGTCATGGTTATTTATATATAACAAATAGTTTCTCTACCTCAGAGATGTCTGTCATGGTTATTTATATATAACAAATAGTTTCTCTACCGCAGAGATGTCTGTCATGGTTATTTATATATAACAAATAGTTTCTATACCTCAGAGATGTCTGTCACGGTTATTTATATAAAACAAGTAGTTTCTCTACCTCAGAGATGTCTGTCACGGCTATTTATATAAAACAAGTAGTTTCTCTACCTCAGAGATGTCTGTCATGGTTATTTATATAAAACAAGTAGTTTCTCTACCTCAGCGATGTCTGTCATGGATACTTATATAAATCAAGTAGTTTCTCTACCTCAGAGATGTCTGTCATGGTTATTTATATAAAACAAGTAGTTTCACTACCTCAGCGATGTCTGTCATGGTTATTTATATAAAACAAGTAGTTTCTCTATCTCAGAGATGTCTCATGGTTATTTATATAAAACAAGTAGTTTCTCTATCTCATAGATGTCTGTCATGGTTATTTATATAAAACAAGTAGTTTCTCTAACTCAGAGATGTCTGTCACGGTTATTTATATAAAACAAGTAGTTTCTCTACCTCAGAGATGTCTGTCACGGTTATTTATATAAAACAAGTAGTTTCTCTACCTCAGAGATGTCTGTCACGGTTATTTACATAAAACAAGTAGTTTCTCTACCTCAGAGATGTCTGTCACTGTTATTTATATAAAACAAGTAGTTTCTCTACCTCAGAGATGTCTGTCACGGTTATTTATATAAAACAAATAGTTTCTCTACCTCAGAGATGTCTGTCATGGTTATTTATATATAACAAATAGTTTCTCTATCTCAGAAATGTGTCATGGTTATTTATATAAAACAAGTAGTTTCTCTATCTCAGAGATGTCTCATGGTTATTTATATAAAACAAGTAGTTTCTCTATCTCATAGATGTCTGTCATGGTTATTTATATAAAACAAGTAGTTTCTCTAACTCAGAGATGTCTGTCACGGTTATTTATATAAAACAAGTAGTTTCTCTACCTCAGAGATGTCTGTCATGGTTATTTATATAAAACAAGTAGTTTCTCTACCTCAGAGATGTCTGTCACGGTTATTTATATAAAACAAGTAGTTTCTCTACCTCAGAGATGTCTGTCATGGTTATTTATATATAACAAATAGTTTCTCTATCTCAGAAATGTCTCATGGTTATTTATATAAAACAAGTAGTTTCTCTATCTCAGAGATGAGTCATGGTTATTTATATAAAACAAGTAGTTTCTCTACCTCAGAGATGTCTGTCATGGTTATTTATATAAAACAAGTAGTTTCTGTACCTCAGAGATGTCTATCATGGTTCTTTATATAAAACAAATAGTTTCTCTACCTCAGATATGTGTGTCATGGTTATTTATATAAAACAATTAGTTTCTCTACCTCAGAGATGTCTCATGGTTATTTATATAAAACAAGTAGTTGCTCTATCTCAGAGATGTCTCATGGTTATTTATATAAAGAAGTAGTTTCTCTATCTCAGAAATGTCTCATGGTTATTTATATAAAACAAGTAGTTTCTCTACCTCAGAGATGTCTCATGGTTATTTATATAAAGAAGTAGTTTCTCTATCTCAGAAATGTCTCATGGTTATTTATATAAAACAAGTAGTTTCTCTATCTCAGAGATTGGTCATGGTTATTTATATAAAACAAGTAGTTTCTCTACCTCAGAGATGTCTCATGATTATTTATATAAAACAAGTAGTTTCTCTATCTCAGAGATGGCTTATGGTTATTTATATAAAACAAGTAGTTTCTCTATCTCAGAGATTTGTGATGGTTATTTATATTAAACAAGTAGTTTGTCTATCTCAGAGATGTGTCATGGTTACATATATAAAACAAGTAGTTTCTCTACCTCAGAGATGTCACATGGTTGTTTATATAAAACAAGTAGTTTCTCTATCTCAGAGATGTCTCATGGTTATTCATATAAAACAAGTAGTTTGTCTATCTCAGAGATGTCTCATGGTTATTTATATAAAGCAAGTAGTTTCTCTACCTCAGAGATGTCTGTCACGGTTATTTATATAAAACAAGTAGTTTCTCTACCTGAGAGATGTCTGTCACGGTTATTTATATAAAACAAGTAGTTTCTCTACCTCAGAGATGTCTGTCATGGTTATATATATAAAACAAGTAGTTTCTCTAACTCAGAGATGTCTGTCACAGTTATTTATATAAAAAAAGTAGTTTCTCTACCTCAGAGGTGTCTGTCACGGTAATTTATATAAAACAAGTAGTTTCTCTACCTCAGAGATGTCTGTCATGGTTTTTTATATAAAACAAATAGTTTCTCTACCTCAGAGATGACTGTCATGGTTACTTATATAAATCAAGTAGTTTCTGTACCTCAGAAATGTCTGTCATGGTTATTTATATAAAACAAGTAGTTTCTTTAACTCAGAGATGTCTGTCACGGTTATTTATATAAAACAAGTAGTTTCTCTACCTCAGAGATGTCTGTCACGGTTATTTATATAAAACAAGTAGTTTCTCTACCTCAGAGATGTCTGTCACGGTTATTTATATAATACAAGTAGTTTCTCCACCTCAGAGATGTCTGTCATGGTTATTTATATATAACAAATAGTTTCTCTACCTCAGAGATGTCTGTCACGGTTATTTATATAAAACAAGTAGTTTCTCTACCTCAGAGATGTCTGCCATGGTTATTTATATATAACAAATAGTTTCTCTACCTCAGAGATGTCTGTCACGGTTATTTATATAAAACAACTAGTTTTTCTACCTCAGAGATGTCTGTCATGGTTATTTATATATAACAAATAGTTTCTCTATCTCAGAGATGTCTGTCATGGTTATTTGTATAAAACAAATAGTTTCTCTAACTCAGAGATGTCTGTCACGGTTATTTATATAAAACAAGTAGTTTCTCTACCTCAGAGATGTCTGTCAGGGTTATTTATATATAACAAATAGTTTCTCCACCTCAGAGATGTCTGTCACGGTTATTTATATATAACAAATAGTTTCTCTAACTCAGAGATATCTGTCATGGTTATTTATATATAACAAATAGTTTCTCTACCTCAGAGATGTCTGTCATGGTTATTTATATATAACAAATAGTTTCTCTACCTCAGAGATGTCTGTCATGGTTATTTATATATAACAAATAGTTTCTCTACCTCAGAGATGTCTGTCACGGTTATTTATATAAAACAACTAGTTTCTCTACCTCAGAGATGTCTGTCATGGTTATTTATATATAACAAATAGTTTCTCTACCTCAGAGATGTCTGTCACGGTTATTTATATAAAACAAATAGTTTCTCTACCTCAGAGATGTCTGTCATGGTCATTAAATTAAAACAAGTAGTTTCTCTATCTCAGAGATATCTCATGGTTATTTATATAAAACATGTAGTTTCTCTACCTCAGAGATGTCTGTCATGGTTATTTATATAAAACAAGTAGTTTCTCTACCTCAGAGATGTCTGTCATGGTTATTTATATAAAACAAGTAGTTTCTCTACCTCAGAAATGTCTGTCATGGTTATTTATATAAAACAAGTAGTTTCTCTACCTCAGCGATGTCTGTCACGGTTATTTATATAAAACAAATAGTTTCTCTACCTCAGAGATGTCTGTCATGGTTATTTATATATAACAAATAGTTTCTCTACCTCAGAGATGTCTGTCATGGTTATGTGTATAAAACAAATAGTTTCTCTAACTCAGAGGTGTCTGTCAGGGTTATTTATATAAAGCAAGTAGTTTCTCTACCTCAGAGATGTCTGTCACGGTTATTTATATCAAACAAGTAGTTTCTCTACCTCAGAGATGTCTATCACGGTTATTTATATAAAACAAGTAGTTTCTCTACCTCCGAGATGTCTGTCACGGTTATTTATATAAAACAATTAGTTTCTCTACCTCAGAGATGTCTGTCATGGTTATTTATATATAACAAATAGTTTCTCCACCTCAGAGATGTCTGTCACGGTTATTTATATATAACAAATAGTTTCTCTACCTCAGAGATGTCTGTCATGGTTATTTATATATAACAAGTAGTTTCTCTACCTCAGAGATGTCTGTATTGGTTATTTATATATAACAAGTAGTTTCTCTACCTCCGAGATGTCTGTCATGGTTATTTATATATAACAAATAGTTTGTCTACCTCAGAGAGGTCTGTCATGGTTATTTATATATAACAAATAGTTTCTCTACCTCAGAGATGTCTGTCACGGTTATTTATATAAAACAAATAGTTTCTCTACCTCAGAGATGTCTGTCATGGTTATTAATATAAAACAAGTAGTTTCTCTATCTCAGAGATGTCTCATGGTTATTTATATAAAACAAGTAGTTTCTCTATCTCATAGATGTCTGTCAGGGTTATTTATATAAAACAAGTAGTTTCTCTAACTCAGAGATGTCTGTCACGGTTATTTATATAAAACAAGTAGTTTCTCTACCTGAGAGATGTCTGTCACGGTTATTTATATAAAACAAGTAGTTTCTCTACCTCAGAGATGTCTGTCACGGTTATTTATATAAAACAAGTAGTTTCTCTACCTCAGAGATGTCTGTAATGGCTATTTATATATAACAAATAGTTTCTCTATCTCAGAAATGTCTCATGGTTATTTATATAAAACAAGTAGTTTCTCTATCTCAGAGATGAGTCATGGTTATTTATATAAAACAAGTAGTTTCTCTAACTCAGAGATGTCTGTCAGGGTTATTTATATATAACAAATAGTTTCTCCACCCCAGAGATGTCTGTCACGGTTATTTATATATAACAAATAGTTTCTCTACCTCAGAGATGTCTGTCATGGTTATTTATATATAACAAATAGTTTCTCTACCTCAGAGATGTCTGTCATGGTTATTTATATATAACAAATAGTTTCTCTACCTCAGAGATGTCTGTCATGGTTATTTATATATAACAAATAGTTTCTCTACCTCAGAGATGTCTGTCACGGTTATTTATATAAAACAACTAGTTTCTCTACCTCAGAGATGTCTGTCATGGTTATTTACATATAACAAATAGTTTCTCTACCTCAGAGATGTCTGTCACGGTTATTTATATAAAACAAGTAGTTTCTCTACCTCAGAGATGTCTGTCACGGTCATTTATATAAAACAAATAGTTTCTCTACCTCAGAGATGTCTGTCATGGTTATTAATTTAAAACAAGTAGTTTCCCTATCTCAGAGATGTCTCATGGTTATTTATATAAAACAAGTAGTTTCTCTAACTCAGAGATGTCTGTCACGGTTACTTATATAAAACAAGTAGTTTCTCTAACTCAGAGATGTCTGTCACGGTTATTTATATAAAACAAGTAGTTTCTCTACCTAAAGGATGTCTGTCATGGTTATTTATATAAAACAAGTAGTTTCTCTACCTCAGAGATGTGTGTCACGGTTATTTATATAACACAAGTAGTTTCTCTACCTCAGAGATGTCTCATGGTTATTTATATAAAACAAGTAATTTCTCTATCTCATAGATGTCTGTCATGGTTATTTGTATAAAACAAGTAGTTTCTCTAACTCAGAGATGTCTGTCACGGTTATTTATATAAAACAAGTAGTTTCTCTAACTCAGAGATGTCTGTCACGGTTATTTATATAAAACAAGTAGTTTCTCTACCTCAGAGATGTCTATCATGGTTCTTTATATAAAACAAATAGTTTCTCTACCTCAGATATGTGTGTCATGGTTATTTATATAAAACAATTAGTTTCTCTACCTCAGAGATGTCTCATGGTTATTTATATAAAACAAGTAGTTGCTCTATCTCAGAGATGTCTCATGGTTATTTATATAAAACAAGTAGTTTCTCTACCTCAGAGATGTCTCATGGTTATTTATATAAAGAAGTAGTTTCTCTATCCCAGAAATGTCTCATGGTTATTTATATAAAACAAGTAGTTTCTCTATCTCAGAGATTGGTCATGGTTATTTATATAAAACAAGTAGTTTCTCTACCTCAGAGATGTCTCATGGTTATTTATATAAAACAAGTAGTTTCTCTATCTCAGAGATGGCTTATGGTTATTTATATAAAACAAGTAGTTTCTCTATCTCAGAGATTTGTGATGGTTATTTATATAAAACAAGTAGTTTCTCTATCTCAGAAATGTCTCATGGTTATTTATATTAAACAAGCAGTTTGTCTATCTCAGAGATGCGTCATGGTTACTTATATAAAACAAGTAGTTTCTCTACCTCAGATATGTGTGTCATGGTTATTTATATAAAACAATTAGTTTCTCTACCTCAGAGATGTCTCATGGTTGTTTATATAAAACAAGTAGTTTCTCTATCTCAGAGATGTCTCATGGTTATTTATATAAAACAAGTAGTTTGTCTATCTCAGAGATGTCTCATGGTTATTTATATAAAGCAAGTAGTTTCTCTACCTCAGAGATGTATGTCACGGTTATTTATATAAAACAAATAGTTTCTCTACCTCAGAGATGTCTGTCATGGTTATTTATATATAACAAATAGTTTCTCTACCTCAGAGATGTCTGTCATGGTTATGTGTATAAAACAAATAGTTTCTCTAACTCAGAGGTGTCTGTCAGGGTTATTTATTTAAAACAAGTAGTTTCTCTACCTCAGAGATGTCTGTCACGGTTATTTATATAAAACAAGTAGTTTCTCTACCTCCGAGATGTCTGTCACGGTTATTTATATAAAACAATTAGTTTCTCTACCTCAGAGATGTCTGTCATGGTTATTTATATATAACAAATAGTTTCTCCACCTCAGAGATGTCTGTCACGGTTATTTATATATAACAAATAGTTTCTCTACCTCAGAGATGTCTGTCATGGTTATTTATATATAACAAGTAGTTTCTCTACCTCAGAGATGTCTGTATTGGTTATTTATATATAACAAGTAGTTTCTCTACCTCAGAGATGTCTGTCATGGTTATTTATATATAACAAATAGTTTGTCTACCTCAGAGAGGTCTGTCATGGTTATTTATATATAACAAATAGTTTCTCTACCTCAGAGATGTCTGTCACGGTTATTTATATAAAACAAATAGTTTCTCTACCTCAGAGATGTCTGTCATGGTTATTAATATAAAACAAGTAGTTTCTCTATCTCAGAGATGTCTCATGGTTATTTATATAAAACAAGTAGTTTCTCTATCTCATAGATGTCTGTCAGGGTTATTTATATAAAACAAGTAGTTTCTCTAACTCAGAGATGTCTGTCACGGTTATTTATATAAAACAAGTAGTTTCTCTACCTCAGAGATGTCTGTAATGGCTATTTATATATAACAAATAGTTTATCTCAGAAATGTCTCATGGTTATTTATATAAAACAAGTAGTTTCTCTATCTCAGAGATGAGTCATGGTTATTTATATAAAACAAGTAGTTTCTCTACCTCAGAGATGTCTGTCATGGTTATTTATATATAACAAATAGTTTCTCTACCTCAGAGATGTCTGTCATGGTTATTTATATAAAACAAATAGTTTCTGTACCTCAGAGATGTCTGTCGTGGTTATTAATTTAAAACAAGTAGTTTCCCTATCTCAGAGATGTCTCATGGTTATTTATATAAAACAAGTAGTTTCTCTAACTCAGAGATGTCTGTCACGGTTACTTATATAAAACAAGTAGTTTCTCTAACTCAGAGATGTCTGTCACGGTTATTTATATAAAACAAGTAGTTTCACTACATAAAGGATGTCTGTCATGGTTATTTATATAAAACAAGTAGTTTCTCTACCTCAGAGATGTCTGTCATGGTTATGTGTATAAAACAAATAGTTTCTCTAACTCAGAGGTGTCTGTCAGGGTTATTTATATAAAGCAAGCAGTTTCTCTACCTCAGAGATGTCTGTCACGGTTATTTATATCAAACAAGTAGTTTCTCTACCTCAGACATGTCTATCACGGTTATTTATATAAAACAAGTAGTTTCTCTACCTCCGAGATGTCTGTCACGGTTATTTATATAAAACAATTAGTTTCTCTACCTCAGAGATGTCTGTCATGGTTATTTATATATAACAAATAGTTTCTCCACCTCAGAGATGTCTGTCACGGTTATTTATATATAACAAATAGTTTCTCTACCTCAGAGATGTCTGTCATGGTTATTTATATATAACAAGTAGTTTCTCTACCTCAGAGATGTCTGTATTGGTTATTTATATATAACAAGTAGTTTCTCTACCTCAGAGATGTCTGTCATGGTTATTTATATATAACAAATAGTTTGTCTACCTCAGAGAGGTCTGTCATGGTTATTTATATATAACAAATAGTTTCTCTACCTCAGAGATGTCTGTCACGGTTATTTATATATAACAAATAGTTTCTCTACCTCAGAGATGTCTGTCATGGTTATTAATATAAAACAAGTAGTTTCTCTATCTCAGAGATGTCTCATGGTTATTTATATAAAACAAGTAGTTTCTCTATCTCATAGATGTCTGTCAGGGTTATTTATATAAAACAAGTAGTTTCTCTAACTCAGAGATGTCTGTCACGGTTATTTATATAAAACAAGTAGTTTCTCTACCTGAGAGATGTCTGTCACGGTTATTTATATAAAACAAGTAGTTTCTCTACCTCAGAGATGTCTGTAATGGCTATTTATATATAACAAATAGTTTCTCTATCTCAGAAATGTCTCATGGTTATTTATATAAAACAAGTAGTTTCTCTATCTCAGAGATGAGTCATGGTTATTTATATAAAACAAGTAGTTTCTCTACCTCAGAGATGTCTGTCAGGGTTATTTATATATAACAAATAGTTTCTCCACCCCAGAGATGTCTGTCACGGTTATTTATATATAACAAATAGTTTCTCTACCTCAGAGATGTCTGTCATGGTTATTTATATATAACAAATAGTTTCTCTACCTCAGAGATGTCTGTCATGGTTATTTATATATAACAAATAGTTTCTCTACCTCAGAGATGTCTGTCATGGTTATTTATATATAACAAATAGTTTCTGTAACTCAGAGATATCTGTCATGGTTATTTATATATAACAAATAGTTTCTCTACCTCAGAGATGTCTGTCATGGTAATTTATATATAACAAATAGTTTCTCTACCTCAGAGATGTCTGTCATGGTTATTTATATATAACAAATAGTTTCTCTACCTCAGAGATGTCTGTCACGGTTATTTATATAAAACAACTAGTTTCTCTACCTCAGAGATGTCTGTCATGGTTATTTATATATAACAAATAGTTTCTCTACCTCAGAGATGTCTGTCATGGTTATTTATATAAAACAAGTAGTTTCTCTACCTCAGAGATGTCTGTCATGGTTATTTATATAAAACAAGTAGTTTCTCTACCTCAGAGATGTCTGTCATGGTTATTTATATAAAACAAGTAGTTTCTCTACCTCAGAGATGTCTGTCAGGGTTATTTATATATAACAAATAGTTTCTCCACCTCAGAGATATCTGTCATGGTTATTTATATATAACAAATAGTTTCTCTACCTCAGAGATGTCTGTCACGGTTACTTAAACAAAACAAGTAGTTTCTCTACCTCAGAGATGTCTGTCACGGTTATTTATATAAAACAAATAGTTTCTCTACCTCAGAGATGTCTGTCATGGTTATTAAATTAAAACAAGTAGTTTCTCTATCTCAGAGATATCTCATGGTTATTTATATAAAACATGTAGTTTCTCTACCTCAGAGATGTCTGTCATGGTTATTTATATAAAACAAGTAGTTTCTCTACCTCAGAGATGTCTGTCATGGTTATTTATATAAAACAAGTAGTTTCTCTACCTCAGAGATGTCTGTCATGGTTATTTATATAAAACAAGTAGTTTCTCTACCTCAGCGATGTCCGTCATGGATACTTATATAAATCAAGTAGTTTCTCTACCTGAGAGATGTCTGTCATGGTTATTTATGTAAAACAAGTAGTTTCTCTACCTCAGAGATGTCTCTCATGGTTATTTGTATAAAACAAATAGTTTGTCTACCTCAGAGATGTCTGTCATGGTTATTTATATAAAACAAGTAGTTTCTCTACCTCAGCGATGTCTGTCATGGTTCTTTATATAAAACAAATAGTTTCTCTACCTCAGAGATGTCTGTCATGGTTATTTATATAAAACAAATAGTTTTTCTACCTCAGAGATGTCTGTCACGGTTATTTATATAAAACAAGTAGTTTCTCTATCTCATAGATGTCTGTCATGGTTATTTATATAAAACAAGTAGTCTCTCTACCTCACAGATGTCTCATGGTTATTTATATAAAACAAATAGTTTCTAACTAAGAGATGTCTGTCACAGTTATTTATATAAAACAAATAGTTTCTGTACCTCAGAAATGTCTGTCATGGTTATTTATATAAAACAAGTAGTTTCTCTAACTCAGAGATGTCTGTCACGGTTATTTATATAAAACAGGTAGTTTCTCTACCTCAGAGATGTCTGTCACGGTTATTTATATAAAACAAGTAGTTTCTCTACCTCAGAGATGTCTGTCACGGTTATTTATATAGTACAAGTAGTTTCTCTACCTCAGAGATGTCTGTCATGGTTATTTATATATAACAAATAGTTTCTCTACCTCAGAGATGTCTGTCACGGTTATTTATATCAAACAAATAGTTTCTCTACCTCAGAGATGTCTGTCATGGTTATTTATACATAACAAATAGTTTCTCTACCTCAGAGATGTCTGTCATGGTTATTAATTTAAAACAAGTAGTTTCTCTATCTCAGAGATGTCTCATGGTTATTTATACAAAACATGTAGTTTCTCTATCTCATAGATGTCTGTCATGGTTATTTATATAAAACAAGTAGTTTCTCTAACTCAGAGATGTCTGTCACGGTTACTTATATAAAACAAGTAGTTTCTCTAACACAGAGATGTCTATCACGGTTATTTATATAAAACAAGTAGTTTCTCTACCTAAAGGATGTCTGTCATGGTTATTTATATAAAACAAGTAGTTTCTCTACCTCAGAGATGTCTGTCACGGTTATTTATATAACACAAGTAGTTTCTCTACCTCAGAGATGTGTCATGGTTATTTATATAAAACAAGTAGTTTCTCTACCTCAGAGATGTCTGTCATGGTTATTTATATAAAACAAGTAGTTTCTCTACCTCAGAGATGTGTCATGGTTATTTATATAAAACAAGTAGTTTCTCTACCTCAGAGATGTCTGTCATGGTTATTTATATAAAACAAGTAGTTTCTCTAACTCAGAGATGTCTGTCACGGTTACTTATATAAAACAAGTAGTTTCTCTAACACAGAGATGTCTATCACGGTTATTTATATAAAACAAGTAGTTTCTCTACCTAAAGGATGTCTGTCATGGTTATTTATATAAAACAAGTAGTTTCTCTACCTCAGAGATGTCTGTCACGGTTATTTATATAACACAAGTAGTTTCTCTACCTCAGAGATGTGTCATGGTTATTTATATAAATCAAGTAGTTTCTCAACCTCAGAGATGTCTGTCATGGTTATTTATATAAAACAAGTAGTTTCTCTACCTCAGAGATGTCTCTCATGGTTATTTGTATAAAACAAATAGTTTCTCTACCTCAGAGATGTCTGTCATGGTTATTTATATAAAACAAGTAGTTTCTCTACCTCAGCGATGTCTGTCATGGTTCTTTATATAAAACAAGTAGTTTCTCTACCTCAGAGATGTCTGTCATGGTTACTTATATATAACAAATAGTTTCTCTACCTCAGAGATGTCTGTCATGGTTATTTATATAAAACAAGTAGTTTCTCTATCTCAGAGATGTCTCATGGTTATTTATATAAAAAAAGTAGTTTCTCTATCTCATAGATGTCTGTCATGGTTATTTATATAAAACAAGTAGTCTCTCTACCTCACAGATGTCTCATGGTTATTTATATAAAACAAATAGTTTGTAACTAAGAGATGTCTGTCACGGTTATTTATATAAAACAAATAGTTTCTCTACCTCAGAGATGACTGTCATGGTTACTTATATAAATCAAGTAGTTTCTGTACCTCAGAAATGTCTGTCATGGTTATTTATATAAAACAAGTAGTTTCTCTAACTCAGAGATGTCTGTCACGGTTATTTATATAAAACAGGTAGTTTCTCTACCTCAGAGATGTCTGTCACGGTTATTTATATAAAACAAGTAGTTTCGCTACCTCAGAGATGTCTGTCACGGTTATTTATATAATACAAGTAGTTTCTCTACCTCAGAGATGTCTGTCACGGTTATTTATATAATACAAGTAGTTTCTCTACCTCAGAGATGTCTGTCATGGTTATTTATATATAACAAATAGTTTCTCTACCTCAGAGATGTCTGTCATGGTTATTTGTATAATACAAGTAGTTTCTCTACCTCAGAGATGTCTGTCACGGTTATTTATATCAAACAAATAGTTTCTCTACCTCAGAGATGTCTGTCATGGTTATTTATACATAACAAATAGTTTCTCTACCTCAGAGATGTCTGTCATGGTTATTAATTTAAAACAAGTAGTTTCTCTATCTCAGAGATGTCTCATGGTTATTTATATAAAACATGTAGTTTCTCTATCTCATAGATGTCTGTCATGGTTATTTATATAAAACAAGTAGTTTCTCTAACTCAGAGATGTCTGTCACGGTTATTTATATAATACAAGTAGTTTCTCTACCTCAGAGATGTCTGTCATGGTTATTTATATATAACAAATAGTTTCTCTACCTCAGAGATGTCTGTCATGGTTATTTATATAATACAAGTAGTTTCTCTACCTCAGAGATGTCTGTCACGGTTATTTATATCAAACAAATAGTTTCTCTACCTCAGAGATGTCTGTCATGGTTATTTATACATAACAAATAGTTTCTCTACCTCAGAGATGTCTGTCATGGTTATTAATTTAAAACAAGTAGTTTCTCTATCTCAGAGATGTCTCATGGTTATTTATATAAAACATGTAGTTTCTCTATCTCATAGATGTCTGTCATGGTTATTTATATAAAACAAGTAGTTTCTCTAACTCAGAGATGTCTGTCACGGTTACTTATATAAAACAAGTAGTTTCTCTAACTCAGAGATGTCTATCACGGTTATTTATATAAAACAAGTAGTTTCTCTACCTAAAGGATGTCTGTCATGGTTATTTATATAAAAAAAGTAGTTTCTCTACCTCAGAGATGTCTGTCACGGTTATTTATATAACACAAGTAGTTTCTCTACCTCAGAAATGTGTCATGGTTATTTATATAAAACAAGTAGTTTCTCTACCTCAGAGATGTCTGTCATGGTTATTTATAAAAACCAAGTAGTTTCTCTACCTCAGGGATGTCTGTCATGGTTATTTATATTAAACAAGTAGTTTGTCTACCTCAGCGATGTCTGTCATGGATACTTATATAAATCAAGTAGTTTCTCAACCTCAGAGATGTCTGTCATGGTTATTTATATAAAACAAGTAGTTTCTCTACCTCAGAGATGTCTCTCATGGTTATTTGTATAAAACAAATAGTTTCTCTACCTCAGAGATGTCTGTCATGGTTATTTATATAAAACAAGTAGTTTCTCTACCTCAGCGATGTCTGTCATGGTTATTTATATAAAACAAATAGTTTCTCTACCTCAGAGATGTCTGTCATGGTTATTTATATAAAACAAGTAGTTTCTCTATCTCAGAGATGTCTCATGGTTATTTATATAAAACAAGTAGTTTCTCTATCGCATAGATGTCTGTCATGGTTATTTATATAAAACAAGTAGTTTCTCTACCTCACAGATGTCTCATGGTTATTTATATAAAACAAATAGTTTCTAACTAAGAGATGTCTGTCACGGTTATTCATATAAAACAAATAGTTTCTAACTAAGAGATGTCTGTCATGGTTACTTATATAAATCAAGTAGTTTCTGTACCTCAGAGATGTCTGTCATGGTTATTTATATAAAACAAGTAGTTTCTCTAACTCAGAGATGTCTGTCACGGTTATTTATATAAAACAAGTAGTTTCACTACCTCAGAGATGTCTGTCACGGTTATTTATATAAAACAAGTAGTTTCTCTACCTCAGAGATGTCTGTCACGGTTATTTATATAATACAAGTAGTTTCTCTACCTCAGAGATGTCTGTCATGGTTATTTATATATAACAAATAGTTTCTCTACCTCAGAGATGTCTGTCACGGTTATTTATATAAAACAAGTAGTTTCTCTACCTCAGAGATGTCTGTCATGGTTACGTATATATAACAAATAGTTTCTCTACCTCAGAGATGTCTGTCACGGTTATTTATATAAAACAAATAGTTTCTCTACCTCAGAGATGTCTGTCATGGTTATTTATATATAACAAATAGTTTCTCTACCTCAGAGATGTCTGTCTCGGTTATTTATATAAAACAACTAGTTTCTCTACCTCAGAGATGTCTGTCATGGTTATTTATATATAACAAATAGTTTCTCTACCTCAGAGATGTCTGTCACGGTTACTTATATAAATCAAGTAGTTTCTGTACCTCAGAAATGTCTCATGGTTTTTTATATAAAACAAATAGTTTCTCTAACTCAGAGATATCTGTCATGGTTATTTATATAAAGCAAGTAGTTTCTCTACCTCAGAGATGTCTCATGGTTATTTATATAAAACAAATAGTTTCTCTACCTCAGAGATGTCTGTGGTTATTTATATAAAACAAGCAGGTTCTCTATCTCAGAATTGTCTCATGGTTATTTATATAAAACAAGCAGTTTCTATATCTCAGATATGTCTCATGGTTATTTATATAATACAAGTAGTTTCTCTACCTCAGAGATGTCTCAAGGTTATTTATTTAAAACAAGTAGTTTCTCTATCTCAGAGATGTCTCATGGTTATTTATATAAAACAAGTAGTTTCTCTATCTCAGAGATGTCTCATGGTTTTTTATATAATGCAAGTAGTTTCTCTATCTCAGAGATGTCTCATGGTTATTTATATAAAACAAGTAGTTTCTCTACCTCAGAGATGTCTGTCATGGTTATTTATATAAAACAAGTAGTTTCTCTATCTCAGAGATGTCTCATGGTTATTTATATAATACAAGTAGTTTCTCTATCTCAGAGATGTCTCATGGTTATTTATATAAAACAAGTAGTTGCTCTATCTCAGAGATTGGTCATGGTTATTTATATAAAACAAGTAGTTTCTCTATATCAGAAATGTCTCATGGTTATTTATATAAAACAAGTCGTTTGTCAATCTCAGAGATGTGTCATGGTTACTTATATAAAACAAGTAGTTTCTCTACCTCAGAAATGTCTCCTGGTTATCTATATAAAACAAGTAGGTTCTCTATGTCAGAGATGTCTCATTGTTATTTATATAAAACAAGTAGTTTCTCTATCTCAGAGATGTCTCATGGTTATTTATATAAAACAAGTAGTTTCTCTACCTCAGAGATGTCTCATGGTTATTTATATAAAACAAGTAGTTTCTCTACCTCAGAGATGTCTCATGGTTACTTATATAAAACAAGTAGTTTCTCTATCTTAGAGATGTCTCATGGTTATTTATATAAAACAAGTAGTTTCTCTATCTCAGAGATGTCTGTCATGGTTATTTATATAAAACAAATAGTCTCTCTATCTCAGAGATGTCTTATGGTTACTTATATAAAACAAGTAGTTTCTCTACCTCAGAGATGTCCCATGGTTATTTATATAAAACAAGTAGTTTCTCTATCTCAGAGAAGTCTGTCATGGTTATTTATATAAAACAAATAGTCTCTCTATCTCAGAGATGTCTTATGGTTACTTATATAAAACAAGTAGTTTCTCTACCTCAGAGATGTCCCATGGTTATTTATATAAAACAAGTAGTTTCTCTACCTCAGAGATGTCTGTCATGGTTATTTATATAAAACAAGTAGTTTCTCTACCTCAGAGATGTCTGTCATGGTTATTTATACAAAACAAGTAGTTTCTCTACCTTTAGATATGTCTGTCATGGTTATTTATACAAAACAAGTAGTTTCTCTACCTCAGAGATGTCTCATGGTTATTTATATAAAACAAGTACTTTCTCTACCTCAGAGATGTCTCATGGTTATATATATAAAACAAGTAGTTTCTCTACCTCAGAGATGTCTCATGGTTATATATATATAAAACAAGTAGTTTCTCTATCTCAGAGATGTCTCATGGTTATTTATATAAAACAAGCAGGTTCTCTATCTCAGATATGTCTGTCATGGTTATTTATATAAAACAAGTAGTTTCTCTACCTCAGAGATGTCTCAAGGTTATTTATATAAAACAAGTAGTTTCTCTATCTCAGGGATGCCTCATGGTTATTTATATAAAACATGTAGTTTCTCTACCTCAGATATGTCTGTCATGGTTATTTATATAAAACAAGTAGTTTCTCTACCTCAGAGATGTCTGTCATGGTTATTTATATAAAAAAGTAGTTTATCTCAGAGATGTCTATCATGGTTATTATATAAAACAAGTAGTTTCTCTACCTCAGAGATGTCTGTCATTGTTATTTATTTAAACAAGTAGTTTCTCTACCTCAGAGATGTCTGTCATGGTTATTTATATAAAACAAGTAGGTTCTCTACTTCAGATATGTCTGTCATGGTTATATATATAAAACAAGTAGTTTCTCTATCTCAGATATGTCTCATGGTTATATATATAAAATAAGTAGTTTCACTATCTCAGAGATGTCTCATGGTTATATATATAAAACAAGTAGTTTCTCTATCCCAGAGATGTCCCATGGTTATTTATATAAAACAAGTAGTTTCTCTATCTCAGATATGGCTGTCATGGTTATTTATATAAAACAAGAAGTTTCTCTACCTCAGATATGTCTGTCATGGTTATCTATATAAAACAAGTAGTTTCTCTATCTCAGAGATGTCTCATGGTTATTAATATAATACAAGTAGTTTCTCTATCTCAGAGATGTCTCATGGTTATTTATATAAAACAGGTAGTTTCTATACCTCGGAGATGTCTTATGGTTATTTATATAAAACAAGTAGTTTCTCTATCTCAGAGATGTCTCATGGGTATATATATGTATATATATATATATAAAACAAGTAGTTTCACTATCTCAGAGATGTCTCATGGTTATATATATAAAACAAGTAGGTTCTCTATCTCAGAGATGTCTCATGGTTATATATATAAAACAAGTAGTTTCTCTATCTCAGAGATGTGTCATGGTTATTTATATAAAACAAGTAGTTTCTCTACCTCAGATATGTCTGTCATGGTTATCTATATAAAACAAGTAGTTTCTCTATCTCAGAGATGTCCCATGGTTATTTATATAAAACAAGTAGTTTCTCTATCTCAGAGATGTCCCATGGTTATTTATATAAAACAAGTAGTTTCTCTATCTCAGAGATGTCCCATGGTTATTTATATAAAACAAGTAGTTTATCTCAGAGATGTCTGTCATGGTTATTTATACATAACAAATAGTTTCTCTACCTCAGAGATGTCTGTCATGGTTATTAATTTAAAACAAGTAGTTTCTCTATCTCAGAGATGTCTCATGGTTATTTATATAAAACATGTAGTTTCTCTATCTCATAGATGTCTGTCATGGTTATTTATATAAAACAAGTAGTTTCTCTAACTCAGAGATGTCTGTCACGGTTACTTATAGAAAACAAGTAGTTTCTCTAACTCAGAGATGTCTATCACGGTTATTTATATAAAACAAGTAGTTTCTCTACCTAAAGGATGTCTGTCATGGTTATTTATATAAAAAAAGTAGTTTCTCTACCTCAGAGATGTCTGTCACGGTTATTTATATAACACAAGTAGTTTCTCTACCTCAGAGATGTGTCATGGTTATTTATATAAAACAAGTAGTTTCTCTACCTCAGAGATGTCTGTCATGGTTATTTATATAAAACAAGTAGTTTCTCTACCTCAGGGATGTCTGTCATGGTTATTTATATAAAACAAGTAGTTTGTCTACCTCAGCGATGTCTGTCATGGATACTTATATAAATCAAGTAGTTTCTCAACCTCAGAGATGTCTGTCATGGTTATTTATATAAAACAAGTAGTTTCTCTACCTCAGAGATGTCTCTCATGGTTATTTGTATAAAACAAATAGTTTCTCTACCTCAGAGATGTCTGTCATGGTTATTTATATAAAACAATTAGTTTCTCTACCTCAGCGATGTCTGTCATGGTTATTTATATAAAACAAATAGTTTCTCTACCTCAGAGATGTCTGTCATGGTTATTTATATAAAACAAGTAGTTTCTCTATCTCAGAGATGTCTCATGGTTATTTATATAAAACAAGTAGTTTCTCTATCTCATAGATGTCTGTCATGGTTATTTATATAAAACAAGTAGTTTCTCTACCTCACAGATGTCTCATGGTTATTTATATAAAACAAATAGTTTCTAACTAAGAGATGTCTGTCACGGTTATTCATATAAAACAAATAGTTTCTAACTAAGAGATGTCTGTCATGGTTACTTATATAAATCAAGTAGTTTCTGTACCTCAGAGATGTCTGTCATGGTTATTTATATAAAACAAGTAGTTTCTCTAACTCAGAGATGTCTGTCACGGTTATTTATATAAAACAAGTAGTTTCACTACCTCAGAGATGTCTGTCACGGTTATTTATATAAAACAAGTAGTTTCTCTACCTCAGAGATGTCTGTCACGGTTATTTATATAATACAAGTAGTTTCTCTACCTCAGAGATGTCTGTCATGGTTATTTATATATAACAAATAGTTTCTCTACCTCAGAGATGTCTGTCACGGTTATTTATATAAAACAAGTAGTTTCTCTACCTCAGAGATGTCTGTCATGGTTACTTATATATAACAAATAGTTTCTCTACCTCAGAGATGTCTGTCACGGTTATTTATATAATACAAATAGTTTCTCTACCTCAGAGATGTCTGTCATGGTTATTTATATATAACAAATAGTTTCTCTACCTCAGAGATGTCTGTCTCGGTTATTTATATAAAACAACTAGTTTCTCTACCTCAGAGATGTCTGTCATGGTTATTTATATATAACAAATAGTTTCTCTACCTCAGAGATGTCTGTCACGGTTACTTATATAAATCAAGTAGTTTCTGTACCTCAGAAATGTCTCATTGTTTTTTATATAAAACAAATAGTTTCTCTAACTCAGAGATATCTGTCATGGTTATTTATATAAAGCAAGTAGTTTCTCTACCTCAAAGATGTCTCATGGTTATTTATATAAAACAAATAGTTTCTCTACCTCAGAGATGTCTGTGGTTATTTATATAAAACAAGCAGGTTCTCTATCTCAGAATTGTCTCATGGTTATTTATATAAAACAAGCAGTTTCTATATCTCAGATATGTCTCATGGTTATTTATATAATACAAGTAGTTTCTCTACCTCAGAGATGTCTCAAGGTTATTTATTTAAAACAAGTAGTTTCTCTATCTCAGAGATGTCTCATGGTTATTTATATAAAACAAGTAGTTTCTCTATCTCAGAGATGTCTCATGGTTTTTTATATAATACAAGTAGTTTATCTATCTCAGAGATGTCTCATGGTTATTTATATAAAACAAGTAGTTTCTCTACCTCAGAGATGTCTGTCATGGTTATTTATATAAAACAAGTAGTTTCTCTATCTCAGAGATGTCTCATGGTTATTTATATAATACAAGTAGTTTCTCTATCTCAGAGATGTCTCATGGTTATTTATATAAAACAAGTAGTTGCTCTATCTCAGAGATTGGTCATGGTTATTTATATAAAACAAGTAGTTTCTCTATATCAGAAATGTCTCATGGTTATTTATATAAAACAAGTCGTTTGTCTATCTCAGAGATGTGTCATGGTTACTTATATAAAACAAGTAGTTTCTCTACCTCAGAAATGTCTCCTGGTTATCTATATAAAACAAGCAGGTTCTCTATCTCAGAGATGTCTCATTGTTATTTATATAAAACAAGTAGTTTCTCTATCTCAGAGATGTCTCATGGTTATTTATATAAAACAAGTAGTTTCTCTACCTCAGAGATGTCTCATGGTTATTTATATAAAACAAGTAGTTTCTCTACCTCAGAGATGTCTCATGGTTACTTATAAAAAACAAGTAGTTTCTCTATCTTAGAGATGTCTCATGGTTATTTATATAAAACAAGTAGTTTCTCTATCTCAGAGATGTCTGTCATGGTTATTTATATAAAACAAATAGTCTCTCTATCTCAGAGATGTCTTATGGCTACTTATATAAAACAAGTAGTTTCTCTACCTCAGAGATGTCCCATGGTTATTTATATAAAACAAGTACTTTCTCTATCTCAGAGATGTCTGTCATGGTTATTTATATAAAACAAATAGTCTCTCTATCTCAGAGATGTCTTATGGTTACTTATATAAAACAAGTAGTTTCTCTACCTCAGAGATGTCCCATGGTTATTTATATATGCAAGTAGTTTCTCTACCTCAGAGATGTCTGTCATGGTTATTTATATAAAACAAGTAGTTTCTCTATCTCAGAGATGTCTCATGGTTATCTATATAAAACAAGTAGTTTCTCTATCTCAGAGATGTCTCATGGTTATTAATATAATACAAGTAGTTTCTCTATCTCAGAGATGTCTCATGGTTATTTATATAAAACAAGTAGTTTCTATACCTCGGAGATGTCTTATGGTTATTTATATAAAACAAGTAGTTTCTCTATCTCAGAGATGTCTCATGGGTATATATATGTATATATATATATATATATATATATATATATATATATAAAACAAGTAGTTTCACTATCTCAGAGATGTCTCATGGTTATATATATAAAACAAGTAGGTTCTCTATCTCAGAGATGTCTCATGGTTATATATATAAAACAAGTAGTTTCTCTATCTCAGAGATGTGTCATGGTTATTTATATAAAACAAGTAGTTTCTCTACCTCAGATATGTCTGTCATGGTTATCTATATAAAACAAGTAGTTTCTCTATCTCAGAGATGTCCCATGGTTATTTATATAAAACAAGTAGTTTCTCTATCTCAGAGATGTCCCATGGTTATTTATATAAAACAAGTAGTTTCTCTATCTCAGAGATGTCCCATGGTTATTTATATAAAACAAGTAGTTTATCTCAGAGATGTGTCATGGATATTTATATAAAACAAGTAGTTTCTCTATCTCGGAGATGTGTCATGGTTATTTATATAAAACAAGTAGTTTCTCTATCATAGAGATGTGTCATGGTTATTTATATAAAACAAGTAGTTTCTCTATCTCAGAGATGTCCCATGGTTATTTATATAAAACAAGTAGTTTCTCTATCTCAGAGATGTCCCATGGTTATTTATATAACAAAGTACCTTCTCTATCTCAGAGATGTCCCATCGTTATTTATATAAAACTAGTAGTTTATCTTCAAGATGTGTCATGGTTATTTATATAAAACAAGTAGTTTCTCTATCTCAGAGATGTGTCATGGTTATTTATATAAAACAAGTACTTTCTCTATCTCAGAGATGTCTCATGGTTATTTATATAAAACAAGTAGTTTCTCTACCTCAGAGATGTCTCATGGTTATTTATATAAAACAAGTAGTTTATCTCAGAGATGTATCATGGTTATTTATATAAAACAAGTATTTTCTCTATCTCAGAAATGTCTCATGGTTATTTATATAAAACAAGTAGTTTCTCTATCTCAGAGATGAGTCATGGTTATTTATATAAAACAAGTAGTTTCTCTACCTCAGAGATGTCTGTCAGGGTTATTTATATATAACAAAAAGTTTCTCCACCTCAGAGATGTCTGTCACGGTTATTTATATATAACAAATAGTTTCTCTATCTCAGAGATGTCTGTCATGGTTATTTATATATAACAAATAGTTTCTCTACCTCAGAGATGTCTGTCATGGTTATTTATATATAACAAATAGTTTCTCTACCGCAGAGATGTCTGTCATGGTTATTTATATATAACAAATAGTTTCTCTACCTCAGAGATGTCTGTCACGGTTATTTATATAAAACAACTAGTTTCTCTACCTCAGAGATGTCTGTCATGGTTATTTATATATAACAAATAGTTTCTCTACGTCAGAGATGTCCCATGGTTATTTATATAAAACAAGTAGTTTCTCTATCTCAGAGATGTGTCATGGTTATTTATATAAAACAAGTAGTTTCTCTATCTCAGAGATGTCCCATGGTTATTTATATAAAACAAGTAGTTTCTCTATCTCAGAGATGTCCCATGGTTATTTATATAAAACAAGTAGTTTCTCTACCTCAGAGATGTCCCATGGTTATTTATATAACAAAGTACCTTCTCTATCTCAGAGATGTCCCATCGTTATTTATATAAAACTAGTAGTTTATCTTCAAGATGTGTCATGGTTATTTATATAAAACAAGTAGTTTCTCTATCTCAGAGATCTCTCATGGTTATTTATATAAAACAAGTAGTTTCTCTACCTCAGAGATGTCTCATGGTTATTTATATAAAACAAGTAGTTTATCTCAGAGATGTATCATGGTTATTTATATAAAACAAGTAGTTTCTCTATCTCAGAAATGTCTCATGGTTATTTATATAAAACAAGTAGTTTCTCTATCTCAGAGAAGAGTCATGGTTATTTATATAAAACAAGTAGTTTCTCTACCTCAGTGATGTCTGTCAGGGTTATTTATATATAACAAATAGTTTCTCCACCTCAGAGAAGTCTGTCACGGTTATTTATATATAACAAATAGTTTCTCTATCTCAGGCATGTCTGTCATGGTTATTTATATATAACAAATAGTTTTTCTACCTCAGAGATGTCTGTCATGGTTATTTATATATAACAAATAGTTTCTCTACCGCAGAGATGTCTGTCATGGTTATTTATATATAACAAATAGTTTCTCTACCTCAGAGATGTCTGTCACGGTTATTTATATAAAACAACTAGTTTCTCTACCTCAGAGATGTCTGTCATGGTTATTTATATATAACAAATAGTTTCTCTACCTCAGAGATGTCTGTCACGGTTATTTATATAAAACAAGTAGTGTCTCTACCTCAGAGATGTCTGTCACGGTTATTTATATAAAACAAATAGTTTCTCTACCTCAGAGATGTCTGTCATGGTTATTAATTTAAAACAAGTAGTTTCCCTATCTCAGAGATGTCTCATGGTTATTTATATAAAACAAGTAGTTTCTCTAACTCAGAGATGTCTGTCACGGTTATTTATATAACACAAGTAGTTTCTCTACCTCAGAGATGTGTCATGGTTATTTATATAAAACAAGTAGTTTCTCTACCTCAGAGATGTCTGTCATGGTTATTTATATAAAACAAGTAGTTTCTCTACCTCAGCGATGTCTGTCATGGATACTTATATAAATCAAGTAGTTTCTCTACCTCAGAGATGTCTGTCATGGTTATTTATATAAAACAAGTAGTTTCACTACCTCAGCGATGTCTGTCATGGTTCTTTATATAAAACAAATAGTTTCTCTACCTCAGAGATGTCTGTCATGGTTATTTATATAAAACAAATAGTTTCTCTACCTCAGAGATGTCTGTCACGGTTATTTATATAAAACAAGTAGTTTCTCTACCTCAGAGATGTCTGTCACGGTTATTTATATAAAACAAGTAGTTTCTCTACCTCAGAGATGTCTGTCACGGTTATTTATATATAACAAATAGTTTCTCTACCTCAGAGATGTCTGTCACGGTTATTTATATAAAACAAATAGTTTCTCTACCTCAGAGATGTCTGTCATGGTTATTTATATATAACAAATAGTTTCTCTACCTCAGAGATGTCTGTCATGGCTATGTGTATAAAACAAATAGTTTCTCTAACTCAGAGGTGTCTGTCAGGGTTATTTATATAAAGCAAGTAGTTTCTCTACCTCAGAGATGTCTGTCACGGTTATTTATATAAAAAAAGTAGTTTCTCCACCTCAGAGATGTCTGTCATGGTTATTTATTTAAAACAAGTAGTTTCTCCAACTCAGAGATGTCTGTCACGATTATTTATACCAAACAAGTAGTTTCTCTACCTCAGAGATGTCTGTCACGGTTATTTATATAAAACAAGTAGTTTCTCTACCTCCGAGATGTCTGTCACGGTTATTTATATAAAACAAATAGTTTCTCTACCTCAGAGATGTCTGTCATGGTTATTTATATAAAACAAGTAGTTTCTCTATCTCAGATATGTCTCATGGTTATTTATATAAAACAAGTAGTTTCTCTATCTCATAGATGTCTGTCATGGTTATTTATATAAAACAAGTAGTTCCTGTACCTCAGAGATGACTGTCACGGTTATTTATATAATACAAGTAGTTTCTCTACCTCAGAGATGTCTGTCATGGTTATTTATATATAACAAATAGTTTGTCTACCTCAGAGAGGTCTGTCATGGTTATTTATATATAACAAATAGTTTCTCTACCTCAGAGATGTCTGTCACGGTTATTTATATAAAACAAATAGTTTCTCTACCTCAGAGATGTCTGTCATGGTTATTAATATAAAACAAGTAGTTTCTCTATCTCAGAGATGTCTCATGGTTATTTATATAAAACAAGTAATTTCTCTATCTCATAGATGTCTGTCATGGTTATTTGTATAAAACAAGTAGTTTCTCTAACTCAGAGATGTCTGTCACGGTTATTTATATAAAACAAGTAGTTTCTCTACCTCAGAGATGTCTGTCACGGTTATTTATATAAAACAAGTAGTTTCTCTACCTCAGAGATGTCTATCATGGTTCTTTATATAAAACAAATAGTTTCTCTACCTCAGATATGTGTGTCATGGTTATTTATATAAAACAATTAGTTTCTCTACCTCAGAGATGTCTCATGGTTATTTATATAAAACAAGTAGTTGCTCTATCTCAGAGATGTCTCATGGTTATTTATATAAAACAAGTAGTTTCTCTACCTCAGAGATGTCTCATGGTTATTTATATAAAGAAGTAGTTTCTCTATCCCAGAAATGTCTCATGGTTATTTATATAAAACAAGTAGTTTCTCTATCTCAGAGATTGGTCATGGTTATTTATATAAAACAAGTAGTTTCTCTACCTCAGAGATGTCTCATGGTTATTTATATAAAACAAGTAGTTTCTCTATCTCAGAGATTTGTGATGGTTATTTATATAAACAAGTAGTTTCTCTATCTCAGAAATGTCTCATGGTTATTTATATTAAACAAGTAGTTTGTCTATCTCAGAGATGCGTCATGGTTACTTATATAAAACAAGTAGTTTCTCTACCTCAGATATGTGTGTCATGGTTATTTATATAAAACAATTAGTTTCTCTACCTCAGAGATGTCTCATGGTTGTTTATATAAAACAAGTAGTTTCTCTATCTCAGAGATGTCTCATGGTTATTTATATAAAACAAGTAGTTTGTCTATCTCAGAGATGTCTCATGGTTATTTATATAAAGCAAGTAGTTTCTCTACCTCAGAGATGTCTGTCACGGTTATTTATATAAAACAAATAGTTTCTCTACCTCAGAGATGTCTGTCATGGTTATTTATATATAACAAATAGTTTCTCTAACTCAGAGGTGTCTGTCAGGGTTATTTATTTAAAACAAGTAGTTTCTCCAACTCAGAGATGTCTGTCACAGTTATTTATATCAAACAAGTAGTTTCTCTACCTCAGAGATGTCTGTCACGGTTATTTATATAAAACAAGTAGTTTCTCTACCTCCGAGATGTCTGTCACGGTTATTTATATAAAACAATTAGTTTCTCTACCTCAGAGATGTCTGTCATGGTTATTTATATATAACAAATAGTTTCTCCACCTCAGAGATGTCTGTCACGGTTATTTATATATAACAAATAGTTTCTCTACCTCAGAGATGTCTGTCATGGTTATTTATATATAACAAGTAGTTTCTCTACCTCAGAGATGTCTGTATTGGTTATTTATATATAACAAGTAGTTTCTCTACCTCAGAGATGTCTGTCATGGTTATTTATATATAACAAATAGTTTGTCTACCTCAGAGAGGTCTGTCATGGTTATTTATATATAACAAATAGTTTCTCTACCTCAGAGATGTCTGTCACGGTTATTTATATAAAACAAATAGTTTCTCTACCTCAGAGATGTCTGTCATGGTTATTAATATAAAACAAGTAGTTTCTCTATCTCAGAGATGTCTCATGGTTATTTATATAAAACAAGTAGTTTCTCTATCTCATAGATGTCTGTCAGGGTTATTTATATAAAACAAGTAGTTTCTCTAACTCAGAGATGTCTGTCACGGTTATTTATATAAAACAAGTAGTTTCTCTACCTCAGAGATGTCTGTAATGGCTATTTATATATAACAAATAGTTTCTCTATCTCAGAAATGTCTCATGGTTATTTATATAAAACAAGTAGTTTCTCTATCTCAGAGATGAGTCATGGTTATTTATATAAAACAAGTAGTTTCTCTACCTCAGAGATGTCTGTCAGGGTTATTTATATATAACAAATAGTTTCTCCACCTCAGAGATGTCTGTCACGGTTATTTATATATAACAAATAGTTTCTCTACCTCAGAGATGTCTGTCATGGTTATTTATATAAAACAAATAGTTTCTCTACCTCAGAGATGTCTGTCATGGTTATTAATTTAAAACAAGTAGTTTCCCTATCTCAGAGATGTCTCATGGTTATTTATATAAAACAAGTAGTTTCTCTAACTCAGAGATGTCTGTCACGGTTACTTATATAAAACAAGTAGTTTCTCTAACTCAGAGATGTCTCTCACGGTTATTTATATAAAACAAGTAGTTTCTCTACCTAAAGGATGTCTGTCATGGTTATTTATATAAAACAAGTAGTATCTCTACCTCAGAGATGTGTGTCACGGTTATTTATATAACACAAGTAGTTTCTCTACCTCAGAGATGTGTCATGGTTATTTATATAAAACAAGTAGTTTCTCTACCTCAGAGATGTCTGTCATGGTTCTTTATATAAAACAAATAGTTTCTCTACCTCAGAGATGTCTGTCATGGTTATTTATTTAAAACAAATAGTTTCTCTATCTCAGAGATGTCTCATGGTTATTTATATAAAACAAGTAGTTTCTGTACCTCAGAGATGACTGTCACGGCTATTTATATAATACAAGTAGTTTCTCTACCTCAGAGATGTCTGTCATGGTTATTTATATATAACAAATAGTTTCTCTACCTCAGAGATGTCTGTCACGGTTATTTATATAAAACAAATAGTTTCTCTACCTCAGAGATGTCTGTCATGGTTATTTATATATAACAAATAGTTTCTCTAATTCAGAGATGTCTGTCATGGTTATGTGTATAAAACAAATAGTTTCTCTAACTCAGAGGTGTCTGTCAGGGTTATTTATATAAAGCAAGTAGTTTCTCTACCTCAGAGATGTCTGTCATGGTTATTTATTTAAAACAAGTAGTTTCTCCAACTCAGAGATGTCTGTCACGGTTATTTATACCAAACAAGTAGTTTCTCTACCTCAGAGATGTCTGTCACGGATATTTATATAAAACAAGTAGTTTCTCTACCTCCGAGATGTCTGTCACGGTTATTTATATAAAACAAATAGTTTCTCTACCTCAGAGATGTCTGTCATGGTTATTTATATAAAACAAGTAGTTTCTCTATCTCAGAGATGTCTCATGGTTATTTATATAAAACAAGTAGTTTCTCTATCTCATAGATGTCTGTCATGGTTATTTATATAAAACAAGTAGTTTCTGTACCTCAGAGATGACTGTCACGGTTTTTTATATAAAACAAATAGTTTCTCTAACTCAGAGATATCTGTCATGCTTATTTATATAAAGCAAGTAGTTTCTCTACCTCAGAGATGTCTGTATTGGTTATGTATATAAAACAAGTAGTTTCTCTACCTCAGAGATGACTGTCATGGTTACTTATATAAATCAAGTAGTTTCTGTACCTCAGAAATGTCTCATGGTTTTTTATATAAAACAAATAGTTTCTCTAACTCAGAGATATCTGTCATGGTTATTTATATAAAGCAAGTAGTTTCTCTACCTCAGAGATGTCTCATGGTTATTTATATAAAACAAATAGTTTCTCTACCTCAGAGATGTCTCTGGTTATTTATATAAAACAAGCAGGTTCTCTATCTCAGAATTGTGTCATGGTTATTTATATAAAACAAGCAGTTTCTATATCTCAGATATGTCTCATGGTTATTTATATAATACAAGTAGTTTCTCTACCTCAGAGATGTCTCAAGGTTATTTATTTAAAACAAGTAGTTTCTCTACCTCAAAGATGTCACATGGTTATTTATATAAAACAAGTAGTTTCTCTATCTTAGAGATGTCTGTCATGGTTATTTATATAAAACAAGTAGTTTCTCTATCTCAGAGATGTCTCATGGTTTTTTATATAATACAAGTAGTTTCTCTATCTCAGAGATGTCTCATGGTTATTTATATAAAACAAGTAGTTTCTCTATCTCAGAGATGTCTCATGGTTATTTATATAAAACAAGTAGTTGCTCTATCTCAGAGATTGGTCATGGTTATTTATATAAAACAAGTAGTTTCTCTATCTCAGAGATGTCTCATGGTTATTTATATAAAACAAGTAGTTTCTCTACCTCAGAGATGTCTGTCATGGTTATTTATATAAAACAAGTAGTTGCTCTATCTCAGAGATTGGTCATGGTTATTTATATAAAACAAGTAGTTTCTCTATATCAGAAATGTCTCATGGTTATTTATATAAAACAAGTCGTTTGTCTATCTCAGAGATGTGTCATGGTTACTTATATAAAACAAGTAGTTTCTCTATCTCAGAGATGTCTCATTGTTATTTATATAAAACAAGTAGTTTCTCTATCTCAGAGATGTCTCATGGTTATTTATATAAAACAAGTAGTTTCTCTACCTCAGAGATGTCTCATGGTTATTTATATAAAACAAGTAGTTTCTCTACCTCAGAGATGTCTCATGGTTACTTATATAAAACAAGTAGTTTCTCTACCTCAGCGATGTCTGTCATGGATACTTATATAAATCAAGTAGTTTCTCTATCTCAGAGATGTCTGTCATGGTTATTTATATAAAACAAGTAGTTTCTCTATCTCAGAGATGTCTGTCATGGTTATTTATATAAAACAAGTAGTTTCTCTATCTCAGAGATGTCTCATTGTTATTTATATAAAACAAGTAGTTTCTCTATCTCAGAGATGTCTCATGGTTATTTATATAAAACAAGTAGTTTCTCTACCTCAGAGATGTCTCATGGTTATTTATATAAAACAAGTAGTTTCTCTACCTCAGAGATGTCTCATGGTTACTTATATAAAACAAGTAGTTTCTCTATCTCAGAGATGTCTCATGGTTATTTATATAAAACAAGTAGTTTCTCTATCTCAGAGATGTCTCATGGTTATTTATATAAAACAAGTAGTTGCTCTATCTCAGAGATTGGTCATGGTTATTTATATAAAACAAGTAGTTTCTCTATCTCAGAGATGTCTCATGGTTATTTATATAAAACAAGTAGTTTCTCTACCTCAGAGATGTCTGTCATGGTTATTTATATAAAACAAGTAGTTGCTCTATCTCAGAGATTGGTCATGGTTACTTATATAAACCAAGTAGTTTCCCTACCTCAGAGATGTCCCATGGTTATTTATATAAAACAAGTAGTTTCTCTACCTCAGCGATGTCTGTCATGGTTATTTATATAAATCAAGTAGTTTCTCTACCTCAGAGATGTCTGTCATGGTTATTTATATAATACAAGTAGTTTCTCTACCTCAGAGATGTCTGTCATGGTTATTTATATATAACAAATAGTTTCTCTACCTCAGAGATGTCTGTCACGGTTATTTATATAAAACAAGTAGTTTCTCTACCTCAGAGATGTCTGTCATGGTTATTTATATATAACAAATAGTTTCTCTACCTCAGAGATGTCTGTCACGGTTATTTATATAAAACAAATAGTTTCTCTACCTCAGAGATGTCTGTCATGGTTATTTATATATAACAAATAGTTTCTCTACCTCAGAGATGTCTGTCATGGTTATGTGTATAAAACAAATAGTTTCTCTAACTCAGAGGTGTCTGTCAGGGTTATTTATATAAAGCAAGTAGTTTCTCTACCTCAGAGATGTCTGTCACGGTTATTTATATAAAACAAGTAGTTTCTCCACCTCAGAGATGTCTGTCATGGTTATTTATTTAAAACAAGTAGTTTCTCCAACTCAGAGATGTCTGTCACGGTTATTTATATCAAACAAGTAGTTTCTCTACCTCAGAGATGTCTATCACGGTTATTTATATAAAACAAGTAGTTTCTCTACCTCCGAGATGTCTGTCACGGTTATTTATATAAAACAATTAGTTTCTCTACCTCAGAGATGTCTGTCATGGTTATTTATATATAACAAATAGTTTCTCCACCTCAGAGAAGTCTGTCACGGTTATTTATATATAACAAATAGTTTCTCTACCTCAGAGATGTCTGTCATGGTTATTTATATATAACAAGTAGTTTCTCTACCTCAGAGATGTCTGTATTGGTTATTTATATATAACAAGTAGTTTCTCTACCTCAGAGATGTCTGTCATGGTTATTTATATATAACAAATAGTTTGTCTACCTCAGAGAGGTCTGTCATGGTTATTTATATATAACAAATAGTTTCTCTACCTCAGAGACGTCTGTCACGGTTATTTATATAAATAAAATAGTTTCTCTAACTCAGAGATGTCTGTCATGGTTATTTATATATAACAAATAGCTTCTCTACCTCAGAGATGTCTGTCATGGTTATTTATATATAACAAATAGTTTCTCTACCTCAGAGATGTCTGTCATGGTTATTTATATATAACAAATAGTTTCTCTACCTCAGAGATGTCTGTCACGGTTATTTATATAAAACAACTAGTTTCTCTACCTCAGAGATGTCTGTCATGGTTATTTATATATAACAAATAGTTTCTCTACCTCAGAGATGTCTGTCACGGTTATTTATATAAAACAAGTAGTTTCTCTACCTCAGAGATGTCTGTCACGGTTATTTATATAAAACAAATAGTTTCTCTACCTCAGAGATGTCTGTCATGGTTATTAATTTAAAACAAGTAGTTTCCCTATCTCAGAGATGTCTAATGGTTATTTATATAAAACAAGTAGTTTCTCTAACTCAGAGATGTCTGTCACGGTTACTTATATAAAACAAGTAGTTTCTCTAACTCAGAGATGTCTGTCACGGTTATTTATATAAAACAAGTAGTTTCTCTACCTAAAGGATGTCTGTCATGGTAATTTATATAACACAAGTAGTTTCTCTACCTCAGAGATGTGTGTCACGGTTATTTATATAACACAAGTAGTTTCTCTACCTCAGAGATGTGTCATGGTTATTTATATAAAACAAGTAGTTTCTCTACCTCAGAGATGTCTGTCATGGTTATTTATATAAAACAAGTAGTTTCTCTACCTCAGAGATGTCTGTTATGGTTCTTTATATAAAACAAATAGTTTCTCTACCTCAGAGATGTCTGTAATGGTTATTTATATAAAACAAACAGTTTCTCTACCTCAGAGATGTCTGTCATGGTTATTTATATAAAACAAGTAGTTTCTCTATCTCAGAGATGTCTCATGGTTATTTATATAAAACAAGTAGTTTCTCTATCTCATAGATGTCTGTCATGGTTATTTATATAAAACAAGTAGTTTCTGTACCTCAGAGATGACTGTCACGGTGATTTATATAAAACAAGTAGTTTCTCTACCTCAGAGATGTCTGTCATGGTTATTTATATATAACAAATAGTTTCTCTACCTCAGAGATGTCTGTCACGGTTATTTATATAAAACAAATAGTTTCTCTACCTCAGAGATGTCTGTCATGGTTATTTATATATAACAAATAGTTTCTCTACCTCAGAGATGTCTGTCATGGTTATGTGTATAAAACAAATAGTTTCTCTAACTCAGAGGTGTCTGTCAGGGTTATTTATATAAAGCAAGTAGTTTCTCTACCTCAGAGATGTCTGTCACGGTTATTTATATAAAAAAAGTAGTTTCTCCACCTCAGAGATGTCTGTCATGGTTATTTATTTAAAACAAGTAGTTTCTCTACCTCAGAGATGTCTGTCACGGTTATTTATATAAAACAAGTAGTTTCTCTACCTCAGAGATGTCTGTCACGGTTATTTATACCAAACAAGTAGTTTCTCTACCTCAGAGATGTCTGTCACGGTTATTTATACCAAACAAGTAGTTTCTCTACCTCAGAGATGTCTGTCACGGTTATTTATACCAAACAAGTAGTTTCTCTACCTCAGAGATGTCTGTCATGGTTATTTATATAAAACAAGTAGTTTCTCTACCTCCGAGATGTCTGTCACGGTTATTTATATAAAACAAATAGTTTCTCTACCTCAGAGATGTCTGTCATGGTTATTTATATAAAACAAGTAGTTTCTCTATCTCAGAGATGTCTCATGGTTATTTCTATAAAACAAGTAGTTTCTCTATCTCATAGATGTCTGTGATGGTTATTTATATAAAACAAGTAGTTTCTGTACCTCAGAGATGACTGTCACGGTTTTTTATATAAAACAAATAGTTTCTCTAACTCAGAGATATCTGTCATGGTTATTTATATAAAGCAAGTAGTTTCTCTACCTCAGAGATGTCTGTATTGCTTATGTATATAAAACAAGTAGTTTCTCTACCTCAGAGATGACTGTCATGGTTACTTATATAAATCAAGTAGTTTCTGTACCTCAGAAATGTCTCATGGTTTTTTATATAAAACAAGTAGTTTCTCTAACTCAGAGATGTCTGTCATGGTTATTTGTATAAAACAAATAGTTTCTCTACCTCAGAGATGTCTGTCATGGTTATTTATATAAAACAAGTAGTTTCTCTACCTCAGCGATGTCTGTCATGGTTCTTTATATAAAACAAATAGTTTCTCTACCTCAGAGATGTCTGTCATGGTTATTTATATAAAACAAATAGTTTCTCTACCTCAGAGATGTCTGTCATGGTTATTTATATAAAACAAGTAGTTTCTCTACCTCAGAGATGTCTCATGGTTATTTATATAAAACAAGTAGTTTCTCTATCTCATAGATGTCTGTCATGGTTATTTATATAAAACAAGTAGTCTCTCTACCTCACAGATGTCTGTCATGGTTATTTATATAAAACAAATAGTTTCTAACTAAGAGATGTCTGTCACGGTTATTTATATAAAACAAATAGTTTCTCTACCTCAGAGATGACTGTCATGGTTACTTATATAAATCAAGTAGTTTCTGTACCTCAGAAATGTCTGTCATGGTTATTTATATAAAACAAGTAGTTTCTCTAACTCAGAGATGTCTGTCACGGTTATCTATAAAAAACAGATAGTTTCTCTACCTCAGAGATGTCTGTCATGGTTATTTATATAAAACAAGTAGTTTCTCTAACTCAGAGATGTCTGTCACGGTTACTTATATAAAACAATTAGTTTCTCTAACTCAGAGATGTCTATCACGGTTATTTATATAAAACAAGTAGTTTCTCTACCTAAAGGATGTCTGTCTTGGTTATTTATATAAAACAAATAGTTTCTAACTAAGAGATGTCTGTCACGGTTATTTATATAAAACAAGTAGTTTCTCTACCTCAGAGATGACTGTCATGGTTACTTATATAAATCAAGTAGTTTCTGTACCTCGGAAATGTCTCATGGTTTTTTATATAAAACAAGTAGTTTCTCTACCTCAGAGCTGCCTGTGATGGTTATTTATATAAAACAAGTAGTTTCTCTACCTCAGAGATGTCTGTCATGGTTATGTATATAAAACAAGTAGTTTCTCTACCTCAGAGATGACTATCATGGTTACTTATATAAATCAAGTAGTTTCTGTACCTCAGAAATGTCTCATGGTTTTTTATATAAAACAAATAGTTTCTCTAACTCAGAGATATCTGTCATGGTTATTTATATAAAGCAAGTAGTTTCTCTACCTCAGAGATGTCTCATGGTTATTTATATAAAACAAATAGTTTCTCTACCTCAGAGATGTCTCTGGTTATTTATATAAAACAAGCAGGTTCTCTATCTCAGAATTGTCTCATGGTTATTTATATAAAACAAGCAGTTTCTATATCTCAGATATGTCTCATGGTTATTTATATAATACAAGTAGTTTCTCTGCCTCAGAGATGTCTCAAGGTTATTTATTTAAAACAAGTAGTTTCTCTACCTCAAAGATGTCTCATGGTTATTTATATAAAACAAGTAGTTTCTCTATCTTAGAGATGTCTGTCATGGTTATTTATATAAAACAAGTAGTTGCTCTATCTCAGAGATTGGTCATGGTTATTTATATAAAACAAGTAGTTTCTCTATATCAGAAATGTCTCAAGGTTATTTATATAAAACAAGTCGTTTGTCTATCTCAGAGATGTTTCATGGTTACTTATATAAAACAAGTAGTTTCTCTACCTCAGAGATGTCTCCTGGTTATCTATATAAAACAAGTAGTTTCTCTATCTCAGAGATGTCTTATTGTTATTTATATAAAACAAGTAGTTTCTCTATCTCAGAGATGTCTCATGGTTATCTATATAAAACAAGTAGTTTCTCTACCTCAGAGATGTCTCATGGTTATTTATATAAAACAAGTAGTTTCTCTACCTCAGAGATGTCTCATGGTTACTTATATAAAACATGTAGTTTCTCTATCTTAGAGATGTCTCATGGTTATTTATATAAAACAAGTAGTTTCTCTATCTCAGAGATGTCTGTCATGGTTATTTATATAAAACAAGTAGTTTCTCTATATCAGAAATGTCTCAAGGTTATTTATATAAAACAAGGCGTTTGTCTATCTCAGAGATGTTTCATGGTTACTTATATAAAACAAGTAGTTTCTCTACCTCAGAGATGTCTCCTGGTTATTTATATAAAACAAGTAGTTTCTCTACCTCAGAGATGTCTCATGGTTATTTATATAAAACAAGTAGTTTCTCTATCTCATAGATGTCTGTCATGGTTATTTATATAAAACAAGTAGTCTCTCTACCTCACAGATGTCTGTCATGGTTATTTATATAAAACAAATAGTTTCTAACTAAGAGATGTCTGTCACGGTTATTTATATAAAACAAATAGTTTCTCTACCTCAGAGATGACTGTCATGGTTACTTATATAAATCAAGTAGTTTCTGTACCTCAGAAATGTCTGTCATGGTTATTTATATAAAACAAGTAGTTTCTCTAACTCAGAGATGTCTGTCACGGTTATCTATAAAAAACAGATAGTTTCTCTACCTCAGAGATGTCTGTCATGGTTATTTATATAAAACAAGTAGTTTCTCTAACTCAGAGATGTCTGTCACGGTTACTTATATAAAACAATTAGTTTCTCTAACTCAGAGATGTCTATCACGGTTATTTATATAAAACAAGTAGTTTCTCTACCTAAAGGATGTCTGTCTTGGTTATTTATATAAAACAAATAGTTTCTAACTAAGAGATGTCTGTCACGGTTATTTATATAAAACAAGTAGTTTCTCTACCTCAGAGATGACTGTCATGGTTACTTATATAAATCAAGTAGTTTCTGTACCTCGGAAATGTCTCATGGTTTTTTATATAAAACAAGTAGTTTCTCTACCTCAGAGCTGCCTGTGATGGTTATTTATATAAAACAAGTAGTTTCTCTACCTCAGAGATGTCTGTCATGGTTATGTATATAAAACAAGTAGTTTCTCTACCTTAGAGATGACTATCATGGTTACTTATATAAATCAAGTAGTTTCTGTACCTCAGAAATGTCTCATGGTTTTTTATATAAAACAAATAGTTTCTCTAACTCAGAGATATCTGTCATGGTTATTTATATAAAGCAAGTAGTTTCTCTACCTCAGAGATGTCTCATGGTTATTTATATAAAACAAATAGTTTCTCTACCTCAGAGATGTCTCTGGTTATTTATATAAAACAAGCAGGTTCTCTATCTCAGAATTGTCTCATGGTTATTTATATAAAACAAGCAGTTTCTATATCTCAGATATGTCTCATGGTTATTTATATAATACAAGTAGTTTCTCTGCCTCAGAGATGTCTCAAGGTTATTTATTTAAAACAAGTAGTTTCTCTACCTCAAAGATGTCTCATGGTTATTTATATAAAACAAGTAGTTTCTCTATCTTAGAGATGTCTGTCATGGTTATTTATATAAAACAAGTAGTTGCTCTATCTCAGAGATTGGTCATGGTTATTTATATAAAACAAGTAGTTTCTCTATATCAGAAATGTCTCAAGGTTATTTATATAAAACAAGGCGTTTGTCTATCTCAGAGATGTTTCATGGTTACTTATATAAAACAAGTAGTTTCTCTACCTCAGAGATGTCTCATGGTTACTTATATAAAACATGTAGTTTCTCTATCTTAGAGATGTCTCATGGTTATTTATATAAAACAAGTAGTTTCTCTATCTCAGAGATGTCTGTCATGGTTATTTATATAAAACAAGTAGTTTCTCTATATCAGAAATGTCTCAAGGTTATTTATATAAAACAAGGCGTTTGTCTATCTCAGAGATGTTTCATGGTTACTTATATAAAACAAGTAGTTTCTCTACCTCAGAGATGTCTCCTGGTTATCTATATAAAACAAGTAGTTTCTCTATCTCAGAGATGTCTTATTGTTATTTATATAAAACAAGTAGTTTCTCTATCTCAGAGATGTCTCATGGTTATTTATATAAAACAAGTAGTTTCTCTACCTCAGAGATGTCTCATGGTTATTTATATAAAACAAGTAGTTTCTCTACCTCAGAGATGTCTCATGGTTACTTATATAAAACAAGTAGTTTCTCTACCTCAGAGATGTCTGTCAGGGTTATTTATATATAACAAATAGTTTCTCCACCTCAGAGATGTCTGTCACGGTTATTTATATATAACAAATAGTTTCTCTACGTCAGAGATGTCTGTCATGGTTATTTATATATAACAAATAGTTTCTCTACCTCAGAGATGTCTGTCATGGTTATTTATATATAACAAATAGTTTCTCTACCTCAGAGATGTCTGTCATGGTTATTTATATATAACAAATAGTTTCTCTACCTCAGAGATGTCTGTCACGGTTATTTATATAAAACAAATAGTTTCTCTACCTCAGAGATGTCTGTCATGGTTATTTATATAAAACAAGTAGTTTCTCTATCTCAGAGATGTCTCATGGTTATTTATATAAAACAAGTAGTTTCTCTATCTCATAGATGTCTGTCATGGTTATTTATATAAAACAAGTAGTTTCTGTACCTCAGAGATGACTGTCACGGTTATTTATATAATACAAGTAGTTCTCTACCTCAGAGATGTCTGTCATGGTTATTTATATATAACAAATAGTTTCCCTACCTCAGAGATGTCTGTCACGGTTATTTATATAAAACAAGTAGTTTCTCTACCTCAGAGATGTCTGTCATGGTTATTTATATATAACAAATAGTTTCTCTACCTCAGAGATGTCTGTCACGGTTATTTATACAAAACAAATAGTTTCTCTACCTCAGAGATGTCTGTCATGGTTATTTATATATAACAAATAGTTTCTCTACCTCAGAGATGTCTGTCATGGTTATGTGTATAAAACAAATAGTTTCTCTAACTCAGAGGTGTCTGTCAGGGTTATTTATATAAAGCAAGTAGTTTCTCTACCTCAGAGATGTCTGTCACGGTTATTTATATAAAAAAAGTTGTTTCTCCACCTCAGAGATGTCTGTCATGGTTATTTATTTAAAACAAGCAGTTTCTCCAACTCAGAGATGTCTGTCACGGTTATTTATATCAAACAAGTAGTTTCTCTACCTCAGAGATGTCTGTCACGGTTATTTATATAAAACAAGTAGTTACTCTACCTCCGAGATGTCTGTCACGGTTATTTATATAAAACAAGTAGTTTCTCTACCTCAGAGATGTCTGTCATGGTTATTTATATATAACAAATAGTTTCTCCACCTCAGAGATGTCTGTCACGGTTATTTATATATAACAAATAGTTTCTCTACCTCAGAGATGTCTGTCATGGTTATTTATATATAACAAGTAGTTTCTCTACCTCAGAGATGTCTGTATTGGTTATTTATATATAACAAATAGTTTCTCTACCTCAGAGATGTCTGTCATGGTTATTTATATTAAACAAATAGTTTGTCTACCTCAGAGAGGTCTCTCACGGTTATTTATATATAACAAATAGTTTCTCTACCTCAGAGATGTCTGTCACGGTTATTTATATAAAACAAATAGTTTCTCTACCTCAGAGATGTCTGTCATGGTTATTAATATAAAACAAGTAGTTTCTCTATCTCAGAGATGTCTCATGGTTATTTATATAAAACAAGTAGTTTCTCTATCTCAGAGATGTCTGTCATGGTTATTAATATAAAACAAGTAGTTTCTCTATCTCAGAGATGTCTCATGGTTATTTATATAAAACAAATAGTTTCTCTACCTCAGAGATGTCTGTCATGGTTATTAATATAAAACAAGTAGTTTCTCTATCTCAGAGATGTCTCATGGTTATTTATATAAAACAAGTAATTTCTCTATCTCATAGATGTCTGTCATGGTTATTTATATAAAACAAGTAGTTTCTCTAACTCAGAGATGTCTGTCACGGTCATTTATATAAAACAAGTAGTTTCTCTACCTCAGAGATGTCTGTCACGGTTATTTATATAAAACAAGTAGTTTCTCTACCTCAGAGATGTCTGTCACGGTTATTTATATAAAACAAGTAGTTTCTCTACCTCAGAGATGTCTGTCATGGTTATTTATATATAACAAATAGTTTCTCTATCTCAGAAATGTCTCATGGTTATTTATATAAAACAAGTAGTTTCTCTATCTCAGAGATGAGTCATGGTTATTTATATAAAACAAGTAGTTTCTCTACCTCAGAGATGTCTGTCATGGTTATTTATATAAAACAAGTAGTTTCTCTACCTCAGAGATATCTATCATGGTTCTTTATATAAAACAAATAGTTTCTCTACCTCAGATATGTGTGTCATGGTTATTTATATAAAACAATTAGTTTCTCTACCTCAGAGATGTCTCATGGTTATTTATATAAAACAAGTAGTTGCTCTATCTCAGAGATGTCTCATGGTTATTTATATAAAACAAGTAGTTTCTCTACCTCAGAGATGTCTCATGGTTATTTATATAAAGAAGTAGTTTCTCTATCTCAGAAATGTCTCATGGTTATTTATATAAAACAAGTAGTTTCTCTATCTCAGAGATTGGTCATGGTTATTTATATAAAACAAGTAGTTTCTCTACCTCAGAGATGTCTCATGGTTATTTATATAAAACAAGTAGTTCTCTATCTCAGAGATGGCTTATGGTTATTTATATAAAACAAGTAGTTTCTCTATCTCAGAGATTTGTGATGGTTATTTATATAAAACAAGTAGTTTCTCTATCTCAGAAATGTCTCATGGTTATTTATATTAAACAAGTAGTTTGTCTATCTCAGAGATGTGTCATGGTTACTTATATAAAACAAGTAGTTTCTCTACCTCAGAGATGTCTCATGGTTGTTTATATAAAACAAGTAGTTTCTCTATCTCAGAGATGTCTCATGGTTATTTATATAAAACAAGTAGTTTCTCTACCTCAGCGATGTCTGTCATTGTTCTTTACATAAAACAAATAGTTTCTCTACCTCAGAGATGTCTGTCATGGTTATTTATATAAAACAAATAGTTTCTCTACCTCAGAGATGTCTCATGGTTATTTATATAAAACATGTAGTTTCTCTATCTCATAGATGTCTGTCATGGTTATTTATATAAAACAAGTAGTTTCTCTACCTCAGAGATGTCTGTCACGGTTATTTATATAAAACAAGTAGTTTCTCTACCTCAGAGATGTCTGTCACGGTTATTTATATAATACAAGTAGTTTCTCCACCTCAGAGATGTCTGTCATGGTTATTTATATATAACAAATAGTTTCTCTACCTCAGAGATGTCTGTCACGGTTATTTATATAAAACAAGTAGTTTCTCTACCTCAGAGATGTCTGCCATGGTTATTTATATATAACAAATAGTTTCTCTACCTCAGAGATGTCTGTCACGGTTATTTATATAAAACAACTAGTTTTTCTACCTCAGAGATGTCTGTCATGGTTATTTATATATAACAAATAGTTTCTCTATCTCAGAGATGTCTGTCATGGTTATTTGTATAAAACAAATAGTTTCTCTATCTCAGAGATGTCTCATGGTTATTTATATAAAACAAGTAGTTTCTCTACCTCAGCGATGTCTGTCATGGTTTTTTTATATAAAACAAATAGTTTCTCTACCTCAGAGATGACTGTCATGGTTACTTATATAAATCAAGTAGTTTCTGTACCTCTGAAATGTCTGTCATGGTTATTTATATAAAACAAGTAGTTTCTTTAACTCAGAGATGTCTGTCACGGTTATTTATATAAAACAAGTAGTTTCTCTACCTCAGAGATGTCTGTAACGGTTATTTATATAAAACAAGTAGTTTCTCTACCTCAGAGATGTCTGTCACGGTTATTTATATAATACAAGTAGTTTCTCCACCTCAGAGATGTCTGTCATGGTTATTTATATATAACAAATAGTTTCTCTACCTCAGAGATGTCTGTCACGGTTATTTATATAAAACAAGTAGTTTCTCTACCTCAGAGATGTCTGCCATGGTTATTTATATATAACAAATAGTTTCTCTACCTCAGGGATGTCTGTCACGGTTATTTATATAAAACAACTAGTTTTTCTACCTCAGAGATGTCTGTCATGGTTATTTATATATAACAAATAGTTTCTCTATCTCAGAGATGTCTGTCATGGTTATTTGTCTAAAACAAATAGTTTCTCTAACTCAGAGATGTCTGTCACGGTTATTTATATAAAACAAGTAGTTTCTCTACCTCAGAGATGTCTGTCAGGGTTATTTATATATAACAAATAGTTTCTCCACCTCAGAGATGTCTGTCACGGTTATTTATATATAACAAATAGTTTCTCTACCTCAGAGATATCTGTCATGGTTATTTATATATAACAAATAGTTTCTCTACCTCAGAGATGTCTGTCATGGTTATTTATATATAACAAATAGTTTCTCAACCTCAGAGATGTCTGTCATGGTTATTTATATATAACAAATAGTTTCTCTACCTCAGAGATGTCTGTCACGGTTATTTATATAAAACAACTAGTTTCTCTACCTCAGAGATGGTTGTCATGGTTATTTATATATAACAAATAGTTTCTCTACCTCAGAGATGTCTGTCACGGTTATTTATATAAAACAAATAGTTTCTCTACCTCAGAGATGTCTGTCATGGTTATTAATTTAAAACAAGTAGTTTCTCTATCTCAGAGATGTCTCATGGTTATTTATATAAAACATGTAGTTTCTCTACCTCAGAGATGTCTGTCACGGTTATTTATATAAAACAAGTAGTTTCTCTACCTCAGAGATGTCTGTCATGGTTATTTATATAAAACAAGTAGTTTCTCTACCTCAGAGATGTCTGTCATGGTTATTTATATAAAACAAGTAGTTTCTCTACCTCAGCGATGTGTATCACGGATACTTATATAAATCAAGTAGTTTCTCTACCTCAGAGATGTTTGTCATGGTTATTTATATAAAACAAGTAGTTTCTCTACCTCAGCGATGTCTGTCATGGTTCTTTACATAAAACAAATAGTTTCTCTACCTCAGAGATGTCTGTCATGGTTATTTATATAAAACAAATAGTTTCTCTACCTCAGAGATGTCTCATGGTTATTTATATAAAACATGTAGTTTCTCTATCTCATAGATGTCTGTCATGGTTATTTATATAAAACAAGTAGTTTCTCTAACTCAGAGATGTCTGTCACGGTTACTTATATAAAAATGGTAGTTTCTCTAACTCAGAGATGTCTGTCACGGTTATTTATATAACACAAGTAGTTTCTCTACCTCAGAGATGTGTCATGGTTATTTATATAAAACAAGTAGTTTCTCTACCTCAGAGATGTCTGTCATGGTTATTTATATAAAACAAGTAGTTTCTCTACCTCAGAGATGTCTGTCATGGTTATTTATATAAAACAAGTAGTTTGTCTACCTCAGCGATGTCTGTCATGGTTATTTATATAAAACAAGTAGTTTCTCTACCTCACAGATGTCTCATGGTTATTTATATAAAACAAATAGTTTCTAACTAAGAGATGTCTGTCTTGGTTATTTATATAAAACAAATAGTTTCTCTACCTCAGAGATGACTGTCATGGTTACTTATATAAATCAAGTAGTTTCTGTACCTCAGAAATGTCTGTCATGGTTATTTATATAAAACAAGTAGTTTCTCTAACTCAGAGATGTCTGTCACGGTTATTTATATAAAACAAGTAGTTTCTCTACCTCAGAGATGTCTGTCACGGTTATTTATATAAAACAAGTAGTTCCTCTACCTCAGAGATGTCTGTCACGGGTATTTATATAATACAAGTAGTTTCTCTACCTCAGAGATGTCTGTGATGGTTATTTATATATAACAAATAGTTTCTCTACCTCAGAGATGTCTGTCACGGTTATTTATATAAAACAAGTAGTTTCTCTACCTCAGAGATGTCTGTCAGGGTTATTTATATATAACAAATAGTTTCTCTACCTCAGAGATGTCTGTCATGGTTATTTATATATAACAAATAGTTTCTCTACCTCAGAGATGTCTGTCACGGTTATTTATATATAACAAATAGTTTCTCCAACTCAGAGATGTCTGTCACGGTTATTTATATAAAACAAGTAGTTTCTCCACCTCAGAGATGTCTGTCACGGTTATTTATATCAAACAAGTAGTTTCTCCACCTCAGAGATGTCTGTCACGGTTATTTATATAAAACAAGTAGTTTCTCTACCTCTGAGATGTCTGTCACGGTTATTTATATAAAACAAGTAGTTTCTCTACCTCAGAGATGTCTGTCATGGTTATTTATATATAACAAATAGTTTCTCCACCTCAGAGATGTCTGTCACGGTTATTTATATATAACAAATAGTTTCTCTACCTCAGAGATGTCTGTCATGGTTATTTATATAAAACAAGTAGATTCTCTACCTCAGAGATGTCTGTCATGGTTATTTATATAAAACAAGTAGTTTCTCTACCTCAGCGATGTCTGTCACGGATACTTATATAAATCAAGTAGTTTCTCTACCTCAGAGATGTCTGTCATGGTTATTTATATAAAGCAAGTAGTTTCTCTACCTCAGCGATGTCTGTCATGGTTCTTTATATAAAACAAATAGTTTCTCTACCTCAGAGATGTCTGTCATGGTTATTTATATAAAACAAATAGTTTCTCTACCTCAGAGATGTCTCATGGTTATTTATATAAAACATGTAGTTTCTCTATCTCATAGATGTCTGTCATGGTTATTTATATAAAACAAGTAGTTTCTCTAACTCAGAGATGTCTGTCACGGTTACTTATATAAAACAAGTAGTTTCTCTAACTCAGAGATGTCTATCACGGTTATTTATATAAAACAAGTAGTTTCTCTACCTAAAGGATGTCTGTCATGGTTATTTATATAAAACAAGTAGTTTCTCTACCTCAGAGATGTCTGTCACGGTTATTTATATAACACAAGTAGTTTCTCTACCTCAGAGATGTGTCATGGTTATTTATATAAAACAAGTAGTTTCTCTACCTCAGAGATGTCTGTCATGGTTATTTATATAAAACAAGTAGTTTCTCTACCTCAGAGATGTCTGTCATTGTTCTTTACATAAAACAAATAGTTTCTCTACCTCAGCGATGTCTGTCATGGTTTTTTATATAAAACAAGTAGTTTCTCTACCTCACAGATGTCTCATGGATATTTATATAAAACAAATAGTTTCTAACTAAGAGATGTCTGTCTTGGTTATTTATATAAAACAAATAGTTTCTCTACCTCAGAGATGACTGTCATGGTTACTTATATAAATCAAGTAGTTTCTGTACCTCAGAAATGTCTGTCATGGTTATTTATATAAAACAAGTAGTTTCTCTAACTCAGAGATGTCTGTCACGGTCATTTATATAAAACAAGTAGTTTCTCTACCTCAGAGATGTCTGTCAAGGTTATTTATATAAAACAAGTAGTTTCTCTACCTCAGAGATGTCTGTCACGGTTATTTATATAAAACAAGTAGTTTCTCTATCTCAGAAATGTCTCATGGTTATTTATATAAAACAAGTAGTTTCTCTATCTCAGAGATTGGTCATGGTTATTTATATAAAACAAGTAGTTTCTCTACCTCAGAGATGTCTCATGGTTATTTATATAAAACAAGTAGTTCTCTATCTCAGAGATGGCTTATGGTTATTTATATAAAACAAGTAGTTTCTCTATCTCAGAGATTTGTGATGGTTATTTATATAAAACAAGTAGTTTCTCTATCTCAGAAATGTCTCATGGTTATTTATATAAAACAAGTAGTTTCTCTACCTCAGAGATGTCTCATGGTTATTTATATAAAACAAGTAGTTCTCTATCTCAGAAATGTCTCATGGTTATTTATATAAAACAAGTAGTTTCTCTATCTCAGAAATGTCTCATGGTTATTTATATAAAACAAGTAGTTTCTCTACCTCAGAGATGTCTCATGGTTATTTATATAAAACAAGTAGTTCTCTATCTCAGAGATGGCTTATGGTTATTTATATAAAACAAGTAGTTTCACTATCTCAGAGATTTGTGATGGTTATTTATATAAAACAAGTAGTTTCTCTATCTCAGAAATGTCTCATGGTTATTTATATTAAACAAGTAGTTTGTCTATCTCAGAGATGTGTCATGGTTACTTATATAAAACAAGTAGTTTCTCTACCTCAGAGATGTCTCATGGTTGTTTATATAAAACAAGTAGTTTCTCTATCTCAGAGATGTCTCATGGTTATTTATATAAAACAAGTAGTTTCTCTACCTCAGCGATGTCTGTCATTGTTCTTTACATAAAACAAATAGTTTCTCTACCTCAGAGATGTCTGTCATGGTTATTTATATAAAACAAATAGTTTCTCTACCTCAGAGATGTCTCATGGTTATTTATATAAAACATGTAGTTTCTCTATCTCATAGATGTCTGTCATGGTTATTTATATAAAACAAGTAGTTTCTCTACCTCAGAGATGTCTGTCACGGTTATTTATATAAAACAAGTAGTTTCTCTACCTCAGAGATGTCTGTCACGGTTATTTATATAATACAAGTAGTTTCTCCACCTCAGAGATGTCTGTCATGGTTATTTATATATAACAAATAGTTTCTCTACCTCAGAGATGTCTGTCACGGTTATTTATATAAAACAAGTAGTTTCTCTACCTCAGAGATGTCTGCCATGGTTATTTATATATAACAAATAGTTTCTCTACCTCAGAGATGTCTGTCACGGTTATTTATATAAAACAACTAGTTTTTCTACCTCAGAGATGTCTGTCATGGTTATTTATATATAACAAATAGTTTCTCTATCTCAGAGATGTCTGTCATGGTTATTTGTATAAAACAAATAGTTTCTCTATCTCAGAGATGTCTCATGGTTATTTATATAAAACAAGTAGTTTCTCTACCTCAGCGATGTCTGTCATGTTTTTTTTATATAAAACAAATAGTTTCTCTACCTCAGAGATGACTGTCATGGTTACTTATATAAATCAAGTAGTTTCTGTACCTCAGAAATGTCTGTCATGGTTATTTATATAAAACAAGTAGTTTCTTTAACTCAGAGATGTCTGTCACGGTTATTTATATAAAACAAGTAGTTTCTCTACCTCAGAGATGTCTGTCACGGTTATTTATATAAAACAAGTAGTTTCTCTACCTCAGAGATGTCTGTCACGGTTATTTATATAATACAAGTAGTTTCTCCACCTCAGAGATGTCTGTCATGGTTATTTATATATAACAAATAGTTTCTCTACCTCAGAGATGTCTGTCACGGTTATTTATATAAAACAAGTAGTTTCTCTACCTCAGAGATGTCTGCCATGGTTATTTATATATAACAAATAGTTTCTCTACCTCAGAGATGTCTGTCACGGTTATTTATATAAAACAACTAGTTTTTCTACCTCAGAGATGTCTGTCATGGTTATTTATATATAACAAATAGTTTCTCTATCTCAGAGATGTCTGTCATGGTTATTTGTATAAAACAAATAGTTTCTGTAACTCAGAGATGTCTGTCACGTTTATTTATATAAAACAAGTAGTTTCTCTACCTCAGAGATGTCTGTCAGGGTTATTTATATATAAAAAATAGTTTCTCCACCTCAGAGATGTCTGTCACGGTTATTTATATATAACAAATAGTTTCTCTACCTCAGAGATATCTGTCATGGTTATTTATACATAACAAATAGTTTCTCTACCTCAGAGATGTCTGTCATGGTTATTTATATATAACAAATAGTTTCTCAACCTCAGAGATGTCTGTCATGGTTATTTATATATAACAAATAGTTTCTCTACCTCAGAGATGTCTGTCACGGTTATTTATATAAAACAAGTAGTTTCTCTACCTCAGAGATGTCTGTCATGGTTATTTATATATAACAAATAGTTTCTCTACCTCAGAGATGTCTGTCACGGTTATTTATATAAAACAAATAGTTTCTCTACCTCAGAGATGTCTGTCATGGTTATTAATTTAAAACAAGTAGTTTCTCTATCTCAGAGATGTCTCATGGTTATTTATATAAAACATGTAGTTTCTCTACCTCAGAGATGTCTGTCACGGTTATTTATATAAAACAAGTAGTTTCTCTACCTCAGAGATGTCTGTCATGGTTATTTATATAAAACAAGTAGTTTCTCTACCTCAGAGATGTCTGTCATGGTTATTTATATAAAACAAGTAGTTTCTCTACCTCAGCGATGTCTGTCACGGATACTTATATAAATCAAGTAGTTTCTCTACCTCAGAGATGTCTGTCATGGTTATTTATATAAAACAAGTAGTTTCTCTACCTCAGCGATGTCTGTCATGGTTCTTTACATAAAACAAATAGTTTCTCTACCTCAGAGATGTCTGTCATGGTTATTTATATAAAACAAATAGTTTCTCTACCTCAGAGATGTCTCATGGTTATTTATATAAAACATGTAGTTTCTCTATCTCATAGATGTCTGTCATGGTTATTTATATAAAACAAGTAGTTTCTCTAACTCAGAGATGTCTGTCACGGTTACTTATATAAAAATGGTAGTTTCTCTAACTCAGAGATGTCTATCACGGTTATTTATATAAAACAAGTAGTTTCTCTACCTAAAGGATGTCTGTCATGGTTATTTATATAAAACAAGTAGTTTCTCTACCTCAGAGATGTCTGTCACGGTTATTTATATAACACAAGTAGTTTCTCTACCTCAGAGATGTGTCATGGTTATTTATATAAAACAAGTAGTTTCTCTACCTCAGAGATGTCTGTCATGGTTATTTATATAAAACAAGTAGTTTCTCTACCTCAGAGATGTCTGTCATGGTTATTTATATAAAACAAGTAGTTTGTCTACCTCAGCGATGTCTGTCATGGTTATTTATATAAAACAAGTAGTTTCTCTACCTCACAGATGTCTCATGGTTATTTATATAAAACAAATAGTTTCTAACTAAGAGATGTCTGTCTTGGTTATTTATATAAAACCAATAGTTTCTCTACCTCAGAGATGACTGTCATGGTTACTTATATAAATCAAGTAGTTTCTGTACCTCAGAAATGTCTGTCATGGTTATTTATATAAAACAAGTAGTTTCTCTACCTCAGAGATGTCTGTCACGGTTATTTATATAAAACAAGTAGTTCCTCTACCTCAGAGATGTCTGTCACGGGTATTTATATAATACAAGTAGTTTCTCTACCTCAGAGATGTCTGTGATGGTTATTTATATATAACAAGTAGTTTCTCTACCTCAGAGATGTCTGTCACGGTTATTTATATAAAGCAAGTAGTTTCTCTACCTCAGAGATGTCTGTCAGGGTTATTTATATATAACAAATAGTTTCTCTACCTCAGAGATGTCTGTCATGGTTATTTATATATAACAAATAGTTTCTCTACCTCAGAGATGTCTGTCACGGTTATTTATATAGAACAAATAGTTTCTCCAACTCAGAGATGTCTGTCACGGTTATTTATATAAAACAAGTAGTTTCTCCACCTCAGAGATGTCTGTCACGGTTATTTATATCAAACAAGTAGTTTCTCCACCTCAGAGATGTCTGTCACGGTTATTTATATAAAACAAGTAGTTTCTCTACCTCTGAGATGTCTGTCACGGTTATTTATATAAAACAAGTAGTTTCTCTACCTCAGAGATGTCTGTCATGGTTATTTATATATAACAAATAGTTTCTCCACCTCAGAGATGTCTGTCACGGTTATTTATATATAACAAATAGTTTCTGTACCTCAGAGATGTCTGTCATGGTTATTTATATAAAACAAGTAGATTCTCTACCTCAGAGATGTCTGTCATGGTTATTTATATAAAACAAGTAGTTTCTCTACCTCAGCGATGTCTGTCACGGATACTTATATAAATCAAGTAGTTTCTCTACGTCAGAGATGTCTGTCATGGTTATTTATATAAAACAAGTAGTTTCTCTACCTCAGCGATGTCTGTCATGGTTCTTTATATAAAACAAATAGTTTCTCTACCTCAGAAATGTCTGTCATGGTTATTTATATAAAACAAATAGTTTCTCTACCTCAGAGATGTCTCATGGTTATTTATATAAAACATGTAGTTTCTCTATCTCATAGATGTCTGTCATGGTTATTTATATAAAACAAGTAGTTTCTCTAACTCAGGGATGTCTGTCACGGTTACTTATATAAAACAAGTAGTTTCTCTAACTCAGAGATGTCTATCACGGTTATTTATATAAAACAAGTAGTTTCTCTACCTAAAGGATGTCTGTCATGGTTATTTATATAAAACAAGTAGTTTCTCTACCTCAGAGATGTCTGTCACGGTTATTTATATAACACAAGTAGTTTCTCTACCTCAGAGATGTGTCATGGTTATTTATATAAAACAAGTAGTTTCTCTACCTCAGAGATGTCTGTCATGGTTATTTATATAAAACAAGTAGTTTCTCTACCTCAGAGATGTCTGTCATGGTTATTTATATAAAACAAGTAGTTTGTCTACCTCAGCGATGTCTGTCATGGTTTTTTATATAAAACAAGTAGTTTCTCTACCTCACAGATGTCTCATGGTTATTTATATAAAACAAATAGTTTCTAACTAAGAGATATCTGTCTTGGTTATTTATATACAACAAATATTTTCTCTACCTCAGAGATGACTGTCATGGTTACTTATATAAATCAAGTAGTTTCTGTACCTCAGAAATGTCTGTCATGGTTATTTATATATAACAAATAGTTTCTCTACCTCAGAGATGTCTGTCATGGTTATTTATATATAACAAATAGTTTCTCCACCTCAGAGATGTCTGTCACGGTTATTTATATATAACAAATAGTTTCTCTACCTCAGAGATGTCTGTCATGGTTATTTATATATAACAAGTAGTTTCTCTACCTCAGAGATGTCTGTCATGGTCATTTATATATCACAAATAGTTTCTCTACCTTAGAGATGTCTGTCATGGTTATTTATATATAACAAATAGTTTGTCTACCTCAGAGAGGTCTGTCATGGTTATTTATATATAACAAATATTTTCTCTACCTCAGAGATGTCTGTCACGGTTATTTATATAAAACAAGTAGTTTCTCTACCACAGAGATGTCTGTCACGGTTATTTATATAAAACAAATAGTTTCTCTACCTCAGGGATGTCTGACATGGTTATTAATATAAAACAAGTAGTTTCTCTATCTCAGAGATGTCTCATGGTTATTTATATAAAACAAGTAGTTTCTCTATCTCATAGATGTCTGTCATGGTTATTTATATAAAACAAGTAGTTTCTCTAACTTAGAGATGTCTGTCACAGTTATTTATATAAAACAAGTAGTTTCTCTACCTCAGGGATGTCTGTCACGGTTATTTATATAAAACAAATAGTTTCTCTACCTCAGGGATGTCTGACATGGTTATTAATATAAAACAAGTAGTTTCTCTATCTCAGAGATGTCTCATGGTTATTTATATAAAACAAGTAGTTTCTCTAACTTAGAGATGTCTGTCACAGTTATTTATATAAAACAAGTAGTTCCTCTACCTCAGAGATGTCTGTCACGGTTATTTATATAATACAAGTAGTTTCTCTACCTCAGAGATGTCTGTCATGGTTATTTATATATAACAAATAGTTTCTCTACCTCAGAGATGTCTGTCACGGTTATTCATATAAAACAAGTAGTTTCTCTACCTCAGAGATGTCTGTCAGGGTTATTTATATATAACAAATAGTTTCTCTACCTCAGAGATGTCTGTCATGGTTATTTATATATAACAAATAGTTTCTCTACCTCAGAGATGTCTGTCATGGTTATTTGTATAAAACAAATAGTTTCTCCAACTCAGAGATGTCTGTCACGGTTATTTATATCAAACAAGTAGTTTCTCCACCTCAGAGATGTCTGTCACGGTTATTTATATCAAACAAGTAGTTTCTCCACCTCAGAGATGTCTGTCACGGTTATTTATATAAAACAAGTAGTTTCTCTACCTCCGAGATGTCTGTCACGGTTATTTATATAAAACAAGTAGTTTCTCTACCTCAGAGATGTCTGTCATGGTTATTTATATATAACAAATAGTTTCTCCACCTCAGAGATGTCTGTCACGGTTATTTATATATAACAAATAGTTTCTCTACCTCAGAGATGTCTGTCATGGTTATTTATATAAAACAAGTAGTTTCTCTACCTCAGAGATGTCTGTCATGGTTATTTATATAAAGCAAGTAGTTTCTCTACCTCAGCGATGTCTGTCACGGATACTTATATAAATCAAGTAGTTTCTCTACCTCAGAGATGTCTGTCATGGTTATTTATATAAAACAAGTAGTTTCTCTACCTCAGCGATGTCTGTCATGGTTCTTTATATAAAACAAATAGTTTCTCTACCTCAGAGATGTCTCATGGTTATTTATATAAAACATGTAGTTTCTCTATCTCATAGATGTCTGTCATAGTTATTTATATAAAACAAGTAGTTTCTCTAACTCAGAGATGTCTGTCACGGTTACTTATATAAAACAAGTAGTTTCTCTAACTCAGAGATGTCTATCACGGTTATTTATATAAAACAAGTAGTTTCTCTACCTAAAGGATGTCTGTCATGGTTATTTATATAAAACAAGTAGTTTCTCTACCTCAGAGATGTCTGTCACGGTTATTTATATAACACAAGTAGTTTCTCTACCTGAGAGATGTGTCATGGTTATTTATATAAAACAAGTAGTTTCTCTACCTCAGAGATGTCTGTCATGGTTATTTATATAAAACAAGTAGTTTCTCTACCTCAGAGATGTCTGTCATGGTTATTTATATAAAACAAGTAGTTTGTCTACCTCAGCGATGTCTGTCATGGTTATTTATATAAAACAAGTAGTTTCTCTACCTCACAGATGTCTCATGGTTATTTATATAAAACAAATAGTTTCTAACTAAGAGATGTCTGTCTTGGTTATTTATATAAAACAAATAGTTTCTCTACCTCAGAGATGACTGTCATGGTTACTTATATAAATCAAGTAGTTTCTGTACCTCAGAAATGTCTGTCATGGTTATTTATATAAAACAAGTAGTTTCTCTAACTCAGAGATGTCTGTCACGGTTATTTATATAAAACAAGTAGTTTCTCTACCTCAGAGATGTCTGTCACGGTTATTTATATAAAACAAGTAGTTCCTCTACCTCAGAGATGTCTGTCACCGTTATTTATATAATACAAGTAGTTTCTCTACCTCAGAGATGTCTGTCATGGTTATTTATATATAACAAATAGTTTCTCTACCTCAGAGATGTCTGTCACGGTTATTTATATAAAACAAGTAGTTTCTCTACCTCAGAGATGTCTGTCAGGGTTATTTATATAAATCAAGTAGTTTCTGTACCTCAGAAATGTCTGTCATGGTTATTTATATAAAACAAGTAGTTTCTCTAACTCAGAGATGTCTGTCACGGTTATCTATAAAAAACAGATAGTTTCTCTACCTCAGAGATGTCTGTCATGGTTATTTATATAAAACAAGTAGTTTCTCTAACTCAGAGATGTCTGTCACGGTTACTTATATAAAACAATTAGTTTCTCTAACTCAGAGATGTCTATCACGGTTATTTATATAAAACAAGTAGTTTCTCTACCTAAAGGATGTCTGTCTTGGTTATTTATATAAAACAAATAGTTTCTAACTAAGAGATGTCTGTCACGGTTATTTATATAAAACAAGTAGTTTCTCTACCTCAGAGATGACTGTCATGGTTACTTATATAAATCAAGTAGTTTCTGTACCTCGGAAATGTCTCATGGTTTTTTATATAAAACAAGTAGTTTCTCTACCTCAGAGCTGCCTGTGATGGTTATTTATATAAAACAAGTAGTTTCTCTACCTCAGAGATGTCTGTCATGGTTATGTATATAAAACAAGTAGTTTCTCTACCTCAGAGATGACTATCATGGTTACTTATATAAATCAAGTAGTTTCTGTACCTCAGAAATGTCTCATGGTTTTTTATATAAAACAAATAGTTTCTCTAACTCAGAGATATCTGTCATGGTTATTTATATAAAGCAAGTAGTTTCTCTACCTCAGAGATGTCTCATGGTTATTTATATAAAACAAATAGTTTCTCTACCTCAGAGATGTCTCTGGTTATTTATATAAAACAAGCAGGTTCTCTATCTCAGAATTGTCTCATGGTTATTTATATAAAACAAGCAGTTTCTATATCTCAGATATGTCTCATGGTTATTTATATAATACAAGTAGTTTCTCTGCCTCAGAGATGTCTCAAGGTTATTTATTTAAAACAAGTAGTTTCTCTACCTCAAAGATGTCTCATGGTTATTTATATAAAACAAGTAGTTTCTCTATCTTAGAGATGTCTGTCATGGTTATTTATATAAAACAAGTAGTTGCTCTATCTCAGAGATTGGTCATGGTTATTTATATAAAACAAGTAGTTTCTCTATATCAGAAATGTCTCAAGGTTATTTATATAAAACAAGTCGTTTGTCTATCTCAGAGATGTTTCATGGTTACTTATATAAAACAAGTAGTTTCTCTACCTCAGAGATGTCTCCTGGTTATCTATATAAAACAAGTAGTTTCTCTATCTCAGAGATGTCTTATTGTTATTTATATAAAACAAGTAGTTTCTCTATCTCAGAGATGTCTCATGGTTATCTATATAAAACAAGTAGTTTCTCTACCTCAGAGATGTCTCATGGTTATTTATATAAAACAAGTAGTTTCTCTACCTCAGAGATGTCTCATGGTTACTTATATAAAACATGTAGTTTCTCTATCTTAGAGATGTCTCATGGTTATTTATATAAAACAAGTAGTTTCTCTATCTCAGAGATGTCTGTCATGGTTATTTATATAAAACAAGTAGTTTCTCTATATCAGAAATGTCTCAAGGTTATTTATATAAAACAAGGCGTTTGTCTATCTCAGAGATGTTTCATGGTTACTTATATAAAACAAGTAGTTTCTCTACCTCAGAGATGTCTCCTGGTTATCTATATAAAACAAGTAGTTTCTCTATCTCAGAGATGTCTTATTGTTATTTATATAAAACAAGTAGTTTCTCTATCTCAGAGATGTCTCATGGTTATTTATATAAAACAAGTAGTTTCTCTACCTCAGAGATGTCTCATGGTTATTTATATAAAACAAGTAGTTTCTCCACCTCAGAGATGTCTCATGGTTACTTATATAAAACAAGTAGTTTCTCTACCTCAGAGATGTCTGTCAGGGTTATTTATATATAACAAATAGTTTCTCCACCTCAGAGATGTCTGTCACGGTTATTTATATATAACAAATAGTTTCTCTACGTCAGAGATGTCTGTCATGGTTATTTATATATAACAAATAGTTTCTCTACCTCAGAGATGTCTGTCATGGTTATTTATATATAACAAATAGTTTCTCTACCTCAGAGATGTCTGTCATGGTTATTTATATATAACAAATAGTTTCTCTACCTCAGAGATGTCTGTCACGGTTATTTATATAAAACAAATAGTTTCTCTACCTCAGAGATGTCTGTCATGGTTATTTATATAAAACAAGTAGTTTCTCTATCTCAGAGATGTCTCATGGTTATTTATATAAAACAAGTAGTTTCTCTATCTCATAGATGTCTGTCATGGTTATTTATATAAAACAAGTAGTTTCTGTACCTCAGAGATGACTGTCACGGTTATTTATATAATACAAGTAGTTCTCTACCTCAGAGATGTCTGTCATGGTTATTTATATATAACAAATAGTTTCCCTACCTCAGAGATGTCTGTCACGGTTATTTATATAAAACAAGTAGTTTCTCTACCTCAGAGATGTCTGTCATGGTTATTTATATATAACAAATAGTTTCTCTACCTCAGAGATGTCTGTCACGGTTATTTATACAAAACAAATAGTTTCTCTACCTCAGAGATGTCTGTCATGGTTATTTATATATAACAAATAGTTTCTCTACCTCAGAGATGTCTGTCATGGTTATGTGTATAAAACAAATAGTTTCTCTAACTCAGAGGTGTCTGTCAGGGTTATTTATATAAAGCAAGTAGTTTCTCTACCTCAGAGATGTCTGTCACGGTTATTTATATAAAAAAAGTTGTTTCTCCACCTCAGAGATGTCTGTCATGGTTATTTATTTAAAACAAGCAGTTTCTCCAACTCAGAGATGTCTGTCACGGTTATTTATATCAAACAAGTAGTTTCTCTACCTCAGAGATGTCTGTCACGGTTATTTATATAAAACAAGTAGTTACTCTACCTCCGAGATGTCTGTCACGGTTATTTATATAAAACAAGTAGTTTCTCTACCTCAGAGATGTCTGTCATGGTTATTTATATATAACAAATAGTTTCTCCACCTCAGAGATGTCTGTCACGGTTATTTATATATAACAAATAGTTTCTCTACCTCAGAGATGTCTGTCATGGTTATTTATATATAACAAGTAGTTTCTCTACCTCAGAGATGTCTGTATTGGTTATTTATATATAACAAATAGTTTCTCTACCTCAGAGATGTCTGTCATGGTTATTTATATTAAACAAATAGTTTGTCTACCTCAGAGAGGTCTCTCACGGTTATTTATATATAACAAATAGTTTCTCTACCTCAGAGATGTCTGTCACGGTTATTTATATAAAACAAATAGTTTCTCTACCTCAGAGATGTCTGTCATGGTTATTAATATAAAACAAGTAGTTTCTCTATCTCAGAGATGTCTCATGGTTATTTATATAAAACAAGTAGTTTCTCTATCTCAGAGATGTCTGTCATGGTTATTAATATAAAACAAGTAGTTTCTCTATCTCAGAGATGTCTCATGGTTATTTATATAAAACAAATAGTTTCTCTACCTCAGAGATGTCTGTCATGGTTATTAATATAAAACAAGTAGTTTCTCTATCTCAGAGATGTCTCATGGTTATTTATATAAAACAAGTAATTTCTCTATCTCATAGATGTCTGTCATGGTTATTTATATAAAACAAGTAGTTTCTCTAACTCAGAGATGTCTGTCACGGTCATTTATATAAAACAAGTAGTTTCTCTACCTCAGAGATGTCTGTCACGGTTATTTATATAAAACAAGTAGTTTCTCTACCTCAGAGATGTCTGTCACGGTTATTTATATAAAACAAGTAGTTTCTCTACCTCAGAGATGTCTGTCATGGTTATTTATATATAACAAATAGTTTCTCTATCTCAGAAATGTCTCATGGTTATTTATATAAAACAAGTAGTTTCTCTATCTCAGAGATGAGTCATGGTTATTTATATAAAACAAGTAGTTTCTCTACCTCAGAGATGTCTGTCATGGTTATTTATATAAAACAAGTAGTTTCTCTACCTCAGAGATATCTATCATGGTTCTTTATATAAAACAAATAGTTTCTCTACCTCAGATATGTGTGTCATGGTTATTTATATAAAACAATTAGTTTCTCTACCTCAGAGATGTCTCATGGTTATTTATATAAAACAAGTAGTTGCTCTATCTCAGAGATGTCTCATGGTTATTTATATAAAACAAGTAGTTTCTCTACCTCAGAGATGTCTCATGGTTATTTATATAAAGAAGTAGTTTCTCTATCTCAGAAATGTCTCATGGTTATTTATATAAAACAAGTAGTTTCTCTATCTCAGAGATTGGTCATGGTTATTTATATAAAACAAGTAGTTTCTCTACCTCAGAGATGTCTCATGGTTATTTATATAAAACAAGTAGTTCTCTATCTCAGAGATGGCTTATGGTTATTTATATAAAACAAGTAGTTTCTCTATCTCAGAGATTTGTGATGGTTATTTATATAAAATAAGTAGTTTCTCTATCTCAGAAATGTCTCATGGTTATTTATATTAAACAAGTAGTTTGTCTATCTCAGAGATGTGTCATGGTTACTTATATAAAACAAGTAGTTTCTCTACCTCAGAGATGTCTCATGGTTGTTTATATAAAACAAGTAGTTTCTCTATCTCAGAGATGTCTCATGGTTATTTATATAAAACAAGTAGTTTCTCTACCTCAGCGATGTCTGTCATTGTTCTTTACATAAAACAAATAGTTTCTCTACCTCAGAGATGTCTGTCATGGTTATTTATATAAAACAAATAGTTTCTCTACCTCAGAGATGTCTCATGGTTATTTATATAAAACATGTAGTTTCTCTATCTCATAGATGTCTGTCATGGTTATTTATATAAAACAAGTAGTTTCTCTACCTCAGAGATGTCTGTCACGGTTATTTATATAAAACAAGTAGTTTCTCTACCTCAGAGATGTCTGTCACGGTTATTTATATAATACAAGTAGTTTCTCCACCTCAGAGATGTCTGTCATGGTTATTTATATATAACAAATAGTTTCTCTACCTCAGAGATGTCTGTCACGGTTATTTATATAAAACAAGTAGTTTCTCTACCTCAGAGATGTCTGCCATGGTTATTTATATATAACAAATAGTTTCTCTACCTCAGAGATGTCTGTCACGGTTATTTATATAAAACAACTAGTTTTTCTACCTCAGAGATGTCTGTCATGGTTATTTATATATAACAAATAGTTTCTCTATCTCAGAGATGTCTGTCATGGTTATTTGTATAAAACAAATAGTTTCTCTATCTCAGAGATGTCTCATGGTTATTTATATAAAACAAGTAGTTTCTCTACCTCAGCGATGTCTGTCATGGTTTTTTTATATAAAACAAATAGTTTCTCTACCTCAGAGATGACTGTCATGGTTACTTATATAAATCAAGTAGTTTCTGTACCTCAGAAATGTCTGTCATGGTTATTTATATAAAACAAGTAGTTTCTTTAACTCAGAGATGTCTGTCACGGTTATTTATATAAAACAAGTAGTTTCTCTACCTCAGAGATGTCTGTAACGGTTATTTATATAAAACAAGTAGTTTCTCTACCTCAGAGATGTCTGTCACGGTTATTTATATAATACAAGTAGTTTCTCCACCTCAGAGATGTCTGTCATGGTTATTTATATATAACAAATAGTTTCTCTACCTCAGAGATGTCTGTCACGGTTATTTATATAAAACAAGTAGTTTCTCTACCTCAGAGATGTCTGCCATGGTTATTTATATATAACAAATAGTTTCTCTACCTCAGGGATGTCTGTCACGGTTATTTATATAAAACAACTAGTTTTTCTACCTCAGAGATGTCTGTCATGGTTATTTATATATAACAAATAGTTTCTCTATCTCAGAGATGTCTGTCATGGTTATTTGTCTAAAACAAATAGTTTCTCTAACTCAGAGATGTCTGTCACGGTTATTTATATAAAACAAGTAGTTTCTCTACCTCAGAGATGTCTGTCAGGGTTATTTATATATAACAAATAGTTTCTCCACCTCAGAGATGTCTGTCACGGTTATTTATATATAACAAATAGTTTCTCTACCTCAGAGATATCTGTCATGGTTATTTATATATAACAAATAGTTTCTCTACCTCAGAGATGTCTGTCATGGTTATTTATATATAACAAATAGTTTCTCAACCTCAGAGATGTCTGTCATGGTTATTTATATATAACAAATAGTTTCTCTACCTCAGAGATGACTGTCACGGTTATTTATATAAAACAACTAGTTTCTCTACCTCAGAGATGGTTGTCATGGTTATTTATATATAACAAATAGTTTCTCTACCTCAGAGATGTCTGTCACGGTTATTTATATAAAACAAATAGTTTCTCTACCTCAGAGATGTCTGTCATGGTTATTAATTTAAAACAAGTAGTTTCTCTATCTCAGAGATGTCTCATGGTTATTTATATAAAACATGTAGTTTCTCTACCTCAGAGATGTCTGTCACGGTTATTTATATAAAACAAGTAGTTTCTCTACCTCAGAGATGTCTGTCATGGTTATTTATATAAAACAAGTAGTTTCTCTACCTCAGAGATGTCTGTCATGGTTATTTATATAAAACAAGTAGTTTCTCTACCTCAGCGATGTGTGTCACGGATACTTATATAAATCAAGTAGTTTCTCTACCTCAGAGATGTCTGTCATGGTTATTTATATAAAACAAGTAGTTTCTCTACCTCAGCGATGTCTGTCATGGTTCTTTACATAAAACAAATAGTTTCTCTACCTCAGAGATGTCTGTCATGGTTATTTATATAAAACAAATAGTTTCTCTACCTCAGAGATGTCTGATGGTTATTTATATAAAACATGTAGTTTCTCTATCTCATAGATGTCTGTCATGGTTATTTATATAAAACAAGTAGTTTCTCTAACTCAGAGATGTCTGTCACGGTTACTTATATAAAAATGGTAGTTTCTCTAACTCAGAGATGTCTGTCACGGTTATTTATATAACACAAGTAGTTTCTCTACCTCAGAGATGTGTCATGGTTATTTATATAAAACAAGTAGTTTCTCTACCTCAGAGATGTCTGTCATGGTTATTTATATAAAACAAGTAGTTTCTCTACCTCAGAGATGTCTGTCATGGTTATTTATATAAAACAAGTAGTTTGTCTACCTCAGCGATGTCTGTCATGGTTATTTATATAAAACAAGTAGTTTCTCTACCTCACAGATGTCTCATGGTTATTTATATAAAACAAATAGTTTCTAACTAAGAGATGTCTGTCTTGGTTATTTATATAAAACAAATAGTTTCTCTACCTCAGAGATGACTGTCATGGTTACTTATATAAATCAAGTAGTTTCTGTACCTCAGAAATGTCTGTCATGGTTATTTATATAAAACAAGTAGTTTCTCTAACTCAGAGATGTCTGTCACGGTTATTTATATAAAACAAGTAGTTTCTCTACCTCAGAGATGTCTGTCACGGTTATTTATATAAAACAAGTAGTTCCTCTACCTCAGAGATGTCTGTCACGGGTATTTATATAATACAAGTAGTTTCTCTACCTCAGAGATGTCTGTGATGGTTATTTATATATAACAAATAGTTTCTCTACCTCAGAGATGTCTGTCACGGTTATTTATATAAAACAAGTAGTTTCTCTACCTCAGAGATGTCTGTCAGGGTTATTTATATATAACAAATAGTTTCTCTACCTCAGAGATGTCTGTCATGGTTATTTATATATAACAAATAGTTTCTCTACCTCAGAGATGTCTGTCACGGTTATTTATATATAACAAATAGTTTCTCCAACTCTGAGATGTCTGTCACGGTTATTTATATAAAACAAGTAGTTTCTCCACCTCAGAGATGTCTGTCACGGTTATTTATATCAAACAAGTAGTTTCTCCACCTCAGAGATGTCTGTCACGGTTATTTATATAAAACAAGTAGTTTCTCTACCTCTGAGATGTCTGTCACGGTTATTTATATAAAACAAGTAGTTTCTCTACCTCAGAGATGTCTGTCATGGTTATTTATATATAACAAATAGTTTCTCCACCTCAGAGATGTCTGTCACGGTTATTTATATATAACAAATAGTTTCTCTACCTCAGAGATGTCTGTCATGGTTATTTATATAAAACAAGTAGATTCTCTACCTCAGAGATGTCTGTCATGGTTATTTATATAAAACAAGTAGTTTCTCTACCTCAGCGATGTCTGTCACGGATACTTATATAAATCAAGTAGTTTCTCTACCTCAGAGATGTCTGTCATGGTTATTTATATAAAGCAAGTAGTTTCTCTACCTCAGCGATGTCTGTCATGGTTCTTTATATAAAACAAATAGTTTCTCTACCTCAGAGATGTCTGTCATGGTTATTTATATAAAACAAATAGTTTCTCTACCTCAGAGATGTCTCATGGTTATTTATATAAAACATGTAGTTTCTCTATCTCATAGATGTCTGTCATGGTTATTTATATAAAACAAGTAGTTTCTCTAACTCAGAGATGTCTGTCACGGTTACTTATATAAAACAAGTAGTTTCTCTAACTCAGAGATGTCTATCACGGTTATTTATATAAAACAAGTAGTTTCTCTACCTAAAGGATGTCTGTCATGGTTATTTATATAAAACAAGTAGTTTCTCTACCTCAGAGATGTCTGTCACGGTTATTTATATAACACAAGTAGTTTCTCTACCTCAGAGATGTGTCATGGTTATTTATATAAAACAAGTAGTTTCTCTACCTCAGAGATGTCTGTCATGGTTATTTATATAAAACAAGTAGTTTCTCTACCTCAGAGATGTCTGTCATGGTTATTTATATAAAACAAGTAGTTTGTCTACCTCAGCGATGTCTGTCATGGTTTTTTATATAAAACAAGTAGTTTCTCTACCTCACAGATGTCTCATGGATATTTATATAAAACAAATAGTTTCTAACTAAGAGATGTCTGTCTTGGTTATTTATATAAAACAAATAGTTTCTCTACCTCAGAGATGACTGTCATGGTTACTTATATAAATCAAGTAGTTTCTGTACCTCAGAAATGTCTGTCATGGTTATTTATATAAAACAAGTAGTTTCTCTAACTCAGAGATGTCTGTCACGGTCATTTATATAAAACAAGTAGTTTCTCTACCTCAGAGATGTCTGTCAAGGTTATTTATATAAAACAAGTAGTTTCTCTACCTCAGAGATGTCTGTCACGGTTATTTATATAAAACAAGTAGTTTCTCTATCTCAGAAATGTCTCATGGTTATTTATATAAAACAAGTAGTTTCTCTATCTCAGAGATTGGTCATGGTTATTTATATAAAACAAGTAGTTTCTCTACCTCAGAGATGTCTCATGGTTATTTATATAAAACAAGTAGTTCTCTATCTCAGAGATGGCTTATGGTTATTTATATAAAACAAGTAGTTTCTCTATCTCAGAGATTTGTGATGGTTATTTATATAAAACAAGTAGTTTCTCTATCTCAGAAATGTCTCATGGTTATTTATATAAAACAAGTAGTTTCTCTACCTCAGAGATGTCTCATGGTTATTTATATAAAACAAGTAGTTCTCTATCTCAGAAATGTCTCATGGTTATTTATATAAAACAAGTAGTTTCTCTATCTCAGAAATGTCTCATGGTTATTTATATAAAACAAGTAGTTTCTCTACCTCAGAGATGTCTCATGGTTATTTATATAAAACAAGTAGTTCTCTATCTCAGAGATGGCTTATGGTTATTTATATAAAACAAGTAGTTTCACTATCTCAGAGATTTGTGATGGTTATTTATATAAAACAAGTAGTTTCTCTATCTCAGAAATGTCTCATGGTTATTTATATTAAACAAGTAGTTTGTCTATCTCAGAGATGTGTCATGGTTACTTATATAAAACAAGTAGTTTCTCTACCTCAGAGATGTCTCATGGTTGTTTATATAAAACAAGTAGTTTCTCTATCTCAGCGATGTCTGTCATTGTTCTTTACATAAAACAAATAGTTTCTCTACCTCAGAGATGTCTGTCATGGTTATTTATATAAAACAAATAGTTTCTCTACCTCAGAGATGTCTCATGGTTATTTATATAAAACATGTAGTTTCTCTATCTCATAGATGTCTGTCATGGTTATTTATATAAAACAAGTAGTTTCTCTACCTCAGAGATGTCTGTCACGGTTATTTATATAAAACAAGTAGTTTCTCTACCTCAGAGATGTCTGTCACGGTTATTTATATAATACAAGTAGTTTCTCCACCTCAGAGATGTCTGTCATGGTTATTTATATATAACAAATAGTTTCTCTACCTCAGAGATGTCTGTCACGGTTATTTATATAAAACAAGTAGTTTCTCTACCTCAGAGATGTCTGCCATGGTTATTTATATATAACAAATAGTTTCTCTACCTCAGAGATGTCTGTCACGGTTATTTATATAAAACAACTAGTTTTTCTACCTCAGAGATGTCTGTCATGGTTATTTATATATAACAAATAGTTTCTCTATCTCAGAGATGTCTGTCATGGTTATTTGTATAAAACAAATAGTTTCTCTATCTCAGAGATGTCTCATGGTTATTTATATAAAACAAGTAGTTTCTCTACCTCAGCGATGTCTGTCATGGTTTTTTTATATAAAACAAATAGTTTCTCTACCTCAGAGATGACTGTCATGGTTACTTATATAAATCAAGTAGTTTCTGTACCTCAGAAATGTCTGTCATGGTTATTTATATAAAACAAGTAGTTTCTTTAACTCAGAGATGTCTGTCACGGTTATTTATATAAAACAAGTAGTTTCTCTACCTCAGAGATGTCTGTCACGGTTATTTATATAAAACAAGTAGTTTCTCTACCTCAGAGATGTCTGTCACGGTTATTTATATAATACAAGTAGTTTCTCCACCTCAGAGATGTCTGTCATGGTTATTTATATATAACAAATAGTTTCTCTACCTCAGAGATGTCTGTCACGGTTATTTATATAAAACAAGTAGTTTCTCTACCTCAGAGATGTCTGCCATGGTTATTTATATATAACAAATAGTTTCTCTACCTCAGAGATGTCTGTCACGGTTATTTATATAAAACAACTAGTTTTTCTACCTCAGAGATGTCTGTCATGGTTATTTATATATAACAAATAGTTTCTCTATCTCAGAGATGTCTGTCATGGTTATTTGTATAAAACAAATAGTTTCTCTAACTCAGAGATGTCTGTCACGGTTATTTATATAAAACAAGTAGTTTCTCTACCTCAGAGATGTCTGTCAGGGTTATTTATATATAAAAAATAGTTTCTCCACCTCAGAGATGTCTGTCACGGTTATTTATATATAACAAATAGTTTCTCTACCTCAGAGATATCTGTCATGGTTATTTATACATAACAAATAGTTTCTCTACCTCAGAGATGTCTGTCATGGTTATTTATATATAACAAATAGTTTCTCAACCTCAGAGATGTCTGTCATGGTTATTTATATATAACAAATAGTTTCTCTACCTCAGAGATGTCTGTCACGGTTATTTATATAAAACAAGTAGTTTCTCTACCTCAGAGATGTCTGTCATGGTTATTTATATATAACAAATAGTTTCTCTACCTCAGAGATGTCTGTCACGGTTATTTATATAAAACAAATAGTTTCTCTACCTCAGAGATGTCTGTCATGGTTATTAATTTAAAACAAGTAGTTTCTCTATCTCAGAGATGTCTCATGGTTATTTATATAAAACATGTAGTTTCTCTACCTCAGAGATGTCTGTCACGGTTATTTATATAAAACAAGTAGTTTCTCTACCTCAGAGATGTCTGTCATGGTTATTTATATAAAACAAGTAGTTTCTCTACCTCAGAGATGTCTGTCATGGTTATTTATATAAAACAAGTAGTTTCTCTACCTCAGCGATGTCTGTCACGGATACTTATATAAATCAAGTAGTTTCTCTACCTCAGAGATGTCTGTCATGGTTATTTATATAAAACAAGTAGTTTCTCTACCTCAGCGATGTCTGTCATGGTTCTTTACATAAAACAAATAGTTTCTCTACCTCAGAGATGTCTGTCATGGTTATTTATATAAAACAAATAGTTTCTCTACCTCAGAGATGTCTCATGGTTATTTATATAAAACATGTAGTTTCTCTATCTCATAGATGTCTGTCATGGTTATTTATATAAAACAAGTAGTTTCTCTAACTCAGAGATGTCTGTCACGGTTACTTATATAAAAATGGTAGTTTCTCTAACTCAGAGATGTCTATCACGGTTATTTATATAAAACAAGTAGTTTCTCTACCTAAAGGATGTCTGTCATGGTTATTTATATAAAACAAGTAGTTTCTCTACCTCAGAGATGTCTGTCACGGTTATTTATATAACACAAGTAGTTTCTCTACCTCAGAGATGTGTCATGGTTATTTATATAAAACAAGTAGTTTCTCTACCTCAGAGATGTCTGTCATGGTTATTTATATAAAACAAGTAGTTTCTCTACCTCAGAGATGTCTGTCATGGTTATTTATATAAAACAAGTAGTTTGTCTACCTCAGCGATGTCTGTCATGGTTATTTATATAAAACAAGTAGTTTCTCTACCTCACAGATGTCTCATGGTTATTTATATAAAACAAATAGTTTCTAACTAAGAGATGTCTGTCTTGGTTATTTATATAAAACCAATAGTTTCTCTACCTCAGAGATGACTGTCATGGTTACTTATATAAATCAAGTAGTTTCTGTACCTCAGAAATGTCTGTCATGGTTATTTATATAAAACAAGTAGTTTCTCTACCTCAGAGATGTCTGTCACGGTTATTTATATAAAACAAGTAGTTTCTCTACCTCAGATATGTCTGTCACGGTTATTTATATAAAACAAGTAGTTCCTCTACCTCAGAGATGTCTGTCACGGGTATTTATATAATACAAGTAGTTTCTCTACCTCAGAGATGTCTGTGATGGTTATTTATATATAACAAATAGTTTCTCTACCTCAGAGATGTCTGTCACGGTTATTTATATAAAGCAAGTAGTTTCTCTACCTCAGAGATGTCTGTCAGGGTTATTTATATATAACAAATAGTTTCTCTACCTCAGAGATGTCTGTCATGGTTATTTATATATAACAAATAGTTTCTCTACCTCAGAGATGTCTGTCACGGTTATTTATATATAACAAATAGTTTCTCCAACTCAGAGATGTCTGTCACGGTTATTTATATAAAACAAGTAGTTTCTCCACCTCAGAGATGTCTGTCACGGTTATTTATATCAAACAAGTAGTTTCTCCACCTCAGAGATGTCTGTCACGGGTATTTATATAATACAAGTAGTTTCTCTACCTCAGAGATGTCTGTGATGGTTATTTATATATAACAAATAGTTTCTCTACCTCAGAGATGTCTGTCACGGTTATTTATATAAAACAAGTAGTTTCTCTACCTCTGAGATGTCTGTCACGGTTATTTATATAAAACAAGTAGTTTCTCTACCTCAGAGATGTCTGTCATGGTTATTTATATATAACAAATAGTTTCTCCACCTCAGAGATGTCTGTCACGGTTATTTATATATAACAAATAGTTTCTGTACCTCAGAGATGTCTGTCATGGTTATTTATATAAAACAAGTAGATTCTCTACCTCAGAGATGTCTGTCATGGTTATTTATATAAAACAAGTAGTTTCTCTACCTCAGCGATGTCTGTCATGGTTCTTTATATAAAACAAATAGTTTCTCTACCTCAGAAATGTCTGTCATGGTTATTTATATAAAACAAATAGTTTCTCTACCTCAGAGATGTCTCATGGTTATTTATATAAAACATGTAGTTTCTCTATCTCATAGATGTCTGTCATGGTTATTTATATAAAACAAGTAGTTTCTCTAACTCAGGGATGTCTGTCACGGTTACTTATATAAAACAAGTAGTTTCTCTAACTCAGAGATGTCTATCACGGTTATTTATATAAAACAAGTAGTTTCTCTACCTAAAGGATGTCTGTCATGGTTATTTATATAAAACAAGTAGTTTCTCTACCTCAGAGATGTCTGTCACGGTTATTTATATAACACAAGTAGTTTCTCTACCTCAGAGATGTGTCATGGTTATTTATATAAAACAAGTAGTTTCTCTACCTCAGAGATGTCTGTCATGGTTATTTATATAAAACAAGTAGTTTCTCTACCTCAGAGATGTCTGTCATGGTTATTTATATAAACAAGTAGTTTGTCTACCTCAGCGATGTCTGTCATGGTTTTTTATATAAAACAAGTAGTTTCTCTACCTCACAGATGTCTCATGGTTATTTATATAAAACAAATAGTTTCTAACTAAGAGATATCTGTCTTGGTTATTTATATACAACAAATATTTTCTCTACCTCAGAGATGACTGTCATGGTTACTTATATAAATCAAGTAGTTTCTGTACCTCAGAAATGTCTGTCATGCTTATTTATATATAACAAATAGTTTCTCTACCTCAGAGATGTCTGTCATGGTTATTTATATATAACAAATAGTTTCTCCACCTCAGAGATGTCTGTCACGGTTATTTATATATAACAAATAGTTTCTCTACCTCAGAGATGTCTGTCATGGTTATTTATATATAACAAGTAGTTTCTCTACCTCAGAGATGTCTGTCATGGTCATTTATATATCACAAATAGTTTCTCTACCTTAGAGATGTCTGTCATGGTTATTTATATATAACAAATAGTTTGTCTACCTCAGAGAGGTCTGTCATGGTTATTTATATATAACAAATATTTTCTCTACCTCAGAGATGTCTGTCACGGTTATTTATATAAAACAAGTAGTTTCTCTACCACAGAGATGTCTGTCACGGTTATTTATATAAAACAAATAGTTTCTCTACCTCAGGGATGTCTGACATGGTTATTAATATAAAACAAGTAGTTTCTCTATCTCAGAGATGTCTCATGGTTATTTATATAAAACAAGTAGTTTCTCTATCTCATAGATGTCTGTCATGGTTATTTATATAAAACAAGTAGTTTCTCTAACTTAGAGATGTCTGTCACAGTTATTTATATAAAACAAGTAGTTTCTCTACCTCAGGGATGTCTGTCACGGTTATTTATATAAAACAAATAGTTTCTCTACCTCAGGGATGTCTGACATGGTTATTAATATAAAACAAGTAGTTTCTCTATCTCAGAGATGTCTCATGGTTATTTATATAAAACAAGTAGTTTCTCTATCTCATAGATGTCTGTCATGGTTATTTATATAAAACAAGTAGTTTCTCTAACTTAGAGATGTCTGTCACAGTTATTTATATAAAACAAGTAGTTCCTCTACCTCAGAGATGTCTGTCACGGTTATTTATATAATACAAGTAGTTTCTCTACCTCAGAGATGTCTGTCATGGTTATTTATATATAACAAATAGTTTCTCTACCTCAGAGATGTCTGTCACGGTTATTCATATAAAACAAGTAGTTTCTCTACCTCAGAGATGTCTGTCAGGGTTATTTATATATAACAAATAGTTTCTCTACCTCAGAGATGTCTGTCATGGTTATTTATATATAACAAATAGTTTCTCTACCTCAGAGATGTCTGTCATGGTTATTTGTATAAAACAAATAGTTTCTCCAACTCAGAGATGTCTGTCACGGTTATTTATATCAAACAAGTAGTTTCTCCACCTCAGATGTCTGTCACGGTTATTTATATCAAACAAGTAGTTTCTCCACCTCAGAGATGTCTGTCACGGTTATTTATATAAAACAAGTAGTTTCTCTACCTCCGAGATGTCTGTCACGGTTATTTATATAAAACAAGTAGTTTCTCTACCTCAGAGATGTCTGTCATGGTTATTTATATATAACAAATAGTTTCTCCACCTCAGAGATGTCTGTCACGGTTATTTATATATAACAAATAGTTTCTCTACCTCAGAGATGTCTGTCATGGTTATTTATATAAAACAAGTAGTTTCTCTACCTCAGAGATGTCTGTCATGGTTATTTATATAAAGCAAGTAGTTTCTCTACCTCAGCGATGTCTGTCACGGATACTTATATAAATCAAGTAGTTTCTCTACCTCAGAGATGTCTGTCATGGTTATTTATATAAAACAAGTAGTTTCTCTACCTCAGCGATGTCTGTCATGGTTCTTTATATAAAACAAATAGTTTCTCTACCTCAGAGATGTCTCATGGTTATTTATATAAAACATGTAGTTTCTCTATCTCATAGATGTCTGTCATAGTTATTTATATAAAACAAGTAGTTTCTCTAACTCAGAGATGTCTGTCACGGTTACTTATATAAAACAAGTAGTTTCTCTAACTCAGAGATGTCTGTCACGGTTATTTATATAAAACAAGTAGTTTCTCTACCTAAAGGATGTCTGTCATGGTTATTTATATAAAACAAGTAGTTTCTCTACCTCAGAGATGTCTGTCACGGTTATTTATATAACACAAGTAGTTTCTCTACCTGAGAGATGTGTCATGGTTATTTATATAAAACAAGTAGTTTCTCTACCTCAGAGATGTCTGTCATGGTTATTTATATAAAACAAGTAGTTTCTCTACCTCAGAGATGTCTGTCATGGTTATTTATATAAAACAAGTAGTTTGTCTACCTCAGCGATGTCTGTCATGGTTATTTATATAAAACAAGTAGTTTCTCTACCTCACAGATGTCTCATGGTTATTTATATAAAACAAATAGTTTCTAACTAAGAGATGTCTGTCTTGGTTATTTATATAAAACAAATAGTTTCTCTACCTCAGAGATGACTGTCATGGTTACTTATATAAATCAAGTAGTTTCTGTACCTCAGAAATGTCTGTCATGGTTATTTATATAAAACAAGTAGTTTCTCTAACTCAGAGATGTCTGTCACGGTTATTTATATAAAACAAGTAGTTTCTCTACCTCAGAGATGTCTGTCACGGTTATTTATATAAAACAAGTAGTTCCTCTACCTCAGAGATGTCTGTCACCGTTATTTATATAATACAAGTAGTTTCTCTACCTCAGAGATGTCTGTCATGGTTATTTATATATAACAAATAGTTTCTCTACCTCAGAGATGTCTGTCACGGTTATTTATATAAAACAAGTAGTTTCTCTACCTCAGAGATGTCTGTCAGGGTTATTTATATATAACAAATAGTTTCTCTACCTCAGAGATGTCTGTCATGGTTATTTATATATAACAAGTAGTTTCTCTACCTCAGAGATGTCTGTCATGGTTATTTATATATCACAAATAGTTTCTCTACCTCAGAGATGTCTGTCATGGTTATTTATATATAACAAATAGTTTGTCTACCTCAGAGAGGTCTGTCATGGTTATTTATATATAACAAATATTTTCTCTACCTCAGAGATGTCTGTCACGGTTATTTATATAAAACAAGTAGTTTCTCTACCACAGAGATGTCTGTCACAGTTATTTATATAAAACAAATAGTTTCTCTACCTCAGGGATGTCTGACATGGTTATTAATATAAAACAAGTAGTTTCTCTATCTCAGAGATGTCTCATGGTTATTTATATAAAACAAGTAGTTTCTCTAACTCAGAAATGTCTGTCACGGCTATTTATATAAAACAAGTAGTTTCTCTACCTAAAGGATGTCTATCATGGTTATTTATATAAAACAAGTAGTTTCTCTACCTCAGAGATGTGTCATGGTTATTTATATAAAACAAGTAGTTTCTCTACCTCAGAGATGTCTGTCATGGTTATTTATATAAAACAAGTATTTTCCCTACCTCAGAGATGTCTGTCATGGTTATTCATATAAAACAGATAGTTTCTCTACCTCAGAGATGTCTGTCATGGATACCTATATAAATCAAGTAGTTTCTCTACCTCAGAGATGTCTGTCATGGTTATTTATATAAAACAAGTAGTTTCTCTACCTCAGAGATGTCTCTCATGGTTATTTGTATAAAACAAATAGTTTCTCTAACTCAGAGATGTCTGTCATGGTTATTTATATAAAACAAATAGTTTCACTACCTCAGAGATGTCTGTCATGGTTATTTATATAAAACAAGTAGGTTCTCTACTGCAGATATGTCTGTCATGGTTATTTATATAAAACAAGCAGTTTCTCTACCTCAGAGATGTCTGTCATGGTTATTTATATAAAACAAGTAGTTTCTCTACCTCAAATATGTCTGTCATGGTTATTTATATAAAACAAGTAGTTTCCCTACCTCAGATATGTCTATCATGGTTATTTATATAAAACAAGTAGTTTCTCTACCTCAGATATGTCTGTCATGGTTATTTATATAAAACAAGTAGTTTCTCTACCTCAGATATGTCTATCATGGTTATTTATATAAAACAAGTAGGTTCTCTACCTCATATATGTCTGTCATGGCAATATATATAAAACAAGTAGTTTCTCTATCTCAGAGATGTCTCATGGTTATATATATATAAAACAAGTAGGTTCTCTATCTCAGAGATGTCTCATGGTTATATATATAAAACAAGTAGTTTCTCTATCTCAGAGGTGTCTCATGGTTATTTATATAAAACAAGCAGGTTCTCCATCTCAGAGATTTCTCATGGTTATATATATAAAACAAGTAGTTTCTCTATCTCAGAGATGTCTCTGGTTATTTATATAAAACAAGCAGGTTCTCTATCTCAGATATGTCTGTCATGGTTATTTATACAAAACAAGTAGTTTCTCTACCTCAGAGATGTCTCATGGTTATTTATATAAAACAAGTACTTTCTCTACCTCAGAGATGTCTCATGGTTATATATATAAAACAAGTAGTTTCTCTACCTCAGAGATGTCTCATGGTTATATATATGTAAAACAAGTAGTTTCTCTATCTCAGAGATATCTGTCATGCTTATTTATACAAAACAAGTAGTTTCTCTACCTCAGATATGTCTGTCATGGTTATTTATACAAAACAAGTAGTTTCTCTACCTCAGAGATGTCTCATGGTTATTTATATAAAACAAGTACTTTCTCTACCTCAGAGATGTCTCATGGTTATATATATAAAACAAGTAGTTTCTCTACCTCAGAGATGTCTCATGGTTATATATATATATATATATATATATATATATATATATAAAACAAGTAGTTTCTCTATCTCAGAGATGTCTCGTGGTTATTTATATAAAACAAGTAGTTTCTCTACCTTAGAGATGTCTCATCGTTATATATATAAAACAAGTAGTTTCTCTATCTCAGAGATGTCTCATGGTTATTTATATAAAACAAGCAGGTTCTCTATCTCAGATATGTCTGTCATGGTTATTTATATAAAACAAGTAGTTTCTCTACCTCAGAGATGTCTCATGGTTATTTATATAAAACAAGTAGTTTCTCTATCTCAGGGATGCCTCATGGTTATTTATATAAAACACGTAGTTTCTCTACCTCAGAGATGTCTCTGGTTATTTATATAAAATGGCAGGTTCACTATCTCAGAGATGTTTCATGGTTATTTATATAAAACAAGTAGTTTCTCTATCTCAGATATGTCTGTCATGGTTATTTATATAAAACAAGTAGTTTCTCTACCTCAGAGATGTCTGTCATGGTTATTTATATAAAAAAGTAGTTTATCTCAGAGATATCTATCATGGTTATTATATAAAACAAGTAGTTTCTCTACCTCAGAGATGTCTGTCATTGTTATTTATTTAAACAAGTAGTTTCTCTACCTCAGAGATGTCTGTCATGGTTATTTATATAAAACAAGTAGGTTCTCTACCTCAGATATGTCTGTCATGGTTATATATATAAAACAAGTAGTTTCTCTATCTCAGAGATGTCTCATGGTTATATATATAAAACAAGTAGTTTCTCTATCCCAGAGATGTCCCATGGTTATTTATATAAAACAAGTAGTTTCTCTATCTCAGATATGGCTGTCATGGTTATTTATATAAAACAAGTAGTTTCTCTACCTCAGATATGTCTGTCATGGTTATCTATATAAAACAAGTAGTTTCTCTATCTCAGAGATGTCTCATGGTTATTTATATAATACAAGTAGTTTCTCTATCTCAGAGATGTCTCATGGTTATTTATATAAAACAAGTAGTTTCTATACCTCGGAGATGTCTTATGGTTATTTATATAAAACAAGTAGTTTCTCTATCTCAGAGATGTCTCATGGGTATATATATGTATATATATATATAAAACAAGTAGTTTCACAATCTCAGAGATGTCTCATGGTTATATATATAAAACAAGTAGGTTCTCTATCTCAGAGATGTCTCATGGTTATATATATATAAAACAAGTAGTTTCTCTATCTCAGAGATGTGTCATGGTTATTTATATAAAACAAGTAGTTTCTCTATCTCAGAGATGTGTCATGGTTATTTATATAAAACAAGTAGTTTCTCTATCTCAGAGATGTCTCATGGTTATTTATATAAAACAAGTAGTTTCTCTACCTCAGAGATGTCTCATGGTTATTTATATAAAACAAGTAGTTTATCTCAGAGATGTATCATGGTTATTTATATAAAACAAGTATTTTCTCTATCTCAGAAATGTCTCATGGTTATTTATATAAAACAAGTAGTTTCTCCATCTCAGAGATGAGTCATGGTTATTTATATAAAACAAGCAGTTTCTCTACCTCAGAGATGTCTGTCAGGGTTATTTATATATAACAAATAGTTTCTCCACCTCAGAGATGTCTGTCACGGTTATTTATATATAACAAATAGTTTCTCTATCTCAGAGATGTCTGTCATGGTTATTTATATATAACAAATAGTTTCTCTACCGCAGAGATGTCTGTCATGGTTATTTATATATAACAAATAGTTTCTCTACCTCAGAGATGTCTGTCACGGTTATTTATATAAAACAACTAGTTTCTCTACCTCAGAGATGTCTGTCATGGTTATTTATATATAACAAATAGTTTCTCTACCTCAGAGATGTCCCATGGTTATTTATATAAAACAAGTAGTTTCTCTATGTCAGAGATGTGTCATGGTTATTTATATAAAACAAGTAGTTTCTCTATCTCAGAGATGTGTCATGGTTATTTATATAAAACAAGTAGTTTCTCTATCTCAGAGATGTCCCATGGTTATTTATATAAAACAAGTAGTTTCTCTACCTCAGAGACGTCCCATGGTTATTTATATAAAACAAGTAGTTTCTCTACCTCAGAGATGTCCCATGGTTATTTATATAACAAAGTACCTTCTCTATCTAAGAGATGTCCCATCGTTATTTATATAAAACTAGTAGTTTATCTTCAAGATGTGTCATGGTTATTTATATAAAACAAGTAGTTTCTCTATCTCAGAGATGTGTCATGGTTATTTATATAAAACAAGTAGTTTCTCTATCTCAGAGATGTCTCATGGTTATTTATATAAAACAAGTAGTTTCTGTACCTCAGAGATGTCTCATGGTTATTTATATAAAACAAGTAGTTTATCTCAGAGATGTATCATGGTTATTTATATAAAACAGGTAGTTTCTCTATCTCAGAAATGTCTCATGGTTATTTATATAAAACAAGTAGTTTCTCTATCTCAGAGAAGAGTCATGGTTATTTATATAAAACAAGTAGTTTCTCTACCTCAGAGATGTCTGTCAGGGTTATTTATATATAACAAATAGATTCTCCACCTCAGAGATGTCTGTCACGGTTATTTATATATAACAAATAGTTTCTCTATCTCAGAGATGTCTGTCATGGTTAATTTATATATAACAAATAGTTTCTCTACCTCAGAGATGTCTGTCATGGTTATTTATATATAACAAATAGTTTCTCTACCGCAGAGATGTCTGTCATGGTTATTAATATATAACAAATAGTTTCTCTACCTCAGAGATGTCTGTCACGGTTATTTATATAAAACAACTAGTTTCTCTACCTCAGAGATGTCTGTCATGGTTATTTATATATAACAAATAGTTTCTCTACCTCAGAGATGTCTGTCACGGTTATTTATATAAAACAAGTAGTTTCTCTACCTCAGAGATGTCTGTCAACGGTTATTTATATAAAACAAATAGTTTCTCTACCTCAGAGATGTCTGTCATGGTTATTAATTTAAAACAAGTAGTTTCCCTATCTCAGAGATGTCTCATGGTTATTTATATAAAACAAGTAGTTTCTCTAACTCAGAGATGTCTGTCACGGTTACTTATATAAAACAAGTAGTTTCTCTAACTCAGAGATGTCTGTCACGGTTATTTATATAAAACAAGTAGTTTCTCTACCTAAAGGATGTCTGTCATGGTTATTTATATAAAACAAGTAGTTCCTCTACCTCAGAGATGTGTGTCACGGTTATTTATATAACATAAGTAGTTTCTCTACCTCAGAGATGTGTCATGGTTATTTATATAAAACAAGTAGTTTCTCTACCTCAGAGATGTCTGTCATGGTTATTTATATAAAACAAGTAGTTTCTCTACCTCAGCGATGTCTGTCATGGTTCTTTATATAAAACAAATAGTTTCTCTACCTCAGAGATGTCTGTCATGGTTATTTATATAAAACAAATAGTTTCTCTACCTCAGAGATGTCTGTCATGGTTATTTATATAAAACAAGTAGTTTCTCTATCTCAGAGATGTCTCATGGTTATTTATATAAAACAAGTAGTTTCTCTATCTCATAGATGTCTGTCATGGTTATTTATATAAAACAAGTAGTTTCTCTAACTCAGAGATGTCTGTCACGGTTATTTATATAAAACAAGTAGTTTCTCTACCTCAGAGATGTCTGTCACGGTTATTTATATAAAACAAGTAGTTTCTCTACCTCAGAGATGTCTGTCACGGTTATTTATATAAAACAAATAGTTTCTCTACCTCAGAGATGTCTGTCATGGTTATTTATATATAACAAATAGTTTCTCTAACTCAGAGATGTCTCATGGTTATTTATATAAAACAAGTAGTTTCTCTAACTCAGAGATGTCTGTCATGGTTATTTATATAAAACAAGTAGTTTCTCTATCTCAGAGATGTCTGTCAAGGTTATTTATATAAAACAAGTAGTTTCTCTAACTCAGAGATGTCTCATGGTTATTTATATAAAACAAGTAGTTTCTCTAACTCAGAGATGTCTGTCATGGTTATTTATATAAAACAAGTAGTTTCTCTATCTCAGAGATGTCTGTCATGGTTATTTATATAAAACAAGTAGTTTCTCTAACTCAGAGATGTCTCATGGTTATTTATATAAAACAAGTAGTTTCTCTAACTCAGAGATGTCTGTCATGGTTATTTATATAAAACAAGTAGTTTCTCTAACTCAGAGATGTCTCATGGTTATTTATATAAAACAAGTAGTTTCTCTATCTCATAGATGTCTGTCATGGTTATTTATATAAAGCAAGTAGTTTCTCTAACTCAGAGATGTCTGTCACGGTCATTTATATAAAACAAGTAGTTTCTCTACCTCAGAGATGTCTGTCACGGTTATTTATAAAAAACAAGTAGTTTCTCTACCTCAGAGATGTCTGTCACGGTTATTTATATAAAACAAGTAGTTTCTCTACCTCAGAGATGTCTGTCATGGTTATTTATATATAACAAGTAGTTTCTCTATCTCAGAGATGTCTCATGGTTATTTATATAAAACAAGTAGTTTCTCTACCTCAGAGATGTCTCATGGTTATTTATATAAAACAAGTAGTCTATCTCAGAGATGTATCATGGTTATTTATATAAAACAAGTATTTTCTCTATCTCAGAAATGTCTCATGGTTATTTATATAAAACAAGTAGTTTCTCCATCTCAGAGATGAGTCATGGTTATTTATATAAAACAAGCAGTTTCTCTACCTCAGAGATGTCTGTCAGGGTTATTTATATATAACAAATAGTTTCTCCACCTCAGAGATGTCTGTCACGGTTATTTATATATAACAAATAGTTTCTCTATCTCAGAGATGTCTGTCATGGTTATTTATATATAACAAATAGTTTCTCTACCGCAGAGATGTCTGTCATGGTTATTTATATATAACAAATAGTTTCTCTACCTCAGAGATGTCTGTCACGGTTATTTATATAAAACAACTAGTTTCTCTACCTCAGAGATGTCTGTCATGGTTATTTATATATAACAAATAGTTTCTCTACCTCAGAGATGTCCCATGGTTATTTATATAAAACAAGTAGTTTCTCTATGTCAGAGATGTGTCATGGTTATTTATATAAAACAAGTAGTTTCTCTATCTCAGAGATGTGTCATGGTTATTTATATAAAACAAGTAGTTTCTCTATCTCAGAGATGTCCCATGGTTATTTATATAAAACAAGTAGTTTCTCTACCTCAGAGACGTCCCATGGTTATTTATATAAAACAAGTAGTTTCTCTACCTCAGAGATGTCCCATGGTTATTTATATAACAAAGTACCTTCTCTATCTAAGAGATGTCCCATCGTTATTTATATAAAACTAGTAGTTTATCTTCAAGATGTGTCATGGTTATTTATATAAAACAAGTAGTTTCTCTATCTCAGAGATGTGTCATGGTTATTTATATAAAACAAGTAGTTTCTCTATCTCAGAGATGTCTCATGGTTATTTATATAAAACAAGTAGTTTCTCTACCTCAGAGATGTCTCATGGTTATTTATATAAAACAAGTAGTTTATCTCAGAGATGTATCATGGTTATTTATATAAAACAGGTAGTTTCTCTATCTCAGAAATGTCTCATGGTTATTTATATAAAACAAGTAGTTTCTCTATCTCAGAGAAGAGTCATGGTTATTTATATAAAACAAGTAGTTTCTCTACCTCAGAGATGTCTGTCAGGGTTATTTATATATAACAAATAGATTCTCCACCTCAGAGATGTCTGTCACGGTTATTTATATATAACAAATAGTTTCTCTATCTCAGAGATGTCTGTCATGGTTAATTTATATATAACAAATAGTTTCTCTACCTCAGAGATGTCTGTCATGGTTATTTATATATAACAAATAGTTTCTCTACCGCAGAGATGTCTGTCATGGTTATTAATATATAACAAATAGTTTCTCTACCTCAGAGATGTCTGTCACGGTTATTTATATAAAACAACTAGTTTCTCTACCTCAGAGATGTCTGTCATGGTTATTTATATATAACAAATAGTTTCTCTACCTCAGAGATGTCTGTCACGGTTATTTATATAAAACAAGTAGTTTCTCTACCTCAGAGATGTCTGTCAACGGTTATTTATATAAAACAAATAGTTTCTCTACCTCAGAGATGTCTGTCATGGTTATTAATTTAAAACAAGTAGTTTCCCTATCTCAGAGATGTCTCATGGTTATTTATATAAAACAAGTAGTTTCTCTAACTCAGAGATGTCTGTCACGGTTACTTATATAAAACAAGTAGTTTCTCTAACTCAGAGATGTCTGTCACGGTTATTTATATAAAACAAGTAGTTTCTCTACCTAAAGGATGTCTGTCATGGTTATTTATATAAAACAAGTAGTTCCTCTACCTCAGAGATGTGTGTCACGGTTATTTATATAACACAAGTAGTTTCTCTACCTCAGAGATGTGTCATGGTTATTTATATAAAACAAGTAGTTTCTCTACCTCAGAGATGTCTGTCATGGTTATTTATATAAAACAAGTAGTTTCTCTACCTCAGCGATGTCTGTCATGGTTCTTTATATAAAACAAATAGTTTCTCTACCTCAGAGATGTCTGTCATGGTTATTTATATAAAACAAATAGTTTCTCTACCTCAGAGATGTCTGTCATGGTTATTTATATAAAACAAGTAGTTTCTCTATCTCAGAGATGTCTCATGGTTATTTATATAAAACAAGTAGTTTCTCTATCTCATAGATGTCTGTCATGGTTATTTATATAAAACAAGTAGTTTCTCTAACTCAGAGATGTCTGTCACGGTTATTTATATAAAACAAGTAGTTTCTCTACCTCAGAGATGTCTGTCACGGTTATTTATATAAAACAAGTAGTTTCTCTACCTCAGAGATGTCTGTCACGGTTATTTATATAAAACAAATAGTTTCTCTACCTCAGAGATGTCTGTCATGGTTATTTATATATAACAAATAGTTTCTCTAACTCAGAGATGTCTCATGGTTATTTATATAAAACAAGTAGTTTCTCTAACTCAGAGATGTCTGTCATGGTTATTTATATAAAACAAGTAGTTTCTCTATCTCAGAGATGTCTGTCAAGGTTATTTATATAAAACAAGTAGTTTCTCTAACTCAGAGATGTCTCATGGTTATTTATATAAAACAAGTAGTTTCTCTAACTCAGAGATGTCTGTCATGGTTATTTATATAAAACAAGTAGTTTCTCTATCTCAGAGATGTCTGTCATGGTTATTTATATAAAACAAGTAGTTTCTCTAACTCAGAGATGTCTCATGGTTATTTATATAAAACAAGTAGTTTCTCTAACTCAGAGATGTCTGTCATGGTTATTTATATAAAACAAGTAGTTTCTCTAACTCAGAGATGTCTCATGGTTATTTATATAAAACAAGTAGTTTCTCTATCTCATAGATGTCTGTCATGGTTATTTATATAAAGCAAGTAGTTTCTCTAACTCAGAGATGTCTGTCACGGTCATTTATATAAAACAAGTAGTTTCTCTACCTCAGAGATGTCTGTCACGGTTATTTATAAAAAACAAGTAGTTTCTCTACCTCAGAGATGTCTGTCACGGTTATTTATATAAAACAAGTAGTTTCTCTACCTCAGAGATGTCTGTCATGGTTATTTATATATAACAAATAGTTTCTCTATCTCAGAAATGTCTCATGGTTATTTATATAAAACAAGTAGTTTCTCTATCACAGAGATGAGTCATGGTTATTTATATAAAACAAGTAGTTTCTCTACCTCAGAGATGTCTATCATGGTTCTTTATATAAAACAAGTAGTTGTTCTATCTCAGAGATGTCTCATGGTTATTTATATAAAACAAGTAGTTTCTCTACCTCAGAGATGTCCCATGGTTATTTATATAAAACAAGTAGTTTCTCTATCTCAGAGATGTCCCATGGTTATTTATATAAAACAAGTAGTTTCTCTACCTCAGAAATGTCTCATGGTTATTTATATAAAACAAGTCGTTTGTCTATCTCAGAGATGTGTCATGGTTATTTATATAAAACAAGTAGTTTCTCTACATCAGAAATGTCTCATGGTTATTTATATAAAACAAGTCGTTTGTCTATCTCAGAGATGTGTCATGGTTACTTATATAAAACAAGTAGTTCTCTACCTCAGAAATGTCTCCTGGTTATCTATATAAAACAAGTAGTTTCTCTATCTCAGAGATGTCTCATTGTTATTTATATAAAACAAGTAGTTTCTCTACCTCAGAGATGTCCCATGGTTACTTATATAAAACAAGTAGTTTCTCTACCTCAGAGATGTCTGTCATGGTTATTTATATAAAACAAATAGTCTCTCTATCTCAGAGATGTCTCATTGTTATTTATATAAAACAAGTAGTTTCTCTATCTCAGAGATGTCTCATTGTTATTTATATAAAACAACTAGTTTCTCTATCTCAGAGATGTCTCATTGTTATTTATATAAAACAAGTAGTTTCTCCATCTCAGAGATGTCTCATTGTTATTTATATAAAACAAGTAGTCTCTCTATCTCAGAGATGTCTGTCATGGTTATTTATATAAAAAAAATAGTCTCTCTATCTAAGAGATGTCTCATGGTTACTTATATAAAACAAGTAGTTTCTCTACCTCAGAGATGTCCCATGGTTATTTATATAAAACAAGTAGTTTCTCTACCTCAGAGATGTCTGTCATGGTTATTTATATAAAACAAATAGTTTCTCTACCTCAGAGATGTCTGTCATGGTTATTTAGATAAAAGAAGTAGTTTCTCTACCTCAGAGATGTCTGTCATGGTTATTTATATAAAACAAATAGTTTCTCTATCTCAGAGATGTCTCATGGTTATTTATATAAAACAAGTAGTTTCTCTATCTCAGAGATGTCTCATGGTTATTTATATAAAACAAGTAGTTTCTCTATCTCAGAAATGTCTCATGTTTATTTATATAAAACAAGTAGTTTCTCTATCTCAGAGATGTCTGTCATGGTTATTTATATATAACAAATAGTTTCTCTATCTCAGAGATGTCTCATGGTTATTTATATAAAACAAGTAGTTTCTCTATCTCAGAGATGTCTGTCATGGTTATTTATATAAAACAAGTAGTTTCTCTAATTCACAGATGTCTCATGGTTATTTATATAAAACAAGTAGTTTCTCTAACTCAGAAATGTCTGTCATGGTTATTTATATAAAACAAGTAGTTTCTCTAACTCAGAGATGTCTCATGGTTATTTATATAAAACAAGTAGTTTCTCTATCTCATAGATGTCTGTCATGGTTATTTATATAAAACAAGTAGTTTCTCTAACTCAGAGATGTCTGTCACGGTTATTTATATAAAACAAGTAGTTTCTCTACCTCAGAGATGTCTGTCACGGTTATTTATAAAAAACAAGTAGTTTCTCTACCTCAGAGATGTCTGTCACGGTTATTTATATAAAACAAGTAGTTTCTCTACCTCAGAGATGTCTGTCATGGTTATTTATATATAACAAATAGTTTCTCTATCTCAGAAATGTCTCATGGTTATTTATATAAAACAAGTAGTTTCTCTATCTCAGAGATGAGTCATGGTTATTTATATAAAACAAGTAGTTTCTCTACCTCAGAGATGTCTATCATGGTTCTTTATATAAAACAAGTAGTTGCTCTATCTCAGAGATGTCTCATGGTTATTTATATAAAACAAGTAGTTTCTCTACCTCAGAGATGTCCCATGGTTATTTATATAAAACAAGTAGTTTCTCTACCTCAGAGATGTCTCATGGTTATTTATATAAAACAAGTAGTTTCTCTACCTCAGAGATGTCTCATGGTTATTTATATAAAACAAGTAGTTTCTCTATCTCAGAGATGTCCCATGGTTATTTATATAAAACAAGTAGTTTCTCTATCTCAGAGATGTCCCATGGTTATTTATATAAAACAAGTAGTTTCTCTATCTCAGAGATGTCCAATGGTTATTTATATAAAACAAGTAGTTTCTCTACCTCAGAGATGTCTCATGGTTATTTATATAAAACAAGTCGTTTGTCTATCTCAGAGATGTGTCATGGTTATTTATATAAAAAAAGTAGTTTCTCTATCTCAGAAATGTCTCATGGTTATTTATATAAAACAAGTAGTTTCTCTACCTCAGAGATGTCTCATGGTTATTTATATAAAACAAGTAGTTCTCTATCTCAGAGATGGCTTATGGTTATTTATATAAAACAAGTAGTTTCTCTATCTCAGAGATTTGTGATGGTTATTTATATAAAACAAGTAGTTTCTCTATCTCAGAAATGTCTCATGGTTATTTATATTAAACAGGTAGTTTGTCTATCTCAGAGATATGTCATGGTTACTTATATAAAACAAGTAGTCTCTCTATCTCAGAGATGTCTCATTGTTATTTATATAAAAGAGGGAGTTTCTCTATCTCAGAGATGTCTCATTGTTATTTATATAAAACAAGTAGTTTCTCTATCTCAGAGATGTCTCATTGTTATTTATATAAAACAAGTAGTTTCTCTATCTCAGAGATGTCTCATTGTTATTTATATAAAACAAGTAGTCTCTCTATCTCAGAGATGTCTGTCATGGTTATTTATATAAAACAAATAGTCTCTCTATCTCAGAGATGTCTCATGGTTACTTATATAAAACAAGTAGTTTCTCTACCTCAGAGATGTCCCATGGTTATTTATATAAAACAAGTAGTTTCTCTACCTCAGAGATGTCTGTCACGGTTATTTATATAAAACAAGTAGTTTCTCTACCTCAGAGATGTCTGTCATGGTTATTTATATATAACAAATAGTTTCTCTACCTCAGAGATGTCTGTCACGGTTATTTATACAAAACAAATAGTTTCTCTACCTCAGAGATGTCTGTCATGGTTATTTATATATAACAAATAGTTTCTCTACCTCAGAGATGTCTGTCATGGTTATGTGTATAAAACAAATAGTTTCTCTAACTCAGAGGTGTCTGTCAGGGTTATTTATATAAAGCAAGTAGTTTCTCTACCTCAGAGATGTCTGTCACGGTTATTTATATAAAAAAAGTTGTTTCTCCACCTCAGAGATGTCTGTCATGGTTATTTATTTAAAACAAGCAGTTTCTCCAACTCAGAGATGTCTGTCACGGTTATTTATATCAAACAAGTAGTTTCTCTACCTCAGAGATGTCTGTCACGGTTATTTATATAAAACAAGTAGTTACTCTACCTCCGAGATGTCTGTCACGGTTATTTATATAAAACAAGTAGTTTCTCTACCTCAGAGATGTCTGTCATGGTTATTTATATATAACAAATAGTTTCTCCACCTCAGAGATGTCTGTCACGGTTATTTATATATAACAAATAGTTTCTCTACCTCAGAGATGTCTGTCATGGTTATTTATATATAACAAGTAGTTTCTCTACCTCAGAGATGTCTGTATTGGTTATTTATATATAACAAATAGTTTCTCTACCTCAGAGATGTCTGTCATGGTTATTTATATTAAACAAATAGTTTGTCTACCTCAGAGAGGTCTCTCACGGTTATTTATATATAACAAATAGTTTCTCTACCTCAGAGATGTCTGTCACGGTTATTTATATAAAACAAATAGTTTCTCTACCTCAGAGATGTCTGTCATGGTTATTAATATAAAACAAGTAGTTTCTCTATCTCAGAGATGTCTCATGGTTATTTATATAAAACAAGTAGTTTCTCTATCTCAGAGATGTCTGTCATGGTTATTAATATAAAACAAGTAGTTTCTCTATCTCAGAGATGTCTCATGGTTATTTATATAAAACAAATAGTTTCTCTACCTCAGAGATGTCTGTCATGGTTATTAATATAAAACAAGTAGTTTCTCTATCTCAGAGATGTCTCATGGTTATTTATATAAAACAAGTAATTTCTCTATCTCATAGATGTCTGTCATGGTTATTTATATAAAACAAGTAGTTTCTCTAACTCAGAGATGTCTGTCACGGTCATTTATATAAAACAAGTAGTTTCTCTACCTCAGAGATGTCTGTCACGGTTATTTATATAAAACAAGTAGTTTCTCTACCTCAGAGATGTCTGTCACGGTTATTTATATAAAACAAGTAGTTTCTCTACCTCAGAGATGTCTGTCATGGTTATTTATATATAACAAATAGTTTCTCTATCTCAGAAATGTCTCATGGTTATTTATATAAAACAAGTAGTTTCTCTATCTCAGAGATGAGTCATGGTTATTTATATAAAACAAGTAGTTTCTCTACCTCAGAGATGTCTGTCATGGTTATTTATATAAAACAAGTAGTTTCTCTACCTCAGAGATATCTATCATGGTTCTTTATATAAAACAAATAGTTTCTCTACCTCAGATATGTGTGTCATGGTTATTTATATAAAACAATTAGTTTCTCTACCTCAGAGATGTCTCATGGTTATTTATATAAAACAAGTAGTTGCTCTATCTCAGAGATGTCTCATGGTTATTTATATAAAACAAGTAGTTTCTCTACCTCAGAGATGTCTCATGGTTATTTATATAAAGAAGTAGTTTCTCTATCTCAGAAATGTCTCATGGTTATTTATATAAAACAAGTAGTTTCTCTATCTCAGAGATTGGTCATGGTTATTTATATAAAACAAGTAGTTTCTCTACCTCAGAGATGTCTCATGGTTATTTATATAAAACAAGTAGTTCTCTATCTCAGAGATGGCTTATGGTTATTTATATAAAACAAGTAGTTTCTCTATCTCAGAGATTTGTGATGGTTATTTATATAAAATAAGTAGTTTCTCTATCTCAGAAATGTCTCATGGTTATTTATATTAAACAAGTAGTTTGTCTATCTCAGAGATGTGTCATGGTTACTTATATAAAACAAGTAGTTTCTCTACCTCAGAGATGTCTCATGGTTGTTTATATAAAACAAGTAGTTTCTCTATCTCAGAGATGTCTCATGGTTATTTATATAAAACAAGTAGTTTCTCTACCTCAGCGATGTCTGTCATTGTTCTTTACATAAAACAAATAGTTTCTCTACCTCAGAGATGTCTGTCATGGTTATTTATATAAAACAAATAGTTTCTCTACCTCAGAGATGTCTCATGGTTATTTATATAAAACATGTAGTTTCTCTATCTCATAGATGTCTGTCATGGTTATTTATATAAAACAAGTAGTTTCTCTACCTCAGAGATGTCTGTCACGGTTATTTATATAAAACAAGTAGTTTCTCTACCTCAGAGATGTCTGTCACGGTTATTTATATAATACAAGTAGTTTCTCCACCTCAGAGATGTCTGTCATGGTTATTTATATATAACAAATAGTTTCTCTACCTCAGAGATGTCTGTCACGGTTATTTATATAAAACAAGTAGTTTCTCTACCTCAGAGATGTCTGCCATGGTTATTTATATATAACAAATAGTTTCTCTACCTCAGAGATGTCTGTCACGGTTATTTATATAAAACAACTAGTTTTTCTACCTCAGAGATGTCTGTCATGGTTATTTATATATAACAAATAGTTTCTCTATCTCAGAGATGTCTGTCATGGTTATTTGTATAAAACAAATAGTTTCTCTATCTCAGAGATGTCTCATGGTTATTTATATAAAACAAGTAGTTTCTCTACCTCAGCGATGTCTGTCATGGTTTTTTTATATAAAACAAATAGTTTCTCTACCTCAGAGATGACTGTCATGGTTACTTATATAAATCAAGTAGTTTCTGTACCTCAGAAATGTCTGTCATGGTTATTTATATAAAACAAGTAGTTTCTTTAACTCAGAGATGTCTGTCACGGTTATTTATATAAAACAAGTAGTTTCTCTACCTCAGAGATGTCTGTAACGGTTATTTATATAAAACAAGTAGTTTCTCTACCTCAGAGATGTCTGTCACGGTTATTTATATAATACAAGTAGTTTCTCCACCTCAGAGATGTCTGTCATGGTTATTTATATATAACAAATAGTTTCTCTACCTCAGAGATGTCTGTCACGGTTATTTATATAAAACAAGTAGTTTCTCTACCTCAGAGATGTCTGCCATGGTTATTTATATATAACAAATAGTTTCTCTACCTCAGGGATGTCTGTCACGGTTATTTATATAAAACAACTAGTTTTTCTACCTCAGAGATGTCTGTCATGGTTATTTATATATAACAAATAGTTTCTCTATCTCAGAGATGTCTGTCATGGTTATTTGTCTAAAACAAATAGTTTCTCTAACTCAGAGATGTCTGTCACGGTTATTTATATAAAACAAGTAGTTTCTCTACCTCAGAGATGTCTGTCAGGGTTATTTATATATAACAAATAGTTTCTCCACCTCAGAGATGTCTGTCACGGTTATTTATATATAACAAATAGTTTCTCTACCTCAGAGATATCTGTCATGGTTATTTATATATAACAAATAGTTTCTCTACCTCAGAGATGTCTGTCATGGTTATTTATATATAACAAATAGTTTCTCAACCTCAGAGATGTCTGTCATGGTTATTTATATATAACAAATAGTTTCTCTACCTCAGAGATGACTGTCACGGTTATTTATATAAAACAACTAGTTTCTCTACCTCAGAGATGGTTGTCATGGTTATTTATATATAACAAATAGTTTCTCTACCTCAGAGATGTCTGTCACGGTTATTTATATAAAACAAATAGTTTCTCTACCTCAGAGATGTCTGTCATGGTTATTAATTTAAAACAAGTAGTTTCTCTATCTCAGAGATGTCTCATGGTTATTTATATAAAACATGTAGTTTCTCTACCTCAGAGATGTCTGTCACGGTTATTTATATAAAACAAGTAGTTTCTCTACCTCAGAGATGTCTGTCATGGTTATTTATATAAAACAAGTAGTTTCTCTACCTCAGAGATGTCTGTCATGGTTATTTATATAAAACAAGTAGTTTCTCTACCTCAGCGATGTGTGTCACGGATACTTATATAAATCAAGTAGTTTCTCTACCTCAGAGATGTCTGTCATGGTTATTTATATAAAACAAGTAGTTTCTCTACCTCAGCGATGTCTGTCATGGTTCTTTACATAAAACAAATAGTTTCTCTACCTCAGAGATGTCTGTCATGGTTATTTATATAAAACAAATAGTTTCTCTACCTCAGAGATGTCTGATGGTTATTTATATAAAACATGTAGTTTCTCTATCTCATAGATGTCTGTCATGGTTATTTATATAAAACAAGTAGTTTCTCTAACTCAGAGATGTCTGTCACGGTTACTTATATAAAAATGGTAGTTTCTCTAACTCAGAGATGTCTGTCACGGTTATTTATATAACACAAGTAGTTTCTCTACCTCAGAGATGTGTCATGGTTATTTATATAAAACAAGTAGTTTCTCTACCTCAGAGATGTCTGTCATGGTTATTTATATAAAACAAGTAGTTTCTCTACCTCAGAGATGTCTGTCATGGTTATTTATATAAAACAAGTAGTTTGTCTACCTCAGCGATGTCTGTCATGGTTATTTATATAAAACAAGTAGTTTCTCTACCTCACAGATGTCTCATGGTTATTTATATAAAACAAATAGTTTCTAACTAAGAGATGTCTGTCTTGGTTATTTATATAAAACAAATAGTTTCTCTACCTCAGAGATGACTGTCATGGTTACTTATATAAATCAAGTAGTTTCTGTACCTCAGAAATGTCTGTCATGGTTATTTATATAAAACAAGTAGTTTCTCTAACTCAGAGATGTCTGTCACGGTTATTTATATAAAACAAGTAGTTTCTCTACCTCAGAGATGTCTGTCACGGTTATTTATATAAAACAAGTAGTTCCTCTACCTCAGAGATGTCTGTCACGGGTATTTATATAATACAAGTAGTTTCTCTACCTCAGAGATGTCTGTGATGGTTATTTATATATAACAAATAGTTTCTCTACCTCAGAGATGTCTGTCACGGTTATTTATATAAAACAAGTAGTTTCTCTACCTCAGAGATGTCTGTCAGGGTTATTTATATATAACAAATAGTTTCTCTACCTCAGAGATGTCTGTCATGGTTATTTATATATAACAAATAGTTTCTCTACCTCAGAGATGTCTGTCACGGTTATTTATATATAACAAATAGTTTCTCCAACTCTGAGATGTCTGTCACGGTTATTTATATAAAACAAGTAGTTTCTCCACCTCAGAGATGTCTGTCACGGTTATTTATATCAAACAAGTAGTTTCTCCACCTCAGAGATGTCTGTCACGGTTATTTATATAAAACAAGTAGTTTCTCTACCTCTGAGATGTCTGTCACGGTTATTTATATAAAACAAGTAGTTTCTCTACCTCAGAGATGTCTGTCATGGTTATTTATATATAACAAATAGTTTCTCCACCTCAGAGATGTCTGTCACGGTTATTTATATATAACAAATAGTTTCTCTACCTCAGAGATGTCTGTCATGGTTATTTATATAAAACAAGTAGATTCTCTACCTCAGAGATGTCTGTCATGGTTATTTATATAAAACAAGTAGTTTCTCTACCTCAGCGATGTCTGTCACGGATACTTATATAAATCAAGTAGTTTCTCTACCTCAGAGATGTCTGTCATGGTTATTTATATAAAGCAAGTAGTTTCTCTACCTCAGCGATGTCTGTCATGGTTCTTTATATAAAACAAATAGTTTCTCTACCTCAGAGATGTCTGTCATGGTTATTTATATAAAACAAATAGTTTCTCTACCTCAGAGATGTCTCATGGTTATTTATATAAAACATGTAGTTTCTCTATCTCATAGATGTCTGTCATGGTTATTTATATAAAACAAGTAGTTTCTCTAACTCAGAGATGTCTGTCACGGTTACTTATATAAAACAAGTAGTTTCTCTAACTCAGAGATGTCTATCACGGTTATTTATATAAAACAAGTAGTTTCTCTACCTAAAGGATGTCTGTCATGGTTATTTATATAAAACAAGTAGTTTCTCTACCTCAGAGATGTCTGTCACGGTTATTTATATAACACAAGTAGTTTCTCTACCTCAGAGATGTGTCATGGTTATTTATATAAAACAAGTAGTTTCTCTACCTCAGAGATGTCTGTCATGGTTATTTATATAAAACAAGTAGTTTCTCTACCTCAGAGATGTCTGTCATGGTTATTTATATAAAACAAGTAGTTTGTCTACCTCAGCGATGTCTGTCATGGTTTTTTATATAAAACAAGTAGTTTCTCTACCTCACAGATGTCTCATGGATATTTATATAAAACAAATAGTTTCTAACTAAGAGATGTCTGTCTTGGTTATTTATATAAAACAAATAGTTTCTCTACCTCAGAGATGACTGTCATGGTTACTTATATAAATCAAGTAGTTTCTGTACCTCAGAAATGTCTGTCATGGTTATTTATATAAAACAAGTAGTTTCTCTAACTCAGAGATGTCTGTCACGGTCATTTATATAAAACAAGTAGTTTCTCTACCTCAGAGATGTCTGTCAAGGTTATTTATATAAAACAAGTAGTTTCTCTACCTCAGAGATGTCTGTCACGGTTATTTATATAAAACAAGTAGTTTCTCTATCTCAGAAATGTCTCATGGTTATTTATATAAAACAAGTAGTTTCTCTATCTCAGAGATTGGTCATGGTTATTTATATAAAACAAGTAGTTTCTCTACCTCAGAGATGTCTCATGGTTATTTATATAAAACAAGTAGTTCTCTATCTCAGAGATGGCTTATGGTTATTTATATAAAACAAGTAGTTTCTCTATCTCAGAGATTTGTGATGGTTATTTATATAAAACAAGTAGTTTCTCTATCTCAGAAATGTCTCATGGTTATTTATATAAAACAAGTAGTTTCTCTACCTCAGAGATGTCTCATGGTTATTTATATAAAACAAGTAGTTCTCTATCTCAGAAATGTCTCATGGTTATTTATATAAAACAAGTAGTTTCTCTATCTCAGAAATGTCTCATGGTTATTTATATAAAACAAGTAGTTTCTCTACCTCAGAGATGTCTCATGGTTATTTATATAAAACAAGTAGTTCTCTATCTCAGAGATGGCTTATGGTTATTTATATAAAACAAGTAGTTTCACTATCTCAGAGATTTGTGATGGTTATTTATATAAAACAAGTAGTTTCTCTATCTCAGAAATGTCTCATGGTTATTTATATTAAACAAGTAGTTTGTCTATCTCAGAGATGTGTCATGGTTACTTATATAAAACAAGTAGTTTCTCTACCTCAGAGATGTCTCATGGTTGTTTATATAAAACAAGTAGTTTCTCTATCTCAGCGATGTCTGTCATTGTTCTTTACATAAAACAAATAGTTTCTCTACCTCAGAGATGTCTGTCATGGTTATTTATATAAAACAAATAGTTTCTCTACCTCAGAGATGTCTCATGGTTATTTATATAAAACATGTAGTTTCTCTATCTCATAGATGTCTGTCATGGTTATTTATATAAAACAAGTAGTTTCTCTACCTCAGAGATGTCTGTCACGGTTATTTATATAAAACAAGTAGTTTCTCTACCTCAGAGATGTCTGTCACGGTTATTTATATAATACAAGTAGTTTCTCCACCTCAGAGATGTCTGTCATGGTTATTTATATATAACAAATAGTTTCTCTACCTCAGAGATGTCTGTCACGGTTATTTATATAAAACAAGTAGTTTCTCTACCTCAGAGATGTCTGCCATGGTTATTTATATATAACAAATAGTTTCTCTACCTCAGAGATGTCTGTCACGGTTATTTATATAAAACAACTAGTTTTTCTACCTCAGAGATGTCTGTCATGGTTATTTATATATAACAAATAGTTTCTCTATCTCAGAGATGTCTGTCATGGTTATTTGTATAAAACAAATAGTTTCTCTATCTCAGAGATGTCTCATGGTTATTTATATAAAACAAGTAGTTTCTCTACCTCAGCGATGTCTGTCATGGTTTTTTTATATAAAACAAATAGTTTCTCTACCTCAGAGATGACTGTCATGGTTACTTATATAAATCAAGTAGTTTCTGTACCTCAGAAATGTCTGTCATGGTTATTTATATAAAACAAGTAGTTTCTTTAACTCAGAGATGTCTGTCACGGTTATTTATATAAAACAAGTAGTTTCTCTACCTCAGAGATGTCTGTCACGGTTATTTATATAAAACAAGTAGTTTCTCTACCTCAGAGATGTCTGTCACGGTTATTTATATAATACAAGTAGTTTCTCCACCTCAGAGATGTCTGTCATGGTTATTTATATATAACAAATAGTTTCTCTACCTCAGAGATGTCTGTCACGGTTATTTATATAAAACAAGTAGTTTCTCTACCTCAGAGATGTCTGCCATGGTTATTTATATATAACAAATAGTTTCTCTACCTCAGAGATGTCTGTCACGGTTATTTATATAAAACAACTAGTTTTTCTACCTCAGAGATGTCTGTCATGGTTATTTATATATAACAAATAGTTTCTCTATCTCAGAGATGTCTGTCATGGTTATTTGTATAAAACAAATAGTTTCTCTAACTCAGAGATGTCTGTCACGGTTATTTATATAAAACAAGTAGTTTCTCTACCTCAGAGATGTCTGTCAGGGTTATTTATATATAAAAAATAGTTTCTCCACCTCAGAGATGTCTGTCACGGTTATTTATATATAACAAATAGTTTCTCTACCTCAGAGATATCTGTCATGGTTATTTATACATAACAAATAGTTTCTCTACCTCAGAGATGTCTGTCATGGTTATTTATATATAACAAATAGTTTCTCAACCTCAGAGATGTCTGTCATGGTTATTTATATATAACAAATAGTTTCTCTACCTCAGAGATGTCTGTCACGGTTATTTATATAAAACAAGTAGTTTCTCTACCTCAGAGATGTCTGTCATGGTTATTTATATATAACAAATAGTTTCTCTACCTCAGAGATGTCTGTCACGGTTATTTATATAAAACAAATAGTTTCTCTACCTCAGAGATGTCTGTCATGGTTATTAATTTAAAACAAGTAGTTTCTCTATCTCAGAGATGTCTCATGGTTATTTATATAAAACATGTAGTTTCTCTACCTCAGAGATGTCTGTCACGGTTATTTATATAAAACAAGTAGTTTCTCTACCTCAGAGATGTCTGTCATGGTTATTTATATAAAACAAGTAGTTTCTCTACCTCAGAGATGTCTGTCATGGTTATTTATATAAAACAAGTAGTTTCTCTACCTCAGCGATGTCTGTCACGGATACTTATATAAATCAAGTAGTTTCTCTACCTCAGAGATGTCTGTCATGGTTATTTATATAAAACAAGTAGTTTCTCTACCTCAGCGATGTCTGTCATGGTTCTTTACATAAAACAAATAGTTTCTCTACCTCAGAGATGTCTGTCATGGTTATTTATATAAAACAAATAGTTTCTCTACCTCAGAGATGTCTCATGGTTATTTATATAAAACATGTAGTTTCTCTATCTCATAGATGTCTGTCATGGTTATTTATATAAAACAAGTAGTTTCTCTAACTCAGAGATGTCTGTCACGGTTACTTATATAAAAATGGTAGTTTCTCTAACTCAGAGATGTCTATCACGGTTATTTATATAAAACAAGTAGTTTCTCTACCTAAAGGATGTCTGTCATGGTTATTTATATAAAACAAGTAGTTTCTCTACCTCAGAGATGTCTGTCACGGTTATTTATATAACACAAGTAGTTTCTCTACCTCAGAGATGTGTCATGGTTATTTATATAAAACAAGTAGTTTCTCTACCTCAGAGATGTCTGTCATGGTTATTTATATAAAACAAGTAGTTTCTCTACCTCAGAGATGTCTGTCATGGTTATTTATATAAAACAAGTAGTTTGTCTACCTCAGCGATGTCTGTCATGGTTATTTATATAAAACAAGTAGTTTCTCTACCTCACAGATGTCTCATGGTTATTTATATAAAACAAATAGTTTCTAACTAAGAGATGTCTGTCTTGGTTATTTATATAAAACCAATAGTTTCTCTACCTCAGAGATGACTGTCATGGTTACTTATATAAATCAAGTAGTTTCTGTACCTCAGAAATGTCTGTCATGGTTATTTATATAAAACAAGTAGTTTCTCTACCTCAGAGATGTCTGTCACGGTTATTTATATAAAACAAGTAGTTTCTCTACCTCAGATATGTCTGTCACGGTTATTTATATAAAACAAGTAGTTCCTCTACCTCAGAGATGTCTGTCACGGGTATTTATATAATACAAGTAGTTTCTCTACCTCAGAGATGTCTGTGATGGTTATTTATATATAACAAATAGTTTCTCTACCTCAGAGATGTCTGTCACGGTTATTTATATAAAGCAAGTAGTTTCTCTACCTCAGAGATGTCTGTCAGGGTTATTTATATATAACAAATAGTTTCTCTACCTCAGAGATGTCTGTCATGGTTATTTATATATAACAAATAGTTTCTCTACCTCAGAGATGTCTGTCACGGTTATTTATATATAACAAATAGTTTCTCCAACTCAGAGATGTCTGTCACGGTTATTTATATAAAACAAGTAGTTTCTCCACCTCAGAGATGTCTGTCACGGTTATTTATATCAAACAAGTAGTTTCTCCACCTCAGAGATGTCTGTCACGGGTATTTATATAATACAAGTAGTTTCTCTACCTCAGAGATGTCTGTGATGGTTATTTATATATAACAAATAGTTTCTCTACCTCAGAGATGTCTGTCACGGTTATTTATATAAAACAAGTAGTTTCTCTACCTCTGAGATGTCTGTCACGGTTATTTATATAAAACAAGTAGTTTCTCTACCTCAGAGATGTCTGTCATGGTTATTTATATATAACAAATAGTTTCTCCACCTCAGAGATGTCTGTCACGGTTATTTATATATAACAAATAGTTTCTGTACCTCAGAGATGTCTGTCATGGTTATTTATATAAAACAAGTAGATTCTCTACCTCAGAGATGTCTGTCATGGTTATTTATATAAAACAAGTAGTTTCTCTACCTCAGCGATGTCTGTCATGGTTCTTTATATAAAACAAATAGTTTCTCTACCTCAGAAATGTCTGTCATGGTTATTTATATAAAACAAATAGTTTCTCTACCTCAGAGATGTCTCATGGTTATTTATATAAAACATGTAGTTTCTCTATCTCATAGATGTCTGTCATGGTTATTTATATAAAACAAGTAGTTTCTCTAACTCAGGGATGTCTGTCACGGTTACTTATATAAAACAAGTAGTTTCTCTAACTCAGAGATGTCTATCACGGTTATTTATATAAAACAAGTAGTTTCTCTACCTAAAGGATGTCTGTCATGGTTATTTATATAAAACAAGTAGTTTCTCTACCTCAGAGATGTCTGTCACGGTTATTTATATAACACAAGTAGTTTCTCTACCTCAGAGATGTGTCATGGTTATTTATATAAAACAAGTAGTTTCTCTACCTCAGAGATGTCTGTCATGGTTATTTATATAAAACAAGTAGTTTCTCTACCTCAGAGATGTCTGTCATGGTTATTTATATAAACAAGTAGTTTGTCTACCTCAGCGATGTCTGTCATGGTTTTTTATATAAAACAAGTAGTTTCTCTACCTCACAGATGTCTCATGGTTATTTATATAAAACAAATAGTTTCTAACTAAGAGATATCTGTCTTGGTTATTTATATACAACAAATATTTTCTCTACCTCAGAGATGACTGTCATGGTTACTTATATAAATCAAGTAGTTTCTGTACCTCAGAAATGTCTGTCATGCTTATTTATATATAACAAATAGTTTCTCTACCTCAGAGATGTCTGTCATGGTTATTTATATATAACAAATAGTTTCTCCACCTCAGAGATGTCTGTCACGGTTATTTATATATAACAAATAGTTTCTCTACCTCAGAGATGTCTGTCATGGTTATTTATATATAACAAGTAGTTTCTCTACCTCAGAGATGTCTGTCATGGTCATTTATATATCACAAATAGTTTCTCTACCTTAGAGATGTCTGTCATGGTTATTTATATATAACAAATAGTTTGTCTACCTCAGAGAGGTCTGTCATGGTTATTTATATATAACAAATATTTTCTCTACCTCAGAGATGTCTGTCACGGTTATTTATATAAAACAAGTAGTTTCTCTACCACAGAGATGTCTGTCACGGTTATTTATATAAAACAAATAGTTTCTCTACCTCAGGGATGTCTGACATGGTTATTAATATAAAACAAGTAGTTTCTCTATCTCAGAGATGTCTCATGGTTATTTATATAAAACAAGTAGTTTCTCTATCTCATAGATGTCTGTCATGGTTATTTATATAAAACAAGTAGTTTCTCTAACTTAGAGATGTCTGTCACAGTTATTTATATAAAACAAGTAGTTTCTCTACCTCAGGGATGTCTGTCACGGTTATTTATATAAAACAAATAGTTTCTCTACCTCAGGGATGTCTGACATGGTTATTAATATAAAACAAGTAGTTTCTCTATCTCAGAGATGTCTCATGGTTATTTATATAAAACAAGTAGTTTCTCTATCTCATAGATGTCTGTCATGGTTATTTATATAAAACAAGTAGTTTCTCTAACTTAGAGATGTCTGTCACAGTTATTTATATAAAACAAGTAGTTCCTCTACCTCAGAGATGTCTGTCACGGTTATTTATATAATACAAGTAGTTTCTCTACCTCAGAGATGTCTGTCATGGTTATTTATATATAACAAATAGTTTCTCTACCTCAGAGATGTCTGTCACGGTTATTCATATAAAACAAGTAGTTTCTCTACCTCAGAGATGTCTGTCAGGGTTATTTATATATAACAAATAGTTTCTCTACCTCAGAGATGTCTGTCATGGTTATTTATATATAACAAATAGTTTCTCTACCTCAGAGATGTCTGTCATGGTTATTTGTATAAAACAAATAGTTTCTCCAACTCAGAGATGTCTGTCACGGTTATTTATATCAAACAAGTAGTTTCTCCACCTCAGATGTCTGTCACGGTTATTTATATCAAACAAGTAGTTTCTCCACCTCAGAGATGTCTGTCACGGTTATTTATATAAAACAAGTAGTTTCTCTACCTCCGAGATGTCTGTCACGGTTATTTATATAAAACAAGTAGTTTCTCTACCTCAGAGATGTCTGTCATGGTTATTTATATATAACAAATAGTTTCTCCACCTCAGAGATGTCTGTCACGGTTATTTATATATAACAAATAGTTTCTCTACCTCAGAGATGTCTGTCATGGTTATTTATATAAAACAAGTAGTTTCTCTACCTCAGAGATGTCTGTCATGGTTATTTATATAAAGCAAGTAGTTTCTCTACCTCAGCGATGTCTGTCACGGATACTTATATAAATCAAGTAGTTTCTCTACCTCAGAGATGTCTGTCATGGTTATTTATATAAAACAAGTAGTTTCTCTACCTCAGCGATGTCTGTCATGGTTCTTTATATAAAACAAATAGTTTCTCTACCTCAGAGATGTCTCATGGTTATTTATATAAAACATGTAGTTTCTCTATCTCATAGATGTCTGTCATAGTTATTTATATAAAACAAGTAGTTTCTCTAACTCAGAGATGTCTGTCACGGTTACTTATATAAAACAAGTAGTTTCTCTAACTCAGAGATGTCTGTCACGGTTATTTATATAAAACAAGTAGTTTCTCTACCTAAAGGATGTCTGTCATGGTTATTTATATAAAACAAGTAGTTTCTCTACCTCAGAGATGTCTGTCACGGTTATTTATATAACACAAGTAGTTTCTCTACCTGAGAGATGTGTCATGGTTATTTATATAAAACAAGTAGTTTCTCTACCTCAGAGATGTCTGTCATGGTTATTTATATAAAACAAGTAGTTTCTCTACCTCAGAGATGTCTGTCATGGTTATTTATATAAAACAAGTAGTTTGTCTACCTCAGCGATGTCTGTCATGGTTATTTATATAAAACAAGTAGTTTCTCTACCTCACAGATGTCTCATGGTTATTTATATAAAACAAATAGTTTCTAACTAAGAGATGTCTGTCTTGGTTATTTATATAAAACAAATAGTTTCTCTACCTCAGAGATGACTGTCATGGTTACTTATATAAATCAAGTAGTTTCTGTACCTCAGAAATGTCTGTCATGGTTATTTATATAAAACAAGTAGTTTCTCTAACTCAGAGATGTCTGTCACGGTTATTTATATAAAACAAGTAGTTTCTCTACCTCAGAGATGTCTGTCACGGTTATTTATATAAAACAAGTAGTTCCTCTACCTCAGAGATGTCTGTCACCGTTATTTATATAATACAAGTAGTTTCTCTACCTCAGAGATGTCTGTCATGGTTATTTATATATAACAAATAGTTTCTCTACCTCAGAGATGTCTGTCACGGTTATTTATATAAAACAAGTAGTTTCTCTACCTCAGAGATGTCTGTCAGGGTTATTTATATATAACAAATAGTTTCTCTACCTCAGAGATGTCTGTCATGGTTATTTATATATAACAAGTAGTTTCTCTACCTCAGAGATGTCTGTCATGGTTATTTATATATCACAAATAGTTTCTCTACCTCAGAGATGTCTGTCATGGTTATTTATATATAACAAATAGTTTGTCTACCTCAGAGAGGTCTGTCATGGTTATTTATATATAACAAATATTTTCTCTACCTCAGAGATGTCTGTCACGGTTATTTATATAAAACAAGTAGTTTCTCTACCACAGAGATGTCTGTCACAGTTATTTATATAAAACAAATAGTTTCTCTACCTCAGGGATGTCTGACATGGTTATTAATATAAAACAAGTAGTTTCTCTATCTCAGAGATGTCTCATGGTTATTTATATAAAACAAGTAGTTTCTCTAACTCAGAAATGTCTGTCACGGCTATTTATATAAAACAAGTAGTTTCTCTACCTAAAGGATGTCTATCATGGTTATTTATATAAAACAAGTAGTTTCTCTACCTCAGAGATGTGTCATGGTTATTTATATAAAACAAGTAGTTTCTCTACCTCAGAGATGTCTGTCATGGTTATTTATATAAAACAAGTATTTTCCCTACCTCAGAGATGTCTGTCATGGTTATTCATATAAAACAGATAGTTTCTCTACCTCAGAGATGTCTGTCATGGATACCTATATAAATCAAGTAGTTTCTCTACCTCAGAGATGTCTGTCATGGTTATTTATATAAAACAAGTAGTTTCTCTACCTCAGAGATGTCTCTCATGGTTATTTGTATAAAACAAATAGTTTCTCTAACTCAGAGATGTCTGTCATGGTTATTTATATAAAACAAATAGTTTCACTACCTCAGAGATGTCTGTCATGGTTATTTATATAAAACAAGTAGGTTCTCTACTGCAGATATGTCTGTCATGGTTATTTATATAAAACAAGCAGTTTCTCTACCTCAGAGATGTCTGTCATGGTTATTTATATAAAACAAGTAGTTTCTCTACCTCAAATATGTCTGTCATGGTTATTTATATAAAACAAGTAGTTTCCCTACCTCAGATATGTCTATCATGGTTATTTATATAAAACAAGTAGTTTCTCTACCTCAGATATGTCTGTCATGGTTATTTATATAAAACAAGTAGTTTCTCTACCTCAGATATGTCTATCATGGTTATTTATATAAAACAAGTAGGTTCTCTACCTCATATATGTCTGTCATGGCAATATATATAAAACAAGTAGTTTCTCTATCTCAGAGATGTCTCATGGTTATATATATATAAAACAAGTAGGTTCTCTATCTCAGAGATGTCTCATGGTTATATATATAAAACAAGTAGTTTCTCTATCTCAGAGGTGTCTCATGGTTATTTATATAAAACAAGCAGGTTCTCCATCTCAGAGATTTCTCATGGTTATATATATAAAACAAGTAGTTTCTCTATCTCAGAGATGTCTCTGGTTATTTATATAAAACAAGCAGGTTCTCTATCTCAGATATGTCTGTCATGGTTATTTATACAAAACAAGTAGTTTCTCTACCTCAGAGATGTCTCATGGTTATTTATATAAAACAAGTACTTTCTCTACCTCAGAGATGTCTCATGGTTATATATATAAAACAAGTAGTTTCTCTACCTCAGAGATGTCTCATGGTTATATATATGTAAAACAAGTAGTTTCTCTATCTCAGAGATATCTGTCATGCTTATTTATACAAAACAAGTAGTTTCTCTACCTCAGATATGTCTGTCATGGTTATTTATACAAAACAAGTAGTTTCTCTACCTCAGAGATGTCTCATGGTTATTTATATAAAACAAGTACTTTCTCTACCTCAGAGATGTCTCATGGTTATATATATAAAACAAGTAGTTTCTCTACCTCAGAGATGTCTCATGGTTATATATATATATATATATATATATATATATATATAAAACAAGTAGTTTCTCTATCTCAGAGATGTCTCGTGGTTATTTATATAAAACAAGTAGTTTCTCTACCTTAGAGATGTCTCATCGTTATATATATAAAACAAGTAGTTTCTCTATCTCAGAGATGTCTCATGGTTATTTATATAAAACAAGCAGGTTCTCTATCTCAGATATGTCTGTCATGGTTATTTATATAAAACAAGTAGTTTCTCTACCTCAGAGATGTCTCATGGTTATTTATATAAAACAAGTAGTTTCTCTATCTCAGGGATGCCTCATGGTTATTTATATAAAACACGTAGTTTCTCTACCTCAGAGATGTCTCTGGTTATTTATATAAAATGGCAGGTTCACTATCTCAGAGATGTTTCATGGTTATTTATATAAAACAAGTAGTTTCTCTATCTCAGATATGTCTGTCATGGTTATTTATATAAAACAAGTAGTTTCTCTACCTCAGAGATGTCTGTCATGGTTATTTATATAAAAAAGTAGTTTATCTCAGAGATATCTATCATGGTTATTATATAAAACAAGTAGTTTCTCTACCTCAGAGATGTCTGTCATTGTTATTTATTTAAACAAGTAGTTTCTCTACCTCAGAGATGTCTGTCATGGTTATTTATATAAAACAAGTAGGTTCTCTACCTCAGATATGTCTGTCATGGTTATATATATAAAACAAGTAGTTTCTCTATCTCAGAGATGTCTCATGGTTATATATATAAAACAAGTAGTTTCTCTATCCCAGAGATGTCCCATGGTTATTTATATAAAACAAGTAGTTTCTCTATCTCAGATATGGCTGTCATGGTTATTTATATAAAACAAGTAGTTTCTCTACCTCAGATATGTCTGTCATGGTTATCTATATAAAACAAGTAGTTTCTCTATCTCAGAGATGTCTCATGGTTATTTATATAATACAAGTAGTTTCTCTATCTCAGAGATGTCTCATGGTTATTTATATAAAACAAGTAGTTTCTATACCTCGGAGATGTCTTATGGTTATTTATATAAAACAAGTAGTTTCTCTATCTCAGAGATGTCTCATGGGTATATATATGTATATATATATATAAAACAAGTAGTTTCACAATCTCAGAGATGTCTCATGGTTATATATATAAAACAAGTAGGTTCTCTATCTCAGAGATGTCTCATGGTTATATATATATAAAACAAGTAGTTTCTCTATCTCAGAGATGTGTCATGGTTATTTATATAAAACAAGTAGTTTCTCTATCTCAGAGATGTGTCATGGTTATTTATATAAAACAAGTAGTTTCTCTATCTCAGAGATGTCTCATGGTTATTTATATAAAACAAGTAGTTTCTCTACCTCAGAGATGTCTCATGGTTATTTATATAAAACAAGTAGTTTATCTCAGAGATGTATCATGGTTATTTATATAAAACAAGTATTTTCTCTATCTCAGAAATGTCTCATGGTTATTTATATAAAACAAGTAGTTTCTCCATCTCAGAGATGAGTCATGGTTATTTATATAAAACAAGCAGTTTCTCTACCTCAGAGATGTCTGTCAGGGTTATTTATATATAACAAATAGTTTCTCCACCTCAGAGATGTCTGTCACGGTTATTTATATATAACAAATAGTTTCTCTATCTCAGAGATGTCTGTCATGGTTATTTATATATAACAAATAGTTTCTCTACCGCAGAGATGTCTGTCATGGTTATTTATATATAACAAATAGTTTCTCTACCTCAGAGATGTCTGTCACGGTTATTTATATAAAACAACTAGTTTCTCTACCTCAGAGATGTCTGTCATGGTTATTTATATATAACAAATAGTTTCTCTACCTCAGAGATGTCCCATGGTTATTTATATAAAACAAGTAGTTTCTCTATGTCAGAGATGTGTCATGGTTATTTATATAAAACAAGTAGTTTCTCTATCTCAGAGATGTGTCATGGTTATTTATATAAAACAAGTAGTTTCTCTATCTCAGAGATGTCCCATGGTTATTTATATAAAACAAGTAGTTTCTCTACCTCAGAGACGTCCCATGGTTATTTATATAAAACAAGTAGTTTCTCTACCTCAGAGATGTCCCATGGTTATTTATATAACAAAGTACCTTCTCTATCTAAGAGATGTCCCATCGTTATTTATATAAAACTAGTAGTTTATCTTCAAGATGTGTCATGGTTATTTATATAAAACAAGTAGTTTCTCTATCTCAGAGATGTGTCATGGTTATTTATATAAAACAAGTAGTTTCTCTATCTCAGAGATGTCTCATGGTTATTTATATAAAACAAGTAGTTTCTCTACCTCAGAGATGTCTCATGGTTATTTATATAAAACAAGTAGTTTATCTCAGAGATGTATCATGGTTATTTATATAAAACAGGTAGTTTCTCTATCTCAGAAATGTCTCATGGTTATTTATATAAAACAAGTAGTTTCTCTATCTCAGAGAAGAGTCATGGTTATTTATATAAAACAAGTAGTTTCTCTACCTCAGAGATGTCTGTCAGGGTTATTTATATATAACAAATAGATTCTCCACCTCAGAGATGTCTGTCACGGTTATTTATATATAACAAATAGTTTCTCTATCTCAGAGATGTCTGTCATGGTTAATTTATATATAACAAATAGTTTCTCTACCTCAGAGATGTCTGTCATGGTTATTTATATATAACAAATAGTTTCTCTACCGCAGAGATGTCTGTCATGGTTATTAATATATAACAAATAGTTTCTCTACCTCAGAGATGTCTGTCACGGTTATTTATATAAAACAACTAGTTTCTCTACCTCAGAGATGTCTGTCATGGTTATTTATATATAACAAATAGTTTCTCTACCTCAGAGATGTCTGTCACGGTTATTTATATAAAACAAGTAGTTTCTCTACCTCAGAGATGTCTGTCAACGGTTATTTATATAAAACAAATAGTTTCTCTACCTCAGAGATGTCTGTCATGGTTATTAATTTAAAACAAGTAGTTTCCCTATCTCAGAGATGTCTCATGGTTATTTATATAAAACAAGTAGTTTCTCTAACTCAGAGATGTCTGTCACGGTTACTTATATAAAACAAGTAGTTTCTCTAACTCAGAGATGTCTGTCACGGTTATTTATATAAAACAAGTAGTTTCTCTACCTAAAGGATGTCTGTCATGGTTATTTATATAAAACAAGTAGTTCCTCTACCTCAGAGATGTGTGTCACGGTTATTTATATAACACAAGTAGTTTCTCTACCTCAGAGATGTGTCATGGTTATTTATATAAAACAAGTAGTTTCTCTACCTCAGAGATGTCTGTCATGGTTATTTATATAAAACAAGTAGTTTCTCTACCTCAGCGATGTCTGTCATGGTTCTTTATATAAAACAAATAGTTTCTCTACCTCAGAGATGTCTGTCATGGTTATTTATATAAAACAAATAGTTTCTCTACCTCAGAGATGTCTGTCATGGTTATTTATATAAAACAAGTAGTTTCTCTATCTCAGAGATGTCTCATGGTTATTTATATAAAACAAGTAGTTTCTCTATCTCATAGATGTCTGTCATGGTTATTTATATAAAACAAGTAGTTTCTCTAACTCAGAGATGTCTGTCACGGTTATTTATATAAAACAAGTAGTTTCTCTACCTCAGAGATGTCTGTCACGGTTATTTATATAAAACAAGTAGTTTCTCTACCTCAGAGATGTCTGTCACGGTTATTTATATAAAACAAATAGTTTCTCTACCTCAGAGATGTCTGTCATGGTTATTTATATATAACAAATAGTTTCTCTAACTCAGAGATGTCTCATGGTTATTTATATAAAACAAGTAGTTTCTCTAACTCAGAGATGTCTGTCATGGTTATTTATATAAAACAAGTAGTTTCTCTATCTCAGAGATGTCTGTCAAGGTTATTTATATAAAACAAGTAGTTTCTCTAACTCAGAGATGTCTCATGGTTATTTATATAAAACAAGTAGTTTCTCTAACTCAGAGATGTCTGTCATGGTTATTTATATAAAACAAGTAGTTTCTCTATCTCAGAGATGTCTGTCATGGTTATTTATATAAAACAAGTAGTTTCTCTAACTCAGAGATGTCTCATGGTTATTTATATAAAACAAGTAGTTTCTCTAACTCAGAGATGTCTGTCATGGTTATTTATATAAAACAAGTAGTTTCTCTAACTCAGAGATGTCTCATGGTTATTTATATAAAACAAGTAGTTTCTCTATCTCATAGATGTCTGTCATGGTTATTTATATAAAGCAAGTAGTTTCTCTAACTCAGAGATGTCTGTCACGGTCATTTATATAAAACAAGTAGTTTCTCTACCTCAGAGATGTCTGTCACGGTTATTTATAAAAAACAAGTAGTTTCTCTACCTCAGAGATGTCTGTCACGGTTATTTATATAAAACAAGTAGTTTCTCTACCTCAGAGATGTCTGTCATGGTTATTTATATATAACAAGTAGTTTCTCTATCTCAGAGATGTCTCATGGTTATTTATATAAAACAAGTAGTTTCTCTACCTCAGAGATGTCTCATGGTTATTTATATAAAACAAGTAGTTTATCTCAGAGATGTATCATGGTTATTTATATAAAACAAGTATTTTCTCTATCTCAGAAATGTCTCATGGTTATTTATATAAAACAAGTAGTTTCTCCATCTCAGAGATGAGTCATGGTTATTTATATAAAACAAGCAGTTTCTCTACCTCAGAGATGTCTGTCAGGGTTATTTATATATAACAAATAGTTTCTCCACCTCAGAGATGTCTGTCACGGTTATTTATATATAACAAATAGTTTCTCTATCTCAGAGATGTCTGTCATGGTTATTTATATATAACAAATAGTTTCTCTACCGCAGAGATGTCTGTCATGGTTATTTATATATAACAAATAGTTTCTCTACCTCAGAGATGTCTGTCACGGTTATTTATATAAAACAACTAGTTTCTCTACCTCAGAGATGTCTGTCATGGTTATTTATATATAACAAATAGTTTCTCTACCTCAGAGATGTCCCATGGTTATTTATATAAAACAAGTAGTTTCTCTATGTCAGAGATGTGTCATGGTTATTTATATAAAACAAGTAGTTTCTCTATCTCAGAGATGTGTCATGGTTATTTATATAAAACAAGTAGTTTCTCTATCTCAGAGATGTCCCATGGTTATTTATATAAAACAAGTAGTTTCTCTACCTCAGAGACGTCCCATGGTTATTTATATAAAACAAGTAGTTTCTCTACCTCAGAGATGTCCCATGGTTATTTATATAACAAAGTACCTTCTCTATCTAAGAGATGTCCCATCGTTATTTATATAAAACTAGTAGTTTATCTTCAAGATGTGTCATGGTTATTTATATAAAACAAGTAGTTTCTCTATCTCAGAGATGTGTCATGGTTATTTATATAAAACAAGTAGTTTCTCTATCTCAGAGATGTCTCATGGTTATTTATATAAAACAAGTAGTTTCTCTACCTCAGAGATGTCTCATGGTTATTTATATAAAACAAGTAGTTTATCTCAGAGATGTATCATGGTTATTTATATAAAACAGGTAGTTTCTCTATCTCAGAAATGTCTCATGGTTATTTATATAAAACAAGTAGTTTCTCTATCTCAGAGAAGAGTCATGGTTATTTATATAAAACAAGTAGTTTCTCTACCTCAGAGATGTCTGTCAGGGTTATTTATATATAACAAATAGATTCTCCACCTCAGAGATGTCTGTCACGGTTATTTATATATAACAAATAGTTTCTCTATCTCAGAGATGTCTGTCATGGTTAATTTATATATAACAAATAGTTTCTCTACCTCAGAGATGTCTGTCATGGTTATTTATATATAACAAATAGTTTCTCTACCGCAGAGATGTCTGTCATGGTTATTAATATATAACAAATAGTTTCTCTACCTCAGAGATGTCTGTCACGGTTATTTATATAAAACAACTAGTTTCTCTACCTCAGAGATGTCTGTCATGGTTATTTATATATAACAAATAGTTTCTCTACCTCAGAGATGTCTGTCACGGTTATTTATATAAAACAAGTAGTTTCTCTACCTCAGAGATGTCTGTCAACGGTTATTTATATAAAACAAATAGTTTCTCTACCTCAGAGATGTCTGTCATGGTTATTAATTTAAAACAAGTAGTTTCCCTATCTCAGAGATGTCTCATGGTTATTTATATAAAACAAGTAGTTTCTCTAACTCAGAGATGTCTGTCACGGTTACTTATATAAAACAAGTAGTTTCTCTAACTCAGAGATGTCTGTCACGGTTATTTATATAAAACAAGTAGTTTCTCTACCTAAAGGATGTCTGTCATGGTTATTTATATAAAACAAGTAGTTCCTCTACCTCAGAGATGTGTGTCACGGTTATTTATATAACACAAGTAGTTTCTCTACCTCAGAGATGTGTCATGGTTATTTATATAAAACAAGTAGTTTCTCTACCTCAGAGATGTCTGTCATGGTTATTTATATAAAACAAGTAGTTTCTCTACCTCAGCGATGTCTGTCATGGTTCTTTATATAAAACAAATAGTTTCTCTACCTCAGAGATGTCTGTCATGGTTATTTATATAAAACAAATAGTTTCTCTACCTCAGAGATGTCTGTCATGGTTATTTATATAAAACAAGTAGTTTCTCTATCTCAGAGATGTCTCATGGTTATTTATATAAAACAAGTAGTTTCTCTATCTCATAGATGTCTGTCATGGTTATTTATATAAAACAAGTAGTTTCTCTAACTCAGAGATGTCTGTCACGGTTATTTATATAAAACAAGTAGTTTCTCTACCTCAGAGATGTCTGTCACGGTTATTTATATAAAACAAGTAGTTTCTCTACCTCAGAGATGTCTGTCACGGTTATTTATATAAAACAAATAGTTTCTCTACCTCAGAGATGTCTGTCATGGTTATTTATATATAACAAATAGTTTCTCTAACTCAGAGATGTCTCATGGTTATTTATATAAAACAAGTAGTTTCTCTAACTCAGAGATGTCTGTCATGGTTATTTATATAAAACAAGTAGTTTCTCTATCTCAGAGATGTCTGTCAAGGTTATTTATATAAAACAAGTAGTTTCTCTAACTCAGAGATGTCTCATGGTTATTTATATAAAACAAGTAGTTTCTCTAACTCAGAGATGTCTGTCATGGTTATTTATATAAAACAAGTAGTTTCTCTATCTCAGAGATGTCTGTCATGGTTATTTATATAAAACAAGTAGTTTCTCTAACTCAGAGATGTCTCATGGTTATTTATATAAAACAAGTAGTTTCTCTAACTCAGAGATGTCTGTCATGGTTATTTATATAAAACAAGTAGTTTCTCTAACTCAGAGATGTCTCATGGTTATTTATATAAAACAAGTAGTTTCTCTATCTCATAGATGTCTGTCATGGTTATTTATATAAAGCAAGTAGTTTCTCTAACTCAGAGATGTCTGTCACGGTCATTTATATAAAACAAGTAGTTTCTCTACCTCAGAGATGTCTGTCACGGTTATTTATAAAAAACAAGTAGTTTCTCTACCTCAGAGATGTCTGTCACGGTTATTTATATAAAACAAGTAGTTTCTCTACCTCAGAGATGTCTGTCATGGTTATTTATATATAACAAATAGTTTCTCTATCTCAGAAATGTCTCATGGTTATTTATATAAAACAAGTAGTTTCTCTATCACAGAGATGAGTCATGGTTATTTATATAAAACAAGTAGTTTCTCTACCTCAGAGATGTCTATCATGGTTCTTTATATAAAACAAGTAGTTGTTCTATCTCAGAGATGTCTCATGGTTATTTATATAAAACAAGTAGTTTCTCTACCTCAGAGATGTCCCATGGTTATTTATATAAAACAAGTAGTTTCTCTATCTCAGAGATGTCCCATGGTTATTTATATAAAACAAGTAGTTTCTCTACCTCAGAAATGTCTCATGGTTATTTATATAAAACAAGTCGTTTGTCTATCTCAGAGATGTGTCATGGTTATTTATATAAAACAAGTAGTTTCTCTACATCAGAAATGTCTCATGGTTATTTATATAAAACAAGTCGTTTGTCTATCTCAGAGATGTGTCATGGTTACTTATATAAAACAAGTAGTTCTCTACCTCAGAAATGTCTCCTGGTTATCTATATAAAACAAGTAGTTTCTCTATCTCAGAGATGTCTCATTGTTATTTATATAAAACAAGTAGTTTCTCTACCTCAGAGATGTCCCATGGTTACTTATATAAAACAAGTAGTTTCTCTACCTCAGAGATGTCTGTCATGGTTATTTATATAAAACAAATAGTCTCTCTATCTCAGAGATGTCTCATTGTTATTTATATAAAACAAGTAGTTTCTCTATCTCAGAGATGTCTCATTGTTATTTATATAAAACAACTAGTTTCTCTATCTCAGAGATGTCTCATTGTTATTTATATAAAACAAGTAGTTTCTCCATCTCAGAGATGTCTCATTGTTATTTATATAAAACAAGTAGTCTCTCTATCTCAGAGATGTCTGTCATGGTTATTTATATAAAAAAAATAGTCTCTCTATCTAAGAGATGTCTCATGGTTACTTATATAAAACAAGTAGTTTCTCTACCTCAGAGATGTCCCATGGTTATTTATATAAAACAAGTAGTTTCTCTACCTCAGAGATGTCTGTCATGGTTATTTATATAAAACAAATAGTTTCTCTACCTCAGAGATGTCTGTCATGGTTATTTAGATAAAAGAAGTAGTTTCTCTACCTCAGAGATGTCTGTCATGGTTATTTATATAAAACAAATAGTTTCTCTATCTCAGAGATGTCTCATGGTTATTTATATAAAACAAGTAGTTTCTCTATCTCAGAGATGTCTCATGGTTATTTATATAAAACAAGTAGTTTCTCTATCTCAGAAATGTCTCATGTTTATTTATATAAAACAAGTAGTTTCTCTATCTCAGAGATGTCTGTCATGGTTATTTATATATAACAAATAGTTTCTCTATCTCAGAGATGTCTCATGGTTATTTATATAAAACAAGTAGTTTCTCTATCTCAGAGATGTCTGTCATGGTTATTTATATAAAACAAGTAGTTTCTCTAATTCACAGATGTCTCATGGTTATTTATATAAAACAAGTAGTTTCTCTAACTCAGAAATGTCTGTCATGGTTATTTATATAAAACAAGTAGTTTCTCTAACTCAGAGATGTCTCATGGTTATTTATATAAAACAAGTAGTTTCTCTATCTCATAGATGTCTGTCATGGTTATTTATATAAAACAAGTAGTTTCTCTAACTCAGAGATGTCTGTCACGGTTATTTATATAAAACAAGTAGTTTCTCTACCTCAGAGATGTCTGTCACGGTTATTTATAAAAAACAAGTAGTTTCTCTACCTCAGAGATGTCTGTCACGGTTATTTATATAAAACAAGTAGTTTCTCTACCTCAGAGATGTCTGTCATGGTTATTTATATATAACAAATAGTTTCTCTATCTCAGAAATGTCTCATGGTTATTTATATAAAACAAGTAGTTTCTCTATCTCAGAGATGAGTCATGGTTATTTATATAAAACAAGTAGTTTCTCTACCTCAGAGATGTCTATCATGGTTCTTTATATAAAACAAGTAGTTGCTCTATCTCAGAGATGTCTCATGGTTATTTATATAAAACAAGTAGTTTCTCTACCTCAGAGATGTCCCATGGTTATTTATATAAAACAAGTAGTTTCTCTACCTCAGAGATGTCTCATGGTTATTTATATAAAACAAGTAGTTTCTCTACCTCAGAGATGTCTCATGGTTATTTATATAAAACAAGTAGTTTCTCTATCTCAGAGATGTCCCATGGTTATTTATATAAAACAAGTAGTTTCTCTATCTCAGAGATGTCCCATGGTTATTTATATAAAACAAGTAGTTTCTCTATCTCAGAGATGTCCAATGGTTATTTATATAAAACAAGTAGTTTCTCTACCTCAGAGATGTCTCATGGTTATTTATATAAAACAAGTCGTTTGTCTATCTCAGAGATGTGTCATGGTTATTTATATAAAAAAAGTAGTTTCTCTATCTCAGAAATGTCTCATGGTTATTTATATAAAACAAGTAGTTTCTCTACCTCAGAGATGTCTCATGGTTATTTATATAAAACAAGTAGTTCTCTATCTCAGAGATGGCTTATGGTTATTTATATAAAACAAGTAGTTTCTCTATCTCAGAGATTTGTGATGGTTATTTATATAAAACAAGTAGTTTCTCTATCTCAGAAATGTCTCATGGTTATTTATATTAAACAGGTAGTTTGTCTATCTCAGAGATATGTCATGGTTACTTATATAAAACAAGTAGTCTCTCTATCTCAGAGATGTCTCATTGTTATTTATATAAAAGAGGGAGTTTCTCTATCTCAGAGATGTCTCATTGTTATTTATATAAAACAAGTAGTTTCTCTATCTCAGAGATGTCTCATTGTTATTTATATAAAACAAGTAGTTTCTCTATCTCAGAGATGTCTCATTGTTATTTATATAAAACAAGTAGTCTCTCTATCTCAGAGATGTCTGTCATGGTTATTTATATAAAACAAATAGTCTCTCTATCTCAGAGATGTCTCATGGTTACTTATATAAAACAAGTAGTTTCTCTACCTCAGAGATGTCCCATGGTTATTTATATAAAACAAGTAGTTTCTCTACCTCAGAGATGTCTGTCATGGTTATTTATATAAAACAAATAGTTTCTCTACCTCAGAGATGTCTGCCATGGTTATTTAGATAAAACAAGTAGTTTCTCTACCTCAGAGATGTCTGTCATGGTTATTTATATAAAACAAATAGTTTCTCTATCTCAGAGATGTCTCATGGTTATTTATATAAAACAAGTAGTTTCTCTATCTCAGAGATGTCTCATGGTTATTTATATATAACAAGTAGTTTCTCTATCTCAGAAATGTCTCATGTTTATTTATATAAAACAAGTAGTTTCTCTATCTCAGAGATGTCTGTCATGGTTATTTATATATAACAAATAGTTTCTCTATCTCAGAGATGTCTCATGGTTATTTATATAAAACAAGTAGTTTCTCTATCTCAGAGATGTCTGTCATGGTTATTTATATAAAACAAATAGTTTCTCTACCTCAGAGATGTCTGTCGTGGTTATTTATATAAAACAAGTAGTTTCTCTACCTCAGAGATGTCTGTCATGGTTATTTATATAAAACAAGTAGTTTCTCTACCTCAGAGATGTCTGTCATGGTTATTTATATAAAACAAATAGTATCTCTACCTCAGAGATGTCTGTCATGGTTATTTATATAAAACAAGTAGTTTCTCTACCTCAGAGATGTCTGTCATGGTTATTTATATAAAACAAGTAGTTTCTCTACCTCAGAGATGTCTGTCATGGTTATTTATATAAAACAAATAGTTTCTCTACCTCAGAGATGTCTGTCATGGCTATTTATATAAAACAAGTAGTTTCTCTACCTCAGAAATGTCTGTCATGGTTATTTGTATAAAACAAGTAGTTTCTCTACCTCAGAGATGTCTGTCATTGTTATTTATATAAAACAAATAGTTTCTCTATCCTACAGATGTCTCATGGTTATTTATATAAAACAAGTAGTTTCTCTAACTCAGAGATGTCTGTCACGGTTATTTATATAAAACAAGTAGTTTCTCTACCTCAGAGATGTCTGTCACGGTTATTTATATAAAACAAGTATTTTCTCTACCTCAGAGATGTCTGTCACGGTTATTTGTACAAAACAAGTAGTTTCTCTACCTCAGAGATGTCTGTCATGGTTATTTATATATAACAAATAGTTTCTCTATCTCAGAAATGTCTCATGGTTATTTATATAAAACAAGTAGTTTCTCTATCTCAGAGATGAGTAATGGATATTTATATAAAACAAGTAGTTTCTGTACCTCAGAGATGTCTGTCATGGTTATTTATATAAAACAAATAGTTTCTCTACCTCAGAGATGTCTATCATGGTTCTTTATATAAAACAAATAGTTTCTCTACCTCAGATATGTCTGTCATGGTTATTTATATAAAACAAGTAGTTTCTCTACCTCAGAGATGTCCGTCATGGTTATTTATATAAAACCAGTAGTTTCTCTACCTCAGAGATGTCTGTCATGGTTATTTATATAAAACAAATAGTTTCTCTACCTCAGATCTGTCAGTCTTGGTTATTTATATAAAACAAGTAGTTTCTCTACCTCAGAGATGTCTGTCATGGTTATTTATATAAAACAAGTAGTTTCTCTACCTCGGAGATGTCTGTCATGGTTATTTATATAAAACAAGTAGTTTCTCTACCTCAGAGATGTCTGTCATGGTTATTTATATAAAACAAATAGTTTCTCTACCTCAGAGATGTTTGTCATGGTTATTTATATAAAACAAATAGTTTCTTTACCTCAGAGATGTCTGTCATGGTTATTTATATAAAACAAGTAGTTTCTCTACCTCAGAGATGTCTGTCATGGTTATTTATATAAAACAAATAGTTTCTCTACCTCAGAGATGTCTGTCATGGTTATTTATATAAAGCAAGTAGTTTCTCTACCTCAGAGATGTCTGTCATGGTTATTTATATAAAACAAGTAGTTTCTCTACCTCAGAGATGTCTGTCATGGTTATTTATATAAAACAAATAGTTTCTCTACCTCAGAGATGTCTGTCATGGTTATTTATATAAAACAAATAGTTTCTCTACCTCAGAGATGTCTGTCATGGTTATTTATATAAAACAAATAGTTTCTCTACCTCAGAGATGTCAGTGATGGTTATTTATATAAAACAAGTAGTTTCTCTACCTCAGAGATGTCTGTCATGGTTATTTATATAAAACAAATAGTTTCTCTACCTCAGAGATGTCTGTCATGGTTATTTATATAAAACAAGTAGTTTCTCTACCTCAGAGATGTCTGTCATGGTTATTTATATAAAACAAATAGTTTCTCTACCTCAGAGATGTCTGTCATGGTTATTTATATAAAACAAGTAGTTTCTCTACCTCAGAGATGTCTGTCATGGTTATTTATATAAAACAAGTAGTTTCTCTACCTCAGAGATGTCTGTCATGGTTATTTATATAAAACAAATAGTTTCTCTACCTCAGAGATGTCTGTCATGGTTATTTATATAAAACAAGTAGTTTCTCTACCTCAGAGATGTCTGTCATGGTTATTTATACAAAACAAGTAGTTTCTCTACCTCAGAGATGTCTGTCATGGTTATTTATATAAAACAAATAGTTTCTCTACCTCAGAGATGTCAGTCATGGTTATTTATATAAAACAAGTAGTTTCTCTACCTCAGAGATGTCTGTCATGGTTATTTATATAAAACAAGTAGTTTCTCTATCTCATAGATGCCTGTCATGGTTATTTATATAAAACAAATAGTTTCTCTACCTCAGAGATGTCTGTCATGGTTATTTATATAAAACAAGTAGTTTCTCTACCTCAGAGATGTTTGTCATGGTTATTTATATAAAACAAATAGTTTCTCTACCTCAGATATGTCTGTCATGGTTATTTATATAAAACAAGTAGTTTCTCTACCTCAGAGATGTCTGTCATGGTTATTTATATAAAACAAATAGTTTCTCTACCTCAGAGATGTCTGTCATGGTTATTTATATAAAACAAGTAGTTTCTCTACGTCAGAGATGTCTGTCTTGGTTATTTATATAAAACAAGTAGTTTCTCTATCTCAGAGATGTCTGTCATGGTTATTTATATAAAACAAGTAGTTTCTCTATCTCAGAGATGTCTCATGGTTATTTATATAAAACAAGTAGTTTCTCTATCTCAGAGATGTCTCATGGTTATTTATATAAAACAAGTAGTTTCTCTATCTCAGAAATGTCTCATGTTTATTTATATAAAACAAGTAGTTTCTCTATCTCAGAGATGTCTGTCATGGTTATTTATATAAAACAAGTAGTTTCTCTATCTCAGAGATGTCTCATGGTTATTTATATAAAACAAGTAGTTTCTCTATCTCAGAGAAGTCTGTCATGGTTATTTATATAAAACAAGTAGTTTCTCTACCTCAGAGATGTCTGTCGTGGTTATTTATATAAAACAAGTAGTTTCTCTACCTCAGAGATGTCTGTAATGGTTATTTATATAAAACAAGTAGTTTCTCTACCTCAGAGATGTCTGTCATGGTTATTTATATAAAACAAATAGTTTCTCTACCTCAGAGATGTCTGTCATGGTTATTTATATAAAACAAGTAGTTTCTCTACCTCAGAGATGTCTGTCATGGTTATTTATATAAAACAAGTAGTTTCTCTACCTCAGAGATGTCTGTCATGGTTATTTATATAAAACAAATAGTTTCTCTACCTCAGAGATGTCTGTCATGGCTATTTATATAAAACAAATAGTTTCTCTACCTCAGAGATGTCTGTCATGGTTATTTGTATAAAACAATTAGTTTCTCTACCTCAGAGATGTCTGTCATTGTTATTTAAATAAAACAAATAGTTTCTCTATCCTACAGATGTCTCATGGTTATTTATATAAAACAAGTAGTTTCTCTAACTCAGAGATGTCTGTCACGGTTATTTATATAAAACAAGTAGTTTCTCTACCTCAGAGATGTCTGTCACGGTTATTTATATAAAACAAGTATTTTCTCTACCTCAGAGATGTCTGTCACGGTTATTTATACAAAACAAGTAGTTTCTCTACCTCAGAGATGTCTGTCATGGTTATTTATATATAACAAATAGTTTCTCTATCTCAGAAATGTCTCATGGTTATTTATATAAAACAAGTAGTTTCTCTATCTCAGAGATGAGTCATGGTTATTTATATAAAACAAGTAGTTTCTGTACCTCAGAGATGTCTGTCGTGGTTATTTATATAAAACAAATAGCTTCTCTACCTCAGAGATGTCTATCATGGTTCTTTATATAAAACAAATAGTTTCTCTACCTCAGATATGTCTGTCATGGTTATTTATATAAAACAAGTAGTTTCTCTACCTCAGAGATGTCCGTCATGGTTATTTATATAAAACCAGTAGTTTCTCTACCTCAGAGATGTCTGTCATGGTTATTTATATAAAACAAATAGTTTCTCTACCTCAGATCTGTCAGTCATGGTTATTTATATAAAACAAGTAGTTTCTCTACCTCAGAGATGTCTGTCATGGTTATTTATATAAAACAAGTAGTTTCTCTACCTCGGAGATGTCTGTCATGGTTATTTATATAAAACAAGTAGTTTCTCTACCTCAGAGATGTCTGTCATGGTTATTTATATAAAACAAATAGTTTCTCTACCTCAGAGATGTCTGTCATGGTTATTTATATAAAACAAATAGTTTCTTTACCTCAGAGATGTCTGTCATGGTTATTTATATAAAACAAGTAGTTTCTCTACCTCAGAGATGTCTGTCATGGTTATTTATATAAAACAAATAGTTTCTCTACCTCAGAGATGTCTGTCATGGTTATTTATATAAAGCAAGTAGTTTCTCTACCTTAGAGATGTCTGTCAGGGTTATTTATACAAAACAAGTAGTTTCTCTATCTCACAGATGTCTCATGGTTATTTATATAAAACAAGTAGTTTCTCTATCTCATAGATGTCTGTCACGGTTATTTATATAAAACAAATAGTCTCTCTACCTCAGAGATGTCTGTCATGGTTATTTATATAAAACAAGTAGTTTCTCTACCTCAGAGATGTCTGTCATGGTTATTTATATAAAACAAATAGTTTCTCTACCTCAGAGATGTCTGTCATGGTTATTTATATAAAACAAATAGTCTGTCTACCTCAGAGATGTCTGTCATGGTTATTTATATAAAACAAGTAGTTTCTCTACCTCAGAGATGTCTGTCATGGTTATTTATATAAAACAAATAGTTTCTCTACCTCAGAGATGTCTGTCATGGTTATTTATATATAACAAATAGTTTCTCTACCTCAGAGATGTCTGTCACAGTTATTTATATAAAACAAGTAGTTTCTCTACCTCAGAGATGTCTGTCACGGTTATTTATATAAAACAAATAGTTTCTCTACCTCAGAGATGTCTGTCATGGTTATTAATATAAAAAAGTAGTTTCTCTATCTCAGAGATGTCTCTTGGTTATTTATATAAAACAAGTAGTTTCTCTATCTCATAGATGTCTGTCATGGTTATTTATATAAAACAAGTAGTTTCTCTAACTCAGAGATGTCTGTCACGGTTATTTATATAAAACAAGTAGTTTCTCTAACTCAGAGATATCTGTCACGGTTATTTATATAAAACAAGTAGTTTCTCTACCTAAAGGATGTCTGTCATGATTATTTATATAAAACAAGTAGTTTCTCTACCTCGGAGATGTGTGTCACGGTTATTTATATAAAACAAGTAGTTCGCCTACCTCAGAGATGTGTCATGATTATTTATATAAAACAAGTAGTTTCTCTACCTCAGAGATGTCTGTCATGGTTATTTATATAAAACAAGTATTTTCTCTACCTCAGAGATGTCTATCATGGTTATTCATATAAAACAGATAGTTTCTCTACCTCAGAGATGTCTGTCATGGATACCTATATAAATCAAGTAGTTTCTCTACCTCAGAGATGTCTGTCATGGTTATTTATATAAAACAAGTAGTTTCTCTACCTCAGAGATGTCTCTCATGGTTATTTGTATAAAAAAAATAGTTTCTCTACCTCAGAGATGTCTGTCATGGTTATTTATATAAAACAAATAGTTTCACTACCTCAGAGATGTCTGTCATGGTTATTTATATAAAACAAGTGATTTCTCTACCTCAGCGATGTCTGTCATGGTTCTTTATATAAAACAAATAGTTTCTCTACCTCAGATATGTCTGTCATGGTTATTTATATAAAACAAGTAGTTTCTCTACCTCAGAGATGTCTGTCATGGTTATTTATATAAAACAAGTAGTTTCTCTACCTCAGAGATGTCGGTCATGGTTATTTATATATAACAAATAGTTTCTCTACCTCAGAGATGTCTGTCATGGTTATTTATATATAACAAATACTTTCTCTACCTCAGAGAGGTCTTTCATGGTTATTTATATATAACAAATAGTTTCTCTACCTCAGAGATGTCTGTCATGGTTATTTATATAAAAAAAGTAGTTTCTTTACCTCAGAGATGTCTGTCACGGTTATTTATATAAAACAAATACTTTCTCTACCTCAGAGAGGTCTTCCATGGTTATTTATATATAACAAATAGTTTCTCTACCTCAGAGATGCCTGTCATGGTTATTTATATAAAAAAAGTAGTTTCTTTACCTCAGAGATGTCTGTCACGGTTATTTATATATAACAAATAGTTTCTCTATCTCAGAAATGTCTCATAGTTATTTATATATAACAAATAGTTTCTCTATCTCAGGAATGTCTCATAGTTATTTATATAAAACAAGTAGTTTCTCTATCTCAGAGATGTCTCATGGTTATTTATATAAAACAAGTAATTTCTCTATTTCAGAGATGTCTGTCATGGTTATTTATATAAAAGAAGTAGTTTCTCTAACTCAGAGATGTCTGTCATGGTTATTTATATATAACAAATAGTTTCTCTACCTCAGAGATGTCTGTCATGGTTATTTATATATAACAAATAGTTTCTCTATCTCAGAAATGTCTCATAGTTATTTATATAAAACAAGTAGTTTCTCTATCTCAGAGATGAGTCATGGTTATTTATATAAAACAAGTAGTTTCTCTACCTCAGAGATGTCTGTCATGGTTATTTATATAAAACAAGTAGTTTCTCTACCTCAGAGATGTCTGTCATGGTTATTTATATAAAACAAGTAGTTTCTCTACCTCAGAGATGTCTGTCATGGTTATTTATATAAAACAAGTAGTTTCTCTACCTCAGAGATGTCTGTCATGGTTATTTATATAAAACAAATAGTTTCTCTACCTCAGATCTGTCAGTCATGGTTATTTATATAAAACAAGTAGTTTCTCTACCTCAGAGATGTCTGTCATGGTTATTTATATAAAACAAGTAGTTTCTCTACCTCAGAGATGTCTGTCATGGTTATTTATATAAAACAAGTAGTTTCTCTACCTCAGAGATGTCTGTCATGGTTATTTATATAAAACAAGTAGTTTCTCTACCTCAGAGATGTCTGTCATGGTTATTTATATAAAACAAGTAGTTTCTCTACCTCAGAGATGTCTGTCATGGTTATTTATATAAAACAAATAGTTTCTCTACCGCAGAGATGTCTGTCATGGTTATTTATATAAAACAAGTAGTTTCTCTACCTTAGAGATGTCTGTCATGGTTATTTATACAAAACAAGTAGTTTCACTATCTCATAGATGTCTGTCATGGTTATTTATATAAAACAAGTAGTTTCTCTAACTCAGAGATGTCTGTCACGGTTATTTATATAAAACAAGTAGTTTCTCTACCTAAAGGATGTCTGTCATGGTTATTTATATCAAATAAGTAGTTTCTCTACCTCAGAGATGTCTGTCACGGTTATTTATATAAAACAAGTAGTTTCTCTACCTCAGAGATGTCTGTCATGGTTATTTATATAAAACAAGTAGTTTCTCTACCTCAGAGATGTCTGTCATGGTTATTTATATAAAACAAATAGTTTCTCTACCTCAGAGATGTCTGTCATGGTTATTTATATAAAACAAATAGTTTCTCTACCTCAGAGATGTCTGTCATGGTTATTTATATAAAACAAATAGTTTCTCTACCTCAGAGATGTCTGTCATGGTTATTTATACAAAACAAGTAGTTTCTCTACCTCAGAGATGTCTGTCATGGTTATTTATATAAAACAAATAGTTTCTCTACCTCAGAGATGTCTGTCATGGTTATTTACATAAAACAAGTAGTTTCTCTACCTCAGAGATGTTTGTCATGGTTATTTATATAAAACAAGTAGTTTCTCTATCTCATAGATGCCTGTCATGGTTATTTATATAAAACAAATAGTTTCTCTACCTCAGAGATGTCTGTCATGGTTATTTATATAAAACAAGTAGTTTCTCTACCTCAGAGATGTTTGTCATGCTTATTTATATAAAACAAATAGTTTCTCTACCTCAGATATGTCTGTCATGGTTATTTATATAAAACAAGTAGTTTCTCTACCTCAGAGATGTCTGTCATGGTTATTTATATATAAATAGTTTCTCTATCTCAGAAATGTCTGTCATGGTTATTTATATAAAACAAATAGTTTCTCTACCTCAGATCTGTTAGTCATGGTTATTTATATAAAACAAGTAGTTTCTCTACCTCAGAGATGTCTGTCATGGTTATTTATATAAAACAAATAGTTTCTCTACCTCGGAGATGTCTGTCATGGTTATTTATATAAAACAAGTAGTTTCTCTACCTCAGAGATGTCTGTCATGGTTATTTATATAAAACAAATAGTTTCTCTACCTCAGAGATGTCTGTCATGGTTATTTAAATAAAACAAATAGTTTCTTTACCTCAGAGACGTCTGTCATGGTTATTTATATAAAGCAAGTAGTTTCTCTACCTTAGAGATGTCTGTCAGGGTTATTTATACAAAACAAGTAGTTTCTCTATCTCACAGATGTCTCATGGTTATTTATATAAAACAAGTAGTTTCTCTATCTCATAGATGTCTGTCACGGTTATTTATATAAAACAAATAGTCTCTCTACCTCAGAGATGTCTGTCATGGTTATTTATATAAAACAAGTAGTTTCTCTACCTCAGAGATGTCTGTCATGGTTATTTATATAAAACAAATAGTTTCTCTACCTCAGAGATGTCTGTCATGGTTATTTATATATAACAAATAGTTTCTCCACCTCAGAGATGTCTGTCATGGTTATTTATATAAAACAAATAGTCTCTCTACCTCAGAGATGTCTGTCATGGTTATTTATATAAAACAAGTAGTTTCTCTACCTCAGAGATGTCTGTCATGGTTATTTATATAAAACAAATAGTTTCTCTACCTCAGAGATGTCTGTCATGGTTATTTATATATAACAAATAGTTTCTCTACCTCAGAGATGTCTGTCACGGTTATTTATATAAAACAAATAGTTTCTCTACCTCAGAGATGTCTGTCATGGCTATTAATATAAAAAAGTAGTTTCTCTATCTCAGAGATGTCTCATGGTTATTTATATAAAACAAGTAGTTTCTCTATCTCATAGATGTCTGTCATGGTTATTTATATAAAACAAGTAGTTTCTCTAACTCAGAGATGTCTGTCACGGTTATTTATATAAAACAAGTAGTTTCGCTAACTCAGAGATGTCTGTCACGGTTATTTATATAAAACAACTAGTTTCTCTACCTAAAGGATGTCTGTCATGGTTATTTATATAAAACAAGTAGTTTCTCTACCTCAGAGATGTCTGTCATGGTTATTTATATAAAACAAATAGTTTCTCTACCTCAGAGATGTCTGTCATGGTTATTTATATAAAACAAGTAGTTTCTCTACCTCAGAGATGTCTGTCATGGTTATTTATATAAAACAAGTAGTTTCTCTACCTCAGAGATGTCTGTCATGGTTATTTATATAAAACAAATAGTTTCTCTACCTCAGAGATGTCTGTCATGGCTATTTATATAAAACAAATAGTTTCTCTACCTCAGAGATGTCTGTCATGGTTATTTGTATAAAACAATTAGTTTCTCTACCTCAGAGATGTCTGTCATTGTTATTTAAATAAAACAAATAGTTTCTCTATCCTACAGATGTCTCATGGTTATTTATATAAAACAAGTAGTTTCTCTAACTCAGAGATGTCTGTCACGGTTATTTATATAAAACAAGTAGTTTCTCTACCTCAGAGATGTCTGTCACGGTTATTTATATAAAACAAGTATTTTCTCTACCTCAGAGATGTCTGTCACGGTTATTTATACAAAACAAGTAGTTTCTCTACCTCAGAGATGTCTGTCATGGTTATTTATATATAACAAATAGTTTCTCTATCTCAGAAATGTCTCATGGTTATTTATATAAAACAAGTAGTTTCTCTATCTCAGAGATGAGTCATGGTTATTTATATAAAACAAGTAGTTTCTGTACCTCAGAGATGTCTGTCGTGGTTATTTATATAAAACAAGTAGTTTCTCTACCTCAGAGATATCTGTCATGGTTATTTATATAAAACAAGTAGTTTCTCTACCTCAGAGATGTCTGTCATGGTTATTTATATAAAACAAATAGTTTCTCTACCTCAGAGATGTCTGTCATGGATACCTATATAAATCAAGTAGTTTCTCTACCTCAGAGATGTCTGTCATGGTTATTTATATAAATCAAGTAGTTTCTCTACCTCAGAGATGTCTGTCATGGTTATTTATATAAAACAAGTAGTTTCTCTATCTCAGAGATGTCTGTCATGGTTATTTATATAAAACAAGTAGTTTCTCTATCTCAGAGATGTCTCATGGTTATTTATATAAAACAAGTAGTTTCTCTATCTCAGAGATGTCTCATGGTTATTTATATAAAACAAGTAGTTTCTCTATCTCAGAAATGTCTCATGTTTATTTATATAAAACAAGTAGTTTCTCTATCGCAGAGATGTCTGTCATGGTTATTTATATAAAACGAGTAGTTTCTCTACCTCAGAGATGTCTGTCATGGTTATTTATATAAAACAAGTAGTTTCTCTACCTCAGATATGTCTGTCATGGTTATTTATATAAAACAAGTAGTTTCTCTACCTCAGAGATGTCTGTCGTGGTTATTTATATAAAACAAGTAGTTTCTCTACCTCAGAGATATCTGTCATGGTTATTTATATAAAACAAGTAGTTTCTCTACCTCAGAGATGTCTGTCATGGTTATTTATATAAAACAAATAGTTTCTCTACCTCAGAGATGTCTGTCATGGTTATTTATATAAAACAAGTAGTTTCTCTACCTCAGAGATGTCTGTCATGGTTATTTATATAAAACAAGTAGTTTCTCTACCTCAGAGATGTCTGTCATGGTTATTTATATAAAACAAGTAGTTTCTCTACCTCAGAGATGTCTGTCATGGTTATTTATATAAAACAAGTAGTTTCTCTACCTCAGAGATGTCTGTCATGGTTATTTATATAAAACAAATAGTTTCTCTACCTCAGAGATGTCTGTCATGGTTATTTATATAAAACAAGTAGTTTCTCTACCTCAGAGATGTTTGTCATGGTTATTTATATAAAACAAGTAGTTTCTCTATCTCATAGATGCCTGTCATGGTTATTTATATAAAACAAGTAGTTTCTCTACCTCAGAGATGTCTGTCATGGTTATTTATATAAAACAAGTAGTTTCTCTACCTCAGAGATGTTTGTCATGGTTATTTATATAAAACAAATAGTTTCTCTACCTCAGATATGTCTGTCATGGTTATTTATATAAAACAAGTAGTTTCTCTACCTCAGAGATGTCTGTCATGGTTATTTATATAAAACAAGTAGTTTCTCTACCTCAGAGATGTCTGTCATGGTTATTTATATAAAACAAGTAGTTTCTCTACCTCAGAGATATATGTCATGGTTATTTATATAAAACAAGTAGTTTCTCTACCTCAGAGATGTCTGTCATGGTTATTTATATAAAACAAGTAGTTTCTCTACCTCAGAGATATATGTCATGGTTATTTATATAAAACAAGTAGTTTCTCTACCTCAGAGATGACTGTCACGGTTTTTTATATAAAACAAATAGTTTCTCTACCTCAGAGATATATGTCATGGTTATTTATATAAAACAAATAGTTTCTCTACCTCAGAGATAGATGTCATGGTTATTTATATAAAACAAATAGTTTCTCTACCTCAGAGATATATGTCATGGTTATTTATATAAAACAAATAGTTTCTCTACCTCAGAGATGTCTGTCATGGTTATTTATATAAAACAAATAGTTTCTCTACCTCAGAGATGTCTGTCATGGTTATTTATATAAAACAAGTAGTTTCTCTACCTCAGAGATGTCTCATGGTTATTTATATAAAACAAGTAGTTTCTCTACCTCAGAGATGTCTGTCATGGTTATTTATATAAAACAAGTAGTTTCTCTATCTCAGAGATGTCTCATGGTTATTTATATAAAACAAGTAGTTTCTCTACCTCAGAGATGTCTCATGGTTATTTATATAAAACAAGTAGTTTCTCTACCTCAGAGATGTCTCATGGTTATTTATATAAAACAAGTAGTTTCTCTATCTCAGAGATGTCTCATGGTTATTTATATAAAACAAGTAGTTTCTCTACCTCAGAGATGTCTCATGGTTATTTATATAAAACAAGTAGTTTCTCTACCTCAGAGATGTCTCATGGTTATTTATATAAAACAAGTAGTTTCTCTATCTCAGAGATGTCTCATGGTTATTTATATAAAACAAGTAGTTTCTCTATCTCAGAGATGTCTCATGGTTATTTATATAAAACAAGTAGTTTCTCTACCTCAGAGATGTCTCATGGTTATTTATATAAAACAAGTAGTTTCTCTACCTCAGAGATGTCTCATGGTTATTTATATAAAACAAGTAGTTTCTCTACCTCAGAGATGTCTGTCATGGTTATTTATATAAAACAAATAGTTTCTCTACCTCAGAGATGTCTCATGGTTATTTATATAAAACAAATAGTTTCTCTACCTCAGAGATGTCTGTCATGGTTATTTATATAAAACAAGTAGTTTCTCTACGTCAGAGATGTCTGTCTTGGTTATTTATATAAAACAAGTAGTTTCTCTATCTCAGAGATGTCTGTCATGGTTATTTATATAAAACAAGTAGTTTCTCTATCTCAGAGATGTCTCATGGTTATTTATATAAAACAAGTAGTTTCTCTATCTCAGAGATGTCTCATGGTTATTTATATAAAACAAGTAGTTTCTCTATCTCAGAAATGTCTCATGTTTATTTATATAAAACAAGTAGTTTCTCTATCTCAGAGATGTCTGTCATGGTTATTTATATAAAACAAGTAGTTTCTCTATCTCAGAGATGTCTCATGGTTATTTATATAAAACAAGTAGTTTCTCTATCTCAGAGATGTCTGTCGTGGTTATTTATATAAAACAAGTAGTTTCTCTACCTCAGAGATGTCTGTCGTGGTTATTTATATAAAACAAGTAGTTTCTCTATCTCAGAGATGTCTCATGGTTATTTATATAAAACAAGTAGTTTCTCTACCTCAGAGATGTCTGTCATGGTTATTTATATAAAACAAGTAGTTTCTCTACCTCAGAGATGTCTGTCATGGTTATTTATATAAAACAAGTAGTTTCTCTACCTCAGAGATGTCTGTCATGGTTATTTATATAAAACAAGTAGTTTCTCTACCTCAGAGATGTCTGTCATGGTTATTTATATAAAACAAGTAGTTTCTCTACCTCAGAGATGTCTGTCATGGTTATTTATATAAAACAAATAGTTTCTCTACCTCAGAGATGTCTGTCATGGTTATTTATATAAAACAAGTAGTTTCTCTACCTCAGAGATGTCTGTCATGGTTATTTATATAAAACAAATAGTTTCTCTACCTCAGAGATGTCTGTCATGGTTATTTATATAAAACAAGTAGTTTCTCTACCTCAGAGATGTTTGTCATGGTTATTTATATAAAACAAGTAGTTTCTCTATCTCATAGATGCCTGTCATGGTTATTTATATAAAACAAATAGTTTCTCTACCTCAGAGATGTCTGTCATGGTTATTTATATAAAACGAGTAGTTTCTCTACCTCAGAGATGTTTGTCATGGTTATTTATATAAAACAAATAGTTTCTCTACCTCAGATATGTCTGTCATGGTTATTTATATAAAACAAGTAGTTTCTCTACCTCAGAGATGTCTGTCATGGTTATTTATATAAAACAAATAGTTTCTCTACCTCAGAGATATATGTCATGGTTATTTATATAAAACAAGTAGTTTCTCTACGTCAGAGATATATGTCATGGTTATTTATATAAAACAAATAGTTTCTCTACCTCAGAGATGTCTGTCATGGTTATTTATATAAAACAAGTAGTTTCTCTACCTCAGAGATATATGTCTTGGTTATTTATATAAAACAAGTAGTTTCTCTACCTCAGAGATATATGTCATGGTTATTTATATAAAACAAATAGTTTCTCTACCTCAGAGATATATGTCATGGTTATTTATATAAAACAAATAGTTTCTCTACCTCAGAGATATATGTCATGGTTATTTATATAAAACAAATAGTTTCTCTACCTCAGAGATATATGTCATGGTTATTTATATAAAACAAATAGTTTCTCTACCTCAGAGATGTCTGTTATGGTTATTTATATAAAACAAATAGTTTCTCTACCTCAGAGATGTCTGTCATGGTTATTTATATAAAACAAGTAGTTTCTCTACCTCAGAGATGTCTCATGGTTATTTATATAAAACAAGTAGTTTCTCTACCTCAGAGATGTCTCTCATGGTTATTTATATAAAACAAGTAGTTTCTCTATCTCAGAGATGTCTCATGGTTATTTATATAAAACAAGTAGTTTCTCTACCTCAGAGATGTCTCATGGTTATTTATATAAAACAAGTAGTTTCTCTACCTCAGAGATGTCTCATGGTTATTTATATAAAACAAGTAGTTTCTCTATCTCAGAGATGTCTCATGGTTATTTATATAAAACAAGTAGTTTCTCTACCTCAGAGATGTCTCATGGTTATTTATATAAAACAAGTAGTTTCTCTACCTCAGAGATGTCTCATGGTTATTTATATAAAACAAGTAGTTTCTCTATCTCAGAGATGTCTCATGGTTATTTATATAAAACAAGTAGTTTCTCTATCTCAGAGATGTCTCATGGTTATTTATATAAAACAAGTAGTTTCTCTACCTCAGAGATGTCTCATGGTTATTTATATAAAACAAGTAGTTTCTCTACCTCAGAGATGTCTCATGGTTATTTATATAAAACAAGTAGTTTCTCTACCTCAGAGATGTCTGTCATGGTTATTTATATAAAACAAATAGTTTCTCTACCTCAGAGATGTCTCATGGTTATTTATATAAAACAAATAGTTTCTCTACCTCAGAGATGTCTCATGGTTATTTATATAAAACAAATAGTTTCTCTACCTCAGAGATGTCTGTCATGGTTATTTATATAAAACAAGTAGTTTCTCTACGTCAGAGATGTCTGTCTTGGTTATTTATATAAAACAAGTAGTTTCTCTATCTCAGAGATGTCTGTCATGGTTATTTATATAAAACAAGTAGTTTCTCTATCTCAGAGATGTCTCATGGTTATTTATATAAAACAAGTAGTTTCTCTATCTCAGAAATGTCTCATGTTTATTTATATAAAACAAGTAGTTTCTCTATCTCAGAGATGTCTGTCATGGTTATTTATATAAAACAAGTAGTTTCTCTATCTCAGAGATGTCTCATGGTTATTTATATAAAACAAGTAGTTTCTCTATCTCAGAGATGTCTGTCATGGTTATTTATATAAAACAAGTAGTTTCTCTACCTCAGAGATGTCTGTCGTGGTTATTTATATAAAACAAATAGTTTCTCTACCTCAGAGATGTCTGTCATGGTTATTTATATAAAACAAGTAGTTTCTCTACCTCAGAGATGTCTGTCATGGTTATTTATATAAAACAAGTAGTTTCTCTACCTCAGAGATGTCTGTCATGGTTATTTATATAAAACAAGTAGTTTCTCTACCTCAGAGATGTCTGTCACGGTTATTTATATAAAACAAGTAGTTTCTCTACCTCCGAGATGTCTGTCACGGTTATTTATATAAAACAAATAGTTTCTCTACCTCAGAGATGTCTGTCATGGTTATTTATATAAAACAAGTAGTTTCTCTACGTCAGAGATGTCTGTCTTGGCTATTTATATAAAACAAGTAGTTTCTCTATCTCAGAGATGTCTGTCATGGTTATTTATATAAAACAAGTAGTTTCTCTATCTCAGAGATGTCTCATGGTTATTTATATAAAACAAGTAGTTTCTCTATCTCAGAAATGTCTCATGTTTATTTATATAAAACAAGTAGTTTCTCTATCTCAGAGATGTCTGTCATGGTTATTTATATAAAACAAGTAGTTTCTCTATCTCAGAGATGTCTCATGGTTATTTATATAAAACAAGTAGTTTCTCTATCTCAGAGATGTCTGTCTTGGTTATTTATATAAAACAAGTAGTTTCTCTATCTCAGAGATGTCTGTCATGGTTATTTATATAAAACAAGTAGTTTCTCTATCTCAGAGATGTCTCATGGTTATTTATATAAAACAAGTAGTTTCTCTATCTCAGAGATGTCTCATGGTTATTTATATAAAACAAGTAGTTTCTCTATCTCAGAAATGTCTCATGTTTATTTATATAAAACAAGTAGTTTCTCTACCTCAGAGATGTCTGTCATGGTTATTTATATAAAACAAGTAGTTTCTCTATCTCAGAGATGTCTCATGGTTATTTATATAAAACAAGTAGTTTCTCTACCTCAGAGATGTCTCATGGTTATTTATATAAAACAAGTAGTTTCTCTACCTCAGAGATGTCTCATGGTTATTTATATAAAACAAGTAGTTTCTCTATCTCAGAGATGTGTCATGGTTATTTATATAAAACAAGTAGTTTCTCTACCTCAGAGATGTCTCATGGTTATTTATATAAAACAAGTAGTTTCTCTACCTCAGAGATGTCTCATGGTTATTTATATAAAACAAGTAGTTTCTCTATCTCAGAGATGTCTCATGGTTATTTATATAAAACAAGTAGTTTCTCTATCTCAGAGATGTCTCATGGTTATTTATATAAAACAAGTAGTTTCTCTACCTCAGAGATGTCTCATGGTTATTTATATAAAACAAGTAGTTTCTCTACCTCAGAGATGTCTCATGGTTATTTATATAAAACAAGTAGTTTCTCTACCTCAGAGATGTCTGTCATGGTTATTTATATAAAACAAATAGTTTCTCTACCTCAGAGATGTCTCATGGTTATTTATATAAAACAAATAGTTTCTCTACCTCAGAGATGTCTGTCATGGTTATTTATATAAAACAAGTAGTTTCTCTACGTCAGAGATGTCTGTCTTGGTTATTTATATAAAACAAGTAGTTTCTCTATCTCAGAGATGTCTGTCATGGTTATTTATATAAAACAAGTAGTTTCTCTATCTCAGAGATGTCTCATGGTTATTTATATAAAACAAGTAGTTTCTCTATCTCAGAGATGTCCCATGGTTATTTATATAAAACAAGTAGTTTCTCTATTTCATAGATGTCTGTCATGGTTATTTATATAAAAGAAGTAGTTTCTCTAACTCAGAGATGTCTGTCACGGTTATTTATATAAAACAAGTATTTTCTCTACCTCAGAGATGTCTGTCACGGTTATTTATATAAAACAAGCAGTTTCTCTACCTCAGAGATGTCTGTCATGGTTATTTATATATAACAAATAGTTTCTCTATCTCAGAAATGTCTGTCGTGGTTATTTATATAAAACAAGTAGTTTCTCTATCTCAGAGATGTCTGTCATGGTTATTTATATAAAACAAGTAGTTTCTCTACCTCAGAGATGTCTGTCATGGTTATTTATATAAAACAAATAGTTTCTCTACCTCAGAGATGTCTGTCACGGTTATTTATATAAAACAAGTAGTTTCTCTACCTCCGAGATGTCTGTCACGGTTATTTATATAAAACAAATAGTTTCTCTACCTCAGAGATGTCTGTCATGGTTATTTATATAAATCAAGTAGTTTCTCTACCTCAGAGATGTCTGTCATGGTTATTTATATAAAACAAGTAGTTTCTCTACCTCAGAGATGTCTGTCATGGTTATTTATATAAAACAAATAGTTTCTCTACCTCAGAGATATATGTCATGGTTATTTATATAAAACAAGTAGTTTCTCTACCTCAGAGATATATGTCATGGTTATTTATATAAAACAAATAGTTTCTCTACCTCAGAGATGTCTGTCATGGTTATTTATATAAAACAAGTAGTTTCTCTACCTCAGAGATGTCTGTCATGGTTATTTATATAAAACAAATAGTTTCTCTACCTCAGAGATATATGTCATGGTTATTTATATAAAACAAGTAGTTTCTCTACCTCAGAGATATATGTCATGGTTATTTATATAAAACAAATAGTTTCTCTACCTCAGAGATGTCTGTCATGGTTATTTATATAAAACAAGTAGTTTCTCTACCTCAGAGATATATGTCATGGTTATTTATATAAAACAAGTAGTTTCTCTACCTCAGAGATATATGTCATGGTTATTTATATAAAACAAATAGTTTCTCTACCTCAGAGATATATCTCATGGTTATTTATATAAAACAAATAGTTTCTCTACCTCAGAGATATATGTCATGGTTATTTATATAAAACAAATAGTTTGTCTACCTCAGAGATATATGTCATGGTTATTTATATAAAACAACTAGTTTCTCTACCTCAGAGATGTCTGTCATGGTTATTTATATAAAACAAATAGTTTCTCTACCTCAGAGATGTCTGTCATGGTTATTTATATAAAACAAGTAGTTTCTCTACCTCAGAGATGTCTGTCATGGTTATTTATATAAAACAAGTAGTTTCTCTACCTCAGAGATGTCTGTCATGGTTATTTATATAAAACAAGTAGTTTCTCTACCTCAGAGATGTCTGTCATGGTTATTTATATAAAACAAGTAGTTTCTCTACCTCAGAGATGTCTTTCATGGTTATTTATATAAAACAAATAGTTTCTCTACCTCAGAGATGTCTGTCATGGTTATTTATATAAAACAAGTAGTTTCTCTACCTCAGAGATGTCTGTCATGGTTATTTATATAAAACAAATAGTTTCTCTACCTCAGAGATGTCTGTCATGGTTATTTATATAAAACAAGTAGTTTCTCTACCTCAGAGATGTTTGTCATGGTTATTTATATAAAACAAGTAGTTTCTCTATCTCATAGATGCCTGTCATGGTTATTTATATAAAACAAATAGTTTCTCTACCTCAGAGATGTCTGTCATGGTTATTTATATAAAACGAGTAGTTTCTCTACCTCAGAGATGTTTGTCATGGTTATTTATATAAAACAAATAGTTTCTCTACCTCAGATATGTCTGTCATGGTTATTTATATAAAACAAGTAGTTTCTCTACCTCAGAGATGTCTGTCATGGTTATTTATATAAAACAAATAGTTTCTCTACCTCAGAGATATATGTCATGGTTATTTATATAAAACAAGTAGTTTCTCTACGTCAGAGATATATGTCATGGTTATTTATATAAAACAAATAGTTTCTCTACCTCAGAGATGTCTGTCATGGTTATTTATATAAAACAAGTAGTTTCTCTACCTCAGAGATATATGTCTTGGTTATTTATATAAAACAAGTAGTTTCTCTACCTCAGAGATATATGTCATGGTTATTTATATAAAACAAATAGTTTCTCTACCTCAGAGATATATGTCATGGTTATTTATATAAAACAAATAGTTTCTCTACCTCAGAGATATATGTCATGGTTATTTATATAAAACAAATAGTTTCTCTACCTCAGAGATATATGTCATGGTTATTTATATAAAACAAATAGTTTCTCTACCTCAGAGATGTCTGTTATGGTTATTTATATAAAACAAATAGTTTCTCTACCTCAGAGATGTCTGTCATGGTTATTTATATAAAACAAGTAGTTTCTCTACCTCAGAGATGTCTCATGGTTATTTATATAAAACAAGTAGTTTCTCTACCTCAGAGATGTCTCTCATGGTTATTTATATAAAACAAGTAGTTTCTCTATCTCAGAGATGTCTCATGGTTATTTATATAAAACAAGTAGTTTCTCTACCTCAGAGATGTCTCATGGTTATTTATATAAAACAAGTAGTTTCTCTACCTCAGAGATGTCTCATGGTTATTTATATAAAACAAGTAGTTTCTCTATCTCAGAGATGTCTCATGGTTATTTATATAAAACAAGTAGTTTCTCTACCTCAGAGATGTCTCATGGTTATTTATATAAAACAAGTAGTTTCTCTACCTCAGAGATGTCTCATGGTTATTTATATAAAACAAGTAGTTTCTCTATCTCAGAGATGTCTCATGGTTATTTATATAAAACAAGTAGTTTCTCTATCTCAGAGATGTCTCATGGTTATTTATATAAAACAAGTAGTTTCTCTACCTCAGAGATGTCTCATGGTTATTTATATAAAACAAGTAGTTTCTCTACCTCAGAGATGTCTCATGGTTATTTATATAAAACAAGTAGTTTCTCTACCTCAGAGATGTCTGTCATGGTTATTTATATAAAACAAATAGTTTCTCTACCTCAGAGATGTCTCATGGTTATTTATATAAAACAAATAGTTTCTCTACCTCAGAGATGTCTCATGGTTATTTATATAAAACAAATAGTTTCTCTACCTCAGAGATGTCTGTCATGGTTATTTATATAAAACAAGTAGTTTCTCTACGTCAGAGATGTCTGTCTTGGTTATTTATATAAAACAAGTAGTTTCTCTATCTCAGAGATGTCTGTCATGGTTATTTATATAAAACAAGTAGTTTCTCTATCTCAGAGATGTCTCATGGTTATTTATATAAAACAAGTAGTTTCTCTATCTCAGAAATGTCTCATGTTTATTTATATAAAACAAGTAGTTTCTCTATCTCAGAGATGTCTGTCATGGTTATTTATATAAAACAAGTAGTTTCTCTATCTCAGAGATGTCTCATGGTTATTTATATAAAACAAGTAGTTTCTCTATCTCAGAGATGTCTGTCATGGTTATTTATATAAAACAAGTAGTTTCTCTACCTCAGAGATGTCTGTCGTGGTTATTTATATAAAACAAATAGTTTCTCTACCTCAGAGATGTCTGTCATGGTTATTTATATAAAACAAGTAGTTTCTCTACCTCAGAGATGTCTGTCATGGTTATTTATATAAAACAAGTAGTTTCTCTACCTCAGAGATGTCTGTCATGGTTATTTATATAAAACAAGTAGTTTCTCTACCTCAGAGATGTCTGTCACGGTTATTTATATAAAACAAGTAGTTTCTCTACCTCCGAGATGTCTGTCACGGTTATTTATATAAAACAAATAGTTTCTCTACCTCAGAGATGTCTGTCATGGTTATTTATATAAAACAAGTAGTTTCTCTACGTCAGAGATGTCTGTCTTGGCTATTTATATAAAACAAGTAGTTTCTCTATCTCAGAGATGTCTGTCATGGTTATTTATATAAAACAAGTAGTTTCTCTATCTCAGAGATGTCTCATGGTTATTTATATAAAACAAGTAGTTTCTCTATCTCAGAAATGTCTCATGTTTATTTATATAAAACAAGTAGTTTCTCTATCTCAGAGATGTCTGTCATGGTTATTTATATAAAACAAGTAGTTTCTCTATCTCAGAGATGTCTCATGGTTATTTATATAAAACAAGTAGTTTCTCTATCTCAGAGATGTCTGTCTTGGTTATTTATATAAAACAAGTAGTTTCTCTATCTCAGAGATGTCTGTCATGGTTATTTATATAAAACAAGTAGTTTCTCTATCTCAGAGATGTCTCATGGTTATTTATATAAAACAAGTAGTTTCTCTATCTCAGAGATGTCTCATGGTTATTTATATAAAACAAGTAGTTTCTCTATCTCAGAAATGTCTCATGTTTATTTATATAAAACAAGTAGTTTCTCTACCTCAGAGATGTCTGTCATGGTTATTTATATAAAACAAGTAGTTTCTCTATCTCAGAGATGTCTCATGGTTATTTATATAAAACAAGTAGTTTCTCTACCTCAGAGATGTCTCATGGTTATTTATATAAAACAAGTAGTTTCTCTACCTCAGAGATGTCTCATGGTTATTTATATAAAACAAGTAGTTTCTCTATCTCAGAGATGTGTCATGGTTATTTATATAAAACAAGTAGTTTCTCTACCTCAGAGATGTCTCATGGTTATTTATATAAAACAAGTAGTTTCTCTACCTCAGAGATGTCTCATGGTTATTTATATAAAACAAGTAGTTTCTCTATCTCAGAGATGTCTCATGGTTATTTATATAAAACAAGTAGTTTCTCTATCTCAGAGATGTCTCATGGTTATTTATATAAAACAAGTAGTTTCTCTACCTCAGAGATGTCTCATGGTTATTTATATAAAACAAGTAGTTTCTCTACCTCAGAGATGTCTCATGGTTATTTATATAAAACAAGTAGTTTCTCTACCTCAGAGATGTCTGTCATGGTTATTTATATAAAACAAATAGTTTCTCTACCTCAGAGATGTCTCATGGTTATTTATATAAAACAAATAGTTTCTCTACCTCAGAGATGTCTGTCATGGTTATTTATATAAAACAAGTAGTTTCTCTACGTCAGAGATGTCTGTCTTGGTTATTTATATAAAACAAGTAGTTTCTCTATCTCAGAGATGTCTGTCATGGTTATTTATATAAAACAAGTAGTTTCTCTATCTCAGAGATGTCTCATGGTTATTTATATAAAACAAGTAGTTTCTCTATCTCAGAGATGTCCCATGGTTATTTATATAAAACAAGTAGTTTCTCTATTTCATAGATGTCTGTCATGGTTATTTATATAAAAGAAGTAGTTTCTCTAACTCAGAGATGTCTGTCACGGTTATTTATATAAAACAAGTATTTTCTCTACCTCAGAGATGTCTGTCACGGTTATTTATATAAAACAAGCAGTTTCTCTACCTCAGAGATGTCTGTCATGGTTATTTATATATAACAAATAGTTTCTCTATCTCAGAAATGTCTGTCGTGGTTATTTATATAAAACAAGTAGTTTCTCTACCTCAGAGATGTCTGTCATGGTTATTTATATAAAACAAGTAGTTTCTCTACCTCAGAGATGTCTGTCATGGTTATTTATATAAAACAAATAGTTTCTCTACCTCAGAGATGTCTGTCACGGTTATTTATATAAAACAAGTAGTTTCTCTACCTCCGAGATGTCTGTCACGGTTATTTATATAAAACAAATAGTTTCTCTACCTCAGAGATGTCTGTCATGGTTATTTATATAAATCAAGTAGTTTCTCTACCTCAGAGATGTCTGTCATGGTTATTTATATAAAACAAGTAGTTTCTCTACCTCAGAGATGTCTGTCATGGTTATTTATATAAAACAAATAGTTTCTCTACCTCAGAGATATATGTCATGGTTATTTATATAAAACAAGTAGTTTCTCTACCTCAGAGATATATGTCATGGTTATTTATATAAAACAAATAGTTTCTCTACCTCAGAGATGTCTGTCATGGTTATTTATATAAAACAAGTAGTTTCTCTACCTCAGAGATGTCTGTCATGGTTATTTATATAAAACAAATAGTTTCTCTACCTCAGAGATATATGTCATGGTTATTTATATAAAACAAGTAGTTTCTCTACCTCAGAGATATATGTCATGGTTATTTATATAAAACAAATAGTTTCTCTACCTCAGAGATGTCTGTCATGGTTATTTATATAAAACAAGTAGTTTCTCTACCTCAGAGATATATGTCATGGTTATTTATATAAAACAAGTAGTTTCTCTACCTCAGAGATATATGTCATGGTTATTTATATAAAACAAATAGTTTCTCTACCTCAGAGATATATCTCATGGTTATTTATATAAAACAAATAGTTTCTCTACCTCAGAGATATATGTCATGGTTATTTATATAAAACAAATAGTTTGTCTACCTCAGAGATATATGTCATGGTTATTTATATAAAACAACTAGTTTCTCTACCTCAGAGATGTCTGTCATGGTTATTTATATAAAACAAATAGTTTCTCTACCTCAGAGATGTCTGTCATGGTTATTTATATAAAACAAGTAGTTTCTCTACCTCAGAGATGTCTCATGGTTATTTATATGAAACAAGTAGTTTCTCTACCTCAGAGATGTCTGTCATGGTTATTTATATAAAACAAGTAGTTTCTCTATCTCAGAGATGTCTCATGGTTATTTATATAAAACAAGTAGTTTCTCTACCTCAGAGATGTCTCATGGTTATTTATATAAAACAAGTAGTTTCTCTACCTCAGAGATGTCTCATGGTTATTTATATAAAACAAGTAGTTTCTCTATCTCAGAGATGTCTCATGGTTATTTATATAAAACAAGTAGTTTCTCTACCTCAGAGATGTCTCATGGTTATTTATATAAAACAAGTAGTTTCTCTACCTCAGAGATGTCTCATGGTTATTTATATAAAACAAGTAGTTTCTCTATCTCAGAGATGTCTCATGGTTATTTATATAAAACAAGTAGTTTCTCTATCTCAGAGATGTCTCATGGTTATTTATATAAAACAAGTAGTTTCTCTACCTCAGAGATGTCTCATGGTTATTTATATAAAACAAGTAGTTTCTCTACCTCAGAGATGTCTCATGGTTATTTATATAAAACAAGTAGTTTCTCTACCTCAGAGATGTCTGTCATGGTTATTTATATAAAACAAATAGTTTCTCTACCTCAGAGATGTCTCATGGTTTATATATAAAACAAATAGTTTCTCTACCTCAGAGAAGTCTGTCATGGTTATTTATATAAAACAAGTAGTTTCTCTACGTCAGAGATGTCTGTCTTGGTTATTTATATAAAACAAGTAGTTTCTCTATCTCAGAGATGTCTGTCATGGTTATTTATATAAAACAAGTAGTTTCTCTATCTCAGAGATGTCTCATGGTTATTTATATAAAACAAGTAGTTTCTCTATCTCAGAGATGTCTCATGGTTATTTATATAAAACAAGTAGTTTCTCTATCTCAGAAATGTCTCATGTTTATTTATATAAAACAAGTAGTTTCTCTATCTCAGAGATGTCTGTCATGGTTATTTATATAAAACAAGTAGTTTCTCTATCTCAGAGATGTCTCATGGTTATTTATATAAAACAAGTAGTTTCTCTATCTCAGAGATGTCTGTCATGGTTATTTATATAAAACAAGTAGTTTCTCTACCTCAGAGATGTCTGTCGTGGTTATTTATATAAAACAAGTAGTTTCTCTACCTCAGAGATGTCTGTCATGGTTATTTATATAAAACAAGTAGTTTCTCTACCTCAGAGATGTCTGTCATGGTTATTTATATAAAACAAATAGTTTCTCTACCTCAGAGATGTCTGTTATGGTTATTTATATAAAACAAGTAGTTTCTCTACCTCAGAGATGTCTGTCATGGTTATTTATATAAAACAAATAGTTTCTCTACCTCAGAGATGTCTGTCATGGTTATTTATATAAAACAAGTAGTTTCTCTACCTCAGAGATGTCTGTCATGGTTATTTATATAAAACAAGTAGTTTCTCTACCTCAGAGATGTCTGTCATGGTTATTTATATAAAACAAATAGTTTCTCTACCTCAGAGATGTCTGTCATGGTTATTTATATAAAACAAGTAGTTTCTCTACCTCAGAGATGTCTGTCATGGTTATTTATATAAAACAAATAGTTTCTCTACCTCAGAGATGTCTGTCATGGTTATTTATATAAAACAAGTAGTTTCTCTACCTCAGAGATGTTTGTCATGGTTATTTATATAAAACAAGTAGTTTCTCTATCTCATAGATGCCTGTCATGGTTATTTATATAAAACAAATAGTTTCTCTACCTCAGAGATGTCTGTCATGGTTATTTATATAAAACAAGTAGTTTCTCTACCTCAGAGATGTTTGTCATGGTTATTTATATAAAACAAATAGTTTCTCTACCTCAGATATGTCTGTCATGGTTATTTATATAAAACAAGTAGTTTCTCTACCTCAGAGATGTCTGTCATGGTTATTTATATAAAACAAATAGTTTCTCTACCTCAGAGATATATGTCATGGTTATTTATATAAAACAAGTAGTTTCTCTACCTCAGAGATATATGTCATGGTTATTTATATAAAACAAATAGTTTCTCTACCTCAGAGATGTCTGTCATGGTTATTTATATAAAACAAGTAGTTTCTCTATCTCAGAGATGTCTCATGGTTATTTATATAAAACAAGTAGTTTCTCTACCTCAGAGATGTCTCATGGTTATTTATATAAAACAAGTAGTTTCTCTACCTCAGAGATGTCTCATGGTTATTTATATAAAACAAGTAGTTTCTCTACCTCAGAGATGTCTGTCATGGTTATTTATATAAAACAAATAGTTTCTCTACCTCAGAGATGTCTCATGGTTATTTATATAAAACAAATAGTTTCTCTACCTCAGAGATGTCTGTCATGGTTATTTATATAAAACAAGTAGTTTCTCTACGTCAGAGATGTCTGTCTTGGTTATTTATATAAAACAAGTAGTTTCTCTATCTCAGAGATGTCTGTCATGGTTATTTATATAAAACAAGTAGTTTCTCTATCTCAGAGATGTCTCATGGTTATTTATATAAAACAAGTAGTTTCTCTATCTCAGAGATATCTCATGGTTATTTATATAAAACAAGTAGTTTCTCTATCTCAGAAATGTCTCATGTTTATTTATATAAAACAAGTAGTTTCTCTACCTCAGAGATGTCTGTCATGGTTATTTATATAAAACAAGTAGTTTCTCTATCTCAGAGATGTCTCATGGTTATTTATATAAAACAAGTAGTTTCTCTACCTCAGAGATGTCTCATGGTTATTTATATAAAACAAGTAGTTTCTCTACCTCAGAGATGTCTCATGGTTATTTATATAAAACAAGTAGTTTCTCTATCTCAGAGATGTGTCATGGTTATTTATATAAAACAAGTAGTTTCTCTACCTCAGAGATGTCTCATGGTTATTTATATAAAACAAGTAGTTTCTCTACCTCAGAGATGTCTCATGGTTATTTATATAAAACAAGTAGTTTCTCTATCTCATAGATGTCTCATGGTTATTTATATAAAACAAGTAGTTTCTCTATCTCAGAGATGTCTCATGGTTATTTATATAAAACAAGTAGTTTCTCTACCTCAGAGATGTCTCATGGTTATTTATATAAAACAAGTAGTTTCTCTACCTCAGAGATGTCTCATGGTTATTTATATAAAACAAGTAGTTTCTCTACCTCAGAGATGTCTGTCATGGTTATTTATATAAAACAAATAGTTTCTCTACCTCAGAGATGTCTCATGGTTATTTATATAAAACAAATAGTTTCTCTACCTCAGAGATGTCTGTCATGGTTATTTATATAAAACAAGTAGTTTCTCTACGTCAGAGATGTCTGTCTTGGTTATTTATATAAAACAAGTAGTTTCTCTATCTCAGAGATGTCTGTCATGGTTATTTATATAAAACAAGTAGTTTCTCTATCTCAGAGATGTCTCATGGTTATTTATATAAAACAAGTAGTTTCTCTATCTCAGAGATGTCTCATGGTTATTTATATAAAACAAGTAGTTTCTCTATTTCATAGATGTCTGTCATGGTTATTTATATAAAAGAAGTAGTTTCTCTAACTCAGAGATGTCTGTCACGGTTATTTATATAAAACAAGTATTTTCTCTACCTCAGAGATGTCTGTCACGGTTATTTATATAAAACAAGCAGTTTCTCTACCTCAGAGATGTCTGTCATGGTTATTTATATATAACAAATAGTTTCTCTATCTCAGAAATGTCTGTCGTGGTTATTTATATAAAACAAGTAGTTTCTCTACCTCAGAGATGTCTGTCATGGTTATTTATATAAAACAAGTAGTTTCTCTACCTCAGAGATGTCTGTCATGGTTATTTATATAAAACAAATAGTTTCTCTACCTCAGAGATGTCTGTCACGGTTATTTATATAAAACAAGTAGTTTCTCTACCTCCGAGATGTCTGTCACGGTTATTTATATAAAACAAATAGTTTCTCTACCTCAGAGATGTCTGTCATGGTTATTTATATAAATCAAGTAGTTTCTCTACCTCAGAGATGTCTGTCATGGCTATTTATATAAAACAAGTAGTTTCTCTACCTCAGAGATGTCTGTCATGGTTATTTATATAAAACAAATAGTTTCTCTACCTCAGAGATATATGTCATGGTTATTTATATAAAACAAGTAGTTTCTCTACCTCAGAGATATATGTCATGGTTATTTATATAAAACAAATAGTTTCTCTACCTCAGAGATGTCTGTCATGGTTATTTATATAAAACAAGTAGTTTCTCTACCTCAGAGATGTCTGTCATGGTTATTTATATAAAACAAATAGTTTCTCTACCTCAGAGATATATGTCATGGTTATTTATATAAAACAAGTAGTTTCTCTACCTCAGAGATATATGTCATGGTTATTTATATAAAACAAATAGTTTCTCTACCTCAGAGATGTCTGTCATGGTTATTTATATAAAACAAGTAGTTTCTCTACCTCAGAGATATATGTCATGGTTATTTATATAAAACAAGTAGTTTCTCTACCTCAGAGATATATGTCATGGTTATTTATATAAAACAAGTAGTTTCTCTACCTCAGAGATATATCTCATGGTTATTTATATAAAACAAATAGTTTCTCTACCTCAGAGATATATGTCATGGTTATTTATATAAAACAAATAGTTTCTCTACCTCAGAGATATATGTCATGGTTATTTATATAAAACAACTAGTTTCTCTACCTCAGAGATGTCTGTCATGTTTATTTATATAAAACAAATAGTTTCTCTACCTCAGAGATGTCTGTCATGGTTATTTATATAAAACAAGTAGTTTCTCTACCTCAGAGATGTCTCATGGTTATTTATATAAAACAAGTAGTTTCTCTACCTCAGAGATGTCTGTCATGGTTATTTATATAAAACAAGTAGTTTCTCTATCTCAGAGATGTCTCATGGTTATTTATATAAAACAAGTAGTTTCTCTACCTCAGAGATGTCTCATGGTTATTTATATAAAACAAGTAGTTTCTCTACCTCAGAGATGTCTCATGGTTATTTATATAAAACAAGTAGTTTCTCTATCTCAGAGATGTCTCATGGTTATTTATATAAAACAAGTAGTTTCTCTACCTCAGAGATGTCTCATGGTTATTTATATAAAACAAGTACTTTCTCTACCTCAGAGATGTCTCATGGTTATTTATATAAAACAAGTAGTTTCTCTATCTCAGAGATGTCTCATGGTTATTTATATAAAACAAGTAGTTTCTCTATCTCAGAGATGTCTCATGGTTATTTATATAAAACAAGTAGTTTCTCTACCTCAGAGATGTCTCATGGTTATTTATATAAAACAAGTAGTTTCTCTACCTCAGAGATGTCTCATGGTTATTTATATAAAACAAGTAGTTTCTCTACCTCAGAGATGTCTGTCATGGTTATTTATATAAAACAAATAGTTTCTCTACCTCAGAGATGTCTCATGGTTATTTATATAAAACAAATAGTTTCTCTACCTCAGAGATGTCTGTCATGGTTATTTATATAAAACAAGTAGTTTCTCTACGTCAGAGATGTCTGTCTTGATTATTTATATAAAACAAGTAGTTTCTCTATCTCAGAGATGTCTGTCACGGTTATTTATATAAAACAAGTAGTTTCTCTATCTCAGAGATGTCTCATGGTTATTTATATAAAACAAGTAGTTTCTCTATCTCAGAGATGTCTCATGGTTATTTATATAAAACAAGTAGTTTCTCTATCTCAGAAATGTCTCATGTTTATTTATATAAAACAAGTAGTTTCTCTATCTCAGAGATGTCTGTCATGGTTATTTATATAAAACAAGTAGTTTCTCTATCTCAGAGATGTCTCATGGTTATTTATATAAAACAAGTAGTTTCTCTATCTCAGAGATGTCTGTCATGGTTATTTATATAAAACAAGTAGTTTCTCTACCTCAGAGATGTCTGTCGTGGTTATTTATATAAAACAAGTAGTTTCTCTACCTCAGAGATGTCTGTCATGGTTATTTATATAAAACAAGTAGTTTCTCTACCTCAGAGATGTCTGTCATGGTTATTTATATAAAACAAATAGTTTCTCTACCTCAGAGATGTCTGTCATGGTTATTTATATAAAACAAGTAGTTTCTCTACCTCAGAGATGTCTGTCATGGTTATTTATATAAAACAAATAGTTTCTCTACCTCAGAGATGTCTGTCATGGTTATTTATATAAAACAAGTAGTTTCTCTACCTCAGAGATGTCTGTCATGGTTATTTATATAAAACAAGTAGTTTCTCTACCTCAGAGATGTCTGTCATGGTTATTTATATAAAACAAATAGTTTCTCTACCTCAGAGATGTCTGTCATGGTTATTTATATAAAACAAGTAGTTTCTCTACCTCAGAGATGTCTGTCATGGTTATTTATATAAAACAAATAGTTTCTCTACCTCAGAGATGTCTGTCATGGTTATTTATATAAAACAAGTAGTTTCTCTACCTCAGAGATGTTTGTCATGGTTATTTATATAAAACAAGTAGTTTCTCTATCTCATAGATGCCTGTCATGGTTATTTATATAAAACAAATAGTTTCTCTACCTCAGAGATGTCTGTCATGGTTATTTATATAAAACAAGTAGTTTCTCTACCTCAGAGATGTTTGTCATGGTTATTTATATAAAACAAATAGTTTCTCTACCTCAGATATGTCTGTCATGGTTATTTATATAAAACAAGTAGTTTCTCTACCTCAGAGATGTCTGTCATGGTTATTTATATAAAACAAATAGTTTCTCTACCTCAGAGATATATGTCATGGTTATTTATATAAAACAAGTAGTTTCTCTACCTCAGAGATATATGTCATGGTTATTTATATAAAACAAATAGTTTCTCTACCTCAGAGATGTCTGTCATGGTTATTTATATAAAACAAGTAGTTTCTCTACCTCAGAGATATATGTCATGGTTATTTATATAAAACAAGTAGTTTCTCTACCTCAGAGATATATGTCATGGTTATTTATATAAAACAAATAGTTTCTCTACCTCAGAGATATATGTCATGGTTATTTATATAAAACAAATAGTTTCTCTACCTCAGAGATATATGTCATGGTTATTTATATAAAACAAATAGTTTCTCTACCTCAGAGATATATGTCATGGTTATTTATATAAAACAAATAGTTTCTCTACCTCAGAGATGTCTGTCATGGTTATTTATATAAAACAAATAGTTTCTCTACCTCAGAGATGTCTGTCATGGTTATTTATATAAAACAAGTAGTTTCTCTACCTCAGAGATGTCTCATGGTTATTTATATAAAACAAGTAGTTTCTCTACCTCAGAGATGTCTGTCATGGTTATTTATATAAAACAAGTAGTTTCTCTATCTCAGAGATGTCTCATGGTTATTTATATAAAACAAGTAGTTTCTCTACCTCAGAGATGTCTCATGGTTATTTATATAAAACAAGTAGTTTCTCTACCTCAGAGATGTCTCATGGTTATTTATATAAAACAAGTAGTTTCTCTATCTCAGAGATGTCTCATGGTTATTTATATAAAACAAGTAGTTTCTCTATCTCAGAGATGTCTCATGGTTATTTATATAAAACAAGTAGTTTCTCTACCTCAGAGATGTCTCATGGTTATTTATATAAAACAAGTAGTTTCTCTACCTCAGAGATGTCTCATGGTTATTTATATAAAACAAGTAGTTTCTCTACCTCAGAGATGTCTGTCATGGTTATTTATATAAAACAAATAGTTTCTCTACCTCAGAGATGTCTCATGGTTATTTATATAAAACAAATAGTTTCTCTACCTCAGAGATGTCTGTCATGGTTATTTATATAAAACAAGTAGTTTCTCTACGTCAGAGATGTCTGTCTTGGTTATTTATATAAAACAAGTAGTTTCTCTATCTCAGAGATGTCTGTCATGGTTATTTATATAAAACAAGTAGTTTCTCTATCTCAGAGATGTCTCATGGTTATTTATATAAAACAAGTAGTTTCTCTATCTCAGAGATGTCTCATGGTTATTTATATAAAACAAGTAGTTTCTCTATCTCAGAAATGTCTCATGTTTATTTATATAAAACAAGTAGTTTCTCTATCTCAGAGATGTTTGTCATGGTTATTTATATAAAACAAGTAGTTTCTCTATCTCAGAGATGTCTCATGGTTATTTATATAAAACAAGTAGTTGCTCTATCTCAGAGATGTCTGTCATGGTTATTTATATAAAACAAGTAGTTTCTCTACCTCAGAGATGTCTGTCGTGGTTATTTATATAAAACAAGTAGTTTCTCTACCTCAGAGATGTCTGTCATGGTTATTTATATAAAACAAGTAGTTTCTCTACCTCAGAGATGTCTGTCATGGTTATTTATATAAAACAAATAGTTTCTCTACCTCAGAGATGTCTGTCATGGTTATTTATATAAAACAAGTAGTTTCTCTACCTCAGAGATGTCTGTCATGGTTATTTATATAAAACAAGTAGTTTCTCTACCTCAGAGATGTCTGTCATGGTTATTTATATAAAACAAGTAGTTTCTCTACCTCAGAGATGTCTGTCACGGTTATTTATATAAAACAAGTAGTTTCTCTACCTCCGAGATGTCTGTCACGGTTATTTATATAAAACAAATAGTTTCTCTACCTCAGAGATGTCTGTCATGGTTATTTATATAAATCAAGTAGTTTCTCTACCTCAGAGATGTCTGTCATGGTTATTTATATAAAACAAGTAGTTTCTCTACCTCAGAGATGTCTGTCATGGTTATTTATATAAAACAAATAGTTTCTCTACCTCAGAGATATATGTCATGGTTATTTATATAAAACAAGTAGTTTCTCTACCTCAGAGATATATGTCATGGTTATTTATATAAAACAAATAGTTTCTCTACCTCAGAGATGTCTGTCATGGTTATTTATATAAAACAAGTAGTTTCTCTACCTCAGAGATGTCTGTCATGGTTATTTATATAAAACAAATAGTTTCTCTACCTCAGAGATGTCTGTCATGGCTATTTATATAAAACAAATAGTTTCTCTACCTCAGAGATGTCTGTTATGGCTATTTATATAAAACAAGTAGTTTCTCTACCTCAGAGATATATGTCATGGTTATTTATATAAAACAAATAGTTTCTCTACCTCAGAGATGTCTGTCATGGTTATTTATATAAAACAAGTAGTTTCTCTACCTCAGAGATGTCTGTCATGGTTATTTATATAAAACAAATAGTTTCTCTACCTCAGAGATGTCTGTCATGGCTATTTATATAAAACAAATAGTTTCTCTACCTCAGAGATGTCTGTCATGGTTATTTGTATAAAACAAGTAGTTTCTCTACCTCAGAGATGTCTGTCATTGTTATTTATATAAAACAAATAGTTGCTCTACCTCAGAGATGTGTGTCATGGTTATTTATATAAAACAAGTAGTTTCTCTACCTCAGAGATGTGTGTCATGGTAATTTATATAAAACAAGTAGTTTCTCTACCTCAGAGATGTCTCTGGTTATTTATATAAAATCAAGAAATTTCTCACTAACAGAGAGGTCTGTCATGTTGAAGCATAATTTGATTGTGCCTAATTGGAATTGCTGAATTACGGACATTACATTTATTTAGGTTTATGATAGAAATGGTTATACACCATTGAACAAGGTATAACCTTCGTTAATTTCTAACTTTATTTGAGATATTGATTTATTATGAATGCTCAATAATTTTTTTTTTCAAATGTCTTTTTTAGCATATATTTATTAATTCGAATAACTCAAGAGTATATTCCAGGTTACATCATTTATAACCTATTTATTTCCATGTGCTCAATTATTTTTTCACTGCAGCAATTACTTGAAGGACTTCAAAAGTAAAGTATTTCTAACAGAAAGCTCAGGAAAATCCTGTCATCCATCCTACAAATGGTCCTGCAGCTCATAAAATTAAATAACAACATAGTGTAAGTTTTTGTATTAATATACCTTTCCAAATGAATTCTCATTCAGTTACAGCCAACATCTTCAAAATTAATACTTTTTTAAAAATGGCATTTTTTCATTTTTATCATAAAAATAAAGATTTTCACAAAAGGATCGATTTTTAGGAAAAGTTGTGACAAAATTATAGCCATAAATCGGTCACATGTGTCATAAATTGTGCATGTACTTCTTGCTGCATCTCTGTTACATTTTCCATTATATTGTTAATAACAAAAAAAGAAAAAACAGCCCTGGTAATGTGTTATGATGCCTTTACATTGGAGTGAAGTTCATTTTTTTAGTACTAATATAAGTGAAATGTGGAAGTTACAATCTTTGGAATTTATCTTTTACTCTATCACATTTCCCATCTCCACATTCTCACTGTATAAGTGATATGCCAAATTGTGAATTGATAATATGCTAATCGTTCTATAACAAATGTATGTTGGTGAGAGTGTAAATATAGGTTGAATTTAAATAGTATCTTGTAATTTGTTTTTTGTGGCATTGTATAAATGATAGGCCTAAAATGTAAATAGTATTTGATAATATATGTGATTCAATTGAAAATTACTATTTGTATTATATAGTGACAAGTCAAATTATAAATAGTGATATGTCAAATTGTGTATTTGATAATCCTTCTATGACGAAGCCTGAAACATGTAATAACAATGTCTATGGGTGAATAAATACTTTACTTTACTCAGCTCCAAATTGGTGTCAAATAAATCCACCACAATTTCATTATGAGTCTATTTAATGCTGATGTTTTCCCCTGTCAATAATCTAGACAAAGAAATAGAAATTGAAAACTTGTTACATGCAAGCAAGGAAATGATTTTTGTGCAATATCATAACATGCACTAATCAAAGAGAAACAACAATTGCTGCAGTAAGAGTCTTACATTGTCGAGAGGTGGCTGACATACTGTAAGTCTCACGGTTTCCTTACACGACCTCACAAGATGAATGACATGATCGCGAGGTGCCTTCTTCACATCTTCGCCATTGATGTTGAGTATCTGGTCGCCAGGCTGCAACTTGTTCTCGCTGGGACCTCCCTCAGTCACAAACCTGTACAGTCAATCAAGTAATAAGTTGGCTTCACTTTCTCTACCACGTACATAGTCACTCTATACCGATATTTCACTGCAACTACACGTTTTAGGACTGCTTGAACCCAAAAAAACCAGCATTTTTAGAACAAGCTCTGTGTGTGTATGCGCGCACATTGTATGCATTGAAAACTTCCATAATATGAACATAAATGCGCACATATAACGGGTATTAAGGCATAATATCGACATAAAAAAGGTTACGGCAATTTTATATGATCTCTCCATGAATAAAACTATTGTGGTAACCATATGAACTATTTAACTCATCAACTTTATGTTTACTATTTCAGAGTTAGGATATGTCACTTTGTGATGATTATACAAAAACAAGGCCTCCACCAGCACCACACTATGACCTGGAGAACGATTGCGAACCTGCAGCAATATTTATTTTTCAGAATTGAATTTCTAAAACTATTAACGCTTCAATATTTTGAAATGTTTTGCTTTGTGTAAACATTTGTATAAATTTTAAGAGATACTAAAAAATAAAATTTAATATTAGGTATAACCAGCACACAGCCACATTCAGACTACGAGGGAACATCAGTGTTGCCAAGTTTCAAGACTGACTCATTGGGAAGTATCATGTTTGTAATCGTAGGTTTAAGAACACATATGTTACAAGTCACTTCTAATGGAGTCGTCCTCCATGGTGTAGTGGTTACCCGAGGTTAAAATGCAGCGGAGGGCGATGGATTCCTTAGCAAGGGAAGTAAAGCCGGTGGTCCTGTATCATAGATTTATGGCATTAAAAGAACCTCAAGCGTGATAAGAGACCTCTGAACAAAAATTACTGGTCTTTCACGTCAAATATAGAATGGGGTGCCAAGGACCGCAGCAGTTCAAGAGTGTCCATAAATGAAACTCAATTTAATTTTTTACTTCTAATGGAACTCCACCCAACACTCTCTTATCCTGCCGACAGCAGTCCCTTATATATGCCCCGCATACAAAGCGGAACTTTCTAGAACAAGGTCATATTAGAACACACCAAAACAAAGGTGTGACGGCATAAAGAAGCTTTTATTCTACACTACCTATTGTTTCTGCTCTTGACAGCCAGTTGCAGGCCCCGCCCAGGTATCGGCCGGCCGCAGGTAGTGTTACATGCATGGTCACAATATATATATATATATATATATATATATATATATATATATATATATATACTAATTTTATAATGCTTATAATTGCCTATTTTCATAGTGTACCTTTCTATACCTTAAGAGCCTATTGGCCTATTTATACCCTTTTATTTCCTTTCTTTTATTTTATGATAACCTTTATCAAAGTTTTTGGTATCATAATTTCATTATTTTTGTTGGCAGTTATTTATTAATTGATGCTGACCTTAATATTGGAATTAATACCTCACACTCTGAGGCAATGGGGCATTGTTGATAACATGTCTGAGGAACTTTGTAAAACCACCATTCCTTTCCTAACGTCAGTCAGCAGTTGCATTGTTTCGTGTAATAATAAAAAATGGTCAACTATGAAAAACTACTAGTTTATGATTGGAAAATCGATCATTTAGCATTAACTCATCGGTTTGTGTTTTCTACTTCCCAAGTGAATACAGCATCAAACTAAATAGGAACTTTATTTTATTGCTAAAGTAACAATAATAAATGAATCTCACGATGCATGAAGCTATTAGGAGTCTTTAAGTTGACTCCAATATTAAGTGCTTTTTATGTTCCAGTAAGTTTTGGTATAGAAAGTGAAGCTACAATAATTATAATTTCAATTTGTGCACGCAAATGTCAATAAACTCCTAAAAGGGAAGAACTCAAAATTGGTAGACATGTCTCAGTTTTCCAACCCAAAAACAAACAGTATTGTTGGGGTAAATACAGAGTTATTAAAAAGGAGCGGAGTTTAAATATTTATTTCTATGAATGACAATACATACAGATGCATCACTGGACAGAACAAGAGCACTGTTTGTTATGTGAGGAAGACCGGTGCTTTTTGCTTTGCATATGCAACCACCTTCTACACAGTTTTTTTTAACAAATCTCTTTATAACGAGGCGACTATGTGTTCAACTTAGAACTGTACACTGCAGCATCCAAACAACTTTTCCTGTGGCATCGCTACTGTAGGCATAGAATGGAATACGTACGGGTTTAAAACTTGGAATTTTCCTATAGCCAGTGTAATATTAGAAGTTAATTTTTAAAATATGCTCCTTTTATAATAACATTGCATCTTCTCACACTTACATACAATATCAATATTTCACTGAACCCAAAAAAAGGGCTGTTGTTTCTGTGAACATAACCACACAATTTGGCATTTTCATTAAAAAAATCTCCCCATCCTAACCTACACTTTTATTTTCTAGACCAATAAAGAAGATAGCAGGAGTGTGGCTTAGTACAACACATACCATTTGAATTCAGGGAAACTGAGATTTCCAGAAAACAAACTGTATAGTTAATAATGAATAAAAGATTGAATTACATCAAATTTTACACAACAACTGTTAGAACATTGTGGGCCGCAGGGTTATCGGGAGGTTGTACATAAACAAAGTTAAGTAGCAATGTCCCCACCAGAAACTTGTACATGTTTTCCCTTCTGTGGAAATTTCCAATGGCTCTATAAGTGAGTGGTCTCGAGAGTGCATTACTACAATAGAGTTTGTGATGTGCAAACAATATAGGAGAGATTAGAGAAGTCTTGTGTTCAATCTCCAACAAGTGCACCATCCACAACAAGAGGCTACGTCGTGTTACGCCACTAGGTTCAAAGCAAAAACTGGAACTCGAAAGTAACAATGAAAACTTAGTGCACTCTGGCTCACGTGGGTGGTTCCCAACACAAGCAGTTCTTGTGTAGTGACAGTGTACTCTGGCTCACACAGGTGGTTCCCAACACAAGCAGTTCTTGTGTAGTGACAGTGTACTCTGGCTCACACAGGTGGTTCCCAACACAAGCAGTTCTTGTGTAGTGACAGTGTACTCTGGCTCACACAGGTGGTTCCCAACACAAGCAGTTCTTGTGTAGTGACAGTGTACTCTGGCTCACACAGGTGGTTCCAAACACAAGCAGTTCTTGTGTAGTGACAGTGTACTCTGGCTCACGTGGGTGGTTCCCAACACAAGCAGTTCTTGTGTAGTGACAGTGTACTCTGGCTCACACAGGTGGTTCCCAACACAAGAAGTACTAGTGTGTGACAGTACGCTCTGGCTCACACAGGTGGTTCCCAACACAAGAAGTACTAGTGTGTGACAGTACGCTCTGGCTCACACAGGTGGTTCCCAACACAAGAAGTACTAGTGTGTGACAGTGTACTCTGGCTCACACAGGTGGTTCCCAACACAAGCAGTTCTTGTGTAGTGACAGTGTACTCTGGCTCACACAGGTGGTTCCCAACACAAGCAGTTCTTGTGTAGTGACAGTGTACTCTGGCTCACACAGGTGGTTCCCAACACAAGCAGTTCTTGTGTAGTGACAGTGTACTCTGGCTCACGTGGGTGGTTCCCAACACAAGCAGTTCTTGTGTAGTGACAGTGTACTCTGGCTCACACAGGTGGTTCCCAACACAAGCAGTTCTTGTGTAGTGACAGTGTACTCTGGCTCACACAGGTGGTTCCCAACACAAGCAGTTCTTGTGTAGTGACAGTGTACTCTGGCTCACACAGGTGGTTCCCAACACAAGCAGTTCTTGTGTAGTGACAGTGTACTCTGGCTCACACAGGTGGTTCCCAACACAAGCAGTTCTTGTGTAGTGACAGTGTATTCTGGCTCAGGCAGGTGGTTTCCAACACAAGATGTTCTAGTGTGTGACAGTACGCTCTGGCTCACACAGGTGGTTCCCAACACAAGAAGTTCTAGTGTGTGACAGTACGCTCTGGCTCACACAGGTGGTTCCCAACACAAGCAGTTCTTGTGTAGTGACAGTGTATTCTGGCTCAGGCAGGTGGTTTCCAACACAAGATGTTCTAGTGTGTGACAGTACGCTCTGGCTCACACAGGTGGTTCCCAACACAAGAAGTTCTAGTGTGTGACAGTACGCTCTGGCTCGAGTGGGTGGTTCCCAAAACAAGCAGTTCTTGTGTAGTGACAGTGTACTCTGGCTCATGCAGGTGGTTCGCAACACAAGAAGTTCTAGTGTGTGACAGTACTCTCTGGCTCACGTGGGTGGTTCCCAACACAAGCAGTTCTTGTGTAGTGACAGTGTACTCTGGCTCACACAGGTGGTTCCCAACACAAGAAGTACTAGTGTGTGACAGTACGCTCTGGCTCACACAGGTGGTTCCCAACACAAGCAGTTCTTGTGTAGTGACAGTGTACTCTGGCTCATGCAAGTGGATTCCAAATCAAGATGTTCTAGTGTGTGACAGTACGCTCTGGCTCACACAGGTGGTTCCCAACACAAGAGGTTCTAGTGTGTGACAGTGCACTCTGGCTAATGCAGGTGGTTCCCAACACAAACAGTCCTAGTGTGTGACAGTGCACTCTGGCTCACACAGGTGGTTCCCAACACAAGAGGTTCTAGTGTGTGACAGTGCACTCTGGCTAATGCAGGTGGTTCCCAACACAAACAGTCCTAGTGTGTGACAGTGCACTCTGCTTCATGCAGGTGGTTCCCAACACAAACAGTCCTAGTGTGTGACAGTGCACTCTGGCTAATGTAGGTGGTTCCCAACACAAACAGTCCTAGTGTGTGACAGTGCACTCTGGCTAATGCAGGCGGTTCTCAACACAAACAGTCCTAGTGTGTGACAGTGCACTCTGGCTAATGCAGGCGGTTCTCAACACAAACAGTCCTAGTGTGTGACAGTGCACTCTGGCTAATGCAGGTGGTTCCCAACACAAACAGTCCTAGTGTGTGACAGTGCACTCTGGCTAATGCAGGCGGTTCTCAACACAAACAGTCCTAGTGTGTGACAGTGCACTCTGGCTAATGCAGGCGGTTCTCAACACAAACAGTCCTAGTGTGTGACAGTGCACTCTGGCTAATGTAGGTGGTTCCCAACACAAACAGTCCTAGTGTGTGACAGTGCACTCTGGCTAATGCAGGCGGTTCTCAACACAAGCAGTCCTAGTGTGTGACAGTGCACTCTGGCTAATGTAGGTGGTTCCCAACACAAACAGTCCTAGTGTGTGACAGTGCACTCTGGCTAATGCAGGCGGTTCTCAACACAACCAGTCCTAGTGTGTGACAGTGCACTCTGGCTAATGCAGGCGGTTCTCAACACAAGCAGTCCTAGTGTGTGACAGTGCACTCTGGCTCATGCAGGCGGTTCTCAACACAAGCAGTCCTAGTGTGTGACAGTGCACTCTGGCTCATGCAGGCGGTTCCCAACACAAACAGTCCTAGTGTGTAACAGTGCACTCTGGCTAATGCAGGTGGTTCCCAACACAAACAGTCCTAGTGTGTGACAGTGCACTCTGGCTAATGTAGGTGGTTCCCAACACAAACAGTCCTAGTGTGTAACAGTGCACTCTGGCTAATGTAGGTGGTTCCCAACACAAACAGTCCTAGTGTGTGACAGTGCACTCTGGCTAATGCAGGCGGTTCTCAACACAAACAGTCCTAGTGTGTGACAGTGCACTCTGGCTAATGCAGGCGGTTCTCAACACAAGCAGTCCTAGTGTGTGACAGTGCACTCTGGCTCATGCAGGCGGTTCTCAACACAAGCAGTCCTAGTGTGTGACAGTGCACTCTGGCTCATGCAGGCGGTTCCCAACACAAGCAGTCCTAGTGTGTGACAGTGCACTCTGGCTAATGCAGGCGGTTCTCAACACAAACAGTCCTAGTGTGTGACAGTGCACTCTGGCTAATGCAGGCGGTTCTCAACACAAGCAGTCCTAGTGTGTGACAGTGCACTCTGGCTCATGCAGGCGGTTCTCAACACAAGCAGTCCTAGTGTGTGACAGTGCACTCTGGCTAATGCAGGCGGTTCTCAACACAAACAGTCCTAGTGTGTAACAGTGCACTCTGGCTAATGTAGGTGGTTCCCAACACAAACAGTCCTAGTGTGTAACAGTGCACTCTGGCTAATGTAGGTGGTTCCCAACACAAACAGTCCTAGTGTGTGACAGTGCACTCTGGCTAATGTAGGTGGTTCCCAACACAAACAGTCCTAGTGTGTAACAGTGCACTCTGGCTAATGTAGGTGGTTCCCAACACAAACAGTCCTAGTGTGTGACAGTGCACTCTGGCTAATGCAGGTGGTTCCCAACACAAACAGTCCTAGTGTGTGACAGTGCACTCTGGCTAATGTAGGTGGTTCCCAACACAAACAGTCCTAGTGTGTAACAGTGCACTCTGGCTAATGTAGGTGGTTCCCAACACAAACAGTCCTAGTGTGTGACAGTGCACTCTGGCTAATGCAGGTGGTTCCCAACACAAACAGTCCTAGTGTGTGACAGTGCACTCTGGCTAATGCAGGCGGTTCCCAACACAAACAGTCCTAGTGTGTAACTGTGCACTCTGGCTAATGCAGGCGGTTCTCAACACAAACAGTCCTAGTGTGTGACAGTGCACTCTGGCTAATGTAGGTGGTTCCCAACACAAACAGTCCTAGTGTGTGACAGTGCACTCTGGCTAATGTAGGTGGTTCCCAACACAAACAGTCCTAGTGTGTGACAGTGCACTCTGGCTAATGCAGGTGGTTCCCAACACAAACAGTCCTAGTGTGTGACAGTGCACTCTGGCTAATGCAGGTGGTTCCCAACACAAACAGTCCTAGTGTGTGACAGTGCACTCTGGCTAATGCAGGTGGTTCCCAACACAAACAGTCCTAGTGTGTGACAGTGCACTCTGGCTCATGCAGGTGGTTCTCAACACAAACAGTCCTAGTGTGTGACAGTGCACTCTGGCTCATGCAGGTGGTTCCCAACACAAACAGTCCTAGTGTGTGACAGTGCACTCTGGCTAATGCAGGTGGTTCTCAACACAAGCAGTCCTAGTGTGTGACAGTGCACTCTGGCTCATGTAGGTGGTTCTCAACACAAACAGTCCTAGTGTGTGACAGTGCACTCTGGCTAATGCAGGCGGTTCTCAACACAAGCAGTCCTAGTGTGTGACAGTGCACTCTGGCTCATGTAGGTGGTTCCCAACACAAACAGTCCTAGTGTGTGACAGTGCACTCTGGCTCATGTAGGTGGTTCTCAACACAAACAGTGTTAGTGTGTGACAGTGCACTCTGGCTAATGCAGGCGGTTCTCAACACAAGCAGTCCTAGTGTGTGACAGTGCACTCTGGCTAATGTAGGTGGTTCTCAACACAAGCAGTCCTAGTGTGTGACAGTGCACTCTGGCTAATGTAGGTGGTTCTCAACACAAGCAGTCCTAGTGTGTGACAGTGCACTCTGGCTAATGCAGGCGGTTCTCAACACAAACAGTCCTAGTGTGTGACAGTGCACTCTGGCTAATGCAGGCGGTTCTCAACACAAACAGTCCTAGTGTGTGACAGTGCACTCTGGCTAATGCAGGTGGTTCTCAACACAAACAGTCCTAGTGTGTGACAGTGCACTCTGGCTCATGCAGGCGGTTCTCAACACAAACAGTCCTAGTGTGTGACAGTGCACTCTGGCTCATGCAGGCGGTTCTCAACACAAACAGTCCTAGTGTGTGACAGTGCACTCTGGCTCATGCAGGCGGTTCTCAACACAAACAGTCCTAGTGTGTGACAGTGCACTCTGGCTAATGCAGGCGGTTCTCAACACAAACAGTCCTAGTGTGTGACAGTGCACTCTGGCTAATGCAGGCGGTTCTCAACACAAACAGTCCTAGTGTGTGACAGTGCACTCTGGCTAATGCAGGCGGTTCTCAACACAAACAGTCCTAGTGTGTGACAGTGCACTCTGGCTAATGCAGGCGGTTCTCAACACAAACAGTCCTAGTGTGTGACAGTGCACTCTGGCTCATGCAGGCGGTTCCCAACACAAGCAGTCCTAGTGTGTGACAGTGCACTCTGGCTCATGCAGGCGGCTCTCAACACAAACAGTCCTAGTGTGTGACAGTGCACTCTGGCTAATGCAGGCGGTTCTCAACACAAACAGTCCTAGTGTGTGACAGTGCACTCTGGCTAATGCAGGTGGTTCTCAACACAAACAGTCCTAGTGTGTGACAGTGCACTCTGGCTAATGCAGGCGGTTCTCAACACAAACAGTCCTAGTGTGTGACAGTGCACTCTGGCTAATGCAGGCGGTTCTCAACACAAACAGTCCTAGTGTGTGACAGTGCACTCTGGCTAATGCAGGCGGTTCTCAACACAAACAGTCCTAGTGTGTGACAGTGCACTCTGGCTAATGCACGCGGTTCTCAACACAAACAGTCCTAGTGTGTGACAGTGCACTCTGGCTAATGCAGGCGGTTCTCAACACAAACAGTCCTAGTGTGTGACAGTGCACTCTGGCTAATGCAGGCGGCTCTCAACACAAACAGTCCTAGTGTGTGACAGTGCACTCTGGCTAATGCAGGCGGTTCTCAACACAAACAGTCCTAGTGTGTGACAGTGCACTCTGGCTCATGCAGGCGGTTCCCAACACAAGCAGCCCTAGTGTGTGACAGTGCACTCTGGCTCATGCAGGCGGTTCTCAACACAAACAGTCCTAGTGTGTGACAGTGCACTCTGGCTAATGCAGGCGGTTCTCAACACAAACAGTCCTAGTGTGTGACAGTGCACTCTGGCTAATGCAGGTGGTTCTCAACACAAACAGTCCTAGTGTGTGACAGTGCACTCTGGCAAATGCAGGCGGTTTTCAACACAAACAGTCCTAGTGTGTGACAGTGCACTCTGGCTAATGCAGGCGGTTCTCAACACAAACAGTCCTAGTGTGTGACAGTGCACTCTGGCTAATGCAGGCGGTTCTCAACACAAACAGTCCTAGTGTGTGACAGTGCACTCTGGCTAATGCAGGCGGTTCTCAACACAAACAGTCCTAGTGTGTGACAGTGCACTCTGGCTAATGCAGGCGGTTCTCAACACAAACAGTCCTAGTGTGTGACAGTGCACTCTGGCTAATGCAGGCGGTTCTCAACACAAACAGTCCTAGTGTGTGACAGTGCACTCTGGCTCATGCAAGCGGTTCTCAACACAAACAGTCCTAGTGTGTGACAGTGCACTCTGGCTAATGCAGGTGGTTCCCAACACAAACAGTCCTAGTGTGTGACAGTGCACTCTGGCTCATGCAAGCGGTTCTCAACACAAACAGTCCTAGTGTGTGACAGTGCACTCTGGCTCATGCAGGCGGTTCTCAACACAAACAGTCCTAGTGTGTGACAGTGCACTCTGGCTAATGCAGGCGGTTCTCAACACAAACAGTCCTAGTGTGTGACAGTGCACTCTGGCTCATGCAAGCGGTTCTCAACACAAACAGTCCTAGTGTGTGACAGTGCACTCTGGCTAATGCAGGCGGTTCTCAACACAAACAGTCCTAGTGTGTGACAGTGCACTCTGGCTCATGCAAGCGGTTCTCAACACAAACAGTCCTAGTGTGTGACAGTGCACTCTGGCTAATGCAGGCGGTTCTCAACACAAACAGTCCTAGTGTGTGACAGTGCACTCTGGCTAATGCAGGCGGTTCTCAACACAAACAGTCCTAGTGTGTGACAGTGCACTCTGGCTAATGCAGGCGGTTCTCAACACAAACAGTCCTAGTGTGTGACAGTGCACTCTGGCTAATGCAGGCGGTTCTCAACACAAACAGTCCTAGTGTGTGACAGTGCACTCTGGCTAATGCAGGCGGTTCTCAACACAAACAGTCCTAGTGTGTGACAGTGCACTCTGGCTAATGCAGGCGGTTCTCAACACAAACAGTCCTAGTGTGTGACAGTGCACTCTGGCTAATGCAGGCGGTTCTCAACACAAGCAGTCCTAGTGTGTGACAGAGTACTCTGGCTAACGCAGGTGGTTCCCAACACAAGCAGTTCCAGTGTGTGACAGTGCACTCTGGCTCATGTAGGTGGTTCTCAACACAAACAGTCCTAGTGTGTGACAGTGCACTCTGGCTCATGCAGGTGGTTCCCAACACAAGCAGTCCTAGTGTGTGACAGTGCACTCTGGCTCATGCAGGCGGTTCCCAACACAAACAGTCCTAGTGTGTGACAGTGCACTCTGGCTCATGCAGGTGGTTCCCAACACAAGCAGTCCTAGTGTGTGACAGTGCACTCTGGCTCATGCAGGCGGTTCCCAACACAAACAGTCCTAGTGTGTGACAGTGCACTCTGGCTAATGCAGGTGGTTCCCAACACAAACAGTCCTAGTGTGTGACAGTGCACTCTGGCTAATGCAGGTGGTTCCCAACACAAACAGTCCTAGTGTGTGACAGTGCACTCTGGCTAATGCAGGCGGTTCTCAACACAAGCAGTCCTAGTGTGTGACAGTGCACTCTGGCTAATGCAGGCGGTTCTCAACACAAGCAGTCCTAGTGTGTGACAGTGCACTCTGGCTAATGCAGGCGGTTCTCAACACAAGCAGTCCTAGTGTGTGACAGTGCACTCTGGCTAATGCAGGCGGTTCTCAACACAAGCAGTCCTAGTGTGTGACAGTGCACTCTGGCTAATGCAGGCGGTTCTCAACACAAGCAGTCCTAGTGTGTGACAGTGCACTCTGGCTAATGCAGGCGGTTCTCAACACAAGCAGTCCTAGTGTGTGACAGTGCAATCTGGCTAATGCAGGCGGTTCTCAACACAAGCAGTCCTAGTGTGTGACAGTGCACTCTGGCTCATGCAGGCGGTTCTCAACACAAGCAGTCCTAGTGTGTGACAGTGCACTCTGGCTCATGCAGGCGGTTCTCAACACAAGCAGTCCTAGTGTGTGACAGTGCACTCTGGCTAATGCAGGCGGTTCTCAACACAAGCAGTCCTAGTGTGTGACAGTGCACTCTGGCTCATGCAGGCGGTTCTCAACACAAGCAGTCCTAGTGTGTGACAGTGCACTCTGGCTCATGCAGGCGGTTCTCAACACAAACAGTCCTAGTGTGTGACAGTGCACTCTGGCTAATGCAGGCGGTTCTCAACACAAGCAGTCCTAGTGTGTGACAGTGCACTCTGGCTAATGCAGGCGGTTCTCAACACAAGCAGTCCTAGTGTGTGACAGTGCACTCTGGCTAATGCAGGCGGTTCCCAACACAAACAGTCCTAGTGTGTGACAGTGCACTCTGGCTCATGCAGGCGGTTCTCAACACAAACAGTCCTAGTGTGTGACAGTGCACTCTGGCTAATGCAGGCGGTTCCCAACACAAACAGTCCTAGTGTGTGACAGTGCACTCTGGCTAATGTAGGCGGTTCCCAACACAAACAGTCCTAGTGTGTGACAGTGCACTCTGGCTAATGCAGGCGGTTCCCAACACAAACAGTCCTAGTGTGTGACAGTGCACTCTGGCTAATGTAGGCGGTTCCCAACACAAACAGTCCTAGTGTGTGACAGTGCACTCTGGCTCATGCAGGTGGTTCTCAACACAAACAGTCCTAGTGTGTGACAGTGCACTCTGGCTCATGCAGGCGGTTCTCAACACAGGCAGTCCTAGTGTGTGACAGTGCACTCTGGCTAATGCAGGCGGTTCTCAACACAAACAGTCCTAGTGTGTGACAGTGCACTCTGGCTAATGCAGGCGGTTCTCAACACAAACAGTCCTAGTGTGTGACAGTGCACTCTGCTTCATGCAGGTGGTTCTCAACACAAACAGTCCTAGTGTGTGACAGTGCACTCTGGCTCATGCAGGCGGTTCTCAACACAAACAGTCCTAGTGTGTGACAGTGCACTCTGCTTCATGCAGGTGGTTCTCAACACAAACAGTCCTAGTGTGTGTCAGTGCACTCTGGCTCATGCAGGTGGTTCTCAACACAAACAGTCCTAGTGTGTGACAGTGCACTCTGGCTCATGCAGGCGGTTCTCAACACAGGCAGTCCTAGTGTGTGACAGTGCACTCTGGCTAATGCAGGCGGTTCTCAACACAAACAGTCCTAGTGTGTGACAGTGCACTCTGGCTAATGCAGGCGGTTCTCAACACAAACAGTCCTAGTGTGTGACAGTGCACTCTGGCTCATGTAGGTGGTTCTCAACACAAGCAGTCCTAGTGTGTGACAGTGCACTCTGGCTAACGCAGGTGGTTCCCAACACAAGCACTTCCAGTGTGTGACAGTGCACTCTGGCTCATGTAGGTGGTTCCCAACACAAGCAGTCCTAGTGTGTGACAGTGCACTCTGGCTCATGTAGGTGGTTCCCAACACAAGCAGTCCTAGTGTGTGACAGTGCACTCTGGCTCATGTAGGTGGTTCCCAACACAAGCAGTCCTAGTGTGTGACAGTGCACTCTGGCTCATGCAGGTGGTTCTCAACACAAGCAGTCCTAGTGTGTGACAGTGCACTCTGGCTCATGTAGGTGGTTCCCAACACAAGCAGTCCTAGTGTGTGACAGTGCACTCTGGCTCATGTAGGTGGTTCTCAACACAAGCAGTCCTAGTGTGTGACAATGCACTCTGGCTAATGCAGGTGGTTCCCAACACAAACAGTCCTAGTGTGTGACAGTGCACTCTGGCTCATGCAGGTGGTTCCCAACAAACAGTTCCAGTGTGTGACAGTGCACTCTGGCTCATGCAGGTGGTTCCCAACACAAGCAGTTCCAGTGTGTGACAGTGCACTCTGGCTCGTGCAGGCGGTTCTCAACACAGACAGTCCTAGTGTGTGACAGTGCACTCTGGCTCATGCAGGTGGTTCCCAACACAAACAGTCCTAGTGTGTGACAGTGCACTCTGGCTAATGCAGGTGGTTCGCAACACAAGCAGTACTAGTGTGTGACAGTGCACTCTGGCTCATGCAGGTGGTTCCCAACACAAACAGTTCCAGTGTGTGACAGTGCACTCTGGCTCATGCAGGTGGTTCCCAACACAAGCAGTTCCAGTGTGTGACAGTGCACTCTGGCTCGTGCAGGCGGTTCTCAACACAGACAGTCCTAGTGTGTGACAGTGCACTCTGGCTCATGCAGGTGGTTCCCAACACAAACAGTCCTAGTGTTGACAGTGCACTCTGGCTCATGCAGGTGGTTCCCAACACAAACAGTGCTAGTGTGTGACAGTGCACTCTGGCTAATGCAGGTGGTTCCCAACACAAGCAGTCCTAGTGTGTGACAGTGCACTCTGGCTCATGCAGGCGGTTCCCAACACAAACAGTCCTAGTGTGTGACAGTGCACTCTGGCTCATGCAGGTGGTTCCCAACACAAACAGTCCTAGTGTGTGACAGTGCACTCTGGCTCATGCAGGTGGTTCCCAACACAAGCAGTACTAGTGTGTGTCCTGAGTTGAGCAGACACTTTTTCATATGGCATTAATTCACTAGTTATTTTGTTGGCATGGTTTGCTGACCTCCTTATGTGGGCATGTTTCAGATTTTGTTTGTAACAGTTTTTATGGGACATAATTTATGAACAGAGACAAAATAGAGGTTGTTTCAGATTGAGTTTTAATTTATTTCTGAGCCCCATTTTACTGGGATGGATCGTTGAATTTTCTTGCCAACTGTTCAAGCTAAATTTGGCTGTTTTTGTATTTTATCTTGGTCGTTCTTTCAGAGTTTATACTGATGCAAATTAGTGTTATATTTAATTTGTTTATTGAGCCCCACGTTTGGGCGCCAATTTGATGCAGTATTTACTTATAATGTTGATGCTTGTGATGTTTATGTATGTGTGTTTACTTCAGCGTTGCCATCTTGTGATGTCATTCTTTGTTAGGTTTGTAGCTCCATCTTGTGTTAGCAATTTGCATCAGTGTTAGCTTTTTTGTTTGATTTCATTTCAAATGTCCTCCGGCTAGCTATTATCTTATCTTGGGTCGAACATGTGTCTCTATACAGGTTGTGAAGCGGAAAGGAATCTTTTATCCAAAAATTACACTGATGAAGAAATTTGTTTTATAATTTTTATTGTCGAACACGTTCACTATCACTTTTACATATTGATCTGGATACTCGCCAAACTGAAACTGTTATAATACTTCTTACTGATCACTTTTAATTCACGTACTTCAACTTTGTGTATAATTAACTTTATAATACTTTAGATTTTCGTAACTTGTGAATCTATAGCCGACGTATCTCATACAAATATTTTGACGAACTAACGAACTTAAGACGACATGTATTGCACAAAGAATTTTGATGAACTGCCCGCGATCTACCTCTGACTTGGCTTATTTATACTCCTTCGTCCAGATACGCCTAAAGATTATATATGAATCACTATTGGCTAATAAAACGCGCCAACATTAGCGTCTATTTTAATATCCAATGAAAACCACGAATACATATTGCTTTTAGGGAGAAAATATTCCAGAAGTTTCTACCGAAAACGCGCCAACATTACGTAACTTCCTTGTTTCCAATAATGATAAACAGCTCACCCCCCCTCGCTGCATTATTGCTCTATTATTGACAGTTTCAGTAAAGCCGTATAAACTTATTTCCCAATAATAATTACAATTAATAAACATCTGAAATCGATGTCACATAAAAATGCATATTCATATTACAACCATTATTTACATTTAAGTAATTTGTGATACAAATTACTGCATCATATGCCCCACTAGAAACATAATTATAAATATTTACAACTTGTTTGGAAATTTTATAATTGTGTTTTTAGTCTCCTAAATCTTGGAACACACGCTATCACTTTCACTTAACACTTCACACGCATTTAACACACGACATGTTTTTTTTTTTTTTTTTTTTTTTTTTTTATCTCGCCACTACTTACTGGCTCTGGTTTAATTAATTTAGATATTAATCTGACATCACAAAAATTTTTTATAGCAAATACTGTACCCTGAATTATTTAATTACTGTTACCAAATTGTTTACTTTCTTAAGTTGTTGACAAAAATTTATACATTTAAGATTTTTGTAATTGTTTAACATTTTTACCAAAATATTCATCCTCTACACAAATATTTACATCTCTTAAATCTAGGCACTGTTTCATATGTTCTATTTGCAACATAAGTATTTGTTTTAATTATTTTTTTTTTTACCCAATTTTTTGTTGTTGTTTTGTACTTTATATTAACAATACTCTTGAAATAGTATTTATGTACTTTTAATTTAATATCATATGAAGTTTCAATCCTTGCATTCTTAATTTTCAAATGTTGTTACAGTTACTAAAATTTAAATTTTTTTTTTTTAAACATTTCTCTTTTCAAATGACATATAAATAATTAACCCTCTTACGTTCCAATACATTGCTCTGCATTTCGTCTTTAACTATCCAGCATTTACTTTACATCTCATTGCTATTTACCCTCCTGGATCAAATTGTCGGTGGCTAAACATTACTCGTAGCCGTATCCTAACCTTCAAATTTTTGTTAATGGATAACCTCTTATATTCATATGAAATTTCGTCCCATGATAACATTTGAAAACAATCCAAAGTTTCCTGAACAATACATCTTTTAACAACTTTCATTTTCAATTCATCTGCTATCTTTTTAACTTGAGGATACTCTGACAAATCTGTACTAAATTGTACTGGACTGGAGTTTTCATTTTGAACATCTTGGTACTTGTTAATTTCAGACGTTAGCTTTTGATTATTTACAGGCAAAACTTTAACTTCTTCGTACAATTTATTTCTTTGCATTACTGACTCATTCTGTATTTCTGATATCTCCCCTCGGAAATTAACTTGCGCCTGATTCACATCTACATTCATAACCTCTTTTATCTCTCTTATCTCACTTGAAATACTACTCAATTGACTTCCTAACTCTGTACATTCTACATTAACATGTTCAATTTTAGTATTAACCTCACCTTTTTTGTTACATATTTCCTTGCTCATATCTAACATTTTCTTTGAAACTTCTCCTATCGCATTTGCTATTACTTCCTCATTTTCATCTCTCATTTTTGGCATGCTACTATCTAGCTTCATAACTTTCTTTTCAGTTTCTTCCCTGCTTTGATCTACTTTTTGCTCTAATATCTCATTACTCCTACCAATATTTTCAATTGATTTCCTGTTTTGTTCTAAGCTCTTACCAATATCTTCCCTCAATTCCCTATTATTCTTTTGCATATCTACCCTTAATTGATCTGTAATACTCTTACTAATATCTTCCCTCAATTCTTTATTATTCATTTCCATTTTCTGAGTTAGTTTTTGTTGTAATTTCTCATTACTCTGAGTTAATTTTTCTAATTTCTCATTATTCTGAGTTAGTTTTTGTTCTAAACTCCTATCAATATCTTCCCTCAATTCTTCCCTCATACTCTTAACAATATCTTTCAGCATTTCCATCATCATACTAGCATCAAAATTAACATTTCCTGCTATTCTATTCTCACTTTCTTCACTAACATTTTCATCCTCAAATCCTAAAAAGTTTGGGTTATTTTCTGTAACCTGTATTGAATTACAGCTAACTGTTACATTATCTCCCTCCATAATTATTTCTTCTGTATTATTAGTAGCCATTGTTTTCTTTATCCTACCACTCCTTAAGTACATTTGTAGGTTACAATTTTGTTTTCTAAAAAAAAATTACGATTCTCTAACCTTTGTGATGCTGTCTGTTGCTGTTACATTGATGTCCAGCTTTCTGCCCCTCTCTCCTAGGTTATATGTCGCTTCTGCGTTGTGTTATGATGAGTCCATGTCGTTTTGTTGTCCTGTAGTTTGGAATCTGCGTCTTGTAGATCATTTCACTGCTGCATTCGTTCCACGTCCTGGTTCCTTTCCTGGTCACTCTGCTACTTTCCTGGTTACTTTGCTTCTTTCCTGGTCATCGTGTTCCTTTCCTGGTTATCGTGCCCCACGTTCTGGGTGCCAATTTGATGCAAATTAGTGTTATATTTAATTTGTTTATTGAGCCCCACGTTTGGGCGCCAATTTGATGCGGTATTTACTTATAATGTTGATGCTTGTGATGTTTATGTATGTGTGTATACTTCACGCGTTGCCATCTTGTGACGTCATTCTTTGTTAGGTTCGTAGCTCCATCTTGTGTTAGCAATTTGCATCAGTGTTAGCTTTTTTGTTTGATTTCATTTCAAATGTCCTCCGGCTAGCTATTATCTTATCTTGGGTCGAACATGTGTCTCTATACAGGTTGTGAAGCGGAAAGTAATCTTTTATCCAAAAATTACACTGATGAAGAAATTTGTTTTATAATTTTTATTGTCGAACACGTTCACTATCACTTTTACATATTGATCTGGATACTCGCCAAACTGAAACTGTTATAATACTTCTTACTGATCACTTTTAATTCACGTACTTCAACTTTGTGTATAATTAACTTTATAATACTTTAGATTTTCGTAACTTGTGAATCTATAGCCGACGTATCTCATACAAATATTTTGACGAACTAACGAACTTAAGACGACGTGTATTGCACAAAGAATTTTGATGAACTGCCCGCGATCTACCTCTGACTTGGCTTATTTATACTCCTTCGCCCAGATACGCCTAAAGATTATATATGAATTACTATTGGCTAATAAAACGCGCCAACATTAGCGTCTATTTTAATATCCAATGAAAACCACGAATACATATTGCTTTTAGGGATAAAATATTCCAGAAGTTTCTACCGAAAACGCGCCAACATTATGTAACTTCCTTGTTTCCAATAATGATAAACAGCTCACCCCCCCTCGCTGCATTATTGCTCTATTATTGACAGTTTCAGTAAAGCCGTATAAACTTATTTCCCAATAATAATTACAATTAATAAACATCTGAAATCAATGTCACATAAAAATGCATATTCATATTACAACCATTATTTACATTTAAGTAATTTGTGATACAAATTACTGCATCAATACGAGGGGTGCTATTTATATTTTGAACCTAATAATTAAAACAATGTAATTTATGGTTGAAAACTGCTTTATTGTTTTTCAAAATATTCTCCTTTATGATCAATACACTTTTGCATCCGTTTGAACCATTTGTCAAAACATTTATTCAAGTCTTCTTGAGACACCTCCAAAACATGGTTTTTGAAGGCATCAACAGCTTCTTCTGCCAACAAAAATCGTTGTCCACGCAGTTTATTCTTGATGTTCGGGAACAAAAGAAGTCATTGGGTGCCAAATCAGAACTGTATGGCGGATGACCCTCAATTTGATTTTTTGAGCCTTCAAATACTCTGTTGTTAGACAAGATGTGTGTGAGCTCGCATTGTCTTGATGAAGAACGATGCTTCGGTTCTTGATGGTTTTCCTTACTTCACCGAAGACTTCCGGCAACAATGGTTGTGTACCACTGAAGGCACTGTTGCCACATGGCCAGCTTTGCTTCGAAGTGCTTCGAGTGCGAACAACTTTTGTTGGATTGAAACACCCATACAAGCGACTGCTGTTTACGCATAGATCCATGATTTGTCACCTGTTACAATCTTTTGAGGCACCACCATTGTATTTCTTGAGCATTTTTGTACACCAATCAACACGAGCATCTTTTTGAGATTGTGTCAAATTATGTGGCATCCAACGAGAGCAAACCTTTTTCACGGCTAAATAATCATGCAATATTTTATATATGCTGGTGGAACTAATGCTAAGGGTTGCCTCAATCTCACAATATGTCACATGACAATCTTTCATCATTAGTGTTTGCGCAGCATCAATGTTTTCTGGCACAACAACTGAATTTGGACAACCTTCACGAACTTCATCATTGAGCGAACGGCGGCCACGATTAAATCCATTATACCAGTGTTTCACAGTGGCAAAGGATGGAGCTTCGTCGCCAAATGTGGAAGTTAGTTGATCGATGCACTCTTGTCTTGATAATCCACATCGAAAGTCATAATAAATCATTGCACAAACATTTTCAGGAGTTAATTCCATGTGTTTGACACACAATTTTCATGTTAATGTAAACAAAACAAATGACGCTCTATTGACAAAATGTTTGAAGTAGATTATGGTCAAAAATGTCAAACTTTCCATTGGAAACGTTCGATGGCACCTACAACATTCAGGATTGCCAAGGACCAAAATATAAATAGTGCCCCTCGTATTTGATACAGTTTCTAAATTGTGGCAGATCAGATTCATGTTCATTTTGAAATGTATGGTCGGATTTCCTTTCTTGGCTAATGTAAGTAGAATTGAATGATGTCGTGGGGAACATGGGCAATGTGCCATTTTCCTGCTTTTGAATGTGTGGTGTATGCTGGTACATACAAATTCATTTGATGATGAAGCTGTGCTTGATTTATACCACGTGTACACTTGAACTCTTTGTTTATTAATTGTATTGTGTGTCTGGTTAAATACACCCTGTTGTAAAAACTGGGGGGGGGGTGGCATTCCATCATAAGCTACTTAAACAAAGGGCGCCGGCAGTGCAACTGTTAAAACATGAAAGGAGAGTATATAAATAAGAACTAATGCAGTAATGTATAGTTTAACAACTGAACAGTGCAATGTCTTACTACTACAAAAAATTATTACACTGAAAGTCATGAAATTTCAATATGAATGGCCTAAGAAAAATATTCAAATTATGCAAGAATTTGAACTAAACAAAATCTGATGTGTTACACTCACATGACTTTCTGTACTCTTGTACAAACTATTTTTACAAACGCTTATTCTCCATCTACTTCATGTTAATCGAGATAAACATTTGCAGACTCTATCTTATTGCTAATTTCCTTGTAGATGTAAGGGGAATATATATTTACAAGGGCAATATAGAAATACAGTAGTCTTTAAGCACATACATATCTCTTAATAGCTGGTTGCTAGGTGCAGCACTATTCCCTTTGCCACAGATTAATACTCTTTGCATATCCAAGACAAAAAAATGAATAACGAATTCCCATTTCAGAAAATAAGTATTGAAAAAATTAAGGGAATAACAAGCAATATCTCGAAAATGGTTCACTCAACAACAAAAATGTATATGACATAAATTGTGTATTTTAACGCACTCTACATCTTTTGTGTAGTAAAATTTTGTCTACCTCTTATGGTTTACCAGTTATGCAAAACTCATTCACAATGAAGAATACTTTTGGAGACATTCCCAGAAAATTCAAGATATACATTTTATTTGTCATGAAAATATCTTAAACATATATTTTATCAAAATCATTAGAGCCATTTTTGAGAAAATTAAAATTTTCGAAAAATTGTTCCATGTAAAGGGTAGTGTGGGGTGGGGGATTTTCTTGAAAACCTTCGTGTCGCATCTCTGGAAGATACTGAACCTAAATACCAATTTTGGTGTTTATCCGACTTCGTTTCCGAGTTATGCTGTTCACAGACAGACACACACACGGACATGTTTCCAAAAATGCTTTTTTTGGATTCAGGGGATCTCAAAACATGTATTTCTGGTGAAATCTTGGTATTGAATTTTTGGATGGAATACAATACTTACTATACGTAGTACAGAAAGTAAAAATGTAATCAGCGGAGTATATAAATACAGCACAGTAGTAATAATAAGATGTCATGTTGCAGGCGCAATCTGAGCTCTCTTTCCTGTGATGAGTCAACCTGAGAGATGGTAGTCCATCGCTTCTTGAAAGCAGAAAATGCGCTAACTGTACAACATTTCAGTTTGCCCATTGTCACAGTGGAGCCCCCTCTCACATTCCATCACTCTGCAGATTTTTTCTTTGAATTAAACAAAATTATGTTAAAATAAAAGATGATATTTATACAGTTTAATAGTGTATTCATGGAAAGAAAAGCAAAGTTCAAACTAATGAATAATTCAAATTAAAAGCATTCGCAAACATTTCACTGCATTATTGAAGTAGATTATTTGGTTAAAAATCTGATGCATTACATTCACAGGTCTTTCTCTACTCTCTATCATTTATCAGTAGCTATACAAATCATTCTTATGAAAGTTTATTTTCGTATCTACTTCATTTTAATTGAGATAAACCTTTCCAGAAATAGCTGCATTATACATTTCATTACAGATACAAAGGGAATAGTGATAGTCAAATGTTTAAGAACTGGATGCTATATGCTGGCCTTAAAATTCTACATTCTTTCCATGACATTGTAAGAAGCAACTGAAAATCAACAGGACTTGAAAAGAATAACTTTATTGAACAATTTGAACCATTAATAATGTACATCTTAGGGCCACAAAAAATGTTATTTGAAATAAATTGTGTGATATAGAGAGATGTACAGCAGGTTTTCAACTATCAATTAACGTTCACCAGTCATACAAGATTATATGAATTTCTATCCAAATGAAAAGGATTTCACAAGCTATTCGGAAAAAATTCAAAATATACATTTTGTCATATAGATATCTTTAATAATATGGTATTTTAATAAAAAATCATTAGCCATTTTTCATAAAATGAAAATATTCGAAAAATGTTCCATATAACGGGTATTTGCAGCAAAATGATTTTGTTGAAAATCTTTGTGTCGCATATTTTGAAGGCACTGTTTGGTATTTATCCAACACTTTGTTTCTGCATGTACACATGCACATAGACATTTTTTGTGAAACTTTTTTTTTTTTGATTCAGAAGTCTCATTTCGGTGAAATCTCAATATCAAAATTTTCGATGGAATGCAATATCTTTGCTACCTACTATGTATGTGGTAGAGAAGGAGGTGTCTTTGATCTTTCCCATCTGTTTAAAGTCACTTATTTCTTTTAGCTATCAAAGCTTCAAAGCATTTAGTTATAACCTTGATTTGAAGATTCTTAATCTTATTTCCATTTAAGTTTGTACCAGTTTCAATCAAATTTTAAATGCACTGACAAATATTATTCAAACTGTTTGTACAAAATTTCAGTTGCATGTGTGCAGTGGTTTGCCTAAAATTTGAAAATGTATGGGAGGAACCTCCTCCGATTAAACTACCTTAATTTTTTCTAATTTCAATTAAATATGAATTGTTATAGATAAATTATTTTCAAACTCCTGTACAAAATTTCAAATCTGCACTTTATACTACTTAGAGAGTTATTTCATGCCTACGCATAGACAGACAGGCTGACAAAGCAACTGATGTGTTACATTTACATGACTTTCTCTACCTACTGCAGTAAAACTCATATTTAACCAATTTCCAGGGGAATTAAGATTTTTTTCCTTAGATAGGGGTTTTCCTTAAGAGAGAGTTAGCATTAGGTTAAGCATTCAATTGTCAGAAATAATATGCAAATCGTGTTTTTAAATATTTTAATAGCAAAACTTATTATTTTCAGAAATTTTAAATCATTATGAACACACGTAATACTAAGAAAGGAATTTAAACATTACTGAACAAAATGTAGTAAATTAAAGAATCCCGGCTATGGTATTGAATTTGCAACTCACGCTTGTGTGGGAGAACAATTAATTCCATTAAAGAATTAAACTGCTACAAACAAAATGAAAGTGGATATCAGATTTACAAGAAACAAGAACTAACCTCCTGCCCAGATATCTGGCACTTGCTGCTGATTCCTCTTCATTGCCTAGCTCCCACTCTTCTTGTCCTCGGTGTAATAACTGCCATGCAGGGTGATTTATGAACAACTGACATTTATTTCTTTAAAACGAGTTATGCTAGCGACACCTGAAATGCAGAGGAATTTTGGGAGATTATTTACCTCTATAGCAAATGTTGAAAATGTCCTCCATCCTGCATAAGACACAACTCAACATGTCGTTCCATGTTACTGGCCACTCGTTGGAGGACTCTGTTGTCAATAGCTTGAATCTCCTGTGTAATGTTGTGCTTCAGATCGTCCAATGTCTGGGGACGTGTGGCATAAACCCTGTCTTTTAAGTAACCCCATAGAAAGAAGTCTAGCGATGTCAAATCCGGAGATCTCAGTGGCCACAGATACTTGGAAATTATCCGGTCATCAAAGAAACTTGCAATTAGTGCCATGGATTCATTTGACGTATGGCATGTAGCGCCATATCCTTAACTCAGCTCTACATCGTCTAGTTGCTCAGCAAACCCCATGAAAATCCATCGGTACCCTGCAGTGTTCATATTGTTTTCACAAAAAATTAGTCCCACTATTCTCTGTGCGGATATTGTGCACCAAACTCTGATTTTAACCGGGTGCATAGGTGCTTCATGAATAACATGTGGATTTTCGCTGGCCCAATGGCCTGAGTTATTTGACTTCACATAGCCGGAAAAATGGAACCATGCTTCATCTGTGAACCATGTGATGGATAATATGGCAGGATTTTCCACAATGAACACCTGAAACCAACGACAATAATTCAGTCGTCTATCCTTACCTGGTTCCTGTAACTGATGGACAACCGTAATCCTATACGGCTTTAGGCCTGCACTTTTCACAGCTCTCTGACAAATTGAGTAGCTGTACCCTGTCTCCTGTGACAAACATCTTAATGATTTTTTGGGTGACAGATCCAGTCGTGCTCTTACACCAACAACCACCGTGAGAAGCCTAGATGAACGGGTTTTGCCTTTTTCACTCACCAGAGATCCAGTTGTTTTCAATTTGTTTACCAGTCCCAGTATTGTGTTTCTTTGGGGAAGATTCCGAACAACAAATTCTCTCTGGTATGCCCTTTGAGTAGCTGTAATTGAATTCGTAATGCAGTATTGCTTTACAAGGAAGAGTCATTCATTTAATGTGTACTCCATTTTCATGCTGACTAGAACAAAATCTCAAAAACAGTTGTTGACAATAAAACTAGCAATTACGAATAAAACATGAACATCTGCACATCTAGTGACAGACAATTGAAAGTCCAGAACATTCTGCTTAATTTGGTGCTAAAATTGGGGCACTGAGTGAATTTCATACAGAATAATTAAAGAAAGAAATGTGTCAGTTCTTCATAAATCACCCTGTATATTCAAATGCATATCTTGCTTTCTTTCTAAGAAAGAAATAGCTTGTTGTACCAGGGCTTTCTTGTACTTTGCTTTAGCAGAAGTATAAAGGATGCAGATGGCTGGTAAAAAGATGACTTTTATGTTCCATAAGAACGACAACTCTAATGGATGAGCAATCTTTCTTCCCTGAAATCCCATTTTGGTATCCAGGCTTCGTAGATATTTAACAAATATTTCCGAAGTCATCCATGAACTTTTCTGGAAATCGTATTTGCCAGAATGTTTTTGTAATTTTCCTACAATTAGCGTCACTATTTGTGCACAGCAGAGCTGTGAACCTTTCTTTGCCATGACATTTTTCACCATAACTGTACAAGTCTTGTTGGGTAGCAAGTTGAACAACACTCCCATTTCGTCTGCATTGTAACCGCCACGGAGATGATTAAGCAAGGTTTCCGTGTTCCAAAACTCAATGGAGTCTCTTTAATATCCGCACGTGCTTTGCCATCAAAGGTTATGCCGCTTCTTGGAACCATCAAGCCAGCCATTTGAAGTGCAAAAGTTGTCCACTTGTAAAGTTAGTGCTATTTGGCAAGCTTTTTCTTTGATGATGTTTCTGTTGCTTCAAACCACGGATCCATAGTGTACTTCCTTGGCCAGAATAGCATCTTTCTGTTTAAGTAACGCATGCAACATGGATGGAGCCAAATCAGTCAAAGAAACTGCACTGTTGTTTGCCACATCTTCAATTAGTGTAATCTTGTCAACGATGGTAAGCAGCAATTTTTTTCGAATGAGAAATATAAATCACTACAGAAAGAGACAACACACGCCGCCCGGCAAAACTTAAAATGGAAGCAGAAGTCAGAGATACGGAAGTTAACACGTTTGAAAATGTGATTGCAGAGCAGTTTAATATGACCTAAAGCGGAACACGAAGTGATGTGGGGAGGCTAATGAATTTGAAAGCATCCAAAAAGGCGTAACGTTGCCCATTATAGCAGAGGTAACATTAACTGCATTCTGAATATCTTAATGCACTAACTAGCAGAAGAAGCTACACAATCGCAAATTTGAGAAAAATGTTTTTGTTAAAACCAGGCTTTTCATAACGCAGCATTTGTAAAAAGTGCGTTAAAATAACATTATACTTATGGGACTTTTGGCGGGACTTCTGAAAACATTCATTAAAAACAGAATTTCAGTAAAAGTAGGCTCGTTAAAACAGGGCTCTACTGTATCATTTATTTTTATATAGCTTCCACAAACTATTCTTACAAAGTTTATTTTTCTATCCACTTCATATTAATCGAGATAAACATTTACAAAAATGATCTCATTTTGCTGTAGGTAAAAGTGGAACTGGGGAAACTAATTCAATAGTCAGATGTTTAAAAGCTGGTCATTATACAGTACACATCATGAGAAACAGTTGAATAGCAACTGCACTTTAAAAAACTGACAAAGTATTGAAAGCAATAATAATTGGTATCACGAAATTAGTTAACGTGACCTATTTGAATAAACTGCAGCTTTTAATGAGATCTACTTTTTTGTGTAGTACATCTTTTAACGTTTACTGGTTCTTCGAAATGAAGGCTTTCACAGAGAATTCAAGAGACATAAGTATCTTATACATACAGTATTTTAATCAAAATCGTTAAAAGAGCCATTTTTCACAAAATAAAACATTTCAAAAAAATGTTCCAAGTGAAGGATAGTTTGACATGTGGGTTTTTTTTTGGAATATCTTGAATTTGAATACTAAATATGGTATTCATCTGAGTTTTACTTTTTTAGTTATGCTGTTCACAGACGTTTAACTATTTTTGTTTGTTTGTTTGTTTCAGGTGGCGGGGCATAGAGAGCTCTTACCTGACAATAACGGGCTTCTCACTTCCTGCCACGAACCCAAACCCCAGCTCAGGGTGTCGTGTGAGGTCCACCAATCTTGGCTGCGGAGGTTCCTCCGTCCAGTCCTTGCGAGGATCTTCATAGGTGGTTGTCTTGTTGATATGACTGAAATATGCAAGTTTTGATGCTGCAAGAAAATGTTAACACTAACATAACTCATGCTTACAAAACAAACAAATATGTGCGACTACTGATAGAAAGACAAGAAAGTGAAGCATGCCATAGTGACGCTACCTTGGTCGGTGAAGGAGAAGGTGACGTAAGACATTGTTCTGATTGGCGCAAGGTTGACGCTTGACGCCATCTACTCTAGACATCAGCAAGTGCGTGCGGCCAATACCTACACCATCACACCATAACACTCACTCACCACCCTTGGGTTACGTTAAAACATCATGCTACTTAGAATTATTACTTTATTCCTCACACTACAAAGATTCAACAAGAAGAAGAAGTCTCCCTAAAACATGAAGCAACATGAAATACACTATGCTACATTCTATCCTGATGTTATCGTGCAACAAAGCAAACTCCGTCCCAGCGAGTATCAATCTAGGGTGTCCACTGCCTTGAAGGTTTAAAATTCAAGTGTAAGTTTTGCATCTAGTGATATTACGGTATTCAAATATGTAAAATATGCTTAGTTTTATTTGTTTCCACAGCCACAATATGAAGCTGTGCTTATTACTACGTGATGTTGAACAGGTGGCTTTTTAAATTTTAAATGAGGATTTAATGCAATCTACTCTCTGTACGATGATCTACAAGATATTTTATGCTGATTTTTTCCCATTGCCTCCTAGAACTCTAATTTCATAAAATTCCCATGCTACACATAATAATGGACCAAAAATTTACTTTATTTACAAAAATGGGAATGAAATATCAGCAGATTTTGTATTGTTTATCTTAGCCTCCCCCATGTCTTCCCATAAAAATCTTAAAAATTCTAGAAATGTAAAAGAATGCTAGGGGTGAAAGATTATCCAAATGTTTGAATCATTTTTACATAAGATCAAAAATTATGAAGCAATAGGTATCGTGCAAAACAATAGCGTTCAAAAGATAATTGTTTGATTAACAAGATCCTCCAAGAACCAATCATCCGAAATAAATTGATGTCAATTTTTCCAGAATGTAATCACTAATTCAAGTATGTAAGAACGTAGGTTTTTCACGGCCGGTGTCACAATTATAACTAATATAATTTTCCGGGCTGTTATGCCGTGGTCTGCTGAAGAAAGATTTCCCAGACGTTTCGTCCACAACTGCGGTGGACATCTTCAGTGGCGCGGACGAAGTCTTCTCGGTGAAAGTATCGCAGCGTCTGATGCGTTGGCCGTTGGTGCCGCTCTCTTTATACTGTGGACGCTCTCTGCTGATTGGCCCGCTGGTATGAGGGGGCTGGCGCCGGCTGTGTTGTTGCTCTCTTCTGATTGGCTCGCAGTGTTTTTCGGTATTGTATGACCTTTCTTGTTTTTGATGACTAGATGCCAGTTACTGTTGAGTTTCAAAGCTTCTTCTTTCCTATTGAAATTATTGGGATGTTTATAAATCTCTATTGCTTCGCGTTGTAGCCGGGTATGGTAATGCTTTATGGAGGAAAGAATGTTGGTGTCCTGAAATCTAATAATGTGTTCGCCCTCGGCTTCAATGGCATGTTCGGCGACTGCCGATTTTTCTGTATGGCCCAGGCGGCAGTTTCTTTTGTGTTCGCTAAGTCTGGTGTGTGCGCTCCGCTGTGTGGTACCAATGTACACTGAACCACAGGAACAAGGAATACGGTAAACACCGGCCGATGACAGGGGGTCTCGGGGGTCTTTGGAAGAGCGCAGTAGGCTGTTTAACTGTCTTGTAGGTTTGAATACTGTTTTGACGTTATGACGTTGAAGTATATGTTCAATACGGTCAGTGACATTTCTGAAATATGGCAGAAAGACAATGGACTTGCTTTTGGGTTGGTCCTGAGTAACCGGTCGGGGCTTGGCCGGACGGCAGGCTCTTCTCACCTCTTGGACTGAATAACCATTTGATTGTAGAGCTGTTTCTAGGTGTCGGATTTCTTGTGGAAGTAAGTGTGGTTCACAAATACGGGAAGCACGGTTTGCGAGTGTCTTAATCATAGCACGTTTTTTGTCTAGGATGGTGGTTGGAGTTCTTGTTAAGGTAACGGTCTGTGTGTGTGGGTTTGCGGTAGACAGTATGACCCAGCGTGCCGTCAGCCTTCCTGGTAACGAGTACATCTAGAAAGGCTAGTTGGCCATCCTTTTCTTGTTCCATTGTGAACTGTATACGCTGATTGATGCTATTTAGATGTAACAAAAAATCTTGAAGAGCTTGTTCACCATGGGGCCAGATGACGAAGGTGTCATCCACGTAGCGGAACCAGGCTGTTGGTTTGAGTGGAGCTGAGTTTAATGCCTTTGACTCAAATGCCTCCATGAAGAAATTGGCCACAACAGGGCTAAGGGGGCTGCCCATGGCAACACCGTCTATTTGCTCGTAGAATGACCGGTTCCACTGGAAATAAGTCGTAGTCAGGACATGATGAAAAAGTGTAATGATATCATCAGAGAAGATGGGTTGTAACAGCTTCAGAGTTTCCTGTACTGGAACCATGGTGAATAGAGACACAACGTCAAAACTAATTAGTAAATCCTTCGGTAGCAATTTGAGGTTGCGGAGAATTTGAATGAAATGAGTAGAGTCTTTGATGAGAGAGTCGGACAAGCCGACATGGGGTTGTAGAAGACCGGTTAGGTATTTAGCTATGTCGTATGTGGGAGAACCAATACCACTAACAATGGGTCTGAGCGGAACATCTGGTTTATGAATCTTGGGTAGCCCGTAAAGTCTAGGCGGCTGAGCTCCGGACTTGGTAAGGCGGCGTTTGTCTTCCTTCGAAAGCGAGGAGTTCTTGATCAAAAGATTAGTTTTCCGTAGAATACGGGCTGTCGGATCACGTTTAATCCTATGGTAGGTTGCTGGTTGCAGGAGTTCAGAGATTTTCTGTTGATAGTCTTGTTGGTTAAGAATAACTGTGGCATTACCCTTGTCCGCTGAGCAAACAATGATGTCTCGGTTGGAGTTCAGCTTCTTTAATGCAGTTCTCTCTTGATTGGTTAAATTACTGGTAGGAGGTTTGGCCTTCTCGAGAACCCTGGCAGATTCCCGGCGAATTTCATCAGCTGCAAGCCTTGGCAGCACTCGTATTCCTGCTTCAATGTGAGAAATGATGTCTTCAACTGGCAACGTTGGCGTGACAACAGCGTAGTTACCTCCTTTAGCAAGGAGTGACGTTTCGGCAGGTGACAGCTGGTGATCCGATAAGTTCACTACCGTGCGGCAGTGGTTGAGAGTAGTCGGCGGTTTGATGGAAGCAGTAAGGCCATCAAACTTCTTCTTGTGACGAGTGGTCATGCTGTTGTGATTGTATGTCATAGAGCTGTAGGTGATTCTGTCCGTGTTGTCCCAATCAAAACTGTGTAGTGAGTTACTCACTTGAAGATGTAAGATGAGTAGTTGACTGTTGTTGGCAGAGAGTTGTCGTCTGGTCTGATGGATGCGTTCTCGGAGCAAGGCCCGTTCAGAGCGATTGTAAATGCGGTTGGCGGCAGCGGTGGTGAAATGTCGTTTCTGTCGTAGGAATTTAGGAATAATTCCCGAGTCTCGGCAGCGTAGAAGAAAGGCAAGTGAACACAGCAAAGAAGATTTTTGTTTGCGTAGCACTTCTAGTCGACGGATCAGACGATATGCCTCCTCCCCGTAGAGGCGAGTCATGTAAGAACGTAGGTTTTCACGGCCGGTGTCACAATTATAACTAATATAATTTTCCGGGTTGTTATGCCGTGGTCTGCTGAAGAAAGATTTCCCAGACGTTTCGTCCACAACTGCGGTGGACATCTTCAGTGGCGCGGACGAAGTCTTCTCGGTGAAAGTATCGCAGCGTCTGATGCGTCAGACGCTGCGATACTTTCACCGAGAAGACTTCGTCCGCGCCACTGAAGATGTCCACCGCAGTTGTGGACGAAACGTCTGGGAAATCTTTCTTCAGCAGACCACGGCATAACAGCCCGGAAAATTATATTAGTTATAATTGTGACACCGGCCGTGAAAACCTACTATAGTGACCATAGTAACTCTCTAATCGATAAATGGCAGATATCAGGTTAACTGGGGCAGTAGAATATGTATTGCAACATTTTACTAAATTATTACATTGTACATGATAAATTTCAACAGAGTTAACTTGTACAGAAATGAGCACATCATAGAAGCTTGTAACAGGACGTGGTTAGTGATTAGCTTGCAGCCAGCTCGTGCAAGGAAGTTGACGCATGTCGCTTTGCAGAAACTTTGCTCAACGTTGTGCAATTTCATTAGTAATATATAAGCTTGGGTTTGTACCATTACTGGGCATTGTTATTTTGAAGCCGAGGTGTGAGGAGCCTGTGACAGAGAGTGCCATGATGGGTGTGGCCAATCTTCTTACAATCACTATGTTAGGTGAGTGAGTAGTTTAGCCTAAGATACTGCCAGATAAAGAGAGTTGGGAAACATTTAAGAAACATTTCAGAAACATTTAAGAAACATTTAAAGAAACGTTTAAAAACCATCTAAAGATTAGATATTCGAGAATTGGGAACTTTTAAGTAGAATACAGAGAGGGGGAGTTATTCACGTATATATGTATTATTCTAATACACTTAATTTCTCGTTAACTAAAGGTAACGATTATGTCAAATATTCAAGTATGTTTAATAGTTTAAAGGGAGGTAATATTTCGCGTCGCTAAACCAGGGACAAGCAAAGTCTCGACCATATAGTTAATTTTGTATATTATTGCTTGAAGCTTGTTATACCTCTAAAATCAATTAAGGGCTGATATTATGTCGACTATGCAAGTATTTTATTAATGTTCTTTTATTGCATATTTAAAGTTAAATATATATTTTATTCAAGTGTTACATGTTTGTATTTACTTCTTGAAACCTTTCCTGAATAGAGGACGACCACATTCCCTCTGAACGGAGGGCGCGTTATCGCTCTGAGAGCAGGGGCATTATATTGGTGGCAGCGGTGGGATCAAAAAGAATCCCGGGGGGATTTAAGGTCAAAATTGATCCGGAAAATAGAAATTTGAAAAGTGAAAATTTTAATTTAAGGAGTTAAGTAGACTACAGTTGTTTTAACGTAGATGCGTATCTAACGAACGCACGAACTCATGTTGTGGTTTAATCATGTCTTCTTTTCAGAAAGTGTAGTTTTAAGAAGTGCAAAAGTGGTTGTGTGAAAGAATTAGGTAAATTTGTGTTGTGTGTAAATCTTATTTTTTTTTTGAGAAGTTATTATTACTGACGTCTTCGTATCCACTCTATAAGTCTTAGGATAGTTTACTATGTGGCTAGAGAAAGTAGATACCATAGTAAGGGATTTTGGATGTTACATTGTTGTAGTTGCGTCAATAATTGCAGCTTCGTGTTTGATATATTTCGCCTATCATTGTAGTACTCGGTGTTAGGAGAGGGAAATAGTAAAAATGGCGGCAGAGCAGAAAGTGCGAGAATTAGAGGAAAAAGTTAGCAGATTAACTTTGTTGCAAAAAGATATTAGTATTGCAAATACTATACGTGAGTTTACAGGTGACCCGAAGCAGAGTAAACCAGTGAAGGATTTCTTTGCGAATATAGAGCATTTAGCAGTTGTAGGAAACTGGACTGAAAAAGACCAGGTGAACATAGCAAGAGCAAAATTGGGTGGTATAGCTCTTCAATTTTTCAAGGGAAAAGCTGAATTACAGGCTAGTGATATTTCATGGAAAGATTTTAAGAAAGCTTTTATTGACAGGTTTACAGAAAAATTGCCAGCTCAATATCATTATACAGCTCTACAGGATGCAGTGCAAAAATCAGACGAAAGTGTTGAGGTATTTGCAGATAGATGTAGACAGTTGTGTCAAAAGACAGTAATTCAAGCAGATACTGTAGCTGCTCAGAAAATAATTAACGATGAGGCAGAACGTAGACTTCTTGCAGCCTTTATACATGGACTTAAGGGCGTGGTAGGACAACAGGTTAGATTTCAAATGCCTGAAACTTTAACAGCAGCCATACGAATGGCTACCACAGTAGAAAATGCAGAAAAACAAAGAGGGGGTGGAAACCTTCAGAATAAAAATGGGACAGAAAAGAAAATTTTTTCGGTAGCAAAAGTTTGTTTTCGATGTCAGAAAGTAGGACACATAGCTGCTAATTGCAAGGTTAAACGGGTTGATAGAGATGATAAAGGTATACAATGGTTATTGAGGAATGAACCTAAATATTATAGAACTCACAAGGGTGGATTGTGGACACCAAAGAATGTTAATAGACCAACATGGCCGTCGTCAAACACGAGTAGTCAGAAAACAGGGACAGCACCTATGCAGAAAAGGTGTTATAAATGTAATATGCCAGGGCATATGATGAGGGATTGTAAGTGGAAAGGAAAGAATCCGGGAAACTACAAAGCTGTGCCAAGGAGCGGGGATATGGCGCAGTATTAACTTCAGGACCCGCAGGGGCAGGAATTGCTGCGGAATTGTATGTACAGGTAGTCATACAAAATGAAATTCATCATATGATAGTAGATACAGGAGCTAATGTTTCGGTTATAAACTCGAACATAGTAGAATTTAGTGATCCAGTGATGCCGACGAAGTTAAGTGCTGTAGGAGTTACGGGGGCCCAATTGCAAATAATAGGAGAAATGATAGTAGAAATTACTATAGGTAACACATTGATAAAACATAAGTTTTATATAGCACCAATTGATGTAGGATGTACGGGGATATTAGGGTTGGATATCCTGCGTGAAGTAAAGGCTAAAGTAAATCTCTGCGATGAACTACTACACCTGGGAGGCGAAAGTGTTCCTTTAGTAACTTGTTCATCAATTGCTGTATCAGGAGTGAATAATCTTAGAAAAGGCAAGGGAGTAGCTAACCCTGGGCTTGTCGAACGAATATTCATGTTAAAAGTAATTGATCAAATAGGAGACGCTAATGATATAACTTGGGATGTAGTACTAGCAGAAAACAAGATTCTAGAGCCTTGTAGTGAAAATGTTACACTTGCTCACATAAAGAGTAGAAAGAAAGCACCTCTTCCCGCAGAAGTTTATGTAGAACCGGTTGATGTGACGGTTAATAGAGTATATATGGCCAAGGTGATAACTCGAGTGTTGAGTTATCAAGATATTAATGAGGAAACCGCGAAGAGAGAAAATGTGGATGAAAGTGATAAAGTAGAAATTGAGGTACCTAATTGGCTTAGGCAGGGTCATGAGAGATATGATCGAGATGCTAAGTATGGCATTGTGAGGATATTGAATTTAAGCGCTAATCAAGTTTTGTTAGAAAAAGGAATAAAGATAGGAGAAGCTTCAGAGTATAGTGGAGAGATGAGAAATAACACTTATGGATTTACCATGGTAGATAAAGATGATGTATTATTATGTGTAGCTTGTGCTAAATTTTGTGCTACAGCCTATGCGAAACCTTTACCGTTCGCATATGATGACGATCGTGATCGTGTTCGTGTTTGTGAGAATGTTTATAATGTTGAAGAAAATAGAGTAGATAGAGATCCACATAGTGCGCATAGTGATGTAAGTGAGGTTATTGATAGAGTTCGAGAGATGAACTTAGATGATGCGGTGGTAGGTAGTAGACCTATGGTAATGGCCGAGGATTTCCCATTCGCGCGGGCCGGTGAAAGGCAATTAAATGATGGTGCGAATAGTTTCGGCGAATGGAAGGGACATGCATTCAAAACATGTTCACGGGGCAGAATTCCTATATCTGGAGGAGGTATAGAAGGGGGACGGTCGGCAGATCGAAAAGGGCGGCAGCTTGTTTCCCCATGGGCGGTTAATCACGAGCTTGTGTACGGACCAATGAGAAAAGAGGAGGATGATCCGTTGCCCGAAGTCGTAAGTATTGTTGGTAACAATTCGATCAGATCCGGAATGACGATTGTCGACGTGCTTACGCTGTGACAAGTAGTAACAAAGAAAAAGGGAGGAAGGTAGCTTTAGGTTGCGTAAGACCCCGAGAGCACCAAGGTGAAGATATACCAGAAGCACAGTTCCGAAGGTATCGGATATGCGGCGATGTAAGAGAAATGTCTGCTAGGGCAGGACGTGGAAAAAGTCTTAAATGTGTTATATGTGAGGAAAAGGAATCAATACCTTATCCGGTGGGTCGTGTTAACCTAACTCAGAGAATAGCTGGACATAAGACGGTTAATGAGGCAATGGCCGAGAGAAAGGGATCTGAGAGAAAAAAGGAATATGATGAAGTAATGGCTGTAATAAATGAAAAGGTATCACATTTAGAGGGACAAGATAGGTTGGTGATAAAAAGGGTTATAAGTTATCATGCAACGTTATTCATGAATTCAGCAACAGGTGAATTGCCGTTTACAGATGTAATAGAACATTCCATAGATACAGGAGATGCTCTTCCTATAAGACAGAATCCGTATAGGGTACCATTTGCATACCAAAATGAGTTACGAAATCAGATAAGGGATTTATTAGATAAACGAATCATTGAGCATACAAAGTCAGAATGGGCAAGTCCGTGTTTGTTTGTACCAAAGAAAGCAGTAAATGGTGAGGTTAAATATAGATTGTGTGTGGACTATAGAAAACTAAACGCAGTAACAAGGGTGCCATCGTGGCCAATTCCTGATATAAAAGAAAATTTGTCAATGTTAAGTGGGAATACTTATTTCTCGATTATAGATATAGATTCAGCATATCATGCGATCAAAGTAAAGGATCAAGATAAACCTAAAACAAGTTTTATTTGTCCGGAAGGAAGCTATCAATATAATAGAATGCCATATGGGTTGGTGTCTGCTCCGATGACATGGTCAAAAGCCATAGATTTAATTATGGGAGGATTGAAAGGACTTATATGTTTAATTTACATGGAGGATATTTTGATATTTTCTAAAACCATAGACGAGCATGCTGAAAGACTAGATACAGTATTTAATAGACTCATGGAAGCAGGTCTGAAGCCAGGAATTCAGAAATGTCATTTTGCTCACAAAGAAATTGTGTATGTAGGACATGTAGTCAGTGCAAAAGGTATAAAACCTGATCCGGCTAAAGTAGAAGCAGTTCAAAAGTTTGTAAGGCCAACGACAGTGAAGCAAGTAAGATCGTTTCTAGGAGCTGTAGGATATTATAGATCTTTTATTGAACATTTTGCAGATAAAAGTAAACCGTTAACACAGTTGTTAAAGAAAAATCAGAAATTTGAATGGAAACAAGAGCAGGAAAATTCTTTTCAGAAGTTAATAAAAGCATTGACAACAGAAGTTGTGTTAGCTCATCCAGATTTTTCAAAATCTTTTATATTGTCGTGTGATGCGAGTATGTATGGATTAGGGGTTGTTTTGGCTCAATTACAAGATGGACAAGAAAGACCAATTGGTTATGCAAGTAGATTATTGTCATCACCAGAATTAAATTATACAACAACGGAAAAAGAACTTTTAAGCGTGATATTTGGGGTTAAGAAATTTAGGATTTATTTGATTGGAAGTCATTTCATTATTTATACAGATCATAAAGCGTTAACATGGTTATTAACGACAAAGAATCCTCATTTAAGCGCTAGATTAACGCGTTGGGTTTTGACGCTAAGTGAATATGATTTTGAGGTAAATCATAAGCCAGGGAAAAACCATGTCGTACCAGATATGTTATCTAGGTTACGATGTCTTTTATTAGAAGGGGAGCTAAATAACGCAAGTTCAGTAGAAACATCCTCAGAAGCAGGAATGACTAGAGAGATTATAATAAAAGCACAGAAGAATGACTTGTATTGTAGACAGTTAGTAGACGACATGAAAGCAAAAAGGAATAATATAGTATTTTTGGACAAAGAAGGGTTGCTCTATAGAAAGACTAATGGAGGTGATAAGTTAGTCATACCATGTAACTTTGTAGAACAGATTATTAAATTGCATCATGATACAAAGTTTAGTGCACATCAGGGGGAGAAACGTACCAAAAACCTAATAGAAGCAAGATATTTTTGGCCAACTATTAGAGAAGATGTAAAAGATTATGTTAGGATGTGTGAAACATGTGGACAAAGGAAAATAGTAAGAAAACCATATGCACCTATGGGTATTTCGGAAACAGCAACGAGACCTTTTCAATTAATATCAATTGACATAACGGGACCATTACAGGTTACAACAACAGGGAATAAATACATGTTGACAGTGATAGATCACTTCACTAAGTATCCGGAAGCGATACCGATACCAGAGCAAACAGCAGGAACCGTAGCTAGAGCTTTAGTAACAGAGGTATTATGTAGACATGGCATACCCGAGAAAATCTTATCAGATCAGGGGACTAATTTTCAATCAGCTTTGTTTGAAGAAATATGTAAATTTTTTGGAATAGAAAGGGCTAACAGTAGTCCAATGCATCCTCAATCTAACTCAGTTATTGAAAGATTTCATAGATATTTAAATGATTCATTGTCAATGATGATATCGCAGTATGGAGAAGAATGGGATAGAATGATACCATTTGTTTTGATGGCTTATAGATCAGCACCACATACGGTAACGAAATATAGTCCGTTTTATTTGTTACACGGGAGAGAGATGAAATTACCATCACAATTAGAATTAGAACCAAAAAAGGATAGTGCAAATATGAAAACACCAAAACAGCATGTAGAAAGTTTGAAACAAAGATTAAGGGAAGCTTATAGAGCAGTTCAAAATAATATTGTAAAAGGAAAAGAGAAACAGAAGGAGAATTATGACAAAAAGGCAAAAGTAATTGAATATAACGTAGGAGATTACGTATATTTAGATAATCCATATTTAGGGAAACATAAGTGTAGAAAGTTAGCACCAAAGTATAGTGGACCTTGGGAAGTAATTGAAAAATGTTCTCCATTAACTTATAAATTAAGAATAGGTCAAAAAGAAACTAGAGCAATTCATGCAAATAGGTTAAAATCAGCTCATAAGTCGAGACAGATATCGGGAGATAATGATAACGATGATGAAGGGGAAAATGAGATACCGCAGTCGAATAGAGGTTTTATTGTAGAAGAACATATTCAGGAAACAGACTAAAATGAGGAAGAAGGAGCCGTGGGTTTCGACGATACATTTACAGATGATATCACAGGGGATGATAGTTTATTGGATCCAACATGGAAAGATCCTAGGGTTGAGAGAGAAATTAGACAGAATAGGAATCTAGAAATTCCGTGGAACCTCAGATCGAGAAATAGAGGGATAGATGAGCGAGTGGATGACGAGAACGAAGTACGTCAGGAATAAGAACGAAGTATGTCAGGAATAAGAATAAAATTATGTCAGAATAATGACACAATTAAAAGCCAAATCAAATTAAGATAGAATTTTGGTTACAGGTTATGTATGTGCAAGAGATTCTTTCACTATACCAAATGAGTTGAAGCTGACAAAACTGAATAAAGGGGTAGTATTCGCACACCAGGAAAGACTACTGATGTCAGGAAGTAAATGGACGATAGGGATTGACATATTTGTTCAAAATTATAAAGATGCACTAGAAAGAATAAGGAGAGGAGTAAGTCAGATTCCTCCACATTTTAATCGTAATGTGAAGTTGTTAAATCTTCGAGATCAGGGACTTTACAATTCACAACTTTACAATGAATTTACAATGACCAGATTAGCGGGATTACCAAGATTAACATATCTTATGGAACAGATTGCTGAGGAATTAGAAACGTTAGATCAGTACCTTCCACACCAGATGAATAGAGAAAAGCGAGGGTTGATAGATGTAGGAGGTTCAATTATAAAATTGCTCGTTGGAACGCCAGATAGAGAAGAAATGAATGATGTACATGACACTATTTCTAAATTACAAAATCAAACGAATATAATGACACATGTAGCAGAAGAACAAATCACGTATTTACGTCAGTTAGACGACAGAACGCGTTTGCATATGAAATTACTGGAAAACTTAACGAATAGCATAGATCAAGTAACGAATGAAAAATTTAGAAGTTTTGAAGGGCAATTGAAATTTATAGAATATCAGAGAGAAATGGCAATGATAGCGTTAGAAATACAGCAAAAATTAATGCAGTTACATGAAGGAGTTGATGTACTATTATCAGGAAGATTAAGTGCTACTATCGTTACACCTCAAAATTTATCAAATATTTTGAAATCGGTAGTACAGAAATTACCTACAGGGGTATCTTTGATAGCAGGAGTTGAAATTGAAAATATGTACATGTATTACAGTCTTTGTGATGTTATAGTATACTCAGTACCAGGGATAATTAGAATTTTAATCCAAATTCCATTAAAAGGAGCGGATAGAGCTCTCGATTTATTTCAAGTAATACCATTACCTACTAAAATACAGGGTGTTGGACATGTGGTTATTGACACATCGGTCAAGTTTCTGGCAGTATCTGAAAATAGGCAAAAATATGCTCTACTCACAGAATCCCAACTCAATAGATGTAAAAAGACCATTATATCTATATGTCCAGCAGAATTCGCATTATTTACCAGTACAACTTACACATGTGTTTCATCATTATTCTTTGGCCAAGAGAGGCAAGTTCACAGGCTATGCAGCAAAACACTTGTAGCAGATAATTTTACTTCAATATGGTTCCACACTAAAAGTCAGGAGCGGAGCTATTGGATTTACGCAGTATCGACTCCATTGAAGATGATTAAAGTATGCAGCGCCAGACGACAAGATTCGACGCAGACATTGATACTTCAGGGAACGGGAATTATCGCTGATGATCTTGATTGTTATTATCATTCAGATCAAATGACTCTATTACCAGTTATTACAGGTGAATCTACATGGAACATCAGTGCGACAGCTATTGTTGTACCAGACATCACTTTTATTATCAACGAGGAGGAACGACAGAATATTTCAGCAGAATTACGACAGATAGACTTCAGTTACCAACAGATTGCCGAAATTCGTGAGAATCTACAGGCAGATGACAGAGCTCCAAGAATTCCAATATCTAAATTAATGGCTCAGGTTCAGCTAGCAAAACGGCTGGATTCGAGTAAAAGTAATAAAAATTTCATTGGTTGGATTATTGGTGTTGTAATCTCAGTCTTGATTGCAGCATTGGTGTATAAAAGGAGAACTATTCTTCGAGCTATCCAGAATAAACAACGTCGAGTTCCAGATCCAGTAACGACAGAGACTTCAGGCGAACCAAGAACTTCAGTTCCAGTAACGGAAGCAGTAATCCAGGACTCTACAGACCAGGAAGACCAACAACGAGAACGAGACATTGTTTATAGTCATCACGGTATATTTTGATGCAGTATATCAAGAAAGTGGTAAGTGCTAGTGATAAGTGCTAGTGGTCAAGAAAGAAGAATTTTACATGAAGATTTACATACTTACACAAAGATAAAAAGTTATGTAACAGAATCACACAAATGTCACAAAATTTATAATGTACGCCTTTTGAATATATGTGTGTTATATATATATTTTGGATTTTTATGGTCACATTAAGAAATTTAGGTGAAACAAAGGATTGTTTACCATATGTTTCATTCAAGAAGGGGTGAATATAGTGACCATAGTAACTCTCTAATCGATAAATGGCAGATATCAGGTTAACTGGGGCAGTAGAATATGTATTGCAACATTTTACTAAATTATTACATTGTACATGATAAATTTCAACAGAGTTAACTTGTACAGAAATGAGCACATCATAGAAGCTTGTAACAGGACGTGGTTAGTGATTAGCTTGCAGCCAGCTCGTGCAAGGAAGTTGACGCATGTCGCTTTGCAGAAACTTTGCTCAACGTTGTGCAATTTCATTAGTAATATATAAGCTTGGGTTTGTACCATTACTGGGCATTGTTATTTTGAAGCCGAGGTGTGAGGAGCCTGTGACAGAGAGTGCCATGATGGGTGTGGCCAATCTTCTTACAATCACTATGTTAGGTGAGTGAGTAGTTTAGCCTAAGATACTGCCAGATAAAGAGAGTTGGGAAACATTTAAGAAACATTTCAGAAACATTTAAGAAACATTTAAAGAAACGTTTAAAAACCATCTAAAGATTAGATATTCGAGAATTGGGAACTTTTAAGTAGAATACAGAGAGGGGGAGTTATTCACGTATATATGTATTATTCTAATACACTTAATTTCTCGTTAACTAAAGGTAACGATTATGTCAAATATTCAAGTATGTTTAATAGTTTAAAGGGAGGTAATATTTCGCGTCGCTAAACCAGGGACAAGCAAAGTCTCGACCATATAGTTAATTTTGTATATTATTGCTTGAAGCTTGTTATACCTCTAAAATCAATTAAGGGCTGATATTATGTCGACTATGCAAATATTTTATTAATGTTCTTTTATTGCATATTTAAAGTTAAATATATATTTTATTCAAGTGTTACATGTTTGTATTTACTTCTTGAAACCTTTCCTGAATAGAGGACGACCACATTCCCTCTGAACGGAGGGCGCGTTATCGCTCTGAGAGCAGGGGCATTATACTACGTTCTTACATGACTCGCCTCTACGGGGAGGAGGCATATCGTCTGATCCGTCGACTAGAAGTGCTACGCAAACAAAAATCTTCTTTGCTGTGTTCACTTGCCTTTCTTCTACGCTGCCGAGACTCGGGAATTATTCCTAAATTCCTACGACAGAAACGACATTTCACCACCGCTGCCGCCAACCGCATTTACAATCGCTCTGAACGGGCCTTGCTCCGAGAACGCATCCATCAGACCAGACGACAACTCTCTGCCAACAACAGTCAACTACTCATCTTACATCTTCAAGTGAGTAACTCACTACACAGTTTTGATTGGGACAACACGGACAGAATCACCTACAGCTCTATGACATACAATCACAACAGCATGACCACTCGTCACAAGAAGAAGTTTGATGGCCTTACTGCTTCCATCAAACCGCCGACTACTCTCAACCACTGCCGCACGGTAGTGAACTTATCGGATCACCAGCTGTCACCTGCCGAAACGTCACTCCTTGCTAAAGGAGGTAACTACGCTGTTGTCACGCCAACGTTGCCAGTTGAAGACATCATTTCTCACATTGAAGCAGGAATACGAGTGCTGCCAAGGCTTGCAGCTGATGAAATTCGCCGGGAATCTGTCAGGGTTCTCGAGAAGGCCAAACCTCCTACCAGTAATTTAACCAATCAAGAGAGAACTGCATTAAAGAAGCTGAACTCCAACCGAGACATCATTGTTTGCTCAGCGGACAAGGGTAATGCCACAGTTATTCTTAACCAACAAGACTATCAACAGAAAATCTCTGAACTCCTGCAACCAGCAACCTACCATAGGATTAAACGTGATCCGACAGCCCGTATTCTACGGAAAACTAATCTTTTGATCAAGAACTCCTCGCTTTCGAAGGAAGACAAACGCCGCCTTACCAAGTCCGGAGCTCAGCCGCCTAGACTTTACGGGCTACCCAAGATTCATAAACCAGATGTTCCGCTCAGACCCATTGTTAGTGGTATTGGTTCTCCCACATACGACATAGCTAAATACCTAACCGGTCTTCTACAACCCCATGTCGGCTTGTCCGACTCTCTCATCAAAGACTCTACTCATTTCATTCAAATTCTCCGCAACCTCAAATTGCTACCGAAGGATTTACTAATTAGTTTTGACGTTGTGTCTCTATTCACCATGGTTCCAGTACAGGAAACTCTGAAGTTGTTACAACCCATCTTCTCTGATGATATCATTACACTTTTTCATCATGTCCTGACTACGACTTATTTCCAGTGGAACCGGTCATTCTACGAGCAAATAGACGGTGTTGCCATGGGCAGCCCCCTTAGCCCTGTTGTGGCCAATTTCTTCATGGAGGCATTTGAGTCAAAGGCACTAAACTCAGCTCCACTCAAACCAACAGCCTGGTTCCGCTACGTGGATGACACCTTCGTCATCTGGCCCCATGGTGAACAAGCTCTTCAAGATTTTTTGTTACATCTAAATAGCATCAATCAGCGTATACAGTTCACAATGGAACAAGAAAAGGATGGCCAACTAGCCTTTCTAGATGTACTCGTTACCAGGAAGGCTGACGGCACGCTGGGTCATACTGTCTACCGCAAACCCACACACACAGACCGTTACCTTAACAAGAACTCCAACCACCATCCTAGACAAAAAACGTGCTATGATTAAGACACTCGCAAACCGTGCTTCCCGTATTTGTGAACCACACTTACTTCCACAAGAAATCCGACACCTAGAAACAGCTCTACAATCAAATGGTTATTCAGTCCAAGAGGTGAGAAGAGCCTGCCGTCCGGCCAAGCCCCGACCGGTTACTCAGGACCAACCCAAAAGCAAGTCCATTGTCTTTCTGCCATATTTCAGAAATGTCACTGACCGTATTGAACATATACTTCAACGTCATAACGCCAAAACAGTATTCAAACCTACAAGACAATTAAACAGCCTACTGCGCTCTTCCAAAGACCCCCGAGACCCCCTGTCATCGGCCGGTGTTTACCGTATTCCTTGTTCCTGTGGTTCAGTGTACATTGGTACCACACAGCGGAGCGCAAACACCAGACTTAGCGAACACAAAAGAAACTGCCGCCTGGGCCATACAGAAAAATCGGCAGTCGCCGAACATGCCATTGAAGCCGAGGGCGAACACATTATTAGATTTCAGGACACCAACATTCTTTCCTCCATAAAGCATTACCATACCCGGCTACAACGCGAAGCAATAGAGATTTATAAACATCCCAATAATTTCAATAGGAAAGAAGAAGCTTTGAAACTCAACAGTAACTGGCATCTAGTCATCAAAAACAAGAAAGGTCATACAATACCGAAAAACACTGCGAGCCAATCAGAAGAGAGCAACAACACAGCCGGCGCCAGCCCCCTCATACCAGCGGGCCAATCAGCAGAGAGCGTCCACAGTATAAAGAGAGCGGCACCAACGGCCAACGCATCAGACGCTGCGATACTTTCACCGAGAAGACTTCGTCCGCGCCACTGAAGATGTCCACCGCAGTTGTGGACGAAACGTCTGGGAAATCTTTCTTCAGCAGACCACGGCATAACAGCCCGGAAAATTATACTAATTCAAGTATATTTCCAGTTCAGTAGACACCCTGCAATCACTCGCTGTCCCGCTCAGCTGCCTTTTATGTTCCCTCCAAGTAAATGCTAGTTCACCATGACAAAGTTAAAATACATCTATTATAGCACAAAAACTCACAATTCAACGAAAGCTTTCCTCACTCCGAGGAATGAGAAACAACACCGTCTTGTTTCTGGTCATGGATTGTAGTGGCTAGAGCTGGGAAAATGAAACTGAACGTGTGTCCTGACCACAGATCTAGACTGAGCGTGTCACTTTTAGTTTGTTTATATGCTATTGCTAAAATCCAGGAGAAAGTAAGAAAGAACAACAATTAAGTTTAATGTACCTCACTTGCCTATTGTAGTGATGCAGTTGCTGTGATGCACTGCGTTATCTCTTAGCTAAATAGAGATAAAGCCCTTTAATTAGGAGCAGTTTTCTTTAGGAAAATCATCATTTGGGTTCATATCTTTTCCTACCCAGTGGTTCACCTTCTTTGTTACACAGCTCCTCTCCATATTCTACATCAAGAGCACAGTTTATTTCAGTGCTGCTCTTACATCCCTCTGTGTGAACCCATTCAGCAATAGTTCTTTCAACAGAGTTTAAAGGTGTGCCAAAAAGTGGTTCAGCTCCAGTATGAGCAGATGTTTTCCAGCCAGAATATCTGCTTCCTTAATGTGTAAAATTCCCTTATGTCCAGGCACCCACATAAGATTAACCTTGTTGTGTTTATATGGCACTTCTAGACTAACTTGCAATTCCTAGTTTAATGTACACTACTGATAAAGGTATGAAATTTGGTGCAACTACAGGAATCGGAAATAGTAATGGATCTGCATTTAGAAAATGTTTACTTTATCAAATGTTGGCTGTGCTTGAAGCAGGTGACACAATATCATTGGTCAGCTATAAACAAATGACATCCCAATGTGCAAAACTGACTTTCAACTTTGTTATTGATATGCAGGGAATTGTGAGAGACGAGGGCTGAACACATAGGCAGGATAGAAGAGCTGGTTTCCGCAAACTTAGTAATTTTGCTCACTTAGCATTTCTGCACCAAGGTCACATATACTACTAATGAGGAGAGATGGCCTCTCTCCCAGTCTTTTTATATTTGCAATGCCACTGTTTAAGTTTTCCTTATTTGTTCAACAACGACATGTTACATTAAGGAGCAATGTGATCTATTATATCACTGTATACCATTTACTAGAGGTCACTACTGGTGCTAAACATTTTATTGCAGCGCAGTGAAGGGGGACCATGATTGTGATGAAGTATAGACACACAAATAAGCTCTGGTCATCATAGCACTGTATACCATTTACTAGAGCTCACTAGTGGTGCTATACATTTTGTTGTAGCTCAGTGAAGGGGGACCATGATCATGATGAAGGATAGACACACAGATAAGCTCTGGTCTATCATAGCACTGTATACCATTTACTAGAGGTCACTACTGGTGCTATAGATTTTGTTGTAGCCCAGTGAAGAGGGACCATGATCATGATGAAGGATAGACACACAGATAAGCTCTGGTCTATCATAGCACTGTATACCATTTACTAGAGGTCACTACTGGTGCTATAGATTTTGTTGTAGCCCAGTGAAGAGGGACCATGATCATGATGAAGGATAAACACACAGATAAGCTCTGGTCTATCATAGCACTGTATACCATTTACTAGAGCTCACTAGTGGTGCTATACATTTTGTTGCAGCCCAGTGAAGAGGGATCATGATGAAGGATAAACACACAGATAAGCTCTGGTCTATCATAGCACTGTATACCATTTACTAGAGGTCACTACTGGTGCTATAGATTTTGTTGTAGCCCAGTGAAGAGGGACCATGATCATGATGAAGGATAGACACACAGATAAGCTCTGGTCTATCATAGCACTGTATACCATTTACTAGAGGTCACTACTGGTGCTATAGATTTTGTTGTAGCCCAGTGAAGAGGGACCATGATCATGATGAAGGATAAACACACAGATAAGCTCTGGTCTATCATAGCACTGTATACCATTTACTAGAGCTCACTAGTGGTGCTATACATTTTGTTGCAGCCCAGTGAAGAGGGATCATGATGAAGGATAAACACACAGATAAGCTCTGGTCTATCATAGCACTGTATACCATTTACTAGAGGTCACTACTGGTGCTATAGATTTTGTTGTAGCTCAGTGAAGGGGGACCATGATCATGATGAAGGATAGACACACAGATAAGCTCTGGTCTATCATAGCACTGTATACCATTTACTAGAGATCACTAGTAGTGATATGCATTTTGTTGCAGCCCAGTGAAGGGGATCATGATGAAGGATAGACACACAGATAAGCTCTGGTCTATCATATCACTGTATACAATTTACTAGAGGTCACTACTGGTGCTACACATTTTATTGCAGCCCAGTGAAGGGGGACCATGATCATTATGAAGGATACACACACAGATAAGCTCTGGTCTGCCATAGTACTGTATACTATTCATTCTGTAATCTTAGATTACAATAATAGAGTTTAATGCTCTGTCATCTCATGGTGAAAATCTGCAACAATTTTAATGTGTCAACAAAGCTGTAAAAACTTCTCCTTTGCCATAAAGTCATAGAAAGTTCTCTGCTTCCCGTACATTTTGCAGTCAAACTGTAAAAGTTGGCAAGTATGTAAATCTATGAGATTTCCCAATATTGTGTTTTAATTTAAAATAAAAACTGTAGTTATGTCCTTCAGTCAAATTGCAAATAATTAAAAATACCTTTAACACATTTAAGACTTTATAAGGTAGATGAAAAGTTGGATATCCAATATGTAACTGAACTGCTAAGTCTTTCATGACAAGCAAGAGCACAAACCATTACAAAACTATTTTAAATAGGAGTTTAATAGCATGTTAACAACATTTCAGCCACTGCCCCATAATGATGCAATGTGCTTGTAATATATATGTAGAACAAATACCACAAGTTTGTATGTATCTCTCAAGGCTGGTTCACAATACCCTGGGAACAACAACAGACTGTATCAATAGCAAAGTCAGAAGTGATTTGGGAGGTCATTTGTTTATAATTAAGCAATAATATTTTTTGCCGTGTTTCCAATTCAGGCATCATAATGCAGGTTAACCAACATCAAAATCTGATAGAGAAAACATTTTGTAAATGCATATCCATTACTACAGGGATATCCTATGAACTATAAACCAGCTGGCTTGTAGTGGTGGTGCAGATTACCATCTGTGGCTATCATAGAATGGTGCTGATGCAAGTATACAACAATTTCCTTAACTATGTTTAAAGACTTTACTTAACAACTTTATGAGAGGAGGTGCTGAAACTGTCCACATGGCAAAATGCTGGCAATTTCTAGGTGGATATTTTATTTTAATTTACCCCAGAGTTGCAGGGGTTACCGAGGAAGCCGCAAATCTCTACTAGAATGCTGTCCTCCTCAAAGACATCAAAATGTTGGCTCTGGTAGAGACTTGTTGAAAAAGGGCACTTTCTGTTAATACTAAAAAAAAAGGGGCCAAAACTGTATATACGCATGTCGGGGCATCAACTGTGACTCGAAAAAATGGACCCTATAATTTGTTCTCCGCTCATGACACACCATATACCAAGTTCTTCATAAACAATATTAGATTTGTCAGAGCTCCAATAACGACTATTTTGTGTACACACATATCCATGAAGGTGGCACCAAGCCTCGTACAAGAAAAATAATAAATATGGGTTTAGTTTGCCATTGACTCCATGTACATGCTCACCTAAGTATGTGCCACAGTTATTTTTTATGGTTTTAACCTTAATATAGTAGCTCTTTGCACCAAGCCTATCATGAAAGATACCTAAGCAATTTCTGGGGAGAAGCCACCAAGCAATGTGTAATGTTTCTTCAATAAGAACCCTATACAGTCTGAACACCATCTGTTGCCTGAAATTTATTATACAAGTCATGACCTGGAACGAACCTTTAGACCAGGGAATCATTCTGCACTACAGTCAACACATACCATAATTATTGTGACTAAATAATAAATAACTCGTAACAACTCAACTACACTGACTACTGGTTCTAGTTCACTGGGTTGTACTTACACTAGAGTTGCATATAAACAAACTACAGCCAACACTCAATTAATCTGACGCAAATTTGCTACAATTTCTACAGAGAGCTCTAATGGTTATAACCACAGTAAAGACTCTAATAGCTGTCCTCCGGAACAAGAACAAGAAAGTTAAAATTTGACCAAGTTCTTCTTGTGAATGCTGACACTATAATGCATGTATTATAACTTTTATCATTCTCAGTTATTATCAATCAGGTTTTAACATCGCTTTGGAAATATTCAGCTGCATTCTTGGTTTGAAGAATTTTTATCTGAGTTGCTTCATTTTGTAAATATTTTGACTATATTTGAAATGAGCCAATGAATTTTCCTTGAACCACATTTATACAAAATCTCATGTCTGAGCTTGCAGTGCTTAGTGACTTGCTTCATATATACTGACCAAAACATGGACAAAGCAATGCTGATAATATTCTGCAGCAAGATACACAAAACTTTCTATTTCCAGTTATTAACTAAACTGAAAGTAATAAATTGAAAGAAACCAACAATTTCTGTTGTAGTTGTGAAGACCAAGTTGTTAGTACCTTAGACTACTCGGCCCAGAACTATCACTTTCAAGACAAACCGGGTGAGATGCTGCCATTATCGTGATTTAAATGCTTTAAAGTGTGAGTAGAGCAAACATTGCTATGAGTGCTGCGGAAGTGAGACAGTGAGCCCTGGGAACATAATGCTGCAATAAAACCTCTCAACTCCAGGTTCATGGAATATTTTACTTATTGTCCTATTTCATTTACACAAGATATTAAAATATGACATTGCATTAAACAGAAGAACTAGAATTTCTCTCTTTAATGTATGATTTTGTTTTAAGTTCTGATGCTAATGACCATTACATTTATTTTCTACACAAGACTTGGTAAATTAAAACAAAAAAAAATGTTACTTTTATTTTCTTTGCACTTTTTAAAATGAATTCTTCCACATAAATTTATACTTGCAGAACATTTGGCTTAAAGTATTATCACACATTGTTATTAGGATTTTAACCTTCACATTTGCTCTATTACATTGTCTAAAAAGATTATCAAGTTTGAAATTAAATGTTTAGAATAACACACGTTAATTCAAAAAGAAGAGCAGATATTAATTTATAATGCATGACAATAGATAGGTACACACACGATACATACAGGAAAGCTGCCACCTATTAGTGCCTACAGCAGCACTGTGGTTACACCTAAAAGAAGTTTTGTGCATTTCATTATAAGCTCAACAAAGAGTTGCCTCGTCACAAACAGATTTATGGTTGCATCGTCCTCATGTAACATATGGTACACATGTTGAATGCACAAAATATAACTTTGAACTTTCCTCTGTCCAGTGATGCGTCACATTCGTTAGAAATAAATATTTAAACTCTGCTCCTTCTTTTTGAATAACCCTGTACCCTGATAACATTGTAAGCAAAGCTATAGCAAGTATATGGTTTCACCCAAAAATTTGATTCCCAGAATTCCCAAAAAATATACTTTTGGAGCTTCCCTCAATTCAAAAAAAAAAAAAAAAAAAAAAAAAAATTAAAAATATCTCCACATGACTTTCTCTACCCTCTATTGTTTATTAGAGGGTACACAACTTATTCTTATGAAAATTTATTTCCCCATGTACTTCATTTTAATAGAGATAAACCTTTCTAGAAATAGCTACATTTGATACAAAGGGAATAGTAAAATGTACATTAAAGTTATACCAGAGCATAAAAAGGATATAAACTGGATTACAATAATCATCGTCCTATTACTATTATTCAAGCCTTGTCTAAAATATTTGAAATTTTAATTAATGACCAAAACCTTATACTTTGAAAGCATTAATTTATTTTCAAACAATCCGTTTGACTTTAGGAAGATACATAGTACTGTTGATGCTATAAAGTCCTCTGTTAAACTATGCATTGAATGACTTGAAACTAAAAAAAGTTGTTTTTAATAAGTTTCATGATTTAACCAAAGCTTTTGATACAATGCTTTATTTCAAAAACTTATCTTTTATGGTGCCAATGACAATTTTATAAATTTGTTTCAATCTTATTTTTCTAATAGACACCAAGCAATGTTTTACAATGGTAATATATGTCATTACAAATTAGTTAGATACGACATTCTGCAGGGATCTGTCCTTGGACCATTATCTTCATGCTATTACTCATAATGATTGTTCTATGCTAAGGATCCGGGACAACTAATGAGTGAATTAAAGTAGGGATGTTGTACGATCCAGAGGTACAACACACTTGTGTGTCTCATTGTCCTGCTTCATTTTCCACCAGCACTAAACTGTACTGTGTTTATGGAACACTATAGTAAGGTTGCACATACTGAGTGAGGCAACTTGCATTTGGGAGGTCCCCGGTTCGATTCCTAATGACCCATGGGTTTTATTCGGGGATTTTCTCAGGTGAATGCTGGAGCGATTCCTCTCAGGCCTCAAATTTCCTGTCCCTCCATATTGTTCCATAAATCATTTCCTTCACCCCATTAAGTCTATTCGGCGACAGTGTTTTGATGCTGCAAGGCAGCAAAAAAGGATGCTCTCTGTAAAAGTTTCTCCATCCCTCAGCTGGGTGCGTTAGACCCTCTATGTGGGACAGGGACCCTGGTCTGCCTATCCAAGTGTCGGAGAATCTCAATCTGGAAACAGCCCTATCAGTGCTCCTGGTGTCTGCCGTTACCTAGGGATGGATGTCCCTTCACTGGATCAGTGGCGGGCGAGTTACTAACTTGTCTGCTTTAACAGTTTTCCATAGCAATGGCATGTTATTGAATACCTATCTAAATGAAACTAGTGAATTAAGGTAATGAAAATATTCTAAAACTGAAACATAATAAAATGAGTATTTAACAGGATAATTTGGAAATTCTGTAAGTTTTAGATACATATTTGGAATCTACATGTGGCTACTAAAATTAGCAAATTACTATTTTAAACGAGTCTATTGAAAAACTAGCTCCTCAATCTAGAATCTGTAATATGCTTTATCATTCCTGTGTAGACAGGCTATTAATTTTACAGAAAAGGTGTAATTGATTGATTTGTGGAGCTCAAGCATAACCACTACGTGTCAATAAATGTTCTTGAGTTGATTATTACAGCACCAACTGTTACAGAAACAGGAGATAAAACTAACATTGTCTTCAATACATACTCCTCCCTGCTTGTTGACATCACAACCTCTTCTACACTTGCTGTTACAGAAACAGGAGATAAAACTAACATTGTCTTCAATACATACTCCTCCCTGCTTGTTGACATCACAACCTCTTCTACACTTGCTGTTACAGAAACTAACATTGTCTTCAATACATACTCCTCCCTGCTTGTTGACATCACAACCTCTTTTACACTTGCTGTTACAGAAACAGGAGATAAAACTAACATTGTCTTCAATACATACTCCTCCCTGCTTGTTGACATCACAACCTCTTTTACACTTGCTGTTACAGAAACTAACATTGTCTTCAATACATACTCCTCCCTGCTTGTTGACATCACAACCTCTTTTACACTTGCTGTTACAGAAACAGGAGATAAAACTAACATTGTCTTCAATACATACTCCTCCCTGCTTGTTGACATTGCAACCTCTTTTACACTTGCTGTTACAGAAACAGGAGATAAAACTAACATTGTCTTCAATACATACTCCTCCCTGCTTGTTGACATCACAACCTCTTTTACACTTGCTGTTACAGAAACAGGAGATAAAACTAACATTGTCTTCAATACATACTCCTCCCTGCTTGTTGACATCACAACCTCTTCTACACTTGCTGTTACAGAAACTAACATTGTCTTCAATACATACTCCTCCCTGCTTGTTGACATCACAACCTCTTTTACACTTGCTGTTACAGAAACAGGAGATAAAACTAACATTGTCTTCAATACATACTCCTCCCTGCTTGTTGACATCACAACCTCTTCTACACTTACTGTTACAGAAACAGGAGATAAAACTAACATTGTCTTCAATACATACTCCTCCCTGCTTGTTGACATCACAACCTCTTTTACACTTGCTGTTACAGAAACAGGAGATAAAACTAACATTGTCTTCAATACATACTCCTCCCTGCTTGTTGACATCACAACCTCTATTACACTTGCTGTTACAGAAACAGGAGATAAAACTAACATTGTCTTCAATACATACTCCTCCCTGCTTGTTGACATCACAACCTCTTTTACACTTGCTGTTACAGAAACAGGAGATAAAACTAACATTGTCTTCAATACATACTCCTCCCTGCTTGTTGACATCACAACCTCTTTTACACTTGCTGTTACAGAAACAGGAGATAAAACTAACATCGTCTTCAATACATACTCCTCCCTGCTTGTTGACATCACAACCTCTTCTACACTTGCTGTTACAGAAACTAACATTGTCTTCAATACATACTCCTCCCTGCTTGTTGACATCACAACCTCTACTACACTTGCTGTTACAGAAACTAACATTGTCTTCAATACATACTCCTCCCTGCTTGTTGACATCACAACCTCTTCTACACTTGCTGTTACAGAAACTAACATTGTCTTCAATACATACTCCTCCCTGCTTGTTGACATCACAACCTCTTCTACACTTGCTGTTACAGAAACTAACATTGTCTTCAATACATACTCCTCCCTGCTTGTTGACATCACAACCTCTTCTACACTTGCTGTTACAGAAACTAACATTGTCTTCAATACATACTCCTCCCTGCTTGTTGACATCACAACCTCTTCTACACTTGCTGTTACAGAAACTAACATTGTCTTCAATACATACTCCTCCCTGCTTGTTGACATCACCACCTCTACTACACTTGCTGTTACAGAAACTAACATTGTCTTCAATACATACTCCTCCCTGCTTGTTGACATCACAACCTCTTCTACACTTGCTGTTACAGAAACTAACATTGTCTTCAATACATACTCCTCCCTGCTTGTTGACATCACAACCTCTTTTACACTTGCTGTTACAGAAACAGGAGATAAAACTAACATCGTCTTCAATACATACTCCTCCCTGCTTGTTGACATCACAACCTCTTCGACACTTGCTGTTACAGAAACTAACATTGTCTTCAATACATACTCCTCCCTGCTTGTTGACATCACAACCTCTACTACACTTGCTGTTACAGAAACTAACATTGTCTTCAATACATACTCCTCCCTGCTTGTTGACATCACAACCTCTTCTACACTTGCTGTTACAGAAACTAACATTGTCTTCAATACATACTCCTCCCTGCTTGTTGACATCGCAACCTCTTCTACACTTGCTGTTACAGAAACTAACATTGTCTTCAATACATACTCCTCCCTGCTTGTTGACATCGCAACCTCTTCTACACTTGCTGTTATAGAAACTAACATTGTCTTAAATACATACTCCTCCCTGCTTGTTGACATCGCAACCTCTTCTACACTTGCTGTTACAGAAACTAACATTGTCTTCAATACATACTCCTCCCTGCTTGTTGACATCACAACCTCTTTTACACTTGCTGTTACAGAAACAGGAGATAAAACTAACATCGTCTTCAATACATACTCCTCCCTGCTTGTTGACATCACAACCTCTTCTACACTTGCTGTTACAGAAACTAACATTGTCTTCAATACATACTCCTCCCTGCTTGTTGACATCACAACCTCTACTACACTTGCTGTTACAGAAACTAACATTGTCTTCAATACATACTCCTCCCTGCTTGTTGACATCACAACCTCTTCTACACTTGCTGTTACAGAAACTAACATTGTCTTCAATACATACTCCTCCCTGCTTGTTGACATCGCAACCTCTTCTACACTTGCTGTTACAGAAACTAACATTGTCTTCAATACATACTCCTCCCTGCTTGTTGACATCGCAACCTCTTCTACACTTGCTGTTATAGAAACTAACATTGTCTTCAATACATACTCCTCCCTGCTTGTTGACATCGCAACCTCTTCTACACTTGCTGTTACAGAAACTAACATTGTCTTCAATACATACTCCTCCCTGCTTGTTGACATCACAGCCTCTTCTACACTTGCTGTTACAGAAACTAACATTGTCTTCAATACATAGTCCTCCCTGCTTGTTGACATCACAACCTCTTCTACACTTGCTGTTACAGAAACTAACATTGTCTTCAATACATACTCCTCCCTGCTTGTTGACATTGCAACCTCTTCTACACTGGCTGTTATAGAAACAGGGGATAAAACTAACATTGTCTTCAATACATACTCCTCCCTGCTTGTTGACATTGCAACCTCTTCTACACTTGCTGTTACAGAAACAGGGGATAAAACTAACATTGTCTTCAATACATACTCCTCCCTGCTTGTTGACATCACAACCTCTTCTACACTTGCTGTTACAGAAACAGGGGATAAAACTAACATTGTCTTCAATACATACTCCTCCCTGCTTGTTGACATCACAACCTCTTCTACACTTGCTGTTACAGAAACTAACATTGTCTTCAATACATACTCCTCCCTGCTTGTTGACATTGCAACCTCTTCTACACTTGCTGTTACAGAAACTAACATTGTCTTCAATACATACTCCTCCCTGCTTGTTGACATTGCAACCTCTTCTACACTTGCTGTTACAGAAACAGGGGATAAAACTAACATTGTCTTCAATACATACTCCTCCCTGCTTGTTGACATTGCAACTTCTTCTACACTTGCTGTTACAGAAACAGGGAATAAAACTTACATTGTCTTCAATACATACTCCTCCCTGCTTGTTGACATCACAACCTCTTTTACACTTGCTGTTACAGAAACAGGGGATAAAACTTACATTGTCTTCAATACATACTCCTCCCTGCTTGTTGACATCACAACCTCTTTTACACTTGCTGTTACAGAAACAGGGGATAAAACTTACATTGTCTTCAATACATACTCCTCCCTGCTTGTTGACATCACAACCTCTTCTACACTTGCTGTTACAGAAACTAACATTGTCTTCAATACATACTCCTCCCTGCTTGTTGACATCACAATCTCTTCCACACTTGCTGTTACAGAAACTAACATTGTCTTCAATACATACTCCTCCCTGCTTGTTGACATCGCAACCTCTTCTACACTTGCTGTTACAGAAACAGGGGATAAAACTAACATTGTCTTCAATACATACTCCTCCCTGCTTGTTGACATTGCAACCTCTTCTACACTTGCTGCTAAAGAAACTAACATTGTCTTCAATACATACGCCTCCCTGCTTGTTGACATCGCAACCTCTTCTACACTTGCTGTTATAGAAACCAACATTGTCTTCAATACATACTCCTCCCTGCTTGTTGACATCACAACCTCTTTTACACTTGCTGTTACAGAAACTGGAGATAAAACTAACATTGTCTTCAATACATACTCCTCCCTGCTTGTTGACATCACAACCTCTTTTACACTTGCTGTTACAGAAACAGGAGATAAAACTAACATTGTCTTCAATACATACTCCTCCCTGCTTGTTGACATCACAACCTCTTCTACACTTGCTGTTACAGAAACTAACATTGTCTTCAATACATACTCCTCCCTGCTTGTTGACATCACAACCTCTTTTACACTTGCTGTTACAGAAACAGGAGATAAAACTAACATTGTCTTCAATACATACTCCTCCCTGCTTGTTGACATCACAACCTCTTCTACACTTACTGTTACAGAAACAGGAGATAAAACTAACATTGTCTTCAATACATACTCCTCCCTGCTTGTTGACATCACAACCTCTTTTACACTTGCTGTTACAGAAACAGGAGATAAAACTAACATTGTCTTCAATACATACTCCTCCCTGCTTGTTGACATCACAACCTCTATTACACTTGCTGTTACAGAAACAGGAGATAAAACTAACATTGTCTTCAATACATACTCCTCCCTGCTTGTTGACATCACAACCTCTTTTACACTTGCTGTTACAGAAACAGGAGATAAAACTAACATTGTCTTCAATACATACTCCTCCCTGCTTGTTGACATCACAACCTCTTTTACACTTGCTGTTACAGAAACAGGAGATAAAACTAACATCGTCTTCAATACATACTCCTCCCTGCTTGTTGACATCACAACCTCTTCTACACTTGCTGTTACAGAAACTAACATTGTCTTCAATACATACTCCTCCCTGCTTGTTGACATCACAACCTCTACTACACTTGCTGTTACAGAAACTAACATTGTCTTCAATACATACTCCTCCCTGCTTGTTGACATCACAACCTCTTCTACACTTGCTGTTACAGAAACTAACATTGTCTTCAATACATACTCCTCCCTGCTTGTTGACATCACAACCTCTTCTACACTTGCTGTTACAGAAACTAACATTGTCTTCAATACATACTCCTCCCTGCTTGTTGACATCACAACCTCTTCTACACTTGCTGTTACAGAAACTAACATTGTCTTCAATACATACTCCTCCCTGCTTGTTGACATCACAACCTCTTCTACACTTGCTGTTACAGAAACTAACATTGTCTTCAATACATACTCCTCCCTGCTTGTTGACATCACAACCTCTACTACACTTGCTGTTACAGAAACTAACATTGTCTTCAATACATACTCCTCCCTGCTTGTTGACATCACAACCTCTTCTACACTTGCTGTTACAGAAACTAACATTGTCTTCAATACATACTCCTCCCTGCTTGTTGACATCACAACCTCTTTTACACTTGCTGTTACAGAAACAGGAGATAAAACTAACTTCGTCTTCAATACATACTCCTCCCTGCTTGTTGACATCACAACCTCTTCTACACTTGCTGTTACAGAAACTAACATTGTCTTCAATACATACTCCTCCCTGCTTGTTGACATCACAACCTCTTTTACACTTGCTGTTACAGAAACAGGAGATAAAACTAACATCGTCTTCAATACATACTCCTCCCTGCTTGTTGACATCACAACCTCTTCTACACTTGCTGTTACAGAAACTAACATTGTCTTCAATACATACTCCTCCCTGCTTGTTGACATCACAACCTCTACTACACTTGCTGTTACAGAAACTAACATTGTCTTCAATACATACTCCTCCCTGCTTGTTGACATCACAACCTCTTCTACACTTGCTGTTACAGAAACTAACATTGTCTTCAATACATACTCCTCCCTGCTTGTTGACATCGCAACCTCTTCTACACTTGCTGTTACAGAAACTAACATTGTCTTCAATACATACTCCTCCCTGCTTGTTGACATCGCAACCTCTTCTACACTTGCTGTTATAGAAACTAACATTGTCTTCAATACATACTCCTCCCTGCTTGTTGACATCGCAACCTCTTCTACACTTGCTGTTACAGAAACTAACATTGTCTTCAATACATACTCCTCCCTGCTTGTTGACATCACAGCCTCTTCTACACTTGCTGTTACAGAAACTAACATTGTCTTCAATACATAGTCCTCCCTGCTTGTTGACATCACAACCTCTTCTACACTTGCTGTTACAGAAACTAACATTGTCTTCAATACATACTCCTCCCTGCTTGTTGACATTGCAACCTCTTCTACACTGGCTGTTATAGAAACAGGGGATAAAACTAACATTGTCTTCAATACATACTCCTCCCTGCTTGTTGACATTGCAACCTCTTCTACACTTGCTGTTACAGAAACAGGGGATAAAACTAACATTGTCTTCAATACATACTCCTCCCTGCTTGTTGACATCACAACCTCTTCTACACTTGCTGTTACAGAAACAGGGGATAAAACTAACATTGTCTTCAATACATACTCCTCCCTGCTTGTTGACATCACAACCTCTTCTACACTTGCTGTTACAGAAACTAACATTGTCTTCAATACATACTCCTCCCTGCTTGTTGACATTGCAACCTCTTCTACACTTGCTGTTACAGAAACTAACATTGTCTTCAATACATACTCCTCCCTGCTTGTTGACATTGCAACCTCTTCTACACTTGCTGTTACAGAAACAGGGGATAAAACTAACATTGTCTTCAATACATACTCCTCCCTGCTTGTTGACATTGCAACTTCTTCTACACTTGCTGTTACAGAAACAGGGAATAAAACTTACATTGTCTTCAATACATACTCCTCCCTGCTTGTTGACATCACAACCTCTTTTACACTTGCTGTTACAGAAACAGGGGATAAAACTTACATTGTCTTCAATACATACTCCTCCCTGCTTGTTGACATCACAACCTCTTTTACACTTGCTGTTACAGAAACAGGGGATAAAACTTACATTGTCTTCAATACATACTCCTCCCTGCTTGTTGACATCACAACCTCTTCTACACTTGCTGTTACAGAAACTAACATTGTCTTCAATACATACTCCTCCCTGCTTGTTGACATCACAATCTCTTCCACACTTGCTGTTACAGAAACTAACATTGTCTTCAATACATACTCCTCCCTGCTTGTTGACATCGCAACCTCTTCTACACTTGCTGTTACAGAAACAGGGGATAAAACTAACATTGTCTTCAATACATACTCCTCCCTGCTTGTTGACATTGCAACCTCTTCTACACTTGCTGCTACAGAAACTAACATTGTCTTCAATACATACGCCTCCCTGCTTGTTGACATCGCAACCTCTTCTACACTTGCTGTTATAGAAACCAACATTGTCTTCAATACATACTCCTCCCCGCTTGTTGACATCACAACCTCTTTTACACTTGCTGTTACAGAAACAGGAGATAAAACTAACATTGTCTTCAATACATACTCCTCCCTGCTTGTTGACATCACAACCTCTTTTACACTTGCTGTTACAGAAACAGGAGATAAAACTAACATTGTCTTCAATACATACTCCTCCCTGCTTGTTGACATCACAACCTCTTCTACACTTGCTGTTACAGAAACTAACATTGTCTTCAATACATACTCCTCCCTGCTTGTTGACATCACAACCTCTACTACACTTGCTGTTACAGAAACTAACATTGTCTTCAATACATACTCCTCCCTGCTTGTTGACATCACAACCTCTTCTACACTTGCTGTTACAGAAACTAACATTGTCTTCAATACATACTCCTCCCTGCTTGTTGACATCACAACCTCTTCTACACTTGCTGTTACAGAAACTAACATAGTCTTCAATACATACTCCTCCCTGCTTGTTGACATCGCAACCTCTTCTACACTTGCTGTTACAGAAACCAACATTGTCTTCAATACACACTCCTCCCTGCTTGTTGACATCCCAACCTCTTCTACACTTGCTGTTATAGAAACTAACATTGTCTTCAATACATACTCCTCCCTGCTTGTTGACATCGTAACCTCTTCTACACTTGCTGTTACAGAAACTAACATTGTCTTCAATACATACTCCTCCCTGCTTGTTGACATCACAACCTCTTCTACACTTGCTGTTACAGAAACTAACATTGTCTTCAATACATAGTCCTCCCTGCTTGTTGACATCACAACCTCTTCTACACTTGCTGTTACAGAAACTAACATTGTCTTCAATACATACTCCTCCCTGCTTGTTGACATTGCAACCTCTTCTACACTTGCTGTTATAGAAACAGGGGATACAACTAACATTGTCTTCAATACATACTCCTCCCTGCTTGTTGACATTGCAACCTCTTCTACACTTGCTGTTACAGAAACAGGGGATAAAACTAACATTGTCTTCAATACATACTCCTCCCTGCTTGTTGACATCACAACCTCTTCTACACTTGCTGTTACAGAAACAGGGGATAAAACTAACATTGTCTTCAATACATACTCCTCCCTGCTTGTTGACATCACAACCTCTTCTACACTTGCTGTTACAGAAACTAACATTGTCTTCAATACATACTCCTCCCTGCTTGTTGACATTGCAACCTCTTCTACACTTGCTGTTACAGAAACAGGGGATAAAACTAACATTGTCTTCAATACATACTCCTCCCTGCTTGTTGACATTGCAACCTCTTCTACACTTGCTGTTACAGAAACAGGGGATAAAACTAACATTGTCTTCAATACATACTCCTCCCTGCTTGTTGACATCACAACTTCTTTTACACTTGCTGTTACAGAAACAGGAGATAAAACTAACATTGTCTTCAATACATACTCCTCCCTGCTTGTTGACATTGCAACCTCTTTTACACTTGCTGTTACAGAAACAGGAGATAAAACTAACATTGTCTTCAATACATACTCCTCCCTGCTTGTTGACATTGCAACCTCTTTTACACTTGCTGTTACAGAAACAGGAGATAAAACTAACATTGTCTTCAATACATACTCCTCCCTGCTTGTTGACATCACAACCTCTTTTACACTTGCTGTTACAGAAACAGGAGATAAAACTAACATTGTCTTCAATACATACTCCTCCCTGCTTGTTGACATCACAACCTCTTCTACACTTGCTGTTACAGAAACAGGAGATAAAACTAACATTGTCTTCAATACATACTCCTCCCTGCTTGTTGACATCACAACCTCTATTACACTTGCTGTTACAGAAACAGGAGATAAAACTAACATTGTCTTCAATACATACTCCTCCCTGCTTGTTGACATCACAACCTCTTTTACACTTGCTGTTACAGAAACTAATATTTTCTTCAATACATACTCCTCCCTGCTTGTTGACATCACAACCTCTTTTACACTTGCTGTTACAGAAACAGGAGATAAAACTAACATTGTCTTCAATACATACTCCTCCCTGCTTGTTGACATCACAACCTCTTCTACACTTGCTGTTACAGAAACTAACATTGTCTTCAATACATACTCCTCCCTGCTTGTTGACATCACAACCTCTACTACACTTGCTGTTACAGAAACTAACATTGTCTTCAATACATACTCCTCCCTGCTTGTTGACATCACAACCTCTTCTACACTTGCTGTTACAGAAACTAACATTGTCTTCAGTACATACTCCTCCCTGCTTGTTGACATCACAACCTCTTCTACACTTGCTGTTACAGAAACTAACATTGTCTTCAATACATACTCCTCCCTGCTTGTTGACATCACAACCTCTTCTACACTTGCTGTTACAGAAACTAACATTGTCTTCAATACATACTCCTCCCTGCTTGTTGACATCACAACCTCTTCTACACTTGCTGTTACAGAAACTAACATTGTCTTCAATACATACTCCTCCCTGCTTGTTGACATCACAACCTCTTCTACACTTGCTGTTACAGAAACTAACATTGTCTTCAATACATACTCCTCCCTGCTTGTTGACATCACAACCTCTTCTACACTTGCTGTTACAGAAACTAACATTGTCTTCAATACATACTCCTCCCTGCTTGTTGACATCACAACCTCTTCTACACTTGCTGTTACAGAAACAAACATTGTCTTCAATACATACTCCTCCCTGCTTGTTGACATCACAACCTCTTTTACACTTGCTGTTACAGAAACAGGAGATAAAACTAACATCGTCTTCAATACATACTCCTCCCTGCTTGTTGACATCACAACCTCTTCTACACTTGCTGTTACAGAAACTAACATTGTCTTCAATACATACTCCTCCCTGCTTGTTGACATCACAACCTCTACTACACTTGCTGTTACAGAAACTAACATTGTCTTCAATACATACTCCTCCCTGCTTGTTGACATCACAACCTCTTCTACACTTGCTGTTACAGAAACTAACATTGTCTTCAATACATACTCCTCCCTGCTTGTTGACATCGCAACCTCTTCTACACTTGCTGTTACAGAAACTAACATTGTCTTCAATACATACTCCTCCCTGCTTGTTGACATCGCAACCTCTTCTACACTTGCTGTTATAGAAACTAACATTGTCTTCAATACATACTCCTCCCTGCTTGTTGACATCGCAACCTCTTCTACACTTGCTGTTACAGAAACTAACATTGTCTTCAATACATACTCCTCCCTGCTTGTTGACATCACAACCTCTTCTACACTTGCTGTTACAGAAACTAACATTGTCTTCAATACATAGTCCTCCCTGCTTGTTGACATCACAACCTCTTCTACACTTGCTGTTACAGAAACTAACATTGTCTTCAATACATACTCCTCCCTGCTTGTTGACATCACAACCTCTTCTACACTTGCTGTTACAGAAACTAACATTGTCTTCAATACATACTCCTCCCTGCTTGTTGACATCACAACCTCTTTTACACTTGCTGTTACAGAAACAGGAGATAAAACTAACATCGTCTTCAATACATACTCCTCCCTGCTTGTTGACATCACAACCTCTTCTACACTTGCTGTTACAGAAACTAACATTGTCTTCAATACATACTCCTCCCTGCTTGTTGACATCACAACCTCTACTACACTTGCTGTTACAGAAACTAACATTGTCTTCAATACATACTCCTCCCTGCTTGTTGACATCACAACCTCTTCTACACTTGCTGTTACAGAAACTAACATTGTTTTCAATACATACTCCTCCCTGCTTGTTGACATCGCAACCTCTTCTACACTTGCTGTTACAGAAACTAACATTGTCTTCAATACATACTCCTCCCTGCTTGTTGACATCGCAACCTCTTCTACACTTGCTGTTATAGAAACTAACATTGTCTTCAATACATACTCCTCCCTGCTTGTTGACATCGCAACCTCTTCTACACTTGCTGTTACAGAAACTAACATTGTCTTCAATACATACTCCTCCCTGCTTGTTGACATCACAACCTCTTCTACACTTGCTGTTACAGAAACTAACATTGTCTTCAATACATAGTCCTCCCTGCTTGTTGACATCACAACCTCTTCTACACTTGCTGTTACAGAAACTAACATTGTCTTCAATACATACTCCTCCCTGCTTGTTGACATTGCAACCTCTTCTACACTGGCTGTTATAGAAACAGGGGATAAAACTAACATTGTCTTCAATACATACTCCTCCCTGCTTGTTGACATTGCAACCTCTTCTACACTTGCTGTTACAGAAACAGGGGATAAAACTAACATTGTCTTCAATACATACTCCTCCCTGCTTGTTGACATCACAACCTCTTCTACACTTGCTGTTACAGAAACAGGGGATAAAACTAACATTGTCTTCAATACATACTCCTCCCTGCTTGTTGACATCACAACCTCTTCTACACTTGCTGTTACAGAAACTAACATTGTCTTCAATACATACTCCTCCCTGCTTGTTGACATTGCAACCTCTTCTACACTTGCTGTTACAGAAACTAACATTATCTTCAATACATATTCCTCCCTGCTTGTTGACATTGCAACCTCTTCTACACTTGCTGTTACAGAAACAGGGGATAAAACTAACATTGTCTTCAATACATACTCCTCCCTGCTTGTTGACATTGCAACTTCTTCTACACTTGCTGTTACAGAAACAGGGGATAAAACTTACATTGTCTTCAATACATACTCCTCCCTGTTTGTTGACATCACAACCTCTTTTACACTTGCTGTTACAGAAACAGGGGATAAAACTTACATTGTCTTCAATACATACTCCTCCCTGCTTGTTGACATCACAACCTCTTTTACACTTGCTGTTACAGAAACAGGGGATAAAACTTACATTGTCTTCAATACATACTCCTCCCTGCTTGTTGACATCACAACCTCTTCTACACTTGCTGTTACAGAAACTAACATTGTCTTCAATACATACTCCTCCCTGCTTGTTGACATCACAATCTCTTCTACACTTGCTGTTACAGAAACTAACATTGTCTTCAATACATACTCCTCCCTGCTTGTTGACATCGCAACCTCTTCTACACTTGCTGTTACAGAAACAGGGGATAAAACTAACATTGTCTTCAATACATACTCCTCCCTGCTTGTTGACATTGCAACCTCTTCTACACTTGCTGTTACAGAAACTAACATTGTCTTCAATACATACGCCTCCCTGCTTGTTGACATCGCAACCTCTTCTACACTTGCTGTTATAGAAACCAACATTGTCTTCAATACATACTCCTCCCTGCTTGTTGACATCACAACCTCTTTTACACTTGCTGTTACAGAAACAGGAGATAAAACTAACATTGTCTTCAATACATACTCCTCCCTGCTTGTTGACATCACAACCTCTTTTACACTTGCTGTTACAGAAACAGGAGATAAAACTAACATTGTCTTCAATACATACTCCTCCCTGCTTGTTGACATCACAACCTCTTCTACACTTGCTGTTACAGAAACTAACATTGTCTTCAATACATACTCCTCCCTGCTTGTTGACATCACAACCTCTACTACACTTGCTGTTACAGAAACTAACATTGTCTTCAATACATACTCCTCCCTGCTTGTTGACATCACAACCTCTTCTACACTTGCTGTTACAGAAACTAACATTGTCTTTAATACATACTCCTCCCTGCTTGTTGACATCACAACCTCTTCTACACTTGCTGTTACAGAAACTAACATTGTCTTCAATACATACTCCTCCCTGCTTGTTGACATCGCAACCTCTTTTACACTTGCTGTTACAGAAACTAACATTGTCTTCAATACATACTCCTCCCTGCTTGTTGACATCCCAACCTCTTCTACACTTGCTGTTATAGAAACTAACATTGTCTTCAATACATACTCCTCCCTGCTTGTTGACATCGCAACCTCTTCTACACTTGCTGTTACAGAAACTAACATTGTCTTCAATACATACTCCTCCCTGCTTGTTGACATCACAACCTCTTCTACACTTGCTGTTACAGAAACTAACATTGTCTTCAATACATAGTCCTCCCTGCTTGTTGACATCACAACCTCTTCTACACTTGCTGTTACAGAAACTAACATTGTCTTCAATACATACTCCTCCCTGCTTGTTGACATTGCAACCTCTTCTACACTTGCTGTTATAGAAACAGGGGATACAACTAACATTGTCTTCAATACATACTCCTCCCTGCTTGTTGACATTGCAACCTCTTCTACACTTGCTGTTACAGAAACAGGGGATAAAACTAACATTGTCTTCAATACATACTCCTCCCTGCTTGTTGACATCACAACCTCTTCTACACTTGCTGTTACAGAAACAGGGGATAAAACTAACATTGTCTTCAATACATACTCCTCCCTGCTTGTTGACATCACAACCTCTTCTACACTTGCTGTTACAGAAACTAACATTGTCTTCAATACATACTCCTCCCTGCTTGTTGACATTGCAACCTCTTCTACACTTGCTGTTACAGAAACTAACATTGTCTTCAATACATACTCCTCCCTGCTTGTTGACATTGCAACCTCTTCTACACTTGCTGTTACAGAAACAGGGGATAAAACTAACATTGTCTTCAATACATACTCCTCCCTGCTTGTTGACATTGCAACCTCTTCTACACTTGCTGTTACAGAAACAGGGGATAAAACTAACATTGTCTTCAATATATACTCCTCCCTGCTTGTTGACATCACAACCTCTTTTACACTTGCTGTTACAGAAACTAACATTGTCTTCAATACATACTCCTCCCTGCTTGTTGACATCGTAATCTCTTCTACACTTGCTGTTACAGAAACATGGGATAAAACTAACATTGTCTTCAATACATACTCCTTCCTGCTTGTTGACATTGCAACCTCTTCTACACTTGCTGTTACAGAAACTAACATTGTCTTCAATACATACTCCTCCCTGCTTGTTGACATCGCAACCTCTTCTACACTTGCTGTTATAGAAACTAACATTGTCTTCAATACATACTCCTCCCTGCTTGTTGACATCACAACCTCTTCTACACTTGCTGTTATAGAAACTAACATTGTCTTCAATACATACTCCTCCCTGCTTGTTGACATTGCAACCTCTTCTACGCTTGCTGTTACAGAAACTAACATTGTCTTCAATACATACTCCTCCCTGCTTGTTGACATCGCAACCTCTTCTACACTTGCTGTTACAGAAACTAACATTGTCTTCAATACATACTCCTCCCTGCTTGTTGACATTGCAACCTCTTCTACACTTGCTGTTACAGAAACAGGGGATAAAACTAACATTGTCTTCAATACATACTCCTCCCTGCTTGTTGACATCGCAACCTCTTCTACACTTGCTGTTATAGAAACTAACATTGTCTTCAATACATACTCCTCCCTGCTTGTTGACATCGCAACCTCGTCTACACTTGCTGTTACAGAAACTAACATTGTCTTCAATACATACTCCTCCCTGCTTGTTGACATCGCAACCTCTTCTACACTTGCTGTTATAGAAACTAACATTGTCTTCAATACATACTGCTCCCTGCTTGTTGTCATCGCAACCTCTTCTACACTTGCTGTTATAAAAACTAACATTGTCTTCAATACATACTCCTCCCTGCTTGTTGACATTGCAACCTCTTCTACACTTGCTGTTACAGAAACTAACATTGTCTTCAATACATACTCCTCCCTGCTTGTTGACATCGCAACCTCTTCTACACTTGCTGTTACAGAAACAGGGGATAAAACTAACATTGTCTTCAATACATACTCCTCCCTGCTTGTTGACATTGCAACCTCTTCTACACTTGCTGTTACAGAAACAGGGGATAAAACTAACATTGTCTTCAATACATACTCCTCCCTGCTTGTTGACATTGCAACCTCTTCTACACTTGCTGTTACAGAAACAGGGGATAAAACTAACATTGTCGTCAATACATACTCCTCCCTGCTTGTTGACATCGCAACCTCTTCTACACTTGCTGTTACAGCCACATCACCATCATTCTTGACATTTTTATACAACTATGATGAATTGATTCACCTAACACTAAATGTCAAATTGTTTTTACACATGTCACTTTTCTTTTCCCAACGTTGGATGAATGTTTCACCAATCCGACAGGATTGCAATAGCATAACTTCCATTAGACATTATGGACATAAATCATGTACTCGCACAAGGAACCATAGAAAGTAACCGTCGTGATCTCAACAGAAATACCTCTCTGCAGTGTTTACAGTAATGCACAAGTGCAGTGTAAAATACGACTTTAGCCCACAAACAAGCTCTGGTTATTTCCATGATTTTATAGCTTTTTAGTCATCAAAGCCTCCACAATAAAATTGAATAGGTGAAGCAATTACATAATGATCTTTATGTAAAATATAGGAATGGGGGAAATATGGGTAGAAAGAAACAACAAAAGTAAGGGTTTCTGGAAAGAAATTAGAACAAGAGTGCATGGAGAATATTGAAAAGTAAGAAAGTAGTTTCAAGGAAAAAAGGTAATTAATAGATTATAAATATTTTAAAACGGAATGGGGAAAAGAAAGATACATTGAAGTATGCCACAAAGAGGCCAGAATGGGGTATGCATGGGCAAGGACAGGTGTAATGAATTTAAGTGCTCTAACAGGGAGAAGAAGCGGGGGAGAAATGTACTAAATGTAATGGATTACATGACAATTGGCATTATATACTGGAATGCAAGGAAAAAGAAGAGAGAATTTAATACTAAAGAAATGGAAAAATTTACCAATAGAGCTAAAAGTTAGGAAGATTTCTAACACAAGATCAAATGAGTATATGGAGAAATCAAGAAAATATTTAGGTGAAATTAGGTTAAAGTGGTTAAAAGAGACATGAAGCAAATTGGAGAAGCTATGGAAAAAGGGTAACAAGACAAAAAAGTAAATAGTGGAAAATTATACTTCCCCATTATATATACAACAGAATGTTAAATATAAGGGGAAGAGAGATAATAAGCAATTCCATTGTATTGTAAACATTGTATAAATGGCATGTGAGTGTAAAGTAGAGAATAAATCATTCAGTCATGTAGAATAAATAATATAATCCTTGCTGTATTCTACTTCAAATATTAACTTTTAAATATTTCATTGCCAATTTTCACATCAAGAGGGAAAAAAATGATATTTTCTGAAATGGTAATATTAACTGCATCTATTTTTACTTGTGTTGGTATTTTAGTTGCTATCAAAAAATTATTTGTAACACTGTGGCTTCATTTCTTGTAAAATCATACAAGTGTACACCGCTATAACCGTTACAGCCATACTATAGTAACAGATGAGTCTATTTTACTGCATTAAACTCATTATTATAAGTATAAAGCAAATTGGAGACAACCTTTCAAACTCCAAAATATTGTATGGAATGACCCCGCAGGAATTTTTATTAAAATACCATATCTTTAAGAGATATTTAGATGACCAATAAAACATGTACCTTCAATTTTCTGGAAAATAACTCTTAAGTCCCCTTCATTTGGAAGGAGTTTTATATAATTGGTAAACGTTAAGAGATAGACAAAATCTTAATTCACAAAAAATGCAGATCTTGTTAAAGCAAACAAGTTATGTCAAAATTTTCAGGCATTACCTATTTCAAGATACTTTTTGTCAGTGGTTTATATTTTCAAATATTTATACTCCTTTCCAAATGGTACGTCAATGTCAGGGGTAGTGCCACTTGTGTCAAAAGGAAAGAAAGAGAATTGTTTCTGTGTATGTGTTCCCTCATTTGAACAGGTGCGTTAAGCAGCGCGCGCTAGAGCATTGCTCTGACTCACAGCTTACATTTCACCCATTAGAATGATAATACATATCCACACTCAACCTATCTATAATGCAGTGTCACCACCCTGCTGCAGCTTAATACTAATGCATTTCGAAACACAAATCAATGCTTAAATAAAGCAAATCGAGAAAGAAATACACTAAAATATCCTATAAATAAAACTATATTCCTTTGAATATAATTATGTCATTAAGTTTTGAAACTAAAAGGCATCATTTGACAGCAGTAGGGTAATCACTGATCTTATCCAGCACAGAACAAAAAACTAGCTATTCACATGTGTTTCTGTTCATATAGTGTAGAGTGTTTTCTTTAAGCGAATATTCAGGCACGTGTGAAAGTAAGTGAATTATTAAAAACTCAATTTAGCAACAGGACTCTCAGTGAAATAACACACACACTCCTGAATCTGCAGCTAATAACTAAAATCCATATCATAAGTTAATCCCAAAATTTATTAAAAGAACAAATGGATTTGTGGCTGTGCTCTTGTTTTGTTTTCCTTGTGTGTTATTTGAGAAAGAGCAGAATGAAAATGAAAGTACATGCTATGTTACTGCATGACGTTGGTAAACATATATCATTTTAAGCCATTTGCTTTCACTTTTTTTTGGGGGGGGGGCACTAATAATAGAATGGCTCAGCAGCTGTCACTGCCCAATGTAATTATACTGCAGAAATAGGTTACTCTCATAATTTCTGGTTCCCACTGCAAACCACTATTTATACAATTAAGAATTATGAATGTAGTAAACCTATATGTACATTCACGTAGTGAAGAGCACACTTGGAACTCCACAGGCAACACACACAAACATCTCACTAAAACTGAAGTATTAAGTCTAATATATTATAACGGAATTGTTACAAGTGACAAGATTCAAACCAAAGATACGTATGTACTGGTTAATTGATACACCATATTACTCGATTCAAATTTCTAACTTTATAAAGGTTTATTGTGTACTGTCTGTTTAATGTATTATATATTAATATCTGCATTATAAAATTGACAATGTACATAGTTATGTTGGTGCTGTAAAGTTTAACAACAATAAAATAATCACAGCTCACACAGCATCCTTCAACAAAATGTGTAAGGAAACTATTTTTGCAAATGTTTAACATGAAGAAGTTTTTGTAACAACAGTTGGTAGTGAATGAAACATTTCTTATTAAAAGCAAAATTTGTTTGTGCAACTTGCTGATGTAGGTGGCAAGTTTAATGCACTTACTTGATAAAATATGACTTGCCATCGCTATCAATGGCCTGCTCCCATCCGTAAGGGAAATCCCTGCCAGCGTCAGCCCACAGTTCAGCAGGAGGCAGCCACGACGCAATCTGCGTTAGATGGCTGCAATCAAACATTTACAATCAGCAAAATTTGCTTCCTTACAGGAGGGCATGTAATACTATCTACATCATCAGACTCCCTCAATTTAAAAAATCTTATTCTTACATTCATGACTTTGTCAATCCTCTTAGCGCGTATTAGTGCATACACAAATTACTCTTATGAACATTTATTTTCCTATCTATTTCATTTTAATTGAGATAAACCTTTCCGGACACATTTCCTTATAAATACAAATTCCATACTCTCCATGACATCACACAAAACAGCTGAAAATCGACGGATGCCACAAAAAAAAAAATGATCAAAATAAGCTATGTGTTTTTATCTATCAGTTCTTCCACATGAAGAGGACTTCCCACAAAATTCAAGATATACATTTTATTTGTGTTTTGATATATGGTACTTTTTTAGAAAATCAACTTTTTTTAAAATGCTCCACATAAAGGGTAGTTTGGGTGGAAAGATTTTCTTGAGGTACTGAACATAAATATCAAGTTAACTGACTTTTCGTTTTTCAGTTATGTTCACAGACTTACTCACACACGAATCTTTTTCTAAAAATGCTTTTTTTTAATTCAGAGAGCATCAAAACATGTATTTTCAGTGAAATCTTGGGAGGAATGTAATATATTTTCTAAAGGTAGAGATTTTCCTTTGCAATCGTCTTCTGTCTTACCGTGCATGCGCATTATAAAATTGCTTGCTGTGGCCAAACTAGCTTTTGTTACAACAAAACATCTGTAGGGTACCTAGTATTTAACATATGAGGTTTAAAAGAAATCAGTCACTGGGTGCTAACTAAATAATTACCCTAAATCTAAGAGTTCTGCTAAAACACCACCTCATTTGCTTACATATTGTTTACGCCGTACTCACAATTTAAAGGAATGTCGATAAGCTGTTTACAACGGAACATACAGAGTGGTTTCATATTGAATGTCTGACGTCAATTATGTGTCCAGCTTTTATAAAACTAAGTATATTCAACAGATTAGTTAACAAAATCATGGATATGCATAAAAACAATAACAACATTTGATTATATACAGGCTTAATTAAAATGCCCTATGTGACTGATTAACACAAAACTCTGTGTATGGACATAGTCATGTGCAGGAAACTCAAAATTGATATTACGGATTTTTTGATACTTCCAGTTTAACCGAAGTGACAGTAACTTTCTTATTTCAATGGAACATCCTGTATCATTTTGCAGATTTGGATAGTACTAATCTATAACTTTTCAACAAGTACCCACAGTAGATACTTCTGTGCAATTGTTGCTAAATAAATAAAAGGAATAAAAGTGTAGGTTTAACGGAGTAAAACATTTTTCTTTTTTTCTGTGATTTGACTGTCCTTTGTTTATATCCATGGGAACATGTTTATTGATACTGATTTATGAAACAGACATCCATCCTATCAGATGTTGAGTGAAAAGGAAAGGATTCTAATGATATGCATCCGGATTGTGCTCCAATTCTGCACACAACAGTAACAAGGATTCTAAGAAAATTTATTGAAACTAGAAGCATAAAGGGCTTGCCAAGATCAGGTCGTCCGAAAAGTGCAACACATGAGAATACTTCATTGGATGTTCTCCTCCGTGTGCAAGAAAATCCAAAATTAACTACAACAAATTTAGCACTAGAATCCAATATAAACCAAAACTCTGTGATGAAAATTTTTAAAAGTGCCAAGCAACATTTGTATAAACTTTCAGAGGACGATCCTGATAGAAGAATGTAGTTTTGTGAGTTAATGATGAAGCTGTGTTCTGCCTGAATGGATTTGTAAACAAACAAAACTATCAATACTGGTCCGACGGATCATCGTCCTCAGTGGTCTAGGAGTACCTCTAGTTCCCGAGGTAGCGGGTTCAAACCCGTTGGAGGGCGATGCATTTTTTTCAAGCATAAAAATCCCTAGCATGGCTTCCTTCGGAAGGGAGGTAAAGCCGTGGTTCCGTGTCGTAGATTAACAGCACATAAAAAAATCTCAAGCCTGGTAGAGGCCCCTGAGCCGGTCTTTCATGCCAATAAGGAATGGGACGCTAAGGACCATAGTAGTTAAAGAGTGTGTATAAATAAAACTCAATTTTAATTTACAATGGATGGGGGAGAACCGCACGCAGCATCCACAGAAAGTTAATGTTTGGGCTGGTATTGTTGGTGATCCTTTCTTCTTTAGAGAAACACTAAACGCTAATAGATACTCGAAACCAAATAGTACCAGCCATTGTTTGCACACCGGCTACCTAAAGATAGAACTCTGGCTCTAGATACAATATTTGCCAGCACTTAGACCAGGATTTGGGTTGGTAGCAGAGGTCACGTGGAGGAGCCAGCAAGATCCGCAGATTTATGACCTGAACTTCTTTTTGTGGGCCATTTGATATATTCAGACTGACCCAACAATTTAGCGATTTGGAGCGTCAAATAATGGAAGTAATGAGAGACATTCCCAAATTTCTTAAATGGTTTCTATGATCAACTGTCATATTGTAAAGCAGCTGAGGGCTACCAGTTTGATCACAAGAATTTAGAAGTGAACCACCTTTTTCTTTGTTGGGAACTTGTTGAAGAGCTATTGGAGAGCAATATCCGAATCTGTTAAAAGAAATAGTATTCCATTCAGTCTTTGTATTAAGATGTTCGGTTAAAAGCTGGGGTTTTCTAACTTGTAGTTATTGCTACCTAAAGGTTAAATGGAGTGCCCCATATTACCAATGCTAGGTAACTGTAAGGTAGTTAATGGTCCAGATTTTAACAGCTTGATATGGTTGGCAACATTTTCGTGCGCGAATTCACGCCACCTGGGTGGAAATTTGTAATATTAAGGGCCGTATTCATAGATTTCACATCGGTCTGGACTATCTCCAGACTCTTTTGGTCCGGACCAAAGGCCGACCAAGTAAGGTCTCGGACCAAGAAAGGCCGTGGATCAGCAAGGAGAAAATGTTACACGACGAAGAAGGGTAGTTCTGCGCATGTGCGACTTCCATAGAGTAGTAACTAACCACTGTTACTCCGTAGTTTTTAACTTTCTATGGTCGTTTCACAGATGTTTTTTCATCGGTTTAGTGCTCACTCCTCGCCCTCAGCAAAAATTGAGATAATCAAGAAGCGTGCATTAAAACGGTCGGAGGAAAATGCCTGTTTTCCTTAACATAAAAATGATGGATATTATTGAAAACAAATCGGTTTCGACAAATGCAAATGCAAAAAAAATGATGAGGCATGGAGGGAGATAATGCATATATAGGCAATTTTGTGCATGAATCTAACCTATTGCCACCCCTCCCCTTTTCGAAACGTTTTTTATCCACCAGATACTCAGTTTCATTGCATTGTTAATCATTTCAATAAGAATTTAACTTGCTGGAATACTAACTTTTAACCTTAAAATTACAGAATGGAATCGTATTTAAATAGGAAGGAACATTTGCTGTTATTAAAATCTCACCCTGAATCATAACCAAAATAATTAAATATTGTGTGATAGTAATTATACAGAAATAATTACCTGAGGAAATTCTGATATATCATAAACCTTCCGGGAGTGGTAACCCAACTCTCCTCGCGGGGAAAACTTAAGTAAAGCCTGAAATACTTCGAACTTAACCCAAGTCACTTAACTCAATACTATATAACGTGAAGGTCTTATACAATGTATTAAATGGAGCTATTTAGGGTTGTCCTAATGTGGCTTACTTTAACGACGTAACTTAAGAATTTGACAGTGCCAAACTTTTCTTTACTGTTACGTCAAGTTTAATGTGGCATAGCAATTAGAACCAATCGGCGCGAAGCAGTAGCATGATGAATCAATCTTGCCGTTACGTTAAGTGCATCCTAATTAGACCTTTACTTTAGCAGAATTTCTTAACTTCGCGTTACATCCCGTCATGTTACGTAAAGTGCATCGTAATCCCGGTTTAACGAAGGTAAATCCAGCAATGGCATATGAGTGATTAGTTATAATGCGCCTTACTAAGGTCAGTAGTGTTCTTCTCTTGCATAATATGGAAGTGCTATTAGCATCGTATCAATTGAGATACTCAAACCTCGATTATCGTCTCTGTCAAATAGGTTAGGATGAATCCGGTTTATCAGCCTTCTAACCTTTGCTTTACTAAACCTGTATTTGTTTTGAAGTTTAGGTCGTCATACTTTCCAATTGTGTCTAATTTTGGTAGATAGTTTTACTCCACCGTCTCATTTCGCGAATTCTCCGCAAGCAGCCACGCCCACCACTCCAAAGTCATCCATTTTGTAAAGTTGGTCTGCCTTTAATCTACCCCTCTGAGGTAGACCAAAAGTTGGTCCCGACCAAGGCGTTTGATCCCCGGACCAACGCAAGTCCCGGTCTATAAATAAGAAAATCGATGGTCCGCTGTAAGTCCACTGGAAGTAGCAAGTTGGTCCGGACCAAAATCGACTATGAACACCGCACTAAATCTTTAAAATAAGCTTTCTGCTGTTATTTTCCTGAGTTCGTCATCTGATTTCTGCGTATAATAAAATCTAAAGTTTCTATTAAATTAGTTTGAGGAATTTCGTGATTAAAATGGATTCTCTGATGTCTGGATGCATTCAGGAACGTAATAAAGCGCACTTGTTAATATTACGATCTGTATAGGTTAGGTAGTGGCACATTTCTAAGGGTTATGCCGTTAGTTTAGTTCACATTGGAATAGCTTATGTGTGTTTATAAAAGAATGATTCGCCGTCAATATAGTTATTGGAGGTAGTGTGAAATAGGATAGTTATACGTGTAACGTAGTTTGAATATAAGTTACAGCATTTCGGAGTATTAAGTTATGTGCGATTTCACTCTCAATATGATTTAGGTTAAGGGGAAAATGGATGTTGCAAAAAAGGGACAATATCATCTTACAGTGTGCCCCACGGTGATGAATATGATGTGTTATATTGTCCAACAGATGTCGCACTATGCCATGCACTAGCTCAACACATGTCACGTATGTCATATGTTTATGCTGCCAACATATAACAAATTAATGCCGCCAAAACGAAAATTAATGCCGCGAATGCGGAAACGACCACAGAGTGTAGCCCAGGGATCTTAGACAACCTGTGCTTTATGAATTAACGGAAGGTTACGCTTACGTTAGATTTTTTGTTTATGTAAGCTTTCGAAAGGTTAGGTTTAGGTTAGTTTTTTTATATAAGCTTACGTTTCTGAATTCACGAAAGGTTAGGTTTAGGTTAGTTTTTTTTATAAAAGCTTACGTTTCTGAATTCACGAAAGGTTAGGTTTAGGTTAGTTTTTTTATATAAGCTTACGTTTCTGAATTCACGAAAGGTTAGGTTTAGGTTAGTTTTTTTTATATAACCATAGGTTTCTGAATTACCTTTATATATATCCTTGTTTTAATTTGTTATCACTGTTTACATCAAAGCACGCGAGCGAAGCGAGCGTGCGTTCCTAAACTTACGTTTCTGATTCACGGGAGGTTAGGTTAGGTTTAGTTTTTTTTTATATCAGCTTACGTTAATGGATTCACGGAAGGTTAGGTTTAGGTTAGTTTTTTTTATATAAGCTTACGTTTCTGAATTCACGAAAGGTTAGGTTTAGGTTAGTTTTTTTTATATAAGCTTACGTTTCTGAATTCAGGAAAGGTTAGGTTTAGGTTTGTTTTTTTTATATAAGCTTACGTTTCTGAATTCACGAAAGGTTAGGTTTAGGTTAGTTTTTTTTATATAACCATAGGTTTCTGAATTACCTTTATATATATATCTTTGTTTTAATTTGTTATCACTGTTTACATCAAAGCACACGAGCGAAGCGAGCGTGCGTTCCTAAACTTACGTTTCTGATTCACGGGAGGTTAGGTTAGGTTTAGTTTTTTTTTATATCAGCTTACGTTAATGGATTCACGGAAGGTTAGGTTTAGGTTAGTTCTTTTATATAAGCTTACGTTTCTGAATTCACGAAAGGTTAGGTTTAGGTTAGTTTTTTTTATATAAGCTTACGTTTCTGAATTAAGGAAAGGTTAGGTTTAGGTTAGTTTTTTTATATAAGCTTACGTTTCTGAATTCACGAAAGGTTAGGTTTAGGTTAGTTTTTTTATATAACCATAGGTTTCTGAATTACCTTTATATATATCCTTGTTTTAATTTGTTATCACTGTTTACATCTAAGCACGCGAGCGAAGCGAGCGTGCATTCCTAAACTTACGTTTGTGATTCACGGGAGGTTAAGTTTAGTTTTTTTTATATAAGCTTACGTTTCTGAATTCAGGAAAGATTAGGTTTAGGTTAGTTTTTTTATATAAGCTTACGTTTCTGAATTCACGAAAGGTTAGGTTTAGGTTAGTTTTTTTATATAAGCATAGGTTTCTGAATTACCTTTATATATATATATATATATATATATATATATCCTTGTTTTAATTTGTTACCACTGGTTACATCAAAGCACGCGAGCGAAGCGAGCGTGCGTTCCTAATCTTACGTTTCTAATTCACGGGAGGTTAGGTTTAGTTTTTTTTTATATAAGCTTACGTTTCTGAATTCACGAAAGGTTAGATTTAGGTTAGTTTTTTATATAAGCTTACGTTTCTCAATTCACGAAAAGTTAGGTTTAGGTTAGTTTTTTTATATAAGCATATCACGTGTTGAGTTAGAATGCTAAAGACAGTATTCTCACATCCCGTGCAAACCATTTTGCTTTATATTAAATACGCACTGTTAATTTGCACGCGTTGCGATTCAACAAAATCGCAGAACAACAACAACAAATAGCGGTAACAACGGCGCATCGCATTTTTAGCCGATTTCACATTTTTATTTACGTTGGCAGTACCCAATTTGCATGTAATTTTTTGCAAAATGGCTACGTTTGTTTACTTCCTGACGCGATTTTCCTATATAACTAAAATACCTTAAAGGGGCGGGCAGGTGGGCACCAGTTATAGACGAGACCACATCGTGTTCTAAGCTCACTCTTAAGGTAATTTATTCGCTTTCCTTTTGATTTTATAAGCATTTTCTACGGGCACACTATAAGGTAATATTAGCCCAAAAAAGAGTGCGATTGGAATCTCTCTTGAGTATTGCTGTTTAAACATTCGAAAGTGGTTAGAGCAGGAATGAAGTAGTTTACCTGTATACATTAGTATTGTACTTACTTGTGGATGACACGGGTCTTACTTCGCTACATTGCCGCTTACATTTAAGAAACAATTTCGAAAAGTTGAGTTAAAAACTCAGCAAGATATTGTGATGCTACTAAATAGTATTAAAGAGTATATGTGTGAGAAAATAGAACCATGGTGTAACAATCGTTAACCTGAATCACTTCCCAACCCTCTCCCCGAGATCTTATTCCTATTGAACACGAGCTTCACCTCGGCATTGCTACAAAAGGAATAATGTAGGGCTTTCACTAGATTAAAGCATATCAGAATATTACATTATATAGGTTTTGCCATTAACACAAAATCTGTGTAGTCTGAATGAAGCTATTAATAAACGCTTACCTTTAGAAGAAAACCCCCACAAACAAACAAAAAAACTGGAAAGCCTTTGTTAAGTAGGATTTCGCCGTTAATATACGCTCGTAGATTAGTGCGGAAACATGTTTCGGAGATTAACTTGTATGGATTTTTCTTTACGGCTTCCTATAGGTTAGCAGGAAAGTGCAGGGAGAGCCAAAAAGCTGTCCGCGTCCTCGGCGCTCGTTGCCGTCTGCCGCCATCATGAAAACATACGTGTTTAAAACTACTTTTAAAGCCTTTACTTTCCAACTTCATGAAAGGAGATGCTGAAACTGTCCACCGTCGTTTGGCACCTCTTTAGGAAACTATCCATCACTCGCCGTAGTTCACGTTGAGAAATGCTGGCAATTTCCTGGCGGATATTTTGTTTTAATTCTTCCAGGGTGATTTAAGTTACCCCAGAGATAGAAATCGCAGGGGGTTAGATCGGGGGACCGAAAGAGCCACAAATCTCTACTAATAATTCTGTCCTCAAACGCACCTTCAATTGTTCTCATACAAATATTTGGCCGTATAAGTTGTTGCAGTCTTGTTGAAAAAAGGCAAAATCACGCTCCTTGTCTGTTAATTCTCTAAAAAAAAGGGGGGGCAAAACTGCATTTATACTGTTGACTCGAAAAAATTGGCCCTATAACTCTTTCTCCGTCATGGCGCACCATACACCAATTTTTTCATCATGAAGGGGTACTTCATCAACAATATTACCGGCTGCGCGGTGTTTTTCCAATGGCGTGTAGAAACATGATAACGCACTGCTGCTATAAACAACGTCACGCTGTTGTTCTGCAGTGTGAAGTGCAGTATTGAGTTGACGGCGATGTGATGTAGTTCAGTTATTACGAGTTATTTATTATTTTGTCTTGTACTTAGTCACAAAGTATATTATGGCTCAGTATATGTTTTCTACTGCAAAGCGCCATGGTAGCCTCTAGTTCCCGAGGTCGCGGGTTCAAACTCGGCGGAGGGCGATGGATTTTTTTGGGCGTAAATATCCTTAGCATGGCTTCCTTCGGGAGGGAAGTAAAGCTGGTGGTCCCGTGTCGTGGATTTACGGCACGTAAAAGAACCTCAAGCCTAATAGAGGCCTCTGAGAAAAATTACCTGTCTTTCACGTCCATATAGATGGGACGCTAAGGACCACAGCAGTTAAAGAGCGTCCATAAATAATAATAATAAAAAAACTACTGCACAGCGTGTATTTATTTATGATTCGTATATGTTAACTCAGTTAGCTCGCCAAGTGAAAGCACGATTTGCAGAAAGATTTCCAGGTGTAAATGTTCCAAGCCGTACAACAATTCATGAACTTTACAATAAATTTGAGGCCACAGGAAGTATTCAGGCTAAGAAATCTAAAAGACGGCAAAAAAGTTATAGGGCCAATTTTTTTTTCGAGTCAATAAATGAAGCCCGTGCATACGTGAGTAGCAATAGAATAGCGACTTGAGCCCACAGAGAGATGCCGACAAGCGATAAAGTTCTTTGTTCTACGCCGACAAGCCCCGCCCCCTCCCTTTGTGTGCTCACATGCCGCCAGGTCTCGTGTCGTTAGGCCCCGCCCCCTCTCGCTTTGTGTGCTCACCTAATGCCAGCAGTATCTGTGCTAACAGGTTCTACCCCCTCCCCCATGCGTTCTACTGTGGCGTCATGACTTGATGGAATTGTTTTCTCGAGTCCTGCCGCCCCTCGGCAAATTAATTAGGTAATGTTCGTCAAACATTTTTTTTATGATTACTAAGGTCTGCAGATTGCATCCTCGAGCAATTAAGTTTTTTGATTAATGAATTGTTGACTGGAGCTTGAGTATAAGTAGTCTGCTCACGGTAACAGTCTGTCATGTAATGAAACACTGCAGCCTTCTTGTATCTGGGGAAATCGCTTGTCCATTAGCTGAACATGTTAGACGCTTTCAACACATTAATAGGCTCTTAAGTTTACATTCCGGATCTGTTTACATACATTAGCGAACGACATACTTCCGCCAGGCGGTAACGGTGACCTCTATTAGCTGACCCGTTAGACGCTTTCACCCCATTAGCGAACAATGTCAGTAATTGTTTTCCTAAGTGCTCTGCCCAACACTCAACACTTTAGATTTTAGCGATGGAAATGATATAAAAAGCACCAGCTTCTCCAACGAGTTCCAAGTTGACCAGGATGCCCGGGTTCGAATTACAAATTCAGCTTCTAATAACTCAGAGACTAATTACGATAAAGACATCAAATAAAGTTTATTACATTAATGTCATTAGATAGTTTCTTGTGAATGTATATTTGGGTACATGGTGTCCAGGGTTCGAATACCGATAAAATGTAATTTAATTATAAATTTAATAACTCCTAAACTAATTAAGATAAAGACACCAAATAAACTTTATTGCCTTTATGTTATTAGGTAGTATCTTGTGGAGGTGTAATTAGATACCTGACGTTCTGGGTTCGAGCCTAATGTTTAAATCGTCATTATCTCAGAAACTAAGAGAGGTAGAGGAATTGACCAAAGCATGATTGATAGCTCCTATGATGGGTAATTAATACTGTATATAATTTTTAATCAGTTGTCCTTATTTCGAATCCCGACCTTTCAATCACTTACTTATTTTTTCTCTATACTCTAGAATATGTCACTTAGATTGATGCTGTAACTGCATACAGCACCTTTAAACATATCAAACTAATATTGTAAATAATTTTGTTTCTGGTGTCCAGGGTTCGAATACCGATAAAATGTAATTTAATTATAAATTTAATAACTTCTAAACTAATTAAGATAAAGACGCCAAATAAACTTTATTGCCTTTATGTTATTAGGTATTATCTTGTGGATGTGTAATTAGATACCTGACGTTCAGGGTTCGATCCTAATTTTTAAATCGTCATTATCTCAGAAACTAAGAGAGGTAGACGAGTGAACCAAAGCATGATTGATAGCTCCTATGAGGGGTAATTAATACTGTATATAATTTTCAATCAGTTGTCCTTACTTCGAATCCCGATCTTTCAATCACTTACTTATTTTTTCTCTATACTCTAGAATATATCACTTAGATTGATGCTGTAACTGCATACAGCACCTTTAAACATATCAAACTAATATTGTAAATAATTTTGTTTCTGGTGTCCAGGGTTCGAATACCGATAAAATGTAGTTTAATTATAAATTTATTAACTTCTAAACTAATTAAGATAAAGACGCCAAATAAACTTTATTGCCTTTATGTTATTAGGTATTATCTTGTGGATGTGTAATTAGATACCTGACGTTCTGGGTTCGATCCTAATTTTAAATCGTCATTATCTCAGAAACTAAGAGAGGTAGAGGAGTTGACCAAAGCATGATTGATAGCTCCTATGATGGGCAATTAATACTGTATATAATTTTTAATCAGTTGTCCTTACTTCGAATCCCGATCTTTCAATCACTTACTTATTTTTTCTCTATACTCTAGAATATATCACTTAGATTGATGCTGTAAATGCATACAGCACCTTTAAACATATCAAACTAATATTGTAAATAATTTTGTTTCTGGTGTCCAGGGTTCGAATACCAATAAAATGTAATTTAATTATAAATTTAATAACTCCTAAACTAATTAAGATAAAGATACCAAATAAACTTTATTGTGTTTATGTTATTAGGTAGTATCTTGTGGATGTGTATTTAGATACCTGACGTTCTGGGTTCGAGCCTAATTTTAAATCGTCATTATCTCAGAAACTAAGAGAGGTAGAGGAGTTGACCAAAGCATGATTGATAACTCCTATGATGGGCAATTAATACTGTATATAATTTTCAATCAGTTATCCTTACTTCGAATCCCGATCTTTCAATCACTTACTTATTTTTTCTCTATACTCTAGAATATATCACTTAGATTGATGCTGTAAATGTATACAGCACCTTTAAACATATCAAACTAATACTGTAAATAATTTTGTTTCTGGTGTCCAGGGTTCGAATACCGATAAAATGTAATTTAATTATAAATTTAATAACTCCTAAACTAATTAAGATAAAGACGCCAAATAAACTTTATTGCGTTTATGTTACTAGGTAGTATCTTGTGGATGTGTAATTAGATACCTGACGTTCTGGGTTCGAGCCTAATGTTTAAATCGTCATTATCTCAGAAACTAAGAGAGGTAGAGGAATTGACCAAAGCATGATTGATAGCTCCTATGAGGGGCAATTAATACTGTATATAATTTTCAATCAGCTGTCCTTACTTCGAATCCCGATCTTTCAATCACTTACTTATTTTTCTCTATACTCTAGAATATATCACTTAGCTTGATGCTGTAAATGCATACAGCACCCTTAAACACATCAAACTAATATTGTAAATAATTCTGGTTCTGGTGTCCAGGGTTCGAATACCGATAAAATGTAATTTAATTATAAATTTAATAACTCCTAAACTAATTAAGATAAAGACACCAAATAAACTTTTATAGGGGGAAAGGATGCTCTCCTGAAACATTAGGTCTCTAGATAGAAGTATTTATAGGGGAGAGATAGGGAATACCAGGGCTGATGCGAGGCTAGTCAGATGCTAAAGGAGGGAGGGATATGCTTTATACGAGAGAGATAGGGAACACAAGGAGAGATGCTATACTAAACAGGACTTGAAGGATAGAATATGGGCGATATAGCGAACCGAGGAGAGGTATCAGGATAGGAGTTTTGAATGATGGAGTAGGTGTTTATATGCGAGAGATAGGGAATACGAGGGTCGATGCTAGGCTAGACGGTGTTGAATGAGGGAATGCATCTTATATGAGAGAGGTAGGGGAATATGAGGAGAAGTGCTAGGCTAGTCGGGAAGGTCTGAATGAGAGAGTATACGTCTATATGGGAAAATATAGGGAAAACGAAGGTAGGTGCTAGGTTGAGAGAGTCTTCAAGGAGGAAAATGCATTTATATGAGAGCGTTAGGGCATACGAGGAGAGGTGCTAGTCTAGACATGGTTTGAGGATTAGAGTATACGTTTATATGGGAGAAATGTGGAAAACGGGAGAGATACAAGGATAGACAGAGATTGAAGGAGGAGGAATGTAGGTTTATACTGTAATATAGAGAGTAATTCGATTATAAAACTTTTCTCATCCAGCCTTACAACACTTTATATACTTATTTTCTAAACCTTACAAACTTTATATTTGTTAAACAGTAGTGCGCGAGACGGAGAGGGACAAACAGTATATCGGTTTACAGTGAAGTATACGTCCTAACCTATTCCCACCTTGTTTGTTCTGGATCTTCTCATTGTCTATCATCTAACGTAACCACGTAACAAGACGTAACACAGGAAATCATACATATGGCACATTAAAAAAATAAAGGTATATATAATGAAACATAAACAAGTAGACAGAGGGTCATCGATACATAGAAAACCAGGAGTTGTATGTACTGAGACCATAGATTAGTATAGGCAAACAACAAAGAAGTGAATTTATAGTGTAAATAGCCAAATATTTTCAAATATTATTATAGTCTAAAAGTATATAACTTAATTATGTATCGAGTATTGAGAAATAAACGTTATTCATTATTCACTAATCTCAGATCACTGCAATTGTATTGAATCAATTCACAATAGCTAATGCCATTCAACTTTCATTTGTCTCTGATACATAAACAAATTGCAAAATGGAGAAGGACGAAAGTAATAAAAAAAACTCAGGCAGCAAATTTTAAGAAAGAAGAGAAAGATATATGACCGACATTGTTTTGGAACACAAATTAGTGTTGAAAATAAAATGACTGATAGCTCTGCTAAGCGTAAGGAAGAGACATGGAAATAAATTGCAAATGAATACAATTCTAGGTTAGAAAAAGAAGATAAACAACATTCATGTAAACCAATTTTTAAAAATCAGTTTAACTGAATACATGTAAAAAAACATATCACTTTACAAAAAGTAATGCAGACAACATTTATTTTTTATAAACATTATCCTATTACATTCCTTTACAAAAAACCATACATATTTCCTAAAGGCAAAGGTGATAGTCTAGACATTCTAAACACTCAGTTATATAATCATATACATCACACAGAAAGAGACCTGCATTATCAGTAAAAAAACTAAACATCTCAACAATGTCTGAATGATGTATTTTATAAGTACACGTTTTTTGATATTTCAAAGTTCCTGTTAACCATGGCAGTAATTGATTAACACAATTTCTCGATCCTGTCATGCTATAACTTTAGATGCTTTCAGCTTACTTATAATTTCCTCAATCTCTTGTGTGTGACTATTATTACCAGCATCCCTCGACGCAATTAGTAACCTCAATATATTTACTAGTCTATTCGGATTTTCAAGCGTTGATATCACTGAATCATCATCATCTGAAGATTTCATATTCTCGCAACTTCCGATGTATCCAGATTTTTCACCAACAGTAGTCTCCAGTGAAGGACAGAGGCTTGATCCGGTATAACATTCCCCTCTATACATCTTCGGATCTTCAAGTGCAGGTGAGAGAGTCGATTCAGTATAACATGTTGCTCTATGAAACTTAAATCTTGACAAAGAACGATTCTTAAAAATCCGCCCGCATACACAGCATCTAATAACGCGTTTTCCTCCATGTGTAATGTATGAAAAATCGAGTTTCTCATTCGTCAGTTGCACAGATTTTCTCGGGCAGTAGCTCATGCTAAAACTAAAAGAAATTAAATGAATACGTGAATGCTAACGCTCGAAGGAATTAAAAGTGAATGAATGAATTCATAACACGCACCTATGTATATATCCAGGATGAGGACGACGGAGGGAATTGCGATCAATGCATAGCAGGGAGAAAGGATACTCTCTTGACACATTAGTCATCTAGACAACTATTGTTCACGGAGCCTGTAGACGTCAGGTTGAATGGGACAGACCTCAGGTTCAAATCTTTAAGGGCACGGACCCAGCCTTTTGCCTGTCATGTATACTAAACCATCCTAACAGCGTAACATTACGTTACAACGACACGTAACCAGAACATGGCGAGTGCGAGCATGGAAAAAAGGATGCTCTCTGGGAACATTACTGGAAAAGGATGCTCTCTGGAAACACTAGTCATCCACACAACGGGTTGTCCCTAACATTTCCAGATTTCGGGTCGTTCAACATCGTGACGCGCCCCTGTCATCTACATTTCGACGAAATTTTACCTCCTGAATTAAAGTTTGGTGATCTGTATAGACCTGTACAACATGCATTACGCTATGTAACAGACTCATCACGTTATGTAACAACACGATCACGCTAGGTAACAACATGTTCACGCTATGTAACAACATGATCACGCTATGTAACAACATGATCACGCTATGTAACAACATGATCACGCCATGTAACAACATGATCACGCTATGTAACAACATGATCACGCTATGTAACAACATGATCACGCTATGTAACAACATGACCACGCTATGTAACAACTGATCACGCTATGTAACAACATGATCATGCTATGTAACAACCTGAGCACGCTATGTAACAACATGATCACGCTATGTAACAAACTGAGTACGCTATATAACAACATGATCACGCCATGTAACAACTGATCACGCTATGTAACAACATGCTCAAGCTATGTAACAACTGATCACGCTATGTAACAACATGATCACGCTATGTAACAACATGATCACGCTATGTAACAACCTGAGCACGCTATGTAACAACATGACCACGCTATGTAACAAAACGATCAAGCTATGTAACAACTGATCACGCTATGTAACAACATGATCATGCTATGTAACAACCTGAGCACGCTATGTAACAAACTGAGTACGCTATGTAACATCATGATCACGCCATGTAACAACTGATCACGCTATGTAACAACATGCTCAAGCTATGTAACAACTGATCACGCTATGTAACAACATGATCACGCTATGTAACAACCTGAGCACGCTATGTAACAATCTGATCACGTTATGTAACAACTGATCACGCTATGTAACAACATGATCACGCTATGTAACAACATGATCACGCTATGTAACAACATGATCACGCTATGTAACAACATGTTCACGCTATGTAACAACATGACCACGCTATGTAACAAAACGATCACGCTATGTAACAACACGATCACGCTATGTAACAACACGATCACGCAATGTAACAACTGATCACGCTATGTAACAACCTGATCAAGCTATGTAACAACTGATCACGCTATGTAACAACATGATCACGCTATGTAACAACCTGAGCACGCTATGTAACAACATGATCACGCTATGTAACAACCTGAGTACGCTATGTAACAACATGATCACGCCATGTAACAACTGATCACGCTATGTAACAACATGCTCAAGCTATGTAACAACTGATCACGCTATGTAACAACACGATCACGCTATGTAACAACCTGATCAAGCTATGTAACAACATGATCACGCTATGTAACAACCTGAGTACGCTATGTAACAACATGATCACGCCATGTAACAACTGATCACGCTATGTAACAACATGCTCAAGCTATGTAACAACATGTTCACGCTATGTAACAACATGATCACGCTATGTAACAACATGTTCACGCTATGTAACAACATGATCACGCTATGTAACAACATGACCACACTATGTAACAACATGATCACGCTATGTAACAAAACGATCAAGCTATGTAACAACACGATCACGCTATGTAACAACCTGATCAAGCTATGTAACAACTGATCACGCTATGTAACAACCTGAGCACGCTATGTAACAACCTGATCACGCTATGTAACAACTGATCACGCTATGTAACAACATGCTCAAGCTATGTAACATGATCACGCTATGTAACAACATGTTCACGCTATGTAACAACATGTTCACGCTATGTAACAACATGATCACGCTATGTAACAACATGACCACACTATGTAACAACATGATCATGCTATGTAACAAAACGATCAAGCTATGTAACAACATGATCACGCTATGTAACAAAACGATCAAGCTATGTAACAACCTGAGCACGCTATGTAACAACATGTTAACGCTATGTAACAACAAGATCACGTTATGTAACAACATGATCACGCTATGTAACAACATGATCACGCTATGTAACAAAGCGATCAAGCTATGTAACAACGTGAGCACGCTATGTAACAACATGTTCACGCTATGTAACAACATGAACACGCTATGTAACAATACGATCACGCTATGTAACAATCTGATTACGCTATGTAACAACTGATCACGCTATGTAACAACATGATCACGCTATGTAACAACCTGAGCACGTTATGTAACAACATGACTACGCTATGTAACAAAACGATCACACTATGTAACAACAGATCACGCTATGTAACAACCTGAGCACGCTATGTAACAACATGACCACGCTATGTAACAAAACGATCACGCTATGTAACAACTGATCACGCTATGTAACAACCTGAGCACGCTATGTAACAACCTGAGCACGCTATGTAACAATACGATCATGCTATGTAACAACCTGATCACGCTATGTAACAACCTGATTACGCTATGTAACAACTGATCACGCTATGTAACAACATGATCACGCCATGTAACAACCTGAGCACGCTATGTAACAACATGATCACGCTATGTAACAACATGAACACGCTATGTAACAATACGATCACGCTATGTAACAATCTGATTACTATGTAACAACGGATCACGCTATGTAACAACATGATCACGCTATGTAACAACCTGAGCACGCTATGTAACATCATGATCACGCTATGTAACAACCTGATCACGCTATGTAACAACATGCTCACGCTATGTAACAACTGATCACGCTATGTAACAACATGATCACGCTATGTAACAACCTGAGCACGCTATGTAACAACATGATCACGCTATGTAACAACATGTTCACGCTATGTAACAACACGATCACGCTATGTAACAACACGATCACGCTATGTAACAACATGGACACGCTATGTAACAACATGAACACGCTATGTAACAAACGATCAAGCTATGTAACAACCTGAGCACGCTATGTAACAACATGATCACGCTATGTAACAACATGAACACTCTATGTAACAACCTGAGCATGCTATGTAACAACATGATCAGGCTATGTAACAACCTAATCACGCTATGTAACATGATCACGCTATGTAACAACATGATCACGCTATGTAAATAGGGTGGACCATTTAAGTTGAGGCATTACAATATATCCAAAACTAAGCGTTGTAGAAAGAAATGTCTTTAATAAAACTTGATTGATATTATGGCGAAAGTAAATGCTGCTAGTCGTGTTTCGTTTGGAGGCCGTTATGAGGGTCATTTTGGGTCAATTTATTTTTTTAAATGGGAACCTACAATTAGGGTCCCATTTAAAAAGACCCTGAAATGACCCTCACTACGTCCTCCAAACGAAATACGACTAGCAGCATTTACTTTCGCCATAATATCAATCAAGTTTTATTAAAGACATTTCTTTCTACAACGCTTAGTTTTGGATATATTGTAATGCCTCAACTTAAATGGTCCACCCTATTTACATAGCGTGATCATGTTGTTACATAGCGTGATCATGTTACATAGCGTGATTAGGTTGTTACATAGCCTGATCATGTTGTTACATAGCATGCTCAGGTTGTTACATAGAGTGTTCATGTTGTTACATAGCGTGATCATGTTGTTACATAGCGTGCTCAGGTTGTTACATAGCTTGATCGTTTGTTACATAGCGTGTTCATGTTATTACATAGCGTGTCCATGTTGTTACATAGCGTGATCGTGTTGTTACATAGCGTGATCGTGTTGTTACATAGCGTGAACATGTTGTTACATAGCGTGATCATGTTGTTACATAGCGTGCTCAGGTTGTTACATAGCGTGATCATGTTGTTACATAGCGTGATCAGTTGTTACATAGCGTGAGCATGTTGTTACATAGCGTGATCAGGTTGTTACATAGCGTGATCATGATGTTACATAGCGTGCTCAGGTTGTTACATAGCGTGATCATGTTGTTACATAGCGTGATCCGTTGTTACATAGTAATCAGATTGTTACATAGCGTGATCGTATTGTTACATAGCGTGTTCATGTTGTTACATAGCGTGATCATGTTGTTACATAGCGTGCTCAGGTTGTTACATGGCGTGATCATGTTGTTACATAGCGTGATCAGTTGTTACATAGCGTAATCAGGTTGTTACATAGCGTGATCAGGTTGTTACATAGCATGATCGTATTGTTACATAGCGTGCTCAGGTTGTTACATAGCGTGCTCAGGTTGTTACATAGCGTGATCAGTTGTTACATAGCGTGATCGTTTTGTTACATAGCGTGGTCATGTTGTTACATAGCGTGCTCAGGATGTTACATAGCGTGATCAGTTGTTACATAGTGTGATCGTTTTGTTACATAGCGTAGTCATGTTGTTACATAACGTGCTCAGGTTGTTACATAGCGTGATCATGTTGTTACATAGCGTGATCAGTTGTTACATAGCGTAATCAGATTGTTACATAGCGTGATCGTATTGTTACATAGCGTGTTCATGTTGTTACATAGCGTGAACAAGTTGTTACATAGCGTGCTCAGGTTGTTACATAGCTTGATCGTTTTGTTACATAGCGTGATCATGTTGTTACATAGCGTGATCATGTTGTTACATAACGTGATCATGTTGTTACATAGCGTTAACATGTTGTTACATAGCGTGCTCAGGTTGTTACATAGCTTGATCGTTTTGTTACATAGCGTGATCATGTTGTTACATAGCTTGATCGTTTTGTTACATAGCATGATCATGTTGTTACATAGTGTGGTCATGTTGTTACATAGCGTGATCATGTTGTTACATAGCGTGAACATGTTGTTACATAGCGTGATCATGTTGTTACATAGCTTGAGCATGTTGTTACATAGCGTGATCAGTTGTTACATAGCGTGATCAGGTTGTTACATAGCGTGCTCAGGTTGTTACATAGCGTGATCAGTTGTTACATAGCTTGATCAGGTTGTTACATAGCGTGATCGTGTTGTTACATAGCTTGATCGTTTTGTTACATAGCGTGATCATGTTGTTACATAGTGTGGTCATGTTGTTACATAGCGTGATCATGTTGTTACATAGCGTGAACATGTTGTTACATAGCGTGATCATGTTGTTACATAGCGTGAACATGTTGTTACATAGCTTGAGCATGTTGTTACATAGCGTGATCAGTTGTTACATGGCGTGATCATGTTGTTACATAGCGTACTCAGGTTGTTACATAGCGTGATCATGTTGTTACATAGCTTGATCAGGTTGTTACATAGCGTGATCGTGTTGTTACATAGCGTGATCAGTTGTTACATAGCTTGAGCATGTTGTTACATAGCGTGATCAGTTGTTACATGGCGTGATCATGTTGTTACATAGCGTACTCAGGTTGTTACATAGCGTGATCATGTTGTTACATAGCGTGCTCAGGTTGTTACATAGCGTGATCATGTTGTTACATAGCGTGATCAGTTGTTACATAGCTTGATCAGGTTGTTACATAGCGTGATCAGTTGTTACATTGCGTGATCGTGTTGTTACATAGCGTGATCGTGTTGTTACATAGCGTGATCGTTTTGTTACATAGCGTGGTCATGTTGTTACATAGCGTGAACATGTTACATAGCGTGATCATGTTGTTACATAGCGTGATCATGTTGTTACATAGCGTGATCATGTTGTTACATAGCGTGATCAGTTGTTACATAACGTGATCAGATTGTTACATAGCGTGCTCAGGTTGTTACATAGCGTGATCATGTTGTTACATAGCGTGATCAGTTGTTACATAGCTTGAGCATGTTACATAGCGTGATCAGTTGTTACATGGCGTGATCATGTTGTTACATAGCGTACTCAGTTTGTTACATAGCGTGCTCAGGTTGTTACATAGCATGATCATGTTGTTACATAGCGTGATCAGTTGTTACATAGCTTGATCGTTTTGTTACATAGCGTGGTCATGTTGTTACATAGCGTGCTCAGGTTGTTACATAGCGTGATCATGTTGTTACATAGCGTGATCAGTTGTTACATAGCTTGAGCATGTTGTTACATAGCGTGATCAGTTGTTACATGGCGTGATCATGCTGTTACATAGCGTACTCAGTTTGTTACATAGCGTGATCATGTTGTTACATAGCGTGCTCAGGTTGTTACATAGCGTGATCATGTTGTTACATAGCGTGATCAGTTGTTACATAGCTTGATCGTTTTGTTACATAGCGTGGTCATGTTGTTACATAGCGTGATCATGTTGTTACATAGCGTGATCATGTTGTTACATAGCGTGATCATGTTGTTACATGGCGTGATCATGTTGTTACATAGCGTGATCATGTTGTTACATAGCGTGAACATGTTGTTACCTAGCGTGATCGTGTTGTTACATAACGTGATGAGTCTGTTACATAGCGTAATGCATGTTGTACAGGTCTATACAGATCACCAAACTTTAATTCAGGAGGTAAAATTTCGTCGAAATGTAGATGACAGGGGCGCGTCACGATGTTGAACGACCCGAAATCTGGAAATGTTAGGGACAACCCGTTGTGTGGATGACTAGTGTTTCCAGAGAGCATCCTTTTCCAGTAATGTTCCCAGAGAGCATCCTTTTTTCCATGCTCGCACTCGCCATGTTCTGGTTACGTGTCGTTGTAACGTAATGTTACGCTGTTAGGATGGTTTAGTATACATGACAGGCAAAAGGCTGGGTCCGTGCCCTTAAAGATTTGAACCTGAGGTCTGTCCCATTCAACCTGACGTCTACAGGCTCCGTGAACAATAGTTGTCTAGATGACTAATGTGTCAAGAGAGTATCCTTTCTCCCTGCTATGCATTGATCGCAATTCCCTCCGTCGTCCTCATCCTGGATATATACATAGGTGCGTGTTATGAATTCATTCATTCACTTTTAATTCCTTCGAGCGTTAGCATTCACGTATTCATTTAATTTCTTTTAGTTTTAGCATGAGCTACTGCCCGAGAAAATCTGTGCAACTGACGAATGAGAAACTCGATTTTTCATACATTACACATGGAGGAAAACGCGTTATTAGATGCTGTGTATGCGGGCGGATTTTTAAGAATCGTTCTTTGTCAAGATTTAAGTTTCATAGAGCAACATGTTATACTGAATCGACTCTCTCACCTGCACTTGAAGATCCGAAGATGTATAGAGGGGAATGTTATACCGGATCAAGCCTCTGTCCTTCACTGGAGACTACTGTTGGTGAAAAATCTGGATACATCGGAAGTTGCGAGAATATGAAATCTTCAGATGATGATGATTCAGTGATATCAACGCTTGAAAATCCGAATAGACTAGTAAATATATTGAGGTTACTAATTGCGTCGAGGGATGCTGGTAATAATAGTCACACACAAGAGATTGAGGAAATTATAAGTAAGCTGAAAGCATCTAAAGTTATAGCATGACAGGATCGAGAAATTGTGTTAATCAATTACTGCCATGGTTAACAGGAACTTTGAAATATCAAAAAACTTGTACTTATAAAATACATCATTCAGACATTGTTGAGATGTTTAGTTTTTTTACTGATAATGCAGGTCTCTTTCTGTGTGATGTATATGATTATATAACTGAGTGTTTAGAATGTCTAGACTATCACCTTTGCCTTTAGGAAATATGTATGGTTTTTTGTAAAGGAATGTAATAGGATAATGTTTATAAAAAATAAATGTTGTCTGCATTACTTTTTGTAAAGTGATATGTTTTTTTACATGTATTCAGTTAAACTGATTTTTAAAAATTGGTTTACATGAATGTTGTTTATCTTCTTTTTCTAACCTAGAATTGTATTCATTTGCAATTTATTTCCATGTCTCTTCCTTACGCTTAGCAGAGCTATCAGTCATTTTATTTTCAACACTAATTTGTGTTCCAAAACAATGTCGGTCATATATCTTTCTCTTCTTTCTTAAAATTTGCTGCCTGAGTTTTTTTATTACTTTCGTCCTTCTCCATTTTGCAATTTGTTTATGTATCAGAGACAAATGAAAGTTGAATGGCATTAGCTATTGTGAATTGATTCAATACAATTGCAGTGATCTGAGATTAGTGAATAATGAATAACGTTTATTTCTCAATACTCGATACATAATTAAGTTATATACTTTTAGACTATAATAATATTTGAAAATATTTGGCTATTTACACTATAAATTCACTTCTTTGTTGTTTGCCTATACTAATCTATGGTCTCAGTACATACAACTCCTGGTTTTCTATGTATCGATGACCCTCTGTCTACTTGTTTATGTTTCATTATATATACCTTTATTTTTTTAATGTGCCATATGTATGATTTCCTGTGTTACGTCTTGTTACGTGGTTACGTTAGATGATAGACAATGAGAAGATCCAGAACAAACAAGGTGGGAATAGGTTAGGATGTATACTTCACTGTAAACCGATATACTGTTTGTCCCTCTCCGTCCATCGCACTACTGTTTAACAAATATAAAGTTTGTAAGGTTTAGAAAATAAGTATATAAAGTGTTGTAAGGCTGGATGAGAAAAGTTTTATAATCGAATTACTCTCTATATTACAGTATAAACCTACATTCCTCCTCCTTCAATCTCTGTCTATCCTTGTATCTCTCCCGTTTTCCACATTTCTCCCATATAAACGTATACTCTAATCCTCAAACCATGTCTAGACTAGCACCTCTCCTCGTATGCCCTAACGCTCTCATATAAATGCATTTTCCTCCTTGAAGACTCTCTCAACCTAGCACCTACCTTCGTTTTCCCTATATTTTCCCATATAGACGTATACTCTCTCATTCAGACCTTCCCGACTAGCCTAGCACTTCTCCTCATGTTCCCCTACCTCTCTCATATAAGATGCATTCCCTCATTCAACACCGTCTAGCCTAGCATCGACCCTCGTATTCCCTATCTCTCGCATATAAACACCTACTCCATCATTCAAAACTCCTATCCTGATACCTCTCCTCGGTTCGCTATATCGCCCATATTCTATCCTTCAAGTCCTGTTTAGTATAGCATCTCTCCTTGTGTTCCCTATCTCTCTCGTATAAAGCATATCCCTCCCTCCTTTAGCATCTGACTAGCCTCGCATCAGCCCTGGTATTCCCTATCTCTCCCCTATAAATACTTCTATCTAGAGACCTAATGTTTCAGGAGAGCATCCTTTCCCCCTATAAAAGTTTATTTGGTGTCTTTATCTTAATTAGTTTAGGAGTTATTAAATTTATAATTAAATTACATTTTATCGGTATTCGAACCCTGGACACCAGAACCAGAATTATTTACAATATTAGTTTGATGTGTTTAAGGGTGCTGTATGCATTTACAGCATCAAGCTAAGTGATATATTCTAGAGTATAGAGAAAAATAAGTAAGTGATTGAAAGATCGGGATTCGAAGTAAGGACAGCTGATTGAAAATTATATACAGTATTAATTGCCCCTCATAGGAGCTATCAATCATGCTTTGGTCAATTCCTCTACCTCTCTTAGTTTCTGAGATAATGACGATTTAAACATTAGGCTCGAACCCAGAACGTCAGGTATCTAATTACACATCCACAAGATACTACCTAGTAACATAAACGCAATAAAGTTTATTTGGCGTCTTTATCTTAATTAGTTTAGGAGTTATTAAATTTATAATTAAATTACATTTTATCGGTATTCGAACCCTGGACACCAGAAACAAAATTATTTACAGTATTAGTTTGATATGTTTAAAGGTGCTGTATACATTTACAGCATCAATCTAAGTGATATATTCTAGAGTATAGAGAAAAAATAAGTAAGTGATTGAAAGATCGGGATTCGAAGTAAGGATAACTGATTGAAAATTATATACAGTATTAATTGCCCATCATAGGAGTTATCAATCATGCTTTGGTCAACTCCTCTACCTCTCTTAGTTTCTGAGATAATGACGATTTAAAATTAGGCTCGAACCCAGAACGTCAGGTATCTAAATACACATCCACAAGATACTACCTAATAACATAAACACAATAAAGTTTATTTGGTATCTTTATCTTAATTAGTTTAGGAGTTATTAAATTTATAATTAAATTACATTTTATTGGTATTCGAACCCTGGACACCAGAAACAAAATTATTTACAATATTAGTTTGATATGTTTAAAGGTGCTGTATGCATTTACAGCATCAATCTAAGTGATATATTCTAGAGTATAGAGAAAAAATAAGTAAGTGATTGAAAGATCGGGATTCGAAGTAAGGACAACTGATTAAAAATTATATACAGTATTAATTGCCCATCATAGGAGCTATCAATCATGCTTTGGTCAACTCCTCTACCTCTCTTAGTTTCTGAGATAATGACGATTTAAAATTAGGATCGAACCCAGAACGTCAGGTATCTAATTACACATCCACAAGATAATACCTAATAACATAAAGGCAATAAAGTTTATTTGGCGTCTTTATCTTAATTAGTTTAGAAGTTAATAAATTTATAATTAAACTACATTTTATCGGTATTCGAACCCTGGACACCAGAAACAAAATTATTTACAATATTAGTTTGATATGTTTAAAGGTGCTGTATGCAGTTACAGCATCAATCTAAGTGATATATTCTAGAGTATAGAGAAAAAATAAGTAAGTGATTGAAAGATCGGGATTCGAAGTAAGGACAACTGATTGAAAATTATATACAGTATTAATTACCCCTCATAGGAGCTATCAATCATGCTTTGGTTCACTCGTCTACCTCTCTTAGTTTCTGAGATAATGACGATTTAAAAATTAGGATCGAACCCTGAACGTCAGGTATCTAATTACACATCCACAAGATAATACCTAATAACATAAAGGCAATAAAGTTTATTTGGCGTCTTTATCTTAATTAGTTTAGAAGTTATTAAATTTATAATTAAATTACATTTTATCGGTATTCGAACCCTGGACACCAGAAACAAAATTATTTACAATATTAGTTTGATATGTTTAAAGGTGCTGTATGCAGTTACAGCATCAATCTAAGTGACATATTCTAGAGTATAGAGAAAAAATAAGTAAGTGATTGAAAGGTCGGGATTCGAAATAAGGACAACTGATTAAAAATTATATACAGTATTAATTACCCATCATAGGAGCTATCAATCATGCTTTGGTCAATTCCTCTACCTCTCTTAGTTTCTGAGATAATGACGATTTAAACATTAGGCTCGAACCCAGAACGTCAGGTATCTAATTACACCTCCACAAGATACTACCTAATAACATAAAGGCAATAAAGTTTATTTGGTGTCTTTATCTTAATTAGTTTAGGAGTTATTAAATTTATAATTAAATTACATTTTATCGGTATTCGAACCCTGGACACCATGTACCCAAATATACATTCACAAGAAACTATCTAATGACATTAATGTAATAAACTTTATTTGATGTCTTTATCGTAATTAGTCTCTGAGTTATTAGAAGCTGAATTTGTAATTCGAACCCGGGCATCCTGGTCAACTTGGAACTCGTTGGAGAAGCTGGTGCTTTTTATATCATTTCCATCGCTAAAATCTAAAGTGTTGAGTGTTGGGCAGAGCACTTAGGAAAACAATTACTGACATTGTTCGCTAATGGGGTGAAAGCGTCTAACGGGTCAGCTAATAGAGGTCACCGTTACCGCCTGGCGGAAGTATGTCGTTCGCTAATGTATGTAAACAGATCCGGAATGTAAACTTAAGAGCCTATTAATGTGTTGAAAGCGTCTAACATGTTCAGCTAATGGACAAGCGATTTCCCCAGATACAAGAAGGCTGCAGTGTTTCATTACATGACAGACTGTTACCGTGAGCAGACTACTTATACTCAAGCTCCAGTCAACAATTCATTAATCAAAAAACTTAATTGCTCGAGGATGCAATCTGCAGACCTTAGTAATCATAAAAAAAATGTTTGACGAACATTACCTAATTAATTTGCCGAGGGGCGGCAGGACTCGAGAAAACAATTCCATCAAGTCATGACGCCACAGTAGAACGCATGGGGGAGGGGGTAGGACCTGTTAGCACAGATACTGCCGGCATTAGGTGAGCACACAAAGCGAGAGGGGGCGGGGCCTAACGACACGAGACCTGGCGGCATGTGAGCACACAAAGGGAGGGGGCGGGGCTTGTCGGCGTAGAACAAAGAACTTTATCGCTTGTCGGCATCTCTCTGTGGGCTCAAGTCGCTATTCTATTGCTACTTACGTGAATAGTTTTGCTACCTGATTTTAGAGAATTGAGACAGGGAGCGTGATTTTGCTTTTTTTCAACAAAACTCTGCAACAGCTCATACGGCCAATATTTCGATGTGAACAATTGAAAGTGTGTGTGTGAGGACAGAATTATTAGTAGAGATTTGTTGCTCCCTCGGTCCCCCGACCTAGCTCTCTGCGATTTCTATCTCTGGGTTAACTTAAAACATACAGTGTACAAGACAAACCCACACACCCTGGAAGAATTAAAACAAAATATCCGAATTGCCAGTATTTCTCAACGTGAAGTACGGCGAGTGATGGATAGTTTCCTAAAGAGGTGCCAAAAATGTATGAACGGCGGTGGCCAGTTTCAGCATCTCCTTTCATAAAGTTGGTAAGTAAAGCCTTTAAAAGTAGTTTTAAAAATGTTGTATGGTTTCATCCGCACCTTTCTATGATAGTGATAGACGGCAACGAGCGCCGAGGACACGAACAGGAAAACCACCGCGCAGCCGGTTCGTAGTTTTTTTGGCTCTCTGTTGAATGGGACACTGAAGATCACAGCAGTTAAAGAGCGTCCATAAATAAAACTCAATTTTAATTTTCAATATTGGTCCTTAGTCCTGTCGACATTCAGTTCTTTCTCGCGATGTCATGGAAACAATGGAATTTTAAGGCCAGCATATAGCGTCCAGTTGTTAAACATTTGACTATCGCTGTTCTCTTTGTATGTATAACGAAATGTGTAATGTAGCTGTTTGTGTAACGTTTCACTTTGATTTAAAGAAGTAGATAGAAAAATAAGCTTCAGTAAGAATAGTTGGTATACACACTAATAAACGATAGAGGGTAGAGAGAGTTATGTGAAAGTAACACTTCAAAGTCTCCAAACGCGTATTTTCGGTGAAATGTTTGATATTGAATTTTTTGGGTGAAATACGTACAACCCTGTGGTCAGCATGTGGAGGATTATTTCCCTAGAGTCCGGAAGTATGTATGTGTGTAATACCAAGCCAAAATTAACAGCAGTTGTTAGATGGCACACTAACTACTACTCTTCTTTTGTTCATCCATGCTTGAATCTGACATCTCATCAGCAATTTATATGACAAGGAGTTTCCACCTTGAGCTGTTATTGTCGAGTCGTGTTCTTCCACAGCGCTGAGTGCCACTGAACAGAGCATTTCTGAGCATTGTTTTCACGGTTACATTGAATACGTAGATTGGTGTTTTCTCAACAGATCATGGCTCTTTTGATTAACATATGACGTACGATAGTGTCACTCAAGTTCAATCTGTGTGGAGGAGACAGTTTGCAACACAAGGATGTTCAAACCGATCACAAAAGGGAAAGTCGATTTTATTTGTTTTTGACTTATCAATGATCCAATTCAGCCAACGTCAAAATTCTAGAGTAAGCATTATCCAAATGCAGATCCATTACATTTGGGGTCGGTCATTCATTCCTTTATTTAATAGCGTGAATTAAAAGTTCTTTGCCGTTCTTTGTTAATTTCTACACGTTTTTGATATTGAAGCAAGTCAGTTTTGAGTTGCATATACACAAACTACAGATGACCCTTTCACTTGAACGAACGCTCAATGGATCTGGGTCTGAGGTTAGGACACACATATGCTAGAATTTCTTCCAGTTTAATGCAACTAGAGACAGCTGTTTCATGTCAAGGCCCCTAGAATAATCTCTACAATGAAGAATCTAATGTGCCGTGTCAGGGAACGAGAAAGGGAAGATTGAAACTTTCCCGGGAAGGGCTCTCGGTCGTTCTGATGTGCAGAAGGGAAGTCTCGTCGTACAGCAAAAGTGCTGCTTCTTCGGGTGTTAAATTAAATTGAGTTTTAACTGCTGTGGTCCTTAGTGTCCCATTCTATGTTCGGCGTGAAAGACCGTAATTTTGCTCAGAGACCTCTTTATCAGGCTTGAGGTTCTTTTACGTGCCGTAAATCTACGGCTGTGGTCTACACAAAAGGCTTCTGGGGCAAGAGTGTACGACGCATTCTAAAAGCCATCGAGTGGAAAACGTACATACCTATGTTATTGCATGCATTAAACTAGGTCAACCCTGATCGCTGCATGGAGTTTTGTGAATGGTTTCAGCATATTGTAAATGACGATGAACATTGTACGGTTTGATGAGGTCCAATTCAAACTTAATAGAAGAGTGAATTGTTTACTGGGCACCAGAAAATCCACAAGGTCACGTCGAAAATGAAGCCAATCTAACAGGGATGAACGTCTGGTGTAGACTGTTTTTAATAGGTACAGTTTTCCTGGCACCAGGTATCTGGAAATGCTAAGCACCTCAAATTTGCCCGCTTTATGTAAACTGTGAGTTCCACCAATGGGATGCGAGAATATGTAGAGACAAAGAGGTGCATCTTAGGAGGATGTTGAAGAACGTCGTGTATTGACTCAGCAGCAGCAGCAGCTTAGTCCTATCATGCAATAGATATACTTTTTGTTCATGAAACATTGGGCATTTTATTTAAAATAAGAGAGCAGAAATTACTTACTGTTAAACCGAGCGAGGCTATCCCTGGTCGGTAGGGGAAAGTTTCTCGTCTACTAGGATTTCCTTTCCTTCTCATGTTTCAGGCGAATGCTTGCTCAAAGGAAGGAGGACACCATGTGGCGAAAAAGAGGCGACTTTTTTCAACTTTAATTTTGAAAAATAAACATTACTAAATATTATATTACTATATATAATATTACTAAAATAAAGTTTTAGTTATATTCCACAAAGTGTTACCAAGCGAAAACTGTCGAAAGCAGTTGTTTTCCTTGAACAGAGCATGTAATGCTGGAAGACAGCACAAACATTGTTCAAGTCATTAGTAAATTAATTTATTTACATGTTACTACGATTAACTTAATTATTCACTTAATCAAAAGATAAATTACCTCCAATAAAATAGACCTAAGTTACCAACAGAGAGACTATAATAATTTTTTCAATGGCTTATAGCAATGATATAATTTAGTATTTTTGTAGGGAGTTTGGTTGGTAACACTGCAGCAATGGGTCAGAACTGCTAGGTGGTTCCTTCCTGCTGGGGATGGTCGGTAATGAATGTTTTGATCGGCACTCCGAGTTTCCTGTTACTAATTCACGTTATTCTGTCCTCTACCACGTCATATGACTGACCCTGCAGTAACGGTCATAACATTCCGACACGAGCGACCTCCTCAACAGCACTCTAGCTATCTGCTTTGTCACACGATTTTCTCTCGCCATAATAAAATTCTCTCTTCTATTTAGATAAGTACAGCAAATATTGCATTCCATCCAAAAATTCAAACCAAGATTTCGCTGGAAATACACGTTTTGAGATTCACTTTAAAAAAGCACTTTTAGAAAGAAAACAAAAGTCTGTATGTGAACAGCACAACTCAAAAGCAAAAATTCGGTTAAGTACCAAAGTTGGTAGTTAAGTTCCAAGCATCAGACTTGGAACATTTTTAAGAAAATCCCAAACTCATGCATATCTAGGAACTCTGAATGAATGACGTTTGTATAATGTCACTACACAAGAAATGTAGATCCTGTTAAAGCAATCAATATTTTTTAATGTCGTTAACCACTTCAGACGTATTCGTTATCGTTTGGAATTTTCAAATATTTACCCGTTGATTTTCAATTAGTAAATATGGCATCACGCGCTTTAATTACTATATTCTTCTTACACGTACAACGAAATGAGTACTGGAAGTGTATCTGAATCAGCTTTTGTAAGAAGAGTGAGTAGAGAACTTTCTGCGAATGCAACTAGAAATAATCTCAAATTAAGCAATATGCACTTGGTTACGTGCACAGTATGTTCGTATATTGCGAGTCAGTTTTTCTCACACGACACATGTAACAATTAATGCCTGAAAATAGATAATGCTACAGAAAAAGCTACTTCAAACAGACTGTAGGTATATTTCAATGAGATCTACATTTTTTGTGTAGTAAGATTTTGTCTATCTCTTACGGTTTACCTATTATATAAACGTCATTCAGAACAAAGAGAAGCTCCTAAAAAGTTGAAGGTAATTATGCATTTCATTTGTCGTGCAATTATCCTAAACACATTGAAAAATAAATACAGTTTTATTTACGGACGCTCTTTAACTGCTACGGCCCTTAGCGTCCCATTCTATATTGGACGTGAAAGACCGGTAATTTTGCTCAGAGACCTCTTTATCAGGCTTGAGGTTCTATTTCGTGTAGTAAATCTACAACATGGGACTAAACATATTGTATTTAATCAAATGAAAAATAACGAATGTTCCATTGCAGGGTAGCATGCTTAAACATCTAATACGAAATCTGGTTATCTATCGGACTTTTCTTGATTCAGGGGACAACAAAAGCTAGTCATTGAGCTTTTGGGGATGTAATACAATACTTTTGTATTAACTAAATCGATTGTTATTGAATGCGCGCGCTCGTTTTACCGTGTTCGATACTGGCCACTTTGACACTGTCGGACAGGTGGCGCAGCTGACTGGTGGGTCGAGTTCTCCCTGGTTCCGCCCTGAGTGTGACCGAGTAATCAGGCTTGCAATTGTTAGGCTCTCTATAGCCTTCACCACATCCCTTCCTACTGGGTCGAAGTGCAAGGTACCCCCTGGTATACCCCTTACTACAACCCCGGATGAAAAATCCCTGATATTCACACAAAACGATGTGAAACGTTGTCGGAAGTCTCACTTCCTTAGGCTCCCCCTGATAGTCTTCCAGGTTCTGGAAATGTTACATAGTCTATAAGTACCCTTTGGTGGTGGAACAATCATCGGCCGGAATGTCTCACTTTCTTGACCTGCCCCTGAGAGTCCAGGTTCTGGAAATGTTACATAGTCTATAAATACCCTTTGGTGGTGGAACAATCATCGGTCGGAATGTCTCACTTCCTTGACCTCCCCCGATAGTCTTCCAGGTTCTGGAAATGTTACATAATCTACAAGTACCCTTTGGTGGTGGAACAATCATCGGTCGGAATGTTTCACTTCCTTGACCTCCCGCTGATAGTCTTCCAAGTTCTGGAAATGTTACGTAATCTACAAGTATCTTTGGTGGTGGAACAATCATCGGTCGGAATGTTTCACTTCCTTGACCTCCCGCTGATAGTCTTCCAAGTTATGGAAATGTTACATAATCTACAAGTATCCTTTGGTGGTGGAACAATCATCGGTCGGGATGTTTCACTTCCTTGACCTCCCCCTGATAATCTTCCAGGTTCTGGAAATGTTACATAGTCTATAAGTACCCTTTGGTGGTGGAACAATCATCGGTCGGAATGTTTCACTTCCTTGACCTCCCGCTGATAGTCTTCCAAGTTCTGGAAATGTTACATAATCTACAAGTATCCTTTGGTGGTGGAACAATCATCGGTCGGAATGTTTCACTTCCTTGACCTCCCCCTGATAATCATCCAGATTCTGGAAATGTTACATAGTCTATAAGTACCCTTTGGTGGTGGAACAATCATCGGTCGGAATGTTTCACTTCCTTGACCTCCCGCTGATAGTCTTCCAAGTTCTGGAAATGTTACATAATCTACAAGTATCCTTTGGTGGTGGAACAATCATCGGTCGGAATGTTTCACTTCCTTGACATCCCCCTGATAATCCTCCAGGTTCTGGAAATGTTACATAGTCTATCAGTACCCTTTGGTGGTGGAACAATCATCGGTCGGAATGTTTCCCTTCCTTGACCTCCCGCTGATAGTCTTCCAAGTTCTGGAAATGTTACATAATCTACAAGTATCCTTTGGTGGTGGAACAATCATCGGTCGGAATGTTTCACTTCCTTGACTTCCCCCTGATAATCTTCCAGGTTCTGGAAATGTTACATAGTCTATCAGTACCCGTTGGTGGTGGAACAATCATCGGTCGGAATGTTTCACTTCCTTGACCTCTCGCTGATAGTCTTCCAAGTTCTGGAAATGTTACATAATCTACAAGTATCTTTTGGCGGTGGAACAATCATCGGTCGGAATGTTTCACTTCCTTGACCTCCCCCTGATAATCTTCCAGGTTCTGGAAATGTTACATAGTCTATAAGTATCCTTTGGTGGTAGAACAATCATCGGTCGGAATGTTTCACTTCCTTGACCTCCCCCTGATAATCTTCCAGGTTCTGGAAATGTTACATAGTCTATAAGTATCCTTTGGTGGTGGAACAATCATCGGTCGGAATGTTTCACTTCCTTGACCTCCCCCTGATAATCTTCCAGGTTCTGGAAATGTTACATAGTCTATCAGTACCCTTTGGTGGTGGAACAATCATCGGTCGGAATGTTTCACTTCCTTGACCTCCCGCTGATAGTCTTCCAAGTTCTGGAAATGTTACATAATCTACAAGTATCCTTTGGTGGTGGAACAATCATCGGTCGGAATGTTTCACTTCCTTGACCTCCCCCTGATAATCTTCCAGGTTCTGGAAATGTTACATAGTCTATCAGTACCCTTTGGTGGTGGAACAATCATCGGTCGGAATGTTTCACTTCCTTGATCTCCCGCTGATAGTCTTCCAAGTTCTGGAAATGTTACATAATCTACAAGTATCCTTTGGTGGTGGAACAATCATCGGTCGGAATGTTTCACTTCCTTGACTTCCCCCTGATAATCTTCCAGGTTCTGGAAATGTTACATAGTCTATCAGTACCCTTTGGTGGTGGAACAATCATCGGTCGGAATGTTACACTTCCTTGACCTCCCCCTGATAATCTTCCAGGTTCTGGAAATGTTACATAGTCTATCAGTACCCTTTGGTGGTGGAACAATCATCGGTCGGAATGTTTCACTTCCTTGACCTCCCCCTGATAATCTTCCAGGTTCTGGAAATGTTACATAATCTACAAGTATCCTTTGGTGGTGGAACAATCATCGGTCGGAATGTTTCACTTCCTTGACCTCCCCCTGATAATCTTCCAGGTTCTGGAAATGTTACATAGTCTATCAGTACCTTTTGGTGGTGGAACAATCATCGGTCGGAATGTTTCACTTCCTTGACCTCCCCCTGATAATCTTCCAGGTTCTGGAAATGTTACATAGTCTATCAGTACCCTTTCGTGGTGGAACAATCATCGGTCGGAATGTTTCACTTCCTTGACCTCCCCCTGATAATCTTCCAGGTTCTGGAAATGTTACATAGTCTATAAGTATCCTTTGGTGGTGGAACAATCATCGGTCGGAATGTTTCACTTCCTTGACCTCCCCCTGATAATCTTCCAGGTTCTGGAAATGTTACATAGTCTATCAGTACCCTTTGGTGGTGGAACAATCATCGGTCGGAATGTTACACTTCCTTGACCTCCCCCTGATAATCTTCCAGGTTCTGGAAATGTTACATAGTCTATAAATATCCTTTGGTGGTGGAACAATCATCGGTCGGAATGTTTCACTTCCTTGACCTCCCCCTGATAATCTTCCAGGTTCTGGAAATGTTACATAGTCTATCAGTACCCTTTGGTGGTGGAACAATCATCGGTCGGAATGTTTCACTTCCTTGACCTCCCGCTGATAGTCTTCCAAGTTCTGGAAATGTTACATAATCTACAAGTATCCTTTGGTGGTGGAACAATCATCGGTCGGAATGTTTCACTTCCTTGACTTCCCCCTGATAATCTTCCAGGTTCTGGAAATGTTACATAGTCTATCAGTACCCTTTGGTGGTGGAACAATCATCGGCCGGAATGTTGCACTTCCTTGACCTCCCCCTGATAATCTTCCAGGTTCTGGAAATGTTACTTACTCTATCAGTACCCTTTGGTGGTGGAACAATCATCGGTCGGAATGTTTCTCTTCCTTGACCTCCCGCTGATAGTCTTCCAAGTTCTGGAAATGTTACATAATCTACAAGTATCCTTTGGTGGTGGAACAATCATCGGTCGGAATGTTTCACTTCCTTGACCTCCCCCTGATAATCTTCCAGGTTCTGGAAATGTTACATAGTCTATCAGTACCCTTTGGTGGTGGAACAATCATCGGTCGGAATGTTTCACTTCCTTGACCTCCCGCTGATAGTCTTCCAAGTTCTGGAAATGTTACATAATCTACAAGTATCCTTTGGTGGTGGAACAATCATCGGTCGGAATGTTTCACTTCCTTGACTTCCCCCTGATAATCTTCCAGGTTCTGGAAATGTTACATAGTCTATCAGTACCCTTTGGTGGTGGAACAATCATCGGTCGGAATGTTTCACTTCCTTGACCTCCCGCTGATAGTCTTCCAAGTTCTGGAAATGTTACATAATCTACAAGTATCCTTTGGTGGTGGAACAATCATCGGTCGGAATGTTTCACTTCCTTGACCTCCCCCTGATAATCTTCCAGGTTCTGGAAATGTTACATAGTCCATATGTATCCTTTGGTGGTGGAACAATCATCGGTCGGAATGTTTCACTTCCTTGACCTCCCGCTGATAATCTTCCAGGTTCTGGAAATGTTACATAGTCTATCAGTACCCTTTGGTGGTGGAACAATCATCGGTCGGAATGTTTCACTTCCTTGACCTCCCCCTGATAATCTTCCAGGTTCTGGAAATGTTACATAGTCTATAAGTATCCTTTGGTGGTGGAACAATCATCGGTCGGAATGTTTCACTTCCTTGACCTCCACCTGATAATCTTCCAGGTTCTGGAAATGTTACACAGTCTATCAGTACCCTTTGGTGGTGGAACAATCATCTGTCGGAATGTTTCACTTCCTTGACCTCCCGCTGATAGTCTTCCAAGTTCTGGAAATATTACATAATCTACAAGTATCCTTTGGTGGTGGAACAATCATCGGCCGGAATGTTTCACTTCCTTGACTTCCCCCTGATAATCTTCCAGGTTCTGGAAATGTTACATAGTCTATAAGTACCCTTTGGTGGTGGAACAATCATCGGTCGGAATGTTTCACTTCCTTGACCTCCCGCTGATAGTCTTCCAAGTTCTGGAAATGTTACATAATCTACAAGTATCCTTTGGTGGTGGAACAATCATCGGTCGGAATGTTTCACTTTCTTGACCTCCCCCTGATAATCTTCCATGTTCTGGAAATGTTACATAGTCTATAAGTATCCTTTGGTGGTGGAACAATCATCGGTCGGAATGTTTCACTTCCTTGACCTCCCCCTGATAATCTTCCAGGTTCTGGAAATGTTACATAGTCTATCAGTACCCTTTGGTGGTGGAACAATCATCGGTCGGAATGTTTCACTTCCTTGACCTCCCCCTGATAATCTTCCAGGTTCTGGAAATGTTACATAGTCTATAAGTATCCTTTGGTGGTGGAACAATCATCGGTCGGAATGTTTCACTTCCTTGACCTCCCGCTGATAGTCTTCCAAGTTCTGGAAATGTTACATAATCTACAAGTATCCTTTGGTGGTGGAACAATCATCGGTCGGAATGTTTCACTTCCTTGACTTCCCCCTGATAATCTTCCAGGTTCTGGAAATGTTACATAGTCTATCAGTACCCTTTGGTGGTGGAACAATCATCGGTCGGAATGTTTCACTTCCTTGACCTCCCCCTGATAATCTTCCAGGTTCTGGAAATGTTACATAGTCTATCAGTACCCTTTGGTGGTGGAACAATCATCGGTCGGAATGTTTCTCTTCCTTGACCTCCCGCTGATAGTCTTCCAAGTTCTGGAAATGTTACATAATCTACAAGTATCCTTTGGTGGTGGAACAATCATCGGTCGGAATGTTTCACTTCCTTGACCTCCCCCTGATAATCTTCCAGGTTCTGGAAATGTTACATAGTCTATCAGTACCCTTTGGTGGTGGAACAATCATCGGTCGGAATGTTTCACTTCCTTGACCTCCCGCTGATAGTCTTCCAAGTTCTGGAAATGTTACATAATCTACAAGTATCCTTTGGTGGTGGAACAATCATCGGTCGGAATGTTTCACTTCCTTGACTTCCCCCTGATAATCTTCCAGGTTCTGGAAATGTTACATAGTCTATCAGTACCCTTTGGTGGTGGAACAATCATCGGTCGGAATGTTTCACTTCCTTGACCTCCCGCTGATAATCTTCCAAGTTCTGGAAATGTTACATAATCTACAAGTATCCTTTGGTGGTGGAACAATCATCGGTCGGAATGGTTCACTTCCTTGACCTCCCCCTTATAATCTTCCAGGTTCTGGAAATGTTACATAGTCCATATGTATCCTTTGGTGGTGGAACAATCATCGGCCGGAATGTTTCACTTCCTTGACCTCCCTCTGATAATCTTCCAGGTTCTGGAAATGTTACATACTCTATCTGTACCCTTTGGCGGTGGAACAATCATCGGTCGGAATGTTTCACTTCCTTGACCTCCCCCTGATAATCTTCCAGGTTCTGGAAATGTTGCATAGTCTATAAGTATCCTTTGGTGGTGGAACAATCATCGGTCGGAATGTTTCACTTCCTTGACCTCCCCCTGATAATCTTCCAGGTTCTGGAAATGTTACATAGTCTATCAGTACCCTTTGGTGGTGGAACAATCATCGGTCGGAATGTTTCTCTTCCTTGACCTCCCGCTGATAGTCTTCCAAGTTCTGGAAATGTTACATAATCTACAAGTATCCTTTGGTGGTGGAATAATCATCGGTCGGAATGTTTCACTTCCTTGACCTCCCCCCTGATAATCTTCCAGGTTCTGGAAATGTTACATAATCTACAAGTATCCCTTTGTGGTGGAACAATCATCGGTCGGAATGTTTCACTTCCTTGACCTCCCCCTGATAATCTTCCAGGTTCTGGAAATGTTACATAGTCTATCAGTACCCTTTGGTGGTGGAACAATCATCGGTCGGAATGTTTCTCTTCCTTGACCTCCCCCCTGATAATCTTCCAGGTTCTGGAAATGTTACATAGTCTATAAGTATCCTTTGGTGGTGGAACAATCATCGGTCGGAATGTTTCACTTCCTTGACCTCCCCCTGATAATCTTCCAGGTTCTGGAAATGTTACATAGTCTATCAGTACCCTTTGGTGGTGGAACAATCATCGGTCGGAATGTTTCACTTCCTTGACCTCCCCCTGATAATCCTCCAGGTTCTGGAAATGTTACATAGTCTATAAGTATCCTTTGGTGGTGGAACAATCATCGGTCGGAAGTTTTCACTTCCTTGACCTCCCCCTGATAATCTTCCAGGTTCTGGAAATGTTACATAGTCTATCAGTACCCTTTGGTGGTGGAACAATCATCGGTCGGAATGTTTCACTTCCTTGACCTCCCGCTGATAGTCTTCCAAGTTCTGGAAATGTTACATAATCTACAAGTATCCTTTGGTGGTGGAACAATCATCGGTCGGAATGTTTCACTTCCTTGACTTCCCCCTGATAATCTTCCAGGTTCTGGAAATGTTACATAGTCTATCAGTACCCTTTGGTGGTGGAAGAATCAGCGGTCGGAATGTTTCACTTCCTTGACCTCCCGCTGATAGTCTTCCAAGTTCTGGAAATGTTACATAATCTACAAGTATCCTTTGGTGGTGGAACAATCATCGGTCGGAATGTTTCACTTCCTTGACCTCCCCCTGATAATCTTCCACGTTCTGGAAATGTTACATAGTCTATAAGTATCCTTTGGTGGTGGAACAATCATCGGTCGGAATGTTTCACTTCCTTGACCTCCCCCTGATAATCTTCCAGGTTCTGGAAATGTTACATAGTCTATCAGTACCCTTTGGTGGTGGAACAATCATCGGTCGGAATGTTTCACTTCCTTGACCTCCCCCTGATAATCTTCCAGGTTCTGGAAATGTTACATAGTCTATCAGTACCCTTTGGTGGTGGAACAATCATCGGTCGGAATGTTTCACTTCCTTGACCTCCCCCTGATAATCTTCCAGGTTCTGGAAATGTTACATAGTCTATAAGTATCCTTTGGTGGTGGAACAATCATCTGTCGGAATGTTTCACTTCCTTGACCTCCCCCTGATAATCTTCCAGGCTCTGGAAATGTTACATAGTCTATCAGTACCCTTTGGTGGTGGAACAATCATCGGTCGGAATGTTTCACTTCCTTGACCTCCCGCTGATAGTCTTCCAAGTTCTGGAAATGTTACATAATCTACAAGTATCCTTTGGTGGTGGAACAATCATCGGTCGGAATGTTTCACTTCCTTGACCTCCCCCTGATAATCTTCCAGGTTCTGGAAATGTTACATAGTCTATCAGTACCCTTGGGTGGTGGAACAATCATCGGTCGGAATGTTTCACTTCCTTGACCTCCCCCCTGGTAATCTTCCAGGTTCTGGAAATGTTACATAATCTACAAGTATCCTTTGGTGGTGGAACAATCATCGGTCGGAATGTTTCACTTCCTTGACCTCCCCCTGATAATCTTCCAGGTTCTGGAAATGTTACATAGTCTATCAGTACCCTTTGGTTGTGGAACAATCATCGGTCGGAATGTTTCACTTCCTTGACCTCCCCCAGATAATCTTCCAGGTTCTGGAAATGTTACATAATCTACAAGTATCCTTTGGTGGTGGAACAATCATCGGTCGGAATGTTTCACTTCCTTGACCTCCCCCGATAGTCTTCCAGGTTCTGGAAATGTTACATAGTCTATCAGTACCCTTTGGTGGTGGAACAATCATCGGTCGGAATGTTTCACTTCCTTGACCTCCCCCGATAGTCTTGCAGGTTCTGGAAATGTTACACAGCTTATAAGTACAACTATGGAGTAATTCTTTAGATAATCACAGTCGGTGAAGGTTTGATGTCAGAATGAGGAAACTGAGCGCATATACGTACAGAAGAGATTACATGTATCTGCATCTTTCACCAGGAAGTGAAAAATGAACACTATTGAGTATCTGTAACCGGTTTTCATACTAGAAAACACACTTCTCCCCAATTATCGACAAATTATTTCAAACCATCTGACGTGTTACATCCACGTGACTTTCTCCGTCCCTTGTTAGCGCATTACACATTATTGTTAGGAAAGTTTGTTTTCTTATCTACTTCATTTTATTCGAGATAAACTTTTGCAGAAACAGCTACATTACACATATCGTTATAGATACAAAGAGAAAAGCGATAGTCAAATGTTTAACAACTGGACGCTATATGCTGGCCTTAAAATTCCATACTGTTTCCATGACATCGCGAGAAACAACTGAATATTGACAGAATTTAGAAGAATGACAAGAGTATAAAAGAAATCGACCATTTATAACGGATATCTAGGAAATGGCTGATGCTATAAAAAAGGTTAATTTGAAATGAATTGTGAGCTTTAGAGAGATGTACATTTCAAGTGTAACGTTTTTGTGCATCTCTCATTGTTTAGAGTTATACAGAATTCTTTCCGAATGAGAAGCACTTCAGATGCTATTCCCTGAAAACTCAAAACCTACATTTTGTCATGGAAATATCTTAAATATCCGTTATTAGAAAAGCAAAACTAAGGGGGAGGGATTTTTTAAAGATCATGCCCCATCCTTGGAAGAATGCTGAACTTAGATACCAACTTTGTTATTTAACCGATTTTTCGCTTGAGTTATGCTCTTCAAAGATGCACAAACGGACAGTTTTCTAACATTTTATTCAGAGACCTCAAAACGTGTATTTCCGGTGAAATATCTATACTGAATATTTGGGCGGAATGCATTAGAAAGTGAAAGTCCAGTATTTAAAAAAAAAATGTTATTAATTTCATCCAATATATTGAATAGATATCAACAAGCAAACATGATGTTTCAGCTCTTACATCTGTCCGGTCACACTTTAGTCCTCGTCTTCTACTGTTTTATTTTACTAATCCTTCAGACAATACAACGTGCATCAACCTAGAGTAAACTCTACTTTCCTTGTGTATTCAAGTCAGCGACTCCCATATAAGAGTAAACTACTTCCGAAGTTCGTTACTCCTTTGAGATACTCCCAGAGTAAATTACCTCATAAGAGCACCACCATGTAGTATCTGACTACGGAATTAAATAGAGCACAAATGTGGGAGGAGTCGATTGAACTGCAATACCGTGAGAAAGATATTTCACATGTTCATGGATTGCATTGATGATCTCGACGAAGAAAACCACGGGAATGCGATTGTGATACTTAAGTAGAGAGTTCAAGGAACGTTTCGTTATTAGGAAATAATATTTCACATAGCTTAGAGAGCATTTACAACAAAACTCCGTTGTTTCACACAAACGTTGTGTCCTGTGAGTGTTACAGGCGATCTTATCAACGTTTACCGTACGCCTCCTGGTCGTATCTTTCAGTTTTGAGGTTAAGAGCAAGAATATACATCAGAAAATAAAAGACAATTTTTCTTCACTTTTTCAAGTTTCCCACACATTGTGGGTGCACGCACGCTCCTATTTTGTACCCATTAGCTGAAAATGGTGGACTTTCGGCTCAACAAGTGATCTGATAGGCAAATTGTTTCCAAAGAATCTAATGCTGTTCTTCAGTACGTTTTCCGTCGTTCGAAGCATTTAATTCGTCCGTCACGTCTTTCCAGGCATTTGTGTTCCAGCATCTTTACATCATGCTTATTCTTTATCTCTACCAACAAACATTTATCTCTTTCCTTGACGTGTTCCCCCCTTTTCCTATCGCTTCAAGTAAACCCCAGGGAGTAATGAGTTCTACTTCCGTAGAGTAAACTGTAACTGAGCTTTCCAGCGCTACTTCCGGAGTAAATTGCTACTTCCATACTACGGACTTCTTAAAGTAGAACGAAACACAAAAATGAATATTTGATTCACCACATTACTTTATTTGTTGTCAGTAATAAAGAACAATGCGCGCAGTTGCATCATCCCAAGGTGAATGGTTATCGGCCTGTTGTTGAATTGACGTAAAGCACTGTATCATACGGGCAGACCAATCCGCCATTGTGAATCCCAAGCTCTGTGATTCGTACTGGGCAGAAGATCTCTCGTGTGGAATATTCTTTAATTTTCAACACCTTAATTTATGCAATGGTTGGTTGTGCGGCTCCAAATTGTACAAATAACAGTAGGCATGGGTTATATAAGTTCTATCGTTTTCCTGCTGCTAACGAAAGAAGAAAGAAATGGCTTGTAAATTCCTGGCGTAAGGATTGGACACCTACAACAAATAATTACCTGTGTAACGTAAGTACAAATGAATAATTAATGATTTGGAGAAATAAAAAGACTCTATTGATTTCATTCAATAGCCATTATCACCTAACTACTTATCATTAGTATTTAAAAGCCAAAGCCAATGACGGTGGAGCTGCTTAAGTTGGTTTTGAAGCGCCATGCTCGTAAGTGAATGTTTAGCTCAGTTGGTTAAGCGTTTGTCTGATGAGTGTTGGTGCGTGAGATCGAAGCTGATTAATGTTGCTGTTACTTCTAATATGAAGTCGCCTAGTATTTACTTTATAAATTACCGTTAGACGTTTATAATCCTTATTATTAATGCATAAGAAAACTTAAACAAATATTTTCACAGGTGCATTTCGAAGAAAGCCAATTTGAACAAAACCGTGCTGATGCAAAAAGGAAACTCAAGCCAAATGCCATACCAACAATTTTTAATGTGTCTAATCCACCAGAGAGAAAGCATTTACAAAAGAGATGTAAGTAGGCCTGTAGATATTATATTTTAAAGTAAATATCACAGGAATTTCTTCCTGGTTTACTACTCCATTTCTGATATTGTTTAATTTTCTAAAATAGGAGGCTACCCCGTAAAATGAAATGTATATGAAAGAATCATATTAAATTCTGAGCTATGTAATCGTAAATTCGTTACAAATTTACAGTTAGAATCATTAATAGAGCTTCATCCATAGACTAAGATAAATCAGCTTTTGAAAGAGGATCAAATTAATTAAAATCCAATTACAACATTATTTTTATCATCACTTTGAGATAGGATTATCCATTTAAACATCGCTTACTTGTAAAAATATTAATCCTATCATAAATAACTTTTACATTACAGTTGGCTTTACCAAGATAAAAGCTATTACATATACAAATCAGTATTTATGTAAAATCAATTGGATTGAATTAAGGATACAACATATGGTACATTCTGCACATTAAAACATTAAATTCGCATAGTAATATCATATTTAGACAATAAAGTGAAAATATTATGAAATGACACTAAATGATATTTTATCTCCTAGGTTCAAAATACTTGCATTGAAACCCACTTGGCAATCACTTCTGAAGAGATAGCATCTGTGGGAGCTACAAGGCAAGAGAAAACTCTAGAGGTTATGATCCAAGAACTACAAAACAGAGTTGCATTTTTGGAAAATAAGAGACTGGAAGAGCAAATAGCAAAAACAAATGAGGCATTAAGTAATTTCCTAACTTCTGAACAAATTAGTAGGCTAGGGCATAGCACAACCCAATGTTGGTCAGAAGATGGGATCATAAAAGGTCTGAAGTTAAGATTTGTTTTGGGCAAGGAAGGTTATAATTTTCTTCGGAAATCTGGTTACCCTGCACCTTCTTATAGCACCCTGAATAATCATATCAGAGGTTTCAAATTAGAATTTGGAACTTTTAATCTCATTTTTCCTTTGTTGAAAACAAAAGTAGATGTTATGTCAGATTTTGAAAGGGACTGTGTTCTCATGATTGATGAGATGGAAATATCTGGGAGTATTGAATATGCTAATCCTGATAAAACATTTATTGGAGCAGTACTGTAACAGGTAATAATCATCTCACAGTGGTGTGTAACTACAAAGTGGCAGCTCATATTACTGGACCCAGCACAGCAGGAAATGAAACTAAAGCTTATTAATATGGCAACAGATATGTGCCATTGTCTCAGACATGGGAGGTGTGCATTAGGAATTTCTGCCACAAAAGAAAAGTAACTTTTCAACAAAACAACATGGACACATGTGTTTTAGCTGATGTTCCTCACTTGGTAAAAAACTGGCGGTCAGCCATGCAGAATTCTGACATTGTTATTCCACAGAATATTGCATATAAGGAAGGGCTATCTTCCACTATAGTTTCTTCCAAATATATTTCAAAACTCTGGGATCTAGAGTTATCTAAGGAAAATGGACTACGATCTCTCCATCATCTCTCAAAAGCCTCTATAAGTCCATCTCATTTTCAAAAAAATGAATGTTGGCCTTTCTTTGAGATATTTGTCTTTAAAAACTGCCAGTGCCTTAGAAGCAGCTGTAAGTTTAAAACTTTTGCCTCCAGCAGCACTTACCACAGCATGGTTCATTAGATTTTTGAATGAGTGGTTTTCTTTGCTAACGTCTAGAACCATCATGAAATCAATTTCAAAGAAAAACTTTAAAAAAGGAAGGTAAAGTTTCTTGAAGGGTTTGTAGATATTATCCAAGAAACTCAGATAGGGTCTGGTGCCTGGAAACCATTAAACACAGGCTCAATTATTAGCACATTATCTTTCATACAGTTGGCAAAACTGCTATTCAGTAAGAATTACAGATATTCACTCAAGATGCTTTGGAGAATATTTTTGCTCAGGTACGAAAGAGAGCAGGATCAAATTCTTCAGCTGTAGCAGCAAAAAGAGCACTGAAACTAATTTCAATTTCACAATTTATGACCCCTTGTGAAAAAACAAATTACTGTTCTGATAGTGACAAGGTACTATTACATTTCTCCGATATGAAAAACATCAAAGATAGGGCAGTAGCTTGTACAGACCTGCCAAAAACGAGTTGCACACAGACCACAGAGGAGCTAAATGTTCTTGACCATAATAACAGTCTCTATATAGCTGGTGCCGCTGTGAATGCAGTGTTAAAAAAAGGGTGTGTAACATATGTACTTGAAAAGTAATAGAGAAGGTATTCCAAAGGAATATCTGAAACTTACTGAATTCTCAGATTTTGGAGGTTTAAAGTACATTTCTAAGGCTGCATATGATATTGTAACAACTACAGAGCAGCTCATTCAGAAACATAAGGAGGAGTTACTGTCATCAGCAATGAGTATGCAAAGTATAATCAATGATGTTTGTAGCTTGCATAGAGAAGTGCCATCTTGCTGTGATGTGCTCGAGAAGTTGCTCACACATTATACCAAAGTGCGTGGTTTAGGACTGTGCAACTTTTTGGAAACAAAAAGAAAATTTCCATCAATATATGGCAACAGAGCACAGAGTAAGAAACAAAGAAAAACTTAGTATTTTGTTATATGCAATTTTGATTATATAGCAATATCGTATAAAGCATTTAAAAGTTCTTGCTTTTCAAAAAATTTAAAATTAGATTTTGTCAAGAACTTGATGCTCATTTGCTTCATATGTACATACCATGTTCATTAGTGATAGATCATTATTGCAAAAATGGTGTTTAAATTTTATGTATTTGGATTTTTAATTTAATTTCAGGTTTTAAATGCTTCATTAACATCAATATAAGGCAAAATCTGTTGCTCTATTACTTATATTTAGATTAAAAAAAGTATTTGCTATAAGTATTAATTTACACATTTCTATGTGCTTGTTTATGTTAAACTTTTCTTATACTTTATGGTATATATCATAATTATTGCTGTAAGCATGTGCACCATTGCTACTATCTGCTGGCAAGTATAGCTTATAAGGTACAACAAGTATTGACAGAAGGTAAAACATAACCCTTTTTGCCATATAACTACTGCATTAGTATTCCAAATATTGATTTCATTCCATTATTTAATATTTTTCCTTTACATTTACTGCTAAACATAAATAAAGGTATGTCAGAAGAATAATTAATTAGAGGGTTCATAGTTAAAGCGAACAGAGGCATAAAACCTGTTTTGCAGATGCATGTGTGAACTTGGGGCTGCTGTATTTTAGAAGTAAATACTTAAGGTAGGATACTGTTCACTCTTAATATTATTGCAACTTATTGTTTAAGCATTACAGATTTGTTTTTCCCATGTATGCCCATCGATAGCTTAAGATTATGGAATTGGTATGTTATAATTCTGAATCCTCAAAATATAATTAAAGAATAAACAAAGCTTAAAAGTGGTTATGTGTATATTTGCCAACAAATGCTGTTCCTAGTTCATTAATTATAAACATCCATATTTAATTGATAGAAATGTATTTTTCTTATAAGTCAAATGTCTTAAAATATATACTTACAACAAGCCTATACTTAATGTTCTATACATGTCTGTGTGTATCAGAAACATTTAATTTATTTTGATTTTTTACATAATGTCTAGTTTGCGCGTGATTAAGCAAATCTTGGGATGATCTTTAACACGTGGTAAATCAAAACAGCAGGGGCTACATCAATACAATTTTCTATTAAGAAGATTTAAAAATTATTCTTCTCTGGATGCTTTATTAAACTCTTATATAGATATTTTCCACAATGCGTGCATTATTTTATTATGAGGAGTGAGTCCCAGAAGTTCTTCATACTGCAGAAATACCTATAGTTGTATTAAAGAATTATGAATCACATCAATATTGTGAGCCAATTTTTTACAAATGTTGCTATTCACGCACCTATTTTTGTGTTAGCATCTATATCTTTCATGTTATTATTTTCTCTACCATGTATTGTAGATAAATAGGGGAAGTATTGTATTCCACCCAAAAATCTGATGTCGAGATTTCACTGGACATATATTTTTTTTAGGAAAAGGTTTCCGTGCGCGTGTATGTGTGTCTGTGAACAGCATAACTCAAAAGCTAAAAGTCGATAAATACCAAACTTGATATTTAGGTTCAGCACCTTCCAAAGATGCGGTACAAAGATTTTTAAGAAAAAGCCCACCCAAAACTTTTCTTTACTGGAATATTTTTCAAAATTTTTTATTTTTTAAAAATGGCTGTAACGATTTTGATTAAAATGCCATATTTTAATGATAAATAAAATCTATATCTTGAATTTTTTGGGAATAGCCATATTAATTATTTTAACAACTGCCATTAAAGTTAAAAATCTGTGAAGTACTCTTCATTACAAAGAAATTTTGTATAATCTTGTGAAACTGATAAATGTTAAGTGATAGACGAAAATGCTCTACACAAAAAGTACAGATCTCTTTAAAACACACAATTTATTAAAATAACCTTTTGTGGCATCAGCTATTCCGAGTTATTCATCATTAATGGTTCTAATTGTTCAATACTTAGCCATTATTTAAGTCCTGTCCATTTTCAGTTGTTTCTAGCGATGTCATGGAAAGAATGTGGAATTTTAAGGCAGTGTATAGCGTCCAGTTCTCAAACGTTTGACTATTGCTATTCCCTTTGTATCTTTAACGAAATGTATCATGTGGCTATTTCAGGTAGGTTTACCTTAATTAAAATGAAGTAGATAGGAAAATAAGCTTCGGAAGAATAATTTGTATACCCACTAATAAGTGATGGAAAAAGTCATGTGAATGTAACATACCAGATTTTGTTTTACAGATACACACCCTTATGAAACTAGAAACTGCAATAAACTTGCTGTTCCAAAATTTAGATCACAAATCAATATGGATAGCCATGTATATGTGATAATTAAGTTTTATAATAAATTATATGATAATACAAGGATGTTAAATATTAACAGTGCTTTCAAGAATAAATTGAAAATTTGGTTGTTAGGAATCCTTATTTGATACAAAAATACTTAGATAACGATTTGATGTACTTTATGTTTTATTTAGCTGACTAAGTGTAATGCAGCACATGCAAAAGAGTTATTAAATTTATTATTATTATTATTATTAAAATAATCAGTAATTAAAGACGTTTAAGAATCCAAAGCTATTTCCTTTTTGCATTTATTGTAACCCTAAGAAATTGATGTGGGCATCAATTAATGTTAGATTAATACAGCTATTACTCCTAATCTATGATAGATAGATCTGGACATGCAGTGTAAGAAATACGTAAATTTTAACCAGCTTTCAGAATCTGTATTCGGATTTGAAATATTTCCTGTAGTTTTCGACTTACGTCAAATTAACCAAAACAAGGACATCAGGTATGCATCGGCACCATGATTGCAGTGTTATCTTTTTGACTTTACAGTTTCTGTTTTGTGCAACCTTAGAAAAAGTAATTCTCATAACTCTTTTGTATATTAAAGATACTTTGTATAAGTGAAATGAAAAGTGTATGTCTCGCTACCTTAACGTGCATACACAAATCTTTTCCTGGCCGAGAGTCTCTCTTATTTAAACTGGCGCCTTGACTATGGGAATCAAAATGGCGGTCTGGTCTGCTTGTACAGGTCGCGCCACGGATTTTGGCATGTGAAAATTTTAATGGAAAGCTACGATGCGAGTCATTTACCGTATAGATGTATGACATATACGGGGCTGCAGCTCGAAGAATGGTGCAAGTTGAGACGGGAGTTGTATACGGTGGAAGGAACTGGACCACAACTGGACAGAAGGAACCACGTGCTACTTGCAAGGGAGGTATTGAAACATCAGAGGGCTGGCTGACTGGGCTAGCCTTGAGGGTCATATGCCAATATCCCTGGCGAGACCTATACCCCCGCCGCTGTATCTTTGCACTTGACAGTTCGTGTGGCTTCGCGTAAGGTTGGCCACATTGTGGTTGCGACGTTGCCAGAGTGGCTAGTAAACAACAACAGCTGATTGTTCTCCTTTCTATCATGTCTAAGCCGCATACAAAAAAGTGTACGTAAGTAGCGAACGTCAATGAATAATAACTATTTCGTATTATTATTGTTAATTGAAAATAGGCGATATAAGCAGCTTTGGTATGGTCGGATACTCCTTTCTATGATAATAGGCATAAATGTATCTACGTATGGCGTCTAATTGGAAAGCATAAAGATTTGTGACTGGGCGAGGCTGCTTTCTTTTCTTCCCTCGAGTTGATACAAATACCTGTTGCGTTCCAGATGGTTCAGGAATTTTGTCCTCTTTCTCTTGGAGTTTCACTCCCTTGTGAATAACAGTTCTCGTGCTTAGTCCAAGAGCTGCTGCAGTTCGTTGTACGGCTTTATCAGCATGAATAGAGGGATTGCCACGAAGCTTCACGTACTCCTTTTCCTGTTCAAAGAATTCCCGGGATCTCCTTAATAGTTCTAATGTCTGGCTATTAAGTGGCACACCTCGACGCAAAGGATTTTCACTTTGTGAATCATCACTCGGCGATCGGCGTCGTTTTTCAGACATTGTCGCACTTAAGTTTTGTTTAAATAAATAATATGAATGAAATATATATATATATATATATATATAAAATAGATAAACATAAATAAATATATATGTATAAACGAACAATAACAAAACTATCAAACAATAACCACAAATATAAATAAATCCAATGAAACAGTATGTAACTTGCAAAGAACAACCCGACGCTCGTGCTAGAGATTCACACACTGAAGCACGTGGTAGGGAATAGTTACATCCGGCAACAGAGCCGATTCTAGTTCCAGTTCCGTTTTGTCATCGACCATCCGGAATGCTGCCTTGTGATTGGCTTAGGAAGTCAAACGGTTGAAGCTTTTCATCTGTTTTTTTGCGAGTGTACCAACTTAAACGCTAGCTGTCAAGTGCAACGTTACAGCGGCGGGGGTATATATCATACAGCGCTCTAAATTGACGAGTGACGTCATCAGAGGCAGACAAGACGTACGCAGCACAGGTGTTTTAAATGATAAACAACTCATAACTTCTTTAAATAACAAAGGGTAGAGCTCGCTTCACTTTTCATAATCCTGTTAATACCAGGTAGGTGATAAACGTTATTCCAACATGTGCTTTGAAAATTAGTGAACGTGGTATCAGTTTGAATAATTTGAGCGATTTACACCATTATGACAGCAGATAGTGATCATTGCTGTATACCTATGATGAGGAAAGTGAGTGTTGTTCGGACTATGAAAACACAAACTTGATGAAATTTCACAAATTAGTTATAGATCGTTTAACTTAGCGTTAAAAACAAAAAGAAATTAATCACCGCCAACAATCGTGCTAATAAGACCTGGCGATATTCCTGCTACAAACAGTTTACAGCATTGGACACAGAAGAGCTGTCATAAGTAGTTTATTAAGGAGAGAGCGAGCGCAGTTTTTTGCGTTTATATGGGAGAGATAGGGAATACGAGGGCTGATGCTAGGCTAGACAGGGATTGAAGGAGGGGGAATGGGTTTAAATGGGAGAGAGTGAGAGATCCTATGCTAGGAGATGGTTGAAGGAGAGGGAAATACGTTTATATGAGTGAGGTAGGGAAAACGATGATTGGTCTTAGGGATTGTGGTTAAAACCTGTTACACAAAGAACCGCATTATTCAAGAACTTTAACAATAAAAAGGTCTAAGTATAGATCATTTGCATGGTATTCGAGGAGGGGTCTTTGGTGGAAAAAACCCCTAAGTCCCAGTAGTAACAATATGATGATTCTAGATCACTTAATATGCAGAAATGTGCAATTAATATGCTAATTAGGTCCCCCACCCGCTGTCCCATCCCCCTGGTACCTTCTGCTTGCAGCTGCGGTCATAAATCTTGAGTATAATGGAAAGCTTGACAGGTGAGCAATTAAGGTTATCCACCACCTGTCAAAATGAAAACAATGGCATAATAAATTTTGCTTTTGTAACAAAGGCGGAAACGCCATCCTACCCATTCCATTGTCCACACACCAGCACTTTAGGAAGACCACACCTGCAGCAACCCCTACCCCATCAGCATTGTTTGATGAACACGTGCAAGATAACAATAGAACAGGCTTGTGCTGTGCTAACAAAGGGACAGATGCTATTGTCCGCCACAAGACCACCCGTGTAGCACCCATTCCACTGCAATATAACAAACGAGTCAGTCTGGCGCAACGATAACAAAAGGATTTATACCCAGTCCTGTCTTTGTTTGACTGTGGGAAAAGAGAGAGAGTCACGTTTCCCCCGATAGACCGTAAATTCTCTCCGAGAGCAGTAGAGTCTTCATGAAGACCTACGGCTCTCTGTTTATTGGCTCTTTCAAACAGTGATATCAAAAATGTGTTTAACATATATCATTACCTATATTAAACCCCATGTGTATACTTAGATATCCATAGGTCGGTGTTCGAATCTTACTGCAGTCAAAAGGTTTAATGCTTTAATTGCTATTGAAAAATTGATGCTTTGATAGGGTAAAACATTATTATATCATTACCCTGATTAATGAAAGGGCGTTCTCGGACATTCAGAGGTCCGAGTTCGAGTCTTAGTGTAGTGACACATTAATGCTTAATAACTAAAGAATTACAACTATTAAAATTTAGGAACATAGACGAGCAATGGTAAATCATGTTAATTTTATATACCATCACGATACTTAATGTAGGATATTCTTAGGTGTCTTGAGGCCCTAGTTCGAATCTTACCCCTGTGAAAATCTAATGCTTAATAAATATTAAACTACGTTAGTATGTGCGGTAAAAATGTATTTAACAAATATATTTATATTAAACCCTAGTGTATACATTGGTATCCCAATGCCTAGACACGATTCTTTATATTCTTTGTTCTTCTCTCTTTTTATATATTTTTCTTTCTTCTTGATATGCATACATCCAAGCATTCACATATACACATTCACAGAGCCATTACACACCCGCATATACCAGTGCATATACACCAACACACGCACATACACCAGTGCACGCATACATATACCATTGCACTTACACACAAATACACACTCACGCACACACATCCACATACATAGACACATACACCAGTGAACGCACACACACAAACACACGATAGCATTGGAAATTATTGCCTTTACAGAATTCAGACATCTTTGTCTCACTTCACTGTAAGCTAGCAAAATGTAATTCTTTCAGGCTACCACATTCACATGACTTTCACACCAACGCTTTTTATAGCTAGTGTAAAGACATTGTGGAGATACTCTCTCTAAGAGAGAGAGAGAGAGAGAGAGAGAGAGGGATAGAAGTGCTGAGAGCCTCTGCGCATGCTAAACAGGTGATAATTCCATGGGATGCAATAATCACGTCAGGTGTAAACATCCACCACGATAATGTGCTGACATCCTCCGGAGGGTTTTAGATCCTTATATAAACAGCTAACGACGCATGCTAGAGCTATTGTGAGCTTATTAACTCTACATTTAAAATTTAAAGGGCTTCAAAAGCAACGCGAGGTGTATTTTAATTTAAGAAGAGGTGCGAGTCATCGATTTCTACACGTACAGCATTCATCAACACGAAACAATGCAAGGTGAGCTGGTTTTTACATAACTATACAAAATCACTGCTGGCTTTACAAACATTTAATTTTGCTCAAACGATGCAGTGCATGAAAGACGAATCATTGCACGAGTATCATATTTTTTTAATCTGAACTTTACACTCACACGGATTTCTCGGCGCGCTCTTCTCCTGTACACAGGATTTTTTCTACTCATTCTTCTTCTATTAACATTCACAAGATTTTCTCTACATGTCGTTTTTCCATAAACATTCATACGATTTTCTCTACTCATTCTTTGTTTCTCTACACGTTCATCCTCAATTAACATTCATACAATTTTCTCTACTCATTCTTTGTTTCACCATCACAGGAATTTCCACACACGCACTTCTTCCATTCATCATCACACAGATTTCACCGCCTACATGATTGTCACAAACTAGCGCTTCCACCAAGCACCCGAACCTATACGAATACCTAAGAGTATACCCGAACACAAACATGCATAAGCATACTTACAAAAACTGTGGTCATGTAGCACAACACACACTTTAGCATAACTTGTCATTCACTCTGAATAATACAGTGAAAATAATGATTCATGACTGAAGAGCGTAGTTTCCCACCGACTCGGCGAGTTCAAAGATCTCGAAATAGGTCTTAAATACGAGATAAGCGCCTTAAAGAGAGCTCCAACAAGATACGGTACCAGAATCGTATCTTCGCTGGAGGATTGTCAAGTGTTCTTGTCTGAACGCTATAATTCGTTAACCAACGAAGAGCTTACAGAAAAATATACATGATATATAAGGGACATGGCAGAGATGGGGAAGTTTAAGACACGTAAATTGTCGTTTGTGCCCTCAGAAATATCAAACTTAAGTATTGAACGTTTTCCTATTTTACTATGAAAAAGATTCATAAATAAAACAGATGACTCATTGATATTACATATAAAGATACAAAAGATACATGTTATAGAATTTATAAAGAAATTCATTAAATCACAGTGTCACATGTTTTGAATACAGTTATATATGTATATATATATATATATCACATTGAAATAGCATCTCATATCCGAATGTTTATACAAATCAATCTAGAGCAATCTATAACACATATAGGAGCAAATCTAAGAAAAAATCTTCTCTTCAATAAAGGATAATTCTCTTTTTCATAATAAGACCTTGAGTAGCTCTGGTCTATCATAGCACTGTATACCATTTACTGAGGTCACTGGTGGTGCTATACATTTTGTTGTAGCCCAGTGCAGCAGGACCATGTTCATGATGAAGAATAGACACAGAGATAAGCTCTATCATAGCACTGTATACCATTTACTGAGGTCGCTGGTGGTGCTATACATTTTGTTGTATCCAGTGAAGGAGGATCATGATCATGATGAAGAATAGACACAGAGATAAGCTCTAACACAGCACTGTATACCATTTACTGAGGTCACTGGTGGTGCTATACATTTTGTTGTAGTCCAGTGAAGGAGGATCATGATCATGATGAAGAATAGACACAGAGATAAGCTCTATCATAGCACTGTATACCATTTACAGAGGTCACTGGTGGTGCTATACATTTTGTTGTAGCCCAGTGATGGAGGATCATGATCATGATGGATAGACACAGAGATAAGCTCTATCATAACACTGTATACCATTTACTGAGGTCACCGGTGGTTCTATACATTTTGTTGTAGCCCAGTGAAGGAGGATCATGATCATGATGAAGAATAGACACAGAGATAAGCTCTGGTCTATGATAGCACTGTATACCATTTACTGAGGTCACTGGTGGTGCTATACATTTTACTGTAGCCCAGTGAAGGAGGATCATGATCATGATCATGATGAAGGATAGACACAGATATAAGTTCTATCATAGCACTGTATACCATTTACAGAGGTCACTGGTGGTGCTATGCATTTTACTGTAGCCCAGTGAAGGAGGATCATGATCATGATGAAGGATAGACACAGATATAAGCTCTATCATAGCACTGTATACCATTTATAGAGGTCACTGGTGGTGCTATACATTTTACTGTAGCCCAGTGAAGGAGGATCATGATCATGATGAAGGATAGACACAGAGATAAGCTCTGGTCTATCATAGCACTGTATACCATTTACTGAGGTCACTGGTGGTGCTATACATTTTGTTGTAGCCCAGTGCAGCAGGACCATGTTCATGATGAAGAATAAACACAGAGATAAGCTCTATCATAGCACTGTATACCATTTACTGAGGTCACTGGTGGTGCTATACATTTTGTTGTAGCCCAGTGAAGGAGGATCATGATCATGATGAAGGATAGACACAGAGATAAGCTCTATCATAGCACTGTATACCATTTACTGAGGTCACTGGTGGTGCTATACATTTTGTTGTAGTCCAGTGAAGGAGGATCATGATCATGATGAAGAATAGACACAGAGATAAGCTCTAACACAGCACTGTATACCATTTACTGAGGTCACTGGTGGCGCTATACATTTTGTTGTAGTCCAGTGAAGGAGGATCATGATCATGATGAAGAATAGACACAGAGATAAGCTCTATCATAGCACTGTATACCATTTACAGAGGTCACTGGTGGTGCTATACATTTTACTGTAGCCCAGTGAAGGAGGATCATGATCATGATGAAGAATAGACACAGAGATAAGCTCTATCATAGCACTATATACCATTTACTGAGGTCACTGGTGGTGCTGTACATTTTACTGTAGCCCAGTGAAGGAGGATCATGATCATGATGAAGAATAGACACAGAGATAAGCTCTATCATAGCACTGTATACCATTTACTGAGGTCACTGGTGGTGCTATACATTTTGTTGTAGCCCAGTGAAGGAGGATCATGATGAAGAATAGACACAGAGATAAGCTCTATCATAGCACTGTATACCATTTACTGAGGTCACTGGTGGTTCTATACATTTTGTTGTAGCCCAGTGAAGGAGGATCATGATCATGATGAAGAATAGACACAGAGATAAGCTCTATCATAGCACTGTATACCATTTACTGAGGTCACTGGTGGTGCTATACATTTTGTTGTAGTCCAGTGAAGGCATGATGAAGAATAGACACAGAGATAAGCTCTATCATAGCACAGTAAACCATTTACTGAGGTCACTGGTGGTGCTATACAATTTGTTGTAGCCCAGTGAAGGAGGATCATGATCATGATGAAGAATAGACACAGAGATAAGCTCTATCATAGCACTGTATACCATTTACAGAGGTCACTGGTGGTGCTATACATTTTACTGTAGCCCAGTGAAGGAGGATCATGATCATGATGAAGAATAGACACAGAGATAAGCTCTATCATAGCACTATATACCATTTACTGAGGTCACTGGTGGTGCTGTACATTTTACTGTAGCCCAGTGAAGGAGGATCATGATCATGATGAAGAATAGACACAGAGATAAGCTCTATCATAGCACTGTATACCATTTACTGAGGTCACTGGTGGTGCTATACATTTTGTTGTAGCCCAGTGAAGGAGGATCATGATGAAGAATAGACACAGAGATAAGCTCTATCATAGCACTGTATACCATTTACTGAGGTCACTGGTGGTTCTATACATTTTGTTGTAGCCCAGTGAAGGAGGATCATGATCATGATGAAGAATAGACACAGAGATAAGCTCTATCATAGCACTGTATACCATTTACTGAGGTCACTGGTGGTGCTATACATTTTGTTGTAGTCCAGTGAAGGAGGATCGTGATGAAGAATAGACACAGAGATAAGCTCTATCATAGCACAGTAAACCATTTACTAGAGGTCACTGGTGGTGCTATACATTTCGCTGTAGCCCAGTGAAGGAGGATCGTGATGAAGAATAGACACAGAGATAAGCTCTATCATAGCACAGTAAACCATTTACTAGAGGTCACTGGTGGTGCTATACATTTCGCTGTAGCCCAGTGAAGGAGGATCGTGATGAAGAATAGACACAGAGATAAGCTCTATCATAGCACTGTATACCATTTACTGAGGTCACTGGTGGTGCTATACATTTTGTTGTAGTCCAGTGAAGGAGGATCATGATCATGATGGAGAATAGACACAGAGATAAGCTCTATCATATCACTGTATACCATTTACTGAGGTCACTGGTGGTGCTATACATTTTGTTGTAGCCCAGTGAAGGAGGATCATGATGAAGAATAGACACAGAGATAAGCTCTATCATAGCACTGTATACCATTTACTGAGGTCACTGGTGGTGCTATACATTTTGTTGTATCCAGTGAAGGAGGATCATGATCATGATGAAGGATAGACACAGAGATAAGCTCTGGTCTATCATAGCACTGTATACCATTTACTGAGGTCACTGGTGGTGCTATACATTTTGTTGTAGTTCAGTGAAGGAGGATCGTGATGAAGAATAGACACAGAGATAAGCTCTATCATAGCACTGTATACCATTTACTGAGGTCACTGGTGGTGCTATACATTTTGTTGTAGTCCAGTGAAGGAGGATCGTGATGAAGAATAGACACAGAGATAAGCTCTATCATGGCACAGTAAACCATTTACTAGAAGTCACTGGTGGTGCTATACATTTCGCTGTAGCCCAGTGAAGGGGGGCCATGATCATGATGGATAGAGACAGATAAGCTCTGGTCTATCATAGTACTGTATACCATTTACTAGAGGTCACTAGTGGTGCTCTACATTTTGTTACAGCCAAGTGAAGGGGGACCATGATCATGATGATGGATAGACATACAGATAAGCTCTGGTCTACCATAGCTCTCTACACCATTTACTAGAGGACACTAGTGATGCTATACATTTTGTTGTAGCCCAGTGAAAAGGGACCATGATCATGACAAAAGATAGACACACAGTTAAGCTCTGGCCTATCATAGCACTGTATACCATTAAGCCTGTAATCTTAAATTACAATATAATGCAATAGAATTTAATGCTATGTCTTATCTGTGTTGAGTATCTGGAACATTTTTAATCTACCAACAAGACATAAAAATATCTCACTTGCAATAAAGTCTTGCCTCTATTCGTGTACATTTTACAGGCAAACCATAAAATTTGACAAGTATGTATACTGAATTAAGACAATTTTACATGATTAATCTAATTTGGTACATCTGAAATGCACAGAAACATTTTAACATTACACATTTATGAAGAGACAGGTCACAAAATCCCTTATTGCAACAAGAAATACATCAATAATGCCCAAATTTTTCATGTTGAGTGCAGATAAAAATGTATTTCTTAAAATGAACCTTATCTTTATCTGCAAACCCATGTATACAAAACTACACCACCGACATAAATTTGGCAACTTGAAACTCAGAGAAAATTATTTACAACTTACAAAACCCTTTAACGTTATAGAATTTATTGCCTGACCTATGTGGATAAATTTTTATACTGATCACTGTACGCATGACAAAAATTAGACAAAACCTTACAATTCCCAAAACTTATATTTTCCTACATTTTCATGCTCTACACTAACAAACCAAACAGAAAGCATATTTGTGGACTTACATCTACTTATTCTTTACTTTTCTTCTCTAGAAATGGAAGTTAAGTATGTTTATATTGGGACACATATGGCTCGAGCTATCTACTGGATGGTGCTACATAAAGGGTAGCACTATGAACACCAGAGACTTCTGCCCCACAAATATTATAGAACTCTCTGTAAATTCCAGCGTCTATATAAGTGAGTGAGTCAGCCAGTTGGTGAGAATGATATCAAGTGATGTCCGAGACGCAATGTACTGAGACTGCTGCTACTATGGGAGAAGTCTTGTGTTCTATTCCACAGAGAAGATTTCATCACGCCATATGTAGCAAGGAAAGTAAATCATATCAGTGAAGTGGCAGTCAGAACTAAATGAAGTATATCACATTAAAGAAACGACAGTAGGAACTAACTGAAGTTTATTACATTAGTGAAGTAACAGTGAGAACTAAATGAAGTATATCACATTAAAGAAATGACAGTAGGAACTAAATGAAGTTTATCACTTTAGTGAAGTGACAGTGAGAACTAAATGAAGTATATCACATTAGTGAAATGGCATTAAGGTACTAAATGAAGTATATCAAATTAGTGAAGTGACAATCAGAACTAAATGAACTATATCAAATTAGTGCTGTGTCAATGAGAATTAAATGAAGTATATCAATTTATTGATGTGATATTAAGAACTAAAAAAGTATATCAGTTTAGTGATGTGACAATGAGAACTAAATGAAGTATATCAAATTAGTGACGTGACAGTGAAAACTAAATGACAGTTTATCACATTAGTGAAGTGGCAGAGAACTAAATGAAGTATAGCAAATTAGTGAAGTGACAATACGAACTAAATGAACTATATCAAATTAGTGAAGTGACAGTGAGAACTAAATGAAGTATATCAAATTAGTTATGTGACAATGAGAACAAAATGAAGTATATCACATTAGTGAAGTGACATTAACAACCAAATGAAGTATATCACATTAGTGAAGTGACATTAACAACTAAATGAAGTATATCACATTAGTGAAGTGACAGTGAGAACTAATTGAAGTATATCACATTAGTCAAGTGACATTAAGAACTAAATGAAGTATATCACATTAGTGAAGTGCCATTAAGAACTAAATGAAGTACATCACATTACTGAAGTGACATTAAGATCTAAATGAAGTATATCACATTAGTGAAGTGACATTAAGAAGTAAATGAAGTATATAACATTAGTGAAGCGACAATGAGAACTAAATGAACTATATAAAATTAGTGATGTGACATTAAGAACTTAATAAAGTATATCAATTTATTGATGTGACATTAAGAACTAAAAAAGTATATCAGTTTAGTGATGTGACAATGAGAACTAAATGAAGTATATCACATTAGTGACGTGACAGTGAAAACTAAATGACAGTCTATCACATTAGTGAAGTGGCAGAGAACTAAATGAAATATATCAAATTAGTGAAGTGACAATGCGAACTAAATGAACTATATCAAATTAGTTAAGTGACAGTGGGAACTAAATGAAGTATATCAAATTAGTTATGTGACAATGAGAATAAAATGAAGTATATCACATTAGTGAAGTGACATTAACAACTAAATGAAGTATATCACATTAGTGAAGTGACATTAACGACTAAATGAAGTATATGACATTAGTGAAGTGACAGTGAGAACTAATTGAAGTATATCACATTAGTCAAGTGACATTAAGAACTAAATGAAGTATATCACATTAGTGAAGTGCCATTAAGAACTAAATGAAGTATATCACATTAGTGAAGTGACATTAAGATCTAAATGAAGTATATCACATTAGTGAAGTGACATTAAGAACTAAATGAAGTATATAACATTAGTGAAGTGACAATGAGAACTAAATGAACTATATAAAATTAGTGATGTGACATTAAGAACTAAATAAAGTATATCAAATTAGTTGTGACAATGAGAACAAAATGAAGTATATCACATTAGTGAAGTGACATTAACAACTAAATGAAGTATATCACATTAGTGAAGTGCCATTAAGAACTAAATGAAGTATATCAAATTAGTGATGTGACATAAAGAACTAAATGAAGTATAGCACATTTGAAGTATATCACATTAGTGAAGTGACATTAAGAACTAAATAAAGTATATCAAATTAGTGATGTGACAAAGAATTAAATGAAGTATCTCATTAGTGAAGTGACATGCGAGAACTAAATGAATTATATCAAATTAGTGAAGTACCATAAAAAAGTAAATAAAGAATATCAAATTAGTGATGTGACATTCAGAACTAAATCAAGTACCTCATTAGTGAAGTGACATGTGGGAACTAAATGAAGTATATCACATTAGTGAAGTGACAGTCAGCACTAAATGATGTATATCACATTAGTAAAGTGACATGGAGAACTAAATTAAGCATATCAGATTAGTGACGTGACAATGAGAAATCAATTAAGCATATCAGATTAGTGATGTGACAATGAGAACTAAATTAAGCATATCAGATTAGTGATGTGACAATGAGAACTAAATGAAGTTTATCACATTAGTGAAGTGGCAGAGAACTAAATGAAGTATATCAAATTAGTGAAGTGACAATGCGAACTAAATGAACTATATCAAATTATTGCTGTGACATTAAGAACTAAATTAAGTATATCAGATTAGTGATGTGACAATGAGAACTAAATGAAGTATATCAAATTAGTGATGTGACATTCAGAACTAAATGAAGTATATCAAATTGGTGAAATGACAATGAGAAGTAAATGAAGTATATCACATTAGTGAAGTGACAGTGAGAACTAAATGAAGCATATCAAATTAGTGACGTGACATTAGGAACTAAATTAAGTATATCAAATTAGTGATGTGACATAAAGAAGTGTATAAAGTATATCAAATTAGTGATGTGACATAAAGAAGTGTATAAAGTATATCAAATTAGTGAAGTGACATAAAGAAGTGTATAAAGTATATCAAAATAATGATGTGACATTAAGAAGTAAATGAGGTATATCGAATTAGTGATGTGACATTAAGAGCTAAGTGTTGTATTTCAAATTAGTGAAGTGGCAATGAGAACTAAATGAAGTATATCACTTTAGCGAAGTGTCATTAAGAACCAAATGAAGTATATCAAATTAGTGAAGTGACATTAAGAACTAAATGAGGTATATAAATCAGTGAAGTGACAGAGAGAGTTAAATGAAGTATATCACATTAGTGAAGTGACCTTAAGAACTAAATGAAGTAATTCACATTAGTGAAGTGACATTAAGAAGTAAATGTAGAGTATCACATTATTGAAGTAATAATAGGAAGTAAATGAAGTATATCACATTAGTCAAGTGACATTAAAAACTAAATGAGCTATATCACATTAGTGAAGTGACAATAGGAACTACATGTAGTATATCCCATTAGTGAAGTGAAATTAAGAATTAAATGAGGTATATGGAATTAGTGAAGTGACAGACATAACCAAATGAAGTATATCACATAAGTGAAGTGACATTAAGAACTAAATGATGTAGTTCAAATTAGTGAAGTGGCAATGAGAACTAAATGAAGTATATCACATTAGTGAAGTGACATTAAGTACTAAATGAAGTATGTCAAAATAGTGAAGTGGCAATGATAAATAAATGAAGTATATCACATTACTGAAGTGATAGTGACAACTAAACAAAGTATATCACATTAGTTAACTGACATTAAGAACTAAATGAATTATATCACAATAGTGAAGTGAAATTAAGAACTAAATGAATTATATCACATTAGTAAAGTGAGAGTAAGAACTAAATGAACTATATCACATCAGTGAAATGACAGTGAGAACTAAATAACGTGTATCATATTAGAGAAGTGACATTAAGGACTAAATAAAGTATATCACATCAGTGAAGTGACATTAGGCACTAAATGAAGTATAATACATTAGTGAATTGGCATTAAGAACTAAATGAATTATATCACAATAGTGAAGTGAAATTAAGAACTAAACGAAGTATATCACATTAGTGAAGGGCCATTAGGAACTAAATGAATTATATCACATTAGTGAAGTGACATTAAGAACTAAATGAAGTATATCAAATTAGTGATGTGACATTAAGAACTAAATGAAGTATCTCATTAGTGAAGTGACATGTGAGAACTAAATGAAGTATATCAAATTAGTTATGTGACATAAAGAAGTAAATAAAGTATATCAAATTAGTGGTGTGACATAAAGAAGTAAATAAAGTATATCAAATTAGTGATGTGACATAAAGAAGTAAATAAAGTATATCAAATTAGTGATGTGACATAAAGAAGTAAATAAAGCATATCAAACTAGTGACGTGACATTAAGAACTAAATGAAGTATCTCATTAGTGAAGCCACATTTGAGAAATAAATAAACTATATCACATTAAACATGTGACATTAAGAACTAAATGAAGTATATCACATTAGTGAAGTGACAGTCAGCACTAAATGATGTATATCACATTAGTGAAGCGACAGTAGGAACTAAATGAAGTTTATCACATCTGTGAAGTGACATTGAGAACCTAATTAAGTATATCAGATTAGTGAAGTGATAGTGAAAACTAAATGAAGTTTATCACATTAGTTAAGTGTGAATGAGAACTAAATGAAGTATATCACATTAGTGAAGTGGCAGAGAACTAAATTAAGTACATCAAATTATGTGACGTGACATTAAGAACTAAATAAAGTATATCAAATTACTGCTGCGACATAAAGAAGTAAATAAAGTATATCAAATTAGTGATGTGACATTAAGAACTAAATGAAGTTTATCACATTCGTGAAAAGAAAGTGAGCAATAAATGAAGTATATCACATTAGTGAAATGACATTGAGAACTAAATGAACTATATAAAATTAGTGATGTGACATTAAGAACTAAATGAAGTGTATCACATTAGTGAAGTGCCATTAAGAACTAAATGAGCTATGTCAAATTAGTGAAGTGGCAATGAGAAATATGAAAGTATATCAAATTAGTGAAGTGGCATTAAGTTCTAAATGAAATGTATCACATTAGTGAAGTGACATTAAGAACTAAATGAAGTATATCACATAAGTGATATAACTGATAACTAAATGAAGTATATCACATTAGTGAAGTGACATTAAGATCTAAAAGAAGTATATCACATTAGTGAAATGACAGTGAGAACTAAATGAAGTATATCACATTAGCGAAGTACCATTAAGTAATAAATGAAACATCTCACATTGGTTAAATGACAGTGAGTACTAAATGAAGTATATCACATTAGTGAAGTGACATTAAGAACTAAACGAAGCATATCACATTAGCGAAGTGACAGAGAGGAACTGAATGAAGTATATCGCATTAGTGAAGTTACAGAGTGAATTAAATTAAGTATATCAATTTAATGAAATGACAAAGAGAACTAAATGAAGTACATCACATTAAGGAAGGTACAGAGAGAACTAAATGAAGTATATCAGAATAGAAATGTGATATTAAGAACTAAATAAGGTATATCACTTTACTGAAGTGACATTAGGAACGAAATGAAGTATATCAAATTAGTGAAGTGGCAGTGAGAACTAAATGAAGTATATCACATTAATGAAGTGACAGAAAGAACTAAATTAAATTTATCACATTAGTGAAGTGACAGTCAGGTATAATGAAGCATATAATAATAGTGAAGTGACAGTGACGACTAAATGAAGTATATCAAATTAGTGAAGTGACATTCAGAACTAAATGAAGTATATCTCATTAGTAAAGTGACAGTGAGAACTAAATGAAGTATATCAAATTAGTGATGTGACATTAAGTAAATAAAGTATATCAAACTAGTGAGGTGACATTAAGAACTAAGTATATCAAATTAGTGATGTGACATTAAGAAATAAATAAAGTATATCAAATTAGTGAAGTGACAGTGACAACTAAATGAAGTATATCAAATTAGTGTAGTGACTATAAAAACTAAATAATGTATATCAAATTAATGAAGTGACAATGAGAACTAAATGAAGTATATCAAATTAGTGATGAGACATTTAGAACTAAATAAAATATACCAAATTAGTGAAGTGAAATTAAGAACTAAATGAAGTATATCCAATTAGTGAAGTGACAATGAAAACAAAATGAAGTATATCAAATTAGTGATGTAACATTAAGAACTAAATCAAGTATATCAAATTAGTGATGTTACATTAAGAACTAAATAAAGTATATCAAATTAGTGAAGTGACATTAAGAACTAAATAAAGTATATCAAATTAGTGAAGTGACTATGAAAACTAAATGAAGTATATCAAATCAGTGAAGTCACATTAAGAACTAAATGAAGTATATGAAATTAGTGAAGTGACAATGAGAACTAGCGGAAGTATATCAAATTAGTGATGAGACATTAAGAACTAAATAAAGTATATCAAATTAGTGAAGTGACAGTGACAACTAAATGAAGTATATCGCATTAGTGAAATGGCATTAAGAACTAAATAAAGTATATCAAATTAGTGAAGTGACAATGAGAACTAAATGAAGTATATCAAATTAGTGATGTGACATTAAGAACTAAATAAAGTATATCAAATTAGTGATGTGACATTAATAACTAAATGAAGTATATCAAATTAGTGAATTGACAATGAGAACTAAATAAAGTATATCAAATTAGTGAATTGACAATGAGAACTAAATAAAGTATATCAAATTAGTGAAGTGACATTGAAAACTAAATGAAGTATATCAAATAGGTGATGTGACATTAAGAACTAAATAAGTATATCAAATTAGTGAAGTGACAATGAGAACTAAATAAAGTATATCAAATTAGTGAAGTGACAATGAGAACTACATGTAGTATATCCCATTAGTGAAGTGACATTAAAAATATATGAGGTATATCGAATTAGTGAAGTGACAGAGATTACTAAATGAAGTATATCACATAAGTGAAGTGATATTAAGAACTAAATGACGTAGTTCAAAATAGTCAAGTGGCAATGAGAACTAAATGAAGTATATCACATTAGTGACGTGACATTAAGTACTAAATGAAGTATATCATATTAGTGAAGTGACGGTGACTTAAACGAGGTATATCTCATTAGTGAAGTTGCAGTAAGAACTAAACGTAGTATATCACATTAGTAAAGTGACAGAAGGACCAAATGAAGTATATCACATTAGTGAAATCACAGTGAAAACTAAATAACGTGTACCATATTAGAGTAGTGAAATTAGGCACTAAATAAAGTATATCACATCAGTGAAGTGACATTATGAACTAAATGAAGTATATCACATTAGTGAAGTCACATTAATAATTAATGAAGTATATCGCATTAGTGAATTGACCTTAAGAACTAAATGAGGTACACCAAATGAGTGAAGTGACAGAGAGAACTAAATGAAGAATATCACATTAGTAAAGTTACATTAAGAACTAAATGAAGTATATCAAATTAGTGAGGTGGCAATGAGAACCAAATGAAGTATATCACATTAGTGAAGTGACATTTAGAACTAAATGAAGTGTAACACATTAGTGAAGTGGCATTAAGAACTAAATGAACTATGTCAAATTAGTGAAGTGGTAATGACAAATATGAAAGATTATCAAATTAGTGAAGTAACATTAAGTTCTAAATGAAGTGTATCACATTAGTGAAGTGATAGTAAGAACTAAATGAAGTATATCACATTAGTGAAGTTACATTAAGAACTAAATTAAGTTTATCACATTAGCGAAGAGATATTAAGCACTAAATGAAGTATATAACATTAGCGAAGTGACATTAAGAACTAAATCAAGTATATCACATTAGCGAAGTGACATTTAGAACTAAATGAAGTATATCACATTAGTGAAGTGACAGAGCGATTAAATGAAGTATATCACATTAATGAAGTGACAGGAAGAACTAAATGAAGTATATCACATTAATGAAATTACAGAGAGAAGTAAATGAAGTATATCACATCAGTGAAGTGAAAGTCAGAACGAAATGAAGTATATCACATTAATGAAGTGACAGAGAATTAAATGAACTATATCACATTAATGAAGTGACAGAGAGAATTAAATGAAGTATATCACATTAATGAAGTGACAACGAGAACTAAATGAAGTATATCACATTAATGAAGTGACAGAGCGAACTAAATGAAGTATATCACATTAATGAAGTGACAGATAAAACTAAATGAAGTATATCACATTAGTGAAGTCATAATGAGAACTAAATAAAGTATATCAAATTAGTTATGTGACATAAAGAAGTAAATAAAGTATATCAAATTAGTGAAGTGACAGTGAGAACTAAATGAAGGTTATATAATTAGTGACGTGACATTAAGAATTAAATGAAGTATCTCATTACTGAAGTGACATGTGAGAACTAAATGAAGTATATCAAATTAGTGAAGTGACAGTGAGAACTAAATGAAGTATTTCAAATTAGTGACGTGACATTAAGAACTAAATGAAGTATCTCATTAGTGAAGCCACAGGTGGGAACTAAATGAAGTATATCACATTAGTGAAGTGACAGTCAGCACTAAATGATGTATATCACATTAGTGAAGCGACAGTACAAACTAAATGAAGTTTATCACATCCGTGAAGTGACATTGAGAACCTAATTAAGTATATCAGATTAGTGATGTGACAATAAGAACCAAATGAAGTATATCACATTAGTGAAGTGGCAGAGAACTAAATTAAGTATATCAAATTTTTGACGTGACATTAAGAACTAAATAAAGTATATCAAATTACTGATGCGACATAAAGAAATAAATAAAGTATATCACATTCGTGAAAAGACAGTGAGAACTAAATGAAATATATCACATTAGTGAAATGACATTGAGAACTAAATGAAGTATATAAAATTAGTGACGTGACAATGAGAACTAAATGAACTATATCAAATTAGTGATGTGACATTAAGAATTAAATGAAGTATATCACATTAGTGACATGACAGTGAGAACTAATTGAAGTATATCACATTAGTCAAGTGACATTAGATCTAAACGAAGTATATCACATTAGTGAAGTGACAATGAGAACTAAATAAAGTATATCAAATTAGAGATGAGACATAAAGAAGTAAATAAAGTATATCACATTAGTGAAGTGACAATGAGAACTAAATAAAGTATATCAAACTAGTGAAGTGACATTAAGAACTAAGTATATCAAATTAGTGATGTGAAATTAAGAAATAATAAAGTATATCAAATTACTTATGTGACAATGAGACCAAAATGAAGTATATCACATTAGTGAAGTGTGGATGAGAAATAAATGAAGTATATCACATTAGTGAAGTGACAGTGAGAACTAAATGAAGTATATCAAATTAGTGACGTGACATTAAGAACTAAATGAAGTATATCAAATTAGTAATGTGACATTAAGAACTAAATGAAGTATATCACATTGGTGATATGAAATAAAGAAGTATATAAAGTATATCAAATTAGTGACGTGACATTAAGAAATAAATGAAGTATCTCAGTAGTGAAGTGACATGTGAGAACTAATTGAAGTATATCACATTGGTGATATGAAATAAAGAAGTAAATAAAGTATATCAAATTAGTGAAGTGGCAGAGAACTAAAGGAAGTATATCAAATTATGTGACTTGACATTAAGAACTAAATAAAGTATATCAAATTAGTGATGCTACATAATGAAGTAAATAAAGTATATCAAATTAGTGATGTGGCATTAAGAACTAAATGAAGTATATCACATTCGTGAAGTAACAGTCAGCACTAAATGACGTATATCACATTAGTGAAGGGACAGTAGGAACTAAATGAAGTTTATCACATTCGTGAAGTCACAGTGAGAACTAAATGAAGTATATCACATTAGTGACGTGACAGGGACGACTAAACGAGGTATATCACATTAGTGAAGTGGCAGTGAGAAATAAACGTAGTATATCAGATATGTAAAATGACAGTAAGAACTAAATGAAGTATATCACATTAGTAAAGTGACAGTGAGAACTAAATAACGTGTATCATATTAGAAAATTGATATAAAGGACTAAATGAAGTATATCACATCAGTGAAGTGAGATTAGGAACTAAATGAAGTATATCACATTAGTAAAGTTACATTAAGAACTAAATAAGTATATCAAATTAGTGAGGTGGCAATGAGAACTAAATGAAGTATACACATTAGTGAAGTGACATTTAAAACTAAATGAAGTGTAACGCATTAGTGAAGTGGCATTACGAACTAAATGAACTATGTCAAATTAGTGAAGTGGCAATGACAAATATGAAAGTATATCAAATTAGTGAAGTGACAGTGAGAACTAAATGAAGTATATCACATTAGTGAAGTGACATTAAGATCTAAAAGAAGTATATCACATTAGTGAAATGACAGTGAGAACTAAATGAAGTATATCCGATAGTGAAGTACCATTAAGAACAAAATGAAACATCTCACATTGGTGAAATGACAGTAAGTACTAAATGAAGTATATCACATTACTGAAGTGACATTAATAACTAAATGAAGAATATCACATTAGCAGAGTGAAATTAAGAACTAAATGAACTATATCACATTAGCGAAGTGAAATTAAGAACTAAATGAAGTATATCACATTAGTGAAGTGAAAGACAGCAACTGAATGAAGTATATCGCATTAGTGAAGTTACCGAGAGAATTAAATTAAGTATATCAATTTAATGAAGTGACAAAGAGAACTAAATCAAGTATATCAGATTAGAGATGTGATATTAAGAAATAAGGTATATCACTTTACTGAAGTAACATTAGGAACGAAATGAAGTATATCACATTAGTGAAGTGACATTAAGAACTAAATGCAGTATATCAAATTAGTGAAATGGCAGTGAGAACTAAATGAAGTATATGATATTAGTGAACTGACATTGAAAGCTAAATGAAGTATATCTCATTAATGAAGTGACAGAAAGAACTAAATTAAATTTATCACATTAGTGAAGTGACAGTCAGGACTAAATGGAGCATATAATAATAGTGAAGTGACATTAAGAACTAAATGAAGTATATCTCATGAGTGAAGTGACATTGAGAACTAAATGAAGTATATCTCTTGAGTGAAGTGACATTGAGAACTAAATGAAGTTTATCACATTAGTAAATTGACAGTGAGAACTAAATGAAGTATATCAAATTAGTGATGTGACATTAAGAGGTAAATGAAGTATATCACATTAGTGAAGTGACAATGAGAACTAAATGAAGTATATCAAACTAGTGAAGTGACATTAAGAACTAAGTATATCAAATTAGTGATGTGAAATTAAGAACTAAAAAGAGTATATCAAATTAGTGAAGTGACAATGAGAACTAAATGAAGTATATCAAATTAGTGTAGTGACATTAAAACTAAATAAAGTATATCAAATTAGTGAAGTGACAATGAGAACTAAATGAAGTATATCAAATTAGTGAAGTGACAATGAAAACTAAATGAAGTATATCAAATTAGTGATGTGACATTAAGTACTAAATAAAGTATATCAAATTAGTGATGTGACTTTAAGAACTAAATAAAGTATATCAAATTAGTGAAGTGACAATGAGAACTAAATGAAGTATATCAAATTAGTGAAGTGACATTAAGAACTAAATGCAGTATATCATATTAGTGAAGTGATATTAAGAACTAAATGACGTATATCACATTAGTAAAGTAATATTAAGAATTACATGAAGTATATCGCATTAATGAAGTGACACTAAGAAATAAATGAGGTATATCGAATTAGTGAAGTGACATTAAGAGCTAAGTGATGTATTTCAAATTAGTGAATTGGCAATGAGAACTAAATGAAGTATATCACATTAGTGAAGTGACATTAAGAACTAAATGAGGTATACCAAATGAGTGAAGTGACAGAGAGAACTAAATGAAGTATATCACATTAGTAAAGTTACATTAAGAACTAAATAAGTATATCAAATTAGTGAGGTGGCAATGAGAACTAAATGAAGTATATCACATTAGTGAAGTGACATTTAGAAACTAAATGAAGTGTAACACATGAGTGAAGTGGCATTAAGAACTAAGTAAAATTAGTGAAGTGGCAATGAGAAATATGAAAGTATATCAAATTAGTGAAGTGACATTAAGTTCTAAATGAAGTATATCTCATACGTGAAGTGACAGTGAGAACTAAATGAAGTATATCACATTAGTGAAGTGACATTAAGATCTAAAAGAAGTATATCACATTAGTGAAATGACAGTGAGAACTAAATTTAGTATATCACATTAGTGAAGTACCATTAAGAACTAAATGAAGTATATCACATTAGTGAAGTAAAATTAAGAACTAAATGAAGTATATCACATTAGCGAAGTGACATTAAGAACTAAATGAAGTATATCACATTAGTGAAGTGACAGAGAGAACTAAATGAAGTATAGCACTTTAGTGAAGTGACAGAGAGCAACTGAATGAAGTATATCGCATTAGTGAAGTTACAGAGAGAATTAAATTAAGTATTTCAATTTAATGAAGTGACAAAGAGAACTAAATGAATTATATCAGATTAGAGATGCGATATTAAGAACTAAATAAGGTACATCACTTTACTGAAGTGACTTTAAGAACGAAATGAAGTATATCCCATTAGTGAAGTGACATTAAGAACTAAATGCAGTATATCAAATTAGTGAAGTGGCAGTGAGAACTAAATGAAGTATATAACATTAGTGAAGTGATATTGAAAACTAAATGAAGTATATCATATTAGTGAAGTGACAGATAGAACTAAATGAAGTATATCACATTAATGAAGTGACAGTGAGGACTAAATGAAGCATATAATAATAGTGAAGTGGCAGTGAGAACTAAACTAAGTATATCACATTAGTGAAGTGACATTAAGAACAAAATTAAGTATATCACATTAGTGAAGTAACAGTGAGAATTAAATGAAGTATATCACATTAGTGAAGTGACAGTGAGAATAAAATGAAGTAAATCACATTAATGAAGTGACAGTGAGAACTAAGTAACATATATCATATTAGAGATGTGACATTAAGAACTAAATGAAGTATATCACATTAGTGATGGGACATTAAGAACTAAATGAAGTATATCACATTAGTGATGGGACATGTGAGAACTAACTGAAGTATATCACATTAGTGATGTGACATTAAGAACTAAATGAAGTATATTAAATTAGTATGTGACATTAAGAACTAAATGAACTATATCACATTAGTGATGACATTGAGACCTAAATGAAGTAAATCAAATTAGTGAAGTGACAAAGAGAACAAAATGAACTATATCAAATTAGTGATGTGAGATTAAGAACTAAATTAGCTATATCAGATTAGCAATGTGACAATGCGAACTAAATGAAGTATATCACATTAGTGAAGTGACAGTGAAAACCAAATTACGTTTATCACATTACTGAAGTGTGAATGAGAACTAAATGAAGTATATCACATTAGTGAAGTGGCAGAGAACTAAATGAAGTATATCAAATTATGTGACTTGACATTGAGAACTAAATAAAGTATATCAAATTAGTGATGCTACATAATGAAGTAAATAAAGTATATCAAATTAGTGATGTGGCATTAAGAACTAAATGAAGTATATCACATTCGTGAAGTAACAGTCAGCACTAAATGACGTATATCACATTAGTGAAGGGACAGTAGGAACTAAATGAAGTTTATCACATTCGTGAAGTCACAGTGAGAACTAAATGAAGTATATCACATTAGTGAAGTGACAGGGACGACTAAACGAGGTATATCACATTAGTGAAGTGGCAGTGAGAACTAAACGTGGTATATCAGATATGTAAAATGACAGTAAGAACTAAATGAAGTATATCACATTAGTGAAGTGACAGTGAGAACTAAATAACGTGTATCATATTAGAAAATTGATATAAAAGACTAAATGAAGTATATCACATCAGTGAAGTGAGATTAGGAACTAAATGAAGTATATCACATTAGTAAAGTTACATTAAGAACTAAATAAGTATATCAAATTAGTGAGGTGGCAATGAGAACTAAATGAAGTATACACATTAGTGAAGTGACATTTAAAACTAAATGAAGTGTAATGCATTAGTGAAGTGGCATTATGAACTAAATGAACTATGTCAACTTAGTGAAGTGGCAATGACAAATATGAAAGTATATCAAATTAGTGAAGTGACAGTGAGAACTAAATGAAGTATATCGCATTAGTGAAGTGACATTAAGATCTAAAAGAAGTATATCACATTAGTGAAATGACAGTGAGAACTAAATGAAGTATATCCGATAGTGAGGTACCATTAAGAACTAAATGAAACATCTCACATTGGTGAAATGACAGTAAGTACTAAATGAAGTATATCACATTACTGAAGTGACATTAATAACTAAATGAAGAATATCACATTAGCAGAGTGAAATTAAGAACTAAATGAACTATATCACATTAGCGAAGTGAAATTAAGAACTAAATGAAGTATATCACATTAGTGAAGTGAAAGAGAGCAACTGAATGAAGTATATCGCATTAGTGAAGTTACCGAGAGAATTAAATTAAGTATATCAATTTAATGAAGTGACAAAGAGAACTAAATCAAGTATATCAGATTAGAGATGTGATATTAAGAAATAAGGTATATCACTTTACTGAAGTAACATTAGGAACGAAATGAAGTATATCACATTAGTGAAGTGACATTAAGAACTAAATGCAGTATATCAAATTAGTGAAATGGCAGTGAGAACTAAATGAAGTATATGATATTAGTGAACTGACATTGAAAGCTAAATGAAGTATATCTCATTAATGAAGTGACAGAAAGAACTAAATTAAATTTATCACATTAGTGAAGTGACAGTCAGGACTAAATGGAGCATATAATAATAGTGAAGTGACATTAAGAACTAAATGAAGTATATCTCATGAGTGAAGTGACATTGAGAACTAAATGAAGTATATCTCTTGAGTGAAGTGACATTGAGAACTAAATGAAGTTTATCACATTAGTAAATTGACAGTGAGAACTAAATGAAGTATATCAAATTAGTGATGTGACATTAAGAGGTAAATGAAGTATATCACATTAGTGAAGTGACAATGAGAACTAAATAAAGTATATCAAACTAGTGAAGTGACATTAAGAACTAAGTATATCAAATTAGTGATGTGACATTAAGAACTAAATAGAGTATATCAAATTAGTGAAGTGACAATGAGAACTAAATGAAGTATATCAAATTAGTGTAGTGACAATGAAAACTAAATGAAGTATATCAAATTAGTGATGTGACATTAAGTACTAAATAAAGTACATCAAATTAGTGATGTGACTTTAAGAAATAAATAAAGTATATCAAATTAGTGAAGTGACAATGAGAACTAAATGAAGTATATCAAATTAGTGAAGTGACATTAAGAACTAAATGCAGTATATCATATTAGTGAACTGCTATTAAGAACTAAATGACGTATATCACATTAGTAAAGTAATATTAAGAATTACATGAAGTATATCGCATTAATGAAGTGACATTAAGAAATAAATGAGGTATATCGAATTAGTGAAGTGACATTAAGAGCTAAGTGATGTATTTCAAATTAGTGAATTGGCAATGAGAACTAAATGAAGTATATCACATTAGTGAAGTGACATTAAGAACTAAATGAGGTATACCAAATGAGTGAAGTGACAGAGAGAACAAAATGAAGTATATCACATTAGTAAAGTTACATTAAGAACTAAATAAGTATATCAAATTAGTGAGGTGGCAATAAGAACTAAATGAAGTATATCACATTAGTGAAGTGACATTTAGAACTAAATGAAGTGTAACACATGAGTGAAGTGGCATTAAGAACTAAGTAAAATTAGTGAAGTGGCAATGAGAAATATGAAAGTATATCAAATTAGTGAAGTGACATTAAGTTCTAAATGAAGTATATCTCATACGTGAAGTGACAGTGAGAACTAAATGAAGTATATCACATTAGTGAAGTGACATTAAGATCTAAAAGAAGTATATCACATTAGTGAAATGACAGTGAGAACTAAATTTAGTATATCACATTAGTGAAGTACCATTAAGAACTAAATGAAGTATATCACATTAGTGAAGTAAAATTAAGAACTAAATGAAGTATATCACATTAGCGAAGTGACATTAAGAACTAAATGAAGTATATCACATTAGTGAAGTGACAGAGAGAACTAAATGAAGTATAGCACTTTAGTGAAGTGACAGAGAGCAACTGAATGAAGTATATCGCATTAGTGAAGTTACAGAAAGAATTAAATTAAGTATTTCAATTTAATGAAGTGACAAAGAGAACTAAATGAATTATATCAGATTAGAGATGCGATATTAAGAACTAAATAAGGTACATCACTTTACTGAAGTGACTTTAAGAACGAAATGAAGTATATCCCATTAGTGAAGTGACATTAAGAACTAAATGCAGTATATCAAATTAGTGAAGTGGCAGTGAGAACTAAATGAAGTATATAACATTAGTGAAGTGATATTGAAAACTAAATGAAGTATATCATATTAGTGAAGTGACAGATAGAACTAAATGAAGTATATCACATTAATGAAGTGACAGTGAGGACTAAATGAAGCATATAATAATAGTGAAGTGGCAGTGAGAACTAAACTAAGTATATCACATTAGTGAAGTGACATTAAGAACAAAATTAAGTATATCACATTAGTGAAGTAACAGTGAGAATTAAATGAAGTATATCACATTAGTGAAGTGACAGTGAGAATTAAATGAAGTAAATCACATTAATGAAGTGACAGTGAGAACTAAGTAACATATATCATATTAGAGATGTGACATTAAGAACTAAATGAAGTATATCACATCAGTGAAGTGACATTAGGAACAAAATGAAGTATATCACATTAGTGAATTGACATTAAGAAGTAAATGAGGTATATCAAATTAGTGAAGTCGCATTAAGAACTACATGATGTATATCATATTAGTGAAGTGGCATTTAGAACTAAATGAAGTGTAACACATTAGTGAAGTGACGTTAGGAACTAAATGTAGTATATCACATTAGCGAAGTGACATTAAGAACTAAATGAAGTATATCACATTAGCGAAGTGACATTAAGAACTAAATGAAGTATATCACATTAGCGAACTGACATTTAGAACTAAATGAAGTATATCACATTAGTGAAGTGAAATTAAGAACTAAATGAAGTATATCACATTAGCGAAGTGACATTAAGAACTAAATGAAGTATATCACATTAGCGAACTGACATTTAGAACTAAATGAAGTATATCACATTAGTGAAGTGAAATTAAGAACTAAATGAAGTATATCACATTAGTGAAGTGACAGAGAGAACTAAATTAAGTATAGCACTTTAGTGAAGTGACAGAGAGCAACTGAATGAAGTATATCGCATTAGTGAAGTTACAGAGAGAATTAAATTAAGTATTTCAATTTAATGAAGTGACAAAGAGAACTAAATGAAGTATATCAGATTAGAGATGTGATATTAAGAACTAAATAAGGTATATCACATTAACTGAAGTGACATTAAGAACGAAATGAAGTATATAGCATTAGTGAAGTGACATTAAGAACTAAATGCAGTATATCAAATTAGTGAAGTGGCAGTGAGAACTAAATGAAGTATGTAACATTAGTGAAGTGACATTGAAAACTAAATGAAGTATATCATATTAGTGATGTGACAGATAGAACTAAATGAAGTATATCACATTAATGAAGTGACAGTGAGGACTAAATGAAGTATATCAAATTAGTGAAGTGGCAGTGAGAACTACACTAAGTATATCACATTAGTGAAGTGACATTAAGAACAAAATGAACTATATCACATTAGTGAAGTGACACAGAGCAACTGAATGAAGTATATCGCATTAGTGAAGTTACAGAGAGAATAAATTAAGTATATCAATTTAATGAAATGACAAAGAGAACTAAATGAAGTACATCACATTAGTGAAGGTACAGAGAGAACTAAATGAAGTATATCAGATTAGAGATGTGATATTAAGAACTAAATAAGGTATATCACTTTACTGAAGTGACATTAGGAACGAAATGAAGTATATCACATTAGTGAAGTGACATTAAGAACTAAATGCAATATATCAAATTAGTGAAGTGGCAGTGAGAACTAAATGAAGTATATGACATTAGTGAAGTGACATTGAAAACTAAATGAAGTATATCACATTAATGAACGACAGAAAGAACTAAATTAAATTTATCACATTAGTGAAGTGACAGTCAGGACTAAATGAAGCATATAATAATAGTGAAGTGCCAGTGACGACTAAATGAAGTATATCAAATTAGTGAAGAGACACTAAGAACTAACTGAAGTATATCTCATTAGTAAAGTGACAGTGAGAACTAAATGAAGTATATCAAATTAGTGATGTGACATTAAGAAGTAAATGAAGTATATCACATTAGTGAAGTGACAATGAGAACTAAATAAAGTATATCAAACTAGTGAGGTGACATTAGGAACTAAGTATAACAAATTAGTGATGTGACAATCAGAACTAAATGAAGTATATAAAATTAGTGTAGTGACAATGAGAACTAAATAAAGTATATCAAATTAGTGAAGTGACAATGAAAATAAAATGAAGTATATCACATTAGTGATGTAACATTAAGAACTAAATGAAGTATATCAAATTAGTGATGTTACACTAAGAACTTAATAAAGTATTTCAAATTAGTGAAGTGACATTAAGAACTAAATAAAGTATATCAAATTAGTGATGTGACATTAAGAACTAAATAAAGTATACCAAATTAGTGTAGTGACATTAAGAACTAAATGAGGTATATCAAATAAGTGATGTGACATTAAGAACAAAATAAAGTATATCAAATTAGTGAAGTGACAATGAGAACTAAATGAAGTATATCAAATTAGTGATTTGACATTAAGAACTAAATGAAGTATATCAAATTAGTGATGTGACATTAAGAACTAAATAAATATATCAAATTAGTAAGTGACAATGAGAACTAAATGAAGTATATCAAATTAGTGATGTGACATTAAGAGGTAAATGAAGTATAATACATTAGTAAAGTGACAATGAGAACTAAATAAAGTATATCAAACTAGTGAAGTGACATTAAGAACTAAGTATATCAAATTAGTGATGTGACATTAAGAACTAAATAGAGTATATCAAATTAGTGAAGTGACAATGAGAACTAAATGAAGTATATCAAATTAGTGAAGTGACAATGAAAACTAAATGAAGTATATCAAATTAGTGATGTGACATTAAGTACTAAATAAAGTATATCAAATTAGTGATGTGACTTTAAGAACTAAATAAAGTATATCAAATTAGTGAAGTGACAATGAGAACTAAATGAAGTATATCAAATTAGTGAAGTGACATTAAGAACAAAATGCAGTATATCATATTTGTGAAGTGATATTAAGAACTAAATGACGTATATCACATTAGTAAAGTAATATTAAGAATTACATGAAGTATATCGCATTAATGAAGTGACACTAAGAAATAAATGAGGTATATCGAATTAGTGAAGTGACATTAAGAGCTAAGTGATGTATTTCAAATTAGTGAATTGGCAATGAGAACTAAATGAAGTATATCACATTAGTGAAGTGACATTAAGAACTAAATGAGGTATACCAAATGAGTGAAGTGACAGAGAGAACTAAATGAAGTATATCACATTAGTGAAGTGACATTTACAACTAAATGAAGTGTAACACATGAGTGAAGTGGCATTAAGAACTAAGTAAAATTAGTGAAGTGGCAATGAGAAATATGAAAGTATATCAAATTAGTGAAGTGACATTAAGTTCTAAATGAAGTATATCTCATACGTGAAGTGACAGTGAGAACTAAATGAAGTATATCACATTAGTGAAGTGACATTAAGATCTAAAAGAAGTATCACATTAGTGAAATGACAGTGAGAACTAAATTTAGTATATCACATTAGTGAAGTACCATTAAGAACTAAATGAAGTATATCACATTAGTGAAGTAAAATTAAGAACTAAATGAAGTATATCGCATTAGCGAAGTGACATTAAGAACTAAATGAAGTATATCACATTAGTGAAGTGCCAGAGAGAACTAAATGAAGTATAGCACTGTAGTGAAGTGACAGAGAGCAACTGAATGAAGTATATCGCATTAGTGAAGTTACAGAGAGAATTAAATTAAGTATTTCAATTTAATGAAGTGACAAAGAGAACTAAATGAATTATATCAGATTAGAGATGCGATATTAAGAACTAAATAAGGTACATCACTTTACTAAAGTGACTTTAAGAACGAAATGAAGTATATCCCATTAGTGAAGTGACATTAAGAACTAAATGCAGTATATCAAATTAGTGAAGTGGCAGTGAGAACTAAATGAAGTATATAACATTAGTGAAGTGATATTGAAAACTAAATGAAGTATATCATATTAGTGAAGTGACAGATAGAACTAAATGAAGTATATCACATTAATGAAGTGACAGTGAGGACTAAATGAAGCATATAATAATAGTGAAGTGGCAGTGAGAACTAAACTAAGTATATCACATTAGTGAAGTGACATTAAGAACAAAATTAAGTATATCACATTAGTGAAGTAACAGTGAGAATTAAATGAAGTATATCACATTAGTGAAGAGACAGTGAGAATTAAATGGAGTAAATCACATTAATGAAGTGACAGTGAGAACTAAGTAACATATATCATATTAGAGATGTGACATTAAGAACTAAATGAAGTATATCACATCAGTGAAGTGACATTAGAAACAAAATGAAGTATATCACATTAGTGAATTGACATTAAGAAGTAAATGAGGTATATCAAATTAGTGAAGTCGCATTAAGAACTACATGATGTATATCATATTAGTGAAGTGGCATTTAGAACTAAATGAAGTGTAACACATTAGTGAAGTGACATTAGGAACTAATGTAGTATATCACATTAGCGAAGTGACATTAAGAACTAAATGAAGTATATCACATTAGCGAACTGACATTTAGAACTAAATGAAGTATATCACATTAGTGAAGTGAAATTAAGAACTAAATGAAGTATATCACATTAGCGAAGTGACATTAAGAACTAAATGAAGTATATCACATTAGCGAACTGACATTTAGAACTAAATGAAGTATATCACATTAGTGAAGTGAAATTAAGAACTAAATGAAGTATATCACATTAGCGAAGTGACATTAAGAACTAAATGAAGTATATCACATTAGTGAAGTGACAGAGAGAACTAAATGAAGTATAGCACTTTAGTGAAGTGACAGAGAGCAACTGAATGAAGTATATCGCATTAGTGAAGTTACAGAGAGAATTAAATTAAGTATTTCAATTTAATGAAGTGACAAAGAGAACTAAATGAAGTATATCAGAATAGAGATGTGATATTAAGAACTAAATAAGGTATATCACTTTAACTGAAGTGACATTAAGAACGAAATGAAGTATATAGCATTAGTGAAGTGACATTAAGAACTAAATGCAGTATATCAAATTAGTGAAGTGGCAGTGAGAACTAAATGAAGTATGTAACATTAGTGAAGTGACATTGAAAACTAAATGAAGTATATCATATTAGTGATGTGACAGATAGAACTAAATGAAGTATATCACATTAATGAAGTGACAGTGAGGACTAAATGAAGTATATCAAATTAGTGAAGTGGAAGTGAGAACTACACTAAGTATATCACATTAGTGAAGTGACATTAAGAACAAAATGAACTATATCACATTAGTGAAGTGACAGAGAGCAACTGAATGAAGTATATCGCATTAGTGAAGTTACAGAGAGAATAAATTAAGTATATCAATTTAATGAAATGACAAAGAGAACTAAATGAAGTACATCACATTAGTGAAGGTACAGAGAGAACTAAATGAAGTATATCAGATTAGAGATGTGATATTAAGAACTAAATAAGGTATATCACTTTACTGAAGTGACATTAGGAACGAAATGAAGTATATCACATTAGTGAAGTGACATTAAAAACTAACTGCAATATATCAAATTAGTGAAGTGGCAGTGAGAACTAAATGAAGTATATGACATTAGTGAAATGATATTGAAAACTAAATGAAGTATATCACATTAATGAACGACAGAAAGAACTAAATTTAATTTATCACATTAGTGAAGTGACAGTCAGGACTAAATGAAGCATATAATAATAGTGAAGTGCCAGTGACGACTAAATGAAGTATATCAAATTAGTGAAGAGACATTAAGAACTAAATGAAGTATATCTCATTAGTAAAGTGACAGTGAGAACTAAATGAAGTATATCAAATTAGTGATGTGACATTAAGAAGTAAATGAAGTATATCACATTAGTGAAGTGACAATGAGAACTAAATAAAGTATATCAAACTAGTGAGGTGACATTAGGAACTAAGTATAACAAATTAGTGATGTGACAATCAGAACTAAATGAAGTATATAAAATTAGTGTAGTGACAATGAGAACTAAATAAAGTATATCAAATTAGTGAAGTGACAATGAAAACAAAATGCAGTATATCACATTAGTGATGTAACATTAAGAACTAAATGAAGTATATCAAATTAGTGATGTTACATTAAGAACTTAATAAAGTATTTCAAATTAGTGAAGTGACATTAAGAACTAAATAAAGTATATCAAATTAGTGATGTGACATTAAGAACTAAATAAAGTATACCAAATTAGTGTAGTGACATTAAGAACTAAATGAGGTATATCAAATTAGTGATGTGACATTAAGAACAAAATAAAGTATATCAAATTAGTGAAGTGACAATGAGAACTAAATGAAGTATATCAAATTAGTGATTTGACATTAAGAACTAAATGAAGTATATCAAATTAGTGATGTGACAATGAGAACTAAATGAAGTATATCAAATTAGTGATGTGACATTGAGAACTAAATGAAGTATATCAGATTAATGATGTGACATGAAGAACTAAATGAAGTATCTCATTAGTGAAGTGACAGTGAGAACTAAATGAAGTTTATCACATTACTCAAGTGACAATAAGAACTAAATGAAGCATATCAAATTAGTGATGTGACATTAAGAACTAAATAAGTATATCAAATTAGTGAAGTGCTAATGTAAACTAAATGAAGTATATCACATTAGTGAAGTGACAATGAGAACTAAATGAAGTATATCACATTAGTGATGTGACATAAAGAACTGAATAAAGTATATCAAATTAGTGAAATGACAATGAGAACTAAAGAGTTATATCAAATTAGTGAAGTGACAATGAGAACTAAATGAAGTATATCATAATAGTGAGGTAACAGTGACGACTAAACGAGGTATATCACATTAGTGAAGTGGCAGTGAGAACTAAACATAGTATATCACATTAGTAAAGTAACAGTAACAACTAAATGAAGTATATCACGTTAGTGAAATGACAGTGAGAATCAATGAAGATCATCACATTAGAGAAGTGATATTAGGAACTAAATGCAGTATATCATATTAGTGAACTGATATTAAGAACTAAATGACGTATATCACATAAGTAAAGTAATATTAAGAATTACATGAAGTATATCCAACCAATGAAGTGACATTAAGAAATAAATGAGGTATATCGAATTAGTGAAGTGGCATTAAGAGCTAAGTGATGTATTTCAAATTAGTGAAGTGGCAATGAGAACTAAATGAAGTGTATCACATTAGTGAAGTGACATTAAGTACTAAATGAAGTCTATCACTTTAATGAAAGGTCATTAAGCACTAAATGAAGTAAATGAAATTAGTGAAGCGGCAATGAGAACTACATGAAGTATATCGAATTAGTGAAGTGACATAGAGAATTATATGAAGTATATCACATTAGCGAAGTGACCTTAAGAACTAAATGAAGTATATCACATTAGTGAAGTTACATTAAGAACTAAATGAGGTATATCACAGTAGTGAAGTAACAGTGAGAACTAAATGACGTCTATCACATTAGTGAAGTGTCATTAAGAACTAAATGAAGTATATCCAAATAGTGAAGTGGCAATGATAAATAAATGATGTATATCACATTAGTGAAGTGATAGTGAGAACTAAACAAAGTATATCACATTAGTAAAGTGGCGGTGAGAACTATACAAAGTATATCAAATCAGTGAACTGACATTAAGAACCAAATGAAGTATATCATTATAGTGAACTGACAGGGACGACTAAACGAGGTATATCACATTAGTGAAGTGGCAGTGAGAACTAAACGTAGTACATCAGATATGTAAAATGACAGTAAGAACTAAATGAAGTATATCACATTAGTGAAGAAACAGTGAGAACTAAATAACGTGTATCATATTAGAAAATTGATATAAAGGACTAAATGAAGTATATCACATCAGTGAAGTGAGATTAGGAACTAAATGAGGTATATCACATTAGTGAAGTGACATTAATAACTAAATGAAGTATATCACATTAGTAAAGTTACATTAAGAACTAAATAAGTATATCAAATTAGTGAGGTGGCAATGAGAACTAAATGAAGTGTAACGCATTAGTGAAGTGGCATTAAGAACTAAATGAACTATGTCAAATTAGTGAAGTGGCAATGACAAATATGAAAGTATATCACATTGGTGAAATGACAGTAAGTACTAAATGAAGTATATCACATTAGTGAAGTGACAGAGAGAACTAAATGAAAATTATCACATTACTGAAGTGACATTAATAACTAAATGAAGCATATCACATTAGCAGAGTGAAATTAAGAACTAAATGAACTATATCACATTAGCGAAGTGAAATTAAGAACTAAATGAAGTATATCACATTAGTGAAGTGAAAGAGAGCAACTGAATGAAGTACATCGCATTAGTGAAATTACAGAGAGAATTAAATTAAGTATATCAATTTAATGAAGTGACAAAGAGAACTAAATCAAGTATATCAGATTAGAGATGTGATATTAAGAAATAAATAAGGTATATCACTTTACTGAAGTGACATTAGGAACGAAATGAAGTATATCCCATTTGTGAAGTGACATTAAGAACTAAATGCAGTATATCAAATTAGTGAAATGGCAATGAGAACTAAATGAAGTATATGATATTAGTGAAGTGACATTGAAAGCTAAATGAAGTATATCTCATTAATGAAGTGACAGAAAGAACTAAATTAAATTTATCACATTAGTGAAGTGACAGTCAGGACTAAATGAAGCATATAATAATAGTGAAGTGACATTAAGAACTAAATGAAGTATATGTCATGAGTGAAGTGACATTGAGAACTAAATGAAGTATATCTCATGATTGAAGTGACATTGAGAACTAAATGAAGTTTATCACATTAGTAAATTGACAGTGAGAACTAAATGAAGTATATCAAATTAGTGATGTGACATTAAGAGGTAAATGAAGTATATCACATTAGTGAAGTGACAATGAGAACTAAATAAAGTATATCAAACTAGTGAAGTGACATTAAGAACTAAGTATATCAAATTAGTGATGTGACATTAAGAACAAAATAGAGTATATCAAATAAGTGAAGTGACAATGAGAACTAAATGAAGTATATCAAATTAGTGTAGTGACATTAAAACTAAATAAAGTATATCAAATTAGTGAAGTGACAATGAGAACTAAATGAAGTATATCAAATTAGTGATGTGACAATGAAAACTAAATGAAGTATATCAAATTAGTGATGTGACATTAAGTACTAAATAAAGTATATCAAATTAGTGATGTGACATTAAGAACTAAATAAAGTATATCAAATTAGTGAAGTGACAATGAGAACTAAATGAAGTTTATCAAATTAGTGATGTGACATTAAGAACTAAATAAAGTATATCAAATTAGTGAAGTGACAATGAGAACTAAATGAAGTATATCAAATTAGTGATGTGACATTAAGAACTAAATAAAGTAGATCAAATTAGTGAAGTGACAATGATAAGTAAATCAAGTATATCAAATTAGTGAAGTGACATTAAGAACAAAATAAAGTATATCAAATTAGTGATGTGACAATGAGAACTAAATGAAGTATATCAAATTAGTGATGTGACATTAAGAACTAAACAAAGTATATCAAATTAGTGAAGTGACAATGAGAACTAAAAAAAGTATATCAAATTAGTGAAGTGACAATGAGAACTAAATGAAGTATATCAAATTAGTGATGTGACATTGAGAACAAAATGAAGTATAATAGATTAGTGATGTGACATGAAGAACTAAATGAAGTATCTCATTAGTGAAGTGACAATGAGAACTAAATGAAGTTTATCACATTACTCAAGTGCTAATAAGAACTAAATGAAGCATATCACATTAGTAAAGTGACAGTGAGAACTAAATGAATTATATCAAATTAGTGATGTGACATTAAGAAGTAAATGAAGTATATCACATTAGTGAAGTGGCATTAAGAAGTGAATGAAGTATATCACATTAGTAAAGTGACAATGACAACCAAGTGAAGTATATCAAATTAGTGAAGTGACATTAAGAACTAAATGATGTAGTTCAAATTAGTGAAGTGGGAATGAAAACTAAATGAAGTAAATCATAATAGTGAAGCAACAGTGACGACTAAACGAGGTATATCACATTAGTGAAGTGGTAGTTAGAACTAAACATAGTATATCACATTAGTAAAGTAACAGTAACAACTAAATGAAGTATATCACATTAGTAAAATGACAGTGAGAATCAATGAAGATCATCACATTAGAGAAGTGACATTAGGAACTAAATGCAGTATATCATATTAGTGAAGTGATATTAAGAACTAAATGACGTATTTCACATTAGTAAAGTAATATTAAGAATTACATGAAGTATATCGCATTAATGAAGTGACATTAAGAAATAAATGAGGTATATCGAATTAGTGAAGTGACATTAAGAGCTAAGTGATGTATTTCAAATTAGTGAATTGGCAATGAGAACTAAATGAAGTATATCACATTAGTGAAGTGACATTAAGAACTAAATGAGGTATACCAAATGAGTGAAGTGACAGAGAGAACTAAATGAAGTATATCACATTAGTAAAGTTACATTAAGAACTAAATACGTATATCAAATTAGTGAGGTGGCAATGAGAACTAAATGAAGTATATCACATTAGTGAAGTGACATTTAGAAACTAAATGAAGTGTAACACATGAGTGAAGTGGCATTAAGAACTAAGTCAAATTAGTGAAGTGGCAATGAGAAATATGAAAGTAAATCAAATTAGTGAAGTGACATTAAGTTCTAAATGAAGTATGTCTCATAAGTGAAGTGACAGTGAGAACTAAATGAAGTATATCACATTAGTGAAGTGACATTAAGATCTAAAAGAAGTATATCACATTAGTGAAATGACAGTGAGAACTAAATTTAGTATATCACATTAGCGAAGTACCATTAAGAACTAAATGAAGTATATCACATTAGTGAAGTGACAGAGAGAACTAAATGAAGTATAGCACTTTAGTGAAGTGACAGAGAGCAACTGAATGAAGTATATCGCATTAGTGAAGTTACAGAGAGAATTAAATTAAGTATTTCAATTTAATGAAGTGACAAAGAGAACTAAATGAAGTATATCAGATTAGAGATGTGATATTAAGAACTAAATAAGGTATATCACTTTAACTGAAGTGACATTAAGAAGGAAATGAAGTATATCGCATTAGTGAAGTGACATTAAGAACTAAATGCAGTATATCAAATTAGTGAAGTGGCAGTGAGAACTAAATGAAGTATATAACATTAGTGAACTGACATGGAAAACTAAATGAAGTATATCATATTAGTGATGCGACAGATAGAACTAAATGAAGTATATCACATTAATGAAGTGACAGTGAGGACTAAATGAAGTATATCAAATTAGTGAAGTGGCAGTGAGAACTAAACTAAGTATATCACATTAGTGAAGTGACATTAAGAACAAAATGAAGTATATCACATTAGTGAAGTGACAGTGAGAATTAAATGAAGTATATCACATTAGTGAAGTAACAGTGAGAACTAAATGAAGTATATCACATTAATGAAGTGACAGTGAGAACTAAGTAACATATATCATATTACAGATGTGACATTAAGAACTAAATGAAGTATATCACATCAGTGAAGTGACATTAGGAACAAAATGAAGTATATCACATTAGTGAATTGACATTAAGAACTAAATGAAGTATATCACATTAGTGAAGTGACATTAAGAAGTAAATGGGGTATATCAAATTAGTGAAGTGGCAATGAGAAATATGAAAGTATATCAAATTAGTGAAGTGACAGTGAGAACTAAATGAAGTATATCACATTAGTGAAGTGACATTAAGATCTAAAAGAAGTATATCACATTAGTGAAGTGACAGAGAGAACTAAATGAAGTATATCACATTACTGAAGTGACATTAATAACTAAATGAAGCATATCACATTAGCAGAGTGAAATTAAGAACTAAATGAACTATATCACATTAGCGAAGTGAAATTAAGAACTAAATGAAGTATATCACATTAGTGAAGTGACAGAGAGCAACTGAATGAAGTATATCGCATTAGTGAAATTACAGAGAGAATTAAATTAAGTATATCAATTTAATGAAGTGACAAAGAGAACTAAATGAAGTATATCAGATTAGAGATGTGATATTAAGAAATAAATAAGGTATATCACTTTACTGAAGTGACATAAGGAACGAAATGAAGTATATCGCATTAGTGAAGTGACATTAAGAACTAAATGCAGTATATCAAATTAGTGAAATGGCAGTGAGAACTAAATGAAGTATATAATATTAGTGAAGTGACATTGAAAGCTAAATGAAGTATATCTCATTAATGAAGTGACAAAGAACTAAATTAAATTTATCACATTAGTGAAGTGACAGTCAGGACTAAATGAAGCATATATTAATAGTGAAGTGACATTAAGAAGTAAATGAAGTATATCTCATGAGTGAAGTGACATTGAGAACTAAATGAAGTATATCTCATGAGTGAAGTGACATTGAGAACTAAATGAAGTATATCTCATGAGTGAAGTGACATTGAGAACTAAATGAAGTTTATCACATTAGTAAATTGACAGTGAGAACTAAATGAAGTATATCAAATTAGTGATGTGACATAAAGAGGTAAATGAAGTATATCACATTAGTGAAGTGACAATGAGAACTAAATAAAGTATATCAAACTAGTGAAGTGACATTAAGAACTAAGTATATCAAATTAGTGATGTGACATTAAGAACTAAATAGAGTATATCAAATTAGTGAAGTGACAATGAGAACTAAATGAAGTATATCAAATTAGTGTAGTGACATTAAAACTAAATAAAGTATATCAAATTAGGGAAGTGACAATGAGAACTAAATGAAGTATATCAAATTAGTGATGTGACATTAAGAACAAAATAAAGTATATCAAATTAGTGAAGTGACAATGAGAACTAAATGAAGTATATCAAATTAGTGATGTGACATTAAGAACTAAACAAAGTATATCAAATTAGTGAAGTGACATTGAGAACTATATGAAGTATATCAGATTAGTGATGTGACATGAAGAACTAAATGAAGTATCTCATTAGTGAAGTGACAATGAGAACTAAATGAAGTTTATCAAATTAGTGAGGTGACATTAAGAACTAAATGAAGTATATCAAATTAGTGATGTGACATTAAGAACTAAATAAAGTATATCAAATTAGTGAAGTGACAATGAGAACTAAATGAAGTATATCAAATTAGTGATGTGACATTAAGAACTAAACAAAGTATATCAAATTAGTGAAGTGACATTGAGAACTATATGAAGTATATCAGATTAGTGATGTGACATGAAGAACTAAATGAAGTATCTCATTAGTGAAGTGACAATGAGAACTAAATGAAGTTTATCACATTACTCAAGTGACAATAAGAACTAAATGAAGCATATCAAATTAGTTAAGTGGCATTAAGAACTAAATGAAGTATATCACATTAGTAAAGTGACAGTGAGAACTAAATGAAATATATCAAATTAGTGATGTGACATTAAGAAGTAAATGAAGTATATCACATTAGTGAAGTGGCATTAAGAAGTGAATGAAGTATATCACATTAGTAAAGTGACAATGACAACCAAGTGAAGTATATCAAATTAGTGAAGTGACATTAAGAACTAAATGAAGTATATTAAATTAGTGATGTGACATTAAGAACTAAATAAAGTATATCAAATTAGTGAAGTGACAATGAGAACTAAATGAAGTATATGAAATTAGTGAAGTGACATTAAGAACAAAATAAAGTATATCAAATTAGTGAAGTGACAATGAGAACTAAATGAAGTATAACAAATTAGTGATGTGACATTAAGAACTAAACAAAGTATATCAAATTAGTGAAGTGACATTGAGAACTAAATGAAGTATATCAGATTAGTGATGTGACATGAAGAACTAAATGAAGCATCTCATTAGTGAAGTGACAATGAGAACTAAATGAAGTTTATCACATTACTCAAGTGACAATAAGAACTAAATGAAGCATATCAAATTAGTTAAGTGGCATTAAGAACTAAATGAAGTATAGCACATTAGTAAAGTGACAGTGAGAACTAAATGAAATATATCAAATTAGTGATGTGACATTAAGAAGTAAATGAAGTATATCACATTAGTGAAGTGGCATTAAGAAGTGAATGAAGTATATCACATTAGTAAAGTGACAATGACAACCAAGTGAAGTATATCAAATTAGTGAAGTGACATTAAGAACTAAATGATATAGTTCAAATTAGTGAAGTGGGAATGAAAACTAAATGAAGTATATCATAATAGTGAAGTAACAGTGACGACTAAACGAGGTATATCACATTAGTGAAGTGGTAGTGAGAACTAAACATAGTATATCACATTAGTAAAGTAACAGTAACAACTAAATGAAGTATATCACATTAGTGAAATGACAGTGAGAATCAATGAAGATCATCACATTAGAGAAGTGACATTAGGAACTAAATGCAGTATATCATATTAGTGAAGTGATATTAAGAACTAAATGACGTATATCACATTAGTAAAGTAATATTAAGAATTACATGAAGTATATCGCATTAATGAAGTGACATTAAGAAATAAATGAGGTATATCGAATTAGTGAAGTGACATTAAGAGCTAAGTGATGTATTTCAAATAAGTGAATTGGCAATGAGAACTAAATGAAGTATATCACATTAGTGAAGTGACATTAAGAACTAAATGAGGTATACCAAATGAGTGAAGTGACAGAGAGAACTAAATGAAGTATATCACATTAGTAAAGTTACATTAAGAACTAAATAAGTATATCAAATTAGTGAGGTGGCAATGAGAACTAAATGAAGTATATTACATTAGTGAAGTGACATTTAGAACTAAATGAAGTGTAACACATGAGTGAAGTGGCATTAAGAACTAAGTAAAATTAGTGAAGTGGCAATGAGAAATATGAAAGTATATCAAATTAGTGAAGTGACATTAAGTTCTAAATGAAGTATATCTCATACGTGAATAGACAGTGAGAACTAAATGAAGTATATCACATTAGTGAAGTGACATTAAGATCTAAAAGAAGTATATCACATTAGTGAAATGACAGTGAGAACTGAATTTAGTATATCACATTAGTGAAGTACCATTAAGAACTAAATGAAGTATATCACATTAGTGAAGTGAAATTAAGAACTAAATGAAGTATATCACATTAGCGAAGTGACATTAAGAACTAAATGAAGTATATCACATTAGTGAAGTGACAGAGAGAACTAAATGAAGTATAGCACTTTAGTGAAGTGACAGAGAGCAACTGAATGAAGTATATTGCATTAGTGAAGTTACAGAGAGAATTAAATTAAGTATTTCAATTTAATGAAGTGACAAAGAGAACTAAATGAAGTATATCAGATTAGAGATGTGATATTAAGAACTAAATAAAGTACATCACTTTACTGAAGTGACATTAAGAACGAAATGAAGTATATCACATTAGTGAAGTGACATTAAGAACTAAATGCAGTATATCAAATTAGTGAATTGGCAGTGAGAACTAAATGAAGTATATAACATTAGTGAAGTGATATTGAAAACTAAATGAAGTATATCATATTAGTGAAGTGACAGATAGAACTAAATGAAGTATATCACATTAATGAAGTGACAGTGAGGACTAAATGAAGAATATAATAATAGTGAAGTGGCAGTGAGAACTAAACTAAGTATATCACATTAGTGAAGTGACAGTGAGAACTAAGTAACATATATCATATTAGAGATGTGACATTAAGAACTAAATGAAGTATATCACATCAGTGAAGTGACATTAGTGAAGTGACATTAGTGAAGTGACATTAAGAACTAAATGAAGTATATCACATTAGTGAAGTGACATTAAGAACTAAATGGGGTATATCAAATTAGTGAAGTGGCATTTAGAACTAATTGAAGTGTAACACATTAATGAAGTTGCATTAATAACTACATGATGTATATCATATTAGTGAAGTTGCATTTAGAACTAAATGAAATGTAACACATTAGTGAAGTGACATTAAGAACTAAATGAAGTATATCACATTAGTGAAGGGACATTAGGAACTAAATGAAGTATATCACATTAGTGAAGTGACATTAAGAACTAAATGAAGTATATCACATTAGTGTTGTGACATTAGGAACTAAATGATGTATATCACATTAGTGAAGTGACATTATGAACTAAATGAAGTATATCACATTAGGGAAGTGACATTAGGAACTAAATTATGTATATCACATAAGTGAAGTGACAATAAGAACTAAATGAAGTATATCACATTAAGGAAGTGACATTAGGAACTAAATGAAGTATAATCACAATAGTGAAGTGACATTAAATACTAAATGAAGTATATCACATTCTCTACCCATAGTTGTATCTCTGTATTTAGAAAGTGGACCACAGAATTTTTTACATACGTATACCAATTGCATAAAAAGTGGCATATAATGGAATCCAGCCATTTATGTTGGTATTGACAATTCTAGCCCCAACCTCTGACAGCATGTTTCACGAGTATTCCTAATTCTAGCCACTGAATTGGCAGAGTACTTTATCTCCCCCAAAATATGGCCAAACTGCAGATGAGTTAACTAATTGTCCATGCAGAGTACTGTTAAGACAACATTTCATTGGATTTTGGAGCAAAAATAAAATATAATAAAATAGAAATAAACACACAAGTTTTTAACTTTTTGTTTTTTTGTTAATTTAAAGCCCTTAAACCTTCTATGATATTATTTTCTTATTGCTGGTAATAAGTTTAGCCTTTGTTTCCATGTCACTCTTATACAATGTCTTTGGCTGTGCATGATGTCAAGTGAGTAGCTCTGGCAGATGAGTGGAAGAGGTCACCTGAGTGAAATGGGACATTTGCATGTATGCTGCTGATAGGTAACTGTAGCATAAAGTGTCTCGGCTTAGCACTCAACCATGCAAATTCTGTGATCGCAAGCAAAGGATGCACAAAACGTCCTAAGTTCTGCACCACCAACCTGTTTATGAAGTCAAAAATACGTGCAGTCCGAAGTTCACTTTTGAGACAAGCAACTCGCTGAACTAGTAATGACATTCATTTAAACCGACTGGTGGTAAAGGTCGCGCCATGGATTTTAAAGAAAACCTACGATGCAAGTCATTTACTATGGGGCTGGTGCAAGTTGTATACTGGACGTGGCGAGACCTATACAGGCCAAATAAATGTGAAGACCTGTAGCTAACATCATTAGCAGCTGAGTGACTACATGCAACAAAACAAAGTTTACAGTACTTGCAATAGTAGAGGCGACCATCATGAGGTGAAACATGAACTGTCCAGCTCTGCTTCTTTTCATCACACCAACTTGGATGTTGCAACATCAGTCTCCACTTCCTGCAAACATTGTCTTGTTAATACTCACATTTGATTCAATTCTACAGATTACGGCGTTTAATTTCATGTGTCTGTGAGCAGCAAAACTAATAAATCTGATGTGTTACATTCACATAACTTTCTCCATTCAGTCTTCTACAAGCTATTCTTTTATCTACTTCTTGTTAATACAGATAAACTTTCATTAAACATTTGCCATTCATTCTAGATAAGAGATGAATACAGAGGCTAAAGCAATGGTCAGTTTTTTAAAAAGCTGATCGCTATGTGATGGCTTTGAAATTTCCATGCTCTTTGTATGATCATATGAGAAAAAAAAAAAAAAAAAAATAGCAAGTTAATACTTGAAGAGGTATAAGTATTTGAAAATTCAAAACCAAGTAACAAACAATACCTCAGAAGTGTCTAACACCACAAAAATGTTATTTGGTATAGAATGTGTGCGTTAATGAGATCTACATTTTTTAGCTATCGTTTATGGTTTATGAATTATACAAACATCATTCAGAATGAAGAGCACTTCCGAGGTTATTCTCAAAGAATTCAATATATAATTTTGTCATGAAATATATGTATGTATTTATTTACTGCAAATGTGTATTACCCAGCGGAGAGTTAAATATACAGAATAAGGTGAAAAGAATAAACAATTAGGTGAATAAAACGGTATTATTACAGCTATCAGTTTGTGGTTTTGGTTTATGTCATATACTTTTTTTTTTTGTTGAGTGAACCATTTTCGAGATATTGTTTGTTATTCCCTTAAATTTTCCAATACTTATACTTTTTCTCAAATGGCAATTCGTTATTCACTTTTTTTTGTCCTGGTAATGCAAAGAGAATGAAATACTCGACATAGCAACCAGCTCTTAAAATATTTGACTATCACTTAAAGCCTAGCAATTCCCCTTGCATCTAGAAGAAAATTAGCAATAAGATTAACATCTTGATATCTCGATTAACATGAAGCATATGGAGAATAAGCGTTTGTAAAAATAGTTTGTACAAGAGTAGAAAAAGTCATGTGAGTGTAACACATCAGATTTTTAATATGTAGCATTAAGGCTTTTACACCCTGAAAATTTTCAGCTTCTCTCATCTTTACAACCAAACTGTCTGCTGTCAGGTATTCTCCTCTCTCGTACATGTAAAAAATTATGCAACAAAGAACATTTTTGCTTAAGTCATTAACTTCCATATTGTAATTAAATCGCTTGCCTGGTGATTTGAATATTGGGGCCCCATTACTCTTACGTACCAACGGCTTCTTTACAAATTTGTTGCACTGTTCGCATTTGCTGTCTTATCCTGAGCTACATGCTACCTGAAACAATTACATACACAACTTCTCTTGCTTATCTATGTAATACCTGACGTATAACTTTGTCTTCCGTTATGGTTCATATCAGCACTATATTTTCACCAAGCTTCGCACAAAACAAATGATAACTTTAAATTTGAATAATGAACATTTCTGCCGACAGTAAACGAAACACACTGGTTGCGGAAGTCACATGACACTTCCGTTTTACTGCACATCCAGCAGAACAACTGCCTTCTTAGCCAATCTCCGAGTTTAATTACTTCAATATTTACCTATCCAGTCGGTATAACCAATAACTTCATAAAACCTAAGTAACCTTTATAATTAATTATCCAACATTTATTCTATTCAGATTTTTCCTAAATATCCTCAACAACAAAGTACAGGCAATTCATTCCATTCTTCAATGGCTCCAATTACAAAGGAGAATTTTCCTACATCGGTTCTCTGCCTTCTACCCTTAATTTTAAACAAATGATTGTGTAATATGTTGGGTTCTCCGATCTTTCACTAACATGCATATAACCTATACTCTTACAACAAACTTTCCCATTCTGTTTATGAATTTAATGGCCCTTCTCTGTATCTTTTCTAAGAACTAATTTCATTAAGTTTATACGAGTCCCAACATGCTACTCCATAACCAACCATAGGCAATTTCCGTGGACTGTGCGTTCCCCTTTTTCAGTATCCACATTAAGAAATGTAATCTTTCCCACGCTTCCCTAGATGCAGAATATACCTACTCCCAAATATTTGCAGCTGTTCACCTGTCTTCCCCACCCATGTGATAGTTATCAGGCTGAAGCATAGCTGAATTGTATTGTAGATAATACAATCATCTGCAAACAATCTTATTTGGCATTTAATATTTATGGTTGTTAATTGGCATATCATACATGTTATAAATATGGTATGTTAATCAAAATTGTTAGAACCATTTTTGAGAAAATAAAACATTTTGAAAAATGTTCCATGTAAAGACCTATTTTGGGGAGGGGGAATTTTCTTGAAAATCATATCGCATCCTTAGAAGATGCTGAACTTAAATACTAACTTTGGTATTTAACCAACTTCATTTTTCAGTTACTCTATTCACAGACAGACAGACAGAATCTTATATGTACATTTTGTTGGATTCACAAGACCGCAGAACTTCAATTTGCAGTGAATTCTCCATTTTTAATTTTGAGTGGAATATAATACTACCTCTATTTACCATAGGTAAGAAGTAGAGAAAGTAAAAAAGAAATTCTGAGGAGTTACATTCACATGACTTTCTCTACCCTCTATCGTTTATTAGTGGTATATAAATCATTCTTACAAAAGCTGATTTTCCTATCTACTTTATTTTAATCCAGATAAACTTTTGCATAAACAGCTACATTACACATTTTGTTATAGATACAAAGAGAACAGCGATAGTCAAATGTTTAACAACTGAACACTATACACTGGACTTAAAATTCCATGACATTACAAGAAATCACTGAATATTGTCAGGTCTTTAAAACAATAGCTAAGTATTGAACAATTCAAACCTTTAATAATGGATATCTCGGAAATGGCTGATGCCACAAAAATATATGTAAAATAAATTGTGTGTTTTAAAGAGATCTACATTTTTGTGCAGTATGTTTTCATTTATTTCCTAATGTTTACCAGTAATACAAGATTGTAGAAGATTCCTTTCCAATAAAAACGACTTCACAGGCCATTACACAAAATTCCATGTATACTTTTATTTGATTAAAATATCGTTTAATATATGGTATTTTAATCAAAAGTGTTAGAGCCATTTTTTAGAAAATCAAAAATTTCTAAAAATGTTCTATGTAAAGGGTAGTTTGGGAGGATCTTTCTTGAAAATATTCATGTCACATCTTTAGAAGGTAGTGAACTTTAATACTGACTTTTCATTCTAAATATGCTGTTCACAGACAGACATGGACCTCTTTCTTTATTCAGGGGCCTCAAAACATACATTTCCAGTGATGATATCATCACTACCTATTAGGTACATGGTAGAGAAAGTAAAAATCTCATTTGTTACATTCATATGACCTACAGTAAATGCTTAAAAGAGAAGCCAGAAAGTAAATTATGTTAAATGAAAGCCTCCAGAGACGACTACATTCACATGACTTTTACTTCATATTTAATCAAGATAAACGTTTTCTTATGATGGGTCGCTACTCTTTTCATGACTTTGCAACAAACAGCTGATGAAATAAATTACGTTTTAAAGAGACCTGCATTTTTTGTGTAGTAAGTTATGTCTCTCTCTCTTGTAAATTTCAACTTTTGAGAAAATAAAAAAAATACAAAACGTTTTCTATGTAAAGGGTAATGGGGGGCAGGATTTTCCTGTTATATCATTGCAAGATGTTGAACTTAAAGCCCCACCCCCCGTTTATGAGACCTCAAAACATACTTTCAGTGAAACCTTGTGTTGAATTTTTTAGCAGAATGCAATCTTCTCCTACCAACATTGAGGAAGCACAAAATGCAGACCTTATTGAAATACACAATTTATTTCAAATAACTTTTTCTGTAGCATCAGCCGTTTTTTGGAACATTTGTTGTTGCATGTTTAAGTTTTCCCAGGTGACATCTATGAAGTATCTATCTTAACACGTGTTCATTAGTAACAAAAACTGACTCACGATATGCAAACAGTTGTGCTTTTGTTCTCAAATAGGATTTCTAGTAAATTTATAAATACACAGTTTCGGTAAAACTATAAAAACAACCAGTTGAAAATAAAAATTAGCAAACCATCTTTTAAATTTATGATGGCAGCCAAACTCAAATGTATGTTTGCAGTTTATCAAAAGTTAGATGTTGAGGATTTGTAAAGCTTTATATGATGGCCATGTTTTTAACACTCAAACTTCAGTGTTGTACCTTTGTCTAAAGCACATTTAAATGGTAGCGACACGAGGTCACAAATCCATTTCATCTGCTTGTTTGTAGGTTAGGTTATGTGTCGCTTTTGGCGGAGAAGCCATAAATATGGAGAATGCTTACCACAAACACACATCTTAATTTCAAAAAATATATATTTAATGCCACTTCCCTAGCGTTAACCATGAAGAAAAACCAGTAAACAAAATACTGCGAAAGTGTCCATTTGTTTCGTTCCTTGCCATTTGGCGGAAATTTTAACGCAACATTTGGATGTTCTTAAAACAAAACAAAAATAAAAAAATTATAAACAACAATAATAACAATAATGTTAGTCTATCATAGTTATTCCAATTTAGTTTAATAAGGAGAAGATATCGTCTCCGTTTGTCCCAAAATGTTCAAATGTTGCAATCAGTTTCGGCATGGTAATAACCATTCGCATATAAACATATGAAACAGGACATGAATTACGTTTGTCCTCCACCTTCAGTATTCTTGACTACAAATATAATTATATAAACTAAAACGAAAAGAATCGTGATCACTTTACTTACTTTGCATTATCATCTGCTTTTGCTGTTTATAGCCTCTAAAAGTCGAAATTAGCCTCGGAAAAAGCAGTTACTCTGCGTTTAATTGTAAAACGTCAACTAAAACAAGGCACAAAAACAATCATTTCACTACGCACAAATTGTACAGTAACATCTGGTCCACCCACTCCCCTACGTTGATATGTCAGTCAGACAAGCCAAACCGTACGCCAGACGACGCAGTGCTGCCACGACGGGCATGACACGATTAAATGAAAAATGTCCTGAATATCAATGCTGAACATACAAACTGCATCATTAACACACTAGAGTGCTCCTTATAATAGCAGCCACAAATTTAATTTACAGCATATGTGCGTTTCTGTCGGGTCAAACTCAACCTATTTGCGCCTTAGCTCAACGAGATTCCGAAACTAATCGACCGTACTCTGCAGCTCTTTCCGGGATTTTACGTAAACATTAGCTCGAGACAGCGTTCGGGAAATGCATCAAAGAAAACATGCACTTGATGATCTCGAATCTAGTTGAATGTAATGCTCTAATTTTTTAATTGGATGAATGCACTTGCCCCTTCCCTAGATTGTCGGGACTGTGCCCGCTTTCTCCACTTTCGCTTTTTCTACACAATGTTCACTATTCAAAATTAGCTTCACAGTCACCAGTTTTAACGGCTCTGATTGCAAATATTTAAAAATGCATCCTGATTAATTTTGTCTGGCTAACGTTCGCAAGGAAGGGATAAGTAGGTACTAGACTTGCAGTAGGTAGGTACCCACCGTGGCAATGCAATTTTCATATCTCGAATTACTTTCTGCAAGGTAATCATAAAAATACTTATAGATGCGTTTCTAGAAATTCCCTTCATATTTATGAGGGAACATAAAATGATCTGAATACATGTAAAATTGAAAAATACAATAACATAATTAATTGGATTATACAATTCCATTCCATTTTCAGGCGCTTTGAAAATATTGTAACAGCATAGCGGAAATGTAACACGGAAAGAATTTAGATTTATCTTAATTCGTAAATATTCGGCTGTACCTAGTGGGACCAAAGTAGGTATATCGGGAGGAGCACCAATTTCCAACCTCAAAATATTTAGGTATTATAATTAATTATTCAGAAAAATAAACAATCCGGATATATTTCATTTGTACTACTAATTTCACCAATGTTGTTACCATATTATTGCGGGTTTATCTAAATATAAGCTGATTACAAGACTGTGAACTAATTTTCGCTAGGCTAGCGTGGCGTGAACATCTCTAGATCACCAGCGTCAACTAATAGCACTCAAACTAGGCCGTAAATCACACACATAATCTTGTAGCTAATATAAGGCTGCGTGAAGTCCCCATGCTTACAAACTGTTAAATAATATCAACCTATTGGAAAGCCCTGCGCTTGCTTTGGTACACAAATTCCACGCAATGTCAGATAGCATAGTTACATACACTATGTCAAGGGTGGCGAAAACGACTTCCTTCCGCGAGTCATCAAATATGCAACACGCACTGCATCACTCAGTAACATGTGGAAATCAAACGGACGGTTGCAGAGAGGGAACTGCGCCTGCGAGTCAAAATAACTCGCGAAGCACGTTTTCGCCACCTCTGCACTGTGATCAAAAAAGGGCCGTACCCAGAAAAAAAAATTCGGGGACGGTTCTTAACTTAACTTTAGAGTAGATCTAAACCTAACAGTAACTTACACAGTTACCATGTACTACTCCGTAGTATATAGACGTTACATGGATAAGAAAATTGCTTGGAGACATTATATAGACAGGAAAAACTCACCAGAATGAGGATATTCCACCTTACAGCACAAAACATGCCGCTTCGAAAACCAGAATGTATGGTCACCTTACCTATGTAAAGCAACCATATTAAGTTTCCCTTTTTCTTGTAAATGTGCTACTAGCAATAGACCTACTGTTATCTAACATTTTCCCATATTGGCTTGCTATGAATTTAAATAAATAAAACTGTCAGAAGTTTCGGGGGGGGGGTCTGAACCCTACAACACACCTCTAAATACGGCGCTAATTCAAAAGTATCCGGACACCCCCGCAAACATATGTTTTTCATCTTAGGTGCATTGTGCTGCCACCTACTGCCTGGTACTCATTATCCGCGACCTCAGTAGTCATTAGACATCGTGAAACAGCAGAATTGGACGCTCCGTGGATGTAACTTGTGTCAGAAATATGTACGCGGGATTTCCACACTCCTAAACATCCCTAGGTTCACTATTTCTGATGTGTTAGTGAAGTGGAAACGTGAAGGGACATGTACAGCACAAAAGCGCACAGGCCGACCTCGTTTGTTGACTGACAGAGACCGTCGACATTTGAAGAGGGTGGTAAAGAGTAATAGGCAGGCATCTATCCAGACCATCACACAGGAATTCCAAACTGCATCAGGATCTACTCCAAGTACTATGACAGGCGTAAGGTGAGAAACCTTGGATTATATGGTCGAGCGGCTGCAAATAAGCCACACAGGAAAATGCCAAACGACGCCTAGCTTGGTGTAAGGAGCGTCAACATTACACGATTGAACAGTGGCAAAACGTTGTGTGGAGTGACGAATCACGATAGACAATGTGGCGATCCGATGGCAGGGTGTGGGTATGGCGAATGCCCGGTGAACGTCATCTGCCACGTGTATAGTGCCAACAGTGAAATTCGGAGGTGGTGGTGTTATGGTGTGGTCGTGTTTTTCCTGGAGGGGGGTTGCACCCGTTGTTGTTTAGCGTGACACGATCGCAGCGCAGACCTACATTGATATTTTAAGCACCTTCTTGCTTCCCACTGTTGAAGAACAATTCGGGGATGGCAATTGCATCCTTCAGCACGATCGTGCACCTGTTCATACTGCACGGGCTGTAGCAGAGTGGTTACACGACAAAAACATCCCTGTAATGGACTGGCCTGCACAGAGTACTGACGTGAATCCTATAGAACACCGAAGGGATGATTTATAACGCCGACTTCGTGCCAGGCCTCACCAACCTACCTCAATTCCTCTTCTCAGGTCCGCACTCCGTGAAGAATGAGCTGCCATTCCCCAAGAAACCATCCAGCACCTGATTGAAAGTATGCTTGCGAGAGTGAACGCTGCCATCAAGGCTAAGGGTGGGCCAACACCATAATGACTTCCAGCATTACCGATGGAGGACGCCACGAACTTCTACGCCATTTTAAGCCAGGTGTCCGGATAGTTTGATCACGTAGTGTACTTGTCTTCCAGTACTACCATATGCCTGATAACTTGTTCCTACAGCCTGAGTAACTTACTGACAGATGGCACTAGTTGCGTAAACACCCTGTTCCTACATCCTGAGTAACGTACTGACAGATAGCTCTAGTTGCGTAGTCACAATGTTCCTACAGCGTGAGTAACGTACTGACAGATAGCACTAGTTGCGTAGTCACCCCTGTTCCTACAACCTGAGTAACTTACAGACAGATAGCATTGTTGCATACTCACCGCTGTTCCTACAGCCTGAGTAACATACAGAGAGATGACAATAGTTGCGTAGTCACCTCTGTTCCGAACAGCCTGAGTAACTTACTGACAGATAGCACTGGTTGCGCAGTCAATTCTGTTGCTACAGCCTAAGTAACGTACTGACTGATAGTACAAGTGGCGTAGTCACCTCTGTTTGTACAGCCTGAGCAACTTACTGACAGATAGCACTAGTTGCGTAGTCGAACCTGTTCCTCCAATCTGAGTAACTTACTGGCAGTAATACCTGGTTGCGCAGTCAACTCTGCTGCTACAGTCTGAGTAGCTTGCTGAAAGATAGCACTGGTTGTGTGGTCAACTCTGTTGCTACAGCCTGAGTAACTTACTGCCAGATAGCACTGGTTGTGCTGTCAACTCTGCTGCTACAGTCTGAGTAACTTCCTGAAAGATAGCACTGGTTGCGTAGTTAACTCTGTTGCTACAGCCTGAGTAACTTACTGAAAGATAGCACTGGTTGCGCTGTCAACTGATGGTACAGTCTGAGTAACTTGCTGAAAGATAGTACTGGTTGCGCTGTCAACTCTGATGCTACAGTCCGAGTAACTTACTGACAGATAGCACTGGTTGTGTAGTCAACTCTGATGCTACAGTCTGAGTAACTTATTGACAGATAGCACTGGTTGTGCTGTCAACTCTGCTGCTACAGTCTGAGTAACTTCCTGAAAGATAGCACTGGTTGCGTAGTTAACTCTGTTGCTACAGTCTGAGTAACTTACTGACAGATAACACTGGTTACGCTGTCAACTCTGATGCTACAGTCTGAGTAACTTGCTGAAAGATAGCACTGGTTGCATAGTCAACTCTGCTGCTACAGTCTGAGTAACTTACTGACAGATAGCACTGGTTGCGTTGTCAACTCTGTTGCTAGAGCCTGAGAAACTTACTGACAGATAGCACTGGTTGCGTAGTCAAATCTGTTGCTACAGCCTGAGTAACTTGCTGACAGATAGCACTGGTTGCGTAGTCACCTCTGTCCCTACAGCCTGAGTAATTTGCTGACAGATAGCACTGGTTGCGTAGTCAACTCTGTCCCTACAACCCGAGTAACGTACTGACAGATAGCACTGGTTGCGTAGTCAACTCTGTTTCTACAGCCTGAGTAACTTACTGACAGATAGCACTGGTTGCGCAGTCAACTCTGTTGCTACAGCCTGAGTAACTTACTGACAGATAGAACTGGTAGCGTAGACAACTCTGTTGCTACAGCCTGAGTAACTTGCTAACAGATGGCACTAGTTGCATAGTCGCCTCTGTTGCTACAGTCTGAGTAACTTGCTGAAAAATGGCACTAGTTGCATAGTCGCCTCTGTTGCTACAGTCTGAGTAACTTGCTGACAGATGGCAGAAGTTGCGTAGAGAATCCCTCATCCTAAAGCCTGAGTAACTTATTGACAGACGGCACTAGTTGCATAGACGCCTCTGTTGCTACAGCCTGAGTAATTCGCCGACAGATCGCACTAGTTGCGTATACAATCCCTCATCCTACAGCCAGAGTAACTTACTGACAAATGGCACTAGTTGCGTAGTCGACTCTGTTGCTACAGTCTGAGTAACTAGATGGCAGTTGGCACAGTTGCATAGTCACACCTGTTCCTACATCCTGAATAACTTACTGACAGATAGCGCTAGTTGTGTACTCACCTCTGTTACTACAGCCTGAGTAATTTACTGACAGTTGGCACTAGTTTCGTAATCGCGTCTGTTGCTACAGTCTGAGTAACTAGCTGAAAGTTGGCACAGTTGCGTAGTCAGTCCTCTTCCTAGTCTGAATAATTTACCGACAGATAGCACTAGTTGTGTAGTCACCTCTGTTGCTAAGGCCTCAGTAGGTACTGACGATAGCACTAGTGGCATTAGTCACCTGTGTTGCTAAAGCCTGAGTAATTTGCTGATAGATGGCACTAGTTGCTTAGTCAAACCCTCATCCTACAGCCAAGGTAACTAACTGACAAATGGCACTAGTTCCGTAGCCGCCTCTGTTCCTACTATCTGAGTAACTTGCTGACAGACGGCACTAAACACATTCTTTCCTACAGCCTTAGTAACTTACTGACAGATATCACTAGTTGCGCAGACACCTCTGTTCCTACAATCTGAGTAACTTACTGACAGATATTACTAGTTGCGCAGACATCTCTGTTCCTACAATCTGAGTAACTTGCTGACAGATATCACTAGTTCCGTAGTCGCCTCTGTTCCTACAATCTGAGTAACTTGCTGACAGAAGGCACTAAACACATTCTTTCCCACAGCCTTAGTAACTTACTGACAGATATCACTAGTTGCGCAGACACCTCTGTTCCTACAGCTTTAGTAATTTACTAACAGATGGATCTAGTTTCAGAGTAACCTCTGATGCTACAGCCTGAGTAACTTACTGACAGATATTACTAGTTGCGCAGACATCTCTGTTCCTACAATCTGAGTAACTTGCTGACAGATATCACTAGTTCCGTAGTCGCCTCTGTTCCTACAATCTGAGTAATTTGCTGACAGACGGCACTACACACATTCTTTCCTACAGCCTGAGTAACTTACTGACAGATATTACTAGTTGCACAGACACCTCTGTTCCTACAATCTGAGTAACTTGCTGACAGATATCAGTAGTTCCGTAGTCGCCTCTGTTCCTACAATCTGAGTAACTTGCTGACAGACGGCACTAAACACATTCTTTCCTACAGCCTTAGTAACTTACTGACAGATATCACTAGTTGCGCAGACACCTCTGTTCCTACAGCCTTAGTAATTTACTGACAAATGGATCTAGTTTCAGAGTAACCTCTGATGCTACAGCCTGAATAACTTACTGACAGATATCACTAGTTACGCAGACACCTCTGTTCCTACAATCTGAGTAACTTGCTGACAGATATCAGTAGTTCCGTAGTCGCCTCTGTTCCTACAATCTGAGTAACTTGCTGACAGATGGCGCTAAACACATTCTTTCCTACAGCCTGAGTAACTTACTGACAGATAGCACTAGTTGCGAAAGCACCTGTTCCTACAACCTGAGTAACTTACTGACAGATAGCACTAGTTGCGAAAGCACCTCTGTTCCTGCAGCCTTAATAACTTACTGACAGATATCAGTAGTTGCGCAGACACCTCTGTTCCTACAGCCTTAGTAACTTACTGACAGATATCACTAGTTGCAAAAGCACCTCTGTTCCTGCAGCATTAGTAACTTACTGACAGATATCACTAGCTGCGAAGACACCTCTTTTCCTACCGCCTTAGTAACTTACTGACAGATATCACTACTTCCGCAGACTCCTCTGTTCCTACAGCCTTAGTAATTTACTGACAGATGGATTTAGTTTCAGTGTAACCTCTGATGCTACGGCCTGAGTAACTTACTGACAGATATCACTAGTTGTGCAGACACCTCTGTTCCTACAATTTGAGTAACTTGCTGACAGATATCACTAGTTCCGTAGTCGCCTCTGTTCCTACAATCTGAGTGACTTCTGACAGACAGCACTAAACACATTCTTTCCTACAGCCTGAGTAACTTACTGACAGATAGCACTAGTTGCAAAAGCACCTCTGTTCCTACAGCCTGAGTAACTTACTGACAGATAGCACTAGTAGCGAAAGCACCTCTGTTCCTGCAGCCTTAGTAACTTACTGACAGATATCACTAGTTGCGCATACACCTCTGTTCCTAAAGCCTTAGTAACTTACTGACAGATAGCACTAGTTGCGCAGACACCTCTGTTCCTGCAGCCTTAATAACTTACTAAAAGATATCACTAGTTGCGCAGACACCTCTGTTCCTACAGCCTTAGTAACTTACTGACAGATATCACTAGTTGCGCAGACACCTCTGTTCCTACAGCCTTAGTACTATACTGACAGATATCACTAGTTGCACAGACACCTCTGTTCCTACAGCCTTAGAAAATTTACTAACAGATGGATCTAGTTTCAGAGTAACCTCTGATGCTACAGTCTGAGTAACTTACTGACAGATATCACTAGTTGCGCAGACACCTCTGTTCCTACAGCCTTAGTAATTTACTGACAGATGGATCTAGATTCAGTGTAACCTCTGATGCTACGGCCTGAGTAACTTACTGACAGATATCACTAGTTGCGCAGACACCTCTGTTCCTACAGCCTTAGTAACTTACTGACCGATATCACTAGTTGCGCAGACACCTCTGTTCCTACAGCCTTAGTAACTTACTGACAGATATCACTAGTTGCGCAGACACCTCTGTTCCTACAGCCTTAGTAATTTACTGACATATGGATCTAGTTTCAGAGTAACCTCTGATGCTACAGCCTGAGTAACTTACTGACAGACATCACTAGTTGCGCAGACACCTCTGTTCCTACAGCCTTAGTAATTTACTGACAGATGGATCTAGTTTCAGAGTAATCTCTGATGCTACAGCCTAAGTAATTTGCTGATAGATTGTAATAGGTGCGTATTCGTATCAGTTCCAACAGTCTGAAAAATTTACTTACGGATGCCACTAGTTGCATAGTCACATTCGTTCCTATAGCCTTAGTAATTTACTGAAGACGCATCTAGTTTAATAGTAACCTCTGATGCTACAGCCTTAGTAACTTACTGACAGATATCACTAGTTGCTTAGTCACCTCTGTTGCTACAGCCTGAGTAATTTACTGACAGATGGAACTAGTTGCATAGTAACATCTGATGCTACAGCCTGAGTAATTTGTTGATAGATTGTACTAGTTGCATAGTCATCTCAGGTCCAAAACCTGAGTAATTTACTTACAGATGGCACTAGTTGCGTAGTCACCTCTGTTGCTACAGCCTGAGTAATTTGCTGATAGATGGCACTAGTTGCGTAGTCACCTCGTTCTGTTACTGACGGATGGCCCTCGTTGCGTAGTCGCCGCTGTTCCAACAGCCTGAGTAATCTATTGACAGATAGCACCATTTGCGTAGACACCTCTGTTCCAACAGTTTGAGTAACTTACTGCCACATTGAATTAGTTGCATAGTCATATCTGTTGCTAAAGAATGAGTATCTACTTGACAGATAGCACTAGTTGCGTGGTCACCTTTTTTGCTACAGCCTGAGTAACTTACTGACAGATAGTACCAGTTGCATAGATACCTCTGTTGCTACCGCCTGAGTAACTTACTGCCAGATAGCACTAGTTGCGTAGTCACCTATTTTGATACAGCTTGAGTAACTTGCTGACAGATAGCACTAGTTGCGTAGTCACCTCTGTTGCTACAGCCTGAGTAATATACCGACAGATGGATCCAGTAGCATAGTAACTTCTGATGCGACAGCCTGAGTAATTTATTGATAGATTGTACTACTTGTGAAGTAGTCACATTTCCAACAGCCTGAGTAGTTTACCTACAGATGGCACTAGTTGCATAGTCACCTCTGTTAATACAGCCTGAGTAACTTACTGAACATGGATCTAGTTGCATAGTAACTTCTGATGCTACAGCCTTAGTAACTTACTGTTAAATGGGACCAGTTGCATGGTCACCTCTGTTCCAACAGCCTAAGCACTTTATGACAGATGGAACTAGTTGTACAATCACCTATGTTCTTACAGCCTGAGTAACTTACTGACAGATGGAACTAGTTGTACAATCACCTATGTTCTTACAGCCTGAGTAACTTACTGACAGATGGAACTAGTTACATAGTCGCCTGTGTTCCAACAGCTGAATAATTTACTGAAGCCGGATAACTTGCATAGTCACTTCTGTTATTACAGCCTGAGTAACTTACTGACAGATAGCACAAATTGCGTAGTCACCTCTGATCCTACAGCCTGAGTAACTTATAGATAGACAGCTACCACTTGCGTAGTAACCTCTGTTACTACAGCCTGAGTAATTTACTGAAGATGGCACTAGTTGCATAGTCAACACTGATCCTACAGGCTAAGTAACTTACTCACAGATAGCACCAGTTGCATAGTCACATCTGATGTTACAGCATGAGAACTTACTGACAGATAGCACTATCTGCGTACTCACCTCTGTTAAACAGCCTGATTAACTTCTGACAGATAGAATAGCTGCGTAGTCAGCTCTGCCTCTACAGACTGAGTAGTTTACTGACAGATGGCACTAGGTACATAGTCACGTCTGTTGCTAAAACTTGAGTAACTTCATGACATATGCTACTACTTGCATAGTCACCTGTTCCAACACAAAGACTAACTTACTGACAGATGACATTAGTTGCGAACTCACCTCCATTGCCTAAAGCGAGCAATTTGATAGATGGCACTAGTTGCGTTGTCGCCTCTGTTCTTAACGTATGAGTTACTTGCTGACATTTGGCTCTAGTTGCATAGTCACCTCTGTTCCTACACCCTGAGCAACTTATTGACAGATGGCACAAGTTGCATAATCACATCTGTTGTTACAGCGTGAGAACCTACTGATAATGGCACTAGTTGCGTAGACACCTATGTTGCTACACCGTCAGAAACTTACTGAGAAATGACACTAGTTGCGTTGTCACATCTGTTGCGACAGCCAGAGTAACTTTAAGACCAATAGCACTAGTTGCGATGTCACCTCTGTTGCTACAGACAGAGTAACTTACTGAAAGGTAGCACTAGATACATAGTCACCTCAAATCCTACAGCCTATGTAACGTACTGACAGGTAGCGCTAGATGCATAGTTACAGCTGTTCCAACAGCCTGAGTAATGTACTGACAGATAGCAAAAGTTGCATACTCACATCTGTTCCAAAAACATAAGTAACATACTGACAAGTAGCACTAGATGCATAGTCACCTCTGTTCCAACAGCCTGAGTAACGTACTGACAGGTAAGACCAGATACATAGTAACATCTGTTCCAACAGGCTGAGTAACCTACTGACAGGTAAGACTAGATGCATAGTCACATCTGTTCCAACAGCCTGAGTAACGTACTGAATGGTAAGACTAGATCCATAGTCACATCTGTTCCAACAGCCTGAGTAACGTACTGAATGGTAAGACTAGATGCATAGTCACCTCTGTTCCAACAGCCTGAGTAACAAACTGACAGGTAAGACCAGATACATAGTGACATCTGTTCCAACAGCCTGAGTAACCTACTGACAGGTAAGACTAGATGCATAGTCAAATCTGTTCCAACAGCCTGAGTAACGCACTGAATGGTAAGACTAGATACATAGTCACATCTGTTCCAACAGCCTGAGTAACGTACTGAATGGTAAGACTAGATACATAGTCACATCTGTTCCAACAGCCTGAGTAACGTACTGAATGGTAAGACTAGATACATAGTCACATCTGTTCCAACAGCCTGAGTAACGTACTGAATGGTAAGACTAGATACATAGTCATATCTGTTCCAACAGCCTGAGTAACGTACTGAATGGTAAGACTAGATACATAGTCACATCTGTTCCAACAGCCTGAGTAACGTACTGACAGGTAAGACTAGATACATAGTCACATCTGTTCCAACAGCCTGAGTAACGTACTGTAAAGTAGCATTAGACACATAGTCACATCTGTTCCAACAGCCTGAGTAACGTACTGACAGGTAAGACTAGATGCATAGACACAATCTGCTCCAACAGCCTGAGTAACGCACTGTAGAGTAGCACTAGATGCATAGTCACAATCTGCTTCAACAGCCTGAGTAACGTACTAACAAGTTGCACTAGATGCATAGTCACATCTGTTCCTACATCCAAAGTAACGTCCTGACAGGTAGCACTAGTTGTACAGTCACATCTGTTCCAACAGCCTAAGTATCGTACTGAAAGGTAGCACTAGTTGTACAGTCACATCTGTTCCAACAGCCTAAGTATCGTACTGACAGATAGCACTAGTTGTACAGTCACATCTGTTCCAACAACCTAAGTATCGTACTGACAGATAGCACTCGTTGTACAGTCACATCTGTTCCAACAACCTAAGTATCGTACTGACAGGAAGCACTTGATGCACAGTCACATCTGTTCCAACAGCCTAAGTATCGTACTGACAGATAGCACTAGTTGTACAGTCACATCTGTTCCAACAGCCTAAGTATCGTACTGAAAGGTAGCACTAGTTGTACAGTCACATCTGTTCCAACAGCCTACGTAACGTGCTGCCAGGTAGCACTAGATGCACAGTCACATCTGTTCCAACAGCCTAAGTATCGTACTGAAAGGTAGCACTAGTTGTACAGTCACATCTGTTCCAACAACCTACGTAACGTGCTGAAGGTAGCACTAGATGCACAGTCACATCTGTTCCAACAGCCTAAGTAACGTGCTGACAGGTAGCCCTAGATGCACAGTCACATCTGTTCCCACAGCCTAAGCAACGTGCTGACAGGTAGCACTAGATGCATAGACACATCTGTTCCAAAAGCCTAAGTAACGTGCTGACAGGTAGCACTAGATGCATAGACACATCTGTTCCAACAGCCTAAGTAACGTGCTGACAGGTAGCACTAGATGCATAGACACATCTGTTCCATCAGCCTAAGTAACGTGCTGACAGGTAGCACTAGATGCATAGATACATCTGTTCCAAAACCCTAAGTAACGTGCTGACAGGTAGCACTAGATGCATAGACACATCTGTTCCAAAAGCCTAAGTAACGTGCTGACAGGTAGCACTAGATGCATAGACACATCTGTTCCAACAGCCTAAGTAACGTGCTGACAGGTAGCACTTGATGCACAGTCACATCTGTTCCAACAGCCTAAGTATCGTACTGAAAGGTAGCACTAGATGCACAGTCACATCTGTTCCAAAAGCCTAAGTAACGTGCTGACAGGTAGCACTAGTTGTACAGTCACATCTGTTCCAACAGCCTAAGTAATGTACTGACCGGTAGCACTAGATGCACAGTCACATCTGTTCCAACAGCCTAAGTATCGTACTGACAGATAGCACTAGTTGTACAGTCACATCTGTTCAAACAACCTAAGTATCGTACTGACAGATTGCACTAGTTGTACAGTCACATCTGTTCCAACAACCTAAGTATCGTACTGACAGGTAGCACTAGATGCACAGTCACATCTGTTCCAACAGCCTAAGTATCGTACTGACAGATAGCACTAGATGCATAGACACATCTGTTCCAAAAGCCTAAGTAATGTACTGACGGGTAGCACTAGATGCATAGACACATCTTTTCCAAAAGCCTAAGTAATGTACTGAAAGGTAGTACTAGATGCATAGACACATCTGTTCCAAAAGCCTAAGTAATGTACTGACAGGTAGCACTAGATGCATAGACACATCTGTTCCAAAAGCCTAAGTAATGTACTGACAGGTATTACTAGATGCATAGACACACCTGTTCCAAAAGCCTAAGTAACGTACTGACAGGTAGCACTAGATGCATAGACACATCTGTTACAACAACCTAAGTAACATGCTAACAGGTAGCACTAGATGCACAGTCACATCTGTTCCAAAAGCCTAAGTAATGTACTGACAGGTAGCACTAGATGCATAGACACATCTGTTACAACAACCTAAGTAACGTGCTGACAGGTAGCACTAGATGCACAGTCACATCTGTTCCAACAGCCTAAGTAACGTGCTGACAGGTAGCACTAGATGCACAGTCACATCTGTTCCAAAAGCCTAAGTAACGTACTGAGTGGTAGCACTAGATGCATAGACACATCTGTTCCAACAACCTAAGTAACGTACTGACAGGTAGCACTAGATGAAAGTCACATCTGTTCCAACAGCCTAAGTAACGTGCTGACAGGTAGCACTAGATGCATAGACACATCTGTTCCAAAAGCCTAAGTATTGTACTGACAGGTAGCACTAGATGCACAGTCACATCTGTTCCAACAACCTAAGTAACGTACTGACAGGTAGCACTAGATACATAGACACATCTGTTCCAACAACCAAAGTAATGTACTGACAGGTAGCACTAGATGCATAGACACATCTCTTCCAACAACCTAAGTAATGTACTGACAGGTAGCATTAGATGCATAGACACATCTGTTCCAACAACCTAAGTAATGTACTGACAGGTAGCACTAGATGCATTGACACATCTGTTCCAACAACCTAAGTAATGTACTGACAGGTAGCACTAGATGCATAGACACATCTGTTCCAACAACCTAAGTAATGTACTGACAGGTAGCACTAGATGCATAGACACATCTGTTCCAACAACCTAAGTAACGTACTGACAGGTAGCACTAGATACATAGACACATCTGTTCCAAAAGCCTAAGTAACGTAGTGACAGGTAGCACTAGATGCATAGACACATCTGTTCCAACAGCCTAAGTAATGTACTGACAGGTAGCACTAGACGCATAGACACATCTGTTCCAAAAGCCTAAGTAATGTACTGTCAAGTAGCACTAGATGCATAGACACATCTGTTCCAAAAGCCTAAGTAATGTACTGACAGGTAGCACTAGATGCATAGACACATCTGTTCCAAAAGCCTAAGTAATGTACTGACAGGTAGCACTAGATGCACAGACACATCTCTTCCAACAACCTAAGTAATGTACTGACAGGTAGCACTAGATGCATAGACACATCTGTTCCAAAAGCCTAAGTAATGTACTGACAGGTAGCACTAGATGCATAGACTCAACTGTTCCAAAAGCCTAAGTAACGTACTGACAGGTAGCACTAGATACATAGACACATCTGTTCCAAAAGCCTAAGTAACGTAGTGACAGGTAGCACTAGATGCATAGACACATCTGTTTCAACAGCCTAAGTAATGTACTGACAGATAGCACTAGATGCACAGTCACATGTTCCAAAAGCATAAGTAATGTACTGACAGATAGCACTAGATGCATAGACACATCTGTTCCAAAAGCATAAGTAATGTACTGACAGATAGCACTAGATGCATAGACACATCTGTTCCAAAAGCCTAAGTAATGTACTGACAGATAGCACTATATGCACAGTCACATCTGTTCCAAAAGCATAAGTAATGTACTGACAGATAGCACTAGATGCACAGTCACATCTGTTCCAAAAGCATAAGTAATGTACTGACAGGTAGCACTAGATGCATAGACACATCTGTTCCAACAGCCTAAGTAATGTACTGAAAGATAGCACTATATGCACAGTCACATCTGTTCCAAAAGCCTAAGTAACGTACTGACAATTAGCACTAGATGCATAGACACATCTGTTCCAACAACCTAAGTAATGTACTGACAGGTAGCACTAGATGCATAGACACATCTTTTCCAAAAGCCTAAGTAATGTACTGACAGATAGCACTAGATGCATAGACACATCTGTTCCAACAGCCTAAGTAATGTACTGACAGATAGCACTAGATGCATAGACACATCTTTTCCAAAAGCCTAAGTAATGTACTGACAGATAGCACTAGATGCATAGACACATCTGATCCAACAGCCTAAGTAATGTACTGACAGATAGCACTAGATGCATAGACACATCTTTTCCAAAAGCCTCAGTAATGTACTGACAGATAGCACTAGATGCAATAGACACATCTGTTCCAACAGCCTAAGTAATGTACTGACAGGTAGCACTAGATGCATAGACACATCTTTTCCAAAAGCCTAAGTAATTAACTGACAGGTAGCACAAGATGCATAGACACATCTTTTCCAAAAGCCTAAGTAATGTACTGACAGGTACCACTAGATGCATAGACACATCTTTTCCAAAAGCCTAAGTAATAAACTGACAGATAGCACTAGATGCATAGACACATCTGTTCCAACAGCCTAAGTAATGTACTGACAGGTAGCACTAGATGCATAGACACATCTGTTCCAACAACCTAAATAATGTACTGACTGGTAGCACTAGATGCATAGACACATCTGTTCCAACAACCTAGGTAATGTACTGACTGGTAGCACTAGATGCATAGACACATCTGTTCCAAAAGCATAAGTAACGTACTGACAGATAGCAAGAGATGCATAGACACATCTGCTCCAACAACCTAAGTAACGTACTGACCGGTAGCACTAGAAGCATAGACAAATCTATTGCAAAAACCTAAGTAACGTACTGACAGGTAGCACTAGATGCATTGACACATCTGTTCCAACAACCTAAGTAATGTACTGACAGGTAGCACTAGATGCATAGACACATCTGTTCCAACAACCTAAGTAATGTACTGACAGGTAGCACTAGATACATAGACACATCTGTTCCAAAAGCCTAAGTAACGTAGTGACAGGTAGCACTAGATGCATAGACACATCTGTTCCAACAGCCTAAGTAATGTACTGACAGGTAGCACTAGATGCATAGACACATCTGTTCCAAAAGCCTAAGTAATGTACTGACAGGTAGCACTAGATGCATAGACACATCTGTTCCAAAAGCCTAAGTAATGTACTGACAGGTAGCACTAGTAGCATAGACACATCTCTTCCAACAACCTAAGTAACGTACTGACAGGTAGCACTAGATACATAGACACATCTGTTCCAAAAGCCTAAGTAACGTAGTGACAGGTAGCACTAGATGCATAGACACATCTGTTCCAACAGCCTAAGTAATGTACTGACAGGTAGCACTAGATGCATAGACACATCTGTTCCAAAAGCCTAAGTAATGTACTGACAAGTAGCACTAGATGCATAGACACATCTGTTCCAAAAGCCTAAGTAATGTACTGACAGGTAGCACTAGATGCATAGACACATCTGTTCCAAAAGCCTAAGTAATGTACTGACAGGTAGCACTAGATGCATAGACACATCTCTTCCAACAACCTAAGTAATGTACTGACAGGTAGCACTAGATGCATAGACACATCTGTTCCAAAAGCCTAAGTAATGTACTGACAGGTAGCACTAGATACATAGACACATCTGTTCCAAAAGCCTAAGTAACGTAGTGACAGGTAGCACTAGATGCATAGACACATCTGTTCCAACAGCCTAAGTAATGTACTGACAGATAGCACTAGATGCACAGTCACATCTGTTCCAAAAGCATAAGTAATGTACTGACAGATAGCACTAGATGCATAGACACATCTGTTCCAACAGCCTAAGTAATGTACTGACAGATAGCACTAGATGCACAGTCACATGTTCCAAAAGCATAAGTAATGTACTGACAGATAGCACTAGATGCATAGACACATCTGTTCCAACAACCTAAGTAATGTACTGACAGGTAGCACTAGATGCATAGACACATCTTTTCCAAAAGCCTAAGTAATGTACTGACAGATAGCACTAGATGCATAGACACATCTGTTCCAACAGCTTAAGTAATGTACTGACAGATAGCACTAGATGCATAGACACATCTTTTCCAAAAGCCTCAGTAATGTACTGACAGATAGCACTAGATGCAATAGACACATCTGTTCCAACAGCCTAAGTAATGTACTGACAGGTAGCACTAGATGCATAGACACATCTTTTCCAAAAGCTTAAGTAATTAACTGACAGGTAGCACAAGATGCATAGACACATCTTTTCCAAAAGCCTAAGTAATGTACTGACAGGTACCACTAGATGCATAGACACATCTTTTCCAAAAGCCTAAGTAATAAACTGACAGATAGCACTAGATGCATAGACACATCTGTTCCAACAGCCTAAGTAATGTACTGACAGGTAGCACTAGATGCATAGACAAATCTGTTCCAACAACCTAAATAATGTACTGACTGGTAGCACTAGATGCATAGACACATCTGTTCCAACAACCTAGGTAATGTACTGACTGGTAGCACTAGATGCATAGACACATCTGTTCCAAAAGCATAAGTAACGTACTGACAGATAGCAAGAGATGCATAGACACATCTGTTCCAACAACCTAAGTAACGTACTGACCGGTAGCACTAGAAGCATAGACAAATCTATTCCAAAAACCTAAGTAACGTACTGACAGGTAGCACTAGATGCATAGACACATCTGTTCCAACAGCCAAAGTGACGTACTGACCGGTAGCACTAGAATCATAGACACATCTGTTCCAACAACCTAAGTAACGTACTGACCGGTAGCACTAAAAGCATAGACACATCGGTTTCAAAAGTATATATCATGTCACAAGCATTGTTTCCCAAACTGTATGAAACAGTATATATCATGTGTCAAGTATTGTTTCACAAACTGTATGAAACAGTATATATCATGTGACAAGTATTGTTTCCCAAACTGTATGAAACAGTATATATCATGTGTCAAGTATTGTTTCACAAACTGTATGAAACAGTATATATCATGTGACAAGTATTGTTTCACAAACTGTATGAAACAGTACATATCATGTGACAAGTATTGTTTCACAAACTGTATGAAACAGTATATATCATGTGTCAAGTATTGTTTCACAAACTGTATGAAACAGTATATATCATGTGTCAAGTATTGTTTCACAAACTGTATGAAACAGTAGATATCATGTGACAAGTATTGTTTCACAAACTGTATGAAACAGTACATATCATGTGACAAGTATTGTTTCACAAACTGTATGAAACAGTACATATCATGTGACAAGTATTGTTTCACAAACTGTATGAAACAGTATATATCATGTGTCAAGTATTGTTTCACAAACTGTATGAAACAGTATATATCATGTGTCAAGCATTGTTTCACAAACTGTATGAAACAGTATATATCATGTAACAAGCATTGTTTCACAAACTGTATGAAAAAGTATATACCATGTGACAAGCATTGTTTCACAAACTGTATGAATTAGTATATATCATGTGACAAGCATTGTTTCACAAACTGTATGAAATAGTATATATCATGTGACAAGCATTGTTTCACAAACTGTATGAATAAGTATATATCATGTGACAAGCATTGTTTCACAAACTGTATGAAACAGTATATATCATGTGACAAGCATTGTTTCACAAACTGTATGAATTAGTATATATCATGTGACAAGCATTGTTTCACAAACTGTATGAAACAGTACATATCATGTGACAAGCATTGTTTCCCAAACTGTATGAAACAGTATATATCATGTGACAAGCATTGTTTCCCAAACTGTATGAAACAGTATATATCATGTGTCAAGTATTGTTTCTCAAACTGTATGAAACAGTATATATCATGTGACAAGTATTGTTTCACAAACTGTATGAAACAGTATATATCATGTGTCAAGTATTGCTTCACAAACTGTATGAAACAGTATATATCATGTGACAAGCATTGTTTCACAAACTGTATGAAACAGTATATATCATGTGACAAGCATTGTTTCACAAACCGTATGAAACAGTATATATCATGTGTCAAGTATTGTTTCACAAACTGTATGAAACAGTATATATCATGTGTCAAGCATTGCTTCACAAACTGCATGAATTAGTATATATCATGTGACAGGCATTATTTCACAAGCTGTATGAAACAGTATATATCATGTGACAAGCATTGTTTCACAAACTGCATGAAACAGTATATATCATGTGTCAAGTATTGTTTCACAAACTGTATGAAACAGTATATATCATGTGACAGGCATTGTTTCACAAACTGTATGAAACAGTATATATCATGTGTCAAGAATTGTTTCACAAACTGCATGAAACAGTATATATCATGTGACAAGCATTGTTTCACAAACTGTATGAAACAGTATATATCATGTGTCAAGTATTGTTTCACAAACTGTATGAAACAGTATATATCATGTGACAAGCATTGTTTCCCAAACTGTATGAATTTGTATATATCATGTGCCAAGTATTTTTTCACAAACTGTATGAAACATTATATATCATGTGACAAGCATTGTTTCACAAACTGTATGAAACAGTATATATCATGTGACAAGCATTTTTTCACAAACTGTATGAAACAGTATATATCATGTGACAAGCATTGTTTCACAAACTGTATGAAACAGTATATATCATGTGACAAGCATTGTTTCACAAACTGTATGAAACAGTATATATCATGTGACAAGCATTGTTTCACAAACTGCATGAAACAGTATATATCATGTGACAAGCATTGTTTCCCAAACTGTATGAAACAGTATATATAATGTGACAAGCATTGTTTCACAAACTGTATGAACTAATATATATCATGTATCAAGTATTGTTTCACAAACTGTATGAAACAGTATATATCATGTGACAAGCCCTGTTTCCCAAACTGTATGATTTAGTATATATCATGTGTCAAGTATTGTTTCACAAACTGTACGAAACAGTATATATCATGTGACAAGCATTGTTTCACAAACTGTATTAAACAGTATATATCATGTGACAAGCATTTTTTCACAAACTGTATGAAACAGTACATATCATGTGACAATCATTGTTTCACAAACTGTATGAAACAGTATATATCATGTGACAAGCATTGTTTCACCAACTGTCTGAAACAGTATATATCATGTGACAAGCATTGTTTCACAAACTGTATGAAACAGTATATATCATGTGACAACCATTGTTTCACAAACTGTATGAATTTGTATATATCATGTGTCAAGTATTGTTTCACAAACTGTATGAAAACGTATATATCATGTGTCAAGTATTGTTTCACAAACTGTATAAAACAGTATATATCATGTGACAAGTATTGTTTCACAAACTGTATGAAACAGTATATATCATGTGACAAGCATTGTTTCCCAAACTGTATGATTTAGTATATATCATTTGTCAAGTATTGTTTCACAAACTGTATGCAACAGTATATATCATGTGACAAGCATTGTTTCACAAACTGTATTAAACAGTATATATCATGTGACAAGGATTGTTTCCAAAACTGTATGAATTAGTATATATCATGTGTCAAGTATTGTTTCAAAAACTGTATGAAACAGTATATATCATGTGACAAGCATTGTTTCACAAACTGTATGAAACAGTATATATCATGTGACAAGCATTGTTTCACAAACTGTATGAAACAGTATATATCATGTGACAAGCATTGTTTCACAAACTGTATGAAACAGTATATATCATGTGACAAGCATTGGTTCACAAACTGTATAAAACAGTATATATCCTGTGTCAAGCATTGTTTCACAAACTGTATGAAACAGTATATATCATGTGACAAGCATTGTTTCACAAACTGTATGAAACAGTATATATCATGTGACAAGCATTGTTTCACAAACTGTATGAATTAGTATATATCATGTGACAAGCATTGTTTCACAAACTGTATGAAACAGTATATATCATGTGACAAGCATTTTTTCCCAAACTGTATGAAACAGTATATATAATGTGACAAGCATTGTTTCACAAACTGTATGAACTAGTATATATCATGTATCAAGTATTGTTTCACAAACTGTATGAAACAGTATATATCATGTGACAAGCCCTGTTTCCCAAACTGTATGATTTAGTATATATCATGTGTCAAGTATTGTTTCACAAACTGTACGAAACAGTATATATCATGTGACAAGCATTGTTTCACAAACTGTATTAAACAGTATATATCATGTGACAAGCATTTTTTCACAAACTGTATGAAACAGTACATATCATGTGACCATCATTGTTTCACAAACTGTATGAAACAGTATATATAATGTGACAAGCATTGTTTCACAAACTGTATGAAAACGTATATATCATGTGTCAAGTATTGTTTCACAAACTGTATAAAACAGTATATATTATGTGAGAAGTATTGTTTCACAAACTGTATGAAACAGTATGTATCATGTACAAGCATTGTTTCCCAAACTGTATGATTTAGTATATATCATGTGTCAAGTATTGTTTCACAAACTGTATGAAACAGTATATATCATGTGACAAGCATTGTTTCACAAACTGTATTAAACAGTATATATCATGTGACAAGGATTGTTTCCAAAACTGTACGAATTAGTATATATCATGTGTCAAGTATTGTTTCAAAAACTGTATGAAACAGTATATATCATGTTACAAGCATTGTTTCACAAACTGTATGAAACAGTATATATCATGTGACAAGCATTGTTTCACAAACTGTATGAATTAGTACATATCATGTGTCAAGTATTGTTTCACAAACTGTATGAAACAGTATATATCATGTGTCAAGTATTGTTTCACAAACTGTATGAAACAGTATATATCATGTGACAAGTATTGTTTCACAAACTGTATGAATTAGTATATATCATGTGACAAGCATTGTTTCACAAACTGTATGAAACAGTATATATCATGCGTCAAGCATTGTTTCACAAACTGTATGAAACAGTATATATCATGTGACAAGCATTGTTTCACAAACTGTATGAAACAGTATATATCATGTGACAAGCATTGTTTCACAAACTGTATGAAACGGTATATATCATGTGTCAAGTATTGTTTCACAAACTGTATGAAACAGTATATATTGTGACAAGGATTGTTTCCAAAACTGTATGAATTAGTATATATCATGTGTCAAGTATTGTTTCCAAAACTGTATGAATTAGTACATATCATGTTTCAAGTATTGTTTCACAAACTGTATGAAACAGTATATATCATGTGACAAGCATTGTTTCACAAACTGTATGAATTAGTACATATCATGTGTCAAGTATTGTTTCACAAACTGTATGAATTAGTACATATCATGTGTCAAGTATTATTTCCAAAACTGTATGAATTAGTACATATCATGTGTCAAGTATTGTTTCACAAACTGTATGAATTAGTACATATCATGTGTCAAGTATTGTTTCCAAAACTGTATGAATTAGTACATATCATGTGTCAAGTATTGTTTCACAAACTGTATGAATTAGTGCATATCATGTGTCAAGTATTGTTTCCAAAACTGTATGAATTAGTACATATCATGTGTCAAGTATTGTTTCACAAACTGTATGTAACAGTATATATCATGTGTCAAGCATTGTTTCACAAACTGTATGAATTAGTATATATCATGTGTCAAGTATTGTTTCACAAACTGTATGAAACAGTATATATCATGTGACAAGCATTGTTTCACAAACTGTATGAAACAGTATATATCATGTGACAAGCATTGTTTCACAAACTGTATTAAACAGTATATATCATGTGACAAGCATTTATTCACAAACTGTATGAAACAGTACATATCATGTGACAAGCATTGTTTCACAAACTGTATGAAACAGTATATATCATGTGACAAGCATTGTTTCACAAACTGTATGAAACAGTATATATCATGTGACAAGCATTGTTTCACAAACTGTATGAAACAGTATATATCATGTACAAACATTGTTTCACAAACTGTATGAAACAGTATATATCATGTGACAAGCATTGTTTCACAAACTGTACGTAACAGTATATATCATGTGTTAAGTATTGTTTCACAAACTGTATGAAACAGTATATATCATGTGTCAACTATTGTTTCACAAACTGTATGAAACAGTATATATCATGTGACAAGCATTGTTTCACAAACTGTATGAAACAGTATATATCATGTGACAAGCATTGTTTCACAAACTGTATGAATTAGTATATATCATGTGACAAGCATTGTTTCACAAACTGTATGAAACAGTATATATCATGTGACAAGCATCGTTTCACAAACTGTATGAAACAGTATATATCATGTGACAAGCATTGTTTCCCAAACTGTATGAAACAGTATATATAATGTGACAAGCATTGTTTCACAAACTGTATGAACTAGTATATATCATGTATCAAGTATTGTTTCACAAACTGTATGAAACAGAATATATCATGTGACAAGCCCTGTTTCCCAAACTGTATGATTTAGTATATATCATGTGTCAAGTATTGTTTCACAGACTGTACGAAACAGTATATATCATGTGACAAGTATTGTTTTACAAACTGTATTAAACAGTATATATCATGTGACAAGCATTTTTTCACAAACTGTATGAAACAGTACATATCATGTGACAATCACTGTTTCACAAACTGTATGAAACAGTATATATCATGTGACAAGCATTGTTTCACAAACTGTATGAAAACGTATACATCATGTGTCAAGTATTGTTTCACAAACTGTATAAAACAGTATATATTATGTGACAAGTATTGTTTCACAAACTGTATGAAACAGTATATATCATGTGACAAGCATTGTTTCCCAAACTGTATGATTTAGTATATATCATGTGTCAAGTAGTGTTTCACAAACTGTATGAAACAGTATATATCATGTTACAAGCATTGTTTCACAAACTGTATCAAACAGTATATATCATGTGACAAGGATTGTTTCCAAAACTGTATGAATTAGTATATATCATGTGTCAAGTATTGTTTCAAAAACTGTATGAAACAGTATATATCAAGTGACAAGCATTGTTTCCCAAACTGTATGAATTAGTATATATCATGTGTCAAGCATTGTTTCACAAACTGTATGAATTAGTACATATCATGTGTCAAGTATTGTTTCACAAACTGTATGAAACGGTATATATATTGTGACAAGCATTGTTTCACAAACTGTATGAAACAGTATATATCATGTGACAAGCATTGTTTCACAAACTGTATTAAACAGTATATATCATGTGACAATTATTGTTTCACAAACTGTATTAAACAGTATATATCATGTGACAAGCATTGTTTCACAAACTATATGAAACAGTATATATCATGTGACAAGCATTGTTTCACAAACTGTATTAAACAGTATATATCATGTGACAATTATTGTTTCACAAACTGTATGAAACAGTACATATGATGTGACAAGCATTGTTTCACAAACTGTATGAAACAGTATATATCATGTGACAAGCATTGTTTCACAAACTGTATTAAACAGTATATATCATGTGACAATTATTGTTTCACAAACTGTATGAAACAGTACATATTATGTGACAAGTATTGTTTCACAAACTGTATTAAACAGTATATATCATGTGACAATTATTGTTTCACAAACTGTATGAAACAGTACATATCATGTGACAAGCATTGTTTCACAAACTGTATGAAACAGTATATATCATGTGACAAGCATTGTTTCACAAACTGTATTAAACAGTATATATCATGTGACAAGCATTGTTTCACAAACTGTATGAAACAGTACATATCATGTGACAAGTATTGGTACACAAACTGTATGAATTACTATATATCATGTGACAAGCATTGTTTCACAAACTGTATGAAACAGTATATATCATGTGACAAGCATTGTTTCACAAACTGTATGAAACAGTATATATCATGTGACAAGCATTGTTTCACAAACTGTATTAAACAGTATATATCATGTGTCAAGCATTGTTTCACAAACTGTATGAAACAGTATATATCATGTGTCAAGCATTGTTTCACAAAATGTATGAAACAGTATATATCATGTGACAATTATTGTTTCACAAACTGTATGAATTAGTATATATCATGTGACAAGCATTGTTTCACAAACTGTATGAAACAGTATATATCATGTGTCAAGCATTGTTTCACAAAATGTATGAAACAGTATATATCATGTGTCAAACATTGTTTCACAAAATGTATGAAACAGTATATATCATGTGACAAGCATTGTTTCACAAAATGTATGAAACAGTATATATCATGTGTCAAGCATTGTTTCACAAAATGTATGAAACAGTATATATCATGTGTCAAGCATTGTTTCACAAAATGTATGAAACAGTATATATCATGTGTCAAGCATTGTTTCACAAAATGTATGAAACAGTATATATCATGTGTCAAGCATTGTTTCACAAAATGTATGAAACAGTATATATCATGTGACAAGCATTGTTTCACAAAATGTATGAAATAGTATATATCATGTGACAAGCATTGTTTCACAAAATGTATGAAACAGTATATATCATGTGTCAAGCATTGTTTCACAAAATGTATGAAACAGTATATATCATGTGTCAGGCATTGTTTCACAAACTGTATGAAACATTATATATCATGTGACAAGCATTGTTTCACAAAATGTATGAAACAGTATATATCATGTGTCAGGCATTGTTTCACAAAATGTATGAAACAGTATATATCATGTGACAAGCATTGTTTCACAAAATGTATGAAACAGTATATATCATGTGTCAGGCATTGTTTCACAAACTGTATGAAACATTATATATCATGTGACAAGCATTGTTTCACAAAATGTATGAAACAGTATATATCATGTGACAATTATTGTTTCACAAACTGTATGAAACAGTATATATCATGTGTCAAGTATTGTTTCACAAACTGTATAAAACAGTATATATCATGTGAGAAGCATTGTTTCACAAACTGTATGAAACAGTATATATCATGTGACAAGCATTGTTTCACAATCTTTATGAAACAGTATATATCATGTGACAAGCATTGTTTCACAAACTGTATGAAACAGTATATATCATGTGACAAGCATTGTTTCACAATCTTTATGAAACAGTATATATCATGTGACAAGCATTGTTTCACAAACTGTATGAAACAGTATATATCATGTGACAAGCATTGTCTCACAATCTTTATGAAACAGTATATATCATGTGACAAGCATTGTTTCACAAAATGTATGAAACAGTATATATCATGTGTCAGGCATTGTTTCACAAAATGTATGAAACATTATATATCATGTGACAAGCATTGTTTCACAAAATGTATTAAACAGTATATATCATGTGACAAGCATTGTTTCACAAACTGTATGAAACAGTACATATCATGTGACAATCATTGTTTCACAAACTGTATGAAACAGTATATATCATGTGACAAGCATTGTTTCACAAACTGTATGAAAACGTATATATCATGTGTCAAGTATTGTTTCACAAACTGTATAAAACAGTATATATTATGTGACAAGTATTGTTTCACAAACTGTATGAAACAGTATATATCATGTGACAAGCATTGTTTCCCAAACTGTATGATTTAGTATATATCATGTGTCAAGTATTGTTTCACAAACTGTATGAAACAGTATATATCATGTTACAAGCATTGTTTCACAAACTGTATCAAACAGTATATATCATGTGACAAGGATTGTTTCCAAAACTGTATGAATTAGTATATATCATGTGTCAAGTATTGTTTCAAAAACTGTATGAAACAGTATATATCAAGTGACAAGCATTGTTTCCCAAACTGTATGAATTAGTATATATCATGTGTCAAGCATTGTTTCACAAACTGTATGAATTAGTACATATCATGTGTCAAGTATTGTTTCACAAACTGTATGAAACGGTATATATATTGTGACAAGCATTGTTTCACAAACTGTATGAAACAGTATATATCATGTGACAAGCATTGTTTCACAAACTGTATTAAACAGTATATATCATGTGACAATTATTGTTTCACAAACTGTATTAAACAGTATATATCATGTGACAAGCATTGTTTCACAAACTATATGAAACAGCATATATCATGTGACAAGCATTGTTTCACAAACTGTATTAAACAGTATATATCATGTGACAATTATTGTTTCACAAACTGTATGAAACAGTACATATGATGTGACAAGCATTGTTTCACAAACTGTATGAAACAGTATATATCATGTGACAAGCATTGTTTCACAAACTGTATTAAACAGTATATATCATGTGACAATTATTGTTTCACAAACTGTATGAAACAGTACATATTATGTGACAAGTATTGTTTCACAAACTGTATGAAACAGTACATATCATGTGACAAGTATTGGTACACAAACTGTATGAATTACTATATATCATGTGACAATTATTGTTTCACAAACTGTATGAATTACTATATATCATGTGACAAGCATTGTTTCACAAACTGTATGAAACAGTATATATCATGTGTCAAGCATTGTTTCACAAAATGTATGAAACAGTATATATCATGTGACAATTATTGTTTCACAAACTGTATGAATTAGTATATATCATGTGACAAGCATTGTTTCACAAACTGTATGAAACAGTATATATCATGTGTCAAGCATTGTTTCACAAAATGTATGAAACAGTATATATCATGTGTCAAGCATTGTTTCACAAAATGTATGAAACAGTATATATCATGTGACAAGCATTGTTTCACAAAATGTATGAAACAGTATATATCATGTGTCAAGCATTGTGTCACAAAATGTATGAAACAGTATATATCATGTGTCAAGCATTGTTTCACAAAATGTATGAAACAGTATATATCATGTGTCAAGCATTGTTTCACAAAATGTATGAAACAGTATATATCATGTGTCAAGCATTGTTTCACAAAATGTATGAAACAGTATATATCATGTGTCAAGCATTGTTTCACAAAATGTATGAAACAGTATATATCATGTGACAAGCATTGTTTCACAAAATGTATGAAACAGTATATATCATGTGTCAAGCATTGTTTCACAAAATGTATGAAACAGTATATATCATGTGTCAGGCATTGTTTCACAAACTGTATGAAACATTATATATCATGTGACAAGCATTGTTTCACAAAATGTATGAAACAGTATATATCATGTGTCAGGCATTGTTTCACAAAATGTATGAAACAGTATATATCATGTGACAAGCATTGTTTCACAAAATGTATGAAACAGTATATATCATGTGTCAGGCATTGTTTCACAAACTGTATGAAACATTATATATCATGTGACAAGCATTGTTTCACAAAATGTATGAAACAGTATATATCATGTGACAATTATTGTTTCACAAACTGTATGAAACAGTATATATCATGTGTCAAGTATTGTTTCACAAACTGTATAAAACAGTATATATCATGTGAGAAGCATTGTTTCACAAACTGTATGAAACAGTATATATCATGTGACAAGCATTGTTTCACAATCTTTATGAAACAGTATATATCATGTGACAAGCATTGTTTCACAAACTGTATGAAACAGTATATATCATGTGACAAGCATTGTTTCACAATCTTTATGAAACAGTATATATCATGTGACAAGCATTGTTTCACAAACTGTATGAAACAGTATATATCATGTGACAAGCATTGTCTCACAATCTTTATGAAACAGTATATATCATGTGACAAGCATTGTTTCACAAAATGTATGAAACAGTATATATCATGTGTCAGGCATTGTTTCACAAACTGTATGAAACATTATATATCATGTGACAAGCATTGTTTCACAAAATGTATGAAACAGTATATATCATGTGACAATTATTGTTTCACAAACTGTATGAAACAGTATATATCATGTGTCAAGTATTGTTTCACAAACTGTATAAAACAGTATATATCATGTGACAAGCATTGTTTCACAAACTGTATGAAACAGTATATATCATGTGACAAGCATTGTTTCACAATCTTTATGAAACAGTATATATCATGTGACAAGCATTGTTTCACAAACTGTATGAAACAGTATATATCATGTGACAAGCACTGTTTCCCAAACTGTATGAAACAGTATATATCATGTGACAAGCTTTGTTTCACAAAGTTTATGAAACAGTATATATCATGTGACAAGTATTGTTTTACAAACTGTATGAAACAGTATATATCATGTGTCAAGTATTGTTTCACAAACTGTATGAAACAGTATATATCATGTGTCAAGCATTGTTTCACAAACTGTATGAAACAGTATATATCATGTGTCAAGTATTGTTTCACAAACCGTATGAAACAGTATATATCATGTGTCAAGCATTGTTTCACAAACTGTATGAAATAGTATATACCATGTGTCAAGTATTATTTCACAAACTGTATGAAACAGTATATATCATGTTTCAAGCATTGTTTCACAAACTGTATGAAACAGTATATATCATGTGTCAAGTATTGTTTCACAAACTGTATGAAACAGTATATATCATGTGTCAAGCATTGTTTCACAAACTGTATGAAACAGTATATATCATGTGACAAGCATTGTTTCACAAACTGTATGAAACAGTATATATCATGTGACAAGCATTGTTTCACAAACTGTATGAATTAGTATATATCATGTGACAAGCATTGTTTCACAAACTGTATGAAACAGTATATATCATGTGACAAGCATTGTTTCAGAAACTGTAGGAAACAGTATATATCATGTGACAAGCATTTTTTCCCAAACTGTATGAAGCAGTATATATAATGTGACAAGCATTGTTTCACAAACTGTAAGAACTAGTATATATCATGTATCAAGTATTGTTTCACAAAGTGTATGAAACAGGATATATCATGTGACAAGCCCTGTTTCCCAAACTGTATGATTTAGTATATATCATGTGTCAAGTATTGTTTCACAAACTGTACGAAACAGTATATATCATGTGACAAGCATTGTTTCACAAACTGTATGAACTAGTATATATCATGTGTCAAGTATTGTTTCACAAACTGTACGAAACAGTATATATAATGTGACAAGCATTGTTTCACAAACTGTATGAACTAGTATATATCATGTGTCAAGTATTGTTTCACAAACTGTACGAAACAGTATATATCATGTGACAAGCATTGTTTCACAAACTGTATTAAACAGTATATATCATGTGAATAGCATTTTTTCACAAACTGTATGAAACAGTACATATCATGTGACAATCATTGTTTCACAAACTGTATGAAACAGTATATATCATGTGACAAGCATTGTTTCACAAACTGTATGAAACCGTATATATCATGTGTCAAGTATTGTTTCACAAACTGTATAAAACAGTATATATTATGTGAGAAGTATTGCTTCACAAACTGTATGAAACAGTATATATCATGTGACAAGCATTGTTTCCCAAACTGTATGATTTAGTATATATCATGTGTCAAGTATTGTTTCACAAACTGTATGAAACAGTATATATCATGTGACAAGCATTCTTTCACAAACTGTATTAAACAGTATATATCATGTGACAAGGATTGTTTCCAAAACTGTATGAATTAGTATATATCATGTGTCAAGTATTGTTTCAAAAACTGTATGAAACAGTATATATCATGTGACAAGCATTGTTTCACAAACTGTATGAAACAGTATGTATCATGTGACAAGCATTGTTTCACAAACTGTATGAATTAGTACATATCATGTGTCAAGTATTGTTTCACAAACTGTATGAATTAGTATATATCATGTGACAAGCATTGTTTCACAAACTGTATGAAACAGTATATATCATGTGTCAAGCATTGTTTCACAAACTGTATGAAACAGTATATATCATGTGACAAGCATTGTTTCACAAACTGTATGAAACAGTATATATCATGTGACAAGCATTGTTTCACAAACTGTATGAAACGGTATATATCATGTGTCAAGTATTGTTTCACAAACTGTATGAAACAGTATATATTGTGACAAGGATTGTTTCCAAAACTGTATGAATTAGTATATATCATGTGTCAAGTATTGTTTCAAAAACTGTATGAAACAGTATATATCATGTGACAAGCATTGTTTCCCAAACTGTATGAATTAGTATATATCATGTGTCAAGCATTGTTTCACAAACTGTATGAATTAGTACATATCATGTGTCAAGTATTGTTTCACAAACTGTATGAAACAGTATATATCGTGTGACAAGCATTGTTTCACAAACTGTATGAAACAGTATATATCATGTGACAAGCATTGTTTCACAAACTGTATTAAACAGTATATATCATGTGACAAGCATTTATTCACAAACTGTATGAAACAGTACATATCATGTGACAAGCATTGTTTCACAAACTGTATGAAACAGTATATATCATGTGACAAGCATTGTTTCACAAACTGTATGAAACAGTATATATCATGTACAAACATTGTTTCACAAACTGTATGAAACAGTATATATCATGTGACAATTATTGTTTCACAAACTGTATGAAACAGTATATATCATGTGTCAAGCATTGTTTCACAAACTGTATGAATTAGTATATATGATGTGACAAGCATTGTTTCACAAACTGTATGACACAGTATATATCATGTGACAAGTATTGGTTCACAAACTGTATGAATTACTATATATCATGTGACAAGCATTGTTTCACAAACTGTATGAAACAGTATATAACATGTGTCAAGCATTGTTTCACCAAATGTATGAAACAGTATATATCATGTGACAATTATTGTTTCACAAACTGTATGAAACAGTATATATCATGTGTCAAGCATTGTTTCACAAACTGTATGAATTAGTATATATGATGTGACAAGCATTGTTTCACAAACTGTATGACACAGTATATATCATGTGACAAGCATTGTTTCACAATCTTTATGAAACAGTATATATCATGTTAGAAGCATTGTTTCACAAACTGTATGAAACAGTATATATCATGTGTCAAGCATTGTTTCACAAACTGTATGAAACAGTATATATCATGTGTCAAGCTTTGTTTCACAAAGTTTATGAAACAGTATATATCATGTGACAAGTATTGTTTTACAAACTGTATGAAACAGTATATATCATGTGTCAAGTATTGTTTCACAAACTGTATGAAACAGTATATATCATGTGACAAGCATTGTTTCACAAACTGTATGAAACAGTATATATCATGTGACAAGCATTGTTTCACAAACTGTATGAAACGGTATATATCATGTGTCAAGTATTGTTTCACAAACTGTATGAAACAGTATATATTGTGACAAGGATTGTTTCCAAAACTGTATGAATTAGTATATATCATGTGTCAAGTATTGTTTCCAAAACTGTATGAATTAGTACATATCATGTTTCAAGTATTGTTTCACAAACTGTATGAAACAGTATATATCATGTGACAAGCATTGTTTCACAAACTGTATGAATTAGTACATATCATGTGTCAAGTATTGTTTCACAAACTGTATGAATTAGTACATATCATGTGTCAAGTATTATTTCCAAAACTGTATGAATTAGTACATATCATGTGTCAAGTATTGTTTCACAAACTGTATGAATTAGTACATATCATGTGTCAAGTATTGTTTCCAAAACTGTATGAATTAGTACATATCATGTGTCAAGTATTGTTTCACAAACTGTATGAATTAGTGCATATCATGTGTCAAGTATTGTTTCCAAAACTGTATGAATTAGTACATATCATGTGTCAAGTATTGTTTCACAAACTGTATGTAACAGTATATATCATGTGTCAAGCATTGTTTCACAAACTGTATGAATTAGTACATATCATGTGTCAAGTATTGTTTCACAAACTGTATGAAACAGTATATATCATGTGACAAGCATTGTTTCACAAACTGTATGAAACAGTATATATCATGTGACAAGCATTGTTTCACAAACTGTATTAAACAGTATATATCATGTGACAAGCATTTATTCACAAACTGTATGAAACAGTACATATCATGTGACAAGCATTGTTTCACAAACTGTATGAAACAGTATATATCATGTGACAAGCATTGTTTCACAAACTGTATGAAACAGTATATATCATGTGACAAGCATTGTTTCACAAACTGTATGAAACAGTATATATCATGTACAAACATTGTTTCACAAACTGTATGAAACAGTATATATCATGTGACAAGCATTGTTTCACAAACTGTACGTAACAGTATATATCATGTGTTAAGTATTGTTTCACAAACTGTATGAAACAGTATATATCATGTGTCAACTATTGTTTCACAAACTGTATGAAACAGTATATATCATGTGACAAGCATTGTTTCACAAACTGTATGAAACAGTATATATCATGTGACAAGCATTGTTTCACAAACTGTATGAATTAGTATATATCATGTGACAAGCATTGTTTCACAAACTGTATGAAACAGTATATATCATGTGACAAGCATCGTTTCACAAACTGTATGAAACAGTATATATCATGTGACAAGCATTGTTTCCCAAACTGTATGAAACAGTATATATAATGTGACAAGCATTGTTTCACAAACTGTATGAACTAGTATATATCATGTATCAAGTATTGTTTCACAAACTGTATGAAACAGAATATATCATGTGACAAGCCCTGTTTCCCAAACTGTATGATTTAGTATATATCATGTGTCAAGTATTGTTTCACAAACTGTACGAAACAGTATATATCATGTGACAAGCATTGTTTTACAAACTGTATTAAACAGTATATATCATGTGACAAGCATTTTTTCACAAACTGTATGAAACAGTACATATCATGTGACAATCATTGTTTCACAAACTGTATGAAACAGTATATATCATGTGACAAGCATTGTTTCACAAACTGTATGAAAACGTATATATCATGTGTCAAGTATTGTTTCACAAACTGTATAAAACAGTATATATTATGTGACAAGTATTGTTTCACAAACTGTATGAAACAGTATATATCATGTGACAAGCATTGTTTCCCAAACTGTATGATTTAGTATATATCATGTGTCAAGTATTGTTTCACAAACTGTATGAAACAGTATATATCATGTTACAAGCATTGTTTCACAAACTGTATCAAACAGTATATATCATGTGACAAGGATTGTTTCCAAAACTGTATGAATTAGTATATATCATGTGTCAAGTATTGTTTCAAAAACTGTATGAAACAGTATATATCAAGTGACAAGCATTGTTTCCCAAACTGTATGAATTAGTATATATCATGTGTCAAGCATTGTTTCACAAACTGTATGAATTAGTACATATCATGTGTCAAGTATTGTTTCACAAACTGTATGAAACGGTATATATATTGTGACAAGCATTGTTTCACAAACTGTATGAAACAGTATATATCATGTGACAAGCATTGTTTCACAAACTGTATTAAACAGTATATATCATGTGACAATTATTGTTTCACAAACTGTATTAAACAGTATATATCATGTGACAAGCATTGTTTCACAAACTATATGAAACAGTATATATCATGTGACAAGCATTGTTTCACAAACTGTATTAAACAGTATATATCATGTGACAATTATTGTTTCACAAACTGTATGAAACAGTACATATGATGTGACAAGCATTGTTTCACAAACTGTATGAAACAGTATATATCATGTGACAAGCATTGTTTCACAAACTGTATTAAACAGTATATATCATGTGACAATTATTGTTTCACAAACTGTATGAAACAGTACATATTATGTGACAAGTATTGTTTCACAAACTGTATTAAACAGTATATATCATGTGACAATTATTGTTTCACAAACTGTATGAAACAGTACATATCATGTGACAAGCATTGTTTCACAAACTGTATGAAACAGTATATATCATGTGACAAGCATTGTTTCACAAACTGTATTAAACAGTATATATCATGTGACAAGCATTGTTTCACAAACTGTATGAAACAGTACATATCATGTGACAAGTATTGGTACACAAACTGTATGAATTACTATATATCATGTGACAAGCATTGTTTCACAAACTGTATGAAACAGTATATATCATGTGTCAAGCATTGTTTCACAAAATGTATGAAACAGTATATATCATGTGACAATTATTGTTTCACAAACTGTATGAATTAGTATATATCATGTGACAAGTATTGTTTCACAAACTGTATGAAACAGTATATATCATGTGTCAAGCATTGTTTCACAAAATGTATGAAACAGTATATATCATGTGTCAAGCATTGTTTCACAAAATGTATGAAACAGTATATATCATGTGTCAAGCATTGTTTCACAAAATGTATGAAACAGTATATATCATGTGACAAGCATTGTTTCACAAAATGTATGAAACAGTATATATCATGTGACAAGCATTGTTTCACAAAATGTATGAAACAGTATATATCATGTGTCAAGCATTGTTTCACAAAATGTATGAAACAGTATATATCATGTGTCAGGCATTGTTTCACAAACTGTATGAAACATTATATATCATGTGACAAGCATTGTTTCACAAAATGTATGAAACAGTATATATCATGTGTCAGGCATTGTTTCACAAAATGTATGAAACAGTATATATAGTGACAAGCATTGTTTCACAAAATGTATGAAACAGTATATATCATGTGTCAGGCATTGTTTCACAAACTGTATGAAACATTATATATCATGTGACAAGCATTGTTTCACAAAATGTATGAAACAGTATATATCATGTGACAATTATTGTTTCACAAACTGTATGAAACAGTATATATCATGTGTCAAGTATTGTTTCACAAACTGTATAAAACAGTATATATCATGTGACAAGCATTGTTTCACAAACTGTATGAAACAGTATATAACATGTGAAAAGCATTGTTTCACAATCTTTATGAAACAGTATATATCATGTGACAAGCATTGTTTCACAAACTGTATGAAACAGTATATATCATGTGACCAGCATTGTTTCACAATCTTTATGAAACAGTATATATCATGTGACAAGCATTGTTTCACAAACTGTATGAAACAGTATATATCATGTGACAAGCATTGTCTCACAATCTTTATGAAACAGTATATATCATGTGACAAGCATTGTTTCACAAAATGTATGAAACAGTATATATCATGTGTCAGGCATTGTTTCACAAACTGTATGAAACATTATATATCATGTGACAAGCATTGTTTCACAAAATGTATGAAACAGTATATATCATGTGACAATTATTGTTTCACAAACTGTATGAAACAGTATATATCATGTGTCAAGTATTGTTTCACAAACTGTATAAAACAGTATATATCATGTGACAAGCATTGTTTCACAAACTGTATGAAACAGTATATATCATGTGACAAGCATTGTTTCACAATCTTTATGAAACAGTATATATCATGTGACAAGCATTGTTTCACAAACTGTATGAAACAGTATATATCATGTGACAAGCACTGTTTCCCAAACTGTATGAAACAGTATATATCATGTGACAAGCTTTGTTTCACAAAGTTTATGAAACAGTATATATCATGTGACAAGTATTGTTTTACAAACTGTATGAAACAGTATATATCATGTGTCAAGTATTGTTTCACAAACTGTATGAAACAGTATATATCATGTGTCAAGCATTGTTTCACAAACTGTATGAAACAGTATATATCATGTGTCAAGTATTGTTTCACAAACCGTATGAAACAGTATATATCATGTGTCAAGCATTGTTTCACAAACTGTATGAAATAGTATATACCATGTGTCAAGTATTATTTCACAAACTGTATGAAACAGTATATATCATGTTTCAAGCATTGTTTCACAAACTGTATGAAACAGTATATATCATGTGTCAAGTATTGTTTCACAAACTGTATGAAACAGTATATATCATGTGTCAAGCATTGTTTCACAAACTGTATGAAACAGTATATATCATGTGACAAGCATTGTTTCACAAACTGTATGAAACAGTATATATCATGTGACAAGCATTGTTTCACAAACTGTATGAATTAGTATATATCATGTGACAAGCATTGTTTCACAAACTGTATGAAACAGTATATATCATGTGACAAGCATTGTTTCACAAACTGTAGGAAACAGTATATATCATGTGACAAGCATTTTTTCCCAAACTGTATGAAGCAGTATATATAATGTGACAAGCATTGTTTCACAAACTGTAAGAACTAGTATATATCATGTATCAAGTATTGTTTCACAAACTGTATGAAACAGGATATATCATGTGACAAGCCCTGTTTCCCAAACTGTATGATTTAGTATATATCATGTGTCAAGTATTGTTTCACAAACTGTACGAAACAGTATATATCATGTGACAAGCATTGTTTCACAAACTGTATGAACTAGTATATATCATGTGTCAAGTATTGTTTCACAAACTGTACGAAACAGTATATATAATGTGACAAGCATTGTTTCACAAACTGTATGAACTAGTATATATCATGTGTCAAGTATTGTTTCACAAACTGTACGAAACAGTATATATCATGTGACAAGCATTGTTTCACAAACTGTATTAAACAGTATATATCATGTGAATAGCATTTTTTCACAAACTGTATGAAACAGTACATATCATGTGACAATCATTGTTTCACAAACTGTATGAAACAGTATATATCATGTGACAAGCATTGTTTCACAAACTGTATGAAACCGTATATATCATGTGTCAAGTATTGTTTCACAAACTGTATAAAACAGTATATATTATGTGAGAAGTATTGCTTCACAAACTGTATGAAACAGTATATATCATGTGACAAGCATTGTTTCCCAAACTGTATGATTTAGTATATATCATGTGTCAAGTTTTGTTTCACAAACTGTATGAAACAGTATATATCATGTGACAAGCATTCTTTCACAAACTGTATTAAACAGTATATATCATGTGACAAGGATTGTTTCCAAAACTGTATGAATTAGTATATATCATGTGTCAAGTATTGTTTCAAAAACTGTATGAAACAGTATATATCATGTGACAAGCATTGTTTCACAAACTGTATGAAACAGTATATATCATGTGACAAGCATTGTTTCACAAACTGTATGAATTAGTACATATCAAGTGTCAAGTATTGTTTCACAAACTGTATGAATTAGTATATATCATGTGACAAGCATTGTTTCACAAACTGTATGAAACAGTATATATCATGTGTCAAGCATTGTTTCACAAACTGTATGAAACAGTATATATCATGTTACAAGCATTGTTTCACAAACTGTATGAAACAGTATATATCATGTGACAAGCATTGTTTCACAAACTGTATGAAACGGTATATATCATGTGTCAAGTATTGTTTCACAAACTGTATGAAACAGTATATATTGTGACAAGGATTGTTTCCAAAACTGTATGAATTAGTATATATCATGTGTCAAGTATTGTTTCAAAAACTGTATGAAACAGTATATATCATGTGACAAGCATTGTTTCCCAAACTGTATGAATTAGTATATATCATGTGTCAAGCATTGTTTCACAAACTGTATGAATTAGTACATATCATGTGTCAAGTATTGTTTCACAAACTGTATGAAACAGTATATATCGTGTGACAAGCATTGTTTCACAAACTGTATGAAACAGTATATATCATGTGACAAGCATTGTTTCACAAACTGTATTAAACAGTATATATCATGTGACAAGCATTTATTCACAAACTGTATGAAACAGTACATATCATGTGACAAGCATTGTTTCACAAACTGTATGAAACAGTATATATCATGTGACAAGCATTGTTTCACAAACTGTATGAAACAGTATATATCATGTACAAACATTGTTTCACAAACTGTATGAAACAGTATATATCATGTGACAATTATTGTTTCACAAACTGTATGAAACAGTATATATCATGTGTCAAGCATTGTTTCACAAACTGTATGAATTAGTATATATGATGTGACAAGCATTGTTTCACAAACTGTATGACACAGTATATATCATGTGACAAGTATTGGTTCACAAACTGTATGAATTACTATATATCATGTGACAAGCATTGTTTCACAAACTGTATGAAACAGTATATATCATGTGTCAAGCATTGTTTCACCAAATGTATGAAACAGTATATATCATGTGACAATTATTGTTTCACAAACTGTATGAAACAGTATATATCATGTGTCAAGCATTGTTTCACAAACTGTATGAATTAGTATATATGATGTGACAAGCATTGTTTCACAAACTGTATGACACAGTATATATCATGTGACAAGCATTGTTTCACAATCTTTATGAAACAGTATATATCATGTTAGAAGCATTGTTTCACAAACTGTATGAAACAGTATATATCATGTGTCAAGCATTGTTTCACAAACTGTATGAAACAGTATATATCATGTGTCAAGCTTTGTTTCACAAAGTTTATGAAACAGTATATATCATGTGACAAGTATTGTTTTACAAACTGTATGAAACAGTATATATCATGTGTCAAGTATTGTTTCACAAACTGTATGAAACAGTATATATCATGTGTCAAGCATTGTTTCAAAAACTGTATGAAACAGTATATATCATGTGTCAAGTATTGTTTCACTTTCTGTATGAAACAGTATATATCATGTGTCAAGTATTGTTTCACAAACTGTATGAAACAGTATATATCATGTGTCAAGTATTGTTTCACAAACTGTATAAAACAGTATATATCATGTGACAAGCATTGTATCACAATCTTTATGAAACAGTATATATCATGTGACAAGCATTGTTTCACAAACTGTATGAAACAGTATATATCATGTGACAAGCATTGTTTCACAATCTTTATGAAACAGTATATATCATGTGACAAGCATTGTTTCACAAACTGTATGAAACAGTATATATCATGTGACAAGCATTGTTTCACAATCTTTATGAAACAGTATATATCATGTGACAAGCATTGTTTCACAAAATGTATGAAACAGTATATATCATGTGTCAGGCATTGTTTCACAAACTGTATGAAACATTATATATCATGTGACAAGCATTGTTTCACAAAATGTATGAAACAGTATATATCATGTGACAATTATTGTTTCACAAACTGTATGAAACAGTATATAACATGTGTCAAGTATTGTTTCACAAACTGTATAAAACAGTATATATCATGTGACAAGCATTGTTTCACAAACTGTATGAAACAGTATATATCATGTGACAAGCATTGTTTCACAATCTTTATGAAACAGTATATATCATGTGACAAGCATTGTTTCACAAACTGTATGAAACAGTATATATCATGTGACAAGCACTGTTTCCCAAACTGTATGAAACAGTATATATCATGTACAAGCTTTGTTTCACAAAGTTTATGAAACAGTATATATCATGTGACAAGTATTGTTTTACAAACTGTATGAAACAGTATATATCATGTGTCAAGTATTGTTTCACAAACTGTATGAAACAGTATATATCATGTGTCAAGCATTGTTTCACAAACTGTATGAAATAGTATATACCATGTGTCAAGTATTATTTCACAAACTGTATGAAACAGTATATATCATGTTTCAAGCATTGTTTCACAAACTGTATGAAACAGTATATATCATGTGTCAAGTATTGTTTCACAAACTGTATGAAACAGTATATATCATGTGTCAAGCATTGTTTCACAAACTGTATGAAACAGTATATATCATGTGACAAGCATTGTTTCACAAACTGTATGAAACAGTATATATCATGTGACAAGCATTGTTTCACAAACTGTATGAATTAGTATATATCATGTGACAAGCATTGTTTCACAAACTGTATGAAACAGTATATATCATGGGACAAGCATTGTTTCACAAACTGTAGGAAACAGTATATATCATGTGACAAGCATTTTTTCCCAAACTGTATGAAACAGTATATATAATGTGACAAGCATTGTTTCACAAACTGTAAGAACTAGTATATATCATGTATCAAGTATTGTTTCACAAACTGTATGAAACAGGATATATCATGTGACAAGCCCTGTCTCCCAAACTGTATGATTTAGTATATATCATGTGTCAAGTATTATTTCACAAACTGTACGAAACAGTATATATCATGTGACAAGCATTGTTTCACAAACTGTATGAACTAGTATATATCATGTGTCAAGTATTGTTTCACAAACTGTACGAAACAGTATATATAATGTGACAAGCATTGTTTCACAAACTGTATGAACTAGTATATATCATGTGTCAAGTATTGTTTCACAAACTGTACAAAACAGTATATATCATGTGACAAGCATTGTTTCACAAACTGTATTAAACAGTATATATCATGTGAATAGCATTTTTTCACAAACTGTATGAAACAGTACATATCATGTGACAATCATTGTTTCACAAACTGTATGAAACAGTATATATCATGTGACAAGCATTGTTTCACAAACTGTATGAAACCGTATATATCATGTGTCAAGTATTGTTTCACAAACTGTATAAAACAGTATATATTATGTGAGAAGTATTGCTTCACAAACTGTATGAAACAGTATATATCATGTGACAAGCATTGTTTCCCAAACTGTATGATTTAGTATATATCATGTGTCAAGTATTGTTTCACAAACTGTATGAAACAGTATATATCATGTGACAAGCATTCTTTCACAAACTGTATTAAACAGTATATATCATGTGACAAGGATTGTTTCCAAAACTGTATGAATTAGTATATATCATGTGACAAGCATTGTTTCACAAACTGTATGAAACAGTATATATCATGTGACAAGCATTGTTTCACAAACTGTATTAAACAGTATATATCATGTGACAAGCATTGTTTCACAAACTGTATGAAACAGTACATATCATGTGACAAGTATTGGTACACAAACTGTATGAATTACTATATATCATGTGACAAGCATTGTTTCACAAACTGTATGAAACAGTATATATCATGTGACAAGCATTGTTTCACAAACTGTATGAAACAGTACATATCATGTGACAAGTATCGGTACACAAACTGTATGAATTACTATATATCATGTGACAAGCATTGTTTCACAAACTGTATGAAACAGTATATATCATGTGACAAGCATTGTTTCACAAACTGTATGAAACAGTACATATCATGTGACAAGTATTGGTACACAAACTGTATGAATTACTATATATCATGTGACAAGCATTGTTTCACAAACTGTATGAAACAGTATATATCATGTGTCAAGCATTGTTTCACAAAATGTATGAAACAGTATATATCATGTGACAATTATTGTTTCACAAACTGTATGAATTAGTATATATCATGTGACAAGCATTGTTTCACAAACTGTATGAAACAGTATATATCATGTGTCAAGCATTGTTTCACAAAATGTATGAAACAGTATATATCATGTGTCAAGCATTGTTTCACAAAATGTATGAAACAGTATATATCATGTGACAAGCATTGTTTCACAAAATGTATGAAACAGTATATATCATGTGTCAAGCATTGTTTCACAAAATGTATGAAACAGTATATATCATGTGTCAAGCACTGTTTCACAAAATGTATGAAACAGTATATATCATGTGTCAAGCATTGTTTCACAAAATGTATGAAACAGTATATATCATGTGTCAAGCATTGTTTCACAAAATGTATGAAACAGTATATATCATGTGTCAAGCATTGTTTCACAAAATGTATGAAACAGTATATATCATGTGACAAGCATTGTTTCACAAAATGTATGAAACAGTATATATCATGTGACAAGCATTGTTTCACAAAATGTATGAAACAGTATATATCATGTGTCAAGCATTGTTTCACAAAATGTATGAAACAGTATATATCATGTGTCAGGCATTGTTTCACAAACTGTATGAAACATTATATATCATGTGACAAGCATTGTTTCACAAAATGTATGAAACAGTATATATCATGTGTCAGGCATTGTTTCACAAAATGTATGAAACAGTATATATCATGTGACAAGCATTGTTTCACAAAATGTATGAAACAGTATATATCATGTGTCAGGCATTGTTTCACAAACTGTATGAAACATTATATATCATGTGACAAGCATTGTTTCACAAAATGTATGAAACAGTATATATCATGTGACAATTATTGTTTCACAAACTGTATGAAACAGTATATATCATGTGTCAAGTATTGTTTCACAAACTGTATAAAACAGTATATATCATGTGACAAGCATTGTTTCACAAACTGTATGAAACAGTATATATCATGTGACAAGCATTGTTTCACAATCTTTATGAAACAGTATATATCATGTGACAAGCATTGTTTCACAAACTGTATGAAACAGTATATATCATGTGACAAGCATTGTTTCACAATCTTTATGAAACAGTATATATCATGTGACAAGCATTGTTTCACAAACTGTATGAAACAGTATATATCATGTGACAAGCATTGTTTCACAATCTTTATGAAACAGTATATATCATGTGACAAGCATTGTTTCACAAAATGTATGAAACAGTATATATCATGTGTCAGGCATTGTTTCACAAACTGTATGAAACATTATATATCATGTGACAAGCATTGTTTCACAAAATGTATGAAACAGTATATATCATGTGACAATTATTGTTTCACAAACTGTATGAAACAGTATATATCATGTGTCAAGTATTGTTTCACAAACTGTATAAAACAGTATATATCATGTGACAAGCATTGTTTCACAAACTGTATGAAACAGTATATATCATGTGACAAGCATTGTTTCACAATCTTTATGAAACAGTATATATCATGTGACAAGCATTGTTTCACAAACTGTATGAAACAGTATATATCATGTGACAAGCACTGTTTCCCAAACTGTATGAAACAGTATATATCATGTGACAAGCTTTGTTTCACAAAGTTTATGAAACAGTATATATCATGTGAAAAGTATTGTTTTACAAACTGTATGAAACAGTATATATCATGTGTCAAGTATTGTTTCACAAACTGTATGAAACAGTATATATCATGTGTCAAGCATTGTTTCACAAACTGTATGAAACAGTATATATCATGTGTCAAGTATTGTTTCACAAACCGTATGAAACAGTATATATCATGTGTCAAGCATTGTTTCACAAACTGTATGAAATAGTATATACCATGTGTCAAGTATTATTTCACAAACTGTATGAAACAGTATATATCATGTTTCAAGCATTGTTTCACAAACTGTATGAAACAGTATATATCATGTGTCAAGTATTGTTTCACAAACTGTATGAAACAGTATATATCATGTGTCAAGCATTGTTTCACAAACTGTATGAAACAGTATATATCATGTGACAAGCATTGTTTCACAAACTGTATGAAACAGTATATATCATGTGACAAGCATTGTTTCACAAACTGTATGAATTAGTATATATCATGTGACAAGCATTGTTTCACAAACTGTATGAAACAGTATATATCATGTGACAAGCATTGTTTCACAAACTGTAGGAAACAGTATATATCATGTGACAAGCATTTTTTCCCAAACTGTATGAAACAGTATATATAATGTGACAAGCATTGTTTCACAAACTGTAAGAACTAGTATATATCATGTATCAAGTATTGTTTCACAAACTGTATGAAACAGGATATATCATGTGACAAGCCCTGTTTCCCAAACTGTATGATTTAGTATATATCATGTGTCAAGTATTGTTTCACAAACTGTACGAAACAGTATATATCATGTGACAAGCATTGTTTCACAAACTGTATGAACTAGTATATATCATGTGTCAAGTATTGTTTCACAAACTGTACGAAACAGTATATATAATGTGACAAGCATTGTTTCACAAACTGTATGAACTAGTATATATCATGTGTCAAGTATTGTTTCACAAACTGTACGAAACAGTATATATCATGTGACAAGCATTGTTTCACAAACTGTATTAAACAGTATATATCATGTGAATAAAATTTTTTCACAAACTGTATGAAACAGTACATATCATGTGACAATCATTGTTTCACAAACTGTATGAAACAGTATATATCATGTGACAAGCATTGTTTCACAAACTGTATGAAACCGTATATATCATGTGTCAAGTATTGTTTCACAAACTGTATAAAACAGTATATATTATGTGAGAAGTATTGCTTCACAAACTGTATGAAACAGTATATATCATGTGACAAGCATTGTTTCCCAAACTGTATGATTTAGTATATATCATGTGTCAAGTATTGTTTCACAAACTGTATGAAACAGTATATATCATGTGACAAGCATTCTTTCACAAACTGTATTAAACAGTATATATCATGTGACAAGGATTGTTTCCAAAACTGTATGAATTAGTATATATCATGTGACAAGCATTGTTTCACAAACTGTATGAAACAGTATATATCATGTGACAAGCATTGTTTCACAAACTGTATTAAACAGTATATATCATGTGACAAGCATTGTTTCACAAACTGTATGAAACAGTACATATCATGTGACAAGTATTGGTACACAAACTGTATGAATTACTATATATCATGTGACAAGCATTGTTTCACAAACTGTATGAAACAGTATATATCATGTGTCAAGCATTGTTTCACAAAATGTATGAAACAGTATATATCATGTGACAATTATTGTTTCACAAACTGTATGAATTAGTATATATCATGTGACAAGCATTGTTTCACAAACTGTATGAAACAGTATATATCATGTGTCAAGCATTGTTTCACAAAATGTATGAAACAGTATATATCATGTGTCAAGCATTGTTTCACAAAATGTATGAAACAGTATATATCATGTGACAAGCATTGTTTCACAAAATGTATGAAACAGTATATATCATGTGTCAAGCATTGTTTCACAAAATGTATGAAACAGTATATATCATGTGTCAAGCATTGTTTCACAAAATGTATGAAACAGTATATATCATGTGTCAAGCATTGTTTCACAAAATGTATGAAACAGTATATATCATGTGTCAAGCATTGTTTCACAAAATGTATGAAACAGTATATATCATGTGTCAAGCATTGTTTCACAAAATGTATGAAACAGTATATATCATGTGACAAGCATTGTTTCACAAAATGTATGAAACAGTATATATCATGTGACAAGCATTGTTTCACAAAATGTATGAAACAGTATATATCATGTGTCAAGCATTGTTTCACAAAATGTATGAAACAGTATATATCATGTGTCAGGCATTGTTTCACAAACTGTATGAAACATTATATATCATGTGACAAGCATTGTTTCACAAAATGTATGAAACAGTATATATCATGTGTCAGGCATTGTTTCACAAAATGTATGAAACAGTATATATCATGTGACAAGCATTGTTTCACAAAATGTATGAAACAGTATATATCATGTGTCAGGCATTGTTTCACAAACTGTATGAAACATTATATATCATGTGACAAGCATTGTTTCACAAAATGTATGAAACAGTATATATCATGTGACAATTATTGTTTCACAAACTGTATGAAACAGTATATATCATGTGTCAAGTATTGTTTCACAAACTGTATAAAACAGTATATATCATGTGACAAGCATTGTTTCACAAACTGTATGAAACAGTATATATCATGTGACAAGCATTGTTTCACAATCTTTATGAAACAGTATATATCATGTGACAAGCATTGTTTCACAAACTGTATGAAACAGTATATATCATGTGACAAGCATTGTTTCACAATCTTTATGAAACAGTATATATCATGTGACAAGCATTGTTTCACAAACTGTATGAAACAGTATATATCATGTGACAAGCATTGTTTCACAATCTTTATGAAACAGTATATATCATGTGACAAGCATTGTTTCACAAAATGTATGAAACAGTATATATCATGTGTCAGGCATTGTTTCACAAACTGTATGAAACATTATATATCATGTGACAAGCATTGTTTCACAAAATGTATGAAACAGTATATATCATGTGACAATTATTGTTTCACAAACTGTATGAAACAGTATATATCATGTGTCAAGTATTGTTTCACAAACTGTATAAAACAGTATATATCATGTGACAAGCATTGTTTCACAAACTGTATGAAACAGTATATATCATGTGACAAGCATTGTTTCACAATCTTTATGAAACAGTATATATCATGTGACAAGCATTGTTTCACAAACTGTATGAAACAGTATATATCATGTGACAAGCACTGTTTCCCAAACTGTATGAAACAGTATATATCATGTGACAAGCTTTGTTTCACAAAGTTTATGAAGCAGTATATATCATGTGACAAGTATTGTTTTACAAACTGTATGAAACAGTATATATCATGTGTCAAGTATTGTTTCACAAACTGTATGAAACAGTATATATCATGTGTCAAGCATTGTTTCACAAACTGTATGAAACAGTATATATCATGTGTCAAGTATTGTTTCACAAACCGTATGAAACAGTATATATCATGTGTCAAGCATTGTTTCACAAACTGTATGAAATAGTATATACCATGTGTCAAGTATTATTTCACAAACTGTATGAAACAGTATATATCATGTTTCAAGCATTGTTTCACAAACTGTATGAAACAGTATATATCATGTGTCAAGTATTGTTTCACAAACTGTATGAAACAGTATATATCATGTGTCAAGCATTGTTTCACAAACTGTATGAAACAGTATATATCATGTGACAAGCATTGTTTCACAAACTGTATGAAACAGTATATATCATGTGACAAGCATTGTTTCACAAACTGTATGAATTAGTATATATCATGTGATAAGCATTGTTTCACAAACTGTATGAAACAGTATATATCATGTGACAAGCATTGTTTCACAAACTGTAGGAAACAGTATATATCATGTGACAAGCATTTTTTCCCAAACTGTATGAAACAGTATATATAATGTGACAAGCATTGTTTCACAAACTGTAAGAACTAGTATATATCATGTATCAAGTATTGTTTCACAAACTGTATGAAACAGGATATATCATGTGACAAGCCCTGTTTCCCAAACTGTATGATTTAGTATATATCATGTGTCAAGTATTGTTTCACAAACTGTACGAAACAGTATATATCATGTGACAAGCATTGTTTCACAAACTGTATGAACTAGTATATATCATGTGTCAAGTATTGTTTCACAAACTGTACGAAACAGTATATATAATGTGACAAGCATTGTTTCACAAACTGTATGAACTAGTATATATCATGTGTCAAGTATTGTTTCACAAACTGTACGAAACAGTATATATCATGTGACAAGCATTGTTTCACAAACTGTATTAAACAGTATATATCATGTGAATAGCATTTTTTCACAAACTGTATGAAACAGTACATATCATGTGACAATCATTGTTTCACAAACTGTATGAAACAGTATATATCATGTGACAAGCATTGTTTCACAAACTGTATGAAACCGTATATATCATGTGTCAAGTATTGTTTCACAAACTGTATAAAACAGTATATATTATGTGAGAAGTATTGCTTCACAAACTGTATGAAACAGTATATATCATGTGACAAGCATTGTTTCCCAAACTGTATGATTTAGTATATATCATGTGTCAAGTATTGTTTCACAAACTGTATGAAACAGTATATATCATGTGACAAGCATTCTTTCACAAACTGTATTAAACAGTATATATCATGTGACAAGGATTGTTTCCAAAACTGTATGAATTAGTATATATCATGTGTCAAGTATTGTTTCAAAAACTGTATGAAACAGTATATATCATGTGACAAGCATTGTTTCACAAACTGTATGAAACAGTATATATCATGTGACAAGCATTGTTTCACAAACTGTATGAATTAGTACATATCATGTGTCAAGTATTGTTTCACAAACTGTATGAATTAGTATATATCATGTGACAAGCATTGTTTCACAAACTGTATGAAACAGTATATATCATGTGTCAAGCATTGTTTCACAAACTGTATGAAACAGTATATATCATGTGACAAGCATTGTTTCACAAACTGTATGAAACAGTATATATCATGTGACAAGCATTGTTTCACAAACTGTATGAAACGGTATATATCATGTGTCAAGTATTGTTTCACAAACTGTATGAAACAGTATATATTGTGACAAGGATTGTTTCCAAAACTGTATGAATTAGTATATATCATGTGTCAAGTATTGTTTCAAAAACTGTATGAAACAGTATATATCATGTGACAAGCATTGTTTCCCAAACTGTATGAATTAGTATATATCATGTGTCAAGCATTGTTTCACAAACTGTATGAATTAGTACATATCATGTGTCAAGTATTGTTTCACAAACTGTATGAAACAGTATATATCGTGTGACAAGCATTGTTTCACAAACTGTATGAAACAGTATATATCATGTGACAAGCATATTTTCACAAACTGTATTAAACAGTATATATCATGTGACAAGCATTTATTCACAAACTGTATGAAACAGTACATATCATGTGACAATTATTGTTTCACAAACTGTATGAAACAGTATATATCATGTGTCAAGCATTGTTTCACAAACTGTATGAATTAGTATATATGATGTGACAAGCATTGTTTCACAAACTGTATGACACAGTATATATCATGTGACAAGTATTGGTTCACAAACTGTATGAATTACTATATATCATGTGACAAGCATTGTTTCAAAAACTGTATGAAACAGTATATATCATGTGTCAAGTATTGTTTCACTTTCTGTATGAAACAGTATATATCATGTGTCAAGTATTGTTTCACAAACTGTATGAAACAGTATATATCATGTGTCAAGTATTGTTTCACAAACTGTATAAAACAGTATATATCATGTGACAAGCATTGTTTCACAAACTGTATGAAACAGTATATATCATGTGACAAGCATTGTTTCACAAACTGTATGAAACAGTATATATCATGTGACAAGCATTGTTTCACAAACTGTATGAAACAGTATGTATCATGTGACAAGTATTGTTTCACAAACCGTATGAAACAGTATATATCATGTGTCAAGCATTGTTTCACAAACTGTATGAAACAGTATATATCATGTGACAAGTATTGTTTCACAAACTGTATGAAACAGTATATATCATGTGTCAAGCATTGTTTCACAAACTGTATGAAACAGTATATATCATGTGACAAGTATTGTTTCACAAACTGTATGAAACAGTATATATCATATGTCAAGGATTGTTTCACAAACTGTATGAAACAGTATATACCATGTGACAAGTATTGTTTCACAAACTGTATGAAACAGTATATATCATGTGTCAAGCATTGTTTCACAAACTGTATGAAACAGTATGTATCATGTGTCAAGTATTGTTTCACAAACTGTATGAAACAGTATATATCATGTGACAAGCATTGTTTCACAAACTGTATGAAAAAGTATATATCATGTGTCAAGCATTGTTTCACAAACTGTATGAAACAGTATATATCATGTGACAAGCATTGTTTCACAAACTGTATGAAACAGTACATATCATATGACAAGCATTGTTTCACAAACTGTATGAAACAGTATATATCATGTGACAAGCATTGTTTCACAAACTGTATTAAACAGTATATATCATGTGACAAGCATTTTTTCACAAACTGTATGAAACAGTACATATCATGTGACAAGCATTGTTTCACAAACTGTATGAAACAGTACATATCATGTGACAAGCATTGTTTCACAAACTGTATGAAACAGTATATATCATGTGACAAGCATTGTTTCACAAACTGTATGAAACAGTATATATCATGTGACAAGCATTGTTTCCCAAACTGTATGAAACAGTATATATCATGTGACAAGTATTGTTTCACAAACTGTATGTAACAGTATATATCATGTGTCAAGCATTGTTTCACAAACTGTATGAAACAGTATATATCATGTGACAAGTATTGTTTCACAAACTGTATGAAACAGTATATATCATGTGTCAAGCATTGTTTCACAACTGTATGAAACAGTATATATCATGTGACAAGTATTGTTTCACAAACTGTATGAAACAGTATATATCATGTGTCAAGGATTGTTTCACAAACTGTATGAAACAGTATATATCATGTGTCAAGGATTGTTTCACAAACTGTATGAAACAGTATATACCATGTGACAAGTATTGTTTCACAAACTGTATGAAACAGTATATATCATGTGACAAGCATTGTTTCACAAACTGTATTAAACAGTATATATCATGTGAATAGCATTTTTTCACAAACTGTATGAAACAGTACATATCATGTGACAATCATTGTTTCACAAACTGTATGAAACAGTATATATCATGTGACAAGCATTGTTTCACAAACTGTATGAAACCGTATATATCATGTGTCAAGTATTGTTTCACAAACTGTATAAAACAGTATATATTATGTGAGAAGTATTGCTTCACAAACTGTATGAAACAGTATATATCATGTGACAAGCATTGTTTCCCAAACTGTATGATTTAGTATATATCATGTGTCAAGTATTGTTTCACAAACTGTATGAAACAGTATATATCATGTGACAAGCATTCTTTCACAAACTGTATTAAACAGTATATATCATGTGACAAGGATTGTTTCCAAAACTGTATGAATTAGTATATATCATGTGTCAAGTATTGTTTCAAAAACTGTATGAAACAGTATATATCATGTGACAAGCATTGTTTCACAAACTGTATGAAACAGTATATATCATGTGACAAGCATTGTTTCACAAACTGTATGAATTAGTACATATCAAGTGTCAAGTATTGTTTCACAAACTGTATGAATTAGTATATATCATGTGACAAGCATTGTTTCACAAACTGTATGAAACAGTATATATCATGTGTCAAGCATTGTTTCACAAACTGTATGAAACAGTATATATCATGTGACAAGCATTGTTTCACAAACTGTATGAAACAGTATATATCATGTGACAAGCATTGTTTCACAAACTGTATGAAACGGTATATATCATGTGTCAAGTATTGTTTCACAAACTGTATGAAACAGTATATATTGTGACAAGGATTGTTTCCAAAACTGTATGAATTAGTATATATCATGTGTCAAGTATTGTTTCAAAAACTGTATGAAACAGTATATATCATGTGACAAGCATTGTTTCCCAAACTGTATGAATTAGTATATATCATGTGTCAAGCATTGTTTCACAAACTGTATGAATTAGTACATATCATGTGTCAAGTATTGTTTCACAAACTGTATGAAACAGTATATATCGTGTGACAAGCATTGTTTCACAAACTGTATGAAACAGTATATATCATGTGACAAGCATTGTTTCACAAACTGTATTAAACAGTATATATCATGTGACAAGCATTTATTCACAAACTGTATGAAACAGTACATATCATGTGACAAGCATTGTTTCACAAACTGTATGAAACAGTATATATCATGTGACAAGCATTGTTTCACAAACTGTATGAAACAGTATATATCATGTACAAACATTGTTTCACAAACTGTATGAAACAGTATATATCATGTGACAATTATTGTTTCACAAACTGTATGAAACAGTATATATCATGTGTCAAGCATTGTTTCACAAACTGTATGAATTAGTATATATGATGTGACAAGCATTGTTTCACAAACTGTATGACACAGTATATATCATGTGACAAGTATTGGTTCACAAACTGTATGAATTACTATATATCATGTGACAAGCATTGTTTCACAAACTGTATGAAACAGTATATATCATGTGTCAAGCATTGTTTCACCAAATGTATGAAACAGTATATATCATGTGACAATTATTGTTTCACAAACTGTATGAAACAGTATATATCATGTGTCAAGCATTGTTTCACAAACTGTATGAATTAGTATATATGATGTGACAAGCATTGTTTCACAAACTGTATGACACAGTATATATCATGTGACAAGCATTGTTTCACAATCTTTATGAAACAGTATATATCATGTTAGAAGCATTGTTTCACAAACTGTATGAAACAGTATATATCATGTGTCAAGCATTGTTTCACAAACTGTATGAAACAGTATATATCATGTGTCAAGCTTTGTTTCACAAAGTTTATGAAACAGTATATATCATGTGACAAGTATTGTTTTACAAACTGTATGAAACAGTATATATCATGTGTCAAGTATTGTTTCACAAACTGTATGAAACAGTATATATCATGTGTCAAGCATTGTTTCAAAAACTGTATGAAACAGTATATATCATGTGTCAAGTATTGTTTCACTTTCTGTATGAAACAGTATATATCATGTGTCAAGTATTGTTTCACAAACTGTATGAAACAGTATATATCATGTGTCAAGTATTGTTTCACAAACTGTATAAAACAGTATATATCATGTGACAAGCATTGTATCACAATCTTTATGAAACAGTATATATCATGTGACAAGCATTGTTTCACAAACTGTATGAAACAGTATATATCATGTGACAAGCATTGTTTCACAATCTTTATGAAACAGTATATATCATGTGACAAGCATTGTTTCACAAACTGTATGAAACAGTATATATCATGTGACAAGCATTGTTTCACAATCTTTATGAAACAGTATATATCATGTGACAAGCATTGTTTCACAAAATGTATGAAACAGTATATATCATGTGTCAGGCATTGTTTCACAAACTGTATGAAACATTATATATCATGTGACAAGCATTGTTTCACAAAATGTATGAAACAGTATATATCATGTGACAATTATTGTTTCACAAACTGTATGAAACAGTATATAACATGTGTCAAGTATTGTTTCACAAACTGTATAAAACAGTATATATCATGTGACAAGCATTGTTTCACAAACTGTATGAAACAGTATATATCATGTGACAAGCATTGTTTCACAATCTTTATGAAACAGTATATATCATGTGACAAGCATTGTTTCACAAACTGTATGAAACAGTATATATCATGTGACAAGCACTGTTTCCCAAACTGTATGAAACAGTATATATCATGTACAAGCTTTGTTTCACAAAGTTTATGAAACAGTATATATCATGTGACAAGTATTGTTTTACAAACTGTATGAAACAGTATATATCATGTGTCAAGTATTGTTTCACAAACTGTATGAAACAGTATATATCATGTGTCAAGCATTGTTTCACAAACTGTATGAAATAGTATATACCATGTGTCAAGTATTATTTCACAAACTGTATGAAACAGTATATATCATGTTTCAAGCATTGTTTCACAAACTGTATGAAACAGTATATATCATGTGTCAAGTATTGTTTCACAAACTGTATGAAACAGTATATATCATGTGTCAAGCATTGTTTCACAAACTGTATGAAACAGTATATATCATGTGACAAGCATTGTTTCACAAACTGTATGAAACAGTATATATCATGTGACAAGCATTGTTTCACAAACTGTATGAATTAGTATATATCATGTGACAAGCATTGTTTCACAAACTGTATGAAACAGTATATATCATGGGACAAGCATTGTTTCACAAACTGTAGGAAACAGTATATATCATGTGACAAGCATTTTTTCCCAAACTGTATGAAACAGTATATATAATGTGACAAGCATTGTTTCACAAACTGTAAGAACTAGTATATATCATGTATCAAGTATTGTTTCACAAACTGTATGAAACAGGATATATCATGTGACAAGCCCTGTCTCCCAAACTGTATGATTTAGTATATATCATGTGTCAAGTATTATTTCACAAACTGTACGAAACAGTATATATCATGTGACAAGCATTGTTTCACAAACTGTATGAACTAGTATATATCATGTGTCAAGTATTGTTTCACAAACTGTACGAAACAGTATATATAATGTGACAAGCATTGTTTCACAAACTGTATGAACTAGTATATATCATGTGTCAAGTATTGTTTCACAAACTGTACAAAACAGTATATATCATGTGACAAGCATTGTTTCACAAACTGTATTAAACAGTATATATCATGTGAATAGCATTTTTTCACAAACTGTATGAAACAGTACATATCATGTGACAATCATTGTTTCACAAACTGTATGAAACAGTATATATCATGTGACAAGCATTGTTTCACAAACTGTATGAAACCGTATATATCATGTGTCAAGTATTGTTTCACAAACTGTATAAAACAGTATATATTATGTGAGAAGTATTGCTTCACAAACTGTATGAAACAGTATATATCATGTGACAAGCATTGTTTCCCAAACTGTATGATTTAGTATATATCATGTGTCAAGTATTGTTTCACAAACTGTATGAAACAGTATATATCATGTGACAAGCATTCTTTCACAAACTGTATTAAACAGTATATATCATGTGACAAGGATTGTTTCCAAAACTGTATGAATTAGTATATATCATGTGACAAGCATTGTTTCACAAACTGTATGAAACAGTATATATCATGTGACAAGCATTGTTTCACAAACTGTATTAAACAGTATATATCATGTGACAAGCATTGTTTCACAAACTGTATGAAACAGTACATATCATGTGACAAGTATTGGTACACAAACTGTATGAATTACTATATATCATGTGACAAGCATTGTTTCACAAACTGTATGAAACAGTATATATCATGTGACAAGCATTGTTTCACAAACTGTATGAAACAGTACATATCATGTGACAAGTATTGGTACACAAACTGTATGAATTACTATATATCATGTGACAAGCATTGTTTCACAAACTGTATGAAACAGTATATATCATGTGACAAGCATTGTTTCACAAACTGTATGAAACAGTACATATCATGTGACAAGTATTGGTACACAAACTGTATGAATTACTATATATCATGTGACAAGCATTGTTTCACAAACTGTATGAAACAGTATATATCATGTGTCAAGCATTGTTTCACAAAATGTATGAAACAGTATATATCATGTGACAATTATTGTTTCACAAACTGTATGAATTAGTATATATCATGTGACAAGCATTGTTTCACAAACTGTATGAAACAGTATATATCATGTGTCAAGCATTGTTTCACAAAATGTATGAAACAGTATATATCATGTGTCAAGCATTGTTTCACAAAATGTATGAAACAGTATATATCATGTGACAAGCATTGTTTCACAAAATGTATGAAACAGTATATATCATGTGTCAAGCATTGTTTCACAAAATGTATGAAACAGTATATATCATGTGTCAAGCACTGTTTCACAAAATGTATGAAACAGTATATATCATGTGTCAAGCATTGTTTCACAAAATGTATGAAACAGTATATATCATGTGTCAAGCATTGTTTCACAAAATGTATGAAACAGTATATATCATGTGTCAAGCATTGTTTCACAAAATGTATGAAACAGTATATATCATGTGACAAGCATTGTTTCACAAAATGTATGAAACAGTATATATCATGTGACAAGCATTGTTTCACAAAATGTATGAAACAGTATATATCATGTGTCAAGCATTGTTTCACAAAATGTATGAAACAGTATATATCATGTGTCAGGCATTGTTTCACAAACTGTATGAAACATTATATATCATGTGACAAGCATTGTTTCACAAAATGTATGAAACAGTATATATCATGTGTCAGGCATTGTTTCACAAAATGTATGAAACAGTATATATCATGTGACAAGCATTGTTTCACAAAATGTATGAAACAGTATATATCATGTGTCAGGCATTGTTTCACAAACTGTATGAAACATTATATATCATGTGACAAGCATTGTTTCACAAAATGTATGAAACAGTATATATCATGTGACAATTATTGTTTCACAAACTGTATGAAACAGTATATATCATGTGTCAAGTATTGTTTCACAAACTGTATAAAACAGTATATATCATGTGACAAGCATTGTTTCACAAACTGTATGAAACAGTATATATCATGTGACAAGCATTGTTTCACAATCTTTATGAAACAGTATATATCATGTGACAAGCATTGTTTCACAAACTGTATGAAACAGTATATATCATGTGACAAGCATTGTTTCACAATCTTTATGAAACAGTATATATCATGTGACAAGCATTGTTTCACAAACTGTATGAAACAGTATATATCATGTGACAAGCATTGTTTCACAATCTTTATGAAACAGTATATATCATGTGACAAGCATTGTTTCACAAAATGTATGAAACAGTATATATCATGTGTCAGGCATTGTTTCACAAACTGTATGAAACATTATATATCATGTGACAAGCATTGTTTCACAAAATGTATGAAACAGTATATATCATGTGACAATTATTGTTTCACAAACTGTATGAAACAGTATATATCATGTGTCAAGTATTGTTTCACAAACTGTATAAAACAGTATATATCATGTGACAAGCATTGTTTCACAAACTGTATGAAACAGTATATATCATGTGACAAGCATTGTTTCACAATCTTTATGAAACAGTATATATCATGTGACAAGCATTGTTTCACAAACTGTATGAAACAGTATATATCATGTGACAAGCACTGTTTCCCAAACTGTATGAAACAGTATATATCATGTGACAAGCTTTGTTTCACAAAGTTTATGAAACAGTATATATCATGTGAAAAGTATTGTTTTACAAACTGTATGAAACAGTATATATCATGTGTCAAGTATTGTTTCACAAACTGTATGAAACAGTATATATCATGTGTCAAGCATTGTTTCACAAACTGTATGAAACAGTATATATCATGTGTCAAGTATTGTTTCACAAACCGTATGAAACAGTATATATCATGTGTCAAGCATTGTTTCACAAACTGTATGAAATAGTATATACCATGTGTCAAGTATTATTTCACAAACTGTATGAAACAGTATATATCATGTTTCAAGCATTGTTTCACAAACTGTATGAAACAGTATATATCATGTGTCAAGTATTGTTTCACAAACTGTATGAAACAGTATATATCATGTGTCAAGCATTGTTTCACAAACTGTATGAAACAGTATATATCATGTGACAAGCATTGTTTCACAAACTGTATGAAACAGTATATATCATGTGACAAGCATTGTTTCACAAACTGTATGAATTAGTATATATCATGTGACAAGCATTGTTTCACAAACTGTATGAAACAGTATATATCATGTGACAAGCATTGTTTCACAAACTGTAGGAAACAGTATATATCATGTGACAAGCATTTTTTCCCAAACTGTATGAAACAGTATATATAATGTGACAAGCATTGTTTCACAAACTGTAAGAACTAGTATATATCATGTATCAAGTATTGTTTCACAAACTGTATGAAACAGGATATATCATGTGACAAGCCCTGTTTCCCAAACTGTATGATTTAGTATATATCATGTGTCAAGTATTGTTTCACAAACTGTACGAAACAGTATATATCATGTGACAAGCATTGTTTCACAAACTGTATGAACTAGTATATATCATGTGTCAAGTATTGTTTCACAAACTGTACGAAACAGTATATATAATGTGACAAGCATTGTTTCACAAACTGTATGAACTAGTATATATCATGTGTCAAGTATTGTTTCACAAACTGTACGAAACAGTATATATCATGTGACAAGCATTGTTTCACAAACTGTATTAAACAGTATATATCATGTGAATAAAATTTTTTCACAAACTGTATGAAACAGTACATATCATGTGACAATCATTGTTTCACAAACTGTATGAAACAGTATATATCATGTGACAAGCATTGTTTCACAAACTGTATGAAACCGTATATATCATGTGTCAAGTATTGTTTCACAAACTGTATAAAACAGTATATATTATGTGAGAAGTATTGCTTCACAAACTGTATGAAACAGTATATATCATGTGACAAGCATTGTTTCCCAAACTGTATGATTTAGTATATATCATGTGTCAAGTATTGTTTCACAAACTGTATGAAACAGTATATATCATGTGACAAGCATTCTTTCACAAACTGTATTAAACAGTATATATCATGTGACAAGGATTGTTTCCAAAACTGTATGAATTAGTATATATCATGTGACAAGCATTGTTTCACAAACTGTATGAAACAGTATATATCATGTGACAAGCATTGTTTCACAAACTGTATTAAACAGTATATATCATGTGACAAGCATTGTTTCACAAACTGTATGAAACAGTACATATCATGTGACAAGTATTGGTACACAAACTGTATGAATTACTATATATCATGTGACAAGCATTGTTTCACAAACTGTATGAAACAGTATATATCATGTGTCAAGCATTGTTTCACAAAATGTATGAAACAGTATATATCATGTGACAATTATTGTTTCACAAACTGTATGAATTAGTATATATCATGTGACAAGCATTGTTTCACAAACTGTATGAAACAGTATATATCATGTGTCAAGCATTGTTTCACAAAATGTATGAAACAGTATATATCATGTGTCAAGCATTGTTTCACAAAATGTATGAAACAGTATATATCATGTGACAAGCATTGTTTCACAAAATGTATGAAACAGTATATATCATGTGTCAAGCATTGTTTCACAAAATGTATGAAACAGTATATATCATGTGTCAAGCATTGTTTCACAAAATGTATGAAACAGTATATATCATGTGTCAAGCATTGTTTCACAAAATGTATGAAACAGTATATATCATGTGTCAAGCATTGTTTCACAAAATGTATGAAACAGTATATATCATGTGTCAAGCATTGTTTCACAAAATGTATGAAACAGTATATATCATGTGACAAGCATTGTTTCACAAAATGTATGAAACAGTATATATCATGTGACAAGCATTGTTTCACAAAATGTATGAAACAGTATATATCATGTGTCAAGCATTGTTTCACAAAATGTATGAAACAGTATATATCATGTGTCAGGCATTGTTTCACAAACTGTATGAAACATTATATATCATGTGACAAGCATTGTTTCACAAAATGTATGAAACAGTATATATCATGTGTCAGGCATTGTTTCACAAAATGTATGAAACAGTATATATCATGTGACAAGCATTGTTTCACAAAATGTATGAAACAGTATATATCATGTGTCAGGCATTGTTTCACAAACTGTATGAAACATTATATATCATGTGACAAGCATTGTTTCACAAAATGTATGAAACAGTATATATCATGTGACAATTATTGTTTCACAAACTGTATGAAACAGTATATATCATGTGTCAAGTATTGTTTCACAAACTGTATAAAACAGTATATATCATGTGACAAGCATTGTTTCACAAACTGTATGAAACAGTATATATCATGTGACAAGCATTGTTTCACAATCTTTATGAAACAGTATATATCATGTGACAAGCATTGTTTCACAAACTGTATGAAACAGTATATATCATGTGACAAGCATTGTTTCACAATCTTTATGAAACAGTATATATCATGTGACAAGCATTGTTTCACAAACTGTATGAAACAGTATATATCATGTGACAAGCATTGTTTCACAATCTTTATGAAACAGTATATATCATGTGACAAGCATTGTTTCACAAAATGTATGAAACAGTATATATCATGTGTCAGGCATTGTTTCACAAACTGTATGAAACATTATATATCATGTGACAAGCATTGTTTCACAAAATGTATGAAACAGTATATATCATGTGACAATTATTGTTTCACAAACTGTATGAAACAGTATATATCATGTGTCAAGTATTGTTTCACAAACTGTATAAAACAGTATATATCATGTGACAAGCATTGTTTCACAAACTGTATGAAACAGTATATATCATGTGACAAGCATTGTTTCACAATCTTTATGAAACAGTATATATCATGTGACAAGCATTGTTTCACAAACTGTATGAAACAGTATATATCATGTGACAAGCACTGTTTCCCAAACTGTATGAAACAGTATATATCATGTGACAAGCTTTGTTTCACAAAGTTTATGAAGCAGTATATATCATGTGACAAGTATTGTTTTACAAACTGTATGAAACAGTATATATCATGTGTCAAGTATTGTTTCACAAACTGTATGAAACAGTATATATCATGTGTCAAGCATTGTTTCACAAACTGTATGAAACAGTATATATCATGTGTCAAGTATTGTTTCACAAACCGTATGAAACAGTATATATCATGTGTCAAGCATTGTTTCACAAACTGTATGAAATAGTATATACCATGTGTCAAGTATTATTTCACAAACTGTATGAAACAGTATATATCATGTTTCAAGCATTGTTTCACAAACTGTATGAAACAGTATATATCATGTGTCAAGTATTGTTTCACAAACTGTATGAAACAGTATATATCATGTGTCAAGCATTGTTTCACAAACTGTATGAAACAGTATATATCATGTGACAAGCATTGTTTCACAAACTGTATGAAACAGTATATATCATGTGACAAGCATTGTTTCACAAACTGTATGAATTAGTATATATCATGTGATAAGCATTGTTTCACAAACTGTATGAAACAGTATATATCATGTGACAAGCATTGTTTCACAAACTGTAGGAAACAGTATATATCATGTGACAAGCATTTTTTCCCAAACTGTATGAAACAGTATATATAATGTGACAAGCATTGTTTCACAAACTGTAAGAACTAGTATATATCATGTATCAAGTATTGTTTCACAAACTGTATGAAACAGGATATATCATGTGACAAGCCCTGTTTCCCAAACTGTATGATTTAGTATATATCATGTGTCAAGTATTGTTTCACAAACTGTACGAAACAGTATATATCATGTGACAAGCATTGTTTCACAAACTGTATGAACTAGTATATATCATGTGTCAAGTATTGTTTCACAAACTGTACGAAACAGTATATATAATGTGACAAGCATTGTTTCACAAACTGTATGAACTAGTATATATCATGTGTCAAGTATTGTTTCACAAACTGTACGAAACAGTATATATCATGTGACAAGCATTGTTTCACAAACTGTATTAAACAGTATATATCATGTGAATAGCATTTTTTCACAAACTGTATGAAACAGTACATATCATGTGACAATCATTGTTTCACAAACTGTATGAAACAGTATATATCATGTGACAAGCATTGTTTCACAAACTGTATGAAACCGTATATATCATGTGTCAAGTATTGTTTCACAAACTGTATAAAACAGTATATATTATGTGAGAAGTATTGCTTCACAAACTGTATGAAACAGTATATATCATGTGACAAGCATTGTTTCCCAAACTGTATGATTTAGTATATATCATGTGTCAAGTATTGTTTCACAAACTGTATGAAACAGTATATATCATGTGACAAGCATTCTTTCACAAACTGTATTAAACAGTATATATCATGTGACAAGGATTGTTTCCAAAACTGTATGAATTAGTATATATCATGTGTCAAGTATTGTTTCAAAAACTGTATGAAACAGTATATATCATGTGACAAGCATTGTTTCACAAACTGTATGAAACAGTATATATCATGTGACAAGCATTGTTTCACAAACTGTATGAATTAGTACATATCATGTGTCAAGTATTGTTTCACAAACTGTATGAATTAGTATATATCATGTGACAAGCATTGTTTCACAAACTGTATGAAACAGTATATATCATGTGTCAAGCATTGTTTCACAAACTGTATGAAACAGTATATATCATGTGACAAGCATTGTTTCACAAACTGTATGAAACAGTATATATCATGTGACAAGCATTGTTTCACAAACTGTATGAAACGGTATATATCATGTGTCAAGTATTGTTTCACAAACTGTATGAAACAGTATATATTGTGACAAGGATTGTTTCCAAAACTGTATGAATTAGTATATATCATGTGTCAAGTATTGTTTCAAAAACTGTATGAAACAGTATATATCATGTGACAAGCATTGTTTCCCAAACTGTATGAATTAGTATATATCATGTGTCAAGCATTGTTTCACAAACTGTATGAATTAGTACATATCATGTGTCAAGTATTGTTTCACAAACTGTATGAAACAGTATATATCGTGTGACAAGCATTGTTTCACAAACTGTATGAAACAGTATATATCATGTGACAAGCATATTTTCACAAACTGTATTAAACAGTATATATCATGTGACAAGCATTTATTCACAAACTGTATGAAACAGTACATATCATGTGACAATTATTGTTTCACAAACTGTATGAAACAGTATATATCATGTGTCAAGCATTGTTTCACAAACTGTATGAATTAGTATATATGATGTGACAAGCATTGTTTCACAAACTGTATGACACAGTATATATCATGTGACAAGTATTGGTTCACAAACTGTATGAATTACTATATATCATGTGACAAGCATTGTTTCAAAAACTGTATGAAACAGTATATATCATGTGTCAAGTATTGTTTCACTTTCTGTATGAAACAGTATATATCATGTGTCAAGTATTGTTTCACAAACTGTATGAAACAGTATATATCATGTGTCAAGTATTGTTTCACAAACTGTATAAAACAGTATATATCATGTGACAAGCATTGTTTCACAAACTGTATGAAACAGTATATATCATGTGACAAGCATTGTTTCACAAACTGTATGAAACAGTATATATCATGTGACAAGCATTGTTTCACAAACTGTATGAAACAGTATGTATCATGTGACAAGTATTGTTTCACAAACCGTATGAAACAGTATATATCATGTGTCAAGCATTGTTTCACAAACTGTATGAAACAGTATATATCATGTGACAAGTATTGTTTCACAAACTGTATGAAACAGTATATATCATGTGTCAAGCATTGTTTCACAAACTGTATGAAACAGTATATATCATGTGACAAGTATTGTTTCACAAACTGTATGAAACAGTATATATCATATGTCAAGGATTGTTTCACAAACTGTATGAAACAGTATATACCATGTGACAAGTATTGTTTCACAAACTGTATGAAACAGTATATATCATGTGTCAAGCATTGTTTCACAAACTGTATGAAACAGTATGTATCATGTGTCAAGTATTGTTTCACAAACTGTATGAAACAGTATATATCATGTGACAAGCATTGTTTCACAAACTGTATGAAAAAGTATATATCATGTGTCAAGCATTGTTTCACAAACTGTATGAAACAGTATATATCATGTGACAAGCATTGTTTCACAAACTGTATGAAACAGTACATATCATATGACAAGCATTGTTTCACAAACTGTATGAAACAGTATATATCATGTGACAAGCATTGTTTCACAAACTGTATTAAACAGTATATATCATGTGACAAGCATTTTTTCACAAACTGTATGAAACAGTACATATCATGTGACAAGCATTGTTTCACAAACTGTATGAAACAGTACATATCATGTGACAAGCATTGTTTCACAAACTGTATGAAACAGTATATATCATGTGACAAGCATTGTTTCACAAACTGTATGAAACAGTATATATCATGTGACAAGCATTGTTTCCCAAACTGTATGAAACAGTATATATCATGTGACAAGTATTGTTTCACAAACTGTATGTAACAGTATATATCATGTGTCAAGCATTGTTTCACAAACTGTATGAAACAGTATATATCATGTGACAAGTATTGTTTCACAAACTGTATGAAACAGTATATATCATGTGTCAAGCATTGTTTCACAACTGTATGAAACAGTATATATCATGTGACAAGTATTGTTTCACAAACTGTATGAAACAGTATATATCATGTGTCAAGGATTGTTTCACAAACTGTATGAAACAGTATATATCATGTGTCAAGGATTGTTTCACAAACTGTATGAAACAGTATATACCATGTGACAAGTATTGTTTCACAAACTGTATGAAACAGTATATATCATGTGTCAAGCATTGTTTCACAAACTGTATGAAACAGTATATATCATGTGTCAAGTATTGTTTCACAAACTGTATGAAACAGTATATATCATGTGACAAGTATTGTTTCACAAACTGTATGAAACAGTATATATCATGTGTCAAGCATTGTTTCACAAACTGTATGAAACAGTATATATCATGTGACAAGCATTGTTTCACAAACTGTATGAAACAGTATATATCATGTGTCAAGTATTGTTTCACAAACTGTATGAAACAGTATATATCATGTGTCAAGTATTGTTTCACAAACTGTATGAAACAGTATATATCATGTGACAAGTATTGTTTCACAAACTGTATGAATTAGTATATATCATGTGACAAGCATTGTTTCACAAACTGTATGAAACAGTATATATCATGTGTCAAGCATTGTATCACAAACTGTATGAAACAGTATATATCATGTGACAAGCATTGTTTCACAAACTGTATGAAACAGTATATATCATGTGTCAAGTATTGTTTCACAAACTGTATGAAACAGTATATATCATGTGACAAGCATTGTTTCATAAACTGTATGAAACAGTATATATCACGTGAAAAGCATTGTTTCACAAACTGTATGAAACAGTATAAATCATGTGACAAGCATTGTTTCACAAACTGTATGAAACAGTATATATCATGTGACAAGCATTGTTTCACAAACTGTATGAAACAGTATATATCATGTGTCAAGTATTGTTTCACAAACTGTATGAAACAGTATATATCATGTGTCAAGTATTGTTTCACAAACTGTATGAAACAGTATATATCATGTGACAAGTATTGTTTCACAAACTGTATGAAACAGTATATATCATGTGACAAGCATTTTTTCACAAACTGTATGAAACAGTATATATCATGTGACAAGCATTGTTTCACAAACTGTATGAAACAGTATATATCATGTGACAAGCATTGTTTCACAAACTCTATGAAACAGTATATATCATATGATAAGCATTGTTTCACAAACTGTATGAAACAGTATATATCATGTGACAAGCATTGTTTCACAAACTGTATGAAACAGTATATATCATGTGACAAGCATTGTTTCACAAACTGTATGAAACAGTATATATCATGTGTCAAGCATTGTTTCACAAACTGTATGAAACAGTATATATCATGTGACAAGTATTGTTTCACAAACTGTATGAATTAGTATATATCATGTGAGAAGCATTGTTTCACAAACTGTATGAAACAGTATATATCATGTGACAGGCATTGTTTCACAAACTGTATGAAACAGTATATATCATGTGACAAGCATTGTTTCACAAACTGTATGAAACAGTACATATCATGTGACAAGCATTGTTTCACAAACTGTATGAAACAGTATATATCATGTGACAAGCATTGTTTCACAAACTGAATAAAACAGTACATATCATGTGACAAGCATTGTTTCACAAACTGTATGAAACAGTATATATCATGTGACAAGCATTGTTTCACAAACTGTATGAAACAGTATATATCATGTGACAAGCATTGATTCACAAACTGTATGAAACAGTATATATCATGTGACAAGTATTGTTTCACAAACTGTATGAAACAGTATATATCATGTGTCAAGCATTGTTTCACAAACTGTATGAAACAGTATATATCATGTGACAAGTATTGTTTCACAAACTGTGTGAAACAGTATATATCTTGTGTCAAGTATTGTTTCACAAACTGTATGAAACAGTATATATCATGTGACAAGCATTGTTTCACAAACTGTATGAAACAGTATATATCATGTGTCAAGCATTGTTTCACAAACTGTATGAAACAGTATATATCATGTGTCAAGTATTGTTTCACAAACTGTATGAAACAGTATATATCATGTGACAAGCATTGTTTCCCAAACTGTATGATTTAGTATATATCATGTGTCAAGTATTGTTTCACAAACTGTATGAAACAGTATATATCATGTGACAAGCATTCTTTCACAAACTGTATTAAACAGTATATATCATGTGACAAGGATTGTTTCCAAAACTGTATGAATTAGTATATATCATGTGTCAAGTATTGTTTCAAAAACTGTATGAAACAGTATATATCATGTGACAAGCATTGTTTCACAAACTGTATGAAACAGTATATATCATGTGACAAGCATTGTTTCACAAACTGTATGAATTAGTACATATCAAGTGTCAAGTATTGTTTCACAAACTGTATGAATTAGTATATATCATGTGACAAGCATTGTTTCACAAACTGTATGAAACAGTATATATCATGTGTCAAGCATTGTTTCACAAACTGTATGAAACAGTATATATCATGTGACAAGCATTGTTTCACAAACTGTATGAAACAGTATATATCATGTGACAAGCATTGTTTCACAAACTGTATGAAACAGTATATATCATGTTTCAAGTATTGTTTCACAAACTGTATGAAACAGTATATATCATGTGACAAGCATTGTTACCCAAACTGTATGAATTAGTACATATCATGTATCAAGTATTGTTTTCAAAACTGTATGAATTAGTATTTATCATGTGTCAAGTATTGTTTCAAGAACTGTATGAAACAGTATATATCATGTGAAAAGCATTGTTTCACAAACTGTATGAAACAGTATATATCATGTGACAAGCATTGTTTCACAAACTGTATGAAACAGTATATATCATGTGACAAGCATGTTTTCAGAAACTGTATGAAACAGTATATATCATGTGACAAGCATTGTTTCAAAAACTGTATGAAACAGTATATATCATGTGACAAGCATTGTTTCACAAACTGTATGAATTAGTATATATCATGTGTCAAGCATTGTTTCACAAACTGTATGAATTAGTACATATCATGTGTCAAGTATTGTTTCACAAACTGTATGAAACAGTATATATTATGTGACAAGCATTGTTTCACAAACTGTATGAATTAGTATATATCATGTGACAAGCATTGTTTCACAAACAGTATGAAACAGTATATATATGTGACAAGCATTGTTTCACAAACTGTATGAAACAGTATATATCATGTGTCAATTATTGTTTCACAAACTGTATGAAACAGTATATATCATGTGACAAGCATTGTTTCACAAACTGTATGAATTAGTATATATCATGTGACAAGCATTGTTTCACAAACTGTATGAAACCGTATATATCATGTGACAAGCATTGTTTCAAAAACTGTATGAAACAGTATATATCATGTGACGAGTATTGTTTCACAAACTGTATGAAACAGTATATATCATGTGAGAAGCATTGTTTCACAAACTGTATCAAACAGTATATATCATGTGTCAAGTATTGTTTCACAAACTGTATGAAACAGTATATATTATGTGACAATTATTGTTTCACAAACTGTATGAATTAGTATATAACATGTGACAAGCAATTTTTCACAAACTGTATGAAACAGTATATATCATGTGACAAGCATTGTTTCAAAACTGTATGAATTAGTATATATCATGTGTCAAGTATTGTTTCACAAACTGTATGAATTAGTATATATCATGTGTCAAGTATTGTTTCACAAACTGTATGAATTAGTACATATCATTGTCAAGTATTATTTCACAAACTTATGAACTACTAAATATCATGTGTCAAGTATTGTTTCACAAACTGTATGAATTAGTACATATCATTGTCAAGTATTATTTCACAAAGTTATGAACGACTACATATCATGTGTCAAGTATTGTTTCACAAACTGTATGAATTAGTACATATCATGTGTCAAGTATTGTTTCACAAACTGCATGAATTAGTACATATCACATGTCATTATTATTTCACACAGTGTATAAATTAGTACATATCACATGTCAGTATTATTTCACACAGTGTATAAATTAGTACATATCACATGGCAGTATTATTTCACACAGTGTATGAATTAGTACATATCACATGTCAGTATTATTTCACACAGTGTATAAATTAGTTTATATCACTAGGCAGTATTATTTCACACAGTGTATGAATTAGTACATATCACATATCAGTATTATTTCACACAGTGTATGAATCAGTACATATCACTAGGCGGTATTATTTCACACAGTGTATGAATTAGTACATATCACTACGCGGTATTATTTCACACAGTGTATGAATTAGTACATATCACATGTCAGTATTATTTCACACAGTGTATGAATTAGTACATATCACATGTCAGTATTATTTCACACAGTGTATGAATTAGAACGTATCACATGTCAGTATTATTTCATACAGTGTATGAATTAGTACATATCACATGTCAGTATTATTTCACACAGTGTATGAATTAGTACATATCACATGTCAGTATTATTTCACACTGTATGAATTAGTACATATCATATGTCAGTATTATATCACACAGTGTATGAATTAGTACATATCACATGTCAATATTATTTCACACAGTGTATGAATTAGTACATATCACATGTCAGTATTATTTCACAGTGTATGAATTAGTGCATATCACAAGTCAGTATTATTTCACACTGTGTATGAATTAGTACATATCACATGTCAGTATTATATCACACAGTGTATGAATTAGTACATATCAATTGGCAGTATTATTTCACACAGTGTATGAATTAGTACATATCACTAGGCGGTATTATTTCACACACTGTATGAATTAGTACATATCACAAGGCAGTATTATTTCACACAGTGTGTGAATTAGCACATATAACATGTCAGATTATTTTACACAGTGTCAGAATTAGCACATATCACATGTAGGTATTACTTCACACAGTGAATGAATTAGCACACATCACATGTCAGTATTATTTACATAGTGTATGAATTAGCACATATCACATGTCGGTATTATTTCACACAGTGTATGAATTAGCACACATCACATGTCAGTATTATTTCACACAGTGTATGAATTAGTACATATCACATGGCAGTATTATTTCACACAGTGTATGAATTAGTACATATCACATGTCAGTATTTTTTCACACAGTGTATGAATTATAACATATCACTAGGCGGTATTATTTCACACAGTGTATGAATTAGTACATATCACTAGGCGGTATTATTTCACACAGTGTATGAATTAGTACATATCACATGTCAGTATTTCACACAGTGTATGAATTAGTACATATCACATGTCAGTATTATTTCACACAGTGTATGAATTAGTACATATCACAGGTCAGTATTATTTCACACAGTGTATGAATTAGTACATATCACATGTCAGTATTATTTCACACAGTGTATGAATTAGTACATATCACATGTCAGTATTATTTCAATCAGTGTATGAATTAGTACATGTCACATGTCAGTATTATTTCACACAGTGTATGAATTAGTACATATCACATGTCAGTATTATTTCATACAGTGTATGAATTAGTACATATCACATGTCAGTATTATTTCATACAGTGTATGAATTAGTACATATCACATGTCAGTATTATTTCATACAGTGTATGAATTAGTACATGTCACATGTCAGTATTATTTCATGCAGTGTATGAATTAGTACATATCACATGTCAGTATTATTTCATACAGTGTATGAATTAGTACATATCACATGTCAGTATTATTTCATACAGTGTATGAATTAGTACATATCACATGTCAGTATTATTTCATACAGTGTATGAATTAGTACATATCACATGTCAGTATTATTTCATACAGTGTATGAATTAGTACATATCACATGTCAGTATTATTTCACACAGTGTATGAATTAGTACATATCACATGTCAGTATTATTTCACACAGTGTATGAATTAGTACATATCACTAGGCGGTATTATTTCACACAGTGTATGAATTATAACATATCACTAGGCGGTATTATTTCACACAGTGTATGAATTAGTACATATCACATGTCAGTATTATTTCACACAGTGTATGAATTATAACATATCACTAGGCGGTATTATTTCACACAGTGTATGAATTAGTACATATCACATGTCAGTATTATTTCACACAGTGTATGAATTATAACATATCACTAGGCGGTATTATTTCACACAGTGTATGAATTAGTACATATCACTAGGCGGTATTATTTCACAGAGTGTATGAATAAGTACGTATAACAGGTCAGTATTATTTCACACAGTGTATGAATTAGTACATATCACATGTCAGTATTATTTCATACAGTGTATGAATTAGTAAATGTCACATGTCAGTATTATTTCACACAGTGTATGAATTAGTACATATCACATGTCAGTATTATTTCACACAGTGTATGAATTAGTACATATCACATGTCAGTATTATTTAACACAGTGTATGAATTAGTACATATCACATGTCAGTATTATTTCACACAGTGTATGAATTAGTATATATAACACGTCAAGTATTATTTCACAAACTGTATCAAATAGTGCATATCACATGTCAGTATTATTTCACACAGTGTATGAATTAGTACATATCACATGTCAGTATTATTTCATACAGTGTATGAATTAGTACATGTCACATGTCTGTATTATTTCATACAGTGTATGAATTAGTACATGTCACATGTCAGTATTATTTCATACAGTGTATGAATTAGTACATATCACATGTCAGTATTATTTCATACAGTGTATGAATTAGTACATGTCACATGTCGGTATTATTTCATACAGTGTATGAATTAGTACATGTCACATGTCAGTATTATTTCATACAGTGTATGAATTAGTACATATCACATGTCAGTATTATTTCATACAGTGTATGAATTAGTACATGTCACATGTCAGTATTATTTCATACAGTGTATGAATTAGTACATGTCAATGTCAGTATTATTTCACACAGTGTATGAATTAGTACATATCACATGTCAGTATTATTTAACACAGTGCATGAATTAGTACATATCACATGTCAGTATTATTTCACACAGTGTATGAATTAGTATATATAACATGTCAAGTATTATTTCACAAACTGTATCAAATAGTGCATATCACATGTCAGTATTATTTCACACAGTGTATGAATTAGTACATATCACATGTCAGTATTATTTCATACAGTGTATGAATTAGTACATATCACATGTCAGTATCATTTCACACAGTGTATGAATTAGTACATATCACTAGGCGGTATTATAACACACAGTGTATGAATTAGTACATATCACATGTCAGTATTATTTCACAGTGTATGAATTAGTACATATCACTAGGCGGTATTATTTCACACAGTGTATGAATAAGTACATATCACTAGGCGGTATTATTTCACACAGTCTATGAATTAGTACATATCACTAGGCGGTATTATTTCACACAGTGTGTGAATTAGTAACTATCACTAGGCAGTATTATTTCACACAGTGTATGAATTAGTACATATCACATGTCAGTATTATTTCACACAGGGTATGAATTAGTACATATCACATGTCAGTATTATTTCACACAGTGTATGAATTAGTACATATCACATGTCAGTATTATTTCACACAGTCTATGAATTAGTACATATCACATGTCAGTATTATTTCACACAGTGTATGAATTAGTACATATCACATGTCAGTATTATTTCACACAGTGTATGAATTAGTACATATCACATGTCAGTATTATTTCACACAGTGTATGAATTAGTACATATCACATGTCAGTATTATTTCACACAGTGTATGAATTAGTACATATCACATGTCAGTATTATTTCACACAGTGTATGAATTAGTACATATCACTAGGCGGTATTATTTCACACAGTATATGAATTAGTACATATCACTAGGCGGTATTATTTCACACAGTGTATGAATTAGTACATATCACATGTCAGTATTATTTCACACAGTGTATGAATTAGTACATATCACATGTCAGTATTATCTCACACAATGTATGAATTAATACATATAACATGTCAGTATTATTTCACACAGTGTATGAATTAGTACATATCACATGTCAGTATTATTTCACACAGTGTGTGAATTAGTACATATCACTAGGCAGGATTATTTCACACAGTGTATGAATTAGTACATATCACATGTCAGTATTATTTCATACAGTGTATGAATTAGTACATATCACATGTCAGTATTATTTCACACAGTGCATGAATTAGTACATATCACATGTCAGTATTATTTCACACAGTCTATGAATTAGTACATATCACATGTCAGTATTATTTCACACAGTGTATGAATTAGTACATATCACATGTCAGTATTATTTCACACAGTGTATGAATTAGTACATATCACATGTCAGTATTATTTCACACAGTGTATGAATTAGTACATATCACATGTCAGTATTATTTCACACAGTGTATGAATTATTACATATCACATGTCAGTATTATATCACAGTGTATGAATTAGTACATATCACATGTCAGTATTATTTCACAGTGTATGAATTAGTACATATCACATGTCAGTATTATTTCACACAGTGTATGAATTAGTACATATCACTAGGCAGTATTATTTCACACAGTGTATGAATTAGCACATATAACATGCCAGTATTATTTCACACAGTGTATAATTAGTACATATAACATGTCAGTATTATTTCACACAGTGTATGAATTAGTACATATAACATGTCAGTATTATTTCACACAGTGTATGAATTAGTACATATCACTAGGCAGTATTATTTCACACAGTGTATGAATTAGTACATATCACATGTCAGTATTTCACACAGTGTATGAATTAGTACATATCACATGTCAGTATTATTTCACACAGTGTATGAATTAGTACATATCACTAGGCAGTATTATTTCAGACAGTGTATGAATTAGTACATATCACTAGGCGGTATTATTTCACACAGTGTATGCATTAGCACATATCACATGTCAGTATTATTTCACACAGTGTATGAATTAGTACATATCACTAGGCAGTATTATTTCACACAGTGTATGCATTAGCACATATCACATGTCAGTATTATTTCACACAGTGTATGAATTAGTACATATCACTAGGCGGTATTATTTCACACACTGTATGCATTAGCACATATCACATGTCAGTATTATTTCACACAGTGTATGAATTAGTACATATCACTAGGCAGTATTAGTTCACACAGTGTATGAATTAGTACATATCACTAGGCAGTATTATTTCACACAGTGTATGAATTAGCACATATCACATGTCAGTATTATTTCACACAGTGTATGAATTAGCACATATCACATGTCAGTATTATTTCACACAGTGTATGAATTAGTACATATCACTAGGCAGTATTATTTCACACAGTGTATGAATTAGTACATATCACTAGGCAGTATTATTTCACACAGTGTATGAATTAGTACATATCACATGTCAGTATTATTTCACACAGTGTATGAATTAGTACATATCACTAGGCAGTATTATTTCACACAGTATATGAATTAGCACATATCACATGTCAGTATTATTTCACACACTGTATGCATTAGCACATATCACATGTCAGTATTATTTCACACAGTGTATGAATTAGTACATATCACTAGGCAGTATTATTTCACACAGTGTATGAATTAGTACATATCACATGTCAGTATTATTTCACACAGTATATGAATTAGTACATATCACTAGGCAGTATTATTTCACACAGTGTATGAATTAGTACATATCACATGTCAGTATTATTTCACACAGTGTATGAATTAGTACATATCACTAGGCAGTATTATTTCACACAGTGTGTGAATTAGTACATATCACTAGGCAGTATTATTTCACAAAGTGTATGAATTAGTACATATCACTAGGCAGTATTATTTCACACAGTGTATGAATTAGTACATATCACTAGGCAGTATTATTTCACACAGTGTATGAATTAGTACATATCACTAGGCAGTATTATTTCACACAGTGTGTGAATTAGTACATATCCCTAGGCAGTATTATTTCACACAGTGTGTGAATTAGTACATATCACTAGGCAGTATTATTTCACACAGTGTGTGAATTAGTACATATCCCTAGGCAGTATTATTTCACACAGTGTATGAATTAGTACATATCACTAGGTGGTATTATTTCACACAGTGTATCAATTAGTACATTTCACATGTCAGTATTATTTACATAGTGTATGAATTAGCACACATCACAAGTCAGTATTATTTAATCCAGTGTATGAATTAGCACATATCATGTGTCAAGTATTGTTTCACAAACTGTATGAATTAGTATATATCATGTGTCAAGTATTGTTTCACAAATTGTATGAATTTGTATATATCATGTGTGAAGTATTGTTTCACAAACTGTATGAATTAGTATATATATCATGTGTCAAGTATTGTTTCACAAATTGTATGAATTAGTATATATCATGTGTCAAGTATTGTTTCACAAATTGTATGAATTAGTATATATATCATGTGTCAAGTATTGTTTCACAAACTGTATGAATTAGTACATATCGTGTGTCAAGTATTGTTTCACAAACTGTATGAATTAGTATATATATCATGTGTCAAGTATTGTTTCACAAACTGTATGAATTAGTATATATATCATGTGTCAAGTATTGTTTCACAAACTGTATGAATTAGTATATATATCATGTGTCAAGTATTGTTTCACAAACTGTATGAATTAGTATATATCATGTGTCAAGTATTGTTTCACAAACTGTATGAATTAGTATATATATCATGTGTCAAGTATTGTTTCACAAACTGTATGAATTAGTACATATCGTGTGTCAAGTATTGTTTCACAAACTGTATGAATTAGTATATATCATGTGTCAAGTATTGTTTCACAAACTGTATGTATTAGTACATATCATGTGTCAAGTATTGTTTCACAAACTGAATGAATTAGTATATATCATGTGTCAATTATTGTTTCACATATTGTAGGAATTAGTACATATCAGGTGTCAATTATTGTTTCACATATTGTAAATATTAGTACAAATAAGGTGTCAATAATTGTTGCACATATTGTAATAATTAGTACATATCAGGTGTCAATTTTTGTTTAACATATTGTAGGAATTAGTACATATCAGGTGTCAATTATTGTTTCACATATTGTAGGAATTAGTACATATCAGGTGTCAATTATTGTTTAACATATTGTAGGAATTAGTACATATCAGGTGTCAATTATTGTTTCACATATTGTAATAATTACTACATATCAGGTGTCAATTATTGTTTCACATATTGTAGGAATTAGTACATATCATGTGTCAATTATTGTTTCATATATTGTAAATATTAGTACATATAAGGTGTCAATAATTGTTGCACATATTGTAATAATTAGTACATATCAGGTGTTAATTTTTGTTTCACATATTGTAGGAATTAGTACCTAATGGGTGTCAAAAATTGTATCACATATTGTAGGAATTAGTACATATCAGGTGTCAATTATTGTTTCACATATTGTAATAATTAGTACATATCAGGTGTCAATAATTGTTTAACATATTGTAGGAATTAGTACATATCAGGTGTCAATTATTGTTTCACATATTGTAATAATTAGTACATATCAGGTGTCAATTATTGTTTCACATATTGTAGGAATTAGTACATATCACGTGTCAATTACTATTTCACAAATTGTAGGAATTAGTACATATCACGTGTCAATTACTATTTCACATATTGTAGGAATTAGTACATATCAGGTGTCAATTATTATTTCACAAATTGTAGGAATTAGTACATATCAGGTGTCAATTATTATTTCACATATTGTAGGAATTAGTACATATCAGGTGTCAATTACTATTTCACAAATTGTAGGAATTAGTACATATCACGTGTCAATTATTGTTTCACATATTGTAGGAATTAGTACATATCAGGTGTCAATTATTATTTCACAAATTGTAGGAATTAGTACATATCACGTGTCAATTATTATTTCACAAATTGTAGGAATTAGTACATATCACGTGTCAATTATTGTTTCACAAATTGTAGGAATTAGTACATATCACGTGTCAATTATTATTTCACATATTGTAGGAATTAGTACATATCAGGTGTCAATTATTATTTCACAAATTGTAGGAATTAGTACATATCACGTGTCAATTATTGTTTCACATATTGTAGGAATTAGTACATATCAGGTGTCAATTATTATTTCACAAATTGTAGGAATTAGTACATATCACGTGTCAATTATTGTTTCACAAATTGTAGGAATTAGTACATATCACGTGTCAATTATTATTTCACAAATTGTAGGAATTAGTACATATCAGGTGTCAATTATTATTTCACATATTGTAGGAATTAGTACATATCAGGTGTCAATTACTATTTCACAAATTGTAGGAATTAGTACATAACAGGTGTCAATTACTATTTCACATATTGTAGGAATTAGTACATATCAGGTGTCAATTATTGTTTCACATATTGTAGGAATTAGTACATATCAGGTGTCAATTACTATTTCACAAATTGTAGGAATTAGTACATATCACGTGTCAATTACTATTTCACATATTGTAGGAATTAGTACATATCAGGTGTCAATTATTATTTCACATATTGTAGGAATTAGTACATATCAGGTGTCAATTACTATTTCACATATTGTAGGAATTAGTACATATCAGGTGTCAATTACTATTTCACATATTGTAGGAATTAGTACATATCACGTGTCAATTACTATTTCACATATTGTAGGAATTAGTACATATCACGTGTCAATTACTATTTCACATATTGTAGGAATTAGTACATATCACGTGTCAATTACTATTTCACATATTGTAGGAATTAGTATATATCAGGTGTCAATTACTATTTCACATATTGTAGGAATTAGTACATATCAGGTGTCAATTACTATTTCACATATTGTAGGAATTAGTACATATCAGGTGTCAATTATTATTTCACATATTGTAGGAATTAGTACATATCACGTGTCAATTACTATTTCACATATTGTAGGAATTAGTACATATCACGTGTCAATTACTATTTCACATATTGTAGGAATTAGTACATATCACGTGTCAATTACTATTTCACATATTGTAGGAATTAGTACATATCACGTGTCAATTACTATTTCACATATTGTAGGAATTAGTACATATCACGTGTCAATTACTATTTCACATATTGTAGGAATTAGTATATATCAGGTGTCAATTACTATTTCACATATTGTAGGAATTAGTACATATCAGGTGTCAATTACTATTTCACATATTGTAGGAATTAGTACATATCAGGTGTCAATTATTATTTCACATATTGTAGGAATTAGTACATATCAGGTGTCAATTACTATTTCACATATTGTAGGAATTAGTACATATCACGTGTCAATTACTATTTCACATATTGTAGGAATTAGTACATATCACGTGTCAATTACTATTTCACATATTGTAGGAATTAGTACATATCACGTGTCAATTACTATTTCACATATTGTAGGAATTAGTACATATCAGGTGTCAATTATTATTTCACATATTGTAGGAATTAGTACATATCAGGTGTCAATTACTATTTCACAAATTGTAGGAATTAGTACATATCACGTGTCAATTACTATTTCACATATTGTAGGAATTAGTACATATCACGTGTCAATTACTATTTCACATATTGTAGGAATTAGTATATATCAGGTGTCAATTACTATTTCACATATTGTAGGAATTAGTACATATCACGTGTCAATTACTATTTCACATATTGTAGGAATTAGTACATATCACGTGTCAATTACTATTTCACATATTGTAGGAATTAGTACATATCACGTGTCAATTATTATTTCACATATTGTAGGAATTAGTACATATCACGTGTCAATTACTATTTCACAAATTGTAGGAATTAGTACATATCACGTGTCAATTATTATTTCACATATTGTAGGAATTAGTACATATCACGTGTCAATTACTATTTCACAAATTGTAGGAATTAGTACATATCACGTGTCAATTATTATTTCACATATTGTAGGAATTAGTACATATCAGGTGTCAATTACTATTTCACAAATTGTAGGAATTAGTACATATCACGTGTCAATTACTATTTCACATATTGTAGGAATTAGTACATATCACGTGTCAATTACTATTTCACAAATTGTAGGAATTAGTACATATCACGTGTCAATTACTATTTCACAAATTGTAGGAATTAGTACATATCACGTGTCAATTACTATTTCACATATTGTAGGAATTAGTACATATCACGTGTCAATTATTATTTCACATATTGTAGGAATTAGTACATATCAGGTGTCAATTATTATTTCACATATTGTAATAATTAGTACATATCAGGTGTCAATTATTGTTTAACATATTGTAGGAATTAGTACATATCAGGTGTCAATTATTGTTTCACATATTGTAATAATTAGTACATATCAGGTGTCAATTATTGTTTCACATATTGTAGGAATTAGTACATCTCAGGTGTCAATTATTGTTTCACATATTGTAATAATTACTACATATCAGGTGTCAATTATTATTTCACATATTGTAATAATTAGTACATATCAGGTGTCAATTATTGTTTCACATATTGTAGGAATTAGTACATATCAGGTGTCAATTATTGTTTCACATAATGTAGGAATTAGTACATATCATGTGTCAATTATTGTTTCATATATTGTAAATATTAGTACATATCAGATGTCAATTATTGTTTAACATATTGTAGGAATTAGTACATATCAGGTGTCAATTATTGTTTCACATATTGTAATAATTAGTACATATCATGTGTCAATTATTGTTTCATATATTGTAAATATTAGTACATATCAGGTGTCAATTATTGTTTAACATATTGTAGGAATTACGACATATCAGGTGTCAATTATTGTTTAACATATTGTAGGAATTAGTACATATCAGGTGTCAATTATTGTTTAACATATTGTAATAATTAGTACATATCAGGTGTCAATTATTGTTTCACATATTGTAGGAATTACGACATATCAGGTGTCAATTATTGTTTCACATATTGTAGGAATTAGTACATATCAGGTGTCAATTATTGTTTCACATATTGTAGGAATTACGACATATCAGGTGTCAATTATTGTTTCACATATTGTAGGAATTACGAGATATCAGGTGTCAATTATTATTTAACAAATTGTAGGAATTAGTACATTTCAAGTGTCAATTATTATTTCACAAATTGTTGGATTTAGTACAAATCAGGTGTGAATTATTATTTCACAAATTGTTGGATTTAGTACAAACCAGGTGTCAATTATTATTTCACAAATTGTGGATTTAGTACAAATCAGGTGTCAATTATTATTTCACAAATTGTGGATTTAGTACAAATCAGGTGTCAATTATTAATTTACAAATATTTGGATTTAGTACAAATCAGGTGTCAATTATTATTTCACAAATTGTAATAATTAGTATATATCAGATATCAATTACTATTTCACAAATTGTAGGAATTAGTACATATCAGGTGTCAATTATTATTTAAGAAATTGTTGGATTTAGTACAAATCAGGTGTCAATTATTATTTAACCAATTGTAATGATTAGTACATATCACGTGTCAATTATTATTTAACCAATTGTAATAATTAGTACATATCAGATGTCAATGACTATTTCACAAATTGTAGGAATTAGTACATATCACGTGTCAATTATTATTTAACCAATTGTAATAATTAGTAAATATCAGATGTCAATTACTATTTCACAAATTGTAGGAATTAGTACATATCACGTGTCAATTATTATTTAACCAATTGTAATAATTAGTACATATCAGATGTCAATTACTATTTCACAAATTGTAGGAATTAGTACATATCACGTGTCAATTATTATTTAACCAATTGTAATAATTAGTACATATCAGATGTCAATTACTATTTCACAAATTGTAGGAATTAGTACATATCACGTGTCAATTATTATTTAACCAATTGTAATAATTAGTACATATCAGATGTCAATTACTATTTCACAAATTGTAGGAATTAGTACATATCACGTGTCAATTATTATTTAACCAATTGTAATAATTAGTACATATCACGTGTCAATTACTATTTCACAAATTGTAGGAATTAGTACATATCAGGTGTCAATTATTATTTAACAAATTGTTGGATTTAGTACAAATCAGGTGTCAATTATTATTTCACAAATTGTTGGATTTAGTACAAATCAGGTGTCAATTATTATTTCACAAATTGTTGGATTTAGTACAAATCAGGTGTCAATTATTATTTCACAAATTGTTGGATTTAGTACAAATCAGGTGTCAATTATTATTTCACAAATTGTTGGATTTAGTACAAATCAGGTGTCAATTATTATTTCACAAATTGTTGGATTTAGTACAAATCAGGTGTCAATTATTATTTCACAAATTGTTGGATTTAGTACAAATCAGGTGTCAATTATTATTTCACAAATTGTTGGATTTAGTACAAATCAGGTGTCAATTATTATTTCACAAATTGTTGGATTTAGTACAAATCAGGTGTCAATTATTATTTCACAAATTGTTGGATTTAGTACAAATCAGGTGTCAATTATTATTTCACAAATTGTTGGATTTAGTACAAATCAGGTGTCAATTATTATTTTACAAATTGTTGGATTTAGTACAAATCAGGTGTCAATTATTATTTCACAAATTGTTGGATTTAGTACAAATCAGGTGTCAATTATTATTTCACAAATTGTTGGATTTAGTACAAATCAGGTGTCAATTATTATTTCACAAATTGTTGGATTTAGTACAAATCAGGTGTCAATTATTATTTCACAAATTGTTGGATTTAGTACAAATCAGGTGTCAATTATTATTTCACAAATTGTTGGATTTAGTACAAATCAGGTGTCAATTATTATTTCACAAATTGTTGGATTTAGTACAAATCAGGTGTCAATTATTATTTCACAAATTGTTGGATTTAGTACAAATCAGGTGTCAATTATTATTTCACAAATTGTTGGATTTAGTACAAATCAGGTGTCAATTATTATTTCACAAATTGTTGGATTTAGTACAAATCAGGTGTCAATTATTATTTCACAAATTGTTGGATTTAGTACAAATCAGGTGTCAATTATTATTTCACAAATTGTAATAATTAGTATATATCAGATATCAATTACTATTTCACAAATTGTAGGAATTAGTACATATCAGGTGTCAATTATTATTTAAGAAATTGTTGGATTTAGTACAAATCAGGTGTCAATTATTATTTAACCAATTGTAATAATTAGTACATATCACGTGTCAATTATTATTTAACCAATTGTAATAATTAGTACATATCAGATGTCAATGACTATTTCACAAATTGTAGGAATTAGTACATATCACGTGTCAATTATTATTTAACCAATTGTAATAATTAGTAAATATCAGATGTCAATTACTATTTCACAAATTGTAGGAATTAGTACATATCACGTGTCAATTATTATTTAACCAATTGTAATAATTAGTACATATCAGATGTCAATTACTATTTCACAAATTGTAGGAATTAGTACATATCACGTGTCAATTATTATTTAACCAATTGTAATAATTAGTACATATCAGATGTCAATTACTATTTCACAAATTGTAGGAATTAGTACATATCACGTGTCAATTATTATTTAACCAATTGTAATAATTAGTACATATCAGATGTCAATTACTATTTCACAAATTGTAGGAATTAGTACATATCACGTGTCAATTATTATTTAACCAATTGTAATAATTAGTACATATCACGTGTCAATTACTATTTCACAAATTGTAGGAATTAGTACATATCAGGTGTCAATTATTATTTAACAAATTGTTGGATTTAGTACAAATCAGGTGTCAATTATTATTTCACAAATTGTTGGATTTAGTACAAATCAGGTGTCAATTATTATTTCACAAATTGTTGGATTTAGTACAAATCAGGTGTCAATTATTATTTCACAAATTGTTGGATTTAGTACAAATCAGGTGTCAATTATTATTTCACAAATTGTTGGATTTAGTACAAATCAGGTGTCAATTATTATTTCACAAATTGTTGGATTTAGTACAAATCAGGTGTCAATTATTATTTCACAAATTGTTGGATTTAGTACAAATCAGGTGTCAATTATTATTTCACAAATTGTTGGATTTAGTACAAATCAGGTGTCAATTATTATTTCACAAATTGTGGATTTAGTACAAATCAGGTGTCAATTATTATTTTACAAATATTTGGATTTAGTACAAATCAGGTGTCAATTATTATTTCACAAATTGTAGGAATTAGTACATATCAGGTGTCAATTATTATTTCACAAATTGTAGGAATTAGTACATATCAGGTGTCAATTACTATTTCACAAATTGTAGCAATTAGTACATATCAGGTGTCAATTATTATTTAACAAATTGTTAGATTTAGTACAAATCAGGTGTCAATTATTATTTCACAAATTGTTGGATTTAGTACAAATCAGGTGTCAATTATTATTTCACAAATTGTTGGATTTAGTACAAATCAGGTGTCAATTATTATTTCACAAATTGTTGGATTTAGTACAAATCAGGTGTCAATTATTATTTCACAAATTGTTGGATTTAGTACAAATCAGGTGTCAATTATTATTTCACAAATTGTTGGATTTAGTACAAATCAGGTGTCAATTATTATTTCACAAATTGTTGGATTTAGTACAAATCAGGTGTCAATTATTATTTCACAAATTGTTGGATTTAGTACAAATCAGGTGTCAATTATTATTTCACAAATTGTTGGATTTAGTACAAATCAGGTGTCAATTATTATTTCACAAATTGTTGGATTTAGTACAAATCAGGTGTCAATTATTATTTCACAAATTGTTGGATTTAGTACAAATCAGGTGTCAATTATTATTTCACAAATTGTTGGATTTAGTACAAATCAGGTGTCAATTATTATTTCACAAATTGTGGATTTAGTACAAATCAGGTGTCAATTATTATTTTACAAATATTTGGATTTAGTACAAATCAGGTGTCAATTATTATTTCACAAATTGTAGGAATTAGTACATATCAGGTGTCAATTATTATTTCACAAATTGTAGGAATTAGTACATATCAGGTGTCAATTACTATTTCACAAATTGTAGCAATTAGTACATATCAGGTGTCAATTATTATTTAACAAATTGTTGGATTTAGTACAAATCAGGTGTCAATTATTATTTCACAAATTGTTGGATTTAGTACAAATCAGGTGTCAATTATTATTTCACAAATTGTAGGAATTAGTGCATATCAGGTGTCAATTATTATTTCACAAATTGTAGGAATTAGTACATATCAAGTGTCAATTATTATTGCACAAAATGTAGGATTTAGTTCATAGTATGTGTCATGCAGCTTGTGTTGCCATATCAATACACTCACATACCTAGATTTCAAACTGTGTGTTATAAACTGTAGCGTATGCAATGGTGAAGCTTCTTGGTAAACCAACACTTCTTTCTTAGCGAGAACTATTTGAAATACCCTTATATACATCAGCTGTGTAAGTTATAATGTTGAAAATGTGTCATCATGCAGCAATGCAAAGTTATGCAACACACAGGCTGCCACTACAACCCTACTAGCGAGTTCTGTACGAGACACATCAATGAAACTGAGACGCTGGAACCTTTCTTTGAGTTTTGCAAACACTTGTTGTACGACAGCACAAATTTCTTGGTGCAGTTCGTTGTATTTCTGCTCTTGTGGTGTGAGATCATCCCCTGCATAGGGTGTCAGTAACGTGGACAGTTGAGGGTATTCTGTAGCCCCAAGTATGTGTTTGTTGGGTTCTATCAGAGGGTCTGCACGACTTGTTAGTTTGGAGTAGAGGGGGCTGCCAACAAGAACCTTAGACTTAGAGGTTTGGCCTGGGAAACCTGCACAAACATCTCGAAACCTCATCTTATGATCCACCACAGTCTGAAGTACAACCGTGTACTGTCCTGCCTCTGCATTGAAGAATCTAGAGGCCTCCTCCTTGGATTCCGGTTCACGTATCTCGACATGACATGCATCTATCACGCCTATTACACCTGGGAATCCATAAGTGCTCTCAAATGAGGCAGATATATCACTGCACTCGTCAGGATCAGGCCAGCAGACGTACTTGCCTGCCAGCTTCGTCAGCTCATTACAAATCTGATGAAAGATTCGGTACACGGTTCCCTTGCTAAGCTCAAACATCTTCGCTGCAGCCATGTACGATTGTTTGTTTCCCATCAGCCATGTCGTTAATAAAACCTTCTTCTCAACTGGAATCAATGGATGAACTGTTTCTGGAGATGCGGCAAGCTTCTGGACCAGCACACCGACCAAGCTCTGGAATAAAACATACACACATCAACACTGAGGCTCCATTGTGAGGGAGAAGTTACCATCATCTCACTAACAAGATAATATTTAACATAACAAGCATTTATTAATTACAAGGTAACTTCTACCTAACTATAGTTCTGGAACAAAACATCATCACTGTTAGAGGTGCCATTGTGAGGGAGAAGTTACCATCATCTCACTAACAAGATGACATTTAACATAACAAGCATTTATTAATTACAAGGTAACTTCTACCTAACTATAATTCTGGAACAAAACATCATCACTGTTAGAGGTGCCATTGTGAGGGAGAAGTTACCATCATCTCACTAACAAGATGACATTTAACATAACAAGCATTTATTAATTACAAGGTAACTTCTACCTAACTATAGTTCTGGAACAAAACATCATCACTGTTAGAGGTGCCATTGTGAGGGAGAAGTTACCATCATCTCACTAACAAGATAACATTTAACATAAGAAGCATTTATTAATTACAAGGTAACATCTACCTAACTATAGTTCTGGAACAAAACATCATCACTGTTTGTAGTGCCATTGTCAGAGAGAAGTTACCATCATCTCACTAACAAGATGACAATATGTAACATAACAAGCATTTATTAATTACAAGGTAACTTCTACCTAACTATAGTTCTGGAACAAAACATCATCACTGTTTGAGGTGCCATTGTGAGGGAGAAGTTACCATCATCTCACTAACAAAATAACATTTAACATAACAAGTATTTATTAATTACAAGGTAACTTCTACCTAACTATAGTTCTGGAACAAAACATCATCACTGTTTGAGGTGCCATTGTGAGGGAGAAGTTACCATCATCTCACTAACAAAATAACATTTAACATAACAAGTATTTATTAATTACAAGGTAACTTCTACCTAACTATAGTTCTGGAACAAAACATCATCACTGTTTGAGGTGCCATTGTGAGGGAGAAGTTACCATCATCTCACTAACTAGATGACAATATGTAACATAACAGGTATTTATTAATTACAAGGTAACTTCTACCTAACTATAGTTCTGGAACAAAACATCATCACTGTTTGAGGTGCCATTGTGAGGGAGAAGTTACCATCATCTCACTAACTAGATGACAATATGTAACATAACAAGCATTTATTAATTACAAGGTAACTTCTACCTAACTATAGTTCTGGAACAAAACATCATCACTGTTTGAGGTGCCATTGTGAGGGAGAAGTTACCATCATCTCACTAACTAGATGACAATATGTAACATAACAAGCATTTATTAATTACAAGGTAACTTCTACCTAACTATAGTTCTGGAACAAAACATCATCACTGTTTGAGGTGCCATTGTGAGGGAGAAGTTACCATCATCTCACTAACTAGATGACAATATGTAACATAACAGGTATTTATTAATTACAAGGTAACTTCTACCTAACTATAGTTCTGGAACAAAACATCATCACTGTTTGTAGTGCCATTGTGAGGGAGAAGTTACCATCATCTCACTAACAAGATGACAATATGTAACATAACAAGCATTTATTAATTACAAGGTAATTTCTACCTAACTGTAGTTCTGGAACAAAACATCTACACTGTTTGTAGTGCCATTGTGAGGGAGAAGTTACCATCATCTCACTAACAAGATGACAATATGTAACATAACAAGCATTTATTAATTACAAGGTAATTTCTACCTAACTGTAGTTCTGGAACAAAACATCTACACTGTTTGTAGTGTCATTGTGAGGGAGAAGTTACCATCATCTCACTAATAAGATGACAATATGTAACATAACAAGTATTTATTAATTACAAGGTAATTTCATCCCTAACTGTAGTTCTGGAACAAAACATTAACACTGTTTGAGGCTCCATTGTGAGGGAGAAGTTACCATCATCTCACTAACTAGATGACAATATGTAACATAACAAGCATTTATTTATTACAAGGTAATTTCTCCCTAACTATAGTTCTGGAACAAAAAATCAACACTGTTTGTAGTGCCATTGTGAGGGAGAAGTTACCATCATCTCGGTAACTAAATGATATGTGAATCAAAAACCACTTATTAATCATAAGGTAATTTCCCCTGACTAATGCTATACCAGTGAACATATACCATTGTGGCAATCGCTTATTCTTCACTACATGCAGAAAAGTATATATCTACACTAACACCACAATGTGTATCTAACATAATCTAAAAAACGACTCAAGTTTTCTAATTCTTTTACCATTAAAAATAAAGTATCTTTCTAAATAACATCAGCTATATAAGATCTTTTAATTTCATTAATTAAATTATTAAATTAGTTGTACTCCACAAGGAATATGTGTACAAAAAACAACAGTTATTTGTTGTACTCCACAAAGAATATTTTTAGAAACAAACAACAGTTACAGCTGTACTACAAAAAGAATATAAGTAGAAACAAACCACAGTTATTTATACTCCACAAGGAATGTAAGTAGAAACAAACAACAGTTATTTGTACTCCACAAAGAATATAAGTAGAAACAAACAACAGTTAGTTTTACTCCACAAAGAATATAAGCAGAAACAAACAACAGTTAGTTGCTGTACTCCACAAGTAATGTATGTTGAAATACACAAAAGTTAGTTAATGTACTCCCCAAAGAACATATGTATAAACAACAACAGTTATTGTTGTAATCCACAAAGAATATATGTAGAAAAACAAACAGTTCGTGTTTGTACCCCAAAAAGAATGAAAGTAGAAACAAACAACAGTTCTTTGTACTCAAAAAAGAATATATTTAGAAAAATGACAACGGTTAGTTGTACTCCACAAAGTATATATGTAGAAACAAGCAACAGTTATTAGCTTTACTACACAAAGAATATATGTAGAAACAAATAAGCTGGTTGCTGTAATCCACATAGAATACATGTAGAAACAAGCAACAGTTAGTTGTACTCCAAAAATATATATGTAGAAACAAACAACAGTTAGTTGTACTCCAAAAATATATATGTAGAAACAAACAACATTTAGTTGTTGCACCCCACAAAGAATATATGTGGAAAATAACAACAGTTAAACTCCACAAAGAATATGTGTAGAAGCAAACAAGTTATTTGTTGTATTCCACAAAGAATATATGTAGAAACAAACAAAGGTTTTAACTGTACTACAAAAAGAATATTAGTAGAAACTAACAACACTTATTTATAGTCCACAAAGATTATATGTAGAAACAAACAACAATTAGTTGTATTCGACCATGAATATATACAGAAACAAACAACAGTTATTTGCTGTACTCCACAAAGAATATATGTAGAAACATACAACAGTTAGTTGCTGTACTCCACAAAGAATATATGTAGAAACAAACAACACTTAGTTGCTGTACTCCACAAAGATGGTATGTAGAAACAAAAAACAGTTAGTTGTTGCACCCCACAAAGAATAAATGTAAAAACAAACAACAGTTAGTGTTTGTACCCCACAAAGTATATAAGTAGAAACAAACAACAGTAAGTTGTACTCAAAAAAGAATATATTGAGAAAAATAACAACGGGTAGTTGCACTCCACAAAGAATATATGTAGAAACAAACAAAAGTTAGATGTTTTCGAAAAAGAATATATTTAGAAGAAAAACAACGGTTAGTTGTACTCCACAAAGAATATATGCAAAAACAAATAACAGTTAGTTGCTGTAATCCACAAAGAATATATGTAGGAACAAACAACAGTTTTTCACTATACTCAACATAGAATACATGTAGAAACAAGCAACAGTTTGTTGTACTCCATAAAGAATATATGTAGAAACAAGCAACAGTTGCTTGTAATCCAACAAAGAATATAAGTAGAAACAAACAACAGTTAGTTGCACTCCACTAAGAATATATGTAGAAAAAAACAGTTAGTTGTACTCCACACACAAAATAAGTAGAAACAAACGCCAGTTAGCTGTACTCTGCAAACAATATATGTAGAAACAAACAACAGTTAGTTGTACTCCACAATGAATATATGTAGAAACAAACAACAGTTATTGCTGACTTCGCAAAGAATATATGTAGAAAAAAATATCAGGTAGCTGTTGTACTCCACAAACAATATATGCAGAAATGAACAACACGTAGTTGTACTCCACAAAGAATATAAGTAGAAACCAACAAAATTTAGTTGCTGTACTGTTCAAAGAATATAAGTCGAAAAAAACAATAGTTAGTAGCTGTACTCCACAAAGAATGTATATAGAAACAACCAACAGTTAGTTGCTGTACTCCACATAGAATACATGTTGAAACAAACAACAGTTAGTTGTATGACAAAGAATGTATGTAGAAGCAAACAACAGTTACTTGCACACCACAAAGAACATAAGTTGAAACAAACAATAATTAGTTGTACTCCACAAAGAATAGAGGTAGAAACAAACAACAGTTAGTTGCATTCCACTAAGAATATATGCAGAAAAAAACAACAGTTAGTTGCTGTACACTACAAAAAATATACGTAGAAATAAAAAACAGTTAGTTGTACTCCACAAAGAATATTTGAAGAAACAAACAACAGTTAGCTGCACACCACAAACAATATAAGTAGAAACAAAAAACAGTTAGTTGTACTCCACAAAGAATATATGTAGATACAAACTACAGTTAGTTGAACTCCACAATGAATATATGTAGAAACAAACAACGCTTAGTTGCTGTACTCCAAAGGAAAATATTTAGAAACAAACAACAGTTACTTGTACACCACAAAAATTATATGTAGACCAAACAACAGTTAGAGCTGTACTGCAAAAAGAATATAAGTAGAAACAAACAACAGTTATTTGTACTCCACAAAAATTATACATAGAAACAAACACTTAGTTGTACTCCGCAAAGAATATAAGTAGAAACAAACAACAGTTACTTGTACACCACAAAGAATATAAGTAGAAACAAACAACAGTTAGTTGCACTCCACAAACAATATATGTAGAAAAAACAGTTAGTCGCACACTAACAACAATATAAGTAGAAACAAACTGTTAGTTGTACTCCACAAAGAATATATTAGAAACAAACAACAGTTAGTTGCAGTACTCCACAAAGAATGTATGTAGAAACAAACAACAGTTACTTAATGTGCTACCCAAAGAATATATGTAGAAACCAACAACAGTTATTTGTTGTACTCCAAAAAGAATATAAGTAGAAAAAAACAAAAGTTATTTGTACTCCACAAAGAATATATGTAGAAACAAACAACAGTTAGAGTTTGTACCCCACAAAGAATATACGTAGAAAAAAAACAGTTGCTGTACTCCACTAAGAATATATGTAGAAACAAACAACAGTTAGTTTCTGTACTCCACAAAGATTATATGTAGAAACAAACAACAGTTAGTTGCTGTACTCCACAAAGAATATATGTATAAACAATCAACAGTTAGTTGCTGACTCCACAAAGATTATAAGTAGAAAAAAAAAACAGTTGCTGTACTCCACAAAGCATATATGTAGAAACAAACAACAGTTAGTTGCTGTACTCCACAAACAATCTATGTAAAAACAAACAACAGTTATTTGTTGTACTCCACTAAGAATATATGTAGAAACAAAAAACAGTTATTTGTTGTATTCCACAAAGATCATATGTAGAAACAAACAACAGTTAGTTGCTGTACTCCACAAACATTATATGTAGAAACAAACAACAGTTATTTGCTGTACTCCACAAAGAATATATGTAGAAACAAACAACACTTATTTGTACTCCACAAAGAATATATGTAGAAATCAACAATAGTTATTTGTTGTACTCCACAAAGAATATATCTAGAAACAAATAACATTTGTTTGTACTCCACAAAGAATATATGTAGCAACAAACAACAGTTATTTGTTGTACTCCAGTAAGAATATATGTAGAAACAAACAACAGTTATTTGTGCTCCAAAAAGAATATATGTAGAAACAAACAACAGTTAGTTGTTGTACTCCACAAAGAATATATCTGGAAACAAACAACAGTTAGTTGCTGTACTCCACGGAGATTACATGTAGAAATAAACGCCAGTTAGTTACTGTATTCCACAGAGATAACATATAGAAAGAAAAAATAGTTAGTTGCTGTACTCCACAGAGATTACATGTAGAAACAAACAAGTTAGTTGCTGTACTCCACAGATTTTACATGTAGAAATAAACGCCAGTTAGTTGCTGTACTCCACGGAGATTACATGTAGAAATAAACGCCAGTTAGTTGTTGTACTCCACATAGATTATATGTAGAAATAAACGCCAGGTAGTTGCTGTACTCCAGTGAGATTACATGTAGAAATAAACGCCAGTTAGTTGCTGTATGCCACAGAGATTACATGTAAAAATAAACGCCAGTTAGTTGCTGTACTCCACTGAGATTACAAGTAGAAATAAACGCCAGTTAGTTGCTGTACTCCACAGAGATTACATGTAGAAATAAACGCCAGTTAGTTGCTGTAATCCACAGAGATTACATGTAGAAATAAATGGCACTTAGTTGCTGTACTCCACAAAGATTACATGTACAAATAAACGCCAGTTAGTTGCTGTACTCCACAAAGATTACATGTACAAATAAACGCCAGTTAGTTGATGTATTCCACAAAGATTACATGTACAAATAAACGCCAGTTAGTTGCTGTACTCCACAAAGATTACATGTACAAATAAACGCCAGTTAGTTGCTGTACTCCACAAAGATTACATGTAGAAATAAACGCCAGTTAGTTGCTGTAATCCACAGAGATTACGTGTAGAAATAAACGCCAGTTAGTTGCTGTACTCCAGAGAGATTACATGTAGAAACAAACCACAGTTAGTTGCTGTACTCCACTGAGATTACAAGTAGAAATAAACGCCAGTTAGTTGCTGTACTCCACTGAGATTACAAGTAGAAATAAACGCCAGTTAGTTGCTGTACTCCACAGAGATTACATGTAGAAATAAACGCCAGTTAGTTGCTGTAATCCACAGAGATTACATGTAGAAATAAATGGCACTTAGTTGCTGTACTCCACTGAGATTACAAGTAGAAATAAACGCCAGTTAGTTGCTGTACTCCACTGAGATTACAAGTAGAAATAAACGCCAGTTAGTTGCTGTACTCCACAGAGATTACATGTAGAAATAAACGCCAGTTAGTTGCTGTAATCCACAGAGATTACATGTAGAAATAAATGGCACTTAGTTGCTGTACTCCACAAAGATTACATGTACAAATAAACGCCAGTTAGTTGCTGTACTCCACAAAGATTACATGTAGAAATAAACCACAGTTAGTTGCTGTACTCCAAAAGATTACATGTAGAAATAAACCACAGTTAGTTGCTGTAATCCACAGAGATTACGTGTAGAAATAAACGCCAGTTAGTTGCTGTAATCCACAGAGATTATGTGTAGAAATAAACGCCAGTTAGTTGCTGTACTCCACAGAGATTACGTGTAGAAATAAACGCCAGTTAGTTGCTGTAATCCACAGAGATTACGTGTAGAAATAAACGCCAGTTAGTTGCTGTAATCCACAGAGATTACGTGTAGAAATAAACGCCAGTTAGTTGCTGTACTCCAAAAGATTACATGTAGAAACAAACCACAGTTAGTTGCTGTACTCCAGAGAGATTACATGTAGAAATAAACGCCAGTTAGTTGCTGTACTCCACAGGGATTACATGCAGAAATAAACGGCAGTTAGTGCTGTAATCCACAGAGATTACATGTAGAAACGAACAACAGTTAGTTACTGTACTAACAGAGATTACATGTAGAAACTAACAACAGTAAGTTGCAGTACTCCACAGAGATTACATGTAGAAATAAACGCCAGTTAGTTGCTGTACTCCACAGAGATTACATGTAGAAACAAACAACAGTTAGTTGCTGTACTCCACAAAGTATATATGTAGAAACAAACAACAGTTATTTATACTCCACAAAGAATATATGTAGAAAAAACAACAGTTAGTTTTTGTAACCCACAAACAATATATCTAGAAACAAACAACAGATAGTGTTTGTACCCCACAAAGAATATATCTAGAAACAAACAAGTTATTTGTTGTACTCCACAAAGATTATATCTAGAAACAAACAACAGTTAGTTTCTGTACTCCATAAAGATTATATGTAGAAACATACAACAGTTAGTTGCTGTACTCCACAAAGAATATATGTATAAAGAAACAACAGTTAGTTGCTGACTCCAAAAAGATTATAAGTGGAAAAAAAACAGTTAGTTGCTGTACTCCACAAAGAATATAAGTAGAAACAAACAAGTTAGTTGCTGTACTCCACAAACAATATATGTAAAAACAAACAACAGTTATTTGTTGTACTCCACTAAGAATATATGTAGAAACAAACAACAGTTAGTTCCTGTACTCCGGAAAGAATATATGTAGAACCAAAAAACAGTTAGTTGCTGTACTCCACAGAGATTACATGTAGAAATAAACGCCAGTTAGTTACTGTATTCCACAGAGATTACATATAGAAACAAACAACAGTTAGATGCTGTACTCGACAGAGATTACATGCAGAAACAAACAACAGTTAGATGCTGTACTCCACAGAGATTACATGTACAAATAAACGCCAGTTAGTTGCTGTACTCGACAGAGATTACATGCAGAAACAAACAACAGTTAGATGCTGTACTCCACAGAGATTACATGTACAAATAAACGCCAGTTAGTTGCTGTACTCCAGAGAATACATGTAGAAATAAACGCCAGTTAGTTGTTGTACTCCACATAGATTACATGATGAAATAAACGCCAGTTAGTTGTTGTACTCCACGGAGATTACATGTAGAAATAAACGCCGGTTAGTTGCTGTACTCCCAGGGATTACATGTAGAAAAAACGTCAGTTAGTTGCTGTACTCCACAGAGATTACATGTAGAAATAAACGCCAGTTAGTTGTTGTACTCCACTGAGATTACATGTAGAAATAAACGCCAGTTAGTTGCGGTACTCCACAGAGATTACCTGTAGAAATAAAAGCCAGTTAGTTGCTGTACTCCACAGAGATTACATGTAGAAATAAACGCAGTTAGTTGCTGTACTTGACAGAGATTACATGTAGAAACGAACCACAGTTAGTTGCTGTACTCCACAGAGATTACATGTAGAAATAAACGCCAGTTAGTTGATGTACTCGACAGAGATTACATGTAGAAACAAAAAAAAGTTAATTACTGTACTCCACAGAGATCACATGTAGAAACAAGAAACGTTAGTTGCTGTACTCCACAGAGATTACATGTAGAAACAAAAAAAGTTAATTACTGTACTCCACAGAGATCACATGTAGAAACAAGAAACGTTAGTTGCTGTACTCCACAGAGATTACATGTAGAAACAAGAAACGTTAATTACTGTACTCCACAGAGATCACATGTAGAAACAAGAAACGTTAGTTGCTGTACTCCACAGAGATTACATGTAGAAACAGAAGAGAGTTGCTGTACTCCACAGAGATCACATGTAGAAATAAACGCCAGTTAGTTGCTGTACTCGACAGGGATTACATGCAGAAATAATCGGCAGTTAGTGCTATACTCCACAGAGATTACATGTAGAAACAAACAAGTTAGTTGCTGTACTCCACAGAGATTACCTGTAGAAACAAACAAGTTAGTTGCTGTACTCCACAGAGATTACATGTAGAAACAGAAGAGAGTTGCTGTACTCCACAGAGATTACATGTAGAAATAAACAAGTTAGTTGCTGTACTCCACAGGGATTACATGTAGAAACCAACAAGTTAGTTGCTGTACTCCACAGAGATTACATGTAGAAACAGAAGAGAGTTGCTGTACTCCACAGAGATTACATGTAGAAATAAACGCCAGTTAGTTGCTGTACTCCACAGGGATTACATGCAGAAATAATCGGCAGTTAGTGCTGTAATCCACAGAGATTACATGTAGAAATAAACGGCACTTAGTTGCTGTACTCCACAACGATTACATGTACAAATAAACGCCAGTTAGTTGCTGTACTCGACAGAGATTACATGTAGAAACGAACCACAGTTAGTTGCTGTACTCCCCAAGATAACAGTTAATTACTGTACTCCACAGAGATTACATGTAGAAACGAACAAAATTAGTTGCTGTACTCCACATAGAATACATGTTGAAACAAACAACAGTTAGTTGTATGGCAAAGAATATATGTAGAAGCAAACAACAGTTACTTGCACACCACAAAGAACATAAGTTGAAACAAACAATAATTAGTTGTACTCCACAAAGAATAGAGGTAGAAACAAACAACAGTTAATTGCATTCCACTAAGAATATATGCAGAAAAAAACAACAGTTAGTTGCTGTACACTACAAAAAATATACGTAGAAATAAAAAACAGTTAGTTGTACTCCACAAAGAATATCTGAAGAAACAAACAACAGTTAGTTGCACACCACAAACAATATAAGTAGAAACAAAAAACAGTTAGTTGTACTCCACAAAGAATATATGTAGATACAAACTAAAGTTAGTTGAACTCCACAATGAATATATGTAGAAACAAACAACACTTAGTTGCTGTACTCCAAATGAAAATATTTAGAAGCAAACAACAGTTACTTGTACACCACAAAAATTATATGTAGACCAAACAACACTTAGAGCTGTACTGCAAAAAGAAAATAAGTAGAAACAAACAACAGTTATTTGTACTCCACAAAAATTATACATAGAAACAAACACTTAGTTGTACTCCGCAAAGAATATAAGTAGAAACAAACAACAGTTACTTGTACACCACAAAGAATATAAGTAGAAACAAACAACAGTTAGTTGCACTCCACAAACAATATATGTAGAAAAAACAGTTAGTCGCACACTAACAACAATATAAGTAGAAACAAACTGTTAGTTGTACTCCACAAAGAATATATGTAGAAACAAACAACAGTTAGTTGCAGTACTCCACAAAGAATGTATGTAGAAACAAACAACAGTTACTTAATGTGCTACCCAAAGAATATATGTAGAAACCAACAACAGTTATTTGTTGTACTCCAAAAAGAATATAAGTAGAAAAAAACCAAAGTTATTTGTACTCCACAAAGAATATATGTAGAAACAAACAACAGTTAGAGTTTGTACTCCACAAAGATTATATGTAGAAACAAACAACAGTTAGTTGCTGTACTCCACAAAGAATATATGTATAAACAATCAACAGTTAGTTGCTGACTCCACAAAGATTATAAGTAGAAAAAAAACAGTTGCTGTACTCCACAAAGCATATATGTAGAAACAAACAACAGTTAGTTGCTGTACTCCACAAACAATCTATGTAAAAACAAACAACAGTTATTTGTTGTACTCCACTAAGAATATATGTAGAAACAAAAAACAGTTATTTGTTGTATTTCACAAAGATCATATGTAGAAACAAACAACAGTTAGTTGCTGTACTCCACAAAGATTATATGTAGAAACAAACAACAGTTATTTGCTGTACTCCACAAAGAATATATGTAGAACCAACAACACTTATTTGTACTCCACAAAGAATATATGTAGAAACATACAATAGTTATTTGTTGTACTCCACAAAGAATATATGTAGAAACAAATAACATTTGTTTATACTCCACAAAGAATATATGTAGCAACAAACAACAGTTATTTGTTGTACTCCAGTAAGAATATATGTAGAAACAAACAACAGTTATTTGTGCTCCAAAAAGAATATATGTAGAAACAAACAACAGTTAGTTGTTGTACTCCACAAAGAATATATCTGGAAACAAACAACAGTTAGTTGCTGTACTCCACGGAGATTACATGTAGAAATAAACGCCAGTTAGTTACTGTATTCCACAGAGATAACATATAGAAAGAAAAAATAGTTAGTTGCTGTACTCCACAGAGATTACATGTAGAAACAAACAAGTTAGTTGCTGTACTCCACAGATTTTACATGTAGAAATAAACGCCAGTTAGTTGCTGTACTCCACGGAGATTACATGTAGAAATAAACGCCAGTTAGTTGTTGTACTCCACATAGATTATATGTAGAAATAAACGCCAGGTAGTTGCTGTACTCCAGTGAGATTACATGTAGAAATAAACGCCAGTTAGTTGCTGTATGCCACGGAGATTACATGTAAAAATAAACGCCAGTTAGTTGCTGTACTCCACTGAGATTACAAGTAGAAATAAACGCCAGTTAGTTGCTGTAATCCACAGAGATTACATGTAGAAATAAATGGCACATAGTTGCTGTACTCCACAAAGATTACATGTAAAAATAAACGCCCGTTAGTTGCTGTACTCCACAAAGATTACATGTAAAAATAAACGCCCGTTAGTTGCTGTACTCGACAGAGATTACATGTAGAAACGAACCACAGTTAGTTGCTGTACTCCACAAGATAATAGTTAATTACTGTACTCCACAGAGATTACATGTAGAAACAAACAAAAGTTAGTTGCTGTACTCCACAGAGATTACATGTAGAAACGAACAACAGTTAGTTGCTGTACTCCACAGAGATTACATGTAGAAACAAACAACAGTTAATTACTGTACTCCACAGAGATTACATGTAGAAACAAACAACAGTTAGTTGCCGTAATCCACAGAGATTACATGTAGAAACAAAAGACAGTTAGTTGCTGTACTCCACAGCGATTACATGTAGAAACAAACAAAATAAGTTGCTGTACTCCACAGAGATTACATGTAGACACAAACAACAGTTAGTTGCTGTACTCCACACAGATTACATGTAGAAATAAACTACAGTTAGTTGCTGTACTCCACAGAGATTACATGTAGAAACGAACAACAGTCAGTTGCTGTACTCCAAAGAGATTACATGTAGCAATAGACGCCAGTTAGTTGCTGTACTCCACAGAGATTCCATGTAGAAATAAACGCCAGTTAGTTGCTGTAGTCCACAGAGATCACATGTAGAAATAAACGGCAGTTAGTTGCTGTACTCCAGTGATTACATGTAGAAATAAACGCCAGTTAGTTGCTGTACTCCACAGAGATTACATGTAGAAATAAACGCCAGTTAGTTGCTGTAGTCCACAGAGATCACATGTAGAAATAAACGCCAGTTAGTTGCTGTAGTCCACAGAGATCACATGTAGAAATAAACGCCAGTTAGTTGCTGTACTCCAGTGATTACATGTAGAAATAAACGCCAGTTAGTTGCTGTACTCCACAGAGGTTACATGTAGAAATAAACGCCAGTTAGTTGCTGTAGTCCACAGAGATCACATGTAGAAATAAACGCCAGTTAGTTGCTGTAGTCCACAGAGATCACATGTAGAAATAAACGCCAGTTAGTTGCTGTACTCCAGTGATTACATGTAGAAATAAACGCCAGTTAGTTGCTCTACTCCACAGAGATTCCATGTAGAAATAAACGCCAGTTAGTTGCTGTACTCGACAGAGATTACATGTAGAAATAAACGCCAGTTAGTTGCTGTACTCCACAGTGATCACATGTAGAAATAAACGCCAGTTAGTTGCTGTACTCCACAGAGATTACCTGTAGAAGAGAATACGTTATTTACTGTACTCCACAGAGATTACATGTACAAATAAACGGCAGTTTGTTGCTGTACTCCACAGAGATTACATGCAGAAATAAGCGCCAGTTATTTGCTGTACACCAAGGAGATTACATGTAGAAATAAACGCCAGTTACTTGCTGTACTCCACAGAGATTACATGTAGAAATAAACGCTAGTAAGTTGCTGTAATCCACAGAGATTACTTGTAGAAACAAACCACAGTTAGTTGCTGTACTCCAGAGAGATTACATGTAGAAATAAACGCCAGTTAGTTGCTGTACTCCACAGAGATTACATGTAGAAACGAACAACAGTCAGTTGCTGTACTCCACAGAGATTACATGTAGAAATAAACGCTAGTTAGTTGCTGTACTCGACAGAGATTACATGTAGAAATAAACGCTAGTTAGTTGCTGTACTCGACAGAGATTACATGTAGAAATAAACGCTAGTTAGTTGCTGTACTCGACAGAGATTACATGTAGAAATAAACGCTAGTTAGTTGCTGTACTCGACAGAGATTACATGTAGAAATAAACGCTAGTTAGTTGCTGTACTCGACAGAGATTACATGTAGAAATAAACGCTAGTTAGTTGCTGTACTCGACAGAGATTACATGTAGAAATAAACGCTAATTAGTTGCTGTACTCGACAGAGATTACATGTAGAAATAAACGCTAGTTAGTTGCTGTACTCGACAGAGATTACATGTAGAAATAAACACCAGTTAGTTGCTGTACTCCACAGTGATCACATGTAGAAATAAACGCCAGTTAGTCGCTGTACTCCAGTGATTACATGTAGAAATAAACGGCAGTTAGTTGCTGTACTCCACAGTGATTACATGTAGAAATAAACGCCAGTTAGTTGCTGTACTCCACAGTGATCACATGTAGAAATAAACGCCAGTTAGTTGCTGTACTCCACAGTGATCACATGTAGAAATAAACGCCAGTTAGTTGCTGTACTCCACAGTGATCACATGTAGAAATAAACGCCAGTTAGTTGCTGTACTCCACAGTGATCACATGTAGAAATAAACGCCAGTTAGTTGCTGTACTCCACAGTGATCACATGTAGAAATAAACGCCAGTTAGTTGCTGTACTCCAGTGATTACATGTAGAAATAAACGCCAGTTAGTTGCTGTACTCCAGTGATTACATGTAGAAATAAACGCCAGTTAGTTGCTCTACTCCACAGAGATCACATGTAGAAATAAACGCCAGTTAGTTGCTGTAGTCCACAGAGATCACATGTAGAAATAAACGGCAGTTAGTTGCTGTACTCCACAGTGATTACATGTAGAAATAAACGCCAGTTAGTTGCTGTACTCCACAGAGATTACATGTAGAAATAAACGCCAGTTAGTTGCTGTACTCCACAGAGATCACATGTAGAAATAAACGCCAGTTAGTTGCTGTACTCCACAGAGATCACATGTAGAAATAAACGGCAGTTAGTTGCTGTACTCCACAGTGATTACATGTAGAAATAAACGGCAGTTAGTTGCTGTACTCCACAGTGATTACATGTAGAAATAAACGCCAGTTAGTTGCTGTACTCCAGTGATTACATGTAGAAATAAACGCCAGTTAGTTGCTGTACTCCACAGAGATTACATGTAGAAATAAACGCCAGTTAGTTGCTGTACTCCACAGAGATCACATGTAGAAATAAACGCCAGTTAGTTGCTGTACTCCACAGAGATTACATGTAGAAATAAACGCCAGTTAGTTGCTGTACTCCACAGAGATTACATGTAGAAATAAACGCCAGTTAGTTGCTGTACTCCACAGAGATTACATGTAGAAATAAACGCCAGTTAGTTGCTGTACTCCACAGAGATCACATGTAGAAATAAACGCCAGTTAGTTGCTGTACTCCACAGAGATCACATGTAGAAATAAACGGCAGTTAGTTGCTGTACTCCACAGTGATTACATGTAGAAATAAACGGCAGTTAGTTGCTGTACTCCACAGTGATTACATGTAGAAATAAACGCCAGTTAGTTGCTGTACTCCAGTGATTACATGTAGAAATAAACGCCAGTTAGTTGCTGTACTCCAGTGATTACATGTAGAAATAAACGCCAGTTAGTTGCTCTACTCCACAGAGATCACATGTAGAAATAAACGCCAGTTAGTTGCTGTAGTCCACAGTGATTACATGTAGAAATAAACGCCAGTTAGTTGCTGTACTCCACAGAGATTACATGTAGAAATAAACGCCAGTTAGTTGCTGTACTCCACAGAGATTACATGTAGAAATAAACGGCAGTTAGTTGCTGTACTCCACAGAGATCACATGTAGAAATAAACGCCAGTTAGTTGCTGTACTCCACAGAGATCACATGTAGAAATAAACGGCAGTTAGTTGCTGTACTCCACAGTGATTACATGTAGAAATAAACGGCAGTTAGTTGCTGTACTCCACAGTGATTACATGTAGAAATAAACGCCAGTTAGTTGCTGTACTCCACAGAGATCACATGTAGAAATAAACGCCAGTTAGTTGCTGTACTCCACAGTGATTACATGTAGAAATAAACGCCAGTTAGTTGCTCTACTCCACAGAGATCACATGTAGAAATAAACGCCAGTTAGTTGCTGTAGTCCACAGTGATTACATGTAGAAATAAACGCCAGTTAGTTGCTGTACTCCACAGAGATTACCTGTAGAAATAAACGGCAGTTAGTTGCTCTACTCCACAGAGATCACATGTAGAAATAAACGCCAGTTAGTTGCTGTAGTCCACAGTGATTACATGTAGAAATAAACGCCAGTTAGTTGCTGTACTCCACAGTGATTACATGTAGAAATAAACGTCAGTTAGTTGCTCTACTCCACAGAGATCACATGTAGAAATAAACGCCAGTTAGTTGCTGTACTCCACAGAGATTACCTGTAGAAGTAAACGGCAGTTAGTTGCTCTACTCCACAGAGATCACATGTAGAAATAAACGTCAGTTAGTTGCTCTACTCCACAGAGATCACATGTAGAAATAAACGGCAGTTAGTTGCTGTACTCCACAGTGATTACATGTAGAAATAAACGCCAGTTAGTTGCTGTACTCCACAGAGATTACCTGTAGAAGAGAATACGTTATTTACTGTACTCCACAGAGATTACATGTACAAATAAACGGCAGTTTGTTGCTGTACTCCACAGAGATTACATGCAGAAATAAGCGCCAGTTATTTGCTGTACACCAAGGAGATTACATGTAGAAATAAACGCCAGTTACTTGCTGTACTCCACAGAGATTACATGTAGAAATAAACGCTAGTAAGTTGCTGTAATCCACAGAGATTACTTGTAGAAACAAACCACAGTTAGTTGCTGTACTCCAGAGAGATTACATGTAGAAATAAACGCCAGTTAGTTGCTGTACTCCACAGAGATTACATGTAGAAACGAACAACAGTCAGTTGCTGTACTCCACAGAGATTACATGTAGAAACAAACAACAGTTAGTTACTGTACTAACAGAGATTACATGTAGAAACTAACAACAGTTAGTTGCAGTACTCCACAGAGATTACATGTAGAAATAAACGCCAGTTAGTTGCTGTACTCCACAGAGATTACATGTAGAAACAAACAGCAGTTAGTTGCTGTACTCCACAAAGATTATATGTAGAAACAAACAACAAGTAGTTGCTGTAGTCCACAAAGAATATATGTAGAAACAAACAACAGATATCTGTTGTACTCCACAAAGTATATATGTACAAACAAACAACAGTTATTTATACTCCACAAAGAATATATGTAGAAAAAACAACAGATAGTGTTTGTACCCCACAAAGAATATATCTAGAAACAAACAAGTTATTTGTACTCCACAAAGATTATATCTAGAAACAAACAACAGTTAGTTTCTGTACTCCATGAAGATTATATCTAGAAACAAACAACAGTTAGTTTCTGTACTCCATGAAGATTATATGTAGAAACAAACAACAGTTAGTTGCTGTACTCCACAAAGAATATATGTATAAACAAACAACAGTTAGTTGCTGACTCCACAAAGATTATAAGTGGAAAAAAAACAGTTAGTTGCTGTACTCCACAAAGAATATATGTAAAAACAAACAACAGTTATTTGTTGTACTCCACTAAGAATATATGTAAAAACAAACAACAGTTAGTTCCTGTACTCCAGAAAGAATATATGTAGAAACAAAAAACAGTTAGTTGCTGTACTCCACAGAGATTACATGTAGAAATAAACGCCAGTTAGTTACTGTATTCCATAGAGATTACATATAGAAAGAAACAATAATTAGTTGCTGTAGTCGACAGAGATTACATGCAGAAACAAACAACAGTTAAATGCTGTACTCCACAGAGATTACATGTACAAATAAACGCCAGTTAGTTGCTGTACTCCAGAGATTACATGTAGAAATAAACGCCAGTTAGTTGTTGTACTCCACATAGATTACATGATGAAATAAACGCCAGTTAGTTGTTGTACTCCACAGAGATTACATGTAGAAATAAACGCCGGATAGTTGCTGTACTCCCAGGGATTACATGTAGAAAAAACGTCAGTTAGTTGCTGTACTCCACAGAGATTACATGTAGAAATAAACGCCAGTTGGTTGTACTCCACTGAGATTACATGTAGAAATAAACGCCAGTTAGTTGCGGTACTCCACAGAGATTACATGTAGAAATAAACGCCAGTTAGTTGCTGTACTTGACAGAGATTACATGTAGAAACGAACCACAGTTAGTTGCTGTACTCCACAGAGATTACATGTAGAAATAAACGCCAGTTAGTTGATGTACTCGACAGAGATTACATGTAGAAACAAAGAAAAGTTAATTACTGTACTCCACAGAGTTCACATGTAGAAACAAGAAACGTTAGTTGCTGTACTCCACAGAGATTACATGTAGAAACGAACAACAGTTAGTTGCTGTACTCCACAGAGATTACATGTAGAAACAAACAAGTTAGTTGCTGTACTCCACAGAGATTACATGTAGAAACAGAAGACAGTTGCTGTACTCCACAGAGATTACATGTAGAAATAAACGCCAGTTAGTTGCTGTACTCCACAGGGATTACATGCAGAAATAAACGGCAGTTAGTGCTGTAATCCACAGAGATTACATGTAGAAATAAACGGCACTTAGTTGCTGTACTCCACAAAGATTACATGTACAAATAAACGCCAGTTAGTTGCTGTACTCGACAGAGATTACATGTAGAAACGAACCACAGTTAGTTGCTGTACTCCCCAAGATAACAGTTAATTACTGTACTCCACAGAGATTACATGTAGAAACAAACAAAAGTTAGTTGCTGTACTCCACAGAGATTACATGCAGAAACGAACAACAGTTAGTTCTGTACTCCACAAAGATTACATGTAGAAACAAACAACAGTTAGTTGCTGTACTCCACAGAGATTACATGTAGAAACAAACAATAGTTAGTTGCCGTAATACACAGAGATTACATGTAGAAACAAAAGACAGTTAGTTGCTGTACTCCACAGAGATTACATGTAGAAACAAACAACAGTAAGTTGCTGTACTCCACAGAGATTACATGTAGAAACCAACAACAGTTAGTTGCTGTACTCCACACAGATTACATGTAGAAATAAACTACAGTTAGTTGCTGTACTTCACAGAGATTACATGTAGAAACGAACAACAGTCAGTTGCTGTACTCCAAAGAGATTACATGTAGAAATAGACGCCAGTTGGTTGCTGTACTCCACAGAGATTCCATGTAGAAATAAACGCGTCAGTAGCTGTACTCCACAGAGATTCCATGTAGAAATAAACGCCAGTTAGTTGCTGTAGTCCACAGAGATTACATGTAGAAATAAACGGCAGTTAGTTGCTGTACTCCACAGTGATTACATGTAGAAATAAACGCCAGTTAGTTGCTGTACTCCACAGAGATTACCTGTAGAAGCGAATAAGTTATTTACTGGTGGTGGTGGTGGTGTGGAGTTTAAGGGCCCGTCGACGGCTAGGTCATTTGGGCCCAAAGAAAAACATAAAGACAGTTAGAACTGAAAATGGTCGATCAAAAAACGCATTAGAAGAGACTAAAACGAGATAGCCGTAAGATCATAAATTGGGTAAAAGAGAATAAAATCCAGGACTAAAAGTATCGGTAAAATGGAATAAAATCTAGGCCAAAAACAAAACTAAAAGGCAAGTTATACCTGTGGAGAAAACCCGATTTTGGTGACAAACCGCAGGGTCTGCCTTACTGCCACTGGGTCGTCACCTAAAACTGAGGGCAGCGTAAAACCCAGGCCATAAATCTGACGATCAGGGGCGTATTTCGGACAATCAAACAGTACATGGGACACGGTAAGCGGCACAGCACACGTCGAACAGACAGGGGCCGGGGCACCACGCAGGAGATGACCGTGTGTGGCGCGCGTATGCCCGATTCTTAGGCGGGTCAGAACTACTTCTGACCGCCGTGATCCCCAACAGGAAGTGGACCAGGGCTGTACGGTGTCCTTGATTGTCCGGAGTTGAGTACCAGCCAGAGACTCCCATGATAGCTGCCAAGCTAAAAGCAGAGGACGGTGGTAGTACCGCCGAACATCCGTAGAAGGCACAGTTAAGGTGGAAAAGCCCGGCAAACGGCATGCGGCCTTAGCAGCTGCATCCGCCTCCTCATTGCCAGGAATTCCCACATGGCCTGGAGCCCATGTAAAAACAAACTGGTATCCGCGACAGATCAACTGAGATAAAAGGGTTTGGATTTTTAAAATCAAGGTGGAGGAGCCGATAAACTGTTGCAGGCACTGGAGGGCGCTCAGAGAGTCGGAGCAAATAATAAAACGGCCAGGGGCAAACGTGGAGATAAAAAGTAAGAAAGAGAAGATGGCAAACAGCTCGGCCGTAAAAACTGAACTGGCGTCAGGGAGGCGAAATTTGTGAGCCCCACCGTCATAGATAAAACCGCACCCTGTGCTACCATTCACACGGGAACCGTCAGTAAACACCGGGGAATAGTCCCGGTAACGGTCTAGAATCGCGGAGAAGAGCTGGCGAAACACTGGCTGCGGGGTAGCGACTTTGGCATCACCCGAAAGTTCAAGATCAAACCGGGCACGTCGGAGCTGCCACGGGGGAAGACGACTAAGACAGGATCGCTCCACAGGAGGCAGTCGGAGGTCATGTGCGCAAAGAAGTTCCCGAAACCGAACACCACATGGGCGGGAGATGGTAGCATTGCGCACATAACGGTGGGCGAGTTCCGGATGGAATACACAGTGGAACGAAGGGTGACTAGGATGAGCCGCCAGCTTTGCAACATAAGAAAAGAGTAAAAACTCACGTCGAAGAGACAGAGGTGGTTCGCCAGAATCTGCATACAAACACTCGACACGACTAGTGCGGAAGGCCCCAGTAGCAAGACGGATACCAGTATGATGAACAGTGTCTAAAAGGCGAAGTTTAGAGGCGGACGCCGCGCCATAGATAAAACTCCCGTAGTCAGGTTTCGACCTAACCAACGAGCGGTACAAGCGGAGCATAACGGTGCGATCGCCGCCCCAAGAGGCGCCAGATAAAATCCTTAACACTCGAAGGGAACGATCGCATGATGCACGAAGGTAGCGAAGATGGTGCTCCCAGGTGAGTCTATGGTCGAGGTAAAGGCCCAAAAACTTGACGTGCGCAACAAACGGGAGGGGTGTGCCATGCAAATGAAGATCAGGAGGAGGGTGCACACCACGAAGGCGATGAAAATGAACACACTGAGTCTTAGCAGGAGAGAACCGAAAGCCGTTGTGAAGTGCCCAGGTGGCGAGTGCGGTAATGGCCATCTGCAGTTGGCGTTCGATGTGCTCAAGGCTATAAGAGCGATAGTATAGCGCAAAGTCATCAACATATAGTGACATTGGTATTCCGCTGCGAACTACAGTAGCGATGCCGTTGATGGCGACGGCAAAAAGTGGTACACTGAGGATCGACCCCTGGGGTACACCGTTCTCCTGGATCCTCGCCTGAGATAACGTGTCTCCAACACGGACACGAAAACGGCGAAGTTTTAAAACGTTACAAATAAAAACAGCTAAATGACCGCGTAAACCGTAAGCATGCAGACTTCGGAGGATACCATAGCGCCAAGTGGTATCATAGGCCTTCTGCAAATCAAAGAAAACACCGACCACATGCTGCTTCAGAAGAAAGGCACTCTGGACATAGGCCTCAAGACGGGCGAGATGGTCAACACTGGAGCGATGGTGACGAAAACCACACTGAATATTACAGAGCAAAGCATTCGACTCGAGCCACCACACCAACCGAGCGGTAATCATACGTTCAAAGATCTTACAAACGACACTCGTCAAACAGATAGGGCGGTAGCTAGAGGGAAGGTGCCGGTCTTTTCCAGGTCGAGGGATGGGGATGACAATACCCTCTCGCCAGGAAGACGGGAAAACCTGCTCACGCCAGATACGGTTGTAAATGTCCAGGAGGAAGGAAAGCGCCTTAGGCGGAAGATGTAGCAGCATTTGGCGGTGGATGTCATCGGGGCCAGGAGAGGTATCCTTTGCTAAGGATAAAGAATGGTCTAGCTCGGCGACGGTAAAAGCGGCGTTGTACGGTTCACTACGGTCACTATGAAAATCGAGGACTATCCGCTCCGCAGCGTCTTTGATAGGCAGAAAAGATCTATCATAACTATCCGTTTGGCTAGCAGCAGCAAAGGAGTTGGCAAGGGCTTCGGCTATATCCCGCTCGCTGGTGAAAATGGAGCCACTAACACCAAGACCAGGAATGATCGTCCGGCGACACTGGCCATAAATACGCCGAACAGCAGACCACACCTGCTGCGCAGAGGTACGACGGGAAAGGGAAGACACGTAAGATTCCCAAGATTTCCGCTTTGCACTCCGAAGTACATAGCGCGCCTTAGCCCGAGAAAGTTTAAATGCCACAAAGTTCTCCTCCGTAGGATGTAGCTGAAAAATACGCAGGGCGCGTTTGCGCGTTCTAATGGCCAAGCGGCATTCCTCGCTCCACCAAGGTACAGGAACGTGACGCGGTGTAGATGAACCTCTAGGAATGCTGGAATCTGCTGCAAGCAAGACAGTACACGTAAAATAGTCTACCAGTTCATCGATGGTTGCGAAACCAACGTCCGGGAGAGCAATCAGGGAGCGGAACTTCCTCCAGTCAGCCTTGGAAAGAATCCAGTTGGGATGTCGAGAAGGCAAAGGATGGTGTCCTGTGAGGTGAATGTTAATGGGAAAATGATCACTCCCATACAGATCCGAAAGCACCGACCAATCAAAGAGAGGAACTAATGTCGGGCTGCAATAAGCAACGTCTAAGGCTGACGGTGTCCCATAGGTAGATGACAAAAAGGTAGGGACACCAGTGTTCAACAAAAGCAAGCCGGACAGATCACAAACGTCTGCTACAAGGTATCCACGAGCATCATCAGTGTCGGAGCCCCACACAGCATTTTTGGCATTCAGATCACCAAGGAAGAGGAGCGGTGTGGGAATCTGCGCCAAAAGCGCCCGAAGATCCATCTCTTGTACGACACCGACCGGCGGCAGATAGACATTACAGACAGAGAAACAAATGAAACTGAGTTGGACACGCACCGCCACAGCTTGTAACGGCGTAGTAAGCGGTATGCGGGCGGCAGAGATGTTAGGCGCCACCAAGATAGCAACGCCACCGCTCGCACGCTGTCCAGCAGGAGAGTCATGCCTAAACGCCGTAAAGTCACGAAGGTGTAAAGTGTGATGAGGCTGCAGATGGGTTTCTTGTAAACAGACCAGTGAAGGGGAGCGTTGTGACACTAAATATTGGATGTCCGGAGCACGAGCCCGGAACCCATTAACATTCCACTGGATTATTTCCATAGGAAGAAACGGATTAATGGACCGTCTTAATCTTCTTTCTCACCTTGGCCGACTTCGGACCAACGATTTGAAAAGACTCCTCTGGCGACTGCTCCGAGGTTCGGGAGTCCGAAGATCCCCTGCGGCTCGTAGAGCGAGACCGGGACTGCACAGAGGAAGCACGGCTATGGGTGCAACGGGAAGACCTGGAACGACTGCGGGCATTAGAAGACTTAGACATGTTAGCGCCGGTAGACGCTTTGGAAGATGATGGTGGCACGGCGGAAGATGGAGACCGTGGTGCAGGTATGGCACGAGACAAAGAACTACTTATGGGTAAGTCGGTCTGTGTGGAAGCATTTACAACGGGCGCAGTTTGTAGGCCAACAGAGGTAACAGGAGTGTGGCGGGCCGCAACCGAATAACCCGTAAGGACACAAGGGTTCAGCTGCTCAAAACGGCGACGTGCCTCGGTAAAAGTCAAACGTTCCTTGACACGCAACTCCTGTATACATTTCTCATCGAGGAACTTCGGACACTGTCGGGAGCTAGATGAATGGCTCCCGCCACAGTTCACACAGCAAAGTGCTCGAGTACAGGCCGAGTCCTCATGGGCTGGAAGACCACAACGCTCACAAACAGCACGGTTGTTACACGATCCTTTAGTATGTCCGAAACGCTGGCACTGAAAACAGCGCATGGGGTTCGGAACATACGGACGTACGGCGGCACGCTCATAGTCACAGAAAATATAATCAGGTAAAACAGTGCCCTTAAAGGTTAGAAATACCGTACGTAATGGTTGTTCTACGCCATCCTGTTTCCGGGTTAGGCGGTACGCTTGAGAAACGCGTTGATCAGAAAGGCAGGTGACGATGTCCTCGTTTGTTATACCGTCCAGACTGGAGGTGGTAACAACTCCCCGACAGGAATTCAACGATTTGTGTGGGGCTACACGGATGGGGTAGGATCCCAACAAAGTTGCCTTCAACAATTTCTCGGATTGGTCGGCCGTATTGGTTTCTATCAAAAGCGTACCATCCCTTAGGCGTGTTGCATTTTTAACCGGGCCACAGATACGGTCAACCTCGCGTTTGATATAAAATGGGCTAACGTCCTGCATGGTTTTTCCTTCACTCGCCAGGTGCAAAATTAAAAATGTGTCAAACAAAGTAGGGGTTTTGCGCGGATGCATATTGATAAGGACCCCCTTCCGGAACCGTCGGCGTCAGCATGCCATCCGGGGGTTAAAGAAGAAAAGACACCATATCTTCACGGTCTGTGCCGTCATGGAGACCCCTCCTATGACTGATCGCAAAGCGTACCTCAGAAGGGTTACCCTCCAATCTCCACTGCTTGTCCACATGTGTAAACCGTTCACCACGCACACCCCGGCTTTAAGCCCCTACCACAGGAATAACCGCCTGTGGCTCCCCACTTTAGGCCGCGCTGCCGTCAAACACAGACACGGATTCAGGGGACTTGTGGTCGATTACACCGGGGTTCCGTCAGCGGTAACACGTCCGGCCCCTGATACTAACCCAACGGCTCACGGCCGTCGGGACATTAACACAGGCCGGGCCCCTAGAGAGCTACGTGGGTGTACATGACGGTGTGGACGGGCTCCGCACCTAAGGCTACACATGGGGGCAGTGCGAAGGGTCCACCCAACCTTCGCGCCTGAGACCCCCGTAGGGCACACACGTCGGAAGCCGCGCTGAAACCGTAGGAAAGGACCACGGAGATAGAAAAGATCCCTGCTGGTGAGACAGGAGTTAATAAGCCTAAGACAGTACCAACTAAGAATCAGAATAAACCTAGAAGAGGAAGAGTGAGAAGAAATAAAGTAACGTGCCACAGTTGATGCGGGTGGAGGGGGTGAAATGGAGGCGAGTGGCTCGGGACCCCGGGTTCACCAAACCCGTACTCACATGAAGTGAGTCCCTGGGGGCGGGGATGAAAGGGTGAATATGGCTATGGGTGGCTCGGGACCCCGGGCGCGCCTAACCCGTACTCACACGAAGTGAGCCCCTGGGGGGAGTTATTTACTGTACTCCACAGAGATTACATGTAGAAATAAACAAGAGTTAGTGTTGTACTCCACAGAGATTACATGTAAAAATAAACGGCAGTTAGTTGCTGTGCTCCAGAGAGATTACATGTAGAAATAAACGCCAGTTAGTTGCTGTACTACACAGAGATTACATGTAGAAATAAACGCTAGTTAGTTGCTGTACTCCACAGAGATTACATGTAGAAATAAACGCTAGTTAGTTACTGTAATCCACAGAGATTACGTGTAGAAATAAACGCCAGTTAGTTGCTGTACTCCACAGAGATTACATGTAGAAACGAACAACAGTCAGTTGCTGTACTCCACAGAGATTACCTGTAGAAATAAACGCCAGTTAGTTGCTGTACTCCACAGAGATTACATGTAGAAATAAACGCCAGTTAGTTGCTGCACATGACAGAGATTACATGTAGAAACTAACCACAGTTAGTTGCTGTACTCCACAGAGATTACATGTAGAAATAAACGCCAGTTAGTTGATGTACTCGACAGAGCTTACATGTAGAACCGAACCACAGTTATTTGCTGTACTCCACAGAGATTACATGTAGAAACAAAGAACAGTTAATTACTGTACTCCACAGAGATCACATGTAGAAACAAGAAACCTTAGTTGCTGTACTCCACAGAGATTACATGTAGAAACGAACAACAGTTAGTTGCTGTACTCCACAAAGATTACATGTAGAAACAAACAACAGTTAGTTACTGTACTCCACAGAGATTACATGTAGAAACAAACAAGTTAGTTGCTGTACTCCACAGAGACTACATGTAGAAACAGAAGACAGTTGCTGTACTCCACAGAGATTACATGTAGAAAAAAACAACAGTTAGTTGCTGTACCCCACAGAGATTACATATAGAAACATATAAAAGTTAGTTGCTGTACTCCACAGAGATTACATGTAGAAATAAACTACAGTTAGTTGCTGTATTCCACAGAGATTACATGTAGAAATAAACGCCAGTTAGTTGCTGTAGTCCACAGAGATTACATGTACAAAGGAACAACAGTCAGTTGCTGTACTCCACAGAGATTACATGTAGAAACAAACAACAGTTAGTTACTGTACTAACAGAGATTACATGTAGAAACAAACAGGTTAGTTGCTGAACTCCACAGAGATTGCATGTAGAAAAAACAACAGTTAGTTGCTGTACTCCACAGAGATTACATGTAGAAATAAACGCCAGTTACTTGCTGTACTCCAAAGAGATAACATGTAGAAACAAACAACAGTTAGTTGCTGTACTCCACAAAGATTATATGTAGAAACAAACAACAGTTATTAGATGTACTCCACAAAGAATATACGTAGAAACAAACAACAGTTATTTATACTCCACAAAGAATATATGTAGAAACAAACAACAGTCAGTGTTTGTACACCACAAAGAATATATGTAGAAACAGACAATAGTTATTTGTTGTACTCCACAAAGACTATATGCAGAAACAAAGAACATTTGTTTGTATTCCACAAAGAAAATATGTAGAAACAAAAAACAGTTATTTGTTGTACTCCAAAAAGAATGTATGTAGAAACAAACAACAGCTAATTGTACTCCACAAAGAATATATGTAGAAACAAACAACAGTTAGTTGTTGTACTCCAAAAAGAATATATCTGGAAACAAACAACAGTTAGTTGCTGTACTCCACAGATATTACATGTAGAATTAAACGCCAGTCAGTTACTGTATTCCACAGAGATTACATGTAGAAAAAAACAACAGTTAGTTGCTGAACTCCACAGAGATTACACGTAGAAATAAACGCCAGTTAGTTGCTGTACTCCACAGAGATTACATGTAGCAATAAACGGCAGTTAGTTGTTGTACTCCACATAGATTACATGTAGAAATAAACGCCCGTTAGTTGCTGTACTCCACTGAGATTACATGTAAAAATAAATGCCAGTTAGTTGCTCTACTCCACAGAGATTACATGTAGAAATAAACGCCAGTTAGTTGCTGTACTTGACAGAGATTACATGTAGAAACGAACCACAGTTAGTTGCTGTACTCCACAGAGATTACATGTAGAAATAAACGCCAGTTAGTTGATGTACTCGACAGAGATTACATGTAGAAACAAAGAAAAGTTAATTACTGTACTCCACAGAGATCACATGTAGAAACAAGAAACGTTAGTTGCTGTACTCCACAGAGATTACATGTAGAAACGAACAACAGTTAGTTGCTGTACTCCAGAAAGATTACATGTAGAAACAAACAACAGTTAGTTACTGTACTCCACAGAGATTACATGTAGAAACAAACAACTTAGTTGCTGTACTCCAGAGATTACATGTAGAAACAAGACAGTTGCTGTACTCCACAGAGATTACATGTAGAAACAAAGAACAGTTAATTACTGTACTCCACAGAGATTACATGTAGAAACAAACAAAAGTTAGTTGCTGTATTCCACAGAGATTACATGTAGAAACGAACAACAGTTAGTTCCTGTACTCCACCAAGATTACATGTAAAAACAAACAACACTTAGTTACTGTATTCCACAGAGATTACATGTAGAAACAAACAACAGTTAGTTGCTGTACTCCACAGAGATTACATGTAGAAACAAACAACATTTAGTTGCCGTACTCCACAGAGATTACATGTAGAAACGAAAGACAGTTAGTTGCTGTACTCCACAGAGATTACATGTAGAAATAAACAACAGTTAATTGCTATACTCCACAGAGATTACATGTAGAAACAAACAATAGTTAGTTGCTGTACTCCAAACAGATTACATGTAGAAATAAACTACAGTTAGTTACTGTAATCCAGAGATTACATGTAGAAACGAACCACAGGTAGTTGAACTCCACAGAGATTACATGTAGAAACAAAGAACAGTTAATTACTGTACTCCACAGAGATTACATGTAGAAACAAACAACAGTTAATTGTTGTACTCCACAAAGATTACATGTAGAAACAAAATACAGTTAGTTACCGTACTCCACAGATATTTCATGTAGAAACAAACAACAGTTAGTTGCTGTACTCCACAGTGCTTACATGTAGCAATAAACGCCAGTCAGTTGCTGTACTCCACAGAGATTACATGTAGAAATAAACGCCAATTAGTTGCTGTACTCCACAGAGATTACATGTAGAAATAAACGCCAGTTAGTTGCTGTACTCCACAGTGATTACATGTAGAAATAAACGCCAGTTAGTTGCTGTACTCCACAGACATTACCTGCAGAAGCGAACAACAGTTAGTTACTGTACTGCACAGAGATTACATGTAGAAACAAACAACCGTTAGTGCTGTACTCCGCAGAGATTACATGTAGAAATAAACGCCAGTTAGTTAATGTACTCCACGGAGAATACATGTAGAAATAAACGCCAGATAGTTGCTGTACTCGACAGAGATTACATGTAGAACCGAACCACAGTTAGTTGTTGTACTACACAGAAATAATATGTAGAAACAAAGAACAGTTAATAACTGTACTCCATAGAGATTACATGTAGTAACAATTAAAAGTTAGTTGCTGTACTCCACAGAGATTACATGTAGAAACAAACAACAGTTAGTTGCTGTACTCCACAGAGATTACATGCAGAACAAAACAACAGTTAGTTGCTGTACTCCAGAGATTACATGTAGAAACAATCAAGTTAGTTGCTGTACTCCACAGAGATTACATGTAGAAATAAACTACAGGTATTTGCTGTACTCTACAGAGATTACACGTAGAAGCGAACAACAGTCAGTTGCTGTACTCCACAGAGATTACATGTAGAAACAAACAAAAGTTAGTTACTGTACTAACAGAGATTACATGTAGAAACAAACAACAGTTATTTGCTGAAATCCAAAGAGATTACATGTAGAAACAAACAACAGTTAGTTGCTGTAGTCCACAAAGAATATATGTAGAAATAAACAAGTTATTTGATGTACTCCACAAAGAATATATGTAGAAACAAACAACTGTAAGTGTTTGTACTCCACCAAGATTATAAGTAGAAACAAACAACAGCTAGTTGCTGTACTCCACAAAGAATATATGTAGAAACAAACAACAGTTATTGGTACTCCACAATGAATATATGTAGAAACAAACAATAGTTATTTGTTGTACTCCACAAAGAATATATGTAGAAACAAAGAACATTTGTTTGTACTCCACAAAGAATATATGTAGCAACAAACAACAGTTATTTGTTGTATTCCAGTAAGAATATATGTAGAAACAAACAACATTTATTTGCACTCCACAAAGAATATATGTAGAGACAAACAACAGTTATCTGTTGTACTCCACAAAGTATATATGTACAAACAACAGTTATTTATACTCCACAAGGAATATATGTAGAAAAAACAACAGTTAGTTTTTGTAACCCACAAAGAACATATCTAGAAAAAACAACAGTTAGTGTTTGTACACCACAAAGAATATATGTAGAAACAAACAACAGTTATTTGTTGTACTCCACAAAGATTATACATAGAAAAAAACAACAGTTAGTTTCTGTACTCCATATAGATTATATGTAGAAACAAACAACAGTTAGTTGCTGTACACTACAAGGAATATATGTATAAACAAACAACAGTTAGTTGCTGTCTCCACAAAGATTATAAGTAAGAAACAAACAGTTATTTGCTGTACTCCACAAAGAATATATGTAGAAACAAACAAGTTAGTTGCTGTACTCCACAAACAATATATGTAAAAACAAACAACAGTTATTTGTTGTACTCCACTAAGAATATATGTAGAAACAAAACAACAGTTATTTGTTGTACTCCACAAAGATCATATGTAGAAACAAAAAACAGTTAGTTGCTGTACTCCACAGAGATTACATGTAGAAATAAACGCCAGTTAGTTACTGTATTCCACAGAGATTACATATAGAAACAAACAACAGTTAGTTGCTCTACTCGACAGAGATTATATGCAGAAACAAACAACAGTTAGTTGCTGTACTCCACAGAGATTACATGTACAAATAAACGCCAGTTAGTTGCTGTACTCCATAGATTACATGTAGAAATAAACACCAGTTAGTTGTTGTACTCCACAGAGACTACATGTAGAAATAAACGGCAGTTAGTTGCTGTACTCCCAGGGATTACATGTAGAAAAAAAGTCAGTTAGTTGCTGTAATCCACAGAGATTACATGTAGAAATAAACGCCAGTTAGTTGCTGTACACCACAGAGATTACCTGTAGAAATAAACGCCAGTTAGTTGCTGTACTCCACTGAGATTACATGTAGAAATAAACGCCAGTTAGTTGCTGTACTCCACTGAGATTACATGTACAAATAAACGCCAGTTAGTTGCTGTACTCCACTGAGATTACATGTAGAAATAAACGCCAGTTAGTTGCTGTACACCACTGAGATTACATGTAGAAATAAACGCCAGTTAGTTGCTGTACTCCACTGAGATTACATGTAGAAATAAACGCCAGTTAGTTGCTGTACTCCACAGAAATTACGTGCAGAAATAAACGGCACTTAGTTGCTGTACTCCAAAGAGATTACATGTAGAAATAAACGCCAGTTAGTTGATGTTCTCGACAGAGATTACATGTAGAACCGAACCACAGTTATTTGCTGTACTCCACAGAGATTACATGTAGAACCAAAGAGCAGTTAATTACTGTACTCCACAGAGATCACATGTAGAAACAAGAAACGTTAGTTGCTGTACTCCACAGAGATTACATGTAGAAACGAAGACAGTTAGTTGCTGTACTCCACAAGGATTACATGTAGAAACAACCAACAGTTAGTTACTGTACTCCACAGAGATTACATGTAGAAACAAACGAGTTAGTTGCTGTACTCCACAGAGATTACATGTAGAAACAGCAGACAGTTGCTGTACTCCACAGAGATTACATGTAGAAAAAAACAACAGTTAGTTGCTGTACTCCACAGAGAGTACAAATAGAAACATATAACAGTTAGTTGCTGTACTCCACAGAGATTACATGTAGAAATAAACTACAGTTAGTTGCTGTACTCCACAGAGATTACATGTAGAAATAAACGCCAGTTAGTTGCTGTACTCCACAGAGATTACATGTAGAAATAAACGCCGGTTAGTTGTTGTACTCCACATAGATTATACGTAGAAATAAACTCCAGTTAGTTGCTGTACTCCACTGATATTACATGTAGAAATAAACGCCAGTTAGTTGCTGTACTCCACAGAGATTACATGTAGAAATAAACGCCAGTTAGTTGCTGTACTCCACAGAGATTACATGTAGAAATAAACGCCAGTTAGTTGCTGTACTCCACAGAGATTACGTGCAGAAATAAACGGAAGTTAGTTGCTGTAATCCAAAGAGATTACATGTAGAAATAAACGCACTTAGTTGTTGTACTCCACAAAGATTACATGTACAAATAAACGCCAGTTAGTTGCTGTACTCGACAGAGATTACATGTAGACATAAACGGCAGTTAGTTGCTGTACTCCACAGAGATTACATGTAGAAATAAACGCCAGTTAGTTGCTGTACTCAACAGATATACATGTAGAAATAAACGCCAGTTAGTTGCTGTACTCCATAGAGATTACATGTAGAAACGAACAACTGCAAGTTGCTGTAATCCACAGAGCTGACATGTAGAAACAAACAAGAGTTAGTTGCTGTACTCCACAGAGTTTACATGTAGAAATAAACGCCAGTTAGTTGCTGTACTCCACAAAGAATATATGTAGAAACAAACAACAGTAATTTGTACTCCACAATGAATATATGTACAAACAAACAATAGTTATTTGTTGTACTCCACAAAGAATATATGTAGAAACAAAGAACATTAGTTTGTACTCCACAAAGAATATATGTAGCAACAAACAACAGTTATTTGCACTCCACAAAGAATATATGTACGAACAAACAACAGTTAGTTGTTGTACTCCACAAAGAATATATCTGGAAACAAACAACAGTTAGTTGCTGTACTCCACAGAGATTACATGTAGAAATAAACGCCAGTTAGTTACTGTATTCCACAGAGATGACATATAGAAACAAAATCAGTTAGTTGCTGTACTCCACAGAGATTATATGTAGAAACAAACAAGTTAGTTGCTGTACTCCACAGAGATTACATGTAGAAATAAACGCCAGTTAGTTGCTGTACTCCACAGAGATTACATGTAGAAACGAACAACAGTCAGTTGCTGTACTCCAAAGAGATTACATGTAGAAATAGACGCAAGTTAGTTGCTGTACTAACAGAGATTACATGTAGAAACAAACAAAAGTAAGTTGCTGTACTCCACAGAGATTACATGTAGAAATAAACTACAGTTAGTTGCTGTACTCCACACAGATTACATGTAGAAATAAACTACAGTTAGTTGCTGTACTCCACAGAGATTACATGTAGAAACGAACAACAGTCAGTTGCTCTACTCCACAGAGATTACATGTAGAAACAAACAACAGTCAGTTACTGTACTAACAGAGATTACATGTAGAAACTAACAACAGTTAGTTGCAGTACTCCACACAGATTACATGTAGAAATAAACGCCAGTTAGTTGCTGTACTCCACAGAGATTACATGTAGAAACAAACAACAGTTAGTTGCTGTACTACACAAAGACTATATGTAGAAACAAACAACATAAAAGTTGCTGTAGTCCACAAAGAATATATGTAGAAACAAACAACAGTTATCTGTTGTACTCCACAAAGTATATATGTACAAACAAACAACAGTTATTTATACTCCACAAGGAATATATGTAGAAAAAACAACAGTTAGTTTTTGTACCCCACAAAGAACATATCTAGAAATAAACAACAGTTATTTGTTGTACTCCACAAAGATTATACATAGAAAAAAACAACAGTTAGTTTCTGTACTCCATATACATTATATGTAGAAACAAACAACAGTTAGTTGCTGTACACCACAAGGAATATATATATAAACAAACAACAGTTAGTTGCTGACTCCACAAGGATTATAAGTAGGAAACAAACAGTTAGTTGCTGTACTCCACAAAGAATATATGTAGAAACAAACAAATTAGTTGCTGTACTCCACAAACAATATATGTAAAAACAAACAACAGTTATTTGTTGTACTCCACTAGGAATATATGTAGAAACAAAACAACAGTTATTTGTTGTACTCCACAAAGATCATATGTAGAAACAAAAAACAGTTAGTTGCTGTACTCCACAGAGATTACATGTAGAAATAAAGTTACTGTATTCCACAGAGATTATATATAGAAACAAACAACAGTTAGTTGCTCTACTCGACAGAGATTATATGCAGAAACAAACAACAGTTAGTTGCTGTACTCCACAGAGATTACATGTACAAATAAACGCCAGTTAGTTGCTGTACTCCATAGATTACATGTAAAAATAAACGCCAGTTAGTTATTGTACTCCACAGAGATTACATGTAGAAATAAACGGCAGTTAGTTGCTGTACTCCCAGGGATTACATGTAGAAAAAAACGTCAGTTAGTTGCTGTACTCCACAGAGATTACATGTAGAAATAAACGCCAGTTAGTTGCTGTACTCCACTGAGATTACAAGTAGAAATAAACGCCAGTTAGTTGCTGTACTCCACAGAGATTACCTGTAGAAATAAACGCCAGTTAGTTGCTGTACTCCACAGACATTACATGTAGAAATAAACGCCAGTTAGTTGTGTACTCCACAGAGATTACGTGCAGGAATAAACGGCACTTAGTTGCTGTACTCCACAGAGATTACATGTAGAAATAAACGCCAGTTAGTTGCTGTACTCCACAGAGATTACCTGTTGAAGCGAATAAGTTATTTACTGTACTCCACAGAGATTACATGTAGAAATAAACAACAGTTAGTGTTGTACACCACAGAGATTACATGTACAAATAAACGGCAGTTAGTTGCTGTACTCCAAGGAGATTACATGTAAAAATAAACGCTAGTTAGTTGCTGTAATCCACAGAGATTACGTGTAAAAATAAACGCCAGTTAGTTGCTGTACTCCAAAAGATTACATGTAGAAACAAACCACAGTTAGTTGATGTACTCCAGAGAGATTACATGTAGAAATAAACGCCAGTAAGTTGCTGTACTCCACAGAGATTACATGTAGAAACGAACAACAGTCAGTTGCTGTACTCAACAGAGATTACATGTAGAAACAAATAACAGTCAGTTACTGTACTAACAGAGATTACATGTAGAAACTAACAACAGTTAGTTGCAGTACTCCACACACATTACTTGTAGAAATAAACGCCAGTTAGTTGCTGTACTCCACAGAGATTACATGTAGAAACAAACAACATAAAATTTGCTGTAGTCCACAAAGAATATATGTAGAAACAAACAACAGTTATCTGTTGTACTCCACAAAGTATATATGTACAAACAACAGTTATTTATACTCCACAAGGAATATATGTAGAAAAAAAACAGTTAGTTTTTGTACCCCACAAAGAACATATCTAGAAACAAACAACAGTTAGTGTTTGTACACGACAAAGAATATATGTAGAAACAAACAACAGTTATTTGTTGTACTCCACAAAGATTATACATAGAAAAAAACAACAGTTAGTTTCTGTACTCCATATAGATTATATGTAGAAACAAACAACAGTTAGTTGCTGTACACTACAAGGAATATATGTATAAACAAACAACAGTTAGTTGCTGACTCCACAAAGATTATAAGTAACAAACAAACAGTTAGTTGCTGTACTCCACAAAGAATATATGTAGAAACAAACAAGTTAGTTGCTGTACTCCACAAACAATATATGTAAAAACAAACAACAGTTATTTGTTGTACTCCACTAAGAATATATGTAGAAACAAAACAACAGTTATTTGTTGTACTCCACAAAGATCATATGTAGAAACAAAAAACAGTTAGTTGCTGTACTCCACAGAGATTACATGTAGAAATAAACGCCAGTTAGTTGCTGTACTCAACAGATATACATGTAGAAATAAACGCCAGTTAGTTACTGTATTCCACAGAGATTACATATAGAAACAAACAACAGTTAGTTGCTCTACTCGACAGAGATTATATGCAGAAACAAACAACAGTTAGTTGCTGTACTCCACAGAGATTACATGTACAAATAAACGCCAGTTAGTTACTGTACTCCACAGAGATTACATGTACAAATAAACGCCAGTTAGTTGTTGTACTCCACAGAGATTACATATAGAAACAAACAACAGTTAGTTGCTGTACTCCACAGAGATTACATGTAGAAATAAACAACAGTTAGTTGCTGTACTCCACAGAGATTACATATAGAAACAAACAACAGTTAGTTGCTGTACTCCACAGAGATTACATGTAGAAATAAACGCTAGTTAGTTGCTGTACTCCACAGAGATTACATGTAGAAATAAACGCTAGTTAGTTACTGTAATCCACAGAGATTACGTGTAGAAATAAACGCCAGTTAGTTGCTGTACTCCACAGAGATTACATGTAGAAACGAACAACAGTCAGTTGCTGTACTCCACAGAGATTACCTGTAGAAATAAACGCCAGTTAGTTGCTGTACTCCACAGAGATTACATGTAGAAATAAACGCCAGTTAGTTGCTGCACATGACAGAGATTACATGTAGAAACTAACCACAGTTAGTTGCTGTACTCCACAGAGATTACATGTAGAAATAAACGCCAGTTAGTTGATGTACTCGACAGAGCTTACATGTAGAACCGAACCACAGTTATTTGCTGTACTCCACAGAGATTACATGTAGAAACAAAGAACAGTTAATTACTGTACTCCACAGAGATCACATGTAGAAACAAGAAACCTTAGTTGCTGTACTCCACAGAGATTACATGTAGAAACGAACAACAGTTAGTTGCTGTACTCCACAAAGATTACATGTAGAAACAAACAACAGTTAGTTACTGTACTCCACAGAGATTACATGTAGAAACAAACAAGTTAGTTGCTGTACTCCACAGAGACTACATGTAGAAACAGAAGACAGTTGCTGTACTCCACAGAGATTACATGTAGAAAAAAACAACAGTTAGTTGCTGTACCCCACAGAGATTACATATAGAAACATATAAAAGTTAGTTGCTGTACTCCACAGAGATTACATGTAGAAATAAACGCCAGTTAGTTGCTGTAGTCCACAGAGATTACATGTACAAAGGAACAACAGTCAGTTGCTGTACTCCACAGAGATTACATGTAGAAACAAACAACAGTTAGTTACTGTACTAACAGAGATTACATGTAGAAACAAACAGGTTAGTTGCTGAACTCCACAGAGATTGCATGTAGAAAAAACAACAGTTAGTTGCTGTACTCCACAGAGATTACATGTAGAAATAAACGCCAGTTACTTGCTGTACTCCAAAGAGATAACATGTAGAAACAAACAACAGTTAGTTGCTGTACTCCACAAAGATTATATGTAGAAACAAACAACAGTTATTAGATGTACTCCACAAAGAATATACGTAGAAACAAACAACAGTTATTTATACTCCACAAAGAATATATGTAGAAACAAACAACAGTTAGTGTTTGTACACCACAAAGAATATATGTAGAAACAGACAATAGTTATTTGTTGTACTCCACAAAGACTATATGCAGAAACAAAGAACATTTGTTTGTATTCCACAAAGAAAATATGTAGAAACAAAAAACAGTTATTTGTTGTACTCCAAAAAGAATGTATGTAGAAACAAACAACAGCTAATTGTACTCCACAAAGAATATATGTAGAAACAAACAACAGTTAGTTGTTGTACTCCAAAAAGAATATATCTGGAAACAAACAACAGTTAGTTGCTGTACTCCACAGATATTACATGTAGAATTAAACGCCAGTCAGTTACTGTATTCCACAGAGATTACATGTAGAAAAAAACAACAGTTAGTTGCTGAACTCCACAGAGATTACACGTAGAAATAAACGCCAGTTAGTTGCTGTACTCCACAGAGATTACATGTAGCAATAAACGGCAGTTAGTTGTTGTACTCCACATAGATTACATGTAGAAATAAACGCCCGTTAGTTGCTGTACTCCACTGAGATTACATGTAAAAATAAATGCCAGTTAGTTGCTCTACTCCACAGAGATTACATGTAGAAATAAACGCCAGTTAGTTGCTGTACTTGACAGAGATTACATGTAGAAACGAACCACAGTTAGTAGCTGTACTCCACAGAGATTACATGTAGAAATAAACGCCAGTTAGTTGATGTACTCGACAGAGATTACATGTAGAAACAAAGAAAAGTTAATTACTGTACTCCACAGAGATCACATGTAGAAACAAGAAACGTTAGTTGCTGTACTCCACAGAGATTACATGTAGAAACGAACAACAGTTAGTTGCTGTACTCCAGAAAGATTACATGTAGAAACAAACAACAGTTAGTTACTGTACTCCACAGAGATTACATGTAGAAACAAACAACTTAGTTGCTGTACTCCAGAGATTACATGTAGAAACAAAGAACAGTTAATTACTGTACTCCACAGAGATTACATGTAGAAACAAACAAAAGTTAGTTGCTGTATTCCACAGAGATTACATGTAGAAACGAACAACAGTTAGTTCCTGTACTCCACCAAGATTACATGTAAAAACAAACAACACTTAGTTACTGTATTCCACAGAGATTACATGTAGAAACAAACAACAGTTAGTTGCTGTACTCCACAGAGATTACATGTAGAAACAAACAACATTTAGTTGCCGTACTCCACAGAGATTACATGTAGAAACGAAAGACAGTTAGTTGCTGTACTCCACAGAGATTACATGTAGAAATAAACAACAGTTAATTGCTATACTCCACAGAGATTACATGTAGAAACAAACAATAGTTAGTTGCTGTACTCCAAACAGATTACATGTAGAAATAAACTACAGTTAGTTACTGTAATCCAGAGATTACATGTAGAAACGAACCACAGGTAGTTGAACTCCACAGAGATTACATGTAGAAACAAAGAACAGTTAATTACTGTACTCCACAGAGATTACATGTAGAAACAAACAACAGTTAATTGTTGTACTCCACAAAGATTACATGTAGAAACAAAATACAGTTAGTTACCGTACTCCACAGATATTTCATGTAGAAACAAACAACAGTTAGTTGCTGTACTCCACAGTGCTTACATGTAGCAATAAACGCCAGTCAGTTGCTGTACTCCACAGAGATTACATGTAGAAATAAACGCCAATTAGTTGCTGTACTCCACAGAGATTACATGTAGAAATAAACGCCAGTTAGTTGCTGTACTCCACAGTGATTACATGTAGAAATAAACGCCAGTTAGTTGCTGTACTCCACAGACATTACCTGCAGAAGCGAACAACAGTTAGTTACTGTACTGCACAGAGATTACATGTAGAAACAAACAACCGTTAGTGCTGTACTCCGCAGAGATTACATGTAGAAATAAACGCCAGTTAGTTAATGTACACCACGGAGAATACATGTAGAAATAAACGCCAGATAGTTGCTGTACTCGACAGAGATTACATGTAGAACCGAACCACAGTTAGTTGTTGTACTACACAGAAATAATATGTAGAAACAAAGAACAGTTAATAACTGTACTCCATAGAGATTACATGTAGTAACAATTAAAAGTTAGTTGCTGTACTCCACAGAGATTACATGTAGAAACAAACAACAGTTAGTTGCTGTACTCCACAGAGATTACATGCAGAACAAAACAACAGTTAGTTGCTGTACTCCAGAGATTACATGTAGAAACAATCAAGTTAGTTGCTGTACTCCACAGAGATTACATGTAGAAATAAACTACAGGTATTTGCTGTACTCTACAGAGATTACACGTAGAAGCGAACAACAGTCAGTTGCTGTACTCCACAGAGATTACATGTAGAAACAAACAAAAGTTAGTTACTGTACTAACAGAGATTACATGTAGAAACAAACAACAGTTATTTGCTGAAATCCAAAGAGATTACATGTAGAAACAAACAACAGTTAGTTGCTGTAGTCCACAAAGAATATATGTAGAAATAAACAAGTTATTTGATGTACTCCACAAAGAATATATGTAGAAACAAACAACTGTAAGTGTTTGTACTCCACCAAGATTATAAGTAGAAACAAACAACAGCTAGTTGCTGTACTCCACAAAGAATATATGTAGAAACAAACAACAGTTATTGGTACTCCACAATGAATATATGTAGAAACAAACAATAGTTATTTGTTGTACTCCACAAAGAATATATGTAGAAACAAAGAACATTTGTTTGTACTCCACAAAGAATATATGTAGCAACAAACAACAGTTATTTGTTGTATTCCAGTAAGAATATATGTAGAAACAAACAACATTTATTTGCACTCCACAAAGAATATATGTAGAAACAAACAACAGTTATCTGTTGTACTCCACAAAGTATATATGTACAAACAACAGTTATTTATACTCCACAAGGAATATATGTAGAAAAAACAACAGTTAGTTTTTGTAACCCACAAAGAACATATCTAGAAAAAACAACAGTTAGTGTTTGTACACCACAAAGAATATATGTAGAAACAAACAACAGTTATTTGTTGTACTCCACAAAGATTATACATAGAAAAAAACAACAGTTAGTTTCTGTACTCCATATAGATTATATGTAGAAACAAACAACAGTTAGTTGCTGTACACTACAAGGAATATATGTATAAACAAACAACAGTTAGTTGCTGTCTCCACAAAGATTATAAGTAAGAAACAAACAGTTATTTGCTGTACTCCACAAAGAATATATGTAGAAACAAACAAGTTAGTTGCTGTACTCCACAAACAATATATGTAAAAACAAACAACAGTTATTTGTTGTACTCCACTAAGAATATATGTAGAAACAAAACAACAGTTATTTGTTGTACTCCACAAAGATCATATGTAGAAACAAAAAACAGTTAGTTGCTGTACTCCACAGAGATTACATGTAGAAATAAACGCCAGTTAGTTACTGTATTCCACAGAGATTACATATAGAAACAAACAACAGTTAGTTGCTCTACTCGACAGAGATTATATGCAGAAACAAACAACAGTTAGTTGCTGTACTCCACAGAGATTACATGTACAAATAAACGCCAGTTAGTTGCTGTACTCCATAGATTACATGTAGAAATAAACACCAGTTAGTTGTTGTACTCCACAGAGACTACATGTAGAAATAAACGGCAGTTAGTTGCTGTACTCCCAGGGATTACATGTAGAAAAAAAGTCAGTTAGTTGCTGTAATCCACAGAGATTACATGTAGAAATAAACGCCAGTTAGTTGCTGTACACCACAGAGATTACCTGTAGAAATAAACGCCAGTTAGTTGCTGTACTCCACTGAGATTACATGTAGAAATAAACGCCAGTTAGTTGCTGTACTCCACTGAGATTACATGTACAAATAAACGCCAGTTAGTTGCTGTACTCCACTGAGATTACATGTAGAAATAAACGCCAGTTAGTTGCTGTACACCACTGAGATTACATGTAGAAATAAACGCCAGTTAGTTGCTGTACTCCACTGAGATTACATGTAGAAATAAACACCAGTTAGTTGCTGTACTCCACAGAGATTACCTGTAGAAATAAACGCCAGTTAGTTGCTGTACTCCACAGACATTACATGTAGAAATAAACGCCAGTTAGTTGCTGTACTCCACAGAAATTACGTGCAGAAATAAACGGCACTTAGTTGCTGTACTCCAAAGAGATTACATGTAGAAATAAACGCCAGTTAGTTGATGTTCTCGACAGAGATTACATGTAGAACCGAACCACAGTTATTTGCTGTACTCCACAGAGATTACATGTAGAACCAAAGAGCAGTTAATTACTGTACTCCACAGAGATCACATGTAGAAACAAGAAACGTTAGTTGCTGTACTCCACAGAGATTACATGTAGAAACGAAGACAGTTAGTTGCTGTACTCCACAAGGATTACATGTAGAAACAACCAACAGTTAGTTACTGTACTCCACAGAGATTACATGTAGAAACAAACGAGTTAGTTGCTGTACTCCACAGAGATTACATGTAGAAACAGCAGACAGTTGCTGTACTCCACAGAGATTACATGTAGAAAAAAACAACAGTTAGTTGCTGTACTCCACAGAGAGTACAAATAGAAACATATAACAGTTAGTTGCTGTACTCCACAGAGATTACATGTAGAAATAAACTACAGTTAGTTGCTGTACTCCACAGAGATTACATGTAGAAATAAACGCCAGTTAGTTGCTGTACTCCACAGAGATTACATGTAGAAATAAACGCCGGTTAGTTGTTGTACTCCACATAGATTATACGTAGAAATAAACTCCAGTTAGTTGCTGTACTCCACTGATATTACATGTAGAAATAAACGCCAGTTAGTTGCTGTACTCCACAGAGATTACATGTAGAAATAAACGCCAGTTAGTTGCTGTACTCCACAGAGATTACATGTAGAAATAAACGCCAGTTAGTTGCTGTACTCCACAGAGATTACGTGCAGAAATAAACGGAAGTTAGTTGCTGTAATCAAAAGAGATTACATGTAGAAATAAACGCACTTAGTTGTTGTACTCCACAAAGATTACATGTACAAATAAACGCCAGTTAGTTGCTGTACTCGACAGAGAGTACATGTAGACATAAACGGCAGTTAGTTGCTGTACTCCACAGAGATTACATGTAGAAATAAACGCCAGTTAGTTGCTGTACTCAACAGATATACATGTAGAAATAAACGCCAGTTAGTTGCTGTACTCCATAGAGATTACATGTAGAAACGAACAACTGCAAGTTGCTGTAATCCACAGAGCTGACATGTAGAAACAAACAAGAGTTAGTTGCTGTACTCCACAGAGTTTACATGTAGAAATAAACGCCAGTTAGTTGCTGTACTCCACAAAGAATATATGTAGAAACAAACAACAGTAATTTGTACTCCACAATGAATATATGTACAAACAAACAATAGTTATTTGTTGTACTCCACAAAGAATATATGTAGAAACAAAGAACATTAGTTTGTACTCCACAAAGAATATATGTAGCAACAAACAACAGTTATTTGCACTCCACAAAGAATATATGTACGAACAAACAACAGTTAGTTGTTGTACTCCACAAAGAATATATCTGGAAACAAACAACAGTTAGTTGCTGTACTCCACAGAGATTACATGTAGAAATAAACGCCAGTTAGTTACTGTATTCCACAGAGATGACATATAGAAACAAAATCAGTTAGTTGCTGTACTCCACAGAGATTATATGTAGAAACAAACAAGTTAGTTGCTGTACTCCACAGAGATTACATGTAGAAATAAACGCCAGTTAGTTGCTGTACTCCACAGAGATTACATGTAGAAACGAACAACAGTCAGTTGCTGTACTCCAAAGAGATTACATGTAGAAATAGACGCAAGTTAGTTGCTGTACTAACAGAGATTACATGTAGAAACAAACAAAAGTAAGTTGCTGTACTCCACAGAGATTACATGTAGAAATAAACTACAGTTAGTTGCTGTACTCCACACAGATTACATGTAGAAATAAACTACAGTTAGTTGCTGTACTCCACAGAGATTACATGTAGAAACGAACAACAGTCAGTTGCTCTACTCCACAGAGATTACATGTAGAAACAAACAACAGTCAGTTACTGTACTAACAGAGATTACATGTAGAAACTAACAACAGTTAGTTGCAGTACTCCACACAGATTACATGTAGAAATAAACGCCAGTTAGTTGCTGTACTCCACAGAGATTACATGTAGAAACAAACAACAGTTAGTTGCTGTACTACACAAAGACTATATGTAGAAACAAACAACATAAAAGTTGCTGTAGTCCACAAAGAATATATGTAGAAACAAACAACAGTTATCTGTTGTACTCCACAAAGTATATATGTACAAACAAACAACAGTTATTTATACTCCACAAGGAATATATGTAGAAAAAACAACAGTTAGTTTTTGTACCCCACAAAGAACATATCTAGAAATAAACAACAGTTATTTGTTGTACTCCACAAAGATTATACATAGAAAAAAACAACAGTTAGTTTCTGTACTCCATATACATTATATGTAGAAACAAACAACAGTTAGTTGCTGTACACCACAAGGAATATATATATAAACAAACAACAGTTAGTTGCTGACTCCACAAGGATTATAAGTAGGAAACAAACAGTTAGTTGCTGTACTCCACAAAGAATATATGTAGAAACAAACAAATTAGTTGCTGTACTCCACAAACAATATATGTAAAAACAAACAACAGTTATTTGTTGTACTCCACTAGGAATATATGTAGAAACAAAACAACAGTTATTTGTTGTACTCCACAAAGATCATATGTAGAAACAAAAAACAGTTAGTTGCTGTACTCCACAGAGATTACATGTAGAAATAAAGTTACTGTATTCCACAGAGATTATATATAGAAACAAACAACAGTTAGTTGCTCTACTCGACAGAGATTATATGCAGAAACAAACAACAGTTAGTTGCTGTACTCCACAGAGATTACATGTACAAATAAACGCCAGTTAGTTGCTGTACTCCATAGATTACATGTAAAAATAAACGCCAGTTAGTTATTGTACTCCACAGAGATTACATGTAGAAATAAACGGCAGTTAGTTGCTGTACTCCCAGGGATTACATGTAGAAAAAAACGTCAGTTAGTTGCTGTACTCCACAGAGATTACATGTAGAAATAAACGCCAGTTAGTTGCTGTACTCCACTGAGATTACAAGTAGAAATAAACGCCAGTTAGTTGCTGTACTCCACAGAGATTACCTGTAGAAATAAACGCCAGTTAGTTGCTGTACTCCACAGACATTACATGTAGAAATAAACGCCAGTTAGTTGTGTACTCCACAGAGATTACGTGCAGGAATAAACGGCACTTAGTTGCTGTACTCCACAGAGATTACATGTAGAAATAAACGCCAGTTAGTTGCTGTACTCCACAGAGATTACCTGTTGAAGCGAATAAGTTATTTACTGTACTCCACAGAGATTACATGTAGAAATAAACAACAGTTAGTGTTGTACACCACAGAGATTACATGTACAAATAAACGGCAGTTAGTTGCTGTACTCCAAGGAGATTACATGTAGAAATAAACGCTAGTTAGTTGCTGTAATCCACAGAGATTACGTGTAAAAATAAACGCCAGTTAGTTGCTGTACTCCAAAAGATTACATGTAGAAACAAACCACAGTTAGTTGATGTACTCCAGAGAGATTACATGTAGAAATAAACGCCAGTAAGTTGCTGTACTCCACAGAGATTACATGTAGAAACGAACAACAGTCAGTTGCTGTACTCAACAGAGATTACATGTAGAAACAAATAACAGTCAGTTACTGTACTAACAGAGATTACATGTAGAAACTAACAACAGTTAGTTGCAGTACTCCACACACATTACTTGTAGAAATAAACGCCAGTTAGTTGCTGTACTCCACAGAGATTACATGTAGAAACAAACAACATAAAATTTGCTGTAGTCCACAAAGAATATATGTAGAAACAAACAACAGTTATCTGTTGTACTCCACAAAGTATATATGTACAAACAACAGTTATTTATACTCCACAAGGAATATATGTAGAAAAAAAAAAGAGTTAGTTTTTGTACCCCACAAAGAACATATCTAGAAACAAACAACAGTTAGTGTTTGTACACGACAAAGAATATATGTAGAAACAAACAACAGTTATTTGTTGTACTCCACAAAGATTATACATAGAAAAAAACAACAGTTAGTTTCTGTACTCCATATAGATTATATGTAGAAACAAACAACAGTTAGTTGCTGTACACTACAAGGAATATATGTATAAACAAACAACAGTTAGTTGCTGACTCCACAAAGATTATAAGTAACAAACAAACAGTTAGTTGCTGTACTCCACAAAGAATATATGTAGAAACAAACAAGTTAGTTGCTGTACTCCACAAACAATATATGTAAAAACAAACAACAGTTATTTGTTGTACTCCACTAAGAATATATGTAGAAACAAAACAACAGTTATTTGTTGTACTCCACAAAGATCATATGTAGAAACAAAAAACAGTTAGTTGCTGTACTCCACAGAGATTACATGTAGAAATAAACGCCAGTTAGTTGCTGTACTCAACAGATATACATGTAGAAATAAACGCCAGTTAGTTACTGTATTCCACAGAGATTACATATAGAAACAAACAACAGTTAGTTGCTCTACTCGACAGAGATTATATGCAGAAACAAACAACAGTTAGTTGCTGTACTCCACAGAGATTACATGTACAAATAAACGCCAGTTAGTTACTGTACTCCACAGAGATTACATGTACAAATAAACGCCAGTTAGTTGTTGTACTCCACAGAGATTACATATAGAAACAAACAACAGTTAGTTGCTGTACTCCACAGAGATTACATGTAGAAATAAACAACAGTTAGTTGCTGTACTCCACAGAGATTACATATAGAAACAAACAACAGTTAGTTGCTGTACTCCACAGAGATTACATGTAGAAATAAACAACAGTTAGTTGTTGTACTCCACAGAGATTACATATAGAAACAAACAACAGTTAGTTGCTGTACTCCACAGAGATTACATGTAGAAATAAACGCCAGTTAGTTACTGTATTCCACAGAGATTACATATAGAAACAAACAACAGTTAGTTGCTGTACTAACAGAGATTACATGTAGAAACAAACAACAGTTAGTTGCTGAATTCCACAGAGATTGCATGTAGAAACAAACAACAGTTAGTTGCTGTACTCCACAGAGATTACATATAGAAATAAACAACAGTTAGTTGTTGTACTCCACAGAGATTACATATAGAAACAAACAACAGTTAGTTGCTGTACTCCACAGAGATTACATGTAAAAATAAACGCCAGTTAGTTACTGTATTCCACAGAGATTACATATAGAAACAAACAACAGTTAGTTGCTGTACCAACAGAGATTACATGTAGAAACAAACAACAGTTAGTTGCTGAATTCCACAGAGATTGCATGTAGAAACAAACAACAGTTAGTTGCTGTACTCCACAGAGATTACATGTAGAAATAAACAACAGTTAGTTGTTGTACTCCACAGAGATTACATATAGAAACAAAAAACAGTTAGTTGCTGTACTCCACAAAGATTACATGTAGAAATAAACGCCAGTTAGTTACTGTATTCCACAGAGATTACATATAGAAACAAACAACAGTTAGTTGCTCTACTCGACAGAGATTATATGCAGAAACAAACAACAGTTAGTTGCTGTACTCCACAGAGATTACATGTACAAATAAACGCCAGTTAGTTGCTGTACTCCATAGATTACATGTAGAAATAAACGCCAGTTAGTTGTTGTACTCCACAGAGATTACATGTAGAAATAAACAACAGTAAGTTGCTGTAATCCCAGGGATTACATGTAGGAAAAAACGTCAGTTAGTTGCTGTACTCCACAGAGATTACATGTAGAAATAAACGCCAGTTAGTTGCTGTACTCCACTGAGATTACATGTAGAAATAAACGCCAGTTAGTTGCTGTACTCCACAGAGATTACCTGTAGAAATAAACGCCAGTTAGTTGCTGTACTCCACAGACATTACATGTAGAAATAAACGCCAGTTAGTGTCTGTACTCCACAGAAATTACGTGCAGAAATAAACGGCACTTAGTTGCTGTACTCCACAGAGATTACATGTAGAAATAAACGCCAGTTAGTTGATGTTCTCGACAGAGATTACATGTAGATCCGAACCACAGTTATTTGCTGTACTCCACAGAGATTACATGTAGAAACAAAGAGCAGTTAATTACTGTACTCCACAGAGATCACATGTAGAAGCAAGACGCGTTAGTTGCTGTACTCCACAGAGATTACATGTAGAAACGAACAACAGTTAGTTGCTGAACTCCACAAAGATTACATGTAGAAACAAACAACCGTTAGTTACTGTACTCCACAGAGATTACATGTAGAAACAAACGAGTTAGTTGCTGTACTCCACAGAGATTACATGTAGAAACAGAAGACAGTTGCTGTACTCCACAGAGATTACTTGTAGAAAAAAAGGCCAGTTAGTTGCTGTACTCCACAGAGATTACATGTACAAAGGAACAACTGTCAGTTGCTGTACTCCACAGAGATTACATGTAGAAACAAACAACAGTTAGTTACTGTACTAACAGAGATTACATGTAGAAACAAACAACAGTTAGTTGCTGAATTCCACAGAGATTGCATGTAGAAACAAACAACAGTTAGTTGCTGTACTCCACAGAGATTACATGTAGAAATAAACGCCAGTTAGTTGCTATACTCCAAAGAGATTACATGTAGAATCAAACAACAGTTAGTTGCTGTACTCCACAAAGATTATATGTAGAAACAAACAACAGTTATTAGATGTACTCCACAAAGAATATACGTAGAAACAAACAACAGTTATTTATACCCCACAAAGAATATATGTATAAACAAACAACATTTAGTGTTTGTACCCCACAAAGAATATATGTAGAATCAAACAACAGTTAGTTTCTGTACTCCACAAAGATTATATGTAAAACCAAACAACAGTTAGTTTCTGTACTCCACAAAGATTATATGTAGAAACAAACAACAGTTAGTTGCTGTACTCCACAAAGAATATATGTATAAACAAACAACAGTTAGTTGCTGACTCCACAAAGATTATTAGTATAAAAAAACTGTTAGTTGCTGTACTCCACAAAGAATATATGTAAAAACAAACAAAGTTAGTTGCTGTACCCCACAAACAACATATGTAAAAACAAACAACAGTTAGTTGCTGTACTCCAAGAAGATTATATGTAGAAACAAACAACAGTTAGTTGCAGTACTCCACAAAGATTATATGTAGAAACAAACAACAGTTATTTGTACTCCACAAAGAATATATGTAGAAACAAAGAATAGTTATTTGTTGTACTCCACAAAGAATATAAGCAGAAACAAAGAACATTCGTTTGTATTCCACAAAGAAAATATGTAGAAAAAATAAACAGTTATTTGTTGTACTCCAGAAAGATTATACATAGAAAAAAACAACAGTTAGTTTCTGTACTCCATATAGATTATATGTAGAAACAAACAACAGTTAGTTGCTGTACACCACAAGGAATATATGTATAAACAAACAACAGTTAGTTGCTGACTCCACAAAGATTATAAGTAAGAAACAAACAGTTAGTTGCTGTACTCCACAAAGAATATATGTAGAAACAAACAAGTTAGTTGCTGTACTGCACAAACAATATATGTAAAAACAAACAACAGTTATTTGTTGTACTCCACTAAGAATATATGTAGAAACAAAATACAGTTATTTGTTGTACTCCACAAAGATCATATGTAGAAACAAAAACAGTTAGTTGCTGTACTCCACAGAGATTACATGTAGAAATAAACGCCAGTTAGTTACTGTATTCCACAGAGATTACATATAGAAACAAACAACAGTTAGTTGCTCTACTCGACAGAGATTATATGCAGAAACAAACAACAGTTAGTTGCTGTACTCCACAGAGATTACATGTACAAATAAACGCCAGTTAGTTGCTGTACTCCATAGATTACATGTAGAAATAAACGCCAGTTAGTTGTTGTACTCCACAGAGATTACATGTACAAATAAACGCCAGTTAGTTGCTGTACTCCACAGAGATTACATGTACAAATAAACGCCAGTTAGTTGCTGTACTCCATAGATTACATGTAGAAATAAACGCCAGTTAGTTGTTGTACTCCACAGAGATTACATGTAGAAATAAACGGCAGTAAGTTGCTGTACTCCCATTGATTACATGTAGGAAAAAACGTCAGTTAGTTGCTGTAATCCACAGAGATTACATGTAGAAATAAACGCCAGTTAGTTGCTGTACTCCACTGAGATTACATGTAGAAATAAACGCCAGTTAGTTGCTGTACACCACAGAGATTACCTGTAGAAATAAACGCCAGTTAGTTGCTGTACTCCACTGAGATTACATGTAGAAATAAACGCCAGTTAGTTGCTGTACTCCACTGAGATTACATGTAGAAACAAACGCCAGTTAGTTGCTGTACTCCACTGAGATTACATGTAGAAATAAACGCCAGTTAGTTGCTGTACTCCACTGAGATTACATGTAGAAATAAACGCCAGTTAGTTGCTGTACTTCACTGAGATTACATGTAGAAATAAACGCCAGTTAGTTGCTGTACTCCACTAAGATTACATGTAGAAATAAACAACAGTTAGTTGCTGTACTCGACAGAGATTATATGCAGAAACAAACAACAGTTAGTTGCTGTACTCCACAAAGATTACATGTACAAATAAACGCCAGTTAGTTGCTGTACTCCATAGATTACATGTAGAAATAAACGCCAGTTAGTTGCTGTACTCCACTGAGATTACATGTAGAAATAAACGCCAGTTATTAGCTGTACACCACAGAGATTACCTGTAGAAATAAACGCCAGTTAGTTGCTGTACTCCACTGAGATTACATGTAGAAATAAACGCCAGTTAGTTGCTGTACACCACAGAGATTACCTGTAGAAATAAACGCCAGTTAGTTGCTGTACTCCACAGACATTACATGTAGAAATAAACGCCAGTTAGTTGCTGTACTCCACAGAAATTACGTGCAGAAATAAACGGCACTTAGTTGCTTTACTCCACAGAGATTACATGTGGAAATAAACGCCAGTTAGTTGATGTTCTCGACAGAGATTACATGTAGAACCGAACCACAGTTATTTGCTGTACTCTACAGAGATTACATGTAGAAACAAAGAGCAGTTAATTACTGTACTCCACAGAGATCACATGTAGAAACAAGAAACGTTAGTTGCTGTACTCCACAGAGATTACATGTAGAAACATATAACAGTTAGTTGCTGTACTCCACAGAGATTACATGTAGAAATAAACTACAGTTAGTTGCTGTACTCAACAGAGATTACATGTAGAAATAAACGCCAGTTAGTTGCTGTACTCCACAGAGATTACATGTAGAAATAAACGCCGGTTAGTTGTTGTACTCCACATAGATTATACGTAGAAATAAACTCCAGTTAGTTGCTGTACTCCACTGATATTACATGTAGAAATAAACGCCAGTTAGTTGCTGTACTCCACAGAGATTACATGTAGTAATAAACGCCAGTTAGTTGCTGTACTCCACAGAGATTACATGTAGAAATAAACGGCAGTAACTTGCTGTAATCCCAGGGATTACATGTAGGAAAAAACGTCAGTTAGTTGCTGTACTCCACAGAGATTACATGTAGAAATAAACGCCAGTTAGTTGCTGTACTCCACTGAGATTACATGTAGAAATAAACGCCAGTTAGTTGCTGTACTCCACAGAGATTACCTGTAGAAATAAACGCCAGTTAGTTGCTGTACTCCACAGACATTACATGTAGAAATAAACGCCAGTTAGTGTCTGTACTCCACAGAAATTACGTGCAGAAATAAACGGCACTTAGTTGCTGTACTCCACAGAGATTACATGTAGAAATAAACGCCAGTTAGTGTCTGTACTCCACAGAAATTACGTGCAGAAATAAACGGCACTTAGTTGCTGTACTCCACAGAGATTACATGTAGAAACAAAGAGCAGTTAATTACTGTACTCCACAGAGATCACATGTAGAAACAAGACGCGTTAGTTGCTGTACTCCACAGAGATTACATGTAGAAACGAACAACAGTTAGTTGCTGAACTCCACAAAGATTACATGTAGAAACAAACAACCGTTAGTTACTGTACTCCACAGAGATTACATGTAGAAACAAACGAGTTAGTTGCTGTACTCCACAGAGATTACATGTAGAAACAGAAGACAGTTGCTGTACTCCACAGAGATTACATGTAGAAAAAAACGCCAGTTAGTTGCTGTACTCCACAGAGATTACATGTACAAAGGAACAACTGTCAGTTGCTGTACTCCACAGAGATTACATGTAGAAACAAACAACAGTTAGTTACTGTACTAACAGAGATTACATGTAGAAACAAACAACAGTTAGTTGCTGTACTCCACAGAGATTACATGTAGAAATAAACGCCAGTTAGTTGCTATACTCCAAAGAGATTACATGTAGAATCAAACAACAGTTAGTTGCTGTACTCCACAAAGATTATATGTAGAAACAAACAACAGTTATTAGATGTACTCCACAAAGAATATACGTAGAAACAAACAACAGTTATTTATACCCCACAAAGAATATATGTAGAAACAAACAACAGTTAGTGTTTGTACCCCACAAAGAATATATGTAGAATCAAACAACAGTTAGTTTCTGTACTCCACAAAGATTATATGTAAGACCAAACAACAGTTAGTTTCTGTACTCCACAAAGATTATATGTAGAAACAAACAACAGTTAGTTGCTGTACTCCACAAAGAATATATGTATAAACAAACAACAGTTAGTTGCTGACTCCACAAAGATTATTAGTATAAAAAAACTGTTAGTTGCTGTACTCCACAAAGAATATATGTAAAAACAAACAAAGTTAGTTGCTGTACCCCACAAACAACATATGTAAAAACAAACAACAGTTAGTTGCTGTACTCCAAGAAGATTATATGTAGAAACAAACAACAGTTAGTTGCAGTACTCCACAAAGATTATATGTAGAAACAAACAACAGTTATTTGTACTCCACAAAGAATATATGTAGAAACAAAGAATAGTTATTTGTTGTACTCCACAAAGAATATAAGCAGAAACAAAGAACATTCGTTTGTATTCCACAAAGAAAATATGTAGAAAAAATAAACAGTTATTTGTTGTACTCCAGAAAGATTATACATAGAAAAAAACAACAGTTAGTTTCTGTACTCCATATAGATTATATGTAGAAACAAACAACAGTTAGTTGCTGTACACCACAAGGAATATATGTATAAACAAACAACAGTTAGTTGCTGACTCCACAAAGATTATAAGTAAGAAACAAACAGTTAGTTGCTGTACTCCACAAAGAATATATGTAGAAACAAACAAGTTAGTTGCTGTACTGCACAAACAATATATGTAAAAACAAACAACAGTTATTTGTTGTACTCCACTAAGAATATATGTAGAAACAAAATACAGTTATTTGTTGTACTCCACAAAGATCATATGTAGAAACAAAAACAGTTAGTTGCTGTACTCCACAGAGATTACATGTAGAAATAAACGCCAGTTAGTTACTGTATTCCACAGAGATTACATATAGAAACAAACAACAGTTAGTTGCTCTACTCGACAGAGATTATATGCAGAAACAAACAACAGTTAGTTGCTGTACTCCACAGAGATTACATGTACAAATAAACGCCAGTTAGTTACTGTATTCCACAGAGATTACATATAGAAACAAACAACAGTTAGTTGTTCTACTCGACAGAGATTATATGTAGAAATAAACGCCAGTGAGTTACTGTATTCCACAGAGATTACATATAGAAACAAACAACAGTTAGTTGTTCTACTCGACAGAGATTATATGTAGAAACAAACAACAGTTAGTTGCTCTACTCGACAGAGATTACATATAGAAACAAACAACAGTTAGTTGTTCTACTCGACAGAGATTACATTTAGAAACAAACAACAGTTAGTTGTTCTACTCGACAGAGATTATATGCAGAAACAAACAACAGTTAGTTGCTCTACTCGACAGAGATTACATGTACAAATAAACGCCAGTTAGTTGCTGTATTCCACAGAGATTACATATAGAAACAAACAACAGTTAGTTGCTCTACTCGACAGAGATTATATGCAGAAAAAAACAACAGTTAGTTGCTGTACTCCACAGAGATTACATGTACAAATAAACGCCAGTTAGTTACTGTATTCCACAGAGATTACATATAGAAACAAACAACAGTTAGTTGTTCTACTCGACAGAGATTATATGTAGAAACAAAAACAGTTAGTTGCTGTACTCCACAGAGATTACATGTAGAAATAAACGCCAGTTAGTTACTGTATTCCACAGAGATTACATATAGAAACAAACAACAGTTAGTTGCTCTACTCGACAGAGATTATATGCAGAAACAAACAACAGTTAGTTGCTGTACTCCACAGAGATTACATGTACAAATAAACGCCAGTTAGTTGCTGTACTCCATAGATTACATGTAGAAATAAACGCCAGTTAGTTGTTGTACTCCACAGAGATTACATGTAGAAATAAACGGCAGTAAGTTGCTGTACTCCCAGGGATTACATGTAGAAAAAAACGTCAGTTAGTTGCTGTAATCCACATAGATTACATGTAGAAATAAACGCCAGTTAGTTGCTGTACTCCACTGAGATTACATGTAGAAATAAACGCCAGTTAGTTGCTGTACACCACAGAGATTACCTGTAGAAATAAACGCCAGTTAGTTGCTGTACACCAATTAGATTACATGTAGAAATAAACGCCAGTTAGTTGCTGTACTCCACTGAGATTACATGTAGAAACGAACCACAGATAGTTGCTGTACTCCACCAAGATTACATGTAAAAACAAACAACAGTTAGTTACTGTATTCCAAAGAGATTACATGTAGAAGCAAAGAACAGTTAATTACTGTACTCCACAAGAATTACATGTAGAAACAAACAAAAGTTAGTTGCTGTATTCCACAGAGATTACATGTAGAAACGAACAACAGTTAGTTGCTGTACTCCACCAAGATTACATGTAAAAACAAACAACAGTTAGTTACTGTATTCCACAGAGATTACATGTAGAAACAAACAACAGTTAGTTGCTGTACTCCACAGAGATTACATGTAGAAACAAACAACATTTAGTTGCTGTACTCCACAGAGATTACATGTAGAAACAAAAGACAGTTAGTTGCTGTACTCCACAGAGATTACATGTAGAAATAAACAACATTAATTGCTATACTCCACAGAGATTACTAGTAGAAACAAACAATAGTTAGTTGCTATACTCCAAACAGATTACATGTAGAAATAAACTACAGTTAGTTACTGTAATCCACAGAGAGTACATGTAGAAACGAACCACAGTTAGTTGTACTCCACAGAGATTACATGTAGAAACAAAGAAGAGTTAATTACTGTACTCCACAGAGATTACATGTAGAAACAAACAACAGTTAGTTGCTGTACTCCACAAAGATTACATGTAGAAACAAAATACAGTTAGTTACCGTACTCCACAGATATTTCATGTAGAAACAAACAACAGTTAGTTGCTGTACTCCACAGTGGTTACATGTAGAAATAAACGCCAGTCAGTTGCTGTACTCCACAGAGATTACATGTAGAAATAAACGCCATTTAGTTGCTGTACTCCACAGAGATTACATGTAGAAATAAACGCCAGCTAGTTGCTGTACTCCACAGTGATTTCATGTAGAAATAAACGCCAGGTAGTTGCTGTACTCCACAGACATTACCTGCAGAAGCGAACAACAGTTAGATACTGTACTGCACAGAGATTACATGTAGAAACAAACAACCGTTAGTACTGTACTCCACAGAGATTACATGTAGAAATAAACGCCAGTTAGTTGCTGTACTCCACTTAGATTACATGTAGAAATAAACGCCATAGTTGCTGTACTCGACAGAGATTACATGTAGAACCGAACCACAGTTAGTTGTTGTACTACACAGAAATAACATGTAGAAACAAAGAACAGTTAATTACTGTACTCCACAGAGATTACATGTAGTAACAAACAAAAGTTAGTTGCTGTACTCCACAGAGATTACATTTAGAAACGAACAACAGTTATTTGCTGTACTCCACAAACATTACATGTAGAAACAAACAACAATTAGTTACTGTACTCCACAGAGATTACATGTAGAAACAAACAACAGTTAGTTGCTGTACTCCAACGAGATTACATGTAGAAACAGAAGACAGTTGCTGTACTCCAAGGAGATTACATGTAGAAACAAACAATAGTTAGTTGCTGTACTCCAGAGATTACATGCAGAACCAAACAACAGTTAGTTGCTGTACTCCAGAGATTACATGAAGAAACAAACAAGTTAGTTGCTGTACTCCACAGAGATTACATGTAGAAATAAACTACAGGTATTTGCTGTACTCTACAGAGATACCATGTAGAAATAAACGCATGTTAGTTGCTGTACTCCACAGAGATTACACGTAGAAGCGAACAACAGTCAGTTGCTGTACTCCACATAGATTACATGTAGAAACAAACAACAGTTAGTTACTGTACTAACAGAGATTACATGTAGAAACAAACAACAGTTATTTGCTGAAATCCAAAGAGATTACATGTAGAAACAAACAACAATTAGTTGCTGTAGTCCACAAAGAATATATGTAGAAATAAACAAGTTATTTGATGTACTCCACAAAGAATATATGTAGAAACAAACAACTGTAAGTGTTTGTACTCCACCAAGATTATAAGTAAAAACAAACAAGAGTTAGTTTATGTACTCCACAAAGATTATATGTAGAAACAAACAACAGTTAATTGCTGTACTCCACAAAGAATATATGTAAAAACAAACAACAGTTATTTGTTGTGCTCCACAAAGATCATATGTAGAAACAATAAACCGTTAGTTGCTGTACTCCACAAAGATTATATGTAGAAACAAACAACAGTTAGTTGCTGTACTCCACAAAGAATATAAGTAAAAACAAACAACAGTTATTTGTTGTGCTCCACACAGATCATATGTAGAAACAATCAATTGTTAGTTGCTGTACTCCAAGAAGATTATATGTAGAAACAAACAACAGCTAGTTGCTGTACTCCACAAAGAATATATGTAGAAACAAACAACAGTTATTGGTACTCCACAATGAATATATGTAGAAACAAACAATAGTTATTTGTTGTACTCCACAAAGAATATATGTAGAAACAAAGAACATTTGTTTGTACTCCACAAAGAATATATGTAGCAACAAACAACAGTTATTTGTTGTATTCCAGTAAGAATATATGTAGAAACAAACAACAGTTATTTGCACTCCACAAAGAATATATGTAGAAACAAACAACAGTTAGTTGTTGTACTCCACAGGGAATATATCTGGAAACAAACAACAGTTAGTTGCTGTACCCCACAGAGATTACATGTAGAAATAAACGCCAGTTAGTTACTGTATTCCACAGAGTTTACATATAGAAACAAAAAACAGTTAGTTGCTGTACTCCACAGAGATTATATGTAGAAAAAAACAAGTTAGTTGCTGTACTCCACAGAGATTACATGTAGAAATAAACGCCAGTCAGTTGCTGTACTCCACAGAGATTACATGTAGAAATAAACGCCAGTTAGTTGCTGTACTCCACAGAGATTACATGTAGAAATAAACGCCAGTTAGTTGCTGTACTCCACAGAGATTACATGTAGAAATAAACGCCAGTTAGTTGCTGTACTCCACAGAGATTACGTGCAGAAATAAACGGCAGTTAGTTGCTGTAATCCACAGAGATTACATGTAGAAATAAACGGCACTTAGTTGCTTTACTCCACAAAGATTACATGTACAAATAAACGCCAGTTAGTTGCTGTACTCGACAGAGATTACATGTAGAAATAAACGGCAGTTAGTTGCTGTACTCCACAGAGATTACATGTAGAAATAAACGCCAGTTAGTTGCTGTACTCAACAGATATACATGTAGAAATAAACGTCAGTTAGTTGCTGTACTCCATAGAGATTACATGTAGAAACGAACTGCTAGTTGCTGTACTCCACAGAGCTGACATGTAGAAACAAACAAGAGTTAGTTGCTGTACTCCACAGAGTTTACATGTAGAAATAAACGCCAGTTAGTTGCTGTACTCCACAAAGAATATATGTAGAAACAAACAACAGTTATTTGTACTCCACAATGAATATATGTACAAACAAACAATAGTTATTTGATGTACTCCACAAAGAATATATGTAGAAACAAAGAACATTTGTTTGTACTCCACAAGGAATATATGTAGCAACAAATAACAGTTATTTGTTGCACTCCAGGAAGAATATATGTAGAAACAAACAACAGTTATTTGCACTCCACAAAGAATATATGTAGAAACAAACAACAGTTAGTTGTTGTACTCCACAAAGAATATATCTGGAAACAAACAACAGTTAGTTGCTGTACTCCACAGAGATTACATGTAGAAATAAACGCCAGTTAGTTACTGTATTCCACAGAGATGACATATAGAAACAAAATCAGTTAGTTGCTGTACTCCACAGAGATTATATGTAGAAACAAACAAGTTAGTTGCTGTACTCCACAGAGATTACATGTAGAAATAAACGCCAGTTAGTTGCTGTACTCCACTGAGATTACATGTAGAAATAAACGCCAGTTAGTTGCGGTACTCCACAGAGATTACCTGTAGAAATAAAAGCCAGTTAGTTGCTGTACTCAGTAGTATTAGTCCCGGATGAGCCAATTGTTTTAACGATAATCCTGCCGCTAGGGGCGCTCGTGTCGCTAGTGTCGGTGCGTGCGACGGCGGCGGCGGTAAGTTTGAAAAGCGCCCAGAGCGGTAGGATTATCGTTAAATCGATTGGCTCATCCGGGACGAGTTGAAAGAATTGAGGAAGTGACGTGGAGTGTTTTGATTGGTTCGTTAATTTGGGGTGGAAGATGAAGGAAGGAAGATGGAGGAGTATGGAGGTCGCGTGATGGAGAGGAGCTGGGGTGGCGAGGTGTTGTCTGTGCGGAGGTCGGTACTGAAAGAGGGAAAAGATGGGGGGCGAGGGATAAAAAGTGTAACAGAAAGTGACGTGTGAAGTTGTGATTGGTGGGAATAAGAAGTGATGTTATTGGTGGAAAGGAACAAATGAGAGTTGTTGATTGGTAAGAATAAGAGAGATTATGATTGGTTGAAAGAAAAAGGTGTGGGAGTGGGGTATGTTGGAGGTGATGGGGAAGGTAAGTTTTGCTAGCAGCAAGATTTGCAAAAGCCTGTCGTGAACTGATCAGCAATTTTTTGAACGTTGGATGGTAGTTTTCTTGAGTGGATAGAGAGATGGGGCGATATGAGATGCGGTGGCGAAAATGGGAACTAAACAAGGTGGTTGAGACAAGAGGTTTAAGGACGAGGAAATTTGGAGGTTAGTGGTGAACATGGCGGTCGCAAGAGGTGGGGGTAACGAGACGCGGTGGTGAGAATGGGAACTAAAAGAAGATGGCGGTAGCAAGAGCTTAGAAGAGTAGATTTTGAGGTTAAAATAGTGGGAACTAAAAATGGCGGAGGGTCTGCGACAAGGAGATGCGGTGAGAACTAAACAAGATGGCGGACGCAAGAGGTGGGTAAGGAGGTTTGAGGTTACAGTACCAAAACACGAAAGGATATATTCCTACGCCAAACAGGTCCGAAAAATAATTATGCGTGTGGTACTTACCTGTTACCGGTGTGGATGCGTCACCAAAAGCGCGGCACGCGACGCGAAAAAATAAAAGCAAACTGTTTTTGAAAATGCTTAACCAGCTTTAAGATCAACCAACATCACTACGCACTGATATACCTAGGTTTTTAAAGCGGTACAGACACCCTTTGCAGAGGCGTAATTTAACTATACCAAAAACCTGGTACTGGACCATCGTGATGGTCGCTAGCGTACGTAGGAGCAGGGTTCTCATAGCCGGTCGAAAGCGGTCAAAAACGTGTACGACGTAGGTGATCACAGTAGCTGCTGCCGAGTCAACCGTCGAGGTGCGAATGAACGAGATCTGTTCTTGCCGGCAATCTGGTTGGGAGATGAGAGGCGCGGTGGTAAAAATGGGAACTAAATAAGATGGCGGAGGCATGAAGTTGAGGTTAAGGAGCGGTGAGATGTTGTCTGTGCGGAGGTTGGGGCTGAAAGAGGGGAAAGATGGCGAACGAGGGATAAAAAGTATAACAGAAAGTGACGTGTGAAGTTGTGATTGGTGGGAATAAGAAGTGATGTTATTGGTGGAAAGGAACAAATGAAAGTTGTTGATTGGTGAGAATAAGAGAGATTATGATTGGTGGAAAGTAAAAAGGTGTGGGAGTGGGGTATGTTGGAGGTGATGGAAAAGGTAAGTTTTGCTACCAACAACATTTGCAAAAGCCTATCCAGAACTCAACAGCAATTTTAAATAACTAGTGTTTCGGGGTTTTCTCTGGTTGGTAGACCAATGCAAGCTGTTTCTGCCATACTAATATTATTCGTCTTTTCCTTTTTTTTCTTTTTTTTTTCTTTTTGTTTTTTCGTTTTTTCGTTTTTTTTGTTTTTTTTAAAATAACTAGTTTTTTGGGGGATATTTTCCAGATCGGTAAGCGTTAGAATACTCTTAGAGCTTTTTTCAGGTTTTTCGCGGTTATCCCTGTCCGGTAGGCAGATGATAAAGTTTTTCTATAATGTCATCGTTTTGGCTTGTAGCGCACGGATCTAGGCACATACTCGCACACACACACACACACAAACACACACACACACACGGACATGTTTCCAAAAATACTTTTTTTTAGGATTCAGGAGGTCTCAAAACGTGTATTTCCGGTGAAATCTCGGTATCGAATTTTTGGGTGGAATGCAATACTTCCCCTACTTACTATACGTAGTAGAGAAAGTAAAAAGTATAAGTATTGGAAAATTTAAGGAAATAACAAGCAATATCTCGAAAACGGTTCACTCGACAAAAGAAATGTATATGACATAAGTTGTGTATTTTAACGCGATCTACATTTTTTGTGTAGTAAAGTTTTGTCTATATCATGACATTATCTTAAACATATGATATTTTCATCAAAATCGTTATAGCCATTTTTGAGAAAATTAAAAAAGTGTACTATCTTGTTTTCATGGGTTTTCCAGATCGGTAAGCGTTAGAATACTCTTAGAGCTTTTTTCAGGTTTTTTCGCGGTTATCCCTGTCCGGTAGGCAGATGATAAAGTTTTTTTATAATGTCATCGTTTTGGCTTGTGGCGCACGGATACTAGGCACATACTCGCACACACACACACACACAAACACTAAAATAGTAGCGTATAAAAAAATTTAACAAACCGTAGATTTTCAAGAAAATTCCCACACCGCAAACTACCCGTTTAGCGGAAGAAAGTTCGTTATTTTTATTGTCTTAAAAATGGCTCTAACCCCTTTTGATTACGGTACGGTATGTTTAAGATATCTGCATGACAAATAAAATGTATAGCTTCAATTTTCTGGGAATAGCTGTGAAGTAGTCTCATTGTGAATGTCTTTTGTACAACTGTTAAACCGTAGGAAACGAAGCCTTACTGTACAAGAACGTTAAAGCACACAATTTATGTGTATTATTATTATTATTATTATTATTACTTTGTGGCGTTGTCTATTTACAAATTTTCCATGTTGATTTTAATGTTTAAAAGCTTTAGACCTTTCTCACTAAACCTCGTCATTCTTTTAACTTTTCTTTTTTCATTTTCATACAAAGAGAACGGAATTTCACAAGTGAAACAGCACTGTAATAACGATACCAAAAAACTAATTATTATTCACCCACTGAAACACATAAAAACAATAAGTAATAATCACAGACCCAGTTTGTGGGTATTTAAATGAAACATCATGCACAATATAAGCCAATTATGTAATAAGTTGAAATGTGCAAATCTATAGATGTATTTCTGGCGAAAATCCCGGTATGGAATTTTTGAGTGCAATGCAATTTCTCCTGTATCTGCTATGTACGTCAGACTCAACTTTCGCGCCATTCTCCGAATATCTGAGAATATTCTTAATATGAGACAAGCATTTTACCTTAAGCAAGTAGTTTTAATCTTACTTTTATGAAAATCAGAGTTTTCTCTATATCGTTTATTTGTGACAACAACGCTAAGTTTCGAGCTAGCTATACTCACTTTCTTGCAACTATATACGTTTAAACTAATATTAACAAATTTCTCGTAATCCCAGAATTTATTAATCATAGCTGTAATATTTTTCACAACCGCATGTAATAATATTGATTTAGGGGCTTTCTCTACCACGTAAAATAGTAGGTAGAGGAGGTATGCATTGCATCCAAATATTCAATATTGAGATTTCACCGGAAAAACTAAATACTTGTTTTGAGGTCCCCTGAATAAAAAACATTTTTAGAAAATTCTGTGTGTATGTGTCAGAGCAGCATAACTCAAAAATGAAAAGTCGGATAAATACTAAAACTTGGTATTTAGGTTGAGTACCTTCCAAAGTTACGACACAGAGATTTTCAAGAAAGTCCCTCCACCCCAAACCACCCTTTACATGAACTATTTTCCGAAATGTTTTATTTTCTAAAACTGTCTCTGACGATTTTAATTACAACACCATATATTAAAGACATTTATATGAAAAATAAAATGTATATCTTGAATTTTGTGGAAATAGCCTGTGAAGTCCTCTTGATTCGGAAGAAATTTTCTACGATCTTGTATAACTGCTAAGGTTTGAGGAAACACACACAATTTATTTGAAATAACTTTTTTGCGACGTCAGCCATTTCCGAGATATCTGTTATAAAATGGTTCGAATTGTACAATGCTTAGCCATTCTTTTTTAAAGGCATGTCGCTTTTCAGTTCTTGCCCGCCATGTTGATGGAAAGAATTTAGAATTTTTTTAAGGCCAGTGTATAACGGATGTGTGCAATGCAACCATTTCCCGAAAAGTTTATCCGGATTAAAATTAAGTGGATATGAAAATAAACTTTCGTACTCACCTATAAGAGATAGAGGGTAGAGGTCATACGAACGTAACACTTGAGAATTTTTATTCAACAGTTGGTGTTACTCCTTAGAAAGGAAGTATCTGCTGCTTCTATTTAATTCTCACATTTTACATAACACGTATGCACTGCACAACACAAAAAACACTACACACGGCACTCGTAGTTTTAAATATTGCACTGATGCGGGTGTACAAACGTTAAAACGCTGCTCGCTTGTCATTTCCCACGCACAGCACTGCGCAAAGAAAGTGTAAATCGAGCGTGAGAAAGGATGTTCGTCAGCGTTTATGCAGCCTTATTGTCGATGGTAGCGGTCGCGCAGTGGCGGATCGTGACAGGATGACCGCGTCTTTTTACAACTTGACAATTTTGTGGCGAAATGAGGCATTTAACTCGACGCGCATGTTGAAAACAGCAGTTGCGATAAGCGAGCTTATAAAAACCCGGTGCCAAGAGCAAACGCCCGTAGTGAGAAACGAGAGCGATAGCGGATTTTTCTACAAAATCGTTCTATTTGACGAAAAATAGTTTAAAATAAAAACAAAATAGCAGCAGCACTTTGCAGGGAAAGAGCGATCGGTGCATTCGGACGATAAGATGGAGCTGCAATCCGGGGGAAGTCGCGATGGCACCTTGCAGCCTACGTTCGAAATTATAGGACACAAGCAGAGAAGGCTGCCAAAGCTTTTTTCCGGCTTTACAGAGTCTCAAATTACCGTAAACCCGGTCCCCAGAGATGTCAACCCTGAGCAATGGGTATCGCATTTGTTTAACGATATTCTAAACTTTGCGAAAGAGAACCTGTTAGAAAACGAACCCTGATATTTAGGCATATCCATAACAGACGAAAAGGAGACGTCCAAAGCCTTCAACATGAGCGTTAGGCGCGTAGACCAATTGAATGCGGATGTCATTGTTGGAAGCATCGAAAAAGTAATGCAAAGTAACCAACAATTCTTGCTAAGCGGGCCTCTTCACGTGACGTTTGTGTGGACCAAGGAGGTCTCGGGTTCGTGCCACCAGCCTTGCGATGCCTGTAGGGGCAATAAAGGCATTGTCGAAATAGCCAACAAAGACAACTTGTGTTTAGCAAGAGCCATTGTTGTAGTCAAAGCCAAAGTGGATCGCGACGTCAACTATAGAACCATGACGCGCTCCGACTATCTGCAAAAATCGAAGGCCGTAGCCTTGTGCGCGAGCATCGGTCAAGGCCACGACAGCTGCACGATAGATGACGTCAGACGCTTTGACGCTGCGTTAAAGGGCTACGCTGTGACGGTGTTTGGCGATCATACGGGGAAGCACGTGCTGTACGCGTCGGATAAGAAATGCGATAAATACATCGACGTCATGCTCCACGCCGGGCACTTTAAGGCTATCGTGAACCTTCACAAGTGCTTTAAATGCAAATGGTATTGCCGCCGGTGTCATCATCCCTCGGCACACAAAAAAGAATTTCACAGGTGCGACGCCAGGTGTGCTAAATGCCATCAGCAGTGCGATGCGCGATTTGACGCCTACATACGCTGCGCCGGGTGCAACAGAGATTTTAAGGGACCGGCATGCTTTGCAAACCACGCAAAGAAAGGCGTTTTTTACCCAAAGGCGCTGTCGGTGTGCGATGTAGAAAAGGTGTGCACGTCTTGCAACAAGCTGGTGAATGCAAGGCACAGAAAAACCGCGCACCAGTGCGGGGAAAAGTACTGCAATCATTGCAAGGCACACGTGAATTCTAGCCACATGTGCTATATGCAGCCGTATGCCAAAAAGAACAAAAGAAACCGGTACGTGTTCATGTTTATCGACTTTGAATGCACGCAAAACATTCCATATACCGGCAAAAAGGACACATACGAGCACACATACGAGCATGTACCTAACTTGTGCGTGTTGTACCAAGCCTGCCCGCACTGCATCGACGAACGCCGCAAGACGGCATACTGCACCGAATGCGGTTGCAAAGAATGGGTGTTCACGGACGATCCCGTGAAGCAGCTTTTCGAGCACATCGCGCAGGCGAGGTTCGAAGCCTGGGACGTCTACGTCGTGGCGCATAACCTCAGAGCTTACGACGGGCAGTTTTTATTAAAGTACATGGTGGTGCACTTAGACTGGGTGCCGGAGCTCATCATGAACGGGAGCAAGATCTACAGGATGAGGTACGGTGACGTCACATTTCTAGACTCGCTCAACTTCATACCCATGCCACTCTCCCGCTTTTCCAAGACCTTCGGATTGAAGGAATGCAAAGGTTATTTCCCGTACCTGTTTAACACGAAGGAAAACGAGCAGTACGTGGGTTCGATTCCCGACAAAAGGCATTACTGTCCGGAGGGCATGTCGGCGGAGGGTCGGAAAGCCTTCGAGCAGTGGCACGAAGAAAAGGCGTCCTCCGGGTACGTCTTCGACATGAGGGCGGAAATGGTGGCGTATTGCAAGATGGACGTATTTCTACTCAGTCAGGGAGTTTCCAAATTCAGAAGGGAATTCTTGGACGAGAACGCAATAGACCCGTTCAGAGAATGCGTCACCATCGCGCAGGCGTGCATGTGCGTGTATAGAAAGCGCTTCATGCCGCTTAAAAAATTGCCCTCTTGCCAGCGGGCGGGGATCGACTAGCGGACCGTCAGTCTCGCGCCGCATGCATATGGCTAACTTGGCTAGAGACGCAAAACCGCATCGTCATCCAGCACGCCGTGCGAGGACGCGAAGTCAAAATCGCGGGGCACAAGGTGGACGGGTACAGAGAGGCCGAAAAAACCGCGTACTTTTTCCACAGCTGCTTTTACCACGGCTGCAGGCGGTGCTTTCACAATCGCCATGCGGCGATATACGACTCGGGACACGAAACCATGGCCTCCAGGTTAGAGAGCACCGAGAAGGTCACGGCCGAGATCAAGGCCGCCGGCTACGCCGTGGTGGAAATGTGGGAGTGCGAGTTCGACGCCGCGATGAAGGCCGACCAGGACCTCGCGCGCCACGCAAGGGACTTTCCGGTACCGGAACCCCTGAACCCCAGAGACGCCTTCTACGGAGGTCGCACCAACTGCACCAAGACGTACTGCGAGGCGAAGGGGGATAGCAAGATCTACTACTACGACGTATGCAGCCTGTACCCGCACGTGAACAAGACGAAACCCTACCCCGCGGGCCACCCCAAGATCCACGTGGATCGATTCCCGCGCTTGGAAGACGTGGGGGGCGGGTTGGTGAAGTGCGAGGTTCTACCGCCGCAACACCTGTACCACCCGGTGCTGCCGGCGCGCATCGGCGGCAAGCTCATGTTCCCGCTATGCCGCGCTTGCGCGGAGGCGGAGAACCAAGACGAGTGCCACCACGGAGAGCGCGAGAGGGCGTTGTCGGGTACCTGGGTGATCGACGAGATGAAGGTCGCCCTGGAGGAGGGGTACCGCCTGCTGCGGGTCCACGAGATCTGGGAGTACGACGTGGTGCGGCACGAACCGACCACCGGAGCCAAGGGTCTCTTCGAGGACTACGTGAATCAGTTCCTGAAGATCAAGACCGAAGCCTCCGGCTGGCCCTCGGATTGCGACGACCCTGCCGCGAAGCAGCAGTACGTGGAGCAATTCTTCGAGCACGAAGGCGTCGCCCTGGATCCCCAGGCCGTCGCCACCAACCCCGGCAGGCGGGAGCTGGCCAAGCTGATGCTCAACAGCTTCTGGGGCAAACTCGGGCAGAGGGAAAACCTCCCCACGTGCGAGCTGGTGGACCGGTACGACCGCCTCCTGGAGCTGCTCAACGACCCGGGCGTGGAAGTGCAGACCTACGTGCCCGTCACCGACCGGATCGTGTGCGCGGTGTGGAGGTACTGCGAGGAGTGCCGCAAGGTCAACCCCGCCGCCAACGCCGTCCTGGCGGCCTACACCACGGCTCACGCGCGCCTGGTGCTCTACTCCTACCTCAAGAGGCTGGGAGAACGGGTCTGCTACTTCGACACCGATTCCGTCGTCGTCGTCGCCACTCCGGGCGACTGGACGCCGTCCGTCGGACGCCTCCTGGGGGACATGACGGACGAGCTGGAGAAGTACGGGCGGGGCTCTTACATCGCCCGGTTCGCCTCCACGGGGCCCAAGAGCTACTGCATGGAGATCGTTTGCCCCGAGACGGGCAAGACCTTCTCGGTGTGCAAGGTGAAGGGGATCACGCTCAATTCGGGCAACCTGGAGCTGGTGAACGCGGAGGTGATTCGCGACGTGGTGCTCAGGGACAACGACCGCGCGGTGAAGATGGCGGACACGCAGATCTCGCGGAAACCGTCTTGGACGGTCGTCACCGAACCCAGCTCGAAGACGTTTAGGATGGTGGTCAACAAGCGCGTGCTCGCCGGCGATTACGATTCCTATCCCTACGGGTTCAAGAGGAACGCATAAATGAGACGTCCGTAGCCGCGCCAAAGTCATTTCGAACCGGGCGCCCCTGAGGAGACGATGCCCGGTCCCCGAGACCTGGGGCGATTCGAGTTTCCCAGCACGATGCTCGTGGCGGGGCCGTCGCGCTGCGGCAAGTCGACCTTCGTGAAAAACCTGTTGCGCTACGCGCACCGGATGTTCGACGTGCGCCCCAGGAGGGTGCTGTGGTGCCACCCTCCGGAGTATTCGCCGAGACTCGAACCCTCGGCACTGCGTTGCGAGACCCACGCGGGCATACCCGAACTTACTTCGGTGGGCGAGAACGACCTCGTCGTCCTCGACGATCTGATGCTGGAGGGTGGCGGGAAGGACGTGTCCAATTTTTTCACCAGAGACTCCCATCACAAGCGCTTCGGCATCGTCTACATCCTGCAGAACGTGTTTCCGCAGGGTCAGAAATATCGCAACATCTCTCTGAATGCGAACTATGTCGTGGTCTTCAAGAACAACCGGGACAAGATGCAGATCGAGAGACTGTGCCAGCAGATCGAACCAAGGAACTCTAGGTTTCTCTTGGAGGCCTTCGAGAAGGCCACCGAACGCCCTCACGGGTATCTCGTGTTGGACTGCACCCAGTACACGCCCGCCCGATACAGGTATCGAACCGGCGTGCTGCCGGGGGAAAACCTCTCTTATTTCGTACCCAACTGAGACCGCCGAGAGGACTCGGGTTCGTTTCGTTCTATATCATCCCGGCAGGGTCTTGCCCGATTGAGGCCGTCGAGTCTAAATAAAAAGTACCGCTTTCGGAGCGAACGTCATTATCGCGCAAGCATGGCTAGAGGTAGGTCAAGGCTCGCGACGCTGACCAGTCCTCGCATAGCGAGACAGCACGGTAATTTGGCGGCTCTGGCCAAGGCGAAGGCCCCTCTGCGCAAAAAGTTGTTAAAAAATGCCGACGGCGATCTGATCAAGGCCATTAGCGAATGCATGCTCAACGTGTGCAGAGGTCACGTGCAACTTCCCGCAAAGTGCTTGGCTCGCCTAAAGAAGCACAAGGCTTCTTGGAGGAAGTTGACGGATAAACGGGTTCCTCTAAAGAAGAAGAAGAGCATCTTGGTTCAAAAAGGAGGTTTTTTGCCGGCATTCCTCCTACCAGTCTTGGCCTCGCTCGGCGGCGCGCTAGTGTCGAAATTAACAGGATGAAGTACGGCAGGCAGATCCTCGTTGCACAGCAACCGAAGACCGTCGACAAGCTTCACGCTGTAGACCGCACCATATCCTGATTGGCCAAAGAAATTCGGAACCTGCAGAGCGCAAAGCTCTCTGCCGACGAAAAGTGGCGGCTCGTAAAACATAAATTGGACAACTACCTCGATCTCGTGGCACAAGTCAGAAAGCCCTTCCTCGGCGACGACGACGACGACGACGATTACGAAGACGTGCACGAGCGCGTGCCGGTGAACCAGGAGGTCGAACCCCTAACCATAAAGGTCAACCTCCTCTCGCCTCGCAAAAAGAAGAGGGCGAACCCTGCCACTCCGAAAAAGAAATCGAAATCGCCTTCCGCGTCGTACCATTTTCGCAAGCGCGTCTGGCAGCCCCTGTACAAGTAAAGCATGAAGGAATGGAAGGCGCTAAGGCGATACTATGCCAGACCGGAACACTATGCCGGTTTGGGCACGGTCAAGCCCCTTCGAAAGGCCACGGGCGCGTCTAAGGCGAACATCGAGTCCTTCCTTCGAACCCGGGACAGTTACACTCTGCACAAACCGGTCAGAAAGCGGTTCCCCACCAGATGTTATCACGTGACGAATATGGACGATCTTTGGGAGGCCGATCTAAACGTCATGAACAGCGTGAGGGAACATAACAAACCTTACGTGTACATTCTGACCGTTATCGACGTATTTTCCAAATATGCTTGGGCCGTACCCCTGAAATCGAAGTTGGGTACCGAGGTCGCGCAAGCGTTTCGCTCCATATTCTCCCAACGCGTCCGCAGGGTCCTCCAGACGGACAAGGGAACAGAGTTTACCAACAAGACTTTTCGCAACTTTCTGAAGAAACACGACGTGAAACATTACACGACCAAAAATAACGTTAAAGCCAGCGTCGTGGAGCGCTTCAACCGCACCTTAAAAACCAAGATGTGGAGGTATTTCACGCACAAAAACAGTTACAGATACCTGGAAGTCCTTCCGGCCTTACTCGAGTCGTACAATAGCTCGCATCACAGGTCCATAAAAATGGCTCCGAAGGACGTGAACGAATCTAACATTTTACGAGTGTACCGCAATCTCTACGGAAATAGGACCCTACCTCGCGCAGGGAAACCCACATTTTCCGTCGGCGATCACGTGCGCATCTCTAAAGAAAAAATGAAATTCGACAAGGGCTACGAGCAGAATTGGACGGACGAAATATTCCGGATAGCCGAGGTGGTGCGCGGTCGGCCGGTGGTATATAAGTTGAAGGATCTGACCGGAGAAGCCATAGACGGCACATTTTACACCCAGGAGCTACAAAAGGTCGCGCTACCTCGGACGTTAAAGATCGAGCGCGTTTTACAGACCAAGGGCCGAGGGCGCCGCAAGCAGGTCTTGGTAAAGTGGAAGGGGTATCCGGCAAAGTTTAACTCGTGGGTTCTGGCTTCGACCGTCGATTCGACATGATTAAGACCGAGCCCTTCTCCATCACTCTCGTGAGCAACGCTTCCATGGAACACTTTACCGACAACACCACGGCCAGATTTTCTAACATCTTGCCCGAGAGAATCGTTCTGCAGGGAGAATGGGAGGTCGCCCTGCAAAAGGTCAGGTATCCGGTGAAATTTTATAACCTCTCGCCAGACGATGCCCGTCTGGCGGGCACCAAGTACACCATGACGCTCCTCCCCACGCATTCCAAATTCAGTTTGCAAATGCCGCAAGGCATCGTGCACAATCCCAAAGACTTGGTGAACCTCGTCAACGCCGTTCTACTCGAACACTTGCACGTGGAAAACTTCTTCCTCTTCGACGAGCGCAAGCAGACGGTGGGCGTGAATGCCGCCGTCGCCCATCCCGAACCACTACCCGACATTCCGTTCGACGGGTTTGTGGAAAATGTCGCGCGCACGGTCGTACCGTACGCGGTCGGCGAATACGAAGCTCTCAACGATGCGCCCCACCAGAGACCCAAGCGGAAACCGAAACCGAAGCCCCGGGCTTCGGGGCAGCAGAAACCCGCGGCGGCTCGTTCCGTCAGACCCAAACGAGACGTTTCAAAATCGGAGGACCCTCCGGGACCTCTACACCGCATCCACAGTTTGCTCTTAACGCCCGCTATGGCAAAAATGTTGGGTTTCGAGCCCTACGTCAACGTCATTCTCGAAAAAGCTGCTAAACACCCCGTAGATCCTTATATGGGGTTTCCTTACGAAATGTTCGTCTATTGTAATCTAGTGTCCCCGCAAGTCGTGGGCGACACCTTCGCCCAAGTCATAGAGAGCGCGGCCGTGGAATACGAAAGAAGCAACAACACTTACATGAGCGACGAAAAGACGTTTTTTCCCCAAAATTGGCTACCCTTGATTCAGCAAGACTTCAAGACGGTCAACATAGATTTAAGGAACGGTTACGGCGATCTCTTGCCATTCGCCGACGGATTTTCCTCTACTGTAGTTCTCGCTTTTCGTCCGAAACAGGCGTAATGGACGTGCACGCCGTAACGCGGTACTACCTCAATCAGACCGGCGGAGCGTTCGACCATCGCGATTTCACTCTCTACAGGGGCAAGCGCTACCAAAGAGGCAGCGGTCTCTTTTCAGCCCTCGGAGGACTCTTCAGAAGGTTGCTACCGTTTTTAAAGAGCGGAGCAAAAGCAGTCGGAAAGGAGGCCTTAAAGGCGGGCGCCCACGTTCTGTCCGATGTGACTGTGGCGGGAGCAGCGCCGAAGCAAGCGCTCTAGCGGAGGCTCAAGGAGTCCGGATAAAATTTAAAGCGAAAAGCCGACGAAAAGCTCGATGCCATGCTCGGTTCCGGCGCCAGGCGTCTCAAGAGAATAAAACCGAGCAAATCCAGAAAGAGCAAGCAGTCCAAGCTGAAACGCGGTAGGCGCAAGGTGCAAGACGTATTTTCGTAATGGCAGACGCGACCGTCCACATGAGTTCCGAACTGGACCTCTTTACAGAGGTGCCGGTTCAGATGAGCATCGAGGAGTCACGGTTCCTATACCTAAACCCTCAAAACACTAATGAAAAATGCCCCCATCACCTTTCATTATTCCGGAAATGCGGACGATTACCTAGACCTGACCTACGTCGTACTCGAACTCATGGTGCGCGTTGTAGATGACAAAGGAGAGGCCTTAAACGCTGACGCTAACGCCACTCTGGTCAACAACGCCTTAAATTCCCTGTTTCAAAAGATGGAGGTAACCCTCAATAACGTCATCGTCTCCATGCCGCAAGCCGGTTACCCCTATAGAACCTACCTCGAGACGCTTCTCAATTACTCCGAAGATGCCATGAACACCAAACTAGAATCTACCCTATGGAGAAAGGACACGGCAGGCATCATGGACACTTTTATCGCCAATGCGGGTTTTCAGTGGCGTCAGGGGTTTAACAAAGGGAGCAACGTCGTGCAGCTCATCGGTCCTCTGTCCAACGCTCTTTTTAGACAGGAGAAGCTGCTTTTGAACAACGTTAGCATGACCGTCAAGCTCACTCCCGCCTCTCCCCAGTTTTATCTGTTTTCCGACGTAGATACCTTTAAGGGGTACGCCGACATCGTGTCTGCCACGCTGCGCTTAAAATCGGTGCGGCCCTCGCCGACCATAAAGCTCGCGCACCAGGCCGTGCTCGCAAAGGGCAACGCAAAGTACCATCTCAAAGACGTCAGCTTTCACGCTCTCAGCATCCCCAAGGAGTCCAGGCCAATGACGTTTAGCGACGTGTGCGTAGGGCAAGTTCCAAGGAGAGTGGTAGTAGCCATGGTCACCGACAAGGCCTATTCCGGCCATTTTAACTCAAATCCGTACAACTTGAAACATTTTAAAATGAACTTCTTTCAGCTCTACGTGAACGGGCAACCCGTTCCCTCCCAACCTCTGCAACCCGACTTTACAAAGGGACACTATTTGCAATGCTTTCAAACCCTGCATGACGGCCTAGGCATTCATTTCAAGGACGAGGGACACTCCATCTCCAGAGAAACCTACCCGCAAGGGTATACGATAATGGTTTTCGATCTCACTGCAGACATGAGCGCTAACGAGTCTCACATCTCGGGTCAGCGCCACGGAACCGTCTCTATAAGCATCGGTTTTGCCGATAAATTGACAGAACCGGTCATACTTCTGCTGCTAGCGGAAATACATCGCACGGTCGAAATCGACGCCAACCGATCCATTTTGGTATCATGAACACCTTTCAAATTCAACGGTTTCTATCGACATGCCCCTCTACGCGCTCTCACTTTTTAGGCGTCTACCCCTGCGATAAACTACCCGTACTTCACGGCATTCGAACGCCTCCCTTTGCGCTAGTGGCTAACACCGACCCCAGCACCAAATCAGGGCAACACTGGGTTTGCATCTTTGTGGACAAAAACTCGCATGCAGAATATTTTGACAGTTACGGCATAGGACCGCTTTCGCCCCATTTTCTCCGGTTCTTAAATTCGGTCTGCGGGACGCGTTGGTCCACCAACGCCAGAAGGCTGCAAGGTTTCGACAGCACCACGTGCGGTCATTACGTCATCGCCTACCTCACCCACCGCTGCTCCGGCTTGCCTAAGCATACATTCTTCTCAAAATTTCACGTCAGCAATCACGCGCATAATGATGTCGTCATTCGCAAAACGTTCAAAAACGCATGCCGCGCAAAGTGCTCTGACGCTCAGCAAACTTGTCAACCCTTGAAGGTGAGTACGTGTGTGTGTGTGTGTGTGTGTGTGTGTGTGTGTGTGTCACTATTCAGTACATCTAAGCTAATCCATCGTCTTGCACGTGCTTTCAGAAGACGCTCCTGCTCGTATAAAAAGCAACGTCACGGTGCCGCTCGCCTCATTCAGAGTGTACCATGCAGCGCGCGGATACAGTCCTGCTGCCATGCAGCACGCCGACCAGGTAGGTCCGCACCTATGTATTAGCTTGCTTCTTTCTATCCCGTTTATCTCTCTATCCCTCACATTATTATTATTGTTTTGTGTGTTCCAGTATAACCGGATGTCAAACCCCGACCACCTCAAAAACCGGGGAAAAAAGAAAACTACCCATCTTCGACCTCCAACAGCATCCCGACAGCCCTGCTCCGCCAGCACAGTTCCAACACAGTGCAGTTGTGGGTCCTCTGGCGGATATCTACTTCCTCAACCCGCAACAAACTAAATTCGTCAGTGTGGGATTCTCCCCCCGGCCGCCGCACCATCTCGTCGTCACCATTGCCAAATGTGGACAGCACAACGCAGTCGTCATGAGTTCCTCGCAGTGGCACAAACTCGTCGAAGCCATCCCCATCATTCACAAACGCTTGAATGACCCGCAGGGACGTCTACAGCAATTTCAGTTCAGCGACAGCGTCACCATCGTGTTTAAGTTTGTGTTCGGAAAGCTAAAGCTCGTTTTCAAAGAACCGCAAGGCGCATCCGTTACGCTCAACCAACAAGAATGGCACGTGTTGCATACCCTGCAGCGCATCATTACCGACATCATCTATCACAAAAAGAAGGAAGAGACGGACGTGCAAAATCAAATCATGGCATACCACAAGTACATGCTTCACAACCATGCCTCCAACGTTCCCTTACATGACATGAATTTCACGCAGTTCACCAAGTACATACGGTGCGCCAATTTTAGAACATTCCTCGAGGTTCATCATTTCCTCAACACCCATTTCGCACTGCGCATCTCACAAAATAGTCCTTAGTGCGCATGTATTTCTACCAGCGTTCCAACCGCACCTCACCCAAACATCTCGCGCCCTTCGCTCCCGCATTTGGGTCGCGAAGCATCCTATATCATACCCGATCACATTCACGGCGTTTGCATGTTCAGCACCGTTCAAAACAGAGTTCTCCTCCAAGTCGAAAACCGTTAAATCAATGGACACAGTGTTTTTCCTGCGGATGTTGTGCAATAATCGCTAAGCGCTTCCGGCGGATGTAGTGAACCTCCAACGAACGTTTCCCCACCAGTGCTTCCCTGATGTGGTAATTCTCCAACCAACTTTTCCCCCACCAGTGCTTCCCCCTGATGTGGTCGTTTGCATGTTTAGCACCGTTCAAAACAGAGTTCTCCTCCAAGACGAAAACCGTTAAATCAACGGACACAGTGTTTTTCCTGCGGATGTTGTGCAATAATCGCTAAGCGCTTCCGGCGTATGTAGCCAACCTCCAACGAACGTTTCCCCCCACCACTGCTTCCCCTGATGTGGTGTTTCTCCAACGAACTTTTCCCCCACCAGTGCTTCCCCTGATGCGGTAAATTTCCAACGGACTTTTCCCCCACCAGTGATTTCCTGCTTCCGGCAGTTGGGTTATATTTATGCACGCGCATTCTTTTCCCCTTCATTCGGTGCTAGCCAGCCGTGGGGAATGCCAGGCCCGTCGTGTAAAGACTTCCACTGCTCGTTTTGCTTTCACCAAACGTGCAGCTGCGAACTTAAGCACCGTCTCACCCTCCTGTGCACGCAGTGTCAACTCGGTTTCTACGAAGACCTCGATCATCTCAACAAGCAAATTCAGCAATTCCTTCGAAGGTACTCCGCTAGAAACACCACATGAACTGCTTCATCGTGCTCTTTCGGTATCTCGATAACGGACGAAGAATCCACCTGCTACTGGCCAGGGAACGCCAAGTGCTGCTGCAGAACGGCATATACATCTTCGAACGTTATCCCCCAAGCGACGTCGACCATGTGTGGAACCAACTTCCCACAGACGCACAGGTAGTTTGCGCACCTTATCGCAGGTGTAAACAACACTACAACCTTCCTCATCAAACCACTCATATAGACGGTCCTCCCCCGTTTATCAAAAACTGTCATCTGTGCCGTCAGAATGTCACAGGACGTCCTTAAAGAGCTAGAAGAACTTTCCAGCAGCGCCCGCACTCTCAGCGTATCTACGCTTCAACAGCACGTACCATATCGCGTCGTCGGCGTCAAAACAATCGACACCGTTCACGGTACAAAGCTCGTCGCCAAACTCGACAACGACACAGAAGTTTTCCTACCAACAAGATTTGCAAAAGCCTCTCCAGAACTCGTCAACAAACTCAACTCTACCTCATTCTGCATCATATACGAAGGCGAGGAAAAACTACGCAGCGGTTTCAAACGCCATATCGTCACCTTCTCCCCATATAACCCTAAATAATGTCCGACGAAACCTATCCCGTCCCCGTGGGGAACAATCTTGACCTACAACTCATTCTCAACGCAGCTTCACCTATCCGTATCCTCTGCATCTCCAACTCCTATTTCCGCAACAGCAGAGTTGTCACCATCACACTCGACGTCCAAGGGGCTCACGCCGTCCACGTCAAATGCGTACCTACCAAAGTGCACCAGCATAAACAAGACGCACTATGCGTCATATACCTCGGCAACAGCAACATTCCTGCTCTAACCAACAAAGTCACATCCGCAGGATGCTTCTCAACCAGCCATTACAGCGAATTTACCATCCCCATCTATATACCAACCTTCACCGAGTTCGTCAACGAAAGTTTCTCTCACCTGCTCGTCACCTGCATCACCAAACCTATCCACCAATTTACCGCCGATAGCAGCAGCAGCGATGACGAGGACTCAAAGTGCACCACGTACTTTAAAATCATTGTTGTGCGCGAAATCTGTGTGTCCTAGTGCCTCAAACAAAAACTATGAATTTTAATGTGCTTTTTTTTCTCCTAATATTTCTTATATTGTCCATTTATTGTATTCATATGTTAATCTCCTGTAATCAAATAATCCATTATGTTATTCTCAAACTATGTATTCATATGTTAAGCAAATAATACATCATGTTAATCAAAAACTATGTATACATATCTTTATCCAATGTACTGTATTCAAATTATAAATAAAAAAAACAGTCCCGGATGAGCCAATTGCAATAACGATAATCCTACCGCTCAGGGCGCTTTTCAAACTTACCGCCGCCGCCGTCGCACGCAGCGACACTGGCGACACGAGCGCCCCTAGCGGCAGGATTATCGTTAAAACAATTGGCTCATCCGGGACTAATACTACTGTACTCCACAGAGATTGCATGTAGAAATAAACGCCAGTTAGGTGCTGTACTCCACAGAGATTACGTGTAGAAATAAACGGCACTTAGTTGCTCTACTCCACAGAGATTACATGTAGAAATAAACGCCAGTTAGTTGCTGTACTTGAGAGAGAATACATGTAGAAACGAACCACAGTTAGTTGCTGTATTCCACAGAGATTACATGTAGAAATAAACGCCAGTTAGTTGATGTACTCGACAGAGATTACATGTAGAAACAAAGAAAAGTTAATTACTGTACTCCACAGAGATCACATGTAGAAACAAGAAACGTTAGTTGCTGTACTACACAGAGATTACATGTAGAAACAAACAAGAGTTAGTTACTGTACTCCACAGAGATCACATGTAGAAACAAACAAGTTAGTTGCTGTACTCCACAGAGATTACATGTAGAAACAGAAGACAGTTGCTGTACTCCACAGAGATTACATGTAGAAACAAAGAAAAGTTAATTACTGTACTCCACAGAGATTACATGTAGAAACAAGAAACGTTAGTTGCTGTACTACACAGAGATCACATGTAGAAACAAAGAAAAGTTAATTACTGTACTCCACAGAGATCACATGTAGAAACAAACAAGAGTTAGTTACTGTACTCCACAGAGATTACATGTAGAAACAAACAAGTTAGTTGCTGTACTCCACAGAGATTACATGTAGAAACAGAAGACAGTTGCTGTACTCCACAGAGATTACATGTAGATATAAACGCCAGTTAGTTGCTGTACTCCACAGAGATTACATGTAGAAATAAACGCCAGTTAGTTGCTGTACTCCACAGAGATTAAATGTAGAAATAAACGGCACTTAGTTGCTGTACTCCACAAAGATTACATGTAGAAATAAACGCCAGTTAGTTGCTGTACTCCATAGAGATTACATGTAGAAACGAACAACTGCTAGTTACTGTACTCCACAGAGCTGACATGTAGAAACAAACAAGAGTTAGTTGCTGTACTCCACAGAGTTTACATGTAGAAATAAACGCCAGTTAGTTGCTGTACTCCACAAAGAATATATGTAGAAACAAACAACAGTTATTTGTACTCCACAATGAATATATGTACAAACAAACAATAGTTATTTGTTGTACTCCACAAAGAATATATGTAGAAACAAAGAACATTTGTTTGTACTCCACAAAGAATATATGTAGCAACAAACAACAGTTATTTGTTGTACTCCAGGAAGAATATATGTAGAAACAAACAACAGTTATTTGCACTCCACAAAGAATATATGTAGAAACAAACAACAGTTAGTTGTTCTGCTCCACAAAGAATATATCTGGAAACAAACAACAGTTAGTTGCTGTACTCCGCCAGTTAGTTACTGTATTCCACAGAGATGACATATAGAAACAAAATCAGTTAGTTGCTGTACTCCACAGAGATTATATGTAGAAACAAACAAGTTAGTTGCTGTACTCCACAGAGATTACATGTAGAAATAAACGCCAGTTAGTTGCTGTACTCCACTGAGATTACATGTAGAAATAAACGTCAGTTAGTTGCGGTACTCCACAGAGATTACATGTAGAAACGAACAACTGCTAGTTGCTGTACTCCACAGAGCTGACATGTAGAAACAAACAAGAGTTAGTTGCTGTACTCCACAGAGTATACATGTAGAAATAAACGCCAGTTAGTTGCTGTACTCCACAAAGAATATATGTAGAAACAAACAACAGTTATTTGTACTCCACAATGAATATATGTACAAACAAACAATAGTTATTTGTTGTACTCCACAAAGAATATATGTAGAAACAAAGAACATTTGTTTGTACTCCACAAAGAATATATGTAGCAACAAACAACAGTTATTTGTTGTACTCCAGGAAGAATATATGTAGAAACAAACAACGCTTATTTGCACTCCACAAAGAATATATGTAGAAACAAACAACAGTTAGTTGTTCTGCTCCACAAAGAATATATCTGGAAACAAACAACAGTTAGTTGCTGTACTCCGCCAGTTAGTTACTGTATTCCACAGAGATGACATATAGAAACAAAATCAGTTAGTTGCTGTACTCCACAGAGATTATATGTAGAAACAAACAAGTTAGTTGCTGTACTCCACAGAGATTACATGTAGAAATAAACGCCAGTTAGTTGCTGTACTCCACTGAGATTACATGTAGAAATAAACGTCAGTTAGTTGCGGTACTCCACAGAGATTACCTGTAGAAATAAAAGCCAGTTAGTTGCTGTACTCCCCAGAGATTACATGTAGAAATAAACGCCAGTTAGGTGCTGTACTCCACAGAGATTACGTGTAGAAATAAACGGCACTTAGTTGCTCTACTTCACAGAGATTACATGTAGAAATAAACGCCAGTTAGTTGCTGTACTTGACAGAGATTACATGTACAAACGAACCACAGTTAGTTGCTGTATTCCACAGAGATTACATGTAGAAATAAACGCCAGTTAGTTGATGTACTCGACAGAGATTACATGTAGAAACAAAGAAAAGTTAATTACTGTACTCCACAGAGATCACATGTAGAAACAAGAAACGTTAGTTGCTGTACTACACAGAGATTACATGTAGAAACGAACAACAGTTAGTTGCTGTACTCCACAAAGATTACATGTAGAAACAAACAAGAGTTAGTTACTGTACTCCACAGAGATTACATGTAGAAACAAACAAGTTAGTTGCTGTACTCCACAGAGATTACATGTAGAAACAGAAGACAGTTGCTGTACTCCACAGAGATTACATGTAGAAATAAACGCCAGTTAGTTGCTGTACTCCACAGAGATTACATGCAGAAATAAACGGCAGTTAGTGCTGTAATCCACAGAGATTACATGTAGAAATAAACGGCACTTAGTTGCTGTACTCCACAAAGATTACATGTACAAATATACGCCAGTTAGTTGCTGTACTCGACAGAGATTACATGTAGAAACGAACCACAGTTAGTTGCTGTACTCCGCAACATAACAGTTAATTACTGTACTCCACAGAGATTACATGTAGAAACAAACAACAGTAAGTTGCTGTACTCCACAGAGATTACATGTAGAAACAAACAACAGTTAGTTGCTGTACTCCACACAGATTACATGTAGAAATAAACTACAGTTAGTTGCTGTAATCCACACAGATTACATGTAGAAACGAACAACAGTCAGTTGCTGTACTCCAAAGAGATTACATGTAGAAATAGACGCCAGTTAGTTGCTGTACTCCACAGTGATTCCATGTACAAATAAACGCCAGTCAGTAGCTGTACTCCAAAGAGATTCCATGTAGAAATAAACGCCAGTTAGTTGCTGTAGTCCACAGAGATTACATGAAGAAATAAACGGCAGTTAGTTGCTGTACTCCACAGTGATTACATGTAGAAATAAACGCCAGTTAGTTGCTGTACTCCACAGAGATTACCTGTTGAAGCGAATAAGTTATTTACTGAACTCCACAGAGATTACATGTACAAATAAACGGCAGTTAGTTGCTGTACTCCAAAGAGATTACATGTAGAAATAAACGCCAGTTAGTTGCTGTACTACACAGAGATTACATGTAGAAATAAACGCTAGTTAGTTGCTGTAATCCATAGAGATTACGTGTAAAAATAAACGCCAGTTAGTTGCTGTACTCCAAAAGATTACATGTAGAAATAAACGCCAGTTAGTTGCTGTACTCCACAGAGATTACATGTAGAAATAAACGCTAGTTAGTTGCTGTAATCCATAGAGATTACGTGTAAAAATAAACGCCAGTTAGTTGCTGTACTCCAAAAGATTACATGTAGAAATAAACGCCAGTTAGTTGCTGTACTCCACAGAGATTACATGTAGAAATAAACGCTAGTTAGTTGCTGTAATCCATAGAGATCACGTGTAAAAATAAGCGCCAGTTAGTTGCTGTACTCCAGAGATATTACATGTAGAAATAAACGCCAGTTAGTTGCTGTACTCCACAGAGATTACATGTAGAAACGAACAACAGTCAGTTGCTCTACTCCACAGAGATTACATGTAGAAACTAACAACAGTTAGTTGCTGTACTCCAGAGATATTACATGTAGAAATAAACGCCAGTTAGTTGCTGTACTCCACAGAGATTACATGTAGAAACGAACAACAGTCAGTTGCAGTACTCCACAGAGATTACATGTAGAAACAAACAGTTAGTTGCTGTACTCCACAGAGATTACATGTAGAAATAAACGCCAGTTAGTTGCTGTACTCCACAGAGATTACATGTAGAAACAAACAACAGTTAGTTGCTGTACTCCACAAAGACTATATGTAGAAATAAACAACATAAAAGTTGCTGTAGTCCACAAAGAATATATGTAGAAACAAACAACAGTTATCTGTTGTACTCCGCAAAGTATATATGTACAAACAAACAACAGTTATTTATACTCCACAAGGAATATATGTAGAAAAAACAACAGTTAGTTTTTGTACCCCACAAAGAACATATCTAGAAACAAACAACAGTTAGTGTTTGTACACCACAAAGAATATATGTAGAAACAAACAACAGTTATTTGTTGTACTCCACAAAGATTATACATAGAAAAAAACAACAGTTAGTTTCTGTACTCCATATAGATTATATGTAGAAACAAACAACAGTTAGTTGCTGTACACCACAAGGAATATATATATAAACAAACAACAGTTAGTTGCTGACTCCACAAAGATTATAAGTAAGAAACAAACAGTTAGTTGCTGACTCCACAAAGAATATATGTAGAAACAAACAAATTAGTTGCTGTACTCCACAAACAATATACGTAAAAACAAACAACAGTTATTTGTTGTACTCCACTAAGAATATATGTAGAAACAAACAACAGTTATTTGTTGTAATCCACAAAGAATATATGTAGCAACAAACAACAGTTATTTGTTGTACTCCACAAAGATCATATGTAGAAACAAAAACAGTTAGTTGCTGTACTGCACAAACAATATATGTAAAAACAAACAACAGTTATTTGTTGTACTCCACTAAGAATATATGTAGAAACAAAACAACAGTTATTTGTTGTACTCCACAAAGATCATATGTAGAAACAAAAAACAGTTAGTTGCTGTACTCCACAAAGATTACATGTAGAAATAAACGCCAGTTAGTTACTGTATTCCACAGAGATTACATATAGAAACAAACAACAGTTAGTTGCTCTACTCGACAGAGATTATATGCAGAAACAAACAACAGTTAGTTGCTGTACTCCACAGAGATTACATGTACAAATAAACGCCAGTTAGTTGCTGTACTCCATAGATTACATGTAGAAATAAACGCCAGTTAGTTGTTGTACTCCACAGAGATTACATGTAGAAGTAAACGGCAGTTAGTTGCTGTACTCCACAGAGATTACATGTAGAAATAAACGCCAGTTAGTTGTTGTACTCCACAGAGATTACATGTAGAAATAAACGCCAGTTAGTTGTTGTACTCCACAGAGATTACATGTAGAAAAAAACGTCAGTTAGTTGCTGTAATCCACAGAGATTACATGTAGAAATAAACGCCAGTTAGTTGCTGTACTCCACTGAGATTACATGAAGAAATAAACGCCAGTTAGTTGCTGTACTCCACAGAGATTACATGTAGAAATAAACGCCAGTTAGTTGCTGTACTCCACTGAGATTACATGTAGAAATAAACGCCAGTTAGTTGCTGTACTCCACTGAGATTACATGTAGAAATAAACGCCAGTTAGTTGCTGTACTCCACAGTGATTACCTGTAGAAATAAACGCCAGTTAGTTGCTGTACTCCAGAGACATTACATGTAGAAATAAACGGCAGTTAGTTGCTGTACTCCACAGAGATTACGTGCAGGAATAAACGGCACTTAGTTGCTGTACTCTACAGAGATTACATGTAGAAATAAACGCCAGTTAGTTGCTGTACATGACAGAGATTACATGTAGAAACGAACCACAGTAAGTTGCTGTACTCCACAGAGATTACATGTAGAAATAAACGCCAGTTAGTTGATGTACTCGACAGAGATTACATGTAGAACCGAACCACAGTTATTTGCTGTACTCCACAGAGATTACATGTAGAAACAAAGAGCAGTTAATTACTGTACTCCACAGAGATCACATGTAGAAACAAGAAACGTTAGTTGCTGTACTCCACAGAGATTACATGTAGAAACGAACAACAGTTAGTTGCTGTACTCCACAAAGATTACATGTAAAACAAACAACAGTTAGTTACTGTAGTCCACAGAGATTACATGTAGAGACAAACAACAGTTAGTTACTGTACTCCACAGAGATTACATGTAGAAACAAACGAGTTAGTTGCTGTATTCCACAGAGATTACATGTAGAAACAGAAGACAGTTGCTGTACTCCACAGAGATTACATGTAGAAAAAAACAACAGTTAGTTGCTGTACTCCACAGAGATTACATATAGAAACATATAACAGTTAGTTGCTGTACTCCACAGAGATTACATGTAGAAATAATCTACAGTTAGTTGCTGTACTCCACAGAGATTACATGTAGAAATAAACGACTGTTAGTTGCTGTACTCCACAGAGATTACATGTACAAAGGAACAACAGTCAGTTGCTGTACTCCACAGAGATTACATGTAGAAACAAACAAAAGTTAGTTACTGTACTAACAGAGATTACATGTAGAAACAAACAACAGTTAGTTGCTGAACTCCACAGAGATTGCATGTAGAAACAAAGAACAGTTAGTTGCTGTACTCCACAGAGATTACATGTGGAAATAAACGCCAGTTAGTTGCTGTACTCCAAAGAGATTACATGTAGAAACAAACAACAGTTAGTTGCTGTACTCCACAAAGATTATATGTAGAAACAAACAACAGTTATTAGATGTACTCCACAAAGAATATACGTCGAAACAAACAACAGTTATTTATACCCCACAAAGAATATATGTAGAAACAAACAACAGTTAGTGTTTGTAACCCACAAAGAATATATGTAGAATCAAACAACAGTTAGTTTCTGTACTCCACAAAGATTATATGTAGAAACAAACAACAGTTAGTGTCTGTACTCCACAAAGATTATATGTAGAAACGAACCACAGCTAGTTGCTGTACTCCGCAACATAACAGTTAATTACTGTACTCCACAGAGATTACATATAGAAACAAACCAAAGTTAGTTGCTGTACTCCACAGAGATTACATGTAGAAACGAACAACAGTTAGTTCTGTTCTCCACAAAGATTACATGTAGAAACAAATACAGTTAATTACTGTACTCCACAGAGAATTACATGTAGAACCAAACAACAGTTAGTTGCCGTAATACACAGAGATTACATGTAGAAACAAAAGACAGTTAGTTGCTCTACTCCACAGAGATTACATGTAGAAACAAACAACAGTAAGTTGCTGTACTCCACAGAGATTACATGTAGAAACAAAAAACAGTTAGTTGCTGTACTCCACACAGATTACATGTAGAAATAAACTACAGTTAGTTGCTGTACTCCACAGATATTACATGTAGAAACGAACAAGAGTCAGTTGCTGTACTCCAAAGAGATTACATGTAGAAATACACGCCAGTGAGTTGCTGTACTCCACAGAGATTCCATGTACAAATAAACGCCAGTCAGTAGCTGTACTCCAAAGAGATTCCATGTAGAAATAAACGCCAGTTAGCTGCTGTAGTCCACAGAGATTACATGTAGAAATAAACGGCAGTTAGTTGCTGTACTCTACAGTGATTACATGTAGAAATAAACGCCAGTTAGTTGCTGTACTCCACAGAGATTACCTGTTGAAGCGAATAAGTTATTTACTGTACTCCACAGAGATTACATGTAGAAATAAACAAAAGTTAGTGTTGTATTCCACAGAGATTACATGTACAAATAAACGGTAGTTAGTTGCTGTACTCCAAAGAGATTACATGTAGAAATAAACGTCAGTTAGTTGCGGTACTACACAGAGATTACATGTAGAAATAAACGCCATTTAGTTGCTGTACTCCACAGAGATTACATGTAGAAATAAACGCTAGTTAGTTGCTGTAATCCATAGAGAATACGTGTAAAAATAAACGCCAGTTAGTTGCTGTACTCCAAAAGATTACATGTAGTAACAAACCACAGTTAGTTGCTGTACTCCAGAGAGATTACATGTAGAAATAAACGCCAGTTAGTTGCTGTACTCCACAGAGATTACATGTAGAAACGAACAACAGTCAGTTGCTGTACACCACAGAGATTACATGTAGAAACAAATTACAGTCAGTTACTGTACTAACAGAGATTACATGTAGAAACTAACAACAGTTAGTTGCAGTACTCCACACAGATTACATGTAGAAATAAACGCCAGTTAGTTGCTGTACTCCACAGAGATTACATGTAGAAACAAACAACAGTTAGTTGCTGTACTCCACAAAGACTATATGTAGAAACAAACAACATAAAAGTAGCTGTAATCTACAAAGAATATATGTAGAAACAAACAACAGTTATCTGTTGTACTCCACAAAGTATATATGTACAAACAAACAACAGTTATTTATACTCCACAAGGAATAAATGTAGAAAAAACAACAGTTAGTTTTTGTACCCCACAAAGAACATATCTAGAAACAAACAACAGTTAGTGTTTGTACACCACAAAGAATATATGTAGAAACAAACAACAGTTATTTGTTGTACTCCACAAAGATTATACATAGAAAAAAACAACAGTTAGTTTCTGTACTCCATATAGATTATATGTAGAAACAAAATACAGTTAGTTGCTGTACACCACAAGGAATATATATATAAACAAACAACAGTTAGTTGCTGACTCCACAAAGATTATAAGTAGGAAACAAACAGTTAGTTGCTGTACTCCACAAATAATATATGTAGAAACAAACAAGTTAGTTGCTGTACTCCACAAACAATATATGTAAAAACAAACAACAGTTATTTGTTGTACTCCACTAAGAATATATGTAGAAACAAAACAACAGTTATTTGTTGTACTCCACAAAGATCATATGTAGAAACAAAAAACAGTTAGTTGCTGTACTCCACAAAGATTACATGTAGAAATAAACGCCAGTTAGTTACTGTATTCCACACAGATTACATATAGAAACAAACAACAGTTAGTTGCTCTACTCGACAGAGATTATATGCAGAAACAAACAACAGTTAGTTGCTGTATTCCACAGAGATTACATGTGCAAATAAACGCCAGTTAGTTGCTGTACTCCATAGATTACATGTAGAAATAAACGCCAGTTAGTTGTTGTACTCTACAGAGATTACATGTAGAAATAAACGGCAGTTAGTTGCTGTACTCCCAGGGATTACATGTAGAAAAAACGTCAGTTAGTTGCTGTACTCCACAGAGATTACATGTAGAAATAAACGCCAGTTAGTTGCTGTACTCCACTGAGATTACCTGTAGAAATAAACGCAAGTTAGTTGCTGTATTCCACAGACATTACATGTAGAAATAAACGCCAGTTAGTTGCTGTACTCCACAGAGATTACGTGCAGAAATAAACGGCACTTAGTTGCTGTACTCCACAGAGATTACATGTAGAAATAAACGCCAGTTAGTTGCTGTACATGACAGAGATTACATGTAGAAACGAACCACAGTAAGTTGCTGTACTCCACAGAGATTACATGTAGAAATAAACGCCAGTTAGTTGATGTACTCGACAGAGATTACATGTAGAACCGAACCACAGTTATTTGCTGTACTCCACAGAGATCACATGTAGAAACAAGAAACGTTAGTTGCTGTACTCCACAGAGATTACATGTAGAAACGAACAACAGTTAGTTGCTGTACTCCACAAAGATTACATGTAGAAACAAACAACAGTTAGTTACTGTACTCCACAGAGATTACATGTAGAGACAAACGAGTTAGTTGCTGTACTCCACAGAGATTACATGTAGAAACAGAAGACAGTTGCTGTACTCCACAGAGATTACATGTAGAAAAAAACAACAGTTAGTTGCTGTACTCCACAGAGATTACATATAGAAACATATAACAGTTAGTTGCTGTACTCCACAGAGATTATATGTAGAAATAATCTACAGTTAGTTGCTGTACTCCACAGAGATTACATGTAGAAATAAACGCCAGTTAGTTGCTGTACTCCACAGAGATTACACGTACAAAGGAACAACAGTCAGTTGCTGTACTCCACAGAGATTACATGTAAAAACAAACAACAGTTAGTTACTGTACTAACAGAGATTACATGTAGAAACAAACAACAGTTAGTTGCTGAACTCCACAGATTGCATGTAGAAACAAACAACAGTTAGTTGCTGTACTCCACAGAGATTACATGTAGAAATAAACGCTAGTTAGTTGCTGTACTCCACACAGATTACATGTAGAAACAGAAGACAGTTGCTGTACTCCACAGAGATTACATGTAGAAAAAAACAACAGTTAGTTGCTGTACTCCACAGAGATTACATATAGAAACATATAACAGTTAGTTGCTGTACTCCACAGAGATTACATGTAGAAATAATCTACAGTTAGTTGCTGTACTCCACAAAGATTACATGTAGAAATAAACGCCAGTTAGTTGCTGTACTCCACAGAGATTACATGTACAAAGGAACAACAGTCAGTTGCTGTACTCCACAGAGATTACATGTAGAAACAAACAACAGTTAGTTACTGTACTAACAGAGATTGCATGTAGAAACAAACAACAGTTAGTTGCTGTACTCCACAAAGATTATATGTAGAAACAAACAACAGTTATTAGATGTACTCCACAAAGAATATACGTAGAAACAAACAACAGTTATTTATACCCCACAAAGAATATATGTAAAAAGCACACAACAGTTAGTCTTTGTACCCCACAAAGAATATATGTAGAATCATACAACAGTTAGTTTCTGTACTCCACAAAGATTATATGTAGAAACAAACAACAGGTAGTTTCTGTACTCCACAAAGATTATATGTAGAAACAAACAACAGTTAGTTGCTGTACTCCACAAAGAATATATGTATACACAAACAACAGTTAGTTGCTGACTCCACAAAGATTATTAGTATAAAACAACTGTTAGTTGCTGTACTCCACAAAGAATATATGTAAAAACAAACAAAGTTAGTTGGTGTACCCCACAAACAATATATGTAAAAACAAACATCAGTTAGTTGCTGTACTCCAAGAAGATTATATGTAGAAACAAACAACAGTTAGTTGCAGTACTCCACAAAGATTATATGTAGAAACAAGCAACAGTTAGTTGCTGTAGTCCACAAAGAATATATGTAGAAACAAACAACAGTTATTTGTACTCCACAAAGAATATATGTAGAAACAAACAATAGTTATTTGTTGTACTCCACAAAGAACATAAGCAGAAACAAAGAACATTTGTTTGCATTCCACAAAGAAAATATGTAGAAACAAAAAACAGTTATTTGTTGTACTCCAGAAAGAATATATGTAGACACAAACAACAGCTAATTGTACTCCACAAAGAATATATGTAGAAACAAATAACAGTTAGTTGTTGTACTCCACAAAGAATATATCTGGAAACAAACAACAGTTAGTTGCTGTACTCCACAGATATTACATGTAGAATTTAACGCCAGTTAGTTGCTGTACTCCACCAAGATTACATGTAAAAACAAACAACAGTTAGTTACTGTATTCCAAAGAGATTACATGTAGAAACAAACAACAGTTAGTTGCTGTACTCCACAGAGATTACATGTATAAACAAACAACATTTAGTTGCTGTACTCCACAGAGATTACATGTAGAAACAAAAGACAGTTAGTTGCTGTACTCCACAGAGACTACATGTAGAAATAAACAACAGTTAATTGCTATACTTCACAGAGATTACATGTAGAAACAAACAGTAGTTAGTTGCTGTACTCCAAACAGATTACATGTAGAAATAAACTACAGTTAGTTACTGTAATCCACAGAGCTTACATGTAGAAACGAACCACAGTTAGTTGTACTCCACAGAGATTACATGTAGAAACAAAGAACAGTTAATTACTGTACTCCACAGAGATTACATGTAGAAATAAATGCCAGTTAGTTGCTCTACTCCACAGAGATTACATGTAGAAATAAACGCCAGTTAGTCTGTACTCCCAGGGATTACATGTAGAAACAAACGCCAGTTAGTTGCTGTACTCCACTGAGATTACATGTAGAAATAAACGCCAGTTAGTTGCTGTACTCCACAGAGATTACGTGTAGAAATAAACGGCTGTTAGTTGCTGTAATCCACAGAGATTACATGTAGAAATAAACAGCACTTATTTGCTGTACTCCACAGAGATTACATGTAGAAAAAACCGCCAGTTAGTTGCTGTAATCGACAGAGATTACATGTAGAAACGAACCACAGTTAGTTGCTGTACTCCACCAAGATTACATGTAAAAACAAACAACAGTTAGTTACTGTATTCCAAAGAGATTACATGTAGAAACAAACAACAGTTAGTTGCTGTATTCCACAGAGATTACATGTATAAACAAACAACATTTAGTTGCTGCACTCCACAGAGATTACATGTAGAAACAAAAGACAGTTAGTTGCTGTACTCCACAGAGATTACATGTAGAAATAAACAACAGTTAATTGCTATACTCCACAGAGATAACATGTAGAAACAAACAGTAGTTAGTTGCTGTACTCCAAACAGATTACATGTAGAAATAAACTACAGTTAGTTACTGTAATCCACAGAGCTTACATGTAGAAACGAACCACAGTTAGTTGAACTCCACAGAGATTACATGTAGAAACAAAGAACAGTTAATTACTGTACTCCACAGAGATTACATGTAGAAACAAACAACAGTTAGTTGCTGTACTCCACAAAGATTACATGTAGAAACAAAATACAGTTAGTTACCGTACTCCACAGATATTTCATGTAGAAACAAACAACAGTTAGTTGCTGTACTCCACAGTGATTACATGTAGAAATACACGCCAGTCAGTTGCTGTTCTCCACAGAGATTACATGTAGAAATAAACGCCATTTAGTTGCTGTACTCCACAGAGATTACATATAGAAATAAACGCCAGTTAGTTGCTGTACTCCACAGTGATTACATGTAGAAACAATCAACCGTTAGTGCTGTACTCCACAGAGATTACATGTAGAAATAAACGCCAGTTAGTTAATGTACTCCGCGGAGATTACATGTAGAAATAAACGGCAGTTAGTTGCTGTACTCCACTGAGATTACATGTAGAAACAGACAACAGTTAGTGCTGTACTCCACAGAGATTACAGGTAGAAATAAACGCCAGTCAGTTGCTGTAATCCACAGAGATTACATGTAGAAATAAACGCCAGTTAGTTGCTGTACTCCACAGTGATTACATGTAGAAATAAACGCCAGTTAGTTGCTGTACTCCACAGAGATTACCTGTAGAAGCGAACAACAGCTATTTACTGTACTCCAAAGAGATTACATGTAGAAACAAATAACAGTTAGTGGTGTACTCCATAAACATTACATGTACAAACAAACTACAGTTATTTACTGTACACCACAGAGATTACATGTAGAAACAAACAACAGTTAGTTGCTGTACTCCACAGAGATTACATGTACAAACAGACAACAGTTAGCTGCTGTACTCCACAGAGATTACATGTAAACGCCAGTTAGTTGCTGCACTCCACAGAGATTACATGTAGAAATAAACGCCAGTTAGTTGCTGTACACCATAGAGATTACATGTAGAAATAAACGGCAGTTAGTTGCTGTACTCCACAGAGATTACATGTAAAAACAAACAACAATTAGTTACTGTACTCCACAGAGATTACATGCAGAAACAAACAACAGTTACTTGCTGTACTCCACAGAGATTACATGTAGAAATAAACGCCAGTTAGTAGCTGTACTCCACAGAGATTACATGTACAAATAAACGGCAGTTAGTTGCTGTACTCCACTGAGCTGACATGCAGAAACAAGCAACAGTTAGTTGCTGTACTCCACAGAGCTCACATGTAGAAACAAAGAGCAGTTAGTGTGTGTACTCCACAGAAATTACATGTAGAAATAAACGCCAGTTAGTTGCTGTACTCCACATAGCTTACATGTAGAAACAACCAACAGTTAGTTGCTGTACTCCACAGAGCTGAAATGTTAAAACAAACAACAGTTAGTTGCTGTACTCCACAGAGATTACATGTAGAAATAAGCGCCAGTTAGTTGCTGTACTCCACAGAGATTACATGTATAAATAAAGCCCAGTTAGTTCATGTACTCCACAGAGATTACATGTAGAAACACACGACACTTAGTTGCTGTACTCCACAGAGATTACATGTAGAAATAAACGCTAGTTAGTTGCTGCACTCCTCAGAGCTGACATGTAGAAACCAACAACATTTAGTTGCTGTACTCCACAGAGCTGACATGTAGAAAAAACAACAGTTAGTTGCTGTACTCCACAGAGCTGACATGTAGGAAAACAACAGTTAGTTGCTGTACTCCAAAGAGATTACACGTAGAAATAAACGCAAGTTAGTTGCTGTACTCCACAGAGATTACATGTAGACACAAACAACAGTTAGTTGCTGTACTCCACAGAGATTACATGTAGAAATAAACGCCAGTTTGCTGCTGTACTCCACAGAGATTACATATAGAAATAAACGCCAGTTTGTTGCTGTACTCCACAGAGATAATATGTAGAAATAAACTCCAGTTAGTAGCTGTCCTCCATAGATTACATGTAGAACTAAGCGGCAGTTAGTTGCTGTACTCCACAGAGATTATTTGTAGAAATAAACGCCAGTTAGTTGCTAAACTCCACAGAAAATACATTTAGAAATAAACGCCAGTTAGTTGGTGTACACCACAGCGATTACATGTAGAAATAAACGCCAGTTAGCTGCAGTACTCCACAGAGATTACATGCAGAAATAAACGGCAGTTAGTTGCTGTACTCCACAGATTAGATGTCGAAACAAACGCCAGTTACTTGCTGTACTCCACAGAGATTACATGTAGATATAAACGCCAGTTAGTTGCTATACTCCACAGAGATTACATGTAGAAAAAAACGCCAGTTAGTTGCTGTACTCCACAGTGATCACATGTAGAAATAAACGCCAGTTAGTTACGGTACTCCACAGAGATTACATGTAGAAACAAACAACAGTTAGTTGCTCTACTCGACAGAGATTATATGCAGAAACAAACAACAGTTAGTTGCTGTACTCCACAGAGATTACATGTACACATAAACGCCAGTTAGTTGCTGTACTCCACAGAGATTACATGTACAAATAAACGCCAGTTAGTTGCTGTACTCCACAGAGATTACATGTACACATAAACGCCAGTTAGTTGCTGTACTCCACAGAGATTACATGTACACATAAACGCCAGTTAGTTGCTGTACTCCACAGAGATTACATGTACACATAAACGCCAGTTAGTTGCTGTACTCCACAGAGATTACATGTAGAAACAAACAACAGTTAGTTGCTCTACTCGACAGAGATTATATGCAGAAACAAACAACAGTTAGTTGCTGTACTCCACAGAGATTACATGTAGAAATAAACAACAGTTAGTTGCTTTACTCGACAGAGATTATATGCAGAAACAAACAACAGTTAGTTGCTGTACTCCACAGAGATTACATGTAGAAACAAACAACAGTTAGTTGCTCTACTCGACAGAGATTATATGCAGAAACAAACAACAGTTAGTTGCTGTACTCCACAGAGATTACATGTACACATAAACGCCAGTTAGTTGCTGTACTCCATAGATTACATGTAGAAATAAACGCCAGTTAGTTGTTGTACTCCACAGAGATTACGTGTAGAAATAAACGGCAGTTAGTTGCTGTACTCCCAGGGATTACATGTAGAAAAAAACGTCAGTTAGTTGCTGTACTCCACAGAGATTACATGTAGAAATAAACGCCAGTTAGTTGCTGTAGTCCACTGAGATTACATGTAGAAATAAACGCCAGTTAGTTGCTGTACTCCACAGAGATTACCTGTAGAAATAAACGCAAGTTAGTTGCTGTACTCCACAGACATTACATGTAGAAATAAACGCCAGTTAGTTGCTGTATTCCACAGAGATTACGTGCAGAAATAAACGGCACTTAGTTGCTGTACTCCACAGAGATTACATGTAGAAATAAATGCCAGTTAGTTGCTGTACATGACAGAGATTACATGTAGAAACGAACCACAGTAAGTTGCTGTACTCCACAGAGATTACATGTAGAAATAAACGCCAGTTAGTTGATGTACTCGACAGAGATTACATGTAGAACCGAACCACAGTTATTTGCTGTACTCCAAAGAGATTACATGTAGAAACAAAGAGCAGTTAATTACTGTACTCCACAGAGATCACATGTAGAAACAAGAAACGTTAGTTGCTGTACTCCACAGAGATTACATGTAGAAACGAACAACAGTTAGTTGCTGTACTCCACAAAGATTACATGTAGAAACAAACAACAGTTAGTTACTGTACTCCACAGAGATTACATGTAGAAACAAACGAGTTAGTTGCTGTACTCCACAGAGATTACATGTAGAAACAGAAGACAGTTGCTGTACTCCACAGACATTACATGTAGAAAAAAACAACAGTTAGTTGCTGTACTCCACAGAGATTACATATAGAAACATATAACAGTTAGTTGCTGTACTCCACAGAGATTACATGTAGAAATAATCTACAGTTAGTTGCTGTTCTCCACAGAGATTACATGTAGAAATAAACGCCAGTTAGTTGCTGTACTCCACAGAGATTACATGTACAAAGGAACAACAGTCAGTTGCTGTACTCCACAGAGATTACATGTAGAAACAAACAACAGTTAGTTACTGTACTAACAGAGATTACATGTAGAAACAAACAACAGTTAGTTGCTGAACTCCACAGAGATTGCATGTAGAAACAAACAACAGTTAGTTGCTGTACTCCACAGAGATTATATGTAGAAATAAACGCCAGTTAGTTGCTGTACTCCACAGAGATTACATGTAGAAACAGAAGACAATTGCTGTACTCCACAGAGATTACATGTAGAAAAAACAACAGTTAGTTGCTGTACTCCACAGAGATTACATATAGAAACATATAACAGTTAGTTGCTGTACTCCACAGAGATTACATATAGAAAATTATAACAGTTAGTTGCTGTACTCCACAGAGATTACATGTAGAAATAATCTGCAGTTAGTTGCTGTACTCCACAGAGATTACATGTAGAAATAAACGCCAGTTAGTTGCTGTACTCCACAGAGATTACATGTAGAAACAAACAACAGTTAGTTACTGTACTAACAGAGATTGCATGTAGAAACAAACAACAGTTAGTTGCTTTACTCCACAAAGATTATATGTAGAAACAAACAACAGTTATTAGATGTACTCCACAAAGAATATACGTAGAAACAAACAACAGTTATTTATACCCCACAAAGAATATATGTAAAAAGCACACAACAGTTAGTCTTTGTACCCCACAAAGAATATATGTAGAATCATACAACAGTTAGTTTCTGTACTCCACAAAGATTATATGTAGAAACAAACAACAGTTAGTTTCTGTACTCCACAAAGATTATATGTAGAAACAAACAACAGTTAGTTGCTGTACTCCACAAAGAATATATGTATAAACAAACAACAGTTAGTTGCTGACTCCACAAAGATTATTAGTATAAAAAAACTGTTAGTTGCTGTACTCCACAAAGAATATATGTAAAAACAAACAAAGTTAGTTGCTGTACCCCACAAACAATATATGTAAAAACAAACAACAGTTAGTTGCTGTACTCCAAGAAGATTATATGTAGAAACAAACAACAGTTAGTTGCAGTACTCCACAAAGATTATATGTAGAAACAAACAACAGTTAGTTGCTGTAGTCCACAAAGAATATATGTAGAAACAAACAACAGTTATTTGTACTCCACAAAGAATATATGTAGAAACAAACAATAGTTATTTGTTGTACTCCACAAAGAATATAAGCAGAAACAAAGAGCATTTGTTTGTATTCCACAAAGAAAATATGTAGAAACAAAAAACAGTTATTTATTGTACTCCAGAAAGAATATATGTAGAAACAAACAACAGCTAATTGTACTCCACAAAGAATATATGTAGAAACAAACAACAGTTAGTTGTCGTACTCCACAAAGAATATATCTGGAAACAAACAACAGTTAGTTGCTGTACTCCACAGATATTACATGTAGAATTAAACGCCAGTTAGTTGCTGAACTCCAAAGAGATTACACGTAGAAAATAACAACAGTTAGTTGCTGAACTCCAAAGAGATTACACGTAGAAATACACGCCAGTTAGTTGCTGTACTCCACAGAGATTACATGTAGCAATAAACGGCAGTTAGTTGTTGTACTCCACATAGATTACATGTAGAAATAAACGCCCGTTAGTTGCTTTACTCCACTGAGATTACATGTAGAAATAAATGCCAGTTAGTTGCTCTACTCCACAGACATTACATGTAGAAATAAACGCCAGTTAGTTGCTGTATTCCACAGAGATTACGTGCAGAAATAAACGGCACTTAGTTGCTGTACTCCACAGAGATTACATGTAGAAATAAATGCCAGTTAGTTGGTGTACATGACAGAGATTACATGTAGAAACGAACCACAGTAAGTTGCTGTACTCCACAGAGATTACATGTAGAAATAAACGCCAGTTAGTTGATGTACTCGACAGAGATTACATGTAGAACCGAACCACAGTTATTTGCTGTACTCCAAAGAGATTACATGTAGAAACAAAGAGCAGTTAATTACTGTACTCCACAGAGATCGCATGTAGAAACAAGAAACGTTAGTTGCTGTACTCCACAGAGATTACATGTAGAAACGAACAACAGTTAGTTGCTGTACTCCACAAAGATTACATGTAGAAACAAACAACAGTTAGTTACTGTACTCCACAGAGATTACATGTAGAAACAAACGAGTTAGTTGCTGTACTCCACAGAGATTACATGTAGAAACAGAAGACAGTTGCTGTACTCCACAGACATTACATGTAGAAAAAAACAACAGTTAGTTGCTGTACTCCACAGAGATTACATATAGAAACATATAACAGTTAGTTGCTGTACTCCACAGAGATTACATGTAGAAATAATCTACAGTTAGTTGCTGTTCTCCACAGAGATTACATGTAGAAATAAACGCCAGTTAGTTGCTGTACTCCACAGAGATTACATGTACAAAGGAACAACAGTCAGTTGCTGTACTCCACAGAGATTACATGTAGAAACAAACAACAGTTAGTTACTGTACTAACAGAGATTACATGTAGAAACAAACAACAGTTAGTTGCTGAACTCCACAGAGATTGCATGTAGAAACAAACAACAGTTAGTTGCTGTACTCCACAGAGATTATATGTAGAAATAAACGCCAGTTAGTTGCTGTACTCCACAGAGATTACATGTAGAAACAGAAGACAATTGCTGTACTCCACAGAGATTACATGTAGAAAAAAACAACAGTTAGTTGCTGTACTCCACAGAGATTACATATAGAAACATATAACAGTTAGTTGCTGTACTCCACAGAGATTACATATAGAAACATATAACAGTTAGTTGCTGTACTCCACAGAGATTAAATGTAGAAATAATCTGCAGTTAGTTGCTGTACTCCACAGAGATTACATGTAGAAATAAACGCCAGTTAGTTGCTGTACTCCACAGAGATTACATGTACAAAGGAACAACAGTCAGTTGCTGTACTCCACAGAGATTACATGTAGAAACAAACAACAGTTAGTTACTGTACTAACGGAGATTGCATGTAGAAACAAACAACAGTTAGTTGCTGTACTCCACAAAGATTATATGTAGAAACAAACAACAGTTATTAGATGTACTCCACAAAGAATATACGTAGAAACAAACAACAGTTATTTATACCCCACAAAGAATATATGTAGAAAGCACACAACAGTTAGTGTTTGTACCCCACAAAGAATATATGTAGAATCAAACAACAGTTAGTTTCTGTACTCCACAAAGATTATATGTAGAAACAAACAAGTTAGTTGCTGTACTCCACAAAGAATATATGTATAAACAAACAACAGTTAGTTGCTGACTCCACAAAGATTATTAGTATAAAAAAACTGTTAGTTGCTGTACTCCACAAAGAATATATGTAAAAACAAACAAAGTTAGTTGCTGTACCCCACAAACAATATATGTAAAAACAAACAACAGTTAGTTGCTGTACTCCAAGAAGATTATATGTAGAAACAAACAACAGTTAGTTGCAGTACTCCACAAAGATTATATGTAGAAACAAACAACAGTTAGTTGCTGTAGTCCACAAAGAATATATGTAGAAACAAACAACAGTTATTTGTACTCCACAAAGAATATATGTAGAAACAAACAATAGTTATTTGTTGTACTCCACAAAGAATATAAGCAGAAACAAAGAGCATTTGTTTGTATTCCACAAAGAAAATATGTAGAAACAAAAAACAGTTATTTGTTGTACTCCAGAAAGAATATATGTAGAAACAAACAACAGCTAATTGTACTCCACAAAGAATATATGTAGAAACAAACAACAGTTAGTTGTCGTACTCCACAAAGAATATATCTGGAAACAAACAACAGTTAGTTGCTGTACTCCACAGATATTACATGTAGAATTAAACGCCAGTTAGTTGCTGAACTCCAAAGAGATTACACGTAGAAAATAACAACAGTTAGTTGCTGAACTCCAAAGAGATTACACGTAGAAATACACGCCAGTTAGTTGCTGTACTCCACAGAGATTACATGTAGCAATAAACGGCAGTTAGTTGTTGTACTCCACATAGATTACATGTAGAAATAAACGCCCGTTAGTTGCTTTACTCCACTGAGATTACATGTAGAAATAAATGCCAGTTAGTTGCTCTACTCCACAGAGATTACATGTAGAAATAAACGCCAGTTAGTCTGTACTCCCAGGGATTACATGTAGAAACAAACGCCAGTTAGTTGCTGTACTTCACTGAGATAACATGTAGAAAATAACAACAGTTAGTCTGTACTCCCAGGGATTACATGTAGAAACAAACGCCAGTTAGTTGCTGTACTTCACTGAGATTACATGTAGAAAATAACAACAGTTAGTCTGTACTCCCAGGGATTACATGTAGAAACAAACGCCAGTTAGTTGCTGTACTTCACTGAGATTACATGTAGAAATAAACGCCAGTTAGTCTGTACTCCCAGGGATTACATGTAGAAACAAACGCCAGTTAGTTGCTGTACTTCACTGAGATTACATTTAGAAAATAACAACAGTTAGTCTGTACTCCCAGGGATTACATGTAGAAACAAACGCCAGTTAGTTGCTGTACTTCACTGAGATTACATGTAGAAATAAACGCCAGTTAGTCTGTACTCCCAGGGATTACATGTAGAAACAAACGCCAGTTAGTTGCTGTACTCCACTGAGATTACATGTAGAAATAAACGCCAGTTAGTTGCTGTACTCCACAGAGATTACGTGTAGAAATAAACGGCTGTTAGTTGCTGTAATCCACAGAGATTACATGTAGAAATAAACAGCACTTATTTGCTGTACTCCACAGAGATTACATGTAGAAAAAACCGCCAGTTTGTTGCTGTAATCGACAGAGATTACATGTAGAAACGAACCACAGTTAGTTGCTGTACTCCACCAAGATTACATGTAAAAACAAACAACAGTTAGTTACTGTATTCCAAAGAGAATACATGTAGAAACAAACAACAGTTAGTTGCTGTATTCCACAGAGATTACATGTATAAACAAACAACATTTAGTTGCTGTACTCCACAGAGATTACATGTAGAAACAAAAGACAGTTGCTGTACTCCACAGAGATTACATGTAGAAATAAACAACAGTTAATTGCTATACTCCACAGAGATAACATGTAGAAACAAACAGTAGTTAGTTGCTGTACTCCAAACAGATTACATGTAGAAATAAACTACAGTTAGTTACTGTAATCCACAGAGCTTACATGTAGAAACGAACCACAGTTAGTTGAACTCCACAGAGATTACATGTAGAAACAAAGAACAGTTAATTACTGTACTCCACAGAGATTACATGTAGAAACAAACAACAGTTAGTTGCTGTACTCCACAAAGATTACATGTAGAAACAAAATACAGTTAGTTACCGTACTCCACAGATATTTCATGTAGAAACAAACAACAGTTAGTTGCTGTACTCCACAGTGATTACATGTAGAAATACACGCCAGTCAGTTGCTGTTCTCCACAGAGATTACATGTAGAAATAAACGCCATTTAGTTGCTGTACTCCACAGAGATTACATATAGAAATAAACGCCAGTTAGTTGCTGTACTCCACAGTGATTACATGTAGAAACAATCAACCGTTAGTGCTGTACTCCACAGAGATTACATGTAGAAATAAACGCCAGTTAGTTAATGTACTCCACGGAGATTACATGTAGAAATAAACGGCAGTTAGTTGCTGTACTCCACTGAGATTACATGTAGAAACAGACAACAGTTAGTGCTGTACTCCACAGAGATTACAGGTAGAAATAAACGCCAGTCAGTTGCTGTAATCCACAGAGATTACATGTAGAAATAAACGCCAGTTAGTTGCTGTACTCCACAGTGATTACATGTAGAAATAAACGCCAGTTAGTTGCTGTACTCCACAGAGATTACCTGTAGAAGCGAACAACAGCTATTTACTGTACTCCAAAGAGATTACATGTAGAAAGAAATAACAGTTAGTGGTGTACTCCATAAACATTACATGTACAAACAAACTACAGTTATTTACTGTACACCACAGAGATTACATGTAGAAACAAACAACAGTTAGTTGCTGTACTCCACAGAGATTACATGTACAAACAGACAACAGTTAGCTGCTGTACTCCACAGAGATTACATGTAAACGCCAGTTAGTTGCTGCACTCCACAGAGATTACATGTAGAAATAAACGCCAGTTAGTTGCTGTACACCATAGAGATTACATGTAGAAATAAACGGCAGTTAGTTGCTGTACTCCACAGAGATTACATGTAAAAACAAACAACAATTAGTTACTGTACTCCACAGAGATTACATGCAGAAACAAACAACAGTTACTTGCTGTACTCCACAGAGATTACATGTAGAAATAAACGCCAGTTAGTAGCTGTACTCCACAGAGATTACATGTACAAATAAACGCCAGTTAGTTGCTGTACTCCACAGAGCTTACATGTAGAAACAACCAACAGTTAGTTGCTGTACTCCACAGAGCTGAAATGTTAAAACAAACAACAGTTAGTTGCTGTACTCCACAGAGATTACATGTAGAAATAAGCGCCAGTTAGTTGCTGTACTCCACAGAGATTACATGTATAAATAAAGCCCAGTTAGTTCATGTACTCCACAGAGATTACATGTAGAAACACACGACACTTAGTTGCTGTACTCCACAGAGATTACATGTAGAAATAAACGCCAGTTAGTTGCTGCACTCCTCAGAGCTGACATGTAGAAACCAACAACATTTAGTTGCTGTACTCTAAAGAGCTGACATGTAGAAAAAACAACAGTTAGTTGCTGTACTCCACAGAGCTGACATGTAGGAAAAACAACAGTTAGTTGCTGTACTCCAAAGAGATTACACGTAGAAATAAACGCAAGTTAGTTGCTGTACTCCACAGAGATTACATGTAGACACAAACAACAGTTAGTTGCTGTACTCCACAGAGATTACATGTAGAAATAAACGCCAGTTTGCTGCTGTACTCCACAGAGATTACATATAGAAATAAACCCCAGTTTGTTGCTGTACTCCACAGAGATAATATGTAGAAATAAACTCCAGTTAGTAGCTGACCTCCATAGATTACATGTAGAACTAAGCGGCAGTTAGTTGCTGTACTCCACAGAGATTATTTGTAGAAATAAACGCCAGTTAGTTGCTAAACTCCACAGAAAATACATTTAGAAATAAACGCCAGTTAGTTGGTGTACACCACAGCGATTACATGTAGAAATAAACGCCAGTTAGCTGCTGTACTCCACAGAGATTACATGCAGAAATAAACGGCAGTTAGTTGCTGTACTCCACAGATTAGATGTCGAAACAAACGCCAGTTACTTGCTGTACTCCACAGAGATTACATGTAGATATAAACGCCAGTTAGTTGCTATACTCCACAGAGATTACATGTAGAAAAAAACGCCAGTTAGTTGCTGTACTCCACAGTGATCACATGTAGAAATAAACGCCAGTTAGTTAAGGTACTCCACAGAGATTACATGTAGAAACAAACAACAGTTAGTTGCTCTACTCGACAGAGATTATATGCAGAAACAAACAACAGTTAGTTGCTGTACTCCACAGAGATTACATGTAGAAACAAACAACAGTTAGTTGCTCTACTCGACAGAGATTATATGCAGAAACAAACAACAGTTAGTTGCTGTACTCCACAGAGATTACATGTAGAAACAAATAACAGTTAGTTGCTCTACTCGACAGAGATTATATGCAGAAACAAACAACAGTTAGTTGCTGTACTCCACAGAGATTACATGTACACATAAACGCCAGTTAGTTGCTGTACTCCATAGATTACATGTAGAAATAAACGCCAGTTAGTTGTTGTACTCCACAGAGATTACGTGTAGAAATAAACGGCAGATAGTTGCTGTACTCCCAGGGATTACATGTAGAAAAAAACGTCAGTTAGTTGCTGTACTCCACAGAGATTACATGTAGAAATAAACGCCAGTTAGTTGCTGTACTCCACTGAGATTACATGTAGAAATAAACGCCAGTTAGTTGCTGTACTCCACAGAGATTACCTGTAGAAATAAACGCAAGTTAGTTGCTGTACTCCACAGACATTACATGTAGAAATAAACGCCAGTTAGTTGCTGTACTCCACAGAGATTACGTGCAGAAATAAACGGCACTTAGTTGCTGTACTCCACAGAGATTACATGTAGAAATAAATGCCAGTTAGTTGCTGTACATGACAGAGATTACATGTAGAAACGAACCACAGTAAGTTGCTGTACTCCACAGAGATTACATGTAGAAATAAACGCCAGTTAGTTGATGTACTCGACAGAGATTACATGTAGAACCGAACCACAGTTATTTGCTGTACTCCACAGAGATTACATGTAGAAACAAAGAGCAGTTAATTACTGTACTCCACAGAGATCACATGTAGAAACAAGAAACGTTAGTTGCTGTACTCCACAGAGATTACATGTAGAAACGAACAACAGTTAGTTGCTGTACTCCACAAAGATTACATGTAGAAACAAACAACAGTTAGTTACTGTACTCCACAGAGATTACATGTAGAAACAAACGAGTTAGTTGCTGTACTCCACAGAGATTACAAGTAGAAACAGAAGACAGTTGCTGTACTTCACAGACATTACATGTAGAAAAAAACAACAGTTAGTTGCTGTACTCCACAGAGATTACATATAGAAACATATAACAGTTAGTTGCTGTACTCCACAGAGATTACATGTAGAAATAATCTACAGTTAGTTGCTGTTCTCCACAGAGATTACATGTAGAAATAAACGCCAGTTAGTTGCTGTACTCCACAGAGATTACATGTACAAAGGAACAACAGTCAGTTGCTGTACTCCACAGAGATTACATGTAGAAACAAACAACAGTTAGTTACTGTACTAACAGAGATTACATGTAGAAACAAACAACAGTTAGTTGCTGAACTCCACAGAGATTGCATGTAGAAACAAACAACAGTTAGTTGCTGTACTCCACAGAGATTATATGTAGAAATAAACGCCAGTTAGTTGCTGTACTCCACAGAGATTACATGTAGAAACAAACGAGTTAGTTGCTGTACTCCACAGAGATTACAAGTAGAAACAGAAGACAGTTGCTGTACTCCACAGAGATTACATGTAGAAAAAAACAACAGTTAGTTGCTGTACTCCACAGAGATTACATATAGAAACATATACCAGTTAGTTGCTGTACTCCACAGAGATCACATGTAGAAATAATCTGCAGTTAGTTGCTGTACTCCACAGAGATTACATGTAGAAATAAACGCCAGTTAGTTGCTGTACTCCACAGAGATTACATGTACAAAGGAACAACAGTCAGTTGCTGTACTCCACAGAGATTACATGTAGAAACAAACAACAGTTAGTTACTGTACTAACGGAGATTGCATGTAGAAACAAACAACAGTTAGTTGCTGTACTCCACAAAGATTATATGTAGAAACAAACAACAGTTATTAGATGTACTCCACAAAGAATATACGTAGAAACAAACGACAGTTATTTATACCCCACAAAGAATATATGTAGAAAGCACACAACAGTTAGTGTTTGTACCCCACAAAGAATATATGTAGAATCAAACAACAGTTAGTTTCTGTACTCCACAAAGATTATATGTAGAAACAAACAACAGTTAGTTGCTGTACTCCACAAAGAATATATGTATAAACAAACAACAGTTAGTTGCTGACTCCACAAAGATTATTAGTATAAAAAAACTGTTAGTTGCTGTACTCCACAAAGAATATATGTAAAAACAAACAAAGTTAGTTGCTGTACCCCACAAACAATATATGTAAAAACAAACAACAGTTAGTTGCTGTACTCCAAGAAGATTATATGTAGAAACAAACAACAGTTAGTTGCAGTACTCCTTAAAGATTATATGTAGAAACAAACAACAGTTAGTTGCTGTAGTCCACAAAGAATATATGTAGAAACAAACAACAGTTATTTGTACTCCACAAAGAATATATGTAGAAACAAACAATAGTTATTTGTTGTACTCCACAAAGAATATAAGCAGAAACAAAGAGCATTTGTTTGTATTCCACAAAGAAATTATGTAGAAACAAAAAACAGTTATTTGTTGTACTCCAGAAAGAATATATGTAGAAACAAACAACAGCTAATTGTACTCCACAAAGAATATATGTAGAAACAAACAACAGTTAGTTGTCGTACTCCACAAAGAATATATCTGGAAACAAACAACAGTTAGTTGCTGTACTCCACAGATATTACATGTAGAATTAAACGCCAGTTAGTTGCTGAACTCCAAAGAGATTACACGTAGAAAATAACAACAGTTAGTTGCTGAACTCCAAAGAGATTACACGTAGAAATACACGCCAGTTAGTTGCTGTACTCCACAGAGATTACATGTAGCAATAAACGGCAGTTAGTTGTTGTACTCCACATAGATTACATGTAGAAATAAACGCCCGTTAGTTGCTTTACTCCACTGAGATTACATGTAGAAATAAATGCCAGTTAGTTGCTCTACTCCACAGAGATTACATGTAGAAATAAACGCCAGTTAGTCTGTACTCCCAGGGATTACATGTAGAAACAAATACCAGTTAGTTGCTCTACTCCACAGAGATTACATGTAGAAAATAACAACAGTTAGTTGCTGAACTCCACAGAGATTACACGTAGAAATACACGCCAGTTAATCTGTACTCCCAGGGATTACATGTAGAAACAAATGCCAGTTAGTTGCTGCACTCCACAGAGATTACATGTAGAAATAAACGCCAGTTAGTTGCTGTACACCATAGAGATTACATGTAGAAATAAACGGCAGTTAGTTGCTGTACTCCACAGAGATTACATGTAAAAACAAACAACAATTAGTTACTGTACTCCACAGAGATTACATGCAGAAACAAACAACAGTTACTTGCTGTACTCCACAGAGATTACATGTAGAAATAAACGCCAGTTAGTAGCTGTACTCCACAGAGATTACATGTACAAATAAACGCCAGTTAGTTGCTGTACTCCACAGAGCTTACATGTAGAAACAACCAACAGTTAGTTGCTGTACTCCACAGAGCTGAAATGTTAAAACAAACAACAGTTAGTTGCTGTACTCCACAGAGATTACATGTAGAAATAAGCGCCAGTTAGTTGCTGTACTCCACAGAGATTACATGTATAAATAAAGCCCAGTTAGTTCATGTACTCCACAGAGATTACATGTAGAAACACACGACACTTAGTTGCTGTACTCCACAGAGATTACATGTAGAAATAAACGCCAGTTAGTTGCTGCACTCCTCAGAGCTGACATGTAGAAACCAACAACATTTAGTTGCTGTACTCTACAGAGCTGACATGTAGAAAAAACAACAGTTAGTTGCTGTACTCCACAGAGCTGACATGTAGGAAAAACAACAGTTAGTTGCTGTACTCCAAAGAGATTACACGTAGAAATAAACGCAAGTTAGTTGCTGTACTCCACAGAGATTACATGTAGACACAAACAACAGTTAGTTGCTGTACTCCACAGAGATTACATGTAGAAATAAACGCCAGTTTGCTGCTGTACTCCACAGAGATTACATATAGAAATAAACCCCAGTTTGTTGCTGTACTCCACAGAGATAATATGTAGAAATAAACTCCAGTTAGTAGCTGACCTCCATAGATTACATGTAGAACTAAGCGGCAGTTAGTTGCTGTACTCCACAGAGATTATTTGTAGAAATAAACGCCAGTTAGTTGCTAAACTCCACAGAAAATACATTTAGAAATAAACGCCAGTTAGTTGGTGTACACCACAGCGATTACATGTAGAAATAAACGCCAGTTAGCTGCTGTACTCCACAGAGATTACATGCAGAAATAAACGGCAGTTAGTTGCTGTACTCCACAGATTAGATGTCGAAACAAACGCCAGTTACTTGCTGTACTCCACAGAGATTACATGTAGATATAAACGCCAGTTAGTTGCTATACTCCACAGAGATTACATGTAGAAAAAAACGCCAGTTAGTTGCTGTACTCCACAGTGATCACATGTAGAAATAAACGCCAGTTAGTTAAGGTACTCCACAGAGATTACATGTAGAAACAAACAACAGTTAGTTGCTCTACTCGACAGAGATTATATGCAGAAACAAACAACAGTTAGTTGCTGTACTCCACAGAGATTACATGTAGAAACAAACAACAGTTAGTTGCTCTACTCGACAGAGATTATATGCAGAAACAAACAACAGTTAGTTGCTGTACTCCACAGAGATTACATGTAGAAACAAATAACAGTTAGTTGCTCTACTCGACAGAGATTATATGCAGAAACAAACAACAGTTAGTTGCTGTACTCCACAGAGATTACATGTACACATAAACGCCAGTTAGTTGCTGTACTCCATAGATTACATGTAGAAATAAACGCCAGTTAGTTGTTGTACTCCACAGAGATTACGTGTAGAAATAAACGGCAGATAGTTGCTGTACTCCCAGGGATTACATGTAGAAAAAAACGTCAGTTAGTTGCTGTACTCCACAGAGATTACATGTAGAAATAAACGCCAGTTAGTTGCTGTACTCCACTGAGATTACATGTAGAAATAAACGCCAGTTAGTTGCTGTACTCCACAGAGATTACCTGTAGAAATAAACGCAAGTTAGTTGCTGTACTCCACAGACATTACATGTAGAAATAAACGCCAGTTAGTTGCTGTACTCCACAGAGATTACGTGCAGAAATAAACGGCACTTAGTTGCTGTACTCCACAGAGATTACATGTAGAAATAAATGCCAGTTAGTTGCTGTACATGACAGAGATTACATGTAGAAACGAACCACAGTAAGTTGCTGTACTCCACAGAGATTACATGTAGAAATAAACGCCAGTTAGTTGATGTACTCGACAGAGATTACATGTAGAACCGAACCACAGTTATTTGCTGTACTCCACAGAGATTACATGTAGAAACAAAGAGCAGTTAATTACTGTACTCCACAGAGATCACATGTAGAAACAAGAAACGTTAGTTGCTGTACTCCACAGAGATTACATGTAGAAACGAACAACAGTTAGTTGCTGTACTCCACAAAGATTACATGTAGAAACAAACAACAGTTAGTTACTGTACTCCACAGAGATTACATGTAGAAACAAACGAGTTAGTTGCTGTACTCCACAGAGATTACAAGTAGAAACAGAAGACAGTTGCTGTACTTCACAGACATTACATGTAGAAAAAAACAACAGTTAGTTGCTGTACTCCACAGAGATTACATATAGAAACATATAACAGTTAGTTGCTGTACTCCACAGAGATTACATGTAGAAATAATCTACAGTTAGTTGCTGTTCTCCACAGAGATTACATGTAGAAATAAACGCCAGTTAGTTGCTGTACTCCACAGAGATTACATGTACAAAGGAACAACAGTCAGTTGCTGTACTCCACAGAGATTACATGTAGAAACAAACAACAGTTAGTTACTGTACTAACAGAGATTACATGTAGAAACAAACAACAGTTAGTTGCTGAACTCCACAGAGATTGCATGTAGAAACAAACAACAGTTAGTTGCTGTACTCCACAGAGATTATATGTAGAAATAAACGCCAGTTAGTTGCTGTACTCCACAGAGATTACATGTAGAAACAAACGAGTTAGTTGCTGTACTCCACAGAGATTACAAGTAGAAACAGAAGACAGTTGCTGTACTCCACAGAGATTACATGTAGAAAAAAACAACAGTTAGTTGCTGTACTCCACAGAGATTACATATAGAAACATATACCAGTTAGTTGCTGTACTCCACAGAGATCACATGTAGAAATAATCTGCAGTTAGTTGCTGTACTCCACAGAGATTACATGTAGAAATAAACGCCAGTTAGTTGCTGTACTCCACAGAGATTACATGTACAAAGGAACAACAGTCAGTTGCTGTACTCCACAGAGATTACATGTAGAAACAAACAACAGTTAGTTACTGTACTAACGGAGATTGCATGTAGAAACAAACAACAGTTAGTTGCTGTACTCCACAAAGATTATATGTAGAAACAAACAACAGTTATTAGATGTACTCCACAAAGAATATACGTAGAAACAAACGACAGTTATTTATACCCCACAAAGAATATATGTAGAAAGCACACAACAGTTAGTGTTTGTACCCCACAAAGAATATATGTAGAATCAAACAACAGTTAGTTTCTGTACTCCACAAAGATTATATGTAGAAACAAACAACAGTTAGTTGCTGTACTCCACAAAGAATATATGTATAAACAAACAACAGTTAGTTGCTGACTCCACAAAGATTATTAGTATAAAAAAACTGTTAGTTGCTGTACTCCACAAAGAATATATGTAAAAACAAACAAAGTTAGTTGCTGTACCCCACAAACAATATATGTAAAAACAAACAACAGTTAGTTGCTGTACTCCAAGAAGATTATATGTAGAAACAAACAACAGTTAGTTGCAGTACTCCTTAAAGATTATATGTAGAAACAAACAACAGTTAGTTGCTGTAGTCCACAAAGAATATATGTAGAAACAAACAACAGTTATTTGTACTCCACAAAGAATATATGTAGAAACAAACAATAGTTATTTGTTGTACTCCACAAAGAATATAAGCAGAAACAAAGAGCATTTGTTTGTATTCCACAAAGAAATTATGTAGAAACAAAAAACAGTTATTTGTTGTACTCCAGAAAGAATATATGTAGAAACAAACAACAGCTAATTGTACTCCACAAAGAATATATGTAGAAACAAACAACAGTTAGTTGTCGTACTCCACAAAGAATATATCTGGAAACAAACAACAGTTAGTTGCTGTACTCCACAGATATTACATGTAGAATTAAACGCCAGTTAGTTGCTGAACTCCAAAGAGATTACACGTAGAAAATAACAACAGTTAGTTGCTGAACTCCAAAGAGATTACACGTAGAAATACACGCCAGTTAGTTGCTGTACTCCACAGAGATTACATGTAGCAATAAACGGCAGTTAGTTGTTGTACTCCACATAGATTACATGTAGAAATAAACGCCCGTTAGTTGCTTTACTCCACTGAGATTACATGTAGAAATAAATGCCAGTTAGTTGCTCTACTCCACAGAGATTACATGTAGAAATAAACGCCAGTTAGTCTGTACTCCCAGGGATTACATGTAGAAACAAATACCAGTTAGTTGCTCTACTCCACAGAGATTACATGTAGAAAATAACAACAGTTAGTTGCTGAACTCCACAGAGATTACACGTAGAAATACACGCCAGTTAATCTGTACTCCCAGGGATTACATGTAGAAACAAATGCCAGTTAGTTGCTGTACTTCACTGAGATTACATGTAGAAATAAACGCCAGTTAGTCTGTACTCCCAGGGATTACATGTAGAAACAAATGCCAGTTAGTTGCTGTACTTCACTGAGATTACATGTAGAAATAAACGCCAGTTAGTCTGTACTCCCAGGGATTACATGTAGAAACAAATGCCAGTTAGTTGCTCTACTCCACAGAGATTACATGTAGAAAATAACAACAGTTAGTTGCTGAACTCCACAGAGATTACACGTAGAAATACACGCCAGTTAGTTGCTGTACTCCACTGAGATAACATGTAGAAAATAACAACAGTTAGTCTGTACTCCCAGGGATTACATGTAGAAACAAACGCCAGTTAGTTGCTGTACTTCACTGAGATAACATGTAGAAAATAACAACAGTTAGTCTGTACTCCCAGGGATTACATGTAGAAACAAACGCCAGTTAGTTGCTGTACTTCACTGAGATTACATGTAGAAATAAACGCCAGTTAGTCTGTACTCCCAGGGATTACATGTAGAAACAAACGCCAGTTAGTTGCTGTACTTCACTGAGATTACATTTAGAAAATAACAACAGTTAGTCTGTACTCCCAGGGATTACATGTAGAAACAAACGCCAGTTAGTAGCTGTACTTCACTGAGATTACATGTAGAAATAAACGCCAGTTAGTCTGTACTCCCAGGGATTACATGTATAAAGAAATGCCAGTTAGTTGCTCTACTCCACAGAGATTACATGTAGAAAATAACAACAGTTAGTCTGTACTCCCAGGGATTACATGTAGAAACAAACGCCAGTTAGTTGCTGTACTTCACTGAGATTACATGTAGAAATAAACGCCAGTTAGTCTGTACTCCCAGGGATTACATGTAGAAACAAACGCCAGTTAGTTGCTGTACTTCACTGAGATTACATTTAGAAAATAACAACAGTTAGTCTGTACTCCCAGGGATTACATGTAGAAACAAACGCCAGTTAGTTGCTGTACTTCACTGAGATTACATGTAGAAATAAACGCCAGTTAGTCTGTACTCCCAGGGATTACATGTAGAAACAAATGCCAGTTAGTTGCTCTACTCCACAGAGATTACATGTAGAAAATAACAACAGTTAGTTGCTGAACTCCACAGAGATTACACGTAGAAATACACGCCAGTTAGTTGCTGTACTCCACAGAGATTACATGTAGAAAATAACAACAGTTAGTTGCTGTACTCCACAGAGATTACACGTAGAAATACACGCCAGTTAGTTGCTGTACTCCACAGAGATTAAATGTAGCAATAAACGGCAGTTAGTTGTTGTACTCCACATAGATTACATGTAGAAATAAACGCCCGTTAGTTGCTTTACTCCACTGAGATACATGTAGAAATAAATGCCAGTTAGTTGCTCTACTCCACAGAGATTACATGTAGAAATAAACGCCAGTTAGTCTGTACTCCCAGGGATTACATGTAGAAACAAACGCCAGTTAGTTGCTGTACTTCACTGAGATTACATGTAGAAATAAACACCAGTTAGTTGCTGTACTTCACTGAGATTACATGTAGAAATAAACACCAGTTAGTTGCTGTACTTCACTGAGATCACATGTAGAAACAAACGCCAGTTAGTTGCTGTACTTCACTGAGATTACATGTAGAAATAAACACCAGTTAGTTGCTGTACTCCACAGAGATTACGTGTAGAAATAAACGGCAGTTAGTTGCTGTAATCCACAGAGATACATGTAGAAATAAACAGCACTTATTTGCTGTACTCCACAGAGATTACATGTAGAAAAAAACGCCAGTTAGTTGCTGTAATCGACAGAGATTACATGTAGAAACGAACCAAGTTAGTTGCTGTACTCCACAGAGATTACATGTAGAAACAAAGAACAGTTAATTACTGTACTCCACAGAGATTACATGTAGAAACAAACAAAAGTTAGTTGCTGTATTCCACAGAGATTACATGTAGAAACGAACAACAGTTAGTTGCTGTACTCCACCAAGATTACATGTAAAAACAAACAACAGTTAGTTACTGTATTGCAAAGAGATTACATGTAGAAACAAACAACAGTTGCTGTACTCCACAGAGATTACATGTAGAAACAAACAACATTTAGTTGCTGTACTCCACAGAGATTACATGTAGAAACAAAAGACAGTTAGTTGCTGTACTCCACAGAGTTTACATGTAGAAATAAACAACAGTTAATTGCTATACTCCACAGAGATTACATGTAGAAACAAACAGTAGTTAGTTGCTGTACTCCAAACAGATTACAAGTAGAAATAAACTACAGTTAGTTACTGTAATCCACAGAGCTTACATGTAGAAACGAACCACAGTTACTTGTACTCCACCGAGATTACATGTAGAAACAAAGAACAGTTAATTACTGTACTCCACAGAGATTACATGTAGAAACAAACAACAGTTAGTTGCTGTACTCCACAGAGATTACCTGTAGAAGCGAACAACAGCTAGTTACTGTACTCCACAGAGATTACATGTAGAAACAAATAACAGTTAGTGGTGTACTCCATAAACATTACTTGTAGAAACAAACTACAGCTAGTTACTGTACACCACAGAGATTACATGTAGAAACAAACAACAGTTAGTTGCTGTACTCCACAGAGATTACATGTAGAAACAGACAACAGTTAGCTGCTGTACTCCACAGAGATTACATGTAAACGCCGGTTAGTTGCTGCACTCCACAGAGATTACATGTAGAAATAAACGCCAGTTAGTTGCTGTACACCATAGAGATTACATGTAGAAATAAACGGCAGTTAGTTGCTGTACTCCACAGAGATTACATGTAAAAACAAACAACAGTTAGTTACTGTACTCCACAGAGATTACATGTAGAAATAAACGCCAGTTAGTAGCTGTACTCCACAGAGATTACATGTACAAATAAATGGCAGTTAGTTGCTGTACTCCACTGAGCTGACATGCAGAAACAAGCAACAGTTAGTTGCTATACTCCACAGAGCTCACATGTAGAAACAAAGAGCAGTTAGTGTCTGTACTCCACAGAAATTACATGTAGAAATAAACGCCAGTTAGTTGCTGTACTCCACAGAGCTTACATGTAGAAACAACCAACAGTTAGTTGCTGTACTCCACAGAGCTGAAATGTTGAAACAAATAACAGTTAGTTGCTGTACTCCACAAAGATTACATGTAGAAATAAGCGCCAGTTAGTTGCTGTACTCCACAGAGATTACATGTATAAATAAAGCCCAGTTAGTTCATGTACTCCACAGAGATTACATGTAGAAATAAAAGCCAGTTAGTTGCTGCACTCCTCAGAGCTGACATGTAGAAACCAACAACATTTAGTTGCTGTACTCCACAGAGCTGACACGTAGAAAAAACAACAGTTAGTTGCTGTACTCCACAGAGCTGACATGTAGGAACAAACAACAGTTAGTTGCTGTACTCCAAAGAGATTAAAAGTAGAAATAAACGCCAGTTAGTTGCTGTACTCCACAGAAATTACATAGTATAAATAAAGCCCAGTTAGTTGCTGTACTCCACAGAGATTACATGTAGAAACAAACAACAGTTAGTTGCTGTACTCCACAGAGATTACATGTAGAAATAAACGCCAGTTTGTTGCTGTACTCAACAGAGATTACATATAGAAATAAACGCCAGTTTGTTGCTGTACTCCACAGAGATAATATGTAGAAATAAACGCCAGTTAGTAGCTGTCCTCCATAGATTACATGTAGAACTAAGCGGCAGTTAGTTACTGTACTCCACAGAGATTATTTGTAGAAATAAACGCCAGTTAGTTGCTAAACTCCACAGAAAATACATTTAGAAATAAACGCCAGTTAGTTGGTGTACTCCACAGCGATTACATGTAGAAATAAACGCCAGTTAGCTGCTGTACTCCACAGAGATTACATGCAGAAATAAACGGCAGTTAGTTGCTGTACTCCACAGATTAGATGTCGAAACAAACGCCAGTTACTTTGTGTACTCCACAGAGATTACATGTAGATATAAACGCCAGTTAGTTGCTATACTCCACAGAGATTACATGTAGAAGTAAACGCCAGTTAGTTGCTGTACTCCACAGTGATCACATGTAGAAATAAACGCCAGTTAGCTACGGTACTCCACAGAGATTACCTGTAGAAGCGAAAAACAGTTAGTTACTGTACTCCACAGAGATTACATGTAGAAACAAACAACAGTTAGTGCTGAACTCCAGAGAGATTACAGGTAGAAATAAACGCCAGTCAGTTGCTGTAATCCACAGAGATTACATGTAGAAATAAACGGCCGTTTGTTGCTGTACTCCACAGACTACATGTAGAAATAAACGCCAGTTAGTTGCTGTAATACACAGAGGTTACATGTAGAAATAAACGCCAGTTAGTTGCTGTACTCCACATAGATTACATGTATAAATAAATGCAGTTAGTTGCCGTACTCCACAGTGATTACATGTAGAAATAAACGCCAGTTAGTTGCTGTACTCCACAGGGATTACCTGTAGAAGCGAACAACATCTAGTTACTGTACTCCACAGAGATTACATGTAGAAACAAACAACAGTTAGTGGTGTACTCCATAAAGATTACATGTAGAAACAAACTACAGTTAGTTAGTGTACACCACAGAGATTACATGTAGAAGCAAACAACAGTTAGTTGCTGTACTCCACAGAGATTACATGTAGAAACAGACAACAGTTAGCTGCTGTACTCCACAGAGATTACATGTAAACGCCAGTTAGTTGCTGTACTACACAGAGATTACATATTGAAATAAACGCCAGTTAGCTGCTGTACACCACGGAGATTACATGTAGAAATAAACGACAGTTAGTTGCTGTACTCCACAGAGATTACATGTAAAAACAAACAACAGTTAGTTACTGTACTCCACAGAGATTACATGCAGAAACAAACAACAGTTACTTGCTGTACTCCACAGAGATTACATGTAGAAATAAACGCCAGTTAGTAGCTGTACTCCACAGAGATTACATGTACAAATAAACGGCAGTTAGTTGCTGTACTCCACTGAGCTGACATGTAGAAACAAACAGCATTTAGTTGCTGTACTCCACAGAGCTCACATGTAGAAACAAAGAGCAATTAGTGTCTGTACTCCACAGAGATTACATGTAGAAATAAACGCCAGTTAGTTGCTGTACTCCACAGAGCTGACATGTAAGTAGTATTAGTTCCGGATGAGCCAATTGGTTTAACGATAATCCTGCCGCTAGGGGCGCTCGTGTCGCTAGTGTCGCTGCGTGCGACGGCGGCGGCGGTAAGTTTGAAAAGCGCCCTGAGCGGGAGGATTATCGTTATTGCAATTGGCTCATCCGGGACTGTTTTCTTTATTTATAATTTGAATACAGTACATTGGATAAAGATATGTATACATAATTTTGATTAACATGATGTATTATTTGCTTAACATATGAATACATAGTTTGAGAATAACATAATGGATTATTTGATTACAGGAGATTAACATATGAATACAATAAATGGACAATATAAGAAATATTAGGAGAAAAAAAAAGCACATTAAAATTCATAGTTTGTTGAGGCACTAGGACACACAGATTTCGCGCACAACAATGATTTTAAAGTCCTCGTCATCGCTGCTGCTGCTATCGGCGGTAAATTGGTGGATAGGTTTGGTGATGCAGGTGACGAGCAGGTGAGAGGAACTTTCGTTGACGAACTCGGTGAAGGTTGGTATATAGATGGGGATGGTAAATTCGTTGTAATGACTGGTTGAGAAGCATCCTGTGGATGTGACTTTGTTGGTTAGAGCAGGAATGTTGCTGTTGCCGAGGTATATGATGCATAGTGCGTCTTGTTGATGCTGGTGCACTTTGGTAGGTACGCATTTGACGTGGACGGCGTGAGCCCCTTGGACGTCAAGTGTGATGCTGACAACTCTGCTGTTGCGGAAATAGGAGTTGGAGATGCAGAGGATACGGATAGGTGAAGCTGCGTTGAGAATGAGTTGTAGGTTAAGCTTGTTCCCCACGGGGACGGGATAGGTTTCGTCGGACATTATTTAGGGTTATATGGGGAGAACGTGACGATGTGACGTTTGAAACCGCTGCGTAGTTTTTCCTCGCCTGGAGAGGCTTTTGCAAATCTTGTTGGTAGGAAAACTTCTGTGTCGTTGTCGAGTTTGGCGACGAGCTTTGTACCGTGAACGGTGTCGATTGTTTTGACGCCAACGACACGATGTGGTACGTGCTGTTGAAGCGTAGATACGCTGAGTGTGTGGGCGCTGCTGGAAAGTTCTTCTAGCTCTTTAAGGGCGTCCTGTGACATTATGACGGCACAGATGGCAGTTTTTGATAAACGGGGGAGGACCGTCTATATGAGTGGTTTGATGAGGAAGGTTGTAGTGTTGTTTACACCTGCGATAAGGTGCGCAAACTACCTGTGCGTCTGTGGGAAGTTGGTTCCACACAAGATCGACGTCGCTTGGGGGATAACGTTCGAAGATGTATATGCCGTTCTGCAGCAGCACTTGGTGTTCCCTGGGCAGTAGCAGGTGGATTCTTCGTCCGTTATCGAGATACCGAAAGAGCACGATGAAGCAGTTCATGTGGTGTTTCTAGCGGAGTACCTTCGAAGGAATTGTTGAATTTGCTTGTTGAGATGATCGAGGTCTTCGTAGAAACCGAGTTGACACTGCGTGCACAGGCGGGTGAGACGGTGCTTAAGTTCGCAGCTGCACGTTTGGTGAAAGCAAAACGAGCAGTGGAAGTCTTTACACGACGGTCCTGGCATTCCCCACGGCTGGCTAGCACCGAATGAAGGGGAAAAGAATGCGCGTGCATAAATATAACCCAACTGCCGGAAGCAGGAAATCACTGGTGGGGGAAACGTTCGTTGGAGATTTACATCAGGGGAAGCACTGGTGGGGGAAAAGTTCGTTGGAGAAACATCACATCAGGGGGAAGCAGTGGTGGGGGAAACGTTCGTTGGAAGCTGACTACATACGCCGGAAGCGCTTACAGATTATTGCACAACATCCGCAGGAAAAACACTGTGTCCGTTGATTTAACGGTTTTCGTCTTGGAGGAGAACTCTGTTTTGAACGGTGCTGAACATGCAAACGACCACATCAGGGGGAAGCACTGGTGGGGGAAAAGTTGGTTGGAGAATTACTACATCAGGGGAAGCACTGGTGGGGAAACGTTCGTTGGAGGTTCACTACATCCGCCGGAAGCGCTTAGCTATTATTGCACAACATCCGCAGGAAAAACACTGTGTCCGTTGATTTAACGGTTTTCGACTTGGAGGAGAACTCTGTTTTGAACGGTGCTGAACATGCAAACGCCGTGAATGTGATCGGGTATGATATAGGATGCTTCGCGACCCAAATGCGCCGCTAAGCACGTGCCGTAGCACATGGGGTTTTCGTTTAACATTTGCTGCATTTTGTCTGTGGAAATGTATTGCTGTTCGTAGAAAACGATGTATAAACCTCTTGCGGGCACAAATTGGAACCACTGATGTTGTACGTCTTCTTTATCTGCTTTGAACTGGATATCGTTGAAGCACATGTTAGATAGCACAAAATGGATTTTGTTTCGCAGCTGTGAACTCTGGCGGAGACGGATTTTCCGTCGTAGGTGCTGTCGACGAAGCGAAGTGCATAAGGTGTATTTTTATAGGGGTGACCGTCCACCTCGTAGTTTTTAAACATCTTACTGTCATGGTAGTACACCGACAGGTGATTTCTGTAACCCATGATGCGGGAGCGAAGGGCGCGAGATGTTTGGGTGAGGTGCGGTTGGAACGCTGGTAGAAATACATGCGCACTAAGGACTATTTTGTGAGATGCGCAGTGCGAAATGGGTGTTGAGGAAATGATGAACCTCGAGGAATGTTCTAAAATTGGCGCACCGTATGTACTTGGTGAACTGCGTGAAATTCATGTTATGTAAGGGAACGTTGGAGGCATGGTTGTGAAGCATGTACTTGTGGTATGCCATGATTTGATTTTGCACGTCCGTCTCTTCCTTCTTTTTGTGATACATGATGTCGGTAATGATGCGCTGCAGGGTATGCAACACGTGCCATTCTTGTTGGTTGAGCGTAACGGATGCGCCTTGCGGTTCTTTGAAAACGAGCTTTAGCTTTCCGAACACAAACTTAAACACGATGGTGACGCTGTCGCTGAACTGAAATTGCTGTAGACGTCCCTGCGGGTCATTCAAGCGTTTGTGAATGATGGGGATGGCTTCGACGAGTTTGTGCCACTGCGAGGAACTCATGACGACTGCGTTGTGCTGTCCGCATTTGGCAATGGTGACGACGAGATGGTGCGACGGTTGGGGGGAGAATCCCACACTGACGAATTTAGTTTGTTGCGGGTTGAGGAAGTAGATATCCGCCAGAGGACCCACAACTGCACTGTGTTGGAACTGTGCTGGCGGAGCAGGGCTGTCGGGATGCTGTTGGAGGTCGAAGATGGGTAGTTTTCTTTTTTCCCCGGTTTTTGAGGTGGTCGGGGTTTGACATCCGGTTATACTGGAACACACAAAACAATAATAATAATGTGAGGGATAGAGAGATAAACGGGATAGAAAAAAGCAAGCTAATACATAGGTGCGGACCTACCTGGTCGGCGTGCTGCATGGCAGCAGGACTGTATCCGCGTGCTGCATGGTACACTCTGAATGAGGCGAGCGGCGCCGTGACGTTGCTTTTTATATGAGCAGGAGGGTCTTCTGAAAGCACGTGCAAGACGATGGATTAGCTTAGATCTGCTGAATAGTGACACACACACACGTACTCACCTTCAAGGGTTGACAAGTTTGCTGAGCGTCAGAGCACTTTGCGCGGCATGCGTTTTTGAACGTTTTGCGAATGACGACATCATTATGCGCGTGATTACTGACGTGAAATTTTGAGAAGAATGTATGCTTAGGTAAGCCGGAGCAGCGGTGGGTGAGGTAGGCGATGACGTAATGACCGCAAGTGGTGCTGTCGAAACCTTGCAGCCTTCTGGCGTTGGTGGACCAACGCGTCCCGCAGACCGAATTTAAGAACCGGAGAAAATGGGGCGAAAGCGGTCCTATGCCGTAACTGTCAAAATATTCTGCATGCGAGTTTTTGTCCACAAAGATGCAAACCCAGTGTTGCCCGGATTTGGTGCTGGGGTCGGTGTTAGCCACTAGCGCCAAGGGAGGCGTTCGAATGCCGTGAGGTACGGGTAGTTTATCGCAGGGGTAGACGCCTAAAAAGTGAGAGCGCGTAGAGGGGCATGTCGATAGAAACCGTTGAATTTGAAAGGTGTTCATGATACCAAAATGGATCGGTTGGCGTCGATTTCGACCGTGCGATGTATTTCCGCTAGCAGCAGAAGTATGACCGGTTCTGTCAATTTATCGGCAAAACCGATGCTTATAGAGACGGTTCCGTGGCGCTGACCCGAGATGTGAGACTCGTTAGCGCTCATGTCTGCAGTGAGATCGAAAACCATTATCGTATACCCTTGCGGGTAGGTTTCTCTGGAGATGGAGTGTCCCTCGTCCTTGAAATGAATGCCTAGGCCGTCCTGCAGGGTTTGAAAGCATTGCAAATAGTGTCCCTTTGTAAAGTCGGGTTGCAGAGGTTGGGAGGGAACGGGTTGCCCGTTCACGTAGAGCTGAAAGAAGTTCATTTTAAAATGTTTCAAGTTGTACGGATTTGAGTTAAAATGGCCGGAATAGGCCTTGTCGGTGACCATGGCTACTACCACTCTCCTTGGAACTTGCCCTACGCACACGTCGCTAAACGTCATTGCCCTGGACTCCTTGGGGATGCTGAGAGCGTGAAAGCTGACGTCTTTGAGATGGTACTTTGCGTTGCCCTTTGCGAGCACGGCCTGGTGCGCGAGCTTTATGGTCGGCGAGGGCCGCACCGATTTTAAGCGCAGCGTGGCAGACACGATGTCGGCGTACCCCTTAAAGGTATCTACGTCGGAAAACAGATAAAACTGGGGAGAGGCGGGAGTGAGCTTGACGGTCATGCTAACGTTGTTCAAAAGCAGCTTCTCCTGTCTAAAAAGAGCGTTGGACAGAGGACCGATGAGCTGTACGACGTTGCTCCCTTTGGTAAACCCCTGACGCCACTGAAAACCCGCATTGGAGATAAAAGTGTCCATGATGCCTGCCGTGTCCTTTCTTCAGAGGGTAGATTCTAGTTTGGTGTTCATGGCATCTTCGGAGTAATTGAGAAGCGTCTCGAGGTAGGTTCTATAGGGGTAACCGGCTTGCGGCATGGAGACGATGACGTTATTGAGGGTTACCTCCATCTGTTGAAACAGGGAATTTAAGGCGTTGTTGACCAGAGTGGCGTTAGCGTCAGCGTTTAAGGCCTCTCCTTTGTCATCTACAATGCGCACCATGAGTTCGAGTACGACGTAGGTCAAGTCTAGGTAATCGTCCGCATTTCCGGAATAATGAAAGGTGATGGGGGCATTTTTCATTAAAGTGTTTTGAGGGTTTAGGTATAGGAACCGTGACTCCTCGATGCTCATCTGAACCGGCACCTCTGTAAAGAGGTCCAGTTCGGAACTCATGTGGACGGTCGCGTCTGCCATTACGAAAATACGTCTTGCACCTTACGCCTACCGCGTTTCAGCTTGGACTGCTTGCTCTTTTTGGATTTGCTCGGTTTTATTCTCTTGAGGCGCCTGGCGCCGGAACCGAGCATGGCATCGAGCTTTTCGTCGGCTTTTCGCTTTAAATTGTATGCGGACTCCTTGAGCCTCCGTTGGAGCGCTTGCTTCGGCGCTGCTCCCGCCACAGTCACATCGGACAGAACGTGAGCGCCCGCCTTTAAGGCCTCCTTTCCGACTGCTTTTGCTCCGCTCTTTAAAAACGGTAGCAACCTTCTGAAGAGTCCTCCGAGGGCTGAAAAGAGACCGCTGCCTCTTTGGTAGCGCTTGCCCCTGTAGAGAGTGAAATCGCGATGGTGGAACGCGCCGCCGGTCTGATTGAGGTAGTACCGCGTTACGGCGTGCACGTCCATTACGCCTGTTTCGGACGAAAAGCGAGAACTATAGTAGAGGAAAATCCGTCGGCGAATGGCAAGAGATCGCCGTAACCGTTCCTTAAATCTATGTTGACCGTCTTGAAGTCTTGCTGAATCAAGGGTAGCCAATTTTGGGGAAAAAACGTCTTTTCGTCGCTCATGTAAGTGTTAATGCTTCTTTCGTATTCCACGGCCGCGCTCTCTATGACTTGGGCGAAGGTGTCGCCCACGACTTGCGGGGACACTAGATTACAATAGATGAACATTTCGTAAGGAAACCCCATATAAGGATCTACGGGGTGTTTAGCAGCTTTTTCGAGAATGACGTTGACGTAGGGCTCGAAACCCAACATTTTTGCCATAGCGGGCGTTAAGAGCAAACTGTGGATGCGGTGTAGAGGTCCCGGAGGGTCCTCCGATTTTGAAACGTCTCGTTTGGGTCTGACGGAACGAGCCGCCGCGGGTTTCTGCTGCCCCGAAGCCCGGGGCTTCGGTTCGGTTTCGGCTTGGGTCTCTGGTGGGGCGCATCGTTGAGAGCTTCGTATTCGCCGACCGCGTACGGTACGACCGTGCGCGCGACATTTTCCACAAACCCGTCGAACGGGATGTCGGGTAGTGGTTCGGGATGGGCGACGGCGGCATTCACGCCCACCGTCTGCTTGCGCTCGTCGAAGAGGAAGACGTTTTCCACGTGCAAGTGTTCGAGTAGAACGGCGTTGACGAGGTTCACCAAGTCTTTGGGATTGTGCACGATGCCTTGCGGCATTTGCAAACTGAATTTGGAATGCGTGGGGAGGAGCGTCATGGTGTACTTGGTGCCCGCCAGACGGGCATCGTCTGGCGAAAGGTTATAAAATTTCACCGGATACCTGACCTTTTGCAGGGCGACCTCCCATTCTCCCTGCAGAACGATTCTCTCGGGCAAGATGTTAGAAAATCTGGCCGTGGTGTTGTCGGTAAAGTGTTCCATGGAAGCGTTGCTCACGAGAGTGATGGAGAAGGGCTCGGTCTTAATCATGTCGAATCGACGGTTGAAGCCAGAACCCACGAGTTAAACTTTGCCGGATACCCCTTCCACTTTACCAAGACCTGCTTGCGGCGCCCTCGGCCCTTGGTCTGTAAAACGCGCTCGATCTTAAACGTCCGAGGTAACGCGACCTTTTGTAGCTCCTGGGTGTAAAATGTGCCGTCTATGGCTTCTCCGGTCAGATCCTTCAACTTATATACCACCGGCCGACCGCGCACCACCTCGGCTATCCGAAATATTTCGTCCGTCCAATTCTGCTCGTAGCCCTTGTCGAATTTCATTTTTTCTTTAGAGATGCGCACGTGATCGCCGACGGAAAATGTGGGTTTCCCTGCGCGAGGTAGGGTCCTATTTCCGTAGAGATTGCGGTACACTCGTAAAATTTTAGATTCGTTCACGTCCTTCGGAGCCATTTTTATGGACCTGTGATGCGAGCTATTGTACGACTCGAGTAAGGCCGGAAGGACTTCAAGGTATCTGTAACTGTTTTTGTGCGTGAAATACCTCCACATCTTGGTTTTTAAGGTGCGGTTGAAGCGCTCCACGACGCTGGCTTTAACGTTATTTTTGGTTGTGTAATGTTTACGTCGTGTTTCTTCAGAAAGTCGCGAAAAGTCTTGTTGGTAAACTCGGTTCCCTTGTCCGTTTGGAGGACCCTGGGGACGCGTTGGGAGAATATGGAGCGAAACGCTTGCGCAACCTCGGTACCCAGCTTCGATTTCAGGGGTACGGCCCAAGCATATTTGGAAAATACGTCGATAACGGTCAGAATGTACACGTAAGGTTTGTTATGTTCCCTCACGCTGTTCATGACGTTTAGATCGGCCTTCCAAAGATCGTCCATATTCGTCACGTGATAACATCTGGTGGGGAACCGCTTTCTGACCGGTTTGTGCAGAGTGTAACTGTCCTGGGTTTGAAGGAAGGACTCGATGTTCGCCTTAGACGCACCCGCGGCCTTTCGAAGGGGCTTGACCGTACCCAAACCGGCATAGTGTTCCGGTTTGGCATAGTATCGCCTTAGCGCATTCCATTCCTTCATGCTTTACTTGTACAGGGGTTGCCAGACGCGTTTGCGAAAATGGTACGACGCGGAAGGCGATTTCGATTTCTTTTTCGGAGTGGCAGGGTTTGCCCTCTTCTTTTTGCGAGGCGAGAGGAGGTTGACCTTTATGGTTCGGGGTTCGACCTCCTGCTTCACCGGCACGCGCTCGTGCACGTCTTCGTAATCGTCGTCGTCGTCGCCGAGGAAGGGCTTTCTGACTTGTGCCACGAGATCGAGGTAGTTGTCCAATTTATGTTTTACGAGCCGCCACTTTTCGTCGGCAGAGAGCTTTGCGCTCTGCAGGTTCTGAATTTCTTTAGCCAATCTGGATATGGTGCGGTGTACAGCGTGAAGCTTATCGACGGTCTTCGGTTGCGGTGCAACGAGGATCTGCTTGCCGTACTTCATCCTGTTAATTTCGACACTAGCGCGCCGCCGAGCGAAGCCAAGACGGGTAGGAGAAATGCCGGCAAAAAACCTCCTTTTTGAACCAAGATGCTCTTCTTCTTCTTCAGAGGAACCCGTTTATCCGTCAACTTCCTCCAAGAAGCCTTGTGCTTCTTTAGGCGACCCAAGCACTTTGCGGGAAGTTGCACGTGACCTCTGCACACGTTGAGCATGCATTCGCTAATGGCCTTGATCAGATCGCCATCGGCATTTTTTAACAACTTTTTGCGCAGAGGGGCCTTCGCCTTGGCCAGAGCCGTCAAATTACCGTGCTGTCTCGCTATGCGAGGACTGGTCAGCGTCGCAAGCCTTAACCTACCTCTAGCCATGCTTGCGCGATAATGACGTTCGCTCCGAAAGCGGTACTTTTTATTTAGACTCGACGGCCTCAGTTGGGTAAGACTCTGCCGGGATAATATAGAACGAAACGAACCCGAGTCCTCTCGGCGGTCTCAGTTGGGTACGAAATAAGAGAGGTTTTCCCCCGGCAGCACGCCGGTTCGATACCTGTATCGGGCGGGCGTGTACTGAGTGCAGTCCAACACGAGATACCCGTGAGGGCGTTCGGTGGCCTTCTCGAAGGCCTCCAAGAGAAACCTAGAGTTCCTGGGTTCGATCTGCTGGCACAGTCTCCCGATCTGCATCTTGTCCGGGTTGTTCTTGAAGACCACGACGTAGTTTGCATTCAGAGAGATGTTGCGATATTTCTGACCCTGCGGAAACACGTTCTGCAGGATGTAGACGATGCCGAAGCGCTTGTGATGGGAGTCTCTGGTGAAAAAATTGGACACGTCCTTCCCGCCACCCTCCAGCATCAGATCGTCGAGGACGACGAGGTCGTTCTCGCCCACCGAAGCAAGTTCGGGTATGCCCGCGTGGGTCTCGCAACGCAGTGCCGAGGGTTCGAGTCTCGGCGAATACTCCGGAGGGTGGCACCACAGCACCCTCCTGGGGCGCACGTCGAACATCCGGTGCGCGTGTCGCAACAGGTTTTTCACGAAGGTCGACTTGCCGCAGCGCGACGGCCCCGCCACGAGCATCGTGCTGGGAAACTCGAATCGCCCCAGGTCTCGGGGACCGGGCATCGTCTCCTCAGGGCGCCCGGTTCGAAGTGACTTTGGCGCGGCTGTGGACGTCTCATTTATGCGTTCCTCTTGAACCCGTAGGGATAGGAATCGTGATCGCCGGCGAGCACGCGCTTGTTGACCACCATCCTAAACGTCTTCGAGCTGGGTTCGGTGACGGCCGTCCAAGACGGTTTCCGCGAAATCTGCGTGCTCGCCAGCTTCACCGCGCGGTCGTTGTCCCTGAACACCACGTCGCGAATCACCTCCGCGTTCACCAGCTCCAGGTTGCCCGAATTGAGCGTGATCCCCTTCACCTTGCACACCGAGAAGGTCTAGCCCGTTTCGGGGCAAACGATCTCCATGCAGTAGCTCTTGGGCCCCGTGGAGGCGAACCGGGCGATGTAAGAGCCCCGCCCGTACTTCTCCAGCTCGTCCGTCATGTCCCCCAGGAGGCGTCCGACGGACGGCGTCCAGTCGCCCGGAGCGGCGACGACGACGACGGAATCGGTGTCGAAGTAGCAGACCCGTTCTCCCAGCCTCTTCGGGTAGGAGTAGAGCACCAGGCGCGCGTGAGCCGTGGTGTAGGCCGCCAGGACGGCATTGGCGGCGGGGTTGACCTTGCGGCACTCCTCGCAGTACCTCCACACCGTGTACATGATCCGGTCGGTGACGGGCACGTAGGTCTGCACTTCCACGCCCGGGTCGTTGAGCAGCTCCAGGAGGCGGTCGTACCGGTCCACCAGCTCGCACGTGGGGAGGTTTTCCCTCTGCCCGAGTTTGCCCAGAAGCTGTTAAGCATCAGCTTGGCCAGCTCCCGCCTGCCGGGGTTGGTGGCGACGGCCTGGGGATCCAGGGCGACGCCTTCGTGCTCGAAGAATTGCTCCACGTACTGCTGCTTTGCGGCAGGGTCGTCGCAATCCGAGGGCCAGCCGGAGGCTTCGGTCTTGATCTTCAAGAACTGATTCACGTAGTCCTCGAAGAGACCCTTTGCTCCGGTGGTCGGTTCGTGCCGCACCACGTCGTACTCCCAGATCTCGTGGACCCGCAGCAGGCGGTACCCCTCCTCCAGGGCGACCTTCATCTCGTCGATCACCCAGGTACCCGACAACGCCCTCTCGCGCTCTCCATGGTGGCACTCGTCTTGGTTCTCCGCCTCCGCACAAGCGCGGCATAGCGGGAACATGAGCTTGCCGCCGATGCGCGCCGGTAGCACCGGGTGGTACAGGTGTTGCGGCGGTAGAACCTCGCACTTCACCAACTCGCCCCCCACGTCTTCCAAGCGCGGGAATCGATCCACGTGGATCTTGGGGTGGCCCGCGGGGTAGGGTTTCGTCTTGTTCACGTACGGGTACAGGCTGCATACGTCGTAGTAGTAGATCTTGCTATCCCCCTTTGCCTCGCAGTACGTCTTGGTGCAGTTGGTGCGACCTCCGTAGAAGGCGTCTCTGGGGTTCAGGGGTTCGGGTACCGGAAAGTCCCTTGCGTGGGGCGCCAGGTCCTGGTTGGCCTTCATCGCGGCGTTAAACTCGCACTCCCACATTTCCACCACGGCGTAGCCGGCGGCCTTGATCTTGGCCGTGACCTTCTCGGTGCTCTCTAACCTGGAGCTCATGGTGTTGTGTCCCGAGTTGTATATCGCCGCATGGCGATTGTGAAAGCACCGCCTGCAACCGTGGTAAAAGCACCCGTGGAAAAAGTACGCGGTTTTTTCAGCCTCTCTGTACCCGTCCACCTTGTGCCCCACGATTTTAACTTCGCGTCCTCTCATGGCGTGCTGGATGACGATGCGGTTTTGCATCTCTAGCCAAGTTAGCCATATGCATGCGGCGCGAGACTGCCGGTCCGCTAGTCGATACCCGCCCGCTGGCAAGAGCGCAATTTTTTTAAGCGGCATGAAGCGCTTTCTATACACGCACATGCACGCCTGCGCGATGGTGACGCATTCTCTGAACGGGTCTATTCCGTTCTCGTCCAAGAATTCCCTTCTGAATTTGGAAACTCCCTGACTGAGTAGAAATACGTCCATCTTGCAATACGCCACCATTTCGGCCCTCATGTCGAAGACGTACCCGGAGGACGCCTTTTCTTCGTGCCACTGCTCGAAGGCTTTCCGACCCTCCGCCGACATGCCCTCCGGACAGTAATGCCTTTTGTCGGGAATCGAACCCACGTACTGCTCGTTTTCCTTCGTGTTAAACAGGTACGGGAAATAACCTTTGCATTCCTTCAATCCGAAGGTCTTGGAAAAGCGGGAGAGTGGCATGGGAATGAAGTTGAGCGAGTCTAGAAATGTGACGTCACCGTACCTCATCCTGTAGATCTTGCTCCCGTTCATGATGAGCTCCGGCACCCAGTCTAAGTGCACCACCATGTACTTTAATAAAAACTGCCCGTCGTAAGCTCTGAGGTTATGCGCCGTGACGTAGACGTCCCAGGCTTCGAACCTCGCCTGCGCGATGTGTTCGAAAAGCTGCTTCACGGGCTCGTCCATAAACACCCATTCTTTGCAACCGCATTCGGTACAGTATGCCGTCTTGTGGCGTTCGTCGATGCACAGCGAACAGGCTTGGTACAACACGCACAAGTTAGGTACATGCTCGTATGTGTCCTTTTTGCCGGTATATGGAATGTTTTGCGTGCATTCAAAGTCGATAAACATAAACACGTACCGGTTTCTTTTGTTCTTTGTGGCATACGGCTGCATATAGCACATGTGGCTAGAATTCACGTGTGCCTTGCAATGATTGCAGTACTTTTCCCCGCACTGGTGCGCGGTTTTTCTGTGCCTCGCATTCACCAGCTTATTGCAAGACGTGCACACCTTTTCTACATCGCACACCGACAGCGCCTTTGGGTAAAAAACGCCTTTCTTTGCGTGGTTTGCAAAGCATGTCGGTTCCTTAAAATCTCTGTTGCACTCGGCGCAGCGTATGTAGGCGTCAAATCGCGCATCGCACTGCTGATGGCATTTAGCACACCTGGCGTCGCACCTATGAAATTCTTTTTTGTGTGCCGAGGGATGATGACACTGGCGGCAATACCATTTGCATTTAAAGCACTTGTGAAGGTTCACGATAGCATTAAAGTGCCCGGCGTGGAGCATGACGTCGATGTATTTATCGCATTTCTTATCCGACGCGTACAGCACGTGCTTCCCCGTATGATCGCCAAACACCGTCACAGCGTAGCCCTTTAACGCAGCGTCAAAGCGCCTGACGTCATCTATCGTGCAGCTGTCGTGGCCTTGACCGATGCTCGCACACAAGGCTACGGCCTTCGATTTTTGCAGATACTCGGAGCGCGTCATCGTTCTATAGTTGACGTCGCGATCCACTTTGGCTTTAACTACAACAATGGCTCTTGCTAAACACAAGTTGTCTTTGTTGGCTATTTCGACAATGTCTTTATTGTCCCTACAGGCATCGCAAGGTTGGTGGCACGAACCCGAGACCTCCTTGGTCCACACAAACGTCACGTGAAGAGGCCCGCTTAGCAAGAATTGTTGGTTACTTTGCATTACTTTTTCGATGCTTCCAACAATGACATCCGCATTCAATTGCTCTACGCGCCTCACGCTCATGTTGAAGGCTTTGGACGTCTCCTTTGCGTCTGTTATGGATATGCCTAAATATCCGGGTTCGTTTTCTAACAGGTTCTCTTTCGCAAAGTTTAGAATATCGTTAAACAAATGCGATACCCATTGTTCCGGGTTAACATCTCTGGGGACCGGGTTTACGGTAATTTGAGACTCTGTAATGCCGGAAAAAAGCTTTGGCAGCCTTCTCTGCTTGTGTCCTATAATTTCGAACGTAGGCTGCAAGGTGCCATCGCGACTTCCCCCGGGTTGTGGGTTCATCTTATCGTCCGAATGCAACGATCGCTCTTTCCCTGCAAAGTGCTGCTGCTATTTTGTTTATATTTTAAAACTATTTTTCGTCAAATAGAACGATTTTGTAGAAAAACCCACTATCGCTCCCGTTTCTCACTACGGGCGTTTGCTCTTGGCACCGGGTTTTTATAAGCTCGCTTATCGCAACCGCTGTTTCATCATGCGCGTCGAGTTAAATGCCTCGTTTCGCCACAAAATTGTCAAGTTGTAAAAAACGCGGTCATCCTGTCACGATCCGCCACTGCGCAATCCCTACCACCGACATAAAGGTTGCATTCATTTTATTGCTGACGAATTTCCGCTTCTCACGCATCTGTTTTCACTTACATCAGCACACGTTCTTTGCGTGTAGTGCTGTATGAGAATGAGCAGAGCTCACTTATTCCTGATGTTATTAGTGCAATATTTAAAACTATGAGTGTCGTGTGTAGTGTTTTGTGTTGTGCCGTGCATACGTGTTATGTAAAATGTAAGAATTAAATACAATCAGCAGATACTTCCTTTCTAAGGAGTAACACCAACTGTTGAATAAAAATTCTCAAGTGCTACGTTCGTATGACCTCTACCCTCTATCTCGTATAGGTGAGTACGAAAGTTTATTTTCATATCCACTTAATTTTAATCCAGATAAACTTTTCGGGAAATGGTTGCATTGCACATCCGTTATACACCCAAAGGGACGCTATACACTGGCCTTAAAATTCTAAATTCTTTCCATCAACATGGCGAGCAAGAACTGAAAAGCGACATGCCTTTTAAAAAAGAATGGCTAAGCATTGTACAATTCGAACCATTTATAACAGATATCTCGGAAATGGCTGACGTCACAAAAAAGTTATTTCAAATAAATTGTGTGTTTCCTCAAACCTTAGCAGTTATACAAGATCATAGAAAATTTCTTCCGAATCAAGAGGACTTCACAGGCTATTTCCACAAAATTCAAGATATACATTTTATTTTCATATAAATGTCTTTAATATATGGTGTTGTAATTAAAATCGTCAGAGACAGTTTTAGAAAATAAAACATTTCGGAAAATAGTTCATGTAAAGGGTAGTTTGGGGTGGAGGGACTTTCTTGAAAATCTCTGTGTCGTATCTTTGGAAGGTACTCAACCTAAATACCAAGTTTAGTATTTATCCGACTTTTCATTTTTGAGTTATGCTGCTCTGACACATACACACAGAATTTTCTAAAAATGTTTTTTATTCAGGGGACCTCAAAACAAGTATTTAGTTTTCCAGTGAAATCTCAATATTGAATATTTGGATGCAATGCATACCTCCTCTACCTACTATTTTACGTGGTAGAGAGAGTAGAAATACCAACCTCTTCAGCAATGGTGACGAGAAACGTAGGCGTAAAAGTTAAAAATATAGATCGGTGCACGCTAAAATTTATAAAAAATCTGTATTCCTGGTTTCCTTAAGAAATAAATGCACAATTTGTAACAAGGAAATTTTGATACAGCAACTTAGTTCTTTCGAAATCTTTTGGAAAACCATATCTTTTATTTTTTTTTTCGGTACCGAAATTTAACAATTTCTTAAAACAACTTGTAAAATTGTATATAAAACTCTGTTCCAGACTACCCTTTACATGGAAAATTTTTCGAAAATTTTAATTTTCTCAAAAATGGCTATAACGATTTTGATGAAAATATCATATGTTTAAGATAATGTCATGAGAAATGAAATGTATATCTCAAATTTTCTGGGAATGTCTCCAAAAGTATTCTTCATTGTGAACGCCTTTTACATAACTGGTAAACCATAAGAGATAGACAAAATTTTACTACACAAAAAATGTAGATCGCGTTAAAATACACAACTTATGCCATATACATTTCTTTTGTTGAGTGAACCGTTTTCGAGATATTGCTTGTTATTTCCTTAAAGTTTCCAATACTTATACTTTTTTACTTTCTCTACTACGTATAGTAAGTAGGGGAAGTATTGCATTCCACCCAAAAATTCGATACCGAGATTTCACCGGAAATACACGTTTTGAGACCTCCTGAATCCAAAAAAAAGCATTTTTGGAAACATGTCCGTGTGTGTGTCTGTCTGTGTCTGTCTGTGTGTGTGTGTGCGAGTATACCTTTTGACTTTTTTATCCAGGAAGCCTCAAAGCCTGTATATCTGGAAAAATCTCAGTATCATTTTTCCGGTACAGTATGGCACTCTCTACCTACCATTTTACGTGGTAGAGAGAGTAGAAATACCAACCTCTTCAGCAATGGTGACGAGAAACGTAGGCGTAAAAGTTAAAAATATAGATCGGTGCACGCTAAAATTTATAAAAAAATCTGTATTCCTGGTTTCCTTAAGAAATAAATGCACAATTTGTAACAAGGAAATTTTGATACAGCAACTTAGTTCTTTCGAAATCTTTTGGAAAACCGTATCTTTTATTTTTTTTCGGTACCGAAATTTAACAATTTCTTAAAACAACTTGTAAAATTGTATATAAAACTCTGTTCCAGACTACCCTTTACATGGAAAAGTTTTCGAAAATTTTAATTTTCTCAAAAATGGCTATAACGATTTTGATGAAAATATCATATGTTTAAGATAATGTCATGAGAAATGAAATGTATATCTCAAATTTTCTGGGAATGTCTCCAAAAGTATTCTTCATTGTGAACGCCTTTTGCATAACTGGTAAACCATAAGAGATAGACAAAATTTTACTACACAAAAAATGTAGATCGCGTTAAAATACACAACTTATGCCATATACATTTCTTTTGTTGAGTGAACCGTTTTCGAGATATTGCTTGTTATTTCCTTAAATTTTCCAATACTTATACTTTTTTACTTTCTCTACTACGTATAGTAAGTAGGGGAAGTATTGCATTCCACCCAAAAACTCGATAGCGAGATTTCACCGGAAATACACGTTTTGAGACCTCCTGAATCCAAAAAAAGCATTTTTGGAAACATGTCCGTGTGTGTCTCTGTCTGTGTGTCTGTCTGTGTGTGTGTGTGTGCGAGTATACCTTTTGACTTTTTTATCCAGGAAGCCTCAAAGCCTGTATATCTGGAAAAATCTCAGTATCATTTTTCCGGTAGAGTATGGCAGTCTCTACCTACTATTTTACGTGGTAGAGAGAGTAGAAATACCAACCTCTTCAGCAATGGTGACGAGAAACGTAGGCGTAAAAGTTAAAAATATAGATCGGTGCACGCTAAAATTTATAAAAAAATCTGTATTCCTGGTTTCCTTAAGAAATAAATGCACAATTTGTAACAAGGAAATTTTGATACAGCAACTTAGTTCTTTCGAAATCTTTTGGAAAACCGTATCTTTTATTTTTTTTCGGTACCGTAATTTAACAATTTCTTAAAACAACTTGTAAAATTGTATATAAAACTCTGTTCCAGACTACCCTTTACATGGAAAAGTTTTCGAAAATTTTAATTTTCTCAAAAATGGCTATAACGATTTTGATGAAAATATCATATGTTTAAGATAATGTCATGAGAAATGAAATGTATATCTCAAATTTTCTGGGAATGTCTCCAAAAGTATTCTTCATTGTGAACGCCTTTTGCATAACTGGTAAACCATAAGAGATAGACAAAATTTTACTACACAAAAAATGTAGATCGCGTTAAAATACACAACTTATGCCATATACATTTCTTTTGTTGAGTGAACCGTTTTCGAGATATTGCTTGTTATTTCCTTAAATTTTCCAATACTTATACTATTTTACTTTCTCTACTACGTATAGTAAGTAGGGGAAGTATTGCATTCCGTCCAAAAATTCGATACCGAGATTTCACCGGAAATACACGTTTTGAGACCTCCTGAATCCAAAAAAAAGCATTTTTGGAAACATGTCCGTGTGTGTGTCTGTCTGTGTGTCTGTCTGTGTGTGTGTGCGTGCGAGTATGTGCCTAGTATCCGTGCGCCACAAGCCAAAACGACATTATAGAAAAACTTTATCATTTGCCTACCGGGCAGGGACAACCGCTAAAAAACCTGAGAAAACCTCGAAAATTAGAAACGGCTTCGTCAACCACTACAGAAAACGCCTACCAACCAGGGAAAACCTATGAAAAAGCAGAAAGAGCTTGCATTCGTTTACCAACCGCAGAAAACCTCCAAAAAACTAGTTATTTTTAAAAAAACGAAAAAACAAAAAGAAAAAAAGGAAAAGACGAATAATATAAGTATGGCAACTGCAACGGGTGTGTGTGTGTGTGTGTGCGAGTATGTGCCTAGTATCCGTGCGCCGACAAGGTAAAACTTCATCATTTGCCTACCGAGCAGGGACAACCGCTAAAACACCTGAGAAAACCTCGAAAATTAGAAACGGTTTCGTCAACCACTACAGAAAACGCGTACCAACCAGGGAAAACCTATGAAAAAGCAGAAAGAGCTTGCATTCGTTTACCATCCGCAGAAAACCCCAAAAAACTAGTTATTTTTTAAAAAACGAAAACACAAAAAGAAAAAAAGGAAAAGATGAATAATATAAGTATGGCAGAAACAGCTTGCATTCGTCTACCAACCAGAGAAAACCCCGAAACACTAGTTATTTAAAATTGCTGATGAGTTCTGGATAGGCTTTTGCAAATGTTGTTGGTAGCAAAACTTACCTTTTCCATCACCTCCAACATACCCCACTCCCAAACCTTTTTTCTTTCCACCAATCATAATCTCTCTTATTCTCACCAATCAACAACTTTCATTTGTTCCTTTCCACAAATAACATCACTTCTTATTCCCACCAATCACAACTTCACACGTCACTTTCTGTTATACTTTTTATCCCTCGTTCGCCATCTTTCCCCTCTTTCAGCCCCAACCTCCGCACAGACAACACCTCACCGCTCCTTAACCTCAACTTCATGCCTCCGCCATCTTATTTAGTTCCCATTTTTACCACCGCGCCTCTCATCTCCCAACCAGATTGCCGGCAAGAACAGATCTCGTTCATTCACACCTCGACGGTTGACTCGACAGCAGCTACTGTGAACACCTACGTCGTACACGTTTTTGACCGCTTTCGACCGGCTATGAGAACCCTGCTCCTACGTACGCTAGCGACCATCACGATGGTCCAGTACCAGGTTTTTGGTATAGTTAAATTACGCCTCTGCAAAGGGTGTCTGTACCGCTTTAAAAACCTAGGTATATCAGTGCGTAGTGATGTTGGTTGATCTTAAAGCTGGTTAAGCATTTTCAAAAACAGTTTGCTTTTATTTTTCCGCGTCGCGTGCCGCGCTTTTGGTGGCGCATCCACACCGGTAACAGGTAAGTACTACACGCATAATTATTTTTCGGACCTGCTTGGCGTAGGAATATATCCTTTCGTGTTTTGGTACTGTAACCTCAAATCTCCTTACCCTCCTCTTGCGTCCGCCATCTTGTTTAGTTCTCACCGCATCTCCTTGTCGCAGACCCTCCGCCATTTTTAGTTCCCACTATTTTAACCTCAAAATCTACTCTTCTAAGCTCTTGCTACCGCCATCTTCTGTTAGTTCCAATTCTCACCACCGCGTCTCCTTACCCCCACCTCTTGCGGCCGCCATGTTCACCACTAACCTCCAAATTTCCTCGTCCTTAAACCTCTTGTCTCAACCACCTTGTTTAGTTCCCAGTTTCGCCACCGCATCTCATATCGCCCCATCTCTCTATCCACTCAAGAAAACTACCATCCAACGTTCAAAAAATTGCTGATCAGTTCACGACAGGCTTTTGCAAATCTTGTTGCTAGCAAAACTTACCTTTCCCATCACCTCCAACATACCCCACTCCTTTTTCATTCCACCAATCATAATCTCTCTTATTCTTACCAATCAACAACTTTCATTTGCTCCTTTCCACCAATAACATCACTTCTTATTCCCACCAATCACAACTTCACACGTCACTTTCTGTTACACTTTTTATCCCTCGCTCCCCATCTTTCCCTCTTTCAGTCCCGACCTCCGCACAGACAACACCTCGCCACCCAGCTCCTCTCCATCAAGCAACCTCCATACTCGTCCATCTTCCTTCCTTCATCTTCCACACAAATTAACGAACCAATCAAAACACTCCACGTCACTTGCTCTTTTTCCTACACCTTACCCTAATCCTCAATTCTTTTAACTCGTCCCAGATGAACCAATTGCAATAACGATAATCCTCCCGCTCAGGGCGCTTTTCAAACTTACCGCCGCCACCGTCGCACGCAGCGACACTAGCGACACGAGCGCCCCTAGCGGCAGGATTATCCTTAAACCAATTAGCTCATCCGGGACTAATACTACTCATGTAGAAACAACCAACAGTTAGTTGCTGTACTCCACAGAGCTGACATGTAGAAACAAACAACAGTTAGTTGCTGTACTCCACAGAGCTGAAATGTAGAAACAAACAACAGTTAGTTGCTGTACTCCACAGAGATTACATGTAGAAATAAACGCCAGTTAGTTGCTGTACTCCACAGAGATTACATGTATAAATAAAGCCAAGTTAGTTCATGTACTCCACAGAGATTACATGTAGAAACAAACAACAGTTAGTTGCTGTACTCCACAGAGATTACATGTAGAAATAAACGCCAGTTAGTTGCTGTACTCCACAGAGATTACATGTAGAAATAAATGGCAGTTAGTTGGTGTACTCCACAGAGATTACATGTAAAAACAAACAACAGTTAGTTACTGTACTCCACAGATTACATGTAGAAACCAACAACAGTTAGTTGCTGTACTCCACAGAGATTACATGCAGAAATAAACGCCAGTTAGTAGATGTACTCCACAGAGATTACATGTAGAAATAAACGCCAGTTAGTTGCTATACTTCAGAGAGATTACATGTAGAAATAAACGCCAGTTAGTTGCTGTAATCCACAGAAATCACATGTAGAAATAACGCCAGTTAATTGCTGTACTCCATAGAGATTACATGTAGAAATAAACGCCAGTTAGTTGCTGCACTCCACAGAGCTGACATGTAGAAAACAACATTTGCTGTACTCCACAGAGCTGACATGTAGAAACAAACAGTTAGTTGCTGTACTCCACAGAGATTACATGTAGAAACAAACAACAGTTAGTTACTGTACTCCACAGAGACTACATGTAAAAATAAACGCCAGTTTGTTCTGTACTCCAAAGAGATTACATGTAGAAATAAGCGCCAGTTAGTTGGTGTACTCCACAGCGATTACATGTAGAAATAAACGCCAGTCAGTTGCTTTATTCCACAGAGATTAAATGTAGAAATAAACGGCAGTTAGTTGCTGTACGCCACAGACTACATGTAGAAATAAACGCCAGTTACTTGCTGGTACTCCACATAGATTACATGTAAATATAAACGCCAGTTAGTTGCTATACTCCACAGAGATTACTAGTAGAAATAAACGCCCGTTAGTTGCTGTACTCCACAGTGATTACATGTAGAAATAAACGCCAGTTAGTTGCTGTATTCCCCAGAGATTAACTGTAGAAGCGAAAAACAGTTAGTTACTGTACTCCACAGAGATTACATGTAGAAACAAAAGGGTTAGTGCTGTACTCCACAGAGATTACATGTAGAAATAAACGCCAGTTAGTTGCCTTACTCCACAGAGACTACATGTAGAAATAAACGCCAGTTAGTTGCTGTACTCCACAGAGGTTACATGTAGAAATAAACGCCAGTTAGTTGCTGTACTCCACAGAGATTACATGTAGAAATAAATGGCAGTTAGTTGCTGTACTCCACAGATTACATGTAGAAATAAACGCCAGTTACTTGCTGTACTCTACAGAGATTACATGTAGATATAAACGCCAGTTAGTTGCTATACTCCACAGAGATTACATGTAGAAATAAACGGCAGTTAGTTAATGTACTCCACAGACTACATGTAGAAATAAACGCAAGTTAACTGCTGTATATCCACAGAGGTTACCTGTAGAAACGAACAACAGCTAGTTACTGTACTCCACAGAGATTACATGTAGAAACAAACATCAGTTAGTGCTGTACTCCATAAAGATTACATGTAGAAACAAACAAGAGTTAGTTACTGTACACCACAGAGATTACCTGTAGAAGCGAAAAACAGTTAGTTACTGTACTCCACAGAGATAACATGTAGAAACAAACAACAGTTAGTGCTGTACTCCACAGAGATTACATGTAAAAGTAAACGCCAGTCAGTTGCTGTACTCCACAGAGATTACATAAAGAAATAAACGACAGTTAGTTGCTGTACTCCACAGACTACATGTAGAAATAAACGCCAGTTAGTTGCTGTATATCCACAGAGGTTACATGTAGAAATAAACGCCAGTTAGTTGCTGTACTCCACAGAGATTTCATGTAGAAATAAATGGCAGTTAGTTGCTGTACTCCACAGTGATTACATGTAGAAATAAACGCCAGTTAGTTGCTGTACTCCACAGAGATTACCTGTAGAAACGAACAACAGTTAGTTACTGTACTCCACAGAGATTACATGTAGAAACAAACATCAGTTAGTGCTGTACTCCATAAAGATTACATGTAGAAACAAACAAGAGTTAGTTACTGTACACCACAGAGATTACATGTAGAAACAAACAACAGTTGGTTGCTGTACTCCATAAAGATTACATGTAGAAATAGACAACAGTTATCTGCTGTACTCCAAAGAGATTAAATGTAAACGCCAGTTAGTTGCTGTACTCCACAGAGATTACATATAGAAATAATAGGCAGTTAGTTACTGTACTCCATAGAGATTACATGTAGAAATAAACAAAAGTTAGTTGCTGTATTCCACAGAGAATACATGTAAACGCCAGTTAGTTGCTGCACTCCACAGAGATTACATGTAGAAACGAACAACAGTCAGTTGGTGTACTCCACAGAGACTACATGTAGAAACAAACAACAGTTAGTTACTGTACTAACAGAGAGTACATGTAGAAACAAACAAGAGTTAGTTGCTGAACTCCACAGAGATTACATGTAGAAATAAACAACACTTAGTTGCTGTATCCACAGAGATTACATGTAGAAATAAACGGCAGTTAGTTGCTGTACTCCACAAAGATAACATATAGAAACAAACAACAGTTAGTTGCTGTACTCCACAAAGATTATATGTAGAAACAAACAGCAGTTATTTATAGTCCACAAAGAATATATGTAGAAACAAACAACAGTTATTTATAGTCCACAAAGAATATATGTAGAAACAAACAACAGTTAGTTTTTGTACCCCACAAAGAGTATATGTAGAAACAATCAACAGTTAGTGTTTGTACCCCACAAGGAATATATGTAGAAACAAACAACAGTTATTTGTTGTACTCCACAAATATTATATGTAGAAACAAACAACAGTTAGTTGCTGTACTCCACAAAGATTATATGTATTCACAAACAAGAGTTAGTTGCTGTACTCCAGAAAGAATATATGTAGAAACAACAGTTATTTGTACTCCACAAAGAATATATGTAGAAACAAACAACAGTCATTTGTTGTACTCCACAGAGATTTCCTGTAGAAATAAACGGCAGTTAGTTGATGTACTCTACAGAGATTACTTGTAGAAATAAACGGCAGTTAGTTGCTGTACTCCACAGAGATTACATGTAGAAATAAACGCCACTTAGTTGCTGTACTCCACAGCGATTACATGTAGATATAAACGACAGTTAGTTGCAGTAGTCCACAAAGAATATATTTAACAGCAAACAGCAGTTATTTCTTTTACTCCACTAAGAATATATGTAGAAACAAAAAACAGTTATTTGTTGTATTCCACAAAGATTATATGTAGAAACAAACAACAGTTAGTTGCAGCACTCAACAAAGACTATATGTAGAAACAAACAACAGTTAGTTGCGGTAGTCCACAAAGAATATATGTAGAAACAAACAACAGTTATTTGTACTCCAAAAAGAATATATGTAGAAACAAACAATAAATATTTTATGTACTCCACAAAGAATATATGTAGAAACAAACAACAGTTATTTGTTGTACTCAGAAAGAATATATGTAGAAACAAACAACAGTTATTTGTACTCCACAAAGAATATATGTAGAAACAAACAACAGTTAGTTGCCGTACTCCACAAAGAATATATGTAGAAACAAACAAAACTTTGTTGTGATCCACAAACAATATATGTAGAAACAAACAAGTTATTTGCTGTACTCCACAAAGAATATATGTAGAAACAAACCACAGTCATTTGTTGTATTCCACAAAGAATATATGTAGAAAAAACAACACTTAGTTGTGATCCACAAAGAATATATGCAGAAACCAACAACAGTTATTTGCTGTAATTTACAAAGAATATATGTAGAAACAAACAAGTTATTTGTTGTACTCCACAAAGAATACATGTAGAAACAAGAGTTATTTGTTGTATTCCACAAAGAATATATGTAGGAACAACCAACGCTTAGTTGTGATCCTCAAATAATATATGTAGAAACAAATAACAGTTATTTGCGCTACTCCACAAAGAATATATGTAGAGACAAACAACAGTTATTTGTTGTACTCCACAAAGAATATACGTAGAAACAAACAACAGTTAGTTGTAATCCAAAAAGAATATAAGTAGAAACAAACAAAAGTTATTTGTACTCCACAAAGAATATATGTAGAAACAAACAACAGTTAGAGTTTGTACCCCACAAATAATATAAGTAGAAAAAAACAGTTAGTTGCTGTACTCCACAGAGAATATATGTAGAAACAAACAACAGTTATTTGTTGTACTCCAAAAAGAATATAAGTAGAAACAAACAAAAGTTATTTGTACTCCACAAAGAATATATGTAGAACCAAACAACAGTTAGAGTTTGTACCCCAAAAAGAATATAAGTAGAAAAAAACAGTTAGTGTCTGTACTTCACAAAGAATATATGTAGAAACAAACAACAGTTAGTTGCTGTACTCCACAGATATTACATGTAGAAATAAACGGCAGTTAGTTGCTGTACTCCACAGAGATTACATGTAGAAATAAACGGCAGTTAGTTGCTGTACTCCACAGAGATTACATGTAGAAATAAACGGAGGTTAGTTGCTGTACTGCAAAGAGATTACATGTAGAAATAAACGCATGTTAGTTGCTGTACTCCACAGAGATTACATGTAGAAATAAACGCCAGTTAGTTGCTGTACTCCACAGAGATTACATGCAGAAACAAACAACAGTTAGTGCTGTACTCCACAGAGATTACATGTAGAAATAAACGCAGTTAGTTGCTGTACGCCACAGAGAACGCATGTAGAAACGAACAACAGTTAGTTACTGTACTCCACAGAGATTACATGTAGAAACATACAACAGTTAGTTACTGTACTTCAGCGAGATTACATGTAGAAACAAACAAGAGTTAGTTGCTGTACTCCACAGAGATTACATGTAGAAATAAACAACTGTTAGTTGCTGTATTCCACAGAGATAGCATGTAGAAATAAACGCCAGTTAGTTGCTGTACTCCGCAGAGATTACATGTAGAAATAAACGCCATTTGCTGTACGCTACAGAGATTACATGAAGAAATAAACGCCAGTTAGTTGCTGTACTCCACAGAGATTACATGTAGAAACGAAAAAACGTTAGTTGCTGTACTCCAACAGAGATTACATGTAGAAACGAAAAAAAGTTAGTTGCTGTACTCAACAGAGATTACATGTAGAAACAAACAACAGATTGTTACTGTACTTCAACGAGATTACATGTAGAAATAAATAAGTTAGTTGCAGTACTCCATAAAGAATATATGTAGAAACAACAACAGTTATGTGTTGTACTCCACAAAGAATATATGTGGAAAATACAACAGTCATTTGTTGTACTCCACAGAGATTACATGTAGAAATACACGGCAGTTAGTTGGTGTACTCCACATAGATTGCATGTAAAAACAAACAACAGTTAGTTGGTGTACTCCACAGCGATTACATGTAGAAATAAACGCCAGTCAGTTGCTTTATTCCACAGAGATTAAATGTAGAAATAAACGGCAGTTAGTTGCTGTACGCCACAGACTACATGTAGAAATAAACGCCAGTTACTTGCTGGTACTCCACATAGATTACATGTAAATATAAACGCCAGTTAGTTGCTATACTCCACAGAGATTACTAGTAGAAATAAACGCCCGTTAGTTGCTGTACTCCACAGTGATTACATGTAGAAATAAACGCCAGTTAGTTGCTGTATTCCCCAGAGATTAACTGTAGAAGCGAAAAACAGTTAGTTACTGTACTCCACAGAGATTACATGTAGAAACAAAAGGGTTAGTGCTGTACTCCACAGAGATTACATGTAGAAATAAACGCCAGTTAGTTGCCTTACTCCACAGAGACTACATGTAGAAATAAACGCCAGTTAGTTGCTGTACTCCACAGAGGTTACATGTAGAAATAAACGCCAGTTAGTTGCTGTACTCCACAGAGATTACATGTAGAAATAAATGGCAGTTAGTTGCTGTACTCCACAGATTACATGTAGAAATAAACGCCAGTTACTTGCTGTACTCTACAGAGATTACATGTAGATATAAACGCCAGTTAGTTGCTATACTCCACAGAGATTACATGTAGAAATAAACGGCAGTTAGTTAATGTACTCCACAGACTACATGTAGAAATAAACGCAAGTTAGTTGCTGTATATCCACAGAGGTTACCTGTAGAAACGAACAACAGCTAGTTACTGTACTCCACAGAGATTACATGTAGAAACAAACATCAGTTAGTGCTGTACTCCATAAAGATTACATGTAGAAACAAACAAGAGTTAGTTACTGTACACCACAGAGATTACCTGTAGAAGCGAAAAACAGTTAGTTACTGTACTCCACAGAGATAACATGTAGAAACAAACAACAGTTAGTGCTGTACTCCACAGAGATTACATGTAAAAGTAAACGCCAGTCAGTTGCTGTACTCCACAGAGATTACATATAGAAATAAACGACAGTTAGTTGCTGTACTCCACAGACTACATGTAGAAATAAACGCCAGTTAGTTGCTGTATATCCACAGAGGTTACATGTAGAAATAAACGCCAGTTAGTTGCTGTACTCCACAGAGATTTCATGTAGAAATAAATGGCAGTTAGTTGCTGTACTCCACAGTGATTACATGTAGAAATAAACGCCAGTTAGTTGCTGTACTCCACAGAGATTACCTGTAGAAACGAACAACAGTTAGTTACTGTACTCCACAGAGATTACATGTAGAAACAAACATCAGTTAGTGCTGTACTCCATAAAGATTACATGTAGAAACAAACAAGAGTTAGTTACTGTACACCACAGAGATTACATGTAGAAACAAACAACAGTTGGTTGCTGTACTCCATAAAGATTACATGTAGAAATAGACAACAGTTAGCTGCTGTACTCCAAAGAGATTAAATGTAAACGCCAGTTAGTTGCTGTACTCCACAGAGATTACATATAGAAATAATAGGCAGTTAGTTACTGTACTCCATAGAGATTACATGTAGAAATAAACAAAAGTTAGTTGCTGTATTCCACAGAGAATACATGTAAACGCCAGTTAGTTGCTGCACTCCACAGAGATTACATGTAGAAACGAACAACAGTCAGTTGGTGTACTCCACAGAGACTACATGTAGAAACAAACAACAGTTAGTTACTGTACTAACAGAGAGTACATGTAGAAACAAACAAGAGTTAGTTGCTGAACTCCACAGAGATTACATGTAGAAATAAACAACACTTAGTTGCTGTATCCACAGAGATTACATGTAGAAATAAACGGCAGTTAGTTGCTGTACTCCACAAAGATAACATATAGAAACAAACAACAGTTAGTTGCTGTACTCCACAAAGATTATATGTAGAAACAAACAGCAGTTATTTATAGTCCACAAAGAATATATGTAGAAACAAACAACAGTTATTTATAGTCCACAAAGAATATATGTAGAAACAAACAACAGTTAGTTTTTGTACCCCACAAAGAGTATATGTAGAAACAATCAACAGTTAGTGTTTGTACCCCACAAGGAATATATGTAGAAACAAACAACAGTTATTTGTTGTACTCCACAAATATTATATGTAGAAACAAACAACAGTTAGTTGCTGTACTCCACAAAGATTATATGTATTCACAAACAAGAGTTAGTTGCTGTACTCCAGAAAGAATATATGTAGAAACAACAGTTATTTGTACTCCACAAAGAATATATGTAGAAACAAACAACAGTCATTTGTTGTACTCCACAGAGATTTCCTGTAGAAATAAACGGCAGTTAGTTGATGTACTCTACAGAGATTACTTGTAGAAATAAACGGCAGTTAGTTGCTGTACTCCACAGAGATTACATGTAGAAATAAACGCCACTTAGTTGCTGTACTCCACAGCGATTACATGTAGATATAAACGACAGTTAGTTGCAGTAGTCCACAAAGAATATATTTAACAGCAAACAGCAGTTATTTCTTTTACTCCACTAAGAATATATGTAGAAACAAAAAACAGTTATTTGTTGTATTCCACAAAGATTATATGTAGAAACAAACAACAGTTAGTTGCAGCACTCAACAAAGACTATATGTAGAAACAAACAACAGTTAGTTGCGGTAGTCCACAAAGAATATATGTAGAAACAAACAACAGTTATTTGTACTCCAAAAAGAATATATGTAGAAACAAACAATAAATATTTTATGTACTCCACAAAGAATATATGTAGAAACAAACAACAGTTATTTGTTGTACTCAGAAAGAATATATGTAGAAACAAACAACAGTTATTTGTACTCCACAAAGAATATATGTAGAAACAAACAACAGTTAGTTGCCGTACTCCACAAAGAATATATGTAGAAACAAACAAAACTTTGTTGTGATCCACAAACAATATATGTAGAAACAAACAAGTTATTTGCTGTACTCCACAAAGAATATATGTAGAAACAAACCACAGTCATTTGTTGTATTCCACAAAGAATATATGTAGAAAAAACAACACTTAGTTGTGATCCACAAAGAATATATGCAGAAACCAACAACAGTTATTTGCTGTAATTTACAAAGAATATATGTAGAAACAAACAAGTTATTTGTTGTACTCCACAAAGAATACATGTAGAAACAAGAGTTATTTGTTGTATTCCACAAAGAATATATGTAGGAACAACCAACACTTAGTTGTGATCCTCAAATAATATATGTAGAAACAAATAACAGTTATTTGCGCTACTCCACAAAGAATATATGTAGAGACAAACAACAGTTATTTGTTGTACTCCACAAAGAATATACGTAGAAACAAACAACAGTTAGTTGTAATCCAAAAAGAATATAAGTAGAAACAAACAAAAGTTATTTGTACTCCACAAAGAATATATGTAGAAACAAACAACAGTTAGTGCTGTACTCCATAAAGATTACATGTAGAAACAAACAAGAGTTAGTTACTGTACACCACAGAGATTACCTGTAGAAGCGAAAAACAGTTAGTTACTGTACTCCACAGAGATAACATGTAGAAACAAACAACAGTTAGTGCTGTACTCCACAGAGATTACATGTAAAAGTAAACGCCAGTCAGTTGCTGTACTCCACAGAGATTACATATAGAAATAAACGACAGTTAGTTGCTCTACTCCACAGACTACATGTAGAAATAAACGCCAGTTAGTTGCTGTATATCCACAGAGGTTACATGTAGAAATAAACGCCAGTTAGTTGCTGTACTCCACAGAGATTTCATGTAGAAATAAATGGCAGTTAGTTGCTGTACTCCACAGTGATTACATGTAGAAATAAACGCCAGTTAGTTGCTGTACTCCACAGAGATTACCTGTAGAAACGAACAACAGTTAGTTACTGTACTCCACAGAGATTACATGTAGAAACAAACATCAGTTAGTGCTGTACTCCATAAAGATTACATGTAGAAACAAACAAGAGTTAGTTACTGTACACCACAGAGATTACATGTAGAAACAAACAACAGTTGGTTGCTGTACTCCATAAAGATTACATGTAGAAATAGACAACAGTTATCTGCTGTACTCCAAAGAGATTAAATGTAAACGCCAGTTAGTTGCTGTACTCCACAGAGATTACATATAGAAATAATAGGCAGTTAGTTACTGTACTCCATAGAGATTACATGTAGAAATAAACAAAAGTTAGTTGCTGTATTCCACAGAGAATACATGTAAACGCCAGTTAGTTGCTGCACTCCACAGAGATTACATGTAGAAACGAACAACAGTCAGTTGGTGTACTCCACAGAGACTACATGTAGAAACAAACAACAGTTAGTTACTGTACTAACAGAGAGTACATGTAGAAACAAACAAGAGTTAGTTGCTGAACTCCACAGAGATTACATGTAGAAATAAACAACACTTAGTTGCTGTATCCACAGAGATTACATGTAGAAATAAACGGCAGTTAGTTGCTGTACTCCACAAAGATAACATATAGAAACAAACAACAGTTAGTTGCTGTACTCCACAAAGATTATATGTAGAAACAAACAGCAGTTATTTATAGTCCACAAAGAATATATGTAGAAACAAACAACAGTTATTTATAGTCCACAAAGAATATATGTAGAAACAAACAACAGTTAGTTTTTGTACCCCACAAAGAGTATATGTAGAAACAATCAACAGTTAGTGTTTGTACCCCACAAGGAATATATGTAGAAACAAACAACAGTTATTTGTTGTACTCCACAAATATTATATGTAGAAACAAACAACAGTTAGTTGCTGTACTCCACAAAGATTATATGTATTCACAAACAAGAGTTAGTTGCTGTACTCCAGAAAGAATATATGTAGAAACAACAGTTATTTGTACTCCACAAAGAATATATGTAGAAACAAACAACAGTCATTTGTTGTACTCCACAGAGATTTCCTGTAGAAATAAACGGCAGTTAGTTGATGTACTCTACAGAGATTACTTGTAGAAATAAACGGCAGTTAGTTGCTGTACTCCACAGAGATTACATGTAGAAATAAACGCCACTTAGTTGCTGTACTCCACAGCGATTACATGTAGATATAAACGACAGTTAGTTGCAGTAGTCCACAAAGAATATATTTAACAGCAAACAGCAGTTATTTCTTTTACTCCACTAAGAATATATGTAGAAACAAAAAACAGTTATTTGTTGTATTCCACAAAGATTATATGTAGAAACAAACAACAGTTAGTTGCAGCACTCAACAAAGACTATATGTAGAAACAAACAACAGTTAGTTGCGGTAGTCCACAAAGAATATATGTAGAAACAAACAACAGTTATTTGTACTCCAAAAAGAATATATGTAGAAACAAACAATAAATATTTTATGTACTCCACAAAGAATATATGTAGAAACAAACAACAGTTATTTGTTGTACTCAGAAAGAATATATGTAGAAACAAACAACAGTTATTTGTACTCCACAAAGAATATATGTAGAAACAAACAACAGTTAGTTGCCGTACTCCACAAAGAATATATGTAGAAACAAACAAAACTTTGTTGTGATCCACAAACAATATATGTAGAAACAAACAAGTTATTTGCTGTACTCCACAAAGAATATATGTAGAAACAAACCACAGTCATTTGTTGTATTCCACAAAGAATATATGTAGAAAAAACAACACTTAGTTGTGATCCACAAAGAATATATGCAGAAACCAACAACAGTTATTTGCTGTAATTTACAAAGAATATATGTAGAAACAAACAAGTTATTTGTTGTACTCCACAAAGAATACATGTAGAAACAAGAGTTATTTGTTGTATTCCACAAAGAATATATGTAGGAACAACCAACGCTTAGTTGTGATCCTCAAATAATATATGTAGAAACAAATAACAGTTATTTGCGCTACTCCACAAAGAATATATGTAGAGACAAACAACAGTTATTTGTTGTACTCCACAAAGAATATACGTAGAAACAAACAACAGTTAGTTGTAATCCAAAAAGAATATAAGTAGAAACAAACAAAAGTTATTTGTACTCCACAAAGAATATATGTAGAAACAAACAACAGTTAGAGTTTGTACCCCACAAATAATATAAGTAGAAAAAAACAGTTAGTTGCTGTACTCCACAGAGAATATATGTAGAAACAAACAACAGTTATTTGTTGTACTCCAAAAAGAATATAAGTAGAAACAAACAAAAGTTATTTGTACTCCACAAAGAATATATGTAGAACCAAACAACAGTTAGAGTTTGTACCCCAAAAAGAATATAAGTAGAAAAAAACAGTTAGTGTCTGTACTTCACAAAGAATATATGTAGAAACAAACAACAGTTAGTTGCTGTACTCCACAGATATTACATGTAGAAATAAACGGCAGTTAGTTGCTGTACTCCACAGAGATTACATGTAGAAATAAACGGCAGTTAGTTGCTGTACTCCACAGAGATTACATGTAGAAATAAACGGAGGTTAGTTGCTGTACTGCAAAGAGATTACATGTAGAAATAAACGCATGTTAGTTGCTGTACTCCACAGAGATTACATGTAGAAATAAACGCCAGTTAGTTGCTGTACTCCACAGAGATTACATGCAGAAACAAACAACAGTTAGTGCTGTACTCCACAGAGATTACATGTAGAAATAAACGCAGTTAGTTGCTGTACGCCACAGAGAACGCATGTAGAAACGAACAACAGTTAGTTACTGTACTCCACAGAGATTACATGTAGAAACATACAACAGTTAGTTACTGTACTTCAGCGAGATTACATGTAGAAACAAACAAGAGTTAGTTGCTGTACTCCACAGAGATTACATGTAGAAATAAACAACTGTTAGTTGCTGTATTCCACAGAGATAGCATGTAGAAATAAACGCCAGTTAGTTGCTGTACTCCGCAGAGATTACATGTAGAAATAAACGCCATTTGCTGTACGCTACAGAGATTACATGAAGAAATAAACGCCAGTTAGTTGCTGTACTCCACAGAGATTACATGTAGAAACGAAAAAACGTTAGTTGCTGTACTCCAACAGAGATTACATGTAGAAACGAAAAAAAGTTAGTTGCTGTACTCAACAGAGATTACATGTAGAAACAAACAACAGATTGTTACTGTACTTCAACGAGATTACATGTAGAAATAAATAAGTTAGTTGCAGTACTCCATAAAGAATATATGTAGAAACAACAACAGTTATGTGTTGTACTCCACAAAGAATATATGTGGAAAATACAACAGTCATTTGTTGTACTCCACAGAGATTACATGTAGAAATACACGGCAGTTAGTTGGTGTACTCCACATAGATTGCATGTAAAAACAAACAACAGTTAGTTGGTGTACTCCACAGCGATTACATGTAGAAATAAACGCCAGTCAGTTGCTTTATTCCACAGAGATTAAATGTAGAAATAAACGGCAGTTAGTTGCTGTACGCCACAGACTACATGTAGAAATAAACGCCAGTTACTTGCTGGTACTCCACATAGATTACATGTAAATATAAACGCCAGTTAGTTGCTATACTCCACAGAGATTACTAGTAGAAATAAACGCCCGTTAGTTGCTGTACTCCACAGTGATTACATGTAGAAATAAACGCCAGTTAGTTGCTGTATTCCCCAGAGATTAACTGTAGAAGCGAAAAACAGTTAGTTACTGTACTCCACAGAGATTACATGTAGAAACAAAAGGGTTAGTGCTGTACTCCACAGAGATTACATGTAGAAATAAACGCCAGTTAGTTGCCTTACTCCACAGAGACTACATGTAGAAATAAACGCCAGTTAGTTGCTGTACTCCACAGAGGTTACATGTAGAAATAAACGCCAGTTAGTTGCTGTACTCCACAGAGATTACATGTAGAAATAAATGGCAGTTAGTTGCTGTACTCCACAGATTACATGTAGAAATAAACGCCAGTTACTTGCTGTACTCTACAGAGATTACATGTAGATATAAACGCCAGTTAGTTGCTATACTCCACAGAGATTACATGTAGAAATAAACGGCAGTTAGTTAATGTACTCCACAGACTACATGTAGAAATAAACGCAAGTTAGTTGCTGTATATCCACAGAGGTTACCTGTAGAAACGAACAACAGCTAGTTACTGTACTCCACAGAGATTACATGTAGAAACAAACATCAGTTAGTGCTGTACTCCATAAAGATTACATGTAGAAACAAACAAGAGTTAGTTACTGTACACCACAGAGATTACCTGTAGAAGCGAAAAACAGTTAGTTACTGTACTCCACAGAGATAACATGTAGAAACAAACAACAGTTAGTGCTGTACTCCACAGAGATTACATGTAAAAGTAAACGCCAGTCAGTTGCTGTACTCCACAGAGATTACATATAGAAATAAACGACAGTTAGTTGCTGTACTCCACAGACTACATGTAGAAATAAACGCCAGTTAGTTGCTGTATATCCACAGAGGTTACATGTAGAAATAAACGCCAGTTAGTTGCTGTACTCCACAGAGATTTCATGTAGAAATAAATGGCAGTTAGTTGCTGTACTCCACAGTGATTACATGTAGAAATAAACGCCAGTTAGTTGCTGTACTCCACAGAGATTACCTGTAGAAACGAACAACAGTTAGTTACTGTACTCCACAGAGATTACATGTAGAAACAAACATCAGTTAGTGCTGTACTCCATAAAGATTACATGTAGAAACAAACAAGAGTTAGTTACTGTACACCACAGAGATTACATGTAGAAACAAACAACAGTTGGTTGCTGTACTCCATAAAGATTACATGTAGAAATAGACAACAGTTAGCTGCTGTACTCCAAAGAGATTAAATGTAAACGCCAGTTAGTTGCTGTACTCCACAGAGATTACATATAGAAATAATAGGCAGTTAGTTACTGTACTCCATAGAGATTACATGTAGAAATAAACAAAAGTTAGTTGCTGTATTCCACAGAGAATACATGTAAACGCCAGTTAGTTGCTGCACTCCACAGAGATTACATGTAGAAACGAACAACAGTCAGTTGGTGTACTCCACAGAGACTACATGTAGAAACAAACAACAGTTAGTTACTGTACTAACAGAGAGTACATGTAGAAACAAACAAGAGTTAGTTGCTGAACTCCACAGAGATTACATGTAGAAATAAACAACACTTAGTTGCTGTATCCACAGAGATTACATGTAGAAATAAACGGCAGTTAGTTGCTGTACTCCACAAAGATAACATATAGAAACAAACAACAGTTAGTTGCTGTACTCCACAAAGATTATATGTAGAAACAAACAGCAGTTATTTATAGTCCACAAAGAATATATGTAGAAACAAACAACAGTTATTTATAGTCCACAAAGAATATATGTAGAAACAAACAACAGTTAGTTTTTGTACCCCACAAAGAGTATATGTAGAAACAATCAACAGTTAGTGTTTGTACCCCACAAGGAATATATGTAGAAACAAACAACAGTTATTTGTTGTACTCCACAAATATTATATGTAGAAACAAACAACAGTTAGTTGCTGTACTCCACAAAGATTATATGTATTCACAAACAAGAGTTAGTTGCTGTACTCCAGAAAGAATATATGTAGAAACAACAGTTATTTGTACTCCACAAAGAATATATGTAGAAACAAACAACAGTCATTTGTTGTACTCCACAGAGATTTCCTGTAGAAATAAACGGCAGTTAGTTGATGTACTCTACAGAGATTACTTGTAGAAATAAACGGCAGTTAGTTGCTGTACTCCACAGAGATTACATGTAGAAATAAACGCCACTTAGTTGCTGTACTCCACAGCGATTACATGTAGATATAAACGACAGTTAGTTGCAGTAGTCCACAAAGAATATATTTAACAGCAAACAGCAGTTATTTCTTTTACTCCACTAAGAATATATGTAGAAACAAAAAACAGTTATTTGTTGTATTCCACAAAGATTATATGTAGAAACAAACAACAGTTAGTTGCAGCACTCAACAAAGACTATATGTAGAAACAAACAACAGTTAGTTGCGGTAGTCCACAAAGAATATATGTAGAAACAAACAACAGTTATTTGTACTCCAAAAAGAATATATGTAGAAACAAACAATAAATATTTTATGTACTCCACAAAGAATATATGTAGAAACAAACAACAGTTATTTGTTGTACTCAGAAAGAATATATGTAGAAACAAACAACAGTTATTTGTACTCCACAAAGAATATATGTAGAAACAAACAACAGTTAGTTGCCGTACTCCACAAAGAATATATGTAGAAACAAACAAAACTTTGTTGTGATCCACAAACAATATATGTAGAAACAAACAAGTTATTTGCTGTACTCCACAAAGAATATATGTAGAAACAAACCACAGTCATTTGTTGTATTCCACAAAGAATATATGTAGAAAAAACAACACTTAGTTGTGATCCACAAAGAATATATGCAGAAACCAACAACAGTTATTTGCTGTAATTTACAAAGAATATATGTAGAAACAAACAAGTTATTTGTTGTACTCCACAAAGAATACATGTAGAAACAAGAGTTATTTGTTGTATTCCACAAAGAATATATGTAGGAACAACCAACACTTAGTTGTGATCCTCAAATAATATATGTAGAAACAAATAACAGTTATTTGCGCTACTCCACAAAGAATATATGTAGAGACAAACAACAGTTATTTGTTGTACTCCACAAAGAATATACGTAGAAACAAACAACAGTTAGTTGTAATCCAAAAAGAATATAAGTAGAAACAAACAAAAGTTATTTGTACTCCACAAAGAATATATGTAGAAACAAACAACAGTTAGAGTTTGTACCCCACAAATAATATAAGTAGAAAAAAACAGTTAGTTGCTGTACTCCACAGAGAATATATGTAGAAACAAACAACAGTTATTTGTTGTACTCCAAAAAGAATATAAGTAGAAACAAACAAAAGTTATTTGTACTCCACAAAGAATATATGTAGAACCAAACAACAGTTAGAGTTTGTACCCCAAAAAGAATATAAGTAGAAAAAAACAGTTAGTGTCTGTACTTCACAAAGAATATATGTAGAAACAAACAACAGTTAGTTGCTGTACTCCACAGATATTACATGTAGAAATAAACGGCAGTTAGTTGCTGTACTCCACAGAGATTACATGTAGAAATAAACGGCAGTTAGTTGCTGTACTCCACAGAGATTACATGTAGAAATAAACGGAGGTTAGTTGCTGTACTGCAAAGAGATTACATGTAGAAATAAACGCATGTTAGTTGCTGTACTCCACAGAGATTACATGTAGAAATAAACGCCAGTTAGTTGCTGTACTCCACAGAGATTACATGCAGAAACAAACAACAGTTAGTGCTGTACTCCAGAGATTACATGTAGAAATAAACGCAGTTAGTTGCTGTACGCCACAGAGAACGCATGTAGAAACGAACAACAGTTAGTTACTGTACTCCACAGAGATTACATGTAGAAACATACAACAGTTAGTTACTGTACTTCAGCGAGATTACATGTAGAATCAAACAAGAGTTAGTTGCTGTACTCCACAGAGATTACATGTAGAAATAAACAACTGTTAGTTGCTGTATTCCACAGAGATAGCATGTAGAAATAAACGCCAGTTAGTTGCTGTACTCCGCAGAGATTACATGTAGAAATAAACGCCATTTGCTGTACGCTACAGAGATTACATGAAGAAATAAACGCCAGTTAGTTGCTGTACTCCACAGCGATTACATGTAGAAACGAAAAAACGTTAGTTGCTGTACTCCAACAGAGATTACATGTAGAAACGAAAAAAAGTTAGTTGCTGTACTCAACAGAGATTACATGTAGAAACAAACAACAGATTGTTACTGTACTTCAACGAGATTACATGTAGAAATAAATAAGTTAGTTGCAGTACTCCATAAAGAATATATGTAGAAACAACAACAGTTATGTGTTGTACTCCACAAAGAATATATGTGGAAAATACAACAGTCATTTGTTGTACTCCACAGAGATTACATGTAGAAATACACGGCAGTTAGTTGGTGTACTCCACAGAGATTGCATGTAAAAACAAACAACAGTTAGTTGGTGTACTCCACAGCGATTACATGTAGAAATAAACGCCAGTCAGTTGCTTTATTCCACAGAGATTAAATGTAGAAATAAACGGCAGTTAGTTGCTGTACGCCACAGACTACATGTAGAAATAAACGCCAGTTACTTGCTGGTACTCCACATAGATTACATGTAAATATAAACGCCAGTTAGTTGCTATACTCCACAGAGATTACTAGTAGAAATAAACGCCCGTTAGTTGCTGTACTCCACAGTGATTACATGTAGAAATAAACGCCAGTTAGTTGCTGTATTCCCCAGAGATTAACTGTAGAAGCGAAAAACAGTTAGTTACTGTACTCCACAGAGATTACATGTAGAAACAAAAGGGTTAGTGCTGTACTCCACAGAGATTACATGTAGAAATAAACGCCAGTTAGTTGCCTTACTCCACAGAGACTACATGTAGAAATAAACGCCAGTTAGTTGCTGTACTCCACAGAGGTTACATGTAGAAATAAACGCCAGTTAGTTGCTGTACTCCACAGAGATTACATGTAGAAATAAATGGCAGTTAGTTGCTGTACTCCACAGATTACATGTAGAAATAAACGCCAGTTACTTGCTGTACTCTACAGAGATTACATGTAGATATAAACGCCAGTTAGTTGCTATACTCCACAGAGATTACATGTAGAAATAAACGGCAGTTAGTTAATGTACTCCACAGACTACATGTAGAAATAAACGCAAGTTAGTTGCTGTATATCCACAGAGGTTACCTGTAGAAACGAACAACAGCTAGTTACTGTACTCCACAGAGATTACATGTAGAAACAAACATCAGTTAGTGCTGTACTCCATAAAGATTACATGTAGAAACAAACAAGAGTTAGTTACTGTACACCACAGAGATTACCTGTAGAAGCGAAAAACAGTTAGTTACTGTACTCCACAGAGATAACATGTAGAAACAAACAACAGTTAGTGCTGTACTCCACAGAGATTACATGTAAAAGTAAACGCCAGTCAGTTGCTGTACTCCACAGAGATTACATATAGAAATAAACGACAGTTAGTTGCTGTACTCCACAGACTACATGTAGAAATAAACGCCAGTTAGTTGCTGTATATCCACAGAGGTTACATGTAGAAATAAACGCCAGTTAGTTGCTGTACTCCACAGAGATTTCATGTAGAAATAAATGGCAGTTAGTTGCTGTACTCCACAGTGATTACATGTAGAAATAAACGCCAGTTAGTTGCTGTACTCCACAGAGATTACCTGTAGAAACGAACAACAGTTAGTTACTGTACTCCACAGAGATTACATGTAGAAACAAACATCAGTTAGTGCTGTACTCCATAAAGATTACATGTAGAAACAAACAAGAGTTAGTTACTGTACACCACAGAGATTACATGTAGAAACAAACAACAGTTGGTTGCTGTACTCCATAAAGATTACATGTAGAAATAGACAACAGTTAGCTGCTGTACTCCAAAGAGATTAAATGTAAACGCCAGTTAGTTGCTGTACTCCACAGAGATTACATATAGAAATAATAGGCAGTTAGTTACTGTACTCCATAGAGATTACATGTAGAAATAAACAAAAGTTAGTTGCTGTATTCCACAGAGAATACATGTAAACGCCAGTTAGTTGCTGCACTCCACAGAGATTACATGTAGAAACGAACAACAGTCAGTTGGTGTACTCCACAGAGACTACATGTAGAAACAAACAACAGTTAGTTACTGTACTAACAGAGAGTACATGTAGAAACAAACAAGAGTTAGTTGCTGAACTCCACAGAGATTACATGTAGAAATAAACAACACTTAGTTGCTGTATCCACAGAGATTACATGTAGAAATAAACGGCAGTTAGTTGCTGTACTCCACAAAGATAACATATAGAAACAAACAACAGTTAGTTGCTGTACTCCACAAAGATTATATGTAGAAACAAACAGCAGTTATTTATAGTCCACAAAGAATATATGTAGAAACAAACAACAGTTATTTATAGTCCACAAAGAATATATGTAGAAACAAACAACAGTTAGTTTTTGTACCCCACAAAGAGTATATGTAGAAACAATCAACAGTTAGTGTTTGTACCCCACAAGGAATATATGTAGAAACAAACAACAGTTATTTGTTGTACTCCACAAATATTATATGTAGAAACAAACAACAGTTAGTTGCTGTACTCCACAAAGATTATATGTATTCACAAACAAGAGTTAGTTGCTGTACTCCAGAAAGAATATATGTAGAAACAACAGTTATTTGTACTCCACAAAGAATATATGTAGAAACAAACAACAGTCATTTGTTGTACTCCACAGAGATTTCCTGTAGAAATAAACGGCAGTTAGTTGATGTACTCTACAGAGATTACTTGTAGAAATAAACGGCAGTTAGTTGCTGTACTCCACAGAGATTACATGTAGAAATAAACGCCACTTAGTTGCTGTACTCCACAGCGATTACATGTAGATATAAACGACAGTTAGTTGCAGTAGTCCACAAAGAATATATTTAACAGCAAACAGCAGTTATTTCTTTTACTCCACTAAGAATATATGTAGAAACAAAAAACAGTTATTTGTTGTATTCCACAAAGATTATATGTAGAAACAAACAACAGTTAGTTGCAGCACTCAACAAAGACTATATGTAGAAACAAACAACAGTTAGTTGCGGTAGTCCACAAAGAATATATGTAGAAACAAACAACAGTTATTTGTACTCCAAAAAGAATATATGTAGAAACAAACAATAAATATTTTATGTACTCCACAAAGAATATATGTAGAAACAAACAACAGTTATTTGTTGTACTCAGAAAGAATATATGTAGAAACAAACAACAGTTATTTGTACTCCACAAAGAATATATGTAGAAACAAACAACAGTTAGTTGCCGTACTCCACAAAGAATATATGTAGAAACAAACAAAACTTTGTTGTGATCCACAAACAATATATGTAGAAACAAACAAGTTATTTGCTGTACTCCACAAAGAATATATGTAGAAACAAACCACAGTCATTTGTTGTATTCCACAAAGAATATATGTAGAAAAAACAACACTTAGTTGTGATCCACAAAGAATATATGCAGAAACCAACAACAGTTATTTGCTGTAATTTACAAAGAATATATGTAGAAACAAACAAGTTATTTGTTGTACTCCACAAAGAATACATGTAGAAACAAGAGTTATTTGTTGTATTCCACAAAGAATATATGTAGGAACAACCAACGCTTAGTTGTGATCCTCAAATAATATATGTAGAAACAAATAACAGTTATTTGCGCTACTCCACAAAGAATATATGTAGAGACAAACAACAGTTATTTGTTGTACTCCACAAAGAATATACGTAGAAACAAACAACAGTTAGTTGTAATCCAAAAAGAATATAAGTAGAAACAAACAAAAGTTATTTGTACTCCACAAAGAATATATGTAGAAACAAACAACAGTTAGAGTTTGTACCCCACAAATAATATAAGTAGAAAAAAACAGTTAGTTGCTGTACTCCACAGAGAATATATGTAGAAACAAACAACAGTTATTTGTTGTACTCCAAAAAGAATATAAGTAGAAACAAACAAAAGTTATTTGTACTCCACAAAGAATATATGTAGAACCAAACAACAGTTAGAGTTTGTACCCCAAAAAGAATATAAGTAGAAAAAAACAGTTAGTGTCTGTACTTCACAAAGAATATATGTAGAAACAAACAACAGTTAGTTGCTGTACTCCACAGATATTACATGTAGAAATAAACGGCAGTTAGTTGCTGTACTCCACAGAGATTACATGTAGAAATAAACAGCAGTTAGTTGCTGTACTCCACAGAGATTACATGTAGAAATAAACGGAGGTTAGTTGCTGTACTGCAAAGAGATTACATGTAGAAATAAACGCATGTTAGTTGCTGTACTCCACAGAGATTACATGTAGAAATAAACGCCAGTTAGTTGCTGTACTCCACAGAGATTACATGCAGAAACAAACAACAGTTAGTGCTGTACTCCACAGAGATTACATGTAGAAATAAACGCAGTTAGTTGCTGTACGCCACAGAGAACGCATGTAGAAACGAACAACAGTTAGTTACTGTACTCCACAGAGATTACATGTAGAAACATAAACAGTTAGTTACTGTACTTCAGCGAGATTACATGTAGAAACAAACAAGAGTTAGTTGCTGTACTCCACAGAGATTACATGTAGAAATAAACAACTGTTAGTTGCTGTATTCCACAGAGATAGCATGTAGAAATAAACGCCAGTTAGTTGCTGTACTCCGCAGAGATTACATGTAGAAATAAACGCCATTTGCTGTACGCTACAGAGATTACATGAAGAAATAAACGCCAGTTAGTTGCTGTACTCCACAGAGATTACATGTAGAAACGAAAAAACGTTAGTTGCTGTACTCCAACAGAGATTACATGTAGAAACGAAAAAAAGTTAGTTGCTGTACTCAACAGAGATTACATGTAGAAACAAACAACAGATTGTTACTGTACTTCAACGAGATTACATGTAGAAATAAATAAGTTAGTTGCAGTACTCCATAAAGAATATATGTAGAAACAACAACAGTTATGTGTTGTACTCCACAAAGAATATATGTGGAAAATACAACAGTCATTTGTTGTACTCCACAGAGATTACATGTAGAAATACACGGCAGTTAGTTGGTGTACTCCACAGAGATTGCATGTAAAAACAAACAACAGTTAGTTGGTGTACTCCACAGCGATTACATGTAGAAATAAACGCCAGTCAGTTGCTTTATTCCACAGAGATTAAATGTAGAAATAAACGGCAGTTAGTTGCTGTACGCCACAGACTACATGTAGAAATAAACGCCAGTTACTTGCTGGTACTCCACATAGATTACATGTAAATATAAACGCCAGTTAGTTGCTATACTCCACAGAGATTACTAGTAGAAATAAACGCCCGTTAGTTGCTGTACTCCACAGTGATTACATGTAGAAATAAACGCCAGTTAGTTGCTGTATTCCCCAGAGATTAACTGTAGAAGCGAAAAGCAGTTAGTTACTGTACTCCACAGAGATTACATGTAGAAACAAAAGGGTTAGTGCTGTACTCCACAGAGATTACATGTAGAAATAAACGCCAGTTAGTTGCCTTACTCCACAGAGACTACATGTAGAAATAAACGCCAGTTAGTTGCTGTACTCCACAGAGGTTACATGTAGAAATAAACGCCAGTTAGTTGCTGTACTCCACAGAGATTACATGTAGAAATAAATGGCAGTTAGTTGCTGTACTCCACAGATTACATGTAGAAATAAACGCCAGTTACTTGCTGTACTCTACAGAGATTACATGTAGATATAAACGCCAGTTAGTTGCTATACTCCACAGAGATTACATGTAGAAATAAACGGCAGTTAGTTAATGTACTCCACAGACTACATGTAGAAATAAACGCAAGTTAGTTGCTGTATATCCACAGAGGTTACCTGTAGAAACGAACAACAGCTAGTTACTGTACTCCACAGAGATTACATGTAGAAACAAACATCAGTTAGTGCTGTACTCCATAAAGATTACATGTAGAAACAAACAAGAGTTAGTTACTGTACACCACAGAGATTACCTGTAGAAGCGAAAAACAGTTAGTTACTGTACTCCACAGAGATAACATGTAGAAACAAACAACAGTTAGTGCTGTACTCCACAGAGATTACATGTAAAAGTAAACGCCAGTCAGTTGCTGTACTCCACAGAGATTACATATAGAAATAAACGACAGTTAGTTGCTCTACTCCACAGACTACATGTAGAAATAAACGCCAGTTAGTTGCTGTATATCCACAGAGGTTACATGTAGAAATAAACGCCAGTTAGTTGCTGTACTCCACAGAGATTTCATGTAGAAATAAATGGCAGTTAGTTGCTGTACTCCACAGTGATTACATGTAGAAATAAACGCCAGTTAGTTGCTGTACTCCACAGAGATTACCTGTAGAAACGAACAACAGTTAGTTACTGTACTCCACAGAGATTACATGTAGAAACAAACATCAGTTAGTGCTGTACTCCATAAAGATTACATGTAGAAACAAACAAGAGTTAGTTACTGTACACCACAGAGATTACATGTAGAAACAAACAACAGTTGGTTGCTGTACTCCATAAAGATTACATGTAGAAATAGACAACAGTTAGCTGCTGTACTCCAAAGAGATTAAATGTAAACGCCAGTTAGTTGCTGTACTCCACAGAGATTACATATAGAAATAATAGGCAGTTAGTTACTGTACTCCATAGAGATTACATGTAGAAATAAACAAAAGTTAGTTGCTGTATTCCACAGAGAATACATGTAAACGCCAGTTAGTTGCTGCACTCCACAGAGATTACATGTAGAAACGAACAACAGTCAGTTGGTGTACTCCACAGAGACTACATGTAGAAACAAACAACAGTTAGTTACTGTACTAACAGAGAGTACATGTAGAAACAAACAAGAGTTAGTTGCTGAACTCCACAGAGATTACATGTAGAAATAAACAACACTTAGTTGCTGTATCCACAGAGATTACATGTAGAAATAAACGGCGGTTAGTTGCTGTACTCCACAAAGATAACATATAGAAACAAACAACAGTTAGTTGCTGTACTCCACAAAGATTATATGTAGAAACAAACAGCAGTTATTTATAGTCCACAAAGAATATATGTAGAAACAAACAACAGTTATTTATAGTCCACAAAGAATATATGTAGAAACAAACAACAGTTAGTTTTTGTACCCCACAAAGAGTATATGTAGAAACAATCAACAGTTAGTGTTTGTACCCCACAAGGAATATATTGTAGAAACAAACAACAGTTATTTGTTGTACTCCACAAATATTATATGTAGAAACAAACAACAGTTAGTTGCTGTACTCCACAAAGATTATATGTATTCACAAACAAGAGTTAGTTGCTGTACTCCAGAAAGAATATATGTAGAAACAACAGTTATTTGTACTCCACAAAGAATATATGTAGAAACAAACAACAGTCATTTGTTGTACTCCACAGAGATTTCCTGTAGAAATAAACGGCAGTTAGTTGATGTACTCTACAGAGATTACTTGTAAAAATAAACGGCAGTTAGTTGCTGTACTCCACAGAGATTACATGTAGAAATAAACGCCACTTAGTTGCTGTACTCCACAGCGATTACATGTAGATATAAACGACAGTTAGTTGCAGTAGTCCACAAAGAATATATTTAACAGCAAACAGCAGTTATTTCTTTTACTCCACTAAGAATATATGTAGAAACAAAAAACAGTTATTTGTTGTATTCCACAAAGATTATATGTAGAAACAAACAACAGTTAGTTGCAGCACTCAACAAAGACTATATGTAGAAACAAACAACAGTTAGTTGCGGTAGTCCACAAAGAATATATGTAGAAACAAACAACAGTTATTTGTACTCCAAAAAGAATATATGTAGAAACAAACAATAAATATTTTATGTACTCCACAAAGAATATATGTAGAAACAAACAACAGTTATTTGTTGTACTCAGAAAGAATATATGTAGAAACAAACAACAGTTATTTGTACTCCACAAAGAATATATGTAGAAACAAACAACAGTTAGTTGCCGTACTCCACAAAGAATATATGTAGAAACAAACAAAACTTTGTTGTGATCCACAAACAATATATGTAGAAACAAACAAGTTATTTGCTGTACTGTACAAAGAATATATGTAGAAACAAACCACAGTCATTTGTTGTATTCCACAAAGAATATATGTAGAAAAAACAACACTTAGTTGTGATCCACAAAGAATATATGCAGAAACCAACAACAGTTATTTGCTGTAATTTACAACGAATATATGTAGAAACAAACAAGTTATTTGTTGTACTCCACAAAGAATACATGTAGAAAAAAGAGTTATTTGTTGTATTCCACAAAGAATATATGTAGGAACAACCAACGCTTAGTTGTGATCCTCAAATAATATATGTAGAAACAAATAACAGTTATTTGCGCTACTCCACAAAGAATATATGTAGAGACAAACAACAGTTATTTGTTGTACTCCACAAAGAATATACGTAGAAACAAACAACAGTTAGTTGTAATCCAAAAAGAATATAAGTAGAAACAAACAAAAGTTATTTGTACTCCACAAAGAATATATGTAGAAACAAACAACAGTTAGAGTTTGTACCCCACAAATAATATAAGTAGAAAAAAACAGTTAGTTGCTGTACTCCACAGAGAATATATGTAGAAACAAACAACAGTTATTTGTTGTACTCCAAAAAGAATATAAGTAGAAACAAACAAAAGTTATTTGTACTCCACAAAGAATATATGTAGAACCAAACAACAGTTAGAGTTTGTACCCCAAAAAGAATATAAGTAGAAAAAAACAGTTAGTGTCTGTACTTCACAAAGAATATATGTAGAAACAAACAACAGTTAGTTGCTGTACTCCACAGATATTACATGTAGAAATAAACGGCAGTTAGTTGCTGTACTCCACAGAGATTACATGTAGAAATAAACGGCAGTTAGTTGCTGTACTCCACAGAGATTACATGTAGAAATAAACGGAGGTTAGTTGCTGTACTGCAAAGAGATTACATGTAGAAATAAACGCATGTTAGTAGCTGTACTCCACAGAGATTACATGTAGAAATAAACGCCAGTTAGTTGCTGTACTCCACAGAGATTACATGCAGAAACAAACAACAGTTAGTGCTGTACTCCACAGAGATTACATGTAGAAATAAACGCAGTTAGTTGCTGTACGCCACAGAGAACGCATGTAGAAACGAACAACAGTTAGTTACTGTACTCCACAGAGATTACATGTAGAAACATACAACAGTTAGTTACTGTACTTCAGCGAGATTACATGTAGAAACAAACAAGAGTTAGTTGCTGTACTCCACAGAGATTACATGTAGAAATAAACAACTGTTAGTTGCTGTATTCCACAGAGATAGCATGTAGAAATAAACGCCAGTTAGTTGCTGTACTCCGCAGAGATTACATGTAGAAATAAACGCCATTTGCTGTACGCTACAGAGATTACATGAAGAAATAAACGCCAGTTAGTTGCTGTACTCCACAGAGATTACATGTAGAAACGAAAAAACGTTAGTTGCTGTACTCCAACAGAGATTACATGTAGAAACGAAAAAAAGTTAGTTGCTGTACTCAACAGAGATTACATGTAGAAACAAACAACAGATTGTTACTGTACTTCAACGAGATTACATGTAGAAATAAATAAGTTAGTTGCAGTACTCCATAAAGAATATATGTAGAAACAACAACAGTTATGTGTTGTACTCCACAAAGAATATATGTGGAAAATACAACAGTCATTTGTTGTACTCCACAGAGATTACATGTAGAAATACACGGCAGTTAGATTGTGTACTCCACAGAGATTGCATGTAAAAACAAACAACAGTTAGTTACTGTACTCCACAGCGATTACATGTAGAAAGAAACAACAGTTAGTTGCTGTACTCAACAGAGATTACATGCAGAAATAAACGCCAGTTAGTAGCTGTACTCCACAGAGATTACATGTAGAAACGAACAACTGTTAGTTGCTGTACTCCACAGATACTACATGTAGAAACAAACAACAGCTAGTTGCTGTACTCCACAGATATTGCACGTATAAATAAAGCCCAGTTAGATGCTGTACTGCACAGAGATTTCGTGTAGAAATAAACGGCAGTTAGTTGCTGTACACCACAGAGATTACATGTAGAAATAAACGGCAGTTAGTTGCTGTACTCCGCAGAGATTACATTTAGAAATAAACGCCAGTTAGTTGCTGTACTCCACAGCGATTACATGTAGAAATAAACGCCAGTTAGTTGCTGTACTCCACAGAGATTACATGTAGAAATAAACGTTAGTTAGTTGCTGTACTCCACAGATTACATGTAGAAATAAACGCCAGTTACTTACTGTACTCCAAAGAGATTACATGTAAAATAATCGACAGTTAGTAGCTGTACTCTACAGAGATTACATGTACAAATAAACGGCAGTTAGTTGCTGTACCCCACTGAGCTGACATGGAGACACAAACAACAGTTAGTTGCTGTACTCCACAGAGCTGACATGTAGAAACAAAGAACAGTTAGTGTCTGTACTCCACAGAGATTACATGTAGAAATAAACGCCAGATAGTTGCTGTACTCCACAGAGCTGACAGATAGAAACAAACAACAGATAGTTGCTGTACTCCACAGAGCTGACATGTAGAAAAAACAACAGTTAGTTGCTGTAATCCACAGAGGTTACATGTAGAAATAAATGGCAATTAGTTGCTGTACTCCACAGTGATTACATGTAGAAATAAACGCCAGTTAGTTGCTGTACTCCACAGAGATTACCTGTAGAAGCGAACAACAGCTAGTTACTGTACTCCACAGAGATTACATGTAGAAACAAACAACAGTTAGTGGTGTACTCCATAAAGATTACATGTAGAAACAAACTGCAGTTAGTTACTGTACACCATAGAGATTACATGTAGAAACAAACAACAGATAGTTGCTGTACTCCACAGAGATTACATGTAGAAACAGACAACAGTTAGCTGCTGTACTCCACAGAGATTACATGTAAACGCCAGTTAGTTGCTGTACTCCACAGAGATTACATGTAGAAATAAACGGCAGTTAGTTACTGTACTCTACAGAGATTACATATAGAAACAAACAACAGGTAGTTACTGTACTCCATAGAGATTATATGTAGAAATATACAAGAGTTAGTTGCTGTATTCCACAGAGATTACATGTAAACGCCAGGTAGTTGCTGTACTCCATAGAGATTACATGTAGAAATAAACGGCAGTTAGTTGCTGTACTCCACAGAGATTACATGTAAAAACAAACATCAATTAGTTACTGTACTCCAAAGAGATTACATGTAGAAACAAAAACAGTTACTTGCTGTACTCCACAGAGATTACATGTAAAATAATCACCAGTTAGTAGCTGTACTCTACAGAGATTACATGTACAAATAACCGGCAGTTAGTTGCTGTACTCCACTGGGCTGATATGTAGACACAAACAACAGTTAGTTGCTGTACTCCACAGCGCTGACATGTAGAAACAAAGAACAGTTAGTGTCTGTACTCCACAGAGATTACATGTAGAAATAAACGGCAGTTAGCTGCTGTACTCCACAGAGCTGACATGTAGAAACAAACAACAGTTAGTTGCAGTACTCCACAGAGCTGACATGTAGAAAAAACAACAGCTAGTTGCTGTACTCCACAGAGCTGAAATGTAGAAACAAACAACAGTTAGTTGCTGTACTCCACAGAGATTACATGTAGAGATAAACGCCAGTTAGTTGCTTTACTCCACAGAGATTACATGTATAAATAATGCCCAGTTAATTCATGTACTCCACAGAGATTACATGTATAAACAAACAACAGTTAGTTGCTGTACTCTACAGAGATTACATGTAGAAATAAATGGCAGTTAGTTGGTGTACTCCACAGAGAATACATGTAAAAACAAACAACAGTTAGTTACTGTACTCCACAGATTACATGTAGAAACAAACAGCAGTTAGTTGCTGTACTCCACAGAGATTACATGCAGAAATAAACGCCAGTTAGTAGCTGTACTCCACAGAGATTACATGTAGAAATAAACGCCAGTTAGTTGCTGTACTTCAGATAGATTACATGTAGAAATAAACGCCAGTTAGTTGCTGTACTCCACAGAAATTACATGTAGAAATAACGCCAGTTAGGTGCTGTACTCCATAGAAATTACATGTAGAAATAAACGCCAGTTAGTTGCTGCACTCCACAGAGCTAACATGTAGAAAACAACAACAGTTAGTTGCTGTATTCCACAGAGCTGACATGTAGAAACAAACAACAGTTAGTTGCTGTACTCCACAGAGCTGACATGTAGAAACAAACAACAGTTACTTGCTGTACTCCACAGAGATTACACGTAGAAATAAACGCCAGTTAACTGCTGTACTCCACAGAGATTACATGTATAAATAAAGCGCAGTTAGTTGCTCTACTCCACAGAGATTACTTGTAGAAACAAACAACAGCTAGTTGCTGTACTCCACAGAGATTACATGTAGAAATAAACGCCAGTTTGTTCTTGCACAGAGATTATATGTAGAAATAAACGCCAGATAGTAGCTGTACTCAAGAGATTACATGTAGAAATAAACGGCAGTTAGTTGCTATACTCCACAGAGATTACATGTAGAAATAAACGGCAGTTAGCTGCTGTACTCCACAGACTACATGTAGAAATAAACGCTAGTTACTTGCTGTACTCCACAGAGATTACATGTAGATATAAACGCCAGTTAGTTGCTATACTCCACAGAGATTACTAGTAGAAATAAACGCCAGTTAGTTGCTGTACTACACAGTGATTACATGTAGAAATAAACGCCAGTTAGTTGCTGTACTCCACAGAGATTAACTGTAGAAGCGAAAAACAGCTAGTTACTGTACTCCACAGAGATTACATGTAGAAACAAACAACAGTTAGTGCTGTACTCCAAAGAGATTACATGTAGAAATAAACGTCAGTTAGTTGCCTTACTCCAGAGACTACATGTAGAAATAAACGCCAGTTAGTTGCTGTACTCGACAGAGATTACATGTAGAAATAAACGCCAGTTAGTTGCTGTAATCCACAGAGGTTACATGTAGAAATAAACGCCAGTTAGTTGCTGTACTCCACAGAGATTACATGTAGAAATAAATGGAAGTTAGTTGCTGTACTCCACAGTGATTACATGTAGAAATAAACGCCAGTTAGTTGCTGTACTCCACAGAGATTACCTGTAGAAGCGAACAACAGCTAGTTACTGTACTCCACAGAGATTACATGTAGAAATAAACGCCAGTTAGTGCTGTACTCCACAGAGATTACATGTAGAAACAAACAACAGTTAGTGCTGTACTCCACAGAGATTACATGCAGAAACAAAAAACAGTTAGTGCTGTACTCCACAGAGATTACATGTAGAAATAAACACAGGTAGTTGCTGTACTCCACAGAGAAGACATGTAGAAACGAACAACAGATAGTTACTGTACTCCACAGAGATTACATATAGTAACAAACAACAGTTAGTTACTGTACTCCACAGAGATTACATGTAGAAATAAACAACATTTAGTTGCTGTATTCCACAGAGATTACATGTAAACGCCAGTTAGTTGCTGTACTCCACAGAGATTACATGTAGAAATAAACGGCAGTAAGTTGCTGCTCTCCACAGAGATTACATGTAAAAACAAACAACAGTTAGTTACTGTACTGCACAGAGATTACATGTAGAAATAAACAACAGTTAGTTGCTGTACTCCACAGAGATTACATGTAGAAATAAACGCCAGTTAGTTGCTGTACTCCACAGAGATTACATGTAGAAACGGACAACAGTTATTTGCTGTACTCCAAAGAGATTACATGTAGAAACAGACAACAGTTAGTTGCTGTACTCCACAGAGATTACATGTAGAAATACACGCCAGTTAGTTGCTGTACTCCACAGAGATTACATGTAGAAATAAACGCCAGTTAGTTGCTGTACTCCACAGAGATTACATGTAGAAACGAAAAACAGTTAGTTGCTGTACTCCACAGAGATTACATGTAGAAACAAACAACAGATTGTTACTGTACTTCAGCGAGATTACATGTAGAAACAAATAACAGTTAGTTGCTGTACTCCAAAAAGAATATATGTAGAAACAACAACAGTAATTTGTTGTACTCCACAAAGAATACATGTAGAAACAAACAACAGTCATTTGTTGTACTCCACAGAGATTACATGTAGAAATAAACCCAGTTATTTGCTGTACTCCACAGAGATTACATGTAGAAATAAACGGCTTTTAGTTGGTGTACTCCACAGAGATTACATGTAAGAACAAACAACACTTAGTTACTGTACTCCACAGAGATTACATGTAGAAACAAACAACAGTTAGTTGCTGTACTCCACAGAGATTACATGCAGAAATAAACGCCAGTTAGTAGCTGTACTCCACAGGGATTACATGTAGAAATAAACGCCAGTTTATTGCTGTACTCCACAGAGATTATATTTAGAAATAAACGCCAGTTAGTAGCTGTCCTCCAGAGATTACATGTAGAAATAAACGGCAGTTAGTTGCTGTACTTCACAGATATTACTTGTAGAAATAAACGCGAGGTAGTTGCTAAACTCCACGGAGATTACATGTAGAAATAAACGGCAGTTTGTTGCTGTACTCCACAGAGATTACATGTAGAAATAACCGCCAGTTAGTTGGTGTACTCCACAGAGATTACATGTAGATATAAACGCCAGTTAGTACTATACTCCACAGAGATTACATGTAGAAATAAACGCCAGTTAGTTGCTGTACTCCACAGTGATTACATGTAGAAATAAACGCCAGTTAGTTGCTGTCCTCCACAGAGATTACCTGTAGAAGCGAAAAACAGTTAGTTACTGTACTCCACAGAGATCACATGTAGAAACAAACAACAGTTAGTGCTGCACTCCACGGAGATTAAATGTAGAAATAAAGGCCAGTCAGTTGCTGTACTCCACAGAGATTACATGTAGAAATAAACGGCAGTTAGTTGCTGTACTCCACAGACTACATGTAGAAATAAATGCCAGTTAGTTGCTGTAATCCACAGAGGTTACATGTAGAAATAAACGCCAGTTAGTTGCTGTACTCCACAGAGATTACATGTAGAAATAAATGGCAGTTAGTTGCTGTACTCCGCAGAGTTTACATGTAGAAATAAATGCCAGTTAGTTGCTGTACTCCACAGAGGTTACATGTAGAAATAAATGGCAGTTATTTGCTGTACTCCACAGAGATTACATGTAGAAATAAATGGCAGTTAGTTGCTGTACTCCGCAGAGATTACATGTAGAAATAAATGCCAGTTAGTTGCTGTACTCCACAGAGGTTACATGTAGAAATAAACGACAGTTAGTTGCTGTACTCCACAGAGGTTACATGTAGAAATAAACGACAGTTAGTTGCTGTACTCCACAGAGGTTACATGTAGAAATAAACGACAGTTAGTTGCTGTAATCCACAGAGATTACATGTAGAAATAAACGCCAGTTAGTTGCTGTACTCCACAGAGATGACATGTAGAAATAAACGACAGTTAGTTGCTGTACTCCACAGAGATTACATGTAGAAATAAATGGCAGTTAGTTGCTGTACTCCGCAGAGATTACATGTAGAAATAAATGGCAGTTAGTTGCTGTACTCCACAGAGATTACATGTAGAAATAAATGGCAGTTAGTTGCTGTACTCCGCAGAGATTACATGTAGAAATAAATGGCAATTAGTTGCTGTACTCCACAGTGTCTACATGTAGAAATAAACGCCAGTTAGTTGCTGTACTTCACAGAGATTACATGTAGAAACAAACAACACTTAGTTTTACTGCACAGAGATGACATGTAGAAATAAGCGCCAGCTAGTTGCTGTACTCCACAGAGATTACATGTAGAAACAAACAACAGTTAGTTTTACTCCACAGAGATGACACGTAGTAATAAACGCCAGTTAGTTGCTGTACTCCCCAGAGATTACATGTAGAAATAAACGCCAGTTAGTTGTTGTACTCCACAGAGATTACATGTAGAAACAAACAACAGTTAGTTGCTGTACTCCACAGATGTTACATGTAGAAACAAACAACAGTTAGTTGCTGTACTCCCCAGATATTACATGTAGAAATAAACGCCAGTTAGTTGCTGTACTCCATAGATATTACATGTTGAAACAAACGCCAGTTAGTTGCTGTACTGCACAGTTATTACATGTAGAAACAAACAACAGTTAGTTGCTGTACTCCACAAAGAGTATATGTAGAAACAAACAACAGTTATTTGATGTACCGCACAAAGAATATATGTAGAAACAAACAACAGTTAGTGTTTGTACCCCACAGAGAATATATGTAGAAACAAACAAGTTATTTCTTGTACTCCGCAAAGATTATATGTAGAATTAAACAACAGTTAGTTTCTGTACTCCACAAAGATTATATGTATAAACAAAGAACGGTTAGTTGCTGACTCCACAAAGATTATTAGTATAAAAAACAGTTAGTTGCTGTACTCCACAAAGAATATATGTAGAAACAAACAACAGTTAGTGGCTGTACCCCACAAACAATATATGTAAAACAAACAACAGTTATTTGTTGTACTCTACTAAGAATATATGTAGAAACAAACAACAGTTATTTGTTGTACTCCACAAAGATCATATGTAGAAACAAACAACAGTTATTTGTACTCCACAAAGAATATATGTAGAAACAAACAATAGTTATTTGTTGTACTCAACAAAGAATATATGCAGAAACAAAGAACATTTGTTTGTATTCCACAAAGAATATATGTAGAAACAAAAACAGTTATTTGTTGTACTCCAGAAAGAATATATGTAGAAACAAACAACAGCTAATTGTACTCCAAAAAGAATATATGTAGAAACAAACAACAGTTAGTTGTTGTACTCCACAAAGAATATGTCTGGAAACAAACAACAGTTAGTTGCTGTACTCCACAGAGAATACATGTAGAATTAAACGCCAGTTAGTTACTGTATTCCACAGAGATTACATGTATAAAAAAAACAACAGTTAGTTGCTGTACTCCACAGAGATTACAGGTACAAATAAACGCCAGTTAGTTGCTGTACTCCACAGAGATTACATGTAGCAATAAACGCCAGTTAGTTGTTGTACTCCACATAGATTACGTGTAGAAATAAACGCCCGTTAGTTGCTGTACTCCACTGAGATTACATGTAGAAATAAATGCCAGTTAGTTGCTCTACTCCACAGAGATTACATGTAGAAATAAACGTTAGTTACTCTGTACTCCCAGGGATTACATGTAGAAATAAACGCCAGTTAGTTGCTGTACTCCACAGATATACAGGTAGAAATAAACACCAGTTAGTTGCTGTACTCCATAGAGATTACATGTAGAAACGAACAACTGTTAGTTGCTGTACTCCACAGATACTACATGTAGAAACAAACAACAGCTAGTTGCTGTACTCCACAGATATTGCACGTATAAATAAAGCCCAGTTAGATGCTGTACTCCACAGAGATTTCGTGTAGAAATAAACGGCAGTTAGTTGCTGTACACCACAGAGATTACATGTAGAAATAAACGGCAGTTAGTTGCTGTACTCCGCAGAGATTACATTTAGAAATAAACGCCAGTTAATTGCTGTACTCCACAGCGATTACATGTAGATATAAACGACAGTTAGTTGCAGTAGTCCACAAAGAATATATTTAACAGCAAACAGCAGTTATTTCTTGTACTCCACTAAGAATATATGTAGAAACAAAGAACAGTTATTTGTTGTATTCCACAAAGATTATATGTAGAAACAAACAACAGTTAGTTGCAGCACTCAACAAAGACTATATGTAGAAACAAACAACAGTTAGTTGCGGTAGTCCACAAAGAATATATGTAGAAACAAACAACAGTTATTTGTACTCCAAAAAGAATATATGTACAAACAAACAATAGATATTTTATGTACTCCACAAAGAATATATGTAGAAACAAACAACAGTTATTTGTTGTACTCAGAAAGAATATATGTAGAAACAAACAACAGTTATTTGTACTCCACAAAGAATATATGTAGAAACAATCAACAGTTAATTGTTGTACTCCACAAAGAATATATCTGGAAACAAACAACAGTTAGTTGCCGTACTCCACAAAGAATATATGTAGAAACAAACAAAACTTTGTTGTGATCCACAAACAATATATGTAGAAACAAACAAGTTATTTGTTGTACTCCACAAAGAATATATGTAGAAACAAACCACAGTCATTTGTTGTGTTCCACAAAGTATATATGTAGAAAAAACAACACTTAGTTGTGATCCAAAAGAATATATGCAGAAACCAACAACAGTTATTTGCTGTAATTTACAAAGAATATATGTAGAAACAAACAACAGTTATTTGTTGTACTCCACAAAGAATACATGTAGAAACAAGAGTTATTTGTTGTATTCCACAAAGAATATATGTAGGAACAAATAACGCTTAGTTGTGATCCTCAAAGAATATATGTAGAAACAAATAACAGTTATTTGCGCTACTCCACAAAGAATATATGTAGAGACAAACAACAGTTATTTGTTGTACTCCAGAAAGAATATACGTAGAAACAAACAACAGTTAGAGTTTGTACCCCACAAAGAATATAAGTAGAAAAAAACAGTTAGTTTCTGTACTCCACAGAGAATATATGTAGAAACAAACAACAGTTATTTGTTGTACTCCAAAAAGTATATAAGTAGAAACAAACAAAAGTTATTTGTACTCCACAAAGAATATATGTAGAACCAAACAACAGTTAGAGTTTGTACCCCAAAAAGAATATAAGTAGAAAAAAACAGTTAGTGTCTGTACTCCACAAAGAATATATGTAGAAACAAATAACAGTTAGTTGCTGTACTCCACAGATATTACATGTAGAAATAAACGGCAGTTATTTGCTGTACTCCAGCGAGATTACATGTAGAAATAAACGGTAGTTAGTTGCTGTACTCCACAGAGATTACATGTAGAAATAAACGCCAGTTAGTTGCTGTACTCCACAGTGATTACATGTAGAAATAAACGCCAGTTAGTTGCTGTCCTCCACAGAGATTACCTGTAGAAGCGAAAAACAGTTAGTTACTGTACTCCACAGAGATCACATGTAGAAACAAGCAACAGTTAGTGCTGCACTCCACGGAGATTAAATGTAGAAATAAAGGCCAGTCAGTTGCTGTACTCCACAGAGATTACATGTAGAAATAAACGGCAGTTAGTTGCTGTACTCCACAGACTACCTGTAGAAATAAACGCCAGTTAGTTGCTGTAATCCACAGAGGTTACATGTAGAAATAAACGCCAGTTAGTTGCTGTACTCCACAGAGATTACATGTAGAAATAAATGGCAGTTAGTTGCTGTACTCCGCAGAGATTACATGTAGAAATAAATGGCATTTAGTTGCTGTACTCCACAGAGATTACATGTAGAAATAAATGGCATTTAGTTGCTGTACTCCACAGAGATTACATGTAGAAATAAATGGCAGTTAGTTGCTGTACTCCACAGAGATTACATGTAGAAATAAATGGCATTTAGTTGCTGTACTCCGCAGAGATTACATGTAGAAATAAATGGCAGTTAGTTGCTGTACTCCACAGAGATTACATGTAGAAATAAATGGCATTTAGTTGCTGTACTCCACAGAGATTACATGTAGAAATAAACGCCAGTTAGTTTTACTTCACAGTGATTACATGTAGAAATAAACGCCAGTTAGTTTTACTCCACAGAGATTACATGTAGAAATAAATGGCATTTAGTTGCTGTACTCCACAGAGATTACATGTAGAAATAAATGGCATTTAGTTGCTGTACTCCACAGAGATTACATGTAGAAATAAATGGCAGTTAGTTGCTGTACTCCACAGAGATTACATGTAGAAATAAATGGCATTTAGTTGCTGTACTCCGCAGAGATTACATGTAGAAATAAATGGCAGTTAGTTGCTGTACTCCACAGAGATTACATGTAGAAATAAATGGCATTTAGTTGCTGTACTCCGCAGAGATTACATGTAGAAATAAATGGCAGTTAGTTGCTGTACTCCACAGAGATTACATGTAGAAATAAATGGCATTTAGTTGCTGTACTCCGCAGAGAATACATGTAGAAATAAATGGCAGTTAGTTGCTGTACTCCACAGAGATTACATGTAGAAATAAATGGCATTTAGTTGCTGTACTCCACAGAGATTACATGTAGAAATAAACGCCAGTTAGTTTTACTCCACAGAGATTACAGGTAGAAATAAGCGCCAGTTAGTTGCTGTACTTCACAGTGATTACATGTAGAAATAAACGCCAGTTAGTTTTACTCCACAGAGATTACATGTAGAAATAAATGGCATTTAGTTGCTGTACTCCACAGAGATTACATGTAGAAATAAATGGCATTTAGTTGCTGTACTCCACAGAGATTACATGTAGAAATAAATGGCAGTTAGTTGCTGTACTCCACAGAGATTACATGTAGAAATAAATGGCATTTAGTTGCTGTACTCCGCAGAGATTACATGTAGAAATAAATGGCAGTTAGTTGCTGTACTCCACAGAGATTACATGTAGAAATAAATGGCATTTAGTTGCTGTACTCCACAGAGATTACATGTAGAAATAAACGCCAGTTAGTTTTACTCCACAGAGATTACAGGTAGAAATAAGCGCCAGTTAGTTGCTGTACTTCACAGTGATTACATGTAGAAATAAACGCCAGTTAGTTTTACTCCACAGAGATTACAGGTAGAAATAAGCGCCAGTTAGTTGCTGTACTCCACAGTGATTACATGTAGAAATAAACGCCAGTTAGTTTTACTCCACAGAGATTACAGGTAGAAATAAGCGCCAGTTAGTTGCTGTACTCCACAGAGATGACATGTAGAAATAAGCGCCAGTTAGTTGCTGTACTTCACAGAGATTACATGTAGAAACAAACAACAGTTAGTTTTACTGCACAGAGATGACAGGTAGAAATAAGCGCCAGCTAGTTGCTGTACTCCACAGGGATTACATGTAGAAACAAACAACAGTTAGTTTTACTCCACAGAGATGACACGTAGTAATAAACGCCAGTTAGTTGCTGTACTCCCCAGAGATTACATGTAGAAATAAACTCCAGTTGTTGTACTCCACAGAGATTACATGTAGAAACAAACAACAGTTAGTTGCTGTACTCCACAGATGTTACATGTAGAAACAAACAACAGTTAGTTGCTGTACTCCCCAGAGATTACTTGTAGAAATAAACGCCAGTTAGTTGCTGTAATCCACAGATATTACATGTAGAAACAAACAACAGTTAGTTGCTGTAATCCACAGATATTACATGTAGAAATAAACGCCAGTTAGTTGCTGTACTCCACAGATATTACATGTTGAAACAAACGCCAGTTAGTTGCTGTACTGCACAGATATTACATGTAGAAACAAACGCCAGTTAGTTGCTGTACTCCACAGATATTACATGTAGAAACAAACAACAGTTAGTTGCTGTACTCCACAAAGATTATATGTAGAAACAAACAACAGTTATTTGATGTACTCCACAAAGAATATACGTAGAAACAAACAACAGTTATTTATACCCCACAAAGAATATATGTAGCAACAAACAACAGTTAGTGTTTGTACCCCACAAAGAATATATGTAGAAACAAACAAGTTATTTTTTGTACTCCGCAAAGATTATATGTAGAATCAAGCAACAGTTAGTTTCTGTACTCCACAAAGATTATATGTAGAAACAAACAACAGTTAGTTACTGTACTGCACAAAGATTATATGTAGAAACAAACAACAGTTAGTTGGTGTACTCCACAAAGAATATATGTATAAACAAAGAACAGTTAGTTGTTGACTCCACAAAGATTATTAGTATAAAAAAACAGTTAGTTGCAGTACTCCACAAAGAATATATGTAGAAACAAACAACAGTTAGTGGCTGTACCCCACAAACAATATATGTAAAACAAACAACAGTTATTTGTTGTACTCCACTAAGAATATATGTAGAAACAAACAACAGTTATTTGTTGTACTCCACAAAGATCATATGTAGAAACAAACAACAGTTAGTTGCTGTAGTCAACAAAGAATATATGTAGAAACAAACAACAGTTATTTGTACTCCACAAAGAATATATGTAGAAACAAACAATAGTTATTTGTTGTACTCAACAAAGAATATATGCAGAAACAAAAAACATTTGTTTGTATTCCACAAAGAAAATATGTAGAAACAAAAAACAGTTTTTTGTTGTACTCCAGAAAGAATATATGTAGAAACAAACAAAGGCAAATTGTACTCCAAAAAGAATATATGTAGAAACAAACAACAGTTAGTTGTTGTACTCCACAAAGAATATGTCTGGAAACAAACAACAGTTAGTTGCTGTACTCCACAGAGAATACATGTAGAATTAAACGCCAGTTAGTTACTGTATTCCACAGAGATTACATGTATAAAAAAAACAACAGTTAGTTGCTGTACTCCACAGAGATTACAGGTACAAATAAACGCCAGTTAGTTTCTGTACTCCACAGAGATTACATGTAGCAATAAACGCCAGTTAGTTGTTGTACTCCACATAGATTACGTGTAGAAATAAACGCCCGTTAGTTGGTGTACTCCACTGAGATTACATGTAGAAATAAATGCCAGTTAGTTGCTCTACTCCACAGAGATTACATGTAGAAATAAACGTTAGTTACTCTGTACTCCCAGGGATTACATGTAGAAATAAACGGCAGTTAGTTGCTGTACTCCACAGATATACAGGTAGAAATAAACGCCAGTTAGTTGCTGTACTCCATAGAGATTACATGTAGAAACGAACAACTGTTAGTTGCTGTACTCCACAGATACTACATGTAGAAACAAACAACAGCTAGTTGCTGTACTCCACAGATATTGCACGTATAATTAAAGCCCAGTTAGATGCTGTACTCCACAGAGATTTCGTGTAGAAATAAACGGAAGTTAGTTGCTGTACACCACAGAGATTACATGTAGAAATAAACGGCAGTTAGTTGCTGTACTCCACAGAGATTATATTTAGAAATAAACGCCAGTTAGTAGCTGTCCTCCTGAGATTACATGTAGAAATAAACGGCAGTTAGTTGCTGTACTCCACAGATATTACTTGTAGAAATAAACGCGAGTTAGTTGCTAAACTCCACGGAGATTACATGTAGAAATAAACGGCAGTTTGTTGCTGTACTCCACAGAGATTACATGTAGAAATAACCGCCAGTTAGTTGCTGTACTCCACAGAGATTACATGTAGAAATAACCGCCAGTTAGTTGGTGTACTCCACAGAGATTACATGTAGATATAAACGCTAGTTAGCGTATACTCCACAGAGATTACATGTAGAAATAAACGCCAGTTAGTTGCTGTACTCCACAGTGATTACATGTAGAAATAAACGCCAGTTAGTTGCTGTCCTCCACAGAGATTACCTGTAGAAGCGAAAAACAGTTAGTTACTGTACTCCACAGAGATTACGTGTAGAAGCGAACAACAGCTAGTTACTGTACTCCACAGAGATTACATGTAGAAATAAACGCCAGTTAGTGCTGTACTCCACAGAGATTACATGTAGAAACAAACAACAGTTAGTGCTGTACTCCACAGAGATTACATGCAGAAACAAACAACAGTTTGTGCTGTACTCCACAGAGATTACATGTAGAAATAAACACAGGTAGTTGCTGTACTCCACAGAGAACACATGTAGAAACGAACAACAGTTAGTTACTGTACTCCACAGAGATTACATATAGTAACAAACAACAGTTAGTTACTGTACTCCACAGAGATTACATGTAGAAATAAACAACATTTAATTGCTGTATTCCACAGAGATTACATGTAAACGCCAGTTAGTTGCTGTACTCCACAGAGATTACATGTAGAAATAAACGGCAGTAAGTTGCTGTTCTCCACAGAGATTACATGTAAAAACAAACAACAGTTAGTTACTGTACTGCACAGAGATTACATGTAGAAATAAACAACAGTTAGTTGCTGTACTCCACAGAGATTACATGTAGAAATAAACGCCAGTTTGTTGCTGTACTCCACAGAGATTACATGTAGAAACGGACAACAGTTATTTGCTGTACTCCAAAGAGATTACATGTAGAAACAAACAACAGTTAGTTGCTGTACTCCACAGAGATTACATGTAGAAATACACGCCAGTTAGTTGCTGTACTCCACAGAGATTACATGAAGAAATAAACGCCAGTTAGTTGCTGTACTCCACAGAGATTACATGTAGAAACGAAAAACAGTTAGTTGCTGTACTCCACAGAGATTACATGTAGAAACAAACAACAGATTGTTACTGTACTTCAGCGAGATTATATGTAGAAACAAATAACAGTTAGTTGCTGTACTCCAAAAAGAATATATGTAGAAACAACAACAGTAATTTGTTGTACTCCACAAAGAATACATGTAGAAACAAACAACAGTCATTTGTTGTACTCCACAGAGATTACATGTAGAAATAAACCCAGTTATTTGCTGTACTCCACAGAGATTACATGTAGAAATAAACGGCTTTTAGTTGGTGTACTCCACAGAGATTACATGTAAAAACAAACAACACTTAGTTACTGTACTCCACAGAGATTACATGTAGAAACAAACAACAGTTAGTTGCTGTACTCCACAGAGATTACATGCAGAAATAAACGCCAGTTAGTTGCTGTACTTCAGAGAGATTATAGTAGAAATAAACGCCAGTTAGTTGCTGTACCACACAGAAATTACATGTAGAAATAACGCCAGTTAGTTGCTGTACTCGACAGAGATTACATGTAGAAATAAAAGCCAGTTTGTTGCTGCACTCCACAGAGCTGACATGTAGAAACCAACAACAGTTAGTTGCTGTACTCCACAGAGCTGACATGTAGAAACAAACAACAGTTATTCGCTGTACTCTACAGAGCTGACATGTAGAAACAAACAGCAGTTAGTTGCTGTACTCCACAGAGATTACACGTAGAAATAAACGACAGTTAGTTGCTGTACTCCACAGAGATTACATGTATAAATAAAGCCCAGTTAGTTGCTGTACTCCACAGAGATTACATGTAGAAACAAACAACAGTTAGTAGCTGTACTCCTCAGAGATTACATGTAGAAATAAACGCCAGTTAGTAGCTGTACTCCACAGGGATTACATGTAGAAATAAACGCCAGTTTGTTGCTGTACTCCACAGAGATTATATTTAGAAATAAACGCCAGTTAGTAGCTGTCCTCCAGAGATTACATGTAGAAATAAACGGCAGTTAGTTGCTGTACTCCACAGATATTACTTGTAGAAATAAACGCGAGTTAGTTGCTAAACTCCACGGAGATTACATGTAGAAATAAACGGCAGTTTGTTGCTGTACTCCACAGAGATTACATGTAGAAATAACCGCCAGTTATTTGGTGTACTCCACAGAGATTACATGTAGATATAAACGCCAGTTAGTTGCTATACCTCACAGAGATTACATGTAGAAATAAACGCCAGTTAGTTGCTGTACTCCACAGTGATTACATGTAGAAATAAACGCCAGTTAGTTGCTGTACTCCACTGAGATTACATGTAGAAATAAACGCCAGTTAGTTGCTGTACTCCACAGTGATTACATGTAGAAATAAACGCCAGTTAGTTGCTGCCCTCCACAGAGATTACCTGTAGAAGCGAAAAACAGTTAGTTACTGTACTCCACAGAGATTAGATGTAGAAACAAACAACAGTTAGTGCTGTACTCCACGGAGATTAAATGTAGAAATAAAGGCCAGTCAGTTGCTGTACTCCACAGAGATTACATGCAGAAATAAACGGCAGTTAGTTGCTGTACTCCACAGACTACATGTAGAAATAAACGCCAGTTAGTTGCTGTAATCCACAGAGATTACATGTAGAAATAAATGGCATTTAGTTGCTGTACTCCACAGAGATTAGATGTAGAAATAAATGGCATTTAGTTGCTGTACTCCACAGAGATTACATGTAGAAATAAACGCCAGTTAGTTGCTGTACTCCACAGAGATTACATGTAGAAATAAATGGCATTTAGTTGCTGTACTCCACAGAGATTACATTTAGAAATAAACGCCAGTTAGTTGCTGTACTCCACAGAGGTTACATGTAGAAATAAACGCCAGTTAGTTGCTGTACTCCACAGAGATTACATGTAGAAATAAATGGCATTTAGTTGCTGTACTCCACAGAGATTACATGTAGAAATAAATGGCATTTAGTTGCTGTACTCCACAGAGATTACATGTAGAAATAAACGCCAGTTAGTTGCTGTACTCCACAGAGATTACATGTAGAAATAAATGGCAGTTAGTTGCTGTACTCCGCAGAGATTACATGTAGAAATAAATGGCATTTAGTTGCTGTACTCCACAGTGATTACATGTAGAAATAAACGCCAGTTAGTTTTACTCCACAGAGATGACGGGTAGAAATAAGCGCCAGTTAGTTGCTGTACTCCACAGAGATGACATGTAGAAATAAGCGCCAGTTAGTTGCTGTACTTCACAGAGATTACATGTAGAAACAAACAACAGTTAGTTTTACTGCACAGAGATGACATGTAGAAATAAGCGCCAGCTAGTTGCTTTACTCCACAGAGATTACATGTAGAAACAAACAACAGTTAGTTTTACTCCACAGAGATGACACGTAGTAATAAACGCCAGTTAGTTGCTGTAGTCCCCAGAGATTACATGTAGAAATAAACGCCAGTTAGTTGTTGTACTCCACAGAGATTACATGTAAAAACAAACAACAGTTAGTTGCTGTACTCTACAGATGTTACATGTAGAAACAAACAACAGTTAGTTGCTGTACTCCCCAGAGATTACATGTAGAAACAAACAACAGTTAGTTGCTGTAATCCACAGATATTACATGTAGAAATAAACGCCAGTTAGTTCTGTACTCCACAGATATTACATGTTGAAACAAACGCCAGTTAGTAGCTGTACTGCACAGAGATTACATGTAGAAACAAACAACAGTTAGTTGCTGTACTCTACAGATGTTACATGTAGAAACAAACAACAGTTAGTTGCTGTACTCCCCAGAGATTACATGTAGAAACAAACAACAGTTAGTTGCTGTAATCCACAGATATTACATGTAGAAATAAACGCCAGTTAGTTCTGTACTCCACAGATATTACATGTTGAAACAAACGCCAGTTAGTTGCTGTAATCCACAGATATTACATGTAGAAACAAACGCCAGTTAGTTGCTGTACTGCACAGATATTACATGTTGAAACAAACGCCAGTTAGTTGCTGTAATCCACAGATATTACATGTAGAAACAAACGCCAGTTAGTTGCTGTAATCCACAGATATTACATGTTGAAACAAACGCCAGTTAGTTGCTGTACTCCACAGATATTACATGTAGAAACAAACAACAGTTAGTTGCTGGACTCCACAGATATTACATGTTGAAACAAACGCCAGTTAGTTGCTGTACTCCACAGATATTACATGTTGAAACAAACGCCAGTTAGTTGCTGCACTGCACAGATATTACATGTAGAAACAAACGCCAGTTAGTTGCTGTAATCCACAGATATTACTTGTAGAAATAAACGCCAGTTAGTTGCTGTAATCCACAGATATTACATGTTGAAACAAACGCCAGTTAATTGCTGTACTCCACAGATATATCATGTAGAAATAAACGCCAGTTAGTTGCTGTAATCCACAGATATTACTTGTAGAAATAAACGCCAGTTAGTTGCTGTAATCCACAGATATTACATGTTGAAACAAACGCCAGTTAGTTGCTGTAATCCACAGATATTACTTGTAGAAATAAACGCCAGTTAGTTGCTGTAATCCACAGATATTACATGTTGAAACAAACGCCAGTTAGTTGCTGTAATTCACAGATATTACTTGTAGAAATAAACGCCAGTTAGTTGCTGTAATCCACAGATATTACATGTTGAAACAAACGCCAGTTAGTTGCTGTAATCCACAGATATTACTTGTAGAAATAAACGCCAGTTAGTTGCTGTAATCCACAGATATTACATGTTGAAACAAACGCCAGTTAGTTGCTGTACTCCACAGATATTACATGTAGAAACAAACAACAGTTAGTTGCTGTAATCCACAGATATTACTTGTAGAAATAAACGCCAGTTAGTTGCTGTAATCCACAGATATTACATGTAGAAACAAACGCCAGTTAGTTGCTGTAATCCACAGATATTACATGTTGAAACAAACGCCAGTTAGTTGCTGTAATCCACAGATATTACATGTAGAAACAAACAACAGTTAGTTGCTGTAATCCACAGATATTACTTGTAGAAATAAACGCCAGTTAGTTGCTGTAATCCACAGATATTACATGTAGAAACAAACAACAGTTAGTTGCTGTAATCCACAGATATTACATGTTGAAACAAACGCCAGTTAGTTGCTGTAATCCACAGATATTACATGTAGAAACAAACAACAGTTAGTTGCTGTAATCCACAGATATTACTTGTAGAAATAAACGCCAGTTAGTTGCTGTAATCCACAGATATTACATGTTGAAACAAACGCCAGTTAATTGCTGTACTCCACAGATATTACATGTTGAAACAAACGCCAGTTAGTTGCTGTACTCCACAGATATTACATGTAGAAACAAACAACAGCTAGTTGCTGTAATCCACAGATATTACTTGTAGAAATAAACGCCAGTTAGTTGCTGTAATCCACAGATATTACATGTAGAAACAAACAACAGTTAGTTGCTGTAATCCACAGATATTACATGTTGAAACAAACGCCAGTTAGTTGCTGTAATCCACAGATATTACATGTAGAAACAAACAACAGTTAGTTGCTGTAATCCACAGATATTACTTGTAGAAATAAACGCCAGTTAGTTGCTGTAATCCACAGATATTACATGTTGAAACAAACGCCAGTTAATTGCTGTACTCCACAGATATTACATGTTGAAACAAACGCCAGTTAGTTGCTGTACTCCACAGATATTACATGTTGAAACAAACGCCAGTTAGTTGCTGTAATCCACAGATATTACATGTAGAAACAAACAACAGTTAGTTGCTGTAATCCACAGATATTACTTGTAGAAATAAACGCCAGTTAGTTGCTGTAATCCACAGATATTACATGTTGAAACAAACGCCAGGTAATTGCTGTAATCCACAGATATTACATGTAGAAACAAACAACAGTTAGTTGCTGTAATCCACAGATATTACATGTTGAAACAAACGCCAGTTAGTTGCTGTAATCCACAGATATTACATGTAGAAACAAACAACAGTTAGTTGCTGTAATCCACAGATATTACTTGTAGAAATAAACGGCAGTTAGTTGCTGTAATCCACAGATATTACATGTTGAAACAAACGCCAGTTAATTGCTGTACTCCACAGATATTACATGTTGAAACAAACGCCAGTTAGTTGCTGTACTCCACAGATATTACATGTAGAAACAAACAACAGTTAGTTGCTGTAATCCACAGATATTACTTGTAGAAATAAACGCCAGTTAGTTGCTGTACTGCACAGATATTACATGTAGAAACAAACGCCAGTTAGTTGCTGTACTCCACAGATATTACATGTAGAAACAAACGCCAGTTAGTTGCTGTACTCCACAGATATTACATGTAGAAACAAACAACAGTTAGTTGCTGTACTCCACAGATATTACATGTTGAAACAAACGCCAGTTAGTTGCTGTACTCCACAGATATTACATGTAGAAACAAACAACAGTTAGTTGCTGTAATCCACAGATATTACTTGTAGAAATAAACGCCAGTTAGTTGCTGTACTGCACAGATATTACATGTAGAAACAAACGCCAGTTAGTTGCTGTACTCCACAGATATTACATGCAGAAACAAACAACAGTTAGTTGCTGGACTCCACAGAGATTACATGTAGAAACAAACGCCAGTTAGTTGCTGTACTGCACAGATATTACATGTAGAAACAAACAACAGTTAGTTGCTGGACTCCACAGATATTACATGTAGAAACAAACGCCAGTTAGTTGCTGTACTCCACAGATATTACATGTAGAAACAAACAACAGTTAGTTGCTGGACTCCACAGATATTACATGTAGAAACAAACAACAGTTAGTTGCTGTAATCCACAGATATTACATGTAGAAACAAACGCCAGTTAGTTGCTGTACTCCACAGATATTACATGTAGAAACAAACGCCAGTTAGTTGCTGTACTCCACAGATATTACATGTAGAAACAAACGCCAGTTAGTTGCTGTAATCCACAGATATTACATGTAGAAACAAACGCCAGTTAGTTGCTGTAATCCACAGATATTACATGTAGAAACAAACGCCAGTTAGTTGCTGTACTCCACAGATATTACATGTAGAAACAAACAACAGTTAGTTGCTGGACTCCACAGATACTACATGTAGAAACAAACAACAGTTAGTTGCTGGACTCCACAGATATTACTTGTAGAAATAAACGCGAGTTAGTTGCTAAACTCCACGGAGATTACATGTAGAAATAAACGGCAGTTTGTTGCTGTACTCCACAGAGATTACATGTAGAAATAACCGCCAGTTATTTGGTGTACTCCACAGAGATTACATGTAGATATAAACGCCAGTTAGTTGCTATACCTCACAGAGATTACATGTAGAAATAAACGCCAGTTAGTTGCTGTACTCCACAGTGATTACATGTAGAAATAAACGCCAGTTAGTTGCTGTACTCCACTGAGATTACATGTAGAAATAAACGCCAGTTAGTTGCTGTACTCCACAGTGATTACATGTAGAAATAAACGCCAGTTAGTTGCTGCCCTCCACAGAGATTACCTGTAGAAGCGAAAAACAGTTAGTTACTGTACTCCACAGAGATTAGATGTAGAAACAAACAACAGTTAGTGCTGTACTCCACGGAGATTAAATGTAGAAATAAAGGCCAGTCAGTTGCTGTACTCCACAGAGATTACATGCAGAAATAAACGGCAGTTAGTTGCTGTACTCCACAGACTACATGTAGAAATAAACGCCAGTTAGTTGCTGTAATCCACAGAGATTACATGTAGAAATAAATGGCATTTAGTTGCTGTACTCCACAGAGATTAGATGTAGAAATAAATGGCATTTAGTTGCTGTACTCCACAGAGATTACATGTAGAAATAAACGCCAGTTAGTTGCTGTACTCCACAGAGATTACATGTAGAAATAAATGGCATTTAGTTGCTGTACTCCACAGAGATTACATTTAGAAATAAACGCCAGTTAGTTGCTGTACTCCACAGAGGTTACATGTAGAAATAAACGCCAGTTAGTTGCTGTACTCCACAGAGATTACATGTAGAAATAAATGGCATTTAGTTGCTGTACTCCACAGAGATTACATGTAGAAATAAATGGCATTTAGTTGCTGTACTCCACAGAGATTACATGTAGAAATAAACGCCAGTTAGTTGCTGTACTCCACAGAGATTACATGTAGAAATAAATGGCAGTTAGTTGCTGTACTCCGCAGAGATTACATGTAGAAATAAATGGCATTTAGTTGCTGTACTCCACAGTGATTACATGTAGAAATAAACGCCAGTTAGTTTTACTCCACAGAGATGACGGGTAGAAATAAGCGCCAGTTAGTTGCTGTACTCCACAGAGATGACATGTAGAAATAAGCGCCAGTTAGTTGCTGTACTTCACAGAGATTACATGTAGAAACAAACAACAGTTAGTTTTACTGCACAGAGATGACATGTAGAAATAAGCGCCAGCTAGTTGCTTTACTCCACAGAGATTACATGTAGAAACAAACAACAGTTAGTTTTACTCCACAGAGATGACACGTAGTAATAAACGCCAGTTAGTTGCTGTAGTCCCCAGAGATTACATGTAGAAATAAACGCCAGTTAGTTGTTGTACTCCACAGAGATTACATGTAAAAACAAACAACAGTTAGTTGCTGTACTCTACAGATGTTACATGTAGAAACAAACAACAGTTAGTTGCTGTACTCCCCAGAGATTACATGTAGAAACAAACAACAGTTAGTTGCTGTAATCCACAGATATTACATGTAGAAATAAACGCCAGTTAGTTCTGTACTCCACAGATATTACATGTTGAAACAAACGCCAGTTAGTAGCTGTACTGCACAGAGATTACATGTAGAAACAAACAACAGTTAGTTGCTGTACTCTACAGATGTTACATGTAGAAACAAACAACAGTTAGTTGCTGTACTCCCCAGAGATTACATGTAGAAACAAACAACAGTTAGTTGCTGTAATCCACAGATATTACATGTAGAAATAAACGCCAGTTAGTTCTGTACTCCACAGATATTACATGTTGAAACAAACGCCAGTTAGTTGCTGTAATCCACAGATATTACATGTAGAAACAAACGCCAGTTAGTTGCTGTACTGCACAGATATTACATGTTGAAACAAACGCCAGTTAGTTGCTGTAATCCACAGATATTACATGTAGAAACAAACGCCAGTTAGTTGCTGTAATCCACAGATATTACATGTTGAAACAAACGCCAGTTAGTTGCTGTACTCCACAGATATTACATGTAGAAACAAACAACAGTTAGTTGCTGGACTCCACAGATATTACATGTTGAAACAAACGCCAGTTAGTTGCTGTACTCCACAGATATTACATGTTGAAACAAACGCCAGTTAGTTGCTGCACTGCACAGATATTACATGTAGAAACAAACGCCAGTTAGTTGCTGTAATCCACAGATATTACTTGTAGAAATAAACGCCAGTTAGTTGCTGTAATCCACAGATATTACATGTTGAAACAAACGCCAGTTAATTGCTGTACTCCACAGATATATCATGTAGAAATAAACGCCAGTTAGTTGCTGTAATCCACAGATATTACTTGTAGAAATAAACGCCAGTTAGTTGCTGTAATCCACAGATATTACATGTTGAAACAAACGCCAGTTAGTTGCTGTAATCCACAGATATTACTTGTAGAAATAAACGCCAGTTAGTTGCTGTAATCCACAGATATTACATGTTGAAACAAACGCCAGTTAGTTGCTGTAATTCACAGATATTACTTGTAGAAATAAACGCCAGTTAGTTGCTGTAATCCACAGATATTACATGTTGAAACAAACGCCAGTTAGTTGCTGTAATCCACAGATATTACTTGTAGAAATAAACGCCAGTTAGTTGCTGTAATCCACAGATATTACATGTTGAAACAAACGCCAGTTAGTTGCTGTACTCCACAGATATTACATGTAGAAACAAACAACAGTTAGTTGCTGTAATCCACAGATATTACTTGTAGAAATAAACGCCAGTTAGTTGCTGTAATCCACAGATATTACATGTAGAAACAAACGCCAGTTAGTTGCTGTAATCCACAGATATTACATGTTGAAACAAACGCCAGTTAGTTGCTGTAATCCACAGATATTACATGTAGAAACAAACAACAGTTAGTTGCTGTAATCCACAGATATTACTTGTAGAAATAAACGCCAGTTAGTTGCTGTAATCCACAGATATTACATGTAGAAACAAACAACAGTTAGTTGCTGTAATCCACAGATATTACATGTTGAAACAAACGCCAGTTAGTTGCTGTAATCCACAGATATTACATGTAGAAACAAACAACAGTTAGTTGCTGTAATCCACAGATATTACTTGTAGAAATAAACGCCAGTTAGTTGCTGTAATCCACAGATATTACATGTTGAAACAAACGCCAGTTAATTGCTGTACTCCACAGATATTACATGTTGAAACAAACGCCAGTTAGTTGCTGTACTCCACAGATATTACATGTAGAAACAAACAACAGCTAGTTGCTGTAATCCACAGATATTACTTGTAGAAATAAACGCCAGTTAGTTGCTGTAATCCACAGATATTACATGTAGAAACAAACAACAGTTAGTTGCTGTAATCCACAGATATTACATGTTGAAACAAACGCCAGTTAGTTGCTGTAATCCACAGATATTACATGTAGAAACAAACAACAGTTAGTTGCTGTAATCCACAGATATTACTTGTAGAAATAAACGCCAGTTAGTTGCTGTAATCCACAGATATTACATGTTGAAACAAACGCCAGTTAATTGCTGTACTCCACAGATATTACATGTTGAAACAAACGCCAGTTAGTTGCTGTACTCCACAGATATTACATGTTGAAACAAACGCCAGTTAGTTGCTGTAATCCACAGATATTACATGTAGAAACAAACAACAGTTAGTTGCTGTAATCCACAGATATTACTTGTAGAAATAAACGCCAGTTAGTTGCTGTAATCCACAGATATTACATGTTGAAACAAACGCCAGGTAATTGCTGTAATCCACAGATATTACATGTAGAAACAAACAACAGTTAGTTGCTGTAATCCACAGATATTACATGTTGAAACAAACGCCAGTTAGTTGCTGTAATCCACAGATATTACATGTAGAAACAAACAACAGTTAGTTGCTGTAATCCACAGATATTACTTGTAGAAATAAACGGCAGTTAGTTGCTGTAATCCACAGATATTACATGTTGAAACAAACGCCAGTTAATTGCTGTACTCCACAGATATTACATGTTGAAACAAACGCCAGTTAGTTGCTGTACTCCACAGATATTACATGTAGAAACAAACAACAGTTAGTTGCTGTAATCCACAGATATTACTTGTAGAAATAAACGCCAGTTAGTTGCTGTACTGCACAGATATTACATGTAGAAACAAACGCCAGTTAGTTGCTGTACTCCACAGATATTACATGTAGAAACAAACGCCAGTTAGTTGCTGTACTCCACAGATATTACATGTAGAAACAAACAACAGTTAGTTGCTGTACTCCACAGATATTACATGTTGAAACAAACGCCAGTTAGTTGCTGTACTCCACAGATATTACATGTAGAAACAAACAACAGTTAGTTGCTGTAATCCACAGATATTACTTGTAGAAATAAACGCCAGTTAGTTGCTGTACTGCACAGATATTACATGTAGAAACAAACGCCAGTTAGTTGCTGTACTCCACAGATATTACATGCAGAAACAAACAACAGTTAGTTGCTGGACTCCACAGAGATTACATGTAGAAACAAACGCCAGTTAGTTGCTGTACTGCACAGATATTACATGTAGAAACAAACAACAGTTAGTTGCTGGACTCCACAGATATTACATGTAGAAACAAACGCCAGTTAGTTGCTGTACTCCACAGATATTACATGTAGAAACAAACAACAGTTAGTTGCTGGACTCCACAGATATTACATGTAGAAACAAACAACAGTTAGTTGCTGTAATCCACAGATATTACATGTAGAAACAAACAACAGTTAGTTGCTGTACTCCACAGATATTACATGTAGAAACAAACAACAGTTAGTTGCTGGACTCCACAGATACTACATGTAGAAACAAACAACAGTTAGTTGCTGGACTCCACAGATACTACATGTAGAAACAAAAGCTGGTGGCATGTTATTCCCAGCGTTACACATAATAGCCAAGATGTAACAGTAAAACAGCAAACAGTACACAGAGCTTAAAAAGCAACAACTAGTTGTTTTTATAATGGTATAAATCATGTTATATTTTCTTTATCAAATATTGGAGATATAAAATGCGAAAACCTGTTAATAGCGTTTATTCTAATTCTATAGATGTATGCAATGTATTGCTAATAACGTTCATCTAAGAAAGTTTTGCTTTATTTCCATTGTCCTTTAGTCGGGCTTTCTAAATAATTGTATAATACTTGGAGAGTGCCAACATTAGAAATCAGTGAACCAGTATTTTGTAATTAACATTTGAGAATGTTATTGTTTTTAATGGTTGCACACCATGTGTTTTCCAAAGAGGTTAACTTGGTGGCCTCGGAGTGCGGAATCTTCATATTGACGCCTATTTCGTTGTACAGTAGAACCTCCCTAAAATGGAATATCATTATTCCAAGATTTACTTTTCGCACGTTTCAGTCTTACAAAGAACAAATGTATTTACATATAGATAATCTGTCCTCACGTACAGGTTCTTTAAAATTCGGTGTCAGGTTCAAAACTAATGGCTGCGATTTTAAAAATTTATGTCATAGTAGAGGCCGCGGCAAGTTAACGAGCGGGGCAAAATGACGACTGACTTAGTTCAACTTTATATTATTAGGTAGCACCACCTTACGAATACTACCAACGCTCCACACTGTTGGACACTAAAAACTAGTACGCGAAGTCGCTGCCGCCATTTCATTGTTTGTTAGATGACGTTCATAAATTTTGTTTGAGGTGTTGTAATTTTCAACACCTTCACCATAAGATCTCGTGGTCTAACAGGTAAGATATCTGGTTGTTCTTTGCTATACCTTAGATAATATGCTTTTCACAACCGCTATTTATTTAAATTTAATTCTTTTTAATCCTACCACAAAAATTAAAGACGTCATCGTCAACTTGCCCCAAGTGCTTTTCACTGTTTTCTTTTTGTGTTTATATGCATTTTATTTCGTTTTGTGATTTCCTTGAGCTACATGATCCCCAAGCTGTTCCATAACGCGGTATATAGACACACACATAATATTTTAATTGTCTCTTTTGGGCTATTTTAGTAATTTCTAGCGATTTTGAAGTTTCAGATATGGTTAGGAATTTAAAAAAAAAAAAGGTCTTCTAGAGGGAGCTGGGATAGAAATGATATGGCTTCTGCTTTGTTAGAGGTCAAAGAGGGCAGAATGAGTTGCTTGGGTGCAGCAAATGCTTATCATATTCCTAAAGCAACACTTCGTCGCCGCTTGAAGAAAAATGATGATGTAAGAATTTGAGGTTTTTGCATATTTTTGTGTCTATGTGTAGGGGCGTGTCGTGTCTTAATTATGTAGGCCCTATAGGCCATCGTAATTAAAACTCTTAATTAAAAATTCATTATTATTACTTTATTTTATTCTTTGTTAGGAAATACCTATTCACGTTGGAAGATTTCGAGAAGTTCTCAATGAGGAGCAACTAGAAGATTTGAGGAACTATTTCACAGCAATGGATAAAATGTTTATTGGAATGACGAAGCAACAATGCAGGGAGCTTGTGTTTGACTTTGCAGAACAATGTAAGATTTCTCATCTGTTCAACACAGAGACTAGGATGACAGGTGAGGATTGGCTGGCTAACTTCATGAAAAAATTTAAATTCAGTGTACGTAAACCAGAGGCAAAATCTATTGCTAGAGCAATGGGCTTTAACAAGCCAAGTGTTGATAAGTTTTTCTCAATTTTGAAAGAAGTTCGGGAAAAAAATAAATTTCCTGAGTAGTAATATAGCACGGGTTCTACAACACCTATGTATGTGAGTTTGAAGCCGTGTTATTAAAAGCGGTGTTAGAAACCGCGTATGCGAGTAACGTGTGGGACTACGTGACGTTGGGAGTCTGAGGAGAAGTGTGAAACCCGTCCCTCTCTCTCCAGTACTCCCCGCTACATGTTCCCCCCCCCGTGAAGTTGTTGATACACTTTATTGTTATGTTGTTAATGAATAATAAAAATAATTAAAAGCCAAAACAATGTGAAATTCCCATCGGTGCGTGTTCGCGCGCGCACTCACGTACCCCCCCGCCTGCGATTTTTCTTTTTAGTTTTGCTAAAACGAAATGTATGCCTCTGAAAAAATTGCAAGAAGAAGAACCCCGTTCAGAGGCAATGAAGTATATGATACAAAAAGACATGTGGTCTAATAATATTCGAGTTATGTGTACGGTTATCTCGTTTGCTAAAAAACCTAATGTATGGCCTGAAATGCATCAAGAACCCCGTTCAGAGGCAATGAAGTATATGATACAAAAAGACATGTGGTCTAATAATATTCGAGTTATGTGTACGGTTATCTCGTTTGCTAAAAAACCTAATGTATGGCCTGAAATGCATCAAGAACCCCGTTCAGAGGCAATGAAGTATATGATACAAAAAGACATGTGGTCTAATAATATTCGAGTTATGTGTACGGTTATCTCGTTTGCTAAAAAACCTAATGTATGGCCTGAAATGCATCAAGAACCCCGTTCAGAAGCAATGAAGTATATGATACAAAAAGACATGTGGTCTAATAATATTCGAGTTATGTGTACGGTTATCTCGTTTGCTAAAAAAAACCTAATGTATGGCCTGAAATGCATCAAGAACCCCGTTCAGAAGCAATGAAGTATATGATACAAAAAGACATGTGGTCTAATAATATTCCAGTTATGTGTACGGTTATCTCGTTTGCTAAAAAACCTAATGTATGGCCTGAAATGCATCAAGAACCCCGTTCAGAGGCAATGAAGTATATGATACAAAAAGACATGTGGTCTAATAATATTCGAGTTATGTGCACGGTTATCTCGTTTGCTAAAAAACCTAATGTATGGCTCTGAAATGCATCAAGAACCCCGTTCAGAGGCAATGAACTATGACACAAAAAAGACATGTGGTCTAAATATTCGAGTTATGTGTACGGTTATCTCGTTGCTAAAAAACCTAATGTATGGCTGAAATGCATCAAGAACCCCGTTCAGAGGCAATGAACTATGACACAAAAAAGACATGTGGTCTAAATATTCGAGTTATGTGTACGGTTATCTCGTTGCTAAAAAAAACCTAATGTATGGCTGAAATGCATCAAGAACCCCGTTCAGAAGCAATGAACTATATGATACAAAAAGACATGTGGTCTAATAATATTCGAGTTATGTGCACGGTTATCTCGTTGCTAAAAAACCTAATGTATGGCTCTGAAATGCATCAAGAACCCCGTTCAGAGGCACTGAACTATGACACAAAAAAGACATGTGGTCTAAATATTCGAGTTATGTGTACGGTTATCTCGTTGCTAAAAAAAACCTAATGTATGGCTGAAATGCATCAAGAACCCCGTTCAGAGGCAATGAAGTATATGATACAAAAAGACATGTGGTCTAATAATATTCGAGTTATGTGTACGGTTATCTCGTTTGCTAAAAAAAACCTAATGTATGGCTCTGAAATGCATCAAGAACCCCGTTCAGAGGCAATGAACTATATGATATAAAAAAAGACATGTGGTCTAATAATATTCGAGTTATGTGTACGGTTATCTCGTTTGCTAAAAAAAACCTAATGTATGGCTCTGAAATGCATCAAGAACCCCGTTCAGAGGCAATGAACTATATGATATAAAAAAAGACATGTGGTCTAATAATATTCGAGTTATGTGTACGGTTATCTCGTTTGCTAAAAAACCTAATGTATGGCTCTGAAATGCATCAAGAACCCCGTTCAGAGGCAATGAAGTATATGATACAAAAAGACATGTGGTCTAATAATATTCGAGTTATGTGTACGGTTATCTCGTTTGCTAAAAAAAACCTAATGTATGGCTGAAATGCATCAAGAACCCCGTTCAGAGGCAATGAACTATGACACAAAAAGACATGTGGTCTATTAATATTCGAGTTATGTGTACGGTTATCTCGTTTGCTAAAAAAAACCTAATGTATGGCTGAAATGCATCAAGAACCCCGTTCAGAGGCAATGAAGTATATGATACAAAAAGACATGTGGTCTAATAATATTCGAGTTATGTGTACGGTTATCTCGTTTGCTAAAAAAAACCTAATGTATGGCTGAAATGCATCAAGAACCCCGTTCAGAGGCAATGAACTATATGATATAAAAAAAGACATGTGGTCTAATAATATTCGAGTTATGTGTACGGTTATCTCGTTTGCTAAAAAAAACCTAATGTATGGCCTGAAATGCATCAAGAACCCCGTTCAGAGGCAATGAAGTATATGATACAAAAAGACATGTGGTCTAATAATATTCGAGTTATGTGTACGGTTATCTCGTTTGCTAAAAAACCTAATGTATGGCCTGAAATGCATCAAGAACCCCGTTCAGAGGCAATGAAGTATATGATACAAAAAGACATGTGGTCTAATAATATTCGAGTTATGTGTACGGTTATCTCGTTGCTAAAAAACCTAATGTATGGCCTGAAATGCATCAAGAACCCCGTTCAGAGGCAATGAAGTATATGATACAAAAAGACATGTGGTCTAATAATATTCGAGTTATGTGTACGGTTATCTCGTTTGCTAAAAAACCTAATGTATGGCCTGAAATGCATCAAGAACCCCGTTCAGAGGCAATGAAGTATATGATACAAAAAGACATGTGGTCTAATAATATTCGAGTTATGTGTACGGTTATCTCGTTGCTAAAAAACCTAATGTATGGCCTGAAATGCATCAAGAACCCCGTTCAGAGGCAATGAAGTATATGATACAAAAAGACATGTGGTCTAATAATATTCGAGTTATGTGTACGGTTATCTCGTTTGCTAAAAAACCTAATGTATGGCTCTGAAATGCATCAAGAACCCCGTTCAGAGGCAATGAACTATATGATACAAAAAAGACATGTGGTCTAATAATATTCGAGTTATGTGTACGGTTATCTCGTTTGCTAAAAAAAACCTAATGTATGGCTCTGAAATGCATCAAGATCCCCGTTCAGAGGCAATGAACTATATGATATAAAAAAAAGACATGTGGTCTAATAATATTCGAGTTATGTGTACGGTTATCTCGTTTGCTAAAAAACCTAATGTATGGCTCTGAAATGCATCAAGAACCCCGTTCAGAGGCAATGAGATATGGTGTAATAATATTATGCTAAAACTAAATGTATGACTCTGAAATGTAGCAAGAAGAAAAAAAACCCGTTCAGAGGCAATGATCTATGGTCTAATAATAATCAAGTTATCTGTACGATTATCTCGTCATATCAAAAGTTTTGTTTTGCTAAAAGTAATGTATGACTCTGAAATGCATCAAAGAAAAAGAGATCCCGTTCACACTGGATCAGTAAGAAGGCAATGAACTATAAATAAGAAAAAACACGTAAACGATTTCTAAGGGTGCTAATAATATTCGAGTCAGGTGTACCGTTACGTCGTCATAACAAAAGTACGTTTTCGAGTCCCCGCAGCTAAAAACTTGGAATCTTTCATCAAGAAGGCAATGAGATATAAAATAAGAAAACCATGTGAGTGACTCCTACGATCTAATAATATTAAAGAAGAAGAGATCCGTTCACGCTGGATCAGTAACAGAAGGGGCAAGAAGGCAATGAACTATAAATTACTAAAATTAAATGCTTTAAAAAATCGAGAGAAAAAACCATGTGAATGATTCCTACGAGTCTAATAATATTAAAGAAGAAAAGATCCCCTTTACGCTGGATCAGTAACAGAATGGGCAAGAAGGCAATGAACTATAAATTACTAAAATTAAATGCTTTAAAAAATCGAAAAAAACCATGTGAATGATTCCTCGGCATATCGAGCTCACAGCTAAAACTAATGTCTCTGAAGCATGCATAATGCAATGTTCATGACGGTTAAAGGCAGCATCTTCTCGTCTCTGTAACCCCAAGGCAGAGAGAAACCAGAACTTCCTTCGGTACGTCAGAATTTATAAATTGAACCTAATGATAGGTTAAGTAAAACTCTGAAAGTAGCGTAAGAAATTGCCTGTAGCAAAAAAGGAAGAAGCATCGCGGATCCTACCAATGCTATAATTATCGTAAGTACAGGGGCCAGCTCGAATCGGTGGACAAGGTAATTTTTTCATGTACGAAGCTCAGCCAATGGTCAAATACCTGCGTGCGCATACGTGATGGAGAAGGGGGAAAAGCCGGAAAAAACTAGATTGTATCATGAAAGTATAAAAACATTGGATATAGTTCTTAAGAAATTAGTACTTATTCCGCTGGACATGTGGCTGTAGCATAGAACAAGTGTTTGTGGGGGGAGGGGGATTAACAACGTCGGGGACTTACCATTTGCAACAGAAGCGCGCCGCTCGATACAACCCAGGAAAGAACATGGATGGTAAGTGAAAAAAATTATTATTTGTTACATTTTCGATCTGTGTGTCTTTTTTAATTCGTGTTTTGTACATATACTTCAGTGACCTAAACAATCGATTCAATGAGTCTTTTATTTCCGTGTTTTTTCGTGACCTAAATAATCAAATCCTGTTGAAACACGTTTGTATGTTTCAGATGAAATCATAAGCTAGCTCAATGAAACTGGAGAAGGCGCTCCAATAGTACCAACAAACAAAGAAACTTGCAGATAAACGTACGGTTCAAAATAAACAAGGTGAAGACGCTTTGCACAAGATATGGGGAACGCATCGTAGTAATATTACATCAGTATCAGATGTTTCTTCCCGAGCGATTTAAGAGTATGACTACAGAACAGAAAACCGCTATAAACGAAGGCGGCTATCAGCTTGTGTATATGGGACAAGAGACGCTAGCTAGCGGGTATCGACGTCACAAGATAACTTTTTTACAAAAAAAGGTAGATAAAAACAGTTTTTTGCATGTGTTAGCTCAGTTCAGAAAAAAATAATGCATCTCGGAAAAGAGAAAAGAAATCTTAATGTCATTTTTTGCATGGAATAGTTCTAACTTTTTGACCTTTTAAGATTAATTTGTAACAATTTGACATAAATATACTGCACGGATAAAATCTTGTCTTTTGTATGTGTAAAAAATGAATATCTCGAAATTTCAGATTAGAACAATGTTTTATTTTGTAAAAAATGTTACATTTTATAGCCAGTCGATAAAATGAACATATATATATATGTTATTTATGACTTACTATTTTTTCACTTCTCAGATCGTTACAATAATGAATTGTATAATTTTCAGACGAGTTCAAACATGCAGGAGAATTCTCAAGTGGAGGAAACGCATCTGAAGAAGGTGAGTGTAGCTAGCAGAAAAAAACGTGTTATTATCGTTTACATGCGGTTCTATCTAAAAACGACTTTCTAAATTGTTAAAATGGAATATTCCTTCTGTAATATATAAAGCTTAAAATCACGTTGAAAAATGTAGTTTATTCACAGCACTTTTTTGTATCATTTTTACAGACACTGCAGTAAAACAAGAAATCCACAGAAAATTCATAATAGCGACTCCATGACAAGAAAAGGTGAGTTATTGTTGTTTGCATGTATGTGTTAAAACAAAACATTACTTTTTGAAAAATAATAAAGTAATCGGATAAGAGAATAATTTTTTCAGCTTAAACATTCAAAAAAAATATAACTTGATAATATTTCTTTTTCAGCTATAAGTAAAATTCTATTTCATCTTTTTTTAATATATAATATGAAACAATACTTTGAAATAAAATGAACAGTTGTTATATATATATATATATACATACATATATATGCATAGACTTTTTAACTTTAATGGCAGTAGCACCAAAGATTACTAATGAAGCAATTTTGATATGTCTATAAGTGTATAGATTGTTTTTCAGTTTTCATGCATGCTTAAAAAGGGGATATTTTTCTTTTCAGCTTTAAAGAAAATTAGATTTCAGTTTTTAAACTTTACTTTGAAATAAAATGAAAAATTTTTTCAGCCTTAATAAAATGAACTATAGATTTTTTCAGCTTTCATGCATGCTTCAAAAAGTAAACAAAAAAGCTCAACATTTTTTTACATTTGTGTGTAAATTTTTTTCCGCTTAAAAAGTTCACCCATCAAACAAAATATAGATATTTTGATATATATGACATCAAACATTACTTTTAAATAAAAATGAACTATTTGTTATAGATTATTCAGCTTTCATGCATGCTTCAAAAAAGTAACAAATTAATATCACGAAAACAGAAAATTCGATTTCAGTTTTTTTTAAAAACTTTACCTGAACATTTTTTCAGCTTAAAAGATATCAAATATGTATTACTGATGACACCTCATTTATTTCAATTTCAGAGGAACACCTGCACATCTCAAATAAGACCGGAGCCCCGAACAAGAGAACGACGACGAGCACCTCGAAAGCTGATAGCGCGTCTTCATCAAAGAAACCAAGAACAGAATCGGTGAGTGAACAGAGGCAGAAGGATCTTGCATGCATGACTATTGAATCGGCATTTAAAAATCGGATCTATACGAGTCAAACAGAAAACTCGCTGGGGATGATAGATCCTGAAACATTTCTAGATGAATGTCAACCGCTCGTTAACAGCGAAATTCGCAGCAATCTCGCTCGTCATTTGTCATGAATAAAGTTATGTGCTACATTAGTATGCAAATATGTCATCCAAACACCCGAAAATGAAAAGATCGAGACATTTAATTTCAATAGTAAAATGGATGCTATCTTACAAGGTACAAACAGCGAGTGGTATGAGAATAAACTTAAACATTCCGTATTATTGAACATTGATACATTCGAATTGAAAAGCAGTTCGAAATCACTATACCAAATATGTTCGTTAATTCTAAATTTCTGTCACTACGATCCGTTAAATGCAGGTTGTAACATAAAAGTGCCTGATTTCATAAAACAAAAGAGAGCAGTGACCAATATTAGGAATACTGATAACAAATGTTTCGGATATTGCCTACTGGCATCCAAATTTCAAGTAAAGCGTAACAGCTATAGAGTGAGTTCGTACTCCAAGTACAATATGTTTAAAGAATTTAATTTCACAGGAATAAAGTTTCCAGTATCTTTAGATGACATACAAAAAGTTGAAAAACAAAATGATAATATATCTATTACGGTATATGGTATAGACGAATTTTCAATTATTCCATTATATCAAACCTCAGAACGTAAAGAGCATCATGTGAACGTTTTAAGAATTGCCGATGAAGCTAGATCACACTATTGCTTAATAAATGATCTATCTCGCCTGTTGTCCGCACAGCTAGCTAAACGAAAGTGTAGAATGTGTATATGTGAAGCATGCATGAAATACTTCTCGAATGAAAGCAACCTAGCTAAACATAAAAGGAGATGCATGAAATCGCAAGTTGTCAGCATGCCTGAAATAGGGGTAAATGACACCACTCGATTCAATTCATACTCGAAGTGCTCTCCGGTGCCATTTGTCATATATGCAGATATCGAATCAATACTTTAAAAATGCATTCATGTCAGCCGTCCGCAGATAGCAGTTGGACGAGATCGCTACAAAGACACGAAGCAGTATCAATAGCTTTAAATCTTGTATGCAATTATGACGATTCCTTATCGAAATTCAAAATCTTTAGAGGTCCTAATGCGATCCAAGATTTTTTCAGCGAATTAACTGTAATTGCAGACGATGTAATCGATATTTACTCGAAAAACAAAGAGTTAAATATGACCGATGCAGATAAAATAAAATTCAGAAATACTGATTTCTGTCATCTGTGTGAAGATAAATTTGAGTCTGAATCTGACAAAATATTAGACCATTGCCATTTAACCGGTAGATTCATAACACCGGTCCACAATTCGTATATTCTGAATAGAAAGTTACCAAATCACATACCGATTTTTTTCATTGTCAAACTACGATTCACATTTTCTCGTGAAACATCTCGCTTACGATTGAGAACCCACATCATGTATTTCACAAGCATCTGAAAAGTATCTACCATTCAGTAAGAGATATACGTCCAATGGAAAAAGTATATCTTTAAGATTTCTTGACAGTTATAGATTCCTCGATGATAAATTGAGCAATTTAGCTGATATGCTAAACCCCGAGGACTTTAAAAGTACAAACAGAGCATACGAAAATCCTGCACATCGGCAGCTAATGAGACGCAAAAGCGTATTTCCATACACATATCTGGATGGCGTAGAGAAATTGAAAGAGACCGCATTACCAGATATATCACAATGTGATGATATAACAACGGAAGATTACTTGCATGCTCAAACAGTATGGCGAGAGTTAAATATCAGAAACTTAGGCGAATACAGTGATCTATATCTTAAGACTGACACATTGCTATTGACTGACATTTTTGTAACTTTCAGAAACTTATGCCTAAATTTATATAAACTAGATCCGTGCCACTTCTACACTGCTCCCGGGTTGGCCTATCAGGCGATGTTAAAGACGACTAAAACAAAATTATCGCTAATCACCGACAAAGAAATGCTAGAGTTTTTCGAGTCAAGAATCAGGGGAGCGCTTTGCACGGTGTCGCGGCGGTACTCCAAAGCCAACAAGTACATGAATGAATACAACGAATCGCTACCAGCTAAATACTTAGCACTTTTCGATTGTACAAACTTATACGGGTATGTAATGGCAAGGCATGCAACTGCATGTGGCAAACTCAGATGGTTAAATAGAGATGAAATTAATGCAATAGAATTCTTAACCGTACCGCCAGATTCGGAAACGGGTTATGTGCTCGAAGTCGATCTCGAATATCATAAAGCCATTCACGACGAACGCAACGATCTTCCACTGTGTCCAAAGAGCGAAATACCTCCAAAGGATAAATAAAATAAGCTCCTTGCAACGCTATCTGACAAGTCTAAGTATGTCTTGCATTACCGTAATCTACAGCAATGTGTAGAATTAGGAATGAAGTTGAAATACGTACATAGAGCAGTGGCTTACAAGCAATCCTTCTGGTTAAAATCATACATTGACTTGAACGATGCAAAACGTGCTGAGGAGAAATCTAAATTCGGCCAAAATATATGGGAAAAAATGAATAATTGTGTTTATGGAAAATGTACGTAAGTATAACAATTTTCGTCTCGTTACCAGTTGAAAACAAGCGAATAAGCTGATATCGCGTCAAACGTTTTTGAGTTACATTATATTTGACGAGAACCTTGTGGGTATCGAACTGTCAAAGGAAGAAATTCACATGTGTAAGCCCATATACATAGGACAGGCAATACTTGACATTTCTAAATATGTGATGTACCACTTTTATTATAACATTCTGAAAAGGAACCTAAATCATTTGCCTTTAAATTTCATGGATACCCATTCATTTTTGTTTGAAACTAGTACAGATGTTTATGATTTTATCAAAACCAATATTCAGCATTTTGATACAACCAATTACCCTCCCGATAACATATATTCGATACCTCTGGTAAACAGGAAAGTAATGGGCTTATTTAAAGACGAATTATCGCGTAAAATAATGACAGAATACGCTGGGCTAAGATCTAAGTTGTATTCATGCCGTTTTGACGGTCAGATCGTTAAGAAGTCAAAAGGCGTTTCAAAGGCTGCAATGCGTTCAATAACTTTTTGATGATTACCTATCTTGTCTCAATGACATGAATGTAGCACATTATGCCAGACAAACATCTTTCCAAAGTCGTAAGCATAGCGTTCACACAGTAGAAATGAACAAAATTGCATTGAGAGGGCTTGATACCAAACGTTATACGATTGAAAACTCACATAAAACTATGGCCTGGGGACATTTTTCTATTCCAAGAGATCCCGCTACCTCTGAGCACAGCTGACATTGTCATAATGTTTTTGCCATTGCATGTAATTCTGCTTAATGAGAGAGAGATTGAATGTGTTCCTTTTCATGTAATTCTCGTTGGGGAGAGAGAGAGACTGCGTTTTACCTTATTGAAAGCATGCCATTTCATGTAATTCTGCTTAATGAGAGAGAGATATATTGTTATACTTTAAAGTTTATGGTGTATGATATGTAAACCATACTTTTTACTTTCTCTAGTACGTATAGTAAGTAGGGGAAGTATTGTATTCCACCCAAAATTTCGATACCGAGATTTCACCGGAAATACATGTTTTGAGACCCCCTGAATCCAAAAAAAAGCATTTTTGGAAACATGTCCGTGTGTGTGTCTGTGAACAGCATAACTCAGAAACTAACAATCGGATAAACACCAAACTTGGTATTTGGGTTCAGTATCTTCCAAGGATGCGACACAAAGGTTTTCAAGAAAATCCCCCCACCCCAGAGTACCCTTTACATGGAAGATTTTTCGAAAATTTTAATTTTCTCAAAAATGGCTCTAACGATTTTGATTAAAATATCATATGTTTAAGATATTTTTATGACAAATAAAATGTATATCTTGAATTTTCTGGGAATGTCACCAAAACTATTCTTTATTGTGAACGACTTTTGCATAACTGGTAAACCATAAGAGATAGACAAAATTTTACTACACAAAAAATGTAGATCGCGTTAAAATACACAATTTATGTCATATACATTTTTTTTGTTGAGTGAACCATTTTCGAGATATTGCTTGTTATTCCCTTAAATTTTTCAATACTTATTTTCTCAAATGGGAATTCGTTATTCATTTTTTTTGTCTTGGATATGCAAAGTCATAATCTGTGGCAAAGGGAATGGTGTTGCACCTAGCAACCAGCTATTAAGAGATATGTATGTGCTTAAAGGCTACTGTTGTTCTATATTGTCCTTGTAAATATATTTTCCCCTACATCTACAAGAAAATTAGCAATAAGATAGAGTTTGCAAATGTTTATCTCGATTAACATGAACTAGATGGAGAATAAGCGTTTGTAAAAATACTTTGTACAAGAGTAGAGAAAGTCATGTGAGTGTAACACATCAGATTTTTTTTCGAGTTTCACATGTCCAGTACTCATTTTTTTCAGAGAGGGAGAGATTTCTTTGTAATTGCATTTTTTATAATTTGAAGTTCACAAATCTTGTTTTATAAATGTAAGCACATGTCCGCCTGAATAAGAACTCATTTTTTACATGTTTATACTTTTTGGGGTGAGGGTGAATAAGTAGGGTTATATTTTCTTTAAAGTTTATGGTATAAGTTATGTAAAACCATACTTTTTTGAGTTCACAAGTCTTGTTTATGAATACAATCACATGTCCTCCCCATTTAATGTAATTCTGCTTAATGTGAGAGATTGTTGTGCATTTGTTATACTTAAATTTTTTATGATGTATGATATGTAAACCATATTTTTTTCGAGTTCACATGTCCTCCTCAATAAGTACTCATTTTTAGACAGATTTCTTTGTAATTACATTTTTTATACTTTGAAGTTCACAAATCTTGTTTTATAAATGCAAACACATGTCCACCTGAATAAGTACTCATTTTTACATGTTTATACTTTTTGGGGTGAGGGGGAATAAGTAGGGTTATGTTTTAAAATAAATAAAACTCAATTACTTTTGGATTCTGCTGCTTTATTGATTAAGAAATAAAATTATACAACACATATATACCACACATCCTGAATCCTAAATGTTTTTTTACAGGTTTTAAAAAAAGTCTTAAGTTTTTTGCATCTTCTACACTACAGCGTTCCTTTCTATCTATTCACTTGACGAGTAACATATTCCTCTGTCGACGTAGTACTTTTTCTACGAGATATGCGTCAGGGTAACTAGTTCTTAATAATTCATGACCGTAGAATCCACCTTGTATTACCTTCCCCTCACCATCTTCCAGATGTGGAACTGTGTGTCTTACCCTGACAATGCGAAAGATTTCAGTGCTCCAATTAGGTGTGTAACCTTTCTCGAGTAGACCCTTATAACTAGAGATCCTCACATTGTCTCCAACATTGAACCTCTTTTCGTACCTCATAACATCACGAGGCTTCATCTGAATCGTCGAATGGTAAGTATTATTGTAGATGTTAATGATTCTTGGCAAGAGATCCAGCCATTTATATGAACCTTTAGTCAAAAATTCCTTATGCATCTTACTTTTAAGCATTCTTATTAAACGCTCGACAGCAGCAGCCTTAATGACACTGAATGTACTATAGTGATTAATTCCATACCTGAAATGCTTATTGTAAAATTCCTTATGCATCTTACTTTTAAGCATTCTTATTAAACGCTCGACAGCAGCAGCCTTAATGACACTGAATGTACTATAGTGATTAATTCCATACCTGAAATGCTTATTGTAAAATTCCTTATGCATCTTACTTTTAAGCATTCTTATTAAACGCTCGACAGCAGCAGCCTTAATGACACTGAATGTACTATAGTGATTAATTCCATACCTGAAATGCTTATTGTAAAATTCCTTATGCATCTTACTTTTAAGCATTCTTATTAAACGCTCGAAAGCAGCAGCCTTAATGACACTGAATGTACTATAGTGATTAATTCCATACCTGAAATGCTTATTGTAAAATTCCTTATGCATCTTACTTTTAAGCATTTTTATTAAACGCTGACAGCAGCAGCCTTAATGACACTGAATGTACTATAGTGATTAATTCCATACCTGAAATGCTTATTGTAAAATTCCTTATGCATCTTACTTTTAAGCATTCTTATTAAACGCTCGACAGCAGCAGCCTTAATGACACTGAATGTACTATAGTGATTAATTCCATACCTGAAATGCTTATTGTAAAATTCCTTATGCATCTTACTTTTAAGCATTCTTATTAAACGCTCGACAGCAGCAGCCTTAATGACACTGAATGTACTATAGTGATTAATTCCATACCTGAAATGCTTATTGTAAAATTCCTTATGCATCTTACTTTTAAGCATTCTTATTAAACGCTCGTCAGCAGCAGCCTTAATGACACTGAATGTACTATAGTGATTAATTCCATACCTGAAATGCTTATTGTAAAATTCCTTATGCATCTTACTTTTAAGCATTCTTATTAAACGCTCGACAGCAGCAGCCTTAATGACACTGAATGTACTATAGTGATTAATTCCATACCTGAAATGCTTATTGTAAAATTCCTTATGCATCTTACTTTTAAGCATTCTTATTAAACGCTCGACAGCAGCAGCCTTAATGACACTGAATGTACTATAGTGATTAATTCCATACCTGAAATGCTTATTGTAAAATTCCTTATGCATCTTACTTTTAAGCGTTCTTATTAAACGCTCGACAGCAGCAGCCTTAATGACACTGAATGTACTATAGTGATTAATTCCATACCTGAAATGCTTATTGTAAAATTCCTTATGCATCTTACTTTTAAGCGTTCTTATTAAACGCTCGACAGCAGCAGCCTTAATGACACTGAATGTACTATAGTGATTAATTCCATACCTGAAATGCTTATTGTAAAATTCCTTATGCATCTTACTTTTAAGCATTCTTATTAAACGCTCGACAGTAGCAGCCTTAATGACACTGAATGTACTATAGTGATTAATTCCATACCTGAAATGCTTATTGTAAAATTCCTTATGCATCTTACTTTTAAGCGTTCTTATTAAACGCTCGACAGCAGCAGCCTTAATGACACTGAATGTACTATAGTGATTAATTCCATACCTGAAATGCTTATTGTAAAATTCCTTATGCATCTTACTTTTAAGCGTTCTTATTAAACGCTCGACAGCAGCAGCCTTAATGACACTGAATGTACTATAGTGATTAATTCCATACCTGAAATGCTTATTGTAAAATTCCTTATGCATCTTACTTTTAAGCATTCTTATTAAACGCTCGACAGCAGCAGCCTTAATGACACTGAATGTACTATAGTGATTAATTCCATACCTGAAATGCTTATTGTAAAATTCCTTATGCATCTTACTTTTAAGCGTTCTTATTAAACGCTCGACAGCAGCAGCCTTAATGACACTGAATGTACTATAGTGATTAATTCCATACCTGAAATGCTTATTGTAAAATTCCTTATGCATCTTACTTTTAAGCGTTCTTATTAAACGCTCGACAGCAGCAGCCTTAATGACACTGAATGTACTATAGTGATTAATTCCATACCTGAAATGCTTATTGTAAAATTCCTTATGCATCTTACTTTTAAGCATTCTTATTAAACGCTCGACAGCAGCAGCCTTAATGACACTGAATGTACTATAGTGATTAATTCCATACCTGAAATGCTTATTGTAAAATTCCTTATGCATCTTACTTTTAAGCGTTCTTATTAAACGCTCGACAGCAGCAGCCTTAATGACACTGAATGTACTATAGTGATTAATTCCATACCTGAAATGCTTATTGTAAAATTCCTTATGCATCTTACTTTTAAGCGTTCTTATTAAACGCTCGACAGCAGCAGCCTTAATGACACTGAATGTACTATAGTGATTAATTCCATACCTGAAATGCTTATTGTAAAATTCCTTATGCATCTTACTTTTAAGCGTTCTTATTAAACGCTCGACAGCAGCAGCCTTAATGACACTGAATGTACTATAGTGATTAATTCCATACCTGAAATGCTTATTGTAAAATTCCTTATGCATCTTACTTTTAAGCATTCTTATTAAACGCTCGACAGTAGCAGCCTTAATGACACTGAATGTACTATAGTGATTAATTCCATACCTGAAATGCTTATTGTAAAATTCCTTATGCATCTTACTTTTAAGCGTTCTTATTAAACGCTCGACAGCAGCAGCCTTAATGACACTGAATGTACTATAGTGATTAATTCCATACCTGAAATGCTTATTGTAAAATTCCTTATGCATCTTACTTTTAAGCATTCTTATTAAACGCTCGACAGCAGCAGCCTTAATGACACTGAATGTACTATAGTGATTAATTCCATACCTGAAATGCTTATTGTAAAATTCCTTATGCATCTTACTTTTAAGCGTTCTTATTAAACGCTCGAAAGCAGCAGCCTTAATGACACTGAATGTACTATAGTGATTAATTCCATACCTGAAATGCTTATTGTAAAATTCCTTATGCATCTTACTTTTAAGCGTTCTTATTAAACGCTCGACAGCAGCAGCCTTAATGACACTGAATGTACTATAGTGATTAATTCCATACCTGAAATGCTTATTGTAAAATTCCTTATGCATCTTACTTTTAAGCGTTCTTATTAAACGCTCGACAGCAGCAGCCTTAATGACACTGAATGTACTATAGTGATTAATTCCATACCTGAAATGCTTATTGTAAAACTCCTTATGCATCTTACTTTTAAGCGTTCTTATTAAACGCTCGACAGCAGCAGCCTTAATGACACTGAATGTACTATAGTGATTAATTCCATACCTGAAATGCTTATTGTAAAATTCCTTATGCATCTTACTTTTAAGCATTCTTATTAAACGCTCGACAGCAGCAGCCTTAATGACACTGAATGTACTATAGTGATTAATTCCATACCTGAAATGCTTATTGTAAAATTCCTTATGCATCTTACTTTTAAGCGTTCTTATTAAACGCTCGACAGCAGCAGCCTTAATGACACTGAATGTACTATAGTGATTAATTCCATACCTGAAATGCTTATTGTAAAATTCCTTATGCATCATAGTTTTAAGCATTCTTATTAAACGCTCGACAGCAGCAGCCTTAATGACACTGAATGTACTATAGTGATTAATTCCATACCTGAAATGCTTATTGTAAAATTCCTTATGCATCATAGTTTTAAGCATTCTTATTAAACGCTCGACAGCAGCAGCCTTAATGACACTGAATGTACTATAGTGATTAATTCCATACCTGAAATGCTTATTGTAAAATTCCTTATGCATCATAGTTTTAAGCATTCTTATTAAACGCTCGACAGCAGCAGCCTTAATGACACTGAATGTACTATAGTGATTAATTCCATACCTGAAATGCTTATTGTAAAATTCCTTATGCATCATAGTTTTAAGCATTCTTATTAAACGCTCGACAGCAGCAGCCTTAATGACACTGAATGTACTATAGTGATTAATTCCATACCTGAAATGCTTATTGTAAAATTCCTTATGCATCTTACTTTTAAGCATTCTTATTAAACGCTCGACAGCAGCAGCCTTAATGACACTGAATGTACTATAGTGATTAATTCCATACCTGAAATGCTTATTGTAAAATTCCTTATGCATCTTACTTTTAAGCGTTCTTATTAAACGCTGACAGCAGCAGCCTTAATGACACTGAATGTACTATAGTGATTAATTCCATACCTGAAATGCTTATTGTAAAATTCCTTATGCATCTTACTTTTAAGCGTTCTTATTAAACGCTCGACAGCAGCAGCCTTAATGACACTGAATGTACTATAGTGATTAATTCCATACCTGAAATGCTTATTGTAAAATTCCTTGCCGTTATTGGATTGAATATTCTTAGGTGTTGTATCCAGATCCCGCATTGCTTTTGTAACATTCACTCCGGTCTTGCGTAAGCCATTTTTGAGTAAAAATTAACAGCAATAAGAATGTACTTATAGTTTCTGTTTTGTTTTGCGTATGGTATCATTTCAATAGTCTATTTGTAATAAGTCGTTGTGTCGATTAGCCTGCGTACGATATTCTTATATTTATACCCCTTGTTCGATCTCAGACGACCGCTCCTGCTGTAGCCCTGTCTGTGAACCAGAGTTTGTTTCAAAATCTGAGAATAAACGTCCAGATCGTCTTCCGTATACGATGAGGTCTGAGGTACTCGCTTGAATAATAGTTCGTACAGCCCGGGCTAGCCACATAAGTCTCATCTCCTATTTGAACACTGTTATCTGCAAATGTAATTAATTTATTTCCTATCTTATAATCCCCGTCTTCGTACCGTACTCCAAAGGCAACGTCCAGATCGCTGCCGCTAGCTGTTCGAACCTTCTTCAGATAATTCACGAGGGTATCGGCTTCTTCTTCTTCTTCGGGGTGAGAGAGAGGGGTTTTGCTGTTTTCTTGATTCTTTAGTATATCCTTCAGAGGAACGGTGACGGGCTGAAGAACCTCGGACATCACACGTTGGGTTTCGAACTTGAGACCCCTCAGGGAACGTAACTTTTCCCTTATCGCTTTACTGTGTCGAGCGATGGACTGCTTGAGTCTGATGCCTTCTACATCCATCTTAAAGTGAATGCAGATTTAAGCTGCTGCCATCAATATATAGGAGACTTTTAATTCGATACTTAGAATATGTCCATCTTTAGCACGATTAACTGGAGCTGTGAAGGTCAACTTATCGCCTATCATGATGGGTGCAGGAAAACTTTCAACTCGCTTATCGTTTATTGCAAATATTGCATCCGTTCTCGTATTGGGATGCGATGATGAAATCATATTGCAGCCAAACACCTCTCCGCTAACCGGGGACCTGTAGTATTCGAGTCCCGAAGTTAGCATGTATCTCTGTGAGTTACCTCTGTACGGTTTCGTTTGCAATGTAATGATGAGCTGTCCTCTCATTTGCTCTAAAATAGCATTTATTGCATTCACTTGAGAATTAAGATTAGCAATACTATTTATAATTGAGGTTACCACGGTATCCAGATTTTTTTCTACTGCTGCAACAATTTCTTGAGGCATAGAAGCTAGAGTTCTGTTTAAAACTGTCTGTGTTTCGGCATTTTTCTTTACAAATAAATGTCTAACATATTTTTTAGTTGCATCGTTATCGTCCACGGGATCGACTATCTCCCTTATCCGTTTCTTTCGAAAGGAAACGTTACTGTTTGAATCGGGAAGCGGTGTGGGTGCATTTATGTAATCCAAAATATATTTTTTATTCGGAACATCATGATCGTGAACTGGAGGCAATGATACCTTCATTCTTATCGTATCCAGAATGACATTATTTTCTGCATCGCGTTTGAAAGCATATTTACTCAGGTATTCCATTAGGCTCTGATGTTGACCTTCGAGCGATGTTTGCACGTGCTGCCTAAGCATAGCTTCAAATTCGCCCATGCGTTGATATGAAGTCTTTTCGTTGAACGTCTGCATTCGATGCTCGACGATAGTCGTAAGCGTATCCACATAGTGTTTAGTCGTTGCATCATATTCTTCTTCAGGATCCTGAATGTTGCATAATCGCTTTTTCTTGAATTGATAGTTTCCCGTGTCATCTCGATTTATAATATAACGGTTAAGCACACCCCTGGATGGGAGCATCCTGCGCGATCCGAATCTGTCGATACTCATAGCTGTAATGAGCGATACTCTCTATTTATTCACTCTGATAAATACATCGAAACCGTTTCTCTATCGTCCTTCATTCAGCGGAAAATTCAGGTACCATGACAACAAAGGGTCTCGAGTTCGATCTGTCATTTCTCTCCCATACTTGCCTACACAACTCTCTGAATTCCGTAAAAGACATGTCAGTATTTACGTAATCGTCGTATGTGTGCTTTAAGTTGAGATTATCTTGTCGGAATAGCACGATCATATTTGCATTGTCTCTAATTAGATGTTTGGGTACCTTTGCATAAGATTGTGCTAGACATACAGCATCGACGTTGCGGTGTCTGCCCATGCTGTAATACGAAGCTATTTTACCCTGTTTCTCGTTGATGACGTCATCGATACGAATATGGAATTTTCTCTGGTTTCGGAGGTTTCCAGTACTTTTTCACCGTCCTCGAACGTGTACACTCCTATATCGGGTACGGTTTTCAGCACTTTGAGCAGGTACTGATATTTCGGTTGATGCAGTGATTTTGAGTAGGTATATGTAAAGATTCTCGAACCTTAGTCCGTTCTCGTGGATTAGCAGGTTGAGTAAGATATTCGTCTTTCCCGCATTTGAGCTACCCAGAATGAGCGCTCTGACGTTGCTCGGGAAGAGAGAGCCGTGCCTTCCCTCGCGAATGTCATTGTCGAAGTATAAAACTTCTATGGGTAACGTGCACTTTTGCTTCACTACTTCCATCGTGCGACTAAGATTATAAGTTATATCTTTCGCTTTTTATTTTCACAGTGTATCATGATCTCTGGACGCGTTCGGAAGGGTTCCGGAGTACTTAATTCTTTGATTAATTCTCTACCGTTTGAGGCTCATTTGCCCGGCTACAGGTACTGCGGTCCCGGAACTAAGCTACATAAGCGATTGCAGCGAGGGAATCCGCCTATAAACGAATTGGACGCCGCGTGTCGAGAACACGATATCGCCTACGCCGCACATCAGGATACTGTTCCGAGGCATTTGGCTGATAAGGTTCTTGTGGAAAAAAGCCTGGAATCGGGTGCAGTCTGCCGACGCTACTTTTGGCGAGAAGCTTGCCGCTAGACTTGTGACCGCAATCATGAAGGGAAAGCTGGTCATGGGTGCTGGTTTGCGCAAACGTCGGAAGAGAATACTACCGCCACCCGCTAGAGGTGGGATCTTACCTTTGCTACCGCTTTTGGCAGCATTGGGTGCTGCAGGTAGCTTGGCAGGGGGAGCCGCACAGATCGCTACCTCGGTGAATAAGAAACGGGCTGCGGAGAAGCAACTGAACGAGCTGGTTCGTCACAATCAGCACATGGAAGCATTAGCCACGGGCAAGGGCAGAGGTCTTAAGAAGGGAGGTGGACGACGCAGGAAGGGAAGGGGCTTGTATCTACGTCCAAAAACTCGGGGCGTGGTCTGTACTTATCCCAGAAAAAAGCCTTAAGCGGTGCGGAGATTGAAATTTATGCTGAACGTCTACGCATTCCTAATTTTAGAGGCGTATACATGCTAGATAAACTACCTCTAAGACCTAGACGTGCAGAGGTCGTCAATTTGGACAGCTCGCAGAATCCGGGTACCCATTGGGTTGCTATACGCAAGGATGGAAATTTAGCCTTTTATTTTGACAGTTTCGGCAATCTGAAACCTCCAAGAGAGATAGAATCCTATCTCGACGGTGTTAAGATCATGTATAACAGACACAGGTATCAGAATTTCGATTCTGTCATTTGTGGTCATCTGTGCTTGCAGTTTCTGTTATAAAACACTTTCGACAGGATGTTCGAATGGTCAAAATGAGTTACACTATCACTGAGCGGATCTGATTCTAGTTTCTCTACCCATTTGAATCCGCCACTCCATCTGGATCCAGATGGAGTTTACGAGATTGCTCTACTGAATTTCGAGACATTTTACTCGATACCAAATGTTGATCCTAGCAATAACGTTTTCCATTACGTGCGGGATGGAAAACCTGAAAACGTCGAAATCCCACCTGGAACTTATGAAATAGAAGATATAAACACCTTCCTCAAGGATAGACTCAAAGCCGGCGATGACTTTTTTCTCCGTCCCAATAATAACACCATGAAGGCTGAGGTTCGGTGCCCCTACGTTATCGATTTAGCTCGAGAGAGATCGGTGGGCCCTCTTCTCGGTTTCACCGGCAAGCGCACGGTGGAGCCGGGTGTACTGACCGAGTCTGACGAACTGGTGAACATCTTTAAGGTCAGCATCATACGCGTCGAGTGCAGCCTTGCCACTGGATCCTTCATCAACGGTAAAAGCGGGCATTCTCTCTACGAGTTTTTCCCGTCGGTTCCTCCGGGCTACCACATCTCGCAGGAACCGCCCAGTCCTATATATCTACCCATCATCGACACGAATCTCATTGATCATCTCAGCATTCGCGTGGTAGACCAGAACGGGGATACGCTCGACTTCAGAAACGAAACTATAACAGTGAGACTGCACATAAGACGGAATGGGAATAAATTTTAAAATGCATTACTATAATAAAAAGCTTCTCTCGAGATTGATACCTACTCAGTCTTCGACACGCAAACTGCTAACACCATCCAACCGAGAGTTCCTCGAGCGTCTGGGATTCAAGGTTCTGTAATGGATGTTTTAGATGTGACCGGGGTTCCGACGTTTGACGATAAGATTAGTAAAGAGGAGGAACATGTCTTCCTACCTTACAATACGTCTGCTCTAGATGTGGATGAAATTAGAATACCATGCCAAGCCGAGGATTTGTACACGCTTCCTAGCAGGTTACCTCTACATAGAAGGATCTGTGACAAAACCTACTGCGAAGCTTCATCTGCAACACTGACCAACAATGCCATGGCGTTTCTGTTCGATGAAGTTCTCTTAGATATGAATGGTACTACTATATATAGAACGAGAAATCCCGGAATTTCTACGACTATGCGCAACTATGCAGCTCTCAACACTTCGGACTCCAATCGCCTGCAGAACGCCGGCTGGACGTATCCCGGAGAAGTTGTAAACATCGTGAACGCATCGAATGATGTATTCAACGCTATCGTTCCTCTTTCGATGCTTCTGGGTTTCGCAGACTCATACTAATAGCAAGTTTGAACTCGTTCTCATTAGATCTAAAAATTCTAATAATTGTGTGATGGGAAACGATCCAACTATCATTAAACTAAACCGCATCGAATGGAGGATGCCCGTACTTAGACTCTCCGATGCCGAGAGGGTGGAGAAACTTAAACTCGTCCAGTCAGATCGCCCATTGCACGTTGCTTTTCGAACCCTGGACCTTCACACTCAACCTGCAGTACCGCAGACTAAAGCGTTCACGTGGAACGTTGCAACGACATCGAAGCTTGAGAAACCGCGTTTTGTCACAGTGGGTGCACATACCGACAGACTGAACTTCCTTGCTAAAGATAGCTCTATCTTTGATCACTGCAATATCACCAATCTGAAGCTTTATCTCAACAGCGAATGTTATCCGTATCATGACATGAATTTGGATTTTGCAAATTCAAAGTTTGCATCTCTGTATGATCAGTATTCTAAATTTCAATACTCTTATTATGGCAAAGAAAATTACCCTCTTTTGAACAGAGGCGATTTTCTGAAATATGCACCACTATTCGTCATCGACTGTTCTCATCAACCGGAGGAGACCGTGACTGGAGCCGTTAACATCAGATTGGAAGTTCAAGCATCGGCGAATTTTCCTGCACAAACATCTTTGTTTTGTTTAATTATTCATGATAAATTGTTCACTTATAAACCTCTAACTCATGTTGTTCAATCTATCATATAAGAAATGAAAATGTATTTTGTTTATATCAATAAAGAATGAAATTTTTATATTTTTTATCGATTTTAGCATAAATCTCCTTTAACTTTTTTCTGACACTCCTACCTCTGAACATCGTATGAACACATTGATTTATGAACGTCATGCAATTGAACTGAATATATTTCAATGTATGGAATTAGTCACTTCAGTCCTGCTATTGCAACAATGTCCAGGTTTATGACATTTTCGTTTATACACGTATTCACAAATGCTATTTCATTAACTTTATTCATGTGCACTGTTATATTATATGCATAGATTATATTCTCATTCATTCATTATCTGTTTACCCTCCCCTTATGTAGGACTTACACCCCCAGGACTTACAAGCGGTCAGAGGCCCGTCGAGGAGCAGACACTCATGGATCGGACAGAGCATCCAGGATGAGTGATCAGCCCGATGCCTGGTATGGGATGAAGGAAGTAGATGAAACGAAATGTTGGTGAAATGGATGAAAGGAAAGGTGATGATGGAACAGTTGGTGGAATGAATGGCGGGGGAAACCGGAGAACCCGGAGAAAACCCGCCCAGACGCCGCTTCGTCCACCACAAATCCCACATGCAAGTCCCTGGGATTGAACCCGGGCCGCCTAGATGGGATGCGAGCGGTCTAACCACTCGGCCACGGCGCCGCCGATTATATTCTCACTGTACGATAAATGAGGAAGCTTACGTTTTTCACATACGTTTCAATCACAGTTATATTTCGAACTATTATCTGCCAGTCCTCTTTTGTTATGTATACAAAGGTTTCAACTGTTTTGATGAAAAGGGATGCGAGTTCGTAATGCAGTCCCATATTCACACGATGCTTGGAGCTGATGGAGATGTCGTCAAGCATAAACACACTATTTGGATTCATCTTTCTCTGACTTTTCTGGAATGGGGTCAAAGACGAGTACTATAACGTTCTCTCGAGAGGCTTCCAACATCTTGTTTACGACCTTTGCCTTGTTCCTCTTCTTGTCAGGCTTATTTTCGGACCTGTAGACATACACAATATCTCTGTTTTAACACGCGAGTCATTATTAAAAAACTCTTTCTTTTTATTCACGATGATTCTGCTTACCATTCTTTTTCTTTCTCCTCCACGGGCTCGGACGTCGACACCGACCGATCCACGTCGCGAGGCGGCGGCACATCTTCTCCTTCAGGCGTTCTGTAAAAAAAATGTACAGTTTTTTGCTAGCTATCTTATTTCTCCCCTACTACATCTATTCTATCACATGTTCTTTACTTACCCTTTTGCTTTGAGATACACGTCGTGGCACTCTCCACAACGGAAGAATGACGACATTTGTTGATGCTGTGATGGTTCCTTACAGATGATGGTATGCGTATCGCCATCACATATTTCCTCATGCTTATCGAGACAGTGCTGCTTCATTTGCTCGTACTCCTCGAGGTTCACCCAGCAACAATTGTCACTATCGCTCGCGATTCTGATATTTTCACTACTTATCGTGCTGGCTCACAGTCGACTGTGAACGCCGATCCATTCTCGTTTCACATTTAATGGATAGGGTGGTGGTGGGGATTGAACATGCTCGTTCTTGCACTGACCTCGTTTTATACCGTTACGCACGTGGGCTCTTTCTCACATACACAGTCTTCTGTAACATACTCATGCAGCCTAACATTCATTACGTACGGGTAGCTGTGAGCTCGATATGCCGAGGAATCGATCACATGTTTTTTTTCGATTTTTTTAAAGCATTTAATTTTAGTAATTTATAGTTCATTGCCTTCTTGCCCATTCTGTTACTGATCCAGCGTAAACAGGATCTCTTCTTCTTTAATATTATTAGACTCGTAGGAATCATTCACATGGTTATTTCTCTCGATTCTTTGAAGCATTTAATTTTAGTAATTTATAGTTCATTGCCTTCTTGCCCCTTCTGTTACTGATCCAGCGTGAACGGATCTCTTCTTTAATATTATTAGACTCGTAGGAGTCACTCACATGGTTTTCTTATTTTATATCTCATTGCCTTCTTGATGAAAGATTCCAAGTTTTTAGCTGCGGGGACTCGAAAACGTACTTTTGTTATGACGACGTAACGGTACACCTGACTCGAATATTATTAGCACCCTTAGAAATCGTTTACGTGTTTTTTCTTATTTATAGTTCATTGCCTTCTTACTGATCCAGTGTGAACGGGATCTCTTCTTCTTTAATGCATTTCAGTCATACATTACTTTTAGCAAAACAAAACTTTTGATATGACGAGATAACCGTACAGATAACTTGCTTATTATTAGACCATAGATCATTGCCTCTGAACGGGGTTCTTGATGCATTTCAGAGCCATACATTAGGTTTTTTAGCAACGAGATAACCGTACACATAACTCGAATATTATTAGACCACATGTATTTTTTGTATCATATAGTTCATTGCCTCTGAACGGGGTTCTTGATGCATTTCAGAGCCATACATTAGGTTTTTTAGCAACGAGATAACCGTACACATAACTCGAATATTATTAGATCACATGTCTTTTTGTATCATATAGTTCATTGCCTCTTAACGGGGTTCTTGATGCATTTCAGAGCCATACATTAGGTTTTTTAGCAACGAGATAACCGTACACATAACTCGAATATTATTAGACCACATGTCTTTTTGTATCATATACTTCATTGCCTCTGAACGGGGTTCTTGATGCATTTCAGAGCCATACATTAGGTTTTTTAGCAACGAGATAACCGTACACATAACTCGAATATTATTAGACCACATGTATTTTTGTATCATATAGTTCATTGCCTCTTAACGGGGTTCTTGATGCATTTCAGAGCCATACATTAGGTTTTTTAGCAACGAGATAACCGTACACATAACTCGAATATTATTAGACCACATGTCTTTTTTGTATCATATAGTTCATTGCCTCTGAACGGGGTTCTTGATGCATTTCAGCCATACATTAGGTTTTTTAGCAAACGAGATAACCGTACACATAACTCGAATATTATTAGACCACATGTCTTTTTGTATCATATACTTCATTGCCTCTGAACGGGGTTCTTGATGCATTTCAGAGCCATACATTAGGTTTTTTAGCAAACGAGATAACCGTACACATATCTCGAATATTATTAGACCACATGTCTTTTTGTATCATATACTTCATTGCCTCTGAACGGGGTTCTTGATGCATTTCAGCCATACATTAGGTTTTTTAGCAAACGAGATAACCGTACACATAACTCGAATATTATTAGACCACATGTCTTTTTGTATCATATACTTCATTGCCTCTGAACGGGGTTCTTGATGCATTTCAGAGCCATACATTAGGTTTTTTAGCAACGAGATAACCGTACACATAACTCGAATATTATTAGACCACATGTATTTTTTGTATCATATAGTTCATTGCCTCTTAACGGGGTTCTTGATGCATTTCAGAGCCATACATTAGGTTTTTTAGCAACGAGATAACCGTACACATAACTCGAATATTATTAGACCACATGTCTTTTTTGTATCATATAGTTCATTGCCTCTGAACGGGGTTCTTGATGCATTTCAGCCATACATTAGGTTTTTTAGCAAACGAGATAACCGTACACATAACTCGAATATTATTAGACCACATGTCTTTTTGTATCATATACTTCATTGCCTCTGAACGGGGTTCTTGATGCATTTCAGAGCCATACATTAGGTTTTTTAGCAAACGAGATAACCGTACACATATCTCGAATATTATTAGACCACATGTCTTTTTTTATATCATATAGTTCATTGCCTCTGAACGGGGTTCTTGATGCATTTCAGCCATACATTAGGTTTTTTTTAGCAAACGAGATAACCGTACACATAACTCGAATATTATTAGACCACATGTCTTTTTGTATCATATACTTCATTGCCTCTGAACGGGGTTCTTGATGCATTTCAGCCATACATTAGGTTTTTTTTAGCAAACGAGATAACCGTACACATAACTCGAATATTATTAGACCACATGTCGTTTTGTATCATATACTTCATTGCCTCTGAACGGGGTTCTTGATGCATTTCAGGCCATACATTAGGTTTTTTAGCAAACGAGATAACCGTACACATAACTCGAATATTATTAGACCACATGTCTTTTTGTATCATATACTTCATTGCCTCTGAACGGGGTTCTTGATGCATTTCAGCCATACATTAGGTTTTTTTTAGCAACGAGATAACCGTACACATAACTCGAATATTTAGACCACATGTCTTTTTTGTGTCATAGTTCATTGCCTCTGAACGGGGTTCTTGATGCATTTCAGCCATACATTAGGTTTTTTAGCAACGAGATAACCGTACACATAACTCGAATATTTAGACCACATGTCTTTTTTGTGTCATAGTTCATTGCCTCTGAACGGGGTTCTTGATGCATTTCAGAGCCATACATTAGGTTTTTTAGCAAACGAGATAACCGTGCACATAACTCGAATATTATTAGACCACATGTCTTTTTGTATCATATAGTTCATTGCTTCTGAACGGGGTTCTTGATGCATTTCAGCCATACATTAGTTTTTTTTTAGCAACGAGATAACCGTACACATAACTCGAATATTTAGACCACATGTCTTTTTTGTGTCATAGTTCATTGCCTCTGAACGGGGTTCTTGATGCATTTCAGCCATACATTAGGTTTTTTAGCAACGAGATAACCGTACACATAACTCGAATATTTAGACCACATGTCTTTTTTGTGTCATAGTTCATTGCCTCTGAACGGGGTTCTTGATGCATTTCAGAGCCATACATTAGGTTTTTTAGCAAACGAGATAACCGTGCACATAACTCGAATATTATTAGACCACATGTCTTTTTGTATCATATAGTTCATTGCCTCTGAACGGGGTTCTTGATGCATTTCAGAGCCATACATTAGGTTTTTTAGCAAACGAGATAACCGTGCACATAACTCGAATATTATTAGACCACATGTCTTTTTGTATCATATAGTTCATTGCTTCTGAACGGGGTTCTTGATGCATTTCAGGCCATACATTAGGTTTTTTAGCAAACGAGATAACCGTGCACATAACTCGAATATTATTAGACCACATGTCTTTTTGTATCATATACTTCATTGCTTCTGAACGGGGTTCTTGATGCATTTCAGGCCATACATTAGGTTTTTTAGCAAACGAGATAACCGTACACATAACTCGAATATTATTAGACCACATGTCTTTTTTGTGTCATAGTTCATTGCTTCTGAACGGGGTTCTTGATGCATTTCAGAGCCATACATTAGGTTTTTTTAGCAACTAGATAACCGTACACATAACTCGAATATTTAGACCATATGTCTTTTTTTCTCATATATATACTTCATTGCCTCTGAACGGGGTTCTTCTTCTTCTTGCAATTTTTTCAGAGGCATACATTTCGTTTTAGCAAAACTAAAAAGAAAAATCGCAGGCGGGGGGGGGGTACGTGAGCGCGTGCGCGAACACGCACCGATGGGAATTTCACATTGTTTTGGCTTTTAATTATTTTTATTATTCATTAACTACACAACAATAAAGTGTATCAACAACTTCACGGGGAGGCGACATGTAGCGGGGAATACTGGAGAGAGAGGGACGGGCTTCATACTTCTCCTCAGACTCCCAACGTCACGTAGTCCCACACGTTACTCGCATACGCGGTTTCTAACACCGTTTTTAATAACACGGCTTCAAACTCACATACACAGGTGTTGTAGAATCCGTGCTTTATCAGTACTTTCGTGCTTCTGCCATTTACAATGCAGATGAATCTGGATTGTCTACTGTGCCTAATAAGTTGCCGAAGGTCGTTTCACCCACAGGAACTAAGAGAGTTTCCAAAATCGTATCAGCAGAGAGAGGAAGAAATGTTACAATCATATGTTGCATTAACGCTATTGGTGCCTCCTTTTCTGGTTTTTGCAAGAAAACGGACGCGACCTGAACTTTTGGAAGGAGCCCCACCAGGAACCGTTGGACATTGTAGTGATAATGGGTTGAGCAATGGAGAAATACTTCTGTTGTTTCTGAAACATTTCAATCTTCATGTAAAACCTACCCTTGAATCCCCTGTCCTGTTGCTTGTTGACAATCATAAAACACACATAACACTGGAGGCTATGAACCTTTGCAGGGAAAATCATATTATAATAGTTGGAATTCCACCCCGCACCACTCATCGCCTTCAACCGCTAGATGTTTCATTTTTTAGGCCTTTAAAGACCTATTACAGTGAAGCTTGTGACAACTTCATGGTTACTCATCCAGGGAAAGCCATACTGACAAAAACATTAGTGAACTATTGAGCACTGCTTATTTCCAATCAGCTACGGTCGGTAATAATGCAGTAAATGGGTTTAAAGAATGTGGAATCCAGCCTTGTACTTAGCGAGGATGAGAATAGCACAGATCACATTCCTCTTACTGCCCAGGCTGCAGCCCCCACAGAAACTTGTAATGAAGCACCTGATGATCCTGTGCCAGAACAAAATGAAGAACCAAGAAATACTGCTCCCGTTAAGCCAAAACCGTGCCGAAGTATTTTTGATTTTAAACCAAAGCCTAAGGAAAGACCATCAGTGAAAAAAACGGAAGAGTCAGGGGCAATGTGCAAGCGTTTTAACGATAAATGTTGGGTCAGAAAGAAGCACAGGTGGCACAAGAGCATTTAAGGCAACAAAGACAAGAGGCTCGGGATGCAAGAAAAAGAACAGTTGCTAAAAAGAAACAGAAGTTTGATTCCTATGAAAAAACTATGAAGCCCGAGCTTGTGACTCCTATGGTGTCAGCCCAGACTTCCAAAGAAATAGTGCAATGTCCTGCTTGTGATGAGATCTATGTTGAAGACTGGATAGAATGTTGCAAATGCCACATATGGTGGCACGAGAACTACTCAAACCTTGAAGGAGGAATACTTGTTTGCAACTTTTGTTAATGATAAACCACAAATTATTAGTTATATTAATTTATTATGAAGTAAAATGTTCAACATATTCACCATTTAATTGTCTGCTATTCAACGCAAGATACGTAATAATGTATAAAATAACCACTGTACTGTTATGCTTTCTAATAATAAAAATCTGATGTGTTACAGTCACATGATTTTCTCTACTCTTGTACAAACTATTTTTACAAATGCTTATTCTCCGTCTACTTCATGCTAATCGAGATAAACATTTGCAGACTATGTTATTGCTAATTTTCTTGTAGATGTAAGGGGAAAATATATTTACAAGGGCAATATAGAAATACAGTAGCCTTTAAGCACATACATATCTCTTAATAGCTGGTTGCTAAGTGCAGCACCATTCCCTTTCCCACAGATTATAACTCTTTGCATATCCAAGACAAAAAAAATCTGATGTGTTACACTCACATGACTTTCTCTACTCTTGTACAAACTATTTTTACAAAAGCTTATTCTCCATCTACTTCATGTTAATCCAGATAAACATTTGCAGACTCTATCTTATTACTAAGTTTCTTGTAGATGTAAGAGGAATATATATTTACAAGGGCAATATAGAAATACATAGCCTTTAAGCACATACATATCTCTTAATAGCTGGTTACTAGGTGCAGCACCATTCCCTTTCCCACAGATTAATACTCTTTGCATATCCAAGACAAAAAAATGAATAACGAATTCCCATTTGAGAAAATAAGTATTAAAACATTTAAGGGAATAACAAGCAATATCTCGAAAATGGTTCACTCAACAACAAAAAAATGTATATGGCATAAATTGTGTATTTTAACACGATCTACATTTTTTCTGTAATAAAATTTTGTCTTTGTCTTATGGTTTACCAGTTATGCAAAAGTCATTCACAATGAAGAATACTTTTGGAGACATTCCCAGAAAATTCAAGATATACATTTTATTTGTCATAAAAATATCTTAAACATATGATATTTTAATCAAAATCGTTAGAGCAGTTTTTGAGAAAATTAAAATTTTCGAAAAATCTTCCATGTAAAGGGTAATTTGGGGTGGGGGGATTTTCTTGAAAACCTTCGTGTCGCATCCTTGGAACATACTGAACCTAAATACCAAGTTTGGTGTTTATCCGACTGTTCGTTTCTGAGTTATGCTGTTCACAGACAGACACACACACGGACATGTTTCCAAAAATGCTTTTTTTGGGTTCAGGGGGTCTTAAAACATGTATTTTCGGTGAAATCTCGGTATCGAAGTTTTGGGTGGAATACAATACTTCCCCTACTTACTATACTTAGTAGAGAAAGTAAAAATGAATAACGAATTTGAGAAAAAGTGTAAGTATTGGAAAATTTAAGGGAATAACAGGCAATATCTCGAAAATAGTTCACTCAACAAAAAAAAAAGTCTATGACATAAATTGTGTATTTTAACGCGATCTACATATTTTGTGTAGCAAAATTTTGTCTATCTCTTATGGTTTACTAGTTACGCAAAAGTCGTTCATGAAGGTGGTTTAATGTTATTTATTTAACATTATTGTGTATGTGTGTTTACTTCACGTGGTGAAGCCATCTTGTGACGTGATTCATTTGTTAGGTTTGTTAGCTCCATCTGGTGTTAGCAATTTGCGGCAGTATTAGTTTTCGTTTGAAAGAATGCTACTGTTATTTTATTTAATTTTTTGTTCACTGTCCTCTGGCTAGCTATGATCTTTTGGTCAAGCACTTCTCTTTATACAGGTTGTGTAAACGGAAGGGAGTCTCTTATCCAAAGATAACACTGATGAAGGAATTTGTTTTACACTTTTATTGTCGAACACATTAACTATCACATTTACACATTGATCTTGACACTCGCCAAACTGAAACTGTTATAATAACTTCATTACTGATCACTTTTAATTCACGTACTTCAACTTTTTGTATAATTAACTTTACAACACTTTAGATTTTTCATAATTCTGCTATGCGTAACTTGTGAATCGATAGCCGATGGTTAATATTTCTGCTGGACTGAAGGCGACGTGTATCATACAAAATATTTTCGACGAACTGACGGGAATGCGACGTGTAGTGTACAAAGAATTTTGATGAACTGACGGACTGAAGGCGTGTAGTGTACAAAGAATTTTGATGAACTGGGAGCGATCTACCTCTGACTTGGCTCTTTATTTATACTCATACACCCCGATATGCCTAAAGATTATAACTGAGCTGCAATTGGCTAATAAAACGCGCCAACATTAGCGTCTATTTTTATATCCAATGAAAATTATGAATACATATGCTCTAGGGAAATGTTCCAGAATATTCTAAAAGAAAAACGCGCCAATATTACGTAACTTCCTCGTTTCCAATAATAATAAACAGCTCACCCCCTCGCTGCATTATTGCACGCTATTATTGTCAGTTTCAGTAAGGCAGTATAAACTTACTTCCCAACAATAATTACAATCAACAAACATCTCAAATCAATGTCACATAATAATGCATATTCATACTATAATCACTCTTTACATTTAAATAATTTGTGATACAAATTACTGCATCATATGCCCCACTAGAAACATAATTATAAATATTTATAACTTGTTTGGAAATTTTATAATTGGGTTTTTAGTCTCCTAAATCTTGGAACACACGCTATTTATCACTTTCACTTAACACTTCACACGCATTTAACACATGACATATGTTTTTCCTTTATCTCGCCACTATTTACTGGCTCTGGTCTAATGTGTTTAGACATTAATCTATCATTTACAATTTTTTTTATAGCAAATACTGTACCCTGAATTATTTAGTTACTATTACAAAATTGGTTTACTCTCTTATATTGTTGACAAAAATTTATGCATTCAAGAATTTTTTTTAATTATTACACATATTTACCAAAAATATTCACCCTCTACACAAATATATTTACATCTCTTAAATCTAGACACTGTTTCACAGCTTTCTGTTTGCTACATAAGTATTTGTTTTTTAATTATTTTTACCCATTTTTGTTGTTTTGTACTTTATATTCACAATACTGTTGGAATTATATCTACGTACTTTTACTTTAATATAACATCATGCTTCATTTCAAATGCTGTTACAGTTACTAAAAATTTATTTATTTATTTTTTTTTAAACATTTAGTTATATACAAAATTTATTTCTCCTTTCTTATGACGTACATACATAATTAACCCTCTTACGTTCCAATACATTTCTCTGCAGGTCATCTTTAACTATCCAGCATTTACTTTACAGCTCATTGCTATTTACCCTCCTGGATCAAATTGTCTGTGGCTAAACATTACTCGTACCTTCAACAATTTGTTCATGAATAACCTCTTGTATTCATATGAAATTTCATCCCATGATAACATTTGAAAACAATCTAAAGTTTCCTGAACAACACATCTTTTAACAACTGTCATTTTCGATTCTTCTAGTATCTTTGTAATTAGAGAATACTCTGACAAATCTGTACTAAACTGTACTGGATTGGAGTTTTCATTCTGAACAGCTTGGTACTTGTTAATTTCAGAAGTTAGCTTTTGATTATTTACAGGCAAAACTTTAACTACTTCGTACAATTTATTTCTTTGCATTACTGATTCCTTCTGTATTTCTGATATCTTCCCTCTGAAATTAACTTGCGCCTGATTCACATCTACATTCATAACCTCTTTCATCTCTCTTATCTCACTTGAAATGCTACTCATTCCACTTCCTAACTCTGTACATTCTACATCAACATGTTCACTTTTAGTATTAACCTCACTTTTTTTGTTACCTATTTCCCTGCTCATATCTGACATTTTCTTTGAAACTTCTCCTATCTCACTTGCTATTATTTCCTTTTCATCACTCATTTTTGGCATACTACTATCTAGCTTCGTAACTTTCTTTTCAATTTCTTCCCTGCTTTGATCTACTTTTTGCTCTAATTTCTTTTCTAATCTCTCAAAATTCTTTTGCATATTATCATTCATATTTCTCAGCATTTCCATCATTTCCATCATCATACCAGCATCAATATTAACATTTCCTGCTATTCTATTCTGACTTTCTGCACTAACATTTTCTCCCTCAACTACTACATTGTTTAAGCTATTTTCTGTAATCTGTATTGAATTACAGCTAACTGTTACACTATCCCCTTCCATCATTGTTTCTTCTGTATTATTAGTGGACATAGTTTTCTTTATCCTACCACTCCTCAAGTACATTTGATTGTTACAATTTTGTTTTCTAAAAAAAAATTACGATACTCTGACCTTTGTGATGCTGTCTGTTGCTGTTACTTTGATGTCCAGCTTCCTGCCCCTCTCTCCTAGGTTTGTATGTCGCTTCTGCGTCGTATCATGATGAATCTACGTCGTTTTGGTGTTCTGTATTTAAATTCCCCTGTTGCCTTTTAATCTCGGAATTACGATGTCCAATCATCCGTGTAGTCTGTCGTTCCTATAGTTGTTTCTGGAATCTGCGTCTTGTAGTTCAGTTCACTGCTCCATTCGCTCCACGTCCCGATTCCTTTGCTCCTTCCTGGTTATCTCACTTCTTCCTGGTTAATTCTGCTCCTTCCCGGTTATTCTGCCCCACGCTGGGCGCCAATTTGCGGCGGTATTTATGTTATATTTATTTATTTATTTATTGAGCCCCACATTTGGGAGCCAATTTGCGATGGTAAATTTATAATGTTATTTGTGTATGTGTTTACTCAACGTGGTGAAGCCATCTTGTGACGTGATTCATTTGTTAGGTTTGTTAGCTCCATCTGGTGTTAGCAATTTGCGGCAGTATTAGTTTTCGTTTGAAAGAATGCTACTGTTATTTTATTTAATTTTTGTTCACTGTCCTCCGGCTAGCTATGATCTTTTGGTCAAGCACTTCTCTTTATACAGGTTGTGTAAACGGAAGGGAGTCTCTTATCCAAAGATAACACTGATGAAGGAATTTGTTTTACACTTTTATTGTCGAACACATTTACTATCACATTTACACATTGATCTTGACACTCGCCAAACTGAAACTGTTATAATAACTTCATTACTGATCACTTTTAATTCACGTACTTCAACTTTTTGTATAATTAACTTTACAACACTTTAGATTTTTCATAATTCTGCTACGCGTAACTTGTGAATCGATAGCCGATGGTTAATATTTCTGCTGGACTGAAGGCGACGTGTATCATACAAAATATTTTCGACGAACTGACGGGAATGCGACGTGTAGTGTACAAAGAATTTTGATGAACTGACGGACTGAAGGCGTGTAGTGTACAAAGAATTTTGATGAACTGGGAGCGATCTACCTCTGACTTGGCTCTTTATTTATACTCATACACCCCGATATGCCTAAAGATTATAATTGAGCTCCAATTGGTTAATAAAACGCGCCAACATTAGCGTCTATATTTATATCCAATGAAAATTATGAATACATATGCTCTAGGGAAATGTACCAGAAGATTCTAAAAGAAAAATGCGCCAATATTACGTAACTTCCTCGTTTCCAATAATGATAAACAGCTCACCCCCTCACTGCATTATTGCACGCTATTATTGTCAGTTTCAGTAAGGCAGTATAAACTTACTTTCCAACAATAATTACAATCTACAAACATCTCAAATCAATGTCACATAATAATGCATATTCATACTATAATACTCTTTACATTTAAATAATTTGTGATACAAATTACTGCATCATTCACAATGGAAAATACTTTTGCAGACCTTCCCAGAAAACTCAAGATATACATTTTATTTGTCATGAAAATATCTTAAACATATGATATTTTAATCAAAATTGTTAGAGCCATTTTTGAGGAAATTAAAATTTTTGAAAAATCTTCCATGTAAAGGGTAATCTGGGGCAGGGGATTTTCTTGGAAACGTTCGTGTCACATCTCTGGAAGATACTGAACCTAAATACCAAGTTTGGTGTTTATCCGACTGTTCGTTTCTGAGTTATGCTGTTCACAGACACACACATGGACATGTTTCCTAAAATACTATTTTTGGATTCAGGGGGTCTCAAAACATGTATTTCCGGTGAAATCTCGGCATCAAATTTTTGGGTGGAATACAATACTTCCCCTACTTACTATACGTAGTAGAGAAAGTAAAAATGTATTCAACTTGTATCAGAATCGTCGTCTTGCCCCGATAACGGAGCAAGATGACACTTTTGCCAAATTTTTTAAATGGACAAAATAATTCTGATTATATCAAAATGAAATTTTATCCAACTAGGTACAGTACAACATAAGGCCATCCTAATAATACATGGAAAGGAAAAGAAATTACCTTAAAAATGAATTATTTAAAAATGGTTAACTATTAACATTGTCAACTTACCCCGGTCTCCCCTATCAATGTATTAAGCATACAATAATCTGTTTTAATCCGTTGATTTAGGAAACGTTGTAGGGAAAATTATTCCTTTTCCATGTTAGACAGGTTTCCCATTTTTGAGTATCATTTAACATAGGAATTAGCTCCGAGTTCTGTTATATACTGGGGGATTTTGGTTTAGGCAGGTTTTACTGTCTATATGAAAACTACAGCTATCACCTGATAAAAAAGAAACAAAGAAATCACTCCAAACAATGATTGTTCCAATGCCAAAGGATAATTACAGAATTTGGCATACTGTCCGAGGAGTGTAAGGAAGTGCTTCACATCCTGGGAGTGTACGAAGGGGATGACTAGCCATAAGAATTTCTAGATCACTGTACAATAATTCCATAAAGAAGGGACAGAGACAACCCATTGTCATTTGAGATTAAAAAGCTAACCATGCAAAGTCGGGTAAGCAAGCTAGTCCGAAATATAATCACATTCATTGTAACAAGCGAGACAAAAAACTGCATTATCAAAATTTCTTGTTAACTTTTCATGCAAGAATGACTGAACTGATGAGAACACAAGAGCGCTTATAACCACAAAAATTATTATTACATCAGCATTGTCCAACTTCTGCCTTCTATAATACAAGCGTATTAACTTTTGTCTGCTCCCTCACTGCGCTTTTGTGAACCTTCCAGAAAATGTTTCTGAACATTCTTGGTATGATGACAACCCCAACTTCGGAATGCTCCACAAGCAACACTACTGCTGTTGAGGGTCCTGAGTTGCAAGACGTAGCCCATCACTGAGGGTACTAAGTAGCAAGACGTACACCATCACTGAAGGTCCTGAGTAGCAAAGACGTAGCCCGTCACTGAGGGTCCTAAGTCGCAAGACGTAGCCCCTCACTCAGGGTCCTAAGTCGCAAGACGTAGCCCATCACCGAGGGTCCTGAATAGCAAGACGTAGCCCATCACAGAAGGTCCTGAGTAGCAAGACGTAGCCCGTCACTGAGGGTCCTAAGTAGCAAGACGTACACCATCACTGAAGGTCCTGAGTAGCAAGACGTAGCCCATCACAGAAGGTCCTGAGTAGCAAGACGTAGCCCGTCACTGTGGGTCCTAAGTAGCAAGACGTACACCATCACTGAAGGTCCTGAGTAGCAAGACGTAGCCCATCACTGAAGGTACTAAGTAGCAAGACGTACACCATCACTGAAGGTCCTGAGTAGCAAGACGTAGCCCGTCACTGAGGGTCCTAAGTCGCAAGACGTAGCCCCTCACTCAGGGTCCTAAGTCGCAAGACGTAGCCCATCACCGAGGGTCCTGAATAGCAAGACGTAGCCCCTCACTCAGGGTCCTAAGTCGCAAGACGTAGCCCATCACCGAGGGTCCTGAATAGCAAGACGTAGCCCATCACAGAAGGTCCTGAGTAGCAAGACGTAGCCCGTCACTGAGGGTCCTAAGTCGCAAGACGTAGCCCCTCACTCAGGGTCCTGAGTAGCAAGACGTAGCCCGTCACTGAGGGTCCTAAGTAGCAAGACGTACACCATCACTGAAGGTCCTGAGTAGCAAGACGTAGCCCGTCACTGAGGGTCCTAAGTAGCAAGACGTACACCATCACAGAAGGTCCTGAGTAGCAAGACGTAGCCCGTCACTGAGGGTCCTAAGTAGCAAGACGTACACCATCACTGAAGGTCCTGAGTAGCAAGACGTAGCCCATCACAGAAGGTCCTGAGTAGCAAGACGTAGCCCGTCACTGTGGGTCCTAAGTAGCAAGACGTACACCATCACTGAAGGTCCTGAGTAGCAAGACGTAGCCCATCACTGAAGGTACTAAGCAGCAAGACGTACACCATCACTGAAGGTCCTGAGTAGCAAGACGTAGCCCGTCACTGAGGGTCCTAAGTCGCAAGACGTAGCCCCTCACTGAGGGTCCTAAGTCGCAAGACGAGCCCCTCACTGAGGGTCCTAAGTCGCAAGACGAGCCCCTCACTGAGGGTCCTAAGTCGCAAGACGTAGCCCATCACCGAGGGTCCTGAATAGCAAGACGTAGACCATCACCGAGGGTCCTGAATAGCAAGACGTAGCCCATCACAGAAGGTCCTGAGTAGCAAGACGTAGCCCATCACTGAAGGTCCTGAGTAGCAAGACGTATACCATCACTGAGGGTCCTGAGTAGCAAGACGTACACCATCACTGAAGGTCCTGAGTAGCAAGACGTACACCATCGCTGAAGGTCCTGAGTAGCAAGACGTACACCATCACTGAAGGTCCTGAGTAGCAAGACGTAAACCTTTACTGAGGGTCTTGAGTAGTAAGACGTACACCATCACTGTGGGTCCTGTGTAGCAAGACGTGGACCATCACTGAAGGTCCTGAGTAGCAAGGCGTAGCCCGTCACAGAAGGTCCTGAGTACCAAGACGTGGACCATCACAGAAGGTCCTGTGTAGCAAGACGTGGACCATCACCGAGGGTCCTGAATAGCAAGACGTGGACCATCACCGAGGGTCCTGAATAGCAAGACGTAGCCTATCACAGAAGGTCCTGAGTAGCAAGACGTAGCCCATCACTGAAGGTCCTGAGTAGCAAAACGTACACCATCACTGAAGGTCCTGAGTAGCAAGACGTAGACCATTACTGAGGGTCTTGAGTAGCAAGACGTACACCATCACCGAGGGTCCTGAATAGCAAGACGTAGCCCATCACAGAAGGTCCTGGGTAGCAAGACGTAGCCCATCACTGAAGGTCCTGAGTAGCAAGACGTAGACCATTACTGAGGGTCTTGAGTAGTAAGACGTACACCATCACTGTGGGTCCTGTGTAGCAAGACGTGGACCATCACTGAAGGTCCTGAGTAGCAAGACGTAGCCCATCACTGAGGGTCCTAATTAGCAAGTAGGACCATTACCGAGGGTCCTGAGTAGCAAGACGTAGCCCATCATTGAAGGTCCTGAGTAGCAAGACGTAGCCCATCACTGAAGGTCCTGAGTAGCAAGACGTAGCCCATCACTGAAGGTCCTGCGTAGCAAGACGTAGCTCATTACTGAGGGTCCTAAGTAGCAAGACGTGGACCATCACTGAGGGTCCTAAGTAGCAAGACGTGGACCATCACTGAGGGTTCTAAGTAGCAAGACGTAGACCATCACTGAGGGTTCTGAGTAGCAAGACGTAGACCATCACTGAGGGTCCTGAGTAGCAAGACGTAGACCATCACTGAGGGTGCTATGAGGCAAGACGTAGACCATCACTTGGGGTCCTAAGAAGCAAGACGTAGACCATCACTGAGAGACCTAAGTAGCAAGACGTAGACCATCACTGAGGGTTCTGAGTAGCAAGACGTAGACCATCACTGAGGGTTCTGAGTAGCAAGACGTAGCCCATCACTGAGTGTCCTAAGTAGCAAGACGTAGACCATCACTGAGGGTTCCGAGTAGCAAGACGTAGACCATCACTGAAGGTCCTAAGTAGCAAGACGTAGCCCATCACTGAGGGTCCTGAGTAGCAAGATGTAGACCATCACTGAAAGACCTAAGTCGCAAGACGTAAACCATCAATGAGGGTCCTGAGTAGCAAGACGTAGACTATCACTGAAGGTCCTGAGTAGCAAGACGTACCCATCACTGAAGGTCCTAAATAGCAAGACGTAGCCCATCACTGAAGGTCCTGAGTAACAACACGCAGCCCATCACTGAGTCCTAAGTAGCAAGACGTAGACCATCACTGAAGGTCCTAAGTAGCAAGACGTAGACCATCAGTGAAGGTCTTTAATAGCAAGACGTAGCCCATCAGTGAAGGTCCTGAGTAGTAAGACGTACACCATCACTGAAGGTCCTGAGTAGCAAGACGTAGCCCATCACTGTAATGCTGAGTAGCAAGACGTAGCCCATCACTATAATGCCTGAGTAGCATGACGTAGCCCATCACTCTAGGTCCTGATTAGCAAGACGTAGGAAACCGAAGTTAATCAAGTGCACAGAAAATGCAGTAAAGCGAACATAATTTGTTAATGTTAGACGCGAGGAACGCTCAGACGATGTTATTGAGAACCAATGGTAGACGGAGGAAACATTCAGAAATGTAACCAATCATAACGAAGGAAAGTCGCGTGAATAGCAAAAAAGTGACAGAGAAACTAGAAAATAGCCGTGAAATAGAAAATTATCTATGAGGCAGAGCGACGTTCAGACGTGCGTAAGATAACTCACAGTGTCGAAACGTCGGGGAGGGAAGAAGACTTTGTGTCGAAACGTCGGGGAGGGAAGACTCTGTGTCAAAACCTCGGGGAGAGAAGATGATTTGTAGGGAAATAAATAGATTCGTGTAGGAAACGTGAGGGAAAGTAAGATAGGTCTAGAAATTTAAAATATCTTGTATTAAAGAAGGAAACAGTGTGGCGGTCTTCGAGTAAATATTTATGTATTGAAAACCAGTTCAAGGCAACCGTGAGGAACAGGGTAGCTAGGGACTGACGAAAGGAAAAGTCATTCGCTAGTATTGTAACAGACTTCAACTTGTCAAAGTAATTAACAAAGGGTAAGAGCACGGAAACAGTAGCAGGGGTGACAGGAAAAATCGCGTGTTGTGTGGAAAGGAGATTCGTACGAGGACATCAGTGTGGATCATCAATAAATGGGCCATCTGAGGAGAAAGTGAACTTCATTTATCTCCCATCCACACTCCCTGAGGTAAGAGACTCCTGAACCTAAATTCCTCTACCTGAGTAGCCGGCAGCAACAACAATCCAACCACCAAGAACCGCACCATTACAAACCATTATTTTTCCATTCCCAAACCCCGCTACAGCATTCAAAAGTCCCGAGTTCGGATCTCGGTTACCCGGATAAAGTTTTTTCCAGGGTTTCCTTTTATCCTGAGAAGATGAATGTCAGCTAACCCTAAGCTCTATGGACCTCGGGCCCATTTGAGCATTATTTTAACCATTTCGTTCATTCACCGTCCGTAACACAGAACACCAAAGTATAAGAAGTGCTACCCTAGTGTTAAATTGGTGGAAACACGAAGGCGATCGCAGCGTGAGTAGTGATCGGGGATGGAACTAAACTATGAAAAATCGTGCTCTCGGATGATGACGTCACTCGTAGCTACTACAGCTGTATTTTTCATACCTGCCTAGCTGTCTGCTCAGCTGATCATATGTTCTAATACTGTATCACTACTGATGACGTACAAAGTTAATTACGTGAGCTTCAATAATTGTGATTACACTTTGAGTTATTCAAATTTCTTTTTAAAGAAGTCGATTAAGGCTCACATAAAATAACTTGTCACTGTCATCTATAGCAATTCAATATTAGAACACAATTATGATCAGCTGAACACCTCACAGCTAGGCTAGTATGAAAAACACAACTGTTTATTCCTGTGTAACTTGCTTAAATTATCCAATAGTCGGCACATACATTGCTTTTTATATAATATTATTGAGGTTAATAGTGGTTGCTGAATGTTTCTATTTCATAATACATAATGGTCACATTTAAATTTTTGAGAGTGAATGAGATCCAGCACCTTGCAATAATTTCTTCTGCATGCTTCATAGTAAAATCTTTTGCACTTAAACTGCCTCCATGGTTTGTTTGAACTTGCAACCAACCAACAGTAGGATGTGGAATTTGACAGGAAAATTGGAAGAATAACACATGTTTGACACTTGTTATTTTATTCTACTCTAGATAGCGCAATACAATTTGACATGAATAACTTAATTCCATTTCCTATAAAGAAACTTCTGCACACATTATATGCAATAGTGTAGCTATTGTTTGTCATTCACTAAATCGCTATTAGCAGTGCAATAAATGTCATTAGCAAGTTTCACCACACCATTTAACACTACTAATGTCATTGTCACTCTCTGTGCTCTGATGAAGCACCATCACTGGACACAAATAGCCACAACTTAACTCCAACTTTCCATTGTGTATTACCTAGAATTAAATAGAACACACATGTTTAAACTACCCTTAAAAGTAGGTTTCAGAAATGAGAAATTGCTTACATTAAGGAAAAATTTGTGGTTACAAACACCTTGTGATTATATTACACACTATCCACTGTAAACCAGAGTTCTCTCTGATGCAAACAAAGCATATGCTTCCTCTTGTCATGAACCTAAGCACTACGCTTACGCCAATGTAAATAGTTCCTTAAACGTATTGCATCATAAAATATTGGAGTAGGAAAGGTATAGAACTACAAATTTTATTGTGGTTATCGTAAGAACTCATTCTTAAAGGTAATGGATATATAACAACTGTTAAGAGATTACAAAATATGATTTTCTTAATTCTATCTGCTATTGCATTAACAATCAAAGAGTATCTTTTTGTTAATTACCAACTGTATGGATGACTGCTATTCTCTTGCCTATATGAGAAATGCAGCAATGAATTCGCAGCTGTGCTATCTGAGTACCAAATAAACTCTTTGCATAACACAGGAAATATGATAAGCAAACAGTCATTCATAATATGCTAGCACTCATATGCTCAGCTCAGGTCAAATCTTCGATTTTATCAGTTAGTGTTTGAGTTGCCATGACAAAGGAAGAAGTGCATAGTGTGAATAAGCTGTTTTAACACAAAACTGGGAAACCATTAAAAAGTGGCAAAAAAGTTTGGTTGATAAAGTGCTAAATGAGAAGGAAATAACACTTTTATTGTAAAACCACCACCACTTTGTGTTACTTGAACAAAATAAAATTCAGTATACGCAAAGGATCCATGGATCTTTTCATTGAATGTTCAATGAATCAGATCTTTTGAAGGATCCTTCGAACTGTTATTTATAGTGAAATTTTAAACACTTTTCATTAAAAAAATTACTAACCTTCTGTGAATTCAGAAAACTAAGCTTATATATATATATATAAACTAACCTAATGCTAATCTTCCATAAATTCAGAAACCTAAGCTTATATAAAAAAAAACCTAACCTCCCATAGTACCTCGGATGCAATGCGCTGTATATGAAAAGCGTTTAAAATACTTGGTGTGTTAAAATGTTCACTATAAATAACAGATCAAGGGATCATTCAGAAGATCCAATTCATTGAAAAGATTCATGGAACCTTCACTGAAAAGAGCATGGGTTATTTGCATATACAGAATAGTGCACGAGTATATACAATCAGACAAAAAATTCAATGCCATGCCTGGGATTCAAACCAGCAATCTTTAACTTGCCATACCACTGCTCTGCCATCTAAGACTTTCTCTACTCACAGTAAGCTATTTTTATAAGTATTCTACAAATGATTAATAATATATCGTGATTAACTTCATGTTTATCATGTGTGTTAACTTAAAAGGCTTCAATACATTTAAAAAATATTAAATGCCCATTACTTCAAAACCTTTGATTTTTGCACAAAAACATGATCGTTTAAATACGCATACATTTCTTATAATATCCTGCAACTTAATTACTAATGCACTATGTGTCTTTAAGGGAAGGATTTTGTATCATCAAAATTGCTACAAAGTTTAAATGGTAGAAAACAGACACGAAAGATTGAAACCACTTTGGAATTTCAAAGCCTAAGAACACATACTGAAGCTGCTAATTTCACTCAAAACAAACACTTCAGTTATTCTTGGAAACAAATGCTTTTGAGCATCTGTAATAACAGATTACAAGGACATTAATTGTCAAAAAAGCTACCAGAATTTCTATTTTCATACACCATGCCCAGTTCAAAAAAGGACATAGTGGCAGTTAGATAAAAATGCCCAAAAGAGGGTGAATTACTGAAATATATGTGAATGATATCAAATATCTTTCTTCCTTCTGTATTAGAAAATTTCATTTGGGCACTGTCTTAAAAGAATTATAGTATCATTGGCATGCTATCCTTGCAGTTAGTGTATCAGTCCACCAATAATCCTACATTTTTTAATTATACAAGAGTATCACTCGCATGATCTGCATCTATGTGTTTGAATATTAGCACAGTAACATGCTAATTAATTTGCATTAAGGTTGATTTTACCTTACCTACTTTTGGCTGTGATCTCCACCCATCAATTATGAAGTGCAAACAAGAAAATTAATCGTATATTCCACTGTCTGGATGACTCACAATATCTGAAAAGGAAATCAGACAATATAAAATTCAGCAACACTAAGAAGCTCTAAAAAACTTAACCTTTCATCCAGCACTGTGATGCTGGAAACTTAATAACTTGCTCAAACTTAATAACATACCTTCAGATTCTGTAACCATTCGGGACTCGAACCACAACACTGGATGGGAATGTAAATTGTAGGCGTATCCCCTCTGTCTGGACGGCTCAATGTATCTGAAAATTAATTTTATATAAAAATGTGTAACACAATAAACTATCAAAGTTTTCTACCTTATTCTACGAATATCACTGAAGTTAATAGAAAATACCAATATTACAACAAATATACATTCAATCAGAAATAGCGTAAATGTATGATTACCGTCTCTGCTTAGTTCCTGTTGAAAAAACTTCGGACGAAATCTTCCAGCTATAAAAATCCAAGATGGTCCCTTTCTTCTTTACCTGCCATTTAGTTCGTTAGGAACTTCGAAACTTGAAACAGCCAATCAGAAAATTCGCCTTTCCCGCAAAAGTACAACTAGTGACACACCGTGTTCATGTGGGGAGTTAGTGCCCACTGTTTCCACTTAGCCAATACAAGTTTCACCCCTATGGTCCGTAATGCCCTACCCGGTTAAAAGACTTTAATTAAATACCAAAAGAAGAAAATCACCACCACCAGAGTAGGCCATGCATCCTGTTAATGTGATGTAATCGTTGAATTTTCCTGATTTAGCTTTGCTTCTACGCAACAATTACTCCTTCTTGCAAACACAAGAATAGTTATATGTGATTTTAGAAGAACAGCTATGTTGATTACGTGTGTTTTGAAGACAGCGCTCGGGCCACAGGCGACTCACTCTGCTGAAGTTGCTGTGAATTCGAGGTTATGTCTCAGGTAAATACTAAACCCACTACTGTTAACCCATCTCAAAGTTATTCTGCAATAGCACAGAGCGGACCTTCTAAAGAACAAGCAATAGTTATTGAGGCACATGACAGTATATCCATCAAAGAATATATTTTTTCTATAGGTACACTCACTGATCAAACAAACATCTGCACGCATATCTAACAATAGAATATGCACGTTCTTAGCAAGCAAAAATATAGCTGAGGAGCTTAGTACTAGCCACCTTCAGATAGCAATGCTGAAGCTTGGACCACTGAACACAGCAGTCATAACGTAATACCTCACCACGAGATTGAAAAGTATTTGCTAAGTCACATCTGCTCTCTCTTATATTAGAGCGGGAATCAGCAACCCTGGTTTTGCCCACATATTAAGATTCGACAAACTTCCAGAGAGTTTTCAGATCAATTTCGAGGGCACTAACTACTGGGTATATGTATCTTCTGATACACCCACTTGTTTCTTATGCAAGGCGGAGGGTGAGGCAGTATTTTATATCGCAACATTGTAAATGCCAGAGTGATTGTAGTGTAAATGAACATTATTGTATGACAATGATTTGAGATGTTTGTTAATTATAAGCATTGTTAGGAAATAAGTTTACACGGCCTCACTGAAACTGACAATAGGAGCGGGTAACAATGAGCGAGGGGGTGAGTTGTTTATCAATTAGTAGAGACAAGCAAATGACGTCAGAGTAGCGCGCTTTTCTTTAGAAATGGAGGGAATATCTTCCCTAGAGCATATGTGTTTGTAATTTTGATTGGATATAAAAATAGACGCTAATGTTGGCACACTTTATTAACCAATAGCAGCTCGATTATAATCTTTAGGCATATCGGGGTGAGGGAGTATAAATTCCGAGCCAGAGACGGGTAACGCGTAGTTCTACAGAATAATTCACAAGGCAAATGTCGCTAAGTTCAACAGAATCATCCACGGGTTACACGTCGCTCAGTTCAACAGAATCATTCACGGGTTACACGTCGCTCAGTTCAACAGAATCATTCATGGGTTACACGTCGCACAGTTCTACAGAATCTCTCGCGTCGTAAAGCTAGTTATAAAATGTGAAATACGCGAATTAATAATGTGCGGCAAATAAGTGATTATATTTACATTCGAAAATATAACAGTTTCAGTAGGGCGTGTATCAAGAGTAATTATGTGAAATGAATGAAGTGTGACGGCAATAAAAGTGTAAAAACAAATTCTTTTATCAGTGTTATCTTTTAGTAACAACTCCTTTCCATTTACACACCCTGTTCAAGAGATTTGCTCGACTGAATAATAATAGCTAGCCGGAGGACAAAGAACTCAAAATTAAAAATAGTAAAACAATAACAGGCACTCAGCAAATAAGATAACACGAAAGTTACCACGACAAAGGTCATCTGGCCCATCAATGCAACAAGGGTCCAAGTGAATCTACTGATCTATCAGATCAGGAGTTCACAAATTTTAATGTATTTCCTTCTTTATCTGCCAGTGTCCCAGCATCAGTAAGTCTTACTCCGGCTCACTGCTCTGATCTTCAGGAGAAGCCACCTGCTTTTAGTTCTACTGAACAACCTGCCAATCCTGATTCATTAGTAACTGCAACTGTGGCTTCTGATGTAGCTAGTACGCCTGTAATCTCCTTTGAGGTGCCACTGGTAATTCAGCACCCTACAAAACGAGCCATTTCTTCCTCCGAGAGCACTCATTTTCATGGGAACTGCGATTCTCATGAACGTCAAGATAAGTCTTTTGATGACAACGCCGATACTAGCTCCAAAGGTAAACCACTTCCTCAGAGAAAACATCTACGGCAGTTAGTGAATCGCTTTCAGCTGTCAAGTCCCTCATAGAGGAGAGTCCAAAGGAATATGTACTTGACTTTACTCAATTGTCGAGCTTTTATGAGAATGCCAAAGGATCTGCTGATATCCCTAAACTAGCATTAAATTACACATCAGACATAAAAAGACTAGCTAAATTGTTGTACCCACATATGAAGAGTAATAGTCTTAAGAACAGAACCACACGGATGGAGAAGAAACTACCAGCTGCAATCGGAGATGTGCACATACTCCTATACCACCGGATATCTCTAAGGACCAGAATTAACGCAACTTGCCGCCATGATTAACAGCTGCAGCGTAATCCAGTAGAACATACATTTTTTTTTTTCTCTCAGTTGGAATATTTACAATTGCTTATAAATACACACCAACCTAGCATTATCTGTTTGCAGGAAACAAATTTAAAACATGAAAACATAGCTTCCTTAAGAAATTATTCTGGGTATAAACGTAATCGTCTTGAGGCCCGTCATGCCAGTAGTGGTGTAGCTACGTAACAATATACCCCATAAAGAAGTCTCCTTCAAAACAAGCCTGGAGGCTGTAGCAGTGTCAGTTTTTTTGACTACATATATTTGTTTCTGTAGTGTTTATTTTTCTAACAGTGTGGATATTGATTTTATTGCTCTCAATTACCTCAACCTTATGTTATACTTGGCGATAACCTGCTCTGGGGTAGCAGTATCACTGATCATCGTGGCAAGATTATTGAGAAACTTATTTCTACCTATGATTTAGTACTTTTAAATTCTCCCGATCCAACTCATTACAGCATTGCCTATAACTCCTTCAGCAACATCGATCCTCTCTTTGCTCCCCCACCATTGCATCGTTGTTTAGTTGGTGAGTGTACTCCACACCTTATGGAAGTGATCGTTTTCCTATCACTATTACAGTCGATTATTCGACTAATCCGTATATATGTTGGAACTTAAGCAAAGCAAACTGGTTGAAATTTAAACACCTTCTTCAGGTCGCTGTAGACAAACTTCCACAGCCCGAGACATTTACCAGCATGCCTATTGATACTATAGTCAACTATTTTTCTGCTGCTATCGTAAAACAGGCTGAATTTTGTAATCCAACCAGTTCTTATGTATCCAAACACAGTCATGTCCCTTGGTGGAACCGAGAATGCAGAGAAGCTATTGAACTAAAGAATAAAGCCTACTAAAAATATAAATGCAGCCCCACTATTGACAACAAAATCGCTTACAAGCGACTTCGAGCAGCTGCCCGTTGGATTGTTAAGAGTAGCAAGAGAAATTCTTGGTTGACTTTCGTGTCTTCCTTTAACAATAGGACTACTCAATCTGAAATATGGCGTAAACTTCAAACCTTTTATGGTTCCAGAAGTTTAAATAAGATTGCTCATCTTTTGTTACCACATTCTGATATACCAGTTACAAATTCACAAATTATCGCAGATACTTGAGCAAAGACATTCTCCGATACCTCCAGCGACTCTAATTATGATCCTGAAGTTCCTCATAACAAAAATGTTCTCCAAGAGGATAACTTGTTACTGAATGTTGTTGACACAAACCAACCATATAATGAAAAGGTGTACCTTGATGAAATATTGGAAGCTCTTCGACAATGCAATAACAAAAGCCCTGGACCAGACAATATTCCATATGAATTAATAAAACATATGCCAGAGAATACACTACAGTATCTGCAAAGTATTTACAACCATATGTGGTTTAACAAGTGCTTCCGTAATCAATGGCGAATGTCAACAGTGGTTTCTATTCCAAAACCAAATAAAGATCACTCTTTGCCTATAAATTATCGACCTATTTCTTTAACATGTACTGTGTGAAAGCTCCTTCAAAAGATAATTGCAAAAAGACTTCATTGGTTTTTGGAAACTAACCATTTGCTTAGCAGCATACAAACCGGCTTTCGTCAAAATTGTCTCACAATAGATAACCTGGTCATGCTTGAATCAGAAGTAGCTAAATGTTTTGGTAGTCGACAACATATGATTTTAGTCAGTCTTGACATAGAAAAGGCATACGATTCCATCTCGCGAAATTACATCATTCAGTCACTAACGGAATTTGGAGTCAATGGAAACATGATCTCATTCATCTACAATTTTCTGAAACAGACGGATGCGAGTAAGAGCTAATGGTTTTCTATCTCAGCCTGTTAATTTAGAAAATGGCATACCACAAGGATCTGTCTTAAGTGTGACACTATTTTTGGTGGCCATCAAATAAAATTGTGTCATGCCTTCGACCACCTGTTAAGGCGTATTTATACACTGATGATATTACCATTTTTAGTAAAAGATGAGACATAAAGACAACAAGAATTACTACAATTGACCCTTCAGAATCTCTATACTTGCGAGCTGTAGTACTGATCTTCGATTCTCACCTCTAAAAAGCCAATACATAGTTTTATCTAGATCTAGAAAACCACTTCCACAACCTGAATTGCTAATGAACAATCATCGTATACTTGGAGCTGTAGTACTAGTCTTCGATTCTCACCTCTAAAAAGCCAATGCATAGTTTTCTCTAGATCTAGAAAACCACTTCCACAACCTGAATTGCTAATGAACAATCATCGCATACCAATTGTCAATAACATTTGCATACTTGGATTGCAATTTGACCAAAAGTTGAAGTAGTATGTTCTTCAACTGTTGTAGTTTATTGTTTAAAGGTTGTTTATTTATTTATTTCCACACTTGGGAAACCAATTTAAAGTTGTTGTTTACGTAATTTAGCAACATGGTTTGGGCATTCATTTGAAGTAGAGTGTTTGTTACGTAATATGCTGCTATGTATGAGAAGCCGATTTGAAGATGTATTTTTGTTGTTGTTACGCTTCAAGTTTAAAAAATATTAATTAACTTTGTTATTAAACAGTTTCTATAGATATTATTTATGTTTATGTTTGCCTCGGCTGTGTCAGTATTGTTTTAGACACACATTTCTCTTAATCAGGGGCGTGGTGCGACGAGAATGTAGGCATTACACAGATTCTAAGTTTAAATTGATGCAGTAATTTGTATCACAAATTATTTAAATGTAAAGAGTGATTATAGTATGAATATGCTTTATTATGTGACATTGATTTGAGATGTTTGTTGATTGTAATTATTGTTGGGAAGTAAGTTTATACTGCCTTACTGAAACTGACAATAATAGCGTGCAATAATGCAGCGAGGGGGTGAGCTGTTTATCATTATTGGAAACGAGGAAGTTACGTAATATTGGCGCGTTTTTCTTTTAGAATCTTCTGGAACATTTCCCTAGAGCATATGTATTCATAATTTTCATTGGATATAAAAATAGACGTTAATGTTGGCGCATTTTATTAGCCAATTGCAGCTCAGTTATAATCTTTAGGCATATCTGGGTGAAGCAGTATAAAAGGTAGGTTAGAGGTAAAGACCCCGTCAGTTCATCGAAAATCTTTATACATTACACGTCGCCTTCAGTCCGTCAGTTCATCAAAATTCTTTGTACACTACACGTCGCATTCCCGTCAGTTCGTCGAAAATATTTTGTATGATACACGTCGCCTTCAGTCCAGCAGAAATATTACACGTCGGCTATCGATTCGCAAGTTACGCGGATAAGAGTTATGAAAAATCTCAAGTATGGTAAAGTTAATTATACAAAAGGTTGAAGTACGTGGATTAAAAGTGATCAGTAAGAAGTTGTTATAACAGTTTCAGTTTGGCGAGTGTCAAGATCAATGTGTAAATGTGATAGTAAATGTGTTCGACAATAAAAGTGTAAAACAAATTCCTTCATCAGTGTTATCTTTGGATAAAAGATTCCTTTCCGTTTACACAACCTGTATAAAGAGAAGTGCTTGACCAAAAGATCATAGCTAGCCGGAGGACAGAGAACCAAAATTAAATAAAATAACAGTAGCATTCTTTCAAACGAACACTAATACTGCCGCAAATTGCTAACACCAGATGGAGCTAACAAGCCTAACAAATGAATCACGTCACAAGATGGCTTCACCATGTTGAGTAAACAAATACACAAATAACATTATAAATTTACCATCGCAAATTGGCTCCCAAATGTGGGGCTAACAAATACAAACATATACAATAATGTTAAATAAACAAACAAACCATAAAACACTTCAAATTTGGCTACCACAACGTGGGGCTACAACAAATTAAATAAAAATAACACTAAACCACCTTCAAATCGGCTCCCAAACGTGGGGCTCAACAACAAAATAAATTTAACATTAAACCACTTCAAATTGGTCCACAACGTGGGGCTACAAAAATGTTAAATATAAATAACATTAAAACCACTCTCAAAATTCACTTCTTTTTATTAATTCTTGACACAAATTAAATAGCACTACACTGATATTAAGAGCTGTGAGATTCTTTAATTTAATACTTGCACTATTTTATCGCATATACTTAATTTTCGTTACACACGAGTACGTAATATTTCTTTAGAGAACACATCTTCCATCCGGTCACTACCAAGGTCTGCCAGCAACTGAACATATTTCAACCGTCCAAAACCCGTAAGCTTCTGTATTTCAAGTCTCTGATTGGCTAATCCTAGTCCAATAGAATACCTGCATTTAATTAAAGCTTTTTCTAGCTGTTGATTGGCTAATTTTAAACTCTCACAAAATTTACATTATCATTGTTCTAATCATGACTAGTAACATTTAAACTCTCAAACTCATTATTGCCTCAAGGTTACCTCATTGTTAGCAACTTTAAACTTATTTTTCTTACAGCTCTTGCATTATTAAATTAAGTAATGTATTCACATCACATTATTAAACATGTTTACAATAATATAAGCATATACAATGACTGTTACATACATTTTTATAAATTATTACATACATATTCCTTCAAGGTGGGCTGTTACTGAATTTATATATTATATAATTCAATTGAAACTATTCAAGTATTAAAATACTGCCTCAAAGTTAACCTGGATCTCGCATCTTAAAATACTTAAAGCTCACTGCTTAAGACGGCTGAATATTTTGAAAGTGTTATCTGCCAAAATTTGGGGGGCTGACTTTAATATCCTACTCTGCATGATTATACCATCTAAACTTGATTATGGCTGCATTGTATAGAACTCATCTAGTCCGACTGCCCTTAAGGTGCTCGATTGTATTCAGTTTTCTGCACTCAGGATTGCGTTGGGAGCATTTCACACAAGCCCTACTGAGAGTTTACAAATAGAAGCTAACGAGCCGCCATTGCATACGAGGAGGAAAATCCTGAGTTTGATCTATGCTTCAAAGATTGCTGCCTTACCAGACTCTGCTGCTTTCCCATATCTTTTCCTTTCTAACGACAATAACAGCATTTCAACTGGACAATCTCATGGCACTTCCTTCAGCTATAGAATTTCAAAATATATGCATGAGATTAATTTAGGTTTTCCTACTATGATAAAACTCAAATGTTTCAGCAATACCTCTTGGAAATCCGAAACCCCGCCTATCATCACCACTCTAGCCAAATACAACAAAATGAATACATATATTACCCATTACCAGCGAATGTTTCACGAAATTTGTGGCATGCACCAAAACTTCATACCTATATATACTGATGGATCTAAAATGAATGGTTGTGCTGTGGTACATCCTGAACATACAATTTCTTCCAAATTACCTCTCTATATTCTCCTGTGAACTATTTGCCTTGGAATACATAATGAAAGCTGAACACCGTTGTTATCTCATCTTCACTGATTCCACGAGAGCTATTCTAGCTCTACAACAGAAACTCTTTTGTGCAGAACATTTTACAGTTGTATGATGATATAAAAGCCATCTCACATGGGCATATCTGGAGATGAAGCAGCACGCCACTCTCCAAGCCTGGCCGACCATCACGATTTCTAAAGTATGAAATATGGAAGCTACATCCAATAGCAAACTAATCGCTCCAATCTTAGTTTCAGTTATCCAATAAAACAACTAATTTGGCGTAACCAGGTGCTTCTCATCAGGCCGCCATTCTCACATGGGCATATCTGGAGATGAAGCAGCACGCCACTCTCCAAGCCTGGCCGACCATCACGATTTCTAAAGTATGAAATATGGAAGCTACATCCAATAGCAAACTAATCGCTCCAATCTTAGTTTCAGTTATCCAATAAAACAACTAATTTGGCGTAACCAGGTGCTTCTCATCAGGCCGCCATTCTCACATGGGCATATCTGGAGATGAAGCAGCACGCCACTCTCCAAGCCTGGCCGACCATCACGATTTCTAAAGTATGAAATATGGAAGCTACATCCAATAGCAAACTAATCGCTCCAATCTTAGTTTCAGTTATCCAATAAAACAACTAATTTGGCGTAACCAGGTGCTTCTCATCAGGCCGCCATTCTCACATGGGCATATCTGGAGATGAAGCAGCACGCCACTCTCCAAGCCTGGCCGACCATCACGATTTCTAAAGTATGAAATATGGAAGCTACATCCAATAGCAAACTAATCGCTCCAATCTTAGTTTCAGTTATCCAATAAAACAACTAATTTGGCGTAACCAGGTGCTTCTCATCAGGCCGCCATTCTCACATGGGCATATCTGGAGATGAAGCAGCACGCCACTCTCCAAGCCTGGCCGACCATCACGATTTCTAAAGTATGAAATATGGAAGCTACATCCAATAGCAAACTAATCGCTCCAATCTTAGTTTCAGTTATCCAATAAAACAACTAATTTGGCGTAACCAGGTGCTTCTCATCAGGCCGCCATTCTCACATGGGCATATCTGGAGATGAAGCAGCACGCCACTCTCCAAGCCTGGCCGACCATCACGATTTCTAAAGTATGAAATATGGAAGCTACATCCAATAGCAAACTAATCGCTCCAATCTTAGTTTCAGTTATCCAATAAAACAACTAATTTGGCGTAACCAGGTGCTTCTCATCAGGCCGCCATTCTCACATGGGCATATCTGGAGATGAAGCAGCACGCCACTCTCCAAGCCTGGCCGACCATCACGATTTCTAAAGTATGAAATATGGAAGCTACATCCAATAGCAAACTAATCGCTCCAATCTTAGTTTCAGTTATCCAATAAAACAACTAATTTGGCGTAACCAGGTGCTTCTCATCAGGCCGCCATTCTCACATGGGCATATCTGGAGATGAAGCAGCACGCCACTCTCCAAGCCTGGCCGACCATCACGATTTCTAAAGTATGAAATATGGAAGCTACATCCAATAGCAAACTAATCGCTCCAATCTTAGTTTCAGTTATCCAATAAAACAACTAATTTGGCGTAACCAGGTGCTTCTCATCAGGCCGCCATTCTCACATGGGCATATCTGGAGATGAAGCAGCACGCCACTCTCCAAGCCTGGCCGACCATCACGATTTCTAAAGTATGAAATATGGAAGCTACATCCAATAGCAAACTAATCGCTCCAATCTTAGTTTCAGTTATCCAATAAAACAACTAATTTGGCGTAACCAGGTACTTCTCATCAGCCTGCATGTCTCACATGGGCATATCTGGAGATGAAGCAGCACGCCACTCTCCAAGCCTGGCCGACCATCACGATTTCTAAAGTATGAAATATGGAAGCTACATCCAATAGCAAACTAATCGCTCCAATCTTAGTTTCAGTTATCCAATAAAACAACTAATTTGGCGTAACCAGGTACTTCTCATCAGGCTACGTATCAACCGCCATTCTCACATGGGCATATCTGGAGATGAAGCAACACGCCACTCTCCAAGCCTGGCCGACCATCACGATTTCTAAAGTATGAAATATGGAAGCTACATCCAATAGCAAACTAATCGCTCCAATCTTAGTTTCAGTTATCCAATAAAACAACTAATTTGGCGTAACCAGGTACTTCTCACCAGGCTACGTATCGGACAATTACCCATTCATATCATCAGCCTGCATGTCTCACAGTTCAGCATATAGTTGCAGAGCGCCCTATCTATGATGTTCATTGGCTTCAGTGTGTTAACCTCTTGGTGGCCTTGAGTGATCACAACATAGTAAAGTTTTTAAAAGAAATAAAATTGTATAATGTTATATAATCAATGTTGTAATTTGTTTCAAAATATTGTAATTATTAAAATTTATTGTAGTCGCATTATGACTTTAATGTTAAAGCGACAATAATAAATTAATAAAAAAAGAAAGAAAGTCACATTTACACATTTCGTTGTAGTATACGTAGATAAAGCGATAGTCACATTTTCAAAAACATGTCACTACATGATGCTTTGAAATTCCATGCTGTTTGTATGACCGTGACAAAAACAAAACGAATAGTGACTTCTCAGTTACAAAAAGTATTCAAACGAATACAAAAAATATCTGGGAAATAGTTAATCTCATAAAATATATGTATGACAAACTGCATGCTTTAATGGGGTCTGCATTTCTTATGTAGCAAAACTTTGTCCGTCTTTTACAGCTTACCATTATACAAAAGTTATTCAGAACGAAGAAGACTTGAGAGGCTCTTCTCAGAAAATTCAAAATATATATTTCTTTGTCATGAAAATATCTTAAACAGAGAGTATTTTAATTAAACTCGTTAGATCCATTTTTGAGAAAATAACAAATTTCGAACATTTTTCCATGTAAAGCATTGTTCGGGGTGGGGGAGATTTTCTTGAAAATCTGTGTGTCACATCTTTGAAAGATGGTGAACATAAATATCAAGTTTGGTATTTAACCGACTTTTCGTTCTGGAGTTATGTTGTTTACAGAACATACAAGCATATGGAGCTTTTGCTATAACATGTGTGATGCATTCACATGACTTTATCTACTCACTCTTCCACAAACTATTCTTACAAAGTTTATTCTTGCATCTATTTCATGTTAATACAGCTCATCAGTTATTTACGCAATTCGTTGCAGGTATAAGTAGAGCATATTAAGCTAAAGCGATAGCTAAACCCCTTAAAGTTGATCGCTATGTGACAGCTTTGGATTGCTTGGCTATGGAGGGAATTCGGCACTGATCCACATAGTGGATATTGTGCCTACACCTCACAAGGAGCGTCTCCGGGAGGAAGGATGAGGCGAGAGGAGACACCGGGCGGCCGGAACTAGGAGTGACGGCACAGTAATGGCAGGGTCCCTAGGTTTTCAGAAGAGACTCTCTGTCAGACAGACAGGTAGACTGGGGAACCCACCCCGCAGAGAGGGGGTCCAACGCCGCTCAAGGGGGTTAGGATACCCCGATAGGCAGCCGAAAGCCGACGGACGGTGAGTCAGAGAGCATCCTTTTCCCCGCCAAACTGCACCGAAACACCATCGCTGACACTTCCAACCCTGAAAGAAACCAACGGATAAAAGATGAAGCGAAATGAGAATTGAGATAAAATGGAGGGGCAAGAAATTCGGGGATGTGAGAATCCTTCTTAGCATTCGCCTGGCGACCCGGGAAAACCCCGAAAAAACCATGGATCAGGAAGATCGGCCACAGGAATCGAACCCACGACCTCCGCATGCGAGCCACAGACATGATAGGTTTGAGATTCTGTTCTCTTTGTATGAACACGAGAAAGAAAGGAATGAGGGAAGAAAGAAGTAAGGAAGCAAGGAAAGAAAAACAATAGCTATTTGCAGTCGAGAGAAGTATAAAGTATTTGAAAATTCAAATAATAACAAATAATATTTCAGAATAGGTAAAATATAAAAATGATATTTGATATAAATTTTGTACTTTGTCAAGATGTACATTTGTTGTGCAGTAAGCTTTTGCCTCTCTCTTACGATTTACTAGTTATCAAAAGTCATTCACAATAAAGACTAGATATACATTTTATCATTAAAATTAGCTTAAACATATGTACTTTAGCCATTTTTCAAAGAATAAAATATTTCGAAAAATGCCCAATGTAAAGGGTAGTTTGGAGTGGAGGATTTTCTTTAAAATCTCTGTGCCGCATTCTTGCAAGAAGTTGAACTTAAAACACTAAGTTAGGTTTTTAACCAACTTTTTGTTTTTGAGTTATGCTGTTCACACACACTTGGACCTTTTTCTAAACATAAATGCATTGGATTCAGGGAGTCGCAAACGTGATTTCTGGTAAAATTACGACATGAATCTTTAGGTGGAACACAATACTTTCTCTACTTACTGTAGCTACGTAGTAGAGAAAGCAAAAACGCTTTCTTTGGATTCCAAGTGGAACTTGGACTGTAACTTAAAATAATTTCTGGCCTAAACTGTTATCACGATTAAGATAATATTAATAGCGGTTTGAGTGGGGCAAAACTGCGGCGATCATCAGCGCCACCCTCTGGCTATAAATTTATTTAAGTCAGTACATCAATACAATAAAAACAAAACAAGTACAAGTTAAGCAACTCAGATTACAGAAGCAGAAAGAATAAACAAAACAAAGATACAAAAGTTAAGACACAAAACAGCTCATAAATTAAAAGGTACCAGAACTAATTCTCAGCAAACACAAGCACTTGAGTTTGTACTGACACAGTTGGAAAGGCAGTAACAACACGATTAAATTTTATATAGGAAACCACTGAATTTAATATAGTGAAAAAGCTTGGCGATAGAGGCAGAGTCATTCCCTAAAAGCACAATTAAACTAGGAGAGTGCAATAGAAACAACACTGGGTAATGAAGGGCATATTGCAGCGAGGTGGGGGTAGTCGTGGTCAATACGAAGCCGAGCAAGCACGGTCTCCTCGACGAGAAGAACAACGCCAAGGAAGCGTTGGACCTCTCGGAGTTTGGCGGTAGACGTAAGCCACTCCGCATGTCATTGAGAGAGGACCTGTCGGCGCAAAAAAAAATCAAATTCGTACAGAGGCAGCGGAGAGGCCGTTCATCGGGGTGTAGAATCGCAGCTGATCTGCCAGTTCATTTCCTACAATGCCACGATGTCCAGGAATCCAGACAAAGACCACCCGAAGCCATCAAGGGTGAGAGAGTGCAACTGTTCGTGGATTTTCTGAACAAGTGGGTGTTGGCTATAGAGATGCCATAAACTAAGTATAGCACTAAGAGAATCGGAACAAAGGACACTAAAGTGCAGGGAAAAGGAGCGGATGAAAAATGTGGCTTTAAATATAGCATAGAGTTCGGCAGTATAAACAGAAACAAGTCTTGTGTACATGTGAATCAACAACCACAGCGCAGCTTACCCCTTGATCCGTTCGAGAACCATCAGTATATAGAAAATTGTATCCAGAAAAGTCGTATTTCAAAACCGCGAAATGGGCTGCATATATAGGAGCAGCAACCGAGCCAGATCAAGACGACACAGAGGAGTGTAGCTTATCCATGGAGGAAAACGATGAAATCCCCTACATGCAACTTTGACAGTAAGTTCCGAAACCTACACCCCGGGAACGATAACGATAATCCAGAACGTACAATAGGCAGTGCATAGGCATAATTACAAAGAATATTCCGACGTATCCAAAGGGATGGTTCACCAGATTCCGCGTACAAACTGAAGATGGGACTAGTACGAAAAGTTCCCAGGGCTAGTCTAAGGCCTTGATGACGGACAGGATCCAATCGGCGCAGAATAGATGGCCGAGCAGAAGAATAGACCATGGACCCATAGTCAAGTTTCGAACGTAATAAGTCCGGTAGAGATGCAGCAAGAGGACACGATCGGCACCCCAAGAAGTGCCACTAAGGACACGAAGTAATTGCAGGGAACGAACACAACGACCGTGAATATATAAAATATGAGGTCTCCAGCAAAGTTTACGGTCAAAAATGAGGCCGAGAAATTTAGCTTCCTCAACAAGCGGAGCTCCACTCCACCGAGAGAGAGAGAGAGAGAGAGAGAGAGAGAGAGAGAGAGAGAGAGAGAGAGAGCAGGAACCTCTTTACGACCCAAAAGTTAAGACAACTGGTTTTCTCCAATCTCCAAGTGTGTAAGATATCAAGAAAGCACTGAAGGCGCCGTTGGATAAAGCTCGTACGCCCAGAGCTACAACAAATTCCAAAATCATCCACAAAAAGAAACGGGTTGATGCCCGTTGGGACGTTCGAGACTACGGGATTAATGGCTACAGCAGTAGTGTATAATTGGGCTTTCTAGCACAAGAATCCACACAAGGGACCATTTGTAAAACAGGGTTTAGTGGAAAAGCGACCCAAATAACATGTACGTTCTGGCACAGGTCACGTGATCTTTGGTATTGGAAGGTGTCTTTAATTGGTTTTAATTGTTCGAGCAAAGGGGACCTAAACGACACCTTCCTTCTAGCACAAGAACCGACACAAGGGACAATTTGTAGCACAGGGTTTAGCGGAAAAGGGATTTAATTGGTCTTTCGAGCAAAGACGACCCAAATAACGTGTATGTTCTGGATCAAATTTATGATTACTGGCGGAGTTGACAGTTTGTCATTCCCGTCCACGTGGCGGCTTTTAGAGGAAGACCCGACCTAAACGCCATGAGCCTTGAGCATCAAACTCAAGGTTACTGGTGGAGTTGATAATTTTGAGGGTCGCTTACATGGCCACGCGGTGACATTTAGTGGAAGAAACACTTAAAAGTCGCGTCCCTCCTCAAGCAAGTACTGGCTTTGGGCGGGGGAGGTAATCAAAATAATGTCTGCATTTCCAGTCAGCTATAAGACATGGTTCAGCCACTATAAAGTACACAGCGTTAATTCTAATCACGCAACTCATATACAGCACATAAAAATGCGAGCTTCAATTTCTGACGCGAACACACATAACGAAGGAAAATGTTTTAAAAATCAAAAGGTTTAATTTTCACAATGCAAGAGTTTCATACTGGCAATTGTTGCTTTGTACGGCATGAATAATATGCTAGGGTATATGGTGTTCGGTAACTAAAGTATGTTGCTTTATTATGGTGAGAAATCACAAGCAATGAAAAAATATTAGAATATTTAGGATTAATAAGCGTTCCTCAGTACTTAAAGCCATGCGTGTATACGAGCGAGGTCTCCCTTCAAGCTTAAAAGACGGTCGCGTATGCTCTTCTGTTACAGGACCAACCACAAAGGGATAATGATCGCGCCCCTATGTCTGGGAGTTTCAATCATGGAGGTATAATGTATTCCGAAAGAACGTTCACCCTACTATGCATAAAGAGTACACGGCTATCAAAAATATGGATGTATTAAATATCTGTTGGCGAAATATAACGCCTCTCTCTCTCTAATGCACACACATACATACATACATACATACATACATACATACATACATACATACATACATACATACATATACACACTACCCACTCATAATCAGTCTTAAAAACGCTACAAGGAAACTGCCAGTATATGTTTAGCAATTTTTGGACAGGCAGTCACCCTATAATGGAGGGTGATGGAGGTTCCCCTAGCATGTAAGGGTGGCAGCTATTGTATACAGTCGTCCCCTACTAGAGGTTCACATTCTCCACGGCAGATGTCAGAAGGCTACAGAACTAACACTTGTAATTCATATCTGGCATTATAGATACCAACAGTATCCAGTCCGCTATTGATTTTCATTGAAAGTTGCAATGAGAGTCAAACACATTAAATTATAATGAAAAAAAGTTTCTTTATAGAGATAGCTAATTACACTGTTACAAGGTGTATGTACAGTAAAATAAAAAGAATCACATTTAAAAAAATTCTCATGTTACACTCACATGACTTTCTCTACTCATGTACAAACATTTTTTTTATAAACGCTTATTCTCCTTTGCTTCTTGTAGGTGCAAGAGGAATATGGTAGGCTTTAAGCATTAGTCAAATCTTTTAAGAGCTGGTTGCTATGTGACGCATTCCATTCTCTTTGCATGTCTAGGACATAAAAAATGAATAACGAATTCGAGAAAAATATAATTATTGGGAAATTTAAGGGAATAACAACCAATATCTCGAAAATAGTTCTCAATAAAACAGGGGCCTCAAAACATAAATATCCAGTGAAATCTTGTTATCGAATTTTTGGGTGGAATACAATACTTCCCCTACTTACTCTACATAGTACAGAAATTTAAAATACTTAGTTATAACAGCGGGAAAGATGACTTGTATCTTTTTCCCATAAGGTGTATGATTCATGCAAGGTAATTGAACACTGTCTTTATTATTTCATTAACAGTACACCAAAAGGCAGCTGCAATCATCAATAAGTTCCCATCCTTAAGTTACTTAAGTTCATGAAGATTTACAATTTCCTGTCTAAGGGCAATTTATCTTAACATTTCTCACAGAGATGTATGATTCATACAATAACGAGTAATTGAATACTTCCTGTTTTATTTCAATAAGAGTCTACGAAATTATATTAGAGGCAGCTGCAACCATCAATAAGTTCCCTCCATTAAATTACTTAAATTCAAGAAGATTTACAATTTCCTGTCTAAGGGCAATTTAGCTTAACATTTCTCACACAGATGTATGATTCATACAATAAAGAGTAATTGAACACTTCCTTTATTATTTCATTAACAGTACACAAGCATATATTACTTAAGACACGGTGTCAAATACATTTATAACTTCAGATGTGATTAAAGATCCTGGGAAAAGAAACGTGAATCATTAGACAAGGATAGATATAGCCAGCTAATATTGTTTAACCAATCAAAACACTGGATTACGGAGTGGATTCTTCTGCGCATTCTTTCTGGGAGAGGGAGAATGAACTTCAAAGTCTATATAAGAAGAAAGCAGGAGAGCTAAAGTTCATTCTTAAAGGAATAACTTCAGTGACAGTGATAGCGTGTGTTAGTGCAAAGATCTTTAACTACCTAATTCATCTTAGAATTCAATTCGTAAAGGTAAGTGCATATAATAGGTTTCATGCAGGAAATTCGTGTGATTTATTCTTAAAAAGTCGAGTGAAGATAGTGAAAGTCAAAATCGCATTTAAAAAAAAACGTGTGATCACCTAGGTTCGTAAAGTTTGTCTTGCAATAATGTAGCAGGGTCAGTGTCTAGATGTATTATTTAAACTTATGTAACACTATCCAACGTCTAAAAATCACACAAAAAACTTTAAACACAGAAAATAAAAAATACTGTAACAAAAATAACCGAGCTTAAGCAAGCTAAAACATAATAATTCTATCTGAACAAGCTCTTACGTAAATATTCAGTTTTCAGAACGCTAAAGTACGATAAAAAAGGAATATATACGTTAAAATCAAATTCCATTTCCACGCAAATTAAAAAAATACAGAATACGAAAATCAGAAGAAAATACAAAAGTAGGGTAAAAATGATCCTACAATCACAACTAGTAGTAGTTATTTGGGAGCTTGAGTTACTTTCAAATGCAACTTATTTTAATTCCAGCAACCTTAAGGCAGGGCTTCTATTAGCTAATTTTATAATTATTAAAACAATTAATGTTTGAAAATACTTCATTAACATACTAATTAAGAAAAATTAACTTAACTCTGAATTTTTCGTTGAAACTCTGTAATCTGCTATAAAATAGCTTGCATAATATATAAAATATTCTCTTACGCCATACAAAAAGCTTAATATACTTAAAGTTTAACCTCTAATGTCAAAAACTAAAAAAAAAGTTGAAAAGCGGTAATATGCTAGAAAATGAAGTATAGAAATATAGGGAAATTATCCTTTTCTTCATTCATCAAGTTTACATGCCTAAAATTATTATTTTCCAGTGAAGATGCCTATGAAGTCGAACACAAGCAAATTGAGTCTGGCAGGACGTGTCCGCCGCTCACCTGTCCCGGCACAGGACGCTCCTGGGCCCAGCACTCTACCGTCACCACCACCACTATCACCATTGCTAGACGACGGGGCAGCTGCGTGGCTTGATGCAGATAATGCGGGGGACTTTATCATCCCACCTCCGCCAGGTTTCGGAGATGATATTGAGGATTCAAGCGCCGCCCAAACTAAAGACAGGGAGGATATACCAATGGAGGGAGTTTGTACCTGCACTAACTGCGGGTACAAGACTGCGCTCATCGAGTTGCTTCAGTCATGCCAAGGTAAGTCTTTCACTTCTTTTAACATTAATATTGACGCAATTTATTCCCAAGTCTTCTACTAGACCATTGCATGTTCGATTTGTCACAGATGCTAACAATGTGATGGTTCTATTGTTGCAGATCTTGAACCTCTACATCATGAGCCAGAGCCTCAGGCAAATGGGGCTTTGAGAAAAGGTGTCAAGAGACCTCGTGAAGCAGAAGAGGAGCGTGATGCTGAAGAAGGAAATTGCAGCAGCCAAACCTCCCGCGAATTGAACCAGCAGGAGTGCGCAGCACATGTTAACGGACCTGTAGCAACATCTTCCAGACCAGGCCAGACAACTGATTCATCCTCACCATCACCGGCAAAAAGGGTATGTCGAAATGAGTACGATGACCTAGAATGTAGGGTAATAGAGTCTGCATTCAAAGGTCGTATTTTCAATACCAAAATTAAAAATACGGCTGGAATAATTGACCCCAGCGAGTTTCTCGAGGCATGCAGGGGTCTTGTGATTAAGGAAATCGAATCCAGTCTAAAGAAGAGTATGTCTGGGATAAAGATGAGTTGTTCATTGAACGTCTCATACTTAATCCAGACACCAGATCATGAAAAAGTGGAATCGATATTCCTCAATTCCAAGACAAAGGAGATACAGCAATGATCTAACCTCGACGTCATCTTTCATGCAATGAAGCATGATATTTTAGAAAACCTAGCCTGTTTTGAAGGCCAATCTAGTTCAAAGACACTGTTCGCAATCCACCCGCTGATAAATAGCGCAGCAAACTATAATCCCCTCCGTGCTTCAGGATACATAAAGTTGCCTGCATGCATCAAGCGAAAGAAGGCAGTTGTAAATATTCAGAATACTGATGATTTCTGTTTCGCTTGGTGTATGCTAGCTTCCAGATACCCTGCACAACATAATAGCCAACGGCCATCATCATATCCTAGAGAACTGCTTCTTAAGGAATTCAATTATGACGGAATTACTTTCCGGTTTTCCCTCAATCAAAGTGAGCTCTTTGAGAAGCAGAATCCAGATATATCTATAGCTGTATTTGCCCTGAATGCCAACGACTCAGTGGAGTCCATTCGCAAACCATCTGAGAGGAAGGCTAGACAAGTAAACCTCTTAATTGTCAAAGAGGATGACAAGTCTCACTACTGCCTCATCACCAACCTATCGAGGCTTATTAGAAGTCAGGTAAATAAACATAAAGGAAAAGTGTAGCTATGCGAGGCATGCATGACAAGGTGTCCTAATGAGGGTACCTTGAGAGTGCATAAACTGAAATGCAATAAATGTCAGATCCTCAAAATGCCAAATCAGACTGAGGTTCTGGAATTTAATGCATATTCAAAGTGTACCCCTGTGCCTTTTGTGATTTATGCAGATATCGAATCTGTTCTGAGGAAGGTCCACTCATGTGAACCCTCTGACGCAGAACAGACCCGAACCATACAGGAACAAGAGGCGATATCGATAGCGTTGAAGGTCATATATATATATACATGATCAGTCTAGTCCTTGTCGAGATTCAAGCTCTTCAGAGGTGACAATGCACTCAATGAACTCTTCATCGAACTTAGAAAGATTGCCGATGACCAATGACACATGGCATATACAAGGCTATTTCATGTATAGCACAATCATCTGAACGTTATCTGGCATTTACCAAACGGTACAAGGGCATTAATTTCAGGTTCCTCGACAGCTACAAGTTTCTCGATCAAGAAGTGACTATCGTAATTGCTTAAGCAATGAAAGAAAATTGGAATAAAATTCGGCAATGTTCTATTCAAATTGCAAGCATTATGAGCCGCTCCAAGATATGCTCCAGTGATATGACAATGGTCCCTCAACCTAAGGTCATCTATAGCAAAATTTCTATTGCATATGTGACAGTGATCAGCATTGTTGAAATCCAGGACATCCTGAGGCGACATATGCATTGGCTGTATTCGCCCATATATCTCAATGACTTCATCGGCAATCTTTCGAAGTTCGCTGAACAAGTAATTGAGTGCATTGTCACCTCTGAAGAGCTTGAATCTCGACAAGGACTGATCATGTATACATATGACCTTCAATGCTATCGATATCGCCTCGTGTTCCTGTATGGTTCGGGTCCAGCTCTCTGCGTCAGAGGGTTCACATGAGTGGACCTTCCTCAGAACAGATTCGATATCTGTATAAATCACAAAAGTTACAGGGGTACACTTTAAATATGCATTAAATTCCAGAACCTCAGTCTGATTTGGCATTTTGAGGATCTGACATTTATTGCATTTCAGTTTATGCACTCTCAAGGTACCCTCATTAGGACACCTTGTCATGCATGCCTCGCATAGCTACACTTTTCCTTTATGTTTATTTACCTGACTTCTAATAAGCCTCGATAAGTTGGTGATGAGGCAGTAGTGAGACTTGTCATCCTCTTCGACAATTAAGAGGTTTACTGGTCTAGCCTTCCTCTCAGATGGTTTGCGAATGGACTCCACTGAGTCGTTGGCATTCAGGGCAAATACAGCTATAGATATATCTGGATTCTGCTTCTCAAAGAGCTCACTTTGATCGAGGGAAAACGGGAAAGTAATTCCGTCATAATTGAATTCCTTAAGAAGCAGTTCTCTAGGATATGATGATGGCCGTTGGCTATTATGTTGTGCAGGGTATCTGGAAGCTAGCATACACCAAGCGAAACAGAAATCATCAGTATTCTGAATATTTACAACTGCCTTCTTTCGCTTGATGCATGCAGGCAACTCTATGTATCCTGAAGCACGGAGGGGATTATAGTTTGCTGCGCTATTTATCAGCGGGTGGATTGCGAACAGTGTCTTTGAACTAGATTGGCCTTCAAAAGAGGCTAGGTTTTCTAAAATTTCGTGCTTCATTGCATGAAAGATGACGTCGAGGTTAGATGATTGCTGTATCTCCTTTTGTCTTGGAATTGAGGAATATCGATTTCACTTTTTCATGATCTGGTGTCTGGATTAAGTATGAGACGTTCAATGAACAACTCATCTTTATCCCAGACATACTCTTCTTTAAAGTGGATTCGATTTCCTTAATGACAAGACCCCTGCATGCCTCGAGAAACTCACTGGGGTCAATTATTCCAGCCGTATTTTCAATTTTGGTATTGAAAATACGACCTTTGAATGCAGACTCTATTACCCTACATTCTAGGTCATTGTACTCATTTCGACATACCCTTTTTGCCGGTGATGGTGAGGATGAATCAGTTGTCTGGCCTGGTCTGGAAGATGTTGCTACAGGTCCGTTAACATGTGCTGTGCACTCCTGCTGGTTCAATTCGCGGGAGGTTTGGCTGCTGCAATTTCCTTCTTCAGCATCACACTCCTCTTCTGCTTCACGAGGTCTCTTGACACCTTTTCTCAAAGCCCCATTTGCCTGAGGCTCTGGCTCATGATGTAGAGGTTCAAGATCTGCAACAATAGAACCATCACATTGTTAGCATCTGTGACAAATCGAACATGCAATGGTCTAGTAGAAGACTTGGGAATAAATTGCGTCAATATTAATGTTAAAAGAAGTGAAAGACTTACCTTGGCATGACTGAAGCAACTCGATGAGCGCGGTCTTGTACCCGCAGTTAGTGCAGGTACAAACTCCCTCCATTGGTATATCCTCCCTGTCTTTAGTTTGGGCGGCGCTTGAATCCTCAATATCATCTCCGAAACCTGGCGGAGGTGGGATGATAAAGTCCCCCGCATTATCTGCATCAAGCCACGCAGCTGCCCCGTCGTCTAGCAATGGTGATAGTGGTGGTGGTGACGGTAGAGTGCTGGGCCCAGGAGCGTCCTGTGCCGGGACAGGTGAGCGGCGGACACGTCCTGCCAGACTCAATTTGCTTGTGTTCGACTTCATAGGCATCTTCACTGGAAAATAATAATTTTAGGCATGTAAACTTGATGAATGAAGAAAAGGATAATTTCCCTATATTTCTATACTTCATTTTCTAGCATATTACCGCTTTTCAACTTTTTTTTCAGTTTTTGACATTAGAGGTTAAGCTTTAAGTATGTTAAGCTTTTTGTTTGGCATAAGAGTATTTTTTATATACTATGCAAGCTATTTTATAGCAGATTACAGAGTTTCAACGAAAAATTCAGAGTTAAGTTAATTTTTCTTAATTAGTATGTTAATGAAGTATTGTCAAACATTAATTGTTTTAATAATTATAAAATTAGCTAATAGAAGACCTGCCTTAAGGTTGCTGGAGTTAAAATAAGTTGCATTTGAAAGTAACTCAAGCCCCAAATAACTACTACTAGTTGTGATTGTAGGATCATTTTTACCCTACTTTTGTATTTTCTTCTGATTTTCGTATTCTGTATTTTTTTAATTTGCGTGGAAATGGAACTTGATTTTAACGTATATATTACTTTTTAATCCTACTTTAGCGTTCTGAAAACTGAATATTTACGTAACAGCTTGTTCAGATAGAATGTATTATGTTTTAGCTTGCTTAAGCTCGGTTATTTTTGTTACAGTATTTTTTACTTTCTCTACTACGTATAGTAAGTAGACGAAGTATTGTATTCCACCCAAAAATTCGATACCGAGATTTCACCGGAAACACATGCTTTGAGACCTCCTGAATCCAAAAAAAAAAAAGCATTTTTGGAAACATGTCCGTGTGTGTGGTGTGTGTCTGTCTGTGAACAGCATAACTCAGAAACGAACAGTCGGATAAACACCAAACTTGGTATTTAGGTTCAGTATCTTCCAAGGATGCGACACGAAGGTTTTCAAGAAAATCCCCCCACCACAGAGTACCCTTTACATGGAAGATTTTTCGATAATATTAATTTTCTCAAAAATGGCTCTAACGATTTTGATTAAAATATATGTTTAAGATATTTTTATGACAATATACAATGTATATCTTGAATTTCCTGGGAATGTCTCCAAAATATTCTTTATTGTAAACGACTTTTGCATAACTCGTAAACCATGGGATAGACAAACTTTCATTACACAAAAAATGTAGATCGCGTTAAAATACACAATTTATGTCATACATTTTTTTGTTGAGTGAACCATTTTCGAGATATTACTTGTTATTCCCTTAAATTTTTCAATACTTTTCTCAAATGGGAATTCGTTATTCTTTTTTTTTGTCTTGGATATGCAAAGACTATAAATCTGTGGGAAAGGGAGTGGTGCTGCACCTAGCAACCAGCTATTAAGAGATATGTATGTGCTTAAAGGCTACTGTATTTCCAAGTTGAGAAATATATTTTTCCCCTTACATCTACAAGAAAATTAGCAATAAGATAGAGTCTGCAAATGTTTATCTCGATTAACATGAAGTAGATGGAGAATAAGCGTTTGTAAAAATAGTTTGTACAAGAGTAGAGAAAGTCATGTGAGTGTAACACATAAGATTTTTTATTTTCTCTACGTATAGTAAGTAGGGGAAGTATCGTATTCCACCCAAACATTCGATACCGAGATTTCACCGGAAATACATGTTTTGAGACCCCCTGAATCCAAAAGAAGCATTTTTGGAAACATGTCCTGTGTGTGTCTGTCTGTGTGTGTCAGTCTGTGTGTCTGTGAACAGCATAACTCCGAAACGAACAGTCGGATAAACACCAAACTTGGTATTTAGGTTTAGTATCTTCCAGAGAAGCGACACGAAGGTTTTCAAGAAAATACCCCACCCCAAGGTACCCTTTACATGGAACATTTTTCAAAAATGGCTCTAACGATTTTGATTAAGATATCATATGTTTAAGATATTTTCATGACAAATAAAATGCGTATCTTGAACTTTCTGGGAATGTCTCTAAAAGTATTCTTCATTGTGAACGACTTTTGCATAACTGGTAAACCATAAGAGATAGACAAAATTTTACAACACAAAAATGTAGATCGCGTTAAAATACACAATTTATGTCATATACATTTTTGTTGTTGTGTGAACCATTTTCGAGATATTGCTTGTTTTTCCCTTAAATTTTTCAATACTTATTTTCTCAAATGGGAATTCGTTATTCATTTTTTTGTCTTGGATATGCAAAGAGCATTAATCTGTGGGAAAGGGAATGGTACTGAGCCTAGCAACCCGCTATTAAGAGATATGTATGTGCTTAAAGGCTACTGTATTTCGATATTGCCCTTGTAAATATATTTTCCCCTTACATCTACAAGAAAATTAGCAATAAGATAGAGTCTGCAAATGTTTATCTCGATTAACATGAAGTAGATGGAGAATAAGCGTTTGTAAAATAGTTTGTAAAAGAGTAGAGAAAGTCATGTGAATGTAACACATCAGATTTTTATTTTCTGTGTTTAAAGTTTTTTGTGTGATTTTTAGACGTTGGTTAGTGTTACATAAGTTTAAATAATACATCTAGACACTGACCCTGCTACATTACTGCAAGACAAACTTTACGAACCTAGGTGATCACACGTTTTTTTTAAATGGGATTTTGACTTTCACTATCTTCACTCGACTTTTTAAGAATAAATCACACGAATTTCCTGCATGAAACCTATTATATGCACTTACCTTTACGAATTGAATTCTAAGATGAATTAGGTAGTTAAAGATCTTTGCACTAACACACGCTATCACTATCACTGAAGTTATTCCTTTAAGAATGAACTTTAGCTCTCCTGCTTTCTTCTTATATAGACTTTGAAGTTCATTCTCCCTCTCCCAGAAAGAATGCGCAGAAGAATCCACTCCGTAATCCAGTGTTTTGATTGGTTAAACAATATTAGCTGGCTATATCTATCCTTGTCTAATGATTCACGTTTCTTTTCCCAGGATCTTTAATCACATCTGAAGTTATAAATGTATTTGACACCGTGTCTTAAGTAATATATTCTCGTGTACTGTTAATGAAATAATAAAGGAAGTGTTCAATTACTCTTTATTGTATGAATCATACATCTGTGTGAGAAATGTTAAGATAGATTGCCCTTAGACAGGAAATTGTAAATCTTCTTGAATTTAAGTAATTTAAGGGAGGGAACTTATTGATGGTTGCGCCTGCCTCTAATATAATTTCGTAGACTCTTATTGAAATAAAACAGGAAGTATTCAATTACTCTTTATTATATGAATCATACATCTCTGTGAGAAATGTTAAGCTAAATTGCCCTTAGATAGGAAATTGTAAATCTTGAATTTAAGTAATTTAATGGAGGGAATGCAGCTGCCTCTAATATAATTTCGTAGACTCTTATTGAAATAAAACAGGAAGTGTTCAATTACTCGTTATTGTATGAATCATACATCTCTGTGAGAAATGTTAAGATAAATTACCCTTAGACAGGAAATTGTAAATCTTCATGAACTTAAGTAACTTAAGGATGGGAACTTATTGATGATTGCAGCTGCCTTTTGGTGTACTGTGATGCATAATTTGTATCACAAATTATTTAAATGTAAAGAGTGATTATAGTATGAATATGCATTATTATGTGACATTGATTTGAGATGTTTGTTGATTGTAATTATTGTTGGGAAGTAAGTTTATACTGCCTTACTGAAACTGACAATAATAGCGTGCAATAATGCAGCGAGGGGGTGAGCTGTTTATCATTATTGGAAACGAGGAAGTTACGTAATGTTGGCGCGTTTTTTTTTGTAGAAATTGCTGGAACATTTCCCTAGAGCATATGTATTCATAATTTTCATTGGATATAAAAATAGACGCTAATGTTGGCGCGTTTTATTAACCAATTGCAGCTCAGTTATAATCTTTAGGCATATCTGGGTGAAGGAGTATAAAAGCTAGGTTAGAGGTAAAGTGCTTCAGCCCGTCAGTTCATCAAAATTCTTTGTACACTACACGTCGCATTCCCGTCAGTTCGTCGAAAATATTTGTATGATACACGTCGCCGTCAGTTCAGCAGAAATATTACACGTCGGCTATCGATTCGCAAGTTACGCGTATAAGAGTTATGTAAAATCTCAAGTATGGTAAAGTTAATTATACAAAAGGTTGAAGTACGTGAATTAAAAGTGATCAGTAAGAAGTTATAACAGTTTCAGTTTGGCGAGTGTCTAGATCAATGTGTAAATGTGATAGTAAATGTGTTCGACAATAAAAGTGTAAAACAAATTCCTTCATCAGTGTTATCTTTGGATAAAAGATTCCTTTCCGTTTACACAACCTGTATAAAGAGAAGTGCTTGACCAAAAGATCATAGCTAGCCGGAGGACAGTGAACAAAAATTAAATAAAATAACAGTAGCATTCTTTCAAACGAACACTAATACTGCCGCAAATTGCTAACACCAGATGGAGCTAACAAACCGAACAAATGAATCACGTCACAAGATGGCTTCAACACATGGAGTAAACACACATACACAAATATAACAAATAATGTTACTTCAAATTGGCTCCCAAACGTGGGGCCTAATAAAGAAATAAATATAACATTAAACCGCCGCAAATTGACTCCCATACGTGGGGCAGTTAAAATTATGTAACAAAACAAAAGCAGCACAATATAAGATCTTCAAGTTCTAATAATTTACGTAAAAACATTACGTAAGCACTAAAATACTTCAAATTGGCACCCAGAACGTGGGGCAGAGTGACCAGGAAAGGAGTGAAATAACCAGGAAGGGGCGAAGGAACCAGAACGTGGGGCAGTGACCAGGAAAGGAGTGAAATAACCAGGAAGGGGCGAAGGAACCAGGACGTGAAGCGAATGGAGTAGTGAACTGAACTACAAGACGCAGATTCCAGAAACAACTAGAGGAACGACAGACGACGCGGATGAGTGGACACAAAAACATCGAGACGACGCAGATTCATCATAATCCAACGCAGAAGCGACATATAATCTAGGAGAGAGGGGCAGAAAGCTGGACATCAAAGCTACATCAGCAGATAACATCAGAAAGGTTAGAAAAGTGTTATGTTAAGTCTAAAAAAAGGGTAAAAAAATTTAAATGTACCTTAGGAGCGGTAGGATAAAGAAAACAATGTCCACTAATAATACAGAAAAAATAATTATGGAGGGGGATAGTGTAACAGTTAGCTGTAATTCAATACAGGTTACAGAAAATAGCTCAATGTAGGATTTGAGGGTGGAAATGTTAGTGCAGAAAGTCAGAATAGAATAGCAGGAAATGTTAATCTTGATGGTAGTATGATGATGGAAATGCTGAGAAATATGAGTAGGGAATTGAGGGAAGATATGGAAAAGAATATAGAGAAATTAAGGGAAGATATTGATAGGAGTTTAGATCAGAATAAGAAAGAATTGAGGGAAGATATTGGTAAGATTATTACAGATCAATTAAGGGAAGAAATTTGTAAGAATAATGAGAAATTAGAAAAGAAAATAGATCAAAACAGGGAAGATATGCAAAAGAGTCATAGGGAATTAAGGGAAGATATTTGTAAAAGCTTAGAACAAAACAGGGAAGAAATTGAAAAGAAATTCATGGAGCTAGATAGTAGTATGATGAGAATGAGAAATGAAAATCAGGAAATGATAGCAAATGAAATAGGTGAAGTTTCAAAGAAAATGTCAGAAATGAGCGGGGAAATATCAAACCAAAAAAGTGAGGTTAATAATAAAATAGAAAACATGTTGATGTAAAATCTACAGAATTAGGTAGCCGACTGAGTAGCATTTCAAGTGAGTTAAGAGAGATGATGGAGGCTACAAATGCAGATTTAATTCAGGTGCAAGTTAATTTCAGAGGGGAGATATCAGAAATACAGAAGGAGTCAGTAATGCAAAGAAATAAATTGTACGAAGTAGTTAAAGTTTTGCCTGTAAATAATCAAAAGCAAACTTCTGAAATTAACAAGTACCAAGCTATTCAGAATGAAAACTCCAATCCAGTACAGTTTAGTACAGATTTGTCAGAGTATTCTCAGATTAAAAAGATACCAGAAGAATTGAAAATGATAATTGCTAAAACATGTGTTGTTCAAGAAACTTTAGATTGTTTTCAAATGTTATCATGCGACGAAATATCATGAATCCTTTAAGAGCTTATCCATGAACAAATTTTTGAAGGTTAGGATACGGCTACGAGTAATGTTTGCCACAGACAATTTGATCCAGGAGGGTGAATAGCAATGAGATGTAAAGTAAATGCTGGATAGTTAAAGATGACCTGCAGAGCAATGTATTGGAACGTAAGAGGGTTAATTATTTGTATATGTCATGTGAAAAGAGAAATAAATTCTGGACAAAAATTAAATGTTAAAAAAAAAGGAAAATTAACATTTTTTTAGTAACTGTAACAGCATTTGAAATGAAGCATAATGTTATATTAAAGTAAAAGTACGTAGATATAATTCCAAGGGTATTGTGAATATAAAGTACAAAACAACAAAAATGGGTAAAAATAATTAAAAACAAATACTTATGTAGCAAATAGAAAATGTGAAACAGTGTCTAGATTTAAGAGATGTAAATATATTTATGTACAGGGTGAATATTTTTGGTAAAAATGTATAGTAATTACAAAAATTCTTAAATGCACAAATTTTTGTCAACAACTTAAGAAAGTAAACAATTTTGTAACAGTAATTAAATAATTCAGAGTACAGTATTTGCCATAAAAAAGAATTTTTTTTGTAATGTCAGATTAATGTCTAAACACATTAGACCAGAGCCAGTAAATAGTGGTAAGATAAAGACAAAACATATGTCGTGTGTTAAATACGTGTGAAGTGTTAAGTGAAAGTGATAGCGTGTGTTCCAAGATTTAGGAGACTAAAAACCCAATTATAAAATTTCCAAACAAGTTGTAAATATTTATAATTATGTTTCTAGTGGGGCATATGATGCAGTAATTTGTATCACAAATTATTTAAATGTAAAGAGTGATTATAGTATGAATATGCATTATTATGTGACATTGATTTGAGATGTTTGTTGACTGTAATTATTGTTGGGAAGTAAGTTTATACTGCCTTACTGAAACTGACAATAATAGCGTGCAATAATGCAGCGAGGGGGTGAGCTGTTTATCATTATTGGAAACGAGGAAGTTACGTAATGTTGGCGCGTTTTTTTGTAGAAATTGCTGGAACATTTCCCTAGAGCATATGTATTCATAATTTTCATTGGATATAAAAATAGACGCTAATGTTGGCGCGTTTTATTAGCCAATTGCAGCTCAGTTATAATCTTTAGGCATATCTGGGTGAAGGAGTATAAAAGCTAGGTTAGAGGTAAAGTGCTTCAGCCCGTCAGTTCATCAAAATTCTTTGTACACTACACGTCGCATTCCCGTCAGTTCGTCGAAAATATTTGTATGATACACGTCGCCGTCAGTTCAGCAGAAATATTACACGTCGGTTATCGATTCGCAAGTTACGCGTATAAGAGTTATGTAAAATCTCAAGTATGGTAAAGTTAATTATACAAAAGGTTGAAGTACGTGAATTAAAAGTGATCAGTAAGAAGTTAAAACAGTTTCAGTTTGGCGAGTGTCTAGATCAATGTGTAAATGTGATAGTAAATGTGTTCGACAATAAAAGTGTAAAACAAATTCCTTCATCAGTGTTATCTTTGGATAAAAGATTCCTTTCCGTTTACACAACCTGTATAAAGAGAAGTGCTTGACCAAAAGATCATAGCTAGCCGGAGGACAGTGAACAAAAATTAAATAAAATAACAGTAGCATTCTTTCAAACGAACACTAATACTGCCGCAAATTGCTAACACCAGATGGAGCTAACAAACCGAACAAATGAATCACGTCACAAGATGGCTTCAACACGTGGAGTAAACACACATACACAAACATTATAAATAATACCGTCGCAAATTGACTCCCAAACGTGGGGCTCAATAAACAACAATATATACAAATAACATTACAAGTGAAACACACTCAAATTGGCTACCACAACGTGGGACTACAATAATGTTAAATAAATAACATTAATAAACACCTACAACTGTTAATGAAATAAAGACAGTGTTCAATTACCTTGCATGAATCATACACCTCATGGGAAAAAGATACAAGTCATCTTTCCCGCTGTTATAACTAAGTATTTTAAATTTCTGTACTATGTAGAGTAAATAGGGGAAGTATTGTATTCCACTCAAAAATTCGATAACATGATTTCACTGGATATTTATGTTTTGAGGCCCCTGTTTTATTGAGAACTATTTTCGAGATATTGCTTGTTATTCCCTTAAATTTCCCAATAATTATATTTTTCTCGAATTCGTTATTCATTTTTTGTCCTAGACATGCAAAGAGATTGGGAATGCGTCACATAGCAACCAGCTCTTAAAAGATTTGACTAATGCTTAAAGCCTACCATATTCCTCTTGCACCTACAAGAAGCAAAGGAGAATAAGTGTTTGTAAAAAAAATGTTTGTACATGAGTAGAGAAAGTCATGTGAGTGTAACATGAGAATTTTTTTAAATGTGATTCTTTTTATTTCACTGTACATACACCTTGTAACAGTGTAATTAGCTATCTCTATAAAGAAACTTTTTTTCATTATAATTTAATATGTGTTTGACTCTCATTGCAACTTTCAATGAAAATCAATAGCGGACTGGATACTGTTGGTATCTATAGTGCCAGATATGAATTACAAGTGTTAGTTCTGTAGCCTTCTGGCATCTGCCGTGGAGAATGTGAACTTCTAGTAGGGGACGACTGTATACAATAGCTGCCACCCTTACATGCTAGGGGAACCTCCATCACCCTCCATTATAGGGTGACTGCCTGTCCAAAAATTGCTAAACATATACTGGCAGTTTCCTTGTAGCGTTTTTAAGACTGATTATGAGTGGGTAGTGTGTATATGTATGTATGTATGTATGTATGTATGTATGTATGTATGTATGTATGTATGTATGTGTGTGCATTAGAGAGAGAGGCGTTATATTTCGCCAACAGATATTTAATACATCCATATTTTTTATAGCCGTGTACTCTTTATGCATAGTACGGTGAACGTTCTTTCGGAATACATTATACCTCCATGATTGAAACTCCCAGACATAGGGGCGCGATCATTATCCCTTTGCGGTTTGTCCTGTAACAGAAGAGCATACGCGACCGTCTTTTAAGCTTGAAGGGAGACCTCGCTCGTATACACGCATGGCTTTAAGTACTGAGGAACGCTTATTAATCCTAAATATTCTAATATTTTTTCATTGCTTGTGATTTCTCACCGTAATAAAGCAACATACTTTAGTTACCGAACACCATATACCCTAGCATATTATTCATGCCGTACAAAGCAACAATTGCCAGTATGAAACTCTTGCATTGTGAAAATTAAACCTTTTGATTTTTAAAACATTTTCCTTCGTTAGGCGTGTTCGCGACAGAAATTGAAGCTCGCATTTTTATGTGCTGTATGAGTTGCGTGATTAGAATTAACGCTGTGTACTTTATAGTGGCTGAACCATGTCTCATAGCTGACTGGAAATGCAGACATTATTTTGATTACCTCCCCCGCCCAAAGCCAGTACTTGCTTGAGGAGGGACGCGACTTTTAAGTGTTTCTTCCACTAAATGTCACCGCGTGGCCATGTAAGCGACCCTCAAAATTACCAACTCCACCAGTAACCTTGAGTTTGATGCTCAAGTCTCATGGCGTTTAGGTCGGGTCTTCCTCTAAAAGCCGCCACGTGGACGGGAATGACAAACTGTCAACTCCGCCAGTAACCATAAATTTGATCGAGAACATACACGTTATTTGGGTCGTCTTTGCTCGAAAGACCAATTAGACCCCTTTTCCACTAAACCCTGTGCTACAAATTGTCCCTTGTGTCGGTTCTTGTGCTAGAAGGAAGGTGTCGTTTAGGTCCCCTTTGCTCGAAAGACCAATTAAACCCAATTAAAGACACCTTCCAACACCACAGATCACGTGACCTGTGCCAGAACGTACATGTTATTTGGGTCGCTTTTCCACTAAACCGTGTTTTACAAATTGTCCCTTGTGTCGCTTCTTGTGCTAGAAACCCCAATTATACACTACTTACAGCAAACAAAAGAACACTCAACACCGAGCCCTGTGGGACACCGTTCTCCAGTTTAAAGATCAGGGAGAAAGAAGATCCCCTGCACTCGAAAAGTACGGGCATCCATAAACTGCTGCAAAAAGACAGGAAGATGACCCCGGAAATTTCAATGGAAGAGCTGGCGGAGGATACCCATAAGCCAGGCGGTTCGTAGGCCTTTTCTAAATCAAAAAGGACAGCGACCATCTGCTGTCTACGCAGAAAAGAATTATAAATGTGAGTCGCCAAAGAAATGAAATGGTCAACAGTAGACCGCCGTTTATAAAAACCGCATTGTACAGGAGTGAGAAGAGAATACGTTTCAAAAGATCACATCAATCGCTTAGCGACCATCCGCTCCATTACTTTACAAACACAGCTTGTTAGACAAATGGGTCGGTAGCTAGTTGGCAACCGTGGGTATTTTTCCAGGTTTAAGAATAGGAACGACAATGGAATCGCGCCACTGAGAGGGGAAAGCGCCATGTAGCCAAATATGGTTAAGGGTATCTAAAAGAGCCGACTACTTAGAAGCAAGTGTTTAAGCATTAATAACATCCGGGCCAGGGGCATTATCAGGAGTAACCGACAAGGCTAACTCCAATTCAGCTAACGAGAAGGGCAGATTATAATCTTCGTGATTCTGAGAGATGAAATTAAAACCAGAAAACCCGATCTTTGACAACCCAGATTTGGAGACCATAGTGGGAAGAACTAGAGGCAGAAGCAAAGACACCACCCAGGGAATTGGTGATATGATGGGGATCAGTAACAATGTTGGCAGCCACAGAAAGTCCAGGGATAAATGAAGGAGAAGGTTTACCACAAAGTCGTCGGATTTTATCCCACACCCTGGAGGAGGAAGTGCAGCGTGACAAAATGTTCCCAAGAAGACTTCTTACACTGCAGAATTATTTTCCGAACCTGAGCACGCAGCCTTTTAAAAGTAATCATATCGGATGACACTCGAACACATTCAAGGCCTTGTGGAGAGCTCGGAGAGCTGCACTAGATTGCTCCGACCACCAGGGTACGTCGTCCAGTAAACGACATTTGAGGAATGGAAAGCTCAGCGCCGTCCAGTATCGAAGATATTGGACTCGCGCTTCAATATGAGGAAAGGAGGCAGTGTTATCTAGGGCCACAAGTTCAGACTAAAGGGGCCAGTGTGCCCACTTTGGTGGGCAAGTAGGCTTAACTCCGCGAACAATTATATGAAGCAAAACAGGGTAGTGGTCACTGCTGAACCACAGACCAGCGCAAAGAGGTAGCGAGCTGTGGCGAACAGAAGGAAAGATCGAGACAAGAAACAGAGCCAGAATAATCAAACACAAACATGGAGATCTACAATTACAGCAATCTGGGTACCCCTAGGACACTCATGCACTGAGCCTCATAGAGATAAGAAACGGTTGGGGGAGCTGGGGAAGCAAATCTACAAAGCCCTCCGCAGCCCCAGAAGAATTTGGTGTGAGGTACAAAGAGCAAAGCGCGAAAGAATGAGATGGTAAGGTAATACACAGAGCTATCGCTTGTAAATCAGTAACTAGCTGGACCGGAGTGCAGTAAAGTCCCCCCACCATGGAACACCATCAGGGACAGGGAGATCGTTACGAAAAGCCATATAGTGAAGAAAGTGCATATGATCCGCAGGGCGGAGTTTAGTCTCCTGAAGGCACAAACACAAAGGCTGTTAAGTAGAAGGCAGAAGGTTCAGCTCCTCCTGCAAAACGGCCATAAGAAATAAAGGAAAAAAGGGAAACTAGTAACAAACCAGGGAAAAGGGCAAACCCCCATTAAAGTCACAGTCTGCCTCGACAGTTCAAGGCGATTTCGAATCATGTTTGTTTTTTCGTTCGTGAACCTTAGATGTCGAATTCTTCTTTCTCAAGCTTGGCGACAAAGATGGTTTAGAAGGCTTCTGCTTCAAAGATTTATCCGTAGCTTTGGACTTCTTCTGAATCGGTAATTTAACTGGTCACGTTTGCAACAGAAATGTCGACAGTGGCCTGGGACAGATCCACAGAAGCACGACTCCTTGGGAAAATGTCCCCATCCATACCACTAGTAGATGGAGAACGGATGCCCACAATGCTGCCAGAGACAGCAGAAAGCACTGCTGGATGAGAAACATCTAACGTGTCTAAATTTCCAGAATTGCTGGACGTCGATGACGGAGTACCGGAGATGGAACATCGTAAAGCTGTGGCAGGAGCACCCCTAACGCACTGCGGAGGTTCCCGCCGTAGTAAATGTGGTGAACAGGTAATTCTCTCGAGGAGGCCAGGAGCAGCGTCCTTCAGGTCGGTATCCATTGATGGGTCTGCAGAATTATCCAAGGGTAAGGAACCAAAGCGATTACCCACTTTAAGTGACGATCGAATTGTCGAAGGTTCCCGACGCTGATGAGCTGGAGAAGTAAAACGCTGACGGGAAAGCTTGGAGAATTTCAAAGGAGTGAAAAGGGGAGAGGGCTGAAAAGGAAGGAGGGCAGGGATAAACTGCCATAATGGCTAGCTCGCGGAGTACAGGTACAAATGCAAGTACAGTCAACTTCGAAGACACAGTAGTAGTAGCTGCAGACTGAAGTACCTGGCGGAAGGATCCGCGAGTTAACTTCGTGGGAAAGAACAAGCGAAGATTCTCCTTCGCCTCTCGATAGCCAAGTTTTTCCGTAACTCTCAGTTCTTGAATGGCGTATTCTTCTTTATACACAGGGCAGCTGCGAGAGTATGCAAGTGGGCACCCTCACAATTCACACATTTGGAAATGGAGGTGCAAGGAGAGCCATCGTGTCGATGTGTTCCACACCGAGGACATAAAGGCTGCCGCTTACAGGATAATGCCATATGTCCGAATCCTTGACAGGAGAAACAACGTAGAGGGTTGGGAACATATCAAACAGGCAGTATATCATAGCCAGCCTTAAGTGTGGCAGGAAGCTGCCTTAAGGTAAAGGTCAGAAAGACCGTTCTGGTAGAGATCTGTTCTACACCTTCCCGCCGCAGGAGCCGTTTAGTTGCACTCACACCTTGGCTGGAAAGGTAGACGACAACTTCGTCTTCAGAGAGGCCAACCAAGGCGGAGGAAGTCACAACACCTCGGCAGACATTCAAGGAAGCACGTGGCTCAACAATAACGCCTTGGGTTCCAAACTGATGTACCTGGAGTAAACGAAGAGACTGTGAATGATCCTTAGTCAATATCAACAAAGACCCATTGCGTTGCCAGCGATTTTGTCCAAGGTGGCCTGAACCACCAAGGGGTTTAAAGAGCTAAGCGGTGTTTGGTCTGGCGTAATTAAATAACGGGGAGTATCACATTTTCTTGGCGTAGAAATATTTCTTTACGAGACAAGTTCCATCACACGTATCTTTTTAGAGGTTACAAGGCGAAAATCTTTGGTAGTGTCCGTGAATACCATGCACGGAGAGATGTCATCTACATATGTCCATGCCAGGTCGAACCTCGTGGCGGTTCCTCCAAGGGAGTGGTAACACAGCTCTTTTACGGGCAGGGTAGTTAACCCTAACCCAACCCCCAAAAACCCGTAAGACCGGAGGCTCGGGACCCCGGGAGCGCTAATCCCGTGTTTACCGAAGTAAGCCCCTGGGGGCACGATTAAGGTAAAGTGCACAGAAAAACCATACCTTATAAGGATACTATGATAAATAAAGAACATCTGTTAGTTGATAATGAGCAGTGAAAACCAAGCCATTTTGTTTTAGCACTTGCTTGTTATTCATGCCTCTAATTCCTAAAAATTAGCTTGTATACTGCTTATGTCGCTGTGTTGTAATGTTGTTGCTTTCTTTTCACAGTTATTACATTCTTACAGCCAAGTCAAAAGGGAAATGTGTTGCAGTGATATTTTCTTTAGCATTCCCTAACCTTGTAAAGCCGGTATGAGCTAAGGCATCTGGCATAACCTCTCGATAAGACACCCCGCTACAGGTGGAACGGAAAACATTTGGAGCCGTCTGTAGCCGCACGCGTTTAAGACACCAAATGTTCAGATTTAAAGATTTCAACCGAGTATATTTGTTGTCCCAGAAGCGAAGTTTGGGAAGACAATTTTGATGACAAGTTAATTTTGAGAAGCTTATGATGTACGCTCAAGGAATATGCGTACATGAGTTATGCGAGTTTTGGGTTTCCCATACCTTTTATAGTAGGATAAAGACTAAAAATTATCGCTGGAGTATCTTACTAATGCCTTAAGATTTATCGAATGTGTAAGTTTAATCTTAGCATTGTTTTTTGTGAACTTAAGTTATTTCGAAAATAATTCATGACAAATGTTAAGAGGTTGCAGGCGAGAACCATAAATAAGCTTTAACGGCAGTATTAGACAGTACAAGAGTGATAAATAAATGTTCAAGAAATAAAGCAACAGTGTAATGTTATAGGAGTAGTTTCAAACAAAAAATTCTGATGTGTTACACTCACATGACTTTCTCTACTCTTTTACAAACGCATATTCTCCATATGCTTCATGTTAATCGAGATGTCAATCTTACTGGTAATTTTCTTGTAGATGCAAGGGGAATATGGTAGGCTTTAAGCGATAATCAAATATTTTAAGCACTGGTTGCTATGTGGCGCATTCCATTCCCTTTGCATGTCCAGGACAAAAAAATCTGATGTGTTATACTCACATGACTTTCTCTACTCTTGTACAAACTATTTTTACAAACGCTTATTCTCCGTATGCTTCATGTTAATCGAGATGTCAATCTTATTGGTAATTTTCTTGTAGATGCAAGGGGAATATGGTAGGTTTCAAGCGATAGTCAAATATTTTAATGCTGGTTGCTATGTGGCGCATTCCATTCCCTTTGCATGTCCAGGACATAAAAAAAATGAACAACGAATTTGAGAAATAGTATAAAGTATTGGAAAATTTAAGGGAATAACAAGCAATATCTCGAAAACGGTTCACTCAACAAAAGAAATGTATAGGACATAAATTGTATATTTTAACGCGATCTACATTTTTTTTTGTGTAGTAAAATTTTGTCTATCTCTTATGGTTTACCAGCTATGCAAAAGTCGTTCACAATGAAGAATAGTTTTGGAGACATTCCCAGAAATTTCGAGATATACATTTCATTTCTCATGACAATATCTTAAACATGTGATATTTTAATCAAAATCGTTAGAGCCATTTTTGAGAGAATTAAAATTTTCGAAAAATGTTCCATCTAAAGGGTAGTCTGGGGTGGGGGGATTTTCTTGAAAACCTTCGTGTCGCATCTCTGGAAGATACTGAACCTAAATACCAAGTTTGGTGTTTATCCGACTGTTCGTTTCTGAGTTATGCTGTTCACAGACACACACACGGACATGTTTCCAAAACTGCTCTTTTTTTTGGATTCAGGGAGTCTCAAAACATGTATTTCCGTTGAAATCTCGGTATCGAATTTTTGGGTGGAATACAATACTTCCCCTACTTACTATGCATAGTAGAGAAAGTAAAAAATGAATAACGAATTTGAGAAAACGTTATATTGGAAAATTTAAGAGAATAACAAGTAATATCTCGAAAACGGTTCACTCAACAAAAGAAATGTATATGACATAAATTGTGTATTTTAACGCGAACTACATTTTTTGTGTAGTAAAAGTTTGTCTATCTCTTATGGTTTACCAGTTATGAAAAAGTCGTTCACAATGAAGAATACTTTTGGAGAGATTCCCAGAAAATTCGAGATATACATTTCATTTCTCATGACAATATCTTAAACATGTGATATTTTAATCAAAATCATTCGAGCCATTTTTGATAAAATTAAAATTTTCGAAAAATGTTCCATGTAAAGGGTAGTAAGGGGTGGGGGGATTTTCTTGAAAACCTTCGTGTCGCATCTCTGGAAGATACTGAACCTAAATACCAAGTTTGGTGTTTATCCGACTGCTCGTTTCTGAGTTATGCTGTTCACAGACACACACACGGACATGTTTCCAAAAATGCTTTTTTTGGATTCAGGGGGTCTCAAAACATGTATTTCCGGTGAAATCTCGGTATCGAATTTTTGGGTGGAATACAATACTTCCCCTACTTACTATACGTAGTAGAGAAAGTAAAAAAGAATACGGAACAATAAAGTTGCAAAGATAAATGTGTGAAGAGCAGCTGGGCACTAGAAACTCCACCCATAATGGCGATGCACGCAGCACTGCTATAGTCATAAGAAGACCCGAGCGAGATTTTGTTGTTGTTATGTTTATGACCGCGGTAGCAATAATACACCTGCAAGCCCAGCAACACTGTCGGCACTGAGAGACAAGTGCATGAATACAGCAACAAGTTAATCTTAATCAATAACCGTTGATAGTATTTAAGAAAGAGGAAAATAAGGCTGCTTCATATGCGCACGCACATTAGAAACGCCCTTAAGAGCTTTTAGGTCAAAGGACGCCGGGATATTGGAAAAGATATTTAGTTTTTCGTAAAATTGGTTTTTCTTATCTTAAAGGCTAATTGCTTATGAGAAAAGCGACAAAATCTGCATACCCCCAACAGGTAATTGACAGAACAATTAGAATGTTGCGGGAGCCGGAACGAGGATTCAAAGCAAGACAGAAGGGAATCACACGAGAACCTGCAAAGTCGTACAACAAAAATGTAAGGAAGAAAGGAGAATCAATGCACAGAACAACGCACCATTACACAAAATATTTTTCTTGTACAATACACGCTGTTAATTACTGAAAACTATAAGAAAAGCAGCATTTGTACAGTTAAAATGGTGCGAGCAGGCGTCATACCTGGAGAGTAACCTTTATAGCGTTTTTTACTTTCTCTACTACGTATAGTAAGTAGGGGAAGTATTGTATTCCACTCAAAAATTCGATACCGAGATTTCACCGGAAATACATGTTTTGAGACACCCTGAATCCAAAAAAAAGCATTTTTGGAAACATGTCCGTGTGTGTGTCTGTCTGTGTGTGTCAGTCTGTGAACAGCATAACTCAGAAACGAACAGTCGGATAAACACCAAACTTGGTATTTAGGTTCAATATCTTCCAGAGATGCGACACAAAGGTTTTCAAGAAAATCCCCTCACCCCAGATTGCCCTTCACATGGAGGATTTTTCGAAAATTTTAATTTTCTCAAAAATGGCTCTAACGATTTTGATTAAAATATCATATGTTTAAGATATTTTTATGACAAATAAAATGTATATCTTGAATTTTCTGGGAATGTCTCCAAAAGTATTCCTCATTGTGAACGACTTTTGCTGAACTGGTAAACCATAAGAGATAGACAAACGTTTACTACACAAAAAAAAATGTAGTTCGCGTTAAAATACACAATTTATGTCATATACATTTTTGTTGTTGAGTGAACCATTTTCGAGATATTGCTTGTTATTCCCTTAAATTTTTCAATACTTATTTTCTCAAATGGGAATTCGTTATTCATTTTTTGTCTTGTATATGCAAAGAGTATTAATCTATGGCAAAGGGAATGGTGCTGCACCTAGCAACCAGCTATTAAGAGATATGTATATGCTTAAAGGCTACTGTATTTCTATATTGCCCTCGTAAATATATATTCCCCTTAGATCTACAAGAAAATTAGCAATAAGATAGTCTACAAATGTTTATCTCGATTAACATGAAGTAGATGGAGAATAAGCGTTTGTAAAAATAGTTTGTACAAAAGTAGAGAAAGTCATGTGAGTGTAACACATCAGATTTTTTTATGTCCTGGATATGCAAAGAGAATGGAATGCGGCACATAGCAACCAGCGCTTAAAACATTTGACTATCGCTTAAAACCTACCATATTCCCCTTGCATCTACAAGAAAATTACCAATAAGATTGACATCTCCATTAACATGAAGCACATGGAGAATAAGCGTTTGTAAAAATAGTTTGTATAAGAGTAGAGAAAGTCATGTGACTGTAACACTTCAGATGTTTACTTTCTCTACTACGCATAGTAAGTAGGGGAAGTATTGCATTCCACCCAAAAATTCGATACCGAGATTTCAGCGGAAATACATGTTTTGTGACCCCCTGAATAAAAAAAAAAACATTTTTGAAAACATGTGTGTGTCTGTGAACAGCATAACTCAGAAACGAACAGTCGGATAAACACCAAACTTGGTATTTAGGTTCAGTATCTTCCTGAGATGCGACACGAAGGTTTTCAAGAAAATTCCCCCACCCCAGATTACACTTTACATGGAACATTTTTCGAAAATTTTAATTTTCTCAAAAATGGCCATAACGATTTTGATTAAAATATCATATGTTTAAGATATCTTCATGACAAATAAAATGTATATCTCGAATTTTCTGAGAATGTCTCCAAAAGTGTTCTTCAATGTGAACGACTTTTGCATAACTGGTAAACCATAAGAGATAGACAAAATTTTCTACACAAAAAATGTAGATCGCGTTAAAATACACAATTTTTGCCATATACATTTTTGTTATTGAGTGAGCCATTTTCGAGATATTGCTTGTTATTCCCTTAAATTTTCCAATACTTATACATTTTCTCAAATTCGTTATTCATTTGTCCTGGTAATGCAAAGAGAATGGAATACTCCACAAAGCAACCAGCACTTAAAATATTTAACTATCGCTTAAAGCCTACCAGTTCCCCTTGCATCTATAAGGAAATTAGCAATAAGATTGACATCTCGATTAACATGAAGCATATGGAGAATAAGCGTTTGCACAAGAGTAGAGCAAGTCATGCGAGTGTAACACGTCAGTTTTTTTTTATTAATTGTCTCGTTCCATTACCTCTTTCAAAATTGGGAGTCGATCGACAGGGGTACTCACTCATCATCACTTCAGTGTCTACTTTCGGCACGGAGTGTAAATAAACGCCTGCAACCTTTCACAACTATCACAAACTCCAGACATAAAAATACGAAGGAGAGGAAGAGTCAGGAAAAATGCAACAGGCCAGAGAGTCGCAACTCTCGGACAGCAGAGAAACGACCTCGGTGCTAATAGATCAAATTTGCAATGGTCGGTTTTTATTGTTTTTCCCCCCATTCGCTCTTTCGTCTAGTACCTCCTTATATGATTTACTTTTTTTTTCCGGCCGTGGAGGTAATATAGTGAGATAAGTATCGAGGGACTGAATTAGTATTACCAATATGGCGGAAAATGTTGAAACTTTGTGACATGACAATGTACAACGCGAAACCGCAATCTGCAGCCAAAGTAATATTTAGGAGCCGTGGACATACGTCACGGGGAGACTCGACGACGAAGCTCCGAGCCACAAAGGGTGCATTAACATTTCCACTGTGCAAACTTGAAGGGAACGCCATCAGTTGCAATACAACTCTTAGCTTTAATTCAATGCTATCCCTAGTGTCATCTGGGGTTAACAAACCCACACTGGTTTCATTCATAATTAGAAAAGTTGGCAGCACCAGGATTTAACCTTGTACTAGTGACTACATTTTCTTTTAATTTATCGCGCTTTTGAGAACACCAAGCAGATCAGCAAAAAGGGCAGCTTCTGTACCTGCTTTGGTAGATTATATACCGCATGAGTCTTCTTATCCTGCGAGGTGCTGGAAAGTCATGCTTAAGATCCAAGTTTAAATCACGCCTGCGAATAAATGACGTTTTTTACTTATTTCCAGAACGTTCTAACAAATCATGACTTCTTTCCGAATGCACTAGAAAGTGGATTTGCCTATAAACACGAAGCTGCAGCGTTCGTGCTCACTGTGGAACAATGTTTTCGAATAGACATGCTGTTAGTATACGGGGAAGCGCAGTAGAATGCAACGGAGATACGTCGTCTATACCAACGAAGAGATCTGTGACCATGTAACGAGGATCATTCAGCATCCGCAATCTTCAGCGTGGAGAAAGTTTCAACTATACCAGGAGCTACTGCAGCCGGACCGTGGCGTTCGCTAGGTGGATCATACGACAAACCGAATAAGACCCACATGTTATTTGCAGACGAAGCAGGGTTCCACAACGCAGGCCTGTAAACCCGTCTTTCACGCCCAATGCTAAGGACCATAGCAGTTAAACACATTGGATGCGAGAGGCGGCCTTACAAGTCCGATGGGGTTTCAACGTTTGGGCTGCTATATTCGGTGATTATACCAGGTGAGTCAGCTACGCCTATTTATTTTTTAATTTATGCAACATGCTAAGCGACATATGTGACTTACGCCTTTCTTGAATGCCTTCTAATGGCTGATTTGCATAACACTTTATAGAGGAGGGATAGATAATGCATAAGTGTTTTACGGGACAGAATGCAATCGTTATGTATGTCGTTGCAAAAAACATCCCACCCTGATTCTGGGAGCAGCAGTAACACATTTAGCCAATCTTACAAACTTTTATTCTTTAGCATACATCCATACACCCCTTTGAAAAGTCCCCTAAACGAACAACCTATCACATGCATCGGCTGACAAAGCTATTTGAAAACAAAATGGCAGACCTACACAGTGCGACCAATTGGATTTAAGCCATTTGTCAAAAAATGCTAAGTATTAGGTACATAATTTCTCTTATTTCACAAACTATGGCGTATTTCAGACCATACAGTAATTGTAATGACTGGTGCAGTTTATTTGTTTGAATTAAAACTAGCAAACCGAGCTCAAAACACTGTATGACGCTGCAAAAGCGTCTAAAGATTCGAGGTGGGGTCTAGTTCTGCGATTACTAATTCGTATAGGAACCTCAGCTCGCAAGGTAGCATTGGCCGAATAGTATTATCATGGTTGGTTTAACACTATGCCACTTTAATTCAGGTTCAAATCCTTCGGGTTAGGTTCAAACTTTTTATTACCTTTTGTTTTACCTCTTTGGGCATATAATTTGATATGACATAAATAGCATTTTTAATAACATTATAAGTGCGTAAAAATAGAACAATCGCCAAGTTTTCCACTGGCAGGTGGATAATTTGTACTTCGTAGTAGGTGTTTTATTGTGGCCAGTATTAGCTTGACCCACTCAACCAAGTTTAAAACACTTCCCACATGCAAAGTGGCTTTAGCTATTTGCGCCTGCGTCAATGCTTGGCGTGAATAAATAAGACTCTCTCCATTGTCTACTCAGTATCTAAAACCTTTCTACGAGATACGGCTGCTGCCATAATGTATACAAACGACGAGTATGTTGACACGCTGTTAATCTATGGAGACACAAGGTGTAAAGCGCCTGTATGAAGAACGGTTTCCAGGAAGGAGGGCACCTACTGCAGGCATTTTTCGAAAAGTTGAAAGACGCCTTCGTGAAACAGAAGAGCACCGCCTCCTCACGATGCAATGAAGAAGCAATAGAAAACAATCCACATACCAGTTCAAGAGTTAGTCCTCAGTGATGCATCGTAATAAATATCATCCGTCCCATCTACAACTGGCTCTCCACGGATGCGACTTTCAAGCGGATGCACAGTTTTAGGAAGTGATAAAGCCACATTCCACAATAACGGAACTGTTAACCGCTATAATACTGGAGTATACGCAATCCTCACTGGATCACAAAATTGAAATTGAGTTTTATTTATGGACGGTCTTTAACTACTATGGTTCTTAGCGTCCCATTCTATATTGGGCGTGAAAGACAGGATATTTTGCTTAGAGGCCTTGAGGTTCTTTTACGTGCCGTAAATCTACGACACGGGACCACCGGTTTTACTTCCCTCCGCTGGGTTTGAACCCGCGACCTCGGGAACTAGAGGCTACCACTAGTCCACGGAGGACGACCACTGGATGAGAGAAGCTGCATTCCAGGTACAGTGGAGCATCAGTGTCTGGTGAGGAATATTAAGAGACCGGCTAATTGGACCATACTTTTCTGAAAGCAACCTCACAGGACCATGGTACCTTGCATTTCTGCAAGAAGAATTGTCATTGCACCTAGAAGATGCGCCACTAGTGAAACGGACAGGAATGTGGTTCCAGCAGGATGGAGCTCCACCGCACTGATCACTGATTGTAAGGAATCGCTTACATAGAACATATCCGTAGAAAGGGATTGGCCGAGGAGGCCCAATCGCATGGCCACCTAGATCACCTGATCTCACCCCACTGGATTTCTTTCTGTGGGATCATTTAAAGGAATGGGTCTATGCTCAAGAGCCGTAAAGCCCAAATCATCTACGGGAAGGCATACGTGAAGAATGCAGCCAGATTACACCGCGCATGTTACAGCATACAAGAAAGTGCATTGATGAAGGGGGTCATTTTGAACATTTACTTCCTTGATGAAATCGACGCTCTTTAACAATTTATTATCCTGTTTATCCGTGAACTTACACATTTACAATTCCTTTGTCAATAAAAGAAGTGAAACAGGGTTTAAACATGAAACAAAAACGGTTAGATTCAATATCGTCGATATGAGCCTAAAAGAATGAAAGCTAACTACGTAACACGGTTTACAACACCAGATACGGTACAGATTATTAGGGCAAACATGATACACAATTATCTGATTGTAATTCTTATGTCTTTGGCTCACAGGAGAGCCAGTAACAAAAATAAAAAAATTAGTACACTAAAATACAGAAAATAAACACAAGGAGAGAAAAAAAAACAATTTGATATTTGTATCAGATGCGAACCTGCGAAGCTAACCTTTGCTTCACCACATTCCGGCAGCTAACCATTTGGCCAGAACCCACTCAGTCTATCCCGCTCTTCGGGAAAACATTCCTCTATCTCCTTGCAAGCATTATATTCATGAAACGCCGTCTTTTTTCGGCTTTCGCAGCTCTTTGGCTCTCATTCAGACCTTTAATCATTAATGCTAATTGCGTATAGAAGGGCAGAGGTACAATAACAGTTTGTTTGCTAAAAGGGTCAATGTTTTCACATTACACTATAAACTGCGAGTTGCATAGATACGAATAACTAGGGGCAGCTGACTCACCTGGTATAATAGGCCCGTATTGTTATGATGGCCAACTCACTGGGAATCGCTATATCCACTTCCCACAACACCAGCTCCCTACTCTACTGATGAAGTGCCGTTGCAGAACAGACTATGGCGCCATCTCATTCGGCACGTCGTGTAACGGCTTACTTCGATGCCACCTACCCTGAGCGATGGATCGGAAGGTAATAAGTAATAACTAATATGGTGGCCAGCACGCTCACCAGATCTAACCCCATTAGATTTCTTCTTATGGGACTATCTTAAAGATATCGTGTACCAGGAGCGACCAATGATCCCTCGACAGTTCTTAGTTTGCCATGACATCACACCGGGCATGTTGCGCCGGGTTAGGCTGGCGATGATGGTTAGCTTGAGATCTTGCATCCCCAGCATCGTGACCAGTTGAAAATTACATCAAATTGGATTTTATTTATGGACGCTCTGTAACTGCTATGGTCCTTAGCGTCCCATTCTATATTGGACGTAAAATACGGGTAATTTTGCTCAGAGACCTCTTTATCAGGCTTGAGGTTCTTTTACGTGCCGTAAATCTACGACACGGGACCACCGGCCATGCCAAGCATTTTTACGCCCGAAAAAATCCATCGCCCTCCGCCGGGTTTGAACCTGCGACCTTGGGAACTAGAGGCTAGCATGGTAACCACTACACCACGGAAGACGACACAGTGGCCAGTTCGAACACTTATTAGAACCACATGGAAGAAACGGGTAAATTGTAAGGGTTTATCTGTGATGGTCTGGCATGTTAAAGGCACTTGTTTGGGAACCAGAGAGGTTTAGAATGATCATAATATGCGCTTGTAAACGTTATCTAGTTTGTACTCCATTTTGTAAACTCTCGGAACAATTTATTGGCTTTCTTTTGTATGAAAAAATAGGTTTAAACAGTAAAATATTATTTAATGATGGCTTATGTTTGTAAGTTATAATTGCAATATTATATGCATTTATTTATGATCATTAAAGCATACTCTAACAAGTAACAATTTGTGATTTAATGAAATTCACATAATTAAACTAATTAAGTGAAACGACACTTCATGGCAAACTATCAGCTCTCGTTAAATTTAATAAACATAAAAAGTGGCAGCATTTGAACCTGGGATCTTCACCGATGCGCACAGCAGTCATGTCGGTCCCCACGGCACAATGCAGTGAACGGTAACTTCTCAATCCGCACCCAGTATGTTAAATAAAGTTGTGCTTAGTACAGCACCTTGGGGTAGAGTCTAGTTAAATCGGGAGGTTGTAGCACGTTGCACAAATCTTTGAGTTATATCCATCGAAGCATGTTTGATTAATTCCAAAAATTTTGAAGTTTCTTTATAGGATTGCATTATCAAACAGTAGCATAGGCTGATTTAAGATTGTAAACAAAGCCGAAGTATCCATATTTGTTAAATCCTTCTTTAATTCCTTAACTAAGCAGGATAACCTGTTCATTTGTTGAATTATTTTTCCTAAATCCTGCTTGACATAACAAATGTGGCCAAAATGTAAACATTATTTTTCAATATGTTATACATGAAGAAAAGCAACAAATACAGCAAAGAAAATGAGAATTCATACACTAAACTCACAATATTTACATATGACGTAACACTGTAAACATAATAGTTCTGTGTTTTGTAAATCGTATACATTAAAAACTCTAAACGACTCCCCCTTAAGGACCAATAAAGATTATGTAGCAATAGAATTTAAAAACCCATACAATCAGTGTATTTTTTACCTCTATTTAGAGACCAGCCTTTGGACACCTTTTTCATTTGACTGAAAATTTTAAGTTGTTTTTCGAGGTGATTATTTCAGTACAACCCACCCCAAATACAAATCTCGAATCTATTGTTGGCGGGTGTACCATGTAACTCATCACACAAATCTGAAGTGATCATTCTCTCTTCCATGTCCAACATCACAAACACACTGGGGTAGGGGTTCGTTCACTTTTGACAAAAGACTGGCTGTAAAGCATTATTACATTAGGAGTCCATCATGATAACACACCCACCCACCCATTCTGTGCTTTCCTGTAGTTCATCAGGTTCCCTACTCACCCAACATGGCTATGGGACCCAATTTCAGTCAAGAGAATGGAATGCAATGACCAGAAGTGTTTCCAACAGTGGCGGGAGAGGTGTGTGCATCACAAGAAGGCTACTTTGAAGCGGATTGTATTTCGGACCTCCAAATCAATAAATGTATTCTTGCCGACCAAAGCTTTGATAGTTTAATATAATCCTGTATGGCCATTTCTCTCTGATGGAGCATGTAAATGATCATATTCATTATATTTTCACTCTTTGAAAAAGTAAACAAGTTTTCTTCTGTGTTACATTTCTCAGAATTGACCATCTCATTTTGTTTCCTGGAAAATGGCCTATTTTCCTCCCCTATTTTATTTGAATTCGCAATATGCACTTCACCCTTATGCATCAGTGAGTTTATATAGCCCATTGTTACTTTATGAGCAGGTAGTTGCTTAAGCCATTCTGGAACCTGGCCTGCAGACACGTGTCTCATCATGTTATTCATTCAATTTTGTTGAAGTCCGAAGTGTGTGCAGTGTAGTTCAGAAAATAATGCCTAAATTGATGCAACGTATTCAACAACAGTTCATGTCTAAATATGGTGAGAAAGTATTTTCAACTGATGGTAAAATTGTGGGACATATGAATAACTACGGAGGAGTCATTTAACATTCAGCAGCATGTAGCAACAGAGAAACACAAGCATGAAGTACAACTGACTGAAATGGAAACACACTACAGCAAATGCTCCTAGGGGAATCCTGCCAGTCTTATTCACCATTCTGTGAAGAACTTTGTACAGGTTTCCTTTGTGCTGACATTCTCTTATGAAAACTGAACCATCCAAAATTTAATGAATTGTTGGAAAAATACACAGGCAAATCTCTTCCTGATTCTTCTATTAAGAAAGGATGCAACAAATCGACAACTGCTGCAAATAAAAAATATGGCTATCAATTGATGAAAGCACAAAACTCTGTAGGAAGATATATTGTAAATGTCTTTATCGGAACTTCGGAAGATGGTCCAGGTGAAAAGTTTCTAATAAACTGTGAACATTAGAAAAAGTAAATTGTTCAACAGATCTATGGGTGCCATATTGCCTGAAAGCATTAACAATAAAATGGTGCATGTGACTTGTTTAGCTCACGCCTTACACAGTTGCGAAAGAGATTCGTAGTAAATTCACTGATGTTGACAAATTTATTGTGCGAGTCAAAAAGTGTTTTTGAAAGCCCCTTCATGTGTAGCAGCATTTAAGTTGTTAGCTCCAAACATTTCCTTAGCACCATCTCCCATTTTACAAGATGGATTGATGCCTGCAACATTGTGAAAAGCATCGTTGATTCATTTGATAGCAGAAAAGCTGCTTCAATGGACTAGCCAAGAATTAATGTTGTAATGCTGAAATTTCGGGCAAGCTTTATACATAAACTGCTTTGGAGCAATTAGAAGTGCCACTTGTGAAGCACGTACAACAAAATTGTGAATAAATTAAAATCTGTTTGTGGGAAAATAAGGGTTATCATACACTGATTTTGTTGGCTGAAAAGTTCTGTCTTAATCATTTAGATTCAAATGGTATTATCCATTTTAAATATGCTCTTCTTGTGTCGGCTGAAGTAGAAACATATTTTTTGAAGTAAAAGGCTTTGTTGGTTGACAATAGGAAGTCTCTTTTAATTGAAAATTTGCACACGGTATTCATTGCATATTACAACTCAGACCTTATAGTCGTCCTCTGTGGTGTAGTGGTTACCATGTTAGCCTCTAGTTCTTGAGGTCGTGGGAAGGCAATGGGTTTTTTTGGGCGTAAAAATCCTTAGCATGGCTTCCTTTGGAAGGGAAGTAAAGCCAGTGGCACTGTGTCATAGATTTATGACATTTAACAGAACCTCAAGCCTGATAAAGAGGCCTCTGAGCAAAATTAGCAGTCTCATGTTCAATATAGAATGGGACCCTAAGGACCATAGCAGTTAAAGAGCGTCTCAAACTCAGAGCTCATAAATTTTAAGTAAAACTTCAGGCAGTATTTTAATACTTGAATAATTTCAATTGTATTATATAATAAGTAAATTCAATAACAGCCCACCTTGAAACAATATGTATGTAAATAATTATTGTTTAAATGTATGTAACAGTCATTACATATGCTTATTATTATTGTAAACATGTTTAATAATGTTATGTGAATACATTACATACTTTAATAATGCAAGAGCTGTGAGAATAATAAGTTTTAAGTTGCTAACAATGAGGTAATAATGAGTTTGAGAGTTACTAGTCATGATTAGAGCAACGATAAGGTAAATTCAGTAACAGTTTAAAATTAGCCAATCAACAGCAAAGAAAAGCTTTAAGTAAAATGCAGATATTCTATTGGACTAGAATTAGCCAATCAAAGATTTGAAGTACCGAAGCTTACAGGTTTAACGGTTGAAACATGTTCAGTTGCTGGCAAACCTTGGTAGTGACAGATGGAAGATGTATTCTTTACAGAAATATTACGTGTGAATCGTAAAATATGTCTACGCATTAGCTAGGTGAAAGTATTAAAGAATCTCACAGCTCTTAAAAAGTGTAGTGCCTTATTAAAATGTACAAGGATTAATAAAAGAAGTGAATTTAAAAACTTAAATTCTGTGTATGTCTACAATTATTGTCGTACCACACCCTGCCTAAGAAATACATGACTCTACAAACATTACTGATGCAGCCGAGGCAAATTCAAACATAAATAATATATAGAAGCAGTTTTATTAACAAAGTTAAATATTATAGTGTAAAACTTGGAGTTTAACAATAAAAATTACATCTTAAAATCAGCTTCTTGTATGTAGCAGCATATTGCATAACAACAGTAACTATTACGTAATCAACAACTTCAAACTGACGCCCAAAGCATGTGGTAAACTTCTTAAACAAAGTAACTCCAAAAAACAATACTTCAAATTAGCTTCCAATGCATGAAGCTTAACAAATTACGTAAAAAATATTACGTAACAAACAATCTTTTTCAAATGGGTTCCCAAACGTGGGGCTAACATCAAAACAACTCCAAGAAATATCCTATCTGAAATTGGCTCCCACACGTGGGGCAGTTAAAATAAACAACTTAAAGTAACTAAAAAACTACTTCAAGTTGGCGCCCAACGTGGGGCTAACATCAAAACATAAAGAATAAAGCAATATGAAGAAAGGCATATCTACTTCAAAATGAGTATGTACAAAAAACATCATAGGTTGACTATGTTCTGATAATGTTAATAAAAAGCACACAACATGAAATTCCATAGTTCAGTTTGCTTCTCATATGCATTTTATTCTTAAATAAATAGTTCATTATCATAAACTGACTTACTAATTTATTTTACAACAGAAATTGTACCTCATTTCAACATTATTAAGTCATACTTTTTGTTATCGAGCATATTTTTGTAAATTTTTGGTCAAAACAGCAGATTTTTTTGTGGGGATTTTATGTCATAAAAATACTAGCCCTAATCACTACTTATTGTAAAATGGTGGCAATTTTTTTTTACAATTTAGTCCTTTTTGGAAACAAGCAGAAATTTGTAGATGTGCACTAATTTCTAAGCTCTCTTAAATTATTTGTCAATTTTGACCTACAAGCCTGTAGGTGGAGAAGGTTTTTCACAACACTAATAAGTTTGCTGTTTTCAATTCCATTATCTTGTACCATTTGTTTGGATGGAACTATTGCATCAGAAAACAGTGGCAGGAATCAGCAATCCTTAAAGACATAACGCTTCAATCAACTCTGGATAAATCTCTATGCACTTTCCTCTTGTTCCACAGTTAATCTCCTCTGAATCTTGGACCTGACATATTAGCAAGATAGTGAAAGAGCTTCTTCCTTTCGTTTCTTTATCCCATCCCATCCCATATCAATATGCCAACAAAATCACCTGAAATACCACTAACATACAAATATCTAAAATAGCATCTGTGATACTTAACATGACTTTCTCTACTTTCTAGCTTTTTATTGGTGGGCATACAAACTATTGTTACTCAAGCTTATTTTTCTATCTACTACATTTTAATCCAAATAAACCTTGGCAGAAATGGCTACATTACACATTTCGTTATAGACACAAAGAGAACAGCGAGTCAAATGTTTAAAAATGGACGCTATATGCTGGACTTAAAATTCCATACTGTTTCCATGACATCGCGAGAAACAACTGAATGTTGAAAGGACTCCATACAAATGACCAAGAAATGAACAAATCGAACCTTTAAAAATGGATGTCTCATAAACAGCTAAACCATAGAAAAACTTATTTTAAGTGAATTTTGTGTTTTAAAGAGATCTACATTTTTTATATGGTACATTTTTGTCTATCACTTAATGTTTACTCGTTATACAAGATTATACAAAATTCCTTCCAAATGAAGAAGAATTCACAGGCTATTCCCAGAAAATTCAAGATACACATTTTATTTGCCATTTAAATATCTTTAATATAGATTATGTTAATCAAAATCATTAGACATTCTTTAAAATCAAAATTTCTGAAAAATGTCCCGTGTAAAGGGTAGTTGGGGTGGGGGGATTTTGTTGAAAATCTTGATGTCACATATTTGGAAGGTACAGAACCTAAATACCAAGTGTGGTATTTTATCCAATTTTTCAATTTTGGATTATGCTGTCCACACACACACACTCACAAGAACTTTTTCTATAAATGCTTATTTTATTATTATTCAGGGGGCCTCAAAACATGTACTTGTGAAATCTCGCTATTGAATTTTTGGGTAGAATGCAATATCTTCTCTACCTACTATGTACAAGGGTGGTTTGAGAAGTTTGCGACCTAATAAAGATACAAGACATTTTTTCAGATTTTTTTTTTTTTTTTCCCCAACATAGTCTCCTTGTAACTCTACACGCTTCTCCCAGCGATGCTCCCATCTCTGTAACCCTTCCATATAGTACTCGGCATTTTTCTCTGCAAAATAATTGTTCACGAAGGTGATTGTCTCTTCATTTGACAAAAATCTCTGTCCTCCGAGCACAATTTTCAGAAGAGAGGAACAAAAAGAAGTCGCTTGGGGCTAGATCTGGTGAGTAAGGTGGATGGTCAAGCAGTTCAAACCGTAATTCGTGGATTTTCGCCATTGCAACCGCTGAGGTGTGAGACGGTGCGTTGTCTTGGTGAAACAGGATTTTCTTTTTCTGCAAATGTGGCCGTTTTTCCGCAAGTTCTGCCTTCAGCTTGTCAAATAATGATGCGTAGTATGCTCCTGTAATGGTTTTCCTTTTTGAAGATAATCAATTAAAATAACTCCATGACTATCCCAAACAACAGTCGCCATCACTTTCCCAGCCGAAAAAACAGTTTTTGCTTTTTTTGGAGCTGGTTCCCCCTTTGCTTTGGACTGTATTTTTGTTTCGGGCATATAATGGTGTATCCAAGTTTCATCTACAGTAATTAATCGGCGCCAAAACTCGGATTTATTGCACCTAAACTGCGCCAACAGAGCTTTGGAAATGTTCATTCGAACACGTTTTTTGTCAAACGTGAGCAAACACGGCACCCAACGGGCAGACAGCTTTCTCATGTCTAAATGTTGATTTAATATGTGACAAACATGTTCTTTTGACATGTTCATAGCCTCTGCTATCTCTCTCACTTTAATGCGGGGGTCGTCTAGCACCATTTGGTGAACTTTGGTGATGTTTTTGTCGGTAGTTGCAGTTTTTGGACGTCCCAAATGTTCGTCTCCCAAGCTCTTACGGCCATGTTTAAATTCAGCTGCCCAAAATTTCACTGTGGTAAATGATGGTACAGAGTCCCCATACACAGAAAGCAACTCATCTTTGATTTGCATAGGCGTATTGCCTGTCAAAAACAAATATTTAATGACAGCTCAATACTCGATTTTGTCCATTTTCATAAAAACACTCACATCACCTCACTCAAACGACTGTTACATAACAACTGAGCGTCCAAAATGGCTGAAACTTTGGTGAGTAAGTGTCAAAAGATGAACAACGAAATTCACTAGCTTTTATTTACGAGTGCTGCCATCTTCATGTTGAGGTCGGAAACTTTTCAGACCACCCTCATACATGACAGAGAAAATAAAAGCATAGGAGCCTAAGTCTTCAAAATAATTAAATCATTATCTCCGTAATGTTAAATTGTATTATTGTCTATAACCAAATGAAAGCTCAAACAGCTGGATTTTAACTGTAAACTGCCAAAGTAGAACACTGGATCTGGCTGCCAACATGAGAATATTTAATTTACCGTTTTTTTTCTGTTTAATTAACATTTCTTTACTAATGAAGTAGTTAACAGAATGGGTTAGTGTTTTGAATAAATTAATCATAAGATAATTTAAACTGAACTATTTGTCAATGTGAAAAAAAAATAAAAGCCCATTTAACCCACCAGGTTGGGTTTTTCAACCCAGTCAGAGGAAGAATGAACACATCAAAGTGTTGACTCAGCATCTTGAGGAAAAATCACAACCCTGTATAAAAAATGTCTGCATCACAAAAAAGTCCCAACAAACTGGAGAAAATCCACAGTAAAGATGATATACAAAGGAAAATGCGATGCACAGGGGAACAGCCCTCGGGCATTCGCTATTTAGGCTACTAACAAGAAGACTCACACAGGTAGTGAATTCTCATCTGTCTGAAAAACCAGGCAGAGGCACCATTTAATGTCTTCAAAGAAATGTACAAGATGCATTCTCAAAGCCGAAAGGGAAACTACATGCTGTCTTTGTGGATTTTTCAAAAGCTTTCGACACATTCAATAGAGACATCGAGACAAAACTAGATCGGGCATCAAAATTACCTATTCAGTACCTATCATAACGAGCGTACTCAGGAAAAAAACGTGAAGTATCAGATTACTGTGCTACCAGGAGCATGCGGTCAGTCCCCTATGTATCATTAGCTTTATTAAATTTCAAAAGTCATGACAACATAAATCTCTCTTTGTCCGCTCAGTGCCAGTACCTTTGCAGGGGCACTGACTCATCCAGCCACTCTAAGCCTAGAACTAGGTGCAATCCAAGGGTTGCTCGTGCCATGTTGTAAATAGCACATGGTTGGGTGTGCGCTGATAAACAACTTCTGTATATCCATTCTTGTTAGAAAGAAAATGTTAGTACATTTATTGTCTTTCTGCATTATGACTGTGAGGTGTCACATGGATTAAAACAATAGTGTGTGTTTTACGCTGTTTAGTATTCATTCAGGATACAAGTCCTCTGTATCTCACATGAACTCATTGTTGATCGTCATCCAGCAGTGCAGTCAGTCATGCCTGCCAACAGTCACAATGTTGTATTTTGGATCGTTTGTTAAGTACTGGTACTTAATTCGGACCTTTGGATTTTGAGGAATAGGTATTATAGAAAAGCATAGGCCTACTCCGAATGTTTCTATAAGCACACAAATGAAAAACTACACACTTTTTTTTCAAAATTGGACACTACAATTGTTCTTCAAAATGGCTAACTGCACGTGAATTGAGAAATAAATTACTTTCTGGCCTTGTATTCTTTTTGAAACAGAAAGAGGAGTATGGCATATTTATCTGCAATAACGAAATTTAAAACTTTTGGTAAAACAAGGATGGACTTTCAACTAAGTGAACAATACAGATCGGATGTTTAGAAACACAGTGGCAAAGTTGACTCTCGATGTAATGTACATACTGGCAAAGCTAGAGCTATCTTTCAGAAGTCATAATGAATCCCTTAATCGGGGAAACTTGCACATGCTGTCCAAGTATGACATAAAATTACACTTAGCATTAAAGTTTTCAAAGGAACGTCAAATGATATTATTGAAAGCATTAGTGATGTAATACTAGACATAATAAGGAAAGAAGTAAAATGTGCACCTTTTGTTGCTTTAATGCTGGATGAAACGACGGATGTTGCAAAATTATCCCAGCTCTCCAGTCTCATTCGTTATGTAAACAAGCAAGCGTGAAGTTCAGGAGAAGCAGATGTCAGCAATAATCCTTACGGACTTTCAGTGTGAGTATGAGAACGAGCTCGTAGCTCAAGGATACGACGGGGCTGTAACATTTTCTGGCCATTGCATGTGCTAGTGAAGAAAAGCTTTTCCAATGTGCTATTCGTCCACTGTTACGCTCATCAACTTAGCCTAGTTTTATCGCAATTCATAAAAAAATGTAAAATATTTTTCAAGACCTTGAGTGGTTTTTCTCATTCAACAAAGCGTGTGAATAAAGTAAATGCATTGGAAGTCAAGAAGAGGTTTCCATGAGTTAGGATTGTGAACACAGTGCATGAGACAGAGGTGATCCTATTTTTTGGGCATATTGTTGATGACACAGGCTTCTTTTATTTGTGCCAAAGCAATATTTAGCATCTTTAAAGGATTTCACCCTTTCTTTTCTGTTGGAAATTTTCAGTCATATTTTTGCTCTCACTGATATATTATTCAATATTCTTCAGACAAAGACTTCTGAAATAAATTGCAAAAGTAAACGAAACCATTTCTTTCATTCAGTAATCTCAAAACATTTTGATAATATGCAGAAGAAAGTAACATAAATAAGAATGACCTAGAAAGCGACGTCGGAAAGGTGAATTAGACGATCCCAAAATTAAATATTTGCATCTTTACAACAAGATAATTGACAAGATAGTTAGCCAAATGGAAAACAGATTCTGTGATTTAGAAGAACTAAAAGTTATTGAGCTACTTGATTCGAAAAGGTTTGAATTTTTCAAAATTACATTTCTCTTACATCTCTTAAATCAGCCCTTAAAAATCTGTTTTGTTTTGAACATTTGCGAAGTGAATTAATGGCTGTTTATAGGTTGTGCGTCTTTCAGAGTTACGAGAAGAAACATTTCCAGAAGTTTATGCTGCTGCCTCATAACTACAATTCCAGAGTTCATAGAAAATACGTTTTAAAGCAAGTAAAGAGCTACATTGTTATCTATTGAAAAGGCACAAAATTTATGCCATAGAAACAGTTGCCCAAAAAGGAGAGAGGAGTATTCTGTTGATGAAGAGGGACGTAAGCTATTTTTACTTTCTCTACTACGTATAGTAAGTATTGTATTCCACCCAAAAATTCAATACCGAGATTTCATCGGAAATACATGTTTTGAGACCCCCTGAATCCAAAAGAAGCATTTTTGGAAACATGTCCGTGTGTGTGTCTGTCTGTGTGTCTGTGAACAGCATAGCTCAGAAACGAACAGTCGGATAAACACCAAACTTGGTATTTAGGTTCAGTATCTTCCAGAGATGTGAAACGAAGGTTTTCAAGAAAATCCTCCCACCCCAGGATACCCTTTACATGGAACATTTTTCGAGAATTTTAATTTTCTCAAAAATGGCTCCAACGATTTTGATTAAAATATCATTTGTTTAAGATATTTTCATGACAAATGAAATGTATATCTCGAATTTTCTGGGAATGTCTCCAAAAGTATTCTTCATTGTGAACGACTTTTGCATAACTGGTAAACTATAAGAGATAGACAAAATTTTACTACACAAAAAATGTAGATCGCGTTAAAATACACAATTTATGTCATATACATTTTGGTTGTTGAGTGAACCATCTTCGAGATATTGCTTGTTATTCCTTTAAATTTTCCAATACTTATAATTTTTCTCAAATTTGTTATTCATTTTTTATGTACTGGACATGCAAAGAGAATGGAATGCTCCACATAGCAACCAGCTCTTAAAATATTTGACTATCGCTTAAAACGTACCATAATCCCCTTGCACCTACAAGAAAATTAGCAATAAGATTAACATCTCGATTAACATGAAGCATAAGCAGAATAAGAGTTTGTAAAAATAGTTTGTACAAGAGTAGAGAATGTCATGTGAGTGTAACACATCAGATTTTTTGTCTTGGATATGAAAAGAGTATTAATCTGTGCCAAAGAGAATGGTGCTGCACCTAGCAACCAGCTATTAAGAGATATGTCTATGCTTAAAGGCTACTGCATTTCTATATTGCCCTTGCAAATACAAAACAAGGGGAACATAGTACGCCTTAAGCGAAAGTCAAATATTTTTAGAACTGGTTGCTATGTGTAAAATGTAGTTCTCTTTGCATGTCAAAAGATCGTTTCTGCAAATGTTTATCTCGATTAATATGAAATAGATGGAGAATAAGAGTTTGTAAAAATAGTTTGTACAAGAGTGGAGAAAGTCATACGAGTGTAACACTCAGATTTTTGTTCCAATATGCATTACCTATAACATATTTGTTTATCTTTCTCCTGAGTAGATTTGTTAAATAGTGTCATGACTGGCCCCATAGCTCAGTCCGTAGAGCACCTGCCTGCTCTGCGAGGGTCCCGGATTCGATTCCCGGCTGGGAGTGAGAATGTTTCTCGAGCCAAGATTATTACCCATCATCCCCAGAGTCTGCAAGTATGAATGGGAGTGTGATCTAATGAATAAAACCCAAAATTTACCAAAAATCCATTGAGAAGCAAATACAAGTTAAGACCATTGTCTATAGGTAATATGGTCCTTTGATAAGACCATGTAGTTTAAGGCAGAGTATAAATGGAACTTTAAAAAAAGAAAAGAAAAGGTTCCATTACTGCTGGTCCCCCCTGAAAAATATCACTGTACACCAATGGCAGCTACTAGAATCACATTTATCATTAGGAACAGCGGTAAAACTATTCAATGTGAGAGTATCGCCACATCTGGCTATACCTCACAAAAAAACAATTCTCAAATCTGGAGAAAAGTAAAGCATCTGTGTGTCTCCAAGTAAACTCTCCTTGGCAAGAGAACAATTTCATTGAAGAGATAATATGAAAATTCTCATTCTCAGCCCCAACCAACTCAAGGTGATCATGAAGGAACTCGTGTCTAAGAAGGAAGAAATCTGCAAAAAGTTGTTTACAACAACGCTACGATGCCACAAGACTGGAAAATACCAAACTATGATCTCAGGAACGTTATGACCAGGTTTCCAATATCTGATATGCCACAAAGCTGGATACCACTCACCAGAATGCGTGTGATGAACGACAGGAGGCAGCAGCATGAATCACTGAGCAAAGTTTGCTCTACAGAAAACATATTGGATATAATTTATGCACATCGTGCGAATTTCTTAAATTATAATTAAGGTTACCTGTATAGTTTTCCGATTCATTCTGAAGTGATTTTTGTAGTCTTCAGCACTGCCTGACTTGAGGTCAAGATACGTGACTTTCGCATCCGACTGGGGATTTGATTTACTCTCTCTCTCCGAGTCTTCCTTTGCAATCAATAATGCGGTGAGGAAATGATGCCGGGGTGAACCTAATTCGGATTTTACAAAACTAAAAACATGATTTGTGGGCGGCTTAGCAAGTTCTGCTATAGCAAAATTTACCAGTGCTTCACGCACCTCTTGATCCACAACTGCCATCATAGTGCTACACTAAGTAGACATGTTAGTGCACCAGCAATTCCCGCTAACACTTAAAAAAAACGTATAACAATCTCGTATGATTATAGAATTATACTTTTTTATTTTTTGTTATTGGCGCTCAACTATATGTATACAATGGACTACTCTTCTGCTAAGAACGCATAAACGCAGTCAAAACCAGCGTTGCCAACCTTGAAAAGTAGACATATTTCGTCCCCCAAAATAGTTATAAAAGCATTATTAACAATAAAGATAAATATTTTTGTTAACAATTCGCTCTAGTTTACAAAATTTCCACTAGCAATCTAAATAATAATAATTATAATAATAAAATGCAAGCAACCCACCCGTTTTCGAATACCAGATTTATAATCTCTGCTTAGTTAACCTGGGCCCCAACTTCCTTGCTGGTGGGTCCATATAAGTTTGATTTGTTTATTGAGGCAATCATTTTCTCGGTAGGTTCAAATTCCACGCAGTTAGTAACACACTCGGCAGAGAGCATCACAACATAGATTGCACTTGAATGTAATTTATGCGTGACGGCGACTTTATTAGATTCACTTTTCAGAATACTCATTCACAATCTGCACTAGAATGGGGCAGAACTAATAAGATGGAGCACAGTGTTTCACAATTTTAAGAATGTTTTATTCTTTCCATTATGAATGCCCAAAACTCGTCCACTTCCTTAGAGTTTCGGGGGAAAGAAAACCATATCAGGTATCGTTCTCCACCGATTGTTTCTGTGTTTTCTTTTCTTTTTACTTTCTCTACTACGTATAGTAAGTAGGGGAAGTATTGCATTCCACCCAAAAATTCGATACCGAGATTTCACCGGAAATACATGTTTTGAGACCTCCTGAATCCAAAAAAAGCATTTTTGGAAACATGTCCGTGTGTGTGTCTGTGTGTGTGTGTGTGTGTGTGTGTGTCTGTGTGTCTGTGAACAGCATAACTCAAAAACGAACAGTCGGATAAACACCAAACTTGGTATTTAGGTTCAGTATCTTCCAGAGATGCGACACGAAGGTTTTCAAGAAAATGCCCCCACCCCAGACTACCCTTTACATGGAACATTTTTCGAAAATATTAATTTTCTCAAAAATGGCTCTAACGATTTTGATTAAAATATCATATGTTTAAGATAATGTCATGGGAAATGAAATGTATATCTCGAATTTTCTGGGAATGTCTCCAAAAGTATTCTTCCTTGTGAACGACTTTTGCATAACTGGTAAACCATAAGAGATAGACAAAATTTTACTACACAAAAAATGTAGATCTCGTTAAAATACACAACTTATGTCATATACATTTCTTTTGTTGTGTGAACTGTTTTCGAGATATTGCTTGTTATTCCCTTAAATTTTCCAATACTTGTACTTTTTCTCAAATTCGTTATTCATTTTTTTATGTCCTGGACTTGCAAAGAGAATGGAATGCGCCGCATAGCAACCAGCGTTAAAATATTTGACCATCGCTTAAAAGCTGCCATATTCCCCTTGCATCTACAAGAAAATTAGCAATAAGATTGACATCTCGATATCTCGATTAACATAAAGCATATGGAGAATAGGCGTTTGTAAAAATAGATTGTACAAGAGTAGAGAAAGTCATGTGAGTGTAACACATCAGATTTTTTTATATACAGATCTTCATGTTTCTATGGGACAATCCTATGTCGCGTTCTTAGATGTGGAACAAGTGTTGGCGGTCTTTGTTCTTTTCGACAAAGCACTCTGGGGTGTAAACCAGCTCAAAGGTATTGTTGAAATCATATCGCCTTTTTAGTTCACAACAAGAAATGTTAAGAAACGGTTATTTCCTATAGTAAATGTCCATTACTTTGGATGCTTTATTATAGTTTTCAGGATTAATAATGAAATCTATGACATCAATATTTAAATACATTTGAGAGTATGACAAATTTTGTTGAGTCCACTGGGACCATGACTGATTGATAAGATTGGTCTTTATTTACTTACATAATCAAGTGTCATACAACAGAGCAAGATTTCCTCGTATGTTCTAGACATTCTTTCATGCAATGAACATATCACCAACTTTTCACTCTGAAAACGCCGATTCAGTAGCTCTAATCAAGTTTTGGCAAAATCCATTCAAGTAAAAGAACATACAACGAAAGGCGTCTCGTGAAAATAAATATGAGCGTGTTACTTGCTCTCATCTCTTAATGCCGGAAGTGTAACTCCTGTTTTTCTTGTCGGTGAATTTTCGATGATTGTGTATTGAAATCCTTGTATTTGTTCATCAATCTCCTCTCGATGGATAGCAGTCAAGCGTCCATGGACCATTGTATTTCGAGAAAAGTTTTCATGCAATTTAACGAACAGAAACACAGCTCAGGCTCAGATGTGGAATTGTAATGTGATTATTCGCAAAAAGGTCACAACTTCTTGCAATAATCTCCTCAATGTTGGTATTACTAGTGAACTTTAGCAAAGACACTGCCGGCAATGTCTCTGAAATCTTCCCTTTTGTACAAAACTGTGAGGTCTGTTCTAAGTTTATTATTGTTTAACACTGAGTATTCCTCAACAACAAGTTACAAAATATTTTCTGGGAACAATTTTAAATATTCTAGAAAATTACAGGAATCCGGCAATTTAGAAGAATCAAGATGATCGGAGTTTAGAAACCAACTGTGCGCTTCTGTAGTTATTCGATCACATACTTCAATTGCATCTGTCAGCTTCCATTCTACGTCGTTTATTCATGTTTGGGTGAATCTCTGCTTCCTGTGAAACTATACTAATATTTTCTGAATGCCACAAAAAATGCGTTAACATCATTTTTCACTCTAATAGTATCAGTCTGTATTGCTTCAATTTGCTTATACAAATTTCAATATGCGACACTAATTTGTGGAAAAACAACAGCAAACTATGAAGTCCCTATTTTCAAGATCTATTCTGAGACCACGGACCCTTTGTACAGTCGTTCTAATTTCTTGAAGCACTCCACCAAACTTCTTTTTGTTTTACATATGACACTAACAGTTCTAATCTTAAAATTCCACCTTGGTGTTGGAATATGCCCAGAAGATGCTACATCTAGTGCTGAGAGACGTTGAGGAGATTGAGAGAAAAATGTTAGAAACCCTGACAGAGCGCAGAAAAACAAACACTCTTGCCGACTGATTTTGTGATGCAGCTTTTTGCATTATAAGGTTTAGCTGATGGGCATAACAATGAATGTACTGTTCACAGTAATTCTAGTCTCAACACCCTTCACTGAACCACTCATAACTCAATCAAATGGCTATGCAATTAATTTGTTATCTCAGCTAAGAAATTACTTAAGTTGTTTCAGAATCCAAACCGAAATATTTTCTGCGTTTTGCCCATCTGGCTAGAAAAATGCCTAGAACCGTTCATAAACAGGACTCGTTTTAGTTCTTACATAAAACAATCATCAGCTGAGCTTGGTTTGATACATCTGTACATTAACCTGACATTGTTGCTATATATCCTCATTTAGTTTCAAAGTCGGTCAAGTCCATTTTTTGTCCAAATGAGACATTTAGCAATGTGGAATCTTTTATGCATAAGGGATCTGCTTATGCTGAAAATTGGCTACTAGCCATATAACATTGCTGGTGAAACTAGTAGTTAGTTTCAATTAAAGGCCAATCCACGTTCCATTAGTTTCAAAATCGGCCAAATCATGGAGAAACAGCTCTTAGCCAATCATGAAGCAGATTATCCGTCATGATATATGTTTCAAATCTTCTTCGACTGGTGTTTGTCAAAATATATGGAGCTATTTATTAAATTAAAATGAGAAACGGATGACAGCAACAAAAATGAATTGATAGAAAATAGAGTGTACAAACTCAGATCCCAAAAGCTTTACAGTATTCTGAGGGACAAAAAAGGACTGCTGATCATTTCCTTTGATTGCGAGAAAAATCTGGTTCTGCCAAAGTTTGTGTACAGCAGGCAGTTTTACGGTCTGAGGAAACTGTATTAATTTACACATAGAACAAAAATATTACTTGCTCTAAATTACATCAAAGCAGTCCAAAATGTTTTCCCAGTTGTGAGGCATACATTTTTTTCCACCGGATAGAGTATGTGAAGGAGTTAAACATATTGAGCCCAATGCAGTATGAGTAAGATGAAGATTCTGGGATGTCTATGACTAGAAGAAATTTTATCAGTTCAACCTCTACCTTGCATTTAAGATTGTCACAGTACAAGATTTCTATTTCCTCCTCAGTTCCAGCGTCTCTCCTATAGGGGACATAAAAGTAAACTTTAAAAATTCCCGCTTATTCAAGAGGAATAAATCAGATGCCTGCTTCTTTCAAATAGTTATAAGGTCTGAACAGAGATGGTAGTACCTGCCAATAGGAATTACAAGTCATCCACAGCTAGTTCAAAGTGAACGTTTTTTTAGAGAAAGAAACAAGAGCGTACTCGTGTGGGTGATATTTTAAAATCTTACTATATACTATCTTCGTGCTGCATTATAATGCTCTTATAAATAGGATTGTCGGTTTAGTTAACTGTAGAAGCGAATAGTATCCTAACGCAGACATCAGTTATAAATTTATTTTTAAAAAAATTAGTTTTATTTATGGACGCTCTTAATCTGCTGTGCTCCTTAGCGTGCCAATCTATGCTGGCCGTGAAAGACCAGAAATTTTGCTCAGATGCCTCATCAGGTTTGGGCTCTTTTACGTGCCGTAAATTTACGACATGGATCACCGGCTTTACTTCCCTTCCGAAGGAAGCCATGTTAAGGATTTTTACGCCCGAAAAAATCCATCGCCCTCCGTCGGGTTTGAACCCGCGACCTCGGGAACTAGAGACTGGCAGGATAACCAGTGCACCACGCAGGACATTCCTTGCCGATACGCATTGCCATTTCTTTTCTATGTTTGTGTGGAAATTTCTCAAATGTTACATAACACACTTTATTTACATCAGAACACAACTGTCTCTCAAATTTTGTACAATACCTACTTTATTATTTTATTTTGTTACATTCACACAACCGGTTCGAGGAGAACGTCTTGGTCATTGAAACTTCTTTTGATGATGAAGAAAAGGAAGATACTTGTTTCATTGTTTCAGATGTGCAATCAGCATGATCACCATTTGAATAGGTAGTGGACTCATTCAGCAGCTGGTTCACTGGGAATGAATTTCAGTCATTACCTCCAGCTGCATATACCTTTCTTAATCGTGAGATTAAATCCCACTCGAGTTTTGATTTTCTCTACATAAATAAAAATCTCTAGTGAGATTATTGGTAACACTTTTCCAAATCATAATGATTTTCTTAAATGTACTTTATATTATCCTCTAGTTCTATCTGAATTGTGTATATTTATTATTACATCCGAAACTTTGTGATCGTTTATGTCATAGAAAACAATAAGAATTCAAATGTAAATGATAAGAAATGTTTATTCCTGCAGATCTAATGTCTCATATAGCAGACAGTTTCAGTTACTTTCCATTAAAATCTTCTTTATTTTCGTATTTTTGAATCAATACTGAAGCCATTTTCATCATTACACCAAAGTTTCAACAATTTCTGAAAACCAAAATATTTGCTCAGGACTGAGGAGGTTAAGCCGGAGTAATAATAATAATAACAATAATAATAATAATAATAATAATACCCTAGCGAAAGGTAAACAGTTCTATCCTTCAGATAATGGTATCACTAAGAAGCACAGTGAGCCTGAGAACACTGCCAATGGGGATGCCGATAAAATAAGAAAAATCTCTCTTCTTTCATTTGTCTTCATTTAAATGAAGTATATAGAAAAATAAGCTTTGGTAAGAATAGTTTTATACCCATTAGTAAGTTATGGAAAAGTAATGTGAATGTAACCCATCAGATTTTTTCTTCGGCTTTTTCTCTTAACCTAAATAAGCAATGAGTAGTTCCAAGCTCTGTGAACCCTTGGCCCATCATCTCAGTCACTGGTAAGTAAAAACAGGAGCTAGCTGTTCACTGGACCTCTACTATCGAATTATCCGGTAGTTTCCGTCAGCATTCGGTTTACCCAACCAATAAGATTGGAGGAATATAAGCTCCTGCTGCATTACTACATCTAAAACAACGAATAACGCACTTACCCATGGAAGTGATTTTAACACCATTCGCAAATGTACAGATAATACTGCCATCTGTTCAGAGATTTTCAAACCATTAACCCCTCGCCTTGAATCTCACGATCACAACCTGTTGTGTGAATGGGGAAATATATGTACCTATAATCATAGTTAAGAAGGAATTAGCAAATAAGATATATTAACTTAAATTGTAGGGGGATCAGAAAACTAAGAATAGGCAATTGATCAATTCATCTTAAGGCTGCCGTAATGCCGTCTACTTCGGTGCGAATTACAGTAATACAAATTTGTTCATACAATTTCGCTATTTTCCCCCTTTAAATATATTTCAAAATAAATGTCAGTAAAATCACTGCATAAGCTAGGTAACAAAAGGAAAATAAATAAATTAAGTAAACTAAAAATGGATAAATGATTTAGGTTATAATAACACATGGTGCATTTTGGAGGTTAAATTCCACACAGTTGGATTTGTGCCAGCAACAATAAATTCAATTACTTAATCTTAAAAGTTATACAAGTATTTAGAATAAATGCCACAAATAATGCGGCATGTGGTGCAACACTGAAGGCCGTCGTCCTCCGTGGACTAGTGGTACCGTGCTAGCCTCTAGTTCCCAAGGTCGCGGGTTCAAACCCGGCGGAGGGCGATGGGTTTTTTCGGGCGTAAAAATCCTTAGCATGGCTTCCTTTGGAAGAGGCGTAAAGCCGGTGGTCCCGTGTCGTAGATTTAAGGCACGTAAAAGAACCTCAAGCATGATAAAGAAGCCTCTGAGCAAAATTACCGGTCTTTCACGCCCAATATAGAATGGGATGCTAAGGACCACAGTAGTTAAACAGCGTCCATAAATAACACTCAATTTTTTACTTTCTCTACTACGTATAGTAAGTAGGGGAAGTATTGTATTCCACCCAAAAATTCGATACCGAGATTTCACCGGAAATACATGTTTTGAGATCCCCTGAATCCAAAAAAAGCTTTTTGGACACATGTCTGTGTGTCTGTCTATGAACAGCATAACTCAGAAACGAACAGTCGGATAAACACCAAACTTGGTATTTAGGTTCAGTATCTTCCAGAGATGCGACACCAAGGTTTTCAAGAAAATCCCCCACCCCAGATTACCCTTTAATTTTCTCAAAAATGGCTCTAACGATTTTGATTAAAATATTATATGCTTAAGATATTTTTATGACAAATAAAATGTATATCTTGAATTTTCTGGGAATGTCTCCAAAAGTATTCTTCAATGTGAACGACTTTTGCATAACTGATAAACCATAAGAGATAGACAAAATTTTACTACACAAAAAAGTAGATCGCGTTAAAATACACAATTTATGTCATATACATTTTTTGCTGAGTGAACCATATTCGAGATATTACTTGTTATTCCCGTAAATTTTTTAATACTTATTTTCTCAAATGGGAATTCGTTATTCTTGTTTTGTCTTGGATATGCAAAGAGTATTAATATGTGGGAAAGGGAATGGTGCTGCACCTAGCAACCAGCTATTAAGAGATATGTATGTGCTTAAAGGCTACTGTATTTGTATATTGCCCTTGTAAACATATATTCCCCTTACATCTACAAGAAAATTAGCAATAAGATAGTATGCAAATGTTTATCTCGATTAACATGAAGTAGATGGAGAATAAGTGTTTGTAAAAATAGTTTGTACAAGAGTAGAGAAAGTCATGTGAGTGTAACACATCAGATTTTGTTGTCAGCAAACGGCTGTAAAATATTTAAACGTGTTAATTCAAAATACTGCTGCACCAAAATTTATGAGCGCTTACTGATTTCGTTTGGCTAACATGCGCTCACTATGGTGCGAACCCGCTCGGAAGATGAAAGAACGCACTTTCATCTAGTTTCGATTGTCGAGTTGTTTGTGATTGTGTGGAATGTTGACTGCTAACCTGGAAGTATATATTCGTGGTTATGGGATTAGAAATGGATCCTGCGAAAAAGGCAAAGAACCCTAAATTTTACGGCATTCAAACAAGTGTTGCTAATTGAACTTGTATTAAAATACAGGAACATTATATTGTTGTTTTCTAATGTGCTGCATTTTACACCAAGGCCATTAGCAGTGTTGCTCTGCAGTACAGCAAACTGTCTTGCAATCTTCACTTTGATGGTATTCGTCCATACCCTTTTTTGTATTATTGTATAAGAATGCTAGGCAGTCATGTCCTGCTATTAGCCTGAATTGTGCGATTGCTGTTTTCCGTATGGTTTCTGTCTGTTGCAGCAGATTCACATTTTTTTGTTTTCTGCTGCTTCACGGAGTCTAGTGTTGCTCGCGGCTAGAATTACTTCTTTTATGGGACTTTTACTGAAGTGTACGATTTGAGCTTAGAGGCTTATAATTCATTTATGAAGGATTCTTTCTTTTCCAGGAAATCTGCTGCTTCATTGCCAGGGGGAGAGTATCCACTGGAGTGTAACAAGTACGCCGGAATTAAGCAGTTGCGAAATAACACAGTGGCATTCTCTTGTGTCAGAGGATCTTGGCCAACAAACTTCTTGTATAGCTGCTCTGGATTCGGAGAAGGTCACTATTTTCCGGAATGTGCTAGTAGAGGGAGACTTTCATGGCATGTATTTCACCATCAAACTTTGTTCTATCTTTTCCTACATGCTAGTATGCGGGAAATATTGCACCTGCTCCGGCACCTGTGAGTGAACCGAAGGGTACAGTGTGATTATTATGTTATTGCCTTTAGATAATTTACATCATATTCAGACTTTTTGTCTATTATTCAAGTTTATTGGAGATACACAGGCTGTATCATAATTAATAGCGCAAACTGAAGCGGCTGAAAGTATACGATGATACAAATAAAAAGGTTCCAGTAAACGCGGGACCGCAAACAAGCCGTGTGCGAGATTTTTTATTATGAATGAGTGGTTATGAGTCGCCATTGACGTTAATTGCTTGAGAATGTTCCCCTTGAACATATGGTACATGCATGTCGTCCTCCGTGGTGTAACTAGCCTCTAGTTCCCGAGGTCGCGAGTTCAAAACCTGCGGAGGGCGATAGATTTTTTAGGGTGTAAAAATCCTTGGCATGGCTTCCTTCGAAAGGGGCGTAAAGCCGGTGGTCCCGTGTCGTAGATTTACAGCACGTAAAAGAATCTCAAGTCTGATAAAGAGGCCTCTGCGCAAACTTATTGATCTTTAACGCCCAATATAGAGTGGGACGCTAAAGACCACAACAGTTAAAGAGCGTCCATAAATAAAACTCAATTTAACTTTGGTACATGTATGGTGGAGCACCGGCACATTTTGGTGCTACTGTAGGAAGACATCTAACGTGGAGATATGGTCCAAGATGGAAAGATCAAGGAGGGCCTGACCTTGGCCTCCACGATCACCTGATCTCAATCCTTTTGGATATTTCTATATGTGGTCACCTCAAAGGTATAGTGTACAGCACTCCCGTTGATACCGCTGAAATACTGGAGCAGAGGATTGTACGTGCTTGTTAAGAAGTCCGAAACGATTCGGGCGTGTTTGAAAGAATTCGAAATTCACTGCAGAGACGAGAGCATCATTGCATCCAGATGCAACGGCGACACTTTGAACACCCCCTTTAACAGGGAAGAGTGTGCAGTATTAATAAATGTGAAGTAGAACTGTATTCCTTGTTAAGGTAAGCTATGAGTGAATTTTGAGGCAACTTAGAATGACAATTATTAAACGAAAAGTTTAATTTTAAAATACATTTGTACTACTTAGGACGACGTTGCTTAATGAAGTCTGTGGCGACTTGTAATCGCACATTTGCAAATTAACTCAGAAATGGCTCGTTTGCGGGCCCACGTTTACTGGAACGTTTTTGCTTCTACTATCGTACAGTTTTAACCATTTCAGTTTGCGATATTAATTATTATATAGGCTTGTATAGAGTTAGGGTATGTTCCGTAGCAGTAATCATTTCCCTATTCGTTGGTACTTGCAGTGCTGTTTTTAACTCTTGGACTTCCTCTTAAAACGTAGCTCGAGTGTTTAGTTTTCCGGTTAGAGTAGTTTTATTCCTCCATGTATCTTCAGGGATCGTATTAATTTCTCATACTGTAGAATTTCTTTTTGTTGTGGAGTGAGATAAATGGAGCAATTTTGTGTTAGAATTCTCAGAGATTCTACTGGACGTGTTTAAATTGCTCTAGTTATTATTCCTAAGGCATAGTTTTGTACTGTTTCTATTTTTTCCCAACATTCTGGGTGCTGTGATAAGAATTTCACCACAGTACTGTCGTGTAGGTTTTATATATATACACTATAAGTTAAATTAATAAGTCTTCTGGAACTGCTCCGCAGGTGTCAGTTAATCTTTTGAGGATGCTGAGTCTCTTTTTGGCTTTTTTCTCCCTCTACATGGTCTTTCCATTACCGTTTACAATCCAAGGTAACTCCCAGAAATATGGCGGAATTCATCTGAGTAAGAGGGGTGCCATTGTAGTTTGGATCTATTTTTCTGTCTTTCCATCCTAGTGAAAAGACTTGGAAGACTGTCTTATCAGTGTTAATAGATATTAGATTGTCATCGTTCCATTTATAAAGTTCTGTGAGGTTAGTCTAGGTTTTTTTGCAGGTTTCTGTAATGTTTGTGCTTATTTGATAACCAGATAATGACGTCAATAGCAAACAATGCCGTGTTCACCTTAACTGTCTTCAATATTCTAGGTAAATCCTTTAATGAATATTAAACAAATGTTTGCTAAGAACTGTACCTTGGGGTAAGTCATGGTGTGTTTGTTGTTTGATACTATACCATGATACCTTGTGGCGCAGAAACTGGGAGAGCCAGTTGGGCATATTTGCACGAATACCAATGACATTCATCTTTTTAAGCAATTTACACCCCTATACTGACTCAAATGCTTTTGGAAGTCGATTAAAATTGCATAAATATGTCCTCTTACGATTGAATGCTTCCTATATGTCCAGACTAATTTTTATGACCTGTTCATCTTTTGATTGGTTTTCTCCAAAACCAGCTTGTGATAACCCTGGTGAAAGAAATTGGGCGATAGTTGTTAACATAATTTGCTTGTTTATTTTTCTTCAGAATTGGGATTATGACTGCCTTTTTCCATTCTGTCGGAACTGAAGGGGCCATGGAAAAGTTACATATCTGTGGGAAAATCTTCCTTCCATTTTCCCCCAGATGTTTTATGAATTCTTGTTGGGTTTTATCTGGTCCAGGAGGTCTTTTGTTTTTCAGTGCTCATAATGTTATATTAAGTTCATCAGCTGTGTCAGTGAATATGGGCAAGGAGTTACTGGTAGGTTGGTGATGCAGAATGTGTTGAAAGTCGCTGCAACATCTCTATCACAAGTTTTTCCATTATGTACAATTGGTGCTTTATTTACATTCGTATTGGAGTTGAGTTTGTTGATATATCCGTGAACCTTTATGCTATCTTTTCTATACCCTATTTTCATTATTAAGGCACTATACGTTGTTTGCTTGGCGTGAAGTAATTCGGTTTTTAAACACTGTTGCTTTCTTTCTCCATTTAATTGCATAGTCTTTTGTTTCTCTTTTCGACTCTCGTTCTGGCCAAGTTTCTGTTTATTTTGAAGATTTCTAGTGCCTTTGGCCAAAAGCTTTTGTATTTTTTGGTTGTTCGGCAGGATATACATGTCTTTGCCGTCTTTAAGATCATAGAGCAGAATAATTTATTTAGCTTGTCAAAACAAGTGGTTTTGTTTCAAAATTGTTTCACTCCACGTTCTATTTTATTAAAGTATTCAGATCAGTTTGCTTTCTCAAAGCTCAAAGAAGTGCATTCTGGTGGAATTTTCAACCATCTTAACCGGTGCAATTGTTACGCTATGTCTTGATCCAGGTTCTCTAATATTTTCCTTTTGTCTTTTACGCATGAAGATACCAACAAAATATAGTATTTGTGGTGGGTGAAGGTAGCAGTTGTATATTGCTTCCATGATTGAGGAATGTATAAACTCTGCCTGTAGCATTGATGTCGTTGTATCCTCATAGTGATGGGTGTGGTGAAGCTCAAATCAGGGACATTTATAGTGCTAGCCATTCTTCCAGATGTCGATTTGAACTGCTCCCAGTTTAACTCTGTTATATATCCTTTTTGCTATTTTTGAAATTTTGAATAAGTTAACTTTTGATTCCTACTAATATTTTACTAGTAATCTGTCTAGCTATAGGTAAAAAACAAAGTGAATAACTTGATATGAAATAATAACCAGCTGGTCTTATGATAAATTTCTCTCTTGAATAATAGAATTATCAACTTCATTTTTGAGTAAGTTGGATAATTCAACTTTATCTCCTTGGAATAACCCACCCACATTCCATTGGAGGATCTTTAAAAATTGGAGAGCTGAGAAATGGTTCTTGTATATGTCTCAAATCGGAGATCCGATGTGGGACTATTACTCCGAAGTTTTCATTCACAAGATTCATATCCACATGGGTAAATCATTTTGCGTTATCCAGGATGTACCTGCTGGCTAAACAAGACGGAGGCGGTCTATTTTACACTATAGAAAATAAAAATCTGATAAGTTAAAGGACGCAGCATGATCACAATTGTCTAGAGATTTCAACTGAAGTTCAGGTAAATATTAGTTTCTGCTTTCCTCCTATTCCAGTATACAGTAATTTAATTTAAATGAAAAAATACTCATGCTTATTTAATACACTATTCTACTACAGGACAATGTGCCCATCAAAGCACTTTACATTCGTAAATGGGCTGAATATAGTACAATCTATTTATATACTTAAGAGACAGAATAATCCCCCACAAAAGAAATGGTAACTCATATAAACGTACAAAGTAAACAGTCTACAAAAGAATGAGAGAAGTTTCTTTTAATACGTAAGTTTTGAAAAAATTAATCAATATAATAGATTAGATACCATTATTGAGATAGCAGGATTTGAAAAAAATTGTAATAATAATAATAATACATTATAATACAAACCCGTAATACCTTAATAAATAATTTCAGGAAACTTAAGTATATAAATACAAGAAAATAGATACTATAAAACTGAACTATTATACAGTATTGATGTCACATATTGTAAGTGTTACACATAGAACAAAGCAGAAACTAAAAACTTGTACTCAAAGCAGTAAAAGAAAAGCCAAGCAGGATGCAGCTGACGACCGAACTTCAAGAAAGGGGCCAGGCGGAGTTTACCGTACGCTAAAGGTTGATGACATTACTTAAAAGGTTCTAGGTATTCTGCGACCAGCGGCAAACTCTATTTCAAACCTCTACGACAGCGATGCTGGATAACATAAAATATCATGGTTCTGTACATCCCTTGCTTTAGTGTAGAATCTGGACTTGGAGTATCGATGCAATCCATAGTGGCTATCGATTGCTTCTGGGTCCACTGCATATGTTGCAGGGGAAGATGTGCCGCCGTATGATGCTCCAGATCCAAGTGAAGACTCCACACCAAAGGCTTCCAAAGCTGACTACTAAGACGCTATCTACATCAATTCAAGCATCATAGAAAACGAGTGAAGAATTTGAAATAAAGAAAAACGAATATGAATTAGACATGGACATAAAAGAATGAAAAAAGAAAGTGATAGTAGATAAACTAAAATACTGGCAAAGTCAAAAATTGTAAAATGAGTGCTTATTTACATCCCTTTCAAAACGTTGGATACTAAAAATCTTTCGTTTGACAAACCGTTCCAATAGAAATGAACATAAAAATATATAATTACTTTCGATGTTAAAATAATTCTTGATAAGAGTTTGAGGAACAGCCCTTGCTGTGTCGTCATTTTATACATCAGGCGATCTGGTTGTGGTGGTTCATCATTTTCAATATCAGACTGTCTCAGTTACTGGGATAATCTTCTAACGTCAATATCATAAGGTGCGCCATTTTCTCTTGTTGCAATAGGTATGTTATATAGTACAGCAGTGGCTAAAGGTATTAATTATTTTTGTATCTCACAGCAAAGACCGGTTGATAGCACAGGAAAACACCTTTTCCAAACCGTATATTTTCTTCCTGCTTTATTTCTTGTTCTTGCTTGCATAGTTGTATGTTCTTTCAGCCCGAGTCTGTGGATTCAGAAGAGGAGTGAGCAAGTATGGCTGGTAAGCGTAACTTCCATCTCCCACAAAAACGAACTCCACTATAAGTACTCCATTGTAAAGTTGTGCACTTTTCTCACAATTTCTAAATATGGTCCTATCATGGACAGAGTCAGTACGTCGTGCCACAATGTCTCTTATAAGCAAATTGTCGGTTATTGTCTGGCAGTTAATATAAAAATATCCTGTTCTATTCCGGAATAACTCTACATTAGCACCACCGGTTGTATTATTATATGGAAGTTTAAAAACATGAAATTGAATTTTATTTATGGACACTCTTTAACTGATGTGGTCCTTAGCGTCCCATTCTACATTGGACGTGCAAGATCGGTAATTTTGCTCAGAGACCTCTTTATCCGACTTGAGGTCCTTTTTGTGCCGTAAATCTACGACACGGACCACCGCCTTTACTTCACTTCAGAAGGAAGCCATGCTAAGGATTTTTACGCTCGAAAAAATCAATCGCGCTCCGCCGGATTTGAACTCGCGACCCCGGGAACTAGAGGTAACCACTACCTCGGAGGATGACATTCTTATATGGGTACAATCAACTACACCTATAACCTCAGGGAAACCATTAACTGGCCTGAAGCCTTCCATCACTTCCCTCTGTTCAGCTTGTGCCATTGAAAATATTATGTATCACTCAAAGATGCTATTGCAGCAGAAACACCGTGAATAATGCTCAGTGCATTTGTTCTGTGCATTTTTTGAGCATCACATATTACAATATTAAACGTTCCTGTAGCTTAATGTCGTAATGTCATAAATAGTCGATTCAATGGAGATATTTGGTGATTTCTTTGAGTAGGTTACTCTAACCTCTCATTTAATTGCTCTAACAACACTATTGGTTTATATAACCTGTACCTTTCGTGGAACTACTTATCACTCATATCGTTGGTGAGTCACCTCTTTCAAATACATTCGCTCTTTGTTACGCTGATTTAAGTAATCTGTGTACAATAGGTTATCCTGAAAATCGTCTCTTCTAAACAAAACGCCACTTTATTCAGATTTAACGGTTGTAAAGTTCTCAATTGGCAGGATATCTCCGTTTAAAGTTTATAGGCATTAACTCACAACTTTACGGCCTTTAACTACCAGCACAGTTGGTACACCTGGCCCTGAGTATGAATAAAGGAATAGATACTGGTTTGATAATTTTGTGTGTTGGCGCTGTTGCTAAGTTCAAGATCTAACACAGAAATCAAGCTATAGGTATAATACTCTACAAAATGCATGAATGATATCTGAGTTTTATTTCAAATGGCATTCACTTGACTATTTTAGGGATCCGTTAAAAATAAATAAATAAATAAATAAAATAAAAACATTTCTCTAGGATTGCACCATTTAGTAATGAATTTTTCTTATTGGTAATGCACTTTGAATTTTGCAATTAATTGGTATTAGATCTTGTAAACCATTTATTTTAATTTTATTTAAAGGGAAACAAGAGAAAAATGGTGCTACAAATCGCAGTAAAAGGGTTACAAAAACTGAATAATATGCTTTGGATTTTATATGCATGTATTTATTCATACTCAACTAAAAACAAACTCAAATTACTATTATGCTCCAGCACCCCAATTCAGTTTCGAAAACCTTAAAGCACCGCATAATGAATAAACTGAGCAATTAATGTACACACTGAACTTAAATGATTACCTAGCAATTACAACCGTGTTTATTTTTTGTGCTAGGAATACCATTTAAAAGCAACGCAGAACAGAATACTAGCGTATAATCCACTGCACGAATATCGAATGAAACCTGTTTTCACTGCTACGACTACATTTCAAATGATGCCGGTGCTCGATACGCGGCACTTCTCGATACTGCGTCGACAGTAAGGCCATGATGTAACAGCGTGAGCCGCAATGGCATGTTACTTGTATAAGGTTTGTTCCCTTCATAACTTAACCTGACCGGGAGGCACGCCGTTTTATGCGTTCTGATGCTGTATAGGTTCGTTTTAAGTCAATTTGCGAAATAATTTTGCCTATCGTTTGTCAATTGCTAAATATTACGTTCCTTCCCATTAAATTATTCTGAAGGCCATAATCGTAAATTTAACTTACGCAAAATTCTAGACATTTATATGAGATGTCTTATTCTACACGGGAGATTTAACAAGATACCTCGCGGTGGAGGCGCTGTTATCTGTTTACACCGTCCGACTGGCCTGCAGATGGGAGGAGAGGTGAACAGTATGTACACTTTTGAAGGCAGAAAATATGCTACGCTAAGGAGCAGAACAAAATTGACTTACTTAATTCTCATGTGAAGATTCCGATTGCTGCATATCCGTCTCACTTGCTGTAACTGTAGAGCCTCCATCTAAAGGACGGAAATCTGCTGTCATGTCTGCATCACTTGCTGTATCTGTAGAGCCCCCATTTGTGGCGCTGTCATGTCTGCATCACTTGCTGTAACTGTAGAGCCCCCATTTGTGGCGCTGTCATGTCTGCATCACTTGCTGTAACTGTAGAGCCTCCATTTGTAGCGCTGTCATGTCTGCATCACTTGCTGTAACTGTAGAGCCTCCATTTGTGCGCTGTCATGTCTGCATCACTTGCTGTATCTGTAGAGCCTCCATTTGTGGCGCTGTCATGTCTGCATCACTTGCTGTAAATGTAGAGCCTCCATTTGTGTCGCTGTCATATCTGCATCACTTGCTGTATCTGTAGAGCCTCCATTTGTGGCGCTGTCATGTCTGCATCACTTGCTGTAACTGTATAGCCTCCATTTGTGGCGCTGTCATATCTGCATCACTTGCTGTAACTGTATAGCCTCCATTTGTGGCACTCATGTCTGCATCACTTGCTGTATCTGTAGAGCTTCCCTTTGTGGAGCTCTCATATCTGATTCACTTGCTGTAACTGTATAGCCTCCATTTGTGGCGCTGTCATGTCTACATCCTTTGCTGTAACTGTAGAGCCTCCATTTGTGGCGCTGTCATGTCTGCATCACTTGCTGTAACTCTATAGCCTCCATTTGTGGCGCTGTCATGTCTGCATCACTTGCTGTAACTGTAGAGCCTCCATTTGTGGCGCAGTCATGTCTGCATCACTTGCTGTATCTGTAGAGCCTCCATTTGTGGCGCTGTCATGTCTGCATCACTTGCTGTATCTGTAGAGCCTCCCTTTGTGGCGCTGTCATATCTGCATCACTTGCTGTAACTGTATAGCCTCCATTTGTGGCGCTGTCATGTCTGCATCACTTGCTGTATCTGTAGAGCCTACCTTTGTGGCGCTGTCATGTCTGCATCACTTGCTGTATCTGTAGAGCCTACGTTTGTGGCGCCGTCATGTCTGCATCACATGCTGTATCTGTAGAGCCTCCCTTTGTGGCACTGTCATGTCTGCATCACTTGCTGTATCTGTACAGCCTAAATATGTGGCGCTGTCATGTCTGCATCACTTGCTGTATCTGTAGAGCCTCCATTTGTGGCGCCGTCATGGCTGCATCACTTGCTGTAACTGTAGAGCCTCCATTTGTGGCGCTGCCATGTCTGCATCACTTGCTGTATCTGTAGAGCCAACATTTGTGGCGCTGTCATGTCTGCATCACTTGCTGTATCTGCAGAGCCGCCAATTGTGGCGCTGTCATGTCTGCATCACTTGCTGTATCTGTAGAGCCTCCATTTGTGGCGCTGTCATGTCTGCATCACTCGCTGTAACTGTAGAGCCTACATTTGTGGCGCTGTCATGTCTGCATCACTTGCTGTATCTGTAGAGCCTACATCTAAAGGATGGAAATCTGCTGTCATGTCTGCATCACTTGCTGTATCTGTAGAGCCTACATCTAAAGGATGGAAATCTGCTGTCATGTCTGCATCACTTGCTGTATCTGTAGAGCCAACATCTAAAGGATGGAAATTCGCTGTCATGTCTGCTTCACTTGCTGTATCTGTAGAGCCTACATCTAAAGGATGGAAATCTGCTGTCATGTCTGCATCACTTGCTGTAACTGTAGAGCCTCCATTTGTGGCGCTGTCATATCTGCATCACTTGCTGTATCTGTAGAGCCTAAATCTAAAGGATGGAAATCTGCTGTCATGTCTGCATCACTTGCTGTATCTGTAGAGCCTCCATTTGTGGCGCTGTCATATCTGCATCAGTTGCTGTATCTGTAGAGCACACATCTAAAGGGTGGAAATCTACTGTCATGTCTGCATCACTTGCTGTATCTGTAGAGCCTCCATTTGTAGCGCTGTCATGTCTGAGTCACTTGCTGTATCTGTAGAGCCTCCATTTGTGGCGCTGTCATGTCTGAATTTTGCTATATCTCTAGAGCCTCCATCTAAAGGATGGAAATCTGCTGTCACGTCTGCATCACTTGCTGTATCTGTAGAGCCTCCATTTGTGGCGCTGTCATGTCTGCATCACTTGCTGTATCTGTAGAGTCTCCATTTGTGGCGCTATCATGTCTGCATCACTTGTATCTGTAGAGCCTCCATTTGTGGCGCTGTCATATCTGCATCACTTGCTGTGTCTGTAGAGCCTCCATCTAAAGAATGGAAATCTGCTGTCATGTCTGCATCACTTGCTGTATCTGTAGAGCCTACATCTAAAGGATGGAAATCTGCTGTCATGTCTGCATCACTTGCTGTAACTGTAGAGCCTATATCTAAAGGATGGAAATCTGCTGCCATGTCTACATCACTTGCTGTAACTGTAGAGCCTATACCTAAAGGATGGAAATCTGCTGTCATGTCTGCATCACTTGCAGTAACTGTAGAGCCTATATCTAAAGGATCGAAATCTGCTGTCATGTCTGCATCACTTGCTGTAACTGTAGAGCCTATATCTAAAGGATGGAAATCTGCTGTCATGTCTGCATCACTTGCTGTAACAGTAGAGCCTCCATTTGTGGCGCTGTCACGTCTGCATAACTTGCTGTAAATGTAGAGCCTCCATTTGTGGCGCTGTCATGTCTGCATCACTTGCTGTATCCGTAGAGCCTCCATTTGTGGCGCTGTCATGTCTGCATCACTTGCTGTAACTGTAGAGCCTCCATTTGTGGCGCTGTCATATCTGCATCACTTGCTGTATCTGTAGAGCCTCCATTTGTGGCGCTGTCATGTCTGCATCACTTGCTGTATCTGTAGAGCCTCCATTTGTGGCGCTGTCATGTCTGCATCACTTGCTGTATCTGTAGAGCCTGCATCTAAAGGATGAAAATCTGCTGTCATGTCTGCATCACTTGCTGTATCTGTAGAGCCTATATCTAAAGGATAGAAATCTGCTGTCATGTCTGCATCACTTACTGTATCTTTAGAGCCTCCATTTGTGGCGCTGTCATGTCAGCATCACCTGCTGTATCTGTAGAGCCTCCATTTGTGGCGCTGTCATGTCTGCATCATTTGCTGTATCTGTAGAGCCTCCATTTGTGGCCCTGTCATGTCTGCATCACTTGCTAAATCTGTAGAGCCTCCATTTGTGGCGCTGTCATGTCTGCATCACTTGCTCTAACTGTATAGCCTCCATTTGTGGCGCTGTCATGTATACATCACTTGCTGTAACTGTATAGCCTCCATTTGTGGCACTGTCATGTCTGCATCACTTGCTGTATCTGTAGAGCTTCCCTTTGTGGAGCTCTCATATCTGATTCACTTGCTGTAACTGTATAGCCTCCATTTGTGGCGCTGTCATGTCTGCATCACTTGCTGTAACGTTATAGCCTCCATTTGTGGCGCTGTCATGTCTGCATCACTTGCTGTAACTGTAGAGCCTCCATTTGTGGCGCAGTCATGTCTGCATCACTTGCTGTATCTGTAGAGCCTCCATTTGTGGCGCTGTCATGTCTGCATCACTTGCTGTATCTGTAGAGCCTCCCTTTGTGGCGCTGTCATATCTGCATCACTTGCTGTAACTGTATAGCCTCCATTTGTGGCAGTGTCATGTCTGCATCACTTGCTGTAACTGTTGAGCCTACCTTTGTGGCGCTGTCATGTCTGCATCACTTGCTGTATCTGTAGAGCCTACGTTTGTGGCGCCGTCATGTCTGCATCACCTGCTGTATCTGTAGAGCCTCCCTTTGTGGCGCTGTCATGTCTGCATCACTTGCTGTATCTGTAGAGCCTAAATTTGTGGCGCTGTCATGTCTGCATCACTTGCTGTATCTGTAGAACCTCCATTTGTGGCGCCGTCATGTCTGCATCACTTGCTGTAACTGTAGAGCCTCCATTTGTGGCGCTGTCATGTCTGCATCACTTGCTGTATCTGTAGAGCCTACATCTGTGGCGCTGTCATGTCTGCATCACTTGCTGTATCTGCAGAGCCGCCATTTGTGGCGCTGTCATGTCTGCATCACTTGCTGTATCTGTAGAGCCTACATTTGGGCGCTGCCATGTCTGCATCACTTGCTGTATCTGTAGAGCCTCCATTTGTGGCGCTGTCATGTCTGCATCACTTGCTGTAACATTAGAGCCTACATTTGTGGCGCTGTTATGTCTGCATCACTTGCTGTATCTGTAGAACCTACATCTAAAGGATGGAAATCTGCTGTCATGTCTGCATCACTTGCTGTATCTGTAGAGCCTAAATCTAAAGGATGGAAATCTGCTGTCATGTCTGCATCACTTGCTGTATCTGTAGAGCCAACATCTAAAGGATGGAAATTCGCTGTCATGTCTGCATCACTTGCTGTATCTGTAGAGCCTACATCTAAATGATGGAAATCTGCTGTCATGTCTGCATCACTTGCTGTAACTGTAGAGCCTCCATTTGTGGCGCTGTCATATCTGCATCACTTGCTGTATCTGTAGAGCCTAAATCTAAAGCATGGAAATCTGCTGTCATGTCTGCATCACTTGCTGTATCTGTAGAGCCTCCATTTGTGGCGCTGTCATATCTGCATCACTTGCTGTATCTGTAGAGCATACATCTAAAGGATGGAAATCTGCTGTCATGTCTGCATCACTTGCTGTATCTGTAGAGCCTCCATTTGTGGCGCTGTCATGTCTGCATCACTTGCTGTATCTGTAGACCCTCCATTTGTGGCGCTGTCATGTCTGAATCACTTGCTATATCTCTAGAGCCTCCATCTAAAGGATGGAAATCTGCTGTCACGTCTGCATCACTTGCTGTATCTGTAGAGCCTCCATTTGTGGCGCTGTCATGTCTGCATCACTTGCTGTATCTGTAGAGTCTCCATTTGTGGCGCTGTCATGTCTGCATCACTTGTTGTATCTGTAGAGCCTCCATCTGTGGCGCTGTCATATCTGCATCACTTGCTGTGTCTGTAGAGCCTCCATCTAAAGAATGGAAATCTGCTGTCATGTCTGCATCACTTGCTGTATCTGTAGAGCCTACATCTAAAGGATGGAAATCTGCTGTCATGTCTGCATCACTTGCTGTAACTGTAGAGCCTATATCTAAAGGATGGAAATCTGCTGTCATGTCTACATCACTTGCTGTAACCGTAGAGCCTATATCTAAAGGATGGAAATCTGCTGTCATGTCTGCATCACTTGCTGTAACTGTAGAGCCTATATCTAAAGGATCGAAATCTGCTGTCATGTCTGCATCACTTGCTGTATCAGTAGAGCCTCCATTTGTGGCGCTGTCACGTCTGCATAACTTGCTGTAACTGTAGAGCCTCCATTTGTGGCGCTGTCATATCTGCATCACTTGCTGTATCTGTAGAGCCTCCATTTGTGGCGCTGTCATGTCTGCCTCACTTGCTGTATCTGTAGAGCCTCCATTTGTGGCGCTGTCATGTCTGCATCACTTGCTGTATCTGTAGAGCCTGCATCTAAAGGATGGAAATCTGCTGTCATGTCTGCATCACTTGCTGTAGCTGTAGAGCCTATATCTAAAGGATAGAAATCTGCTGTCATGTCTGCATCACTTACTGTATCTGTAGAGCCTCCATTTGTGGCGCTGTTATGTCTGCATCACCTGCTGTATCTGTAGAGCCTCCATTTGTGGCGCTGTCATGTCTGCATCATTTGCTGTATCTGTAGAGCCTCCATTTGTGGCCCTGTCATGTCTGCATCACTTGTTGTATCTGTAGAGCCTCCATTTGTGGCGCTGTCATGTCTACATCACTTGCTGTATCTTTAGAGCCTACATCTAAAGGATGGAAATCTGCTGTCATGTCTGAATCACTTGCTGTATCTGTAGAGCCTCCATTTGTGGCGCTGTCATATCTGCATCACTTGCTGTATCTGTAGAGCCTCCATTTCTGGCGCTGTTATGTCTGCATCATTTGCTGTATGTGTAGAGCCTCCATTTGTGGCGCTGTCATGTCTGCATCACTTGCTGTAACTGTAGAGCCTACATCTAAAGGATGGAAGTCTGCTGTCATGTCTGCATCACTTGCTGTATCTGTAGAGCCTACATCTAAAGGAAGGAAATCTGCTGTCATGTCTGCATCACTTGCTGTATCTGTAGAGCCCACATTTGTGGCGCTGTCATGTCTGCATCACTTGCTGTATCTGTAGAGCCTACATCTAAAGGATTGAAATCTGCTGTCATGTGTGCATGACTTGCTGTATCTGCAGAGCCTACATCTAAAGGATGGAAATCTGCTGTCATGTCTGCATCACTTGCTGTATCTGTAGAGCCTACATTTGTGGCGCTGTCATGTCTGCATCACTTGCTGTATCTGTAGAGCCTACATCTAAAGGATGGAAATCTGCTGTCATGTCTGCAACACTTGCTGTATCTGTAGAGCGTACATCTAAAGGATGGAAACCTGCAGTCATGTCTGCATAACTTGCTGTATCTGTGGAGCCTTCATCTAAAGGATGGAAATCTGCTGTCATGTCTGCATCACTTTCTGTATCTGTAGAGCCTGCATCTAAAGAATGGAAACCTGCTGTCATGTCTGCATAACTTGCTGTATCTGTAGAGCCTCCATTTGTGCCGCTGTCATGTCTGCATCAATTGCTGTATCAGTAGAGCATACATCTAAAGGATGGAAACCTGCTGTCATGTCTGCATCACTAGCTGTATATGTAGAGCCTACATTTGTGGCGCTGTCATGTCCGGATCACTTGCTGTATCTGTAGAGCCTACGTCTAAATGATGGAAATCTGCTGTTACGTTTGCATCACTTGCTGTATCTGTAGAGCCTACGTCTAAAGGATGGAAATCTGCTGTCATGTCTGCATCACTTGCTGTATCTGTAGAGCCTACATCTAAAGGATGGAAACCTGATGTCATGTCTGCATAACTTGCTGTATCTGTAGAGCCTCCATTTGTGCCGCTGTCATGTCTACATCAATTGCTGTATCAGTAGAGCATACATATAAAGGATGGAAATCTGCTGTCATGTCTGCATCACTTGCTGTATCTGTAGAGCCTACATTTGTGGCGCTGTCATGTCCGCATCACTTGCTGTATCTGTAGAGCCAACATTTGTGGCGCTGTCATGTCTGCATCACTTGCTGTATCTGCAGAGCCGCCATTTGTGGCGCTGTCATGTCTGCATCACTTGCTGTATCTGTAGAGCCTACATTTGTGGCGCTGTCATGTCTGCATCACTTGCTGTATCTGTAGAGCCTCCCTTTGTGGCGCTGTCATGTTTGCATCACTTGCTGTATCTGTAGAGCCTAAATTTGTGGCGCTGTCATGTCTGCATCACTTGCTGTATCTGTAGAACCTCCATTTGTGGCGCCGTCATGTCTGCATCACTTGCTGTAACTGTAGAGCCTCCATTTGTGGCGCTGTCATGTCTGCATCACTTGCTGTATCTGTAGAGCCTACATCTGTGGCGCTGTCATGTCTGCATCACTTGCTGTATCTGCAGAGCCGCCATTTGTGGCGCTGTCATGTCTGCATCACTTGCTGTATCTGTAGAGCCTACATTTGTGGCGCTGCCATGTCTGCATCACTTGCTGTATCTGTAGAGCCTCCATTTGTGGCGCTGTCATGTCTGCATCACTTGCTGAAACTGTAGAGCCTACATTTGTGGCGCTGTTATGTCTGCATCACTTGCTGTATCTGTAGAGCCTACATCTAAGGGATGGAAATCTGCTGTCATGTCTGCATCACTTGCTGTATCTGTAGAGCCTACATCTAAAGGATGGAAATCTGTTGTCATGTCTGTATCACTTGCTGTATCTGTAGAGCCAACATCTAAAGGATGGAAATTCGCTGTCATGTCTGCATCACTTGCTGTATCTGTAGAGCCTATATCTAAATGATGGAAATCTGCTGTCATGTCTGCATCACTTGCTGTAACTGTAGAGCCTCCATTTGTGGCGCTGTCATATCTGCATCACTTGCTGTATCTGTAGAGCCTAAATCTAAAGGATGGAAATCTGCTGTCATGTCTGCATCACTTGCTGTATCTGTAGAGCCTCCATTTTTGGCGCTGTCATATCTGCATCACTTGCTGTATCTGTAGAGCATACATCTAAAGGATGGAAATCTGCTGTCATGTCTGCATCACTTGCTGTATCTGTAGAGCCTTCATTTGTGGCGCTGTCATGTCTGCATCACTTGCTGTATCTGTAGAGCCTCCATTTGTGGCGCTGTCATGTCTGAATCACTTGCTATATCTCTAGAGCCTCCATCTAAAGGATGGAAATCTGCTGTCACGTCTGCATCACTTGCTGTATCTGTAGAGCCTCCATTTGTGGCGCTGTCATGTCTGCATCACTTGCTGTATCTGTAGAGTCTCCATTTGCGGCGCTGTCATGTCTGCATCACTTGTTGTATCTGTAGAGCCTCCATCTGTGGCGCTGTCATATCTGCATCACTTGCTCTGTCTGTAGAGCCTCCATCTAAAGAATGGAAATCTGCTGTCATGTCTGCATCACTTGCTGTATCTGTAGAGCCTACATCTAAAGGATGGAAATCTGCTGTCATGTCTGCATCACTTGCTGTAACTGTAGAGCCTATATCTAAAGGATGGAAATCTGCTGTCATGTCTACATCACTTGCTGTAACCGTAGAGCCTATATCTAAAGGATGGAAATCTGCTGTCATGTCTGCATCACTTGCAGTAACTGTAGAGCCTATATCTAAAGGATGGAAATCTGCTGTCATGTCTGCATCACTTGCTGTAACTGTAGAGCCTATATCTAAAGGATCGAAATCTGCTGTCATGTCTGCATCACTTGCTGTATCAGTAGAGCCTCCATTTGTGGCGCTGTCACGTCTGCATAACTTGCTGTAACTGTAGAGCCTCCATTTGTGGCGCTGTCATGTCTGCATCACTTGCTGTATCCGTAGAGCCTCCATTTGTGGCGCTGTCATGTCTGCATCACTTGCTATAACTGTAGAGCCTCCATTTGTGGCACTGTCATATCTGCATCACTTGCTGTATCTGTAGAGCCTCCATATGTGGCGCTGTCATGTCTGCCTCACTTGCTGTATCTGTAGAGCCTCCATTTGTGGCGCTGTCATGTCTGCATCACTTGCTGTATCTGTAGAGCCTGCATCTAAAGCATGGAAATCTGCTGTCATGTCTGCATCACTTGCTGTAGCTGTAGAGCCTATATCTAAAGGATAGAAATCTGCTGTCATGTCTGCATCACCTACTGTATCTGTAGAGCCTCCATTTGTGGCGCTGTCATGTCTGCATCACCTGCTGTATCTGTAGAGCCTCCATTTGTGGCGCTGTCATGTCTGCATCATTTGCTGTATCTGTAGAGCCTCCATTTGTGGCCCTGTCATGTCTGCATCACTTGCTGTATCTGTAGAGCCTCCATTTGTGGCGCTGTCATGTCTACATCACTTGCTGTATCTGTAGAGCCTACATCTAAAGGATAGAAATCTCCTGTCATGTCTGAATCACTTGCTGTATCTGTAGAGCCTCCATTTGTGGCGCTGTCATATCTGCATCACTTGCTGTATCTGTAGAGCCTCCATTTCTGGCGCTGTTATGTCTGCATCATTTGCTGTATCTGTAGAGCCTCCATTTGTGGCGCTGTCATGTCTGCATCACTTGCTGTAACTGTAGAGCCTACATCTAAAGGATGGAAGTCTGCTGTCATGTCTGCATCACTTGCTGTATCTGTAGAGCCTACATCTAAAGGAAGGAAATCTGCTGTCATGTCTGCATCACTTGCTGTATCTGTAGAGCCCACATTTGTGGCGCTGTCATGTCTGCATCACTTGCTGTATCTGTAGAGCCTACATCTAAAGGATGGAAATCTGCTGTCATGTGTGCATCACTTGCTGTATCTGTAGAGCCTACATCTAAAGGATGGAAATCTGCTGTCATGTCTGCATCACTTGTTGTATCTGTAGAGCCTACGTTTGTGGCGCCGTCATGTCTGCATCACCTGCTGTATCTGTAGAGCCTCCCTTTGTGGCGCTGTCATGTCTGCATCACTTGCTGTATCTGTAGAGCCTAAATTTGTGGCGCTGTCATGTCTGCATCACTTGCTGTATCTGTAGAGCCTAAATTTGTGGCGCTGCCATGTCTGCATCACTTGCTGTATCTGTAGAGCCAACATTTGTGGCGCTGTCATGTCTGCATCACTCGCTGTATCTGCAGAGCCGCCATTTATGGCGCTGTCATGTCTGCATCACTTGCTGTATCTGTAGAGCCTACATTTGTGGCGCTGTCATGTCTGCATCACTTGCTGTATCTGTAGAGCCTCCATTTGTGGCGCTGTCATGTCTGCATCACTCGCTGTAACTGTAGAGCCTACATTTGTGGCGCTGTCATGTCTGCATCACTTGCTGTATCTGTAGAGCCTACATCTAAAGGATGGACATCTGCTGTCATGTCTGCATCACTTGCTGTATCTTTAGAGCCTACATCTAAAGGATGGAAATCTGCTGTCATGTCTGCATCACTTGCTGTATCTGTAGAGCGAACATCTAAAGGATGGAAATTCGCTGTCATGTCTGCTTCACTTGCTGTATCTGTAGAGCCTACATCTAAAGGATGGAAATCTGCTGTCATGTCTGCATCACTTGCTGTAACTGTAGAGCCTCCATTTGTGGCGCTGTCATATCTGCATCACTTGCTGTATCTGTAGAGCCTAAATCTAAAGGATGGAAATCTGCTGTCATGTCTGCATCACCTGCTGTATCTGTAGAGCCTCCATTTGTGGCGCTGTCATATCTGCATCAGTTGCTGTATCTGTAGAGCACACATCTAAAGGGTGGAAATCTACTGTCATGTCTGCATCACTTGCTGTATCTGTAGAGCCTCCATTTGTAGCGCTGTCATGTCTGAGTCACTTGCTGTATCTGTAGAGCCTCCATTTGTGGCGCTGTCATGTCTGAATTTTGCTATATCTCTAGAGCCTCCATCTAAAGGATGGAAACCTGCTGTCACGTCTGCATCACTTGCTGTATCTGTAGAGCCTCCATTTGTGGCGCTGTCATGTCTGCATCACTTGCTGTATCTGTAGAGTCTCCATTTGTGGCGCTGTCATGTCAGCATCACTTGTATCTGTAGAGCCTCCATTTGTGGCGCTGTCATATCTGCATCACTTGCTGTGTCTGTAGAGCCTCCATCTAAAGAATGGAAATCTGCTGTCATGTCTGCATCACTTGCTGTATCTGTAGAGCCTATATCTAAAGGATGGAAATCTGCTGTCATGTCTGCATCACTTGCTGTAACAGTAGAGCCTCCATTTGTGGCGCTGTCACGTCTGCATAACTTGCTGTAAATGTAGAGCCTCCATTTGTGGCGCTGTCATGTCTGCATCACTTGCTGTATCCGTAGAGCCTCCATTTGTGGCGCTGTCATGTCTGCATCACTTGCTGTAACTGTAGAGCCTCCATTATTGGCGCTGTCATATCTGCATCACTTGCTGTATCTGTAGAGCCTCCATTTGTGGCGCTGTCATGTCTGCATCACTTGCTGTATCTGTAGAGCCTCCATTTGTGGCGCTGTCATGTCTGCATCAATTGCTGTATCTGTAGAGCCTGCATCTAAAGGATGGAAATCTGCTGTCATGTCTGCATCACTTGCTGTATCTGTAGAGCCTATATCTAAAGGATAGAAATCTGCTGTCATGTCTGCATCACTTACTGAATCTGTAGAGCCTCCATTTGTGGCGCTGTCATGTCAGCATCACCTGCTGTATCTGTAGAGCCTCCATTTGTGGCGCTGTCATGTCTACATCATTTGCTGTATCTGTAGAGCCTCCATTTGTGGCCCTGTCATGTCTGCATCACTTGCTGTATCTGTAGAGCCTCCATTTGTGGCGCTGTCATGTCTGCATCACTTGCTCTAACTGTATAGCCTCCATTTGTGGCGCTGTCATGTATGCATCACTTGCTGTAACTGTATAGCCTCCATTTGTGGCACTGTCATGTCTGCATCACTTGCTGTATCTGTAGAGCTTCCCTTTGTGGAGCTCTCATATCTGATTCACTTGCTGTAACTGTATAGCCTCCATTTGTGGCGCTGTCATGTCTACATCATTTGCTGTAACTGTAGAGCCTCCATTTGTGGCGCTGTCATGTCTGCATCACTTGCTGTAACGTTATAGCCTCCATTTGTGGCGCTGTCATGTCTGCATCACTTGCTGTAACTGTAGAGCCTCCATTTGTGGCGCAGTCATGTCTGCATCACTTGCTGTATCTGTAGAGCCTCCATTTGTGGCGCTGTCATGTCTGCATCACTTGCTGTATCTGTAGAGCCTCCCTTTGTGGCGCTGTCATATCTGCATCACTTGCTGTAACTGTATAGCCTCCATTTGTGGCAGTGTCATGTCTGCATCACTTGCTGTAACTGTAGAGCCTACCTTGGTGGCGCTGTCATGTCTGCATCACTTGCTGTATCTGTAGAGCCTACGTTTGTGGCGCCGTCATGTCTGCATCACCTGCTGTATCTGTAGAGTCTCCCTTTGTGGCGCTGTCATGTCTGCATCACTTGCTGTATCTGTAGAGCCTAAATTTGTGGCGCTGTCATGTCTGCATCACTTGCTGTATCTGTAGAACCTCCATTTGTGGCGCCGTCATGTCTGCATCACTTGCTGTAACTGTAGAGGCTCCATTTGTGGCGCTGTCATGTCTGCATCACTTGCTGTATCTGTAGAGCCTACATCTGTGGCGCTGTCATGTCTGCATCACTTGCTGTATCTGCAGAGCCGCCATTTGTGGCGCTCTCATGTCTGCATCACTTGCTGTATCTGTAGAGCCTACATTTGGGCGCTGCCATGTCTGCATCACTTGCTGTATCTGTAGAGTCTCCATTTGTGGCGCTGTCATGTCTGCATCACTTGCTGTAACTGTAGAGCCTACATTTGTGGCGCTGTTATGTCTGCATCACTTGCTGTATCTGTAGAACCTACATCTAAAGGATGGAAATCTGCTGTCATGTCTGCATCACTTGCTGTATCTGTAGAGCCTACATCTAAAGGATGGAAATCTGCTGTCATGTCTGCATCACTTGCTGTATCTGTAGAGCCAACATCTAAAGGATGGAAATTCGCTGTCATGTCTGCATCACTTGCTGTATCTGTAGAGCCTACATCTAAATGATGGAAATCTGCTGTCATGTCTGCATCACTTGCTGTATCTGTAGAGCCTCCATTTGTGGCGCTGTCATATCTGCATCACTTGCTGTATCTGTAGAGCATACATCTAAAGGATGGAAATCTGCTGTCATGTCTGCATCACTTGCTGTATCTGTAGAGCCTCCATTTGTAGCGCTGTCATGTCTGCATCACTTGCTGTATCTGTAGAGCCTCCATTTGTGGCGCTGTCATGTCTGATTCACTTGCTATGTCTCTAGAGCCTCCATCTAAATGATAGAAATCTGCTGTCACGTCTGCATCACTTGCTGTATCTGTAGAGCCTCCATTTGTGGCGCTGTCATGTCTGCATCACTTGCTGTATCTGTAGAGTCTCCATTTGTGGCGCTGTCATGTCTGCATCACTTGTTGTATCTGTAGAGCCTCCATCTGTGGCGCTGTCATATCTGCATCACTTGCTGTGTCTGTAGAGCCTCCATCTAAAGAATGGAAATCTGCTGTCATGTCTGCATCACTTGCTGTATCTGTAGAGCCTACATCTAAAGGATGGAAATCTGCTGTCATGTCTGCATCACTTGCTGTAACTGTAGAGCCTATATCTAAAGGATGGAAATCTGCTGTCATGTCTACATCACTTGCTGTAACCGTAGAGCCTATATCTAAAGGATGGAAATCTGCTGTCATGTCTGCATCACTTGCAGTAACTGTAGAGCCTATATCTAAAGGATGGAAATCTGCTGTCATGTCTGCATCACTTGCTGTAACTGTAGAGCCTATATCTAAAGGATCGAAATCTGCTGTCATGTCTGCATTACTTGCTGTATCAGTAGAGCCTCCATTTGTGGCGCTGTCACGTCTGCATAACTTGCTGTAACTGTAGAGCCTCCATTTGTGGCGCTGTCATATCTGCATCACTTGCTGTATCTGTAGAGCCTCCATTTGTGGCGCTGTCATGTCTGCCTCACTTGCTGTATCTGTAGAGCCTCCATTTGTGGCGCTGTCATGTCTGCATCACTTGCTGTATCTGTAGAGCCTGCATCTAAAGGATGGAAATCTGCTGTCATGTCTGCATCACTTGCTGTAGCTGTAGAGCCTATATCTAAAGGATAGAAATCTGCTGTCATGTCTGCATCACTTACTGTATCTGTAGAGCCTCCATTTGTGGCGCTGTCATGTCTGCATCACCTGCTGTATCTGTAGAGCCTCCATTTGTGGCGCTGTCATGTCTGCATGATTTGCTGTATCTGTAGAGCCTCCATTTGTGGTCCTGTCATGTCTGCATCACTTGCTGTATCTGTAGAACCACCATTTGTGGCGCTGTCATATCTACATCACTTGCTGTATCTGTAGAGCCTACATCTAAAGGATGGAAATCTGCTGTCATGTCTGAATCACTTGCTGTATCTGTAGAGCCTCCATTTGTGGCGCTGTCATATCTGCATCACTTGCTGTATCTGTAGAGCCTCCATTTCTGGCGCTGTTATGTCTGCATCATTTGCTGTATCTGTAGAGCCTCGATTTGTGGCGCTGTCATGTCTGCATCACTTGCTGTAACTGTAGAGCCTACATCTAAAGGATGGAAGTCTGCTGTCATGTCTGCATCACTTGCTGTATCCGTAGAGCCTACATCTAAAGGAAGGAAATCTGCTGTCATGTCTGCATCACTTACTGTATCTGTAGAGCCCACATTTGTGGCGCTGTCATGTCTGCATCACGTGCTGTATCTGTAGAGCCTACATCTAAAGGATGGAAATCTGCTGTCATGTGTGCATCACTTGCTGTATCTGCAGAGCCTACATCTAAAGGATGGAAATCTGCTGTCCTGTCTGCATCACTTGCTGTATCTGTAGAGCCTACATTTGTGGCGCTGTCATGTCTGCATCACTTGCTGTATCTGTAGAGCCTACATCTAAAGGATGGAAATCTGCTGTCATGTCTGCAACACTTGCTGTATCTGTAGAGCCTACATCTAAAGATGGAAACCTGCAGTCATGTCTGCATAACTTGCTGTATCTGTGGAGCCTTCATCTAAAGGATGGAAATCTGCTGTCATGTCTGCATCATTTGCTGTATCTGTAGAGCCTGCATCGAAAGAATGGAAACCTGCTGTCATGTCTGCATAACTTGCTGTATCTGTAGAGCCTCCATTTGTGCCACTGTCATGTCTGCATCAATTGCTGTATCAGTAGAGCATACATCTAAAGGATGGAAATCTGCTGTCATGTCTGCATCACTAGCTGTATATGTAGAGCCTACATTTGTGGCGCTGTCATGTCCGCATCACTTGCTGTATCTGTAAAGCCTACGTCTAAAGGATGGAAATCTGCTGTTACGATTGCATCACTTGCTGTATCTGTAGAGCCTACGTCTAAAGGATGGAAATCTGCTGTCATGTCTGCATCACTTGCTGTATCTGTAGAGCGTACATCTAAAGGATGGAAACCTGATGTCATGTCTGCATAACTTGCTGTATCTGTAGAGCCTCCATTTGTGCCGCTGTCATGTCTACATCAATTGCTGTATCAGTAGAGCATACATATAAAGGATGGAAATCTGCTGTCATGTCTGCATCACTTGCTGTATCTGTAGAGCCTACATTTGTGGCGCTGTCATGTCCGCATCACTTGCTGTATCTGTAGAGCCAACATTTGTGGCGCTGTCATGTCTGCATCACTTGGTGTATCTGCAGAGCCGCCATTTGTGGCGCTGTCATGTCTGCATCACTTGCTGTATCTGTAGAGCCTACATTTGTGGCGCTGTCATGTCTGCATCACTTGCTGTATCTGTAGAGCCTCCCTTTGTGGCGCTGTCATGTCTGCATCACTTGCTGTATCTGTAGAGCCTAAATTTGTGGCGCTGTCATGTCTGCATCACTTGCTGTATCTGTAGAACCTCCATTTGTGGCGCCGTCATGTCTGCATCACTTGCTGTAACTGTAGAGCCTCCATTTGTGGCGCTGTCATGTCTGCATCACTTGCTGTATCTGTAGAGCCTACATCTGTGGCGCTGTCATGTCTGCATCACTTGCTGTATCTGCAGAGCCGCCATTTGTGGCGCTGTCATGTCTGCATCACTTGCTGTATCTGTAGAGCCTACATTTGTAGCGCAGCCATGTCTGCATCACTTGCTGTATCTTTAGAGCCTCCATTTGTGGCGCTGTCATGTCTGCATCACTTGCTGTAACTGTAGAGCCTACATTTGTGGCGCTGTTATGTCTGCATCACTTGCTGTATCTGTAGAGCCTACATCTAAGGGATGGAAATCTGCTGTCATGTCTGCATCACTTGCTGTATCTGTAGAGCCTACATCTAAAGGATGGAAATCTGCTGTCATGTCTGTATCACTTGCTGTATCTGTAGAGCCAACATCTAAAGGATGGAAATTCGCTGTCATGTCTGCATCACTTGCTGTATCTGTAGAGCCTACATCTAAATGATGGAAATCTGCTGTCATGTCTGCATCACTTGCTGTAACTGTAGAGCCTCCATTTGTGGCGCTGTCATATCTGCATCACTTGCTGTATCTGTAGAGCCTAAATCTAAAGGATGGAAATATGCTGTCATGTCTGCATCACTTGCTGTATCTGTAGAGCCTCCATTTTTGGCGCTGTCATATCTGCATCACTTGCTGTATCTGTAGAGCATACATCTAAAGGATGGAAATCTGCTGTCATGTCTGCATCACTTGCTGTATCTGTAGAGCCTTCATTTGTGGCGCTGTCATGTCTGCATCACTTGCTGTATCTGTAGAGCCTCCATTTGTGGCGCTGTCATGTCTGAATCACTTGCTATATCTCTAGAGCCTCCATCTAAAGGATGGAAATCTGCTGTCACGTCTGCATCACTTGCTGTATCTGTAGAGCCTCCATTTGTGGCGCTGTCATGTCTGCATCACTTGCTGTATCTGTAGAGTCTCCATTTGCGGCGCTGTCATGTCTGCATCACTTGTTGTATCTGTAGAGCCTCCATCTGTGGCGCTGTCATATCTGCATCACTTGCTGTGTCTGTAGAGGCTCCATCTAAAGAATGGAAATCTGCTGTCATGTCTGCATCACTTGCTGTATCTGTAGAGCCTACATCTAAAGGATGGAAATCTGCTGTCATGTCTGCATCACTTGCTGTAACTGTAGAGCCTATATCTAAAGGATGGAAATCTGCTGTCATGTCTACATCACTTGCTGTAACCGTAGAGCCTATATCTAAAGGATGGAAATCTGCTATCATGTCTGCATCACTTGCTGTAACTGTAGAGCCTATATCTAAAGGATCGAAATCTGCTGTCATGTCTGCATCACTTGCTGTATCAGTAGAGCCTCCATTTGTGGCGCTGTCACGTCTGCATAACTTGCTGTAACTGTAGAGCCTCCATTTGTGGCGCTGTCATGTCTGCATCACTTGCTGTATCCGTAGAGCCTCCATTTGTGGCGCTGTCATGTCTGCATCACTTGCTATAACTGTAGAGCCTCCATTTGTGGCGCTGTCATAGCTGCATCACTTGCTGTATCTGTAGAGCCTCCATTTGTGGCGCTGTCATGTCTGCCTCACTTGCTGTATCTGTAGAGCCTCCATTTGTGGCGCTGTCATGTCTGCATCACTTGCTGTATCTGTAGAGCCTGCATCTAAAGGATGGAAATCTGCTGTCATGTCTGCATCAGTTGCTGTAGCTGTAGAGCCTATATCTAAAGGATATCAATCTGCTGTCATGTCTGCATCACTTACTGTATCTGTAGAGCCTCCATTTGTGGCGCTGTCATGTCTGAATCACCTGCTGTATCTGTAGAGCCTCCATTTGTGGCGCTGTCATGTCTGCATCATTTGCTGTATCTGTAGAGCCTCCATTTGTGGCCCTGTCATGTCTGCATCACTTGCTGTATCTGTAGAGCCTCCATTTGTGGCGCTGTCATATCTGCATCACTTGCTGTATCTGTAGAGCCTAAATCTAAAGGATGGAAATCTGCTGTCATGTCTGCATCACTTGCTGTATCTGTAGAGCCTCCATTTGTGGCGCTGTCATATCTGCATCACTTGCTGTATCTGTAGAGCATACATCTAAAGGATGGAAATCTGCTGTCATGTCTGCATCACTTGCTGTATCTGTAGAGCCTCCATTTGTGGCGCTGTCATGTCTGCATCACTTGCTGTATCTGTAGAGCCTCCATTTGTGGCGCTGTCATGTCTGAATCACTTGCTATATCTCTAGAGCCTCCATCTAAAGGATGGAAATCTGCTGTCACGTCTGCATCACTTGCTGTATCTGTAGAGCCTCCATTTGTGGCGCTGTCATGTCTGCATCACTTGCTGTATCTGTAGAGTCTCCATTTGTGGCGCTGTGATGTCTGCATCACTTGTTGTATCTGTAGAGCCTCCATCTGTGGCGCTGTCATATCTGCATCACTTGCTGTGTCTGTAGAGCCTCCATCTAAAGAATGGAAATCTGCTGTCATGTCTGCATCACTTGCTGTATCTGTAGAGCCTACATCTAAAGGATGGAAATCTGCTGTCATGTCTGCATCACTTGCTGTAACTGTAGAGCCTATATCTAAAGGATGGAAATCTGCTGTCATGTCTACATCACTTGCTGTAACCGTAGAGCCTATATCTAAAGGATGGAAATCTGCTGTCATGTCTGCATCCCTTGCAGTAACTGTAGAGCCTATATCTAAAGGATGGAAATCTGCTGTCATGTCTGCATCACTTGCTGTAACTGTAGAGCCTATATCTAAAGGATCGAAATCTGCTGTCATGTCTGCATCACTTGCTGTATCAGTAGAGCCTCCATTTGTGGAGCTGTCACGTCTGCATAACTTGCTGTAACTGTAGAGCCTCCATTTGTGGCGCTGTCATATCTGTATCACTTGCTGTATCTGTAGAGCCTCCATTTGTGGCGCTGTCATGTCTGCCTCACTTGCCGTATCTGTAGAGCCTCCATTTGTGGCGCTGTCATGTCTGCATCACTTGCTGTATCTGTAGAGCCTGCATCTAAAGGATGGAAACCTGCTGTAATGTCTGCATCACTTGCTGTAGCTGTAGAGCCTATATCTAAAGGATAGAAATCTGCTGTCATGTCTGCATCACTTACTGTATCTGTAGAGTCTCCATTTGTGGCGCTGTCATGTCTGCATCACCTGCTGTATCTGTAGAGCCTCCATTTGTGGCGCTGTCATATCTGCATCATTTGCTGTATCTGTAGAGCCTCCATTTGTGGCCCTGTCATGTCTGCATCACTTGTTGTATCTGTAGAGCCTCCATTTGTGGCGCTGTCATGTCTACATCACTTGCTGTATCTGTAGAGCCTACATCTAAAGGATGGAAATCTGCTGTCATGTCTGAATCACTTGCTGTATCTGTAGAGCCTCCATTTGTGGCGCTGTCATATCTGCATCACTTGCTGTATCTGTAGAGCCTCCATTTCTGGCGCTGTTATGTCTGCATCATTAGCTGTATGTGTAGAGCCTCCATTTGTGGCGCTGTCATGTCTGCATCACTTGTCGTAACTGTAGAGCCTACATCTAAAGGATGGAAGTCTGCTGTCATGTCTGCATCACTTGCTGTATCTGTAGAGCTTACATCTAAAGGAAGGAAATCTGCTGTCATGTCTGCATCACTTGCTGTATCTGTAGAGCCCACATTTGTGGCGCTGTCATGTCTGCATCACTTGCTGTATCTGTAGAGCCTACATCTAAAGGATGGAAATCTGCTGTCATGTGTGCATCACTTGCTGTATCTGCAGAGCCTACATCTAAAGGATGGAAATCTGCTGTCATGTCTGCATCACTTGCTGTATCTGTAGAGCCTACATCTAAAGGATGGAAATCTGCTGTCATGTCTGCAACACTTGCTGTATCTGTAGAGCCTTCATCTAAAGGATGGAAACCTGCAGTCATGTCTGCATAACTTGCTGTATCTGTGGAGCCTTCATCTAAAGGATAGAAATCTGCTGTCATGTCTGCATCACTTGCTGTATCTGTAGAGCCTGCATCTAAAGAATGGAAACCTGCTGTCATGTCTGCATACTTTGCTGTATCTGTAGAGCCTCCATTTGTGCCGCTGTCATGTCTGCATCAATTGCTGTATCAGTAGAGCATACATCTAAAGGATGGAAATCTGCTGTCATGTCTGCATCACTAGCTGTATATGTAGAGCCTACATTTGTGGCGCTGTCATGTCCGCATCACTTGCTGTATCTGTAGAGCCTACGTCTAAAGGATGGAAATCTGCTGTTACGTTTGCATCACTTGCTGTATCTGTAGAGCCTACGTCTAAAGGATGGAAATCTGCTGTCATGTCTGCATCACTTGCGTTATCTGTAGAGCCTACATCTAAAGGATGGAAACCTAATGTCATGTCTGCATAACTTGCTGTATCTTTAGAGCCTCCATTTGTGCCGCTGTCATGTCTACATCAATTGCTGTATCAGTAGAGCATACATATAAAGGATGGAAATCTGCTGTCATGTCTGCATCACTTGCTGTATCTGTAGAGCCTACATTTGTGGCGCTGTCATGTCCGCATCACTTGCTGTATCTGTAGAGCCAACATTTGTGGCGCTGTCATGTCTGCATCACTTGCTGTATCTGCAGAGCCGCCATTTGTGGCGCTGTCATGTCTGCATCACTTGCTGTATCTGTAGAGCCTACATTTGTGGCGCTGTCATGTCTGCATCACTTGCTGTATCTGTAGAGCCTCCCTTTGTGGCGCTGTCATGTCTGCATCACTTGCTGTATCTGTAGAGCCTAAATTTGTGGCGCTGTCATGTCTGCATCACTTGCTGTATCTGTAGAACCTCCATTTGTGGCGCCGTTCATGTCTGCATCACTTGCTGTAACTGTAGAGCCTCCATTTGTGGCGCTGTCATGTCTGCATCACTTGCTGTATCTGTAGAGCCTACATCTGTGGCGCTGTCATGTCTGCATCACTTGCTGTATCTGCAGAGCCGCCATTTGTGGCGCTGTCATGTCTGCATCACTTGCTGTATCTGTAGAGCCTACATTTGTGGCGCTGCCATGTCTGCATCACTTGCTGTATCTGTAGAGCCTCCATTTCTGGCGCTGTCATGTCTGCATCACTTGCTGTAACTGTAGAGCCTACATTTGTGGCGCTGTTATGTCTGCATCACTTGCTGTATCTGTAGAGCCTACATCTAAGGGATGGAAATCTGCTGTCATGTCTGCATCACTTGCTGTATCTGTAGAGCCTACATCTAAAGGATGGAAATCTGCTGTCATGTCTGTATCACTTGCTGTATCTGTAGAGCCAACATCTAAAGGATGGAAATTCGCTGTCATGTCTGCATCACTTGCTGTATCTGTAGAGCCTACATCTAAATGATGGAAATCTGCTGTCATGTCTGCATCACTTGCTGTAACTGTAGAGCCTCCATTTGTGGCGCTGTCATATCTGCATCACTTGCTGTATCTGTAGAGCCTAAATCTAAAGGATGGAAATCTGCTGTCATGTCTGCATCACTTGCTGTATCTGTAGAGCCTCCATTTTTGGCGCTGTCATATCTGCATCACTTGCTGTATCTGTAGAGCATACATCTAAAGGATGGAAATCTGCTGTCATGTCTGCATCACTTGCTGTATCTGTAGAGCCTTCATTTGTGGCGCTGTCATGTCTGCATCACTTGCTGTATCTGTAGAGCCTCCATTTGTGGCGCTGTTATGTCTGAATCACTTGCTATATCTCTAGAGCCTCCATCTAAAGGATGGAAATCTGCTGTCACGTCTGCATCACTTGCTGTATCTGTAGAGCCTCCATTTGTGGCGCTGTCATGTCTGCATCACTTGCTGTATCTGTAAAGTCTCCATTTGCGGCGCTGTCATGTATGCATCACTTGTTGTATCTGTAGAGCCTCCATCTGTGGCACTGTCATATCTGCATCACTTGCTCTGTCTGTAGAGCCTCCATCTAAAGAATGGAAATCTGCTGTCATGTCTGCATCACTTGCTGTATCTGTAGAGCCTACATCTAAAGGATGGAAATCTGCTGTCATGTCTGCATCACTTGCTGTAACTGTAGAGCCTATATCTAAAGGATGGAAATCTGCTGTCATGTCTACATCACTTGCTGTAACCGTAGAGCCTATATCTAAAGGATGGAAATCTGCTGTCATGTCTGCATCACTTGCAGTAACTGTAGAGCCTATATCTAAAGGATGGAAATCTGCTGTCATGTCTGCATCACTTGCTGTAACTGTAGAGCCTATATCTAAAGGATCGAAATCTGCTGTCATGTCTGCATCACTTGCTGTATCAGTAGAGCCTCCAATTGTTGCGCTGTCACGTCTGCATAACTTGCTGTAACTGTAGAGCCTCCATTTGTGGCGCTGTCATGTCTGCATCACTTGCTGTATCCGTAGAGCCTCCATTTGTGGCGCTGTCATGTCTGCATCACTTGCTATAACTGTAGAGCCTCCATTTGTAGCGCTGTCATATCTGCATCACTTGCTGTATCTGTAGAGCCTCCATATGTGCCGCTGTCATGTGTGCCTCACTTGCTGTATCTGTAGAGCCTCCATTTGTGGCGCTGTCATGTCTGCATCACTTGCTGTATCTGTAGAGCCTGCATCTAAAGCATGGAAATCTGCTGTCATGTCTGCATCACTTGCTGTAGCTGTAGAGCCTATATCTAAAGGATAGAAATCTGCTGTCATGTCTGCATCACTTACTGTATCTGTAGAGCCTCCATTTGTGGCGCTGTCACGTCTGCATCAACTGCTGTATCTGTAGAGCCTCCATTTGTGGCGCTGTCATGTCTGCATCATTTGCTGTATCTGTAGAGCCTCCATTTGTGGCCCTGTCATGTCTGCATCACTTGCTGTATCTGTAGAGCCTCCATTTGTGGCGCTGTCATGTCTACATCACTTGGTGTATCTGTAGAGCCTACATCTAAAGGATGGAAATCTGCTGTCATGTCTGAATCACTTGCTGTATCTGTAGAGCCTCCATTTGTGGCGCTGTCATATCTGCATCACTTGCTGTATCTGTAGAGCCTCCATTTCTGGCGCTGCTATGTCTTCATCATTTGCTGTATCTGTAGAGCCTCCATTTGTGGCGCTGTCATGTCTGCATCACTTGCTGTAACTGTAGAGCCTACATCTAAAGGATGGAAGTCTGCTGTCATGTCTGCATCACTTGCTGTATCTGTAGAGCCTACATCTAAAGGAAGGAAATCTGCTGTCATGTCTGCATCACTTGCTGTATCTGTAGAGCCCACATTTGTGGCGCTGTCATGTCTGCATCACTTGCTGTATCTGTAGAGCCTACATCTAAAGGATGGAAATCTGCTGTCATGTGTGCATCACTTGCTGTATCTGTAGAGCCTACATCTAAAGGATGGAAATCTGCTGTCATGTCTGCATCACTTGCTGTATCTGTAGAGCCTACGTTTGTGGCGCCGTCATGTCTGCATCACTTGCTGTATCTGTAGAGCCTCCCTTTGTGGCGCTGTCATGTCTGCATCACTTGCTGTATCTGTAGAGCCTAAATTTGTGGCGCTGTCATGTCTGCATCACTTGCTCTATCTGTAGAGCCTCCATTTGTGGCGCCGTCATGGCTGCATCACTTGCTGTAACTGTAGAGCCTCCATTTGTGGCGCTGCCATGTCTGCATCACTTGCTGTATCTGTAGAGCCAACATTTGTGGCGCTGTCATGTCTGCATCACTTGCTGTATCTGTAGAGCCTACATCTAAAGGATGGAAATCTGCTGTCATGTCTGCATCACTTGCTGTATCTGTAGAGCGAACATCTAAAGGATGGAAATTCGCTGTCATGTCTGCTTCACTTGCTGTATCTGTAGAGCCTACATCTAAAGGATGGAAATCTGCTGTCATGTCTGCATCACTTGCTGTAACTGTAGAGCCTCCATTTGTGGCGCTGTCATATCTGCATCACTTGCTGTATCTGTAGAGCCTAAATCTAAAGGATGGAAATCTGCTGTCATGTCTGCATCACTTGCTGTATCTGTAGAGCCTCCATTTGTGGCGCTGTCATATCTGCATCAGTTGCTGTATCTGTAGAGCACACATCTAAAGGGTGGAAATCTACTGTCATGTCTGCATCACTTGCTGTATCTGTAGAGCCTCCATTTGTAGCGCTGTCATGTCTGAGTCACTTGCTGTATCTGTAGAGCCTCCATTTTGGCGCTGTCATGTCTGAATTTTGCTATATCTCTAGAGCCTCCATCTAAAGGATGGAAATCTGCTGTCACGTCTGCATCACTTGCTGTATCTGTAGAGCCTCCATTTGTGGCGCTGTCATGTCTGCATCACTTGCTGTATCTGTAGAGTCTCCATTTGTGGCGCTGTCATGTCTGCATCACTTGTATCTGTAGAGCCTCCATTTGTGACGCTGTCATATCTGCATCACTTGCTGTGTCTGTAGAGCCTCCATCTAAAGAATGGAAATCTGCTGTCATGTCTGCATCACTTGCTGTATCTGTAGAGCCTATATCTAAAGGATGGAAATCTGCTGCCATGTCTACATCACTTGCTGTAACCGTAGAGCCTATACCTAAAGGATGGAAATCTGCTGTCATGTCTGCATCACTTGCAGTAACTGTAGAGCCTATATCTAAAGGATCGAAATGTGCTGTCATGTCTGCATCACTTGCTGTAACTGTAGAGCCTATATCTAAAGGATGGAAATCTGCTGTCATGTCTGCATCACTTGCTGTAACAGTAGAGCCTCCATTTGTGGCGCTGTCACGTCTGCATAACTTGCTGTAAATGTAGAGCCTCCATTTGTGGCGCTGTCATGTCTGCATCACTTGCTGTATCCGTAGAGCCTCCATTTGTGGCGCTGTCATGTCTGCATCACTTGCTGTAACTGTAGAGCCTCCATTTGTGGCGCTGTCATATCTGCATCACTTGCTGTATCTGTAGAGCCTCCATTTGTGGCGCTGTCATGTCTGCATCACTTGCTGTATCTGTAGAGCCTCCATTTGTGGCGCTGTCATGTCTGCATCAGTTGCTGTATCTGTAGAGCCTGCATCTAAAGGATGGAAATCTGCTGTCATGTCTGCATCACTTGCTGTATCTGTAGAGCCTATATCTAAAGGATAGAAATCTGCTGTCATGTCTGCATCACTTACTGTATCTGTAGAGCCTCCATTTGTGGCGCTGTCATGTCAGCATCACCTGCTGTATCTGTAGAGCCTCCATTTGTGGCGCTGTCATGTCTGCATCACTTGCTGTATCTGTAGAGCCTACATCTAAAGATGGAAACCTGCAGTCATGTCTGCATAACTTGCTGTATCTGTGGAGCCTTCATCTAAAGGATGGAAATCTGCTGTCATGTCTGCATCATTTGCTGTATCTGTAGAGCCTGCATCTAAAGAATGGAAACCTGCTGTCATGTCTGCATAACTTGCTGTATCTGTAGAGCCTCCATTTGTGCCGCTGTCATGTCTGCATCAATTGCTGTATCAGTAGAGCATACATCTAAAGGATGGAAATCTGCTGTCATGTCTGCATCACTAGCTGTATATGTAGAGCCTACATTTGTGGCGCTGTCATGTCCGCATCACTTGCTGTATCTGTAAAGCCTACGTCTAAAGGATGGAAATCTGCTGTTACGATTGCATCACTTGCTGTATCTGTAGAGCCTACGTCTAAAGGATGGAAATCTGCTGTCATGTCTGCATCACTTGCTGTATCTGTAGAGCGTACATCTAAAGGATGGAAACCTGATGTCATGTCTGCATAACTTGCTGTATCTGTAGAGCCTCCATTTGTGCCGCTGTCATGTCAACATCAATTGCTGTATCAGTAGAGCATACATATAAAGGATGGAAATCTGCTGTCATGTCTGCATCACTTGCTGTATCTGTAGAGCCTACATTTGTGGCGCTGTCATGTCCGCATCACTTGCTGTATCTGTAGAGCCAACATTTGTGGCGCTGTCATGTCTGCATCACTTGGTGTATCTGCAGAGCCGCCATTTGTGGCGCTGTCATGTCTGCATCACTTGCTGTATCTGTAGAGCCTACATTTGTGGCGCTGTCATGTCTGCATCACTTGCTGTATCTGTAGAGCCTCCCTTTGTGGCGCTGTCATGTCTGCATCACTTGCTGTATCTGTAGAGCCTAAATTTGTGGCGCTGTCATGTCTGCATCACTTGCTGTATCTGTAGAACCTCCATTTGTGGCGCCGTCATGTCTGCATCACTTGCTGTAACTGTAGAGCCTCCATTTGTGGCGCTGTCATGTCTGCATCACTTGCTGTATCTGTAGAGCCTACATCTGTGGCGCTGTCATGTCTGCATCACTTGCTGTATCTGCAGAGCCGCCATTTGTGGCGCTGTCATGTCTGCATCACTTGCTGTATCTGTAGAGCCTACATTTGTAGCGCTGCCATGTCTGCATCACTTGCTGTATCTTTAGAGCCTCCATTTGTGGCGCTGTCATGTCTGCATCACTTGCTGTAACTGTAGAGCCTACATTTGTGGCGCTGTTATGTCTGCATCACTTGCTGTATCTGTAGAGCCTACATCTAAGGGATGGAAATCTGCTGTCATGTCTGCATCACTTGCTGTATCTGTAGAGCCTACATCTAAAGGATGGAAATCTGCTGTCATGTCTGTATCACTTGCTGTATCTGTAGAGCCAACATCTAAAGGATGGAAATTCGCTGTCATGTCTGCATCACTTGCTGTATCTGTAGAGCCTACATCTAAATGATGGAAATCTGCTGTCATGTCTGCATCACTTGCTGTAACTGTAGAGCCTCCATTTGTGGCGCTGTCATATCTGCATCACTTGCTGTATCTGTAGAGCCTAAATCTAAAGGATGGAAATATGCTGTCATGTCTGCATCACTTGCTGTATCTGTAGAGCCTCCATTTTTGGCGCTGTCATATCTGCATCACTTGCTGTATCTGTAGAGCATACATCTAAAGGATGGAAATCTGCTGTCATGTCTGCATCACTTGCTGTATCTGTAGAGCCTTCATTTGTGGCGCTGTCATGTCTGCATCACTTGCTGTATCTGTAGAGCCTCCATTTGTGGCGCTGTCATGTCTGAATCACTTGCTATATCTCTAGAGCCTCCATCTAAAGGATGGAAATCTGCTGTCACGTCTGCATCACTTGCTGTATCTGTAGAGCCTCCATTTGTGGCGCTGTCATGTCTGCATCACTTGCTGTATCTGTAGAGTCTCCATTTGCGGCGCTGTCATGTCTGCATCACTTGTTGTATCTGTAGAGCCTCCATCTGTGGCGCTGTCATATCTGCATCACTTGCTGTGTCTGTAGAGCATCCATCTAAAGAATGGAAATCTGCTGTCATGTCTGCATCACTTGCTGTATCTGTAGAGCCTACATCTAAAGGATGGAAATCTGCTGTCATGTCTGCATCACTTGCTGTAACTGTAGAGCCTATATCTAAAGGATGGAAATCTGCTGTCATGTCTACATCACTTGCTGTAACCGTAGAGCCTATATCTAAAGGATGGAAATCTGCTATCATGTCTGCATCACTTGCTGTAACTGTAGAGCCTATATCTAAAGGATCGAAATCTGCTGTCATGTCTGCATCACTTGCTGTATCAGTAGAGCCTCCATTTGTGGCGCTGTCACGTCTGCATAACTTGCTGTAACTGTAGAGCCTCCATTTGTGGCGCTGTCATGTCTGCATCACTTGCTGTATCCGTAGAGCCTCCATTTGTGGCGCTGTCATGTCTGCATCACTTGCTATAACTGTAGAGCCTCCATTTGTGGCGCTGTCATAGCTGCATCACTTGCTGTATCTGTAGAGCCTCCATTTGTGGCGCTGTCATGTCTGCCTCACTTGCTGTATCTGTAGAGCCTCCATTTGTGGCGCTGTCATGTCTGCATCACTTGCTGTATCTGTAGAGCGTGCATCTAAAGGATGGAAATCTGCTGTCATGTCTGCATCAGTTGCTGTAGCTGTAGAGCCTATATCTAAAGGATATCAATCTGCTGTCATGTCTGCATCACTTACTGTATCTGTAGAGCCTCCATTTGTGGCGCTGTCATGTCTGCATCACCTGCTGTATCTGTAGAGCCTCCATTTGTGGCGCTGTCATGTCTGCATCATTTGCTGTATCTGTAGAGCCTCCATTTGTGGCCCTGTCATGTCTGCATCACTTGCTGTATCTGTAGAGCCTCCATTTGTGGCGCTGTCATATCTGCATCACTTGCTGTATCTGTAGAGCCTAAATCTAAAGGATGGAAATCTGCTGTCATGTCTGCATCACTTGCTGTATCTGTAGAGCCTCCATTTGTGGCGCTGTCATATCTGCATCACTTGCTGTATCTGTAGAGCATACATCTAAAGGATGGAAATCTTCTGTCATGTCTGCATCACTTGCTGTATCTGTAGAGCCTCCATTTGTGGCGCTGTCATATCTGCATCACTTGCTGTATCTGTAGAGCCTCCATTTCTGGCGCTGTTATGTCTGCATCATTAGCTGTATGTGTAGAGCCTCCATTTGTGGCGCTGTCATGTCTGCATCACTTGTCGTAACTGTAGAGCCTACATCTAAAGGATGGAAGTCTGCTGTCATGTCTGCATCACTTGCTGTATCTGTAGAGCTTACATCTAAAGGAAGGAAATCTGCTGTCATGTCTGCATCACTTGCTGTATCTGTAGAGCCCACATTTGTGGCGCTGTCATGTCTGCATCACTTGCTGTATCTGTAGAGCCTACATCTAAAGGATGGAAATCTGCTGTCATGTGTGCATCACTTGCTGTATCTGCAGAGCCTACATCTAAAGGATGGAAATCTGCTGTCATGTCTGCATCACTTGCTGTATCTGTAGAGCCTACATCTAAAGGATGGAAATCTGCTGTCATGTCTGCAACACTTGCTGTATCTGTAGAGCCTTCATCTAAAGGATGGAAACCTGCAGTCATGTCTGCATAACTTGCTGTATCTGTGGAGCCTTCATCTAAAGGATAGAAATCTGCTGTCATGTCTGCATCACTTGCTGTATCTGTAGAGCCTGCATCTAAAGAATGGAAACCTGCTGTCATGTCTGCATACTTTGCTGTATCTGTAGAGCCTCCATTTGTGCCGCTGTCATGTCTGCATCAATTGCTGTATCAGTAGAGCATACATCTAAAGGATGGAAATCTGCTGTCATGTCTGCATCACTAGCTGTATATGTAGAGCCTACATTTGTGGCGCTGTCATGTCCGCATCACTTGCTGTATCTGTAGAGCCTACGTCTAAAGGATGGAAATCTGCTGTTACGTTTGCATCACTTGCTGTATCTGTAGAGCCTACGTCTAAAGGATGGAAATCTGCTGTCATGTCTGCATCACTTGCGTTATCTGTAGAGCCTACATCTAAAGGATGGAAACCTAATGTCATGTCTGCATAACTTGCTGTATCTTTAGAGCCTCCATTTGTGCCGCTGTCATGTCTACATCAATTGCTGTATCAGTAGAGCATACATATAAAGGATGGAAATCTGCTGTCATGTCTGCATCACTTGCTGTATCTGTAGAGCCTACATTTGTGGCGCTGTCATGTCCGCATCACTTGCTGTATCTGTAGAGCCAACATTTGTGGCGCTGTCATGTCTGCATCACTTGCTGTATCTGCAGAGCCGCCATTTGTGGCGCTGTCATGTCTGCATCACTTGCTGTATCTGTAGAGCCTACATTTGTGGCGCTGTCATGTCTGCATCACTTGCTGTATCTGTAGAGCCTCCCTTTGTGGCGCTGTCATGTCTGCATCACTTGCTGTATCTGTAGAGCCTAAATTTGTGGCGCTGTCATGTCTGCATCACTTGCTGTATCTGTAGAACCTCCATTTGTGGCGCCGTCATGTCTGCATCACTTGCTGTAACTGTAGAGCCTCCATTTGTGGCGCTGTCATGTCTGCATCACTTGCTGTATCTGTAGAGCCTACATCTGTGGCGCTGTCATGTCTGCATCACTTGCTGTATCTGCAGAGCCGCCATTTGTGGCGCTGTCATGTCTGCATCACTTGCTGTATCTGTAGAGCCTACATTTGTGGCGCTGCCATGTCTGCATCACTTGCTGTATCTGTAGAGCCTCCATTTCTGGCGCTGTCATGTCTGCATCACTTGCTGTAACTGTAGAGCCTACATTTGTGGCGCTGTTATGTCTGCATCACTTGCTGTATCTGTAGAGCCTACATCTAAGGGATGGAAATCTGCTGTCATGTCTGCATCACTTGCTGTATCTGTAGAGCCTACATCTAAAGGATGGAAATCTGCTGTCATGTCTGTATCACTTGCTGTATCTGTAGAGCCAACATCTAAAGGATGGAAATTCGCTGTCATGTCTGCATCACTTGCTGTATCTGTAGAGCCTACATCTAAATGATGGAAATCTGCTGTCATGTCTGCATCACTTGCTGTAACTGTAGAGCCTCCATTTGTGGCGCTGTCATATCTGCATCACTTGCTGTATCTGTAGAGCCTAAATCTAAAGGATGGAAATCTGCTGTCATGTCTGCATCACTTGCTGTATCTGTAGAGCCTCCATTTTTGGCGCTGTCATATCTGCATCACTTGCTGTATCTGTAGAGCATACATCTAAAGGATGGAAATCTGCTGTCATGTCTGCATCACTTGCTGTATCTGTAGAGCCTTCATTTGTGGCGCTGTCATGTCTGCATCACTTGCTGTATCTGTAGAGCCTCCATTTGTGGCGCTGTTATGTCTGAATCACTTGCTATATCTCTAGAGCCTCCATCTAAAGGATGGAAATCTGCTGTCACGTCTGCATCACTTGCTGTATCTGTAGAGCCTCCATTTGTGGCGCTGTCATGTCTGCATCACTTGCTGTATCTGTAAAGTCTCCATTTGCGGCGCTGTCATGTATGCATCACTTGTTGTATCTGTAGAGCCTCCATCTGTGGCACTGTCATATCTGCATCACTTGCTCTGTCTGTAGAGCCTCCATCTAAAGAATGGAAATCTGCTGTCATGTCTGCATCACTTGCTGTATCTGTAGAGCCTACATCTAAAGGATGGAAATCTGCTGTCATGTCTGCATCACTTGCTGTAACTGTAGAGCCTATATCTAAAGGATGGAAATCTGCTGTCATGTCTACATCGCTTGCTGTAACCGTAGAGCCTATATCTAAAGGATGGAAATCTGCTGTCATGTCTGCATCACTTGCAGTAACTGTAGAGCCTATATCTAAAGGATGGAAATCTGCTGTCATGTCTGCATCACTTGCTGTAACTGTAGAGCCTATATCTAAAGGATCGAAATCTGCTGTCATGTCTGCATCACTTGCTGTATCAGTAGAGCCTCCAATTGTTGCGCTGTCACGTCTGCATAACTTGCTGTAACTGTAGAGCCTCCATTTGTGGCGCTGTCATGTCTGCATCACTTGCTGTATCCGTAGAGCCTCCATTTGTGGCGCTGTCATGTCTGCATCACTTGCTATAACTGTAGAGCCTCCATTTGTAGCGCTGTCATATCTGCATCACTTGCTGTATCTGTAGAGCCTCCATATGTGCCGCTGTCATGTGTGCCTCACTTGCTGTATCTGTAGAGCCTCCATTTGTGGCGCTGTCATGTCTGCATCACTTGCTGTATCTGTAGAGCCTGCATCTAAAGCATGGAAATCTGCTGTCATGTCTGCATCACTTGCTGTAGCTGTAGAGCCTATATCTAAAGGATAGAAATCTGCTGTCATGTCTGCATCACTTACTGTATCTGTAGAGCCTCCATTTGTGGCGCTGTCACGTCTGCATCAACTGCTGTATCTGTAGAGCCTCCATTTGTGGCGCTGTCATGTCTGCATCATTTGCTGTATCTGTAGAGCCTCCATTTGTGGCCCTGTCATGTCTGCATCACTTGCTGTATCTGTAGAGCCTCCATTTGTGGCGCTGTCATGTCTACATCACTTGGTGTATCTGTAGAGCCTACATCTAAAGGATGGAAATCTGCTGTCATGTCTGAATCACTTGCTGTATCTGTAGAGCCTCCATTTGTGGCGCTGTCATATCTGCATCACTTGCTGTATCTGTAGAGCCTCCATTTCTGGCGCTGCTATGTCTTCATCATTTGCTGTATCTGTAGAGCCTCCATTTGTGGCGCTGTCATGTCTGCATCACTTGCTGTAACTGTAGAGCCTACATCTAAAGGATGGAAGTCTGCTGTCATGTCTGCATCACTTGCTGTATCTGTAGAGCCTACATCTAAAGGAAGGAAATCTGCTGTCATGTCTGCATCACTTGCTGTATCTGTAGAGCCCACATTTGTGGCGCTGTCATGTCTGCATCACTTGCTGTATCTGTAGAGCCTACATCTAAAGGATGGAAATCTGCTGTCATGTGTGCATCACTTGCTGTATCTGTAGAGCCTACATCTAAAGGATGGAAATCTGCTGTCATGTCTGCATCACTTGCTGTATCTGTAGAGCCTACGTTTGTGGCGCCGTCATGTCTGCATCACTTGCTGTATCTGTAGAGCCTCCCTTTGTGGCGCTGTCATGTCTGCATCACTTGCTGTATCTGTAGAGCCTAAATTTGTGGCGCTGTCATGTCTGCATCACTTGCTCTATCTGTAGAGCCTCCATTTGTGGCGCCGTCATGGCTGCATCACTTGCTGTAACTGTAGAGCCTCCATTTGTGGCGCTGCCATGTCTGCATCACTTGCTGTATCTGTAGAGCCAACATTTGTGGCGCTGTCATGTCTGCATCACTTGCTGTATCTGTAGAGCCTACATCTAAAGGATGGAAATCTGCTGTCATGTCTGCATCACTTGCTGTATCTGTAGAGCGAACATCTAAAGGATGGAAATTCGCTGTCATGTCTGCTTCACTTGCTGTATCTGTAGAGCCTACATCTAAAGGATGGAAATCTGCTGTCATGTCTGCATCACTTGCTGTAACTGTAGAGCCTCCATTTGTGGCGCTGTCATATCTGCATCACTTGCTGTATCTGTAGAGCCTAAATCTAAAGGATGGAAATCTGCTGTCATGTCTGCATCACTTGCTGTATCTGTAGAGCCTCCATTTGTGGCGCTGTCATATCTGCATCAGTTGCTGTATCTGTAGAGCACACATCTAAAGGGTGGAAATCTACTGTCATGTCTGCATCACTTGCTGTATCTGTAGAGCCTCCATTTGTAGCGCTGTCATGTCTGAGTCACTTGCTGTATCTGTAGAGCCTCCATTTTGGCGCTGTCATGTCTGAATTTTGCTATATCTCTAGAGCCTCCATCTAAAGGATGGAAATCTGCTGTCACGTCTGCATCACTTGCTGTATCTGTAGAGCCTCCATTTGTGGCGCTGTCATGTCTGCATCACTTGCTGTATCTGTAGAGTCTCCATTTGTGGCGCTGTCATGTCTGCATCACTTGTATCTGTAGAGCCTCCATTTGTGACGCTGTCATATCTGCATCACTTGCTGTGTCTGTAGAGCCTCCATCTAAAGAATGGAAATCTGCTGTCATGTCTGCATCACTTGCTGTATCTGTAGAGCCTATATCTAAAGGATGGAAATCTGCTGCCATGTCTACATCACTTGCTGTAACCGTAGAGCCTATACCTAAAGGATGGAAATCTGCTGTCATGTCTGCATCACTTGCAGTAACTGTAGAGCCTATATCTAAAGGATCGAAATGTGCTGTCATGTCTGCATCACTTGCTGTAACTGTAGAGCCTATATCTAAAGGATGGAAATCTGCTGTCATGTCTGCATCACTTGCTGTAACAGTAGAGCCTCCATTTGTGGCGCTGTCACGTCTGCATAACTTGCTGTAAATGTAGAGCCTCCATTTGTGGCGCTGTCATGTCTGCATCACTTGCTGTATCCGTAGAGCCTCCATTTGTGGCGCTGTCATGTCTGCATCACTTGCTGTAACTGTAGAGCCTCCATTTGTGGCGCTGTCATATCTGCATCACTTGCTGTATCTGTAGAGCCTCCATTTGTGGCGCTGTCATGTCTGCATCACTTGCTGTATCTGTAGAGCCTCCATTTGTGGCGCTGTCATGTCTGCATCAGTTGCTGTATCTGTAGAGCCTGCATCTAAAGGATGGAAATCTGCTGTCATGTCTGCATCACTTGCTGTATCTGTAGAGCCTATATCTAAAGGATAGAAATCTGCTGTCATGTCTGCATCACTTACTGTATCTGTAGAGCCTCCATTTGTGGCGCTGTCATGTCAGCATCACCTGCTGTATCTGTAGAGCCTCCATTTGTCGCGCTGTCATGTCTGCATCACTTGCTGTATCTGTAGAGCCTACATCTAAAGATGGAAACCTGCAGTCATGTCTGCATAACTTGCTGTATCTGTGGAGCCTTCATCTAAAGGATGGAAATCTGCTGTCATGTCTGCATCATTTGCTGTATCTGTAGAGCCTGCATCTAAAGAATGGAAACCTGCTGTCATGTCTGCATAACTTGCTGTATCTGTAGAGCCTCCATTTGTGCCGCTGTCATGTCTGCATCACTTGCTGTATCTGTAGAGCATACATCTAAAGGATGGAAATCTGCTGTCATGTCTGCATCACTTGCTGTATCTGTAGAGCCTTCATTTGTGGCGCTGTCATGTCTGCATCACTTGCTGTATCTGTAGAGCCTCCATTTGTGGCGCTGTCATGTCTGAATCACTTGCTATATCTCTAGAGCCTCCATCTAAAGGATGGAAATCTGCTGTCACGTCTGCATCACTTGCTGTATCTGTAGAGCCTCCATTTGTGGCGCTGTCATGTCTGCATCACTTGCTGTATCTGTAGAGTCTCCATTTGCGGCGCTGTCATGTCTGCATCACTTGTTGTATCTGTAGAGCCTCCATCTGTGGCGCTGTCATATCTGCATCACTTGCTGTGTCTGTAGAGGCTCCATCTAAAGAATGGAAATCTGCTGTCATGTCTGCATCACTTGCTGTATCTGTAGAGCCTACATCTAAAGGATGGAAATCTGCTGTCATGTCTGCATCACTTGCTGTAACTGTAGAGCCTATATCTAAAGGATGGAAATCTGCTGTCATGTCTACATCACTTGCTGTAACCGTAGAGCCTATATCTAAAGGATGGAAATCTGCTATCATGTCTGCATCACTTGCTGTAACTGTAGAGCCTATATCTAAAGGATCGAAATCTGCTGTCATGTCTGCATCACTTGCTGTATCAGTAGAGCCTCCATTTGTGGCGCTGTCACGTCTGCATAACTTGCTGTAACTGTAGAGCCTCCATTTGTGGCGCTGTCATGTCTGCATCACTTGCTGTATCCGTAGAGCCTCCATTTGTGGCGCTGTCATGTCTGCATCACTTGCTATAACTGTAGAGCCTCCATTTGTGGCGCTGTCATAGCTGCATCACTTGCTGTATCTGTAGAGCCTCCATTTGTGGCGCTGTCATGTCTGCCTCACTTGCTGTATCTGTAGAGCCTCCATTTGTGGCGCTGTCATGTCTGCATCACTTGCTGTATCTGTAGAGCCTGCATCTAAAGGATGGAAATCTGCTGTCATGTCTGCATCAGTTGCTGTAGCTGTAGAGCCTATATCTAAAGGATATCAATCTGCTGTCATGTCTGCATCACTTACTGTATCTGTAGAGCCTCCATTTGTGGCGCTGTCATGTCTGAATCACCTGCTGTATCTGTAGAGCCTCCATTTGTGGCGCTGTCATGTCTGCATCATTTGCTGTATCTGTAGAGCCTCCATTTGTGGCCCTGTCATGTCTGCATCACTTGCTGTATCTGTAGAGCCTCCATTTGTGGCGCTGTCATATCTGCATCACTTGCTGTATCTGTAGAGCCTAAATCTAAAGGATGGAAATCTGCTGTCATGTCTGCATCACTTGCTGTATCTGTAGAGCCTCCATTTGTGGCGCTGTCATATCTGCATCACTTGCTGTATCTGTAGAGCATACATCTAAAGGATGGAAATCTGCTGTCATGTCTGCATCACTTGCTGTATCTGTAGAGCCTCCATTTGTGGCGCTGTCATGTCTGCATCACTTGCTGTATCTGTAGAGCCTCCATTTGTGGCGCTGTCATGTCTGAATCACTTGCTATATCTCTAGAGCCTCCATCTAAAGGATGGAAATCTGCTGTCACGTCTGCATCACTTGCTGTATCTGTAGAGCCTCCATTTGTGGCGCTGTCATGTCTGCATCACTTGCTGTATCTGTAGAGTCTCCATTTGTGGCGCTGTGATGTCTGCATCACTTGTTGTATCTGTAGAGCCTCCATCTGTGGCGCTGTCATATCTGCATCACTTGCTGTGTCTGTAGAGCCTCCATCTAAAGAATGGAAATCTGCTGTCATGTCTGCATCACTTGCTGTATCTGTAGAGCCTACATCTAAAGGATGGAAATCTGCTGTCATGTCTGCATCACTTGCTGTAACTGTAGAGCCTATATCTAAAGGATGGAAATCTGCTGTCATGTCTACATCACTTGCTGTAACCGTAGAGCCTATATCTAAAGGATGGAAATCTGCTGTCATGTCTGCATCCCTTGCAGTAACTGTAGAGCCTATATCTAAAGGATGGAAATCTGCTGTCATGTCTGCATCACTTGCTGTAACTGTAGAGCCTATATCTAAAGGATCGAAATCTGCTGTCATGTCTGCATCACTTGCTGTATCAGTAGAGCCTCCATTTGTGGAGCTGTCACGTCTGCATAACTTGCTGTAACTGTAGAGCCTCCATTTGTGGCGCTGTCATATCTGTATCACTTGCTGTATCTGTAGAGCCTCCATTTGTGGCGCTGTCATGTCTGCCTCACTTGCCGTATCTGTAGAGCCTCCATTTGTGGCGCTGTCATGTCTGCATCACTTGCTGTATCTGTAGAGCCTGCATCTAAAGGATGGAAACCTGCTGTAATGTCTGCATCACTTGCTGTAGCTGTAGAGCCTATATCTAAAGGATAGAAATCTGCTGTCATGTCTGCATCACTTACTGTATCTGTAGAGTCTCCATTTGTGGCGCTGTCATGTCTGCATCACCTGCTGTATCTGTAGAGCCTCCATTTGTGGCGCTGTCATATCTGCATCATTTGCTGTATCTGTAGAGCCTCCATTTGTGGCCCTGTCATGTCTGCATCACTTGTTGTATCTGTAGAGCCTCCATTTGTGGCGCTGTCATGTCTACATCACTTGCTGTATCTGTAGAGCCTACATCTAAAGGATGGAAATCTGCTGTCATGTCTGAATCACTTGCTGTATCTGTAGAGCCTCCATTTGTGGCGCTGTCATATCTGCATCACTTGCTGTATCTGTAGAGCCTCCATTTCTGGCGCTGTTATGTCTGCATCATTAGCTGTATGTGTAGAGCCTCCATTTGTGGCGCTGTCATGTCTGCATCACTTGTCGTAACTGTAGAGCCTACATCTAAAGGATGGAAGTCTGCTGTCATGTCTGCATCACTTGCTGTATCTGTAGAGCTTACATCTAAAGGAAGGAAATCTGCTGTCATGTCTGCATCACTTGCTGTATCTGTAGAGCCCACATTTGTGGCGCTGTCATGTCTGCATCACTTGCTGTATCTGTAGAGCCTACATCTAAAGGATGGAAATCTGCTGTCATGTGTGCATCACTTGCTGTATCTGCAGAGCCTACATCTAAAGGATGGAAATCTGCTGTCATGTCTGCATCACTTGCTGTATCTGTAGAGCCTACATCTAAAGGATGGAAATCTGCTGTCATGTCTGCAACACTTGCTGTATCTGTAGAGCCTTCATCTAAAGGATGGAAACCTGCAGTCATGTCTGCATAACTTGCTGTATCTGTGGAGCCTTCATCTAAAGGATAGAAATCTGCTGTCATGTCTGCATCACTTGCTGTATCTGTAGAGCCTGCATCTAAAGAATGGAAACCTGCTGTCATGTCTGCATACTTTGCTGTATCTGTAGAGCCTCCATTTGTGCCGCTGTCATGTCTGCATCAATTGCTGTATCAGTAGAGCATACATCTAAAGGATGGAAATCTGCTGTCATGTCTGCATCACTAGCTGTATATGTAGAGCCTACATTTGTGGCGCTGTCATGTCCGCATCACTTGCTGTATCTGTAGAGCCTACGTCTAAAGGATGGAAATCTGCTGTTACGTTTGCATCACTTGCTGTATCTGTAGAGCCTACGTCTAAAGGATGGAAATCTGCTGTCATGTCTGCATCACTTGCGTTATCTGTAGAGCCTACATCTAAAGGATGGAAACCTAATGTCATGTCTGCATAACTTGCTGTATCTTTAGAGCCTCCATTTGTGCCGCTGTCATGTCTACATCAATTGCTGTATCAGTAGAGCATACATATAAAGGATGGAAATCTGCTGTCATGTCTGCATCACTTGCTGTATCTGTAGAGCCTACATTTGTGGCGCTGTCATGTCCGCATCACTTGCTGTATCTGTAGAGCCAACATTTGTGGCGCTGTCATGTCTGCATCACTTGCTGTATCTGCAGAGCCGCCATTTGTGGCGCTGTCATGTCTGCATCACTTGCTGTATCTGTAGAGCCTACATTTGTGGCGCTGTCATGTCTGCATCACTTGCTGTATCTGTAGAGCCTCCCTTTGTGGCGCTGTCATGTCTGCATCACTTGCTGTATCTGTAGAGCCTAAATTTGTGGCGCTGTCATGTCTGCATCACTTGCTGTATCTGTAGAACCTCCATTTGTGGCGCCGTTCATGTCTGCATCACTTGCTGTAACTGTAGAGCCTCCATTTGTGGCGCTGTCATGTCTGCATCACTTGCTGTATCTGTAGAGCCTACATCTGTGGCGCTGTCATGTCTGCATCACTTGCTGTATCTGCAGAGCCGCCATTTGTGGCGCTGTCATGTCTGCATCACTTGCTGTATCTGTAGAGCCTACATTTGTGGCGCTGCCATGTCTGCATCACTTGCTGTATCTGTAGAGCCTCCATTTCTGGCGCTGTCATGTCTGCATCACTTGCTGTAACTGTAGAGCCTACATTTGTGGCGCTGTTATGTCTGCATCACTTGCTGTATCTGTAGAGCCTACATCTAAGGGATGGAAATCTGCTGTCATGTCTGCATCACTTGCTGTATCTGTAGAGCCTACATCTAAAGGATGGAAATCTGCTGTCATGTCTGTATCACTTGCTGTATCTGTAGAGCCAACATCTAAAGGATGGAAATTCGCTGTCATGTCTGCATCACTTGCTGTATCTGTAGAGCCTACATCTAAATGATGGAAATCTGCTGTCATGTCTGCATCACTTGCTGTAACTGTAGAGCCTCCATTTGTGGCGCTGTCATATCTGCATCACTTGCTGTATCTGTAGAGCCTAAATCTAAAGGATGGAAATCTGCTGTCATGTCTGCATCACTTGCTGTATCTGTAGAGCCTCCATTTTTGGCGCTGTCATATCTGCATCACTTGCTGTATCTGTAGAGCATACATCTAAAGGATGGAAATCTGCTGTCATGTCTGCATCACTTGCTGTATCTGTAGAGCCTTCATTTGTGGCGCTGTCATGTCTGCATCACTTGCTGTATCTGTAGAGCCTCCATTTGTGGCGCTGTTATGTCTGAATCACTTGCTATATCTCTAGAGCCTCCATCTAAAGGATGGAAATCTGCTGTCACGTCTGCATCACTTGCTGTATCTGTAGAGCCTCCATTTGTGGCGCTGTCATGTCTGCATCACTTGCTGTATCTGTAAAGTCTCCATTTGCGGCGCTGTCATGTATGCATCACTTGTTGTATCTGTAGAGCCTCCATCTGTGGCACTGTCATATCTGCATCACTTGCTCTGTCTGTAGAGCCTCCATCTAAAGAATGGAAATCTGCTGTCATGTCTGCATCACTTGCTGTATCTGTAGAGCCTACATCTAAAGGATGGAAATCTGCTGTCATGTCTGCATCACTTGCTGTAACTGTAGAGCCTATATCTAAAGGATGGAAATCTGCTGTCATGTCTACATCACTTGCTGTAACCGTAGAGCCTATATCTAAAGGATGGAAATCTGCTGTCATGTCTGCATCACTTGCAGTAACTGTAGAGCCTATATCTAAAGGATGGAAATCTGCTGTCATGTCTGCATCACTTGCTGTAACTGTAGAGCCTATATCTAAAGGATCGAAATCTGCTGTCATGTCTGCATCACTTGCTGTATCAGTAGAGCCTCCAATTGTTGCGCTGTCACGTCTGCATAACTTGCTGTAACTGTAGAGCCTCCATTTGTGGCGCTGTCATGTCTGCATCACTTGCTGTATCCGTAGAGCCTCCATTTGTGGCGCTGTCATGTCTGCATCACTTGCTATAACTGTAGAGCCTCCATTTGTAGCGCTGTCATATCTGCATCACTTGCTGTATCTGTAGAGCCTCCATATGTGCCGCTGTCATGTGTGCCTCACTTGCTGTATCTGTAGAGCCTCCATTTGTGGCGCTGTCATGTCTGCATCACTTGCTGTATCTGTAGAGCCTGCATCTAAAGCATGGAAATCTGCTGTCATGTCTGCATCACTTGCTGTAGCTGTAGAGCCTATATCTAAAGGATAGAAATCTGCTGTCATGTCTGCATCACTTACTGTATCTGTAGAGCCTCCATTTGTGGCGCTGTCACGTCTGCATCAACTGCTGTATCTGTAGAGCCTCCATTTGTGGCGCTGTCATGTCTGCATCATTTGCTGTATCTGTAGAGCCTCCATTTGTGGCCCTGTCATGTCTGCATCACTTGCTGTATCTGTAGAGCCTCCATTTGTGGCGCTGTCATGTCTACATCACTTGGTGTATCTGTAGAGCCTACATCTAAAGGATGGAAATCTGCTGTCATGTCTGAATCACTTGCTGTATCTGTAGAGCCTCCATTTGTGGCGCTGTCATATCTGCATCACTTGCTGTATCTGTAGAGCCTCCATTTCTGGCGCTGCTATGTCTTCATCATTTGCTGTATCTGTAGAGCCTCCATTTGTGGCGCTGTCATGTCTGCATCACTTGCTGTAACTGTAGAGCCTACATCTAAAGGATGGAAGTCTGCTGTCATGTCTGCATCACTTGCTGTATCTGTAGAGCCTACATCTAAAGGAAGGAAATCTGCTGTCATGTCTGCATCACTTGCTGTATCTGTAGAGCCCACATTTGTGGCGCTGTCATGTCTGCATCACTTGCTGTATCTGTAGAGCCTACATCTAAAGGATGGAAATCTGCTGTCATGTGTGCATCACTTGCTGTATCTGTAGAGCCTACATCTAAAGGATGGAAATCTGCTGTCATGTCTGCATCACTTGCTGTATCTGTAGAGCCTACGTTTGTGGCGCCGTCATGTCTGCATCACTTGCTGTATCTGTAGAGCCTCCCTTTGTGGCGCTGTCATGTCTGCATCACTTGCTGTATCTGTAGAGCCTAAATTTGTGGCGCTGTCATGTCTGCATCACTTGCTCTATCTGTAGAGCCTCCATTTGTGGCGCCGTCATGGCTGCATCACTTGCTGTAACTGTAGAGCCTCCATTTGTGGCGCTGCCATGTCTGCATCACTTGCTGTATCTGTAGAGCCAACATTTGTGGCGCTGTCATGTCTGCATCACTTGCTGTATCTGTAGAGCCTACATCTAAAGGATGGAAATCTGCTGTCATGTCTGCATCACTTGCTGTATCTGTAGAGCGAACATCTAAAGGATGGAAATTCGCTGTCATGTCTGCTTCACTTGCTGTATCTGTAGAGCCTACATCTAAAGGATGGAAATCTGCTGTCATGTCTGCATCACTTGCTGTAACTGTAGAGCCTCCATTTGTGGCGCTGTCATATCTGCATCACTTGCTGTATCTGTAGAGCCTAAATCTAAAGGATGGAAATCTGCTGTCATGTCTGCATCACTTGCTGTATCTGTAGAGCCTCCATTTGTGGCGCTGTCATATCTGCATCAGTTGCTGTATCTGTAGAGCACACATCTAAAGGGTGGAAATCTACTGTCATGTCTGCATCACTTGCTGTATCTGTAGAGCCTCCATTTGTAGCGCTGTCATGTCTGAGTCACTTGCTGTATCTGTAGAGCCTCCATTTTGGCGCTGTCATGTCTGAATTTTGCTATATCTCTAGAGCCTCCATCTAAAGGATGGAAATCTGCTGTCACGTCTGCATCACTTGCTGTATCTGTAGAGCCTCCATTTGTGGCGCTGTCATGTCTGCATCACTTGCTGTATCTGTAGAGTCTCCATTTGTGGCGCTGTCATGTCTGCATCACTTGTATCTGTAGAGCCTCCATTTGTGACGCTGTCATATCTGCATCACTTGCTGTGTCTGTAGAGCCTCCATCTAAAGAATGGAAATCTGCTGTCATGTCTGCATCACTTGCTGTATCTGTAGAGCCTATATCTAAAGGATGGAAATCTGCTGCCATGTCTACATCACTTGCTGTAACCGTAGAGCCTATACCTAAAGGATGGAAATCTGCTGTCATGTCTGCATCACTTGCAGTAACTGTAGAGCCTATATCTAAAGGATCGAAATGTGCTGTCATGTCTGCATCACTTGCTGTAACTGTAGAGCCTATATCTAAAGGATGGAAATCTGCTGTCATGTCTGCATCACTTGCTGTAACAGTAGAGCCTCCATTTGTGGCGCTGTCACGTCTGCATAACTTGCTGTAAATGTAGAGCCTCCATTTGTGGCGCTGTCATGTCTGCATCACTTGCTGTATCCGTAGAGCCTCCATTTGTGGCGCTGTCATGTCTGCATCACTTGCTGTAACTGTAGAGCCTCCATTTGTGGCGCTGTCATATCTGCATCACTTGCTGTATCTGTAGAGCCTCCATTTGTGGCGCTGTCATGTCTGCATCACTTGCTGTATCTGTAGAGCCTCCATTTGTGGCGCTGTCATGTCTGCATCAGTTGCTGTATCTGTAGAGCCTGCATCTAAAGGATGGAAATCTGCTGTCATGTCTGCATCACTTGCTGTATCTGTAGAGCCTATATCTAAAGGATAGAAATCTGCTGTCATGTCTGCATCACTTACTGTATCTGTAGAGCCTCCATTTGTGGCGCTGTCATGTCAGCATCACCTGCTGTATCTGTAGAGCCTCCATTTGTGGCGCTGTCATGTCTGCATCACTTGCTGTATCTGTAGAGCCTACATCTAAAGATGGAAACCTGCAGTCATGTCTGCATAACTTGCTGTATCTGTGGAGCCTTCATCTAAAGGATGGAAATCTGCTGTCATGTCTGCATCATTTGCTGTATCTGTAGAGCCTGCATCTAAAGAATGGAAACCTGCTGTCATGTCTGCATAACTTGCTGTATCTGTAGAGCCTCCATTTGTGCCGCTGTCATGTCTGCATCAATTGCTGTATCAGTAGAGCATACATCTAAAGGATGGAAATCTGCTGTCATGTCTGCATCACTAGCTGTATATGTAGAGCCTACATTTGTGGCGCTGTCATGTCCGCATCACTTGCTGTATCTGTAAAGCCTACGTCTAAAGGATGGAAATCTGCTGTTACGATTGCATCACTTGCTGTATCTGTAGAGCCTACGTCTAAAGGATGGAAATCTGCTGTCATGTCTGCATCACTTGCTGTATCTGTAGAGCGTACATCTAAAGGATGGAAACCTGATGTCATGTCTGCATAACTTGCTGTATCTGTAGAGCCTCCATTTGTGCCGCTGTCATGTCAACATCAATTGCTGTATCAGTAGAGCATACATATAAAGGATGGAAATCTGCTGTCATGTCTGCATCACTTGCTGTATCTGTAGAGCCTACATTTGTGGCGCTGTCATGTCCGCATCACTTGCTGTATCTGTAGAGCCAACATTTGTGGCGCTGTCATGTCTGCATCACTTGGTGTATCTGCAGAGCCGCCATTTGTGGCGCTGTCATGTCTGCATCACTTGCTGTATCTGTAGAGCCTACATTTGTGGCGCTGTCATGTCTGCATCACTTGCTGTATCTGTAGAGCCTCCCTTTGTGGCGCTGTCATGTCTGCATCACTTGCTGTATCTGTAGAGCCTAAATTTGTGGCGCTGTCATGTCTGCATCACTTGCTGTATCTGTAGAACCTCCATTTGTGGCGCCGTCATGTCTGCATCACTTGCTGTAACTGTAGAGCCTCCATTTGTGGCGCTGTCATGTCTGCATCACTTCCTGTATCTGTAGAGCCTACATCTGTGGCGCTGTCATGTCTGCATCACTTGCTGTATCTGCAGAGCCGCCATTTGTGGCGCTGTCATGTCTGCATCACTTGCTGTATCTGTAGAGCCTACATTTGTAGCGCTGCCATGTCTGCATCACTTGCTGTATCTTTAGAGCCTCCATTTGTGGCGCTGTCATGTCTGCATCACTTGCTGTAACTGTAGAGCCTACATTTGTGGCGCTGTTATGTCTGCATCACTTGCTGTATCTGTAGAGCCTACATCTAAGGGATGGAAATCTGCTGTCATGTCTGCATCACTTGCTGTATCTGTAGAGCCTACATCTAAAGGATGGAAATCTGCTGTCATGTCTGTATCACTTGCTGTATCTGTAGAGCCAACATCTAAAGGATGGAAATTCGCTGTCATGTCTGCATCACTTGCTGTATCTGTAGAGCCTACATCTAAATGATGGAAATCTGCTGTCATGTCTGCATCACTTGCTGTAACTGTAGAGCCTCCATTTGTGGCGCTGTCATATCTGCATCACTTGCTGTATCTGTAGAGCCTAAATCTAAAGGATGGAAATATGCTGTCATGTCTGCATCACTTGCTGTATCTGTAGAGCCTCCATTTTTGGCGCTGTCATATCTGCATCACTTGCTGTATCTGTAGAGCATACATCTAAAGGATGGAAATCTGCTGTCATGTCTGCATCACTTGCTGTATCTGTAGAGCCTTCATTTGTGGCGCTGTCATGTCTGCATCACTTGCTGTATCTGTAGAGCCTCCATTTGTGGCGCTGTCATGTCTGAATCACTTGCTATATCTCTAGAGCCTCCATCTAAAGGATGGAAATCTGCTGTCACGTCTGCATCACTTGCTGTATCTGTAGAGCCTCCATTTGTGGCGCTGTCATGTCTGCATCACTTGCTGTATCTGTAGAGTCTCCATTTGCGGCGCTGTCATGTCTGCATCACTTGTTGTATCTGTAGAGCCTCCATCTGTGGCGCTGTCATATCTGCATCACTTGCTGTGTCTGTAGAGCATCCATCTAAAGAATGGAAATCTGCTGTCATGTCTGCATCACTTGCTGTATCTGTAGAGCCTACATCTAAAGGATGGAAATCTGCTGTCATGTCTGCATCACTTGCTGTAACTGTAGAGCCTATATCTAAAGGATGGAAATCTGCTGTCATGTCTACATCACTTGCTGTAACCGTAGAGCCTATATCTAAAGGATGGAAATCTGCTATCATGTCTGCATCACTTGCTGTAACTGTAGAGCCTATATCTAAAGGATCGAAATCTGCTGTCATGTCTGCATCACTTGCTGTATCAGTAGAGCCTCCATTTGTGGCGCTGTCACGTCTGCATAACTTGCTGTAACTGTAGAGCCTCCATTTGTGGCGCTGTCATGTCTGCATCACTTGCTGTATCCGTAGAGCCTCCATTTGTGGCGCTGTCATGTCTGCATCACTTGCTATAACTGTAGAGCCTCCATTTGTGGCGCTGTCATAGCTGCATCACTTGCTGTATCTGTAGAGCCTCCATTTGTGGCGCTGTCATGTCTGCCTCACTTGCTGTATCTGTAGAGCCTCCATTTGTGGCGCTGTCATGTCTGCATCACTTGCTGTATCTGTAGAGCGTGCATCTAAAGGATGGAAATCTGCTGTCATGTCTGCATCAGTTGCTGTAGCTGTAGAGCCTATATCTAAAGGATATCAATCTGCTGTCATGTCTGCATCACTTACTGTATCTGTAGAGCCTCCATTTGTGGCGCTGTCATGTCTGCATCACCTGCTGTATCTGTAGAGCCTCCATTTGTGGCGCTGTCATGTCTGCATCATTTGCTGTATCTGTAGAGCCTCCATTTGTGGCCCTGTCATGTCTGCATCACTTGCTGTATCTGTAGAGCCTCCATTTGTGGCGCTGTCATATCTGCATCACTTGCTGTATCTGTAGAGCCTAAATCTAAAGGATGGAAATCTGCTGTCATGTCTGCATCACTTGCTGTATCTGTAGAGCCTCCATTTGTGGCGCTGTCATATCTGCATCACTTGCTGTATCTGTAGAGCATACATCTAAAGGATGGAAATCTTCTGTCATGTCTGCATCACTTGCTGTATCTGTAGAGCCTCCATTTGTGGCGCTGTCATATCTGCATCACTTGCTGTATCTGTAGAGCCTCCATTTCTGGCGCTGTTATGTCTGCATCATTAGCTGTATGTGTAGAGCCTCCATTTGTGGCGCTGTCATGTCTGCATCACTTGTCGTAACTGTAGAGCCTACATCTAAAGGATGGAAGTCTGCTGTCATGTCTGCATCACTTGCTGTATCTGTAGAGCTTACATCTAAAGGAAGGAAATCTGCTGTCATGTCTGCATCACTTGCTGTATCTGTAGAGCCCACATTTGTGGCGCTGTCATGTCTGCATCACTTGCTGTATCTGTAGAGCCTACATCTAAAGGATGGAAATCTGCTGTCATGTGTGCATCACTTGCTGTATCTGCAGAGCCTACATCTAAAGGATGGAAATCTGCTGTCATGTCTGCATCACTTGCTGTATCTGTAGAGCCTACATCTAAAGGATGGAAATCTGCTGTCATGTCTGCAACACTTGCTGTATCTGTAGAGCCTTCATCTAAAGGATGGAAACCTGCAGTCATGTCTGCATAACTTGCTGTATCTGTGGAGCCTTCATCTAAAGGATAGAAATCTGCTGTCATGTCTGCATCACTTGCTGTATCTGTAGAGCCTGCATCTAAAGAATGGAAACCTGCTGTCATGTCTGCATACTTTGCTGTATCTGTAGAGCCTCCATTTGTGCCGCTGTCATGTCTGCATCAATTGCTGTATCAGTAGAGCATACATCTAAAGGATGGAAATCTGCTGTCATGTCTGCATCACTAGCTGTATATGTAGAGCCTACATTTGTGGCGCTGTCATGTCCGCATCACTTGCTGTATCTGTAGAGCCTACGTCTAAAGGATGGAAATCTGCTGTTACGTTTGCATCACTTGCTGTATCTGTAGAGCCTACGTCTAAAGGATGGAAATCTGCTGTCATGTCTGCATCACTTGCGTTATCTGTAGAGCCTACATCTAAAGGATGGAAACCTAATGTCATGTCTGCATAACTTGCTGTATCTTTAGAGCCTCCATTTGTGCCGCTGTCATGTCTACATCAATTGCTGTATCAGTAGAGCATACATATAAAGGATGGAAATCTGCTGTCATGTCTGCATCACTTGCTGTATCTGTAGAGCCTACATTTGTGGCGCTGTCATGTCCGCATCACTTGCTGTATCTGTAGAGCCAACATTTGTGGCGCTGTCATGTCTGCATCACTTGCTGTATCTGCAGAGCCGCCATTTGTGGCGCTGTCATGTCTGCATCACTTGCTGTATCTGTAGAGCCTACATTTGTGGCGCTGTCATGTCTGCATCACTTGCTGTATCTGTAGAGCCTCCCTTTGTGGCGCTGTCATGTCTGCATCACTTGCTGTATCTGTAGAGCCTAAATTTGTGGCGCTGTCATGTCTGCATCACTTGCTGTATCTGTAGAACCTCCATTTGTGGCGCCGTCATGTCTGCATCACTTGCTGTAACTGTAGAGCCTCCATTTGTGGCGCTGTCATGTCTGCATCACTTGCTGTATCTGTAGAGCCTACATCTGTGGCGCTGTCATGTCTGCATCACTTGCTGTATCTGCAGAGCCGCCATTTGTGGCGCTGTCATGTCTGCATCACTTGCTGTATCTGTAGAGCCTACATTTGTGGCGCTGCCATGTCTGCATCACTTGCTGTATCTGTAGAGCCTCCATTTCTGGCGCTGTCATGTCTGCATCACTTGCTGTAACTGTAGAGCCTACATTTGTGGCGCTGTTATGTCTGCATCACTTGCTGTATCTGTAGAGCCTACATCTAAGGGATGGAAATCTGCTGTCATGTCTGCATCACTTGCTGTATCTGTAGAGCCTACATCTAAAGGATGGAAATCTGCTGTCATGTCTGTATCACTTGCTGTATCTGTAGAGCCAACATCTAAAGGATGGAAATTCGCTGTCATGTCTGCATCACTTGCTGTATCTGTAGAGCCTACATCTAAATGATGGAAATCTGCTGTCATGTCTGCATCACTTGCTGTAACTGTAGAGCCTCCATTTGTGGCGCTGTCATATCTGCATCACTTGCTGTATCTGTAGAGCCTAAATCTAAAGGATGGAAATCTGCTGTCATGTCTGCATCACTTGCTGTATCTGTAGAGCCTCCATTTTTGGCGCTGTCATATCTGCATCACTTGCTGTATCTGTAGAGCATACATCTAAAGGATGGAAATCTGCTGTCATGTCTGCATCACTTGCTGTATCTGTAGAGCCTTCATTTGTGGCGCTGTCATGTCTGCATCACTTGCTGTATCTGTAGAGCCTCCATTTGTGGCGCTGTTATGTCTGAATCACTTGCTATATCTCTAGAGCCTCCATCTAAAGGATGGAAATCTGCTGTCACGTCTGCATCACTTGCTGTATCTGTAGAGCCTCCATTTGTGGCGCTGTCATGTCTGCATCACTTGCTGTATCTGTAAAGTCTCCATTTGCGGCGCTGTCATGTATGCATCACTTGTTGTATCTGTAGAGCCTCCATCTGTGGCACTGTCATATCTGCATCACTTGCTCTGTCTGTAGAGCCTCCATCTAAAGAATGGAAATCTGCTGTCATGTCTGCATCACTTGCTGTATCTGTAGAGCCTACATCTAAAGGATGGAAATCTGCTGTCATGTCTGCATCACTTGCTGTAACTGTAGAGCCTATATCTAAAGGATGGAAATCTGCTGTCATGTCTACATCGCTTGCTGTAACCGTAGAGCCTATATCTAAAGGATGGAAATCTGCTGTCATGTCTGCATCACTTGCAGTAACTGTAGAGCCTATATCTAAAGGATGGAAATCTGCTGTCATGTCTGCATCACTTGCTGTAACTGTAGAGCCTATATCTAAAGGATCGAAATCTGCTGTCATGTCTGCATCACTTGCTGTATCAGTAGAGCCTCCAATTGTTGCGCTGTCACGTCTGCATAACTTGCTGTAACTGTAGAGCCTCCATTTGTGGCGCTGTCATGTCTGCATCACTTGCTGTATCCGTAGAGCCTCCATTTGTGGCGCTGTCATGTCTGCATCACTTGCTATAACTGTAGAGCCTCCATTTGTAGCGCTGTCATATCTGCATCACTTGCTGTATCTGTAGAGCCTCCATATGTGCCGCTGTCATGTGTGCCTCACTTGCTGTATCTGTAGAGCCTCCATTTGTGGCGCTGTCATGTCTGCATCACTTGCTGTATCTGTAGAGCCTGCATCTAAAGCATGGAAATCTGCTGTCATGTCTGCATCACTTGCTGTAGCTGTAGAGCCTATATCTAAAGGATAGAAATCTGCTGTCATGTCTGCATCACTTACTGTATCTGTAGAGCCTCCATTTGTGGCGCTGTCACGTCTGCATCAACTGCTGTATCTGTAGAGCCTCCATTTGTGGCGCTGTCATGTCTGCATCATTTGCTGTATCTGTAGAGCCTCCATTTGTGGCCCTGTCATGTCTGCATCACTTGCTGTATCTGTAGAGCCTCCATTTGTGGCGCTGTCATGTCTACATCACTTGGTGTATCTGTAGAGCCTACATCTAAAGGATGGAAATCTGCTGTCATGTCTGAATCACTTGCTGTATCTGTAGAGCCTCCATTTGTGGCGCTGTCATATCTGCATCACTTGCTGTATCTGTAGAGCCTCCATTTCTGGCGCTGCTATGTCTTCATCATTTGCTGTATCTGTAGAGCCTCCATTTGTGGCGCTGTCATGTCTGCATCACTTGCTGTAACTGTAGAGCCTACATCTAAAGGATGGAAGTCTGCTGTCATGTCTGCATCACTTGCTGTATCTGTAGAGCCTACATCTAAAGGAAGGAAATCTGCTGTCATGTCTGCATCACTTGCTGTATCTGTAGAGCCCACATTTGTGGCGCTGTCATGTCTGCATCACTTGCTGTATCTGTAGAGCCTACATCTAAAGGATGGAAATCTGCTGTCATGTGTGCATCACTTGCTGTATCTGTAGAGCCTACATCTAAAGGATGGAAATCTGCTGTCATGTCTGCATCACTTGCTGTATCTGTAGAGCCTACGTTTGTGGCGCCGTCATGTCTGCATCACTTGCTGTATCTGTAGAGCCTCCCTTTGTGGCGCTGTCATGTCTGCATCACTTGCTGTATCTGTAGAGCCTAAATTTGTGGCGCTGTCATGTCTGCATCACTTGCTCTATCTGTAGAGCCTCCATTTGTGGCGCCGTCATGGCTGCATCACTTGCTGTAACTGTAGAGCCTCCATTTGTGGCGCTGCCATGTCTGCATCACTTGCTGTATCTGTAGAGCCAACATTTGTGGCGCTGTCATGTCTGCATCACTTGCTGTATCTGTAGAGCCTACATCTAAAGGATGGAAATCTGCTGTCATGTCTGCATCACTTGCTGTATCTGTAGAGCGAACATCTAAAGGATGGAAATTCGCTGTCATGTCTGCTTCACTTGCTGTATCTGTAGAGCCTACATCTAAAGGATGGAAATCTGCTGTCATGTCTGCATCACTTGCTGTAACTGTAGAGCCTCCATTTGTGGCGCTGTCATATCTGCATCACTTGCTGTATCTGTAGAGCCTAAATCTAAAGGATGGAAATCTGCTGTCATGTCTGCATCACTTGCTGTATCTGTAGAGCCTCCATTTGTGGCGCTGTCATATCTGCATCAGTTGCTGTATCTGTAGAGCACACATCTAAAGGGTGGAAATCTACTGTCATGTCTGCATCACTTGCTGTATCTGTAGAGCCTCCATTTGTAGCGCTGTCATGTCTGAGTCACTTGCTGTATCTGTAGAGCCTCCATTTTGGCGCTGTCATGTCTGAATTTTGCTATATCTCTAGAGCCTCCATCTAAAGGATGGAAATCTGCTGTCACGTCTGCATCACTTGCTGTATCTGTAGAGCCTCCATTTGTGGCGCTGTCATGTCTGCATCACTTGCTGTATCTGTAGAGTCTCCATTTGTGGCGCTGTCATGTCTGCATCACTTGTATCTGTAGAGCCTCCATTTGTGACGCTGTCATATCTGCATCACTTGCTGTGTCTGTAGAGCCTCCATCTAAAGAATGGAAATCTGCTGTCATGTCTGCATCACTTGCTGTATCTGTAGAGCCTATATCTAAAGGATGGAAATCTGCTGCCATGTCTACATCACTTGCTGTAACCGTAGAGCCTATACCTAAAGGATGGAAATCTGCTGTCATGTCTGCATCACTTGCAGTAACTGTAGAGCCTATATCTAAAGGATCGAAATGTGCTGTCATGTCTGCATCACTTGCTGTAACTGTAGAGCCTATATCTAAAGGATGGAAATCTGCTGTCATGTCTGCATCACTTGCTGTAACAGTAGAGCCTCCATTTGTGGCGCTGTCACGTCTGCATAACTTGCTGTAAATGTAGAGCCTCCATTTGTGGCGCTGTCATGTCTGCATCACTTGCTGTATCCGTAGAGCCTCCATTTGTGGCGCTGTCATGTCTGCATCACTTGCTGTAACTGTAGAGCCTCCATTTGTGGCGCTGTCATATCTGCATCACTTGCTGTATCTGTAGAGCCTCCATTTGTGGCGCTGTCATGTCTGCATCACTTGCTGTATCTGTAGAGCCTCCATTTGTGGCGCTGTCATGTCTGCATCAGTTGCTGTATCTGTAGAGCCTGCATCTAAAGGATGGAAATCTGCTGTCATGTCTGCATCACTTGCTGTATCTGTAGAGCCTATATCTAAAGGATAGAAATCTGCTGTCATGTCTGCATCACTTACTGTATCTGTAGAGCCTCCATTTGTGGCGCTGTCATGTCAGCATCACCTGCTGTATCTGTAGAGCCTCCATTTGTCGCGCTGTCATGTCTGCATCACTTGCTGTATCTGTAGAGCCTACATCTAAAGATGGAAACCTGCAGTCATGTCTGCATAACTTGCTGTATCTGTGGAGCCTTCATCTAAAGGATGGAAATCTGCTGTCATGTCTGCATCATTTGCTGTATCTGTAGAGCCTGCATCTAAAGAATGGAAACCTGCTGTCATGTCTGCATAACTTGCTGTATCTGTAGAGCCTCCATTTGTGCCGCTGTCATGTCTGCATCAATTGCTGTATCAGTAGAGCATACATCTAAAGGATGGAAATCTGCTGTCATGTCTGCATCACTAGCTGTATATGTAGAGCCTACATTTGTGGCGCTGTCATGTCCGCATCACTTGCTGTATCTGTAAAGCCTACGTCTAAAGGATGGAAATCTGCTGTTACGATTGCATCACTTGCTGTATCTGTAGAGCCTACGTCTAAAGGATGGAAATCTGCTGTCATGTCTGCATCACTTGCTGTATCTGTAGAGCGTACATCTAAAGGATGGAAACCTGATGTCATGTCTGCATAACTTGCTGTATCTGTAGAGCCTCCATTTGTGCCGCTGTCATGTCAACATCAATTGCTGTATCAGTAGAGCATACATATAAAGGATGGAAATCTGCTGTCATGTCTGCATCACTTGCTGTATCTGTAGAGCCTACATTTGTGGCGCTGTCATGTCCGCATCACTTGCTGTATCTGTAGAGCCAACATTTGTGGCGCTGTCATGTCTGCATCACTTGGTGTATCTGCAGAGCCGCCATTTGTGGCGCTGTCATGTCTGCATCACTTGCTGTATCTGTAGAGCCTACATTTGTGGCGCTGTCATGTCTGCATCACTTGCTGTATCTGTAGAGCCTCCCTTTGTGGCGCTGTCATGTCTGCATCACTTGCTGTATCTGTAGAGCCTAAATTTGTGGCGCTGTCATGTCTGCATCACTTGCTGTATCTGTAGAACCTCCATTTGTGGCGCCGTCATGTCTGCATCACTTGCTGTAACTGTAGAGCCTCCATTTGTGGCGCTGTCATGTCTGCATCACTTGCTGTATCTGTAGAGCCTACATCTGTGGCGCTGTCATGTCTGCATCACTTGCTGTATCTGCAGAGCCGCCATTTGTGGCGCTGTCATGTCTGCATCACTTGCTGTATCTGTAGAGCCTACATTTGTAGCGCTGCCATGTCTGCATCACTTGCTGTATCTTTAGAGCCTCCATTTGTGGCGCTGTCATGTCTGCATCACTTGCTGTAACTGTAGAGCCTACATTTGTGGCGCTGTTATGTCTGCATCACTTGCTGTATCTGTAGAGCCTACATCTAAGGGATGGAAATCTGCTGTCATGTCTGCATCACTTGCTGTATCTGTAGAGCCTACATCTAAAGGATGGAAATCTGCTGTCATGTCTGTATCACTTGCTGTATCTGTAGAGCCAACATCTAAAGGATGGAAATTCGCTGTCATGTCTGCATCACTTGCTGTATCTGTAGAGCCTACATCTAAATGATGGAAATCTGCTGTCATGTCTGCATCACTTGCTGTAACTGTAGAGCCTCCATTTGTGGCGCTGTCATATCTGCATCACTTGCTGTATCTGTAGAGCCTAAATCTAAAGGATGGAAATATGCTGTCATGTCTGCATCACTTGCTGTATCTGTAGAGCCTCCATTTTTGGCGCTGTCATATCTGCATCACTTGCTGTATCTGTAGAGCATACATCTAAAGGATGGAAATCTGCTGTCATGTCTGCATCACTTGCTGTATCTGTAGAGCCTTCATTTGTGGCGCTGTCATGTCTGCATCACTTGCTGTATCTGTAGAGCCTCCATTTGTGGCGCTGTCATGTCTGAATCACTTGCTATATCTCTAGAGCCTCCATCTAAAGGATGGAAATCTGCTGTCACGTCTGCATCACTTGCTGTATCTGTAGAGCCTCCATTTGTGGCGCTGTCATGTCTGCATCACTTGCTGTATCTCTAGAGTCTCCATTTGCGGCGCTGTCATGTCTGCATCACTTGTTGTATCTGTAGAGCCTCCATCTGTGGCGCTGTCATATCTGCATCACTTGCTGTGTCTGTAGAGCATCCATCTAAAGAATGGAAATCTGCTGTCATGTCTGCATCACTTGCTGTATCTGTAGAGCCTACATCTAAAGGATGGAAATCTGCTGTCATGTCTGCATCACTTGCTGTAACTGTAGAGCCTATATCTAAAGGATGGAAATCTGCTGTCATGTCTACATCACTTGCTGTAACCGTAGAGCCTATATCTAAAGGATGGAAATCTGCTATCATGTCTGCATCACTTGCTGTAACTGTAGAGCCTATATCTAAAGGATCGAAATCTGCTGTCCTGTCTGCATCACTTGCTGTATCAGTAGAGCCTCCATTTGTGGCGCTGTCACGTCTGCATAACTTGCTGTAACTGTAGAGCCTCCATTTGTGGCGCTGTCATGTCTGCATCACTTGCTGTATCCGTAGAGCCTCCATTTGTGGCGCTGTCATGTCTGCATCACTTGCTATAACTGTAGAGCCTCCATTTGTGGCGCTGTCATAGCTGCATCACTTGCTGTATCTGTAGAGCCTCCATTTGTGGCGCTGTCATGTCTGCCTCACTTGCTGTATCTGTAGAGCCTCCATTTGTGGCGCTGTCATGTCTGCATCACTTGCTGTATCTGTAGAGCGTGCATCTAAAGGATGGAAATCTGCTGTCATGTCTGCATCAGTTGCTGTAGCTGTAGAGCCTATATCTAAAGGATATCAATCTGCTGTCATGTCTGCATCACTTACTGTATCTGTAGAGCCTCCATTTGTGGCGCTGTCATGTCTGCATCACCTGCTGTATCTGTAGAGCCTCCATTTGTGGCGCTGTCATGTCTGCATCATTTGCTGTATCTGTAGAGCCTCCATTTGTGGCCCTGTCATGTCTGCATCACTTGCTGTATCTGTAGAGCCTCCATTTGTGGCGCTGTCATATCTGCATCACTTGCTGTATCTGTAGAGCCTAAATCTAAAGGATGGAAATCTGCTGTCATGTCTGCATCACTTGCTGTATCTGTAGAGCCTCCATTTGTGGCGCTGTCATATCTGCATCACTTGCTGTATCTGTAGAGCATACATCTAAAGGATGGAAATCTTCTGTCATGTCTGCATCACTTGCTGTATCTGTAGAGCCTCCATTTGTGGCGCTGTCATGTCTGCATCACTTGCTGTATCTGTAGAGCCTCCATTTGTGGCGCTGTCATGTCTGAATCACTTGCTATATCTCTAGAGCCTCCATCTAAAGGATGAAAATCTGCTGTCACGTCTGCATCACTTGCTGTATCTGTAGAGCCTCCATTTGTGGCGCTGTCATGTCTGCATCACTTGCTGTATCTGTAGAGTCTCCATTTGTGGCGCTGTCATGTCTGCATCACTTGTTGTATCTGTAGAGCCTCCATCTGTGGCGCTGTCATATCTGCATCACTTGCTGTGTCTGTAGAGCCTCCATCTAAAGAATGGAAATCTGCTGTCATGTCTGCATCACTTGCTGTATCTGTAGAGCCTACATCTAAAGGATGGAAATCTGCTGTCATGTCTGCATCACTTGCTGTAACTGTAGAGCCTATATCTAAAGGATGGAAATCTGCTGTCATGTCTACATCACTTGCTGTAACCGTAGAGCCTATATCTAAAGGATGGAAATCTGCTGTCATATCTGCATCACTTGCAGTAACTGTAGAGCCTATATCTAAAGGATGGAAATCTGCTGTCATGTCTGCATCACTTGCTGTAACTGTAGAGCCTATATCTAAAGGATCGAAATCTGCTGTCATGTCTGCATCACTTGCTGTATCAGTAGAGCCTCCATTTGTGTCGCTGTCACGTCTGCATAACTTGCTGTAACTGTAGAGCCTCCATTTGTGGCGCTGTCATATCTGTATCACTTGCTGTATCTGTAGAGCCTCCATTTGTGGCGCTGTCATGTCTGCCTCACTTGCTGTATCTGTAGAGCCTCCATTTGTGGCGCTGTCATGTCTGCATCACTTGCTGTATCTGTAGAGCCTGCATCTAAAGGATGGAAACCTGCTGTCATGTCTGCATCACTTGCTGTAGCTGTAGAGCCTATATCTAAAGGATAGAAATCTGCTGTCATGTCTGCATCACTTACTGTATCTGTAGAGCCTCCATTTGTGGCGCTGTCATGTCTGCATCACCTGCTGTATCTGTAGAGCCTCCATTTGTGGCGCTGTCATGTCTGCATCATTTGCTGTATCTGTAGAGCCTCCATTTGTGGCCCTGTCATGTCTGCATCACTTGTTGTATCTGTAGAGCCTCCATTTGTGGCGCTGTCATGTCTACATCACTTGCTGTATCTGTAGAGCCTACATCTAAAGGATGGAAATCTGCTGTCATGTCTGAATCACTTGCTGTATCTGTAGAGCCTCCATTTGTGGCGCTGTCATATCTGCATCACTTGCTGTATCTGTAGAGCCTCCATTTCTGGCGCTGTTATGTCTGCATCATTTGCTGTATGTGTAGAGCCTCCATTTGTGGCGCTGTCATGTCTGCATCACTTGCTGTAACTGTAGAGCCTACATCTAAAGGATGGAAGTCTGCTGTCATGTCTGCATCACTTGCTGTATCTGTAGAGCTTACATCTAAAGGAAGGAAATCTGCTGTCATGTCTGCATCACTTGCTGTATCTGTAGAGCCCACATTTGTGGCGCTGTCATGTCTGCATCACTTGCTGTATCTGTAGAGCCTACATCTAAAGGATGGAAATCTGCTGTCATGTGTGCATCACTTGCTGTATCTGCAGAGCCTACATCTAAAGGATGGAAATCTGCTGTCATGTCTGCATCACTTGCTGTATCTGTAGAGCCTACATTTGTGGCGCTGTCATGTCTGCATCACTTGCTGTATCTGTAGAGCCTACATCTAAAGGATGGAAATCTGCTGTCATGTCTGCAACACTTGCTGTATCTGTAGAGCCTACATCTAAAGGATGGAAACCTGCAGTCATGTCTGCATAACTTGCTGTATCTGTGGAGCCTTCATCTAAAGGATAGAAATCTGCTGTCATGTCTGCATCACTTGCTGTATCTGTAGAGCCTGCATCTAAAGAATGGAAACCTGCTGTCATGTCTGCATAACTTGCTGTATCTGTAGAGCCTCCATTTGTGCCGCTGTCATGTCTGCATCACTTGCTGTATCTGTAGAGCCTATATCTAAAGGATGGAAATCTGCTGCCATGTCTACATCACTTGCTGTAACCGTAGAGCCTATACCTAAAGGATGGAAATCTGCTGTCATGTCTGCATCACTTGCAGTAACTGTAGAGCCTATATCTAAAGGATCGAAATCTGCTGTCATGTCTGCATCACTTGCTGTAACTGTAGAGCCTATATCTAAAGAATGGAAATCTGCTGTCATGTCTGCATCACTTGCTGTAACAGTAGAGCCTCCATTTGTGGCGCTGTCACGTCTGCATAACTTGCTGTAAATGTAGAGCCTCCATTTGTGGCGCTGTCATGTCTGCATCACTTGCTGTATCCGTAGAGCCTCCATTTGTGGCGCTGTCATGTCTGCATCACTTGCTGTAACTGTAGAGCCTCCATTTGTGGCGCTGTCATATCTGCATCACTTGCTGTATCTGTAGAGCCTCCATTTGTGGCGCTGTCATGTCTGCATCACTTGCTGTATCTGTAGAGCCTCCATTTGTGGCGCTGTCATGTCTGCATCAGTTGCTGTATCTGTAGAGCCTGCATCTAAAGGATGGAAATCTGCTGTCATGTCTGCATCACTTGCTGTATCTGTAGAGCCTATATCTAAAGGATAGAAATCTGCTGTCATGTCTGCATCACTTACTGTATCTGTAGAGCCTCCATTTGTGGCGCTGTCATGTCAGCATCACCTGCTGTATCTGTAGAGCCTCCATTTGTGGCGCTGTCATGTCTGCATCACTTGCTGTATCTGTAGAGCCTACATCTAAAGATGGAAACCTGCAGTCATGTCTGCATAACTTGCTGTATCTGTGGAGCCTTCATCTAAAGGATGGAAATCTGCTGTCATGTCTGCATCATTTGCTGTATCTGTAGAGCCTGCATCTAAAGAATGGAAACCTGCTGTCATGTCTGCATAACTTGCTGTATCTGTAGAGCCTCCATTTGTGCCGCTGTCATGTCTGCATCAATTGCTGTATCAGTAGAGCATACATCTAAAGGATGGAAATCTGCTGTCATGTCTGCATCACTAGCTGTATATGTAGAGCCTACATTTGTGGCGCTGTCATGTCCGCATCACTTGCTGTATCTGTAAAGCCTACGTCTAAAGGATGGAAATCTGCTGTTACGATTGCATCACTTGCTGTATCTGTAGAGCCTACGTCTAAAGGATGGAAATCTGCTGTCATGTCTGCATCACTTGCTGTATCTGTAGAGCGTACATCTAAAGGATGGAAACCTGATGTCATGTCTGCATAACTTGCTGTATCTGTAGAGCCTCCATTTGTGCCGCTGTCATGTCAAAATCAATTGCTGTATCAGTAGAGCATACATATAAAGGATGGAAATCTGCTGTCATGTCTGCATCACTTGCTGTATCTGTAGAGCCTACATTTGTGGCGCTGTCATGTCCGCATCACTTGCTGTATCTGTAGAGCCAACATTTGTGGCGCTGTCATGTCTGCATCACTTGGTGTATCTGCAGAGCCGCCATTTGTGGCGCTGTCATGTCTGCATCACTTGCTGTATCTGTAGAGCCTACATTTGTGGCGCTGTCATGTCTGCATCACTTGCTGTATCTGTAGAGCCTCCCTTTGTGGCGCTGTCATGTCTGCATCACTTGCTGTATCTGTAGAGCCTAAATTTGTGGCGCTGTCATGTCTGCATCACTTGCTGTATCTGTAGAACCTCCATTTGTGGCGCCGTCTTGTCTGCATCACTTGCTGTAACTGTAGAGCCTCCATTTGTGGCGCTGTCATGTCTGCATCACTTGCTGTATCTGTAGAGCCTACATCTGTGGCGCTGTCATGTCTGCATCACTTGCTGTATCTGCAGAGCCGCCATTTGTGGCGCTGTCATGTCTGCATCACTTGCTGTATCTGTAGAGCCTACATTTGTAGCGCTGCCATGTCTGCATCACTTGCTGTATCTTTAGAGCCTCCATTTGTGGCGCTGTCATGTCTGCATCACTTGCTGTAACTGTAGAGCCTACATTTGTGGCGCTGTTATGTCTGCATCACTTTCTGTATCTGTAGAGCCTACATCTAAGGGATGGAAATCTGCTGTCATGTCTGCATCACTTGCTGTATCTGTAGAGCCTACATCTAAAGGATGGAAATCTGCTGTCATGTCTGTATCACTTGCTGTATCTGTAGAGCCAACATCTAAAGGATGGAAATTCGCTGTCATGTCTGCATCACTTGCTGTATCTGTAGAGCCTACATCTAAATGATGGAAATCTGCTGTCATGTCTGCATCACTTGCTGTAACTGTAGAGCCTCCATTTGTGGCGCTGTCATATCTGCATCACTTGCTGTATCTGTAGAGCCTAAATCTAAAGGATGGAAATATGCTGTCATGTCTGCATCACTTGCTGTATCTGTAGAGCCTCCATTTTTGGCGCTGTCATATCTGCATCACTTGCTGTATCTGTAGAGCATACATCTAAAGGATGGAAATCTGCTGTCATGTCTGCATCACTTGCTGTATCTGTAGAGCCTTCATTTGTGGCGCTGTCATGTCTGCATCACTTGCTGTATCTGTAGAGCCTCCATTTGTGGCGCTGTCATGTCTGAATCACTTGCTATATCTCTAGAGCCTCCATCTAAAGGATGGAAATCTGCTGTCACGTCTGCATCACTTGCTGTATCTGTAGAGCCTCCATTTGTGGCGCTGTCATGTCTGCATCACTTGCTGTATCTGTAGAGTCTCCATTTGCGGCGCTGTCATGTCTGCATCACTTGTTGTATCTGTAGAGCCTCCATCTGTGGCGCTGTCATATCTGCATCACTTGCTGTGTCTGTAGAGCATCCATCTAAAGAATGGAAATCTGCTGTCATGTCTGCATCACTTGCTGTATCTGTAGAGCCTACATCTAAAGGATGGAAATCTGCTGTCATGTCTGCATCACTTGCTGTAACTGTAGAGCCTATATCTAAAGGATGGAAATCTGCTGTCATGTCTACATCACTTGCTGTAACCGTAGAGCCTATATCTAAAGGATGGAAATCTGCTATCATGTCTGCATCACTTGCTGTAACTGTAGCGCCTATATCTAAAGGATCGAAATCTGCTGTCATGTCTGCATCACTTGCTGTATCAGTAGAGCCTCCATTTGTGGCGCTGTCACGTCTGCATAACTTGCTGTAACTGTAGAGCCTCCATTTGTGGCGCTGTCATGTCTGCATCACTTGCTGTATCCGTAGAGCCTCCATTTGTGGCGCTGTCATGTCTGCATCACTTGCTATAACTGTAGAGCCTCCATTTGTGGCGCTGTCATAGCTGCATCACTTGCTGTATCTGTAGAGCCTCCATTTGTGGCGCTGTCATGTCTGCCTCACTTGCTGTATCTGTAGAGCCTCCATTTGTGGCGCTGTCATGTCTGCATCACTTGCTGTATCTGTAGAGCCTGCATCTAAAGGATGGAAATCTGCTGTCATGTCTGCATCAGTTGCTGTAGCTGTAGAGCCTATATCTAAAGGATATCAATCTGCTGTCATGTCTGCATCACTTACTGTATCTGTAGAGCCTCCATTTGTGGCGCTGTCATGTCTGCATCACCTGCTGTATCTGTAGAGCCTCCATTTGTGGCGCTGTCATGTCTGCATCATTTGCTGTATCTGTAGAGCCTCCATTTGTGGCCCTGTCATGTCTGCATCACTTGCTGTATCTGTAGAGCCTCCATTTGTGGCGCTGTCATATCTGCATCACTTGCTGTATCTGTAGAGCCTAAATCTAAAGGATGGAAATCTGCTGTCATGTCTGCATCACTTGCTGTATCTGTAGAGCCTCCATTTGTGGCGCTGTCATATCTGCATCACTTGCTGTATCTGTAGAGCATACATCTAAAGGATGGAAATCTTCTGTCATGTCTGCATCACTTGCTGTATCTGTAGAGCCTCCATTTGTGGCGCTGTCATGTCTGCATCACTTGCTGTATCTGTAGAGCCTCCATTTGTGGCGCTGTCATGTCTGAATCACTTGCTATATCTCTAGAGCCTCCATCTAAAGGATGAAAATCTGCTGTCACGTCTGCATCACTTGCTGTATCTGTAGAGCCTCCATTTGTGGCGCTGTCATGTCTGCATCACTTGCTGTATCTGTAGAGTCTCCATTTGTGGCGCTGTCATGTCTGCATCACTTGTTGTATCTGTAGAGCCTCCATCTGTGGCGCTGTCATATCTGCATCACTTGCTGTGTCTGTAGAGCCTCCATCTAAAGAATGGAAATCTGCTGTCATGTCTGCATCACTTGCTGTATCTGTAGAGCCTACATCTAAAGGATGGAAATCTGCTGTCATGTCTGCATCACTTGCTGTAACTGTAGAGCCTATATCTAAAGGATGGAAATCTGCTGTCATGTCTACATCACTTGCTGTAATCGTAGAGCCTATATCTAAAGGATGGAAATCTGCTGTCATGTCTGCATCACTTGCAGTAACTGTAGAGCCTATATCTAAAGGATGGAAATCTGCTGTCATGTCTGCATCACTTGCTGTAACTGTAGAGCCTATATCTAAAGGATCGAAATCTGCTGTCATGTCTGCATCACTTGCTGTATCAGTAGAGCCTCCATTTGTGTCGCTGTCACGTCTGCATAACTTGCTGTAACTGTAGAGCCTCCATTTGTGGCGCTGTCATATCTGTATCACTTGCTGTATCTGTAGAGCCTCCATTTGTGGCGCTGTCATGTCTGCCTCACTTGCTGTATCTGTAGAGCCTCCATTTGTGGCGCTGTCATGTCTGCATCACTTGCTGTATCTGTAGAGCCTGCATCTAAAGGATGGAAACCTGCTGTCATGTCTGCATCACTTGCTGTAGCTGTAGAGCCTATATCTAAAGGATAGAAATCTGCTGTCATGTCTGCATCACTTACTGTATCTGTAGAGCCTCCATTTGTGGCGCTGTCATGTCTGCATCACCTGCTGTATCTGTAGAGCCTCCATTTGTGGCGCTGTCATGTCTGCATCATTTGCTGTATCTGTAGAGCCTCCATTTGTGGCCCTGTCATGTCTGCATCACTTGTTGTATCTGTAGAGCCTCCATTTGTGGCGCTGTCATGTCTACATCACTTGCTGTATCTGTAGAGCCTACATCTAAAGGATGGAAATCTGCTGTCATGTCTGAATCACTTGCTGTATCTGTAGAGCCTCCATTTGTGGCGCTGTCATATCTGCATCACTTGCTGTATCTGTAGAGCCTCCATTTCTGGCGCTGTTATGTCTGCATCATTTGCTGTATGTGTAGAGCCTCCATTTGTGGCGCTGTCATGTCTGCATCACTTGCTGTAACTGTAGAGCCTACATCTAAAGGATGGAAGTCTGCTGTCATGTCTGCATCACTTGCTGTATCTGTAGAGCTTACATCTAAAGGAAGGAAATCTGCTGTCATGTCTGCATCACTTGCTGTATCTGTAGAGCCCACATTTGTGGCGCTGTCATGTCTGCATCACTTGCTGTATCTGTAGAGCCTACATCTAAAGGATGGAAATCTGCTGTCATGTGTGCATCACTTGCTGTATCTGCAGAGCCTACATCTAAAGAATGGAAATCTGCTGTCATGTCTGCATCACTTGCTGTATCTGTAGAGCCTACATTTGTGGCGCTGTCATGTCTGCATCACTTGCTGTATCTGTAGAGCCTACATCTAAAGGATGGAAATCTGCTGTCATGTCTGCAACACTTGCTGTATCTGTAGAGCCTACATCTAAAGGATGGAAACCTGCAGTCATGTCTGCATAACTTGCTGTATCTGTGGAGCCTTCATCTAAAGGATAGAAATCTGCTGTCATGTCTGCATCACTTGCTGTATCTGTAGAGCCTGCATCTAAAGAATGGAAACCTGCTGTCATGTCTGCATAACTTGCTGTATCTGTAGAGCCTCCATTTGTGCCGCTGTCATGTCTGCATCAATTGCTGTATCAGTAGAGCATACATCTAAAGGATGGAAATCTGCTGTCATGTCTGCATCACTAGCTGTATATGTAGAGCCTACATTTGTGGCGCTGTCATGTCCGCATCACTTGCTGTATCTGTAGAGCCTACGTCTAAAGGATGGAAATCTGCTGTTACGTTTGCATCACTTGCTGTATCTGTAGAGCCTACGTCTAAAGGATGGAAATCTGCTGTCATGTCTGCATCACTTGCGTTATCTATAGAGCCTACATCTAAAGGATGGAAACCTAATGTCATGTCTGCATAACTTGCTGTATCTGTAGAGCCTCCATTTGTGCCGCTGTCATGTCTACATCAATTGCTGTATCAGTAGAGCATACATATAAAGGATGGAAATCTGCTGTCATGTCTGCATCACTTGCTGTATCTGTAGAGCCTACATTTGTGGCGCTGTCATGTCCGCATCACTTGCTGTATCTGTAGAGCCAACATTTGTGGCGCTGTCATGTCTGCATCACTTGCTGTATCTGCAGAGCCGCCATTTGTGGCGCTGTCATGTCTGCATCACTTGCTGTATCTGTAGAGCCTACATTTGTGGCGCTGTCATGTCTGCATCACTTGCTGTATCTGTAGAGCCTCCCTTTGTGGCGCTGTCATATCTGCATCACTTGCTGTATCTGTAGAGCCTAAATTTGTGGCGCTGTCATGTCTGCATCACTTGCTGTATCTGTAGAACCTCCATTTGTGGCGCCGTCATGTCTGCATCACTTGCTGTAACTGTAGAGCCTCCATTTGTGGCGCTGTCATGTCTGCATCACTTGCTGTATCTGTAGAGCCTACATCTGTGGCGCTGTCATGTCTGCATCACTTGCTGTATCTGCAGAGCCGCCATTTGTGGCGCTGTCATGTCTGCATCACTTGCTGTATCTGTAGAGCCTACATTTGTGGCGCTGCCATGTCTGCATGACTTGCTGTATCTGTAGAGCCTCCATTTCTGGCGCTGTCATGTCTGCATCACTTGCTGTAACTGTAGAGCCTACATTTGGGCGCTGTTATGTCTGCATCACTTGCTGTATCTGTAGAGCCTACATCTAAGGGATGGAAATCTGCTGTCATGTCTGCATCACTTGCTGTATCTGTAGAGCCTACATCTAAAGGATGGAAATCTGCTGTCATGTCTGTATCACTTGCTGTATCTGTAGAGCCAACATCTAAAGGATGGAAATTCGCTGTCATGTCTGCATCACTTGCTGTATCTGTAGAGCCTACATCTAAATGATGGAAATCTGCTGTCATGTCTGCATCACTTGCTGTAACTGTAGAGCCTCCATTTGTGGCGCTGTCATATCTGCATCACTTGCTGTATCTGTAGAGCCTAAATCTAAAGGATGGAAATCTGCTGTCATGTCTGCATCACTTGCTGTATCTGTAGAGACTCCATTTTTGGCGCTGTCATATCTGCATCGCTTGCTGTATCTGTAGAGCATACATCTAAAGGATGGAAATCTGCTGTCATGTCTGCATCACTTGCTGTATCTGTAGAGCCTTCATTTGTGGCGCTGTCATGTCTGCATCACTTGCTGTATCTGTAGAGCCTCCATTTGTGGCGCTGTCATGTCTGAATCACTTGCTATATCTCTAGAGCCTCCATCTAAAGGATGGAAATCTGCTGTCACGTCTGCATCACTTGCTGTATCTGTAGAGCCTCCATTTGTGGCGCTGTCATGTCTGCATCACTTGCTGTATCTGTAAAGTCTCCATTTGCGGCGCTGTCATGTCTGCATCACTTGTTGTATCTGTAGAGCCTCCATCTGTGGCACTGTCATATCTGCATCACTTGCTCTGTCTGTAGAGCCTCCATCTAAAGAATGGAAATCTGCTGTCATGTCTGCATCACTTGCTGTATCTGTAGAGCCTACATCTAAAGGATGGAAATCTGCTGTCATGTCTGCATCACTTGCTGTAACTGTAGAGCCTATATCTAAAGGATGGAAATCTGCTGTCATGTCTACATCACTTGCTGTAACCGTAGAGCCTATATCTAAAGGATGGAAATCTGCTGTCATGTCTGCATCACTTGCAGTAACTGTAGAGCCTATATCTAAAGGATGGAAATCTGCTGTCATGTCTGCATCAGTTGCTGTAGCTGTAGAGCCTATATCTAAAGGATATCAATCTGCTGTCATGTCTGCATCACTTACTGTATCTGTAGAGCCTCCATTTGTGGCGCTGTCATGTCTGCATCACCTGCTGTATCTGTAGAGCCTCCATTTGTGGCGCTGTCATGTCTGCATCATTTGCTGTATCTGTAGAGCCTCCATTTGTGGCCCTGTCATGTCTGCATCACTTGCTGTATCTGTAGAGCCTCCATTTGTGGCGCTGTCATATCTGCATCACTTGCTGTATCTGTAGAGCCTAAATCTAAAGGATGGAAATCTGCTGTCATGTCTGCATCACTTGCTGTATCTGTAGAGCCTCCATTTGTGGCGCTGTCATATCTGCATCACTTGCTGTATCTGTAGAGCATACATCTAAAGGATGGAAATCTTCTGTCATGTCTGCATCACTTGCTGTATCTGTAGAGCCTCCATTTGTGGCGCTGTCATGTCTGCATCACTTGCTGTATCTGTAGAGCCTCCATTTGTGGCGCTGTCATGTCTGAATCACTTGCTATATCTCTAGAGCCTCCATCTAAAGGATGAAAATCTGCTGTCACGTCTGCATCACTTGCTGTATCTGTAGAGCCTCCATTTGTGGCGCTGTCATGTCTGCATCACTTGCTGTATCTGTAGAGTCTCCATTTGTGGCGCTGTCATGTCTGCATCACTTGTTGTATCTGTAGAGCCTCCATCTGTGGCGCTGTCATATCTGCATCACTTGCTGTGTCTGTAGAGCCTCCATCTAAAGAATGGAAATCTGCTGTCATGTCTGCATCACTTGCTGTATCTGTAGAGCCTACATCTAAAGGATGGAAATCTGCTGTCATGTCTGCATCACTTGCTGTAACTGTAGAGCCTATATCTAAAGGATGGAAATCTGCTGTCATGTCTACATCACTTGCTGTAACCGTAGAGCCTATATCTAAAGGATGGAAATCTGCTGTCATGTCTGCATCACTTGCAGTAACTGTAGAGCCTATATCTAAAGGATGGAAATCTGCTGTCATGTCTGCATCACTTGCTGTAACTGTAGAGCCTATATCTAAAGGATCGAAATCTGCTGTCATGTCTGCATCACTTGCTGTATCAGTAGAGCCTCCATTTGTGTCGCTGTCACGTCTGCATAACTTGCTGTAATTGTAGAGCCTCCATTTGTGGCGCTGTCATATCTGTATCACTTGCTGTATCTGTAGAGCCTCCATTTGTGGCGCTGTCATGTCTGCCTCACTTGCTGTATCTGTAGAGCCTCCATTTGTGGCGCTGTCATGTCTGCATCACTTGCTGTATCTGTAGAGCCTGCATCTAAAGGATGGAAACCTGCTGTCATGTCTGCATCACTTGCTGTAGCTGTAGAGCCTATATCTAAAGGATAGAAATCTGCTGTCATGTCTGCATCACTTACTGTATCTGTAGAGCCTCCATTTTTGGCGCTGTCATGTCTGCATCACCTGCTGTATCTGCAGAGCCTCCATTTGTGGCGCTGTCATGTCTGCATCATTTGCTGTATCTGTAGAGCCTCCATTTGTGGCCCTGTCATGTCTGCATCACTTGTTGTATCTGTAGAGCCTCCATTTGTGGCGCTGTCATGTCTACATCACTTGCTGTATCTGTAGAGCCTACATCTAAAGGATGGAAATCTGCTGTCATGTCTGAATCACTTGCTGTATCTGTAGAGCCTCCATTTGTGGCGCTGTCATATCTGCATCACTTGCTGTATCTGTAGAGCCTCCATTTCTGGCGCTGTTATGTCTGCATCATTTGCTGTATGTGTAGAGCCTCCATTTGTGGCGCTGTCATGTCTGCATCACTTGCTGTAACTGTAGAGCCTACATCTAAAGGATGGAAGTCTGCTGTCATGTCTGCATCACTTGCTGTATCTGTAGAGCTTACATCTAAAGGAAGGAAATCTGCTGTCATGTCTGCATCACTTGCTGTATCTGTAGAGCCCACATTTGTGGCGCTGTCATGTCTGCATCACTTGCTGTATCTGTAGAGCCTACATCTAAAGGATGGAAATCTGCTGTCATGTGTGCATCACTTGCTGTATCTGCAGAGCCTACATCTAAAGGATGGAAATCTGCTGTCATGTCTGCATCACTTGCTGTATCTGTAGAGCCTACATTTGTGGCGCTGTCATGTCTGCATCACTTGCTGTATCTGTAGAGCCTACATCTAAAGGATGGAAATCTGCTGTCATGTCTGCAACACTTGCTGTATCTGTAGAGCCTACATCTAAAGGATGGAAACCTGCAGTCATGTCTGCATAAATTGCTGTATCTGTGGAGCCTTCATCTAAAGGATAGAAATCTGCTGTCATGTCTGCATCACTTGCTGTATCTGTAGAGCCTGCATCTAAAGAATGGAAACCTGCTGTCATGTCTGCATAACTTGCTGTATCTGTAGAGCCTCCATTTGTGCCGCTGTCATGTCTGCATCAATTGCTGTATCAGTAGAGCATACATCTAAAGGATGGAAATCTGCTGTCATGTCTGCATCACTAGCTGTATATGTAGAGCCTACATTTGTGGCGCTGTCATGTCCGCATCACTTGCTGTATCTGTAGAGCCTACGTCTAAAGGATGGAAATCTGCTGTTACGTTTGCATCACTTGCTGTATCTGTAGAGCCTACGTCTAAAGGATGGAAATCTGCTGTCATGTCTGCATCACTTGCGTTATCTATAGAGCCTACATCTAAAGGATGGAAACCTAATGTCATGTCTGCATAACTTGCTGTATCTGTAGAGCCTCCATTTGTGCCGCTGTCATGTCTACATCAATTGCTGTATCAGTAGAGCATACATATAAAGGATGGAAATCTGCTGTCATGTCTGCATCACTTGCTGTATCTGTAGAGCCTACATTTGTGGCGCTGTCATGTCCGCATCACTTGCTGTATCTGTAGAGCCAACATTTGTGGCGCTGTCATGTCTGCATCACTTGCTGTATCTGCAGAGCCGCCATTTGTGGCGCTGTCATGTCTGCATCACTTGCTGTATCTGTAGAGCCTACATTTGTGGCGCTGTCATGTCTGCATCACTTGCTGTATCTGTAGAGCCTCCCTTTGTGGCGCTGTCATGTCTGCATCACTTGCTGTATCTGTAGAGCCTAAATTTGTGGCGCTGTCATGTCTGCATCACTTGCTGTATCTGTAGAACCTCCATTTGTGGCGCCGTCATGTCTGTATCACTTGCTGTAACTGTAGAGCCTCCATTTGTGGCGCTGTCATGTCTGCATCACTTGCTGTATCTGTAGAGCCTACATCTGTGGCGCTGTCATGTCTGCATCACTTGCTGTATCTGCAGAGCCGCCATTTGTGGCGCTGTCATGTCTGCATCACTTGCTGTATCTGTAGAGCCTACATTTGTGGCGCTGCCATGTCTGCATCACTTGCTGTATCTGTAGAGCCTCCATTTCTGGCGCTGTCATGTCTGCATCACTTGCTGTAACTGTAGAGCCTACATTTGGGCGCTGTTATGTCTGCATCACTTGCTGTATCTGTAGAGCCTACATCTAAGGGATGGAAATCTGCTGTCATGTCTGCATCACTTGCTGTATCTGTAGAGCCTACATCTAAAGGATGGAAATCTGCTGTCATGTCTGTATCACTTGCTGTATCTGTAGAGCCAACATCTAAAGGATGGAAATTCGCTGTCATGTCTGCATCACTTGCTGTATCTGTAGAGCCTACATCTAAATGATGGAAATCTGCTGTCATGTCTGCATCACTTGCTGTAACTGTAGAGCCTCCATTTGTGGCGCTGTCATATCTGCATCACTTGCTGTATCTGTAGAGCCTAAATCTAAAGGATGGAAATCTGCTGTCATGTCTGCATCACTTGCTGTATCTGTAGAGACTCCATTTTTGGCGCTGTCATATCTGCATCGCTTGCTGTATCTGTAGAGCATACATCTAAAGGATGGAAATCTGCTGTCATGTCTGCATCACTTGCTGTATCTGTAGAGCCTTCATTTGTGGCGCTGTCATGTCTGCATCACTTGCTGTATCTGTAGAGCCTCCATTTGTGGCGCTGTCATGTCTGAATCACTTGCTATATCTCTAGAGCCTCCATCTAAAGGATGGAAATCTGCTGTCACGTCTGCATCACATGCTGTATCTGTAGAGCCTCCATTTGTGGCGCTGTCATTACTGCATCACTTGCTGTATCTGTAAAGTCTCCATTTGCGGCGCTGTCATGTCTGCATCACTTGTTGTATCTGTAGAGCCTCCATCTGTGGCACTGTCATATCTGCATCACTTGCTCTGTCTGTAGAGCCTCCATCTAAAGAATGGAAATCTGCTGTCATGTCTGCATCACTTGCTGTATCTGTAGAGCCTACATCTAAAGGATGGAAATCTGCTGTCATGTCTGCATCACTTGCTGTAACTGTAGAGCCTATATCTAAAGGATGGAAATCTGCTGTCATGTCTACATCACTTGCTGTAACCGTAGAGCCTATATCTAAAGGATGGAAATCTGCTGTCATGTCTGCATCACTTGCAGTAACTGTAGAGCCTATATCTAAAGGATGGAAATCTGCTGTCATGTCTGCATCACTTGCTGTAACTGTAGAGCCTATATCTAAAGGATCGAAATCTGCTGTCATGTCTGCATCACTTGCTGTATCAGTAGAGCCTCCAATTGTTGCGCTGTCACGTCTGCATAACTTGCTGTAACTGTAGAGCCTCCATTTTTGGCGCTGTCATATCTGCATCACTTGCTGTATCTGTAGAGCCTCCATATGTGCCGCTGTCATGTCTGCCTCACTTGCTGTATCTGTAGAGCCTCCATTTGTGGCGCTGTCATGTCTGCATCACTTGCTGTATCTGTAGAGCCTGCATCTAAAGCATGGAAATCTGCTGTCATGTCTGCATCACTTGCTGTAGCTGTAGAGCCTATATCTAAAGGATAGAAATCTGCTGTCATGTCTGCATCACTTACTGTATCTGTAGAGCCTCCATTTGTGGCGCTGTCACGTCTGCATCAACTGCTGTATCTGTAGAGCCTCCATTTGTGGCGCTGTCATGTCTGCATCATTTGCTGTATCTGTAGAGCCTCCATTTGTGGCCCAGTCATGTCTGCATCACTTGCTGTATCTGTAGAGCCTCCATTTGTGGCGCTGTCATGTCTACATCACTTGGTGTATCTGTAGAGCCTACATCTAAAGGATGGAAATCTGCTGTCATGTCTGAATAACTTGCTGTATCTGTAGAGCCTCCATTTGTGGCGCTGTCATATCTGCATCACTTGCTGTATCTGTAGAGCCTCCATTTGTGGCGCTGCTATGTCTTCATCATTTGCTGTATCTGTAGAGCCTCCATTTGTGGCGCTGTCATGTCTGCATCAGTTGCTGTAACTGTAGAGCCTACATCTAAAGGATGGAAGTCTGCTGTCATGTCTGCATCACTTGCTGTATCTGTAGAGCCTACATCTAAAGGAAGGAAATCTGCTGTCATGTCTGCATCACTTGCTGTATCTGTAGAGCCCACATTTGTGGCGCTGTCATGTCTGCATCACTTGCTGTATCTGTAGAGCCTACATCTAAAGGATGGAAATCTGCTGTCATGTGTGCATCACTTGCTGTATCTGTAGAGCCTACATCTAAAGGATGGAAATCTGCTGTCATGTCTGCATCACTTGCTGTATCTGTAGAGCCTACGTTTGTGGCGCCGTCATGTCTGCATCACTTGCTGTATCTGTAGAGCCTCCCTTTGTGGCGCTGTCATGTCTGCATCACTTGCTGTATCTGTAGAGCCTAAATTTGTGGCGCTGTCATGTCTGCATCACTTGCTCTATCTGTAGAGCCTCCATTTGTGGCGCCGTCATGGCTGCATCACTTGCTGTAACTGTAGAGCCTCCATTTGTGGCGCTGCCATGTCTGCATCACTTGCTGTATCTGTAGAGCCAACATTTGTGGCGCTGTCATGTCTGCATCACTTGCTGTATCTGCAGAGCCGCCATTTGTGGCGCTGTCATGTCTGCATCACTTGCTGTATCTGTAGAGCCTCCATTTGTGGCGCTGTCATGTCTGCATCATTTGCTGTATCTGTAGAGCCTCCATTTGTGGCCCTGTCATGTCTGCATCACTTGTTGTATCTGTAGAGCCTCCATTTGTGGCGCTGTCATGTCTACATCACTTGCTGTATCTGTAGAGCCTACATCTAAAGGATGGAAATCTGCTGTCATGTCTGAATCACTTGCTGTATCTGTAGAGCCTCCATTTGTGGCGCTGTCATATCTGCATCACTTGCTGTATCTGTAGAGCCTCCATTTCTGGCGCTGTTATGTCTGCATCATTTGCTGTATGTGTAGAGCCTCCATTTGTGGCGCTGTCATGTCTGCATCACTTGCTGTAACTGTAGAGCCTACATCTAAAGGATGGAAGTCTGCTGTCATGTCTGCATCACTTGCTGTATCTGTAGAGCTTACATCTAAAGGAAGGAAATCTGCTGTCATGTCTGCATCACTTGCTGTATCTGTAGAGCCCACATTTGTGGCGCTGTCATGTCTGCATCACTTGCTGTATCTGTAGAGCCTACATCTAAAGGATGGAAATCTGCTGTCATGTGTGCATCACTTGCTGTATCTGCAGAGCCTACATCTAAAGGATGGAAATCTGCTGTCATGTCTGCATCACTTGCTGTATCTGTAGAGCCTACATTTGTGGCGCTGTCATGTCTGCATCACTTGCTGTATCTGTAGAGCCTACATCTAAAGGATGGAAATCTGCTGTCATGTCTGCAACACTTGCTGTATCTGTAGAGCCTACATCTAAAGGATGGAAACCTGCAGTCATGTCTGCATAACTTGCTGTATCTGTGGAGCCTTCATCTAAAGGATAGAAATCTGCTGTCATGTCTGCATCACTTGCTGTATCTGTAGAGCCTGCATCTAAAGAATGGAAACCTGCTGTCATGTCTGCATAACTTGCTGTATCTGTAGAGCCTCCATTTGTGCCGCTGTCATGTCTGCATCAATTGCTGTATCAGTAGAGCATACATCTAAAGGATGGAAATCTGCTGTCATGTCTGCATCACTAGCTGTATATGTAGAGCCTACATTTGTGGCGCTGTCATGTCCGCATCACTTGCTGTATCTGTAGAGCCTACGTCTAAAGGATGGAAATCTGCTGTTACGTTTGCATCACTTGCTGTATCTGTAGAGCCTACGTCTAAAGGATGGAAATCTGCTGTCATGTCTGCATCACTTGCGTTATCTATAGAGCCTACATCTAAAGGATGGAAACCTAATGTCATGTCTGCATAACTTGCTGTATCTGTAGAGCCTCCATTTGTGCCGCTGTGATGTCTACATCAATTGCTGTATCAGTAGAGCATACATATAAAGGATGGAAATCTGCTGTCATGTCTGCATCACTTGCTGTATCTGTAGAGCCTACATTTGTGGCGCTGTCATGTCCGCATCACTTGCTGTATCTGTAGAGCCAACATTTGTGGCGCTGTCATGTCTGCATCACTTGCTGTATCTGCAGAGCCGCCATTTGTGGCGCTGTCATGTCTGCATCACTTGCTGTATCTGTAGAGCCTACATTTGTGGCGCTGTCATGTCTGCATCACTTGCTGTATCTGTAGAGCCTCCCTTTGTGGCGCTGTCATGTCTGCATCACTTGCTGTATCTGTAGAGCCTAAATTTGTGGCGCTGTCATGTCTGCATCACTTGCTGTATCTGTAGAACCTCCATTTGTGGCGCCGTCATGTCTGCATCACTTGCTGTAACTGTAGAGCCTCCATTTGTGGCGCTGTCATGTCTGCATCACTTGCTGTATCTGTAGAGCCTACATCTGTGGCGCTGTCATGTCTGCATCACTTGCTGTATCTGCAGAGCCGCCATTTGTGGCGCTGTCATGTCTGCATCACTTGCTGTATCTGTAGAGCCTACATTTGTGGCGCTGCCATGTCTGCATCACTTGCTGTATCTGTAGAGCCTCCATTTCTGGCGCTGTCATGTCTGCATCACTTGCTGTAACTGTAGAGCCTACATTTGGGCGCTGTTATGTCTGCATCACTTGCTGTATCTGTAGAGCCTACATCTAAGGGATGGAAATCTGCTGTCATGTCTGCATCACTTGCTGTATCTGTAGAGCCTACATCTAAAGGATGGAAATCTGCTGTCATGTCTGTATCACTTGCTGTATCTGTAGAGCCAACATCTAAAGGATGGAAATTCGCTGTCATGTCTGCATCACTTGCTGTATCTGTAGAGCCTACATCTAAATGATGGAAATCTGCTGTCATGTCTGCATCACTTGCTGTAACTGTAGAGCCTCCATTTGTGGCGCTGTCATATCTGCATCACTTGCTGTATCTGTAGAGCCTAAATCTAAAGGATGGAAATCTGCTGTCATGTCTGCATCACTTGCTGTATCTGTAGAGACTCCATTTTTGGCGCTGTCATATCTGCATCGCTTGCTGTATCTGTAGAGCATACATCTAAAGGATGGAAATCTGCTGTCATGTCTGCATCACTTGCTGTATCTGTAGAGCCTTCATTTGTGGCGCTGTCATGTCTGCATCACTTGCTGTATCTGTAGAGCCTCCATTTGTGGCGCTGTCATGTCTGAATCACTTGCTATATCTCTAGAGCCTCCATCTAAAGGATGGAAATCTGCTGTCACGTCTGCATCACTTGCTGTATCTGTAGAGCCTCCATTTGTGGCGCTGTCATGTCTGCATCACTTGCTGTATCTGTAAAGTCTCCATTTGCGGCGCTGTCATGTCTGCATCACTTGTTGTATCTGTAGAGCCTCCATCTGTGGCACTGTCATATCTGCATCACTTGCTCTGTCTGTAGAGCCTCCATCTAAAGAATGGAAATCTGCTGTCATGTCTGCATCACTTGCTGTATCTGTAGAGCCTACATCTAAAGGATGGAAATCTGCTGTCATGTCTGCATCACTTGCTGTAACTGTAGAGCCTATATCTAAAGGATGGAAATCTGCTGTCATGTCTACATCACTTGCTGTAACCGTAGAGCCTATATCTAAAGGATGGAAATCTGCTGTCATGTCTGCATCACTTGCAGTAACTGTAGAGCCTATATCTAAAGGATGGAAATCTGCTGTCATGTCTGCATCACTTGCTGTAACTGTAGAGCCTATATCTAAAGGATCGAAATCTGCTGTCATGTCTGCATCACTTGCTGTATCAGTAGAGCCTCCAATTGTTGCGCTGTCACGTCTGCATGACTTGCTGTAACTGTAGAGCCTCCATTTTTGGCGCTGTCATGTCTGCATCACTTGCTGTATCAGTAGAGCCTCCATTTGTGGCGCTGTCATGTCTGCATCACTTGCTATAACTGTAGAGCCTCCATTTGTGGCGCTGTCATATCTGCATCACTTGCTGTATCTGTAGAGCCTCCATATGTGCCGCTGTCATGTCTGCCTCACTTGCTGTATCTGTAGAGCCTCCATTTGTGGCGCTGTCATGTCTGCATCACTTGCTGTATCTGTAGAGCCTGCATCTAAAGCATGGAAATCTGCTGTCATGTCTGCATCACTTGCTGTAGCTGTAGAGCCTATATCTAAAGGATAGAAATCTGCTGTCATGTCTGCATCACTTACTGTATCTGTAGAGCCTCCATTTGTGGCGCTGTCACGTCTGCATCAACTGCTGTATCTGTAGAGCCTCCATTTGTGGCGCTGTCATGTCTGCATCATTTGCTGTATCTGTAGAGCCTCCATTTGTGGCCCTGTCATGTCTGCATCACTTGCTGTATCTGTAGAGCCTCCATTTGTGGCGCTGTCATGTCTACATCACTTGGTGTATCTGTAGAGCCTACATCTAAAGGATGGAAATCTGCTGTCATGTCTGAATAACTTGCTGTATCTGTAGAGCCTCCATTTGTGGCGCTGTCATATCTGCATCACTTGCTGTATCTGTAGAGCCTCCATTTGTGGCGCTGCTATGTCTTCATCATTTGCTGTATCTGTAGAGCCTCCATTTGTGGCGCTGTCATGTCTGCATCAGTTGCTGTAACTGTAGAGCCTATATCTAAAGGATGGAAGTCTGCTGTCATGTCTGCATCACTTGCTGTATCTGTAGAGCCTACATCTAAAGGAAGGAAATCTGCTGTCATGTCTGCATCACTTGCTGTATCTGTAGAGCCCACATTTGTGGCGCTGTCATGTCTGCATCACTTGCTGTATCTGTAGAGCCTACATCTAAAGGATGGAAATCTGCTGTCATGTGTGCATCACTTGCTGTATCTGTAGAGCCTACATCTAAAGGATGGAAATCTGCTGTCATGTCTGCATCACTTGCTGTATCTGTAGAGCCTACGTTTGTGGCGCCGTCATGTCTGCATCACTTGCTGTATCTGTAGAGCCTCCCTTTGTGGCGCTGTCATGTCTGCATCACTTGCTGTATCTGTAGAGCCTAAATTTGTGGCGCTGTCATGTCTGCATCACTTGCTCTATCTGTAGAGCCTCCATTTGTGGCGCCGTCATGGCTGCATCACTTGCTGTAACTGTAGAGCCTCCATTTGTGGCGCTGCCATGTCTGCATCACTTGCTGTATCTGTAGAGCCAACATTTGTGGCGCTGTCATGTCTGCATCACTTGCTGTATCTGCAGAGCCGCCATTTGTGGCGCTGTCATGTCTGCATCACTTGCTGTATCTGTAGAGCCTCCATTTGTGGCGCTGTCATGTCTGCATCATTTGCTGTATCTGTAGAGCCTCCATTTGTGGCCCTGTCATGTCTGCATCACTTGTTGTATCTGTAGAGCCTCCATTTGTGGCGCTGTCATGTCTACATCACTTGCTGTATCTGTAGAGCCTACATCTAAAGGATGGAAATCTGCTGTCATGTCTGAATCACTTGCTGTATCTGTAGAGCCTCCATTTGTGGCGCTGTCATATCTGCATCACTTGCTGTATCTGTAGAGCCTCCATTTCTGGCGCTGTTATGTCTGCATCATTTGCTGTATGTGTAGAGCCTCCATTTGTGGCGCTGTCATGTCTGCATCACTTGCTGTAACTGTAGAGCCTACATCTAAAGGATGGAAGTCTGCTGTCATGTCTGCATCACTTGCTGTATCTGTAGAGCTTACATCTAAAGGAAGGAAATCTGCTGTCATGTCTGCATCACTTGCTGTATCTGTAGAGCCCACATTTGTGGCGCTGTCATGTCTGCATCACTTGCTGTATCTGTAGAGCCTACATCTAAAGGATGGAAATCTGCTGTCATGTGTGCATCACTTGCTGTATCTGCAGAGCCTACATCTAAAGGATGGAAATCTGCTGTCATGTCTGCATCACTTGCTGTATCTGTAGAGCCTACATTTGTGGCGCTGTCATGTCTGCATCACTTGCTGTATCTGTAGAGCCTACATCTAAAGTATGGAAATCTGCTGTCATGTCTGCAACACTTGCTGTATCTGTAGAGCCTACATCTAAAGGATGGAAACCTGCAGTCATGTCTGCATAACTTGCTGTATCTGTGGAGCCTTCATCTAAAGGATAGAAATCTGCTGTCATGTCTGCATCACTTGCTGTATCTGTAGAGCCTGCATCTAAAGAATGGAAACCTGCTGTCATGTCTGCATAACTTGCTGTATCTGTAGAGCCTCCATTTGTGCCGCTGTCATGTCTGCATCAATTGCTGTATCAGTAGAGCATACATCTAAAGGATGGAAATCTGCTGTCATGTCTGCATCACTAGCTGTATATGTAGAGCCTACATTTGTGGCGCTGTCATGTCCGCATCACTTGCTGTATCTGTATAGCCTACGTCTAAAGGATGGAAATCTGCTGTTACGTTTGCATCACTTGCTGTATCTGTAGAGCCTACGTCTAAAGGATGGAAATCTGCTGTCATGTCTGCATCACTTGCGTTATCTATAGAGCCTACATCTAAAGGATGGAAACCTAATGTCATGTCTGCATAACTTGCTGTATCTGTAGAGCCTCCATTTGTGCCGCTGTCATGTCTACATCAATTGCTGTATCAGTAGAGCATACATATAAAGGATGGAAATCTGCTGTCATGTCTGCATCACTTGCTGTATCTGTAGAGCCTACATTTGTGGCGCTGTCATGTCCGCATCACTTGCTGTATCTGTAGAGCCAACATTTGTGGCGCTGTCATGTCTGCATCACTTGCTGTATCTGCAGAGCCGCCATTTGTGGCGCTGTCATGTCTGCATCACTTGCTGTATCTGTAGAGCCTACATTTGTGGCGCTGTCATGTCTGCATCACTTGCTGTATCTGTAGAGCCTCCCTTTGTGGCGCTGTCATGTCTGCATCACTTGCTGTATCTGTAGAGCCTAAATTTGTGGCGCTGTCATGTCTGCATCACTTGCTGTATCTGTAGAACCTCCATTTGTGGCGCCGTCATGTCTGCATCACTTGCTGTAACTGTAGAGCCTCCATTTGTGGCGCTGTCATGTCTGCATCACTTGCTGTATCTGTAGAGCCTACATCTGTGGCGCTGTCATGTCTGCATCACTTGCTGTATCTGCAGAGCCGCCATTTGTGGCGCTGTCATGTCTGCATCACTTGCTGTATCTGTAGAGGCTACATTTGTGGCGCTGCCATGTCTGCATCACTTGCTGTATCTGTAGAGCCTCCATTTCTGGCGCTGTCATGTCTGCATCACTTGCTGTAACTGTAGAGCCTACATTTGGGCGCTGTTATGTCTGCATCACTTGCTGTATCTGTAGAGCCTACATCTAAGGGATGGAAATCTGCTGTCATGTCTGCATCACTTGCTGTATCTGTAGAGCCTACATCTAAAGGATGGAAATCTGCTGTCATGTCTGTATCACTTGCTGTATCTGTAGAGCCAACATCTAAAGGATGGAAATTCGCTGTCATGTCTGCATCACTTGCTGTATCTGTAGAGCCTACATCTAAATGATGGAAATCTGCTGTCATGTCTGCATCACTTGCTGTAACTGTAGAGCCTCCATTTGTGGCGCTGTCATATCTGCATCACTTGCTGTATCTGTAGAGCCTAAATCTAAACGATGGAAATCTGCTGTCATGTCTGCATCACTTGCTGTATCTGTAGAGACTCCATTTTTGGCGCTGTCATATCTGCATCGCTTGCTGTATCTGTAGAGCATACATCTAAAGGATGGAAATCTGCTGTCATGTCTGCATCACTTGCTGTATCTGTAGAGCCTTCATTTGTGGCGCTGTCATGTCTGCATCACTTGCTGTATCTGTAGAGCCTCCATTTGTGGCGCTGTCATGTCTGAATCACTTGCTATATCTCTAGAGCCTCCATCTAAAGGATGGAAATCTGCTGTCACGTCTGCATCACTTGCTGTATCTGTAGAGCCTCCATTTGTGGCGCTGTCATGTCTGCATCACTTGCTGTATCTGTAAAGTCTCCATTTGCGGCGCTGTCATGTCTGCATCACTTGTTGTATCTGTAGAGCCTCCATCTGTGGCACTGTCATATCTGCATCACTTGCTCTGTCTGTAGAGCCTCCATCTAAAGAATGGAAATCTGCTGTCATGTCTGCATCACTTGCTGTATCTGTAGAGCCTACATCTAAAGGATGGAAATCTGCTGTCATGTCTGCATCACTTGCTGTAACTGTAGAGCCTATATCTAAAGGATGGAAATCTGCTGTCATGTCTACATCACTTGCTGTAACCGTAGAGCCTATATCTAAAGGATGGAAATCTGCTGTCATGTCTGCATCACTTGCAGTAACTGTAGAGCCTATATCTAAAGGATGGAAATCTGCTGTCATGTCTGCATCACTTGCTGTAACTGTAGAGCCTATATCTAAGGGATCGAAATCTGCTGTCATGTCTGCATCACTTGCTGTATCAGTAGAGCCTCCAATTGTTGCGCTGTCACGTCTGCATAACTTGCTGTAACTGTAGAGCCTCCATTTTTGGCGCTGTCATGTCTGCATCACTTGCTGTATCCGTAGAGCCTCCATTTGTGGCGCTGTCATGTCTGCATCACTTGCTATAGCTGTAGAGCCTCCATTTGTGGCGCTGTCATATCTGCATCACTTGCTGTATCTGTAGAGCCTCCATATGTGCCGCTGTCATGTCTGCCTCACTTGCTGTATCTGTAGAGCCTCCATTTGTGGCGCTGTCATGTCTGCATCACTTGCTGTATCTGTAGAGCCTGCATCTAAAGCATGGAAATCTGCTGTCATGTCTGCATCACTTGCTGTAGCTGTAGAGCCTATATCTAAAGGATAGAAATCTGCTGTCATGTCTGCATCACTTACTGTATCTGTAGAGCCTCCATTTGTGGCGCTGTCACGTCTGCATCAACTGCTGTATCTGTAGAGCCTCCATTTGTGGCGCTGTCATGTCTGCATCATTTGCTGTATCTGTAGAGCCTCCATTTGTGGCCCTGTCATGTCTGCATCACTTGCTGTATCTGTAGAGCCTCCATTTGTGGCGCTGTCATGTCTACATCACTTGGTGTATCTGTAGAGCCTACATCTAAAGGATGGAAATCTGCTGTCATGTCTGAATAACTTGCTGTATCTGTAGAGCCTCCATTTGTGGCGCTGTAATATCTGCATCACTTGCTGTATCTGTAGAGCCTCCATTTGTGGCGCTGCTATGTCTTCATCATTTGCTGTATCTGTAGAGCCTCCATTTGTGGCGCTGTCATGTCTGCATCAGTTGCTGTAACTGTAGAGCCTACATCTAAAGGATGGAAGTCTGCTGTCATGTCTGCATCACTTGCTGTATCTGTAGAGCCTACATCTAAAGGAAGGAAATCTGCTGTCATGTCTGCATCACTTGCTGTATCTGTAGAGCCCACATTTGTGGCGCTGTCATGTCTGCATCACTTGCTGTATCTGTAGAGCCTACATCTAAAGGATGGAAATCTGCTGTCATGTGTGCATCACTTGCTGTATCTGTAGAGCCTACATCTAAAGGATGGAAATCTGCTGTCATGTCTGCATCACTTGCTGTATCTGTAGAGCCTAAGTTTGTGGCGCCGTCATGTCTGCATCACTTGCTGTATCTGTAGAGCCTCCCTTTGTGGCGCTGTCATGTCTGCATCACTTGCTGTATCTGTAGAGCCTAAATTTGTGGCGCTGTCATGTCTGCATCACTTGCTCTATCTGTAGAGCCTCCATTTGTGGCGCCGTCATGGCTGCATCACTTGCTGTAACTGTAGAGCCTCCATTTGTGGCGCTGCCATGTCTGCATCACTTGCTGTATCTGTAGAGCCAACATTTGTGGCGCTGTCATGTCTGCATCACTTGCTGTATCTGCAGAGCCGCCATTTGTGGCGCTGTCATGTCTGCATCACTTGCTGTATCTGTAGAGCCTACATGTGTGGCGCTGTCATGTCTGCATCACTTGCTGTATCTGTAGAGCCTCCATTTGTGGCGCTGTCATGTCTGCATCACTCGCTGTAACTGTAGAGCCTACATTTGTGGCGCTGTCATGTCTGCATCACTTGCTGTATCTGTAGAGCCTACATCTAAAGGATGGAAATCTGCTGTCATGTCTGCATCACTTGCTGTATCTGTAGAGCCTACATCTAAAGGATGGAAATCTGCTGTCATGTCTGCATCACTTGCTGTATCTGTAGAGCGAACATCTAAAGGATGGAAATTCGCTGTCATGTCTGCTTCACTTGCTGTATCTGTAGAGCCTACATCTAAAGGATGGAAATCTGCTGTCATGTCTGCATCACTTGCTGTAACTGTAGAGCCTCCATTTGTGGCGCTGTCATATCTGCATCACTTGCTGTATCTGTAGAGCCTAAATCTAAAGGATGGAAATCTGCTGTCATGTCTGCATCACTTGCTGTATCTGTAGAGCCTCCATTTGTGGCGCTGTCATATCTGCATCAGTTGCTGTATCTGTAGAGCACACATCTAAAGGGTGGAAATCTACTGTCATGTCTGCATCACTTGCTGTATCTGTAGAGCCTATATCTAAAGGATGGAAATCTGCTGCCATGTCTACATCACTTGCTGTAACCGTAGAGCCTATACCTAAAGGATGGAAATCTGCTGTCATGTCTGCATCACTTGCAGTAACTGTAGAGCCTATATCTAAGGGATCGAAATCTGCTGTCATGTCTGCATCACTTGCTGTAACTGTAGAGCCTATATCTAAAGGATGGAAATCTGCTGTCATGTCTGCATCACTTGCTGTAACAGTAGAGCCTCCATTTGTGGCGCTGTCACGTCTGCATAACTTGCTGTAAATGTAGAGCCTCCATTTGTGGCGCTGTCATGTCTGCATCACTTGCTGTATCCGTAGAGCCTCCATTTGTGGCGCTGTCATGTCTGCATCACTTGCTGTAACTGTAGAGCCTCCATTTGTGGCGCTGTCATATCTGCATCACTTGCTGTATCTGTAGAGCCTCCATTTGTGGCGCTGTCATGTCTGCATCACTTGCTGTATCTGTAGAGCCTCCATTTGTGGCGCTGTCATGTCTGCATCAGTTGCTGTATCTGTAGAGCCTGCATCTAAAGGATGGAAATCTGCTGTCATGTCTGCATCACTTGCTGTATCTGTAGAGCCTATATCTAAAGGATAGAAATCTGCTGTCATGTCTGCATCACTTACTGTATCTGTAGAGCCTCCATTTGTGGCGCTGTCATGTCTGCATCATTTGCTGTATCTGTAGAGCCCCCATTTGTGGCCCTGTCATGTCTGCATCACTTGCTGTATCTGTAGAGCCTCCATTTGTGGCGCTGTCATGTCTGCATCACTTGCTCTAACTGTATAGCCTCCATTTGTGGCGCTGTCATGTATGCATCACTTGCTGTAACTGTATAGCCTCCATTTGTGGCACTGTCATGTCTGCATCACTTGCTGTATCTGTAGAGCTTCCCTTTGTGGAGCTCTCATATCTGATTCACTTGCTGTAACTGTATAGCCTCCATTTGTGGCGCTGTCATGTCTACATCATTTGCTGTAACTGTAGAGCCTCCATTTGTTGCGCTGTCATGTCTGCATCACTTGCTGTAACGTTATAGCCTCCATTTGTGGCGCTGTCATGTCTGCATCACTTGCTGTAACTGTAGAGCCTCCATTTGTGGCGCAGTCATGTCTGCATCACTTGCTGTATCTGCAGAGCCTCCATTTGTGGCGCTGTCATGTCTGCATCACTTGCTGTATCTGTAGAGCCTCCCTTTGTGGCGCTGTCATATCTGCATCACTTGCTGTAACTGTATAGCCTCCATTTGTGGCAGTGTCATGTCTGCATCACTTGCTGTAACTGTAGAGCCTACCTTTGTGGCGCTGTCATGTCTGCATCACTTGCTGTATCTGTAGAGCCTACGTTTGTGGCGCCGTCATGTCTGCATCACCTGCTGTATCTGTAGAGCCTCCCTTTGTGGCGCTGTCATGTCTGCATCACTTGCTGTATCTGTAGAGCCTAAATTTGTGGCGCTGTCATGTCTGCATCACTTGCTGTATCTGTAGAACCTCCATTTGTGGCGCCGTCATGTCTGCATCACTTGCTGTAACTGTAGAGCCTCCATTTGTGGCGCTGTCATGTCTGCATCACTTGCTGTATCTGTAGAGCCTACATCTGTGGCGCTGTCATGTCTGCATCACTTGCTGTATCTGCAGAGCCGCCATTTGTGGCGCTGTCATGTCTGCATCACTTGCTGTATCTGTAGAGCCTACATTTGGGCGCTGCCATGTCTGCATCACTTGCTGTATCTGTAGAGCCTCCATTTGTGGCGCTGTCATGTCTGCATCACTTGCTGTAACTGTAGAGCCTACATTTGTGGCGCTGTTATGTCTGCATCATTTGCTGTATCTGTAGAACCTACATCTAAAGGATGGAAATCTGCTGTCATGTCTGCATCACTTGCTGTATCTGTAGAGCCTACATCTAAAGGATGGAAATCTGCTGTCATGTCTGCAACACTTGCTGTATCTGTAGAGCCAACATCTAAAGGATGGAAATTCGCTGTCATGTCTGCATCACTTGCTGTATCTGTAGAGCCTACATCTAAATGATGGAAATCTGCTGTCATGTCTGCATCACTTGCTGTAACTGTAGAGCCTCCATTTGTGGCGCTGTCATATCTGCATCACTTGCTGTATCTGTAGAGCCTAAATCTAACGGATGGAAATCTGCTGTCATGTCTGCATCACTTGCTGTATCTGTAGAGCCTCCATTTGTGGCGCTGCCATATCTGCATCACTTGCTGTATCTGTAGAGCATACATCTAAAGGATGGAAATCTGCTGTCATGTCTGCATCACTTGCTGTATCTGTAGAGCCTCCATTTGTGGAGCTGTCATGTCTGCATCACTTGCTGTATCTGTAGAGCCTCCATTTGTGGCGCTGTCATGTCTGATTCACTTGCTATATCTCTAGAGCCTCCATCTAAAGGATGGAAATCTGCTGTCACGTCTGCATCACTTGCTGTATCTGTAGAGCCTCCATTTGTGGCGCTGTCATGTCTGCATCACTTGCTGTATCTGTAGAGTCTCCATTTGTGGCGCTGTCATGTCTCCATCACTTGTTGTATCTGTAGAGCCTCCATCTGTGGCGCTGTCATATCTGCATCACTTGCTGTGTCTGTAGAACCTCCATCTAAAGAATGGAAATCTGCTGTCATGTCTGCATCACTTGCTGTATCTGTAGAGCCTACATCTAAAGGATGGAAATCTGCTGTCATGTCTGCATCACTTGCTGTAACTGTAGAGCCTATATCTAAAGGATGGAAATCTGCTGTCATGTCTACATCACTTGCTGTAACCGTAGAGCCTATATCTAAAGGATGGAAATCTGCTGTCATGTCTGCATCACTTGCAGTAACTGTAGAGCCTATATCTAAAGGATGGAAATCTGCTGTCATGTCTGCATCACTTGCTGTAACTGTAGAGCCTATATCTAAAGGATCGAAATCTGCTGTCATGTCTGCATTACTTGCTGTATCAGTAGAGCCTCCATTTGTGGCGCTGTCACGTCTGCATAACTTGCTGTAACTGTAGAGCCTCCATTTGTGGCGCTGTCATATCTGCATCACTTGCTGTATCTGTAGAGCCTCCATTTGTGGCGCTGTCATGTCTGCCTCACTTGCTGTATCTGTAGAGCCTCCATTTGTGGCGCTGTCATGTCTGCATCACTTGCTGTATCTGTAGAGCCTGCATCTAAAGGATGGAAATCTGCTGTCATGTCTGCATCACTTGCTGTAGCTGTAGAGCCTATATCTAAAGGATAGAAATCTGCTGTCATGTCTGCATCACTTACTGTATCTGTAGAGCCTCCATTTGTGGCGCTGTCATGTCTGCATCACTTGCTGTATCTGTAGAGCCAACATTTGTGGCGCTGTCATGTCTGCATCACTTGCTGTATCTGCAGAGCCGCCATTTGTGGCGCTGTCATGTCTGCATCACTTGCTGTATCTGTAGAGCCTACATTTGTGGCGCTGTCATGTCTGCATCACTTGCTGTATCTGTAGAGCCTCCCATTGTGGCGCTGTCATGTCTGCATCACTTGCTGTATCTGTAGAGCCTCCCTTTGTGGCGCTGTCATGTCTGCATCACTTGCTGTATCTGTAGAGCCTAAATTTGTGGCGCTGTCATGTCTGCATCACTTGCTGTATCTGTAGAACCTCCATTTGTGGCGCCGTCATGTCTGCATCACTTGCTGTAACTGTAGAGCCTCCATTTGTGGCGCTGTCATGTCTGCATCACTTGCTGTATCTGTAGAGCCTACATCTGTGGCGCTGTCATTTCTGCATCACTTGCTGTATCTGCAGAGCCGCCATTTGTGGCGCTGTCATGTCTGCATCACTTGCTGTATCTGTAGAGCCTACATTTGTGGCGCTGCCATGTCTGCATCACTTGCTGTATCTGTAGAGCCTCCATTTGTGGCGCTGTCATGTCTGCATCACTTGCTGTAACTGTAGAGCCTACATTTGTGGCGCTGTTATGTCTGCATCACTTGCTGTATCTGTAGAGCCTACATCTAAGGGATGGAAATCTGCTGTCATGTCTGCATCACTTGCTGTATCTGTAGAGCCTACATCTAAAGGATGGAAATCTGCTGTCATGTCTGTATCACTTGCTGTATCTGTAGAGCCAACATCTAAAGGATGGAAATTCGCTGTCATGTCTGCATCACTTGCTGTATCTGTAGAGCCTACATCTAAATGATGGAAATCTCCTGTCATGTCTGCATCACTTGCTGTAACTGTAGAGCCTCCATTTGTGGCGCTGTCATATCTGCATCACTTGCTGTATCTGTAGAGCCTAAATCTAAAGGATGGAAATCTGCTGTCATGTCTGCATCACTTGCTGTATCTGTAGAGCCTCCATTTCTGGCGCTGTCATATCTGCATCACTTGCTGTATCTGTAGAGCATACATCTAAAGGATGGAAATCTGCTGTCATGTCTGCATCACTTGCTGTATCTGTAGAGCCTTCATTTGTGGCGCTGTCATGTCTGCATCACTTGCTGTATCTGTAGAGCCTCCATTTGTGGCGCTGTCATGTCTGAATCACTTGCTATATCTCTAGAGCCTCCATCTAAAGGATGGAAATCTGCTGTCACGTCTGCATCACTTGCTGTATCTGTAGAGCCTCCATTTGTGGCGCTGTCATGTCTGCATCACTTGCTGTATCTGTAGAGTCTCCATTTGCGGCGCTGTCATGTCTGCATCACTTGTTGTATCTGTAGAGCCTCCATCTGTGGCGCTGTCATATCTGCATCACTTGCTGTGTCTGTAGAGCCTCCATCTAAAGAATGGAAATCTGCTGTCATGTCTGCATCACTTGCTGTATCTGTAGAGCCTACATCTAAAGGATGGAAATCTGCTGTCATGTCTGCATCACTTGCTGTAACTGTAGAGCCTATATCTAAAGGATGGAAATCTGCTGTCATGTCTACATCACTTGCTGTAACCGTAGAGCCTATATCTAAAGGATGGAAATCTGCTATCATGTCTGCATCACTTGCTGTAACTGTAGAGCCTATATCTAAAGGATCGAAATCTGCTGTCATGTCTGCATCACTTGCTGTATCAGTAGAGCCTCCATTTGTGGCGCTGTCACGTCTGCATAACTTGCTGTAACTGTAGAGCCTCCATTTGTGGCGCTGTCATGTCTGCATCACTTGCTGTATCCGTAGAGCCTCCATTTGTGGCGCTGTCATGTCTGCATCACTTGCTATAACTGTAGAGCCTCCATTTGTGGCGCTGTCATAGCTGCATCACTTGCTGTATCTGTAGAGCCTCCATTTGTGGCGCTGTCATGTCTGCCTCACTTGCTGTATCTGTAGAGCCTCCATTTGTGGCGCTGTCATGTCTGCATCACTTGCTGTATCTGTAGAGCCTGCATCTAAAGGATGGAAATCTGCTGTCATGTCTGCATCACTTGCTGTACCTGTAGAGCCTATATCTAAAGGATAGAAATCTGCTGTCATGTCTGCATCACTTACTGTATCTGTAGAGCCTCCATTTGTGGCGCTGTCATGTCTGCATCACCTGCTGTATCTGTAGAGCCTCCATTTGTGGCGCTGTCATGTCTGCATCATTTGCTCTATCTGTAGAGCCTCCATTTGTGGCCCTGTCATGTCTGCATCACTTGCTGTATCTGTGGAGCCTGCATCTAAAGGATGGAAATCTGCTGTCATGTCTGCATCACTTGCTGTACCTGTAGAGCCTATATCTAAAGGATAGAAATCTGCTGTCATGTCTGCATCACTTACTGTATCTGTAGAGCCTCCATTTGTGGCGCTGTCATGTCTGCATCACCTGCTGTATCTGTAGAGCCTCCATTTGTGGCGCTGTCATGTCTGAATCACTTGCTATATCTCTAGAGCCTCCATCTAAAGGATGGAAATCTGCTGTCACGTCTGCATCACTTGCTGTATCTGTAGAGCCTCCATTTGTGGCGCTGTCATGTCTGCATCACTTGCTGTATCTGTAGAGTCTCCATTTGTGGCGCTGTCATGTCTGCATCACTTGTTGTATCTGTAGAGCCTCCATCTGTGGCGCTGTCATATCTGCATCACTTGCTGTGTCTGTAGAGCCTCCATCTAAAGAATGGAAATCTGCTGTCATGTCTGCATCACTTGCTGTAACTGTAGAGCCTATATCTAAACGATGGAAATCTGCTGTCATGTCTACATCACTTGCTGTAACCGTAGAGCCTATATCTAAAGGATGGAAATCTGCAGTCATGTCTGCATCACTTGCAGTAACTGTAGAGCCTATATCTAAAGGATGGAAATCTGCTGTCATGTCTGCATCACTTGCTGTAACTGTAGAGCCTATATCTAAAGGATCGAAATCTGCTGTCATGTCTGCATCACTTGCTGTATCAGTAGAGCCTCCATTTGTGGCGCTGTCACGTCTGCATAACTTGCTCTAACTGTAGAGCCTCCATTTGTGGCGCTGTCATATCTGCATCACTTGCTGTATCTGTAGAGCCTCCATTTGTGGCGCTGTCATGTCTGCTTCACTTGCTGTATCTGTAGAGCCTCCATTTGTGGCGCTGTCATGTCTGCATCACTTGCTGTATCTGTAGAGCCTGCATCTAAAGGATGGAAACCTGCTGTCATGTCTGCATCACTTGCTGTAGCTGTAGAGCCTATATCTAAAGGATAGAAATCTGCTGTCATGTCTGCATCACTTACTGTATCTGTAGAGCCTCCATTTGTGGCGCTGTCATGTCTGCATCACCTGCTGTATCTGTAGAGCCTCCATTTGTGGCGCTGTCATGTCTGCATCATTTGCTGTATCTGTAGAGCCTCCAATTGTGGCCCTGTCATGTCTGCATCACTTGTTGTATCTGTAGAGCCTCCATTTGTGGCGCTGTCATGTCTACATCACTTGCTGTATCTGTAGAGCCTACATCTAAAGGATGGAAATCTGCTGTCATGTCTGAATCACTTGCTGTATCTGTAGAGCCTCCATTTGTGGCGCTGTCATATCTGCATCACTTGCTGTATCTGTAGAGCCTCCATTTCTGGCGCTGTTATGGCTGCATCATTTGCTGTATGTGTAGAGCCTCCATTTGTGGCGCTGTCATGTCTGCATCACCTGCTGTAACTGTAGAGCCTACATCTAAAGGATGGAAGTCTGCTGTCATGTCTGCATCACTTGCTGTATCTGTAGAGCCTACATCTAAAGGAAGGAAATCTGCTGTCATGTCTGCATCACTTGCTGTATCTGTAGAGCCCACATTTGTGGCGCTGTCATGTCTGCATCACTTGCTGTATCTGTAGAGCCTACATCTAAAGGATGGAAATCTGCTGTCATGTGTGCATCACTTGCTGTATCTGCAGAGCCTACATCTAAAGGATGGAAATCTGCTGTCATGTCTGCATCACTTGCTGTATCTGTAGAGCCTACATTTGTGGCGCTGTCATGTCTGCATCACTTGCTGTATCTGTAGAGCCTACATCTAAAGGATGGAAATCTGCTGTCATGTCTGCAACACTTGCTGTATCTGTAGAGCCTACATCTAAAGATGGAAACCTGCAGTCATGTCTGCATAACTTGCTGTATCTCTGGAGCCTTCATCTAAAGGATGGAAATCTGCTGTCATGTCTGCATCATTTGCTGTATCTGTAGAGCCTGCATCTAAAGAATGGAAACCTGCTGTCATGTCTGCATAACTTGCTGTATCTGTAGAGCCTCCATTTGTGCCGCTGTCATGTCTGCATCAATTGCTGTATCAGTAGAGCATACATCTAAAGGATGGAAATCTGCTCTCATGTCTGCATCACTAGCTGTATATGTAGAGCCTACATTTGTGGCGCTGTCATGTCCGCATCACTTGCTGTATCTGTAGAGCCTACGTCTAAAGGATGGAAATCTGCTGTTACGTTTGCATCACTTGCTGTATCTGTAGAGCCTACGTCTAAAGGATGGAAATCTGCTGTCATGTCTGCATCACTTGCTGTATCTGTAGAGCCTACATCTAAAGGATGGAAACCTAATGTCATGTCTGCATAACGTGCTGTATCTGTAGAGCCTCCATTTGTGCCGCTGTCATGTCTACATCAATTGCTGTATCAGTAGAGCATACATATAAAGGATGGAAATCTGCTGTCATGTCTGCATCACTTGCTGTATCTGTAGAGCCTACATTTGTGGCGCTGTCATGTCCGCATCACTTGCTGTATCTGTAGAGCCAACATTTGTGGCGCTGTCATGTCTGCATCACTTGCTGTATCTGCAGAGCCGCCATTTGTGGCGCTGTCATGTCTGCATCACTTGCTGTATCTGTAGAGCCTACATTTGTGGCGCTGTCATGTCTGCATCACTTGCTGTATCTGTAGAGCCTCCCTTTGTGGCGCTGTCATGTCTGCATCACTTGCTGTATCTGTAGAGCCTAAATTTGTGGCGCTGTCATGTCTGCATCACTTGCTGTATCTGTAGAACCTCCATTTGTGGCGCCGTCATGTCTGCATCACTTGCTGTAACTGTAGAGCCTCCATTTGTGGCGCTGTCATGTCTGCATCACTTGCTGTATCTGTAGAGCCTACATCTGTGGCGCTGTCATGTCTGCATCACTTGCTGTATCTGCAGAGCCGCCATTTGTGGCGCTGTCATGTCTGCATCACTTGCTGTATCTGTAGAGCCTACATTTGTGGCGCTGCCATGTCTGCATCACTTGCTGTATCTGTAGAGCCTCCATTTGTGGCGCTGTCATGTCTGCATCACTTGCTGTAACTGTAGAGCCTACATTTGTGGCGCTGTTATGTCTGCATCACTTGCTGTATCTGTAGAGCCTACATCTAAGGGATGGAAATCTGCTGTCATGTCTGCATCACTTGCTGTATCTGTAGAGCCTACATCTAAAGGATGGAAATCTGCTGTCATGTCTGTATCACTTGCTGTATCTGTAGAGCCAACATCTAAAGGATGGAAATTCGCTGTCATGTCTGCATCACTTGCTGTATCTGTAGAGCCTACATCTAAATGATGGAAATCTGCTGTCATGTCTGCATCACTTGCTGTAACTGTAGAGCCTCCATTTGTGGCGCTGTCATATCTGCATCACTTGCTGTATCTGTAGAGCCTAAATCTAAAGGATGGAAATCTGGTGTCATGTCTGCATCACTTGCTGTATCTGTAGAGCCTCCATTTTTGGCGCTGTCATATCTGCATCACTTGCTGTATCTGTAGAGCATACATCTAAAGGATGGAAATCTGCTGTCATGTCTGCATCACTTGCTGTATCTGTAGAGCCTTCATTTGTGGCGCTGTCATGTCTGCATCACTTGCTGTATCTGTAGAGCCTCCATTTGTGGCGCTGTCATGTCTGAATCACTTGCTATATCTCTAGAGCCTCCATCTAAAGGATGGAAATCTGCTGTCACGTCTGCATCACTTGCTGTATCTGTAGAGCCTCCATTTGTGGCGCTGTCATGTCTGCATCACTTGCTGTATCTGTAGAGTCTCCATTTGCGGCGCTGTCATGTCTGCATCACTTGTTGTATCTGTAGAGCCTCCATCTGTGGCACTGTCATATCTGCATCACTTGCTCTATCTGTAGAGCCTCCATCTAAAGAATGGAAATCTGCTGTCATGTCTGCATCACTTGCTGTATCTGTAGAGCCTACATCTAAAGGATGGAAATCTGCTGTCATGTCTGCATCACTTGCTGTAACTGTAGAGCCTATATCTAAAGGATGGAAATCTGCTGTCATGTCTACATCACTTGCTGTAACCGTAGAGCCTATATCTAAAGGATGGAAATCTGCTGTCATGTCTGCATCACTTGCAGTAACTGTAGAGCCTATATCTAAAGGATGGAAATCTGCTGTCATGTCTGCATCACTTGCTGTAACTGTAGAGCCTATATCTAAAGGATCGAAATCTGCTGTCATGTCTGCATCACTTGCTGTATCCGTAGAGCCTCCATTTGTGGCGCTGTCACGTCTGCATAACTTGCTGTAACTGTAGAGCCTCCATTTGTGGCGCTGTCATGTCTGCATCACTTGCTGTATCCGTAGAGCCTCCATTTGTGGCGCTGTCATGTCTGCATCACTTGCTATAACTGTAGAGCCTCCATTTGTGGCGCTGTCATATCTGCATCACTTGCTGTATCTGTAGAGCCTCCATATGTGCCGCTGTCATGTCTGCCTCACTTGCTGTATCTGTAGAGCCTCCATTTGTGGCGCTGTCATGTCTGCATCACTTGCTGTATCTGTAGAGCCTGCATCTAAAGCATGGAAATCTGCTGTCATGTCTGCATCACTTGCTGTAGCTGTAGAGCCTATATCTAAAGGATAGAAATCTGCTGTCATGTCTGCATCACTTACTGTATCTGTAGAGCCTCCATTTGTGGCGCTGTCACGTCTGCATCAACTGCTGTATCTGTAGAGCCTCCATTTGTGGCGCTGTCATGTCTGCATCATTTGCTGTATCTGTAGAGCCTCCATTTGTGGCCCTGACATGTCTGCATCACTTGCTGTATCTGTAGGGCCTCCATTTGTGGCGCTGTCATGTCTACATCACTTGCTGTATCTGTAGAGCCTACATCTAAAGGATGGAAATCTGCTGTCATGTCTGAATCACTTGCTGTATCTGTAGAGCCTCCATTTGTGGCGCTGTCATATCTGCATCACTTGCTGTATCTGTAGAGCCTCCATTTCTGGCGCTGTTATGTCTGCATCATTTGCTGTATCTGTAGAGCCTCCATTTGTGGCGCTGTCATGTCTGCATCACTTGCTGTATCTGTAGAGCCTACATCTAAAGGAAGGAAATCTGCTGTCATGTCTGCATCACTTGCTGTATCTGTAGAGCCCACATTTGTGGCGCTGTCATGTCTGCATCACTTGCTGTATCTGTAGAGCCTACATCTAAAGGATGGAAATCTGCTGTCATGTCTGCATCACTTGCTGTATCTGTAGAGCCTACGTTTGTGGCGCCGTCATGTCTGCATCACTTGCTGTATCTGTAGAGCCTCCCTTTGTGGCGCTGTCATGTCTGCATCACTTGCTGTATCTGTAGAGCCTAAATTTGTGGCGCTGTCATGTCTGCATCACTTGCTCTATCTGTAGAGCCTCCATTTGTGGCGCCGTCATGGCTGCATCACTTGCTGTAACTGTAGAGCCTCCATTTGTGGCGCTGCCATGTCTGCATCACTTGCTGTATCTGTAGAGCCAACATTTGTGGCGCTGTCATGTCTGCATCACTTGCTGTATCTGCAGAGCCGCCATTTGTGGCGCTGTCATGTCTGCATCACTTGCTGTATCTGTAGAGCCTACATTTGTGGCGCTGTCATGTCTGCATCACTTGCTGTATCTGTAGAGCCTCCATTTGTGGCGCTGTCATGTCTGCATCACTCGCTGTAACTGTAGAGCCTACATTTGTGGCGCTGTCATGTCTGCATCACTTGCTGTATCTGTAGAGCCTACATCTAAAGGATGGAAATCTGCTGTCATGTCTGCATCACTTGCTGTATCTGTAGAGCCTACATCTAAAGGATGGAAATCTGCTGTCATGTCTGCATCACTTGCTGTATCTGTAGAGCGAACATCTAAAGGATGGAAATTCGCTGTCATGTCTGCTTCACTTGCTGTATCTGTAGAGCCTACATCTAAAGGATGGAAATCTGCTGTCATGTCTGCATCACTTGCTGTAACTGTAGAGCCTCCATTTGTGGCGCTGTCATATCTGCATCACTTGCTGTATCTGTAGAGCCTAAATCTAAAGGATGGAAATCTGCTGTCATGTCTGCATCACTTGCTGTATCTGTAGAGCCTCCATTTGTGGCGCTGTCATATCTGCATCAGTTGCTGTATCTGTAGAGCACACATCTAAAGGGTGGAAATCTACTGTCATGTCTGCATCACTTGCTGTATCTGTAGAGCCTCCATTTGTAGCGCTGTCATGTCTGAGTCACTTGCTGTATCTGTAGAGCCTCCATTTTGGCGCTGTCATGTCTGAATTTTGCTATATCTCTAGAGCCTCCATCTAAAGGATGGGAATCTGCTGTCACGTCTGCATCACTTGCTGTATCTGTAGAGCCTCCATTTGTGGCGCTGTCATGTCTGCATCACTTGCTGTATCTGTAGAGTCTCCATTTGTGGCGCTGTCATGTCTGCATCACTTGTATCTGTAGAGCCTCCATTTGTGGCGCTGTCATATCTGCATCACTTGCTGTGTCTGTAGAGCCTCCATCTAAAGAATGGAAATCTGCTGTCATGTCTGCATCACTTGCTGTATCTGTAGAGCCTATATCTAAAGGATGGAAATCTGCTGCCATGTCTACATCACTTGCTGTAACCGTAGAGCCTATACCTAAAGGATGGAAATCTGCTGTCATGTCTGCATCACTTGCAGTAACTGTAGAGCCTATATCTAAAGGATCGAAATCTGCTGTCATGTCTGCATCACTTGCTGTAACTGTAGAGCCTATATCTAAAGGATGGAAATCTGCTGTCATGTCTGCATCACTTGCTGTAACAGTAGAGCCTCCATTTGTGGCGCTGTCACGTCTGCATAACTTGCTGTAAATGTAGATCCTCCATTTGTGGCGCTGTCATGTCTGCATCACTTGCTGTATCCGTAGAGCCTCCATTTGTGGCGCTGTCATGTCTGCATCACTTGCTGTATCTGTAGAGCCTGCATCTAAAGGATGGAAATCTGCTGTCATGTCTGCATCACTTGCTGTATCTGTAGAGCCTATATCTAAAGGATAGAAATCTGCTGTCATGTCTGCATCACTTACTGTATCTGTAGAGCCTCCATTTGTGGCGCTGTCATGTCAGCATCACCTGCTGTATCTGTAGAGCCTCCATTTGTGGCGCTGTCATGTCTGCATCATTTGCTGTATCTGTAGAGCCTCCATTTGTGGCCCTGTCATGTCTGCATCACTTGCTGTATCTGTAGAGCCTCCATTTGTGGCGCTGTCATGTCTGCATCACTTGCTCTAACTGTATAGCCTCCATTTGTGGCGCTGTCATGTATGCATCACTTGCTGTAACTGTATAGCCTCCATTTGTGGCACTGTCATGTCTGCATCACTTGCTGTATCTGTAGAGCTTCCCTTTGTGGAGCTCTCATATCTGATTCACTTGCTGTAACTGTATAGCCTCCATTTGTGGCGCTGTCATGTCTACATCATTTGCTGTAACTGTAGAGCCTCCATTTGTGGCGCTGTCATGTCTGCATCACTTGCTGTAACGTTATAGCCTCCATTTGTGGCGCTGTCATGTCTGCATCACTTGCTGTAACTGTAGAGCCTCCATTTGTGGCGCAGTCATGTCTGCATCACTTGCTGTATCTGCAGAGCCTCCATTTGTGGCGCTGTCATGTCTGCATCACTTGCTGTATCTGTAGAGCCTCCCTTTGTGGCGCTGTCATATCTGCATCACTTGCTGTAACTATATAGCCTCCATTTGTGGCAGTGTCATGTCTGCATCACTTGCTGTAACTGTAGAGCCTACCTTTGTGGCGCTGTCATGTCTGCATCACTTGCTGTATCTGTAGAGCCTACGTTTGTGGCGCCGTCATGTCTGCATCACCTGCTGTATCTGTAGAGCCTCCCTTTGTGGCGCTGTCATGTCTGCATCACTTGCTGTATCTGTAGAGCCTAAATTTGTGGCGCTGTCATGTCTGCATCACTTGCTGTATCTGTAGAACCTCCATTTGTGGCGCCGTCATGTCTGCATCACTTGCTGTAACTGTAGAGCCTCCATTTGTGGCGCTGTCATGTCTGCATCACTTGCTGTATCTGTAGAGCCTACATCTGTGGCGCTGTCATGTCTGCATCACTTGCTGTATCTGCAGAGCCGCCATTTGTGGCGCTGTCATGTCTGCATCACTTGCTGTATCTGTAGAGCCTACATTTGGGCGCTGCCATGTCTGCATCACTTGCTGTATCTGTAGAGCCTCCATTTGTGGCGCTGTCATGTCTGCATCACTTGCTGTAACTGTAGAGCCTACATTTGTGGCGCTGTTATGTCTGCATCACTTGCTGTATCTGTAGAACCTACATCTAAAGGATGGAAATCTGCTGTCATGTCTGCATCACTTGCTGTATCTGTAGAGCCTACATCTAAAGGATGGAATCTGCTGTCATGTCTGCAACACTTGCTGTATCTGTAGAGCCAACATCTAAAGGATGGAAATTCGCAGTCATGTCTGCATCACTTGCTGTATCTGTAGAGCCTACATCTAAATGATGGAAATCTGCTGTCATTTCTGCATCACTTGCTGTAACTGTAGAGCCTCCATTTGTGGCGCTGTCATATCTGCATCACTTGCTGTATCTGTAGAGCCTAAATCTAAAGGATGGAAATCTGCTGTCATGTCTGCATCACTTGCTGTATCTGTAGAGCCTCCATTTGTGGCGCTGTCATATCTGCATCACTTGCTGTATCTGTAGAGCATACATCTAAAGGATGGAAATCTGCTGTCATGTCTGCATCACTTGCTGTATCTGTAGAGCCTCCATTTGTGGCGCTGTCATGTCTGCATCACTTGCTGTATCTGCAGAGCCTCCATTTGTGGCGCTGTCATGTCTGATTCACTTGCTATATCTCTAGAGCCTCCATCTAAAGGATGGAAATCTGCTGTCACGTCTGCATCACTTGCTGTATCTGTAGAGCCTCCATTTGTGGCGCTGTCATATCTGCATCACTTGCTGTATCTGTAGAGCATACATCTAAAGGATGGAAATCTGCTGTCATGTCTGCATCACTTGCTGTATCTGTAGAGCCTCCATTTGTGGCGCTGTCATGTCTGCATCACTTGTTGTATCTGTAGAGCCTCCATCTGTGGCGCTGTCATATCTGCATCACTTGCTGTGTCTGTAGACCCTCCATCTAAAGAATGGAAATCTGCTGTCATGTCTGCATCACTTGCTGTATCTGTAGAGCCTACATCTAAAGGATGGAAATCTGCTGTCATGTCTGCATCACTTGCTGTAACTGTAGAGCCTATATCTAAAGGATGGAAATCTGCTGTCATGTCTACATCACTTGCTGTAACCGTAGAGCCTATATCTAAAGGATGGAAATCTGCTGTCATGTCTGCATCACTTGCAGTAACTGTAGAGCTTATATCTAAAGGATGGAAATCTGCTGTCATGTCTGCATCACTTGCTGTAACTGTAGAGCCTATATCTAAAGGATCGAAATCTGCTGTCATGTCTGCATTACTTGCTGTATCAGTAGAGCCTCCATTTGTGGCGCTGTCACGTCTGCATAACTTGCTGTAACTGTAGAGCCTCCATTTGTGGCGCTGTCATATCTGCATCACTTGCTGTATCTGTAGAGCCTCCATTTGTGGCGCTGTCATGTCTGCCTCACTTGCTGTATCTGTAGAGCCTCCATTTGTGGCGCTGTCATGTCTGCATCACTTGCTGTATCTGTAGAGCCTGCATCTAAAGGATGGAAATCTGCTGTCATGTCTGCATCACTTGCTGTAGCTGTAGAGCCTATATCTAAAGGATAGAAATCTGCTGTCATGTCTGCATCACTTACTGTATCTGTAGAGCCTCCATTTGTGGCGCTGTCATGTCTGCATCACCTGCTGTATCTGTAGAGCCTCCATTTGTGGCGCTGTCATGTCTGCATCATTTGCTGTATCTGTAGAGCCTCCATTTGTGGCCCTGTCATGTCTGCATCACTTGCTGTATCTGTAGAGCCTCCATTTGTGGCGCTGTCATGTCTACATCACTTGCTGTATCTGTAGAGCCTACATCTAAAGGATGGAAATCTGCTGTCATGTCTGAATCACTTGCTGTATCTGTAGAGCCTCCATTTGTGGCGCTGTCATATCTGCATCACTTGCTGTATCTGTAGAGCCTCCATTTCTGGCGCTGTTATGTCTGCATCATTTGCTGTATCTGTAGAGCCTCCATTTGTGGCGCTGTCATGTCTGCATCACTTGCTGTAACTGTAGAGCCTACATCTAAAGGATGGAAGTCTGCTGTCATGTCTGCATCACTTGCTGTATCTGTAGAGCCTACATCTAAAGGAAGGAAATCTGCTGTCATGTCTGCATCACTTGCTGTATCTGTAGAGCCCACATTTGTGGCGCTGTCATGTCTGCATCACTTGCTGTATCTGTAGAGCCTACATCTAAAGGATGGAAATCTGCTGTCATGTGTGCATCACTTGCTGTATCTGCAGAGCCTACATCTAAAGGATGGAAATCTGCTGTCATGTCTGCATCACTTGCTGTATCTGTAGAGCCCACATTTGTGGCGCTGTCATGTCTGCATCACTTGCTGTATCTGTAGAGCCTACATCTAAAGGATGGAAATCTGCTGTCATGTCTGCAACACTTGCTGTATCTGTAGAGCCTACATCTAAAGGATGGAAACCTGCAGTCATGTCTGCATAAATTGCTGTATCTGTGGAGCCTTCATCTAAAGGATGGGAATCTGCTGTCATGTCTGCATAACTTGCTGTATCTGTAGAGCCTCCATTTGTGCCGCTGTCATGTCTGCATCAATTGCTGTATCAGTAGAGCATACATCTAAAGGATGGAAATCTGCTGTCATGTCTGCATCACTAGCTGTATATGTAGAGCCTACATTTGTGGCGCTGTCATGTCCGCATCACTTGCTGTATCTGTAGAGCCTACGTCTAAAGGATGGAAATCTGCTGTTACGTTTGCATCACTTGCTGTATCTGTAGAGCCTACGTCTAAAGGATGGAAATCTGCTGTCATGTCTGCATAACTTGCTGTATCTGTAGAGCCTCCATTTATGCCGCTGTCATGTCTACATCAATTGCTGTATCAGTAGAGCATACATATAAAGGATGGAAATCTGCTGTCATGTCTGCATCACTTGCTGTATCTGTAGAGCCTACATTTGTGGCGCTGTCATGTCCGCATCACTTGCTGTATCTGTAGAGCCAACATTTGTGGCGCTGTCATGTCTGCATCACTTGCTGTATCTGCAGAGCCGCCATTTGTGGCGCTGTCATGTGTGCATCACTTGCTGTATCTGTAGAGCCTACATTTGTGGCGCTGTCATGTCTGCATCACTTGCTGTATCTGTAGAGCCTCCCTTTGTGGCGCTGTCATGTCTGCATCACTTGCTGTATCTGTAGAGCCTAAATTTGTGGCGCTGTCATGTCTGCATCACTTGCTGTATCTGTAGAACCTCCATTTGTGGCGCCGTCATGTCTGCATCACTTGCTGTAACTGTAGAGCCTCCATTTGTGGCGTTGTCATGTCTGCATCACTTGCTGTATCTGTAGAGCCTACATCTGTGGCGCTGTCATGTCTGCATCACTTGCTGTATCTGCAGAGCCGCCATTTGTGGCGCTGTCATGTCTGCATCACTTGCTGTATCTGTAGAGCCTACATTTGTGGCGCTGCCATGTCTGCATCACTTGCTGTATCTGTAGAGCCTCCATTTGTGGCGCTGTCATGTCTGCATCACTTGCTGTAACTGTAGAGCCTACATTTGTGGCGCTGTTATGTCTGCATCACTTGCTGTATCTGTAGAGCCTACATCTAAGGGATGGAAATCTGCTGTCATGTCTGCATCACTTGCTGTATCTGTAGAGCCTACATCTAAAGGATGGAAATCTGCTGTCATGTCTGTATCACTTGCTGTATCTGTAGAGCCAACATCTAAAGGATGGAAATTCGCTGTCATGTCTGCATCACTTGCTGTATCTGTAGAGCCTACATCTAAATGATGGAAATCTGCTGTCATGTCTGCATCACTTGCTGTAACTGTAGAGCCTCCATTTGTGGCGCTGTCATATCTGCATCACTTGCTGTATCTGTAGAGCCTAAATCTAAAGGATGGAAATATGCTGTCATGTCTGCATCACTTGCTGTATCTGTAGAGCCTCCATTTTTGGCGCTGTCATATCTGCATCACTTGCTGTATCTGTAGAGCATACATCTAAAGGATGGAAATCTGCTGTCATGTCTGCATCACTTGCTGTATCTGTAGAGCCTTCATTTGTGGCGCTGTCATGTCTGCATCACTTGCTGTATCTGTAGAGCCTCCATTTGTGGCGCTGTCATGTCTGAATCACTTGCTAAATCTCTAGAGCCTCCATCTAAAGGATGGAAATCTGCTGTCACGTCTGTATCACTTGCTGTATCTGTAGAGCCTCCATTTGTGGCGCTGTCATGTCTGCATCACTTGCTGTATCTGTAGAGTCTCCATTTGCGGCGCTGTCATGTCTGCATCGCTTGTTGTATCTGTAGAGCCTCCATCTGTGGCGCTGTCATATCTGCATCACTTGCTGTGTCTGTAGAGCCTCCATCTAAAGAATGGAAATCTGCTGTCATGTCTGCATCACTTGCTGTATCTGTAGAGCCTACATCTAAAGGATGGAAATCTGCTGTCATGTCTGCATCACTTGCTGTAACTGTAGAGCCTATATCTAAAGGATGGAAATCTGCTGTCATGTCTACATCACTTGCTGTAACCGTAGAGCCTATATCTAAAGGATGGAAATCTGCTATCATGTCTGCATCACTTGCTGTAACTGTAGAGCCTATATCTAAAGGATCGAAATCTGCTGTCATGTCTGCATCACTTGCTGTATCAGTAGAGCCTCCATTTGTGGCGCTGTCACGTCTGCATAACTTGCTGTAACTGTAGAGCCTCCATTTGTGGCGCTGTCATGTCTGCATCACTTGCTGTATCCGTAGAGCCTCCATTTGTGGCGCTGTCATGTCTGCATCACTTGCTATAACTGTAGAGCCTCCATTTGTGGCGCTGTCATATCTGCATCACTTGCTGTATCTGTAGAGCCTCCATTTGTGGCGCTGTCATGTCTGCCTCACTTGCTGTATCTGTAGAGCCTCCATTTGTGGCGCTGTCATGTCTGCATCACTTGCTGTATCTGTAGAGCCTGCATCTAAAGGATGGAAATCTGCTGTCATGTCTGCATCACTTGCTGTAGCTGTAGAGCCTATATCTAAAGGATAGAAATCTGCTGTCATGTCTGCATCACTTACTGTATCTGTAGAGCCTCCATTTGTGGCGCTGTCATGTCTGCATCACCTGCTGTATCTGTAGAGCCTCCATTTGTGGCGCTGTCATGTCTGCATCATTTGCTGTATCTGTAGAGCCTCCATTTGTGGCCCTGTCATGTCTGCATCACTTGCTGTATCTGTAGAGCCTCCATTTGTGGCGCTGTCATATCTGCATCACTTGCTGTATCTGTAGAGCCTCCATTTCTGGCGCCGTTATGTCTGCATCATTTGCTGTATCTGTAGAGCCTCCATTTGTGGCGCTGTCATGTCTGCATCACTTGCTTTAACTGTAGAGCCTACATCTAAAGGATGGAAGTCTGCTGTCATGTCTGCATCACTTGTTGTATCTGTAGAGCCTACATCTAAAGGAAGGAAATCTGCTGTCATGTCTGCATCACTTGCTGTATCTGTAGAGCCTACATTTGTGGCGCTGTCATGTCTGCATCACTTGCTGTATCTGTAGAGCCTACATCTAAAGGATGGAAATCTGCTGTTATGTCTGCAACACTTGCTGTATCTGTAGAGCCTACATCTAAAGGATGGAAACCTGCAGTCATGTCTACATAACTTGCTGTATCTGTGGAGCCTTCATCTAAAGGATGGAAATCTGCTGTCATGTCTGCATCACTTGCTGTATCTGTAGAGCCTGCATCTAAAGGATGGAAACCTGCTGTCATGTCTGCATAACTTGCTGTATCTGTAGAGCCTCCATTTGTGCCGCTGTCATGTCTGCATCAATTGCTGTATCTGTAGAGCCTACGTCTAAAGAATGGAAATCTGCTGTTACGTTTGCATCACTTGCTGTATCTGTAGAGCCTATGTCTAAAGGATGGAAATCTGCTGTCATGTCTGCATCACTTGCTGTATCTGTAGAGCCTACATCTAAAAGATGGAAACCTGATGTCATGTCTGCATAACTTGCAGTATCTGTAGAGCCTCCATTTGTGCCGCTGTCATGTCTACATCAATTGCTGTATCAGTAGAGCATACATATAAAGGATGGAAACCTGCTGTCATGTCTGCATCACTTGCTGTATCTGTAGAGCCTACATTTGTGGCGCTGTCATGTCCGCATCACTTGCTGTATCTGTAGAGCCAACATTTGTGGCGCTGTCATGTCTGCATCACTTGCTGTATCTGCAGAGCCGCCATTTGTGGCGCTGTCATGTCTGCATCACTTGCTGTATCTGTAGAGCCTACATTTGTGGCGCTGTCATGTCTGCATCACTTGCTGTATCTGTAGAGCCTCCATTTGTGGCGCTGTCATGTCTGCATCACTTGCTGTATCTGTAGAGCCTACATTTGTGGCGCTGCCATGTCTGCATCACTTTCTGTATCTGTAGAGCCTCCATTTGTGGCGCTGTCATGTCTGCATCACTTGCTGTAACTGTAGAGCCTACATTTGTGGCGCTGTCATGTCTGCATCACTTGCTGTATCTGTAGAGCCTACATCTAAAGGATGGAAATCTGCTGTCATGTCGGCATCACTTGCTGTATCTGTAGAGCCTACATCTAAAGGATGGAAATCTGCTGTCATGTCTGCATCACTTGCTGTATCTGTAGAGCCAACATCTAAAGGATGGAAATTCGCTGTCATGTCTGCATCACTTGCTGTATCTGTAGAGCATACATCTAAAGGATGGAAATCTGCTGTCATGTCTGCATCACTTGCTGTAACTGTAGAGCCTTCATTTGTGGCGCTGTCATATCTGCATCACTTGCTGTATCTGTAGAGCCTAAATCTAAAGGATGGAAATCTGCTGTCATGTCTGCATCACTTGCTGTATCTGTAGAGCCTCCATTTGTGGCGCTGTCATATCTGCATCACTTGCTGTATCTGTAGAGCATACATCTAAAGGATGGAAATCTGCTGTCATGTCTGCATCACTTGCTGTTTCTGTAGAGCCTCCATTTGTGGCGCTGTCATGTCTGCATTACTTGCTGTATCTGTAGAGCCTCCATTTGTGGCGCTGTCATGTCTGAATCACTTGCTATATCTCTAGAGCCTCCATCTAAAGGATTGAAATCTGCTGTCACGTCTGCATCACTTGCTGTATCTGTAGAGCCTCCATTTGTGGCGCTGTCATGTCTGCATCACTTGCTGTATCTGTAGAGTCTCCATTTGTGGCGCTGTCATGTCTGCATCACTTGTTGTATCTGTAGAGCCTCCATCTGTGGCGCTGTCATATCTGCATCACTTGCTGTGTCTGTAGAGCCTCCATCTAAAGAATGGAAATCTGCTGTCATGTCTGCATCACTTGCTGTAACTGTAGAGCCTATATCTAAAGGATGGAAATCTGCTGTCATGTCTACATCACTTGCTGTAACCGTAGAGCCTATATCTAAAGGATGGAAATCTGCTGTCATGTCTGCATCACTTGCAGTAACTGTAGAGCCTATATCTAAAGGATGGAAATCTGCTGTCATGTCTGCATCACTTGCTGTAACTGTAGAGCCTATACCTAAGGGATGGAAATCTGCTGTCATGTCTGCATCACTTGCTGTATCAGTAGAGCCTCCATTTGTGGCGCTGTCACGTCTGCATAACTTGCTGTAACTGTAGAGCCTCCATTTGTGGCGCTGTCATGTCTGCATCACTTGCTGTATCCGTAGAGCCTCCATTTGTGGCGCTGTCATGTCTGCATCACTTGCTGTATCTGTAGAGCCTCCATATGTGCCGCTGTCATGTCTGCCTCACTTGCTGTATCTGTAGAGCCTCCATTTGTGGCGCTGTCATGTCTGCATCACTTGCTGTATCTGTAGAGCCTGCATCTAAAGCATCGAAATCTGCTGCCATGTCTGCATCACTTGCTGTAGCTGTAGAGCCTATATCTAAAGGATAGAAATCTGCTGTCATATCTGCATCACTTACTGTATCTGTAGAGCCTCCATTTGTGGCGCTGTCACGTCTGCATCAACTGCTGTATCTGTAGAGCCTCCATTTGTGGCGCTGTCATGTCTGCATCATTTGCTGTATCTGTAGAGCCTCCATTTGTGGCCCTGTCATGTCTGCATCACTTGCTGTATCTGTAGGGCCTCCATTTGTGGCGCTGTCATGTCTACATCACTTGCTGTATCTGTAGAGCCTACATCTAAAGGATGGAAATCTGCTGTCATGTCTGAATCACTTGCTGTAACTGTAGAGCCTCCATTTGTGGCGCTGTCATATCTGCATCACTTGCTGTATCTGTAGAGCCTCCATTTCTGGCGCTGTTATGTCTGCATCATTTGCTGTATCTGTAGAGCCTCCATTTGTGGCGCTGTCATGTCTGCATCACTTGCTGTAACTGTAGAGCCTAAATCTAAAGGATGGAAGTCTGCTGTCATGTCTGCATCACTTGCTGTATCTGTAGAGCCTACATCTAAAGGAAGGAAATCTGCTGTCATGTCTGCATCACTTGCTGTATCTGTAGAGCCCACATTTGTGGCGCTGTCATGTCTGCATCACTTGCTGTATCTGTAGAGCCTACATCTAAAGGATGGAAATCTGCTGTCATGTGTGCATCACTTGCTGTATCTGTAGAGCCTACATCTAAAGGATGGAAATCTGCTGTCATGTCTGCATCACTTACTGTATCTGTAGAGCCTACGTTTGTGGCGCCGTCATGTCTGCATCACTTGCTGTATCTGTAGAGCCTCCCTTTGTGGCGCTGTCATGTCTGCATCACTTGCTGTATCTGTAGAGCCTAAATTTGTGGCGCTGTCATGTCTGCATCACTTGCTCTATCTGTAGAGCCTCCATTTGTGGCGCCGTCATGGCTGCATCACTTGCTGTAACTGTAGAGCCTCCATTTGTGGCGCTGCCATGTCTGCATCACTTGCTGTATCTGTAGAGCCAACATTTGTGGCGCTGTCATGTCTGCATCACTTGCTGTATCTGCAGAGCCGCCATTTGTGGCGCTGTCATGTCTGCATCACTTGCTGTATCTGTAGAGCCTACATTTGTGGCGCTGTCATGTCTGCATCACTTGCTGTATCTGTAGAGCCTCCATTTGTGGCGCTGTCATGTCTGCATCACTCGCTGTAACTGTAGAGCCTACATTTGTGGCGCTGTCATGTCTGCATCACTTGCTGTATCTGTAGAGCCTACATCTAAAGGATGGAAATCTGCTGTCATGTCTGCATCACTTGCTGTAACTGTAGAGCCTCCATTTGTGGCGCTGTCATATCTGCATCACTTGCTGTATCTGTAGAGCCTAAATCTAAAGGATGGAAATCTGCTGTCATGTCTGCATCACTTGCTGTATCTGTAGAGCCTCCATTTGTGGCGCTGTCATATCTGCATCAGATGCTGTATCTGTAGAGCACACATCTAAAGGGTGGAAATCTACTGTCATGTCTGCATCACTTGCTGTATCTGTAGAGTCTCCATTTGTGGCGCTGTCATGTCTGCATCACTTGTATCTGTAGAGCCTCCATTTGTGGCGCTGTCATATCTGCATCACTTGCTGTGTCTGTAGAGCCTCCATCTAAAGAATGGAAATCTGCTGTCATGTCTGCATCACTTGCTGTATCTGTAGAGCCTATATCTAAAGGATGGAAATCTGCTGCCATGTCTACATCACTTGCTGTAACCGTAGAGCCTATACCTAAAGGATGGAAATCTGCTGTCATGTCTGCATCACTTGCAGTAACTGTAGAGCCTATATCTAAAGGATCGAAATCTGCTGTCATGTCTGCATCACTTGCTGTAACTGTAGAGCCTATATCTAAAGGATGGAAATCTGCTGTCATGTCTGCATCACTTGCTGTAACAGTAGAGCCTCCATTTGTGGCGCTGTCACGTCTGCATAACTTGCTGTAAATGTAGATCCTCCATTTGTGGCGCTGTCATGTCTGCATCACTTGCTGTATCCGTAGAGCCTCCATTTGTGGCGCTGTCATGTCTGCATCACTTGCTGTGACTGTAGAGCCTCCATTTGTGGCGCTGTCATATCTGCATCACTTGCTGTATCTGTAGAGCCTCCATTTGTGGCGCTGTCATGTCTGCATCACTTGCTGTATCTGTAGAGCCTCCATTTGTGGCGCTGTCATGTCTGCATCACTTGCTGTATCTGTAGAGCCTGCATCTAAAGGATGGAAATCTGCTGTCATGTCTGCATCACTTGCTGTATCTGTAGAGCCTATATCTAAAGGATAGAAATCTGCTGTCATGTCTGCATCACTTACTGTATCTGTAGAGCCTCCATTTGTGGCGCTGTCATGTCAGCATCACCTGCTGTATCTGTAGAGCCTCCATTTGTGGCGCTGTCATGTCTGCATCATTTGCTGTATCTGTAGAGCCTCCATTTGTGGCCCTGTCATGTCTGCATCACTTGCTGTATCTGTAGAGCCTCCATTTGTGGCGCTGTCATGTCTGCATCACTTGCTCTAACTGTATAGCCTCCATTTGTGGCGCTGTCATGTATGCATCACTTGCTGTAACTGTATAGCCTCCATTTGTGGCACTGTCATGTCTGCATCACTTGCTGTATCTGTAGAGCTTCCCTTTGTGGAGCTCTCATATCTGATTCACTTGCTGTAACTGTATAGCCTCCATTTGTGGCGCTGTCATGTCTACATCATTTGCTGTAACTGTAGAGCCTCCATTTGTGGCGCTGTCATGTCTGCATCACTTGCTGTAACGTTATAGCCTCCATTTGTGGCGCTGTCATGTCTGCATCACTTGCTGTAACTGTAGAGCCTCCATTTGTGGCGCAGTCATGTCTGCATCACTTGCTGTATCTGCAGAGCCTCCATTTGTGGCGCTGTCATGTCTGCATCACTTGCTGTATCTGTAGAGCCTCCCTTTGTGGCGCTGTCATATCTGCATCACTTGCTGTAACTGTATAGCCTCCATTTGTGGCAGTGTCATGTCTGCATCACTTGCTGTAACTGTAGAGCCTACCTTTGTGGCGCTGTCATGTCTGCATCACTTGCTGTATCTGTAGAGCCTACGTTTGTGGCGCCGTCATGTCTGCATCACCTGCTGTATCTGTAGAGCCTCCCTTTTTATGGCGCTGTCATGTCTGCATCACTTGCTGTATCTGTAGAGCCTAAATTTGTGGCGCTGTCATGTCTGCATCACTTGCTGTATCTGTTGAACCTCCATTTGTGGCGCCGTCATGTCTGCATCACTTGCTGTAACTGTAGAGCCTCCATTTGTGGCGCTGTCATGTCTGCATCACTTGCTGTATCTGTAGAGCCTACATCTGTGGCGCTGTCATGTCTGCATCACTTGCTGTATCTGCAGAGCCGCCATTTGTGGCGCTGTCATGTCTGCATCACTTGCTGTATCTGTAGAGCCTACATTTGGGCGCTGCCATGTCTGCATCACTTGCTGTATCTGTAGAGCCTCCATTTGTGGCGCTGTCATGTCTGCATCACTTGCTGTAACTGTAGAGCCTACATTTGTGGCGCTGTTATGTCTGCATCACTTGCTGTATCTGTAGAACCTACATCTAAAGGATGGAAATCTGCTGTCATGTCTGCATCACTTGCTGTATCTGTAGAGCCTACATCTAAAGGATGGAATCTGCTGTCATGTCTGCAACATTTGCTGTATCTGTAGAGCCAACATCTAAAGGATGGAAATTCGCTGTCATGTCTGCATCACTTGCTGTATCTGTAGAGCCTACATCTAAATGATGGAAATCTGCTGTCATGTCTGCATCACTTGCTGTATCTGTAGAGCCTCCATTTGTGGCGCTGTCATATCTGCATCACTTGCTGTATCTGTAGAGCATACATCTAAAGGATGGAAATCTGCTGTCATGTCTGCATCACTTGCTGTATCTGTAGAGCCTCCATTTGTGGCGCTGTCATGTCTGCATCACTTGCTGTATCTGCAGAGCCTCCATTTGTGGCGCTGTCATGTCTGATTCACTTGCTATATCTCTAGAGCCTCCATCTAAAGGATGGAAATCTGCTGTCACGTCTGCATCACTTGCTGTATCTGTAGAGCCTCCATTTGTGGCGCTGTCATGTCTGCATCACTTGCTGTATCTGTAGAGTCTCCATTTGTGGCGCTGTCATGTCTGCATCACTTGTTGTATCTGTAGAGCCTCCATCTGTGGCGCTGTCATATCTGCATCACTTGCTGTGTCTGTAGAGCCTCCATCTAAAGAATGGAAATCTGCTGTCATGTCTGCATCACTTGCTGTATCTGTAGAGCCTACATCTAAAGGATGGAAATCTGCTGTCATGTCTGCATCACTTGCTGTAACTGTAGAGCCTATATCTAAAGGATGGAAATCTGCTGTCATGTGTACATCACTTGCTGTAACCGTAGAGCCTATATCTAAAGGATGGAAATCTGCTGTCATGTGTGCATCACTTGCAGTAACTGTAGAGCTTATATCTAAAGGATGGAAATCTGCTGTCATGTCTGCATCACTTGCTGTAACTGTAGAGCCTATATCTAAAGGATCGAAATCTGCTGTCATGTCTGCATTACTTGCTGTATCAGTAGAGCCTCCATTTGTGGCGCTGTCACGTCTGCATAACTTGCTGTAACTGTAGAGCCTCCAGTTGTGGCGCTGTCATATCTGCATCACTTGCTGTATCTGTAGAGCCTCCATTTGTGGCGCTGTCATGTCTGCCTCACTTGCTGTATCTGTAGAGCCTCCATTTGTGGCGCTGTCATGTCTGCATCACTTGCTGTATCTGTAGAGCCTGCATCTAAAGGATGGAAATCTGCTGTCATGTCTGCATCACTTGCTGTAGCTGTAGAACCTATATCTAAAGGATAGAAATCTGCTGTCATGTCTGCATCACTTACTGTATCTGTAGAGCCTCCATTTGTGGCGCTGTCATGTCTGCATCACCTGCTGTATCTGTAGAGCCTCCATTTGTGGCGCTGTCATGTCTGCATCATTTGCTGTATCTGTAGAGCCTCCATTTGTGGCCCTGTCATGTCTGCATGACTTGCTGTATCTGTAGAGCCTCCATTTGTGGCGCTGTCATGTCTACATCACTGGCTGTATCTGTAGAGCCTACATCTAAAGGATGGAAATCTGCTGTCATGTCTGAATCACTTGCTGTATCTGTAGAGCCTCCATTTGTGGCGCTGTCATATCTGCATCACTTGCTGTATCTGTAGAGCCTCCATTTCTGGCGCTGTTATGTCTGCATCATTTGCTGTATCTGTAGAGCCTCCATTTGTGGCGCTGTCATGTCTGCATCACTTGCTGTAACTGTAGAGCCTACATCTAAAGGATGGAAGTCTGCTGTCATGTCTGCATCACTTGCTGTATCTGTAGAGCCTACATCTAAAGGAAGGAAATCTGCTTTCATGTCTGCATCACTTGCTGTATCTGTAGAGCCCACATTTGTGGCGCTGTCATGTCTGCATCACTTGCTGTATCTGTAGAGCCTACATCTAAAGGATGGAAATCTGCTGTCATGTGTGCATCACTTGCTGTATCTGCAGAGCCTACATCTAAAGGATGGAAATCTGCTGTCATGTCTGCATCACTTGCTGTATCTGTAGAGCCCACATTTGTGGCGCTGTCATGTCTGCATCACTTGCTGTATCTGTAGAGCCTACATCTAAATGATGGAAATCTGCTGTCATGTCTGCATCACTTGCTGTAACTGTAGAGCCTCCATTTGTGGCGCTGTCATATCTGCATCACTTGCTGTATCTGTAGAGCCTAAATCTAAAGGATGGAAATCTGCTGTCATGTCTGCATCACTTGCTGTATCTGTAGAGCCTCCATTTGTGGCGCTGTCATATCTGCATCACTTGCTGTATCTGTAGAGCATACATCTAAAGGATGGAAATCTGCTGTCATGTCTGCATCACTTGCTGTATCTGTAGAGCCTCCATTTGTGGCGCTGTCATGTCTGCATCACTTGCTGTATCTGCAGAGCCTCCATTTGTGGCGCTGTCATGTCTGATTCACTTGCTATATCTCTAGAGCCTCCATCTAAAGGATGGAAATCTGCTGTCACGTCTGCATCACTTGCTGTATCTGTAGAGCCTCCATTTGTGGCGCTGTCATGTCTGCATCACTTGCTGTATCTGTAGAGTCTCCATTTGTGGCGCTGTCATGTCTCTATCACTTGTTGTATCTGTAGAGCCTCCATCTGTGGCGCTGTCATATCTGCATCACTTGCTGTGTCTGTAGAGCCTCCATCTAAAGAATGGAAATCTGCTGTCATGTCTGCATCACTTGCTGTATCTGTAGAGCCTACATCTAAAGGATGGAAATCTGCTGTCATGTCTGCATCACTTGCTGTAACTGTAGAGCCTATATCTAAAGGATGGAAATCTGCTGTCATGTGTACATCACTTGCTGTAACCGTAGAGCCTATATCTAAAGGATGGAAATCTGCTGTCATGTCTGCATCACTTGCAGTAACTGTAGAGCTTATATCTAAAGGATGGAAATCTGCTGTCATGTCTGCATCACTTGCTGTAACTGTAGAGCCTATATCTAAAGGATCGAAATCTGCTGTCATGTCTGCATTACTTGCTGTATCAGTAGAGCCTCCATTTGTGGCGCTGTCACGTCTGCATAACTTGCTGTAACTGTAGAGCCTCCATTTGTGGCGCTGTCATATCTGCATCACTTGCTGTATCTGTAGAGCCTCCATTTGTGGCGCTGTCATGTCTGCCTCACTTGCTGTATCTGTAGAGCCTCCATTTGTGGCGCTGTCATGTCTGCATCACTTGCTGTATCTGTAGAGCCTGCATCTAAAGGATGGAAATCTGCTGTCATGTCTGCATCACTTGCTGTAGCTGTATAGCCTATATCTAAAGGATAGAAATCTGCTGTCATGTCTGCATCACTTACTGTATCTGTAGAGCCTCCATTTGTGGCGCTGTCATGTCTGCATCACCTGCTGTATCTGTAGAGCCTCCATTTGTGGCGCTGTCATGTCTGCATCATTTGCTGTATCTGTAGAGCCTCCATTTGTGGCCCTGTCATGTCTGCATCACTTGCTGTATCTGTAGAGCCTCCATTTGTGGCGCTGTCATGTCTACATCACTGGCTGTATCTGTAGAGCCTACATCTAAAGGATGGAAATCTGCTGTCATGTCTGAATCACTTGCTGTATCTGTAGAGCCTCCATTTTTGGCGCTGTCATATCTGCATCACTTGCTGTATCTGTAGAGCCTCCATTTCTGGCGCTGTTATGTCTGCATCATTTGCTGTATCTGTAGAGCCTCCATTTGTGGCGCTGTCATGTCTGCATCACTTGCTGTAACTGTAGAGCCTACATCTAAAGGATGGAAGTCTGCTGTCATGTCTGCATCACTTGCTGTATCTGTAGAGCCTACATCTAAAGGAAGGAAATCTGCTGTCATGTCTGCATCACTTGCTGTATCTGTAGAGCCCACATTTGTGGCGCTGTCATGTCTGCATCACTTGCTGTATCTGTAGAGCCTACATCTAAAGGATGGAAATCTGCTGTCATGTGTGCATCACTTGCTGTATCTGCAGAGCCTACATCTAAAGGATGGAAATCTGCTGTCATGTCTGCATCACTTGCTGTATCTGTAGAGCCCACATTTGTGGCGCTGTCATGTCTGCATCACTTGCTGTATCTGTAGAGCCTACATCTAAAGGATGGAAATCTGCTGTCATGTCTGCAACACTTGCTGTATCTGTAGAGCCTACATCTAAAGGATGGAAACCTGCAGTCATGTCTGCATAACTTGCTGTATCTGTGGAGCCTTCATCTAAAGGATGGAAATCTGCTGTCATGTCTGCATCATTTGCTGTATCTGTAGAGCCTGCATCTAAAGAATGGAAACCTGCTGTCATGTCTGCATAACTTGCTGTATCTGTAGAGCCTCCATTTGTGCCGCTGTCATGTCTGCATCAATTGCTGTATCAGTAGAGCATACATCTAAAGGATGGAAATCTGCTGTCAAGTCTGCATCACTAGCTGTATATGTAGAGCCTACATTTCTGGCGCTGTCATGTCCGCATCACTTGCTGTATCTGTAGAGCCTACGTCTAAAGGATGGAAATCTGCTGTTACGTTTGCATCACTTGCTGTATCTGTAGAGCCTACGTCTAAAGGATGGAAATCTGCTGTCATGTCTGCATCACTTGCTGTATCTGTAGAGCCTACATCTAAAGGATGGAAACCTGATGTCATGTCTGCATAACTTGCTGTATCTGTAGAGCCTCCATTTGTGCCGCTGTCATGTCTACATCAATTGCTGTATCAGTAGAGCATACATATAAAGGATGGAAATCTGCTGTCATGTCTGCATCACTTGCTGTATCTGTAGAGCCTACATTTGTGGCGCTGTCATGTCCGCATCACTTGCTGTATCTGTAGAGCCAACATTTGTGGCGCTGTCATGTCTGCATCACTTGCTGTATCTGCAGAGCCGCCATTTGTGGCGCTGTCATGTCTGCATCACTTGCTGTATCTGTAGAGCCTACATTTGTGGCGCTGTCATGTCTGCATCACTTGCTGTATCTGTAGAGCCTCCCTTTGTGGCGCTGTCATGTCTGCATCACTTGCTGTATCTGTAGAGCCTAAATTTGTGGCGCTGTCATGTCTGCATCACTTGCTGTATCTGTAGAACCTCCATTTGTGGCGCCGTCATGTCTGCATCACTTGCTGTAACTCTAGAGCCTCCATTTGTGGCGTTGTCATGTCTGCATCACTTGCTGTATCTGTAGAGCCTACATCTGTGGCGCTGTCATGTCTGCATCACTTGCTGTATCTGCAGAGCCGCCATTTGTGGCGCTGTCATGTCTGCATCACTTGCTGTATCTGTAGAGCCTACATTTGTGGCGCTGCCATGTCTGCATCACTTGCTGTATCTGTAGAGCCTCCATTTCTGGCGCTGTCATGTCTGCATCACTTGCTGTAACTGTAGAGCCTACATTTGTGGCGCTGTTATGTCTGCATCACTTGCTGTATCTGTAGAGCCTACATCTAAGGGATGGAAATCTGCTGTCATGTCTGCATCACTTGCTGTATCTGTAGAGCCTACATCTAAAGGATGGAAATCTGCTGTCATGTCTGTATCACTTGCTGTATCTGTAGAGCCAACATCTAAAGGATGGAAATTCGCTGTCATGTCTGCATCACTTGCTGTATCTGTAGAGCCTACATCTAAATGATGGAAATCTGCTGTCATGTCTGCATCACTTGCTGTAACTGTAGAGCCTCCATTTGTGGCGCTGTCATATCTGCATCACTTGCTGTATCTGTAGAGCCTAAATCTAAAGGATGGAAATATCCTGTCATGTCTGCATCACTTGCTGTATCTGTAGAGCCTCCATTTTTGGCGCTGTCATATCTGCATCACTTGCTGTATCTGTAGAGCATACATCTAAAGGATGGAAATCTGCTGTCATGTCTGCATCACTTGCTGTATCTGTAGAGCCTTCATTTGTGGCGCTGTCATGTCTGCATCACTTGCTGTATCTGTAGAGCCTCCATTTGTGGCGCTGTCATGTCTGAATCACTTGCTATATCTCTAGAGCCTCCATCTAAAGGATGGAAATCTGCTGTCACGTCTGCATCACTTGCTGTATCTGTAGAGCCTCCATTTGTGGCGCTGTCATGTCTGCATCACTTGCTGTATCTGTAGAGTCTCCATTTGCGGCGCTGTCATGTCTGCATCACTTGTTGTATCTGTAGAGCCTCCATCTGTGGCGCTGTCATATCTGCATCACTTGCTGTGTCTGTAGAGCCTCCATCTAAAGAATGGAAATCTGCTGTCATGTCTGCATCACTTGCTGTATCTGTAGAGCCTACATCTAAAGGATGGAAATCTGCTGTCATGTCTGCATCACTTGCTGTAACTGTAGAGCCTATATCTAAAGGATGGAAATCTGCTGTCATGTCTACATCACTTGCTGTAACCGTAGAGCCTATATCTAAAGGATGGAAATCTGCTATCATGTCTGCATCACTTGCTGTAACTGTAGAGCCTATATCTAAAGGATCGAAATCTGCTGTCATGTCTGCATCACTTGCTGTATCAGTAGAGCCTCCATTTGTGGCGCTGTCACGTCTGCATAACTTGCTGTAACTGTAGAGCCTCCATTTGTGGCGCTGTCATGTCTGCATCACTTGCTGTATCCGTAGAGCCTCCATTTGTGGCGCTGTCATGTCTGCATCACTTGCTATAACTGTAGAGCCTCCATTTGTGGCGCTGTCATATCTGCATCACTTGCTGTATCTGTAGAGCCTCCATTTGTGGCGCTGTCATATCTGCCTCACTTGCTGTATCTGTAGAGCCTCCATTTGTGGCGCTGTCATGTCTGCATCACTTGCTGTATCTGTAGAGCCTGCATCTAAAGGATGGAAATCTGCTGTCATGTCTGCATCACTTGCTGTAGCTGTAGAGCCTATATCTAAAGGATAGAAATCTGCTGTCATGTCTGCATCACTTACTGTATCTGTAGAGCCTCCATTTGTGGCGCTGTCATGTCTGCATCACCTGCTGTATCTGTAGAGCCTCCATTTGTGGCGCTGTCATGTCTGCATCATTTGCTGTATCTGTAGAGCCTCCATTTGTGGCCCTGTCATGTCTGCATCACTTGCTGTATCTGTAGAGCCTCCATTTGTGGCGCTGTCATGTCTACATCACTTGCTGTATCTGTAGAGCCTACATCTAAAGGATGGAAATCTGCTGTCATGTCTGAATCACTTGCTGTATCTGTAGAGCCTCCATTTGTGGCGCTGTCATATCTGCATCACTTGCTGTATCTGTAGAGCCTCCATTTCTGGCGCTGTTATGTCTGCATCATTTGCTGTATCTGTAGAGCCTCCATTTGTGGCGCTGTCATGTCTGCATCACTTGCTGTAAATGTAGAGCCTACATCTAAAGGATGGAAGTCTGCTGTCATGTCTGCATCACTTGCTGTATCTGTAGAGCCTACATCTAAAGGAAGGAAATCTGCTGTCATGTCTGCATCACTTGCTGTATCTGTAGAGCCTACATTTGTGGCGCTGTCATGTCTGCATCACTTGCTGTATCTGTAGAGCCTACATCTAAAGGATGGAAATCTGCTGTTATGTCTGCAACACTTGCTGTATCTGTAGAGCCTACATCTAAAGGATGGAAACCTGCAGTCATGTCTGCATAACTTGCTGTATCTGTGGAGCCTTCATCTAAAGGATGGAAATCTGCTGTCATGTCTGCATCACTTGCTGTATCTGTAGAGCCTGCATCTAAAGGATGGAAACCTGCTGTCATGTCTGCATAACTTGCTGTATCTGTAGAGCCTCCATTTGTGCCGCTGTCATGTCTGCATCAATTGCTGTATCAGTAGAACATACATCTAAATGATGGAAATCTGCTGTCATGTCTGCATCACTAGCTGTATACGTAGAGCCTACATTTGTGGCGCTGTCATGTCCGCATCACTTGCTGTATCTGTAGAGCCTACGTCTAAAGAATGGAAATCTGCTGTTACGTTTGCATCACTTGCTGTATCTGTAGAGCCTATGTCTAAAGGATGGAAATCTGCTGTCATGTCTGCATCACTTGCTGTATCTGTAGAAACTACATCTAAAGGATGGAAACCTGATGTCATGTCTGCATAACTTGCTGTATCTGTAGAGCCTCCATTTGTGCCGCTGTCATGTCTACATCAATTGCTGTATCAGTAGAGCATACATATAAAGGATGGAAACCTGCTGTCATGTCTGCATCACTTGCTGTATCTGTAGAGCCTACATTTGTGGCGCTGTCATGTCCGCATCACTTGCTGTATCTGTAGAGCCAACATTTGTGGCGCTGTCATGTCTGCATCACTTGCTGTATCTGCAGAGCCGCCATTTGTGGCGCTGTCATGTCTGCATCACTTGCTGTATCTGTAGAGCCTACATTTGTGGCGCTGTCATGTCTGCATCACTTGCTGTATCTGTAGAGCCTCCATTTGTGGCGCTGTCATGTCTGCATCACTTGCTGTATCTGTAGAGCCTACATTTGTGGCGCTGCCATGTCTGCATCACTTTTTGTATCTGTAGAGCCTCCATTTGTGGCGCTGTCATGTCTGCATCACTTGCTGTAACTGTAGAGCCTACATTTGTGGCGCTGTCATGTCTGCATCACTTGCTGTATCTGTAGAGCCTACATCTAAAGGATGGAAATCTGCTGTCATGTCGGCATCACTTGCTGTATCTGTAGAGCCTACATCTAAAGGATGGAAATCTGCTGTCATGTCTGCATCACTTGCTGTATCTGTAGAGCCAACATCTGAAGGATGGAAATTCGCTGTCATGTCTGCATCACTTGCTGTATCTGTAGAGCATACATCTAAAGGATGGAAATCTGCTGTCATGTCTGCATCACTTGCTGTAACTGTAGAGCCTCCATTTGTGGCGCTGTCATATCTGCATCACTTGCTGTATCTGTAGAGCCTAAATCTAAAGGATGGAAATCTGCTGTCATGTCTGCATCACTTGCTGTATCTGTAGAGCCTCCATTTGTGGCGCTGTCATATCTGCATCACTTGCTGTATCTGTAGAGCATACATCTAAAGGATGGAAATCTGCTGTCATGTCTGCATCACTTGCTGTTTCTGTAGAGCCTCCATTTGTGGCGCTGTCATGTCTGCATTACTTGCTGTATCTGTAGAGCCTCCATTTGTGGCGCTGTCATGTCTGAATCACTTGCTATATCTCTAGAGCCTCCATCTAAAGGATTGAAATCTGCTGTCACGTCTGCATCACTTGCTGTATCTGTAGAGCCTCCATTTGTGGCGCTGTCATGTCTGCATCACTTGCTGTATCTGTAGAGTCTCCATTTGTGGCGCTGTCATGTCTGCATCACTTGTTGTATCTGTAGAGCCTCCATCTGTGGCGCTGTCATATCTGCATCACTTGCTGTGTCTGTAGAGCCTCCATCTAAAGAATGGAAATCTGCTGTCATGTCTGCATCACTTGCTGTAACTGTAGAGCCTATATCTAAAGGATGGAAATCTGCTGTCATGTCTACATCACTTGCTGTAACCGTAGAGCCTATATCTAAAGGATGGAAATCTGCTGTCATGTCTGCATCACTTGCAGTAACTGTAGAGCCTATATCTAAAGGATGGAAATCTGCTGTCATGTCTGCATCACTTGCTGTAACTGTAGAGCCTATACCTAAGGGATGGAAATCTGCTGTCATGTCTGCATCACTTGCTGTATCAGTAGAGCCTCCATTTGTGGCGCTGTCACGTCTGCATAACTTGCTGTAACTGTAGAGCCTCCATTTGTGGCGCTGTCATGTCTGCATCACTTGCTGTATCCGTAGAGCCTCCATTTGTGGCGCTGTCATGTCTGCATCACTTGCTGTAACTGTAGAGCCTCCATTTGTGGCGCTGTCATATCTGCATCACTTGCTGTATCTGTAGAGCCTCCATTTGTGGCGCTGTCATGTCTGCATCACTTGCTGTATCTGTAGAGCCTGCATCTAAAGGATGGAAATCTGCTGTCATGTCTGCATCACTTGCTGTAGCTGTAGAGCCTATATCTAAAGGATAGAAATCTGCTGTCATGTCTGCATCACTTACTGTATCTGTAGAGCCTCCATTTGTGGCGCTGTCATGTCTGCATCATTTGCTGTATCTGTAGAGCCTCCATTTGTGGCCCTGTCATGTCTGGATCACTTGCTGTATCTGTAGAGCCTCCATTTGTGGCGCTGTCATGTCTACATCACTTGCTGTATCTTTAGAGCCTACCTCTAAAGGATGGAAATCTGCTGTCATGTCTGAATCACTTGCTGTATCTGTAGAGCCTCCATTTGTGGCGCTGTCATATCTGCATCACTTGCTGTATCTGTAGATCCTCCATTTCTGGCGCTGTTATGTCTGCATCATTTGCTGTATCTGTAGAGCCTCCATTTGTGGCGCCGTCATGTCTGCATCACTAGCTGTAACTGTAGAGCCTACATCTAAAGGATGGAAGTCTGCTCTCATGTCTGCATCACTGGCTGTATCCGTAGAGCCTACATCTAAAGGAAGGAAATCTGCTGTCATGTCTGCATCACTTGCTGTAACTGTAGAGCCCACATTTGTGGCGCTGTCATGTCTGCATCACTTGCTGTATCTGTAGAGCCTACATCTAAAGGATGGAAATCTGCTGTCATGTGTGCATCACTTGCTGTATCTGTAGAGCCTACATCTAAAGGATGGAAATCTGCTGTCATGTCTGCATCACTTGCTGTATCTGTAGAGCCTACATTTGTGGCGCTGTCATGTCTGCATCACTTGCTGTATCTGTGGAGCCTTCATCTAAAGGATGGAAATCTGCTGTCATGTCTGCATCACTTGCTGTATCTGTAGAGCCCGCATCTAAAGGATGGAAACCTGCTGTCATGTCTGCATAACTTGCTGTATCTGTAGAGCCTCCATTTGTGCCGCTGTCATGTCTGCATCAATTGCTGTATCAGTAGAGCATACATGTAAAGGATGGAAATCTGCTGTCATGTCTGCATCACTAGCTGTATCTGTAGAGCCTACATTTGTGGCGCTGTCATGTCCGCATCACTTGCTGTATCTGTAGAGCCTACGTCTAAAGGATGGAAATCTGCTGTTACGTTTGCATCACTTGCTGTATCTGTAGAGCCTACGTCTAAAGGATGGAAATCTGCTGTCATGTCTGCATCACTTGCTGTATCTGTAGAGCCTACATATAAAGGATGGAAACCTGATGTCATGTCTGCATAACTTGCTGTATCTGTAGAGCCTCCATTTGTGCCGCTGTCATGTCTACATCAATTGCTGTATCAGTAGAGCATACATATAAAGGATGGAAATCTGCTGTCATGTCTGCATCACTTGCTGTATCTGTAGAGCCTACATTTGTGGCGCTGTCATGTCCGCATCACTAGCTGTATCTGTAGAGCCAACATTTGTGGCGCTGTCATGTCTGCATCACTTGCTGTATCTGCAGAGCCGCCATTTGTGGCGCTGTCATGTCTGCATCACTTGCTGTATCTGTAGAGCCTACATTTGTGGCGCTGTCATGTCTGCATCACTTGCTGTATCTGTAGAGCCTCCATTTGTGGCGCTGTCATGTCTGCATCACTTGCTGTAACTGTAGAGCCTACATTTGTGGCGCTGTCATGTCTGCAACACTTGCTGTATCTGTAGAGCCTACATCTAAAGGATGGAAATCTGCTGTCATGTCTGCATCACTTGCTGTATCTGTAGAGCCAACATCTAAAGGATGGAAATTCGCTGTCATGTCTGCATCACTTGCTGTATCTGTAGAGCCTACATCTAAAGGATGGAAATCTGCTGTCATGTCTGCATCACTTGCTGTAACTGTAGAGCCTCCATTTGTGGCGCTGTCATATCTGCATCACTTGCTGTATCTGTAGAGCCTCCATTTGTGGCTCTGTCATGTCTGCATCACTTGCTGTATCTGTAGAGCCTCCCTTTGTGGCGCTGTCATATCTGCATCACTTGCAGTAACTGTATAGCCTCCATTTGTGTTAGTGTCATGTCTGCATCACTTGCTGTAACTGTAGAGCCTACCTTTGTGGCGCTGCCATGTCTGCATCACTTGCTGTATCTGTAGAGCCCACGTTTGTGGCGCCGTCATGTCTGCATCACCTGCTGTATCTGTAGAGCCTCCCTTTGTGGCGCTGTCATGTCTGCATCACTTGCTGTATCTGTAGAGCCTAAATTTGTGGCGCTGTCATGTCTGCATCACTAACTGTATCTGTAGAACCTCCATTTGTGGCGCCGTCATGTCTGCATCACTTCCTGTAACTGTAGAGCCTCCATTTGTGGCGCTGTCATGTCTGCATCACTTGCTGTATCTGTAGAGCCTACATCAGTGGCGCTGTCATGTCTGCATCACTTGCTGTATCTGCAGAGCCGCCATTTGTGGCGCTGTCATGTCTGCATCACTTACTGTATCTGTAGAGCCTACATCTGTGAGGCTGCCATGTCTGCATCACTTGCTGTATCTGTAGAGCCTCCACTTGTGGCGCTGTCATGTCTGCATCACTTGCTGTAACTGTAGAGCCTACATCTAAAGGATGGAAATCTGCTGTCATGTCTGCATCACTTGCTGTATCTGTAGAGCCTACATCTAAAGGATGGAAATCTGCTGTCATGTCTGCATCACTTGCTGTATCTGTAGAGCCAACATCTAAAGGATGGAAATTCGCTGTCATGTCTGCATCACTTGCTGTATCTGTAGAGCCTACATCTAAATGATGGAAATCTGCTGTCATGTCTGCATCACTTGCTGTAACTGTAGAGCCTCCATTTGTGGCGCTGTCATATCTGCATCACTTGCTGTATCTGTAGAGCCTAAATCTAAAGGATGGAAATCTGCTGTCATGTCTGCATCACTTGCTGTATCTGTAGAGCCTCCATTTGTGGCACTGTCATATCTGCATCACTTGCTGTATCTGTAGAGCATACATCTAAAGGATGGAAATCTGCTGTCATGTCTGCATCACTTGCTGTATCTGTAGAGCCTCCATTTGTGGCGCTGTCATGTCTGCAGCACTTGCTGTATCTGTAGAGCCTCCATTTGTGGCGCTGTCATGTCTGAATCACTTGCTATATCTCTAGAGCCTCCATTTAAAGGATGGAAATCTGCTGTCACGTCTGCATCACTTGCTGTATCTGTAGAGCCTCCATTTGTGGCGCTGTCATGTGTGCATCACTTGCTGTATCTGTAAGGTCTCCATTTGTGGCGCTGTCATGTCTGCATCACTTGTTGTATCTGTAGAACCTCCATCTGTGGCGCTGTCATATCTGCATCACTTGCTGTGTCTGTAGAGCCTCCATCTAAAGAATGGAAATCTGCTGTCATGTCTGCATCACTTGCTGTATCTGTAGAGCCTACATCTAAAGGATGGAAATCTGCTGTCATGTCTGCATCACTTGCTGTGACTGTAGAGCCTATATCTAAAGGATGGAAATCTGCTGTCATGTCTACATCACTTGCTGTAACCGTAGAGCCTATATCTAAAGGATGGAAATCTGCTGTCATGTCTGCATCATTTGCAGTAACTGTAGTGCCTATATCTAAAGGATGGAAATCTGCTGTCATGTCTGCATCACTTGCTGTAACTGTAGAGCCTATATCTAAAGGATCGAAATCTGCTGTCATGTCTGCATCACTTGCTGTATCAGTAGAGCCTCCATTTGTGGCGCTGTCACGTCTGCATAACTTGCTGTAACTGTAGAGCCTCCATTTGTGGCGCTGTCATGTCTGCATCACTTGCTGTAACTGTAGAGCCTCCATTTGTGGCGCTGTCATATCTGCATCACTTGCTGTATCTGTAGAGCCTCCATTTGTGGCGCTGTCATGTCTGCCTCACTTGCTGTATCTGTAGAGCCTCCATTTGTGGCGCTGTCATGTCTGCATCACTTGCTGTATCTGTAGAGCCTGCATCTAAAGGATGGAAATCTGCTGTCATGTCTGCATCACTTGCTGTAGCTGTAGAGCCTATATCTAAAGGATAGAAATCTGCTGTCATGTCTGCATCACTTACTGTATCTGTAGAGCCTCCATTTGTGGCGCTGTCATGTCTGCATCACCTGCTGTATCTGTAGAGCCTCCATTTGTGGCGCTGTCATGTCTGCATCATTTGCTGTATCTGTAGAGCCTCCATTTGTGGCCCTGTCATGTCTGCATCACTTGCTGTATCTGTAGAGCCTCCATTTGTGGCGCTGTCATGTCTACATCACTTGCTGTATCTGTAGAGCCTACATCTAAAGGATGGATATCTGCTGTCATGTCTGAATCACTTGCTGTATCTGTAGAGCCTGCATTTGTGGCGCTGTCATATCTGCATCACTTACTGTATCTGTAGAGCCTCCATTTCTGGCGCTGTTATGTCTGCATCATTTGCTGTATCTGTAGAGCCTCCATTTGTGGCGCTGTCATGTCTGCATCACTTGCTGTAACTGTAGAGCCTACATCTAAAGGATGGAAGTCTGCTGTCATGTCTGCATCACTTGCTGTATCTGTAGAGCCTACATCTAAAGGAAGGAAATCTGCTGTCATGTCTGCATCACTTGCTGTATCTGTAGAGCGCACATTTGTGGCGCTGTCATGTCTGCATCACTTGCTGTATCTGTAGAGCCTACATCTAAAGGATGGAAATCTGCTGTTATGTGTGCATCACTTGCTGTATCTGCAGAGCCTACATCTAAAGGATGGAAATCTGCTGTCATGTCTGCATCACTTGCTGTATCTGTAGAGCCTACATTTGTGGCGCGTTTCATGTCTGCATCACTTGCTGTATCTGTAGAGCCTACATCTAAAGGATGGAAATCTGCTGTCATGTCGGCAACACTTGCTGTATCTGTAGAGCCTACATCTAAAGGATGGAAACCTGCAGTCATGTCTGCATAACTTGCTGTATCTGTGGAGCCTTCATCTAAAGGATGGAAATCTGCTGTCATGTCTGCATCACTTGCTGTATCTGTAGAGCCTGCATCTAAAGAATGGAAACCTGCTGTCATGTGTGCATCACTAGCTGTATATGTAGAGCCTACATTTGTGGCGCTGTCTGTCCGCATCACTTGCTGTATCTGTAGAGCCTACGTCTAAAGGATGGAAATCTGCTGTTACGTTTGCATCACTTGCTGTATCCGTAGAGCCTACGTCTAAAGGATGGAAATCTGCTGTCATGTCTGCATCACTTGCTGTATCTGTAGAGCCTACATCTAAAGGATGGAAACCTGATGTCATGTCTGCAGAACTTGCTGTATCTGTAGAGCCTCCATTTGTGCCGCTGTCATGTCTACATCAATTGCTGTATCAGTAGAGCATACATATAAAGGATTGAAATCTGCTGTCATGTCTGCATCACTTGCTGTATCTGTAGAGCCTACATTTGTGGCGCTGTCATGTCCGCATCACTTGCTGTATCTGTAGAGCCAACATTTGTGGCGCTGTCATGTCTGCATCACTTGCTGTATCTGCAGAGCCGCCATTTGTGGCGCTGTCATGTCTGCATCACTTGCTGTATTTGTAGAGCCTCCCTTTGTGGCGCTGTCATGTCTGCATCACTTGCTGTATCTGTAGAGCCTAAATTTGTGGCGCTGTCATGTCTGCATCACTTGCTGTATCTGTAGAACCTCCATTTGTGGCGCCGTCATGTCTGCATCACTTGCTGTAACTGTAGAGCCTCCATTTGTGGCGCTGTCATGTCTGCATCACTTGCTGTATCTGTAGAGCCTACATCTGTGGCGCTGTCATGTCTACATCACTTGCTGTATCTGTAGAGCCTACATCTAAAGGATGGAAATCTGCTGTCATGTCTGAATCACTTGCTGTATCTGTAGAGCCTCCATTTGTGGCGCTGTCATGTCTGCATCACTTGCTGTAACTGTAGAGCCTACATCTAAAGGATGGAAGTCTGCTGTCATGTCTGCATCACTTGCTGTATCTGTAGAGCCTACATCTAAAGGAAGGAAATCTGCTGTCATGTCTGCGTCACTTGCTGTATCTGTAGAGCCCACATTTGTGGCGCTGTCATGTCTGCATCACTTGCTGTATCTGTAGAGCCTGCATCTAAAGGATGGAAATCTGCTGTCATGTGTGCATCACTTGCTGTATCTGCAGAGCCTACATCTAAAGGATGGAAATCTGCTGTCATGTCTGCATCACTTGCTGTATCTGTAGAGCCTACATTTGTGGCGCTGTCATGTCTGCATCACTTGCTGTATCTGTAGAGCCTACATCTAAAGGATGGAAATCTGCTGTCATGTCTGCAACACTTGCTGTATCTGTAGAGCCTACATCTAAAGGATGGAAACCTGCAGTCATGTCTGCATAACTTGCTGTATCTGTGGAGCCTTCATCTAAAGGATGGGAATCTGCTGTCATGTCTGCATCACTTGCTGTTACTGTAGAGCCTGCATCTAAAGAATGGAAACCTGCTGTCATGTCTGCATACTTGCTGTATCTGTAGAGCCTCCATTTGTGCCGCTGTCATGTCTGCATCAATTGCTGTATCAGTAGAGCATACATCTAAAGGATGGAAATCTGCTGTCATGTCTGCATCACTAGCTGTATATGTAGAGCCTACATTTGTGGCGCTGTCATGTCCGCATCACTTGCTGTATCTGTAGAGCCTACGTCTAAAGGATGGAAATCTGCTGTTACGTTTGCATCACTTGCTGTATCTGTAGAGCCTACGTCTAAAGGATGGAAATCTGCTGTCATGTCTGCATCACTTGCTGTATCTGTAGAGCCTACATCTAAAGGATGGAAACCTGATGTCATGTCTGCATAACTTTCTGTATCTGTAGAGCCTCCATTTGTGCCGCTGTCATGTCTACATCAATTGCTGTATCAGTAGAGCATACATATAAAGGATGGAAATATGCTGTCATGTCTGCATCACTTGCTGTATCTGTAGAGCCTACATTTGTGGCGCTGTCATGTCCGCATCACTTGCTGTATCTGTAGAGCCAACATTTGTGGCGCTGTCATGTCTGCATCACTTGCTGTATCTGCAGAGCCGCCATTTGTGGCGCTGTCATGTCTGCATCACTTGCTGTATCTGTAGAGCCTCCCTTTGTGGCGCTGTCATGTCTGCATCACTTGCTGTATCTGTAGAGCCTAAATTTGTGGCGCTGTCATGTCTGCATCACTTGCTGTATCTGTAGAACCTCCATTTGTGGCGCCGTCATGTCTGCATCACTTGCTGTAACTGTAGAGCCTCCATTTGTGGCGCTGTCATGTCTGCATCACTTGCTGTATCTGTAGAGCCTACATCTGTGGCGCTGTCATGTCTGCATCACTTGCTGTATCTGCAGAGCCGCCATTTGTGGCGCTGTCATGTCTGCATCACTTGCTGTATCTGTAGAGCCTACATTTGTGGCGCTGCCATGTCTGCATCACTTGCTGTATCTGTAGAGCCTCCATTTGTGGCGCTGTCATGTCTGCATCACTTGCTGTAACTGTAGAGCCTACATTTGTGGCGCTGTTATGTCTGCATCACTTGCTGTATCTGTAGAGCCTACATCTAAGGGATGGAAATCTGCTGTCATGTCTGCATCACTTGCTGTATCTGTAGAGCCTACATCTAAAGGATGGAAATCTGCTGTCATGTCTGTATCACTTGCTGTATCTGTAGAGCCAACATCTAAAGGATGGAAATTCGCTGTCATGTCTGCATCACTTGCTGTATCTGTAGAGCCTACATCTAAATGATGGAAATCTGCTGTCATGTCTGCATCACTTGCTGTAACTGTAGAGCCTCCATTTGTGGCGCTGTCATATCTGCATCACTTGCTGTATCTGTAGAGCCTAAATCTAAAGGATGGAAATCTGCTGTCATGTCTGCATTACTTGCTGTATCTGTAGAGCCTCCATTTTTGGCGCTGTCATATCTGCATCACTTGCTGTATCTGTAGAGCATACATCTAAAGGATGGAAATCTGCTGTCATGTTTGCATCACTTGCTGTATCTGTAGAGCTTACATTTGTGGCGCTGTCATGTCTGCATCACTTGCTGTATCTGTAGAGCCTACATCTAAAGGATGGAAATCTGCTGTCATGTCTGCAACACTTGCTGTATCTGTAGAGCCTACATCTAAAGGATGGAAATCTGCTGTCATGTCTGCATCACTTGCTGTATCTGTAGAGCCTGCATCTAAAGGATGGAAACCTGCTGTCATGTCTGCATAACTTGCTGTATTTGTAGAGCCTCCATTTGTGCCGCTGTCATGTCTGCATCAATTGCTGTATCAGTAGAGCATACATCTAAAGGATGGAAATCTGCTGTCATGTCTGCATCACTAGCTGTATACGTAGAGCCTACATTTGTGGCGCTGTCATGTCCGCATCACTTGCTGTATCTGTAGAGCCTACGTCTAAAGGATGGAAATATTCTGTTACGTTTGCATCACTTGCTGTATCTGTAGAGCCTACGTCTAAAGGATGGAAATCTGCTGTCATGTCTGCATCACTTGCTGTATCTGTAGAGCCTACATCTAAAGGATGGAAACCTGATGTCATGTCTGCATAACTTGCTGTATCTGTAGAGCCTCCATTTGTGCCGCTGTCATGTCTACATCAATTGCTGTATCAGTAGAGCATACATATAAAGGATGGAAATCTGCTGTCATGTCTGCATCACTTGCTGTATCTGTAGAGCCTACATCTGTGGCGCTGTCATGTCCGCATCACTTGCTGTATCTGTAGAGCAAACATTTGTGGCGCTGTCATGTCTGCATCACTTGCTGTATCTGTAGAGCCGCCATTTGTGGCGCTGTCATGTCTGCATCATTTGCTGTATCTGCAGAGCCTACATTTGTGGCGCTGTCACGTCTGCATCACTTGCAGTATCTGTAGAGCCTCCATTTGTGGCGCTGTCATGTCTGCATCACTTGCTGTATCTGTAGAGCCTACATTTGTGGCGCTGCCATGTCTGCATCACTTGCTGTATCTGTAGAGCCTCCATTTGTGGCGCTGTCATGTCTGCATCACTTGCTGTAACTGTAGAGCCTACATTTGTGGCGCTGTCATGTCTGCATCACTTGCTGTATCATGAGAGCCTACATCTAAAGGATGGAAATCTGCTGTCATGTCTGCATCACTTGCTGTATCTGTAGAGCCTACATCTAAAGGATGGAAATCTGCTGTCATGTCTGCATCACTTGCTGTATCTGTAGAGCCAACATCTAAAGGATGGAAATTCGCTGTCATGTCTGCATCACTTGCTGTATCTGTAGAGCCTACATCTAAAGGATGGAAATCTGCTGTCATGTCTGCATCACTTGCTGTAACTGTAGAGCCTCCATTTGTGGCGCTGTCATATCTGCATCACTTGCTGTATCTGTAGAGCCTAAATCTAAAGGATGGAAATCTGCTGTCATGTCTGCATCACTTGCTGTATCTGTAGAGCCTCCATTTGTGGCGCTGTCATATCTGCATCACTTGCTGTATCTGTAGAGCATACATCTAAAGGATGGAAATCTGCTGTCATGGCTGCACCACTTGCTGTTTCTGTAGAGCCTCCATTTGTGGCGCTGTCATGTCTGAATCACTTGCTATATCTCTAGAGCCTCCATCTAAAGGATGGAAATCTGCTGTCACGTCTGCATCACTTGCTGTATCTGTAGAGCCTCCATTTGTGGCGCTGTCATGTCTGCATCACTTGCTGTATCTGTAGAGTCTCCATTTGTGGCGCTGTCATGTCTGCATCACTTGTTGTATCTGTAGAGCCTCCATCTGTGGCGCTGTCATATCTGCATCACTTGCTGTGTCTGTATAGCCTCCATCTAAAGAATGGAAATCTGCTGTCATGTCTGCATCACTTGCTGTATCTGTAGAGCCTACATCTAAAGGATGGAAATCTGCTGTCATGTCTGCATCACTTGCTGTAACTGTAGAGCCTATATCTAAAGGATGGAAATCTGCTGTCACGTCTACATCACTTGCTGTAACCGTAGAGCCTATATCTAAAGGATGGAAATCTGCTGTCATGTCTGCATCACTTGCAGTAACTGTAGAGCCTATATCTAAAGGATGGAAATCTGCTGTCATGTCTGCATCACTTGCTGTAACTGTAGAGCCTATACCTAAGGGATGGAAATCTGCTGTCATGTCTGCATCACTTGCTGTATCAGTAGAGCCTCCATTTGTGGCGCTGTCACGTCTGCATAACTTGCTGTAACTGTAGAGCCTCCATTTGTGGCGCTGTCATGTCTGTATCACTTGCTGTATCCGTAGAGCCTCCATTTGTGGCGCTGTCATGTCTGCATCACTTGCTGTAACTGTAGAGCCTCCATTTGTGGCGCTGTCATATCTGCATCACTTGCTGTATCTGTAGAGCCTCCATTTGTGGCGCTGTCATGTCTGCATCACTTGCTGTATCTGTAGAGCCTGCATCTAAAGGATGGAAATCTGCTGTCATGTCTGCATCACTTGTTGTAGCTGTAGAGCCTATATCTAAAGGATAGAAATCTGCTGTCATGTCTGCATCACTTACTGTATCTGTAGAGCCTCCATTTGTGGCGCTGTCATGTCTGCATCACCTGCTGTATCTGTAGAGCCTCCATTTGTGGCGCTGTCATGTCTGCATCATTTGCTGTATCTGTAGAGCCTCCATTTGTGGCCCTGTCATGTCTGCATCACTTGCTGTATCTGTAGAGCCTCCATTTGTGGCGCTGTCATGTCTACATCACTTGCTGTATCTTTAGAGCCTACCTCAAAAGGATGGAAATCTGCTGTCATGTCTGAATCACTTGCTGTATCTGTAGAGCCTCCATTTGTGGCGCTGTCATATCTGCATCACTTGCTGTATCTGTAGAGGCTCCATTTCTGGCGCTGTTATGTCTGCATCACTTGCTGTATCTGTAGAGCCTCCATTTGTGGCGCTGTCATGTCTGCATCACTAGCTGTAACTGTAGAGCCTACATCTAAAGGATGGAAGTCTGCTGTCATGTCTGCATCACTTGCTGTATCTCTAGAGCCTACATCTAAAGGATGGAAATCTGCTGTCATGTCTGAATCACTTGCTGTATCTGTAGAGCCCACATTTGTGGCGCTGTCATGTCTGCATCACTTGCTATATCTGTAGAGCCTACATCTAAAGGATGGAAATCTGCTGTCATGTGTGCATCACTTGCTGTATCTGTAGAGCCTACATCTAAAGGATGGAAATCTGCTGTCATGTGTGCATCACTTGCTGTATCTGTAGAGCCTACATTTGTGGCGCTGTCATGTCTGCATCACTTGCTGTATCTGTAGAGCCTACATCTAAAGGATGGAAATCTGCTGTCATGTCTGCAACACTTGCTGTATCTGTAGAGCCTACATCTAAAGGATGGAAACCTGCAGTCATGTCTGCATAACTTGCTGTATCTGTGGAGCCTTCATCTAAAGGATGGAAATCTGCTGTCATGTCTGCATCACTTGCTGTATCTGTAGAGCCTGCATCTAAAGGATGGAAACCTGCTGTCATGTCTGCATAACTTGCTGTATCTGTAGAGCCTCCATTTGTGCCGCTGTCATGTCTGCATCAATTGCTGTATCAGTAGAGCATACATCTAAAGGATGGAAATCTGCTGTCATGTCTGCATCACTAGCTGTATCTGTAGAGCCTACATTTGTGGCGCTGTCATGTCCGCATCACTTGCTGTATCTGTAGAGCCAACATCTAAAGGATGGAAATTCGCTGTCATGTCTGCATCACTTGCTGTATCTGTAGAGCCTACATCTAAATGATGGAAATCTGCTGTCATGTCTGCATCACTTGCTGTAACTGTAGAGCCTCCATTTGTGGCGCTGTCATATCTGCATCACTTGCTGTATCTGTAGAGCCTAAATCTAAAGGATGGAAATCTGCTGTCATGTCTGCATTACTTGCTGTATCTGTAGAGCCTCCATTTTTGGCGCTGTCATATCTGCATCACTTGCTGTATCTGTAGAGCATACATCTAAAGGATGGAAATCTGCTGTCATGTTTGCATCACTTGCTGTATCTGTAGAGCTTACATTTGTGGCGCTGTCATGTCTGCATCACTTGCTGTATCTGTAGAGCCTACATCTAAAGGATGGAAATCTGCTGTCATGTCTGCAACACTTGCTGTATCTGTAGAGCCTACATCTAAAGGATGGAAATCTGCTGTCATGTCTGCATCACTTGCTGTATCTGTAGAGCCTGCATCTAAAGGATGGAAACCTGCTGTCATGTCTGCATAACTTGCTGTATTTGTAGAGCCTCCATTTGTGCCGCTGTCATGTCTGCATCAATTGCTGTATCAGTAGAGCATACATCTAAAGGATGGAAATCTGCTGTCATGTCTGCATCACTAGCTGTATACGTAGAGCCTACATTTGTGGCGCTGTCATGTCCGCATCACTTGCTGTATCTGTAGAGCCTACGTCTAAAGGATGGAAATATTCTGTTACGTTTGCATCACTTGCTGTATCTGTAGAGCCTACGTCTAAAGGATGGAAATCTGCTGTCATGTCTGCATCACTTGCTGTATCTGTAGAGCCTACATCTAAAGGATGGAAACCTGATGTCATGTCTGCATAACTTGCTGTATCTGTAGAGCCTCCATTTGTGCCGCTGTCATGTCTACATCAATTGCTGTATCAGTAGAGCATACATATAAAGGATGGAAATCTGCTGTCATGTCTGCATCACTTGCTGTATCTGTAGAGCCTACATCTGTGGCGCTGTCATGTCCGCATCACTTGCTGTATCTGTAGAGCAAACATTTGTGGCGCTGTCATGTCTGCATCACTTGCTGTATCTGTAGAGCCGCCATTTGTGGCGCTGTCATGTCTGCATCATTTGCTGTATCTGCAGAGCCTACATTTGTGGCGCTGTCACGTCTGCATCACTTGCAGTATCTGTAGAGCCTCCATTTGTGGCGCTGTCATGTCTGCATCACTTGCTGTATCTGTAGAGCCTACATTTGTGGCGCTGCCATGTCTGCATCACTTGCTGTATCTGTAGAGCCTCCATTTGTGGCGCTGTCATGTCTGCATCACTTGCTGTAACTGTAGAGCCTACATTTGTGGCGCTGTCATGTCTGCATCACTTGCTGTATCATGAGAGCCTACATCTAAAGGATGGAAATCTGCTGTCATGTCTGCATCACTTGCTGTATCTGTAGAGCCTACATCTAAAGGATGGAAATCTGCTGTCATGTCTGCATCACTTGCTGTATCTGTAGAGCCAACATCTAAAGGATGGAAATTCGCTGTCATGTCTGCATCACTTGCTGTATCTGTAGAGCCTACATCTAAAGGATGGAAATCTGCTGTCATGTCTGCATCACTTGCTGTAACTGTAGAGCCTCCATTTGTGGCGCTGTCATATCTGCATCACTTGCTGTATCTGTAGAGCCTAAATCTAAAGGATGGAAATCTGCTGTCATGTCTGCATCACTTGCTGTATCTGTAGAGCCTCCATTTGTGGCGCTGTCATATCTGCATCACTTGCTGTATCTGTAGAGCATACATCTAAAGGATGGAAATCTGCTGTCATGGCTGCACCACTTGCTGTTTCTGTAGAGCCTCCATTTGTGGCGCTGTCATGTCTGAATCACTTGCTATATCTCTAGAGCCTCCATCTAAAGGATGGAAATCTGCTGTCACGTCTGCATCACTTGCTGTATCTGTAGAGCCTCCATTTGTGGCGCTGTCATGTCTGCATCACTTGCTGTATCTGTAGAGTCTCCATTTGTGGCGCTGTCATGTCTGCATCACTTGTTGTATCTGTAGAGCCTCCATCTGTGGCGCTGTCATATCTGCATCACTTGCTGTGTCTGTATAGCCTCCATCTAAAGAATGGAAATCTGCTGTCATGTCTGCATCACTTGCTGTATCTGTAGAGCCTACATCTAAAGGATGGAAATCTGCTGTCATGTCTGCATCACTTGCTGTAACTGTAGAGCCTATATCTAAAGGATGGAAATCTGCTGTCACGTCTACATCACTTGCTGTAACCGTAGAGCCTATATCTAAAGGATGGAAATCTGCTGTCATGTCTGCATCACTTGCAGTAACTGTAGAGCCTATATCTAAAGGATGGAAATCTGCTGTCATGTCTGCATCACTTGCTGTAACTGTAGAGCCTATACCTAAGGGATGGAAATCTGCTGTCATGTCTGCATCACTTGCTGTATCAGTAGAGCCTCCATTTGTGGCGCTGTCACGTCTGCATAACTTGCTGTAACTGTAGAGCCTCCATTTGTGGCGCTGTCATGTCTGTATCACTTGCTGTATCCGTAGAGCCTCCATTTGTGGCGCTGTCATGTCTGCATCACTTGCTGTAACTGTAGAGCCTCCATTTGTGGCGCTGTCATATCTGCATCACTTGCTGTATCTGTAGAGCCTCCATTTGTGGCGCTGTCATGTCTGCATCACTTGCTGTATCTGTAGAGCCTGCATCTAAAGGATGGAAATCTGCTGTCATGTCTGCATCACTTGTTGTAGCTGTAGAGCCTATATCTAAAGGATAGAAATCTGCTGTCATGTCTGCATCACTTACTGTATCTGTAGAGCCTCCATTTGTGGCGCTGTCATGTCTGCATCACCTGCTGTATCTGTAGAGCCTCCATTTGTGGCGCTGTCATGTCTGCATCATTTGCTGTATCTGTAGAGCCTCCATTTGTGGCCCTGTCATGTCTGCATCACTTGCTGTATCTGTAGAGCCTCCATTTGTGGCGCTGTCATGTCTACATCACTTGCTGTATCTTTAGAGCCTACCTCAAAAGGATGGAAATCTGCTGTCATGTCTGAATCACTTGCTGTATCTGTAGAGCCTCCATTTGTGGCGCTGTCATATCTGCATCACTTGCTGTATCTGTAGAGGCTCCATTTCTGGCGCTGTTATGTCTGCATCACTTGCTGTATCTGTAGAGCCTCCATTTGTGGCGCTGTCATGTCTGCATCACTAGCTGTAACTGTAGAGCCTACATCTAAAGGATGGAAGTCTGCTGTCATGTCTGCATCACTTGCTGTATCTCTAGAGCCTACATCTAAAGGATGGAAATCTGCTGTCATGTCTGAATCACTTGCTGTATCTGTAGAGCCCACATTTGTGGCGCTGTCATGTCTGCATCACTTGCTATATCTGTAGAGCCTACATCTAAAGAATGGAAATCTGCTGTCATGTGTGCATCACTTGCTGTATCTGTAGAGCCTACATCTAAAGGATGGAAATCTGCTGTCATGTGTGCATCACTTGCTGTATCTGTAGAGCCTACATTTGTGGCGCTGTCATGTCTGCATCACTTGCTGTATCTGTAGAGCCTACATCTAAAGGATGGAAATCTGCTGTCATGTCTGCAACACTTGCTGTATCTGTAGAGCCTACATCTAAAGGATGGAAACCTGCAGTCATGTCTGCATAACTTGCTGTATCTGTGGAGCCTTCATCTAAAGGATGGAAATCTGCTGTCATGTCTGCATCACTTGCTGTATCTGTAGAGCCTGCATCTAAAGGATGGAAACCTGCTGTCATGTCTGCATAACTTGCTGTATCTGTAGAGCCTCCATTTGTGCCGCTGTCATGTCTGCATCAATTGCTGTATCAGTAGAGCATACATCTAAAGGATGGAAATCTGCTGTCATGTCTGCATCACTAGCTGTATCTGTAGAGCCTACATTTGTGGCGCTGTCATGTCCGCATCACTTGCTGTATCTGTAGAGCCTACGTCTAAAGGATGGAAATCTGCTGTTACGTTTGCATCACTTGCTGTATCTGTAGAGCCTACGTCTAAAGGATGGAAATCTGCTGTCATGTCTGCATCACTTGCTGTATCTGTAGAGCCTACATCTAAAGGATGGAAACCTGATGTCATGTCTGCATAACTTGCTGTATCTGTAGAGCCTCCATTTGTGCCGCTGTCATGTCTACATCAATTGCTGTATCAGTAGAGCATACATATAAAGGATGGAAATCTGCTGTCATGTCTGCATCACTTGCTGTATCTGTAGAGCCTACATTTGTGGCGATGTCATGTCCGCATCACTTGCTGTATCTGTAGAGCCAACATTTGTGGCGCTGTCATGTCTGCATTACTTGCTGTATCTGCAGAGCCGCCATTTGTGGCGCTGTCATGTCTGCATCACTTACTGTATCTGTAGAGCCTACATTTGTGGCGCTGTCATGTCTGCATCACTTGCTGTATCTGTAGAGCCTCCATTTGTGGCGCTGTCATGTCTGCATCACTTGCTGTAACTGTAGAGCCTACATTTGTGGCGCTGTCATGTCTGCATCACTTGCTGTATCTGTAGAGCCTACATCTAAAGGATGGAAATCTGCTGTCATGTCTGTATCACTTGCTGTATCTGTAGAGCCTACATCTAAAGGATGGAAATCTGCTGTCATGTCTGCATCACTTGCTGTATCTGTAGAGCCAACATCTAAAGGATGGAAATTCGCTGTCATGTCTGCATCACTTGCTGTATCTGTAGAGCCTACATCTAAAGGATGGAAATCTGCTGTCATGTCTGCATCACTTGCTGTAACTGTAGAGCCTCCATTTGTGGCGCTGTCATATCTGCATCACTTGCTGTATCTGTAGAGCCTCCATTTGTGGCGCTGTCATGTCTGCATCACTTGCTGTATCTGTAGAGCCTCCCTTTGTGGCGCTGTCATATCTGCATCACTTGCTGTAACTGTATAGCCTCCATTTGTGGCAGTGTCATGTCTGCATCACTTGCTGTAACTGTAGAGCCTACCTTTGTGGCGCTGTGATGTCTGCATCATTTGCTGTATCTGTAGAGCCTACGTTTGTGGCGCCGTCATGTCTGCATCACCTGCTGTATCTGTAGAGCCTCCCTTTGTGGCGCTGTCATGTCTGCATCACTTGCTGTATCTGTAGAGCCTAAATTTGTGGCGCTGTCATGTCTGCATCACTTGCTGTATCTGTAGAACCTCCATTTGTGGCGCCGTCATGTCTGCATCACTTGCTGTATCTGTAGAGCCTCCATTTGTGGCGCTGTCATGTCTGCATCACTTGCTGTATCTGTAGAGCCTACATCTGTGGCGCTGTCATGTCTGCATCACTTGCTGTATCTGCAGAGACGCCATTTGTGGCGCTGTCATGTCTGCATCACTTGCTGTATCTGTAGAGCCTACATTTGTGGCGCTGCCATGTCTGCATCACTTGCTGTATCTGTAGAGCCTCCACTTGTGGCGCTGTGATGTCTGCATCACTTGCTGTAACTGTAGAGCCTACATTTGTGGCGCTGTTATGCCTGCATCACTTGCTGTATCTGTAGAGCCTACATCTAAAGGATGGAAATCTGCTGTCATGTCTGCATCACTTGCTGTATCTGTAGAGCCTACATCTAAAGGATGGAAATCTGCTGTCATGTCTGCATCACTTGCTGTATCTGTAGAGCCTACATCTAAAGGATGGAAATCTGCTGTCCTGTCTGCATCACTTGCTGTATCTGTAGAGCCTACATTTGTGGCGCTGTCATGTCTGCATCACTTGCTGTATCTGCAGAGCCGCCATTTGTGGCGCTGTCATGTCTGCATCACTTGCTGTATCTGTAGAGCCTCCCTTTGTGGCGCTGTCATGTCTGCATCACTTGCTGTATCTGTAGAGCCTAAATTTGTGGCGCTGTCATGTCTGCATCACTTGCTGTATCTGTAGAACCTCCATTTGTGGCGCCGTCATGTCTGCATCACTTGCTGTAACTGTAGAGCCTCCATTTGTGGCGCTGTCATGTCTGCATCACTTGCTGTATCTGTAGAGCCTACATCTGTGGCGCTGTCATGTCTACATCACTTGCTGTATCTGTAGAGCCTACATCTAAAGGATGGAAATCTGCTGTCATGTCTGAATCACTTGCTGTATCTGTAGAGCCTCCATTTGTGGCGCTGTCATGTCTGCATCACTTGCTGTAACTGTAGAGCCTACATCTAAAGGATGGAAGTCTGCTGTCATGTCTGCATCACTCGCTGTATCTGTAGAGCCTACATCTAAAGGAAGGAAATCTGCTGTCATGTCTGCATCACTTGCTGTATCTGTAGAGCCCACATTTGTGGCGCTGTCATGTCTGCATCACTTGCTGTATCTGTAGAGCCTGCATCTAAAGGATGGAAATCTGCTGTCATGTGTGCATCACTTGCTGTATCTGCAGAGCCTACATCTAAAGGATGGAAATCTGCTGTCATGTCTGCATCACTTGCTGTATCTGTAGAGCCTACATTTGTGGCGCTGTCATGTCTGCATCACTTGCTGTATCTGTAGAGCCTACATCTAAAGGATGGAAATCTGCTGTCATGTCTGCAACACTTGCTGTATCTGTAGAGCCTACATCTAAAGGATGGAAACCTGCAGTCATGTCTGCATAACTTGCTGTATCTGTGGAGCCTTCATCTAAAGGATGGAAATCTGCTGTCATGTCTGCATCACTTGCTGTTACTGTAGAGCCTGCATCTAAAGAATGGAAACCTGCTGTCATGTCTGCATAACTTGCTGTATCTGTAGAGCCTCCATTTGTGCCGCTGTCATGTCTGCATCAATTGCTGTATCAGTAGAGCATACATCTAAAGGATGGAAATCTGCTGTCATGTCTGCATCACTAGCTGTATATGTAGAGCCTACATTTGTGGCGCTGTCATGTCCGCATCACTTGCTGTATCTGTAGAGCCTACGTCTAAAGGATGGAAATCTGCTGTTACGTTTGCATCACTTGCTGTATCTGTAGAGCCTACGTCTAAAGGATGGAAATCTGCTGTCATGTCTGCATCACTTGCTGTATCTGTAGAGCCTACATCTAAAGGATGGAAACCTGATGTCATGTCTGCATAACTTTCTGTATCTGTAGAGCCTCCATTTGTGCCGCTGTCATGTCTACATCAATTGCTGTATCAGTAGAGCATACATATAACGGATGGAAATATGCTGTCATGTCTGCATCACTTGCTGTATCTGTAGAGCCTACATTTGTGGCGCTGTCATGTCCGCATCACTTGCTGTATCTGTAGAGCCAACATTTGTGGCGCTGTCATGTCTGCATCACTTGCTGTATCTGCAGAGCCGCCATTTGTGGCGCTGTCATGTCTGCATCACTTGCTGTATCTGTAGAGCCTCCCTTTGTGGCGCTGTCATGTCTGCATCACTTGCTGTATCTGTAGAGCCTAAATTTGTGGCGCTGTCATGTCTGCATCACTTGCTGTATCTGTAGAACCTCCATTTGTGGCGCCGTCATGTCTGCATCACTTGCTGTAACTGTAGAGCCTCCATTTGTGGCGCTGTCATGTCTGCATCACTTGCTGTATCTGTAGAGCCTACATCTGTGGCGCTGTCATGTCTGCATCACTTGCTGTATCTGCAGAGCCGCCATTTGTGGCGCTGTCATGTCTGCATCACTTGCTGTATCTGTAGAGCCTACATTTGTGGCGCTGCCATGTCTGCATCACTTGCTGTATCTGTAGAACCTCCATTTGTGGCGCTGTCATGTCTGCATCACTTGCTGTAACTGTAGAGCCTACATTTGTGGCGCTGTTATGTCTGCATCACTTGCTGTATCTGTAGAGCCTACATCTAAGGGATGGAAATCTGCTGTCATGTCTGCATCACTTGCTGTATCTGTAGAGCCTACATCTAAAGGATGGAAATCTGCTGTCATGTCTGTATCACTTGCTGTATCTGTAGAGCCAACATCTAAAGGATGGAAATTCGCTGTCATGTCTGCATCACTTGCTGTATCTGTAGAGCCTACATCTAAATGATGGAAATCTGCTGTCATGTCTGCATCACTTGCTGTAACTGTAGAGCCTCCATTTGTGGCGCTGTCATATCTGCATCACTTGCTGTATCTGTAGAGCCTAAATCTAAAGGATGGAAATCTGCTGTCATGTCTGCATTACTTGCTGTATCTGTAGAGCCTCCATTTTTGGCGCTGTCATATCTGCATCACTTGCTGTATCTGTAGAGCATACATCTAAAGGATGGAAATCTGCTGTCATGTTTGCATCACTTGCTGTATCTGTAGAGCTTACATTTGTGGCGCTGTCATGTCTGCATCACTTGCTGTATCTGTAGAGCCTACATCTAAAGGATGGAAATCTGCTGTCATGTCTGCAACACTTGCTGTATCTGTAGAGCCTACATCTAAAGGATGGAAATCTGCTGTCATGTCTGCATCACTTGCTGTATCTGTAGAGCCTGCATCTAAAGGATGGAAACCTGCTGTCATGTCTGCATAACTTGCTGTATCTGTAGAGCCTCCATTTGTGCCGCTGTCATGTCTGCATCAATTGCTGTATCAGTAGAGCATACATCTAAAGGATGGAAATCTGCTGTCATGTCTGCATCACTAGCTGTATACGTAGAGCCTACATTTGTGGCGCTGTCATGTCCGCATCACTTGCTGTATCTGTAGAGCCTACGTCTAAAGGATGGAAATATTCTGTTACGTTTGCATCACTTGCTGTATCTGTAGAGCCTACGTCTAAAGGATGGAAATCTGCTGTCATGTCTGCATCACTTGCTGTATCTGTAGAGCCTACATCTAAAGGATGGAAACCTGATGTCATGTCTGCATAACTTGCTGTATCTGTAGAGCCTCCATTTGTGCCGCTGTCATGTCTACATCAATTGCTGTATCAGTAGAGCATACATATAAAGGATGGAAATCTGCTGTCATGTCTGCATCACTTGCTGTATCTGTAGAGCCTACATCTGTGGCGCTGTCATGTACGCATCACTTGCTGTATCTGTAGAGCAAACATTTGTGGCGCTGTCATGTCTGCATCACTTGCTGTATCTGCAGAGCCGCCATTTGTGGCGCTGTCATGTCTGCATCATTTGCTGTATCTGTAGAGCCTACATTTGTGGCGCTGTCATGTCTGCATCACTTGCTGTATCTGTAGAGCCTCCATTTGTGGCGCTGTCATGTCTGCATCACTTGCTGTATCTGTAGAGCCTACATTTGTGGCGCTGCCATGTCTGCATCACTTGCTGTATCTGTAGAGCCTCCATTTGTGGCGCTGTCATGTCTGCATCACTTGCTGTAACTGTAGAGCCTACATTTGTGGCGCTGTCATGTCTGCATCACTTGCTGTATCATTAGAGCCTACATCTAAAGGATGGAAATCTGCTGTCATGTCTGCATCACTTGCTGTATCTGTAGAGGCTACATCTAAAGGATGGAAATCTGCTGTCATGTCTGCATCACTTGCTGTATCTGTAGAGCCAACATCTAAAGGATGGAAATTCGCTGTCATGTCTGCATCACTTGCTGTATCTGTAGAGCCTACATCTAAAGGATGGAAATCTGCTGTCATGTCTGCATCACTTGCTGTAACTGTAGAGCCTCCATTTGTGGCGCTGTCATATCTGCATCACTTGCTGTATCTGTAGAGCCTAAATCTAAAGGATAGAAATCTGCTGTCATGTCTGCATCACTTGCTCTATCTGTAGAGCCTCCATTTGTGGCGCTGTCATATCTGCATCACTTGCTGTATCTGTAGAGCATACATCTAAAGGATGGAAATCTGCTGTCATGGCTGCATCACTTGCTGTTTCTGTAGAGCCTCCATTTGTGGCGCTGTCATGTCTGCATTACTTGCTGTATCTGTAGAGCCTCCATTTGTGGCGCTGTCATGTCTGAATCACTTGCTATATCTCTAGAGCCTCCATCTAAAGGATGGAAATCTGCTGTCACGTCTGCATCACTTGCTGTATCTGTAGAGCCTCCATTTGTGGCGCTGTCATGTCTGCATCACTTGCTGTATCTGTAGAGTCTCCATTTGTGGCGCTGTCATGTCTGCATCACTTGTTGTATCTGTAGAGCCTCCATCTGTGGCGCTGTCATATCTGCATCACTTGCTGTGTCTGTATAGCCTCCATCTAAAGAATGGAAATCTGCTGTCATGTCTGCATCACTTGCTGTATCTGTAGAGCCTACATCTAAAGGATGGAAATCTGCTGTCATGTCTGCATCACTTGCTGTAACTGTAGAGCCTATATCTAAAGGATGGAAATCTGCTGTCACGTCTACATCACTTGCTGTAACCGTAGAGCCTATATCTAAAGGATGGAAATCTGCTGTCATGTCTGCATCACTTGCAGTAACTGTAGAGCCTATATCTAAAGGATGGAAATCTGCTGTCATGTCTGCATCACTTGATGTAACTGTAGAGCCTATACCTAAGGGATGGAAATCTGCTGTCATGTCTGCATCACTTGCTGTATCAGTAGAGCCTCCATTTGTGGCGCTGTCACGTCTGCATAACTTGCTGTAACTGTAGAGCCTCCATTTGTGGCGCTGTCATGTCTGTATCACTTGCTGTATCCGTAGAGCCTCCATTTGTGGCGCTGTCATGTCTGCATCACTTGCTGTAACTGTAGAGCCTCCATTTGTGGCGCTGTCATATCTGCATCACTTGCTGTATCTGTAGAGCCTCCATTTGTGGCGCTGTCATGTCTGCATCACTTGCTGTATCTGTAGAGCCTGCATCTAAAGGATGGAAATCTGCTGTCATGTCTGCATCACTTGTTGTAGCTGTAGAGCCTATATCTAAAGGATAGAAATCTGCTGTCATGTCTGCATCACTTACTGTATCTGTAGAGCCTCCATTTGTGGCGCTGTCATGTCTGCATCACCTGCTGTATCTGTAGAGCCTCCATTTGTGGCGCTGTCATGTCTGCATCATTTGCTGTATCTGTAGAGCCTCCATTTGTGGCCCTGTCATGTCTGCATCACTTGCTGTATCTGTAGAGCCTCCATTTGTGGCGCTGTCATGTCTACATCACTTGCTGTATCTTTAGAGCCTACCTCTAAAGGATGGAAATCTGCTGTCATGTCTGAATCACTTGCTGTATCTGTAGAGCCTCCATTTGTGGCGCTGTCATATCTGCATCACTTGCTGTATCTGTAGAGGCTCCATTTCTGGCGCTGTTTTGTCTGCATCACTTGCTGTATCTGTAGAGCCTCCATTTGTGGCGCTGTCATGTCTGCATCACTAGCTGTAACTGTAGAGCCTACATCTAAAGGATGGAAGTCTGCTGTCATGTCTGCATCACTTGCTGTATCTGTAGAGCCTACATCTAAAGGATGGAAATCTGCTGTCATGTCTGAATCACTTGCTGTATCTGTAGAGCCCACATTTGTGGCGCTGTCATGTCTGCATCACTTGCTGTATCTGTAGAGCCTACATCTAAAGGATGGAAATCTGCTGTCATGTGTGCATCACTTGCTGTATCTGTAGAGCCTACATCTAAAGGATGGAAATCTGCTGTCATGTGTGCATCACTTGCTGTATCTGTAGAGCCTACATTTGTGGCGCTGTCATGTCTGCATCACTTGCTGTATCTGTAGAGCCTACATCTAAAGGATGGAAATCTGCTGTCATGTCTGCAACACTTGCTGTATCTGTAGAGCCTACATCTAAAGGATGGAAACCTGCAGTCATGTCTGCATAACTTGCTGTATCTGTGGAGCCTTCATCTAAAGGATGGAAATCTGCTGTCATGTCTGCATCACTTGCTGTATCTGTAGAGCCTGCATCTAAAGGATGGAAACCTGCTGTCATGTCTGCATAACTTGCTGTATCTGTAGAGCCTCCATTTGTGCCGCTGTCATGTCTGCATCAATTGCTGTATCAGTAGAGCATACATCTAAAGGATGGAAATCTGCTGTCATGTCTGCATCACTAGCTGTATCTGTAGAGCCTACATTTGTGGCGCTGTCATGTCCGCATCACTTGCTGTATCTGTAGAGCCTACGTCTAAAGGATGGAAATCAGCTGTTACGTTTGCATCACTTGCTGTATCTGTAGAGCCTACGTCTAAAGGATGGAAATCTGCTGTCATGTCTGCATCACTTGCTGTATCTGTAGAGCCTACATCTAAAGGATGGAAACCTGATGTCATGTCTGCATAACTTGCTGTATCTGTAGAGCCTCCATTTGTGCCGCTGTCATGTCTACATCAATTGCTGTATCAGTAGAGCATACATATAAAGGATGGAAATCTGCTGTCATGTCTGCATCACTTGCTGTATCTGTAGAGCCTACATTTGTGGCGCTGTCATGTCCGCATCACTTGCTGTATCTGTAGAGCCAACATTTGTGGCGCTGTCATGTCTGCATTACTTGCTGTATCTGCAGAGCCGCCATTTGTGGCGCTGTCATGTCTGCATCACTTGCTGTATCTGTAGAGCCTACATTTGTGGCGCTGTCATGTCTGCATCACTTGCTGTATCTGTAGAGCCTCCATTTGTGGCGCTGTCATGTCTGCATCACTTGCTGTAGCTGTAGAGCCTACATTTGTGGCGCTGTCATGTCTGCATCACTTGCTGTATCTGTAGAGCCTACATCTAAAGGATGGAAATCTGCTGTCATGTCTGTATCACTTGCTGTATCTGTAGAGCCTACATCTAAAGGATGGAAATCTGCTGTCATGTCTGCATCACTTGCTGTATCTGTAGAGCCAACATCTAAAGGATGGAAATTCGCTGTCATGTCTGCATCACTTGCTGTATCTGTAGAGCCTACATCTAAAGGATGGAAATCTGCTGTCATGTCTGCATCACTTGCTGTAACTGTAGAGCCTCCATTTGTGGCGCTGTCATATCTGCATCACTTGCTGTATCTGTAGAACCTCCATTTGTGGCGCTGTGATGTCTGCATCATTTGCTGTATCTGTAGAGCCTACGTTTGTGGCGCCGTCATGTCTGCATCACCTGCTGTATCTGTAGAGCCTCCCTTTGTGGCGCTGTCATGTCTGCATCACTTGCTGTATCTGTAGAGCCTAAATTTGTGGCGCTGTCATGTCTGCATCACTTGCTGTATCTGTAGAACCTCCATTTGTGGCGCTGTTATGTCTGCATCATTTGCTGTATCTGTAGAGCCTCCATTTGTGGCGCTGTCATGTCTGCATCACTTGCTGAAACTGTAGAGCCTACATCTAAAGGATGGAAGTCTGCTGTCATGTCTACATCACTTGCTGTATCTGTAGAGCCTACATCTAAAGGAAGGAAATCTGCTGTCATGTCTGCATCACTTGCTGTATCTGTAGAGCCCACATTTGTGGCGCTGTCATTTCTGCATCACTTGCTGTATCTGTAGAGCCTACATCTAAAGGATGGCAATCTGCTGTCATGTGTGCATCACTTGCTGTATCTGCAGAGCTTACATCTAAAGGATGGAAATCTGCTGTCATGTCTGCATCACTTGCTGTATCTGTAGAGCCTACATTTGTGGCGCTGTCATGTCTGCATCACTTGCTGTATCTGTAGAGCCTACATCTAAAGGATGGAAATCTGCTGTCATGTCTGACAAACTTGCTGTATCTGTAGAGCCTACATCTAAAGGATGGAAACCTGCAGTCATGTCTGCATAACTTGCTGTATCTGTGGAGCCTTCATCTAAAGGATGGAAATCTGCTGTCATGTCTGCATCACTTGCTGTATCTGTAGAGCCTGCATCTCAAGAATGGAAACCTGCTGTCATGTCTGCATAACTTGCTGTATCTGTAGAGCCTCCATTTGTGCCGCTGTCATGTCTGCATCAATTGCTGTATCAGTAGAACATACATCTAAAGGATGGAAATCTGCTGTCATGTCTGCATCACTAGCTGTATATGTAGAGCCTACATTTGTGGCGCTGTCATGTCCGCATCACTTGCTGTATCTGTAGAGCCTACGTCTAAAGGATGGAAATCTGCTGTTACGTTTGCATCACTTGCTGTATCTGTAGAGCCTACGTCTAAAGGATGGAAATCTGCTGTCATGTCTGCATCACTTGCTGTATCTGTAGAGCCTACATCTAAAGGATGGAAACCTGATGTCATGTCTGCATAACTTGCTGTATCTGTAGAGCCTCCATTTGTGCCGCTGTCATGTCTACATCAATTGCTGTATCAGTAGAGCATACATATAAAGGATGGAAATCTGCTGTCATGTCTGCATCACTTGCTGTATCTGTAGAGCCTACATTTGTGGCGCTGTCATGTCCGCATCACTTGCTGTATCTGTAGAGCCAACATTTGTGGCGCTGTCATGTCTGCATCACTTGCTGTATCTGCAGAGCCGCCATTTGTGGCGCTGTCATGTCTGCATCACTTGCTGTATCTGTAGAGCCTACATTTGTGGCGCTGTCATGTCTGCATCACTTGCTGTATCTGTAGAGCCTCCCTTTGTGGCGCTATCATGTCTGCATCACTTGCTGTATCTGTAGAGCCTAAATTTGTGGCGCTGTCATGTCTGCATCACTTGCTGTATCTGTAGAACCTCCATTTGTGGCGCCGTCATGTCTGCATCACTTGCTGTAACTGTAGAGCCTCCATTTGTGGCGCTGTCATGTCTGCATCACTTGCTGTATCTGTAGAGCCTACATCTGTGGCGCTGTCATGTCTGCAACACTTGCTGTATCTGCAGAGCCGCCATTTGTGGCGCTGTCATGTCTGCATCACTTGCTGTATCTGTAGAGCCTACATTTGTGGCGCTGCCATGTCTGCATCACTTGCTGTATCTGTAGAGCCTCCATTTGTGGCGCTGTCATGTCTGCATCACTTGCTGTAACTGTAGAGCCTACATTTGTGGCGCTGTTATTTCTGCATCACTTGCTGTATCTGTAGAGCCTACATCTAAGGGATGGAAATCTGCTGTCATGTCTGCATCACTTGCTGTATCTGTAGAGCCTACATCTAAAGGATGGAAATCTGCTGTCATGTCTGTATCACTTGCTGTATCTGTAGAGCCAACATCTAAAGGATGGAAATTCGCTGTCATGTCTGCATCACTTGCTGTATCTGTAGAGCCTACAACTAAATGATGGAAATTTTGCTGTCATGTCTGCATCACTTGCTGTAACTGTAGAGCCTCCATTTGTGGCGCTGTCATATCTGCATCACTTGCTGTATCTGTAGAGCCTAAATCTAAAGCATGGAAACCTGCTGTCATGTCTGCATCACTTGCTGTATCTGTAGAGCCTCCATTTTAGGCGCTGTCATATCTGCATCACTTGCTGAATCTGTAGAGCATACATCTAAAGGATGGAAATCTGCTGTCATGTCTGCATCACTTGCTGTATCTGTAGAGCCTCCATTTGTGGCGCTGTCATGTCTGCATCACTTGCTGTATCTGTAGAGCCTCCATTTGTGGCGCTGTCATGTCTGAATCACTTGCTATATCTCTAGAGACTCCATCTAAAGGATGGAAATCTGCTGTCACGTCTGCATCACTTGCTGTATCTGTAGAGCCTCCATTTGTGGCGCTGTCATGTCTGCATCACTTACTGTATCTGTAGAGTCTCCGTTTGCGGCGCTGTCATGTCTGCATCACTTGTTGTATCTGTAGAGCCTCCATCTGTGGCGCTGTCATATCTGCATCACTTGCTGTGTCTGTAGAGCCTCCATCTAAAGAATGGAAATCTGCTGTCATGTCTGCATCACTTGCTGTATCTGTAGAGCCTACATCTAAAGGATGGAAATCTGCTGTCATGTCTGCATCACTTGCTGTAACTGTAGAGCCTATATCTAAAGGATGGAAATCTGCTGTCATGTCTACATCACTTGCTGTAACCGTAGAGCCTATATCTAAAGGATGGAAATCTGCTGTCATGTCTGCATCACTTGCAGTAACTGTAGAGCCTATATCTAAAGGATGGAAATCTGCTGTCATGTCTGCATCACTTGCTGTAACTGTAGAGCCTATATCTAAAGGATCGAAATCTGCTGTCATGTCTGCATCACTTGCTGTATCAGTAGAGCCTCCATTTGTGGCGCTGTCACGTCTGCATAACTTGCTGTAACTGTAGAGCCTCCATTTGTGGCGCTGTCATGTCTGCATCACTTGCTGTATCCGTAGAGCCTCCATTTGTGGCGCTGTCATGTCTGCATCACTTGCTGTAACTGTAGAGCCTCCATTTGTGGCGCTGTCATATCTGCATCACTTGCTGTATCTGTAGAGCCTCCATTTATGGCGCTGTCATGTCTGCCTCACTTGCTGTATCTGTAGAGCCTCCATTTGTGGCGCTGTCATGTCTGCATCACTTGCTGTATCTGTAGAGCCTCCATTTGTGGCGCTGTCATGTCTGCATCATTTGCTGTATCTGTAGAGCCTATATCTAAAGAATAGAAATCTGCTGTCATGTCTGCATCACTTACTGTATCTGTAGAGCCTCCATTTGTGGCGTTGTCATGTCTGCATCACCTGATGTATCTGTAGAGCCTCCATTTGTGGCGCTGTCATGTCTGCATCATTTGCTGTATCTGTAGAGCCTCCATTTGTGGCCCTGTCATGTCTGCATCACTTGCTGTATCTGTAGAGCCTCCATTTGTGGCGCTGTCATGTCTGCATCACTTGCTGTATCTGTAGAGCCTACATCTAAAGGATGGAAATCTGCTGTCATGTCTGAATCACTTGCTGTATCTGTAGAGCCTCCATTTGTGGCGCTGTCATATCTGCATCACTTGCTGTATCTGTAGAGCCTCCATTTGTGGCGCTGTCATGTCTGCATCACTTGCTGTATCTGTAGAGCCTACATCTAAAGGAAGGAAATCTGCTGTCATGTCTGCATCACTTGCTGTATCTGTAGAGCCCACATTTGTGGCGCTGTCATGTCTGCATCACTTGCTGTATCTGTAGAGCCTACATCTAAAGGATGGAAATCTGCTGTCATGTGTGCATCACTTGCTGTATCTGTAGAGCCTACATCTAAAGGATAGAAATCTGCTGTCATGTCTGCATCACTTGCTGTATCTGTAGAGCCTACATTTGTGGCGCTGTCATGTCTGCATCACTTGCTGTATCTGTAGAGCCTACATCTAAAGGATGGAAATTTGCTGTCATGTCTGCAACACTTGCTGTATCTGTAGAGCCTATATCTAAAGGATAGATATCTGCTGTCATGTCTGCATCACTTGCTGTAACTGTAGAGCCTATATCTAAAGGATGGAAATCTGCTGTCATGTCTACATCACTTGCTGTAACCGTAGAGCCTATATCTAAAGGATGGAAATCTGCTGTCATGTCTGCATCACTTGCAGTAACTGTAGAGCCTATATCTAAAGGATGGAAATCTGCTGTCATGTCTGCATCACTTGCTGTAACTGTAGAGCCTATATCTAAAGGATCGAAATCTGCTGTCATGTCTGCATCACTTGCTGTATCAGTAGAGCCTCCATTTGTGGCGCTGTCACGTCTGCATAACTTGCTGTAACTGTAGAGCCTCCATTTGTGGCGCTGTCATGTCTGCATCATTTGCTGTATCCGTAGAGCCTCCATTTGTGGCGCTGTCATGTCTGCATCACTTGCTGTAACTGTAGAGCCTCCATTTGTGGCGCTGTCATATCTGCATCACTTGCTGTATCTGTAGAGCCTCCATTTGTGGCGCTGTCATGTCTGCCTCACTTGCTGTATCTGTAGAGCCTCCATTTGTGGCGCTGTCATGTCTGCATCACTTGCTGTATCTGTAGAGCCTGCATCTAAAGGATGGAAATCTGCTGTCATGTCTGCATCACTTACTGTATCTGTAGAGCCTCCATTTGTGGCGCTGTCATGTCTGCATCACCTGCTGTATCTGTGGAGCCTCCATTTGTGGCGCTGTCATGTCTGCATCATTTACTGTATCTGTAGAGCCTCCATTTGTGGCCCTGTCATGTCTGCATCACTTGCTGTATATGTAGAGCCTCCATTTGTGGCGCTGTCATGTCTACATCACTTGCTGTATCTGTAGAGCCTACATCTAAAGGATGGAAATCTGCTGTCATGTCTAAATCACTTGCTGTATCTGTAGAGCCTTCATTTGTGGCGCTGTCATATCTGCATCACTTGCTGTATCTGTAGAGCCTCCATTTCTGGCGCTGTTATATCTGCATCATTTGCTGTATCTGTAGAGCCTCCATTTGTGGCGCTGTCATGTCTGCATCACTTGCTGTAACTGTAGAGCCTACATCTAAAGGATGGAAGTCTGCTGTCATGTCTACATCACTTGCTGTATCTGTAGAGCCTACATCTAAAGGAAGGAAATCTGCTGTCATGTCTGCATCACTTGCTGTAACTGTAGAGCCTACATCTAAAGGATGGAAGTCTGCTGTCATGTCTACATCACTTGCTGTATCTGTAGAGCCTACATCTAAAGGAAGGAAATCTGCTGTCATGTCTGCATCACTTGCTGTATCTGTAGAGCCCACATTTGTGGCGCTGTCATTTCTGCATCACTTGCTGTATCTGTAGAGCCTACATCTAAAGGATGGAAATCTGCTGTCATGTGTGCATCACTTGCTGTATCTGCAAGGCCTACATCTAAAGGATGGAAATCTGCTGTCATGTCTGCATCACTTGCTGTATCTGTAGAGCCTACATTTGTGGCGCTGTCATGTCTGCATCACTTGCTGTATCTGTAGAGCCTACATCTAAAGGATGGAAATCTGCTGTCATGTCTGCAACACTTGCTGTATCTGTAGAGCCTACATCTAAAGGATGGAAACCTGCAGTCATGTCTGCATAACTTGCTGTATCTGTGGAGCCTTCATCTAAAGGATGGAAATCTGCTGTCATGTCTGCATCACTTGCTGTATCTGTAGAGCCTGCATCTAAAGAATGGAAACCTGCTGTCATGTCTGCATAACTTGCTGTATCTGTAGAGCCTCCATTTGTGCCGCTGTCATGTCTGCATCAATTGCTGTATCAGTAGAACATACATCTAAAGGATGGAAATCTGCTGTCATGTCTGCATCACTAGCTGTATATGTAGAGCCTACATTTGTGGCGCTGTCATGTCCGCATCACTTGCTGTATCTGTAGAGCCTACGTCTAAAGGATGGAAATCTGCTGTTACGTTTGCATCACTTGCTGTATCTGTAGAGCCTACGTCTAAAGGATGGAAATCTGCTGTCATGTCTGCATCACTTGCTGTATCTGTAGAGCCTACATCTAAAGGATGGAAACCTGATGTCATGTCTGCATAACTTGCTGTATCTGTAGAGCCTCCATTTGTGCCGCTGTCATGTCTACATCAATTGCTGTATCAGTAGAGCATACATATAAAGGATGGAAATCTGCTGTCATGTCTGCATCACTTGCTGTATCTGTAGAGCCTACATTTGTGGCGCTGTCATGTCCGCATCACTTGCTGTATCTGTAGAGCCAACATTTGTGGCGCTGTCATGTCTGCATCACTTGCTGTATCTGCAGAGCCGCCATTTGTGGCGCTGTCATGTCTGCATCACTTGCTGTATCTGTAGAGCCTACATTTGTGGCGCTGTCATGTCTGCATCACTTGCTGTATCCGTAGAGCCTCCCTTTGTGGCGCTATCATGTCTGCATCACTTGCTGTATCTGTAGAGCCTAAATTTGTGGCGCTGTCATGTCTGCATCACTTTCTGTATCTGTAGAACCTCCATTTGTGGCGCCGTCATGTCTGCATCACTTGCTGTAACTGTAGAGCCTCCATTTGTGGCGCTGTCATGTCTGCATCACTTGCTGTATCTGTAGAGCCTACATCTGTGGCGCTGTCATGTCTGCAACACTTGCTGTATCTGCAGAGCCGCCATTTGTGGCGCTGTCATGTCTGCATCACTTGCTGTATCTGTAGAGCCTACATTTGTGGCGCTGTCATGTCTGCATCACTTGCTGTAACTGTAGAGCCTACATTTGTGGCGCTGTTATTTCTGCATCACTTGCTGTATCTGTAGAGCCTACATCTAAGGGATGGAAATCTGCTGTCATGTCTGCATCAATTGCTGTATCTGTAGAGCCTACATCTAAAGGATGGAAATCTGCTGTCATGTCTGTATCACTTGCTGTATCTGTAGAGCCAACATCTAAAGGATGGAAATTCGCTGTCATGTCTGCATCACTTGCTGTATCTGTAGAGCCTACATCTAAATGATGGAAATTTTGCTGTCATGTCTGCATCACTTGCTGTAACTGTAGAGCGTCCATTTTTGGCGCTGTCATATCTGCATCACTTGCTGTATCTGTAGAGCATACATCTAAAGGATGGAAATCTGCTGTAATGTCTGCATCACCTGCTGTATCTGTAGAGCCTCCATTTGTGGCGCTGTCATGTCTGCATCACTCGCTGTATCTGTAGAGCCTCCATTTGTGGCGCTGTCATGTCTGAATCACTTGCTATATCTCTAGAGACTCCATCTAAAGGATGGAAATCTGCTGTCACGTCTGCATCACTTGCTGTATCTGTAGAGCCTCCATTTGTGGCGCTGTCATGTCTGCATCACTTGCTGTATCTGTAGAGTCTCCGTTTGCGGCGCTGTCATGTCTGCATCACTTGTTGTATCTGTAGAGCCTCCATCTGTGGCGCTGTCATATCTGCATCACTTGCTGTGTTTGTAGAGCCTCCATCTAAAGAATGGAAATCTGCTGTCATGTCTGCATCACTTGCTGTATCTGTAGAGCCTATATCTAAAGGATGGAAGTCTGCTGTCATGTCTACATCACTTGCTGTATCTGTAGAGCCTATATCTAAAGGATGGAAATCTGCTGTCATGTCTGCATCACTTGCTGTAACTGTAGAGCCTATATCTAAAGGATCGAAATCTGCTGTCATGTCTGCATCACTTGCTGTATCAGTAGAGCCTCCATTTGTGGCGCTGTCACGTCTGCATAACTTGCTGTAACTGTAGAGCCTCCATTTGTGGCGCTGTCATGTCTGCATCATTTGCTGTATCCGTAGAGCCTCCATTTGTGGCGCTGTCATGTCTGCATCACTTGCTGTAACTGTAGAGCCTCCATTTGTGGCGCTGTCATATCTGCATCACTTGCTGTATCTGTAGAGCCTCCATTTGTGGCGCTGTCATGTCTGCCTCACTTGCTGTATCTGTAGAGCCTCCATTTGTGGCGCTGTCATGTCTGCATCACTTGCTGTATCTGTAGAGCCTGCATCTAAAGGATGGAAATCTGCTGTCATGTCTGCATCACTTACTGTATCTGTAGAGCCTCCATTTGTGGCGCTGTCATGTCTGCATCACCTGCTGTATCTGTGGAGCCTCCATTTGTGGCGCTGTCATGTCTGCATCATTTACTGTATCTGTAGAGCCTCCATTTGTGGCCCTGTCATGTCTGCATCACTTGCTGTATATGTAGAGCCTCCATTTGTGGCGCTGTCATGTCTACATCACTTGCTGTATCTGTAGAGCCTACATCTAAAGGATGGAAATCTGCTGTCATGTCTAAATCACTTGCTGTATCTGTAGAGCCTTCATTTGTGGCGCTGTCATATCTGCATCACTTGCTGTATCTGTAGAGCCTCCATTTCTGGCGCTGTTATATCTGCATCATTTGCTGTATCTGTAGAGCCTCCATTTGTGGCGCTGTCATGTCTGCATCACTTGCTGTAACTGTAGAGCCTACATCTAAAGGATGGAAGTCTGCTGTCATGTCTACATCACTTGCTGTATCTGTAGAGCCTACATCTAAAGGAAGGAAATCTGCTGTCATGTCTGCATCACTTGCTGTAACTGTAGAGCCTACATCTAAAGGATGGAAGTCTGCTGTCATGTCTACATCACTTGCTGTATCTGTAGAGCCTACATCTAAAGGAAGGAAATCTGCTGTCATGTCTGCATCACTTGCTGTATCTGTAGAGCCCACATTTGTGGCGCTGTCATTTCTGCATCACTTGCTGTATCTGTAGAGCCTACATCTAAAGGATGGAAATCTGCTGTCATGTGTGCATCACTTGCTGTATCTGCAAGGCCTACATCTAAAGGATGGAAATCTGCTGTCATGTCTGCATCACTTGCTGTATCTGTAGAGCCTACATTTGTGGCGCTGTCATGTCTGCATCACTTGCTGTATCTGTAGAGCCTACATCTAAAGGATGGAAATCTGCTGTCATGTCTGCAACACTTGCTGTATCTGTAGAGCCTACATCTAAAGGATGGAAACCTGCAGTCATGTCTGCATAACTTGCTGTATCTGTGGAGCCTTCATCTAAAGGATGGAAATCTGCTGTCATGTCTGCATCACTTGCTGTATCTGTAGAGCCTGCATCTAAAGAATGGAAACCTGCTGTCATGTCTGCATAACTTGCTGTATCTGTAGAGCCTCCATTTGTGCCGCTGTCATGTCTGCATCAATTGCTGTATCAGTAGAACATACATCTAAAGGATGGAAATCTGCTGTCATGTCTGCATCACTAGCTGTATATGTAGAGCCTACATTTGTGGCGCTGTCATGTCCGCATCACTTGCTGTATCTGTAGAGCCTACGTCTAAAGGATGGAAATCTGCTGTTACGTTTGCATCACTTGCTGTATCTGTAGAGCCTACGTCTAAAGGATGGAAATCTGCTGTCATGTCTGCATCACTTGCTGTATCTGTAGAGCCTACATCTAAAGGATGGAAACCTGATGTCATGTCTGCATAACTTGCTGTATCTGTAGAGCCTCCATTTGTGCCGCTGTCATGTCTACATCAATTGCTGTATCAGTAGAGCATACATATAAAGGATGGAAATCTGCTGTCATGTCTGCATCACTTGCTGTATCTGTAGAGCCTACATTTGTGGCGCTGTCATGTCCGCATCACTTGCTGTATCTGTAGAGCCAACATTTGTGGCGCTGTCATGTCTGCATCACTTGCTGTATCTGCAGAGCCGCCATTTGTGGCGCTGTCATGTCTGCATCACTTGCTGTATCTGTAGAGCCTACATTTGTGGCGCTGTCATGTCTGCATCACTTGCTGTATCCGTAGAGCCTCCCTTTGTGGCGCTATCATGTCTGCATCACTTGCTGTATCTGTAGAGCCTAAATTTGTGGCGCTGTCATGTCTGCATCACTTTCTGTATCTGTAGAACCTCCATTTGTGGCGCCGTCATGTCTGCATCACTTGCTGTAACTGTAGAGCCTCCATTTGTGGCGCTGTCATGTCTGCATCACTTGCTGTATCTGTAGAGCCTACATCTGTGGCGCTGTCATGTCTGCAACACTTGCTGTATCTGCAGAGCCGCCATTTGTGGCGCTGTCATGTCTGCATCACTTGCTGTATCTGTAGAGCCTACATTTGTGGCGCTGTCATGTCTGCATCACTTGCTGTAACTGTAGAGCCTACATTTGTGGCGCTGTTATTTCTGCATCACTTGCTGTATCTGTAGAGCCTACATCTAAGGGATGGAAATCTGCTGTCATGTCTGCATCACTTGCTGTATCTGTAGAGCCTACATCTAAAGGATGGAAATCTGCTGTCATGTCTGTATCACTTGCTGTATCTGTAGAGCCAACATCTAAAGGATGGAAATTCGCTGTCATGTCTGCATCACTTGCTGTATCTGTAGAGCCTACATCTAAATGATGGAAATTTTGCTGTCATGTCTGCATCACTTGCTGTAACTGTAGAGCGTCCATTTTTGGCGCTGTCATATCTGCATCACTTGCTGTATCTGTAGAGCATACATCTAAAGGATGGAAATCTGCTGTAATGTCTGCATCACCTGCTGTATCTGTAGAGCCTCCATTTGTGGCGCTGTCATGTCTGCATCACTCGCTGTATCTGTAGAGCCTCCATTTGTGGCGCTGTCATGTCTGAATCACTTGCTATATCTCTAGAGACTCCATCTAAAGGATGGAAATCTGCTGTCACGTCTGCATCACTTGCTGTATCTGTAGAGCCTCCATTTGTGGCGCTGTCATGTCTGCATCACTTGCTGTATCTGTAGAGTCTCCGTTTGCGGCGCTGTCATGTCTGCATCACTTGTTGTATCTGTAGAGCCTCCATCTGTGGCGCTGTCATATCTGCATCACTTGCTGTGTTTGTAGAGCCTCCATCTAAAGATTGGAAATCTGCTGTCATGTCTGCATCACTTGCTGTATCTGTAGAGCCTATATCTAAAGGATGGAAGTCTGCTGTCATGTCTACATCACTTGCTGTATCTGTAGAGCCTACATCTAAAGGAAGGAAATCTGCTGTCATGTCTGCATCACTTGCTGTATCTGTAGAGCCCACATCTAAAGGATGGAAATCTGCTGTCATGTGTGCATCACTTGCTGTATCTGCAGAGCCTACATCTAAAGGATGGAAATCTGCTGTCATGTCTGCATCACTTGCTGTATCTGTAGAGCCTACATTTGTGGCGCTGTCATGTCTGCATCACTTGCTGTATCTGTAGAGCCTACATCTAAAGGATGGAAATCTGCTGTCATGTCTGCAACACTTGCTGTATCTGTAGAGCCTACATCTAAAGGATGGAAACCTGCAGTCATGTCTGCATAACTTGCTGTATCTGTGGAGCCTTCATCTAAAGGATGGAAATCTGCTGTCATGTCTGCATCACTTGCTGTATCTGTAGAGCCTGCATCTAAAGAATGGAAACCTGCTGTCATGTCTGCATACCTTGCTGTATCTGTAGAGCCTCCCTTTGTGGCGCTATCATGTCTGCATCACTTGCTGTATCTGTAGAGCCTAAATTTGTGGCGCTGTCATGTCTGCATCACTTGCTGTATCTGTAGAACCTCCATTTGTGGCGCCGTCATGGCTGCATCACTTGCTGTAACTGTAGAGCCTCCATTTGTGGCGCTGTCATGTCTGCATCACTTGCTGTATCTGTAGAGCCTACATTTGTGGCGCTGTCATGTCTGCATCACTTGCTGTAACGGTAGAGCCTACATTTGTGGCGCTGTTATTTCTGCATCACTTGCTGTATCTGTAGAGCCTACATCTAAGGGATGGAAATCTGCTGTCATGTCTGCATCACTTGCTGTATCTGTAGAGCCTACATCTAAAGGATGGAAATCTGCTGTCATGTCTGTATCACTTGCTGTATCTGTAGAGCCAACATCTAAAGGATGGAAATTCGCTGTCATGTCTGCATCACTTGCTGTATCTGTAGAGCCTACATCTAAATGTTGGAAATTTTGCTGTCATGTCTGCATCACTTGCTGTAACTGTAGAGCCTCCATTTGTGGCGCTGTCATATCTGCATCACTTGCTGTATCCGTAGAGCCTAAATCTAAAGGATGGAAACCTGCTGTCATGTCTGCATCACTTGCTGTATCTGTAGAGCCTCCATTTTTGGCGCTGTCATATCTGCATCACTTGCTGTATCTGTAGAGCATACATCTAAAGGATGGAAATCTGCTGTCATGTCTGCATCACCTGCTGTATCTGTAGAGCCTCCATTTGTGGCGCTGTCATGTCTGCATCACTCGCTGTATCTGTAGAGCCTCCATTTGTGGCGCTGTCATGTCTGAATCACTTGCTATATCTCTAGAGACTCCATCTAAAGGATGGAAATCTGCTGTCACATCTGCATCACTTGCTGTATCTGTAGAGCCTCCATTTGTGGCGCTGTCATGTCTGCATCACTTGCTGTATCTGTAGAGTCTCCGTTTGCGGCGCTGTCATGTCTGCATCACTTGTTGTGTCTGTAGAGCCTCCATCTGTGGCGCTGTCATATCTGCATCACCTGCTGTGTTTGTAGAGCCTCCATCTAAAGAATGGAAATCTGCTGTCATGTCTGCATCACTTGCTTTATCTGTAGAGCCTACATCTAAAGGATGGAAATCTGCTGTCATGTCTGCATCACTTGCTGTAACTGTAGAGCCTATATCTAAAGGATGGAAATCTGCTGTCATGTCTACATCACTTGCTGTAACCGTAGAGCCTATATGTAAAGGATGGAAATCTGCTGTCATGTCTGCATCACTTGCAGTAACTGTAGAGCCTATATCTAAAGGATGGAAATCTGCTGTCATGTCTGCATCACTTGCTGTAACTGTAGAGCCTATATCTAAAGGATCGAAATCTGCTGTCATGTCTGCATCACTTGCTGTATCAGTAGAGCCTCCATTTGTGGCGCTGTCACGTCTGCATAACTTGCTGTAACTGTAGAGCCTCCATTTGTGGCGCTGTCATGTCTGCATCACTTGCTGTATCCGTAGAGCCTCCATTTGTGGCGCTGTCATGTCTGCATCACTTGCTGTAACTGTAGAGCCTCCATTTGTGGCGCTGTCATATCTGCATCACTTGCTGTATCTGAAGAGCCTCCATTTGTGGCGCTGTCAAGTCTGCCTCACTTGCTGTATCTGTAGAGCCTCCATTTGTGGCGCTGTCATGTCTGCATCACTTGCTGTATCTGTAGAGCCTCCATTTGTGGCGCTGTCATGTCTGCATCATTTGCTGTATCTGTAGAGCCTATATCTAAAGGATAGAAATCTGCTGTCATGTCTGCATCACTTACTGTATCTGTAGAGCCTCCATTTGTGGCGTTGTCATGTCTGCATCACCTGCTGTATCTGTAGAGCCTCCATTTGTGGCGCTGTCATGTCTGCATCATTTGCTGTATCTGTAGAGCCTCCATTTGTGACCCTGTCATGTCTGCATCACTTGCTGTATCTGTAGAGCCTCCATTTGTGGCGCTGTCATGTCTACATCACTTGCTGTATCTGTAGAGCCTACATCTAAAGGATGGAAATCTGCTGTAATGTCTGAATCACTTGCTGTATCTGTAGAGCCTCCATTTGTGGCGCTGTCATATCTGCATCACTTGCTGTATCTGTAGAGCCTCCATTTGTGGCGCTGTTACGTCTGCATCATTTGCTGTATCTGTAGAGCCTCCATTTGTGGCGCTGTCATGTCTGCATCACTTGCTGTAACTGTAGAGCCTACATCTAAAGGATGGAAGTCTGCTGTCATGTCTGCATCACTAGCTGTATCTGTAGAGCCTACATCTAAAGGAAGGAAATCTGCTGTCATGTCTGCATCACTTGCTGTATCTGTAGAGCCCACATTTGTGGCGCTGTCATGTCTGCATCACTTGCTGTATCTGTAGAGCCTACATCTAAAGGATGGAAATCTGCTGTCATGTGTGCATCACTTGCTGTATCTGTAGAGCCTACATCTAAAGGATAGAAATCTGCTGTCATGTCTGCATCACTTGCTGTATCTGTAGAGCCTACATTTGTGGCGCTGTCATGTCTGCATCACTTGCTGTATCTGTAGAGCCTACATCTAAAGGATGGAAATCTGCTGTCATGTCTGCAACACTTGCTGTATCTGTAGAGCCTACATTTAAAGGATGGAAACCTGCAGTCATGTCTGCATAACTTGCTGTATCTGTGGAGCCTTCATCTAAAGGATGGAAATCTGCTGTCATGTCTGCATCACTTGCTGTATCTGTAGAGCCTGCATCTAAAGGATGGAAACCTGCTGTCATGTCTGCATAACTTGCTGTATCTGTAGAGCCTCCATTTGTGCCGCTGTCATGTCTGCATCAATTGCTGTATCAGTAGAACATACATCTAAAGGATGGAAATCTGCTGTCATGTCTGCATCACTAGCTGTATATGTAGAGCCTACATTTGTGGCGCTGTCATGTCCGCATCACTTGCTGTATCTGTAGAGCCTACGTCTAAAGGATGGAAATCTGCTGTTACGTTTGCATCACTTGCTGTATCTGTAGAGCCTACGTCTAAAGGATGGAAATCTGCTGTCATGTCTGCATCACTTGCTGTATCTGTAGAGCCTACATCTAAAGGATGGAAACCTGATGTCATGTCTGCATAACTTGCTGTATCTGTAGAGCCTCCATTTGTGCCGCTGTCATGTCTACATCAATTGCTGTATCAGTAGAGCATACATATAAAGGATGGAAATCTGCTGTCATGTCTGCATCACTTGCTGTATCTGTAGAGCCTACATTTGTGGCGCTGTCATGTCCGCATCACTTGCTGTATCTGTAGAGCCAACATTTGTGGCGCTGTCATGTCTGCATCACTTGCTGTATCTGCAGAGCCGCCATTTGTGGCGCTGTCATGTCTGCATCACTTGCTGTATCTGTAGAGCCTACATTTGTGGCGCTGTCATGTCTGCATCACTTGCTGTATCTGTAGAGCCTCCCTTTGTGGCGCTATCATGTCTGCATCACTTGCTGTATCTGTAGAGCCTAAATTTGTGGCGCTGTCATGTCTGCATCACTTGCTGTATCTGTAGAACCTCCATTTGTGGCGCCGTCATGTCTGCATCACTTGCTGTAACTGTAGAGCCTCCATTTGTGGCGCTGTCATGTCTGCATCACTTGCTGTATCTGTAGAGCCTACATCTGTGGCGCTGTCATGTCTGCAACACTTGCTGTATCTGCAGAGCCGCCATTTGTGGCGCTGTCATGTCTGCATCACTTGCTGTATCTGTAGAGCCTACATTTGTGGCGCTGCCATGTCTGCATCACTTGCTGTATCTGTAGAGCCTCCATTTGAGGCGCTGTCATGTCTGCATCACTTGCTGTAACTGTAGAGCCTACATTTGTGGCGCTGTTATTTCTGCATCACTTGCTGTATCTGTAGAGCCTACATCTAAGGGATGGAAATCTGCTGTCATGTCTGCATCACTTGCTGTATCTGTAGAGCCTACATCTAAGGGATGGAAATCTGCTGTCATGTCTGCATCACTTGCTGTATCTGTAGAGCCTACATCTAAAGGATGGAAATCTGCTGTCATGTCTGCATCACTTGCTGTAACTGTAGAGCCTCCATTTGTGGCGCTGTCATATCTGCATCACTTGCTGTATCTGTAGAGCCTAAATCTAAAGCATGGAAACCTGCTGTCATGTCTGCATCACTTGCTGTATCTGTAGAGCCTCCATTTTAGGCGCTGTCATATCTGCATCACTTGCTGAATCTGTAGAGCATACATCTAAAGGATGGAAATCTGCTGTCATGTCTGCATCACTTGCTGTATCTGTAGAGCCTCCATTTGTGGCGCTGTCATGTCTGCATCACTTGCTGTATCTGTAGAGCCTCCATTTGTGGCGCTGTCATGTCTGAATCACTTGCTATATCTCTAGAGACTCCATCTAAAGGATGGAAATCTGCTGTCACGTCTGCATCACTTGCTGTATCTGTAGAGCCTCCATTTGTGGCGCTGTCATGTCTGCATCACTTACTGTATCTGTAGAGTCTCCGTTTGCGGCGCTGTCATGTCTGCATCACTTGTTGTATCTGTAGAGCCTCCATCTGTGGCGCTGTCATATCTGCATCACTTGCTGTGTCTGTAGAGCCTCCATCTAAAGAATGGAAATCTGCTGTCATGTCTGCATCACTTGCTGTATCTGTAGAGCCTACATCTAAAGGATGGAAATCTGCTGTCATGTCTGCATCACTTGCTGTGACTGTAGAGCCTATATCTAAAGGATGGAAATCTGCTGTCATGTCTACATCACTTGCTGTAACCGTAGAGCCTATATCTAAAGGATGGAAATCTGCTGTCATGTCTGCATCACTTGCAGTAACTGTAGAGCCTATATCTAAAGGATGGAAATCTGCTGTCATGTCTGCATCACTTGCTGTAACTGTAGAGCCTATATCTAAAGGATCGAAATCTGCTGTCATGTCTGCATCACTTGCTGTATCAGTAGAGCCTCCATTTGTGGCGCTGTCACGTCTGCATAACTTGCTGTAACTGTAGAGCCTCCATTTGTGGCGCTGTCATGTCTGCATCACTTGCTGTATCCGTAGAGCCTCCATTTGTGGCGCTGTCATGTCTGCATCACTTGCTGTAACTGTAGAGCCTCCATTTGTGGCGCTGTCATATCTGCATCACTTGCTGTATCTGTAGAGCCTCCATTTATGGCGCTGTCATGTCTGCCTCACTTGCTGTATCTGTAGAGCCTCCATTTGTGGCGCTGTCATGTCTGCATCACTTGCTGTATCTGTAGAGCCTCCATTTGTGGCGCTGTCATGTCTGCATCATTTGCTGTATCTGTAGAGCCTATATCTAAAGAATAGAAATCTGCTGTCATGTCTGCATCACTTACTGTATCTGTAGAGCCTCCATTTGTGGCGTTGTCATGTCTGCATCACCTGCTGTATCTGTAGAGCCTCCATTTGTGGCGCTGTCATGTCTGCATCATTTGCTGTATCTGTAGAGCCTCCATTTGTGGCCCTGTCATGTCTGCATCACTTGCTGTATCTGTAGAGCCTCCATTTGTGGCGCTGTCATGTCTGCATCACTTGCTGTATCTGTAGAGCCTACATCTAAAGGATGGAAATCTGCTGTCATGTCTGAATCACTTGCTGTATCTGTAGAGCCTCCATTTGTGGCGCTGTCATATCTGCATCACTTGCTGTATCTGTAGAGCCTCCATTTGTGGCGCTGTCATGTCTGCATCACTTGCTGTATCTGTAGAGCCTACATCTAAAGGAAGGAAATCTGCTGTCATGTCTGCATCACTTGCTGTATCTGCAGAGCCCACATTTGTGGCGCTGTCATGTCTGCATCACTTGCTGTATCTGTAGAGCCTACATCTAAAGGATGGAAATCTGCTGTCATGTGTGCATCACTTGCTGTATCTGTAGAGCCTACATCTAAAGGATAGAAATCTGCTGTCATGTCTGCATCACTTGCTGTATCTGTAGAGCCTACATTTGTGGCGCTGTCATGTCTGCATCACTTGCTGTATCTGTAGAGCCTACATCTAAAGGATGGAAATCTGCTGTCATGTCTGCAACACTTGCTGTATCTGTAGAGCCTATATCTAAAGGATAGATATCTGCTGTCATGTCTGCATCACTTGCTGTAACTGTAGAGCCTATATCTAAAGGATGGAAATCTGCTGTCATGTCTACATCACTTGCTGTAACCGTAGAGCCTATATCTAAAGGATGGAAATCTGCTGTCATGTCTGCATCACTTGCAGTAACTGTAGAGCCTATATCTAAAGGATGGAAATCTGCTGTCATGTCTGCATCACTTGCTGTAACTGTAGAGCCTATATCTAAAGGATCGAAATCTGCTGTCATGTCTGCATCACTTGCTGTATCAGTAGAGCCTCCATTTGTGGCGCTGTCACGTCTGCATAACTTGCTGTAACTGTAGAGCCTCCATTTGTGGCGCTGTCATGTCTGCATCATTTGCTGTATCCGTAGAGCCTCCATTTGTGGCGCTGTCATGTCTGCATCACTTGCTGTAACTGTAGAGCCTCCATTTGTGGCGCTGTCATATCTGCATCACTTGCTGTATCTGTAGAGCCTCCATTTGTGGCGCTGTCATGTCTGCCTCACTTGCTGTATCTGTAGAGCCTCCATTTGTGGCGCTGTCATGTCTGCATCACTTGCTGTATCTGTAGAGCCTGTATCTAAAGGATGGAAATCTGCTGTCATGTCTGCATCACTTACTGTATCTGTAGAGCCTCCATTTGTGGCGCTGTCATGTCTGCATCACCTGCTGTATCTGTGGAGCCTCCATTTGTGGCGCTGTCATGTCTGCATCATTTACTGTATCTGTAGAGCCTCCATTTGTGGCCCTGTCATGTCTGCATCACTTGCTGTATATGTAGAGCCTCCATTTGTGGCGCTGTCATGTCTACATCACTTGCTGTATCTGTAGAGCCTACATCTAAAGGATGGAAATCTGCTGTCATGTCTAAATCACTTGCTGTATCTGTAGAGCCTCCATTTGTGGCGCTGTCATATCTGCATCACTTGCTGTATCTGTAGAGCCTCCATTTCTGGCGCTGTTATATCTGCATCATTTGCTGTATCTGTAGAGCCTCCATTTGTGGCGCTGTCATGTCTGCATCACTTGCTGTAACTGTAGAGCCTACATCTAAAGGATGGAAGTCTGCTGTCATGTCTACATCACTTGCTGTATCTGTAGAGCCTACATCTAAAGGAAGGAAATCTGCTGTCATGTCTGCATCACTTGCTGTAACTGTAGAGCCTACATCTAAAGGATGGAAGTCTGCTGTCATGTCTACATCACTTGCTGTATCTGTAGAGCCTACATCTAAAGGAAGGAAATCTGCTGTCATGTCTGCATCACTTGCTGTATCTGTAGAGCCCACATTTGTGGCGCTGTCATTTCTGCATCACTTGCTGTATCTGTAGAGCCTACATCTAAAGGATGGAAATCTGCTGTCATGTGTGCATCACTTGCTGTATCTGCAAGGCCTACATCTAAAGGATGGAAATCTGCTGTCATGTCTGCATCACTTGCTGTATCTGTAGAGCCTACATTTGTGGCGCTGTCATGTCTGCATCACTTGCTGTATCTGTAGAGCCTACATCTAAAGGATGGAAATCTGCTGTCATGTCTGCAACACTTGCTGTATCTGTAGAGCCTACATCTAAAGGATGGAAACCTGCAGTCATGTCTGCATAACTTGCTGTATCTGTGGAGCCTTCATCTAAAGGATGGAAATCTGCTGTCATGTCTGCATCACTTGCTGTATCTGTAGAGCCTGCATCTAAAGAATGGAAACCTGCTGTCATGTCTGCATAACTTGCTGTATCTGTAGAGCCTCCATTTGTGCCGCTGTCATGTCTGCATCAATTGCTGTATCAGTAGAACATACATCTAAAGGATGGAAATCTGCTGTCATGTCTGCATCACTAGCTGTATATGTAGAGCCTACATTTGTGGCGCTGTCATGTCCGCATCACTTGCTGTATCTGTAGAGCCTACGTCTAAAGGATGGAAATCTGCTGTTACGTTTGCATCACTTGCTGTATCTGTAGAGCCTACGTCTAAAGGATGGAAATCTGCTGTCATGTCTGCATCACTTGCTGTATCTGTAGAGCCTACATCTAAAGGATGGAAACCTGATGTCATGTCTGCATAACTTGCTGTATCTGTAGAGCCTCCATTTGTGCCGCTGTCATGTCTACATCAATTGCTGTATCAGTAAAGCATACATATAAAGGATGGAAATCTGCTGTCATGTCTGCATCACTTGCTGTATCTGTAGAGCCTACATTTGTGGCGCTGTCATGTCCGCATCACTTGCTGTATCTGTAGAGCCAACATTTGTGGCGCTGTCATGTCTGCATCACTTGCTGTATCTGCAGAGCCGCCATTTGTGGCGCTGTCATGTCTGCATCACTTGCTGTATCTGTAGAGCCTACATTTGTGGCGCTGTCATGTCTGCATCACTTGCTGTATCCGTAGAGCCTCCCTTTGTGGCGCTATCATGTCTGCATCACTTGCTGTATCTGTAGAGCCTAAATTTGTGGCGCTGTCATGTCTGCATCACTTTCTGTATCTGTAGAACCTCCATTTGTGGCGCCGTCATGTCTGCATCACTTGCTGTAACTGTAGAGCCTCCATTTGTGGCGCCGTCATGTCTGCATCACTTGCTGTATCTGTAGAGCCTACATCTGTGGCGCTGTCATGTCTGCAACACTTGCTGTATCTGCAGAGCCGCCATTTGTGGCGCTGTCATGTCTGCATCACTTGCTGTATCTGTAGAGCCTACATTTGTGGCGCTGTCATGTCTGCATCACTTGCTGTAACTGTAGAGCCTACATTTGTGGCGCTGTTATTTCTGCATCACTTGCTGTATCTGTAGAGCCTACATCTAAGGGATGGAAATCTGCTGTCATGTCTGCATCACTTGCTGTATCTGTAGAGCCTACATCTAAAGGATGGAAATCTGCTGTCATGTCTGTATCACTTGCTGTATCTGTAGAGCCAACATCTAAAGGATGGAAATTCGCTGTCATGTCTGCATCACTTGCTGTATCTGTAGAGTCTCCGTTTGCGGCGCTGTCATGTCTGCATCACTTGTTGTATCTGTAGAGCCTCCATCTGTGGCGCTGTCATATCTGCATCACTTGCTGTGTTTGTAGAGCCTCCATCTAAAGAATGGAAATCTGCTGTCATGTCTGCATCACTTGCTGTATCTGTAGAGCCTATATCTAAAGGATGGAAGTCTGCTGTCATGTCTACATCACTTGCTGTATCTGTAGAGCCTACATCTAAAGGAAGGAAATCTGCTGTCATGTCTGCATCACTTGCTGTATCTGTAGAGCCCACATCTAAAGGATGGAAATCTGCTGTCATGTGTGCATCACTTGCTGTATCTGCAGAGCCTACATCTAAAGGATGGAAATCTGCTGTCATGTCTGCATCACTTGCTGTATCTGTAGAGCCTACATTTGTGGCGCTGTCATGTCTGCATCACTTGCTGTATCTGTAGAGCCTACATCTAAAGGATGGAAATCTGCTGTCATGTCTGCAACACTTGCTGTATCTGTAGAGCCTACATCTAAAGGATGGAAACCTGCAGTCATGTCTGCATAACTTGCTGTATCTGTGGAGCCTTCATCTAAAGGATGGAAATCTGCTGTCATGTCTGCATCACTTGCTGTATCTGTAGAGCCTGCATCTAAAGAATGGAAACCTGCTGTCATGTCTGCATACCTTGCTGTATCTGTAGAGCCTCCCTTTGTGGCGCTATCATGTCTGCATCACTTGCTGTATCTGTAGAGCCTAAATTTGTGGCGCTGTCATGTCTGCATCACTTGCTGTATCTGTAGAACCTCCATTTGTGGCGCCGTCATGGCTGCATCACTTGCTGTAACTGTAGAGCCTCCATTTGTGGCGCTGTCATGTCTGCATCACTTGCTGTATCTGTAGAGCCTACATTTGTGGCGCTGTCATGTCTGCATCACTTGCTGTAACGGTAGAGCCTACATTTGTGGCGCTGTTATTTCTGCATCACTTGCTGTATCTGTAGAGCCTACATCTAAGGGATGGAAATCTGCTGTCATGTCTGCATCACTTGCTGTATCTGTAGAGCCTACATCTAAAGGATGGAAATCTGCTGTCATGTCTGTATCACTTGCTGTATCTGTAGAGCCAACATCTAAAGGATGGAAATTCGCTGTCATGTCTGCATCACTTGCTGTATCTGTAGAGCCTACATCTAAATGTTGGAAATTTTGCTGTCATGTCTGCATCACTTGCTGTAACTGTAGAGCCTCCATTTGTGGCGCTGTCATATCTGCATCACTTGCTGTATCCGTAGAGCCTAAATCTAAAGGATGGAAACCTGCTGTCATGTCTGCATCACTTGCTGTATCTGTAGAGCCTCCATTTTTGGCGCTGTCATATCTGCATCACTTGCTGTATCTGTAGAGCATACATCTAAAGGATGGAAATCTGCTGTCATGTCTGCATCACCTGCTGTATCTGTAGAGCCTCCATTTGTGGCGCTGTCATGTCTGCATCACTCGCTGTATCTGTAGAGCCTCCATTTGTGGCGCTGTCATGTCTGAATCACTTGCTATATCTCTAGAGACTCCATCTAAAGGATGGAAATCTGCTGTCACATCTGCATCACTTGCTGTATCTGTAGAGCCTCCATTTGTGGCGCTGTCATGTCTGCATCACTTGCTGTATCTGTAGAGTCTCCGTTTGCGGCGCTGTCATGTCTGCATCACTTGTTGTGTCTGTAGAGCCTCCATCTGTGGCGCTGTCATATCTGCATCACCTGCTGTGTTTGTAGAGCCTCCATCTAAAGAATGGAAATCTGCTGTCATGTCTGCATCACTTGCTTTATCTGTAGAGCCTACATCTAATAGATGGAAATCTGCTGTCATGTCTGCATCACTTGCTGTAACTGTAGAGCCTATATCTAAAGGATGGAAATCTGCTGTCATGTCTACATCACTTGCTGTAACCGTAGAGCCTATATGTAAAGGATGGAAATCTGCTGTCATGTCTGCATCACTTGCAGTAACTGTAGAGCCTATATCTAAAGGATGGAAATCTGCTGTCATGTCTGCATCACTTGCTGTAACTGTAGAGCCTATATCTAAAGGATCGAAATCTGCTGTCATGTCTGCATCACTTGCTGTATCAGTAGAGCCTCCATTTGTGGCGCTGTCACGTCTGCATAACTTGCTGTAACTGTAGAGCCTCCATTTGTGGCGCTGTCATGTCTGCATCACTTGCTGTATCCGTAGAGCCTCCATTTGTGGCGCTGTCATGTCTGCATCACTTGCTGTAACTGTAGAGCCTCCATTTGTGGCGCTGTCATATCTGCATCACTTGCTGTATCTGTAGAGCCTCCATTTGTGGCGCTGTCAAGTCTGCCTCACTTGCTGTATCTGTAGAGCCTCCATTTGTGGCGCTGTCATGTCTGCATCACTTGCTGTATCTGTAGAGCCTCCATTTGTGGCGCTGTCATGTCTGCATCATTTGCTGTATCTGTAGAGCCTATATCTAAAGGATAGAAATCTGCTGTCATGTCTGCATCACTTACTGTATCTGTAGAGCCTCCATTTGTGGCGTTGTCATGTCTGCATCACCTGCTGTATCTGTAGAGCCTCCATTTGTGGCGCTGTCATGTCTGCATCATTTGCTGTATCTGTAGAGCCTCCATTTGTGACCCTGTCATGTCTGCATCACTTGCTGTATCTGTAGAGCCTCCATTTGTGGCGCTGTCATGTCTACATCACTTGCTGTATCTGTAGAGCCTACATCTAAAGGATGGAAATCTGCTGTAATGTCTGAATCACTTGCTGTATCTGTAGAGCCTCCATTTGTGGCGCTGTCATATCTGCATCACTTGCTGTATCTGTAGAGCCTCCATTTGTGGCGCTGTTACGTCTGCATCATTTGCTGTATCTGTAGAGCCTCCATTTGTGGCGCTGTCATGTCTGCATCACTTGCTGTAACTGTAGAGCCTACATCTAAAGGATGGAAGTCTGCTGTCATGTCTGCATCACTTGCTGTATCTGTAGAGCCTACATCTAAAGGAAGGAAATCTGCTGTCATGTCTGCATCACTTGCTGTATCTGTAGAGCCCACATTTGTGGCGCTGTCATGTCTGCATCACTTGCTGTATCTGTAGAGCCTACATCTAAAGGATGGAAATCTGCTGTCATGTGTGCATCACTTGCTGTATCTGTAGAGCCTACATCTAAAGGATAGAAATCTGCTGTCATGTCTGCATCACTTGCTGTATCTGTAGAGCCTACATTTGTGGCGCTGTCATGTCTGCATCACTTGCTGTATCTGTAGAGCCTACATCTAAAGGATGGAAATCTGCTGTCATGTCTGCAACACTTGCTGTATCTGTAGAGCCTACATTTAAAGGATGGAAACCTGCAGTCATGTCTGCATAACTTGCTGTATCTGTGGAGCCTTCATCTAAAGGATGGAAATCTGCTGTCATGTCTGCATCACTTGCTGTATCTGTAGAGCCTGCATCTAAAGGATGGAAACCTGCTGTCATGTCTGCATAACTTGCTGTATCTGTAGAGCCTCCATTTGTGCCGCTGTCATGTCTGCATCAATTGCTGTATCAGTAGAACATACATCTAAAGGATGGAAATCTGCTGTCATGTCTGCATCACTAGCTGTATATGTAGAGCCTACATTTGTGGCGCTGTCATGTCCGCATCACTTGCTGTATCTGTAGAGCCTACGTCTAAAGGATGGAAATCTGCTGTTACGTTTGCATCACTTGCTGTATCTGTAGAGCCTACGTCTAAAGGATGGAAATCTGCTGTCATGTCTGCATCACTTGCTGTATCTGTAGAGCCTACATCTAAAGGATGGAAACCTGATGTCATGTCTGCATAACTTGCTGTATCTGTAGAGCCTCCATTTGTGCCGCTGTCATGTCTACATCAATTGCTGTATCAGTAGAGCATACATATAAAGGATGGAAATCTGCTGTCATGTCTGCATCACTTGCTGTATCTGTAGAGCCTACATTTGTGGCGCTGTCATGTCCGCATCACTTGCTGTATCTGTAGAGCCAACATTTGTGGCGCTGTCATGTCTGCATCACTTGCTGTATCTGCAGAGCCGCCATTTGTGGCGCTGTCATGTCTGCATCACTTGCTGTATCTGTAGAGCCTACATTTGTGGCGCTGTCATGTCTGCATCACTTGCTGTATCTGTAGAGCCTCCCTTTGTGGCGCTATCATGTCTGCATCACTTGCTGTATCTGTAGAGCCTAAATTTGTGGCGCTGTCATGTCTGCATCACTTGCTGTATCTGTAGAACCTCCATTTGTGGCGCCGTCATGTCTGCATCACTTGCTGTAACTGTAGAGCCTCCATTTGTGGCGCTGTCATGTCTGCATCACTTGCTGTATCTGTAGAGCCTACATCTGTGGCGCTGTCATGTCTGCAACACTTGCTGTATCTGCAGAGCCGCCATTTGTGGCGCTGTCATGTCTGCATCACTTGCTGTATCTGTAGAGCCTACATTTGTGGCGCTGCCATGTCTGCATCACTTGCTGTATCTGTAGAGCCTCCATTTGTGGCGCTGTCATGTCTGCATCACTTGCTGTAACTGTAGAGCCTACATTTGTGGCGCTGTTATTTCTGCATCACTTGCTGTATCTGTAGAGCCTACATCTAAGGGATGGAAATCTGCTGTCATGTCTGCATCACTTGCTGTATCTGTAGAGCCTACATCTAAAGGATGGAAATCTGCTGTCATGTCTGTATCACTTGCTGTATCTGTAGAGCCAACATCTAAAGGATGGAAATTCGCTGTCATGTCTGCATCACTTGCTGTATCTGTAGAGCCTACAACTAAATGATGGAAATTTTGCTGTCATGTCTGCATCACTTGCTGTAACTGTAGAGCCTCCATTTGTGGCGCTGTCATATCTGCATCACTTGCTGTATCTGTAGAGCCTAAATCTAAAGCATGGAAACCTGCTGTCATGTCTGCATCACTTGCTGTATCTGTAGAGCCTCCATTTTAGGCGCTGTCATATCTGCATCACTTGCTGAATCTGTAGAGCATACATCTAAAGGATGGAAATCTGCTGTCATGTCTGCATCACTTGCTGTATCTGTAGAGCCTCCATTTGTGGCGCTGTCATGTCTGTATCACTTGCTGTATCTGTAGAGCCTCCATTTGTGGCGCTGTCATGTCTGAATCAATTGCTATATCTCTAGAGACTCCATCTAAAGGATGGAAATCTGCTGTCACGTCTGCATCACTTGCTGTATCTGTAGAGCCTCCATTTGTGGCGCTGTCATGTCTGCATCACTTACTGTATCTGTAGAGTCTCCGTTTGCGGCGCTGTCATGTCTGCATCACTTGTTGTATCTGTAGAGCCTCCATCTGTGGCGCTGTCATATCTGCATCACTTGCTGTGTCTGTAGAGCCTCCATCTAAAGAATGGAAATCTGCTGTCATGTCTGCATCACTTGCTGTATCTGTAGAGCCTACATCTAAAGGATGGAAATCTGCTGTCATGTCTGCATCACTTGCTGTGACTGTAGAGCCTATATCTAAAGGATGGAAATCTGCTGTCATGTCTACATCACTTGCTGTAACCGTAGAGCCTATATCTAAAGGATGGAAATCTGCTGTCATGTCTGCATCACTTGCAGTAACTGTAGAGCCTATATCTAAAGGATGGAAATCTGCTGTCATGTCTGCATCACTTGCTGTAACTGTAGAGCCTATATCTAAAGGATCGAAATCTGCTGTCATGTCTGCATCACTTGCTGTATCAGTAGAGCCTCCATTTGTGGCGCTGTCACGTCTGCATAACTTGCTGTAACTGTAGAGCCTCCATTTGTGGCGCTGTCATGTCTGCATCACTTGCTGTATCCGTAGAGCCTCCATTTGTGGCGCTGTCATGTCTGCATCACTTGCTGTAACTGTAGAGCCTCCATTTGTGGCGCTGTCATATCTGCATCACTTGCTGTATCTGTAGAGCCTCCATTTATGGCGCTGTCATGTCTGCCTCACTTGCTGTATCTGTAGAGCCTCCATTTGTGGCGCTGTCATGTCTGCATCACTTGCTGTATCTGTAGAGCCTCCATTTGTGGCGCTGTCATGTCTGCATCATTTGCTGTATCTGTAGAGCCTATATCTAAAGAATAGAAATCTGCTGTCATGTCTGCATCACTTACTGTATCTGTAGAGCCTCCATTTGTGGCGTTGTCATGTCTGCATCACCTGCTGTATCTGTAGAGCCTCCATTTGTGGCGCTGTCATGTCTGCATCATTTGCTGTATCTGTAGAGCCTCCATTTGTGGCCCTGTCATGTCTGCATCACTTGCTGTATCTGTAGAGCCTCCATTTGTGGCGCTGTCATGTCTGCATCACTTGCTGTATCTGTAGAGCCTACATCTAAAGGATGGAAATCTGCTGTCATGTCTGAATCACTTGCTGTATCTGTAGAGCCTCCATTTGTGGCGCTGTCATATCTGCATCACTTGCTGTATCTGTAGAGCCTCCATTTGTGGCGCTGTCATGTCTGCATCACTTGCTGTATCTGTAGAGCCTACATCTAAAGGAAGGAAATCTGCTGTCATGTCTGCATCACTTGCTGTATCTGCAGAGCCCACATTTGTGGCGCTGTCATGTCTGCATCACTTGCTGTATCTGTAGAGCCTACATCTAAAGGATGGAAATCTGCTGTCATGTGTGCATCACTTGCTGTATCTGTAGAGCCTACATCTAAAGGATAGAAATCTGCTGTCATGTCTGCATCACTTGCTGTATCTGTAGAGCCTACATTTGTGGCGCTGTCATGTCTGCATCACTTGCTGTATCTGTAGAGCCTACATCTAAAGGATGGAAATCTGCTGTCATGTCTGCAACACTTGCTGTATCTGTAGAGCCTATATCTAAAGGATAGATATCTGCTGTCATGTCTGCATCACTTGCTGTAACTGTAGAGCCTATATCTAAAGGATGGAAATCTGCTGTCATGTCTACATCACTTGCTGTAACCGTAGAGCCTATATCTAAAGGATGGAAATCTGCTGTCATGTCTGCATCACTTGCAGTAACTGTAGAGCCTATATCTAAAGGATGGAAATCTGCTGTCATGTCTGCATCACTTGCTGTAACTGTAGAGCCTATATCTAAAGGATCGAAATCTGCTGTCATGTCTGCATCACTTGCTGTATCAGTAGAGCCTCCATTTGTGGCGCTGTCACGTCTGCATAACTTGCTGTAACTGTAGAGCCTCCATTTGTGGCGCTGTCATGTCTGCATCATTTGCTGTATCCGTAGAGCCTCCATTTGTGGCGCTGTCATGTCTGCATCACTTGCTGTAACTGTAGAGCCTCCATTTGTGGCGCTGTCATATCTGCATCACTTGCTGTATCTGTAGAGCCTCCATTTGTGGCGCTGTCATGTCTGCCTCACTTGCTGTATCTGTAGAGCCTCCATTTGTGGCGCTGTCATGTCTGCATCACTTGCTGTATCTGTAGAGCCTGCATCTAAAGGATGGAAATCTGCTGTCATGTCTGCATCACTTACTGTATCTGTAGAGCCTCCATTTGTGGCGCTGTCATGTCTGCATCACCTGCTGTATCTGTGGAGCCTCCATTTGTGGCGCTGTCATGTCTGCATCATTTACTGTATCTGTAGAGCCTCCATTTGTGGCCCTGTCATGTCTGCATCACTTGCTGTATATGTAGAGCCTCCATTTGTGGCGCTGTCATGTCTACATCACTTGCTGTATCTGTAGAGCCTACATCTAAAGGATAGAAATCTGCTGTCATGTCTAAATCACTTGCTGTATCTGTAGAGCCTCCATTTGTGGCGCTGTCATATCTGCATCACTTGCTGTATCTGTAGAGCCTCCATTTCTGGCGCTGTTATATCTGCATCATTTGCTGTATCTGTAGAGCCTCCATTTGTGGCGCTGTCATGTCTGCATCACTTGCTGTAACTGTAGAGCCTACATCTAAAGGATGGAAGTCTGCTGTCATGTCTACATCACTTGCTGTATCTGTAGAGCCTACATCTAAAGGAAGGAAATCTGCTGTCATGTCTGCATCACTTGCTGTAACTGTAGAGCCTACATCTAAAGGATGGAAGTCTGCTGTCATGTCTACATCACTTGCTGTATCTGTAGAGCCTACATCTAAAGGAAGGAAATCTGCTGTCATGTCTGCATCACTTGCTGTATCTGTAGAGCCCACATTTGTGGCGCTGTCATTTCTGCATCACTTGCTGTATCTGTAGAGCCTACATCTAAAGGATGGAAATCTGCTGTCATGTGTGCATCACTTGCTGTATCTGCAAGGCCTACATCTAAAGGATGGAAATCTGCTGTCATGTCTGCATCACTTGCTGTATCTGTAGAGCCTACATTTGTGGCGCTGTCATGTCTGCATCACTTGCTGTATCTGTAGAGCCTACATCTAAAGGATGGAAATCTGCTGTCATGTCTGCAACACTTGCTGTATCTGTAGAGCCTACATCTAAAGGATGGAAACCTGCAGTCATGTCTGCATAACTTGCTGTATCTGTGGAGCCTTCATCTAAAGGATGGAAATCTGCTGTCATGTCTGCATCACTTGCTGTATCTGTAGAGCCTGCATCTAAAGAATGGAAACCTGCTGTCATGTCTGCATAACTTGCTGTATCTGTAGAGCCTCCATTTGTGCCGCTGTCATGTCTGCATCAATTGCTGTATCAGTAGAACATACATCTAAAGGATGGAAATCTGCTGTCATGTCTGCATCACTAGCTGTATATGTAGAGCCTACATTTGTGGCGCTGTCATGTCCGCATCACTTGCTGTATCTGTAGAGCCTACGTCTAAAGGATGGAAATCTGCTGTTACGTTTGCATCACTTGCTGTATCTGTAGAGCCTACGTCTAAAGGATGGAAATCTGCTGTCATGTCTGCATCACTTGCTGTATCTGTAGAGCCTACATCTAAAGGATGGAAACCTGATGTCATGTCTGCATAACTTGCTGTATCTGTAGAGCCTCCATTTGTGCCGCTGTCATGTCTACATCAATTGCTGTATCAGTAAAGCATACATATAAAGGATGGAAATCTGCTGTCATGTCTGCATCACTTGCTGTATCTGTAGAGCCTACATTTGTGGCGCTGTCATGTCCGCATCACTTGCTGTATCTGTAGAGCCAACATTTGTGGCGCTGTCATGTCTGCATCACTTGCTGTATCTGCAGAGCCGCCATTTGTGGCGCTGTCATGTCTGCATCACTTGCTGTATCTGTAGAGCCTACATTTGTGGCGCTGTCATGTCTGCATCACTTGCTGTATCCGTAGAGCCTCCCTTTGTGGCGCTATCATGTCTGCATCACTTGCTGTATCTGTAGAGCCTAAATTTGTGGCGCTGTCATGTCTGCATCACTTTCTGTATCTGTAGAACCTCCATTTGTGGCGCCGTCATGTCTGCATCACTTGCTGTAACTGTAGAGCCTCCATTTGTGGCGCTGTCATGTCTGCATCACTTGCTGTATCTGTAGAGCCTACATCTGTGGCGCTGTCATGTCTGCAACACTTGCTGTATCTGCAGAGCCGCCATTTGTGGCGCTGTCATGTCTGCATCACTTGCTGTATCTGTAGAGCCTACATTTGTGGCGCTGTCATGTCTGCATCACTTGCTGTAACTGTAGAGCCTACATTTGTGGCGCTGTTATTTCTGCATCACTTGCTGTATCTGTAGAGCCTACATCTAAGGGATGGAAATCTGCTGTCATGTCTGCATCACTTGCTGTATCTGTAGAGCCTACATCTAAAGGATGGAAATCTGCTGTCATGTCTGTATCACTTGCTGTATCTGTAGAGCCAACATCTAAAGGATGGAAATTCGCTGTCATGTCTGCATCACTTGCTGTATCTGTAGAGCCTACATCTAAATGATGGAAATTTTGCTGTCATGTCTGCATCACTTGCTGTAACTGTAGAGCGTCCATTTTTGGCGCTGTCATATCTGCATCACTTGCTGTATCTGTAGAGCATACATCTAAAGGATGGAAATCTGCTGTCATGTCTGCATCACCTGCTGTATCTGTAGAGCCTCCATTTGTGGCGATTTCATGTCTGCATCACTCGCTGTATCTGTAGAGCCTCCATTTGTGGCGCTGTCATGTCTGAATCACTTGCTATATCTCTAGAGACTCCATCTAAAGGATGGAAATCTGCTGTCACGTCTGCATCACTTGCTGTATCTGTAGAGCCTCCATTTGTGGCGCTGTCATGTCTGCATCACTTGCTGTATCTGTAGAGTCTCCGTTTGCGGCGCTGTCATGTCTGCATCACTTGTTGTATCTGTAGAGCCTCCATCTGTGGCGCTGTCATATCTGCATCACTTGCTGTGTTTGTAGAGCCTCCATCTAAAGAATGGAAATCTGCTGTCATGTCTGCATCACTTCCTGTATCTGTAGAGCCTATATCTAAAGGATGGAAGTCTGCTGTCATGTCTACATCACTTGCTGTATCTGTAGAGCCTACATCTAAAGGAAGGAAATCTGCTGTCATGTCTGCATCACTTGCTGTATCTGTAGAGCCCACATCTAAAGGATGGAAATCTGCTGTCATGTGTGCATCACTTGCTGTATCTGCAGAGCCTACATCTAAAGGATGGAAATCTGCTGTCATGTCTGCATCACTTGCTGTATCTGTAGAGCCTACATTTGTGGCGCTGTCATGTCTGCATCACTTGCTGTATCTGTAGAGCCTACATCTAAAGGATGGAAATCTGCTGTCATGTCTGCAACACTTGCTGTATCTGTAGAGCCTACATCTAAAGGATGGAAACCTGCAGTCATGTCTGCATAACTTGCTGTATCTGTGGAGCCTTCATCTAAAGGATGGAAATCTGCTGTCATGTCTGCATCACTTGCTGTATCTGTAGAGCCTGCATCTAAAGAATGGAAACCTGCTGTCATGTCTGCATACCTTGCTGTATCTGTAGAGCCTCCCTTTGTGGCGCTATCATGTCTGCATCACTTGCTGTATCTGTAGAGCCTAAATTTGTGGCGCTGTCATGTCTGCATCACTTGCTGTATCTGTAGAACCTCCATTTGTGGCGCCGTCATGGCTGCATCACTTGCTGTAACTGTAGAGCCTCCATTTGTGGCGCTGTCATGTCTGCATCACTTGCTGTATCTGTAGAGCCTACATTTGTGGCGCTGTCATGTCTGCATCACTTGCTGTAACGGTAGAGCCTACATTTGTGGCGCTGTTATTTCTGCATCACTTGCTGTATCTGTAGAGCCTACATCTAAGGGATGGAAATCTGCTGTCATGTCTGCATCACTTGCTGTATCTGTAGAGCCTACATCTAAAGGATGGAAATCTGCTGTCATGTCTGTATCACTTGCTGTATCTGTAGAGCCAACATCTAAAGGATGGAAATTCGCTGTCATGTCTGCATCACTTGCTGTATCTGTAGAGCCTACATCTAAATGTTGGAAATTTTGCTGTCATGTCTGCATCACTTGCTGTAACTGTAGAGCCTCCATTTGTGGCGCTGTCATATCTGCATCACTTGCTGTATCCGTAGAGCCTAAATCTAAAGGATGGAAACTTGCTGTCATGTCTGCATCACTTGCTGTATCTGTAGAGCCTCCATTTTTGGCGCTGTCATATCTGCATCACTTGCTGTATCTGTAGAGCATACATCTAAAGGATGGAAATCTGCTGTCATGTCTGCATCACCTGCTGTATCTGTAGAGCCTCCATTTGTGGCGCTGTCATGTCTGCATCACTCGCTGTATCTGTAGAGCCTCCATTTGTGGCGCTGTCATGTCTGAATCACTTGCTATATCTCTAGAGACTCCATCTAAAGGATGGAAATCTGCTGTCACATCTGCATCACTTGCTGTATCTGTAGAGCCTCCATTTGTGGCGCTGTCATGTCTGCATCACTTGCTGTATCTGTAGAGTCTCCGTTTGCGGCGCTGTCATGTCTGCATCACTTGTTGTATCTGTAGAGCCTCCATCTGTGGCGCTGTCATATCTGCATCACCTGCTGTGTTTGTAGAGCCTCCATCTAAAGAATGGAAATCTGCTGTCATGTCTGCATCACTTGCTTTATCTGTAGAGCCTACATCTAAAGGATGGAAATCTGCTGTCATGTCTGCATCACTTGCTGTAACTGTAGAGCCTATATCTAAAGGATGGAAATCAGCTGTCATGTCTACATCACTTGCTGTAACCGTAGAGCCTATATGTAAAGGATGGAAATCTGCTGTCATGTCTGCATCACTTGCAGTAACTGTAGAGCCTATATCTAAAGGATGGAAATCTGCTGTCATGTCTGCATCACTTGCTGTAACTGTAGAGCCTATATCTAAAGGATCGAAATCTGCTGTCATGTCTGCATCACTTGCTGTATCAGTAGAGCCTCCATTTGTGGCGCTGTCACGTCTGCATAACTTGCTGTAACTGTAGAGCCTCCATTTGTGGCGCTGTCATGTCTGCATCACTTGCTGTATCCGTAGAGCCTCCATTTGTGGCGCTGTCATGTCTGCATCACTTGCTGTAACTGTAGAGCCTCCATTTGTGGCGCTGTCATATCTGCATCACTTGCTGTATCTGTAGAGCCTCCATTTGTGGCGCTGTCAAGTCTGCCTCACTTGCTGTATCTGTAGAGCCTCCATTTGTGGCGCTGTCATGTCTGCATCACTTGCTGTATCTGTAGAGCCTCCATTTGTGGCGCTGTCATGTCTGCATCATTTGCTGTATCTGTAGAGCCTATATCTAAAGGATAGAAATCTGCTGTCATGTCTGCATCACTTACTGTATCTGTAGAGCCTCCATTTGTGGCGTTGTCATGTCTGCATCACCTGCTGTATCTGTAGAGCCTCCATTTGTGGCGCTGTCATGTCTGCATCATTTGCTGTATCTGTAGAGCCTCCATTTGTGACCCTGTCATGTCTGCATCACTTGCTGTATCTGTAGAGCCTCCATTTGTGGCGCTGTCATGTCTACATCACTTGCTGTATCTGTAGAGCCTACATCTAAAGGATGGAAATCTGCTGTAATGTCTGAATCACTTGCTGTATCTGTAGAGCCTCCATTTGTGGCGCTGTCATATCTGCATCACTTGCTGTATCTGTAGAGCCTCCATTTGTGGCGCTGTTACGTCTGCATCATTTGCTGTATCTGTAGAGCCTCCATTTGTGGCGCTGTCATGTCTGCATCACTTGCTGTAACTGTAGAGCCTACATCTAAAGGATGGAAGTCTGCTGTCATGTCTGCATCACTTGCTGTATCTGTAGAGCCTACATCTAAAGGAAGGAAATCTGCTGTCATGTCTGCATCACTTGCTGTATCTGTAGAGCCCACATTTGTGGCGCTGTCATGTCTGCATCACTTGCTGTATCTGTAGAGCCTACATCTAAAGGATGGAAATCTGCTGTCATGTGTGCATCACTTGCTGTATCTGTAGAGCCTACATCTAAAGGATAGAAATCTGCTGTCATGTCTGCATCACTTGCTGTATCTGTAGAGCCTACATTTGTGGCGCTGTCATGTCTGCATCACTTGCTGTATCTGTAGAGCCTACATCTAAAGGATGGAAATCTGCTGTCATGTCTGCAACACTTGCTGTATCTGTAGAGCCTACATTTAAAGGATGGAAACCTGCAGTCATGTCTGCATAACTTGCTGTATCTGTGGAGCCTTCATCTAAAGGATGGAAATCTGCTGTCATGTCTGCATCACTTGCTGTATCTGTAGAGCCTGCATCTAAAGGATGGAAACCTGCTGTCATGTCTGCATAACTTGCTGTATCTGTAGAGCCTCCATTTGTGCCGCTGTCATGTCTGCATCAATTGCTGTATCAGTAGAGCATACATCTAAAGGATGGAAATCTGCTGTCATGTCTGCATCACTAGCTGTATATGTAGAGCCTACATTTGTGGCGCTGTCATGTCCGCATCACTTGCTGTATCTGTAGAGCCTACGTCTAAAGGATGGAAATCTGCTGTTACGTTTGCATCACTTGCTGTATCTGTAGAGCCTAGTCTAAAGGATGGAAATCTGCTGTCATGTCTGCATCACTTGCTGTATCTGTAGAGCCTACATATAAAGGATGGAAACCTGATGTCATGTCTGCATATTTTGCTGTATCTGTAGAGCCTCCATTTGTGCCGCTGTCATGTCTACATCAATTGCTGTATCAGTAGAGCATACATATAAAGGATGGAAATCTGCTGTCATGTCTGCATCACTTGCTGTATCTGTAGAGCCTACATTTGTGGCGCTGTCATTTCCGCATCACTTGCTGTATCTGTAGAGCCAACATTTGTGGCGCTGTCATGTCTGCATCACTTGCTGTATCTGCAGAGCCGCCATTTGTGGCGCTGTCATGTCTGCATCACTTGCTGTATCTGTAGAGCCTAAATTTGTGGCGCTGTCATGTCTGCATCACTTGCTGTATCTGTAGAGCCTCCATTTGTGGCGCTGTCATGTCTGCATCACTTGCTGTATCTGTAGAGCCTACATTTGTGGCGCTGCCATGTCTGCATCACTTGCTGTATCTGTAGAGCCTCCATTTGTAGCGCTGTCATGTCTGCATCACTTGCTGTAACTGTAGAGCCTACATTTGTGGCGCTGTCATGTCTGCATCACTTGCTGTATCTGTAGAGCCTACATCTAGAGGATGGAAATCTGCTGTCATGTCTGCATCACTTGCTGTATCTGTAGAGCCTACATCTAAAGGATGGAAATCTGCTGTCATGTCTGCATCACTTGCTGTATCTGTAGAGCCAACATCTAAAGGATGGGAATTCGCTGTCATGTCTGCATCACTTGCTGTATCTGTAGAGCCTACATCTAAAGGATGGAAATCTGCTGTCATGTCTGCATCACTTGCTGTAACTGTAGAGCCTCCATTTGTGGCGCTGTCATATCTGCATCACTTGCTGTATCTGTAGAGCCTAAATCTAAAGGATGGAAATCTGCTGTCATGTCTGCATCACTTGCTGTATCTGTAGAGCCTCCATTTGTGGCGCTGTCATATCTGCATCACTTGCTGTATCTGTAGAGCATACATCTAAAGGATGGAAATCTGCTGTCATGTCTGCATCACTTGCTGTTTCTGTAGAGCCTCCATTTGTGGCGCTGTCATGTCTGCATCACTTGCTGTATCTGTAGAGCCTCCATTTGTGGCGCTGTCATGTCTGAATCACTTGCTATATCTCTAGAGCCTCCATCTAAAGGATGGAAATCTGCTGTCACGTCTGCATCACTTGCTGTATCTGTAGAGCCTCCATTTGTGGCGCTGTCATCTCTGCATCACTTGCTGTATCTGTAGAGTCTCCATTTGTGGCGCTGTCATGTCTGCATCACTTGTTGTATCTGTAGAGCCTCCATCTGTGGCGCTGTCATATCTACATCACTTGCTGTGTCTGTAGAGCCTCCATCTAAAGAATGGAAATCTGCTGTCATGTCTGCATCACTTGCTGTATCTGTAGAGCCTACATCTTAAGGATGGAAATCTGCTGTCATGTCTGCATCACTTGCTGTAACTGTAGAGCCTATATCTAAAGGATGGAAATCTGCTGTCATGTCTACATCACTTGCTGTAACCGTAGAGCCTATATCTAAAGGATGGAAATCTGCTGTCATGTCTGCATCACTTGCAGTAACTGTAGAGCCTATATCTAAAGGATGGAAATCTGCTGTCATGTCTGCATCACTTGCTGTAACTGTAGAGCCTATATCTAAAGGATGGAAATCTGCTGTCATGTCTGCATCACTTGCTGTATCAGTAGAGCCTCCATTTGTGGCGCTGTCACGTCTGCATAACTTGCTGTAACTGTAGAGCCTCCATTTGTGGCGCTGTCATGTCTGCATCACTTGCTGTATCTGTAGAGCCTGCATCTAGAGGATGGAAATCTGCTGTCATGTCTGCATCACTTGCTGTAGCTGTAGAGCCTATATCTAAAGGATAGAAATCTGCTGTTATGTCTGCATCACTTACTGTATCTGTAGAGCCTCCATTTGTGGCGCTGTCATGTCTGCATCACCTGCTGTATCTGTAGAGCCTCCATTTGTGGCGCTGTCATGTCTGCATCATTTGCTGTATCTGTAGAGCCTCCATTTGTGGCCCTGTCATGTCTGCATCACTTGCTGTATCTGTAGAGCCTCCATTTGTGGCGCTGTCATGTCTACATCACTTGCTGTATCTGTAGAGCCTACCTCTAAAGGATGGAAATCTGCTGTCATGTCTGAATCACTTGCTGTATCTGTAGAGCCTCCATTTGTGGCGCTGTCATATCTGCATCACTTGCTGTATCTGTAGAGCCTCCATTTCTGGCGCTGTTATGTCTGCATCATTTGCTGTATCTGTAGAGCCTCCATTTGTGGCGCTGTCATGTCTGCATCAATAGCTGTAACTGTAGAGCCTACATCTAAAGGATGGAAGTCTGCTGTCATGTCTGCATCACTTGCTGTATCTGTAGAGCCTACATCTAAAGGAAGGAAATCTGCTGTCATGTCTGCATCACTTGCTGTATCTGTAGAGCCCACATTTGTGGCGCTGTCATGTCTGCATCACTTGCTGTATCTGTAGAGCCTACATCTAAAGGATGGAAATCTGCTGTCATGTGTGCATCACTTGCTGTATCTGTAGAGCCTACATCTAAAGGATGGAAATCTGCTGTCATGTCTGCATCACTTGCTGTATCTGTAGAGCCTACATTTGTGGCGCTGTCATGTCTGCATCACTTGCTGTATCTGTAGAGCCTACATCTAAAGGATGGAAATCTGCTGTCATGTCTGCAACACTTGCTGTATCTGTAGAGCCTACATCTAAAGGATGGAATCCTGCAGTCATGTCTGCATAACTTGCTGTATCTGTGGAGCCTTCATCTAAAGGATGGAAATCTGCTGTCATGTCTGCATCACTTGCTGTATCTGTAGAGCCTGCATCTAAAGGATGGAAACCTGCTGTCATGACTGCATAACTTGCTGTATCTGTAGAGCCTCCATTTGTGCCGCTGTCATGACTGCATCAATTGATGTATCAGTAGAGCATACATCTAAAGGATGAAAATCTGCTGTCATGTCTGCATCACTAGCTGTATCTTTAGAGCCTACATTTGTGGCGCACTCATGTCCGCATCACTTGCTGTATCTGTAGAGCCTACGTCTAAAGGATGGAAATCTGCTGTTACGTTTGCATCACTTGCTGTATCTGTAGAGCCTACGTCTAAAGGATGGAAATCTGCTGTCATGTCTGCATCACTTGCTGTATCTGTAGAGCCTACTTCTAAAGGATGGAAACCTGATGTCATGTCTGCATAACTTGCTGTATCTGTAGAGCCTCCATTTGTGCCGCTGTCATGTCTACATCAATTGCTGTATCAGTAGAGCATACATATAAAGGATGGAAATCTGCTGTCATGTCTGCATCACTTGCTGTATCTGTAGAGCCTACATTTGTGGCGCTGTCATGTCCGCATCACTTGCTGTATCTGTAGAGCCAACATTTGTGGCGCTGTCATGTCTGCATCACTTGCTGTATCTGCAGAGCCGCCATTTGTGGCGCTGTCATGTTTGCATCACTTGCTGTATCTGTAGAGCCTACATTTGTGGCGCTGTCATGTCTCCATCACTTGCTGTATCTGTAGAGCCTCCATTTGTGGCGCTGTCATGTCTGCATCACTTGCTGTAACTGTAGAGCCTACATTTGTGGCGCTGTCATGTCTGCATCACTTGCTGTATCTGTAGAGCCTACATCTAAAGGATGGAAATCTGCTGTCATGTCTGTATCACTTGCTGTATCTGTAGAGCCTACATCTAAAGGATGGAAATCTGCTGTTATGTCTGCATCACTTGCTGTATCTGTAGAGCCAACATCTAAAGGATGGAAATTCGCTGTCATGTCTGCATCATTTGCTGTATCTGTAGAGCCTACATCTAAAGGATGGAAATCTGCTGTCATGTCTGCATCACTTGCTGTAACTGTAGAGCCTCCATTTGTGGCGCTGTCATATCTGCATCACTTGCTGTATCTGTAGAGCCTCCATTTGTGGCGCTGTCATATCTGCATCAGTTGCTGTATCTGTAGAGCACAGATCTAAAGGATGGAAATCTGCTGTCATGTCTGCATCACTTGCTGTATCTGTAGAGCCTCCATTTGTGGCGCTGTCATGTCTGCATATCTTGCTGTATCTGTAGAGCCTCCATTTGTGGCGCTGTCATGTCTGAATCACTTGCTATATCTCTACAGCCTCCATCTAAAGGATGGAAATCTGCTGTCACGTCTGCATCACTTGCTGTATCTGTAGATCCTCCATTTGTGGCGCTGTCATGTCTGCATCACTTGCTGTATCTGTGGAGTCTCCATTTGTGGCGCTGTCATGTCTGCATCACTTGTTGTATCTGTAGAGTCTCCTTTTGTGGCGCTGTCATGTCTGCATCACTTGTTGTATCTGTAGAGCCTCCATTTGTGGCGCTGTCATATCTGCATCACTTGCTGTGTGTGTAGAGCCTCCATCTAAAGAATGGAAATCTGCTGTCATGTCTGCATCACTTGCTGTATCTGTAGAGCCTACATCTAAAGGATGGAAATCTGCTGTCATGTCTGCATCACTTGTTGTAACTGTAGAGCCTATATCTAAAGGATGGAAATCTGCTGTCATGTCTACATCACTTGCTGTAACCGTAGAGCCTATACCTAAAGGATGGAAATCTGCTGTCATGTCTGCATCACTTGCAGTAACTGCAGAGCCTATATCTAAAGGATCGAAATCTGCTATCATGTCTGCATCACTTGCTGTAACTATAGAGCCTATATCTAAAGGATGGAAATCTGCTGTCATGTCTGCATCACTTGCTGTATCAGTAGAGCCTCCATTTGTGGCGCTGTCACGTCTGCATAACTTGCTGTAACTGTAGAGCCTCCATTTGTGGCGCTGTCATGTCTGCATCACTTGCTGTATCCGTAGAGCCTCCATTTGTGGCGCTGTCATGTCTGCATCACTTGCTGTAACTGTAGACCCTCCATTTGTGGCGCTGTCATATCTGCATCACTTGCTGTATCTGTAGAGCCTCCATTTGTGGCGCTGTCATGTCTGCATCACTTGCTGTATCTGTAGAGCCTCCATTTGTGGCGCTGTCATGTCTGCACCACTTGCTGTATCTGTAGTGCCCGCATCTAAAGGATGGAAATCTGCTGTCATATCTGCATCACTTTCTGTATCTGTAGAGCCTATATCTAAAGGATAGAAATCTGCTGTCATGTCTGCAGCACTTACTGTATCTGTAGAGCCTCCATTTGTGGCGCTGTCATGTCTGCATCACCTGCTGTATCTGTAGAGCCTCCATTTGTGGCGCTGTCATGTCTGCATCACTTGCTGTATCTGTAGAGCCTCCATCTGTGGCGCTGTCATATCTGCATCACTTGCTGTAACTGTATAGCCTCCATTTGTGGCACTGTCATGTCTGCATCACTTGCTGTATCTGTAGAGCTTCCCTTTGTGGAGCTCTCATATCTAATTCACTTGCTGTAACTGTATAGCCTCCATTTGTGGCGCTGTCATGTCTACATCATTTGCTGTAACTGTAGAGCCTCCATTTGTGGCGCTGTCATGTCTGCATCACTTGCTGTAACTGTATAGGCTCCATTTGTGGCGCTGTCATGTCTCCATCACTTGCTGTAACTGTAGAGCCTCCATTTGTGGCGCAGTCATGTCTGCATCACTTGCTGTATCTGTAGAGCCTCCATTTGTGGCGCTGTCATGTCTGCATCACTTGCTGTATCTGTAGAGCCTCCCTTTGTGGCGCTGTCATATCTGCATCACTTGCTGTAACTGTATAGCCTCCATTTGTGGCGCTGTCATGTCTGCATCACTTGCTGTAACTGTAGAGCCTACCTTTGTGGCGCTGTCATGTCTGCATCACTTGCTGTATCTGTAGAGCCTACGTTTGTGGCGCCGTCATGTCTGCATCACTTGCTGTATCTGTAGATTCTCCCTTTGTGGCGCTGTCATGTCTGCATCACTTGCTGTATCTGTAGAGCCTAAATTTGTGGCGCTGTCATGTCTGCATCACTTGCTGTATCTGTAGAGCCTCCATTTGTGGCGCCGTCATGTCTGCATCACTTGCTGTAACTGTAGAGCCTCCATTTGGTGCGCTGTCATGTCTGCATCACTTGCTGTATCTGTAGAGCCTACATTTGTGGCGCTGTCATGTCTGCATCACTTGCTGTATCTGCAGAGCCGCCATTTGTGGCGCTGTCATGTCTGCATCACTTGCTGTATCTGTAGAGCCTACATTTGTGGCGCTGCCATGTCTGCATCACTTGCTGTATCTGTAGAGCCTCCATTTGTGGCGCTGTCATGTCTGCATCACTTGCTGTAACTGTAGAGCCTACATTTGTGGCGCTGTCATGTCTGCATCACTTGCTGTATCTGTAGAGCCTACATCTAAAGGATGGAAATCTGCTGTCATGTCTGCATCACTTGCTGTATCTGTAGAGCCTACATCTAAAGGATGGAAATCTGCTGTCATGTCTGCATCACTTGCTGCATCTGTAGAGCCAACATCTAAAGGATGGAAATTCGCTGTCATGTCTGCATCACTTGCTGTATCTGTAGAGCCTACGTCTAAAGGATGGAAATCTGCTGTCATGTCTGCATCACTTGCTGTAACTGTAGAGCCTCCATATGTGGCGCTGTCATATCTGCATCATTTGCTGTATCTGTAGAGCCTAAATCTAAAGGATGGAAATCTGCTGTCATGTCTGCATCACTTGCTGTATCTGAAGAGCCTCCATTTGTGGCGCTGTAATATCTGCATCACTTGCTGTATCTGTAGAGCATACATCTAAAGAATGGAAATCTGCTGTCATGTCTGCATCACTTGCTGTATCTGTGGAGCCTCCATTTGTGGCGCTGTCATGTCTGCATCACTTGTTGTATCTGTAGAACCTCCATTTGTGGCGCTGTCATGTCTGAATCACTTGCTATATCTCTAGAGCCTCCATCTAAACGATGGAAATCTGCTGTCACGTCTGCATCACTTGCTGTATCTGTAGAGCCTCCATTTGTGGCGCTGTCATTTCTGCATCACTTGCTGTATCTGTAAAGCCTCCCTTTGTGGAGCTGTCATATCTGCATCACTTGCTGTAACTGTATAGCCTGCATTTGTGGCGCTGTCATGTCTGCATCACTTGCTGTAACTGTAGAGCCTACCTTTTTGGCGCTGTCATGTCTGCATCACTTGCTGTATCTGTAGAGCCTACGTTTGTGGCGCCGTCATGTCTGCATCACTTGCTGTATCTGTAGAGCCTAAATTTGTGGCGCTGTCATGTCTGCATCACTTGCTGTATCTGTAGAGCCAACATTTGTGGCGCTGTCATGTCTGCATCACTTGCTGTATCTGCAGAGACGCCATTTGTGGCGCTGTCATGTCTGCATCACTTGCTGTGTCTGTAGAGCCTACATTTTAGGCGCTGTCATGTCTGCATCACTTGCTGTATCTGTAGAGCCTCCGTTTGTGGCGCTGTCATGTCTGCATCACTCGCTGTTACTGTAGAGCCTACATTTGTGGCGCTGTCATGTCTGCATCACTTGCTGTAATCTGCAGAGCCTACATCTAAAGGGTGGAAATCTGCTGTCATGTCTGCATCACTTGCTGTATCTGTAGAGCCTACATCTAAAGGATGGAAATCTGCTGTCATGTCTGCATCACTTGCTGTATCTGTAGAGCCAACATCTAAAGGATGGAAATTCGCTGTCATGTCTGCATCACTTGCTGTATCTGTAGAGCCTACATCTAAAGGATGGAAATCTGCTGTCATGTCTGCATCACTTGCTGTAACAGTAGAGCCTCCATTTGTGGTGCTGTCATATCTGCATCACTTGCTGTATCTGTAGAGCCTAAATCTAAAGGATGGAAATCTGCTGTCATGTCTGCATCACTTGCTGTATCTGTAGAGCCTCCATTTGTGGCGCTCTCATATCTGCATCAGTTGCTGTATCTGTAGAGCACACATCTAAAGGATGGAAATCTGCTGTCATGTCTGCATCACTTGCTGTATCTGTAGAGCCTCCATTTGTGGCGCTGTCATGTCTGCATCACTTGCTGTATCTGTAGAGCCTCCATTTGTGGTGCTGTCATGTCTGAAACACTTGCTATATCTCTAGAGCCTCCATCTAAAGGAATAAAATCTGCTGTCATGTCTGCATCACTTGCTGTATCTGTAGAGCCTCCATTTGTGGCGCTGTCATGTCTGCAACACTTGCTGTATCTGTAGAGTCTCCATTAGTGGCGCTGTCATGTCTGCATCACTTGCTGTATCTGTAGAGCCTACATCTAAAGGATGGAAACCTGATGTCATGTCTGCATAACTTGCTGTATCTGTAGAGCCTCCATTTGTGCCGCTGTCATGTCTACATCAATTGCTGTATCAGTAGAGCATACATATAAAGGATGGAAATCTGCTGTCATGTCTGCATCACTTGCTGTATCTGTAGAGCCTACATTTGTGGCGCTGTCATGTCCGCATCACTTGCTGTATCTGTAGAGCCAACATTTGTGGCGCTGTCATGTCTGCATCACTTGCTATATCTGCAGAGCCGCCATTTGTGGCGCTGTCATGTTTGCATCACTTGCTGTATCTGTAGAGCCTACATTTGTGGCGCTGTCATGTCTCCATCACTTGCTGTATCTGTAGAGCCTCCATTTGTGGCGCTGTCATGTCTGCATCACTTGCTGTAACTGTAGAGCCTACATTTGTGGCGCTGTCATGTCTGCATCACTTGCTGTATCTGTAGAGCCTACATCTAAAGGATGGAAATCTGCTGTCATGTCTGTATCACTTGCTGTATCTGTAGAGCCTACATCTAAAGGATGGAAATCTGCTGTCATGTCTGCATCACTTGCTGTATCTGTAGAGCCAACATCTAAAGGATGGAAATTCGCTGTCATGTCTGCATCACTTGCTGTATCTGTAGAGCCTACATCTATAGGATGGAAATCTGCTGTCATGTCTGCATCACTTGCTGTAACTGTAGAGCCTCCATTTGTGGCGCTGTCATATCTGCATCACTTGCTGTATCTGTAGAGCATCCATTTGTGGCGCTGTAATATCTGCATCAGTTGCTGTATCTGTAGAGCACAGATCTAAAGGATGGAAATCTGCTGTCATGTCTGCATCACTTGCTGTATCTGTAGAGCCTCCATTTGTGGCGCTGTCATGTCTGCATATCTTGCTGTATCTGTAGAGCCTCCATTTGTGGCGCTGTCATGTCTGAATCACTTGCTATATCTCTACAGCCTCCATCTAAAGGATGGAAATCTGCTGTCACGTCTGCATCACTTGCTGTATCTGTAGATCCTCCATTTGTGGCGCTGTCATGTCTGCATCACTTGCTGTATCTGTGGAGTCTCCATTTGTGGCGCTGTCATGTCTGCATCACTTGTTGTATCTGTAGAGTCTCCATTTGTGGCGCTGTCATGTCTGCATCACTTGTTGTATCTGTAGAGCCTCCATTTGTGGCGCTGTCATATCTGCATCACTTGCTGTGTGTGTAGAGCCTCCATCTAAAGAATGGAAATCTGCTGTCATGTCTGCATCACTTGCTGTATCTGTAGAGCCTACATCTAAAGGATGGAAATCTGCTGTCATGTCTGCATCACTTGCTGTAACTGTAGAGCCTATATCTAAAGGATGGAAATCTGCTGTCATGTCTACATCACTTGCTTTAACCGTAGAGCCTATACCTAAAGGATGGAAATCTGCTGTCATGTCTGCATCACTTGCAGTAACTGTAGAGCCTATATCTAAAGGATCGAAATCTGCTATCATGTCTGCATCACTTGCTGTAACTATAGAGCCTATATCTAAAGGATGGAAATCTGCTGTCATGTCTGCATCACTTGCTGTATCAGTAGAGCCTCCATTTGTGGCGCTGTCACGTCTGCATAACTTGCTGTAACTGTAGAGCCTCCATTTGTGGCGCTGTCATGTCTGCATCACTTGCTGTATCCGTAGAGCCTCCATTTGTGGCGCTGTCATGTCTGCATCACTTGCTGTAACTGTAGACCCTCCATTTGTGGCGCTGTCATATCTGCATCACTTGCTGTGTCTGTAGAGCCTCCATTTGTGGCGCTGTCATGTCTGCATCACTTGCTGTATCTGTAGAGCCTCCATTTGTGGCGCTGTCATGTCTGCACCACTTGCTGTATCTGTAGTGCCCGCATCTAAAGGATGGAAATCTGCTGTCATATCTGCATCACTTTCTGTATCTGTAGAGCCTATATCTAAAGGATAGAAATCTGCTGTCATGTCTGCAGCACTTACTGTATCTGTAGAGCCTCCATTTGTGGCGCTGTCATGTCTGCATCACCTGCTGTATCTGTAGAGCCTCCATTTGTGGCGCTGTCATGTCTGCATCACTTGCTGTATCTGTAGAGCCTCCATCTGTGGCGCTGTCATATCTGCATCACTTGCTGTAACTGTATAGCCTCCATTTGTGGCACTGTCATGTCTGCATCACTTGCTGTATCTGTAGAGCTTCCCTTTGTGGAGCTCTCATATCTAATTCACTTGCTGTAACTGTATAGCCTCCATTTGTGGCGCTGTCATGTCTACATCATTTGCTGTAACTGTAGAGCCTCCATTTGTGGCGCTGTCATGTCTGCATCACTTGCTGTAACTGTATAGGCTCCATTTGTGGCGCTGTCATGTCTCCATCACTTGCTGTAACTGTAGAGCCTCCATTTGTGGCGCAGTCATGTCTGCATCACTTGCTGTATCTGTAGAGCCTCCATTTGTGGCGCTGTCATGTCTGCATCACTTGCTGTATCTGTAGAGCCTCCCTTTGTGGCGCTGTCATATCTGCATCACTTGCTGTAACTGTATAGCCTCCATTTGTGGCGCTGTCATGTCTGCATCACTTGCTGTAACTGTAGAGCCTACCTTTGTGGCGCTGTCATGTCTGCATCACTTGCTGTATCTGTAGAGCCTACGTTTGTGGCGCCGTCATGTCTGCATCACTTGCTGTATCTGTAGATTCTCCCTTTGTGGCGCTGTCATGTCTGCATCACTTGCTGTATCTGTAGAGCCTAAATTTGTGGCGCTGTCATGTCTGCATCACTTGCTGTATCTGTAGAGCCTACATTTGTGGCGCTGTCATGTCTGCATCACTTGCTGTATCTGCAGAGCCGCCATTTGTGGCGCTGTCATGTCTGCATCACTTGCTGTATCTGTAGAGCCTACATTTGTGGCGCTGCCATGTCTGCATCACTTGCTGTATCTGTAGAGCCTCCATTTGTGGCGCTGTCATGTCTGCATCACTTGCTGTAACTGTAGAGCCTACATTTGTGGCGCTGTCATGTCTGCATCACTTGCTGTATCTGTAGAGCCTACATCTAAAGGATGGAAATCTGCTGTCATGTCTGCATCACTTGCTGTATCTGTAGAGCCTACATCTAAAGGATGGAAATCTGCTGTCATGTCTGCATCACTTGCTGCATCTGTAGAGCCAACATCTAAAGGATGGAAATTCGCTGTCATGTCTGCATCACTTGCTGTATCTGTAGAGCCTACGTCTAAAGGATGGAAATCTGCTGTCATGTCTGCATCACTTGCTGTAACTGTAGAGCCTCCATATGTGGCGCTGTCATATCTGCATCATTTGCTGTATCTGTAGAGCCTAAATCTAAAGGATGGAAATCTGCTGTCATGTCTGCATCACTTGCTGTATCTGAAAGGCCTCCATTTGTGGCGCTGTAATATCTGCATCACTTGCTGTATCTGTAGAGCATACATCTAAAGAATGGAAATCTGCTGTCATGTCCGCATCACTTGCTGTATCTGTGGAGCCTCCATTTGTGGCGCTGTCATGTCTGCATCACTTGTTGTATCTGTAGAACCTCCATTTGTGGCGCTGTCATGTCTGAATCACTTGCTATATCTCTAGAGCCTCCATCTAAACGATGGAAATCTGCTGTCACGTCTGCATCACTTGCTGTATCTGTAGAGCCTCCATTTGTGGCGCTGTCATTTCTGCATCACTTGCTGTATCTGTAGAGCCTCCCTTTGTGGAGCTGTCATATCTGCATCACTTGCTGTAACTGTATAGCCTGCATTTGTGGCGCTGTCATGTCTGCATCACTTGCTGTAACTGTAGAGCCTACCTTTTTGGCGCTGTCATGTCTGCATCACTTGCTGTATCTGTAGAGCCTACGTTTGTGGCGCCGTCATGTCTGCATCACTTGCTGTATCTGTAGAGCCTAAATTTGTGGCGCTGTCATGTCTGCATCACTTGCTGTATCTGTAGAGCCAACATTTGTGGCGCTGTCATGTCTGCATCACTTGCTGTATCTGCAGAGATGCCATTTGTGGCGCTGTCATGTCTGCATCACTTGCTGTGTCTGTAGAGCCTACATTTTAGGCACTGTCATGTCTGCATCACTTGCTGTATCTGTAGAGCCTCCGTTTGTGGCGCTGTCATGTCTGCATCACTCGCTGTTACTGTAGAGCCTACATTTGTGGCGCTGTCATGTCTGCATCACTTGCTGTAATCTGCAGAGCCTACATCTAAAGGGTGGAAATCTGCTGTCATGTCTGCATCACTTGCTGTATCTGTAGAGCCTACATCTAAAGGATGGAAATCTGCTGTCATGTCTGCATCACTTGCTGTATCTGTAGAGCCAACATCTAAAGGATGGAAATTCGCTGTCATGTCTGCATCACTTGCTGTATCTGTAGAGCCTACATGTAAAGGATGGAAATCTGCTGTCATGTCTGCATCACTTGCTGTAACAGTAGAGCCTCCATTTGTGGTGCTGTCATATCTGCATCACTTGCTGTATCTGTAGAGCCTAAATCTAAAGGATGGAAATCTGCTGTCATGTCTGCATCACTTGCTGTATCTGTAGAGCCTCCATTTGTGGCGCTCTCATATCTGCATCAGTTGCTGTATCTGTAGAGCACACATCTAAAGGATGGAAATCTGCTGTCATGTCTGCATCACTTGCTGTATCTGTAGAGCCTCCATTTGTGGCGCTGTCATGTCTGCATCACTTGCTGTATCCGTAGAGCCTCCATTTGTGGCGCTGTCATGTCTGCATCACTTGCTGTAACTGTAGACCCTCCATTTGTGGCGCTGTCATATCTGCATCACTTGCTGTATCTGTAGAGCCTCCATTTGTGGCGCTGTCATGTCTGCATCACTTGCTGTATCTGTAGAGCCTCCATTTGTGGCGCTGTCATGTCTGCACCACTTGCTGTATCTGTAGTGCCCGCATCTAAAGGATGGAAATCTGCTGTCATATCTGCATCACTTTCTGTATCTGTAGAGCCTATATCTAAAGGATAGAAATCTGCTGTCATGTCTGCAGCACTTACTGTATCTGTAGAGCCTCCATTTGTGGCGCTGTCATGTCTGCATCACCTGCTGTATCTGTAGAGCCTCCATTTGTGGCGCTGTCATGTCTGCATCACTTGCTGTATCTGTAGAGCCTCCATCTGTGGCGCTGTCATATCTGCATCACTTGCTGTAACTGTATAGCCTCCATTTGTGGCACTGTCATGTCTGCATCACTTGCTGTATCTGTAGAGCTTCCCTTTGTGGAGCTCTCATATCTAATTCACTTGCTGTAACTGTATAGCCTCCATTTGTGGCGCTGTCATGTCTACATCATTTGCTGTAACTGTAGAGCCTCCATTTGTGGCGCTGTCATGTCTGCATCACTTGCTGTAACTGTATAGGCTCCATTTGTGGCGCTGTCATGTCTCCATCACTTGCTGTAACTGTAGAGCCTCCATTTGTGGCGCAGTCATGTCTGCATCACTTGCTGTATCTGTAGAGCCTCCATTTGTGGCGCTGTCATGTCTGCATCACTTGCTGTATCTGTAGAGCCTCCCTTTGTGGCGCTGTCATATCTGCATCACTTGCTGTAACTGTATAGCCTCCATTTGTGGCGCTGTCATGTCTGCATCACTTGCTGTAACTGTAGAGCCTACCTTTGTGGCGCTGTCATGTCTGCATCACTTGCTGTATCTGTAGAGCCTACGTTTGTGGCGCCGTCATGTCTGCATCACTTGCTGTATCTGTAGATTCTCCCTTTGTGGCGCTGTCATGTCTGCATCACTTGCTGTATCTGTAGAGCCTAAATTTGTGGCGCTGTCATGTCTGCATCACTTGCTGTATCTGTAGAGCCTCCATTTGTGGCGCCGTCATGTCTGCATCACTTGCTGTAACTGTAGAGCCTCCATTTGTTGCGCTGTCATGTCTGCATCACTTGCTGTATCTGTAGAGCCTACATTTGTGGCGCTGTCATGTCTGCATCACTTGCTGTATCTGCAGAGCCGCCATTTGTGGCGCTGTCATGTCTGCATCACTTGCTGTATCTGTAGAGCCTACATTTGTGGCGCTGCCATGTCTGCATCACTTGCTGTACCTGTAGAGCCTCCATTTGTGGCGCTGTCATGTCTGCATCACTTGCTGTAACTGTAGAGCCTACATTTGTGGCGCTGTCATGTCTGCATCACTTGCTGTATCTGTAGAGCCTACATCTAAAGGATGGAAATCTGCTGTCATGTCTGCATCACTTGCTGTATCTGTAGAGCCTACATCTAAAGGATGGAAATCTGCTGTCATGTCTGCATCACTTGCTGCATCTGTAGAGCCAACATCTAAAGGATGGAAATTCGCTGTCATGTCTGCATCACTTGCTGTATCTGTAGAGCCTACGTCTAAAGGATGGAAATCTGCTGTCATGTCTGCATCACTTGCTGTAACTGTAGAGCCTCCATATGTGGCGCTGTCATATCTGCATCATTTGCTGTATCTGTAGAGCCTAAATCTAAAGGATGGAAATCTGCTGTCATGTCTGCATCACTTGCTGTATCTGAAGAGCCTCCATTTGTGGCGCTGTAATATCTGCATCACTTGCTGTATCTGTAGAGCATACATCTAAAGAATGGAAATCTGCTGTCATGTCTGCATCACTTGCTGTATCTGTGGAGCCTCCATTTGTGGCGCTGTCATGTCTGCATCACTTGTTGTATCTGTAGAACCTCCATTTGTGGCGCTGTCATGTCTGAATCACTTGCTATATCTCTAGAGCCTCCATCTAAACGATGGAAATCTGCTGTCACGTCTGCATCACTTGCTGTATCTGTAGAGCCTCCATTTGTGGCGCTGTCATTTCTGCATCACTTGCTGTATCTGTAGAGCCTCCCTTTGTGGAGCTGTCATATCTGCATCACTTGCTGTAACTGTATAGCCTGCATTTGTGGCGCTGTCATGTCTGCATCACTTGCTGTAACTGTAGAGCCTACCTTTTTGGCGCTGTCATGTCTGCATCACTTGCTGTATCTGTAGAGCCTACGTTTGTGGCGCCGTCATGTCTGCATCACTTGCTGTATCTGTAGAGCCTAAATTTGTGGCGCTGTCATGTCTGCATCACTTGCTGTATCTGTAGAGCCAACATTTGTGGCGCTGTCATGTCTGCATCACTTGCTGTATCTGCAGAGACGCCATTTGTGGCGCTGTCATGTCTGCATCACTTGCTGTGTCTGTAGAGCCTACATTTTAGGCGCTGTCATGTCTGCATCACTTGCTGTATCTGTAGAGCCTCCGTTTGTGGCTCTGTCATGTCTGCATCACTCGCTGTTACTGTAGAGCCTACATTTGTGGCGCTGTGATGTCTGCATCACTTGCTGTAATCTGCAGAGCCTACATCTAAAGGGTGGAAATCTGCTGTCATGTCTGCATCACTTGCTGTATCTGTAGAGCCTACATCTAAAGGATGGAAATCTGCTGTCATGTCTGCATCACTTGCTGTATCTGTAGAGCCAACATCTAAAGGATGGAAATTCGCTGTCATGTCTGCATCACTTGCTGTATCTGTAGAGCCTACATGTAAAGGATGGAAATCTGCTGTCATGTCTGCATCACTTGCTGTAACAGTAGAGCCTCCATTTGTGGTGCTGTCATATCTGCATCACTTGCTGTATCTGTAGAGCCTAAATCTAAAGGATGGAAATCTGCTGTCATGTCTGCATCACTTGTTGTATCTGTAGAGCCTCCATTTGTGGCGCTCTCATATCTGCATCAGTTGCTGTATCTGTAGAGCACACATCTAAAGGATGGAAATCTGCTGTCATGTCTGCATCACTTGCTGTATCTGTAGAGCCTCCATTTGTGGCGCTGTCATGTCTGCATCACTTGCTGTATCTGTAGAGCCTCCATTTGTGGTGCTGTCATGTCTGAAACACTTGCTATATCTCTAGAGCCTCCATCTAAAGGAATAAAATCTGCTGTCACGTCTGCATCACTTGCTGTATCTGTAGAGCCTCCATTTGTGGCGCTGTCATGTCTGCAACACTTGCTGTATCTGTAGAGTCTCCATTAGTGGCGCTGTCATGTCTGCATCACTTGTTGTATGTGTAGAGCCTCCATTTGTGGCGCTGTCATATGTGCATCACTTGCTGTGTCTGTAGAGCCTCCATCTAAAGAATGGAAATCTGCTGTCATGTCTGCATCACTTGCTGTATCTGTAGAGCCTACATCTAAAGGATGGAAATCTGCTGTCATGTCTGCATCACTTGCTGTAACTGTAGAGCCTATATCTAAAGGATGGAAATCTGCTGTCATGTCTACATCACTTGTTGTAACCGTAGAGCCTATACATAAAGGATGGAAATCTGCTGTCATGTCTGCATCACTTGCAGTAACTGTAGAGCCTATATCTAAAGGATCGAAATCTGCTGTCATGTCTGCATCACTTGCTGTAACTGTAGAGCCTATATCTAAAGGATGGAAATCTGCTGTCATGTCTGCATCACTTGCTGTATCAGTAGAGCCTCCATTTGTGGCGCTGTCACGTCTGCATAACTTGCTGTAACTGTAGAGCCTCCATTTGTGGCGCTGTCATGTCTGCATCACTTGCTGTATCCTTAGAGCCTCCATTTGTGGCGCTGTCATGTCTGCATCACTTGCTGTAACTGTAGAGCCTCCATTTGTGGCGCTGTCATGTCTGCATCACTTGCTGTAACTGTAGAGCCTCAATTTGTGGCGCTGTCATGTCTGCATCACTTGCTGTATCTGTAGAGCCTCCATTTGTGGCGCTATCATGTCTGCATCACTTGCTGTATCTGTAGTGCCTGAATCTAAAGGATGGAAATCCGCTGTCATGTCTGCATCACTTTCTGTATCTGTAGAGCCTATATCTAAAGGATAGAAATCTGCTGTCATGTCTGCATCACTTACTGTATCTGTAGAGCCTCCATTTGTGGCGCTGTCATGTCTGCATCATTTGCTGTATCTTTAGAGCCTAAATCTAAAGGATCGAAATCTGCTGTCATGTCTGCATCACTTGCTGTAACTGTAGAGCCTATATTTAAAGGATGGAAATCTGCTGTCATGTCTGCATCACTTGCTGTATCAGTAGAGCCTCCATTTGTGGCGCTGTCACGTCTGCATAACTTGCTGTAACTGTAGAGCCTCCATTTGTGGCGCTGTCATGTCTGCATCACTTGCTGTATCCGTAGAGCCTCCATTTGTGGCGCTGTCATGTCTGCATCACTTGCTGTAACTGTAGAGCCTCCATTTGTGGCGCTGTCATGTCTGCATCACTTGCTGTAACTGTAGAGCCTCAATTTGTGGCGCTGTCATGTCTGCATCACTTGCTGTATCTGTAGAGCCTCCATTTGTGGCGCTGTCATGTCTGCATCACTTGCTGTATCTGTAGTGCCTGAATCTAAAGGATGGAAATCCGCTGTCATGTCTGCATCACTTTCTGTATCTGTAGAGCCTATATCTAAAGGATAGAAATCTGCTGTCATGTCTGCATCACTTACTGTATCTGTAGAGCCTCCATTTGTGGCGCTGTCATGTCTGCATCATTTGCTGTATCTTTAGAGCCTCCATTTGTGGCCCTGTCATGTCTGCATCACTTGCTGTATCTGTAGAGCCTCCATTTGTGGCGCTGCCATGTCTGCATCACTTGCTCTAACTGTATAGCCTCCATTTGTGGCGCTGTCATATCTGCATCACTTGCTGTAATTGTATAGCCTCCATTTGTGCCACTGTCATGTCTGCATCACTTGCTGTATCTGTAGAGCTTCCCTTTGTGGAGCTCTCATATCTGATTCACTTGCTGTAACTGTATAGCCTCCATTTGTGGCGCTGTCATGTCTACATCATTTGCTGTAACTGTAGAGCCTCCATTTGTGGCGCTGTCATGTCTGCATCACTTGCTGTAACTGTATAGCCTCCATTTGTGGCGCTGTCATGTCTGCATCACTTGCTGTAACTGTAGAGCCTCGATTTGTGGCGCAGTCATGTCTGCATCACTTGCTGTATCTGTAGAGCCTCCATTTGTGGCGCTGTCATGTCTCCATCACTTGCTGTATCTGTAGAGCCTCCCTTTGTGGCGCTGTCATATCTGCATCACTTGCTGTAACTGTATAGCCTCCATTTGTGGCGCTGTCATGTCTGCATCACTTGCTGTAACTGTAGAGCCTACCTTTGTGGCGCTGTCATGTCTGCATCACTTGCTGTATCTGTAGAGCCGCCATTTGTGGCGCCGTCATGTCTGCATCACTTGCTGTAACTGTAGAGCCTCCATTTGTGGCGCTGTCATGTCTGCATCACTGGCTGTATCTGTAGAGCCTACATTTGTGGCGCTGTCATGTCTGCATCACTTGCTGTATCTGCAGAGCCGCCATTTGTGGCGCTGTCATGTCTGCATCACTTGCTGTATCTGTAGAGCCTACATTTGTGGCGCTGCCATGTCTGCATCACTTGCTGTATCTGTAGAGCCTCCATTTGTGGCGCTGTCATGTCTGCATTACTTACTGTAACTGTAGAGCCTACATTTGTGGCGCTGTCATGTCTGCATCACTGTCTGTATCTGTAGAGCCTACATCTAAAGGATGGAAATCTGCTGTCATGTCTGCATCACTTGCTGTATCTGTAGAGCCTACATCTAAAGGATGGAAATCTGCTGTCATGTCTGCATCACTTGCTGTATCTGTAGAGCCAACATCTAAAGGATGGAAATTCGCTGTCATGTCTGCATCACTTGCTGTATCTGTAGAGCCTACATCTAAAGGATGGAAATCTGTTGTCATGTCTGCATCACTTGCTGTAACTGTAGTGCCTCCATTTGTGGCGCTGTCATATCTGCATCACTTGCTGTATCTGTAGAGCCTAAATCTAAAGGATGGAAATCTGCTGTCATGTCTGCATCACTTGCTGTATCTGTAGAGCCTCCATTTGTGGCGCTGTCATATCTGCATCACTTGCTGTATCTGTAGAGCATACATCAGTAGTATGAAAGGCTCTTGAGTCCGTTCGTTGACCCCTGATGACGTCATCACCGCAGGGCATGTAACATAAACAAAGCTGCCGCCGCCGCCGCCGCCGCTGCTGCTGCTTCCACGTGTTGTCGCATCGACCTTGGTTAAGGCCGCAGACAAGTCCGCCGCCGCGACCACACCTAAACAGGTGCTTTTAAAACCCGCTGTGTTGGTTCTGGTCGCGGCAACACAATACAAATTTATTTTTTATAAAGTACTGATAAAAAAGAATGAATAAGTAAATAGCATTTATTGGATATTAGTAATATTGTTTATTTGATACCATTGCAATGGAAATATCAATTTTTTAAATAACAAAATTTTTCGTTGCCTTAGGGAAGGCCTTGCGATATCGTTGCGTGAAGTAGGCTTAAAATAATACACAGCAACAAGTAAATGATTGCCAAGTTTAGATCAACTGATATCTCTCTTCCTGGCTGAGGCGCATTCCAAATAAGGTTACGCGTGCAGAGACTAGAACGTGCTGCACCTGGCTACATGGCTGCACCGCGTTGCATACAAAGTAAGACGTGCCAAGACGAGATTTCTCTTTCAGTTGCAACGACTTGCATTAAAGGTCACGCGTTTTTACTTTGTAATGCTAGAATCATTTCCTTGTTGCAATGTATATAAAGCTTGCACTGTCTTTGAAGGGGAATAGGAACAGATGAGAACAGGAATAAATAAGGTAAGCTATGAGTTTAACAGATATATTTTATAAGATGTACATTTGTTAGAATAAGCAAACATAATATTTTCTTTTACATATTAATAAGTACATTATCTTTGAGGCAAAGATTTATATCTTTTTACATATTAATGGTTTGACCATACACAACAAAACCAATTAATGTTTGTTTTACATATTAATAAGTACAATATCTTTGAGTACATATAGTTAGCTAAGCAAAATTTATATTTTAATATGTACAAATAATGGTTTAGAGCATACACAATGAATATTTTTTTCTTACATATTAATAAGTACAATACCTTTGAGTACATAAAGCAAAACTTTATATTTTTTTACATATTAATAAGTACAAATAATGGTTTAGAGCATATACAACAAAACCAATTATCTTTTGCGTAAAGCATTTCGTCAATAAATGAATCTTCATATTTAATGACTTTTCTATGTTTAAAAGCTCTATAGTGTTCTTCTCTGTAACACAAAAGGTGGCATCGTTTGTTAGTGTCGATAGGGTAATAAAAGGCTTTAATTTCAATAGGAAAATCTATAGGAATTATTTGTTCAATTGAAAGATTGAATTCGTATGCGTTAAAAATTATATACATAAAATTATTATAATGTGTGTCTGCATGCAAAAAATTTAATTTTGCGTTTTCAAATAAAATGTTCGATGCTAAACCTTTTAATGAAGGAGGGCTCTTAATACAGATTTTGCAATTGCAAGTATTTGTGTTACTACAGTGAAACAGGTTTTTATATTTTTGTAAGGTGGTGCTTGGGTTTGACCCCCAACCATTTAACTTTGCTATGGGATCACAAAGATACTGCATAGAAAACAGATCGTTATGAAATGAACCAAACATTACACGTTTTTGAAAGTCAAACCTAAAACTTCTAAAAAGAAAATACATGAAATCCACCCAATTGTTTTGCAAGGTTACAGGTTCTTTGGTATGAACGTAGGTTACCTTAATTATAAACTCATGTGTTTCGCATTCCACTTTCCAAAATAAAGATTTTGTAGGCAAATAAAATAGACTACATTTTTTTGAATGGCTAAATATAAAATTAACGTTATTTGTAACGTAATTAGCATTTGGACATAACATGAATCTTAACATCTCTTCTTCCTTCTGATTTTTGTTTATAGCAACATATAAGCAAATACATTTAGGTTCTATGTCCACTATTCCGGCCATATAGCACGCAAATGTGCCTCCCAGAGCACAGCAAATATTTTCTTTCGATAGCCAATGCATAATCCAAACAATAGTAGACCAGTATTCTGGAAAACGGACAGGTACAAACTCTTCAAAGAAGGTTTTGAAACCAGTTTCTTTTTGTAGTAAATTATATCTGTTTGTTAATTCCCTTGTAGAACTAAAGATGAAAGTATCCATCTATAAAAATGAAAAATAAAAATAAATTACTAAAATTTTCCCGTACTGCCAAACCCATTGTTACCCCTATAGGTAACACTTAATTTTTTAACATATTTTATTTTTGGTATACATATTTTTTCACATATCAATTGAGCAATTTTTTGATTTTTAAGAATATGTTGTTTCTTATTTGAGTTGTTTAACATTAATACACAAATTTCCCCTGTAAAATCTCTATCTATACACCCTCCTCTTATTGATAAACCTAAAAGCGCTAAGCTAGACTTTTCAGCAATGCGAAGATAAGTGTCTTTTGGGGGTGTTGCAGAAATTCCTGTTGGGATCATTGCGGTTTGCAGAGGTTGTATTTCATGCGCTTTAGGTGAAAAAATGTCTAAACCAACGGATTCTTCAGTGCATCTTACGGGTCTCTTAATATTAGATCTAAGTAACTTGATCTGAAGGGTCATCTGAAAAGATAGAGAGAACTTTTAGTTCCTCTGAAATAAAATATCATAACCGTTATTAGACGTAAACCCTAAAAATAAAAACGTTAACGAAAGTTTTTCATTATTAATATCACCAATGTCCGTTTCCTTAAACACGTTGGTATATTTTCTCGGAAGAAAGACCTCCAATGGATTTTCAGAGCTTTTCTGAAGTTTAATAGATATTGAGGGTCCATATTTGGTGGCGACTTTTGTAGCTCCGATCACTTTATATGGAACATTCATTAATAGATCCCTAATTTGCATCAATTTAATATTCTTTTCTTGATTAAATCTTGTAAGGAAATCCATTCTGTAAAGAAGATAAGTATGCACCAATAACTATTTGAAATAGTTTTAGGTTTCTTTTAAGAATAATAAATAGAGTAAAATAATTTACCTTGTTGATGATTGCTGCAGGGTCTAGGAGTAAACTGATGTTTCAATGCAATGTATGGCCTCTTTATATACAGATGCACATTGCATCAGCACAAGGACGACAAGTGAAAGTTGCATTTTTAAACTGCATCTATTAGGTATATAAGACGGGAGAGACAACCTCGGCCACCAACAGTTCCACGTTAAACCCTGCTGCTGTTAAATCTGCTACCGCACGACAGAAAATGTAAGTAACACAAAGTTATCAGGCTTTGGAAATTCAATTAGCTTTTACGCACGCTTATATTATTTTGGTCTGTTCTTTTAGCATGGAAAATATTAACGTCCTAAATGAAATACGTAGAGAGTATAAAAGGTTCAACGCTCACGGGAGGCATTACGATATTCAGATAAATCCTGCTTCCAAAAATGAAAATCCTATCCTTTACTTTAGAAATAGCATGCAAGCTGTATTGGATATTGTTTTAGATGGTACGAAACCCAGTGATATGGTGGGTCTGTCAATAAGCAACTCTGTGAATGTACAAGATAAACCGATAGGACTAAGCTTCCGCAGAAGCGATCAGGTATCTATGGATGTTTTAATGGCTGTTATAGAGAAAGTATGCCAATCTAACGCTAATTTTTATGCCACAGATACTTTATCCATAAAAGTAGATCACGTTGAAATGCCTTTAGGACATGGTAGAATCAAAACAAAAGGTAGACATTTATCCGCATTGACGCACATAAAAAGGTCCATCGTTAGAATTAAAAGCAGAACAAAATGCTTAGCTCATGCTCTATTGGTAGCTATAGCACATTTCGATAGAGACCCAAATTACATCAATTATAGAAAAGGTCGAAAAATTTATTCCAAAGTCGATGAGATTCTAAAGGCCGCAAATGTTGATCTAAGCAATGGTGGAGGAATAGCAGAATTGCAAAAATTTCAGGACCATCTTTCCGAATACAGAATCGTGGTTTATGAAGGATTGCGTTGCGAAAATATAATATATGATGGGAACACAAATTCACAAAAACGTTTAAATCTCCTGTATGATGCACAGGAAAAACACTATAATGTGATTGTAAGTCTCACGGGTGCCATGTCTAAAGAATATGTTTGCGAAGGATGCAATAAGGGAATGAGTTACGATGGAGCAAAGACGCATAGATGCAATTATCGATGCTCCGGATGTAATTCACTTCCGCCCTGCATTTTTGAAGGAAACTACATATACTGTAATAAATGCAATAGGTACTTTAGAAGCCAAAACTGCATGAATAATCATGTGCAGAATAAAATTGGTACTCAAATAATTTGCGAATGGAAGCGGCATTGTTTAATTTGTAGTCAACGGTTAAAGCCAAATCATCAGTGCTATATGTCATATTGTAGAAGCTGTAAAAGTAACGAGATGCCGGGCCACTTTTGCTATATGCCAACGCTTAGCGCAAAGAAACCATCATCGGAAAAGGTCTTATTCGTATTTTACGACATAGAATGTACTCAAAACACGCAAATAGGAGACAATACATATCTTCATATTCCAAATTTACTCTGCTTAGAACACTATTGCTTTCTTTGCGAAAAAAACAAGGATATGACCGAAGGGTGCAGTCAGTGTGGAAAGCGTAGGCATTCATTTTGGGGCAATGGCTGCATCAAACAATTTATGGAATATTTGCGCCAAAATAGACCTTTTTGTGAAAGGATAATTGCAATTGCACATAATGCCAGAGCTTACGATCTCATGTTCATCTTAGATTATGCAATAAAACAGGGATGGGTACCGGATTTAGTAATGAATGGTGCTAAAATTTTATCCATGAAAATGGAACACATAACCTTCCTGGATAGTTTGAACTTTTTACCCATGAAATTGAGAAGTTTACCGAAAGCTTTTGGAATAGATTGTGTGACAAAAGGCCACTTTCCGCATTACTTTAATACTCCTGAAAATATGAACTATGTAGGTTGTTATCCCGACCCCGTTCATTACGGCATCGATTACATGATGCAAGACGAACGCAGAGAATTTTTCGAATGGTACGAGAAGGAAAAAGATGGCATTTTTTATTTTAGAAAAGAGATTGAAGCCTACTGCATGGCAGATGTTGGAGTGTTGAGAGAAGCGTGTTCTATATTTAGAAATACTTTCCTAGACATCGGAAGTATTGACGTATTTCAAGAATCTATTACGATAGCTTCGGCATGCAACAAAGTATTTAGAAAAAAATATTTGAAACCGAAAACTATAGGACTTATTCCTTGTGGAGGTTATAGGAAAGCCGATAAACAATCCATAAAAGCTCTCATGTGGCTTAGGTATGAAGAAATTAAAAGGGGGATTTGCATTAAACATGCAGGTAATGGTAGAGAGGTGAGAATACCCGAATTACCTAACTTCAAATTAGATGGTTTTTGTGAGGAGACGAGAGAGGTGTTTGAATTCATGGGATGTTACCATCATGGCCACGTGTGTCTTACTAATAGAGATGTGCCCGTCGTAGACACGCGAACAGAGACGCTTGCAGATAGATACGAGCTCACCATGAGTCGAATAGATAAAATTGTGTCGGCAGGTTACGTCTGTCACGTCATGTGGGAGTGTGAATTTGAGGACATTCTGAAACAACATCCGGCTCTACACAACGATCCCTTTGTGAAAAATGTTCCACTCATTCTTAGGGATTCCCTCTACGGAGGTAGAACGGAAGCATTGAAAACCTATTGCAAAGCCGACGAGAAAACTCGCATTAAGTATTACGACGTGATGTCTCTGTATCCTTATATATGTAAATATTTTAAGTTTCCCGTAGGTCATCCCATAATTCACATTGGCGAAGATTGCGCCAATATTACCGAAATGCTTAAAAAAGAGGGGGTTATAAAATGTAGAGTTTCGGCAAAAAATAGAAGTCTTTATCATCCCGTCTTGCCCTTTAGATGCCGACAAAAGTTAATATTTGGTCTTTGTTACATCTGTGCGAAGGAGGAAAATGACGGTGAATGTAGCCACGACGGGGAACTAATTGGTACTTGGATCGTAGACGAGGTACGAAAAGCCGTTGAAATGGGTTACGAAGTGAGAGAAATTTTTGAATTTTACGAATATAAAATGGAACAGTATGATAAAAATGAAAATAAAGGAGGTCTCTTTGTAGATTACATTAATAGTTTTTTAAAATTAAAAGCAGAGGCCAGCGGGTATCCCTCTTGGGTTAAGAGCGATGAGGATAAGGAGAAATACGTTCGAAGCTTTTTTCAGAGCGAAGGAATTCTTTTGGATAAGTCGAAAATTAGAAAAAATCCAGGTGCAAGGTCTCTAGCAAAATTGTGTCTAAACAGTTTTTGGGGAAAGCTCACCGAACAAAGCAATCGGTCGCGCACGAAAATGATTAGGGAGCCCGCGGAATTGTTTACGTTCCTGACCACGCCCGGCATAGAGGTGCAGAACCTAATGTTTGCGAGCGACGAGATAGTCTGGCTCTCGTGGAAATATGCCGAAGAGGTCGAGTGCCCTCCACTGGCACACACCAATGAAGTGTTAGGAGCCTACGTTACCGCAGGTGCAAGGCTTAAGCTATACACCTACCTAGAGGCACTGAATAGGGACATATTATACACAGATACGGATTCGATACTGTTTACGGTTAGGGAAGGCGAGAAGTGTAGCGTCGAATGCGGCGATAACCTGGGAGACATGACGGATGAGCTAGCGGACTATGGAACGGATTCCTACATTTCAGAATTTGTATCCGGAGGCCCAAAAAATTACGCGTATAAAATACGCCTACCAAATGGTGATTTCAAAGCTGTTTGTAAAGTGAGAGGGATAACATTGAATTACGCTTCTTTACAGTTGGTTAATTTTGATTCAATAAAAGATTTAATTCTTGGAGAAAACGTGGATCGAAACACTGAAGTTAGAACGGAAAAGAAAATAAAGCGCAAAAGATCCCATGGCGTGTACATCGTCTCCGAACCGGAAGATAAAATCTATAGAATTTGTTTTCACAAGAGAAGAAGAATTTCTAACGATTCCGTCCCTTTCGGATATATAAAGCCTGACTGAACGAGCCGCCTCCTCTCATTATGGATTCCGAGGTGGAACGAGCAGTATCCAAGTACGTGGAAAACCGAAGAAGGCAGAGAGGCTTAAAATATTGTACGAACGAGGAGATAGCGCTCATTCCCTTAGAAGTGTTTGCTCAATATCCTCCCTTCGATGTAGATTACGTAATGTACAGGTTAACGGACGAATTGAGGGAAAAACTAAAGATGTTTCGACGAAGTAATGTTTCCCGTAGTAAAATTTCAGCACCCCTTTACGCTGATCGTTAGTGGTAGTTCGGGTTCTGGTAAGACCGTATTTTGTGTAAATTTAGTAAACAATTTGAAGCATTTGTGCACTGTTGGAAAATTTAAAGAAATATTGTGGTGTTATAGCGAAAAATCGGCCGTGCCAAAGTTAAAACACGTAAAATTTCATGTAGGTGTGCCGGAGTTTGAGAACCAGAAAGGAGATCCAAAACTAGTAATATTAGACGATCTCTTAAACTCTGCATATTCCAGAGAGGTGTGCGACCTGTTCACGAAGGGAAGTCATCATAGAAACATAAGCGTAATTTTAATCACTCAAAATTTGTTTCATCAAGGCAGGTATTGCAGAGACATCTCGTTAAACGCTAAATACATTGTGGTTTTTAAAAACGTAAGAGATAAAAATCAAGTGGCTCATCTAGCCAGACAAATATACCCCGAAAATTGGAAATCGCTTTTCGAGGCGTATCTGGACGCTACGGAAAAGCCTCACGGCTATATGCTTTTCGATCTGTGCCAGGAGACCGATAGCAGATTACGATTTAGAACCAACATCTTTCCATCGGAGCTCCCTGTCGTAGCATATCAGCATGAGCAAGCGGATAAGATCCAACTATCACATGCTGCACGTGCTTAAAAGCGCCAAGCCTAAGCTTAGGAAAGCCATTTTGGAGAAGTCCGACAAAGAGTTAGTGTTGACTATTGCAGAATGCGCTCTAAATGTTCTAAGGGGCAATTGTAATTTAAGCAAATGCACCATTCGCAATCTAGGAAGATATAAAAATAGTCTGAGGCGAGTGGTGGATAAATCTCTAAAGGTTAACAATAAGAGAAGGTTTTTAATTCAAAAGGGAGGTTTTTTGATTCCTCTGCTGACTGCCGTACTGACCGGACTTTCGTCTCTAATACAGCGTTAGATGCTGCAAAAATCATTTTTAGTTTCTCAGCGTTACATAGACACCCACTGCTTGAAGAAAAAGGCGACGTCGAAGAAGAAGAAAAAGAAGCGGAGAAAGAAGGATGCGTACGAGGAGCTGATCAAATTTAAATCCAGTGGCCGCCGCCGCCGACCGTATCTACCGCCGCAACCGCTGCCGCCGCCGCCACTACCACCTCCCCGAACCTCCCCTTCTCCTCGGGTCAAAAAGAGGCTCGTCTTCCCTCCAGAAACAGTCTACGAGAAGCAGGAAGAAGAAGAAGAAGAAGAGCAAGAAGAAGAGTTTGACGAAGAACAAGTAAGGCCTCTGCCATTGCCGGCCCACGAGAAAAAAGAAGTAGAACAGTTTACAAATAGAAGCTTTGGGTACATAGCAGGTCCTTACCTAGCTCCATATTTGCACACTCCTAGGGCAACGGATACCGTATTCGGCATTTACAAGGATAGGGACGGCAACTTTAAAATTGGCGATTCCATTATTCGTATAGAAGACAACGATTTGTATGTAAAGGATAGGTACTTTAAGGGAACTCTGGGTCTCTGGGAATTGCTCACTAGGAAGAAGGTAGATCTCTCGAAAGTCACCTCTTCGGACAAGAGTAAATATAGACAAATTCTTCTTTTAACCAACGGCCACCTGCAGAATAACGAAGCCTTTAATCAGATAAAATCGAACAGAGGTAGCAAATATAAAGAAATAATTGCCGAGTTGTTTCCGTCCAAGACGTGGATGGATTATTAGCAATGAATAAGAAGTATTTTTACGATCCCGAACAACCTTCGGCTTTTTCCACCGTGCAGAAACTTGCATCTCTTACGGGAAATAGACGTAAAACGGAGGATTGGCTTCTCCAACAAGATGCCTACACTTTGCACAAAGCTGCGAGGAGAACATTTCAGAGGAACCACTACACGGTGAATAACGTTAACGATGTGTGGGAAGTCGACTTGGCCGATTTTAAAAGCATTAGAAAGTATAACGATGGAGTTCAGTATCTCCTAACGTGTGTAGATTGTTTTTCCAGATTTGCACGTGTAAAACCCATAAGATCAAAATCTAGTACCGAAACTGCAAAGGCCTTTGAAGCCATCTTAGATTCCGTTCCTCTAGCAGTCAGATCCGACAGAGGAAAAGAATTTTTAGGATCTGCATTTCAGAAGCTTTTAAAAGAGAAGGACATCGAGCATCAAGTTTGCAGAAACCCCGATGTAAAGTGCGCCATGGTCGAGAGATTTAATCGTACCATTAAGTCTAAAATATACAAGTATTTTACATACAGGAACTCGTACAGATATATAGACGATCTCGATAAATTTGTTCGCGCATATAATCGCACCATCCATTCGTCAATAGGAGTGGCTCCAACCGAAGTAAATGAGAAAAACGTGTTACAAATATGGAAAAGGCTAGAGAGAAAACGAGGTAGCATTAAACCCAGACCCGTCAAGTTCGCCGAAGGACAAACCGTGAGAATAAGCAAAGAAAAGATGAAATTTGCCAAAGGCTACGAAAAAAATTTCTCAACGGAGATTTTCAAAGTTGTAAAGGTTATAAAACGTTCGCCGCAACCCGTGTACGAACTTCACGATCTGAACGGAACGCCCATAGAAGGTCAATTTTACAGTTACGAACTAACTCCGGTAAAAATTAACAAATCCACTTTGTATAAAATAGATAAAATACTAAAAACTAGGGTGAGGAATGGCAGAACGCAGCATCTCGTCCGCTGGAAAGGATATGGTCCCGACTTCGACAGCTGGATCGATGCATCATGGATGAGTTTTACGTAACCGTGTTGAGCGATTCTAGCGTCGATTTGTATCCCGAGAATTTGCATGCTAGTTTTCGTAACGATTTAGCACAACCGATCAATCTTCAGAGAGATAAGTGGGTTGTAGGTCTCGCAGAGCTTTCGTATTCTTACGGTTACGAGTCCATAGATGAGAACATACTTAACGAAGCTGGAGAACTGACCAAAAATGTCCTCATAACAAGAGCTGGTAGAATTGTGTTTGAAAAAATGGAGTTTAAGGGCTTTAAGGAGTTGTACACTTCGCTAAAGAATCAGGTAACAGACGATGAACATCGGGAATTGCTCCTGTCGGAGCTGCAGGGTTACCTCATTTCTCATCAAAGAGAGATAAAAGAATTGGAAAATGCTAAGAAAGTATGGGTCCCAACACATTCCATTCCACAAAAACCAAGCGGAAAGGCTAACAGTATTCATTTAAAGATTGCTAAAAGTAAAACGGAAACAATTTTTAACGGAAAAATATTTTTTCCTACCAGAATATATTATGGTCTAGGCGATCTTGTGGACACCATAAAAAATTCTCTGCCAAATCTCGATTCCTATAAAATAGTTAATCAAAATATGCTCACAGAAGTAACTAACGATATGAAAACCCTTTTCCTTAGAACGCACAGAAAAAGCTCTTTTCAGTTTCTTTCTGGAACCGAACCCATTTTTGTTTACTGCAATCTCATCGAACCGCAGCTGCTCGGTAGCTCCTACGTTAGGTGCATAAGAATTATTCAGTTTCCCTCGTACACTAGTCATCACAAGTTTGAAAACATATTTTACGTTCCGGTAGAACTTAATCATTTTCGAACCGTAGCAATTGAAATGGTTAACAAGTTTGGTGATCTGGCTCGCTTGAGCAGTAGCGTTATGCCTACCATTGCTGTGCTGCATTTTAAGAAAGTTAAATAATGTTTTTTGTTTTTTTCAGATGGCCGTTGAATACTCTACAGCCTTTCAAGGATTTTATAATCCAGAGGGAAAAGTTATGTTAAAAGAATTGGCCGTCGTGGAAATTGAGACGGAACAGGTGGTATTGCACCAACTGATCCGTAAACCAAATCTTCCGCAAAATGCGTGGCCAATAAAGTTTAGACGGACGAACACATGGTTATCCGAAAATTTTCACGGCATACCATGGAGTTCAGGCCACGTCGAGTTTGCTCCCAAAATTCCAGATGGAATATTGTTTGTAAAGGGGAGCATGCTTGGTAACGTATTGCAACCCACAGCAGGAGATGACTTTAGAGTCTACAATATAGAAAACCTAGGGTGCAACCTAAATATTGAATTTTTAGTTACTGCACCTGCCTGTCGGTGGCATCAGTTTAACACCGTCAGGTGTGCCAGATCGGAGGCACTAGGTATAGCTAGGTGGGTGAATGAAAACCGTTGGGAATTTAATATTTAAATTTAAATTCATTCCCAATGGATTTCTTTAAGCGGGTCAATATAAATTAGGCCTCTAAATTTAAAATCCATGCATTTGGCAATGGACCCGCTTACAGCGTACTATGTAAACCAGAGTGGAGGGCGCCTCGGTCAGTACATCGGACCTCTGTACGTAGGAAGCCCATACGTACAGCAAGGTAGAGGCATAGGTAACTTTTTGGGTAGTCTATTCAGAATTGTTAAGCCCATCCTCCTATCCGGGGCAAAAACTTTGGGCAGGGAAGCCCTCACCACGGGTGCAAACATCATGACCGATATTGCTGCACGACAGGAAGGTACCAAAGTCAAAGATATCGTGGCAAAACGAGTCACGGAAGGTACAAAAAAGTTAGTTGGTAGGTTACAACAAGGAAAGGGCAAGAGAAGGAGATCAGCTCCATATAAAGCCAAAAAAGCTAGAGACATTTTTGATTAAATACAGGGTGCAACACGATGCCACCAGCACATGCTCCCGAGATAGCAACATGATCGCCTGCACAAAATCCGAATTTGATATTTTTGCAAAAAAACCAATTCAGTCGGCAGTGTTAGGAAACTTCACTACCCTAATCAAACCCATCGCACCAGTAGATCAATCCGTATTGGAATTTGTTATTCCTGGAGATAAGGAACACTACATCGATTTAAATGTTTATTTGATGGTAAAAGGAAAATTTGTAAAGCCGGATGGTTCCAACTTAGCAGCAACAGATAAAACGACGGGTGTTAACAATTTATTGCACTCCTTGTTTAGCCAATTAAGCGTTTCGCTAAATGGAACATCCATCACTCCGTCTGAAGATCTTTATCATTATCGTAGCTATTTAGAAACCTTATTAACGTACGGTCACGATGCATCGAAAAGCCATCTTACTAACGCTTTCTGGTACATCGACACGGCTCTCCACGGTCTCTCCGGGGCCGATGCTTCAAAAAACGAAACGCTGGAAGCCGGAGATTCTAATCGTGGATGGAAAGAACGTCATCATAGGAGCAATGCGTCTAAAGAAATAGTCATGTTTGGTAGATTACATGGGGATATTTTCAATTTACCCACTTTGTTACTACCGGGACTTACACTTCAAATCAAGTTGACTAAAGCGAAGGACTCGTTTTATATAATGAGTGAAAGTGCGGATCTACATGCTAGATTTCAATTCCTAGATGCCACTCTATACGTGAAAAAGATAAAACCAGCTCCTAGCCTCTTAATGGCCCATATGAATGCTTTAGAAAAAGTAAATGCGAGATACGATATAACGCGAGTCGATGTCAGGTCCTTTACTTTCGCAGCAGGGCAAAGTACCATCTCTATAGACAATGCTGTATTAGGTCCGCTCCCTAAAAGGATACTCGTAGGTATGACAGAAAATACAAATTTTTCCGGAACTCACACCACAAATCCTTTCAATTTTAAGCACTTCCATTTGGAATATTTTGCGATTTACGTTAACGGCCAGCAAATTCCGGCAGAAGGTCTTTATATCGATACCTCTAACGAAAAAGGTTCAACATTAGCGTACCAAACGCTCTTTTCCGGTTCTGGCATCCATCACACCAACAGCGGAATTCAAATCACGCACGATATGTATATAATGGGTTACTTCCTAGTGCTTTTCGATTTAACGCCAGACAGTGCCGCTTCAGAAGGTCATGCTTCTCTATTAAATAACGGAAATATAAGAATAGAGCTCAGATTTAAAACAAAGTTAACACAAGCCATCACGTGTATCATGTACTGTGAGTACGAAAATTCTATTCAGATAGACAAAGATCTGAGAGTGCATACCGATTATTAATTATGAACACCTTACAAATAGAACAAACTTTGCGAGGCATTCCAAATTTTGCAGGAGTTTTTGCATCGGATATGTTGCCTACAGAGTTTACTAAACCGTCAACATTCGTAATAAATTTAGATCCTCACAACCTACCTGGTTCACACTGGATAGCTGTAACTCAAAATTCAAATTCTTTTGCATGGTATTTCGATTCGTACGGCCTTCCTCCCTTTATAAAATCCTTGAAAAGCTTTATGCCATTTCACTTTATTGTGAATCATTGCCAACTTCAAAGCCTCTACTCCGACATCTGCGGCCAGTACGCGTGCCTCTATACTCTCTACGTCTGCACCAGAGGATACACCATGAACGAGTTCGTAGCCCTGTTCAACTCTGCCAATCCAGATCGTCAGGCCAGGGAGATGTTCCACAGAGAGTTTCCAGTCTGGCGGTGCAACAAGGGACAGCGATGCCTACCGGGTATAAAGGTAAGTAGCTCATTTATTTTTCGGCCAGTCTTTGTCCAAGATGGAAGGAGGTCTTGTCGTAGATTATACAGCGCTCAGAGGAAACGGCAAAGAATTAATCATAAAGGAATTGTCGATAATTGGAAAAGGGATTGTTCAAACCTTTCATTTTGCAAGCCCATATCCCTGGAATAGTAAATTAGATGCATTTAACAAAGAAAATAAAAATGGAATGCATTTCAATGATGGTTACGTTCCTTATAGCATGCTAAAAACTGTGCTGGAAGAGGCGGTGGCGGGGCACATCTCTCTCTTCGCTTATGACGAGGATAAATGTGAAGTTCTTTCCGCACTCTGCGATAGAACGTTTATCAATTTAAGAAAAGAATTTAATTGCCCCAAGCCAGAAAATCTCTATCATCAGTTACACTGCGGATTTCCTTGTCATAAGTTCTCAAACACTCACTGTGCATGCAAACACGCTCACGCCATGTTCAATTGGTTGAAGCATCATAAGCTTAAAAAACTTAACACCAGATGTCCTGCTGATAGCTCTAACAGACACGATGCTTCTTTTGTTTCAGCTGTGGAGCAGTCGACGAGATGAGCTCAAGAGGTAAACAGATCAGAATGCCACTGCGCCGGGTGACTCCTCCTCCGGAACCCGTGTTGCATCGCAGGACCTACTTTCTCAACAAACATCACTCCAGATACATCAGCCTGGGTTTCTTCAAAAGAAGAAATTACGAAGCTCACGTGGAAATTGGCGGGGTAAAGCAGGGAAGAGTCGTCCTCTCGTCCTACTACTTCGCGACTCTGCTGAATCACCTACCTAAACTTGCCGAACATCTCTGCAAAGGGCAGTCGTACAGATGCATCGAAGAACAGTTTCGCCTCAAATTCATAAATGGGCATCGTGCCAGGATACAATGCGAAAACTCACAAGTCATCCTTTGTTTAGATGATGTAAACTTTCTATTGTGCAATGCAAATGTGTTGCAACATCAACTTGCAAAATATGTCTTAGCTACAACAGATATAAAAGACTATGTTAACAGTGCTTCAGGTAGTAGCACTTATGTACTTCCAAAAGAAAATGCTTCATGTTTCGTCCTTTACGATGTTATTTGTGACGAAATAAACTCGACACTTGTATCTTATAAGAATGAATAAAAAAAAACTAACTTACCTTCACGTCTTTTATTTTCCAACTTTTTTCCTTTACATCCGAATATAGGGAAAATCCTATCCCATCCTCAATTATACCTAGAAAAATCTGTAGCAATTAAATAAAAGGATCAGCTAGTGCAATATTTTATTTAGATGATACATTCAATGCCAAGAAAGTGCTAGCTAGACCAAGGCCGGGTTCTAATAAACACCTGTTTAGGTGTGGTCGCAGCGGCCTTCATGCCTTAGGGTGATCACGTGCTAGCTACACCAAGGTCGATGCGACAACACGTGGAAGCAGCAGCAGCGGCGGCGGCGGCGGCGGCAGCTTTGTTTATGTTACATGCCCTGCGGTGATGACGCCATCAGGGGTCAACGAACGGACTCAAGAGCCTTTCATACTACTTACATCTAAAGGATGGAAATCTGCTTTCATGTCTGCATCACTTGCTGTATCCGTAGAGCCTCCATTTGTGGCGCTGTCATGTCTGCATCACTTGCTGTATCTGTAGAGCCTCCATTTGTGGCGCTGTCATGTCTGAATCACTTGCTATATCTCTAGAGCCTCAATCTAAAGGATGGAAATCTGCTGTCACGTCTGCATCACTTGCTGTATCTGTAGAGCCTCCATTTGTGGCGCTGTCATGTCTGCATCACTTGCTGTATCTGTAGAGCCTCCCTTTGTGGAGCTATCATATCTGCATCACTTGCTGTAACTGTATAGCCTCCATTTGTGGCGCTGTCATGTCTGCATCATTTGCTGTAACTGTAGAGCCTACCTTTTTGGCGCTGTCATGTCTGCATCACTTGCTGTATCTGTAGAGCCTACGTTTGTGGCGCCGTCATGTCTGCATCACTTGCTGTATCTGTAGAGCCTCCGTTTGTGGCGCTGTCATGTCTGCATCACTTGCTGTATCTGTAGAGCTTAAATTTGTGGCGCTGTCATGTCTGCATCACTTGCATTATCTGTAGAGCCTCCATTTTTGGCGCCGTCATGGCTGCATCACTTGCTGTAACTGTAGAGCCTCCAATTGTGGCGCTGTCATGTCAGCATCACTTGCTGTATCTGTAGAGCCAACATTTGTGGCGCTGTCATGTCTGCATCACTTGCTGTATCTGCAGAGCCGCCATTTGTGGCGCTGTCATGTCTGCATCACTTGCTGTATCTGTAGAGCCTACATTTGTGGCGCTGTCATGTCTGCATCACTTGCTGTATCTTTAGAGCCTCCATTTGTGGCGCTGTCATGTCTGCATCACTCGCTGTAACTGTAGAGCCCACATTTGTGGCGCTGTCATGTCTGCATCACTTGCTGTGTCTGTAGAGCCTAAATCTAAAGGATGGAAATCTGCTGTCATGTCTGCATCACTTGCTGTATCTGTAGAGCCTCCATTTGTCGCGCTGTCATATCTGCATCAGTTGCTGTATCTGTAGAGCACACATCTAAAGGATGGATATCTGCTGTCATGTCTGCATCACTTGCTGTATCTGTAGAGCCTCCATTTGTGGCGCTGTCAAGTCTGCATCACTTGCTGTATCTGTAGAGCCTCCATTTGTGGCGCTGTCATGTCTGAATTTTGCTATATCTCTAGAGCCTCCATCTAAAGGATGGAAATCTGCTGTCACGTCTGCATCACTTGCTGTATCTGTAGAGCCTCCATTTGTGGCGCTGTCATGTCTGCATCACTTGCTGTATCTGTAGAGTCTCCATTTGTGGCGCTGTCATGTCTGCATCACTTGTTGTATCTGTAGAGCCTCCATTTGTGGCGCTGTCATATCTGCATCACTTGCTGTGTCTGTAGAGCCTCCATCTAAAGAATGGAAATCTGCTGTCATGTCTGCATCACTTGCTGTATCTGTAGAGCCTACATCTAAAGGATGGAAATCTGCTGTCATGTCTACATCACTTGCTGTAACCGTAGAGCCTATACCTAAAGGATGGAAATCTGCTGTCATGTCTGCATCACTTGCAGTAACTGTAGAGCCTATATCTAAAGGATCGAAATCTGCTGTCATGTCTGCATCACTTGCTGTAACTGTAGAGCCTATATCTAAAGGATGGAAATCTGATGTCATGTCTGCATCACTTGCTGTATCAGTAGAGCCTCCATTTGTGGCGCTGTCACGTCTGCATAACTTGCTGTAAATGTAGAGCCTCCATTTGTGGCGCTGTCATGTCTGCATCACTTGCTGTATCCGTAGAGCCTCCATTTGTGGCGCTGTCATATCTGCATCACTTGCTGTAACTGTAGAGCCTCCATTTGTGGCGCTGTCATATCTGCATCACTTGCTGTATCTGCAGAGCCTCCATTTGTGGCGCTGTCATGTCTGCATCACCTGCTGTATCTGCAAAGCCTCCATTTGTGGCGCTGTCATGTCTGCATCATTTGCTGTATCTGTAGAGCCTCCATTTGTGGCCCCGTCATGTCTGCATCACTTGCTGTATCTGTAGAGCCTCCATTTGTGGCGCTGTCATGTCTGCATCACTTGCTCTAACTGTATAGCCTCCATTTGTGGCGCTGTCATATATGCATCACTTGCTGTAACTGTATAGCCTCCATTTGTGGCACTGTCATGTCTGCATCACTTGCTGTATCTGTAGAGCTTCCCTTTGTGGTGCTCTCATATCTGATTCACTTGCTGTAACTGTATAGCCTCCATTTGTGGCGCTGTCATGTCTACATCATTTGCTGTAACTGTAGAGTCTCCATTTGTGGCGCTGTCATGTCTGCATCACTTGCTGTAACTGTATAGCCTCCATTTGTGGCGCTGTCATGTCTGCATCACTTGCTGTATCTGTAGAGCCTCCATTTGTGGCCCTGTCATGACTGCATCACTTGCTGTATCTGTAGAGCCTCCCTTTGTGGCGCTGTCATATCTGCATCACTTGCTGTAACTGTATAGCCTCCATTTGTGGCGCTGTCATGTCTGCATCACTTGCTGTAACTGTAGAGCCTACCTTTGTGGCGCTGTTATGTCTGCATCACTTGCTGTATCTGTAGAGCCTACGTTTGTGGCTCCGTCATGTCTGCATCACTTGCTGTATCTGTAGAGCCTCCCTTTGTGGCGCTGTCATGTCTGCATCACTTGCTGTATCTGTAGAGCCTAAATTTGTGGCGCTGTCTTGTCTGCATCACTTGCTGTATCTGTAGAACCTCCATTTGTGGCGCCGTCATGTCTGCATCACTTAATGTAACTGTAGAGCCTCCATTTGTGGCGCTGTCATGTCTGCATCACTTGCTGTATCTGTAGAGCCTACATTTGTGGCGCTGTCATGTCTGCAACACTTGCTGTATCTGAAGAGCCGCCATTTGTGGCGCTGTCATGTCTGCATCACTTGCTGTATCTGTAGAGCCTACATTTGTGGCGCTGCCATGTCTGCATCACTTGCTCTATCTGTAGAGCCTCCATTTGTGGCGCTGTCATGTCTGCATCACTTGCTGTAACTGTAGAGCCTACATTTGTGGCGCTGTCATGTCTGCATCACTTGCTGTATCTGTAGAGCCTACATCTAAAGGATGGAAATCTGCTGTCATGTCTGCATCACTTGCTGTATCTGTAGAGCCTACATCTAAAGGATGGAAATCTGCTGTCATGTCTGCATCACTTGCTGTATCTGTAGAGCCAACATCTAAAGGATGGAAATTCGCTGTCATGTCTGCATCACTTGCTGTATCTGTAGAGCCTACATCTAAAGGATGGAAATCTGCTGTCATGTCTGCATGACTTGCTGTAACTGTAGAACCTCCATTTGTGGCGCTGTCATATCTGCATCACTTGCTGTATCTGTAGAGCCTAAGTCTAAAAGATGGAAATCTGCTGGCATGTCTGCATCACTTGCTGTATCTGTAGAGCCTCCATTTGTGGCGGTGTCATATCTGCTTCACTTGCTGTATCTGTAGAGCATACATCTAAAGGATGGAAATCTGCTGTCATGTCTGCATCACTTGCTGTATCTGTAGAGCCTCCATTTGTGGCGCTGTCACGTCTGCATCACTTGCTGTATCTGTAGAGCCTCCATTTGTGGCGCTGTCATGTCTGAATCACTTGCTATATCTCTAGAGCCTCCATCTAAAGGATGGAAATCTGCTGTCACGTCTGCATCACTTGCTGTATCTGTAGAGCCTCCATTTGTGGCGCTGTCATGTCTGCATCATTTGCTGTATCTGTAGAGTCTCCATTTGTGGCGCTGTCATGTCTGCATCACTTGTTGTATCTGTAGAGCCTCCATCTGTGGCGCTGTCATATCTGCATCACTTGCTGTGTCTGTAGAGCCTCCATCTAAAGAATGGAAATCTGCTGTCATGTCTGCATCACTTGCTGTATCTGTAGAGCCTACATCTAAAGGATGGAAATCTGCTGTCATGTCTGCATCACTTGCTGTAACTGTAGAGCCTATATCTAAAGGATGGAAATCTGCTGTCATGTCTACATCACTTGCTGTAACCGTAGAGCCTATATCTAAAGGATGGAATTCTGCTGTCATGTCTGCATCACTTGCAGTAACTGTAAAGCCTATATCTAAAGGATGGAAATCTGCTGTCATGTCTGCATCACTTGCTGTAACTGTAGAGCCTATATCTAAAGGATGGAAATCTGCTGTCATGTCTGCATCACTTGCTGTATCAGTAGAGCCTCCGTTTGTGGCGCTGTCACGTCTGCATAACTTGCTGTAACTGTAGAGCCTCCATTTGTGGCGCTGTCATGTCTGCATCACTTGCTGTATCCGTAGAGGCTCCATTTGTGGCGCTGTCATGTCTGCATCATTTGCTGTAACTGTAGAGCCTCCATTTGTGGCGCTGTCATATCTGCATCACTTGCTGTATCTGTAGAGCCTCCATTTGTTGCGCTGTCATGTCTGCCTCACTTGCTGTATCTGTAGAGCCTCCATTTGTGGCGCTGTCATGTCTTCATCACTTGCTGTATCTGTAGAGCCTGCATCTAAAGGATGGAAATCTGCTGTCATGTCTGCATCACTTGCTGTAGCTGTAGAGCCTATATCTAAAGGATAGAAATCTGCTGTCATGTCTGCATCACTTACTGTATCTGTAGAGCCTCCATTTGTGGCGCTGTCATGTCTGCATCACCTGCTCTATCTGTAGAGCCTCCATTTGTGGCGCTGTCATGTCTGCATCATTTGCTGTATCTGTACAGCCTCCATTTGTGGCCCTGTCATGTCTGCATCACTTGCTGTATCTGTAGAGCCTCCATTTGTGGCGCTGTCATGTCTACATCACTTGCTGTATCTGTAGAGCCTACATCTAAAGGATGGAAATCTGCTGACATGTCTGCATCACTTGCTGTATCTGTAGAGCCTCCATTTGTGGCGCTCTCATGTCTGCATCACTTGCTGTATCTGTAGAGCCTCCCTTTTTGGCGCTGTCATATCTGCATCACTTGCTGTAACTGTATAGCCTCCATTTGTGGCGCTGTCATGTCTGCATCACTTGCTGTAACTGTAGAGCCTACCTTTGTGGCGCTGTCATGTCTGCATCACTTGCTGTATCTGTAGAGCTTACGTTTGTGGCGCCGTCATGTCTGCATCAATTGCTGTATCTGTAGAGCCTCCCTTTGTGGCGCTGTCATGTCTGCATCACTTGCTGTATCTCTAGAGCCTAAATTTGTGGCGCTGTCATGTCTGCATCACTTGCTGTATCTGTAGAGCCTCCATTTGTGGCGCCGTCATGTCTGCATCACTTGCTGTAACTGTAGAGCCTCCATTTGTTTCGCTGTCATGTCTGCATCACTTGCAGTATCTGTAGAGCCTACATTTGTGGCGCTGTCATGTCTGCATCACTTGCTGTATCTGTAGAGCCGCCATTTGTGGCGCTGTCATGTCTGCATCACTTGCTGTATCTGTAGAGCCTACATTTGTGGCGCTGCCATGTCTACATCACTTGCTGTATCTGTAGAACCTCCATTTGTGGCGCTGTCATGTCTGCATTACTTGCTGTAACTGTAGAGCCTACATTTGTGGCGCTGTCATGTCTGCATCACTTGCTGTATCTGTAGAGCCTACATCTAAAGGATGGAAATCTGCTGTCATGTCTGCATCACTTGCTGTATCTGTAGAGCCTACATCTAAAGGATGGAAATCTGCTGTCATGTCTGCATCACTTGCTGTATCTGTAGAGCCAACATCTAAAGGATGGAAATTCGCTGTCATGTCTGCATCACTTGCTGTATCTGTAGAGCCTACATCTAAAGGATGGAAATCTGCTGTCATGTCTGCATCACTTGCTGTAACTGTAGAGCCTCCATTTGTGGCGCTGTCATTTCTGCATCACTTGCTGTATCTGTAGAGCCTAAATCTAAAGGATGGAAATCAGCTGTCATGTCTGCATCACTTACTGTATCTGTAGAGCCTCCATTTGTGGCGCTGTCATATCTGCATCACTTGCTGTATCTGTAGAGCATACATCTAAAGGATGGAAATCTGCTGTCATGTCTGCATCACTTGCGGTATCTGTAGAGCCTCAATTTGTGGCGCTGTCATGTCTGCATCACTTGCTGTATCTGTAGAGCCTCCATTTGTGGCGCTGTCATGTCTGAATCACTTGCTATATCTCTACAGCCTAAATCTAAAGGATGGAAATCTGCTGTCATGTCTGCATCACTTGCTGTATCTGTAGAGCCTCCATTTGTGGCGCTGTCATATCTGCATCACTTGGTGTACCTGTAGAGCATACATCTAAAGGATGGAAATCTGCTGTCATGTCTGCATCACTTGCTGTATCTGTAGGGCCTCCATTTGTGGCGCTGTCATGTCTGCATCACTTGCTGTATCTGTAGAGCCTCCCTTTGTGGAGCTGTCATATCTGCATCACTTGCTGTAACTGTATGGCCTCCATTTGTGGCGCTGTCATGTCTGCATCACTTGCTGCAACTGTAGAACCTACCTTTTTGGCGCTGTCATGTCTGCATCACTTGCTGTATCTGTAGAGCCTACGTTTGTGGCGCCGTCATGTCTGCATCACTTGCTGTATCTGTAGAGCCTCCCTTTGTGGCGCTGTCATGTCTGCATCACTGGGTGTATCTGTAGAGCCTAAATTTGTGGCGCTGTCATGTCTGCATCACTTGCTGTATCTGTAGAGGCTCCATTTGTGGCGCCGTCATGGCTGCATCACTTGCTGTAACTGTAGAGCCTCCATTTGTGGCGCTGTCATGTCTGCATCACATGCTGTATCTGTAGAGCCAACATTTGTGGCGCTGTCATGTCTGCATCACTTGCTGTATCTGCAGAGCCGCCATTTGTGGCGCTGTCATGTCTGCATCACTTGCTGTATCTGTAGAGCCTACATTTGTGGCGCTGTCATGTCTGCATCACTTGCTGTATCTTTAGAGCCTCCATTTGTGGCGCTGTCATGTCTGCATCACTCGCTGTAACTGTAGAGCCCACATTTGTGGCGCTGTCATGTCTGCATCACTTGCTGTGTCTGTAGAGCCTCCATCTAAAGAATGGAAATCTGCTGTCATGTCTGCATCACTTGCTGTATCTGTAGAGCCTACATATAAAGGATGGAAATCTGCTGTCATGTCTACATTACTTGCTGTAACCGTAGAGCCTATACCTAAAGGATGGAAATCTGCTGTCATGTCTGCATCACTTGCAGTAACTGTAGAGCCTATATCTAAAGGATCGAAATCTGCTGTCATGTCTGCATCACTCGCTGTAACTGTAGAGCCCACATTTGTGGCGCTGTCATGTCTGCATCACTTGCTGTGTCTGTAGAGCCTCCATCTAAAGAATGGAAATCTGCTGTCATGTCTGCATCACTTGCTGTATCTGTAGAGCCTACATCTAAAGGATGGAAATCTGCTGTCATGTCTACATTACTTGCTGTAACCGTAGAGCCTATACCTAAAGGATGGAAATCTGCTGTCATGTCTGCATCACTTGCAGTAACTGTAGAGCCTATATCTAAAGGATCGAAATCTGCTGTCATGTCTGCATCACTTGCTGTAACTGTAGAGCCTATATCTAAAGGATGGAAATCTGATGTCATGTCTGCATCTCTTGCTCTATCAGTAGAGCCTCCATTTGTGGCGCTGTCACGTCTGCATAACTTGCTGTAAATGTAGAGCCTCCATTTGTGGCGCTGTCATGTCTGCTTCACTTGCTGTATCCGTAGAGCCTCCATTTGTGGCGCTGTCATATCTACATCACTTGCTGTTACTGTAGAGCCTCCATTTGTGGCGCTGTCATATCTGCATCACTTGCTGTATCTGTAGAGCCTCCATTTGTGGCGCTGTCATGTCTGCATCACTTGCTGTATCTGTAGAGCCTCCATTTGTGGCGCTGTCGTGTCTGCATCACTTGCTGTATCTGTAGAGCCTGCATCTAAAGGATGGAAATCTGCTGTCATGTCTGCATCACTTGCTGTATCTGTAGAGCCTATATCTAAAGGATAGAAATCTGCTGTCATGTCTGCATCGCTTACTGTATCTGTAGAGCCTCCATTTGTGGCGCTGTCATGTCTGCATCACCTGCTGTATCTGTAAAGCCTCCATTTGTGGCGCTGTCATGTCTGCATCATTTGCTGTATCTGTAGAGCCTCCATTTGTGGCCCCGTCATGTCTGCATCACTTGCTGTATCTGTAGAGCCTCCATTTGTGGCGCTGTCATGTCTGCATCACTTGCTCTAACTGTATAGCCTCCATTTGTGGCGCTGTCTTATATGCATCACTTGCTGTAACTGTAGAGCCTCCATTTGTGGCACTGTCATGTCTGCATCACTTGCTGTATCTGTAGAGCTTCCCTTTGTGGAGCTCTCATATCTGATTCACTTGCTGTAACTGTATAGCCTCCATTTGTGGCGCTGTCATGTCTACATCATTTGCTGTAACTGTAGAGTCTCCATTTGTGGCGCTGTCATGTCTGCATCACTTGCTGTAACTGTATAGCCTCCATTTGTGGCGCTGTCATGTCTGCATCACTTGCTGTAACTGTAGAGCCTCCATTTGTGGCGCAGTCATGTCTGCATCACTTGCTGTATCTGTAGAGCCTCCATTTGTGGCCCTGTCATGTCTGCATCACTTGCTGTATCTGTAGAGCCTCCCTTTGTGGCGCTGTCATATCTGCATCACTTGCTGTAACTGTATAGCCTCCATTTGTGGCGCTGTCATGTCTGCATCACTTGCTGTAACTGTAGAGCCTCCATTTGTGGCGCTGTCATGTCTGCATCACTTGCTGTATCTGTAGAGCCTACATTTGTGGCGCTGTCATGTCTGCATCACTTGCTGTATCTGCAGAGCCGCCATTTGTGGCGCTGTCATGTCTGCATCACTTGCTGTATCTGTAGAGCCTACATTTGTGGCGCTGCCATGTCTGCATCACTTGCTGTATCTGTAGAGCCTCCATTTGTGGCGCTGTCATGTCTGCATCACTTGCTGTAACTGTGGAGCCTACATTTGTGGCGCTGTCATGTCTGCATCACTTGCTGTATCTGTAGAGCCTACATCTAAAGGATGGAAATCTGCTGTCATGTCTGCATCACTTGCTGTATCTGTAGAGCCTACATCTAAAGGATGGAAATCTGTTGTCATGTCTGCATCTCTTGCTGTATCTGTAGAGCCAACATCTAAAGGATGGAAATTCGCTGTCATGTCTGCATCACTTGCTGTATCTGTAGAGCCTACATCTAAAGGATGGAAATCTGCTGTCATGTCTGCATCACATGCTGTAACTGTAGAGCCTCCATTTGTGGCGCTGTCATATCTGCATCACTCTCTGTATCTGTAGAGCCTAAGTCTAAAGGATGGAAATCTGCTGGCATGTCTGCATCACTTGCTGTATCTGTAGAGCCTCCATTTGTGGCGCTGTCATATCTGCATCACTTGCTGTATCTGTAGAGCATACATCTAAAGGATGGAAATCTGCTGTCATGTCTGCATCACTTGCTGTATCTGTAGAGCCTCCATTTGTGGCGCTGTCACGTCTGCATCACTTGCTGTATCTGTAGAGCCTCCATTTGTGGCGCCTGTCATGTCTGAATCACTTGCTATATCTCTAGAGCCTCCATCTAAAGGATGGAAATCTGCTGTCACGTCTGCATCACTTGCTGTATCTGTAGAGCCTCCATTTGTGGCGCTGTCATGTCTGCATCATTTGCTGTATCTGTAGAGTCTCCATTTGTGGCGCTGTCATGTCTGCATCACTTGTTTTATCTGTAGAGCCTCCATCTGTGGCGCTGTCATATCTGCATCACTTGCTGTGTCTGTAGAGCCTCCATCTAAAGAATGGAAATCTGCTGTCATGTCTGCATCACTTGCTGTATCTGTAGAGCCTACATCTAAAGGATGGAAATCTGCTGTCATGTCTGCATCACTTGCTGTAACTGTAGAGCCTATATCTAAAGGATGGAAATCTGCTGTCATGTCTACATCACTTGCTGTAACCGTAGAGCCTATATCTAAAGGATGGAATTCTGCTGTCATGTCTGCATCACTTGCAGTAACTGTAGAGCCTATATCTAAAGGATGGAAATCTGCTGTCATGTCTGCATCACTTGCTGTAACTGTAGAGCCTATATCTAAAGGATGGAAATCTGCTGTCATGTCTGCATCACTTGCTATATCAGTAGAGCCTCCATTTGTGGCGCTGTCACGTCTGCATAACTTGCTGTAACTGTAGAGCCTCCATTTGTGGCGCTGTCATGTCTGCATCACTTGCTGTATCCGTAGAGCCTCCATTTGTGGCGCTGTCATGTCTGCATCATTTGCTGTAACTGTAGAGCCTCCATTTTTGGCGCTGTCATATCTGCATCACTTGCTGTATCTGTAGAGCCTCCATTTGTGGCGCTGTCATGTCTGCCTCACTTGCTGTATCTGTAGAGCCTCCATTTGTGGCGCTGTCATGTCTGCATCACTTGCTGTATCTGTAGAGCCTGCATCTAAAGGATGGAAATCTGCTGTCATGTGTGCATCACTTGCTGTAGCTGTAGAGCCTATATCTAAAGGATAGAAATCTGCTGTCATGTCTGCATCACTTACTGTATCTGTAGAGCCTCCATTTGTGGCGATGTCATGTCTGCATCACCTGCTGTATCTGTAGAGCCTCCATTTGTGGCGCTGTCATGTCTGCATCATTTGCTGTATCTGTACAGCCTCCATTTGTGGCCCTGTCATGTCTGCATCACTTGCTGTATCTGTAGAGCCTCCATTTGTGGCGCTGTCATGTCTACATCACTTGCTGTATCTGTAGAGCCTACATCTAAAGGATGGAAATCTGCTGTCATGTCTGCATCACTTGCTGTATCTGTAGAGCCTCCATTTGTGGCGCTCTCATGTCTTCATCACTTGCTGTATCTGTAGAGCCTCCCTTTGTGGCGCTGTCATATCTGCATCACTTGCTGTAACTGTATAGCCTCCATTTGTGGCGCTGTCATGTCTGCATCACTTGCTGTATCTGTAGAGCCTAAATTTGTGGCGCTGTCAAGTCTGCATCACTTGCTGTATCTGTAGAGCCTCCATTTGTGGCGCCGTCATGTCTGCATCACTTGCTGTAACTGTAGAGCCTCCATTTGTGGCGCTGTCATGTCTGCATCACTTGCTGTATCTGTAGAGCCTACATTTGTGGCGCTGTCATGTCTGCATCACTTGCTGTATCTGCAGAGCCGCCATTTGTGGCGCTGTCATGTCTGCATCACTTGCTGTATCTGTAGAGCCTACATTTGTGGCGCTGCCATGTCTGCATCACTTGCTGTATCTGTAGAACCTCCATTTGTGGCGCTGTCATGTCTGCATCACTTGCTGTAACTGTAGAGCCTACATTTGTGGCGCTGTCATGTGTGCATCACTTGCTGTATCTGTAGAGCCTACATCTAAAGGATGGAAATCTGCTGTCATGTCTGCATCACTTGTTGTATCTGTAGAGCCTACATCTAAAGAATGGAAATCTGCTGTCATGTCTGCATCACTTGCTGTATCTTTAGAGCCAACATCTAAAGGATGGAAATTCGCTGTCATGTCTGCATCACTTGCTGTATCTGTAGAGCCTACATCTAAAGGATGGAAATCTGCTGTCATGTCTGCATCACTTGCTGTAACTGTAGAGCCTCCATTTGTAGCGCTGTCATATCTGCATCACTTGCTGTATCTGTAGAGCCTAAATCTAAAGAATGGAAATCTGCTGTCATGTCTGCATCACTTGCTGTATCTGTAGAGCCTCCATTTGTGGCGCTGTCATATCTGCATCACTTGCTGTATCTGTATAGCATACATCTAAAGGATGGAAAACTGCTGTCATGTCTGCATCAATTGCTGTATCTGTAGAGCCTACATTTGTGGCGCTGTCATGTCTGAATCACTTGCTATATCTCTACAGTCTCCATCTAAAGGATGGAAATCTGCTGTCACGTCTGCATCACTTACTGTATCTGTAGAGCCTCCATTTGTGGCGCTGTCATGTCTGCATCACTTGCTGTATCTGTAGAGCCTCCCTTTGTGGAGCTGTCATATCTGCATCACTTGCTGTAACTGTATAGCCTCCATTTGTGGCGCTGTCATGTCTGCATCACTTGCTGTAAATGTAGAGCCTACCTTTTTGGCGCTGTCATGTCTGCATCACTTGCTGTATCTGTAGAGCCTACGTTTGTGGCGCCGTCATGTCTGCATCACTTGCTGTATCTGTAGAGCCTCCCTTTGTGGCGCTGTCATGTCTGCATCACTTGCAGTATCTGTAGAGCCTAAATTTGTGGCGCTGTCATGTCTGCATCACTTGCTGTATCTGTAGAGGCTCCATTTGTGGCGTCGTCATGGCTGCATCACTTGCTGTAACTGTAGAGCCTCCATTTGTGGCGCTGTCATGTCTGCATCACATGCTGTATCTGTATAGCCAACATTTGTGGCGCTGTCATGTCTGCATCACTTGCTGTATCTGCAGAGCCGCCATTTGTGGCGCTGTCATGTCTGCATCAATTGCTGTATCTTTAGATCCTCCATTTGTGGCGCTGTCATGTCTGCATCACTCGCTGTAACTGTAGAGCCTACATTTGTGGCGCTGTCATGTCTGCATCACTTGCTGTATCTGTAGAGCCTACATCTAAAGGATGGAAATCTGCTGTCATGTCTGCAACACTTGCTGTATCTGTAGAGCCTACATCTACAGGATGGAAATCTGCTGTCATGTCTGCATCACTTGCTGTATCTGTAGAGCCAACATCTAAAGGATGGAAATTCGCTGTCATGTCTGCATCACTTGCTGTATCTGTAGAGCCTACATCTAAAGGATGGAAATCTGCTGTCATGTCTGCATCACTTGCTGTAACTGTAGAGCCTCCATTTGTGGCGCTGTCATATCTGCATCACTTGCTGTATCTGTAGAGCCTAAATCTAAAGGATGGAAATCTGCTGTCATGTCTGCATCACTTGCTGTATCTGTAGAGCCTCCATTTGTGGCGCTGTCATATCTGCATCAGTTGCTGTATCTGTAGAGCACACATATAAAAGATGGAAATCTGCTGTCATGTCTGCATCACTTGCTGTATCTGTAGAGCCTCCATTTGTGGCGCTGTCAACTCTGCATCACTTGCTGTATCGGTAGAGCCTCCATTTGTGGCGCTGTCATGTCTGAATTTTGCTATATCTCTAGAGCCTCCATCTAAAGGATGGAAATCTGCTGTCACGTCTGCATCACTTGCTGTATCTGTAGAGCCTCTATTTGTGGCGCTGTCATGTCTGCATCACTTGCTGTATCTGTAGAGTCTCCATTTGTGGCGCTGTCATGTCTGCATCACTTGTTGTATCTGTAGAGCCTCCTATTGTGGCGCTGTCATGTCTGCATCACTTGCTGTGTCTGTAGAGCCTCCATCTAAAGAATGGAAATCTGCTGTCATGTCTGCATCACTTGCTGTATCTGTAGAGCCTACATCTAAAGGATGGAAATCTGCTGTCATGTCTGCATCACTTGCTGTAACTGTAGAGCCTATATCTAAAGGATGAAAATCTGCTGCCATGTCTACATCACTTGCTGTAACCGTAGAGCCTATACCTAAAGGATGGAAATCTGCTGTCATGTCTGCATCACTTGCAGCAACTGTAGAGCCTATATCTAAAGGATCGAAATCTGCTGTCATGTCTGCATCACTTGCTGTAACTGTAGAGCCTATGTCCAAAGGATGGAAATCTGCTGTCATGTCTGCATCACTTGCTGTATCAGTAGAGCCTCCATTTGTGGTGCTGTCACGTCTGCATAACTTGCTGTAAATGTAGAGGCTCCATTTGTGGCGCTGTCATGTCTGCATCACTTGCTGTATCAGTAGAGCCTCCATTTGTGGCGCTGTCATGTCTGCATCACTTGTTGTATCTGTAGAGCCTCCATTTGTGGCGCTGTCATATCTGCATCACTTGCTGTGTCTGTAGAGCCTCCATCTAAAGAATGGAAATCTGCTGTCATGTCTGCATCACTTGCTCTATCTGTAGAGCCTATACATAAAGGATGGAAATCTGCAGTCATGTCTGCATCACTTGCAGTAACTGTAGAGCCTATATCTAAAGGATCGAAATCTGCTGTCATGTCTGCATCACTTGCTGTAACTGTAGAGCCTATATCTAAAGGATGGAAATCTGCTGTCATGTCTGCATCACTTGCTGTATCAGTAGAGCCTCCATTTGTGGCGCTGTCACGTCTGCATAACTTGCTGTAACTGTAGAGCCTCCATTTGTGGCGCTGTCATGTCTGCATCACTTGCTGTATCCGTAGAGCCTCCATTTGTGGCGCTGTCATGTCTGCATCAACTGCTGTAACTGTAGAGCCTCCATTTGTGGCGCTGTCATGTCTGCATCACATGCTGTATCTGTAGAGCCAACATTTGTGGCGCTGTCATGTCTGCATCACTTGCTGTATCTGCAGAGCCGCCATTTGTAACGCTGTCATGTCTGCATCACTTGCTGTATCTGTAGAGCCTACATTTGTGGCGCTGTCATGTCTGCATCACTTGCTGTATCTTTAGAGCCTCCATTTGTGGCGCTGTCATGTCTGCATCACTCGCTGTAACTGTAGAGCCCACATTTGTGGCGCTGTCATGTCTGCATCACTTGCTGTGTCTGTAGAGCCTCCATCTAAAGAATGGAAATCTGCTGTCATGTCTGCATCACTTGCTGTATCTGTAGAGCCTACATCTAAAGGATGGAAATCTGCTGTCATGTCTACATTACTTGCTGTAACCGTAGAGCCTATACCTAAAGGATGGAATTCTGCTGTCAGGTCTGCATCACTTGCAGTAACTGTAGAGCCTATATATAAAGGATCGAAATCTGCTGTCATGTCTGCATCACTTGCTGTAACTGTAGAGCCTATATCTAAAGGATGGAAATCTGATGTCATGTCTGCATCACTTGCTCTATCAGTAGAGCCTCCATTTGTGGCGCTGTCACGTCTGCATAACTTGCTGTAAATGTAGAGCCTCCATTTGTGGCGCTGTCATGTCTGCATCACTTTCTGTATCCGTAGAGCCTCCATTTGTGGCGCTGTCATATCTACATCACTTGCTGTTACTGTAGAGCCTCCATTTGTGGCGCTGTCATATCTGCATCACTTGCTGTATCTGTAGAGCCTCCATTTGTGGCGCTGTCATGTCTGCATCACTTGCTGTATCTGTAGAGCCTCCATTTGTGGCGCTGTCGTGTCTGCATCACTTGCTGTATCTGTAGAGCCTGCATCTAAAGGATGGAAATCTGCTGTCATGTCTGCATCACTTGCTGTATCTGTAGAGCCTATATCTAAAGGATAGAAATCTGCTGTCATGTCTGCATCGCTTACTGTATCTGTAGAGCCTCCATTTGTGGCGCTGTCATGTCTGCATCACCTGCTGTATCTGTAAAGCCTCCATTTGTGGCGCTGTCATGTCTGCATCATTTGCTGTATCTGTAGAGCCTCAATTTGTGGCCCCGTCATGTCTGCATCACTTGCTGTATCTGTAGAGCCTCCATTTGTGGCGCTGTCATGTCTGCATCACTTGCTCTAACTGTATAGCCTCCATTTGTGGCGCTGTCTTATATGCATCACTTGCTGTAACTGTATAGCCTCCATTTGTGGCACTGTCATGTCTGCATCACTTGCTGTATCTGTAGAGCTTCCCTTTGTGGAGCTATCATATCTGATTCACTTGCTGTAACTGTATAGCCTCCATTTGTGGCGCTGTCATGTCTACATCATTTGCTGTAACTGTAGAGTCTCCATTTGTGGCGCTGTCATGTCTGCATCACTTGCTGTAACTGTATAGCCTCCATTTGTGGCGCTGTCATGTCTGCATCACTTGCTGTAACTGTAGAGCCTCCATTTGTTGCGCAGTCATGTCTGCATCACTTGCTGTATCTGTAGAGCCTCCATTTGTGGCCCTGTCATGTCTGCATCACTTGCTGTATCTGTAGAGCCTCCCTTTGTGGCGCTGTCATATCTGCATCACTTGCTGTAACTGTATAGCCTCCATTTGTGGCGCTGTCATGTCTGCATCACTTGCTGTAACTGTAGAGCCTCCATTTGTGGCGCTGTCATGTCTCCATCACTTGCTGTATCTGTAGAGCCTACATTTGTGGCGCTGTCATGTCTGCATCACTTGCTGTATCTGCAGAGCCGCCATTTGTGGCGCTGTCATGTCTGCATCACTTGCTGTATCTGTAGAGCCTACATTTGTGGCGCTGCCATGTCTGCATCACTTGCTGTATCTGTAGAGCCTCCATTTGTGGCGCTGTAATGTCTGCATCACTTGCTGTAACTGTAGAGCCTACATTTGTGGCGCTGTCATGTCTGCATCACTTGCTGTATCTGTAGAGCCTACATCTAAAGGATGGAAATCTGCTGTCATGTCTGCATCACTTGCTGTATCTGTAGAGCCTACATCTAAAGGATGGAAATCTGCTGTCATGTCTGCATCTCTTGCTGTATCTGTAGAGCCAACATCTAAAGGATGGAAATTCGCTGTCATGTCTGCATCACTTGCTGTATCTGTAGAGCCTACATCTAAAGGATGGAAATCTGCTGTCATGTCTGCATCACTTGCTGTAACTGTAGAGCCTCCATTTGTGGCGCTGTCATATCTGCATCACTCTCTGTATCTGTAGAGCCTAAGTCTAAAGGATGGAAATCTGCTGGCATGTCTGCATCACTTGCTGTATCTGTAGAGCCTCCATTTGTGGCGCTGTCATATCTGCATCACTTGCTGTATCTGTAGAGCATACATCTAAAGGATGGAAATCTGCTGTCATGTCTGCATCACTTGCTGTATCTGTAGAGCCTCCATTTGTGGCGCTGTCACGTCTGCATCACTTGCTGTATCTGTAGAGCCTCCATTTGTGGCGCTGTCATGTCTGAATCACTTGCTATATCTCTAGAGCCTCCATCTAAAGGATGGAAATCTGCTGTCACGTCCGCATCACTTGCTGTATCTGTAGAGCCTCCATTTGTGGCGCTGTCATGTCTGCATCATTTGCTGTATCTGTAGAGTCTCCATTTGTGGCGCTGTCATGTCTGCATCACTTGTTTTATCTGTAGAGCTTCCATCTGTGGCGCTGTCATATCTGCATCACTTGCTGTGTCTGTAGAGCCTCCATCTAAAGAATGGAAATCTGCTGTCATGTCTGCATCACTTGCTGTATCTGTAGAGCCTACATCTAAAGGATGGAAATCTGCTGTCATGTCTGCATCACTTGCTGTAACTGTAGAGCCTATATCTAAAGGATGGAAATCTGCTGTCATGTCTACATCACTTGCTGTAACCGTAGAGCCTATATCTAAAGGATGGAATTCTGCTGTCATGTCTGCATCACTTGCAGTAACTGTAGAGCCTATATCTAAAGGATGGAAATCTGCTGTCATGTCTGCATCACTTGCTGTAACTGTAGAGCCTATATCTAAAGGATGGAAATCTGCTGTCATGTCTGCATCACTTGCTGTATCAGTAGAGCCTCCATTTGTGGCGCTGTCACGTCTGCATAACTTGCTGTAACTGTAGAGCCTCCATTTGTGGCGCTGTCATGTCTGCATCACTTGCTGTATCCGTAGAGCCTCCATTTGTGGCGCTGTCATGTCTGCATCATTTGCTGTAACTGTAGAGCCTCCATTTGTGGCGCTGTCATATCTGCATCACTTGCTGTATCTGTAGAGCCTCCATTTGTGGCGCTGTCATGTCTGCCTCACTTGCTGTATCTTTAGAGCCTCCATTTGTGGCGCTGTCATGTCTGCATAACTTGCTGTATCTGTAGAGCCTGCATCTAAAGGATGGAAATCTGCTGTCATATCTGCATCACTTGCTGTAGCTGTAGAGCCTATATCTAAAGGATAGAAATCTGCTGTCATGTCTGCATCACTTACTGTATCTGTAGAGCCTCCATTTGTGGCGATGTCATGTCTGCATCACCTGCTGTATCTGTAGAGCCTCCATTTGTGGCGCTGTCATGTCTGCATCATTTGCTGTATCTGTACAGCCTCCATTTGTGCCCCTGTCATGTCTGCATCACTTGCTGTATTTGTAGAGCCTCCATTTGTGGCGCTGTCATGTCTACATCACTTGCTGTATCTGTAGAGCCTACATCTAAAGGATGGACATCTGCTGTCATGTCTGCATCACTTGCTGTATCTGTAGAGCCTCCATTTGTGGCGCTCTCATGTCTTCATCACTTGCTGTATCTGTAGAGCCTCCCTTTGTGGCGCTGTCATATCTGCATCACTTGCTGTAACTGTATAGCCTCCATTTGTGGCGCTGTCATGTCTGCATCACTTGCTGTATCTGTAGAGCCTAAATTTGTGGCGCTGTCAAGTCTGCATCACTTGCTGTATCTGTAGAGCCTCCATTTGTGGCGCCGTCATGTCTGCATCACTTGCTGTAACTGTAGAGCCTCCATTTGTGGCGCTATCATGTCTGCATCACTTGCTGTATCTGTAGAGCCTACATTTGTGGCGCTGTCATGTCTGCATCACTTGCTGTATCTGCAGAGCCGCCATTTGTGGCGCTGTCATGTCTGCATCACTTGCTGTATCTGTAGAGCCTACATTTGTGGCGCTGCCATGTCTGCATCACTTGCTGTATCTGTAGAACCTCCATTTGTGGCGCTGTCATGTCTGCATCACTTGCTGTAACTGTAGAGCCTACATTTGTGGCGCTGTCATGTCTGCATCACTTGCTGTATCTGTAGAGCCTACATCTAAAGGATGGAAATCTGCTGTCATGTCTGCATCACTTGTTGTATCTGTAGAGCCTACATCTAAAGAATGGAAATCTGCTGTCATGTCTGCATCACCTGCTGTATCTGTAGAGCCAACATCTAAAGGATGGAAATTCGCTGTCATGTCTGCATCACTTGCTGTATCTGTAGAGCCTACATCTAAAGGATGGAAATCTGCTGTCATGTCTGCATCACTTGCTGTAACTGTAGAGCCTCCATTTGTAGCGCTGTCATATCTGCATCACTTGCTGTATCTGTAGAGCCTAAATCTAAAGAATGGAAATCTGCTGTCATGTCTGCATCACTTGCTGTATCTGTAGAGCCTCCATTTGTGGCGCTATCATATCTGCATCACTTGCTGTATCTGTAGAGCATACATCTAAAGGATGGAAAACTGCTGTCATGTCTGCATCAATTGCTGTATCATTAGAGCCTCCATTTGTGGCGCTGTCATGTCTGCATCACTTGCTGTATCTGTAGAGCCTCCATTTGCGGCGCTGTCATGTCTGAATCACTTGCTATATCTCTACAGTCTCCATCTAAAGGATGGAAATCTGCTGTCACGTCTGCATCACTTACTGTATCTGTAGAGCCTCCATTTGTGGCGCTGTCATGTCTGCATCACTTGCTGTATCTGTAGAGCCTCCCTTTGTGGAGCTGTCATATCTGCATCACTTGCTGTAACTGTATAGCCTCCATTTGTGGCGCTGTCATGTCTGCATCACTTGCTGTAACTGTAGAGCCTACCTTTTTGGCGCTGTCATGTCTGCATCACTTGCTGTATCTGTAGAGCCTACGTTTGTGGCGCCGTCATTTCTGCATCACTTGCTGTATCTGTAGAGCCTCCCTTTGTGGCGCTGTCATGTCTGCATCACTTGCAGTATCTGTAGAGCCTAAATTTGTGGCGCTGTCATGTCTGCATCACTTGCTGTATCTGTAGAGGCTCCATTTGTGGCGTCGTCATGGCTGCATCACTTGCTGTAACTGTAGAGCCTCCATTTGTGGCGCTGTCATGTCTGCATCACATGCTGTATCTGTAGAGCCAACATTTGTGGCGCTGTCATGTCTGCATCACTTGCTGTATCTGCAGAGCCGCCATTTGTGGCGCTGTCATGTCTGCATCACTTGCTGTATCTGTAGAGCCTACATTTGTGGCGCTGTCATGTCTGCATCAATTGCTGTATCTTTAGAGCCTCCATTTGTGGCGCTGTCATGTCTGCATCACTCGCTGTAACTGTAGAGCCTACATTTGTGGCGCTGTCATGTCTGCATCACTTGCTGTATCTGTAGAGCCTACATCTAAAGGATGGAAATCTGCTGTCATGTCTGCAACACTTGCTGTATCTGTAGAGCCTACATCTACAGGATGGAAATCTGCTGTCATGTCTGCATCACTTGCTGTATCTGTAGAGCCAACATCTAAAGGATGGAAATTCGCTGTCATGTCTGCATCACTTGCTGTATCTGTAGAGCCTACATCTAAAGGATGGAAATCTGCTGTCATGTCTGCATCACTTGCTGTAACTGTAGAGCCTCCATTTGTGGCGCTGTCATATCTGCATCACTTGCTGTATCTGTAGAGCCTAAATCTAAAGGATGGAAATCTGCTGTCATGTCTGCATCACTTGCTGTATCTGTAGAGCCTCCATTTGTGGCGCTGTCATATCTGCATCAGTTGCTGTATCTGTAGAGCACACATATAAAAGATGGAAATCTGCTGTCATGTCTGCATCACTTGCTGTATCTGTAGAGCCTCCATTTGTGGCGCTGTCAACTCTGCATCACTTGCTGTATCGGTAGAGCCTCCATTTGTGGCGCTGTCATGTCTGAATTTTGCTATATCTCTAGAGCCTCCATCTAAAGGATGGAAATCTGCTGTCACGTCTGCATCACTTGCTGTATCTGTAGAGCCTCCATTTGTGGCGCTGTCATGTCTGCATCACTTGCTGTATCTGTAGAGTCTCCATTTGTGGCGCTGTCATGTCTGCATCACTTGTTGTATCTGTAGAGCCTCCTATTGTGGCGCTGTCATGTCTGCATCACTTGCTGTGTCTGTAGAGCCTCCATCTAAAGATTGGAAATCTGCTGTCATGTCTGCATCACTTGCAGCAACTGTAGAGCCTATATCTAAAGGATCGAAATCTGCTGTCATGTCTGCATCACTTGCTGTAACTGTAGAGCCTATATCCAAAGGATGGAAATCTGCTGTCATGTCTGCATCACTTGCTGTATCAGTAGAGCCTCCATTTGTGGTGCTGTCACGTCTGCATAACTTGCTGTAAATGTAGAGCCTCCATTTGTGGCGCTGTCATGTCTGCATAACTTGCTGTATCCGTAGAGCCTCCATTTGTGGCGCTGTCATGTCTGCATCACTTGTTGTATCTGTAGAGCCTCCATTTGTGGCGCTGTCATATCTGCATCACTTGCTGTGTCTGTAGAGCCTCCATCTAAAGAATGGAAATCTGCTGTCATGTCTGCATCACTTGCTCTATCTGTAGAGCCTATACATAAAGGATGGAAATCTGCAGTCATGTCTGCATCACTTGCAGTAACTGTAGAGCCTATATCTAAAGGATCGAAATCTGCTGTCATGTCTGCATCACTTGCTGTAACTGTAGAGCCTATATCTAAAGGATGGAAATCTGCTGTCATGTCTGCATCACTTGCTGTATCAGTAGAGCCTCCATTTGTGGCGCTGTCACGTCTGCATAACTTGCTGTAACTGTAGAGCCTCCATTTGTGGCGCTGTCATGTCTGCATCACTTGCTGTATCCGTAGAGCCTCCATTTGTGGCGCTGTCATGTCTGCATCACTTGCTGTAACTGTAGAGCCTCCATTTGTGGCGCTGTCATGTCTGAATTTTGCTATATCTCTAGAGCCTCCATCTAAAGAATGGAAATCTGCTGTCATGTCTGCATCACTTGCTGTATCTGTAGAGCCTACATCTAAAGGATGGAAATCTGCTGTCATGTCTGCATCACTTGCTGTAACTGTAGAGCCTATATCTAAAGGATGAAAATCTGCTGCCATGTCTACATCACTTGCTGTAACCGTAGAGCCTATACCTAAAGGAGGGAAATCCGCTGTCATGTCTGCATCACTTGCAGTAACTGTAGAGCCTATATCTAAAGGATCGAAATCTGCTGTCATGTCTGCATCACTTGCTGTAACTGTAGAGCCTATATCTAAAGGATGGAAATCTGCTGTCATGTCTGCATCACTTGCTGTATCAGTAGAGCCTCCATTTGTGGCGCTGTCACGTCTGCATAACTTGCTGTATATGTAGAGCCTCCATTTGTGGCGCTGTCATGTCTGCATCACTTGCTGTATCCGTAGAGCCTCCATTTGTGGCGCTGTCATGTCTGCATCACTTGCTGTAACTGTAGAGCCTCCATTTGTGGCGCTGTCATATCTGCATCACTTGCTGTATCTGTAGAGCCTCCATTTGTGGCGCTGTCATGTCTGCATCACCTGCTGTATCTGTAGAGCCTCCATTTGTGGCGCTGTCATGTCTGCGTCACTTGCTGTATCTGTAGAGCCTCCATTTGTGGCCCTGTCATGTCTACATCACTTGCTGTATCTGTAGAGCCTACCTCTAAAGGATGGAAATCTGCTGTCATGTCTGAATCACTTGCTGTATCTGTAGAGCCTCCATTTGTGGCGCTGTCATGTCTGCATCACCTGCTGTATCTGTAGAGCCTCCATTTGTGGCGCTGTCATGTCTGCATCATTTGCTGTATCTGTAGAGCCTCCATTTGTGGCCCTGTCATGTCTGCATCACTTGCTGTATCTGTAGAGCCTCCATTTGTGGCGCTGTCATGTCTGCATCACTTGCTGTAACTGTAGAGCCTATATCTAAAGGATGGAAATCTGCTGTCATGTCTACATAACTTGCTGTAACCGTAGAGCCTATACATAAAGGATGGAAATCTGCAGTCATGTCTGCATCACTTGCAATAACTGTAGAGCCTATATCTAAAGGATCGAAATCTGCTGTCATGTCTGCATCACTTGCTGTAACTGTAGAGCCTATATCTAAAGGATGGAAATCTGCTGTCATGTCTGCATCACTTGCTGTATCAGTAGAGCCTCCATTTGTGGCGCTGTCACGTCTGCATAACTTGCTGTAACTGTAGAGCCTCCATTTGTGGCGCTGTCATGTCTGCATCACTTGCTGTATCCGTAGAACCTTCATTTGTGGCGCTGTCATGTCTGCATCACTTGCTGTAACTGTAGAGCCTCCATTTGTGGCGCTGTCATATCTGCATCACTTGCTGTATCTGTAGAGCCTCCATTTGTGGCGCTGTCATGTCTGCATCACTTGCTGTATCTGTAGAGCCTCCATTTGTGGCGCTGTCATGTCTGCATCACTTGCTGTATCTGTAGTGCCTGCATCTAAAGGATGGAAATCCGCTGTCATGTCTGCATCACTTTCTGTATCTGTAGAGCCTATATCTAAAGGATAGAAATCTGCTGTCATGTCTGCATCACTTACTGTATCTGTAGAGCCTCCATTTGTGGCCCTGTCATGTCTGCATCACTTGCTGTATCTGTAGAGCCTCCATTTGTGGCGCTGCCATGTCTGCATCACTTGCTCTAACTGTATAGCCTCCATTTGTGGCGCTGTCATATCTGCATCACTTGCTGTAACTGTATAGCCTCCATTTGTGGCACTGTCATGTCTGCATCACTTGCTGTATCTGTAGAGCTTCCCTTTGTGGAGCTCTCATATCTGATTCACTTGCTGTAACTGTATAGCCTCCATTTGTGGCGCTGTCATGTCTACATCATTTGCTGTAACTGTAGAGCCTCCATTTGTGGCGCTGTCATGTCTGCATCACTTGCTGTAACTGTATACCCTCCATTTGTGGCGCTGTCATGTCTGCATCACTTGCTGTAACTGTAGAGCCTCCATTTGTTGCGCAGTCATGTCTGCATCACTTGCTGTATCTGTAGAGCCTCCATTTGTGGCGCTGTCATGTCTGCATCACTAGCTGTATCTGTAGAGCCTCCCTTTGTGGCGCTGTCATATCTGCATCACTTGCTGTAACTGTATAGCCTCCATTTGTGGCGCTGTCATGTCTGCATCACTTGCTGTAATTGTAGAGCCTACCTTTGTGGCGCTGTCGTGTCTGCATCACTTGCTGTATCTGTAGAGCCTCCATTTGTGGCGCCGTCATGTCTGCATCACTTGCTGTAACTGTAGAGGCTCCATTTGTGGCGCTGTGATGTCTGCATCACTGGCTGTATCTGTAGAGCCTACATTTGGGGCGCTGTCATGTCTGCATCACTTGCTGTATCTGCAGAGCCGCCATTTGTGGCGCTGTCATGTCTGCATCACTTGCTGTATCTGTAGAGCCTACATTTGTGGCGCTGCCATGTCTGCATCACTTGCTGTATCTGTAGAGCCTCCATTTGTGGCGCTGTCATGTCTGCATCACTTACTGTAACTGTAGAGTCTACATTTGTGGCGCTGTCATGTCTGCATCACTTGCTGTATCTGTAGAGCCTACATCTAAAGGATGGAAATCTGCTGTCATGTCTGCATCACTTGCTGTATCTGTAGAGCTTACATCTAAAGGATGGAAATCTGCTGTCATGTCTGCATCACTTGCTGTATCTGTAGAGCCAACATCTAAAGGATGGAAATCTGCTGTCATGTCTGCATCACTTGCTGTAACTGTAGAGCCTCCATTTGTGGCGCTGTCATATCTGCATCACTTGCTGTATCTGTAGAGCCTAAATCTAATGGATGGAAATCTGCTGTCATGTCTGCATCACTTGCTGTATCTGTAGAGCCTCCATTATTGGCGCTGTCATATCTGCATCACTTGCTATATCTCTACAGCCTCCATCTAAAGGATGGAAATCTGCTGTCACGTCTGCATCACTTACTGTATCTGTAGAGCCTCCATTTGTGGCGCTGTCATGTCTGCATCACTTGCATGTATCTGTATAGCCTCCATTTGTGGCGCTGTCATGTCTGCATCACTTGCTGTAACTGTAGAGCCTACCTTTTTGGCGCTGTCATGTCTGCATCACTTGCTGTATCTGTAGAGCCTACGTGTGTGGCGCCGTCATGTCTGCATCACTTGCTGTATCTGTAGAGCCTCCCTTTGTGGCGCTGTCATGTCTGCATCACTTGCTGTATCTGTAGAGCCTAAATTTGTGGCGCTATCATGTCTGCATCACTTGCTGTATCTGTAGAGGCTCCATTTGTGGCGCCGTCATGGCTGCATCACTTGCTGTAACTGTAGAGCCTCCATTTGTGGCGCTGTCATGTCTGCATCACATGCTGTATCTGTAGAGCCAACATTTGTGGCGCTGTCATGTCTGCATCACTTGCTGTATCTGCAGAGCCGCTATTTGTGGCGCTGTCATGTCTGCATCACTTGCTGTATCTGTAGAGCCTACATTTGTGGCGCTGTCATGTCTGCATCACTTGCTGTATCTTTAGAGCCTCCATTTGTGGCGCTGTCATGTCTGCATCACTCGCTGTAACTGTAGAGCCTACATTTGTGGCGCTGTCATGTCTGCATCACTTGCTGTATCTGTAGAGCCTACATCTAAAGGATGGAAATCTGCTGTCATGTCTGCAACACTTCTGTATCTGTAGAGCCTACATCTACAGGATGGAAATCTGCTGTCATGTCTGCATTACTTGCCGTATCTGTAGAGCCAACATCTAAAGGATGGAAATTCGCTGTCATGTCTGCATCACTTGCTGTATCTGTAGAGCCTACATCTAAAGGATGGAAACCTGCTGTCATGTCTGCATAACTTGCTGTATCTGTAGAGCCTCCATTTGTGCCGCTGTCATGTCTGCATCAATTGCTGTATCAGTAGAGCATACATCTAAAGGATGGAAATCTGCTGTCATGTCTGCATCACTAGCTGTATCTGTAGAGCCTACATTTGTGGGGCTGTCATGTCCGCATCACTTGCTGTATCTGTAGAGCCTACGTCTAAAGGATGGAAATCTGCTGTTACGTTTGCATCACTTGCTGTATCTGTAGAGCCTACGTCTAAAGGATGGAAATCTGCTGTCATGTCTGCATCACTTGTGTATCTGTAGAGCCTACATCTAAAGGATGGAAACCTGATGTCATGTCTGCATAACTTGCTGTATCTGTAGAGCCTCCATTTGTGCCGCTGTCATGTCTACATCAATTGCTGTATCAGCAGAGCATTTATATAAAGGATGGAAATCTGCTGTCATGTCTGCATCACTTGCTGTATCTGTAGAGCCTACATTTGTGGCGCTGTCATGTCCGCATCATTTGCTGTATCTGTAGAGCCAACATTTGTGGCGCTGTCATGTCTGCATCACTTGCTCTATCTGCAGAGCCGCCATTTGTGGCGCTGTCATGTCTGCATCACTTGCTGTATCTGTAGAGCCTCCATTTGTGGCGCTGTCATGTCTGCATCACTTGCTGTAACTGTAGAGCCTACATTTGTGGCGCTGTCATGTCTGCATCACTTGCTGTATCTGTAGAGCCTACATCTAAAGGATGGAAATCTGCTGTCATGTCTGTATCACTTGCTGTATCTGTAGAGCCTACATCTAAAGGATGGAAATCTGCTGTCATGTCTGCATCACTTGCTGTATCTGTAGAGCCAACATCTAAAGGATGGAAATTCGCTGTCATGTCTGCATCACTTGCTGTATCTGTAGAGCCTACATCTAAAGGATGGAAATCTGCTGTCATGTCTGCATCACTTGCTGTAACTGTAGAGCCTCCATTTGTGGCGCTGTCATATCTGCATCACTTGCTGTATCTGTAGAGCCGCCATTTGTGGCGCTGTCATATCTGCATCAGTTGCTGTATCTGTAGAGCACACATCTAAAGGATGGAAATCTGCTGTCATGTCTGCATAACTTGCCGTATCTGTAGAGCCTCCATTTGTGGCGCTGTCATGTCTGAATCACTTGCTATATCTCTAGAGCCTCCATCTAAAGGATGGAAATCTGCTGTCACGTCTGCATCACTTGCTGTATCTGTAGAGCCTCCATTTGTGGCGCTGTCATGTCTGCATCACTTGCTGTATCTGTAGAGTCTCCATTTGTGGCGCTGTCATGTCTGCATCACTTGTTGTATCTGTAGAGCCTCCATTTGTGGCGCTGTCATATCTGCATCACTTGCTGTGTGTGTAGAGGCTCCATCTAAAGAATGGAAATCTGCTGTCATGTCTGCATCACTTGCTGTATCTGTAGAGCCTACATCTAAAGGATGGAAATCTGCTGTCATGTCTGCATCACTTGCTGTAACTGTAGAGCCTATATCTAAAGGATGGAAATCTGCTGTCATGTCTACACCACGTGCTGTAACCGTAGAGCCTATACCTAAAGGATGGAAATCTGCTGTCATGTCTGCATCACTTGCAGTAACTGTAGAGCCTATATCTAAAGGATCGAAATCTGCTATCATGTCTGCATCACTTACTGTAACTGTAGAGCCTATATCTAAAGGATGAAAATCTGCTGCCATGTCTACATCACTTGCTGTAACCGTAGAGCCTATACCTAAAGGATGGAAATCTGCTGTCATGTCTGCATCACTTGCAGTAACTTTAGAGCCTATATCTAAAGGATCGAAATCTGCTGTCATGTCTGCATCACTTGCTGTAACTGTAGAGCCTATATCTAAAGGATGGAAATCTGCTGTCATGTCTGCATCACTTGCTGTATCAGTAGAGCCTCCATTTGCGGCGCTGTCACGTCTGCATAACTTGCTGTAAATTTAGAGCCTCCATTTGTGGCGCTGTCATGTCTGCATCACTTGCTGTAACTGTAGAGCCTCCATTTGTGGCGCTGTCATATCTGCATCACTTGCTGTATCTGTAGAGCCTCCTTTTGTGGCGCAGTCATGTCTGCATCACCTGCTGTATCTGTAGAGCCTCCATTTGTGGCGCTGTCATGTCTGCATTATTTGCTGTATCTGTAGAGCCTCCATTTGTGGCCCTGTCATGGCTGCATCACTTGCTGTATCTGTAGAGCCTCCATTTGTTGCGCTGTCATGTCTATATCACTTGCTGTATCTGTAGCGCCTCCATTTGTGGCCCTGTCATGTCTGCATCACTTGCTGTATCTGTAGAGCCTCCATTTGTGGCGCTGTCATGTCTTCATCACTTGCTGTATCTGTAGAGCCTACATCTAAAGGAAGGAAATCTGCTGTCATGTCTGCATCACTTGGTGTATCTGTAGAGCCCATATTTGTGGCGCTGTCATATCTGCATCACTTGCTGTATCTGTAGAGCCTACATCTAAAGGATGGAAATCTGTTGTCATGTGTGCATCACTTGCTGTATCTGTAGAGCCTACATTTGTGGCGCTGTCATGTCTGCATCACTTGCTGTATCTGTAGAGCCTACATCTAAAGGATGGAAATCTGCTGTCATGTCTGCAACACTTGCTGTATCTGTAGAGCCTACATCTAAAGGATGGAAACCTGCAGTCATGTCTGCATAACTTGCTGTATCTGTGGAGCCTTCATCTAAAGGATGGAAATCTGCTGTCATGTCTGCATCACTTGCTGTATCTGTAGAGCCTGCATCTAAAGGATGGAAACCTGCTGTCATGTGTACATAACTTGCTGTATCTGTAGAGCCTGCATTTGTGCCGCTGTCATGTCTGCATCAATTTCTGTATCAGTAGAGCATACATCTAAAGGATGGAAATCTGCTGTCATGTCTGCATCACTAGCTGTATCTGTAGAGCCTACATTTGTGGCGCTGTCATGTCCGCATCACTTGCTGTATCTGTAGAGCCTACGTCTAAAGGATGGAAATCTGCTGTGACGTTTGCATCACTTGCTGTATCTGTAGAGCCTACGTCTAAAGGATGGAAATCTGCTGTCATGTCTACATCATTTGCTGTATCTGTAGAGCCTACATCTAAAGGATGGAAACCTGATGTCATGTCTGCATAACATGCTGTATCTGTAGAGCCTCCATTTGTGCCGCTGTCATGTCTACATCAATTGCTGTATCAGTAGAGCATACATATAAAGGATGGAAATCTGCTGTCATGTCTGCATCACTTGCTGTATCTGTAGAGCCTCCATTTGTGGCGCTGTCATGTCTGCATCACTTGCTGTAACTGTAGAGCCTACATTTGTGGCGCTGTCATGTCTGCATATCTTGCTGTATCTGTAGAGCCTCCATTTGTGGCGCTGTCATGTCTGAATCACTTGCAATATCTCTAGAGCCTCCATCTAAAGGATGGAAATCTGCTGTCATGTCTGCATCACTTGCTGTATCTGTAGAGCCTCAATTGTGGCGCTGTCATGTCTGCATATCTCGCTGTATCTGTAGAGCCTCCATTTGTGGCGCTGTCATGTCTGAATCACTTGCTATATCTCTAGAGCCTCCATCTAAAGGATGGAAATCTGCTGTCACGTCTGCACCACTTGCTGTATCTGTAGAGCCTCCATTTGTGGCGCTGTCATGTCTGCATCACTTGCTGTATCTGATGAGTCTCCATTTGTGGCGCTGTCATGTCTGCATCACTTGTTGTATCTGTAGAGCCTCCATTTGTGGCGCTGTCATATCTGCATCACTTGCTGTGTGTGTAGAGCCTCCATCTAAAGAATGGAAATCTGCTGTCATGTCTGCATCACTTGCTGTATCTGTAGAGCCTACATCTAAAGGATGGAAATCTGCTGTCATGTCTGCATCACTTGCTGTAACTGTAGAGCCTATATCTAAAGGATGGAAATCTGCTTTCATGTCTACATCACGTGCTGTAACCGTAGAGCCTATACCTAAAGGATGGAAATCTGCTGTCATGTCTGCATCACTTGCAGTAACTGTAGAGCCTATATCTAAAGGACCGAAATCTGCTATCATGTCTGCATCACTTGCTGTAACTGTAGAGCCTATATCTAAAGGATGGAAATCTGCTGTCATGTCTGCATAACTTGCTGTATCAGTAGAGCATCCATTTGTGGCGCTGTCACGTCTGCACAACTTGCTGTAACTGTAGAGCCTCCATTTGTGGCGCTGTCATGTCTGCATCACTTGCTGTATCCGTAGAGCCTCCATTTGTGGCGCTGTCATGTCTGCATCACTTGCTGTAACTGTAGAGCCTCCATTTGTGGCGCTGTCATATCTACATCACTTGCTGTATCTGTAGAGCCTCCATTTGTGGCGCTGTCATGTCTGCATCACTTGCTGTATCCGTAGAGCCTCCATTTGTGGCGCTGTCATGTCTGCATCACTTGCTGTAACTGTAGAGCCTCCATTTGTGGCGCTGTCATGTCTGCATCACTTGCTGTATCTGTAGAGCCTCCATTTGTGGCGCTGTCATGTCTGCATCACTTGCTGTATCTGTAGTGCCTGCATTAAAGGATGGAAATCTGCTGTCATGTCTGCATCACTTTCTGTATCTGTAGAGCCTATATCTAAAGGATAGAAATCTGCTGTCATATCTGCATCACTTACTGTATCTGTAGAGCCTCCATTTGTGGCGCTGTCATGTCTGCATCACCTGCAGTATCTGTTGAGCCTCCATTTGTGGCGCTGTCATGTCTGCATCATTTGCTGTATCTGTAGAGCCTCCATTTGTGACCCTGTCATGTCTGCATCACTTGCTGTATCTGTAGAGCCTCCATTTGTGGCGCTGTTATGTCTGCATCAATTGCTCTAACTGTATAGCCTCCATTTGTGGCGCTGTCATGTCTGCATCACTTGCTGTAACTGTATAGCCTCCATTTGTGGCGCTGTCATGTCTGCATCACTTGCTGTAACTGTAGAGCCTCCATTTGTGGCGCAGTCATGTCTGTATCACTTGCTGTATCTGTAGAGCCTCCATTTGTGGCCCTGTCATGTCTGCATCACTTGCTGTATCTGTAGAGCCTCCATTTGTGGCGCTGTCATGTCTGCATCACTGGCTGTATCTGTAGAGCCAACATTTGTGGCCCTGTCATGTCTGCATCACTTGCTGTATCTGTAGAGCCTCCATTTGTGGCGCTGCCATGTCTGCATCACTTGCTGTAACTATATAGCCTCCATTTGTGGCACTGTCATGTCTGCATCACTTGCTGTATCTGTAGAGCTTCCCTTTGTGGAGCTCTCATATCTGATTCACTTGCTGTAACTGTATAGCCTCCATTTGTGGCGCTGTCATGTCTACATCATTTGCTGTAACTGTAGAGCCTCCATTTGTGGCGCTGTCATGTCTGCATCACTTGCTGTAACTGTATAGCCTCCATTTGTGGCGCTGTCATGTCTGCATCACTTGCTGTAACTGTAGAGCCTCCATTTGTGGCGCAGTCATGTCTGCATCACTTGCTGTATCTGTAGAGCCTCCATTTGTGGCGCTGTCATGTCTGCATCAACTTCTGTATCTGTAGAGCCTCCCTTTGTGGCGCTGTCATATCTGCATCACTTGCTGTAACTGTATAGCCTCCATTTGTGGCGCTGTTATGTCTGCATCACTTGCTGTAATTGTAGAGCCTACCTTTGTGGCGCTGTCGTGTCTGCATCACTTGCTGTATCTGTAGAGCCTCCATTTGTGGCGCCGTCATGTCTGCATCACTTGCTGTAACTGTAGAGGCTCCATTTGTGGCGCTGTGATGTCTGCATCACTGGCTGTATCTGTAGAGCCTACATTTGGGGCGCTGTCATGTCTGCATCACTTGCTGTATCTGCAGAGCCGCCATTTGTGGCGCTGTCATGTCTGCATCACTTGCTGTATCTGTAGAGCCTACATTTGTGGCGCTGCCATGTCTGCATCATTTGCTGTATCTGTAGAGCCTCCATTTGTGGCGCTGTCATGTCTGCATCACTTACTGTAACTGTAGAGTCTACATTTGTGGCGCTGTCATGTCTGCATCACTTGCTGTATCTGTAGTGCCTACATCTAAAGGATGGAAATCTGCTGTCATGTCTGCATCACTTGCTGTATCTGTAGAGCCTACATCTAAAGGATGGAAATCTGCTGTCATGTCTGCATCACTTGCTGTATCTGTAGAGCCAACATCTAAAGGATGGAAATTCGCTGTCATGTCTGCATCACTTGCTGTATCTGTAGAGCCTACATCTAAAGGATGGAAATCTGCTGTCATGTCTGCATCACTTGCTGTAACTGTAGAGCCTCCATTTGTGGCGCTGTCATATCTGCATCACTTGCTGTATCTGTAGAGCCTAAATCTAAAGATGGAAATCTGCTGTCATGTCTGCATCACTTGCTGTATCTGTAGAGCCTCCATTATTGGCGCTGTCATATCTGCATCACTTGCTATATCTCTACAGCCTCCATCTAAAGGATGGAAATCTGCTGTCACGTCTGCATCACTTACTGTATCTGTAGAGCCTCCATTTGTGGCGCTGTCATGTCTGCATCACTTGCATGTATCTGTAGAGCCTCCCTTTGTGGAGCTGTCATATCTGCATCACTTGCTGTAACTGTATAGCCTCCATTTGTGGCGCTGTCATGTCTGCATCACTTGCTGTAACTGTAGAGCCTACCTTTTTGGCGCTGTCATGTCTGCATCACTTGCTGTATCTGTAGAGCCTACGTTTGTGGCGCTGTCATGTCTGCATCACTTGCTGTATCTGTAGAGCCTAAATTTGTGGCGCTGTCATGTCTGCATCACTTGCTGTATCTGTAGAGGCTCCATTTGTGGCGCCGTCATGGCTGCATCACTTGCTGTAACTGTAGAGCCTCCATTTGTGGCGCTGTCATGTCTGCATCACATGCTGTATCTGTAGAGCCAACATTTGTGGCGCTGTCATGTCTGCATCACTTGCTGTATCTGCAGAGCCGCTATTTGTGGCGCTGTCATGTCTGCATCACTTGCTGTATCTGTAGAGCCTACATTTGTGGCGCTGTCATGTCTGCATCACTTGCTGTATCTTTAGAGCCTCCATTTGTGGCGCTGTCATGTCTGCATCACTCGCTGTAACTGTAGAGCCTACATTTGTGGCGCTGTCATGTCTGCATCACTTGCTGTATCTGTAGAGCCTACATCTAAAGGATGGAAATCTGCTGTCATGTCTGCAACACTTCTGTATCTGTAGAGCCTACATCTACAGGATGGAAATCTGCTGTCATGTCTGCATCACTTGCTGTATCTGTAGAGCCAACATCTAAAGGATGGAAATTCGCTGTCATGTCTGCATCACTTGCTGTATCTGTAGAGCCTACATCTAAAGGATGGAAATCTGCTGTCATGTCTGCATCACTTGCTGTAACTGTAGAGCCTCCATTTGTGGCGCTGTCATATCTGCATCACTTGCTGTATCTGTAGAGCCTAAATCTAAAGGATGGAAATCTGCTGTCATGTCTGCATCACTTGCTGTATCTGTAGAGCCTCCATTTGTGGCGCTGTCATATCTGCATCAGTTGCTGTATCTGTAGAGCACACATCTAAAAGATGGAAATCTGCTGTCATGTCTGCATCACTTGCTGTATCTGTAGAGCCTCCATTTGTGGCGCTGTCAACTCTGCATCACTTGCTGTATCCGTAGAGCCTCCATTTGTGGCGCTGTCATGTCTGAATTTTGCTATATCTCTAGAGCCTCCATCTAAAGGATGGAAATCTGCTGTCACGTCTGCATCACTTGCTGTATCTGTAGAGCCTCCATTTGTGGCGCTGTCATGTCTGCATCACTTGCTGTATCTGTAGAGTCTCCATTTGTGGCGCTGTCATGTCTGCATCACTTGTTGTATCTGTAGAGCCTCCATTTGTGGCGCTGTCATATCTGCATCACTTGCTGTGTCTGTAGAGCCTCCATCTAAAGAATGGAAATCTGCTGTCATGTCTGCATCACTTGCTGTATCTGTAGAGCCTACATCTAAAGGATGGAAATCTGCTGTCATGTCTGCATCACTTGCTGTAACTGTAGAGCCTATATCTAAAGGATGAAAATCTGCTGCCATGTCTACATCACTTGCTGTAACCGTAGAGCCTATACCTAAAGGAGGGAAATCTGCTGTCATGTCTGCATCACTTGCAGTAACTGTAGAGCCTATATCTAAAGGATCGAAATCTGCTGTCATGTCTGCATCTCTTGCTGTAACTGTAGAGCCTATATCTAAAGGATGGAAATCTGCTGTCATGTCTGCATCTCTTGCTGTATCAGTAGAGCCTCCATTTGTGGCGCTGTCACGTCTGCATAACTTGCTGTAAATGTAGAGCCTCCATTTGTGGCGCTGTCATGTCTGCATCACTTGCTGTATCTGTAGAGCCTCCATTTGTGGCGCTGTCATGTCTGCATCACTTGCTGTAACTGTAGAGCCTCCATTTGTGGCGCTGTCATATCTGCATCACTTGCTGTATCTGTAGAGCCTCCATTTGTGGCGCTGTCATGTCTGCATCACCTGCTGTATCTGTAGAGCCTCCATTTGTGGCGCTGTCATGTCTGCATTATTTGCTGTATCTGTAGAGCCTCCATTTGTGGCCCTGTCATGTCTGCATCACTTGCTGTATCTGTAGAGCCTCCATTTGTGGCGCTGTCATGTCTACATCACTTGCTGTATCTGTAGAGCCTACCTCTAAAGGATGGAAATCTGCTGTCATGTCTGAATCACTTGCTGTATCTGTAGAGCCTCCATTTGTGGCGCTGTCATGTCTGCATCACCTGCTGTATCTGTAGAGCCTCCATTTGTGGCGCTGTCATGTCTGCATCATTTGCTGTATCTGTAGAGCCTCCATTTGTGGCCCTGTCATGTCTGCATCACTTGCTGTATCTGTAGAGCCTCCAATTGTGGCGCTGTCCTGTCTGCATCACTTGCTGTATCTGTAGAGCCTACATCTAAAGGAAGGAAATCTGCTGTCATGTCTGCATCACTTGCTGTATCTGTAGAGCCCACATTTGTGGCGCTGTCATGTCTGCATCACTTGCTGTATCTGTAGAGCCTACATCTAAAGGATGGAAATCTGCTGTCATGTGTACATCACTTGCTGTATCTGTAGAGCCTACATCTAAAGGATGGAAATCTTCTGTCATGTCTGCATCACTTGCTGTATCTGTAGAGCCTACATTTGTGGCGCTGTCATGTCTGCATCACTTGCTGTATCTGTAGAGCCTACATCTAAAGGATGGAAATCTGCTGTCATGTCTGCAACACTTGCTGTATTTTTAGAGCCTACATCTAAAGGATGGAAACCTGCAGTCATGTCTGCATAACTTGCTGTATCTGTGGAGGCTTCATCTAAAGGATGGAAATCTGCTGTCATGTCTGCATCACTTGCTGTATCTGTAGAGCCTGCATCTAAAGGATGGAAACCTGCTGTCATGTCTGCATAACTTGCTGTATCTGTAGAGCCTCCATTTGTGCCGCTGTCATGTCTGCATCAATTGCTGTATCAGTAGAGCATACATCTAAAGGATGGAAATCTGCTGTCATGTCTGCATCACTAGCTGTATCTGTAGAGCCTACATTTGTGGCGCTGTCATGTCCGCATCACTTGCTGTATCTGTAGAGCCTACGTCTAAAGGATGGAAATCTGCTGTTACGTTTGCATCACTTGCTGTATCTGTAGAGCCTACGTCTAAAGGATGGAAATCTGCTGTCATGTCTGCATCACTTGTGTATCTGTAGAGCCTACATCTAAAGGATGGAAACCTGATGTCATGTCTGCATAACTTGCTGTATCTGTAGAGCCTCCATTTGTGCCGCTGTCATGTCTACATCAATTGCTGTATCAGTAGAGCATACATATAAAGGATGGAAATCTGCTGTCATGTCTGCATCACTTGCTGTATCTGTAGAGCCTACATTTGTGGCGCTGTCATGTCCGCATCATTTGCTGTATCTGTAGAGCCAACATTTGTGGCGCTGTCATGTCTGCATCACTTGCTGTATCTGCAGAGCCGCCATTTGTGGCGCTGTCATGTCTGCATCACTTGCTGTATCTGTAGAGCCTACATTTGTGGCGCTGTCATGTCTACATCACTTGCTGTATCTGTAGAGCCTCCATTTGTGGCGCTGTCATGTCTGCATCACTTGCTGTAACTGTAGAGCCTACATTTGTGGCGCTGTCATGTCTGCATCACTTGCTGTATCTGTAGAGTCTACAATTAAAGGATGGAAATCTGCTGTCATGTCTGTATCACTTGCTGTATCTGTAGAGCCTACATCAAAAGGATGGAAATCTGCTGTCATGTCTGCATCACTTGCTGTATCTGTAGAGCCAACATCTAAAGGATGGAAATTCGCTGTCATGTCTGCATCACTTGTTGTATCTGTAGAGCCTACATCTAAAGGATGGAAATCTGCTGTCATGTCTGCATCACTTGCTGTAACTGTAGAGCCTCCATTTGTGGCGCTGTCATATCTGCATCACTTGCTGTATCTATAGAGCCGCCATTTGTGGCGCTGTCATATCTGCATCAGTTGCTGTATCTGTAGAGCACACATCTAAAGGATGGAAATCTGCTGTCATGTCTGCATAACTTGCTGTATCTGTAGAGCCTCCATTTGTGGCGCTGTCATGTCTGCATATCTTGCTGTATCTGTAGAGGCTCCATTTGTGGCGCTGTCATGTCTGAATCACTTGCTATATCTCTAGAGCCTCCATCTAAAGGATGGAGTTCTGCTGTCACGTCTGCATCACTTGCTGTATCTGTAGAGCCTCCATTTGTGGCGCTGTCATGTCTGCATCACTTGCTGTATCTGTAGAGTCTCCATTTGTGGCGCTGTCATGTCTGCATCACTTGTTGTATCTGTAGAGCCTCCATTTGTGGCGCTGTCATATCTGCATCACTTGCTGTGTGTGTAGAGGCTCCATCTAAAGAATGGAAATCTGCTGTCATGTCTGCATCACTTGCTGTATCTGTAGAGCCTACATCTAAAGGATGGAAATCTGCTGTCATGTCTGCATCACTTGCTGTAACTGTAGAGCCTATATCTAAAGGATGGAAATCTGCTGTCATGTCTACATCACGTGCTGTAACCGTAGAGCCTATACCTAAAGGATGGAAATCTGCTGTCATGTCTGCATCACTTGCAGTAACTGTAGAGCCTATATCTAAAGGATCGAAATCTGCTATCATGTCTGCATCACTTGCTGTAACTGTAGAGCCTATATCTAAAGGATGAAAATCTGCAGCCATGTCTACATCACTTGCTGTAACCGTAGAGCCTATACCTAAAGGATGGAAATCTGCTGTCATGTCTGCATCACTTGCAGTATTTGTAGAGCCTATATCTAAAGGATCGAAATCTGCTGTCATGTCTGCATCACTTGCTGTAACTGTAGAGCCTATATCTAAAGGATGGAAATCTGCTGTCATGTCTGCATCACTTGCTTTATCAGTAGAGCGTCCATTTGCGGCGCTGTCACGTCTGCATAACTTGCTGTAAATGTAGAGCCTCCATTTGTGGCGCTGTCATGTCTGCATCACTTGCTGTATCCGTAGAGCCTCCATTTGTGGCGCTGTCATGTCTGCATCACTTGCTGTAACTGTAGAGCCTCCATTTGTGGCGCTGTCATATCTGCATCACTTGCTGTATCGGTAGAGCCTCCTTTTGTGGCGCTGTCATGTCTGCATCACCTGCTGTATCTGTAGAGCCTCCATTTGTGGCGCTGTCATGTCTGCATTATTTCCTGTATCTGTAGAGCCTCCATTTGTGGCCCTGTCATGTCTGCATCACTTGCTGTATCTGTAGAGCCTCCATTTGTTGCGCTGTCATGTCTATATCACTTGCTGTATCTGTAGCGCCTCCATTTGTGGCCCTGTCATGTCTGCATCACTTGCTGTATCTGTAGAGCCTCCATTTGTGGCGCTGTCATGTCTTCATCACTTGCTGTATCTGTAGAGCCTACATCTAAAGGAAGGAAATCTGCTGTCATGTCTGCATCACTTGCTGTATCTGTAGAGCCCAAATTTGTGGCGCTGTCATATCTGCATCACTTGCTGTATCTGTAGAGCCTACATCTAAAGGATGGAAATCTGCTGTCATGTGTGCATCACTTGCTGTATCTGTAGAGCCTACATCTAAAGGATGGAAATCTGCTGTCATGTCTGCAACACTTGCTGTATCTGTAGAGCCTACATCTAAAGGATGGAAACCTGCAGTCATGTCTGCATAACTTGCTGTATCTGTGGAGCCTTCATCTAAAGGATGGAAATCTGCTGTCATGTCTGCATCACTTGCTGTATCTGTAGAGCCTGCATCTAAAGGATGGAAACCTGCTGTCATGTCTGCATAACTTGCTGTATCTGTAGAGCCTGCATTTGTGCCGCTGTCATGTCTGCATCAATTGCTGTATCAGTAGAGCATACATCTAAAGGATGGAAATCTGCTGTCATGTCTGCATCACTAGCTGTATCTGTAGAGCCTACATTTGTGGCGCTGTCATGTCCGCATCACTTGCTGTATCTGTAGAGCCTACGTCTAAAGGATGGAAATCTGCTGTGACGTTTGCATCACTTGCTGTATCTGTAGAGCCTACGTCTAAAGGATGGAAATCTGCTGTCATGTCTGCATCATTTGCTGTATCTGTAGAGCCTACATCTAAAGGATGGAAACCTGATGTCATGTCTGCATAACATGCTGTATCTGTAGAGCCTCCATTTGTGCCGCTGTCATGTCTACATCAATTGCTGTATCAGTAGAGCATACATATAAAGGATGGAAATCTGCTGTCATGTCTGCATCACTTGCTGTATCTGTAGAGCCTCCATTTGTGGCGCTGTCATGTCTGCATCACTTGCTGTAACTGTAGAGCCTACATTTGTGGCGCTGTCATGTCTGCATATCTTGCTGTATCTTTAGAGCCTCCATTTGTGGCGCTGTCATGTCTGAATCACTTGCTATATCTCTAGAGCCTCCATCTAAAGGATGGAAATCTGCTGTCACGTCTGCATCACTTGCTGTATCTGTAGAGCCTCCATTTGTGGCGCTGTCATGTCTGCATCACTTGCTGTATCTGATGAGTCTCCATTTGTGGCGCTGTCATGTCTGCATCACTTGTTGTATCTGTAGAGCCTCCATTTGTGGCGCTGTCATATCTGCATCACTTGCTGTGTGTGTAGAGCCTCCATCTAAAGAATGGAAATCTGCTGTCATGTCTGCATCACTTGCTGTATCTGTAGAGCCTACATCTAAAGGATGGAAATCTGCTGTCATGTCTGCATCACTTGCTGTAACTGTAGAGCCTATATCTAAAGGATGGAAATCTGCTTTCATGTCTACATCACGTGCTGTAACCGTAGAGCCTATACCTAAAGGATGGAAATCTGCTGTCATGTCTGCATCACTTGCAGTAACTGTAGAGCCTATATCTAAAGGATCGAAATCTGCTATCATGTCTGCATCACTTGCTGTAACTGTAGAGCCTATATCTAAAGGATGGAAATCTGCTGTCAAGTCTGCATCACTTGCTGTATCAGTAGAGCCTCCATTTGTGGCGCTGTCACGTCTGCACAACTTGCTGTAACTGTAGAGCCTCTATTTGTGGCGCTGTCATGTCTGCATCACTTGCTGTATCCGTAGAGCCTCCATTTGTGGCGCTGTCATGTCTGCATCACTTGCTGTAACTGTAGAGCCTCCATTTGTGGCGCTGTCATATCTACATCACTTGCTGTATCTGTAGAGCCTCCATTTGTGGCGCTGTCATGTCTGCATCACTTGCTGTATCCGTAGAGCCTCCATTTGTGGCGCTGTCATGTCTGCATCACTTGCTGTAACTGTAGAGCCTCCATTTGTGGCGCTGTCATATCTGCATCACTAGCTGTATCTGTAGAGCCTCCATTTGTGGCGCTGTCATGTCTGCATCACTTGCTGTATCTGTAGAGCCTCCATTTGTGGCGCTGTCATGTCTGCATCACTTGCTGTATCTGTAGTGCCTGCATCTAAAGGATGGAAATCTGCTGTCATGTCTGCATCACTTTCTGTATCTGTAGAGCCTATATCTAAAGGATAGAAATCTGCTGTCATGTCTGCATCACTTACTGTATCTGTAGAGCCTCCATTTGTGGCGCTGTCATGTCTGCATCACCTGCTGTATCTGTTGAGCCTCCATTTGTGGCGCTGTCATGTCTGCATCATTTGCTGTATCTGTAGAGCCTCCATTTGTGGCCCTGTCATGTCTGCATCACTTGCTGTATCTGTAGAGCCTCCATTTGTGGCGCTGTTATGTCTGCATCAATTGCTCTAACTGTATAGCCTCCATTTGTGGCGCTGTCATGTCTGCATCACTTGCTGTAACTGTATAGCCTCCATTTGTGGCGCTGTCATGTCTGCATCACTTGCTGTAACTGTAGAGCCTCCATTTGTGGCGCAGTCATGTCTGTATCACTTGCTGTATCTGTAGAGCCTCCATTTGTGGCGCTGTCATGTCTGCATCACTTGCTGTATCTGTAGAGCCTCCCTTTGTGGCGCTGTCATATCTGCATCACTTGCTGTAACTGTATAGCCTCCATTTGTGGCGCTGTCATGTCTGCATCACTTGCTGTATCTGTAGTGCCTACATCTAAAGGATGGAAATCCGCTGTCATGTCTGCATCACTTTCTGTATCTGTAGAGCCTATATCTAAAGGATAGAAATCTGCTGTCATGTCTGCATCACTTACTGTATCTGTAGAGCCTCCATTTGTGGCGCTGTCATGTCTGCATCACCTGCTGTATCTGTAGAGCCTCCATTTGTGGCGCTGTCATGTCTGCATCATTTGCTGTATCTGTAGAGCCTCCATTTGTGGCCCTGTCATGTCTGCATCACTTGCTGTATCTGTAGAGCCTCCATTTGTGGCGCTGCCATGTCTGCATCACTTGCTCTAACTGTATAGCCTCCATTTGTGGCGCTGTCATATCTGCATCACTTGCTGTAACTGTATAGCCTCCATTTGTGGCACTGTCATGTCTGCATCACTTGCTGTATCTGTAGAGCTTCCCTTTGTGGAGCTCTCATATCTGATTCACTTGCTGTAACTGTATAGCCTCCATTTGTGGCGCTGTCATGTCTACATCATTTGCTGTAACTGTAGAGCCTCCATTTGTGGCGCTGTCATGTCTGCATCACTTGCTGTAACTGTATAGCCTCCATTTGTGGCGCTGTCATGTCTGCATCACTTGCTGTAACTGTAGAGCCTCCATTTGTGGCGCAGTCATGTCTGCATCACTTGCTGTATCTGTAGAGCCTCCATTTGTGGCGCTGTCATGTCTGCATCACTTGCTGTATCTGTAGAGCCTCCCTTTGTGGCGCTGTCATATCTGCATCACTTGCTGTAACTGTATAGCTTCCATTTGTGGCGCTGTCATGTCTGCATCACTTGCTGTAACTGTAGAGCCTACCTTTGTGGCGCTGTCATGTCTGCATCACTTGCTGTATCTGTAGAGCCTCCATTTGTGGCGCCGTCATGTCTGCATCACTTGCTGTAACTGTAGAGCCTCCATTTGTGGCGCTGTCATGTCTGCATCACTGGCTGTATCTGTAGAGCCTACATTTGAGGCGCTGTCATGTGTGCATCACTTGCTGTATCTGCAGAGACGCCATTTGTGGCGCTGTCATGTCTGCATCACTTGCTGTATCTGTAGAGCCTACATTTGTGGCGCTGCCATGTCTGCATCACTTGCTGTATCTGTAGAGCCTCCATTTGTGGCGCTGTCATGTCTGCATCACTTACTGTAACTGTAGAGCCTACATTTGTGGCGCTGTCATGTCTGCATCACTTGCTGTATCTGTAGAGCCTACATCTAAAGGATGGAAATCTGCTGTCATGTCTGCATCACTTGCTGTATCTGTAGAGCCTACATCTAAAGGATGGAAATCTGCTGTCATGTCTGCATCACTTGCTGTATCTGTAGAGCCAACATCTAAAGGATGGAAATTCGCTGTCATGTCTGCATCACTTGCTGTATCTGTAGAGCCTACATCTAAAGGATGGAAATCTGCTGTCATGTCTGCATCACTTGCTGTAACTGTAGAGCCTCCATTTGTGGCGCTGTCATATCTGCATCACTTGCTGTATCTGTAGAGCCTAAATCTAAAGGATGGAAATCTGCTGTCATGTCTGCATCACTTGCTGTATCTGTAGAGCCTCCATTTGTGGCGCTCTCATATCTGCATCACTTGCTGTATCTGTAGAGCATACATCTAAAGGATGGAAATCTGCTGTCATGTCTGCATCACTTGCTGTATCTGTAGAGCCTCCATTTGTGGCGCTGTCATAACTGCATCATTTGCTGTATCTGTAGAGCCTCCATTTGTGGCGCTGTCATGTCTGAATCACTTGCTATATCTCTACAGCCTCCATCTAAAGATGGAAATCTGCTGTCACGTCTGCATCACTTACTGTATCTGTAGAGCCTCCATTTGTGGCGCTGTCATGTCTGCATCACTTGCATGTATCTGTAGAGCCTCCCTTTGTGGAGCTGTCATATCTGCATCACTTGCTGTAACTGTATAGCCTCCATTTGTGGCGCTGTCATGTCTGCATCACTTGCTGTAACTGTAGAGCCTACCTTTTTGGCGCTGTCATGTCTGCATCACTTGCTGTATCTGTAGAGCCTACGTTTGTGGCGCCGTCATGTCTGCATCACTTGCTGTATCTGTAGAGCCTCCCTTTGTGGCGCTGTCATGTCTGCATCACTTGCTGTATCTGTAGAGCCTAAATTTGTGGCGCTTTCATGTCTGCATCACTTGCTGTATCTGTAGAGGCTCCATTTGTGGCGCCGTCATGGCTGCATCACTTGCTGTAACTGTAGAGCCTCCATTTGTGGCGCTGTCATGTCTGCATCACATGCTGTATCTGCAGAGCCAACATTTGTGGCGCTGTCATGTCTGCATCACATGCTGTATCTGCAGAGCCGCTATTTGTGGCGCTGTCATGTCTTCATCACTTGCTGTATCTGTAGAGCCTACATTTGTGGCGCTGTCATGTCTGCATCACTTGCTGTATCTTTAGAGCCTCCATTTGTGGCGCTGTCATGTCTGCATCACTCGCTGTAACTGTAGAGCCTACATTTGTGGCGCTGTCATGTCTGCATCACTTGCTGTATCTGTAGAGCCTACATCTACAGGATGGAAATCTGCTGTCATGTCTGCATCAGTTGCTGTATCTGTAGAGCCAACATCTAAAGGATGGAAATTCGCTGTCATGTCTGCATCACTTGCTGTATCTGTAGAGCCTACATCTAAAGGATGGAAATCTGCTGTCATGTCTGCATCACTTGCTGTAACTGTAGAGCCTCCATTTGTGGCACTGTCATATCTGCATCACTTGCTGTATCTGTAGAGCCTAAATCTAAAGGATGAAAATCTGCTGTCATGTCTGCATCACTTGCTGTATCTGTAGAGCCTCCATTTGTGGCGCTGTCATATCTGCATCAGTTGCTGTATCTGTAGAGCACACATCTAAAAGATGGAAATCTGCTGTCATGTCTGCATCACTTGCTGTATCTGTAGAGCCTCCATTTGTGGCGCTGTCAACTCTGCATCACTTGCTGTATCTGTAGAGCCTCCATTTGTGGCGCTGTCATGTCTGAATTTTGCTATATCTCTAGAGCCTCCATCTATAGGATGGAAATCTGCTGTCACGTCTGCATCACTTGCTGTATCTGTAGAGCCTCCATTTGTGGCGCTGTCATGTCTGCATCACTTGCTGTATCTGTAGAGTCTCCATTTGTGGCGCTGTCATGTCTGCATCACTTGTTGTATCTGTAGAGCCTCCATTTGTGGCGCTGTCATATCTGCATCACTTGCTGTGTCTGTAGAGCCTCCATCTAAAGAATGGAAATCTGCTGTCATGTCTGCATCACTTGCTGTATCTGTAGAGCCTACATCTAAAGGATGGAAATCTGCTGTCATGTCTGCATCACTTGCTGTAACTGTAGAGCCTATATCTAAAGGATGAAAATCTGCTGCCATGTCTACATCACTTGCTGTAACCGTAGAGCCTATACCTAAAGAGGGAAATCTGCTGTCATGTCTGCATCACTTGCAGTAACTGTAGAGCCTATATCTAAAGGTTCGAAATCTGCTGTCATGTCTGCATCACTTGCTGTAACTGTAGAGCCTATATCTAAAGGATGGAAATCTGCTGTCATGTCTGCATCACTTGCTGTATCAGTAGAGCCTCCATTTGTGGCGCTGTCACGTCCGCATAACTTGCTGTAAATGTAGAGCCTCCATTTGTGGCGCTGTCATGTCTGCATCACTTGCTGTATCTGTAGAGCCTCCATTTGTGGCGCTGTCATGTCTTCATCACTTGCTGTATCTGTAGAGCCTACATCTAAAGGAAGGAAATCTGCTGTCATGTCTGCATCACTTGCTGTATCTGTAGAGCCCAAATTTGTGGCGCTGTCATGTCTGCATCACTTGCTGTATCTGTAGAGCCTACATCTAAAGGATGGAAATCTGCTGTCATGTGTGCATCACTTGCTGTATCTGTAGAGCCTACATTTGTGGCGCTGTCATGTCTGCATCACTTGCTGTATCTGTAGAGCCTACATCTAAAGGATGGAAATCTGCTGTCATGTCTGCAACACTTGCTGTATCTGTAGAGCCTACATCTAAAGGATGGAAACCTGCAGTCATGTCTGCATAACTTGCTGTATCTGTGGAGCCTTCATCTAAAGGATGGAAATCTGCTGTCATGTCTGCATCACTTCCTGTATCTGTAGAGCCTGCATCTAAAGGATGGAAACCTGCTGTCGTGTCTGCATAACTTGCTGTATCTGTAGAGCCTGCATTTGTGCCGCTGTCATGTCTGCATCAATTGCTGTATCAGTAGAGCATACATCTAAAGGATGGAAATCTGCTGTCATGTCTGCATCACTAGCTGTATCTGTAGAGCCTACATTTGTGGCGCTGTCATGTCCGCATCACTTGCTGTATCTGTAGAGCGTACGTCTAAAGGATGGAAATCTGCTGTGACGTTTGCATCACTTGCTGTATCTGTAGAGCCTACGTCTAAAGGATGGAAATCTGCTGTCATGTCTGCATTATTTGCTGTATCTGTAGAGCCTACATCTAAAGGATGGAAACCTGATGTCATGTCTGCATAACATGCTGTATCTGTAGAGCCTACATTTGTGCCGCTGTCATGTCTACATCAATTGCTGTATCAGTAGAGCATACATATAAAGGATGGAAATCTGCTGTCATGTCTGCATCACTTGCTGTATCTGTAGAGCCTCCATTTGTGGCGCTGTCATGTCTGCATCACTTGCTGTAACTGTAGAGCCTACATTTGTGGCGCTGTCATGTCTGCATATCTTGCTGTATCTGTAGAGCCTCCATTTGTGGCGCTGTCATGTCTGAATCACTTGCTATATCTCTAGAGCCTCCATCTAAAGGATGGAAATCTGCTGTCATGTCTGCATCACTTGCTGTATCTGTAGAGCCTCCATTTGTGGCGCTGTCATGTCTGCATATCTTGCTGTATCTGTAGAGCCTCCATTTGTGGCGCTGTCATGTCTGAATCACTTGCTATATCTCTAGAGCCTCCATCTAAAGGATGGAAATCTGCTGTCACGTCTGCATCACTTGCTGTATCTGTAGAGCCTCCATTTGTGGCGCTGTCATGTCTGCATCACTTGCTGTATCTGATGAGTCTCCATTTGTGGCGCTGTCATGTCTGCATCACTTGTTGTATCTGTAGAGCCTCCATTTGTGGCGCTGTCATATCTGCATCACTTGCTGTGTGTGTAGAGCCTCCATCTAAAGAATGGAAATCTGCTGTCATGTCTGCATCACTTGCTGTATCTGTAGAGCCTACATCTAAAGGATGGAAATCTGCTGTCATGTCTGCATCACTTGCTGTAACTGTAGAGCCTATATCTAAAGGATGGAAATCTGCTTTCATGTCTACATCACGTGCTGTAACCGTAGAGCCTATACCTAAAGGATGGAAATCTGCTGTCATGTCTGCATCACTTGCAGTAACTGTAGAGCCTATATCTAAAGGATCGAAATCTGCTATCATGTCTGCATCACTTGCTGTAACTGTAGAGCCTATATCTAAAGGATGGAAATCTGCTGTCATGTCTGCATCACTTGCTGTATCAGTAGAGCCTCCATTTGTGGCGCTGTCACGTCTGCACAACTTGCTGTAACTGTAGAGCCTCCATTTGTGGCGCTGTCATGTCTGCATCACTTGCTGTATCCGTAGAGCCACGATTTGTGGCGCTGTCATGTCTGCATCACTTGCTGTAACTGTAGAGCCTCCATTTGTGGCGCTGTCATATCTGCATCACTTGCTGTATCCGTAGAGCCTCCATTTGTGGCGCTGTCTCGTCTGCATCACTTGCTGTATCCGTAGAGCCTCCATTTGTGGCGCTGTGATGTCTGCATCACTTGCTGTAACTGTAGAGCCTCCATTTGTGGCGCTGTCATATCTGCATCACTTGCTGTATCTGTAGAGCCTCCATTTGTGGCGCTGTCATGTCTGCATCACTTCCTGTATCTGTAGAGCCTCCATTTGTGGCGCTGTCATGTCTGCATCACTTGCTGTATCTGTAGTGCCTGCATCTAAAGGATGGAAATCTGCTGTCATGTCTGCATCACTTTCTGTATCTGTAGAACCTATATCTAAAGGATAGAAATCTGCTGTCATGTCTGCATCACTTACTGTATCTGTAGAGCCTCCATTTGTGGCCTTGTCATGTCTGCATCACCTGCTGTATCTGTAGAGCCTCCATTTGTGGCGCTGTCATGTCTGCATCATTTGCTGTATCTGTAGAGCCTCCATTTGTGGCCCTGTCATGTCTGCATCACTTGCTGTATCTGTAGAGCCTCCATTTGTGGCGCTGTTATGTCTGCATCACTTGCTCTAACTGTATAGCCTCCATTTGTGGCGCTGTCATATCTGCATCACTTGCTGTAACTGTATAGCCTCCATTTGTGTCACTGTCATGTCTGCATCACTTGCTGTATCTGTAGAGCTTCCCTTTGTGGAGCTCTCATATCTAATTCACTTGCTGTAACTGTATAGCCTCCATTTGTGGCGCAGTCATGTCTACATCATTTGCTGTAACTGTAGAGCCTCCATTTGTGGCGCTGTCATGTCTGCATCACTTGCTGTAACTGTATAGCCTCCATTTGTGGCGCTGTCATGTCTGCATCACTTGCTGTAACTGTAGAGCCTCCATTTGTGGCGCAGTCATGTCTGTATCACTTGCTGTATCTGTAGAGCCTGCATTTTGTGGCGCTGTCATGTCTGCATCACTTGCTGTATCTGTAGAGCCTCCCTTTGTGGCGCTGTCATATCTGCATCACTTGCTGTAACTGTATAGCCTCCATTTGTGGCGCTGTCATGTCTGCATCACTTGCTGTATCTGTAGTGCCTGCATCTAAAGGATGGAAATCCGCTGTCATGTCTGCATCACTTTCTGTATCTGTAGAGCCTATATCTAAAGGATAGAAATCTGCTGTCATGTCTGCATCACTGGCTGTATCTGTAGAGCCTACATTTGGGGCGCTGTCATGTCTGCATCACTTGCTGTATCTGCAGAGCCGCCATTTTTGGCGCTGTCATGTCTGCATCACTTGCTGTATCTGTAGAGCCTACGTTTGTGGCGCCGTCATGTCTGCATCACTTGCTGTATCTGTAGAGCCTCCCTTTGTGGCGCTGTCATGTCTGCATCACTTGCTGTATCTGTAGAGCCTAAATTTGTGGCGCTTTCATGTCTGCATCACTTGCTGTATCTGTAGAGGCTCCATTTGTGGCGCCGTCATGGCTGCATCACTTGCTTAAACTGTAGAGCCTCCATTTGTGGCGCTGTCATGTCTGCATCACATGCTGTATCTGTAGAGCCAACATTTGTGGCGCTGTCATGTCTGCATCACATGCTGTATCTGCAGAGCCGCTATTTGTGGCGCTGTCATGTCTGCATCACTTGCTGTATCTGTAGAGCCTACATTTGTGGCGCTGTCATGTCTGCATCACTTGCTGTATCTGTAGAGCCTACATCTACAGGATGGAAATCTGCTGTCATGTCTGCATCACTTGCTGTATCTGTAGAGCCAACATCTAAAGGATGGAAATTCGCTGTCATGTCTGCATCACTTGCTGTATCTGTAGAGCCTACATCTAAAGGATGGAAATCTGCTGTCATGTCTGCATCACTTGCTGTAACTGTAGAGCCTCCATTTGTGGCGCTGTCATATCTGCATCACTTGCTGTATCTGTAGAGCCTAAATCTAAAGGATGAAAATCTGCTGTCATGTCTGCATCACTTGCTGTATCTGTAGAGCCTCCATTTGTGGCGCTGTCATATCTGCATCAGTTGCTGTATCTGTAGAGCACACATCTAAAAGATGGAAATCTGCTGTCATGTCTGCATCACTTGCTGTATCTGTAGAGCCTCCATTTGTGGCGCTGTCAACTCTGCATCACTTGCTGTATCTGTAGAGCCTCCATTTGTGGCGCTGTCATGTCTGAATTTTGCTATATCTCTAGAGCCTCCATCTAAAGGATGGAAATCTGCTGTCACGTCTGCATCACTTGCTGTATCTGTAGAGCCTCCATTTGTGGCGCTGTCATGTCTGCATCACTTGCTGTATCTGTAGAGTCTCCATTTGTGGCGCTGTCATGTCTGCATCACCTGTTGTATCTGTAGAGCCTCCATTTGTGGCGCTGTCATATCTGCATCACTTGCTGTGTCTGTAGAGCCTCCATCTAAAGAATGGAAATCTGCTGTCATGTCTGCATCACTTGCTGTATCTGTAGAGCCTACATCTAAAGGATGGAAATCTGCTGTCATGTCTGCATTACTTGCTGTAACTGTAGAGCCTATATCTAAAGGATGAAAATCTGCTGCCATGTCTACATCACTTGCTGTAACCGTAGAGCCTATACCTAAAGAGGGAAATCTGCTGTCATGTCTGCATCACTTGCAGTAACTGTAGAGCCTATATCTAAAGGATCGAAATCTGCTGTCATGTCTGCATCACTTGCTGTAACTGTAGAGCCTATATCTAAAGGATGGAAATCTGCTGTCATGTCTGCATCACTTGCTGTATCAGTAGAGCCTCCATTTGTGGCGCTGTCACGTCTGCATAACTTGCTGTAAATGTAGAGCCTCCATTTGTGGCGCTGTCATGTCTGCATCACTTGCTGTATCTGTAGAGCCTCCATTTGTGGCGCTGTCATATCTTCATCACTTGCTGTATCTGTAGAGCCTACATCTAAAGGAAGGAAATCTGCTGTCATGTCTGCATCACTTGCTGTATCTGTAGAGCCCACATTTGTGGCGCTGTCATGTCTGCATCACTTACTGTATCTGTAGAGCCTCCATTTGTGGCGCTGTCATGTCTGCATCACCTGCTGTATCTGTAGAGCCTCCATTTGTGGCGCTGTCATGTCTGCATCATTTGCTGTATCTGTAGAGCCTCCATTTGTGGCCCTGTCATGTCTGCATCACTTGCTGTATCTGTAGAGCCTCCATTTGTGGCGCTGCCATGTCTGCATCACTTGCTCTAACTGTATAGCCTCCATTTGTGGCGCTGTCATATCTGCATCACTTGCTGTAACTGTATAGCCTCCATTTGTGGCACTGTCATGTCTGCATCACTTGCTGTATCTGTAGAGCTTCCCTTTGTGGAGCTCTCATATCTGATTCACTTGCTGTAACTGTATAGCCTCCATTTGTGGCGCTGTCATGTCTACATCATTTGCTGTAACTGTAGAGCCTCCATTTGTGGCGCTGTCATGTCTGCATCACTTGCTGTAACTGTATAGCCTCCATTTGTGGCGCTGTCATGTCTGCATCACTTGCTGTAACTGTAGAGCCTCCATTTGTGGCGCAGTCATGTCTGTATCACTTGCTGTATCTGTAGAGCCTCCATTTGTGGCGCTGTCATGTCTGCGTCACTTGCTGTATCTGTAGAGCCTCCCTTTGTGGCGCTGTCATATCTGCATCACTTGCTGTAACTGTATAGCCTCCATTTGTGGCGCTGTCATGTCTGCATCACTTGGTGTAACTGTAGAGCCTACCTTTGTGGCGCTGTCATGTCTGCATCACTTGCTGTATCTGTAGAGCCTCCATTTGTGGCGCCGTCATGTCTGCATCACTTGCTGTAACTGTAGAGCCTCCATTTGTGGCGCTGTCATGTCTGCATCACCGGCTGTATCTGTAGAGCCTACATTTGGGGCGCTGTCATGTCTGCATCACTTGCTGTATCTGCAGAGCCGCCATTTTTGGCGCTGTCATGTCTGCATCACTTGCTGTATCTGTAGAGCCTACGTTTGTGGCGCCGTCATGTCTGCATCACTTGCTGTATCTGCAGAGCCTCCCTTTGTGGCGCTGTCATGTCTGCATCACTTGCTGTATCTGTAGAGCCTAAATTTGTGGCGCTTTCATGTCTGCATCACTTGCTGTATCTGTAGAGGCTCCATTTGTGGCGCCGTCATGGCTGCATCACTTGCTGTAACTGTAGAGCCTCCATTTGTGGCGCTGTCATGTCTGCATCACATGCTGTATCTGTAGAGCCAACATTTGTGGCGCTGTCATGTCTGCATCACATGCTGTATCTGCAGAGCCGCTATTTGTGGCGCTGTCATGTCTGCATCACTTGCTGTATCTGTAGAGCCTACATTTGTGGCGCTGTCATGTCTGCATCACTTGCTGTATCTTTAGAGCCTCCATTTGTGGCGCTGTCATGTCTGCATCACTCGCTGTAACTGTAGAGCCTACATTTGTGGCGCTGTCATGTCTGCATCACTTGCTGTATCTGTAGAGCCTACATCTACAGGATGGAAATCTGCTGTCATGTCTGCATCACTTGCTGTATCTGTAGAGCCAACATCTAAAGGATGGAAATTCGCTGTCATGTCTGCATCACTTGCTGTATCTGTAGAGCCTACATCTAAAGGATGGAAATCTGCTGTCATGTCTGCATCACTTGCTGTAACTGTAGAGCCTCCATTTGTGGCGCTGTCAACTCTGCATCACTTGCTGTATCTGTAGAGCCTCCATTTGTGGCGCTGTCATGTCTGAATTTTGCTATATCTCTAGAGCCTCCATCTAAAGGATGGAAATCTGCTGTCACGTCTGCATCACTTGCTGTATCTGTAGAGCCTCCATTTGTGGCGCTGTCATGTCTGCATCACTTGCTGTATCTGTAGAGTCTCCATTTGTGGCGCTGTCATGTCTGCATCACTTGTTGTATCTGTAGAGCCTCCATTTGTGGCGCTGTCATATCTGCATCACTTGCTGTGTCTGTAGAGCCTCCATCTAAAGAATGGAAATCTGCTGTCATGTCTGCATCACTTGCTGTATCTGTAGAGCCTACATCTAAAGGATGGAAATCTGCTGTCATGTCTGCATCACTTGCTGTAACTGTAGAGCCTATATCTAAAGGATGAAAATCTGCTGCCATGTCTACATCACTTGCTGTAACCGTAGAGCCTATACCTAAAGAGGGAAATCTGCTGTCATGTCTGCATCACTTGCAGTAACTGTAGAGCCTATATCTAAAGGATCGAAATCTGCTGTCATGTCTGCATCACTTGCTGTAACTGTAGAGCCTATATCTAAAGGATGGAAATCTGCTGTCATGTCTGCATCACTTGCTGTATCAGTAGAGCCTCCATTTGTGGCGCTGTCACGTCTGCATAACTTGCTGTAAATGTAGAGCCTCCATTTGTGGCGCTGTCATGTCTTCATCACTTGCTGTATCAGTAGAGCCTCCATTTGTGGCGCTGTCACGTCTGCATAACTTGCTGTATCTGTAGAGCCTCCATTTGTGGCGCTGTCATGTCTTCATCACTTGCTGTATCTGTAGAGCCTACATCTAAAGGAAGGAAATCTGCTGTCATGTCTGCATCACTTGCTGTATCTGTAGAGCCCAAATTTGTGGCGCTGTCATGTCTGCATCACTTGCTGTATCTGTAGAGCCTACATCTAAAGGATGGAAATCTGCTGTCATGTGTGCATCACTTGCTGTATCTGTAGAGCCTACATTTGTGGCGCTGTCATGTCTGCATCACTTGCTGTATCTGTAGAGCCTACATCTAAAGGATGGAAATCTGCTGTCATGTCTGCAACACTTGCTGTATCTGTAGAGCCTACATCTAAAGGATGGAAACCTGCAGTCATGTCTGCATAACTTGCTGTATCTGTGGAGCCTTCATCTAAAGGATGGAAATCTGCTGTCATGTCTGCATCACTTGCTGTATCTGTAGAGCCTGCATCTAAAGGATGGAAACCTGCTGTCATGTCTGCATAACTTGCTGTATCTGTAGAGCCTGCATTTGTGCCGCTGTCATGTCTGCATCAATTGCTGTATCAGTAGAGCATACATCTAAAGGATGGAAATCTGCTGTCATGTCTGCATCACTAGCTGTATCTGTAGAGCCTACATTTGTTGCGCTGTCATGTCCGCATCACTTGCTGTATCTGTAGAGCCTACGTCTAAAGGATGGAAATCTGCTGTGACGTTTGCATCACTTGCTGTATCTGTAGAGCCTACGTCTAAAGGATGGAAATCTGCTGTCATGTCTGCATCTTTTGCTGTATCTGTAGAGCCTACATCTAAAGGATGGAAACCTGATGTCATGTCTGCATAACATGCTGTATCTGTAGAGCCTCCATTTGTGCCGCTGTCATGTCTACATCAATTGCTGTATCAGTAGAGCATACATATAAAGGGTGGAAATCTGCTGTCATGTCTGCATCACTTGCTGTATCTGTAGAGCCTCCATTTGTGGCGCTGTCATGTCTGCATCACTTGCTGTAACTGTAGAGCCTACATCTGTGGCGCTGTCATGTCTGCATATCTTGCTGTATCTGTAGAGCCTCCATTTGTGGCGCTGTCATGTCTGAATCACTTGCTATATCTCTAGAGCCTCCATCTAAAGGATGGAAATCTGCTGTCATGTCTGCATCACTTGCTGTATCTGTAGAGCCTCCATTTGTGGCGCTGTCATGTCTGCATATCTTGCTGTATCTGTAGAGCCTCCATTTGTGGCGCTGTCATGTCTGAATCACTTGCTATATCTCTAGAGCCTCCATCTAAAGGATGGAAATCTGCTGTGACGTCTGCATCACTTGCTGTATCTGTAGAGCCTCCATTTGTGGCGCTGTCATGTCTGCGTCACTTGCTGTATCTGATGAGTCTCCATTTGTGTCGCTGTCATGTCTGCATCACCTGTTGTATCTGTAGAGCCTCCATTTGTGGCGCTGTCATATCTGCATCACTTGCTGTGTGTGTAGAGCCTCCATCTAAAGAATGGAAATCTGCTGTCATGTCTGCATCACTTGCTGTATCTGTAGAGCCTACATCTAAAGGATGGAAATCTGCTGTCATGTCTGCATCACTTGCTGTATCTGTAGAGCCTATACCTAAAGGATGGAAATCTGCTGTCATGTCTGCATCACTTGCAGTAACTGTAGAGCCTATATCTAAAGGATCGAAATCTGCTATCATGTCTGCATCACTTGCTGTAACTGTAGAGCCTATATCTAAAGGATGGAAATCTGCTGTCATGTCTGCATCACTTGCTGTATCAGTAGAGCCTCCATTTGTGGCGCTGTCACGTCTGCACAACTTGCTGTAACTGTAGAGCCTCCATTTGTGGCGCTGTCATGTCTGCATCACTTGCTGTATCCGTAGAGCCACCATATGTGGCGCTGTCATGTCTGCATCACTTGCTGTAACTGTAGAGCCTCCATTTGTGGCGCTGTCATATCTGCATCACTTGCTGTATCCGTAGAGTCTCCATTTGTGGCGCTGTCATGTCTGCATCACTTGCTGTATCCGTAGAGCCTCCATTTGTGGCGCTGTGATGTCTGCATCACTTGCTGTAACTGTAGAGCCTCCATTTGTGGCGCTGTCATATCTGCATCACTTGCTGTATCTGTAGAGCCTCCATTTGTGGCGCTGTCATGTCTGCATCACTTGCTGTATCTGTAGAGCCTCCATTTGTGGCGCTGTCATGTCTGCATCACTTGCTGTATCTGTAGTGCCTGCATCTAAAGGATGGAAATCTGCTGTCATGTCTGCATCACTTTCTGTATCTGTAGAACCTATATCTAAAGGATAGAAATCTGCTGTCATGTCTGCATCACTTACTGTATCTGTAGAGCCTCCATTTGTGGCGCTGTCATGTCTGCATCACCTGCTGTATCTGTAGAGCCTCCATTTGTGGCGCTGTCATGTCTGCATCATTTGCTGTATCTGTAGAGCCTCCATTTGTGGCCCTGTCATGTCTGCATCACTTGCTGTATCTGTAGAGCCTACATTTGTGGCGCTGTCATGTCTGCATCACTTGCTGTATCTTTAGAGCCTCCATTTGTTGCGCTGTCATGTCTGCATCACTCGCTGTAACTGTAGAGCCTACATTTGTGGCGCTGTCATGTCTGCATCACTTGCTGTATCTGTAGAGCCTACATCTACAGGATGGAAATCTGCTGTCATGTCTGCATCACTTGCTGTATCTGTAGAGCCAACATCTAAAGGATGGAAATTCGCTGTCATGTCTGCATCACTTGCTGTAACTGTAGAGCCTCCATTTGTGGCGCTGTCATATCTGCATCACTTGCTGTATCTGTAGAGCCTAAATCTAAAGGATGAAAATCTGCTGTCATGTCTGCATCACTTGCTGTATCTGTAGAGCCTCCATTTGTGGCGCTGTCATATCTGCATCAGTTGCTGTATCTGTAGAGCACACATCTAAAAGATGGAAATCTGCTGTCATGTCTGCATCACTTGCTGTATCTTTAGAGCCTCTATTTGTGGCGCTGTCAACTCTGCATCACTTGCTGTATCTGTAGAGCCTCCATTTGTGGCGCTGTCATGTCTGAATTTTGCTATATATCTAGAGCCTCCATCTAAAGGATGGAAATCTGCTGTCACGTCTGCATCACTTGCTGTATCTGTAGAGCCTCCATTTGTGGCGCTGTCATGTCTGCATCACTTGCTGTATCTGTAGAGTCTCCATTTGTGGCGCTGTCATGTCTGCATCACCTGTTGTATCTGTAGAGCCTCCATTTGTGGCGCTGTCATATCTGCATCACTTGCTGTGTCTGTAGAGCCTCCATCTAAAGAATGGAAATCTGCTGTCATGTCTGCATCACTTGCTGTATCTGTAGAGCCTACATCTAAAGGATGGAAATCTGCTGTCATGTCTGCATTACTTGCTGTAACTGTAGAGCCTATATCTAAAGGATGAAAATCTGCTGCCATGTCTACATCACTTGCTGTAACCGTAGAGCCTATACCTAAAGAGGGAAATCTGCTGTCATGTCTGCATCACTTGCAGTAACTGTAGAGCCTATATATAAAGGATCGAAATCTGCTGTCATGTCTGCATCACTTGCTGTAACTGTAGAGCCTATATCTAAAGGATGGATATCTGCTGTCATGTCTGCATCACTTGCTGTATCAGTAGAGCCTCCATTTGTGGCGCTGTCACGTCTGCATAACTTGCTGTAAATGTAGAGCCTCCATTTGTGGCGCTGTCATGTCTGCATCACTTGCTGTATCTGTAGAGCCTCCATTTGTGGCGCTGTCATGTCTTCATCACTTGCTGTATCTGTAGAGCCTACATCTAAAGGAAGGAAATCTGCTGTCATGTCTGCATCACTTGCTGTATCTGTAGAGCCCAAATTTGTGGCGCTGTCATGTCTGCATCACTTACTGTATCTGTAGAGCCTCCATTTGTGGCGCTGTCATGTCTGCATCACCTGCTGTATCTGTAGAGCCTCCATTTGTGGCGCTGTCATGTCTGCATCATTTGCTGTATCTGTAGAGCCTCCATTTGTGGCCCTGTCATGTCTGCATCACTTGCTGTATCTGTAGAGCCTCCATTTGTGGCGCTGCCATGTCTGCATCAGTTGCTCTAACTGTATAGCCTCCATTTGTGGCGCTGTCATATCTGCATCACTTGCTGTAACTGTATAGCCTCCATTTGTGGCACTGTCATGTCTGCATCACTTGCCGTATCTGTAGAGCTTCCCTTTGTGGAGCTCTCATATCTGATTCACTTGCTGTAACTGTATAGCCTCCATTTGTGGCGCTGTCATATCTACATCATTTGCTGTAACTGTAGAGCCTCCATTTGTGGCGCTGTCATGTCTGCATCACTTGCTGTAACTGTATAGCCTCCATTTGTGGCGCTGTCATGTCTGCATCACTTGCTGTAACTGTAGAGCCTCCATTTGTGGCGCAGTCATGTCTGTATCACTTGCTGTATCTGTAGAGCCTCCATTTGTGGCGCTGTCATGTCTGCATCACTTGCTGTATCTGTAGAGCCTCCCTTTGTGGCGCTGTCATATCTGCATCACTTGCTGTAACTGTATAGCCTCCATTTGTGGCGCTGTCATGTCTGCATCACTTGGTGTAACTGTAGAGCCTACCTTTGTGGCGCTGTCATGTCTGCATCACTTGCCGTATCTGTAGAGCCTCCATTTGTGGCGCCGTCATGTCTGCATCACTTGCTGTAACTGTAGAGCCTCCATTTGTGGCGCTGTCATGTCTGCATCACCGGCTGTATCTGTAGAGCCTACATTTGGGGCGCTGTCATGTCTGCATCACTTGCTGTATCTGCAGAGCCGCCATTTTTGGCGCTGTCATGTCTGCATCACTTGCTGTATCTGTAGAGCCTACGTTTGTGGCGCCGTCATGTCTGCATCACTTGCTGTATCTGCAGAGCCTCCCTTTGTGGCGCTGTCATGTCTGCATCACTTGCTGTATCTGTAGAGCCTAAATTTGTGGCGCTTTCATGTCTGCATCAGTTGCTGTATCTGTAGAGGCTCCATTTGTGGCGCCGTCATGGCTGCATCACTTGCTGTAACTTTAGAGCCTCCATTTGTGGCGCTGTCATGTCTGCATCACATGCTGTATCTGTAGAGCCAACATTTGTGGCGCTGTCATGTCTGCATCACATGCTGTATCTGCAGAGCCGCTATTTGTGGCGCTGTCATGTCTGCATCACTTGCTGTATCTGTAGAGCCTACATTTGTGGCGCTGTCATGTCTGCATCACTTGCTGTATCTTTAGAGCCTCCATTTGTGGCGCTGTCATGTCTGCATCACTCGCTGTAACTGTAGAGCCTACATTTGTGGCGCTGTCATGTCTGCATCACTTGCTGTATCTGTAGAGCCAACATCTAAAGGATGGAAATTCGCTGTCATGTCTGCATCACTTGCTGTATCTGTAGAGCCTACATCTAAAGGATGGAAATCTGCTGTCATGTCTGCATCACTTGCTGTAACTGTAGAGCCTCCATTTGTGGCGCTGTCATATCTGCATCACTTGCTGTATCTGTAGAGCCTAAATCTAAAGGATGAAAATCTGCTGTCATGTCTGCATCACTTGCTGTATCTGTAGAGCCTCCATTTGTGGCGCTGTAATATCTGCATCAGTTGCTGTATCTGTAGAGCACACATCTAAAAGATGGAAATCTGCTGTCATGTCTGCATCACTTGCTGTATCTGTAGAGCCTCCATTTGTGGCGCTGTCAACTCTGCATCACTTGCTGTATCTGTAGAGCCTCCATTTGTGGCGCTGTCATGTCTGAATTTTGCTATATCTCTAGAGCCTCCATCTAAAGGATGGAAATCTGCTGTCACGTCTGCATCACTTGCTGTATCTGTAGAGCCTCCATTTGTGGCGCTGTCATGTCTGCATCACTTGCTGTATCTGTAGAGTCTCCATTTGTGGCGCTGTCATGTCTGCATCACTTGTTGTATCTGTAGAGCCTCCATTTGTGGCGCTGTCATATCTGCATCACTTGCTGTGTCTGTAGAGCCTCCATCTAAAGAATGGAAATCTGCTGTCATGTCTGCATCACTTGCTGTATCTGTAGAGCCTACATCTAAAGGATGGAAATCTGCTGTCATGTCTGCATCACTTGCTGTAACTGTAGAGCCTATATCTAAAGGATGAAATTCTGCTGCCATGTCTACATCACTTGCTGTAACCGTAGAGCCTATACCTAAAGAGGGAAATCTGCTGTCATGTCTGCATCACTTGCAGTAACTGTAGAGCCTATATCTAAAGGATGGAAATCTGCTGTCATGTCTGCAACACTTGCTGTATCTGTAGAGCCTACATCTAAAGGATGGAAACATGCAGTCATGTCTGCATAACTTGCTGTATCTGTGGAGCCTTCATCTAAAGGATGGAAATCTGCTGTCATGTCTGCATCACTTGCTGTATCTGTAGAGCCTGCATCTAAAGGATGGAAACCTGCTGTCATGTCTGCATAACTTGCTGTATCTGTAGAGCCTGCATTTGTGCCGCTGTCATGTCTGCATCAATTGCTGTATCAGTAGAGCATACATCTAAAGGATGGAAATCTGCTGTCATGTCTGCATCACTAGCTGTATCTGTAGAGCCTACATTTGTGGCGCTGTCATGTCCGCATCACTTGCTGTATCTGTAGAGCCTACGTCTAAAGGATGGAAATCTGCTGTGACGTTTGCATCACTTGCTGTATCTGTAGAGCCTACGTCTAAAGGATGGAAATCTGCTGTCATGTCTGCATCATTTGCTGTATCTGTAGAGCCTACATCTAAAGGATGGAAACCTGATGTCATGTCTGCATAACATGCTGTATCTGTAGAGCCTCCATTTGTGCCGCTGTCATGTCTACATCAATTGCTGTATCAGTAGAGCATACATATAAAGGATGGAAATCTGCTGTCATGTCTGCATCACTTGCTGTATCTGTAGAGCCTCCATTTGTGGCGCTGTCATGTCTGCATCACTTGCTGTAACTGTAGAGCCTACATTTGTGGCGCTGTCATGTCTGCATATCTTGCTGTATCTGTAGAGCCTCCATTTGTGGCGCTGTCATGTCTGAATCACTTGCTATATCTCTAGAGCCTCCATCTAAAGGATGGAAATCTGCTGTCATGTCTGCATCACTTGCTGTATCTGTAGAGCCTCCATTTGTGGCGCTGTCATGTCTGCATCACTTGCTGTATCTGATGAGTCTCCATTTGTGGCGCTGTCATGTCTGCATCACTTGCTGTATCTGTAGAGCCTCCATTTGTGGCGCTGTCAACTCTGCATCACTTGCTGTATCTGTAGAGCCTCCATTTGTGGCGCTGTCATGTCTGAATTTTGCTATATCTCTAGAGCCTCCATCTAAAGGATGGAAATCTGCTGTCACGTCTGCATCACTTGCTGTATCTGTAGAGCCTCCATTTGTGGCGCTGTCATGTCTGCATCACTTGCTGTATCTGTAGAGTCTCCATTTGTGGCGCTGTCATGTCTGCATCACTTGTTGTATCTGTAGAGCCTCCATTTGTGGCGCTGTCATATCTGCATCACTTGCTGTGTCTGTAGAGCCTCCATCTAAAGAATGGAAATCTGCTGTCATGTCTGCATCACTTGCTGTATCTGTAGAGCCTACATCTAAAGGATGGAAATCTGCTGTCATGTCTGCATCACTTGCTGTAACTGTAGAGCCTATATCTAAAGGATGAAAATCTGCTGCCATGTCTACATCACTTGCTGTAACCGTAGAGCCTATACCTAAAGAGGGAAATCTGCTGTCATGTCTGCATCACTTGCAGTAACTGTAGAGCCTATATCTAAAGGATCGAAATCTGCTGTCATGTCTGCATCACTTGCTGTAACTGTAGAGCCTATATCTAAAGGATGGAAATCTGCTGTCATGTCTGCATCACTTGCTGTATCAGTAGAGCCTCCATTTGTGGCGCTGTCACGTCTGCATAACTTGCTGTAAATGTAGAGCCTCCATTTGTGGCGCTGTCATGTCTGCATCACTTGCTGTATCTGTAGAGCCTCCATTTGTGGCGCTGTCATGTCTTCATCACTTGCTGTATCTGTAGAGCCTACATCTAAGGGAAGGAAATCTGCTGTCATGACTGCATCACTTACTGTATCTGTAGAGCCCAAATTTGTGGCGCTGTCATGTCTGCATCACTTGCTGTATCTGTAGAGCATACATCTAAAGGATGGAAATCTGCTGTCATGTGTGCATCACTTGCTGTATCTGTAGAGCCTACATTTGTGGCGATGTCATGTCTGCATCACTTGCTGTATCTGTAGAGCCTACATCTAAAGGATGGAAATCTGCTGTCATGTCTGCAACACTTGCTGTATCTGTAGAGCCTACATCTAAAGGATGGAAACCTGCAGTCATGTCTGCATAACTTGCTGTATCTGTGGAGCCTTCATCTAAAGGATGGAAATCTGCTGTCATGTCTGCAACACTTGCTGTATCTGTAGAGCCTACATCTAAAGGATGGAAACCTGCAGTCATGTCTGCATAACTTGCTGTATCTGTGGAGCCTTCATCTAAAGGATGGAAATCTGCTGTCATGTCTGCATCACTTGCTGTATCTGTAGAGCCTGCATCTAAAGGATGGAAACCTGCTGTCATGTCTGCATAACTTGCTGTATCTGTAGAGCCTGCATTTGTGCCGCTGTCATGTCTGCATCAATTGCTGTATCAGTAGAGCATACATCTAAAGGATGGAAATCTGCTGTCATGTCTGCATCACTAGCTGTATCTGTAGAGCCTACATTTGTGGCGCTGTCATGTCCGCATCACTTGCTGTATCTGTAGAGCCTACGTCTAAAGGATGGAAATCTGCTGTGACGTTTGCATCACTTGCTGTATCTGTAGAGCCTACGTCTAAAGGATGGAAATCTGCTGTCATGTCTGCATCATTTGCTGTATCTGTACAGCCTACATCTAAAGGATGGAAACCTGATGTCATGTCTGCATAACATGCTGTATCTGTAGAGCCTCCATTTGTGCCGCTGTCATGTCTACATCAATTGCTGTATCAGTAGAGCATACATATAAAGGGTGGAAATCTGCTGTCATGTCTGCATCACTTGCTGTATCTGTAGAGCCTCCATTTGTGGCGCTGTCATGTCTGCATCACTTGCTGTAACTGTAGAGCCTACATTTGTGGCGCTGTCATGTCTGCATATCTTGCTGTATCTGTAGAGCCTCCATTTGTGGCGCTGTCATGTCTGAATCACTTGCTATATCTCTAGAGCCTCCATCTAAAGGATGGAAATCTGCTGTCATGTCTGCATCACTTGCTGTATCTGTAGAGCCTCCATTTGTGGCGCTGTCATGTCTGCATATCTTGCTGTATCTGTAGAGCCTCCATTTGTGGCGCTGTCATGTCTTAATCACTTGCTATATCTCTAGAGCCTCCATCTAAAGGATGGAAATCTGCTGTCACGTCTGCATCACTTGCTGTATCTGTAGAGCCTCCATTTGTGGCGCTGTCATGTCTGCATCACTTGCTGTATCTGATGAGTCTCCATTTGTGTCGCTGTCATGTCTGCATCACTTGTTGTATCTGTAGAGCCTCCATTTGTGGCGCTGTCATATCTGCATCACTTGCTGTGTGTGTAGAGCCTCCATCTAAAGAATGGAAATCTGCTGTCATGTCTGCATCACTTGCTGTATCTGTAGAGCCTACATCTAAAGGATGGAAATCTGCTGTCATGTCTGCATCACTTGCTGTAACTGTAGAGCATATATCTAAAGGATGGAAATCTGCTTTCATGTCTACATCACGTGCTGTAACCGTAGAGCCTATACCTAAAGGATGGAAATCTGCTGTCATGTCTGCATCACTTGCAGTAACTGTAGAGCCTATATCTAAAGGATCGAAATCTGCTATCATGTCTGCATCACTTGCTGTAACTGTAGAGCCTATATCTAAAGGATGGAAATCTGCTGTCATGTCTGCATCACTTGCTGTATCAGTAGAGCCTCCATTTGTGGCGCTGTCACGTCTGCACAACTTGCTGTAACTGTAGAGTCTCCATTTGTGGCGCTGTCATGTCTGCATCACTTGCTGTATCCGTAGAGCCACCATTTGTGGCGCTGTCATGTCTGCATCACTTGCTGTAACTGTAGAGCCTCCATTTGTGGCGCTGTCATATCTGCATCACTTGCTGTATCCGTAGAGCCTCCATTTGTGGCGCTGTCATGTCTGCATCACTTGCTGTATCCGTAGAGCCTCCATTTGTGGCGCTGTGATGTCTGCATCACTTGCTGTAACTGTAGAGCCTCCATTTGTGGCGCTGTCATATCTGCATCACTTGCTGTATCTGTAGAGCCTCCATTTGTGGCGCTGTCATGTCTGCATCACTTGCTGTATCTGTAGAGCCTCCATTTGTGGCGCTGTCATGTCTGCATCACTTGCTGTATCTGTAGTGCCTGCATCTAAAGGATGGAAATCTGCTGTCATGTCTGCATCACTTTCTGTATCTGTAGAACCTATATCTAAAGGATAGAAATCTGCTGTCATGTCTGGCATCACTTACTGTATCGTTAGAGCCTCCATTTGTGGCGCTGTCATGTCTGCATCACCTGCTGTATCTGTAGAGCCTCCATTTGTGGCGCTGTCATGTCTGCATCATTTGCTGTATCTGTAGAGCCTCCATTTGTGGCCCTGTCATGTCTGCATCACTTGCTGTATCTGTAGAGCCTCCATTTGTGGCGCTGTTATGTCTGCATCACTTGCTCTAACTGTATAGCCTCCATTTGTGGCGCTGTCATATCTGCATCACTTGCTGTAACTGTATAGCCTCCATTTGTGTCACTGTCATGTCTGCATCACTTGCTGTATCTGTAGAGCTTCCCTTTGTGGAGCTCTCATATCTAATTCACTTGCTGTAACTGTATAGCCTCCATTTGTGGCGCAGTCATGTCTACATCATTTGCTGTAACTGTAGAGCCTCCATTTGTGGCGCTGTCATGTCTGCATCACTTGCTGTAACTGTATAGCCTCCATTTGTGGCGCTGTCATGTCTGCATCACTTGCTGTAACTGTAGAGCCTCCATTTGTGGCGCAGTCATGTCTGTATCACTTGCTGTATCTGTAGAGCCTCCATTTTTGGCGCTGTCATGTCTGCATCACTTGCTGTATCTGTAGAACCTCCCTTTGTGGCGCTGTCATATCTGCATCACTTGCTGTAACTGTATAGCCTCCATTTGTGGCGCTGTCATGTCTGCATCACTTGCTGTATCTGTAGTGCCTGCATCTAAAGGATGGAAATCCGCTGTCATGTCTGCATCACTTTCTGTATCTGTAGAGCCTATATCTAAAGGATAGAAATCTGCTGTCATGTCTGCATCACTTACTGTATCTGTAGAGCCTCCATTTGTGGCGCTGTCATGTCTGCATCACCTGCTGTATCTGTAGAGCCTCCATTTGTGGCGCTGTCATGTCTGCATCATTTGCTGTATCTGTAGAGCCTCCATTTGTGGCCCTGTCATGTCTGCATCACTTGCTGTATCTGTAGAGCCTCCATTTGTGGCGCTGCCATGTCTGCATCACTTGCTCTAACTGTATAGCCTCCATTTGTGGCGCTGTCATATCTGCATCACTTGCTGTAACTGTATAGCCTCCATTTGTGGCACTGTCATGTCTGCATCACTTGCTGTATCTGTAGAGCTTCCCTTTGTGGAGCTCTCATATCTGATTCACTTGCTGTAACTGTATAGCCTCCATTTGTGGCGCTGTCATGTCTACATCATTTGCTGTAACTGTAGAGCCTCCAATTGTGGCGCTGTCATGTCTGCATCACTTGCTGTAACTGTATAGCCTCCTTTTGTGGCGCTGTCATGTCTGCATCACTTGCTGTAACTGTAGAGCCTCCATTTGTGGCGCAGTCATGTCTGCATCACTTGCTGTATCTGTAGAGCCTCCATTTGTGGCGCTGTCATGTCTGCATCACTTGCTGTATCTGTAGAGCCTCCCTTTGTGGCGCTGTCATATCTGCATCACTTGCTGTAACTGTATAGCCTCCATTTGTGGCGCTGTCATGTCTGCATCACTTGCTGTAACTGTAGAGCCTACCTTTGTGGCGCTGTCTTGTCTGCATCACTTGCTGTATCTGTAGAGCCTCCATTTGTGGCGCCGTCATGTCTGCATCACTTGCTGTAACTGTAGAGCCTACATTTGTGGCGCTGCCATGTCTGCATCTCTTGCTGTATCTGTAGAGCTTCCATTTGTGGCGCTGTCATGTCTGCATCACTTACTGTAACTGTAGAGCCTACATTTGTGGCGCTGTCATGTCTGCATCACTTGCTGTATCTGTAGAGCCTACATCTAAAGGATGGAAATCTGCTGTCATGTCTGCATCACTTGCTGTATCTGTAGAGCCTACATCTAAAGGATGGAAATCTGCTGTCATGTCTGCATCACTTGCTGTATCTGTAGAGCCAACATCTAAAGGATGGAAATTCGCTGTCATGTCTGCATCACTTGCTGTATCTGTAGAGCCTACATCTAAAGGATGGAAATCTGCTGTCATGTCTGCATCACTTGCTGTAACTGTAGAGCCTCCATTTGTGGCGCTGTCATATCTGCATCACTTGCTGTATCTGTAGAGCCTAAATCTAAAGGATGGAAATCTGCTGTCATGTCTGCATCACTTGCTGTATCTGTAGAGCCTCCATTTGTGGCGCTCTCATATCTGCATCACTTGCTGTATCTGTAGAGCATACATCTAAAGGATGGAAATCTGCTGTCATGTCTGCATCACTTGCTGTATCTGTAGAGCCTCCATTTGTGGCGCTGTCATGTCTGCATCACTTGCTGTATCTGTAGAGCCTCCATTTGTGGCGCTGTCATGTCTGAATCACTTGCTATATCTCTACAGCCTCCATCTAAAGGATGGAAATCTGCTGTCACGTCTGCATCACTTACTGTATCTGTAGAGCCTCCATTTGTGGCGCTGTCATGTCTGCATCACTTGCATGTATCTGTAGAGCCTCCCTTTGTGGAGCTGTCATATCTGCATCACTTGCTGTAACTGTATAGCCACCATTTGTGGCGCTGTCATGTCTGCATCACTTGCTGTATCTGTAGAGCCTACCTTTTTGGCGCTGTCATGTCTGCATCACTTGCTGTATCTGTAGAGCCTACGTTTGTGGCGCCGTCATGTCTGCATCACTTGCTGTATCTGTAGAGCCTCCCTTTGTGGCGCTGTCATGTCTGCATCACTTGCTGTATCTGTAGAGCCTACATTTGTGGCGCTGTCATGTCTGCATCACTTGCTGTATCTGTAGAGGCTCCATTTGTGGCGCCGTCATGGCTGCATCACTTGCTGTAACTGTAGAGCCTCCATTTGTGGCGCTGTCATGTCTGCATCACATGCTGTATCTGTAGAGCCAACATTTGTGGCGCTGTCGTGTCTGCATCACATGCTGTATCTGCAGAGCCGCTATTTGTGGCGCTGTCATGTCTGCATCACTTGCTGTATCTGTAGAGCCTACATTTGTGGCGCTGTCATGTCTGCATCACTTGCTGTATCTTTAGAGCCTCCATTTGTGGCGCTGTCATGTCTGCATCACTCGCTGTAACTGTAGAGCCTACATTTGTGGCGCTGTCATGTCTGCATCACTTGCTGTATCTGTAGAGCCTACATCTACAGGATGGAAATCTGCTGTCATGTCTGCATCACTTGCTGTATCTGTAGAGCCAACATCTAAAGGATGGAAATTCGCTGTCATGTCTGCATCACTTGCTGTATCTGTAGAGCCTACATCTAAAGGATGGAAATCTGCTGTCATGTCTGCATCACTTGCTGTAACTGTAGAGCCTCCATTTGTGGCGCTGTCATATCTGCATCACTTGCTGTATCTGTAGAGCCTAAATCTAAAGGATGAAAATCTGCTGTCATGTCTGCATCACTTGCTGTATCTGTAGAGCCTCCATTTGTGGCGCTGTCATATCTGCATCAGTTGCTTTATCTGTAGAGCACACATCTAAAAGATGGAAATCTGCTGTCATGTCTGCATCACTTGCTGTATCTGTAGAGCCTCCATTTGTGGCGCTGTCAACTCTGCATCACTTGCTGTATCTGTAGAGCCTCCATTTGTGGCGCTGTCATGTCTGAATTTTGCTATATCTCTAGAGCCTCCATCTAAAGGATGGAAATCTGCTGTCACGTCTGCATCACTTGCTGTATCTGTAGAGCCTCCATTTGTGGCGCTGTCATGTCTGCATCACTTGCTGTATCTGTAGAGTCTCCATTTGTGGCGCTGTCATGTCTGCATCACTTGTTGTATCTGTAGAGCCTCCATTTGTGGCGCTGTCATATCTGCATCACTTGCTGTGTCTGTAGAGCCTCCATCTAAAGAATGGAAATCTGCTGTCATGTCTGCATCACTTGCTGTATCTGTAGAGCCTACATCTAAAGGATGGAAATCTGCTGTCATGTCTGCATCCTTTGCTGTAACTGTAGAGCCTATATCTAAAGGATGAAAATCTGCTGCCATGTCTACATCACTTGCTGTAACCGTAGAGCCTATACCTAAAGAGGGAAATCTGCTGTCATGTCTGCATAACTTGCTGTAAATGTAGAGCCTCCATTTGTGGCGCTGTCATGTCTGCATCACTTGCTGTATCCGTAGAGCCTCCATTTGTGGCGCTGTCATGTCTGCATCACTTGCTGTAACTGTAGAGCCTCCATTTGTGGCGCTGTCATATCTGCATCACTTGCTGTATCTGTAGAGCCTCCATTTGTGGCGCTGTCATGTCTGCATCACCTGCTGTATCTGTAGAGCCTCCATTTGTGGCGCTGTCATGTCTGCATTATTTGCTGTATCTGTAGAGCCTCCATTTGTGGCCCTGTCATGTCTGCATCACTTGCTGTATCTGTGGAGCCTCCATTTGTGGCGCTGTCATGTCTACATCACTTGCTGTATCTGTAGAGCCTACCTCTAAAGGATGGAAATCTGCTGTTATGTCTGAATCACTTGCTGTATCTGTAGAGCCTCCATTTGTGGCGCTGTCATGTCTGCATCACCTGCTGTATCTGTAGAGCCTCCATTTGTGGCGCTGTCATGTCTGCATCATTTGCTGTATCTGTAGAGCCTCCATTTGTGGCCCTGTCATGTCTGCATCACTTGCTGTATCTGTAGAGCCTCCATTTGTGGCGCTGTCATGTCTGCATCACTTGCTGTATCTGTAGAGCCTACATCTAAAGGAAGGAAATCTGCTGTCATGTCTGCATCACTTGCTGTATCTGTAGAGCCCACATTTGTGGCGCTGTCATGTCTGCATCACTTGCTGTATCTGTAGAGCCTACATCTAAAGGATGGAAATCTTCTGTCATGTCTGCATCACTTGCTGTATCTGTAGTGCCTACATTTGTGGCGCTGTCATGTCTGCATCACTTGCTGTATCTGTAGAGCCTACATCTAAAGGATGGAAATCTGCTGTCGTGTCTGCAACACTTGCTGTATTTGTAGAGCCTACATCTAAAGGATGGAAACCTGCAGTCATGTCTGCATAACTTGCTGTATCTGTGGAGGCTTCATCTAAAGGATGGAAATCTGCTGTCATGTCTGCATCACTTGCTGTATCTGTAGAGCCTCCATCTAAAGGATGGAAACCTGCTGTCATGTCTGCATAACTTGCTGTATCTGTAGAGCCTCCATTTGTGCCGCTGTCACGTCTGCATGAATTGCTGTATCAGTAGAGCATACATCTAAAGGATGGAAATCTGCTGTCATGTCTGCATCACCTGCTGTATCTGTAGAGCCTCCATTTGTGGCGCTGTCATGTCTGCATCATTTGCTGTATCTGTAGAGCCTCCATTTGTGGCCCTGTCATGTCTGCATCACTTGCTGTATCTGTAGAGCCTCCATTTGTGGCGCTGCCATGTCTGCATCACTTGCTCTAACTGTATAGCCTCCATTTGTGGCGCTGTCATATCTGCATCACTTGCTGTAACTGTATAGCCTCCATTTGTGGCACTGTCATGTCTGCATCACTTGCTGTATCTGTAGAGCTTCCCTTTGTGGAGCTCTCATATCTGATTCACTTGCTGTAACTGTATAGCCTCCATTTGTGGCGCTGTCATGTCTACATCATTTGCTGTAACTGTAGAGCCTCCAATTGTGGCGCTGTCATGTCTGCATCACTTGCTGTAACTGTATAGCCTCCTTTTGTGGCGCTGTCATGTCTGCATCACTTGCTGTAACTGTAGAGCCTCCATTTGTGGCGCAGTCATGTCTGCATCACTTGCTGTATCTGTAGAGCCTCCATTTGTGGCGCTGTCATGTCTGCATCACTTGCTGTATCTGTAGAGCCTCCCTTTGTGGCGCTGTCATATCTGCATCACTTGCTGTAACTGTATAGCCTCCATTTGTGGCGCTGTCATGTCTGCATCACTTGCTGTAACTGTAGAGCCTACCTTTGTGGCGCTGTCTTGTCTGCATCACTTGCTGTATCTGTAGAGCCTCCATTTGTGGCGCCGTCATGTCTGCATCACTTGCTGTAACTGTAGAGCCTACATTTGTGGCGCTGCCATGTCTGCATCTCTTGCTGTATCTGTAGAGCTTCCATTTGTGGCGCTGTCATGTCTGCATCACTTACTGTAACTGTAGAGCCTACATTTGTGGCGCTGTCATGTCTGCATCACTTGCTGTATCTGTAGAGCCTACATCTAAAGGATGGAAATCTGCTGTCATGTCTGCATCACTTGCTGTATCTGTAGAGCCTACATCTAAAGGATGGAAATCTGCTGTCATGTCTGCATCACTTGCTGTATCTGTAGAGCCAACATCTAAAGGATGGAAATTCGCTGTCATGTCTGCATCACTTGCTGTATCTGTAGAGCCTACATCTAAAGGATGGAAATCTGCTGTCATGTCTGCATCACTTGCTGTAACTGTAGAGCCTCCATTTGTGGCGCTGTCATATCTGCATCACTTGCTGTATCTGTAGAGCCTAAATCTAAAGGATGGAAATCTGCTGTCATGTCTGCATCACTTGCTGTATCTGTAGAGCCTCCATTTGTGGCGCTCTCATATCTGCATCACTTGCTGTATCTGTAGAGATAACATCTAAAGGATGGAAATCTGCTGTCATGTCTGCATCACTTGCTGTATCTGTAGAGCCTCCATTTGTGGCGCTGTCATGTCTGCATCACTTGCTGTATCTGTAGAGCCTCCATTTGTGGCGCTGTCATGTCTGAATCACTTGCTATATCTCTACAGCCTCCATCTAAAGGATGGAAATCTGCTGTCACGTCTGCATCACTTACTGTATCTGTAGAGCCTCCATTTGTGGCGCTGTCATGTCTGCATCACTTGCATGTATCTGTAGAGCCTCCCTTTGTGGAGCTGTCATATCTGCATCACTTGCTGTAACTGTATAGCCACCATTTGTGGCGCTGTCATGTCTGCATCACTTGCTGTATCTGTAGAGCCTACCTTTTTGGCGCTGTCATGTCTGCATCACTTGCTGTATCTGTAGAGCCTACGTTTGTGGCGCCGTCATGTCTGCATCACTTGCTGTATCTGTAGAGCCTCCCTTTGTGGCGCTGTCATGTCTGCATCACTTGCTGTATCTGTAGAGCCTACATTTGTGGCGCTGTCATGTCTGCATCACTTGCTGTATCTGTAGAGGCTCCATTTGTGGCGCCGTCATGGCTGCATCACTTGCTGTAACTGTAGAGCCTCCATTTGTGGCGCTGTCATGTCTGCATCACATGCTGTATCTGTAGAGCCAACATTTGTGGCGCTGTCATGTCTGCATCACATGCTGTATCTGCAGAGCCGCTATTTGTGGCGCTGTCATGTCTGCATCACTTGCTGTATCTGTAGAGCCTACATTTGTGGCGCTGTCATGTCTGCATCACTTGCTGTATCTTTAGAGCCTCCATTTGTGGCGCTGTCATGTCTGCATCACTCGCTGTAACTGTAGAGCCTACATTTGTGGCGCTGTCATGTCTGCATCACTTGCTGTATCTGTAGAGCCTACATCTACAGGATGGAAATCTGCTGTCATGTCTGCATCACTTGCTGTATCTGTAGAGCCAACATCTAAAGGATGGAAATTCGCTGTCATGTCTGCATCACTTGCTGTATCTGTAGAGCCTACATCTAAAGGATGGAAATCTGCTGTCACGTCTGCATCACTTGCTGTAACTGTAGAGCCTCCATTTGTGGCGCTGTCATATCTGCATCACTTGCTGTATCTGTAGAGCCTAAATCTAAAGGATGAAAATCTGCTGTCATGTCTGCATCACTTGCTGTATCTGTAGAGCCTCCATTTGTGGCGCTGTCATATCTGCATCAGTTGCTTTATCTGTAGAGCACACATCTAAAAGATGGAAATCTGCTGTCATGTCTGCATCACTTGCTGTATCTGTAGAGCCTCCATTTGTGGCGCTGTCAACTCTGCATCACTTGCTGTATCTGTAGAGCCTCCATTTGTGGCGCTGTCATGTCTGAATTTTGCTATATCTCTAGAGCCTCCATCTAAAGGATGGAAATCTGCTGTCACGTCTGCATCACTTGCTGTATCTGTAGAGCCTCCATTTGTGGCGCTGTCATGTCTGCATCACTTGCTGTATCTGTAGAGTCTCCATTTGTGGCGCTGTCATGTCTGCATCACTTGTTGTATCTGTAGAGCCTCCATTTGTGGCGCTGTCATATCTGCATCACTTGCTGTGTCTGTAGAGCCTCCATCTAAAGAATGGAAATCTGCTGTCATGTCTGCATCACTTGCTGTATCTGTAGAGCCTACATCTAAAGGATGGAAATCTGCTGTCATGTCTGCATCACTTGCTGTAACTGTAGAGCCTATATCTAAAGGATGAAAATCTGCTGCCATGTCTACATCACTTGCTGTAACCGTAGAGCCTATACCTAAAGAGGGAAATCTGCTGTCATGTCTGCATAACTTGCTGTAAATGTAGAGCCTCCATTTGTGGCGCTGTCATGTCTGCATCACTTGCTGTATCCGTAGAGCCTCCATTTGTGGCGCTGTCATGTCTGCATCACTTGCTGTAACTGTAGAGCCTCCATTTGTGGCGCTGTCATATCTGCATCACTTGCTGTATCTGTAGAGCCTCCATTTGTGGCGCTGTCATGTCTGCATCACCTGCTGTATCTGTAGAGCCTCCATTTGTGGCGCTGTCATGTCTGCATTATTTGCTGTATCTTTAGAGCCTCCATTTGTGGCCCTGTCATGTCTGCATCACTTGCTGTATCTGTGGAGCCTCCATTTGTGGCGCTGTCATGTCTACATCACTTGCTGTATCTGTAGAGCCTACCTCTAAAGGATGGAAATCTGCTGTTATGTCTGAATCACTTGCTGTATCTGTAGAGCCTCCATTTGTGGCGCTGTCATGTCTGCATCACCTGCTGTATCTGTAGAGCCTCCATTTGTGGCGCTGTCATGTCTGCATCATTTGCTGTATCTGTAGAGCCTCCATTTGTGGCCCTGTCATGTCTGCATCACTTGCTGTATCTGTAGAGCCTCCATTTGTGGCGCTGTCATGTCTGCATCACTTGCTGTATCTGTAGAGCCTACATCTAAAGGAAGGAAATCTGCTGTCATGTCTGCATCACTTGCTGTATCTGTAGAGCCCACATTTGTGGCGCTGTCATGTCTGCATCACTTGCTGTATCTGTAGAGCCTACATCTAAAGGATGGAAATCTTCTGTCATGTCTGCATCACTTGCTGTATCTGTAGTGCCTACATTTGTGGCGCTGTCATGTCTGCATCACTTGCTGTATCTGTAGAGCCTACATCTAAAGGATGGAAATCTGCTGTCGTGTCTGCAACACTTGCTGTATTTGTAGAGCCTACATCTAAAGGATGGAAACCTGCAGTCATGTCTGCATAACTTGCTGTATCTGTGGAGGCTTCATCTAAAGGATGGAAATCTGCTGTCATGTCTGCATCACTTGCTGTATCTGTAGAGCCTCCATCTAAAGGATGGAAACCTGCTGTCATGTCTGCATAACTTGCTGTATCTGTAGAGCCTCCATTTGTGCCGCTGTCACGTCTGCATGAATTGCTGTATCAGTAGAGCATACATCTAAAGGATGGAAATCTGCTGTCATGTCTGCATCACTAGCTGTATCTGTAGAGCCTACATTTGTGGCGCTGTCATGTCCGCATCACTTGCTGTATCTGTAGAGCCTACGTCTAAAGGATGGAAATCTGCTGTTACGTTTGCATCACTTGCTGTATCTGTAGAGCCTACGTCTAAAGGATGGAAATCTGCTGTCATGTCTGCATCACTTGCTGTATCTGTAGAGCCTACATCTAAAGGATGGAAACCTGATGTCATGTCTGCATAACTTGCTGTATCTGTAGAGCCTCCATTTGTGCCGCTGTCATGTCTACATCAATTGCTGTATCAGTAGAGCATACATATAAAGGATGGAAATCTGCTGTCATGTCTGCATCACTTGCTGTATCTGTAGAGCCTACATTTGTGGCGCTGTCATGTCCGCATCATTTGCTGTATCTGTAGAGCCAACATTTGTGGCGCTGTCATGTCTGCATCACTTGCTGTATCTGCAGAGCCGCCATTTGTGGCGCTGTCATGTCTGCATCACTTGCTGTATCTGTAGAGCCTACATTTGTGGCGCTGTCATGTCTACATCACTTGCTGTATCTGTAGAGCCTCCATTTGTGGCGCTGTCATGTCTGCATCACTTGCTGTAACTGTAGAGCCTACATTTGTGGCGCTGTCATGTCTGCATCACTTGCTGTATCTGTAGAGCCTACATCTAAAGGATGGAAATCTGCTGTCATGTCTGCATCACTTGCTGTAACTGTAGAGCCTCCATTTGTGGCGCTGTCATATCTGCATCACTTGCTGTATCTGTAGAGCCTCCATTTGTGGCGCTGTCATATCTGCATCCGTTGCTGTATCTGTAGAGCACACATCTAAAGGATGGAAATCTGCTGTCATGTCTGCATCACTTGCTGTATCTGTAGAGCCTCCATTTGTTGCGCTGTCATGTCTGCATATCTTGCTGTATCTGTAGAGGCTCCATTTGTGGCGCTGTCAAGTCTGAATCACTTGCTATATCTCTAGAGCCTCCATCTAAAGGATGGAAATCTGCTGTCACGTCTGCATCACTTGCTGTATTTTAGAGCCTCCATTTGTGGCGCTGTCATATCTGCATCACTTGCTGTGTGTGTAGAGGCTCCATCTAAAGAATGGAAATCTGCTGTCATGTCTGCATCACTTGCTGTATCTGTAGAGCCTACATCTAAAGGATGGAAATCTGCTGTCATGTCTGCATCACTTGCTGTAACTGTAGAGCCTATATCTAAAGTATGGAAATCTGCTGTCATGTCTACATCACGTGCTGTAACCGTAGAGCCTATACCTAAAGGATGGAAATCTGCTGTGATGTCTGCATCACTTGCAGTAACTGTAGAGCCTATATCTAAAGGATCGAAATCTGCTATCATGTCTGCATCACTTGCTGTAACTGTAGAGCCTATATCTAAAGGATGAAAATCTGCTGCCATGTCTACATCACTTGCTGTAACCGTAGAGCCTATACCTAAAGGATGGAAATCTGCTGTCATGTCTGCATCACTTGCAGTAACTGTAGAGCCTATATCTAAAGGATCGAAATCTGCTGTCATGTCTGCATCACTTGCTGTAACTGTAGAACCTATATCTAAAGGATGGAAATCTGCTGTCATGTCTGCATCACTTGCTGTATCAGTAGAGCCTCCATTTGTGGCGCTGTCACGTCTGCATAACTTGCTGTAAATGTAGAGCCTCCATTTGTGGCGCTGTCATGTCTGCATCACTTGCTGTATCCGTAGAGCCTCCATTTGTGGCGCTGTCATGTCTGCATCACTTGCTGTAACTGTAGAGCCTCCATTTGTGGCGCTGTCATATCTGCATCACTTGCTGTATCTGTAGAGCCTCCATTTGTGGCGCTGTCATGTCTGCATCACCTGCTGTATCTGTAGAGCCTCCATTTGTGGCGCTGTCATGTCTGCATTATTTGCTGTATCTGTAGAGCCTCCATTTGTGGCCCTGTCATGTCTGCATCACTTGCTGTATCTGTAGAGCCTCCATTTGTGGCGCTGTCATGTCTATATCACTTGCTGTATCTGTAGAGCCTCCATTTGTGGCCCTGTCATGTCTGCATCACCTGCTGTATCTGTAGAGCCTCCATTTGTGGCGCTGTCATGTCTGCATCCCTTGCTGTATCTGTAGAGCCTACATCTAAAGGAAGGAAATCTGCTGTCCTGTCTGCATCACTTGCTGTATCTGTAGAGCCCAAATTTGTGGCGCTGTCATGTCTGCATCACTTGCTGTATCTGTAGAGCCTACATCTAAAGGATGGAAATCTGCTGTCATGTGTGCATCACTTGCTGTATCTGTAGAGCCTACATCTAAAGGATGGAAATCTTCTGTCTTGTCTGCATCACTTGCTGTATCTGTAGAGCCTACATTTGTGGCGCTGTCATGTCTGCATCACTTGCTGTATCTGTAGAGCCTACATCTAAAGGATGGAAATCTGCTGTCATGTCTGCAACACTTGCTGTATCTGTAGAGCCTACATCTAAAGGATGGAAACCTGCTGTCATGTCTGCATAACTTGCTGTATCTGTAGAGCCTCCATTTGTGCCGCTGTCATGTCTGCATCAATTGCTGTATGAGTAGAGCATACATCTAAAGGATGGAAATCTGCTGTCATGTCTGCATCACTAGCTGTATCTGTAGAGCCTACATTTGTGGCGCTGTCATGTCCGCATCACTTGCTGTATCTGTAGAGCCTACGTCTAAAGGATGGAAATCTGCTGTTACGTTTGCATCACTTGCTGTATCTGTAGAGCCTACGTCTATAGGATGGAAATCTGCTGTCATGTCTGCATCACTTGCTGTATCTGTAGAGCCTACATCTAAAGGATGGAAACCTGATGTCATGTCTGCATAACATGCTGTATCTGTAGAGCCTCCATTTGTGCCGCTGTCATGTCTACATCAATTGCTGTATCAGTAGAGCATACATATAAAGGATGGAAATCTGCTGTCATGTCTGCATCACTTGCTGTATCTGTAGAGCCTACATTTGTGGCGCTGTCATGTCCGCATCACTTGCTGTATCTGTAGAGCCAACATTTGTGGCGCTGTCATGTCTGCATCACTTGCTGTATCTGCAGAGCTGCCATTTGTGGCGCTGTCATGTCTGCATCACTTGCTGTATCTGTAGAGCCTACATTTGTGGCGCTGTCATGTCTGCATCACTTGCTGTATCTGTAGAGCCTCCATTTGTGGCGCTGTCATGTCTGCATCACTTGCTGTAACTGTAGAGCCTACATTTGTGGCGCTGTCATGTCTGCATATCTTACTGTATCTGTAGAGCCTCCATTTGTGGCGCTGTCATGTCTGAATCACTTGCTATATCTCTAGAGCCTCCATCTAAAGGATGGAAATCTGCTGTCATGTCTGCATCACTTGCTGTATCTGTAGAGCCTCCATTTGTGGCGCTGTCATGTCTGCATATCTTGCTGTATCTGTAGAGCCTCCATTTGTGGCGCTGTCATGTCTGAATCACTTGCTATATCTCTAGAGCCTCCATCTAAAGGATGGAAATCTGCTGTCACGTCTGCATCACTTGCTGTATCTGTAGAGCCTCCATTTGTGGCGCTGTCATGTCTGCACCACTTGCTGTATCTGTAGAGTCTCCATTTGTGGCGCTGTCATGTCTGCATCACTTGTTGTATCTGTAGAGCCTCCATTTGTGGCGCTGTCATATCTGCATCACTTGCTGTGTGTGTAGAGCCTCCATCTAAAGAATGGAAATCTGCTGTCATGTCTGCATCACTTGCTGTATCTGTAGAGCCTACATCTAAAGGATGGAAATCTGCTGTCATGTCTGCATCACTTGCTGTAACTGTAGAGCCTATATCTAAAGGATGGAAATCTGCTTTCATGTCTACATCACGTGCTGTAACCGTAGAGCCTATACCTAATGGATGGAAATCTGCTGTCATGTCTGCATCACTTGCAGTAACTGTAGAGCCTATATCTAAAGGATCGAAATCTGCTATCATGTCTGCATCACTTGCTGTAACTGTAGAGCCTATATCTAAAGGATGGAAATCTGCTGTCATGTCTGCATCACTTGCTGTATCAGTAGAGCCTCCATTTGTGGCGCTGTCACGTCTGCACAACTTGCTGTAACTGTAGAGCCTCCATTTGTGGCGCTGTCATGTCTGCATCACTTGCTGTATCCGTAGAGCCTCCATTTGTGGCGCTGTCATGTCTGCATCACTTGCTGTAACTGTAGAGCCTCCATTTGTGGCGCTGTCATATCTGCATCACTTGCTGTATGTGTAGAGCCTCCATTTGTGGCGCTGTCAAGTCTGCATCACTTGCTGTATCCGTAGAGCCTCCATTTGTGGCGCTGTTATGTCTGCATCACTTGCTGTAACTGCAGAGCCTCCATTTGTGGCGCTGTCATATCTGCATCACTTGCTGTATCTGTAGAGCCTCCATTTGTGGCGCTGTCATGTCTGCATCACTTGCTGTATCTGTAGAGCCTCCATTTGTGGCGCTGTCATGTCTGCATCACTTGCTGTATCTGTAGTGCCTGCATCTAAAGGATGGAAATCTGCTGTCATGTCTGCATCACTTTCTGTATCTGTAGAGCCTATATCTAAAGGATAGAAATCTGCTGTCATGTCTGCATCACTTACTGTATCTGTAGAGCCTCCATTTGTGGCGCTGTCATGTCTGCATCACCTGCTGTATCTGTAGAGCCTCCATTTGTGGCGCTGTCATGTCTGCATCATTTGCTGTATCTGTAGAGCCTCCATTTGTGGCCCTGTCATGTCTGCATCACTTGCTGTATCTGTAGAGCCTCCATTTGTGGCGCTGTTATGTCTGCATCACTTGCTCTAACTGTATAGCCTCCATTTGTGGCGCTGTCATATCTGCATCACTTGCTGTAACTGTATAGCCTCCATTTGTGGCACTGTCATGTCTGCATCACTTGCTGTATCTGTAGAGCTTCCCTTTGTGGAGCTCTCATATCTAATTCACTTGCTGTAACTGTATAGCCTCCATTTGTGGCGCTGTCATATCTGCATCACTTGCTGTAACTGTATAGCCTCCATTTGTGGCGCTGTCATGTCTGCATCACTTGCTGTAACTGTAGAGCCTACCTTTGTGGCGCTGTCATGTCTGCATCACTTGCTGTATCTGTAGAGCCTACGTTTGTGGCGCCGTCATGTCTGCATCACTTGCTGTATCTGTAGATTCTCCCTTTGTGGCGCTGTCATGTCTGCATCACTTGCTGTATCTGTAGAGCCTAAATTTGTGGCGCTGTCATGTCTGCATCACTTGCTAAATCTGTAGAGCCTCCATTTGTGGCGCCGTCATGTCTGCATCACTTGCTGTAACTGTATAGCCTCCATTTGTGGCGCTGTCATGTCTGCATCACTTGCTGTATCTCTAGAGCCTACATTTGTGGCGCTGTCATGTCTGCATCACTTGCTGTATCTGCAGAGCCGCCATTTGTGGCGCTGTTATGTCTGCATCACTTGCTGTATCTGTAGAGCCTACATTTGTGGCGCTGCCATGTCTGCATCACTTGCTGTATCTGTAGAGCCTCCATTTGTGGCGCTGTCATGTCTGCATCACTTGCTGTAACTGTAGAGCCTACATTTGTGGCGCTGTCATGTCTGCATCACTTGCAGTATCTGTAGAGCCTACATCTAAAGGATGGAAATCTGCTGTCATGTCTGCATCACTTGCTGTATCTGTAGAGCCTACATCTAAAGGATGGAAATCTGCTGTCATGTCTGCATCACTTGCTGCATCTGTAGAGCCAACATCTAAAGGATGGAAATTCGCTGTCATGTCTGCATCACTTCCTGTATCTGTAGAGCCTACGTCTAAAGGATGGAAATCTGCTGTCATGTCTGCATCACTTGCTGTAACTGTAGAGCCTCCATTTGTGGCGCTGTCATATCTGCATCACTTGCTGTATCTGTAGAGCCTAAATCAAAAGGAGGGAAATCTGCTGTCATGTCTGCATCACTTGCTGTATCTGTAGAGCCTCCATTTGTGGCGCTGTCATGTCTGCATCACTTGCTGTATCTGTAGAGCATACATCTAAAGAATGGAAATCTGCTGTCATGTCTGCATCACTTGCTGTATCTGTAGAGCCTCCATTTGTGGCGCTGTCATGTCTGCATCACTTGCTGTATCTGTAGAACCTCCATTTGTGGCGCTGTCATGTCTGAATCACTTGCTATATCTCTAGAGCCTCCATCTAAAGGATGGAAATCTGCTGTCACGTCTGCATCACTTGCTGTATCTGTAGAGCCTCCATTTGTGGCGCTGTCATGTCTGCATCACTTGCTGTATCTGTAGAGCCTCCCTTTGTGGAGCTGTCATATCTGCATCACTTGCTGTAACTGTATAGCCTCCATTTGTGGCGCTGTCATGTCTGCATCACTTGCTGTAACTGTAGAGCCTACCTTTTTGGCGCTGTCATGTCTGCATCACTTGCTGTATCTGTAGAGCCTCCGTTTGTGGCGCCGTCATGTCTGCATCACTTGCTGTATCTGTAGAGCCTAAATTTGTGTCCGCTTTCATGTCTGCGTCACTTGCTGTATCTGTAGAGCCAACATTTGTGGCGCTGTCATGTCTGCATCACTTGCTGTATCTGCAGAGACGCCATTTGTGGCGCTGTCATGTCTGCATCACTTGCTGTATCTGTAGAGCCTACATTTGTGGCGCTGTCATGTCTGCATCACTTGCTGTATCTGTAGAGCCTCCATTTGTGGCGCTGTCATGTCTGCATCACTCGCTGTAACTGTAGAGCCTACATTTGTGGCGCTGTCATGTCTGCATCACTTGCTGTATCTGTAGAGCCTACATCTAAAGGATGGAAATCTGCTGTCATGTCTGCATCACTTGCTGTATCTGTAGAGCCTACATCTAAAGGATGGAAATCTGCTGTCATGTCTGCATCACTTGCTGTATCTGTAAAGCCAACATCTAAAGGATGGAAATTCGCTGTCATGTCTGCATCACTTGCTGTATCTGTAGAGCCTACATCTAAAGGATGGAAATCTGCTGTCATGTCTGCATCACTTGCTGTATCTGTAGAGCCTCCATTTGTGGCGCTGTCATGTCTGCATCACTTGCTGTATCTGTAGAGCCTCTATTTGTGGCGCTGTCATGTCTGAATCACTTGCTATATCTCTAGAGCCTCCATCTAAAGGATGGAAATCTGCTGTCACGTCTGCATCACTTGCTGTATCTGTAGAGCCTGCATTTGTGGTGCTCTCATGTCTGCATCACTTGCTGTATCTGTAGAGTCTCCATTTGTGGCGCTGTCATGTCTGCATCACTTGTTGTATCTGTAGAGCCTCCATTTGTGGCGCTGTCATATCTGCATCACTTGCTGTGTCTGTAGAGCCTCCATCTAAAGAATGGAAATCTGCTGTCATGTCTGCATCACTTGCTGTATCTGTAGAGCCTACATCTAAAGGATGGAAATCTGCTGTCATGTCTGCATCACTTGCTGTAACTGTAGAGCCTATATCTAAAGGATGGAAATCTGCTGTCATATCTACATCACTTGCTGTAACCGTAGAGCCTATACATAAAGGATGGAAATCTGCTGTCATATCTGCATCACTTGCAGTAACTGTAGAGCCTATATCTAAAGGATCGAAATCTGCTGTCATGTCTGCATCACTTGCTGTAACTGTAGAGCCTATATCTAAAGGATGGAAATCTGCTGTCATGTCTGCATCACTTGCTGTATCAGTAGAGCCTCCATTTGTGGCGTATCACGTCTGCATAACTTGCTGTAACTTTAGAGCCTCCATTTGTGGCGCTGTCATGTCTGCATCACTTGCTGTATCCGTAGAGTCTCCATTTGTGGCGCTGTCATGTCTGCATCACATGCTGTAACTGTAGAGCCTCCATTTGTGGCGCTGTCATATCTGCATCACTTGCTGTATCTGTAGAGCCTCCATTTGTGGCGCTGTCATGTCTGCATCACTTGCTGTATCTGTAGAGCCTCCATTTGTGGCGCTGTCATGTCTGCATCACTTGCTGTATCTGTAGTGCCTGCATCTAAAGGATGGAAATCCGCTGTCATGTCTGCATCACTTTCTGTATCTGTAGAGCCTATATCTAAAGGATAGAAATCTGCTGTCATGTCTGCATCACTTACTGTTTCTGTAGAGCCTCCATTTGTGGCGCTGTCATGTCTGCATCACCTGTTGTATCTGTAGAGCCTCCATTTGTGGCGCTGTCATGTCTGCATCATTTGCTGTATCTGTAGAGCCTCCAATTGTGGCCCTGTCATGTCTGCATCACTTGCTGTATCTGTAGAGCCTCCATTTGTGGCGCTGCCATGTCTGCATCACTTGCTCTAACTGTATAGCCTCCATTTGTGGCGCTGTCATATCTGCATCACTTGCTGTAACTGTATAGCCTCCATTTGTGGCACTGGCATGTCTGCATCACTTGCTGTATCTGTAGAGCTTCCCTTTGTGGAGCTCTCATATCTGATTCACTTGCTGTAACTGTATAGCCTCCATTTGTGGCGCTGTCATGTCTACATCATTTGCTGTAACTGTAGAGCCTCCATTTGTGGCGCTGTCATGTCTGCATCACTTGCTGTAACTGTATAGCCTCCATTTGTGGCGCTGTCATGTCTGCATCACTTGCTGTAACTGTAGAGCCTCCATTTGTGGCGCAGTCATTCTGCATCACTTGCTGTATCTGTAGAGCCTCCATTTGTGGCGCTGTCATGTCTGCATCACTTGCTGTATCTGTAGAGCCTCCCTTTGTGGCGCTGTCATATCTGCATCACTTGCTGTAACTGTATAGCCTCCATTTGTGGCGCTGTCATGTCTGCATCACTTGCTGTAACTGTAGAGCCTACCTTTGTGGCGCTGTCATGTCTGCATCACTTGCTGTATCTGTAGAGCCTCCATTTGTGGCGCCGTCATGTCTGCATCACTTGCTGTAACTGTAGAGCCTCCATTTGTGGCGCTGTCATGTCTGCATCACTGGCTGTATCTGTAGAGCCTACATTTGTGGCGCTGTCATGTCTGCATCACTTGCTGTATCTGCAGAGCCGCCATTTGTGGCGCTGTCATGTGTGCATCACTTGCTGTATCTGTAGAGCCTACATTTGTGGCGCTGCCATGTCTGCATCACTTGCTGTATCTGTAGAGCCTCCATTTGTGGCGCTGTCATGTCTGCATCACTTACTGTAACTGTAGAGCCTACATTTGTGGCGCTGTCATGTCTGCATCACTTGCTGTATCTGTAGAGCCTACATCTAAAGGATGAAAATCTGCTGTCATGTCTGCATCACTTGCTGTATCTGTAGAGCCTACATCTAAAGGATGGAAATCTGCTGTCATGTCTGCATCACTTGCTGTATCTGTAGAGCCAACATCTAAAGGATGGAAATTCGCTGTCATGTCTGCATCACTTGCTGTATCTGTAGAGCCTACATCTAAAGGATGGAACTCTGCTGTCATGTCTGCATCACTTGCTGTAACTGTAGAGCCTCCATTTGTGGCGCTGTCATATCTGCATCACTTGCTGTATCTGTAGAGCCTAAATCTAAAGGATGGAAATCTGCTGTCATGTCTGCATCACTTGCAGTATCTGTAGAGCCTCCATTTGTGGCGCTGTCATATCTGCATCACTTGCTGTATCTGTAGAGCATACATCTAAAGGATGGAAATCTGCTGTCATGTCTGCATCAGTTGCTGTATCCGTAGAGCCTCCATTTGTGGCGCTGTCATGTCTGCATCACTTGCTGTATCTGTAGAGCCTCCATTTGTGGCGCTGTCATGTCTGAATCACTTGCTATATCTCTAGAGCCTCCATCTAAAGGATGGAAATCTGCTGTCACGTCTGCATCACTTGCTGTATCTGTAGAGCCCCCATTTGTGGCGCTGTCATGTCTGCATCACTTGCTGTATCTGTAGAGCCTCCCTTTGTGGAGCTGTCATATCTGCATCACTTGCTGTAACTGTATAGCCTCCATTTGTGGCGCTGTCATGTCTGCATCATTTGCTGTAACTGTAGAGCCTACCTTTTTGGCGCTGTCATGTCTGCATCACTTGCTGTATCTGTAGAGCCTACGTTTGTGGCGCCGTCATGTCTGCATCACTTGCTGTATCTGTTGAGCCTCCGTTTGTGGCGCTGTCATGTCTGCATCACTTGCTGTATCTGTAGAGCTTAAATTTGTGGCGCTGTCATGTCTGCATCACTTGCTGTATCTGTAGAGCCTCCATTTGTGGCGCCGTCATGGCTGCTTCACTTGCTGTAACTGTAGAGCCTCCATTTGTGGCGCTGTCATGTCAGCATCACTTGCTGTATCTGTAAAGCCAACATTTGTGGCGCTGTCATGTCTGCATCACTTGCTGTATCTGCAGAGCCGCCATTTGTGGCGCTGTCATGTCTGCATCACTTGCTGTATCTGTAGAGCCTACATTTGTGGCGCTGTCATGTCTGCATCACTTGCTGTATCTGTATAGCCTCCATTTGTGGCGCTGTCATGTCTGCATCACTCGCTGTAACTGTAGAGCCTACATTTGTGGCGCTGTCATGTCTGCATCACTTGCTGTATCTGTAGAGCCTACATCTAAAGGATGGAAATCTGCTGTCATGTCTGCATCACTTGCTGTATCTGTAGAGCCTACATCTAAAGGATGGAAATCTGCTGTCATGTGTGCATCACTTGCTGTATCTGTAGAGCCAACATCTAAAGGATGGAAATTCGCTGTCATGTCTGCATCACTTTCTGTATCTGTAGAGCCTACATCTAAAGGATGGAAATCTGCTGTCATGTCTGCATCACTTGCTGTAACTGTAGAGCCTCCATTTGTGGCGCTGTCATATCTGCATCACTTGCTGTATCTGTAGAGCCTAAATCTAAAGGATGGAAATCTGCTGTCATGTCTGCATCACTTGCTGTATCTGTAGAGCCTCCATTTTTGGCGCTGTCATATCTGCATCAGTTGCTGTATCTGTAGAGCACACATCTAAAGGATGGAAATCTGCTGTCATGTCTGCATCACTTGCTGCATCTGTAGAGCCTCCATTTGTGGCGCTGTCAAGTCTGCATCACTTGCTGTATCTGTAGAGCCTCCATTTGTGGCGCTGTCATGTCTGAATTTTGCTATATCTCTAGAGCCTCCATCTAAAGGATGGAAATCTGCTGTCACGTCTGCACACTTGCTGTATCTGTAGAGCCTCCATTTGTGGCGCTGTCATGTCTGCATCACTTGCTGTATCTGTAGAGTCTCCATTTGTGGCGCTGTCATGTCTGCATCACTTGTTGTATCTGTAGAGCCTCCATTTGTGGCGCTGTCATATCTGCATCACTTGCTGTGTCTGTAGAGCCTCCATCTAAAGAATGGAAATCTGCTGTCATGTCTGCATCACTTGCTGTATCTGTAGAGCCTACATCTAAAGGATGGAAATCTGCTGTCATGTCTGCATCACTTGCTGTAACTGTAGAGACTATATCTAAAGGATGGAAATCTGCTGCCATGTCTACATCACTTGCTGTAACCGTAGAGCCTATACCTAAAGGATGGAAATCTGCTGTCATGTCTGCATCACTTGCAGTAACTGTAAAGCCTATATCTAAAGGATCGAAATCTGCTGTCATGTCTGCATCACTTGCTGTAACTGTAGAGCCTATATCTAAAGGATGGAAATCTGATGTCATGTCTGCATCACTTGCTGTATCAGTAGAGCCTCCATTTGTGGCGCTGTCACGTCTGCATAACTTGCTGTAAATGTAGAGCCTCCATTTGTGGCGCTGTCATGTCTGCATCACTTGCTGTATCCGTAGAGCCTCCATTTGTGGCGCTGTCATATCTGCATCACTTGCTGTAACTGTAGAGCCTCCATTTGTGGCGCTGCCATATCTGCATCACTTGCTGTATCTGTAGAGCCTCCATTTGTGGCGCTGTCATGTCTGCATCACTTACTGTATCTGTAGAGCCTCCATTTGTGGCGCTGTCGTGTCTGCATCACTTGCTGTATCTGTAGAGCCTACATCTAAAGGATGGAAATCTGCTGTCATGTCTGCATCACTTGCTGTATCTGTAGAGCCTACATCTAAAGGATGGAAATCTGCTGTCATGTCTGCATCACTTGATGTATCTGTAGAGCCAACATCTAAAGGATGGAAATTCGCTGTCATGTCTGCATCACTTGCTGTATCTGTAGAGCCTACATCTAAAGGATGGAAATCTGCTGTCATGTCTGCATCACTTGCTGTAACTGTAGAGCCTCCATTTGTGGCGCTGTCATATCTGCATCACTTGCTGTATCTGTAGGGCCTAAATCTAAAGGATGGAAATCTGCTGTCATGTCTGCATCACTTGCTGTATCTGTAGAGCCTCCATTTGTGGCGCTGTAATATCTGCATCGGTTGCTGTATCTGTAGAGCACACATCTAAAGGATGGAAATCTGCTGTCATGTCTGCATCACTTGCTGTATCTGTAGAGCCTCCATTTTTGGCGCTGTCATGTCTGAATCAATTGCTATATCTCTAGAGCCTCCATCTAAAGGATGGAAATCTGCTGTCACGTCTGCATCACTTGCTGTATCTGTAGAGCCTCCATTTGTGGCGCTGTCATATCTGCATCACTTGCTGTATCTGTAGAGTCTCCATTTGTGGCGCTGTCATGTCTGCATCACTTGTTGTATCCGTAGAGCCTCCATTTGTGGCGCTGTCATATCTGCATCACTTGCTGTGTCTGTAGAGCCTCCATTTAAAGAATGGAAATCTGCTGTCATGTCTGCATCACTTGCTGTATCTGTAGAGCCTACATCTAAAGGATGGAAATCTGCTGTCATGTCTACATCACTTGCTGTAACTGCAGAGCCTATATCTAAAGGATGGAAATCTGCTGTCATGTCTACATCACTTGCTGTAACCGTAGAGCCTATACATAAAGGATGGAAATCTGCTGTCACGTCTGCATCACTTGCAGTAACTGTAGAGCCTATATCTAAAGGATCGAAATCTGCTGTCATGTCTGCATCACTTGCTGTAACTGTAGAGCCTATATCTAAAGGATGGAAATCTGCTGTCATGTCTGCATCACTTGCTGTATCAGTAGAGCTTCCATTTGTGGCGCTGTCACGTCTGCATAACTTGCTGTAACTGTAGAGCCTCCATTTGTGGCGCTGTCATGTCTGCATCACTTGCTGTATCCGTAGAGCCTCCATTTGTGGCGCTGTCATGTCTGCATCACTTGCTGTAACTGTAGAGCGTCCATTTGTGGCGCTGTCATATCTGCATCACTTGCTGTATCTGTAGAGCCTCCATTTGTGGCGCTGTCATATCTGCATCACTTGCTGTATCTGTAGAGCCTCCATTTGTGGCGCTGTCATGTCTGCATCACTTGCTGTATCTGTAGTGCCTGCATCTAAAATGGAAATCCGCTGTCATGTCTGCATCACTTTCTGTATCTGTAGAGCCTATATCTAAAGGAGAGAAATCTGCTGTCATGTCTGCATCACTTACTGTATCTGTAGAGCCTCCATTTGTGGCGCTGTCATGTCTGCATCACCTGCTGTATCTGTAGAGCCTCCATTTGTGGCGCTGTCATGTCTGCATCATTTGCTGTATCTGTATATCCTGCATTTGTGGCCCTGTCATGTCTGCATCACTTGCTGTATCTGTAGAGCCTCCATTTGTGGCGCTGTCATATCTGCATCACTTGCTGTAACTGTATAGCCTCCATTCGTGGCACTGTCATGTCTGCATCACTTGCTGTATCTGTAGAGCTTCCCTTTGTGGAGGTCTCATATCTGATTCACTTGCTGTAACTGTATAGCCTCCATCTGTGGCGCTGTCATGTCTACATGATTTGCTGTAACTGTAGAGCCTCCATTTGTGGCGCTGTCATGTCTGCATCACTTGCTGTAACTGTATAGCCTCCATTTGTGGCGCTGTCATGTCTGCATCACTTGCTGTAACTGTAGAGCCTCCATTTGTGGCGCAGTCATGTCTGCATCACTTGCTGTATCTGTAGAGCCTCCATTTGTGGCGCTGTCATGTCTGCATCACTTGCTGTATCTGTAGAGCCTCCCTTTGTGGCGCTGTCATATCTGCATCACTTGCTGTAACTGTATAGCCTCCATTTGTGGCGCTGTCATGTCTGCATCACTTGCTGTAACTGTAGAGCCTACCTTTGTGGCGCTGTCATGTCTGCATCACTTGCTGTATCTGTAAAGCCTCCATTTGTAGCGCCGTCATGTCTGCATCACTTGCTGTAACTGTAGAGCCTCCATTTGTGGCGCTGTCATTAATGCATCACTGGCTGTATCTGTAGAGCCTACATTTGTGGCGCTGTCATGTCTGCATCACTTGCTGTATCTGCAGAGCCGCCATTTGTGGCGCTGTCATGTCTGCATCACTTGCTGTATCTGTAGAGCCTACATTTGTGGCGCTGTCATGTCTGCATCACTTACTGTAACTGTAGAGCCTACATTTGTGGCGCTGTCATGTCTGCATCACTTGCTGTATCTGTAGAGCCTGCATCTAAAGGATGGAAATCTGCTGTCATGTCTGCATCACTTGCTGTATCTGTAGAGCCTACATCTAAAGGATGGAAATCTGCTGTCATGTCTGCATCACTTGCTGTATCTGTAGAGCCAACATCTAAAGGATGGAAATTCGCTGTCATGTCTGAATCACTTGCTGTATCTGTAGAGCCTGCAGCTAAAGGATGGAAATCTGCTGTCATGTCTGCATCACTTGCTGTATCTGTAGAGCCTCCATTTGTGGCGCTGTCATATCTGCATCACTTGCTGTATCTGTAGAGCATACATCTAAAGGATGGAAATCTGCTGTCATGTCTGCATCACTTGCTGTATCCGTAGAGCCTCCATTTGTGGCGCTGTCATGTCTGCATCTCTTGCTGTATCTGTAGAGCCTCCATTTGTGGCGCTGTCATGTCTGAATCACTTGCTATATCTCTAGAGCCTCCATCTAAAGGATGGAAATCTGCTGTCACGTCTGCATCACTTGCTGTATCCGTAGAGCCTCCATTTGTGGCGCTGTCATGTCTGCATGACTTGCTGTAACTGTAGAGCCTCCCTTTGTGGAGCTGTCATATCTGCATCACTTGCTGTAACTGTATAGCCTCCATTTGTGGCGCTGTCATGTCTGCATCATTTGCTGTAACTGTAGAGCCTACCTTTTTGGCGCTGTCATGTCTGCATCACTAGCTGTATCTGTAGAGCCTACGTTTGTGGCGCCGTCATGTCTGCATCACTTGCTGTATCTGTAGAGCCTCCGTTTGTGGCGCTGTCATGTCTGCATCACTTGCTGTAACTGTATAGCCTCCATTTGTGGCACTGTCATGTCTGCATCACTTGCTGTATCTGTAGAGCTTCCCTTTGTGGAGCTCTCATATCTGATTCACTTGCTGTAACTGTATAGCCTCCATTTGTGGCGCTGTCATGTCTACATCATTTGCTGTAACTGTAGAGCCTCCATTTGTGGCGCTGTCATGTCTGCAACACTTGCTGTAACTGTATAGCCTCCATTTGTGGCGCTGTCATGTCTGCATCACTTGCTGTAACTGTATAGCCTCCATTTGTGGCGCTGTCATATCTGCATCACTTGCTGTAACTGTATAGCCTCCATTTGTGGCACTGTCATGTCTGCATCACTAGCTGTATCTGTAGAGCTTCCCTTTGTGGAGCTCTCATATCTGATTCACTTGCTGTAACTGTATAGCCTCCATTTGTGGCGCTGTCATGTCTACATCATTTGCTGTAACTGTAGAGCCTCCATTTGTGGCGCTGTCAAGTCTGCATCACTTGCTGTAACTGTATAGCCTCCATTTGTGGCGCTGTCATGTCTGCATCACTTGCTGTAACTGTAGAGCCTCCATTTGTGGCGCAGTCATTCTGCATCACTTGCTGTATCTGTAGAGCCTCCATTTGTGGCACTGTCATGTCTGCATCACTTGCTGTATCTGTAGAGCCTCCCTTTGTGGCGCTGTCATATCTGCATCACTTGCTGTAACTGTATAGCCTCCATTTGTGGCGCTGTCATGTCTGCATCACTTGCTGTAACTGTAGAGCCTACCTTTGTGGCGCTGTCATGTCTGCATCACTTGCTGTATCTGTAAAGCCTCCATTTGTGGCGCCGTCATGTCTGCATCACTTGCTGTAACTGTAGAGCCTCCATTTGTGGCGCTGTCATGTCTGCATCACTGGCTGTATCTGTAGAGCCTACATTTGTGGCGCTGTCATGTCTGCATCACTTGCTGTATCTGCAGAGCCGCCATTTGTGGCGCTGTCATGTGTGCATCACTTGCTGTATCTGTAGAGCCTACATTTGTGGCGCTGCCATGTCTGCATCACTTGCTGTATCTGTAGAGCCTCCATTTGTGGCGGTGTCATGTCTGCATCACTTACTGTAACTGTAGAGCCTACATTTGTGGCGCTGTCATGTCTGCATCACTTGCTGTATCTGTAGAGCCTACATCTAAAGGATGAAAATCTGCTGTCATGTCTGCATCACTTGCTGTATCTGTAGAGCCTACATCTAAAGGATGGAAATCTGCTGTCATGTCTGCATCACTTGCTGTATCTGAAGAGCCAACATCTAAAGGATGGAAATTCGCTGTCATGTCTGCATCACTTGCTGTATCTGTAGAGCCTACATCTAAAGGATGGAAATCTGCTGTCATGTCTGCATCACTTGCTGTAACTGTAGAGCCTCCATTTGTGGCGCTGTCATATCTGCATCACTTGCTGTATCTGTAGAGCCTAAATCTAAAGGATGGAAATCTGCTGTCATGTCTGCATCACTTGCAGTATCTGTGGAGCCTCCATTTGTGGCGCTGTCATATCTGCATCACTTGCTGTATCTGTAGAGCATACATCTAAAGGATGGAAATCTGCTGTCATGTCTGCATCAGTTGCTGTATCCGTAGAGCCTCCATTTGTGGCGCTGTCATGTCTGCATCACTTGCTGTATCTGTAGAGCCTCCATTTGTGGCGCTGTCATGTCTGAATCACTTGCTATATCTCTAGAGCCTCCATCTAAAGGATGGAAATCTGCTGTCACGTCTGCATCACTTGCTGTATCTGTAGAGCCCCCATTTGTGGCGGTGTCATGTCTGCATCACTTGTTGTATCTGTAGAGCCTCCCTTTGTGGAGCTGTCATATCTGCATCACTTGCTGTAACTGTATAGCCTCCATTTGTGGCGCTGTCATGTCTGCATCATTTGCTGTAACTGTAGAGCCTACCTTTTTGGCGCTGTCATGTCTGCATCACTTGCTGTATCTGTAGAGCCTACGTTTGTGGCGCCGTCATGTCTGCATCACTTGCTGTATCTGTAGAGCCTCCGTTTGTGGCGCTGTCATGTCTGCATCACTTGCTGTATCTGTAGAGCTTAAATTTGTGACGCTGTCATGTCTGCATCACTTGCTGTATCTGTAGAGCCTCCATTTGTGGCGCCGTCATGGCTGCTTCACTTGCTGTAACTGTAGAGCCTCCATTTGTGGCGCTGTCATGTCAGCATCACTTGCTGTATCTGTAAAGCCAACATTTGTGGCGCTGTCATGTCTGCATCACTTGCTGTATCTGCAGAGCCGCCATTTGTGGCGCTGTCATGTCTGCATCACTTGCTGTATCTGTAGAGCCTACATTTGTGGCGCTGTCATGTCTGCATCACTTGCTGTATCTGTATAGCCTCCATTTGTGGCGCTGTCATGTCTGCATCACTCGCTGTAACTGTAGAGCCTACATTTGTGGCGCTGTCATGTCTGCATCACTTGCTGTATCTGTAGAGCCTACATCTAAAGGATGGAAATCTGCTGTCATGTCTGCATCACTTGCTGTATCTGTAGAGCCTACATCTAAAGGATGGAAATCTGCTGTCATGTGTGCATCACTTGCTGTATCTGTAGAGCCAACATCTAAAGGATGGAAATTCGCTGTCATGTCTGCATCACTTTCTGTATCTGTAGAGCCTACATCTAAAGGATGGAAATCTGCTGTCATGTCTGCATCACTTGCTGTAACTGTAGAGCCTCCATTTGTGGCGCTGTCATATCTTTATCACTTGCTGTATCTGTAGAGCCTAAATCTAAAGGATGGAAATCTGCTGTCATGTCTGCATCACTTGCTGTATCTGTAGAGCCTCCATTTTTGGCGCTGTCATATCTGCATCAGTTGCTGTATCTGTAGAGCACACATCTAAAGGATGGAAATCTGCTGTCATGTCTGCATCACTTGCTGCATCTGTAGAGCCTCCATTTGTGGCGCTGTCAAGTCTGCATCACTTGCTGTATCTGTAGAGCCTCCATTTGTGGCGCTGTCATGTCTGAATTTTGCTATATCTCTAGAGCCTCCATCTAAAGGATGGAAATCTGCTGTCACGTCTGCACACTTGCTGTATCTGTAGAGCCTCCATTTGTGGCGCTGTCATGTCTGCATCACTTGCTGTATCTGTAGAGTCTCCATTTGTGGCGCTGTCATGTCTGCATCACTTGTTGTATCTGTAGAGCCTCCATTTGTGGCGCTGTCATATCTGCATCACTTGCTGTGTCTGTAGAGCCTCCATCTAAAGAATGGAAATCTGCTGTCATGTCTGCATCACTTGCTGTATCTGTAGAGTTTACATCTAAAGGATGGAAATCTGCTGTCATGTCTGCATCACTTGCTGTAACTGTAGAGCCTATATCTAAAGGATGGATATCTGCTGCCATGTCTACATCACTTGCTGTAACCGTAGAGCCTATACCTAAAGGATGGAAATCTGCTGTCATGTCTGCATCACTTGCAGTAACTGTAAAGCCTATATCTAAAGGATCGAAACCTGCTGTCATGTCTGCATCACTTGCTGTAACTGTAGAGCCTATATCTAAAGGATGGAAATCTGATGTCATGTCTGCATCACTTGCTGTATCAGTAGAGCCTCCATTTGTGGCGCTGTCACGTCTGCATAACTTGCTGTAAATGTAGAGCCTCCATTTGTGGCGCTGTCATGTCTGCATCACTTGCTGTATCCGTAGAGCCTCCATTTGTGGCGCTGTCATATCTGCATCACTTGCTGTAACTGTAGAGCCTCCATTTGTGGCGCTGCCATATCTGCATCACTTGCTGTATCTGTAGAGCCTCCATTTGTGGCGCTGTCATGTCTGCATCACTTGTTGTATCTGTAGAGCCTCCATTTGTGGCGCTGTCATATCTGCATCACTTGCTGTGTCTGTAGAGCCTCCATCTAAAGAATGCAAATCTGCTGTCATGTCTGCATCACTTGCTGTATCTGTAGAGCCTACATCTAAAGGATGGAAATCTGCTGTCATGTCTGCATCACTTGCTGTAACTGTAGAGCCTATATCTAAAGGATGAAAATCTGCTGCCATGTCTACATCACTTGCTGTAACCGTAGAGCCTATACCTAAAGAGGGAAATCTGCTGTCATGTCTGCATCACTTGCTGTATCTGTAGAGCTTCGCTTTGTGGAGCTCTCATATCTGATTCACTTGCTGTAACTGTATAGCCTCCATTTGTGGCGCTGTCATGTCTACATCATTTGCTGTAACTGCAGAGTCTCCATTTGTGGCGCTGTCATGTCTGCATCACTTGCTGTAACTGTATAGCCTCCATTTGTGGCGCTGTCATGTCTGCATCACTTGCTGTAACTGTAGAGCCTCCATTTGTGGCGCAGTCATGTCTGCATCACTTGCTGTATCTGTAGAGCCTCCATTTGTGGCCCTGTCATGTCTGCATCACTTGCTGTATCTGTAGAGCCTCCCTTTGTGGCGCTGTCATATCTGCATCACTTGCTGTAACTGTATAGCCTCAATTTGTGGCGCTGTCATGTCTGCATCATTTGCTGTATCTGTAGAGCCTCCATTTGTGGCCCTGTCATGTCTGCATCACTTGCTGTATCTGTAGAGCCTCCATTTGAGGCGCTGTCATGTCTACATCACTTGCTGTATCTGTAGAGCCTACATCTAAAGGATGGAAATCTGCTGTCATGTCTGCATCACTTGCTGTATCTGTAGAGCCTCCATTTGTGGCGCTCTCATGTTTGCATCACTTGCTGTATCTGTAGAGCCTCCCTTTGTGGCGCTGTCATATCTGCATCACTTGCTGTAACTGTATAGCCTCCATTTGTGGCGCTGTCATGTCTGCATCACTTGCTGTAACTGTAGAGCCTACCTTTGTGGCGCTGTCATGTCTGCATCACTTGCTGTATCTGTAGAGCTTACGTTTGTGGCGCCGTCATGTCTGCATCAATTGCTGTATCTGTAGAGCCTCCCTTTGTGGCGTTGTCATGTCTGCATCACTTGCTGTATCTGTAGAGCCTAAATTTGTGGCGCTGTCATGTCTGCATCACTTCCTGTATCTGTAGAGCCTCCATTTGTGGCGCCGTCATGTCTGCATCACTTGCTGTAACTGTAGAGCCTCCATTTGTGGCGCTGTCATGTCTGCATCACTTGCTGTATCTGTAGAGCCTACATTTGTGGCGCTGTCATGTCTGCATCACTTGCTGTATCTGCAGAGCCGCCATTTGTGGCGCTGTCATGTCTGCATCACTTGCTGTATCTGTAGAGCCTACATTTGTGGCGCTGCCATGTCTGCATCACTTGCTGTATTTGTAGAGCCTCCATTTGTGGCGCTGTCATGTCTGCATCACTTGCTGTAACTGTAGAGCCCACATTTGTGGCGCTGTCATATCTGCATCACTTGCTGTATCTGTAGAGCCTACATCTAAAGGATGGAAATCTGCTGTCATGTCTGCATCACTTGCTGTATCTGTAGAGCCTACATCTAAAGGATGGAAATCTGCTGTCATGTCTGCATCACTTGCTGTATCTGTAGAGCCAACATCTAAAGGATGGAAATTCGCTGTCATGTCTGCATCACTTGCTGTATCTGTAGAAAGGATGGAAATCTGCTGTCATGTCTGCATCACTTGCTGTAACTGTAGAGCCTCCATTTGTGGCGCTGTCATATCTGCATCACTTGCTGTATCTGTAGAGCCTAAATCTAAAGGATGGAAATCTGCTGTCATGTCTGCATCACTTGCTGTATCTGTAGAGCCTCCATTTGTGGCGCTGTCATATCTGCATCACTTGCTGTATCTGTAGAGCATACATCTAAAGGATGGAAATCTGCTGTCATGTCTGCATCACTTGCTGTATCTGTAGAGCCTCCATTTGTGGCGCTGTCATGTCTGCATCACTTGCTGTATCTGTAGAGCCTCCATTTGTGGCGCTGTCATGTCTGAATCACTTGCTATATCTCTACAGCCTCCATCTAAAGGATGGAAATCTGCTGTCACGTCTGCATCACTTACTGTATCTGTAGAGCCTCCATTTGTGGCGCTGTGATGTCTGCATCACTTGCTGTATCTGTAGAGTCTCCCTTTGTGGAGCTGTCATATCTGCATCACTTGCTGCAACTGAATAGCCTCCATTTGTGGCGCTGTCATGTCTGCATCACTTGCTGTAACTGTAGAGCCTACCTTTTTGGCGCTGTCATGTCTGCATCACTTGCTGTATCTGTAGAGCCTACGTTTGTGGCGCCGTCATGTCTGCATCACTTGCTGTATCTGTAGAGCCTCCCTTTGTGGCACTGTCATGTCTGCATCACTTGCTGTATCTGTAGAGCCTAAATTTGTGGCGCTGTCATGTCTGCATCACTTGCTGTATCTGTAGAGGCTCCATTTGTGGCGCCGTCATGGCTGCAGCCCTTGCTGTAACTGTAGAGCCTCCATTTGTGGCGCTGTCATGTCTGCATCACATGCTGTATCTGTAGAGCCAACATTTGTGGCGCTGTCATGTCTGCATCGCTTGCTGTATCTGCAGAGCCGCCATTTGTGGCGCTGTCATGTCTGCATCACTTGCTGTATCTGTAGAGCCTACATTTGTGGCGCTGTCATGTCTGCATCACTTGCTGTATCTTTAGAGCCTCCATTTGTGGCGCTGTCATGTCTGCATCACTCGCTGTAACTGTAGAGCCTACACTTGTGGCGCTGTCATGTCTGCATCACTTGCTGTATCTGTAGAGCCTACATCTAAAGGATGGAAATCTGCTGTCTTGTCTGCAACACTTGCTGTATCTGTAGAGCCTACATCTACAGGATGGAAATCTGCTGTCATGTCTGCATCACTTGCTGTATCTGTAGAGCCAACATCTAAAGGATGGAAATTCGCTGTCATGTCTGCATCACTTGCTGTATCTGTAGAGCCTACATCTAAAGGATGGAAATCTGCTGTCATGTCTGCATCACTTGCTGTAACTGTAGAGCCTACATCTAAAGGATGGAAATCTGCTGTCATGTCTGCATCACTTGCTGTATCTGTAGAGCCTCCATTTGTGGCGCTGTCATGTCTGCATCACTTGCTCTATCTGTATAGCCTCCATTTGTGGCGCTGTCATGTCTGCATCATTTGCTGTATCTGTAGAGCCTCCATTTGTGGCGCTGTCATATCTGCATCACTTGCTGTATCTGTAGAGCCTACATCTAAAGGATGGAAATCTGCTGTCATGTCTGCATCACTTGCTGTATCTGTAGAGCCTACATCTAAAGGATGGAAATCTGCTGTCATGTCTGCATCACTTGCTCTATCTGTAGAGCCAACATCTAAAGGATGGAAATTCGCTGTCATGTCTGCATCACTTGCTGTATCTGTAGAAAGGATGGAAATCTGCTGTCATGTCTGCATCACTTGCTGTAACTGTAGAGCCTCCATTTGTGGCGCTGTCATATCTGCATCACTTGCTGTATCTGTAGAGCCTAAATCTAAAGGACGGAAATCTGCTGTCATGTCTGCATCACTTGCTGTACCTGTAGAGCCTCCATTTGTGGCGCTGTCATATCTGCATCACTTGCTGTATCTGTAGAGCATACATCTAAAAGATGGAAATCTGCTGTCATGTCTGCATCACTTGCTGTATCTGTAGAGCCTCCATTTGTGGCGCTCTCATGTTTGCATCACTTGCTGTATCTGTAGAGCCTCCATTTGTGGCGCTGTCATGTCTGAATCACTTGCTATATCTCTACAGCCTCCATCTAAAGGATGGAAATCTGCTGTCACGTCTGCATCACTTACTGTATCTGTAGAGCCTCCATTTGTGGCGCTGTCATGTCTGCATCACTTGCTGTATCTGTAGAGCCTCCCTTTGTGGAGCTGTCATATCTGCATCACTTGCTGTAACTGTATAGCCTCCATTTGTGGCGCTGTCATGTCTACATCACTTGCTGTAACTGTAGAGCCTACCTTTTTGGCGCTGTCATGTCTGCATCACTTGCTGTATCTGTAGAGCCTACGTTTGTGGCGCCGTCATGTCTGCATCACTTGCTGTATCTGTAGAGCCTCCCTTTGTGGCGCTGTCATGTCTGCATCACTTGCTGTATCTGTAGAGCCTAAATTTGTGGCGCTGTCATGTCTGCATCACTTGCTGTATCTGTAGAGGCTCCATTTGTGGCGTCGTCATGGCTGCATCACTTGCTGTAACTGTAGAGCATCCATTTGTGGCGCTGTCATGTCTGCATCACATGCTGTATCTGTAGAGCCAACATTTGTGGCGCTGTCATGTCTGCATCACTTGCTGTATCTGCAGAGCCGCCATTTGTGGCGCTGTCATGTCTGCATCACTTGCTGTATCTGTAGAGCCTACATTTGTGGCGCTGTCATGTCTGCATCACTTGCTGTATCTTTAGAGCCTCCATTTGTGGCGCTGTCATGTTTGCATCACTCGCTGTAACTGTAGAGCCTACATTTGTGGCGCTGTCATGTCTGCATCACTTGCTGTATCTGTAGAGCCTACATCTAAAGGATGGAAATCTGCTGTCATGTCTGCAACACTTGCTGTATCTGTAGAGCCTACATCTACAGGATGGAAATCTGCTGTCATGTCTGCATCACTTGCTGTATCTGTAGAGCCAACATCTAAAGGATGGAGATTCGCTGTCATGTTTGCATCACTTGCTGCATCTGTAGAGCCTACATCTAAAGGATGGAAATCTGCTGTCATGTCTGCATCACTTGCTGTAACTGTAGAGCCTCCATTTGTGGCGCTGTCATATCTGCATCACTTGCTGTATCTGTAGAGCCTAAATCTAAAGGATGGAAATCTGCTGTCATGTCTGCATCACTTGCTGTATCTGTAGAGCCTCCATTTGTGGCGCTGTCATATCTGCATCAGTTGCTGTATCTGTAGAGCACACATCTAAAAGATGGAAATCTGCTGTCATGTCTGCATCACTTGCTGTATCTGTAGAGCCTCCATTTGTGGCGCTGTCATGTCTGCATCACTTACTGTAACTGTAGAGCCTACATTTGTGGCGCTGTCATGTCTGCATCACTTGCTGTATCTGTAGAGCCTACATCTAAAGGATGAAAATCTGCTGTCATGTCTGCATCACTTGCTGTATCTGTAGAGCCTACATCTAAAGGATGGAAATCTGTTGTCACGTCTGCATCACTTGCTGTATCTGTAGAGCCCCCATTTGTGGCGCTGTCATGTCTGCATCACTTGCTGTATCTGTAGAGCCTCCCTTTGTGGAGCTGTCATATCTGCATCACTTGCTGTAACTGTATAGCCTCCATTTGTGGCGCTGTCATGTCTGCATCATTTGCTGTAACTGTAGAGCCTACCTTTTTGGCGCTGTCATGTCTGCATCACTTGCTGTATCTGTAGAGCCTACGTTTGTGGCGCCGTCATGTCTGCATCACTTGCTGTATCTGTAGAGCCTACGTTTGTGGCGCTGTCATGTCTGCATCACTTGCTGTATCTGTAGAGCTTAAATTTGTGGCGCTGTCATGTCTGCATCACTTGCTGTATCTGTAGAGCCTCCATTTGTGGCGCCGTCATGGCTGCTTCACCTGCTGTAACTGTAGAGCCTCCATTTGTGGCGCTGTCATGTCAGCATCACTTGCTGTATCTGTAAAGCCAACATTTGTGGCGCTGTCATGTCTGCATCACTTGCTGTATCTGCAGAGCCGCCATTTGTGGCGCTGTCATGTCTGCATCACTTGCTGTATCTGTAGAGCCTACATTTGTGGCGCTGTCATGTCTGCATCACTTGCTGTATCTGTATAGCCTCCATTTGTGGCGCTGTCATGTCTGCATCACTCGCTGTAACTGTAGAGCCTACATTTGTGGCGCTGTCATGTCTGCATCACTTGCTGTATCTGTAGAGCCTACATCTAAAGGATGGAAATCTGCTGTCATGTCTGCATCACTTGCTGTATCTGTAGAGCCTACATCTAAAGGATGGAAATCTGCTGTCATGTGTGCATCACTTGCTGTATCTGTAGAGCCAACATCTAAAGGATGGAAATTCGCTGTCATGTCTGCATCACTTTCTGTATCTGTAGAGCCTACATCTAAAGGATGGAAATCTGCTGTCATGTCTGCATCACTTGCTGTAACTGTAGAGCCTCCATTTGTGGCGCTGTCATATCTGCATCACTTGCTGTATCTGTAGAGCCTAAATCTAAAGGATGGAAATCTGCTGTCATGTCTGCATCACTTGCTGTATCTGTAGAGCCTCCATTTTTGGCGCTGTCATATCTGCATCAGTTGCTGTATCTGTAGAGCACACATCTAAAGGATGGAAATCTGCTGTCATGTCTGCATCACTTGCTGCATCTGTAGAGCCTCCATTTGTGGCGCTGTCAAGTCAGCATCACTTGCTGTATCTGTAGAGCCTCCATTTGTGGCGCTGTCATGTCTGAATTTTGCTATATCTCTAGAGCCTCCATCTAAAGGATGGAAATCTGCTGTCACGTCTGCACACTTGCTGTATCTGTAGAGCCTCCATTTGTGGCGCTGTCATGTCTGCATCACTTGCTGTATCTGTAGAGGCTCCATTTGTGGCGCTGTTATGTCTGCATCACTTGTTGTATCTGTAGAGCCTCCATTTGTGGCGCTGTCATATCTGCATCACTTGCTGTGTCTGTAGAGCCTCCATCTAAAGAATGGAAATCTGCTGTCATGTCTGCATCACTTGCTGTATCTGTAGAGCCTACATCTAAAGGATGGAAATCTGCTGTCATGTCTGCATCACTTGCAGTAACTGTAAAGCCTATATCTAAAGGATCGAAATCTGCTGTCATGTCTGCATCACTTGCTGTAACTGTAGAGCCTATATCTAAAGGATGGAAATCTGATGTCATGTCTGCATCACTTGCTGCATCAGTAGAGCCTCCATTTGTGGCGCTGTCACGTCTGCATAACTTGCTGTAAATGTAGAGCCTCCATTTGTGGCGCTGTCATGTCTGCATCACTTGCTGTATCCGCAGAGCCTCCATTTGTGGCGCTGTCATATCTGCATCACTTGCTGTAACTGTAGAGCCTCCATTTGTGGCGCTGCCATATCTGCATCACTTGCTGTATCTGTAGAGCCTCCATTTGTGGCGCTGTCATGTCTGCATCACTTACTCTATCTGTAGAGCCTCCATTTGTGGCGCTGTCGTGTCTGCATCACTTGCTGTATCTGTAGAGCCTACATCTAAAGGATGGAAATCTGCTGTCATGTCTGCATCACTTGCTGTATCTGTAGAGCCTACATCTAAAGGATGGAAATCTGCTGTCATGTCTGCATCACTTGATGTATCTGTAGAGCCAACATCTAAAGGATGGAAATTCGCTGTCATGTCTGCATCACTTGCTGTATCTGTAGAGCCTACATCTAAAGGATGGAAATCTGCTGTCATGTCTGCATCACTTGCTGTAACTGTAGAGCCTCCATTTGTGGCGCTGTCATATCTGCATCACTTGCTGTATCTGTAGGGCCTAAATCTAAAGGATGGAAATCTGCTGTCATGTCTGCATCACTTGCTGTATCTGTAGAGCCTCCATTTGTGGCGCTGTAATATCTGCATCGGTTGCTGTATCTGTAGAGCACACATCTAAAGGATGGAAATCTGCTGTCATGTCTGCATCACTTGCTGTATCTGTAGAGCCTCCATTTGTGGCGCTGTCATGTCTGAATCAATTGCTATATCTCTAGAGCCTCCATCTAAAGGATGGAAATCTGCTGTCACGTCTGCATCACTTGCTGTATCTGTAGAGCCTCCATTTGTGGCGCTGTCATGTCTGCATCACTTGCTGTATCTGTAGAGTCTCCATTTGTGGCGCTGTCATGTCTGCATCACTTTTGTATCCGTAGAGCCTCCATTTGTGGCGCTGTCATATCTGCATCACTTGCTGTGTCTGTAGAGCCTCCATCTAAAGAATGGAAATCTGCTGTCATGTCTGCATCACTTGCTGTATCTGTAGAGCCTACATCTAAAGGATGGAAATCTGCTGTCATGTCTGCATCACTTGCTGTAACTGCAGAGCCTATATCTAAAGGATGGAAATCTGCTGTCATGTCTACATCACTTGCTGTAACCGTAGAGCCTATACATAAAGGATGGAAATCTGCTGTCATGTCTGCATCACTTGCAGTAACTGTAGAGCCTATATCTAAAGGATCGAAATCTGCTGTCATGTCTGCATCACTTGCTGTAACTGTAGAGCCTATATCTAAAGGATGGAAATCTGCTGTCATGTCTGCATCACTTGCTGTATCAGTAGAGCCTCCATTTGTGGCGCTGTCACGTCTGCATAACTTGCTGTAACTGTAGAGCCTCCATTTGTGGCGCTGTCATGTCTGCATCACTTGCTGTATCCGTAGAGCCTCCATTTGTGGCGCTGTCATGTCTGCATCACTTGCTGTAACTGTAGAGCCTCCATTTGTGGCGCTGTCATATCTGCATCACTTGCTGTATCTGTAGAGCCTCCATTTGTGGCGCTGTCATATCTGCATCACTTGCTGTATCTGTAGAGCCTCCATTTGTGGCGCTGTCATGTCTGCATCACTTGCTGTATCTGTAGTGCCTGCATCTAAAGGATGGAAATCCGCTGTCATGTCTGCATCACTTTCTGTATCTGTAGAGCCTATATCTAAAGGAGAGAAATCTGCTGTCATGTCTGCATCACTTACTGTATCTGTAGAGCCTCCATTTGTGGCGCTGTCATGTCTGCATCACCTGCTGTATCTGTAGAGCCTCCATTTGTGGCGCTGTCATGTCTGCATCATTTGCTGTATCTGTAGATCCTGCATTTGTGGCCCTGTCATGTCTGCATCACTTGCTGTATCTGTAGAGCCTCCATTTGTAGCGCTGTCATATCTGCATCACTTGCTGTAACTGTATAGCCTCCATTCGTTGCACTGTCATGTCTGCATCACTTGCTGTATCTGTAGAGCTTCCCTTTGTGGAGCTGTCATATCTGATTCACTTGCTGTAACTGTATAGCCTCCATCTGTGGCGCTGTCATGTCTACATGATTTGCTGTAACTGTAGAGCCTCCATTTGTGGCGCTGTCATGTCTGCATCACTTGCTGTAACTGTATAGCCTCCATTTGTGGCGCTGTCATGTCTGCATCACTTGCTGTAACTGTAGAGCCTCCATTTGTGGCGCAGTCATGTCTGCATCACTTGCTGTATCTGTAGAGCCTCCATTTGTGGCGCTGTCATGTCTGCATCACTTGCTGTATCTGTAGAGCCTCCCTTTGTGGCGCTGTCATATCTGCATCACTTGCTGTAACTGTATAGCCTCCATTTGTGGCGCTGTCATGTCTGCATCACTTGCTGTAACTGTAGAGCCTACCTTTGTGGCGCTGTCATGTCTGCATCACTTGCTGTATCTGTAGAGCCTCCATTTGTAGCGCCGTCATGTCTGCATCACTTGCTGTAACTGTAGAGCCTCCATTTGTGGCGCTGTCATTAATGCATCACTGGCTGTATCTGTAGAGCCTACATTTGTGGCGCTGTCATGTCTGCATCACTTACTGTATCTGCAGAGCCGCCATTTGTGGCGCTGTCATGTCTGCATCACTTGCTGTATCTGTAGAGCCTACATTTGTGGCGCTGTCATGTCTGCATCACTTACTGTAACTGTAGAGCCTACATTTGTGGCGCTGTCATGTCTGCATCACTTGATGTATCTGTAGAGCCTGCAACTAAAGGATGGAAATCTGCTGTCATGTCTGCACCACTTGCTGTAACTGTAGAGCCTACATCTAAAGGATGGAAATCTGCTGTCATGTCTGCATCACTTGCTGTATCTGTAGAGCCAACATCTAAAGGATGGAAATTCGCTGTCATGTCTGCATCACTTGCTGTATCTGTAGAGCCTACAGCTAAAGGATGGAAATCTGCTGTCATGTCTGCATCACTTGCTGTATCTGTAGAGCCTCCATTTGTGGCGCTGTCATATCTGCATCACTTGCTGTATCTGTAGAGCATACATCTAAAGGATGGAAATCTGCTGTCATGTCTGCATCACTTGCTGTATCTGTAGAGCCTCCATTTGTGGCGCTGTCATGTCTGCATCTCTTGCTGTATTTGTAGAGCCTCCATTTGTGGCGCTGTCATGTCTGAATCACTTGCTATATCTCTAGAGCCTCCATCTAAAGGATGGAAATCTGCTGTCACGTCTGCATCACTTGCTGTATCTGTAGAGCCTCCATTTGTGGCGCTGTCATGTCTGCATGACTTGCTGTATCTGTAGAGCCTCCCTTTGTGGAGCTGTCATATCTGCATCACTTGCTGTAACTGTATAGCCTCCATTTGTGGCGCTGTCATGTCTGCATCATTTGCTGTAACTGTAGAGCCTACCTTTTTGGCGCTGTCATGTCTGCATCACTTGCTGTATCTGTAGAGCCTACGTTTGTGGCGCCGTCATGTCTGCATCACTTGCTGTATCTGTAGAGCCTCCGTTTGTGGCACTGTCATGTCTGCATCACTTGCTGTATCTGTAGAGCTTCCGTTTGTGGAGCTCTCATATCTGATTCACTTGCTGTAACTGTATAGCCTCCATTTGTGGCGCTGTCATGTCTACATCATTTGCTGTAACTGTAGAGCCTCCATTTGTGGCGCTGTCATGTCTGCATCACTTGCTGTAACTGTATAGCCTCCATTTGTGGCGCTGTCATGTCTGCATCACTTGCTGTAACTGTAGAGCCTCCATTTGTGGCGCAGTCATTCTGCATCACTTCCTGTATCTGTAGAGCCTCCATTTGTGGCGCTGTCATGTCTGCATCACTTGCTGTATCTGTAGAGCCTCCCTTTGTGGCGCTGTCATATCTCCATCACTTGCTGTAACTGTATAGCCTCCATTTGTGGCGCTGTCATGTCTGCATCACTTGCTGTAACTGTAGAGCCTACCTTTGTAGCGCTGTCATGTCTGCATCACCTGCTGTAACTGTAGAGCCTCCATTTGTGGCGCCGTCATGTCTGCATCACTTGCTGTAACTGTAGGGCCTCCATTTGTGGCGCTGTCATGTCTGCATCACTGGCTGTATCTGTAGAGCCTACATTTGTGGCGCTGTCATGTCTGCATCACTTGCTGTATCTGCAGAGTCGCCATTTGTGGCGCTGTCATGTCTGCATCACTTGCTGTATCTGTAGAGCCTACATTTGTGGCGCTGCCATGTCTGCATCACTTGCTGTATCTGTAGAGCCTTCATTTGTGGCGCTGTCATGTCTGCATCACTTACTGTATCTGTAGAGCCTACATTTGTGGCGCTGTCATGTCTGCATCACTTGCTGTATCTGTAGAGCCTACATCTAAAGGATGGAAATCTGCTGTCATGTCTGCATCACTTGCTGTATCTGTAGAGCCTACATCTAAAGGATGGAAATCTGCTGTCATGTCTGCATCACTTGCTGTATCTGTAGAGCCAACATCTAAAGGATGGAAATTCGCTGTCATGTCTGCATCACTTGCTGTATCTGTAGAGCCTACATCTAAAGGATGGAAATCTGCTGTCATGTCTGCATCACTTGCTGTAACTGTAGAGCCTCCATTTGTGGCGCTGTCATATCTGCATCACTTGCTGTATCTGTAGAGCCTAAATCTAAAGGATGGAAATCTGCTGTCATGTCTGCATCACTTGCTGTATCTGTAGAGCCTCCATTTGTGGCGCTGTCATATCTGCATCACTTGCTGTATCTGTAGAGCATACATCTAAAGGATGGAAATCTGCTGTCATGTCTGCATCAGTTGCTGTATCCGTAGAGCCTCCATTTGTGGCGCTGTCATGTCTGCATCACTTGCTGTATCTGTAGAGCCTCCATTTGTGGCGATGTCAATTCTGAATCACTTGCTATATCTCTAGAGCCTCCATCTAAAGGATGGAAATCTGCTGTCACGTCTGCATCACTTGCTGTATCTGTAGAGCCCCCATTTGTGGCGCTGTCATGTCTGCATCACTTGCTGTATCTGTAGAGCCTCCCTTTGTGGCACTGTCATGTCTGCATCACTTGCTGTATCTGTAGAGCCTAAATTTGTGGCGCTGTCATGTCTGCATCACTTGCTGTATCTGTAGAGGCTCCATTTGTGGCGCCGTCATGGCTGCATCCCTTGCTGTAACTGTAGAGCCTCCATTTGTGGCGCTGTCATGTCTGCATCACATGCTGTATCTGTAGAGCCAACATTTGTGGCGCTGTCATGTCTGCATCACTTGCTGTATCTGCAGAGCCGCCATTTGTGGCGCTGTCATGTCTGCATCACTTGCTGTATCTGTAGAGCCTACATTTGTGGCGCTGTCATGTCTGCATCACTTGCTGTATCTTTAGAGCCTCCATTTGTGGCGCTGTCATGTCTGCATCACTCGCTGTAACTGTAGAGCCTACACTTGTGGCGCTGTCATGTCTGCATCACTTGCTGTATCTGTAGAGCCTACATCTAAAGGATGGAAATCTGCTGTCTTGTCTGCAACACTTGCTGTATCTGTAGAGCCTACATCTACAGGATGGAAATCTGCTGTCATGTCTGCATCACTTGCTGTATCTGTAGAGCCAACATCTAAAGGATGGAAATTCGCTGTCATGTCTGCATCACTTGCTGTATCTGTAGAGCCTACATCTAAAGGATGGAAATCTGCTGTCATGTCTGCATCACTTGCTGTAACTGTAGAGCCTACATCTAAAGGATGGAAATCTGCTGTCATGTCTGCATCACTTGCTGTATCTGTAGAGCCTCCATTTGTGGCGCTGTCATGTCTGCATCACTTGCTCTATCTGTATAGCCTCCATTTGTGGCGCTGTCATGTCTGCATCATTTGCTGTATCTGTAGAGCCTCCATTTGTGGCGCTGTCATATCTGCATCACTTGCTGTATCTGTAGAGCCTACATCTAAAGGATGGAAATCTGCTGTCATGTCTGCATCACTTGCTGTATCTGTAGAGTCTACATCTAAAGGATGGAAATCTGCTGTCATGTCTGCATCACTTGCTCTATCTGTAGAGCCAACATCTAAAGGATGGAAATTCGCTGTCATGTCTGCATCACTTGCTGTATCTGTAGAAAGGATGGAAATCTGCTGTCATGTCTGCATCCTTTGCTGTAACTGTAGAGCCTCCATTTGTGGCGCTGTCATATCTGCATCACTTGCATTATCTGTAGAGCCTAAATCTAAAGGACGGAAATCTGCTGTCATGTCTGCATCACTTGCTGTATCTGTAGAGCCTCCATTTGTGGCGCTGTCATATCTGCATCACTTGCTGTATCTGTAGAGCATACATCTAAAGGATGGAAATCTGCTGTCATGTCTGCATCACTTGCTGTATCTGTAGAGCCTCCATTTGGGGCGCTCTCATGTCTGCATCACTTGCTGTATCTGTAGAGCCTCCATTTGTGGCGCTGTCATGTCTGAATCACTTGCTATATCTCTACAGCCTCCATCTAAAGGATGGAAATCTGCTGTCACGTCTGCATCACTTACTGTATCTGTAGAGCCTCCATTTGTGGCGCTGTCATGTCTGCATCACTTGCTGTATCTGTAGAGCCTCCCTTTGTGGAGCTGTCATATCTGCATCACTTGCTGTAACTGTATAGCCTCCATTTGTGGCGCTGTCATGTCTACATCACTTGCTGTAACTGTAGAGCCTACCTTTTTGGCGCTGTCATGTATGCATCACTTGCTGTATCTGTAGAGCCTACGTTTGTGGCGCCGTCATGTCTGCATCACTTGCTGTATCTGTAGAGCCTCCCTTTGTGGCGCTGTCATGTCTGCATCACTTGCTGTATCTGTAAAGCCTAAATTTGTGGCGCTGTCATGTCTGCATCACTTGCTGTATCTGTAGAGGCTCCATTTGTGGCGTCGTCATGGCTGCATCACTTGCTGTAACTGTAGAGCCTCCATTTGTGGCGCTGTCATGTCTGCATCACATGCTGTATCTGTAGAGCCAACATTTGTGGCGCTGTCATGTCTGCATCACTTGCTGTATCTGCAGAGCCGCCATTTGTGGCGCTGTCATGTCTGCATCACTTGCTGTATCTGTAGAGCCTACATTTGTGGCGCTGTCATGTCTGCATCACTTGCTGTATCTTTAGAGCCTCCATTTGTGGCGCTGTCATGTTTGCATCACTCGCTGTAACTGTAGAGCCTACATTTGTGGCGCTGTCATGTCTGCATCACTTGCTGTATCTGTAGAGCCTACATCTAAAGGATGGAAATCTGCTGTCATGTCTGCAACACTTGCTGTATCTGTAGAGCCTACATCTACAGGATGGAAATCTGCTGTCATGTCTGCATCACTTGCTGTATCTGTAGAGCCAACATCTAAAGGATGGAAATTCGCTGTCATGTCTGCATCACTTGCTGTATCTGTAGAGCCTACATCTAAAGGATGGAAATCTGCTGTCATGTCTGCATCACTTGCTGTAACTGTAGAGCCTCCATTTGTGGCGCTGTCATATCTGCATCACTTGCTGTATCTGTAGAGCCTAAATCTAAAGGATGGAAATCTGCTGTCATGTCTGCATCACTTGCTGTATCTGTAGAGCCTCCATTTGTGGCGCTGTCATATCTGCATCAGTTGCTGTATCTGTAGAGCACACATCTAAAAGATGGAAATCTGCTGTCATGTCTGCATCACTTGCTGTATCTGTAGAGCCTCCATTTGTGGCGCTGTCATATCTGCATCACTTGCTGTATCTGTAGAGCCTAAATCTAAAGGATGGAAATCTGCTGTCATGTCTGCATCACTTGCTGTATCTGTAGAGCCTCCATTTGTGGCGCTGTCATATCTGCATCACTTGCTGTATCTGTAGAGCCTACATCTAAAGGATGAAAATCTGCTGTCATGTCTGCATCACTTGCTGTATCTGTAGAGCCTACATCTAAAGGATGGAAATCTGCTGTCACGTCTGCATCACTTGCTGTATCTGTAGAGCCCCCATTTGTGGCGCTGTCATGTCTGCATCACTTGCTGTATCTGTAGAGCCTCCCTTTGTGGAGCTGTCATATCTGCATCACTTGCTGTAACTGTATAGCCTCCATTTGCGGCGCTGTCATGTCTGCATCATTTGCTGTAACTGTAGAGCCTACCTTTTTGGCGCTGTCATGTCTGCATCACTTGCTGTATCTGTAGAGCCTACGTTTGTGGCGCCGTCATGTCTGCATCACTTGCTGTATCTGTAGAGCCTCCGTTTGTGGCGCTGTCATGTCTGCATCACTTGCTGTATCTGTAGAGCTTAAATTTGTGGCGCTGTCATGTCTGCATCACTTGCTGTATCTGTAGAGCCTCCATTTGTGGCGCCGTCATGGCTGCTTCACTTGCTGTAACTGTAGAGCCTCCATCTGTGGCGCTGTCATGTCAGCATCACTTGCTGTATCTGTAAAGCCAACATTTGTGGCGCTGTCATGTCTGCATCACTTGCTGTATCTGCAGAGCCGCCATTTGTGGCGCTGTCATGTCTGCATCACTTGCTGTATCTGTAGAGCCTACATTTGTGGCGCTGTCATGTCTGCATCACTTGCTGTATCTGTATAGCCTCCATTTGTGGCGCTGTCATGTCTGCATCACTCGCTGTAACTGTAGAGCCTACATTTGTGGCGCTGTCATGTCTGCATCACTTGCTGTATCTGTAGAGCCTACATCTAAAGGATGGAAATCTGCTGTCATGTCTGCATCACTTGCTGTATCTGTAGAGCCTACATCTAAAGGATGGAAATCTGCTGTCATGTGTGCATCACTTGCTGTATCTGTAGAGCCAACATCTAAAGGATGGAAATTCGCTGTCATGTCTGCATCACTTTCTGTATCTGTAGAGCCTACATCTAAAGGATGGAAATCTGCTGTCATGTCTGCATCACTTGCTGTAACTGTAGAGCCTCCATTTGTGGCGCTGTCATATCTGCATCACTTGCTGTATCTGTAGAGCCTAAATCTAAAGGATGGAAATCTGCTGTCATGTCTGCATCACTTGCTGTATCTGTAGAGCCTCCATTTTTGGCGCTGTCATATCTGCATCAGTTGCTGTATCTGTAGAGCACACATCTAAAGGATGGAAATCTGCTGTCATGTCTGCATCACTTGCTGCATCTGTAGAGCCTCCATTTGTGGCGCTTTCAAGTCAGCATCACTTGCTGTATCTGTAGAGCCTCCATTTGTGGCGCTGTCATGTCTGAATTTTGCTATATCTCTAGAGCCTCCATCTAAAGGATGGAAATCTGCTGTCACGTCTGCACACTTGCTGTATCTGTAGAGCCTCCATTTGTGGCGCTGTCATGTGTGCATCACTTGCTGTATCTGTAGAGTCTCCATTTGTGGCGCTGTCATGTCTGCATCACTTGTTGTATCTGTAGAGCCTCCATTTGTGGCGCTGTCATATCTGCATCACTTGCTGTGCCTGTAGAGCCTCCATCTAAAGAATGGAAATCTGCTGTCATGTCTGCATCACTTGCTGTATCTGTAGAGCCTACATCTAAAGGATGGAAATCTGCTGTCATGTCTGCATCACTTGCTGTAACTGTAGAGCCTATATCTAAAGGATGGAAATCTGCTGCCATGTCTACATCACTTGCTGTAACCGTAGAGCCTATACCTAAAGGATGGAAATCTGCTGTCATGTCTGCATCACTTGCAGTAACTGTAAAGCCTATATCTAAAGGATCGAAATCTGCTGTCATGTCTGCATCACTTGCTGTAACTGTAGAGCCTATATCTAAAGGATGGAAATCTGATGTCATGTCTGCATCACTTGCTGTATCAGTAGAGCCTCCATTTGTGGCGCTGTCACGTCTGCATAACTTGCTGTAAATGTAGAGCCTCCATTTGTGGCGCTGTCATGTCTGCATCACTTGCTGTATCCGTAGAGCCTCCATTTGTGGCGCTGTCATATCTGCATCACTTGCTGTAACTGTAGAGCCTCCATTTGTGGCGCTGCCATATCTGCATCACTTGCTGTATCTGTAGAGCCTCCATTTGTGGCGCTGTCATGTCTGCATCACTTACTGTATCTGTAGAGCCTCCATTTGTGGCGCTGTCGTGTCTGCATCACTTGCTGTATCTGTAGAGCCTACATCTAAAGGATGGAAATCTGCTGTCATGTCTGCATCACTTGCTGTATCTGTAGAGCCTACATCTAAAGGATGGAAATCTGCTGTCATGTCTGCATCACTTGATGTATCTGTAGAGCCAACATCTAAAGGATGGAAATTCGCTGTCATTTCTGCATCACTTGCTGTATCTGTAGAGCCTACATCTAAAGGATGGAAATCTGCTGTCATGTCTGCATCACTTGCTGTAACTGTAGAGCCTCCATTTGTGGCGCTGTCATATCTGCATCACTTGCTGTATCTGTAGGGCCTAAATCTAAAGGATGGAAATCTGCTGTCATGTCTGCATCACTTGCTGTATCTGTAGAGCCTCCATTTGTGGCGCTGTAATATCTGCATCGGTTGCTGTATCTGTAGAGCACACATCTAAAGGATGGAAATCTGCTGTCATGTCTGCATCACTTGCTGTATCTGTAGAGCCTCCATTTGTGGCGCTGTCATGTCTGAATCAATTGCTATATCTCTAGAGCCTCCATCTAAAGGATGGAAATCTGCTGTCACGTCTGCATCACTTGCTGTATCTGTAGAGCCTCCATTTGTGGCGCTGTCATGTCTGCATCACTTGCTGTATCTGTAGAGTCTCCATTTGTGGCGCTGTCATGTCTGCATCACTTGTTGTATCCGTAGAGCTACCATTTGTGGCGCTGTCATATCTGCATCACTTGCTGTGTCTGTAGAGCCTCCATCTAAAGAATGGAAATCTGCTGTCATGTCTGCATCACTTGCTGTATCTGTAGAGCCTACATCTAAAGGATGGAAATCTGCTGTCATGTCTGCATCACTTGCTGTAACTGCAGAGCCTATATCTAAAGGATGGAAATCTGCTGTCATGTCTACATCACTTGCTGTAACCGTAGAGCCTATACATAAAGGATGGAAATCTGCTGTCATGTCTGCATCACTTGCAGTAACTGTAGAGCCTATATCTAAAGGATCGAAATCTGCTGTCATGTCTGCATCACTTGCTGTAACTGTAGAGCCTATATCTAAAGGATGGAAATCTGCTGTCATGTCTGCATCACTTGCTGTATCAGTAGAGCCTCCATTTGTGGCGCTGTCACGTCTGCATAACTTGCTGTAACTGTAGAGCCTCCATTTGTGGGGCTGTCATGTCTGCATCACTTGCTGTATCCGTAGAGCCTCCATTTGTGGCGCTGTCATGTCTGCATCACTTGCTGTAACTGTAGAGCCTCCATTTGTGGCGCTGTCATATCTGCATCACTTGCTGTATCTGTAGAGCCTCCATTTGTGGCGCTGTCATATCTGCATCACTTGCTGTATCTGTAGAGCCTCCATTTGTGGCGCTGTCATGTCTGCATCACTTGCTGTATCTGTAGTGCCTGCATCTAAAGGATGGAAATCCGCTGTCATGTCTGCATCACTTTCTGTATCTGTAGAGCCTATATCTAAAGGAGAGAAATCTGCTGTCATGTCTGCATCACTTACTGTATCTGTAGAGCCTCCATTTGTGGCGCTGTCATGTCTGCATCACCTGCTGTATCTGTAGAGCCTCCATTTGTGGCGCTGTCATGTCTGCATCATTTGCTGTATCTGTAGATCCTGCATTTGTGGCCCTGTCATGTCTGCATCACTTGCTGTATCTGTAGAGCCTCCATTTGTAGCGCTGTCATATCTGCATCACTTGCTGTAACTGTATAGCCTCCATTCGTTGCACTGTCGTGTCTGCATCACTTGCTGTATCTGTAGAGCTTCCCTTTGTGGAGCTGTCATATCTGATTCACTTGCTGTAACTGTATAGCCTCCATCTGTGGCGCTGTCATGTCTACATGATTTGCTGTAACTGTAGAGCCTCCATTTGTGGCGCTGTCATGTCTGCATCACTTGCTGTAACTGTATAGCCTCCATTTGTGGCGCTGTCATGTCTGCATCACTTGCTGTAACTGTAGAGCCTCCATTTGTGGCGCAGTCATGTCTGCATCACTTGCTGTATCTGTAGAGCCTCCATTTGTGGCGCTGTCATGTCTGCATCACTTGCTGTGTCTGTAGAGCCTCCCTTTGTGGCGCTGTCATATCTGCATCACTTGCTGTAACTGTATAGCCTCCATTTGTGGCGCTGTCATGTCTGCATCACTTGCTCTAACTGTAGAGCCTACCTTTGTGGCGCTGTCATGTCTGCATCACTTGCTGTATCTGTAGAGCCTCCATTTGTAGCGCCGTCATGTCTGCATCACTTGCTGTAACTGTAGAGCCTCCATTTGCGCTGTCATTAATGCATCACTGGCTGTATCTGTAGAGCCTACATTTGTGGCGCTGTCATGTCTGCATCACTTGCTGTATCTGCAGAGCCGCCATTTGTGGCGCTGTCATGTCTGCATCACTTGCTGTATCTGTAGAGCCTACATTTTTGGCGCTGTCATGTCTGCATCACTTACTGTAACTGTAGAGCCTACATTTGTGGCGCTGTCATGTCTGCATCACTTGATGTATCTGTAGAGCCTGCATCTAAAGGTCGGAAATCTGCTGTCATGTCTGCATCACTTGCTGTATCTGTAGAGCCTACATCTAAAGGATGGAAATCTGCTGTCATGTCTGCATCACTTGCTGTATCTGTAGAGCCAACATCTAAAGGATGGAAATTCGCTGTCATGTCTGCATCACTTGCTGTATCTGTAGAGCCTACAGCTAAAGGATGGAAATCTGCTGTCATGTCTGCATCACTTGCTGTATCTGTAGAGCCTCCATTTGTGGCGCTGTCATATCTGCATCACTTGCTGTATCTGTAGAGCATACATCTAAAGGATGGAAATCTGATGTCATGTCTGCATCACTTGCTGTATCCGTAGAGCCTCCATTTGTGGCGCTGTCATGTCTGCATCTCTTGCTGTATTTGTAGAGCCTCCATTTGTGGCGCTGTCATGTCTGAATCACTTGCTATATCTCTAGAGCCTCCATCTAAAGGATGGAAATCTGCTGTCATGTCTGCATCACTTGCTGTATCTGTAGAGCCTCCATTTGTGGCGCTGTCATGTCTGCATGACTTGCTGTATCTGTAGAGCCTCCCTTTGTGGAGCTGTCATATCTGCATCACTTGCTGTAACTGTATAGCCTCCATTTGTGGCGCTGTCATGTCTGCATCATTTGCTGTAACTGTAGAGCCTACCTTTTTGGCGCTGTCATGTCTGCATCACTTGCTGTATCTGTAGAGCCTACGTTTGTGGCGCCGTCATGTCTGCATCACTTGCTGTATCTGTAGAGCCTCCGTTTGTGGCGCTGTCATGTCTGCATCACTTGCTGTAACTGTATAGCCTCCATTTGTGGCACTGTCATGTCTGCATCACTTGCTGTATCTGTAGAGCTTCCGTTTGTGGAGCTCTCATATCTGATTCACTTGCTGTAACTGTATAGCCTCCATTTGTGGCGCTGTCATGTCTACATCATTTGCCGTAACTGTAGAGCCTCCATTTGTGGCGCTGTCATGTCTGCATCACTTGCTGTAACTGTATAGCCTCCATTTGTGGCGCTGTCATGTCTGCATCACTTGCTGTAACTGTAGAGCCTCCATTTGTGGCGCAGTCATTCTGCATCACTTCCTGTATCTGTAGAGCCTCCATTTGTGGCGCTGTCATGTCTGCATCACTTGCTGTATCTGTAGAGCCTCCCTTTGTGGCGCTGTCATATCTCCATCACTTGCTGTAACTGTATAGCTTCCATTTGTGGTGCTGTCATGTCTGCATCACTTGCTGTAACTGTAGAGCCTACCTTTGTGGCGCTGTCATGTCTGCATCACCTGCTGTAACTGTAGAGCCTCCAGTTGTGGCGCCGTCATGTCTGCATCACTTGCTGTAACTGTAGGGCCTCCATTTGTGGCGCTGTCATGTCTGCATCACTGGCTGTATCTGTAGAGCCTACATTTGTGGCGCTGTCATGTCTGCATCACTTGCTGTATCTGCAGAGCCGCCATTTGTGGCGCTGTCATGTCTGCATCACTTGCTGTATCTGTAGAGCCTACATTTGTGGCGCTGCCATGTCTGCAACACTTGCTGTATCTGTAGAGCCTTCATTTGTGGCGCTGTCATGTCTGCATCACTTACTGTAACTGTAGAGCCTACATTTGTGGCGCTGTCATGTCTGCATCACTTGCTGTATCTGTAGAGCCTACATCTAAAGGATGGAAATCTGCTGTCATGTCTGCATCACTTGCTGTATCTGTAGAGCCAACATCTAAAGGATGGAAATTCGCTGTCATGTCTGCATCACTTGCTGTATCTGTAGAGCCTACATCTAAAGGATGGAAATCTGCTGTCATGTCTGCATCACTTGCTGTAACTGTAGAGCCTCCATTTGTGGCGCTGTCATATCTGCATCACTTGCTGTATCTGTAGAGCCTAAATCTAAAGGATGGAAATCTGCTGTCATGTCTGCATCACTTGCTGTATCTGTAGAGCCTCCATTTGTGGCGCTGTCATATCTGCATCACTTGCTGTATCTGTAGAGCATACATCTAAAGGATGGAAATCTGCTGTCATGTCTGCATCAGTTGCTGTATCCGTAGAGCCTCCATTTGTGGCGCTGTCATATCTGCATCACTTGCTGTATCTGTAGAGCCTCCATTTGTGGCGGTGTCATGTCTGAATCACTTGCTATATCTCTAGAGCCTCCATCTAAAGGATGGAAATCTGCTGTCACGTCTGCATCACTTGCTGTATCTGTAGAGCCCCCATTTGTGGCGCTGTCATGTCTGCATCACTTGCTGTATCTGTAGAGCCTCCCTTTGTGGAGCTGTCATATCTGCATCACTTGCTGTAACTGTATAGCCTCCATTTGTGGCGCTGTCATGTCTGCATCATTTGCTGTAACTGTAGAGCCTACCTTTTTGGCGCTGTCATGTCTGCAACACTTGCTGTATCTGTAGAGCCTACGATTGTGGCGCCGTCATGTCTGCATCACTTGCTATATCTGTAGAGCCTCCGTTTGTGGCGCTGTCATGTCTGCATCACTTGCTGTATCTGTAGAGCTTAAATTTGTGGCGCTGTCATGTCTGCATCACTTGCTGTATCTGTAGAGCCTCCATTTGTGGCGCCGTCATGGCTGCTTCACTTGCTGTAACTGTAGAGGCTCCATTTGTGGCGCTGCCATGTCAGCATCACTTGCTGTATCTGTAAAGCCAACACTTGTGGCGCTGTCATGTCTGCATCACTTGCTGTATCTGCAGAGCCGCCATTTGTGGCGCTGTCATGTCTGCATCACTTGCTGTATCTGTAGAGCCTACATTTGTGGCGCTGTCATGTCTGCATCACTTGCTGTATCTGTAGAGCCTCCATTTGTGGCGCTGTCATGTCTGCATCACTCGCTGTAACTGTAGAGCCTACATTTGTGGCGCTGTCATGTCTGCATCACTTGCTGTATCTGTAGAGCCTACATCTAAAGGATGGAAATCTGCTGTCATGTCTGCATCACTTGCTGTATCTGTAGAGCCTACATCTAAAGGATGGAAATCTGCTGTCATGTCTGCATCACTTGTGGTATCTGTAGAGCCAACATCTAAAGGATGGAAATTCGCTGTCATGTCTGCATCACTTGCTGTATCTGTAGAGCCTACATCTAAAGAATGGAAATCTGCTGTCATGTCTGCATCACTTGCTGTATCTGTAGAGCCTCCATTTGTGGCGCTGTCATATCTGCATCACTTGCTGTATCTGTAGAGCATACATCTAAAGGATGGAAATCTGCTGTCATGTCTGCATCACTTGCTGTATCCGTAGAGCCTCCATTTGTGGCGCTGTCATGTCTGCATCTCTTGCTGTATCTGTAGAGCCTCCATTTGTGGCGCTGTCATGTCTGAATCACTTGCTATATCTCTAGAGCCCCCATCTAAAGGATGGAAATCTGCTGTCACGTCTGCATCACTTGCTGTATCTGTAGAGCCTCCATTTGTGGCGCTGTCATGTCTGCATGACTTGCTGTATATGTAGAGCCTCCCTTTGTGGAGCTGTCATATCTGCATCACTTGCTGTAACTGTATAGCCTCCATTTGTGGCGCTGTCATGTCTGCATCATTTGCTGTAACTGTAGAGCCTACCTTTTTGGCGCTGTCATGTCTGCATCACTTGCTGTATCTGTAGAGCCTACGTTTGTGGCGCAGTCATGTCTGCATCACTTGCTGTATCTGTAGAGCCTCCGTTTGTGGCGCTGTCATGTCTGCATCACTTGCTGTATCTGTAGAGCTTAAATTTGTGGCGCTGTCATGTCTGCATCACTTGCTGTTTCTGTAGAGCCTCCATTTGTGGCGCCGTCATGGCTGCATCACTTGCTGTAACTGTAGAGTCAACATTTGTGGCGCTGTCATGTCTGCATCACTTGCTGTATCTGCAGAGCCGCCATTTGTGGCGCTGTCATGTCTGCATCACTTGCTGTATCTGTAGAGCCTACATTTGTGGCGCTGTCATGTCTGCATCACTTGCTGTATCTGTAGAGCCTCCATTTGTGGCGCTGTCATGTCTCCATCACTCGCTGTAACTGTAGAGCCTACATTTGTGGCGCTGTCATGTCTGCATCACTTGCTGTATCTGTAGAGCCTACATCTAAAGGATGGAAATCTGCTGTCATGTCTGCATCACTTGCTGTATCTGTAGAGCCTACATCTAAAGGATGGAAATCTGCTTTCATGTGTGCATCACTTGCTGTATCTGTAGAGCCAACATCTAAAGGATGGAAATTCGCTGTCATGTCTGCATCACTTGCTGTATCTGTAGAGCTTACATCTAAAGGATGGAAATCTGCTGTCATGTCTGCATCACTTGCTGTAACTGTAGAGCCTCCATTTGTGGCGCTGTCATATCTGCATCACTTGCTGTATCTGTAGAGCCTAAATCTAAAGGATGGAAATCTGCTGCCATGTCTGCATCACTTGCTGTATCTGTAGAGCATCCATTTGTGGCGCTGTCATATCTGCATCAGATGCTGTATCTGTAGAGCACACATCTAAAGGATGGAAATCTGCTGTCATGTCTGCATCACTTGCTGTATCTGTAGAGCCTCCATTTGTGGCGCTGTCAAGTGTGCATCTCTTGCTGTATCTGTAGAGCCTCCATTTGTGGCGCTCTCATGTCTGAATTTTGCTATATCTCTAGAGCCTCCATCTAAAGGATGGAAACCTGCTGTCACGTCTGCATCACTTGCTGTATCTGTAGAGCCTCCATTTGTGGCGCTGTCATGTCTGCATCACTTGCTCTATCTGTAGAGTCTCCATTTGTGGCGCTGTCATGTCTGCATCACTTGTTGTATCTGTAGAGCCTCCATTTGTGGCGCTGTCATATCTGCATCACTTGCTGTGTCTGTAGAGCCTCCATCTAAAGAATGGAAATCTGCTGTCATGTCTGCATCACTTGCTGTATCTGTAGAGCCTACATCTTAAGGATGGAAATCTGCTGTCATGTCTGCATCACTTGCTGTAACTGTAGAGCCTATATCTAAAGGATCGAAATCTGCTGCCATGTCTGCATCACTTGCTGTAACTGTAGAGCCTATATCTAAAGGATGGAAATCTGATGTCATGTCTGCATCACTTGCTGTATCAGTAGAGCCTCCATTTGTGGCGCTGTCACGTCTGCATAACTTGCTGTAAATGTAGAGCCTCCATTTGTGGCGCTGTCATGTCTGCATCACTTGCTGTATCCGTAGAGCCTCCATTTGTGGCGCTGTCATATCTGCATCACTTGCTGTAACTGTAGAGCCTCCATTTGTGGCGCTGTCATATCTGCATCACTTGCTGTATCTGTAGAGCCTCCATTTGTGGCGCTGTCATGTCTGCATCACTTGCTGTATCTGTAGAGCCTCCATTTGTGGCGCTGTCGTGTCTGCATCACTTGCTGTATCTGTAGAGCCTGCATCTAAAGAATGGAAATCTGCTGTCATGTCTGCATCACTTGCTGTATCTGTAGAGCCTATATCTAAAGGATAGAAATCTGCTGTCATGTCTGCATCGCTTACTGTATCTGTAGAGCCTCCACTTGTGGCGCTGTCATGTCTGCATCACCTGCTGTATCTGTAGAGCCTCCATTTGTGGCGCTGTCATGTCTGCATCATTTGCTGTATCTGTAGAGCCTCCATTTGTGGCCCCGTCATGTCTGCATCACTTGCTGTATCTGTAGAGCCTCCATTTGCGGCGCTGTCATATATGCTTCACTTGCTGTAACTGTATAGCCTCCATTTTTGGCACTGTCATGTCTGCATCACTTGCTGTATCTGTAGAGCTTCGCTTTGTGGAGCTCTCATATCTGATTCACTTGCTGTAACTGTATAGCCTCCATTTGTGGCGCTGTCATGTCTACATCATTTGCTGTAACTGCAGAGTCTCCATTTGTGGCCCTGTCATGTCTGCATCACTTGCTGTATCTGTAGAGCCTCCCTTTGTGGCGCTGTCATATCTGCATCACTTGCTGTAACTGTATAGCCTCCATTTGTGGCGCTGTCATGTCTGCATCATTTGCTGTATCTGTAGAGCCTCCATTTGTGGCCCTGTCATGTCTGCATCACTTGCTGTATCTGTAGAGCCTCCATTTGTGGCGCTGTCATGTCTACATCACTTGCTGTATCTGTAGAGCCTACATCTAAAGGATGGAAATCTGCTGTCATGTCTGCATCACTTGCTGTATCTGTAGAGCCTCCATTTGTGGCGCTCTCATGTTTGCATCACTTGCTGTATCTGTAGAGCCTCCCTTTGTGGCGCTGTCATATCTGCATCACTTGCTGTAACTGTATAGCCTCCATTTGTGGCGCTGTCATGTCTGCATCACTTGCTGTAACTGTAGAGCCTACCTTTGTGGCGCTGTCATGTCTGCATCACTTGCTGTATCTGTAGAGCTTACGTTTGTGGCGCCGTCATGTCTGCATCAATTGCTGTATCTGTAGAGCCTCCCTTTGTGGCGTTGTCATGTCTGCATCACTTGCTGTATCTGTAGAGCCTAAATTTGTGGCGCTGTCATGTCTGCATCACTTCCTGTATCTGTAGAGCCTCCATTTGTGGCGCCGTCATGTCTGCATCACTTGCTGTAACTGTAGAGCCTCCATTTGTGGCGCTGTCATGTCTGCATCACTTGCTGTATCTGTAGAGCCTACATTTGTGGCGCTGTCATGTCTGCATCACTTGCTGTATCTGCAGAGCCGCCATTTGTGGCGCTGTCATGTCTGCATCACTTGCTGTATCTGTAGAGCCTACATTTGTGGCGCTGCCATGTCTGCATCACTTGCTGTATCTGTAGAGCCTCCATTTGTGGCGCTGTGATGTCTGCATCACTTGCTGTATCTGTTGAGCCTCCCTTTGTGGAGCTGTCATATCTGCATCACTTGCTGTAACTGAATAGCCTCCATTTGTGGCGCTGTCATGTCTGCATCACTTGCTGTAACTGTAGAGCCTACCTTTTTGGCGCTGTCATGTCTGCATCACTTGCTGTATCTGTAGAGCCTACGTTTGTTGCGCCGTCATGTCTGCATCACTTGCTGTATCTGTAGAGCCTCCCTTTGTGGCACTGTCATGTCTGCATCACTTGCTGTATCTGTAGAGCCTAAATTTGTGGCGCTGTCATGTCTGCATCACTTGCTGTATCTGTAGAGGCTCCATTTGTGGCGCCGTCATGGCTGCATCCCTTGCTGTAACTGTAGAGCCTCCATTTGTGGCGCTGTCATGTCTGCATCACATGCTGTATCTGTAGAGCCAACATTTGTGGCGCTGTCATGTCTGCATCACTTGCTGTATCTGCAGAGCCGCCATTTGTGGCGCTGTCATGTCTGCATCACTTGCTGTATCTGTAGAGCCTACATTTGTGGCGCTGTCATGTCTGCATCACTTGCTGTATCTTTAGAGCCTCCATTTGTGGCGCTGTCATGTCTGCATCACTCGCTGTAACTGTAGAGCCTACACTTGTGGCGCTGTCATGTCTGCATCACTTGCTGTATCTGTAGAGCCTACATCTAAAGGATGGAAATCTGCTGTCTTGTCTGCAACACTTGCTGTATCTGTAGAGCCTACATCTACAGGATGGAAATCTGCTGTCATGTCTGCATCACTTGCTGTATCTGTAGAGCCAACATCTAAAGGATGGAAATTCGCTGTCATGTCTGCATCACTTGCTGTATCTGTAGAGCCTACATCTAAAGGATGGAAATCTGCTGTCATGTCTGCATCACTTGCTGTAACTGTAGAGCCTACATCTAAAGGATGGAAATCTGCTGTCATGTCTGCATCACTTGCTGTATCTGTAGAGCCTCCATTTGTGGCGCTGTCATGTCTGCATCACTTGCTCTATCTGTATAGCCTCCATTTGTGGCGCTGTCATGTCTGCATCATTTGCTGTATCTGTAGAGCCTCCATTTGTGGCGCTGTCATATCTGCATCACTTGCTGTATCTGTAGAGTTTACATCTAAAGGATGGAAATCTGCTGTCATGTCTGCATCACTTGCTGTATCTGTAGAGCCTACATCTAAAGGATGGAAATCTGCTGTCATGTCTGCATCACTTGCTGTATATGTAGAGCACAATCTAAAGGATGGAAATTCGCTGTCATGTCTGCATCACTTGCTGTATCTGTAGAAAGGATGGAAATCTGCTGTCATGTCTGCATCACTTGCTGTAACTGTAGAGCCTCCATTTGTGGCGCTGTCATATCTGCATCACTTGCTGTATCTGTAGAGCCTAAATCTAAAGGACGGAAATCTGCTGTCATGTCTGCATCACTTGCTGTATCTGTAGAGCCTCCATTTGTGGCGCTGTCATATCTGCATCACTTGCTGTATCTGTAGAGCATACATCTAAAGGATGGAAATCTGCTGTCATGTCTGCATCACTTGCTGTATCTGTAGAGCCTCCATTTGTGGCGCTGTCATGTCTGCATCACTTGCTGTATCTGTAGAGCCTCCATTTGTGGCGCTGTCATGTCTGAATCACTTGCTATATCTCTACAGCCTCCATCTAAAGGATGGAAATCTGCTGTCACGTCTGCATCACTTACTGTATCTGTAGAACCTCCATTTGTGGCGCTGTCATGTCTGCATCACTTGCTGTATCTGTAGAGCCTACCTTTGTGGTGCTGTCATGTCTGCATCACTTGCTGTATCTGTAGAGCCTCCATTTGTAGCGCCGTCATGTCTGCATCACTTGCTGTAACTGTAGAGCCTCAATTTGTGGCGCTGTCATTAATGCATCACTGGCTGTATCTGTAGAGCCTACATTTGTGGCGCTGTCATGTCTGCATCACTTGCTGTATCTGCAGAGCCGCCATTTGTGGCGCTGTCATGTCTGCATCACTTGCTGTATCTATAGAGCCTACATTTGTGGCGCTGTCATGTCTGCATCACTTACTGTAACTGTAGAGCCTACATTTGTGGCGCTGTCATGTCTGCATCACTTGCTGTATCTGTAGAGCCTACATCTAAAGGATGGAAATCTGCTGTCATGTCTGCATCACTTGCTGTATCTGTAGAGCCTACATCTAAAGGATGGAAATCTGCTGTCATGTCTGCATCACTTGTGGTATCTGTAGAGCCAACATCTAAAGGATGGAAATTCGCTGTCATGTCTGCATCACTTGCTGTATCTGTAGAGCCTACATCTAAAGAATGGAAATCTGCTGTCATGTCTGCATCACTTGCTGTATCTGTAGAGCCTCCATTTGTGGCGCTGTCATATCTGCATCACTTGCTGTATCTGTAGAGCATACATCTAAAGGATGGAAATCTGCTGTCATGTCTGCATCACTTGCTGTATCCGTAGAGCCTCCATTTGTGGCGCTGTCATGTCTGCATCTCTTGCTGTATCTGTAGAGCCTCCATTTGTGGCGCTGTCATGTCTGAATCACTTGCTATATCTCTAGAGCCTCCATCTAAAGGATGGAAATCTGCTGTCACGTCTGCATCACTTGCTGTATCTGTAGAGCCTCCATTTGTGGCGCTGTCATGTCTGCATGACTTGCTGTATCTGTAGAGCCTCCCTTTGTGGAGCTGTCATATCTGCATCACTTGCTGTAACTGTATAGCCTCCATTTGTGGCGCTGTCATGTCTGCATCATTTGCTGTAACTGTAGAGCCTACCTTTTTGGCGCTGTCATGTCTGCATCACTTGCTGTATCTGTAGAGCCTACGTTTGTGGCGCAGTCATGTCTGCATCACTTGCTGTATCTGTAGAGCCTCCGTTTGTGGCGCTGTCATGTCTGCATCACTTGCTGTATCTGTAGAGCTTAAATTTGTGGCGCTGTCATGTCTGCATCACTTGCTGTTTCTGTAGAGCCTCCATTTGTGGCGCCGTCATGGCTGCATCACTTGCTGTAACTGTAGAGCCAGCATTTGTGGCGCTGTCATGTCTGCATCACTTGCTGTATCTGCAGAGCCGCCATTTGTGGCGCTGTCATGTCTGCATCACTTGCTGTATCTGTAGAGCCTACATTTGTGGCGCTGTCATGTCTGCATCACTTGCTGTATCTGTAGAGCCTCCATTTGTGGCGCTGTCATGTCTGCATCACTCGCTGTAACTGTAGAGCCTACATTTGTGGCGCTGTCATGTCTGCATCACTTGCTGTATCTGTAGAGCCTGCATCTAAAGGATGGAAATCTGCTGTCATGTCTGCATCACTTGCTGTATCTGTAGAGCCTACATCTAAAGGATGGAAATCTGCTGTCATGTGTGCATCACTTGCTGTATCTGTAGAGCCAACATCTAAAGGATGGAAATTCGCTGTCATGTCTGCATCACTTGCTGTATCTGTAGAGCTTACATCTAAAGGATGGAAATCTGCTGTCATGTCTGCATCACTTGCTGTAACTGTAGAGCCTCCATTTGTGGCGCTGTCATATCTGCATCACTTGCTGTATCTGTAGAGCCTAAATCTAAAGGATGGAAATCTGCTGTCATGTCTGCATCACTTGCTGTATCTGTAGAGCATCCATTTGTGGCGCTGTCATATCTGCATCAGATGCTGTATCTGTAGAGCACACATCTAAAGGATGGAAATCTGCTGTCATGTCTGCATCACTTGCTGTATCTGTAGAGCCTCCATTTGTGGCGCTGTCAAGTGTGCATCTCTTGCTGTATCTGTAGAGCCTCCATTTGTGGCGCTCTCATGTCTGAATTTTGCTATATCTCTAGAGCCTCCATCTAAAGGATGGAAATCTGCTGTCACGTCTGCATCACTTGCTGTATCTGTAGAGCCTCCATTTGTGGCGCTGTCATGTCTGCATCACTTGCTCTATCTGTAGAGTCTCCATTTGTGGCGCTGTCATGTCTGCATCACTTGTTGTATCTGTAGAGCCTCCATTTGTGGCGCTGTCATATCTGCATCACTTGCTGTGTCTGTAGAGCCTCCATCTAAAGAATGGAAATCTGCTGTCATGTCTGCATCACTTGCTGTATCTGTAGAGCCTACATCTAAAGGATGGAAATCTGCTGTCATGTCTGCATCACTTGCTGTAACTGTAGAGCCTATATCTAAAGGATGGAAATCTGCTGCCATGTCTACATCAATTGCTGTAACCATAGAGCCTATACCTAAAGGATGGAAATCTGCTGTCATGTCTGCATCACTTGCAGTAACTGTAGAGCCTATATCTAAAGGATCGAAATCTGCTGTCATGTCTGCATCACTTGCTGTAACTGTAGAGCCTATATCTAAAGGATGGAAATCTGATGTCATGTCTGCATCACTTGCTGTATCAGTAGAGCCTCCATTTGTGGCGCTGTCACGTCTGCATAACTTGCTGTAAATGTAGAGCCTCCATTTGTGGCGCTGTCATGTCTGCATCACTTGCTGTATCCGTAGAGCCTCCATTTGTGGCGCTGTCATATCTGCATCACTTGCTGTAACTGTAGAGCCTCCATTTGTGGCGCTGTCATATCTGCATCACTTGCTGTATCTGTAGAGCCTCCATTTGTGGCGCTGTCATGTCTGCATCACCTGCTGTATCTGTAGAGCCTCCATTTGTGGCGCTGTCGTGTCTGCATCACTTGCTGTATCTGTAGAGCCTGCATCTAAAGAATGGAAATCTGCTGTCATGTCTGCATCACTTGCTGTATCTGTAGAGCCAACATCTAAAGGATGGAAATTCGCTGTCATGTCTGCATCACTTGCTGTATCTGTAGAGCCTACATCTAAAGGATGGAAATCTGCTGTCATGTCTGCATCACTTGCTGTAACTGTAGAGCCTCCATTTGTGGCGCTGTCATATCTGCATCACTTGCTGTATCTGTAGAGCCTAAATCTAAAGGATGGAAATCTGCTGTCATGTCTGCATCACCTGCTGTATCTGTAGAGCCTCCATTTGTGGCGCTGTCATGTCTGCATCATTTGCTGTATCTGTAGAGCCTCCATTTGTGGCCCCGTCATGTCTGCATCACTTGCTGTATCTGTAGAGCCTCCATTTGTGGCGCTGTCATGTCTGCATCACTTGCTGTAACTGTATAGCCTTCATTTGCGGCGCTGTCATATATGCTTCACTTGCTGTAACTGTATAGCCTCCATTTTTGGCACTGTCATGTCTGCATCACTTGCTGTATCTGTAGAGCTTCGCTTTGTGGAGCTCTCATATCTGATTCACTTGCTGTAACTGTATAGCCTCCATTTGTGGCGCTGTCATGTCTACATCATTTGCTGTAACTGCAGAGTCTCCATTTGTGGCGCTGTCATGTCTGCATCACTTGCTGTAACTGTATAGCCTCCATTTGTGGCGCTGTCATGTCTGCATCACTTGCTGTAACTGTAGAGCCTCCATTTGTGGCGCAGTCATGTGTGCATCACTTGCTGTATCTGTAGAGCCTCCATTTGTGGCCCTGTCATGTTTGCATCACTTGCTGTATCTGTAGAGCCTCCCTTTGTGGCGCTGTCATATCTGCATCACTTGCTGTAACTGTATAGCCTCCATTTGTGGCGCTGTCATGTCTGCATCATTTGCTGTATCTGTAGAGCCTCCATTTGTGGCCCTGTCATGTCTGCATCACTTGCTGTATCTGTAGAGCCTCCATTTGTGGCGCTGTCATGTCTACATCACTTGCTGTATCTGTAGAGCCTACATCTAAAGGATGGAAATCTGCTGTCATGTCTGCATCACTTGCTGTATCTGTAGAGCCTCCATTTGTGGCGCTCTCATGTTTGCATCACTTGCTGTATCTGTAGAGCCTCCCTTTGTGGCGCTGTCATATCTGCATCACTTGCTGTAACTGTATAGCCTCCATTTGTGGCGCTGTCATGTCTGCATCACTTGCTGTAACTGTAGAGCCTACCTTTGTGGCGCTGTCATGTCTGCATCACTTGCTGTATCTGTAGAGCTTACGTTTGTGGCGCCGTCATGTCTGCATCAATTGCTGTATCTGTAGAGCCTCCCTTTGTGGCGTTGTCATGTCTGCATCACTTGCTGTAACTGTAGAGCCTCCATTTGTGGCGCTGTTTTGTCTGCATCACTTGCTGTATCTGCAGAGCCTACATTTGTGGCGCTGTCATGTCTGCATCACTTGCTGTATCTGCAGAGCCGCCATTTGTGGCGCTGTCATGTCTGCATCACTTGCTGTATCTGTAGAGCCTACATTTGTGGCGCTGCCATGTCTGCATCACTTGCTGTATCTGTAGAGCCTCCATTTGTGGCGCTGTCATGTCTGCATCACTTGCTGTAACTGTAGAGCCCACATTTGTGGCGCTGTCATATCTGCATCACTTGCTGTATCTGTAGAGCCTACATCTAAAGGATGGAAATCTGCTGTCATGTCTGCATCACTTGCTGTATCTGTAGAGCCTACATCTAAAGGATGGAAATCTGCTGTCATGTCTGCATCACTTGCTGTATCTGTAGAGCCAACATCTAAAGGATGGAAATTCGCTGTCATGTCTGCATCACTTGCTGTATCTGTAGAAAGGATGGAAATCTGCTGTCATGTCTGCATCACTTGCTGTAACTGTAGAGCCTCCATTTGTGGCGCTGTCATATCTGCATCACTTGCTGTATCTGTAGAGCCTAAATCTAAAGGATGGAAATCTGCTGTCATGTCTGCATCACTTGCTGTATCTGTAGAGCCTCCATTTGTGGCGCTGTCATATCTGCATCACTTGCTGTATCTGTAGAGCATACATCTAAAGGATGGAAATCTGCTGTCATGTCTGCATCACTTGCTAAATCTGTAGAGCCTCCATTTGTGGCGCTGTCATGTCTGCATCACTTGCTGTATCTGTAGAGCCTCCATTTGTGGCGCTGTCATGTCTGAATCACTTGCTATATCTCTACAGCCTCCATCTAAAGCATGGAAATCTGCTGTCACGTCTGCATCACTTACTGTATCTGTAGAGCCTCCATTTGTGGCGCTGTGATGTCTGCATCACTTGCTGTATCTGTAGAGCCTCCCTTTGTGGAGCTGTCATATCTGCATCACTTGCTGTAACTGAATAGCCTCCATTTGTGGCGCTGTCATGTCTGCATCACTTGCTGTAACTGTAGAGCCTACCTTTTTGGCGCTGTCATGTCTGCATCACTTGCTGTATCTGTAGAGCCTACGTTTGTGGCGCCGTCATGTCTGCATCACTTGCTGTATCTGTAGAGCCTCCCTTTGTGGCACTGTCATGTCTGCATCACTTGCTGTATCTGTAGAGCCTAAATTTGTGGCGCTGTCATGTCTGCATCACTTGCTGTATCTGTAGAGGCTCCATTTGTGGCGCCGTCATGGCTGCATCCCTTGCTGTAACTGTAGAGCCTCCATTTGTGGCGCTGTCATGTCTGCATCACATGCTGTATCTGTAGAGCCAACATTTGTGGCGCTGTCATGTCTGCATCACTTGCTGTATCTGCAGAGCCGCCATTTGTGGCGCTGTCATGTCTGCATCACTTGCTGTATCTGTAGAGCCTACATTTGTGGCGCTGTCATGTCTGCATCACTTGTTGTATCTTTAGAGCCTCCATTTGTGGCGCTGTCATGTCTGCATCACTCGCTGTAACTGTAGAGCCTACACTTGTGGCGCTGTCATGTCTGCATCACTTGCTGTATCTGTAGAGCCTACATCTAAAGGATGGAAATCTGCTGTCTTGTCTGCAACACTTGCTGTATCTGTAGAGCCTACATCTACAGGATGGAAATCTGCTGTCATGTCTGCATCACTTGCTGTATCTGTAGAGCCAACATCTAAAGGATGGAAATTCGCTGTCATGTCTGCATCACTTGCTGTATCTGTAGAGCCTACATCTAAAGGATGGAAATCTGCTGTCATGTCTGCATCACTTGCTGTAACTGTAGAGCCTACATCTAAAGGATGGAAATCTGCTGTCATGTCTGCATCACTTGCTGTATCTGTAGAGCCTCCATTTGTGGCGCTGTCATGTCTGCATCACTTGCTCTATCTGTATAGCCTCCATTTGTGGCGCTGTCATGTCTGCATCATTTGCTGTATCTGTAGAGCCTCCATTTGTGGCGCTGTCATATCTGCATCACTTGCTGTATCTGTAGAGCCTACATCTAAAGGATGGAAATCTGCTGTCATGTCTGCATCACTTGCTGTATCTGTAGAGCCTACATCTAAAGGATGGAAATCTGCTGTCATGTCTGCATCACTTGCTGTATATGTAGAGCCAACATCTAAAGGATGGAAATTCGCTGTCATGTCTGCATCACTTGCTGTATCTGTAGAAAGGATGGAAATCTGCTGTCATGTCTGCATCACTTGCTGTAACTGTAGAGCCTCCATTTGTGGCGCTGTCATATCTGCATCACTTGCTGTATCTGTAGAGCCTAAATCTAAAGGACGGAAATCTGCTGTCATGTCTGCATCACTTGCTGTATCTGTAGAGCCTCCATTTGTGGCGCTGTCATATCTGCATCACTTGCTGTATCTGTAGAGCATACATCTAAAGGATGGAAATCTGCTGTCATGTCTGCATCACTTGCTGTATCTGTAGAGCCTCCATTTGTGGCGCTGTCATGTCTGCATCACTTGCTGTATCTGTAGAGCCTCCATTTGTGGCGCTGTCATGTCTGAATCACTTGCTATATCTCTACAGCCTCCATCTAAAGGATGGAAATCTGCTGTCACGTCTGCATCACTTACTGTATCTGTAGAGCCTCCATTTGTGGCGCTGTCATGTCTGCATCACTTGCTGTATCTGTAGAGCCTCCCTTTGTGGAGCTGTCATATCTGCATCACTTGCTGTAACTGTATAGCCTCCATTTGTGGCGCTGTCATGTCTGCATCACTTGCTGTAACTGTAGAGCCTACCTTTTACGCGCTGTCATGTCTGCATCACTTGCTGTATCTGTAGAGCCTACGTTTGTGGCGCCGTCATGTCTGCATCACTTGCTGTATCTGTAGAGCCTCCCTTTGTGGCACTGTCATGTCTGCATCACTTGCTGTATCTGTAGAGCCTAAATTTGTGGCGCTGTCATGTCTGCATCACTTGCTGTATCTGTAGAGGCTCCATTTGTGGCGCCGTCATGGCTGCATCCCTTGCTGTAACTGTAGAGCCTCCATTTGTGGCGCTGTCATGTCTGCATCACATGCTGTATCTGTAGAGCCAACATTTGTGGCGCTGTCATGTCTGCATCACTTGCTGTATCTGCAGAGCCGCCATTTGTGGCGCTGTCATGTCTGCATCACTTGCTGTATCTGTAGAGCCTACATTTGTGGCGCTGTCATGTCTGCATCACTTGCTGTATCTTTAGAGCCTCCATTTGTGGCGCTGTCATGTCTGCATCACTCGCTGTAACTGTAGAGCCTACACTTGTGGCGCTGTCATGTCTGCATCACTTGCTGTATCTGTAGAGCCTACATCTAAAGGATGGAAATCTGCTGTCTTGTCTGCAACACTTGCTGTATCTGTAGAGCCTACATCTACAGGATGGAAATCTGCTGTCATGTCTGCATCACTTGCTGTATCTGTAGAGCCAACATCTAAAGGATGGAAATTCGCTGTCATGTCTGCATCACTTGCTGTATCTGTAGAGCCTACATCTAAAGGATGGAAATCTGCTGTCATGTCTGCATCACTTGCTGTAACTGTAGAGCCTACATCTAAAGGATGGAAATCTGCTGTCATGTCTGCATCACTTGCTGTATCTGTAGAGCCTCCATTTGTGGCGCTGTCATGTCTGCATCACTTGCTCTATCTGTATAGCCTCCATTTGTGGCGCTGTCATGTCTGCATCATTTGCTGTATCTGTAGAGCCTCCATTTGTGGCGCTGTCATATCTGCATCACTTGCTGTATCTGTAGAGCCTACATCTAAAGGATGGAAATCTGCTGTCATGTCTGCATCACTTGCTGTATTTGTAGAGCCTACATCTAAAGGATGGAAATCTGCTGTCATGTCTGCATCACTTGCTGTATCTGTAGAGCCAACATCTAAAGGATGGAAATTAGCTGTCATGTCTGCATCACTTGCTGTATCTGTAGAAAGGATGGAAATCTGCTGTCATGTCTGCATCACTTGCTGTAACTGTAGAGCCTCCATTTGTGGCGCTGTCAAATCTGCATCACTTGCTGTATCTGTAGAGCCTAAATCTAAAGGACGGAAATCTGCTGTCATGTCTGCATCACTTGCTGAATCTGCAGAGCCTCCATTTGTGGCGCTGTCATATCTGCATCACTTGCTGTATCTGTAGAGCATACATCTAAAGGATGGAAATCTGCTGTCATGTCTGCATCACTTGCTGTATCTGTAGAGCCTCCATTTGTGGCGCTGTCATGTCTGCATCACTTGCTGTATCTGTAGAGCCTCCATTTGTGGCGCTGTCATGTCTGAATCACTTGCTATATCTCTACAGCCTCCATCTAAAGGATGGAAATCTGCTGTCACGTCTGCATCACTTACTGTATCTGTAGAGCCTCCATTTGTGGCGCTGTCATGTCTGCATCACTTGCTGTATCTGTAGAGCCTCCCTTTGTGGAGCTGTCATATCTGCATCACTTGCTGTAACTGTATAGCCTCCATTTGTGGCGCTGTCATGTCTGCATCACTTGCTGTAACTGTAGAGCCTACCTTTTTGGCGCTGTCATGTCTGCATCACTTGCTGTATCTGTAGAGCCTACGTTTGTGGCGCCGTCATGTCTGCATCACTTGCTGTATCTGTAGAGCCTCCCTTTGTGGCGCTGTCATGTCTGCATCACTTGCTGTATCTGTAGAGCCTAAATTTGTGGCGCTGTCATGTCTGCATCACCTGCTGTATCTGTAGAGGCTCCATTTGTGGCGTCGTCATGGCTGCATCACTTTCTGTAACTGTAGAGCCTCCATTTGTGGCGCTGTCATGTCTGCATCACATGCTGTATCTGTAGAGCCAACATTTGTGGCGCTGTCATGTCTGCATCACTTGCTGTATCTGCAGAGCCGCCATTTGTGGCGCTGTCATGTCTGCATCACTTGCTGTATCTGTAGAGCCTACATTTGTGGCGCTGTCATGTCTGCATCACTTGCTGTATCTTTAGAGCCTCCATTTGTGGCGCTGTCATGTTTGCATCACTCGCTGTAACTGTAGAGCCTACATTTGTGGCGCTGTCATGTCTGCATCACTTGCTGTATCTGTAGAGCCTACATCTAAAGGATGGAAATCTGCTGTCATGTCTGCAACACTTGCTGTATCTGTAGAGCCTACATCTACAGGATGGAAATCTGCTGTCATGTCTGCATCACTTGCTGTATCTGTAGAGCCAGCATCTAAAGGATGGAAATTCGCTGTCATGTCTGCATCACTTGCTGTATCTGTAGAGCCTACATCTAAAGGATGGAAATCTGCTGTCATGTCTGCATCACTTGCTGTAACTGTAGAGCCTCCATTTGTGGCGCTGTCATATCTGCATCACTTGCTCTATCTGTAGAGCCTAAATCTAAAGGATGGAAATCTGCTGTCATGTCTGCATCACTTGCTGTATCTGTAGAGCCTCCATTTGTGGCGCTGTCAACTCTGTATCACTTGCTGTATCTGTAGAGCCTCCATTTGTGGCGCTGTCATGTCTGAATTTTGCTATATCTCTAGAGCCTCCATCTAAAGGATGGAAATCTGCTGTCACGTCTGCATCACTTGCAGTATCTGTAGATCCTCCATTTGTGGCGCTGTCATGTCTGCATCACTTGCTGTATCTGTAGAGTCTCCATTTGTGGCGCTGTCATGTCTGCATCACTTGTTGTATCTGTAGAGCCTCCATTTGTGGCGCTGTCATATCTGCATCACTTGCTGTGTCTGTAGAGCCTCCATCTAAAGAATGGAAATCTGCTGTCATGTCTGCATCACTTGCTGTATCTGTAGAGCCTACATCTAAAGGATGGAAATCTGCTGTCATGTCTGCATCACTTGCTGTAACTGTAGAGCCTATATCTAAAGGATGAAAATCTGCTGCCATGTCTACATCACTTGCTGTAACCGTAGAGCCTATACCTAAAGGATGGAAATCTGCTGTCATGTCTGCATCACTTGCAGTAACTGTAGAGCCTCCATTAGTGGCGCTGTCATATCTGCATCACTTGCTGTATCTGTAGAGCCTCCATTTGTGGCGCTGTCATGTCTGCATCACTTGCTGTATCTGTAGAGGCTCCATTTGTGGCGCTGTCATGTCTGCATCACTTGCTGTATCTGTAGAGCCTGCATCTAAAGGATGGAAATCTGCTGTCATGTCTGCATCACTTGCTGTATCTGTAGAGCCTATATCTAAAGGATAGAAATCTGCTGTCATGTCTGCATCACTTACTGTATCTGTAGAGCCTCCATTTGTGGCGCTGTCATGTCTGCATCACCTGCTGTATCTGTAGAGCCTCCATTTGTGGCGCTGTCATGTCTGCATCATTTGCTGTATCTGTAGAGCCTCCATTTGTGGCCCTGTCATGTCTGCATCACTTGCTGTATCTGTAGAGCCTCCATTTGTGGCGCTGTCATGTCTGCATCACTTGCTCTAACTGTATAGCCTCCATTTGTGGCGCTGTCATATATGCATCACTTGCTGTAACTGTATAGCCTCCATTTGTGGCACTGTCATGTCTGTATCACTTGCTGTATCCGTAGAGCTTCCCTTTGTGGAGCTCTCATATCTGATTCACTTGCTGTAACTGTATAGCCTCCATTTGTGGCGCTGTCATGTCTACATCATTTGCTGTAACTGTAGAGCCTCCATTTGTGGCGCTGTCATGTCTGCATCACTTGCTGTAACTGTATAGCCTCCATTTGTGGCGCTGTCATGTCTGAATTTTGCTATATTTCTAGAGCCTCCATCTAAAGGATGGAAATCTGCTGTCACGTCTGCATCACTTGCAGTATCTGTAGATCCTCCATTTGTGGCGCTGTCATGTCTGCATCACTTGCTGTATCTGTAGAGTCTCCATTTGTGGCGCTGTCATGTCTGCATCACTTGTTGTATCTGTAGAGCCTCCATTTGTGGCGCTGTCATATCTGCATCACTTGCTGTGTCTGTAGAGCCTCCATCTAAAGAATGGAAATCTGCTGTCATGTCTGCATCACTTGCTGTATCTGTAGAGCCTACATCTAAAGGATGGAAATCTGCTGTCATGTCTGCATCACTTGCTGTAACTGTAGAGCCTATATCTAAAGGATGAAAATCTGCTGCCATGTCTACATCACTTGCTGTAACCGTAGAGCCTATACCTAAAGGATGGAAATCTGCTGTCATGTCTGCATCACTTGCAGTAACTGTAGAGCCTCCATTAGTGGCGCTGTCATATCTGCATCACTTGCTGTATCTGTAGAGCCTCCATTTGTGGCGCTGTCATGTCTGCATCACTTGCTGTATCTGTAGAGCCTCCATTTGTGGCGCTGTCATGTCTGCATCACTTGCTGTATCTGTAGAGCCTGCATCTAAAGGATGGAAATCTGCTGTCATGTCTGCATCACTTGCTGTATCTGTAGAGCCTATATCTAAAGGATAGAAATCTGCTGGCATGTCTGCATCACTTACTGTATCTGTAGAGCCTCCATTTGTTGCGCTGTCAAGTCTGCATCACCTGCTGTATCTGTAGAGCCTCCATTTGTGGCGCTGTATGTCTGCATCATTTGCTGTATCTGTAGAGCCTCCATTTGTGGCCCTGTCATGTCTGCATCACTTGCTGTATCTCTAGAGCCTCCATTTGTGGCGCTGTCATGTCTGCATCACTTGCTCTAACTGTATAGCCTCCATTTGTGGCGCTGTCATATATGCATCACTTGCTGTAACTGTATAGCCTCCATTTGTGGCACTGTCATGTCTGTATCACTTGCTGTATCCGTAGAGCATCTCTTTGTGGAGCTCTCATATCTGATTCACTTGCTGTAACTGTATAGCCTCCATTTGTGGCGCTGTCATGTCTACATCATTTGCTGTAACTGTAGAGCCTCCATTTGTGGCGCTGTCATGTCTGCATCACTTGCTGTAACTGTATAGCCTCCATTTGTGGCGCTGTCATGTCTGCATCACTTGCTGTTACTGTAGAGCCTCCATTTGTGGCGCAGTCATGTCTTCATCACTTGCTGTATCTGTAGAGCCTCCATTTGTGGCGCTGTCATGTCTGCATCACTTGCTGTAACTGTAGAGCCTACCTTTGTGGCGCTGTCATATCTGCATCACTTGCTGTATCTGTAGAGCCTACGTTTGTGGCGCCGTCATGTCTGCATCACTTGCTGTATCTGTAGAGCCTCCCTTTGTGGCGCTGTCATATCTGCATCACTTGCTGTATCTGTAGAGCCTAAATTTGTGGCGCTGTCTTGTCTGCATCACTTGCTGTATCTGTAGAACCTCCATTTGTGGCGCCGTCATGTCTGCATCACTTGCTGTAACTGTAGAGCCTCCATTTGTGGCGCTGTCTTGTCTGCATCACTTGCTGTATCTGTAGAGCCTACATTTGTGGCGCTGTCATGTCTGCATCACTTGCTGTATCTGCAGAGCCGCCATTTGTGGCGCTGTCATGTCTGCATCACTTGCTGTATCTGTAGAGCCTACATTTGTGGCGCTGCCATGTCTGCATCACTTGCTGCATCTGTAGAGCCTCCATTTGTGGCGCTGTCATGTCTGCATCACTTGCTGTAACTGTAGAGCCTACATTTGTGGCGCTGTCATGTCTGCATCACTTGCTGTATCTGTAGAGCCTACATCTAAGGATGGAAATCTGCTGTCATGTCCTCATCACCTGCTGTATCTGTAGAGCGTACATCTAAAGGATGGAAATCTGCTACCATGTCTGCATCACTTGCTGTATCTGTAGAGCCAACATCTAAAGGATGGAAATTCGCTGTCATGTCTGCATCACTTGCTGTATCTGTAGAGCCTACATCTTAAAGATGGAAATCTGCTGTCATGTCTGCATCACTTGCTGTAACTGTAGAGCCTCCATTTGTGGCGGTGTCATATCTGCATCACTTGCTGTATCTGTAGAGCCTAAATCTAAAGGATGGAAATCTGCTGTCATGTCTGCATCACTTGCTGTATCTGTAGAGCCTCCATTTGTGGCGCTGTTATATCTGCATCACTTGCTGTATCTGTAGAGCATACATCTAAAGGATGAAAATCTGCTGTCATGTCTGCATCACTTGCTGTATCTGTAGAGCCTCCATTTGTGGCGCTGTCATGTCTGCATCACTTGCTGTATCTGTAGAGTCTGCATTTGTGGCGCTGTCATGTCTGCATTACTTGTTGTATCTGTAGAGCCTCCATCTGTGGCGCTGTCATATCTGCATCACTTGCTGTGTCTGTAGAGCCTCCATCTAAAGAATGGAAATCTGCTGTCATGTCTGCATCACTTGCTGTATCTGTAGAGCCTACATCTAAAGGATGGAAATCTGCTGTCATGTCTGCATCACTTGCTGTAACTGTAGAGCCTATATCTAAAGGATGGAAATCTGCTGTCATGTCTACATCACTTGCTGTAACCGTAGAGCCTATATCTAACGGATGGAATTCTGCTGTCATGTCTGCATCACTTGCAGTAACTATAGAGCCTATATCTAAAGGATGGAAATCTGCTGTCATGTCTGCATCACTTGCTGTATCAGTAGAGCCTCCATTTGTGGCGCTGTCACGTCTGCATAACTTGCTGTAACTGTAGAGCCTCCATTTGTGGCGCTGTCATGTCTGCATCACTTGCTGTATCCGTAGAGCCTCCATTTGTGGCGCTGTCATGTCTGCATCATTTGCTGTAACTGTAGAGCCTCCATTTGTGGCGCTGTCATATCTGCATTACTTGCTGTATCTGTAGAGCCTCCATTTGTGGCGCTGTCATGTCTGCCTCACTTGCTATATCTGTAGAGCCTCCATTTTTGGCGCTGTCATGTCTGCATCACTTGCTGTATCTGTAGAGCCTGCATCTAAAGGATGGAAATCTGCTGTCATGTCTGCATCACTTGCTGTATCTGTAGAGCCTATATCTAAAGGATAGAAATCTGCTGTCATGTCTGCATCGCTTACTGTATCTGTAGAGCCTCCATTTGTGGCGCTGTCATGTCTCCATCACCTGCTGGATCTGTAGAGCCTCCATTTGTGGCGCTGTCATGTCTGCATCATTTGCTGTATCTGTAGAGCCTCCATTTGTGGCCCCGTCATGTCTGCATCACTTGCTGTATCTGTAGAGCCTCCATTTGTGGCGCTGTCATGTCTGCATCACTTGCTCTAACTGTATAGCCTCCATTTGTGGCGCTGTCATATATGCATCACTTGCTGTAACTGTATAGCCTCCATTTGTGGCACTGTCATGTCTGCATCACTTGCTGTATCTGTAGAGATTCCCTTTGTGGAGCTCTCATATCTGATTCACTTGCTGTAACTGTATAGCCTCCATTTGTGGCGCTGTCATGTCTACATCATTTGCTGTAACTGTAGAGTCTCCATTTGTGGCGCTGTCATGTCTGCATCACTTGCTGTAACTGTATAGCCTCCATTTGTGGTGCTGTCATGTCTGCATCACTTGCTGTAACTGTAGAGCCTCCATTTGTGGCGCAGTCATGTCTGCATCACTTGCTGTATCTGTAGAGCCTCCATTTGTGGCGCTGTCATATCTGCATCACTTGCTGTAACTGTATAGCCTCCATTTGTGGCGCTGTCATGTCTGCATCACTTGCTGTAACTGTAGAGCCTACCTTTGTGGCGCTGTCATGCCTGCATCACTTGCTGTATCTGTAGAGCCTACGTTTGTGGCGCCGTCATGTCTGCATCACTTGCTGTATCTGTAGAGCCTCCCTTTGTGGCGCTGTCATGTCTGCATCACTTGCTGTATCTGTAGAGCCTAAATTTTTGGCGCTGTCTTGTCTGCATCACTTGCTGTATCTGTAGAACCTCCATTTGTGGCGCCGTCATGTCTGCATCACTTGCTGTAACTGTAGAGCCTCCATTTGTGGCGCTGTCATGTCTGCATCACTTGCTGTATCTGTAGAGCCTACATTTGTGGCGCAGTCATGTCTGCAGCACTTGGTGTATCTGCAGAGCCTACATCTAAGGATGGAAATCTGCTGTCATGTCTGCATCACTTGCTGTATCTGTAGAGCCTACATCTAAAGGATGGAAATCTGCTACCATGTCTGCATCACTTGCTGTATCTGTAGAGCCAACATCTAAAGGATGGAAATTCGCTGTCATGTCTGCATCACTTGCTGTATCTGTAGAGCCTACATCTTAAGGATGGAAATCTGCTGTCATGTCTGCATCACTTGCTGTAACTGTAGAGCCTCCATTTGTGGCGGTGTCATATCTGCATCACTTGCTGTATCTGTAGAGCCTAAATCTAAAGGATGGAAATCTGCTGTCATGTCTGCATCACTTGCTGTATCTGTAGAGCCTCCATTTGTGGCGCTGTTATATCTGCATCACTTGCTGTAACTGTAGAGCCTATATCTAAAAGATGGAAAACTTCTGTCATGTCTGCATCACTTGCTGTATCAGTAGAGCCTCCATTTGTGGCGCTGTCACGACTGCATAACTTACTGTAAATGTAGAGCCTCCATTTGTGGCGCTGTCATGTCTGCATTACTTGTTGTATCTGTAGAGCCTCCATCTGTGGCGCTGTCATATCTGCATCACTTGCTGTGTCTGTAGAGCCTCCATCTAAAGAATGGAAATCTGCTGTCATGTCTGCATCACTTGCTGTATCTGTAGAGCCTACATCTAAAGGATGGAAATCTGCTGTCATGTCTGCATCACTTGCTGTAACTGTAGAGCCTATATCTAAAGGATGGAAATCTGCTGTCATGTCTACATCACTTGCTGTAACCGTAGAGCCTATATCTAACGGATGGAATTCTGCTGTCATGTCTGCATCACTTGCAGTAACTATAGAGCCTATATCTAAAGGGTGGAAATCTGCTGTCATGTCTGCATCACTTGCTGTAACTGTAGAGCCTATATCTAAAGGATGGAAATCTGCTGTCATGTCTGCATCACTTGCTGTATCAGTAGAGCCTCCATTTGTGGCGCTGTCACGTCTGCATAACTTGCTGTAACTGTAGAGCCTCCATTTGTGGCGCTGTCATGTCTGCATCACTTGCTGTATCCGTAGAGCCTCCATTTGTGGCGCTGTCATGTCTGCATCACTTGCTGTAACTGTAGAGCCTCCATTAGTGGCGCTGTCATATCTGCATCACTTGCTGTATCTGTAGAGCCTCCATTTGTGGCGCTGTCATGTCTGCATCACTTGCTGTATCTGTAGAGCCTCCATTTGTGGCGCTGTCATGTCTGCATCACTTGCTGTATCTGTAGAGCCTGCATCTAAAGGATGGAAATCTGCTGTCATGTCTGCATCACTTGCTGTATCTGTAGAGCCTATATCTAAAGGATAGAAATCTGCTGTCATGTCTGCATCACTTACTGTATCTGTAGAGCCTCCATTTGTGGCGCTGTCATGTCTGCATCACCTGCTGTATCTGTAGAGCCTCCATTTGTGGCGCTGTCATGTCTGCATCATTTGATGTATCTGTAGAGCCTCCATTTGTGGCCCTGTCATGTCTGCATCACTTGCTGTATCTGTAGAGCCTCCATTTGTGGCGCTGTCATGTCTGCATCACTTGCTCTAACTGTATAACCTCCATTTGTGGCGCTGTCATATATGCATCACTTGCTGTAACTGTATAGCCTCCATTTGTGGCACTGTCATGTCTGTATCACTTGCTGTATCCGTAGAGCTTCTCTTTGTGGAGCTCTCATATCTGATTCACTTGCTGTAACTGTATAGCCTCCATTTGTGGCGCTGTCATGTCTACATCATTTGCTGTAACTGTAGAGCCTCCATTTGTGGCGCTGTCATGTCTGCATCACTTGCTGTAACTGTATAGCCTCCATTTGTGGCGCTGTCATGTCTGCATCACTTGCTGTTACTGTAGAGCCTCCATTTGTGGCGCAGTCATGTCTTCATCACTTGCTGTATCTGTAGAGCCTCCATTTGTGGCGCTGTCATGTCTGCATCACTTGCTGTAACTGTAGAGCCTACCTTTGTGGCGCTGTCATGTCTGCATCACTTGCTGTATCTGTAGAGCCTACGTTTGTGGCGCCGTCATGTCTGCATCACTTGCTGTATCTGTAGAGCCTCCCTTTGTGGCGCTGTCATATCTGCATCACTTGCTGTATCTGTAGAGCCTAAATTTGTGGCGCTGTCTTGTCTGCATCACTTGCTGTATCTGTAGAACCTCCATTTGTGGCGCCGTCATGTCTGCATCACTTGCTGTAACTGTAGAGCCTCCATTTGTGGCGCTGTCATGTCTGCATCACTTGCTGTATCCGTAGAGCCTACATTTGTGGCGCTGTCATGTCTGTATCACTTGCTGTATCTGCAGAGCCGCCATTTGTGGCGCTGTCATGTCTGCATCACTTGCTGTATCTGTAGAGCCTACATTTGTGGCGCTGCCATGTCTGCATCACTTGCTGTATCTGTAGAGCCTACATTTGTGGCGCTGTCATGTCTGCATCACTTGCTGTATCTGTAGAGCCTACATCTAAGGATGGAAATCTGCTGTCATGTCTGCATCACTTGCTGTATCTGTAGAGCCTACATCTAAAGGATGGAAATCTGCTACCATGTCTGCATCACTTGCTGTATCTGTAGAGCCAACATCTAAAGGATGGAAATTCGCTGTCATGTCTGCATCACTTGCTGTATCTGTAGAGCCTACATCTTAAGGATGGAAATCTGCTGTCATGTCTGCATCACTTGCTGTAACTGTAGAGCCTCCATTTGTGGCGGTGTCATATCTGCATCACTTGCTGTATCTGTAGAGCCCAAATCTAAAGGATGGAAATCTGCTGTCATGTCTGCATCACTTGCTGTATCTGTAGAGCCTCCATTTGTGGCGCTGTTATATCTGCATCACTTGCTGTATCTGTAGAGCATACATCTAAAGGATGAAAATCTGCTGTCATGTCTGCATCACTTGCTGTATCTGTAGAGCCTCCATTTGTGGCGCTGTCATGTCTGCATCACTTGCTGTATCTGTAGAGTCTGCATTTGTGGCGCTGTCATGTCTGCATTACTTGTTGTATCTGTAGAGCCTCCATCTGTGGCGCTGTCATATCTGCATCACTTGCTGTGTCTGTAGAGCCTCCATCTAAAGAATGGAAATCTGCTGTCATGTCTGCATCACTTGCTGTATCTGTAGCGCCTACATCTAAAGTATGGAAATCTGCTGTCATGTCTGCATCACTTGCTGTAACTGTAGAGCCTATATCTAAAGGATGGAAATCTGCTGTCATGTCTACATCACTTGCTGTAACCGTAGAGCCTATATCTAACGGATGGAATTCTGCTGTCATGTCTGCATCACTTGCAGTAACTATAGAGCCTATATCTAAAGGGTGGAAATCTGCTGTCATGTCTGCATCACTTGCTGTAACTGTAGAGCCTATATCTAAAGGATGGAAATCTGCTGTCATGTCTGCATCACTTGCTGTATCAGTAGAGCCTCCATTTGTGGCGCTGTCACGTCTGCATAACTTGCTGTAACTGTAGAGCCTCCATTTGTGGCGCTGTCATGTCTGCATCACTTGCTGTATCCGTAGAGCCTCCATTTGTGGCGCTGTCATGTCTGCATCATTTGCTGTAACTGTAGAGCCTCCATTTGTGGCGCTGTCATATCTGCATCACTTGCTGTATCTGTAGAGCCTCCATTTGTGGCGCTGTCATGTCTGCCTCACTTGCTGTATCTGTAGAGCTTCCATTTGTGGCGCTGTCATGTCTGCATCACTTGCTGTATCTGTAGAGCCTGCATCTAAAGGATGGAAATCTGCTGTCATGTCTGCATCACTTGCTGTATCTGTAGAGCCTATATCTAAAGGATAGAAATCTGCTGTCATGTCTGCATCGCTTACTGTATCTGTAGAGCCTCCATTTGTGGCGCTGTCATGTCTGCATCATTTGCTGTATCTGTAGAGCCTCCATTTGTGGCCCCGTCATGTCTGCATCACTTGCTGTATCTGTAGAGCCTCCATTTGTGGCGCTGTCATGTCTGCATCACTTGCTCTAACTGTATAGCCTCCATTTGTGGCGCTCTCATATATGCATCACTTGCTGTAACTGTATAGCCTCCATTTGTGGCACTGTCATGTCTGCATAACTTGCTGTATCTGTAGAGATTCCCTTTGTGGAGCTCTCATATCTCATTCACTTGCTGTAACTGTATAGCCTCCATTTGTGGCGCTGTCATGTCTACATCATTTGCTGTAACTGTAGAGTCTCCATTTGTGGCGCTGTCATATCTGCATCACTTGCTGTAACTGTATAGCCTCCATTTGTGGCGGTGTCATGTCTGCATCACTTGCTGTAACTGTAGAGCCTACCTTTGTGGCGCTGTCATGCCTGCATCACTTGCTGTATCTGTAGAGCCTACGTTTGTGGCGCCGTCATGTCTGCATCACTTGCTGTATCTGTAGAGCCTCCCTTTGTGGCGCTGTCATGTCTGCATCACTTGCTGTATCTGTAGAGCCTAAATTTTTGGCGCTGTCTTGTCTGCATCACTTGCTGTATCTGTAGAACCTCCATTTGTGGCGCCGTCATGTCTGCATCACTTGCTGTAACTGTAGAGCCTCCATTTGTGGCGCTGTCATGTCTGCATCACTTGCTGTATCTGTAGAGCCTACATTTGTGGCGCTGTCATGTCTGCAGCACTTGGTGTATCTGCAGAGCCGCCATTTGTGGAGCTGTCATGTCTGCATCACTTGCTGTATCTGTAGAGCCTACATTTGTGGCGCTGTCATGTCTGCATGTTTGCTGTAACTGTAGAGCCTACATTTGTGGCGCTGTCATGTCTGCATCACTTGCTGTATCTGTAGAGCCTACATCTAAGGATGGAAATCTGCTGTCATGTCTGCATCACTTGCTGTATCTGTAGAGCCTACATCTAAAGGATCGAAATCTGCTACCATGTCTGCATCACTTGCTGTATCTGTAGAGCCAACATCTAAAGAGTGGAAATTCGCTGTCATGTCTGCATCACTTGCTGTATCTGTAGAGCCTACATCTTAAGGATGGAAATCTGCTGTCATGTCTGCATCACTTGCTGTAACTGTAGAGTCTCCATTTGTCGCGGTGTCATATCTGCATCACTTGCTGTATCTGTAGAGCCTAAATCTAAAGGATGGAAATCTGCTGTCATGTCTGCATCACTTGCTGTATCTGTAGAGCCTCCATTTGTGGCGCTGTTATATCTGCATCACTTGCTGTATCTGTAGAGCATACATCTAAAGGATGAAAATCTGCTGTCATGTCTGCATCACTTGCTGTATCTGTAGAGCCTCCATTTGTGGCGCTGTCATGTCTGCATCACTTGCTGTATCTGTAGAGCCTCCATTTGTGGCGCTGTCATGTCTGCATCACTTGCTGTATCTGTAGAGCCTGCATCTAAAGGATGGAAATCTGCTGTCATGTCTGCATCACTTGCTGTATCTGTAGAGCCTATATCTAAAGGATAGAAATCTGCTGTCATGTCTGCATCACTTACTGTATCTGTAGAGCCTCCATTTGTGGCGCTGTCATGTCTGCATTACTGCTGTATCTGTAGAGCCTCCATTTGTGGCGCTGTCATGTCTGCATCATTTGCTGTATCTGTAGAGCCTCCATTTATGGCCCTGTCATGTCTGCATCACTTGCTGTATCTGTAGAGCCTCCATTTGTGGCGCTGTCATGTCTGCATCACTTGCTCTAACTGTATAGCCTCCATTTGTGGCGCTGTCATATATGCATCACTTGCTTTAACTGTATAGCCTCCATTTGTGGCACTGTCATGTCTGTATCACTTGCTGTATCCGTAGAGCTTCCCTTTGTGGAGCTCTCATATCTGATTCACTTGCTGTAACTGTATAGCCTCCATTTGTGGCGCTGTCATGTCTGCATCACTTGCTGTAACTGTAGAGCCTACCTTTGTGGCGCTGTCATGCCTGCATCACTTGCTGTATCTGTAGAGCCTACGTTTGTGGCGCCGTCATGTCTGCATCACTTGCTGTATCTGTAGAGCCTCCCTTTGTGGCGCTGTCATGTCTGCATCACTTGCTGTATCTGTAGAGCCTAAATTTTTGGCGCTGTCTTGTCTGCATCACTTGCTGTATCTGTAGAACCTCCATTTGTGGCGCCGTCATGTCTGCATCACTTGCTGTAACTGTAGAGCCTCCATTTGTGGCGCTGTCATGTCTGCATCACTTGCTGTATCTGTAGAGCCTACATTTGTGGCGCTGTCATGTCTGCAGCACTTGGTGTATCTGCAGAGCCTACATCTAAGGATGGAAATCTGCTGTCATGTCTGCATCACTTGCTGTATCTGTAGAGCCTACATCTAAAGGATGGAAATCTGCTACCATGTCTGCATCACTTGCTGTATCTGTAGAGCCAACATCTAAAGGATGGAAATTCGCTGTCATGTCTGCATCACTTGCTGTATCTGTAGAGCCTACATCTTAAGGATGGAAATCTGCTGTCATGTCTGCATCACTTGCTGTAACTGTAGAGCCTCCATTTGTGGCGGTGTCATATCTGCATCACTTGCTGTATCTGTAGAGCCTAAATCTAAAGGATGGAAATCTGCTGTCATGTCTGCATCACTTGCTGTATCTGTAGAGCCTCCATTTGTGGCTCTGTTATATCTGCATCACTTGCTGTAACTGTAGAGCCTATATCTAAAAGATGGAAAACTTCTGTCATGTCTGCATCACTTGCTGTATCAGTAGAGCCTCCATTTGTGGCGCTGTCACGACTGCATAACTTACTGTAAATGTAGAGCCTCCATTTGTGGCGCTGTCATGTCTGCATTACTTGTTGTATCTGTAGAGCCTCCATCTGTGGCGCTGTCATATCTGCATCACTTGCTGTGTCTGTAGAGCCTCCATCTAAAGAATGGAAATCTGCTGTCATGTCTGCATCACTTGCTGTATCTGTAGAGCCTACATCTAAAGGATGGAAATCTTCTGTCATGTCTGCATCACTTGCTGTAACTGTAGAGCCTATATCTAAAGGATGGAAATCTGCTGTCATGTCTACATCACTTGCTGTAACCGTAGAGCCTATATCTAACGGATGGAATTCTGCTGTCATGTCTGCATCACTTGCAGTAACTATAGAGCCTATATCTAAAGGGTGGAAATCTGCTGTCATGTCTGCATCACTTGCTGTAACTGTAGAGCCTATATCTAAAGGATGGAAATCTGCTGTCATGTCTGCATCACTTGCTGTATCAGTAGAGCCTCCATTTGTGGCGCTGTCACGTCTGCATAACTTGCTGTAACTGTAGAGCCTCCATTTGTGGCGCTGTCATGTCTGCATCACTTGCTGTATCCGTAGAGCCTCCATTTGTGGCGCTGTCATGTCTGCATCACTTGCTGTAACTGTAGAGCCTCCATTAGTGGCGCTGTCATATCTGCATCACTTGCTGTATCTGTAGAGCCTCCATTTGTGGCGCTGTCATGTCTGCATCACTTGCTGTATCTGTAGAGCCTCCATTTGTGGCGCTGTCATGTCTGCATCACTTGCTGTATCTGTAGAGCCTGCATCTAAAGGATGGAAATCTGCTGTCATGTCTGCATCACTTGCTGTATCTGTAGAGCCTATATCTAAAGGATAGAAATCTGCTGTCATGTCTGCATCACTTACTGTATCTGTAGAGCCTCCATTTGTGGCGCTGTCATGTCTGCATCACCTGCTGTATCTGTAGAGCCTCCATTTGTGGCGCTGTCATGTCTGCATCATTTGATGTATCTGTAGAGCCTCCATTTGTGGCCCTGTCATGTCTGCATCACTTGCTGTATCTGTAGAGCCTCCATTTGTGGCGCTGTCATGTCTGCATCACTTGCTCTAACTGTATAACCTCCATTTGTGGCGCTGTCATATATGCATCACTTGCTGTAACTGTATAGCCTCCATTTGTGGCACTGTCATGTCTGTATCACTTGCTGTATCCGTAGAGCTTCTCTTTGTGGAGCTCTCATATCTGATTCACTTGCTGTAACTGTATAGCCTCCATTTGTGGCGCTGTCATGTCTACATCATTTGCTGTAACTGTAGAGCCTCCATTTGTGGCGCTGTCATGTCTGCATCACTTGCTGTAACTGTATAGCCTCCATTTGTGGCGCTGTCATGTCTGCATCACTTGCTGTTACTGTAGAGCCTCCATTTGTGGCGCAGTCATGTCTTCATCACTTGCTGTATCTGTAGAGCCTCCATTTGTGGCGCTGTCATGTCTGCTTCACTTGCTGTAACTGTAGAGCCTACCTTTGTGGCGCTGTCATGTCTGCATCACTTGCTGTATCTGTAGAGCCTACGTTTGTGGCGCCGTCATGTCTGCATCACTTGCTGTATCTGTAGAGCCTCCCTTGGTGGCGCTGTCATATCTGCATCACTTGCTTTATCTGTAGAGCCTAAATTTGTGGCGCTGTCTTGTCTGCATCACTTGCTGTATCTGTAGAACCTCCATTTGTGGCGCCGTCATGTCTGCATCACTTGCTGTAACTGTAGAGCCTCCATTTGTGGCGCTGTCATGTCTGCATCACTTGCTGTATCCGTAGAGCCTACATTTGTGGCGCTGTCATGTCTGTATCACTTGCTGTATCTGCAGAGCCGCCATTTGTGGCGCTGTCATGTCTGCATCACTTGCTGTATCTGTAGAGCCTACATTTGTGGCGCTGCCATGTCTGCATCACTTGCTGTATCTGTAGAGCCTACATTTGTGGCGCTGTCATGTCTGCATCACTTGCTGTATCTGTAGAGCCTACATCTAAGGATGGAAATCTGCTGTCATGTCTGCATCACTTGCTGTATCTGTAGAGCCTACATCTAAAGGATGGAAATCTGCTACCATGTCTGCATCACTTGCTGTATCTGTAGAGCCAACATCTAAAGGATGGAAATTCGCTGTCATGTCTGCATCACTTGCTGTATCTGTAGAGCCTACATCTTAAGGATGGAAATCTGCTGTCATGTCTGCATCACTTGCTGTAACTGTAGAACCTCCATTTGTGGCGGTGTCATATCTGCATCACTTTCTGTATCTGTAGAGCCTAAATCTAAAGGATGGAAATCTGCTGTCATGTCTGCATCACTTGCTGTATCTGTAGAGCCTCCATTTGTGGCGCTGTTATATCTGCATCACTTGCTGTATCTGTAGAGCATACATCTAAAGGATGAAAATCTGCTGTCATGTCTGCATCACTTGCTGTATCTGTAGAGCCTCCATTTGTGGCGCTGTCATGTCTGCATCACTTGCTGTATCTGTAGAGTCTGCATTTGTGGCGCTGTCATGTCTGCATTACTTGTTGTATCTGTAGAGCCTCCATCTGTGGCGCTGTCATATCTGCATCACTTGCTGTGTCTGTAGAGCCTCCATCTAAAGAATGGAAATCTGCTGTCATGTCTGCATCACTTGCTGTATCTGTAGCGCCTACATCTAAAGGATGGAAATCTGCTGTCATGTCTGCATCACTTGCTGTAACTGTAGAGCCTATATCTAAAGGATGGAAATCTGCTGTCATGTCTACATCACTTGCTGTAACCGTAGAGCCTATATCTAACGGATGGAATTCTGCTGTCATGTCTGCATCACTTGCAGTAACTATAGAGCCTATATCTAAAGGGTGGATATCTGCTGTCATGTCTGCATCACTTGCTGTAACTGTAGAGCCTATATCTAAAGGATGGAAATCTGCTGTCATGTCTGCATCACTTGCTGTATCAGTAGAGCCTCCATTTGTGGCGCTGTCACGTCTGCATAACTTGCTGTAACTGTAGAGCCTCCATTTGTGGCGCTGTCATGTCTGCATCACTTGCTGTATCCGTAGAGCCTCCATTTGTGGCGCTGTCATGTCTGCATCATTTGCTGTAACTGTAGAGCCTCCATTTGTGGCGCTGTCATATCTGCATCACTTGCTGTATCTGTAGAGCCTCCATTTGTGGCGCTGTCATGTCTGCCTCACTTGCTGTATCTGTAGAGCTTCCATTTGTGGCGCTGTCATGTCTGCATCACTTGCTGTATCTGTAGAGCCTGCATCTAAAGGATGGAAATCTGCTGTCATGTCTGCATCACTTGCTGTATCTGTAGAGCCTATATCTAAAGGATAGAAATCTGCTGTCATGTCTGCATCGCTTACTGTATCTGTAGAGCCTCCATTTGTGGCGCTGTCATGTCTGCATCATTTGCTGTATCTGTAGAGCCTCCATTTGTGGCCCCGTCATGTCTGCATCACTTGCTGTATCTGTAGAGCCTCCATTTGTGGCGCTGTCATGTCTGCATCACTTGCTCTAACTGTATAGCCTCCATTTGTGGCGCTCTCATATATGCATCACTTGCTGTAACTGTATAGCCTCCATTTGTGGCACTGTCATGTCTGCATAACTTGCTGTATCTGTAGAGATTCCCTTTGTGGAGCTCTCATATCTCATTCACTTGCTGTAACTGTATAGCCTCCATTTGTGGCGCTGTCATGTCTACATCATTTGCTGTAACTGTAGAGTCTCCATTTGTGGCGCTGTCATATCTGCATCACTTGCTGTAACTTTATAGCCTCCATTTGTGGCGGTGTCATGTCTGCATCACTTGCTGTAACTGTAGAGCCTACCTTTGTGGCGCTGTCATGCCTGCATCACTTGCTGTATCTGTAGAGCCTACGTTTGTGGCGCCGTCATGTCTGCATCACTTGCTGTATCTGTAGAGCCTCCCTTTGTGGCGCTGTCATGTCTGCATCACTTGCTGTATCTGTAGAGCCTAAATTTTTGGCGCTGTCTTGTCTGCATCACTTGCTGTATCTGTAGAACCTCCATTTGTGGCGCCGTCATGTCTGCATCACTTGCTGTAACTGTAGAGCCTCCATTTGTGGCGCTGTCATGTCTGCATCACTTGCTGTATCTGTAGAGCCTACATTTGTGGCGCTGTCATGTCTGCAGCACTTGGTGTATCTGCAGAGCCGCCATTTGTGGAGCTGTCATGTCTGCATCACTTGCTGTATCTGTAGAGCCTACATTTGTGGCGCTGTCATGTCTGCATCACTTGCTGTAACTGTAGAGCCTACATTTGTGGCGCTGTCATGTCTGCATCACTTGCTGTATCTGTAGAGCCTACATCTAAGGATGGAAATCTGCTGTCATGTCTGCATCACTTGCTGTATCTGTAGAGCCTACATCTAAAGGATGGAAATCTGCTACCATGTCTGCATCACTTGCTGTATCTGTAGAGCCAACATCTAAAGAGTGGAAATTCGCTGTCATGTCTGCATCACTTGCTGTATCTGTAGAGCCTACATCTTAAGGATGGAAATCTGCTGTCATGTCTGCATCACTTGCTGTAACTGTAGAGTCTCCATTTGTCGCGGTGTCATATCTGCATCACTTGCTGTATCTGTAGAGCCTAAATCTAAAGGATGGAAATCTGCTGTCATGTCTGCATCACTTGCTGTATCTGTAGAGCCTCCATTTGTGGCGCTGTTATATCTGCATCACTTGCTGTATCTGTAGAGCATACATCTAAAGGATGAAAATCTGCTGTCATGTCTGCATCACTTGCTGTATCTGTAGAGCCTCCATTTGTGGCGCTGTCATGTCTGCATCACTTGCTGTATCTGTAGAGCCTCCATTTGTGGCGCTGTCATGTCTGCATCACTTGCTGTATCTGTAGAGCCTGCATCTAAAGGATGGAAATCTGCTGTCATGTCTGCATCACTTGCTGTATCTGTAGAGCCTATATCTAAAGGATAGAAATCTGCTGTCATGTCTGCATCACTTACTGTATCTGCAGAGCCTCCATTTGTGGCGCTGTCATGTCTGCATCACCTGCTGTATCTGTAGAGCCTCCATTTGTGGCGCTGTCATGTCTGCATCATTTGCTGTATCTGTAGAGCCTCCATTTATGGCCCTGTCATGTCTGCATCACTTGCTGTATCTGTAGAGCCTCCATTTGTGGCGCTGTCATGTCTGCATCACTTGCTCTAACTGTATAGCCTCCATTTGTGGCGCTGTCATATATGCATCACCTGTTTTAACTGTATAGCCTCCATTTGTGGCACTGTCATGTCTGTATCACTTGCTGTATCCGTAGAGCTTCCCTTTGTGGAGCTCTCATATCTGATTCACTTGCTGTAACTGTATAGCCTCCATTTGTGGCGCTGTCATGTCTACATCATTTGCTGTAACTGTAGAGCCTCCATTTGTGGCGCTGTCATGTCTGCATCACTTGCTGTAACTGTATAGCCTCCATTTGTGGCGCTGTCATGTCTGCATCACTTGCTGTTACTGTAGAGCCTCCATTTGTGGCGCAGTCATGTCTTCATCACTTGCTGTATCTGTAGAGCCTCCATTTGTGGCGCTGTCATGTCTGCATCACTTGCTGTAACTGTAGAGCCTACCTTTGTGGCGCTGTCATGTCTGCATCACTTGCTGTATCTGTAGAGCCTACGTTTGTGGCGCCGTCATGTCTGCATCACTTGCTGTATCTGTAGAGCCTCCCTTTGTGGCGCTGTCATATCTGCATCACTTGCTGTATCTGTAGAGCCTAAATTTGTGGCGCTGTCTTGTCTGCATCACATGCTGTATCTGTAGAACCTCCATTTGTGGCGCCGTCATGTCTGCATCATTTGCTGTAACTGTAGAGCCTCCATTTGTGGCGCTGTCATGTCTGCATCACTTGCTGTATCTGTAGAGCCTACATTTGTGGCGCTGTCATGTCTGCATCACTTGCTGTATCTGCAGAGCCGCCATTTGTGGCGCTGTCATGTCTGCATCACTTGCTGTATCTGTAGAGCCTACATTTGTGGCGCTGCCATGTCTGCATCACTTGCTGTATCTGTAGAGCCTACATTTGTGGCGCTGTCATGTCTGCATCACTTGCTCTAACTGTATAGCCTCCATTTGTGGCGCTGTCATATATGCATCACTTGCTGTAACTGTATAGCCTCCATTTGTGGCGCTGTCATGTCTACATCATTTGCTGTAACTGTAGAGCCTCCATTTGTGGCGCTGTCATGTCTGCATCACTTGCTGTAACTGTATAGCCTCCATTTGTGGCGCTGTCATGTCTGCATCACTTGCTGTTACTGTAGAGCCTCCATTTGTGGCGCAGTCATGTCTTCATCACTTGCTGTATCTGTAGAGCCTCCATTTGTGGCGCTGTCATGTCTGCATCACTTGCTGTAACTGTAGAGCCTACCTTTGTGGCGCTGTCATGTCTGCATCACTTGCCGTATCTGTAGAGCCTACGTTTGTGGCGCCGTCATGTCTGCATCACTTGCTGTATCTGTAGAGCCTCCCTTTGTGGCGCTGTCATATCTGCATCACTTGCTGTATCTGTAGAGCCTAAATTTGTGGCGCTGTCTGGTCTGCATCACTTGCTGTATCTGTAGAGCCTCCATTTGTGGCGCTGTCATGTCTGCATCACTTGCTGTATCTGCAGAGCCGCCATTTGTGGCGCTGTCATGTCTGCATCACTTGCTGTATCTGTAGAGCCTACATTTGTGGCGCTGCCATGTCTGCATCACTTGCTGTATCTGTAGAGCCTCCATTTGTGACGCTATCATGTCTGCATCACTTGCTGTAACTGTAGAGCCTACATTTGTGGCGCTGTCATGTCTGCATCACTTGCTGTATCTGTAGAACCTACATCTAAGGATGGAAATCTGCTGTCATGTCTGCATCACTTGCTGTATCTGTAGAGCCTACATCTAAAGGATGGAAATCTGCTACCATGTCTGCATCACTTGCTGTATCTGTAGAGCCAACATCTAAAGGATGGAAATTCGCTGTCATGTCTGCATCACTTGCTGTATCTGTAGAGCCTACATCTTAAGGATGGAAATCTGCTGTCATGTCTGCATCACTTGCTGTAACTGTAGAGCCTCCATTTGTGGCGGTGTCATATCTGCATCACTTGCTATATCTGTAGAGCCTAAATCTAAAGGATGGAAATCTGCTGTCATGTCTGCATCACTTGCTGTATCTGTAGAGCCTCCATTTGTGGCGCTGTTATATCTGCATCACTTGCTGTATCTGTAGAGCATACATCTAAAGGATGAAAATCTGCTGTCATGTCTGCATCACTTGCTGTATCTGTAGAGCCTCCATTTGTGGCGCTGTCATGTCTGCATCACTTGCTCTATCTGTAGAGTCTGCATTTGTGGCGCTGTCATGTCTGCATCACTTGTTGTATCTGTAGAGCCTCCATCTGTGGCGCTGTCATATCTGCATCACTTGCTGTGTCTGTAGAGCCTCCATCTAAAGAATGGAAATCTGCTGTCATGTCTGCATCACTTGCTGTATCTGTAGAGCCTACATCTAAAGGATGGAAATCTGCTGTCATGTCTGCATCACTTGCTGTAACTGTAGAGCCTATATCTAAAGGATGAAAATCTGCTGCCATGTCTACATCACTTGCTGTAACCGTAGAGCCTATACCTAAAGGGTGGAAATCTGCTGTCATGTCTGCATCACTTGCAGTAACTGTAGAGCCTATATCTAAAGGATCGAAATCTGCTGTCATGTCTGCATCACTTGCTGTAACTGTAGAGCCTATATCTAAAGGATTGAAATCTGCTGCCATGTCTGCATCACTTGCTGTATCAGTAGAGCCTCTATTTGTGGCGCTGTCACGACTGCATAACTTACTGTAAATGTAGAGCCTCCATTTGTGGCGCTGTCATGTCTGCATCACTTGCTGTATCCGTAGAGCCTCCATTTGTGGCGCTGTCATGTCTGCATCACTTGCTGTAACTGTAGAGCCTATATTAGTGGCGCTGTCATATCTGCATCACTTGCTGTATCTGTAGAGCCTCCATTTGTGGCGCTGTCATGTCTGCATCACTTGCTGTATCTGTAGAGCCTCCATTTGTGGCGCTGTCATGTCTGCATCACTTGCTGTATCTGTAGAGCCTGCATCTAAAGGATGGAAATCTGCTGTCATGTCTGCATCACTTGCTGTATCTGTAGAGCCTATATCTAAAGGATAGAAATCTGCTGTCATGTCTGCATCACTTACTGTATCTGTAGAGCCTCCATTTGTGGCGCTGTCATGTCTGCATCACCTGCTGTATCTGTAGAGCCTCCATTTGTGGCGCTGTCATGTCTGCATCAGTTGCTGTATCTGTAGAGCCTCCATTTGTGGCCCTGTCATGTCTGCATCACTTGCTGTATCTGTAGAGCCTCCATTTGTGGCGCTGTCATGTCTGCATCACTTGCTCTAACTGTATAGCCTCCATTTGTGGCGCTGTCATATATGCATCACTTGCTGTAACTGTATAGCCTCCATTTGTGGCACTGACATGTCTGTATCACTTGCTGTATCCGTAGAGCTTCTCTTTGTGGAGCTCTCATATCTGATTCACTTGCTGTAACTGTATAGCCTCCATTTGTGGCGCTGTCATGTCTACATCATTTGCTGTAACTGTAGAGCCTCCATTTGTGGCGCTGTCATGTCTGCATCACTTGCTGTACTGTATAGCCTCCATTTGTGGCGCTGTCATGTCTGCATCACTTGCTGTTACTGTAGAGCCTCCATTTGTGGCGCAGTCATGTCTTCATCACTTGCTGTATCTGTAGAGCCTCCATTTGTGGTGCTGTCATGTCTGCATCACTTGCTGTAACTGCAGAGCCTACCTTTGTGGCGCTGTCATGTCTGCATCACTTGCTGTATCTGTAGAGCCTACGTTTGTGGCGCCGTCATGTCTGCATCACTTGCTGTATCTGTAGAGCCTCCCTTTGTGGCGCTGTCATATCTGCATCACTTGCTGTATCTGTAGAGCCTAAATTTGTGGCGCTGTCTTGTCTGCATCACTTGCTGTATCTGTAGAACCTCCATTTGTGGCGCCGTCATGTCTGCATCACTTGCTGTAACTGTAGAGCCTCCATTTGTGGCGCTGTCATGTCTGCATCACTTGCTGTATCTGTAGAGCCTACATTTGTGGCGCTGTCATGTCTGCATCACTTGCTGTATCTGCAGAGCCGCCATTTGTGGCGCTGTCATGTCTGCATCACTTGCTGTATCTGTAGAGCCTACATTTGTGGCGCTGCCATGTCTGCATCACTTGCTGTATCTGTAGAGCCTCCATTTGTGGCGCTGTCATGTCTGCATCACTTGCTGTAACTGTAGAGCCTACATTTGTGGCGCTGTCATGTCTGCATCACTTGCTGTATCTGTAGAGCCTACATCTAAGGATGGAAATCTGCTGTCATGTCTGCATCACTTGCTGTATCTGTAGAGCCTACATCTAAAGGATGGAAATCTGCTACCATGTCTGCATCACTTGCTGTATCTATAGAGCCAACATCTAAAGGATGGAAATTCGCTGTCATGTCTGCATCACTTGCTGTATCTGTAGAGCCTACATCTTAAGGATGGAAATCTGCTGTCATGTCTGCATCACTTGCTGTAACTGTAGAGCCTCCATTTGTGGCGGTGTCATATCTGCATCACTTGCTGTATCTGTAGAGCCTAAATCTAAAGGATGGAAATCTGCTGTCATGTTTGCATCACTTGCTGTATCTGTAGAGCGTCCATTTGTGGCGCTGTTATATCTGCATCACTTGCTGTATCTGTAGAGCATACATCTAAAGGATGAAAATCTGCTGTCATGTCTGCATCACTTGCTGTATCTGTAGAGCCTCCATTTGTGGCGCTGTCATGTCTGCATCACTTGCTGTATCTGTAGAGTCTGCATTTGTGGCGCTGTCATGTCTGCATTACTTGTTGTATCTGTAGAGCCTCCATCTGTGGCGCTGTCATATCTGCATCACTTGCTGTGTCTGTAGAGCCTCCATCTAAAGAATGGAAATCTGCTGTCATGTCTGCATCACTTGCTGTATCTGTAGAGCCTACATCTAAAGGATGGAAATCTGCTGTCATGTCTGCATCACTTGCTGTAACTGTAGAGCCTATATCTAAAGGATGGAAATCTGCTGTCATGTCTACATCACTTGCTGTAACCGTAGAGCCTATACCTAAAGGATGGAAATCTGCTGTCATGTCTGCATCACTTGCAGTAACTGTAGAGCCTATATCTAAAGGATCGAAATCTGCTGTCATGTCTGCATCACTTGCTGTAACTGTAGAGCCTATATCTAAAGGATTGAAATCTGCTGTCATGTCTGCATCACTTGCTGTATCAGTAGAGCCTCCATTTGTGACGCTGTCACGACTGCATAACTTACTGTAAATGTAGAGCCTCCATTTGTGGCGCTGTCATGTCTGCATCACTTGCTGTATCCGTAGAGCCTCCATTTGTGGCGCTGTCATGTCTGCATCACTTGCTGTAACTGTAGAGCCTCCATTAGTGGCGCTGTCATATCTGCATCACTTGCTGTATCTTTAGAGCCTCCATTTGTGGCGCTGTCATGTCTGCATCACTTGCTGTATCTGTAGAGCCTCCATTTGTGGCGCTGTCATGTCTGCATCACTTGCTGTATCTGTAGAGCCTGCATCTAAAGGATGGAAATCTGCTGTCATGTCTGCATCACTTGCTGTATCTGTAGAGCCTCCATTTAAGGCGCTGTCATGTCTGCATCACCTGCTGTATTTGTAGAGCCTCCATTTGTGGCGCTGTCATGTCTGCATCAGTTGCTGTATCTGTAGAGCCTCCATTTGTGGCCCTGTCATGTCTGCATCACTTGCTGTATCTGTAGAGCCTCCATTTGTGGCGCTGTCATGTCTGCATCACTTGCTCTAACTGTATAGCCTCCATTTGTGGCGCTGTCATATATGCATCACTTGCTGTAACTGTATAGCCTCCATTTGTGGCACTGACATGTCTGTATCACTTGCTGTATCCGTAGAGCTTCTCTTTGTGGAGCTCTCATATCTGATTCACTTGCTGTAACTGTATAGCCTCCATTTGTGGCGCTGTCATGTCTACATCATTTGCTGTAACTGTAGACCCTCCATTTGTGGCGCTGTCATGTCTGCATCACTTGCTGTAACTGTATAGCCTCCATTTGTGGCGCTGTCATGTCTGCATCACTTGCTGTTACTGTAGAGCCTCCATTTGTGGCGCAGTCAAGTCTTTATCACTTGCTGTATCTGTAGAGCCTCCATTTGTGGTGCTGTCATGTCTGCATCACTTGCTGTAACTGCAGAGCCTACCTTTGTGGCGCTGTCATGTCTGCATCACTTGCTGTATCTGTAGAGCCTACGTTTGTGGCGCCGTCATGTCTGCATCACTTGCTGTATCTGTAGAGCCTCCCTTTGTGGCGCTGTCATATCTGCATCACTTGCTGTATCTGTAGAGCCTAAATTTGTGGCGCTGTCATGTCTGCATCACTTGCTGTATCTGCAGAGCCCCCATTTGTGGCGCTGTCATGTCTGCATCACTTGCTGTATCTGTAGAGCCTACATTTGTGGCGCTGCCATGTCTGCATCACTTGCTGTATCTGTAGAGCCTCCATTTGTGGCGCTGTTATATCTGCATCACTTGCTGTATCTGTAGAGCATACATCTAAAGGATGAAAATCTGCTGTCATGTCTGCATCACTTGCTGTATCTGTAGAGCCTCCATTTGTGGCGCTGTCATGTCTGCATCACTTGCTGTATCTGTAGAGTCTGCATTTGTGGCGCTGTCATGTCTGCATTACTTGTTGTATCTGTAGAGCCTCCATCTGTGGCGCTGTCATATCTGCATCACTTGCTGTGTCTGTAGAGCCTCCATCTAAAGAATGGAAATCTGCTGTCATGTCTGCATCACTTGCTGTATCTGTAGAGCCTACATCTAAAGGATGGAAATCTGCTGTCATGTCTGCATCACTTGCTGTAACTGTAGAGCCTATATCTAAAGGATGGAAATCTGCTGTCATGTCTACATCACTTGCTGTAACCGTAGAGCCTATATCTAACGGATGAAATCTGCTGTCATGTCTGCATCACTTGCTGTATCAGTAGAGCCTCCATTTGTGGCGCTGTCACGTTTGCATAACTTGCTGTAACTGTAGAGCCTCCATTTGTGGCGCTGTCATGTCTGCATCACTTGCTGTATCCGTAGAGCCTCCATTTGTGGCGCTGTCATGTCTGCATCATTGGTGTAACTGTAGAGCCTCCATTTGTGGCGCTGTCATATCTGCATCACTTGCTGTATCTGTAGAGCCTCCATTTGTGGCGCTGTCATGTCTGCCTCACTTGCTGTATCTGTAGAGCCTCCATTTGTGGCGCTGTCATGTCTGCATCACTTGCTGTATCTGTAGAGCCTGCATCTAAAGGATGGAAATCTGCTGTCATGTCTGCATCACTTGCTGTATCTGTAGAGCCTATATCTAAAGGATAGAAATCTTCTGTCATGTCTGCATCGCTTACTGTATCAGTAGAGCCTCCATTTGTGGCGCTGTCATGTCTCCATCACCTGCTGGATCTGTAGAGCCTCCATTTGTGGCGCTGTCATGTCTGCATCATTTGCTGTATCTGTAGAGCCTCCATTTGTGGCCCCGTCATGTCTGCATCACTTGCTGTATCTGTAGAGCCTCCATTTGTGGCGCTGTCATGTCTGCATCACTTGCTCTAACTGTATAGCCTCCATTTGTGGCGCTGTCATATATGCATCACTTGCTGTAACTGTATAGCCTCCATTTGTGGCACTGTCATGTCTGCATAACTTGCTGTATCTGTAGAGATTCCCTTTGTGGAGCTCTCATATCTGATTCACTTGCTGTAACTGTATAGCCTCCATTTGTGGCGCTGTCATGTCTACATCATTTGCTGTAACTGTAGAGTCTCCATTTGTGGCGCTGTCATGTCTGCATCACTTGCTGTAACTGCATAGCCTCCATTTGTGGTGCTGTCATGTCTGCATCACTTGCTGTAACTGTAGAGCCTCCATTTGTGGCGCAGTCATGTCTGCATCACTTGCTGTATCTGTAGAGCCTCCATTTGTGGCGCTGTCATATCTGCATCACTTGCTGTAACTGTATAGCCTCCATTTGTGGCGGTGTCATGTCTGCATCACTTGCTGTAACTGTAGAGCCTACCTTTGTGGCGATGTCATGCCTGCATCACTTGCTGTATCTGTAGAGCCTACGTTTGTGGCGCCGTCATGTCTGCAACACTTGCTGTATCTGTAGAGCCTCCCTTTGTGGCGCTGTCATGTCTGCATCACTTGCTGTATCTGTAGAGCCTAAATTTTTGGCGCTGTCTTGTCTGCATCACTTGCTGTATCTGTAGAACCTCCATTTGTGGCGCCGTCATGTCTGCATCACTTGCTGTAACTGTAGAGCCTCCATTTGTGGCGCTGTCATGTCTGCATCACTTGCTGTATCTGTAGAGCCTACATTTGTGGCGCTGTCATGTCTGCAGCACTTGGTGTATCTGCAGAGCCGCCATTTGTGGAGCTGTCATGTCTGCATCACTTGCTGTATCTGTAGAGCCTACATTTGTGGCGCTGTCATGTCTGCATCACTTGCTGTAACTGTAGAGCCTACATTTGTGGCGCTGTCATGTCTGCATCACTTGCTGTATCTGTAGAGCCTACATCTAAGGATGGAAATCTGCTGTCATGTCTGCATCACTTGCTGTATCTGTAGAGCCTACATCTAAAGGATGGAAATCTGCTACCATGTCTGCATCACTTGCTGTATCTGTAGAGCCAACATCTAAAGGATGGAAATTCGCTGTCATGTCTGCATCACTTGCTGTATCTGTAGAGCCTACATCTTAAGGATGGAAATCTGCTGTCATGTCTGCATCACTTGCTGTAACTGTAGAGCCTCCATTTGTGGCGGTGTCATATCTGCATCACTTGCTGTATCTGTAGAGCCTAAATCTAAAGGATGGAAATCTGCTGTCATGTCTGCATCACTTGCTTTATCTGTAGAGCCTCCATTTGTGGCGCTGTTATATCTGCATCACTTGCTGTATCTGTAGAGCATACATCTAAAGGATGAAAATCTGCTGTCATGTCTGCATCACTTGCTGTATCTGTAGAGCCTCCATTTGTGGCGCTGTCATATCTGCATCACTTGCTGTATCTGTAGAGCCTAAATCTAAAGGATGAAAATCTGCTGTCATGTCTGCATCACTTGCTGTATCTGTAGAGCCTCCATTTGTGGCGCTGTCATACCTGCATCACTTGCTGTATCTGTAGAGCATACATCTAAAGGATGGAAATCTGCTGTCATGTCTGCATCACTTGCTGTATCTGTAGAGCCTCCATTTGTGGCGCTGTCATGTCTGCATCACTTGCTGTATCTGTAGAGCCTCCATTTGTGGCGCTGTCATGTCTGAATCACTTGCTATATCTCTACAGCCTCCATCTAAAGGATGGAAATCTGCTGTCACGTCTGCATCACTTACTGTATCTGTAGAGCCTCTATTTGTGGCGCTGTCATGTCTGCATCACTTGCTGTATCTGTAGAGCCTGACTTTGTGGAGCTGTCATATCTGCATCACTTGCTGTAACTGTATAGCCTCCATTTGTGGCGCTGTCATGTCTGCATCACTTGCTGTAACTGTAGAGCCTACCTTTTTGGCGCTGTCATGTCTGCATCACTTGCTGTATCTGTAGAGCCTACGTTTGTGGCGCCGTCATGTCTGCATCACTTGCTGTATCTGTAGAGCCTCCCTTTGTGGCGCTGTCATGTCTGCATCACTTTCTGTATCTGTAGAGCCTAAATTTGTGGCGCTGTCATGTCTGCATCACTTGCTGTATCTGTAGAGGCTCCATTTGTGGCGTCGTCATGGCTGCATCACTTGCTGTAACTGTAGAGCCTCCATTTGTGGCGCTGTCATGTCTGCATCACATGCTGTATCTGTAGAGCCTCCATTTGTGGCGCTTTCATGTCTGCATCACTTGCTGTATCTGCAGAACCGCCATTTGTGGCGCTGTCATGTCTGCATCACTTGCTGTATCTGTAGAGCCTACATTTCTGGCGCTGTCATGTCTGCATCACTTGCTGTATCTTTAGAGCCTCCATTTGTGGCGCTGTCATGTTTGCGTCACTCGCTGTAACTGTAGAGCCTACATTTGTGGCGCTGTCATGTCTGCATCACTTGCTGTATCTGTAGAGCCTACATCTAAAGGATGGAAATCTGCTGTCATGTCTGCAACACTTGCTGTATCTGTAGAGCCTACATCTACAGGATGGAAATCTGCTGTCATGTCTGCATCACTTGCTGTATCTGTAGAGCCAACATCTAAAGGATGGAAATTCGCTGTCATGTCTGCATCACTTGCTGTATCTGTAGAGCCTACATCTAAAGGATGGAAATCTGCTGTCATGTCTGCATCACTTGCTGTAACTGTAGAGCCTCCATTTGTGGCGCTGTCATATCTGCATCACTTGCTGTATCTGTAGAGCCTAAATCTAAAGGATGGAAATCTGCTGTCATGTCTGAATCACTTGCTGTATCTGTAGAGCCTCCATTTGTGGCGCTGTCATATCTGCATCAGTTGCTGTATCTGTAGAGCACACATCTAAAAGATGGAAATCTGCTGTCATGTCTGCATCACTTGCTGTATCTGTAGAGCCTCCATTTGTGGCGCTGTCAACTCTGCATCACTTGCTGTATCTGTAGAGCCTCCATTTGTGGCGCTGTCATGTCTGCATCACTTGTTGTATCTGTAGAGCCTCCATTTGTGGCGCTGTCATATCTGCATCACTTGCTGTGTCTGTAGAGCCTCCATCTAAAGAATGGAAATCTGCTGTCATGTCTGCATCACTTGCTGTATCTGTAGAGCCTACATCTAAAGGATGGAAATCTGCTGTCATGTCTGCATCACTTGCTGTAACTGTAGAGCCTATATCTAAAGGATGAAAATCTGCTGCCATGTCTACATCACTTGCTGTAACCGTAGAGCCTATACCTAAAGGATGGAAATCTGCTGTCATGTCTGCATCACTTGCAGTAACTGTAGAGCCTAAATCTAAAGGATCGAAATCTGCTGTCATGTCTGCATCACTTGCTGTAACTGTAGAGCCTATATCTAAAGGATGGAAATCTGCTGTCATGTCTGCATCACTTGCTGTATCAGTAGAGCCTCCATTTGTGGCGCTGTCACGACTGCATAACTTACTGTAAATGTAGAGCCTCCATTTGTGGCGCTGTCATGTCTGCATCACTTGCTGTATCCGTAGAGCCTCCATTTGTGGCGCTGTCATGTCTGCATCACTTGCTGTAACTGTAGAGCCTCCATTAGTGGCGCTGTCATATCTGCATCACTTGCTGTATCTGTAGAGCCTCCATTTGTGGCGCTGTCATGTCTGCATCACTTGCTGTATCTGTAGAGCCTCCATTTGTGGCGCTGTCATGTCTGCATCACTTGCTGTATCTGTAGAGCCTGCATCTAAAGGATGGAAATCTGCTGTCATGTCTGCATCACTTGCTGTATCTGTAGAGCCTATATCTAAAGGATAGAAATCTGCTGTCATGTCTGCATCACTTACTGTATCTGTAGAGCCTCCATTTGTGGCGCTGTCATGTCTGCATCACCTGCTGTATCTGTAGAGCCTCCATTTGTGGCGCTGTCATGTCTGCATCATTTGCTGTATCTGTAGAGCCTCCATTTGAGGCCCTGTCATGTCTGCATCACTTGCTGTATCTGTAGAGCCTCCATTTGTGGCGCTGTCATGTCTGCATCACTTGCTCTAACTGTATAGCCTCCATTTGTGGCGCTGTCATATATGCATCACTTGCTGTAATTGTATAGCCTCCATTTCTGGCACTGTCATGTCTGTATCACTTGCTGTATCCGTAGAGCTTCCCTTTGTGGAGCTCTCATATCTGATTCACTTGCTGTAACTGTATAGCCTCCATTTGTGGCGCTGTCATGTCTACATCATTTGCTGTAACTGTAGAGCCTCCATTTGTGGCGCTGTCATGTCTGCATCACTTGCTGTAACTGTATAGCCTCCATTTGTGGCGCTGTCATGTCTGCATCACTTGCTGTTACTGTAGAGCCTCCATTTGTGGCGCAGTCATGTCTTCATCACTTGCTGTATCTGTAGAGCCTCCATTTGTGGCGCTGTCATGTCTGCATCACTTGCTGTAACTGTAGAGCCTACCTTTGTGGCGCTGTCATGTCTGCATCACTTGCCGTATCTGCAGAGCCTACGTTTGTGGCGCCGTCATGTCTGCATCACTTGCTGTATCTGTAGAGCCTCCCTTTGTGGCGCTGTCATATCTGCATCACTTGCTGTATCTGTAGAGCCTAAATTTGTGGCGCTGTCCTGTCTGCATCACTTGCTGTATCTGTAGAACCTCCATTTGTGGCGCCGTCATGTCTGCATCACTTGCTGTAACTGTAGAGCCTCCATTTGTGGCGCTGTCATGTCTGCATCACTTGCTGTATCTGTAGAGCCTAAATTTGTGGCGCTGTCATGTCTGCATCACTTGCTGTATCTGCAGAGCCGCCATTTGTGGCGCTGTCATGTCTGCATCACTTGCTGTATCTGTAGAGCCTACATTTGTGGCGCTGCCATGTCTGCATCACTTGCTGTATCTGTAGAGCCTCCATTTGTGGCGCTATCATGTCTGCATCACTTGCTGTAACTGTAGAGCCTACATTTGTGGCGCTGTCATGTCTGCATCACTTGCTGTATCTGTAGAGCCTACATCTAAACGATGGAAATCTGCTACCATGTCTGCATCACTTGCTGTATCTGTAGAGCCAACATCTAAAGGATGGAAATTCGCTGTCATGTCTGCATCACTTGCTGTATCTGTAGAGCCTACATCTTAAGGATGGAAATCTGCTGTCATGTCTGCATCACTTACTGTAACTGTAGAGCCTCCATTTGTGGTGGTGTCATATCTGCATCACTTGCTGTATCTGTAGAGCCTAAATCTAAAGGATGGAAATCTGCTGTCATGTCTGCATCACTTGCTGTATCTGTAGAGCCTCCATTTGTGGCGCTGTTATATCTGCATCACTTGCTGTATCTGTAGAGCATACATCTAAAGGATGAAAATCTGCTGTCATGTCTGCATCACTTGCTGTATCTGTAGAGCCTCCATTTGTGGCGCTGTCATGTCTGCATCACTTGCTCTATCTGTAGAGTCTGCATTTGTGGCGCTGTCATGTCTGCATCACTTGTTGTATCTGTAGAGCCTCCATCTGTGGCGCTGTCATATCTGCATCACTTGCTGTGTCTGTAGAGCCTCCATCTAAAGAATGGAAATCTGCTGTCATGTCTGCATCACTTGCTGTATCTGTAGAGCCTACATCTAAAGGATGGAAATCTGCTGTCATGTCTGCATCACTTGCTGTAACTGTAGAGCCTATATCTAAAGGATGAAAATCTGCTGCCATGTCTACATCACTTGCTGTAACCGTAGAGCCTATACCTAAAGGATGGAAATCTGCTGTCATGTCTGCATCACTTGCAGTAACTGTAGAGCCTATATCTAAAGGATCGAAATCTGCTGTCATGTCTGCATCACTTGCTGTAACTGTAGAGCCTATATCTAAAGGATTGAAATCTGCTGTCATGTCTGCATCACTTGCTGTATCAGTAGAGCCTCTATTTGTGGCGCTGTCACGACTGCATAACTTACTGTAAATGTAGAGCCTCCATTTGTGGCGCTGTCATGTCTGCATCACTTGCTGTATCCGTAGAGCCTCCATTTGTGGCGCTGTCATGTCTGCATCACTTGCTGTAACTGTAGAGCCTCCATTAGTGGCGCTGTCATATCTGCATCACTTGCTGTATCTGTAGAGCCTCCATTTGTGGCGCTGTCATGTCTGCATCACTTGCTGTATCTGTAGAGCCTCCATTTGTGGCGCTGTCATGTCTGCATCACTTGCTGTATCTGTAGAGCCTGCATCTAAAGGATGGAAATCTGCTGTCATGTCTGCATCACTTGCTGTATCTGTAGAGCCTATATCTAAAGGATAGAAATCTGCTGTCATGTCTGCATCACTTACTGTATCTGTAGAGCCTCCATTTGTGGCGCTGTCATGTCTGCATCACCTGCTGTATCTGTAGAGCCTCCATTTGTGTCGCTGTCATGTCTGCATCAGTTGCTGTATCTGAAGAGCCTCCATTTGTGGCCCTGTCATGTCTGCATCACTTGCTGTATCTGTAGAGCCTCCATTTGTGGCGCTGTCATGTCTGCATCACTTGCTCTAACTGTATAGCCTCCATTTGTGGCGCTGTCATATATGCATCACTTGCTGTAACTGTATAGCCTCCATTTGTGGCACTGACATGTCTGTATCACTTGCTGTATCCGTAGAGCTTCTCTTTGTGGAGCTCTCATATCTGATTCACTTGCTTTAACTGTATAGCCTCCATTTGTGGCGCTGTCATGTCTACATCATTTGCTGTAACTGTAGAGCCTCCATTTGTGGCGCTGTCATGTCTGCATCACTTGCTGTAACTGTATAGCCTCCATTTGTGGCGCTGTCATGTCTGCATCACTTGCTGTTACTGTAGAGCCTCCATTTGTGGCGCAGTCATGTCTTCATCACTTGCTGTATCTGTAGAGCCTCCATTTGTGGTGCTGTCATGTCTGCATCACTTGCTGTAACTGCAGAGCCTACCTTTGTGGCGCTGTCATGTCTGCATCACTTGCTGTATCTGTAGAGCCTACGTTTGTGGGGCCGTCATGTCTGCATCACTTGCTGTATCTGTAGAGCCTCCCTTTGTGGCGCTGTCATATCTGCATCACTTGCTGTATCTGTAGAGCCTAAATTTGTGGCGCTGTCTTGTCTGCATCACTTGCTGTATCTGTAGAACCTCCATTTGTGGCGCCGTCATGTCTGCATCACTTGCTGTATCTGTAGAGCCTAAATCTAAAGGATGAAAATCTGCTGTCATGTCTGCATCACTTGCTGTATCTGTAGAGCCTCCATTTGTGGCGCTGTCATACCTGCATCACTTGCTGTATCTGTAGAGCATACATCTAAAGGATGGAAATCTGCTGTCATGTCTGCATCACTTGCTGTATCTGTAGAGCCTCCATTTGTGGCGCTGTCATGTCTGCATCACTTGCTGTATCTGTAGAGCCTCCATTTGTGGCGCTGTCATGTCTGAATCACTTGCTATATCTCTACAGCCTCCATCTAAAGGATGGAAATCTGCTGTCACGTCTGCATCACTTACTGTATCTGTAGAGCCTCTATTTGTGGCGCTGTCATGTCTGCATCACTTGCTGTATCTGTAGAGCCTGACTTTGTGGAGCTGTCATATCTGCATCACTTGCTGTAACTGTATAGCCTCCATTTGTGGCGCTGTCATGTCTGCATCACTTGCTGTAACTGTAGAGCCTACCTTTTTGGCGCTGTCATGTCTGCATCACTTGCTGTATCTGTAGAGCCTACGTTTGTGGCGCCGTCATGTCTGCATCACTTGCTGTATCTGTAGAGCCTCCCTTTGTGGCGCTGTCATGTCTGCATCACTTTCTGTATCTGTAGAGCCTAAATTTGTGGCGCTGTCATGTCTGCATCACTTGCTGTATCTGTAGAGGCTCCATTTGTGGCGTCGTCATGGCTGCATCACTTGCTGTAACTGTAGAGCCTCCATTTGTGGCGCTGTCATGTCTGCATCACATGCTGTATCTGTAGAGCCAACATTTGTGGCGCTTTCATAACTGCATCACTTGCTGTATCTGCAGAGCCGCCATTTGTGGCGCTGTCATGTGTGCATCACTTGCTGTATCTGTAGAGCCTACATTTCTGGCGCTGTCATGTCTGCATCACTTGCTGTATCTTTAGAGCCTCCATTTGTGGCGCTGTCATGTTTGCGTCACTCGCTGTAACTGTAGAGCCTACATTTGTGGCGCTGTCATGTCTGCATCACTTGCTGTATCTGTAGAGCCTACATCTAAAGGATGGAAATCTGCTGTCATGTCTGCAACACTTGCTGTATCTGTAGAGCCTACATCTACAGGATGGAAATCTGCTGTCATGTCTGCATCACTTGCTGTATCTGTAGAGCCAACATCTAAAGGATGGAAATTCGCTGTCATGTCTGCATCACTTGCTGTATCTGTAGAGCCTACATCTAAAGGATGGAAATCTGCTGTCATGTCTGCATCACTTGCTGTAACTGTAGAGCCTCCATTTGTGGCGCTGTCATATCTGCATCACTTGCTGTATCTGTAGAGCCTAAATCTAAAGGATGGAAATCTGCTGTCATGTCTGAATCACTTGCTGTATCTGTAGAGCCTCCATTTGTGGCGCTGTCATATCTGCATCAGTTGCTGTATCTGTAGAGCACACATCTAAAAGATGGAAATCTGCTGTCACGTCTGCATCACTTGCTGTATCTGTAGAGCCTCCATTTGTGGCGCTGTCAACTCTGCATCACTTGCTGTATCTGTAGAGCCTACATTTGTGGCGCTGTCATGTCTGAATTTTGCTATATCTCTAGAGCCTCCATCTAAAGGATGGAAATCTGCTGTCACGTCTGCATCACTTGCAGTATCTGTAGATCCTCCATTTGTGGCGCTGTCATGTCTGCATCACTTGCTGTATCTGTAGAGTCTCCATTTGTGGCGCTATCATGTCTGCATCACTTGTTGTATCTGTAGAGCCTCCATTTGTGGCGCTGTCATATCTGCATCACTTGCTGTGTCTGTAGAGCCTCCATCTAAAGAATGGAAATCTGCTGTCATGTCTGCATCACTTGCTGTATCTGTAGAGCCTACATCTAAAGGATGGAAATCTGCTGTCATGTCTGCATCACTTGCTGTAACTGTAGAGCCTATATCTAAAGGATGAAAATCTGCTGCCATGTCTACATCACTTGCTGTAACCGTAGAGCCTATACCTAAAGGATGGAAATCTGCTGTCATGTCTGCATCACTTGCAGTAACTGTAGAGCCTAAATCTAAAGGATCGAAATCTGCTGTCATGTCTGCATCACTTGCTGTAACTGTAGAGCCTATATCTAAAGGATGGAAATCTGCTGTCATGTCTGCATCACTTGCTGTATCAGTAGAGCCTCCATTTGTGGCGCTGTCACGACTGCATAACTTACTGTAAATGTAGAGCCTCCATTTGTGGCGCTGTCATGTCTGCATCACTTGCTGTATCCGTAGAGCCTCCGTTTGTGGCGCTGTCATGTCTGCATCACTTGCTGTAACTGTAGAGCCTCCATTAGTGGCGCTGTCATATCTGCATCACTTGCTGTATCTGTAGAGCCTCCATTTGTGGCGCTGTCATGTCTGCATCACTTGCTGTATCTGTAGAGCCTCCATTTGTGGCGCTGTCATGTCTGCATCACTTGCTGTATCTGTAGAGCCTGCATCTAAAGGATGGAAATCTGCTGTCATGTCTGCATCACTTGCTGTATCTGTAGAGCCTATATCTAAAGGATAGAAATCTGCTGTCATGTCTGCATCACTTACTGTATCTGTAGAGCCTCCATTTGTGGCGCTGTCATGTCTGCATCACCTGCTGTATCTGTAGAGCCTCCATTTGTGGCGCTGTCATGTCTGCATCATTTGCTGTATCTGTAGAGCCTCCATTTGTGGCCCTGTCATGTCTGCATCACTTGCGGTATCTGTAGAGCCTCCATTTGTGGCGCTGTCATGTCTGCATCACTTGCTCTAACTGTATAGCCTCCATTTGTGGCGCTGTCATATATGCATCACTTGCTGTAACTGTATAGCCTCCATTTCTGGCACTGTCATGTCTGTATCACTTGCTGTATCCGTAGAGCTTCCCTTTGTGGAGCTCTCATATCTGATTCACTTGCTGTAACTGTATAGCCTCCATTTGTGGCGCTGTCATGTCTACATCATTTGCTGTAACTGTAGAGCCTGCATTTGTGGCGCTGTCATGTCTGCATCACTTGCTGTAACTGTATAGCCTCCATTTGTGGCGCTGTCATGTCTGCATCACTTGCTGTTACTGTAGAGCCTCCATTTGTGGCGCAGTCATGTCTTCACCACTTGCTGTATCTGTAGAGCCTCCATTTGTGGCGCTGTCATGTCTGTATCACTTGCTGTAACTGTAGAGCCTACCTTTGTGGCGCTGTCATGTCTGCATCACTTGCCGTATCTGCAGAGCCTACGTTTGTGGCGCCGTCATGTCTGCATCACTTGCTGTATCTGTAGAGCCTCCCTTTGTGGCGCTGTCATATCTGCATCACTTGCTGTATCTGTAGAGCCTAAATTTGTGGCGCTGTCTTGTCTGCATCACTTGCTGTATCTGTAGAACCTCCATTTGTGGCGCCGTCATGTCTGCATCACTTGCTGTAACTGTAGAGCCTCCATTTGTGGCGCTGTCATGTCTGCATCACTTGCTGTATCTGTAGAGCCTACATTTGTGGCGCTGTCATGTCTGCATCACTTGCTGTATCTGCAGAGCCGCCATTTGTGGCGCTGTCATGTCTGCATCACTTGCTGTATCTGTAGAGCCTACATTTGTGGCGCTGCCATGTCTGCATTACTTGCTGTATCTGTAGAGCCTCCATTTGTGGCGCTATCATGTCTGCATCACTTGCTGTAACTGTAGAGCCTACATTTGTGGCGCTGTCATGTCTGCATCACTTGCTGTATCTGTAGAGCCTACATCTAAACGATGGAAATCTGCTACCATGTCTGCATCACTTGCTGTATCTGTAGAGCCAACATCTAAAGGATGGAAATTCGCTGTCATGTCTGCATCACTTGCTGTATCTGTAGAGCCTACATCTTAAGGATGGAAATCTGCTGTCATGTCTGCATCACTTGCTGTAACTGTAGAGCCTCCATTTGTGGCGGTGTCATATCTGCATCACTTGCTGTATCTGTAGAGCCTAAATCTAAAGGATGGAAATCTGCTGTCATGTCTGCATCACTTGCTGTATCTGTAGAGCCTCCATTTGTGGCGCTGTTATATCTGCATCACTTGCTGTATCTGTAGAGCATACATATAAAGGATGAAAATCTGCTGTCATGTCTGCATCACTTGCTGTATCTGTAGAGCCTCCATTTGTGGCGCTGTCATGTCTGCATCACTTGCTCTATCTGTAGAGTCTGCATTTGTGGCGCTGTCATGTCTGCATCACTTGTTGTATCTGTAGAGCCTCCATCTGTGGCGCTGTCATATCTGCATCACTTGCTGTGTCTGTAGAGCCTCCATCTAAAGAATGGAAATCTGCTGTCATGTCTGCATCACTTGCTGTATCTGTAGAGCCTACATCTAAAGGATGGAAATCTGCTGTCATGTCTGCATCACTTGCTGTAACTGTAGAGCCTATATCTAAAGGATGAAAATCTGCTGCCATGTCTACATCACTTGCTGTAACCGTAGAGCCTATACCTAAAGGATGGAAATCTGCTGTCATGTCTGCATCACTTGCAGTAACTGTAGAGCCTATATCTAAAGGATCGAAATCTGCTGTCATGTCTGCATCACTTGCTGTAACTGTAGAGCCTATATCTAAAGGATTGAAATCTGCTGTCATGTCTGCATCACTTGCTGTATCAGTAGAGCCTCTATTTGTGGCGCTGTCACGACTGCATAACTTACTGTAAATGTAGAGCCTCCATTTGTGGCGCTGTCATGTCTGCATCACTTGCTGTATCCGTAGAGCCTCCATTTGTGGCGCTGTCATGTCTGCATCACTTGCTGTAACTGTAGAGCCTCCATTAGTGGCGCTGTCATATCTGCATCACTTGCTGTATCTGTAGAGCCTCCATTTGTGGCGCTGTCATGTCTGCATCACTTGCTGTATCTTTAGAGCCTCCATTTGTGGCGCTGTCATGTCTGCATCACTTGCTGTATCTGTAGAGCCTGCATCTAAAGGATGGAAATCTGCTGTCATGTCTGCATCACTTGCTGTATCTGTAGAGCCTATATCTAAAGGATAGAAATCTGCTGTCATGTCTGCATCACTTACTGTATCTGTAGAGCCTCCATTTGTGGCGCTGTCATGTCTGCATCACCTGCTGTATCTGTAGAGCCTCCATTTGTGGCGCTGTCATGTCTGCATCAGTTGCTGTATCTGTAGAGCCTCCATTTGTGGCCCTGTCATGTCTGCATCACTTGCTGTATCTGTAGAGCCTCCATTTGCGGCGCTGTCATGTCTGCATCACTTGCTCTAACTGTATAGCCTCCATTTGTGGCGCTGTCATATATGCATCACTTGCTGTAACTGTATAGCCTCCATTTGTGGCACTGACATGTCTGTATCACTTGCTGTATCCGTAGAGCTTCTCTTTGTGGAGCTCTCATATCTGATTCACTTGCTTTAACTGTATAGCCTCCATTTGTGGCGCTGTCATGTCTACATCATTTGCTGTAACTGTAGAGCCTCCATTTGTGGCGCTGTCATGTCTGCATCACTTGCTGTAACTGTATAGCCTCCATTTGTGGCGCTGTCATGTCTGCATCACTTGCTGTTACTGTAGAGCCTCCATTTGTGGCGCAGTCATGTCTTCATCACTTGCTGTATCTGTAGAGCCTCCATTTGTGGTGCTGTCATGTCTGCATCACTTGCTGTAACTGCAGAGCCTACCTTTGTGGCGCTGTCATGTCTGCATCACTTGCTGTATCTGTAGAGCCTACGTTTGTGGCGCCGTCATGTCTGCATCACTTGCTGTATCTGTAGAGCCTCCCTTTGTGGCGCTGTCATATCTGCATCACTTGCTGTATCTGTAGAGCCTAAATTTGTGGCGCTGTCTTGTCTGCATCACTTGCTGTATCTGTAGAACCTCCATTTGTGGCGCCGTCATGTCTGCATCACTTGCTGTAACTGTAGAGCCTCCATTTGTGGCGCTGTCATGTCTGCATCACTTGCTGTATCTGTAGAGCCTACATTTGTGGCGCTGTCATGTCTGCATCACTTGCTGTATCTGCAGAGCCGCCATTTGTGGCGCTGTCATGTCTGCATCACTTGCTGTATCTGTAGAGCCTACATTTGTGGCGCTGCCATGTCTGCATCACTTGCTGTATCTGTAGAGCCTCCATTTGTGGCGCTGTCATGTCTGCATCACTTGCTGTAACTGTGGAGCCTACATTTGTGGCGCTGTCATGTCTGCATCACTTGCTGTATCTGTAGAGCCTACATCTAAGGATGGAAATCTGCTGTCATGTCTGCATCACTTGCTGTATCTGTAGAGCCTACATCTAAAGGATGGAAATCTGCTACCATGTCTGCATCACTTGCTGTATCTATAGAGCCATCATCTAAAGGATGGAAATTCGCTGTCATGTCTGCATCACTTGCTGTATCTGTAGAGCCTACATCTTAAGGATGGAAATCTGCTGTCATGTCTGCATCACTTGCTGTAACTGTAGAGCCTCCATTTGTGGCGGTGTCATATCTGCATCACTTGCTGTATCTGTAGAGCCTACATCTAAAGGATGGAAATCTGCTGTCATGTCTGCATCACTTGCTGTATCTGTAGAGCGTCCATTTGTGGCGCTGTTATATCTGCATCACTTGCTGTATCTGTAGAGCATACATCTAAAGGATGAAAATCTGCTGTCATGTCTGCATCACTTGCTGTATCTGTAGAGCCTCCATTTGCGGCGCTGTCATGTCTGCATCACTTGCTGTATCTGTAGAGTCTGCATTTGTGGCGCTGTCATGTCTGCATTACTTGTTGTATCTGTAGAGCCTCCATCTGTGGCGCTGTCATATCTGCATCACTTGCTGTGTCTGTAGAGCCTCCATCTAAAGATTGGAAATCTGCTGTCATGTCTGCATCACTTGCTGTATCTGTAGAGCCTACATCTAAAGGATGGAAATCTGCTGTCATGTCTGCATCACTTGCTGTAACTGTAGAGCCTATATCTAAAGGATGGAAATCTGCTGTCATGTCTACATCACTTGCTGTAACCGTAGAGCCTATACCTAAAGGATGGAAATCTGCTGTCATGTCTGCATCACTTGCAGTAACTGTAGAGCCTATATCTAAAGGATCGAAATCTGCTGTCATGTCTGCATCACTTGCTGTAACTGTAGAGCCTATATCTAAAGGATTGAAATCTGCTGTCATGTCTGCATCACTTGCTGTATCAGTAGAGCCTCCATTTGTGGCGCTGTCACGACTGCATAACTTACTGTAAATGTAGAGCCTCCATTTGTGGCGCTGTCATGTGTGCATCACTTGCTGTATCCGTAGAGCCTCCATTTGTGGCGCTGTCATGTCTGCATCACTTGCTGTAACTGTAGAGCCTCCATTAGTGGCGCTGTCATATCTGCATCACTTGCTGTATCTGTAGAGCCTCCATTTGTGGCGCTGTCATGTCTGCATCACTTGCTGTATCTGTAGAGCCTCCATTTGTGGCGCTGTCATGTCTGCATCACTTGCTGTATCTGTAGAGCCTGCATCTAAAGGATGGAAATCTGCTGTCATGTCTGCATCACTTGCTGTATCTGTAGAGCCTATATCTAAAGGATAGAAATCTGCTGTCATGTCTGCATCACTTACTGTATCTGTAGAGCCTCCATTTAAGGCGCTGTCATGTCTGCATCACCTGCTGTATTTGTAGAGCCTCCATTTGTGGCGCTGTCATGTCTGCATCAGTTGCTGTATCTGTAGAGCCTCCATTTGTGGCCCTGTCATGTCTGCATCACTTGCTGTATCTGTAGAGCCTCCATTTGTGGCGCTGTCATGTCTGCATCACTTGCTCTAACTGTATAGCCTCCATTTGTGGCGCTGTCATATATGCATCACTTGCTGTAACTGTATAGCCTCCATTTGTGGCACTGACATGTCTGTATCACTTGCTGTATCCGTAGAGCTTCTCTTTTTGGAGCTCTCATATCTGATTCACTTGCTGTAACTGTATAGCCTCCATTTGTGGCGCTGTCATGTCTACATCATTTGCTGTAACTGTAGAGCCTCCATTTGTGGCGCTGTCATGTCTGCATCACTTGCTGTAACTGTATAGCCTCCATTTGTGGCGCTGTCATGTCTGCATCACTTGCTGTTACTGTAGAGCCTCCATTTGTGGCGCAGTCAGGTCTTTATCACTTGCTGTATCTGTAGAGCCTCCATTTGTGGTGCTGTCATGTCTGCATCACTTGCTGTAACTGCAGAGCCTACCTTTGTGGCGCTGTCATGTCTGCATCACTTGCTGTATCTGTAGAGCCTACGTTTGTGGCGCCGTCATGTCTGCATCACTTGCTGTATCTGTAGAGCCTCCCTTTGTGGCGCTGTCATATCTGCATCACTTGCTGTATCTGTAGAGCCTAAATTTGTGGCGCTGTCTTGTCTGCATCACTTGCTGTATCTGTAGAACCTCCATTTGTGGCGCCGTCATGTCTGCATCACTTGCTGTATCTGTAGAGCCTAAATCTAAAGGATGAAAATCTGCTGTCATGTCTGCATCACTTGCTGTATCTGTAGAGCCTCCATTTGTGGCGCTGTCATACCTGCATCACTTGCTGTATCTGTAGAGCATACATCTAAAGGATGGAAATCTGCTGTCATGTCTGCATCACTTGCTGTATCTGTAGAGCCTCCATTTGTGGCGCTGTCATGTCTGCATCACTTGCTGTATCTGTAGAGCCTCCATTTGTGGCGCTGTCATGTCTGAATCACTTGCTATATCTCTACAGCCTCCATCTAAAGGATGGAAATCTGCTGTCACGTCTGCATCACTTACTGTATCTGTAGAGCCTCTATTTGTGGCGCTGTCATGTCTGCATCACTTGCTGTATCTGTAGAGCCTGACTTTGTGGAGCTGTCATATCTGCATCACTTGCTGTAACTGTATAGCCTCCATTTGTGGCGCTGTCATGTCTGCATCACTTGCTGTAACTGTAGAGCCTACCTTTTTGGCGCTGTCATGTCTGCATCACTTGCTGTATCTGTAGAGCCTACGTTTGTGGCGCCGTCATGTCTGCATCACTTGCTGTATCTGTAGAGCCTCCCTTTGTGGCGCTGTCATGTCTGCATCACTTTCTGTATCTGTAGAGCCTAAATTTGTGGCGCTGTCATGTCTGCATCACTTGCTGTATCTGTAGAGGCTCCATTTGTGGCGTCGTCATGGCTGCATCACTTGCTGTAACTGTAGAGCCTCCATTTGTGGCGCTGTCATGTCTGCATCACATGCTGTATCTGTAGAGCCAACATTTGTGGCGCTTTCATGTCTGCATCACTTGCTGTATCTGCAGAGCCGCCATTTGTGGCGCTGTCATGTCTGCATCACTTGCTGTATCTGTAGAGCCTACATTTCTGGCGCTGTCATGTCTGCATCACTTGCTGTATCTTTAGAGCCTCCATTTGTGGCGCTGTCATGTTTGCGTCACTCGCTGTAACTGTAGAGCCTACATTTGTGGCGCTGTCATGTCTGCATCACTTGCTGTATCTGTAGAGCCTACATCTAAAGGATGGAAATCTGCTGTCATGTCTGCAACACTTGCTGTATCTGTAGAGCCTACATCTACAGGATGGAAATCTGCTGTCATGTCTGCATCACTTGCTGTATCTGTAGAGCCAACATCTAAAGGATGGAAATTCGCTGTCATGTCTGAATCACTTGCTGTATCTGTAGAGCCTCCATTTGTGGCGCTGTCATATCTGCATCAGTTGCTGTATCTGTAGAGCACACATCTAAAAGATGGAAATCTGCTGTCATGTCTGCATCACTTGCTGTATCTGTAGAGCCTTCATTTGTGGCGCTGTCAACTCTGCATCACTTGCTGTATCTGTAGAGCCTACATTTGTGGCGCTGTCATGTCTGAATTTTGCTATATCTCTAGAGCCTCCATCTAAAGGATGGAAATCTGCTGTCACGTCTGCATCTCTTGCAGTATCTGTAGATCCTCCATTTGTGGCGCTGTCATGTCTGCATCACTTGCTGTATCTGTAGAGTCTCCATTTGTGGCGCTGTCATGTCTGCATCACTTGTATCTGTAGAGCCTCCATTTGTGGCGCTGTCATATCTGCATCACTTGCTGTGTCTGTAGAGCCTCCATCTAAAGAATGGAAATCTGCTGTCATGTCTGCATCACTTGCTGTATCTGTAGAGCCTACATCTAAAGGATGGAAATCTGCTGTCATGTCTGCATCACTTGCTGTAACTGTAGAGCCTATATCTAAAGGATGAAAATCTGCTGCCATGTCTACATCACTTGCTGTAACCGTAGAGCCTATACCTAAAGGATGGAAATCTGCTGTCATGTCTGCATCACTTGCAGTAACTGTAGAGCCTAAATCTAAAGGATCGAAATCTGCTGTCATGTCTGCATCACTTGCTGTAACTGTAGAGCCTATATCTAAAGGATGGAAATCTGCTGTCATGTCTGCATCACTTGCTGTATCAGTAGAGCCTCCACTTGTGGCGCTGTCACGACTGCATAACTTACTGTAAATGTAGAGCCTCCATTTGTGGCGCTGTCATGTGTGCATCACTTGCTGTATCCGTAGAGCCTCCATTTGTGGCGCTGTCATGTCTGCATCACTTGCTGTAACTGTAGAGCCCCTATTAGTGGCGCTGTCATATCTGCATCACTTGCTGTATCTGTAGAGCCTCCATTTGTGGCGCTGTCATGTCTGCATCACTTGCTGTATCTGTAGAGCCTCCATTTGTGGCGCTGTCATGTCTGCATCACTTGCTGTATCTGTAGAGCCTGCATCTAAAGGATGGAAATCTGCTGTCATGTCTGCATCACTTGCTGTATCTGTAGAGCCTATATCTAAAGGATAGAAATCTGCTGTCATGTCTGCATCACTTACTGTATCTGTAGAGCCTCCATTTGTGGCGCTGTCATGTCTGCATCACCTGCTGTATCTGTAGAGCCTCCATTTGTGGCGCTGTCATGTCTGCATCATTTGCTGTATCTGTAGAGCCTCCATTTGTGGCCCTGTCATGTCTGCATCACTTGCTGTATCTGTAGAGCCTCCATTTGTGGCGCTGTCATGTCTGCATCACTTGCTCTAACTGTATAGCCTCCATTTGTGGCGCTGTCATATATGCATCACTTGCTGTAACTGTATAGCCTCCATTTCTGGCACTGTCATGTCTGTATCACTTGCTGTATCCGTAGAGCTTCCCTTTGTGGAGCTCTCATATCTGATTCACTTGCTGTAACTGTATAGCCTCCATTTGTGGCGCTGTCATGTCTACATCATTTGCTGTAACTGTAGAGCCTGCATTTGTGGCGCTGTCATGTCTGCATCACTTGCTGTAACTGTATAGCCTCCATTTGTGGCGCTGTCATGTCTGCATCACTTGCTGTTACTGTAGAGCCTCCATTTGTGGCGCAGTCATGTCTTCATCACTTGCTGTATCTGTAGAGCCTCCATTTGTGGCGCTGTCATGTCTGTATCACTTGCTGTAACTGTAGAGCCTACCTTTGTGGCGCTGTCATGTCTGCATCACTTGCCGTATCTGCAGAGCCTACGTTTGTGGCGCCGTCATGTCTGCATCACTTGCTGTATCTGTAGAGCCTCCCTTTGTGGCGCTGTCATATCTGCATCACTTGCTGTATCTGTAGAGCCTAAATTTGTGGCGCTGTCTTGTCTGCATCACTTGCTGTATCTGTAGAACCTCCATTTGTGGCGCCGTCATGTCTGCATCACTTGCTGTAGCTGTAGAGCCTCCATTTGTGGCGCTGTCATGTCTGCATCACTTGCTGTATCTGTAGAGCCTACATTTGTGGCGCTGTCATGTCTGCATCACTTGCTGTATCTGCAGAGCCGCCATTTGTGGCGCTGTCATGTCTGCATCACTTGCTGTATCTGTAGAGCCTACATTTGTGGCGCTGCCATGTCTGCATCACTTGCTGTATCTGTAGAGCCTCCATTTGTGGCGCTATCATGTCTGCATCACTTGCTGTAACTGTAGAGCCTACATTTGTGGCGCTGTCATGTCTGCATCACTTGCTGTATCTGTAGAGCCTACATCTAAACGATGGAAATCTGCTACCATGTCTGCATCACTTGCTGTATCTGTAGAGCCAACATCTAAAGGATGGAAATTCGCTGTCATGTCTGCATCACTTGCTGTATCTGTAGAGCCTACATCTTAAGGATGGAAATCTGCTGTCATGTCTGCATCACTTGCTGTAACTGTAGAGCCTCCATTTGTGGCGGTGTCATATCTGCATCACTTGCTGTATCTGTAGAGCCTAAATCTAAAGGATGGAAATCTGCTGTCATGTCTGCATCACTTGCTGTATCTGTAGAGCCTCCATTTGTGGCGCTGTTATATCTGCATCACTTGCTGTATCTGTAGAGCATACATCTAAAGGATGAAAATCTGCTGTCATGTCTGCATCACTTGCTGTATCTGTAGAGCCTCCATTTGTGGCGCTGTCATGTCTGCATCACTTGCTCTATCTGTAGAGTCTGCATTTGTGGCGCTGTCATGTCTGCATCACTTGTTGTATCTGTAGAGCCTCCATCTGTGGCGCTGTCATATCTGCATCACTTGCTGTGTCTGTAGAGCCTCCATCTAAAGAATGGAAATCTGCTGTCATGTCTGCATCACTTGCTGTATCTGTAGAGCCTACATCTAAAGGATGGAAATCTGCTGTCATGTCTGCATCACTTGCTGTAACTGTAGAGCCTATATCTAAAGGATGAAAATCTGCTGCCATGTCTACATCACTTGCTGTAACCGTAGAGCCTATACCTAAAGGATGGAAATCTGCTGTCATGTCTGCATCACTTGCAGTAACTGTAGAGCCTATATCTAAAGGATCGAAATCTGCTGTCATGTCTGCATCACTTGCTGTAACTGTAGAGCCTATATCTAAAGGATTGAAATCTGCTGTCATGTCTGCATCACTTGCTGTATCAGTAGAGCCTCTATTTGTGGCGCTGTCACGACTGCATAACTTACTGTAAATGTAGAGCCTCCAATTGTGGCGCTGTCATGTCTGCATCACTTGCTGTATCCGTAGAGCCTCCATTTGTGGCGCTGTCATGTCTGCATCACTTGCTGTAACTGTAGAGCCTCCATTAGTGGCGCTGTCATATCTGCATCACTTGCTGTATCTGTAGAGCCTCCATTTGTGGCGCTGTCATGTCTGCATCACTTGCTGTATCTGTAGAGCCTCCATTTGTGGCGCTGTCATGTCTGCATCACTTGCTGTATCTGTAGAGCCTGCATCTAAAGGATGGAAATCTGCTGTCATGTCTGCATCACTTGCTGTATCTGTAGAGCCTATATCTAAAGGATAGAAATCTGCTGTCATGTCTGCATCACTTACTGTATCTGTAGAGCCTCCATTTGTGGCGCTGTCATGTCTGCATCACCTGCTGTATCTGTAGAGCCTCCATTTGTGGCGCTGTCATGTCTGCATCAGTTGCTGTATCTGTAGAGCCTCCATTTGTGGCCCTGTCATGTCTGCATCACTTGCTGTATCTGTAGAGCCTCCATTTGCGGCGCTGTCATGTCTGCATCACTTGCTCTAACTGTATAGCCTCCATTTGTGGCGCTGTCATATATGCATCACTTGCTGTAACTGTATAGCCTCCATTTGTGGCACTGACATGTCTGTATCACTTGCTGTATCCGTAGAGCTTCTCTTTGTGGAGCTCTCATATCTGATTCACTTGCTTTAACTGTATAGCCTCCATTTGTGGCGCTGTCATGTCTACATCATTTGCTGTAACTGTAGAGCCTCCATTTGTGGCGCTGTCATGTCTGCATCACTTGCTGTAACTGTATAGCCTCCATTTGTGGCGCTGTCATGTCTGCATCACTTGCTGTTACTGTAGAGCCTCCATTTGTGGCGCAGTCATGTCTTCATCACTTGCTGTATCTGTAGAGCCTCCATTTGTGGTGCTGTCATGTCTGCATCACTTGCTGTAACTGCAGAGCCTACCTTTGTGGCGCTGTCATGTCTGCATCACTTGCTGTATCTGTAGAGCCTACGTTTGTGGCGCCGTCATGTCTGCATCACTTGCTGTATCTGTAGAGCCTCCCTTTGTGGCGCTGTCATATCTGCATCACTTGCTGTATCTGTAGAGCCTAAATTTGTGGCGCTGTCTTGTCTGCATCACTTGCTGTATCTGTAGAACCTCCATTTGTGGCGCCGTCATGTCTGCATCACTTGCTGTAACTGTAGAGCCTCCATTTGTGGCGCTGTCATGTCTGCATCACTTGCTGTATCTGTAGAGCCTACATTTGTGGCGCTGTCATGTCTGCATCACTTGCTGTATCTGCAGAGCCGCCATTTGTGGCGCTGTCATGTCTGCATCACTTGCTGTATCTGTAGAGCCTACATTTGTGGCGCTGCCATGTCTGCATCACTTGCTGTATCTGTAGAGCCTCCATTTGTGGCGCTGTCATGTCTGCATCACTTGCTGTAACTGTGGAGCCTACATTTGTGGCGCTGTCATGTCTGCATCACTTGCTGTATCTGTAGAGCCTACATCTAAGGATGGAAATCTGCTGTCATGTCTGCATCACTTGCTGTATCTGTAGAGCCTACATCTAAAGGATGGAAATCTGCTACCATGTCTGCATCACTTGCTGTATCTATAGAGCCATCATCTAAAGGATGGAAATTCGCTGTCATGTCTGCATCACTTGCTGTATCTGTAGAGCCTACATCTTAAGGATGGAAATCTGCTGTCATGTCTGCATCACTTGCTGTAACTGTAGAGCCTCCATTTGTGGCGGTGTTATATCTGCATCACTTGCTGTATCTGTAGAGCCTAAATCTAAAGGATGGAAATCTGCTGTCATGTCTGCATCACTTGCTGTATCTGTAGAGCGTCCATTTGTGGCGCTGTTATATCTGCATCACTTGCTGTATCTGTAGAGCATACATCTAAAGGATGAAAATCTGCTGTCATGTCTGCATCACTTGCTGTATCTGTAGAGCCTCCATTTGTGGCGCTGTCATGTCTGCATCACTTGCTGTATCTGTAGAGTCTGCATTTGTGGCGCTGTCATGTCTGCATTACTTGTTGTATCTGTAGAGCCTCCATCTGTGGCGCTGTCATATCTGCATCACTTGCTGTGTCTGTAGAGCCTCCATCTAAAGATTGGAAATCTGCTGTCATGTCTGCATCACTTGCTGTATCTGTAGAGCCTACATCTAAAGGATGGAAATCTGCTGTCATGTCTGCATCACTTGCTGTAACTGTAGAGCCTATATCTAAAGGATGGAAATCTGCTGTCATGTCTACATCACTTGCTGTAACCGTAGAGCCTATACCTAAAGGATGGAAATCTGCTGTCATGTCTGCATCACTTGCAGTAACTGTAGAGCCTATATCTAAAGGATCGAAATCTGCTGTCATGTCTGCATCACTTGCTGTAACTGTAGAGCCTATATCTAAAGGATTGAAATCTGCTGTCATGTCTGCATCACTTGCTGTATCAGTAGAGCCTCCATTTGTGGCGCTGTCACGACTGCATAACTTACTGTAAATGTAGAGCCTCCATTTGTGGCACTGTCATGTGTGCATCACTTGCTGTATCCGTAGAGCCTCCATTTGTGGCGCTGTCATGTCTGCATCACTTGCTGTAACTGTAGAGCCTCCATTAGTGGCGCTGTCATATCTGCATCACTTGCTGTATCTGTAGAGCCTCCATTTGTGGCGCTGTCATGTCTGCATCACTTGCTGTATCTGTAGAGCCTCCATTTGTGGCGCTGTCATGTCTGCATCACTTGCTGTATCTGTAGAGCCTGCATCTAAAGGATGGAAATCTGCTGTCATGTCTGCATCACTTGCTGTATCTGTAGAGCCTATATCTAAAGGATAGAAATCTGCTGTCATGTCTGCATCACTTACTGTATCTGTAGAGCCTCCATTTAAGGCGCTGTCATGTCTGCATCACCTGCTGTATTTGTAGAGCCTCCATTTGTGGCGCTGTCATGTCTGCATCAGTTGCTGTATCTGTAGAGCCTCCATTTGTGGCGCTGTCATGTCTGCATCACTTGCTGTATCTGTATAGCCTCCATTTGTGGCGCTGTCATATATGCATCACTTGCTGTAACTGTATAGCCTCCATTTGTGGCACTGACATGTCTGTATCACTTGCTGTATCCGTAGAGCTTCTCTTTTTGGAGCTCTCATATCTGATTCACTTGCTGTAACTGTATAGCCTCCATTTGTGGCGCTGTCATGTCTACATCATTTGCTGTAACTGTAGAGCCTCCATTTGTGGCGCTGTCATGTCTGCATCACTTGCTGTAACTGTATAGCCTCCATTTGTGGCGCTGTCATGTCTGCATCACTTGCTGTTACTGTAGAGCCTCCATTTGTGGCGCAGTCATGTCTTTATCACTTGCTGTATCTGTAGAGCCTCCATTTGTGGTGCTGTCATGTCTGCATCACTTGCTGTAACTGCAGAGCCTACCTTTGTGGCGCTGTCATGTCTGCATCACTTGCTGTATCTGTAGAGCCTACGTTTGTGGCGCCGTCATGTCTGCATCACTTGCTGTATCTGTAGAGCCTCCCTTTGTGGCGCTGTCATATCTGCATCACTTGCTGTATCTGTAGAGCCTAAATTTGTGGCGCTGTCTTGTCTGCATCACTTGCTGTATCTGTAGAACCTCCATTTGTGGCGCCGTCATGTCTGCATCACTTGCTGTATCTTTAGAGCCTAAATCTAAAGGATGAAAATCTGCTGTCATGTCTGCATCACTTGCTGTATCTGTAGAGCCTCCATTTGTGGCGCTGTCATACCTGCATCACTTGCTGTATCTGTAGAGCATACATCTAAAGGATGGAAATCTGCTGTCATGTCTGCATCACTTGCTGTATCTGTAGAGCCTCCATTTGTGGCGCTGTCATGTCTGCATCACTTGCTGTATCTGTAGAGCCTCCATTTGTGGCGCTGTCATGTCTGAATCACTTGCTATATCTCTACAGCCTCCATCTAAAGGATGGAAATCTGCTGTCACGTCTGCATCACTTACTGTATCTGTAGAGCCTCTATTTGTGGCGCTGTCATGTCTGCATCACTTGCTGTATCTGTAGAGCCTGACTTTGTGGAGCTGTCATATCTGCATCACTTGCTGTAACTGTATAGCCTCCATTTGTGGCGCTGTCATGTCTGCATCACTTGCTGTAACTGTAGAGCCTACCTTTTTGGCGCTGTCATGTCTGCATCACTTGCTGTATCTGTAGAGCCTACGTTTGTGGCGCCGTCATGTCTGCATCACTTGCTGTATCTGTAGAGCCTCCCTTTGTGGCGCTGTCATGTCTGCATCACTTTCTGTATCTGTAGAGCCTAAATTTGTGGCGCTGTCATGTCTGCATCACTTGCTGTATCTGTAGAGGCTCCATTTGTGGCGTCGTCATGGCTGCATCACTTGCTGTAACTGTAGAGCCTCCATTTGTGGCGCTGTCATGTCTGCATCACATGCTGTATCTGTAGAGCCAACATTTGTGGCGCTTTCATGTCTGCATCACTTGCTGTATCTGCAGAGCCGCCATTTGTGGCGCTGTCATGTCTGCATCACTTGCTGTATCTGTAGAGCCTACATTTCTGGCGCTGTCATGTCTGCATCACTTGCTGTATCTTTAGAGCCTCCATTTGTGGCGCTGTCATGTTTGCGTCACTCGCTGTAACTGTAGAGCCTACATTTGTGGCGCTGTCATGTCTGCATCACTTGCTGTATCTGTAGAGCCTACATCTAAAGGATGGAAATCTGCTGTCATGTCTGCAACACTTGCTGTATCTGTAGAGCCAACATCTAAAGGATGGAAATTCGCTGTCATGTCTGCATCACTTGCTGTATCTGTAGAGCCTACATCTAAAGGATGGAAATCTGCTGTCATGTCTGCATCACTTGCTGTAACTGTAGAGCCTCCATTTGTGGCGCTGTCATATCTGCATCACTTGCTGTATCTGTAGAGCCTAAATCTAAAGGATGGAAATCGGCTGTCATGTCTGAATCACTTGCTGTATCTGTAGAGCCTCCATTTGTGGCGCTGTCATATCTGCATCAGTTGCTGTATCTGTAGAGCACACATCTAAAAGATGGAAATCTGCTGTCATGTCTGCATCACTTGCTGTATCTGTAGAGCCTCCATTTGTGGCGCTGTCAACTCTGCATCACTTGCTGTATCTGTAGAGCCTACATTTGTGGCGCTGTCATGTCTGAATTTTGCTATATCTCTAGAGCCTCCATCTAAAGGATGGAAATCTGCTGTCACGTCTGCATCACTTGCAGTATCTGTAGATCCTCCATTTGTGGCGCTGTCATGTCTGCATCACTTGCTGTATCTGTAGAGTCTCCATTTGTGGCGCTGTCATGTCTGCATCACTTGTTGTATCTGTAGAGCCTCCATTTGTGGCGCTGTCATATCTGCATCACTTGCTGTGTCTGTAGAGCCTCCATCTAAAGAATGGAAATCTGCTGTCATGTCTGCATCACTTGCTGTATCTGTAGAGCCTACATCTAAAGGATGGAAATCTGCTGTCATGTCTGCATCACTTGCTGTAACTGTAGAGCCTATATCTAAAGGATGAAAATCTGCTGCCATGTCTACATCACTTGCTGTAACCGTAGAGCCTATACCTAAAGGATGGAAATCTGCTGTCATGTCTGCATCACTTGCAGTAACTGTAGAGCCTAAATCTAAAGGATCGAAATCTGCTGTCATGTCTGCATCACTTGCTGTAACTGTAGAGCCTATATCTAAAGGATGGAAATCTGCTGTCATGTCTGCATCACTTGCTGTATCAGTAGAGCCTCCACTTGTGGCGCTGTCACGACTGCATAACTTACTGTAAATGTAGAGCCTCCATTTGTGGCGCTGTCATGTGTGCATCACTTGCTGTATCCGTAGAGCCTCCATTTGTGGCGCTGTCATGTCTGCATCACTTGCTGTAACTGTAGAGCCTCCATTAGTGGCGCTGTCATATCTGCATCACTTGCTGTATCTGTAGAGCCTCCATTTGTGGCGCTGTCATGTCTGCATCACTTGCTGTATCTGTAGAGCCTCCATTTGTGGCGCTGTCATGTCTGCATCACTTGCTGTATCTGTAGAGCCTGCATCTAAAGGATGGAAATCTGCTGTCATGTCTGCATCACTTGCTGTATCTGTAGAGCCTATATCTAAAGGATAGAAATCTGCTGTCATGTCTGCATCACTTACTGTATCTGTAGAGCCTCCATTTGTGGCGCTGTCATGTCTGCATCACCTGCTGTATCTGTAGAGCCTCCATTTGTGGCGCTGTCATGTCTGCATCATTTGCTGTATCTGTAGAGCCTCTATTTGTGGCCCTGTCATGTCTGCATCACTTGCTGTATCTGTAGAGCCTCCATTTGTGGCGCTGTCATGTCTGCATCACTTGCTCTAACTGTATAGCCTCCATTTGTGGCGCTGTCATATATGCATCACTTGCTGTAACTGTATAGCCTCCATTTCTGGCACTGTCATGTCTGTATCACTTGCTGTATCCGTAGAGCTTCCCTTTGTGGAGCTCTCATATCTGATTCACTTGCTGTAACTGTATAGCCTCCATTTGTGGCGCTGTCATGTCTACATCATTTGCTGTAACTGTAGAGCCTGCATTTGTGGCGCTGTCATGTCTGCATCACTTGCTGTAACTGTATAGCCTCCATTTGTGGCGCTGTCATGTCTGCATCACTTGCTGTTACTGTAGAGCCTCCATTTGTGGCGCAGTCATGTCTTCATCCTTTGCTGTATCTGTAGAGCCTCCATTTGTGGCGCTGTCATGTCTGTATCACTTGCTGTAACTGTAGAGCCTACCTTTGTGGCGCTGTCATGTCTGCATCACTTGCCGTATCTGCAGAGCCTACGTTTGTGGCGCCGTCATGTCTGCATCACTTGCTGTATCTGTAGAGCCTCCCTTTGTGGCGCTGTCATATCTGCATCACTTGCTGTATCTGTAGAGCCTAAATTTGTGGCGCTGTCTTGTCTGCATCACTTGCTGTATCTGTAGAACCTCCATTTGTGGCGCCGTCATGTCTGCATCACTTGCTGTAACTGTAGAGCCTCCATTTGTGGCGCTGTCATGTCTGCATCACTTGCTGTATCTGTAGAGCCTACATTTGTGGCGCTGTCATGTCTGCATCACTTGCTGTATCTGCAGAGCCGCCATTTGTGGCGCTGTCATGTCTGCATCACTTGCTGTATCTGTAGAGCCTACATTTGTGGCGCTGCCATGTCTGCATCACTTGCTGTATCTGTAGAGCCTCCATTTGTGGCGCTATCATGTCTGCATCACTTGCTGTAACTGTAGAGCCTACATTTGTGGCGCTGTCATGTCTGCATCACTTGCTGTATCTGTAGAGCCTACATCTAAACGATGGAAATCTGCTACCATGTCTGCATCACTTGCTGTATCTGTAGAGCCAACATCTAAAGGATGGAAATTCGCTGTCATGTCTGCATCACTTGCTGTATCTGTAGAGCCTACATCTTAAGGATGGAAATCTGCTGTCATGTCTGCATCACTTGCTGTAACTGTAGAGCCTCCATTTGTGGCGGTGTCATATCTGCATCACTTGCTGTATCTGTAGAGCCTAAATCTAAAGGATGGAAATCTGCTGTCATGTCTGCATCACTTGCTGTATCTGTAGAGCCTCCATTTGTGGCGCTGTTATATCTGCATCACTTGCTGTATCTGTAGAGCATACATCTAAAGGTTGAAAATCTGCTGTCATGTCTGCATCACTTGCTGTATCTGTAGAGCCTCCATTTGTGGCGCTGTCATGTCTGCATCACTTGCTCTATCTGTAGAGTCTGCATTTGTGGCGCTGTCATGTCTGCATCACTTGTTGTATCTGTAGAGCCTCCATCTGTGGCGCTGTCATATCTGCATCACTTGCTGTGTCTGTAGAGCCTCCATCTAAAGAATGGAAATCTGCTGTCATGTCTGCATCACTTGCTGTATCTGTAGAGCCTACATCTAAAGGATGGAAATCTGCTGTCATGTCTGCATCACTTGCTGTAACTGTAGAGCCTATATCTAAAGGATGAAAATCTGCTGCCATGTCTACATCACTTGCTGTAACCGTAGAGCCTATACCTAAAGGATGGAAATCTGCTGTCATGTCTGCATCACTTGCAGTAACTGTAGAGCCTATATCTAAAGGATCGAAATCTGCTGTCATGTCTGCATCACTTGCTGTAACTGTAGAGCCTATATCTAAAGGATTGAAATCTGCTGTCATGTCTGCATCACTTGCTGTATCAGTAGAGCCTCTATTTGTGGCGCTGTCACGACTGCATAACTTACTGTAAATGTAGAGCCTCCAATTGTGGCGCTGTCATGTCTGCATCACTTGCTGTATCCGTAGAGCCTCCATTTGTGGCGCTGTCATGTCTGCATCACTTGCTGTAACTGTAGAGCCTCCATTAGTGGCGCTGTCATATCTGCATCACTTGCTGTATCTGTAGAGCCTCCATTTGTGGCGCTGTCATGTCTGCATCACTTGCTGTATCTGTAGAGCCTCCATTTGTGGCGCTGTCATGTCTGCATCACTTGCTGTATCTGTAGAGCCTGCATCTAAAGGATGGAAATCTGCTGTCATGTCTGCATCACTTGCTGTATCTGTAGAGCCTACATCTTAAGGATGGAAATCTGCTGTCATGTCTGCATCACTTGCTGTAACTGTAGAGCCTCCATTTGTGGCGGTGTTATATCTGCATCACTTGCTGTATCTGTAGAGCCTAAATCTAAAGGATGGAAATCTGCTGTCATGTCTGCATCACTTGCTGTATCTGTAGAGCGTCCATTTGTGGCGCTGTTATATCTGCATCACTTGCTGTATCTGTAGAGCATACATCTAAAGGATGAAAATCTGCTGTCATGTCTGCATCACTTGCTGTATCTGTAGAGCCTCCATTTGTGGCGCTGTCATGTCTGCATCACTTGCTGTATCTGTAGAGTCTGCATTTGTGGCGCTGTCATGTCTGCATTACTTGTTGTATCTGTAGAGCCTCCATCTGTGGCGCTGTCATATCTGCATCACTTGCTGTGTCTGTAGAGCCTCCATCTAAAGATTGGAAATCTGCTGTCATGTCTGCATCACTTGCTGTATCTGTAGAGCCTACATCTAAAGGATGGAAATCTGCTGTCATGTCTGCATCACTTGCTGTAACTGTAGAGCCTATATCTAAAGGATGGAAATCTGCTGTCATGTCTACATCACTTGCTGTAACCGTAGAGCCTATACCTAAAGGATGGAAATCTGCTGTCATGTCTGCATCACTTGCAGTAACTGTAGAGCCTATATCTAAAGGATCGAAATCTGCTGTCATGTCTGCATCACTTGCTGTAACTGTAGAGCCTATATCTAAAGGATTGAAATCTGCTGTCATGTCTGCATCACTTGCTGTATCAGTAGAGCCTCCATTTGTGGCGCTGTCACGACTGCATAACTTACTGTAAATGTAGAGCCTCCATTTGTGGCGCTGTCATGTGTGCATCACTTGCTGTATCCGTAGAGCCTCCATTTGTGGCGCTGTCATGTCTGCATCACTTGCTGTAACTGTAGAGCCTCCATTAGTGGCGCTGTCATATCTGCATCACTTGCTGTATCTGTAGAGCCTCCATTTGTGGCGCTGTCATGTCTGCATCACTTGCTGTATCTGTAGAGCCTCCATTTGTGGCGCTGTCATGTCTGCATCACTTGCTGTATCTGTAGAGCCTGCATCTAAAGGATGGAAATCTGCTGTCATGTCTGCATCACTTGCTGTATCTGTAGAGCCTATATCTAAAGGATAGAAATCTGCTGTCATGTCTGCATCACTTACTGTATCTGTAGAGCCTCCATTTAAGGCGCTGTCATGTCTGCATCACCTGCTGTATTTGTAGAGCCTCCATTTGTGGCGCTGTCATGTCTGCATCAGTTGCTGTATCTGTAGAGCCTCCATTTGTGGCGCTGTCATGTCTGCATCACTTGCTGTATCTGTATAGCCTCCATTTGTGGCGCTGTCATATATGCATCACTTGCTGTAACTGTATAGCCTCCATTTGTGGCACTGACATGTCTGTATCACTTGCTGTATCCGTAGAGCTTCTCTTTTTGGAGCTCTCATATCTGATTCACTTGCTGTAACTGTATAGCCTCCATTTGTGGCGCTGTCATGTCTACATCATTTGCTGTAACTGTAGAGCCTCCATTTGTGGCGCTGTCATGTCTGCATCACTTGCTGTAACTGTATAGCCTCCATTTGTGGCGCTGTCATGTCTGCATCACTTGCTGTTACTGTAGAGCCTCCATTTGTGGCGCAGTCATGTCTTTATCACTTGCTGTATCTGTAGAGCCTCCATTTGTGGTGCTGTCATGTCTGCATCACTTGCTGTAACTGCAGAGCCTACCTTTGTGGCGCTGTCATGTCTGCATCACTTGCTGTATCTGTAGAGCCTACGTTTGTGGCGCCGTCATGTCTGCATCACTTGCTGTATCTGTAGAGCCTCCCTTTGTGGCGCTGTCATATCTGCATCACTTGCTGTATCTGTAGAGCCTAAATTTGTGGCGCTGTCTTGTCTGCATCACTTGCTGTATCTGTAGAACCTCCATTTGTGGCGCCGTCATGTCTGCATCACTTGCTGTATCTGTAGAGCCTAAATCTAAAGGATGAAAATCTGCTGTCATGTCTGCATCACTTGCTGTATCTGTAGAGCCTCCATTTGTGGCGCTGTCATACCTGCATCACTTGCTGTATCTGTAGAGCATACATCTAAAGGATGGAAATCTGCTGTCATGTCTGCATCACTTGCTGTATCTGTAGAGCCTCCATTTGTGGCGCTGTCATGTCTGCATCACTTGCTGTATCTGTAGAGCCTCCATTTGTGGCGCTGTCATGTCTGAATCACTTGCTATATCTCTACAGCCTCCATCTAAAGGATGGAAATCTGCTGTCACGTCTGCATCACTTACTGTATCTGTAGAGCCTCTATTTGTGGCGCTGTCATGTCTGCATCACTTGCTGTATCTGTAGAGCCTGACTTTGTGGAGCTGTCATATCTGCATCACTTGCTGTAACTGTATAGCCTCCATTTGTGGCGCTGTCATGTCTGCATCACTTGCTGTAACTGTAGAGCCTACCTTTTTGGCGCTGTCATGTCTGCATCACTTGCTGTATCTGTAGAGCCTACGTTTGTGGCGCCGTCATGTCTGCATCACTTGCTGTATCTGTAGAGCCTCCCTTTGTGGCGCTGTCATGTCTGCATCACTTTCTGTATCTGTAGAGCCTAAATTTGTGGCGCTGTCATGTCTGCATCACTTGCTGTATCTGTAGAGGCTCCATTTGTGGCGTCGTCATGGCTGCATCACTTGCTGTAACTGTAGAGCCTCCATTTGTGGCGCTGTCATGTCTGCATCACATGCTGTATCTGTAGAGCCAACATTTGTGGCGCTTTCATGTCTGCATCACTTGCTGTATCTGCAGAGCCGCCATTTGTGGCGCTGTCATGTCTGCATCACTTGCTGTATCTGTAGAGCCTACATTTCTGGCGCTGTCATGTCTGCATCACTTGCTGTATCTTTAGAGCCTCCATTTGTGGCGCTGTCATGTTTGCGTCACTCGCTGTAACTGTAGAGCCTACATTTGTGGCGCTGTCATGTCTGCATCACTTGCTGTATCTGTAGAGCCTACATCTAAAGGATGGAAATCTGCTGTCATGTCTGCAACACTTGCTGTATCTGTAGAGCCAACATCTAAAGGATGGAAATTCGCTGTCATGTCTGCATCACTTGCTGTATCTGTAGAGCCTACATCTAAAGGATGGAAATCTGCTGTCATGTCTGCATCACTTGCTGTAACTGTAGAGCCTCCATTTGTGGCGCTGTCATATCTGCATCACTTGCTGTATCTGTAGAGCCTAAATCTAAAGGATGGAAATCGGCTGTCATGTCTGAATCACTTGCTGTATCTGTAGAGCCTCCATTTGTGGCGCTGTCATATCTGCATCAGTTGCTGTATCTGTAGAGCACACATCTAAAAGATGGAAATCTGCTGTCATGTCTGCATCACTTGCTGTATCTGTAGAGCCTCCATTTGTGGCGCTGTCAACTCTGCATCACTTGCTGTATCTGTAGAGCCTACATTTGTGGCGCTGTCATGTCTGAATTTTGCTATATCTCTAGAGCCTCCATCTAAAGGATGGAAATCTGCTGTCACGTCTGCATCACTTGCAGTATCTGTAGATCCTCCATTTGTGGCGCTGTCATGTCTGCATCACTTGCTGTATCTGTAGAGTCTCCATTTGTGGCGCTGTCATGTCTGCATCACTTGTTGTATCTGTAGAGCCTCCATTTGTGGCGCTGTCATATCTGCATCACTTGCTGTGTCTGTAGAGCCTCCATCTAAAGAATGGAAATCTGCTGTCATGTCTGCATCACTTGCTGTATCTGTAGAGCCTACATCTAAAGGATGGAAATCTGCTGTCATGTCTGCATCACTTGCTGTAACTGTAGAGCCTATATCTAAAGGATGAAAATCTGCTGCCATGTCTACATCACTTGCTGTAACCGTAGAGCCTATACCTAAAGGATGGAAATCTGCTGTCATGTCTGCATCACTTGCAGTAACTGTAGAGCCTAAATCTAAAGGATCGAAATCTGCTGTCATGTCTGCATCACTTGCTGTAACTGTAGAGCCTATATCTAAAGGATGGAAATCTGCTGTCATGTCTGCATCACTTGCTGTATCAGTAGAGCCTCCACTTGTGGCGCTGTCACGACTGCATAACTTACTGTAAATGTAGAGCCTCCATTTGTGGCGCTGTCATGTGTGCATCACTTGCTGTATCCGTAGAGCCTCCATTTGTGGCGCTGTCATGTCTGCATCACTTGCTGTAACTGTAGAGCCTCCATTAGTGGCGCTGTCATATCTGCATCACTTGCTGTATCTGTAGAGCCTCCATTTGTGGCGCTGTCATGTCTGCATCACTTGCTGTATCTGTAGAGCCTCCATTTGTGGCGCTGTCATGTCTGCATCACTTGCTGTATCTGTAGAGCCTGCATCTAAAGGATGGAAATCTGCTGTCATGTCTGCATCACTTGCTGTATCTGTAGAGCCTATATCTAAAGGATAGAAATCTGCTGTCATGTCTGCATCACTTACTGTATCTGTAGAGCCTCCATTTGTGGCGCTGTCATGTCTGCATCACCTGCTGTATCTGTAGAGCCTCCATTTGTGGCGCTGTCATGTCTGCATCATTTGCTGTATCTGTAGAGCCTCTATTTGTGGCCCTGTCATGTCTGCATCACTTGCTGTATCTGTAGAGCCTCCATTTGTGGCGCTGTCATGTCTGCATCACTTGCTCTAACTGTATAGCCTCCATTTGTGGCGCTGTCATATATGCATCACTTGCTGTAACTGTATAGCCTCCATTTCTGGCACTGTCATGTCTGTATCACTTGCTGTATCCGTAGAGCTTCCCTTTGTGGAGCTCTCATATCTGATTCACTTGCTGTAACTGTATAGCCTCCATTTGTGGCGCTGTCATGTCTACATCATTTGCTGTAACTGTAGAGCCTGCATTTGTGGCGCTGTCATGTCTGCATCACTTGCTGTAACTGTATAGCCTCCATTTGTGGCGCTGTCATGTCTGCATCACTTGCTGTTACTGTAGAGCCTCCATTTGTGGCGCAGTCATGTCTTCATCCTTTGCTGTATCTGTAGAGCCTCCATTTGTGGCGCTGTCATGTCTGTATCACTTGCTGTAACTGTAGAGCCTACCTTTGTGGCGCTGTCATGTCTGCATCACTTGCCGTATCTGCAGAGCCTACGTTTGTGGCGCCGTCATGTCTGCATCACTTGCTGTATCTGTAGAGCCTCCCTTTGTGGCGCTGTCATATCTGCATCACTTGCTGTATCTGTAGAGCCTAAATTTGTGGCGCTGTCTTGTCTGCATCACTTGCTGTATCTGTAGAACCTCCATTTGTGGCGCCGTCATGTCTGCATCACTTGCTGTAACTGTAGAGCCTCCATTTGTGGCGCTGTCATGTCTGCATCACTTGCTGTATCTGTAGAGCCTACATTTGTGGCGCTGTCATGTCTGCATCACTTGCTGTATCTGCAGAGCCGCCATTTGTGGCGCTGTCATGTCTGCATCACTTGCTGTATCTGTAGAGCCTACATTTGTGGCGCTGCCATGTCTGCATCACTTGCTGTATCTGTAGAGCCTCCATTTGTGGCGCTATCATGTCTGCATCACTTGCTGTAACTGTAGAGCCTACATTTGTGGCGCTGTCATGTCTGCATCACTTGCTGTATCTGTAGAGCCTACATCTAAACGATGGAAATCTGCTACCATGTCTGCATCACTTGCTGTATCTGTAGAGCCAACATCTAAAGGATGGAAATTCGCTGTCATGTCTGCATCACTTGCTGTATCTGTAGAGCCTACATCTTAAGGATGGAAATCTGCTGTCATGTCTGCATCACTTGCTGTAACTGTAGAGCCTCCATTTGTGGCGGTGTCATATCTGCATCACTTGCTGTATCTGTAGAGCCTAAATCTAAAGGATGGAAATCTGCTGTCATGTCTGCATCACTTGCTGTATCTGTAGAGCCTCCATTTGTGGCGCTGTTATATCTGCATCACTTGCTGTATCTGTAGAGCATACATCTAAAGGTTGAAAATCTGCTGTCATGTCTGCATCACTTGCTGTATCTGTAGAGCCTCCATTTGTGGCGCTGTCATGTCTGCATCACTTGCTCTATCTGTAGAGTCTGCATTTGTGGCGCTGTCATGTCTGCATCACTTGTTGTATCTGTAGAGCCTCCATCTGTGGCGCTGTCATATCTGCATCACTTGCTGTGTCTGTAGAGCCTCCATCTAAAGAATGGAAATCTGCTGTCATGTCTGCATCACTTGCTGTATCTGTAGAGCCTACATCTAAAGGATGGAAATCTGCTGTCATGTCTGCATCACTTGCTGTAACTGTAGAGCCTATATCTAAAGGATGAAAATCTGCTGCCATGTCTACATCACTTGCTGTAACCGTAGAGCCTATACCTAAAGGATGGAAATCTGCTGTCATGTCTGCATCACTTGCAGTAACTGTAGAGCCTATATCTAAAGGATCGAAATCTGCTGTCATGTCTGCATCACTTGCTGTAACTGTAGAGCCTATATCTAAAGGATTGAAATCTGCTGTCATGTCTGCATCACTTGCTGTATCAGTAGAGCCTCTATTTGTGGCGCTGTCACGACTGCATAACTTACTGTAAATGTAGAGCCTCCAATTGTGGCGCTGTCATGTCTGCATCACTTGCTGTATCCGTAGAGCCTCCATTTGTGGCGCTGTCATGTCTGCATCACTTGCTGTAACTGTAGAGCCTCCATTAGTGGCGCTGTCATATCTGCATCACTTGCTGTATCTGTAGAGCCTCCATTTGTGGCGCTGTCATGTCTGCATCACTTGCTGTATCTGTAGAGCCTCCATTTGTGGCGCTGTCATGTCTGCATCACTTGCTGTATCTGTAGAGCCTGCATCTAAAGGATGGAAATCTGCTGTCATGTCTGCATCACTTGCTGTATCTGTAGAGCCTATATCTAAAGGATAGAAATCTGCTGTCATGTCTGCATCACTTACTGTATCTGTAGAGCCTCCATTTGTGGCGCTGTCATGTCTGCATCACCTGCTGTATCTGTAGAGCCTCCATTTGTGGCGCTGTCATGTCTGCATCAGTTGCTGTATCTGTAGAGCCTCCATTTGTGGCCCTGTCATGTCTGCATCACTTGCTGTATCTGTAGAGCCTCCATTTGCGGCGCTGTCATGTCTGCATCACTTGCTCTAACTGTATAGCCTCCATTTGTGGCGCTGTCATATATGCATCACTTGCTGTAACTGTATAGCCTCCATTTGTGGCACTGACATGTCTGTATCACTTGCTGTATCCGTAGAGCTTCTCTTTGTGGAGCTCTCATATCTGATTCACTTGCTTTAACTGTATAGCCTCCATTTGTGGCGCTGTCATGTCTACATCATTTGCTGTAACTGTAGAGCCTCCATTTGTGGCGCTGTCATGTCTGCATCACTTGCTGTAACTGTATAGCCTCCATTTGTGGCGCTGTCATGTCTGCATCACTTGCTGTTACTGTAGAGCCTCCATTTGTGGCGCAGTCATGTCTTCATCACTTGCTGTATCTGTAGAGCCTCCATTTGTGGTGCTGTCATGTCTGCATCACTTGCTGTAACTGCAGAGCCTACCTTTGTGGCGCTGTCATGTCTGCATCACTTGCTGTATCTGTAGAGCCTACGTTTGTGGCGCCGTCATGTCTGCATCACTTGCTGTATCTGTAGAGCCTCCCTTTGTGGCGCTGTCATATCTGCATCACTTGCTGTATCTGTAGAGCCTAAATTTGTGGCGCTGTCTTGTCTGCATCACTTGCTGTATCTGTAGAACCTCCATTTGTGGCGCCGTCATGTCTGCATCACTTGCTGTAACTGTAGAGCCTCCATTTGTGGCGCTGTCATGTCTGCATCACTTGCTGTATCTGTAGAGCCTACATTTGTGGCGCTGTCATGTCTGCATCACTTGCTGTATCTGCAGAGCCGCCATTTGTGGCGCTGTCATGTCTGCATCACTTGCTGTATCTGTAGAGCCTCCATTTGTGGCGCTGTCATGTCTGCCTCACTTGCTGTATCTGTAGAGCCTCCATTTGTGGCGCTGTCATGTCTGCATCACTTGCTGTATCTGTAGAGCCTGCATCTAAAGGATGGAAATCTGCTGTCATGTCTGCATCACTTGCTGTATCTGTAGAGCCTATATCTAAAGGATAGAAATCTGCTGTCATGTCTGCATCGCTTACTGTATCTGTAGAGCCTCCATTTGTGGCGCTGTCATGTCTCCATCACCTGCTGGATCTGTAGAGCCTCCATTTGTGGCGCTGTCATGTCTGCATCATTTGCTGTATCTGTAGAACTCCATTTGTGGCCCCGTCATGTCTGCATCACTTGCTGTATCTGTAGAGCCTCCATTTGTGGCGCTGTCATGTCTGCATCACTTGCTCTAACTGTATAGCCTCCATTTGTGGCGCTGTCATATATGCATCACTTGCTGTAACTGTATAGCCTCCATTTGTGGCACTGTCATGTCTGCATCACTTGCTGTATCTGTAGAGATTCCCTTTGTGGAGCTCTCATATCTCATTCACTTGCTGTAACTGTATAGCCTCCATTTGTGGCGCTGTCATGTCTACATCATTTGCTGTAACTGTAGAGTCTCCATTTGTGGCGCTGTCATGTCTGCATCACTTGCTGTAACTGTATAGCCTCCATTTGTGGTGCTGTCATGTCTGCATCATTTGCTGTAACTGTAGAGCCTCCATTTGTGGCGCAGTCATGTCTGCATCACTTGCTGTATCTGTAGAGCCTCCATTTGTGGCGCTGTCTTATCTGCATCACTTGCTGTAACTGTATAGCCTCCATTTGTGGCGCTGTCATGTCTGCATCACTTGCTGTAACTGTAGAGCCTACCTTTGTGGCGCTGTCATGCCTGCATCACTTGCTGTATCTGTAGAGCCTACGTTTGTGGCGCCGTCATGTCTGCATCACTTGCTGTATCTGTAGAGCCTCCCTTTGTGGCGCTGTCATGTCTGCATCACTTGCTGTATCTGTAGAGCCTAAATTTTTGGCACTGTCTTGTCTGCATCACTTGCTGTATCTGTAGAACCTCCATTTGTGGCGCCGTCATGTCTGCATCACTTGCTGTAACTGTATAGCCTCCATTTGTGGCGCTGTCATGTCTGCATCACTTGCTGTATCTGTAGAGCCTACATTTGTGGCGCTGTCATGTCTGCAGCACTTGGTGTATCTGCAGAGCCGCCATTTGTGGCGCTGTCATGTCTGCATCACTTGCTGTATCTGTAGAGCCTACATTTGTGGCGCTGTCATGTCTGCATCACTTGCTGTATCTGTAGAGCCTACATCTAAGGATGGAAATCTGCTGTCATGTCTGCATCACTTGCTGTATCTGTAGAGCCTACATCTAAAGGATGGAAATCTGCTACCATGTCTGCATCACTTGCTGTATCTGTAGAGCCAACATCTAAAGGATGGAAATTCGCTGTCATGTCTGCATCACTTGCTGTATCTGTAGAGTCTACATCTTAAGGATGGAAATCTGCTGTCAAGTCTGCATCACTTGCTGTAACTGTAGAGCCTCCATTTGTGGCGGTGTCATATCTGCATCACTTGCTGTATCTGTAGAGCCTAAATCTAAAGGATGGAAATCTGCTGTCATGTCTGCATCACTTGCTGTATCTGTAGAGCCTCCATTTGTGGCGCTGTTATATCTGCATCACTTGCTGTATCTGTAGAGCATACATCTAAAGGATGAAAATCTGCTGTCATGTCTGCATCACTTGCTGTATCTGTAGAGCCTCCATTTGTGGCGCTGTCATGTCTGCATCACTTGCTGTATCTGTAGAGCCTCCATTTGTGGCGCTGTCATGTCTGCATCACTTGATGTATCTGTAGAGCCTGCATCTAAAGGATGGAAATCTGCTGTCATGTCTGCATCACTTGCTGTATCTGTAGAGCCTATATCTAAAGGATAGAAATCTGCTGTCATGTCTGCATCACTTACTGTATCTGTAGAGCCCCCATTTGTGGCGCTGTCATGTCTGCATCACCTGCTGTATCTGTAGAGCCTCCATTTGTGGCGCTGTCATGTCTGCATCATTTGCTGTATCTGTAGAGCCTCCATTTGTGGCCCTGTCATGTCTGCATCACTTGCTGTATCTGTAGAGCCTCCATTTGTGGCGCTGTCATGTCTGCATCACTTGTTTTAACTGTATAGCCTCCATTTGTGGCACTGTCATGTCTGTATCACTTGCTGTATCCGTAGAGCTTCCCTTTGTGGAGCTCTCATATCTGATTCACTTGCTGTAACTGTAGAGCCTCCATTTGTGGCGCTGTCATGTCTGCATCACTTGCTGTAACTGTATAGCCTCCATTTGTGGCGCTGTCATGTCTGCATCACTTGCTGTTACTGTAGAGCCTCCATTTGTGGCGCAGTCATGTCTTCATCACTTGCTGTATCTGTAGAGCCTCTATTTGTGGCGCTGTCATGTCTGCATCACTTGCTGTAACTGTAGAGCCTACCTTTGTGGCGCTGTCATGTCTGCATCACTTGCTGTATCTGTAGAGCCTACGTTTGTGGCGCTGTCATGTCTGCATCACTTGCTGTAACTGTAGAGCCTCCATTAGTGGCGCTGTCATATCTGCATCACTTGCTGTATCTGTAGAGCCTCCATTTGTGGCGCTGTCATGTCTGCATCACTTGCTGTATCTGTAGAGCCTCCATTTGTGGCGCTGTCATGTCTGCATCACTTGCTGTATCTGTAGAGCCTGCATCTAAAGGATGGAAATCTGCTGTCATGTCTGCATCACTTGCTGTATCTGTAGAGCCTATATCTAAAGGATAGAAATCTGCTGTCATGTCTGCATCACTTACTGTATCTGTAGAGCCTCCATTTGTGGCGCTGTCATGTCTGCATCACCTGCTGTATCTGTAGAGCCTCCATTTGTGGCGCTGTCATGTCTGCATCAGTTGCTGTATCTGTAGAGCCTCCATTTGTGGCCCTGTCATGTCTGCATCACTTGCTGTATCTGTAGAGCCTCCATTTGCGGCGCTGTCATGTCTGCATCACTTGCTCTAACTGTATAGCCTCCATTTGTGGCGCTGTCATATATGCATCACTTGCTGTAACTGTATAGCCTCCATTTGTGGCACTGACATGTCTGTATCACTTGCTGTATCCGTAGAGCTTCTCTTTGTGGAGCTCTCATATCTGATTCACTTGCTTTAACTGTATAGCCTCCATTTGTGGCGCTGTCATGTCTACATCATTTGCTGTAACTGTAGAGCCTCCATTTGTGGCGCTGTCATGTCTGCATCACTTGCTGTAACTGTATAGCCTCCATTTGTGGCGCTGTCATGTCTGCATCACTTGCTGTTACTGTAGAGCCTCCATTTGTGGCGCAGTCATGTCTTCATCACTTGCTGTATCTGTAGAGCCTCCATTTGTGGTGCTGTCATGTCTGCATCACTTGCTGTAACTGCAGAGCCTACCTTTGTGGCGCTGTCATGTCTGCATCACTTGCTGTATCTGTAGAGCCTACGTTTGTGGCGCCGTCATGTCTGCATCACTTGCTGTATCTGTAGAGCCTCCCTTTGTGGCGCTGTCATATCTGCATCACTTGCTGTATCTGTAGAGCCTAAATTTGTGGCGCTGTCTTGTCTGCATCACTTGCTGTATCTGTAGAACCTCCATTTGTGGCGCCGTCATGTCTGCATCACTTGCTGTAACTGTAGAGCCTCCATTTGTGGCGCTGTCATGTCTGCATCACTTGCTGTATCTGTAGAGCCTACATTTGTGGCGCTGTCATGTCTGCATCACTTGCTGTATCTGCAGAGCCGCCATTTGTGGCGCTGTCATGTCTGCATCACTTGCTGTATCTGTAGAGCCTCCATTTGTGGCGCTGTCATGTCTGCCTCACTTGCTGTATCTGTAGAGCCTCCATTTGTGGCGCTGTCATGTCTGCATCACTTGCTGTATCTGTAGAGCCTGCATCTAAAGGATGGAAATCTGCTGTCATGTCTGCATCACTTGCTGTATCTGTAGAGCCTATATCTAAAGGATAGAAATCTGCTGTCATGTCTGCATCGCTTACTGTATCTGTAGAGCCTCCATTTGTGGCGCTGTCATGTCTCCATCACCTGCTGGATCTGTAGAGCCTCCATTTGTGGCGCTGTCATGTCTGCATCATTTGCTGTATCTGTAGAACTCCATTTGTGGCCCCGTCATGTCTGCATCACTTGCTGTATCTGTAGAGCCTCCATTTGTGGCGCTGTCATGTCTGCATCACTTGCTCTAACTGTATAGCCTCCATTTGTGGCGCTGTCATATATGCATCACTTGCTGTAACTGTATAGCCTCCATTTGTGGCACTGTCATGTCTGCATCACTTGCTGTATCTGTAGAGATTCCCTTTGTGGAGCTCTCATATCTCATTCACTTGCTGTAACTGTATAGCCTCCATTTGTGGCGCTGTCATGTCTACATCATTTGCTGTAACTGTAGAGTCTCCATTTGTGGCGCTGTCATGTCTGCATCACTTGCTGTAACTGTATAGCCTCCATTTGTGGTGCTGTCATGTCTGCATCATTTGCTGTAACTGTAGAGCCTCCATTTGTGGCGCAGTCATGTCTGCATCACTTGCTGTATCTGTAGAGCCTCCATTTGTGGCGCTGTCTTATCTGCATCACTTGCTGTAACTGTATAGCCTCCATTTGTGGCGCTGTCATGTCTGCATCACTTGCTGTAACTGTAGAGCCTACCTTTGTGGCGCTGTCATGCCTGCATCACTTGCTGTATCTGTAGAGCCTACGTTTGTGGCGCCGTCATGTCTGCATCACTTGCTGTATCTGTAGAGCCTCCCTTTGTGGCGCTGTCATGTCTGCATCACTTGCTGTATCTGTAGAGCCTAAATTTTTGGCACTGTCTTGTCTGCATCACTTGCTGTATCTGTAGAACCTCCATTTGTGGCGCCGTCATGTCTGCATCACTTGCTGTAACTGTATAGCCTCCATTTGTGGCGCTGTCATGTCTGCATCACTTGCTGTATCTGTAGAGCCTACATTTGTGGCGCTGTCATGTCTGCAGCACTTGGTGTATCTGCAGAGCCGCCATTTGTGGCGCTGTCATGTCTGCATCACTTGCTGTATCTGTAGAGCCTACATTTGTGGCGCTGTCATGTCTGCATCACTTGCTGTATCTGTAGAGCCTACATCTAAGGATGGAAATCTGCTGTCATGTCTGCATCACTTGCTGTATCTGTAGAGCCTACATCTAAAGGATGGAAATCTGCTACCATGTCTGCATCACTTGCTGTATCTGTAGAGCCAACATCTAAAGGATGGAAATTCGCTGTCATGTCTGCATCACTTGCTGTATCTGTAGAGTCTACATCTTAAGGATGGAAATCTGCTGTCAAGTCTGCATCACTTGCTGTAACTGTAGAGCCTCCATTTGTGGCGGTGTCATATCTGCATCACTTGCTGTATCTGTAGAGCCTAAATCTAAAGGATGGAAATCTGCTGTCATGTCTGCATCACTTGCTGTATCTGTAGAGCCTCCATTTGTGGCGCTGTTATATCTGCATCACTTGCTGTATCTGTAGAGCATACATCTAAAGGATGAAAATCTGCTGTCATGTCTGCATCACTTGCTGTATCTGTAGAGCCTCCATTTGTGGCGCTGTCATGTCTGCATCACTTGCTGTATCTGTAGAGCCTCCATTTGTGGCGCTGTCATGTCTGCATCACTTGATGTATCTGTAGAGCCTGCATCTAAAGGATGGAAATCTGCTGTCATGTCTGCATCACTTGCTGTATCTGTAGAGCCTATATCTAAAGGATAGAAATCTGCTGTCATGTCTGCATCACTTACTGTATCTGTAGAGCCCCCATTTGTGGCGCTGTCATGTCTGCATCACCTGCTGTATCTGTAGAGCCTCCATTTGTGGCGCTGTCATGTCTGCATCATTTGCTGTATCTGTAGAGCCTCCATTTGTGGCCCTGTCATGTCTGCATCACTTGCTGTATCTGTAGAGCCTCCATTTGTGGCGCTGTCATGTCTGCATCACTTGTTTTAACTGTATAGCCTCCATTTGTGGCACTGTCATGTCTGTATCACTTGCTGTATCCGTAGAGCTTCCCTTTGTGGAGCTCTCATATCTGATTCACTTGCTGTAACTGTAGAGCCTCCATTTGTGGCGCTGTCATGTCTGCATCACTTGCTGTAACTGTATAGCCTCCATTTGTGGCGCTGTCATGTCTGCATCACTTGCTGTTACTGTAGAGCCTCCATTTGTGGCGCAGTCATGTCTTCATCACTTGCTGTATCTGTAGAGCCTCTATTTGTGGCGCTGTCATGTCTGCATCACTTGCTGTAACTGTAGAGCCTACCTTTGTGGCGCTGTCATGTCTGCATCACTTGCTGTATCTGTAGAGCCTACGTTTGTGGCGCCGTCATGTCTGCATCACTTGCTGTATCTGTAGAGCCTCGCTTTGTGGCGCTGTCATATCTGCATCACTTGCTGTATCTGTAGAGCCTAAATTTGTGGCGCTGTCTTGTCTGCATCACTTGCTGTATCTGTAGAACCTCCATTTGTGGCGCCGTCATGTCTGCATCACTTGCTGTAACTGTAGAGCCTCCATTTGTGGCGCTGTCATGTCTGCATCACTTGCTGTATCTGTAGAGCCTACATTTGTGGCGCTGTCATGTCTGCATCACTTGCTGTATCTGCAGAGCCGCCATTTGTGGCGCTGTCATGTCTGCATCACTTGCTGTATCTGTAGAGCCTCAATTTGTGGCGCTGTCATGTCTGCCTCACTTGCTGTATCTGTAGAGCCTCCATTTGTGGCGCTGTCATGTCTGCATCACTTGCTGTATCTGTAGAGCCTGCATCTAAAGGATGGAAATCTGCTGTCATGTCTGCATCACTTGCTGTATCTGTAGAGCCTATATCTAAAGGATAGAAATCTGCTGTCATGTCTGCATCGCTTACTGTATCTGTAGAGCCTCCATTTGTGGCGCTGTCATGTCTCCATCACCTGCTGGATCTGTAGAGCCTCCATTTGTGGCGCTGTCATGTCTGCATCATTTGCTGTATCTGTAGAACTCCATTTGTGGCCCCGTCATGTCTGCATCACTTGCTGTATCTGTAGAGCCTCCATTTGTGGCGCTGTCATGTCTGCATCACTTGCTCTAACTGTATAGCCTCCATTTGTGGCGCTGTCATATATGCATCACTTGCTGTAACTGTATAGCCTCCATTTGTGGCACTGTCATGTCTGCATCACTTGCTGTATCTGTAGAGATTCCCTTTGTGGAGCTCTCATATCTCATTCACTTGCTGTAACTGTATAGCCTCCATTTGTGGCGCTGTCATGTCTACATCATTTGCTGTAACTGTAGAGTCTCCATTTGTGGCGCTGTCATGTCTGCATCACTTGCTGTAACTGTATAGCCTCCATTTGTGGTGCTGTCATGTCTGCATCACTTGCTGTAACTGTAGAGCCTCCATTTGTGGCGCAGTCATGTCTGCATCACTTGCTGTATCTGTAGAGCCTCCATTTGTGGCGCTGTCTTATCTGCATCACTTGCTGTAACTGTATAGCCTCCATTTGTGGCGCTGTCATGTCTGCATCACTTGCTGTAACTGTAGAGCCTACCTTTGTGGCGCTGTCATGCCTGCATCACTTGCTGTATCTGTAGAGCCTACGTTTGTGGCGCCGTCATGTCTGCATCACTTGCTGTATCTGTAGAGCCTCCCTTTGTGGCGCTGTCATGTCTGCATCACTTGCTGTATCTGTAGAGCCTAAATTTTTGGCACTGTCTTGTCTGCATCACTTGCTGTATCTGTAGAACCTCCATTTGTGGCGCCGTCATGTCTGCATCACTTGCTGTAACTGTATAGCCTCCATTTGTGGCGCTGTCATGTCTGCATCACTTGCTGTATCTGTAGAGCCTACATTTGTGGCGCTGTCATGTCTGCAGCACTTGGTGTATCTGCAGAGCCGCCATTTGTGGCGCTGTCATGTCTGCATCACTTGCTGTATCTGTAGAGCCTACATTTGTGGCGCTGTCATGTCTGCATCACTTGCTGTATCTGTAGAGCCTACATCTAAAGGATGGAAATTCGCTGTCATGTCTGCATCACTTGCTGTATCTGTAGAGTCTACATCTTAAGGATGGAAATCTGCTGTCAAGTCTGCATCACTTGCTGTAACTGTAGAGCCTCCATTTGTGGCGGTGTCATATCTGCATCACTTGCTGTATCTGTAGAGCCTAAATCTAAAGGATGGAAATCTGCTGTCATGTCTGCATCACTTGCTGTATCTGTAGAGCCTCCATTTGTGGCGCTGTTATATCTGCATCACTTGCTGTATCTGTAGAGCATACATCTAAAGGATGAAAATCTGCTGTCATGTCTGCATCACTTGCTGTATCTGTAGAGCCTCCATTTGTGGCGCTGTCATGTCTGCATCACTTGCTGTATCTGTAGAGCCTCCATTTGTGGCGCTGTCATGTCTGCATCACTTGCTGTATCTGTAGAGCCTGCATCTAAAGGATGGAAATCTGCTGTCATGTCTGCATCACTTGCTGTATCTGTAGAGCCTATATCTAAAGGATAGAAATCTGCTGTCATGTCTGCATCACTTACTGTATCTGTAGAGCCCCCATTTGTGGCGCTGTCATGTCTGCATCACCTGCTGTATCTGTAGAGCCTCCATTTGTGGCGCTGTCATGTCTGCATCATTTGCTGTATCTGTAGAGCCTCCATTTGTGGCCCTGTCATGTCTGCATCACTTGCTGTATCTGTAGAGCCTCCATTTGTGGCGCTGTCATGTCTGCATCACTTGTTTTAACTGTATAGCCTCCATTTGTGGCACTGTCATGTCTGTATCACTTGCTGTATCCGTAGAGCTTCCCTTTGTGGAGCTCTCATATCTGATTCACTTGCTGTAACTGTATAGCCTCCATTTGTGGCGCTGTCATGTCTACATCATTTACTGTAACTGTAGAGCCTCCATTTGTGGCGCTGTCATGTCTGCATCACTTGCTGTAACTGTATAGCCTCCATTTGTGGCGCTGTCATGTCTGCATCACTTGCTGTTACTGTAGAGCCTCCATTTGTGGCGCAGTCATGTCTTCATCACTTGCTGTATCTGTAGAGCCTCTATTTGTGGCGCTGTCATGTCTGCATCACTTGCTGTAACTGTAGAGCCTACCTTTGTGGCGCTGTCATGTCTGCATCACTTGCTGTATCTGTAGAGCCTACGTTTGTGGCGCCGTCATGTCTGCATCACTTGCTGTATCTGTAGAGCCTCGCTTTGTGGCGCTGTCATATCTGCATCACTTGCTGTATCTGTAGAGCCTAAATTTGTGGCGCTGTCTTGTCTGCATCACTTGCTGTATCTGTAGAACCTCCATTTGTGGCGCCGTCATGTCTGCATCACTTGCTGTAACTGTAGAGCCTCCATTTGTGGCGCTGTCATGTCTGCATCACTTGCTGTATCTGTAGAGCCTACATTTGTGGCGCTGTCATGTCTGCATCACTTGCTGTATCTGCAGAGCCGCCATTTGTGGCGCTGTCATGTCTGCATCACTTGCTGTATCTGTAGAGCCTACATTTGTGGCGCTGCCATGTCTGCATCACTTGCTGTATCTGTAGAGCCTCCATTTGTGGCGCTGTCATGTCTGCATCACTTGCTGTAACTGTAGAGCCTACATTTGTGGCGCTGTCATGTCTGCATCACTTGCTGTATCTGTAGAGCCTACATCTAAGGATGGAAATCTGCTGTCATGTCTGCATCACTTGCTGTATCTGTAGAGCCTACATCTAAAGGATGGAAATCTGCTACCATGTCTGCATCCCTTGCTGTATCTGTAGAGTCAACATCTAAAGGATGGAAATTCGCTGTCATGTCTGCATCACTTGCTGTATCTGTAGAGCCTATTCTTAAGGATGGAAATCTGCTGTCAAGTCTGCATCACTTGCTGTAACTGTAGAGCCTCCATTTGTGGCGGTGTCATATCTGCATCACTTGCTGTATCTGTAGAGCCTAAATCTAAAGGATGGAAATCTGCTGTCATGTCTGCATCACTTGCTGTATCTGTAGAGCCTCCATTTGTGGCGCTGTTATATCTGCATCACTTGCTGTATCTGTAGAGCATACATCTAAAGGATGAAAATCTGCTGTCATGTCTGCATCACTTGCTGTATCTGTAGAGCCTCCATTTGTGGCGCTGTCATGTCTGCATCACTTGCTGTATCTGTAGAGTCTGCATTTGTGGCGCTGTCATGTCTGCATCACTTGATGTATCTGTAGAGCCTCCATCTGTGGCGCTGTCATATCTGCATCACTTGCTGTGTCTGTAGAGCCTCCATCTAAAGAATGGAAATCTGCTGTCATGTCTGCATCACTTGCTGTATCTGTAGAGCCTACATCTAAAGGATGGAAATCTGCTGTCATGTCTGCATCACTTGCTGTAACTGTAGAGCCTATATCTAAAGGATGGAAATCTGCTGTCATGTCTACATCACTTGCTGTAACCGTAGAGCCTATATCTAACGGATGGAATTCTGCTGTCATGTCTGCATCACTTGCAGTAACTATAGAGCCTATATCTAAAGGATGGAAATCTGCTGTCATGTCTGCATCACTGGCTGTAACTGTAGAGCCTATATCTAAGGGATGGAAATCTGCTGTCATGTCTGCATCACTTGCTGTATCAGTAGAGCCTCCATTTGTGGCGCTGTCACGTCTGCATAACTTGCTGTAACTGTAGAGCCTCCATTTGTGGCGCTGTCATGTCTGCATCACTTGCTGTATCCGTAGAGCCTCCATTTGTGGCGCTGTCATGTCTGCATCATTTGCTGTAACTGTAGAGCCTCCATTTGTGGCGCTGTCATATCTGCATCACTTGCTGTATCTGTAGAGCCTCCATTTGTGGCGCTGTCATGTCTGCCTCACTTGCTGTATCTGTAGAGCCTCCATTTTTGGCGCTGTCATGTCTGCATCAGTTGCTGTATCTGTAGAGCCTGCATCTAAAGGATGGAAATCTGCTGTCATGTCTGCATCACTTGCTGTATCTGTAGAGCCTATATCTAAAGGATAGAAATCTGCTGTCATGTCTGCATCGCTTACTGTATCTGTAGAGCCTCCATTTGTGGCGCTGTCATGTCTCCATCACCTGCTGGATCTGTAGAGCCTCCATTTGTGGCGCTGTCATGTCTGCATCATTTGCTGTATCTGTAGAGCCTCCATTTGTGGCCCCGTCATGTCTGCATCACTTGCTGTATCTGTAGAGCCTCCATTTGTGGCGCTGTCATGTCTGCATCACTTGCTCTAACTGTATAGCCTCCATTTGTGGCGCTGTCATATATGCATCACTTGCTGTAACTGTATAGCCTCCATTTGTGGCACTGTCATGTCTGCATCACTTGCTGTATCTGTAGAGATTCCCTTTGTGGAGCTCTCATATCTGATTCACTTGCTGTAACTGTATAGCCTCCATTTGTGGCGCTGTCATGTCTACATCATTTGCTGTAACTGTAGACTCTCCATTTGTGGCGCTGTCATGTCTGCATCACTTGCTGTAACTGTATAGCCTCCATTTGTGGTGCTGTCATGTCTGCATCACTTGCTGTAACTGTAGAGCCTCCATTTGTGGCGCAGTCATGTCTGCATCACTTGCTGTATCTGTAGAGCCTCCATTTGTGGCGCTGTCATATCTGCATCACTTGCTGTAACTGTATAGCCTCCATTTGTGGCGCTGTCATGTCTGCATCACTTGCTGTAACTGTAGAGCCTACCTTTGTGGCGCTGTCATGCCTGCATCACTTGCTGTATCTGTAGAGCCTACGTTTGTGGCGCCGTCATGTCTGCATCACTTGCTGTATCTGTAGAGCCTCCATTTGTGGCGCTGTCATGTCTGCATCACTTGCTCTAACTGTATAGCCTCCATTTGTGGCGCTGTCATATATGCATCACTTGCTGTAACTGTATAGCCTCCATTTGTGGCACTGTCATGTCTGCATCACTTGCTGTATCTGTAGAGATTCCCTTTGTGGAGCTCTCATATCTGATTCACTTGCTGTAACTGTATAGCCTCCATTTGTGGCGCTGTCATGTCTACATCATTTACTGTAACTGTAGAGTCTCCATTTGTGGCGCTGTCATGTCTGCATCACTTGCTGTAACTGTATAGCCTCCATTTGTGGTGCTGTCATGTCTGCATCACTTGCTGTAACTGTAGAGCCTCCATTTGTGGCGCAGTCATGTCTGCATCACTTGCTGTATTTGTAGAGCCTCCATTTGTGGCGCTGTCATATCTGCATCACTTGCTGTAACTGTATAGCCTCCATTTGTGGCGCTGTCATGTCTGCATCACTTGCTGTAACTGTAGAGCCTACCTTTGTGGCGCTGTCATGCCCGCATCACTTGCTGTATCTGTAGAGCCTACGTTTGTGGCGCCGTCATGTCTGCATCACTTGCTGTATCTGTAGAGCCTCCCTTTGTGGCGCTGTCATGTCTGCATCACTTGCTGTATCTGTAGAGCCTAAATTTTGGCGCTGTCTTGTCTGCATCACTTGCTGTATCTGTAGAACCTCCATTTGTGGCGCCGTCATGTCTGCATCACTTGCTGTAACTGTAGAGCCTCCATTTGTGGCGCTGTCATGTCTGCATCACTTGCTGTATCTGTAGAGCCTACATTTGTGGCGCTGTCATGTCTGCAGCACTTGGTGTATCTGCAGAGCCGCCATTTGTGGCGCTGTCATGTCTGCATCACTTGCTGTATCTGTAGAGCCTACATTTGTGGCGCTGTCATGTCTGCATCACTTGCTGTAACTGTAGAGCCTACATTTGTGGCGCTGTCATGTCTGCATCACTTGCTGTATCTGTAGAGCCTACATCTAAGGATGGAAATCTGCTGTCATGTCTGCATCACTTGCTGTATCTGTAGAGCCTACATCTAAAGGATGGAAATCTGCTACCATGTCTGCATCACTTGCCATATCTGTAGAGCCAACATCTAAAGGATGGAAATTCGCTGTCATGTCTGCATCACTTGCTGTATCTGTAGAGCCTACATCTTAAGGATGGAAATCTGCTGTCATGTCTGCATCACTTGCTGTAACTGTAGAGCCTCCATTTGTGGCGGTGTCATATCTGCATCACTTGCTGTATCTGTAGAGCCTAAATCTAAAGGATGGAAATCTGCTGTCATGTCTGCATCACTTGCTGTATCTGTAGAGCCTCCATTTGTGGCGCTGTTATATCTGCATCACTTGCTGTATCTGTAGAGCATACATCTAAAGGATGAAAATCTGCTGTCATGTCTGCATCACTTGCTGTATCTTGTGAGCCTCCATTTGTGGCGCTGTCATGTCTGCATCACTTGCTGTATCTGTAGAGCCTCCATTTGTGGCGCTGTCATGTCTGCATCACTTGCTGTATCTGTAGAGCCTGCATCTAAAGTATGGAAATCTGCTGTCATGTCTGCATCACTTGCTGTATCTGTAGAGCCTATATCTAAAGGATAGAAATCTGCTGTCATGTCTGCATCACTTACTGTATCTGTAGAGCCTCCATTTGTGGCGCTGTCATGTCTGCATCACTTGCTGTATCTGTAGAGCCTACATCTAAAGGATGGAAATCTGCTGTCATGTCTGCAACACTTGCTGTATCTGTAGAGCCTACATCTACAGGATGGAAATCTGCTGTCATGTCTGCATCACTTGCTGTATCTGTAGAGCCAACATCTAAAGGATGGAAATTCGCTGTCATGTCTGCATCACTTGCTGTATCTGTAGAGCCTACATCTAAAGGATGGAAATCTGCTGTCATGTCTGCATCACTTGCTGTAACTGTAGAGCCTCCATTTGTGGCGCTCTCATATCTGCATCACTTGCTGTATCTGTAGAGCCTAAATCTAAAGGATGGAAATCTGCTGTCATGTCTGAATCACTTGCTGTATCTGTAGAGCCTCCATTTGTGGCGCTGTCATATCTGCATCAGTTGCTGTATCTGTAGAGCACACATCTAAAAGATGGAAATCTGCTGTCATGTCTGCATCACTTGCTGTATCTGTAGAGCCTCCATTTGTGGCGCTGTCAACTCTGCATCACTTGCTGTATCTGTAGAGCCTACATTTGTGGCGCTGTCATGTCTGAATTTTGCTATATCTCTAGAGCCTCCATCTAAAGGATGGAAATCTGCTGTCACGTCTGCATCACTTGCAGTATCTGTAGATCCTCCATTTGTGGCGCTGTCATGTCTGCATCACTTGCTGTATCTGTAGAGTCTCCATTTGTGGCGCTGTCATGTCTGCATCACTTGTTGTATCTGTAGAGCCTCCATTTGTGGCGCTGTCATATCTGCATCACTTGCTGTGTCTGTAGAGCCTCCATCTAAAGAATGGAAATCTGCTGTCATGTCTGCATCACTTGCTGTATCTGTAGAGCCTACATCTAAAGGATGGAAATCTGCTGTCATGTCTGCATCACTTGCTGTAACTGTAGAGCCTATATCTAAAGGATGAAAATCTGCTGCCATGTCTACATCACTTGCTGTAACCGTAGAGCCTATACCTAAAGGATGGAAATCTGCTGTCATGTCTGCATCACTTGCAGTAACTGTAGAGCCTAAATCTAAAGGATCGAAATCTGCTGTCATGTCTGCATCACTTGCTGTAACTGTAGAGCCTATATCTAAAGGATGGAAATCTGCTGTCATGTCTGCATCACTTGCTGTATCAGTAGAGCCTCCATTTGTGGCGCTGTCACGACTGCATAACTTACTGTAAATGTAGAGCCTCCATTTGTGGCGCTGTCATGTCTGCATCACTTGCTGTATCCGTAGAGCCTCCATTTGTGGCGCTGTCATGTCTGCATCACTTGCTGTAACTGTAGAGCCTCCATTAGTGGCGCTGTCATATCTGCATCACTTGCTGTATCTGTAGAGCCTCCATTTGTGGCGCTGTCATGTCTGCATCACTTGCTGTATCTGTAGAGCCTCCATTTGTGGCGCTGTCATGTCTGCATCACTTGCTGTATCTGTAGAGCCTGCATCTAAAGGATGGAAATCTGCTTACATGTCTGCATCACTTGCTGTATCTGTAGAGCCTATATCTAAAGGATAGAAATCTGCTGTCATGTCTGCATCACTTACTGTATCTGTAGAGCCTCCATTTGTGGCGCTGTCATGTCTGCATCACCTGCTGTATCTGTAGAGCCTCCATTTGTGGCGCTGTCATGTCTGCATCATTTGCTGTATCTGTAGAGCCTCCATTTGTGGCCCTGTCATGTCTGCATCACTTGCTGTATCTGTAGAGCCTCCATTTGTGGCGCTGTCATGTCTGCATCACTTGCTCTAACTGTATAGCCTCCATTTGTGGCGCTGTCATATATGCATCACTTGCTGTAACTGTATAGCCTCCATTTCTGGCACTGTCATGTCTGTATCACTTGCTGTATGCGTAGAGCTTCCCTTTGTGGAGCTCTCATATCTGATTCACTTGCTGTAACTGTATAGCCTCCATTTGTGGCGCTGTCATGTCTACATCATTTGCTGTAACTGTAGAGCCTGCATTTGTGGCGCTGTCATGTCTGCATCACTTGCTGTAACTGTATAGCCTCCATTTGTGGCGCTGTCATGTCTGCATCACTTGCTGTTACTGTAGAGCCTCCATTTGTGGCGCAGTCATGTCTTCATCACTTGCTGTATCTGTAGAGCCTCCATTTGTGGCGCTGTCATGTCTGTATCACTTGCTGTAACTGTAGAGCCTACCTTTGTGGCGCTGTCATGTCTGCATCACTTGCCGTATCTGCAGAGCCTACGTTTGTGGCGCCGTCATGTCTGCATCACTTGCTGTATCTGTAGAGCCTCCCTTTGTGGCGCTGTCATATCTGCATCACTTGCTGTATCTGTAGAGCCTAAATTTGTGGCGCTGTCTTGTCTGCATCACTTGCTGTATCTGTAGAACCTCCATTTGTGGCGCCGTCATGTCTGCATCACTTGCTGTAACTGTAGAGCCTCCATTTGTGGCGCTGTCATGTCTGCATCACTTGCTGTATCTGTAGAGCCTACATTTGTGGCGCTGTCATGTCTGCATCACTTGCTGTATCTGCAGAGCCGCCATTTGTGGCGCTGTCATGTCTGCATCACTTGCTGTATCTGTAGAGCCTACATTTGTGGCGCTGCCATGTCTGCATCACTTGCTGTATCTGTAGAGCCTCCATTTGTGGCGCTATCATGTCTGCATCACTTGCTGTAACTGTAGAGCCTACATTTGTGGCGCTGTCATGTCTGCATCACTTGCTGTATCTGTAGAGCCTACATCTAAACGATGGAAATCTGCTACCATGTCTGCATCACTTGCTGTATCTGTAGAGCCAACATCTAAAGGATGGAAATTCGCTGTCATGTCTGCATCACTTGCTGTATCTGTAGAGCCTACATCTTAAGGATGGAAATCTGCTGTCATGTCTGCATCACTTGCTGTAACTGTAGAGCCTCCATTTGTGGCGGTGTCATATCTGCATCACTTGCTGTATCTGTAGAGCCTAAATCTAAAGGATGGAAATCTGCTGTCATGTCTGCATCACTTGCTGTATCTGTAGAGCCTCCATTTGTGGCGCTGTTATATCTGCATCACTTGCTGTATCTGTAGAGCATACATCTAAAGGATGAAAATCTGCTGTCATGTCTGCATCACTTGCTGTATCTGTAGAGCCTCCATTTGTGGCGCTGTCATGTCTGCATCACTTGCTCTATCTGTAGAGTCTGCATTTGTGGCGCTGTCATGTCTGCATCACTTGTTGTATCTGTAGAGCCTCCATCTGTGGCGCTGTCATATCTGCATCACTTGCTGTGTCTGTAGAGCCTCCATCTAAAGAATGGAAATCTGCTGTCATGTCTGCATCACTTGCTGTATCTGTAGAGCCTACATCTAAAGGATGGAAATCTGCTGTCATGTCTGCATCACTTGCTGTAACTGTAGAGCCTATATCTAAAGGATGAAAATCTGCTGCCATGTCTACATCACTTGCTGTAACCGTAGAGCCTATACCTAAAGGATGGAAATCTGCTGTCATGTCTGCATCACTTGCAGTAACTGTAGAGCCTATATCTAAAGGATCGAAATCTGCTGTCATGTCTGCATCACTTGCTGTAACTGTAGAGCCTATATCTAAAGGATTGAAATCTGCTGTCATGTCTGCATCACTTGCTGTATCAGTAGAGCCTCTATTTGTGGCGCTGTCACGACTGCATAACTTACTGTAAATGTAGAGCCTCCATTTGTGGCGCTGTCATGTCTGCATCACTTGCTGTATCCGTAGAGCCTCCATTTGTGGCGCTGTCATGTCTGCATCACTTGCTGTAACTGTAGAGCCTCCATTAGTGGCGCTGTCATATCTGCATCACTTGCTGTATCTGTAGAGCCTCCATTTGTGGCGCTGTCATGTCTGCATCACTTGCTGTATCTGTAGAGCCTCCATTTGTGGCGCTGTCATGTCTGCATCACTTGCTGTATCTGTAGAGCCTGCATCTAAAGGATGGAAATCTGCTGTCATGTCTGCATCACTTGCTGTATCTGTAGAGCCTATATCTAAAGGATAGAAATCTGCTGTCTTGTCTGCATCACTTACTGTATCTGTAGAGCCTCCATTTGTGGCGCTGTCATGTCTGCATCACCTGCTGTATCTGTAGAGCCTCCATTTGTGGCGCTGTCATGTCTGCATCAGTTGCTGTATCTGTAGAGCCTCCATTTGTGGCCCTGTCATGTCTGCATCACTTGCTGTATCTGTAGAGCCTCCATTTGCGGCGCTGTCATGTCTGCATCACTTGCTCTAACTGTATAGCCTCCATTTGTGGCGCTGTCATATATGCATCACTTGCTGTAACTGTATAGCCTCCATTTGTGGCACTGACATGTCTGTATCACTTGCTGTATCCGTAGAGCTTCTCTTTGTGGAGCTCTCATATCTGATTCACTTGCTTTAACTGTATAGCCTCCATTTGTGGCGCTGTCATGTCTACATCATTTGCTGTAACTGTAGAGCCTCCATTTGTGGCGCTGTCATGTCTGCATCACTTGCTGTAACTGTATAGCCTCCATTTGTGGCGCTGTCATGTCTGCATCACTTGCTGTTACTGTAGAGCCTCCATTTGTGGCGCAGTCATGTCTTCATCACTTGCTGTATCTGTAGAGCCTCCATTTGTGGTGCTGTCATGTCTGCATCACTTGCTGTAACTGCAGAGCCTACCTTTGTGGCGCTGTCATGTCTGCATCACTTGCTGTATCTGTAGAGCCTACGTTTGTGGCGCCGTCGTGTCTGCATCACTTGCTGTATCTGTAGAGCCTCCCTTTGTGGCGCTGTCATATCTGCATCACTTGCTGTATCTGTAGAGCCTAAATTTGTGGCGCTGTCTTGTCTGCATCACTTGCTGTATCTGTAGAACCTCCATTTGTGGCGCCGTCATGTCTGCATCACTTGCTGTAACTGTAGAGCCTCCATTTGTGGCGCTGTCATGTCTGCATCACTTGCTGTATCTGTAGAGCCTACATTTGTGGCGCTGTCATGTCTGCATCACTTGCTGTATCTGCAGAGCCGCCATTTGTGGCGCTGTCATGTCTGCATCACTTGCTGTATCTGTAGAGCCTCCATTTGTGGCGCTGTCATGTCTGCCTCACTTGCTGTATCTGTAGAGCCTCCATTTGTGGCGCTGTCATGTCTGCATCACTTGCTGTATCTGTAGAGCCTGCATCTAAAGGATGGAAATCTGCTGTCATGTCTGCATCACTTGCTGTATCTGTAGAGCCTATATCTAAAGGATAGAAATCTGCTGTCATGTCTGCATCGCTTACTGTATCTGTAGAGCCTCCATTTGTGGCGCTGTCATGTCTCCATCACCTGCTGGATCTGTAGAGCCTCCATTTGTGGCGCTGTCATGTCTGCATCATTTGCTGTATCTGTAGAACTCCATTTGTGGCCCCGTCATGTCTGCATCACTTGCTGTATCTGTAGAGCCTCCATTTGTGGCGCTGTCATGTCTGCATCACTTGCTCTAACTGTATAGCCTCCATTTGTGGCGCTGTCATATATGCATCACTTGCTGTAACTGTATAGCCTCCATTTGTGGCACTGTCATGTCTGCATCACTTGCTGTATCTGTAGAGATTCCCTTTGTGGAGCTCTCATATCTCATTCACTTGCTGTAACTGTATAGCCTCCATTTGTGGCGCTGTCATGTCTACATCATTTGCTGTAACTGTAGAGTCTCCATTTGTGGCGCTGTCATGTCTGCATCACTTGCTGTAACTGTAGAGCCTCCATTTGTGGCGCAGTCATGTCTGCATCACTTGCTGTATCTGTAGAGCCTCCATTTGTGGCGCTGTCTTATCTGCATCACTTGCTGTAACTGTATAGCCTCCATTTGTGGCGCTGTCATGTCTGCATCACTTGCTGTAACTGTAGAGCCTACCTTTGTGGCGCTGTCATGCCTGCATCACTTGCTGTATCTGTAGAGCCTACGTTTGTGGCGCCGTCATGTCTGCATCACTTGCTGTATCTGTAGAGCCTCCCTTTGTGGCGCTGTCATGTCTGCATCACTTGCTGTATCTGTAGAGCCTAAATGTTTGGCACTGTCTTGTCTGCATCACTTGCTGTATCTGTAGAACCTCCATTTGTGGCGCCGTCATGTCTGCATCACTTGCTGTAACTGTAGAGCCTCCATTTGTGGCGCTGTCATGTCTGCATCACTTGCTGTATCTGTAGAGCCTACATTTGTGGCGCTGTCATGTCTGCAGCACTTGGTGTATCTGCAGAGCCGCCATTTGTGGCGCTGTCATGTCTGCATCACTTGCTGTATCTGTAGAGCCTACATTTGTGGCGCTGTCATGTCTGCATCACTTGCTGTATCTGTAGAGCCTACATCTAAGGATGGAAATCTGCTGTCATGTCTGCATCACTTGCTGTATCTGTAGAGCCTACATCTAAAGGATGGAAATCTGCTACCATGTCTGCATCACTTGCTGTATCTGTAGAGCCAACATCTAAAGGATGGAAATTCGCTGTCATGTCTGCATCACTTGCTGTATCTGTAGAGTCTACATCTTAAGGATGGAAATCTGCTGTCAAGTCTGCATCACTTGCTGTAACTGTAGAGCCTCCATTTGTGGCGGTGTCATATCTGCATCACTTGCTGTATCTGTAGAGCCTAAATCTAAAGGATGGAAATCTGCTGTCATGTCTGCATCACTTGCTGTATCTGTAGAGCCTCCATTTGTGGCGCTGTTATATCTGCATCACTTGCTGTATCTGTAGAGCATACATCTAAAGGATGAAAATCTGCTGTCATGTCTGCATCACTTGCTGTATCTGTAGAGCCTCCATTTGTGGCGCTGTCATGTCTGCATCACTTGCTGTATCTGTAGAGCCTCCATTTGTGGCGCTGTCATGTCTGCATCACTTGCTGTATCTGTAGAGCCTGCATCTAAAGGATGGAAATCTGCTGTCATGTCTGCATCACTTGCTGTATCTGTAGAGCCTATATCTAAAGGATAGAAATCTGCTGTCATGTCTGCATCACTTACTGTATCTGTAGAGCCCCCATTTGTGGCGCTGTCATGTCTGCATCACCTGCTGTATCTGTAGAGCCTCCATTTGTGGCGCTGTCATGTCTGCATCATTTGCTGTATCTGTAGAGCCTCCATTTGTGGCCCTGTCATGTCTGCATCACTTGCTGTATCTGTAGAGCCTCCATTTGTGGCGCTGTCATGTCTGCATCACTTGTTTTAACTGTATAGCCTCCATTTGTGGCACTGTCATGTCTGTATCACTTGCTGTATCCGTAGAGCTTCCCTTTGTGGAGCTCTCATATCTGATTCACTTGCTGTAACTGTATAGCCTCCATTTGTGGCGCTGTCATGTCTACATCATTTGCTGTAACTGTAGAGCCTCCATTTGTGGCGCTGTCATGTCTGCATCACTTGCTGTAACTGTATAGCCTCCATTTGTGGCGCTGTCATGTCTGCATCACTTGCTGTTACTGTAGAGCCTCCATTTGTGGCGCAGTCATGTCTTCATCACTTGCTGTATCTGTAGAGCCTCTATTTGTGGCGCTGTCATGTCTGCATCACTTGCTGTAACTGTAGAGCCTACCTTTGTGGCGCTGTCATGTCTGCATCACTTGCTGTATCTGTAGAGCCTACGTTTGTGGCGCCGTCATGTCTGCATCACTTGCTGTATCTGTAGAGCCTCGCTTTGTGGCGCTGTCATATCTGCATCACTTGCTGTATCTGTAGAGCCTAAATTTGTGGCGCTGTCTTGTCTGCATCACTTGCTGTATCTGTAGAACCTCCATTTGTGGCGCCGTCATGTCTGCATCACTTGCTGTAACTGTAGAGCCTCCATTTGTGGCGCTGTCATGTCTGCATCACTTGCTGTATCTGTAGAGCCTACATTTGTGGCGCTGTCATGTCTGCATCACTTGCTGTATCTGCAGAGCCGCCATTTGTGGCGCTGTCATGTCTGCATCACTTGCTGTATCTGTAGAGGCTACATTTGTGGCGCTGCCATGTCTGCATCACTTGCTGCATCTGTAGAGCCTCCATTTGTGGCGCTGTCATGTCTGCATCACTTGCTGTAACTGTAGAGCCTACATTTGTGGCGCTGTCATGTCTGCATCACTTGCTGTATCTGTAGAGCCTACATCTAAGGATGGAAATCTGCTGTCATGTCTGCATCACTTGCTGTATCTGTAGAGCCTACATCTAAAGGATGGAAATCTGCTACCATGTCTGCATCCCTTGCTGTATCTGTAGAGTCAACATCTAAAGGATGGTAATTCGCTGTCATGTCTGCATCACTTGCTGTATCTGTAGAGCCTATTCTTAAGGATGGAAATCTGCTGTCATGTCTGCATCACTTGCTGTAACTGTAGAGCCTCCATTTGTGGCGGTGTCATATCTGCATCACTTGCTGTATCTGTAGAGCCTAAATCTAAAGGATGGAAATCTGCTGTCATGTCTGCATCACTTGCTGTATCTGTAGAGCCTCCATTTGTGGCGCTGTTATATCTGCATCACTTGCTGTATCTGTAGAGCATACATCTAAAGGATGAAAATCTGCTGTCATGTCTGCATCACTTGCTGTATCTGTAGAGCCTCCATTTGTGGCGCTGTCATGTCTGCATCACTTGCTGTATCTGTAGAGTCTGCATTTGTGGCGCTGTCATGTCTGCATCACTTGATGTATCTGTAGAGCCTCCATCTGTGGCGCTGTCATATCTGCATCACTTGCTGTGTCTGTAGAGCCTCCATCTAAAGAATGGAAATCTGCTGTCATGTCTGCATCACTTGCTGTATCTGTAGAGCCTACATCTAAAGGATGGAAATCTGCTGTCATGTCTGCATCACTTGCTGTAACTGTAGAGCCTATATCTAAAGGATGGAAATCTGCTGTCATGTCTACATCACTTGCTGTAACCGTAGAGCCTATATCTAACGGATGGAATTCTGCTGTCATGTCTGCATCACTTGCAGTAACTATAGAGCCTATATCTAAAGGATGGAAATCTGCTGTCATGTCTGCATCACTTGCTGTAACTGTAGAGCCTATATCTAAAGGATGGAAATCTGCTGTCATGTCTGCATCACTTGCTGTATCAGTAGAGCCTCCATTTGTGGCGCTGTCACGTCTGCATAACTTGCTGTAACTGTAGAGCCTCCATTTGTGGCGCTGTCATGTCTGCATCACTTGCTGTATCCGTAGAGCCTCCATTTGTGGCGCTGTCATGTCTGCATCATTTGCTGTAACTGTAGAGCCTCCATTTGTGGCGCTGTCATATCTGCATCACTTGCTGTATCTGTAGAGCCTCCATTTGTGGCGCTGTCATGTCTGCCTCACTTGCTGTATCTGTAGAGCCTCCATTTTTGGCGCTGTCATGTCTGCATCACTTGCTGTATCTGTAGAGCCTGCATCTAAAGGATGGAAATCTGCTGTCATGTCTGCATCACTTGCTGTATCTGTAGAGCCTATATCTAAAGGATAGAAATCTGCTGTCATGTCTGCATCGCTTACTGTATCTGTAGAGCCTCCATTTGTGGCGCTGTCATGTCTCCATCACCTGCTGGATCTGTAGAGCCTCCATTTGTGGCGCTGTCATGTCTGCATCATTTGCTGTATCTGTAGAGCCTCCATTTGTGGCCCCGTCATGTCTGCATCACTTGCTGTATCTGTAGAGCCTCCATTTGTGGCGCTGTCATGTCTGCATCACTTGCTCTAACTGTATAGCCTCCATTTGTGGCGCTGTCATATATGCATCACTTGCTGTAACTGTATAGCCTCCATTTGTGGCACTGTCATGTCTGCATCACTTGCTGTATCTGTAGAGATTCCCTTTGTGGAGCTCTCATATCTGATTCACTTGCTGTAACTGCATAGCCTCCATTTGTGGCGCTGTCATGTCTACATCATTTGCTGTAACTGTAGACTTTCCATTTGTGGCGCTGTCATGTCTGCATCACTTGCTGTAACTGTATAGCCTCCATTTGTGGTGCTGTCATGTCTGCATCACTTGCTGTAACTGTAGAGCCTCCATTTGTGGCGCAGTCATGTCTGCATCACTTGCTGTATCTGTAGAGCCTCCATTTGTGGCGCTGTCATATCTGCATCACTTGCTGTAACTGTATAGCCTCCATTTGTGGCGCTGTCATGTCTGCATCACTTGCTGTAACTGTAGAGCCTACCTTTGTGGCGCTGTCATGCCTGCATCACTTGCTGTATCTGTAGAGCCTACGTTTGTGGCGCCGTCATGTCTGCATCACTTGCTGTATCTGTAGAGCCTCCATTTGTGGCGCTGTCATGTCTGCATCACTTGCTCTAACTGTATAGCCTCCATTTGTGGCGCTGTCATATATGCATCACTTGCTGTAACTGTATAGCCTCCATTTGTGGCACTGTCATGTCTGCATCACTTGCTGTATCTGTAGAGATTCCCTTTGTGGAGCTCTCATATCTGATTCACTTGCTGTAACTGTATAGCCTCCATTTGTGGCGCTGTCATGTCTACATCATTTACTGTAACTGTAGAGTCTCCATTTGTGGCGCTGTCATGTCTGCATCACTTGCTGTAACTGTATAGCCTCCATTTGTGGTGCTGTCATGTCTGCATCATTTGCTGTAACTGTAGAGCCTCCATTTGTGGCGCAGTCATGTCTGCATCACTTGCTGTATCTGTAGAGCCTCCATTTGTGGCGCTGTCATATCTGCATCACTTGCTGTAACTGTATAGCCTCCATTTGTGGCGCTGTCATGTCTGCATCACTTGCTGTAACTGTAGAGCCTACCTTTGTGGCGCTGTCATGCCCACATCACTTGCTGTATCTGTAGAGCCTACGTTTGTGGCGCCGTCATGTCTGCATCACTTGCTGTATCTGTAGAGCCTCCCTTTGTGGCGCTGTCATGTCTGCATCACTTGCTGTATCTGTAGAGCCTAAATTTTGGCGCTGTCTTGTCTGCATCACTTGCTGTATCTGTAGAACCTCCATTTGTGGCGCCGTCATGTCTGCATCACTTGCTGTAACTGTAGAGCCTCCATTTGTGGCGCTGTCATGTCTGCATCACTTGCTGTATCTGTAGAGCCTACATTTGTGGCGCTGTCATGTCTGCAGCACTTGGTGTATCTGCAGAGCCGCCATTTGTGGCGCTGTCATGTCTGCATCACTTGCTGTATCTGTAGAGCCTACATTTGTGGCGCTGTCATGTCTGCATCACTTGCTGTAACTGTAGAACCTACATTTGTGGCGCTGTCATGTCTGCATCACTTGCTGTATCTGTAGAGCCTACATCTAAGGATGGAAATCTGCTGTCATGTCTGCATCACTTGCTGTATCTGTAGAGCCTACATCTAAAGGATGGAAATCTGCTACCATGTCTGCATCACTTGCTGTATCTGTAGAGCCAACATCTAAAGGATGGAAATTCGCTGTCATGTCTGCATCACTTGCTGTATCTGTAGAGCCTACATCTTAAGGATGGAAATCTGCTGTCATGTCTGCATCACTTGCTGTAACTGTAGAGCCTCCATTTGTGGCGGTGTCATATCTGCATCACTTGCTGTATCTGTAGAGCCTAAATCTAAAGAATGGAAATCTGCTGTCATGTCTGCATCACTTGCTGTATCTGTAGAGCCTCCATTTGTGGCGCTGTTATATCTGCATCACTTGCTGTATCTGTAGAGCATACATCTAAAGGATGAAAATCTGCTGTCATGTCTGCATCACTTGCTGTATCTTGTGAGCCTCCATTTGTGGCGCTGTCATGTCTGCATCACTTGCTGTATCTGTAGAGCCTCCATTTGTGGCGCTGTCATGTCTGCATCACTTGCTGTATCTGCAGAGCCTGCATCTAAAGTATGGAAATCTGCTGTCATGTCTGCATCACTTGCTGTATCTGTAGAGCCTATATCTAAAGGATAGAAATCTGCTGTCATGTCTGCATCACTTACTGTATCTGTAGAGCCTCCATTTGTGGCGCTGTCATGTCTGCATCACCTGCTGTATCTGTAGAGCCTCCATTTGTGGCGCTGTCATGTCTGCATCATTTGCTGTATCTGTAGAGCCTCCATTTGTGGCCCTGTCATGTCTGCATCACTTGCTGTATCTGTAGAGCCTCCATTTGTGGCGCTGTCATGTCTGCATCACTTGCACTAACTGTATAGCCTCCATTTGTGGCACTGTCATGTCTGTATCACTTGCTGTATCCGTAGAGCTTCCCTTTGTGGAGCTCTCATATCTGATTCACTTGCTGTAACTGTATAGCCTCCATTTGTGGCGCTGTCATGTCTACATCATTTGCTGTAACTGTAGAGCCTCCATTTGTGGCGCTGTCATGTCTGCATCACTTGCTGTTACTGTAGAGCCTCCATTTGTGGCGCAGTCATGTCTTCATCACTTGCTGTATCTGTAGAGCCTCCATTTGTGGCGCTGTCATGTCTGCATCACTTGCTGTAACTGTAGAGCCTACCTTTGTGGCGCTGTCATGTCTGCATCACTTTCTGTATCTGTAGAGCCTCCCTTTGTGGCGCTGTCATATCTGCATCACTTGCTGTATCTGTAGAGCCTAAATTTGTGGCGCTGTCTTGTCTGCATCACTTGCTGTATCTGTAGAACCTCCATTTGTGGCGCCGTCATGTCTGCATCACTTGCTGTAACTGTAGAGCCTCCATTTGTGGCGCTGTCATGTCTGCATCACTTGCTGTATCTGTAGAGCCTACATTTGTGGCGCTGTCATGTCTGCATCACTTGCTGTATCTGCAGAGCCGCCATTTGTGGCGCTGTCATGTCTGCATCACTTGCTGTATCTGTAGAGCCTACATTTGTGGCGCTGCCATGTCTGCATCACTTGCTGTATCTGTAGAGCCTCCATTTGTGGCGCTGTCATGTCAGCATCACTTGCTGTAACTGTAGAGCCTACATTTGTGGCGCTGTCATGTCTGCATCACTTGCTGTATCTGTAGAGCCTACATCTAAGGATGGAAATCTGCTGTCATGTCTGCATCACTTGCTGTATCTGTAGAGCCTACATCTAAAGGATGGAAATCTGCTACCATGTCTGCATCACTTGCTGTATCTGTAGAGCCAACATCTAAAGGATGGAAATTCGCTGTCATGTCTGCATCACTTGCTGTATCTGTAGAGCCTACATCTTAAGGATGGAAATCTGCTGTCATGTCTGCATCACTTGCTGTAACTGTAGAGCCTCCATTTGTGGCGGTGTCATATCTGCATCACTTGCTGTATCTGTAGAGCCTAAATCTAAAGGATGGAAATCTGCTGTCATGTCTGCATCACTTGCTGTATCTGTAGAGCCTCCATTTGTGGCGCTGTTATATCTGCATCACTTGCTGTATCTGTAGAGCATACATCTAAAGGATGAAAATCTGCTGTCATGTCTGCATCACTTGCTGTATATGTAGAGCCTCCATTTGTGGCGCTGTCATGTCTGCATCACTTGCTGTATCTGTAGAGTCTGCATTTGTGGCGCTGTCATGTCTGCATCACTTGTTGTATCTGTAGAGCCTCCATCTGTGGCGCTGTCATATCTGCATCACTTGCTGTGTCTGTAGAGCCTCCATCTAAAGAATGGAAATCTGCTGTCATGTCTGCATCACTTGCTGTATCTGTAGAGCCTACATCTAAAGGATGGAAATCTGCTGTCATGTCTGCATCACTTGCTGTAACTGTAGAGCCTATATCTAAAGGATGGAAATCTGCTGTCATGTCTACATCACTTGCTGTAACCGTAGAGCCTATATCTAACGGATGGAATTCTGCTGTCATGTCTGCATCACTTGCTGTAACTATAGAGCCTATATCTAAAGGATGGAAATCTGCTGTCATGTCTGCATCACTTGCTGTAACTGTAGAGCCTATATCTAAAGGATGGAAATCTGCTGTCATGTCTGCATCACTTGCTGTATCAGTAGAGCCTCCATTTGTGGCGCTGTCACGTCTGCATAACTTGCTGTAACTGTAGAGCCTCCTATTGTGGCGCTGTCATGTCTGCATCACTTGCTGTATCCGTAGAGCCTCCATTTGTGGCGCTGTCATGTCTGCATCATTTGCTGTAACTGTAGAGCCTCCGTTTGTGGCGCTGTCATATCTGCATCACTTGCTGTATCTGTAGAGCCTCCATTTGTGGCGCTGTCATGTCTGCCTCACTTGCTGTATCTGTAGAGCCTCCATTTGTGGCGCTGTCATGTCTGCATCACTTGCTGTATCTGTAGAGCCTGCATCTAAAGGATGGAAATCTGCTGTCATGTCTGCATCACTTGCTGTATCTGTAGAGCCTATATCTAAAGGATAGAAATCTGCTGTCATGTCTGCATCGCTTACTGTATCTGTAGAGCCTCCATTTGTGGCGCTGTCATGTCTCCATCACCTGCTGGATCTGTAGAGCCTCCATTTGTGGCGCTGTCATGTCTGCATCATTTGCTGTATCTGTAGAGCCTCCATTTGTGGCCCCGTCATGTCTGCATCACTTGCTGTATCTGTAGAGCCTCCATTTGTGGCGCTGTCATTTCTGCATCACTTGCTCTAACTGTATAGCCTCCATTTGTGGCGCTGTCATATATGCATCACTTGCTGTAACTGTATAGCCTCCATTTGTGGCACTGTCATGTCTGCATCACTTGCTGTATCTGTAGAGATTCCCTTTGTGGAGCTCTCATATCTGATTCACTTGCTGTAACTGTATAGCCTCCATTTGTGGCGCTGTCATGTCTACATCATTTGCTGTAACTGTAGAGTCTCCATTTGTGGCGCTGTCATGTCTGCATCACTTGCTGTAACTGTATAGCCTCCATTTGTGGTGCTGTCATGTCTGCATCACTTGCTGTAACTGTAGAGCCTCCATTTGTGGCGCAGTCATGTCTGCATCACTTGCTGTATCTGTAGAGCCTCCATTTGTGGCGCTGTCATATCTGCATCACTTGGTGTAACTGTATAGCCTCCATTTGTGGCGCTGTCATGTCTGCATCACTTGCTGTAACTGTAGAGCCTACCTTTGTGGCGCTGTCATGCCTGCATCACTTGCTGTATCTGTAGAGCCTACGTTTGTGGCGCCGTCATGTCTGCATCACTTGCTGTATCTGCAGAGCCTCCCTTTGTGGCGCTGTCATGTCTGCATCACTTGCTGTATCTGTAGAGCATAAATTTTTGGCGCTGTCTTGTCTGCATCACTTGCTGTATCTGTAGAACCTCCATTTGTGGCGCCGTCATGTCTGCATCACTTGCTCTAACTGTAGAGCCTCCATTTGTGGCGCTGTCATGTCTGCATCACTTGCTGTATCTGTAGAGCCTACATTTGTGGCGCTGTCATGTCTGCAGCAATTGGTGTATCTGCAGAGCCGCCATTTGTGGCGCTGTCATGTCTGCATCACTTGCTGTATCTGTAGAGCCTACATTTGTGGCGCTGCCATGTCTGCATCACTTGCTGTATCTGTAGAGCCTCCATTTGTGGCGCTGTCATGTCTGCATCACTTGCTGTAACTGTAGAGCCTACATTTGTGGCACTGTCATGTATGCATCACTTGCTGTATCTGTAGAGCCTACATCTAAAGGATGGAAATCTGCTGTCATGTCTGCATCACTTGCTGTATCTGTAGAGCCTACATCTAAAGGATGGAAATCTGCTGTCATGTCTGCATCACTTGCTGTATCTGTAGAGCCAACATCTAAAGGATGGAAATTCGCTGTCATGTCTGCATCACTTGCTGTATCTGTAGAGCCTACATCTAAAGGATGGAAATCTGCTGTCATGTCTGCATCACTTGCTGTAACTGTAGAGCCTCCATTTGTGGCGCTGTCATATCTGCATCACTTGCTGTATCTGTAGAGCCTAAGTCTAAAGGATGGAAATCTGCTGGCATGTCTGCATCACTTGCTGTATCTGTAGAGCCTCCATTTGTGGCGCTCTCATATCTGCATCACTTGCTGTATCTGTAGAGCATACATCTAAAGGATGGAAATCTGCTGTCATGTCTGCATCACCTGCTGTATCTGTAGAGCCTCCATTTGTGGCGCTGTCACGTCTGCATCACTTGCTGTATCTGTAGAGCCTCCATTTGTGGCGCTGTCATGTCTGAATCACTTGCTATATCTCTAGAGCCTCCATCTAAAGGATGGAAATCTGCTGTCACGTCTGTATCACTTGCTGTATCTGTAGAGCCTCCATTTGTGCGCTGTCATGTCTGCATCATTTGCTGTATTTGTAGAGTCTCCATTTGTGGCGCTGTCATGTCTGCATCACTTGTTGTATCTGTAGAGCCTCCATCTGTGGCGCTGTCATATCTGCATCACTTGCTGTATCTGTAGAGCCTACATCTAAAGGATGGAAATCTGCTGTCATGTCTGCATCACTTGCTGTAACTGTAGAGCCTCCATTTGTGGCGCTGTCATATTTGCATCACTTGCTGTATCTGTAGAGCCTAAATCTAAAGGATGGAAATCTGCTGTCATGTCTGCATCACTTGCTGTATCTGTAGAGCCTCCATTTGTGGCGCTGTCATATCTGCATCACTTGCTGTATCTGTAGAGCATACATCTAAAGGATGGAAATCTGCTGTCATGACTGCATCACTTGCTGTATCTGTAGAGCCTCCATTTGTGGCGCTGTCATGTCTGCATCACTTGCTGTATCTGTAGAGCCTCCATTTGTGGCGCTGTCATGTCTGAATCACTTGCTATATCTCTACAGCCTCCATCTAAAGGATGGAAATCTGCTGTCACGTCTGCATCACTTACTGTATCTGTAGAGCCTCCATTTGTGGCGCTGTCATGTCTGCATCACTTGCTGTATCTGTAGAGCCTCTCTTTGTGGAGCTGTCATATCTGCATCACTTGCTGTAACTGAATAGCCTCCATTTGTGGCGCTGTCATGTCTATATCACTTGCTGTAACTGTAGAGCCTACCTTTTTGGCGCTGTCATGTCTGCATCACTTGCTGTATCTGTAGAGCCTACGTTTGTGGCGCCGTCATGTCTGCATCACTTGCTGTATCTGTAGAGCCTCCCTTTGTGGCACTGTCATGTCTGCATCACTTGCTGTATCTGTAGAGCCTAAATTTGTGGCGCTGTCATGTCTGCATCACTTGCTGTATCTGTAGAGGCTCCATTTGTGGCGCCGTCATGGCTGCATCACTTGCTGTAACTGTAGAGCCTCCATTTGTGGCGCTGTCATGTCTGCATCACATGCTGTATCTGTAGAGCCAACATTTGTGGCGCTGTCATGTCTGCATCACTTGCTGTATCTGCAGAGCCGCCATTTGTGGCGCTGTCATGTCTGCATCACTTGCTGTATCTGTAGAGCCTACATTTGTGGCGCTGTCATGTCTGCATCACTTGCTGTATCTTTAGAGCCTCCATTTGTGGCGCTGTCATGTCTGCATCACTCGCTGTAACTGTAGAGCCTACATTTGTGGCGCTGTCATGTCTGCATCACTTGCTGTATCTGTAGAGCCTACATCTAAAGGATGGAAATCTGCTGTCATGTCTGCAACACTTGCTGTATCTGTAGAGCCTACATCTACAGGATGGAAATCTGCTGTCATGTCTGCATCACTTGCTGTATCTGTAGAGCCAACATCTAAAGGATGGAAATTCGCTGTCATGTCTGCATCACTTGCTGTATCTGTAGAGCCTACATCTAAAGGATGGAAATCTGCTGTCATGTCTGCATCACTTGCTGTAACTGTAGAGCCTCCATTTGTGGCGCTGTCATATCTGCATCACTTGCTGTATCTGTAGAGCCTAAATCTAAAGGATGGAAATCTGCTGTCATGTCTGCATCACTTGCTGTATCTGTAGAGCCTCCATTTGTGGCGCTGTCATATCTGCATCAGTTGCTGTATCTGTAGAGCACACATCTAAAAGATGGAAATCTGCTGTCATGTCTGCATCACTTGCTGTATCTGTAGAGCCTCCATTTGTGGCGCTGTCAACTCTGCATCACTTGCTGTATCTGTAGAGCCTCCATTTGTGGCGCTGTCATGTCTGAATTTTGCTATATCTCTAGAGCCTCCATCTAAAGGATGGAAATCTGCTGTCACGTCTGCATCACTTGCAGTATCTGTAGAGCCTCCATTTGTGGCGCTGTCATGTCTGCATCACTTGCTGTATCTGTAGAGTCTCCATTTGTGGCGCTGTCATGTCTGCATCACTTGTTGTATCTGTAGAGCCTCCATTTGTGGCGCTGTCATATCTGCATCACTTGCTGTGTCTGTAGAGCCCCCATCTAAAGAATGGAAATCTGCTGTCATGTCTGCATCACTTGCTGTATCTGTAGAGCCTACATCTAAAGGATGGAAATCTGCTGCCATGTCTACATCACTTGCTGTAACCGTAGAGCCTATACCTAAAGGATGGAAATCTGCTGTCATGTCTGCATCACTTGCAGTAACTGTAGAGCCTATATCTAAAGGATCGAAATCTGCTGTTATGTCTGCATCACTTGCTGTAACTGTAGAGCCTATATCTAAAGGATGGAAATCTGCTGTCATGTCTGCATCACTTGCTGTATCAGTAGAGCCTCCATTTGTGGCGCTGTCACGTCTGCATAACTTGCTGTAAATGTAGAGCCTCCATTTGTGGCGCTGTCATGTCTGCATCACTTGCTGTATCCGTAGAGCCTCCATTTGTGGCGCTGTTATGTCTGCATCACTTGCTGTAACTGTAGAGCCTCCATTTGTGGCGCTGTCATATCTGCATCACTTGCTGTATCTGTAGAGCCTCCATTTGTGGCGCTGTCATGTCTGCATCACTTGCTGTATCTGTAGAGCCTCCATTTGTGGCGCTATCATGTCTGCATCACTTGCTGTATCTGTAGAGCCTGCATCTAAAGGATGGAAATCTGCTGTCATGTCTGCATCACTTGCTGTATCTGTATAGCCTATATCTAAAGGATGGAAATCTGCTGTCATGTCTGCATCACTTACTGTATCTGTAGAGCCTCCATTTGTGGCGCTGTCATGTCTGCATCACCTGCTGTATCTGTAGAGCCTCCATTTGTGGCGCTGTCATGTCTGCATCATTTGCTGTATCTGTAGAGCCTCCATTTGTGGCCCTGTCATGTCTGCATCACTTGCTGTATCTGTAGAGCCTCCATTTGTGGCGCTGTCATGTCTGCATCACTTGCTCTAATTGTATAGCCGCCATTTGTGGCGCTGTCATATATGCATCACTTGCTGTAACTGTATAGCCTCCATTTGTGGCACTGTCATGTCTGCATCACTTGCTGTATCCGTAGAGCTTCCCTTTGTGGAGCTCTCATATCTGATTCACTTGCTGTAACTGTATAGCCTCCATTTGTGGCGCTGTCATGTCTACATCATTTGCTGTAACTGTAGAGCCTCCATTTGTGGCGCTGTCATGTCTGCATCACTAGCTGTAACTGTATAGCCTCCATTTGTGGCGCTGTCATGTCTGCATCACTTGCTGTAACTGTAGAGCCTCCATTTGCGGCGCAGTCATGTCTTCATCACTTGCTGTATCTGTAGAGCTTCCATTTGTGGCGCTGTCATGACTGCATCACTTGCTGTAACTGTAGAGCCTACCTTTGTGGCGCTGTCATGTCTGCAACACTTGCTGTGTCTGTAGAGCCTACGTTTGTGGCGCCGTCATGTCTGCATCACTTGCTGTATCTGTAGAGCCTCCCTTTGTGGCGCTGTCATATCTGCATCACTTGCTGTATCTGTAGAGCCTAAATTTGTGGCGCTGTCTTGTCTGCATCACTTGCTGTATCTGTAGAACCTCCATTTGTGGCGCTGTCATGTCTGCATCACTTGCTGTATCTGTAGAGCCTACATTTGTGGCGCTGTCATGTCTGCATCACTTGCTGTATCTGCAGAGCCGCCATTTGTGGCGCTGTCATGTCTGCATCACTTGCTGTATCTGTAGAGCCTACATTTGTGGCGCTGCCATGTCTGCATCACTTGCTGTATCTGTAGAGCCTCCATTTGTGGCGCTGTCATGTCTGCATCACTTGCTGTAACTGTAGAGCCTACATTTGTGGCGCTGTCATGTCTGCATCACTTGCTGTATCTGTAGAGCCTACATCTAAAGGATGGAAATCTGCTGTCATGTCTGCATCACTTGCTGTATCTGTAGAGCCTACATCTAAAGGATGGAAATCTGCTGTCATGTCTGCATCACTTGCTGTATCTGTAGAGCCAACATCTAAAGGATGGAAATTCGCTGTCATGTCTGCATCACTTGCTGTATCTGTAGAGCCTACATCTAAAGGATGGAAATCTGCTGTCATGTCTGCATCACTTGCTGTAACTGTAGAGCCTCCATTTGTGGCGGTGTCATATCTGCACCACTTGCTGTATCTGTAGAGCCTAAATCTAAAGGATGGAAATCTGCTGTCATGTCTGCATCACTTGCTGTATATGTAGAGCCTCCATTTGTGGCGCTGTCATATCTGCATCACTTGCTGTATCTGTAGAGCATACATCTAAAGGATGAAAATCTGCTGTCATGTCTGCATCACTTGCTGTATCTGTAGAGCCTCCATTTGTTGCGCTGTCATGTCTGCATCACTTGCTGTATCTGTAGAGTCTCCATTTGTGGCGCTGTCATGTCTGCATCACTTGTTGTATCTGTAGAGCCTCCATCTGTGGCGCTGTCATATCTGCATCACTTGCTGTGTCTGTAGAGCCTCCATCTAAAGAATGGAAATCTGCTGTCATGTCTGCATCACTTGCTGTAACCGTAGAGCCTATATCTAAAGGATGGAATTCTGCTGTCATGTCTGCATCACTTGCAGTAACTGTAGAGCCTATATCTAAAGGATGGAAATCTTCTGTCATGTCTGCATCACTTGCTGTAACTGTAGAGCCTATATCTAAAGGATGGAAATCTGCTGTCATGTCTGCATCACTTGCTGTATCAGTAGAGCCTCCATTTGTGGCGCTGTCACGTCTGCATAACTTGCTGTAACTGTAGAGCCTCCATTTGTGGCGCCGTCATGTCTGCATCAATTGCTGTATCTGTAGAGACTCCCTTTCTGGCGCTGTCATGTTTGCATCACTTGCTGTATCTGTAGAGCCTAAATTTGTGGCGCTGTCATGTCTGCATCACTTCCTGTATCTGTAGAGCCTCCATTTGTGGCGCCGTCATGTCTGCATCACTTGCTGTAACTGTAGAGCCTCCATTTGTGGCGCTGTCATGTCTGCATCACTTGCTGTATCTGTAGAGCCTGCATCTAAAGGATGGAAATCTGCTGTCATGTCTGCATCACTTGCTGTAGCTGTAGAGCCTATATCTAAAGGATAGAAATCTGCTGTCATGTCTGCATCACTTACTGTATCTGTAGAGCCTCCATTTGTGGCGCTGTCATGTCTGCATCACCTGCTGTATCTGTAGGGCCTCCATTTGTGGCGCTGTCATGTCTGCATCATTTGCTGTATCTGTAGAGCCTCCATTTGTGGCCCTGTCATGTCTGCATCACTTGCTGTATCTGTAGAGCCTCCATTTGTGGCGCTGTCATGTCTACATCATTTGCTGTATCTGTAGAGCCTACATCTAAAGGATGGAAATCTGCTGTCATGTCTGCATCACTTGCTGTATCTGTAGAGCCTCCATTTGTGGCGCTCTCATGTCTGCATCACTTGCTGTATCTGTAGAGCCTCCCTTTGTGGCGCTGTCATATCTGCATCACTTGCTGTAACTGTATAGCCTCCATTTGTGGCGCTGTCATGTCTGCATCACTTGCTGTAACTGTAGAGCCTACCTTTGTGGCGCTGTCATGTCTGCATCACTTGCTGTATCTGTAGAGCCTCCCTATGTGGCGCTGTCATATCTGCATCACTTGCTGTAACTGTATAGCCTCCATTTGTGGCGCTGTCATGTCTGCATCACTTGCTGTAACTGTAGAGCCTACCTTTGTGGCGCTGTCATGTCTGCATCACTTGCTGTATCTGTAGAGCCTAAATTTGTGGCGCTGTCATGTCTGCATCACTTCCTGTATCTGTAGAGCCTCCATTTGTGGCGCCGTCATGTCTGCATCACTTGCTGTAACTGTAGAGCCTCCATTTGTGGCGCTGTCATGTCTGCATCACTTGCTGTATCCGTAGAGCCTCCATTTGTGGCGCTGTCATGTCTGCATCATTTGCTGTAACTGTAGAGCCTCCATTTGTGGCGCTGTCATATCTGCATCACTTGCTGTATCTGTAGAGCCTCCATTTGTGGCGCTGTCATGTCTGCCTCACTTGCTGTATCTGTAGAGCCTCCATTTGTGGCGCTGTCATGTCTGCATCACTTGCTGTATCTGTAGAGCCTGCATCTAAAGGATGGAAATCTGCTGTCATGTCTGCATCACTTGCTGTATCTGTAGAGCCTATATCTAAAGGATAGAAATCTGCTGTCATGGCTTCATCGCTTACTGTATCTGTAGAGCCTCCATTTGTGGCGCTGTCATGTCTCCATCACCTGCTGGATCTGTAGAGCCTCCATTTGTGGCGCTGTCATGTCTGCATCATTTGCTGTATCTGTAGATCCTCCATTTGTGGCCCCGTCATGTCTGCATCACTTGCTGTATCTGTAGAGCCTCCATTTGTGGCGCTGTCATGTCTGCATCACTTGCTCTAACTGTATAGCCTCCATTTGTGGCGCTGTCATATATGCATCACTTGCTGTAACTGTATAGCCTCCATTTGTGGCACTGTCATGTCTGCATCACTTGCTGTATCTGTAGAGATTCCCTTTGTGGAGCTCTCATATCTGATTCACTTCTGTAACTGTATAGCCTCCATTTGTGGCGCTGTCATGTCTACATCATTTGCTGTAACTGTAGAGTCTCCATTTGTGGCGCTGTCATGTCTGCATCACTTGCTGTAACTGTATAGCCTCCATTTGTGGTGCTGTCATGTCTGCATCACTTGCTGTAACTGTAGAGCCTCCATTTGTGGCGCAGTCATGTCTGCGTCACTTGCTGTATCTGTAGAGCCTCCATTTGTGGCGCTGTCATATCTGCATCACTTGCTGTAACTGTATAGCCTCCATTTGTGGCGCTGTCATGTCTGCATCACTTGCTGTAACTGTAGAGCCTACCTTTGTGGCGCTGTCATGCCTGCATCACTTGCTGTATCTGTAGAGCCTCCCTTTGTGGCGCTGTCATGTCTGCATCACTTGCTGTATCTGTAGAGCCTAAATTTTTGGCGCTGTCTTGTCTGCATCACTTGCTGTATCTGTAGAGCCTACATCTAAAGGATGGAAATCTGCTGTCATGTCTGCATCACTTGCTGTATCTGTAGAGCCTACATCTAAAGGATGGAAATCTGCTGTCATGTCTGCATCACTTGCTGTATCTGTAGAGCCAACATCTAAAGGATGGAAATTCGCTGTCATGTCTGCATCACTTGCTGTATCTGTAGAGCCTACATCTAAAGGATGGAAATCTGCTGTCATGTCTGCATCACTTGCTGTAACTGTAGAGCCTCCATTTGTGGCGCTGTCATATCTGCATCACTTGCTGTATCTGTAGAGCCTAAGTCTAAAGGATGGAAATCTGCTGGCATGTCTGCATCACTTGCTGTATCTGTAGAGCCTCCATTTGTGGCGCTCTCATATCTGCATCACTTGCTGTATCTGTAGAGCATACATCTAAAGGATGGAAATCTGCTGTCATGTCTGCATCACCTGCTGTATCTGTAGAGCCTCCATTTGTGGCGCTGTCACGTCTGCATCACTTGCTGTATCTGTAGAGCTTCCATTTGTGGCGCTGTCATGTCTGAATCACTTGCTATATCTCTAGAGCCTCCATCTAAAGGATGGAAATCTGCTGTCACGTCTGCATCACTTGCTGTATCTGTAGAGCCTCCATTTGTGGCGCTGTCATGTCTGCATCATTTGCTGTAACTGTAGAGTCTCCATTTGTGGCGCTGTCATGTCTGCATCACTTGTTGTATCTGTAGAGCCTCCATTTGTGGCGCTGTCATATTTGCTTCACTTGCTGTATCTGTAGAGCCTTAATCTAAAGGATGGAAATCTGCTGTCATGTCTGCATCACTTGCTGTATCTGGAGAGCCTCCATTTGTGGCGCTGTCATATCTGCATCACTTGCTGTATCTGTAGAGCATACATCTAAAGGATGGAAATCGGCTGTCATGACTGCATCACTTGCTGTATCTGTAGAGCCTCCATTTGTGGCGCTGTCATGTCTGCATCACTTGCTGTATCTGTAGAGCCTCCATTTGTGGCGCTGTCATGTCTGAATCACTTGCTATATCTCTACAGCCTCCATCTAAAGGATGGAAATCTCCTGTCACGTCTGCATCACTTACTGTATCTGTAGAGCCTCCATTTGTGGCGCTGTCATGTCTGCATCACTTGCTGTATCTGTAGAGCCTCTCTTTGTGGAGCTGTCATATCTGCATCACTTGCTGTAACTGAATAGCCTCCATTTGTGGCGCTGTCATGTCTGCATCACTTGCTGTAACTGTAGAGCCTACCTTTTTGGCGCTGTCATGTCTGCATCACTTGCTGTATCTGTAGAGCCTACGTTTGTGGCGCCGTCATGTCTGCATCACTTGCTGTATCTGTAGAGCCTCCCTTTGTGGCACTGTCATGTCTGCATCACTTGCTGTATCTGTAGAGCCTAAATTTGTGGCGCTGTCATGTCTGCATCACTTGCTGTATCTGTAGAGGCTCGATTTGTGGCGCCGTCATGGCTGCATCACTTGCTGTAGCTGTAGAGCCTGCATTTGTGGCGCTGTCATGTCTGCACCACATGCTCTATCTGTAGAGCCAACATTTGTGGCGCTGTCATGTCTGCATCACTTGCTGTATCTGCAGAGCCGCCATTTGTGGCGCTGTCATGTCTGCATCACTTGCTGTATCTGTAGAGCCTACATTTGTGGCGCTGTCATGTCTGCATCACTTGCTGTATCTTTAGAGCCTCCATTTGTGGCGCTGTCATGTCTGCATCACTCGCTGTAACTGTAGAGCCTACATTTGTGGCTCTGTCATGTCTGCATCACTTGCTGTATCTGTAGAGCCTACATCTAAAGGATGGAAATCTGCTGTCATGTCTGCAACACTTGCTGTATCTGTAGAGCCTACATCTACAGGATGGAAATCTGCTGTCATGTCTGCATCACTTGCTGTATCTGTAGAGCCAACATCTAAAGGAAGGAAATTCGCTGTCATGTCTGCATCACTTGCTGTATCTGTAGAGCCTACATCTAAAGGATGGAAATCTGCTGTCATGTCTGCATCACTTGCTGTAACTGTAGAGCCTCCATTTGTGGCGCTGTCATATCTGCATCACTTGCTGTATCTGTAGAGCCTAAATCTAAAGGATGGAAATCTGCTGTCATGTCTGCATCACTTGCTGTATCTGTAGAGCCTCCATTTGTGGCGCTGTCATATCTGCATCAGTTGCTGTATCTGTAGAGCACACATCTAAAAGATGGAAATCTGCTGTCATGTCTGCATCACTTGCTGTATCTGTAGAGCCTCCATTTGTGGCGCTGTCAACTCTGCATCACTTGCTGTATCTGTAGAGCCTCCATTTGTGGCGCTGTCATGTCTGAATTTTGCTATATCTCTAGAGCCTCCATCTAAAGGATGGAAATCTGCTGTCACGTCTGCATCACTTGCAGTATCTGTAGAGCCTCCATTTGTGGCGCTGTCATGTCTGCATCACTTGCTGTATCTGTAGAGTCTCCATTTGTGGCGCTGTCATGTCTGCATCACTTGTATCTGTAGAGCCTCCATTTGTGGCGCTGTCATATCTGCATCACTTGCTGTGTCTGTAGAGCCTCCATCTAAAGAAAGGAAATCTGCTGTCATGTCTGCATCACTTGCTGTAACTGTAGAGCCTATATCTAAAGGATGAAAATCTGCTGCCATGTCTACATCACTTGCTGTAACCGTAGAGCCTATACCTAAAGGATGGAAATCTGCTGTCATGTCTGCATCACTTGCAGTAACTGTAGAGCCTATATCTAAAGGATCGAAATCTGCTGTCATGTCTGCATCACTTGCTGTAACTGTAGAGCCTATATCTAAAGGATGGAAATCTGCTGTCATGTCTGCATCACTTGCTGTATCAGTAGAGCCTCCATTTGTGGCGCTGTCACGTCTGCATAACTTGCTGTAAATGTAGAGCCTCCATTTGTGGCGCTGTCATGTCTGCATCACTTGCTGTATCCGTAGAGCCTCCATTATTGCCGCTGTTATGTCTGTATCACTTGCTGTAACTGTAGAGCCTCCATTTGTGGCGCTGTCATATCTGCATCACTTGCTGTATCTGTAGAGCCTCCATTTGTGGCGCTGTCATGTCTGCATCACTTGCTGTATCTGTAGAGCCTCCATTTGTGGCGCTGTCATGTCTGCATCACTTGCTGTATCTGTAGAGCCTGCATCTAAAGGATGGAAATCTGCTGTCATGTCTGCATCACTTGCTGTATCTGTATAGCCTATATATCTAAAGGATGGAAATCTGCTGTCATGTCTGCATCACTTACTGTATCTGTAGAGCCTCCATTTGTGGCGCTGTCATGTCTGTATCACCTGCTGTATCTGTAGAGCCTCCATTTGTGGCGCTGTCATGTCTGCATCATTTGCTGTATTTGTAGAGCCTCCATTTGTGGCCCTGTCATGTCTGCATCACTTGTTGTATCTGTAGAGCCCCCATTTGTGGCGCTGTCAGGTCTGCATCACTTGCTCTAATTGTATAGCCGCCATTTGTGGCGCTGTCATATATGCATCACTTGCTGTAACTGTATAGCCTCCATTTGTGGCACTGTCATGTCTGCATCACTTGCTGTATCCGTAGAGCTTCCCTTTGTGGAGCTCTCATATCTGATTCACTTGCTGTAACTGTATAGCCTCCATTTGTGGCGCTGTCATGTCTACATCATTTGCTGTAACTGTAGAGCCTCCATTTGTGGCGCTGTCATGTCTGCATCACTTGGTGTAACTGTAAAGCCTCCATTTGTGGCGCTGTCATGTCTGAATCACTTGCTGTAACTGTAGAGCCTCCAATTGCGGCGCAGTCATGTCTTCATCACTTGCTGTATCTGTAGAGCTTCCATTTGTGGCGCTGTCATGACTGCATCACTTGCTGTAACTGTAGAGCCTACCTTTGTGGCGCTGTCATGTCTGCAACACTTGCTGTGTCTGTAGAGCCTACGTTTGTGGCGCCGTCATGTCTGCATCACTTGCTGTATCTGTAGAGCCTCCCTTTGTGGCGCTGTCATATCTGCATCACTTGCTGTATCTGTAGAGCCTAAATTTGTGGCGCTGTCTTGTCTATATCACTTGCTGTATCTGTAGAACCTCCATTTGTGGCGCTGTCATGTCTGCATCACTTGCTGTATCTGTAGAGCCTACATTTGTGGCGCTGTCATGTCTGCATCACTTGCTGTATCTGTAGAGCCTACATTTGTGGCGCTGCCATGTCTGCATCACTTGCTGTATCTGTAGAGCCTCCATTTGTGGCGCTGTCATGTCTGCATCACTTGCTGTAACTGTATAGCCTCCATTTGTGGCGCTGTCATGTCTGCATCACTTGCTGTAACTGTAGAGCCTACCTTTGTGGCGCTGTCATGCCTGCATCACTTGCTGTATCTGTAGAGCCTACGTTTGTGGCGCCGTCATGTCTGCATCACTTGCTGTATCTGTAGAGCCTCCATTTGTGGCGCTGTCATGTCTGCATCACTTGCTCTAACTGTATAGCCTGCATTTGTGGCGCTGTCATATATGCATCACTTGCTGTAACTGTATAGCCTCCATTTGTGGCACTGTCATGTCTGCATCACTTGCTGTATCTGTAGAGATTCCTTTTGTGGAGCTCTCATATCTGATTCACTTGCTGTAACTGTATAGCCTCCATTTGTGGCGCTGTCATGTCTACATCATTTGCTGTAACTGTAGAGTCTCCATTTGTGGCGCTGTCATGTCTGCATCACTTGCTGTAACTGTATAGCCTCCATTTGTGGTGCTGTCATGTCTGCATCACTTGCTGTAACTGTAGAGCCTCCATTTGTGGCGCAGTCATGTCTGCATCACTTGCTGTATCTGTAGAGCCTCCATTTGTGGCGCTGTCATATCTGCATCACTTGCTGTAACTGTATAGCCTCCATTTGTGGCGCTGTCATGTCTGCATCACTTGCTGTAACTGTAGAGCCTACCTTTGTGGCGCTGTCATGCCTGCATCACTTGCAGTATCTGTAGAGCCTACGTTTGTGGCGCCGTCATGTCTGCATCACTTGCTGTATCTGTAGAGCCTCCCTTTGTGGCGCTGTCATGTCTGCATCACTTGCTGTATCTGTAGAGCCTAAATTTTTGGCGCTGTCTTGTCTGCATCACTTGCTGTATCTGTAGAAACTCCATTTGTGGCGCCGTCATGTCTGCATCACTTGCTGTAACTGTAGAGCCTCCATTTGTGGCGCTGTCATGTCTGCATCACTTGCTGTATCTGTAGAGCCTACATTTGTGGCGCTGTCATGTCTGCAGCACTTGGTGTATCTGCAGAGCCGCCATTTGTGGCGCTGTCATGTCTGCATCACTTGCTGTATCTGTAGAGCCTACATTTGTGGCGCTGTCATGTCTGCATCACTTGCTGTAACTGTAGAGCCTACATTTGTGGCGCTGTCATGTCTGCATCACTTGCTGTATCTGTAGAGCCTACATCTAAGGATGGAAATCTGCTGTCATGTCTGCATCACTTGCTGTATCTGTGGAGCCTACATCTAAAGGATGGAAATCTGCTACCATGTCTGCATCACTTGCTGTATCTGTAGAGCCAACATCTAAAGGATGGAAATTCGCTGTCATGTCTGCATCACTTGCTGTATCTGTAGAGCCTACATCTTAAGGATGGAAATCTGCTGTCATGTCTGCATCACTTGCTGTAACTGTAGAGCCTCCATTTGTGGCGGTGTCATATCTGCATCACTTGCTGTATCTGTAGAGCCTAAATCTAAAGGATGGAAATCTGCTGTCATGTCTGCATCACTTGCTGTATCTGTAGAGCCTCCATTTGTGGCGCTGCTATATCTGCATCACTTGCTGTATCTGTAGAGCATACATCTAAAGGATGAAAATCTGCTGTCATGTCTGCATCACTTGCTGTATCTGTAGAGCCTCCATTTGTGGCGCTGTCATGTCTGCATCACTTGCTGTATCTGTAGAGCCTCCATTTGTGGCGCTGTCATGTCTGCATCACTTGCTGTATCTGTAGAGCCTGCATCTAAAGGATGGAAATCTGCTGTCATGTCTGCATCACTTGCTGTATCTGTAGAGCCTATGTCTAAAGGATAGAAATCTGCTGTCATGTCTGCATCACTTACTGTATCTGTAGAGCCTCCATTTGTGGCGCTGTCATGTCTGCATCACCTGCTGTATCTGTAGAGCCTCCATTTGTGGCGCTGTCATGTCTGCATCATTTGCTGTATCTGTAGAACCTCCATTTGTGGCCCTGTCGTGTCTGCATTACTTGCTGTATCTGTAGAGCCTCCATTTGTGGCGCTGTCATGTCTGCATCACTTGCTCTAACTGTATAGCCTCCATTTGTGGCACTGTCATGTCTGTATCACTTGCTGTATCCGTAGAGCTTCCCTTTGTGGAGCTCTCATATCTGATTCACTTGCTGTAACTGTAGAGCCTAAATTTGTGGCGCTGTCTTGTCTGCATCACTTGCTGTATCTGTAGAACCTCCATTTGTGGTGCCGTCATGTCTGCATCACTTGCTGTAACTGTAGAGCCTCCATTTGTGGCGCTGTCATGTCTGCATCACTTGCTGTATCTGTAGAGCCTACATTTGTGGCGCTGTCATGTCTGCATCACTTGCTGTATCTGCAGAGCCGCCATTTGTGGCGCTGTCATGTCTGCATCACTTGCTGTATCTGTAGAGCCTACATTTGTGGCGCTGCCATGTCTGCATCACTTGCTGTATCTGTAGAGCCTCCATTTGTGGCGCTGTCATGTCTGCATCACTTGCTGTAACTGTAGAGCCTACATTTGTGGCGCTGTCATGTCTGCATCACTTGCTGTATCTGTAGAGCCTACATCTAAGGATGGAAATCTGCTGTCATGTCTGCATCACTTGCTGTATCTGTAGAGCCTACATCTAAAGGATGGAAATCTGCTACCATGTCTGCATCACTTGCTGTATCTGTAGAGCCAACATCTAAAGGATGGAAATTCGCTGTCATGTCTGCATCACTTGCTGTATCTGTAGAGCCTACATCTTAAGGATGGAAATCTGCTGTCATGTCTGCATCACTTGCTGTAACTGTAGAGCCTCCATTTGTGGCGGTGTCATATCTGCATCACTTGCTGTATCTGTAGAGCCTAAATCTAAAGGATGGAAATCTGCTGTCATGTCTGCATCACTTGCTGTATCTGTAGAGCCTCCATTTGTGGCGCTGTTATATCTGCATCACTTGCTGTATCTGTAGAGCATACATCTAAAGGATGAAAATCTGCTGTCATGTCTGCATCACTTGCTGTATCTGTAGAGCCTCCATTTGTGGCGCTGTCATGTCTGCATCACTTGTTGTATCTGTAGAGTCTGCATTTGTGGCGCTGTCATGTCTGCATCACTTGTTGTATCTGTAGAGCCTCCATCTGTGGCGCTGTCATATCTGCATCACTTGCTGTGTCTGTAGAGCCTCCATCTAAAGAATGGAAATCTGCTGTCATGTCTGCATCACTTGCTGTATCTGTAGAGCCTACATCTAAAGGATGGAAATCTGCTGTCATGTCTGCATCACTTGCTGTAACTGTAGAGCCTATATCTAAAGGATGGAAATCTGCTGTCATGTCTACATCACTTGCTGTAACCGTAGAGCCTATATCTAACGGATGGAATTCTGCTGTCATGTCTGCATCACTTGCTGTAACTATAGAGCCTATATCTAAAGGATGGAAATCTGCTGTCATGTCTGCATCACTTGCTGTAACTGTAGAGCCTATATCTAAAGGATGGAAATCTGCTGTCATGTCTGCATCACTTGCTATATCAGTAGAGCCTCCATTTGTGGCGCTGTCACGTCTGCATAACTTGCTGTAACTGTAGAGCCTCCATTTGTGGCGCTGTCATGTCTGCATCACTTGCTGTATCCGTAGAGCCTCCATTTGTGGCGCTGTCATGTCTGCATCATTTGCTGTAACTGTAGAGCCTCCATTTGTGGCGCTGTCATATCTGCATCACTTGCTGTATCTGTAGAGCCTCCATTTGTGGCGCTGTCATGTCTGCCTCACTTGCTGTATCTGTAGAGCCTCCATTTGTGGCGCTGTCATGTCTGCATCACTTGCTGTATCTGTAGAGCCTGCATCTAAAGGATGGAAATCTGCTGTCATGTCTGCATCACTTGCTGTATCTGTAGAGCCTATATCTAAAGGATAGAAATCTGCTGTCATGGCTTCATCGCTTACTGTATCTGTAGAGCCTCCATTTGTGGCGCTGTCATGTCTCCATCACCTGCTGGATCTGTAGAGCCTCCATTTGTGGCGCTGTCATGTCTGCATCATTTGCTGTATCTGTAGATCCTCCATTTGTGGCCCCGTCATGTCTGCATCACTTGCTGTATCTGTAGAGCCTCCATTTGTGGCGCTGTCATGTCTGCATCACTTGCTCTAACTGTATAGCCTCCATTTGTGGCGCTGTCATATATGCATCACTTGCTGTAACTGTATAGCCTCCATTTGTGGCACTGTCATGTCTGCATCACTTGCTGTATCTGTAGAGATTCCCTTTGTGGAGCTCTCATATCTGATTCACTTGCTGTAACTGTATAGCCTCCATTTGTGGCGCTGTCATGTCTACATCATTTGCTGTAACTGTAGAGTCTCCATTTGTGGCGCTGTCATGTCTGCATCACTTGCTGTAACTGTATAGCCTCCATTTGTGGTGCTGTCATGTCTGCATCACTTGCTGTAACTGTAGAGCCTCCATTTGTGCCGCAGTCATGTCTGCATCACTTGCTGTATCTGTAGAGCCTCCATTTGTGGCGCTGTCATATCTGCATCACTTGCTGTAACTGTATAGCCTCCATTTGTGGCGCTGTCATGTCTGCATCACTTGCTGTAACTGTAGAGCCTACCTTTGTGGCGCTGTCATGCCTGCATCACTTGCTGTATCTGTAGAGCCTCCCTTTGTGGCGCTGTCATGTCTGCATCACTTGCTGTATCTGTAGAGCCTAAATTTTTGGCGCTGTCTTGTCTGCATCACTTGCTGTATCTGTAGAACCTCCATTTGTGGCGCCGTCATGTCTGCATCACTTGCTGTAACTGTAGAGCCTCCATTTGTGGCGCTGTCATGTCTGCATCACTTGCTGTACCTGTAGAGCCTACATTTGTGGCGCTGTCATGTCTGCAGCACTTGGTGTATCTGCAGAGCCGCCATTTGTGGCGCTGTCATGTCTACATCACTTGCTGTATCTGTAGAGCCTAAATTTGTGGCGCTGCCATGTCTGCATCACTTGCTGTATCTGTAGAGCCTCCATTTGTGGCGCTGTCATGTCTGCATCACTTGCTGTAACTGTAGAGCCTACATTTGTGGCACTGTCATGTCTGCATCACTTGCTGTATCTGTAGAGCCTACATCTAAAGGATGGAAATCTGCTGTCATGTCTGCATCACTTGCTGTATCTGTAGAGCCTACATCTAAAGGATGGAAATCTGCTGTCATGTCTGCATCACTTGCTGTATCTGTAGAGCCAACATCTAAAGGATGGAAATTCGCTGTCATGTCTGCATCACTTGCTGTATCTGTAGAGCCTACATCTAAAGGATGGAAATCTGCTGTCATGTCTGCATCACTTGCTGTAACTGTAGAGCCTCCATTTGTGGCGCTGTCATATCTGCATCACTTGCTGTATCTGTAGAGCCTAAGTCTAAAGGATGGAAATCTGCTGGCATGTCTGCATCACTTGCTGTATCTGTAGAGCCTCCATTTGTGGCGCTCTCATATCTGCATCACTTGCTGTATCTGTAGAGCATACATCTAAAGGATGGAAATCTGCTGTCATGTCTGCATCACCTGCTGTATCTGTAGAGCCTCCATTTGTGGCGCTGTCACGTCTGCATCACTTGCTGTATCTGTAGAGCCTCCATTTGTGGCGCTGTCATGTCTGAATCACTTGCTATATCTCTAGAGCCTCCATCTAAAGGATGGAAATCTGCTGTCACGTCTGCATCACTTGCTGTATCTGTAGAGCCTCCATTTGTGGCGCTGTCATGTCTGCATCATTTGCTGTAACTGTAGAGTCTCCATTTGTGGCGCTGTCATGTCTGCATCACTTGTTGTATCTGTAGAGCCTCCATTTGTGGCGCTGTCATATTTGCATCACTTGCTGTATCTGTAGAGCCTTAATCTAAAGGATGGAAATCTGCTGTCATGTCTGCATCACTTGCTGTATCTGGAGAGCCTCCATTTGTGGCGCTGTCATATCTGCATCACTTGCTGTATCTGTAGAGCATACATCTAAAGGATGGAAATCGGCTGTCATGACTGCATCACTTGCTGTATCTGTAGAGCCTCCATTTGTGGCGCTGTCATGTCTGCATCACTTGCTGTATCTGTAGAGCCTCCATTTGTGGCGCTGTCATGTCTGAATCACTTGCTATATCTCTACAGCCTCCATCTAAAGGATGGAAATCTCCTGTCACGTCTGCATCACTTACTGTATCTGTAGAGCCTCCATTTGTGGCGCTGTCATGTCTGCATCACTTGCTGTATCTGTAGAGCCTCTCTTTGTGGAGCTGTCATATCTGCATCACTTGCTGTAACTGAATAGCCTCCATTTGTGGCGCTGTCATGTCTGCATCACTTGCTGTAACTGTAGAGCCTACCTTTTTGGCGCTGTCATGTCTGCATCACTTGCTGTATCTGTAGAGCCTACGTTTGTGGCGCCGTCATGTCTGCATCACTTGCTGTATCTGTAGAGCCTCCCTTTGTGGCACTGTCATGTCTGCATCACTTGCTGTATCTGTAGAGCCTAAATTTGTGGCGCTGTCATGTCTGCATCACTTGCTGTATCTGTAGAGGCTCGATTTGTGGCGCCGTCATGGCTGCATCACTTGCTGTAGCTGTAGAGCCTGCATTTGTGGCGCTGTCATGTCTGCACCACATGCTCTATCTGTAGAGCCAACATTTGTGGCGCTGTCATGTCTGCATCACTTGCTGTATCTGCAGAGCCGCCATTTGTGGCGCTGTCATGTCTGCATCACTTGCTGTATCTGTAGAGCCTACATTTGTGGCGCTGTCATGTCTGCATCACTTGCTGTATCTTTAGAGCCTCCATTTGTGGCGCTGTCATGTCTGCATCACTCGCTGTAACTGTAGAGCCTACATTTGTGGCTCTGTCATGTCTGCATCACTTGCTGTATCTGTAGAGCCTACATCTAAAGGATGGAAATCTGCTGTCATGTCTGCAACACTTGCTGTATCTGTAGAGCCTACATCTACAGGATGGAAATCTGCTGTCATGTCTGCATCACTTGCTGTATCTGTAGAGCCAACATCTAAAGGAAGGAAATTCGCTGTCATGTCTGCATCACTTGCTGTATCTGTAGAGCCTACATCTAAAGGATGGAAATCTGCTGTCATGTCTGCATCACTTGCTGTAACTGTAGAGCCTCCATTTGTGGCGCTGTCATATCTGCATCACTTGCTGTATCTGTAGAGCCTAAATCTAAAGGATGGAAATCTGCTGTCATGTCTGCATCACTTGCTGTATCTGTAGAGCCTCCATTTGTGGCGCTGTCATATCTGCATCAGTTGCTGTATCTGTAGAGCACACATCTAAAAGATGGAAATCTGCTGTCATGTCTGCATCACTTGCTGTATCTGTAGAGCCTCCATTTGTGGCGCTGTCAACTCTGCATCACTTGCTGTATCTGTAGAGCCTCCATTTGTGGCGCTGTCATGTCTGAATTTTGCTATATCTCTAGAGCCTCCATCTAAAGGATGAAAATCTGCTGTCACGTCTGCATCACTTGCAGTATCTGTAGAGCCTCCATTTGTGGCGCTGTCATGTCTGCATCACTTGCTGTATCTGTAGAGTCTCCATTTGTGGCGCTGTCATGTCTGCATCACTTGTATCTGTAGAGCCTCCATTTGTGGCGCTGTCATATCTGCATCACTTGCTGTGTCTGTAGAGCCTCCATCAAAAGAAAGGAAATCTGCTGTCATGTCTGCATCACTTGCTGTAACTGTAGAGCCTATATCTAAAGGATGAAAATCTGCTGCCATGTCTACATCACTTGCTGTAACCGTAGAGCCTATACCTAAAGGATGGAAATCTGCTGTCATGTCTGCATCACTTGCAGTAACTGTAGAGCCTATATCTAAAGGATCGAAATCTGCTGTCATGTCTGCATCACTTGCTGTAACTGTAGAGCCTATATCTAAAGGATGGAAATCTGCTGTCATGTCTGCATCACTTGCTGTATCAGTAGAGCCTCCATTTGTGGCGCTGTCACGTCTGCATAACTTGCTGTAACTGTAGAGCCTCCATTTGTGGCGCTGTCATGTCTGCATCACTTGCTGTACCTGTAGAGCCTACATTTGTGGCGCTGTCATGTCTGCAGCACTTGGTGTATCTGCAGAGCCGCCATTTGTGGCGCTGTCATGTCTACATCACTTGCTGTATCTGTAGAGCCTAAATTTGTGGCGCTGCCATGTCTGCATCACTTGCTGTATCTGTAGAGCCTCCATTTGTGGCGCTGTCATGTCTGCATCACTTGCTGTAACTGTAGAGCCTACATTTGTGGCACTGTCATGTCTGCATCACTTGCTGTATCTGTAGAGCCTACATCTAAAGGATGGAAATCTGCTGTCATGTCTGCATCACTTGCTGTATCTGTAGAGCCTACATCTAAAGGATGGAAATCTGCTGTCATGTCTGCATCACTTGCTGTATTTGTAGAGCCAACATCTAAAGGATGGAAATTCGCTGTCATGTCTGCATCACTTGCTGTATCTGTAGAGCCTACATCTAAAGGATGGAAATCTGCTGTCATGTCTGCATCACTTGCTGTAACTGTAGAGCCTCCATTTGTGGCGCTGTCATATCTGCATCACTTGCTGTATCTGTAGAGCCTAAGTCTAAAGGATGGAAATCTGCTGGCATGTCTGCATCACTTGCTGTATCTGTAGAGCCTCCATTTGTGGCGCTCTCATATCTGCATCACTTGCTGTATCTGTAGAGCATACATCTAAAGGATGGAAATCTGCTGTCATGTCTGCATCACCTGCTGTATCTGTAGAGCCTCCATTTGTGGCGCTGTCACGTCTGCATCACTTGCTGTATCTGTAGAGCCTCCAATTGTGGCGCTGTCATGTCTGAATCACTTGCTATATCTCTAGAGCCTCCATCTAAAGGATGGAAATCTGCTGTCACGTCTGCATCACTTGCTGTATCTGTAGAGCCTCCATTTGTGGCGCTGTCATGTCTGCATCATTTGCTGTAACTGTAGAGTCTCCATTTGTGGCGCTGTCATGTCTGCATCACTTGTTGTATCTGTAGAGCCTCCATTTTTGGCGCTGTCATATTTGCATCACTTGCTGTATCTGTAGAGCCTTAATCTAAAGGATGGAAATCTGCTGTCATGTCTGCATCACTTGCTGTATCTGGAGAGCCTCCATTTGTGGCGCTGTCATATCTGCATCACTTGCTGTATCTGTAGAGCATACATCTAAAGGATGGAAATCGGCTGTCATGACTGCATCACTTGCTGTATCTGTAGAGCCTCCATTTGTGGCGCTGTCATGTCTGCATCACTTGCTGTATCTGTAGAGCCTCCATTTGTGGCGCTGTCATGTCTGAATCACTTGCTATATCTCTACAGCCTCCATCTAAAGGATGGAAATCTCCTGTCACGTCTGCATCACTTACTGTATCTGTAGAGCCTCCATTTGTGGCGCTGTCATGTCTGCATCACTTGCTGTATCTGTAGAGCCTCTCTTTGTGGAGCTGTCATATCTGCATCACTTGCTGTAACTGAATAGCCTCCATTTGTGGCGCTGTCATGTCTGCATCACTTGCTGTAACTGTAGAGCCTACCTTTTTGGCGCTGTCATGTCTGCATCACTTGCTGTATCTGTAGAGCCTACGTTTGTGGCGCCGTCATGTCTGCATCACTTGCTGTATCTGTAGAGCCTCCCTTTGTGGCACTGTCATGTCTGCATCACTTGCTGTATCTGTAGAGCCTAAATTTGTGGCGCTGTCATGTCTGCATCACTTGCTGTATCTGTAGAGGCTCGATTTGTGGCGCCGTCATGGCTGCATCACTTGCTGTAGCTGTAGAGCCTGCATTTGTGGCGCTGTCATGTCTGCACCACATGCTCTATCTGTAGAGCCAACATTTGTGGCGCTGTCATGTCTGCATCACTTGCTGTATCTGCAGAGCCGCCATTTGTGGCGCTGTCATGTCTGCATCACTTGCTGTATCTGTAGAGCCTACATTTGTGGCGCTGTCATGTCTGCATCACTTGCTGTATCTTTAGAGCCTCCATTTGTGGCGCTGTCATGTCTGCATCACTCGCTGTAACTGTAGAGCCTACATTTGTGGCTCTGTCATGTCTGCATCACTTGCTGTATCTGTAGAGCCTACATCTAAAGGATGGAAATCTGCTGTCATGTCTGCAACACTTGCTGTATCTGTAGAGCCTACATCTACAGGATGGAAATCTGCTGTCATGTCTGCATCACTTGCTGTATCTGTAGAGCCAACATCTAAAGGAAGGAAATTCGCTGTCATGTCTGCATCACTTGCTGTATCTGTAGAGCCTACATCTAAAGGATGGAAATCTGCTGTCATGTCTGCATCACTTGCTGTAACTGTAGAGCCTCCATTTGTGGCGCTGTCATATCTGCATCACTTGCTGTATCTGTAGAGCCTAAATCTAAAGGATGGAAATCTGCTGTCATGTCTGCATCACTTGCTGTATCTGTAGAGCCTCCATTTGTGGCGCTGTCATATCTGCATCAGTTGCTGTATCTGTAGAGCACACATCTAAAAGATGGAAATCTGCTGTCATGTCTGCATCACTTGCTGTATCTGTAGAGCCTCCATTTGTGGCGCTGTCAACTCTGCATCACTTGCTGTATCTGTAGAGCCTCCATTTGTGGCGCTGTCATGTCTGAATTTTGCTATATCTCTAGAGCCTCCATCTAAAGGATGGAAATCTGCTGTCACGTCTGCATCACTTGCAGTATCTGTAGAGCCTCCATTTGTGGCGCTGTCATGTCTGCATCACTTGCTGTATCTGTAGAGTCTCCATTTGTGGCGCTGTCATGTCTGCATCACTTGTATCTGTAGAGCCTCCATTTGTGGCGCTGTCATATCTGCATCACTTGCTGTGTCTGTAGAGCCTCCATCTAAAGAAAGGAAATCTGCTGTCATGTCTGCATCACTTGCTGTAACTGTAGAGCCTATATCTAAAGGATGAAAATCTGCTGCCATGTCTACATCACTTGCTGTAACCGTAGAGCCTATACCTAAAGGATGGAAATCTGCTGTCATGTCTGCATCACTTGCAGTAACTGTAGAGCCTATATCTAAAGGATCGAAATCTGCTGTCATGTCTGCATCACTTGCTGTAACTGTAGAGCCTATATCTAAAGGATGGAAATCTGCTGTCATGTCTGCATCACTTGCTGTATCAGTAGAGCCTCCATTTGTGGCGCTGTCACGTCTGCATAACTTGCTGTAAATGTAGAGCCTCCATTTGTGGCGCTGTCATGTCTGCATCACTTGCTGTATCCGTAGAGCCTCCATTATTGGCGCTGTTATGTCTGTATCACTTGCTGTAACTGTAGAGCCTCCATTTGTGGCGCTGTCATATCTGCATCACTTGCTGTATCTGTAGAGCCTCCATTTGTGGCGCTGTCATGTCTGCATCACTTGCTGTATCTGTAGAGCCTCCATTTGTGGCGCTGTCATGTCTGCATCACTTGCTGTATCTGTAGAGCCTGCATCTAAAGGATGGAAATCTGCTGTCATGTCTGCATCACTTGCTGTATCTGTATAGCCTATATATCTAAAGGATGGAAATCTGCTGTCATGTCTGCATCACTTACTGTATCTGTAGAGCCTCCATTTGTGGCGCTGTCATGTCTGCATCACCTGCTGTATCTGTAGAGCCTCCATTTGTGGCGCTGTCATGTCTGCATCATTTGCTGTATTTGTAGAGCCTCCATTTGTGGCCCTGTCATGTCTGCATCACTTGTTGTATCTGTAGAGCCCCCATTTGTGGCGCTGTCAGGTCTGCATCACTTGCTCTAATTGTATAGCCGCCATTTGTGGCGCTGTCATATATGCATCACTTGCTGTAACTGTATAGCCTCCATTTGTGGCACTGTCATGTCTGCATCACTTGCTGTATCCGTAGAGCTTCCCTTTGTGGAGCTCTCATATCTGATTCACTTGCTGTAACTGTATAGCCTCCATTTGTGGCGCTGTCATGTCTACATCATTTGCTGTAACTGTAGAGCCTCCATTTGTGGCGCTGTCATGTCTGCATCACTTGGTGTAACTGTAAAGCCTCCATTTGTGGCGCTGTCATGTCTGAATCACTTGCTGTAACTGTAGAGCCTCCATTTGCGGCGCAGTCATGTCTTCATCACTTGCTGTATCTGTAGAGCTTCCATTTGTGGCGCTGTCATGACTGCATCACTTGCTGTAACTGTAGAGCCTACCTTTGTGGCGCTGTCATGTCTGCAACACTTGCTGTGTCTGTAGAGCCTACGTTTGTGGCGCCGTCATGTCTGCATCACTTGCTGTATCTGTAGAGCCTCCCTTTGTGGCGCTGTCATATCTGCATCACTTGCTGTATCTGTAGAGCCTAAATTTGTGGCGCTGTCTTGTCTATATCACTTGCTGTATCTGTAGAACCTCCATTTGTGGCGCTGTCATGTCTGCATCACTTGCTGTATCTGTAGAGCCTACATTTGTGGCGCTGTCATGTCTGCATCACTTGCTGTATCTGTAGAGCCTACATTTGTGGCGCTGCCATGTCTGCATCACTTGCTGTATCTGTAGAGCCTCCATTTGTGGCGCTGTCATGTCTGCATCACTTGCTGTAACTGTATAGCCTCCATTTGTGGCGCTGTCATGTCTGCATCACTTGCTGTAACTGTAGAGCCTACCTTTGTGGCGCTGTCATGCCTGCATCACTTGCTGTATCTGTAGAGCCTACGTTTGTGGCGCCGTCATGTCTGCATCACTTGCTGTATCTGTAGAGCCTCCATTTGTGGCGCTGTCATGTCTGCATCACTTGCTCTAACTGTATAGCCTGCATTTGTGGCGCTGTCATATATGCATCACTTGCTGTAACTGTATAGCCTCCATTTGTGGCACTGTCATGTCTGCATCACTTGCTGTATCTGTAGAGATTCCTTTTGTGGAGCTCTCATATCTGATTCACTTGCTGTAACTGTATAGCCTCCATTTGTGGCGCTGTCATGTCTACATCATTTGCTGTAACTGTAGAGTCTCCATTTGTGGCGCTGTCATGTCTGCATCACTTGCTGTAACTGTATAGCCTCCATTTGTGGTGCTGTCATGTCTGCATCACTTGCTGTAACTGTAGAGACTCCATTTGTGGCGCAGTCATGTCTGCATCACTTGCTGTATCTGTAGAGCCTCCATTTGTGGCGCTGTCATATCTGCATCACTTGCTGTAACTGTATAGCCTCCATTTGTGGCGCTGTCATGTCTGCATCACTTGCTGTAACTGTAGAGCCTACCTTTGTGGCGCTGTCATGCCTGCATCACTTGCAGTATCTGTAGAGCCTACGTTTGTGGCGCCGTCATGTCTGCATCACTTGCTGTATCTGTAGAGCCTCCCTTTGTGGCGCTGTCATGTCTGCATCACTTGCTGTATCTGTAGAGCCTAAATTTTTGGCGCTGTCTTGTCTGCATCACTTGCTGTATCTGTAGAAACTCCATTTGTGGCGCCGTCATGTCTGCATCACTTGCTGTAACTGTAGAGCCTCCATTTGTGGCGCTGTCATGTCTGCATCACTTGCTGTATCTGTAGAGCCTACATTTGTGGCGCTGTCATGTCTGCAGCACTTGGTGTATCTGCAGAGCCGCCATTTGTGGCGCTGTCATGTCTGCATCACTTGCTGTATCTGTAGAGCCTACATTTGTGGCGCTGTCATGTCTGCATCACTTGCTGTAACTGTAGAGCCTACATTTGTGGCGCTGTCATGTCTGCATCACTTGCTGTATCTGTAGAGCCTACATCTAAGAATGGAAATCTGCTGTCATGTCTGCATCACTTGCTGTATCTGTGGAGCCTACATCTAAAGGATGGAAATCTGCTACCATGTCTGCATCACTTGCTGTATCTGTAGAGCCAACATCTAAAGGATGGAAATTCGCTGTCATGTCTGCATCACTTGCTGTATCTGTAGAGCCTACATCTTAAGGATGGAAATCTGCTGTCATGTCTGCATCACTTGCTGTAACTGTAGAGCCTCCATTTGTGGCGGTGTCATATCTGCATCACTTGCTGTATCTGTAGAGCCTAAATCTAAAGGATGGAAATCTGCTGTCATGTCTGCATCACTTGCTGTATCTGTAGAGCCTCCATTTGTGGCGCTGCTATATCTGCATCACTTGCTGTATCTGTAGAGCATACATCTAAAGGATGAAAATCTGCTGTCATGTCTGCATCACTTGCTGTATCTGTAGAGCCTCCATTTGTGGCGCTGTCATGTCTGCATCACTTGCTGTATCTGTAGAGCCTCCATTTGTGGCGCTGTCATGTCTGCATCACTTGCTGTATCTGTAGAGCCTGCATCTAAAGGATGGAAATCTGCTGTCATGTCTGCATCACTTGCTGTATCTGTAGAGCCTATGTCTAAAGGATAGAAATCTGCTGTCATGTCTGCATCACTTACTGTATCTGTAGAGCCTCCATTTGTGGCGCTGTCATGTCTGCATCACCTGCTGTATCTGTAGAGCCTCCATTTGTGGCGCTGTCATGTCTGCATCATTTGCTGTATCTGTAGAACCTCCATTTGTGGCCCTGTCGTGTCTGCATTACTTGCTGTATCTGTAGAGCCTCCATTTGTGGCGCTGTCATGTCTGCATCACTTGCTCTAACTGTATAGCCTCCATTTGTGGCACTGTCATGTCTGTATCACTTGCTGTATCCGTAGAGCTTCCCTTTGTGGAGCTCTCATATCTGATTCACTTGCTGTAACTGTAGAGCCTAAATTTGTGGCGCTGTCTTGTCTGCATCACTTGCTGTATCTGTAGAACCTCCATTTGTGGTGCCGTCATGTCTGCATCACTTGCTGTAACTGTAGAGCCTCCATTTGTGGCGCTGTCATGTCTGCATCACTTGCTGTATCTGTAGAGCCTACATTTGTGGCGCTGTCATGTCTGCATCACTTGCTGTATCTGCAGAGCCGCCATTTGTGGCGCTGTCATGTCTGCATCACTTGCTGTATCTGTAGAGCCTACATTTGTGGCGCTGCCATGTCTGCATCACTTGCTGTATCTGTAGAGCCTCCATTTGTGGCGCTGTCATGTCTGCATCACTTGCTGTAACTGTAGAGCCTACATTTGTGGCGCTGTCATGTCTGCATCACTTGCTGTATCTGTAGAGCCTACATCTAAGGATGGAAATCTGCTGTCATGTCTGCATCACTTGCTGTATCTGTAGAGCCTACATCTAAAGGATGGAAATCTGCTACCATGTCTGCATCACTTGCTGTATCTGTAGAGCCAACATCTAAAGGATGGAAATTCGCTGTCATGTCTGCATCACTTGCTGTATCTGTAGAGCCTACATCTTAAGGATGGAAATCTGCTGTCATGTCTGCATCACTTGCTGTAACTGTAGAGCCTCCATTTGTGGCGGTGTCATATCTGCATCACTTGCTGTATCTGTAGAGCCTAAATCTAAAGGATGGAAATCTGCTGTCATGTCTGCATCACTTGCTGTATCTGTAGAGCCTCCATTTGTGGCGCTGTTATATCTGCATCACTTGCTGTATCTGTAGAGCATACATCTAAAGGATGAAAATCTGCTGTCATGTCTGCATCACTTGCTGTATCTGTAGAGCCTCCATTTGTGGCGCTGTCATGTCTGCATCACTTGTTGTATCTGTAGAGTCTGCATTTGTGGCGCTGTCATGTCTGCATCACTTGTTGTATCTGTAGAGCCTCCATCTGTGGCGCTGTCATATCTGCATCACTTGCTGTGTCTGTAGAGCCTCCATCTAAAGAATGGAAATCTGCTGTCATGTCTGCATCACTTGCTGTATCTGTAGAGCCTACATCTAAAGGATGGAAATCTGCTGTCATGTCTGCATCACTTGCTGTAACTGTAGAGCCTATATCTAAAGGATGGAAATCTGCTGTCATGTCTACATCACTTGCTGTAACCGTAGAGCCTATATCTAACGGATGGAATTCTGCTGTCATGTCTGCATCACTTGCTGTAACTATAGAGCCTATATCTAAAGGATGGAAATCTGCTGTCATGTCTGCATCACTTGCTGTAACTGTAGAGCCTATATCTAAAGGATGGAAATCTGCTGTCATGTCTGCATCACTTGCTATATCAGTAGAGCCTCCATTTGTGGCGCTGTCACGTCTGCATAACTTGCTGTAACTGTAGAGCCTCCATTTGTGGCGCTGTCATGTCTGCATCACTTGCTGTATCCGTAGAGCCTCCATTTGTGGCGCTGTCATGTCTGCATCATTTGCTATAACTGTAGAGCCTCCATTTGTGGCGCTGTCATATCTGCATCACTTGCTGTATCTGTAGAGCCTCCATTTGTGGCGCTGTCATGTCTGCCTCACTTGCTGTATCTGTAGAGCCTCCATTTGTGGCGCTGTCATGTCTGCATCACTTGCTGTATCTGTAGAGCCTGCATCTAAAGGATGGAAATCTGCTGTCATGTCTGCATCACTTGCTGTATCTGTAGAGCCTATATCTAAAGGATAGAAATCTGCTGTCATGGCTTCATCGCTTACTGTATCTGTAGAGCCTCCATTTGTGGCGCTGTCATGTCTCCATCACCTGCTGGATCTGTAGAGCCTCCATTTGTGGCGCTGTCATGTCTGCATCATTTGCTGTATCTGTAGATCCTCCATTTGTGGCCCCGTCATGTCTGCATCACTTGCTGTATCTGTAGAGCCTCCATTTGTGGCGCTGTCATGTCTGCATCACTTGCTCTAACTGTATAGCCTCCATTTGTGGCTCTGTCATATATGCATCACTTGCTGTAACTGTATAGCCTCCATTTGTGGCACTGTCATGTCTGCATCACTTGCTGTATCTGTAGAGATTCCCTTTGTGGAGCTCTCATATCTGATTCACTTGCTGTAACTGTATAGCCTCCATTTGTGGCGCTGTCATGTCTACATCATTTGCTGTAACTGTAGAGTCTCCATTTGTGGCGCTGTCATGTCTGCATCACTTGCTGTAACTGTATAGCCTCCATTTGTGGTGCTGTCATGTCTGCATCACTTGCTGTAACTGTAGAGCCTCCATTTGTGGCGCAGTCATGTCTGCATCACTTGCTGTATCTGTAGAGCCTCCATTTGTGGCGCTGTCATATCTGCATCACTTGCTGTAACTGTATAGCCTCCATTTGTGGCGCTGTCATGTCTGCATCACTTGCTGTAACTGTAGAGCCTACCTTTGTGGCGCTGTCATGCCTGCATCACTTGCTGTATCTGTAGAGCCTCCCTTTGTGGCGCTGTCATGTCTGCATCACTTGCTGTATCTGTAGAGCCTAAATTTTTGGCGCTGCCATTCTGCATCACTTGCTGTATCTGTAGAACCTCCATTTGTGGCGCCGTCATGTCTGCATCACTTGCTGTAACTGTAGAGCCTCCATTTGTGGCGCTGTCATGTCTGCATCACTTGCTGTACCTGTAGAGCCTACATTTGTGGCGCTGTCATGTCTGCAGCACTTGGTGTATCTGCAGAGCCGCCATTTGTGGCGCTGTCATGTCTACATCACTTGCTGTATCTGTAGAGCCTAAATTTGTGGCGCTGCCATGTCTGCATCACTTGCTGTATCTGTAGAGCCTCCATTTGTGGCGCTGTCATGTCTGCATCACTTGCTGTAACTGTAGAGCCTACATTTGTGGCACTGTCATGTCTGCATCACTTGCTGTATCTGTAGAGCCTACATCTAAAGGATGGAAATCTGCTGTCATGTCTGCATCACTTGCTGTATCTGTAGAGCCTACATCTAAAGGATGGAAATCTGCTGTCATGTCTGCATCACTTGCTGTATCTGTAGAGCCAACATCTAAAGGATGGAAATTCGCTGTCATGTCTGCATCACTTGCTGTATCTGTAGAGCCTACATCTAAAGGATGGAAATCTGCTGTCATGTCTGCATCACTTGCTGTAACTGTAGAGCCTCCATTTGTGGCGCTGTCATATCTGCATCACTTGCTGTATCTGTAGAGCCTAAGTCTAAAGGATGGAAATCTGCTGGCATGTCTGCATCACTTGCTGTATCTGTAGAGCCTCCATTTGTGGCGCTCTCATATCTGCATCACTTGCTGTATCTGTAGAGCATACATCTAAAGGATGGAAATCTGCTGTCATGTCTGCATCACCTGCTGTATCTGTAGAGCCTCCATTTGTGGCGCTGTCACGTCTGCATCACTTGCTGTATCTGTAGAGCCTCCATTTGTGGCGCTGTCATGTCTGAATCACTTGCTATATCTCTAGAGCCTCCATCTAAAGGATGGAAATCTGCTGTCACGTCTGCATCACTTGCTGTATCTGTAGAGCCTCCATTTGTGGCGCTGTCATGTCTGCATCATTTGCTGTAACTGTAGAGTCTCCATTTGTGGCGCTGTCATGTCTGCATCACTTGTTGTATCTGTAGAGCCTCCATTTGTGGCGCTGTCATATTTGCATCACTTGCTGTATCTGTAGAGCCTTAATCTAAAGGATGGAAATCTGCTGTCATGTCTGCATCACTTGCTGTATCTGGAGAGCCTCCATTTGTGGCGCTGTCATATCTGCATCACTTGCTGTATCTGTAGAGCATACATCTAAAGGATGGAAATCGGCTGTCATGACTGCATCACTTGCTGTATCTGTAGAGCCTCCATTTGTGGCGCTGTCATGTCTGCATCACTTGCTGTATCTGTAGAGCCTCCATTTGTGGCGCTGTCATGTCTGAATCACTTGCTATATCTCTACAGCCTCCATCTAAAGGATGGAAATCTCCTGTCACGTCTGCATCACTTACTGTATCTGTAGAGCCTCCATTTGTGGCGCTGTCATGTCTGCATCACTTGCTGTATCTGTAGAGCCTCTCTTTGTGGAGCTGTCATATCTGCATCACTTGCTGTAACTGAATAGCCTCCATTTGTGGCGCTGTCATGTCTGCATCACTTGCTGTAACTGTAGAGCCTACCTTTTTGGCGCTGTCATGTCTGCATCACTTGCTGTATCTGTAGAGCCTACGTTTGTGGCGCCGTCATGTCTGCATCACTTGCTGTATCTGTAGAGCCTCCCTTTGTGGCACTGTCATGTCTGCATCACTTGCTGTATCTGTAGAGCCTAAATTTGTGGCGCTGTCATGTCTGCATCACTTGCTGTATCTGTAGAGGCTCGATTTGTGGCGCCGTCATGGCTGCATCACTTGCTGTAGCTGTAGAGCCTGCATTTGTGGCGCTGTCATGTCTGCACCACATGCTCTATCTGTAGAGCCAACATTTGTGGCGCTGTCATGTCTGCATCACTTGCTGTATCTGCAGAGCCGCCATTTGTGGCGCTGTCATGTCTGCATCACTTGCTGTATCTGTAGAGCCTACATTTGTGGCGCTGTCATGTCTGCATCACTTGCTGTATCTTTAGAGCCTCCATTTGTGGCGCTGTCATGTCTGCATCACTCGCTGTAACTGTAGAGCCTACATTTGTGGCTCTGTCATGTCTGCATCACTTGCTGTATCTGTAGAGCCTACATCTAAAGGATGGAAATCTGCTGTCATGTCTGCAACACTTGCTGTATCTGTAGAGCCTACATCTACAGGATGGAAATCTGCTGTCATGTCTGCATCACTTGCTGTATCTGTAGAGCCAACATCTAAAGGAAGGACATTCGCTGTCATGTCTGCATCACTTGCTGTATCTGTAGAGCCTACATCTAAAGGATGGAAATCTGCTGTCATGTCTGCATCACTTGCTGTAACTGTAGAGCCTCCATTTGTGGCGCTGTCATATCTGCATCACTTGCTGTATCTGTAGAGCCTAAATCTAAAGGATGGAAATCTGCTGTCATGTCTGCATCACTTGCTGTATCTGTAGAGCCTCCATTTGTGGCGCTGTCATATCTGCATCAGTTGCTGTATCTGTAGAGCACACATCTAAAAGATGGAAATCTGCTGTCATGTCTGCATCACTTGCTGTATCTGTAGAGCCTCCATTTGTGGCGCTGTCAACTCTGCATCACTTGCTGTATCTGTAGAGCCTCCATTTGTGGCGCTGTCATGTCTGAATTTTGCTATATCTCTAGAGCCTCCATCTAAAGGATGAAAATCTGCTGTCATGTCTGCATCACTTGCAGTATCTGTAGAGCCTCCATTTGTGGCGCTGTCATGTCTGCATCACTTGCTGTATCTGTAGAGTCTCCATTTGTGGCGCTGTCATGTCTGCATCACTTGTATCTGTAGAGCCTCCATTTGTGGCGCTGTCATATCTGCATCACTTGCTGTGTCTGTAGAGCCTCCATCAAAAGAAAGGAAATCTGCTGTCATGTCTGCATCACTTGCTGTAACTGTAGAGCCTATATCTAAAGGATGAAAATCTGCTGCCATGTCTACATCACTTGCTGTAACCGTAGAGCCTATACCTAAAGGATGGAAATCTGCTGTCATGTCTGCATCACTTGCAGTAACTGTAGAGCCTATATCTAAAGGATCGAAATCTGCTGTCATGTCTGCATCACTTGCTGTAACTGTAGAGCCTATATCTAAAGGATGGAAATCTGCTGTCATGTCTGCATCACTTGCTGTATCAGTAGAGCCTCCATTTGTGGCGCTGTCACGTCTGCATAACTTGCTGTAACTGTAGAGCCTCCATTTGTGGCGCTGTCATGTCTGCATCACTTGCTGTACCTGTAGAGCCTACATTTGTGGCGCTGTCATGTCTGCAGCACTTGGTGTATCTGCAGAGCCGCCATTTGTGGCGCTGTCATGTCTACATCACTTGCTGTATCTGTAGAGCCTAAATTTGTGGCGCTGCCATGTCTGCATCACTTGCTGTATCTGTAGAGCCTCCATTTGTGGCGCTGTCATGTCTGCATCACTTGCTGTAACTGTAGAGCCTACATTTGTGGCACTGTCATGTCTGCATCACTTGCTGTATCTGTAGAGCCTACATCTAAAGGATGGAAATCTGCTGTCATGTCTGCATCACTTGCTGTATCTGTAGAGCCTACATCTAAAGGATGGAAATCTGCTGTCATGTCTGCATCACTTGCTGTATTTGTAGAGCCAACATCTAAAGGATGGAAATTCGCTGTCATGTCTGCATCACTTGCTGTATCTGTAGAGCCTACATCTAAAGGATGGAAATCTGCTGTCATGTCTGCATCACTTGCTGTAACTGTAGAGCCTCCATTTGTGGCGCTGTCATATCTGCATCACTTGCTGTATCTGTAGAGCCTAAGTCTAAAGGATGGAAATCTGCTGGCATGTCTGCATCACTTGCTGTATCTGTAGAGCCTCCATTTGTGGCGCTCTCATATCTGCATCACTTGCTGTATCTGTAGAGCATACATCTAAAGGATGGAAATCTGCTGTCATGTCTGCATCACCTGCTGTATCTGTAGAGCCTCCATTTGTGGCGCTGTCACGTCTGCATCACTTGCTGTATCTGTAGAGCCTCCATTTGTGGCGCTGTCATGTCTGAATCACTTGCTATATCTCTAGAGCCTCCATCTAAAGGATGGAAATCTGCTGTCACGTCTGCATCACTTGCTGTATCTGTAGAGCCTCCATTTGTGGCGCTGTCATGTCTGCATCATTTGCTGTAACTGTAGAGTCTCCATTTGTGGCGCTGTCATGTCTGCATCACTTGTTGTATCTGTAGAGCCTCCATTTTTGGCGCTGTCATATTTGCATCACTTGCTGTATCTGTAGAGCCTTAATCTAAAGGATGGAAATCTGCTGTCATGTCTGCATCACTTGCTGTATCTGGAGAGCCTCCATTTGTGGCGCTGTCATATCTGCATCACTTGCTGTATCTGTAGAGCATACATCTAAAGGATGGAAATCGGCTGTCATGACTGCATCACTTGCTGTATCTGTAGAGCCTCCATTTGTGGCGCTGTCATGTCTGCATCACTTGCTGTATCTGTAGAGCCTCCATTTGTGGCGCTGTCATGTCTGAATCACTTGCTATATCTCTACAGCCTCCATCTAAAGGATGGAAATCTCCTGTCACGTCTGCATCACTTACTGTATCTGTAGAGCCTCCATTTGTGGCGCTGTCATGTCTGCATCACTTGCTGTATCTGTAGAGCCTCTCTTTGTGGAGCTGTCATATCTGCATCACTTGCTGTAACTGAATAGCCTCCATTTGTGGCGCTGTCATGTCTGCATCACTTGCTGTAACTGTAGAGCCTACCTTTTTGGCGCTGTCATGTCTGCATCACTTGCTGTATCTGTAGAGCCTACGTTTGTGGCGCCGTCATGTCTGCATCACTTGCTGTATCTGTAGAGCCTCCCTTTGTGGCACTGTCATGTCTGCATCACTTGCTGTATCTGTAGAGCCTAAATTTGTGGCGCTGTCATGTCTGCATCACTTGCTGTATCTGTAGAGGCTCGATTTGTGGCGCCGTCATGGCTGCATCACTTGCTGTAGCTGTAGAGCCTGCATTTGTGGCGCTGTCATGTCTGCACCACATGCTCTATCTGTAGAGCCAACATTTGTGGCGCTGTCATGTCTGCATCACTTGCTGTATCTGCAGAGCCGCCATTTGTGGCGCTGTCATGTCTGCATCACTTGCTGTATCTGTAGAGCCTACATTTGTGGCGCTGTCATGTCTGCATCACTTGCTGTATCTTTAGAGCCTCCATTTGTGGCGCTGTCATGTCTGCATCACTCGCTATAACTGTAGAGCCTACATTTGTGGCTCTGTCATGTCTGCATCACTTGCTGTATCTGTAGAGCCTACATCTAAAGGATGGAAATCTGCTGTCATGTCTGCAACACTTGCTGTATCTGTAGAGCCTACATCTACAGGATGGAAATCTGCTGTCATGTCTGCATCACTTGCTGTATCTGTAGAGCCAACATCTAAAGGAAGGAAATTCGCTGTCATGTCTGCATCACTTGCTGTATCTGTAGAGCCTACATCTAAAGGATGGAAATCTGCTGTCATGTCTGCATCACTTGCTGTAACTGTAGAGCTTCCATTTGTGGCGCTGTCATATCTGCATCACTTGCTGTATCTGTAGAGCCTAAATCTAAAGGATGGAAATCTGCTGTCATGTCTGCATCACTTGCTGTATCTGTAGAGCCTCCATTTGTGGCGCTGTCATATCTGCATCAGTTGCTGTATCTGTAGAGCACACATCTAAAAGATGGAAATCTGCTGTCATGTCTGCATCACTTGCTGTATCTGTAGAGCCTCCATTTGTGGCGCTGTCAACTCTGCATCACTTGCTGTATCTGTAGAGCCTCCATTTGTGGCGCTGTCATGTCTGAATTTTGCTATATCTCTAGAGCCTCCATCTAAAGGATGAAAATCTGCTGTCACGTCTGCATCACTTGCAGTATCTGTAGAGCCTCCATTTGTGGCGCTGTCATGTCTGCATCACTTGCTGTATCTGTAGAGTCTCCATTTGTGGCGCTGTCATGTCTGCATCACTTGTATCTGTAGAGCCTCCATTTGTGGCGCTGTCATATCTGCATCACTTGCTGTGTCTGTAGAGCCTCCATCTAAAGAAAGGAAATCTGCTGTCATGTCTGCATCACTTGCTGTAACTGTAGAGCCTATATCTAAAGGATGAAAATCTGCTGCCATGTCTACATCACTTGCTGTAACCGTAGAGCCTATACCTAAAGGATGGAAATCTGCTGTCATGTCTGCATCACTTGCAGTAACTGTAGAGCCTATATCTAAAGGATCGAAATCTGCTGTCATGTCTGCATCACTTGCTGTAACTGTAGAGCCTATATCTAAAGGATGGAAATCTGCTGTCATGTCTGCATCACTTGCTGTATCAGTAGAGCCTCCATTTGTGGCGCTGTCACGTCTGCATAACTTGCTGTAAATGTAGAGCCTCCATTTGTGGCGCTGTCATGTCTGCATCACTTGCTGTATCCGTAGAGCCTCCATTTGTGGCGCTGTTATGTCTGTATCACTTGCTGTAACTGTAGAGCCTCCATTTGTGGCGCTGTCATATCTGCATCACTTGCTGTATCTGTAGAGCCTCCATTTGTGGCGCTGTCATGTCTGCATCACTTGCTGTATCTGTAGAGCCTCCATTTGTGGCGCTGTCATGTCTGCATCACTTGCTGTATCTGTAGAGCCTGCATCTAAAGGATGGAAATCTGCTGTCATGTCTGCATCACTTGCTGTATCTGTATAGCCTATATATCTAAAGGATGGAAATCTGCTGTCATGTCTGCATCACTTACTGTATCTGTAGAGCCTCCATTTGTGGCGCTGTCATGTCTGCATCACCTGCTGTATCTGTAGAGCCTCCATTTGTGGCGCTGTCATGTCTGCATCATTTGCTGTATTTGTAGAGCCTCCATTTGTGGCCCTGTCATGTCTGCATCACTTGTTGTATCTGTAGAGCCCCCATTTGTGGCGCTGTCAGGTCTGCATCACTTGCTCTAATTGTATAGCCGCCATTTGTGGCGCTGTCATATATGCATCACTTGCTGTAACTGTATAGCCTCCATTTGTGGCGCTGTCATGTCTACATCATTTGCTGTAACTGTAGAGCCTCCATTTGTGGCGCTGTCATGTCTGCATCACTTGCTGTAACTGTAAAGCCTCCATTTGTGGCGCTGTCATGTCTGAATCACTTGCTGTAACTGTAGAGCCTCCATTTGCGGCGCAGTCATGTCTTCATCACTTGCTGTATCTGTAGAGCTTCCATTTGTGGCGCTGTCATGACTGCATCACTTGCTGTAACTGTAGAGCCTACCTTTGTGGCGCTGTCATGTCTGCAACACTTGCTGTGTCTGTAGAGCCTACGTTTGTGGCGCCGTCATGTCTGCATCACTTGCTGTATCTGTAGAGCCTCCCTTTGTGGCGCTGTCATATCTGCATCACTTGCTGTATCTGTAGATTCTAAATTTGTGGCGCTGTCTTGTCTATATCACTTGCTGTATCTGTAGAACCTCCATTTGTGGCGCTGTCATGTCTGCATCACTTGCTGTATCTGTAGAGCCTACATTTGTGGCGCTGTCATGTCTGCATTACTTGCTGTATCTGCAGAGCCGCCATTTGTGGCGCTGTCATGTCTGCATCACTTGCTGTATCTGTAGAGCCTACATTTGTGGCGCTGCCATGTCTGCATCACTTGCTGTATCTGTAGAGCCTCCATTTGTGGCGCTGTCATGTCTGCATCACTTGCTGTAACTGTAGAGCCTACATTTGTGGCGCTGTCATGTCTGCATCACTTGCTGTATCTGTAGAGCCTACATCTAAAGGATGGAAATCTGCTGTCATGTCTGCATCACTTGCTGTATCTGTAGAGCCTACATCTAAAGGATGGAAATCTGCTGTCATGTCTGCATCACTTGCTGTATCTGTAGAGCCAACATCTAAAGGATGGAAATTCGCTGTCATGTCTGCATCACTTGCTGTATCTGTAGAGCCTACATCTAAAGGATGGAAATCTGCTGTCATGTCTGCATCACTTGCTGTAACTGTAGAGCCTCCATTTGTGGCGGTGTCATATCTGCATCACTTGCTGTATCTGTAGAGCCTAAATCTAAAGGATGGAAATCTGCTGTCATGTCTGCATCACTTGCTGTATCTGTAGAGCCTCCATTTGTGGCGCTGTCATATCTGCATCACTTGCTGTATCTGTAGAGCATAAATCTAAAGGATGAAAATCTGCTGTCATGTCTGCATCACTTGCTGTATCTGTAGAGCCTCCATTTGTTGCGCTGTCATGTCTGCATCACTTGCTGTATCTGTAGAGTCTCCATTTGTGGCGCTGTCATGTCTGCATCACTTGTTGTATCTGTAGAGCCTCCATCTGTGGCGCTGTCATATCTGCATCACTTGCTGTGTCTGTAGAGCCTCCATCTAAAGAATGGAAATCTGCTGTCATGTCTGCATCACTTGCTGTATCTGTAGAGCCTACATCTAAAGGATGGAAATCTGCTGTCATGTGTGCATCACTTGCTGTAACCGTAGAGCCTATATCTAAAGGATGGAATTCTGCTGTCATGTCTGCATCACTTGCAGTAACTGTAGAGCCTATATCTAAAGGATGGAAATCTGCTGTCATGTCTGCATCACTTGCTGTAACTGTAGAGCCTCCATTTGTGGCGGTGTCATATCTGCATCACTTGCTGTATCTGTAGAGCCTAAATCTAAAGGATGGAAATCTGCTGTCATGTCTGCATCACTTGCTGTATCTGTAGAGCCTCCATTTGTGGCGCTGTTATATCTGCATCACTTGCTGTATCTGTAGAGCATACATCTAAAGGATGAAAATCTGCTGTCATGTCTGCATCACTTGCTTTATCTGTAGAGCCTCCATTTGTGGCGCTGTCATGTCTGCATCACTTGCTGTATCTGTAGAGCCTCCATTTGTGGCGCTGTCATGTCTGCATCACTTGCTGTATCTGTAGAGCCTGCATCTAAAGGATGGAAATCTGCTGTCATGTCTGCATCACTTGCTGTATCTGTAGAGCCTATATCTAAAGGATAGAAATCTGCTGTCATGTCTGCATCACTTACTGTATCTGTAGAGCCTCCATTTGTGGCGCTGTCATGTCTGCATCACCTGCTGTATCTGTAGAGCCTCCATTTGTGGCGCTGTCATGTCTGCATCGTTTGCTGTATCTGTAGAGCCTCCATTTGTGGCCCTGTCATGTCTGCATCACTTGCTGTATCTGTAGAGCCTCCATTTGTGGCGCTGTCATGTCTGCATCACTTGCTCTAACTGTATAGCCTCCATTTGTGGCACTGTCATGTCTGTATCACTTGCTGTATCCGTAGAGCTTCCCTTTGTGGAGCTCTCATATCTGATTCACTTGCTGTAACTGTATAGCCTCCATTTGTGGCGCTGTCATGTCTACATCATTTGCTGTAACTGTAGAGCCTCCATTTGTGGCGCTGTCATGTCTGCATCACTTGCTGTTACTGTAGAGCCACCATTTGTGGCGCAGTCATGTCTTCATCACTTGCTGTATCTGTAGAGCCTCCATTTGTGGCGCTGTCATGTCTGCATCACTTGCTGTAACTGTAGAGCCTACCTTTGTGGCGCTGTCATGTCTGCATCACTTGCTGTATCTGTAGAGCCTACGTTTGTGGCGCCGTCATGTCTGCATCACTTGCTGTATCTGTAGAGCCTCCCTTTGTGGCGCTGTCATATCTGCATCACTTGCTGTATCTGTAGAGCCTAAATTTGTGGCGCTGTCTTGTCTGCATCACTTGCTGTATCTGTAGAACCTCCATTTGTGGCGCCGTCATGTCTGCATCACTTGCTGTAACTGTAGAGCCTCCATTTGTGGCGCTGTCATGTCTGCATCACTTGCTGTATCTGTAGAGCCTACATTTGTGGCGCTGTCATGTCTGCATCACTTGCTGTATCTGCAGAGCCGCCATTTGTGGCGCTGTCATGTCTGCATCACTTGCTGTATCTGTAGAGCCTACATTTGTGGCGTTGCCATGTCTGCATCACTTGCTGTATCTGTAGAGCCTCCATTTGTGGCGCTGTCATGTCTGCATCACTTGCTGTAACTGTAGAGCCTACATTTGTGGCGCTGTCATGTCTGCATCACTTGCTGTATCTGTAGAGCCTACATCTAAGGATGGAAATCTGCTGTCATGTCTGCATCACTTGCTGTATCTGTAGAGCCTACATCTAAAGGATGAAAATCTGCTACCATGTCTGCATCACTTGCTGTATCTGTAGAGCCAACATCTAAAGGATGGAAATTCGCTGTCATGTCTGCATCACTTGCTGTATCTGTAGAGCCTACATCTTAAGGATGGAAATCTGCTGTCATGTCTGCATCACTTGCTGTAACTGTAGAGCCTCCATTTGTGGCGGTGTCATATCTGCATCACTTGCTGTATCTGTAGAGCCTAAATCTAAAGGATGGAAATCTGCTGTCATGTCTGCATCACTTGCTGTATCTGTAGAGCCTCCATTTGTGGCGCTGTTATATCTGCATCACTTGCTGTATCTGTAGAGCATACATCTAAAGGATGAAAATCTGCTGTCATGTCTGCATCACTTGCTGTATCTGTAGAGCCTCCATTTGTGGCGCTGTCATGTCTGCATCACTTGCTGTATCTGTAGAGTCTGCATTTGTGGCGCTGTCATGTCTGCATCACTTGTTGTATCTGTAGAGCCTCCATCTGTGGCGCTGTCATATCTGCATCACTTGCTGTGTCTGTAGAGCCTCCATCTAAAGAATGGAAATCTGTTTCATGTCTGCATCACTTGCTGTATCTGTAGAGCCTACATCTAAAGGATGGAAATCTGCTGTCATGTCTGCATCACTTGCTGTAACTGTAGAGCCTATATCTAAAGGATGGAAATCTGCTGTCATGTCTACATCACTTGCTGTAACCGTAGAGCCTATATCTAACGGATGGAATTCTGCTGTCATGTCTGCATCACTTGCTGTAACTATAGAGCCTATATCTAAAGGATGGAAATCTGCTGTCATGTCTGCATCACTTGCTGTAACTGTAGAGCCTATATCTAAAGGATGGAAATCTGCTGTCATGTCTGCATCACTTGCTGTATCAGTAGAGCCTCCATTTGTGGCGCTGTCACGTCTGCATAACTTGCTGTAACTGTAGAGCCTCCATTTGTGGCGCTGTCATGTCTGCATCACTTGCTGTATCCGTAGAGCGTCCATTTGTGGCGCTGTCATGTCTGCATCATTTGCTGTAACTGTAGAGCCTCCATTTGTGGCGCTGTCATATCTGCATCACTTGCTGTATCTGTAGAGCCTCCATTTGTGGCGCTGTCATGTCTGCCTCACTTGCTGTATCTGTAGAGCCTCCATTTGTGGCGCTGTCATGTCTGCATCACTTGCTGTATCTGTAGAGCCTGCATCTAAAGGATGGAAATCTGCTGTCATGTCTGCATCACTTGCTGTATCTGTAGAGCCTATATCTAAAGGATAGAAATCTGCTGTCATGTCTGCATCGCTTACTGTATCTGTAGAGCCTCCATTTGTGGCGCTGTCATGTCTCCATCACCTGCTGGATCTGTAGAGCCTCCATTTGTGGCGCTGTCATGTCTGCATCATTTGCGGTATCTGTAGAGCCTCCATTTGTGGCCCCGTCATGTCTGCATCACTTGCTGTATCTGTAGAGCCTCCATTCGTGGCGCTGTCATGTCTGCATCACTTGCTCTAACTGTATAGCCTCCATTTGTGGCGCTGTCATATATGCATCACTTGCTGTAACTGTATAGCCTCCATTTGTGGCACTGTCATGTCTGCATCACTTGCTGTATCTGTAGAGATTCCCTTTGGGGACTCTCATATCTGATTCACTTGCTGTAACTGTATGGCCTCCATTTGTGGCGCTGTCATGTCTACATCATTTGCTGTAACTGTAGAGTCTCCATTTGTGGCGCTGTCATGTCTGCATCACTTGCTGTAACTGTATAGCCTCCATTTGTGGTGCTGTCATGTCTGCATCACTTGCTGTAACTGTAGAGCCTCCATTTGTGGCGCAGTCATGTCTGCATCACTTGCTGTATCTGTAGAGCCTCCATTTGTGGCGCTGTCATATCTGCATCACTTGCTGTAACTGTATAGCCTCCATTTGTGGCGCTGTCATGTCTGCATCACTTGCTGTAACTGTAGAGCCTACATTTGTGGCGCTGTCATGCCTGCATCACTTGCTGTATCTGTAGAGCCTACGTTTGTGGCGCCGTCATGTCTGCATCACTTGCTGTATCTGTAGAGCCTCCCTTTGTGGCGCTGTCATGTCTGCATCACTTGCTGTATCTGTAGAGCCTAAATTTTTGGCGCTGTCTTGTCTGCATCACTTGCTGTATCTGTAGAACCTCCATTTGTGGCGCCGTCATGTCTGCATCACTTGCTGTAACTGTAGAGCCTCCATTTGTGGCGCTGTCATGTCTGCATTACTTGCTGTATCTGTAGAGCCTACATTTGTGGCGCTGTCATGTCTGCAGCACTTGGTGTATCTGCAGAGCCGCCATTTGTGGCGCTGTCATGTCTGCATCACTTGCTGTATCTGTAGAGCCTACATTTGTGGCGCTGCCATGTCTGCATCACTTGCTGTATCTGTAGAGCCTCCATTTGTGGCGCTGTCATGTCTGCATCACTTGCTGTAACTGTAGAGCCTACGTTTGTGGCACTGTCATGTCTGCATCACTTGCTGTATCTGTAGAGCCTACATCTAAAGGATGGAAATCTGCTGTCATGTCTGCATCACTTGCTGTATCTGTAGAGCCTACATCTAAAGGATGGAAATCTGCTGTCATGTCTGCATCACTTGCTGTATCTGTAGAGCCAACATCTAAAGGATGGAAATTCGCTGTCATGTCTGCATCACTTGCTGTATCTGTAGAGCCTACATCTAAAGGATGGAAATCTGCTGTCATGTCTGCATCACTTGCTGTAACTGTAGAGCCTCCATTTGTGGCGCTGTCATATCTGCATCACTTGCTGTATCTGTAGAGCCTAAGTCTAAAGGATGGAAATCTGCTGGCATGTCTGCATCACTTGCTGTATCTGTAGAGCCTGCATTTGTGGCGCTCTCATATCTGCATCACTTGCTGTAACTGTAGAGCCTACATTTGTGGCGCTGTCATGTCTGCATCACTTGTTGTATCTGTAGAGCCTCCATCTGTGGCGCTGTCATATCTGCATCACTTGCTGTATCTGTAGAGCCTACATCTAAAGGATAGAAATCTGCTGTCATGTCTGCATCACTTGCTGTATCTGTAGAGCCTCCATTTGTGGCGCTGTCATATCTGCATCACTTGCTGTATCTGTAGAGCATACATCTAAAGGATGGAAATCTGCTGTCATGACTGCATCACTTGCTGTATCTGTAGAGCCTCCATTTGTGGCGCTGTCATGTCTGCATCACTTGCTGTATCTGTAGAGCCTCCATTTGTGGCGCTGTCATGTCTGAATCACTTGCTATATCTCTACAGCCTCAATCTAAAGGATGGAAATCTGCTGTCACGTCTGCATCACTTACGGTATCTGTAAGGCCTCCATTTTTGGCGCTGTCATGTCTGCATCACTTGCTGTATCTGTGGAGCCTCTCTTTGTGGAGCTGTCATATCTGCATCACTTGCTGTAACTGAATAGCCTCCATTTGTGGCGCTGTCATGTCTGCATCACTTGCTGTAACTGTAGAGCCTACCTTTTTGGCGCTGTCATGTCTGCATCACTTGCTGTATCTGTAGAGCCTACGTTTGTGGCGCCGTCATGTCTGCATCACTTGCTGTATCTGTAGAGCCTCCCTTTATGGCACTGTCATGTCTGCATCACTTGCTGTATCTGTAGAGCCTAAATTTGTGGCGCTGTCATGTCTGCATCACTTGCTGTATCTGTAGAGGCTCCATTTGTGGCGCCGTCATGGCTGCATCACTTGCTGTAACTGTAGAGCCTCCATTTGTGGCGCTGTCATGTCTGCATCACATGCTGTATCTGTAGAGCCAACATTTGTGGCGCTGTCATGTCTGCATCACTTGCTGTATCTGCAGAGCCGCCATTTGTGGCGCTGTCATGTCTGCATCACTTGCTGTATCTGTAGAGCCTACATTTGTGGCGCTGTCATGTCTGCATCACTTGCTGTATCTTTAGAGCCTCCATTTGTGGCGCTGTCATGTCTGCATCACTCGCTGTAACTGTAGAGCCTACATTTGTGGCGCTGTCATGTCTGCATCACTTGCTGTATCTGTAGAGCCTACATCTAAAGGATGGAAATCTGCTGTCATGTCTGCAACACTTGCTGTATCTGTAGAGCCTACATCTACAGGATGGAAATCTGCTGTCATGTCTGCATCACTTGCTGTATCTGTAGAGCCAACATCTAAAGGATGGAAATTCGCTGTCATGTCTGCATCACTTGCTGTATCTGTAGAGCCTACATCTAAAGGATGGAAATCTGCTGTCATGTCTGCATCGCTTGCTGTAACTGTAGAGCCTCCATTTGTGGCGCTGTCATATCTGCATCACTTGCTGTATCTGTAGAGCCTAAATCTAAAGGATGGAAATCTGCTGTCATGTCTGCATCACTTGCTGTATCTGTAGAGCCTCCATTTGTGGCGCTGTTATATCTGCATCAGTTGCTGTATCTGTAGAGCACACATCTAAAAGATGGAAATCTGCTGTCATGTCTGCATCACTTGCTGTATCTGTAGAGCCTCCATTTGTGGCGCTGTCAACTCTGCATCACTTGCTGTATCTGTAGAGCCTCCATTTGTGGCGCTGTCATGTCTTAATTTTGCTATATCTCTAGAGCCTCCATCTAAAGGATGGAAATCTGCTGTCACGTCTGCATCACTTGCAGTATCTGTAGAGCCTCCATTTGTGGCGCTGTCATGTCTGCATCACTTGCTGTATCTGTAGAGTCTCCATTTGTGGCGCTGTCATGTCTGCATCACTTGTTGTATCTGTAGAGCCTCCATTTGTGGCGCTGTCATATCTGCATCACTTGCTGTGTCTGTAGAGCCTCCATCTAAAGAATGGAAATCTGCTGTCATGTCTGCATCACTTGCTGTATCTGTAGAGCCTACATCTAAAGGATGGAAATCTGCTGTCATGTCTGCATCACTTGCTGTAACTGTAGAGCCTATATCTAAAGGATGAAAATCTGCTGCCATGTCTACATCACTTGCTGTAACCGTAGAGCCTATACCTAAAGGATGGAAATCTGCTGTCATGTCTGCATCACTTGCAGTAACTGTAGAGCCTATATCTAAAGGATCGAAATCTGCTGTCATGTCTGCATCACTTGCTGTAACTGTAGAGCCTATATCTAAAGGATGGAAATCTGCTGTCATGTCTGCATCACTTGCTGTATCAGTAGAGCCTCCATTTGTGGCGCTGTCACGTCTGCATAACTTGCTGTAAATGTAGAGCCTCCATTTGTGGCGCTGTCATGTCTGCATCACTTTCTGTATCCGTAGAGCCTCCATTTGTGGCGCTGTTATGTCTGCATCACTTGCTGTAACTGTAGAGCCTCCATTTGTGGCGCTGTCATATCTGCATCACTTGCTGTATCTGTAGAGCCTCCATTTGTGGCGCTGTCATGTCTACATCACTTGCTGTATCTGTAGAGCCTCCATTTGTGGCGCTGTCATGTCTGCATCACTTGCTGTATCTGTAGAGCCTGCATCTAAAGGATGGAAATCTGCTGTCATGTCTGCATCACTTGCTGTATCTGTATAGCCTATATCTAAAGGATGGAAATCTGCTGTCATGTCTGCATCACTTACTGTATCTGTAGAGCCTCCATTTGTGGCGCTGTCATGTCTGCATCACCTGCTGTATCTGTAGAGCCTCCATTTGTGGCGCTGTCATGTCTGCATCATTTGCTGTATCTGTAGAGCCTCCATTTGTGGCCCTGTCATGTCTGCATCACTTGCTGTATCTGTAGAGCCCCCATTTGTGGCGCTGTCATGTCTGCATCACTTGCTCTAATTGTATAGCCGCCATTTGTGGCGCTGTCATATATGCATCACTTGCTGTAACTGTATAGCCTCCATTTGTGGCACTGTCATGTCTGCATCACTTGCTGTATCCGTAGAGCTTCCCTTTGTGGAGCTCTCATATCTGATTCACTTGCTGTAACTGTATAGCCTCCATTTGTGGCGCTGTCATGTCTACATCATTTGCTGTAACTGTAGAGCCTCCATTTGTGGCGCTGTCATGTCTGCATCACTTGCTGTAACTGTATAGCCTCCATTTGTGGCGCTGTCATGTCTGCATCACTTGCTGTAACTGTAGAGCCTCCATTTGCGGCGCAGTCATGTCTTCATCACTTGCTGTATCTGTAGAGCTTCCATTTGTGGCGCTGTCATGACTGCATCACTTGCTGTAACTGTAGAGCCTACCTTTGTGGCGCTGTCATGTCTGCAACACTTGCTGTATCTGTAGAGCCTCCATTTGTGGCGCTGTCACGCCTGCATCACTTGCTGTATCTGTAGAGCCTCCATTTGTGGCGCTGTCATGTCTGAATCACTTGCTATATCTCTAGAGCCTCCATCTAAAGGATGGAAATCTGCTGTCACGTCTGCATCACTTGCTGTATCTGTAGAGCCTCCGTTTGTGGCGCTGTCATGTCTGCATCATTTGCTGTATCTGTAGAGTCTCCATTTGTGGCGCTGTCATGTCTGCATCACTTGTTGTATCTGTAGAGCCTCCATCTGTGGCGCTGTCATATCTGCATCACTTGCTGTATCTGTAGAGCCTACATCTAAAGGATAGAAATCTGCTGTCATGTCTGCATCACTTGCTGTATCTGTAGAGCCTCCATTTGTGGCGCTGTCATATCTGCATCACTTGCTGTATCTGTAGAGCATACATCTAAAGGATGGAAATCTGCTGTCATGACTGCATCACTTGCTGTATCTGTAGAGCCTCCATTTGTGGCGCTGTCATGTCTGCATCACTTGCTGTATCTGTAGAGCCTCCATTTGTGGCGCTGTCATGTCTGAATCACTTGCTATATCTCTACAGCCTCAATCTAAAGGATGGAAATCTGCTGTCACGTCTGCATCACTTACTGTATCTGTAAGGCCTCCATTTGTGGCGCTGTCATGTCTGCATCACTTGCTGTATCTGTGGAGCCTCTCTTTGTGGAGCTGTCATATCTGCATCACTTGCTGTAACTGAATAGCCTCCATTTGTGGCGCTGTCATGTCTGCATCACTTGCTGTAACTGTAGAGCCTACCTTTTTGGCGCTGTCATGTCTGCATCACTTGCTGTATCTGTAGAGCCTACGTTTGTGGCGCCGTCATGTCTGCATCACTTGCTGTATCTGTAGAGCCTCCCTTTATGGCACTGTCATGTCTGCATCACTTGCTGTATCTGTAGAGCCTAAATTTGTGGCGCTGTCATGTCTGCATCACTTGCTGTATCTGTAGAGGCTCCATTTGTGGCGCCGTCATGGCTGCATCACTTGCTGTAACTGTAGAGCCTCCATTTGTGGCGCTGTCATGTCTGCATCACATGCTGTATCTGTAGAGCCAACATTTGTGGCGCTGTCATGTCTGCATCACTTGCTGTATCTGCAGAGCCGCCATTTGTGGCGCTGTCATGTCTGCATCACTTGCTGTATCTGTAGAGCCTACATTTGTGGCGCTGTCATGTCTGCATCACTTGCTGTATCTTTAGAGCCTCCATTTGTGGCGCTGTCATGTCTGCATCACTCGCTGTAACTGTAGAGCCTACATTTGTGGCGCTGTCATGTCTGCATCACTTGCTGTATCTGTAGAGCCTACATCTAAAGGATGGAAATCTGCTGTCATGTCTGCAACACTTGCTGTATCTGTAGAGCCTACATCTACAGGATGGAAATCTGCTGTCATGTCTGCATCACTTGCTGTATCTGTAGAGCCAACATCTAAAGGATGGAAATTCGCTGTCATGTCTGCATCACTTGCTGTATCTGTAGAGCCTACATCTAAAGGATGGAAATCTGCTGTCATGTCTGCATCGCTTGCTGTAACTGTAGAGCCTCCATTTGTGGCGCTGTCATATCTGCATCACTTGCTGTATCTGTAGAGCCTAAATCTAAAGGATGGAAATCTGCTGTCATGTCTGCATCACTTGCTGTATCTGTAGAGCCTCCATTTGTGGCGCTGTTATATCTGCATCAGTTGCTGTATCTGTAGAGCACACATCTAAAAGATGGAAATCTGCTGTCATGTCTGCATCACTTGCTGTATCTGTAGAGCCTCCATTTGTGGCGCTGTCAACTCTGCATCACTTGCTGTATCTGTAGAGCCTCCATTTGTGGCGCTGTCATGTCTGAATTTTGCTATATCTCTAGAGCCTCCATCTAAAGGATGGAAATCTGCTGTCACGTCTGCATCACTTGCAGTATCTGTAGAGCCTCCATTTGTGGCGCTGTCATGTCTGCATCACTTGCTGTATCTGTAGAGTCTCCATTTGTGGCGCTGTCATGTCTGCATCACTTGTTGTATCTGTAGAGCCTCCATTTGTGGCGCTGTCATATCTGCATCACTTGCTGTGTCTGTAGAGCCTCCATCTAAAGAATGGAAATCTGCTGTCATGTCTGCATCACTTGCTGTATCTGTAGAGCCTACATCTAAAGGATGGAAATCTGCTGTCATGTCTGCATCACTTGCTGTAACTGTAGAGCCTATATCTAAAGGATGAAAATCTGCTGCCATGTCTACATCACTTGCTGTAACCGTAGAGCCTATACCTAAAGGATGGAAATCTGCTGTCATGTCTGCATCACTTGCAGTAACTGTAGAGCCTATATCTAAAGGATCGAAATCTGCTGTCATGTCTGCATCACTTGCTGTAACTGTAGAGCCTATATCTAAAGGATGGAAATCTGCTGTCATGTCTGCATCACTTGCTGTATCAGTAGAGCCTCCATTTGTGGCGCTGTCACGTCTGCATAACTTGCTGTAAATGTAGAGCCTCCATTTGTGGCGCTGTCATGTCTGCATCACTTTCTGTATCCGTAGAGCCTCCATTTGTGGCGCTGTTATGTCTGCATCACTTGCTGTAACTGTAGAGCCTCCATTTGTGGCGCTGTCATATCTGCATCACTTGCTGTATCTGTAGAGCCTCCATTTGTGGCGCTGTCATGTCTGCATCACTTGCTGTATCTGTAGAGCCTCCATTTGTGGCGCTGTCATGTCTGCATCACTTGCTGTATCTGTAGAGCCTGCATCTAAAGGATGGAAATCTGCTGTCATGTCTGCATCACTTGCTGTATCTGTATAGCCTATATCTAAAGGATGGAAATCTGCTGTCATGTCTGCATCACTTACTGTATCTGTAGAGCCTCCATTTGTGGCGCTGTCATGTCTGCATCACCTGCTGTATCTGTAGAGCCTCCATTTGTGGCGCTGTCATGTCTGCATCATTTGCTGTATCTGTAGAGCCTCCATTTGTGGCCCTGTCATGTCTGCATCACTTGCTGTATCTGTAGAGCCCCCATTTGTGGCGCTGTCATGTCTGCATCACTTGCTCTAATTGTATAGCCGCCATTTGTGGCGCTGTCATATATGCATCACTTGCTGTAACTGTATAGCCTCCATTTGTGGCACTGTCATGTCTGCATCACTTGCTGTATCCGTAGAGCTTCCCTTTGTGGAGCTCTCATATCTGATTCACTTGCTGTAACTGTATAGCCTCCATTTGTGGCGCTGTCATGTCTACATCATTTGCTGTAACTGTAGAGCCTCCATTTGTGGCGCTGTCATGTCTGCATCACTTGCTGTAACTGTATAGCCTCCATTTGTGGCGCTGTCATGTCTGCATCACTTGCTGTAACTGTAGAGCCTCCATTTGCGGCGCAGTCATGTCTTCATCACTTGCTGTATCTGTAGAGCTTCCATTTGTGGCGCTGTCATGACTGCATCACTTGCTGTAACTGTAGAGCCTACCTTTGTGGCGCTGTCATGTCTGCAACACTTGCTGTGTCTGTAGAGCCTACGTTTGTGGCGCCGTAATGTCTGCATCACTTGCTGTATCTGTAGAGCCTCCCTTTGTGGCGCTGTCATATCTGCATCACTTGCTGTATCTGTAGAGCCTCAATTTGTGGCGCTGTCTGGTCTGCATCACTTGCTGTATCTGTAGAACCTCCACTTGTGGCGCTGTCATGTCTGCTTCACTTGCTGTATCTGTAGAGCCTACATTTGTGGCGCTGTCATGTCTGCATCACTTACTGTATCTGCAGAGCCGCCATTTGTGGCGCTGTCATGTCTGCATCACTTGCTGTATCTGTAGAGCCTACATTTGTGGCGCTGCCATGTCTGCATCACTTGCTGTATCTGTAGAGCCTCCATTTGTGGCGCTGTCTTGTCTGCATCACTTGCAGTAACTGTAGAGCCTACATTTGTGGCGCTGTCATGTCTGCATCACTTGCTGTATCTGTAGAGCCTACATCTAAAGGATGGAAATCTGCTGTCATGTCTGCATCACTTGCTGTATCTGTAGAGCCTACATCTAAAGGATGGAAATCTGCTGTCATGTCTGCATCACTTGCTGTATCTGTAGAGCCAACATCTAAAGGATGGAAATTCGCTGTCATGTCTGCATCACTTGCTGTATCTGTAGAGCCTACATCTAAAGGATGGAAATCTGCTGTCATGTCTGCATCACTTGCTGTAACTGTAGAGCCTCCATTTGTGGCGGTGTCATATCTGCATCACTTGCTGTATCTGTAGAGCCTAAATCTAAAGGATGGAAATCTGCTGTCATGTCTGCATCACTTGCTGTATCTGTAGAGCCTCCATTTGTGGCGCTGTCATATCTGCATCACTTGCTGTATCTGTAGAGCATACATCTAAAGGATGAAAATCTGCTGTCATGTCTGCATCACTTGCTGTATCTGTAGAGCCTCCATTTGTTGCGCTGTCATGTCTGCATCACTTGCTGTATCTGTAGAGTCTCCATTTGTGGCGCTGTCATGTCTGCATCACTTGTTGTATCTGTAGAGCCTCCATCTGTGGCGCTGTCATATCTGCATCACTTGCTGTGTCTGTAGAGCCTCCATCTAAAGAATGGAAATCTGCTGTCATGTCTGCATCACTTGCTGTATCTGTAGAGCCTACATCTAAAGGATGGAAATCTGCTGTCATGTGTGCTTCACTTGCTGTAACCGTAGAGCCTATATCTAAAGGATGGAATTCTGCTGTCATGTCTGCATCACTTGCAGTAACTGTAGAGCCTATATCTAAAGGATGGAAATCTGCTGTCATGTCTGCATCACTTGCTGTATCAGTAGAGCCTCCATTTGTGGCGCTGTCACGTCTGCATAACTTGCTGTAACTGTAGAGCCTCCATTTGTGGCGCTGTCATGTCTGCATCACTTGCTGTATCCGTAGAGCCGCCATTTGTGGCGCTGTCATGTCTGCATCATTTGCTGTAACTGTAGAGCCTCCATTTGTGGCGCTGTCATATCTGCATCACTTGCTGTATCTGTAGAGCCTCCATTTGTGGCGCTGTCATGTCTGCCTCACTTGCTGTATCTGTAGAGCCTCCATTTGTGGCGCTGTCATGTCTGCCTCATTTGCTGTATCTGTAGAGCCTCCATTTGTGGCGCTGTCATGTCTGCATCACTTGCTGTATCTGTAGAGCCTGTATCAAAAGGATGCAAATCTGCTGTCATGTCTGCATCACTTGCTGTAGCTGTAGAGCCTATATCTAAAGGATAGAAATCTGCTGTCATGTCTGCATCACTTACTGTATCTGTAGAGCCTCCATTTGTGGCGCTGTCATTTCTGCATCACCTGCTGTATCTGTAGAGCCTCCATTTGTGGTGCTGTCATGTCTGCATCATTTGCTGTATCTGTAGAGCCTCCATTTGTGGCCGTGTCATGTCTGCATCACTTGCTGTATCTGTAGAGCCTCCATTTGTGGCGCTGTCATGTCTACATCACTTGATGTATCTGTAGAGCCTACATCTAAAGGATGGAAATCTGCTGTCATGTCTGCATCACTTGCTGTATCTGTAGAGCCTCCATTTATGGCGCTGTCATATCTGCATCACTTGCTGTATCTGTAGAGCCTCCATTTCTGGCGCTGTTATGTCTGCATCATTTGCTGTATCTGTAGAGCCTCCATTTGTGGCGCTGTCATGTCTGCATCATTTGCTGTGACTGTAGAGCCTACATCTAAAGGAAGGAAATCTGCTGTCATGTCTGCATCACTTGCTCTATCTGTAGAGCCCACATTTGTGGCGCTGTCATGTCTGCATCACTTGCTGTATCTGTAGAGCCTACATCTAAAGGATGGAAATCTGCTGTCATGTGTGCATCACTTGCTGTATCTGCAGAGCCTACATCTAAAGGATGGAAATCTGCTGCCATGTCTGCATCACTTGCTGTATCTGTAGAGCCTACATTTGTGCCGCTGTCATGTCTGCATCAATTGCTGTATCTGTAGAGCCTACATCTAAAGGATGGAAATCTGCTGTCATGTCTGCATCACTTGCTGTATCTGTAGAGCCTGCATCTAAAGGATGGAAACCTGCTGTCATGTCTGCATAACTTGCTGTATCTGTAGAGCCTCCATTTGTGCCGCTGTCATGTCTGCATCAATTGCTGTATCAGTAGAGCATACATCTAAAGGATGGAAATCTGCTGTCATGTCTGCTTCACTTGCTGTATCTGTAGAGCCTACATTTGTGGCGCTGTCATGTCCGCATCACTTGCTGTATCTCTAGAGCCTACGTCTAAAGGATGGAAATCTGCTGTTATGTTTGCATCACTTGCTGTATCTGTAGAGCTTCCGTCTAAAGGATGGAAATCTGCTGTCATGTCTGCATCACTTGCTGTATCTGTAGAGCCTACATCTAAAGGATGGAAACCTGATCTCATGTCTGCATAACTTGCTGTATCTGTAGAGCCTCCATTTGTGCCGCTGTCATGTCTGCATCACTTGCTGTATCAGTAGAGCATACATATAAACGATGGAAATCTGCTGTCATGTCTGCATCACTTGCTGTATCTGTAGAGCCAACATTTGTGGCGCTGTCATGTCTGCATCACTTGCTGTATCTGCAGAGCCGCCATTTGTGGCGCTGTCATGTCTGCATCACTTGCTGTATCTGTAGAGCCTACATTTGTGGCGCTGTCATGTCTGCATCACTTGCTGTATCTGTAGAGCCTCCATTTGTGGCGCTGTCATTTCTGCATCACTTGCTGTAACTGTAGAGCCTACATTTTAGGCGCTGTCATGTCTGCATCACTTGCTGTATGTTTAGAGCCTACATCTAAAGGATGGAAATCTGCTGTCATGTCTGCATCACTTGCTGTATCTGTAGAGCCTACATCTAAAGGATGGAAATCTGCTGTCATGTCTGCATCACTTGCTGTATCTGTAGAGCCAACATCTAAAGGATGGAAATCTGCTGTCATGTCTGCATCACTTGCTGTAACTGTAGAGCCTATATCTAAACGATGAAAATCTGCTGTCACGTCTGCATAACTTGCTGTAACTGTAGAGCCTCCATTTGTGGCGCTGTCATGTCTGCATCACTTGCTGTATCCGTAGAGCCTCCATTTGTGGCGCTGTCATGTCTGCATCACTTGCTGTAACTGTAGAGCCTCCATTTGTGGCGCTGTCATATCTGCATCACTCGCTGTATCTGTAGAGCCTCCATTTGTGGCGCTGTTATGTCTGCCTCACTTGCTGTATCTGTAGAGCCTCCATTTGTGGCGCTGTCATATCTGCATCACTTGCTGTATCTGTAGAGCCTGCATCTAAAGGATGGAAATCTGCTGTCATGTCTGCATCACTTGCTGTAGCTGTAGAGCCTATATCTAAGGGATAGAAATCTGCTGTCATGTCTGCATCACTTACTGTATCTGTAGAGCCTCCATTTGTGGCGCTGTCATGTCTGCATCACCTGCTGTATCTGTAGAGCCTCCATTTGTGGCCCTAGCATGTCTGCATCACTTGCTGTATCTGTAGAGCCTCCATTTGTGGCGCTGTCATGTCTACATCAATTGCTGTATCTGTAGAGCCTACATCTAAAGGATGGAAATCTGCTGTCATGTCTGCATCACTTGCTGTATCTGTAGAGCCTCCATTTGTGGCGCTGTCATATCTGCATCACTTGCTGTATCTGTAGAGCCTCCATTTCTGGCGCTGTTATGTCTGCATCATTTGCTGTATCTGTAGAGCCTCCATTAGTGGCGCTGTCATGTCTGCATCACTTCCTGTAACTGTAGAGCCTACATCTAAAGGATGGAAGTCTGCTGTCATGTCTGCATCACTTGCTGTATCTGTAGAGACTACATCTAAAGGAAGGAAATCTGCTGTCATGTCTGCATCACTTGCTGTATCTGTAGAGCCCACATTTGTGGCGCATTCATGTCTGCATCACTTGCTGTATCTGTAGAGCCTACATCTAAAGGATGGAAATCTGCTGTCATGTGTGCATCACTTGCTGTATCTGTAGAGCCTACATCTAAAGGATGGAAATCTGCTGTCATGTCTGCAACACTTGCTGTATCTGTAGAGCCTACATTTGTGGCGCTGTCATGTCTGCATCACTTGCTGTATCTGTAGAGCCTACATCTAAAGGATGGAAATCTGCTGTCATGTCTGCAACACTTGCTGTATCTGTAGAGCCTACATCTAAAGGATGGAAACCTGCTGTCATGTCTGCATAACTTGCTGTATCTGTAGAGCCTCCATTTGTGCCGCTGTCATGTCTGCATCAATTAATGTATAAGTAGAGCATACATCTAAAGGATGGAAATCTGCTGTCATGTCTGCATCACTAGCTGTATATGTAGAGCCTATATTTGTGGCGCTGTCATGTCCGCATCACTTGCTGTATCTGTAGAGCCTACGTCTAAAGGATGGAAATCTGCTGTTACGTTTGCATCACTTGCTGTATCTGTAGAACCTACGTCTAAAGGATGGAAATCTGCTGTCATGTCTGCATCACTTGCTGTATCTGTAGGGCCTACATTTGTGGCGCTGTCATGTCCGCATCACTTGCTGTATCTGTAGAGCCAACATTTGTGGCGCTGTCATGTCTGCATCACTTGCTGTATCTGCAGAGCCGCCATTTGTGGCGCTGTCATGTCTGCATCACTTGCTGTATCTGTAGAGCCTACATTTGTGGTGCTGTCATGTCTGCATCACTTGCTGTATCTGTAGAGCCTCCATTTGTGGCGCTGTCATGTCTGCATCACTTGCTGTATCTGTAGAGCCTACATTTGTGGCGCTGCCATGTCTGCATCACTTGCTGTATCTGTAGAGCCTCCATTTGTGGCGCTGTCATGTCTGCATCACTTGCTGTAACTGTAGAGCCTACATTTGTGGCGCTGTCAAGTCTGCATCACTTGCTGTATCTGTAGAGCCTACATCTAAAGGATGGAAATCTGCTGTCATGTCTGCATCACTTGCTGTATCTGTAGAGCCTACTTCTAAAGGATGGAAATCTGCTGTCATGTCTGCATCACTTGCTGTATCTGTAGAGCCAACATCTAAAGGATGGAAATTCGCTGTCATGTCTGTATCACTTGCTGTATCTGTAGAGCCTACATCTAAAGGATGGAAATCTGCTGTCATGTCTGCATCACTTGCTGTAACTGTAGAGCCTCCATTTGTGGCGCTGTCATATCTGCTTCACTTGATGTATCTGTAGAGCCTAAATCTAAAGGATGGAAATCTGCTGTCATGTCTGCATCACTTGCTGTATCTGTAGAGCCTCCATTTGTGGCGCTGTCATATCTGCATCACTTGCTGTATCTGTAGAGCATACATCTAAAGGATGGAAATCTACTGTCATGTCTGCATCACTTGCTGTATCTGTAGAGCCTCCATTTGTGGCGCTGTCATGTCTGCATCACTTGCTGTATCTGTAGAGCCTCCATTTGTGGCGCTGTCATGTCCGAATCACTTGCTATATCTCTAGAGCCTCCATCTAAAGGATGGAAATCTGCTGTCACGTCTGCATCACATGCTGTATCTGTAGAGCCTCCATTTGTGGCGCTGTCATGTCTGCATCACTTGCTGTATCCGTAGAGCCTCCATTTGTGGCGCTGTCATGTCTGCATCACTTGCTGTAACTGTAGAGCCTCCATTTGTGGCGCTGTCATATCTGCATCACTCGCTGTATCTGTAGAGCCTCCATTTGTGGCGCTGTTATGTCTGCCTCACTTGCTGTATCTGTAGAGCCTCCATTTGTGGCGCTGTCATGTCTGCATAACTTGCTGTATCTGTAGAGCCTGCATCTAAAGGATGGAAATCTGCTGTCATGTCTGCATCACTTGCTGTAGCTGTAGAGCCTATATCTAAAGGATAGAAATCTGCTGTCATGTCTGCATCACTTACTGTATCTGTAGAGCCTCCATTTGTAGCGCTGTCATGTCTGCATCACCTGCTGTATCTGTAGAGCCTCCATTTGTGGCGCTGTCATGTCTGCATCATTTGCTGTATCTGTAGAGCCTCCATTTGTGGCGCTGTCATGTCTACATCACTTGGTGTATCTGTAGAGCCTACATCTAAAGGATGGAAATCTGCTGTCATGTCTGAATCACTTGCTGTATCTGTAGAGCCTCCATTTGTGGCGCTGTCATATCTGCATCACTTGCTGTATCTGTAGAGCCTCCATTTCTGGCGCTGTTATGTCTGCATCATTTGCTGCATCTATAGAGCCTCCATTTGTTGCGCTGTCATGTCTGCATCACTTGCTGTAACTGTAGAGCCTACATCTAAAGGATGGAAGTCTGCTGTGATGTCAGCATCACTTGCTGTATCTGTAGAGCTTCCGTCTAAAGGATGAAACTCTACTGTCATGTCTGCATCACTTGCTGTATCTGTAGAGCCTAAATCTAAAGGATGGAAACCTGAAGTCATGTCTGCATAACTTGCTGTATCTGTAGAGCCTCCATTTGTGCCGCTGTCATGTCTGCATCACTTGCTGTATCAGTAGAGCATACATATAAAGGATGGAAATCTGCTGTCATGTCTGCATCACTTGCTGTATCTGTAGAGCCTACATTTGTGGCGCTGTCATGTCCGCATCACTTGCTGTATCTGTAGAGCCAACATTTGTGGCGCTGTCATGTCTGCATCACTTGCTGTATCTGCAGAGCCGCCATTTGTGGCGCTGTCATGTCTGCATCACTTGCTGTATCTGTAGAGCCTACATTTGTGGCGCTGTCATGTCTGCATCACTTGCTGTATCTGTAGAGCCTCCATTTGTGGCGCTGTCATGTCTGCATCACTTGCTGTAACTGTAGAGCCTACATTTGTGGCGCTGTCATGTCTGCATCACTTGCTGTATCGGTAGAGCCTACATCTAAAGGATGGAAATCTGCTGTCATGTCTGCATCACTTGCTGTATCTGTAGAGCCTACATCTAAAGGATGGAAATCTGCTGTCATGTCTGCATCACATGCTGTATCTGTAGAGCCAACATCTAAAGGATGGAAATCTGCTGTCATGTCTGCATCACTTGCTGTAACTGTAGAGCCTATATCTAAAGGATGAAAATCTGCTGTCACGTCTGCATAACTTGCTGTAACTGTAGAGCCTCCATTTGTGGCGCTGTCATGTCTGCATCACTTGCTGTATCCGTAGAGCCTCCATTTGTGGCGCTGTCATATCTGCATCACTTGCTGTAACTGTAGAGCCTCCATTTGTGGCGCTGTCATATCTGCATCACTCGCTGTATCTGTAGAGCCTCCATTTGTGGCGCTGTTATGTCTGCCTCACTTGCTGTATCTGTAGAGCCTCCATTTGTGGCGCTGTCATGTCTGCATCACTTGCTGTATCTGTAGAGCCTGCATCTAAAGGATGGAAATCTGCTGTCATGTGTGCATCACTTGCTGTAGCTGTAGAGCCTATATCTAAAGGATAGAAATCTGCTGTCATGTCTGCATCACTTACTGTATCTGTAGAGCCTCCATTTGTGGCGCTGTCATGTCTGCATCACCTGCTGTATCTGTAGAGCCTCCATTTGTGGCGCTGTCATGTCTGCATCATTTGCTGTATCTGTAGAGCCTCCATTTGTGGCCCTGTCATGTCTGCATCACTTGCTGTATCTGTAGAGCCTCCATTTGTGGCGCTGTCATGTCTACATCACTTGCTGTATCTGTAGAGCCTACATCTAAAGGATGGAAATCTGCTGTCATGTCTGCATCACTTGCTGTATCTGTAGAGCCTCCATTTGTGGCGCTGTCATATCTGCATCACTTGCTGTATCTGTAGAGCCTCCATTTCTGGCGCTGTTATGTCTGCATCATTTGCTGTATCTGTAGAGCCTCCATTTGTGGCGCTGTCATGTCTGCATCACTTGCTGTAACTGTAGAGCCTACATCTAAAGGATGGAAGTCTGCTGTCATGTCTGCATCACTTGCTGTATCTGTAGAGACTACATCTAAAGGAAGGAAATCTGCTGTCATGTCTGCATCACTTGCTGTATCTGTAGAGCCCACATTTGTGGCGCATTCATGTCTGCATCACTTGCTGTATCTGTAGAGCCTACATCTAAAGGATGGAAATCTGCTGTAATGTGTGCATCACTTGCTGTATCTGTAGAGCCTACATCTAAAGGATGGAAATCTGCTGTCATCTCTGCATCACTTGCTGTATCTGTAGAGCCTACATTTATGGCGATGTCATGTCTGCATCACTTGCTGTATCTGTAGAGCCTACATCTAAAGGATGGAAATCTGCTGTCATGTCTGCAACACTTGCTGTATCTGTAGAGCCTACATCTAAAGGATGGAAACCTGCAGTCATGTCTGCATAACCTGCTGTATCTGTGGAGCCTTCATCTAAAGGATGGAAATCTGCTGTCATGTCTGCATCACTTGCTGTATCTGTAGAGCCTGCATCTAAAGGATGGAAACCTGCTGTCATGTCTGCATAACTTGCTGTATCTGTAGAGCCTCCAATTGTGCCGCTGTCATGTCTGCATCAATTGCTGTATCAGAAGAGCATACATCTAAAGGATGGAAATCTGCTGTCATGTCTGCATCACTAGCTGTATATGTAGAGCCTACATTTGTGGCGCTGTCATGTCCGCATCACTTGCTGTATCTGTAGAGCCTACGTCTAAAGGATGGAAATCTGCTGTTACGTTTGCATCACTTGCTGTATCTGTAGAGCCTACGTCTAAAGGATGGAAATCTGCTGTCATGTCTGCATCACTTGCTGTATCTGTAGAGCCTACATCTAAAGGATGGAAACCTGATGTCATGTCTGCATAACTTGCTATATCTGTAGAGCCTCCATTTGTGCCGCTGTCATGTCTACATCAATTGCTGTATCAGTAGAGCATAAATATAAAGGATGGAAATCTGCTGTCATGTCTGCATCACTTGCTGTATCTGTAGAGCCTACATTTGTGGCGCTGTCATGTCCGCATCACTTGCTGTATCTGTAGAGCCAACATTTGTGGCGCTGTCATGTCTGCATCACTTGCTGTATCTGCAGAGCCGCCATTTGTGGCGCTGTCATGTCTGCATCACTTGCTGTATCTGTAGAGCCTACATTTGTGGTGCTGTCATGTCTGCATCACTAGCTGTAACTGTAGAGCCTCCATTTGTGGCGCTGTCATGTCTGCATCACTTGCTGTATCTGTAGAGCCTACATCTAAAGGATGGAAATCTGCTGTCATGTCTGCATCACTTGCTGTATCTGTAGAGCCTACTTCTAAAGGATATAAATCTGCTGTCATGTCTGCATCACTTGCTGCATCTGTAGAGCCAACATCTAAAGGATGGAAATCTGCTGTCATGTCTGCATCACTTGCTATATCTGTAGAGCCTCCATTTTTGGCGCTGTCATGTCTGCATCACTTGCTGTATTTGTAGAGCCTCCATTTGTGGCGCTGTCATGTCTGAATCACTTGCTATATCTCTAGAGCCTCCATCTAAAGGATGGAAATCTGCTGTCACGTCTGCATCACTTGCTGTATCTGTAGAGCCTCCATTTGTGTCGCTGTCATGTCTGCATCACTTGCTGTATCTGTAGAGTCTCCATTTGTGGCGCTGTCATGTCTGCATCACTTGTTGTATCTGTAGAGCCTCCATCTGTGGCGCTGTCATATCTGCATCACTTGCTGTGTCTGTAGAGCCTCCATCTAAAGAATGGAAATCTGCTGTCATGTCTGCATCACTTGCTGTATCTGTAGAGCCTACATCTAAAGGATGGAAATCTGCTGTCATGTCTGCATCACTTGCTGTAACTGTAGAGCCTATATCTAAAGGATGGAAATCTGCTGTCATGTCTACATCACTTGCTGTAACCGTAGAGCCTTTATCTAAAGGATGGAAATCTGCTGTCATGTCTGCATCACTTGCAGTAACTGTAGAGAATCCATTTGTGGGGCTGTCATGTCTGCATCACCTGCTGTATCTGTAGAGCATCCACTTGTGGCGCTGTCATGTCTGCATCATTTGCTGTATCTGTAGAGCCTCTATTTGTGGCCCTGTCATGTCTGCATCACTTGCTGTATCTGTAGAGCCTCCATTTGTGGCGCTGTCATGTCTACATCACTTGGTGTATCTGTAGAGCCTACATCTAAAGGATGGAAATCTGCTGTCATGTCTGAATCACTTGCTGTATCTGTAGAGCCTCCATTTGTGGCGCTGTCATATCTGCATCACTTGCTGTATCTGTAGAGCCTCCATTTCTGGCGCTGTTATGTCTGCATCATTTGCTTTATCTGTAGAGCCTCCATTTGTGGCGCTGTCATGTCTGCATCACTTGCTGTAACTGTAGAGCCTACATCTAAAGGATGGAAGTCTGCTGTGATGTCTGCATCACTTGCTGTATCTGTAGAGCCTACATTTGTGGCGCTGTCATGTCCGTATCACTTGCTGTATCTCTAGAGCTTACGTCAAAAGGATGGAAATCTGCTGTTATGTTTGCATCACTTGCTGTATCTGTAGAGCTTCCGTCTAACGGATGAAACTCTGCTGTCATGTCTGCATCACTTGCTGTAACTGTAGAGCCTCCATTTGTGGCGCTGTCATATCTGCATCACTTGCTGTATCTGTAGAGCCTAAATCTAAAGGATGGAAATCTGCTGTCATGTCTGCATCACTTGCTGTATCTGTAGAGCCTCCATTTGTGGCGCTGTCATATCTGCATCAGTTGCTGTATCTGTAGAGCACACATCTAAAGGATGCAAATCTGCTGTCATGTCTGCAATACTTGCTATATCTGTAGAGCCTCCATTTGTGGCGCTGTCAAGTCTGCATCACTGGCTGTATCTGTAGAGCCTCCATTTGTGGCGCTGTCATGTCTGAATTTTGCTATATCTCTAGAGCCTCCATCTAAAGGATGGAAATCTGCTGTCACGTCTGCATCACTTGCTGTATCTTTAGAGCCTCCATTTGTGGCGCTGTCATGTCTGCATCACTTGCTGTATCTGTAGAGTCTCCATTTGGGGCGCTGTCAATTCTGCATCACTTGTTGTATCTGTAGAGCCTCCATTTGTGGCGCTGTCATATCTGCATCACTTGCTGTGTCTGTAGAGCCTCCGTCTAAAGAATGGAAATCTGCTGTCATGTCTGCATCACTTGCTGTATCTGTAGAGCCTACATCTAAAGGATGGAAATCTGCTGTCATGTCTCCATCACTTGCTGTAACTGTAGAGCCTATACCTAAAGGATGGAAATCTGCTGTCATGTCTGCATAACTTGCAGTAACTGTAGAGCCTATATCTAAAGGATCGAAATCTGCTGTCATGTCTGCATCACTTGCTGTAACTGTAGAGCCTATATCTAAAGGATGGAAATCTGCTGTCATGTCTGCATCACTTGCTGTATCAGTAGAGCCTCCATTTGTGGCGCTGTCACGTCTGCATCACTTGCTGTATCCGTAGAGCCTCCATTTGTGGCGCTGTCATGTCTGCATCACTTGCTGTAACTGTAGAGCCTCCATTTGTGGCGCTGTCATATCTGCATCACTTGCTGTATCTGTAGAGCCTCCATTTGTGGCGCTGTCATGTCTGCATCACTTGCTGTATCTGTAGAGCCTCCATTTGTGGCGCTGTCGTGTCTGCATCACTTGCTGTATCTGTAGAGCCTGCATCTAAAGGATGGAAATCTGCTGTCATGTCTGCAGCACTTGCTGTATCTGTAGAGCCTATATCTAAAGGATAGAAATCTGCTGTCATGTCTGCATCACTTACTGTATCAGTAGAGCCTCCATTTGTGGCGCTGTCATGTCTGCATCACCTGCTGTATCTGTAGAGCCTCCATTTGTGGCGCTGTCATGTCTGCATCATTTGCTGTATCTGTAGAGCCTCCATTTGTGGCCCCGTCATGTAGCATCACTTGCTGTATCTGTAGAGCCTCCATTTGTGGCGCTGTCATGTCTGATCACTTGCTCTAACTGTGTAGCCTCCATTTGTGGCGCTGTCATATATGCATCACTTGCTGTAACTGTATAGCCTCCATTTGTGGCACTGTCATGTCTGCATCACTTGCTGTATCTGTAGAGCTTCCCTTTGTGGAGCTCTCATATCTGATTCACTTGCTGTAACTGTATAGCCTCCATTTGTGGCGCTGTCATGTCTACATCATTTGCTGTAACTGTAGAGTCTCCATTTGTGGCGCTGTCATGTCTGCATCACTTGCTGTAACTGTATAGCCTCCATTTGTGGCGCTGTCATGTCTTCATCACTTGCTGTAATTGTAGAGCCTCCATTTGTGGCGCAGTAATGTCTGCATCACTTGCTGTATCTGTAGAGCCTCCATTTGTGGCCCTATCATGTCTGCATCACTTGCTGTATCTGTAGAGCCTCCCTTTGTGGCGCTGTCATATCTGCATCACTTGCTGTAACTGTATAGCCTCCATTTGTGGCGCTGTCATGTCTGCATCACTTGCTGTAACTGTAGAGCCTACCTTTGTGGCGCTGTCATGTCTGCATCACTTGCTGTATCTGTAGAGCCTACGTTTGTGGCGCCGTCATGTCTGCATCACTTGCTGTATCTGTAGAGCCTCCCTTTGTGGCGCTGTCATGTCTGCATCACTTGCTGTATCTGTAGAGCCTAAATTTGTGGCGCTGTCTTGTCTGCATCACTTGCTGTATCTGTAGAGTCTCCATTTGTGGCGCTGTCATGTCTGCATCACTTGTTGTATCTGTAGAGCCTCCATCTGTGGCGCTGTCATATCTGCATCACTTGCTGTATCTGTAGAGCCTACATCTAAAGGATGGAAATCTGCTGTCATGACTGCATCATTTGCTGTATCTGTAGAGCCTCCATTTGTGGCGCTGTCATGTCTGCATCACTTGCTGTATCTGTAGAGCCTCCATTTGTGGCGCTGTCATGTCTGAATCACTTGCTATATCTCTACAGCCTCCATCTAAAGGATGGAAATCTGCTGTCACGTCTGCATCACTTACTGTATCTGTAGAGCCTCCATTTGTGGCGCTGTCATGTCTGCATCACTTGCTGTAACTGTAGAGCCTCCATTTGTGGCGCTGTCATATTTGCATCACTTGCTGTATATGTAGAGCCTAAATCTAAAGGATGGAAATCTGCTGTCATGTCTGCATCACTTGCTGTATCTGTAGAGCCTCCATTTGTGGCGCTGTCATATCTGCATCACTTGCTGTATCTGTAGAGCATACATCTAAAGGATGGAAATCTGCTGTCATGACTGCATCATTTGCTGTATCTGTAGAGCCTCCATTTGTGGCGCTGTCATGTCTGCATCACTTGCTGTATCTGTAGAGCCTCCATTTGTGGCGCTGTCATGTCTGAATCACTTGCTATATCTCTACAGCCTCCATCTAAAGGATGGAAATCTGCTGTCACGTCTGCATCACTTACTGTATCTGTAGAGCCTCCATTTGTGGCGCTGTCATGTCTGCATCACTTGCTGTATCTGTGGAGCCTCTCTTTGTGGAGCTGTCATATCTGCATCACTTGCTGTAACTGAATAGCCTCCATTTGTGGCGCTGTCATGTCTGCATCACTTGCTGTAACTGTAGAGCCTACCTTGTTGGCGCTGTCATGTCTGCATCACTTGCTGTATCTGTAGAGCCTACGTTTGTGGCGCCGTCATGTCTGCATCACTTGCTGTATCTGTAGAGCCTCCCTTTATGGCACTGTCATGTCTGCATCACTTGCTGTATCTGTAGAGCCTATATTTGTGGCGCTGTCATGTCTGCATCACTTGCTGTATCTGTAGAGGCTCCATTTGTGGCGCCGTCATGGCTGCATCACTTGCTGTAACTGTAGAGCCTCCATTTGTGGCGCTGTCATGTCTGCATCACATGCTGTATCTGTAGAGCCAACATTTGTGGCGCTGTCATGTCTGCATCACTTGCTGTATCTGCAGAGCCGCCATTTGTGGCGCTGTCATGTCTGCATCACTTGCTGTATCTGTAGAGCCTACATTTGTGGCGCTGTCATGTCTGCATCACTTGCTGTATCTTTAGAGCCTCCATTTGTGGCGCTGTCATGTCTGCATCACTCGCTGTAACTGTAGAGCCTACATTTGTGGCGCTGTCATGTCTGCATCACTTGCTGTATCTGTAGAGCCTACATCTAAAGGATGGAAATCTGCTGTCATGTCTGCAACACTTGCTGTATCTGTAGAGCCTACATCTACAGGATGGAAATCTGCTGTCATGTCTGCATCACTTGCTGTATCTGTAGAGCCAACATCTAAAGGATGGAAATTCGCTGTCATGTCTGCATCACTTGCTGTATCTGTAGAGCCTACATCTAAAGGATGGAAATCTGCTGTCATGTCTGCATCGCTTGCTGTAACTGTAGAGCCTCCATTTGTGGCGCTGTCATATCTGCATCACTTGCTGTATCTGTAGAGCCTAAATCTAAAGGATGGAAATCTGCTGTCATGTCTGCATCACTTGCTGTATCTGTAGAGCCTCCATTTGTGGCGCTGTCATATCTGCATCAGTTGCTGTATCTGTAGAGCACACATCTAAAAGATGGAAATCTGCTGTCATGTCTGCATCACTTGCTGTATCTGTAGAGCCTCCATTTGTGGCGCTGTCAACTCTGCATCACTTGCTGTATCTGTAGAGCCTCCATTTGTGGCGCTGTCATGTCTGAATTTTGCTATATCTCTAGAGCCTCCATCTAAAGGATGGAAATCTGCTGTCACGTCTGCATCACTTGCAGTATCTGTAGAGCCTCCATTTGTGGCGCTGTCATGTCTGCATCACTTGCTGTATCTGTAGAGTCTCCATTTGTGGCGCTGTCATGTCTGCATCACTTGTTGTATCTGTAGAGCCTCCATTTGTGGCGCTGTCATATCTGCATCACTTGCTGTGTCTGTAGAGCCTCCATCTAAAGAATGGATATCTGCTGTCATGTCTGCATCACTTGCTGTATCTGTAGAGCCTACATCTAAAGGATGGAAATCTGCTGTCATGTCTGCATCACTTGCAGTAACTGTAGAGCCTATATCTAAAGGATCGAAATCTGCTGTCATGTCTGCATCACTTGCTGTAACTGTAGAGCCTATATCTAAAGGATGAAAATCTGCTGCCATGTCTACATCACTTGCTGTAACCGTAGAGCCTATACCTAAAGGATGGAAATCTGCTGTCATGTCTGCATCACTTGCAGTAACTGTAGAGCCTATATCTAAAGGATCGAAATCTGCTGTCATGTCTGCATCACTTGCTGTAACTGTAGAGCCTATATCTAAAGGATGGAAATCTGCTGTCATGTCTGCATCACTTGCTGTATCAGTAGAGCCTCCATTTGTGGCGCTGTCACGTCTGCATAACTTGCTGTAAATGTAGAGCCTCCATTTGTGGCGCTGTCATGTCTGCATCACTTGCTGTATCCGTAGAGCCTCCATTTGTGGCGCTGTTATGTCTGCATCACTTGCTGTAACTGTAGAGCCTCCATTTGTGGCGCTGTCATATCTGCATCACTTGCTGTATCTGTAGAGCCTCCATTTGTGGCGCTGTCATGTCTGCATCACTTGCTGTATCTGTAGAGCCTCCATTTGTGGCGCTGTCATGTCTGCATCACTTGCTGTATCTGTAGAGCCTGCATCTAAAGGATGGAAATCTGCTGTCATGTCTGCATCACTTGCTGTATCTGTATAGCCTATATCTAAAGGATGGAAATCTGCTGTCATGTCTGCATCACTTACTGTATCTGTAGAGCCTCCATTTGTGGCGCTGTCATGTCTGCATCACCTGCTGTATCTGTAGAGCCTCCATTTGTGGCGCTGTCATGTCTGCATCATTTGCTGTATCTGTAGAGCCTCCATTTGTGGCGCTGTCATGTCTGCATCACTTGCTGTATCTGTAGAGCCCCCATTTGTGGCGCTGTCATGTCTGCATCACTTGCTCTAATTGTATAGCCGCCATTTGTGGCGCTGTCATATATGCATCACTTGCTGTAACTGTATAGCCTCCATTTGTGGCACTGTCATGTCTGCATCACTTGCTGTATCCGTAGAGCTTCCCTTTGTGGAGCTCTCATATCTGATTCACTTGCTGTAACTGTATAGCCTCCATTTGTGGCGCTGTCATGTCTACATCATTTGCTGTAACTGTAGAGCCTCCATTTGTGGCGCTGTCATGTCTGCATCACTTGCTGTAACTGTATAGCCTCCATTTGTGGCGCTGTCATGTCTGCATCACTTGCTGTAACTGTAGAGCCTCCATTTGCGGCGCAGTCATGTCTTCATCACTTGCTGTATCTGTAGAGCCTCCATTTGCGGCGCAGTCATGTCTTCATCACTTGCTGTATCTGTAGAGCTTCCATTTGTGGCGCTGTCATGTCTGCAACACTTGCTGTGTCTGTAGAGCCTACGTTTGTGGCGCCGTCATGTCTGCATCACTTGCTGTATCTGTAGAGCCTCCCTTTGTGGCGCTGTCATATCTGCATCACTTGCTGTATCTGTAGAGCCTCAATTTGTGGCGCTGTCTTGTCTGAATCACTTGCTGTATCTGTAGAACCTCCATTTGTGGCGCTGTCATGTCTGCATCACTTGCTGTATCTGTAGAGCCTACATTTGTGGCGCTGTCATGTCTGCATCACTTGCTGTATCTGCAGAGCCGCCATTTGTGGCGCTGTCATGTCTGCATCACTTGCTGTATCTGTAGAGCCTACATTTGTGGCGCTGCCATGTCTGCATCACTTGCTGTATCTGTAGACCCTCCATTTGTGGCGCTGTCTTGTCTGCATCACTTGCTGTAACTGTAGAGCCTACATTTGTGGCGCTGTCTTGTCTGCATCACTTGCTGTATCTGTAGAGCCTACATCTAAAGGATGGAAATCTGCTGTCATGTCTGCATCACTTGCTGTATCTGTAGAGCCTACATCTAAAGGATGGAAATCTGCTGTCATGTCTGCATCACTTGCTGTATCTGTAGAGCCAACATCTAAAGGATGGAAATTCGCTGTCATGTCTGCATCACTTGCTGTATCTGTAGAGCCTACATCTAAAGGATGGAAATCTGCTGTCATGTCTGCATCACTTGCTGTAACTGTAGAGCCTCCATATGTGGCGGTGTCATATCTGCATCACTTGCTGTATCTGTAGAGCCTAAATCTAAAGGATGGAAATCTGCTGTCATGTCTGCATCACTTGCTGTATCTGTAGAGCCTCCATTTGTGGCGCTGTCATATCTGCATCACTTGCTGTATCTGTAGAGCATACATCTAAAGGATGAAAATCTGCTGTCATGTCTGCATCACTTGCTGTAACTGTAGAGCCTCCATATGTGGCGGTGTCATATCTGCATCACTTGCTGTATCTGTAGAGCCTAAATCTAAAGGATGGAAATCTGCTGTCATGTCTGCATCACTTGCTGTATCTGTAGAGCCTCCATTTGTTGCGCTGTCATGTCTGCATCACTTGCTGTATCTGTAGAGTCTCCATTTGTGGCGCTGTCATGTCTGCATCACTTGTTGTATCTGTAGAGCCTCCATCTGTGGCGCTGTCATATCTGCATCACTTGCTGTGTCTGTAGAGCCTCCATCTAAAGAATGGAAATCTGCTGTCATGTCTGCATCACTTGCTGTATCTGTAGAGCCTACATCTAAAGGATGGAAATCTGCTGTCATGTGTGCATCACTTGCTGTAACCGTAGAGCCTATATCTAAAGGATGGAATTCTGCTGCCATGTCTGCATCACTTGCAGTAACTGTAGAGCCTATATCTAAAGGATGGAAATCTTCTGTCATGTCTGCATTACTTGCTGTAACTGTAGAGCCTATATCTAAAGGATGGAAATCTGCTGTCATGTCTGCATCACTTGCTGTATCAGTAGAGCCTCCATTTGTGGCGCTGTCACGTCTGCATAACTTGCTGTAACTGTAGAGCCTCCATTTGTGGCGCTGTCATGTCTGCATCACTTGCTGTATCCGTAGAGCCGCCATTTGTGGCGCTGTCATGTCTGCATCATTTGCTGTAACTGTAGAGCCTCCATTTGTGGCGCTGTCATATCTGCATCACTTGCTGTATCTGTAGAGCCTGTATCAAAAGGATGCAAATCTGCTGTCATGTCTGCATCACTTGCTGTAGCTGTAGAGCCTATATCTAAAGGATAGAAATCTGCTGTCATGTCTGCATCACTTACTGTATCTGTAGAGCCTCCATTTGTGGCGCTGTCATTTCTGCATCACCTGCTGTATCTGTAGAGCCTCCATTTGTGGCACTGTCATGTCTGCATCATTTGCTGTATCTGTAGAGCCTCCATTTGTGGCCCTGTCATGTCTGCATCACTTGCTGTATCTGTAGAGCCTCCATTTGTGGCGCTGTCATGTCTACATCACTTGATGTATCTGTAGAGCCTACATCTAAAGGATGGAAATCTGCTGTCATGTCTGCATCACTTGCTGTATCTGTAGAGCCTCCATTTATGGCGCTGTCATATCTGCATCACTTGCTGTATCTGTAGAGCCTCCATTTCTGGCGCTGTTATGTCTGCATCATTTGCTGTATCTGTAGAGCCTCCATTTGTGGCGCTGTCATGTCTGCATCACTTGCTGTGACTGTAGAGCCTACATCTAAAGGAAGGAAATCTGCTGTCATGTCTGCATCACTTGCTGTATCTGTAGAGCCCACATTTGTGGCGCTGTCATGTCTGCATCACTTGCTGTATCTGTAGTGCCTACATCTAAAGGATGGAAATCTGCTGTCATGTGTGCATCACTTGCTGTATCTGCAGAGCCTACATCTAAAGGATGGAAATCTGCTGCCATGTCTGCATCACTTGCTGTATCTGTAGAGCCTACATTTGTGCCGCTGTCATGTCTGCATCACTTGCTGTATCTGTAGAGCCTACATCTAAAGGATGGAAATCTGCTGTCATGTCTGCATCACTTGCTGTATCTGTAGAGCCTGCATCTAAAGGATGGAAACCTGCTGTCATGTCTGCATAACTTGCTGTATCTGTAGAGCCTCCATTTGTGCCGCTGTCATGTCTGCATCAATTGCTGTATCAGTAGAGCATACATCTAAAGGATGGAAATCTGCTGTCATGTCTGCTTCACTTGCTGTATCTGTAGAGCCTACATTTGTGGCGCTGTCATGTCCGCATCACTTGCTGTATCTCTAGAGCCTACGTCTAAAGGATGGAAATCTGCTGTTATGTTTGCATCACTTGCTGTATCTGTAGAGCTTCCGTCTAAAGGATGGAAATCTGCTGTCATGTCTGCATCACTTGCTGTATCTGTAGAGCCTACATCTAAAGGATGGAAACCTGATCTCATGTCTGCATAACTTGCTGTATCTGTAGAGCCTCCATTTGTGCCGCTGTCATGTCTGCATCACTTGCTGTATCAGTAGAGCATACATATAAACGATGGAAATCTGCTGTCATGTCTGCATCACTTGCTGTATCTGTAGAGCCTACATTTGTGGCGCTGTCATGTCCGCATCACTTGCTGTATCTGTAGAGCCAACATTTGTGGCGCTGTCATGTCTGCATCACTTGCTGTATCTGCAGAGCCGCCATTTGTGGCGCTGTCATGTCTGCATCACTTGCTGTATCTGTAGAGCCTACATTTGTGGCGCTGTCATGTCTGCATCACTTGCTGTATCTGTAGAGCCTCCATTTGTGGCGCTGTCATTTCTGCATCACTTGCTGTAACTGTAGAGCCTACATTTTAGGCGCTGTCATGTCTGCATCACTTGCTGTATCTTTAGAGCCTACATCTAAAGGATGGAAATCTGCTGTCATGTCTGCATCACTTGCTGTATCTGTAGAGCCTAAATCTAAAGGATGGAAATCTGCTGTCATGTCTGCATCACTTGCTGTATCTGTAGAGCCAACATCTAAAGGATGGAAATCTGCTGTCATGTCTGCATCACTTGCTGTAACTGTAGAGCCTATATCTAAAGGATGAAAATCTGCTGTCACGTCTGCATAACTTGCTGTAACTGTAGAGCCTCCATTTGTGGCGCTGTCATGTCCGCATCACTTGCTGTATCCGTAGAGCCTCCATTTGTGGCGCTGTCATGTCTGCATCACTTGCTGTAACTGTAGAGCCTCCATTTGTGGCGCTGTCATATCTGCATCACTCGCTGTATCTGTAGAGCCTCCATTTGTGGCGCTGTTATGCCTGCCTCACTTGCTGTATCTGTAGAGCCTCCATTTGTGGCGCTGTCATATCTGCATCACTTGCTGTATCTGTAGAGCCTACGTTTGTGGCGCCGTCATGTCTGCATCACTTGCTGTATCTGTAGAGCCTAAATTTGTGGCGCTGTCATGTCTGCATCACTTGCTGTATCTGTAGAGGCTCCATTTGTGGCGCCGTCATGGCTGCATCACTTGCTGTAACTGTAGAGCCTCCATTTGTGGCGCTGTCATGTCTGCATCACATGCTGTATCTGTAGAGCCAACATTTGTGGCGCTGTCATGTCTGCATCACTTGCTGTATCTGCAGAGCCGCCATTTGTGGCGCTGTCATGTCTGCATCACTTGCTGTATCTGTAGAGCCTACATTTGTGGCGCTGTCATGTCTGCATCACTTGCTGTATCTTTAGAGCGTCCATTTGTGGCGCTGTCATGTCTGCATCACTCGCTGTAACTGTAGAGCCTACATTTGTGGCGCTGTCATGTCTGCATCACTTGCTGTATCTGTAGAGCCTACATCTAAAGGATGGAAATCTGCTGTCATGTCTGCAACACTTGCTGTATCTGTAGAGCCTACATCTACAGGATGGAAATCTGCTGTCATGTCTGCATCACTTGCTGTATCTGTAGAGCCAACATCTAAAGGATGGAAATTCGCTGTCATGTCTGCATCACTTGCTGTATCTGTAGAGCCTACATCTAAAGGATGGAAATCTGCTGTCATGTCTGCATCGCTTGCTGTAACTGTAGAGCCTCCATTTGTGGCGCTGTCATATCTGCATCACTTGCTGTATCTGTAGAGCCTAAATCTAAAGGATGGAAATCTGCTGTCATGTCTGCATCACTTGCTGTATCTGTAGAGCCTCCATTTGTGGCGCTGTCATATCTGCATCAGTTGCTGTATCTGTAGAGCATACATCTAAAAGATGGAAATCTGCTGTCATGTCTGCATCACTTGCTGTATCTGTAGAGCCTCCATTTGTGGCGCTGTCAACTCTGCATCACTTGCTGTATCTGTAGAGCCTCCATTTGTGGCGCTGTCATGTCTGAATTTTGCTATATCTCTAGAGCCTCCATCTAAAGGATGGAAATCTGCTGTCACGTCTGCATCACTTGCAGTATCTGTAGAGCCTCCATTTGTGGCGCTGTCATGTCTGCATCACTTGCTGTATCTGTAGAGTCTCCATTTATGGCGCTGTCATGTCTGCATCACTTGTTGTATCTGTAGAGCCTCCATTTGTGGCGCTGTCATATCTGCATCACTTGCTGTGTCTGTAGAGCCTCCATCTAAAGAATGGAAATCTGCTGTCATGTCTGCATCACTTGCTGTATCTGTAGAGCCTACATCTAAAGGATGGAAATCTGCTGTCATGTCTGCATCACTTGCTGTAACTGTAGAGCCTATATCTAAAGGATGAAAATCTGCTGCCATGTCTACATCACTTGCTGTAACCGTAGAGCCTATACCTAAAGGATGGAAATCTGCTGTCATGTCTGCATCACTTGCAGTAACTGTAGAGCCTATATCTAAAGGATCGAAATCTGCTGTCATGTCTGCATCACTTGCTGTAACTGTAGAGCCTATATCTAAAGGATGGAAATCTGCTGTCATGTCTGCATCACTTGCTGTATCAGTAGAGCCTCCATTTGTGGCGCTGTCACGTCTGCATAACTTGCTGTAAATGTAGAGCCTCCATTTGTGGCGCTGTCATGTCTGCATCATTTGCTGTATCCGTAGAGCCTCCATTTGTGGCGCTGTTATGTCTGCATCACTTGCTGTAACTGTAGAGCCTCCATTTGTGGCGCTGTCATATCTGCATCACTTGCTGTATCTGTAGAGCCTCCATTTGTGGCGCTGTCATGTCTGCATCACTTGCTGTATCTGTAGAGCCTCCATTTGTGGCGCTGTCATGTCTGCATCACTTGCTGTATCTGTAGAGCCTGCATCTAAAGGATGGAAATCTGCTGTCATGTCTGCATCACTTGCTGTATTTGTATAGCCTATATCTAAAGGATGGAAATCTGCTGTCATGTCTGCATCACTTACTGTATCTGTAGAGCCTCCATTTGTGGCGCTGTCATGTCTGCATCACCTGCTGTATCTATAGAGCCTCCATTTGTGGCGCTGTCATGTCTGCATCATTTGCTGTATCTGTAGAGCCTCCATTTGTGGCGCTGTCATGTCTGCATCACTTGCTGTATCTGTAGAGCCCCCATTTGTGGCGCTGTCATGTCTGCATCACTTGCTCTAATTGTATAGCCGCCATTTGTGGCGCTGTCATATATGCATCACTTGCTGTAACTGTATAGCGTCCATTTGTGGCACTGTCATGTCTGCATCACTTGCTGTATCCGTAGAGCTTCCCTTTGTGGAGCTCTCATATCTGATTCACTTGCTGTAACTGTATAGCCTCCATTTGTGGCGCTGTCATGTCTGCATCACTTGCTGTAACTGTAGAGCCTCCATTTGCGGCGCAGTCATGTCTTCATCACTTGCTGTATCTGTAGAGCTTCCATTTGTGGCGCTGTCATGACTGCATCACTTGCTGTAACTGTAGAGCCTACCTTTGTGGCGCTGTCATGTCTGCAACACTTGCTGTGTCTGTAGAGCCTACGTTTGTGGCGCCGTCATGTCTGCATCACTTGCTGTATCTGTAGAGCCTCCCTTTGTGGCGCTGTCATATCTGCATCACTTGCTGTATCTGTAGAGCCTCAATTTGTGGCGCTGTCTTGTCTGCATCACTTGCTGTATCTGTAGAACCTCCATTTGTGGCGCTGTCATGTCTGCATCACTTGCTGTATCTGTAGAGCCTACATTTGTGGCGCTGTCATGTCTGCATCACTTGCTGTATCTGCAGAGCCGCCATTTGTGGCGCTGTCATGTCTGCATCACTTGCTGTATCTGTAGAGCCTACATTTGTGGCGCTGCCATGTCTGCATCACTTGCTGTATCTGTAGAGCCTCCATTTGTGGCGCTGTCTTGTCTGCATCACTTGCTGTAACTGTAGAGCCTACATTTGTGGCGCTGTCATGTCTGCATCACTTGCTGTATCTGTAGAGCCTACATCTAAAGGATGGAAATCTGCTGTCATGTCTGCATCACTTGCTGTATCTGTAGAGCCTACATCTAAAGGATGGAAATCTGCTGTCATGTCTGCATCACTTGCTGTATCTGTAGAGCCAACATCTAAAGGATGGAAATTCGCTGTCATGTCTGCATCACTTGCTGTATCTGTAGAGCCTAAATCTAAAGGATGGAAATCTGCTGTTATGTCTGCATCACTTGCTGTAACTGTAGAGCCTCCATTTGTGGCGCTGTCATATCTGCATCACTCGCTGTATCTCTAGAGCCTCCATTTGTGGCGCTGTTATGTCTGCCTCACTTGCTGTATCTGTAGAGCCTCCATTTGTGGCGCTGTCATGTCTGCATCACTTGCTGTATCTGTAGAGCCTGCATCTAAAGGATGGAAATCTGCTGTCATGTCTGCATCACTTGCTGTAGCTGTAGAGCCTATATCTAAAGGATAGAAATCTGTTGTCATGTCTGCATCACTTACTGTATCTGTAGAGCCTCCATTTGTGGCGCTGTCATGTCTGTATCACCTGCTGTATCTGTAGAGCCTCCATTTGTGGCGCTGTCATGTCTGCATCATTTGCTGTATCTGTAGAGCCTCCATTTGTGGCCCTGTCATGTCTGCATCACTTGCTGTATCTGTAGAGCCTCCATTTGTGGCGCTGTCATGTCTACATCACTTGCTGTAACTGTAGAGCCTACATCTAAAGGATGTAAATCTGCTGTCATGTCTGCATCACTTGCTGTATCTGTAGAGCCTCCATTTGTGGCGCTGTCATATCTGCATCACTTGTTGTATCTGTAGAGCCTCCATTTCTGGCGCTGTTATGTCTGCATCATTTGCTGTATCTGTAGAGCCTCCATTTGTGGCGCTGTCATGTCTGCATCACTTGCTGTAACTGTAGAGCCTACATCTAAAGGATGGAAGTCTGCTGTCATGTCTGCATCACTTGCTGTATCTGTAGAGACTACATCTAAAGGAAGGAAATCTGCTGTCATGTCTGCATCACTTGCTGTATCTGTAGAGCCCACATTTTGGCGCATTCATGTCTGCATCACTTGCTGTATCTGTAGAGCCTACATCTAAAGGATGGAAATCTGCTGTCATGTGTGCATCACTTGCTGTATCTGTAGAGCCTACATCTAAAGGATGGAAATCTGCTGTCATGTCTGCATCACTTGCTGTATCTGTAGAGCCTACATTTGTGGCGCTGTCATGTCTGCATCAATTGCTGTATCTGTAGAGCCTACATCTAAAGGATGGAAATCTGCTGTCATGTCTGCAACACTTGCTGTATCTGTAGAGCTACATCTAAAGGATGGAAACCTGCAGTCATGTCTGCATAACCAGCTGTATCTGTGGAGCCTTCATCTAAAGGATGGAAATCTGCTGTCATGTCTGCATCACTTGCTGTATCTGTAGAGCCTGCATCTAAAGGATGGAAACCTGCTGTCATGTCTGCATAACTTGCTGTATCTGTAGAGCCTCCATTTGTGCCGCTGTCATGTCTGCATCAATTGCTGAATCAGAAGAGCATACATCTAAAGTATGGAAATCTGCTGTCATGTCTGCATCACTAGCTGTATATGTAGAGCCTACATTTGTGGCGCTGTCATGTCCGCATCACTTGCTGTATCTGTAGAGCCTACGTCTAAAGGATGGAAATCTGCTGTTACGTTTGCATCACTTGCTGTATCTGTAGAGCCAACATTTGTGGCGCTGTCATGTCTGCATCACTTGCTGTATCTGCAGAGCCGCCATTTGTGGCGATGTCATGTCTGCATCACTTGCTGTATCTGTAGAGCCTACATTTGTGGTGCTGTCATGTCTGCATCACTAGCTGTATCTGTAGAGCCTCCATTTGTGGCGCTGTCATGTCTGCATCACTTGCTGTATCTGTAGAGCCTACATCTAAAGGATGGAAATCTGCTGTCATGTCTGCATCACTTGCGGTATCTGTAGAGCCTACTTCTAAAGGATGGAAATCTGCTGTCATGTCTGCATCACTTGCTGTATCTGTAGAGCCAACATCTAAAGGATGGAAATTCGCCGTCATGTCTGCATCACTTCCTGTATCTGTAGAGCCTACATCTAAAGGATGGAAATCTGCTGTCATGTCTGCATCACTTGCTGTAACTGTAGAGCCTCCATTTGTGGCGCTGTCATATCTGCATCACTTGCTGTATCTGTAGAGCCTAAATCTAAAGGATGGAAATCTGCTGTCATGTCTGCATCACTTGCTGTATCTGTAGAGCCTCCATTTGTGGCGCTGTCATATCTGCATCACTTGCTGTATTTGTAGAGCATACATCTAAAGGATGGAAATCTGCTGTCATGTCTGCATCACTTGCTGTATCTGTAGAGCCTCCATTTGTGGCGCTGTCATGTCTGCATCACTTGCTGTATCTGTAGAGCCTCCATTTGTGGCGCTGTCATGTCTGAATCACTTGCTATATCTCTAGAGCCTCCATCTAAAGGATGGAAATCTGCTGTCTTGTCTGCATCACTTGCTGTATCTGTAGAGCCTCCATTTGTGGCGCTCTCATGTCTGCATCACTTGCTGTATCTGTAGAGTCTCCATTTGTGGCGCTGTCATGTCTGCATCACTTGTTGTATCTGTAGAGCCTCCATCTGTGGCGCTGTCATATCTGCATCACTTGCTGTGTCTGTAGAGCCTCCATCTAAAGAATGGAAATCTGCTGTCATGTCTGCATCACTTGCTGTATCTGTAGAGCCTACATCTAAAGGATGGAAATCTGCTGTCATGTCTGCATCACTTGCTGTAACTGTAGAGCCTATATCTAAAGGATGGAAATCTGCTGTCATGTCTACATCACTTGCTGTAACCGTAGAGCCTTTATCTAAAGGATGGAAATCTACTGTCATGTCTGCATCACTTGCAGTAACTGTAGAGCCTATATCTAAAGGATGGAAATCTGCTGTCTGTCTGCATCACTTGCTGTAACTGTAGAGCCTATATCTAAAGGATGGAAATCTGCTGTCATGTCTGCATCACTTGCTGTATCAGTAGAGCCTCCATTTGTGGCGCTGTCACGTCTGCATAACTTGCTGTAACTGTAGAGCCTCCATTTGTGGCGCTGTCATGTCTGCATCACTTGCTGTATCCGTAGAGCCTCCATTTGTGGCGCTGTCATGTCTGCATCACTTGCTGTAACTGTAGAGCCTCCATTTGAGGCGCTGTCATATCTGCATCACTTTCTGTATCTGTAGAGCCTCCATTTGTGGCGCTGTCATGTCTGCCTCACTTGCTGTATCTGTAGAGCCTCCATTTGTGGCGCATTCATGTCTGCATCACTTGCTGTATCTGTAGAGCCTACATCTAAAGGATGGAAATCTGCTGTCATGTGTGCATCACTTGCTGTATCTGTAGAGCCTACATCTAAAGGATGGAAATCTGCTGTCATGTCTGCATCACTTGCTGTATCTGTAGAGCCTACATTTGTGGCGCTGTCATGTCTGCATCACTTGCTGTATCTGTAGAGCCTACATCTAAAGGATGGAAATCTGCTGTCATGTCTGCAACACTTGCTGTATCTGTAGAGCCTACATCTAAAGGATGGAAACCTGCAGTCATGTCTGCATAACCTGCTGTATCTGTGGAGCCTTCATCTAAAGGATGGAAATCTGCTGTCTTGTCTGCATCACTTGCTGTATCTGTAGAGCCTGCATCTAAAGGATGGAAACCTGCTGTCATGTCTGCATAACTTGCTGTATCTGTAGAGCCTCCATTTGTGCCGCTGTCATGTCTGCATCAATTGCTGTATCAGAAGAGCATACATCTAAAGTATGGAAATCTGCTGTCATGTCTGCATCACTAGCTGTATATGTAGAGCCTACATTTGTGGCGCTGTCATGTCCGCATCACTTGCTGTATCTGTAGAGCCTACGTCTAAAGTTTGGAAATCTGCTGTTACGTTTGCATCACTTGCTGTATCTGTAGAGCCTACGTCTAAAGGATGGAAATCTGCTGTCATGTCTGCATCACTTGCTGTATCTCTAGAGCCTACATCTAAAGGATGGAAACCTGATGTCATGTCTGCATAACTTGCTGTATCTGTAGAGCCTCCATTTGTGCCGCTGTCATGTCTACATCAATTGCTGTATCAGTAGAGCATACATATAAAGAATGGAAATCTGCTGTCATGTCTGCATCACTTGCTGTATCTGTAGAGCCTACATTTGTGGCGCTGTCATGTCCGCATCACTTGCTGTATCTGTAGAGCCAACATTTGTGGCGCTGTCATGTCTGCATCACTTGCTGTATCTGCAGAGCCGCTATTTGTGGCGATGTCATGTCTGCATCACTTGCTGTAACTGTAGAGCCTACATTTGTGGTGCTGTCATGTCTGCATCACTAGCTGTATCTGTAGAGCCTCCATTTGTGGCGCTGTCATGTCTGCATCACTTGCTGTATCTGTAGAGCCTACATCTAAAGGATGGAAATCTGCTGTCATGTCTGCATCACTTGCGGTATCTGTAGAGCCTACTTCTAAAGGGTGGAAATCTGCTGTCATGTCTGCATCACTTGCTGTATCTGTAGAGCCAACATCTAAAGGATGGAAATTCGCCGTCACGTCTGCATCACTTCCTGTATCTGTAGAGCCTACATCTAAAGGATGGAAATCTGCTGTCATGTCTGCATCACTTGCTGTAACTGTAGAGCCTCCATTTGTGGCGCTGTCATATCTGCATCACTTGCTGTATCTGTAGAGCCTAAATCTAAAGGATGGAAATCTGCTGTCATGTCTGCATCACTTGCTGTATCTGTAGAGCCTCCATTTGTGGCGCTGTCATATCTGCATCACTTGCTGTATTTGTAGAGCATACATCTAAAGGATGGAAATCTGCTGTCATGTCTGCATCACTTGCTGTATCTGTAGAGCCTCCATTTGTGGCGCTGTCATGTCTGCATCACTTGCTGTATCTGTAGAGCCTCCATTTGTGGCGCTGTCATGTCTGAATCACTTGCTATATCTCTAGAGCCTCCATCTAAAGGATGGAAATCTGCTGTCACGTCTGCATCACTTGCTGTATCTGTAGAGCCTCCATTTGTGGCGCTGTCATGTCTGCATCACTTGCTGTATCTGTAGAGTCTCCATTTGTGGCGCTGTCATGTCTGCATCACTTGTTGTATCTGTAGAGCCTCCATCTGTGGCGCTATCATATCTGCATCACTTGCTGTGTCTGTAGAGCCTCCATCTAAAGAATGGAAATCTGCTGTCATGTCTGCATCACTTGCTGTATCTGTAGAGCCTACATCTAAAGGATGGAAATCTGCTGTCATGTCTGCATCACTTGCTGTAACTGTAGAGCCTATATCTAAAGGATGGAAATCTGCTGTCATGTCTACATCACTTGCTGTAACCGTAGAGCCTTTATCTAAAGGATGGAAATCTGCTGTCATGTCTGCATCACTTGCAGTAACTGTAGAGCCTATATCTAAAGGATGGAAATCTGCTGTCATGTCTGCATCACTTGCTGTAACTGTAGAGCCTATATCTAAAGGATGGAAATCTGCTGTCATGTCTGCATCACCTGCTGTATCAGTAGAGCCTCCATTTGTGGCGCTGTCACGTCTGCATAACTTGCTGTAACTGTAGAGCCTCCATTTGTGGCGCTGTCATGTCTGCATCACTTGCTGTATCCGTAGAGCCTCCATTTGTGGCGCTGTCATGTCTGCATCACTTGCTGTAACTGTAGAGCCTCCATTTGTGGCGCTGTCATATCTGCATCACTTTCTGTATCTGTAGAGCCTCCATTTGTGGCGCTGTCATGTCTGCCTCACTTGCTGTATCTGTAGAGCCTCCATTTGTGGCGCTGTCATGTCTGCATCACTTGCTGTATCTGTAGAGCCTGCATCTAAAGGATGGAAATCTGCTGTCATGTCAGCATCACTTGCTGTAGCTGTAGAGTCTATATCTAAAGGATAGAAATCTGCTGTCATGTCTGCATCACTTACTGTATCTGTAGAGCCTCCATTTGTGGCGCTGTCATGTCTGCATCACCTGCTGTATCTGTAGAGCCTCCATTTGTGGCGCTGTCATGTCTGCAACATTTGCTGTATCTGCAGAGCTTCCATTTGTGGCCCTGTCATGTCTGCATCACTTGCTGTATCTGTAGAGCCTCCATTTCTGGCGCTGTCATGTCTGCCTCACTTGCTGTATCTGTAGAGCCTCCATTTGTGGCGCTGTCATGTCTGCATCACTTGCTGTATCTGTAGAGCCTGCATCTAAAGGATGGAAATCTGCTGTCATGTCTGCATCACTTGCTGTAGCTGTAGAGTCTATATCTAAAGGATAGAAATCTGCTGTCATGTCTGCATCACTTACTGTATCTGTAGAGCCTCCATTTGTGGCGCTGTCATGTCTGCATCACCTGCTGTATCTGTAGAGCCTCCATTTGTGGCGCTGTCATGTCTGCAACATTTGCTGTATCTGCAGAGCTTCCATTTGTGGCGCTGTCATATCTGCATCACTTGCTGTATCTGTAGAGCCTCCATTTCTGGCGCTGTTATGTCTGCATCATTTGCTGTACCTGTAGAGCCTCCATTTGTGGCGCTGTCATGTCTGCATCACTTGCTGTAACTGTAGAGCCTACATCTAAAGGATGGAAGTCTGCTGTCATGTCTGCATCACTTGCTGTATCTGTAGAGCCTACATCTAAAGGAAGAAAATCTGCTGTCATGTCTGTATCACTTGCTGTATCTGTAGAGCCCACATTTGTGGCGCTGTCATGTCTGCATCACTTGCTGTATCTGTAGAGCCTACATCTAAAGGATGAAAATCTGCTGTCATGTGTGCATCACTTGCTGTATCTGTAGAGCCTACATCTATAGGATGGAAATCTGCTGTCATGTCTGCATCACTTGCTGTTTCTGTAGAGCCTACATTTGTGGCGCTGTCATGTCTGCATCACTTGCTGTATCTGTAGAGCCTACATCTAAATGATGGAAATCTGCTGTCATGTCTGCAACACTTGCTGTATCTGTAGAGCCTACATCTAAAGGATGGAAACCTGCAGTCATGTCTGCATAACTGACTGTATCTGTGGAGCCTTCATCTAAAGGATGGAAATCTGCTGTCATGTCTGCATCACTTGCTGTATCTGTAGAGCCTGCATCTAAAGGATGGAAACCTGCTGTCATGTCTGCATAACTTGCTGTATCTGTAGAGCCTCCATTTGTGCCGCTGTCATGTCTGCATCACTTGCTGTATCAGTAGAGCATACATCTAAAGGATGGAAATCTGCTGTCATGTCTGCATCACTAGCTGTATCTGTAGAGCCTACATTTGTGGCGGTGTCATGTCCGCATCACTTGCTGTATCTGTAGAGCCTACGTCTAAAGGATGGAAATCTGCTGTTACGTTTGCATCACTTGCTGTATCTGTAGAGCCTACGTCTAAAGGATGGAAATCTGCTGTCATGTCTGCATCACTTGCTGTATCTGTAGAGCCTACATCTAAAGAATGGAAACCTGATGTCATGTCTGCATAACTTGCTGTATCTGTAGAGCCTCCATTTGTGCCGCTGTCATGTCTACATCAATTGCTGTATCAGTAGAGCATACATATAAAGGATGGAAATCTGCTGTCATGTCTCCATCACTTGCTGTATCTGTAGAGCCTACATTTGTGGCGCTGTCATGTCCGCATCACTTGCTGTATCTGTAGAGCCAACATTTGTGTCGCTGTCATGTCTGCATCACTTGCTGTATCTGCAGAGCCGCCATTTGTGGCGCTGTCATGTCTGCATCACTTCCTGTATCTGTAGAGCCTACATTTGTGGCGCTGTCATGTCTGCATCACTTGCTGTATCTGAAGAGCCTCCATTTGTGGCGCTGTCATGTCTGCATCACTTGCTGTAACTGTAGAGCCTACATTTGTGGCGCTGTCATGTCTGAATCACTTGCTATATCTCTGGAGCCTCCATCTAAAGGATGGAAATCTGCTGTCACGTCTGCATCACTTGCTGTATCCTTAGAGCCTCCATTTGTGGCGCTGTCATGTCTGCATCACTTGCTGTATCTGTAGAGTCTCCATTTGTGGCGCTGTCATGTCTGCATCACTTGTTGTATCTGTAGAGCCTCCATTTGTGGCGCTGTCATATCTGCATCACTTGCTGTGTGTGTAGAGCCTCCATCTAAAGAATGGAAATCTGCTGTCATGTCTGCATCACTTGCTGTATCTGTAGAGCCTACATCTAAAGGATGGAAATCTGCTGTCATGTCTGCATCACTTGCTGTAACTGTAGAGCCTATATCTAAAAGATGGAAATCTGCTGTCATGTCTACATCACTTGCTGTAACCGTAGAGCCTATACCTAAAGGATGGAAATCTGCTGTCATGTCTGCATCACTTGCAATAACTGTAGAGCCTATATCTAAAGGATCGAAATCTGCTATCATGTCTGCATCACTTGCTGTAACTGTAGAGCCTATATCTAAAGGATGGAAATCTGCTGTCATGTCTGCATCACTTGCTGTATCAGTAGAGCCTCCATTTGTGGCGCTGTCACGTCTGCATAACTTGCTGTAACTGTAGAGCCTCCATTTGTGGCGCTGTCATGTCTGCATCACTTGCTGTATCCGTAGAGCCTCCATTTGTGGCGCTGTCATGTCTGCATCACTTGCTGTAACTGTAGAGCCTCCATTTGTGGCGCTGTCATATCTGCATCACTTGCTGTATCTGTAGAGCCTCCATTTGTGGCGCTGTCATGTCTGCATCACTTGCTGTATCTGTAGAGCCTCCATTTGTGGCGCTGTCATGTCTGCATCACTTGCTGTATCTGTAGTGCCTGCATCTAAAGGATGGAAATCTGCTGTCATGTCTGCATCACTTTCTGTATCTGTAGAGCCTATATCTAAAGGATAGAAATCTGCCGTCATGTCTGCATCACTTACTGTATCTGTAGAGCCTCCATTTGTGGCGCTGTCATGTCTGCATCACCTGCTGTATCTGTAGAGCCTCCATTTGTGGCGCTGTCATGTCTGCATCATTTGCTGTATCTGTAGAGCCTCCATTTGTGGCCCTGTCATGTCTGCATCACTTGCTGTATCTGTAGAGCCTCCATTTGTGGCGCTGTCATGTCTACATCACTTGCTGTATCTGTAGAGCCTACATCTAAAGGATGGAAATCTGCTGTCATGTCTGCATCACTTGCTGTATCTGCAGAGCCGCCATTTGTGGCGCTGTCATGTCTGCATCACTTGCTGTATCTGTAGAGCCTACATTTGTGGCGCTGTCATGTCTGCATCACTTGCTGTATCTGTAGAGCCTCCATTTGTGGCGCTGTCATGTCTGCATCACTTGCTGTAACTGTAGAGCCTACATTTGTGGCGCTGTCATGTCTGCATCACTTGCTGTATCTGTAGAGCCTACATCTAAAGGATGGAAATCTGCTGTCATGTCTGCATCACTTGCTGTATCTGTAGAGCCTACATCTAAAGGATGGAAATCTGCTGTCATGTCTGCATCACTTGCTGTATCTGTAGAGCCAACATCTAAAGGATGGAAATCTGCTGTCATGTCTGCATCACTTGCTGTAACTGTAGAGCCTATATCTAAAGGATGAAAATCTGCTTTCACGTCTGCATTACTTGCTGTAACTGTAGAGCCTCCATTTGTGGCGCTGTCATGTCTGCATCACTTGCTGTATCCGTAGAGCCTCCATTTGTGGCGCTGTCATGTCTGCATCACTTGCTGTAACTGTAGAGCCTCCATTTGTGGCGCTGTCATATCTGCATCACTCGCTGTATCTGTAGAGCCTCCATTTGTGGCGCTGTTATGTCTGCCTCACTTGCTGTATCTGTAGAGCCTCCATTTGTGGCGCTGTCATGTCTGCATCACTTGCTGTATCTGTAGAGCCTGCATCTAAAGGATGGAAATCTGCTGTCATGTCTGCATCACTTGCTGTAGCTGTAGATTCTATATCTAAAGGATAGAAATCTGCTGTCATGTCTGCATCACTTACTGTATCTGTAGAGCCTCCATTTGTGGCGCTGTCATGTCTGCATCACCTGCTGTATCTGTAGAGCCTCCAAATTTTGGCGCTGTCATGTCTGCATCATTTGCTGTATCTGTAGAGCCTCCATTTGTGGCCCTGTCATGTCTGCATCACTTGCTGTATCTGTAGAGCCTCCATTTGTGGCGCTGTCATGTCTACATCACTTGCTGTATCTGTAGAGCCTACATCTAAAAGATGGAAATCTGCTGTCATGTCTGCATCACTTGCTGTATCTGTAGAGCCTCCATTTGTGGCGCTGTCATATCTGCATCACTTGCTGTATCTGTTGAGCCTCCATTTCTGGCGCTGTTATGTCTGCATCATTTGCTGTATCTGTAGAGCCTCCATTTGTGGCGCTGTCATGTCTGCATCACTTGCTGTAACTGTAGAGCCTACATCTAAAGGATGGAAGTCTGCTGTCATGTCTGCATCACTTGCTGTATCTGTAGAGCCCACATTTGTGGCGCATTCATGTCTGCATCACTTGCTGTATCTGTAGAGCCTACATCTAAAGGATGGAAATCTGCTGTCATGTGTGCATCACTTGCTGTATCTGTAGAGCCTACATCTAAAGGATGGAAATCTGCTGTCATGTCTGCATCACTTGCTGTATCTGTAGAGCCTACATTTGTGGCGCTGTCATGTCTGCATCACTTGCTGTATCTGTAGAGCCTACATCTAAAGGATGGAAATCTGCTGTCATGTCTGCAACACTTGCTGTATCTGTAGAGCCTACATCTAAAGGATGGAAACCTGCAGTCATGTCTGCATAACTTGCTGTATCTGTGGAGCCTTCATCTAAAGAATGGAAATCTGCTGTCATGTCTGCATCACTTGCTGTATCTGTAGAGCCTGCATCTAAAGGATGGAAACCTGCTGTCATGTCTGCATAACTTGCTGTATCTGTAGAGCCTCCATTTGTGCCGCTGTCATGTCTGCATCAATTGCTGTATCAGTAGAGCATACATCTAAAGGATGGAAATCTGCTGTCATGTCTGCATCACTAGCTGTATATGTAGAGCCTACATTTGTGGCGCTGTCATGTCCGCATCACTTGCTGTATCTGTAGAGCCTACGTCTAAAGGATGGAAATCTGCTGTTACGTTTGCATCACTTGCTGTATCTGTAGAGCCTACGTCTAAAGGATGGAAATCTGCTGTCATGTCTGCATCACTTGCTGTATCTGTAGAGCCTACATCTAAAGGATGGAAACCTGATGTCATGTCTGCATAACTGGCTGTATCTGTAGAGCCTCCATTTGTGCCGCTGTCATTTCTACATCAATTGCTGTATCAGTAGAGCATACTTATAAAGGATGGAAATCTGCTGTCATGTCCGCATCACCTGCTGTATCTGTAGAGCCTCCATTTGTGGCGCTGTCATGTCTGCATCATTTGCTGTATCTGTAGAGCCTCCATTTGTGGCCCTGTCATGTCTGCATCACTTGCTGTATCTGTAGAGCCTCCATTTGTGGCGCTGTCATGTCTACATCACTTGCTGTATCTGTAGAGCCTACATCTAAAGGATGGAAATCTGCTGTCATGTCTGCATCACTTGCTGTATCTGCAGAGCCGCCATTTGTGGCGCTGTCATGTCTGCATCACTTGCTGTATCTGTAGAGCCTACATTTGTGGCGCTGTCATGTCTGCATCACTTGCTGTATCTGTAGAGCCTCCATTTGTGGCGCTGTCATGTCTGCATCACTTGCTGTAACTGTAGAGCCTACATTTGTGGCGCTGTCATGTCTGCATCACTTGCTGTATCTGTAGAGCCTACATCTAAAGGATGGAAATCTGCTGTCATGTCTGCATCACTTGCTGTATCTGTAGAGCCTACATCTAAAGGATGGAAATCTGCTGTCATGTCTGCATCACTTGCTGTATCTGTAGAGCCAACATCTAAAGGATGGAAATCTGCTGTCATGTCTGCATCACTTGCTGTAACTGTAGAGCCTATATCTAAAGGATGAAAATCTGCTTTCACGTCTGCATTACTTGCTGTAACTGTAGAGCCTCCATTTGTGGCGCTGTCATGTCTGCATCACTTGCTGTATCCGTAGAGCCTCCATTTGTGGCGCTGTCATGTCTGCATCACTTGCTGTAACTGTAGAGCCTCCATTTGTGGCGCTGTCATATCTGCATCACTCGCTGTATCTGTAGAGCCTCCATTTGTGGCGCTGTTATGTCTGCCTCACTTGCTGTATCTGTAGAGCCTCCATTTGTGGCGCTGTCATGTCTGCATCACTTGCTGTATCTGTAGAGCCTGCATCTAAAGGATGGAAATCTGCTGTCATGTCTGCATCACTTGCTGTAGCTGTAGATTCTATATCTAAAGGATAGAAATCTGCTGTCATGTCTGCATCACTTACTGTATCTGTAGAGCCTCCATTTGTGGCGCTGTCATGTCTGCATCACCTGCTGTATCTGTAGAGCCTCCATTTGTGGCGCTGTCATGTCTGCATCATTTGCTGTATCTGTAGAGCCTCCATTTGTGGCCCTGTCATGTCTGCATCACTTGCTGTATCTGTAGAGCCTCCATTTGTGGCGCTGTCATGTCTACATCACTTGCTGTATCTGTAGAGCCTACATCTAAAAGATGGAAATCTGCTGTCATGTCTGCATCACTTGCTGTATCTGTAGAGCCTCCATTTGTGGCGCTGTCATATCTGCATCACTTGCTGTATCTGTTGAGCCTCCATTTCTGGCGCTGTTATGTCTGCATCATTTGCTGTATCTGTAGAGCCTCCATTTGTGGCGCTGTCATGTCTGCATCACTTGCTGTAACTGTAGAGCCTACATCTAAAGGATGGAAGTCTGCTGTCATGTCTGCATCACTTGCTGTATCTGTAGAGCCCACATTTGTGGCGCATTCATGTCTGCATCACTTGCTGTATCTGTAGAGCCTACATCTAAAGGATGGAAATCTGCTGTCATGTGTGCATCACTTGCTGTATCTGTAGAGCCTACATCTAAAGGATGGAAATCTGCTGTCATGTCTGCATCACTTGCTGTATCTGTAGAGCCTACATTTGTGGCGCTGTCATGTCTGCATCACTTGCTGTATCTGTAGAGCCTACATCTAAAGGATGGAAATCTGCTGTCATGTCTGCAACACTTGCTGTATCTGTAGAGCCTACATCTAAAGGATGGAAACCTGCAGTCATGTCTGCATAACTTGCTGTATCTGTGGAGCCTTCATCTAAAGAATGGAAATCTGCTGTCATGTCTGCATCACTTGCTGTATCTGTAGAGCCTGCATCTAAAGGATGGAAACCTGCTGTCATGTCTGCATAACTTGCTGTATCTGTAGAGCCTCCATTTGTGCCGCTGTCATGTCTGCATCAATTGCTGTATCAGTAGAGCATACATCTAAAGGATGGAAATCTGCTGTCATGTCTGCATCACTAGCTGTATATGTAGAGCCTACATTTGTGGCGCTGTCATGTCCGCATCACTTGCTGTATCTGTAGAGCCTACGTCTAAAGGATGGAAATCTGCTGTTACGTTTGCATCACTTGCTGTATCTGTAGAGCCTACGTCTAAAGGATGGAAATCTGCTGTCATGTCTGCATCACTTGCTGTATCTGTAGAGCCTACATCTAAAGGATGGAAACCTGATGTCATGTCTGCATAACTGGCTGTATCTGTAGAGCCTCCATTTGTGCCGCTGTCATTTCTACATCAATTGCTGTATCAGTAGAGCATACTTATAAAGGATGGAAATCTGCTGTCATGTCCGCATCACTTGCTGTATCTGTAGAGCCAACATTTGTGGCGCTGTCATGTCTGCATCACTTGCTGTATCTGCAGAGCCGCCATTTGTGGCGCTGTCATGTCTGCATCACTTGCTGTATCTGTAGAGCCTACATTTGTGGTGCTGTCATGTCTGCATCACTTGCTGTATCTGTAGAGCCTACATTTTTGGCGCTGCCATGTCTGCATCACTTGCTATATCTCTAGAGCCTCCATCTAAAGGATGGAAATCTGCTGTCACGTCTGCATCACTTGCTGTATCTGTAGAGCCTCCCTTTGTGGAGCTGTCATATCTGCATCACTTGCTGTAACTGTATAGCCTCCATTTGTGGCGCTGTCATGTCTGCATCACTTGCTGTAACTGTAGAGCCTACTTTTTTCGCACTGTCATGTCAGCATCACTTGCTGTATCTGTAGAGCCTACGTTTGTGGCGCCGTCATGTCTGCATCACTTGCTGTATCCGTAGAGCCTCCGTTTGTGGCGCTGTCATGTCTGCATCACTTGCTGTATCTGTAGAGCTTAAATGTGTGGCGCTGTCATGTCTGCATCACTTGCTGTATCTGTAGAGCCTCCATTTGTGGCGCCGTCATGGCCGCATCACTTTCTGTAACTGTAGAGCCTCCATTTGTGGCGCTGTCATGTCTGCATCACTTGCTGTATCTGTAGAGCCAACATTTGTGGCGCTGTCATGTCTGCATCACTTGCTGTATCTGCAGAGCCGCCACTTGTGGCGCTGTCGTGTCTGCATCACTTGCTGTATCTGTAGAGCCTACATTTGTGGCGCTGTCATGTCTGCATGACTTGCTGTATCTGTAGAGCCTCCATTTGTGGCGCTGTCATGTCTGCATCACTCGCTGTAACTGTAGAGCCTACATTTGTGGCGCTGTCATGTCTGCATCACTTGCTGTATCTGTAGAGCCTACATCTAAAGGATGGAAATCTGTTTTCATGTGTGCATCACTTGCTGTTTCTGTAGAGCCAACATCTAAAGGATGGAAATTCGCTGTCATGTCTGCATCACTTGCTGTATCTGTAGAGCCTACATCTAAAGGATGGAAATCTGCTGTCATGTCTGCATCACTTGCTGTAACTGTAGAGCCTCCATTTGTGGCGCTGTCATATCTGCATCACTTGCTGTATCTGTAGAGCCTAAATCTAAAGGATGGAAATCTGCTGTCATGTCTGCATCACTTGCTGTATCTGTAGAGCCTCCATTTGTGGCGCTGTCATATCTGCATCAGTTGCTGTATCTGTAGAGCACACATCTAAAGGATGCAAATCTGCTGTCATGTCTGCAATACTTGCTATATCTGTAGAGCCTCCATTTGTGGCGCTGTCAAGTCTGCATCACTTGCTGTATCTGTAGAGCCTCCATTTGTGGCGCTGTCATGTCTGAATTTTGCTATATCTCTAGAGCCTCCATCTAAAGGATGGAAATCTGCTGTCACGTCTGCATCACTTGCTGTATCTTTAGAGCCTCCATTTGTGGCGCTGTCATGTCTGCATCACTTGCTGTATCTGTAGAGTCTCCATTTGGGGCGCTGTCAATTCTGCATCACTTGTTGTATCTGTAGAGCCTCCATTTGTGGCGCTGTCATATCTGCATCACTTGCTGTGTCTGTAGAGCCTCCGTCTAAAGAATGGAAATCTGCTGTCATGTCTTCATCACTTGCTGTATCTGTAGAGCCTACATCTAAAGGATGGAAATCTGCTGTCATGTCTCCATCACTTGCTGTAACTGTAGAGCCTATATCTAAAGGATGGAAATCTGCTGCCATGTCTACATCACTTGCTGTAACCGTAGAGCCTATACCTAAAGGATGGAAATCTGCAGTCATGTCTGCATCACTTGCAGTAACTGTAGAGCCTATATCTAAAGGATCGAAATCTGCTGTCATGTCTGCATCACTTGCTGTAACTGTAGAGCCTATATCTAAAGGATGGAAATCTGCTGTCATGTCTGCATCACTTGCTGTATCAGTAGAGCCTCCATTTGTGGCGCTGTCACGTCTGCATCACTTGCTGTATCCGTAGAGCCTCCATTTGTGGCGCTGTCATGTCTGCATCACTTGCTGTAACTGTAGAGCCTCCATTTGTGGCGCTGTCATATCTGCATCACTTGCTGTATCTGTAGAGCCTCCATTTGTGGCGCTGTCATGTCTGCATCACTTGCTGTATCTGTAGAGCCTCCATTTGTGGCGCTGTCGTGTCTGCATCACTTGCTGTATCTGTAGAGCCTGCATCTAAAGGATGGAAATCTGCTGTCAAGTCTGCAGCACTTGCTGTATCTGTAGAGCCTATATCTAAAGGATAGAAATCTGCTGTCATGTCTGCATCACTTACTGTATCAGTAGAGCCTCCATTTGTGGCGCTGTCATGTCTGCATCACCTGCTGTATCTGTAGAGCCTCCATTTGTGGCGCTGTCATGTCTGCATCATTTGCTGTATCTGTAGAGCCTCCATTTGTGGCCCCGTCATGTAGCATCACTTGCTGTATCTGTAGAGCCTCCATTTGTGGCGCTGTCATGTCTGATCACTTGCTCTAACTGTATAGCCTCCATTTGTGGCGCTGTCATATATGCATCACTTGCTGTAACTGTATAGCCTCCATTTGTGGCACTGTCATGTCTGCATCACTTGCTGTATCTGTAGAGCTTCCCTTTGTGGAGCTCTCATATCTGATTCACTTGCTGTAACTGTATAGCCTCCATTTGTGGCGCTGTCATGTCTACATCATTTGCTGTAACTGTAGAGTCTCCATTTGTGGCGCTGTCATGTCTGCATCACTTGCTGTAACTGTATAGCCTCCATTTGTGGCGCTGTCATGTCTGCATCACTTGCTGTAATTGTAGAGCCTCCATTTGTGGCGCAGTCATGTCTGCATCACTTGCTGTATCTGTAGAGCCTCCATTTGTGGCCCTATCATGTCTGCATCACTTGCTGTATCTGTAGAGCCTCCCTTTGTGGCGCTGTCATATCTGCATCACTTGCTGTAACTGTATAGCCTCCATTTGTGGCGCTGTCATGTCTGCATCACTTGCTGTAACTGTAGAGCCTACCTTTGTGGCGCTGTCATGTCTGCATCACTTGCTGTATCTGTAGAGCCTACGTTTGTGGCGCCGTCATGTCTGCATCACTTGCTGTATCTGTAGAGCCTCCCTTTGTGGCGCTGTCATGTCTGCATCACTTGCTGTATCTGTAGAGCCTAAATTTGTGGCGCTGTCTTGACTGCATCACTTGCTGTATCTGTAGAGTCTCCATTTGTGGCGCTTTCATGTCTGCATCACTTGTTGTATCTGTAGAGCCTCCATCTGTGGCGCTGTCATATCTGCATCACTTGCTGTATCTGTAGAGCCTACATCTAAAGGATGGAAATCTGCTGTCATGTCTGCATCACTTGCTGTAACTGTAGAGCCTCCATTTGTGGCGCTGTCATATTTGCATCACTTGCTGTATATGTAGAGCCTAAATCTAAAGGATGGAAATCTGCTGTCATGTCTGCATCACTTGCTGTATCTGTAGAGCCTCCATTTGTGGTGCTGTCATATCTGCATCACTTGCTGTATCTGTAGAGCATACATCTAAAGGATGGAAATCTGCTGTCATGACTGCATCACTTGCTGTATCTGTAGAGCCTCCATTTGTGGCGCTGTCATGTCTGCATCACTTGCTGTATCTGTAGAGCCTCCATTTGTGGCGCTGTCATGTCTGAATCACTTGCTATATCTCTACAGCCTCCATCTAAAGGATGGAAATCTGCTGTCACGTCTGCATCACTTACTGTATCTGTAGAGCCTCCATTTGTGGCGCTGTCATGTCTGCATCACTTGCTGTATCTGTGGAGCCTCTCTTTGTGGAGCTGTCATATCTGCATCACTTGCTGTAACTGAATAGCCTCCATTTGTGGCGCTGTCATGTCTGCATCACTTGCTGTAACTGTAGAGCCTACCTTGTTGGCGCTGTCATGTCTGCATCACTTGCTGTATCTGTAGAGCCTACGTTTGTGGCGCCGTCATGTCTGCATCACTTGCTGTATCTGTAGAGCCTCCCTTTATGGCACTGTCATGTCTGCATCACTTGCTGTATCTGTAGAGCCTAAATTTGTGGCGCTGTCATGTCTGCATCACTTGCTGTATCTGTAGAGGCTCCATTTGTGGCGCCGTCATGGCTGCATCACTTGCTGTAACTGTAGAGCCTCCATTTGTGGCGCTGTCATGTCTGCATCACATGCTGTATCTGTAGAGCCAACATTTGTGGCGCTGTCATGTCTGCATCACTTGCTGTATCTGCAGAGCCGCCATTTGTGGCGATGTCATGTCTGCATCACTTGCTGTATCTGTAGAGCCTACATTTGTGGCGCTGTCATGTCTGCATCACTTGCTGTATCTTTAGAGCCTCCATTTGTGGCGCTGTCATGTCTGCATCACTCGCTGTAACTGTAGAGCCTACATTTGTGGCGCTGTCATGTCTGCATCACTTGCTGTATCTGTAGAGCCTACATCTAAAGGATGGAAATCTGCTGTCATGTCTGCAACACTTGCTGTATCTGTAGAGCCTACATCTACAGGATGGAAATCTGCTGTCATGTCTGCATCACTTGCTGTATCTGTAGAGCCAACATCTAAAGGATGGAAATTCGCTGTCATGTCTGCATCACTTGCTGTATCTGTAGAGCCTACATCTAAAGGATGGAAATCTGCTGTCATGTCTGCATCGCTTGCTGTAACTGTAGAGCCTCCATTTGTGGCGCTGTCATATCTGCAGCACTTGCTGTATCTGTAGAGCCTAAATCTAAAGGATGGAAATCTGCTGTCATGTCTGCATCACTTGCTGTATCTGTAGAGCCTCCATTTGTGGCGCTGTCATATCTGCATCAGTTGCTGTATCTGTAGAGCACACATCTAAAAGATGGAAATCTGCTGTCATGTCTGCATCACTTGCTGTATCTGTAGAGCCTCCATTTGTGGCGCTGTCAACTCTGCATCACTTGCTGTATCTGTAGAGCCTCCATTTGTGGCGCTGTCATGTCTGAATTTTGCTATATCTCTAGAGCCTCCATCTGAAGGATGGAAATCTGCTGTCACGTCTGCATCACTTGCAGTATCTGTAGAGCCTCCATTTGTGGCGCTGTCATGTCTGCATCACTTGCTGTATCTGTAGAGTCTCCATTTGTGGCGCTGTCATGTCTGCATCACTTGTTGTATCTGTAGAGCCTCCATTTGTGGCGCTGTCATATCTGCATCACTTGCTGTGTCTGTAGAGCCTCCATCTAAAGAATGGAAATCTGCTGTCATGTCTGCATCACTTGCTGTAACTGTAGAGCCTATATCTAAAGGATGAAAATCTGCTGCCATGTCTACATCACTTGCTGTAACCGTAGAGCCTATACCTAAAGGATGGAGATCTGCTGTCATGTCTGCATCACTTGCAGTAACTGTAGAGCCTATATCTAAAGGATCGAAATCTGCTGTCATGTCTGCATCACTTGCTGTAACTGTAGAGCCTATATCTAAAGGATGGAAATCTGCTGTCATGTCTGCATCACTTGCTGTATCAGTAGAGCCTCCATTTGTGGCGCTGTCACGTCTGCATAACTTGCTGTAAATGTAGAGCCTCCATTTGTGGCGCTGTCATGTCTGCATCACTTGTTGTATCCGTAGAGCCTCCATTTGTGGCGCTGTTATGTCTGCATCACTTGCTGTAACTGTAGAGCCTCCATTTGTGGCGCTGTCATATCTGCATCACTTGCTGTATCTGTAAAGCCTCCATTTGTGGCGCTGTCATGTCTGCATCACTTGCTGTATCTGTAGAGCCTCCATTTGTGGCGCTGTCATGTCTGCATCACTTGCTGTATCTGTAGAGCCTGCATCTAAAGGATGGAAATCTGCTGTCATGTCTGCATCACTTGCTGTATCTGTATAGCCTATATCTAAAGGATGGAAATCTGCTGTCATGTCTGCATCACTTACTGTATCTGTAGAGCCTCCATTTGTGGCGCTGTCATGTCTGCATCACCTGCTGTATCTGTAGAGCCTCCATTTGTGGCGCTGTCATGTCTGCATCATTTGCTGTATCTGTAGAGCCTCCATTTGTGGCGCTGTCATGTCTGCATCACTTGCTGTATCTGTAGAGCCCCCATTTGTGGCGCTGTCATGTCTGCATCACTTGCTCTAATTGTATAGCCGCCATTTGTGGCGCTGTCATATATGCATCACTTGCTGTAACTGTATAGCCTCCATTTGTGGCACTGTCATGTCTGCATCACTTGCTGTATCCGTAGAGCTTCCCTTTGTGGAGCTCTCATATCTGATTCACTTGCTGTAACTGTATAGCCTCCATTTGTGGCGCTGTCATGTCTACATCATTTGCTGTAACTGTAGAGCCTCCATTTGTGGCGCTGTCATGTCTGCATCACTTGCTGTAACTGTATAGCCTCCATTTGTGGCGCTGTCATGTCTGCATCACTTGCTGTAACTGTAGAGCCTCCATTTGCGGCGCAGTCATGTCTTCATCACTTGCTGTATCTGTAGAGCCTCCATTTGCGGCGCAGTCATGTCTTCATCACTTGCTGTATCTGTAGAGCTTCCATTTGTGGCGCTGTCATGTCTGCAACGCTTGCTGTGTCTGTAGAGCCTACGTTTGTGGCGCCGTCATGTCTGCATCACTTGCTGTATCTGTAGAGCCTCCCTTTGTGGCGCTGTCATATCTGCATCACTTGCTGTATCTGTAGAGCCTCAATTTGTGGCGCTGTCTTGTCTGCATCACTTGCTGTATCTGTAGAACCTCCATTTGTGGCGCTGTCATGTCTGCATCACTTGCTGTATCTGTAGAGCCTACATTTGTGGCGCTGTCATGTCTGCATCACTTGCTGTATCTGCAGAGCCGCCATTTGTGGCGCTGTCATGTCTGCATCACTTGCTGTATCTGTAGAGCCTACATTTGTGGCGCTGCCATGTCTGCATCACTTGCTGTATCTGTAGAGCCTCCATTTGTGGCGCTGTCTTGTCTGCATCACTTGCTGTAACTGTAGAGCCTACATTTGTGGCGCTGTCATGTCTGCATCACTTGCTGTATCTGTAGAGCCTACATCTAAAGGATGGAAATCTGCTGTCATGTCTGCATCACTTGCTGTATCTGTAGAGCCTACATCTAAAGGATGGAAATCTGCTGTCATGTCTGCATCACTTGCTGTATCTGTAGAGCCAACATCTAAAGGATGGAAATTCGCTGTCATGTCTGCATCACTTGCTGTATCTGTAGAGCCTACATCTAAAGGATGGAAATCTGCTGTCATGTCTGCATCACTTGCTGTAACTGTAGAGCCTCCATATGTGGCGGTGTCATATCTGCATCACTTGCTGTATCTGTAGAGCCTAAATCTAAAGGATGGAAATCTGCTGTCATGTCTGCATCACTTGCTGTATCTGTAGAGCCTCCATTTGTGGCGCTGTCATATCTGCATCACTTGCTGTATCTGTAGAGCATACATCTAAAGGATGAAAATCTGCTGTCATGTCTGCATCACTTGCTGTATCTGTAGAGCCTCCATTTGTTGCGCTGTCATGTCTGCATCACTTGCTGTATCTGTAGAGTCTCCATTTGTGGCGCTGTCATGTCTGCATCACTTGTTGTATCTGTAGAGCCTCCATCTGTGGCGCTGTCATATCTGCATCACTTGCTGTGTCTGTAGAGCCTCCATCTAAAGAATGGAAATCTGCTGTCATGTCTGCATCACTTGCTGTATCTGTAGAGCCTACATCTAAAGGATGGAAATCTGCTGTCATGTGTGCATCACTTGCTGTAACCGTAGAGCCTATATCTAAAGGATGGAATTCTGCTGTCATGTCTGCATCACTTGCAGTAACTGTAGAGCCTATATCTAAAGGATGGAAATCTTCTGTCATGTCTGCATTACTTGCTGTAACTGTAGAGCCTATATCTAAAGGATGGAAATCTGCTGTCATGTCTGCATCACTTGCTGTATCAGTAGAGCCTCCATTTGTGGCGCTGTCACGTCTGCATAACTTGCTGTAACTGTAGAGCCTCCATTTGTGGCGCTGTCATGTCTGCATCACTTGCTGTATCCGTAGAGCCGCCATTTGTGGCGCTGTCATGTCTGCATCATTTGCTGTAACTGTAGAGCCTCCATTTGTGGCGCTGTCATATCTGCATCACTTGCTGTATCTGTAGAGCCTCCATTTGTGGCGCTGTCATGTCTGCCTCACTTGCTGTATCTGTAGAGCCTCCATTTGTGGCGCTGTCATGTCTGCCTCATTTGCTGTATCTGTAGAGCCTCCATTTGTGGCGCTGTCATGTCTGCATCACTTGCTGTATCTGTAGAGCCTGTATCAAAAGGATGCAAATCTGCTGTCATGTCTGCATCACTTGCTGTAGCTGTAGAGCCTATATCTAAAGGATAGAAATCTGCTGTCATGTCTGCATCACTTACTGTATCTGTAGAGCCTCCATTTGTGGCGCTGTCATTTCTGCATCACCTGCTGTATCTGTAGAGCCTCCATTTGTGGCGCTGTCATGTCTGCATCATTTGCTGTATCTGTAGAGCCTCCATTTGTGGCCCTGTCATGTCTGCATCACTTGCTGTATCTGTAGAGCCTCCATTTGTGGCGCTGTCATGTCTACATCACTTGATGTATCTGTAGAGCCTACATCTAAAGGATGGAAATCTGCTGTCATGTCTGCATCACTTGCTGTATCTGTAGAGCCTCCATTTATGGCGCTGTCATATCTGCATCACTTGCTGTATCTGTAGAGCCTCCATTTCTGGCGCTGTTATGTCTGCATCATTTGCTGTATCTGTAGAGCCTCCATTTGTGGCGCTGTCATGTCTGCATCACTTGCTGTGACTGTAGAGCCTACATCTAAAGGAAGGAAATCTGCTGTCATGTCTGCATCACTTGCTGTATCTGTAGAGCCCACATTTGTGGCGCTGTCATGTCTGCATCACTTGCTGTATCTGTAGTGCCTACATCTAAAGGATGGAAATCTGCTGTCATGTGTGCATCACTTGCTGTATCTGCAGAGCCTACATCTAAAGGATGGAAATCTGCTGCCATGTCTGCATCACTTGCTGTATCTGTAGAGCCTACATTTGTGCCGCTGTCATGTCTGCATCACTTGCTGTATCTGTAGAGCCTACATCTAAAGGATGGAAATCTGCTGTCATGTCTGCATCACTTGCTGTATCTGTAGAGCCTGCATCTAAAGGATGGAAACCTGCTGTCATGTCTGCATAACTTGCTGTATCTGTAGAGCCTCCATTTGTGCCGCTGTCATGTCTGCATCAATTGCTGTATCAGTAGAGCATACATCTAAAGGATGGAAATCTGCTGTCATGTCTGCTTCACTTGCTGTATCTGTAGAGCCTACATTTGTGGCGCTGTCATGTCCGCATCACTTGCTGTATCTCTAGAGCCTACGTCTAATGGATGGAAATCTGCTGTTATGTTTGCATCACTTGCTGTATCTGTAGAGCTTCCGTCTAAAGGATGGAAATCTGCTGTCATGTCTGCATCACTTGCTGTATCAGTAGAGCATACATATAAACGATGGAAATCTGCTGTCATGTCTGCATCACTTGCTGTATCTGTAGAGCCTACATTTGTGGCGCTGTCATGTCCGCATCACTTGCTGTATCTGTAGAGCCAACATTTGTGGCGCTGTCATGTCTGCATCACTTGCTGTATCTGCAGAGCCGCCATTTGTGGCGCTGTCATGTCTGCATCACTTGCTGTATCTGTAGAGCCTACATTTGTGGCGTTGTCATGTCTGCATCACTTGCTGTATCTGTAGAGCCTCCATTTGTGGCGCTGTCATTTCTGCATCACTTGCTGTAACTGTAGAGCCTACATTTTAGGCGCTGTCATGTCTGCATCACTTGCTGTATCTTTAGAGCCTACATCTAAAGGATGGAAATCTGCTGTCATGTCTGCATCACTTGCTGTATCTGTAGAGCCTAAATCTAAAGGATGGAAATCTGCTGTCATGTCTGCATCACTTGCTGTATCTGTAGAGCCAACATCTAAAGGATGGAAATCTGCTGTCATGTCTGCATCACTTGCTGTAACTGTAGAGCCTATATCTAAAGGATGAAAATCTGCTGTCACGTCTGCATAACTTGCTGTAACTGTAGAGCCTCCATTTGTGGCGCTGTCATGTCCGCATCACTTGCTGTATCCGTAGAGCCTCCATTTGTGGCGCTGTCATGTCTGCATCACTTGCTGTAACTGTAGAGCCTCCATTTGTGGCGCTGTCATATCTGCATCACTCGCTGTATCTGTAGAGCCTCCATTTGTGGCGCTGTTATGCCTGCCTCACTTGCTGTATCTGTAGAGCTTCCATTTGTGGCGCTGTCATATCTGCATCACTTGCTGTATCTGTAGAGCCTACGTTTGTGGCGCCGTCATGTCTGCATCACTTGCTGTATCTGTAGAGCCTCCCTTTATGGCACTGTCATGTCTGCATCACTTGCTGTATCTGTAGAGCCTAAATTTGTGGCGCTGTCATGTCTGCATCACTTGCTGTATCTGTAGAGGCTCCATTTGTGGCGCCGTCATGGCTGCATCACTTGCTGTAACTGTAGAGCCTCCATTTGTGGCGCTGTCATGTCTGCATCACATGCTGTATCTGTAGAGCCAACATTTGTGGCGCTGTCATGTCTGCATCACTTGCTGTATCTGCAGAGCCGCCATTTGTGGCGCTGTCATGTCTGCATCACTTGCTGTATCTGTAGAGCCTACATTTGTGGCGCTGTCATGTCTGCATCACTTGCTGTATCTTTAGAGCCTCCATTTGTGGCGCTGTCATGTCTGCATCACTCGCTGTAACTGTAGAGCCTACATTTGTGGCGCTGTCATGTCTGCATCACTTGCTGTATCTGTAGAGCCTACATCTAAAGGATGGAAATCTGCTGTCATGTCTGTAACACTTGCTGTATCTGTAGAGCCTACATCTACAGGATGGAAATCTGCTGTCATGTCTGCATCACTTGCTGTATCTGAAGAGCCAACATCTAAAGGATGGAAATCTGCTGTCATGTCTGCATCGCTTGCTGTAACTGTAGAGCCTCCATTTGTGGCGCTGTCATATCTGCATCACTTGCTGTATCTGTAGAGCCTAAATCTAAAGGATGGAAATCTGCTGTCATGTCTGCATCACTTGCTGTATCTGTAGAGCCTCCATTTGTGGCGCTGTCATATCTGCATCAGTTGCTGTATCTGTAGAGCACACATCTAAAAGATGGAAATCTGCTGTCATGTCTGCATCACTTGCTGTATCTGTAGAGCCTCCATTTGTGGCGCTGTCAACTCTGCATCACTTGCTGTATTTGTAGAGCCTCCATTTGTGGCGCTGTCATGTCTGAATTTTGCTATATTTCTAGAGCCTCCATCTAAAGGATGGAAATCTGCTGTCACGTCTGCATCACTTGCAGTATCTGTAGAGCCTCCATTTGTGGCGCTGTCATGTCTGCATCACTTGCTGTATCTGTAGAGTCTCCATTTGTGGCGCTGTCATGTCTGCATCACTTGTTGTATCTGTAGAGCCTCCATTTGTGGCGCTGTCATATCTGCATCACTTGCTGTGTCTGTAGAGCCTCCATCTAAAGAATGGAAATCTGCTGTCATGTCTGCATCACTTGCTGTATCTGTAGAGCCTACATCTAAAGGATGGAAATCTGCTGTCATGTCTGCATCACTTGCTGTAACTGTAGAGCCTATATCTAAAAGATGAAAATCTGCTGCCATGTCTACATCACTTGCTGTAACCGTAGAGCCTATACCTAAAGGATGGAAATCTGCTGTCATGTCTGCATCACTTGCAGTAACTGTAGAGCCTATATCTAAAGGATCGAAATCTGCTGTCATGTCTGCATCACTTGCTGTAACTGTAGAGCCTATATCTAAAGGATGGAAATCTGCTGTCATGTCTGCATCACTTGCTGTATCAGTAGAGCCTCCATTTGTGGCGCTGTCACGTCTGCATAACTTGCTGTAAATGTAGAGCCTCCATTTGTGGCGCTGTCATGTCTGCATCACTTGCTGTATCCGTAGAGCCTCCATTTGTGGCGCTGTTATGTCTGCATCACTTGCTGTAACTGTAGAGCCTCCATTTGTGGCGCTGTCATATCTGCATCACTTGCTGTATCTGTAGAGCCTCCATTTGTGGCGCTGTCATGTCTGCATCACTTGCTGTATCTGTAGAGCCTCCATTTGTGGCGCTGTCATGTCTGCATCACTTGCTGTATCTGTAGAGCCTGCATCTAAAGGATGGAAATCTGCTGTCTGGTCTGCATCACTTGCTGTATCTGTATAGCCTATATCTAAAGGATGGAAATCTGCTGTCATGTCTGCATCACTTACTGTATCTGTAGAGCCTCCATTTGTGGCGCTGTCATGTCTGCATCACCTGCTGTATCTGTAGAGCCTCCATTTGTGGCGCTGTCATGTCTGCATCATTTGCTGTATCTGTAGAGCCTCCATTTGTGGCGCTGTCATGTCTGCATCACTTGCTGTATCTGTAGAGCCCCCATTTGTGGCGCTGTCATGTCTGCATCACTTGCTCTAATTGTATAGCCGCCATTTGTGGCGCTGTCATATATGCATCACTTGCTGTAACTGTATAGCCTCCATTTGTGGCACTGTCATGTCTGCATCACTTGCTGTATCCGTAGAGCTTCCCTTTGTGGAGCTCTCATATCTGATTCACTTGCTGTAACTGTATAGCCTCCATTTGTGGCGCTGTCATGTCTACATCATTTGCTGTAACTGTAGAGCCTCCATTTGTGGCGCTGTCATGTCTGCATCACTTGCTGTAACTGTATAGCCTCCATTTGTGGCGCTGTCATGTCTGCATCACTTGCTGTAACTGTAGAGCCTCGATTTGCGGCGCAGTCATGTCTTCATCACTTGCTGTAACTGTAGAGCCTACCTTTGTGGCGCTGTCATGTCTGCAACACTTGCTGTGTCTGTAGAGCCTACGTTTGTGGCGCCGTCATGTCTGCATCACTTGCTGTATCTGTAGAGCCTCCCTTTGTGGCGCTGTCATATCTGCATCACTTGCTGTATCTGTAGAGCCTCAATTTGTGGCGCTGTCTTGTCTGCATCACTTGCTGTATCTGTAGAACCTCCATTTGTGGCGCTGTCATGTCTGCATCACTTGCTGTATCTGTAGAGCCTACATTTGTGGCGCTGTCATGTCTGCATCACTTGCTGTATCTGCAGAGCCGCCATTTGTGGCGCTGTCATGTCTGCATCACTTGCTGTATCTGTAGAGCCTACATTTGTGGCGCTGCCATGTCTGCATCACTTGCTGTATCTGTAGAGCCTCCATTTGTGGCGCTGTCTTGTCTGCATCACTTGCTGTAACTGTAGAGCCTACATTTGTGGCGCTGTCATGTCTGCATCACTTGCTGTATCTGTAGAGCCTACATCTAAAGGATGGAAATCTGCTGTCATGTCTGCATCACTTGCTGTATCTGTAGAGCCTACATCTAAAGGATGGAAATCTGCTGTCATGTCTGCATCACTTGCTGTATCTGTAGAGCCAACATCTAAAGGATGGAAATTCGCTGTCATGTCTGCATCACTTGCTGTATCTGTAGAGCCTACATCTAAAGGATGGAAATCTGCTGTCATGTCTGCATCACTTGCTGTAACTGTAGAGCCTCCATTTGTGGCGGTGTCATATCTGCATCACTTGCTGTATCTGTAGAGCCTAAATCTAAAGGATGGAAATCTGCTGTCATGTCTGCATCACTTGCTGTATCTGTAGAGCCTCCATTTGTGGCGCTGTCATATCTGCATCACTTGCTGTATCTGTAGAGCATACATCTAAAGGATGAAAATCTGCTGTCATGTCTGCATCACTTGCTGTATCTGTAGAGTCTCCATTTGTGGCGCTGTCATGTCTGCATCACTTGTTGTATCTGTAGAGCCTCCATCTGTGGCGCTGTCATATCTGCATCACTTGCTGTGTCTGTAGAGCCTCCATCTAAAGAATGGAAATCTGCTGTCATGTCTGCATCACTTGCTGTATCTGTAGAGCCTACATCTAAAGGATGGAAATCTGCTGTCATGTGTGCATCACTTGCTGTAACCGTAGAGCCTATATCTAAAGGATGGAATTCTGCTGTCATGTCTGCATCACTTGCAGTAACTGTACAGCCTATATCTAAAGGATGGAAATCTTCTGTCATGTCTGCATTACTTGCTGTAACTGTAGAGCCTATATCTAAAGGATGGAAATCTGCTGTCATGTCTGCATCACTTGCTGTATCAGTAGAGCCTCCATTTGTGGCGCTGTCACGTCTGCATAACTTGCTGTAACTGTAGAGCCTCCATTTGTGGCGCTGTCATGTCTGCATCACTTGCTGTATCCGTAGAGCCGCCATTTGTGGCGCTGTCATGTCTGCATCATTTGCTGTAACTGTAGAGCCTCCATTTGTGGCGCTGTCATATCTGCATCACTTGCTGTATCTGTAGAGCCTCCATTTGTGGCGCTGTCATGTCTGCCTCACTTGCTGTATCTGTAGAGCCTCCATTTGTGGCGCTGTCATGTCTGCCTCATTTGCTGTATCTGTAGAGCCTCCATTTGTGGCGCTGTCATGTCTGCATCACTTGCTGTATCTGTAGAGCCTGTATCAAAAGGATGCAAATCTGCTGTCATGTCTGCATCACTTGCTGTAGCTGTAGAGCCTATATCTAAAGGATAGAAATCTGCTGTCATGTCTGCATCACTTACTGTATCTGTAGAGCCTCCATTTGTGGCGCTGTCATTTCTGCATCACCTGCTGTATCTGTAGAGCCTCCATTTGTGGCGCTGTCATGTCTGCATCATTTGCTGTATCTGTAGAGCCTCCATTTGTGGCCCTGTCATGTCTGCATCACTTGCTGTATCTGTAGAGCCTCCATTTGTGGCGCTGTCATGTCTACATCACTTGATGTATCTGTAGAGCCTACATCTAAAGGATGGAAATCTGCTGTCATGTCTGCATCACTTGCTGTATCTGTAGAGCCTCCATTTATGGCGCTGTCATATCTGCATCACTTGCTGTATCTGTAGAGCCTCCATTTCTGGCGCTGTTATGTCTGCATCATTTGCTGTATCTGTAGAGCCTCCATTTGTGGCGCTGTCATGTCTGCATCACTTGCTGTGACTGTAGAATCTACATCTAAAGGAAGGAAATCTGCTGTCATGGCTGCATCACTTGCTGTATCTGTAGAGCCCACATTTGTGGCGCTGTCATGTCTGCATCACTTGCTGTATCTGTAGTGCCTACATCTAAAGGATGGAAATCTGCTGTCATGTGTGCATCACTTGCTGTATCTGCAGAGCCTACATCTAAAGGATGGAAATCTGCTGCCATGTCTGCATCACTTGCTGTATCTGTAGAGCCTACATTTGTGCCGCTGTCATGTCTGCATCACTTGCTGTATCTGTAGAGCCTACATCTAAAGGATGGAAATCTGCTGTCATGTCTGCATCACTTGCTGTATCTGTAGAGCCTGCATCTAAAGGATGGAAACCTGCTGTCATGTCTGCATAACTTGCTGTATCTGTAGAGCCTCCATTTGTGCCGCTGTCATGTCTGCATCAATTGCTGTATCAGTAGAGCATACATCTAAAGGATGGAAATCTGCTGTCATGTCTGCTTCACTTGCTGTATCTGTAGAGCCTACATTTGTGGCGCTGTCATGTCCGCATCACTTGCTGTATCTCTAGAGCCTACGTCTAAAGGATGGAAATCTGCTGTTATGTTTGCATCACTTGCTGTATCTGTAGAGCTTCCGTCTAAAGGATGGAAATCTGCTGTCATGTCTGCATCACTTGCTGTATCTGTGGAGCCTACATCTAAAGGATGGAAACCTGATCTCATGTCTGCATAACTTGCTGTATCTGTAGAGCCTCCATTTGTGCCGCTGTCATGTCTGCATCACTTGCTGTATCAGTAGAGCATACATATAAACGATGGAAATCTGCTGTCATGTCTGCATCACTTGCTGTATCTGTAGAGCCTACATTTGTGGCGCTGTCATGTCCGCATCACTTGCTGTATCTGTAGAGCCAACATTTGTGGCGCTGTCATGTCTGCATCACTTGCTGTATCTGCAGAGCCGCCATTTGTGGCGCTGTCATGTCTGCATCACTTGCTGTATCTGTAGAGCCTACATTTGTGGCGCTGTCATGTCTGCATCACTTGCTGTATCTGTAGAGCCTCCATTTGTGGCGCTGTCATTTCTGCATCACTTGCTGTAACTGTAGAGCCTACATTTTAGGCGCTGTCATGTCTGCATTACTTGCTGTATCTTTAGAGCCTACATCTAAAGGATGGAAATCTGCTGTCATGTCTGCATCACTTGCTGTATCTGTAGAGCCTACATCTAAAGGATGGAAATCTGCTGTCATGTCTGCATCACTTGCTGTATCTGTAGAGCCAACATCTAAAGGATGGAAATCTGCTGTCATGTCTGCATCACTTGCTGTAACTGTAGAGCCTATATCTAAAGGATGAAAATCTGCTGTCACGTCTGCATAACTTGCTGTAACTGTAGAGCCTCCATTTGTGGCGCTGTCATGTCCGCATCACTTGCTGTATCCGTAGAGCCTCCATTTGTGGCGCTGTCATGTCTGCATCACTTGCTGTAACTGTAGAGCCTCCATTTGTGGCGCTGTCATATCTGCATCACTCGCTGTATCTGTAGAGCCTCCATTTGTGGCGCTGTTATGCCTGCCTCACTTGCTGTATCTGTAGAGCCTCCATTTGTGGCGCTGTCATATCTGCATCACTTGCTGTATCTGTAGAGCCTGCATCTAAAGGTTGGAAATCTGCTGTCATGTCTGCATCACTTGCTGTAGCTGTAGAGCCTATATCTAAGGGATAGAAATCTGCTGTCATGTCTGCATCACTTACTGTATCTGTAGAGCCTCCATTTGTGGCGCTGTCATGTCTGCATCACCTGCTGTATCTGTAGAGCCTCCATTTGTGGCGCTGTCATGTCTGCATCATTTGCTGTATCTGTAGAGCCTCCATTTGTGGCCCTAGCATGTCTGCATCACTTGCTGTATCTGTAGAGCCTCCATTTGTGGCGCTGTCATGTCTACATCAATTGCTGTATCTGTAGAGCCTACATCTAAAGGATGGAAATCTGCTGTCATGTCTGCATCACTTGCTGTATCTGTAGAGCGTCCATTTGTGGCGCTGTCATATCTGCATCACTTGCTGTATCTGTAGAGCCTCCATTTCTGGCGCTGTTATGTCTGCATCATTTGCTGTATCTGTAGAGCCTCCATTTGTGGCGCTGTCATGTCTGCATCACTTGCTGTATCTGTAGAGACTACATCTAAAGGAAGGAAATCTGCTGTCATGTCTGCATCACTTGCTGTATCTGTAGAGCCCACATTTGTGGCGCATTCATGTCTGCATCACTTGCTGTATCTGTAGAGCCTACATCTAAAGGATGGAAATCTGCTGTCATGTGTGCATCACTTGCTGTATCTGTAGAGCCTACATCTAAAGGATGGAAATCTGCTGTCATGTCTGCAACACTTGCTGTATCTGTAGAGCCTACATTTGTGGCGCTGTCATGTCTGCATCACTTGCTGTATCTGTAGAGCCTACATCTAAAGGATGGAAATCTGCTGTCATGTCTGCAACATTTGCTGTATCTGTAGAGCCTACATCTAAAGGATGGAAACCTGCTGTCATGTCTGCATAACTTGCTGTATCTGTAGAGCCTCCATTTGTGCCGCTGTCATGTCTGCATCAATTAATGTATCAGTAGAGCATACATCTAAAGGATGGAAATCTGCTGTCATGTCTGCATCACTAGCTGTATATGTAGAGCCTATATTTGTGGCGCTGTCATGTCCGCATCACTTGCTGTATCTGTAGAGCCTACGTCTAAAGGATGGAAATCTGCTGTTACGTTTGCATCACTTGCTGTATCTGTAGAACCTACGTCTAAAGGATGGAAATCTGCTGTCATGTCTGCATCACTTGCTGTATCTGTAGAGCCTACATTTGTGGCGCTGTCATGTCCGCATCACTTGCTGTATCTGTAGAGCCAACATTTGTGGCGCTGTCATGTCTGCATCACTTGCTGTATCTGCAGAGCCGCCATTTGTGGCGCTGTCATGTCTGCATCACTTGCTGTATCTGTAGAGCCTACATTTGTGGTGCTGTCATGTCTGCATCACTTGCTGTATCTGTAGAGCCTCCATTTGTGGCACTGTCATGTCTGCATCACTTGCTGTATCTGTAGAGCCTACATTTGTGGCGCTGCCATGTCTGCATCACTTGCTGTATCTGTAGAGCCTCCATTTGTGGCGCTGTCATGTCTGCATCACTTGCTGTAACTGTAGAGCCTACATTTGTGGCGCTGTCAAGTCTGCATCACTTGCTGTATCTGTAGAGCCTACATCTAAAGGATGGAAATCTGCTGTCATGTCTGCATCACTTGCTGTATCTGTAGAGCCTACTTCTAAAGGATGGAAATCTGCTGTCATGTCTGCATCACTTGCTGTATCTGTAGAGCCAACATCTAAAGGATGGAAATTCGCTGTCATGTCTGTATCACTTGCTGTATCCGTAGAGCCTACATCTAAAGGATGGAAATCTGCTGTCATGTCTGCATCACTTGCTGTAACTGTAGAGCCTCCATTTGTGGCGCTGTCATATCTGCATCACTTGCTGTATCTGTAGAGCCTAAATCTAAAGGATGGAAATCTGCTGTCATGTCTGCATCACTTGCTGTATCTGTAGAGCCTCCATTTGTGGCGCTGTCATATCTGCATCACTTGCTGTATCTGTAGAGCATACATCTAAAGGATGGAAATCTGCTGTCATGTCTGCATCACTTGCTGTATCTGTAGAGCCTCCATTTGTGGCGCTGTCATGTCTGCATCACTTGCTGTATCTGTAGAGCCTCCATTTGTGGCGCTGTCATGTCCGAATCACTTGCTATATCTCTAGAGCCTCCATCTAAAGGATGGAAATCTGCTGTCACGTCTGCATCACTTGCTGTATCTGTAGAGCCTCCATTTGTGGCGCTGTCATGTCTGCATCACTTGCTGTATCCGTAGAGCCTCCATTTGTGGCGCTGTCATGTCTGCATCACTTGCTGTAACTGTAGAGCCTCCATTTGTGGCGCTGTCATATCTGCATCACTCGCTGTATCTGTAGAGCCTCCATTTGTGGCGCTGTTATGTCTGCCTCACTTGCTGTATCTGTAGAGCCTCCATTTGTGGCGCTGGCTTGTCTGCATAACTTGCTGTATCTGTAGAGCCTGCATCTAAAGGATGGAAATCTGCTGTCATGTCTGCATCACTTGCTGTAGCTGTAGAGCCTATATCTAAAGGATAGAAATCTGCTGTCATGTCTGCATCACTTACTGTATCTGTAGAGCCTCCATTTGTAGCGCTGTCATGTCTGCATCACCTGCTGTATCTGTAGAGCCTCCATTTGTGGCGCTGTCATGTCTGCATCATTTGCTGTATCTGTAGAGCCTCCATTTGTGGCGCTGTCATGTCTACATCACTTGGTGTATCTGTAGAGCCTACATCTAAAGGATGGAAATCTGCTGTCATGTCTGAATCACTTGCTGTATCTGTAGAGCCTCCATTTGTGGCGCTGTCATATCTGCATCACTTGCTGTATCTCTAGAGCCTACGTCTAAAGGATGGAAATCTGCTGTTATGTTTGCATCACTTGCTGTATCTGTAGAGCTTCCGTCTAAAGGATGAAACTCTACTGTCATGTCTGCATCACTTGCTGTATCTGTAGAGCCTAAATCTAAAGGATGGAAACCTGATGTCATGTCTGCATAACTTGCTGTATCTGTAGAGCCTCCATTTGTGCCGCTGTCATGTCTGCATCACTTGCTGTATCAGTAGAGCATACATATAAAGGATGGAAATCTGCTGTCATGTCCGCATCACTTGCTGTATCTGTAGAGCCAACATTTGTGGCGCTGTCATGTCTGCATCACTTGCTGTATCTGCAGAGCCGCCATTTGTGGCGCTGTCATGTCTGCATCACTTGCTGTATCTGTAGAGCCTACATTTGTGGCGCTGTCATGTCTGCATCACTTGCTGTATCTGTAGAGCCTCCATTTGTGGCGCTGTCATGTCTGCATCACTTGCTGTAACTGTAGAGCCTACATTTGTGGCGCTGTCATGTCTGCATCACTTGCTGTATCGGTAGAGCCTACATCTAAAGGATGGAAATCTGCTGTCATGTCTGCATCACTTGCTGTATCTGTAAAGCCTACATCTAAAGGATGGAAATCTGCTGTCATGTCTGCATCACATGCTGTATCTGTAGAGCCAACATCTAAAGGATGGAAATCTGCTGTCATGTCTGCATCACTTGCTGTAACTGTAGAGCCTATATCTAAAGGATGAAAATCTGCTGTCACGTCTGCATAACTTGCTGTAACTGTAGAGCCTCCATTTGTGGCGCTGTCATGTCTGCATCACTCGCTGTATCTGTAGAGCCTCCATTTGTGGCGCTGTTATGTCTGCCTCACTTGCTGTATCTGTAGAGCCTCCATTTGTGGCGCTGTCATGTCTGCATCACTTGCTGTATCTGTAGAGCCTGCATCTAAAGGATGGAAATCTGCTGTCATGTCTGCATCACTTGCTGTAGCTGTAGAGCCTATATCTAAAGGATAGAAATCTGCTGTCATGTCTGCATCACTTACTGTATCTGTAGAGCCTCCATTTGTGGCGCTGTCATGTCTGCATCACCTGCTGTATCTGTAGAGCCTCCATTTGTGGCGCTGTCATGTCTGCATTATTTGCTGTATCTGTAGAGCCTCCATTTGTGGCCCTGTCATGTCTGCATCACTTGCTGTATTTGTAGAGCCTCCATTTGTGGCGCTGTCATGTCTACATCACTTGCTGTATCTGTAGAGCCTACATCTAAAGGATGGAAATCTGCTGTCATGTCTGCATCACTTGCTGTATGTGTAGAGCCTCCATTTCTGGCGCTGTTATGTCTGCATCATTTGCTGTATCTGTAGAGCCTCCATTTGTGGCGCTGTCATATCTGCATCACTTGCTGTATCTGTAGAGCCTCCATTTCTGGCGCTGTTATGTCTGCATCATTTGCTGTATCTGTAGAGCCTCCATTTGTGGCGCTGTCATGTCTGCATCACTTGCTGTAACTGTAGAGCCTACATCTAAAGGATGGAAGTCTGCTGTCATGTCTGCATCACTTGCTGTATCTGTAGAGACTACATCTAAAGGAAGGAAATCTGCTGTCATGTCTGCATCACTTGCTGTATCTGTAGAGCCCACATTTGTGGCGCATTCATGTCTGCATCACTTGCTGTATCTGTAGAGCCTACATCTAAAGGATGGAAATCTGCTGTAATGTGTGCATCACTTGCTGTATCTGTAGAGCCTACATCTAAAGGATGGAAATCTGCTGTCATGTCTGCATCACTTGCTGTATCTGTAGAGCCTACATTTATGGCGATGTCATGTCTGCATCACTTGCTGTATCTGTAGAGCCTACATCTAAAGGATGGAAATCTGCTGTCATGTCTGCAACACTTGCTGTATCTGTAGAGCCTACATCTAAAGGATGGAAACCTGCAGTCATGTCTGCATAACCTGCTGAATCTGTGGAGCCTTCATCTAAAGGATGGAAATCTGCTGTCATGTCTGCATCACTTGCTGTATCTGTAGAGCCTGCATCTAAAGGATGGAAACCTGCTGTCATGTCTGCATAACTTGCTGTATCTGTAGAGCCTCCAATTGTGCCGCTGTCATGTCTGCATCAATTGCTGTATCAGAAGAGCATACATCTAAAGGATGGAAATCTGCTGTCATGTCTGCATCACTAGCTGTATATGTAGAGCCTACATTTGTGGCGCTGTCATGTCCGCATCACTTGCTGTATCTGTAGAGCCTACGTCTAAAGGATGGAAATCTGCTGTTACGTTTGCATCACTTGCTGTATCTGTAGAGCCTACGTCTAAAGGATGGAAATCTGCTGTCATGTCTGCATCACTTGCTGTATCTGTAGAGCCTACATCTAAAGGATGGAAACCTGATGTCATGTCTGCATAACTTGCTATATCTGTAGAGCCTCCATTTGTGCCGCTGTCATGTCTACATCAATTGCTGTATCAGTAGAGCATACATATAAAGGATGGAAATCTGCTGTCATGTCTGCATCACTTGCTGTATCTGTAGAGCCTACATTTGTGGCGCTGTCATGTCCGCATCACTTGCTGTATCTGTAGAGCCAACATTTGTGGCGCTGTCATGTCTGCATCACTTGCTGTATCTGTAGAGCCTACATTTGTGGTGCTGTCATGTCTGCATCACTAGCTGTAACTGTAGAGCCTCCATTTGTGGCGCTGTCATGTCTGCATCACTTGCTGTATCTGTAGAGCCTACATCTAAAGGATGGAAATCTGCTGTCATGTCTGCATCACTTGCTGTATCTGTAGAGCCTACTTCTAAAGGATATAAATCTGCTGTCATGTCTGCATCACTTGCTGCATCTGTAGAGCCAACATCTAAAGGATGGAAATTCGCTGTCATGTCTGCATCACTTGCTGTATCTGTAGAGCCTACATCTAAAGGATGGAAATCTGCTGTCATGTCTGCATCACTTGCTGTAACTGTAGAGCCTCCATTTGTGGCGCTGTCATATCTGCATCACTTGCTGTATCTGTAGAGCCTAAATCTAAAGGATGGAAATCTGCTGTCATGTCTGCATCACTTGCTGTATCTGTAGAGCCTCCATTTTGGCGCTGTCATATCTGCATCACTTGCTGTATTTGTAGAGCATACATCTAAAGGATGGAAATCTGCTGTCATGTCTGCATCACTTGCTATATCTGTAGAGCCTCCATTTGTGGCGCTGTCATGTCTGCATCACTTGCTGTATTTGTAGAGCCTCCATTTGTGGCGCTGTCATGTCTGAATCACTTGCTATATCTCTAGAGCCTCCATCTAAAGGATGGAAATCTGCTGTCACGTCTGCATCACTTGCTGTATCTGTAGAGCCTCCATTTGTGTCGCTGTCATATCTGCATCACTTGCTGTATCTGTAGAGTCTCCATTTGTGGCGCTGTCATGTCTGCATCACTTGTTGTATCTGTAGAGCCTCCATCTGTGGCGCTGTCATATCTGCATCACTTGCTGTGTCTGTAGAGCCTCCATCTAAAGAATGGAAATGTGCTGTCATGTCTGCATCACTTGCTGTATCTGTAGAGCCTACATCTAAAGGATGGAAATCTGCTGTCATGTCTGCATCACTTGCTGTAACTGTTGAGCCTATATCTAAAGGATGGAAATCTGCTGTCATGTCTACATCACTTGCTGTAACCGTAGAGCCTTTATCTAAAGGATGGAAATCTGCTGTCATGTCTGCATCACTTGCAGTAACTGTAGAGAATCCATTTGTGGGGCTGTCATGTCTGCATCACCTGCTGTATCTGTAGAGCATCCATTTGTGGCGCTGTCATGTCTGCATCATTTGCTGTATCTGTAGAGCCTCTATTTGTGGCCCTGTCATGTCTGCATCACTTGCTGTATCTGTAGAGCCTCCATTTGTGGCGCTGTCATGTCTACATCACTTGGTGTATCTGTAGAGCCTACATCTAAAGGATGGAAATCTGCTGTCATGTCTGAATCACTTGCTGTATCTGTAGAGCCTCCATTTGTGGCGCTGTCATATCTGCATCACTTGCTGTATCTGTAGAGCCTCCATTTCTGGCGCTGTTATGTCTGCATCATTTGCTGTATCTGTAGAGCCTCCATTTGTGGCGCTGTCATGTCTGCATCACTTGCTGTAACTGTAGAGCCTACATCTAAAGGATGGAAGTCTGCTGTGATGTCTGCATCACTTGCTGTATCTGTAGAGCCTACATTTGTGGCGCTGTCATGTCCGCATCACTTGCTGTATCTCTAGAGCTTACGTCAAAAGGATGGAAATCTGCTGTTATGTTTGCATCACTTGCTGTATCTGTAGAGCTTCCGTCTAACGGATGAAACTCTGCTGTCATGTCTGCATCACTTGCTGTATCTGTAGAGCCTACATCTAAAGGATGGAAACCTGATGTCATGTCTGCATAACTTGCTGTATCTGTAGAGCCTCCATTTGTGCCGCTGTCATGTCTGCATCACTTGCTGTATCAGTAGAGCATACATATAAAGGATGGAAATCTGCTGTCATGTCTGCATCACTTGCTGTATCTGTAGAGCCTACATTTGTGGCGCTGTCATGTCGGCATCACTTGCTGTATCTGTAGAGCCAACATTTGTGGCGCTGTCATGTCTGCATCACTTGCTGTATCTGCAGAGCCGCCATTTGTGGCGCTGTCATGTCTGCATCACTTGCTGTATCTGTAGAGCATACATTTGTGGCGCTGTCATGTCTGCATCACTTGCTGTATCTGTAGAACCTCCATTTGTGGCGCTGTCATGTCTGCATCACTTGCTGTAACTGTAGAGCCTACATTTGTGGCGCTGTCATGTCTGCATCACTTGCTGTATCTGTAGAGCCTACATCTAAAGGATGGAAATCTGCTGTCATGTCTGCATCACTTGCTGTATCTGTAGAGCCTACATCTAAAGGATGGAAATCTGCTGTCATGTCTGCATCACTTGCTGTATCTGTAGAGCCAACATCTAAAGGATGGAAATCTGCTGTCATGTCTGCATCACTTGCTGTAACTGTGGAGCCTATATCTAAAGGATGAAAATCTGCTGTCACGTCTGCATAACTTGCTGTTACTATAGAGCCTCCATTTGTGGCGCTGTCATGTCTGCATCACTTGCTGTATCCGTAGAGCCTCCATTTGTGGCGCTGTTATGTCTGCATCACTTGCTGTAACTGTAGAGCCTCCATTTGTGGCGCTGTCATATCTGCATCACTCGCTGTATCTGTAGAGCCTCCATTTGTGGCGCTGTTATGTCTGCCTCACTTGCTGTATCTGTAGAGCCTCCATTTGTGGCGCTGTCATGTCTGCATCACTTGCTGTATCTGTAGAGCCTGCATCTAAAGGATGGAAATCTGCTGTCATGTCTGCATCACTTGCTGTAGCTGTAGAGCCTATATCTAAAGGATAGAAATCTGTTGTCATGTCTGCATCACTTACTGTATCTGTAGAGCCTCCATTTGTGGCGCTGTCATGTCTGTATCACCTGCTGTATCTGTAGAGCCTCCATTTGTGGCGCTGTCATGTCTGCATCATTTGCTGTATCTGTAGAGCCTCCATTTGTGGCCCTGTCATGTCTGCATCACTTGCTGTATCTGTAGAGCCTCCATTTGTGGCGCTGTCATGTCTACATCACTTGCTGTAACTGTAGAGCCTACATCTAAAGGATGTAAATCTGCTGTCATGTCTGCATCACTTGCTGTATCTGTAGAGCCTCCATTTGTGGCGCTGTCATATCTGCATCACTTGTTGTATCTGTAGAGCCTCCATTTCTGGCGCTGTTATGTCTGCATCATTTGCTGTATCTGTAGAGCCTCCATTTGTGGCGCTGTCATGTCTGCATCACTTGCTGTAACTGTAGAGCCTACATCTAAAGGATGGAAGTCTGCTGTCATGTCTGCATCACTTGCTGTATCTGTAGAGACTACATCTAAAGGAAGGAAATCTGCTGTCATGTCTGCATCACTTGCTGTATCTGTAGAGCCCACATTTTGGCGCATTCATGTCTGCATCACTTGCTGTATCTGAAGAGCCTACATCTAAAGGATGGAAATCTGCTGTCATGTGTGCATCACTTGCTGTATCTGTAGAGCCTACATCTAAAGGATGGAAATCTGCTGTCATGTCTGCATCACTTGCTGTATCTGTAGAGCCTACATTTGTGGCGCTGTCATGTCTGCATCACTTGCTGTATCTGTAGAGCCTACATCTAAAGGATGGAAATCTGCTGTCATGTCTGCAACACTTGCTGTATCTGTAGAGCCTACATCTAAAGGATGGAAACCTGCAGTCATGTCTGCATAACCAGCTGTATCTGTGGAGCCTTCATCTAAAGGATGGAAATCTGCTGTCATGTCTGCATCACTTGCTGTATCTGTAGAGCCTGCATCTAAAGGATGGAAACCTGCTGTCATGTCTGCATAACTTGCTGTATCTGTAGAGCCTCCATTTGTGCCGCTGTCATGTCTGCATCAATTGCTGAATCAGAAGAGCATACATCTAAAGTATGGAAATCTGCTGTCATGTCTGCATCACTAGCTGTATATGTAGAGCCTACATTTGTGGCGCTGTCATGTCCGCATCACTTGCTGTATCTGTAGAGCCTACGTCTAAAGGATGGAAATCTGCTGTTACGTTTGCATCACTTGCTGTATCTGTAGAGCCTACGTCTAAAGGATGGAAATCTGCTGTCATGTCTGCATCACTTGCTGTATCTGTAGAGCCTACATCTAAAGGATGGAAACCTGATGTCATGTCTGCATAACTTGCTGTATCTGTAGAGCCTCCATTTGTGCCGCTGTCATGTCTACATCAATTGCTGTATCAGTAGAGCATACATATAAAGGATGGAAATCTGCTGTCATGTCTGCATCACTTGCTGTATCTGTAGAGCCTACATTTGTGGCGCTGTCATGTCCGCATCACTTGCTGTATCTGTAGAGCCAACATTTGTGGCGCTGTCATGTCTGCATCACTTGCTGTATCTGCAGAGCCGCCATTTGTGGCGATGTCATGTCTGCATCACTTGCTGTATCTGTAGAGCCTACATTTGTGGTGCTGTCATGTCTGCATCACTAGCTGTATCTGTAGAGCCTCCATTTGTGGCGCTGTCATGTCTGCATCACTTGCTGTATCTGTAGAGCCTACATCTAAAGGATGGAAATCTGCTGTCATGTCTGCATCACTTGCGGTATCTGTAGAGCCTACTTCTAAAGGATGGAAATCTGCTGTCATGTCTGCATCACTTGCTGTATCTGTAGAGCCAACATCTAAAGGATGGAAATTCGCCGTCATGTCTGCATCACTTCCTGTATCTGTAGAGCCTACATCTAAAGGATGGAAATCTGCTGTCATGTCTGCATCACTTGCTGTAACTGTAGAGCCTCCATTTGTGGCGCTGTCATATCTGCATCACTTGCTGTATCTGTAGAGCCTAAATCTAAAGGATGGAAATCTGCTGTCATGTCTGCATCACTTGCTGTATCTGTAGAGCCTCCATTTGTGGCGCTGTCATATCTGCATCACTTGCTGTATTTGTAGAGCATACATCTAAAGGATGGAAATCTGCTGTCATGTCTGCATCACTTGCTGTATCTGTAGAGCCTCCATTTGTGGCGCTGTCATGTCTGCATCACTTGCTGTATCTGTAGAGCCTCCATTTGTGGCGCTGTCATGTCTGAATCACTTGCTATATCTCTAGAGCCTCCATCTAAAGGATGGAAATCTGCTGTCACGTCTGCATCACTTGCTGTATCTGTAGAGCCTCCATTTGTGGCGCTGTCATGTCTGCATCACTTGCTGTATCTGTAGAGTCTCCATTTGTGGCGCTGTCATGTCTGCATCACTTGTTGTATCTGTAGAGCCTCCATCTGTGGCGCTGTCATATCTGCATCACTTGCTGTGTCTGTAGAGCCTCCATCTAAAGAATGGAAATCTGCTGTCATGTCTGCATCACTTGCTGTATCTGTAGAGCCTACATCTAAAGGATGGAAATCTGCTGTCATGTCTGCATCACTTGCTGTAACTGTAGAGCCTATATCTAAAGGATGGAAATCTGCTGTCATGTCTACATCACTTGCTGTAACCGTAGAGCCTTTATCTAAAGGATGGAAATCTACTGTCATGTCTGCATCACTTGCAGTAACTGTAGAGCCTATATCTAAAGGATGGAAATCTGCTGTCTGTCTGCATCACTTGCTGTAACTGTAGAGCCTATATCTAAAGGATGGAAATCTGCTGTCATGTCTGCATCACTTGCTGTATCAGTAGAGCCTCCATTTGTGGCGCTGTCACGTCTGCATAACTTGCTGTAACTGTAGAGCCTCCATTTGTGGCGCTGTCATGTCTGCATCACTTGCTGTATCCGTAGAGCCTCCATTTGTGGCGCTGTCATGTCTGCATCACTTGCTGTAACTGTAGAGCCTCCATTTGTGGCGCTGTCATATCTGCATCACTTTCTGTATCTGTAGAGCCTCCATTTGTGGCGCTGTCATGTCTGCCTCACTTGCTGTATCTGTAGAGCCTCCATTTGTGGCGCATTCATGTCTGCATCACTTGCTGTATCTGTAGAGCCTACATCTAAAGGATGGAAATCTGCTGTCATGTGTGCATCACTTGCTGTAACTGTAGAGCCTACATCTAAAGGATGGAAATCTGCTGTCATGTCTGCATCACTTGCTGTATCTGTAGAGCCTACATTTGTGGCGCTGTCATGTCTGCATCACTTGCTGTATCTGTAGAGCCTACATCTAAAGGATGGAAATCTGCTGTCATGTCTGCAACACTTGCTGTATCTGTAGAGCCTACATCTAAAGGATGGAAACCTGCAGTCATGTCTGCATAACCTGCTGTATCTGTGGAGCCTTCATCTAAAGGATGGAAATCTGCTGTCATGTCTGCATCACTTGCTGTATCTGTAGAGCCTGCATCTAAAGGATGGAAACCTGCTGTCATGTCTGCATAACTTGCTGTATCTGTAGAGCCTCCATTTGTGCCGCTGTCATGTCTGCATCAATTGCTGTATCAGAAGGGCATACATCTAAAGTATGGAAATCTGCTGTCATGTCTGCATCACTAGCTGTATATGTAGAGCCTACATTTGTGGCGCTGTCATGTCCGCATCACTTGCTGTATCTGTAGAGCCTCCATCTGTGGCGCTATCATATCTGCATCACTTGCTGTGTCTGTAGAGCCTCCATCTAAAGAATGGAAATCTGCTGTCATGTCTGCATCACTTGCTGTATCTGTAGAGCCTACATCTAAAGGATGGAAATCTGCTGTCATGTCTGCATCACTTGCTGTAACTGTAGAGCCTATATCTAAAGGATGGAAATCTGCTGTCATGTCTACATCACTTGCTGTAACCGTAGAGCCTTTATCTAAAGGATGGAAATCTGCTGTCATATCTGCATCACTTGCAGTAACTGTAGAGCCTATATCTAAAGGATGGAAATCTGCTGTCATGTCTGCATAACTTGCTGTAACTGTAGAGCCTCCATTTGTGGCGCTGTCATGTCTGCATCACTTGCTGTATCCGTAGAGCCTCCATTTGTGGCGCTGTCATGTCTGCATCACTTGCTGTAACTGTAGAGCCTCCATTTGTGGCGCTGTCATATCTGCATCACTTTCTGTATCTGTAGAGCCTCCATTTGTGGCGCTGTCATGTCTGCCTCACTTGCTGTATCTGTAGAGCCTCCATTTGTGGCGCTGTCATGTCTGCATCACTTGCTGTATCTGTAGAGCCTGCATCTAAAGGATGGAAATCTGCTGTCATGTCTGCATCACTTGCTGTAGCTGTAGAGTCTATATCTAAAGGATAGAAATCTGCTGTCATGTCTGCATCAATTACTGTATCTGTAGAGCCTCCATTTGTGGCGCTGTCATGTCTGCATCACCTGCTGTATCTGTAGAGCCTCCATTTGTGGCGCTGTCATGTCTGCAACATTTGCTGTATCTGCAGAGCTTCCATTTGTGGCCCTGTCATGTCTGCATCACTTGCTGTATCTGTTGAGCCTCCATTTGTGGCGCTGTCATGTCTACATCACTTGCTGTATCTGTAGAGCCTACATCTAAAGGATGGAAATCTGCTGTCATGTCTGAATCACTTGCTGCATCTGTAGAGCCTCCATTTGTGGCGCTGTCATATCTGCATCACTTGCTGTATCTGTAGAGCCTCCATTTCTGGCGCTGTTATGTCTGCATCATTTGCTGTACCTGTAGAGCCTCCATTTGTGGCGCTGTCATGTCTGCATCACTTGCTGTAACTGTAGAGCCTACATCTAAAGGATGGAAGTCTGCTGTCATGTCTGCATCACTTGCTGTATCTGTAGAGCCTACATCTAAAGGAAGAAAATCTGCTGTCATGTCTGCATCACTTGCTGTATCTGTAGAGCCCACATTTGTGGCGCTGTCATGTCTGCATCACTTGCTGTATCTGTAGAGCCTACATCTAAAGGATGAAAATCTGCTGTCATGTGTGCATCACTTGCTGTATCTGTAGAGCCTACATCTATAGGATGGAAATCTGCTGTCATGTCTGCATCACTTGCTGTTTCTGTAGAGCCTACATTTGTGGCGCTGTCATGTCTGCATCACTTGCTGTATCTGTAGAGCCTACATCTAAATGATGGAAATCTGCTGTCATGTCTGCAACACTTGCTGTATCTGTAGAGCCTACATCTAAAGGATGGAAACCTGCAGTCATGTCTGCATAACTGACTGTATCTGTGGAGCCTTCATCTAAAGGATGGAAATCTGCTGTCATGTCTGCATCACTTGCTGTATCTGTAGAGCCTGCATCTAAAGGATGGAAACCTGCTATCATGTCTGCATAACTTGCTGTATCTGTAGAGCCTCCATTTGTGCCGCTGTCATGTCTGCATCACTTGCTGTATCAATAGAGCATACATCTAAAGGATGGAAATCTGCTGTCATGTCTGCATCACTAGCTGTATCTGTAGAGCCTACATTTGTGGCGGTGTCATGTCCGCATCACTTGCTGTATCTATAGAGCCTACGTCTAAAGGATGGAAATCTGCTGTTACGTTTGCATCACTTGCTGTATCTGTAGAGCCTACGTCTAAAGGATGGAAATCTGCTGTCATGTCTGCATCACTTGCTGTATCTGTAGAGCCTACATCTATAGAATGGAAACCTGATGTCATGTCTGCATAACTTGCTGTATCTTTAGAGCCTCCATTTGTGCCGCTGTCATGTCTACATCAATTGCTGTATCAGTAGAGCATACATATAAAGATGGAAATCTGCTGTCATGTCTCCATCACTTGCTGTATCTGTAGAGCCTACATTTGTGGCGCTGTCATGTCCGCATCACTTGCTGTATCTGTAGAGCCAACATTTGTGTCGCTGTCATGTCTGCATCACTTGCTGTATCTGCAGAGCCGCCATTTGTGGCGCTGTCATGTCTGCATCACTTCCTGTATCTGTAGAGCCTACATTTGTGGCGCTGTCATGTCTGCATCACTTGCTGTATCTGTAGAGCCTCCATTTGTGGCGCTGTCATGTCTGCATCACTTGCTGTAACTGTAGAGCCTACATTTGTGGCGCTGTCATGTCTGCATCACCTGCTGTATCTGTAGAGCCTACATCTAAAGGATGGAAATCTGCTGTCATGTCTGCATCACTTGCTGTATCTGTAGAGCCTACATCTAAAGGATGGAAATCTGCTGTCATGTCTGCATCACTTGCTGTATTTGTAGAGCCAACATCTAAAGGATGGAAATTCGCTGTCATGTCTGCATCACTTGCTGTATCTGTAGAGCCCACATCTAAAGGATGGAAATCTGCTGTCATGTCTGCATCACTTGCTGTAACTTTAGAGCCCTCATTTGTGGCGCTGTCATATCTGCATCACTTGCTGTATCTGTAGAGCCTCCATTTGTGGCGCTGTCATATCTGCATCAGTTGCTGTATCTGTAGAGCACACATCTAAAGGATGGAAATCTGCTGTCATGTCTGCATCACTTGCTGTATCTGTAGAGCCTCCATTTGTGGCGCTGTCATGTCTGCATATCTTGCTGTATCTGTAGAGCCTCCATTTGTGGCGCTGTCATGTCTGAATCACTTGCTATATCTCTGGAGCCTCCATCTAAAGGATGGAAATCTGCTGTCACGTCTGCATCACTTGCTGTATCTGTAGAGCCTCCATTTGTGGCGCTGTCATGTCTGCATCACTTGCTGTATCTGTAGAGTCTCCATTTGTGGCGCTGTCATGTCTGCATCACTTGTTGTATCTGTAGAGCCTCCATTTGTGGCGCTGTCATATCTGCATCACTTGCTGTGTGTGTAGAGCCTCCATCTAAAGAATGGAAATCTGCTGTCATGTCTGCATCACTTGCTGTATCTGTAGAGCCTACATCTAAAGGATGGAAATCTGCTGTCATGTCTGCATCACTTGCTGTAACTGTAGAGCCTATATCTAAAAGATGGAAATCTGCTGTCATGTCTACATCACTTGCTGTAACCGTAGAGCCTATACCTAAAGGATGGAAATCTGCTGTCATGTCTGCATCACTTGCAATAACTGTAGAGCCTATATCTAAAGGATCGAAATCTGCTATCATGTCTGCATCACTTGCTGTAACTGTAGAGCCTATATCTAAAGGATGGAAATCTGCTGTCATGTCTGCATCACTTGCTGTATCAGTAGAGCCTCCATTTGTGGCGCTGTCACGTCTGCATAACTTGCTGTAACTGTAGAGCCTCCATTTGTGGCGCTGTCATGTCTGCATCACTTGCTGTATCCGTAGAGCCTCCATTTGTGGCGCTGTCATGTCTGCATCACTTGCTGTAACTGTAGAGCCTCCATTTGTGGCGCTGTCATATCTGCATCACTTGCTGTATCTGTAGAGCCTCCATATGTGGCGCTGTCATGTCTGCATCACTTGCTGTATCTGTAGAGCCTCCATTTGTGGCGCTGTCATGTCTGCATCACTTGCTGTATCTGTAGTGCCTGCATCTAAAGGATGGAAATCTGCTGTCATGTCTGCATCACTTTCTGTATCTGTAGAGCCTATATCTAAAGGATAGAAATCTGCCGTCATGTCTGCATCACTTACTGTATCTGTAGAGCCTCCATTTGTGGCGCTGTCATGTCTGCATCACCTGCTGTATCTGTAGAGCCTCCATTTGTGGCGCTGTCATGTCTGCATCATTTGCTGTATCTGTAGAGCCTCCATTTGTGGCCCTGTCATGTCTGCATCACTTGCTGTATCTGTAGAGCCTCCATTTGTGGCGCTGTCATGTCTACATCACTTGCTGTATCTGTAGAGCCTACATCTAAAGGATGGAAATCTGCTGTCATGTCTGCATCACTTGCTGCATCTGCAGAGCCGCCATTTGTGGCGCTGTCATGTCTGCATCACTTGCTGTATCTGTAGAGCCTACATTTGTGGCGCTGTCATGTCTTCATCACTTGCTGTATCTGTAGAGCCTCCATTTGTGGCGCTGTCATGTCTGCATCACTTGCTGTAACTGTAGAGCCTACATTTGTGGCGCTGTCATGTCTGCATCACTTGCTGTATCTGTAGAGCCTACATCTAAAGGATGGAAATCTGCTGTCATGTCTGCATCACTTGCTGTATCTGTAGAGCCTACATCTAAAGGATGGAAATCTGCTGTCATGTCTGCATCACTTGCTGTATCTGTAGAGCCAACATCTAAAGGATGGAAATCTGCTGTCATGTCTGCATCACTTGCTGTAACTGTAGAGCCTATATCTAAAGGATGAAAATCTGCTTTCACGTCTGCATAACTTGCTGTAACTGTAGAGCCTCCATTTGTGGCGCTGGCATGTCTGCATCACTTGCTGTATCCGTAGAGCCTCCATTTGTGGCGCTGTCATGTCTGCATCACTTGCTGTAACTGTAGAGCCTCCATTTGTGGCGCTGTCATATCTGCATCACTTGCTGTATCTGTAGAGCCTACATTTGTGGCGCTGTCATGTCTGCATCACTTGCTGTATCTGTAGAGCCTACATCTAAAGGATGGAAATCTGCTGTCATGTCTGCAACACTTGCTGTATCTGTAGAGCCTACATCTAAAGGATGGAAACCTGCAGTCATGTCTGCATAACCAGCTGTATCTGTGGAGCCTTCATCTAAAGGATGGAAATCTGCTGTCATGTCTGCATCACTTGCTGTATCTGTAGAGCCTGCATCTAAAGGATGGAAACCTGCTGTCATGTCTGCATAACTTGCTGTATCTGTAGAGCCTCCATTTGTGCCGCTGTCATGTCTGCATCAATTGCTGAATCAGAAGAGCATACATCTAAAGTATGGAAATCTGCTGTCATGTCTGCATCACTAGCTGTATATGTAGAGCCTACATTTGTGGCGCTGTCATGTCCGCATCACTTGCTGTATCTGTAGAGCCTACGTCTAAAGGATGGAAATCTGCTGTTACGTTTGCATCACTTGCTGTATCTGTAGAGCCTACGTCTAAAGGATGGAAATCTGCTGTCATGTCTGCATCACTTGCTGTATCTGTAGAGCCTACATCTAAAGGATGGAAACCTGATGTCATGTCTGCATAACTTGCTGTATCTGTAGAGCCTCCATTTGTGCCGCTGTCATGTCTACATCAATTGCTGTATCAGTAGAGCATACATATAAAGGATGGAAATCTGCTGTCATGTCTGCATCACTTGCTGTATCTGTAGAGCCTACATTTGTGGCGCTGTCATGTCCGCATCACTTGCTGTATCTGTAGAGCCAACATTTGTGGCGCTGTCATGTCTGCATCACTTGCTGTATCTGCAGAGCCGCCATTTGTGGCGATGTCATGTCTGCATCACTTGCTGTATCTGTAGAGCCTACATTTGTGGTGCTGTCATGTCTGCATCACTAGCTGTATCTGTAGAGCCTCCATTTGTGGCGCTGTCATGTCTGCATCACTTGCTGTATCTGTAGAGCCTACATCTAAAGGATGGAAATCTGCTGTCATGTCTGCATCACTTGCGGTATCTGTAGAGCCTACTTCTAAAGGATGGAAATCTACTGTCATGTCTGCATCACTTGCTGTATCTGTAGAGCCAACATCTAAAGGATGGAAATTCGCCGTCATGTCTGCATCACTTCCTGTATCTGTAGAGCCTACATCTAAAGGATGGAAATCTGCTGTCATGTCTGCATCACTTGCTGTAACTGTAGAGCCTCCATTTGTGGCGCTGTCATATCTGCATCACTTGCTGTATCTGTAGAGCCTAAATCTAAAGGATGGAAATCTGCTGTCATGTCAGAATCACTTGCTGTATCTGTAGAGCCTCCATTTGTGGCGCTGTCATATCTGCATCACTTGCTGTATTTGTAGAGCATACATCTAAAGGATGGAAATCTGCTGTCATGTCTGCATCACTTGCTGTATCTGTAGAGCCTCCATTTGTGGCGCTGTCATGTCTGCATCACTTGCTGTATCTGTAGAGCCTCCATTTGTGGCGCTGTCATGTCTGAATCACTTGCTATATCTCTAGAGCCTCCATCTAAAGGATGGAAATCTGCTGTCACGTCTGCATCACTTGCTGTATCTGTAGAGCCTCCATTTGTGGCGCTGTCATGTCTGCATCACTTGCTGTATCTGTAGAGTCTCCATTTGTGGCGCTGTCATGTCTGCATCACTTGTTGTATCTGTAGAGCCTCCATCTGTGGCGCTGTCATATCTGCATCACTTGCTGTGTCTGTAGAGCCTCCATCTAAAGAATGGAAATCTGCTGTCATGTCTGCATCACTTGCTGTATCTGTAGAGCCTACATCTAAAGGATGGAAATCTGCTGTCATGTCTGCATCACTTGCTGTAACTGTAGAGCCTATATCTAAAGGATGGAAATCTGCTGTCATGTCTACATCACTTGCTGTAACCGTAGAGCCTTTATCTAAAGGATGGAAATCTACTGTCATGTCTGCATCACTTGCAGTAACTGTAGAGCCTATATCTAAAGGATGGAAATCTGCTGTCTGTCTGCATCACTTGCTGTAACTGTAGAGCCTATATCTAAAGGATGGAAATCTGCTGTCATGTCTGCATCACTTGCTGTATCAGTAGAGCCTCCATTTGTGGCGCTGTCACGTCTGCATAACTTGCTGTAACTGTAGAGCCTCCATTTGTGGCGCTGTCATGTCTGCATCACTTGCTGTATCCGTAGAGCCTCCATTTGTGGCGCTGTCATGTCTGCATCACTTGCTGTAACTGTAGAGCCTCCATTTGTGGCGCTGTCATATCTGCATCACTTTCTGTATCTGTAGAGCCTCCATTTGTGGCGCTGTCATGTCTGCCTCACTTGCTGTATCTGTAGAGCCTCCATTTGTGGCGCATTCATGTCTGCATCACTTGCTGTATCTGTAGAGCCTACATCTAAAGGATGGAAATCTGCTGTCATGTGTGCATTACTTGCTGTAACTGTAGAGCCTACATCTAAAGGATGGAAATCTGCTGTCATGTCTGCATCACTTGCTGTATCTGTAGAGCCTACATTTGTGGCGCTGTCATGTCTGCATCACTTGCTGTATCTGTAGAGCCTACATCTAAAGGATGGAAATCTGCTGTCATGTCTGCAACACTTGCTGTATCTGTAGAGCCTACATCTAAAGGATGGAAACCTGCAGTCATGTCTGCATAACCTGCTGTATCTGTGGAGCCTTCATCTAAAGGATGGAAATCTGCTGTCATGTCTGCATCACTTGCTGTATCTGTAGAGCCTGCATCTAAAGGATGGAAACCTGCTGTCATGTCTGCATAACTTGCTGTATCTGTAGAGCCTCCATTTGTGCCGCTGTCATGTCTGCATCAATTGCTGTATCAGAAGAGCATACATCTAAAGTATGGAAATCTGCTGTCATGTCTGCATCACTAGCTGTATATGTAGAGCCTACATTTGTGGCGCTGTCATGTCCGCATCACTTGCTGTATCTGTAGAGCCTCCATCTGTGGCGCTATCATATCTGCATCACTTGCTGTGTCTGTAGAGCCTCCATCTAAAGAATGGAAATCTGCTGTCATGTCTGCATCACTTGCTGTATCTGTAGAGCCTACATCTAAAGGATGGAAATCTGCTGTCATGTCTGCATCACTTGCTGTAACTGTAGAGCCTATATCTAAAGGATGGAAATCTGCTGTCATGTCTACATCACTTGCTGTAACCGTAGAGCCTTTATCTAAAGGATGGAAATCTGCTGTCATGTCTGCATCACTTGCAGTAACTGTAGAGCCTATATCTAAAGGATGGAAATCTGCTGTCATGTCTGCATCACTTGCTGTAACTGTAGAGCCTATATCTAAAGGATGGAAATCTGCTGTCATGTCTGCATCACCTGCTGTATCAGTAGAGCCTCCATTTGTGGCGCTGTCACGTCTGCATAACTTGCTGTAACTGTAGAGCCTCCATTTGTGGCGCTGTCATGTCTGCATCACTTGCTGTATCCGTAGAGCCTCCATTTGTGGCGCTGTCATGTCTGCATCACTTGCTGTAACTGTAGAGCCTCCATTTGTGGCGCTGTCATATCTGCATCACTTTCTGTATCTGTAGAGCCTCCATTTGTGGCGCTGTCATGTCTGCCTCACTTGCTGTATCTGTAGAGCCTCCATTTGTGGCGCTGTCATGTCTGCATCACTTGCTGTATCTGTAGAGCCTGCATCTAAAGGATGGAAATCTGCTGTCATGTCTGCATCACTTGCTGTAGCTGTAGAGTCTATATCTAAAGGATAGAAATCTGCTGTCATGTCTGCATCAATTACTGTATCTGTAGAGCCTCCATTTGTGGCGCTGTCATGTCTGCATCACCTGCTGTATCTGTAGAGCCTCCATTTGTGGCGCTGTCATGTCTGCAACATTTGCTGTATCTGCAGAGCTTCCATTTGTGGCCCTGTCATGTCTGCATCACTTGCTGTATCTGTAGAGCCTCCATTTGTGGCGCTGTCATGTCTACATCACTTGCTGTATCTGTAGAGCCTACATCTAAAGGATGGAAATCTGCTGTCATGTCTGAATCACTTGCTGCATCTGTAGAGCCTCCATTTGTGGCGCTGTCATATCTGCATCACTTGCTGTATCTGTAGAGCCTCCATTTCTGGCGCTGTTATGTCTGCATCATTTGCTGTACCTGTAGAGCCTCCATTTGTGGCGCTGTCATGTCTGCATCACTTGCTGTAACTGTAGAGCCTACATCTAAAGGATGGAAGTCTGCTGTCATGTCTGCATCACTTGCTGTATCTGTAGAGCCTACATCTAAAGGAAGAAAATCTGCTGTCATGTCTGCATCACTTGCTGTATCTGTAGAGCCCACATTTGTGGCGCTGTCATGTCTGCATCACTTGCTGTATCTGTAGAGCCTACATCTAAAGGATGAAAATCTGCTGTCATGTGTGCATCACTTGCTGTATCTGTAGAGCCTACATCTATAGGATGGAAATCTGCTGTCATGTCTGCATCACTTGCTGTTTCTGTAGAGCCTACATTTGTGGCGCTGTCATGTCTGCATCACTTGCTGTATCTGTAGAGCCTACATCTAAATGATGGAAATCTGCTGTCATGTCTGCAACACTTGCTGTATCTGTAGAGCCTACATCTAAAGGATGGAAACCTGCAGTCATGTCTGCATAACTGACTGTATCTGTGGAGCCTTCATCTAAAGGATGGAAATCTGCTGTCATGTCTGCATCACTTGCTGTATCTGTAGAGCCTGCATCTAAAGGATGGAAACCTGCTGTCATGTCTGCATAACTTGCTGTATCTGTAGAGCCTCCATTTGTGCCGCTGTCATGTCTGCATCACTTGCTGTATCAATAGAGCATACATCTAAAGGATGGAAATCTGCTGTCATGTCTGCATCACTAGCTGTATCTGTAGAGCCTACATTTGTGGCGGTGTCATGTCCGCATCACTTGCTGTATCTATAGAGCCTACGTCTAAAGGATGGAAATCTGCTGTTACGTTTGCATCACTTGCTGTATCTGTAGAGCCTACGTCTAAAGGATGGAAATCTGCTGTCATGTCTGCATCACTTGCTGTATCTGTAGAGCCTACATCTATAGAATGGAAACCTGATGTCATGTCTGCATAACTTGCTGTATCTTTAGAGCCTCCATTTGTGCCGCTGTCATGTCTACATCAATTGCTGTATCAGTAGAGCATACATATAAAGTTGGAAATCTGCTGTCATGTCTCCATCACTTGCTGTATCTGTAGAGCCTACATTTGTGGCGCTGTCATGTCCGCATCACTTGCTGTATCTGTAGAGCCAACATTTGTGTCGCTGTCATGTCTGCATCACTTGCTGTATCTGCAGAGCCGCCATTTGTGGCGCTGTCATGTCTGCATCACTTCCTGTATCTGTAGAGCCTACATTTGTGGCGCTGTCATGTCTGCATCACTTGCTGTATCTGTAGAGCCTCCATTTGTGGCGCTGTCATGTCTGCATCACTTGCTGTAACTGTAGAGCCTACATTTGTGGCGCTGTCATGTCTGCATCACCTGCTGTATCTGTAGAGCCTACATCTAAAGGATGGAAATCTGCTGTCATGTCTGCATCACTTGCTGTATCTGTAGAGCCTACATCTAAAGGATGGAAATCTGCTGTCATGTCTGCATCACTTGCTGTATTTGTAGAGCCAACATCTAAAGGATGGAAATTCGCTGTCATGTCTGCATCACTTGCTGTATCTGTAGAGCCCACATCTAAAGGATGGAAATCTGCTGTCATGTCTGCATCACTTGCTGTAACTTTAGAGCCCTCATTTGTGGCGCTGTCATATCTGCATCACTTGCTGTATCTGTAGAGCCTCCATTTGTGGCGCTGTCATATCTGCATCAGTTGCTGTATCTGTAGAGCACACATCTAAAGGATGGAAATCTGCTGTCATGTCTGCATCACTTGCTGTATCTGTAGAGCCTCCATTTGTGGCGCTGTCATGTCTGCATATCTTGCTGTATCTGTAGAGCCTCCATTTGTGGCGCTGTCATGTCTGAATCACTTGCTATATCTCTGGAGCCTCCATCTAAAGGATGGAAATCTGCTGTCACGTCTGCATCACTTGCTGTATCTGTAGAGCCTCCATTTGTGGCGCTGTCATGTCTGCATCACTTGCTGTATCTGTAGAGTCTCCATTTGTGGCGCTGTCATGTCTGCATCACTTGTTGTATCTGTAGAGCCTCCATTTGTGGCGCTGTCATATCTGCATCACTTGCTGTGTGTGTAGAGCCTCCATCTAAAGAATGGAAATCTGCTGTCATGTCTGCATCACTTGCTGTATCTGTAGAGCCTACATCTAAAGGATGGAAATCTGCTGTCATGTCTGCATCACTTGCTGTAACTGTAGAGCCTATATCTAAAAGATGGAAATCTGCTGTCATGTCTACATCACTTGCTGTAACCGTAGAGCCTATACCTAAAGGATGGAAATCTGCTGTCATGTCTGCATCACTTGCAATAACTGTAGAGCCTATATCTAAAGGATCGAAATCTGCTATCATGTCTGCATCACTTGCTGTAACTGTAGAGCCTATATCTAAAGGATGGAAATCTGCTGTCATGTCTGCATCACTTGCTGTATCAGTAGAGCCTCCATTTGTGGCGCTGTCACGTCTGCATAACTTGCTGTAACTGTAGAGCCTCCATTTGTGGCGCTGTCATGTCTGCATCACTTGCTGTATCCGTAGAGCCTCCATTTGTGGCGCTGTCATGTCTGCATCACTTGCTGTAACTGTAGAGCCTCCATTTGTGGCGCTGTCATATCTGCATCACTTGCCCTATCTGTAGAGCCTCCATATGTGGCGCTGTCATGTCTGCATCACTTGCTGTATCTGTAGAGCCTCCATTTGTGGCGCTGTCATGTCTGCATCACTTGCTGTATCTGTAGTGCCTGCATCTAAAGGATGGAAATCTGCTGTCATGTCTGCATCACTTACTGTATCTGTAGAGCCTCCATTTGTGGCGCTGTCATGTCTGCATCACCTGCTGTATCTGTAGAGCCTCCATTTGTGGCGCTGTCATGTCTGCATCATTTGCTGTATCTGTAGAGCCTCCATTTGTGGCCCTGTCATGTCTGCATCACTTGCTGTATCTGTAGAGCCTCCATTTGTGGCGCTGTCATGTCTACATCACTTGCTGTATCTGTAGAGCCTACATCTAAAGGATGGAAATCTGCTGTCATGTCTGCATCACTTGCTGCATCTGCAGAGCCGCCATTTGTGGCGCTGTCATGTCTGCATCACTTGCTGTATCTGTAGAGCCTACATTTGTGGCGCTGTCATGTCTTCATCACTTGCTGTATCTGTAGAGCCTCCATTTGTGGCGCTGTCATGTCTGCATCACTTGCTGTAACTGTAGAGCCTACATTTGCTGCGCTGTCATGTCTGCATCACTTGCTGTATCTGTAGAGCCTACATCTAAAGGATGGAAATCTGCTGTCATGTCTGCATCACTTGCTGTATCTGTAGAGCCTACATCTAAAGGATGGAAATCTGCTGTCATGTCTGCATCACTTGCTGTATCTGTAGAGCCAACATCTAAAGGATGGAAATCTGCTGTCATGTCTGCATCACTTGCTGTAACTGTAGAGCCTATATCTAAAGGATGAAAATCTGCTTTCACGTCTGCATAACTTGCTGTAACTGTAGAGCCTCCATTTGTGGCGCTGGCATGTCTGCATCACTTGCTGTATCCGTAGAGCCTCCATTTGTGGCGCTGTCATGTCTGCATCACTTGCTGTAACTGTAGAGCCTCCATTTGTGGCGCTGTCATATCTGCATCACTCGCTGTATCTGTAGAGCCTCCATTTGTGGCGCTGTTATGTCTGGTTCACTTGCTGTATCTGTAGAGCCTCCATTTTTGGCGCTGTCATGTCTGCATCACTTGCTGTATCTGTAGAGCCTGCATATAAAGGATGGAAATCTGCTGTCATGTCTGCATCACTTGCTGTAGCTGTAGAGCCTATATCTAAAGGATAGAAATCTGCTGTCATGTCTGCATCACTTACTGTATCTGTAGAGCCTCCATTTGTGGCGCTGTCATGTCTGCATCACCTGCTGTATCTGTAGAGCCTCCATTTGTGGCGCTGTCATGTCTGCATCATTTGCTGTATCTGTAGAGCCTCCATTTGTGGCCCTGTCATGTCTGCATCACTTGCTGTATCTGTAGAGCCTCCATTTGTGGCGCTGTCATGTCTACATCACTTGCTGTATCTGTAGAGCCTACATCTAAAAGATGGAAATCTGCTGTCATGTCTGCATCACTTGCTGTATCTGTAGAGCCTCCATTTGTGGCGCTGTCATATCTGCATCACTTGCTGTATCTGTAGAGCCTCCATTTCTGGCGCTGTTATGTCTGCATCATTTGCTGTATCTGTAGAGCCTCCATTTGTGGCGCTGTCATGTCTGCATCACTTGCTGTAACTGTAGAGCCTACATCTAAAGGATGGAAGTCTGCTGTCATGTCTGCATCACTTGCTGTATCTGTAGAGCCCACATTTGTGGCGCATTCATGTCTGCATCACTTGCTGTATCTGTAGAGCCTACATCTAAAGGATGGAAATCTGCTGTCATGTGTGCATCACTTGCTGTATCTGTAGAGCCTACATCTAAAGGATGGAAATCTGCTGTCATGTCTGCATCACTTGCTGTATCTGTAGAGCCTACATTTGTGGCGCTGTCATGTCTGCATCACTTGCTGTATCTGTAGAGCCTACATCTAAAGGATGGAAATCTGCTGTCATGTCTGCAACACTTGCTGTATCTGTAGAGCCTACATCTAAAGGATGGAAACCTGCAGTCATGTCTGCATAACTTGCTGTATCTGTGGAGCCTTCATCTAAAGGATGGAAATCTGCTGTCATGTCTGCATCACTTGCTGTATCTGTAGAGCCTGCATCTAAAGGATGGAAACCTGCTGTCATGTCTGCATAACTTGCTGTATCTGTAGAGCCTCCATTTGTGCCGCTGTCATGTCTGCATCAATTGCTGTATCAGTAGAGCATACATCTAAAGGATGGAAATCTGCTGTCATGTCTGCATCACTAGCTGTATATGTAGAGCCTACATTTGTGGCGCTGTCATGTCCGCATCACTTGCTGTATCTGTAGAGCCTACGTCTAAAGGATGGAAATCTGCTGTTACGTTTGCATCACTTGCTGTATCTGTAGAGCCTACGTCTAAAGGATGGAAATCTGCTGTCATGTCTGCATCACTTGCTGTATCTGTAGAGCCTACATCTAAAGGATGGAAACCTGATGTCATGTCTGCATAACTGGCTGTATCTGTAGAGCCTCCATTTGTGCCGCTGTCATTTCTACATCAATTGCTGTATCAGTAGAGCATACTTATAAAGGATGGAAATCTGCTGTCATGTCTGCATCACTTGCTGTATCTGTAGAGCCTACATTTGTTGCGCTATCATGTCCGCATCACTTGCTGTATCTGTAGAGCCAACATTTGTGGCGCTGTCATGTCTGCATCACTTGCTGTATCTGCAGAGCCGCCATTTGTGGCGCTGTCATGTCTGCATCACTTGCTGTATCTGTGGAGCCTACATTTGTGGTGCTGTCATGTCTGCATCACTTGCTGTATCTGTAGAGCCTCCATTTGTGGCGCTGTCATGTCTGCATCACTTGCTGTATCTGTAGAGCCTACATTTGTGGCGCTGCCATGTCTGCATCACTTGCTGTATCTGTAGAGCCTCCATTTGTGGCGCTGTTATGTCTGCATCACTTGCTGTAACTGTAGAGCCTACATTTGTGGCGCTGTCATGTCTGCATCACTTGCTGTATCTGTAGAGCCTACATCTAAAGGATGGAAATCTGCTGTCATGTCTGCATCACTTGCTGTATCTGTAGAGCCAACATCTAAAGGATGGAAATTCGCTGTCATGTCTGCATCACTTGCTGTATCTGTAGAGCCTACATCTAAAGGATGGAAATCTGCTGTCATATCTGCATCACTTGCTGTAACTGTAGAGCCTCCATTTGTGGCGCTGTCATATCTGCATCACTTGCTGTATCTGTAGAGCCTAAATCTAAAGGATGGAAATCTGCTGTCATGTCTGCATCACTTGCTGTATCTGTAGAGCCTCCATTTGTGGCGCTGTCATATCTGCATCACTTGCTGTATCTGTAGAGCATACATCTAAAGGATGGAAATCTGCTGTGAAGTCTGCATCACTTGCTGTATCTGTAGAGCCTCCATTTGTGGCGCTGTCATGTCTGCATCACTTGCTGTATCTGTAGAGTCTCCATTTGTGGCGCTGTCATGTCTGCATCACTTGCTGTATCTGTAGAGCCTCCATCTGTGGCGCTGTCATATCTGCATCACTTGCTGTGTCTGTAGAGCCTCCATCTAAAGAATGGAAATCTGCTGTCATGTCTGCATCACTTGATGTATCTGTAGAGCCTACACCTAAAGGATGGAAATCTGCTGTCATGTCTGCATCACTTGCTGTAACTGTAGAGCCTATATCTAAAGGATGGAAATCTGCTGTCATGTCTACATCACTTGCTGTAACCGTAGAGCTTTTATCTAAAGGATGGAAATCTGCTGTCACGTCTGCATCACTTGCAGTAACTGTAGAGCCTATATCTAAAGGATGGAAATCTGCTGTCATGTCTGCATCACTTGCTGTAACTGTAGAGCCTATATCTAAAGGATGGAAATCTGCTGTCATGTCTGCATCACTTGCTGTATCAGTAGAGCCTCCATTTGTGGCGCTGTCACGTCTGCATAACTTGCTGTAACTGTAGAGCCTCCATTTGTGGCGCTGTCATGTCTGCATCACTTGCTGTATCCGTAGAGCCTCCATTTGTGGCGCTGTCATGTCTGCATTACTTGCTGTAACTGTAGAGCCTCCATTTGTGGCGCTGTCATATCTGCATCACTTTCTGTATCTGTAGAGCTTCCATTTGTGGCGCTATCATGTCTGCCTCACTTTCTGTATCTGTAGAGCCTGCATCTAAAGGATGGAAATCTGCTGTCATGTCTGCATCACTTGCTGTAGCTGTAGAGCCTATATCTAAAGGATAGAAATCTGCTGTCATGTCTGCATCACTTACTGTATCTGTAGAGCCTCCATTTGTGGCGCTGTCATGTCTGCATCACCGGCTGTATCTGTAGAGCCTCCATTTGTGGCGCTGTCATGTCTGCATCATTTGCTGTATCTGTAGAGCCTCTATTTGTGGCCCTGTCATGTCTGCATCTCTTGCTGTATCTGTAGAGCCTCCATTTGTGGCGCTGTCATGTCTACATCACTGGCTGTATCTGTAGAGCCTACATTTGTGGCGCTGTCATGTCTGCATCATTTGCTGTATCTGCAGAGCCGCCATTTGTGGCGCTGTCATGTCTGCATCACCTGCTGTATCTGTAGAGCCTACATTTATGGCGCTGCCATGTCTGCATCACTTGCTGTATCTGTAGAGCCTCCATTTGTGGCGCTGTCATGTCTGCATAACTTACTGTAACTCTAGAGCCTACATTTGTGGCGCTGTCATGTCTGCATCACTTGCTGTATCTGTAGAGCCTACATCTAAAGGATGGAAATCTGCTGTCATGTCTGCATCACTTGCTGTATCTGTAGAGCCTACATCTAAAGGATGGAAATCTGCTGTCATGTCTGCATCACTTGCTGTATCTGTAGAGCCAACATCTAAAGGATGGAAATTCGCTGTCATGTCTGCATCACTTGCTGTATCTGTAGAGCCTACATCTAAAGGATGGAAATCTGCTGTCATGTCTGCATCACTTGCTCTATCTGTAGAGCCTCCATTTGTGGCGCTGTCATATCTGCATCACTTGCTGTATCTGTAGAGCATACATCTAAAGGATGGAAATCTGCTGTCATGTCTGCATCACTTGCTGTATCCGTAGAGCCTGCAATTGTGGCGCTGTCATGTCTGCATCACTTGCTGTATCTGTAGAGCCTCCATTTGTGGCGCTGGCATGTCTGAATCACTTGCTATATCTCTAGAGCCTCCATCTAAAGGATGGAAATCTGCTGTCACGTCTGCATCACTTGCTGTATCTGTAGAGCCTCCATTTGTGGTGCTGTCATGTCTGCATCACTTGCTGTATCTGTAGAGCCTCCCTTTGTGGAGCTGTCATATCTGCATCACTTGCTGTAACTGTATAGCCTCCATTTGTGGCGCTGTCATGTCTGCATCACTTGCTGTAACTGTAGAGCCTACTTTTTTCGCACTGTCATGTCAGCATCACTTGCTGTATCTGTAGAGCCTACGTTTGTGGCGCCGTCATGTCTGCATCACTTGCTGTATCCGTAGAGCCTCCGTTTGTGGCGCTGTCATGTCTGCATCACTTGCTGTATCTGTAGAGCTTAAATGTGTGGCGCTGTCATGTCTGCATCACTTGCTGTATCTGTAGAGCCTCCATTTGTGGCGCCGTCATGGCCGCATCACTTTCTGTAACTGTAGAGCCTCCATTTGTGGCGCTGTCATGTCTGCATCACTTGCTGTATCTGTAGAGCCAACATTTGTGGCGCTGTCATGTCTGCATCACTTGCTGTATCTGCAGAGCCGCCACTTGTGGCGCTGTCATGTCTGCATCACTTGCTGTATCTGTAGAGCCTACATTTGTGGCGCTGTCATGTCTGCATGACTTGCTGTATCTGTAGAGCCTCCATTTGTGGCGCTGTCATGTCTGCATCACTCGCTGTAACTGTAGAGCCTACATTTGTGGCGCTGTCATGTCTGCATCACTTGCTGTATCTGTAGAGCCTACATCTAAAGGATGGAAATCAGCTGTCATGTGTGCATCACTTGCTGTTTCTGTAGAGCCAACATCTAAAGGATGGAAATTCGCTGTCATGTCTGCATCACTTGCTGTATCTGTAGAGCCTACATCTAAAGGATGGAAATCTGCTGTCATGTCTGCATCACTTGCTGTAACTGTAGAGCCTCCATTTGTGGCGCTGTCATATCTGCATCAGTTGCTGTATCTGTAGAGCCTAAATCTAAAGGATGGAAATCTGCTGTCATGTCTGCATTACTTGCTGTATCTGTAGAGCCTCCATTTGTGGCGCTGTCATATCTGCATCAGTTGCTGTATCTGTAGAGCACACATCTAAAGGATGCAAATCTGCTGTCATGTCTGCAATACTTGCTATATCTGTAGAGCCTCCATTTGTGGCGCTGTCAAGTCTGCATCACTTGCTGTATCTGTAGAGCCTCCATTTGTGGCGCTGTCATGTCTGAATTTTGCTATATCTCTAGAGCCTCCATCTAAAGGATGGAAATCTGCTGTCACGTCTGCATCACTTGCTGTATCGTTAGAGCCTCCATTTGTGGCGCTGTCATGTCTGCATCACTTGCTGTATCTGTAGAGTCTCCATTTGGGGCGCTGTCAATTCTGCATCACTTGTTGTATCTGTAGAGCCTCCATTTGTGGAGCTGTCATATCTGCATCACTTGCTGTGTCTGTAGAGCCTCCGTCTAAAGAATGCAAATCTGCTGTCATGTCTGCATCACTTGCTGTATCTGTAGAGCCTACATCTAAAGGATGGAAACCTGCTGTCATGTCTCCATCACTTGCTGTAACTGTAGAGCCTATATCTAAAGGATGGAAATCTGCTGCCATGTCTACATCACTTGCTGTAACCGTAGAGCCTATACCTAAAGGATGGAAATCTGCTGTCATGTCTGCATCACTTGCAGTAACTGTAGAGCCTATATCTAAAGGATCGAAATCTGTTGTCATGTCTGCATCACTTGCTGTAACTGTAGAGCCTATATCTAAAGGATGGAAATCTGCTGTCATGTCTGCATCACTTGCTGTATCAGTAGAGCCTCCATTTGTGGCGCTGTCACGTCTGCATCACTTGCTGTATCCGTAGAGCCTCCATTTGTGGCGCTGTCATGTCTGCATCACTTGCTGTAACTGTAGAGCCTCCATTTGTGGCGCTGTCATATCTGCATCACTTGCTGTATCTGTAGAGCCTCCATTTGTGGCGCTGTCATGTCTGCATCACTTGCTGTATCTGTAGAGCCTCCATTTGTGGCGCTGTCGTGTCTGCATCACTTGCTGTATCTGTAGAGCCTGCATCTAAAGGATGGAAATCTGCTGTCATGTCTGTATCACTTGCTGTATCTGTAGAGCCTATATCTAAAGGATAGAAATCTGCTGTCATGTCTGCATCACTTACTGTATCAGTAGAGCCTCCATTTGTGGCGCTGTCATGTCTGCATCACCTGCTGTATCTGTAGAGCCTCCATTTGTGGCGCTGTCATGTCTGCATCATTTGCTGTATCTGTAGAGCCTCCATTTGTGGCCGCGTCATGTCTGCATCACTTGCTGTATCTGTAGAGCCTCCATTTGTGGCGCTGTCATGGCTGCATCACTTGCTCTAACTGTATAGCCTCCATTTGTGGCGCTGTCATATATGCATCACTTGCTGTAACTGTATAGCCTCCATTTGTGGCACTGTCATGTCTGCATCACTTGCTGTATCTGTAGAGCTTCCCTTTGTGGAGCTCTCATATCTGATTCACTTGCTGTATCTGTATAGCCTCCATTTGTGGCGCTGTCATGTCTACATCATTTGCTGTAACTGTAGAGTCTCCATTTGTGGCGCTGTCATGTCTGCATCACTTGCTGTAACTGTATAGCCTCCATTTGTGGCGCTGTCATGTCTGCATCACTTGGTGTAATTGTAGAGCCCCCATTTGTGGCGCAGTCATGTCTGCATCACTTGCTGTATCTGTAGAGCCTCCATTTGTGGCCCTATCATGTCTGCATCACTTGCTGTATCTGTAGAGCCTCCCTTTGTGGCGCTGTCATATCTGCATCACTTGCTGTAACTGTATAGCCTCCATTTGTGGCGCTGTCATGTCTGCATCACTTGCTGTAACTGTAGAGCCTACCTTTGTGGCGCTGTCATGTCTGCATCACTTGCTGTATCTGTAGAGCCTACGTTTGTGGCGCCGTCATGTCTGCATCACTTCCTGTATCTGTAGAGCCTCCCTTTGTGGCGCTGTCATGACTGCATCACTTGCTGTATCTGTAGAGCCTAAATTTGTGGCGCTGTCTTGTCTGCATCACTTGCTGTATCTGTGGAACCTCCATTTGTGGCGCCGTCATGTCTGCATCACTTGCTGTAACTGTAGAGCCTCCATTTGTGGCGCTGTCATGTCTGAATCACTTGCTGTATCTGTAGAGCCTACATTTGTGGCGCTGTCATGTCTGCATCACTTGCTGTATCTGCAGAGCCGCCATTTGTGGCGCTGTCATGTCTGCATCACTTGCTGTATCTGTAGAGCCTACATTTGTGGCGCTGCCATGTCTGCATCACTTGCTAGATCTGTAGAGCCTCCATTTGTGGCGCTATCATGTCTGCATCACTTGCTGTAACTGTAAAGCCTACATTGTGGCGCTGTCATGTCTGCAACACTTGCTGTATCTGTAGAGCCTACATCTAAAGGATGAAAATCTGCTGTCATGTCTGCATCACTTGCTGTATCTGTAGAGCCTACATCTAAAGGATGGAAATCTGCTGTCATGTCTGCATCACTTGCTGTATCTGTAGAGCCAACATCTAAAGGATGGAAATTCGCTGTCATGTCTGCATCACTTGCTGTATCTGTAGAGCCTACATCTAAAGGATGGAAATCTGCTGTCATGTCTGCATCACTTGCTGTAACTGTAGAGCCTCCATTTGTGGCGCTGTCATATCTGCATCACTTGCTGTATCTGTAGAGCCTAAATCTAAAGGATGGAAATCTGCTGGCATGTCTGCATCACTTGCTGTATCTGTAGAGCCCCCATTTGTTGCGCTGTCATATCTGCATCACTTGCTGTATCTGTAGAGCATACATCTAAAGGATGGAAATCTGCTGTCATGTCTGCATCACTTGCTGTATCTGTAGAGCCTCCATTTGTGGCGCTGTCACGTCTGCATCACTTGCTGTATCTGTAGAGCCTCCATTTGTGGCGCTGTCATGTCTGAATCACTTGCTATATCTCTAGAGCCTCCATCTAAAGGATGGAAATCTGCTGTCACGTCTGCATTACTTGCTGTATCTGTAGAGCCTCCATTTGTGGCGCTGTCATGTCTGCATCACTTGCTGTATCTGTAGAGTCTCCATTTGTGGCGCTGTCCATCTGCATCACTTGTTGTATCTGTAGAGCCTCCATCTGTGGCGCTGTCATATCTGCATCACTTGCTGTGTCTGTAGAGCCTCCATCTAAAGAATGGAAATCTGCTGTCATGTCTGCATCACTTGCTGTATCTGTAGAGCCTACATCTAAAGGATGGAAATCTGCTGTCATGTCTCCATCACTTGCTGTAACTGTAGAGCCTATATCTAAAGGATGGAAATCTGCTGTCATGTCTACATCACTTGCTGTAACCGTAGAGCCTATATCTAAAGGATGGAATTCTGCTGTCATGTCTGCATCACTTGCAGTAACTGTAGAGCCTATATCTAAAGGATGGAAATCTGCTGTCATGTCTGCATCACTTGCTGTAACTGTAGAGCCTATATCTAAAGGATGGAAATCTGCTGTCATGTCTGCATCTTTTGCTGTATCAGTAGAGCCTCCATTTGTGGCGCTGTCACGTCTGCATAATTTGCTGTAACTGTAGAGCCTCCATTTGTGGCGCTGTCATGTCTGCATCACTTGCTGTATCCGTAGAGCCTCCATTTGTGGCGCTGTCATGTCTGCATCACTTGCTGTAACTGTAGAGCCTCCATTTGTGGCGCTGTCATATCTGCATCACTTGCTGTATCTGTAGAGCCTCCATTTGTGGCGCTTTCATGTCTGCCTCACTTGCTGTATCTGCAGAGCCTCCATTTGTGGCGCTGTCATGTCATCATCACTTGCTGTATCTGTAGAGCCTGCATCTAAAGGATGGAAATCTGCTGTCATGTCTGCATCACTTGCTGTATCTGTAGAGCCTCCATTTGTGGCGTTGTCATGTCTACATCACTTGCTGTATCTGTAGAGCCTACATCTAAAGGATGGAAATCTGCTGTCATGTCTGCATCACTTGCTGTATCTGTAGAGCCTCCATTTGTGGCGCTCTCATGTCTGCATCACTTGCTGTATCTGTAGAGCCTCCCTTTGTGGCGCTGTCATATCTGCATCACTTGCTGTAACTGTAGAGCCTACCTTTGTGGCGCTGTCATGTCTGCATCACTTGCTGTATCTGTAGAGCCTCCATTTGTGGCGCTGTCATGTCTACATCACTTGCTGTATCTGTAGAGCCTACATCTAAAGGATGGAAATCTGCTGTCATGTCTGCATCACTTGCTGTATCTGTAGAGCCTCCATTTGTGGCGCTGTCATATCTGCATCACTTGCTGTATCTGTAGAGCCTCCATTTCTGGCGCTGTTATGTCTGCATCATTTGCTGTATCTGTAGAGCCTCCATTTGTGGCGCTGTCATGTCTGCATCACTTGCTGTAACTGTAGAGCCTACATCTAAAGGAAGGAAATCTGCTGTCATATCTGCATCACTTGCTGTAACTGTATAGCCTCCATTTGTGGCGCTGTCATGTCTGCATCACTTGCTGTAACTGTAGAGCCTACCTTTGTGGCGCTGTCATGTCTGCATCACTTGCTGTATCTGTAGAGCCTCCATTTGTGGCGCTGTCATGTCTGCATCACTTGCTGTATCTGTAGAGACTACATCTAAAGGAAGGAAATCTGCTGTCATGTCTGCATCACTTGCTGTATCTGTAGAGCCCACATTTGTGGCGCATTCATGTCTGCATCACTTGCTGTATCTGTAGAGCCTACATCTAAAGGATGGAAACCTGCAGTCATGTCTGCATAACCTGCTGTATCTGTGGAGCCTTCATCTAAAGGATGGAAATCTGCTGTCATGTCTGCATCACTTGCTGTATCTGTAGAGCCTGCATCTAAAGGATGGAAACCTGCTGTCATGTCTGCATAACTTGCTGTATCTGTAGAGCCTCCAATTGTGCCGCTGTCATGTCTGCATCAATTGCTGTATCAGAAGAGCATACATCTAAAGGATGGAAATCTGCTGTCATGTCTGCATCACTAGCTGTATATGAAGAGCCTACACTTGTGGCGCTGTCATGTCCGCATCACTTGCTGTATCTGTAGAGCCTACGTGTAAAGGATGGAAATCTGCTGTTACGTTTGCATCACTTGCTGTATCTGTAGAGCCTACGTCTAAAGGATGGAAATCTGCTGTCATGTCTGCATCACTTGCTGTATCTGTAGAGCCTACATCTAAAGGATGGAAACCTGATGTCATGTCTGCATAACTTGCTGTATCTGTAGAGCCTCCATTTGTGCCGCTGTCATGTCTACATCAATTGCTGTATCAGTAGAGCATACATATAAAGGATGGAAATCTGCTGTCATGTCTGCATCACTTGCTGTATCTGTAGAGCCTACATTTGTGGCGCTGTCATGTCCGCATCACTTGCTGTATCTGTAGAGCCAACATTTGTTGCGCTATCATGTCCGCATCACTTGCTGTATCTGTAGAGCCAACATTTGTGGCGCTGTCATGTCTGCATCACTTGCTGTATCTGCAGAGCCGCCATTTGTGGCGCTGTCATGTCTGCATCACTTGCTGTATCTGTAGAGCCTACATTTGTGGTGCTGTCATGTCTGCATCACTTGCTGTATCTGTAGAGCCTCCATTTGTGGCGCTGTCATGTCTGCATCACTTGCTGTATCTGTAGAGCCTACATTTGTGGCGCTGCCATGTCTGCATCACTTGCTGTATCTGTAGAGCCTCCATTTGTGGCGCTGTTATGTCTGCATCACTTGCTGTAACTGTAGAGCCTACATTTGTGGCGCTGTCATGTCTGCATCACTTGCTGTATCTGTAGAGCCTACATCTAAAGGATGGAAATCTGCTGTCATGTCTGCATCACTTGCTGTATCTGTAGAGCCAACATCTAAAGGATGGAAATTCGCTGTCATGTCTGCATCACTTGCTGTATCTGTAGAGCCTACATCTAAAGGATGGAAATCTGCTGTCATGTCTGCATCACTTGCTGTAACTGTAGAGCCTCCATTTGTGGCGCTGTCATATCTGCATCACTTGGTGTATCTGTAGAGCCTAAATCTAAAGGATGGAAATCTGCTGTCATGTCTGCATCACTTGCTGTATCTGTAGAGCCTCCATTTGTGGCGCTGTCATATCTGCATCACTTGCTGTATCTGTAGAGTCTCCATTTGTGGCGCTGTCATGTCTGCATCACTTGTTGTATCTGTAGAGCCTCCATCTGTGGCGCTGTCATATCTGCATCACTTGCTGTGTCTGTAGAGCCTCCATCTAAAGAATGGAAATCTGCTGTCATGTCTGCATCACTTGATGTATCTGTAGAGCCTACACCTAAAGGATGGAAATCTGCTGTCATGTCTGCATCACTTGCTGTAACTGTAGAGCCTATATCTAAAGGATGGAAATCTGCTGTCATGTCTACATCACTTGCTGTAACCGTAGAGCTTTTATCTAAAGGATGGAAATCTGCTGTCATGTCTGCATCACTTGCAGTAACTGTAGAGCCTATATCTAAAGGATGGAAATCTGCTGTCATGTCTGCATCACTTGCTGTAACTGTAGAGCCTATATCTAAAGGATGGAAATCTGCTGTCATGTCTGCATCACTTGCTGTATCAGTAGAGCCTCCATTTGTGGCGCTGTCACGTCTGCATAACTTGCTGTAACTGTAGAGCCTCCATTTGTGGCGCTGTCATGTCTGCATCACTTGCTGTATCCGTAGAGCCTCCATTTGTGGCGCTGTCATGACTGCATTACTTGCTGTAACTGTAGAGCCTCCATTTGTGGCGCTGTCATATCTGCATCACTTTCTGTATCTGTAGAGCTTCCATTTGTGGCGCTATCATGTCTGCCTCACTTGCTGTATCTGTAGAGCCTGCATCTAAAGGATGGAAATTTGCTGTCATGTCTGCATCACTTGCTGTAGCTGTAGAGGCTATATCTAAAGGATAGAAATCTGCTGTCATGTCTGCATCACTTACTCTATCTGTAGAGCCTCCATTTGTGGCGCTGTCATGTCTGCATCACCGGCTGTATCTGTAGAGCCTCCATTTGTGGCGCTGTCATGTCTGCATCATTTGCTGTATCTGTAGAGCCTCCATTTGTGGCCCTGTCATGTCTGCATCACTTGCTGTATCTGTAGAGCCTCCATTTGTGGCGCTGTCATGTCTACATCACTGGCTGTATCTGTAGAGCCTACATTTGTGGCGCTGTCATGTCTGCATCATTTGCTGTATCTGCAGAGCCGCCATTTGTGGCGCTGTCATGTCTGCATCACTTGCTGTATCTGTAGAGCCTACATTTATGGCGCTGCCATGTCTGCATCACTTGCTGTATCTGTAGAGCCTCCATTTGTGGCGCTGTCATGTCTGCATAACTTACTGTAACTCTAGAGCCTACATTTGTGGCGCTGTCATGTCTGCATCACTTGCTGTATCTGTAGAGCCTACATCTAAAGGATGGAAATCTGCTGTCATGTCTGCATCACTTGCTGTATCTGTAGAGCCTACATCTAAAGGATGGAAATCTGCTGTCATGTCTGCATCACTTGCTGTATCTGTAGAGCCAACATCTAAAGGATGGAAATTCGCTGTCATGTCTGCATCACTTGCTGTATCTGTAGAGCCTACATCTAAAGGATGGAAATCTGCTGTCATGTCTGCATCACTTGCTCTATCTGTAGAGCCTCCATTTGTGGCACTGTCATATCTGCATCACTTGCTGTATCTGTAGAGCATACATCTAAAGGATGGAAATCTGCTGTCATGTCTGCATCACTTGCTGTATCCGTAGAGCCTCCAATTGTGGCGCTGTCATGTCTGCATCACTTGCTGTATCTGTAGAGCCTCCATTTGTGGCGCTGGCATGTCTGAATCACTTGCTATATCTCTAGAGCCTCCATCTAAAGGATGGAAATCTGCTGTCACGTCTGCATCACTTGCTGTATCTGTAGAGCCTCCATTTGTGGTGCTGTCATGTCTGCATCACTTGCTGTATCTGTAGAGCCTCCCTTTGTGGAGCTGTAATATCTGCATCACTTGCTGTAACTGTATAGCCTCCATTTGTGGCGCTGTCATGTCTGCATCACTTGCTGTAACTGTAGAGCCTACTTTTTTCGCACTGTCATGTCAGCATCACTTGCTGTATCTGTAGAGCCTACGTTTGTGGCGCCGTCATGTCTGCATCACTTGCTGTATCCGTAGAGCCTCCGTTTGTGGCGCTGTCATGTCTGCATCACTTGCTGTATCTGTAGAGCTTAAATGTGTGGCGCTGTCATGTCTGCATCACTTGCTGTATCTGTAGAGCCTCCATTTGTGGCGCCGTCATGGCCGCATCACTTTCTGTAACTGTAGAGCCTCCATTTGTGGCGCTGTCATGTCTGCATCACTTGCTGTATCTGTAGAGCCAACATTTGTGGCGCTGTCATGTCTGCATCACTTGCTGTATCTGCAGAGCCGCCACTTGTGGCGCTGTCATGTCTGCATCACTTGCTGTATCTGTAGAGCCTACATTTGTGGCGCTGTCATGTCTGCATGACTTGCTGTATCTGTAGAGCCTCCATTTGTGGCGCTGTCATGTCTGCATCACTCGCTGTAACTGTAGAGCCTACATTTGATGCGCTGTCATGTCTGCATCACTTGCTGTATCTGTAGAGCCTACATCTAAAGGATGGAAATCTGCTGTCATGTGTGCATCACTTGCTGTTTCTGTAGAGCCAACATCTAAAGGATGGAAATTCGCTGTCATGTCTGCATCACTTGCTGTATCTGTAGAGCCTACATCTAAAGGATGGAAATCTGCTGTCATGTCTGCATCACTTGCTGTAACTGTAGAGCCTCCATTTGTGGCGCTGTCATATCTGCATCACTTGCTGTATCTGTAGAGCCTAAATCTAAAGGATGGAAATCTGCTGTCATGTCTGCATTACTTGCTGTATCTGTAGAGCCTCCATTTGTGGCGCTGTCATATCTGCATCAGTTGCTGTATCTGTAGAGAACACATCTAAAGGATGCAAATCTGCTGTCATGTCTGCAATACTTGCTATATCTGTAGAGCCTCCATTTGTGGCGCTGTCAAGTCTGCATCACTTGCTGTATCTGTAGAGCCTCCATTTGTGGCGCTGTCATGTCTGAATTTTGCTATATCTCTAGAGCCTCCATCTAAAGGATGGAAATCTGCTGTCACGTCTGCATCACTTGCTGTATCTTTAGAGCCTCCATTTGTGGCGCTGTCATGTCTGCATCACTTGCTGTATCTGTAGAGTCTCCATTTGGGGCGCTGTCAATTCTGCATCACTTGTTGTATCTGTAGAGCCTCCATTTGTGGCGCTGTCATATCTGCATCACTTGCTGTGTCTGTAGAGCCTCCGTCTAAAGAATGGAAATCTGCTGTCATGTCTGCATCACTTGCTGTATCTGTAGAGCCTACATCTAAAGGATGGAAATCTGCTGTCATGTCTCCATCACTTGCTGTAACTGTAGAGCCTATATCTAAAGGATGGAAATCTGCTGCCATGTCTACGTCACTTGCTGTAACCGTAGAGCCTATACCTAAAGGATGGAAATCTGCTGTCATGTCTGCATCACTTGCAGTAACTGTAGAGCCTATATCTAAAGGATCGAAATCTGCTGTCATGTCTGCATCACTTGCTGTAACTGTAGAGCCTATATCTAAAGGATGGAAATCTGCTGTCATGTCTGCATCACTTGCTGTATCAGTAGAGCCTCCATTTGTGGCGCTGTCACGTCTGCATCACTTGCTGTATCCGTAGAGCCTCCATTTGTGGCGCTGTCATGTCTGCATCACTTGCTGTAACTGTAGAGCCTCCATTTGTGGCGCTGTCATATCTGCATCACTTGCTGTATCTGTAGAGCCTCCATTTGTGGCGCTGTCATGTCTGCATCACTTGCTGTATCTGTAGAGCCTCCATTTGTGGCGCTGTCGTGTCTGCATCACTTGCTGTATCTGTAGAGCCTGCATCTAAAGGATGGAAATCTGCTGTCATGTCTGCATCACTTGCTGTATCTGTAGAGCCTATATCTAAAGGATAGAAATCTGCTGTCATGTCTGCATCACTTACTGTATTAGTAGAGCCTCCATTTGTGGCGCTGTCATGTCTGCATCACCTGCTGTATCTGTAGAGCCTCCATTTGTGGCGCTGTCATGTCTGCATCATTTGCTGTATCTGTAGAGCCTCCATTTGTGGCCGCGTCATGTATGCATCACTTGCTGTATCTGTAGAGCCTCCATTTGTGGCGCTGTCATGTCTGCATCACTTGCTCTAACTGTATAGCCTCCATTTGTGGCGCTGTCATATATGCATCACTTGCTGTAACTGTATAGCCTCCATTTGTGGCACTGTCATGTCTGCATCACTTGCTGTATCTGTAGAGCTTCCCTTTGTGGAGCTCTCATATCTGATTCACTTGCTGTAACTGTATAGCCTCCATTTGTGGCGCTGTCATGTCTACATCATTTGCTGTAACTGTAGAGTCTCCATTTGTGGCGCTGTCATGTCTGCATCACTTGCTTTAACTGTATAGCCTCCATTTGTGGCGCTGTCATGTCTGCATCACTTGCTGTAATTGTAGAGCCTCCATTTGTGGCGCAGTCATGTCTGCATCACTTGCTGTATCTGTAGAGCCTCCATTTGTGGCCCTATCATGTCTGCATCACTTGCTGTATCTGTAGAGCCTCCCTTTGTGGCGCTGTCATATCTGCATCACTTGCTGTAACTGTATAGCCTCCATTTGTGGCGCTGTCATGTCTGCATCACTTGCTGTAACTGTAGAGCCTACCTTTGTGGCGCTGTCATGTCTGCATCACTTGCTGTATCTGTAGAGCCTACGTTTGTGGCGCCGTCATGTCTGCATCACTTGCTGTATCTGTAGAGCCTCCCTTTGTGGCGCTGTCATGTCTGCATCACTTGCTGTATCTGTAGAGCCTAGATTTGTGGCGCTGTCTTGTCTGCATCACTTGCTGTATCTGTGGAAACTCCATTTGTGGCGCCGTCATGTCTGCATCACTTGCTGTAACTGTAGAGCCTCCATTTGTGGCGCTGTCATGTCTGAATCACTTGCTGTATCTGTAGAGCCTACATTTGTGGCGCTGTCATGTCTGCATCACTTGCTGTATCTGCAGAGCCGCCATTTGTGGCGCTGTCATGTCTGCATCACTTGCTGTATCTGTAGAGCCTACATTTGTGGCGCTGTCATGTCTGCATCACTTGCTGTATCTGCAGAGCCGCCATTTGTGGCGCTGTCATGTCTGCATCACTTGCTGTATCTGTAGAGCCTACATTTGTGGCGCTGCCATATCTGCATCACTTGCTGTATCTGTAGAGCATACATCTAAAGGATGGAAATCTGCTGTCATGTCTGCATCACTTGCTGTATCTGTAGAGCCTCCATTTGTGGCGCTGTCACGTCTGCATCACTTGCTGTATCTGTAGAGCCTCCATTTGTGGCGCTGTCATGTCTGAATCACTTGCTATATCTCTAGAGCCTCCATCTAAAGGATGGAAATCTGCTGTCACGTCTGCATTACTTGCTGTATCTGTAGAGCCTCCATTTGTGGCGCTGTCATGTCTGCATCACTTGCTGTATCTGTAGAGTCTCCATTTGTGGCGCTGTCATGTCTGCATCACTTGTTGTATCTGTAGAGCCTCCATCTGTGGCGCTGTCATATCTGCATCACTTGCTGTGTCTGTAGAGCCTCCATCTAAAGAATGGAAATCTGCTGTCATGTCTGCATCACTTGCTGTATCTGTAGAGCCTACATCTAAAGGATGGACATCTGCTGTCATGTCTCCATCACTTGCTGTAACTGTAGAGCCTATATCTAAAGGATGGAAATCTGCTGTCATGTCTACATCACTTGCTGTAACCGTAGAGCCTATATCTAAAGGATGGAATTCTGCTGTCATGTCTGCATCACTTGCAGTAACTGTAGAGCCTATATCTAAAGGATGGAAATCTGCTGTCATGTCTGCATCACTTGCTGTAACTGTAGAGCCTATATCTAAAGGATGGAAATCTGCTGTCATGTCTGCATCTTTTGCTGTATCAGTAGAGCCTCCATTTGTGGCGCTGTCACGCCTGCATAATTTGCTGTAACTGTAGAGCCTCCATTTGTGGCGCTGTCATGTCTGCATCACTTGCTGTATCCGTAGAGCCTCCATTTGTGGCGCTGTCATGTCTGCATCACTTGCTGTAACTGTAGAGCCTCCATTTGTGGCGCTGTCATATCTGCATCACTTGCTGTATCTGTAGAGCCTCCATTTGTGGCGCTGTCATGTCTGCCTCACTTGCTGTATCTGCAGAGCCTCCATTTGTGGCGCTGTCATGTCTGCATCACTTGCTGTATCTGTAGAGCCTGCATCTAAAGGATGGAAATCTGCTGTCATGTCTGCATCACTTGCTGTAGCTGTAGAGCCTATATCTAAAGGATAGAAATCTGCTGTCATGTCTGCATCACTTACTGTATCTGTAGAGCCTCCATTTGTGGCGCTGTCATGTCTGCATCACCTGCTGTATCTGTAGAGCCTCCATTTGTGGCGCTGTCATGTCTGCATCATTTGCTGTTTCTGTAGAGCCTCCATTTGTGGCCCTGTCATGTCTGCATCACTTGCTGTATCTGTAGAGCCTCCATTTGTGGCGTTGTCATGTCTACATCACTTGCTGTATCTGTAGAGCCTACATCTAAAGGATGGAAATCTGCTGTCATGTCTGCATCACTTGCTGTATCTGTAGAGCCTCCATTTGTGGCGCTCTCATGTCTGCATCACTTGCTGTATCTGTAGAGCCTCCCTTTGTGGCGCTGTCATATCTGCATCACTTGCTGTAACTGTAGAGCCTACCTTTGTGGCGCTGTCATGTCTGCATCACTTGCTGTATCTGTAGAGCCTCCATTTGTGGCGCTGTCATGTCTACATCACTTGCTGTATCTGTAGAGCCTACATCTAAAGGATGGAAATCTGCTGTCATGTCTGCATCACTTGCTGTATCTGTAGAGCCTCCATTTGTGGCGCTGTCATATCTGCATCACTTGCTGTATCTGTAGAGCCTCCATTTCTGGCGCTGTTATGTCTGCATCATTTGCTGTATCTGTAGAGCCTCCATTTGTGGCGCTGTCATGTCTGCATCACTTGCTGTAACTGTAGAGCCTACATCTAAAGGAAGGAAATCTGCTGTCATATCTGCATCACTTGCTGTAACTGTATAGCCTCCATTTGTGGCGCTGTCATGTCTGCATCACTTGCTGTAACTGTAGAGCCTACCTTTGTGGCGCTGTCATGTCTGCATCACTTGCTGTATCTGTAGAGCCTCCATTTGTGGCGCTGTCATGTCTGCATCACTTGCTGTATCTGTAGAGACTACATCTAAAGGAAGGAAATCTGCTGTCATGTCTGCATCACTTGCTGTATCTGTAGAGCCCACATTTGTGGCGCATTCATGTCTGCATCACTTGCTGTATCTGTAGAGCCTACATCTAAAGGATGGAAATCTGCTGTAATGTGTGCATCACTTGCTGTATCTGTAGAGCCTACATCTAAAGGATGGAAATCTGCTGTCATGTCTGCATCACTTGCTGTATCTGTAGAGCCTACATTTATGGCGATGTCATGTCTGCATCACTTGCTGTATCTGTAGAGCCTACATCTAAAGGATGGAAATCTGCTGTCATGTCTGCAACACTTGCTGTATCTGTAGAGCCTACATCTAAAGGATGGAAACCTGCAGTCATGTCTGCATAACCTGCTGTATCTGTGGAGCCTTCATCTAAAGGATGGAAATCTGCTGTCATGTCTGCATCACTTGCTGTATCTGTAGAGCCTGCATCTAAAGGATGGAAACCTGCTGTCATGTCTGCATAACTTGCTGTATCTGTAGAGCCTCCAATTGTGCCGCTGTCATGTCTGCATCAATTGCTGTATCAGAAGAGCATACATCTAAAGGATGGAAATCTGCTGTCATGTCTGCATCACTAGCTGTATATGTAGAGCCTACATTTGTGGCGCTGTCATGTCCGCATCACTTGCTGTATCTGTAGAGCCTACGTGTAAAGGATGGAAATCTGCTGTTACGTTTGCATCACTTGCTGTATCTGTAGAGCCTACGTCTAAAGGATGGAAATCTGCTGTCATGTCTGCATCACTTGCTGTATCTGTAGAGCCTACATCTAAAGGATGGAAACCTGATGTCATGTCTGCATAACTTGCTGTATCTGTAGAGCCTCCATTTGTGCCGCTGTCATGTTTACATCAATTGCTGTATCAGTAGAGCATACATATAAAGGATGGAAATCTGCTGTCATGTCTGCATCACTTGCTGTATCTGTAGAGCCTACATTTGTGGCGCTGTCATGTCCGCATCACTTGCTGTATCTGTAGAGCCAACATTTGTGGCGCTGTCATGTCTGCATCACTTGCTGTATCTGCAGAGCCGCCATTTGTGGCTCTGTCAAGTCTGCATCACTTGCTGTATCTGTAGAGCCTACATTTGTGGTGCTGTCATGTCTGCATCACTAGCTGTAACTGTAGAGCCTCCATTTGTGGCGCTGTCATGTCTGCATCACTTGCTGTATCTGTAGAGCCTACATCTAAAGGATGGAAATCTGCTGTCATGTCTGCATCACTTGCTGTATCTGTAGAGCCTACTTCTAAAGGATATAAATCTGCTGTCATGTCTGCATCACTTGCTGCATATGTAGAGCCAACATCTAAAGGATGGAAATTCGCTGTCATGTCTGCATCACTTGCTGTATCTGTAGAGCCTACATCTAAAGGATGGAAATCTGCTGTCATGTCTGCATCACTTGCTGTAACTGTAGAGCCTCCATTTGTGGCGCTGTCATATCTGCATCACTTGCTGTATCTGTAGAGCCTAAATCTAAAGGATGGAAATCTGCTGTCATGTCTGCATCACTTGCTGTATCTGTAGAGCCTCCATTTTGGCGCTGTCATATCTGCATCACTTGCTGTATTTGTAGAGCATACATCTAAAGGATGGAAATCTGCTGTCATGTCTGCATCACTTGCTATATCTGTAGAGCCTCCATTTGTGGCGCTGTCATGTCTGCATCACTTGCTGTATTTGTAGAGCCTCCATTTGTGGCGCTGTCATGTCTGAATCACTTGCTATATCTCTAGAGCCTCCCACTAAAGGATGGAAATCTGCTGTCACGTCTGCATCACTTGCTGTATCTGTAGAGCCTCCATTTGTGTCGCTGTCATGTCTGCATCACTTGCTGTATCTGTAGAGTCTCCATTTGTGGCGCTGTCATGTCTGCATCACTTGTTGTATCTGTAGAGCCTCCATCTGTGGCGGTGTCATATCTGCATCACTTGCTGTGCTGTAGAGCCTCCATCTAAAGAATGGAAATCTGCTGTCATGTCTGCATCACTTGCTGTATCTGTAGAGCCTACATCTAAAGGATGGAAATCTGCTGTCATGTCTGCATCACTTGCTGTAACTGTAGAGCCTATATCTAAAGGATGAAAATCTGCTGTCATGTCTACATCACTTGCTGTAACCGTAGAGCCTTTATCTAAAGGATGGAAATCTGCTGTCATGTCTGCATCACTTGCAGTAACTGTAGAGAATCCATTTGTGGGGCTGTCATGTCTGCATCATCTGCTGTATCTGTAGAGCATCCATTTGTGGCGCTGTCATGTCTGCATCATTTGCTGTATCTGTAGAGCCTCTATTTGTGGCCCTGTCATGTCTGCATCACTTGCTGTATCTGTAGAGCCTCCATTTGTGGCGCTGTCATGTCTACATCACTTGGTGTATCTGTAGAGCCTACATCTAAAGGATGGAAATCTGCTGTCATGTCTGAATCACTTGCTGTATCTGTAGAGCCTCCATTTGTGGCGCTGTCATATCTGCATCACTTGCTGTATCTGTAGAGCCTCCATTTCTGGCGCTGTTATGTCTGCATCATTTGCTGTATCTGTAGAGCCTCCATTTGTGGCGCTGTCATGTCTGCATCACTTGCTGTAACTGTAGAGCCTACATCTAAAGGATGGAAGTCTGCTGTGATGTCTGCATCACTTGCTGTATATATAGAGCCTACATTTGTGGCGCTGTCATGTCCGCATCACTTGCTGTATCTCTAGAGCTTACGTCAAAAGGATGGAAATCTGCTGTTATGTTTGCATCACTTGCTGTATCTGTAGAGCTTCCGTCTAACGGATGAAACTCTGCTGTCATGTCTGCATCACTTGCTGTATCTGTAGAGCCTCCATTTGCGCCGCTGTCATGTCTGCATCACTTGCTGTATCAGTAGAGCATACATATAAAGGATGGAAATCTGCTGTCATGTCTGCATCATTTGCTGTATCTGTAGAGCCTACATTTGTGGCGCTGTCATGTCGGCATCACTTGCTGTATCTGTAGAGCCAACATTTGTGGCGCTGTCATGTCTGCATCACTTGCTGTATCTGCAGAGCCGCCATTTGTGGCGCTGTCATGTCTGCATCACTTGCTGTATCTGTAGAGCATACATTTGTGGCGCTGTCATGTCTGCATCACTTGCTGTATCTGTAGAACCTCCATTTGTGGCGCTGTCATGTCTGCATCACTTGCTGTAACTGTAGAGCCTACATTTGTGGCGCTGTCATGTCTGCATCACTTGCTGTATCTGTAGAGCCTACATCTAAAGGATGGAAATCTGCTGTCATGTCTGCATCACTTGCTGTATCTGTAGAGCCTACATCTAAAGGATGGAAATCTGCTGTCATGTCTGCATCACTTGCTGTATCTGTAGAGCCAACATCTAAAGGATGGAAATCTGCTGTCATGTCTGCATCACTTGCTGTAACTGTGGAGCCTATATCTAAAGGATGAAAATCTGCTGTCACGTCTGCATAACTTGCTGTTACTATAGAGCCTCCATTTGTGGCGCTGTCATGTCTGCATCACTTGCTGTATCCGTAGAGCCTCCATTTGTGGCGCTGTTATGTCTGCATCACTTGCTGTAACTGTAGAGCCTCCATTTGTGGCGCTGTCATATCTGCATCACTCGCTGTATCTGTAGAGCCTCCATTTGTGGCGCTGTTATGTCTGCCTCACTTGCTGTATCTGTAGAGCCTCCATTTGTGGCGCTGTCATGTCTGCATCACTTGCTGTATCTATAGAGCCTGCATCTAAAGGATGGAAATCTGCTGTCATGTCTGCATCACTTGCTGTAGCTGTAGAGCCTATATCTAAAGGATAGAAATCTGTTGTCATGTCTGCATCACTTACTGTATCTGTAGAGCCTCCATTTGTGGCGCTGTCATGTCTGTATCACCTGCTGTATCTGTAGAGCCTCCATTTGTGGCGCTGTCATGTCTGCATCATTTGCTGTATCTGTAGAGACTCCATTTGTGGCCCTGTCATGTCTGCATCACTTGCTGTATCTGTAGAGCCTCCATTTGTGGCGCTGTCATGTCTACATCACTTGCTGTAACTGTAGAGCCTACATCTAAAGGATGTAAATCTGCTGTCATGTCTGCATCACTTGCTGTATCTGGAGAGCCTCCATTTGTGGCGCTGTCATATCTGCATCACTTGTTGTATCTGTAGAGCCTCCATTTCTGGCGCTGTTATGTCTGCATCATTTGCTGTATCTGTAGAGCCTCCATTTGTGGCGCTGTCATGTCTGCATCACTTGCTGTAACTGTAGAGCCTACATCTAAAGGATGGAAGTCTGCTGTCATGTCTGCATCACTTGCTGTATCTGTAGAGACTACATCTAAAGGAAGGAAATCTGCTGTCATGTCTGCATCACTTGCTGTATCTGTAGAGCCCACATTTTGGCGCATTCATGTCTGCATCACTTGCTGTATCTGTAGAGCCTACATCTAAAGGATGGAAATCTGCTGTCATGTGTGCATCACTTGCTGTATCTGTAGAGCCTACATCTAAAGGATGGAAATCTGCTGTCATGTCTGCATCACTTGCTGTATCTGTAGAGCCTACATTTGTGGCGCTGTCATGTCTGCATCACTTGCTGTATCTGTAGAGCCTACATCTAAAGGATGGAAATCTGCTGTCATGTCTGCAACACTTGCTGTATCTGTAGAGCCTACATCTAAAGGATGGAAACCTGCAGTCATGTCTGCATAACCTGCTGTATCTGTGGAGCCTTCATCTAAAGGATGGAAATCTGCTGTCATGTCTGCATCACTTGCTGTATCTGTAGAGCCTGCATCCAAAGGATGGAAACCTGCTGTCATGTCTGCATAACTTGCTGTATCTGTAGAGCCTCCATTTGTGCCGCTGTCATGTCTGCATCAATTGCTGAATCAGAAGAGCATACATCTAAAGTATGGAAATCTGCTGTCATGTCTGCATAACTTGCTGTATCTGTAGAGCCTCCATTTGTGCCGCTGTCATGTCTGCATCAATTGCTGAATCAGAAGAGCATACATCTAAAGTATGGAAATCTGCTGTCATGTCTGCATCAATAGCTGTATATGTAGAGCCTACATTTGTGGCGCTGTCATGTCCGCATCACTTGCTGTATCTGTAGAGCCTACGTCTAAAGGATGGAAATCTGCTGTTACGTTTGCATCACTTGCTGTATCTGTAGAGCCTACGTCTAAAGGATGGAAATCTGCTGTCATGTCTGCATCACTTGCTGTATCTGTAGAGCCTACATCTAAAGGATGGAAACCTGATGTCATGTCTGCATAACTTGCTGTATCTGTAGAGCCTCCATTTGTGCCGCTGTCATGTCTACATCAATTGCTGTATCTGTAGAGCATACATATAAAGGATGGAAATCTGCTGTCATGTCTGCATCACTTGCTGTATCTGTAGAGCCTACATTTGTGGCGCTGTCATATCCGCATCACTTGCTGTATCTGTAGAGCCAACATTTGTGGCGCTGTCATGTCTGCATCACTTGCTGTATCTGCAGAGCCGCCATTTGTGGCGATGTCATGTCTGCATCACTTGCTGTATCTGTAGAGCCTACATTTGTGGTGCTGTCATGTCTGCATCACTAGCTGTATCTGTAGAGCCTCCATTTGTGGCGCTGTCATGTCTGCATCACTTGCTGTATCTGTAGAGCCTACATCTAAAGGATGGAAATCTGCTGTCATGTCTGCATCACTTGCGGTATCTGTAGAGCCTACTTCTAAAGGATGGAAATCTGCTGTCATGTCTGCATCACTTGCTGTATCTGTAGAGCCAACATCTAAAGGATGGAAATTCGCCGTCATGTCTGCATCACTTCCTGTATCTGTAGAGCCTACATCTAAAGGATGGAAATCTGCTGTCATGTCTGCATCACTTGCTGTAACTGTAGAGCCTCCATTTGTGGCGCTGTCATATCTGCATCACTTGCTGTATCTGTAGAGCCTAAATCTAAAGGATGGAAATCTGCTGTCATGTCTGCATCACTTGCTGTATCTGTAGAGCCTTCATTTGTGGCGCTGTCATGTCTGCATCACTTGCTGTATCTGTAGAGCCTCCATTTGTGGCGCTGTCATGTCTGAATCACTTGCTATATCTCTAGAGCCTCCATCTAAAGGATGGAAATCTGCTGTCACGTCTGCATCACTTGCTGTATCTGTAGAGCCTCCATTTGTGGCGCTGTCATGTCTGCATCACTTGCTGTATCTCTAGAGTCTCCATTTGTGGCGCTGTCATGTCTGCATCACTTGTTGAATCTGTAGAGCCTCCATCTGTGGCGCTGTCATATCTGCATCACTTGCTGTGTCTGTAGAGCCTCCATCTAAAGAATGGAAATCTGCTGTCATGTCTGCATCACTTGCTGTATCTGTAGAGCCTACATCTAAAGGACGGAAATCTGCTGTCATGTCTGCATCACTTGCTGTAACTGTAGAGCCTATATCTAAAGGATGGAAATCTGCTGTCATGTCTACATCACTTGCTGTAACCGTAGAGCCTTTATCTAAAGGATGGAAATCTGCTGTCATGTCTGCATCACTTGCAGTAACTGTAGAGCCTATATCTAAAGGATGGAAATCTGCTGTCTGTCTGCATCACTTGCTGTAACTGTAGAGCCTATATCTAAAGGATGGAAATCTGCTGTCATGTCTGCATCACTTGCTGTATCAGTAGAGCCTCCATTTGTGGCGCTGTCACGTCTGCATAACTTGCTGTAACTGTAGAGCCTCCATTTGTGGCGCTGTCATGTCTGCATCACTTGCTGTATCCGTAGAGCCTCCATTTGTGGCGCTGTCATGTCTGCATCACTTGCTGTAACTGTAGAGCCTCCATTTGTGGCGCTGTCATACCTGCATCACTTTCTGTATCTGTAGAGCCTCCATTTGTGGCGCTGTCATGTCTGCCTCACTTGCTGTATCTGTAGAGCCTCCATTTGTGGCGCATTCATGTCTGCATCACTTGCTGTATCTGTAGAGCCTACAACTAAAGGATGGAAATCTGCTGTCATGTGTGCATCACTTGCTGTATCTGTAGAGCCTACATCTAAAGGATGGAAATCTGCTTTCATGTCTGCATCACTTGCTGTATCTGTAGAGCCTACATTTGTGGCGCTGTCATGTCTGCATCACTTGCTGTATCTGTAGAGCCTACATCTAAAGGATGGAAATCTGCTGTCATGTCTGCAACACTTGCTGTATCTGTAGAGCCTACATCTAAAGGATGGAAACCTGCAGTCATGTCTGCATAACCTGCTGTATCTGTGGAGCCTTCATCTAAAGGATGGAAATCTGCTGTCATGTCTGCATCACTTGCTATATCTGTAGAGCCTGCATCTAAAGGATGGAAACCTGCTGTCATGTCTGCATAACTTGCTGTATCTGTAGAGCCTCCATTTGTGCCGCTGTCATGTCTGCATCAATTGCTGTATCAGAAGAGCATACATCTAAAGTATGGAAATCTGCTGTCATGTCTGCATCACTAGCTGTATATGTAGAGCCTACATTTGTGGCGCTGTCATGTCCGCATCACTTGCTGTATCTGTAGAGCCTACGTCTAAAGGATGGAAATCTGCTGTTACGTTTGCATCACTTGCTGTATCTGTAGAGCCTACGTCTAAAGGATGGAAATCTGCTGTCATGTCTGCATCACTTGCTGTATCTGTAGAGCCTACATCTAAAGGATGGAAACCTGATGTCATGTCTGCATAACTTGCTGTATCTGTAGAGCCTCCATTTGTGCCGCTGTCATGTCTACATCAATTGCTGTATCAGTAGAGCATACATATCAAGAATGGAAATCTGCTGTCATGTCTGCATCACTTGCTGTATCTGTAGAGCCTACATTTGTGGCGCTGTCATGTCCGCATCACTTGCTGTATCTGTAGAGCCAACATTTGTGGCGCTGTCATGTCTGCATCACTTGCTGTATCTGCAGAGCCGCCATTTGTGGCGATGTCATGTCTGCATCACTTGCTGTAACTGTAGAGCCTACATTTGTGGTGCTGTCATGTCTGCATCACTAGCTGTATCTGTAGAGCCTCCATTTGTGGCGCTGTCATGTCTGCATCACTTGCTGTATCTGTAGAGCCTACATCTAAAGGATGGAAATCTGCTGTCATGTCTGCATCACTTGCGGTATCTGTAGAGCCTACATCTAAAGGATGGAAATCTGCTGTCATGTCTGCATCACTTGCGGTATCTGTAGAGCCTACTTCTAAAGGATGGAAATCTGCTGTCATGTCTGCATAACTTGCTGTATCTGTAGAGCCTCCATTTGTGCCGCTGTCATGTCTGCATCACTTGCTGTATCAGTAGAGCATACATCTAAAGGATGGAAATCTGCTGTCATGTCTGCATCACTAGCTGTATCTGTAGAGCCTACATTTGTGGCGGTGTCATGTCCGCATCACTTGCTGTATCTGTAGAGCCTACGTCTAAAGGATGGAAATCTGCTGTTACGTTTGCATCACTTGCTGTATCTGTAGAGCCTACGTCTAAAGGATGGAAATCTGCTGTCATGTCTGCATCACTTTCTGTATCTGTAGAGCCTACATCTAAAGGATGGAAACCTGATGTCATGTCTGCATAACTTGCTGTATCTATAGAGCCTCCATTTGTGCCGCTGTCATGTCTACATCAATTGCTGTATCAGTAGAGCATACATATAAAGGATGGAAATCTGCTGTCATGTCTCCATCACTTGCTGTATCTGTAGAGCCTACATTTGTGGCGCTGTCATGTCCGCATCACTTGCTGTATCTGTAGAGCCAACATTTGTGTCGCTGTCATGTCTGCATCACTTGCTGTATCTGCAGAGCCGCCATTTGTGGCGCTGTCATGTCTGCATCATTTCCTGTATCTGTAGAGCCTACATTTGTGGCGCTGTCATGTCTGCATCACTTGCTGTATCTGTAGAGCCACCATTTGTGGCGCTGTCATGTCTGCATCACTTGCTGTAACTGTAGAGCCTACATTTGTGGCGCTGTCATGTCTGCATCACCTGCTGTATCTGTAGAGCCTACATCTAAAGGATGGAAATCTGCTGTCATGTCTGCATCACTTGCTGTATCTGTAGAGCCTACATCTAAAGGATGGAAATCTGCTGTCATGTCTGCATCACTTGCTGTATTTGTAGAGCCAACATCTAAAGGATGGAAATTCGCTGTCATGTCTGCATCACTTGCATTATCTGTAGAGCCCACATCTAAAGGATGGAAATCTGCTGTCATGTCTGCATCACTTGCTGTAACTTTAGAGCCCTCATTTGTGGCGCTGTCATATATGCATCACTTGCTCTATCTGTAGAGCCTCCATTTGTGTCGCTGTCATATCTGCATCAGTTGCTGTATCTGTAGAGCACACATCTAAAGGATGGAAATCTGCTGTCATGTCTGCATCACTTGCTGTATCTGTAGAGCCTCCATTTGTGGCGCTGTCATGTCTGCATATCTTGCTGTATCTGTAGAGCCTCCATTTGTGGCGCTGTCATGTCTGAATCACTTGCTATATCTCTGGAGCCTCCATCTAAAGGATGGAAATCTGCTGTCACGTCTGCATCACTTGCTGTATCTATAGAGCCTCCATTTGTGGCGCTGTCATGTCTGCATCACTTGCTGTATCTGTAGAGTCTCCATTTTTGGCGCTGTCATGTCTGCATCACTTGTTGTATCTGTAGAGCCTCCATTTGTGGCGCTGTCATATCTGCATCACTTGCTGTGTGTGTAGAGCCTCCATCTAAAGAATGGAAATCTGCTGTCATGTCTGCATCACTTGCTGTATCTGTAGAGCCAACATCTAAAGGATGGAAATTCGCCGTCATGTCTGCATCACTTCCTGTATCTGTAGAGCCTACATCTAAAGGATGGAAATCTGCTGTCATGTCTGCATCACTTGCTGTAACTGTAGAGCCTCCATTTGTGGCGCTGTCATATCTGCATCACTTGCTGTATCTGTAGAGCCTAAATCTAAAGGATGGAAATCTGCTGTCATGTCTGCATCACTTGCTGTATCTGTAGAGCCTCCATTTGTGGCGCTGTCATGTCTGCATGACTTGCTGTATCTGTAGAGCCTCCATTTGTGGCGCTGTCATGTCTGAATCACTTCCTATATCTCTAGAGCCTCCATCTAAAGGATGGAAATCTGCTGTCACGTCTGCATCACTTGCTGTATCTGTAGAGCCTCCACTTGTGGCGCTGTCATGTCTGCATCACTTGCTGTATCTGTAGAGTCTCCATTTGTGGCGCTGTCATGTCTGCATCACTTGTTGTATCTGTAGAGCCTCCATCTGTGGCGCTATCATATCTGCATCACTTGCTGTGTCTGTAGAGCCTCCATCTAAACAATGGAAATCTGCTGTCATGTCTGCATCACTTGCTGTATCTGTAGAGCCTACATCTAAAGGATGGAAATCTGCTGTCATGTCTGCATCACTTGCTGTAACTGTAGAGCCTATATCTAAAGGATGGAAATCTGCTGTCATGTCTACATCACTTGCTGTAACCGTAGAGCCTTTATCTAAAGGATGGAAATCTGCTGTCATGTCTGCATCACTTGCAGTAACTGTAGAGCCTATATCTAAAGGATGGAAATCTGCTGTCATGTCTGCATCACTTGCTGTAACTGTAGAGCCTATATCTAAAGGATGGAAATCTGCTGTCATGTCTGCATCACTTGCTGTATCAGTAGAGCCTCCATTTGTGGCGCTGTCATGTCTGCATCACTTGCTGTATCCGTAGAGCCTCCATTTGTGGCGCTGTCATGTCTGCATCACTTGCTGTAACTGTAGAGCCTCCATTTGTGGCGCTGTCATATCTGCATCACTTGCTGTATCTGTAGAGCCTAAATCTAAAGGATGGAAATCTGCTGTCATGTCTGCATCACTTGCTGTATCTGTAGAGCCTTCATTTGTGGCGCTGTCATGTCTGCATCACTTGCTGTATCTGTAGAGCCTCCATTTGTGGCGCTGTCATGTCTGAATCACTTGCTATATCTCTAGAGCCTCCATCTAAAGGATGGAAATCTGCTGTCACGTCTGCATCACTTGCTGTATCTGTAGAGCCTCCATTTGTGGCGCTGTCATGTCTGCATCACTTGCTGTATCTCTAGAGTCTCCATTTGTGGCGCTGTCATGTCTGCATCACTTGTTGAATCTGTAGAGCCTCCATCTGTGGCGCTGTCATATCTGCATCACTTGCTGTGTCTGTAGAGCCTCCATCTAAAGAATGGAAATCTGCTGTCATGTCTGCATCACTTGCTGTATCTGTAGAGCCTACATCTAAAGGACGGAAATCTGCTGTCATGTCTGCATCACTTGCTGTAACTGTAGAGCCTATATCTAAAGGATGGAAATCTGCTGTCATGTCTACATCACTTGCTGTAACCGTAGAGCCTTTATCTAAAGGATGGAAATCTGCTGTCATGTCTGCATCACTTGCAGTAACTGTAGAGCCTATATCTAAAGGATGGAAATCTGCTGTCTGTCTGCATCACTTGCTGTAACTGTAGAGCCTATATCTAAAGGATGGAAATCTGCTGTCATGTCTGCATCACTTGCTGTATCAGTAGAGCCTCCATTTGTGGCGCTGTCACGTCTGCATAACTTGCTGTAACTGTAGAGCCTCCATTTGTGGCGCTGTCATGTCTGCATCACTTGCTGTATCCGTAGAGCCTCCATTTGTGGCGCTGTCATGTCTGCATCACTTGCTGTAACTGTAGAGCCTCCATTTGTGGCGCTGTCATACCTGCATCACTTTCTGTATCTGTAGAGCCTCCATTTGTGGCGCTGTCATGTCTGCCTCACTTGCTGTATCTGTAGAGCCTCCATTTGTGGCGCATTCATGTCTGCATCACTTGCTGTATCTGTAGAGCCTACAACTAAAGGATGGAAATCTGCTGTCATGTGTGCATCACTTGCTGTATCTGTAGAGCCTACATCTAAAGGATGGAAATCTGCTTTCATGTCTGCATCACTTGCTGTATCTGTAGAGCCTACATTTGTGGCGCTGTCATGTCTGCATCACTTGCTGTATCTGTAGAGCCTACATCTAAAGGATGGAAATCTGCTGTCATGTCTGCAACACTTGCTGTATCTGTAGAGCCTACATCTAAAGGATGGAAACCTGCAGTCATGTCTGCATAACCTGCTGTATCTGTGGAGCCTTCATCTAAAGGATGGAAATCTGCTGTCATGTCTGCATCACTTGCTATATCTGTAGAGCCTGCATCTAAAGGATGGAAACCTGCTGTCATGTCTGCATAACTTGCTGTATCTGTAGAGCCTCCATTTGTGCCGCTGTCATGTCTGCATCAATTGCTGTATCAGAAGAGCATACATCTAAAGTATGGAAATCTGCTGTCATGTCTGCATCACTAGCTGTATATGTAGAGCCTACATTTGTGGCGCTGTCATGTCCGCATCACTTGCTGTATCTGTAGAGCCTACGTCTAAAGGATGGAAATCTGCTGTTACGTTTGCATCACTTGCTGTATCTGTAGAGCCTACGTCTAAAGGATGGAAATCTGCTGTCATGTCTGCATCACTTGCTGTATCTGTAGAGCCTACATCTAAAGGATGGAAACCTGATGTCATGTCTGCATAACTTGCTGTATCTGTAGAGCCTCCATTTGTGCCGCTGTCATGTCTACATCAATTGCTGTATCAGTAGAGCATACATATAAAGAATGGAAATCTGCTGTCATGTCTGCATCACTTGCTGTATCTGTAGAGCCTACATTTGTGGCGCTGTCATGTCCGCATCACTTGCTGTATCTGTAGAGCCAACATTTGTGGCGCTGTCATGTCTGCATCACTTGCTGTATCTGCAGAGCCGCCATTTGTGGCGATGTCATGTCTGCATCACTTGCTGTAACTGTAGAGCCTACATTTGTGGTGCTGTCATGTCTGCATCACTAGCTGTATCTGTAGAGCCTCCATTTGTGGCGCTGTCATGTCTGCATCACTTGCTGTATCTGTAGAGCCTACATCTAAAGGATGGAAATCTGCTGTCATGTCTGCATCACTTGCGGTATCTGTAGAGCCTACATCTAAAGGATGGAAATCTGCTGTCATGTCTGCATCACTTGCGGTATCTGTAGAGCCTACTTCTAAAGGATGGAAATCTGCTGTCATGTCTGCATAACTTGCTGTATCTGTAGAGCCTCCATTTGTGCCGCTGTCATGTCTGCATCACTTGCTGTATCAGTAGAGCATACATCTAAAGGATGGAAATCTGCTGTCATGTCTGCATCACTAGCTGTATCTGTAGAGCCTACATTTGTGGCGGTGTCATGTCCGCATCACTTGCTGTATCTGTAGAGCCTACGTCTAAAGGATGGAAATCTGCTGTTACGTTTGCATCACTTGCTGTATCTGTAGAGCCTACGTCTAAAGGATGGAAATCTGCTGTCATGTCTGCATCACTTTCTGTATCTGTAGAGCCTACATCTAAAGGATGGAAACCTGATGTCATGTCTGCATAACTTGCTGTATCTATAGAGCCTCCATTTGTGCCGCTGTCATGTCTACATCAATTGCTGTATCAGTAGAGCATACATATAAAGGATGGAAATCTGCTGTCATGTCTCCATCACTTGCTGTATCTGTAGAGCCTACATTTGTGGCGCTGTCATGTCCGCATCACTTGCTGTATCTGTAGAGCCAACATTTGTGTCGCTGTCATGTCTGCATCACTTGCTGTATCTGCAGAGCCGCCATTTGTGGCGCTGTCATGTCTGCATCATTTCCTGTATCTGTAGAGCCTACATTTGTGGCGCTGTCATGTCTGCATCACTTGCTGTATCTGTAGAGCCACCATTTGTGGCGCTGTCATGTCTGCATCACTTGCTGTAACTGTAGAGCCTACATTTGTGGCGCTGTCATGTCTGCATCACCTGCTGTATCTGTAGAGCCTACATCTAAAGGATGGAAATCTGCTGTCATGTCTGCATCACTTGCTGTATCTGTAGAGCCTACATCTAAAGGATGGAAATCTGCTGTCATGTCTGCATCACTTGCTGTATTTGTAGAGCCAACATCTAAAGGATGGAAATTCGCTGTCATGTCTGCATCACTTGCATTATCTGTAGAGCCCACATCTAAAGGATGGAAATCTGCTGTCATGTCTGCATCACTTGCTGTAACTTTAGAGCCCTCATTTGTGGCGCTGTCATATATGCATCACTTGCTCTATCTGTAGAGCCTCCATTTGTGTCGCTGTCATATCTGCATCAGTTGCTGTATCTGTAGAGCACACATCTAAAGGATGGAAATCTGCTGTCATGTCTGCATCACTTGCTGTATCTGTAGAGCCTCCATTTGTGGCGCTGTCATGTCTGCATATCTTGCTGTATCTGTAGAGCCTCCATTTGTGGCGCTGTCATGTCTGAATCACTTGCTATATCTCTGGAGCCTCCATCTAAAGGATGGAAATCTGCTGTCACGTCTGCATCACTTGCTGTATCTATAGAGCCTCCATTTGTGGCGCTGTCATGTCTGCATCACTTGCTGTATCTGTAGAGTCTCCATTTTTGGCGCTGTCATGTCTGCATCACTTGTTGTATCTGTAGAGCCTCCATTTGTGGCGCTGTCATATCTGCATCACTTGCTGTGTGTGTAGAGCCTCCATCTAAAGAATGGAAATCTGCTGTCATGTCTGCATCACTTGCTGTATCTGTAGAGCCAACATCTAAAGGATGGAAATTCGCCGTCATGTCTGCATCACTTCCTGTATCTGTAGAGCCTACATCTAAAGGATGGAAATCTGCTGTCATGTCTGCATCACTTGCTGTAACTGTAGAGCCTCCATTTGTGGCGCTGTCATATCTGCATCACTTGCTGTATCTGTAGAGCCTAAATCTAAAGGATGGAAATCTGCTGTCATGTCTGCATCACTTGCTGTATCTGTAGAGCCTCCATTTGTGGCGCTGTCATGTCTGCATGACTTGCTGTATCTGTAGAGCCTCCATTTGTGGCGCTGTCATGTCTGAATCACTTGCTATATCTCTAGAGCCTCCATCTAAAGGATGGAAATCTGCTGTCACGTCTGCATCACTTGCTGTATCTGTAGAGCCTCCACTTGTGGCGCTGTCATGTCTGCATCACTTGCTGTATCTGTAGAGTCTCCATTTGTGGCGCTGTCATGTCTGCATCACTTGTTGTATCTGTAGAGCCTCCATCTGTGGCGCTATCATATCTGCATCACTTGCTGTGTCTGTAGAGCCTCCATCTAAACAATGGAAATCTGCTGTCATGTCTGCATCACTTGCTGTATCTGTAGAGCCTACATCTAAAGGATGGAAATCTGCTGTCATGTCTGCATCACTTGCTGTAACTGTAGAGCCTATATCTAAAGGATGGAAATCTGCTGTCATGTCTACATCACTTGCTGTAACCGTAGAGCCTTTATCTAAAGGATGGAAATCTGCTGTCATGTCTGCATCACTTGCAGTAACTGTAGAGCCTATATCTAAAGGATGGAAATCTGCTGTCATGTCTGCATCACTTGCTGTAACTGTAGAGCCTATATCTAAAGGATGGAAATCTGCTGTCATGTCTGCATCACTTGCTGTATCAGTAGAGCCTCCATTTGTGGCGCTGTCATGTCTGCATCACTTGCTGTATCCGTAGAGCCTCCATTTGTGGCGCTGTCATGTCTGCATCACTTGCTGTAACTGTAGAGCCTCCATTTGTGGCGCTGTCATATCTGCATCACTTTCTGTATCTGTAGAGCCTCCATTTGTGGCGCTGTCATGTCTGCATCACTTGCTGTATCTGTAGAGCCTGCATCTAAAGGATGGAAATCTGCTGTCATGTCTGCATCACTTGCTGTAGCTGTAGAGTCTATATCTAAAGGATAGAAATCTGCTGTCATGTCTGCATCACTTACTGTATCTGTAGAGCCTCCATTTGTGGCGCTGTCATGTCTGCATCACCTGCTGTATCTGTAGAGCCTCCATTTGTGGCGCTGTCATGTCTGCAACATTTGCTGTATCTGCAGAGCTTCCATTTGTGGCCCTGTCATGTCTGCATCACTTGCTGTATCTGTAGAGCCTCCATTTGTGGCGCTGTCATGTCTACATCACTTGCTGTATCTGTAGAGCCTACATCTAAAGGATGGAAATCTGCTGTCATGTCTGAATCACTTGCTGCATCTGTAGAGCCTCCATTTGTGGCGCTGTCATATCTGCATCACTTGCTGTATCTGTAGAGCCTCCATTTCTGGCGCTGTTATGTCTGCATCATTTGCTGTACCTGTAGAGCCTCCATTTGTGGCGCTGTCATGTCTGCATCACTTGCTGTAACTGTAGAGCCTACATCTAAAGGATGGAAGTCTGCTGTCATGTCTGCATCACTTGCTGTATCTGTAGAGCCTACATCTAAAGGAAGAAAATCTGCTGTCATGTCTGCATCACTTGCTGTATCTGTAGAGCCCACATTTGTGGCGCTGTCATGTCTGCATCACTTGCTGTATCTGTAGAGCCTACATCTAAATGATGAAAATCTGCTGTCATGTGTGCATCACTTGCTGTATCTGTAGAGCCTACATCTATAGGATGGAAATCTGCTGTCATGTCTGCATCACTTGCTGTATCTGTAGAGCCTACATTTGTGGCGCTGTCATGTCTGCATCACTTGCTGTATCTGTAGAGCCTACATCTAAATGATGGAAATCTGCTGTCATGTCTGCAACACTTGCTGTATCTGTAGAGCCTACATCTAAAGGATGGAAACCTGCAGTCATGTCTGCATAACTGACTGTATCTGTGGAGCCTTCATCTAAAGGATGGACATCTGCTGTCATGTCTGCATCACTTGCTGTATCTGTAGAGCCTGCATCTAAAGGATGGAAACCTGCTGTCATGTCTGCATAACTTGCTGTATCTGTAGAGCCTCCATTTGTGCCGCTGTCATGTCTGCATCACTTGCTGTATCAGTAGAGCATACATCTAAAAGATGGAAATCTGCTGTCATGTCTGCATCACTAGCTGTATCTGCAGAGCCGCCATTTGTGGCGCTGTCATGTCTGCATCACTTCCTGTATCTGTAGAGCCTACATTTGTGGCGCTGTCATGTCTGCATCACTTGCTGTATCTGTAGAGCCTCCATTTGTGGCGCTGTCATGTCTGCATCACTTGCTGTAACTGTAGAGCCTACATTTGTGGCGCTGTCATGTCTGCATCACCTGCTGTATCTGTAGAGCCTACATCTAAAGGATGGAAATCTGCTGTCATGTCTGCATCACTTGCTGTATCTGTAGAGCCTACATCTAAAGGATGGAAATCTGCTGTCATGTCTGCATCACTTGCTGTATTTGTAGAGCCAACATCTAAAGGATGGAAATTCGCTGTCATGTCTGCATCACTTGCTGTATCTGTAGAGCCCACATCTAAAGGATGGAAATCTGCTGTCATGTCTGCATCACTTGCTGTAACTTTAGAGCCCTCATTTGTGGCGCTGTCATATATGCATCACTTGCTGTATCTGTAGAGCCTCCATTTGTGTCGCTGTCATATCTGCATCAGTTGCTGTATCTGTAGAGCACACATCTAAAGGATGGAAATCTGCTGTCATGTCTGCATCACTTGCTGTATCTGTAGAGCCTCCATTTGTGGCGCTGTCATGTCTGCATATCTTGCTGTATCTGTAGAGCCTCCATTTGTGGCGCTGTCATGTCTGAATCACTTGCTATATCTCTGGAGCCTCCATCTAAAGGATGGAAATCTGCTGTCACGTCTGCATCACTTGCTGTATCTATAGAGCCTCCATTTGTGGCGCTGTCATGTCTGCATCACTTGCTGTATCTGTAGAGTCTCCATTTGTGGCGCTGTCATGTCTGCATCACTTGTTGTATCTGTAGAGCCTCCATTTGTGGCGCTGTCATATCTGCATCACTTGCTGTGTGTGTAGAGCCTCCATCTAAAGAATGGAAATCTGCTGTCATGTTTGCATCACTTGCTGTATCTGTAGAGCCTACATCTAAAGGATGGAAATCTGCTGTCATGTCTGCATCACTTGCTGTAACTGTAGAGCCTATATCTAAAAGATGGAAATCTGCTGTCATGTCTACATCACTTGCTGTAACCGTAGAGCCTATACCTAAATGATGGAAATCTGCTGTCATGTCTGCATCACTTGCAATAACTGTAGAGCCCATATCTAAAGGATCGAAATCTGCTATCATGTCTGCATCACTTGCTGTAACTGTAGAGCCTATATCTAAAGGATGGAAATCTGCTGTCATGTCTGCATCACTTGCTGTATCAGTAGAGCCTCCATTTGTGGCGCTGTCACGTCTGCATAACTTGCTGTAACTGTAGAGCCTCCATTTGTGGCGCTGTCATGTCTGCATCACTTGCTGTATCCGTAGAGCCTCCATTTGTGGCGCTGTCATGTCTGCATCACTTGCTGTAACTGTAGAGCCTCCATTTGTGGCGCTGTCATATCTGCATCACTTGCTGTATCTGTAGAGCCTCCATTTGTGGCGCTGTCATGTCTGCATCACTTGCTGTATCTGTAGAGCCTCCATTTGTGGCGCTGTCATGTCTGCATCACTTGCTGTATCTGTAGTGCCTGCATCTAAAGGATGGAAATCTGCTGTCATGTCTGCATCACTTTCTGTATCTGTAGAGCCTATATCTAAAGGATAGAAATCTGCCGTCATGTCTGCATCACTTACTGTATCTGTAGAGCCTCCATTTGTGGCGCTGTCATGTCTGCATCACCTGCTGTATCTGTAGAGCCTCCATTTGTGGCGCTGTCATGTCTGCATCATTTGCTGTATCTGTAGAGCCTCCATTTGTGGCCCTGTCATGTCTGCATCACTTGCTGTATCTGTAGAGCCTCCATTTGTGGCGCTGTCATGTCTACATCACTTGCTGTATCTGTAGAGCCTACATCTAAAGGATGGAAATCTGCTGTCATGTCTGCATCACTTGCTGTATCTGCAGAGCCGCCATTTGTGGCGCTGTTATGTCTGCATCACTTGCTGTATCTGTAGAGCCCACATTTGTGGCGCTGTCATGTCTGCATCACTTGCTGTATCTGTAGAGCCTCCATTTGTGGCGCTGTCATGTCTGCATCACTTGCTGTAACTGTAGAGCCTACATTTGTGGCGCTGTCATGTCTGCATCACTTGCTGTATCTGTAGAGCCTACATCTAAAGGATGGAAATCTGCTGTCATGTCTGCATCACTTGCTGTATCTGTAGAGCCTACATCTAAAGGATGGAAATCTGCTGTCATGTCTGCATCACTTGCTGTATCTGTAGAGCCAACATCTAAAGGATGGAAATCTGCTGTCATGTCTGCATCACTTGCTGTAACTGTAGAGCCTATATCTAAAGGATGAAAATCTGCTTTCACGTCTGCATAACTTGCTGTAACTTTAGAGCCTCCATTTGTGGCGCTGTCATATCTGCATCACTTGCTGTATCTGTAGAGCCTCCATTTCTGGCGCTGTTATGTCTGCATCATTTGCTGTACCTGTAGAGCCTCCATTTGTGGCGCTGTCATGTCTGCATCACTTGGTGTAACTGTAGAGCCTACATCTAAAGGATGGAAGTCTGCTGTCATGTCTGCATCACTTGCTGTATCTGTAGAGCCTACATCTAAAGGAAGAAAATCTGCTGTCATGTCTGCATCACTTGCTGTATCTGTAGAGCCCACATTTGTGGCGCTGTCATGTCTGCATCACTTGCTGTATCTGTAGAGCCTACATCTAAAGGATGAAAATCTGCTGTCATGTGTGCATCACTTGCTGTATCTGTAGAGCCTACATCTATAGGATGGAAATCTGCTGTCATGTCTGCATCACTTGCTGTATCTGTAGAGCCTACATTTGTGGCGCTGTCATGTCTGCATCACTTGCTGTATCTGTAGAGCCTACATCTAAATGATGGAAATCTGCTGTCATGTCTGCAACACTTGCTGTATCTGTAGAGCCTACATCTAAAGGATGGAAACCTGCAGTCATGTCTGCATAACTGACTGTATCTGTGGAGCCTTCATCTAAAGGATGGAAATCTGCTGTCATGTCTGCATCACTTGCTGTATCTGTAGAGCCTGCATCTAAAGGATGGAAACCTGCTGTCATGACTGCATAACTTGCTGTATCTGTAGAGCCTCCATTTGTGCCGCTGTCATGTCTGCATCACTTGCTGTATCAGTAGAGCATACATCTAAAGGATGGAAATCTGCTGTCATGTCTGCATCACTAGCTGTATCTGTAGAGCCTACATTTGTGGCGGTGTCATGTCCGCATCACTTGCTGTATCTGTAGAGCCTACGTCTAAAGGATGGAAATCTGCTGTTACGTTTGCATCACTTGCTGTATCTGTAGAGCCTACGTCTAAAGGATGGAAATCTGCTGTCATGTCTGCATCACTTGCTGTATCTGTAGAGCCTACATTTGTGGCGCTGTCATGTCTGCATCACTTGCTGTATCTGTAGAGCCTACATCTAAATGATGGAAATCTGCTGTCATGTCTGCAACACTTGCTGTATCTGTAGAGCCTACATCTAAAGGATGGAAACCTGCAGTCATGTCTGCATAACTGACTGTATCTGTGGAGCCTTCATCTAAAGGATGGAAATCTGCTGTCATGTCTGCATCACTTGCTGTATCTGTAGAGCCTGCATCTAAAGGATGGAAACCTGCTGTCATGTCTGCATAACTTGCTGTATCTGTAGAGCCTCCATTTGTGCCGCTGTCATGTCTACATCAATTGCTGTATCAGTAGAGCATACATATAAAGGATGGAAATCTGCTGTCATGTCTCCATCACTTGCTGTATCTGTAGAGCCTACATTTGTGGCGCTGTCATGTCCGCATCACTTGCTGTATCTGTAGAGCCAACATTTGTGTCGCTGTCATGTCTGCATCACTTGCTGTATCTGCAGAGCTGCCATTTGTGGCGCTGTCATGTCTGCATCACTTCCTGTATCTGTAGAGCCTACATTTGTGGCGCTGTCATGTCTGCATCACTTGCTGTATCTGTAGAGCCTCCATTTGTGGCGCTGTCATGTCTGCATCACTTGCTGTAACTGTAGAGCCTACATTTGTGGCGCTGTCATGTCTGCATCACCTGCTGTATCTGTAGAGCCTACATCTAAAGGATGGAAATCTGCTGTCATGTCTGCATCACTTGCTGTATCTGTAGAGCCTACATCTAAAGGATGGAAATCTGCTGTCATGTCTGCATCACTTGCTGTATTTGTAGAGCCAACATCTAAAGGATGGAAATTCGCTGTCATGTCTGCATCACTTGCTGTATCTGTAGAGCCCACATCTAAAGGATGGAAATCTGCTGTCATGTCTGCATCACTTGCTGTAACTTTAGAGCCCTCATTTGTGGCGCTGTCATATATGCATCACTTGCTGTATCTGTAGAGCCTCCATTTGTGTCGCTGTCATATCTGCATCAGTTGCTGTATCTGTAGAGCACACATCTAAAGGATGGAAATCTGCTGTCATGTCTGCATCACTTGCTGTATCTGTAGAGCCTGCATTTGTGGCGCTGTCATGTCTGCATATCTTGCTGTATCTGTAGAGCCTCCATTTGTGGCGCTGTCATGTCTGAATCACTTGCTATATCTCTGGAGCCTCCATCTAAAGGATGGAAATCTGCTGTCACGTCTGCATCACTTGCTGTATCTGTAGAGCCTCCATTTGTGGCGCTGTCATGTCTGCATCACTTGCTGTATCTGTAGAGTCTCCATTTGTGGCGCTGTCATATCTGCATCACTTGTTGTATCTGTAGAGCCTCCATTTGTGGCGCTGTCATATCTGCATCACTTGCTGTGTGTGTAGAGCCTCCATCTAAAGAATGGAAATCTGCTGTCATGTCTGCATCACTTGCTGTATCTGTAGAGCCTACATCTAAAGGATGGAAATCTGCTGTCATGTCTGCATCACTTGCTGTAACTGTAGAGCCTATATCTAAAAGATGGAAATCTGCTGTCATGTCTACATCACTTGCTGTAACCGTAGAGCCTATACCTAAAGGATGGAAATCTGCTGTCATGTCTGCATCACTTGCAATAACTGTAGAGCCTATATCTAAAGGATCGAAATCTGCTATCATGTCTGCATCACTTGCTGTAACTGTAGAGCCTATATCTAAAGGATGGAAATCTGCTGTCATGTCTGCATCACTTGCTGTATCAGTAGAGCCTCCATTTGTGGCGCTGTCACGTCTGCATAACTTGCTGTAACTGTAGAGCCTCCATTTGTGGCGCTGTCATGTCTGCATCACTTGCTGTATCCGTAGAGCCTCCATTTGTGGCGCTGTCATGTCTGCATCACTTGCTGTAACTGTAGAGCCTCCATTTGTGGCGCTGTCATATCTGCATCACTTGCTGTATCTGTAGAGCCTCCATTTGTGGCGCTGTCATGTCTGCATCACTTGCTGCATCTGTAGAGCCTCCATTTGTGGCGCTGTCATGTCTGCATCACTTGCTGTATCTGTAGTGCCTGCATCTAAAGGATGGAAATCTGCTGTCATGTCTGCATCACTTTCTGTATCTGTAGAGCCTATATCTAAAGGATAGAAATCTGCCGTCATGTCTGCATCACTTACTGTATCTGTAGAGCCTCCATTTGTGGCGCTGTCATGTCTGCATCACCTGCTGTATCTGTAGAGCCTCCATTTGTGGCGCTGTCATGTCTGCATCATTTGCTGTATCTGTAGAGCCTCCATTTGTGGCCCTGTCATGTCTGCATCACTTGCTGTATCTGTAGAGCCTCCATTTGTGGCGCTGTCATGTCTACATCACTTGCTGTATCTGTAGAGCCTACATCTAAAGGATGGAAATCTGCTGTCATGTCTGCATCACTTGCTGTATCTGCAGAGCCGCCATTTGTGGCGCTGTCATGTCTGCATCACTTGCTGTATCTGTAGAGCCCACATTTGTGGCGCTGTCATGTCTGCATCACTTGCTGTATCTGTAGAGCCTCCATTTGTGGCGCTGTCATGTCTGCATCACTTGCTGTAACTGTAGAGCCTACATTTGTGGCGCTGTCATGTCTGCATCACTTGCTGTATCTGTAGAGCCTACATCTAAAGGATGGAAATCTGCTGTCATGTCTGCATCACTTGCTGTATCTGTAGAGCCTACATCTAAAGGATGGAAATCTGCTGTCATGTCTGCATCACTTGCTGTATCTGTAGAGCCAACATCTAAAGGATGGAAATCTGCTGTCATGTCTGCATCACTTGCTGTAACTGTAGAGCCTATATCTAAAGGATGAAAATCTGCTTTCACGTCTGCATAACTTGCTGTAACTGTAGAGCCTCCATTTGTGGCGCTGTCATATCTGCATCACTTGCTGTATCTGTAGAGCCTCCATTTCTGGCGCTGTTATGTCTGCATCATTTGCTGTACCTGTAGAGCCTCCATTTGTGGCGCTGTCATGTCTGCATCACTTGCTGTAACTGTAGAGCCTACATCTAAAGGATGGAAGTCTGCTGTCATGTCTGCATCACTTGCTGTATCTGTAGAGCCTACATCTAAAGGAAGAAAATCTGCTGTCATGTCTGCATCACTTGCTGTATCTGTAGAGCCCACATTTGTGGCGCTGTCATGTCTGCATCACTTGCTGTATCTGTAGAGCCTACATCTAAAGGATGAAAATCTGCTGTCATGTGTGCATCACTTGCTGTATCTGTAGAGCCTACATCTATAGGATGGAAATCTGCTGTCATGTCTGCATCACTTGCTGTATCTGTAGAGCCTACATTTGTGGCGCTGTCATGTCTGCATCACTTGCTGTATCTGTAGAGCCTACATCTAAATGATGGAAATCTGCTGTCATGTCTGCAACACTTGCTGTATCTGTAGAGCCTACATCTAAAGGATGGAAACCTGCAGTCATGTCTGCATAACTGAATGTATCTGTGGAGCCTTCATCTAAAGGATGGAAATCTGCTGTCATGTCTGCATCACTTGCTGTATCTGTAGAGCCTGCATCTAAAGGATGGAAACCTGCTGTCATGTCTGCATAACTTGCTGTATCTGTAGAGCCTCCATTTGTGCCGCTGTCATGTCTGCATCACTTGCTGTATCAGTAGAGCATACATCTAAAGGATGGAAATCTGCTGTCATGTCTGCATCACTAGCTGTATCTGTAGAGCCTACATTTGTGGCGGTGTCATGTCCGCATCACTTGCTGTATCTGTAGAGCCTACGTCTAAAGGATGGAAATCTGCTGTTACGTTTGCATCACTTGCTGTATCTGTAGAGCCTACGTCTAAAGGATGGAAATCTGCTGTCATGTCTGCATCACTTGCTGTATCTGTAGAGCCTACATTTGTGGCGCTGTTATGTCTGCATCACTTGCTGTATCTGTAGAGCCTACATCTAAATGATGGAAATCTGCTGTCATGTCTGCAACACTTGCTGTATCTGTAGAGCCTACATCTAAAGGATGGAAACCTGCAGTCATGTCTGCATAACTGACTGTATCTGTGGAGCCTTCATCTAAAGGATGGAAATCTGCTGTCATGTCTGCATCACTTGCTGTATCTGTAGAGCCTGCATCTAAAGGATGGAAACCTGCTGTCATGTCTGCATAACTTGCTGTATCTGTAGAGCCTCCATTTGTGCCGCTGTCATGTCTACATCAATTGCTGTATCAGTAGAGCATACATATAAAGGATGGAAATCTGCTGTCATGTCTCCATCACTTGCTGTATCTGTAGAGCCTACATTTGTGGCGCTGTCATGTCCGCATCACTTGCTGTATCTGTAGAGCCAACATTTGTGTCGCTGTCATGTCTGCATCACTTGCTGTATCTGCAGAGCTGCCATTTGTGGCGCTGTCATGTCTGCATCACTTCCTGTATCTGTAGAGCCTACATTTGTGGCGCTGTCATGTCTGCATCACTTGCTGTATCTGTAGAGCCTCCATTTGTGGCGCTGTCATGTCTGCATCACTTGCTGTAACTGTAGAGCCTACATTTGTGGCGCTGTCATGTCTGCATCACCTGCTGTATCTGTAGAGCCTACATCTAAAGGATGGAAATCTGCTGTCATGTCTGCATCACTTGCTGTATCTGTAGAGCCTACATCTAAAGGATGGAAATCTGCTGTCATGTCTGCATCACTTGCTGTATTTGTAGAGCCAACATCTAAAGGATGGAAATTCGCTGTCATGTCTGCATCACTTGCTGTATCTGTAGAGCCCACATCTAAAGGATGGAAATCTGCTGTCATGTCTGCATCACTTGCTGTAACTTTAGAGCCCTCATTTGTGGCGCTGTCATATATGCATCACTTGCTGTATCTGTAGAGCCTCCATTTGTGTCGCTGTCATATCTGCATCAGTTGCTGTATCTGTAGAGCACACATCTAAAGAATGGAAATCTGCTGTCATGTCTGCATCACTTGCTGTATCTGTAGAGCCTCCATTTGTGGCGCTGTCATGTCTGCATATCTTGCTGTATCTGTAGAGCCTCCATTTGTGGCGCTGTCATGTCTGAATCACTTGCTATATCTCTGGAGCCTCCATCTAAAGGATGGAAATCTGCTGTCACGTCTGCATCACTTGCTGTATCTGTAGAGCCTCCATTTGTGGCGCTGTCATGTCTGCATCACTTGCTGTATCTGTAGAGTCTCCATTTGTGGCGCTGTCATGTCTGCATCACTTGTTGTATCTGTAGAGCCTCCATTTGTGGCGCTGTCATATCTGCATCACTTGCTGTATGTGTAGAGCCTCCATCTAAAGAATGGAAATCTGCTGTCATGTCTGCATCACTTGCTGTATCTGTAGAGCCTACATCTAAAGGATGGAAATCTGCTGTCATGTCTGCATCACTTGCTGTAACTGTAGAGCCTATATCTAAAAGATGGAAATCTGCTGTCATGTCTACATCACTTGCTGTAACCGTAGAGCCTATACCTAAAGGATGGAAATCTGCTGTCATGTCTGCATCACTTGCAATAACTGTAGAGCCTATATCTAAAGGATCGAAATCTGCTATCATGTCTGCATCACTTGCTGTAACTGTAGAGCCTATATCTAAAGGATGGAAATCTGCTGTCATGTCTGCATCACTTGCTGTATCAGTAGAGCCTCCATTTGTGGCGCTGTCACGTCTGCATAACTTGCTGTAACTGTAGAGCCTCCATTTGTGGCGCTGTCATGTCTGCATCACTTGCTGTATCCGTAGAGCCTCCATTTGTGGCGCTGTCATGTCTGCATCACTTGCTGTAACTGTAGAGCCTCCATTTGTGGCGCTGTCATATCTGCATCACTTGCTGTATCTGTAGAGCCTCCATTTGTGGCGCTGTCATGTCTGCATCACTTGCTGTATCTGTAGAGCCTCCATTTGTGGCGCTGTCATGTCTGCATCACTTGCTGTATCTGTAGTGCCTGCATCTAAAGGATGGAAATCTGCTGTCATGTCTGCATCACTTTCTGTATCTGTAGAGCCTATATCTAAAGGATAGAAATCTGCCGTCATGTCTGCATCACTTACTGTATCTGTAGAGCCTCCATTTGTGGCGCTGTCATGTCTGCATCACCTGCTGTATCTGTAGAGCCTCCATTTGTGGCGCTGTCATGTCTGCATCATTTGCTGTATCTGTAGAGCCTCCATTTGTGGCCCTGTCATGTCTGCATCACTTGCTGTATCTGTAGAGCCTCCATTTGTGGCGCTGTTATGTCTACATCACTTGCTGTATCTGTAGAGCCTACATCTAAAGGATGGAAATCTGCTGTCATGTCTGCATCACTTGCTGTATCTGCAGAGCCGCCATTTGTGGCGCTGTCATGTCTGCATCACTTGCTGTATCTGTAGAGCCCACATTTGTGGCGCTGTCATGTCTGCATCACTTGCTGTATCTGTAGAGCCTCCATTTGTGGCGCTGTCATGTCTGCATCACTTGCTGTAACTGTATAGCCTACATTTGTGGCGCTGTCATGTCTGCATCACTTGCTGTATCTGTAGAGCCTACATCTAAAGGATGGAAATCTGCTGTCATGTCTGCATCACTTGCTGTATCTGTAGAGCCTACATCTAAAGGATGGAAATCTGCTGTCATGTCTGCATCACTTGCTGTATCTGTAGAGCCAACATCTAAAGGATGGAAATCTGCTGTCATGTCTGCTTTACTTGCTGTAACTGTAGAGCCTATATCTAAAGGATGAAAATCTGCTTTCACGTCTGCATAACTTGCTGTAACTGTAGAGCCTCCATTTGTGGCGCTGTCATGTCTGCATCACTTGCTGTATCCGTAGAGCCTCCATTTGTGGCGCTGTCATGTCTGCATCACTTGCTGTAACTGTAGAGCCTCCATTTGTGGCGCTGTCATATCTGCATCACTCGCTGTATCTGTAGAGCCTCCATTTGTGGCGCTGTTATGTCTGCTTCACTTGCTGTATCTGTAGAGCCTCCATTTGTGGCGCTGTCATGTCTGCATCACTTGCTGTATCTGTAGAGCCTGCATCTAAACGATGGAAATCTGCTGTCATGTCTGCATCACTTGCTGTAGCTGTAGAGCCTATATCTAAAGGATAGAAATCTGCTGTCATGTCTGCATCACTTACTGTATCTGTAGAGCCTCCATTTGTGGCGCTGTCATGTCTGCATCACCTGCTGTATCTGTAGAGCCTCCATTTGTGGCGCTGTCATGTCTGCATCATTTGCTGTATCTGTAGAGCCTCCATTTGTGGCCCTGTCATGTCTGCATCACTTGCTGTATCTGTAGAGCCTCCATTTGTGGCGCTGTCATGTCTACATCACTTGCTGTATCTGTAGAGCCTACATCTAAAAGATGGAAATCTGCTGTCATGTCTGCATCACTTGCTGTATCTGTAGAGCCTCCATTTGTGGCGTTGTCATATCTGCATCACTTGCTGTATCTGTAGAGCCTCCATTTCTGGCGCTGTTATGTCTGCATCATTTGCTGTATCTGTAGAGCCTCCATTTGTGGCGCTGTCATGTCTGCATCACTTGCTGTAACTGTAGAGCCTACATCTAAAGGATGGAAGTTTGCTGTCATGTCTGCATCACTTGCTGTATCTGTAGAGACTACATCTAAAGGAAGGAAATCTGCTGTCATGTCTGCATCACTTGCTGTATCTGTAGAGCCCACATTTGTGGCGCATTCATGTCTGCATCACTTGCTGTATCTGTAGAGCCTACATCTAAAGGATGGAAATCTGCTGTCATGTGTGCATCACTTGCTGTATCTGTAGAGCCTACATCTAAAGGATGGAAATCTGCTGTCATGTCTGCATCACTTGCTGTATCTGTAGAGCCTACATTTGTGGCGCTGTCATGTCTGCATCACTTACTGTATCTGTAGAGCCTACATCTAAAGGATGGAAATCTGCTGTCATGTCTGCAACACTTGCTGTATCTGTAGAGCCTGCATCTAAAGGATGGAAACCTGCTGTCATGTCTGCATAACTTGCTGTATCTGTAGAGCCTCCATTTGTGCCGCTGTCATGTCTGCATCAATTGCTGTATCAGTAGAGCATACATCGAAAGGATGGAAATCTGCTGTCATGTCTGCATCACTAGCTGTATATGTAGAGCCTACATTTGTGGCGCTGTCATGTCCGCATCACTTGCTGTATCTGTAGAGCCTACGTCTAAAGGATGGAAATCTGCTGTTACGTTTGCATCACTTGCTGTATCTGTAGAGCCTACGTCTAAAGGATGGAAATCTGCTGTCATGTCTGCATCACTTGCTGTATCTGTAGAGCCTACATCTAAAGGATGGAAACCTGATGTCATGTCTGCATAACTGGCTGTATCTGTAGAGCCTCCATTTGTGCCGCTGTCATTTCTACATCAATTGCTGTATCAGTAGAGCATACTTATAAAGGATGGAAATCTGCTGTCATGTCTGCATCACTTGCTGTATCTGTAGAGCCTACATTTGTGGCGCTGTCATGTCCGCATCAATTGCTGTATCTGTAGAGCCAACATTTTCTGCGCTGTCATGTCTGCATCACTTGCTGTATCTGCAGAGCCGCCATTTGTGGCGATGTCATGTCTGCATCACTTGCTGTAACTGTAGAGCCTACATTTGTGGTGCTGTCATGTCTGCATCACTAGCTGTATCTGTAGAGCCTCCATTTGTGGCGCTGTCATGTCTGCATCACTTGCTGTATCTGTAGAGCCTACATCTAAAGGATGGAAATCTGCTGTCATGTCTGCATCACTTGCGGTATCTGTAGAGCCTACTTCTAAAGGATGGAAATCTGCTGTCATGTCTGCATCACTTGCTGTATCTGTAGAGCCAACATTTAAAGGATGGAAATTCGCCGTCATGTCTGCATCACTTCCTGTATCTGTAGAGCCTACATCTAAAGGATGGAAATCTGCTGTCATGTCTGCATCACTTGCTGTAACTGTAGAGCCTCCATTTGTGGCGCTGTCATATCTGCATCACTTGCTGTATCTGTAGAGCCTAAATCTAAAGGATGGAAATCTGCTGTCATGTCTGCATCACTTGCTGTATCTGTAGAGCCTCCATTTGTGGCGCTGTCATATCTGCATCACTTGCTGTATTTGTAGAGCATACATCTAAAGGATGGAAATCTGCTGTCATGTCTGCATCACTTGCTGTATCTGTAGAGCCTCCATTTGTGGCGCTGTCATGTCTGCATCACTTGCTGTATCTGTAGAGCCTCCATTTGTGGCGCTGTCATGTCTGAATCACTTGCTATATCTCTAGAGCCTCCATCTAAAGGATGGAAATCTGCTGTCACGTCTGCATCACTTGCTGTATCTGTAGAGCCTCCATTTGTGGCGCTGTCATGTCTGCATCACTTGCTGTATCTGTAGAGTCTCCATTTGTGGCGCTGTCATGTCTGCATCACTTGTTGTATCTGTAGAGCCTCCATCTGTGGCGCTATCATATCTGCATCACTTGCTGTGTCTGTAGAGCCTCCATCTAAAGAATGGAAATCTGCTGTCATGTCTGCATCACTTGCTGTATCTGTAGAGCCTACATCTAAAGGATGGAAATCTGCTGTCATGTCTGCATCACTTGCTGTAACTGTAGAGCCTATATCTAAAGGATGGAAATCTGCTGTCATGTCTACATCACTTGCTGTAACCGTAGAGCCTTTATCTAAAGGATGGAAATCTGCTGTCATGTCTGCATCACTTGCAGTAACTGTAGAGCCTATATCTAAAGGATGGAAATCTGCTGTCATGTCTGCATCACTTGCTGTAACTGTAGAGCCTATATCTAAAGGATGGAAATCTGCTGTCATGTCTGCATCACCTGCTGTATCAGTAGAGCCTCCATTTGTGGCGCTGTCACGTCTGCATAACTTGCTGTAACTGTAGAGCCTCCATTTGTGGCGCTGTCATGTCTGCATCACTTGCTGTATCCGTAGAGCCTCCATTTGTGGCGCTGTCATGTCTGCATCACTTGCTGTAACTGTAGAGCCTCCATTTGTGGCGCTGTCATATCTGCATCACTTTCTGTATCTGTAGAGCCTCCATTTGTGGCGCTGTCATGTCTGCCTCACTTGCTGTATCTGTAGAGCCTCCATTTGTGGCGCTGTCATGTCTGCATCACTTGCTGTGTCTGTAGAGCCTGCATCTAAAGGATGGAAATCTGCTGTCATGTCTGCATCACTTGCTGTAGCTGTAGAGTCTATATCTAAAGGATAGAAATCTGCTGTCATGTCTGCATCACTTACTGTATCTGTAGAGCCTCCATTTGTGGCGCTGTCATGTCTGCATCACCTGCTGTATCTGTAGAGCCTCCATTTGTGGCGCTGTCATGTCTGCAACATTTGCTGTATCTGCAGAGCTTCCATTTCTGGCCCTGTCATGTCTGCATCACTTGCTGTATCTGTAGAGCCTCCATTTGTGGCGCTGTCATGTCTGCATCACCTGCTGTATCTGTAGAGCCTACATCTAAAGGATGGAAATCTGCTGTCATGTCTGCATCACTTGCTGTATCTGTAGAGCCTACATCTAAAGGATGGAAATCTGCTGTCATGTCTGCATCATTTGCTGTATTTGTAGAGCCAACATCTAAAGGATGGAAATTCGCTGTCATGTCTGCATCACTTGCTGTATCTGTAGAGCCCACATCTAAAGGATGGAAATCTGCTGTCATGTCTGCATCACTATCTGTAACTTTAGAGCCCTCATTTGTGGCGCTGTCATATCTGCATCACTTGCTGTATCTGTAGAGCCTCCATTTGTGGCGCTGTCATATCTGCATCAGTTGCTGTATCTGTAGAGCACACATCTAAAGGATGGAAATCTGCTGTCATGTCTGCATCACTTTCTGTATCTGTAGAGCCTCCATTTGTGGCGCTGTCATGTCTGCATATCTTGCTGTATCTGTAGAGCCTCCATTTGTGGCGCTGTCATGTCTGCATCACTTGTTGTATCTGTAGAGCCTCCATTTGTGGCGCTGTCATATCTGCATCACTTGCTATATCTCTGGAGCCTCCATCTAAAGAATGGAAATCTGCTGTCACGTCTGCATCACTTGCTGTATCTGTAGAGTCTCCATTTGTGGCGCTGTCATGTCTGCATCACTTGTTGTATCTGTAGAGCCTCCATTTGTGGCGCTGTCATATCTGTCTCACTTGCTGTGTGTGTAGAGCCTCCATCTAAAGAATGGAAATCTGCTGTCATGTCTGCATCACTTGCTGTATCTGTAGAGCCTACATCTAAAGGATGGAAATCTGCTGTCATGTCTGCATCACTTGCTGTAACTGTAGAGCCTATATCTAAAAGATGGAAATCTGCTGTCATGTCTACATCACTTGCTGTAACCGTAGAGCCTATACCTAAAGGATGGAAATCTGCTGTCATGTCTGCATCACTTGCAATAACTGTAGAGCCTATATCTAAAGGATCGAAATCTGCTATCATGTCTGCATCACTTGCTGTAACTGTAGAGCCTATATCTAAAGGATGGAAATCTGCTGTCATGTCTGCATCACTTGCTGTATCAGTAGAGCCTCCATTTGTGGCGCTGTCACGTCTGCATAACTTGCTGTAACTGTAGAGCCTCCATTTGTGGCGCTGTCATGTCTGCATCACTTGCTGTATCCGTAGAGCCTCCATTTGTGGCGCTGTCATGTCTGCATCACTTGCTGTAACTGTAGAGCCTCCATTTGTGGCGCAGTCATATCTGCATCACTTGCTGTATCTGTAGAGCCTCCATTTGTGGCGCTGTCATGTCTGCATCACTTGCTGTATCTGTAGAGCCTCCATTTGTGGCGCTGTCATGTCTGCATCACTTGCTGTATCTGTAGTGCCTGCATCTAAAGGATGGAAATCTGCTGTCATGTCTGCATCACTTTCTGTATCTGTAGAGCCTATATCTAAAGGATAGAAATCTGCCGTCATGTCTGCATCACTTACTGTATCTGTAGAGCCTCCATTTGTGTCGCTGTCATGTCTGCATCACCTGCTGTATCTGTAGAGCCTCCATTTGTGGCGCTGTCATGTCTGCATCATTTGCTGTATCTGTAGAGCCTCCATTTGTGGCCCTGTCATGTCTGCATCACTTGCTGTATCTGTAGAGCCTCCATTTGTGGCGCTGTCATGTCTACATCACTTGCTGTATCTGTAGAGCCTACATCTAAAGGATGGAAATTTGCTGTCATGTCTGCATCACTTGCTGTATTTGCAGAGCCGCCATTTGTGGCGCTGTCATGTCTGCATCACTTGCTGTATCTGTAGAGCCTACATTTGTGGCGCTGTCATGTCTGCATCACTTGCTGTATCTGTAGAGCCTCCATTTGTGGCGCTGTCATGTCTGCATCACTTGCTGTAACTGTAGAGCCTACATTTGTGGCGCTGTCATGTCTGCATCACTTGCTGTATCTGTAGAGCCTACATCTAAAGGATGGAAATCTGCTGTCATGTCTGCATCACTTGCTGTATCTGTAGAGCCTACATCTAAAGGATGGAAATCTGCTGTCATGTCTGCATCACTTGCTGTATCTGTAGAGCCAACATCTAAAGGATGGAAATCTGCTGTCATGTCTGCATCACTTGCTGTAACTGTAGAGCCTATATCTAAAGAATGAAAATCTGCTTTCACGTCTGCATAACTTGCTGTAACTGTAGAGCCTCCATTTGTGGCGCTGTCATGTCTGCATCACTTGCTGTATCCGTAGAGCCTCCACTTGTGGCGCTGTCATGTCTGCATCACTTGCTGTAACTGTAGAGCCTCCATTTGTGGCGCTGTCATATCTGCATCACTCGCTGTATCTGTAGAGCCTCCATTTGTGGCGCTGTTATGTCTGCCTCACTTGCTGTATCTGTAGAGCCTCCATTTGTGGCGCTGTCATGTCTGCATCACTTGCTGTATCTGTAGAGCCTGCATCTAAAGGATGGAAATCTGCTGTCATGTCTGCATCACTTGCTGTAGCTGTAGAGCCTATATCTAAAGGATAGAAATCTGCTGTCATGTCTGCATCACTTACTGTATCTGTAGAGCCTCCATTTGTGGCGCTGTCATGTCTGCATCACCTGCTGTATCTGTAGAGCCTCCATTTGTGGCGCTGTCATGTCTGCATCATTTGCTGTATCTGTAGAGCCTCCATTTGTGGCCCTGTCATGTCTGCATCACTTGCTGTATCTGTAGAGCCTCCATTTGTGGCGCTGTCATGTCTACATCACTTGCTGTATCTGTAGAGCCTACATCTAAAAGATGGAAATCTGCTGTCATGTCTGCATCACTTGCTGTATCTGTAGAGCCTCCATTTGTGGCGCTGTCATATCTGCATCACTTGCTGTATCTGTAGAGCCTCCATTTCTGGCGCTGTTATGTCTGCATCATTTGCTGTATATGTAGAGCCTCCATTTGTGGCGCTGTCATGTCTGCATCACTTGCTGTAACTGTAGAGCCTACATCTAAAGGATGGAAGTCTGCTGTCATGTCTGCATCACTTGCTGTATCTGTAGAGACTACATCTAAAGGAAGGAAATCTGCTGTCATGTCTGCATCACTTGCTGTATCTGTAGAGCCCACATTTGTGGCGCATTCATGTCTGCATCACTTGCTGTATCTGTAGAGCCTACATCTAAAGGATGGAAATCTGCTGTCATGTGTGCATCACTTGCTGTATCTGTAGAGCCTACATCTAAAGGATGGAAATCTGCTGTCATGTCTGCATCACTTGCTGTATCTGTAGAGCCTACATTTGTGGCGCTGTCATGTCTGCATCACTTGCTGTATCTGTAGAGCCTACATCTAAAGGATGGAAATCTGCTGTCATGTCTGCAACACTTGCTGTATCTGTAGAGCCTACATCTAAAGGATGGAAACCTGCAGTCATGTCTGCATAACTTGCTGTATCTGTGGAGCCTTCATCTAAAGGATGGAAATCTGCTGTCATGTCTGCATCACTTGCTGTAACTGTAGAGCCTCCATTTGTGGCGCTGTCATATCTGCATCACTTGCTGTATCTGTAGAGCCTAAATCTAAAGGATGGAAATCTGCTGTCATGTCTGCATCACTTGCTGTATCTGTAGAGCCTCCATTTGTGGCGCTGTCATATCTGCATCACTTGCTGTATTTGTAGAGCATACATCTAAAGGATGGAAATCTGCTGTCATGTCTGCATCACTTGCTGTATCTGTAGAGCCTCCATTTGTGGCGCTGTCATGTCTGCATCACTTGCTGTATCTGTAGAGCCTCCATTTGTGGCGCTGTCATGTCTGAATCACTTGCTATATCTCTAGAGCCTCCATCTAAAGGATGGAAATCTGCTGTCACGTCTGCATCACTTGCTGTATCTGTAGAGCCTCCATTTGTGGCGCTGTCATGTCTGCATCACTTGCTGTATCTGTAGAGTCTCCATTTGTGGCGCTGTCATGTCTGCATCACTTGTTGTATCTGTAGAGCCTCCATCTGTGGCGCTATCATATCTGCATCACTTGCTGTGTCTGTAGAGCCTCCATCTAAAGAATGGAAATCTGCTGTCATGTCTGCATCACTTGCTGTATCTGTAGAGCCTACATCTAAAGGATGGAAATCTGCTGTCATGTCTGCATCACTTGCTGTAACTGTAGAGCCTATATCTAAAGGATGGAAATCTGCTGTCATGTCTACATCACTTGCTGTAACCGTAGAGCCTTTATCTAAAGGATGGAAATCTGCTGTCATGTCTGCATCACTTGCAGTAACTGTAGAGCCTATATCTAAAGGATGGAAATCTGCTGTCATGTCTGCATCACTTGCTGTAACTGTAGAGCCTATATCTAAAGGATGGAAATCTGCTGTCATGTCTGCATCACCTGCTGTATCAGTAGAGCCTCCATTTGTGGCGCTGTCACGTCTGCATAACTTGCTGTAACTGTAGAGCCTCCATTTGTGGCGCTGTCATGTCTGCATCACTTGCTGTATCCGTAGAGCCTCCATTTGTGGCGCTGTCATGTCTGCATCACTTGCTGTAACTGTAGAGCCTCCATTTGTGGCGCTGTCATATCTGCATCACTTTCTGTATCTGTAGAGCCTCCATTTGTGGCGCTGTCATGTCTGCCTCACTTGCTGTATCTGTAGAGCCTCCATTTGTGGCGCTGTCATGTCTGCATCACTTGCTGTGTCTGTAGAGCCTGCATCTAAAGGATGGAAATCTGCTGTCATGTCTGCATCACTTGCTGTAGCTGTAGAGTCTATATCTAAAGGATAGAAATCTGCTGTCATGTCTGCATCACTTACTGTATCTGTAGAGCCTCCATTTGTGGCGCTGTCATGTCTGCATCACCTGCTGTATCTGTAGAGCCTCCATTTGTGGCGCTGTCATGTCTGCAACATTTGCTGTATCTGCAGAGCTTCCATTTCTGGCCCTGTCATGTCTGCATCACTTGCTGTATCTGTAGAGCCTCCATTTGTGGCGCTGTCATGTCTACATCACTTGCTGTATCTGTAGAGCCTACATCTAAAGGATGGAAATCTGCTGTCATGTCTGAATCACTTGCTGCATCTGTAGAGCCTCCATTTGTGGCGCTGTCATATCTGCATCACTTGCTGTATCTGTAGAGCCTCCATTTCTGGCGCTGTTATGTCTGCATCATTTGCTGTACCTGTAGAGCCTCCATTTGTGGCGCTGTCATGTCTGCATCACTTGCTGTAACTGTAGAGCCTACATCTAAAGGATGGAAGTCTGCTGTCATGTCTGCATCACTTGCTGTATCTGTAGAGCCTACATCTAAAGGAAGAAAATCTGCTGTCATGTCTGCATCACTTGCTGTATCTGTAGAGCCCACATTTGTGGCGCTGTCATGTCTGCATCACTTGCTGTATCTGTAGAGCCTACATCTAAATGATGGAAATCTGCTGTCATGTCTGCAACACTTGCTGTATCTGTAGAGCCTACATCTAAAGGATGGAAACCTGCAGTCATGTCTGCATAACTGACTGTATCTGTGGAGCCTTCATCTAAAGGATGGAAATCTGCTGTCATGTCTGCATCACTTGCTGTATCTGTAGAGCCTGCATCTAAAGGATGGAAACCTGCTGTCATGTCTGCATAACTTGCTGTATCTGTAGAGCCTCCATTTGTGCCGCTGTCATGTCTGCATCACTTGCTGTATCAGTAGAGCATACATCTAAAGGATGGAAATCTGCTGTCATGTCTGCATCACTAGCTGTATCTGTAGAGCCTACATTTGTGGCGGTGTCATGTCCGCATCACTTGCTGTATCTGTAGAGCCTACGTCTAAAGGATGGAAATCTGCTGTTACGTTTGCATCACTTGCTGTATCTGTAGAGCCTACGTCTAAAGGATGGAAATCTGCTGTCATGTCTGCATCACTTGCTGTATCTGTAGAGCCTACATCTAAAGGATGGACACCTGATGTCATGTCTGCATAACTTGCTGTATCTGTAGAGCCTCCATTTGTGGCGCTGTCATGTCTACATCAATTGCTGTATCAGTAGAGCATACATATAAAGGATGGAAATCTGCCGTCATGTCTCCATCACTTGCTGTATCTGTAGAGCCTACATTTGTGGCGCTGTCATGTCCGCATCACTTGCTGTATCTGTAGAGCCAACATTTGTGTCGCTGTCATGTCTGCATCACTTGCTGTATCTGCAGAGCCGCCATTTGTGGCGCTGTCATGTCTGCATCACTTCCTGTATCTGTAGAGCCTACATTTGTGGCGCTGTCATGTCTGCATCACTTGCTGTATCTGTAGAGCCTCCATTTGTGGCGCTGTCATGTCTGCATCACTTGCTGTAACTGTAGAGCCTACATTTGTGGCGCTGTCATGTCTGCATCACCTGCTGTATCTGTAGAGCCTACATCTAAAGGATGGAAATCTGCTGTCATGTCTGCATCACTTGCTGTATCTGTAGAGCCTACATCTAAAGGATGGAAATCTGCTGTCATGTCTGCATCATTTGCTGTATTTGTAGAGCCAACATCTAAAGGATGGAAATTCGCTGTCATGTCTGCATCACTTGCTGTATCTGTAGAGCCCACATCTAAAGGATGGAAATCTGCTGTCATGTCTGCATCACTATCTGTAACTTTAGAGCCCTCATTTGTGGCGCTGTCATATCTGCATCACTTGCTGTATCTGTAGAGCCTCCATTTGTGGCGCTGTCATATCTGCATCAGTTGCTGTATCTGTAGAGCACACATCTAAAGGATGGAAATCTGCTGTCATGTCTGCATCACTTTCTGTATCTGTAGAGCCTCCATTTGTGGCGCTGTCATGTCTGCATATCTTGCTGTATCTGTAGAGCCTCCATTTGTGGCGCTGTCATGTCTGCATCACTTGTTGTATCTGTAGAGCCTCCATTTGTGGCGCTGTCATATCTGCATCACTTGCTATATCTCTGGAGCCTCCATCTAAAGAATGGAAATCTGCTGTCACGTCTGCATCACTTGCTGTATCTGTAGAGTCTCCATTTGTGGCGCTGTCATGTCTGCATCACTTGTTGTATCTGTAGAGCCTCCATTTGTGGCGCTGTCATATCTGTCTCACTTGCTGTGTGTGTAGAGCCTCCATCTAAAGAATGGAAATCTGCTGTCATGTCTGCATCACTTGCTGTATCTGTAGAGCCTACATCTAAAGGATGGAAATCTGCTGTCATGTCTGCATCACTTGCTGTAACTGTAGAGCCTATATCTAAAAGATGGAAATCTGCTGTCATGTCTACATCACTTGCTGTAACCGTAGAGCCTATACCTAAAGGATGGAAATCTGCTGTCATGTCTGCATCACTTGCAATAACTGTAGAGCCTATATCTAAAGGATCGAAATCTGCTATCATGTCTGCATCACTTGCTGTAACTGTAGAGCCTATATCTAAAGGATGGAAATCTGCTGTCATGTCTGCATCACTTGCTGTATCAGTAGAGCCTCCATTTGTGGCGCTGTCACGTCTGCATAACTTGCTGTAACTGTAGAGCCTCCATTTGTGGCGCTGTCATGTCTGCATCACTTGCTGTATCCGTAGAGCCTCCATTTGTGGCGCTGTCATGTCTGCATCACTTGCTGTAACTGTAGAGCCTCCATTTGTGGCGCTGTCATATCTGCATCACTTGCTGTATCTGTAGAGCCTCCATTTGTGGCGCTGTCATGTCTGCATCACTTGCTGTATCTGTAGAGCCTCCATTTGTGGCGCTGTCATGTCTGCATCACTTGCTGTATCTGTAGTGCCTGCATCTAAAGGATGGAAATCTGCTGTCATGTCTGCATCACTTTCTGTATCTGTAGAGCCTATATCTAAAGGATAGAAATCTGCCGTCATGTCTGCATCACTTACTGTATCTGTAGAGCCTCCATTTGTGTCGCTGTCATGTCTGCATCACCTGCTGTATCTGTAGAGCCTCCATTTGTGGCGCTGTCATGTCTGCATCATTTGCTGTATCTGTAGAGCCTCCATTTGTGGCCCTGTCATGTCTGCATCACTTGCTGTATCTGTAGAGCCTCCATTTGTGGCGCTGTCATGTCTACATCACTTGCTGTATCTGTAGAGCGTACATCTAAAGGATGGAAATCTGCTGTCATGTCTGCATCACTTGCTGTATCTGCAGAGCCGCCATTTGTGGCGCTGTCATGTCTGCATCACTTGCTGTATCTGTAGAGCCTACATTTGTGGCGCTGTCATGTCTGCATCACTTGCTGTATCTGTAGAGCCTCCATTTGTGGCGCTGTCATGTCTGCATCACTTGCTGTAACTGTAGAGCCTACATTTGTGGCGCTGTCATGTCTGCATCACTTGCTGTATCTCTAGAGCCTACATCTAAAGGATGGAAATCTGCTGTCATGTCTGCATCACTTGCTGTATCTGTAGAGCCTACATCTAAAGGATGGAAATCTGCTGTCATGTCTGCATCACTTGCTGTATCTGTAGAGCCAACATCTAAAGGATGGAAATCTGCTGTCATGTCTGCATCACTTGCTGTAACTGTAGAGCCTATATCTAAAGAATGAAAATCTGCTTTCACGTCTGCATAACTTGCTGTAACTGTAGAGCCTCCATTTGTGGCGCTGTCATGTCTGCATCACTTGCTGTATCCGTAGAGCCTCCACTTGTGGCGCTGTCATGTCTGCATCACTTGCTGTAACTGTAGAGCCTCCATTTGTGGCGCTGTCATATCTGCATCACTCGCTGTATCTGTAGAGCCTCCATTTGTGGCGCTGTTATGTCTGCCTCACTTGCTGTATCTGTAGAGCCTCCATTTGTGGCGCTGTCATGTCTGCATCACTTGCTGTATCTGTAGAGCCTGCATCTAAAGGATGGAAATCTGCTGTCATGTCTGCATCACTTGCTGTAGCTGTAGAGCCTATATCTAAAGGATAGAAATCTGCTGTCATGTCTGCATCACTTACTGTATCTGTAGAGCCTCCATTTGTGGCGCTGTCATGTCTGCATCACCTGCTGTATCTGTAGAGCCTCCATTTGTGGCGCTGTCATGTCTGCATCATTTGCTGTATCTGTAGAGCCTCCATTTGTGGCCCTGTCATGTCTGCATCACTTGCTGTATCTGTAGAGCCTCCATTTGTGGCGCTGTCATGTCTACATCACTTGCTGTATCTGTAGAGCCTACATCTAAAAGATGGAAATCTGCTGTCATGTCTGCATCACTTGCTGTATCTGTAGAGCCTCCATTTGTGGCGCTGTCATATCTGCATCACTTGCTGTATCTGTAGAGCCTCCATTTCTGGCGCTGTTATGTCTGCATCATTTGCTGTATATGTAGAGCCTCCATTTGTGGCGCTGTCATGTCTGCATCACTTGCTGTAACTGTAGAGCCTACATCTAAAGGATGGAAGTCTGCTGTCATGTCTGCATCACTTGCTGTATCTGTAGAGACTACATCTAAAGGAAGGAAATCTGCTGTCATGTCTGCATCACTTGCTGTATCTGTAGAGCCCACATTTGTGGCGCATTCATGTCTGCATCACTTGCTGTATCTGTAGAGCCTACATCTAAAGGATGGAAATCTGCTGTCATGTGTGCATCACTTGCTGTATCTGTAGAGCCTACATCTAAAGGATGGAAATCTGCTGTCATGTCTGCATCACTTGCTGTATCTGTAGAGCCTACATTTGTGGCGCTGTCATGTCTGCATCACTTGCTGTATCTGTAGAGCCTACATCTAAAGGATGGAAATCTGCTGTCATGTCTGCAACACTTGCTGTATCTGTAGAGCCTACATCTAAAGGATGGAAACCTGCAGTCATGTCTGCATAACTTGCTGTATCTGTGGAGCCTTCATCTAAAGGATGGAAATCTGCTGTCATGTCTGCATCCCTTGCTGTATCTGTAGAGCCTGCATCTAAAGGATGGAAACCTGCTGTCATGTCTGCATAACTTGCTGTATCTGTAGAGCCTCCATTTGTGCCGCTGTCATTCTGCATCAATTGCTGTATCAGTAGAGCATACATCTATAGGATGGAAATCTGCTGTCATGTCTGCATCACTAGCTGTATATGTAGAGCCTACATTTGTGGCGCTGTCATGTCCGCATCACTTGCTGTATCTGTAGAGCCTACGTCTAAAGGATGGAAATCTGCTGTTACGTTTGCATCACTTGCTGTATCTGTAGAGCCTACGTCTAAAGGATGGAAATCTGCTGTCATGTCTGCATCACTTGCTGTATCTGTAGAGCCTACATCTATAGGATGGAAACCTGATGTCATGTCTGCATAACTGGCTGTATCTGTAGAGCCTCCATTTGTGCCGCTGTCATTTCTACATCAATTGCAATATCAGTAGAGCATACTTATAAAGGATGGAAATCTGCTGTCATGTCTGCATCACTTGCTGTATCTGTAGAGCCTACATTTGTGGCGCTATCATGTCCGCATCACTTGCTGTATCTGTAGAGCCAACATTTGTGGCGCTGTCATGTCTGCATCACTTGCTGTATCTGCAGAGCCGCCATTTGTGGCGCTGTCATGTCTGCATCACTTGCTGTATCTGTAGAGCCCACATTTGTGGTGCTGTCATGTCTGCATCACTTGCTGTATCTGTAGAGCCTCCATTTGTGGCGCTGTCATGTCTGCATCACTTGCTGTATCTGTAGAGCCTACATTTGTGGCGCTGCCATGTCTGCATCACTTGCTGTATCTGTAGAGCCTCCATTTGTGGCGCTGTTATGTCTGCATCACTTGCTGTAACTGTAGAGCCTACATTTGTGGCGCTGTCATGTCTGCATCACTTACTGTATCTGTAGAGCCTACATCTAAAGGATGGAAATCTGCTGTCATGTCTGCATCACTTGCTGTATCTGTAGAGCCAACATCTAAAGGATGGAAATTCGCTGTCATGTCTGCATCACTTGCTTTATCTGTAGAGCCTACATCTAAAGGATGGAAATCTGCTGTCATGTCTGCATCACTTGCTGTAACTGTAGAGCCTCCATTTGTGGCGCTGTCATATCTGCATCACTTGCTGGATCTGTAGAGCATACATCTAAAGGATGGAAATCTGCTGTGAAGTCTGCATCACTTGCTGTATCTGTAGAGCCTCCATTTGTGGCCCTGTCATGTCTGCATCACTTGCTGTATCTGTAGAGTCTCCATTTGTGGCGCTGTCATGTCTGCATCACTTGTTGTATCTGTAGAGCCTCCATCTGTGGCGCTGTCATATCTGCATCACTTGCTGTGTCTGTAGAGCCTCCATCTAAAGAATGGAAATCTGCTGTCATGTCTGCATCACTTGCTGTATCTGTAGAGCCTACACCTAAAGGATGGAAATCTGCTGTCATGTCTGCATCACTTGCTGTAACTGTAGAGCCTATATCTAAAGGATGGAAATCTGCTGTCATGTCTGCATCACTTGCTGTAACTGTAGAGCCTATATCTAAAGGATGGAAATCTGCTGTCATGTCTGCATCACTTGCTGTATCAGTAGAGCCTCCATTTGTGGCGCTGTCACGTCTGCATAACTTGCTGTAACTGTAGAGCCTCCATTTGTGGCGCTGTCATGTCTGCATCACTTGCTGTATCCGTAGAGCCTCCATTTGTGGCGCTGTCATGTCTGCATTACTAGCTGTAACTGTAGAGCCTCCATTTGTGGCGCTGTCATATCTGCATCACTTTCTGTATCTGTAGAGCTTCCATTTGTGGCGCTATCATGTCTGCCTCACTTGCTGTATCTGTAGAGCCTGCATCTAAAGGATGGAAATCTGCTGTCATGTCTGCATCACTTGCTGTAGCTGTAGAGCCTATATCTGAAGGATAGAAATCTGCTGTCATGTCTGCATCACTTACTGTATCTGTAGAGCCTCCATTTGTGGCGCTGTCATGTCTGCATCACCGGCTGTATCTGTAGAGCCTCCATTTGTGGCGCTGTCATGTCTGCATCATTTGCTGTATTTGTAGAGCCTCCATTTGTGGCCCTGTCATGTCTGCATCACTTGCTGTATCTGTAGAGCCTCCATTTGTGGCGCTGTCATGTCTACATCACTGGCTGTATCTGTAGAGCCTACATTTGTGGCGCTGTCATGTCTGCATCATTTGTTGTATCTGCAGAGCCGCCATTTGTGGCGCTGTCATGTCTGCATCACTTGCTGTATCTGTAGAGCCTACATTTATGGCGCTGCCATGTCTGCATCACTTGCTGTATCTGTAGAGCCTCCATTTGTGGCGCTGTCATGTCTGCATCACTTACTGTAACTCTAGAGCCTACATTTGTGGCGCTGTCATGTCTGCATCACTTGCTGTATCTGTAGAGCCTACATCTAAAGGATGGAAATCTGCTGTCATGTCTGCATCACTTGCTGTATCTGTAGAGCCTACATCTAAAGGATGGAAATCTGCTGTCATGTCTGCATCACTTGCTGTATCTGTAGAGCCAACATCTAAAGGATGGAAATTCGCTGTCATGTCTGCATCACTTGCTGTATCTGTAGAGCCTACATCTAAAGGATGGAAATCTGCTGTCATGTCTGCATCACTTGCTCTATCTGTAGAGCCTCCATTTGTGGCGCTGTCATATCTGCATCACTTGCTGTATCTGTAGAGCATACATCTAAAGGATGGAAATCTGCTGTCATGTCTGCATCACTTGCTGTATCAGTAGAGCCTCCATTTGTGGCGCTGTCACGTCTGCATAACTTGCTGTAACTGTAGAGCCTCCATTTGTGGCGCTGTCATGTCTGCATCACTTGCTGTATCCGTAGAGCCTCCATTTGTGGCGCTGTCATGTCTGCATTACTTGCTGTAACTGTAGAGCCTCCATTTGTGGCGCTGTCATATCTGCATCACTTTCTGTATCTGTAGAGCTTCCATTTGTGGCGCTATCATGTCTGCCTCACTTGCTGTATCTGTAGAGCCTGCATCTAAAGGATGGAAATCTGCTGTCATGTCTGCATCACCTGCTGTAGCTGTAGAGCCTATATCTAAAGGATAGAAATCTGCTGTCATGTCTGCATCACTTACTGTATCTGTAGAGCCTCCATTTGTGGTGCTGTCATGTCTGCATCACCGGCTGTATCTGTAGAGCCTCCATTTGTGGCGCTGTCATGTCTGCATCATTTGCTGTATCTGTAGAGCCTCCATTTGTGGCCCTGTCATGTCTGCATCACTTGCTGTATCTGTAGAGCCTCCATTTGTGGCGCTGTCATGTCTACATCACTGGCTGTATCTGTAGAGCCTACATTTGTGGCGCTGTCATGTCTGCATCATTTGCTGTATCTGCAGAGCCGCCATTTGTGGCGCTGTCATGTCTGCATCACTTGCTGTATCTGTAGAGCCTACATTTATGGCGCTGCCATGTCTGCATCACTTGCTGTATCTGTAGAGCCTCCATTTGTGGCGCTGTCATGTCTGCATCACTTACTGTAACTCTAGAGCCTACATTTGTGGCGCTGTCATGTCTGCATCACTTGCTGTATCTGTAGAGCCTACATCTAAAGGATGGAAATCTGCTGTCATGTCTGCATCACTTGCTGTATCTGTAGAGCCTACATCTAAAGGATGGAAATCTGCTGTCATGTCTGCATCACTTGCTGTATCTGTAGAGCCAACATCTAAAGGATGGAAATTCGCTGTCATGTCTGCATCACTTGCTGTATCTGTAGAGCCTACATCTAAAGGATGGAAATCTGCTGTCATGTCTGCATCACTTGCTCTATCTGTAGAGCCTCCATTTGTGGCGCTGTCATATCTGCATCACTTGCTGTATCTGTAGAGCATACATCTAAAGGATGGAAATCTGCTGTCATGTCTGCATCACTTGCTGTATCCGTAGAGCCTCCAATTGTGGCGCTGTCATGTCTGCGTCACTTGCTGTATCTGTAGAGCCTCCATTTGTGGCGCTGGCATGTCTGAATCACTTGCTATATCTCTAGAGCCTCCATCTAAAGGATGGAAATCTGCTGTCACGTCTGCATCACTTGCTGTATCTGTAGAGCCTCCATTTGTGGTGCTGTCATGTCTGCATCACTTGCTGTATCTGTAGAGGCTCCCTTTGTGGAGCTGTCATATCTGCATCACTTGCTGTAACTGTATAGCCTCCATTTGTGGCGCTGTCATGTCTGCATCACTTGCTGTAACTGTAGAGCCTACTTTTTTCGCACTGTCATGTCAGCATCACTTGCTGTATCTGTAGAGCCTACGTTTGTGGCGCCGTCATGTCTGCATCACTTTCTGTATCCGTAGAGCCTCCGTTTGTGGCGCTGTCATGTCTGCATCACTTGCTGTATCTGTAGAGCTTAAATGTGTGGCGCTGTCATGTCTGCATCACTTGCTGTATCTGTAGAGCCTCCATTTGTGGCGACGTCATGGCCGCATCACTTTCTGTAACTGTAGAGCCTCCATTTGTGGCGCTGTCATGTCTGCATCACTTGCTGTATCTGTAGAGCCAACATTTGTGGCGCTGTCATGTCTGCATCACTTGCTGTATCTGCAGAGCCGCCACTTGTGGCGCTGTCATGTCTGCATCACTTGCTGTATCTGTAGAGCCTACATTTGTGGCGCTGCCATGTCTGCATGACTTGCTGTATCTGTAGAACCTCCATTTGTGGCGCTGTCATGTCTGCATCAGTCGCTGTAACTGTAGAGCCTACATTTGTGGCGCTGTCATGTCTGCATCACTTGCTGTATCTGTAGAGCCTACATCTAAAGGATGGAAATCTGCTGTCATGTGTGCATCACTTGCTGTTTCTGTAGAGCCAACATCTAAAGGATGGAAATTCGCTGTCATGTCTGCATCACTTGCTGTATCTCTAGAGCCTACATCTAAAGGATGGAAATCTGCTGTCATGTCTGCATCACTTGCTGTAACTGTAGAGCCTCCATTTGTGGCGCTGTCATATCTGCATCACTTGCTGTATCTGTAGAGACTAAATCTAAAGGATGGAAATCTGCTGTCATGTCTGCATCACTTGCTGTATCTGTAGAGCCTCCATTTGTGGCGCTGTCATATCTTTATCAGTTGCTGTATCTGTAGAGCACACATCTAAAGGATGCAAATCTGCTGTCATGTCTGCAATACTTGCTATATCTGTAGAGCCTCCATTTGTGGCGCTGTCAAGTCTGCATCACTTGCTGTATCTGTAGAGCCTCCATTTGTGGCGCTGTCATGTCTGAATTTTGCTATATCTCTAGAGCCTCCATCTAAAGGATGGAAATCTGCTGTCACGTCTGCATCACTTGTTGTATCTTTAGAGCCTCCATTTGTGGCGCTGTCATGTCTGCATCACTTGCTGTATCTGTAGAGTCTCCATTTGTGGCGCTGTCAATTCTGCATCACTTGTTGTATCTGTAGAGCCTCCATTTGTGGCGCTGTCATATCTGCATCACTTGCTGTGTCTGTAGAGCCTCCATCTAAAGAATGGAAATCTGCTGTCATGTCTGCATCACTTGCTGTATCTGTAGAGCCTACATCTAAAGGATGGAAATCTGCTGTCATGTCTCCATCACTTGCTGTAACTGTAGAGCCTATATCTAAAGGATGGAAATCTGCTGCCATGTCTACATCACTTGCTGTAACCGTAGAGCCTATACCTAAAGGATGGAAATCTGCTGTCATGTCTGCATCACTTGCAGTAACTGTAGAGCCTATATCTAAAGGATCGAAATCTGCTGTCATGTCTGCATCACTTGCTGTAACTGTAGAGCCTATATCTAAAGGATGGAAATCTGCTGTCATGTCTGCATCACTTGCTGTATCAGTAGAGCCTCCATTTGTGGCGCTGTCACGTCTGCATCACTTGCTGTATCCGTAGAGCCTCCATTTGTGGCGCTGTCATGTCTGCATCACTTGCTGTAACTGTAGAGCCTCCATTTGTGGCGCTGTCATATCTGCATCACTTGCTGTATCTGTAGAGCCTCCATTTGTGGCGCTGTCATGTCTGCATCACTTGCTGTATCTGTAGAGCCTCCAGTTGTGGCGCTGTCGTGTCTGCATCACTTGCTGTATCTGTAGAGCCTGCATCTAAAGGATGGAAATCTGCTGTCATGTCTGCATCACTTGCTGTATCTTTAGAGCCTATATCTAAAGGATAGAAATCTGCTGTCATGTCTGCATCACTTACTGTATCAGTAGAGCCTCCATTTGTGGCGCTGTCATGTCTGCATCACCTGCTGTATCTGTAGAGCCTCCATTTGTGGCGCTGTCATGTCTGCATCATTTGCTGTATCTGTAGAGCCTCCATTTGTGGCCCCGTCATGTCTGCATCACTTGCTGTATCTGTAGAGCCTCCATTTGTGGCGCTGTCATGTCTGCATCACTTGCTCTAACTGTATAGCCTCCATTTGTGGCGCTGTCATATATGCATCACTTGCTGTAACTGTATAGCCTCCATTTGTGGCACTGTCATGTCTGCATCACTTGCTGTATCTGTAGAGCTTCCCTTTGTGGAGCTCTCATATCTGATTCACTTGCTGTAACTGTATAGCCTCCATTTGTGGCGCTGTCATGTCTACATCATTTGCTGTAACTGTATAGCCTCCATTTGTGGCGCTGTCATGTCTGCATCACTTGCTGTAATTGTAGAGCCTCCATTTGTGGCGCAGTCATGTCTGCATCACTTGCTGTATCTGTAGAGCCTCCATTTGTGGCCCTATCATGTCTGCATCACTTGCTGTATCTGTAGAGCCTCCCTTTGTGGCGCTGTCATATCTGCATCACTTGCTGTAACTGTATAGCCTCCATTTGTGGCGCTGTCATGTCTGCATCACTTGCTGTAACTGTAGAGCCTACCTTTGTGGCGCTGTCATGTCTGCATCACTTGCTGTATCTGTAGAGCCTACGTTTGTGGCGCCGTCATGTCTGCATCACTTGCTGTATCTGTAGAGCCTCCCTTTGTGGCGCTGTCATGTCTGCATCACTTGCTGTATCTGTAGAGCCTAAATTTGTGGCGCTGTCTTGTCTGCATCACTTGCTGTATCTGTGGAACCTCCATTTGTGGCGCCGTCATGTCTGCATCACTTGCTGTAACTGTAGAGCCTCCATTTGTGGCGCTGTCATGTCTGAATCACTTGCTGTATCTGTAGAGCCTACATTTGTGGCGCTGTCATGTCTGCATCACTTGCTGTATCTGCAGAGCCGCCATTTGTGGCGCTGTCATGTCTGCATCACTTGCTGTATCTGTAGAGCCTACATTTGTGGCGCTGCCATGTCTGCATCACTTGCTAGATCTGTAGAGCCTCCATTTGTGGCGCTATCATGTCTGCATCACTTGCTGTAACTGTAGAGCCTACATTTGTGGCGCTGTCATGTCTGCATCACTTGCTGTATCTGTAGAGCCTACATCTAAAGGATGAAAATCTGCTGTCATGTCTGCATCACTTGCTGTATCTGTAGAGCCTACATCTAAAGGATGGAAATCTGCTGTCATGTCTGCATCACTTGCTGTATCTGTAGAGCCAACATCTAAAGGATGGAAATTCGCTGTCATGTCTGCATCACTTGCTATATCTGTAGAGCCTACATCTAAAGGATGGAAATCTGCTGTCATGTCTGCATCACTTGCTGTAACTGTAGAGCCTCCATTTGTGGCGCTGTCATATCTGCATCACTTGCTGTATCTGTAGAGCCTAAATCTAAAGGATGGAAATCTGCTGGCATGTCTGCATCACTTGCTGTATCTGTAGAGCCTCCATTTGTTGCGCTGTCATATCTGCATCACTTGCTGTGTCTGTAGAGCATACATCTAAAGGATGGAAATCTGCTGTCATGTCTGCATCACTTGCTGTATCTGTAGAGCCTCCATTTGTGGCGCTGTCACGTCTGCATCACTTGCTGTATCTGTAGAGCCTCCATTTGTGGCGCTGTCATGTCTGAATCACTTGCTATATCTCTAGAGCCTCCATCTAAAGGATGGAAATCTGCTGTCACGTCTGCACTACTTGCTGTATCTGTAGAGCCTCCATTTGTGGCGCTGTCATGTCTGCATCACTTGCTGTATCTGTAGAGTCTCCATTTGTGGCGCTGTCATGTCTGCATCACTTGTTGTATCTGTAGAGCCTCCATCTGTGGCGCTGTCATATCTGCATCACTTGCTGTGTCTGTAGAGCCTCCATCTAAAGAATGGAAATCTGCTGTCATGTCTGCATCACTTGCTGTATCTGTAGAGCCTACATCTAAAGGATGGAAATCTGCTGTCATGTCTCCATCACTTGCTGTAACTGTAGAGCCTATATCTAAAGGATGGAAATCTGCTGTCATGTCTACATCACTTGCTGTAACCGTAGAGCCTATATCTAAAGGATGGAATTCTGCTGTCATGTCTGCATCACTTGCAGTAACTGTAGAGCCTATATCTAAAGGATGGAAATCTGCTGTCATGTCTGCATCACTTGCTGTAACTGTAGAGCCTATATCTAAAGGATGGAAATCTTCTGTCATGTCTGCATCTTTTGCTGTATCAGTAGAGCCTCCATTTGTGGCGCTGTCACGTCTGCATAATTTGCTGTAACTGTAGAGCCTCCATTTGTGGCGCTGTCATGTCTGCATCACTTGCTGTATCCGTAGAGCCTCCATTTGTGGCGCTGTCATGTCTGCATCACTTGCTGTAACTGTAGAGCCTATATTTGTGGCGCTGTCATATCTGCATCACTTGCTGTATCTGTAGAGCCTCCATTTGTGGCGCTGTCATGTCTGCCTCACTTGCTGTATCTGCAGAGCCTCCATTTGTGGCGCTGTCATGTCTGCATCGCTTGCTGTATCTGTAGAGCCTGCATCTAAAGGATGGAAATCTGCTGTCATGTCTGCATCACTTGCTGTAGCTGTAGAGCCTATATCTAAAGGATAGAAATCTGCTGTCATGTCTGCATCACTTACTGTATCTGTAGAGACTCCATTTGTGGCGCTGTCATGTCTGCATCACCTGCTGTATCTGTAGAGCCTCCATTTGTGGCGCTGTCATGTCTGCATCATTTGCTGTTTCTGTAGAGCCTCCATTTGTGGCCCTGTCATGTCTGCATCACTTGCTGTATCTGTAGAGCCTCCATTTGTGGCGTTGTCATGTCTACATCACTTGCTGTATCTGTAGAGCCTACATCTAAAGGATGGAAATCTGCTATCATGTCTGCATCACTTGCTGTATCTGTAGAGCCTCCATTTGTGGCGCTCTCATGTCTGCATCACTTGCTGTATCTGTAGAGCCTCCCTTTGTGGCGCTGTCATATCTGCATCACTTGCTGTAACTGTATAGCCTCCATTTGTGGCGCTGTCATGTCTGCATCACTTGCTGTAACTGTAGCGCCTACCTTTGTGGCGCTGTCATGTCTGCATCACTTGCTGTATCTGTAGAGCTTACATTTGTGGCGCCGTCATGTCTGCATCAATTGCTGTATCTGTAAGGCCTCCCTTTCAGGCGCTGTCACGTCTGCATCACTTGCTGTATCTGTAGAGCCTAAATTTTGGCGCTGTCATGTCTGCATCACTTGCTGTAACTGTAGAGCCTCCATTTGTGGCGCTGTCATGTCTGCATCACTTGCTGTATCTGTAGAGCCTACATTTGTGGCGCTGTCATGTCTGCATCACTTGCTGTATCTGCAGAGCCGCCATTTGTGGCGCTGTCATGTCTGCATCACTTGCTGTATCTGTAGAGCCTACATTTGTGGCGCTGCCATGTCTGCATCACTTGCTGTATCTGTAGAGCCTCCATTTGTGGCGCTGTCATGTCTGCATCACTTGCTCTAACTGTAGAGCCTACATTTGTGGCGCTGTCATGTCTGCATCACTTGCTGTATCTGTAGAGCCTACATCTAATGGATGGAAATCTGCTGTCATGTCTGCATCACTTGCTGTATCTGTAGAGCCTACATCTAAAGGATGGAAATCTGCTGTCATGTCTGCATCACTTGCTGTATCTGTAGAGCCAACATCTAAAGGATGGAAATTCGCTGTCATGTCTGCATCACTTGCGGTATCTGTAGAGCCTACATCTAAAGGATGGAAATCTGCTGTCATGTCTGCATCACTTGCTGTAACTGTAGAGCCTCCATTTGTGGCGCTGTCATATCTGCATCACTTGCTTTATCTGTAGAGCCTAAATCTAAAGGATGGAAATCTGCTGTCATGTCTGCATCACTTGCTGTATCTGTAGAGCCTCCATTTGTGGCGCTGTCATATCTGCATCACTTGCTGTATCTGTAGAGCATACATCTAAAGGATGGAAATCTGCTGTCATGTCTGCATCACTTGCTGTATCTGTAGAGCCTCCATTTGTGGCGCTGTCATGTCTGCATCACTTGCTGTATCTGTAGAGCCTCCATTTGTGGCGCTGTCATGTCTGAATCACTTGCTATATCTCTACAGCCTCCATCTAAAGGATGGATATCTGCTGTCACGTCTGCATCACTTACTGTATCTGTAGAGCCTCCATTTGTGGCGCTGTCATGTCTGCATCACTTGCTGTATCTGTAGAGCCTCCCTTTGTGGAGCTGTCATATCTGCATCACTTGCTGTATCTGTAGAGCCTCCCTTTGTGGAGCTGTCATATCTGCATCACTTGCTGTAACTGTAGAGCCTCCATTTGTGGCGCTGTCATGTCTGCATCACTTGCTGTAACAGTAGAGCCTACCTTTTTGGCGCTGTCATGTCTGCATCACTTGCTGTATCTGTAGAGCCTACGTTTGTGGCGCCGTCATGTCTGCATCACTTGCTGTATCTGTAGAGCCTCCCTTTGTGGCGCTGTCATGTCTGCATCACTTGCTGTATCTGTAGAGCCTAAATTTGTGGCGCTGTCATGTCTGCATCACTTGCTGTATCTGTAGAGGCTCCATTTGTGGCGCCGTCATGGCTGCATCACTTGCTGTAACTGTAGAGCCTCCATTTGTGGCGCTGTCATGTCTGCATCACATGCTGTATCTGTAGAGCCAACATTTGTGGCGCTGTCATGTCTGCATCACTTGCTGTATCTGCAGAGCCGCCATTTGTGGCGCTGTCATGTCTACATCACTTGATGTATCTGTAGAGCCTACATTTGTGGCGCTGCCATGTCTGCATCACTTGCTGTATCTGTAGAGCCTCCATTTGTGGCGCTGTCATGTCTGCGTCACTCGCTGTAACTGTAGAGCCTACATTTGTGGCGCTGTCATGTCTGCATCACTTGCTGTATCTGTAGAGCCTACATCTAAAGGATGGAAATCTGCTGTCATGTCTGCAACACTTGCTGTATCTGTAGAGCCTACATCTACAGGATGGAAATCTGCTGTCATGTCTGCATCACTTGCTGTATCTGTAGAGCCTCCATTTGTGGCATTGTCACATCCGCATCACTTGCTGTATCTGTAGAGCCTAAATCTAAAGGATGGAAATCTGCTGTCATGTCTGCATCACTTGCTGTATCTGTAGAGCCTCCATTTGTGGCGCTGTCATATCTGCATCAGTTGCTGTATCTGTAGAGCACACATCTAAAAGATGGAAATCTGCTGTCATGTCTGCTTCACTTGCTGTATCTGTAGAGCCTACATCTAAAGGATGGAAATCTGCTGTCATGTCTGCATCACTTGCTGTAACTGTAGAGCCTATATCTAAAGGATGAAAATCTGCTGCCATGTCTACATCACTTGCTGTAACCGTAGAGCCTATACCTAAAGGATGGAAATCTGCTGTCATGTCTGCATCACTTGCAGTAACTGTAGAGCCTATATCTAAAGGATCGAAATCTGCTGTCATGTCTGCATCACTTGCTGTAACTGTAGAGCCTATATCTAAAGGATGGAAATCTGCTGTCATGTCTGCATCACTTGCTGTATCAGTATAGCCTCCATTTGTGGCGCTGTCACGTCTGCATAACTTGCTGTAAATGTAGAGCCTCCATTTGTGGCGCTGTCATGTCTGCATCACTTGCTGTATCCGTAGAGCCTCCATTTGTGGCGCTGTCATGTCTGCATCACTTGCTGTAACTGTAGAGCCTCCATTTGTGGCGCTGTCATATCTGCATCACTTGCTGTATCTGTAGAGCCTCCATTTGTGGCGCTGTCATGTCTGCATCACTTGCTGTATCTGTAGAGCCTCCATTTGTGGCGCTGTCATGTCTGCATCACTTGCTGTATCTGTAGAGCCTGCATCTAAAGGATGGAAATCTGCTGTCATGTCTGCATCACTTGCTGTATCTGTAGAGCCTATATCTAAAGGATAGAAATCTGCTGTCATGTCTGCATCACTTACTGTATCTGTAGAGCCTCCATTTGTGGCGCTGTCATGTATGCATCACCTGCTGTATCTGTAGAGCCTCCATTTGTGGCGCTGTCATGTCTGCATCACTTGCTGTATCTGTAGAGCCTCCATTTGTGGCCCTGTCATGTCTGCATCACTTGCTGTATCTGTAGAGCCTCCATTTGTGGCGCTGTCATGTCTACATCACTTGCTCTAACTGTATAGCCTCCATTTGTGGCGCTGTCATGTATGCATCACTTGCTGTAACTGTATAGCCTCCATTTGTGGCACTGTCATGTCTGCATCACTTGCTGTATCCGTAGAGCTTCCCTTTGTGGAGCTCTCATATCTGATTCACTTGCTGTAACTGTATAGCCTCCATTTGTGGCGCTGTCATGTCTACATCATTTGCTGTAACTGTAGAGCCTCCATTTGTGGCGCTGTCATGTCTGCATCACTTGCTGTAACTGTATAGCCTCCATTTGTGGCGGAGTCATGTCTGCATCACTTGCTGTAACTGTAGAGCCTCCATTTGTGGCGCAGTCATGTCTTCATCACTTGCTGTATCTGTAGAGCCTCCATTTGTGGCGCTGTCATGTCTGCATCACTTGCTGTATCTGTAGAGCCTCCCTTTGTGGCGCTGTCATATCTGCATCACTTGCTGTAAGTGAATAGCCTGCATTTGTGGCGCTGTCATGTCTGTATCACTTGCTGTAACTGTAGAGCCTACCTTTGTGGCGCTGTCATGTCTGCATCACTCTGTATCTGTAGAGCCTACGTTTGTGGCGCCGTCATGTCTACATCACTTGCTGTATCTGTAGAGCCTCCCTTTGTGGCGCTGTCATATCTGCATCACTTGCTGTATCTGTAGAGCCTAAATTTGTGGCGCTGTCTTGTCTGCATCACTTGCTGTATCTGTAGAACCTCCATTTGTGGCGCCGTCATGTCTGCATCACTTGCTGTAACTGTAGAGCCTCCATTTGTGGCGCTGTCATGTCTGCATCACTTGCTGTATCTGTAGAGCCTACATTTGTGGCGCTGTCATGTCTGCATCACTTGCTGTATCTGCAGAGTCGCCATTTGTGGCGCTGTCATGTCTGCATCACTTGCTGTATCTGTAGAGCCTACATTTTTGGCGCTGCCATGTCTGCATCACTTGCTGTATCTGTAGAGCCTCCATTTGTGGCGCTGTCATGTCTGCATCACTTGCTGTAACTGTAGAGCCTACATTTGTGGCGCTGTCATGACTGCATCACTTGCTGTATCTGTAGAGCCTACATCTAAAGGATGGAAATCTGCTGTCATGTCTGCATCACTTGCTGTATCTGTAGAGCCTACATCTAAAGGATGGAAATCTGCTGTCATGTCTGCATCACTTGCTGTATCTGTAGAGCCAACATCTAAAGGATGGTAATTCGCTGTCATGTCTGCATCACTTGCTGTATCTGTAGAGCCTACATCTAAAGGATGGAAATCTGCTGTCATGTCTGCATCACTTGCTGTAACTGTAGAGCCTCCATTTGTGGCGCTGTCATATCTGCATCACTTGCTGTGACTGTAGAGCCTAAATCTAAAGGATGGAAATCTGCTGTCATGTCTGCATCACTTGCTGTATCTGTAGAGCCTCCATTTGTGGCGCTGTCATATCTGCATCACTTGCTGTATCTGTAGAGCATACATCTAAAGGATGGAAATCTGCTGTCTTGTCTGCATCACTTGCTGTATCTGTAGAGCCTCCATTTGTGGCGCTGTCATGTCTGCATCACTTGCTGTATCTGTAGAGCCTCCATTTGTGGCGCTGTCATGTCTGAATCACTTGCTATATCTCTAGAGCCTCCATCTAAAGGATGGAAATCTGCTGTCACGTCTGCATCACTTGCTGTATCTGTAGAGCCTCCATTTGTGGCGCTGTCATGTCTGCATCACTTGCTGTATCTGTAGAGTCTCCATTTGTGGCGCTGTCATGTCTGCATCACTTGTTGTGTCTGTAGAGCCTCCATCTGTGGCGCTGTCATATCTGCATCACTTGCTGTGTCTGTAGAGCCTCCATCTAAAGAATGGAAATCTGCTGTCATGTTTGCATCAATTGCTGTATCTGTAGAGCCTACATCTAAAGGATGGAAATCTGCTGTCATGTCTGCATCACTTGCTGTAACTGTAGAGCCTATATCTAAAGGATAGAAATCTGCTGTCATGTCTACATCACTTGCTGTAACCGTAGAGCCTATATCTAAAGGATGGAAATCTGCTGTCATGTCTGCATCACCTGCTGTAACTGTAGAGCCTATATCTAAAGGATGGAAATCTGCTGTCATGTCTGCATCACTTGCAGTAACTGTAGAGCCTATATCTAAAGGATGGAAATCTGCTGTCATGTCTGCATCACTTGCTGTAACTGTAGAGCCTATATCTAAAGGATGGAAATCTGCTGTCATGTCTGCATCACTTGCTGTATCAGTAGAGCCTCCATTTGTGGCGCTGTCACATCTGCATAACTTGCTGTAACTGTAGAGCCTCCATTTGTGGCGCTGTCATGTCTGCATCACTTGCTGTATCCGTAGAGCCTCCATTTGTGGCGCTGTCATGTCTGCATCACTTGCTGTAAAAGTAGAGCCTCCATTTGTGGCCCTGTCATGTCTGCATCACTTGCTGTATCTGTAGAGCCTCCATTTGTGGCATTGTCATATCTGCATCACTTGCTGTATCTGTAGAGCCTAAATCTAAAGGATGGAATTCTGCTGTCATGTCTGCATCACTTGCTGTATCTGTAGAGCCTCCATTTGTGGCGCTGTCATATCTGCATCAGTTGCTGTATCTGTAGAGCACACATCTAAAAGATGGAAATCTGCTGTCATGTCTGCATCACTTGCTGTATCTGTAGTGCCTCCATTTGTGGCGCTGTCATGTCTGAATTTTGCTATATCTCTAGAGCCTCAATCTAAAGGATGGAAATCTGCTGTCACGTCTGCATCACTTGCTGTAGCTGTAGAGCCTCCATTTGTGGCGCTGTCATATCTGCATCACTTGCTGTGTCTGTAGAGCCTCCATCTAAAAAATGGAAATCTGCTGTCATGTCTGCATCACTTGCTGTATCTGTAGAGCCTACATCTAAAGGATGGAAATCTGCTGTCATGTCTGCATCACTTGCTGTAACTGTAGAGCCTATATCTAAAGGATGAAAATCTGCTGCCATGTCTACATCACTTGCTGTAACCGTAGAGCCTATACCTAAAGAATGGAAATCTGCTGTCATGTCTGCATCACTTGCAGTAACTGTAGAGCCTATATCTAAAGGATCGAAATCTGCTGTCATGTACGCATCACTTGCTGTAACTGTGGAGCCTATATCTAAAGGATGGAAATCTGCTGTCATGTCTGCATCACTTGCTGTATCAGTATAGCCACCATTTGTGGCGCTGTCACGTCTGCATAACTTGCTGTAAATGTAGAGCCTCCATTTGTGGCCTTGTCATGTCTGCATCACTTGCTGTATCCGTAGAGCCTCCATTTGTGGCGCTGTCATGTCTGCATCACTTGCTGTAACTGTAGAGCCTCCATTTGTGGCGCTGTCATATCTGCATCACTTGCTGTATCTGTAGAGCCTCCATTTGTGGCGCTGTCATGTCTGCATCACTTGCTGTATCTGTAGAGCCTCCATTTGTGGCGCTGTCATGTCTGCATCACTTGCTGTATCTGTAGAGCCTGCATCTAAAGGATGGAAATCTGCTGTCATGTCTGCATCACTTGCTGTATCTGTAGAGCCTATATCTAAAGGATAGAAATCTGCTGTCATGTCTGCATCACTTACTGTATCTGTAGAGCCTCCATTTGTGGCGCTGTCATGTCTGCATCACCTGCTGTATCTGTAGAGCCTCCATTTGTGGCGCTGTCATGTCTGCATCACTTGCTGTATCTGTAGAGCCTCCATTTGTGGCCCTGTCATGTCTGCATCACTTGCTGTATCTGTAGAGCCTCCATTTGTGGCGCTGTCATGTCTACATCACTTGCTCTAACTGTATAGCCTCCATTTGTGGCGCTGTCATATATGCATCACTTGCTGTAACTGTATAGCCTCCATTTGTGGCACTGTCATGTCTGCATCACTTGCTGTATCCGTAGATCTTCCCTTTGTGGAGCTCTCATATCTGATTCACTTGCTGTAACTGTATAGCCTCCATTTGTGGCGCTGTCATGTCTGCATCACTTGCTGTAACTGTATAGCCTCCATTTGTGGCGGTGTCATGTCTGCATCACTTGCTGTAACTGTAGAGCCTCCATTTGTGGCGCAGTCATGTCTTCATCACTTGCTGTATCTGTAGAGCCTCCATTTGTGGCGCTGTCATGTCTGCATCACTTGCTGTATCTGTAGAGCCTCCCTTTGTGGCGCTGTCATATCTGCATCACTTGCTGTAAGTGAATAGCCTCCATTTGTGGCGCTGTCATGTCTGCATCACTTGCTGTAACTGTAGAGCCTACCTTTGTGGCGCTGTCATGTCTGCATCACTTGCTGTATCTGTAGAGCCTACGTTTGTGGCGCCGTCATGTCTGCATCACTTGCTGTATCTGTAGAGCCTCCCTTTGTGGCGCTGTCATATCTGCATCACTTGCTGTATCTGTAGAGCCTAAATTTGTGGCGCTGTCTTGTCTGCATCACTTGCTGTATCTGTAGAACCTCCATTTGTGGCGCCGTCATGTCTGCATCACTTGCTGTAACTGTAGAGCCTCCATTTGTGACGCTGTCATGTCTGCATCACTTGCTGTATCTGTAGAGCCTACATTTGTGGCGCTGTCATGTCTGCATCACTTGCTGTATCTGCAGAGCCGCCATTTGTGGTGCTGTCATGTCTGCATCACTTGCTGTATCTGTAGAGCCTACATTTTTGGCGCTGCCATGTCTGCATCACTTGCTGTATCTGTAGAGCCTCCATTTGTGGCGCTGTCATGTCTGCATCACTTGCTGTAACTGTAGAGCCTACATTTGTGGCGCTGTCATGTCTGCATCACTTGCTGTATCTGTAGAGCCAACATCTAAAGGATGGAAATCTGCTGTCATGTCTGCATCACTTGCTGTATCTGTAGAGCCTACATCTAAAGGATGGAAATCTGCTGTCATGTCTGCATCACTTGCTGTATCTGTAGAGCCAACATCTAAAGGATGGTAATTCGCTGTCATGTCTGCATCACTTCCTGTATCTGTAGAGCCTACATCTAAAGGATGGAAATCTGCTGTCATGTCTGCATCACTTGCTGTAACTGTAGAGCCTCCATTTGTGGCGCTGTCATATCTGCATCACTTGCTGTATCTGTAGAGCCTAAATCTAAAGGATGGAAATCTGCTGTCATGTCTGCATCACTTGCTGTATCTGTAGAGCCTCCATTTGTGGCGCTGTCATATCTGCATCACTTGCTGTATCTGTAGAGCATACATCTAAAGGATGGAAATCTGCTGTCATGTCTGCATCACTTGCTGTATCTGTAGAGCCTCCATTTGTGGCGCTGTCATGTCTGCATCACTTGCTGTATCTGTAGAGTCTCCATTTGTGGCGCTGTCATGTCTGCATCACTTATTGTGTCTGTAGAGCCTCCATCTGTGGCGCTGTCATGTCTGCATCAATTGCTGTATCTGTAGAGCCTACATCTAAAGGATGGAAATCTGCTGTCATGTCTGCATCACTTGCTGTAACTTTAGAGCCTATATCTAAAGGATGGAAATCTGATGTCATGTCTACATCACTTGCTGTAACCGTAGAGCCTATATCTAAAGGATGGAAATCTGCTGTCATGTCTGCATCACCTGCTGTAACTGTAGAGCCTATATCTAAAGGATGGAAATCTGGTGTCATGTCTACATCACTTGCTGTAACCGTAGAGCCTATATCTAAAGAATGGAAATCTGCTGTCATGTCTGCATTACTTGCTGTAACTGTAGAGCCTATATCTAAGGATGGAAATCTGCTGTCATGTCTGCATCACTTGCTGTATCAGTAGAGCCTCCATTTGTGGCGCTGTCACATCTGCATAACTTGCTGTAACTGTAGAGCCTCCATTTGTGGCGCTGTCATGTCTGCATCACTTGCTGTATCCGTAGAGCCTCCATTTGTGGAGCTGTCATGTCTGCATCACTTGCTGTAACTGTAGAGCCTCCATTTGTGGCGCTGTCATATCTGCATCACTTGCTGTATCTGTAGAGCCTCCATTTGTGGCGCTGTCATGTCTGCCTCATTTGCTGTATCTGTAGAGCCTCCATTTGTGGCGCTGTCATGTCTGCATCACTTGCTGTATCTGTAGAGCCTGTATCTAAAGGATGGAAATCTGCTGTCATGTCTGATTCACTTGCTGTAGCTGTAGAGCCTATATCTAAAGGATAGAAATCTGCTGTCATGTCTGCATCACTTACTGTATCTGTAGAGCCTCCATTTGTGGCGCTGTCATGTCTGCATCATTTGCTGTATCTGTAGAGCCTCCATTTGTGGCCCTGTCATGTCTGCATCACTTGCTGTATCTGTAGAGCCACCATTTGTGGAGCTGTCATGTCTACATCACTTGCTGTATCTGTAGAGCCTACATCTAAAGGATGGAAATCTGCTGTCATGTCTGCATCACTTGCTGTATCTGTAGAGCCTCCATTTATGGCGCTGTCATATCTGCATCACTTGCTGTATCTGTAGAGCCTCCATTTCTGGCGCTGTTATCTCTGCATCATTTGCTGTATCTGTAGAGCCTCCATTTGTGGCGCTGTCATGTCTGCATCACTTGCTGTAACTGTAGAGCCTACATCATTTAGGATGGAAGTCTGCTGTCATGTCTGCATCACTTGCTGTATCTGTAGAGCCTACATCTAAAGGAAGGAAATCTGCTGTCATGTCTGCATCACTTGCTTTATCTGTAGAGCCCACATTTGTGGCGCTGTCATGTCTGCATCACTTGCTTTATCTGTAGAGCCTACATCTAAAGGATGGAAATCTGCTGTCATGTGTGCATCACTTGCTGTATCTGCAGAGCCTACATTTAAAGGATGGAAATGTGCTGTCATGTCTGCATCACTTGCTGTATCTGTAGAGCCTACATTTGTGCCGCTGTCATTTCTGCATCACTTGCTGTATCTGTAGAGCCTACATCTAAAGGATGGAAATCTGCTGTCACGTCTGCAACACTTGCTGTATCTGTAGAGCCTACATCTAAAGGATGGAAACCTGCAGTCATGTCTGCATAACTTGCTGTATCTGTGGAGCCTTCATCTAAAGGATGGAAATCTGCTGTCATGTCTGCATCACTTGCTGTATCTGTAGAGCCTGCATCTAAAGGATGGAAACCTGCTGTCATGTCTGCATAACTTGCTGTATCTGTAGAGCCTCCATTTGTGCCGCTGTCATGTCTGCATCAATTGCTGTATCAGTAGAGCATACATCTAAAGGATGGCAATCTGCTGTCATGTCTGCATCACTTGCTGTATCTGTAGAGCCTACATTTGTGGCGCTGTCATGTCCGCATCACTTGCTGTATCTCTAGAGCCTACGTCTAAAGGATGGAAATCTGCTGTTATGTTTGCATCACTTGCTGTATCTGTAGAGCTTCCGTCTAAAGGATGGAAATCTGCTGTCATGTCTGCATCACTTGCTGTATCTGTAGAGCCTACATCTAAAGGATGGAAACCTGATGTCATGTCTGCATAACTTGCTGTATCTGTAGAGCCTCCATTTGTGCCGCTGTCATGTCTACATCAATTGCTGTATCAGTAGAGCATACATATAAAGGATGGAAATCTGCTGTCATGTCTGCATCACTTGCTGTATCTGTAGAGCCTACATTTGTGGCGCTGTCATGTCCGCATCACTTGCTGTATCTGTAGAGCCAACATTTGTGGCGCTGTCATGTCTGCATCACTTGCTGTATCTGCAGAGCCGCCATTTGTGGCGCTGTCATGTCTGCATCACTTGCTGTATCTGTAGAGCCTACATTTGTGGCGCTGTCATGTCTGCATCACTTGCTGTATCTGTAGAGCCTCCATTTGTGCGCTGTCATGTCTGCATCACTTGCTGTAACTGTAGAGCCTACATTTGTGGCGCTGTCATGTCTGCATCACTTGCTGTATCTGTAGAGCCTACATCTAAAGGTTGGAAATCTGCTGTCATGTCTGCATCACTTGCTGTATCTGTAGAGCCTACATCTAAAGGATGGAAATCTGCTGTCATGTCTGCATCACTTGCTGTATCTGCAGAGCCAACATCTAAAGGATGGAAATCTGCTGTCATGTCTGCATCACTTGCTGTAACTGTAGAGCCTATATCTAAAGGATGAAAATCTGCTGTCACGTCTGCATAACTTGCTGTAACTGTAGAGCCTCCATTTGTGGCGCTGTCATGTCTGCATCACTTGCTGTATCCGTAGAGCCTCCATTTGTGGCGCTGTCGTGTCTGCATCACTTGCTGTAACTGTAGAGCCTCCATTTGTGGCGCTGTCATATCTGCATCACTCGCTGTATCTGTAGAGCCTCCATTTGTGGCGCTGTTATGTCTGCCTCACTTGCTGTATCTGTAGAGCCTGCATCTAAAGGATGGAAATCTGCTGTCATGTCTGCATCACTTGCTGTAGCTGTAGAGCCTATATCTAAAGGATAGAAATCTGCTGTCATGTCTGCATCACTTACTGTATCTGTAGAGCCTCCATTTGTGGCGCTGTCATGTCTGCATCACCTGCTGTATCTGTAGAGCCTCCATTTGTGGCGCTGTCATGTCTGCATCATTTCCTGTATCTGTAGAGCCTCCATTTGTGGCCCTGTCATGTCTGCATCACTTGCTGTATCTGTAGAGCCTCCATTTGTGGCGCTGTCATGTCTACATCACTTGCTGTATCTGTAGAGCCTACATCTAAAGGATGGAAATCTGCTGTCATGTCTGCATCACTTGCTGTATCTGTAGAGCCTCCATTTGTGGCGCTGTCATATCTGCATCACTTGCTGTATCTGTAGAGCCTCCATTTCTGGCGCTGTTATGTCTGCATCATTTGGTGTATCTGTAGAGCCTCCATTTGTGGCGCTGTCATGTCTGCATCACTTGCTGTAACTGTAGAGCCTACATCTAAAGGACGGAAGTCTGCTGTCACGTCTGCATCACTTGCTGTATCTGTAGAGACTACATCTAAAGGAAGGAAATCTGCTGTCATGTCTGCATCACTTGCTGTATCTGTAGAGCCCACATTTGTGGCGCATTCATGTCTGCATCACTTGCAGTATCTGTAGAGCCTACATCTAAAGGATGGAAATCTGCTGTCATGTGTGTATCACTTGCTGTATCTGTAGAGCCTACATCTAAAGGATGGAAATCTGCTGTCATGTCTGCATCACTTGCTCTATCAGTAGAGCCTCCATTTGTGGCGCTGTCACATCTGCATAACTTGCTGTAACTGTAGAGCCTCCATTTGTGGCGCTGTCATGTCTGCATCACTTGCTGTATCCGTAGAGCCTCCATTTGTGGCGCTGTCATGTCTGAATCACTTGCTATATCTCTAGAGTCTCCATCTAAAGGATGGAAATCTGCTGTCACGTCTGCATCACTTGCTGTATCTGTAGAGCCTCCATTTGTGGCGCTGTCATGTCTGCATCACTTGCTGTATCTGTAGAGTCTCCATTTGTGGCGCTCTCATGTCTGCATCACTTGTTGTATCTGTAGAGCCTCCATTTGTGGCGCTGTCATATCTGCATCTCTTGCTGTGTCTGTAGAGCCTCCATCTAAAGAATGGAAATCTGCTGTCATGTCTGCATCACTTGCTGTATCTGTAGAGCCTACATATAAAGGATGGAAATCTGCTGTCATGTCTGCATCACTTGCTGTAACTGTAGAGCCTATATCTAAAGGATGGAAATCTGCTCTCATGTCTACATCACTTGCTGTAACCGTAGAGCCTATTCCTAAAGGATGGAAATCTGCTGTCATGTCTGCATCACTTGCAGTAACTGTAGAGCCTATATCTAAAGGATCGAAATCTGCTGTCATGTCTGCATCACTTGCTGTAACTGTAGAGCCTATATCTAAAGGATGGAAATCTGCTGTCATGTCTGCATCACTTGCTGTATTAGTAGAGCCTCCATTTGTGGCGCTGTCACGTCTGCATAACTTGCTGTAACTGTAGAGCCTCCATTTGTGGCGCTGTCATGTCTGCATCACTTGCTGTATCCGTAGAGCCTCCATTTGTGGCGCTGTCATGTCTGCATCACTTGCTGTATCTGTAGAGCCTCCATTTGTGGCGCTGTCATGTCTGCATCACTTGCTGTATCTGTAGTGCCTGCATCTAACGGATGGAAATCTGCTGTCATGTCTGCATCACTTTCTGTATCTGTAGAGCCTATATCTAAAGGATAGAAATCTGCTGTCATGTCTGCATCACTTACTGTATCTGTAGAGCCTCCATTTGTGGCGCTCTCACATCTGCATCACCTGCTGTATCTGTAGAGCCTCCATTTGTGGCGCTGTCATGTCTGCATCATTTGCTGTATCTGTAGAGCCTCCATTTGTGGCCCTGTCATGTCTGCATCACTTGCTGTATCTGTAGAGCCTCCATTTGTGGCGCTGTCATGTCTGCATCACTTGCTCTAACTGTAAAGCCTCCATTTGTGGCGCTGTCATATCTGCATTACTTGCTGTAACTGTATAGCCTCCATTTGTAGCACTGTCATGTCTGCATCACTTGCTGTATCTGTAGAGCTTCCCTTTGTGGAGCTCTCATATCTGATTCACTTGCTGTAACTGTATAGCCTCCATTTGTGGCGCTGTCATGTCTACATCATTTGCTGTAACTGTAGAGCCTCCATTTGTGGCGCTGTCATGTCTGAATCACTTGCTGTAACTGTATAGCCTCCATTTGTGGCGCTGTCATGTCTGCATCACTTGCTGTATCTGTAGAGCCTCCATTTGTGGCGCTGTCATGTCTGCATCACTTGCTGTATCTTTAGAGCCTCCCTTTGTAGCGCTGTCATATCTGCATCACTTGCTGTAACTGTATAGCCTCCATTTGTGGCGCTGTCATGTCTGCATCACTTGCTGTAACTGTAGAGCCTACCTTTGTGGCGCTGTCATGTCTGCATCACTTGCTGTATCTGTAGAGCCTACGTTTGTGGCGCCGTCATGTCTGCATCACTTGCTGTATCTGTAGAGACTCCCTTTGTGGCGCTGTCATGTCTGCATCGCTTGCTGTATCTGTAGAGCCTAAATTTGTGGCGCTGTCATGTCTGCATCACTTGCTGTAGCTGTAGAGCCTCCATTTGTGGCGCCGTCATGTCTGCATCACTTGCTGTAACTGTAGAGCCTCCATTTGTGGCGCTGTCATGTCTGCATCACTTGCTGTATCTGTAGAGCCTACATTTGTGGCGCTGTCATGTCTGCATCACTTGCTGTATCTGCAGAGCCGCCATTTGTGGCGCTGTCATGTCTACATCACTTGCTGTATCTGTAGAGCCTACATCTAAAGGATGGAAATCTGCTGTCATGTCTGCATCACTTGCTGTATGTGTAGAGCCTACATCTAAAGGATGGAAATCTGCTGTCATGTCTGCATCACTTGCTGTATCTGTAGAGCCAAATCTAAAGGATGGAAATTCGCTGTCATGTCTGCATCACTTGCTGTAACTTTAGAGCTTATATCTAAAGGATGGAAATCTGCTGTCATGTCTACATCACTTGCTGTAACCGTAGAGCCTATATCTAAAGGATGGAGATCTGCTGTCATGTCTGCATCACCTGCTGTAACTGTAGAGCCTATATCTAAAGGATGGAAATCTGGTGTCATGTCTACATCACTTGCTGTAACCGTAGAGCCTATATCTAAAGGATGGAAATCTGCTGTCATGTCTGCATCACTTGCAGTGACTGTAGAGCCTATATCTAAAGGATGGAAATCTGCTGTCATGTCTGCATTACTTGCTGTAACTGTAGAGCCTATATCTAAAGGATGGAAATCTGCTGTCATGTCTGCATCACTTGCTGTATCAGTAGAGCCTCCATTTGTGGCGCTGTCACATCTGCATAACTTGCTATAACTGTAGAGCCTCCATTTGTGGCGCTGTCATGTCTGCATCACTTGCTGTATCCGTAGAGCCCCCATTTGTGGAGCTGTCATGTCTGCATAACTTGCTGTAACTGTAGAGCCTCCATTTGTGGCGCTGTCATGTCTGCATCACTTGCTGTATCCGTAGAGCCTCCATTTGTGGCGCTGTCATGTCTGCATCACTTGCTGTATCTGTAGAGCCTCCATTTGTGGCGCTGTCATGTCTGCATCACTTGCTGTATCTGTAGTGCCTGCATCTAACGGATGGAAATCTGCTGTCATGTCTGCATCACTTTCTGTATCTGTAGAGCCTATATCTAAAGGATAGAAATCTGCTGTCATGTCTGCATCACTTACTGTATCTGTAGAGCCTCCATTTGTGGCGCTGTCACATCTGCATCATCTGCTGTATCTGTAGAGCCTCCATTTGTGGCGCTGTCATGTCTGCATCATTTGCTGTATCTGTAGAGCCTCCATTTGTGGCCCTGTCATGTCTGCATCACTTGCTGTATCTGTAGAGCCTCCATTTGTGGCGCTGTCATGTCTGCATCACTTGCTCTAACTGTATAGCCTCCATTTGTGGCGCTGTCATATCTGCATCACTTGCTGTAACTGTATAGCCTCCATTTGTGGCACTGTCATGTCTGCATCACTTGCTGTATCTGTAGAGCTTCCCTTTGTGAGCTCTCATATCTGATTCACTTGCTGTAACTGTATAGCCTCCATTTGTGGCGCTGTCATGTCTACATCATTTGCTGTAACTGTAGAGCCTCCATTTGTGGCGCTGTCATGTCTGAATCACTTGCTGTAACTGTATAGCCTCCATTTGTGGCGCTGTCATGTCTGCATCACTTGCTGTATCTGTAGAGCCTCCATTTGTGGCGCTGTCATGTCTGCATCACTTGCTGTATCTTTAGAGCCTCCCTTTGTAGCGCTGTCATATCTGCATCACTTGCTGTAACTGTATAGCCTCCATTTGTGGCGCTGTCATGTCTGCATCACTTGCTGTAACTGTAGAGCCTACCTTTGTGGCGCTGTCATGTCTGCATCACTTGCTGTATCTGTAGAGCCTACGTTTGTGGCGCCGTCATGTCTGCATCACTTGCTGTATCTGTAGAGACTCCGTTTGTGGCGCTGTCATGTCTGCATCGCTTGCTGTATCTGTAGAGCCTAAATTTGTGGCGCTGTCATGTCTGCATCACTTGCTGTAGCTGTAGAGCCTCCATTTGTGGTGCCGTCATGTCTGCATCACTTGCTGTAACTGTAGAGCCTCCATTTGTGGCGCTGTCATGTCTGCATCACTTGCTGTATCTGTAGAGCCTACATTTGTGGCGCTGCGATGTCTGCATCATTTGCTGTATCTGCAGAGCCGCCATTTGTGGCGCTGTCATGTCTGCATCACTTGCTGTGTCTGTAGAGCCTACATCTAAAGGATGGAAATCTGCTGTCATGTCTGCATCACTTGCTGTATCTGTAGAGCCTACATCTAAAGGATGGAAATCTGCTGTCATGTCTGCATCACTTGGTGTATCTGTACAGCCAAATCTAAAGGATGGAAATTCGCTGTCATGTCTGCATCACTTGCTGTAACTTTAGAGCCTATATCTAAAGGATGGAAATCTGCTGTCATGTCTACATCACTTGCTGTAACCGTAGAGCCTATATCTAAAGGATGGAAATCTGCTGTTTTGTCTGCATCACCTGCTGTAACTGTAGAGCCTATATCTAAAGGATGGAAATCTGGTGTCATGTCTACATCACTTGCTGTAACCGTAGAGCCTATATCTAAAGGATGGAAATCTGCTGTCATGTCTGCATCACTTGCAGTAACTGTAGAGCCTATATCTAAAGGATGGAAATCTGCTGTCATGTCTGCATTACTTGCTGTAACTGTAGAGCCTATATCTAAAGGATGGAAATCTGCTGTCATGTCTGCATCACTTGCTGTATCAGTAGAGCCTCCATTTGTTGCGCTGTCACATCTGCATAACTTGCTGTAACTGTAGAGCCTCCATATGTGGCGCTGTCATGTCTGCATCACTTGCTGTATCCGTAGAGCCTCCATTTATGGAGCTGTCATGTCTGCATCACTTGCTGTAACTGTAGAGCCTCCATTTGTGGCGCTGTCATATCTGCATCACTTGCTGTATCTGTAGAGCCTCCATTTGTGGCGCTGTCATGTCTGCCTCATTTGCTGTATCTGTAGAGCCTCCATTTGTGGCGCTGTCATGTCTGCATCACTTGCTGTATCTGTAGAGCCTGTATCTAAAGGATGGAAATCTGCTGTCATGTCTGATTCACTTGCTGTAGCTGTAGAGCCTATATCTAAAGGTTAGAAATCTGCTGTCATGTCTGCATCACTTACTGTATCTGTAGAGCCTCCATTTGTGGCGCTGTCATGTCTGCATCATTTGCTGTATCTGTAGAGCCTCCATTTGTGGCCCTGTCATGTCTGCATCACTTGCTGTATCTGTAGAGCCTCCATTTGTGGAGCTGTCATGTCTACATCACTTGCTGTATCTGTAGAGCCTACATCTAAAGGATGGAAATCTGCTGTCATGTCTGCATCACTTGCTGTATCTGTAGAGCCTCCATTTATGGCGCTGTCATATCTGCATCACTTGCTGTATCTGTAGAGCCTCCATTTCTGGCGCTGTTATCTCTGCATCATTTGCTGTATCTGTAGAGCCTCCATTTGTGGCGCTGTCATGTCTGCATCACTTGCTGTAACTGTAGAGCCTACATCATTTAGGATGGAAGTCTGCTGTCATGTCTGCATCACTTGCTGTATCTGTAGAGCCTACATCTAAAGGAAGGAAATCTGCTGTCATGTCTGCATCACTTGCTTTATCTGTAGAGCCCACATTTGTGGCGCTGTCATGTCTGCATCACTTGCTTTATCTGTAGAGCCTACATCTAAAGGATGGAAATCTGCTGTCATGTGTGCATCACTTGCTGTATCTGCAGAGCCTACATTTAAAGGATGGAAATGTGCTGTCATGTCTGCATCACTTGCTGTATCTGTAGAGCCTACATTTGTGCCGCTGTCATGTCTGCATCACTTGCTGTATCTGTAGAGCCTACATCTAAAGGATGGAAATCTGCTGTCACGTCTGCAACACTTGCTGTATCTGTAGAGCCTACATCTAAAGGATGGAAACCTGCAGTCATGTCTGCATAACTTGCTGTATCTGTGGAGCCTTCATCTAAAGGATGGAAATCTGCTGTCATGTCTGCATCACTTGCTGTATCTGTAGAGCCTGCATCTAAAGGATGGAAACCTGCTGTCATGTCTGCATAACTTGCTGTATCTGTAGAGCCTCCATTTGTGCCGCTGTCATGTCTGCATCAATTGCTGTATCAGTAGAGCATACATCTAAAGGATGGCAATCTGCTGTCATGTCTGCATCACTTGCTGTTTCTGTAGAGCCTACATTTGTGGCGCTGTCATGTCCGCATCACTTGCTGTATCTCTAGAGCCTACGTCTAAAGGATGGAAATCTGCTGTTATGTTTGCATCACTTGCTGTATCTGTAGAGCTTCCGTCTAAAGGATGGAAATCTGCTGTCATGTCTGCATCACTTGCTGTATCTGTAGAGCCTACATCTAAAGGATGGAAACCTGATGTCATGTCTGCATAACTTGCTGTATCTGTAGAGCCTCCATTTGTGCCGCTGTCATGTCTACATCAATTGCTGTATCAGTAGAGCATACATATAAAGGATGGAAATCTGCTGTCATGTCTGCATTACTTGCTGTATCTGTAGAGCCTACATTTGTGGCGCTGTCATGTCCGCATCACTTGCTGTATCTGTAGAGCCAACATTTGTGGCGCTGTCATGTCTGCATCACTTGCTGTATCTGCAGAGCCGCCATTTGTGGCGCTGTCATGTCTGCATCACTTGCTGTATCTGTAGAGCCTACATTTGTGGCGCTGTCATGTCTGCATCACTTGCTGTATCTGTAGAGCCTCCATTTGTGGCGCTGTCATGTCTGCATCACTTGCTGTAACTGTAGAGCCTACATTTGTGGCGCTGTCATGTCTGCATCACTTGCTGTATCTGTAGAGCCTACATCTAAAGGTTGGAAATCTGCTGTCATGTCTGCATCACTTGCTGTATCTGTAGAGCCTACATCTAAAGGATGGAAATCTGCTGTCATGTCTGCATCACTTGCTGTATCTGTAGAGCCAACATCTAAAGGATGGAAATCTGCTGTCATGTCTGCATCACTTGCTGTAACTGTAGAGCCTATATCTAAAGGATGAAAATCTGCTGTCACGTCTGCATAACTTGCTGTAACTGTAGAGCCTCCATTTGTGGCGCTGTCATGTCTGCATCACTTGCTGTATCCGTAGAGCCTCCATTTGTGGCGCTGTCGTGTCTGCATCACTTGCTGTAACTGTAGAGCCTCCATTTGTGGCGCTGTCATATCTGCATCACTCGCTGTATCTGTAGAGCCTCCATTTGTGGCGCTGTTATGTCTGCCACACTTGCTGTATCTGTAGAGCCTCCATTTGTGGCGCTGTCATGTCTGCATCACTTGCTGTATCTGTAGAGCCTGCATCTAAAGGATGGAAATCTGCTGTCATGTCTGCATCACTTGCTGTAGCTGTAGAGCCTATATCTAAAGGATAGAAATCTGCTGTCATGTCTGCATCACTTACTGTATCTGTAGAGCCTCCATTTGTGGCGCTGTCATGTCTGCATCACCTGCTGTATCTGTAGAGCCTCCATTTGTGGCGCTGTCATGTCTGCATCATTTCCTGTATCTGTAGAGCCTCCATTTGTGGCCTTGTCATGTCTGCATCACTTGCTGTATCTGTAGAGCCTCCATTTGTGGCGCTGTCATGTCTACATCACTTGCTGTATCTGTAGAGCCTACATCTAAAGGATGGAAATCTGCTGTCATGTCTGCATCACTTGCTGTATCTGTAGAGCCTCCATTTGTGGCGCTGTCATATCTGCATCACTTGCTGTATCTGTAGAGCCTCCATTTCTGGCGCTGTTATGTCTGCATCATTTGGTGTATCTGTAGAGCCTCCATTTGTGGCGCTGTCATGTCTGCATCACTTGCTGTAACTGTAGAGCCTACATCTAAAGGACGGAAGTCTGCTGTCACGTCTGCATCACTTGCTGTATCTGTAGAGACTACATCTAAAGGAAGGAAATCTGCTGTCATGTCTGCATCAATTGCTGTATCTGTAGAGCCCACATTTTTGTGGCGCATTCATGTCTGCATCACTTGCAGTATCTGTAGAGCCTACATCTAAAGGATGGAAATCTGCTGTCATGTGTGTATCACTTGCTGTATCTGTAGAGCCTACATCTAAAGGATGGAAATCTGCTGTCATGTCTGCATCACTATCTGTATCAGTAGAGCCTCCATTTGTGGCGCTGTCACATCTGCATAACTTGCTGTAACTGTAGAGCCTCCATTTGTGGCGCTGTCATGTCTGCATCACTTGCTGTATCCGTAGAGCCTCCATTTGTGGCGCTGTCATGTCTGCATCACTTGCTGTAACTGTAGAGCCTCCATTTGTGGCGCTGTCATATCTGCATCACTTGCTGTATCTGTAGAGCCTCCATTTGTGGCGCTGTCATGTCTGCCTCATTTGCTGTATCTGTAGAGCCTCCATTTGTGGCGCTGTCATGTCTGCATCACTTGCTGTATCTGTAGAGCCTGTATCTAAAGGATGGAAATCTGCTGTCATGTCTGATTCACTTGCTGTAGCTGTAGAGCCTATATCTAAAGGATAGAAATCTGCTGTCATGTCTGCATCACTTACTGTATCTGTAGAGCCTCCATTTGTGGCGCTGTCATGTCTGCATCACCTGCTGTATCTGTAGAGCCTCCATTTGTGGCGCTGTCATGTCTGCATCATTTGCTGTATCTGTAGAGCCTCCATTTGTGGCCCTGTCATGTCTGCATCACTTGCTGTATCTGTAGAGCCTCCATTTGTGGCGCTGTCATGTCTACATCACTTGCTGTATCTGTAGATCCTACATCTAAAGGATGGAAATCTGCTGTCATGTCTGCATCACTTGCTGTATCTGTAGAGCCTCCATTTATGGCGCTGTCATATCTGCATCACTTGCTGTATCTGTAGAGCCTCCATTTCTGGCGCTGTTATCTCTGCATCATTTGTTGTATCTGTAGAGCCTCCATTTGTGGCGCTGTCATGTCTGCATCACTTGCTGTAACTGTAGAGCCTACATCATTTAGGATGGAAGTCTGCTGTCATGTCTGCATCACTTGCTGTATCTGTAGAGCCTACATCTAAAGGAAGGAAATCTGTTGTCATGTCTGCATCACTTGCTGTATCTGTAGAGCCCACATTTGTGGCGCTGTCATGTCTGCATCACTTGCTTTATCTGTAGAGCCTACATCTAAAGGATGGAAATCTGCTGTCATGTGTGCATCACTTGCTGTATCTGCAGAGCCTACATTTAAAAGATGGAAATCTGCTGTCATGTCTGCATCACTTGCTGTATCTGTAGAGCCTACATTTGTGCCGCTGTCATGTCTGCATCACTTGCTGTATCTGTAGAGCCTACATCTAAAGGATGGAAATCTGCTGTCACGTCTGCAACACTTGCTGTATCTGTAGAGCCTACATCTAAAGGATGGAAACCTGCAGTCATGTCTGCATCACTTGCTGTATCTGTAGAGCTTCCGTCTAAAGGATGGAAATCTGCTGTCATGTCTGCATCACTTGCTGTATCTGTAGAGCCTACATCTAAAGGATGGAAACCTGATGTCATGTCTGCATAACTTGCTGTATCTGTAGAGCCTCCATTTGTGCCGCTGTCATGTCTACATCAACAGCTGTATCAGTAGAGCATACATATAAAGGATGGAAATCTGCTGTCATGTCTGCATCACTTGCTGTATCTGTAGAGCTTACATTTGTGGCGCTGTCATGTCTGCCTCATTTGCTGTATCTGTAGAGCCTCCATTTGTGGCGCTGTCATGTCTGCATCACTTGCTGTATCCGTAGAGCCTGTATCTAAAGGATGGAAATCTGCTGTCATGTCTGATTCACTTGCTGTAGCTGTAGAGCCTTTATCTAAAGGATAGAAATCTGCTGTCATGTCTGCATCACTTACTGTATCTGTAGAGCCTCCATTTGTGGCGCTGTCATGTCTGCATCATTTGCTGTATCTGTAGAGCCTCCATTTGTGGCCCTGTCATGTCTGCATCACTTGCTGTATCTGTAGAGCCTCCATTTGTGGAGCTGTCATGTCTACATCACTTGCTGTATCTGTAGAGCCTACATCTAAAGGATGGAAATCTGCTGTCATGTCTGCATCACTTGCTGTATCTGTAGAGCCTCCATTTATGGCGCTGTCATATCTGCATCACTTGCTGTATCTGTAGAGCCTCCATTTCTGGCGCTGTTATCTCTGCATCATTTGCTGTATCTGTAGAGCCTCCATTTGTGGCGCTGTCATGTCTGCATCACTTGCTGTAACTGTAGAGCCTACATCATTTAGGATGGAAGTCTGCTGTCATGTCTGCATCACTTGCTGTATCTGTAGAGCCTACATCTAAAGGAAGGAAATCTGCTGTCATGTCTGCATCACTTGCTTTATCTGTAGAGCCCACATTTGTGGCGCTGTCATGTGTGCATCACTTGCTTTATCTGTAGAGCCTACATCTAAAGGATGGAAATCTGCTGTCATGTGTGCATCACTTGCTGTATCTGCAGAGCCTACATTTAAAGGATGGAAATGTGCTGTCATGTCTGCATCACTTGCTGTATCTGTAGAGCCTACATTTGTGCCGCTGTCATGTCTGCATCACTTGCTGTATCTGTAGAGCCTACATCTAAAGGATGGAAATCTGCTGTCACGTCTGCAACACTTGCTGTATCTCTAGAGCCTACATCTAAAGGATGGAAACCTGCAGTCATTTCTGCATAACTTGCTGTATCTGTGGAGCCTTCATCTAAAGGATGGAAATCTGCTGTCATGTCTGCATCACTTGCTGTATCTGTAGAGCCTGCATCTAAAGGATGGAAACCTGCTGTCATGTCTGCATAACTTGCTGTATCTGTAGAGCCTCCATTTGTGCCGCTGTCATGTCTGCATCAATTGCTGTATCAGTAGAGCATACATCTAAAGGATGGTAATCTGCTGTCATGTCTGCATCACTTGCTGTATCTGTAGAGCCTACATTTGTGGCGCTGTCATGTCCGCATCACCTGCTGTATCTCTAGAGCCTACGTCTAAAGGATGGAAATCTGCTGTTATGTTTGCATCACTTGCTGTATCTGTAGAGCTTCCGTCTAAAGGATGGAAATCTGCTGTCATGTCTGCATCACTTGCTGTATCTGTAGAGCCTACATCTAAAGGATGGAAACCTGACGTCATGTCTGCATAACTTGCTGTATCTGTAGAGCCTCCATTTGTGCCGCTGTCATGTCTACATCAATTGCTGTATCAGTAGAGCATACATATAAAGGATGGAAATCTGCTGTCATGTCTGCATCACTTGCTGTATCTGTAGAGCCTACATTTGTGGCGCTGTCATGTCCGCATCACTTGCTGTATCTGTAGAGCCAACATTTGTGGCGCTGTCATGTCTGCATCACTTGCTGTATGTGCAGAGCCGCCATTTGTGGCGCTGTCATGTCTGCATCACTTGCTGTATCTGTAGAGCCTACATTTGTGGCGCTGTCATGTCTGCATCACTTGCTGTATCTGTAGAGCCTCCATTTGTGGCGCTGTCATGTCTGCATCACTTGCTGTAACTGTAGAGCCTACATTTGTGGCGCTGTCATGTCTGCATCACTTGCTGTATCTGTAGAGCCTACATCTAAAGGTTGGAAATCTGCTGTCATGTCTGCATCACTTGCTGTATCTGTAGAGCCTACATCTAAAGGATGGAAATCTGCTGTCATGTCTGCATCACTTGCTGTATCTGTAGAGCCAACATCTAAAGGATGGAAATCTGCTGTCATGTCTGCATCACTTGCTGTAACTGTAGAGCCTATATCTAAAGGATGAAAATCTGCTGTCACGTCTGCATAACTTGCTGTAACTGTAGAGCCTCCATTTGTGGCGCTGTCATGTCTGCATCACTTGCTGTATCCGTAGAGCCTCCATTTGTGGCGCTGTCGTGTCTGCATCACTTGCTGTAACTGTAGAGCCTCCATTTGTGGCGCTGTCATATCTGCATCACTCGCTGTATCTGTAGAGCCTCCATTTGTGGCGCTGTTATGTCTGCCACACTTGCTGTATCTGTAGAGCCTCCATTTGTGGCGCTGTCATGTCTGCATCACTTGCTGTATCTGTAGAGCCTGCATCTAAAGGATGGAAATCTGCTGTCATGTCTGCATCACTTGCTGTAGCTGTAGAGCCTATATCTAAAGGATAGAAATCTGCTGTCATGTCTGCATCACTTACTGTATCCGTAGAGCCTCCATTTGTGGCGCTGTCATGTCTGCATCACCTGCTGTATCTGTAGAGCCTCCATTTGTGGCGCTGTCATGTCTGCATCATTTCCTGTATCTGTAGAGCCTCCATTTGTGGCCCTGTCATGTCTGCATCACTTGCTGTATCTGTAGAGCCTCCATTTGTGGCGCTGTCATGTCTACATCACTTGCTGTATCTGTAGAGCCTACATCTAAAGGATGGAAATCTGCTGTCATGTCTGCATCACTTGCTGTATCTGTAGAGCCTCCATTTGTGGCGCTGTCATATCTGCATCACTTGCTGTATCTGTAAAGCCTCCATTTCTGGCGCTGTTATGTCTGCATCATTTGGTGTATCTGTAGAGCCTCCATTTGTGGCGCTGTCATGTCTGCATCACTTGCTGTAACTGTAGAGCCTACATCTAAAGGACGGAAGTCTGCTGTCACGTCTGCATCACTTGCTGTATCTGTAGAGACTACATCTAAAGGAAGGAAATCTGCTGTCATGTCTGCATCACTTGCTGTATCTGTAGAGCCCACATTTGTGGCGCATTCATGTCTGCATCATTGCAGTATCTGTAGAGCCTACATCTAAAGGATGGAAATCTGCTGTCATGTGTGTATCACTTGCTGTATCTGTAGAGCCTACATCTAAAGGATGGAAATCTGCTGTCATGTCTGCATCACTTGCTGTATCAGTAGAGCCTCCATTTGTGGCGCTGTCACATCTGCATAACTTGCTGTAACTGTAGAGCCTCCATTTGTGGCGCTGTCATGTCTGCATCACTTGCTGTATCCGTAGAGCCTCCATTTGTGGCGCTGTCATGTCTGCATCACTTGCTGTAACTGTAGAGCCTCCATTTGTGGCGCTGTCATATCTGCATCACTTGCTGTATCTGTAGAGCCTCCATTTGTGGCGCTGTCAAGTCTGCCTCATTTGCTGTATCTGTAGAGCCTCCATTTGTGGCGCTGTCATGTCTGCATCACTTGCTGTATCTGTAGAGCCTGTATCTAAAGGATGGAAATCTGCTGTCATGTCTGATTCACTTGCTGTAGCTGTAGAGCCTATATCTAAAGGATAGAAATCTGCTGTCATGTCTGCATCACTTACTGTATCTGTAGAGCCTCCATTTGTGGCGCTGTCATGTCTGCATCACCTGCTGTATCTGTAGAGCCTCCATTTGTGGCGCTGTCATGTCTGCATCATTTGCTGTATCTGTAGAGCCTCCATTTGTGGCCCTGTCATGTCTGCATCACTTGCTGTATCTGTAGAGCCTCCATTTGTGGCGCTGTCATGTCTACATCAGTTGCTGTATCTGTAGATCCTACATCTAAAGGATGGAAATCTGCTGTCATGTCTGCATCACTTGCTGTATCTGTAGAGCCTCCATTTATGGCGCTGTCATATCTGCATCACTTGCTGTATCTGTAGAGCCTCCATTTCTGGCGCTGTTATCTCTGCATCATTTGTTGTATCTGTAGAGCCTCCATTTGTGGCGCTGTCATGTCTGCATCACTTGCTGTAACTGTAGAGCCTACATCATTTAGGATGGAAGTCTGCTGTCATGTCTGCATCACTTGCTGTATCTGTAGAGCCTACATCTAAAGGAAGGAAATCTGCTGTCATGTCTGCATCACTTGCTGTATCTGTAGAGCCCACATTTGTGGCGCTGTCATGTCTGCATCACTTGCTTTATCTGTAGAGCCTACATCTAAAGGATGGAAATCTGCTGTCATGTGTGCATCACTTGCTGTATCTGCAGAGCCTACATTTAAAGGATGGAAATCTGCTGTCATGTTTGCATCACTTGCTGTATCTGTAGAGCCTACATTTGTGCCGCTGTCATGTCTGCATCACTTGCTGTATCTGTAGAGCCTACATCTAAAGGATGGAAATCTGCTGTCACGTCTGCAACACTTGCTGTATCTGTAGAGCCTACATCTAAAGGACGGAAACCTGCAGTCATGTCTGCATCACTTGCTGTATCTGTAGAGCTTCCGTCTAAAGGATGGAAATCTGCTGTCATGTCTGCATCACTTGCTGTATCTGTAGAGCCTACATCTAAAGGATGGAAACCTGATGTCATGTCTGCATAACTTGCTGTATCTGTAGAGCCTCCATTTGTGCCGCTGTCATGTCTACATCAACAGCTGTATCAGTAGAGCATACATATAAAGGATGGAAATCTGCTGTCATGTCTGCATCACTTGCTGTATCTGTAGAGCTTACATTTGTGGCGCTGTCATGTCCGCATCACTTGCTGTATCTGTAGAGCCAACATTTGTGGCGCTGTCATGTCTGCATCACTTGCTGTATCTGCAGAGCCGCCATTTGTGGCGCTGTCATGTCTGCATCACTTGCTGTATCTGTAGAGCCTACATTTGTGGCGCTGTCATGTCTGCATCACTTGCTGTATCTGTAGAGCCTACATTTGTGGCGCTGTCATGTCTGCATCACTTGCTGTATCTGTAGAGCCTCCATTTGTGGCGCTGTCATGTCTGCATCACTTGCTGTAACTGTAGAGCCTACATTTGTGGCGCTGTCATGTCTGCATCACTTGCTGTATCTGTAGAGCCTACATCTAAAGGTTGGAAATCTGCTGTCATGTCTGCATCACTTGCTGTATCTGTAGAGCCTACATCTAAAGGATGGAAATCTGCTGTCATGTTTGCATCACTTGCTGTATCTGTAGAGCCAACATCTAAAGGATGGAAATCTGCTGTCATGTCTGCATCACTTGCTGTAACAGTAGAGCCTATATCTAAACGATGAAAATCTGCTGTCACGTCTGCATAACTTGCTGTAACTGTAGAGCCTCCATTTGTGGCGCTGTCATGTCTGCATCACTTGCTGTATCCGTAGAGCCTCCATTTGTGGCGCTGTCGTGTCTGCATCACTTGCTGTAACTGTAGAGCCTCCATTTGTGGCGCTGTCATATCTGCATCACTCGCTGTATCTGTAGAGCCTCCATTTGTGGCGCTGTTATGTCTGCCTCACTTGCTGTATCTGTAGAGCCTCCATTTGTGGCGCTGTCATGTCTGCATCACTTGCTGTATCTGTAGAGCCTGCATCTAAAGGATGGAAATCTGCTGTCATGTCTGCATCACTTGCTGTAGCTGTAGAGCCTATATCTAGAGGATAGAAATCTGCTGTCATGTCTGCATCACTTACTGTATCTGTAGAGCCTCCATTTGTGGCGCTGTCATGTCTGCATCACCTGCTGTATCTGTAGAGCCTCCATTTGTGGCGCTATCATGTCTGCATCATTTCCTGTATCTGTAGAGCCTCCATTTGTGGCCCTGTCATGTCTGCATCACTTGCTGTATCTGTAGAGCCTCCATTTGTGGCGCTGTCATGTCTACATCACTTGCTGTATCTGTAGAGCCTACATCTAAAGGATGGAAATCTGCTGTCATGTCTGCATCACTTGCTGTATCTGTAGAGCCTCCATTTGTGGCGCTGTCATATCTGCATCACTTGCTGTATCTGTAGAGCCTCCATTTCTGGCGCTGTTATGTCTGCATCATTTGGTGTATCTGTAGAGCCTCCATTATTGGCGCTGTCATGTCTGCATCACTTGCTGTAACTGTAGAGCCTACATCTAAAGGATGGAAGTCTGCTGTCACGTCTGCATCACTTGCTGTATCTGTAGAGACTACATCTAAAGGAAGGAAATCTGCTGTCATGTCTGCATCACTTGCTGTATCTGTAGAGCCCACATTTGTGGCGCATTCATGTCTGCATCACTTGCTGTATCTGTAGAGCCTACATCTAAAGGATGGAAATCTGCTGTCATGTGTGTATCACTTGCTGTATCTGTAGAGCCTACATCTAAAGGATGGAAATCTGCTGTCATGTCTGCATCACTTGCTGTATCTGTAGAGCCTACATCTAAAGGATGGAAATCTGCTGTCATGTCTGCAACACTTGCTGTATCTGTAGAGCCTACATCTAAAGGATGGAAACCTGCAGTCATGTCTGCATAACTTGCTGTATCTGTGGAGCCTTCATCTAAAGGATGGAAATCTGCGGTCATGTCTGCATCACTTGCTGTATCTGTAGAGCCTGCATCTAAAGGATGGAAACCTGCTGTCATGTCTTCATAACTTGCTGTATCTGTAGAGCCTCCATTTGTGCTGCTGTCATGTCTGCATCAATTGCTGTATCAGTAGAGCATACATCTAAAGGATGGAAATCTGCTGTCATGTCTGCATCACTTGCTGTATCTGTAGAGCCTACATTTGTGGCGCTGTCATGTCCGCATCACTTGCTGTATCTGTAGAGCCTACGTCTAAAGGATGGAAATCTGCTGTTATGTTTGCATCACTTGCTGTATCTGTAGAGCCTACGTCTAAAGGATGGAAATCTGCTGTCATGTCTGCATCACTTGCTGTATCTGTAGAACCTACATCTAATGGATGGAAACCTGATGTCATGTCTGCATAACTAGCTGTATCTGTAGAGCCTACATTTGTGGCGCTGTCATGTCGGCATCACTTGCTGTATCTGTAGAGCCAACATTTGTAGCGCGTCATGTCTGCATCACTTGCTGTATCTGCAGAGCCGCCATTTGTGGCACTGTCATGTCTGCATCACTTGCTGTATCTGTAGAGCCTACATTTGTGGCGCTGTCATGTCTGCATCACTTGCTGTATCTGTAGAGCCTACATCTAAAGGATGGAAATCTGCTGTCATGTCTGCATCACTTGCTGTATCTGTAGAGCCTACATCTAAAGGATGGAAATCTGCTGTCATGTCTGCATCACTTGCTGTATCTGTAGAGCCAACATCTAAAGGATGGAAATTCGCTGTCATGTCTGCATCACTTGCTGTATCTGTAGAGCCTACATCTAAAGGATGGAAATATACTGTCATGTCTGCATCACTTGCTGTAACTGTAGAGCCTCCATTTGTGTCGCTGTCATATCTGCAACACTTGCTGTATCTGTAGAGCCTCCATTTGTGGCGCTGTCATATCTGCATCAGTTGCTGTATCTGTAGAGCACACATCTAAAGGATGGAAATCTGCTGTCATGTCTGCATCACTTGCTGTATCTGTAGAGCCTCCATTTGTGGCGCTGTCATGTCTGCATCACTTGCTGTATCTGTAGAGCCTCCATTTGTGGCGCTGTCATGTCTGAATCACTTGCTATATCTCTAGAGCCTCCATCTAAAGGATGGAAATCTGCTGTCACGTCTGCATCACTTGCTGTATCTGTAGAGCCTCCATTTGTGGCGCTGTCATGTCTGCATCACTTGCTGTATCTGTAGAGTCTCCATTTGTGGCGCTCTCATGTCTGCATCACTTGTTGTATCTGTAGAGCCTCCATTTGTGGCGCTGTCATATCTGCATCACTTGCTGTGTCTGTAGAGCCTCCATCTAAAGAATGGAAATCTGCTGTCATGTCTGCAGCACTTGCTGTATCTGTATTGCCTACATATAAAGGATGGAAATCTGCTGTCATGTCTGCATCACTTGCTGTAACTGTAGAGCCTATATCTAAAGGATGGAAATCTGCTCTCATGTCTACATCACTTGCTGTAACCGTAGAGCCTATTCCTAAAGGATGGAAATCTGCTGTCATGTCTGCATCACTTGCAGTAACTGTAGAGCCTATATCTAAAGGATCGAAATCTGCTGTCATGTCTGCATCACTTGCTGTAACTGTAGAGCCTATATCTAAAGGATGGAAATCTGCTGTCATGTCTGCATCACTTGCTGTATCAGTAGAGCCTCCATTTGTGGCGCTGTCACGTCTGCATAACTTGCTGTAACTGTAGAGCCTCCATTTGTGGCGCTGTCATGTCTGCATCACTTGCTGTATCCGTAGAGCCTCCATTTGTGGCGCTGTCATGTCTGCATCACTTGCTGTATCTGTAGAGCCTCCATTTGTGGCGCTGTCATGTCTGCATCACTTGCTGTATCTGTAGTGCCTGCATCTAACGGATGGAAATCTGCTGTCATGTCTGCATCACTTTCTGTATCTGTAGAGCCTATATCTAAAGGATAGAAATCTGCTGTCATGTCTGCATCACTTACTGTATCTGTAGAGCCTCCATTTGTGGCGCTGTCACATCTGCATCACTTGCTGTATCTTTAGAGCCTCCCTTTGTAGCGCTGTCATATCTGCATCACTTGCTGTAACTGTATAGCCTCCATTTGTGGCGCTGTCATGTCTGCATCACTTGCTGTAACTGTAGAGCCTACCTTTGTGGCGCTGTCATGTCTGCATCACTTGCTGTATCTGTAGAGCCTACGTTTGTGGCGCCGTCATGTCTGCATCACTTGCTGTATCTGTAGAGACTCCCTTTGTGGCGCTGTCATGTCTGCATCGCTTGCTGTATCTGTAGAGCCTAAATTTGTGGCGCTGTCATGTCTGCATCACTTGCTGTAGCTGTAGAGCCTCCATTTGTGGCGCCGTCATGTCTGCATCACTTGCTGTAACTGTAGAGCCTCCATTTGTGGCGCTGTCATGTCTGCATCACTTGCTGTATCTGTAGAGCCTACATTTGTGGCGCTGTCATTTCTGCATCACTTGCTGTATCTGCAGAGCCGCCATTTGTGGCGCTGTCATGTCTGCATCACTTGCTGTATCTGTAGAGCCTACATCTAAAGGATGGAAATCTGCTGTCATGTCTGCATCACTTGCTGTATCTGTAGAGCCTACATCTAAAGGATGGAAATCTGCTGTCATGTCTGCATCACTTGCTGTATCTGTAGAGCCAAATCTAAAGGATGGAAATTCGCTGTCATGTCTGCATCACTTGCTGTATCTGTAGAGCCTACATCTAAAGGATGGAAATCTGCTGTCATGTCTGCATCACTTGCTGTAACTGTAGAGCCTCCATTTGTGGCGCTGTCATATCTGCATCACTTGCTGTATCTGTAGAGGCTAAATCCAAAGCATGGAAATCTGCTGTCATGTCTGCATCACTTGCTGTATCTGTAGTGCCTCCATTTGTGGCGCTGTCATATCTGCATCACTTGCTGTATCCGTAGAGCATACATCTAAAGGATGGAAATCTGCTGTCATGTCTGCATCACTTGCTGTATCTGTAGAGCCTCCATTTGTGGCGCTGTCATGTCTGCATCACTTGCTGTATCTGTAGAGCCTACATTTGTGGCGCTGTCATGTCTGAATCACTTGCTATATCTCTAGTGCCTACATCTAAAGGATGGAAATCTGCTGTCATGTCTGCATCACTTGCTGTAACTGTAGAGCCTCCATTTGTGGCGCTGTCATATCTGCATCACTTGCTGTATCTGTAGAGCCTAAATCTAAAGGATGGAAATCTGCTGTCATGTCTGCATCACTTGCTGTATCTGTAGAGCCTCCATTTGTGGCGCTGTCATATCTGCATCACTTGCTGTATCTGTAGAGCATACATCTAAAGGATGGAAACCTGCTGTCATGTCTGCATCACTTGCTGTATCTGTAGAGTCTCCATTTGTTGCGCTGTCATGTCTGCATCACTTGTTGTATCTGTAGAGCCTCCATCCGTGGCGCTGTCACATCTGCATCACTTGCTGTATTAGTAGAGCCTCCATTTGTGGCGCTGTCACGTCTGCATAACTTGCTGTAACTGTAGAGCCTCCATTTGTGGCGCTGTCATGTCTGCATCACTTGCTGTATCCGTAGAGCCTCCATTTGTGGCGCTGTCATGTCTGCATCACTTGCTGTAACTGTAGAGCCTCCATTTGCGGCGCTGTCATATCTGCATCACTTGCTCTATCTGTAGAGCCTCCATTTGTGGCGCTGTCATGTCTGCCTCACTTGCTGTATCTGTAGAGCCTCCATTTGTGGCGCTGTCATGTCTGCATCACCTGCTGTATCTGTAGAGCCTCCATTTGTGGCGCTGTCATGTCTGCATCATTTGCTGTATCTGTAGAGCCTCCATTTGTGGCCCTGTCATGTCTGCATCACTTGCTGTATCTGTAGAGCCTCCATTTGTGGCGCTGTCATGTATACATCAGTTGCTGTATCTGTAGAGCCTACATCTAAAGGATGGTAATCTGCTGTCATGTCTGCATCACTTGCTGTATCTGTAGAGCCTCCATTTGTGGCGCTGTCATATCTGCATCACTTGCTGTATCTGTAGAGCCTCCATTTCTGGCGCTGTTATGTCTGCATCATTTGCTGTATCTGTAGAGCCTCCATTTTTGGCGCTGTCATGCCTGCATCACTTGGTGTAACTGTAGGGCCTACATCTAAAGGATGGAAGTCTGCTATCATGTCTGCATCACTTGCTGTATCTGTAGAGCCTACATCTAAAGGAACGAAATCTGCTGTCATGTCTGCATCACTTGCTGTAACTGTAGAGCCTACATTTTTGGCGCTGTCATGTCTGCATCACTTGATGTATCTGTAGAGCCTACATCTAAAGGATGGAAATCTACTGTCATGTGTGCATCACTTGCTGTATCTGTAGAGCCTACATCTAAAGGATGGAAATCTGCTGTCATGTCTGCATCACTTGCTGTATCTGTAGAGCCTACATTTGTGGCACTGTCATGTCTGCATCACTTGCTGTATCTGTAGAGCCTACATCTAAAGGATGGAAATCTGCTGTCATGTCTGCAACACTTGCTGTTTCTGTAGAGCCTACATCTAAAGGTTGGAAATCTGCTGTCATGTCTGCATCACTTGCTGTATCTGTAGAGCCTACATCTAAAGGATGGAAATCTGCTGTCATGTTTGCATCACTTGCTGTATCTGTAGAGCCAACATCTAAAGGATGGAAATCTGCTGTCATGTCTGCATCACTTGCTGTAACTGTAGAGCCTATATCTAAAGGATAAAAATCTGCTGTCACGTCTGCATAACTTGCTGTAACTGTAGAGCCTCCATTTGTGGCGCTGTCATGTCTGCATCACTTGCTGTATCCGTAGAGCCTCCATTTGTGGCGCTGTCGTGTCTGCATCACTTGCTGTAACTGTAGAGCCTCCATTTGTGGCGCTGTCATATCTGCATCACTCGCTGTATCTGTAGAGCCTCCATTTGTGGCGCTGTTATGTCTGCCTCACTTGCTGTTTCTGTAGAGCCTCCATTTGTGGCGCTGTCATGTCTGCATCACTTGCTGTATCTGTAGAGCCTGCATCTAAAGGATGGAAATCTGCAGTCATGTCTGCATCACTTGCTGTAGCTGTAGAGCCTATATCTAGAGGATAGAAATCTGCTGTCATGTCTGCATCACTTACTGTATCTGTAGAGCCTCCATTTGTGGCGCTGTCATGTCTGCATCACCTGCTGTATCTGTAGAGCCTCCATTTGTGGTGCTGTCATGTCTGCATCATTTCCTGTATCTGTAGAGCCTCCATTTGTGGCCCTGTCATGTCTGCATCACTTGCTGTATCTGTAGAGCCTCCATTTGTGGCGCTGTCATGTCTACATCACTTGCTGTATCTGTAGAGCCTACATCTAAAGGATGGAAATCTGCTGTCATGTCTGCATCACTTGCTGTATCTGTAGAGCCTCCATTTGTGGCGCTGTCATATCTGCATCACTTGCTGTATCTGTAGAGCCTCCATTTCTGGCGCTGTTATGTCTGCATCATTGGTGTATCTGTAGAGCCTCCATTTGTGGCGCCGTCATGTCTGCATCACTTGCTGTAACTGTAGAGCCTACATCTAAAGGATGGAAGTCTGCTGTCACGTCTGCATCACTTGCTGTATCTGTAGAGACTACATCTAAAGGAAGGAAATCTGCTGTCATGTCTGCATCACTTGCTGTATCTGTAGAGCCCACATTTGTGGCGCATTCATGTCTGCATCACTTGCTGTATCTGTAGAGCCTACATCTAAAGGATGGAAATCTGCTGTCATGTCTGCATCACTTGCTGTATCTGTAGAGCCTACATCTAAAGGATGGAAATCTGCTTTCATGTCTGCAACACTTGCTGTATCTGTAGAGCCTACATCTAAAGGATGGAAACCTGCAGTCATGTCTGCATAACTTGCTGTATCTGTGGAGCGTTCATCTAAAGGATGGAAATCTGCTGTCATGTCTGCATCACTTGCTGTATCTGTAGAGCCTGCATCTAAAGGATGGAAACCTGCTGTCATGTCTTCATAACTTGCTGTATCTGTAGAGCCTCCATTTGTGCCGCTGTCATGTCTGCATCAATTGCTGTATCAGTAGAGCATACATCTAAAGGATGGAAATCTGCTGTCATGTCTGCATCACTTGCTGTATCTGTAGAGCCTACATTTGTGGCGCTGTCATGTCCGCATCACTTGCTGTATCTGTAGAGCCTACGTCTAAAGGATGGAAATCTGCTGTTATGTTTGCATCACTTGCTGTATCTGTAGAGCCTACGTCTAAAGGATGGAAATCTGCTGTCATGTCTGCATCACTTGCTGTATCTGTAGAGCCTACATCTAATGGATGGAAACCTGATGTCATGTCTGCATAACTAGCTGTATCTGTAGAGCCTCCATTTGTGCCGCTGTCATGTCTACATCAATTGCTGTATCAGTAGAGCATACATATAAAGGATGGAAATCTGCTGTCATGTCTGCATCACTTGCTGTATCTGTAGAGCCTACATTTGTGGCGCTGTCATGTCCGCATCACTTGCTGTATCTGTAGAGCCAACATTTGTAGCGCTGTCATGTCTGCATCACTTGCTGTATCTACAGAGCCGCCATTTGTGGCACTGTCATGTCTGCATCACTTGCTGTATCTGTAGAGCCTACATTTGTGGCGCTGTCATGTCTGCATCACTTGCTGTATCTGTAGAGCCTCCATTTGTGGCGCTGTCATGTCTGCATCACTTGCTATAACTGTAGAGCCTACATTTGTGGCGCTGTCATGTCTGCATCACTTGCTGTATCTGTAGAGCCTACATCTAAAGGATGGAAATCTGCTGTCATGTCTGCATCACTTGCTGTATCTGTAGAGCCTACATCTAAAGGATGGAAATCTGCTGTCATGTCTGCATCACTTGCTGTATCTGTAGAGCCAACATCTAAAGGATGGAAATTCGCTGTCATGTCTGCATCACTTGCTGTATCTGTAGAGCCTACATCTAAAGGATGGAAATATACTGTCATGTCTGCATCACTTGCTGTATCTGTAGAGCCTACATCTAAAGGATGGAAATCTGCTGTCATGTCTGCATCACTTGCTGTATCTGTAGAGCCAACATCTAAAGGATGGAAATTCGCTGTCATGTCTGCATCACTTGCTGTATCTGTAGAGCCTACATCTAAAGGATGGAAATATACTGTCATGTCTGCATCACTTGCTGTAACTGTAGAGCCTCCATTTGTGGCGCTGTCATATCTGCAACACTTGCTGTATCTGTAGAGCCTCCATTTGTGGCGCTGTCATATCTGCATCAGTTGCTGTATCTGTAGAGCACACATCTAAAGGATGGAAATCTGCTGTCATGTCTGCATCACTTGCTGTATCTGTAGAGCCTCCATTTGTGGCGCTGTCATGTCTGCATCACTTGCTGTATCTGTAGAGCCTCCATTTGTGGCGCTGTCATGTCTGAATCACTTGCTATATCTCTAGAGCCTCCATCTAAAGGATGGAAATCTGCTGTCACGTCTGCATCACTTGCTGTATCTGTAGAGTCTCCATTTGTGGCGCTCTCATGTCTGCATCACTTGTTGTATCTGTAGAGCCTCCATTTGTGGCGCTGTCATATCTGCATCACTTGCTGTGTCTGTAGAGCCTCCATCTAAAGAATGGAAATCTGCTGCCATGTCTGCATCACTTGCTGTATCTGTAGAGCCTACATATAAAGGATGGAAATCTGCTGTCATGTCTGCATCACTTGCTGTAACTGTAGAGCCTATATCTAAAGGATGGAAATCTGCTCTCATGTCTACATCACTTGCTGTAACCGTAGAGCCTATTCCTAAAGGATGGAAATCTGCTGTCATGTCTGCATCACTTGCAGTAACTGTAGAGCCTATATCTAAAGGATCGAAATCTGCTGTCATGTCTGCATCACTTGCTGTAACTGTAGAGCCTATATCTAAAGGATGGAAATCTGCTGTCATGTCTGCATCACTTGCTGTATCAGTAGAGCCTCCATTTGTGGCGCTTTCACGTCTGCATAACTTGCTGTAACTGTAGAGCCTCCATTTGTGGCGCTGTCATGTCTGCATCACTTGCTGTATCCGTAGAGCCTCCATTTGTGGCGCTGTCATGTCTGCATCACTTGCTGTATCTTTAGAGCCTCCATTTGTGGCGCTGTCATGTCTGCATCACTTGCTGTATCTGTAGTGCCTGCATCTAACGGATGGAAATCTGCTGTCATGTCTGCATCACTTTCTGTATCTGTAAAGCCTATATCTAAAGGATAGAAATCTGCTGTCATGTCTGCATCATTTGCTGTATCTGTAGAGCCTCCATTTGTGGCCCTGTCATGTCTGCATCATTTGCTGTATCTGTAGAGCCTCCATTTGTGGCGCTGTCATGTCTGCATCACTTGCTCTAACTGTATAGCCTCCATTTGTGGCGCTGTCATATCTGCATCACTTGCTGTAACTGTATAGCCTCCATTTGTGGCACTGTCATGTCTGCATCACTTGCTGTATCTGTAGAGCTTCCCTTTGTGGAGCTCTCATATCTGATTCACTTGCTGTAACTGTATAGCCTACATTTGTGGCGCTGTCATGTCTACATCATTTGCTGTAACTGTAGAGCCTCCATTTGTGGCGCTGTCATGTCTGAATCACTTGCTGTAACTGTATAGCCTCCATTTGTGGCGCTGTCATGTATGCATCACTTGCTGTATCTGTAGAGCCTCCATTTGTGGCGCTGTCATGTCTGCATCACTTGCTGTATCTTTAGAGCCTCCCTTTGTAGCGCTGTCATATCTGCATCACTTGCTGTAACTGTATAGCCTCTATTTGTGGCGCTGTCATGTCTGCATCACTTGCTGTAACTGTAGAGCCTACCTTTGTGGCGCTGTCATGTCTGCATCACTTGCTGTATCTGTAGAGCCTACGTTTGTGGCGCCGTCATGTCTGCATCACTTGCTGTATCTGTAGAGACTCCCTTTGTGGCGCTGTCATGTCTGCATCGCTTGCTGTATCTGTAGAGCCTAAATTTTTGGCGCTGTCATGTCTGCATCACTTGCTGTAGCTGTAGAGCCTCCATTTGTGGCGCCGTCATGTCTGCATCACTTGCTGTAACTGTAGAGCCTCCATTTGTGGCGCTGTCATGTCTGCATCACTTGCTGTATCTGTAGAGCCTACATTTGTGGCGCTGTCATGTCTGCATCACTTGCTGTATCTGCAGAGCCGCCATTTGTGGCGCTGTCATGTCTGCATCACTTGCTGTATCTGTAGAGCCTACATCTAAAGGATGGAAATCTGCTGTCATGTCTGCATCACTTGCTGTATCTGTAGAGCCTACATCTAAAGGATGGAAATCTGCTGTCATGTCTGCATCACTTGCTGTATCTGTAGAGCCAAATCTAAAGGATGGAAATTCGCTGTCATGTCTGCATCACTTGCTGTATCTGTAGAGCCTACATCTAAAGGATGGAAATCTGCTGTCATGTCTGCATCACTTGCTGTAACTGTAGAGCCTCCATTTGTGGCGCTGTCATATCTGCATCACTTGCTGTATCTGTAGAGGCTAAATCCAAAGGATGGAAATCTGCTGTCATGTCTGCATCACTTGCTGTATCTGTAGTGCCTCCATTTGTGGCGCTGTCATATCTGCATCACTTGCTGTATCCGTAGAGCATACATCTAAAGGATGGAAATCTGCTGTCATGTCTGCATCACTTGCTGTATCTGTAGAGCCTCCATTTGTGGCGCTGTCATGTCTGCATCACTTGCTGTATCTGTAGAGCCTACATTTGTGGCGCTGTCATGTCTGAATCACTTGCTATATCTCTAGTGCCTACATCTAAAGGATGGAAATCTGCTGTCATGTCTGCATCACTTGCTGTAACTGTAGAGCCTCCATTTGTGGCGCTGTCATATCTGCATCACTTGCTGTATCTGTAGAGCCTAAATCTAAAGGATGGAAATCTGCTGTCATGTCTGCATCACTTGCTGTATCTGTAGAGCCTCCATTTGTGGCGCTGTCATATCTGCATCACTTGCTGTATCTGTAGAGCATACATCTAAAGGATGGAAACCTGCTGTCATGTCTGCATCACTTGCTGTATCTGTAGAGTCTCCATTTGTTGCGCTGTCATGTCTGCATCACTTGTTGTATCTGTAGAGCCTCCATCCGTGGCGCTGTCATATCTGCATCACTTGCTGTGTCTGTAGAGCCTCCATCTAAAGAATGGAAATCTGCTGTCATGTCTGCATCACTTGCTGTATCTGTAGAGCCTACATCTAAAGGATGGAAATCTGCTGTCATGTCTGCATCACGTGCTGTAACTGTAGAGCCTATATCTAAAGGATGGAAATCTGCTGTCATGTCTACATCACTTGCTGTAACCGTAGAACCTATATCTAAAGGATGGAAATCTGGTGTCATGTCTGCATCACTTGCAGTAACTGTAGAGCCTATATCTAAAGGATGGAAATCTGCTGTCATGTCTGCATCACTTGCTGTAACTGTAGAGCCTCTAACTAAAGGATGGAAATCTGCTGTCATTGCTGCATCACTTGCTGTATTAGTAGAGCCTCCATTTGTGGCGCTGTCACGTCTGCATAACTTGCTGTAACTGTAGAGCCTCCATTTGTGGCGCTGTCATGTCTGCATCACTTGCTGTATCCGTAGAGCCTCCATTTGTGGCGCTGTCATATCTGCATCACTTGCTCTATCTGTAGAGCCTCCATTTGTGGCGCTGTCATGTCTGCCTCACTTGCTGTATCTGTAGAGCCTCCATTTGTGGCGCTGTCATGTCTGCATCACCTGCTGTATCTGTAGAGCCTCCATTTGTGGCGCTGTCATGTCTGCATCATTTGCTGTATCTGTAGAGCCTCCATTTGTGGCCCTGTCATGTCTGCATCACTTGCTGTATCTGTAGAGCCTCCATTTGTGGCGCTGTCATGTATACATCAGTTGCTGTATCTGTAGAGCCTACATCTAAAGGATGGTAATCTGCTGTCATGTCTGCATCACTTGCTGTATCTGTAGAGCCTCCATTTGTGGCGCTGTCATATCTGCATCACTTGCTGTATCTGTAGAGCCTCCATTTCTGGCGCTGTTATGTCTGCATCATTTGCTGTATCTGTAGAGCCTCCATTTGTGGCGCTGTCATGCCTGCATCACTTGGTGTAACTGTAGGGCCTACATCTAAAGGATGGAAGTCTGCTATCATGTCTGCATCACTTGCTGTATCTGTAGAGCCTACATCTAAAGGAACGAAATCTGCTGTCATGTCTGCATCACTTGCTGTAACTGTAGAGCCTACATTTTTGGCGCTGTCATGTCTGCATCACTTGATGTATCTGTAGAGCCTACATCTAAAGGATGGAAATCTACTGTCATGTGTGCATCACTTGCTGTATCTGTAGAGCCTACATCTAAAGGATGGAAATCTGCTGTCATGTCTGCATCACTTGCTGTATCTGGAGAGCCTACATTTGTGGCACTGTCATGTCTGCATCACTTGCTGTATCTGTAGAGCCTACATCTAAAGGATGGAAATCTGCTGTCATGTCTGCAACACTTGATGTTTCTGTAGAGCCTACATCTAAAGGTTGGAAATCTGCTGTCATGTCTGCATCACTTGCTGTATCTGTAGAGCCTACATCTAAAGGATGGAAATCTGCTGTCATGTTTGCATCACTTGCTGTATCTGTAGAGCCAACATCTAAAGGATGGAAATCTGCTGTCATGTCTGCATCACTTGCTGTAACTGTAGAGCCTATATCTAAAGGATAAAAATCTGCTGTCACGTCTGCATAACTTGCTGTAACTGTAGAGCCTCCATTTGTGGCGCTGTCATGTCTGCATCACTTGCTGTATCCGTAGAGCCTCCATTTGTGGCGCTGTCGTGTCTGCATCACTTGCTGTAACTGTAGAGCCTCCATTTGTGGCGCTGTCATATCTGCATCACTCGCTGTATCTGTAGAGCCTCCATTTGTGGCGCTGTTATGTCTGCCTCACTTGCTGTATCTGTAGAGCCTCCATTTGTGGCGCTGTCATGTCTGCATCACTTGCTGTATCTGTAGAGCCTGCATCTAAAGGATGGAAATCTGCAGTCATGTCTGCATCACTTGCTGTAGCTGTAGAGCCTATATCTAGAGGATAGAAATCTGCTGTCATGTCTGCATCACTTACTGTATCTGTAGAGCCTCCATTTGTGGCGCTGTCATGTCTGCATCACCTGCTGTATCTGTAGAGCCTCAATTTGTGGCGCTGTCATGTCTGCATCATTTCCTGTATCTGAAGAGCCTCCATTTGTGGCCCTGTCATGTCTGCATCACTTGCTGTATCTGTAGAGCCTCCATTTGTGGCGCTGTCATGTCTACATCACTTGCTGTATCTGTAGAGCCTACATCTAAAGGATGGAAATCTGCTGTCATGTCTGCATCACTTGCTGTATCTGTAGAGCCTCCATTTGTGGCGCTGTCATATCTGCATCACTTGCTGTATCTGTAGAGCCTCCATTTCTGGCGCTGTTATGTCTGCATCATTTGGTATATCTGTAGAGCCTCCATTTGTGGCGCTGTCATGTCTGCATCACTTGCTGTAACTGTAGAGCCTACATCTAAAGGATGGAAGTCTGCTGTCACGTCTGCATCACTTGCTGTATCTGTAGAGACTACATCTAAAGGAAGGAAACCTGCTGTCATGTCTGCATCACTTGCTGTATCTGTAGAGCCCACATTTGTGGCGCATTCATGTCTGAATCACTTGCTGTATCTGTAGAGCCTACATCTAAAGGATGGAAATCTGCTGTCATGTGTGTATCACTTGCTGTATCTGTAGAGCCTACATCTAAAGGATGGAAATCTGCTGTCATGTCTGCATCACTTGCTGTATCTGTAGAGCCTACATCTAAAGGATGGAAATATGCTTTCATGTCTGCAACACTTGCTGTATCTGTAGAGCCTACATCTAAAGGATGGAAACCTGCAGTCATGTCTGCATAACTTGCTGTATCTGTGGAGCCTTCATCTAAAGGATGGAAATCTGCTGTCATGTCTGCATCACTTGCTGTATCTGTAGAGCCTGCATCTAAAGGATGGAAACCTGCTGTCATGTCTTCATAACTTGCTGTATCTGTAGAGCCTCCATTTGTGCCGCTGTCATGTCTGCATCAATTGCTGTATCAGTAGAGCATACATCTAAAGGATGGAAATCTGCTGTCATGTCTGCATCACTTGCTGTATCTGTAGAGCCTACATTTGTGGCGCTGTCATGTCCGCATCACTTGCTGTATCTGTAGAGCCTACGTCTAAAGGATGGAAATCTGCTGTTATGTTTGCATCACTTGCTGTATCTGTAGAGCCTACGTCTAAAGGATGGAAATCTGCTGTCATGTCTGCATCACTTGCTGTATCTGTAGAGCCTACATCTAATGGATGGAAACCTGATGTCATGTCTGCATAACTAGCTGTATCTGTAGAGCCTCCATTTGTGCCGCTGTCATGTCTACATCAATTGCTGTATCAGTAGAGCATACATATAAAGGATGGAAATCTTCTGTCATATCTGCATCACTTGCTGTATCTGTAGAGCCTACATTTGTGGCGCTGTCATGTCCGCATCACTTGCTGTATCTGTAGAGCCAACATTTGTAGCGCTGTCATGTCTGCATCACTTGCTGTATCTGCAGAGCCGCCATTTGTGGCACTGTCATGTCTGCATCACTTGCTGTATCTGTAGAGCCTACATTTGTGGCGCTGTCATGTCTGCATCACTTGCTGTATCTGTAGAGCCTCCATTTGTGGCGCTGTCATGTCTGCATCACTTGCTATAACTGTAGAGCCTACATTTGTGGCGCTGTCATGTCTGCATCACCTGCTGTATCTGTAGAGCCTACATCTAAAGGATGGAAATCTGCTGTCATGTCTGCATCACTTGCTGTATCTGTAGAGCCTACATCTAAAGGATGGAAATCTGCTGTCATGTCTGCATCACTTGCTGTATCTGTAGAGCCAACATCTAAAGGATGGAAATTCGCTGTCATGTCTGCATCACTTGCTGTATCTGTAGAGCCTACATCTAAAGGATGGAAATATACTGTCATGTCTGCATCACTTGCTGTAACTGTAGAGCCTCCATTTGTGGCGCTGTCATATCTGCAACACTTGCTGTATCTGTAGAGCCTCCATTTGTGGCGCTGTCATATCTGCATCAGTTGCTGTATCTGTAGAGCACACATCTAAAGGATGGAAATCTGCTGTCATGTCTGCATCACTTGCTGTATCTGTAGAGCCTCCATTTGTGGCGCTGTCATGTCTGCAGCACTTGCTGTATCTGTAGAGCCTCCATTTGTGGCGCTGTCATGTCTGAATCACTTGCTATATCTCTAGAGCCTCCATCTAAAGGATGGAAATCTGCTGTCACGTCTGCATCACTTGCTGTATCTGTAGAGCCTCCATTTGTGGCGCTGTCATGTCTGCATCACTTGCTGTATCTGTAGAGTCTCCATTTGTGGCGCTCTCATGTCTGCATCACTTGTTGTATCTGTAGATCCTCCATTTGTGGCGCTGTCATATCTGCATCACTCGCTGTATCTGTAGAATCTCCATTTGTGGCGCTGTTATGTCTGACTCACTTGCTGTATCTGTAGAGCCTCCATTTGTGGCGCTGTCATGTCTGCATCACTTGCTGTATCTGTAGAGCCTGCATCTAAAGGATGGAAATCTGCAGTCATGTCTGCATCACTTGCTGTAGCTGTAGAGCCTATATCTAGAGGATAGAAATCTGCTGTCATGTCTGCATCACTTACTGTATCTGTAGAGCCTCCATTTGTGGCGCTGTCATGTCTGCATCACCTGCTGTATCTGTAGAGCCTCCATTTGTGGCGCTGTCATGTCTGCATCATTTCCTGTATCTGTAGAGCCTCCATTTGTGGCCCTGTCATGTCTGCATCACTTGCTGTATCTGTAGAGCCTCCATTTGTGGCGCTGTCATGTCTACATCACTTGCTGTATCTGTAGAGCCTACATCTAAAGAATGGAAATCTGCTGTCATGTCTGCATCACTTGCTGTATCTGTAGAGCCTCCATTTGTGGCGCTGTCATATCTGCATCACTTGCTGTATCTGTAGAGCCTCCATTTCTGGCGCTGTTATGTCTGCATCATTTGGTGTATCTGTAGAGCCTCCATTTGTGGCGCCGTCATGTCTGCATCACTTGCTGTATCTGTAGAGACTCCCTTTGTGGCGCTGTCATGTCTGCATCGCTTGCTGTATCTGTAGAGCCTAAATTTGTGGCGCTGTCATGTCTGCATCACTTGCTGTAGCTGTAGAGCCTCCATTTGTGGCGCCGTCATGTCTGCATCACTTGCTGTAACTGTAGAGCCTCCATTTGTGGCGCTGTCATGTCTGCATCACTTGCTGTATTATCTGTAGAGCCTACATTTGTGGCGCTGTCATGTCTGCAGCACTTGCTGTATCTGCAGAGCCGCCATTTGTGGCGCTGTCATGTCTGCATCACTTGCTGTATCTGTAGAGCCTACATCTAAAGGATGGAAATCTGCTGTCATGTCTGCATCACTTGCTGTATCTGTAGAGCCTACATCTAAAGGATGGAAATCTGCTGTCATGTCTGCATCACTTGCTGTATCTGTAGAGCCAAATCTAAAGGATGGAAATTCGCTGTCATGTCTGCATCACTTGCTGTATCTGTAGAGCCTACATCTAAAGGATGGAAATCTGCTGTCATGTCTGCATCACTTGCTGTAACTGTAGAGCCTCCATTTGTGGCGCTGTCATATCTGCATCACTTGCTGTATCTGTAGAGGCTAAATCCAAAGGATGGAAATCTGCTGTCATGTCTGCATCACTTGCTGTATCTGTAGTGCCTCCATTTGTGGCGCTGTCATATCTGCATCACTTGCTGTATCCGTAGAGCATACATCTAAAGGATGGAAATCTGCTGTCATGTCTGCATCACTTGCTGTATCTGTAGAGCCTCCATTTGTGGCGCTGTCATGTCTGCATCACTTGCTGTATCTGTAGAGCCTACATTTGTGGCGCTGTCATGTCTGAATCACTTGCTATATCTCTAGTGCCTACATCTAAAGGATGGAAATCTGCTGTCATGTCTGCATCACTTGCTGTAACTGTAGAGCCTCCATTTGTGGCGCTGTCATATCTGCATCACTTGCTGTATCTGTAGAGCCTAAATCTAAAGGATGGAAATCTGCTGTCATGTCTGCATCACTTGCTGTATCTGTAGAGCCTCCATTTGTGGCGCTGTCATATCTGCATCACTTGCTGTATCTGTAGAGCATACATCTAAAGGATGGAAACCTGCTGTCATGTCTGCATCACTTGCTGTATCTGTAGAGTCTCCATTTGTTGCGCTGTCATGTCTGCATCACTTGTTGTATCTGTAGAGCCTCCATCCGTGGCGCTGTCACATCTGCATCACTTGCTGTGTCTGTAGAGCCTCCATCTAAAGAATGGAAATCTGCTGTCATGTCTGCATCACTTGCTGTATCTGTAGAGCCTACATCTAAAGGATGGAAATCTGCTGTCATGTCTGCATCACGTGCTGTAACTGTAGAGCCTATATCTAAAGGATGGAAATCTGCTGTCATGTCTACATCACTTGCTGTAACCGTAGAGCCTATATCTAAAGGATGGAAATCTGGTGTCATGTCTGCATCACTTGCAGTAACTGTAGAGCCTATATCTAAAGGATGGAAATCTGCTGTCATGTCTGCATCACTTGCTGTAACTGTAGAGCCTCTAACTAAAGGATGGAAATCTGCTGTCATGTCTGCATAACTTGCTGTATTAGTAGAGCCTCCATTTGTGGCGCTGTCACGTCTGCATAACTTGCTGTAACTGTAGAGCCTCCATTTGTGGCGCTGTCATGTCTGCATCACTTGCTGTATCCGTAGAGCCTCCATTTGTGGCGCTGTCATGTCTGCATCACTTGCTGTAACTGTAGAGCCTCCATTTGTGGCGCTGTCATGTCTGCCTCACTTGCTGTATCTGTAGAGCCTCCATTTGTGGCGCTGTCATGTCTGCATCACCTGCTGTATCTGTAGAGCCTCCATTTGTGGCGCTGTCATGTCTGCATCATTTGCTGTATCTGTAGAGCCTCCATTTGTGGCCCTGTCATGTCTGCATCACTTGCTGTATCTGTAGAGCGTCTATTTGTGGCGCTGTCATGTATACATCAGTTGCTGTATCTGTAGAGCCTACATCTAAAGGATGGTAATCTGCTGTCATGTCTGCATCACTTGCTGTATCTGTAGAGCCTCCATTTGTGGCGCTGTCATATCTGCATCACTTGCTGTATCTGTAGAGCCTCCATTTCTGGCGCTGTTATGTCTGCATCATTTGCTGTATCTGTAGAGCCTCCATTTGTGGCGCTGTCATGCCTGCATCACTTGGTGTAACTGTAGGGCCTACATCTAAAGGATGGAAGTCTGCTATCATGTCTGCATCACTTGCTGTATCTGTAGAGCCTACATCTAAAGGAACGAAATCTGCTGTCATGTCTGCATCACTTGCTGTAACTGTAGAGCCTACATTTTTGGCGCTGTCATGTCTGCATCACTTGATGTATCTGTAGAGCCTACATCTAAAGGATGGAAATCTACTGTCATGTGTGCATCACTTGCTGTATCTGTAGAGCCTACATCTAAAGGATGGAAATCTGCTGTCATGTCCGCATCACTTGCTGTATCTGTAGAGCCTACATTTGTGGCACTGTCATGTCTGCATCACTTGCTGTATCTGTAGAGCCTACATCTAAAGGATGGAAATCTGCTGTCATGTCTGCAACACTTGCTGTTTCTGTAGAGCCTACATCTAAAGGTTGGAAATCTGCTGTCATGTCTGCATCACTTGCTGTATCTGTAGAGCCTACATCTAAAGGATGGAAATCTGCTGTCATGTTTGCATCACTTGCTGTATCTGTAGAGCCAACATCTAAAGGATGGAAATCTGCTGTCATGTCTGCATCACTTGCTGTAACTGTAGAGCCTATATCTAAAGGATAAAAATCTGCTGTCACGTCTGCATAACTTGCTGTAACTGTAGAGCCTCCATTTGTGGCGCTGTCATGTCTGCATCACTTGCTGTATCCGTAGAGCCTCCATTTGTGGCGCTGTCGTGTCTGCATCACTTGCTGTAACTGTAGAGCCTCCATTTGTGGCGCTGTCATATCTGCATCACTCGCTGTATCTGTAGAGCCTCCATTTGTGGCGCTGTTATGTCTGACTCACCTGCTGTATCTGTAGAGCCTCCATTTGTGGCGCTGTCATGTCTGCATCACTTGCTGTATCTGTAGAGCCTGCATCTAAAGGATGGAAATCTGCAGTCATGTCTGCATCACTTGCTGTAGCTGTAGAGCCTATATCTAGAGGATAGAAATCTGCTGTCATGTCTGCATCACTTACTGTATCTGTAGAGCCTCCATTTGTGGCGCTGTCATGTCTGCATCACCTGCTGTATCTGTAGAGCCTCCATTTGTGGCGCTGTCATGTCTGCATCATTTCCTGTATCTGTAGAGCCTCCATTTGTGGCCCTGTCATGTCTGCATCACTTGCTGTATCTGTAGAGCCTCCATTTGTGGCGCTGTCATGTCTACATCACTTGCTGTATCTGTAGAGCCTACATCTAAAGAATGGAAATCTGCTGTCATGTCTGCATCACTTGCTGTATCTGTAGAGCCTCCATTTGTGGCGCTGTCATATCTGCATCACTTGCTGTATCTGTAGAGCCTCCATTTCTGGCGCTGTTATGTCTGCATCATTTGGTGTATCTGTAGAGCCTCCATTTGTGGCGCCGTCATGTCTGCATCACTTGCTGTATCTGTAGAGACTCCCTTTGTGGCGCTGTCATGTCTGCATCGCTTGCTGTATCTGTAGAGCCTAAATTTGTGGCGCTGTCATGTCTGCATCACTTGCTGTAGCTGTAGAGCCTCCATTTGTGGCGCCGTCATGTCTGCATCACTTGCTGTAACTGTAGAGCCTCCATTTGTGGCGCTGTCATGTCTGCATCACTTGCTGTATCTGTAGAGCCTACATTTGTGGCGCTGTCATGTCTGCAGCACTTGCTGTATCTGCAGAGCCGCCATTTGTGGCGCTGTCATGTCTGCATCACTTGCTGTATCTGTAGAGCCTACATCTAAAGGATGGAAATCTGCTGTCATGTCTGCATCACTTGCTGTATCTGTAGAGCCTACATCTAAAGGATGGAAATCTGCTGTCATGTCTGCATCACTTGCTGTATCTGTAGAGCCAAATCTAAAGGATGGAAATTCGCTGTCATGTCTGCATCACTTGCTGTATCTGTAGAGCCTACATCTAAAGGATGGAAATCTGCTGTCATGTCTGCATCACTTGCTGTAACTGTAGAGCCTCCATTTGTGGCGCTGTCATATCTGCATCACTTGCTGTATCTGTAGAGGCTAAATCCAAAGGATGGAAATCTGCTGTCATGTCTGCATCACTTGCTGTATCTGTAGTGCCTCCATTTGTGGCGCTGTCATATCTGCATCACTTGCTGTATCCGTAGAGCATACATCTAAAGGATGGAAATCTGCTGTCATGTCTGCATCACTTGCTGTATCTGTAGAGCCTCCATTTGTGGCGCTGTCATGTCTGCATCACTTGCTGTATCTGTAGAGCCTACATTTGTGGCGCTGTCATGTCTGAATCACTTGCTATATCTCTAGTGCCTACATCTAAAGGATGGAAATCTGCTGTCATGTCTGCATCACTTGCTGTAACTGTAGAGCCTCCATTTGTGGCGCTGTCATATCTGCATCACTTGCTGTATCTGTAGAGCCTAAATCTAAAGGATGGAAATCTGCTGTCATGTCTGCATCACTTGCTGTATCTGTAGAGCCTCCATTTGTGGCGCTGTCATATCTGCATCACTTGCTGTATCTGTAGAGCATACATCTAAAGGATGGAAACCTGCTGTCATGTCTGCATCACTTGCTGTATCTGTAGAGTCTCCATTTGTTGCGCTGTCATGTCTGCATCACTTGTTGTATCTGTAGAGCCTCCATCCGTGGCGCTGTCACATCTGCATCACTTGCTGTGTCTGTAGAGCCTCCATCTAAAGAATGGAAATCTGCTGTCATGTCTGCATCACTTGCTGTATCTGTAGAGCCTACATCTAAAGGATGGAAATCTGCTGTCATGTCTGCATCACGTGCTGTAACTGTAGAGCCTATATCTAAAGGATGGAAATCTGCTGTCATGTCTACATCACTTGCTGTAACCGTAGAGCCTATATCTAAAGGATGGAAATCTGGTGTCATGTCTGCATCACTTGCAGTAACTGTAGAGCCTATATCTAAAGGATGGAAATCTGCTGTCATGTCTGCATCACTTGCTGTAACTGTAGAGCCTCTAACTAAAGAATGGAAATCTGCTGTCATGTCTGCATAACTTGCTGTATTAGTAGAGCCTCCATTTGTGGCGCTGTCACGTCTGCATAACTTGCTGTAACTGTAGAGCCTCCATTTGTGGCGCTGTCATGTCTGCATCACTTGCTGTATCCGTAGAGCCTCCATTTGTGGCGCTGTCATGTCTGCATCACTTGCTGTAACTGTAGAGCCTCCATTTGTGGCGCTGTCATGTCTGCCTCACTTGCTGTATCTGTAGAGCCTCCATTTGTGGCGCTGTCATGTCTGCATCACCTGCTGTATCTGTAGAGCCTCCATTTGTGGCGCTGTCATGTCTGCATCATTTGCTGTATCTGTAGAGCCTCCATTTGTGGCCCTGTCATGTCTGCATCACTTGCTGTATCTGTAGAGCGTCTATTTGTGGCGCTGTCATGTATACATCAGTTGCTGTATCTGTAGAGCCTACATCTAAAGGATGGTAATCTGCTGTCATATCTGCATCACTTGCTGTATCTGTAGAGCCTCCATTTCTGGCGCTGTTATGTCTGCATCATTTGCTGTATCTGTAGAGCCTCCATTTGTGGCGCTGTCATGCCTGCATCACTTGGTGTAACTGTAGGGCCTACATCTAAAGGATGGAAGTCTGCTATCATGTCTGCATCACTTGCTGTATCTGTAGAGCCTACATCTAAAGGAACGAAATCTGCTGTCATGTCTGCATCACTTGCTGTAACTGTAGAGCCTACATTTTTGGCGCTGTCATGTCTGCATCACTTGATGTATCTGTAGAGCCTACATCTAAAGGATGGAAATCTACTGTCATGTGTGCATCACTTGCTGTATCTGTAGAGCCTACATCTAAAGGATGGAAATCTGCTGTCATGTCTGCATCACTTGCTGTATCTGTAGAGCCTACATTTGTGGCACTGTCATGTCTGCATCACTTGCTGTATCTGTAGAGCCTACATCTAAAGGATGGAAATCTGCTGTCATGTCTGCAACACTTGCTGTTTCTGTAGAGCCTACATCTAAAGGTTGGAAATCTGCTGTCATGTCTGCATCACTTGCTGTATCTGTAGAGCCTACATCTAAAGGATGGAAATCTGCTGTCATGTTTGCATCACTTGCTGTATCTGTAGAGCCAACATCTAAAGGATGGAAATCTGCTGTCATGTCTGCATCACTTGCTGTAACTGTAGAGCCTATATCTAAAGGATAAAAATCTGCTGTCACGTCTGCATAACTTGCTGTAACTGTAGAGCCTCCATTTGTGGCGCTGTCATGTCTGCATCACTTGCTGTATCCGTAGAGCCTCCATTTGTGGCGCTGTCGTGTCTGCATCACTTGCTGTAACTGTAGAGCCTCCATTTGTGGCGCTGTCATATCTGCATCACTCGCTGTATCTGTAGAGCCTCCATTTGTGGCGCTGTTATGTCTGACTCACTTGCTGTATCTGTAGAGCCTCCATTTGTGGCGCTGTCATGTCTGCATCACTTGCTGTATCTGTAGAGCCTGCATCTAAAGGATGGAAATCTGCAGTCATGTCTGCATCACTTGCTGTAGCTGTAGAGCCTATATCTAGAGGATAGAAATCTGCTGTCATGTCTGCATCACTTACTGTATCTGTAGAGCCTCCATTTGTGGCGCTGTCATGTCTGCATCACCTGCTGTATCTGTAGAGCCTCCATTTGTGGCGCTGTCATGTCTGCATCATTTCCTGTATCTGTAGAGCCTCCATTTGTGGCCCTGTCATGTCTGCATCACTTGCTGTATCTGTAGAGCCTCCATTTGTGGCGCTGTCATGTCTACATCACTTGCTGTATCTGTAGAGCCTACATCTAAAGAATGGAAATCTGCTGTCATGTCTGCATCACTTGCTGTATCTGTAGAGCCTCCATTTGTGGCGCTGTCATATCTGCATCACTTGCTGTATCTGTAGAGCCTCCATTTCTGGCGCTGTTATGTCTGCATCATTTGGTGTATCTGTAGAGCCTCCATTTGTGGCGCTGTCATGTCTGCATCACTTGCTGTAACTGTAGAGCCTACATCTAAAGGATGGAAGTCTGCTGTCACCTCTGCATCACTTGCTGTATCTGTAGAGACTACATCTAAAGGAAGGAAATCTGCTGTCATGTCTGCATCACTTGCTGTATCTGTAGAGCCCACATTTGTGGCGCATTCATGTCTGCATCACTTGCTGTATCTGTAGAGCCTACATCTAAAGGATGGAAATCTGCTGTCATGTGTGTATCACTTGCTGTATCTGTAGAGCCTACATCTAAAGGATGGAAATCTGCTGTCATGTCTGCATCACTTGCTGTATCTGTAGAGCCTACATCTAAAGGATGGAAATCTGCTTTCATGTCTGCAACACTTGCTGTATCTGTAGAGCCTACATCTAAAGGATGGAAACCTGCAGTCATGTCTGCATAACTTGCTGTATCTGTGGAGCCTTCATCTAAAGGATGGAAATCTGCTGTCATGTCTGCATCACTTGCTGTATCTGTAGAGCCTGCATCTAAAGGATGGAAACCTGCTGTCATGTCTTCATAACTTGCTGTATCTGTAGAGCCTCCATTTGTGCCGCTGTCATGTCTGCATCAATTGCTGTATCAGTAGAGCATACATCTAAAGGATGGAAATCTGCTGTCATGTCTGCATCACTTGCTGTATCTGTAGAGCCTACATTTGTGGCGCTGTCATGTCCGCATCACTTGCTGTATCTGTAGAGCCTACGTCTAAAGGATGGAAATCTGCTGTTATGTTTGCATCACTTGCTGTATCTGTAGAGCCTACGTCTAAAGGATGGAAATCTGCTGTCATGTCTGCATCACTTGCTGTATCTGTAGAGCCTACATCTAATGGATGGAAACCTGATGTCATGTCTGCATAACTAGCTGTATCTGTAGAGCCTCCATTTGTGCCGCTGTCATGTCTACATCAATTGCTGTATCAGTAGAGCATACATATAAAGGATGGAAATCTGCTGTCATGTCTGCATCACTTGCTGTATCTGTAGAGCCTACATTTGTGGCGATGTCATGTCCGCATCACTTGCTGTATCTGTAGAGCCAACATTTGTAGCGCTGTCATGTCTGCATCACTTGCTGTATCTGCAGAGCCTACGTCTAAAGGATGGAAATCTGCTGTTATGTTTGCATCACTTGCTGTATCTGTAGAGCCTACGTCTAAAGGATGGAAATCTGCTGTCATGTCTGCATCACTTGCTGTATCTGTAGAGCCTACATCTAATGGATGGAAACCTGATGTCATGTCTGCATAACTAGCTGTATCTGTAGAGCCTCCATTTGTAACGCTGTCATGTCTACATCAATTGCTGTATCAGTAGAGCATACATATAAAGGATGGAAATCTGCTGTCATGTCTGCATCACTTGCTGTATCTGTAGAGCCTACATTTGTGGCGCTGTCATGTCCGCATCACTTGCTGTATCTGTAGAGCCAACATTTGTAGCGCTGTCATGTCTGCATCACTTGCTGTATCTGCAGAGCCGCCATTTGTGGCACTGTCATGTCTGCATCACTTGCTGTATCTGTAGAGCCTACATTTGTGGCGCTGTCATGTCTGCATCACTTGCTGTATCTGTAGAGCCTCCATTTGTGGCGCTGTCATGTCTGCATCACTTGCTATAACTGTAGAGCCTACATTTGTGGCGCTGTCATGTCTGCATCACTTGCTGTATCTGTAGAGCCTACATCTAAATGATGGAAATCTGCTGTCATGTCTGCATCACTTGCTGTATCTGTAGAGCCTACATCTAAAGGATGGAAATCTGCTGTCATGTCTGCATCACTTGCTATATCTCTAGAGCCTCCATCTAAAGGATGGAAATCTGCTGTCACGTCTGCATCACTTGCTGTATCTGTAGAGCCTCCATTTGTGGCGCTGTCATGTCTGCATCACTTGCTGTATCTGTAGAGTCTCCATTTGTGGCGCTCTCATGTCTGCATCACTTGTTGTATCTGTAGAGCCTCCATTTGTGGCGCTGTCATATCTGCATCACTTGCTGTGTCTGTAGAGCCTCCATCTAAAGAATGGAAATCTGCTGTCATGTCTGCATCACTTGCTGTATCTGTAGAGCCTATATCTAAAGGATGGAAATCTGCTGTCATGTCTACATCACTTGCTGTAACCGTAGAGCCTATTCCTAAAGGATGGAAATCTGCTGTCATGTCTGCATCACTTGCAGTAACTGTAGAGCCTATATCTAAAGGATCGAAATCTGCTGTCATGTCTGCATCACTTGCTGTAACTGTAGAGCCTATATCTAAAGGATGGAAATCTGCTGTCATGTCTGCATCACTTGCTGTATCAGTAGAGCCTCCATTTGTGGCGCTGTCACGTCTGCATAACTTGCTGTAACTGTAGAGCCTCCATTTGTGGCGCTGTCATGTCTGCATCACTTGCTGTATCCGTAGAGCCTCCATTTGTGGCGCTGTCATGTCTGCATCACTTGCTGTATCTGTAGAGCCTCCATTTGTGGCGCTGTCATGTCTGCATCACTTGCTGTATCTGTAGTGCCTGCATCTAACGGATGGAAATCTGCTGTCATGTCTGCATCACTTTCTGTATCTGTAGAGCCTATATCTAAAGGATAGAAATCTGCTGTCATGTCTGCATCACTTACTGTATCTGTAGAGCCTCCATTTGTGGCGCTGTCACATCTGCATCACCTGCTTTATCTGTAGAGCCTCCATTTGTGGCGCTGTCATGTCTGCATCATTTGCTGTATCTGTAGAGCCTCCATTTGTGGCCCTGTCATGTCTGCATCATTTGCTGTATCTGTAGAGCCTCCATTTGTGGCGCTGTCATGTCTGCATCACTTGCTGTATCTGTAGAGCCTACATTTGTGGCGCTGTCATGTCTGAATCACTTGCTATATCTCTAGTGCCTACATCTAAAGGATGGAAATCTGCTGTCATGTCTGCATCACTTGCTGTAACTGTAGAGCCTCCATTTGTGGCGCTGTCATATCTGCATCACTTGCTGTATCTGTAGAGCCTAAATCTAAAGGATGGAAATCTGCTGTCATGTCTGCATCACTTGCTGTATCTGTAGAGTCTCCATTTGTTGCGCTGTCATGTCTGCATCACTTGTTGTATCTGTAGAGCCTCCATCCGTGGCGCTGTCACATCTGCATCACTTGCTGTGTCTGTAGAGCCTCCATCTAAAGAATGGAAATCTGCTGTCATGTCTGCATCACTTGCTGTATCTGTAGAGCCTACATCTAAAGGATGGAAATCTGCTGTCATGTCTGCATCACGTGCTGTAACTGTAGAGCCTATATCTAAAGGATGGAAATCTGCTGTCATGTCTACATCACTTGCTGTAACCGTAGAGCCTATATCTAAAGGATGGAAATCTGGTGTCATGTCTGCATCACTTGCAGTAACTGTAGAGCCTATATCTAAAGGATGGAAATCTGCTGTCATGTCTGCATCACTTGCTGTAACTGTAGAGCCTCTAACTAAAGGATGGAAATCTGCTGTCATGTCTGCATAACTTGCTGTATTAGTAGAGCCTCCATTTGTGGCGCTGTCACGTCTGCATAACTTGCTGTAACTGTAGAGCCTCCATTTGTGGCGCTGTCATGTCTGCATCACTTGCTGTATCCGTAGAGCCTCCATTTGTGGCGCTGTCATGTCTGCATCACTTGCTGTAACTGTAGAGCCTCCATTTGTGGCGCTGTCATGTCTGCCTCACTTGCTGTATCTGTAGAGCCTCCATTTGTGGCGCTGTCATGTCTGCATCACCTGCTGTATCTGTAGAGCCTCCATTTGTGGCGCTGTCATGTCTGCATCATTTGCTGTATCTGTAGAGCCTCCATTTGTGGCCCTGTCATGTCTGCATCACTTGCTGTATCTGTAGAGCGTCTATTTGTGGCGCTGTCATGTATACATCAGTTGCTGTATCTGTAGAGCCTACATCTAAAGGATGGTAATCTGCTGTCATGTCTGCATCACTTGCTGTATCTGTAGAGCCTCCATTTGTGGCGCTGTCATATCTGCATCACTTGCTGTATCTGTAGAGCCTCCATTTCTGGCGCTGTTATGTCTGCATCATTTGCTGTATCTGTAGAGCCTCCATTTGTGGCGCTGTCATGCCTGCATCACTTGGTGTAACTGTAGGGCCTACATCTAAAGGATGGAAGTCTGCTATCATGTCTGCATCACTTGCTGTATCTGTAGAGCCTACATCTAAAGGAACGAAATCTGCTGTCATGTCTGCATCACTTGCTGTAACTGTAGAGCCTACATTTTTGGCGCTGTCATGTCTGCATCACTTGATGTATCTGTAGAGCCTACATCTAAAGGATGGAAATCTACTGTCATGTGTGCATCACTTGCTGTATCTGTAGAGCCTACATCTAAAGGATGGAAATCTGCTGTCATGTCTGCATCACTTGCTGTATCTGTAGAGCCTACATTTGTGGCACTGTCATGTCTGCATCACTTGCTGTATCTGTAGAGCCTACATCTAAAGGATGGAAATCTGCTGTCATGTCTGCAACACTTGCTGTTTCTGTAGAGCCTACATCTAAAGGTTGGAAATCTGCTGTCATGTCTGCATCACTTGCTGTATCTGTAGAGCCTACATCTAAAGGATGGAAATCTGCTGTCATGTTTGCATCACTTGCTGTATCTGTAGAGCCAACATCTAAAGGATGGAAATCTGCTGTCATGTCTGCATCACTTGCTGTAACTGTAGAGCCTATATCTAAAGGATAAAAATCTGCTGTCACGTCTGCATAACTTGCTGTAACTGTAGAGCCTCCATTTGTGGCGCTGTCATGTCTGCATCACTTGCTGTATCCGTAGAGCCTCCATTTGTGGCGCTGTCGTGTCTGCATCACTTGCTGTAACTGTAGAGCCTCCATTTGTGGCGCTGTCATATCTGCATCACTCGCTGTATCTGTAGAGCCTCCATTTGTGGCGCTGTTATGTCTGACTCACTTGCTGTATCTGTAGAGCCTCCATTTGTGGCGCTGTCATGTCTGCATCACTTGCTGTATCTGTAGAGCCTGCATCTAAAGGATGGAAATCTGCAGTCATGTCTGCATCACTTGCTGTAGCTGTAGAGCCTATATCTAGAGGATAGAAATCTGCTGTCATGTCTGCATCACTTACTGTATCTGTAGAGCCTCCATTTGTGGCGCTGTCATGTCTGCATCACCTGCTGTATCTGTAGAGCCTCCATTTGTGGCGCTGTCATGTCTGCATCATTTCCTGTATCTGTAGAGCCTCCATTTGTGGCCCTGTCATGTCTGCATCACTTGCTGTATCTGTAGAGCCTCCATTTGTGGCGCTGTCATGTCTACATCACTTGCTGTATCTGTAGAGCCTACATCTAAAGAATGGAAATCTGCTGTCATGTCTGCATCACTTGCTGTATCTGTAGAGCCTCCATTTGTGGCGCTGTCATATCTGCATCACTTGCTGTATCTGTAGAGCCTCCATTTCTGGCGCTGTTATGTCTGCATCATTAGTGTATCTGTAGAGCCTCCATTTGTGGCGCTGTCATGTCTGCATCACTTGCTGTAACTGTAGAGCCTACATCTAAAGGATGGAAGTCTGCTGTCACCTCTGCATCACTTGCTGTATCTGTAGAGACTACATCTAAAGGAAGGAAATCTGCTGTCATGTCTGCATCACTTGCTGTATCTGTAGAGCCCACATTTGTGGCGCATTCATGTCTGCATCACTTGCTGTATCTGTAGAGCCTACATCTAAAGGATGGAAATCTGCTGTCATGTGTGTATCACTTGCTGTATCTGTAGAGCCTACATCTAAAGGATGGAAATCTGCTGTCATGTCTGCATCACTTGCTGTATCTGTAGAGCCTACATCTAAAGGATGGAAATCTGCTTTCATGTCTGCAACACTTGCTGTATCTGTAGAGCCTACATCTAAAGGATGGAAACCTGCAGTCATGTCTGCATAACTTGCTGTATCTGTGGAGCCTTCATCTAAAGGATGGAAATCTGCTGTCATGTCTGCATCACTTGCTGTATCTGTAGAGCCTGCATCTAAAGGATGGAAACCTGCTGTCATGTCTTCATAACTTGCTGTATCTGTAGAGCCTCCATTTGTGCCGCTGTCATGTCTGCATCAATTGCTGTATCAGTAGAGCATACATCTAAAGGATGGAAATCTGCTGTCATGTCTGCATCACTTGCTGTATCTGTAGAGCCTACATTTGTGGCGCTGTCATGTCCGCATCACTTGCTGTATCTGTAGAGCCTACGTCTAAAGGATGGAAATCTGCTGTTATGTTTGCATCACTTGCTGTATCTGTAGAGCCTACGTCTAAAGGATGGAAATCTGCTGTCATGTCTGCATCACTTGCTGTATCTGTAGAGCCTACATCTAATGGATGGAAACCTGATGTCATGTCTGCATAACTAGCTGTATCTGTAGAGCCTCCATTTGTGCCGCTGTCATGTCTACATCAATTGCTGTATCAGTAGAGCATACATATAAAGGATGGAAATCTGCTGTCATGTCTGCATCACTTGCTGTATCTGTAGAGCCTACATTTGTGGCGATGTCATGTCCGCATCACTTGCTGTATCTGTAGAGCCAACATTTGTAGCGCTGTCATGTCTGCATCACTTGCTGTATCTGCAGAGCCTACGTCTAAAGGATGGAAATCTGCTGTTATGTTTGCATCACTTGCTGTATCTGTAGAGCCTACGTCTAAAGGATGGAAATCTGCTGTCATGTCTGCATCACTTGCTGTATCTGTAGAGCCTACATCTAATGGATGGAAACCTGATGTCATGTCTGCATAACTAGCTGTATCTGTAGAGCCTCCATTTGTAACGCTGTCATGTCTACATCAATTGCTGTATCAGTAGAGCATACATATAAAGGATGGAAATCTGCTGTCATGTCTGCATCACTTGCTGTATCTGTAGAGCCTACATTTGTGGCGCTGTCATGTCCGCATCACTTGCTGTATCTGTAGAGCCAACATTTGTAGCGCTGTCATGTCTGCATCACTTGCTGTATCTGCAGAGCCGCCATTTGTGGCACTGTCATGTCTGCATCACTTGCTGTATCTGTAGAGCCTACATTTGTGGCGCTGTCATGTCTGCATCACTTGCTGTATCTGTAGAGCCTCCATTTGTGGCGCTGTCATGTCTGCATCACTTGCTATAACTGTAGAGCCTACATTTGTGGCGCTGTCATGTCTGCATCACTTGCTGTATCTGTAGAGCCTACATCTAAATGATGGAAATCTGCTGTCATGTCTGCATCACTTGCTGTATCTGTAGAGCCTACATCTAAAGGATGGAAATCTGCTGTCATGTCTGCATCACTTGCTATATCTCTAGAGCCTCCATCTAAAGGATGGAAATCTGCTGTCACGTCTGCATCACTTGCTGTATCTGTAGAGCCTCCATTTGTGGCGCTGTCATGTCTGCATCACTTGCTGTATCTGTAGAGTCTCCATTTGTGGCGCTCTCATGTCTGCATCACTTGTTGTATCTGTAGAGCCTCCATTTGTGGCGCTGTCATATCTGCATCACTTGCTGTGTCTGTAGAGCCTCCATCTAAAGAATGGAAATCTGCTGTCATGTCTGCATCACTTGCTGTATCTGTAGAGCCTACATATAAAGGATGGAAATCTGCTGTCATGTCTGCATCACTTGTTGTAACTGTAGAGCCTATATCTAAAGGATGGAAATCTGCTGTCATGTCTACATCACTTGCTGTAACCGTAGAGCCTATTCCTAAAGGATGGAAATCTGCTGTCATGTCTGCATCACTTGCAGTAACTGTAGAGCCTATATCTAAAGGATCGAAATCTGCTGTCATGTCTGCATCACTTGCTGTAACTGTAGAGCCTATATCTAAAGGATGGAAATCTGCTGTCATGTCTGCATCACTTGCTGTATCAGTAGAGCCTCCATTTGTGGCGCTGTCACGTCTGCATAACTTGCTGTAACTGTAGAGCCTCCATTTGTGGCGCTGTCATGTCTGCATCACTTGCTGTATCCGTAGAGCCTCCATTTGTGGCGCTGTCATGTCTGCATCACTTGCTGTATCTGTAGAGCCTCCATTTGTGGCGCTGTCATGTCTGCATCACTTGCTGTATCTGTAGTGCCTGCATCTAACGGATGGAAATCTGCTGTCATGTCTGCATCACTTTCTGTATCTGTAGAGCCTATATCTAAAGGATAGAAATCTGCTGTCATGTCTGCATCACTTACTGTATCTGTAGAGCCTCCATTTGTGGCGCTGTCACATCTGCATCACCTGCTGTATCTGTAGAGCCTCCATTTGTGGCGCTGTCATGTCTGCATCATTTGCTGTATCTGTAGAGCCTCCATTTGTGGCCCTGTCATGTCTGCATCATTTGCTGTATCTGTAGAGCCTCCATTTGTGGGGCTGTCATGTCTGCATCACTTGCTCTAACTGTATAGCCTCCATTTGTGGCGCTGTCATATCTGCATCACTTGCTGTAACTGTATAGCCTCCATTTGTGGCACTGTCATGTCTGCATCACTTGCTGTATCTGTAGAGCTTCCCTTTGTGGAGCTCACATATCTGATTCACTTGCTGTAACTGTATAGCCTCCATTTGTGGCGCTGTCATGTCTACATCATTTGCTGTAACTGTAGAGCCTCCATTTGTGGCGCTGTCATGTCTGAATCACTTGCTGTAACTGTATAGCCTCCATTTGTGGCGCTGTCATGTCTGCATCACTTGCTGTATCTGTAGAGCCTCCATTTGTGGCGCTGTCATGTCTGCATCACTTGCTGTATCTTTAGAGCCTCCCTTTGTAGCGCTGTCATATCTGCATCACTTGCTGTAACTGTATAGCCTCCATTTGTGGCGCTGTCATGTCTGCATCACTTGCTGTAACTGTAGAGCCTACCTTTGTGGCGCTGTCATGTCTGCATCACTTTCTGTATCTGTAGAGCCTACGTTTGTGGCGCCGTCATGTCTGCATCACTTGCTGTATCTGTAGAGACTCCCTTTGTGGCGCTGTCATGTCTGCATCGCTTGCTGTATCTGTAGAGCCTAAATTTGTGGCGCTGTCATGTCTGCATCACTTGCTGTAGCTGTAGAGCCTCCATTTGTTGCGCCGTCATGTCTGCATCACTTGCTGTAACTGTAGAGCCTCCATTTGTGGCGCTGTCATGTCTGCATCACTTGCTGTATCTGTAGAGCCTACATTTGTGGCGCTGTCATGTCTGCATCACTTGCTGTATCTGCAGAGCCGCCATTTGTGGCGCTGTCATGTCTGCATCACTTGCTGTATCTGTAGAGCCTACATCTAAAGGATGGAAATCTGCTGTCATGTCTGCATCACTTGCTGTATCTGTAGAGCCTACATCTAAAGGATGGAAATCTGCTGTCATGTCTGCATCACTTGCTGTATCTGTAGAGCCAAATCTAAAGGATTGAAATTCGCTGTCATGTCTGCATCACTTGCTGTATCTGTAGAGCCTACATCTAAAGGATGGAAATCTGCTGTCATGTCTGCATCACTTGCTGTAACTGTAGAGCCTCCATTTGTGGCGCTGTCATATCTGCATCACTTGCTGTATCTGTACAGGCTAAATCCAAAGGATGGAAATCTGCTGTCATGTCTGCATCACTTGCTGTATCTGTAGTGCCTCCATTTGTGGCGCTGTCATATCTGCATCACTTGCTGTATCCGTAGAGCATACATCTAAAGGATGGAAATCTGCTGTCATGTCTGCATCACTTGCTGTATCTGTAGAGCCTCCATTTGTGGCGCTGTCATGTCTGCATCACTTGCTGTATCTGTAGAGCCTACATTTGTGGCGCTGTCATGTCTGAATCACTTGCTATATCTCTAGTGCCTACATCTAAAGGATGGAAATCTGCTGTCATGTCTGCATCACTTGCTGTAACTGTAGAGCCTCCATTTGTGGCGCTGTCATATCTGCATCACCTGCTGTATCTGTAGAGCCTAAATCTAAAGGATGGAAATCTGCTGTCATGTCTGCATCACTTGCTGTATCTGTAGAGCCTCCATTTGTGGCGCTGTCATATCTGCATCACTTGCTGTATCTGTAGAGCATACATCTAAAGGATGGAAACCTGCTGTCATGTCTGCATCACTTGCTGTATCTGTAGAGTCTCCATTTGTTGCGCTGTCATGTCTGCATCACTTGTTGTATCTGTAGAGCCTCCATCCGTGGCGCTGTCACATCTGCATCACTTGCTGTGTCTGTAGAGCCTCCATCTAAAGAATGGAAATCTGCTGTCATGTCTGCATCACTTGCTGTATCTGTAGAGCCTACATCTAAAGGATGGAAATCTGCTGTCATGTCTGCATCACGTGCTGTAACTGTAGAGCCTATATCTAAAGGATGGAAATCTGCTGTCATGTCTACATCACTTGCTGTAACCGTAGAGCCTATATCTAAAGGATGGAAATCTGGTGTCATGTCTGCATCACTTGCAGTCACTGTAGAGCCTATATCTAAAGGATGGAAATCTGCTGTCATGTCTGCATCACTTGCTGTAACTGTAGAGCCTCTAACTAAAGGATGGAAATCTGCTGTCATGTCTGCATCACTTGCTGTATTAGTAGAGCCTCCATTTGTGGCGCTGTCACGTCTGCATAACTTGCTGTAACTGTAGAGCCTCCATTTGTGGCGCTGTCATGTCTGCATCACTTGCTGTATCCGTAGAGCCTCCATTTGTGGCGCTGTCATGTCTGCATCACTTGCTGTAACTGTAGAGCCTCCATTTGTGGCGCTGTCATGTCTGCCTCACTTGCTGTATCTGTGGAGCCTCCATTTGTGGCGCTGTCATGTCTGCATCATTTCCTGTATCTGTAGAGCCTCCATTTGTGGCCCTGTCATGTCTGCATCACTTGCTGTATCTGTAGAGCCTCCATTTGTGGCGCTGTCATGTCTACATCACTTGCTGTATCTGTAGAGCCTACATCTAAAGAATGGAAATCTGCTGTCATGTCTGCATCACTTGCTGTATCTGTAGAGCCTCCATTTGTGGCGCTGTCATATCTGCATCACTTGCTGTATCTGTAGAGCCTCCATTTCTGGCGCTGTTATGTCTGCATCATTTGGTGTATCTGTAGAGCCTCCATTTGTGGCGCTGTCATGTCTGCATCACTTGCTGTAACTGTAGAGCCTACATCTAAAGGATGGAAGTCTGCTGTCACGTCTGCATCACTTGCTGTATCTGTAGAGACTACATCTAAAGGAAGGAAATCTGCTGTCATGTCTGCATCACTTGCTGTATCTGTAGAGCCCACATTTGTGGCGCATTCATGTCTGCATCACTTGCTGTATCTGTAGAGCCTACATCTAAAGGATGGAAATCTGCTGTCATGTGTGTATCACTTGCTGTATCTGTAGAGCCTACATCTAAAGGATGGAAATCTGCTGTCATGTCTGCATCACTTGCTGTATCTGTAGAGCCTACATCTAAAGGATGGAAATCTGCTTTCATGTCTGCAACACTTGCTGTATCTGTAGAGCCTACATCTAAAGGATGGAAACCTGCAGTCATGTCTGCATAACTTGCTGTATCTGTGGAGCCTTCATCTAAAGGATGGAAATCTGCTGTCATGTCTGCATCACTTGCTGTATCTGTAGAGCCTGCATCTAAAGGATGGAAACCTGCTGTCATGTCTTCATAACATGCTGTATCTGTAGAGCCTCCATTTGTGCCGCTGTCATGTCTGCATCAATTGCTGTATCAGTAGAGCATACATCTAAAGGATGGAAATCTGCTGTCATGTCTGCATCACTTGCTGTATCTGTAGAGCCTACATTTGTGGCGCTGTCATGTCCGCATCACTTGCTGTATCTGTAGAGCCTACGTCTAAAGGATGGAAATCTGCTGTTATGTTTGCATCACTTGCTGTATCTGTAGAGCCTACGTCTAAAGGATGGAAATCTGCTGTCATGTCTGCATCACTTGCTGTATCTGTAGAGCCTACATCTAATGGATGGAAACCTGATGTCATGTCTGCATAACTAGCTGTATCTGTAGAGCCTCCATTTGTGCCGCTGTCATGTCTACATCAATTGCTGTATCAGTAGAGCATACATATAAAGGATGGAAATCTGCTGTCATGTCTGCATCACTTGCTGTATCTGTAGAGCCTACATTTGTGGCGCTGTCATGTCCGCATCACTTGCTGTATCTGTAGAGCCAACATTTGTAGCGCTGTCATGTCTGCATCACTTGCTGTATCTGCAGAGCCGCCATTTGTGGCACTGTCATGTCTGCATCACTTGCTGTATTTTAGAGCCTACATTTGTGGCGCTGTCATGTCTGCATCACTTGCTGTATCTGTAGAGCCTACGTCTAAAGGATGGAAATCTGCTGTTATGTTTGCATCACTTGCTGTATCTGTAGAGCCTACGTCTAAAGGATGGAAATCTGCTGTCATGTCTGCATCACTTGCTGTATCTGTAGAGCCTACATCTAATGGATGGAAACCTGATGTCATGTCTGCATAACTAGCTGTATCTGTAGAGCCTCCATTTGTAACGCTGTCATGTCTACATCAATTGCTGTATCAGCAGAGCATACATATAAAGGATGGAAATCTGCTGTCATGTCTGCATCACTTGCTGTATCTGTAGAGCCTACATTTGTGGCGCTGTCATGTCCGCATCACTTGCTGTATCTGTAGAGCCAACATTTGTAGCGCTGTCATGTCTGCATCACTTGCTGTATCTGCAGAGCCGCCATTTGTGGCACTGTCATGTCTGCATCACTTGCTGTATCTGTAGAGCCTACATTTGTGGCGCTGTCATGTCTGCATCACTTGCTGTATCTGTAGAGCCTCCATTTGTGGCGCTGTCATGTCTGCATCACTTGCTATAACTGTAGAGCCTACATTTGTGGCGCTGTCATGTCTGCATCACTTGCTGTATCTGTAGAGCCTACATCTAAAGGATGGAAATCTGCTGTCATGTCTGCATCACTTGCTGTATCTGTAGAGCCTACATCTAAAGGATGGAAATCTGCTGTCATGTCTGCATCACTTGCTATATCTCTAGAGCCTCCATCTAAAGGATGGAAATCTGCTGTCACGTCTGCATCACTTGCTGTATCTGTAGAGCCTCCATTTGTGGCGCTGTCATGTCTGCATCACTTGCTGTATCTGTAGAGTCTCCATTTGTGGCGCTCTCATGTCTGCATCACTTGTTGTATCTGTAGAGCCTCCATTTGTGGCGCTGTCATATCTGCATCACTTGCTGTGTCTGTAGAGCCTCCATCTAAAGAATGGAAATCTGCTGTCATGTCTGCATCACTTGCTGTATCTGTAGAGCCTACATATAAAGGATGGAAATCTGCTGTCATGTCTGCATCACTTGTTGTAACTGTAGAGCCTATATCTAAAGGATGGAAATCTGCTGTCATGTCTACATCACTTGCTGTAACCGTAGAGCCTATTCCTAAAGGATGGAAATCTGCTGTCATGTCTGCATCACTTGCAGTAACTGTAGAGCCTATATCTAAAGGATCGAAATCTGCTGTCATGTCTGCATCACTTGCTGTAACTGTAGAGCCTATATCTAAAGGATGGAAATCTGCTGTCATGTCTGCATCACTTGCTGTATCAGTAGAGCCTCCATTTGTGGCGCTGTCACGTCTGCATAACTTGCTGTAACTGTAGAGCCTCCATTTGTGGCGCTGTCATGTCTGCATCACTTGCTGTATCCGTAGAGCCTCCATTTGTGGCGCTGTCATGTCTGCATCACTTGCTGTATCTGTAGAGCCTCCATTTGTGGCGCTGTCATGTCTGCATCACTTGCTGTATCTGTAGTGCCTGCATCTAACGGATGGAAATCTGCTGTCATGTCTGCATCACTTTCTGTATCTGTAGAGCCTATATCTAAAGGATAGAAATCTGCTGTCATGTCTGCATCACTTACTGTATCTGTAGAGCCTCCATTTGTGGCGCTGTCACATCTGCATCACCTGCTGTATCTGTAGAGCCTCCATTTGTGGCGCTGTCATGTCTGCATCATTTGCTGTATCTGTAGAGCCTCCATTTGTGGCCCTGTCATGTCTGCATCATTTGCTGTATCTGTAGAGCCTCCATTTGTGGCGCTGTCATGTCTGCATCACTTGCTCTAACTGTATAGCCTCCATTTGTGGCGCTGTCATATCTGCATCACTTGCTGTAACTGTATAGCCTCCATTTGTGGCACTGTCATGTCTGCATCACTTGCTGTATCTGTAGAGCTTCCCTTTGTGGAGCTCACATATCTGATTCACTTGCTGTAACTGTATAGCCTCCATTTGTGGCGCTGTCATGTCTACATCATTTGCTGTAACTGTAGAGCCTCCATTTGTGGCGCTGTCATGTCTGAATCACTTGCTGTAACTGTATAGCCTCCATTTGTGGCGCTGTCATGTCTGCATCACTTGCTGTATCTGTAGAGCCTCCATTTGTGGCGCTGTCATGTCTGCATCACTTGCTGTATCTTTAGAGCCTCCCTTTGTAGCGCTGTCATATCTGCATCACTTGCTGTAACTGTATAGCCTCCATTTGTGGCGCTGTCATGTCTGCATCACTTGCTGTAACTGTAGAGCCTACCTTTGTGGCGCTGTCATGTCTGCATCACTTTCTGTATCTGTAGAGCCTACGTTTGTGGCGCCGTCATGTCTGCATCACTTGCTGTATCTGTAGAGACTCCCTTTGTGGCGCTGTCATGTCTGCATCGCTTGCTGTATCTGTAGAGCCTAAATTTGTGGCGCTGTCATGTCTGCATCACTTGTTGTAGCTGTAGAGCCTCCATTTGTTGCGCCGTCATGTCTGCATCACTTGCTGTAACTGTAGAGCCTCCATTTGTGGCGCTGTCATGTCTGCATCACTTGCTGTATCTGTAGAGCCTACATTTGTGGCGCTGTCATGTCTGCATCACTTGCTGTATCTGCAGAGCCGCCATTTGTGGCGCTGTCATGTCTGCATCACTTGCTGTATCTGTAGAGCCTACATCTAAAGGATGGAAATCTGCTGTCATGTCTGCATCACTTGCTGTATCTGTAGAGCCTACATCTAAAGGATGGAAATCTGCTGTCATGTCTGCATCACTTGCTGTATCTGTAGAGCCAAATCTAAAGGATTGAAATTCGCTGTCATGTCTGCATCACTTGCTGTATCTGTAGAGCCTACATCTAAAGGATGGAAATCTGCTGTCATGTCTGCATCACTTGCTGTAACTGTAGAGCCTCCATTTGTGGCGCTGTCATATCTGCATCACTTGCTGTATCTGTACAGGCTAAATCCAAAGGATGGAAATCTGCTGTCATGTCTGCATCACTTGCTGTATCTGTAGTGCCTCCATTTGTGGCGCTGTCATATCTGCATCACTTGCTGTATCCGTAGAGCATACATCTAAAGGATGGAAATCTGCTGTCATGTCTGCATCACTTGCTGTATCTGTAGAGCCTCCATTTGTGGCGCTGTCATGTCTGCATCACTTGCTGTATCTGTAGAGCCTACATTTGTGGCGCTGTCATGTCTGAATCACTTGCTATATCTCTAGTGCCTACATCTAAAGGATGGAAATCTGCTGTCATGTCTGCATCACTTGCTGTAACTGTAGAGCCTCCATTTGTGGCGCTGTCATATCTGCATCACCTGCTGTATCTGTAGAGCCTAAATCTAAAGGATGGAAATCTGCTGTCATGTCTGCATTACTTGCTGTATCTGTAGAGCCTCCATTTGTGGCGCTGTCATATCTGCATCACTTGCTGTATCTGTAGAGCATACATCTAAAGGATGGAAACCTGCTGTCATGTCTGCATCACTTGCTGTATCTGTAGAGTCTCCATTTGTTGCGCTGTCATGTCTGCATCACTTGTTGTATCTGTAGAGCCTCCATCCGTGGCGCTGTCACATCTGCATCACTTGCTGTGTCTGTAGAGCCTCCATCTAAAGAATGGAAATCTGCTGTCATGTCTGCATCACTTGCTGTATCTGTAGAGCCTACATCTAAAGGATGGAAATCTGCTGTCATGTCTGCATCACGTGCTGTAACTGTAGAGCCTATATCTAAAGGATGGAAATCTGCTGTCATGTCTACATCACTTGCTGTAACCGTAGAGCCTATATCTAAAGGATGGAAATCTGGTGTCATGTCTGCATCACTTGCAGTCACTGTAGAGCCTATATCTAAAGGATGGAAATCTGCTGTCATGTCTGCATCACTTGCTGTAACTGTAGAGCCTCTAACTAAAGGATGGAAATCTGCTGTCATGTCTGCATCACTTGCTGTATTAGTAGAGCCTCCATTTGTGGCGCTGTCACGTCTGCATAACTTGCTGTAACTGTAGAGCCTCCATTTGTGGCGCTGTCATGTCTGCATCACTTGCTGTATCCGTAGAGCCTCCATTTGTGGCGCTGTCATGTCTGCATCACTTGCTGTAACTGTAGAGCCTCCATTTGTGGCGCTGTCATGTCTGCCTCACTTGCTGTATCTGTAGAGCCTCCATTTGTGGCGCTGTCATGTCTGCATCACCTGCTGTATCTGTAGAGCCTCCATTTGTGGCGCTGTCATGTCTGCATCATTTGCTGTATCTGTAGAGCCTCCATTTGTGGCCCTGTCATGTCTGCATCACTTGCTGTATCTGTAGAGCGTCCATTTGTGGCGCTGTCATGTATACATCAGTTGCTGTATCTGTAGAGCCTACATCTAAAGGATGGTAATCTGCTGTCATGTCTGAATCACTATCTGTATCTGTAGAGCCTCCATTTGTGGCGCTGTCATATCTGCATCACTTGCTGTATCTGTAGAGCCTCCATTTCTGGCGCTGTTATGTCTGCATCATTTGCTGTATCTGTAGAGCCTCCATTTGTGGCGCTGTCATGCCTGCATCACTTGGTGTAACTGTAGGGCCTACATCTAAAGGATGGAAGTCTGCTATCATGTCTGCATCACTTGCTGTATCTGTAGAGCCTACATCTAAAGGAACGAAATCTGCTGTCATGTCTGCATCACTTGCTGTAACTGTAGAGCCTACATTTTTGGCGCTGTCATGTCTGCATCACTTGATGTATCTGTAGAGCCTACATCTAAAGGATGGAAATCTACTGTCATGTGTGCATCACTTGCTGTATCTGTAGAGCCTACATCTAAAGGATGGAAATCTGCTGTCATGTCTGCATCACTTGCTGTATCTGTAGAGCCTACATTTGTGGCACTGTCATGTCTGCATCACTTGCTGTATCTGTAGAGCCTACATCTAAAGGATGGAAATCTGCTGTCATGTCTGCAACACTTGCTGTTTCTGTAGAGCCTACATCTAAAGGTTGGAAATCTGTTGTCATGTCTGCATCACTTGCTGTATCTGTAGAGCCTACATCTAAAGGATGGAAATCTGCTGTCATGTTTGCATCACTTGCTGTATCTGTAGAGCCAACATCTAAAGGATGGAAATCTGCTGTCATGTCTGCATCACTTGCTGTAACTGTAGAGCCTATATCTAAAGGATAAAAATCTGCTGTCACGTCTGCATAACTTGCTGTAACTGTAGAGCCTCCATTTGTGGCGCTGTCATGTCTGCATCACTTGCTGTATCCGTAGAGCCTCCATTTGTGGCGCTGTCGTGTCTGCATCACTTGCTGTAACTGTAGAGCCTCCATTTGTGGCGCTGTCATATCTGCATCACTCGCTGTATCTGTAGAGCCTCCATTTGTGGCGCTGTTATGTCTGACTCACTTGCTGTATCTGTAGAGCCTCCATTTGTGGCGCTGTCATGTCTGCATCACTTGCTGTATCTGTAGAGCCTGCATCTAAAGGATGGAAATCTGCAGTCATGTCTGCATCACTTGCTGTAGCTGTAGAGCCTATATCTAGAGGATAGAAATCTGCTGTCATGTCTGCATCACTTACTGTATCTGTAGAGCCTCCATTTGTGGCGCTGTCATGTCTGGTTCACCTGCTGTATCTGTAGAGCCTCCATTTGTGGCGCTGTCATGTCTGCATCATTTCCTGTATCTGTAGAGCCTCCATTTGTGGCCCTGTCATGTCTGCATCACTTGCTGTATCTGTAGAGCCTCCATTTGTGGCGCTGTCATGTCTACATCACTTGCTGTATCTGTAGAGCCTACATCTAAAGAATGGAAATCTGCTGTCATGTCTGCATCACTTGCTGTATCTGTAGAGCCTCCATTTGTGGCGCTGTCATATCTGCATCACTTGCTGTATCTGTAGAGCCTCCATTTCTGGCGCTGTTATGTCTGCATCATTTGGTGTATCTGTAGAGCCTCCATTTGTGGCGCTGTCATGTCTGCATCACTTGCTGTAACTGTAGAGCCTACATCTAAAGGATGGAAGTCTGCTGTCACGTCTGCATCACTTGCTGTATCTGTAGAGACTACATCTAAAGGAAGGAAATCTGCTGTCATGTCTGCATCACTTGCTGTATCTGTAGAGCCCACATTTGTGGCGCATTCATGTCTGCATCACTTGCTGTATCTGTAGAGCCTACATCTAAAGGATGGAAATCTGCTGTCATGTGTGTATCACTTGCTGTATCTGTAGAGCCTACATCTAAAGGATGGAAATCTGCTGTCATGTCTGCATCACTTGCTTTATCTGTAGAGCCTACATCTAAAGGATGGAAATCTGCTTTCATGTCTGCAACACTTGCTGTATCTGTAGAGCCTACATCTAAAGGATGGAAACCTGCAGTCATGTCTGCATAACTTGCTGTATCTGTGGAGCCTTCATCTAAAGGATGGAAATCTGCTGTCATGTCTGCATCACTTGCTGTATCTGTAGAGCCTGCATCTAAAGGATGGAAACCTGCTGTCATGTCTTCATAACGTGCTGTATCTGTAGAGCCTCCATTTGTGCCGCTGTCATGTCTGCATCAATTGCTGTATCAGTAGAGCATACATCTAAAGGATGGAAATCTGCTGTCATGTCTGCATCACTTGCTGTATCTGTAGAGCCTACATTTGTGGCGCTGTCATGTCCGCATCACTTGCTGTATCTGTAGAGCCAACATTTGTAGCGCTGTCATGTCTGCATCACTTGCTGTATCTGCAGAGCCGCCATTTGTGGCACTGTCATGTCTGCATCACTTGCTGTATTTTAGAGCCTACATTTGTGGCGCTGTCATGTCTGCATCACTTGCTGTATCTGTAGAGCCTACGTCTAAAGGATGGAAATCTGCTGTTATGTTTGCATCACTTGCTGTATCTGTAGAGCCTACGTCTAAAGGATGGAAATCTGCTGTCATGTCTGCATCACTTGCTGTATCTGTAGAGCCTACATCTAATGGATGGAAACCTGATGTCATGTCTGCATAACTAGCTGTATCTGTAGAGCCTCCATTTGTGCCGCTGTCATGTCTACATCAATTGCTGTATCAGTAGAGCATACATATAAAGGATGGAAATCTGCTGTCATGTCTGCATCACTTGCTGTATCTGTAGAGCCTACATTTGTGGCGCTGTCATGTCCGCATCACTTGCTGTATCTGTAGAGCCAACATTTGTAGCGCTGTCATGTCTGCATCACTTGCTGTATCTGCAGAGCCGCCATTTGTGGCACTGTCATGTCTGCATCACTTGCTGTATCTGTAGAGCCTACATTTGTGGCGCTGTCATGTCTGCATCACTTGCTGTATCTGTAGAGCCTCCATTTGTGGCGCTGTCATGTCTGCATCACTTGCTATAACTGTAGAGCCTACATTTGTGGCGCTGTCATGTCTGCATCACTTGCTGTATCTGTAGAGCCTACATCTAAAGGATGGAAATCTGCTGTCATGTCTGCATCACTTGCTGTATCTGTAGAGCCTACATCTAAAGGATGGAAATCTGCTGTCATGTCTGCATCACTTGCTGTATCTGTAGAGCCAACATCTAAAGGATGGAAATTCGCTGTCATGTCTGCATCACTTGCTGTATCTGTAGAGCCTACATCTAAAGGATGGAAATATACTGTCATGTCTGCATCACTTGCTGTATCTGTAGAGCCTACATCTAAAGGATGGAAATCTGCTGTCATGTCTGCATCACTTGCTGTATCTGTAGAGCCAACATCTAAAGGATGGAAATTCGCTGTCATGTCTGCATCACTTGCTGTATCTGTAGAGCCTACATCTAAAGGATGGAAATATACTGTCATGTCTGCATCACTTGCTGTAACTGTAGAGCCTCCATTTGTGGCGCTGTCATATCTGCAACACTTGCTGTATCTGTAGAGCCTCCATTTGTGGCGCTGTCATATCTGCATCAGTTGCTGTATCTGTAGAGCACACATCTAAAGGATGGAAATCTGCTGTCATGTCTGCATCACTTGCTGTATCTGTAGAGCCTCCATTTGTGGCGCTGTCATTTCTGCATCACTTGCTGTATCTGTAGAGCCTCCATTTGTGGCGCTGTCATGTCTGAATCACTTGCTATATCTCTAGAGCCTCCATCTAAAGGATGGAAATCTGCTGTCACGTCTGCATCACTTGCTGTATCTGTAGAGCCTCCATTTGTGGCGCTGTCATGTCTGCATCACTTGCTGTATCTGTAGAGTCTCCATTTGTGGCGCTCTCATGTCTGCATCACTTGTTGTATCTGTAGAGCCTCCATTTGTGGCGCTGTCATATCTGCATCACTTGCTGTGTCTGTAGAGCCTCCATCTAAAGAATGGAAATCTGCTGTCATGTCTGCATCACTTGCTGTATCTGTAGAGCCTACATATAAAGGATGGAAATCTGCTGTCATGTCTGCATCACTTGCTGTAACTGTAGAGCCTATATCTAAAGGATGGAAATCTGCTCTCATGTCTACATCACTTGCTGTAACCGTAGAGCCTATTCCTAAAGGATGGAAATCTGCTGTCATGTCTGCATCACTTGCAGTAACTGTAGAGCCTATATCTAAAGGATCGAAATCTGCTGTCATGTCTGCATCACTTGCTGTAACTGTAGAGCCTATATCTAAAGGATGGAAATCTGCTGTCATGTCTGCATCACTTGCTGTATCAGTAGAGCCTCCATTTGTGGCGCTGTCACGTCTGCATAACTTGCTGTAACTGTAGAGCCTCCATTTGTGGCGCTGTCATGTCTGCATCACTTGCTGTATCCGTAGAGCCTCCATTTGTGGCGCTGTCATGTCTGCATCACTTGCTGTATCTGTAGAGCCTCCATTTGTGGCGCTGTCATGTCTGCATCACTTGCTGTATCTGTAGTGCCTGCATCTAACGGATGGAAATCTGCTGTCATGTCTGCATCACTTTCTGTATCTGTAGAGCCTATATCTAAAGGATAGAAATCTGCTGTCATGTCTGCATCACTTACTGTATCTGTAGAGCCTCCATTTGTGGCGCTGTCACATCTGCATCACCTGCTGTATCTGTAGAGCCTCCATTTGTGGCGCTGTCATGTCTGCATCATTTGCTGTATCTGTAGAGCCTCCATTTGTGGCCCTGTCATGTCTGCATCATTTGCTGTATCTGTAGAGCCTCCATTTGTGGCGCTGTCATGTCTGCATCACTTGCTCTAACTGTATAGCCTCCATTTGTGGCGCTGTCATATCTGCATCACTTGCTGTAACTGTATAGCCTCCATTTGTGGCACTGTCATGTCTGCATCACTTGCTGTATCTGTAGAGCTTCCCTTTGTGGAGCTCTCATATCTGATTCACTTGCTGTAACTGTATAGCCTCCATTTGTGGCGCTGTCATGTCTACATCATTTGCTGTAACTGTAGAGCCTCCATTTGTGGCGCTGTCATGTCTGAATCACTTGCTGTAACTGTATAGCCTCCATTTGTGGCGCTGTCATATCTGCATCACTTGCTGTATCTGTAGAGCCTCCATTTGTGGCGCTGTCATGTCTGCATCACTTGCTGTATCTTTAGAGCCTCCCTTTGTAGCGCTGTCATATCTGCATCACTTGCTGTAACTGTATAGCCTCCATTTGTGGCGCTGTCATGTCTGCATCACTTGCTGTAACTGTAGAGCCTACCTTTGTGGCGCTGTCATGTCTGCATCACTTGCTGTATCTGTAGAGCCTACGTTTGTGGCGCCGTCATGTCTGCATCACTTGCTGTATCTGTAGAGACTCCCTTTGTGGCGCTGTCATGTCTGCATCGCTTGCTGTATCTGTAGAGCCTAAATTTGTGGCGCTGTCATGTCTGCATCACTTGCTGTAGCTGTAGAGCCTCCATTTGTGGCGCCGTCATGTCTGCATCACTTGCTGTAACTGTAGAGCCTCCATTTGTGGCGCTGTCATGTCTGCATCACTTGCTGTATCTGTAGAGCCTACATTTGTGGCGCTGTCATGTCTGCATCACTTGCTGTATCTGCAGAGCCGCCATTTGTGGCGCTGTCATGTCTGCATCACTTGCTGTATCTGTAGAGCCTACATCTAAAGGATGGAAATCTGCTGTCATGTCTGCATCACTTGCTGTATCTGTAGAGCCTACATCTAAAGGATGGAAATCTGCTGTCATGTCTGCATCACTTGCTGTATCTGTAGAGCCAAATCTAAAGGATGGAAATTCGCTGTCATGTCTGCATCACTTGCTGTATCTGTAGAGCCTACATCTAAAGGATGGAAATCTGCTGTCATGTCTGCATCACTTGCTGTAACTGTAGAGCCTCCATTTGTGGCGCTGTCATATCTGCATCACTTGCTGTATCTGTAGAGGCTAAATCCAAAGGATGGAAATCTGCTGTCATGTCTGCATCACTTGCTGTATCTGTAGTGCCTCCATTTGTGGCGCTGTCATATCTGCATCACTTGCTGTATCCGTAGAGCATACATCTAAAGGATGGAAATCTGCTGTCATGTCTGCATCACTTGCTGTATCTGTAGAGCCTCCATTTGTGGCGCTGTCATGTCTGCATCACTTGCTGTATCTGTAGAGCCTACATTTGTGGCGCTGTCATGTCTGAATCACTTGCTATATCTCTAGTGCCTACATCTAAAGGATGGATATCTGCTGTCATGTCTGCATCACTTGCTGTAACTGTAGAGCCTCCATTTGTGGCGCTGTCATATCTGCATCACTTGCTGTATCTGTAGAGCCTAAATCTAAAGGATGGAAATCTGCTGTCATGTCTGCATCACTTGCTGTATCTGTAGAGCCTCCATTTGTGGCGCTGTCATATCTGCATCACTTGCTGTATCCGTAGAGCATACATCTAAAGGATGGAAATCTGCTGTCATGTCTGCATCACTTGCTGTATCTGTAGAGCCTCCATTTGTGGCGCTGTCATGTCTGCATCACTTGCTGTATCTGTAGAGCCTACATTTGTGGCGCTGTCATGTCTGAATCACTTGCTATATCTCTAGTGCCTACATCTAAAGGATGGATATCTGCTGTCATGTCTGCATCACTTGCTGTAACTGTAGAGCCTCCATTTGTGGCGCTGTCATATCTGCATCACTTGCTGTATCTGTAGAGCCTAAATCTAAAGGATGGAAATCTGCTGTCATGTCTGCATCACTTGCTGTATCTGTAGAGCCTCCATTTGTGGCGCTGTCATATCTGCATCACTTGCTGTATCTGTAGAGCATACATCTAAAGGATGGAAACCTGCTGTCATGTCTGCATCACTTGCTGTATCTGTAGAGTCTCCATTTGTTGCGCTGTCATGTCTGCATCACTTGTTTTATCTGTAGAGCCTCCATCCGTGGCGCTGTCACATCTGCATCACTTGCTGTGTCTGTAGAGCCTCCATCTAAAGAATGGAAATCTGCTGTCATGTCTGCATCACTTGCTGTATCTGTAGAGCCTACATCTAAAGGTTGGAAATCTGCTGTCATGTCTGCATCACGTGCTGTAACTGTAGAGCCTATATCTAAAGGATGGAAATCTGCTGTCATGTCTACATCACTTGCTGTAACCGTAGAGCCTATATCTAAAGGATGGAAATCTGGTGTCATGTCTGCATCACTTGCAGTAACTGTAGAGCCTATATCTAAAGGATGGAAATCTGCTGTCATGTCTGCATCACTTGCTGTAACTGTAGAGCCTCTAACTAAAGGATGGAAATCTGCTGTCATGTCTGCATCACTTGCTGTATTAGTAGAGCCTCCATTTGTGGCGCTGTCACGTCTGCATAACTTGCTGTAACTGTAGAGCCTCCATTTGTGGCGCTGTCATATCTGCATCACTTGCTCTATCTGTAGAGCCTCCATTTGTGGCGCTGTCATGTCTGCCTCACTTGCTGTATCTGTAGAGCCTCCATTTGTGGCGCTGTCATGTCTGCATCACCTGCTGTATCTGTAGAGCCTCCATTTGTGGCGCTGTCATGTCTGCATCATTTGCTGTATCTGTAGAGCCTCCATTTGTGGCCCTGTCATGTCTGCATCACTTGCTGTATCTGTAGAGCCTCCATTTGTGGCGCTGTCATGTATACATCAGTTGCTGTATCTGTAGAGCCTACATCTAAAGGATGGTAATCTGCTGTCATGTCTGCATCACTTGCTGTATCTGTAGAGCCTCCATTTGTGGCGCTGTCATATCTGCATCACTTGCTGTATCTGTAGAGCCTCCATTTCTGGCGCTGTTATGTCTGCATCATTTGCTGTATCTGTAGAGCCTCCATTTGTGGCGCTGTCATGCCTGCATCACTTGGTGTAACTGTAGGGCCTACATCTAAAGGATGGAAGTCTGCTATCATGTCTGCATCACTTGCTGTATCTGTAGAGCCTACATCTAAAGGAACGAAATCTGCTGTCATGTCTGCATCACTTGGTGTAACTGTAGAGCCTACATTTTTGGCGCTGTCATGTCTGCATCACTTGATGTATCTGTAGAGCCTACATCTAAAGGATGGAAATCTACTGTCATGTGTGCATCACTTGCTGTATCTGTAGAGCCTACATCTAAAGGATGGAAATCTGCTGTCATGTCTGCATCACTTGCTGTATCTGTAGAGCCTACATTTGTGGCACTGTAATGTCTGCATCACTTGCTGTATCTGTAGAGCCTACATCTAAAGGATGGAAATCTGCTGTCATGTCTGCAACACTTGATGTTTCTGTAGAGCCTACATCTAAAGGTTGGAAATCTGCTGTCATGTCTGCATCACTTGCTGTATCTGTAGAGCCTACATCTAAAGGATGGAAATCTGCTGTCATGTTTGCATCACTTGCTGTATCTGTAGAGCCAACATCTAAAGGATGGAAATCTGCTGTCATGTCTGCATCACTTGCTGTAACTGTAGAGCCTATATCTAAAGGATAAAAATCTGCTGTCACGTCTTCATAACTTGCTGTAACTGTAGAGCCTCCATTTGTGGCGCTGTCATGTCTGCATCACTTGCTGTATCCGGAGAGCCTCCATTTGTGGCGCTGTCGTGTCTGCATCACTTGCTGTAACTGTAGAGCCTCCATTTGTGGCGCTGTCATATCTGCATCACTCGCTGTATCTGTAGAGCCTCCATTTGTGGCGCTGTTATGTCTGCCTCACATGCTGTATCTGTAGAGCCTCCATTTGTGGCGCTGTCATGTCTGCATCACTTGCTGTATCTGTAGAGCCTGCATCTAAAGGATGGAAATCTGCAGTCATGTCTGCATCACTTGCTGTAGCTGTAGAGCCTATATCTAGAGGATAGAAATCTGCTGTCATGTCTGCATCACTTACTGTATCTGTAGAGCCTCCATTTGTGGCGCTGTCATGTCTGCATCACCTGCTGTATCTGTAGAGCCTCCATTTGTGGCGCTGTCATGTCTGCATCATTTCCTGTATCTGTAGAGCCTCCATTTGTGGCCCTGTCATGTCTGCATCACTTGCTGTATCTGTAGAGCCTCCATTTGTGGCGCTGTCATGTCTACATCACTTGCTGTATCTGTAGAGCCTACATCTAAAGGATGGAAATCTGCTGTCATGTCTGCATCACTTGCTGTATCTGTAGAGCCTCCATTTGTGGCGCTGTCATATCTGCATCACTTGCTGTATCTGTAGAGCCTCCATTTCTGGCGCTGTTATGTCTGCATCATTTGGTATATCTGTAGAGCCTCCATTTGTGGCGCATTCATGTCTGCATCACTTGCTGTATCTGTAGAGCCTACATCTAAAGGATGGAAATCTGCTGTCATGTGTGTATCACTTGCTGTATCTGTAGAGCCTACATCTAAAGGATGGAAATCTGCTGTCATGTCTGCATCACTTGCTGTATCTGTAGAGCCTACATCTAAAGGATGGAAATCTGCTTTCATGTCTGCAACACTTGCTGTATCTGTAGAGCCTACATCTAAAGGATGGAAACCTGCAGTCATGTCTGCATAACTTGCTGTATCTGTGGAGCCTTCATCTAAAGGATGGAAATCTGCTGTCATGTCTGCATCACTTGCTGTATCTGTAGAGCCTGCATCTAAAGGATGGAAACCTGCTGTCATGTCTTCATAACTTGCTGTATCTGTAGAGCCTCCATTTGTGCCGCTGTCATGTCTGCATCAATTGCTGTATCAGTAGAGCATACATCTAAAGGATGGAAATCTGCTGTCATGTCTGCATCACTTGCTGTATCTGTAGAGCCTACATTTGTGGCGCTGTCATGTCCGCATCACTTGCTGTATCTGTAGAGCCTACGTCTAAAGGATGGAAATCTGCTGTTATGTTTGCATCACTTGCTGTATCTGTAGAGCCTACGTCTAAAGGATGGAAATCTGCTGTCATGTCTGCATCACTTGCTGTATCTGTAGAGCCTACATCTAATGGATGGAAACCTGATGTCATGTCTGCATAACTAGCTGTATCTGTAGAGCCTCCATTTGTGCCGCTGTCATGTCTACATCAATTGCTGTATCAGTAGAGCATACATATAAAGGATGGAAATCTGCTGTCATGTCTGCATCACTTGCTGTATCTGTAGAGCCTACATTTGTGGCGCTGTCATGTCCGCATCACTTGCTGTATCTGTAGAGCCAACATTTGTAGCGCTGTCATGTCTGCATCACTTGCTGTATCTGCAGAGCCGCCATTTGTGGCACTGTCATGTCTGCATCACTTGCTGTATCTGTAGAGCCTACATTTGTGGCGCTGTCATGTCTGCATCACTTGCTGTATCTGTAGAGCCTCCATTTGTGGCGCTGTCATGTCTGCATCACTTGCTATAACTGTAGAGCCTACATTTGTGGCGCTGTCATGTCTGCATCACTTGCTGTATCTGTAGAGCCTACATCTAATGGATGGAAACCTGATGTCATGTCTGCATAACTAGCTGTATCTGTAGAGCCTCCATTTGTGCCGCTGTCATGTCTACATCAATTGCTGTATCAGTAGAGCATACATATAAAGGATGGAAATCTGCTGTCATGTCTGCATCACTTGCTGTATCTGTAGAGCCTACATTTGTGGCGCTGTCATGTCCGCATCACTTGCTGTATCTGTAGAGCCAACATTTGTAGCGCTGTCATGTCTGCATCACTTGCTGTATCTGCAGAGCCGCCATTTGTGGCACTGTCATGTCTGCATCACTTGCTGTATTTTAGAGCCTACATTTGTGGCGCTGTCATGTCTGCATCACCTGCTGTATCTGTAGAGCCTCCATTTGTGGCGCTGTCATGTCTGCATCACTTGCTATAACTGTAGAGCCTACATTTGTGGCGCTGTCATGTCTGCATCACTTGCTGTATCTGTAGAGCCTACATCTAAAGGATGGAAATCTGCTGTCATGTCTGCATCACTTGCTGTATCTGTAGAGCCTACATCTAAAGGATGGAAATCTGCTGTCATGTCTGCATCACTTGCTGTATCTGTAGAGCCAACATCTAAAGGATGGAAATTCGCTGTCATGTCCGCATCACTTGCTGTATCTGTAGAGCCTACATCTAAAGGATGGAAATATACTGTCATGTCTGCATCACTTGCTGTATCTGTAGAGCCTACATCTAAAGGATGGAAATCTGCTGTCATGTCTGCATCACTTGCTGTATCTGTAGAGCCAACATCTAAAGGATGGAAATTCGCTGTCATGTCTGCATCACTTGCTGTATCTGTAGAGCCTACATCTAAAGGATGGAAATATACTGTCATGTCTGCATCACTTGCTGTAACTGTAGAGCCTCCATTTGTGGCGCTGTCATATCTGCAACACTTGCTGTATCTGTAGAGCCTCCATTTGTGGCGCTGTCATATCTGCATCAGTTGCTGTATCTGTAGAGCACACATCTAAAGGATGGAAATCTGCTGTCATGTCTGCATCACTTGCTGTATCTGTAGAGCCTCCATTTGTGGCGCTGTCATGTCTGCATCACTTGCTGTATCTGTAGAGCCTCCATTTGTGGCGCTGTCATGTCTGAATCACTTGCTATATCTCTAGAGCCTCCATCTAAAGGATGGAAATCTGCTGTCACGTCTGCATCACTTGCTGTATCTGTAGAGCCTCCATTTGTGGCGATGTCATGTCTGCATCACTTGCTGTATCTGTAGAGTCTCCATTTGTGGCGCTCTCATGTCTGCATCACTTGTTGTATCTGTAGAGCCTCCATTTGTGGCGCTGTCATATCTGCATCACTTGCTGTGTCTGTAGAGCCTCCATCTAAAGAATGGAAATCTGCTGTCATGTCTGCATCACTTGCTGTATCTGTAGAGCCTACATATAAAGGATGGAAATCTGCTGTCATGTCTGCATCACTTGCTGTAACTGTAGAGCCTATATCTAAAGGATGGAAATCTGCTCTCATGTCTACATCACTTGCTGTAACCGTAGAGCCTATTCCTAAAGGATGGAAATCTGCTGTCATGTCTGCATCACTTGCAGTAACTGTAGAGCCTATATCTAAAGGATCGAAATCTGCTGTCATGTCTGCATCACTTGCTGTAACTGTAGAGCCTATATCTAAAGGATGGAAATCTGCTGTCATGTCTGCATCACTTGCTGTATCAGTAGAGCCTCCATTTGTGGCGCTGTCACGTCTGCATAACTTGCTGTAACTGTAGAGCCTCCATTTGTGGCGCTGTCATGTCTGCATCACTTGCTGTATCCGTAGAGCCTCCATTTGTGGCGCTGTCATGTCTGCATCACTTGCTGTATCTGTAGAGCCTCCATTTGTGGCGCTGTCATGTCTGCATCACTTGCTGTATCTGTAGTGCCTGCATCTAACGGATGGAAATCTGCTGTCATGTCTGCATCACTTTCTGTATCTGTAGAGCCTATATCTAAAGGATAGAAATCTGCTGTCATGTCTGCATCACTTACTGTATCTGTAGAGCCTCCATTTGTGGCGCTGTCACATCTGCATCACCTGCTGTATCTGTAGAGCCTCCATTTGTGGCGCTGTCATGTCTGCATCATTTGCTGTATCTGTAGAGCCTCCATTTGTGGCCCTGTCATGTCTGCATCATTTGCTGTATCTGTAGAGCCTCCATTTGTGGCGCTGTCATGTCTGCATCACTTGCTCTAACTGTATAGCCTCCATTTGTGGCGCTGTCATATCTGCATCACTTGCTGTAACTGTATAGCCTCCATTTGTGGCACTGTCATGTCTGCATCACTTGCTGTATCTGTAGAGCTTCCCTTTGTGGAGCTCTCATATCTGATTCACTTGCTGTAACTGTATAGCCTCCATTTGTTGCGCTGTCATGTCTACATCATTTGCTGTAACTGTAGAGCCTCCATTTGTGGCGCTGTCATGTCTGAATCACTTGCTGTAACTGTATAGCCTCCATTTGTGGCGCTGTCATATCTGCATCACTTGCTGTATCTGTAGAGCCTCCATTTGTGGCGCTGTCATGTCTGCATCACTTGCTGTATCTTTAGAGCCTCCCTTTGTAGCGCTGTCATATCTGCATCACTTGCTGTAACTGTATAGCCTCCATTTGTGGCGCTGTCATGTCTGCATCACTTGCTGTAACTGTAGAGCCTACCTTTGTGGCGCTGTCATGTCTGCATCACTTGCTGTATCTGTAGAGCCTACGTTTGTGGCGCCGTCATGTCTGCATCACTTGCTGTATCTGTAGAGACTCCCTTTGTGGCGCTGTCATGTCTGCATCGCTTGCTGTATCTGTAGAGCCTAAATTTGTGGCGCTGTCATGTCTGCATCACTTGCTGTAGCTGTAGAGCCTCCATTTGTGGCGCCGTCATGTCTGCATCACTTGCTGTAACTGTAGAGCCTCCATTTGTGGCGCTGTCATGTCTGCATCACTTGCTGTATCTGTAGAGCCTACATTTGTGGCGCTGTCATGTCTGCATCACTTGCTGTATCTGCAGAGCCGCCATTTGTGGCGCTGTCATGTCTGCATCACTTGCTGTATCTGTAGAGCCTACATCTAAAGGATGGAAATCTGCTGTCATGTCTGCATCACTTGCTGTATCTGTAGAGCCTACATCTAAAGGATGGAAATCTGCTGTCATGTCTGCATCACTTGCTGTATCTGTAGAGCCAAATCTAAAGGATGGAAATTCGCTGTCATGTCTGCATCACTTGCTGTATCTGTAGAGCCTACATCTAAAGGATGGAAATCTGCTGTCATGTCTGCATCACTTGCTGTAACTGTAGAGCCTCCATTTGTGGCGCTGTCATATCTGCATCACTTGCTGTATCTGTAGAGGCTAAATCCAAAGGATGGAAATCTGCTGTCATGTCTGCATCACTTGCTGTATCTGTAGTGCCTCCATTTGTGGCGCTGTCATATCTGCATCACTTGCTGTATCCGTAGAGCATACATCTAAAGGATGGAAATCTGCTGTCATGTCTGCATCACTTGCTGTATCTGTAGAGCCTCCATTTGTGGCGCTGTCATTTCTGCATCACTTGCTGTATCTGTAGAGCCTCCATTTGTGGCGCTGTCATGTCTGAATCACTTGCTATATCTCTAGAGCCTCCATCTAAAGGATGGAAATCTGCTGTCACGTCTGCATCACTTGCTGTATCTGTAGAGCCTCCATTTGTGGCGCTGTCATGTCTGCATCACTTGCTGTATCTGTAGAGTCTCCATTTGTGGCGCTCTCATGTCTGCATCACTTGTTGTATCTGTAGAGCCTCCATTTGTGGCGCTGTCATATCTGCATCACTTGCTGTGTCTGTAGAGCCTCCATCTAAAGAATGGAAATCTGCTGTCATGTCTGCATCACTTGCTGTATCTGTAGAGCCTACATATAAAGGATGGAAATCTGCTGTCATGTCTGCATCACTTGCTGTAACTGTAGAGCCTATATCTAAAGGATGGAAATCTGCTCTCATGTCTACATCACTTGCTGTAACCGTAGAGCCTATTCCTAAAGGATGGAAATCTGCTGTCATGTCTGCATCACTTGCAGTAACTGTAGAGCCTATATCTAAAGGATCGAAATCTGCTGTCATGTCTGCATCACTTGCTGTAACTGTAGAGCCTATATCTAAAGGATGGAAATCTGCTGTCATGTCTGCATCACTTGCTGTATCAGTAGAGCCTCCATTTGTGGCGCTGTCACGTCTGCATAACTTGCTGTAACTGTAGAGCCTCCATTTGTGGCGCTGTCATGTCTGCATCACTTGCTGTATCCGTAGAGCCTCCATTTGTGGCGCTGTCATGTCTGCATCACTTGCTGTATCTGTAGAGCCTCCATTTGTGGCGCTGTCATGTCTGCATCACTTGCTGTATCTGTAGTGCCTGCATCTAACGGATGGAAATCTGCTGTCATGTCTGCATCACTTTCTGTATCTGTAGAGCCTATATCTAAAGGATAGAAATCTGCTGTCATGTCTGCATCACTTACTGTATCTGTAGAGCCTCCATTTGTGGCGCTGTCACATCTGCATCACCTGCTGTATCTGTAGAGCCTCCATTTGTGGCGCTGTCATGTCTGCATCATTTGCTGTATCTGTAGAGCCTCCATTTGTGGCCCTGTCATGTCTGCATCATTTGCTGTATCTGTAGAGCCTCCATTTGTGGCGCTGTCATGTCTGCATCACTTGCTCTAACTGTATAGCCTCCATTTGTGGCGCTGTCATATCTGCATCACTTGCTGTAACTGTATAGCCTCCATTTGTGGCACTGTCATGTCTGCATCACTTGCTGTATCTGTAGAGCTTCCCTTTGTGGAGCTCTCATATCTGATTCACTTGCTGTAACTGTATAGCCTCCATTTGTGGCGCTGTCATGTCTACATCATTTGCTGTAACTGTAGAGCCTCCATTTGTGGCGCTGTCATGTCTGAATCACTTGCTGTAACTGTATAGCCTCCATTTGTGGCGCTGTCATATCTGCATCACTTGCTGTATCTGTAGAGCCTCCATTTGTGGCGCTGTCATGTCTGCATCACTTGCTGTATCTTTAGAGCCTCCCTTTGTAGCGCTGTCATATCTGCATCACTTGCTGTAACTGTATAGCCTCCATTTGTGGCGCTGTCATGTCTGCATCACTTGCTGTAACTGTAGAGCCTACCTTTGTGGCGCTGTCATGTCTGCATCACTTGCTGTATCTGTAGAGCCTACGTTTGTGGCGCCGTCATGTCTGCATCACTTGCTGTATCTGTAGAGACTCCCTTTGTGGCGCTGTCATGTCTGCATCGCTTGCTGTATCTGTAGAGCCTAAATTTGTGGCGCTGTCATGTCTGCATCACTTGCTGTAGCTGTAGAGCCTCCATTTGTGGCGCCGTCATGTCTGCATCACTTGCTGTAACTGTAGAGCCTCCATTTGTGGCGCTGTCATGTCTGCATCACTTGCTGTATCTGTAGAGCCTACATTTGTGGCGCTGTCATGTCTGCATCACTTGCTGTATCTGCAGAGCCGCCATTTGTGGCGCTGTCATGTCTGCATCACTTGCTGTATCTGTAGAGCCTACATCTAAAGGATGGAAATCTGCTGTCATGTCTGCATCACTTGCTGTATCTGTAGAGCCTACATCTAAAGGATGGAAATCTGCTGTCATGTCTGCATCACTTGCTGTATCTGTAGAGCCAAATCTAAAGGATGGAAATTCGCTGTCATGTCTGCATCACTTGCTGTATCTGTAGAGCCTACATCTAAAGGATGGAAATCTGCTGTCATGTCTGCATCACTTGCTGTAACTGTAGAGCCTCCATTTGTGGCGCTGTCATATCTGCATCACTTGCTGTATCTGTAGAGGCTAAATCCAAAGGATGGAAATCTGCTGTCATGTCTGCATCACTTGCTGTATCTGTAGTGCCTCCATTTGTGGCGCTGTCATATCTGCATCACTTGCTGTATCCGTAGAGCATACATCTAAAGGATGGAAATCTGCTGTCATGTCTGCATCACTTGCTGTATCTGTAGAGCCTCCATTTGTGGCGCTGTCATGTCTGCATCACTTGCTGTATCTGTAGAGCCTACATTTGTGGCGCTGTCATGTCTGAATCACTTGCTATATCTCTAGTGCCTACATCTAAAGGATGGATATCTGCTGTCATGTCTGCATCACTTGCTGTAACTGTAGAGCCTCCATTTGTGGCGCTGTCATATCTGCATCACTTGCTGTATCTGTAGAGCCTAAATCTAAAGGATGGAAATCTGCTGTCATGTCTGCATCACTTGCTGTATCTGTAGAGCCTCCATTTGTGGCGCTGTCATATCTGCATCACTTGCTGTATCCGTAGAGCATACATCTAAAGGATGGAAATCTGCTGTCATGTCTGCATCACTTGCTGTATCTGTAGAGCCTCCATTTGTGGCGCTGTCATGTCTGCATCACTTGCTGTATCTGTAGAGCCTACATTTGTGGCGCTGTCATGTCTGAATCACTTGCTATATCTCTAGTGCCTACATCTAAAGGATGGATATCTGCTGTCATGTCTGCATCACTTGCTGTAACTGTAGAGCCTCCATTTGTGGCGCTGTCATATCTGCATCACTTGCTGTATCTGTAGAGCCTAAATCTAAAGGATGGAAATCTGCTGTCATGTCTGCATCACTTGCTGTATCTGTAGAGCCTCCATTTGTGGCGCTGTCATATCTGCATCACTTGCTGTATCTGTAGAGCATACATCTAAAGGATGGAAACCTGCTGTCATGTCTGCATCACTTGCTGTATCTGTAGAGTCTCCATTTGTTGCGCTGTCATGTCTGCATCACTTGTTTTATCTGTAGAGCCTCCATCCGTGGCGCTGTCACATCTGCATCACTTGCTGTGTCTGTAGAGCCTCCATCTAAAGAATGGAAATCTGCTGTCATGTCTGCATCACTTGCTGTATCTGTAGAGCCTACATCTAAAGGTTGGAAATCTGCTGTCATGTCTGCATCACGTGCTGTAACTGTAGAGCCTATATCTAAAGGATGGAAATCTGCTGTCATGTCTACATCACTTGCTGTAACCGTAGAGCCTATATCTAAAGGATGGAAATCTGGTGTCATGTCTGCATCACTTGCAGTAACTGTAGAGCCTATATCTAAAGGATGGAAATCTGCTGTCATGTCTGCATCACTTGCTGTAACTGTAGAGCCTCTAACTAAAGGATGGAAATCTGCTGTCATGTCTGCATCACTTGCTGTATTAGTAGAGCCTCCATTTGTGGCGCTGTCACGTCTGCATAACTTGCTGTAACTGTAGAGCCTCCATTTGTGGCGCTGTCATGTCTGCATCACTTGCTGTATCCGTAGAGCCTCCATTTGTGGCGCTGTCATGTCTGCATCACTTGCTGTAACTGTAGAGCCTCCATTTGTGGCGCTGTCATATCTGCATCACTTGCTCTATCTGTAGAGCCTCCATTTGTGGCGCTGTCATGTCTGCCTCACTTGCTGTATCTGTAGAGCCTCCATTTGTGGCGCTGTCATGTCTGCATCACCTGCTGTATCTGTAGAGCCTCCATTTGTGGCGCTGTCATGTCTGCATCATTTGCTGTATCTGTAGAGCCTCCATTTGTGGCCCTGTCATGTCTGCATCACTTGCTGTATCTGTAGAGCCTCCATTTGTGGCGCTGTCATGTATACATCAGTTGCTGTATCTGTTGAGCCTACATCTAAAGGATGGTAATCTGCTGTCATGTCTGCATCACTTGCTGTATCTGTAGAGCCTCCATTTGTGGCGCTTTCATATCTGCATCACTTGCTGTATCTGTAGAGCCTCCATTTCTGGCGCTGTTATGTCTGCATCATTTGCTGTATCTGTAGAGCCTCCATTTGTGGCGCTGTCATGCCTGCATCACTTGGTGTAACTGTAGGGCCTACATCTAAAGGATGGAAGTCTGCTATCATGTCTGCATCACTTGCTGTATCTGTAGAGCCTACATCTAAAGGAACGAAATCTGCTGTCATGTCTGCATCACTTGGTGTAACTGTAGAGCCTACATTTTTGGCGCTGTCATGTCTGCATCACTTGATGTATCTGTAGAGCCTACATCTAAAGGATGGAAATCTACTGTCATGTGTGCATCACTTGCTGTATCTGTAGAGCCTACATCTAAAGGATGGAAATCTGCTGTCATGTCTGCATCACTTGCTGTATCTGTAGAGCCTACATTTGTGGCACTGTAATGTCTGCATCACTTGCTGTATCTGTAGAGCCTACATCTAAAGGATGGAAATCTGCTGTCATGTCTGCAACACTTGATGTTTCTGTAGAGCCTACATCTAAAGGTTGGAAATCTGCTGTCATGTCTGCATCACTTGCTGTATCTGTAGAGCCTACATCTAAAGGATGGAAATCTGCTGTCATGTTTGCATCACTTGCTGTATCTGTAGAGCCAACATCTAAAGGATGGAAATCTGCTGTCATGTCTGCATCACTTGCTGTAACTGTAGAGCCTATATCTAAAGGATAAAAATCTGCTGTCACGTCTTCATAACTTGCTGTAACTGTAGAGCCTCCATTTGTGGCGCTGTCATGTCTGCATCACTTGCTGTATCCGGAGAGCCTCCATTTGTGGCGCTGTCGTGTCTGCATCACTTGCTGTAACTGTAGAGCCTCCATTTGTGGCGCTGTCATATCTGCATCACTCGCTGTATCTGTAGAGCCTCCATTTGTGGCGCTGTTATGTCTGCCTCACATGCTGTATCTGTAGAGCCTCCATTTGTGGCGCTGTCATGTCTGCATCACTTGCTGTATCTGTAGAGCCTGCATCTAAAGGATGGAAATCTGCAGTCATGTCTGCATCACTTGCTGTAGCTGTAGAGCCTATATCTAGAGGATAGAAATCTGCTGTCATGTCTGCATCACTTACTGTATCTGTAGAGCCTCCATTTGTGGCGCTGTCATGTCTGCATCACCTGCTGTATCTGTAGAGCCTCCATTTGTGGCGCTGTCATGTCTGCATCATTTCCTGTATCTGTAGAGCCTCCATTTGTGGCCCTGTCATGTCTGCATCACTTGCTGTATCTGTAGAGCCTCCATTTGTGGCGCTGTCATGTCTACATCACTTGCTGTATCTGTAGAGCCTACATCTAAAGGATGGAAATCTGCTGTCATGTCTGCATCACTTGCTGTATCTGTAGAGCCTCCATTTGTGGCGCTGTCATATCTGCATCACTTGCTGTATCTGTAGAGCCTCCATTTCTGGCGCTGTTATGTCTGCATCATTTGGTATATCTGTAGAGCCTCCATTTGTGGCGCATTCATGTCTGCATCACTTGCTGTATCTGTAGAGCCTACATCTAAAGGATGGAAATCTGCTGTCATGTGTGTATCACTTGCTGTATCTGTAGAGCCTACATCTAAAGGATGGAAATCTGCTGTCATGTCTGCATCACTTGCTGTATCTGTAGAGCCTACATCTAAAGGATGGAAATCTGCTTTCATGTCTGCAACACTTGCTGTATCTGTAGAGCCTACATCTAAAGGATGGAAACCTGCAGTCATGTCTGCATAACTTGCTGTATCTGTGGAGCCTTCATCTAAAGGATGGAAATCTGCTGTCATGTCTGCATCACTTGCTGTATCTGTAGAGCCTGCATCTAAAGGATGGAAACCTGCTGTCATGTCTTCATAACTTGCTGTATCTGTAGAGCCTCCATTTGTGCCGCTGTCATGTCTGCATCAATTGCTGTATCAGTAGAGCATACATCTAAAGGATGGAAATCTGCTGTCATGTCTGCATCACTTGCTGTATCTGTAGAGCCTACATTTGTGGCGCTGTCATGTCCGCATCACTTGCTGTATCTGTAGAGCCTACGTCTAAAGGATGGAAATCTGCTGTTATGTTTGCATCACTTGCTGTATCTGTAGAGCCTACGTCTAAAGGATGGAAATCTGCTGTCATGTCTGCATCACTTGCTGTATCTGTAGAGCCTACATCTAATGGATGGAAACCTGATGTCATGTCTGCATAACTAGCTGTATCTGTAGAGCCTCCATTTGTGCCGCTGTCATGTCTACATCAATTGCTGTATCAGTAGAGCATACATATAAAGGATGGAAATCTGCTGTCATGTCTGCATCACTTGCTGTATCTGTAGAGCCTACATTTGTGGCGCTGTCATGTCCGCATCACTTGCTGTATCTGTAGAGCCAACATTTGTAGCGCTGTCATGTCTGCATCACTTGCTGTATCTGCAGAGCCGCCATTTGTGGCACTGTCATGTCTGCATCACTTGCTGTATCTGTAGAGCCTACATTTGTGGCGCTGTCATGTCTGCATCACTTGCTGTATCTGTAGAGCCTCCATTTGTGGCGCTGTCATGTCTGCATCACTTGCTATAACTGTAGAGCCTACATTTGTGGCGCTGTCATGTCTGCATCACTTGCTGTATCTGTAGAGCCTACATCTAATGGATGGAAACCTGATGTCATGTCTGCATAACTAGCTGTATCTGTAGAGCCTCCATTTGTGCCGCTGTCATGTCTACATCAATTGCTGTATCAGTAGAGCATACATATAAAGGATGGAAATCTGCTGTCATGTCTGCATCACTTGCTGTATCTGTAGAGCCTACATTTGTGGCGCTGTCATGTCCGCATCACTTGCTGTATCTGTAGAGCCAACATTTGTAGCGCTGTCATGTCTGCATCACTTGCTGTATCTGCAGAGCCGCCATTTGTGGCACTGTCATGTCTGCATCACTTGCTGTATTTTAGAGCCTACATTTGTGGCGCTGTCATGTCTGCATCACCTGCTGTATCTGTAGAGCCTCCATTTGTGGCGCTGTCATGTCTGCATCACTTGCTATAACTGTAGAGCCTACATTTGTGGCGCTGTCATGTCTGCATCACTTGCTGTATCTGTAGAGCCTACATCTAAAGGATGGAAATCTGCTGTCATGTCTGCATCACTTGCTGTATCTGTAGAGCCTACATCTAAAGGATGGAAATCTGCTGTCATGTCTGCATCACTTGCTGTATCTGTAGAGCCAACATCTAAAGGATGGAAATTCGCTGTCATGTCCGCATCACTTGCTGTATCTGTAGAGCCTACATCTAAAGGATGGAAATATACTGTCATGTCTGCATCACTTGCTGTATCTGTAGAGCCTACATCTAAAGGATGGAAATCTGCTGTCATGTCTGCATCACTTGCTGTATCTGTAGAGCCAACATCTAAAGGATGGAAATTCGCTGTCATGTCTGCATCACTTGCTGTATCTGTAGAGCCTACATCTAAAGGATGGAAATATACTGTCATGTCTGCATCACTTGCTGTAACTGTAGAGCCTCCATTTGTGGCGCTGTCATATCTGCAACACTTGCTGTATCTGTAGAGCCTCCATTTGTGGCGCTGTCATATCTGCATCAGTTGCTGTATCTGTAGAGCACACATCTAAAGGATGGAAATCTGCTGTCATGTCTGCATCACTTGCTGTATCTGTAGAGCCTCCATTTGTGGCGCTGTCATGTCTGCATCACTTGCTGTATCTGTAGAGCCTCCATTTGTGGCGCTGTCATGTCTGAATCACTTGCTATATCTCTAGAGCCTCCATCTAAAGGATGGAAATCTGCTGTCACGTCTGCATCACTTGCTGTATCTGTAGAGCCTCCATTTGTGGCGATGTCATGTCTGCATCACTTGCTGTATCTGTAGAGTCTCCATTTGTGGCGCTCTCATGTCTGCATCACTTGTTGTATCTGTAGAGCCTCCATTTGTGGCGCTGTCATATCTGCATCACTTGCTGTGTCTGTAGAGCCTCCATCTAAAGAATGGAAATCTGCTGTCATGTCTGCATCACTTGCTGTATCTGTAGAGCCTACATATAAAGGATGGAAATCTGCTGTCATGTCTGCATCACTTGCTGTAACTGTAGAGCCTATATCTAAAGGATGGAAATCTGCTCTCATGTCTACATCACTTGCTGTAACCGTAGAGCCTATTCCTAAAGGATGGAAATCTGCTGTCATGTCTGCATCACTTGCAGTAACTGTAGAGCCTATATCTAAAGGATCGAAATCTGCTGTCATGTCTGCATCACTTGCTGTAACTGTAGAGCCTATATCTAAAGGATGGAAATCTGCTGTCATGTCTGCATCACTTGCTGTATCAGTAGAGCCTCCATTTGTGGCGCTGTCACGTCTGCATAACTTGCTGTAACTGTAGAGCCTCCATTTGTGGCGCTGTCATGTCTGCATCACTTGCTGTATCCGTAGAGCCTCCATTTGTGGCGCTGTCATGTCTGCATCACTTGCTGTATCTGTAGAGCCTCCATTTGTGGCGCTGTCATGTCTGCATCACTTGCTGTATCTGTAGTGCCTGCATCTAACGGATGGAAATCTGCTGTCATGTCTGCATCACTTTCTGTATCTGTAGAGCCTATATCTAAAGGATAGAAATCTGCTGTCATGTCTGCATCACTTACTGTATCTGTAGAGCCTCCATTTGTGGCGCTGTCACATCTGCATCACCTGCTGTATCTGTAGAGCCTCCATTTGTGGCGCTGTCATGTCTGCATCATTTGCTGTATCTGTAGAGCCTCCATTTGTGGCCCTGTCATGTCTGCATCATTTGCTGTATCTGTAGAGCCTCCATTTGTGGCGCTGTCATGTCTGCATCACTTGCTCTAACTGTATAGCCTCCATTTGTGGCGCTGTCATATCTGCATCACTTGCTGTAACTGTATAGCCTCCATTTGTGGCACTGTCATGTCTGCATCACTTGCTGTATCTGTAGAGCTTCCCTTTGTGGAGCTCTCATATCTGATTCACTTGCTGTAACTGTATAGCCTCCATTTGTTGCGCTGTCATGTCTACATCATTTGCTGTAACTGTAGAGCCTCCATTTGTGGCGCTGTCATGTCTGAATCACTTGCTGTAACTGTATAGCCTCCATTTGTGGCGCTGTCATATCTGCATCACTTGCTGTATCTGTAGAGCCTCCATTTGTGGCGCTGTCATGTCTGCATCACTTGCTGTATCTTTAGAGCCTCCCTTTGTAGCGCTGTCATATCTGCATCACTTGCTGTAACTGTATAGCCTCCATTTGTGGCGCTGTCATGTCTGCATCACTTGCTGTAACTGTAGAGCCTACCTTTGTGGCGCTGTCATGTCTGCATCACTTGCTGTATCTGTAGAGCCTACGTTTGTGGCGCCGTCATGTCTGCATCACTTGCTGTATCTGTAGAGACTCCCTTTGTGGCGCTGTCATGTCTGCATCGCTTGCTGTATCTGTAGAGCCTAAATTTGTGGCGCTGTCATGTCTGCATCACTTGCTGTAGCTGTAGAGCCTCCATTTGTGGCGCCGTCATGTCTGCATCACTTGCTGTAACTGTAGAGCCTCCATTTGTGGCGCTGTCATGTCTGCATCACTTGCTGTATCTGTAGAGCCTACATTTGTGGCGCTGTCATGTCTGCATCACTTGCTGTATCTGCAGAGCCGCCATTTGTGGCGCTGTCATGTCTGCATCACTTGCTGTATCTGTAGAGCCTACATCTAAAGGATGGAAATCTGCTGTCATGTCTGCATCACTTGCTGTATCTGTAGAGCCTACATCTAAAGGATGGAAATCTGCTGTCATGTCTGCATCACTTGCTGTATCTGTAGAGCCAAATCTAAAGGATGGAAATTCGCTGTCATGTCTGCATCACTTGCTGTATCTGTAGAGCCTACATCTAAAGGATGGAAATCTGCTGTCATGTCTGCATCAGTTGCTGTAACTGTAGAGCCTCCATTTGTGGCGCTGTCATATCTGCATCACTTGCTGTATCTGTAGAGGCTAAATCCAAAGGATGGAAATCTGCTGTCATGTCTGCATCACTTGCTGTATCTGTAGTGCCTCCATTTGTGGCGCTGTCATATCTGCATCACTTGCTGTATCCGTAGAGCATACATCTAAAGGATGGAAATCTGCTGTCATGTCTGCATCACTTGCTGTATCTGTAGAGCCTCCATTTGTGGCGCTGTCATGTCTGCATCACTTGCTGTATCTGTAGAGCCTACATTTGTGGCGCTGTCATGTCTGAATCACTTGCTATATCTCTAGTGCCTACATCTAAAGGATGGATATCTGCTGTCATGTCTGCATCACTTGCTGTAACTGTAGAGCCTCCATTTGTGGCGCTGTCATATCTGCATCACTTGCTGTATCTGTAGAGCCTAAATCTAAAGGATGGAAATCTGCTGTCATGTCTGCATCACTTGCTGTATCTGTAGAGCCTCCATTTGTGGCGCTGTCATATCTGCATCACTTGCTGTATCTGTAGAGCATACATCTAAAGGATGGAAACCTGCTGTCATGTCTGCATCACTTGCTGTATCTGTAGAGTCTCCATTTGTTGCGCTGCCATGTCTGCATCACTTGTTGTATCTGTAGAGCCTCCATCCGTGGCGCTGTCACATCTGCATCACTTGCTGTGTCTGTAGAGCCTCCATCTAAAGAATGGAAATCTGCTGTCATGTCTGCATCACTTGCTGTATCTGTAGAGCCTACATCTAAAGGATGGAAATCTGCTGTCATGTCTGCATCACGTGCTGTAACTGTAGAGCCTATATCTAAAGGATGGAAATCTGCTGTCATGTCTACATCACTTGCTGTAACCGTAGAGCCTATATCTAAAGGATGGAAATCTGGTGTCATGTCTGCATCACTTGCAGTAACTGTAGAGCCTATATCTAAAGGATGGAAATCTGCTGTCATGTCTGCATCACTTGCAGTAACTGTAGAGCCTCTAACTAAAGGATGGAAATCTGCTGTCATGTCTGCATCACTTGCTGTATTAGTAGAGCCTCCATTTGTGGCGCTGTCACGTCTGCATAACTTGCTGTAACTGTAGAGCCTCCATTTGTGGCGCTGTCATGTCTGCATCACTTGCTGTATCCGTAGAGCCTCCATTTGTGGCGCTGTCATGTCTGCATCACTTGCAGTAACTGTAGAGCCTCCATTTGTGGCGCTGTCATATCTGCATCACTTGCTCTATCTGTAGAGCCTCCATTTGTGGCGCTGTCATGTCTGCCTCACTTGCTGTATCTGTAGAGCCTCCATTTGTGGCGCTGTCATGTCTGCATCACCTGCTGTATCTGTAGAGCCTCCATTTGTGGCGCTGTCATGTCTGCATCATTTGCTGTATCTGTAGAGCCTCCATTTGTGGCCCTGTCATGTCTGCATCACTTGCTGTATCTGTAGAGCCTCCATTTGTGGCGCTGTCATGTATACATCAGTTGCTGTATCTGTAGAGCCTACATCTAAAGGATGGTAATCTGCTGTCATGTCTGCATCACTTGCTGTATCTGTAGAGCCTCCATTTGTGGCGCTGTCATATCTGCATCACTTGCTGTATCTGTAGAGCCTCCATTTCTGGCGCTGTTATGTCTGCATCATTTGCTGTATCTGTAGAGCCTCCATTTGTGGCGCTGTCATGCCTGCATCACTTGGTGTAACTGTAGGGCCTACATCTAAAGGATGGAAGTCTGCTATCATGTCTGCATCACTTGCTGTATCTGTAGAGCCTACATCTAAAGGAACGAAATCTGCTGTCATGTCTGCATCACTTGCTGTAACTGTAGAGCCTACATTTTTGGCGCTGTCATGTCTGCATCACTTGATGTATCTGTAGAGCCTACATCTAAAGGATGGAAATCTACTGTCATGTGTGCATCACTTGCTGTATCTGAAGAGCCTACATCTAAAGGATGGAAATCTGCTGTCATGTCTGCATCACTTGCTGTATCTGTAGAGCCTACATTTGTGGCACTGTAATGTCTGCATCACTTGCTGTATCTGTAGAGCCTACATCTAAAGGATGGAAATCTGCTGTCATGTCTGCAACACTTGATGTTTCTGTAGAGCCTACATCTAAAGGTTGGAAATCTGCTGTCATGTCTGCATCACTTGCTGCTTCTGTAGAGCCTACATCTAAAGGATGGAAATCTGCGGTCATGTTTGCATCACTTGCTGTATCTGTAGAGCCAACATCTAAAGGATGGAAATCTGCTGTCATGTCTGCATCACTTGCTGTAACTGTAGAGCCTATATCTAAAGGATAAAAATCTGCTGTCACGTCTGCATAACTTGCTGTAACTGTAGAGCCTCCACTTGTGGCGCTGTCATGTCTGCATCACTTGCTGTATCCGTAGAGCCTCCATTTGTGGCGCTGTCGTGTCTGCATCACTTGCTCTAACTGTAGAGCCTCCATTTGTGGCGCTGTCATATCTGCATCACTCGCTGTATCTGTAGAGCCTCCATTTGTGGCGCTGTTATGTCTGCCTCACATGCTGTATCTGTAGAGCCTCCATTTGTGGCGCTGTCATGTCTGCATCACTTGCTGTATCTGTAGTGCCTGCATCTAAAGGATGGAAATCTGCAGTCATGTCTGCATCACTTGCTGTAGCTGTAGAGCCTATATCTAGAGGATAGAAATCTGCTGTCATGTCTGCATCACTTACTGTATCTGTAGAGCCTCCATTTGTGGCGCTGTCATGTCTGCATCACCTGCTGTATCTGTAGAGCCTCCATTTGTGGCGCTGTCATGTCTGCATCATTTCCTGTATCTGTAGAGCCTCCATTTGTGGCCCTGTCATGTCTGCATCACTTGCTGTATCTGTAGAGCCTCCATTTGTGGCGCTGTCATGTCTACATCACTTGCTGTATCTGTAGAGCCTACATCTAAAGGATGGAAATCTGCTGTCATGTCTGCATCACTTGCTGTATCTGTAGAGCCTCCATTTGTGGCGCTGTCATATCTGCATCACTTGCTGTATCTGTAGAGCCTCCATTTCTGGCGCTGTTATGTCTGCATCATTTGGTATATCTGTAGAGCCTCCATTTGTGGCGCATTCATGTCTGCATCACTTGCTGTATCTGTAGAGCCTACATCTAAAGGATGGAAATCTGCTGTCATGTGTGTATCACTTGCTGTATCTGTAGAGCCTACATCTAAAGGATGGAAATCTGCTGTCATGTCTGCATCACTTGCTGTATCTGTAGAGCCTACATCTAAAGGATGGAAATCTGCTTTCATGTCTGCAAAACTTGCTGTATCTGTAGAGCCTACATCTAAAGGATGGAAACCTGCAGTCATGTCTGCATAACTTGCTGTATCTGTGGAGCCTTCATCTAAAGGATGGAAATCTGCTGTCATGTCTGCATCACTTGCTGTATCTGTAGAGCCTGCATCTAAAGGATGGAAACCTGCTGTCATGTCTTCATAACTTGCTGTATCTGTAGAGCCTCCATTTGTGCCGCTGTCAAGTCTGCATCAATTGCTGTATCAGTAGAGCATACATCTAAAGGATGGAAATCTGCTGTCATGTCTGCATCACTTGCTGTATCTGTAGAGCCTACATTTGTGGCGCTGTCATGTCCGCATCACTTGCTGTATCTGTAGAGCCTACGTCTAAAGGATGGAAATCTGCTGTTATGTTTGCATCACTTGCTGTATCTGTAGAGCCTACGTCTAAAGGATGGAAATCTGCTGTCATGTCTGCATCACTTGCTCTATCTGTAGAGCCTACATCTAATGGATGGAAACCTGATGTCATGTCTGCATAACTAGCTGTATCTGTAGAGCCTCCATTTGTGCCGCTGTCATGTCTACATCAATTGCTGTATCAGTAGAGCATACATATAAAGGATGGAAATCTGCTGTCATGTCTGCATCACTTGCTGTATCTGTAGAGCCTACATTTGTGGCGCTGTCATGTCCGCATCACTTGCTGTATCTGTATAGCCAACATTTGTAGCGCTGTCATGTCTGCATCACTTGCTGTATCTGCAGAGCCGCCATTTGTGGCACTGTCATGTCTGCATCACTTGCTGTATCTGTAGAGCCTACATTTGTGGCGCTGTCATGTCTGCATCACTTGCTGTATCTGTAGAGCCTCCATTTGTGGCGCTGTCATGTCTGCATCACTTGCTATAACTGTAGAGCCTACATTTGTGGCGCTGTCATGTCTGCATCACTTGCTGTATCTGTAGAGCCAACATCTAATGGATGGAAACCTGATGTCATGTCTGCATAACTAGCTGTATCTGTAGAGCCTCCATTTGTGCCGCTGTCATGTCTACATCAATTGCTGTATCAGTAGAGCATACATATAAAGGATGGAAATCTGCTGTCATGTCTGCATCACTTGCTGTATCTGTAGAGCCTACATTTGTGGCGCTGTCATGTCCGCATCACTTGCTGTATCTGTAGAGCCAACATTTGTAGCGCTGTCATGTCTGCATCACTTGCTGTATCTGCAGAGCCGCCATTTGTGGCACTGTCATGTCTGCATCACTTGCTGTATTTTAGAGCCTACATTTGTGGCGCTGTCATGTCTGCATCACTTGCTGTATCTGTAGAGCCTCCATTTGTGGCGCTGTCATGTCTGCATCACTTGCTATAACTGTAGAGCCTACATTTGTGGCGCTGTCATGTCTGCATCACTTGCTGTATCTGTAGAGCCTACATCTAAAGGATGGAAATATGCTGTCATGTCTGCATCACTTGCTGTATCTGTAGAGCCTACATCTAAAGGATGGAAATCTGCTGTCATGTCTGCATCACTTGCTGTATCTGTAGAGCCAACATCTAAAGGATGGAAATTCGCTGTCATGTCCGCATCACTTGCTGTATCTGTAGAGCCTACATCTAAAGGATGGAAATATACTGTCATGTCTGCATCACTTGCTGTATCTGTAGAGCCTACATCTAAAGGATGGAAATCTGCTGTCATGTCTGCATCACTTGCTGTATCTGTAGAGCCAACATCTAAAGGATGGAAATTCGCTGTCATGTCTGCATCACTTGCTGTATCTGTAGAGCCAACATCTAAAGGATGGAAATTCGCTGTCATGTCCGCATCACTTGCTGTATCTGTAGAGCCTACATCTAAAGGATGGAAATATACTGTCATGTCTGCATCACTTGCTGTAACTGTAGAGCCTCCATTTGTGGCGCTGTCATGTCTGCATCACTTGCTGTATCTGTAGAGCCTACATCTAAAGGATGGAAATATGCTGTCATGTCTGCATCACTTGCTGTATCTGTAGAGCCTACATCTAAAGGATGGAAATCTGCTGTCATGTCTGCATCACTTGCTGTATCTGTAGAGCCAACATCTAAAGGATGGAAATTCGCTGTCATGTCCGCATCACTTGCTGTATCTGTAGAGCCTACATCTAAAGGATGGAAATATACTGTCATGTCTGCATCACTTGCTGTAACTGTAGAGCCTCCATTTGTGGCGCTGTCATATCTGCAACACTTGCTGTATCTGTAGAGCCTCCATTTGTGGCGCTGTCATATCTGCATCAGTTGCTGTATCTGTAGAGCCTCCCTTTGTAGCGCTGTCATATCTGCATCACTTGCTGTAACTGTATAGCCTCCATTTGTGGCGCTGTCATGTCTGCATCACTTGCTGTAACTGTAGAGCCTACCTTTGTGGCGCTGTCATGTCTGCATCACTTGCTGTATCTGTAGAGCCTACGTTTGTGGCGCCGTCATGTCTGCATCACTTGCTGTATCTGTAGAGACTCCCTTTGTGGCGCTGTCATGTCTGCATCGCTTGCTGTATCTGTAGAGCCTAAATTTGTGGCGCTGTCATGTCTGCATCACTTGCTGTAGCTGTAGAGCCTCCATTTGTGGCGCCGTCATGTCTGCATCACTTGCTGTAACTGTAGAGCCTCCATTTGTGGCGCTGTCATGTCTGCATCACTTGCTGTATCTGTAGAGCCTACATTTGTGGCGCTGTCATGTCTGCATCACTTGCTGTATCTGCAGAGCCGCCATTTGTGGCGCTGTCATGTCTGCATCACTTGCTGTATCTGTAGAGCCTACATCTAAAGGATGGAAATCTGCTGTCATGTCTGCATCACTTGCTGTATCTGTAGAGCCTACATCTAAAGGATGGAAATCTGCTGTCATGTCTGCATCACTTGCTGTATCTGTAGAGCCAAATCTAAAGGATGGAAATTCGCTGTCATGTCTGCATCACTTGCTGTATCTGTAGAGCCTACATCTAAAGGATGGAAATCTGCTGTCATGTCTGCATCACTTGCTGTAACTGTAGAGCCTCCATTTGTGGCGCTGTCATATCTGCATCACTTGCTGTATCTGTAGAGGCTAAATCCAAAGGATGGAAATCTGCTGTCATGTCTGCATCACTTGCTGTATCTGTAGTGCCTCCATTTGTGGCGCTGTCATATCTGCATCACTTGCTGTATCCGTAGAGCATACATCTAAAGGATGGAAATCTGCTGTCATGTCTGCATCACTTGCTGTATCTGTAGAGCCTCCATTTGTGGCGCTGTCATGTCTGCATCACTTGCTGTATCTGTAGAGCCTACATTTGTGGCACTGTCATGTCTGAATCACTTGCTATATCTCTAGTGCCTACATCTAAAGGATGGATATCTGCTGTCATGTCTGCATCACTTGCTGTAACTGTAGAGCCTCCATTTGTGGCGCTGTCATATCTGCATCACTTGCTGTATCTGTAGAGCCTAAATCTAAAGGATGGAAATCTGCTGTCATGTCTGCATCACTTGCTGTATCTGTAGAGCCTCCACTTGTGGCGCTGTCATATCTGCATCACTTGCTGTATCTGTAGAGCATACATCTAAAGGATGAAAACCTGCTGTCATGTCTGCATCACTTGCTGTATCTGTAGAGTCTCCATTTGTTGCGCTGTCATGTCTGCATCACTTGTTGTATCTGTAGAGCCTCCATCCGTGGCGCTGTCACATCTGCATCACTTGCTGTGTCTGTAGAGCCTCCATCTAAAGAATGGAAATCTGCTGTCATGTCTGCATCACTTGCTGTATCTGTAGAGCCTACATCTAAAGGATGGAAATCTGCTGTCATGTCTGCATCACGTGCTGTAACTGTAGAGCCTATATCTAAAGGATGGAAATCTGCTGTCATGTCTACATCACTTGCTGTAACCGTAGAGCCTATATCTAAAGGATGGAAATCTGGTGTCATGTCTGCATCACTTGCAGTAACTGTAGAGCCTATATCTAAAGGATGGAAATCTGCTGTCATGTCTGCATCACTTGCTGTAACTGTAGAGCCTCTAACTAAAGGATGGAAATCTGCTGTCATGTCTGCATCACTTGCTGTATTAGTAGAGCCTCCATTTGTGGCGCTGTCACGTCTGCATAACTTGCTGTAACTGTAGAGCCTCCATTTGTGGCGCTGTCATGTCTGCATCACTTGCTGTATCCGTAGAGCCTCCATTTGTGGCGCTGTCATGTCTGCATCACTTGCTGTAACTGTAGAGCCTCCATTTGAGGCGCTGTCATATCTGCATCACTTGCTCTATCTGTAGAGCCTCCATTTGTGGCGCTGTCATGTCTGCCTCACTTGCTGTATCTGTAGAGCCTCCATTTGTGGCGCTGTCATGTCTGCATCACCTGCTGTATCTGTAGAGCCTCCATTTGTGGCGCTGTCATGTCTGCATCATTTGCTGTATCTGTAGAGCCTCCATTTGTGGCCCTGTCATGTCTGCATCACTTGCTGTATCTGTAGAGCCTCCATTTGTGGCGCTGTCATGTATACATCAGTTGCTGTATCTGTAGAGCCTACATCTAAAGGATGGTAATCTGCTGTCATGTCTGCATCACTTGCTGTATCTGTAGAGCCTCCATTTGTGGCGCTGTCATATCTGCATCACTTGCTGTATCTGTAGAGCCTCCATTTCTGGCGCTGTTATGTCTGCATCATTTGCTGTATCTGTAGAGCCTCCATTTGTGGCGCTGTCATGCCTGCATCACTTGGTGTAACTGTAGGGCCTACATCTAAAGGATGGAAGTCTGCTATCATGTCTGCATCACTTGCTGTATCTGTAGAGCCTACATCTAAAGGAACGAAATCTGCTGTCATGTCTGCATCACTTGCTGTAACTGTAGAGCCTACATTTTTGGCGCTGTCATGTCTGCATCACTTGATGTATCTGTAGAGCCTACATCTAAAGGATGGAAATCTACTGTCATGTGTGCATCACTTGCTGTATCTGTAGAGCCTACATCTAAAGGATGGAAATCTGCTGTCATGTCTGCATCACTTGCTGTATCTGTAGAGCCTACATTTGTGGCACTGTAATGTCTGCATCACTTGCTGTATCTGTAGAGCCTACATCTAAAGGATGGAAATCTGCTGTCATGTCTGCAACACTTGATGTTTCTGTAGAGCCTACATCTAAAGGTTGGAAATCTGCTGTCATGTCTGCATCACTTGCTGCTTCTGTAGAGCCTACATCTAAAGGATGGAAATCTGCTGTCATGTTTGCATCACTTGCTGTATCTGTAGAGCCAACATCTAAAGGATGGAAATCTGCTGTCATGTCTGCATCACTTGCTGTAACTGTAGAGCCTATATCTAAAGGATAAAAATCTGCTGTCACGTCTGCATAACTTGCTGTAACTGTAGAGCCTCCATTTGTGGCGCTGTCATGTCTGCATCACTTGCTGTATCCGTAGAGCCTCCATTTGTGGCGCTGTCGTGTCTGCATCACTTGCTGTAACTGTAGAGCCTCCATTTGTGGCGCTGTCATATCTGCATCACTCGCTGTATCTGTAGAGCCTCCATTTGTGGCGCTGTTATGTCTGCCTCACATGCTGAATCTGTAGAGCCTCCATTTGTGGCGCTGTCATGTCTGCATCACTTGCTGTAGCTGTAGAGCCTATATCTAGAGGATAGAAATCTGCTGTCATGTCTGCATCACTTACTGTATCTGTAGAGCCTCCATTTGTGGCGCTGTCATGTCTGCATCACCTGCTGTATCTGTAGAGCCTCCATTTGTGGCGCTGTCATGTCTGCATCATTTCCTGTATCTGTAGAGCCTCCATTTGTGGCCCTGTCATGTCTGCATCACTTGCTGTATCTGTAGAGCCTCCATTTGTGGCGCTGTCATGTCTACATCACTTGCTGTATCTGTAGAGCCTACATCTAAAGGATGGAAATCTGCTGTCATGTCTGCATCACTTGCTGTAACTGTAGAGCCTCCATTTGTGGCGCTGTCATATCTGCATCACTTGCTGTATCTGTAGAGCCTCCATTTCTGGCGCTGTTATGTCTGCATCATTTGGTATATCTGTAGAGCCTCCATTTGTGGCGCTGTCATGTCTGCATCACTTGCTGTAACTGTAGAGCCTACATCTAAAGGATGGAAGTCTGCTGTCACGTCTGCATCACTTGCTGTATCTGTAGAGACTACATCTAAAGGAAGGAAATCTGCTGTCATGTCTGCATCACTTGCTGTATCTGTAGAGCCCACATTTGTGGCGCATTCATGTCTGCATCACTTGCTGTATCTGTAGAGCCTACATCTAAAGGATGGAAATCTGCTGTCATGTGTGTATCACTTGCTGTATCTGTAGAGCCTACATCTAAAGGATGGAAATCTGCTGTCATGTCTGCATCACTTGCTGTATCTGTAGAGCCTACATCTAAAGGATGGAAATCTGCTTTCATGTCTGCAACACTTGCTGTATCTGTAGAGCCTACATCTAAAGGATGGAAACCTGCAGTCATGTCTGCATAACTTGCTGTATCTGTGGAGCCTTCATCTAAAGGATGGAAATCTGCTGTCATGTCTGCATCACTTGCTGTATCTGTAGAGCCTGCATCTAAAGGATGGAAACCTGCTGTCATGTCTTCATAACTTGCTGTATCTGTAGAGCCTCCATTTGTGCCGCTGTCATGTCTGCATCAATTGCTGTATCAGTAGAGCATACATCTAAAGGATGGAAATCTGCTGTCATGTCTGCATCACTTGCTGTATCTGTAGAGCCTACATTTGTGGCGCTGTCATGTCCGCATCACTTGCTGTATCTGTAGAGCCTACGTCTAAAGGATGGAAATCTGCTGTTATGTTTGCATCACTTGCTGTATCTGTAGAGCCTACGTCTAAAGGATGGAAATCTGCTGTCATGTCTGCATCACTTGCTGTATCTGTAGAGCCTACATCTAATGGATGGAAACCTGATGTCATGTCTGCATAACTAGCTGTATCTGTAGAGCCTCCATTTGTGCCGCTGTCATGTCTACATCAATTGCTGTATCAGTAGAGCATACATATAAAGGATGGAAATCTGCTGTCATGTCTGCATCACTTGCTGTATCTGTAGAGCCTACATTTGTGGCGCTGTCATGTACGCATCACTTGCTGTATCTGTAGAGCCAACATTTGTAGCGCTGTCATGTCTGCATCACTTGCTGTATCTGCAGAGCCGCCATTTGTGGCACTGTCATGTCTGCATCACTTGCTGTATCTGTAGAGCCTACATTTGTGGCGCTGTCATGTCTGCATCACTTGCTGTATCTGTAGAGCCTCCATTTGTGGCGCTGTCATGTCTGCATCACTTGCTATAACTGTAGAGCCTACATTTGTGGCGCTGTCATGTCTGCATCACTTGCTGTATCTGTAGAGCCTACATCTAAAGGATGGAAATCTGCTGTCATGTCTGCATCACTTGCTGTATCTGTAGAGCCTACATCTAAAGGATGGAAATCTGCTGTCATGTCTGCATCACTTGCTGTATCTGTAGAGCCAACATCTAAAGGATGGAAATTCGCTGTCATGTCTGCATCACTTGCTGTATCTGTAGAGCCTACATCTAAAGGATGGAAATATACTGTCATGTCTGCATCACTTGCTGTAACTGTAGAGCCTCCATTTGTGGCGCTGTCATATCTGCAACACTTGCTGTATCTGTAGAGCCTCCATTTGTGGCGCTGTCATATCTGCATCAGTTGCTGTATCTGAAGAGCACACATCTAAAGGATGGAAATCTGCTGTCATGTCTGCATCACTTGCTGTATCTGTAGAGCCTGCATTTGTGGCGCTGTCATGTCTGCATCACTTGCTGTATCTGTAGAGCCTCCATTTGTGGCGCTGTCATGTCTGAATCACTTGCTATATCTCTAGAGCCTCCATCTAAAGGATGGAAATCTGCTGTCACGTCTGCATCACTTGCTGTATCTGTAGAGCCTCCATTTGTGGCGCTGTCATGTCTGCATCACTTGCTGTATCTGTAGAGTCTCCATTTGTGGCGCTCTCATGTCTGCATCACTTGTTGTATCTGTAGAGCCTCCATTTGTGGCGCTATCATATCTGCATCACTTGCTGTGTCTGTAGAGCCTCCATCTAAAGAATGGAAATCTGCTGTCATGTCTGCATCACTTGCTGTATCTGTAGAGCCTACATATAAAGGATGGAAATCTGCTGTCATGTCTGCATCACTTGCTGTAACTGTAGAGCCTATATCTAAAGGATGGAAATCTGCTCTCATGTCTACATCACTTGCTGTAACCGTAGAGCCTATTCCTAAAGGATGGAAATCTGCTGTCATGTCTGCATCACTTGCAGTAACTGTAGAGCCTATATCTAAAGGATCGAAATCTGCTGTCATGTCTGCATCACTTGCTGTAACTGTAGAGCCTATATCTAAAGGATGGAAATCTGCTGTCATGTCTGCATCACTTGCTGTATCAGTAGAGCCTCCATTTGTGGCGCTGTCACGTCTGCATAACTTGCTGTAACTGTAGAGCCTCCATTTGTGGCGCTGTCATGTCTGCATCACTTGCTGTATCCGTAGAGCCTCCATTTGTGGCGCTGTCATGTCTGCATCACTTGCTGTATCTGTAGAGCCTCCATTTGTGGCGCTGTCATGTCTGCATCACTTGCTGTATCTGTAGTGCCTGCATCTAACGGATGGAAATCTGCTGTCATGTCTGCATTTCTTTCTGTATCTGTAGAGCCTATATCTAAAGGATAGAAATCTGCTGTCATGTCTGCATCACTTACTGTATCTGTAGAGCCTCCATTTGTGGCGCTCTCACATCTGCATCACCTGCTGTATCTGTAGAGCCTCCATTTGTGGCGCTGTCATGTCTGCATCATTTGCTGTATCTGTAGAGCCTCCATTTGTGGCCCTGTCATGTCTGCATCATTTGCTGTATCTGTAGAGCCTCCATTTGTGGCGCTGTCATGTCTGCATCACTTGCTCTAACTGTATAGCCTCCATTTGTGGCGCTGTCATATCTGCATCACTTGCTGTAACTGTATAGCCTCCATTTGTGGCACTGTCATGTCTGCATCACTTGCTGTATCTGTAGAGCTTCCCTTTGTGGAGCTCTCATATCTGATTCACTTGCTGTAACTGTATAGCCTCCAGTTGTGGCGCTGTCATGTCTACATCATTTGCTGTAACTGTAGAGCCTCCATTTGTGGCGCTGTCATGTCTGAATCACTTGCTGTAACTGTATAGCCTCCATTTGTGGCGCTGTCATGTCTGCATCACTTGCTGTATCTGTAGAGCCTCCATTTGTGGCGCTGTCATGTCTGCATCACTTGCTGTATCTGTAGAGCCTCCCTTTGTAGCGCTGTCATATCTGCATCACTTGCTGTAACTGTATAGCCTCCATTTGTGGCGCTGTCATGTCTGCATCACTTGCTGTAACTGTAGAGCCTACCTTTGTGGCGCTGTCATGTCTGCATCACTTGCTGTATCTGTAGAGCCTACGTTTGTGGCGCCGTCATGTCTGCATCACTTGTTGTATCAGTAGAGACTCCCTTTGTGGCGCTGTCATGTCTGCATCACTTGCTGTATCTGTAGAGCCTAAATTTGTGGCGCTGTCATGTCTGCATCACTTGCTGTAGCTGTAGAGCCTCCATTTGTGGTGCCGTCATGTCTGCATCACTTGCTGTAACTGTAGAGCCTCCATTTGTGGCGCTGTCATGTCTGCATCACTTGCTGTATCTGTAGAGCCTACATTTGTGGCGCTGTCATGTCTGCATCACTTGCTGTATCTGCAGAGCCGCCATTTGTGGCGCTGTCATGTCTGCATCACTTGCTGTATCTGTAGAGCCTACATCTAAAGGATGGAAATCTGCTGTCATGTCTGCATCACTTGCTGTATCTGTAGAGCCTACATCTAAAGGATGGAAATCTGCTGTCATGTCTGCATCACTTGCTGTATCTGTAGAGCCTACATCTAAAGGATGGAAATCTGCTGTCATGTCTGCATCACTTGCTGTAACTGTAGAGCCTCCATTTGTGGCGCTGTCATATCTGCATCACTTGCTGTATCTGTAGAGGCTAAATCCAAAGGATGGAAATCTGCTGTCATGTCTGCATCACTTGCTGTATCTGTAGTGCCTCCATTTGTGGCGCTGTCATATCTGCATCACTTGCTGTATCCGTAGAGCATACATCTAAAGGATGGAAATCTGCTGTCATGTCTGCATCACTTGCTGTATCTGTAGAGCCTCCATTTGTGGCGCTGTCATGTCTGCATCACTTGCTGTATCTGTAGAGCCTACATTTGTGGCGCTGTCATGTCTGAATCACTTGCTATATCTCTAGAGCCTACATCTAAAGGATGGAAATCTGCTGTCATGTCTGCATCACTTGCTGTATCTGTAGAGCCTCCATTTGTGGCGCTGTCATATCTGCATCACTTGCTGTATCTGTAGAGCATACATCTAAAAGATGGAAACCTGCTGTCATGTCTGCATCACTTGCTGTATCTGTAGAGTCTCCATTTGTGGCGCTGTCATGTCTGCATCACTTGTTGTATCTGTAGAGCCTCCATCCGTGGCGCTGTCACATCTGCATCACTTGCTGTGTCTGTAGAGCCTCCATCTAAAGAATGGAAATCTGCTGTCATGTCTGCATCACTTGCTGTATCTGTAGAGCCTACATCTAAAGGATGGAAATCTGCTGTCATGTCTGCATCACTTGCTGTAACTGTAGAGCCTATATCTAAAGGATGGAAATCTGCTGTCATGTCTACATCACTTGCTGTAACCGTAGAGCCTATATCTAAAGGATGGAAATCTGGTGTCATGTCTGCATCACTTGCAGTAACTGTAGAGCCTATATCTAAAGGATGGAAATCTGCTGTCATGTCTGCATCACTTGCTGTAACTGTAGAGCCTCTAACTAAAGGATGGAAATCTGCTGTCATGTCTGCATCACTTGCTGTATTAGTAGAGCCTCCATTTGTGGCGCTGTCACGTCTGCATAACTTGCTGTAACTGTAGAGCCTCCATTTGTGGCGCTGTCATGTCTGCATCACTTGCTGTATCCGTAGAGCCTCCATTTGTGGCGCTGTCATGTCTGCTTCACTTGCTGTAACTGTAGAGCCTCCATTTGTGGCGCTGTCATATCTGCATCACTTGCTCTATCTGTAGAGCCTCCATTTGTGGCGCTGTCATGTCTGCCTCACTTGCTGTATCTGTAGAGCCTCCATTTGTGGCGCTGTCATGTCTGCATCACCTGCTGTATCTGTAGAGCCTCCATTTGTGGCGCTGTCATGTCTGCATCATTTGCTGTATCTGTAGAGCCTCCATTTGTGGCCCTGTCATGTCTGCATCACTTGCTGTATCTGTAGAGCCTCCATTTGTGGCGCTGTCATGTATACATCAGTTGGTGTATCTGTAGAGCCTACATCTAAAGGATGGTAATCTGCTGTCATGTCTGCATCACTTGCTGTATCTGTAGAGCCTCCATTTGTGGCGCTGTCATATCTGCATCACTTGCTGTATCTGTAGAGCCTCCATTTCTGGCGCTGTTATGTCTGCATCATTTGCTGTATCTGTAGAGCCTCCATTTGTGGCGCTGTCATGCCTGCATCACTTGGTGTAACTGTAGGGTCTACATCTAAAGGATGGAAGTCTGCTATCATGTCTGCATCACTTGCTGTATCTGTAGAGCCTACATCTAAAGGAACGAAATCTGCTGTCATGTCTGCATCACTTGCTGTAACTCTAGAGCCTACATTTTTGGCGCTGTCATGTCTGCATCACTTGATGTATCTGTAGAGCCTACATCTAAAGGATGGAAATCTACTGTCATGTGTGCATCACTTGCTGTATCTGTAGAGCCTACATCTAAAGGACGGAAATCTGCTGTCATGTCTGCATCACTTGCTGTATCTGTAGAGCCTACATTTGTGGCACTGTCATGTCTGCATCACTTGCTGTATCTGTAGAGCCTACATCTAAAGGATGGAAATCTGCTGTCATGTCTGCAACACTTGCTGTTTCTGTAGAGCCTACATCTAAAGGTTGGAAATCTGCTGTCATGTCTGCATCACTTGCTGTATCTGTAGAGCCTACATCTAAAGGATGGAAATCTGCTGTCATGTTTGCATCACTTGCTGTATCTGTAGAGCCAACATCTAAAGGATGGAAATCTGCTGTCATGTCTGCATCACTTGCTGTAACTGTAGAGCCTATATCTAAAGGATGAAAATCTGCTGTCACGTCTGCATAACTTGCTGTAACTGTAGAGCCTCCATTTGTGGCGCTGTCATGTCTGCATCACTTGCTGTATCCGTAGAGCCTCCATTTGTGGCGCTGTCGTGTCTGCATCACTTGCTGTAACTGTAGAGCCTCCATTTGTGGCGCTGTCATATCTGCATCACTCGCTGTATCTGTAGAGCCTCCATTTGTGGCGCTGTTATGTCTGCCTCACTTGCTGTATCCGTAGAGCCTCCATTTGTGGCGCTGTCATGTCTGCATCACTTGCTGTATCTGTAGAGCCTGCATCTAAAGGATGGAAATCTGCTGTCATGTCTGCATCACTTGCTGTAGCTGTAGAGCCTATATCTAGAGGATAGAAATCTGCTGTCATGTCTGCATCACTTACTGTATCTGTAGAGCCTCCATTTGTGGCGCTGTCATGTATGCATCACCTGCTGTATCTGTAGAGCCTCCATTTGTGGCGCTGTCATGTCTGCATCATTTCCTGTATCTGTAGAGCCTCCATTTGTGGCCCTGTCATGTCTGCATCACTTGCTGTATCTGTAGAGCCTCCATTTGTGGCGCTGTCATGTCTACATCACTTGCTGTATCTGTAGAGCCTACATCTAAAGGATGGAAATCTGCTGTCATGTCTGCATCACTTGCTGTATCTGTAGAGCCTCCATTTGTGGCGCTGTCATATCTGCATCACTTGCTGTATCTGTAGAGCCTCCATTTCTGGCGCTGTTATGTCTGCATCATTTGGTGTATCTGTAGAGCCTCCATTTGTGGCGCTGTCATGTCTGCATCACTTGCTGTAACTGTAGAGCCTACATCTAAAGGATGGAAGTCTGCTGTCACGTCTGCATCACTTGCTGTATCTGTAGAGACTACATCTAAAGGAAGGAAATCTGCTGTCATGTCTGCATCACTTGCTGTATCTGTAGAGCCCACATTTGTGGCGCATTCATGTCTGCATCACTTGCTGTATCTGTAGAGCCTACATCTAAAGGATGGAAATCTGCTGTCATGTGTGTATCACTTGCTGTATCTGTAGAGCCTACATCTAAAGGATGGAAATCTGCTGTCATGTCTGCATCACTTGCTGTATCTGTAGAGCCTACATCTAAAGGATGGAAATCTGCTGTCATGTCTGCAACACTTGCTGTATCTGTAGAGCCTACATCTAAAGGATGGAAACCTGCAGTCATGTCTGCATAACTTGCTGTATCTGTGGAGCCTTCATCTAAAGGATGGAAATCTGCTGTCATGTCTGCATCACTTGCTGTATCTGTAGAGCCTGCATCTAAAGGATGGAAACCTGCTGTCATGTCTTCATAACTTGCTGTATCTGTAGAGCCTCCATTTGTGCCGCTGTCATGTCTGCATCAATTGCTGTATCAGTAGAGCATACATCTAAAGGATGGAAATCTGCTGTCATGTCTGCATCACTTGCTGTATCTGTAGAGCCTACATTTATGGCGCTGTCATGTCCGCATCACTTGCCTGTATCTGTAGAGCCTACGTCTAAAGGATGGAAATCTGCTGTTATGTTTGCATCACTTGCTGTATCTGTAGAGCCTACGTCTAAAGGATGGAAATCCGCTGTCATGTCTGCATCACTTGCTGTATCTGTAGAGCCTACATCTAATGGATGGAAACCTGATGTCATGTCTGCATAACTAGCTGTATCTGTAGAGCCTCCATTTGTGCCGCTGTCATGTCTACATCAATTGCTGTATCAGTAGAGCATACATATAAAGGATGGAAATCTGCTGTCATGTCTGCATCACTTGCTGTATCTGTAGAGCCTACATTTGTGGCGCTGTCATGTCCGCATCACTTGCTGTATCTGTAGAGCCAACATTTGTAGCGCTGTCATGTCTGCATCACTTGCTGTATCTGCAGAGCCGCCATTTGTGGCACTGTCATGTCTGCATCACTTGCTGTATCTGTAGGGCCTACATTTGTGGCGCTGTCATGTCTGCATCACTTGCTGTATCTGTAGAGCCTCCATTTGTGGCGCTGTCATGTCTGCATCACTTGCTATAACTGTAGAGCCTACATTTGTGGCGCTGTCATGTCTGCATCACTTGCTGTATCTGTAGAGCCTACATCTAAAGGATGGAAATCTGCTGTCATGTCTGCATCACTTGCTGTATCTGTAGAGCCTACATCTAAAGGATGGAAATCTGCTGTCATGTCTGCATCACTTGCTGTATCTGTAGAGCCAACATCTAAAGGATGGAAATTCGCTGTCATGTCTGCATCACTTGCTGTATCTGTAGAGCCTTCATCTAAAGGATGGAAATATACTGTCATGTCTGCATCACTTGCTGTAACTGTAGAGCCTCCATTTGTGGCGCTGTCATATCTGCAACACTTGCTGTATCTGTAGAGCCTCCATTTGTGGCGCTGTCATATCTGCATCAGTTGCTGTATCTGTAGAGCACACATCTAAAGGATGGAAATCTGCTGTCATGTCTGCATCACTTGCTGTATCTGTAGAGCCTGCATTTGTGGCGCTGTCATGTCTGCATCACTTGCTGTATCTGTAGAGCCTCCATTTGTGGCGCTGTCATGTCTGAATCACTTGCTATATCTCTAGAGCCTCCATCTAAAGGATGGAAATCTGCTGTCACGTCTGCATCACTTGCTGTATCTGTAGAGCCTCCATTTGTGGCGCTGTCATGTCTGCATCACTTGCTGTATCTGTAGAGTCTCCATTTGTGGCGCTCTCATGTCTGCATCACTTGTTGTATCTGTAGAGCCTCCATTTGTGGCGCTGTCATATCTGCATCACTTGCTGTGTCTGTAGAGCCTCCATCTAAAGAATGGAAATCTGCTGTCATGTCTGCATCACTTGCTGTATCTGTAGAGCCTACATATAAAGGATGGAAATCTGCTGTCATGTCTGCATCACTTGCTGTAACTGTAGAGCCTTTATCTAAAGGATGGAAATCTGCTCTCATGTCTACATCACTTGCTGTAACCGTAGAGCCTATTCCTAAAGGATGGAAATCTGCTGTCATGTCTGCATCACTTGCAGTAACTGTAGAGCCTATATCTAAAGGATCTAAATCTGCTGTCATGTCTGCATCACTTGCTGTAACTGTAGAGCCTATATCTAAAGGATGGAAATCTGCTGTCATGTCTGCATCACTTGCTGTATCAGTAGAGCCTCCATTTGTGGCGCTGTCACGTCTGCATAACTTGCTGTAACTGTAGAGCCTCCATTTGTGGCGCTGTCATGTCTGCATCACTTGCTGTATCCGTAGAGCCTCCATTTGTGGCGCTGTCATGTCTGCATCACTTGCTGTATCTGTAGAGCCTCCATTTGTGGCGCTGTCATGTCTGCATCACTTGCTGTATCTGTAGTGCCTGCATCTAACGGATGGAAATCTGCTGTCATGTCTGCATCACTTTCTGTATCTGCAGAGCCTATATCTAAAGGATAGAAATCTGCTGTCATGTCTGCATCACTTACTGTATCTGTAGAGCCTCCATTTGAGGCGCTGTCACATCTGCATCACCTGCTGTATCTGTAGAGCCTCCATTTGTGGCACTGTCATGTCTGCATCATTTGCTGTATCTGTAGAGCCTCCATTTGTGGCCCTGTCATGTCTGCATCACTTGCTGTATCTGTAGAGCCTCCATTTGTGGCGCTGTCATGTCTGCATCACTTGCTCTAACTGTATAGCCTCCATTTGTGGCGCTGTCATATCTGCATCACTTGCTGTAACTGTATAGCCTCCATTTGTGGCACTGTCATGTCTGCATCACTTGCTGTATCTGTAGAGCTTCCCTTTGTGGAGCTCTCATATCTGATTCACTTGCTGTAACTGTATAGCCTCCATCTGTGGCGCTGTCATGTCTACATCATTTGCTGTAACTGTAGAGCCTCCATTTGTGGCCCTGTCATGTCTGCATCACTTGCTGTATCTGTAGAGCCTCCATTTGTGGCGCTGTCATGTATACATCAGTTGCTGTATCTGTAGAGCCTACATCTAAAGGATGGTAATCTGCTGTCATGTCTGCATCACTTGCTGTATCTGTAGAGCCTCCATTTGTGGCGCTGTCATATCTGCATCACTTGCTGTATCTGTAGAGCCTCCATTTCTGGCGCTGTTATGTCTGCATCATTTGCTGTATCTGTAGAGCCTCCATTTGTGGCGCTGTCATGCCTGCATCACTTGGTGTAACTGTAGGGCCTACATCTAAAGGATGGAAGTCTGCTATCATGTCTGCATCACTTGCTGTATCTGTATAGCCTACATCTAAAGGAACGAAATCTGTTTCATGTCTGCATCACTTGCTGTAACTGTAGAGCCTAGATTTTTGGCGCTGTCATGTCTGCATCACTTGATGTATCTGTAGAGCCTACATCTAAAGGATGGAAATCTACTGTCATGTGTGCATCACTTGCTGTATCTGTAGAGCCTACATCTAAAGGATGGAAATCTGCTGTCATGTCTGCATCACTTGCTGTATCTGTAGAGCCTACATTTGTGGCACTGTCATGTCTGCATCACTTGCTGTATCTGTAGAGCCTACATCTAAAGGATGGAAATCTGCTGTCATGTCTGCAACACTTGCTGTTTCTGTAGAGCCTACATCTAAAGGTTGGAAATCTGCTGTCATGTCTGCATCACTTGCTGTATCTGTAGAGCCTACATCTAAAGGATGGAAACCTGCTGTCATGTTTGCATCACTTGCTGTATCTGTAGAGCCAACATCTAAAGGATGGAAATCTGCTGTCATGTCTGCATCACTTGCTGTAACTGTAGAGCCTATATCTAAAGGATGAAAATCTGCTGTCACGTCTGCATAACTTGCTGTAACTGTAGAGCCTCCATTTGTGGCGCTGTCATGTCTGCATCACTTGCTGTATCCGTAGAGCCTCCGTTTGTGGCGCTGTCGTGTCTGCATCACTTGCTGTAACTGTAGAGCCTCCATTTGTGGCGCTGTCATATCTGCATCACTCGCTGTATCTGTAGAGCCTCCATTTGTGGCGCTGTTATGTCTGCCTCACTTGCTGTATCTGTAGAGCCTCCATTTGTGGCGCTGTCATGTCTGCATCACTTGCTGTATCTGTAGAGCCTGCATCTAAAGGATGGAAATCTGCTGTCATGTCTGCATCACTTACTGTATCTGTAGAGCCTCCATTTGTGGCGCTGTCATGTATGCATCACCTGCTGTATCTGTAGAGCCTCAATTTGTGGCGCTGTCATGTCTGCATCATTTCCTGTATCTGTAGAGCCTCCATTTGTGCCCCTGTCATGTCTGCATCTCTTGCTGTATCTGTAGAGCCTCCATTTGTGGCGCTGTCATGTCTACATCACTTGCTGTATCTGTAGAGCCTACATCTAAAGGATGGAAATCTGCTGTCATGTCTGCATCACTTGCTGTATCTGTAGAGCCTCCATTTGTGGCGCTGTCATATCTGCATCACTTGCTGTATCTGTAGAGCCTCCATTTCTGGCGCTGTTATGTCTGCATCATTTGGTGTATCTGTAGAGCCTCCATTTGTGGCGCTGTCATGTCTGCATCACTTGCTGTAACTGTAGAGCCTACATCTAAAGGATGGAAGTCTGCTGTCACGTCTGCATCACTTGCTGTATCTGTAGAGACTACATCTAAAGGAAGGAAATCTGCTGTCATGTCTGCATCACTTGCTGTATCTGTAGAGCCCACATTTGTGGCGCATTCATGTCTGCATCACTTGCTGTATCTGTAGAGCCTACATCTAAAGGATGGAAATCTGCTGTCATGTGTGTATCACTTGCTGTATCTGTAGAGCCTACATCTAAAGGATGGAAATCTGCTGTCATGTCTGCATCACTTGCTGTATCTGTAGAGCCTACATCTAAAGGATGGAAATCTGCTGTCATGTCTGCAACACTTGCTGTATCTGTAGAGCCTACATCTAAAGGATGGAAACCTGCAGTCATGTCTGCATAACTTGCTGTATCTGTGGAGCCTTCATCTAAAGGATGGAAATCTGCTGTCATGTCTGCATCACTTGCTGTATCTGTAGAGCCTGCATCTAAAGGATGGAAACCTGCTGTCATGTCTTCATAACTTGCTGTATCTGTAGAGCCTCCATTTGTGCCGCTGTCATGTCTGCATCAATTGCTGTATCAGTAGAGCATACATCTAAAGGATGGAAATCTGCTGTCATGTCTGCATCACTTGCTGTATCTGTAGAGCCTACATTTGTGGCGCTGTCATGTCCGCATCACTTGCTGTATCTGTAGAGCCTACGTCTAAAGGATGGAAATCTGCTGTTATGTTTGCATCACTTGCTGTATCTGTAGAGCCTACGTCTAAAGGATGGAAATCTGCTGTCATGTCTGCATCACTTGCTGTATCTGTAGAGCCTACATCTAATGGATGGAAACCTGATGTCATGTCTGCATAACTAGCTGTATCTGTAGAGCCTCCATTTGTGCCGCTGTCATGTCTACATCAATTGCTGTATCAGTAGAGCATACATATAAAGGATGGAAATCTGCTGTCATGTCTGCATCACTTGCTGTATCTGTAGAGCCTACATTTGTGGCGCTGTCATGTCCGCATCACTTGCTGTATCTGTAGAGCCAACATTTGTAGCGCTGTCATGTCTGCATCACTTGCTGTATCTGCAGAGCCGCCATTTGTGGCTCTGTCATGTCTGCATCACTTGCTGTATCTGTAGAGCCTACATTTGTGGCGCTGTCATGTCTGCATCACTTGCTGTATCTGTAGAGCCTCCATTTGTGGCGCTGTCATGTCTGCATCACTTGCTATAACTGTAGAGCCTACATTTGTGGCGCTGTCATGTCTGCATCACTTGCTGTATCTGTAGAGCCTACATCTAAAGGATGGAAATCTGCTGTCATGTCTGCATCACTTGCTGTATCTGTAGAGCCTACATCTAAAGGATGGAAATCTGCTGTCATGTCTGCATCACTTGCTGTATCTGTAGAGCCAACATCTAAAGGATGGAAATTCGCTGTCATGTCTGCATCACTTGCTGTATCTGTAGAGCCTACATCTAAAGGATGGAAATCTGCTGTCATGTCTGCAACACTTGCTGTTTCTGTAGAGCCTACATCTAAAGGATGGAAACCTGCAGTCATTTCTGCATAACTTGCTGTATCTGTGGAGCCTCCATCTAAAGGATGGAAATCTGCTGTCATGTCTGCATCACTTGCTGTATCTGTAGAGCCTGGATCTAAAGGATCGAAACCTGCTGTCATGTCTGCATAACTTGCTGTATCTGTAGAGCCTCCATTTGTGCCGCTGTCATGTCTGCATCAATTGCTGTAACAGTAGAGCCTATATCTAAAGGATGCAAATCTGCTGTCATGTCTGCATCACTTGCTGTAACTGTAGAGCCTATATCTAAAGGATGGAAATCTGCTGTCATGTCTGCAACACTTGCTGTATCTGTAGAGCCTACATGTAAAGGATGGAAACCTGCAGTGATGTCTGCATAACTTGCTGTATCTGTGGAGCCTTCATCTAAAGGATGGAAATCTGCTGTCATGTCTGCATCACTTGCTGTATCTGTAGAGCCTACATCTAAAGAATGGAAATCTGCTGTCATGTCTGCATCATTTGCTGTATCTGTAGAGCCTACATCTAAAGGATGGAAATCTGCTGTCATGTCTGCATCACTTGCTGTATCTGTAGAGCCAACATCTAAAGGATGGAAATTCGCTGTCATGTCTGCATCACTTGCTGTATCTGTAGAGCCTACATCTAAAGGATGGAAATCTGCTGTCATGTCTGCATCACTTGCTGTAACTGTAGAGCCTCCATTTGTGGCGCTGTCATATCTGCATCACTTGCTGTATCTGTAGAGCCTCCATTTGTGGCGCTGTCATATCTGCATCAGTTGCTGTATCTGTAGAGCACACATCTAAAGGATGGAAATCTGCTGTCATGTCTGCATCACTTGCTGTATCTGTAGAGCCTCCATTTGTGGCGCTGTCATGTCTGCATCACTTGCTGTATCTGTAGAGCCTCCATTTGTGGCGCTGTCATGTCTGAATCACTTGACATATCTCTAGAGCCTCCATCTAAAGGATGGAAATCGGCTGTCACGTCTGCATCACTTGCTGTATCTGTTGAGCCTCCATTTGTGGCGCTGTCATGTCTGCATTACTTGCTGTATCTGTAGAGTCTCCATTTGTGGCGCTGTCATGTTTGCATCACTTGTTGTTTCTGTAGAGCCTCCATTTGTGGCGCTGTCATATCTGCATCACTTGGTGGGTCTGTAGAGCCTCCATCTAAAGAATGGAAATCTGCTGTCATGTCTGCATCACTTGCTGTATCTGTAGAGCCTACATCTAAAGGATGGAAATCTGCTGTCATGTCTGCATCACTTGCTGTAACTGTAGAGCCTATATCTAAAGGAATGAAATCTGCTGTCATGTCTACATCACTTGCTGTAACCGTAGAGCCTATACCTAAAGGATGGAAATCTGCTGTCATGTCTGCATCACTTGCAGTAACTGTAGAGCCTATATCTAAAGGATCGAAATCTGCTGTCATGTGTGCATCACTTGCTGTAACTGTAGAGCCTATATCTAAAGGATGGAAATCTGCTGTCATGTCTGCATCACTTGCTGTATCAGTAGAGCCTCCATTTGTGGCGCTGTCACGTCTGCATAACTTGCTGTAACTGTAGAGCCTCCATTTGTGGCGCTGTCATGTATGCATCACTTGCTGTCTCCGTAGAGCCTCCATTTGTGGCGCTGTCATGTCTGCATCACTTGCTGTAACTTTAGAGCCTCCATTTGTGGCGCTGTCATATCTGCATCACTTGCTGTATCTGTAGAGCCTCCATTTGTGGCGCTGTCATGTCTGCATCACTTGCTGTATCTGTAGAGCCTCCATTTGTGGTGCTGTCATGTCTGCATCACTTGCTGTATCTGTAGAGCCTATATCTAAAGGATAGAAATCTGCTGTCATGTCTGCATCACTTACTGTATCTGTAGAGCCTCCATTTGTGGCGCTGTCATGTCTGCATCACCTGCTGTATCTGTAGAGCCTCCATTTGTGGCGCTGTCATGTGTGCATCATTTGCTGTATCTGTAGAGCCTCCATTTGTTGTCCTGTCATGTCTGCATCACTTGCTGTATCTGTAGAGCCTCCATTTGTGGCGCTGTCATGTCTGCATCACTTGCTCTAACTGTATAGCCTCCATTTGTGGCGCTGAAATATCTGCATCACTTGCTGTAACTGTATAGCCTCCATTTGTGGCACTGTCATGTCTGCATCACTTGCTGTATCTGTAGAGCTTCCCTTTGTGGAGCTCTCATATCTGATTCACTTGCTGTAACTGTATAGCCTCCATTTGTGGCGCTGTCATGTCTACATCATTTGCTGTAACTGTAGAGCCTCCATTTGTGGCGCTGTCATGTCTGCATCACTTGCTGTAACTGTATAGCCTCCATTTGTGGCGCTGTCATGTCTGCATCACTTGCTGTAACTGTAGAGCCTCCATTTGTGGCGCAGTCATGTCTGCATCAATTGCTGTATCTGTAGAGCCTCCATTTGTGCCGCTGTCATGTCTACATCAATTGCTGTATCAGTAGAGCATACATATAAAGGATGGAAATCTGCTGTCATGTCTGCATCACTTGCTGTATCTGTAGAGCCTACATTTGTGGCGCTGTCATGTCCGCATCACTTGCTGTATCTGTAGAGCCAACATTTGTAGCGCTGTCATGTCTGCATCACTTGCTGTATCTGCAGAGCCGCCATTTGTGGCACTGTCATGTCTGCATCACTTGCTGTATCTGTAGGGCCTACATTTGTGGCGCTGTCATGTCTGCATCACTTGCTGTATCTGTAGAGCCTCCATTTGTGGCGCTGTCATGTCTGCATCACTTGCTATAACTGTAGAGCCTACATTTGTGGCGCTGTCATGTCTGCATCACTTGCTGTATCTGTAGAGCCTACATCTAAAGGATGGAAATCTGCTGTCATGTCTGCATCACTTGCTGTATCTGTAGAGCCTACGTCTAAAGGATGGAAATCTGCTGTCATGTCTGCATCACTTGCTGTATCTGTAGAGCCAACATCTAAAGGATGGAAATTCGCTGTCATGTCTGCATCACTTGCTGTATCTGTAGAGCCTTCATCTAAAGGATGGAAATATACTGTCATGTCTGCATCACTTGCTGTAACTGTAGAGCCTCCATTTGTGGCGCTGTCATATCTGCAACACTTGCTGTATCTGTAGAGCCTCCATTTGTGGCGCTGTCATATCTGCATCAGTTGCTGTATCTGTAGAGCACACATCTAAAGGATGGAAATCTGCTGTCATGTCTGCATCACTTGCTGTATCTGTAGAGCCTCCATTTGTGGCGCTGTCATGTCTGCATCACTTGCTGTATCTGTAGAGCCTCCATTTGTGGCGCTGTCATGTCTGAATCACTTGCTATATCTCTAGAGCCTCCATCTAAAGGATGGAAATCTGCTGTCACGTCTGCATCACTTGCTGTATCTGTAGAGCCTCCATTTGTGGCGCTCTCATGTCTGCATCACTTGTTGTATCTGTAGAGCCTCCATTTGTGGCGCTGTCATATCTGCATCACTTGCTGTGTCTGTAGAGCCTCCATCTAAAGAATGGAAATCTGCTGTCATGTCTGCATCACTTGCTGTATCTGTAGAGCCTACATATAAAGGATGGAAATCTGCTGTCATGTCTGCATCACTTGCTGTAACTGTAGAGCCTTTATCTAAAGGATGGAAATCTGCTCTCATGTCTACATCACTTGCTGTAACCGTAGAGCCTATTCCTAAAGGATGGAAATCTGCTGTCATGTCTGCATCACTTGCAGTAACTGTAGAGCCTATATCTAAAGGATCTAAATCTGCTGTCATGTCTGCATCACTTGCTGTAACTGTAGAGCCTATATCTAAAGGATGGAAATCTGCTGTCATGTCTGCATCACTTGCTGTATCAGTAGAGCCTCCATTTGTGGCGCTGTCACGTCTGCATAACTTGCTGTAACTGTAGAGCCTCCATTTGTGGCGCTGTCATGTCTGCATCACTTGCTGTATCCGTAGAGCCTCCATTTGTGGCGCTGTCATGTCTGCATCACTTGCTGTATCTGTAGAGCCTCCATTTGTGGCGCTGTCATGTCTGCATCACTTGCTGTATCTGTAGTGCCTGCATCTAACGGATGGAAATCTGCTGTCATGTCTGCATCACTTTCTGTATCTGTAGAGCCTATATCTAAAGGATAGAAATCTGCTGTCATGTCTGCATCACTTACTGTATCTGTAGAGCCTCCATTTGAGGCGCTGTCACATCTGCATCACCTGCTGTATCTGTAGAGCCTCCATTTGTGGCGCTGTCATGTCTGCATCATTTGCTGTATCTGTAGAGCCTCCATTTGTGGCCCTGTCATGTCTGCATCACTTGCTGTATCTGTAGAGCCTCCATTTGTGGCGCTGTCATGTCTGCATCACTTGCTCTAACTGTATAGCCTCCATTTGTGGCGCTGTCATATCTGCATCACTTGCTGTAACTGTATAGCCTCCATTTGTGGCACTGTCATGTCTGCATCACTTGCTGTATCTGTAGAGCTTCCCTTTGTGGAGCTCTCATATCTGATTCACTTGCTGTAACTGTATAGCCTCCATCTGTGGCGCTGTCATGTCTACATCATTTGCTGTAACTGTAGAGCCTCCATTTGTGGCCCTGTCATGTCTGCATCACTTGCTGTATCTGTAGAGCCTCCATTTGTGGCGCTGTCATGTATACATCAGTTGCTGTATCTGTAGAGCCTACATCTAAAGGATGGTAATCTGCTGTCATGTCTGCATCACTTGCTGTATCTGTAGAGCCTCCATTTGTGGCGCTGTCATATCTGCATCACTTGCTGTATCTGTAGAGCCTCCATTTCTGGCGCTGTTATGTCTGCATCATTTGCTGTATCTGTAGAGCCTCCATTTGTGGCGCTGTCATGCCTGCATCACTTGGTGTAACTGTAGGGCCTACATCTAAAGGATGGAAGTCTGCTATCATGTCTGCATCACTTGCTGTATCTGTATAGCCTACATCTAAAGGAACGAAATCTGTTTCATGTCTGCATCACTTGCTGTAACTGTAGAGCCTAGATTTTTGGCGCTGTCATGTCTGCATCACTTGATGTATCTGTAGAGCCTACATCTAAAGGATGGAAATCTACTGTCATGTGTGCATCACTTGCTGTATCTGTAGAGCCTACATCTAAAGGATGGAAATCTGCTGTCATGTCTGCATCACTTGCTGTATCTGTAGAGCCTACATTTGTGGCACTGTCATGTCTGCATCACTTGCTGTATCTGTAGAGCCTACATCTAAAGGATGGAAATCTGCTGTCATGTCTGCAACACTTGCTGTTTCTGTAGAGCCTACATCTAAAGGTTGGAAATCTGCTGTCATGTCTGCATCACTTGCTGTATCTGTAGAGCCTACATCTAAAGGATGGAAACCTGCTGTCATGTTTGCATCACTTGCTGTATCTGTAGAGCCAACATCTAAAGGATGGAAATCTGCTGTCATGTCTGCATCACTTGCTGTAACTGTAGAGCCTATATCTAAAGGATGAAAATCTGCTGTCACGTCTGCATAACTTGCTGTAACTGTAGAGCCTCCATTTGTGGCGCTGTCATGTCTGCATCACTTGCTGTATCCGTAGAGCCTCCGTTTGTGGCGCTGTCGTGTCTGCATCACTTGCTGTAACTGTAGAGCCTCCATTTGTGGCGCTGTCATATCTGCATCACTCGCTGTATCTGTAGAGCCTCCATTTGTGGCGCTGTTATGTCTGCCTCACTTGCTGTATCTGTAGAGCCTCCATTTGTGGCGCTGTCATGTCTGCATCACTTGCTGTATCTGTAGAGCCTGCATCTAAAGGATGGAAATCTGCTGTCATGTCTGCATCACTTACTGTATCTGTAGAGCCTCCATTTGTGGCGCTGTCATGTATGCATCACCTGCTGTATCTGTAGAGCCTCAATTTGTGGCGCTGTCATGTCTGCATCATTTCCTGTATCTGTAGAGCCTCCATTTGTGCCCCTGTCATGTCTGCATCTCTTGCTGTATCTGTAGAGCCTCCATTTGTGGCGCTGTCATGTCTACATCACTTGCTGTATCTGTAGAGCCTACATCTAAAGGATGGAAATCTGCTGTCATGTCTGCATCACTTGCTGTATCTGTAGAGCCTCCATTTGTGGCGCTGTCATATCTGCATCACTTGCTGTATCTGTAGAGCCTCCATTTCTGGCGCTGTTATGTCTGCATCATTTGGTGTATCTGTAGAGCCTCCATTTGTGGCGCTGTCATGTCTGCATCACTTGCTGTAACTGTAGAGCCTACATCTAAAGGATGGAAGTCTGCTGTCACGTCTGCATCACTTGCTGTATCTGTAGAGACTACATCTAAAGGAAGGAAATCTGCTGTCATGTCTGCATCACTTGCTGTATCTGTAGAGCCCACATTTGTGGCGCATTCATGTCTGCATCACTTGCTGTATCTGTAGAGCCTACATCTAAAGGATGGAAATCTGCTGTCATGTGTGTATCACTTGCTGTATCTGTAGAGCCTACATCTAAAGGATGGAAATCTGCTGTCATGTCTGCATCACTTGCTGTATCTGTAGAGCCTACATCTAAAGGATGGAAATCTGCTGTCATGTCTGCAACACTTGCTGTATCTGTAGAGCCTACATCTAAAGGATGGAAACCTGCAGTCATGTCTGCATAACTTGCTGTATCTGTGGAGCCTTCATCTAAAGGATGGAAATCTGCTGTCATGTCTGCATCACTTGCTGTATCTGTAGAGCCTGCATCTAAAGGATGGAAACCTGCTGTCATGTCTTCATAACTTGCTGTATCTGTAGAGCCTCCATTTGTGCCGCTGTCATGTCTGCATCAATTGCTGTATCAGTAGAGCATACATCTAAAGGATGGAAATCTGCTGTCATGTCTGCATCACTTGCTGTATCTGTAGAGCCTACATTTGTGGCGCTGTCATGTCCGCATCACTTGCTGTATCTGTAGAGCCTACGTCTAAAGGATGGAAATCTGCTGTTATGTTTGCATCACTTGCTGTATCTGTAGAGCCTACGTCTAAAGGATGGAAATCTGCTGTCATGTCTGCATCACTTGCTGTATCTGTAGAGCCTACATCTAATGGATGGAAACCTGATGTCATGTCTGCATAACTAACTGTATCTGTAGAGCCTCCATTTGTGCCGCTGTCATGTCTACATCAATTGCTGTATCAGTAGAGCATACATATAAAGGATGGAAATCTGCTGTCATGTCTGCAACACTTGCTGTATCTGTAGAGCCTACCTTTGTGGCGCTGTCATGTCCGCATCACTTGCTGTATCTGTAGAGCCAACATTTGTAGCGCTGTCATGTCTGCATCACTTGCTGTATCTGCAGAGCCGCCATTTGTGGCTCTGTCATGTCTGCATCACTTGCTGTATCTGTAGAGCCTACATTTGTGGCGCAGTCATGTCTGCATCACTTGCTGTATCTGTAGAGCCTCCATTTGTGGCTCTGTCATGTCTGCATCACTTGCTATAACTGTAGAGCCTACATTTGTGGCGCTGTCATGTCTGCATCACTTGCTGTATCTGTAGAGCCTACATCTAAAGGATGGAAATCTGCTGTCATGTCTGCATCACTTGCTGTATCTGTAGAGCCTACATCTAAAGGATGGAAATCTGCTGTCATGTCTGCATCACTTGCTGTATCTGTAGAGCCAACATCTAAAGGATGGAAATTCGCTGTCATGTCTGCATCACTTGCTGTATCTGTAGAGCCTACATCTAAAGGATGGAAATCTGCTGTCATGTCTGCAACACTTGCTGTTTCTGTAGAGCCTACATCTAAAGGATGGAAACCTGCAGTCATTTCTGCATAACTTGCTGTATCTGTGGAGCCTCCATCTAAAGGATGGAAATCTGCTGTCATGTCTGCATCACTTGCTGTATCTGTAGAGCCTGGATCTAAAGGATCGAAACCTGCTGTCATGTCTGCATAACTTGCTGTATCTGTAGAGCCTCCATTTGTGCCGCTGTCATGTCTGCATCAATTGCTGTAACAGTAGAGCATACATCTAAAGGATGCAAATCTGCTGTCATGTCTGCATCACTTGCTGTAACTGTAGAGCCTATATCTAAAGGATGGAAATCTGCTGTCATGTCTGCAACACTTGCTGTATCTGTAGAGCCTACATGTAAAGGATGGAAACCTGCAGTGATGTCTGCATAACTTGCTGTATCTGTGGAGCCTTCATCTAAAGGATGGAAATCTGCTGTCATGTCTGCATCACTTGCTGTATCTGTAGAGCCTACATCTAAAGAATGGAAATCTGCTGTCATGTCTGCATCACTTGCTGTATCTGTAGAGCCTACATCTAAAGGATGGAAATCTGCTGTCATGTCTGCATCACTTGCTGTATCTGTAGAGCCAACATCTAAAGGATGGAAATTCGCTGTCATGTCTGCATCACTTGCTGTATCTGTAGAGCCTACATCTAAAGGATGGAAATCTGCTGTCATGTCTGCATCACTTGCTGTAACTGTAGAGCCTCCATTTGTGGCGCTGTCATATCTGCATCACTTGCTGTATCTGTAGAGCCTCCATTTGTGGCGCTGTCATATCTGCATCAGTTGCTGTATCTGTAGAGCACACATCTAAAGGATGGAAATCTGCTGTCATGTCTGCATCACTTGCTGTATCTGTAGAGCCTCCATTTGTGGCGCTGTCATGTCTGCATCACTTGCTGTATCTGTAGAGCCTCCATTTGTGGCGCTGTCATGTCTGAATCACTTGCTATATCTCCAGAGCCTCCATCTAAAGGATGGAAATCGGGTGTCACGTCTGCATCACTTGCTGTATCTGTTGAGCCTCCATTTGTGGCGCTGTCATGTCTGCATTACTTGCTGTATCTGTAGAGTCTCCATTTGTGGCGCTGTCATGTTTGCATCACTTGTTGTTTCTGTAGAGCCTCCATTTGTGGCGCTGTCATATCTGCATCACTTGGTGGGTCTGTAGAGCCTCCATCTAAAGAATGGAAATCTGCTGTCATGTCTGCATCACTTGCTGTATCTGTAGAGCCTACATCTAAAGGATGGAAATCTGCTGTCATGTCTGCATCACTTGCTGTAACTGTAGAGCCTATATCTAAAGGAATGAAATCTGCTGTCATGTCTACATCACTTGCTGTAACCGTAGAGCCTATACCTAAAGGATGGAAATCTGCTGTCATGTCTGCATCACTTGCAGTAACTGTAGAGCCTATATTTAAAGGATCGAAATCTGCTGTCATGTGTGCATCACTTGCTGTAACTGTAGAGCCTATATCTAAAGGATGGAAATCTGCTGTCATGTCTGCATCACTTGCTGTATCAGTAGAGCCTCCATTTGTGGCGCTGTCACGTGTGCATAACTTGCTGTAACTGTAGAGCCTCCATTTGTGGCGCTGTCATGTATGCATCACTTGCTGTCTCCGTAGAGCCTCCATTTGTGGCGCTGTCATGTCTGCATCACTTGCTGTAACTTTAGAGCCTCCATTTGTGGCGCTGTCATATCTGCATCACTTGCTGTATCTGTAGAACCTCCATTTGTGGCGCTGTCATGTCTGCATCACTTGCTGTATCTGTAGAGCCTCCATTTGTGGTGCTGTCATGTCTGCATCACTTGCTGTATCTGTAGAGCCTATATCTATAGGATAGAAATCTGCTGTCATGTCTGCATCACTTACTGTATCTGTAGAGCCTCCATTTGTGGCGCTGTCATGTCTGCATCACCTGCTGTATCTGTAGAGCCTCCATTTGTGGCGCTGTCATGTGTGCATCATTTGCTGTATCTGTAGAGCCTCCATTTGTGGCCCTGTCATGTCTGCATCACTTGCTGTATCTGTAGAGCCTCCATTTGTGGCGCTGTCATGTCTGCATCACTTGCTCTAACTGTATAGCCTCCATTTGTGGCGCTGAAATATCTGCATCACTTGCTGTAACTGTATAGCCTCCATTTGTGGCACTGTCATGTCTGCATCACTTGCTGTATCTGTAGAGCTTCCCTTTGTGGAGCTCTCATATCTGATTCACTTGCTGTAACTGTATAGCCTCCATTTGTGGCGCTGTCATGTCTACATCATTTGCTGTAACTGTAGAGCCTCCATTTGTGGCGCTGTCATGTCTGCATCACTTGCTGTAACTGTATAGCCTCCATTTGTGGCGCTGTCATGTCTGCATCACTTGCTGTAACTGTAGAGCCTCCATTTGTGGCGCAGTCATGTCTGCATCACTTGCTGTATCTGTAGAGCCTCCATTTGTGGCGCTGTCATGTCTGCATCACTTGTTGTATCTGTAGAGCCTCCCTTTTAGCGCTGTCATATCTGCATCACTTGCTGTAACTGTATAGCCTCCATTTGTGGCGCTGTCATGTCTGCATCACTTGCTGTAACTGTAGAGCCTACCTTTGTGGTGCTGTTATGTCTGCATCACTTGCTGTATATGTAGAGCCTACGTTTGTGGCGCCGTCATGTCTGCATCACTTGCTGTATCTGTAGAGACTCCCTTTGTGGCGCTGTCATGTCTGCATCACTTGCTGTATCTGTAGAGCCTAAATTTGTGGCGCTGTCATGTCTGCATCACTTGCTGTATCTGTAGAGCCTCCATTTGTGGCGCTGTCATGTCTGCATCACTTGCTGCATCTGTAGAGCCTACATTTGTGGCGCTGTCATGTCTGCATCACTTGCTGTATCTGCAGAGCCGCCATTTGTGGCGCTGACATGTCTGCATCACTTGCTGTATCTGTAGAGCCTACATTTGTGGCGCTGCCATGTCTGCATCACTTGCTGTATCTGTAGAGCCTCCATTTGTGGCGCTGTCATGTCTGCATCACTTGCTGTAACTGTAGAGCCTACATTTCTGGCGCTGTCATGTCTGCATCACTTGCTGTATCTGTAGAGCCTACATCTAAAGGATGGAAATCTGCTGTCATGTCTGCATCACTTGCTGTATCTGTAGAGCCTACATCTAAAGGATGGAAATCTGCTGTCATGTCTGCATCACTTGCTGTATCTGTAGAGCCAACATCTAAAGGATGGAAATTCGCTGTCATGTCTGCATCACTTGCTGTATCTGTATAGCCTACATCTAAAGGATGGAAATCTGCTGTCATGTCTGCATCACTTGCTGTAACTGTAGAGCCTCCATTTGTGGCGCTGTCATATCTGCATCACTTGCTGTATCTGTAGAGCCTAAATCTAAAGGATGGAAATCTGCTGTCATGTCTGCATCACTTGCTGTATCTGTAGAGCCTCCATTTGTGGCGCTGTCATATCTGCATCACTTGCTGTATCTGTAGAGCCTCCATTTGTGGCGCTGTCATGTCTGAATCACTAGCTATATCTCTAGAGCCTCCATCTAAAGGATGGAAATCTGCTGTCACGTCTGCATCACTTGTTGTATCTGTAGAGTCTCCATTTGTGGCGCTGTCATGTCTTCATCACTTGTTGTATCTGTAGAGCGTCCATCTGTGGCGCTGTCATATCTGCATCACTTGCTGTGTCTGTAGAGCCTCCATCTAAAGAATGGAAATCTGCTGTCATGTCTGCATCACTTGCTGTAACTGTAGAGCCTATATCTAAAGGATGGAAATCTGCTGTCAAGTCTACATCACTTGCTGTAACCGTAGAGCCTATATCTAAAGGATGGAAATCTGCTGTCATGTCTGCATCACTTGCAGTAACTGTAGAGCCTATATCTAAAGGATGGAAATCTGCTGTCATGTCTGCATCACTTGCTGTAACTGTAGAGCCTATATCTAAAGGATGGAAATCTGCTGTCATGTCTGCATCACTTGCTGAATCAGTAGAGCCTCCATTTGTGGCGCTGTCACGTCTGCATAACTTGCTGTAACTGTAGAGCCTCCATTTGTGGCGCTGTCATGTCTGCATCACTTGCTGTAACTGTAGAGCCTTCATTTGTGGCGCTGTCATATCTGCACCACTTGCTGTATCTGTAGAGCCTCCATTTGTGGCGCTGTCATGTCTGCCTCACTTGCTGTATCTGTAGAGCCTCCATTTGTGGCGCTGTCATGTCTGCATCACTTGCTGTATCTGTAGAGCCTGCATCTAAAGGATGGAAATCTGCTGTCATATCTGCATCACTTGCTGTATCTGTAGAGCCTATATCTAAAGGACAGAAATCTGCTGTCATGTCTGCATCACTTACTGTATCTGTAGAGCCTCCATTTGTGGCGCTGTCATGTCTGCATCACCTGCTGTATCTGTAGAGCCTCCATTTGTGGCGCTGTCATGTCTGCATCATTTGCTGTATCTGTAGAGCCTCCATTTGTGGCCCTGTCATGTCTGCATCACTTGCTGTATCTGTAGAGCCTCCATTTGTGGCGCTGTCATGTCTACATCACTTGCTGTATCTGTAGAGCCTACATCTAAAGGATGGAAATCTGCTGTAATGTCTGCATCACTTGCTGTATCTATAGAGCCTCCATTTGTGGCGCTGTCATATCTGCATCACTTGCTGTATCTGTAGAGCCTCCATTTCTGACGCTGTTATGTCTGCATCATTTGCTGTATCTGTAGAGCCTCCATTTGTGGCGCTGTCATGTCTGCATCACTTGTTGTAACTGTAGAGCCTACATCTAAAGGATGGAAGTCTGCTGTCATGTCTGCATCACTTGCTGTATCTGTAGAGCCTACATTTGTGGCGCTGTCATGTCTGCATCACCTGCTGTATCTGTAGAGCCTACATCTAAAGGATGGAAATCTGCTGTCATGTCTGCAACACTTGCCTTATCTGTAGAGCCTGCATCTAAAGGATGGAAACCTGCAGTCATGTCTGCATAACTTGCTGTATCTGTGGAGCCTCCATCTAAAGGATGGAAATCTGCTGTCATGTGTGCATCACTTGCTGTATCTGTAGAGCCTACATCTAAAGGATGGAAATCTGCTGTCATGTCTGCATCACTTGCTGTATCTGTAGAGCCTACATTTGTGGCGCTGTCATGTCTGCATCACCTGCTGTATCTGTAGAGCCTACATCTAAAGGATGGAAATCTGCTGTCATGTCTGCAACACTTGCCTTATCTGTAGAGCCTGCATCTAAAGGATGGAAACCTGCAGTCATGTCTGCATAACTTGCTGTATCTGTGGAGCCTCCATCTAAAGGATGGAAATCTGCTGTCATGTCTGCATCACTTGCTGTATCTGTAGAGCCTGCATCTAAAGGATGGAAACCTGCTGTCATGTCTGCATAACTTGCTGTATCTGTAGAGCCTCCATTTGTGCCGCTGTCATGTCTGCATCAATTGCTGTATCAGTAGAGCATAAATCTAAAGGATGGAAATCTGCTGTCATGTCTGCATCACTTGCTGTATCTTTAGAGCCTACATTTGTGGCGCTGTCATGTCCGCATCACTTTCCGTATCTGTAGAGCCTACGTCTAAAGGATGGAAATCTGCTGTTAAGTTTGCATCACTTGCTGTATCTGTAGAGCCTACGTCTAAAGGATGGAAATCTGCTGTCATGTCTGCATCACTTGCTGTATCTGTAGAGCCTACGTCTAAAGGATGGAAATCTGCTGTCATGTCTGCATCACTTGCTGTATCTGTAGAGCCTACATCTAAAGGATGGAAATCTGCTGTCATGTCTGCATCACTTGCTGTAATGGTAGAGACTACATTTGTGGCGCTGTCATGTCTGCATCACTTGCTGTAACTGTAGAGCCTACATTTTTGGCGCTGTCATGTTTGCATCACTTGCTGTAACTGTAGAGACTAAATTTTTGGCGCTGTCATGTCTGCATCACTTGCTGTATCTTTAGAGCCTCCATTTGTGGCGCTGTCATGTCTGCATCACTTGCTGTAACTGTAGAGCCTACATTTGTGGCGCTGTCATGTCTGCATCACTTGCTGTATCTGCAGAGCCTACATCTAAAGGATGGAAATCTGCTGTCATGTCTGCATCACTTGCTGTATATTTAGAGCCTACATCTAAAGGATGGAAATCTGCTGTCATGTCTGCAGCATTTGCTGTATCTTTAGAGCCTACATCTAAAGGATGAAAATCTGCTGTCATGTCTGCATCACTTACTTTATTTTAGAGCCTCCATTTGTGACGCTGTTATGTCTGCATCACTTGCTCTATCTGTAGAGCCTCCATTTGTAGCGCTGTCATGTCTGCTTCACTTGCTATATCTGTAGAGCCTCCATCTAAATGATGGAAATATGCTGTCATGTCTGCATCACATCCTGTATCTGTAGAGCCTCCATTTGTGGCGCTGTCATATCTGCATCACCTGCTGTATCTGTAGAGCCTCCATCTAAATGATGGAAATATGCTGTCATGTCTGCATCACTTCCTGTATCTGTAGAGCCTCCACTTGTGGCGCTGTCATATCTGCATCACTTGCTATATCTGAAGAGCCTCCATCTAAATGATGGAAATCTGCTGTCATGTCTGCATAACTTGCTGTATCTGTAGAGCCTCCATTTGTGGCGCTGTCATATCTGCATCACTTGCTGTATCTGTAGAGCCTCCATCTAAAGAATGGAAATCTGCTGTCATGTCTGCATCATTTGCTGTAACTGTAGAGCCTATATCTAAAGGATGGAAATCTGCTGTCAAGTCTACATCACTTGCTGTAACCGTAGAGCCTATATCTAAAGGATGGAAATCTGCTGTCATGTCTGCATCACTTGCAGTAACTGTAGAGCCTATATCTAAAGGATGGAAATCTGCTGTCATGTCTGCATCACTTGCTGTAACTGTAGAGCCTATATCTAAAGGATGGAAATCTGCTGTCATGTCTGCATCACTTGCTGAATCAGTAGAGCCTCCATTTGTGGCGCTGTCACGTCTGCATAACTTGCTGTAACTGTAGAGCCTCCATTTGTGGCGCTGTCATGTCTGCATCACTTGCTGTAACTGTAGAGCCTTCATTTGTGGCGCTGTCATATCTGCACCACTTGCTGTATCTGTAGAGCCTCCATTTGTGGCGCTGTCATGTCTGCCTCACTTGCTGTATCTGTAGAGCCTCCATTTGTGGCGCTGTCATGTCTGCATCACTTGCTGTATCTGTAGAGCCTGCATCTAAAGGATGGAAATCTGCTGTCATATCTGCATCACTTGCTGTATCTGTAGAGCCTATATCTAAAGGATAGAAATCTGCTGTCATGTCTGCATCACTTACTGTATCTGTAGAGCCTCCATTTGTGGCGCTGTCATGTCTGCATCACCTGCTGTATCTGTAGAGCCTCCATTTGTGGCGCTGTCATGTCTGCATCATTTGCTGTATCTGTAGAGCCTCCATTTGTGGCCCTGTCATGTCTGCATCACTTGCTGTATCTGTAGAGCCTCCATTTGTGGCGCTGTCATGTCTACATCACTTGCTGTATCTGTAGAGCCTACATCTAAAGGATGGAAATCTGCTGTAATGTCTGCATCACTTGCTGTATCTGTAGAGCCTCCATTTGTGGCGCTGTCATATCTGCATCACTTGCTGTATCTGTAGAGCCTCCATTTCTGACGCTGTTATGTCTGCATCATTTGCTGTATCTGTAGAGCCTCCATTTGTGGCGCTGTCATGTCTGCATCACTTGTTGTAACTGTAGAGCCTACATCTAAAGGATGGAAGTCTGCTGTCATGTCTGCATCACTTGCTGTATCTGTAGAGCCTACATTTGTGGCGCTGTCATGTCTGCATCACCTGCTGTATCTGTAGAGCCTACATCTAAAGGATGGAAATCTGCTGTCATGTCTGCAACACTTGCCTTATCTGTAGAGCCTGCATCTAAAGGATGGAAACCTGCAGTCATGTCTGCATAACTTGCTGTATCTGTGGAGCCTCCATCTAAAGGATGGAAATCTGCTGTCATGTGTGCATCACTTGCTGTATCTGTAGAGCCTACATCTAAAGGATGGAAATCTGCTGTCATGTCTGCATCACTTGCTGTATCTGTAGAGCCTACATTTGTGGCGCTGTCATGTCTGCATCACCTGCTGTATCTGTAGAGCCTACATCTAAAGGATGGAAATCTGCTGTCATGTCTGCAACACTTGCCTTATCTGTAGAGCCTGCATCTAAAGGATGGAAACCTGCAGTCATGTCTGCATAACTTGCTGTATCTGTGGAGCCTCCATCTAAAGGATGGAAATCTGCTGTCATGTCTGCATCACTTGCTGTATCTGTAGAGCCTGCATCTAAAGGATGGAAACCTGCTGTCATGTCTGCATAACTTGCTGTATCTGTAGAGCCTCCATTTGTGCCGCTGTCATGTCTGCATCAATTGCTGTATCAGTAGAGCATAAATCTAAAGGATGGAAATCTGCTGTCATGTCTGCATCACTTGCTGTATCTTTAGAGCCTACATTTGTGGCGCTGTCATGTCCGCATCACTTTCCGTATCTGTAGAGCCTACGTCTAAAGGATGGAAATCTGCTGTTAAGTTTGCATCACTTGCTGTATCTGTAGAGCCTACGTCTAAAGGATGGAAATCTGCTGTCATGTCTGCATCACTTGCTGTATCTGTAGAGCCTACGTCTAAAGGATGGAAATCTGCTGTCATGTCTGCATCACTTGCTGTATCTGTAGAGCCTACATCTAAAGGATGGAAATCTGCTGTCATGTCTGCATCACTTGCTGTAATGGTAGAGACTACATTTGTGGCGCTGTCATGTCTGCATCACTTGCTGTAACTGTAGAGCCTACATTTTTGGCGCTGTCATGTTTGCATCACTTGCTGTAACTGTAGAGACTAAATTTTTGGCGCTGTCATGTCTGCATCACTTGCTGTATCTTTAGAGCCTCCATTTGTGGCGCTGTCATGTCTGCATCACTTGCTGTAACTGTAGAGCCTACATTTGTGGCGCTGTCATGTCTGCATCACTTGCTGTATCTGCAGAGCCTACATCTAAAGGATGGAAATCTGCTGTCATGTCTGCATCACTTGCTGTATATTTAGAACCTACATCTAAAGGATGGAAATCTGCTGTCATGTCTGCAGCATTTGCTGTATCTGTAGAGCCTACATGTAAAGGATGAAAATCTGCTGTCATGTCTGCATCACTTACTTTATTTTAGAGCCTCCATTTGTGACGCTGTTATGTCTGCATCACTTGCTCTATCTGTAGAGCCTCCATTTGTAGCGCTGTCATGTCTGCTTCACTTGCTATATCTGTAGAGCCTCCATCTAAATGATGGAAATATGCTGTCATGTCTGCATCACATCCTGTATCTGTAGAGCCTCCATTTGTGGCGCTGTCATATCTGCATCACCTGCTGTATCTGTAGAGCCTCCATCTAAATGATGGAAATATGCTGTCATGTCTGCATCACTTCCTGTATCTGTAGAGCCTCCACTTGTGGCGCTGTCATATCTGCATCACTTGCTATATCTGAAGAGCCTCCATCTAAATGATGGAAATCTGCTGTCATGTCTGCATAACTTGCTGTATCTGTAGAGCCTCCATTTGTGGCGCTGTCATATCTGCATCACTTGCTGTATCTGTAGAGCCTCCATCTAAAGAATGGAAATCTGCTGTCATGTCTGCATCATTTGCTGTAACTGTAGAGCCTACATCTAAAGGATGGAAATCTGCTGTCATGTCTGCATCACTTGCTGTATCTGTAGAGCCTACATCTAAAGGATGGAAATCTGCTGTCATGTCTGCATCACTTGCTGTATCTGTAAAACCTCCATTTGTTGCGCTGTCATGTCTGTATCACTTGCTGTATCTGTAGAGCCTCCATTTGTGGCGCTGTCATGTCTGCATCACTTGCTGTATCTGTAGAGCCTCCATTTGTGGCGCTGTCATGTCTGCATCATTTGCTGTATCTGTAAAACCTCCATTTGTTGCGCTGTCATGTCTGTATCACTTGCTGTATCTGTAGAGCCTCCATTTGTGGCGCTGTCATGTCTGCATCACTTGCTGTATCTGTAGAGCCTCCATTTGTGGCGCTGTCATGTCTGCATCATTTGCTGTATCTGTAGAGCCTCCATTTGTGACGCTGTCATGTCTGCATCATTTGCTGTATCTGTAGAGCCTCCATTTGTGGCGCTGTCATGTCTGCATCACTTGCTATATCTGTAGAGCCGACATCTAAAGGATGGAAATCTGGTGTCATGTCTGCATCACTTGCTGTATCTGTAGAGCCTCCATTTGTGGCGCTGTCATGTCTGCATCACTTGCTGTATCTGTAGAGCCTCCATCTAAAGGATGGAAATCTGCTGTGATGTCTGCATCACTTGCTGTATCTGTAGAGCCTCCATTTGTGGCGCTGTCATGTCTGCATGACTTGCCGTATCTGAAGAGCCTACATCTAAAGGATGGAAATATGCTGTCATGTCTGCATCACTTGCTGTATCTGTAGAGCCTCCATTTGTGTTGCTGTCATGTTTGCATCACTTGCTGTATCTGTAGAGCCTACACCTAAAGGATGGAAATCTGCTGTCATGTCTGCATCACTTGCTGTATCTGTAGAGCCTACATCTAAAGGATGGAAATATGCTGTCATGTCTGCATCACTTGCTGTATCTGTAGAGCCTCCATTTGTGGCGCTGTCATGTCTGCATCACTTGCTGTATCTGTAGAGCCTCCATCTAAAGGATGGAAATCTGTTGTCATGTCTGCATCACTTGCTGTATCTGTAGAGCCTACATCTAAAGGATGGAAACCTGCTGTCATGTCTTCATATCTTACTGTATCTGTAGAGCCTCCATATGTGGCGCTGTCATGTCTGCATCACTTGCTGTATCTGTAGAGCATACATCTAAAGGATGGAAATCTGCTTTCATGTCTGCATCACTTGCTGTACCTGTAGAGCCTACATCTAAAGGATGGAAATCTGCTGTCATGTCTGCATCACTTGCTGTAACTGTAGAGCCTACATCTAAAGGATGGAAATCTGCTGTCATGTCTGCATCACCTGCTTTATCTGTAGAGCCTCCATCTAAAGGATGGAAATCTGTTGTCATGTTTGCATCACTTGCTGTATCTGTAGAGCCTACATCTAAAGGATGGAAATCTGCTGTCATGTCTGCATCACTTGCTGTATCTGTAGGGCCTCCATCTAAAGGATGGAAATCTGCTGTCATGCCTGCATCACTTGCTGTATCTGTAGAGCCTACATCTAAAGGATGGAAATCTGCTGTCATGTCTGCATCACCTGCTTTATCTGTAGATCCTCCATCTAAAGGATGGAAATCTGCTGTCATGTCTGCATCACTTGCTGTATCTGTAGAGCCTCCATCTAAAGGATGGAAATCTGCTGTCATGTCTGCATCACTGGCTGTATCTGTAGAGCCTCCATTTGTGGCGCTGTCATGTCTGCATCACCTGCTGTAACTGTAGAGCCTACATCTAAAGAATGGAAATCTGCTGTCATGTCTGCATCACTTGCTGTATCTGTAGAGCCTACATCGAAAGGATGGAAATCTGCTGTCATGTCTGCATCACTTGCTTTATCTGTAGAGCCTCCATCTAAAGGATGGAAATCTGCTGTCATGTCTGCATCACTTGCTGTATCTGTAGAGCCTCCATCTAAAGGATGGAAATCTGCTGTCATGTCTGCATTACTTGCTGTATCTGTAGAGCCTCCATTTGTGGCGCTGTCATGTCTGCATCACCTGCTGTATCTGTAGAGCCTCCATTTGTGGCGCTGTCATGTCTGCATCACTTGCTGTATCTGTAGAGCCTCCATTTGTGGCGCTGTCATGTCTGCATCACTTGCTGTATCTGTAGAGCCTTTATCTAAGGATGGAAATCTGCTGTCATGTCTTCATCACTTGCTGTATCTGCAGAGCCTCCATCTAAAGGATGGAAATCTGCTGTCATGTCTGCATCACTTGCTGTATCTGTAGAGCCTCCATCTAAAGGATGGGAAATCTGCTGTCATGTCTGCATCACTTGCTGTATCTGTAGAGCCTCCATTTGTGGCGCTGTCATGTCTGCATCACTTGCTGTATCTGCAGAGCCTCCATTTGTGGCGCTGTCATGTCTGCATCATTTGCTGTATCTGTAGAGCCTCCATTTGTGGCGCTGTCATGTCTGCATCACTTGCTGTATCTGTAGAGCCTACATCTAAAGGATGGAAACCTGCAGTCATGTCTGCATAACTTGCTGTATCTGTGGAGCCTCCATCTAAAGGATGGAAATCTGCTGTCATGTCTGCATCACTTGCTGTATCTGTAGAGCCTGCATCTAAAGGATGGAAACCTGCTGTCATGTCTGCATAACTTGCTGTATCTGTAGAGCCTCCATTTGTGCCGCTGTCATGTCTGCATCAATTGCTGTATCAGTAGAGCATAAATCTAAAGGATGGAAATCTGCTGTCATGTCTGCATCACTTGCTGTATCTTTAGAGCCTACATTTGTGGCGCTGTCATGTCCGCATCACTTTCCGTATCTGTAGAGCCTACGTCTAAAGGATGGAAATCTGCTGTTAAGTTTGCATCACTTGCTGTATCTGTAGAGCCTACGTCTAAAGGATGGAAATCTGCTGTCATGTCTGCATCACTTGCTGTATCTGTAGAGCCTACGTCTAAAGGATGGAAATCTGCTGTCATGTCTGCATCACTTGCTGTATCTGTAGAGCCTACATCTAAAGGATGGAAATCTGCTGTCATGTCTGCATCACTTGCTGTAATGGTAGAGACTACATTTGTGGCGCTGTCATGTCTGCATCATTTGCTGTAACTGTAGAGCCTACATTTTTGGCGCTGTCATGTTTGCATCACTTGCTGTAACTGTAGAGACTAAATTTTTGGCGCTGTCATGTCTGCATCACTTGCTGTATCTTTAGAGCCTCCATTTGTGGCGCTGTCATGTCTGCATCACTTGCTGTAACTGTAGAGCCTACATTTGTGGCGCTGTCATGTCTGCATCACTTGCTGTATCTGCAGAGCCTACATCTAAAGGATGGAAATCTGCTGTCATGTCTGCATCACTTGCTGTATATTTAGAGCCTACATCTAAAGGATGGAAATCTGCTGTCATGTCTGCAGCATTTGCTGTATCTGTAGAGCCTACATCTAAAGGATGAAAATCTGCTGTCATGTCTGCATCACTTACTTTATTTTAGAGCCTCCATTTGTGACGCTGTTATGTCTGCATCACTTGCTCTATCTGTAGAGCCTCCATTTGTAGCGCTGTCATGTCTGCTTCACTTGCTATATCTGTAGAGCCTCCATCTAAATGATGGAAATATGCTGTCATGTCTGCATCACATCCTGTATCTGTAGAGCCTCCATTTGTGGCGCTGTCATATCTGCATCACCTGCTGTATCTGTAGAGCCTCCATCTAAATGATGGAAATATGCTGTCATGTCTGCATCACTTCCTGTATCTGTAGAGCCTCCACTTGTGGCGCTGTCATATCTGCATCACTTGCTATATCTGAAGAGCCTCCATCTAAATGATGGAAATCTGCTGTCATGTCTGCATAACTTGCTGTATCTGTAGAGCCTCCATTTGTGGCGCTTTCATATCTGCATCACTTGCTGTATCTGTAGAGCCTCCATCTAAAGAATGGAAATCTGCTGTCATGTCTGCATCATTTGCTGTAACTGTAGAGCCTACATCTAAAGGATGGAAATCTGCTGTCATGTCTGCATCACTTGCTGTATCTGTAGAGCCTACATCTAAAGGATGGAAATCTGCTGTCATGTCTGCATCACTTGCTGTATCTGTAGAGCCTCCATTTGTGGCGCTGTCATGTCTGCATCATTTGCTGTATCTGTAAAACCTCCATTTGTTGCGCTGTCATGTCTGTATCACTTGCTGTATCTGTAGAGCCTCCATTTGTGGCGCTGTCATGTCTGCATCACTTGCTGTATCTGTAGAGCCTCCATTTGTGGCGCTGTCATGTCTGCATCATTTCTGTATCTGTAGAGCCACTATTTGTGACGCTGTCATGTCTGCATCATTTGCTGTATCTGTAGAGCCTCCATTTGTGGCGCTGTCATGTCTGCATCACTTGCTATATCTGTAGAGCCTACATCTAAAGGATGGAAATCTGGTGTCATGTCTGCATCACTTGCTGTATCTGTAGAGCCTCCATTTGTGGCGCTGTCATGTCTGCATCACTTGCTGTATCTGTAGAGCCTCCATCTAAAGGATGGAAATCTGCTGTGATGTCTGCATCACTTGCTGTATCTGTAGAGCCTCCATTTGTGGCGCTGTCATGTCTGCATCACTTGCCGTATCTGAAGAGCCTACATCTAAAGGATCGAAATATGCTGTCATGTCTGCATCACTTGCTGTATCTGTAGAGCCTCCATTTGTGTTGCTGTCATGTTTGCATCACTTGCTGTATCTGTAGAGCCTACACCTAAAGGATGGAAATCTGCTGTCATGTCTGCATCACTTGCTGTATCTGTAGAGCCTACATCTAAAGGATGGAAATATGCTGTCATGTCTGCATCACTTGCTGTATCTGTAGAGCCTCCATTTGTGGCGCTGTCATGTCTGCATCACTTGCTGTATCTGTAGAGCCTCCATTTAAAGGATGGAAATCTGTTGTCATGTCTGCATCACTTGCTGTATCTGTAGAGCCTACATCTAAAGGATGGAAACCTGCTGTCATGTCTTCATATCTTACTGTATCTGTAGAGCCTCCATATGTGGCGCTGTCATGTCTGCATCACTTGCTGTATCTGTAGAGCATACATCTAAAGGATGGAAATCTGCTTTCATGTCTGCATCACTTGCTGTACCTGTAGAGCCTACATCTAAAGGATGGAAATCTGCTGTCATGTCTGCATCACTTGCTGTAACTGTAGAGCCTACATCTAAAGGATGGAAATCTGCTGTCATGTCTGCATCACCTGCTTTATCTGTAGAGCCTCCATCTAAAGGATGGAAATCTGTTGTCATGTTTCCATCACTTGCTGTATCTGTAGAGCCTACATCTAAAGGATGGAAATCTGCTGTCATGTCTGCATCACTTGCTGTATCTGTAGGGCCTCCATCTAAAGGATGGAAATCTGCTGTCATGTCTGCATCACTTGCTGTATCTGTAGAGCCTACATCTAAAGGATGGAAATCTGCTGTCATGTCTGCATCACCTGCTTTATCTGTAGAGCCTCCATCTAAAGGATGGAAATCTGCTGTCATGTCTGCATCACTTGCTGTATCTGTAGAGCCTCCATCTAAAGGATGGAAATCTGCTGTCATGTCTGCATCACTGGCTGTATCTGTAGAGCCTCCATTTGTGGCGCCGTCATGTCTGTATCACTTGCTGTAACTGTAGAGCCTCCGTTTGTGGCGCTGTCATGTCTGCATCACCTGCTGTAACTGTAGAGCCTACATCTAAAGAATGGAAATCTGCTGTCATGTCTGCATCACTTGCTGTATCTGTAGAGCCTACATCGAAAGGATGGAAATCTGCTGTCATGTCTGGATCACTTGCTTTATCTGTAGAGCCTCCATCTAAAGGATGGAAATCTGCTGTCATGTCTGCATCACTTGCTGTATCTGTAGAGCCTCCATCTAAAGGATGGAAATCTGCTGTCATGTCTGCATTACTTGCTGTATCTGTAGAGCCTCCATTTGTGGCGCTGTCATGTCTGCATCACCTGCTGTATCTGTAGAGCCTCCATTTGTGGCGCTGTCATGTCTGCATCACTTGCTGTATCTGTAGAGCCTCCATTTGTGGCGCTGTCATGTCTGCATCACTTGCTGTATCTGTAGAGCCTTTATCTAAGGATGGAAATCTGCTGTCATGTCTTCATCACTTGCTGTATCTGCAGAGCCTCCATCTAAAGGATGGAAATCTGCTGTCATGTCTGCATCACTTGCTGTATCTGTAGAGCCTCCATCTAAAGGATGGGAAATCTGCTGTCATGTCTGCATCACTTGCTGTATCTGTAGAGCCTCCATTTGTGGCGCTGTCATGTCTGCATCACTTGCTGTATCTGCAGAGCCTCCATTTGTGGCGCTGTCATGTCTGCATCATTTGCTGTATCTGTAGAGCCTCCATTTGTGGCGCTGTCATGTCTGCATCACTTGCTGTATCTGTAGAGCCTACATCTAAAGGATGGAAATCTGCTGTCATGTCTGCATCACCTGCTTTATCTGTAGAGCCTCCATCTAAAGGATGGAAATCTGCTGTCATGTCTGCATCACTTGCTGTATCTGTAGAGCCTCCATCTAAAGGATGGAAATCTGTTGTCATGTCTGCATCACTGGCTGTATCTGTAGAGCCTCCATTTGTGGCGCTGTCATGTCTGTATCACTTGCTGTAACTGTAGAGCCTCGGTTTGTGGCGCTGTCATGTCTACATCACTTGCTGTAACTGTAGAGCCTACATCTAAAGAATGGAAATCTGCTGTCATGTCTGCATCACTTGCTGTATCTGTAGAGCCTACATCTAAAGCATGGAAATCTGCTGTCATGTCTGCATCACTTGCTTTATCTGTAGAGCCTACATCTAAAGGATGGAAATCTGCTGTCATGTCTGCATCACTTGCTGTATCTGTAGAGCCTCCATCTAAAGGATGGAAATCTGCTGTCATGTCTGCATTACTTGCTGTATCTGTAGAGCCTCCATTTGTGGCGCTGTCTTGTCTGCATCACCTGCTGTATCTGTAGAGCCTCCATTAGTGGCGCTGTTATGTCTGCATCATTTGCTGTATCTGTAGAGCCTCCATTTTTGGCGCTGTCATGTCTACATCACTTGCTGTATCTGTAGAGCCTCCATTTGTGGCGCTGTCATATCTGCATCACTTGCTGTATCTGTAGAGCCTCCAGTTGTGGCGCTGTCATGTCTGAATCACTTGCTGTATCTGTAGAGCCTACATCTAAAGGATGGAAATCTGCTGTCATGTCTGCATCACTTGCTGTATCTGTAGAGCCTCCATTTGTGGCGCTGTCATGTCTGCATCATTTGCTGTATCTGTAAAGCCTCCATTTGTTGCGCTGTCATGTCTGTATCACTTGCTGTATCTGTAGAGCCTCCATTTTTGGCGCTGTCATGTCTACATCACTTGCTCTATCTGTAGAGCCTCCATTTGTGGCGCTGTCATATCTGCATCACTTGCTGTATCTGTAGAGCCTTTATCTAAGGATGGAAATCTGCTGTCATGTCTTCATCACTTGCTGTATCTGTAGAGCCTCCATCTAAAGGATGGAAATCTGCTGTCATGTCTGCATCACTTGCTGTAACTGTAGAGCCTCCATCTAAAGGATGGGAAATCTGCTGTCATGTCTGCATCACTTGCTGTATCTTTAGAGCCTCCATTTGTGGCGCTGTCATGTCTGCATCACTTGCTGTATCTGTAGAGCCTCCATTTGTGGCGCTGTCATGTCTGCATCATTTGCTGTATCTGTAGAGCCTCCATTTGTGGCGCTGTCATGTCTGCATCATTTGCTGTATCTGTAGAGCCTCCATTTGTGGCGCTGTCATGTCTGCATCACTTGCTGTATCTGTAGAGCCTACATCTAAAGGATGGAAATCTGCTGTCATATCTGCATCACTTGCTGTATCTGTAGAGCCTCCATCTAAAGGATGGAAATCTGCTGTCATGTCTGCATCACTTGCTGTAGCTGTAGAGCCTCCAACTAAAGGATGGAAATCTGCTGTCATGTCTGCATCACTTGCTGTATCTGTAGAGCCTATATCTAAAGGATGGAAATCTGCTGTCATGTCTGCATCACTTGCTGTATCTGTAGAGCCTCCATTTGTGGCGCTGTCATGTCTGCATCACTTGCTGTATCTGTAGAGCCTACGTCTAAAGGATGGAAATCTGCTGTAACGTCTGCATCACTTGCTGTATCTGTAGAGCCTACATCTAAAGGATGGAAATCTGCTGTCATGTCTGCATCACTTGCTGTAATGGTAGAGACTACATTTGTGGCGCTGTCATGTCTGCATCACTTGCTGTAACTTTAGAGCCTACATTTTTGGCGCTGTCATGTTTGCATCACTTGCTGTAACTGTAGAGACTACATTTTTGGCGCTGTCATGTCTGCATCACTTGCTGTATCTTTAGAGCCTCCATTTGTGGCGCTGTCATACCTGCATCACTTGCTGTAACTGTAGAGCCTACATTTGTGGCGCTGTCATGTCTGCATCACTAGCTGTATCTGCAGAGCCTACATCTAAAGGATGGAACTCTGCTGTCATGTCTGCATCACTTGCTGTATATGTAGAGCCTACATCTAAAGGATGGAAATCTGCTGTCATGTCTGCATCACTTGCTGTATCCGTAGAGCCTAAATCTAAAGGATGGAAATCTGCTGTCATGTCTGCATCACTTGCTGAAACTGTAGAGCCTCCATTTGTGGCGCTGTCATATATGCATCACTTGCTGTATCTGTAGAGTCTACATCTAAAGAATGGAAATCTGCTGTCATGTCTGCAGCATTTGCTGTATCTGTAGAGCCTACATCTAAAGGATGAAAATCTGCTGTCATGTCTGCATCACTTACTTTATCTGTAGAGCCTCCGTTTGTGACGCTGTTATGTCTGCATCACTTGCTCTATCTGTAGAGCCTCCATTTGTAGCGCTGTCATGTCTGCTTCACTTGCTATATCTGTAGAGCCTCCATCTAAATGATGGAAATATGCTGTCATGTCTGCATCACTTCCTGTATCTGTAGAGCCTCCATTTTTGGCGCTTTCATATCTGCATCACTTGCTGTATCTGTAGAGCCTCCATCTAAATGATGGAAATATGCTGTCATGTCTGCATCACTTCCTGTATCTGTAGAGCCTCCACTTGTGGCGCTGTCATATCTGCATCACTTGCTATATCTGAAGAGCCTCCATCTAAATGATGGAAATCTGCTGTCATGTCTGCATAACTTGCTGTATCTGTAGAGCCTCCATTTGTGGCGCTGTCATATCTGCATCACTTGCTGTACCTGTAGAGCCTCCATCTAAAGAATGGAAATCTGGTGTCATGTCTGCATCATTTGCTGTAACTGTAGAGCCTACATCTAAAGGATGGAAATCTGCTGTCATGTCTGCATCACTTGCTGTATCTGTAGAGCCTACATCTAAAGGATGGAAATCTGCTGTCATGTCTGCATCACTTGCTGTATCTGTGGAGCCTCCATTTGTGGCGCTGTCATGTCTGCATCATTTGCTGTATCTGTAAAACCTCCATTTGTTGCGCTGTCATGTTTGTATCACTTGCTGTATCTGTAGAGCCTCCATTTGTGGCGCTGTCATGTCTGCATCACTTGCTGTATCTGTAGAGCCTCCATTTGTGGCGCTGTCATGTCTGCATCATTTGCTATATCTGTAGAGCCTCCATTTGTGACGCTGTCATGTCGGCATCATTTGCTGTATCTGTAGAGCCTCCATTTGTGGCGCTGTCATGTCTGCATCACTTGCTATATCTGTAGAGCCTACATTTAAAGGATGGAAATCTGCTGTCATGTCTGCATCACTTGCTGTATCTGTGGAGCCTCCATTTGTGGCGCTGCCATGTCTGCATCACTTGCTGTATCTGTAGAGCCTCCATCTAAAGGATGGAAATCTGCTGAGATGTCTGCATCACTTGCTGTATCTGTAGAGCCTCCATTTGTGGCGCTGTCATGTCTGCATCACTTGCTGTATCTGTAGAGCCTACATCTAAAGGATGGAAATATGCTGTCATGTCTGCATCACTTGCTGTATCTGTAGAGCCTCCATTTGTGTTGCTGTCATGTTTGCATCACTTGCTGTATCTGTAGAGCCTACATCTATAGGTTGGAAATCTGCTGTCATGTCTGCATCACTTGCTGTATCTGTAGAGCCTACATCTAAAGGATGGAAATATGCTGTCATGTCTGCATCACTTGCTGTATCTGTAGAGCCTCCATTTGTGGCGCTGTCATGTCTGCATCACTTGCTGTATCTGTAGAGCCTCCATTTAAAGGATGGAAATTTGTTGTCATGTCTGCATCACTTGCTGTATCTGTAGAGCCTACATCTAAAGGATGGAAACCTGCTGTCATGTCTTCATAACTTACTGTATCTGTAGAGCCTCCATATGTGGCGCTGTCATGTCTGCATCTTTTGCTGTATCTGTAGAGCATACATCTACAGGATGGAAATCTGCTGTCATGTCTGCATCACTTGCTGTACCTGCAGAGCCTACATCTATAGGATGGAAATCTGCTGTCATGTCTGCGTCACTTGCTGTAACTGTAGAGCCTACATCTAAAGGATGGAAATCTGTTGTCATGTTTGCATCACTTGCTGTATCTGTAGAGCCTACATCTAAAGGATGGAAATCTGCTGTCATGTCTGCATCACTTGCTGTATCTGTAGAGCCTACATCTATAGGATGGAAATCTGCTGTCATGTCTGCATCACCTGCTTTATCTGTAGAGCCTCCATCTAAAGGATGGAAATCTGCTGTCATGTCTGCATCACTTGCTGTATCTGTAGAGCCTCCATCCAAAGGATGGAAATCTGCTGTCATGTCTGCGTCACTGGCTGTATCTGTAGAGCCTCCATTTGTGGCGCCGTCATGTCTGTATCACTTGCTGTAACTGTAGAGCCTCCGTTTGTGGCGCTGTCATGTCTGCATCACTTGCTGTAACTGTAGAGCCTACATCTAAAGAATGGAAATCTGCTGTCATGTCTGCATCACTTGCTGTATCTGTAGAGCCTACATCGAAAGGATGGAAATCTGCTGTCATGTCTGCATCACTTGCTTTATCTGTAGAGCCTCCATCTAAAGGATGGAAAACTGCTGTCATGTCTGCATTACTTGCTGTATCTGTAGAGCCTCCATTTGTGGCGCTGTCATGTCTGCATCACCTGCTGTATCTGTAGAGCCTCCATTTGTGGCGCTGTCATGTCTGCATCACTTGCTGTATCTGTAGAGCCTCCTTTTGTGGCGCTGTCATGTCTGCATCACTTGCTGTATCTGTAGAGCATCTATATAAGGATGGAAATCTGCTGTCATGTCTTCATCACTTGCTGTATCTGTAGAGCCTCCATCTAAAGGATGGAAATCTGCTGTCATGTCTGCATCACTTGCTGTATCTGTAGAGCCTCCATCTAAAGGATGGAAATCTGTTGTCATGTCTGCATCACTGGCTGTATCTGTAGAGCCTTCATTTGTGGCGCTGTCATGTCTGTATCACTTGCTGTAACTGTAGAGCCTCCGTTTGTGGCGCTGTCATGTCTACATCACTTGCTGTAACTGTAGAGCCTACATCTAAAGAATGGAAATCTGCTGTCATGTCTGCATCACTTGCTGTATCTGTAGAGCCTACATCTAAAGGATGGAAATCTGCTGTCATGTCTGCATCACTTGCTTTATCTGTAGAGCCTACATCTAAAGGATGGAAATCTGCTGTCATATCTGCATCACTTGCTGTATCTGTAGAGCCTCCATCTAAAGGATGGAAATCTGCTGTCATGTCTGCATCACTTGCTGTAGCTGTAGAGCCTCCAACTAAAGGATGGAAATCTGCTGTCATGTCTGTATCACTTGCTGTATCTGTAGAGCCTATATCTAAAGGATGGAAATCTGCTGTCATGTCTGCATCACTTGCTGTATCTGTAGAGCCTCCATTTGTGGCGCTGTCATGTCTGCATCACTTGCTGTATCTGTAGAGCCTACGTCTAAAGGATGGAAATCTGCTGTAACGTCTGCATCACTTGCTGTATCTGTAGAGCCTACATCTAAAGGATGGAAATCTGCTGTCATGTCTGCATCACTTGCTGTAATGGTAGAGACTACATTTGTGGCGCTGTCATGTCTGCATCACTTGCTGTAACTTTAGAGCCTACATTTTTGGCGCTGTCATGTTTGCATCACTTGCTGTAACTGTAGAGACTACATTTTTGGCGCTGTCATGTCTGCATCACTTGCTGTATCTTTAGAGCCTCCGTTTGTGGCGCTGTCATACCTGCATCACTTGCTGTAACTGTAGAGCCTACATTTGTGGCGCTGTCATGTCTGCATCACTAGCTGTATCTGCAGAGCCTACATCTAAAGGATGGAACTCTGCTGTCATGTCTGCATCACTTGCTGTATATGTAGAGCCTACATCTAAAGGATGGAAATCTGCTGTCATGTCTGCATCACTTGCTGTATCCGTAGAGCCTAAATCTAAAGGATGGAAATCTGCTGTCATGTCTGCATCACTTGCTGAAACTGTAGAGCCTCCATTTGTGGCGCTGTCATATATGCATCACTTGCTGTATCTGTAGAGTCTACATCTAAAGAATGGAAATCTGCTGTCATGTCTGCAGCATTTGCTGTATCTGTAGAGCCTACATCTAAAGGATGAAAATCTGCTGTCATGTCTGCATCACTTACTTTATCTGTAGAGCCTCCGTTTGTGACGCTGTTATGTCTGCATCACTGGCTCTATCTGTAGAGCCTCCATTTGTAGCGCTGTCATGTCTGCTTCACTTGCTATATCTGTAGAGCCTCCATCTAAATGATGGAAATATGCTGTCATGTCTGCATCACTTCCTGTATCTGTAGAGCCTCCATTTTTGGCGCTTTCATATCTGCATCACTTGCTGTATCTGTAGAGCCTCCATCTAAATGATGGAAATATGCTGTCATGTCTGCATCACTTCCTGTATCTGTAGAGCCTCCACTTGTGGCGCTGTCATATCTGCATCACTTGCTATATCTGAAGAGCCTCCATCTAAATGATGGAAATCTGCTGTCATGTCTGCATAACTTGCTGTATCTGTAGAGCCTCCATTTGTGGCGCTGTCATATCTGCATCACTTGCTGTACCTGTAGAGCCTCCATCTAAAGAATGGAAATCTGGTGTCATGTCTGCATCATTTGCTGTAACTGTAGAGCCTACATCTAAAGGATGGAAATCTGCTGTCATGTCTGCATCACTTGCTGTATCTGTAGAGCCTACATCTAAAGGATGGAAATCTGCTGTCATGTCTGCATCACTTGCTGTATCTGTGGAGCCTCCATTTGTGGCGCTGTCATGTCTGCATCATTTGCTGTATCTGTAAAACCTCCATTTGTTGCGCTGTCATGTTTGTATCACTTGCTGTATCTGTAGAGCCTCCATTTGTGGCGCTGTCATGTCTGCATCACTTGCTGTATCTGTAGAGCCTCCATTTGTGGCGCTGTCATGTCTGCATCATTTGCTATATCTGTAGAGCCTCCATTTGTGACGCTGTCATGTCGGCATCATTTGCTGTATCTGTAGAGCCTCCATTTGTGGCGCTGTCATGTCTGCATCACTTGCTATATCTGTAGAGCCTACATTTAAAGGATGGAAATCTGCTGTCATGTCTGCATCACTTGCTGTATCTGTGGAGCCTCCATTTGTGGCGCTGCCATGTCTGCATCACTTGCTGTATCTGTAGAGCCTCCATCTAAAGGATGGAAATCTGCTGAGATGTCTGCATCACTTGCTGTATCTGTAGAGCCTCCATTTGTGGCGCTGTCATGTCTGCATCACTTGCTGTATCTGTAGAGCCTACATCTAAAGGATGGAAATATGCTGTCATGTCTGCATCACTTGCTGTATCTGTAGAGCCTCCATTTGTGTTGCTGTCATGTTTGCATCACTTGCTGTATCTGTAGAGCCTACATCTATAGGTTGGAAATCTGCTGTCATGTCTGCATCACTTGCTGTATCTGTAGAGCCTACATCTAAAGGATGGAAATATGCTGTCATGTCTGCATCACTTGCTGTATCTGTAGAGCCTCCATTTGTGGCGCTGTCATGTCTGCATCACTTGCTGTATCTGTAGAGCCTCCATTTAAAGGATGGAAATTTGTTGTCATGTCTGCATCACTTGCTGTATCTGTAGAGCCTACATCTAAAGGATGGAAACCTGCTGTCATGTCTTCATAACTTACTGTATCTGTAGAGCCTCCATATGTGGCGCTGTCATGTCTGCATCTTTTGCTGTATCTGTAGAGCATACATCTACAGGATGGAAATCTGCTGTCATGTCTGCATCACTTGCTGTACCTGCAGAGCCTACATCTATAGGATGGAAATCTGCTGTCATGTCTGCGTCACTTGCTGTAACTGTAGAGCCTACATCTAAAGGATGGAAATCTGTTGTCATGTTTGCATCACTTGCTGTATCTGTAGAGCCTACATCTAAAGGATGGAAATCTGCTGTCATGTCTGCATCACTTGCTGTATCTGTAGAGCCTACATCTATAGGATGGAAATCTGCTGTCATGTCTGCATCACCTGCTTTATCTGTAGAGCCTCCATCTAAAGGATGGAAATCTGCTGTCATGTCTGCATCACTTGCTGTATCTGTAGAGCCTCCATCTAAAGGATGGAAATCTGCTGTCATGTCTGCATTACTTGCTGTATCTGTAGAGCCTCCATTTGTGGCGCTGTCATGTCTGTATCACTTGCTGTAACTGTAGAGCCTCCGTTTGTGGCGCTGTCATGTCTGCATCACTTGCTGTAACTGTAGAGCCTACATCTAAAGAATGGAAATCTGCTGTCATGTCTGCATCACTTGCTGTATCTGTAGAGCCTACATCGAAAGGATGTAAATCTGCTGTCATGTCTGCATCACTTGCTTTATCTGTAGAGCCTCCATCTAAAGGATGGAAAACTGCTGTCATGTCTGCATTACTTGCTGTATCTGTAGAGCCTCCATTTGTGGCGCTGTCATGTCTGCATCACCTGCTGTATCTGTAGAGCCTCCATTTGTGGCGCTGTCATGTCTGCATCACTTGCTGTATCTGTAGAGCCTCCATTTGTGGCGCTGTCATGTCTGCATCACTTGCTGTATCTGTAGAGCATCTATATAAGGATGGAAATCTGCTGTCATGTCTTCATCACTTGCTGTATCTGTAGAGCCTCCATCTAAAGGATGGAAATCTGCTGTCATGTCTGCATCACTTGCTGTATCTGTAGAGCCTCCATCTAAAGGATGGAAATCTGTTGTCATGTCTGCATCACTGGCTGTATCTGTAGAGCCTTCATTTGTGGCGCTGTCATGTCTGTATCACTTGCTGTAACTGTAGAGCCTCCGTTTGTGGCGCTGTCATGTCTACATCACTTGCTGTAACTGTAGAGCCTACATCTAAAGAATGGAAATCTGCTGTCATGTCTGCATCACTTGCTGTATCTGTAGAGCCTACATCTAAAGGATGGAAATCTGCTGTCATGTCTGCATCACTTGCTTTATCTGTAGAGCCTACATTTAAGGATGGAAATCTGCTGTCATGTCTGCATCACTTGCTGTATCTGTAGAGCCTCCATCTAAAGGATGGAAATCTGCTGTCATGTCTTCATTACTTGCTGTATCTGTAGAGCCTCCATTTGTGGCGCTGTCATGTCTGCATCACCTGCTGTATCTGTAGAGCCTCCATTAGTGGCGCTGTTATATCTGCATCATTTGCTGTATCTGTAGAGCCTCCATTTTTGGCGCTGTCATGTCTACATCACTTGCTGTATCTGTAGAGCCTCCATTTGTGGCGCTGTCATATCTGCATCACTTGCTGTATCTGTAGAGCCTCCAGTTGTGGCGCTGTCATGTCTGAATCACTTGCTGTATCTGTAGAGCCTACATCTAAAGGATGGAAATGTGCTGTCATGTCTGCATCACTTGCTGTATCTGTAGAGCCTCCATTTGTGGCGCTGTCATGTCTGCATCATTTGCTGTATCTGTAAAGCCTCCATTTGTTGCGCTGTCATGTCTGTATCACTTGCTGTATCTGTAGAGCCTCCATTTTTGGCGCTGTCATGTCTACATCACTTGCTGTATCTGTAGAGCCTCCATTTGTGGCGCTGTCATATCTGCATCACTTGCTGTATCTGTAGAGCCTTTATCTAAGGATGGAAATCTGCTGTCATGTCTTCATCACTTGCTGTATCTGTAGAGCCTCCATCTAAAGGATGGAGATCTGCTGTCATGTCTGCATCACTTGCTGTAACTGTAGAGCCTCCATCTAAAGGATGGGAAATCTGCTGTCATGCCTGCATCACTTACTGTATCTGTTGAACCTCCATTTGTGGCACTGTCATGTCTGCATCACTTGCTGTATCTGTAGAGCCTCCATTTGTGGCGCTGTCATGTCTGCATCATTTGTTGTATCTGTAGAGCCTCCATTTGTGGCGCTGTCATGTCTGCATCATTTGCTCTATCTGTAGAGCCTCCATTTGTGGCGCTGTCATGTCTGCATCACTTGCTGTATCTGTAGAGCCTACATCTAAAGGATGGAAATCTACTGTCATGTCTGCATCACTTGCTGTATCTGTAGAGCCTCCATTTAAAGGATGGAAATCTGCTGTCATGTCTGCATCACTTGCTGTAGCTGTAGAGCCTCCAACTAAAGGATGGAAATCTGCTGTCATGTCTGCATCACTTGCTGTATCTGTAGAGCCTATATCTAAAGGATGGAAATCTGCTGTCATGTCTGCATCACTTGCTGTATCTGTAGAGCCTCCATTTGTGGCGCTGTCATGTCTGCATCACTTGCTGTATCTGTAGAGCCTACGTCTAAAGGATGGAAATCTGCTGTAATGTCTGCATCACTTGCTGTATCTGTAGAGCCTACATCTAAAGGATGGAAATCTGCTGTCATGTCTGCATCACTTGCTGTAATGGTAGAGACTACATTTGTGGCGCTGTCATGTCTGCATCACTTGCTGTAACTGTAGAGCCTACATTTTTGGCGCTGTCATGTTTGCATCACTTGCTGTAACTGTAGAGACTACATTTTTGGCGCTGTCATGTCTGCATCACTTGCTGTATCTTTAGAGCCTCCATTTGTGGCGCTGTCATGTCTGCATCACTTGCTGTAACTGTAGAGCCTACATTTGTGGCGCTGTCATGTCTGCATCACTTGCTGTATCTGCAGAGCCTACATCTAAAGGATGGAAATCTGCTGTCATGTCTGCATCACTTGCTGTATATGTAGATCCTACATCTAAAGGATGGAAATCTGCTGTCCAGTCTGCATCACTTGCTGTATCCGTAGAGCCTAAATCTAAAGCATGGAAATCTGCTGTCATGTCTGCATCACTTGCTGAAACTGTAGAGCCTCCATTTGTGGCGCTGTCATATATGCATCACTTGCTGTATCTGTAGAGTCTACATCTAAAGAATGGAAATCTGCTGTCATGTCTGCAGCATTTGCTGTATCTGTAGAGCCTACATCTAAAGGATGAAAATCTGCTGTCATGTCTGCATCACTTACTTTATCTGTAGAGCCTCCGTTTGTGACGCTTTTATGTCTGCATCACTTGCTCTATCTGTAGAGCCTCCATTTGTAGCGCTGTCATGTCTGCTTCACTTGCTATATCTGTAGAGCCTCCATCTAAATGATGGAAATATGCTGTCATGTCTGCATCACTTCCTGTATCTGTAGAGCCTCCATTTTTGGCGCTTTCATATCTGCATCGCTTGCTGTATCTGTAGAGCCTCCATCTAAATGATGGAAATATGCTGTCATGTCTGCATCACTTCCTGTATCTGTAGAGCCTCCACATGTGGCGCTGTCATATCTGCATCACTTGCTATATCTGAAGAGCCTCCATCTAAATGATGGAAATCTGCTGTCATGTCTGCATAACTTGTTGTATCTGTAGAGCCTCCATTTGTGGCGCTGTCATATCTGCATCACTTGCTGTATCTGTAGAGCCTCCATCTAAAGAATGGAAATCTGGTGTCATGTCTGCATCATTTGCTGTAACTGTAGAGCCTACATCTAAAGGATGGAAATCTGCTGTCATGTCTGCATCACTTGCTGTATCTGTAGAGCCTACATCTAAAGGATGGAAATCTGCTGTCATGTCTGCATCACTTGCTGTATCTGTGGAGCCTCCATTTGTGGCGCTGTCATGTCTGCATCATTTGCTGTATCTGTAAAACCTCCATTTGTTGCGCTGTCATGTCTGTATCACTTGCTGTATCTGTAGAGCCTCCATTTGTGGCGCTGTCATGTCTGCATCACTTGCTGTATCTGTAGAGCCTCCATTTGTGGCGCTGTCATGTCTGCATCATTTGCTGTATCTGTAGAGCCTCCATTTGTGACGCTGTCATGTCGGCATCATTTGCTGTATCTGTAGAGCCTCCATTTGTGGCGCTGTCATGTCTGCATCTCTTGCTATATCTGTAGAGCCTACATTTAAAGGATGGAAATCTGCTGTCATGTCTGCATCACTTGCTGTATCTGTAGAGCCTCCATTTGTGGCGCTGCCATGTCTGCATCACTTGCTGTATCTGTAGAGCCTCCATCTAAAGGATGGAAATCTGCTGAGATGTCTGCATCACTTGCTGTATCTGTAGAGCCTCCATTTGTGGCGCTGTCATGTCTGCATCACTTAATGTATCTGTAGAGCCTACATCTAAAGGATGGAAATATGCTGTCATGTCTGCATCACTTGCTGTATCTGTAGAGCCTCCATTTGTGTTGCTGTCATGTTTGCATCACTTGCTGTATCTGTAGAGCCTACATCTAAAGGATGGAAATCTGCTGTCATGTCTGCATCACTTGCTGTATCTGTAGAGCCTACATCTAAAGGATGGAAATATGCTGTCATGTCTGCATCACTTGCTGTATCTGTAGAGCCTACATCTAAAGAATGGAAACCTGCTGTCATGTCTTCATAACTTACTGTATCTGTAGAGCCTCCATATGTGGCGCTGTGATGTCTGCATCTTTTGCTGTATCTGTAGAGCATACATCTACAGGATGGAAATCTGCTGTCATGTCTGCATCACTTGCTGTACCTGTAGAGCCTACATCTATAGGATGGAAATCTGCTGTCATGTCTGCGTCACTTGCTGTAACTGTAGAGCCTACATCTAAAGGATGGAAATCTGTTGTCATGTTTGCATCACTTGCTGTATCTGTAGAGCCTACATCTAAAGGATGGAAATCTGCTGTCATGTCTGCATCACTTGCTGTATCTGTAGAGCCTACATCTAAAGGATGGAAATCTGCTGTCATGTCTGCATCACCCGCTTTATCTGTAGAGCCTCTATCTAAAGGATGGAAATCTGCTGTCATGTCTGCATCACTTGCTGTATCTGTAGAGCCTCCATCTAAAGGATGGAAATCTGCTGTCATGTCTGCATCACTGGCTGTATCTGTAGAGCCTCCATTTGTGGCGCCGTCATGTCTGTATCACTTGCTGTAACTGTAGAGCCTACGTTTGTGGCGCTGTCATGTCTGCATCACTTGCTGTAACTGTAGAGCCTACATCTAAAGAATGGAAATCTGCTGTCATGTCTGCATCACTTGCTGTATCTGTGGAGCCTACATGGAAAGGATGGAAATCTGCTGTCATGTCTGCATCACTTGCTTTATCTGTAGAGCCTCCATCTAAAGGATGGAAATCTGCTGTCATGTCTGCATCACTTGCTGTATCTGTAGAGCCTCCATCTAAAGGATGGAAATCTGCTGTCATGTCTGCATTACTTGCTGTATCTGTTGAGCCTCAATTTGTGGCGCTGTCATGTCTGCATCACCTTTTGTATCTGTAGAGCCTCCATTTGTGGCGCTGTCATGTCTGCATCACTTGCTGTATCTGTAGAGCCTCCATTTGTGGCGCTGTCATGTCTGCATCACTTACTGTATCTGTAGAGCCTTTATATAAGGATGGAAATCTGCTGTCATGTCTTCATCACTTGCTGTATCTGTAGAGCCTCCATCTAAAGGATGGAAATCTGCTGTCATGTCTGCATCACTTGCTGTTTCTGTAGAGCCTCCATCTAAAGGATGGGAAATCTGCTGTCATGTCTGCATCACTTGCTGTATCTGTAGAGCCTCCATTTGTGGCGCTGTCATGTCTGCATCATTTGCTGTATCTGTAGAGCCTCCATTTGTGGCGCTGTCATGTCTGCATCATTTGCCGTATCTGTAGAGCCTCCATTTGTGGCGCTGTCATGTCTGCATCACTTGCTGTATCTGTAGAGCCTACATCTAAAGGATGGAAATCTGCTGTCATGTCTGCATCACCTGCTTTATCTGTAGAGCCTCCATCTAAAGGATGGAAATCTGCTGTCATGTCTGCATCACTTGCTGTATCTGTAGAGCCTCCATCTAAAGGATGGAAATCTGCTGTCATCTCTGCATCACTGGCTGTATCTGTAGAGCCTCCATTTGTGGCGCTGTCATGTCTGTATCACTTGCTGTAACTATAGAGCCTCCGTTTGTGGCGCTGTCATGTCTACATCACTTGCTGTAACTGTAGTGCCTACATCTAAAGAATGGAAATCTGCTGTCATGTCTGCATCACTTGCTGTATCTGTAGAGCCTACATCTAAAGGATGGAAATCTGCTGTCATGTCTGCATCACTTGCTTTATCTGTAGAGCCTACATCTAAAGGATGGAAATCTGCTGTCATGTCTGCATCACTTGCTGTATCTGTAGAGCCTCCATCTAAAGGATGGAAATCTGCTGTCATGTCTGCATTACTTGCTGTATCTGTAGAGCCTCCATTTGTGGCGCTGTCATGTCTGCATCACCTGCTGTATCTGTAGAGCCTCCATTAGTGGCGCTGTTATGTCTGCATCATTTGCTGTATCTGTAGAGCCTCCCTTTGTGAAGCGGTCATGTCTGCATCACTTGCTGTATCTGTAGAGCCTCCAGTTGTGGCGCTGTCATGTCTGAATCACTTGCTGTATCTGTAGAGCCTACATCTAAAGGATGGAAATCTGCTGTCATGTCTGCATCACTTGCTGTATCTGTAGAGCCTCCATTTGTGGCGCTGTCATGTCTGCATCATTTGCTGTATCTGTAGAGCCTCCATTTGTTGCGCTGTCATGTCTGTATCACTTGCTGTATCTGTAGAGCCTCCATTTGTGGCGCTGTCATATCTGCATCACTTGCTGTATCTGTAGAGCCTTTATCTAAGGATGGAAATCTGCTGTCATGTCTTCATCACTTGCTGTATCTGTAGAGCCTCCATCTAAAGGATGGAAATCTGCTGTCATGTCTGCATCACTTGCTGTATCTGTAGAGCCTCCATCTAAAGGATGGGAAATCTGCTGTCATGTCTGCATCACTTGCTGTATCTGTAGAGCCTCCATTTGTGGCGCTGTCATGTCTGCATCACTTGCTGTATCTGTAGAGCCTCCATTTGTGGCGCTGTCATGTCTGCATCATTTGCTGTATCTGTAGAGCCTCCATCTAAAGGATGGAAATCTGCTGTCATGTCTGCATCACTTGCTGTATCTGTAGAGCCTCCATCTAAAGGATGGAAATCTGCTGTCATGTCTGCATCACTTGCTGTAGCTGTAGAGCCTCCAACTAAAGGATGGAAATCTGCTGTCATGTCTGCATCACTTGCTGTATCTGTAGAGCCTATATCTAAAGGATGGAAATCTGCTGTCATGTCTGCATCACTTGCTGTATCTGTAGAGCCTCCGTCTAAAGGATGGAAATCTGCTGTCATGTCTGCTTCACTTTCTGTATCTGTAGAACCTATATCTAAAGGATGGAAATCTGCTGTCATGTCTGCATCACTTGCTGTATCTGTAGAGCCGGCATCTAAAGGATGGAAATCTGCTGTCATGTCTGCATCATTTGCTGTATCTGTAGAGCCTATATCTAAAGGATGGAAATCTGCTGTCATGTCTGCATCACTTGCTGTATCTGTAGAGCCTGCATCTAAAGGATGGAAATCTGCTGTCATGTCTGCATCACTTGCTGTATCTGTAGAACCTCCATTTGTGGCGCTGTCATGTCTGCATCACTTGCTGTATCTGTAGAGCCTGCATCTAAAGAATGGAAATCTGCTGTCATGTCTGCATCACTTGCTGTATCTGTAGAGCCTCCATTTGTGGCGCTGTCATGTCTGCATCATTTGCTGTATCTGTAGAGCCTCCATTTGTGGCGCTGTCATGTCTGCATCATTTGCTGTATCTGTAGAGCCTCCATTTGTGGCGCTGTCATGTCTGCATCATTTGCTGTATCTGTAGAGCCTCCATTTGTGTCGCTGTCATGTCTGCATCACTTGCTGTATCTGTAGAGCCTACACCTAAAGGATGGAAATCTGCTGTCATGTCTGCATCTCTTGCTGTATCTGTAGAGCCTCCATCTAAAGGATGGAAATCTGCTGTCATGTCTGCATCACTTGCTGTAGCTGTAGAGCCTCCATCTAAAGGATGGAAATCTGCTGTCATGTCTGCATCACTTGCTGTATCTGTAGAGCCTCCATTTGTGGCGCTGTCATGTCTGCATCATTTGCTGTATCTGTAGAGCCTCCATTTGTGACGCTGTTATGACTGCATCATTTGCTGTATCTGTAGAGCCTCCATTTGTGGCGCTGTCATGTCTGCATCACTTGCTATATCTGTAGAGCCTACATCTAAAGGATGGAAATCTGCTGTCATGTCTGCATCAACCGCTGTATCTGTAGAGCCTCCATTTGTGGCGCTGTCATGTCTGCATCACTTGCTGTATCTGTAGAGCCTCCATCTAAAGGATGGAAATCTGCTGTGATGTCTGCATCACTTGCTGTATCTGTAGAGCCTCCATTTGTGGCACTGTCATGTCTGCATCACTTGCTGTATCTGTAGAGCCTAGATCTAAAGGATGGAAATCTGCTGTCATGTCTGCATCACTTGCTGTATCTGTAGAGCCTCCATTTGTGTTGCTGTCATGTTTGCATCACTTGCTGTATCTGTAGAGGCTACATCTAAAGGATGGAAATCTGCTGTCATGTCTGCATCACTTGCTGTATCTGTAGAGCCTACATCTAAAGGATGGAAATATGCTGTCATGTCTGCATCACTTGCTGTATCTGTAGACCCTCCATTTGTGGCGCTGTCATGTCTGCATCACTTGCTGTATCTGTAGAGCCTCCATCTAAAGGATGGAAATCTGTTGTCATGTCTGCATCACTTGCTGTATCTGTAGAGCCTACATCTAAAGGATGGAAACCTGCTGTCATGTCTTCATAACTTACTGTATCTGTAGAGCCTCCATATGTGGCGCTGTCATGTCTGCATCACTTGCTGTATCTGTAGAGCATACATCTAAAGAATGGAAATCTGCTGTCATGTCTGCATCACTTGCTGTATCTGTAGAGCCTACATTTGTGGCGCTGACATGTCTGCATCACTTGCTGTATCTGTAGAGCCTCCATTTGTGGCGCTGTCATGTCTGCATCACTTGCTGTATCTGTAGAGCATACATCTAAAGGATAGAAATCCGCTGTCATGTCTGCATCACTTGCTGTATCTGTAGAGCCTACATCTAAAGGATGGAAATATGCTGTCATGTCTGCATCACTTCCTGTATCTGTAGAGCCTCCACATGTGGCGCTGTCATATCTGCATCACTTGCTATATCTGAAGAGCCTCCATCTAAATGATGGAAATCTGCTGTCATGTCTGCATAACTTGCTGTATCTGTAGAGCCTCCATTTGTGGCGCTGTCATATCTGCATCACTTGCTGTATCTGTAGAGCCTCCATCTAAAGAATGGAAATCTGGTGTCATGTCTGCATCATTTGCTGTAACTGTAGAGCCTACATCTAAAGGATGGAAATCTGCTGTCATGTCTGCATCACTTGCTGTATCTGTAGAGCCTACATCTAAAGGATGGAAATCTGCTGTCATGTCTGCATCACTTGCTGTATCTGTGGAGCCTCCATTTGTGGCGCTGTCATGTCTGCATCATTTGCTGTATCTGTAAAACCTCCATTTGTTGCGCTGTCATGTCTGTATCACTTGCTGTATCTGTATAGCCTCCATTTGTGGCGCTGTCATGTCTGCATCACTTGCTGTATCTGTAGAGCCTCCATTTGTGGCGCTGTCATGTCTGCATCATTTGCTGTATCTGTAGAGCCTCCATTTGTGACGCTGTCATGTCGGCATCATTTGCTGTATCTGTAGAGCCTCCATTTGTGGCGCTGTCATGTCTGCATCACTTGCTATATCTGTAGAGCCTACATTTAAAGGATGGAAATCTGCTGTCATGTCTGCATCACTTGCTGTATCTGTAGAGCCTCCATTTGTGGCGCTGCCATGTCTGCATCACTTGCTGTATCTGTAGAGCCTCCATCTAAAGGATGGAAATCTGCTGAGATGTCTGCATCACTTGCTGTATCTGTAGAGCCTCCATTTGTGGCGCTGTCATGTCTGCATCACTTGATGTATCTGTAGAGCCTACATCTAAAGGATGGAAATATGCTGTCATGTCTGCATCACTTGCTGTATCTGTAGAGCCTCCATTTGTGTTGCTGTCATGTTTGCATCACTTGCTGTATCTGTAGAGCCTACATCTAAAGGATGGAAATCTGCTGTCATGTCTGCATCACTTGCTGTATCTGTAGAGCCTACATCTAAAGGATGGAAATATGCTGTCATGTCTGCATCACTTGCTGTATCTGTAAAGCCTCCATTTGTGGCGCTGTCATGTCTGCATCACTTGCTGTATCTGTAGAGCCTCCATCTAAAGGATGGAAATCTGTTGTCATGTCTGCATCACTTGCTGTTTCTGTAGAGCCTACATCTAAAGAATGGAAACCTGCTGTCATGTCTTCATAACTTACTGTATCTGTAGAGCCTCCATATGTGGCGCTGTGATGTCTGCATCTTTTGCTGTATCTGTAGAGCATACATCTACAGGATGGAAATCTGCTGTCATGTCTGCATCACTTGCTGTACCTGTAGAGCCTACATCTATAGGATGGAAATCTGCTGTCATGTCTGCGTCACTTGCTGTAACTGTAGAGCCTACATCTAAAGGATGGAAATCTGTTGTCATGTTTGCATCACTTGCTGTATCTGTAGAGCCTACATCTAAAGGATGGAAATCTGCTGTCATGTCTGCATCACTTGCTGTATCTGTAGAGCCTACATCTAAAGGATGGAAATCTGCTGTCATGTCTGCATCACCCGCTTTATCTGTAGAGCCTCTATCTAAAGGATGGAAATCTGCTGTCATGTCTGCATCACTTGCTGTATCTGTAGAGCCTCCATCTAAAGGATGGAAATCTGCTGTCATGTCTGCATCACTGGCTGTATCTGTAGAGCCTCCATTTGTGGCGCCGTCATGTCTGTATCACTTGCTGTAACTGTAGAGCCTACGTTTGTGGCGCTGTCATGTCTGCATCACTTGCTGTAACTGTAGAGCCTACATCTAAAGAATGGAAATCTGCTGTCATGTCTGCATCACTTGCTGTATCTGTAGAGCCTACATCGAAAGGATGGAAATCTGCTGTCATGTCTGCATCACTTGCTTTATCTGTAGAGCCTCCATCTAAAGGATGGAAATCTGCTGTCATGTCTGCATCACTTGCTGTATCTGTAGAGCCTCCATCTAAAGGATGGAAATCTGCTGTCATGTCTGCATTACTTGCTGTATCTGTAGAGCCTCAATTTGTGGCGCTGTCATGTCTGCATCACCTGCTGTATCTGTAGAGCCTCCATTTGTGGCGCTGTCATGTCTGCATCACTTGCTGTATCTGTAGAGCCTCCATTTGTGGCGCTGTCATGTCTGCATCACTTGCTGTATCTGTAGAGCCTTTATATAAGGATGGAAATCTGCTGTCATGTCTTCATCACTTGCTGTATCTGTAGAGCCTCCATCTAAAGGATGGAAATCTGCTGTCATGTCTGCATCACTTGCTGTATCTGTAGAGCCTCCATCTAAAGGATGGGAAATCTGCTGTCATGTCTGCATCACTTGCTGTATCTGTAGAGCCTCCATTTGTGGCGCTGTCATGTCTGCATCACTTGCTGTATCTGTAGAGCCTCCATTTGTGGCGCTGTCATGTCTGCATCATTTGCCGTATCTGTAGAGCCTCCATTTGTGGCGCTGTCATGTCTGCATCACTTGCTGTATCTGTAGAGCCTACATCTAAAGGATGGAAATCTGCTGTCATGTCTGCATCACCTGCTTTATCTGTAGAGCCTCCATCTAAAGGATGGAAATCTGCTGTCATGTCTGCATCACTTGCTGTATCTGTAGAGCCTCCATCTAAAGGATGGAAATCTGCTGTCATCTCTGCATCACTGGCTGTATCTGTAGAGCCTCCATTTGTGGCGCTGTCATGTCTGTATCACTTGCTGTAACTATAGAGCCTCCGTTTGTGGCGCTGTCATGTCTACATCACTTGCTGTAACTGTAGAGCCTACATCTAAAGAATGGAAATCTGCTGTCATGTCTGCATCACTTGCTGTATCTGTAGAGCCTACATCTAAAGGATGGAAATCTGCTGTCATGTCTGCATCACTTGCTTTATCTGTAGAGCCTACATCTAAAGGATGGAAATCTGCTGTCATGTCTGCATCACTTGCTGTATCTGTAGAGCCTCCATCTAAAGGATGGAAATCTGCTGTCATGTCTGCATTACTTGCTGTATCTGTAGAGCCTCCATTTGTGGCGCTGTCATGTCTGCATCACCTGCTGTATCTGTAGAGCCTCCATTAGTGGCGCTGTTATGTCTGCATCATTTGCTGTATCTGTAGAGCCTCCCTTTGTGAAGCGGTCATGTCTGCATCACTTGCTGTATCTGTAGAGCCTCCAGTTGTGGCGCTGTCATGTCTGAATCACTTGCTGTATCTGTAGAGCCTACATCTAAAGGATGGAAATCTGCTGTCATGTCTGCATCACTTGCTGTATCTGTAGAGCCTCCATTTGTGGCGCTGTCATGTCTGCATCATTTGCTGTATCTGTAGAGCCTCCATTTGTTGCGCTGTCATGTCTGTATCACTTGCTGTATCTGTAGAGCCTCCATTTGTGGCGCTGTCATATCTGCATCACTTGCTGTATCTGTAGAGCCTTTATCTAAGGATGGAAATCTGCTGTCATGTCTTCATCACTTGCTGTATCTGTAGAGCCTCCATCTAAAGGATGGAAATCTGCTGTCATGTCTGCATCACTTGCTGTATCTGTAGAGCCTCCATCTAAAGGATGGGAAATCTGCTGTCATGTCTGCATCACTTGCTGTATCTGTAGAGCCTCCATTTGTGGCGCTGTCATGTCTGCATCACTTGCTGTATCTGTAGAGCCTCCATTTGTGGCGCTGTCATGTCTGCATCATTTGCTGTATCTGTAGAGCCTCCATTTGTGGCGCTGTCATGTCTGCATCATTTGCTGTATCTGTAGAGCCTCCATTTGTGGCGCTGTCATGTGTGCATCACTTGCTGTATCTGTAGAGCCTACATCTAAAGGATGGAAATCTGCTGTCATGTCTGCATCACTTGCTGTATCTGTAGAGCCTCCATCTAAAGGATGGAAATCTGCTGTCATGTCTGCATCACTTGCTGTAGCTGTAGAGCCTCCAACTAAAGGATGGAAATCTGCTGTCATGTCTGCATCACTTGCTGTATCTGTAGAGCCTATATCTAAAGGATGGAAATCTGCTGTCATGTCTGCATCACTTGCTGTATCTGTAGAGCCTCCGTCTAAAGGATGGAAATCTGCTGTCATGTCTGCTTCACTTTCTGTATCTGTAGAACCTATATCTAAAGGATGGAAATCTGCTGTCATGTCTGCATCACTTGCTGTATCTGTAGAGCCGGCATCTAAAGGATGGAAATCTGCTGTCATGTCTGCATCATTTGCGTTATCTGTAGAGCCTATATCTAAAGGATGGAAATCTGCTGTCATGTCTGCATCACTTGCTGTATCTGTAGAGCCTGCATCTAAAGGATGGAAATCTGCTGTCATGTCTGCATCACTTGCTGTATCTGTAGAACCTCCATTTGTGGCGCTGTCATGTCTGCATCACTTGCTGTATCTGTAGAGCCTGCATCTAAAGAATGGAAATCTGCTGTCATGTCTGCATCATTTGCTGTATCTGTAGAGCCTCCATTTGTGGCGCTGTCATGTCTGCATCATTTGCTGTATCTGTAGAGCCTCCATTTGTGGCGCTGTCATGTCTGCATCATTTGCTGTATCTGTAGAGCCTCCATTTGTGGCGCTGTCATGTCTGCATCATTTGCTGTATCTGTAGAGCCTCCATTTGTGTCGCTGTCATGTCTGCATCACTTGCTGTATCTGTAGAGCCTACACCTAAAGGATGGAAATCTGCTGTCATGTCTGCATCTCTTGCTGTATCTGTAGAGCCTCCATCTAAAGGATGGAAATCTGCTGTCATGTCTGCATCACTTGCTGTAGCTGTAGAGCCTCCATCTAAAGGATGGAAATCTGCTGTCATGTCTGCATCACTTGCTGTATCTGTACAGCCTATATCTAAAGGATGGAAATCTGCTGTCATGTCTGCATCACTTGCTGTATCTGTAGAGCCTCCATTTGTGGCGCTGTCATGTCTGCATCATTTGCTGTATCTGTAAAACCTCCATTTGTTGCGCTGTCATGTCTGTATCACTTGCTGTATCTGTAGAGCCTCCATTTGTGGCGCTGTCATGTCTGCATCACTTGCTGTATCTGTAGAGCCTCCATTTGTGGCGCTGTCATGTCTGCATCATTTGCTGTATCTGTAGAGCCTCCATTTGTGACGCTGTTATGTCTGCATCATTTGCTGTATCTGTAGAGCCTCCATTTGAGGCGCTGTCATGTCTGCATCACTTGCTATATCTGTAGAGCCTACATCTAAAGGATGGAAATCTGCTGTCATGTCTGCATCACTTGCTGTATCTGTAGAGCCTCCATTTGTGGCGCTGTCATGTCTGCATCACTTGCTGTATCTGTAGAGCCTCCATCTAAAGGATGGAAATCTGCTGTGATGTCTGCATCACTTGCTGTATCTGTAGAGCCTCCATTTGTGGCACTGTCATGTCTGCATCACTTGCTGTATCTGTAGAGCCTAGATCTAAAGGATGGAAATCTGCTGTCATGTCTGCATCACTTGCTGTATCTGTAGAGCCTCCATTTGTGTTGCTGTCATGTTTGCATCACTTGCTGTATCTGTAGAGGCTACATCTAAAGGATGGAAATCTGCTGTCATGTCTGCATCACTTGCTGTATCTGTAGAGCCTACATCTAAAGGATGGAAATATGCTGTCATGTCTGCATCACTTGCTGTATCTGTAGAGCCTCCATTTGTGGCGCTGTCATGTCTCTATCACTTGCTGTATCTGTAGAGCCTCCATCTAAAGGATGGAAATCTGTTGTCATGTCTGCATCACTTGCTGTATCTGTAGAGCCTACATCTAAAGGATGGAAACCTGCTGTCATGTCTTCATAACTTACTGTATCTGTAGAGCCTCCATATGTGGCGCTGTCATGACTGCATCACTTGCTGTATCTGTAGAGCATACATCTAAAGAATGGAAATCTGCTGTCATGTCTGCATCACTTGCTGTATCTGTAGAGCCTACATTTGTGGCGCTGTCATGTCTGCATCACTTGCTGTATCTGTAGAGCCTCCATTTGTGGCGCTGTCATGTCTGCATCACTTGCTGTATCTGTAGAGCATACATCTAAAGGATAGAAATCCGCTGTCATGTCTGCATCACTTGCTGTATCTGTAGAGCCTACATCTAAAGGATGGAAATCTGCTGTCATGTCTGCATCACTTGCTGTAACTGTAGAGCCTACATCTAAAGGATGGAAATCTGTTGTCATGTTTGCATCACTTGCTGTATCTGAAGAGCCTACATCTAAAGGATGGAAATCTGCTGTCATGTCTGCATCACTTGCTGTATCTGTAGAGCCTCCATCTAAAGGATGGAAATCTGCTGTCATGTCTGCATCACTGGCTGTATCTGTAGAGCCCCCATTTGTGGCGCTGTCATGTCTGTATCACTTGCTGTAACTGTAGAGCCTCCGTTTGTGGCGCTGTCATGTCTGCATCACTTGCTGTAACTGTAGAGCCTACATCTAAAGAATGGAAATCTGCTGTCATGTCTGCATCACTTGCTGTATCTGTAGAGCCTACAGCTAAAGGATGGAAATCTGCTGTCATGTCTGCATCACTTGCTTTATCTGTAGAGCCTCCATCTAAAGGATGGAAATCTGCTGTCATGTCTGCATCACTTGCTGTATCTGTAGAGCCTCGATCTAAAGGATGGAAATCTGCTGTCATGTCTGCATTACTTGCTGTATCTGTAGAGCCTCCATTTGTGGCGCTGTCATGTCTGCATCACCGGCTGTATCTGTAGAGCCTCCATTTGTGGCGCTGTCATGTCTGCATCACTTGCTGTATCTGTAGAGCCTCCATTTGTGGCGCTGTCATGTCTGCATCACTTGCTGTATCTGTAGAGCCTTTATCTAAGGATGGAAATCTGCTGTCATGTCTTCATCACTTGCTGTATCTGTAGAGCCTCCATCTAAAGGATGGATATCTGCTGTCATGTCTGCATCACTTGCTGTACCTGTAGAGCCTCCATCTAAAGGATGGGAAATCTGCTGTCATGTCTGCATCACTTGCTGTATCTGTAGAGCCTCCATTTGTGGCGCTGTCATGTCTGCATCACTTGCTGTATCTGTAGAGCCTCCATTTGTGGCGCTGTCATGTCTGCATCATTTGCTGTATCTGTAGAGCCTCCATTTGTGGCGCTGTCATGTCTGCATCATTTGCTGTATCTGTAGAGCCTCCATTTGTGGCGCTGTCATGTGTGCATCACTTGCTGTATCTGTAGAGCCTACATCTAAAGGATGGAAATCTGCTGTCATGTCTGCATCACTTGCTGTATCTGTAGAGCCTCCATCTAAAGGATGGAAATCTGCTGTCATGTCTGCATCACTTGCTGTAGCTGTAGAGCCTCCAACTAAAGGATGGAGATCTGCTGTCATGTCTGCATCACTTGCTGTATCTGTAGAGCCTATATCTAAAGGATGGAAATCTGCTGTCATGTCTGCATCACTTGCTGTATCTGTAGAGCCTCCGTCTAAAGGATGGAAATCTGCTGTCATGTCTGCTTCACTTTCTGTATCTGTAGAACCTATATCTAAAGGATGGAAATCTGCTGTCATGTCTGCATCACTTGCTGTATCTGTAGAGCCGGCATCTAAAGGATGGAAATCTGCTGTCATGTCTGCATCATTTGCTGTATCTGTAGAGCCTATATCTAAAGGATGGAAATCTGCTGTCATGTCTGCATCACTTGCTGTATCTGTAGAGCCTGCATCTAAAGGATGGAAATCTGCTGTCATGTCTGCATCACTTGCTGTATCTGTAGAACCTCCATTTGTGGCGCTGTCATGTCTGCATCACTTGCTGTATCTGTAGAGCCTGCATCTAAAGAATGGAAATCTGCTGTCATGTCTGCATCATTTGCTGTATCTGTAGAGCCTCCATTTGTGGCGCTGTCATGTCTGCATCATTTGCTGTATCTGTAGAGCCTCCATTTGTGGCGCTGTCATGTCTGCATCATTTGCTGTATCTGTAGAGCCTCCATTTGTGGCGCTGTCATGTCTGCATCATTTGCTGTATCTGTAGAGCCTCCATTTGTGTCGCTGTCATGTCTGCATCACTTGCTGTATCTGTAGAGCCTACACCTAAAGGATGGAAATCTGCTGTCATGTCTGCATCTCTTGCTGTATCTGTAGAGCCTCCATCTAAAGGATGGAAATCTGCTGTCATGTCTGCATCACTTGCTGTAGCTGTAGAGCCTCCATCTAAAGGATGGAAATCTGCTGTCATGTCTGCATCACTTGCTGTATCTGTACAGCCTATATCTAAAGGATGGAAATCTGCTGTCATGTCTGCATCACTTGCTGTATCTGTAGAGCCTCCATTTGTGGCGCTGTCATGTCTGCATCATTTGCTGTATCTGTAAAACCTCCATTTGTTGCGCTGTCATGTCTGTATCACTTGCTGTATCTGTAGAGCCTCCATTTGTGGCGCTGTCATGTCTGCATCACTTGCTGTATCTGTAGAGCCTCCATTTGTGGCGCTGTCATGTCTGCATCATTTGCTGTATCTGTAGAGCCTCCATTTGTGACGCTGTTATGTCTGCATCATTTGCTGTATCTGTAGAGCCTCCATTTGAGGCGCTGTCATGTCTGCATCACTTGCTATATCTGTAGAGCCTACATCTAAAGGATGGAAATCTGCTGTCATGTCTGCATCACTTGCTGTATCTGTAGAGCCTCCATTTGTGGCGCTGTCATGTCTGCATCACTTGCTGTATCTGTAGAGCCTCCATCTAAAGGATGGAAATCTGCTGTGATGTCTGCATCACTTGCTGTATCTGTAGAGCCTCCATTTGTGGCACTGTCATGTCTGCATCACTTGCTGTATCTGTAGAGCCTAGATCTAAAGGATGGAAATCTGCTGTCATGTCTGCATCACTTGCTGTATCTGTAGAGCCTCCATTTGTGTTGCTGTCATGTTTGCATCACTTGCTGTATCTGTAGAGGCTACATCTAAAGGATGGAAATCTGCTGTCATGTCTGCATCACTTGCTGTATCTGTAGAGCCTACATCTAAAGGATGGAAATATGCTGTCATGTCTGCATCACTTGCTGTATCTGTAGAGCCTCCATTTGTGGCGCTGTCATGTCTCTATCACTTGCTGTATCTGTAGAGCCTCCATCTAAAGGATGGAAATCTGTTGTCATGTCTGCATCACTTGCTGTATCTGTAGAGCCTACATCTAAAGGATGGAAACCTGCTGTCATGTCTTCATAACTTACTGTATCTGTAGAGCCTCCATATGTGGCGCTGTCATGACTGCATCACTTGCTGTATCTGTAGAGCATACATCTAAAGAATGGAAATCTGCTGTCATGTCTGCATCACTTGCTGTATCTGTAGAGCCTACATTTGTGGCGCTGTCATGTCTGCATCACTTGCTGTATCTGTAGAGCCTCCATTTGTGGCGCTGTCATGTCTGCATCACTTGCTGTATCTGTAGAGCATACATCTAAAGGATAGAAATCCTCTGTCATGTCTGCATCACTTGCTGTATCTGTAGAGCCTACATCTAAAGGATGGAAATCTGCTGTCATGTCTGCATCACTTGCTGTAACTGTAGAGCCTACATCTAAAGGATGGAAATCTGTTGTCATGTTTGCATCACTTGCTGTATCTGAAGAGCCTACATCTAAAGGATGGAAATCTGCTGTCATGTCTGCATCACTTGCTGTATCTGTAGAGCCTCCATCTAAAGGATGGAAATCTGCTGTCATGTCTGCATCACTGGCTGTATCTGTAGAGCCCCCATTTGTGGCGCTGTCATGTCTGTATCACTTGCTGTAACTGTAGAGCCTCCGTTTGTGGCGCTGTCATGTCTGCATCACTTGCTGTAACTGTAGAGCCTACATCTAAAGAATGGAAATCTGCTGTCATGTCTGCATCACTTGCTGTATCTGTAGAGCCTACAGCTAAAGGATGGAAATCTGCTGTCATGTCTGCATCACTTGCTTTATCTGTAGAGCCTCCATCTAAAGGATGGAAATCTGCTGTCATGTCTGCATCACTTGCTGTATCTGTAGAGCCTCCATCTAAAGGATGGAAATCTGCTGTCATGTCTGCATTACTTGCTGTATCTGTAGAGCCTCCATTTGTGGCGCTGTCATGTCTGCATCACCGGCTGTATCTGTAGAGCCTCCATTTGTGGCGCTGTCATGTCTGCATCACTTGCTGTATCTGTAGAGCCTCCATTTGTGGCGCTGTCATGTCTGCATCACTTGCTGTATCTGTAGAGCCTTTATCTAAGGATGGAAATCTGCTGTCATGTCTTCATCACTTGCTGTATCTGTAGAGCCTCCATCTAAAGGATGGATATCTGCTGTCATGTCTGCATCACTTGCTGTACCTGTAGAGCCTCCATCTAAAGGATGGGAAATCTGCTGTCATGTCTGCATCACTTGCTGTATCTGTAGAGCCTCCATTTGTGGCGCTGTCATGTCTGCATCACTTGCTGTATCTGTAGAGCCTCCATTTGTGGCGCTGTCATGTCTGCATCATTTGCTGTATCTGTAGAGCCTACATTTGTGGCGCTGTCATGTCTGCATCATTTGCTGTATCTGTAGAGCCTCCATTTGTGGCGCTGTCATGTCTGCATCACTTGCTGTATCTGTAGAGCCTATATCTAAAGGATGGAAATCTGCTGTCATGTCTGCATCACTTGCTGTATCTGTAGAGCCTCCATCTAAAGGATGGAAATCTGCTGTCATGTCTGCATCACTTGCTGTAGCTGTAGAGCCTCCATCTAAAGGATGGAAATCTGCTGTCATGTCTGCATCACTTGCTGTATCTGTAGAGCCTATATCTAAAGGATGGAAATCTGCTGTCATGTCTGCATCACTTGCTGTATCTATAGAGCCGGCATCTAAAGGATGGAAATCTGCTGTCATGTCTGCATCATTTGCTGTATCTGTAGAGCCTATATCTAAAAGATGGAAATCTGCTGTCATGTCTGCATCACTTGCTGTATCTGTAGAGCCTGCATCTAAAGGATGGAAATCTGCTGTCATGTCTGCATCACCTGCTTTATCTGTAGAGCCTCCATCTAAAGGATGGAAATCTGCTGTCATGTCTGCATCACTTGCTGTATCTGTAGAGCCTCCATCTAAAGGATGGAAATCTGCTGTCATGTCTGCATCACTGGCTATATCTGTAGAGCCTCCATTTGTGGCGCTGTCATGTCTGTATCACTTGCTGTAACTGTAGAGCCTCCGTTTGTGGCGCTGTCATGTCTACATCACTTGCTGTAACTGTAGAGCCTACATCTAAAGAATGGAAATCTGCTGTCATGTCTGCATCACTTGCTGTATCTGTAGAGCCTACATCTAAAGGATGGAAATCTGCTGTCATGTCTGTATCACTTGCTTTATCTGTAGAGCCTACATCTAAAGGATGGAAATCTGCTGTCATGTCTGCATCACTTGCTGTATCTGTAGAGCCTCCATCTAAAGGATGGTAATCTGCTGTCATGTCTGCATTACTTGCAGTATCTGTAGAGCCTCCATTTGTGGCGCTGTCATGTCTGCATCACCTGCTGTATCTGTAGAGCCTCCATTAGTGGCGCTGTTATGTCTGCATCATTTGCTGTATCTGTAGAGCCTCCCTTTGTGAAGCGGTCATGTCTGCATCACTTGCTGTATCTGTAGAGCCTCCAGGTGTGGCACTGTCATGTCTGAAGTACTTGCTGTATCTGTAGAGCCTACATCTGAAGGATGGAAATCTGCTGTCATGTCTGCATCACTTGCTGTATCTGTAGAGCCTCCTATTGTGGCGCTGTCATGTCTGCATCATTTGCTGTATCTGTAGAGCCTCCATTTGCTGCGCTGTCATGTCTGTATCACTTGCTGTATCTGTAGAGCCTCCATTTGTGGCGCTGTCATGTCTACATCACTTGCTGTATCTGTAGAGCCTCCATTTGTGGCGCTGTCATATCTGCATCACTTGCTGTATCTGTAGAGCCTTTATCTAAGGATGGAAATCTGCTGTCATGTCTTCATCACTTCCTGTATCTGTAGAGCCTCCATCTAAAGGATGGAAATCTGCTGTCATGTCTGCATCACTTGCTGTATCTGTAGAGCCTCCATCTAAACGATGGGAAATCTGCTGTCATGTCTGCATCACTTGCTGTATCTGTAGAGCATCCATTTGTGGCGCTGTCATGTCTCCATCACTTGCTGTATCTGTAAAGCCTCCATTTGTGGCGCTGTCATGTCTGCATCATTTGCTGTATCTGTAGAGCCTCCATTTGTGGCGCTGTCATGTCTGCATCATTTGCTGTATCTGTAGAGCCTCCATTTGTGGCGCTGTCATGTCTGCATCACTTGCTGTATCTGTAGAGCCTACATCTAAAGGATGGAAATCTGCTGTCATGTCTGCATCACTTGCTGTATCTGTAGAGCCTCCATCTAAAGGATGGAAATCTGCTGTCATGTCTGCATCACTGGCTGTATCTGTAGAGCCTCCATTTGTGGCGCTGTCATGTCTGTATCACTTGCTGTAACTGTTGAGCCTCCGTTTGTGGCGCTGTCATGTCTGCATCACTTGCTGTAACTGGAGAGCCTACATCTAAAGAATGGAAATCTGCTGTCATGTCTGCATCACTTGCTGTATCTGTAGAGCCTACATCTAAAGGATGGAAATCTGCTGTCATGTCTGCATCACTTGCTTTATCTGTAGAGCCTCCATCTAAAGGATGGAAATCTGCTGTCATGTCTGCATCACTTGCTGTATCTGTAGAGCCTCCATCTAAAGGATGGAAAACTGCTGTCATGTCTGCATTACTTGCTGTATCTGTAGAGCCTCCATTTGTGGCGCTGTCATGTCTGCATCACCGGCTGTATCTGTAGAGCCTCCATTTGTGGCGCTGTCATGTCTGCATTACTTGCTGCATCTGTAGAGCCTCCATTTGTGGCGCTGTCATGTCTGCATCACATGCTGTATCTGTATAGCCTTTATCTAAGGATGGAAATCTGCTGTCATGTCTTCATCACTTGCTGTAGCTGTAGAGCCTCCATCTAAAGGATGGAAATCTGCTGTCATGTCTGCATCACTTGCTGTATCTGTAGAGCCTCCATCTAAAGGATGGGAAATCTGCTGTCATGTCTGCATCACTTGCTGTATCTGTAGAGCCTCCATTTGGGGCGCTGTCATGTCTGCATCACTTGCTGTATCTGTAGAGCCTCCATTTGTGGCGCTGTCATGTCTGCATTATTTGCTGTATCTGTAGAGCCTCCATTTGTGGCGCTGTCATGTCTGCATCATTTGCTGTATCTGTAGAGCCTCCGTTTGTGGCGCTGTCATGTCTGCATCACTTGCTGTATCTGTAGAGCCTACATCTAAAGGATGGAAATCTGCTGTCATGTCTGCATCACTTGCTTTATCTGTAGAGCCTCCATCTAAAGGATGGAAATCTGCTGTCATGTCTGCATCACTTGCTGTAGCTGTAGAGCCTCCATCTAAAGGATGGAAATCTGCTGTCATGTCTGCATCACTTGCTGTATTTATAGAGCCTATATCTAAAGGATGGAAATCTGCTGTCATGTCTGCATCACTTGCTGTATCTGTAGAGCCTCCATCTAAAGGATGGAAATCTGCTGTCATGTCTGCATCACTTTCTGTATCTGTAGAGCCTATATCTAAAGGATGGAAATCTGCTGTCATGTCTGCATCACTTGCTGTATCTGTAGAGCCGGCATCTAAAGGATGGAAATCTGCTGTCATGTCTGCATCATTTGCTGTATCTGTAGAGCCTATATCTAAAGGATGAAAATCTGCTGTCATGTCTGCATCACTTGCTGTATCTGTAGAGCCTGCATCTAAAGGATGGAAATCTGCTGTCATGTCTGCATCACTTGCTGTATCTGTAGAGCCTCCATTTGTGGCGCTGTCATGTCTGCATCACTTGCTGTATCTGTAGGGCCAGCATCTAAAGAATGGAAATCTGCTGTCATGTCTGCATCACTTGCTGTATCTGTAGAGCCTCCATTTGTGGCGCTGTCATGTCTGCATCACTTGCTGTATCTGTAAAGCCTCCATTTGTGGCGCTGTCATGTCTGCATCATTTGCTGTATCTGTAGAGCCTCCATTTGTGGCGCTGTCATGTCTGCATCATTTGCTGTATCTGTAGAGCCTCCATTTGTGGCGCTGTCATGTCTGCATCACTTGCTGTATCTGTAGAGCCTACATCTAAAGGATGGAAATCTGCTGTCATGTCTGCATCACTTGCTGTATCTGTAGAGCCTCCATCTAAAGGATGGAAATCTGCTGTCATGTCTGCATCATTTGCTGTAACTGTAGAGCCTACATCTAAAAGATGGAAATCTGCTGTCATGTCTGCATCACTTGCTGTATCTGTAGAGCCTACATCTAAAGGATGGAAATCTGCTGTCATGTCTGCATCACTTGCTGTATCTGTAGAGCCTCCATTTGTGGCGCTGTCATGTCTGCATCATTTGCTGTATCTGTAAAACCTCCATTTGTTGCGCTGTCATGTCTGTATCACTTGCTGTATCTGTAGAGCCTCCATTTGTGGCGCTGTCATGTCTGCATCACTTGCTGTATCTGTAGAGCCTCCATTTGTGGCGCTGTCATGTCTGCATCATTTGCTGTATCTGTAGAGCCTCCATTTGTGACGCTGTCATGTCTGCATCATTTGCTGTATCTGTAGAGCCTATATCTAAAGGATGGAAATCTGCTGTCATGTCTGCATCACTTGCTGTATCTGTAGAGCCTGCATCTAAAGGATGGAAATCTGCTGTCATGTCTGCATCACTTGCTGTATCTGTAGAGCCTCCATTTGTGGCGCTGTCATGTCTGCATCACTTGCTGTATCTGTAGAGCCTGCATCTAAAGAATGGAAATCTGCTGTCATGTCTGCATCACTTGCTGTATCTGTAGAGCCTCCATTTGTGGCGCTGTCATGTCTGCATCATTTGCTGTATCTGTAGAGCCTCCATTTGTGGCGCTGTCATGTCTGCATCATTTGCTGTATCTGTAGAGCCTCCATTTGTGGCGCTCTCATGTCTGCATCATTTGCTGTATCTGTAGAGCCTCCATTTGTGGCGCTGTCATGTCTGCATCACTTGCTGTATCTGTACAGCCTACACCTAAAGGATGGAAATCTGCTGTCATGTCTGCATCTCTTGCTGTATCTGTAGAGCCTCCATCTAAAGGATGGAAATCTGCTGTCAAGTCTGCATCACTTGCTGTAGCTGTAGAGCCTCCATCTAAAGGATGGAAATCTGCTGTCATGTCTGCATCACTTGCTGTATCTGTACAGCCTATATCTAAAGGATGGAAATCTGCTGTCATGTCTGCATCACTTGCTGTATCTGTAGAGCCTCCATTTGTGGCGCTGTCATGTCTGCATCATTTGCTGTATTTGTAAAACCTCCATTTGTTGCGCTGTCATGTCTGTATCACTTGCTGTATCTGTAGAGCCTCCATTTGTGGCGCTGTCATGTCTGCATCACTTGCTGTATCTGTAGAGCCTCCATTTTTGGCGCTGTCATGTCTGCATCATTTGCTGTATCTGTAGAGCCTCCATTTGTGACGCTGTCATGTCTGCATCACTTGCTATATCTGTAGAGCCTACATCTAAAGGATGGAAATCTGCTGTCATGTCTGCATCACTTGCTGTATCTGTAGAGCCTCCATTTGTGGCGCTGTCATGTCTGCATCACTTGCTGTATCTGTAGAGCCTCCATCTAAAGGATGGAAATCTGCTGTGATGTCTGCATCACTTGCTGTATCTGTAGAGCCTCCATTTGTGGCACTGTCATGTCTGCATCACTTGCTGTATCTGTAGAGCCTAGATCTAAAGGATGGAAATCTGCTGTCATGTCTGCATCACTTGCTGTATCTGTAGAGCCTCCATTTGTGTTGCTGTCATGTTTGCATCACTTGCTGTATCTGTAGAGGCTACATCTAAAGGATGGAAATCTGCTGTCATGTCTGCATCACTTGCTGTATCTGTAGAGCCTACATCTAAAGGATTAAAAATATGCTGTCATGTCTGCATCACTTGCTGTATCTGTAGAGCCTCCATTTGTGGCGCTGTCATGTCTGCATCACTTGCTGTATCTGTAGAGCCTCCATCTAAAGGATGGAAATCTGTTGTCATGTCTGCATCACTTGCTGTATCTGTAGAGCCTACATCTAAAGCATGGAAACCTGCTGTCATGTCTTCATAACTTACTGTATCTGTAGAGCCTCCATATGTGGCGCTGTCATGTCTGCATCACTTGCTGTATCTGTAGAGCATACATCTAAAGGATGGAAATCTGCTGTCATGTCTGCATCACTTGCTGTATATGTAGAGCCTACATTTGTGGCGCTGTCATGTCTGCATCACTTGCTGTATCTGTAAAGCCTCCATTTGTGGCGCTGTCATGTCTGCATCACTTGCTGTATCTGTAGAGCATACATCTAAAGGATAGAAATCCGCTGTCATGTCTGCATCACTTGCTGTATCTGTAGAGCCTACATCTAAAGGATGGAAATCTGCTGTCATGTCTGCATCACTTGCTGTAACTGTAGAGTCTACATCTAAAGGATGGAAATCTGTTGTCATGTTTGCATCACTTGCTGTATCTGTAGAGCCTACATCTAAAGGATGGAAATCTGCTGTCATGTCTGCATCACTTGCTGTATCTGTAGAGCCTCCATCTAAAGGATGGAAATCTGCTGTCATGTCTGCATCACTGGCTGTATCTGTAGAGCCTCCATTTGTGGCGCTGTCATGTCTGTATCACTTGCTGTAACTGTAGAGCCTCCGTTTGTGGCGCTGTCATTTCTGCATCACTTGCTGTAACTGTAGAGCCTACATCTAAAGAATGGAAATCTGCTGTCATGTCTGCATCACTTGCTGTATCTGTAGAGCCTACAGCTAAAGGATGGAAATCTGCTGTCATGTCTGCATCACCTTGCTTTATCTGTAGAGCCTCCATCTAAAGGATGGAAATCTGCCGTCATGTCTGCATCACTTGCTGTATCTGTAGAGCCTCCATCTAAAGGATGGAAATCTGCTGTCATGTCTGCATTACTTGCTGTATCTGTAGAGCCTCCATTTGTGGCGCTGTCATGTCTGCATCACCGGCTGTATCTGTAGAGCCTCCATTTGTGGCGCTGTCATGTCTGCATCACTTGCTGTATCTGTAGAGCCTCCATTTGTGGCGCTGTCATGTCTGCATCACTTGCTGTATCTGTAGAGCCTTTATCTAAGGATGGAAATCTGCTGTCATGTCTTCATCACTTGCTGTATCTGAAGAGCCTCCATCTAAAGGATGGATATCTGCTGTCATGTCTGCATCACTTGCTGTACCTGTAGAGCCTCCATCTAAAGGATGGGAAATCTGCTGTCATGTCTGCATCACTTGCTGTATCTGCAGAGCCTCCATTTGTGGCGCTGTCATGTCTGCATCACTTGCTGTATCTGTAGAGCCTTCATTTGTGGCGCTGTCATGTCTGCATCATTTGCTGTATCTGTAGAGCCTCCATTTGTGGCGCTGTCATGTCTGCATCATTTGCTGTATCTGTAGAGCCTCCATTTGTGGCGCTGTCATGTCTGCATCATTTGCTGTATCTGTAGAGCCTACATCTAAAGGATGGAAATCTGCTGTCATGTCTGCATCACTTGCTGTATCTGTAGAGCCTCCATCTAAAGAATGGAAATCTGCTGTCATGTCTGCATCACTTGCTGTAGCTGTAGAGCCTCCATCTAAAGGATGGAAATCTGCTGTCATGTCTGCATCACTTGCTGTATCTGTAGAGCCTATATCTAAAGGATGGAAATCTGCTGTCATGTCTGCATCACTTGCTGTATCTGTAGAGCCGGCATCTAAAGGATGGAAATCTGCTGTCATGTCTGCATCATTTGCTGTATCTGTAGAGCCTATATCTAAAGGATGGAAATCTGCTGTCATGTCTGCATCACTTGCTGTATCTGTAGAGCCTGCATCTAAAGGATGGAAATCTGCTGTCATGTCTGCATCACCTGCTTTATCTGTAGAGCCTCCATCTAAAGGATGGAAATCTTCTGTCATGTCTGCATCACTTGCTGTATCTGTAGAGCCTCCATCTAAAGGATGGAAATCTGCTGTCATGTCTGCATCACTGGCTGTATCTGTAGAGCCTCTATTTGTGGCGCTGTCATGTCTGTATCACTTGCTGTAACTGTAGAGCCTCCGTTTGTGGCGCTGTCATGTCTACATCACTTGCTGTAACTGTAGAGCCTACATCTAAAGAATGGAAATCTGCTGTCATGTCTGCATCACTTGCTGTATCTGTAGAGCCTACATCTAAAGGATGGAAATCTGCTGTCATGTCTGTATCACTTGCTTTATCTGTAGAGCCTACATCTAAAGGATGGAAATCTGCTGTCATGTCTGCATCACTTGCTGTATCTGTAGAGCCTCCATCTAAAGGATGGTAATCTGCTGTCATGTCTGCATTACTTGCTGTATCTGTAGAGCCTACATTTGTGGCGCTGTCATGTCTGCATCACCTGCTGTATCTGTAGAGCCTCCATTAGTGGCGCTGTTATGTCTGCATCATTTGCTGTATCTGTAGAGCCTCCCTTTGTGAAGCGGTCATGTCTGCATCACTTGCTGTATCTGTAGAGCCTCCTATTGTGGCGCTGTCATGTCTGCATCATTTGCTGTATCTGTAGAGCCTCCATTTGTTGCGCTGTCATGTCTGTATCACTTGCTGTATCTGTAGAGCCTCCATTTGTGGCGCTGTCATGTCTACATCACTTGCTGTATCTGTAGAGCCTCCATTTGTGGCGCTGTCATATCTGCATCACTTGCTGTATCTGTAGAGCCTTTATCTAAGGATGGAAATCTGCTGTCATGTCTTCATCACTTGCTGTATCTGTAGAGCCTCCATCTAAAGGATGGAAATCTGCTGTCATGTCTGCATCACTTGCTGTATCTGTAGAGCCTCCATCTAAAGGATGGGAAATCTGCTGTCATGTCTGCATCACTTGCTGTATCTGTAGAGCCTCCATTTGTGGCGCTGTCATGTCTGCATCACTTGCTGTATCTGTAGAGCCTCCATTTGTGGCGCTGTCATGTCTGCATCATTTGCTGTATCTGTAGAGCCTCCATTTGTGGCGCTGTCATGTCTGCATCATTTGCTGTATCTGTAGAGCCTCCATTTGTGGCGCTGTCATGTCTGCATCACTTGCTGTATCTGTAGAGCCTACATCTAAAGGATGGAAATCTGCTGTCATGTCTGCATCACTTGCTGTATCTGTAGAGCCTCCATCTAAAGGATGGAAATCTGCTGTCATGTCTGCATCACTGGCTGTATCTGTAGAGCCTCCATTTGTGGCGCATTCATGTCTGTATCACTTGCTGTAACTGTAGAGCCTCCGTTTGTGGCGCTGTCATGTCTGCATCACTTGCTGTAACTGTAGAGCCTACATCTAAAGAATGGAAATCTGCTGTCATGTCTGCATCACTTGCTGTATCTGTAGAGCCTACATCTAAAGGATGGAAATCTGCTGTCATGTCTGCATCACTTGCTTTATCTGTAGAGCCTCCATCTAAAGGATGGAAATCTGCTGTCATGTCTGCATCACTTGCTGTATCTGTAGAGCCTCCATCTAAAGGATGGAAATCTGCTGTCATGTCTGCATTACTTGCTGTATCTGTAGAGCCTCCATTTGTGGCGCTGTCATGTCTGCATCACCGGCTGTATCTGTAGAGCCTCCATTTGTGGCGCTGTCATGTCTGCATCACTTGCTGTATCTGTAGAGCCTCCATTTGTGGCGCTGTCATGTCTGCATCACATGCTGTATCTGTATAGCCTTTATCTAAGGATGGAAATCTGCTGTCATGCCTTCATCACTTGCTGTATCTGTAGAGCCTCCATCTAAAGGATGGAAATCTGCTGTCATGTCTGTATCACTTGCTGTATTTGTAGAGCCTCCATCTAAAGGATGGGAAATCTGCTGTCATGTCTGCATCACTTGCTGTATCTGTAGAGCCTCCATTTGTGGCGCTGTCATGTCTGCATCACTTGCTGTATCTGTAGAGCCTCCATTTGTGGCGCTGTCATGTCTGCATCATTTGCTGTATCTGTAGAGCCTCCATTTGTGGCGCTGTCATGTCTGCATCATTTGCTGTATCTGTAGAGCCTCCGTTTGTGGCGCTGTCATGTCTGCATCACTTGCTGTATCTGTAGAGCCTACATCTAAAGGATGGAAATCTGCTGTAATGTCTGCATCACTTGCTGTATCTGTAGAGCCTCCATCTAAAGGATGGAAATCTGCTGTCATGTCTGCATCACTTGCTGTAGCTGTAGAGCCTCCATCTAAAGGATGGAAATCTGCTGTCATGTCTGCATCACTTGCTGTATCTGTAGAGCCTATATCTAAAGGATGGAAATCTGCTGTCATGTCTGCATCACTTGCTGTATCTGTAGAGCCTCCATCTAAAGGATGGAAATCTGCTGTCATGTCTGCATCACTTTCTGTATCTGTAGAGCCTATATCTAAAGGATGGAAATCTGCTGTCATGTCTGCATCACTTGCTGTATCTGTAGAGCCGGCATCTAAAGGATGGAAATCTGCTGTCATGTCTGCATCATTTGCTGTATCTGTAGAGCCTATATCTAAAGGATGGAAATCTGCTGTCATTTCTGCATCACTTGCTGTATCTGTAGAGCCTGCATCTAAAGGATGGAAATCTGCTGTCATGTCTGCATCACTTTCTGTATCTGTAGAGCCTCCGTTTGTGGCGCTGTCATGTCTGCATCACTTGCTGTATCTGTAGAGCCAGCATCTAAAGAATGGAAATCTGCTGTCATGTCTGCATCACTTGCTGTATCTGTAGAGCCTCCATTTGTGGCGCTGTCATGTCTGCATCACTTTCTGTATCTGTAGAGCCTCCATTTGTGGCGCTGTCATGTCTGCATCATTTGCTGTATCTGTAGAGCCTCCATTTGTGGCGCTGTCATGTCTGCATCATTTGCTGTATCTGTAGAGCCTCCATTTGTGGCGCTGTCATATCTGCATCACTTGCTGTATCTGTAGAGCCTACATCTAAAGGATGGAAATCTGCTGTCATGTCTGCATCACTTGCTGTATCTGTAGAGCCTCCATCTAAAGGATGGAAATCTGCTGTCATGTCTGCATCATTTGCTGTAACTGTAGAGCCTACATCTAAAAGATGGAAATCTGCTGTCATGTCTGCATCACTTGCTGTATCTGTAGAGCCTACATCTAAAGGATGGAAATCTGCTGTCATGTCTGCATCACTTGCTGTATCTGTAGAGCCTCCATTTGTGGCGCTGTCATGTCTGCATCATTTGCTGTATCTGTAAAACCTCCATTTGTTGCGCTGTCATGTCTGTATCACTTGCTGTATCTGTAGAGCCTCCATTTGTGGCGCTGTCATGTCTGCATCACTTGCTGTATCTGTAGAGCCTCCATTTGTGGCGCTGTCATGTCTGCATCATTTGCTGTATCTGTAGAGCCTCCATTTGTGACGCTGTCATGTCTGCATCATTTGCTGTATCTGTAGAGCCTCCATTTGTGGCGCTGTCATGTCTGCATCACTTGCTATATCTGTAGAGCCTACATCTAAAGGATGGAAATCTGCTGTCATGTCTGCATCACTTGCTGTATCTGTAGAGCCTCCATTTGTGGCGCTGTCGTGTCTGCATCACTTGCTGTATCTGTAGAGCCTCCATCTAAAGGATGGAAATCTGCTGTGATGACTGCATCACTTGCTGTATCTGTAGAGCCTCCATTTGTGGCGCTGTCATGTCTGCATCACTTGCTGTATCTGTAGAGCCTACATCTAAAGGATGGAAATCTGCTGTCATGTCTGCATCACTTGCTGTATCTGTAGAGCCTCCAATTGTGTTGCTGTCATGTTTGCATCACTTGCTGTATCTGTAGAGCCTACATCTAAAGGATGGAAATCTGCTGTCATGTCTGCATCACTTGCTGTATCTGTAGAGCCTACATCTAAAGGATGGAAATATGCTGTCATGTCTGCATCACTTGCTGTATCTGTAGAGCCTCCATTTGTGGCGCTGTCATGTCTGCATCACTTGCTGTATCTGTAGAGCCTCCATCTAAAGGATGGAAATCTGTTGTCATGTCTGCATCACTTCCTGTATCTGTAGAGCCTACATCTAAAGGATGGAAACCTGCTGTCATGTCTTCATAACTTACTGTATCTGTAGAGCCTCCATATGTGGCGCTGTCATGTCTGACTCACTTGCTGTATCTGTAGAGCATACATCTAAAGGATGGAAATCTGCTGTCATGTCTGCATCACTTGCTGTACCTGTAGAGCCTACATCTAAAGGATGGAAATCTGCTGTCATGTCTGCATCACTTGCTGTATCTGTAGAGCCTCCATCTAAAGGATGGAAATCTGCTGTCATCTCTGCATCACTGGCTGTATCTGTAGAGCCTCCATTTGTGGCGCTGTCATGTCTGTATCACTTGCTGTAACTATAGAGCCTCCGTTTGTGGCGCTGTCATGTCTACATCACTTGCTGTAACTGTAGAGCCTACATCTAAAGAATGGAAATCTGCTGTCATGTCTGCATCACTTGCTGTATCTGTAGAGCCTACATCTAAAGGATGGAAATCTGCTGTCATGTCTGCATCACTTGCTTTATCTGTAGAGCCTACATCTAAAGGATGGAAATCTGCTGTCATGTCTGCATCACTTGCTGTATCTGTAGAGCCTCCATCTAAAGGATGGAAATCTGCTGTCATGTCTGCATTACTTGCTGTATCTGTAGAGCCTCCATTTGTGGCGCTGTCATGTCTGCATCACCTGCTGTATCTGTAGAGCCTCCATTAGTGGCGCTGTTATGTCTGCATCATTTGCTGTATCTGTAGAGCCTCCCTTTGTGAAGCGGTCATGTCTGCATCACTTGCTGTATCTGTAGAGCCTCCAGTTGTGGCGCTGTCATGTCTGAATCACTTGCTGTATCTGTAGAGCCTACATCTAAAGGATGGAAATCTGCTGTCATGTCTGCATCACTTGCTGTATCTGTAGAGCCTCCATTTGTGGCGCTGTCATGTCTGCATCATTTGCTGTATCTGTAGAGCCTCCATTTGTTGCGCTGTCATGTCTGTATCACTTGCTGTATCTGTAGAGCCTCCATTTGTGGCGCTGTCATATCTGCATCACTTGCTGTATCTGTAGAGCCTTTATCTAAGGATGGAAATCTGCTGTCATGTCTTCATCACTTGCTGTATCTGTAGAGCCTCCATCTATAGGATGGAAATCTGCTGTCATGTCTGCATCACTTGCTGTATCTGTAGAGCCTCCATCTAAAGGATGGAAAATCTGCTGTCATGTCTGCATCACTTGCTGTATCTGTAGAGCCTCCATTTGTGGCGCTGTCATGTCTGCATCACTTGCTGTATCTGTAGAGCCTCCATTTGTGGCGCTGTCATGTCTGCATCATTTGCTGTATCTGTAGAGCCTCCATTTGTGGCGCTGTCATGTCTGCATCATTTGCTGTATCTGTAGAGCCTCCATTTGTGGCGCTGTCATGTCTGCATCACTTGCTGTATCTGTAGAGCCTACATCTAAAGGATGGAAATCTGCTGTCATGTCTGCATCACTTGCTGTATCTGTAGAGCCTCCATCTAAAGGATGGAAATCTGCTGTCATGTCTGCATCACTTGCTGTAGCTGTAGAGCCTCCAACTAAAGGATGGAAATCTGCTGTCATGTCTGCATCACTTGCTGTATCTGTAGAGCCTATATCTAAAGGATGGAAATCTGCTATCATGTCTGCATCACTTGCTGTATCTGTAGAGCCTCCGTCTAAAGGATGGAAATCTGCTGTCATGTCTGCTTCACTTTCTGTATCTGTAGAACCTATATCTAAAGGATGGAAATCTGCTGTCATGTCTGCATCACTTGCTGTATCTGTAGAGCCGGCATCTAAAGGATGGAAATCTGCTGTCATGTCTGCATCATTTGCTGTATCTGTAGAGCCTATATCTAAAGGATGGAAATCTGCTGTCATGTCTGCATCACTTGCTGTATCTGTAGAGCCTGCATCTAAAGGATGGAAATCTGCTGTCATGTCTGCATCACTTGCTGTATCTGTAGAACCTCCATTTGTGGCGCTGTCATTTCTGCATCACTTGCTGTATCTGTAGAGCCTGCATCTAAAGAATGGAAATCTGCTGTCATGTCTGCATCACTTGCTGTATCTGTAGAGCCTCCATTTGTGGCGCTGTCATGTCTGCATCATTTGCTGTATCTGTAGAGCCTCCATTTGTGGCGCTGTCATGTCTGCATCATTTGCTGTATCTGTAGAGCCTCCATTTTTGGCGCTGTCATGTCTGCATCATTTGCTGTATCTGTAGAGCCTCCATTTGTGTCGCTGTCATGTCTGCATCACTTGCTGTATCTGTAGAGCCTACACCTAAAGGATGGAAATCTGCTGTCATGTCTGCATCTCTTGCTGTATTTGTAGAGCCTCCATCTAAAGGATGGAAATCTGCTGTCATGTCTGCATCACTTGCTGTAGCTGTAGAGCCTCCATCTAAAGGATGGAAATCTGCTGTCATGTCTGCATCACTTGCTGTATCTGTACAGCCTATATCTAAACGATGGAAATCTGCTGTCATGTCTGCATCACTTGCTGTATCTGTAGAGCCTCCATTTGTGGCGCTGTCATGTCTGCATCATTTGCTGTATCTGTAAAACCTCCATTTGTTGCGCTGTCATGTCTGTATCACTTGCTGTATCTGTAGAGCCTCCATTTGTGGCGCTGTCATGTCTGCATCACTTGCTGTATCTGTAGAGCCTCCATTTGTGGCGCTGTCATGTCTGCATCATTTGCTGTATCTGTAGAGCCTCCATTTGTGACGCTGTTATGTCTGCATCATTTGCTGTATCTGTAGAGCCTCCATTTGTGGCGCTGTCATGTCTGCATCACTTGCTATATCTGTAGAGCCTACATCTAAAGGATGGAAATCTGCTGTCATGTCTGCATCACTTGCTGTATCTGTAGAGCCTCCATTTGTGACGCTGTCATGTCTGCATCACTTGCTGTATCTGTAGAGACTCCATCTAAAGGATGGAAATCTGCTGTGATGTCTGCATCACTTGCTGTATCTGTAGAGCCTCCATTTGTGGCACTGTCATGTCTGCATCACTTGCTGTATCTGTAGAGCCTAGATCTAAAGGATGGAAATCTGCTGTCATGTCTGCATCACTTGCTGTATCTGTAGAGCCTCCATTTGTGTTGCTGTCATGTTTGCATCACTTGCTGTATCTGTAGAGGCTACATCTAAAGGATGGAAATCTGCTGTCATGTCTGCATCACTTGCTGTATCTGTAGAGCCTACATCTAAAGGATGGAAATATGCTGTCATGTCTGCATCACTTGCTGTATCTGTAGAGCCTCCATTTGTGGCGCTGTCATGTCTGCATCACTTGCTGTATCTGTAGAGCCTCCATCTAAAGGATGGAAATCTGTTGTCATGTCTGCATCACTTGCTGTATCTGTAGAGCCTACATCTAAAGGATGGAAACCTGCTGTCATGTCTTCATAACTTACTGTATCTGTAGAGCCTCCATATGTGGCGCTGTCATGTCTGCATCACTTGCTGTATCTGTAGAGCATACATCTAAAGAATGGAAATCTGCTGTCATGTCTGCATCACTTGCTGTATCTGTAGAGCCTACATTTGTGGCGCTGTCATGTCTGCATCACTTGCTGTATCTGTAGAGCCTCCATTTGTGGCGCTGTCATGTCTGCATCACTTGCTGTATCTGTAGAGCATACATCTAAAGGATAGAAATCCGCTGTCATGTCTGCATCACTTGCTGTATCTGTAGAGCCTACATCTAAAGGATGGAAATCTGCTGTCATGTCTGCATCAATTGCTGTAACTGTAGAGCCTACATCTAAAGGATGGAAATCTGTTGTCATGTTTGCATCACTTGCTGTACCTGAAGAGCCTACATCTAAAGGATGGAAATCTGCTGTCATGTCTGCATCACTTGCTGTATCTGTAGAGCCTCCATCTAAAGGATGGAAATCTGCTGTCATGTCTGCATCACTGGCTGTATTTGTAGAGCCCCCATTTGTGGCGCTGTCATGTCTGTATCACTTGCTGTAACTGTAGAGCCTCCGTTTGTGGCGCTGTCATGTCTGCATCACTTGCTGTAACTGTAGAGCCTACATCTAAAGAATGGAAATCTGCTGTCATGTCTGCATCACTTGCTGTATCTGTAAAGCCTACAGCTAAAGGATGGAAATCTGCTGTCATGTCTGCATCACTTGCTTTATCTGTAGAGCCTCCATCTAAAGGATGGAAATCTGCTGTCATGTCTGCATCACTTGCTGTATCTGTAGAGCCTCCATCTAAAGGATGGAAATCTGCTGTCATGTCTGCATTACTTGCTGTATCTCTAGAGCCTCCATTTGTGGCGCTGTCATGTCTGCATCACCGGCTGTATCTGTAGAGCCTCCATTTGTGGCGCTGTCATGTCTGCATCACTTGCTGTATCTGTAGAGCCTCCATTTGTGGCGCTGTCATGTCTGCATCACTTGCTGTATCTGTAGAGCCTTTATCTAAGGATGGAAATCTGCTGTCATGTCTTCATCACTTGCTGTATCTGTAGAGCCTCCATCTAAAGGATGGATATCTGCTGTCATGTCTGCATCACTTGCTGTACCTGTAGTGCCTCCATCTAAAGGATGGGAAATCTGCTGTCATGTCTGCATCACTTGCTGTATCTGTAGAGCCTCCATTTGTGGCGCTGTCATGTCTGCATCATTTGCTGTATCTGTAGAGCCTCCATTTGTGGCGCTGTCATGTCTGCATCACTTGCTGTATCTGTAGAGCCTACATCTAAAGGATGGAAATCTGCTGTCATGTCTGCATCACTTGCTGTATCTGTAGAGCCTCCATCTAAAGGATGGAAATCTGCTGTCATGTCTGCATCACTTGCTGTAGCTGTAGAGCCTCCATCTAAAGGATGGAAATCTGCTGTCATGTCTGCATCACTTGCTGTATCTGTAGAGCCTATATCTAAAGGATGGAAATCTGCTGTCATGTCTGCATCACTTGCTGTATCTGTAGAGCCGGCATCTAAAGGATGGAAATCTGCTGTCATGTCTGCATCATTTGCTGTATCTGTAGAGCCTATATCTAAAAGATGGAAATCTGCTGTCATGTCTGCATCACTTGCTGTATCTGTAGAGCCTGCATCTAAAGGATGGAAATCTGCTGTCATGTCTGCATCACCTGCTTTATCTGTAGAGCCTCTATCTAAAGGATGGAAATCTGCTGTCATGTCTGCATCACTTGCTGTATCTGTAGAGCCTCCATCTAAAGGATGGAAATCTGCTGTCATGTCTGCATCACTGGCTATATCTGTAGAGCCTCCATTTGTGGCGCTGTCATGTCTGTATCACTTGCTGTAACTGTAGAGCCTCCGTTTGTGGCGCTGTCATGTCTACATCACTTGCTGTAACTGTAGAGCCTACATCTAAAGAATGGAAATCTGCTGTCATGTCTGCATCACTTGCTGTATCTGTAGAGCCTACATCTAAAGGATGGAAATCTGCTGTCATGTCTGTATCACTTGCTTTATCTGTAGAGCCTACATCTAAAGGATGGAAATCTGCTGTCATGTCTGCATCACTTGCTGTATCTCTAGAGCCTCCATCTAAAGGATGGTAATCTGCTGTCATGTCTGCATTACTTGCTGTATCTGTAGAGCCTCCATTTGTGGCGCTGTCATGTCTGCATCACCTGCTGTATCTGTAGAGCCTCCATTAGTGGCGCTGTTATGTCTGCATCATTTGCTGTATCTGTAGAGCCTCCCTTTGTGAAGCGGTCATGTCTGCATCACTTGCTGTATCTGTAGAGCCTCCAGGTGTGGCGCTGTCATGTCTGAAGCACTTGCTGTATCTGTAGAGCCTACATCTGAAGGATGGAAATCTGCTGTCATGTCTGCATCACTTGCTGTATCTGTAGAGCCTACTATTGTGGCGCTGTCATGTCTGCATCATTTGCTGTATCTGTAGAGCCTCCATTTGTTGCGCTGTCATGTCTGTATCACTTGCTGTATCTGTAGAGCCTCCATTTGTGGCGCTGTCATGTCTACATCACTTGCTGTATCTGTAGAGCCTCCATTTGTGGCGCTGTCATATCTGCATCACTTGCTGTATCTGTAGAGCCTTTATCTAAGGATGGAAATCTGCTGTCATGTCTTCATCACTTGCTGTATCTGTAGAGCCTCCATCTAAAGGATGGAAATCTGCTGTCATGTCTGCATCACTTGCTGTATCTGTAGAGCCTCCATCTAAAGGATGGGAAATCTGCTGTCATGTCTGCATCACTTGCTGTATCTGTAGAGCATCCATTTGTGGCGCTGTCATGTCTGCATCACTTGCTGTATCTGTAAAGCCTCCATTTGTGGCGCTGTCATGTCTGCATCATTTGCTGTATCTGTAGAGCCTCCATTTGTGGCGCTGTCATGTCTGCATCATTTGCTGTATCTGTAGAGCCTTCATTTGTGGCGCTGTCATGTCTGCATCACTTGCTGTATCTGTAGAGGCTACATCTAAAGGATGGAAATCTGCTGTCATGTCTGCATCACTTGCTGTATCTGTAGAGCCTCCATCTAAAGGATGGAAATCTGCTGTCATGTCTGCATCACTGGCTGTATCTGTAGAGCCTCCATTTGTGGCGCTGTCATGTCTGTATCACTTGCTGTAACTGTTGAGCCTCCGTTTGTGGCGCTGTCATGTCTGCATCACTTGCTGTAACTGTAGAGCCTACATCTAAAGAATGGAAATCTGCTGTCATGTCTGCATCACTTGCTGTATCTGTAGAGCCTACATCTAAAGGTTGGAAATCTGCTGTCATGTCTGCATCACTTGCTTTATCTGTAGAGCCTCCATCTAAAGGATGGAAATCTGCTGTCATGTCTGCATCACTTGCTGTATCTGTAGAGCCTCCATCTAAAGGATGGAAAACTGCTGTCATGTCTGCATTACTTGCTGTATCTGTAGAGCCTCCATTTGTGGCGCTGTCATGTCTGCATCACCGGCTGTATCTGTAGAGCCTCCATTTGTGGCGCTGTCATGTCTGCATCACTTGCTGCATCTGTAGAGCCTCCATTTGTGGCGCTGTCATGTCTGCATCACATGCTGTATCTGTATAGCCTTTATCTAAGGATGGAAATCTGCTGTCATGTCTTCATCACTTGCTGTATCTGTAGAGCCTCGAATCTAAAGGATGGAAATCTGCTGTCATGTCTGCATCACTTGCTGTATCTGTAGAGCCTCCATCTAAAGGATGGGAAATCTGCTGTCATGTCTGCATCACTTGCTGTATCTGTAGAGCCTCCATTTGTGGCGCTGTCATGTCTGCATCACTTGCTGTATCTGTAGAGCCTCCATTTGTGGCGCTGTCATGTCTGCATTATTTGCTGTATCTGTAGAGCCTCCATTTGTGGCGCTGTCATGTCTGCATCATTTGCTGTATCTGTAGAGCCTCCGTTTGTGGCGTTGTCATGTCTGCATCACTTGCTGTATCTGTAGCGCCTACATCTAAAGGATGGAAATCTGCTGTCATGTCTGCATCACTTGCTGTATCTGTAGAGCCTCCATCTAAAGGATGGAAATCTGCTGTCATGTCTGCATCACTTGCTGTAGCTGTAGAGCCTCCATCTAAAGGATGGAAATCTGCTGTCATGTCTGCATCACTTGCTGTATTTATAGAGCCTATATCTAAAGGATGGAAATCTGCTGTCATGTCTGCATCACTTGCTGTATCTGTAGAGCCTCCATCTAAAGGATGGAAATCTGCTGTCATGTCTGCATCACTTTCTGTATCTGTAGAGCCTATATCTAAAGGATGGAAATCTGCTGTCATGTCTGCATCACTTGCTGTATCTGTAGAGCCGGCATCTAAAGGATGGAAATCTGCTGTCATGTCTGCATCATTTGCTGTATCTGTAGAGCCTATATCTAAAGGATGGAAATCTGCTGTCATGTCTGCATCACTTGCTGTATCTGTAGAGCCTCCATTTGTGGCGCTGTCATGTCTGCATCACTTGCTGTATCTGTAGAGCCAGCATCTAAAGAATGGAAATCTGCTGTCATGTCTGCATCACTTGCTGTATCTGTAGAGCCTCCATTTGTGGCGCTGTCATGTCTGCATCACTTGCTGTATCTGTAGAGCCTCCATTTGTGGCGCCTTTCATGTCTGCATCATTTGCTGTATCTGTAGAGCCTCCATTTGCTGCGCTGTCATGTCTGCATCACTTGCTGTATCTGTAGAGCCTACATCTAAAGGATGGAAATCTGCTGTCATGTCTGCATCACTTGCTGTATCTGTAGAGCCTCCATCTAAAGGATGGAAATCTGCTGTCATGTCTGCATCATTTGCTGTAACTGTAGAGCCTACATCTAAAAGATGGAAATCTGCTGTCATGTCTGCATCACTTGCTGTATCTGTAGAGCCTACATCTAAAGGATGGAAATCTGCTGTCATGTCTGCATCACTTGCTGTATCTGTAGAGCCTCCATTTGTGGCGCTGTCATGTCTGCATCATTTGCTGTATCTGTAAAACCTCCATTTGTTGCGCTGTCATGTCTGTATCATTTGCTGTATCTGTAGAGCCTCCATTTGTGGCGCTGTCATGTCTGCATCACTTGCTGTATCTGTAGAGCCTCCATTTGTGGCGCTGTCATGTCTGCATCATTTGCTGTATCTGTAGAGCCTCCATTTGTGACGCTGTCATGTCTGCATCATTTGCTGTATCTGTAGAGCCTATATCTAAAGGATGGAAATCTGCTGTCATGTCTGCATCACTTGCTGTATCTGTAGAGCCTGCATCTAAAGGATGGAAATCTGCTGTCATGTCTGCATCACTTGCTGTATCTGTAGAGCCTCCATTTGTGGCGCTGTCATGTCTGCATCATTTGCTGTATCTGTAGAGCCTCCATTTGTGGCGCTGTCATGTCTGCATCATTTGCTGTATCTGTAGAGCCTCCATTTGTGGCGCTGTCATGTCTGCATCATTTGCTGTATCTGTAGAGCCTCCATTTGTGGCGCTGTCATGTCTGCATCACTTGCTGTATCTGTAGAGCCTACACCTAAAGGATGGAAATCTGCTGTCATGTCTGCATCACCTGCTTTATCTGTAGAGCCTCCATCTAAAGGATGGAAATCTGCTGTCATGTCTGCATCACTTGCTGTATCTGTAGAGCCTCCATCTAAAGGATGGAAATCTGCTGTCATGTCTGCATCACTGGCTGTATCTGTAGAGCATCTATTTGTGGCGCTGTCATGTCTGTATCACTTGCTGTAACTGTAGAGCCTCCGTTTTTGGCGCTGTCATGTCTACATCACTTGCTGTAACTGTAGAGCCTACATCTAAAGAATGGAAATCTGCTGTCATGTCTGCATCACTTGCTGTATCTGTAGAGCCTACATCTAAAGGATGGAAATCTGCTGTCATGTCTGTATCACTTGCTTTATCTGTAGAGCCTACATCTAAAGGATGGAAATCTGCTGTCATGTCTGCATCACTTGCTGTATCTGTAGAGCCTCCATCTAAAGGATGGTAATCTGCTGTCATGTCTGCATTACTTGCTGTATCTGTAGAGCCTCCATTTGTGGCGCTGTCATGTCTGCATCACCTGCTGTTTCTGTAGAGCCTCCATTAGTGGCGCTGTTATGTCTGCATCATTTGCTGTATCTGTAGAGCCTCCCTTTTTGAAGCGGTCATGTCTGCATCACTTTGTTTATCTGTAGAGCCTCCTATTGTGGCGCTGTGATGTCTGCATCATTTGCTGTATCTGTAGAGCCTCCATTTGTTGCGCTGTCATGTCTGTATCACTTGCTGTATCTGTAGAACCTCTATTTGTGGCGCTGTCATGTCTACATCACTTGCTGTATCTGTAGAGCCTCCATTTGTGGCGCTGTCATATCTGCATCACTTGCTGTATCTGTAGAGCCTTTATCTAAGGATGGAAATCTGCTGTCATGTCTTCATCACTTGCTGTATCTGTAGAGCCTCCATCTAAAGGATGGAAATCTGCTGTCATGTCTGCATCACTTGCTGTATCTGTAGAGCCTCCATCTAAAGGATGGGAAATCTGCTGTCATGTCTGCATCACTTGCTGTATCTGTAGAGCCTCCATTTGTGGCGCTGTCATGTCTGCATCACTTGCTGTATCTGTAGAGCCTCCATTTGTGGCGCTGTCATGTCTGCATCATTTGCTGTATCTGTAGAGCCTCCATTTGTGGCGCTGTCATGTCTGCATCATTTGCTGTATCTGTAGAGCCTCCATTTGTGGCGCTGTAATGTCTGCATCACTTGCTGTATCTGTAGAGCCTACATCTAAAGGATGGAAATCTGCTGTCATGTCTGCATCACTTGCTGTATCTGTAGAGCCTCCATCTAAAGGATGGAAATCTGCTGTCATGTCTGCATCATTTGCTGTAACTGTAGAGCCTACATCTAAAAGATGGAAATCTGCTGTCATGTCTGCATCACTTGCTGTATCTGTAGAGCCTACATCTAAAGGATGGAAATCTGCTGTCATGTCTGCATCACTTGCTGTATCTGTAGAGCCTCCATTTGCGGCGCTGTCATGTCTGCATCACTTGCTGTATCTGTAGAGCCTCCATTTGTGGCGCTGTCATGTCTGCATCATTTGCTGTATCTGTAGAGCCTCCATTTGTGGCGCTGTCATGTCTGCATCATTTGCTGTATCTGTAGAGCCTCCATTTGTGGCGCTGTCATGTCTGCATCACTTGCTGTATCTGTAGAGCCTACATCTAAAGGATGGAAATCTGCTGTCATGTCTGCATCACTTGCTGTATCTGTAGAGCCTCCATTTGTGGCGCTGTCATGTCTGCATCACTTGCTGTATCTGTAGAGCCTGCATCTAAAGAATGGAAATCTGCTGTCATGTCTGCATCACTTGCTGTATCTGTAGAGCCTCCATTTATGGCGCTGTCATGTCTGCATCATTTGCTGTATCTGTAGAGCCTCCATTTGTGGCGCTGTCATGTCTGCATCATTTGCTGTATCTGTAGAGCCTCCATTTGTGGCGCTGTCATGTCTGCATCATTTGCTGTATCTGTAGAGCCTCCATTTGTGGCGCTGTCTTGTCTGCATCACTTGCTGTATCTGTAGAGCCTACACCTAAAGGATGGAAATCTGCTGTCATGTCTGCATCTCTTGCTGTATCTGTAGAGCCTCCATCTAAAGGATGGAAATCTGCTGTCAAGTCTGCATCACTTGCTGTAGCTGTAGAGCCTCCATCTAAAGGATGGAAATCTGCTGTCATGTCTGCATCACTTGCTGTATCTGTACAGCCTATATCTAAAGGATGGAAATCTGCTGTCATGTCTGCATCACTTGCTGTATCTGTAGAGCCTCCATTTGTGGCGCTGTCATGTCTGCATCATTTGCTGTATCTGTAAAACCTCCATTTGTTGCGCTGTCATGTCTGTATCACTTGCTGTATCTGTAGAGCCTCCATTTGTGGCGCTGTCATGTCTGCATCACTTGCTGTATCTGTAGAGCCTCCATTTTTGGCGCTGTCATGTCTGCATCATTTGCTGTATCTGTAGAGCCTCCATTTGTGACGCTGTCATGTCTGCATCACTTGCTATATCTGTAGAGCCTACATCTAAAGGATGGAAATCTGCTGTCATGTCTGCATCACTTGCTGTATCTGTAGAGCCTCCATCTAAAGGATGGAAATCTGCTGTGATGTCTGCATCACTTGCTGTATCTGTAGAGCCTCCATTTGTGGCACTGTCATGTCTGCATCACTTGCTGTATCTGTAGAGCCTAGATCTAAAGGATGGAAATCTGCTGTCATGTCTCCATCACTTGCTGTATCTGTAGAGCCTCCATTTGTGTTGCTGTCATGTTTGCATCACTTGCTGTATCTGTAGAGGCTACATCTAAAGATGGAAATCTGCTGTCATGTCTGCATCACTTGCTGTATCTGTAGAGCCTACATCTAAAGGATGGAAATATGCTGTCATGTCTGCATCACTTGCTGTATCTGTAGAGCCTCCATTTGTGGCGCTGTCATGTCTGCATCACTTGCTGTATCTGTAGAGCCTCCATCTAAAGGATGGAAATCTGTTGTCATGTCTGCATCACTTGCTGTATCTGTAGAGCCTACATCTAAAGGATGGAAACCTGCTGTCATGTCTTCATAACTTACTGTATCTGTAGAGCCTCCATATGTGGCGCTGTCATGTCTGCATCACTTGCTGTATCTGTAGAGCATACATCTAAAGGATGGAAATCTGCTGTCATGTCTGGTATCACTTGCTGTATCTGTAGAGCCTACATTTGTGGCGCTGTCATGTCTGCATCACTTGCTGTATCTGTAGAGCCTCCATTTGTGGCGCTGTCATGTCTGCATCACTTGCTGTATCTGTAGAGCATACATCTAAAGGATAGAAATCCGCTGTCATGTCTGCATCACTTGCTGTATCTGTAGAGCCTACATCTAAAGGATGGAAATCTGCTGTCATGTCTGCATCACTTGCTGTAACTGTAGAGTCCACATCTAAAGGATGGAAATCTGTTGTCATGTTTGCATCACTTGCTGTATCTGTAGAGCCTACATCTAAAGGATGGAAATCTGCTGTCATGTCTGCATCACTTGCTGTATCTGTAGAGCCTCCATCCAAAGGATGGAAATCTGCTGTCATGTCTGCATCACTGGCTGTATCTGTAGAGCCTCCATTTGTGGCGCTGTCATGTCTGTATCACTTGCTGTAACTGTAGAGCCTCCGTTTGTGGCGCTGTCATGTCTGCATCACTTGCTGTAACCGTAGAGCCTACATCTAAAGAATGGAAATCTGCTGTCATGTCTGCATCACTTGCTGTATCTGTAGAGCCTACAGCTAAAGGATGGAAATCTGCTGTCATGTCTGCATAACTTGCTTTATCTGTAGAGCCTCCATCTAAAGGATGGAAATCTGCCGTCATGTCTGCATCACTTGCTGTATCTGTAGAGCCTCCATCTAAAGGATGGAAATCTGCTGTCATGTCTGCATTACTTGCTGTATCTGTAGAGCCTCCATTTGTGGCGCTGTCATGTCTGCATCACCGGGTGTATCTGTAGAGCCTCCATTTGTGGCGCTGTCATGTCTGCATCACTTGCTGTATCTGTAGAGCCTCCATTTGTGGCGCTGTCATGTCTGCATCACTTGCTGTATCTGTAGAGCCTTTATCTAAGGATGGAAATCTGCTGTCATGTCTTCATCACTTGCTGTATCTGTAGAGCCTCCATCTAAAGGATGGATATCTGCTGTCATGTCTGCATCACTTGCTGTACCTGTAGAGCCTCCATCTAAAGGATGGGAAATCTGCTGTCATGTCTGCATCACTTGCTGTATCTGTAGAGCCTCCATTTGTGGCGCTGTCCTGTCTGCATCACTTGCTGTATCTGTAGAGCCTTCATTTGTGGCGCTGTCATGTCTGCATCATTTGCTGTATCTGTAGAGCCTCCATTTGTGGCGCTGTCATGTCTGCATCACTTGCTGTATCTGTAGAGCCTACATCTAAAGGATGGAAATCTGCTGTCATGTCTGCATCACTTGCTGTATCTGTAGAGCCTCCATCTAAAGGATGGAAATCTGCTGTCATGTCTGCATCACTTGCTGTAGCTGTAGAGCCTCCATCTAAAGGATGGAAATCTGCTGTCATGTCTGCATCACTTGCTGTATCTGTAGAGCCTATATCTAAAGGATGGAAATCTGCTGTCATGTCTGCATCACTTGCTGTATCTGTAGAGCCAGCATCTAAAGGATGGAAATCTGCTGTCATGTCTGCATCATTTGCTGTATCTGTAGAGCCTATATCTAAAGGATGGAAATCTGCTGTCATGTCTGCATCACTTGCTGTATCTGTAGAGCCTGCATCTAAAGGATGGAAATCTGCTGTCATGTCTGCATCACCTGCTTTATCTGTAGAGCCTCCATCTAAAGGATGGAAATCTGCTGTCATGTCTGCATCACTTGCTGTATCTGTAGAGCCTCCATCTAAAGGATGGAAATCTGCTGTCATGTCTGCATCACTGGCTGTATCTGTAGAGCATCTATTTGTGGCGCTGATATTTCTGTATCACTTGCTGTAACTGTAGAGCCTCCGTTTTTGGCGCTGTCATGTCTACATCACTTGCTGTAACTGTAGAGCCTACATCTAAAGAATGGAAATCTGCTGTCATGTCTGCATCACTTGCTGTATCTGTAGAGCCTACATCTAAAGGATGGAAATCTGCTGTCATGTCTGTATCACTTGCTTTATCTGTAGCGCCTACATCTAAAGGATGGAAATCTGCTGTCATGTCTGCATCACTTGCTGTATCTGTAGAGCCTCCATCTAAAGGATGGTAATCTCCTGTCATGTCTGCATTACTTGCTGTATCTGTAGAGCCTCCATTTGTGGCGCTGTCATGTCTGCATCACCTGCTGTATCTGTAGAGCCTCCATTAGTGGCGCTGTTATGTCTGCATCATTTGCTGTATCTGTAGAGCCTCCCTTTGTGAAGCGGTCATGTCTGCATCACTTGCTGTATCTGTAGAGCCTCCATTTGTGGCGCTGTCATATCTGCATCACTTGCTGTATCTGTAGAGCCTTTATCTAAGGATGGAAATCTGCTGTCATGTCTTCATCACTTGCTGTATCTGTAGAGCCTCCATCTAAAGGATGGAAATCTGTTGTCATGTCTGCATCGCTTGCTGTATCTGTAGAGCCTCCATCTAAAGGATGGGAAATCTGCTGTCATGTCTGCATCACTTGCTGTATCTGTAGAGCCTCCATTTGTGGCGCTGTCATGTCTGCATCACTTGCTGTATCTGTAGAGCCTCCATTTGTGGCGCTGTCATGTCTGCATCATTTGCTGTATCTGTAGAGCCTCCATTTGTGGCGCTGTCATGTCTGCATCATTTGCTGTATCTGTAGAGCCTCCATTTGTGGCGCTGTCATGTCTGCATCACTTGCTGTATCTGTAGAGCCTACATCTAAAGGATGGAAATCTGCTGTCATGTCTGCATCACTTGCTGTATCTGTAGAGCCTCCATCTAAAGGATGGAAATCTGCTGTCATGTCTGCATCACTGGCTGTATCTGTAGAGCCTCCATTTGTGGCGCTGTCATGTCTGTATCACTTGCTGTAACTGTAGAGCCTCCGTTTGTGGCGCTGTCATGTCTGCATCACTTGCTGTAACTGTAGAGCCTACATCTAAAGAATGGAAATCTGCTGTCATGTCTGCATCACTTGCTGTATCTGTAGAGCCTACATCTAAAGGATGGAAATCTGCTGTCATGTCTGCATCACTTGCTTTATCTGTAGAGCCTCCATCTAAAGGATGGAAATCTGCTGTCATGTCTGCATCACTTGCTGTATCTGTAGAGCCTCCATCTAAAGGATGGAAATCTGCTGTCATGTCTGCATTACTTGCTGTATCTGTAGAGCCTCCATTTGTGGCGCTGTCATGTCTGCATCACCGGCTGTATCTGTAGAGCCTCTATTTGTGGCGCTGTCATGTCTGCATCACTTGCTGTAACTGTAGAGCCTACATCTAAAGAATGGAAATCTGCTGTCATGTCTGCATCACTTGCTGTATCTGTAGAGCCTACATCTAAAGGATGGAAATCTGCTGTCATGTCTGCATCACTTGCTTTATCTGTAGAGCCTCCATCTAAAGGATGGAAATCTGCTGTCATGTCTGCATCACTTGCTGTATCTGTAGAGCCTCCATCTAAAGGATGGAAATCTGCTGTCATGTCTGCATTACTTGCTGTATCTGTAGAGCCTCCATTTGTGGCGCTGTCATGTCTGCATCACATGCTGTATCTGTATAGCCTTTATCTAAGGATGGAAATCTGCTGTCATGTCTTCATCACTTGCTGTATCTGTAGAGCCTCCATCTAAAGGATGGAAATCTGCTGTCATGTCTGTATCACTTGCTGTATTTGTAGAGCCTCCATCTAAAGGATGGGAAATCTGCTGTCATGTCTGCATCACCTGCTGTATCTGTAGAGCCTCCATTTGTGGCGCTGTCATGTCTGCATCACTTGCTGTATCTGTAGAGCCTCCATTTGTGGCGCTGTCATGTCTGCATCATTTTATGTATCTGTAGAGCCTCCATTTGTGGCGCTGTCATGTCTGCATCATTTGCTGTATCTGTAGAGCCTCCGTTTGTGGCGCTGTCATGTCTGCATCACTTGCTGTATCTGTAGAGCCTCCATCTAAAGGATGGAAATCTGCTGTCATGTCTGCATCACTTGCTGTAGCTGTAGAGCCTCCATCTAAAGGATGGAAATCTGCTGTCATGTCTGCATCACTTGCTGTATCTGTAGAGCCTATATCTAAAGGATGGAAATCTGCTGTCATGTCTGCATCACTTGCTGTATCTGTAGAGCCTCCATCTAAAGGATGGAAATCTGCTGTCATGTCTGCATCACTTTCTGTATCTGTAGAGCCTATATCTAAAGGATGGAAATCTGCTGTCATGTCTGCATCACTTGCTGTATCTGTAGAGCCGGCATCTAAAGGATGGAAATCTGCTGTCATGTCTGCATCATTTGCTGTATCTGTAGAGCCTATATCTAAAGGATGGAAATCTGCTGTCATTTCTGCATCACTTGCTGTATCTGTAGAGCCTGCATCTAAAGGATGGAAATCTGCTGTCATGTCTGCATCACTTTCTGTATCTGTAGAGCCTCCATTTGTGGCGCTGTCATGTCTGCATCACTTGCTGTATCTGTAGAGCCAGCATCTAAAGAATGGAAATCTGCTGTCATGTCTGCATCACTTGCTGTATCTGTAGAGCCTCCATTTGAAGCGCTGTCATGTCTGCATCACTTGCTGTATCTGTAGAGCCTCCATTTGTGGCGCTGTCATGTCTGCATCATTTGCTGTATCTGTAGAGCCTCCATTTGTGGCGCTGTCATGTCTGCATCATTTGCTGTATCTGTAGAGCCTCCATTTGTGGCGCTGTCATATCTGCATCACTTGCTGTATCTGTAGAGCCTACATCTAAAGGATGGAAATCTGCTGTCATGTCTGCATCACTTGCTGTATCTGTAGAGCCTCCATCTAAAGGATGGAAATCTGCTGTCATGTCTGCATCATTTGCTGTAACTGTAGAGCCTACATCTAAAAGATGGAAATCTGCTGTCATGTCTGAATCACTTGCTGTATCTGTAGAGCCTACATCTAAAGGATGGAAATCTGCTGTCATGTCTGCATCACTTGCTGTATCTGTAGAGCCTCCATTTGTGGCGCTGTCATGTCTGCATCATTTGCTGTATCTGTAAAACCTCCATTTGTTGCGCTGTCATGTCTGTATCACTTGCTGTATCTGTAGAGCCTCCATTTGTGGCGCTGTCATGTCTGCATCACTTGCTGTATCTGTAGAGCCTCCATTTGTGGCGCTGTCATGTCTGCATCATTTGCTGTATCTGTAGAGCCTCCATTTGTGACGCTGTCATGTCTGCATCATTTGCTGTATCTGTAGAGCCTCCATTTGTGGCGCTGTCATGTCTGCATCACTTGCTATATCTGTAGAGCCTACATCTAAAGGATGGAAATCTGCTGTCATGTCTTCTTCACTTGCTGTATCTGTAGAGCCTCCATTTGTGGCGCTGTCGTGTCTGCATCACTTGCTGTATCTGTAGAGCCTCCATCTAAAGGATGGAAATCTGCTGTGATGTCTGCATCACTTGCTGTATCTGTAGAGCCTCCATTTGTGGCGCTGTCATGTCTGCATGACTTGCTGTATCTGTAGAGCCTACATCTAAAGGATGGAAATCTGCTGTCATGTCTGCATCACTTGCTGTATCTGTAGAGCCTCCATTTGTGTTGCTGTCATGTTTGCATCACTTGCTGTATCTGTAGAGCCTACATCTAAAGGATGGAAATCTGCTGTCATGTCTGCATCACTTGCTGTATCTGTAGAGCCTACATCTAAAGGATGGAAATATGCTGTCATGTCTGCATCACTTGCTGTATCTGTAGAGCCTCCATTTGTGGCGCTGTCATGTCTGCATCACTTGCTGTATCTGTAGAGCCTCCATCTAAAGGATGGAAATCTGTTGTCATGTCTGCATCACTTGCTGTATCTGTAGAGCCTACATCTAAAGGATGGAAACCTGCTGTCATGTCTTCATAACTTACTGTATCTGTAGAGCCTCCATATGTGTCGCTGTCATGTCTGACTCACTTGCTGTATCTGTAGAGCATACATCTAAAGGATGGAAATCTGCTGTCATGTCTGCATCACTTGCTGTACCTGTAGAGCCTACATCTAAAGGATGGAAATCTGCTGTCATGTCTGCATCACTTGCTGTAAGTGTAGAGCCTACATCTAAAGGATGGAAATCTGTTGTCATGTTTGCATCACTTGCTGTATCTGTAGAGCCTACATCTAAAGGATGGAAATCTGCTGTCATGTCTGCATCACTTGCTGTATCTGTAGGGCCTCCATCTAAAGGATGGAAATCTGCTGTCATGTCTGCATCACTTGCTGTATCTGTAGAGCCTACATCTAAAGGATGGAAATCTGCTGTCATGTCTGCATCACCTGCTTTATCTGTAGAGCCTCCATCTAAAGGATGGAAATCTGCTGTCATGTCTGCATCACTTGCTGTATCTGTAGAGCCTCCATCTGAAGGATGGAAATCTGCTGTCATGTCTGCATCACTGGCTGTATCTGTAGAGCCTCCATTTGTGGCGCCGTCATGTCTGTATCACTTGCTGTAACTGTAGAGCCTCCGTTTGTGGCGCTGTCATGTCTGCATTACTTGCTGTAACTTTAGATCCTACATCTAAAGAATGGAAATCTGCTGTCATGTCTGCATCACTTGCTGTATCTGTAGAGCCTACATCGAAAGGATGGAAATCTGCTGTCATGTCTGAATCACTTGCTTTATCTGTAGAGCCTCCATCTAAAGGATGGAAATCTGCTGTCATGTCTGCATCACTTGCTGTATCTGTAGAGCCTCCATCTAAAGGATGGTAATCTGCTGTCATGTCTGCAATACTTGCTGTATCTGTAGAGCCTCCATTTGTGGCGCTGTCATGTCTGCATCACCTGCTGTATCTGTAGAGCCTCCATTTGTGGCGCTGTCATGTCTGCATCATTTGCTGTATCTGTAGAGCCTCCATTTGTGGCGCTGTCATGTCTGCATCACTTGCTGTATCTGTAGAGCCTGCATCTAAAGAATGGAAATCTGCTGTCATGTCTGCATCACCTGCTTTATCTGTAGAGCCTCCATCTAAAGGATGGAAATCTGCTGTCATGTATGCATCACTTGCTGTATCTGTAGAGCCTCCATCTAAAGGATGGAAATCTGCTGTCATGTCTGCATCACTGGCTGTATCTGTAGAGCCTCCATTTGTGGCGCTGTCATGTCTGTATCACTTGCTGTAACTGTAGAGCCTCCGTTTGTGGCGCTGTCATGTCTACATCACTTGCTGTAACTGTAGAGCCTACATCTAAAGAATGGAAATCTGCCGTCATGTCTGCATCACTTGCTGTATCTGTAGCGCCTACATCTAAAGGATGGAAATCTGCTGTCATGTCTGTATCACTTGCTTTATCTGTAGAGCCTACATCTAAAGTATGGAAATCTGCTGTCATGTCTGCATCACTTGCTGTATCTGTAGAGCCTCCTCTAAAGGATGGTAATCTGCTGTCATGTCTGCATTACTTGCTGTATCTGTAGAGCCTCCATTTGTGGCGCTGTCATGTCTGCATCACCTGCTGTATCTGTAGAGCCTCCATTAGTGGCGCTGTTATGTCTGCATCATTTGCTGTATCTGTAGAGCCTCCCTTTGTGAAGCGGTCATGTCTGCATCACTTGCTGTATCTGTAGAGCCTCCAGTTGTGGCGCTGTCATGTCTGAAGCACTTGCTGTATCTGTAGAGCCTACATCTAAAGGATGGAAATCTGCTGTCATGTCTGCATCACTTGCTGTATCTGTAGAGCCTCCATTTGTGGCGCTGTCATGTCTGCATCATTTGCTGTATCTGTAGAGCCTCCATTTGTTGCGCTGTCATGTCTACATCACTTGCTGTATCTGTAGAGCCTCCATTTGTGGCGCTGTCATATCTGCATCACTTGCTGTATCTGTAGAGCCTTTATCTAAGGATGGAAATCTGCTGTCATGTCTTCATCACTTGCTGTATCTGTAGAGCCTCCATCTAAAGGATGGAAATCTGCTGTCATGTCTGCATCACTTGCTGTATCTGTAGAGCCTCCATCTAAAGGATGGGAAATCTGCTGTCATGTCTGCATCACTTGCTGTATCTGTAGAGCCTCCATTTGTGGCGCTGTCATGTCTGCATCACTTGCTGTATCTGTAGAGCCTCCATTTGTGGCGCTGTCATGTCTGCATCATTTGCTGTATCTGTAGAGCCTCCATTTGTGGCGCTGTCATGTCTGCATCATTTGCTGTATCTGTAGAGCCTCCATTTGTGGCGCTGTCATGTCTGCATCACTTGCTGTATCTGTAGCGCCTACATCTAAAGGATGGAAATCTGCTGTCATGTCTGCATCACTTGCTGTATCTGTAGAGCCTCCATCTAAAGGATGGAAATCTGCTGTCATGTCTGCATCACTTGCTGTAGCTGTAGAGCCTCCATCTAAAGGATGGAAATCTGCTGTCATGTCTGCATCTCTTGCTGTATCTGTACAGCCTCAATCTAAAGGATGGAAACCTGCTGTCATGTCTGCATCACTTGCTGTATCTGTAGAGCCTCCATTTGTGGCGCTGTCATGTCTGCATCATTTGCTGTATCTGTAAAACCTCCATTTGTTGCGCTGTCATGTCTGTATCACTTGCTGTATCTGTAGAGCCTCCATTTGTGGCGCTGTCATGTCTGCATCACTTGCTGTATCTGTAGAGCCTCCATTTGTGGCGCTGTCATGTCTGCATCATTTGCTGTATCTGTAGAGCCTCCATTTGTGACGCTGTCATGTCTGCATCATTTGCTGTATCTGTAGAGCCTCCATTTGTGGCGCTGTCATGTCTGCATCACTTGCTATATCTGTAGAGCCTACATCTAAAGGATGGAAATCTGCTGTCATGTCTGCATCACTTGCTGTATCTGTAGAGCCTCCATTTGTGGCGCTGTCACGTCTGCATCACTTGCTGTATCTGTAGAGCCTCCATCTAAAGGATGGAAATCTGCTGTGATGTCTGCATCACTTGCTGTATCTGTAGAGCCTCCATTTGTGGCGCTGTCATGTCTGCATCACTTGCTGTATCTGTAGAGCCTCCATCTAAAGGATGGAAATCTGTTGTCATGTCTGCATCACTTGCTGTATCTGTAGAGCCTACATCTAAAGGATGGAAACCTGCTGTCATGTCTTCATAACTTACTGTATCTGTAGAGCCTCCATATGTGGCGCTGTCATGTCTGACTCACCTGCTGTATCTGTAGAGCATACATCTAAAGGATGGAAATCTGCTGTCATGTCTGCATCACTTGCTGTACCTGTAGAGCCTACATCTAAAGGATGGAAATCTGCTGTCATGTCTGCATCACTTGCTGTAAGTGTAGAGCCTACATCTAAAGGATGGAAATCTGTTGTCATGTTTGCATCACTTGCTGTATCTGTAGAGCCTACATCTAAAGGATGGAAATCTGCTGTCATGTCTGCATCACTTGCTGTATCTGTAGGGCCTCCATCTAAAGGATGGAAATCTGCTGTCATGTCTGCATCACTTGCTGTATCTGTAGAGCCTCCATCTAAAGGATGGAAATCTGCTGTCATGTCTGCATCACTTGCTGTATCTGTAGAGCCTCCATCTGAAGGATGGAAATCTGCTGTCATGTCTGCATCACTGGCTGTATCTGTAGAGCCTCCATTTGTGGCGCCGTCATGTCTGTATCACTTGCTGTAACTGTAGAGCCTCCGTTTGTGGCGCTGTCATGTCTGCATTACTTGCTGTAACTTTAGAGCCTACATCTAAAGAATGGAAATCTGCTGTCATGTCTGCATCACTTGCTGTATCTGTAGAGCCGACATCGAAAGGATGGAAATCTGCTGTCATGTCTGCATCACTTGCTTTATCTGTAGAGCCTCCATCTAAAGGATGGAAATCTGCTGTCATGTCTGCATCACTTGCTGTATCTGTAGAGCCTCCATCTAAAGGATGGAAATCTGCTGTCATGTCTGCATTACTTGCTGTATCTGTAGAGCCTCCATTTGTGGCGCTGTCATGTCTGCATCACCTGCTGTATCTGTAGAGCCTCCATTTGTGGCGCTGTCATGTCTGCATCACTTGCTGTATCTGTAGAGCCTCCATTTGTGGCGCTGTCATGTCTGCATCACTTGCTGTATCTGTAGAGCCTTTATCTAAGGATGGAAATCTGCTGTCATGTCTTCATCACTTGCTGTATCTGTAGAGCCTCCATCTAAAGGATGGAAATCTGCTGTCATGTCTGCATCACTTGCTGTATCTGTAGAGCCTCCATCTAAAGGATGGGAAATCTGCTGTCATGTCTGCATCACTTGCTGTATCTATAGAGCCTCCATTTGTGGCGCTGTCATGTCTGCATCACTTGCTGTATCCGTAGAGCCTCCATTTGTAGCGCTGTCATGTCTGCATCATTTGCTGTATCTGTAGAGCCTCCATTTGTGGCGCTGTCATGTCTGCATCACTTGCTGTATCTGTAGAGCCTACATCTAAAGGATGGAAATCTGCTGTCATGTCTGCATCACCTGCTTTATCTGTAGAGCCTCCATCTAAAGGATGGAAATCTGCTGTCATGTATGCATCACTTGCTGTATCTGTAGAGCCTCCATCTAAAGGATGGAAATCTGCTGTCATGTCTGCATCACTGGCTGTATCTGTAGAGCCTCCATTTGTGGCGCTGTCATGTCTGTATCACTTGCTGTAACTGTAGAGCCTCCGTTTGTGGCGCTGTCATGTCTACATCACTTGCTGTAACTGTAGAGCCTACATCTAAAGAATGGAAATCTGCTGTCATGTCTGCATCACTTGCTGTATCTGTAGAGCCTCCATCTAAAGGATGGAAATCTGCTGTCATGTCTGCATCACTTGCTGTATCTGTAGAGCCTCCATCTAAAGGATGGGAAATCTGCTGTCATGTCTGCATCACTTGCTGTATCTGTAGAGCCTCCATTTGTGGCGCTGTCATGTCTGCATCACTTGCTGTATCTGTAGAGCCTCCATTTGTGGCGCTGTCATGTCTGCATCATTTGCTGTATCTGTAGAGCCTCCATTTGTGGCGCTGTCATGTCTGCATCATTTGCTGTATCTGTAGAGCCTACATTTGTGGCGCTGTCATGTCTGCATCACTTGCTGTATCTGTAGAGCCTACATCTAAAGGATGGAAATCTGCTGTCATGTCTGCATCACTTGCTGTATCTGTAGAGCCTCCATCTAAAGGATGGAAATCTGCTGTCATATCTGCATCACTTGCTGTAGCTGTAGAGCCTCCAACTAAAGGATGGAAATCTGCTGTCATGTCTGCATCACTTGCTGTATCTGTAGAGCCTATATCTAAAGGATGGAAATCTGCTGTCATGTCTGCATCACTTGCTGTATCTGTAGAGCCTCCGTCTAAAGGATGGAAATCTGCTGTCATGTGTGCTTCACTTTCTGTATCTGTAGAGCCTATATCTAAAGGATGGAAATCTGCTGTCATGTCTGCATCACTTACTGTATCTGTAGAGCCGGCATCTAAAGGATGGAAATCTGCTGTCATGTCTGCATCATTTGCTGTATCTGTAGAGCCTATATCTAAAGGATGGAAATCTGCTGTCATGTCTGCGTCACTTCCTGTATGTGTAGAGCCTGCATCTAAAGGATGGAAATCTGCTGTCATGTCTGCATCACTTGCTGTATCTGTAGAGCCTCCATTTGTGGCGCTGTCATGTCTGCATCACTTGCTGTATCTGTAGAGCCTGCATCTAAATAATGGAAATCTGCTGTCATGTCTGCATCACTTGCTGTATCTGTAGATCCTCCATTTGTGGCGCTGTCATGTCTGCATCACTTGCTGTATCTGTAGAGCCTCCATTTGTGGCGCTGTCATGTCTGCATCATTTGCTGTATCTGTAGAGCCTCCATTTGTGGCGCGGTCATGTCTGCATCATTTGCTGTATCTGTAGAGCCTCCATTTGTGGCGCTGTCATGTCTGCATCACTTGCTGTATCTGTAGAGCCTACACCTAAAGGATGGAAATCTGCTTTCATGTCTGCATCACTTGCTGTATCTGTAGAGCCTCCATCTAAAGGATGGAAATCTGCTGTCATGTCTGCATCACTTGCTGTAGCTGTAGAGCCTCCATCTAAAGGATGGAAATCTGCTGTCATGTCTGCATCTCTTGCTGTATCTGTACAGCCTATATCTAAAGGATGGAAACCTGCTGTCATGTCTGCATAACTTGCTGTATCTGTAGAGCCTCCATTTGTGGCGCTGTCATGTCTGCATCATTTGCTGTATCTGCAAAACCTCCATTTGTTGCGCTGTCATGTCTGTATCACTTGCTGTATCTGTAGAGCCTCCATTTGTGGCGCTGTCATGTCTGCATCACTTGCTGTATCTGTAGAGCCTCCATTTGTGGCGCTGTCATCTCTGCATCATTTGCTGTATCTGTAGAGCCTCCATTTGTGACGCTGTCATGTCTGCATCATTTGCTGTATCTGTAGAGCCTCCATTTGTGCCGCTGTCATGTCTGCATCACTTGCTATATCTGTAGAGCCTACATCTAAAGGATGGAAATCTGCTGTCATGTCTGCATCACTTTGCTGTATCTGTAGAGCCTCCATTTGTGGCGCTGTCATGTCTACATCACTTGCTGTATCTGTAGAGCCTCCATCTAAAGGATGGAAATCTGCTGTGATGTCTGCATCACTTGCTGTATCTGTAGAGCCTCCATTTGTGGCGCTGTCATGTCTGCATCACTTGCTGTATCTGTAGAGCCTAGATCTAAAGGATGGAAATCTGCTGTCATGTCTGCATCACTTGCTGTATCTGTAGAGCCTCCATTTGTGTTGCTGTCATGTTTGCATCACTTGCTGTATCTGTAGAGCCTACATCTAAAGGATGGAAATCTGCTGTCATGTCTGCATCACTTGCTGTATCTGTAGAGCCTATATCTAAAGGATGGAAATATGCTGTCATGTCTGCATCACTTGCTGTATCTGTAGAGCCTCCATTTGTGGCGCTGTCATGTCTGCATCACTTGCTGTATCTGTAGAGCCTCCATCTAAAGGATGGAAATCTGTTGTCATGTCTGCATCACTTGCTGTATCTGTAGAGCCTACATCTAAAGGATGGAAACCTGCTGTCATGTCTTCATAACTTACTGTATCTGTAGAGCCTCCATATGTGGCGCTGTCATGTCTGCATCACTTGCTGTATCTGTAGAGCATACATCTAAAGGATGGAAATCTGCTGTCATGTCTGCATCACTTGCTGTATCTGTAGAGCCTACATCTAAAGGATGGAAATCTGCTGTCATGTCTGCATCACTTGCTGTAACTGTAGAGCCTACATCTAAAGGATGGAAATCTGTTGTCATGTTTGCATCACTTGCTGTATCTGTAGAGCCTACATCTAAAGGATGGAAATCTGCTGTCATGTCTGCATCACCTGCTTTATCTGTAGAGCCTCCATCTAAAGGGTGGAAATCTGCTGTCATGTCTGCATCACTTGCTGTATCTGTAGAGCCTCCATCTAAAGGATGGAAATCTGCTGGCATGTCTGCATCACTGGCTGTATCTGTAGAGCCTCCATTTTTGGCGCTGTCATGTCTGTATCACTTGCTGTAACTGTAGAGCCTCCGTTTGTGGCGCTGTCATGTCTGCATCACTTTCTGTATCTGTAGAGCCTACATCTAAAGGATGGAAATCTGCTGTCATGTCTTCATCACTTGCTGTATCTGTAGAGCCTCCATCTAAAGGATGGAAACCTGCTGTCATGTCTGCATCACTTGCTGTATCTGTAGAGCCTCCATCTAAAGGATGGGAAATCTGCTGTCATGTCTGCATCACTTGCTGTATCTGTAGAGCCTCCATTTGTGGCGCTGTCATGTCTGCATCACTTGCTGTATCTGTAGAGCCTCCATTTGTGGCGCTGTCATGTCTGCATCATTTGCTGTATCTGTAGAGCCTCCATTTGTGGCGCTGTCATGTCTGCATCATTTGCTGTATCTGTAGAGCCTCCATTTGTGGCGCTGTCATGTCTGCATCACTTGCTGTATCTGTAGAGCCTACATCTAAAGGATGGAAATCTGCTGTCATGTCTGCATCACTTGCTGTATCTGTAGAGCCTCCATCTAAAGGATGGAAATCTGCTGTCATGTCTGCATCACTTGCTGTAGCTGTAGAACCTCCATCTAAAGGATGGAAATCTGCTGTCATGTCTGCATCACTTGCTTTATCTGTAGAGCCTCCATCTAAAGGATGGAAATCTGCTGTCATGTCTGCATCACTTGCTGTATCTGTAGAGCCTCCATCTAAAGGATGGAAATCTGCTGTCATGTCTGCATTACTTGCTGTATCTGTAGAGCCTCCATTTGTGGCGCTGTCATGTCTGCATCACCTGCTGTATCTGTAGAGCCTCCATTTGTGGCGCTGTCATGTCTGCATCACTTGCTGTATCTGTAGAGCCTCCATTTGTGGCGGTGTCATGTCTGCATCACTTGCTGTATCTGTAGAGCCTTTATCTAAGGATGGAAATCTGCTGTCATGTCTTCATCACTTGCTGTATCTGTAGAGCCTCCATCTAAAGGATGGAAATCTGCTGTCATGTCTGCATCACTTGCTGTATCTGTAGAGCCTCCATCTAAAGGATGGGAAATCTGCTGTCATGTCTGCATCACTTGCTGTATCTATAGAGCCTCCATTTGTGGCGCTGTCATGTCTGCATCACTTGCTGTATCCGTAGAGCCTCCATTTGTAGCGCTGTCATGTCTGCATCATTTGCTGTATCTGTAGAGCCTCCATTTGTGGCGCTGTCATGTCTGCATCACTTGCTGTATCTGTAGAGCCTACATCTAAAGGATGGAAATCTGCTGTCATGTCTGCATCACCTGCTTTATCTGTAGAGCCTCCATCTAAAGGATGGAAATCTGCTGTCATGTATGCATCACTTGCTGTATCTGTAGAGCCTCCATCTAAAGGATGGAAATCTGCTGTCATGTCTGCATCACTGGCTGTATCTGTAGAGCCTCCATTTGTGGCGCTGTCATGTCTGTATCACTTGCTGTAACTGTAGAGCCTCCGTTTGTGGCGCTGTCATGTCTACATCACTTGCTGTAACTGTAGAGCCTACATCTAAAGAATGGAAATCTGCTGTCATGTCTGCATCACTTGCTGTATCTGTAGAGCCTACATCTAAAGGATGGATATCTGCTGTCATGTTTGTATCACTTGCTTTATCTGTAGAGCCTACATCTAAAGGATGGAAATCTGCTGTCATGTCTGCATCACTTGCTGTATCTGTAGAGCCTCCATTTGTGGCGCTGTCATGTCTGCATCATTTGCTGTATCTGTAGAGCCTCCATTTGTTGCGCTGTCATGTCTGTATCACTTGCTGTATCTGTAGAGCCTCCATTTGTGGCGCTGTCATGTCTACATCACTTGCTGTATCTGTAGAGCCTCTATTTGTGGCGCTGTCATATCTGCATCACTTGCTGTATCTGTAGAGCCTTTATCTAAGGATGGAAATCTGCTGTCATGTCTTCATCACTTGCTGTATCTGTAGAGCCTCCATCTAAAGGATGGAAATCTGCTGTCATGTCTGCATCACTTGCTGTATCTGTAGAGCCTCCATCTAAAGGATGGGAAATCTGCTGTCATGTCTGCATCACTTGCTGTATCTGTAGAGCCTCCATTTGTGGCGCTGTCATGTCTGCATCACTTGCTGTATCTGTAGAGCCTCCATTTGTGGCGCTGTCATGTCTGCATCATTTGCTGTATCTGTAGAGCCTCCATTTGTGGCGCTGTCATGTCTGCATCATTTGCTGTATCTGTAGAGCCTCCATTTGTGGCGCTGTCATGTCTGCATCACTTGCTGTATCTGTAGAGCCTACATCTAAAGGATGGAAATCTGCTGTCATGTCTGCATCACTTGCTGAATCTGTAGAGCCTCCATCTAAAGGATGGAAATCTGCTGTCATGTCTGCATCACTTGCTGTAGCTGTAGAGCCTCCAACTAAAGGATGGAAATCTGCTGTCATGTCTGCATCACTTGCTGTATCTGTAGAGCCTATATCTAAAGGATGGAAATCTGCTGTCATGTCTGCATCACTTGCTGTATCTGTAGAGCCTCCGTCTAAAGGATGGAAATCTGCTGTCATGTGTGCTTCACTTTCTGTATCTGTAGAGCCTATATCTAAAGGATGGAAATCTGCTGTCATGTCTGCATCACTTACTGTATCTGTAGAGCCGGCATCTAAAGGATGGAAATCTGCTGTCATGTCTGCATCATTTGCTGTATCTGTAGAGCCTATATCTAAAGGATGGAAATCTGCTGTCATGTCTGCGTCACTTCCTGTATGTGTAGAGCCTGCATCTAAAGGATGGAAATCTGCTGTCATGTCTGCATCACTTGCTGTATCTGTAGAGCCTCCATTTGTGGCGCTGTCATGTCTGCATCACTTGCTGTATCTGTAGAGCCTGCATCTAAATAATGGAAATCTGCTGTCATGTCTGCATCACTTGCTGTATCTGTAGATCCTCCATTTGTGGCGCTGTCATGTCTGCATCACTTGCTGTATCTGTAGAGCCTCCATTTGTGGCGCTGTCATGTCTGCATCATTTGCTGTATCTGTAGAGCCTCCATTTGTGGCGTGGTCATGTCTGCATCATTTGCTGTATCTGTAGAGCCTCCATTTGTGGCGCTGTCATGTCTGCATCACTTGCTGTATCTGTAGAGCCTACACCTAAAGGATGGAAATCTGCTTTCATGTCTGCATCACTTGCTGTATCTGTAGAGCCTCCATCTAAAGGATGGAAATCTGCTGTCATGTCTGCATCACTTGCTGTAGCTGTAGAGCCTCCATCTAAAGGATGGAAATCTGCTGTCATGTCTGCATCTCTTGCTGTATCTGTACAGCCTATATCTAAAGGATGGAAACCTGCTGTCATGTCTGCATAACTTGCTGTATCTGTAGAGCCTCCATTTGTGGCGCTGTCATGTCTGCATCATTTGCTGTATCTGCAAAACCTCCATTTGTTGCGCTGTCATGTCTGTATCACTTGCTGTATCTGTAGAGCCTCCATTTGTGGCGCTGTCATGTCTGCATCACTTGCTGTATCTGTAGAGCCTCCATTTGTGGCGCTGTCATCTCTGCATCATTTGCTGTATCTGTAGAGCCTCCATTTGTGACGCTGTCATGTCTGCATCATTTGCTGTATCTGTAGAGCCTCCATTTGTGCCGCTGTCATGTCTGCATCACTTGCTATATCTGTAGAGCCTACATCTAAAGGATGGAAATCTGCTGTCATGTCTGCATCACTTTGCTGTATCTGTAGAGCCTCCATTTGTGGCGCTGTCATGTCTACATCACTTGCTGTATCTGTAGAGCCTCCATCTAAAGGATGGAAATCTGCTGTGATGTCTGCATCACTTGCTGTATCTGTAGAGCCTCCATTTGTGGCGCTGTCATGTCTGCATCACTTGCTGTATCTGTAGAGCCTAGATCTAAAGGATGGAAATCTGCTGTCATGTCTGCATCACTTGCTGTATCTGTAGAGCCTCCATTTGTGTTGCTGTCATGTTTGCATCACTTGCTGTATCTGTAGAGCCTACATCTAAAGGATGGAAATCTGCTGTCATGTCTGCATCACTTGCTGTATCTGTAGAGCCTACATCTAAAGGATGGAAATATGCTGTCATGTCTGCATCACTTGCTGTATCTGTAGAGCCTCCATTTGTGGCGCTGTCATGTCTGCATCACTTGCTGTATCTGTAGAGCCTCCATCTAAAGGATGGAAATCTGTTGTCATGTCTGCATCACTTGCTGTATCTGTAGAGCCTACATCTAAAGGATGGAAACCTGCTGTCATGTCTTCATAACTTACTGTATCTGTAGAGCCTCCATATGTGGCGCTGTCATGTCTGCATCACTTGCTGTATCTGTAGAGCATACATCTAAAGGATGGAAATCTGCTGTCATGTCTGCATCACTTGCTGTATCTGTAGAGCCTACATCTAAAGGATGGAAATCTGCTGTCATGTCTGCATCACTTGCTGTAACTGTAGAGCCTACATCTAAAGGATGGAAATCTGTTGTCATGTTTGCATCACTTGCTGTATCTGTAGAGCCTACATCTAAAGGATGGAAATCTGCTGTCATGTCTGCATCACCTGCTTTATCTGTAGAGCCTCCATCTAAAGAGTGGAAATCTGCTGTCATGTCTGCATCACTTGCTGTATCTGTAGAGCCTCCATCTAAAGGATGGAAATCTGCTGGCATGTCTGCATCACTGGCTGTATCTGTAGAGCCTCCATTTTTGGCGCTGTCATGTCTGTATCACTTGCTGTAACTGTAGAGCCTCCGTTTGTGGCGCTGTCATGTCTGCATCACTTGCTGTATCTGTAGAGCCTACATCTAAAGGATGGAAATCTGCTGTCATGTCTTCATCACTTGCTGTATCTGTAGAGCCTCCATCTAAAGGATGGAAACCTGCTGTCATGTCTGCATCACTTGCTGTATCTGTAGAGCCTCCATCTAAAGGATGGGAAATCTGCTGTCATGTCTGCATCACTTGCTGTATCTGTAGAGCCTCCATTTGTGGCGCTGTCATGTCTGCATCACTTGCTGTATCTGTAGAGCCTCCATTTGTGGCGCTGTCATGTCTGCATCATTTGCTGTATCTGTAGAGCCTCCATTTGTGGCGCTGTCATGTCTGCATCATTTGCTGTATCTGTAGAGCCTCCATTTGTGGCGCTGTCATGTCTGCATCACTTGCTGTATCTGTAGAGCCTACATCTAAAGGATGGAAATCTGCTGTCATGTCTGCATCACTTGCTGTATCTGTAGAGCCTCCATCTAAAGGATGGAAATCTGCTGTCATGTCTGCATCACTTGCTGTAGCTGTAGAACCTCCATCTAAAGGATGGAAATCTGCTGTCATGTCTGCATCGTTTGCTGTATCTGTTGAGCCTATATCTAAAGGATGGAAATCTGCTGTCATGTCTGCATCACTTGCTGTATCTGTAGAGCCTCCATCTAAAGGATGGAAATCTGCTGTCATGTCTGCATCACTTTCTGTATCTGTAGAGCCTATATCTAAAGGATGGAAATCTGCTGTCATGTCTGCATCACTTGCTGTATCTGTAGAGCCGGCATCTAAAGGATGGAAATCTGCTGTCATGTCTGCATCATTTGCTGTATCTGTAGAGCCTATATCTAAAGGATGGAAATCTGCTGTCATTTCTGCATCACTTGCTGTATCTGTAGAGCTTGCATCTAAAGGATGGAAATCTGCTGTCATGTCTGCATCACTTGCTGTATCTGTAGAGCCTCCATTTGGGGCGCTGTCATGTCTGCATCACTTGCTGTATCTGTAGAGCCAGCATCTAAAGAATGGAAATCTGCTGTCATGTCTGCATCACTTGCTGTATCTGCAGAGCCTCCATTTGTGGCGCTGTCATGTCTGCATCACTTGCTGTATCTGTAGAGCCTCCATTTGTGGCGCTGTCATGTCTGCATCATTTGCTGTATCTGTAGAGCCTCCATTTGTGGCGCTGTCATGTCTGCATCATTTGCTGTATCTGTAGAGCCTGCATTTGTGGCGCTGTCATGTCTGCATCACTTGCTGTATCTGTAGAGCCTACATCTAAAGGATGGAAATCAGCTGTCATGTCTGCATCACTTGCTGTATCTGTAGAGCCTCCATCTAAAGGATGGAAATCTGCTGTCATGTCTGCGTCACTTGCTGTAGCTGTAGAGCCTCCATCTAAAGGATGGAAATCTGCTGTCATGTCTGCATCACTTGCTGTATCTGTAGAGCCTATATCTAAAGGATGGAAATCTGCTGTCATGTCTGCATCACTTGCTGTATCTGTAGAGCCTCCATTTGTGGCGCTGTCATGTCTGCATCATTTGCTGTACCTGTAGAGCCTCCATTTGTTGCCCTGTCATGTCTGTGTCACTTGTTGTATCTGCAGAGCCTCCATTTGTGGCGCTGTCATGTCTGCATCACTTGCTGTATCTGTAGAGCCTCCATTTGTGGCGCTGTCATGTCTGCATCATTTGCTGTATCTGTAGAGCCTCCATTTGTGGCGCTGTCATGTCTGCATCACTTGCTGTATCTGTAGAGCCTCCATTTGTGGCGCTGTCATGTCTGCATCACTTGCTGTATCTGTAGAGCCTCCATCTAAAGGATGGAAATCTGCTGTCATGTCTGCATCACTTGCTGTATCTGTAGAGCCTCCATTTGTGGCGCTGTCATGTCTGCATCACTTGCTGTATCTGTAGAGCCTACATCTAAAGAATGGAAATCTGCTGTCATGTCTGCATCACTTGCTGTATCTGTAGAGCCTCCATTTGTGTTGCTGTCATGTTTGCATCACTTGCTGTATCTGTAGAGCCTACATCTAAAGGATGGAAATCTGCTGTCATGTCTGCATCACTTGCTGTATCTGTAGAGCCTACATCTAAAGGATGGAAATATGCTGTCATGTCTGCATCACTTGCTGTATCTGTAGAGCCTCCATTTGTGGCGCTGTCATGTCTGCATCACTTGCTGTATCTGTAGAGCCGCCATCTAAAGGATGGAAATCTGTTGTCATGTCTGCATCACTTGCTGTAACTGTAGAGCCTACATCTAAAGGATGGAAACCTGCTGTCATGTCTTCATAACTTGCTGTATCTGTAGAGCCTCCATTTGTGGCGCTGTCATGTCTGCATCACTTGCTGTATCTGTAGAGCATACATCTAAAGGATGGAAATCTGCTGTCATGTCTGCATCACTTGCTGTATCTGTAGAGCCTACATTTGTGGCGCTGTCATGTCTGCATCACTTGCTGTATCTGTAGAGCCTCCTTTTGTGGCGCTGTCATGTCTGCATCACTTGCTGTATCTGTAGAGCATACATCTAAAGGATGGAAATCTGCTGTCATGTCTGCATCACTTGCTGTATCTGTAGAGCCTACATCTAAAGGATGGAAATCTGTTTCATGTCTGCATCACTTGCTGTAACTGTAGAGCCTACATCTAAAGGATGGAAATCTGTTGTCATGTTTGCATCACTTGCTGTATCTGTAGAGCCTACATCTAAAGGATGGAAATCTGCTGTCATGTCTGCATCACTTGCTGTATCTGTAGGGCCTCCATCTAAAGGATGGAAATCTGCTGTCATGTCTGCATCACTTGCTGTATCTGTGGAGCCTACATCTAAAGGATGGAAATCTGCTGTCATGTCTGCATCACCTGCTTTATCTGTAGAGCCTCCATCTAAAGGATGGAAATCTGCTGTCATGTCTGCATCACTTGCTGTATCTGTAGAGCCTCCATCTAAAGGATGGAAATCTGCTGTCATGTCTGCATCACTTGCTGTATCTGTAGAGCCTACATCTAAAGGATGGAAATCTGCTGTCATGTCTGCATCACCTGCTTTATCTGTAGAGCCTCCATCTAAAGGATGGAAATCTGCTGTCATGTCTGCATCACTTGCTGTATCTGTAGAGCCTTTATCTAAGGATGGAAATCTGCTGTCATGTCTTCATCACTTGCTGTATCTGTAGAGCCTCCATCTAAAGGATGGATATCTGCTGTCATGTCTGCATCACTTGCTGTACCTGTAGAGCCTCCATCTAAAGGATGGGAAATCTGCTGTCATGTCTGCATCACTTGCTGTATCTGTAGAGCCTCCATTTGTGGCGCTGTCATGTCTGCATCACTTGCTGTATCTGTAGAGCCTTCATTTGTGGCGCTGTCATGTCTGCATCATTTGCTGTATCTGTAGAGCCTCCATTTGTGGCGCTGTCATGTCTGCATCACTTGCTGTATCTGTAGAGCCTACATCTAAAGGATGGAAATCTGCTGTCATGTCTGCATCACTTGCTGTATCTGTAGAGCCTCCATCTAAAGGATGGAAATCTGCTGTCATGTCTGCATCACTTGCTGTAGCTGTAGAGCCTCCATCTAAAGGATGGAAATCTGCTGTCATGTCTGCATCACTTGCTGTATCTGTAGAGCCTATATCTAAAGGATGGAAATCTGCTTTATGTCTGCATCACTTGCTGTATCTGTAGAGCCGGCATCTAAAGGATGGAAATCTGCTGTCATGTCTGCATCATTTGCTGTATCTGCAGAGCCTATATCTAAAGGATGGAAATCTGCTGTCATGTCTGCATCACTTGCTGTATCTGTAGAGCCTGCATCTAAAGGATGGAAATCTGCTGTCATGTCTGCATCACCTGCTTTATCTGTAGAGCCTCCATCTAAAGGATGGAAATCTGCTGTCATGTCTGCATCACTTGCTGTATCTGTAGAGCCTCCATCTAAAGGATGGAAATCTGCAGTCATGTCTGCATCACTGGCTGTATCTGTAGAGCATCTATTTGTGGCGCTGTCATGTCTGTATCACTTGCTGTAACTGTAGAGCATCCGTTTTTGGCGCTGTCATGTCTACATCACTTGCTGTAACTGTAGAGCCTACATCTAAAGAATGGAAATCTGCTGTCATGTCTGCATCACTTGCTGTATCTGTAGAGCCTACATCTAAAGGATGGAAATCTGCTGTCATGTCTGTATCACTTGCTTTATCTGTAGCGCCTACATCTAAAGGATGGAAATCTGCTGTCATGTCTGCATCACTTGCTGTATCTGTAGAGCCTCCATCTAAAGGATGGTAATCTGCTGTCATGTCTGCATTACTTGCTGTATCTGTAGAGCCTCCATTTGTGGCGCTGTCATGTCTGCATCACCTGCTGTATCTGTAGAGCCTCCATTAGTGGCGCTGTTATGTCTGCATCATTTGCTGTATCTGTAGAGCCTCCCTTTGTGAAGCGGTCATGTCTGCATCACTTTGTTTATCTGTAGAGCCTCCTTTTGTGGCGCTGTCATGTCTGCATCATTTGCTGTATCTGTAGAGCCTCCATTTGTTGCGCTGTCATGTCTGTATCACTTGCTGTATCTGTAGAGCCTCCATTTGTGGCGCTGTCATGTCTACATCACTTGCTGTATCTGTAGAGCCTCCATTTGTGGCGCTGTCATATCTGCATCACTTGCTGTATCTGTAGAGCCTTTATCTAAGGATGGAAATCTGCTGTCATGTCTTCATCACTTGCTGTATCTGTAGAGCCTCCATCTAAAGGATGGAAATCTGTTGTCATGTCTGCATCGCTTGCTGTATCTGTAGAGCCTCCATCTAAAGGATGGGAAATCTGCTGTCATGTCTGCATCACTTGCTGTATCTGTAGAGCCTCCATTTGTGGCGCTGTCATGTCTGCATCACTTGCTGTATCTGTAGAGCCTCCATTTGTGGCGCTGTCATGTCTGCATCATTTGCTGTATCTGTAGAGCCTCCATTTGTGGCGCTGTCATGTCTGCATCATTTGGTGTATCTGTAGAGCCTCCATTTGTGGCGCTGTCATGTCTGCATCACTTGCTGTATCTGTAGAGCCTACATCTAAAGGATGGAAATCTGCTGTCATGTCTGCATCACTTGCTGTATCTGTAGAGCCTCCATCTAAAGGATGGAAATCTGCTGTCATGTCTGCATCACTGGCTGTATCTGTAGAGCCTCCATTTGTGGCGCTGTCATGTCTGTATCACTTGCTGTAACTGTAGAGCCTCCGTTTGTGGCGCTGTCATGTCTGCATCACTTGCTGTAACTGTAGAGCCTACATCTAAAGAATGGAAATCTGCTGTCATGTCTGCATCACTTGCTGTATCTGTAGAGCCTACATCTAAAGGATGGAAATCTGCTGTCATGTCTGCATCACTTGCTTTATCTGTAGAGCCTCCATCTAAAGGATGGAAATCTGCTGTCATGTCTGCATCACTTGCTGTATCTGTAGAGCCTCCATCTAAAGGATGGAAATCTGCTGTCATGTCTGCATTACTTGCTGTATCTGTAGAGCCTCCATTTGTGGCGCTGTCATGTCTGCATCACCGGCTGTATCTGTAGAGCCTCTATTTGTGGCGCTGTCATGTCTGCATCACTTGCTGTATCTGTAGAGCCTCCATTTGTGGCGCTGTCATGTCTGCATCACATGCTGTATCTGTATAGCCTTTATCTAAGGATGGAAATCTGCTGTCATGTCTTCATCACTTGCTGTATCTGTAGAGCCTCCATCTAAAGGATGGAAATCTGCTGTCATGTCTGTATCACTTGCTGTATTTGTAGAGCCTCCATCTAAAGGATGGGAAATCTGCTGTCATGTCTGCATCACCTGCTGTATCTGTAGAGCCTCCATTTGTGGCGCTGTCATGTCTGCATCACTTGCTGTATCTGTAGAGCCTCCATTTGTGGCGCTGTCATGTCTGCATCATTTTATGTATCTGTAGAGCCTCCATTTGTGGCGCTGTCATGTCTGCATCATTTGCTGTATCTGCAGAGCCTCCGTTTGTGGCGCTGTCATGTCTGCATCACTTGCTGTATCTGTAGAGCCTACATCTAAAGGATGGAAATCTGCTGTAATGTCTGCATCACTTGCTGTATCTGTAGAGCCTAAATCTAAAGGATGGAAATCTGCTGTCATGTCTGCATCACTTGCTGTAGCTGTAGAGCCTCCATCTCAAGGATGGAAATCTGCTGTCATGTCTGCATCACTTGCTGTATCTGTAGAGCCTATATCTAAAGGATGGAAATCTGCTGTCATGTCTGCATCACTTGCTGTATCTGTAGAGCCTCCATCTAAAGGATGGAAATCTGCTGTCATGTCTGCATCACTTTCTGTATCTGTAGAGCCTATATCTAAAGGATGGAAATCTGCTGTCATGTCTGCATCACTTGCTGTATCTGTAGAGCCGGCATCTAAAGGATGGAAATCTGCTGTCATGTCTGCATCATTTGCTGTATCTGTAGAGCCTATATCTAAAGGATGGAAATCTGCTGTCATTTCTGCATCACTTGCTGTATCTGTGGAGCCTGCATCTAAAGGATGGAAATCTGCTGTCATGTCTGCATCACTTTCTGTATCTGTAGAGCCTCCATTTGTGGCGCTGTCATGTCTGCATCACTTGCTGTATCTGTAGAGCCAGCATCTAAAGAATGGAAATCTGCTGTCATGTCTGCATCACTTGCTGTATCTGTAGAGCCTCCATTTGTGGCGCTGTCATGTCTGCATCACTTGCTGTATCTGTAGAGCCTCCATTTGTGGCGCTGTCATGTCTGCATCATTTGCTGTATCTGTAGAGCCTCCATTTGTGGCGCTGTCATGTCTGCATCATTTGCTGTATCTGTAGAGCCTCCATTTGTGGCGCTGTCATATCTGCATCACTTGCTGTATCTGTAGAGCCTACATCTAAAGGATGGAAATCTGCTGTCATGTCTGCATCACTTGCTGTATCTGTAGAGCCTCCATCTAAAGGATGGAAATCTGCTGTCATGTCTGCATCATTTGCTGTAACTGTAGAGCCTACATCTAAAAGATGGAAATCTGCTGTCATGTCTGAATCACTTGCTGTATCTGTAGAGCCTACATCTAAAGGATGGAAATCTGCTGTCATGTCTGCATCACTTGCTGTATCTGTAGAGCCTCCATTTGTGGCGCTGTCATGTCTGCATCATTTGCTGTATCTGTAAAACCTCCATTTGTTGCGCTGTCATGTCTGTATCACTTGCTGTATCTGTAGAGCCTCCATTTGTGGCGCTGTGATGTCTGCATCACTTGCTGTATCTGTAGAGCCTCCATTTGTGGCGCTGTCATGTCTGCATCATTTGCTGTATCTGTAGAGCCTCCATTTGTGACGCTGTCATGTCTGCATCATTTGCTGTATCTGTAGAGCCTCCATTTGTGGCGCTGTCATGTCTGCATCACTTGCTATATCTGTAGAGCCTACATCTAAAGGATGGAAATCTGCTGTCATGTCTTCTTCACTTGCTGTATCTGTAGAGCCTCTATTTGTGGCGCTGTCGTGTCTGCATCACTTGCTGTATCTGTAGAGCCTCCATCTAAAGGATGGAAATCTGCTGTGATGTCTGCATCACTTGCTGTATCTGTAGAGCCTCCATTTGTGGCGCTGTCATGTCTGCATGACTTGCTGTATCTGTAGAGCCTACATCTAAAGGATGGAAATCTGCTGTCATGTCTGCATCACTTGCTGTATCTGTAGAGCCTCCATTTGTGTTGCTGTCATGTTTGCATCACTTGCTGTATCTGTAGAGCCTACATCTAAAGGATGGAAATCTGCTGTCATGTCTGCATCACTTGCTGTATCTGTAGAGCCTACATCTAAAGGATGGAAATATGCTGTTATGTCTGCATCACTTGCTGTATCTGTAGAGCCTCCATTTGTGGCGCTGTCATGTCTGCATCACTTGCTGTATCTGTAGAGCCTCCATCTAAAGGATGGAAATCTGTTGTCATGTCTGCATCACTTGCTGTATCTGTAGAGCCTACATCTAAAGGATGGAAACCTGCTGTCATGTCTTCATAACTTACTGTATCTGTAGAGCCTCCATATGTGTCGCTGTCATGTCTGACTCACTTGCTGTATCTGTAGAGCATACATCTAAAGGATGGAAATCTGCTGTCATGTCTGCATCACTTGCTGTACCTGTAGAGCCTACATCTAAAGGATGGAAATCTGCTGTCATGTCTGCATCACTTGCTGTAAGTGTAGAGCCTACATCTAAAGGATGGAAATCTGTTGTCATGTTTGCATCACTTGCTGTATCTGTAGAGCCTACATCTAAAGGATGGAAATCTGCTGTCATGTCTGCATCACTTGCTGTATCTGTAGGGCCTCCATCTAAAGGATGGAAATCTGCTGTCATGTCTGCATCACTTGCTGTATCTGTAGAGCCTACATCTAAAGGATGGAAATCTGCTGTCATGTCTGCATCACCTGCTTTATCTGTAGAGCCTCCATCTAAAGGATGGAAATCTGCTGTCATGTCTGCATCACTTGCTGTATCTGTAGAGCCTCCATCTGAAGGATGGAAATCTGCTGTCATGTCTGCATCACTGGCTGTATCTGTAGAGCCTCCATTTGTGGCGCCGTCATGTCTGTATCACTTGCTGTAACTGTAGAGCCTCCGTTTGTGGCGCTGTCATGTCTGCATTACTTGCTGTAACTTTAGATCCTACATCTAAAGAATGGAAATCTGCTGTCATGTCTGCATCACTTGCTGTATCTGTAGAGCCTACATCGAAAGGATGGAAATCTGCTGTCATGTCTGAATCACTTGCTTTATCTGTAGAGCCTCCATCTAAAGGATGGAAATCTGCTGTCATGTCTGCATCACTTGCTGTATCTGTAGAGCCTCCATCTAAAGGATGGAAATCTGCTGTCATGTCTGCATTACTTGCTGTATCTGTAGAGCCTCCATTTGTGGCGCTGTCATGTCTGCATCACCTGCTGTATCTGTAGAGCCTCCATTTGTGGCGCTGTCATGTCTGCATCACTTGCTGTATCTGTAGAGCCTCCATTTGTGGCGCTGTCATGTCTGCATCACTTGCTGTATCTGTAGAGCCTTTATCTAAGGATGGAAATCTGCTGTCATGTCTTCATCACTTGCTGTATCTGTAGAGCCTCCATCTAAAGGATGGAAATCTGCTGTCATGTCTGCATCACTTGCTGTATCTGTAGAGCCTCCATCTAAAGGATGGGAAATCTGCTGTCATGTCTGCATCACTTGCTGTATCTATAGACTCCATTTGTGGCGCTGTCATGTCTGCATCACTTGCTGTATCCGTAGAGCCTCCATTTGTAGCGCTGTCATGTCTGCATCATTTGCTGTATCTGTAGAGCCTCCATTTGTGGCGCTGTCATGTCTGCATCACTTGCTGTATCTGTAGAGCCTACATCTAAAGAATGGAAATCTGCTGTCATGTCTGCATCACCTGCTTTATCTGTAGAGCCTCCATCTAAAGGATGGAAATCTGCTGTCATGTATGCATCACTTGCTGTATCTGTAGAGCCTCCATCTAAAGGATGGAAATCTGCTGTCATGTCTGCATCACTGGCTGTATCTGTAGAGCCTCCATTTGTGGCGCTGTCATGTCTGCATCATTTGCTGTATCTGTAGAGCCTGCATTTGTGGCGCTGTCATGTCTGCATCACTTGCTGTATCTGTAGAGCCTACATCTAAAGGATGGAAATCAGCTGTCATGTCTGCATCACTTGCTGTATCTGTAGAGCCTCCATCTAAAGGATGGAAATCTGCTGTCATGTCTGCGTCACTTGCTGTAGCTGTAGAGCCTCCATCTAAAGGATGGAAATCTGCTGTCATGTCTGCATCACTTGCTGTATCTGTAGAGCCTATATCTAAAGGATGGAAATCTGCTGTCATGTCTGCATCACTTGCTGTATCTGTAGAGCCTCCATTTGTGGCGCTGTCATGTCTGCATCATTTGCTGTATCTGTAGAGCCTCCATTTGTTGCCCTGTCATGTCTGTATCACTTGTTGTATCTGCAGAGCCTCCATTTGTGGCGCTGTCATGTCTGCATCACTTGCTGTATCTGTAGAGCCTCCATTTGTGGCGCTGTCATGTCTGCATCATTTGCTGTATCTGTAGAGCCTCCATTTGTGGCGCTGTCATGTCTGCATCACTTGCTGTATCTGTAGAGCCTCCATTTGTGGCGCTGTCATGTCTGCATCACTTGCTGTATCTGTAGAGCCTCCATCTAAAGGATGGAAATCTGCTGTGATGTCTGCATCACTTGCTGTATCTGTAGAGCCTCCATTTGTGGCGCTGTCATGTCTGCATCACTTGCTGTATCTGTAGAGCCTACATCTAAAGAATGGAAATCTGCTGTCATGTCTGCATCACTTGCTGTATCTGTAGAGCCTCCATTTGTGTTGCTGTCATGTTTGCATCACTTGCTGTATCTGTAGAGCCTACATCTAAAGGATGGAAATCTGCTGTCATGTCTGCATCACTTGCTGTATCTGTAGAGCCTACATCTAAAGGATGGAAATATGCTGTCATGTCTGCATCACTTGCTGTATCTGTAGAGCCTCCATTTGTGGCGCTGTCATGTCTGCATCACTTGCTGTATCTGTAGAGCCGCCATCTAAAGGATGGAAATCTGTTGTCATGTCTGCATCACTTGCTGTAACTGTAGAGCCTACATCTAAAGGATGGAAACCTGCTGTCATGTCTTCATAACTTGCTGTATCTGTAGAGCCTCCATTTGTGGCGCTGTCATGTCTGCATCACTTGCTGTATCTGTAGAGCATACATCTAAAGGATGGAAATCTGCTGTCATGTCTGCATCACTTGCTGTATCTGTAGAGCCTACATTTGTGGCGCTGTCATGTCTGCATCACTTGCTGTATCTGTAGAGCCTCCTTTTGTGGCGCTGTCATGTCTGCATCACTTGCTGTATCTGTAGAGCATACATCTAAAGGATGGAAATCTGCTGTCATGTCTGCATCACTTGCTGTATCTGTAGAGCCTACATCTAAAGGATGGAAATCTGTTTCATGTCTGCATCACTTGCTGTAACTGTAGAGCCTACATCTAAAGGATGGAAATCTGTTGTCATGTTTGCATCACTTGCTGTATCTGTAGAGCCTACATCTAAAGGATGGAAATCTGCTGTCATGTCTGCATCACTTGCTGTATCTGTAGGGCCTCCATCTAAAGGATGGAAATCTGCTGTCATGTCTGCATCACTTGCTGTATCTGTGGAGCCTACATCTAAAGGATGGAAATCTGCTGTCATGTCTGCATCACCTGCTTTATCTGTAGAGCCTCCATCTAAAGGATGGAAATCTGCTGTCATGTCTGCATCACTTGCTGTATCTGTAGAGCCTACATCTAAAGGATGGAAATCTGCTGTCATGTCTGCATCACCTGCTTTATCTGTAGAGCCTCCATCTAAAGGATGGAAATCTGCTGTCATGTCTGCATCACTTGCTGTATCTGTAGAGCCTTTATCTAAGGATGGAAATCTGCTGTCATGTCTTCATCACTTGCTGTATCTGTAGAGCCTCCATCTAAAGGATGGATATCTGCTGTCATGTCTGCATCACTTGCTGTACCTGTAGAGCCTCCATCTAAAGGATGGGAAATCTGCTGTCATGTCTGCATCACTTGCTGTATCTGTAGAGCCTCCATTTGTGGCGCTGTCATGTCTGCATCACTTGCTGTATCTGTAGAGCCTTCATTTGTGGCGCTGTCATGTCTGCATCATTTGCTGTATCTGTAGAGCCTCCATTTGTGGCGCTGTCATGTCTGCATCACTTGCTGTATCTGTAGAGCCTACATCTAAAGGATGGAAATCTGCTGTCATGTCTGCATCACTTGCTGTATCTGTAGAGCCTCCATCTAAAGGATGGAAATCTGCTGTCATGTCTGCATCACTTGCTGTAGCTGTAGAGCCTCCATCTAAAGGATGGAAATCTGCTGTCATGTCTGCATCACTTGCTGTACCTGTAGAGCCTACATCTAAAGGATGGAAATCTGCTGTCATGTCTGCATCACTTGCTGTAAGTGTAGAGCCTACATCTAAAGGATGGAAATCTGTTGTCATGTTTGCATCACTTGCTGTATCTGTAGAGCCTACATCTAAAGGATGGAAATCTGCTGTCATGTCTGCATCACTTGCTGTATCTGTAGGGCCTCCATCTAAAGGATGGAAATCTGCTGTCATGTCTGCATCACTTGCTGTATCTGTAGAGCCTACATCTAAAGGATGGAAATCTGCTGTCATGTCTGCATCACCTGCTTTATCTGTAGAGCCTCCATCTAAAGGATGGAAATCTGCTGTCATGTCTGCATCACTTGCTGTATCTGTAGAGCCTCCATCTGAAGGATGGAAATCTGCTGTCATGTCTGCATCACTGGCTGTATCTGTAGAGCCTCCATTTGTGGCGCCGTCATGTCTGTATCACTTGCTGTAACTGTAGAGCCTCCGTTTGTGGCGCTGTCATGTCTGCATTACTTGCTGTAACTTTAGATCCTACATCTAAAGAATGGAAATCTGCTGTCATGTCTGCATCACTTGCTGTATCTGTAGAGCCTACATCGAAAGGATGGAAATCTGCTGTCATGTCTGAATCACTTGCTTTATCTGTAGAGCCTCCATCTAAAGGATGGAAATCTGCTGTCATGTCTGCATCACTTGCTGTATCTGTAGAGCCTCCATCTAAAGGATGGAAATCTGCTGTCATGTCTGCATTACTTGCTGTATCTGTAGAGCCTCCATTTGTGGCGCTGTCATGTCTGCATCACCTGCTGTATCTGTAGAGCCTCCATTTGTGGCGCTGTCATGTCTGCATCACTTGCTGTATCTGTAGAGCCTCCATTTGTGGCGCTGTCATGTCTGCATCACTTGCTGTATCTGTAGAGCCTTTATCTAAGGATGGAAATCTGCTGTCATGTCTTCATCACTTGCTGTATCTGTAGAGCCTCCATCTAAAGGATGGAAATCTGCTGTCATGTCTGCATCACTTGCTGTATCTGTAGAGCCTCCATCTAAAGGATGGGAAATCTGCTGTCATGTCTGCATCACTTGCTGTATCTATAGACTCCATTTGTGGCGCTGTCATGTCTGCATCACTTGCTGTATCCGTAGAGCCTCCATTTGTAGCGCTGTCATGTCTGCATCATTTGCTGTATCTGTAGAGCCTCCATTTGTGGCGCTGTCATGTCTGCATCACTTGCTGTATCTGTAGAGCCTACATCTAAAGAATGGAAATCTGCTGTCATGTCTGCATCACCTGCTTTATCTGTAGAGCCTCCATCTAAAGGATGGAAATCTGCTGTCATGTATGCATCATTTGCTGTATCTGTAGAGCCTCCATCTAAAGGATGGAAATCTGCTGTCATGTCTGCATCACTGGCTGTATCTGTAGAGCCTCCATTTGTGGCGCTGTCATGTCTGCATCATTTGCTGTATCTGTAGAGCCTGCATTTGTGGCGCTGTCATGTCTGCATCACTTGCTGTATCTGTAGAGCCTACATCTAAAGGATGGAAATCAGCTGTCATGTCTGCATCACTTGCTGTATCTGTAGAGCCTCCATCTAAAGGATGGAAATCTGCTGTCATGTCTGCGTCACTTGCTGTAGCTGTAGAGCCTCCATCTAAAGGATGGAAATCTGCTGTCATGTCTGCATCACTTGCTGTATCTGTAGAGCCTATATCTAAAGGATGGAAATCTGCTGTCATGTCTGCATCACTTGCTGTATCTGTAGAGCCTCCATTTGTGGCGCTGTCATGTCTGCATCATTTGCTGTATCTGTAGAGCCTCCATTTGTTGCCCTGTCATGTCTGTATCACTTGTTGTATCTGCAGAGCCTCCATTTGTGGCGCTGTCATGTCTGCATCACTTGCTGTATCTGTAGAGCCTCCATTTGTGGCGCTGTCATGTCTGCATCATTTGCTGTATCTGTAGAGCCTCCATTTGTGGCGCTGTCATGTCTGCATCACTTGCTGTATCTGTAGAGCCTCCATTTGTGGCGCTGTCATGTCTGCATCACTTGCTGTATCTGTAGAGCCTCCATCTAAAGGATGGAAATCTGCTGTGATGTCTGCATCACTTGCTGTATCTGTAGAGCCTCCATTTGTGGCGCTGTCATGTCTGCATCACTTGCTGTATCTGTAGAGCCTACATCTAAAGAATGGAAATCTGCTGTCATGTCTGCATCACTTGCTGTATCTGTAGAGCCTCCATTTGTGTTGCTGTCATGTTTGCATCACTTGCTGTATCTGTAGAGCCTACATCTAAAGGATGGAAATCTGCTGTCATGTCTGCATCACTTGCTGTATCTGTAGAGCCTACATCTAAAGGATGGAAATATGCTGTCATGTCTGCATCACTTGCTGTATCTGTAGAGCCTCCATTTGTGGCGCTGTCATGTCTGCATCACTTGCTGTATCTGTAGAGCCGCCATCTAAAGGATGGAAATCTGTTGTCATGTCTGCATCACTTGCTGTAACTGTAGAGCCTACATCTAAAGGATGGAAACCTGCTGTCATGTCTTCATAACTTGCTGTATCTGTAGAGCCTCCATTTGTGGCGCTGTCATGTCTGCATCACTTGCTGTATCTGTAGAGCATACATCTAAAGGATGGAAATCTGCTGTCATGTCTGCATCACTTGCTGTATCTGTAGAGCCTACATTTGTGGCGCTGTCATGTCTGCATCACTTGCTGTATCTGTAGAGCCTCCTTTTGTGGCGCTGTCATGTCTGCATCACTTGCTGTATCTGTAGAGCATACATCTAAAGGATGGAAATCTGCTGTCATGTCTGCATCACTTGCTGTATCTGTAGAGCCTACATCTAAAGGATGGAAATCTGTTTCATGTCTGCATCACTTGCTGTAACTGTAGAGCCTACATCTAAAGGATGGAAATCTGTTGTCATGTTTGCATCACTTGCTGTATCTGTAGAGCCTACATCTAAAGGATGGAAATCTGCTGTCATGTCTGCATCACTTGCTGTATCTGTAGGGCCTCCATCTAAAGGATGGAAATCTGCTGTCATGTCTGCATCACTTGCTGTATCTGTGGAGCCTACATCTAAAGGATGGAAATCTGCTGTCATGTCTGCATCACCTGCTTTATCTGTAGAGCCTCCATCTAAAGGATGGAAATCTGCTGTCATGTCTGCATCACTTGCTGTATCTGTAGAGCCTCCATCTAAAGGATGGAAATCTGCTGTCATGTCTGCATCACTTGCTGTATCTGTAGAGCCTACATCTAAAGGATGGAAATCTGCTGTCATGTCTGCATCACCTGCTTTATCTGTAGAGCCTCCATCTAAAGGATGGAAATCTGCTGTCATGTCTGCATCACTTGCTGTATCTGTAGAGCCTTTATCTAAGGATGGAAATCTGCTGTCATGTCTTCATCACTTGCTGTATCTGTAGAGCCTCCATCTAAAGGATGGATATCTGCTGTCATGTCTGCATCACTTGCTGTACCTGTAGAGCCTCCATCTAAAGGATGGGAAATCTGCTGTCATGTCTGCATCACTTGCTGTATCTGTAGAGCCTCCATTTGTGGCGCTGTCATGTCTGCATCACTTGCTGTATCTGTAGAGCCTTCATTTGTGGCGCTGTCATGTCTGCATCATTTGCTGTATCTGTAGAGCCTCCATTTGTGGCGCTGTCATGTCTGCATCACTTGCTGTATCTGTAGAGCCTACATCTAAAGGATGGAAATCTGCTGTCATGTCTGCATCACTTGCTTTATCTGTAGAGCCTCCATCTAAAGGATGGAAATCTGCTGTCATGTCTGCATCACTTGCTGTAGCTGTAGAGCCTCCATCTAAAGGATGGAAATCTGCTGTCATGTCTGCATCACTTGCTGTATCTGTAGAGCCTATATCTAAAGGATGGAAATCTGCTGTCATGTCTGCATCACTTGCTGTATCTGTAGAGCCGGCATCTAAAGGATGGAAATCTGCTGTCATGTCTGCATCATTTGCTGTATCTGTAGAGCCTATATCTAAAGGATGGAAATCTGCTGTCATGTCTGCATCACTTGCTGTATCTGTAGAGCCTGCATCTAAAGGATGGAAATCTGCTGTCATGTCTGCATCACCTGCTTTATCTGTAGAGCCTCCATCTAAAGGATGGAAATCTGCTGTCATGTCTGCATCACTTGCTGTATCTGTAGAGCCTCCATCTAAAGGATGGAAATCTGCTGTCATGTCTGCATCACTGGCTGTATCTGTAGAGCATCTATTTGTGGCGCTGTCATGTCTGTATCACTTGCTGTAACTGTAGAGCATCCGTTTTTGGCGCTGTCATGTCTACATCACTTGCTGTAACTGTAGAGCCTACATCTAAAGAATGGAAATCTGCTGTCATGTCTGCATCACTTGCTGTATCTGTAGAGCCTACATCTAAAGGATGGAAATCTGCTGTCATGTCTGTATCACTTGCTTTATCTGTAGCGCCTACATCTAAAGGATGGAAATCTGCTGTCATGTCTGCATCACTTGCTGTATCTGTAGAGCCTCCATCTAAAGGATGGTAATCTGCTGTCATGTCTGCATTACTTGCTGTATCTGTAGAGCCTCCATTTGTGGCGCTGTCATGTCTGCATCACCTGCTGTATCTGTAGAGCCTCCATTAGTGGCGCTGTTATGTCTGCATCATTTGCTGTATCTGTAGAGCCTCCCTTTGTGAAGCGGTCATGTCTGCATCACTTTGTTTATCTGTAGAGCCTCCTTTTGTGGCGCTGTCATGTCTGCATCATTTGCTGTATCTGTAGAGCCTCCATTTGTTGCGCTGTCATGTCTGTATCACTTGCTGTATCTGTAGAGCCTCCATTTGTGGCGCTGTCATGTCTACATCACTTGCTGTATCTGTAGAGCCTCCATTTGTGGCGCTGTCATATCTGCATCACTTGCTGTATCTGTAGAGCCTTTATCTAAGGATGGAAATCTGCTGTCATGTCTTCATCACTTGCTGTATCTGTAGAGCCTCCATCTAAAGCATGGAAATCTGTTGTCATGTCTGCATCGCTTGCTGTATCTGTAGAGCCTCCATCTAAAGGATGGGAAATCTGCTGTCATGTCTGCATCACTTGCTGTATCTGTAGAGCCTCCATTTGTGGCGCTGTCATGTCTGCATCACTTGCTGTATCTGTAGAGCCTCCATTTGTGGCGCTGTCATGTCTGCATCATTTGCTGTATCTGTAGAGCCTCCATTTGTGGCGCTGTCATGTCTGCATCATTTGCTGTATCTGTAGAGCCTCCATTTGTGGCGCTGTCATGTCTGCATCACTTGCTGTATCTGTAGAGCCTACATCTAAAGGATGGAAATCTGCTGTCATGTCTGCATCACTTGCTGTATCTGTAGAGCCTCCATCTAAAGGATGGAAATCTGCTGTCATGTCTGCATCACTGGCTGTATCTGTAGAGCCTCCATTTGTGGCGCTGTCATGTCTGTATCACTTGCTGTAACTGTAGAGCCTCCGTTTGTGGCGCTGTCATGTCTGCATCACTTGCTGTAACTGTAGAGCCTACATCTAAAGAATGGAAATCTGCTGTCATGTCTGCATCACTTGCTGTATCTGTAGAGCCTACATCTAAAGGATGGAAATCTGCTGTCATGTCTGCATCACTTGCTTTATCTGTAGAGCCTCCATCTAAAGGATGGAAATCTGCTGTCATGTCTGCATCACTTGCTGTATCTGTAGAGCCTCCATCTAAAGGATGGAAATCTGCTGTCATGTCTGCATTACTTGCTGTATCTGTAGAGCCTCCATTTGTGGCGCTGTCATGTCTGCATCACCGGCTGTATCTGTAGAGCCTCTATTTGTGGCGCTGTCATGTCTGCATCACTTGCTGTATCTGTAGAGCCTCCATTTGTGGCGCTGTCATGTCTGCATCACATGCTGTATCTGTATAGCCTTTATCTAAGGATGGAAATCTGCTGTCATGTCTTCATCACTTGCTGTATCTGTAGAGCCTCCATCTAAAGGATGGAAATCTGCTGTCATGTCTGTATCACTTGCTGTATTTGTAGAGCCTCCATCTAAAGGATGGGAAATCTGCTGTCATGTCTGCATCACCTGCTGTATCTGTAGAGCCTCCATTTGTGGCGCTGTCATGTCTGCATCACTTGCTGTATCTGTAGAGCCTCCATTTGTGGCGCTGTCATGTCTGCATCATTTTATGTATCTGTAGAGCCTCCATTTGTGGCGCTGTCATGTCTGCATCATTTGCTGTATCTGTAGAGCCTCCGTTTGTGGCGCTGTCATGTCTGCATCACTTGCTGTATCTGTAGAGCCTACATCTAAAGGATGGAAATCTGCTGTAATGTCTGCATCACTTGCTGTATCTGTAGAGCCTCCATCTAAAGGATGGAAATCTGCTGTCATGTCTGCATCACTTGCTGTAGCTGTAGAGCCTCCATCTAAAGGATGGAAATCTGCTGTCATGTCTGCATCACTTGCTGTATCTGTAGAGCCTATATCTAAAGGATGGAAATCTGCTGTCATGTCTGCATCACTTGCTGTATCTGTAGAGCCTCCATCTAAAGGATGGAAATCTGCTGTCATGTCTGCATCACTTTCTGTATCTGTAGAGCCTATATCTAAAGGATGGAAATCTGCTGTCATGTCTGCATCACTTGCTGTATCTGTAGAGCCGGCATCTAAAGGATGGAAATCTGCTGTCATGTCTGCATCATTTGCTGTATCTGTAGAGCCTATATCTAAAGGATGGAAATCTGCTGTCATTTCTGCATCACTTGCTGTATCTGTGGAGCCTGCATCTAAAGGATGGAAATCTGCTGTCATGTCTGCATCACTTTCTGTATCTGTAGAGCCTCCATTTGTGGCGCTGTCATGTCTGCATCACTTGCTGTATCTGTAGAGCCAGCATCTAAAGAATGGAAATCTGCTGTCATGTCTGCATCACTTGCTGTATCTGTAGAGCCTCCATTTGTGGCGCTGTCATGTCTGCATCACTTGCTGTATCTGTAGAGCCTCCATTTGTGGCGCTGTCATGTCTGCATCATTTGCTGTATCTGTAGAGCCTCCATTTGTGGCGCTGTCATGTCTGCATCATTTGCTGTATCTGTAGAGCCTCCATTTGTGGCGCTGTCATATCTGCATCACTTGCTGTATCTGTAGAGCCTACATCTAAAGGATGGAAATCTGCTGTCATGTCTGCATCACTTGCTGTATCTGTAGAGCCTCCATCTAAAGGATGGAAATCTGCTGTCATGTCTGCATCATTTGCTGTAACTGTAGAGCCTACATCTAAAAGATGGAAATCTGCTGTCATGTCTGAATCACTTGCTGTATCTGTAGAGCCTACATCTAAAGGATGGAAATCTGCTGTCATGTCTGCATCACTTGCTGTATCTGTAGAGCCTCCATTTGTGGCGCTGTCATGTCTGCATCATTTGCTGTATCTGTAAAACCTCCATTTGTTGCGCTGTCATGTCTGTATCACTTGCTGTATCTGTAGAGCCTCCATTTGTGGCGCTGTCATGTCTGCATCACTTGCTGTATCTGTAGAGCCTCCATTTGTGGCGCTGTCATGTCTGCATCATTTGCTGTATCTGTAGAGCCTCCATTTGTGACGCTGTCATGTCTGCATCATTTGCTGTATCTGTAGAGCCTCCATTTGTGGCGCTGTCATGTCTGCATCACTTGCTATATCTGTAGAGCCTACATCTAAAGGATGGAAATCTGCTGTCATGTCTTCTTCACTTGCTGTATCTGTAGAGCCTCCATTTGTGGCGCTGTCGTGTCTGCATCACTTGCTGTATCTGTAGAGCCTCCATCTAAAGGATGGAAATCTGCTGTGATGTCTGCATCACTTGCTGTATCTGTAGAGCCTCCATTTGTGGCGCTGTCATGTCTGCATGACTTGCTGTATATGTAGAGCCTACATCTAAAGGATGGAAATCTGCTGTCATGTCTGCATCACTTGCTGTATCTGTAGAGCCTCCATTTGTGTTGCTGTCATGTTTGCATCACTTGCTGTATCTGTAGAGCCTACATCTAAAGGATGGAAATCTGCTGTCATGTCTGCATCACTTGCTGTATCTGTAGAGCCTACATCTAAAGGATGGAAATATGCTGTCATGTCTGCATCACTTGCTGTATCTGTAGAGCCTCCATTTGTGGCGCTGTCATGTCTGCATCACTTGCTGTATCTGTAGAGCCTCCATCTAAAGGATGGAAATCTGTTGTCATGTCTGCATCACTTGCTGTATCTGTAGAGCCTACATCTAAAGGATGGAAACCTGCTGTCATGTCTTCATAACTTACTGTATCTGTAGAGCCTCCATATGTGTCGCTGTCATGTCTGACTCACTTGCTGTATCTGTAGAGCATACATCTAAAGGATGGAAATCTGCTGTCATGTCTGCATCACTTGCTGTACCTGTAGAGCCTACATCTAAAGGATGGAAATCTGCTGTCATGTCTGCATCACTTGCTGTAAGTGTAGAGCCTACATCTAAAGGATGGAAATCTGTTGTCATGTTTGCATCACTTGCTGTATCTGTAGAGCCTACATCTAAAGGATAGAAATCTGCTGTCATGTCTGCATCACTTGCTGTATCTGTAGGGCCTCCATCTAAAGGATGGAAATCTGCTGTCATGTCTGCATCACTTGCTGTATCTGTAGAGCCTACATCTAAAGGATGGAAATCTGCTGTCATGTCTGCATCACCTGCTTTATCTGTAGAGCCTCCATCTAAAGGATGGAAATCTGCTGTCATGTCTGCATCACTTGCTGTATCTGTAGAGCCTCCATCTGAAGGATGGAAATCTGCTGTCATGTCTGCATCACTGGCTGTATCTGTAGAGCCTCCATTTGTGGCGCCGTCATGTCTGTATCACTTGCTGTAACTGTAGAGCCTCCGTTTGTGGCGCTGTCATGTCTGCATTACTTGCTGTAACTTTAGATCCTACATCTAAAGAATGGAAATCTGCTGTCATGTCTGCATCACTTGCTGTATCTGTAGAGCCTACATCGAAAGGATGGAAATCTGCTGTCATGTCTGAATCACTTGCTTTATCTGTAGAGCCTCCATCTAAAGGATGGAAATCTGCTGTCATGTCTGCATCACTTGCTGTATCTGTAGAGCCTCCATCTAAAGGATGGAAATCTGCTGTCATGTCTGCATTACTTGCTGTATCTGTAGAGCCTCCATTTGTGGCGCTGTCATGTCTGCATCACCTGCTGTATCTGTAGAGCCTCCATTTGTGGCGCTGTCATGTCTGCATCACTTGCTGTATCTGTAGAGCCTCCATTTGTGGCGCTGTCATGTCTGCATCACTTGCTGTATCTGTAGAGCCTTTATCTAAGGATGGAAATCTGCTGTCATGTCTTCATCACTTGCTGTATCTGTAGAGCCTCCATCTAAAGGATGGAAATCTGCTGTCATGTCTGCATCACTTGCTGTATCTGTAGAGCCTCCATCTAAAGGATGGGAAATCTGCTGTCATGTCTGCATCACTTGCTGTATCTATAGACTCCATTTGTGGCGCTGTCATGTCTGCATCACTTGCTGTATCCGTAGAGCCTCCATTTGTAGCGCTGTCATGTCTGCATCATTTGCTGTATCTGTAGAGCCTCCATTTGTGGCGCTGTCATGTCTGCATCACTTGCTGTATCTGTAGAGCCTACATCTAAAGAATGGAAATCTGCTGTCATGTCTGCATCACCTGCTTTATCTGTAGAGCCTCCATCTAAAGGATGGAAATCTGCTGTCATGTATGCATCACTTGCTGTATCTGTAGAGCCTCCATCTAAAGGATGGAAATCTGCTGTCATGTCTGCATCACTGGCTGTATCTGTAGAGCCTCCATTTGTGGCGCTGTCATGTCTGTATCACTTGCTGTAACTGTAGAGCCTCCGTTTGTGGCGCTGTCATGTCTACATCACTTGCTGTAACTGTAGAGCCTACATCTAAAGAATGGAAATCTGCTGTCATGTCTGCATCACCTGCTTTATCTGTAGAGCCTCCATCTAAAGGATGGAAATCTGCTGTCATGTATGCATCACTTGCTGTATCTGTAGAGCCTCCATCTAAAGGATGGAAATCTGCTGTGATGTCTGCATCACTTGCTGTATCTGTAGAGCCTCCATTTGTGGCGCTGTCATGTCTGCATCACTTGCTGTATCTGTAGAGCCTACATCTAAAGAATGGAAATCTGCTGTCATGTCTGCATCACTTGCTGTATCTGTAGAGCCTCCATTTGTGTTGCTGTCATGTTTGCATCACTTGCTGTATCTGTAGAGCCTACATCTAAAGGATGGAAATCTGCTGTCATGTCTGCATCACTTGCTGTATCTGTAGAGCCTACATCTAAAGGATGGAAATATGCTGTCATGTCTGCATCACTTGCTGTATCTGTAGAGCCTCCATTTGTGGCGCTGTCATGTCTGCATCACTTGCTGTATCTGTAGAGCCGCCATCTAAAGGATGGAAATCTGTTGTCATGTCTGCATCACTTGCTGTAACTGTAGAGCCTACATCTAAAGGATGGAAACCTGCTGTCATGTCTTCATAACTTGCTGTATCTGTAGAGCCTCCATTTGTGGCGCTGTCATGTCTGCATCACTTGCTGTATCTGTAGAGCATACATCTAAAGGATGGAAATCTGCTGTCATGTCTGCATCACTTGCTGTATCTGTAGAGCCTACATTTGTGGCGCTGTCATGTCTGCATCACTTGCTGTATCTGTAGAGCCTCCTTTTGTGGCGCTGTCATGTCTGCATCACTTGCTGTATCTGTAGAGCATACATCTAAAGGATGGAAATCTGCTGTCATGTCTGCATCACTTGCTGTATCTGTAGAGCCTACATCTAAAGGATGGAAATCTGTTTCATGTCTGCATCACTTGCTGTAACTGTAGAGCCTACATCTAAAGGATGGAAATCTGTTGTCATGTTTGCATCACTTGCTGTATCTGTAGAGCCTACATCTAAAGGATGGAAATCTGCTGTCATGTCTGCATCACTTGCTGTATCTGTAGGGCCTCCATCTAAAGGATGGAAATCTGCTGTCATGTCTGCATCACTTGCTGTATCTGTGGAGCCTACATCTAAAGGATGGAAATCTGCTGTCATGTCTGCATCACCTGCTTTATCTGTAGAGCCTCCATCTAAAGGATGGAAATCTGCTGTCATGTCTGCATCACTTGCTGTATCTGTAGAGCCTACATCTAAAGGATGGAAATCTGCTGTCATGTCTGCATCACCTGCTTTATCTGTAGAGCCTCCATCTAAAGGATGGAAATCTGCTGTCATGTCTGCATCACTTGCTGTATCTGTAGAGCCTTTATCTAAGGATGGAAATCTGCTGTCATGTCTTCATCACTTGCTGTATCTGTAGAGACTCCATCTAAAGGATGGATATCTGCTGTCATGTCTGCATCACTTGCTGTACCTGTAGAGCCTCCATCTAAAGGATGGGAAATCTGCTGTCATGTCTGCATCACTTGCTGTATCTGTAGAGCCTCCATTTGTGGCGCTGTCATGTCTGCATCACTTGCTGTATCTGTAGAGCCTTCATTTGTGGCGCTGTCATGTCTGCATCATTTGCTGTATCTGTAGAGCCTCCATTTGTGGCGCTGTCATGTCTGCATCACTTGCTGTATCTGTAGAGCCTACATCTAAAGGATGGAAATCTGCTGTCATGTCTGCATCACTTGCTGTATCTGTAGAGCCTCCATCTAAAGGATGGAAATCTGCTGTCATGTCTGCATCACTTGCTGTAGCTGTAGAGCCTCCATCTAAAGGATGGAAATCTGCTGTCATGTCTGCATCACTTGCTGTACCTGTAGAGCCTACATCTAAAGGATGGAAATCTGCTGTCATGTCTGCATCACTTGCTGTAAGTGTAGAGCCTACATCTAAAGGATGGAAATCTGTTGTCATGTTTGCATCACTTGCTGTATCTGTAGAGCCTACATCTAAAGGATGGAAATCTGCTGTCATGTCTGCATCACTTGCTGTATCTGTAGGGCCTCCATCTAAAGGATGGAAATCTGCTGTCATGTCTGCATCACTTGCTGTATCTGTAGAGCCTACATCTAAAGGATGGAAATCTGCTGTCATGTCTGCATCACCTGCTTTATCTGTAGAGCCTCCATCTAAAGGATGGAAATCTGCTGTCATGTCTGCATCACTTGCTGTATCTGTAGAGCCTCCATCTGAAGGATGGAAATCTGCTGTCATGTCTGCATCACTGGCTGTATCTGTAGAGCCTCCATTTGTGGCGCCGTCATGTCTGTATCACTTGCTGTAACTGTAGAGCCTCCGTTTGTGGCGCTGTCATGTCTGCATTACTTGCTGTAACTTTAGATCCTACATCTAAAGAATGGAAATCTGCTGTCATGTCTGCATCACTTGCTGTATCTGTAGAGCCTACATCGAAAGGATGGAAATCTGCTGTCATGTCTGAATCACTTGCTTTATCTGTAGAGCCTCCATCTAAAGGATGGAAATCTGCTGTCATGTCTGCATCACTTGCTGTATCTGTAGAGCCTCCATCTAAAGGATGGAAATCTGCTGTCATGTCTGCATTACTTGCTGTATCTGTAGAGCCTCCATTTGTGGCGCTGTCATGTCTGCATCACCTGCTGTATCTGTAGAGCCTCCATTTGTGGCGCTGTCATGTCTGCATCACTTGCTGTATCTGTAGAGCCTCCATTTGTGGCGCTGTCATGTCTGCATCACTTGCTGTATCTGTAGAGCCTTTATCTAAGGATGGAAATCTGCTGTCATGTCTTCATCACTTGCTGTATCTGTAGAGCCTCCATCTAAAGGATGGAAATCTGCTGTCATGTCTGCATCACTTGCTGTATCTGTAGAGCCTCCATCTAAAGGATGGGAAATCTGCTGTCATGTCTGCATCACTTGCTGTATCTATAGACTCCATTTGTGGCGCTGTCATGTCTGCATCACTTGCTGTATCCGTAGAGCCTCCATTTGTAGCGCTGTCATGTCTGCATCATTTGCTGTATCTGTAGAGCCTCCATTTGTGGCGCTGTCATGTCTGCATCACTTGCTGTATCTGTAGAGCCTACATCTAAAGAATGGAAATCTGCTGTCATGTCTGCATCACCTGCTTTATCTGTAGAGCCTCCATCTAAAGGATGGAAATCTGCTGTCATGTATGCATCATTTGCTGTATCTGTAGAGCCTCCATCTAAAGGATGGAAATCTGCTGTCATGTCTGCATCACTGGCTGTATCTGTAGAGCCTCCATTTGTGGCGCTGTCATGTCTGCATCATTTGCTGTATCTGTAGAGCCTGCATTTGTGGCGCTGTCATGTCTGCATCACTTGCTGTATCTGTAGAGCCTACATCTAAAGGATGGAAATCAGCTGTCATGTCTGCATCACTTGCTGTATCTGTAGAGCCTCCATCTAAAGGATGGAAATCTGCTGTCATGTCTGAGTCACTTGCTGTAGCTGTAGAGCCTCCATCTAAAGGATGGAAATCTGCTGTCATGTCTGCATCACTTGCTGTATCTGTAGAGCCTATATCTAAAGGATGGAAATCTGCTGTCATGTCTGCATCACTTGCTGTATCTGTAGAGCCTCCATTTGTGGCGCTGTCATGTCTGCATCATTTGCTGTATCTGTAGAGCCTCCATTTGTTGCCCTGTCATGTCTGTATCACTTGTTGTATCTGCAGAGCCTCCATTTGTGGCGCTGTCATGTCTGCATCACTTGCTGTATCTGTAGAGCCTCCATTTGTGGCGCTGTCATGTCTGCATCATTTGCTGTATCTGTAGAGCCTCCATTTGTGGCGCTGTCATGTCTGCATCACTTGCTGTATCTGTAGAGCCTCCATTTGTGGCGCTGTCATGTCTGCATCACTTGCTGTATCTGTAGAGCCTCCATCTAAAGGATGGAAATCTGCTGTGATGTCTGCATCACTTGCTGTATCTGTAGAGCCTCCATTTGTGGCGCTGTCATGTCTGCATCACTTGCTGTATCTGTAGAGCCTACATCTAAAGAATGGAAATCTGTTGTCATGTCTGCATCACTTGCTGTATCTGTAGAGCCTCCATTTGTGTTGCTGTCATGTTTGCATCACTTGCTGTATCTGTAGAGCCTACATCTAAAGGATGGAAATCTGCTGTCATGTCTGCATCACTTGCTGTATCTGTAGAGCCTACATCTAAAGGATGGAAATATGCTGTCATGTCTGCATCACTTGCTGTATCTGTAGAGCCTCCATTTGTGGCGCTGTCATGTCTGCATCACTTGCTGTATCTGTAGAGCCGCCATCTAAAGGATGGAAATCTGTTGTCATGTCTGCATCACTTGCTGTAACTGTAGAGCCTACATCTAAAGGATGGAAACCTGCTGTCATGTCTTCATAACTTGCTGTATCTGTAGAGCCTCCATTTGTGGCGCTGTCATGTCTGCATCACTTGCTGTATCTGTAGAGCATACATCTAAAGGATGGAAATCTGCTGTCATGTCTGCATCACTTGCTGTATCTGTAGAGCCTACATTTGTGGCGCTGTCATGTCTGCATCACTTGCTGTATCTGTAGAGCCTCCTTTTGTGGCGCTGTCATGTCTGCATCACTTGCTGTATCTGTAGAGCATACATCTAAAGGATGGAAATCTGCTGTCATGTCTGCATCACTTGCTGTATCTGTAGAGCCTACATCTAAAGGATGGAAATCTGTTTCATGTCTGCATCACTTGCTGTAACTGTAGAGCCTACATCTAAAGGATGGAAATCTGTTGTCATGTTTGCATCACTTGCTGTATCTGTAGAGCCTACATCTAAAGGATGGAAATCTGCTGTCATGTCTGCATCACTTGCTGTATCTGTAGGGCCTCCATCTAAAGGATGGAAATCTGCTGTCATGTCTGCATCACTTGCTGTATCTGTGGAGCCTACATCTAAAGGATGGAAATCTGCTGTCATGTCTGCATCACCTGCTTTATCTGTAGAGCCTCCATCTAAAGGATGGAAATCTGCTGTCATGTCTGCATCACTTGCTGTATCTGTAGAGCCTCCATCTAAAGGATGGAAATCTGCTGTCATGTCTGCATCACTTGCTGTATCTGTAGAGCCTACATCTAAAGGATGGAAATCTGCTGTCATGTCTGCATCACCTGCTTTATCTGTAGAGCCTCCATCTAAAGGATGGAAATCTGCTGTCATGTCTGCATCACTTGCTGTATCTGTAGAGCCTTTATCTAAGGATGGAAATCTGCTGTCATGTCTTCATCACTTGCTGTATCTGTAGAGCCTCCATCTAAAGGATGGATATCTGCTGTCATGTCTGCATCACTTGCTGTACCTGTAGAGCCTCCATCTAAAGGATGGGAAATCTGCTGTCATGTCTGCATCACTTGCTGTATCTGTAGAGCCTCCATTTGTGGCGCTGTCATGTCTGCATCACTTGCTGTATCTGTAGAGCCTTCATTTGTGGCGCTGTCATGTCTGCATCATTTGCTGTATCTGTAGAGCCTCCATTTGTGGCGCTGTCATGTCTGCATCACTTGCTGTATCTGTAGAGCCTACATCTAAAGGATGGAAATCTGCTGTCATGTCTGCATCACTTGCTGTATCTGTAGAGCCTCCATCTAAAGGATGGAAATCTGCTGTCATGTCTGCATCACTTGCTGTAGCTGTAGAGCCTCCATCTAAAGGATGGAAATCTGCTGTCATGTCTGCATCACTTGCTGTATCTGTAGAGCCTATATCTAAAGGATGGAAATCTGCTGTCATGTCTGCATCACTTGCTGTATCTGTAGAGCCGGCATCTAAAGGATGGAAATCTGCTGTCATGTCTGCATCATTTGCTGTATCTGTAGAGCCTATATCTAAAGGATGGAAATCTGCTGTCATGTCTGCATCACTTGCTGTATCTGTAGAGCCTGCATCTAAAGGATGGAAATCTGCTGTCATGTCTGCATCACCTGCTTTATCTGTAGAGCCTCCATCTAAAGGATGGAAATCTGCTGTCATGTCTGCATCACTTGCTGTATCTGTAGAGCCTCCATCTAAAGGATGGAAATCTGCTGTCATGTCTGCATCACTGGCTGTATCTGTAGAGCATCTATTTGTGGCGCTGTCATGTCTGTATCACTTGCTGTAACTGTAGAGCATCCGTTTTTGGCGCTGTCATGTCTACATCACTTGCTGTAACTGTAGAGCCTACATCTAAAGAATGGAAATCTGCTGTCATGTCTGCATCACTTGCTGTATCTGTAGAGCCTACATCTAAAGGATGGAAATCTGCTGTCATGTCTGTATCACTTGCTTTATCTGTAGCGCCTACATCTAAAGGATGGAAATCTGCTGTCATGTCTGCATCACTTGCTGTATCTGTAGAGCCTCCATCTAAAGGATGGTAATCTGCTGTCATGTCTGCATTACTTGCTGTATCTGTAGAGCCTCCATTTGTGGCGCTGTCATGTCTGCATCACCTGCTGTATCTGTAGAGCCTCCATTAGTGGCGCTGTTATGTCTGCATCATTTGCTGTATCTGTAGAGCCTCCCTTTGTGAAGCGGTCATGTCTGCATCACTTTGTTTATCTGTAGAGCCTCCTTTTGTGGCGCTGTCATGTCTGCATCATTTGCTGTATCTGTAGAGCCTCCATTTGTTGCGCTGTCATGTCTGTATCACTTGCTGTATCTGTAGAGCCTCCATTTGTGGCGCTGTCATGTCTACATCACTTGCTGTATCTGTAGAGCCTCCATTTGTGGCGCTGTCATATCTGCATCACTTGCTGTATCTGTAGAGCCTTTATCTAAGGATGGAAATCTGCTGTCATGTCTTCATCACTTGCTGTATCTGTAGAGCCTCCATCTAAAGCATGGAAATCTGTTGTCATGTCTGCATCGCTTGCTGTATCTGTAGAGCCTCCATCTAAAGGATGGGAAATCTGCTGTCATGTCTGCATCACTTGCTGTATCTGTAGAGCCTCCATTTGTGGCGCTGTCATGTCTGCATCACTTGCTGTATCTGTAGAGCCTCCATTTGTGGCGCTGTCATGTCTGCATCATTTGCTGTATCTGTAGAGCCTCCATTTGTGGCGCTGTCATGTCTGCATCACTTGCTGTATCTGTAGAGCCTACATCTAAAGGATGGAAATCTGCTGTCATGTCTGCATCACTTGCTGTATCTGTAGAGCCTCCATCTAAAGGATGGAAATCTGCTGTCATGTCTGCATCACTGGCTGTATCTGTAGAGCCTCCATTTGTGGCGCTGTCATGTCTGTATCACTTGCTGTAACTGTAGAGCCTCCGTTTGTGGCGCTGTCATGTCTGCATCACTTGCTGTAACTGTAGAGCCCACATCTAAAGAATGGAAATCTGCTGTCATGTCTGCATCACTTGCTGTATCTGTAGAGCCTACATCTAAAGGATGGAAATCTGCTGTCATGTCTGCATCACTTGCTTTATCTGTAGAGCCTCCATCTAAAGGATGGAAATCTGCTGTCATGTCTGCATCACTTGCTGTATCTGTAGAGCCTCCATCTAAAGGATGGAAATCTGCTGTCATGTCTGCATTACTTGCTGTATCTGTAGAGCCTCCATTTGTGGCGCTGTCATGTCTGCATCACCGGCTGTATCTGTAGAGCCTCTATTTGTGGCGCTGTCATGTCTGCATCACTTGCTGTATCTGTAGAGCCTCCATTTGTGGCGCTGTCATGTCTGCATCACATGCTGTATCTGTATAGCCTTTATCTAAGGATGGAAATCTGCTGTCATGTCTTCATCACTTGCTGTATCTGTAGAGCCTCCATCTAAAGGATGGAAATCTGCTGTCATGTCTGTATCACTTGCTGTATTTGTAGAGCCTCCATCTAAAGGATGGGAAATCTGCTGTCATGTCTGCATCACCTGCTGTATCTGTAGAGCCTCCATTTGTGGCGCTGTCATGTCTGCATCACTTGCTGTATCTGTAGAGCCTCCATTTGTGGCGCTGTCATGTCTGCATCATTTTATGTATCTGTAGAGCCTCCATTTGTGGCGCTGTCATGTCTGCATCATTTGCTGTATCTGTAGAGCCTCCGTTTGTGGCGCTGTCATGTCTGCATCACTTGCTGTATCTGTAGAGCCTACATCTAAAGGATGGAAATCTGCTGTAATGTCTGCATCACTTGCTGTATCTGTAGAGCCTCCATCTAAAGGATGGAAATCTGCTGTCATGTCTGCATCACTTGCTGTAGCTGTAGAGCCTCCATCTAAAGGATGGAAATCTGCTGTCATGTCTGCATCACTTGCTGTATCTGTAGAGCCTATATCTAAAGGATGGAAATCTGCTGTCATGTCTGCATCACTTGCTGTATCTGTAGAGCCTCCATCTAAAGGATGGAAATCTGCTGTCATGTCTGCATCACTTTCTGTATCTGTAGAGCCTATATCTAAAGGATGGAAATCTGCTGTCATGTCGGCATCACTTGCTGTATCTGTAGAGCCGGCATCTAAAGGATGGAAATCTGCTGTCATGTCTGCATCATTTGCTGTATCTGTAGAGCCTATATCTAAAGGATGGAAATCTGCTGTCATTTCTGCATCACTTGCTGTATCTGTGGAGCCTGCATCTAAAGGATGGAAATCTGCTGTCATGTCTGCATCACTTTCTGTATCTGTAGAGCCTCCATTTGTGGCGCTGTCATGTCTGCATCACTTGCTGTATCTGTAGAGCCAGCATCTAAAGAATGGAAATCTGCTGTCATGTCTGCATCACTTGCTGTATCTGTAGAGCCTCCATTTGTGGCGCTGTCATGTCTGCATCACTTGCTGTATCTGTAGAGCCTCCATTTGTGGCGCTGTCATGTCTGCATCATTTGCTGTATCTGTAGAGCCTCCATTTGTGGCGCTGTCATGTCTGCATCATTTGCTGTATCTGTAGAGCCTCCATTTGTGGCGCTGTCATATCTGCATCACTTGCTGTATCTGTAGAGCCTACATCTAAAGGATGGAAATCTGCTGTCATGTCTGCATCACTTGCTGTATCTGTAGAGCCTCCATCTAAAGGATGGAAATCTGCTGTCATGTCTGCATCATTTGCTGTAACTGTAGAGCCTACATCTAAAAGATGGAAATCTGCTGTCATGTCTGAATCACTTGCTGTATCTGTAGAGCCTACATCTAAAGGATGGAAATCTGCTGTCATGTCTGCATCACTTGCTGTATCTGTAGAGCCTCCATTTGTGGCGCTGTCATGTCTGCATCATTTGCTGTATCTGTAAAACCTCCATTTGTTGCGCTGTCATGTCTGTATCACTTGCTGTATCTGTAGAGCCTCCATTTGTGGCGCTGTCATGTCTGCATCACTTGCTGTATCTGTAGAGCCTCCATTTGTGGCGCTGTCATGTCTGCATCATTTGCTGTATCTGTAGAGCCTCCATTTGTGACGCTGTCATGTCTGCATCATTTGCTGTATCTGTAGAGCCTCCATTTGTGGCGCTGTCATGTCTGCATCACTTGCTATATCTGTAGAGCCTACATCTAAAGGATGGAAATCTGCTGTCATGTCTTCTTCACTTGCTGTATCTGTAGAGCCTCCATTTGTGGCGCTGTCGTGTCTGCATCACTTGCTGTATCTGTAGAGCCTCCATCTAAAGGATGGAAATCTGCTGTGATGTCTGCATCACTTGCTGTATCTGTAGAGCCTCCATTTGTGGCGCTGTCATGTCTGCATGACTTGCTGTATATGTAGAGCCTACATCTAAAGGATGGAAATCTGCTGTCATGTCTGCATCACTTGCTGTATCTGTAGAGCCTCCATTTGTGTTGCTGTCATGTTTGCATCACTTGCTGTATCTGTAGAGCCTACATCTAAAGGATGGAAATCTGCTGTCATGTCTGCATCACTTGCTGTATCTGTAGAGCCTACATCTAAAGGATGGAAATATGCTGTCATGTCTGCATCACTTGCTGTATCTGTAGAGCCTCCATTTGTGGCGCTGTCATGTCTGCATCACTTGCTGTATCTGTAGAGCCTCCATCTAAAGGATGGAAATCTGTTGTCATGTCTGCATCACTTGCTGTATCTGTAGAGCCTACATCTAAAGGATGGAAACCTGCTGTCATGTCTTCATAACTTACTGTATCTGTAGAGCCTCCATATGTGTCGCTGTCATGTCTGACTCACTTGCTGTATCTGTAGAGCATACATCTAAAGGATGGAAATCTGCTGTCATGTCTGCATCACTTGCTGTACCTGTAGAGCCTACATCTAAAGGATGGAAATCTGCTGTCATGTCTGCATCACTTGCTGTAAGTGTAGAGCCTACATCTAAAGGATGGAAATCTGTTGTCATGTTTGCATCACTTGCTGTATCTGTAGAGCCTACATCTAAAGGATAGAAATCTGCTGTCATGTCTGCATCACTTGCTGTATCTGTAGGGCCTCCATCTAAAGGATGGAAATCTGCTGTCATGTCTGCATCACTTGCTGTATCTGTAGAGCCTACATCTAAAGGATGGAAATCTGCTGTCATGTCTGCATCACCTGCTTTATCTGTAGAGCCTCCATCTAAAGGATGGAAATCTGCTGTCATGTCTGCATCACTTGCTGTATCTGTAGAGCCTCCATCTGAAGGATGGAAATCTGCTGTCATGTCTGCATCACTGGCTGTATCTGTAGAGCCTCCATTTGTGGCGCCGTCATGTCTGTATCACTTGCTGTAACTGTAGAGCCTCCGTTTGTGGCGCTGTCATGTCTGCATTACTTGCTGTAACTTTAGATCCTACATCTAAAGAATGGAAATCTGCTGTCATGTCTGCATCACTTGCTGTATCTGTAGAGCCTACATCGAAAGGATGGAAATCTGCTGTCATGTCTGAATCACTTGCTTTATCTGTAGAGCCTCCATCTAAAGGATGGAAATCTGCTGTCATGTCTGCATCACTTGCTGTATCTGTAGAGCCTCCATCTAAAGGATGGAAATCTGCTGTCATGTCTGCATTACTTGCTGTATCTGTAGAGCCTCCATTTGTGGCGCTGTCATGTCTGCATCACCTGCTGTATCTGTAGAGCCTCCATTTGTGGCGCTGTCATGTCTGCATCACTTGCTGTATCTGTAGAGCCTCCATTTGTGGCGCTGTCATGTCTGCATCACTTGCTGTATCTGTAGAGCCTTTATCTAAGGATGGAAATCTGCTGTCATGTCTTCATCACTTGCTGTATCTGTAGAGCCTCCATCTAAAGGATGGAAATCTGCTGTCATGTCTGCATCACTTGCTGTATCTGTAGAGCCTCCATCTAAAGGATGGGAAATCTGCTGTCATGTCTGCATCACTTGCTGTATCTATAGACTCCATTTGTGGCGCTGTCATGTCTGCATCACTTGCTGTATCCGTAGAGCCTCCATTTGTAGCGCTGTCATGTCTGCATCATTTGCTGTATCTGTAGAGCCTCCATTTGTGGCGCTGTCATGTCTGCATCACTTGCTGTATCTGTAGAGCCTACATCTAAAGAATGGAAATCTGCTGTCATGTCTGCATCACCTGCTTTATCTGTAGAGCCTCCATCTAAAGGATGGAAATCTGCTGTCATGTATGCATCACTTGCTGTATCTGTAGAGCCTCCATCTAAAGGATGGAAATCTGCTGTCATGTCTGCATCACTGGCTGTATCTGTAGAGCCTCCATTTGTGGCGCTGTCATGTCTGTATCACTTGCTGTAACTGTAGAGCCTCCGTTTGTGGCGCTGTCATGTCTACATCACTTGCTGTAACTGTAGAGCCTACATCTAAGGAATGGAAATCTGCTGTCATGTCTGCATCACTTGCTGTATCTGTAGCGCCTACATCTAAAGGATGGAAATCTGCTGTCATGTCTGTATCACTTGCTTTATCTGTAGAGCCTCCATCTAAAGGATGGAAATCTGCTGTCATGTCTGCATCACTTGCTGTATCTGTAGAGCCTCCTCTAAAGGATGGTAATCTGCTGTCATGTCTGCATTACTTGCTGTATCTGTAGAGCCTCCATTTGTGGCGCTGTCATGTCTGCATCACCTGCTGTATCTGTAGAGCCTCCATTAGTGGCGCTGTTATGTCTGCATCATTTGCTGTATCTGTAGAGCCTCCCTTTGTGAAGCGGTCATGTCTGCATCACTTGCTGTATCTGTAGAGCCTCCAGTTGTGGCGCTGTCATGTCTGAAGCACTTGCTGTATCTGTAGAGCCTACATCTAAAGGATGGAAATCTGCTGTCATGTCTGCATCACTTGCTGTATCTGTAGAGCCTCCATTTGTGGCGCTGTCATGTCTGCATCATTTGCTGTATCTGTAGAGCCTCCATTTGTTGCGCTGTCATGTCTGTATCACTTGCTGTATCTGTAGAGCCTCCATTTGTGGCGCTGTCATGTCTACATCGCTTGCTGTATCTGTAGAGCCTCCATTTGTGGCGCTGTCATATCTGCATCACTTGCTGTATCTGTAGAGCCTTTATCTAAGGATGGAAATCTGCTGTCATGTCTTCATCACTTGCTGTATCTGTAGAGCCTCCATCTAAAGGATGGAAATCTGCTGTCATGTCTGCATCACTTGCTGTATCTGTAGAGCCTCCATCTAAAGGATGGGAAATCTGCTGTCATGTCTGCATCACTTGCTGTATATGTAGAGCCTCCATTTGTGGCGCTGTCATGTCTGCATCACTTGCTGTATCTGTAGAGCCTCCATTTGTGGCGCTGTCATGTCTGCATCATTTGCTGTATCTGTAGAGCCTCCATTTGTGGCGCTGTCATGTCTGCATCATTTGCTGTATCTGTAGAGCCTCCATTTGTGGCGCTGTCATGTCAGCATCACTTGCTGTATCTGTAGCGCCTACATCTAAAGGATGGAAATCTGCTGTCATGTCTGCATCACTTGCTGTATCTGTAGAGCCTCCATCTAAAGGATGGAAATCTGCTGTCATGTCTGCATCACTTGCTGTAGCTGTAGAGCCTCCATCTAAAGGATGGAAATCTGCTGTCATGTCTGCATCTCTTGCTGTATCTGTACAGCCTCTATCTAAAGGATGGAAACCTGCTGTCATGTCTGCATCACTTGCTGTATCTGTAGAGCCTCCATTTGTGGCGCTGTCATGTCTGCATCATTTGCTGTATCTGTAAAACCTCCATTTGTTGCGCTGTCATGTCTGTATCACTTGCTGTATCTGTAGAGCCTCCATTTGTGGCGCTGTCATGTCTGCATCACTTGCTGTATCTGTAGAGCCTCCATTTGTGGCGCTGTCATGTCTGCATCATTTGCTGTATCTGTAGAGCCTCCATTTGTGACGCTGTCATGTCTGCATCATTTGCTGTATCTGTAGAGCCTCCATTTGTGGCGCTGTCATGTCTGCATCACTTGCTATATCTGTAGAGCCTACATCTAAAGGATGGAAATCTGCTGTCATGTCTGCATCACTTGCTGTATCTGTAGAGCCTCCATTTGTGGCGCTGTCATGTCTGCATCACTTGCTGTATCTGTAGAGCCTCCATCTAAAGGATGGAAATCTGCTGTGATGTCTGCATCACTTGCTGTATCTGTAGAGCCTCCATTTGTGGCGCTGTCATGTCTGCATCACTTGCTGTATCTGTAGAGCCTCCATCTAAAGGATGGAAATCTGTTGTCATGTCTGCATCACTTGCTGTATCTGTAGAGCCTACATCTAAAGGATGGAAACCTGCTGTCATGTCTTCATAACTTACTGTATCTGTAGAGCCTCCATATGTGGCGCTGTCATGTCTGACTCACTTGCTGTATCTGTAGAGCATACATCTAAAGGATGGAAATCTGCTGTCATGTCTGCATCACTTGCTGTACCTGTAGAGCCTACATCTAAAGGATGGAAATCTGCTGTCATGTCTGCATCACTTGCTGTAAGTGTAGAGCCTACATCTAAAGGATGGAAATCTGTTGTCATGTTTGCATCACTTGCTGTATCTGTAGAGCCTACATCTAAAGGATGGAAATCTGCTGTCATGTCTGCATCACTTGCTGTATCTGTAGGGCTTCCATCTAAAGGATGGAAATCTGCTGTCATGTCTGCATCACTTGCTGTATCTGTAGAGCCTCCATCTAAAGGATGGAAATCTGCTGTCATGTCTGCATCACTTGCTGTATCTGTAGAGCCTCCATCTGAAGGATGGAAATCTGCTGTCATGTCTGCATCACTGGCTGTATCTGTAGAGCCTCCATTTGTGGCGCCGTCATGTCTGTATCACTTGCTGTAACTGTAGAGCCTCCGTTTGTGGCGCTGTCATGTCTGCATTACTTGCTGTAACTTTAGAGCCTACATCTAAAGAATGGAAATCTGCTGTCATGTCTGCATCACTTGCTGTATCTGTAGAGCCGACATCGAATGATGGAAATCTGCTGTCATGTCTGCATCACTTGCTTTATCTGTAGAGCCTCCATCTAAAGGATGGAAATCTGCTGTCATGTCTGCATCACTTGCTGTATCTGTAGAGCCTCCATCTAAAGGATGGAAATCTGCTGTCATGTCTGCATTACTTGCTGTATCTGTAGAGCCTCCATTTGTGGCGCTGTCATGTCTGCATCACCTGCTGTATCTGTAGAGCCTCCATTTGTGGCGCTGTCATGTCTGCATCACTTGCTGTATCTGTAGAGCCTCCATTTGTGGCGCTGTCATGTCTGCATCACTTGCTGTATCTGTAGAGCCTTTATCTAAGGATGGAAATCTGCTGTCATGTCTTCATCACTTGCTGTATCTGTAGAGCCTCCATCTAAAGGATGGAAATCTGCTGTCATGACTGCATCACTTGCTGTATCTGTAGAGCCTCCATCTAAAGGATGGGAAATCTGCTGTCATGTCTGCATCACTTGCTGTATCTATAGAGCCTCCATTTGTGGCGCTGTCATGTCTGCATCACTTGCTGTATCCGTAGAGCCTCCATTTGTAGCGCTGTCATGTCTGCATCATTTGCTGTATCTGTAGAGCCTCCATTTGTGGCGCTGTCATGTCTGCATCACTTGCTGTATCTGTAGAGCCTACATCTAAAGGATGGAAATCTGCTGTCATGTCTGCATCACCTGCTTTATCTGTAGAGCCTCCATCTAAAGGATGGAAATCTGCTGTCATGTATGCATCACTTGCTGTATCTGTAGAGCCTCCATCTAAAGGATGGAAATCTGCTGTCATGTCTGCATCACTGGCTGTATCTGTAGAGCCTCCATTTGTGGCGCTGTCATGTCTGTATCTCTTGCTGTAACTGTAGAGCCTCCGTTTGTGGCGCTGTCATGTCTACATCACTTGCTGTAACTGTAGAGCCTACATCTAAAGAATGAAAATCTGCTGTCATGTCTGCATCACTTGCTGTATCTGTAGAGCCTACATCTAAAGGATGGATATCTGCTGTCATGTTTGTATCACTTGCTTTATCTGTAGAGCCTACATCTAAAGGATGGAAATCTGCTGTCATGTCTGCATCACTTGCTGTATCTGTAGAGCCTCCATTTGTGGCGCTGTCATGTCTGCATCATTTGCTGTATCTGTAGAGCCTCCATTTGTTGCGCTGTCATGTCTGTATCACTTGCTGTATCTGTAGAGCCTCCATTTGTGGCGCTGTCATGTCTACATCACTTGCTGTATCTGTAGAGCCTCCATTTGTGGCGCTGTCATATCTGCATCACTTGCTGTATCTGTAGAGCCTTTATCTAAGGATGGAAATCTGCTGTCATGTCTTCATCACTTGCTGTATCTGTAGAGCCTCCATCTAAAGGATGGAAATCTGTTGTCATGTCTGCATCACTTGCTGTATCTGTAGAGCCTCCATCTAAAGGATGGGAAATCTGCTGTCATGTCTGCATCACTTGCTGTATCTGTAGAGCCTCCATTTGTGGCGCTGTCATGTCTGCATCACTTGCTGTATCTGTAGAGCCTCCATTTGTGGCGCTGTCATGTCTGCATCATTTGCTGTATCTGTAGAGCCTCCATTTGTGGCGCTGTCATGTCTGCATTTTTGCTGTATCTGTAGAGCCTCCATTTGTGGCGCTGTCATGTCTGCATCACTTGCTGTATCTGTAGAGCCTACATCTAAAGGATGGAAATCTGCTGTCATGTCTGCATCACTTGCTGTATCTGTAGAGCCTCCATCTAAAGGATGGAAATCTGCTGTCATGTCTGCATCACTTGCTGTAGCTGTAGAGCCTCCAACTAAAGGATGGAAATCTGCTGTCATGTCTGCATCACTTGCTGTATCTGTAGAGCCTATATCTAAAGGATGGAAATCTGCTGTCATGTCTGCATCACTTGCTGTATCTGTAGAGCCTCCGTCTAAAGGATGGAAATCTGCTGTCATGTGTGCTTCACTTTCTGTATCTGTAGAGCCTATATCTAAAGGATGGAAATCTGCTGTCATGTCTGCATCACTTACTGTATCTGTAGAGCCGGCATCTAAAGGATGGAAATCTGCTGTCATGTCTGCATCATTTGCTGTATCTGTAGAGCCTATATCTAAAGGATGGAAATCTGCTGTCATGTCTGCGTCACTTCCTGTATGTGTAGAGCCTGCATCTAAAGGATGGAAATCTGCTGTCATGTCTGCATCACTTGCTGTATCTGTAGAGCCTCCATTTGTGGCGCTGTCATGTCTGCATCACTTGCTGTATCTGTAGAGCCTGCATCTAAAAAATGGAAATCTGCTGTCATGTCTGCATCACTTGCTGTATCTGTAGAGCCTCCATTTGTGGCGCTGTCATGTCTGCATCACTTGCTGTATCTGTAGAGCCTCCATTTGTGGCGCTGTCATGTCTGCATCATTTGCTGTATCTGTAGAGCCTCCATTTGTGGCGCGGTCATGTCTGCATCATTTGCTGTATGTGTAGAGCCTCCATTTGTGGCGCTGTCATGTCTGCATCACTTGCTGTATCTGTAGAGCCTACACCTAAAGGATGGAAATCTGCTTTCATGTCTGCATCACTTGCTGTATCTGTAGAGCCTCCATCTAAAGGATGGAAATCTGCTGTCATGTCTGCATCACTTGCTGTAGCTGTAGAGCCTCCATCTAAAGGATGGAAATCTGCCGTCATGTCTGCATCTCTTGCTGTATCTGTACAGCCTATATCTAAAGGATGGAAACCTGCTGTCATGTCTGCATAACTTGCTGTATCTGTAGAGCCTCCATTTGTGGCGCTGTCATGTCTGCATCATTTGCTGTATCTGCAAAACCTCCATTTGTTGCGCTGTCATGTCTGTATCACTTGCTGTATCTGTAGAGCCTCCATTTGTGGCGCTGTCATGTCTGCATCACTTGCTGTATCTGTAGAGCCTCCATTTGTGGCGCTGTCATCTCTGCATCATTTGCTGTATCTGTAGAGCCTCCATTTGTGACGCTGTCATGTCTGCATCATTTGCTGTATCTGTAGAGCCTCCATTTGTGGCGCTGTCATGTCTGCATCACTTGCTATATCTGTAGAGCCTACATCTAAAGGATGGAAATCTGCTGTCATGTCTGCATCACTTTGCTGTATCTGTAGAGCCTCCATTTGTGGCGCTGTCATGTCTACATCACTTGCTGTATCTGTAGAGCCTCCATCTAAAGGATGGAAATCTGCTGTGATGTCTGCATCACTTGCTGTATCTGTAGAGCCTCCATTTGTGGCGCTGTCATGTCTGCATCACTTGCTGTATCTGTAGAGCCTAGATCTAAAGGATGGAAATCTGCTGTCATGTCTGCATCACTTGCTGTATCTGTAGAGCCTCCATTTGTGTTGCTGTCATGTTTGCATCACTTGTTGTATCTGTAGAGCCTACATCTAAAGGATGGAAATCTGCTGTCATGTCTGCATCACTTGCTGTTTCTGTAGAGCCTACATCTAAAGGATGGAAATATGCTGTCATGTCTGCATCACTTGCTGTATCTGTAGAGCCTCCATTTGTGGCGCTGTCATGTCTGCATCACTTGCTGTATCTGTAGAGCCTCCATCTAAAGGATGGAAATCTGTTGTCATGTCTGCATCACTTGCTGTATCTGTAGAGCCTACATCTAAAGGATGGAAACCTGCTGTCATGTCTTCATAACTTACTGTATCTGTAGAGCCTCCATATGTGGCGCTGTCATGTCTGCATCACTTGCTGTATCTGTAGAGCATACATCTAAAGGATGGAAATCTGCTGTCATGTCTGCATCACTTGCTGTATCTGTAGAGCCTACATTTGTGGCGCTGTCATGTCTGCATCACTTGCTGTATCTGTAGAGCCTCCATTTGTGGCGCTGTCATGTCTGCATCACTTGCTGTATCTGTAGAGCATACATCTAAAGGATGGAAATCTGCTGTCATGTCTGCATCACTTGCTGTATCTGTAGAGCCTACATCTAAAGGATGGAAATCTGCTGTCATGTCTGCATCACTTGCTGTAACTGTAGAGCCTACATCTAAAGGATGGAAATCTGTTGTCATGTTTGCATCACTTGCTGTATCTGTAGAGCCTACATCTAAAGGATGGAAATCTGCTGTCATGTCTGCATCACCTGCTTTATCTGTAGAGCCTCCATCTAAAGGGTGGAAATCTGCTGTCATGTCTGCATCACTTGCTGTATCTGTAGAGCCTCCATCTAAAGGATGGAAATCTGCTGGCATGTCTGCATCACTGGCTGTATCTGTAGAGCCTCCATTTTTGGCGCTGTCATGTCTGTATCACTTGCTGTAACTGTAGAGCCTCCGTTTGTGGCGCTGTCATGTCTGCATCACTTGCTGTAACTGTAGAGCCTACATCTAAAGAATGGAAATCTGCTGTCATGTCTGCATCACTTGCTTTATCTGTAGAGCCTCCATCTAAAGGATGGAAATCTGCTGTCTTGTCTGCATCACTTTCTGTATCTGTAGAGCCTCCATCTAAAGGATGGAAATCTGCTGTCATGTCTGCATCACCGGCTGTATCTGTAGAGCCTCCATTTGTGGCGCTGTCATGTCTGCATCACTTGCTGTATCTGTAGAGCCTCCATTTGTGGCGCTGTCATGTCTGCATCACTTGCTGTATCTGTAGAGCCTTTATCTAAGGATGGAAATCTGCTGTCATGTCTTCATCACTTGCTGTATCTGTAGAGCCTCCATCTAAAGGATGGAAACCTGCTGTCATGTCTGCATCACTTGCTGTATCTGTAGAGCCTCCATCTAAAGGATGGGAAATCTGCTGTCATGTCTGCATCACTTGCTGTATCTGTAGAGCCTCCATTTGTGGCGCTGTCATGTCTGCATCACTTGCTGTATCTGTAGAGCCTCCATTTGTGGCGCTGTCATGTCTGCATCATTTGCTGTATCTGTAGAGCCTCCATTTGTGGCGCTGTCATGTCTGCATCATTTGCTGTATCTGTAGAGCCTCCATTTGTGGCGCTGTCATGTCTGCATCACTTGCTGTATCTGTAGAGCCTACATCTAAAGGATGGAAATCTGCTGTCATGTCTGCATTACTTGCTGTATCTGTAGAGCCTCCATCTAAAGGATGGAAATCTGCTGTCATGTCTGCATCACTTGCTGTAGCTGTAGAACCTCCATCTAAAGGATGGAAATCTGCTGTCATGTCTGCATCGTTTGCTGTATCTGTAGAGCCTATATCTAAAGGATGGAAATCTGCTGTCATGTCTGCATCACTTGCTGTATCTGTAGAGCCTCCATCTAAAGGATGGAAATCTGCTGTCATGTCTGCATCACTTTCTGTATCTGTAGAGCCTATATCTAAAGGATGGAAATCTGCTGTCATGTCTGCATCACTTGCTGTATCTGTAGAGCCGGCATCTAAAGGATGGAAATCTGCTGTCATGTCTGCATCATTTGCTGTATCTGTAGAGCCTATATCTAAAGGATGGAAATCTGCTGTCATTTCTGCATCACTTGCTGTATCTGTAGAGCCTGCATCTAAAGGATGGAAATCTGCTGTCATGTCTGCATCACTTGCTGTATCTGTAGAGCCTCCATTTGTGGCGCTGTCATGTCTGCATCACTTGCTGTATCTGTAGAGCCAGCATCTAAAGAATGGAAATCTGCTGTCATGTCTGCATCACTTGCTGTATCTGCAGAGCCTCCATTTGTGGCGCTGTCATGTCTGCATCACTTGCTGTATCTGTAGAGCCTCCATTTGTGGCGCTGTCATGTCTGCATCATTTGCTGTATCTGTAGAGCCTCCATTTGTGGCGCTGTCATGTCTGCATCATTTGCTGTATCTGTAGAGCCTGCATTTGTGGCGCTGTCATGTCTGCATCACTTGCTGTATCTGTAGAGCCTACATCTAAAGGATGGAAATCAGCTGTCATGTCTGCATCACTTGCTGTATCTGTAGAGCCTCCATCTAAAGGATGGAAATCTGCTGTCATGTCTGCGTCACTTGCTGTAGCTGTAGAGCCTCCATCTAAAGGATGGAAATCTGCTGTCATGTCTGCATCACTTGCTGTATCTGTAGAGCCTATATCTAAAGGATGGAAATCTGCTGTCATGTCTGCATCACTTGCTGTATCTGTAGAGCCTCCATTTGTTGCGCTGTCATGTCTGTATCACTTGTTGTATCTGCAGAGCCTCCATTTGTGGCGCTGTCATGTCTGCATCACTTGCTGTATCTGTAGAGCCTCCATTTGTGGCGCTGTCATGTCTGCATCATTTGCTGTATCTGTAGAGCCTCCATTTGTGGCGCTCTCATGTCTGCATCACTTGCTGTATCTGTAGAGCCTCCATTTGTGGCGCTGTCATGTCTGCATCACTTGCTGTATCTGTAGAGCCTCCATCTAAAGGATGGAAATCTGCTGTGATGTCTGCATCACTTGCTGTATCTGTAGAGCCTCCATTTGTGGCGCTGTCATGTCTGCATCACTTGCTGTATCTGTAGAGCCTACATCTAAAGAATGGAAATCTGCTGTCATGTCTGCATCACTTGCTGTATCTGTAGAGCCTCCATTTGTGTTGCTGTCATGTTTGCATCACTTGCTGTATCTGTAGAGCCTACATCTAAAGGATGGAAATCTGCTGTCATGTCTGCATCACTTGCTGTATCTGTAGAGCCTACATCTAAAGGATGGAAATATGCTGTCATGTCTGCATCACTTGCTGTATCTGTAGAGCCTCCATTTGTGGCGCTGTCATGTCTGCATCACTTGCTGTATCTGTAGAGCCGCCATCTAAAGGATGGAAATCTGTTGTCATGTCTGCATCACTTGCTGTAACTGTAGAGCCTACATCTAAAGGATGGAAACCTGCTGTCATGTCTTCATAACTTGCTGTATCTGTAGAGCCTCCATTTGTGGCGCTGTCATGTCTGCATCACTTGCTGTATCTGTAGAGCATACATCTAAAGGATGGAAATCTGCTGTCATGTCTGCATCACTTGCTGTATCTGTAGAGCCTACATTTGTGGCGCTGTCATGTCTGCATCACTTGCTGTATCTGTAGAGCCTCCTTTTGTGGCGCTGTCATGTCTGCATCACTTGCTGTATCTGTAGAGCATACATCTAAAGGATGGAAATCTGCTGTCATGTCTGCATCACTTGCTGTATCTGTAGAGCCTACATCTAAAGGATGGAAATCTGTTTCATGTCTGCATCACTTGCTGTAACTGTAGAGCCTACATCTAAAGGATGGAAATCTGTTGTCATGTTTGCATCACTTGCTGTATCTGTAGCGCCTACATCTAAAGGATGGAAATCTGCTGTCATGTCTGCATCACTTGCTGTATCTGTAGGGCCTCCATCTAAAGGATGGAAATCTGCTGTCATGTCTGCATCACTTGCAGTATCTGTGGAGCCTCCATCTAAAGGATGGAAATCTGCTGTCATGTCTGCATCACTTGCTGTATCTGTAGAGCCTATATCTAAAGGATGGAAATCTGCTGTCATGTCTGCATCACTTGCTGTATCTGTAGAGCCTCCATTTGTGGCGCTGTCATGTCTGCATCATTTGCTGTATCTGTAGAGCCTCCATTTGTTGCGCTGTCATGTCTGTATCACTTGCTGTATCTGCAGAGCCTCCATTTGTGGCGCTGTCATGTCTGCATCACTTGCTGTATCTGTAGAGCCTCCATTTGTGGCGCTGTCATGTCTGCATCATTTGCTGTATCTGTAGAGCCTCCATTTGTGGCGCTGTCATGTCTGCATCACTTGCTGTATCTGTAGAGCCTCCATTTGTGGCGCTGTCATGTCTGCATCACTTGCTGTATCTGTAGAGCCTCCATCTAAAGGATGGAAATCTGCTGTGATGTCTGCATCACTTGCTGTATCTGTAGAGCCTCCATTTGTGGCGCTGTCATGTCTGCATCACTTGCTGTATCTGTAGAGCCTACATCTAAAGAATGGAAATCTGCTGTCATGTCTGCATCACTTGCTGTATCTGTAGAGCCTCCATTTGTGTTGCTGTCATGTTTGCATCACTTGCTGTATCTGTAGAGCCTACATCTAAAGGATGGAAATCTGCTGTCATGTCTGCATCACTTGCTGTATCTGTAGAGCCTACATCTAAAGGATGGAAATATGCTGTCATGTCTGCATCACTTGCTGTATCTGTAGAGCCTCCATTTGTGGCGCTGTCATGTCTGCATCACTTGCTGTATCTGTAGAGCCGCCATCTAAAGGATGGAAATCTGTTGTCATGTCTGCATCACTTGCTGTAACTGTAGAGCCTACATCTAAAGGATGGAAACCTGCTGTCATGTCTTCCTAACTTGCTGTATCTGTAGAGCCTCCATTTGTGGCGCTGTCATGTCTGCATCACTTGCTGTATCTGTAGAGCATACATCTAAAGGATGGAAATCTGCTGTCATGTCTGCATCACTTGCTGTATCTGTAGAGCCTCCATCTAAAGGATGGAAATCTGCTGTCATGTCTGCATCACTGGCTGTATCTGTAGAGCCTCCATTTGTGGCGCCGTCATGTCTGTATCACTTGCTGTAACTGTAGAGCCTCCGTTTGTGGCGCTTTCATGTCTGCATCACTTGCTGTAACTGTAGAGCCTACATCTAAAGAATGGAAATCTGCTGTCATGTCTGCATCACTTGCTGTATCTGTAGAGCCTACATCGAAAGGATGGAAATCTGCTGTCATGTCTGCATCACTTGCTTTATCTGTAGAGCCTCCATCTAAAGGATGGAAATCTGCTGTCATGTCTGCATCACTTGCTGTATCTGTAGAGCCTCCATCTAAAGGATGGAAATCTGCTGTCATGTCTGCATCACTTGCTGTATCTGTAGAGCCTACATCTAAAGGATGGAAATCTGCTGTCATGTCTGCATCACCTGCTTTATCTGTAGAGCCTCCATCTAAAGGATGGAAATCTGCTGTCATGTCTGCATCACTTGCTGTATCTGTAGAGCCTCCATCTAAAGGATGGAAATCTGCTGTCATGTCTGCATCACTGGCTGTATCTGTAGAGCCTCCATTTGTGGCGCCGTCATGTCTGTATCACTTGCTGTAACTGTAGAGCCTCCGTTTGTGGCGCTTTCATGTCTGCATCACTTGCTGTAACTGTAGAGCCTACATCTAAAGAATGGAAATCTGCTGTCATGTCTGCATCACTTGCTGTATCTGTAGAGCCTCCATTTGTGGCGCTGTCATGTCTGCATCATTTGCTGTATCTGTAGAGCCTCCATTTGTTGCGCTGTCATGTCTGTATCACTTGCTGTATCTGTAGAGCCTCCATTTGTGGCGCTGTCATGTCTACATCACTTGCTGTATCTGTAGAGCCTCCATTTGTGGCGCTGTCATATCTGCATCACTTGCTGTATCTGTAGAGCCTTTATCTAAGGATGGAAATCTGCTGTCATGTCTTCATCACTTGCTGTATCTGTAGAGCCTCCATCTAAAGGATGGAAATCTGTTGTCATGTCTGCATCACTTGCTGTATCTGTAGAGCCTCCATCTAAAGGATGGGAAATCTGCTGTCATGTCTGCATCACTTGCTGTATCTGTAGAGCCTCCATTTGTGGCGCTGTCATGTCTGCATCACTTGCTGTATCTGTAGAGCCTCCATTTGTGGCGCTGTCATGTCTGCATCATTTGCTGTATCTGTAGAGCCTCCATTTGTGGCGCTGTCATGTCTGCATTTTTGCTGTATCTGTAGAGCCTCCATTTGTGGCGCTGTCATGTCTGCATCACTTGCTGTATCTGTAGAGCCTACATCTAAAGGATGGAAATCTGCTGTCATGTCTGCATCACTTGCTGTATCTGTAGAGCCTCCATCTAAAGGATGGAAATCTGCTGTCATGTCTGCATCACTTGCTGTAGCTGTAGAGCCTCCAACTAAAGGATGGAAATCTGCTGTCATGTCTGCATCACTTGCTGTATCTGTAGAGCCTATATCTAAAGGATGGAAATCTGCTGTCATGTCTGCATCACTTGCTGTATCTGTAGAGCCTCCGTCTAAAGGATGGAAATCTGCTGTCATGTGTGCTTCACTTTCTGTATCTGTAGAGCCTATATCTAAAGGATGGAAATCTGCTGTCATGTCTGCATCACTTACTGTATCTGTAGAGCCGGCATCTAAAGGATGGAAATCTGCTGTCATGTCTGCATCATTTGCTGTATCTGTAGAGCCTATATCTAAAGGATGGAAATCTGCTGTCATGTCTGCGTCACTTCCTGTATGTGTAGAGCCTGCATCTAAAGGATGGAAATCTGCTGTCATGTCTGCATCACTTGCTGTATCTGTAGAGCCTCCATTTGTGGCGCTGTCATGTCTGCATCACTTGCTGTATCTGTAGAGCCTGCATCTAAAAAATGGAAATCTGCTGTCATGTCTGCATCACTTGCTGTATCTGTAGAGCCTCCATTTGTGGCGCTGTCATGTCTGCATCACTTGCTGTATCTGTAGAGCCTCCATTTGTGGCGCTGTCATGTCTGCATCATTTGCTGTATCTGTAGAGCCTCCATTTGTGGCGCGGTCATGTCTGCATCATTTGCTGTATGTGTAGAGCCTCCATTTGTGGCGCTGTCATGTCTGCATCACTTGCTGTATCTGTAGAGCCTACACCTAAAGGATGGAAATCTGCTTTCATGTCTGCATCACTTGCTGTATCTGTAGAGCCTCCATCTAAAGGATGGAAATCTGCTGTCATGTCTGCATCACTTGCTGTAGCTGTAGAGCCTCCATCTAAAGGATGGAAATCTGCCGTCATGTCTGCATCTCTTGCTGTATCTGTACAGCCTATATCTAAAGGATGGAAACCTGCTGTCATGTCTGCATAACTTGCTGTATCTGTAGAGCCTCCATTTGTGGCGCTGTCATGTCTGCATCATTTGCTGTATCTGCAAAACCTCCATTTGTTGCGCTGTCATGTCTGTATCACTTGCTGTATCTGTAGAGCCTCCATTTGTGGCGCTGTCATGTCTGCATCACTTGCTGTATCTGTAGAGCCTCCATTTGTGGCGCTGTCATCTCTGCATCATTTGCTGTATCTGTAGAGCCTCCATTTGTGACGCTGTCATGTCTGCATCATTTGCTGTATCTGTAGAGCCTCCATTTGTGGCGCTGTCATGTCTGCATCACTTGCTATATCTGTAGAGCCTACATCTAAAGGATGGAAATCTGCTGTCATGTCTGCATCACTTTGCTGTATCTGTAGAGCCTCCATTTGTGGCGCTGTCATGTCTACATCACTTGCTGTATCTGTAGAGCCTCCATCTAAAGGATGGAAATCTGCTGTGATGTCTGCATCACTTGCTGTATCTGTAGAGCCTCCATTTGTGGCGCTGTCATGTCTGCATCACTTGCTGTATCTGTAGAGCCTAGATCTAAAGGATGGAAATCTGCTGTCATGTCTGCATCACTTGCTGTATCTGTAGAGCCTCCATTTGTGTTGCTGTCATGTTTGCATCACTTGTTGTATCTGTAGAGCCTACATCTAAAGGATGGAAATCTGCTGTCATGTCTGCATCACTTGCTGTTTCTGTAGAGCCTACATCTAAAGGATGGAAATATGCTGTCATGTCTGCATCACTTGCTGTATCTGTAGAGCCTCCATTTGTGGCGCTGTCATGTCTGCATCACTTGCTGTATCTGTAGAGCCTCCATCTAAAGGATGGAAATCTGTTGTCATGTCTGCATCACTTGCTGTATCTGTAGAGCCTACATCTAAAGGATGGAAACCTGCTGTCATGTCTTCATAACTTACTGTATCTGTAGAGCCTCCATATGTGGCGCTGTCATGTCTGCATCACTTGCTGTATCTGTAGAGCATACATCTAAAGGATGGAAATCTGCTGTCATGTCTGCATCACTTGCTGTATCTGTAGAGCCTACATTTGTGGCGCTGTCATGTCTGCATCACTTGCTGTATCTGTAGAGCCTCCATTTGTGGCGCTGTCATGTCTGCATCACTTGCTGTATCTGTAGAGCATACATCTAAAGGATGGAAATCTGCTGTCATGTCTGCATCACTTGCTGTATCTGTAGAGCCTACATCTAAAGGATGGAAATCTGCTGTCATGTCTGCATCACTTGCTGTAACTGTAGAGCCTACATCTAAAGGATGGAAATCTGTTGTCATGTTTGCATCACTTGCTGTATCTGTAGAGCCTACATCTAAAGGATGGAAATCTGCTGTCATGTCTGCATCACCTGCTTTATCTGTAGAGCCTCCATCTAAAGGGTGGAAATCTGCTGTCATGTCTGCATCACTTGCTGTATCTGTAGAGCCTCCATCTAAAGGATGGAAATCTGCTGGCATGTCTGCATCACTGGCTGTATCTGTAGAGCCTCCATTTTTGGCGCTGTCATGTCTGTATCACTTGCTGTAACTGTAGAGCCTCCGTTTGTGGCGCTGTCATGTCTGCATCACTTGCTGTAACTGTAGAGCCTACATCTAAAGAATGGAAATCTGCTGTCATGTCTGCATCACTTGCTTTATCTGTAGAGCCTCCATCTAAAGGATGGAAATCTGCTGTCTTGTCTGCATCACTTTCTGTATCTGTAGAGCCTCCATCTAAAGGATGGAAATCTGCTGTCATGTCTGCATCACCGGCTGTATCTGTAGAGCCTCCATTTGTGGCGCTGTCATGTCTGCATCACTTGCTGTATCTGTAGAGCCTCCATTTGTGGCGCTGTCATGTCTGCATCACTTGCTGTATCTGTAGAGCCTTTATCTAAGGATGGAAATCTGCTGTCATGTCTTCATCACTTGCTGTATCTGTAGAGCCTCCATCTAAAGGATGGAAACCTGCTGTCATGTCTGCATCACTTGCTGTATCTGTAGAGCCTCCATCTAAAGGATGGGAAATCTGCTGTCATGTCTGCATCACTTGCTGTATCTGTAGAGCCTCCATTTGTGGCGCTGTCATGTCTGCATCACTTGCTGTATCTGTAGAGCCTCCATTTGTGGCGCTGTCATGTCTGCATCATTTGCTGTATCTGTAGAGCCTCCATTTGTGGCGCTGTCATGTCTGCATCATTTGCTGTATCTGTAGAGCCTCCATTTGTGGCGCTGTCATGTCTGCATCACTTGCTGTATCTGTAGAGCCTACATCTAAAGGATGGAAATCTGCTGTCATGTCTGCATTACTTGCTGTATCTGTAGAGCCTCCATCTAAAGGATGGAAATCTGCTGTCATGTCTGCATCACTTGCTGTAGCTGTAGAACCTCCATCTAAAGGATGGAAATCTGCTGTCATGTCTGCATCGTTTGCTGTATCTGTAGAGCCTATATCTAAAGGATGGAAATCTGCTGTCATGTCTGCATCACTTGCTGTATCTGTAGAGCCTCCATCTAAAGGATGGAAATCTGCTGTCATGTCTGCATCACTTTCTGTATCTGTAGAGCCTATATCTAAAGGATGGAAATCTGCTGTCATGTCTGCATCACTTGCTGTATCTGTAGAGCCGGCATCTAAAGGATGGAAATCTGCTGTCATGTCTGCATCATTTGCTGTATCTGTAGAGCCTATATCTAAAGGATGGAAATCTGCTGTCATTTCTGCATCACTTGCTGTATCTGTAGAGCCTGCATCTAAAGGATGGAAATCTGCTGTCATGTCTGCATCACTTGCTGTATCTGTAGAGCCTCCATTTGTGGCGCTGTCATGTCTGCATCACTTGCTGTATCTGTAGAGCCAGCATCTAAAGAATGGAAATCTGCTGTCATGTCTGCATCACTTGCTGTATCTGCAGAGCCTCCATTTGTGGCGCTGTCATGTCTGCATCACTTGCTGTATCTGTAGAGCCTCCATTTGTGGCGCTGTCATGTCTGCATCATTTGCTGTATCTGTAGAGCCTCCATTTGTGGCGCTGTCATGTCTGCATCATTTGCTGTATCTGTAGAGCCTGCATTTGTGGCGCTGTCATGTCTGCATCACTTGCTGTATCTGTAGAGCCTACATCTAAAGGATGGAAATCAGCTGTCATGTCTGCATCACTTGCTGTATCTGTAGAGCCTCCATCTAAAGGATGGAAATCTGCTGTCATGTCTGCGTCACTTGCTGTAGCTGTAGAGCCTCCATCTAAAGGATGGAAATCTGCTGTCATGTCTGCATCACTTGCTGTATCTGTAGAGCCTATATCTAAAGGATGGAAATCTGCTGTCATGTCTGCATCACTTGCTGTATCTGTAGAGCCTCCATTTGTTGCGCTGTCATGTCTGTATCACTTGTTGTATCTGCAGAGCCTCCATTTGTGGCGCTGTCATGTCTGCATCACTTGCTGTATCTGTAGAGCCTCCATTTGTGGCGCTGTCATGTCTGCATCATTTGCTGTATCTGTAGAGCCTCCATTTGTGGCGCTCTCATGTCTGCATCACTTGCTGTATCTGTAGAGCCTCCATTTGTGGCGCTGTCATGTCTGCATCACTTGCTGTATCTGTAGAGCCTCCATCTAAAGGATGGAAATCTGCTGTGATGTCTGCATCACTTGCTGTATCTGTAGAGCCTCCATTTGTGGCGCTGTCATGTCTGCATCACTTGCTGTATCTGTAGAGCCTACATCTAAAGAATGGAAATCTGCTGTCATGTCTGCATCACTTGCTGTATCTGTAGAGCCTCCATTTGTGTTGCTGTCATGTTTGCATCACTTGCTGTATCTGTAGAGCCTACATCTAAAGGATGGAAATCTGCTGTCATGTCTGCATCACTTGCTGTATCTGTAGAGCCTACATCTAAAGGATGGAAATATGCTGTCATGTCTGCATCACTTGCTGTATCTGTAGAGCCTCCATTTGTGGCGCTGTCATGTCTGCATCACTTGCTGTATCTGTAGAGCCGCCATCTAAAGGATGGAAATCTGTTGTCATGTCTGCATCACTTGCTGTAACTGTAGAGCCTACATCTAAAGGATGGAAACCTGCTGTCATGTCTTCATAACTTGCTGTATCTGTAGAGCCTCCATTTGTGGCGCTGTCATGTCTGCATCACTTGCTGTATCTGTAGAGCATACATCTAAAGGATGGAAATCTGCTGTCATGTCTGCATCACTTGCTGTATCTGTAGAGCCTACATTTGTGGCGCTGTCATGTCTGCATCACTTGCTGTATCTGTAGAGCCTCCTTTTGTGGCGCTGTCATGTCTGCATCACTTGCTGTATCTGTAGAGCATACATCTAAAGGATGGAAATCTGCTGTCATGTCTGCATCACTTGCTGTATCTGTAGAGCCTACATCTAAAGGATGGAAATCTGTTTCATGTCTGCATCACTTGCTGTAACTGTAGAGCCTACATCTAAAGGATGGAAATCTGTTGTCATGTTTGCATCACTTGCTGTATCTGTAGCGCCTACATCTAAAGGATGGAAATCTGCTGTCATGTCTGCATCACTTGCTGTATCTGTAGGGCCTCCATCTAAAGGATGGAAATCTGCTGTCATGTCTGCATCACTTGCAGTATCTGTGGAGCCTCCATCTAAAGGATGGAAATCTGCTGTCATGTCTGCATCACTTGCTGTATCTGTAGAGCCTATATCTAAAGGATGGAAATCTGCTGTCATGTCTGCATCACTTGCTGTATCTGTAGAGCCTCCATTTGTGGCGCTGTCATGTCTGCATCATTTGCTGTATCTGTAGAGCCTCCATTTGTTGCGCTGTCATGTCTGTATCACTTGCTGTATCTGCAGAGCCTCCATTTGTGGCGCTGTCATGTCTGCATCACTTGCTGTATCTGTAGAGCCTCCATTTGTGGCGCTGTCATGTCTGCATCATTTGCTGTATCTGTAGAGCCTCCATTTGTGGCGCTGTCATGTCTGCATCACTTGCTGTATCTGTAGAGCCTCCATTTGTGGCGCTGTCATGTCTGCATCACTTGCTGTATCTGTAGAGCCTCCATCTAAAGGATGGAAATCTGCTGTGATGTCTGCATCACTTGCTGTATCTGTAGAGCCTCCATTTGTGGCGCTGTCATGTCTGCATCACTTGCTGTATCTGTAGAGCCTACATCTAAAGAATGGAAATCTGCTGTCATGTCTGCATCACTTGCTGTATCTGTAGAGCCTCCATTTGTGTTGCTGTCATGTTTGCATCACTTGCTGTATCTGTAGAGCCTACATCTAAAGGATGGAAATCTGCTGTCATGTCTGCATCACTTGCTGTATCTGTAGAGCCTACATCTAAAGGATGGAAATATGCTGTCATGTCTGCATCACTTGCTGTATCTGTAGAGCCTCCATTTGTGGCGCTGTCATGTCTGCATCACTTGCTGTATCTGTAGAGCCGCCATCTAAAGGATGGAAATCTGTTGTCATGTCTGCATCACTTGCTGTAACTGTAGAGCCTACATCTAAAGGATGGAAACCTGCTGTCATGTCTTCATAACTTGCTGTATCTGTAGAGCCTCCATTTGTGGCGCTGTCATGTCTGCATCACTTGCTGTATCTGTAGAGCATACATCTAAAGGATGGAAATCTGCTGTCATGTCTGCATCACTTGCTGTATCTGTAGAGCCTCCATCTAAAGGATGGAAATCTGCTGTCATGTCTGCATCACTGGCTGTATCTGTAGAGCCTCCATTTGTGGCGCCGTCATGTCTGTATCACTTGCTGTAACTGTAGAGCCTCCGTTTGTGGCGCTTTCATGTCTGCATCACTTGCTGTAACTGTAGAGCCTACATCTAAAGAATGGAAATCTGCTGTCATGTCTGCATCACTTGCTGTATCTGTAGAGCCTACATCGAAAGGATGGAAATCTGCTGTCATGTCTGCATCACTTGCTTTATCTGTAGAGCCTCCATCTAAAGGATGGAAATCTGCTGTCATGTCTGCATCACTTGCTGTATCTGTAGAGCCTCCATCTAAAGGATGGAAATCTGCTGTCATGTCTGCATCACTTGCTGTATCTGTAGAGCCTACATCTAAAGGATGGAAATCTGCTGTCATGTCTGCATCACCTGCTTTATCTGTAGAGCCTCCATCTAAAGGATGGAAATCTGCTGTCATGTCTGCATCACTTGCTGTATCTGTAGAGCCTCCATCTAAAGGATGGAAATCTGCTGTCATGTCTGCATCACTGGCTGTATCTGTAGAGCCTCCATTTGTGGCGCCGTCATGTCTGTATCACTTGCTGTAACTGTAGAGCCTCCGTTTGTGGCGCTTTCATGTCTGCATCACTTGCTGTAACTGTAGAGCCTACATCTAAAGAATGGAAATCTGCTGTCATGTCTGCATCACTTGCTGTATCTGTAGAGCCTACATCGAAAGGATGGAAATCTGCTGTCATGTCTGCATCACTTGCTTTATCTGTAGAGCCTCCATCTAAAGGATGGAAATCTGCTGTCATGTCTGCATCACTTGCTGTATCTGTAGAGCCTCCATCTAAAGGATGGAAATCTGCTATCATGTCTGCATTACTTGCTGTATCTGTAGAGCCTCCATTTGTGGCGCTGTCATGTCTGCATCACCTGCTGTATCTGTAGAACCTCCATTTGTGGCGCTGTCATGTCTGCATCACTTGCTGTATCTGTAGAGCCTCCATTTGTGGCGCTGTCATGTCTGCATCACTTGCTGTATCTGTAGAGCCTTTATCTAAGGATGGAAATCTGCTGTCATGTCTTCATCACTTGCTGTATCTGTAGAGCCTCCATCTAAAGGATGGAAATCTGCTGTCATGTCTGCATCACTTGCTGTATCTGTAGAGCCTCCATCTAAAGGATGGGAAATCTGCTGTCATGTCCGCATCACTTGCTGTATCTGTAGAGCCTCCATCTAAAGAATGGAAATCTGCTGGCATGTCTGCATCACTGGCTGTATCTGTAGAGCCTCCATTTGTGGCGCTGTCATGTCTGTATCACTTGCTGTAACTGTAGAGCCTCCGTTTGTGGCGCTGTCATGTCTGCATCACTTGCTGTAACTGTAGAGCCTACATCTAAAGAATGGAAATCTGCTGTCATGTCTGCATCACTTGCTGTATCTGTAGAGCCTACATCTAAAGGATGGAAATCTGCTGTCATGTCTGCATCACTTGCTTTATCTGTAGAGCCTCCATCTAAGGGATGGAAATCTGCTGTCTTGTCTGCATCACTTGCTGTATCTGTAGAGCCTCCATCTAAAGGATGGAAATCTGCTGTCATGTCTGCATTACTTGCTGTATCTGTAGAGCCTCCATGTGTGGCCCTGTCATGTCTGCATCACCGGCTGTATCTGTAGAGCCTCCATTTGTGGCGCTGTCATGTCTGCATCACTTGCTGTATCTGTAGAGCCTCCATTTGTGGCGCTGTCATGTCTGTATCACTTGCTGTATCTGTAGAGCCTTTATCTAAGGATGGAAATCTGCTGTCATGTCTTCATTACTTGCTGTATCTGTAGAGACTCCATCTAAAGGATGGAAATCTGCTGTCATGTCTGCATCACTTGCTGTATCTGTAGAGCCTCCATCTAAAGGATGGGAAATCTGCTGTCATGTCTGCATCACTTGCTGTATCTGTAGAGCCTCCATTTGTGGTGCTGTCATGTCTGCATCAGTTGCTGTATCTGTAGAGCCTCCATTTGTGGCGCTGTCATGTCTGCATCATTTGCTGTATCTGTGGAGCCTCCATTTGTGGCGCTGTCATGTCTGCATCATTTGCTGTATCTGTAGAGCCTCCATTTGTGGCGCTGTCATGTCTGCATCACTTGCTGTATCTGTAGAGCCCACATCTAAAGGATGGAAATCTGCTGTCATGTCTGCATCACTTGCTGTATCTGTAGAGCCTCCATCTAAAGGATGGAAATCTGCTGTCATGTCTGCATCACTTGCTGTAGCTGTAGAGCCTCCATCTAAAGGATGGAAATCTGCTGTCATGTCTGCATCACTTGCTGTATCTGTAGAGCCTATATCTAAAGGATGGAAATCTGCTGTCATGCCTGCATCACTTGCTGTATCTGTAGAGCCTCCATCTAAAGGATGGAAATCTGCTGTCATGTCTGCATCACTTTCTGTGTCTGTAGAGCCTATATCTAAAGGATGGAAATCTGCTGTCATGTCTGCATCACTTGCTGTATCTGTAGAGCCGGCATCTAAAGGATGGAAATCTGCTGTCATGTCTGCATCATTTGCTGTATCTGTAGAGCCTATATCTAAAGGATGGAAACCTGCTGTCATGTCTTCATAACTTGCTGTATCTGTAGAGCCTCCATTTGTGGCGCTGTCATGTCTGCATCACTTGCTGTATCTGTAGAGCATACATCTAAAGGATGGAAATCTGCTGTCATGTCTGCATCACTTGCTGTATCTGTAGAGTCTACATTTGTGGCGCTGTCATGTCTGCATCACTTGCTGTATCTGTAGAGCCTCCATTTGTGGCGCTGTCATGTCTGCATCACTTGCTGTATCTGTAGAGCATACATCTAAAGGATGGAAATCTGCTGTCATGTCTGCATCACTTGCTGTATCTGTAGAGCCTACATCTAAAGGATGGAAATCTGTTTCATGTCTGGATCACTTGCTGTAACTGTAGAGCCTACATCTAAAGGATGGAAATCTGTTGTCATGTTTGCATCACTTGCTGTATCTGTAGAGCCTACATCCAAAGCATGGAAATCTGCTGTCATGTCTGCATCACTTGCTGTATCTGTAGGGCCTCCATCTAAAGGATGGAAATCTGCTGTCATGTCTGTATCACTTGCTGTATCTGTAGAGCCTCCATCTAAAGGATGGAAATCTGCTGTCATGTCTGCATCACTTGCTGTATCTGTAGAGCCTACATCTAAAGGATGGAAATCTGCTGTCATGTCTGCATCACCTGCTTTATCTGTAGAGCCTCCATCTAAAGGATGGAAATCTGCTGTCATGTTTGCATCACTTGCTGTATCTGTAGAGCCTCCATCTAAAGGATGGAAATCTGCTGTCATGTCTGCATCACTGGCTGTATCTGTAGAGCCTCCATTTGTGGCGCCGTCATGTCTGTATCACTTGCTGTAACTGTAGAGCCTCCGTTTGTGGCGCTTTCATGTCTGCATCACTTGCTGTAACTGTAGAGCCTACATCTAAAATATGGAAATCTGCTGTCATGTCTGCATCACTTGCTGTATCTGTAGAGCCTACATCGAAAGGATGGAAATCTGCTGTCATGTCTGCATCACTTGCTTTATCTGTAGAGCCTCCATCTAAAGGATGGAAATCTGCTGTCATGTCTACATCACTTGCTGTATCTGTAGAGCCTCCATCTAAAGGATGGAAATCTGCTGTCATGTCTGCATTACTTGCTGTATCTGTAGAGCCTCCATTTGTGGCGCTGTCATGTCTGCATCACCTGCTGTATCTGTAGAGCCTCCATTTGTGGCGCTGTCATGTCTGCATCACTTGCTGTATCTGTAGAGCCTCCATTTGTGGCGCTGTCATGTCTGCATCACTTGCTGTATCTGTAGAGCCTTTATCTAAGGATGGAAATCTGCTGTCATGTCTTCATCACTTGCTGTATCTGTAGAGCCTCCATCTAAAGGATGGAAATCTGCTGTCATGTCTGCATCACTTGCTGTATCTGTAGAGCCTCCATCTAAAGGATGGGAAATCTGCTGTCATGTCTGCATCGTTTGCTGTAATTGTAGAGCCTCCATTTGTGGCGCTGTCATGTCTGCATCACTTGCTGTATCTGTAGAGCCTCCATTTGTGGCGCTGTCATGTCTGCATCATTAGCTGTATCTGTAGAGCCTCCATTTGTGGCGCTGTCATGTCTGCATCATTTGCTGTATCTGTAGAGCCTCCATTTGTGGCGCTGTCATGTCTGCATCACTTGCTGTATCTGTAGAGCCTACATCTAAAGGATGGAAATCTGCTGTCATGTCTGCATCACTTGCTGTATCTGTAGAGCCTACATCTAAAGGATGGAAATATGCTGTCATGTCTGCATCACTTGCTGTATCTGTAGAGCCTCCATTTGTGGCGCTGTCATGTCTGCATCACTTGCTGTATCTGTAGAGCCTCCATCTAAAGGATGGAAATCTGTTGTCATGTCTGCATCACTTGCTGTATCTGTAGAGCCTACATCTAAAGGATGGAAACCTGCTGTCATGTCTTCATAACTTACTGTATCTGTAGAGCCTCCATATGTGGCGCTGTCATGCCTGCATCACTTGCTGTATCTGTAGAGCATACATCTAAAGGATGGAAATCTGCTGTCATGCCTGCATCACTTGCTGTATCTGTAGAGCCTACATTTGTGGCGCTGTCATGTCTGCATCACTTGCTGTATCTGTAGAGCCTCCATTTGTGGCGCTGTCATGTCTGCATCACTTGCTGTATCTGTAGAGCATACATCTAAAGGATGGAAATCTGCTGTCATGTCTGCATCACTTGCTGTATCTGTAGAGCCTACATCTAAAGTATGGAAATCTGCTGTCATGTCTGCATCACTTGCTGTAACTGTAGAGCCTACATCTAAAGGATGGAAATCTGTTGTCATGTTTGCATCACTTGCTGTATCTGTAGAGCCTACATCTAAAGGATGGAAATCTGCTGTCATGTCTGCATCACCTGCTTTATCTGTAGAGCCTCCATCTAAAGGATGGAAATCTGCTGTCATGTCTGCATCACTTGCTGTATCTGTAGAGCCTCCATCTAAAGGATGGAAATCTGCTGGCATGTCTGCATCACTGGCTGTATCTGTAGAGCCTCCATTTTTGGCGCTGTCATGTCTGTATCACTTGCTGTAACTGTAGAGCCTCCGTTTGTGGCGCTGTCATGTCTGCATCACTTGCTGTAACTGTAGAGCCTACATCTAAAGAATGGAAATCTGCTGTCATGTCTGCATCACTTGCTGTATCTGTAGAGCCTACATCTAAAGGATGGAAATCTGCTTTCATGTCTGCATCACTTGCTTTATCTGTAGAGCCTCCATCTAAAGGATGGAAATCTGCTGTCATGTCTGCATCACTTGCTGTATCTGTAGAGCCTCCATCTAAAGGATGGAAATCTGCTGGCATGTCTGCATCACTGGCTGTATCTGTAGAGCCTCCATTTTTGGCGCTGTCATGTCTGTATCACTTGCTGTAACTGTAGAGCCTCCGTTTGTGGCGCTGTCATGTCTGCATCACTTGCTGTAACTGTAGAGCCTACATCTAAAGAATGGAAATCTGCTGTCATGTCTGCATCACTTGCTGCATCTGTAGAGCCTACATCTAAAGGATGGAAATCTGCTGTCATGTCTGCATCACTTGCTTTATCTGTAGAGCCTCCATCTAAAGGATGGAAATCTGCTGTCTTGTCTGCATCACTTGCTGTATCTGTAGAGCCTCCATCTAAAGGATGGAAATCTGCTGTCATGTCTGCATTACTTGCTGTATCTGTAGAGCCTCCATTTGTGGCGCTGTCATGTCTGCATCACCGGCTGTATCTGTAGAGCCTCCATTTGTGGCGCTGTCATGTCTGCATCACTTGCTGTATCTGTAGAGCTTCCATTTGTGGCGCTGTCATGTCTGCATCACTTGCTGTATCTGTAGAGCCTTTATCTAAGGATGGAAATCTGCTGTCATGTCTTCATCACTTGCTGTATCTGTAGAGCCTCCATCTAAAGGATGGAAATCTGCTGTCATGTCTGCATCACTTGCTGTATCTGTAGAGCCTCCATCTAAAGGATGGGAAATCTGCTGTCATGTCTGCATCACTTGCTGTATCTGTAGAGCCTCCATTTGTGGCGCTGTCATGTCTGCATCACTTGCTGTATCTGTAGAGCCTCCATTTGTGGCGCTGTCATGTCTGCATCATTTGCTGTATCTGTAGAGCCTCCATCTGTGGCGCTGTCATGTCTGCATCATTTGCTGTATCTGTAGAGCCTCCATTTGTGGCGCTGTCATGTCTGCATCACTTGCTGTATCTGTAGAGCCTACATCTAAAGGATGGAAATCTGCTGTCATGTCTGCATCACTTGCTGTATCTGTAGAGCCTCCATCTAAAGGATGGAAATCTGCTGTCATGTCTGCATCACTTGCTGTAGCTGTAGAACCTCCATCTAAAGGATGGAAATCTGCTGTCATGTCTGCATCACTTGCTGTATCTGTAGAGCCTATATCTAAAGGATGGAAATCTGCTGTCATGTCTGCATCACCTGCTGTATCTGTAGAGCCTCCATCTAAAGGATGGAAATCTGCTGTCATGTCTGCATCACTTTCTGTATCTGTAGAGCCTATATCTAAAGGATGGAAATCTGCTGTCATGTCTGCATCACTTGCTGTATCTGTAGAGCCGGCATCTAAAGGATGGAAATCTGCTGTCATGTCTGCATCATTTGCTGTATCTGTAGAGCCTATATCTAAAGGATGGAAATCTGCTGTCATTTCTGCATCACTTGCTGTATCTGTAGAGACTGCATCTAAAGGATGGAAATCTGCTGTCATGTCTGCATCACTTGCTGTATCTGTAGAGCCTCCATTTGTGGCGCTGTCATGTCTGCATCACTTGCTGTATCTGTAGAGCCAGCATCTAAAGAATGGAAATCTGCTGTCATGTCTGCATCACTTGCTGTATCTGCAGAGCCTCCATTTGTTGGCGCTGTCATGTCTGCATCACTTGCTGTATCTATAGAGCCTCCATTTGTGGCGCTGTCATGTCTGCATCATTTGCTGTATCTGTAGAGCCTCCATTTGTGGCGCTGTCATGTCTGCATCATTTGCTGTATCTGTAGAGCCTCCATTTGTGGCGCTGTCATGTCTGCATCACTTGCTGTATCTGTAGAGCCTACATCTAAAGGATGGAAATCTGCTGTCATGTCTGCATCACTTGCTGTATCTGTAGAGCCTCCATCTAAAGGATGGAAATCTGCTGTCATGTCTGCGTCACTTGCTGTAGCTGTAGAGCCTCCATCTAAAGGATGGAAATCTGCTGTCATGTCTGCATCACTTGCTGTATCTGTAGAGCCTATATCTAAAGGATGGAAATCTGCTGTCATGTCTGCATCACTTGCTGTATCTGTAGAGCCTCCATTTGTGGCGCTGTCATGTCTGCATCATTTGCTGTATCTGTAGAGCCTCCATTTGTTGCGCTGTCATGTCTGTATCACTTGCTGTATCTGCAGAGCCTCCATTTGTGGCGCTGTCATGTCTGCATCATTTGCTGTATCTGTAGAGCCTCCATTTGTGGCGCTGTCATGTCTGCATCATTTGCTGTATCTGTAGAGCCTCCATTTGTGGCGCTGTCATGTCTGCATCACTTGCTGTAACTGTAGAGCCTACATCTAAAGGATGGAAATCTGTTGTCATGTTTGCATCACTTGCTGTATCTGTAGAGCCTACATCCAAAGCATGGAAATCTGCTGTCATGTCTGCATCACTTGCTGTATCTGTAGGGCCTCCATCTAAAGGATGGAAATCTGCTGTCATGTCTGTATCACTTGCTGTATCTGTAGAGCCTCCATCTAAAGGATGGAAATCTGCTGTCATGTCTGCATCACTTGCTGTATCTGTAGAGCCTACATCTAAAGGATGGAAATCTGCTGTCATGTCTGCATCACCTGCTTTATCTGTAGAGCCTCCATCTAAAGGATGGAAATCTGCTGTCATGTCTGCATCACTTGCTGTATCTGTAGAGCCTCCATCTAAAGGATGGAAATCTGCTGTCATGTCTGCATCACTGGCTGTATCTGTAGAGCCTCCATTTGTGGCGCCGTCATGTCTGTATCACTTGCTGTAACTGTAGAGCCTCCGTTTGTGGCGCTTTCATGTCTGCATCACTTGCTGTAACTGTAGAGCCTACATCTAAAATATGGAAATCCTCTGTCATGTCTGCATCACTTGCTGTATCTGTAGAGCCTACATCGAAAGGATGGAAATCTGCTGTCATGTCTGCATCACTTGCTTTATCTGTAGAGCCTCCATCTAAAGGATGGAAATCTGCTGTCATGTCTACATCACTTGCTGTATCTGTAGAGCCTCCATCTAAAGGATGGAAATCTGCTGTCATGTCTGCATTACTTGCTGTATCTGTAGAGCCTCCATTTGTGGCGCTGTCATGTCTGCATCACCTGCTGTATCTGTAGAGCCTCCATTTGTGGCGCTGTCATGTCTGCATCACTTGCTGTATCTGTAGAGCCTCCATTTGTGGCGCTGTCATGTCTGCATCACTTGCTGTATCTGTAGAGCCTTTATCTAAGGAAGGAAATCTGCTGTCATGTCTTCATCACTTGCTGTATCTGTAGAGCCTCCATCTAAAGGATGGAAATCTGCTGTCATGTCTGCATCACTTGCTGTATCTGTAGAGCCTCCATCTAAAGGATGGGAAATTTGCTGTCATGTCTGCATCACTTGCTGTATCTGTAGAGCCTCCATTTGTGGCGCTGTCATGTCTGCATCACTTGCTGTATCTGTAGAGCCTCCATTTGTGGCGCTGTCATGTCTGCATCATTAGCTGTATCTGTAGAGCCTCCATTTGTGGCGCTGTCATGTCTGCATCATTTGCTGTATCTGTAGAGCCTCCATTTGTGGCGCTGTCATGTCTGCATCACTTGCTGTATCTGTAGAGCCTACATCTAAAGGATGGAAATCTGCTGTCATGTCTGCATCACTTGCTGTATCTGTAGAGCCTACATCTAAAGGATGGAAATATGCTGTCATGTCTGCATCACTTGCTGTATCTGTAGAGCCTCCATTTGTGGCGCTGTCATGTCTGCATCACTTGCTGTATCTGTAGAGCCTCCATCTAAAGGATGGAAATCTGTTGTCATGTCTGCATCACTTGCTGTATCTGTAGAGCCTACATCTAAAGGATGGAAACCTGCTGTCATGTCTTCATAACTTACTGTATCTGTAGAGCCTCCATATGTGGCGCTGTCATGTCTGCATCACTTGCTGTATCTGTAGAGCATACATCTAAAGGATGGAAATCTGCTGTCATGTCTGCATCACTTGCTGTATCTGTAGAGCCTACATTTGTGGCGCTGTCATGTCTGCATCACTTGCTGTATCTGTAGAGCCTCCATTTGTGGCGCTGTCATGTCTGCATCACTTGCTGTATCTGTAGAGCATACATCTAAAGGATGGAAATCTGCTGTCATGTCTGCATCACTTGCTGTATCTGTAGAGCCTACATCTAAAGGATGGAAATCTGCTGTCATGTCTGCATCACTTGCTGTAACTGTAGAGCCTACATCTAAAGGATGGAAATCTGTTGTCATGTTTGCATCACTTGCTGTATCTGTAGAGCCTACATCTAAAGGATGGAAATCTGCTGTCATGTCTGCATCACCTGCTTTATCTGTAGAGCCTCCATCTAAATAATGGAAATCTGCTGTCATGTCTGCATCACTTGCTGTATCTGTAGAGCCTCCATCTAAAGGATGGAAATCTGCTGGCATGTCCGCATCACTGGCTGTATCTGTAGAGCCTCCATTTTTGGCGCTGTCATGTCTGTATCACTTGCTGTAACTGTAGAGCCTCCGTTTGTGGCGCTGTCATGTCTGCATCACTTGCTGTAACTGTAGAGCCTACATCTAAAGAATGGAAATCTGCTGTCATGTCTGCATCACTTGCTGTATCTGTAGAGCCTACATCTAAAGGATGGAAATCTGCTTTCATGTCTGCATCACTTGCTTTATCTGTAGAGCCTCCATCTAAAGGATGGAAATCTGCTGTCATGTCTGCATCACTTGCTGTATCTGTAGAGCCTCCATCTAAAGGATGGAAATCTGCTGGCATGTCTGCATCACTGGCTGTATCTGTAGAGCCTCCATTTTTGGCGCTGTCATGTCTGTATCACTTGCTGTAACTGTAGAGCCTCCGTTTGTGGCGCTGTCATGTCTGCATCACTTGCTGTAACTGTAGAGCCTACATCTAAAGAATGGAAATCTGCTGTCATGTCTGCATCACTTGCTGTATCTGTAGAGCCTACATCTAAAGGATGGAAATCTGCTGTCATGTCTGCATCACTTGCTTTATCTGTAGAGCCTCCATCTAAAGGATGGAAATCTGCTGTCTTGTCTGCATCACTTGCTGTATCTGTAGAGCCTCCATCTAAAGGATGGAAATCTGCTGTCATGTCTGCATTACTTGCTGTATCTGTAGAGCCTCCATTTGTGGCGCTGTCATGTCTGCATCACCGGCTGTATCTGTAGAGCCTCCATTTGTGGCGCTGTCATGTCTGCATCACTTGCTGTATCTGTAGAGCTTCCATTTGTGGCGCTGTCATGTCTGCATCACTTGCTGTATCTGTAGAGCCTTTATCTAAGGATGGAAATCTGCTGTCATGTCTTCATCACTTGCTGTATCTGTAGAGCCTCCATCTAAAGGATGGAAATCTGCTGTCATGTCTGCATCACTTGCTGTATCTGTAGAGCCTCCATCTAAAGGATGGGAAATCTGCTGTCATGTCTGCATCACTTGCTGTATCTGTAGAGCCTCCATTTGTGGCGCTGTCATGTCTGCATCACTTGCTGTATCTGTAGAGCCTCCATTTGTGGCGCTGTCATGTCTGCATCATTTGCTGTATCTGTAGAGCCTCCATTTGTGGCGCTGTCATGTCTGCATCATTTGCTGTATCTGTAGAGCCTCCATTTGTGGCGCTGTCATGTCTGCATCACTTGCTGTATCTGTAGAGCCTACATCTAAAGGATGGAAATCTGCTGTCATGTCTGCATCACTTGCTGTATCTGTAGAGCCTCCATCTAAAGGATGGAAATCTGCTGTCATGTCTGCATCACTTGCTGTAGCTGTAGAACCTCCATCTAAAGGATGGAAATCTGCTGTCATGTCTGCATCACTTGCTGTATCTGTAGAGCCTATATCTAAAGGATGGAAATCTGCTGTCATGTCTGCATCACCTGCTGTATCTGTAGAGCCTCCATCTAAAGGATGGAAATCTGCTGTCATGTCTGCATCACTTTCTGTATCTGTAGAGCCTATATCTAAAGGATGGAAATCTGCTGTCATGTCTGCATCACTTGCTGTATCTGTAGAGCCGGCATCTAAAGGATGGAAATCTGCTGTCATGTCTGCATCATTTGCTGTATCTGTAGAGCCTATATCTAAAGGATGGAAATCTGCTGTCATTTCTGCATCACTTGCTGTATCTGTAGAGCCTGCATCTAAAGGATGGAAATCTGCTGTCATGTCTGCATCACTTGCTGTATCTGTAGAGCCTCCATTAGTGGCGCTGTCATGTCTGCATCACTTGCTGTATCTGTAGAGCCAGCATCTAAAGAATGGAAATCTGCTGTCATGTCTGCATCACTTGCTGTATCTGCAGAGCCTCCATTTGTTGGCGCTGTCATGTCTGCATCACTTGCTGTATCTGTAGAGCCTCCATTTGTGGCGCTGTCATGTCTGCATCATTTGCTGTATCTGTAGAGCCTCCATTTGTGGCGCTGTCATGTCTGCATCATTTGCTGTATCTGTAGAGCCTCCATTTGTGGCGCTGTCATGTCTGCATCACTTGCTGTATCTGTAGAGCCTACATCTAAAGGATGGAAATCTGCTGTCATGTCTGCATCACTTGCTGTATCTGTAGAGCCTCCATCTAAAGGATGGAAATCTGCTGTCATGTCTGCGTCACTTGCTGTAGCTGTAGAGCCTCCATCTAAAGGATGGAAATCTGCTGTCATGTCTGCATCACTTGCTGTATCTGTAGAGCCTATATCTAAAGGATGGAAATCTGCTGTCATGTCTGCATCACTTGCTGTATCTGTAGAGCCTCCATTTGTGGCGCTGTCATGTCTGCATCATTTGCTGTATCTGTAGAGCCTCCATTTGTTGCGCTGTCATGTCTGTATCACTTGCTGTATCTGCAGAGCCTCCATTTGTGGCGCTGTCATGTCTGCATCACTTGCTGTATCTGTAGAGCCTCCATTTGTGGCGCTGTGATGTCTGCATCATTTGCTGTATCTGTAGAGCCTCCATTTGTGGCGCTGTCATGTCTGCATCACTTGCTGTATCTGTAGAGCCTCCATTTGTGGCGCTGTCATGTCTGCATCACTTGCTGTATCTGTAGAGCCTCCATCTAAAGGATGGAAATCTGCTGTGATGTCTGCATCACTTGCTGTATCTGTAGAGCCTCCATTTGTGGCGCTGTCATGTCTGCATCACTTGCTGTATCTGTAGAGCCTACATCTAAACGATGGAAATCTGCTGTCATGTCTGCATCACTTGCTGTATCTGTAGAGCCTCCATTTGTGTTGCTGTCATGTTTGCATCACTTGCTGTATCTGTAGAGCCTACATCTAAAGGATGGAAATCTGCTGTCATGTCTGCATCACTTGCTGTATCTGTAGAGCCTACATCTAAAGGATGGAAATATGCTGTCATGTCTGCATCACTTGCTGTATCTGTAGAGCCTCCATTTGTGGCGCTGTCATGTCTGCATCACTTGCTGTATCTGTAGAGCCGCCATCTAAAGGATGGAAATCTGTTGTCATGTCTGCATCACTTGCTGTATCTTTAGAGCCTACATCTAAAGGATGGAAACCTGCTGTCATGTCTTCATAACTTGCTGTATCTGTAGAGCCTCCATTTGTGGCGCTGTCATGTCTGCATCACTTGCTGTATCTGTAGAGCATACATCTAAAGGATGGAAATCTGCTGTCATGTCTGCATCACTTGCTGTATCTGTAGAGCCTACATTTGTGGCGCTGTCATGTCTGCATCACTTGCTGTATCTGTAGAGCCTCCTTTTGTGGCGCTGTCATGTCTGCATCACTTGCTGTATCTGTAGACCATACATCTAAAGGATGGAAATCTGCTGTCATGTCTGCATCACTTGCTGTATCTGTAGAGCCTACATCTAAAGGATGGAAATCTGTTTCATGTCTGCATCACTTGCTGTAACTGTAGAGCCTACATCTAAAGGATGGAAATCTGTTGTCATGTTTGCATCACTTGCTGTATCTGTAGAGCCTACATCTAAAGGATGGAAATCTGCTGTCATGTCTGCATCACTTGCTGTATCTGTAGGGCCTCCATCTAAAGGATGGAAATCTGCTGTCATGTCTGCATCACTTGCTGTATCTGTGGAGCCTACATCTAAAGGATGGAAATCTGCTGTCATGTCTGCATCACCTGCTTTATCTATAGAGCCTCCATCTAAAGGATGGAAATCTGCTGTCATGTCTGCATCACTTGCTGTATCTGTAGAGCCTCCATCTAAAGGATGGAAATCTGCTGTCATGTCTGCATCACTTGCTGTATCTGTAGAGCCTACATCTAAATGATGGAAATCTGCTGTCATGTCTGCATCACCTGCTTTATCTGTAGAGCCTCCATCTAAAGGATGGAAATCTGCTGTCATGTCTGCATCACTTGCTGTATCTGTAGAGCCTCCATCTAAAGGATGGAAATCTGCTGTCATGTCTGCATCACTGGCTGTATCTGTAGAGCCTCCATTTGTGGCGCCGTCATGTCTGTATCACTTGCTGTAACTGTAGAGCCTCCGTTTGTGGCGCATTCATGTCTGCATCACTTGCTGTAACTGTAGAGCCTACATCAAAAGAATGGAAATCTGCTGTCATGTCTGCATCACTTGCTGTATCTGTAGAGCCTACATCGAAAGGATGGAAATCTGCTGTCATGTCTGCATCACTTGCTTTATCTGTAGAGCCTCCATCTAAAGGATGGAAATCTGCTGTCATGTCTGCATCACTTGCTGTATCTGTAGAGCCTCCATGTAAAGGATGGAAATCTGCTGTCATGTCTGCATTACTTGCTGTATCTGTAGAGCCTCCATTTGTGGCGCTGTCATGTCTGCATCACCTGCTGTATCTGTAGAGCCTCCATTTGTGGCGCTGTCATGTCTGCATCACTTGCTGTATCTGTAGAGCCTCCATTTGTGGCGCTGTCATGTCTGCATCACTTGCTGTATCTGTAGAGCCTTTATCTAAGGATGGAAATCTGCTGTCATGTCTTCATCACTTGCTGTATCTGTAGAGCCTCCATCTAAAGGATGGAAATCTGCTGTCATGTCTGCATCACTTGCTGTATCTGTAGAGCCTCCATCTAAAGGATGGGAAATCTGCTGTCATGTCTGCATCACTTGCTGTATCTGTAGAGCCTCCATCTAAAGGATGGAAATCTGCTGGCATGTCTGCATCACTGGCTGTATCTGTAGAGCCTCCATTTGTGGCGCTGTCATGTCTGTATCACTTGCTGTAACTGTAGAGCCTCCGTTTGTGGCGCTGTCATGTCTGCATCACTTGCTGTAACTGTAGAGCCTACATCTAAAGAATGGAAATCTGCTGTCATGTCTGCATCACTTGCTGTATCTGTAGAGCCTACATCTAAAGGATGGAAATCTGCTGTCATGTCTGTATCACTTGCTTTATCTGTAGAGCCTCCATCTAAAGGATGGAAATCTGCTGTCTTGTCTGCATCACTTGCTGTATCTGTAGAGCCTGCATCTAAAGGATGGAAATCTGCTGTCATGTCTGCATTACTTGCTGTATCTGTAGAGCCTCCATTTGTGGCGCTGTCATGTCTGCATCACCGGCTGTATCTGTAGAGCCTCCATTTGTGGCGCTGTCATGTCTGCATCACTTGCTGTATCTGTAGAGCTTCCATTTGTGGCGCTGTCATGTCTGCATCACTTGCTGTATCTGTAGAGCCTTTATCTAAGGATGGAAATCTGCTGTCATGTCTTCATCACTTGCTGTATCTGTAGAGCCTCCATCTAAAGGATGGAAATCTGCTGTCATGTCTGCATCACTTGCTGTATCTGTAGAACCTCCATCTAAAGGATGGGAAATCTGCTGTCATGTCTGCATCACTTGCTGTATCTGTAGAGCCTCTATTTGTGGCGCTGTCATGTCTGCATCACTTGCTGTATCTGTAGAGCCTCCATTTGTGGCGCTGTCATGTCTGCATCATTTGCTGTATCTGTAGAGCCTCCATTTGTGGCGCTGTTATGTCTGCATCATTTGCTGTATCTGTAGAGCCTCCATTTGTGGCGCTGTCATGTCTGCATCACTTGCTGTATCTGTAGAGCGTACATCTAAAGGATGGAAATCTGCTGTCATGTCTGCATCACTTGCTGTATCTGTAGAGCCTCCATCTAAAGGATGGAAATCTGCTGTCATGTCTGCATCACTTGCTGTAGCTGTAGAACCTCCATCTAAAGGATGGAAATCTGCTGTCATGTCTGCATCACTTTCTGTATCTGTAGAGCCTATATCTAAAGGATGGAAATCTGCTGTCATGTCTGCATCACTTGCTGTATCTGTAGAGCCGGCATCTAAAGGATGGAAATCTGCTGTCATGTCTGCATCATTTGCTGTATCTGTAGAGCCTATATCTAAAGGATGGAATACTGCTGTCATTTCTGCATCACTTGCTGTATCTGTAGAGCCTGCATCTAAAGGATGGAAATCTGCTGTCATGTCTGCATCACTTGCTGTATCTGTAGAGCCTCCATTTGTGGCGCTGTCATGTCTGCATCACTTGCTGTATCTGTAGAGCCAGCATCTAAAGAATGGAAATCTGCTGTCATGTCTGCATCACTTGCTGTATCTGCAGAGCCTCCATTTGTGGCGCTGTCATGTCTGCATCACTTGCTGTATCTGTAGAGCCTCCATTTGTGGCGCTGTCATGTCTGCATCATTTGCTGTATCTGTAGAGCCTCCATTTGTGGCGCTGTCATGTCTGCATCATTTGCTGTATCTGTAGAGCCTCCATTTGTGGCGCTGTCATGTCTGCATCACTTGCTGTATCTGAAGAGCCTACATCTAAAGGATGGAAATCTGCTGTCATGTCTGCATCACTTGCTGTATCTGTAGAGCCTCCATCTAAAGGATGGAAATCTGCTGTCATGTCTGCGTCACTTGCTGTAGCTGTAGAGCCTCCATCTAAAGGATGGAAATCTGCTGTCATGTCTGCATCACTTGCTGTATCTGTAGAGCCTATATCTAAAGGATGGAAATCTGCTGTCATGTCTGCATCACTTGCTGTATCTGTAGAGCCTCCATTTGTGGCGCTGTCATGTCTGCATCATTTGCTGTATCTGTAGAGCCTCCATTTGTGGCGCTGTCATGTCTGCATCACTTGCTGTATCTGTAGAGCCAGCATCTAAAGAATGGAAATCTGCTGTCATGTCTGCATCACTTGCTGTATCTGCAGAGCCTCCATTTGTGGCGCTGTCATGTCTGCATCACTTGCTGTATCTGTAGAGCCTCCATTTGTGGCGCTGTCATGTCTGCATCATTTGCTGTATCTGTAGAGCCTCCATTTGTGGCGCTGTCATGTCTGCATCATTTGCTGTATCTGTAGAGCCTCCATTTGTGGCGCTGTCATGTCTGCATCACTTGCTGTAACTGTAGAGCCTACATCTAAAGAATGGAAATCTGCTGTCATGTCTGCATCACTTGCTGCATCTGTAGAGCCTACATCTAAAGGATGGAAATCTGCTGTCATGTCTGCATCACTTGCTTTATCTGTAGAGCCTCCATCTAAAGGATGGAAATCTGCTGTCTTGTCTGCATCACTTGCTGTATCTGTAGAGCCTCCATCTAAAGGATGGAAATCTGCTGTCATGTCTGCATTACTTGCTGTATCTGTAGAGCTTCCATTTGTGGCGCTGTCATGTCTGCATCACCGGCTGTATCTGTAGAGCCTCCATTTGTGGCGCTGTCATGTCTGCATCACTTGCTGTATCTGTAGAGCTTCCATTTGTGGCGCTGTCATGTCTGCATCACTTGCTGTATCTGTAGAGCCTTTATCTAAGGATGGAAATCTGCTGTCATGTCTTCATCACTTGCTGTATCTGTAGAGCCTCCATCTAAAGGATGGAAATCTGCTGTCATGTCTGCATCACTTGCTGTATCTGTAGAGCCTCCATCTAAAGGATGGGAAATCTGCTGTCATGTCTGCATCACTTGCTGTATATGTAGAGACTCCATTTGTGGCGCTGTCATGTCTGCATCACTTGCTGTATCTGTAGAGCCTCCATTTGTGGCGCTGTCATGTCTGCATCATTTGCTGTATCTGTAGAGCCTCCATTTGTGGCGCTGTCATGTCTGCATCATTTGCTGTATCTGTAGAGCCTCCATTTGTGGCGCTGTCATGTCTGCATCACTTGCTGTATCTGTAGAGCCTACATCTAAAGGATGGAAATCTGCTGTCATGTCTGCATCACTTGCTGTATCTGTAGAGCCTCCATCTAAAGGATGGAAATCTGCTGTCATGTCTGCATCACTTGCTGTAGCTGTAGAACCTCCATCTAAAGGATGGAAATATGCTGTCATGTCTGCATCACTTGCTGTATCTGTAGAGCCTATATCTAAAGGATGGAAATCTGCTGTCATGTCTGCATCACCTGCTGTATCTGTAGAGCCTCCATCTAAAGGATGGGAAATCTGCTGTCATGTCCGCATCACTTGCTGTATCTGTAGAGCCTCCATCTAAAGGATGGAAATCTGCTGGCATGTCTGCATCACTGGCTGTATCTGTAGAGCCTCCATTTGTGGCGCTGTCATGTCTGTATCACTTGCTGTAACTGTAGAGCCTCCGTTTGTGGCGCTGTCATGTCTGCATCACTTGCTGTAACTGTAGAGCCTACATCTAAAGAATGGAAATCTGCTGTCATGTCTGCATCACTTGCTGTATCTGTAGAGCCTACATCTAAAGGATGGAAATCTGCTGTCATGTCTGCATCACTTGCTTTATCTGTAGAGCCTCCATCTAAGGGATGGAAATCTGCTGTCTTGTCTGCATCACTTGCTGTATCTGTAGAGCCTCCATCTAAAGGATGGAAATCTGCTGTCATGTCTGCATTACTTGCTGTATCTGTAGAGCCTCCATGTGTGGCCCTGTCATGTCTGCATCACCGGCTGTATCTGTAGAGCCTCCATTTGTGGCGCTGTCATGTCTGCATCACTTGCTGTATCTGTAGAGCCTCCATTTGTGGCGCTGTCATGTCTGTATCACTTGCTGTATCTGTAGAGCCTTTATCTAAGGATGGAAATCTGCTGTCATGTCTTCATTACTTGCTGTATCTGTAGAGACTCCATCTAAAGGATGGAAATCTGCTGTCATGTCTGCATCACTTGCTGTATCTGTAGAGCCTCCATCTAAAGGATGGGAAATCTGCTGTCATGTCTGCATCACTTGCTGTATCTGTAGAGCCTCCATTTGTGGTGCTGTCATGTCTGCATCAGTTGCTGTATCTGTAGAGCCTCCATTTGTGGCGCTGTCATGTCTGCATCATTTGCTGTATCTGTGGAGCCTCCATTTGTGGCGCTGTCATGTCTGCATCATTTGCTGTATCTGTAGAGCCTCCATTTGTGGCGCTGTCATGTCTGCATCACTTGCTGTATCTGTAGAGCCCACATCTAAAGGATGGAAATCTGCTGTCATGTCTGCATCACTTGCTGTATCTGTAGAGCCTCCATCTAAAGGATGGAAATCTGCTGTCATGTCTGCATCACTTTCTGTAGCTGTAGAGCCTCCATCTAAAGGATGGAAATCTGCTGTCATGTCTGCATCACTTGCTGTATCTGTAGAGCCTATATCTAAAGGATGGAAATCTGCTGTCATGCCTGCATCACTTGCTGTATCTGTAGAGCCTCCATCTAAAGGATGGAAATCTGCTGTCATGTCTGCATCACTTTCTGTGTCTGTAGAGCCTATATCTAAAGGATGGAAATCTGCTGTCATGTCTGCATCACTTGCTGTATCTGTAGAGCCGGCATCTAAAGGATGGAAATCTGCTGTCATGTCTGCATCATTTGCTGTATCTGTAGAGCCTATATCTAAAGGATGGAAACCTGCTGTCATGTCTTCATAACTTGCTGTATCTGTAGAGCCTCCATTTGTGGCGCTGTCATGTCTGCATCACTTGCTGTATCTGTAGAGCATACATCTAAAGGATGGAAATCTGCTGTCATGTCTGCATCACTTGCTGTATCTGTAGAGCCTACATTTGTGGCGCTGTCATGTCTGCATCACTTGCTGTATCTGTAGAGCCTCCATTTGTGGCGCTGTCATGTCTGCATCACTTGCTGTATCTGTAGAGCATACATCTAAAGGATGGAAATCTGCTGTCATGTCTGCATCACTTGCTGTATCTGTAGAGCCTACATCTAAAGGATGGAAATCTGTTTCATGTCTGGATCACTTGCTGTAACTGTAGAGCCTACATCTAAAGGATGGAAATCTGTTGTCATGTTTGCATCACTTGCTGTATCTGTAGAGCCTACATCCAAAGCATGGAAATCTGCTGTCATGTCTGCATCACTTGCTGTATCTGTAGGGCCTCCATCTAAAGGATGGAAATCTGCTGTCATGTCTGTATCACTTGCTGTATCTGTAGAGCCTCCATCTAAAGGATGGAAATCTGCTGTCATGTCTGCATCACTTGCTGTATCTGTAGAGCCTACATCTAAAGGATGGAAATCTGCTGTCATGTCTGCATCACCTGCTTTATCTGTAGAGCCTCCATCTAAAGGATGGAAATCTGCTGTCATGTTTGCATCACTTGCTGTATCTGTAGAGCCTCCATCTAAAGGATGGAAATCTGCTGTCATGTCTGCATCACTGGCTGTATCTGTAGAGCCTCCATTTGTGGCGCCGTCATGTCTGTATCACTTGCTGTAACTGTAGAGCCTCCGTTTGTGGCGCTTTCATGTCTGCATCACTTGCTGTAACTGTAGAGCCTACATCTAAAATATGGAAATCTGCTGTCATGTCTGCATCACTTGCTGTATCTGTAGAGCCTACATCGAAAGGATGGAAATCTGCTGTCATGTCTGCATCACTTGCTTTATCTGTAGAGCCTCCATCTAAAGGATGGAAATCTGCTGTCATGTCTACATCACTTGCTGTATCTGTAGAGCCTCCATCTAAAGGATGGAAATCTGCTGTCATGTCTGCATTACTTGCTGTATCTGTAGAGCCTCCATTTGTGGCGCTGTCATGTCTGCATCACCTGCTGTATCTGTAGAGCCTCCATTTGTGGCGCTGTCATGTCTGCATCACTTGCTGTATCTGTAGAGCCTCCATTTGTGGCGCTGTCATGTCTGCATCACTTGCTGTATCTGTAGAGCCTTTATCTAAGGATGGAAATCTGCTGTCATGTCTTCATCACTTGCTGTATCTGTAGAGCCTCCATCTAAAGGATGGAAATCTGCTGTCATGTCTGCATCACTTGCTGTATCTGTAGAGCCTCCATCTAAAGGATGGGAAATCTGCTGTCATGTCTGCATCGTTTGCTGTAATTGTAGAGCCTCCATTTGTGGCGCTGTCATGTCTGCATCACTTGCTGTATCTGTAGAGCCTCCATTTGTGGCGCTGTCATGTCTGCATCATTAGCTGTATCTGTAGAGCCTCCATTTGTGGCGCTGTCATGTCTGCATCATTTGCTGTATCTGTAGAGCCTCCATTTGTGGCGCTGTCATGTCTGCATCACTTGCTGTATCTGTAGAGCCTACATCTAAAGGATGGAAATCTGCTGTCATGTCTGCATCACTTGCTGTATCTGTAGAGCCTACATCTAAAGGATGGAAATATGCTGTCATGTCTGCATCACTTGCTGTATCTGTAGAGCCTCCATTTGTGGCGCTGTCATGTCTGCATCACTTGCTGTATCTGTAGAGCCTCCATCTAAAGGATGGAAATCTGTTGTCATGTCTGCATCACTTGCTGTATCTGTAGAGCCTACATCTAAAGGATGGAAACCTGCTGTCATGTCTTCATAACTTACTGTATCTGTAGAGCCTCCATATGTGGCGCTGTCATGTCTGCATCACTTGCTGTATCTGTAGAGCATACATCTAAAGGATGGAAATCTGCTGTCATGCCTGCATCACTTGCTGTATCTGTAGAGCCTACATTTGTGGCGCTGTCATGTCTGCATCACTTGCTGTATCTGTAGAGCCTCCATTTGTGGCGCTGTCATGTCTGCATCACTTGCTGTATCTGTAGAGCATACATCTAAAGGATGGAAATCTGCTGTCATGTCTGCATCACTTGCTGTATCTGTAGAGCCTACATCTAAAGGATGGAAATCTGCTGTCATGTCTGCATCACTTGCTGTAACTGTAGAGCCTACATCTAAAGGATGGAAATCTGTTGTCATGTTTGCATCACTTGCTGTATCTGTAGAGCCTACATCTAAAGGATGGAAATCTGCTGTCATGTCTGCATCACCTGCTTTATCTGTAGAGCCTCCATCTAAAGGATGGAAATCTGCTGTCATGTCTGCATCACTTGCTGTATCTGTAGAGCCTCCATCTAAAGGATGGAAATCTGCTGGCATGTCTGCATCACTGGCTGTATCTGTAGAGCCTCCATTTTTGGCGCTGTCATGTCTGTATCACTTGCTGTAACTGTAGAGCCTCCGTTTGTGGCGCTGTCATGTCTGCATCACTTGCTGTAACTGTAGAGCCTACATCTAAAGAATGGAAATCTGCTGTCATGTCTGCATCACTTGCTGTATCTGTAGAGCCTACATCTAAAGGATGGAAATCTGCTTTCATGTCTGCATCACTTGCTTTATCTGTAGAGCCTCCATCTAAAGGATGGAAATCTGCTGTCATGTCTGCATCACTTGCTGTATCTGTAGAGCCTCCATCTAAAGGATGGAAATCTGCTGGCATGTCTGCATCACTGGCTGTATCTGTAGAGCCTCCATTTTTGGCGCTGTCATGTCTGTATCACTTGCTGTAACTGTAGAGCCTCCGTTTGTGGCGCTGTCATGTCTGCATCACTTGCTGTAACTGTAGAGCCTACATCTAAAGAATGGAAATCTGCTGTCATGTCTGCATCACTTGCTGCATCTGTAGAGCCTACATCTAAAGGATGGAAATCTGCTGTCATGTCTGCATCACTTGCTTTATCTGTAGAGCCTCCATCTAAAGGATGGAAATCTGCTGTCTTGTCTGCATCACTTGCTGTATCTGTAGAGCCTCCATCTAAAGGATGGAAATCTGCTGTCATGTCTGCATTACTTGCTGTATCTGTAGAGCCTCCATTTGTGGCGCTGTCATGTCTGCATCACCGGCTGTATCTGTAGAGCCTCCATTTGTGGCGCTGTCATGTCTGCATCACTTGCTGTATCTGTAGAGCTTCCATTTGTGGCGCTGTCATGTCTGCATCACTTGCTGTATCTGTAGAGCCTTTATCTAAGGATGGAAATCTGCTGTCATGTCTTCATCACTTGCTGTATCTGTAGAGCCTCCATCTAAAGGATGGAAATCTGCTGTCATGTCTGCATCACTTGCTGTATCTGTAGAGCCTCCATCTAAAGGATGGGAAATCTGCTGTCATGTCTGCATCACTTGCTGTATCTGTAGAGCCTCCATTTGTGGCGCTGTCATGTCTGCATCACTTGCTGTATCTGTAGAGCCTCCATTTGTGGCGCTGTCATGTGTGCATCATTTGCTGTATCTGTAGAGCCTCCATCTGTGGCGCTGTCATGTCTGCATCATTTGCTGTATCTGTAGAGCCTCCATTTGTGGCGCTGTCATGTCTGCATCACTTGCTGTATCTGTAGAGCCTACATCTAAAGGATGGAAATCTGCTGTCATGTCTGCATCACTTGCTGTATCTGTAGAGCCTCCATCTAAAGGATGGAAATCTGCTGTCATGTCTGCATCACTTGCTGTAGCTGTAGAACCTCCATCTAAAGGATGGAAATCTGCTGTCATGTCTGCATCACTTGCTGTATCTGTAGAGCCTATATCTAAAGGATGGAAATCTGCTGTCATGTCTGCATCACCTGCTGTATCTGTAGAGCCTCCATCTAAAGGATGGAAATCTGCTGTCATGTCTGCATCACTTTCTGTATCTGTAGAGCCTATATCTAAAGGATGGAAATCTGCTGTCATGTCTGCATCACTTGCTGTATCTGTAGAGCCGGCATCTAAAGGATGGAAATCTGCTGTCATGTCTGCATCATTTGCTGTATCTGTAGAGCCTATATCTAAAGGATGGAAATCTGCTGTCATTTCTGCATCACTTGCTGTATCTGTAGAGCCTGCATCTAAAGGATGGAAATCTGCTGTCATGTCTGCATCACTTGCTGTATCTGTAGAGCCTCCATTTGTGGCGCTGTCATGTCTGCATCACTTGCTGTATCTGTAGAGCCAGCATCTAAAGAATGGAAATCTGCTGTCATGTCTGCATCACTTGCTGTATCTGCAGAGCCTCCATTTGTTGGCGCTGTCATGTCTGCATCACTTGCTGTATCTATAGAGCCTCCATTTGTGGCGCTGTCATGTCTGCATCATTTGCTGTATCTGTAGAGCCTCCATTTGTGGCGCTGTCATGTCTGCATCATTTGCTGTATCTGTAGAGCCTCCATTTGTGGCGCTGTCATGTCTGCATCACTTGCTGTATCTGTAGAGCCTACATCTAAAGGATGGAAATCTGCTTTCATGTCTGCATCACTTGCTGTATCTGTAGAGCCTCCATCTAAAGGATGGAAATCTGCTGTCATGTCTGCGTCACTTGCTGTAGCTGTAGAGCCTCCATCTAAAGGATGGAAATCTGCTGTCATGTCTGCATCACTTGCTGTATCTGTAGAGCCTATATCTAAAGGATGGAAATCTGCTGTCATGTCTGCATCACTTGCTGTATCTGTAGAGCCTCCATTTGTGGCGCTGTCATGTCTGCATCATTTGCTGTATCTGTAGAGCCTCCATTTGTTGCGCTGTCATGTCTGTATCACTTGCTGTATCTGCAGAGCCTCCATTTGTGGCGCTGTCATGTCTGCATCATTTGCTGTATCTGTAGAGCCTCCATTTGTGGCGCTGTCATGTCTGCATCATTTGCTGTATCTGTAGAGCCTCCATTTGTGGCGCTGTCATGTCTGCATCACTTGCTGTAACTGTAGAGCCTACATCTAAAGGATGGAAATCTGTTGTCATGTTTGCATCACTTGCTGTATCTGTAGAGCCTACATCCAAAGCATGGAAATCTGCTGTCATGTCTGCATCACTTGCTGTATCTGTAGGGCCTCCATCTAAAGGATGGAAATCTGCTGTCATGTCTGTATCACTTGCTGTATCTGTAGAGCCTCCATCTAAAGGATGGAAATCTGCTGTCATGTCTGCATCACTTGCTGTATCTGTAGAGCCTACATCTAAAGGATGGAAATCTGCTGTCATGTCTGCATCACCTGCTTTATCTGTAGAGCCTCCATCTAAAGGATGGAAATCTGCTGTCATGTCTGCATCACTTGCTGTATCTGTAGAGCCTCCATCTAAAGGATGGAAATCTGCTGTCATGTCTGCATCACTGGCTGTATCTGTAGAGCCTCCATTTGTGGCGCCGTCATGTCTGTATCACTTGCTGTAACTGTAGAGCCTCCGTTTGTGGCGCTTTCATGTCTGCATCACTTGCTGTAACTGTAGAGCCTACATCTAAAATATGGAAATCTGCTGTCATGTCTGCATCACTTGCTGTATCTGTAGAGCCTACATCGAAAGGATGGAAATCTGCTGTCATGTCTGCATCACTTGCTTTATCTGTAGAGCCTCCATCTAAAGGATGGAAATCTGCTGTCATGTCTACATCACTTGCTGTATCTGTAGAGCCTCCATCTAAAGGATGGAAATCTGCTGTCATGTCTGCATTACTTGCTGTATCTGTAGAGCCTCCATTTGTGGCGCTGTCATGTCTGCATCACCTGCTGTATCTGTAGAGCCTCCATTTGTGGCGCTGTCATGTCTGCATCACTTGCTGTATCTGTAGAGCCTCCATTTGTGGCGCTGTCATGTCTGCATCACTTGCTGTATCTGTAGAGCCTTTATCTAAGGATGGAAATCTGCTGTCATGTCTTCATCACTTGCTGTATCTGTAGAGCCTCCATCTAAAGGATGGAAATCTGCTGTCATGTCTGCATCACTTGCTGTATCTGTAGAGCCTCCATCTAAAGGATGGGAAATTTGCTGTCATGTCTGCATCACTTGCTGTATCTGTAGAGCCTCCATTTGTGGCGCTGTCATGTCTGCATCGCTTGCTGTATCTGTAGAGCCTCCATTTGTGGCGCTGTCATGTCTGCATCATTAGCTGTATCTGTAGAGCCTCCATTTGTGGCGCTGTCATGTCTGCATCATTTGCTGTATCTGTAGAGCCTCCATTTGTGGCGCTGTCATGTCTGCATCACTTGCTGTATCTGTAGAGCCTACATCTAAAGGATGGAAATCTGCTGTCATGTCTGCATCACTTGCTGTATCTGTAGAGCCTACATCTAAAGGATGGAAATATGCTGTCATGTCTGCATCACTTGCTGTATCTGTAGAGCCTCCATTTGTGGCGCTGTCATGTCTGCCTCACTTGCTGTATCTGTAGAGCCTCCATCTAAAGGATGGAAATCTGTTGTCATGTCTGCATCACTTGCTGTATCTGTAGAGCCTACATCTAAAGGATGGAAACCTGCTGTCATGTCTTCATAACTTACTGTATCTGTAGAGCCTCCATATGTGGCGCTGTCATGTCTGCATCACTTGCTGTATCTGTAGAGCATACATCTAAAGGATGGAAATCTGCTGTCATGTCTGCATCACTTGCTGTATCTGTAGAGCCTACATTTGTGGCGCTGTCATGTCTGCATCACTTGCTGTATCTGTAGAGCCTCCATTTGTGGCGCTGTCATGTCTGCATCACTTGCTGTATCTGTAGAGCATACATCTAAAGGATGGAAATCTGCTGTCATGTCTGCATCACTTGCTGTATCTGTAGAGCCTACATCTAAAGGATGGAAATCTGCTGTCATGTCTGCATCACTTGCTGTAACTGTAGAGCCTACATCTAAAGGATGGAAATCTGTTGTCATGTTTGCATCACTTGCTGTATCTGTAGAGCCTACATCTAAAGGATGGAAATCTGCTGTCATGTCTGCATCACCTGCTTTATCTGTAGAGCCTCCATCTAAAGGATGGAAATCTGCTGTCATGTCTGCATCACTTGCTGTATCTGTAGAGCCTCCATCTAAAGGATGGAAATCTGCTGGCATGTCCGCATCACTGGCTGTATCTGTAGAGCCTCCATTTTTGGCGCTGTCATGTCTGTATCACTTGCTGTAACTGTAGAGCCTCCGTTTGTGGCGCTGTCATGTCTGCATCACTTGCTGTAACTGTAGAGCCTACATCTAAAGAATGGAAATCTGCTGTCATGTCTGCATCACTTGCTGTATCTGTAGAGCCTACATCTAAAGGATGGAAATCTGCTTTCATGTCTGCATCACTTGCTTTATCTGTAGAGCCTCCATCTAAAGGATGGAAATCTGCTGTCATGTCTGCATCACTTGCTGTATCTGTAGAGCCTCCATCTAAAGGATGGAAATCTGCTGGCATGTCTGCATCACTGGCTGTATCTGTAGAGCCTCCATTTTTGGCGCTGTCATGTCTGTATCACTTGCTGTAACTGTAGAGCCTCCGTTTGTGGCGCTGTCATGTCTGCATCACTTGCTGTAACTGTAGAGCCTACATCTAAAGAATGGAAATCTGCTGTCATGTCTGCATCACTTGCTGTATCTGTAGAGCCTACATCTAAAGGATGGAAATCTGCTGTCATGTCTGCATCACTTGCTTTATCTGTAGAGCCTCCATCTAAAGGATGGAAATCTGCTGTCTTGTCTGCATCACTTGCTGTATCTGTAGAGCCTCCATCTAAAGGATGGAAATCTGCTGTCATGTCTGCATTACTTGCTGTATCTGTAGAGCCTCCATTTGTGGCGCTGTCATGTCTGCATCACCGGCTGTATCTGTAGAGCCTCCATTTGTGGCGCTGTCATGTCTGCATCACTTGCTGTATCTGTAGAGCTTCCATTTGTGGCGCTGTCATGTCTGCATCACTTGCTGTATCTGTAGAGCCTTTATCTAAGGATGGAAATCTGCTGTCATGTCTTCATCACTTGCTGTATCTGTAGAGCCTCCATCTAAAGGATGGAAATCTGCTGTCATGTCTGCATCACTTGCTGTATCTGTAGAGCCTCCATCTAAAGGATGGGAAATCTGCTGTCATGTCTGCATCACTTGCTGTATCTGTAGAGCCTCCATTTGTGGCGCTGTCATGTCTGCATCACTTGCTGTATCTGTAGAGCCTCCATTTGTGGCGCTGTCATGTCTGCATCATTTGCTGTATCTGTAGAGCCTCCATTTGTGGCGCTGTCATGTCTGCATCATTTGCTGTATCTGTAGAGCCTCCATTTGTGGCGCTGTCATGTCTGCATCACTTGCTGTATCTGTAGAGCCTACATCTAAAGGATGGAAATCTGCTGTCATGTCTGCATCACTTGCTGTATCTGTAGAGCCTCCATCTAAAGGATGGAAATCTGCTGTCATGTCTGCATCACTTGCTGTAGCTGTAGAACCTCCATCTAAAGGATGGAAATCTGCTGTCATGTCTGCATCACTTGCTGTATCTGTAGAGCCTATATCTAAAGGATGGAAATCTGCTGTCATGTCTGCATCACCTGCTGTATCTGTAGAGCCTCCATCTAAAGGATGGAAATCTGCTGTCATGTCTGCATCACTTTCTGTATCTGTAGAGCCTATATCTAAAGGATGGAAATCTGCTGTCATGTCTGCATCACTTGCTGTATCTGTAGAGCCGGCATCTAAAGGATGGAAATCTGCTGTCATGTCTGCATCATTTGCTGTATCTGTAGAGCCTATATCTAAAGGATGGAAATCTGCTGTCATTTCTGCATCACTTGCTGTATCTGTAGAGCCTGCATCTAAAGGATGGAAATCTGCTGTCATGTCTGCATCACTTGCTGTATCTGTAGAGCCTCCATTAGTGGCGCTGTCATGTCTGCATCACTTGCTGTATCTGTAGAGCCAGCATCTAAAGAATGGAAATCTGCTGTCATGTCTGCATCACTTGCTGTATCTGCAGAGCCTCCATTTGTTGGCGCTGTCATGTCTGCATCACTTGCTGTATCTGTAGAGCCTCCATTTGTGGCGCTGTCATGTCTGCATCATTTGCTGTATCTGTAGAGCCTCCATTTGTGGCGCTGTCATGTCTGCATCATTTGCTGTATCTGTAGAGCCTCCATTTGTGGCGCTGTCATGTCTGCATCACTTGCTGTATCTGTAGAGCCTACATCTAAAGGATGGAAATCTGCTGTCATGTCTGCATCACTTGCTGTATCTGTAGAGCCTCCATCTAAAGGATGGAAATCTGCTGTCATGTCTGCGTCACTTGCTGTAGCTGTAGAGCCTCCATCTAAAGGATGGAAATCTGCTGTCATGTCTGCATCACTTGCTGTATCTGTAGAGCCTATATCTAAAGGATGGAAATCTGCTGTCATGTCTGCATCACTTGCTGTATCTGTAGAGCCTCCATTTGTGGCGCTGTCATGTCTGCATCATTTGCTGTATCTGTAGAGCCTCCATTTGTTGCGCTGTCATGTCTGTATCACTTGCTGTATCTGCAGAGCCTCCATTTGTGGCGCTGTCATGTCTGCATCACTTGCTGTATCTGTAGAGCCTCCATTTGTGGCGCTGTGATGTCTGCATCATTTGCTGTATCTGTAGAGCCTCCATTTGTGGCGCTGTCATGTCTGCATCACTTGCTGTATCTGTAGAGCCTCCATTTGTGGCGCTGTCATGTCTGCATCACTTGCTGTATCTGTAGAGCCTCCATCTAAAGGATGGAAATCTGCTGTGATGTCTGCATCACTTGCTGTATCTGTAGAGCCTCCATTTGTGGCGCTGTCATGTCTGCATCACTTGCTGTATCTGTAGAGCCTACATCTAAACGATGGAAATCTGCTGTCATGTCTGCATCACTTGCTGTATCTGTAGAGCCTCCATTTGTGTTGCTGTCATGTTTGCATCACTTGCTGTATCTGTAGAGCCTACATCTAAAGGATGGAAATCTGCTGTCATGTCTGCATCACTTGCTGTATCTGTAGAGCCTACATCTAAAGGATGGAAATATGCTGTCATGTCTGCATCACTTGCTGTATCTGTAGAGCCTCCATTTGTGGCGCTGTCATGTCTGCATCACTTGCTGTATCTGTAGAGCCGCCATCTAAAGGATGGAAATCTGTTGTCATGTCTGCATCACTTGCTGTATCTTTAGAGCCTACATCTAAAGGATGGAAACCTGCTGTCATGTCTTCATAACTTGCTGTATCTGTAGAGCCTCCATTTGTGGCGCTGTCATGTCTGCATCACTTGCTGTATCTGTAGAGCATACATCTAAAGGATGGAAATCTGCTGTCATGTCTGCATCACTTGCTGTATCTGTAGAGCCTACATTTGTGGCGCTGTCATGTCTGCATCACTTGCTGTATCTGTAGAGCCTCCTTTTGTGGCGCTGTCATGTCTGCATCACTTGCTGTATCTGTAGACCATACATCTAAAGGATGGAAATCTGCTGTCATGTCTGCATCACTTGCTGTATCTGTAGAGCCTACATCTAAAGGATGGAAATCTGCTTCATGTCTGCATCACTTGCTGTAACTGTAGAGCCTACATCTAAAGGATGGAAATCTGTTGTCATGTTTGCATCACTTGCTGTATCTGTAGAGCCTACATCTAAAGGATGGAAATCTGCTGTCATGTCTGCATCACTTGCTGTATCTGTAGGGCCTCCATCTAAAGGATGGAAATCTGCTGTCATGTCTGCATCACTTGCTGTATCTGTGGAGCCTACATCTAAAGGATGGAAATCTGCTGTCATGTCTGCATCACCTGCTTTATCTATAGAGCCTCCATCTAAAGGATGGAAATCTGCTGTCATGTCTGCATCACTTGCTGTATCTGTAGAGCCTCCATCTAAAGGATGGAAATCTGCTGTCATGTCTGCATCACTTGCTGTATCTGTAGAGCCTACATCTAAAGGATGGAAATCTGCTGTCATGTCTGCATCACCTGCTTTATCTGTAGAGCCTCCATCTAAAGGATGGAAATCTGCTGTCATGTCTGCATCACTTGCTGTATCTGTAGAGCCTCCATCTAAAGGATGGAAATCTGCTGTCATGTCTGCATCACTGGCTGTATCTGTAGAGCCTCCATTTGTGGCGCCGTCATGTCTGTATCACTTGCTGTAACTGTAGAGCCTCCGTTTGTGGCGCATTCATGTCTGCATCACTTGCTGTAACTGTAGAGCCTACATCAAAAGAATGGAAATCTGCTGTCATGTCTGCATCACTTGCTGTATCTGTAGAGCCTACATCGAAAGGATGGAAATCTGCTGTCATGTCTGCATCACTTGCTTTATCTGTAGAGCCTCCATCTAAAGGATGGAAATCTGCTGTCATGTCTGCATCACTTGCTGTATCTGTAGAGCCTCCATGTAAAGGATGGAAATCTGCTGTCATGTCTGCATTACTTGCTGTATCTGTAGAGCCTCCATTTGTGGCGCTGTCATGTCTGCATCACCTGCTGTATCTGTAGAGCCTCCATTTGTGGCGCTGTCATGTCTGCATCACTTGCTGTATCTGTAGAGCCTCCATTTGTGGCGCTGTCATGTCTGCATCACTTGCTGTATCTGTAGAGCCTTTATCTAAGGATGGAAATCTGCTGTCATGTCTTCATCACTTGCTGTATCTGTAGAGCCTCCATCTAAAGGATGGAAATCTGCTGTCATGTCTGCATCACTTGCTGTATCTGTAGAGCCTCCATCTAAAGGATGGGAAATCTGCTGTCATGTCTGCATCACTTGCTGTATCTGTAGAGCCTCCATCTAAAGGATGGAAATCTGCTGGCATGTCTGCATCACTGGCTGTATCTGTAGAGCCTCCATTTGTGGCGCTGTCATGTCTGTATCACTTGCTGTAACTGTAGAGCCTCCGTTTGTGGCGCTGTCATGTCTGCATCACTTGCTGTAACTGTAGAGCCTACATCTAAAGAATGGAAATCTGCTGTCATGTCTGCATCACTTGCTGTATCTGTAGAGCCTACATCTAAAGGATGGAAATCTGCTGTCATGTCTGCATCACTTGCTTTATCTGTAGAGCCTCCATCTAAAGGATGGAAATCTGCTGTCTTGTCTGCATCACTTGCTGTATCTGTAGAGCCTGCATCTAAAGGATGGAAATCTGCTGTCATGTCTGCATTACTTGCTGTATCTGTAGAGCCTCCATTTGTGGCGCTGTCATGTCTGCATCACCGGCTGTATCTGTAGAGCCTCCATTTGTGGCGCTGTCATGTCTGCATCACTTGCTGTATCTGTAGAGCTTCCATTTGTGGCGCTGTCATGTCTGCATCACTTGCTGTATCTGTAGAGCCTTTATCTAAGGATGGAAATCTGCTGTCATGTCTTCATCACTTGCTGTATCTGTAGAGCCTCCATCTAAAGGATGGAAATCTGCTGTCATGTCTGCATCACTTGCTGTATCTGTAGAACCTCCATCTAAAGGATGGGAAATCTGCTGTCATGTCTGCATCACTTGCTGTATCTGTAGAGCCTCTATTTGTGGCGCTGTCATGTCTGCATCACTTGCTGTATCTTTAGAGCCTCCATTTGTGGCGCTGTCATGTCTGCATCATTTGCTGTATCTGTAGAGCCTCCATTTGTGGCGCTGTTATGTCTGCATCATTTGCTGTATCTGTAGAGCCTCCATTTGTGGCGCTGTCATGTCTGCATCACTTGCTGTATCTGTAGAGCGTACATCTAAAGGATGGAAATCTGCTGTCATGTCTGCATCACTTGCTGTATCTGTAGAGCCTCCATCTAAAGGATGGAAATCTGCTGTCATGTCTGCATCACTTGCTGTAGCTGTAGAACCTCCATCTAAAGGATGGAAATCTGCTGTCATGTCTGCATCACTTTCTGTATCTGTAGAGCCTATATCTAAAGGATGGAAATCTGCTGTCATGTCTGCATCACTTGCTGTATCTGTAGAGCCGGCATCTAAAGGATGGAAATCTGCTGTCATGTCTGCATCATTTGCTGTATCTGTAGAGCCTATATCTAAAGGATGGAATACTGCTGTCATTTCTGCATCACTTGCTGTATCTGTAGAGCCTGCATCTAAAGGATGGAAATCTGCTGTCATGTCTGCATCACTTGCTGTATCTGTAGAGCCTCCATTTGTGGCGCTGTCATGTCTGCATCACTTGCTGTATCTGTAGAGCCAGCATCTAAAGAATGGAAATCTGCTGTCATGTCTGCATCACTTGCTGTATCTGCAGAGCCTCCATTTGTGGCGCTGTCATGTCTGCATCACTTGCTGTATCTGTAGAGCCTCCATTTGTGGCGCTGTCATGTCTGCATCATTTGCTGTATCTGTAGAGCCTCCATTTGTGGCGCTGTCATGTCTGCATCATTTGCTGTATCTGTAGAGCCTCCATTTGTGGCGCTGTCATGTCTGCATCACTTGCTGTATCTGTAGAGCCTACATCTAAAGGATGGAAATCTGCTGTCATGTCTGCATCACTTGCTGTATCTGTAGAGCCTCCATCTAAAGGATGGAAATCTGCTGTCATGTCTGCGTCACTTGCTGTAGCTGTAGAGCCTCCATCTAAAGGATGGAAATCTGCTGTCATGTCTGCATCACTTGCTGTATCTGTAGAGCCTATATCTAAAGGATGGAAATCTGCTGTCATGTCTGCATCACTTGCTGTATCTGTAGAGCCTCCATTTGTGGCGCTGTCATGTCTGCATCATTTGCTGTATCTGTAGAGCCTCCATTTGTGGCGCTGTCATGTCTGCATCACTTGCTGTATCTGTAGAGCCAGCATCTAAAGAATGGAAATCTGCTGTCATGTCTGCATCACTTGCTGTATCTGCAGAGCCTCCATTTGTGGCGCTGTCATGTCTGCATCACTTGCTGTATCTGTAGAGCCTCCATTTGTGGCGCTGTCATGTCTGCATCATTTGCTGTATCTGTAGAGCCTCCATTTGTGGCGCTGTCATGTCTGCATCATTTGCTGTATCTGTAGAGCCTCCATTTGTGGCGCTGTCATGTCTGCATCACTTGCTGTAACTGTAGAGCCTACATCTAAAGAATGGAAATCTGCTGTCATGTCTGCATCACTTGCTGCATCTGTAGAGCCTACATCTAAAGGATGGAAATCTACTGTCATGTCTGCATCACTTGCTTTATCTGTAGAGCCTCCATCTAAAGGATGGAAATCTGCTGTCTTGTCTGCATCACTTGCTGTATCTGTAGAGCCTCCATCTAAAGGATGGAAATCTGCTGTCATGTCTGCATTACTTGCTGTATCTGTAGAGCCTCCATTTGTGGCGCTGTCATGTCTGCATCACCGGCTGTATCTGTAGAGCCTCCATTTGTGGCGCTGTCATGTCTGCATCACTTGCTGTATCTGTAGAGCTTCCATTTGTGGCGCTGTCATGTCTGCATCACTTGCTGTATCTGTAGAGCCTTTATCTAAGGATGGAAATCTGCTGTCATGTCTTCATCACTTGCTGTATCTGTAGAGCCTCCATCTAAAGGATGGAAATCTGCTGTCATGTCTGCATCACTTGCTGTATCTGTAGAGCCTCCATCTAAAGGATGGGAAATCTGCTGTCATGTCTGCATCACTTGCTGTATATGTAGAGCCTCCATTTGTGGCGCTGTCATGTCTGCATCACTTGCTGTATCTGTAGAGCCTCCATTTGTGGCGCTGTCATGTCTGCATCATTTGCTGTATCTGTAGAGCCTCCATTTGTGGCGCTGTCATGTCTGCATCATTTGCTGTATCTGTAGAGCCTCCATTTGTGGCGCTGTCATGTCTGCATCACTTGCTGTATCTGTAGAGCCTACATCTAAAGGATGGAAATCTGCTGTCATGTCTGCATCACTTGCTGTATCTGTAGAGCCTCCATCTAAAGGATGGAAATCTGCTGTCATGTCTGCATCACTTGCTGTAGCTGTAGAACCTCCATCTAAAGGATGGAAATATGCTGTCATGTCTGCATCACTTGCTGTATCTGTAGAGCCTATATCTAAAGGATGGAAATCTGCTGTCATGTCTGCATCACCTGCTGTATCTGTAGAGCCTCCATCTAAAGGATGGAAATCTGCTGTCATGTCTGCATCACTTTCTGTATCTGTAGAGCCTATATCTAAAGGATGGAAATCTGCTGTCATGTCTGCATCACTTGCTGTATCTGTAGAGCCGGCATCTAAAGGATGGAAATCTGCTGTCATGTCTGCATCATTTGCTGTATCTGTAGAGCCTATATCTAAAGGATGGAAATCTGCTGTCATTTCTGCATCACTTGCTGTATCTGTAGAGCCTGCATCTAAAGGATGGAAATCTGCTGTCATGTCTGCATCACTTGCTGTATCTGTAGAGCCTCCATTTGTGGCGCTGTCATGTCTGCATCACTTGCTGTATCTGTAGAGCCAGCATCTAAAGAATGGAAATCTGCTGTCATGTCTGCATCACTTGCTGTATCTGCAGAGCCTCCATTTGTTGGCGCTGTCATGTCTGCATCACTTGCTGTATCTGTAGAGCCTCCATTTGTGGCGCTGTCATGTCTGCATCATTTGCTGTATCTGTAGAGCCTCCATTTGTGGCGCTGTCATGTCTGCATCATTTGCTGTATCTGTAGAGCCTCCATTTGTGGCGCTGTCATGTCTGCATCACTTGCTGTATCTGTAGAGCCTACATCTAAAGGATGGAAATCTGCTGTCATGTCTGCATCACTTGCTGTATCTGTAGAGCCTCCATCTAAAGGATGGAAATCTGCTGTCATGTCTGCGTCACTTGCTGTAGCTGTAGAGCCTCCATCTAAAGGAAGGAAATCTGCTGTCATGTCTGCATCACTTGCTGTATCTGTAGAGCCTATATCTAAAGGATGGAAATCTGCTGTCATGTCTGCATCACTTGCTGTATCTGTAGAGCCTCCATTTGTGGCGCTGTCATGTCTGCATCATTTGCTGTATCTGTAGAGCCTCCATTTGTTGCGCTGTCATGTCTGTATCACTTGCTGTATCTGCAGAGCCTCCATTTGTGGCGCTGTCATGTCTGCATCATTTGCTGTATCTGTAGAGCCTCCATTTGTGGCGCTGTCATGTCTGCATCGTTTGCTGTATCTGTAGAGCCTCCATTTGTGGCGCTGTCATGTCTGCATCACTTGCTGTAACTGTAGAGCCTACATCTAAAGGATGGAAATCTGTTGTCATGTTTGCATCACTTGCTGTATCTGTAGAGCCTACATCCAAAGCATGGAAATCTGCTGTCATGTCTGCATCACTTGCTGTATCTGTAGGGCCTCCATCTAAAGGATGGAAATCTACTGTCATGTCTGTATCACTTGCTGTATCTGTAGAGCCTCCATCTAAAGGATGGAAATCTGCTGTTATGTCTGCATCACTTGCTGTATCTGTAGAGCCTACATCTAAAGGATGGAAATCTGCTGTCATGTCTGCATCACCTGCTTTATCTGTAGAGCCTCCATCTAAAGGATGGAAATCTGCTGTCATGTCTGCATCACTTGCTGTATCTGTAGAGCCTCCATCTAAAGGATGGAAATCTGCTGTCATGTCTGCATCACTGGCTGTATCTGTAGAGCCTCCATTTGTGGCGCCGTCATGTCTGTATCACTTGCTGTAACTGTAGAGCCTCCGTTTGTGGCGCTTTCATGTCTGCATCACTTGCTGTAACTGTAGAGCCTACATCTAAAATATGGAAATCTGCTGTCATGTCTGCATCACTTGCTGTATCTGTAGAGCCTACATCGAAAGGATGGAAATCTGCTGTCATGTCTGCATCACTTGCTTTATCTGTAGAGCCTCCATCTAAAGGATGGAAATCTGCTGTCATGTCTACATCACTTGCTGTATCTGTAGAGCCTCCATCTAAAGGATGGAAATCTGCTGTCATGTCTGCATTACTTGCTGTATCTGTAGAGCCTCCATTTGTGGCGCTGTCATGTCTGCATCACCTGCTGTATCTGTAGAGCCTCCATTTGTGTCGCTGTCATGTCTGCATCACTTGCTGTATCTGTAGAGCCTCCATTTGTGGCGCTGTCATGTCTGCATCACTTGCTGTATCTGTAGAGCCTTTATCTAAGGATGGAAATCTGCTGTCATGTCTTCATCACTTGCTGTATCTGTAGAGCCTCCATCTAAAGGATGGAAATCTGCTGTCATGTCTGCATCACTTGCTGTATCTGTAGAGCCTCCATCTAAAGGATGGGAAATTTGCTGTCATGTCTGCATCACTTGCTGTATGTGTAGAGCCTCCATTTGTGGCGCTGTCATGTCTGCATCACTTGCTGTATCTGTAGAGCCTCCATTTGTGGCGCTGTCATGTCTGCATCATTAGCTGTATCTGTAGAGCCTCCATTTGTGGCGCTGTCATGTCTGCATCATTTGCTGTATCTGTAGAGCCTCCATTTGTGGCGCTGTCATGTCTGCATCACTTGCTGTATCTGTAGAGCCTACATCTAAAGGATGGAAATCTGCTGTCATGTCTGCATCACTTGCTGTATCTGTAGAGCCTACATCTAAAGGATGGAAATATGCTGTCATGTCTGCATCACTTGCTGTATCTGTAGAGCCTCCATTTGTGGCGCTGTCATGTCTGCATCACTTGCTGTATCTGTAGAGCCTCCATCTAAAGGATGGAAATCTGTTGTCATGTCTGCATCACTTGCTGTATCTGTAGAGCCTACATCTAAAGGATGGAAACCTGCTGTCATGTCTTCATAACTTACTGTATCTGTAGAGCCTCCATATGTGGCGCTGTCATGTCTGCATCACTTGCTGTATCTGTAGAGCATACATCTAAAGGATGGAAATCTGCTGTCATGTCTGCATCACTTGCTGTATCTGTAGAGCCTACATTTGTGGCGCTGTCATGTCTGCATCGCTTGCTGTATCTGTAGAGCCTCCATTTGTGGCGCTGTCATGTCTGCATCACTTGCTGTATCTGTAGAGCATACATCTAAAGGATGGAAATCTGCTGTCATGTCTGCATCACTTGCTGTATCTGTAGAGCCTACATCTAAAGGATGGAAATCTGCTGTCATGTCTGCATCACTTGCTGTAACTGTAGAGCCTACATCTAAAGGATGGAAATCTGTTGTCATGTTTGCATCACTTGCTGTATCTGTAGAGCCTACATCTAAAGGATGGAAATCTGCTGTCATGCCTGCATCACCTTCTTTATCTGTAGAGCCTCCATCTAAAGGATGGAAATCTGCTGTCATGTCTGCATCACTTGCTGTATCTGTAGAGCCTCCATCTAAAGGATGGAAATCTGCTGGCATGTCTGCATCACTGGCTGTATCTGTAGAACCTCCATTTGTGGCGATGTCATGTCTGTATCACTTGCTGTAACTGTAGAGCCTCCGTTTGTGGCGCTGTCATGTCTGCATCACTTGCTGTAACTGTAGAGCCTACATCTAAAGAATGGAAATCTGCTGTCATGTCTGCATCACTTGCTGTATCTGTAGAGCCTACATCTAAAGGATGGAAATCTGCTTTCATGTCTGCATCACTTGCTTTATCTGTAGAGCCTCCATCTAAAGGATGGAAATCTGCTGTCATGTCTGCATCACTTGCTGTATCTGTAGAGCCTCCATCTAAAGGATGGAAATCTGCTGGCATGTCTGCATCACTGGCTGTATCTGTAGAGCCTCCATTTTTGGCGCTGTCATGTCTGTATCACTTGCTGTAACTGTAGAGCCTCCGTTTGTGGCGCTGTCATGTCTGCATCACTTGCTGTAACTGTAGAGCCTACATCTAAAGAATGGAAATCTGCTGTCATGTCTGCATCACTTGCTGTATCTGTAGAGCCTACATCTAAAGGATGGAAATCTGCTGTCATGTCTGCATCACTTGCTTTATCTGTAGAGCCTCCATCTAAAGGATGGAAATCTGCTGTCTTGTCTGCATCACTTGCTGTATCTGTAGAGCCTCCATCTAAAGGATGGAAATCTGCTGTCATGTCTGCATTACTTGCTGTATCTGTAGAGCCTCCATTTGTGGCGCTGTCATGTCTGCATCACCGGCTGTATCTGTAGAGCCTCCATTTGTGGCGCTGTCATGTCTGCATCACTTGCTGTATCTGTAGAGCTTCCATTTGTGGCGCTGTCATGTGTGCATCACTTGCTGTATCTGTAGAGCCTTTATCTAAGGATGGAAATCTGCTGTCATGTCTTCATCACTTGCTGTATCTGTAGAGCCTCCATCTAAAGGATGGAAATCTGCTGTCATGTCTGCATCACTTGCTGTATCTGTAGAGCCTCCATCTAAAGGATGGGAAATCTGCTGTCATGTCTGCATCACTTGCTGTATCTGTAGAGCCTCCATTTGTGGCGCTGTCATGTCTGCATCACTTGCTGTATCTGTAGAGCCTCCATTTGTGGCGCTGTCATGTCTGCATCATTTGGTGTATCTGTAGAGCCTCCATTTGTGGCGCTGTCATGTCTGCATCATTTGCTGTATCTGTAGAGCCTCCATTTGTGGCGCTGTCATGTCTGCATCACTTGCTGTATCTGTAGAGCCTACATCTAAAGGATGGAAATCTGCTGTCATGTCTGCATCACTTGCTGTATCTGTAGAGCCTCCATCTAAAGGATGGAAATCTGCTGTCATGTCTGCATCACTTGCTGTAGCTGTAGAACCTCCATCTAAAGGATGGAAATCTGCTGTCATGTCTGCATCACTTGCTGTATCTGTAGAGCCTATATCTAAAGGATGGAAATCTGCTGTCATGTCTGCATCACCTGCTGTATCTGTAGAGCCTCCATCTAAAGGATGGAAATCTGCTGTCATGTCTGCATCACTTTCTGTATCTGTAGAGCCTATATCTAAAGGATGGAAATCTGCTGTCATGTCTGCATCACTTGCTGTATCTGTAGAGCCGGCATCTAAAGGATGGAAATCTGCTGTCATTTCTGCATCACTTGCTGTATCTGTAGAGCCTGCATCTAAAGGATGGAAATCTGCTGTCATGTCTGCATCACTTGCTGTATCTGTAGAGCCTCCATTAGTGGCGCTGTCATGTCTGCATCACTTGCTGTATCTGTAGAGCCAGCATCTAAAGAATGGAAATCTGCTGTCATGTCTGCATCACTTGCTGTATCTGCAGAGCCTCCATTTGTTGGCGCCGTCATGTCTGCATCACTTGCTGTATCTGTAGAGCCTCCATTTGTGGCGCTGTCATGTCTGCATCATTTGCTGTATCTGTAGAGCCTCCATTTGTGGCGCTGTCATGTCTGCATCATTTGCTGTATCTGTAGAGCCTCCATTTGTGGCGCTGTCATGTCTGCATCACTTGCTGTATCTGTAGAGCCTACATCTAAAGGATGGAAATCTGCTGTCATGTCTGCATCACTTGCTGTAACTGTAGAGCCTCCATCTAAAGGATGGAAATCTGCTGTCATGTCTGCGTCACTTGCTGTAGCTGTAGAGCCTCCATCTAAAGGATGGAAATCTGATGTCATGTCTGCATCACTTGCTGTATCTGTAGAGCCTATATCTAAAGGATGGAAATCTGCTGTCATGTCTGCATCACTTGCTGTATCTGTAGAGCCTCCATTTGTGGCGCTGTCATGTCTGCATCATTTGCTGTATCTGTAGAGCCTCCATTTGTTGCGCTGTCATGTCTGTATCACTTGCTGTATCTGCAGAGCCTCCATTTGTGGCGCTGTCATGTCTGCATCACTTGCTGTATCTGTAGAGCCTCCATTTGTGGCGCTGTGATGTCTGCATCATTTGCTGTATCTGTAGAGCCTCCATTTGTGGCGCTGTCATGTCTGCATCACTTGCTGTATCTGTAGAGCCTCCATTTGTGGCGCTGTCATGTCTGCATCACTTGCTGTATCTGTAGAGCCTCCATCTAAAGGATGGAAATCTGCTGTGATGTCTGCATCACTTGCTGCATCTGTAGAGCCTCCATTTGTGGCGCTGTCATGTCTGCATCACTTGCTGTATCTGTAGAGCCTACATCTAAACGATGGAAATCTGCTGTCATGTCTGCATCACTTGCTGTATCTGTAGAGCCTCCATTTGTGTTGCTGTCATGTTTGCATCACTTGCTGTATCTGTAGAGCCTACATCTAAAGGATGGAAATCTGCTGTCATGTCTGCATCACTTGCTGTATCTGTAGAGCCTACATCTAAAGGATGGAAATATGCTGTCATGTCTGCATCACTTGCTGTATCTGTAGAGCCTCCATTTGTGGCGCTGTCATGTCTGCATCACTTGCTGTATCTGTAGAGCCGCCATCTAAAGGATGGAAATCTGTTGTCATGTCTGCATCACTTGCTGTATCTTTAGAGCCTACATCTAAAGGATGGAAACCTGCTGTCATGTCTTCATAACTTGCTGTATCTGTAGAGCCTCCATTTGTGGCGCTGTCATGTCTGCATCACTTGCTGTATCTGTAGAGCATACATCTAAAGGATGGAAATCTGCTGTCATGTCTGCATCACTTGCTGTATCTGTAGAGCCTACATTTGTGGCGCTGTCATGTCTGCATCACTTGCTGTATCTGTAGAGCCTCCTTTTGTGGCGCTGTCATGCCTGCATCACTTGCTGTATCTGTAGACCATACATCTAAAGGATGGAAATCTGCTGTCATGTCTGCATCACTTGCTGTATCTGTAGAGCCTACATCTAAAGGATGGAAATCTGTTTCATGTCTGCATCACTTGCTGTAACTGTAGAGCCTACATCTAAAGGATGGAAATCTGTTGTCATGTTTGCATCACTTGCTGTATCTGTAGAGCCTACATCTAAAGGATGGAAATCTGCTGTCATGTCTGCATCACTTGCTGTATCTGTAGGGCCTCCATCTAAAGGATGGAAATCTGCTGTCATGTCTGCATCACTTGCTGTATCTGTGGAGCCTACATCTAAAGGATGGAAATCTGCTGTCATGTCTGCATCACCTGCTTTATCTATAGAGCCTCCATCTAAAGGATGGAAATCTGCTGTCATGTCTGCATCACTTGCTGTATCTGTAGAGCCTCCATCTAAAGGATGGAAATCTGCTGTCATGTCTGCATCACTTGCTGTATCTGTAGAGCCTACATCTAAAGGATGGAAATCTGCTGTCATGTCTGCATCACCTGCTTTATCTGTAGAGCTTCCATCTAAAGGATGGAAATCTGCTGTCATGTCTGCATCACTTGCTGTATCTGTAGAGCCTCCATCTAAAGGATGGAAATCTGCTGTCATGTCTGCATCACTGGCTGTATCTGTAGAGCCTCCATTTGTGGCGCCGTCATGTCTGTATCACTTGCTGTAACTGTAGAGCCTCCGTTTGTGGCGCATTCATGTCTGCATCACTTGCTGTAACTGTAGAGCCTACATCAAAAGAATGGAAATCTGCTGTCATGTCTGCATCACTTGCTGTATCTGTAGAGCCTACATCGAAAGGATGGAAATCTGCTGTCATGTCTGCATCACTTGCTTTATCTGTAGAGCCTCCATCTAAAGGATGGAAATCTGCTGTCATGTCTGCATCACTTGCTGTATCTGTAGAGCCTCCATGTAAAGGATGGAAATCTGCTGTCATGTCTGCATTACTTGCTGTATCTGTAGAGCCTCCATTTGTGGCGCTGTCATGTCTGCATCACCTGCTGTATCTGTAGAGCTTCCATTTGTGGCGCTGTCATGTCTGCATCACTTGCTGTATCTGTAGAGCCTCCATTTGTGGCGCTGTCATGTCTGCATCACTTGCTGTATCTGTAGAGCCTTTATCTAAGGATGGAAATCTGCTGTCATGTCTTCATCACTTGCTGTATCTGTAGAGCCTCCATCTAAAGGATGGAAATCTGCTGTCATGTCTGCATCACTTGCTGTATCTGTAGAGCCTCCATCTAAAGGATGGGAAATCTGCTGTCATGTCTGCATCACTTGCTGTATCTGTAGAGCCTCCATCTAAAGGATGGAAATCGGCTGGCATGTCTGCATCACTGGCTGTATCTGTAGAGCCTCCATTTGTGGCGCTGTCATGTCTGTATCACTTGCTGTAACTGTAGAGCCTCCGTTTGTGGCGCTGTCATGTCTGCATCACTTGCTGTAACTGTAGAGCCTACATCTAAAGAATGGAAATCTGCTGTCATGTCTGCATCACTTGCTGTATCTGTAGCGCCTACATCTAAAGGATGGAAATCTGCTGTCATGTCTGCATCACTTGCTTTATCTGTAGAGCCTCCATCTAAAGGATGGAAATCTGCTGTCTTGTCTGCATCACTTGCTGTATCTGTAGAGCCTCCATCTAAAGGATGGAAATCTGCTGTCATGTCTGCATTACTTGCTGTATCTGTAGAGCCTCCATTTGTGGCGCTGTCATGTCTGCATCACCGGCTGTATCTGTAGAGCCTCCATTTGTGGCGCTGTCATGTCTGCATCACTTGCTGTATCTGTAGAGCTTCCATTTGTGGCGCTGTCATGTCTGCATCACTTGCTGTATCTGTAGAGCCTTTATCTAAGGATGGAAATCTGCTGTCATGTCTTCATCACTTGCTGTATCTGTAGAGCCTCCATCTAAAGGATGGAAATCTGCTGTCATGTCTGCATCACTTGCTGTATCTGTAGAGCCTCCATCTAAAGGATGGGAAATCTGCTGTCATGTCTGCATCACTTGCTGTATATGTAGAGCCTCCATTTGTGGCGCTGTCATGTCTGCATCACTTGCTGTATCTGTAGAGCCTCCATTTGTGGCGCTGTCATGTCTGCATCATTTGCTGTATCTGTAGAGCCTCCATTTGTGGCGCTGTCATGTCTGCATCATTTGCTGTATCTGTAGAGCCTCCATTTGTGGCGCTGTCATGTCTGCATCACTTGCTGTATCTGTAGAGCCTACATCTAAAGGATGGAAATCTGCTGTCATGTCTGCATCACTTGCTGTATCTGTAGAGCCTCCATCTAAAGGATGGAAATCTGCTGTCATGTCTGCATCACTTGCTGTAGCTGTAGAACCTCCATCTAAAGGATGGAAATATGCTGTCATGTCTGCATCACTTGCTGTATCTGTAGAGCCTATATCTAAAGGATGGAAATCTGCTGTCATGTCTGCATCACCTGCTGTATCTGTAGAGCCTCCATCTAAAGGATGGAAATCTGCTGTCATGTCTGCATCACTTTCTGTATCTGTAGAGCCTATATCTAAAGGATGGAAATCTGCTGTCATGTCTGCATCACTTGCTGTATCTGTAGAGCCGGCATCTAAAGGATGGAAATCTGCTGTCATGTCTGCATCATTTGCTGTATCTGTAGAGCCTATATCTAAAGGATGGAAATCTGCTGTCATTTCTGCATCACTTGCTGTATCTGTAGAGCCTGCATCTAAAGGATGGAAATCTGCTGTCATGTCTGCATCACTTGCTGTATCTGTAGAGCCTCCATTTGTGGCGCTGTCATGTCTGCATCACTTGCTGTATCTGTAGAGCCAGCATCTAAAGAATGGAAATCTGCTGTCATGTCTGCATCACTTGCTGTATCTGCAGAGCCTCCATTTGTTGGCGCTGTCATGTCTGCATCACTTGCTGTATCTGTAGAGCCTCCATTTGTGGCGCTGTCATGTCTGCATCATTTGCTGTATCTGTAGAGCCTCCATTTGTGGCGCTGTCATGTCTGCATCATTTGCTGTATCTGTAGAGCCTCCATTTGTGGCGCTGTCATGTCTGCATCACTTGCTGTATCTGTAGAGCCTACATCTAAAGGATGGAAATCTGCTGTCATGTCTGCATCACTTGCTGTATCTGTAGAGCCTCCATCTAAAGGATGGAAATCTGCTGTCATGTCTGCGTCACTTGCTGTAGCTGTAGAGCCTCCATCTAAAGGAAGGAAATCTGCTGTCATGTCTGCATCACTTGCTGTATCTGTAGAGCCTATATCTAAAGGATGGAAATCTGCTGTCATGTCTGCATCACTTGCTGTATCTGTAGAGCCTCCATTTGTGGCGCTGTCATGTCTGCATCATTTGCTGTATCTGTAGAGCCTCCATTTGTTGCGCTGTCATGTCTGTATCACTTGCTGTATCTGCAGAGCCTCCATTTGTGGCGCTGTCATGTCTGCATCATTTGCTGTATCTGTAGAGCCTCCATTTGTGGCGCTGTCATGTCTGCATCATTTGCTGTATCTGTAGAGCCTCCATTTGTGGCGCTGTCATGTCTGCATCACTTGCTGTAACTGTAGAGCCTACATCTAAAGGATGGAAATCTGTTGTCATGTTTGCATCACTTGCTGTATCTGTAGAGCCTACATCCAAAGCATGGAAATCTGCTGTCATGTCTGCATCACTTGCTGTATCTGTAGGGCCTCCATCTAAAGGATGGAAATCTGCTGTCATGTCTGTATCACTTGCTGTATCTGTAGAGCCTCCATCTAAAGGATGGAAATCTGCTGTTATGTCTGCATCACTTGCTGTATCTGTAGAGCCTACATCTAAAGGATGGAAATCTGCTGTCATGTCTGCATCACCTGCTTTATCTGTAGAGCCTCCATCTAAAGGATGGAAATCTGCTGTCATGTCTGCATCACTTGCTGTATCTGTAGAGCCTCCATCTAAAGGATGGAAATCTGCTGTCATGTCTGCATCACTGGCTGTATCTGTAGAGCCTCCATTTGTGGCGCCGTCATGTCTGTATCACTTGCTGTAACTGTAGAGCCTCCGTTTGTGGCGCTTTCATGTCTGCATCACTTGCTGTAACTGTAGAGCCTACATCTAAAATATGGAAATCTGCTGTCATGTCTGCATCACTTGCTGTATCTGTAGAGCCTACATCGAAAGGATGGAAATCTGCTGTCATGTCTGCATCACTTGCTTTATCTGTAGAGCCTCCATCTAAAGGATGGAAATCTGCTGTCATGTCTACATCACTTGCTGTATCTGTAGAGCCTCCATCTAAAGGATGGAAATCTGCTGTCATGTCTGCATTACTTGCTGTATCTGTAGAGCCTCCATTTGTGGCGCTGTCATGTCTGAATCACCTGCTGTATCTGTAGAGCCTCCATTTGTGGCGCTGTCATGTCTGCATCACTTGCTGTATCTGTAGAGCCTCCATTTGTGGCGCTGTCATGTCTGCATCACTTGCTGTATCTGTAGAGCCTTTATCTAAGGATGGAAATCTGCTGTCATGTCTTCATCACTTGCTGTATCTTTAGAGCCTCCATCTAAAGGATGGAAATCTGCTGTCATGTCTGCATCACTTGCTGTATCTGTAGAGCCTCCATCTAAAGGATGGGAAATTTGCTGTCATGTCTGCATCACTTGCTGTATCTGTAGAGCCTCCATTTGTGGCGCTGTCATGTCTGCATCACTTGCTGTATCTGTAGAGCCTCCATTTGTGGCGCTGTCATGTCTGCATCATTAGCTGTATCTGTAGAGCCTCCATTTGTGGCGCTGTCATGTCTGCATCATTTGCTGTATCTGTAGAGCCTCCATTTGTGGCGCTGTCATGTCTGCATCACTTGCTGTATCTGTAGAGCCTACATCTAAAGGATGGAAATCTGCTGTCATGTCTGCATCACTTGCTGTATCTGTAGAGCCTACATCTAAAGGATGGAAATATGCTGTCATGTCTGCATCACTTGCTGTATCTGTAGAGCCTCCATTTGTGGCGCTGTCATGTCTGCATCACTTGCTGTATCTGTAGAGCCTCCATCTAAAGGATGGAAATCTGTTGTCATGTCTGCATCACTTGCTGTATCTGTAGAGCCTACATCTAAAGGATGGAAACCTGCTGTCATGTCTTCATAACTTACTGTATCTGTAGAGCCTCCATATGTGGCGCTGTCATGTCTGCATCACTTGCTGTATCTGTAGAGCATACATCTAAAGAATGGAAATCTGCTGTCATGTCTGCATCACTTGCTGTATCTGTAGAGCCTACATTTGTGGCGCTGTCATGTCTGCATCACTTGCTGTATCTGTAGAGCCTCCATTTGTGGCGCTGTCATGTCTGCATCACTTGCTGTATCTGTAGAGCATACATCTAAAGGATGGAAATCTGCTGTCATGTCTGCATCACTTGCTGTATCTGTAGAGCCTACATCTAAAGGATGGAAATCTGCTGTCATGTCTGCATCACTTGCTGTAACTGTAGAGCCTACATCTAAAGGATGGAAATCTGTTGTCATGTTTGCATCACTTGCTGTATCTGTAGAGCCTACATCTAAAGGATGGAAATCTGCTGTCATGCCTGCATCACCTGCTTTATCTGTAGAGCCTCCATCTAAAGGATGGAAATCTGCTGTCATGTCTGCATCACTTGCTGTATCTGTAGAGCCTCCATCTAAAGGATGGAAATCTGCTGGCATGTCTGCATCACTGGCTGTATCTGTAGAACCTCCATTTGTGGCGATGTCATGTCTGTATCACTTGCTGTAACTGTAGAGCCTCCGTTTGTGGCGCTGTCATGTCTGCATCACTTGCTGTAACTGTAGAGCCTACATCTAAAGAATGGAAATCTGCTGTCATGTCTGCATCACTTGCTGTATCTGTAGAGCCTACATCTAAAGGATGGAAATCTGCTTTCATGTCTGCATCACTTGCTTTATCTGTAGAGCCTCCATCTAAAGGATGGAAATCTGCTGTCATGTCTGCATCACTTGCTGTATCTGTAGAGCCTCCATCTAAAGGATGGAAATCTGCTGGCATGTCTGCATCACTGGCTGTATCTGTAGAGCCTCCATTTTTGGCGCTGTCATGTCTGTATCACTTGCTGTAACTGTAGAGCCTCCGTTTGTGGCGCTGTCATGTCTGCATCACTTGCTGTAACTGTAGAGCCTACATCTAAAGAATGGAAATCTGCTGTCATGTCTGCATCACTTGCTGTATCTGTAGAGCCTACATCTAAAGGATGGAAATCTGCTGTCATGTCTGCATCACTTGCTTTATCTGTAGAGCCTCCATCTAAAGGATGGAAATCTGCTGTCTTGTCTGCATCACTTGCTGTATCTGTAGAGCCTCCATCTAAAGGATGGAAATCTGCTGTCATGTCTGCATTACTTGCTGTATCTGTAGAGCCTCCATTTGTGGCGCTGTCATGTCTGCATCACCGGCTGTATCTGTAGAGCCTCCATTTGTGGCGCTGTCATGTCTGCATCACTTGCTGTATCTGTAGAGCTTCCATTTGTGGCGCTGTCATGTGTGCATCACTTGCTGTATCTGTAGAGCCTTTATCTAAGGATGGAAATCTGCTGTCATGTCTTCATCACTTGCTGTATCTGTAGAGCCTCCATCTAAAGGATGGAAATCTGCTGTCATGTCTGCATCACTTGCTGTATCTGTAGAGCCTCCATCTAAAGGATGGGAAATCTGCTGTCATGTCTGCATCACTTGCTGTATCTGTAGAGCCTCCATTTGTGGCGCTGTCATGTCTGCATCACTTGCTGTATCTGTAGAGCCTCCATTTGTGGCGCTGTCATGTCTGCATCATTTGGTGTATCTGTAGAGCCTCCATTTGTGGCGCTGTCATGTCTGCATCATTTGCTGTATCTGTAGAGCCTCCATTTGTGGCGCTGTCATGTCTGCATCACTTGCTGTATCTGTAGAGCCTACATCTAAAGGATGGAAATCTGCTGTCATGTCTGCATCACTTGCTGTATCTGTAGAGCCTCCATCTAAAGGATGGAAATCTGCTGTCATGTCTGCATCACTTGCTGTAGCTGTAGAACCTCCATCTAAAGGATGGAAATCTGCTGTCATGTCTGCATCACTTGCTGTATCTGTAGAGCCTATATCTAAAGGATGGAAATCTGCTGTCATGTCTGCATCACCTGCTGTATCTGTAGAGCCTCCATCTAAAGGATGGAAATCTGCTGTCATGTCTGCATCACTTTCTGTATCTGTAGAGCCTATATCTAAAGGATGGAAATCTGCTGTCATGTCTGCATCACTTGCTGTATCTGTAGAGCCGGCATCTAAAGGATGGAAATCTGCTGTCATGTCTGCATCATTTGCTGTATCTGTAGAGCCTATATCTAAAGGATGGAAATCTGCTGTCATTTCTGCATCACTTGCTGTATCTGTAGAGCCTGCATCTAAAGGATGGAAATCTGCTGTCATGTCTGCATCACTTGCTGTATCTGTAGAGCCTCCATTAGTGGCGCTGTCATGTCTGCATCACTTGCTGTATCTGTAGAGCCAGCATCTAAAGAATGGAAATCTGCTGTCATGTCTGCATCACTTGCTGTATCTGCAGAGCCTCCATTTGTTGGCGCCGTCATGTCTGCATCACTTGCTGTATCTGTAGAGCCTCCATTTGTGGCGCTGTCATGTCTGCATCATTTGCTGTATCTGTAGAGCCTCCATTTGTGGCGCTGTCATGTCTGCATCATTTGCTGTATCTGTAGAGCCTCCATTTGTGGCGCTGTCATGTCTGCATCACTTGCTGTATCTGTAGAGCCTACATCTAAAGGATGGAAATCTGCTGTCATGTCTGCATCACTTGCTGTAACTGTAGAGCCTCCATCTAAAGGATGGAAATCTGCTGTCATGTCTGCGTCACTTGCTGTAGCTGTAGAGCCTCCATCTAAAGGATGGAAATCTGATGTCATGTCTGCATCACTTGCTGTATCTGTAGAGCCTATATCTAAAGGATGGAAATCTGCTGTCATGTCTGCATCACTTGCTGTATCTGTAGAGCCTCCATTTGTGGCGCTGTCATGTCTGCATCATTTGCTGTATCTGTAGAGCCTCCATTTGTTGCGCTGTCATGTCTGTATCACTTGCTGTATCTGCAGAGCCTCCATTTGTGGCGCTGTCATGTCTGCATCACTTGCTGTATCTGTAGAGCCTCCATTTGTGGCGCTGTGATGTCTGCATCATTTGCTGTATCTGTAGAGCCTCCATTTGTGGCGCTGTCATGTCTGCATCACTTGCTGTATCTGTAGAGCCTCCATTTGTGGCGCTGTCATGTCTGCATCACTTGCTGTATCTGTAGAGCCTCCATCTAAAGGATGGAAATCTGCTGTGATGTCTGCATCACTTGCTGCATCTGTAGAGCCTCCATTTGTGGCGCTGTCATGTCTGCATCACTTGCTGTATCTGTAGAGCCTACATCTAAACGATGGAAATCTGCTGTCATGTCTGCATCACTTGCTGTATCTGTAGAGCCTCCATTTGTGTTGCTGTCATGTTTGCATCATTTGCTGTATCTGTAGAGCCTACATCTAAAGGATGGAAATCTGCTGTCATGTCTGCATCACTTGCTGTATCTGTAGAGCCTACATCTAAAGGATGGAAATATGCTGTCATGTCTGCATCACTTGCTGTATCTGTAGAGCCTCCATTTGTGGCGCTGTCATGTCTGCATCACTTGCTGTATCTGTAGAGCCGCCATCTAAAGGATGGAAATCTGTTGTCATGTCTGCATCACTTGCTGTATCTTTAGAGCCTACATCTAAAGGATGGAAACCTGCTGTCATGTCTTCATAACTTGCTGTATCTGTAGAGCCTCCATTTGTGGCGCTGTCATGTCTGCATCACTTGCTGTATCTGTAGAGCATACATCTAAAGGATGGAAATCTGCTGTCATGTCTGCATCACTTGCTGTATCTGTAGAGCCTACATTTGTGGCGCTGTCATGTCTGCATCACTTGCTGTATCTGTAGAGCCTCCTTTTGTGGCGCTGTCATGCCTGCATCACTTGCTGTATCTGTAGACCATACATCTAAAGGATGGAAATCTGCTGTCATGTCTGCATCACTTGCTGTATCTGTAGAGCCTACATCTAAAGGATGGAAATCTGTTTCATGTCTGCATCACTTGCTGTAACTGTAGAGCCTACATCTAAAGGATGGAAATCTGTTGTCATGTTTGCATCACTTGCTGTATCTGTAGAGCCTACATCTAAAGGATGGAAATCTGCTGTCATGTCTGCATCACTTGCTGTATCTGTAGGGCCTCCATCTAAAGGATGGAAATCTGCTGTCATGTCTGCATCACTTGCTGTATCTGTGGAGCCTACATCTAAAGGATGGAAATCTGCTGTCATGTCTGCATCACCTGCTTTATCTATAGAGCCTCCATCTAAAGGATGGAAATCTGCTGTCATGTCTGCATCACTTGCTGTATCTGTAGAGCCTCCATCTAAAGGATGGAAATCTGCTGTCATGTCTGCATCACTTGCTGTATCTGTAGAGCCTACATCTAAAGGATGGAAATCTGCTGTCATGTCTGCATCACCTGCTTTATCTGTAGAGCTTCCATCTAAAGGATGGAAATCTGCTGTCATGTCTGCATCACTTGCTGTATCTGTAGAGCCTCCATCTAAAGGATGGAAATCTGCTGTCATGTCTGCATCACTGGCTGTATCTGTAGAGCCTCCATTTGTGGCGCCGTCATGTCTGTATCACTTGCTGTAACTGTAGAGCCTCCGTTTGTGGCGCATTCATGTCTGCATCACTTGCTGTAACTGTAGAGCCTACATCAAAAGAATGGAAATCTGCTGTCATGTCTGCATCACTTGCTGTATCTGTAGAGCCTACATCGAAAGGATGGAAATCTGCTGTCATGTCTGCATCACTTGCTTTATCTGTAGAGCCTCCATCTAAAGGATGGAAATCTGCTGTCATGTCTGCATCACTTGCTGTATCTGTAGAGCCTCCATGTAAAGGATGGAAATCTGCTGTCAAGTCTGCATTACTTGCTGTATCTGTAGAGCCTCCATTTGTGGCGCTGTCATGTCTGCATCACCTGCTGTATCTGTAGAGCTTCCATTTGTGGCGCTGTCATGTCTGCATCACTTGCTGTATCTGTAGAGCCTCCATTTGTGGCGCTGTCATGTCTGCATCACTTGCTGTATCTGTAGAGCCTTTATCTAAGGATGGAAATCTGCTGTCATGTCTTCATCACTTGCTGTATCTGTAGAGCCTCCATCTAAAGGATGGAAATCTGCTGTCATGTCTGCATCACTTGCTGTATCTGTAGAGCCTCCATCTAAAGGATGGGAAATCTGCTGTCATGTCTGCATCACTTGCTGTATCTGTAGAGCCTCCATCTAAAGGATGGAAATCTGCTGGCATGTCTGCATCACTGGCTGTATCTGTAGAGCCTCCATTTGTGGCGCTGTCATGTCTGTATCACTTGCTGTAACTGTAGAGCCTCCGTTTGTGGCGCTGTCATGTCTGCATCACCTACTGTAACTGTAGAGCCTACATCTAAAGAATGGAAATCTGCTGTCATGTCTGCATCACTTGCTGTATCTGTAGAGCCTACATCTAAAGGATGGAAATCTGCTGTCATGTCTGCATCACTTGCTTTATCTGTAGAGCCTCCATCTAAAGGATGGAAATCTGCTGTCTTGTCTGCATCACTTGCTGTATCTGTAGAGCCTCCATCTAAAGGATGGAAATCTGCTGTCATGTCTGCATTACTTGCTGTATCTGTAGAGCCTCCATTTGTGGCGCTGTCATGTCTGCATCACCGGCTGTATCTGTAGAGCCTCCATTTGTGGCGCTGTCATGTCTGCATCACTTGCTGTATCTGTAGAGCTTCCATTTGTGGCGCTGTCATGTCTGCATCACTTGCTGTATCTGTAGAGCCTTTATCTAAGGATGGAAATCTGCTGTCATGTCTTCATCACTTGCTGTATCTGTAGAGCCTCCATCTAAAGGATGGAAATCTGCTGTCATGTCTGCATCACTTGCTGTATCTGTAGAACCTCCATCTAAAGGATGGGAAATCTGCTGTCATGTCTGCATCACTTGCTGTATCTGTAGAGCCTCTATTTGTAGCGCTGTCATGTCTGCATCACTTGCTGTATCTGTAGAGCCTCCATTTGTGGCGCTGTCATGTCTGCATCATTTGCTGTATCTGTAGAGCCTCCATTTGTGGCGCTGTTATGTCTGCATCATTTGCTGTATCTGTAGAGCCTCCATTTGTGGCGCTGTCATGTCTGCATCACTTGCTGTATCTGTAGAGCGTACATCTAAAGGATGGAAATCTGCTGTCATGTCTGCATCACTTGCTGTATCTGTAGAGCCTCCATCTAAAGGATGGAAATCTGCTGTCATGTCTGCATCACTTGCTGTAGCTGTAGAACCTCCATCTAAAGGATGGAAATCTGCTGTCATGTCTGCATCACTTTCTGTATCTGTAGAGCCTATATCTAAAGGATGGAAATCTGCTGTCATGTCTGCATCACTTGCTGTATCTGTAGAGCCGGCATCTAAAGGATGGAAATCTGCTGTCATGTCTGCATCATTTGCTGTATCTGTAGAGCCTATATCTAAAGGATGGAAATCTGCTGTCATTTCTGCATCACTTGCTGTATCTGTAGAGCCTGCATCTAAAGGATGGAAATCTGCTCTCATGTCTGCATCACTTGCTGTATCTGTAGAGCCTCCGTTTGTGGCGCTGTCATGTCTGCATCACTTGCTGTATCTGTAGAGCCAGCATCTAAAGAATGGAAATCTGCTGTCATGTCTGCATCACTTGCTGTATCTGCAGAGCCTCCATTTGTGGCGCTGTCATGTCTGCATCACCTGCTGTATCTGTAGAGCCTCCATTTGTGGCGCTGTCATGTCTGCATCATTTGCTGTATCTGTAGAGCCTCCATTTGTGGCGCTGTCATGTCTGCATCATTTGCTGTATCTGTAGAGCCTCCATTTGTGGCGCTGTCATGTCTGCATCACTTGCTGTATCTGTAGAGCCTACATCTAAAGGATGGAAATCTGCTGTCATGTCTGCATCACTTGCTGTATCTGTAGAGCCTCCATCTAAAGGATGGAAATCTGCTGTCATGTCTGCGTCACTTGCTGTAGCTGTAGAGCCTCCATCTAAAGGATGGAAATCTGCTGTCATGTCTGCATCACTTGCTGTATCTGTAGAGCCTATATCTAAAGGATGGAAATCTGCTGTCATGTCTGCATCACTTGCTGTATCTGTAGAGCCTCCATTTGTGGCGCTGTCATGTCTGCATCATTTGCTGTATCTGTAGAGCCTCCATTTGTTGCGCTGTCATGTCTGTATCACTTGCTGTATCTGCAGAGCCTCCATTTGTGGCGCTGTCATGTCTGCATCACTTGCTGTATCTGCAGAGCCTCCATTTGTGGCGCTGTCATGTCTGCATCATTTGCTGTATCTGTAGAGCCTCCATTTGTGGCGCTGTCATGTCTGCATCACTTGCTGTATCTGTAGAGCCTCCATTTGTGGCGCTGTCATGTCTGCATCACTTGCTGTATCTGTAGAGCCTCCATCTAAAGGATGGAAATCTGCTGTGATGTCTGCATCACTTGCTGTATCTGTAGAGCCTCCATTTGTGGCGCTGTCATGTCTGCATCACTTGCTGTATCTGTAGAGCCTACATCTAAACGATGGAAATCTGCTGTCATGTCTGCATCACTTGCTGTATCTGTAGAGCCTCCATTTGTGTTGCTGTCATGTTTGCATCACTTGCTGTATCTGTAGAGCCTACAACTAAAGGATGGAAATCTGCTGTCATGTCTGCATCACTTGCTGTATCTGTAGAGCCTACATCTAAAGGATGGAAATATGCTGTCATGTCTGCATCACTTGCTGTATCTGTAGAGCCTCCATTTGTGGCGCTGTCATGTCTGCATCACTTGCTGTATCTGTAGAGCCGCCATCTAAAGGATGGAAATCTGTTGTCATGTCTGCATCACTTGCTGTATCTGTAGAGCCTACATCTAAAGGATGGAAACCTGCTGTCATGTCTTCATAACTTGCTGTATCTGTAGAGCCTCCATTTGTGGCGCTGTCATGTCTGCATCACTTGCTGTATCTGTAGAGCATACATCTAAAGGATGAAAATCTGCTGTCATGTCTGCATCACTTGCTGTATCTGTAGAGCCTACATTTGTGGCGCTGTCATGTCTGCATCACTTGCTGTATCTGTAGAGCCTCCTTTTGTGGCGCTGTCATGTCTGCATCACTTGCTGTATCTGTAGACCATACATCTAAAGGATGGAAATCTGCTGTCATGTCTGCATCACTTGCTGTATCTGTAGAGCCTACATCTAAAGGATGGAAATCTGTTTCATGTCTGCATCACTTGCTGTAACTGTAGAGCCTACATCTAAAGGATGGAAATCTGTTGTCATGTTTGCATCACTTGCTGTATCTGTAGAGCCTACATCTAAAGGATGGAAATCTGCTGTCATGTCTGCATCACTTGCTGTATCTGTAGGGCCTCCATCTAAAGGATGGAAATCTGCTGTCATGTCTGCATCACTTGCTGTATCTGTGGAGCCTACATCTAAAGGATGGAAATCTGCTGTCATGTCTGCATCACCTGCTTTATCTGTAGAGCCTCCATCTAAAGGATGGAAATCTGCTGTCATGTCTGCATCACTTGCTGTATCTGTAGAGCCTCCATCTAAAGGATGGAAATCTGCTGTCATGTCTGCATCACACTCTGTATCTGTAGAGCCTACATCTAAAGGATGGAAATCTGCTGTCATGTCTGCATCACCTGCTTTATCTGTAGAGCCTCCATCTAAAGGATGGAAATCTGCTGTCATGTCTGCATCACTTGCTGTATCTGTAGAGCCTCCATCTAAAGGATGGAAATCTGCTGTCATGTCTGCATCACTGGCTGTATCTGTAGAGCCTCCATTTGTGGCGCCGTCATGTCTGTATCACTTGCTGTAACTGTAGAGCGTCCGTTTGTGGCGCTTTCATGTCTGCATCACTTGCTGTAACTGTAGAGCCTACATCAAAAGAATGGAAATCTGCTGTCATGTCTGCATCACTTGCTGTATCTGTAGAGCCTACATCGAAAGGATGGAAATCTGCTGTCATGTCTGCATCACTTGCTTTATCTGTAGAGCCTCCATCTAAAGGATGGAAATCTGCTGTCATGTCTGCATCACTTGCTGTATCTGTAGAGCCTCCATGTAAAGGATGGAAATCTGCTGTCATGTCTGCATTACTTGCTGTATCTGTAGAGCCTCCATTTGTGGCGCTGTCATGTCTGCATCACCTGCTGTATCTGTAGAGCCTCCATTTGTGGCGCTGTCATGTCTGCATCACTTGCTGTATCTGTAGAGCCTCCATTTGTGGCGCTGTCATGTCTGCATCACTTGCTGTATCTGTAGAGCCTTTATCTAAGGATGGAAATCTGCTGTCATGTCTTCATCACTTGCTGTATCTGTAGAGCCTCCATCTAAAGGATGGAAATCTGCTGTCATGTCTGCATCACTTGCTGTATCTGTAGAGCCTCCATCTAAAGGATGGGAAATCTGCTGTCATGTCTGCATCACTTGCTGTATCTGTAGAGCCTCCATCTAAAGGATGGAAATCTGCTGGCATGTCTGCATCACTGGCTGTATCTGTAGAGCCTCCATTTGTGGCGCTGTCATGTCTGTATCACTTGCTGTAACTGTAGAGCCTCCGTTTGTGGCGCTGTCATGTCTGCATCACTTGCTGTAACTGTAGAGCCTACATCTAAAGAATGGAAATCTGCTGTCATGTCTGCATCACTTGCTGTATCTGTAGAGCCTACATCTAAAGGATGGAAATCTGCTGTCATGTCTGCATCACTTGCTTTATCTGTAGAGCCTCCATCTAAAGGATGGAAATCTGCTGTCTTGTCTGCATCACTTGCTGTATCTGTAGAGCCTCCATCTAAAGGATGGAAATCTGTCGTCATGTCTGCATTACTTGCTGTATCTGTAGAGCCTCCATTTGTGGCGCTGTCATGTCTGCATCACCGGCTGTATCTGTAGAGCCTCCATTTGTGGCGCTGTCATGTCTGCATCCCTTGCTGTATCTGTAGAGCCTCCATTTGTGGCGCTGTCATGTCTGCATCACTTGCTGTATCTGTAGAGCCTTTATCTAAGGATGGAAATCTGCTGTCATGTCTTCATTACTTGCTGTATCTGTAGAGCCTCCATCTAAACGATGGAAATCTGCTGTCATGTCTGCATCACTTGCTGTATCTGTAGAGCCTCCATCTAAAGGATGGGAAATCTGCTGTCATGTCTGCATCACTTGCTGTATCTGTAGAGCCTCCATTTGTGGCGCTGTCATGTCTGCATCAGTTGCTGTATCTGTAGAGCCTCCATTTGTGGCGCTGTCATGTCTGCATCATTTGCTGTATCTGTAGAGCCTCCATTTGTGGCGCTGTCATGTCTGCATCATTTGCTGTATCTGTAGAGCCTCCATTTGTGGCGCTGTCATGTCTGCATCACTTGCTGTATCTGTAGAGCCCACATCTAAAGGATGGAAATCTGCTGTCATGTCTGCATCACTTGCTGTATCTGTAGAGCCTCCATCTAAAGGATGGAAATCTGCTGTCATGTCTGCATCACTTGCTGTAGCTGTAGAGCCTCCATCTAAAGGATGGAAATCTGCTGTCATGTCTGCATCACTTGCTGTATCTGTAGAGCCTATATCTAAAGGATGGAAATCTGCTGTCATGTCTGCATCACTTGCTGTATCTGTAGAGCCGGCATCTAAAGGATGGAAATCTGCTGTCATGTCTGCATCATTTGCTGTATCTGTAGAGCCTATATCTAAAGGATGGAAACCTGCTGTCATGTCTTCATAACTTGCTGTATCTGTAGCGCCTCCATTTGTGGCGCTGTCATGTCTGCATCACTTGCTGTATCTGTAGAGCATACATCTAAAGGATGGAAATCTGCTGTCATGTCTGCATCACTTGCTGTATCTGTGGAGCCTACATTTGTGGCGCTGTCATGTCTGCATCGCTTGCTGTATCTGTAGAGCCTCCATTTGTGGCGCTGTCATGTCTGCATCACTTGCTGTATCTGTAGAGCATACATCTAAAGGATGGAAATCTGCTGTCATGTCTGCATCACTTGCTGTATCTGTAGAGCCTACATCTAAAGGATGGAAATCTGTTTCATACCTGCATCACTTGCTGTAATTGTAGAGCCTACATCTAAAGGATGGAAATCTGTTGTCATGTTAGCATCACTTGCTGTATCTGTAGAGCCTACATCTAAAGGATGTGAATCTGCTGTCATGTCTGCATCACTGGCTGTATCTGTAGAGCCTCCATTTGTGGCGCCGTCATGTCTGTATCACTTGCTGTAACTGTAGAGCCTCCGTTTGTGGCGCTTTATGTCTGCATCACTTGCTGTAACTGTAGAGCCTACATCTAAAATATGGAAATCTGCTGTCATGTCTGCATCACTTGCTGTATCTGTAGAGCCTACATCGAAAGGATGGAAATCTGCTGTCATGTCTGCATCACTTGCTTTATCTGTAGAGCCTCCATCTAAAGGATGGAAATCTGCTGTCATGTCTGCATCACTTGCTGTATCTGTAGAGCCTCCATCTAAAGGATGGAAATCTGCTGTCATGTCTGCATTACTTGCTGTATCTGTAGAGCCTCCATTTGTGGCGCTGTCATGTCTGCATCACTTGCTGTATCTGTAGAGCCTCCATTTGTGGCGCTGTCATGTCTGCATCACTTGCTGTATCTGTAGAGCCTTTATCTAAGGATGGAAATCTGCTGTCATGTCTTCATCACTTGCTGTATCTGTAGAGCCTCCATCTAAAGGATGGAAATCTGCTGTCATGTCTGCATCACTTGCTGTATCTGTAGAGCCTCCATCTAAAGGATGGGAAATCTGCTGTCATGTCTGCATCACTTGCTGTATCTGTAGAGCCTCCATTTGTGGCGCTGTCATGTCTGCATCACTTGCTGTATCTGTAGAGCCTCCATTTGTGGCGCTGTCATGTCTGCATCATTAGCTGTATCTGTAGAGCCTCCATTTGTGGCGCTGTCATGTCTGCATCATTTGCTGTATCTGTAGAGCCTCCATTTGTGGCGCTGTCATGTCTGCATCACTTGCTGTATCTGTAGAGCCTACATCTAAAGGATGGAAATCTGCTGTCATGTCTGCATCACTTGCTGTATCTGTAGAGCCTCCATCTAAAGGATGGAAATCTGCTGTCATGTCTGCATCACTTGCTGTAGCTGTAGAGCCTCCATCTAAAGGATGGAAATCTGCTGTCATGTCTGCATCACTTGCTGTATCTGTAGAGCCTATATCTAAAGGATGGAAATCTGCTGTCATGTCTGCATCACTTGCTGTATCTGTAGAGCCTCCATCTAAAGGATGGAAATCTGCAGTCATGTCTGCATCACTTTCTGTATCTGTAGAGCCTATATCTAAAGGATGGAAATCTGCTGTCATGTCTGCATCACTTGCTGTATCTGTAGAGCCGGCATCTAAAGGATGGAAATCTGCTGTCATGTCTGCATCATTTGCTGTATCTGTAGAGCCTATATCTAAAGGATGGAAATCTGCTGTCATTTCTGCATCACTTGCTGTATCTGTAGAGCCTGCATCTAAAGCATGGAAATCTGCTGTCATGTCTGCATCACTTGCTGTATCTGTAGAGCCTCCATTTGTGGCGCTGTCATGTCTGCATCACTTGCTGTATCTGTAGAGCCAGCATCTAAAGAATGGAAATCTGCTGTCATGTCTGCATCACTTGCTGTATCTGTAGAGCCTCCATTTGTGGCGCTGTCATGTCTGCATCACTTGCTGTATCTGTAGAGCCTCCATTTGTGGCGCTGTCATGTCTGCATCATTTGCTGTGTCTGTAGAGCCTCCATTTGTGGCGCTGTCATGTCTGCATCAATTACTGTATCTGTAGACCTCCATTTGTGGCGCTGTCATGTCTGCATCACTTGCTGTATCTGTAGAGCCTACATCTAAAGGATGGATATCTGCTGTCATGTCTGCATCACTTGCTGTATCTGTAGAGCCTCCATCTAAAGGATGGAAATCTGCTGTCATGTCTGCGTCACTTGCTGTAGCTGCAGAGCCTCCATCTAAAGGATGGAAATCTGCTGTCATGTCTGCATCACTTGCTGTATCTGTAGAGCCTATATCTAAAGGATGGAAATTTGCTGTCATGTCTGCATCACTTGCTGTATCTGTAGAGCCTCCATTTGTGGCGCTGTCATGTCTGCATCATTTGCTGTATCTGTAGAGCCTCCATTTGTTGCGCTGTCATGTCTGTATCACTTGCTGTATCTGCAGAGCCTCCATTTGTGGCGCTGTCATGTCTGCATCACTTGCTGTATCTGTAGAGCCTCCATTTGTGGCGCTGTCATGTCTGCATCATTTGCTGTATCTGTAGAGCCTCCATTTGTGGCGCTGTCATGTCTGCATCATTTGCTGTATCTGTAGAGCCTCCATTTGTGGCGCTGTCATGTCTGCATCACTTGCTGTATCTGTAGAGCCTACATCTAAAGGATGGAAATCTGCTGTCATGTCTGCATCGCTTTGTATATCTGTAGAGCCTCCATTTGTGGCGCTGTCATGTCTGCATCACTTGCTGTATCTGTAGAGCCTCCATCTAAAGGATGGAAATCTGCGGTGATGTCTGCATCACATGCTGTATCTGTAGAGCCTCCATTTGTGGCGCTGTCATGTCTGCATCACTTGCTGTATCTGTAGAGCCTACATCTAAAGGATGGAAATCTGCTGTCATGTCTGCATCACTTGCTGTATCTGTAGAGCCTCCATTTGTGTTGCTGTCATGTTTGCATCACTTGCTGTATCTGTAGAGCCTACATCTAAAGGATGGAAATCTGCTGTCATGTCTGCATCACTTGCTGTATTTGTAGAGCCTACATCTAAAGGATGGAAATATGCTGTCATGTCTGCATCACTTGCTGTATCTGTAGATCCTCCATTTGTGGCGCTGTCATGTCTGCATCACTTGCTGTATCTGTAGAGCCGCCATCTAAATGATGTAAATCTGTTGTCATGTCTGCATCACTTGCTGTATCTGTAGAGCCTACATCTAAATGATGGAAACCTGCTGTCATGTCTTCATAACTTGCTGTATCTTTAGAGCCTCCATTTGTGGCGCTGTCATGTCTGCATCACTTGCTGTATCTGTAGAGCATACATCTAAAGGATGGAAATCTGCTGTCATGTCTGCATCACTTGCTGTATCTGTAGAGCCTCCATTTGTGGCGCTGTCATGTCTGCATCACTTGCTGTATCTGTAGAGCATACATCTAAAGGATGGAAATCTGCTGTCATGTCTGCATCACTTGTTGTATCTGTAGAGCCTACATCTAAAGGATGGAAATCTGTTTCATGTCTGCATCACTTGCTGTAACTGTAGAGCCTACATCTAAAGGATGGAAATCTGCTGTCATGTCTGCATCGCTTGCTGTATCTGTAGAGCCTCCATTTGTGGCGCTGTCATGTCTGCATCATTTGCTGTATCTGTAGAGCCTCCATCTAAAGGATGGAAATCTGCTGTGATGTCTGCATCACATGCTGTATCTTTAGAGCCTCCGTTTGTGGCGCTGTCATGTCTGCATCACTTGCTGTATCTGTAGAGCCTACATCTAAAGGATGGAAATCTGCTGTCATGTCTGCATCACTTGCTGTATCTGTAGAGCCTCCATTTGTGTTGCTGTCATGTTTGCATCACTTGCTGTATCTGTAGAGCCTACATCTAAAGGATGGAAATCTGCTGTCATGTCTGCATCACTTGCTGTATTTGTAGAGCCTACATCTAAAGGATGGAAATATGCTGTCATGTCTGCATCACTTGCTGTATCTGTAGATCCTCCATTTGTGGCGCTGTCATGTCTGCATCACTTGCTGTATCTTTAGAGCCGCCATCTAAATGATGGAAATCTGTTGTCATGTCTGCATCACTTGCTGTATCTGTAGAGCCTACATCTAAAGGATGGAAACCTGCTGTCATGTCTTCATAACTTGCTGTATCTTTAGAGCCTCCATTTGTGGCGCTGTCATGTCTGCATCACTTGCTGTATCTGTAGAGCATACATCTAAAGGATGGAAATCTGCTGTCATGTCTGTATCACTTGCTGTATCTGTAGAGCCTCTATTTGTGGCGCTGTCATGTCTGCATCACTTGCTGTATCTGTAGAGCATACATCTAAAGGATGGAAATCTGCTGTCATGTCTGCATCACTTGCTGTATCTGTAGAGCCTACATCTAAAGGATGGAAATCTGTTTCATGTCTGCATCACTTGCTGTAACTGTAGAGCCTACATCTAAAGGATGGAAATCTGTTGTCATGTTTGCATCACTTGCTGTATCTGTAGAGCCTACATCTAAAGGATGGAAATCTGCTGTCATGTCTGCATCACTTGCTGTATCTGTAGGGCCTCCATCTAAAGGATGGAAATCTGCTGTCATGTCTGCATCACTTGCTGTATCTGTGGAGCCTACATCTAAAGGATGGAAATCTGCTGTCATGTCTGCATCACCTGCTTTATCTGTAGAGCCTCCATCTAAAGGATGGAAATCTGCTGTCATGTCTGCATCACTTGCTGTATCTGTAGAGCCTCCATCTAAAGGATGGAAATCTGCTGTCATGTCTGCATCACTTGCTGTATCTGTAGAGCCTACATCTAAAGGATGGAAATCTGCTGTCATGTCTGCATCACCTGCTTTATCTGTAGAGCCTCCATCTAAAGGATGGAAATCTGCTGTCATGTCTGCATCACTTGCTGTATCTGTAGAGCCTCCATCTAAAGAATGGAAATCTGCTGTCATGTCTGCATCACTGGCTGTATCTGTAGAGCCTCCATTTGTGGCGCCGTCATGTCTGTATCACTTGCTGTAACTGTAGAGCCTCCGTTTGTGGCGCTTTCATGTCTGCATCACTTGCTGTATCTGTAGAGCCTACATCGAAAGGATGGAAATCTGCTGTCATGTCTGCATCACTTGCTTTATCTGTAGAGCCTCCATCTAAAGGATGGAAATCTGCTGTCATGTCTGCATCACTTGCTGTATCTGTAGAGCCTCCATCTAAAGGATGGAAATCTGCTGTCATGTCTGCATTACTTGCTGTATCTGTAGAGCCTCCATTTGTGGCGCTGTCATGTCTGCATCACCTGCTGTATCTGTAGAGCCTCCATTTGTGGCGCTGTCATGTCTGCATCACTTGCTGTATCTGTAGAGCCTCCATTTGTGGCGCTGTCATGTCTGCATCACTTGCTGTATCTGTAGAGCCTTTATCTAAGGATGGAAATCCGCTGTCATGTCTTCATCACTTGCTGTATCTGTAGAGCCTCCATCTAAAGGATGAAAATCTGCTGTCATGTCTGCATCACTTGCTGTATCTGTAGAGCCTCCATCTAAAGGATGGGAAATCTGCTGTCATGTCTGCATCACTTGCTGTATCTGTAGAGCCTCCATTTGTGGCGCTGTCATGTCTGCATCACTTGCTGTATCTGTAGAGCCTCCATTTGTGGCGCTGTCATGTCTGCATCATTTTCTGTATCTGTAGAGCCTCCATTTGTGGCGCTGTCATGTATGCATCACTTGCTGTATCTGTAGAGCCTACATCTAAAGGATGGAAATCTGCTGTCATGTCTGCATCACCTGCTTTATCTGTAGAGCCTCCATCTAAAGGATGGAAATCTGCTGTCATGTCTGCATCACTTGCTGTATCTGTAGAGCCTCCATCTAAAGGATGGAAATCTGCTGTCATGTCTGCATCACTGCCTGTATCTGTAGAGCCTCCATTTGTGGCGCTGTCATGTCTGTATCACTTGCTGTAACTGTAGAGCCTCCGTTTGTGGCGCTGTCATGTCTACATCACTTGCTGTAACTGTAGAGCCTACATCTAAGGAATGGAAATCTGCTGTCATGTCTGCATCACTTGCTGTATCTGTAGAGCCTACATCTAAAGGATGGAAATCTGCTGTCATGTCTGCATCACTTGCTTTATCTGTAGAGCCTACATCTAAAGGATGGAAATCTGCTGTCATGTCTGCATCACTTGCTGTATCTGTAGAGCCTCCATCTAAAGGATGGAAATCTGCTGTCATGTCTGCATTACTTGCTGTATCTGTAGAGTCTCCATTTGTGGCGCTGTCATGTCTGCATCACCTGCTGTATCTGTAGAGCCTCCATTAGTGGCGCTGTTATGTCTGCATCATTTGCTGTATCTGTAGAGCCTCCCTTTGTGAAGCGGTCATGTCTGCATCACTTGCTGTATCTGTAGAGCCTCCAGTTGTGGCGCTGTCTTGTCTCAATCACTTGCTGTATCTGTAGAGCCTACATCTAAAGGATGGAAATCTGCTGTCATGTCTGCATCACTTGCTGTATCTGTAGAGCCTCCATTTGTGGCGCTGTCATGTCTGCATCATTTGCTGTATCTGTAGAGCCTCCATTTGTGGCGCTGTCATGTCTGCATCATTTGCTGTATCTGTAGAGCCTTCATTTGTGGCGCTGTCATGTCTGCATCACTTGCTGTATCTGTAGAGCCTACATCTAAAGGATGGAAATCTGCTGTCATGTCTGCATCACTTGCTGTATCTGTAGAGCCTCCATCTAAAGGATGGAAATCTGCTGTCATGTCTGCATCACTTGCTGTAGCTGTAGAGCCTCCATCTAAAGGATGGAAATCTGCTGTCATGTCTGCATCACTTGCTGTATCTGTAGAGCCTCCATCTAAAGGATGGAAATCTGCTGTCATGTCTGCATTACTTGCTGTATCTGTAGAGCCTCCATTTGTGGCGCTGTCATGTCTGCATCACTTGCTGTATCTGTAGAGCCTCCATTTGTGGCGCTGTCATGTCTGCATCATTTGCTGTATCTGTAGAGCCTTTATCTAAGGATGGAAATCTGCTGTCATGTCTTCATCACTTGCTGTATCTGTAGAGCCTCCATCTAAAGGATGGAAATCTGCTGTCATGTCTGCATCACTTGCTGTATCTGTAGAGCCTCCATCTAAAGGATGGGAAATCTGCTGTCATGTCTGCATCACTTGCTGTATCTGTAGAGCCTCCATCTAAAGGATGGAAATCTGCTGGCATGTCTGCATCACTGGCTGTATCTGTAGAGCCTCCATTTGTGGCGCTGTCATGTCTGTATCACTTGCTGTAACTGTAGAGCCTCCGTTTGTGGCGCTGTCATGTCTGCATCACTTGCTGTAACTGTAGAGCCTACATCTAAAGAATGGAAATCTGCTGTCATGTCTGCATCACTTGCTGTATCTGTAGAGCCTACATCTAAAGGATGGAAATCTGCTGTCATGTCTGCATCACTTGCTTTATCTGTAGAGCCTCCATCTAAAGGATGGAAATCTGCTGTCTTGTCTGCATCACTTGCTGTATCTGTAGAGCCTCCATCTAAAGGATGGAAATCTGCTGTCATGTCTGCATTACTTGCTGTATCTGTAGAGCCTCCATTTGTGGCGCTGTCATGTCTGCATCACCGGCTGTATCTGTAGAGCCTCCATTTGTGGCGCTGTCATGTCTGCATCACTTGCTGTATCTGTAGAGCCTCAATTTGTGGCGCTGTCATGTCTGCATCACTTGCTGTATCTGTAGAGCCTCCATCTAAAGGATGGAAATCTGCTGTCATGTCTGCATCACTTGCTGTATCTGTAGAGCCTCCATCTAAAGGATGGGAAATCTGCTGTCATGTCTGCATCACTTGCTCTATCTGTAGAGCCTCCATTTGTGGCGCTGTCATGTCTGCATCATTTGCTGTATCTGTAGAGCCTCCATTTGTGGCGCTGTCATGTCTGCATCATTTGCTGTATCTGTAGAGCCTCCATTTGTGGCGCTGTCATGTCTGCATTATTTGCTGTATCTGTAGAGCCTCCATTTGTGGCGCTGTCATGTCTGCATCACTTGCTGTATCTGTAGAGCCTACATCTAAAGGATGGAAATCTGCTGTCATGTCTGCATCACTTGCTGTATCTGTAGAGCCTCCATCTAAAGGATGGAAATCTGCTGTCATGTCTGCATCACTTGCTGTAGCTGTAGAGCCTCCATCTAAAGGATGGAAATCTGCTGTCATGTCTGCATCACTTGCTGTATCTGTAGAGCCTATATCTAAAGAATGGGAATCTGCTGTCATGTCTGCATCACTTGCTGTATCTGTAGAGCCTCCATCTAAAGGATGGAAATCTGCTGTCATGTCTGCATCACTTTCTGTATCTGTAGAGCCTATATCTAAAGGATGGAAATCTGCTGTCATGTCTGCATCACTTGCTGTATCTGTAGAGCCGGCATCTAAAGGATGGAAATCTGCTGTCATGTCTGCATCATTTGCTGTATCTGTAGAGCCTATATCTAAAGGATGGAAACCTGCTGTCATGTCTTCATAACTTGCTGTATCTGTAGAGCCACCATTTGTGGCGCTGTCATGTCTGCATCACTTGCTGTATCTGTAGAGCATACATCTAAAGGATGGAAATCTGCTGTCATGTCTGCATCACTTGCTGTAACTGTAGAGCCTACATTCGTGGCGCTGTCATGTCTGCATCACTTGCTGTATCTGTAGAGCCTCCATTTGTGGCGCTGTCATGTCTGCATCACTTGCTGTATCTGTAGAGCATACATCTAAAGGATGGAAATCTGCTGTCACGTCTGCATCACTTGCTGTATCTGTAGAGCCTACATCTAAAGGATGGAAATCTGTTTCATGTCTGCATCACTTGCTGTAACTGTAGAGCCTACATCTAAAGGATGGAAATCTGTTGTCATGTTTGCATCACTTGCTGTATCTGTAGAGCCTACATCTAAAGGATGGAAATCTGCTTTCATGTCTGCATCACTTGCTGTATCTGTAGGGCCTCCATCTAAAGGATGGAAATCTGCTGTCATGTCTGCATCACTTGCTGTATCTGTGGAGCCTACATCTAAAGGATGGAAATCTGCTGTCATGTCTGCATCACCTGCTTTATCTGTAGAGCCTCCATCTAAAGGATGGAAATCTGCTGTCATGTCTGCATCACTTGCTGTATCTGTAGAGCCTCCATCTAAAGAATGGAAATCTGCTGTCATGTCTGCATCACCTGCTTTATCTGTAGAGCCTCCATCTAAAGGATGGAAATCTGCTGTCATGTCTGCATCACTTGCTGTATCTGTAGAGCCTCTATCTAAAGGATGGAAATCTGCTGTCATGTCTGCATCACTGGCTGTATCTGTAGAGCCTCCATTTGTGGCGCCGTCATGTCTGTATCACTTGCTGTAACTGTAGAGCCTCCGTTTGTGGCGCTTTCATGTCTGCATCACTTGCTGTAACTGTAGAGCCTACATCTAAAGAATGGAAATCTGCTGTCATGTCTGCATCACTTGCTGTATCTGTAGAGCCTACATCGAAAGGATGGAAATCTGCTGTCATGTCTGCATCACTTGCTGTATCTGTAGAGCCTCCATCTAAAGGATGGAAATCTGCTGTCATGTCTGCATTACTTGCTGTATCTGTAGAGCCTCCATTTGTGGCGCTGTCATGTCTGCATCACCTGCTGTATCTGTAGAGCCTCCATTTGTGGCGCTGTCATGTCTGCATCACTTGCTGTATCTGTAGAGCCTCCATTTGTGGCGCTGTCATGTCTGCATCACTTGCTGTATCTGTAGAGCCTTTATCTAAGGATGGAAATCTGCTGTCATGTCTTCATCACTTGCTGTATCTGTAGAGCCTCCATCTAAAGGATGGAAATCTGCTGTCATGTCTGCATCACTTGCTGTATCTGTAGAGCCTCAATCTAAAGGATGGGAAATCTGCTGTCATGTCTGCATCACTTGCTGTATCTGTAGAGCCTCCATTTGTGGCGCTGTCATGTCTGCATCACTTGCTGTATCTGTAGAGCCTCCATTTGTGGCGCTGTCATGTCTGCATCACTTGCTGTATCTGCAGAGCCTACATCTAAAGGATGGAAATCTGCTGTCATGTCTGCATCACTTGCTGTATCTGTAGAGCCTCCATCTAAAGGATGGAAATCTGCTGTCATGTCTGCATCACTTGCTGTAGCTGTAGAGCCTCCATCTAAAGGATGGAAATCTGCTGTCATGTCTGCATCACTTGCTGTATCTGTAGAGCCTATATCTAAAGGATGGAAATCTGCTGTCATGTCTGCATCACTTGCTGTATCTGTAGAGCCTATATCTAAAGGATGGAAATCTGCTGTCATGTCTGCATCACTTGCTGTATCTGTAGAGCCGGCATCTGAAGGATGGAAATCTGCTGTCATGTCTGCATCATTTGCTGTATCTGTAGAGCCTATATCTAAAGGATGGAAATCTGCTGTCATTTCTGCATCACTTGCTGTATCTGTAGAGCCTGCATCTAAAGGATGGAAATCTGCTGTCATGTCTGCATCACTTGCTGTATCTGTAGAGCCTCCATTTGTGGCGCTGTCATGTCTGCATCACTTGCTGTATCTGTAGAGCCAGCATCTAAAGAATGGAAATCTGCTGTCATGTCTGCATCACTTGCTGTATCTGTAGAGCCTCCATTTGTGGCGCTGTCATGTCTGCATCACTTGCTGTATCTGTAGAGCCTCCATTTGTGGCGCTGTCATGTCTGCATCATTTGCTGTATCTGTAGAGCCTCCATTTGTGGCGCTGTCATGTCTGCATCATTTGCTGTATCTGTAGAGCCTCCATTTGTGGCGCTGTCATGTCTGCATCACTTGCTGTATCTGTAGAGCCTACATCTAAAGGATGGAAATCTGCTGTCATGTCTGCATCACTTGCTGTATCTGTAGAGCCTCCATCTAAAGGATGGAAATCTGCTGTCATGTCTGCGTCACTTGCTGTAGCTGTAGAGCCTCCATCTAAAGGATGGAAATCTGCTGTCATGTCTGCATCACTTGCTGTATCTGTAGAGCCTATATCTAAAGGATGGAAATCTGCTGTCATGTCTGCATCACTTGCTGTATCTGTAGAGCCTCCATTTGTGGCGCTGTCATGTCTGCATCATTTGCTGTATCTGTAGAGCCTCCATTTGTTGCGCTGTCATGTCTGTATCACTTGCTGTATCTGCAGAGCCTCCATTTGTGGCGCTGTCATGTCTGCATCACTTGCTGTATCTGTAGAGCCTCCATTTGTGGCGCTGTCATATCTGCATCATTTGCTGTATCTGTAGAGCCTCCATTTGTGGCGCTGTCATGTCTGCATCATTTGCTGTATCTGCAGAGCCTCCATTTGTGGCGCTGTCATGTCTGCATCACTTGCTGTATCTGTAGAGCCTACATCTAAAGGATGGAAATCTGCTGTCATGTCTGCATCACTTGCTGTATCTGTAGAGCCTCCATTTGTGGCGCTGTCATGTCTGCATCATTTGCTGTATCTGCAGAGCCTCCATTTGTGGCGCTGTCATGTCTGCATCACTTGCTGTATCTGCAGAGCCTACATCTAAAGGATGGAAATCTGCTGTCATGTCTGCATCACTTGCTGTATCTGTAGAGCCTCCATCTAAAGGATGGAAATCTGCTGTCATGTCTGCATCACTTGCTGTAGCTGTAGAGCCTCCATCTAAAGGATGGAAATCTGCTGTCATGTCTGCATCACTTGCTGTATCTGTAGAGCCTATATCTAAAGGATGGAAATCTGCTGTCATGTCTGCATCACTTGCTGTATCTGTAGAGCCTCCATCTAAAGGATGGAAATCTGCTGTCATGTCTGCATCACTTTCTGTATCTGTAGAGCCTATATCTAAAGGATGGAAATCTGCTGTCATGTCTGCATCACTTGCTGTATCTGTAGAGCCGGCATCTGAAGGATGGAAATCTGGTGTCATGTCTGCATCATTTGCTGTATCTGTAGAGCCTATATCTAAAGGATGGAAATCTGCTGTCATTTCTGCATCACTTGCTGTATCTGTAGAGCCTGCATCTAAAGGATGGAAATCTGCTGTCATGTCTGCATCACTTGCTGTATCTGTAGAGCCTCCATTTGTGGCGCTGTCATGTCTGCATCACTTGCTGTATCTGTAGAGCCAGCATCTAAAGAATGGAAATCTGCTGTCATGTCTGCATCACTTGCTGTATCTGTAGAGCCTCCATTTGTGGCGCTGTCATGTCTGCATCACTTGCTGTATCTGTAGAGCCTCCATTTGTGGCGCTGTCATGTCTGCATCATTTGCTGTATCTGTAGAGCCTCCATTTGTGGCGCTGTCATGTCTGCATCATTTGCTGTATCTGTAGAGCCTCCATTTGTGGCGCTGTCATGTCTGCATCACTTGCTGTATCTGTAGAGCCTACATCTAAAGGATGGAAATCTGCTGTCATGTCTGCATCACTTGCTGTATCTGTAGAGCCTCCATCTAAAGGATGGAAATCTGCTGTCATGTCTGCGTCACTTGCTGTAGCTGTAGAGCCTCCATCTAAAGGATGGAAATCTGCTGTCATGTCTGCATCACTTGCTGTATCTGTAGAGCCTATATCTAAAGGATGGAAATCTGCTGTCATGTCTGCATCACTTGCTGTATCTGTAGAGCCTCCATTTGTGGCGCTGTCATGTCTTCATAACTTGCTGTATCTTTAGAGCCTCCATTTGTGGCGCTGTCATGTCTGCATCACTTGCTGTATCTGTAGAGCATACATCTAAAGGATGGAAATCTGCTGTCATGTCTGTATCACTTGCTGTATCTGTAGAGCCTCCATTTGTGGCGCTGTCATGTCTGCATCACTTGCTGTATCTGTAGAGCATACATCTAAAGGATGGAAATCTGCTGTCATGTCTGCATCACTTGCTGTATCTGTAGAGCCTACATCTAAAGGATGGAAATCTGTTTCATGTCTGCATCACTTGCTGTAACTGTAGAGCCTACATCTAAAGGATGGAAATCTGTTGTCATGTTTGCATCACTTGCTGTATCTGTAGAGCCTACATCTAAAGGATGGAAATCTGCTGTCATGTCTGCATCACTTGCTGTATCTGTAGGGCCTCCATCTAAAGGATGGAAATCTGCTGTCATGTCTGCATCACTTGCTGTATCTGTGGAGCCTACATCTAAAGGATGGAAATCTGCTGTCATGTCTGCATCACCTGCTTTATCTGTAGAGCCTCCATCTAAAGGATGGAAATCTGCTGTCATGTCTGCATCACTTGCTGTATCTGTAGAGCCTCCATCTAAAGGATGGAAATCTGCTGTCATGTCTGCATCACTTGCTGTATCTGTAGAGCCTACATCTAAAGGATGGAAATCTGCTGTCATGTCTGCATCACCTGCTTTATCTGTAGAGCCTCCATCTAAAGGATGGAAATCTGCTGTCATGTCTGCATCACTTGCTGTATCTGTAGAGCCTCCATCTAAAGAATGGAAATCTGCTGTCATGTCTGCATCACTGGCTGTATCTGTAGAGCCTCCATTTGTGGCGCCGTCATGTCTGTATCACTTGCTGTAACTGTAGAGCCTCCGTTTGTGGCGCTTTCATGTCTGCATCACTTGCTGTATCTGTAGAGCCTACATCGAAAGGATGGAAATCTGCTGTCATGTCTGCATCACTTGCTTTATCTGTAGAGCCTCCATCTAAAGGATGGAAATCTGCTGTCATGTCTGCATCACTTGCTGTATCTGTAGAGCCTCCATCTAAAGGATGGAAATCTGCTGTCATGTCTGCATTACTTGCTGTATCTGTAGAGCCTCCATTTGTGGCGCTGTCATGTCTGCATCACCTGCTGTATCTGTAGAGCCTCCATTTGTGGCGCTGTCATGTCTGCATCACTTGCTGTATCTGTAGAGCCTCCATTTGTGGCGCTGTCATGTCTGCATCACTTGCTGTATCTGTAGAGCCTTTATCTAAGGATGGAAATCCGCTGTCATGTCTTCATCACTTGCTGTATCTGTAGAGCCTCCATCTAAAGGATGAAAATCTGCTGTCATGTCTGCATCACTTGCTGTATCTGTAGAGCCTCCATCTAAAGGATGGGAAATCTGCTGTCATGTCTGCATCACTTGCTGTATCTGTACAGCCTCCATTTGTGGCGCTGTCATGTCTGCATCACTTGCTGTATCTGTAGAGCCTCCATTTGTGGCGCTGTCATGTCTGCATCATTTTCTGTATCTGTAGAGCCTCCATTTGTGGCGCTGTCATGTATGCATCACTTGCTGTATCTGTAGAGCCTACATCTAAAGGATGGAAATCTGCTGTCATGTCTGCATCACCTGCTTTATCTGTAGAGCCTCCATCTAAAGGATGGAAATCTGCTGTCATGTCTGCATCACTTGCTGTATCTGTAGAGCCTCCATCTAAAGGATGGAAATCTGCTGTCATGTCTGCATCACTGCCTGTATCTGTAGAGCCTCCATTTGTGGCGCTGTCATGTCTGTATCACTTGCTGTAACTGTAGAGCCTCCGTTTGTGGCGCTGTCATGTCTACATCACTTGCTGTAACTGTAGAGCCTACATCTAAGGAATGGAAATCTGCTGTCATGTCTGCATCACTTGCTGTATCTGTAGAGCCTACATCTAAAGGATGGAAATCTGCTGTCATGTCTGCATCACTTGCTTTATCTGTAGAGCCTACATCTAAAGGATGGAAATCTGCTGTCATGTCTGCATCACTTGCTGTATCTGTAGAGCCTCCATCTAAAGGATGGAAATCTGCTGTCATGTCTGCATTACTTGCTGTATCTGTAGAGTCTCCATTTGTGGCGCTGTCATGTCTGCATCACCTGCTGTATCTGTAGAGCCTCCATTAGTGGCGCTGTTATGTCTGCATCATTTGCTGTATCTGTAGAGCCTCCCTTTGTGAAGCGGTCATGTCTGCATCACTTGCTGTATCTGTAGAGCCTCCAGTTGTGGCGCTGTCTTGTCTCAATCACTTGCTGTATCTGTAGAGCCTACATCTAAAGGATGGAAATCTGCTGTCATGTCTGCATCACTTGCTGTATCTGTAGAGCCTCCATTTGTGGCGCTGTCATGTCTGCATCATTTGCTGTATCTGTAGAGCCTCCATTTGTGGCGCTGTCATGTCTGCATCATTTGCTGTATCTGTAGAGCCTTCATTTGTGGCGCTGTCATGTCTGCATCACTTGCTGTATCTGTAGAGCCTACATCTAAAGGATGGAAATCTGCTGTCATGTCTGCATCACTTGCTGTATCTGTAGAGCCTCCATCTAAAGGATGGAAATCTGCTGTCATGTCTGCATCACTTGCTGTAGCTGTAGAGCCTCCATCTAAAGGATGGAAATCTGCTGTCATGTCTGCATCACTTGCTGTATCTGTAGAGCCTCCATCTAAAGGATGGAAATCTGCTGTCATGTCTGCATTACTTGCTGTATCTGTAGAGCCTCCATTTGTGGCGCTGTCATGTCTGCATCACTTGCTGTATCTGTAGAGCCTCCATTTGTGGCGCTGTCATGTCTGCATCATTTGCTGTATCTGTAGAGCCTTTATCTAAGGATGGAAATCTGCTGTCATGTCTTCATCACTTGCTGTATCTGTAGAGCCTCCATCTAAAGGATGGAAATCTGCTGTCATGTCTGCATCACTTGCTGTATCTGTAGAGCCTCCATCTAAAGGATGGGAAATCTGCTGTCATGTCTGCATCACTTGCTGTATCTGTAGAGCCTCCATCTAAAGGATGGAAATCTGCTGGCATGTCTGCATCACTGGCTGTATCTGTAGAGCCTCCATTTGTGGCGCTGTCATGTCTGTATCACTTGCTGTAACTGTAGAGCCTCCGTTTGTGGCGCTGTCATGTCTGCATCACTTGCTGTAACTGTAGAGCCTACATCTAAAGAATGGAAATCTGCTGTCATGTCTGCATCACTTGCTGTATCTGTAGAGCCTACATCTAAAGGATGGAAATCTGCTGTCATGTCTGCATCACTTGCTTTATCTGTAGAGCCTCCATCTAAAGGATGGAAATCTGCTGTCTTGTCTGCATCACTTGCTGTATCTGTAGAGCCTCCATCTAAAGGATGGAAATCTGCTGTCATGTCTGCATTACTTGCTGTATCTGTAGAGCCTCCATTTGTGGCGCTGTCATGTCTGCATCACCGGCTGTATCTGTAGAGCCTCCATTTGTGGCGCTGTCATGTCTGCATCACTTGCTGTATCTGTAGAGCCTCAATTTGTGGCGCTGTCATGTCTGCATCACTTGCTGTATCTGTAGAGCCTCCATCTAAAGGATGGAAATCTGCTGTCATGTCTGCATCACTTGCTGTATCTGTAGAGCCTCCATCTAAAGGATGGGAAATCTGCTGTCATGTCTGCATCACTTGCTCTATCTGTAGAGCCTCCATTTGTGGCGCTGTCATGTCTGCATCATTTGCTGTATCTGTAGAGCCTCCATTTGTGGCGCTGTCATGTCTGCATCATTTGCTGTATCTGTAGAGCCTCCATTTGTGGCGCTGTCATGTCTGCATTATTTGCTGTATCTGTAGAGCCTCCATTTGTGGCGCTGTCATGTCTGCATCACTTGCTGTATCTGTAGAGCCTACATCTAAAGGATGGAAATCTGCTGTCATGTCTGCATCACTTGCTGTATCTGTAGAGCCTCCATCTAAAGGATGGAAATCTGCTGTCATGTCTGCATCACTTGCTGTAGCTGTAGAGCCTCCATCTAAAGGATGGAAATCTGCTGTCATGTCTGCATCACTTGCTGTATCTGTAGAGCCTATATCTAAAGAATGGGAATCTGCTGTCATGTCTGCATCACTTGCTGTATCTGTAGAGCCTCCATCTAAAGGATGGAAATCTGCTGTCATGTCTGCATCACTTTCTGTATCTGTAGAGCCTATATCTAAAGGATGGAAATCTGCTGTCATGTCTGCATCACTTGCTGTATCTGTAGAGCCGGCATCTAAAGGATGGAAATCTGCTGTCATGTCTGCATCATTTGCTGTATCTGTAGAGCCTATATCTAAAGGATGGAAACCTGCTGTCATGTCTTCATAACTTGCTGTATCTGTAGAGCCACCATTTGTGGCGCTGTCATGTCTGCATCACTTGCTGTATCTGTAGAGCATACATCTAAAGGATGGAAATCTGCTGTCATGTCTGCATCACTTGCTGTAACTGTAGAGCCTACATTCGTGGCGCTGTCATGTCTGCATCACTTGCTGTATCTGTAGAGCCTCCATTTGTGGCGCTGTCATGTCTGCATCACTTGCTGTATCTGTAGAGCATACATCTAAAGGATGGAAATCTGCTGTCACGTCTGCATCACTTGCTGTATCTGTAGAGCCTACATCTAAAGGATGGAAATCTGTTTCATGTCTGCATCACTTGCTGTAACTGTAGAGCCTACATCTAAAGGATGGAAATCTGTTGTCATGTTTGCATCACTTGCTGTATCTGTAGAGCCTACATCTAAAGGATGGAAATCTGCTTTCATGTCTGCATCACTTGCTGTATCTGTAGGGCCTCCATCTAAAGGATGGAAATCTGCTGTCATGTCTGCATCACTTGCTGTATCTGTGGAGCCTACATCTAAAGGATGGAAATCTGCTGTCATGTCTGCATCACCTGCTTTATCTGTAGAGCCTCCATCTAAAGGATGGAAATCTGCTGTCATGTCTGCATCACTTGCTGTATCTGTAGAGCCTCCATCTAAAGAATGGAAATCTGCTGTCATGTCTGCATCACCTGCTTTATCTGTAGAGCCTCCATCTAAAGGATGGAAATCTGCTGTCATGTCTGCATCACTTGCTGTATCTGTAGAGCCTCTATCTAAAGGATGGAAATCTGCTGTCATGTCTGCATCACTGGCTGTATCTGTAGAGCCTCCATTTGTGGCGCCGTCATGTCTGTATCACTTGCTGTAACTGTAGAGCCTCCGTTTGTGGCGCTTTCATGTCTGCATCACTTGCTGTAACTGTAGAGCCTACATCTAAAGAATGGAAATCTGCTGTCATGTCTGCATCACTTGCTGTATCTGTAGAGCCTACATCGAAAGGATGGAAATCTGCTGTCATGTCTGCATCACTTGCTGTATCTGTAGAGCCTCCATCTAAAGGATGGAAATCTGCTGTCATGTCTGCATTACTTGCTGTATCTGTAGAGCCTCCATTTGTGGCGCTGTCATGTCTGCATCACCTGCTGTATCTGTAGAGCCTCCATTTGTGGCGCTGTCATGTCTGCATCACTTGCTGTATCTGTAGAGCCTCCATTTGTGGCGCTGTCATGTCTGCATCACTTGCTGTATCTGTAGAGCCTTTATCTAAGGATGGAAATCTGCTGTCATGTCTTCATCACTTGCTGTATCTGTAGAGCCTCCATCTAAAGGATGGAAATCTGCTGTCATGTCTGCATCACTTGCTGTATCTGTAGAGCCTCAATCTAAAGGATGGGAAATCTGCTGTCATGTCTGCATCACTTGCTGTATCTGTAGAGCCTCCATTTGTGGCGCTGTCATGTCTGCATCACTTGCTGTATCTGTAGAGCCTCCATTTGTGGCGCTGTCATGTCTGCATCACTTGCTGTATCTGCAGAGCCATACATCTAAAGGATGGAAATCTGCTGTCATGTCTGCATCACTTGCTGTATCTGTAGAGCCTCCATCTAAAGGATGGAAATCTGCTGTCATGTCTGCATCACTTGCTGTAGCTGTAGAGCCTCCATCTAAAGGATGGAAATCTGCTGTCATGTCTGCATCACTTGCTGTATCTGTAGAGCCTATATCTAAAGGATGGAAATCTGCTGTCATGTCTGCATCACTTGCTGTATCTGTAGAGCCTATATCTAAAGGATGGAAATCTGCTGTCATGTCTGCATCACTTGCTGTATCTGTAGAGCCGGCATCTGAAGGATGGAAATCTGCTGTCATGTCTGCATCATTTGCTGTATCTGTAGAGCCTATATCTAAAGGATGGAAATCTGCTGTCATTTCTGCATCACTTGCTGTATCTGTAGAGCCTGCATCTAAAGGATGGAAATCTGCTGTCATGTCTGCATCACTTGCTGTATCTGTAGAGCCTCCATTTGTGGCGCTGTCATGTCTGCATCACTTGCTGTATCTGTAGAGCCAGCATCTAAAGAATGGAAATCTGCTGTCATGTCTGCATCACTTGCTGTATCTGTAGAGCCTCCATTTGTGGCGCTGTCATGTCTGCATCACTTGCTGTATCTGTAGAGCCTCCATTTGTGGCGCTGTCATGTCTGCATCATTTGCTGTATCTGTAGAGCCTCCATTTGTGGCGCTGTCATGTCTGCATCATTTGCTGTATCTGTAGAGCCTCCATTTGTGGCGCTGTCATGTCTGCATCACTTGCTGTATCTGTAGAGCCTACATCTAAAGGATGGAAATCTGCTGTCATGTCTGCATCACTTGCTGTATCTGTAGAGCCTCCATCTAAAGGATGGAAATCTGCTGTCATGTCTGCGTCACTTGCTGTAGCTGTAGAGCCTCCATCTAAAGGATGGAAATCTGCTGTCATGTCTGCATCACTTGCTGTATCTGTAGAGCCTATATCTAAAGGATGGAAATCTGCTGTCATGTCTGCATCACTTGCTGTATCTGTAGAGCCTCCATTTGTGGCGCTGTCATGTCTGCATCATTTGCTGTATCTGTAGAGCCTCCATTTGTTGCGCTGTCATGTCTGTATCACTTGCTGTATCTGCAGAGCCTCCATTTGTGGCGCTGTCATGTCTGCATCACTTGCTGTATCTGTAGAGCCTCCATTTGTGGCGCTGTCATATCTGCATCATTTGCTGTATCTGTAGAGCCTCCATTTGTGGCGCTGTCATGTCTGCATCATTTGCTGTATCTGCAGAGCCTCCATTTGTGGCGCTGTCATGTCTGCATCACTTGCTGTATCTGTAGAGCCTACATCTAAAGGATGGAAATCTGCTGTCATGTCTGCATCACTTGCTGTATCTGTAGAGCCTCCATTTGTGGCGCTGTCATGTCTGCATCATTTGCTGTATCTGCAGAGCCTCCATTTGTGGCGCTGTCATGTCTGCATCACTTGCTGTATCTGCAGAGCCCACATCTAAAGGATGGAAATCTGCTGTCATGTCTGCATCACTTGCTGTATCTGTAGAGCCTCCATCTAAAGGATGGAAATCTGCTGTCATGTCTGCATCACTTGCTGTAGCTGTAGAGCCTCCATCTAAAGGATGGAAATCTGCTGTCATGTCTGCATCACTTGCTGTATCTGTAGAGCCTATATCTAAAGGATGGAAATCTGCTGTCATGTCTGCATCACTTGCTGTATCTGTAGAGCCTTTATCTAAAGGATGGAAATCTGCTGTCATGTCTGCATCACTTTCTGTATCTGTAGAGCCTATATCTAAAGGATGGAAATCTGCTGTCATGTCTGCATCACTTGCTGTATCTGTAGAGCCGGCATCTGAAGGATGGAAATCTGGTGTCATGTCTGCATCATTTGCTGTATCTGTAGAGCCTATATCTAAAGGATGGAAATCTGCTGTCATTTCTGCATCACTTGCTGTATCTGTAGAGCCTGCATCTAAAGGATGGAAATCTGCTGTCATGTCTGCATCACTTGCTGTATCTGTAGAGCCTCCATTTGTGGCGCTGTCATGTCTGCATCACTTGCTGTATCTGTAGAGCCAGCATCTAAAGAATGGAAATCTGCTGTCATGTCTGCATCACTTGCTGTATCTGTAGAGCCTCCATTTGTGGCGCTGTCATGTCTGCATCACTTGCTGTATCTGTAGAGCCTCCATTTGTGGCGCTGTCATATCTGCATCATTTGCTGTATCTGTAGAGCCTCCATTTGTGGCGCTGTCATGTCTGCATCATTTGCTGTATCTGTAGAGCCTCCATTTGTGGCGCTGTCATGTCTGCATCACTTGCTGTATCTGTAGAGCCTACATCTAAAGGATGGAAATCTGCTGTCATGTCTGCATCACTTGCTGTATCTGTAGAGCCTCCATCTAAAGGATGGAAATCTGCTGTCATGTCTGCGTCACTTGCTGTAGCTGTAGAGCCTCCATCTAAAGGATGGAAATCTGCTGTCATGTCTGCATCACTTGCTGTATCTGTAGAGCCTATATCTAAAGGATGGAAATCTGCTGTCATGTCTGCATCACTTGCTGTATCTGTAGAGCCTCCATTTGTGGCGCTGTCATGTCTGCATCATTTGCTGTATCTGTAGAGCCTCCATTTGTTGCGCTGTCATGTCTGTATCACTTGCTGTATCTGCAGAGCCTCCATTTGTGGCGCTGTCATGTCTGCATCACTTGCTGTATCTGTAGAGCCTCCATTTGTGGCGCTGTCATATCTGCATCATTTGCTGTATCTGTAGAGCCTCCATTTGTGGCGCTGTCATGTCTGCATCATTTGCTGTATCTGCAGAGCCTCCATTTGTGGCGCTGTCATGTCTGCATCACTTGCTGTATCTGTAGAGCCTACATCTAAAGGATGGAAATCTGCTGTCATGTCTGCATCACTTGCTGTATCTGTAGAGCCTCCATTTGTGGCGCTGTCATGTCTGCATCACTTGCTGTATCTGCAGAGCCTCCATCTAAAGGATGGAAATCTGCTGTGATGTCTGCATCACTTGCTGTATCTGTAGAGCCTCCATTTGTGGCGCTGTCATGTCTGCATCACTTGCTGTATCTGTAGAGCCTACATCTAAAGGATGGAAATCTGCTGTCATGTCTGCATCACTTGCTGTATCTGTAGAGCCTCCATTTGTGTTGCAGTCATGTTTGCATCACTTGCTGTATCTGTAGAGCCTACATCTAAAGGATGGAAATCTGCTGTCATGTCTGCATCACTTGCTATATCTGTAGAGCCTACATCTAAAGGATGGAAATATGCTGTCATGTCTGCATCACTTGCTGTATCTGTAGAGCCTCCATTTGTGGCGCTGTCATGTCTGCATCACTTGCTGTATCTGTAGAGCCGCCATCTAAATGATGGAAATCTGTTGTCATGTCTGCATCACTTGCTGTATCTGTAGAGCCTACATCTAAAGGATGGAAACCTGCTGTCATGTCTTCATAACTTGCTGTATCTGTAGAGCCTCCATTTGTGGCGCTGTCATGTCTGCATCACTTGCTGTATCTGTAGAGCATACATCTAAAGGATGGAAATCTGCTGTCATGTCTGCATCACTTGCTGTATCTGTAGAGCCTACATTTGTGGCGCTGTCATGTCTGCATCACTTGCTGTATCTGTAGAGCCTCCATTTGTGGCGCTGTTCTGTCTGCATCACTTGCTGTATCTGTAGAGCATACATCTAAAGGATGGAAATCTGCTGTCATGTCTGCATCACTTGCTGTATCTGTAGAGCCTACATCTAAAGGATGGAAATCTGTTTCATGTCTGCATCACTTGCTGTAACTGTAGAGCCTACATCTAAAGGATGGAAATCTGTTGTCATGTTTGCATCACTTGCTGTATCTGTAGAGCCTACATCTAAGGGATGGAAATCTGCTGTCATGTCTGCATCACTTGCTGTATCTGTAGGGCCTCTCCATCTAAAGGATGGAAATCTGCTGTCATGTCTGCATCACTTGCTGTATCTGTGGAGCCGACATCTAAAGGATGGAAATCTGCTGTCATGTCTGCATCACCTGCTTTATCTGTAGAGCCTCCATCTAAAGTATGGAAATCTGCTGTCATGTCTGCATCACTTGCTGTATCTGTAGAGCCTCCATCTAAAGGATGGAAATCTGCTGTCATGTCTGCATCACTTGCTGTATCTGTAGAGCCTACATCTAAAGGATGGAAATCTGCTGTCATGTCTGCATCACCTGATTTATTTGTAGAGCCTCCATCTAAAGGATGGAAATCTGCTGTCATGTCTGCATCACTTGCTGTATCTGTAGAGCCTCCATCTAAAGGATGGAAATCTGCTGTCATGTCTGCATCACTGGCTGTATCTGTAGAGCCTCCATTTGTGGCGCCGTCATGTCTGTATCACTTGCTGTAACTGTAGAGCCTCCGTTTGTGGCGCTTTCATGTCTCCATCACTTGCTGTAACTGTAGAGCCTACATCTAAAGAATGGAAATCTGCTGTCATGTCTGCATCACTTGCTGTATCTGTAGAGCCTACATCGAAAGGATGGAAATCTGCTGTCATGTCTGCATCACTTGCTTTATCTGTAGAGCCTCCATCTAAAGGATGGAAATCTGCTGTCATGTCTGCATCACTTGCTGTATCTGTAGAGCCTCCATCTAAAGGATGGAAATCTGCTGTCATGTCTGCATTACTTGCTGTATCTGTAGAGCCTCCATTTGTGGCGCTGTCATGTCTGCATCACCTGCTGTATCTGTAGAGCCTCCATTTGTGGCGCTGTCATGTCTGCATCACTTGCTGTATCTGTAGAGCCTCCATTTGTGGCGCTGTCATGTCTGCATCACTTGCTGTATCTGTAGAGCCTTTATCTAAGGATGGAAATCTGCTGTCATGTCTTCATCACTTGCTGTATCTGTAGAGCCTCCATCTAAAGGATGGAAATCTGCTGTCATGTCTGCATCACCTGCTGTATCTGTAGAGCCTCCATCTAAAGGATGGGAAATCTGCTGTCATGTCTGCATCACTTGCTGTATCTGTAGAGCCTCCATTTGTGGCGCTGTCATGTCTGCATCACTTGCTGTATCTGTAGAGCCTCCATTTGTGGCGCTGTCATGTCTGCATCATTTACTGTATCTGTAGAGCCTCCATTTGTGGCGCTGTCATGTATGCATCACTTGCTGTATCTGTAGAGCCTACATCTAAAGGATGGAAATCTGCTGTCATGTCTGCATCACCTGCTTTATCTGTAGAGCCTCCATCTAAAGGATGGAAATCTGCTGTCATGTCTGCATCACTTGCTGTATCTGTAGAGCCTCCATCTAAAGGATGGAAATCTGCTGTCATGTCTGCATCACTGGCTGTATCTGTAGAGCCTCCATTTGTGGCGCTGTCATGTCTGTATCACTTGCTGTAACTGTAGAGACTCCGTTTGTGGCGCTGTCATGTCTACATCACTTGCTGTAACTGTAGAGCCTACATCTAAGGAATGGAAATCTGCTGTCATGTCTGCATCACTTGCTGTATCTGTAGAGCCTACATCTAAAGGATGGAAATCTGCCGTCATGTCTGCATCACTTGCTTTATCTGTAGAGCCTACATCTAAAGGATGGAAATCTGCTGTTATGTCTGCATCACTTGCTGTATCTGTAGAGCCTCCATCTAAAGGATGGAAATCTGCTGTCATGTCTGCATTACTTGCTGTATCTGTAGAGCCTCCATTTGTGGCGCTGTCATGTCTGCATCACCTGCTGTATCTGTAGAGCCTCCATTAGTGGCGCTGTTATGTCTGCATCATTTGCTGTATCTGTAGAGCCTCCCTTTGTGAAGCGGTCATGTCTGCATCACTTGCTGTATCTGTAGAGCCTACATCTAAAGGATGGAAATCTGCTGTCATGTCTGCATCACTTGCTGTATCTGTAGAGCCTCCATTTGTGGCGCTGCCATGTCTGCATCATTTGCTGTATCTGTAGAGCCTCCATTTGTGGCGCTGTCATGTCTGCATCATTTGCTGTATCTGTATAGCCTTCATTTGTGGCGCTATCATGTCTGCATCCCTTGCTGTATCTGTAGAGCCTACATCTAAAGGATGGAAATCTGCTGTCATGTCTGCATCACTTGCTGTATCTGTAGAGCCTCCATCTAAAGGATGGAAATCTGCTGTCATGTCTGCATCACTTGCTGTATCTGTAGAGCCTCCATCTAAAGGATGGAAATCTGCTGTCATGTCTGCATCACTTGCTGTAGCTGTAGAGCCTCCATCTAAAGGATGGAAATCTGCTGTCATGTCTGCATCACTTGCTGTATCTGTAGAGCCTATATCTAAAGGATGGAAATCTGCTGTCATGTCTGCATCACTTGCTGTATCTGTAGAGCCTCCATCTAAAGGATGGAAATCTGCTGTCATGTCTGCATCACTTTCTGTATCTGTAGAGCCTATATCTAAAGGATGGAAATCTGCTGTCATGTCTGCATCACTTGCTGTATCTGTAGAGCCGGCATCTAAAGGATGGAAATCTGCTGTCATGTCTGCATCATTTGCTGTATCTGTAGAGCCTATATCTAAAGGATGGAAATCTGCTGTCATTTCTGCATCAATTGCTGTATCTGTAGAGCCTGCATCTAAAGGATGGAAATCTGCTGTCATGTCTGCATCACTTGCTGTATCTGTAGAGCCTCCATTTGTGGCGCTGTCATGTCTGCATCACTTGCTGTATCTGTAGAGCCGCCATCTAAAGGATGGAAATCTGTTGTCATGTCTGCATCACTTGCTGTATCTGTAGAGCCTACATCTAAAGGATGGAAACCTGCTGTCATGTCTTCATAACTTGCTGTATCTGTAGAGCCTCCATTTGTGGCGCTGTCATATCTGCATCACTTGCTGTATCTGTAGAGCATACATCTAAATGATGGAAATCTGCTGTCATGTCTGCATCACTTGCTGTATCTGTAGAGCCTCCATTTGTGGCGCTGTCATGTCTGCATCATTTGCTGTATCTGTAGAGCCTCCATTTGTGGCGCTGTCATGTCTGCATCATTTGCTGTATCTGTAGAGCCTCCATTTGTGGCGCTGTCATGTCTGCATCACTTGCTGTATCTGTAGAGCCTACATCTAAAGGATGGAAATCTGCTGTCATGTCTGCATCACTTGCTGTATCTGTAGAGCCTCCATCTAAAGGATGGAAATATGCTGTCATGTCTGCGTCACTTGCTGTAGCTGTAGAGCCTCCATCTAAAGGATGGAAATCTGCTGTCATGTCTGCATCACTTGCTGTATCTGTAGAGCCTATATCTAAAGGATGGAAATCTGCTGTCATGTCTGCATCACTTGCTGTATCTGTAGAGCCTCCATTTGTGGCGCTGTCATGTCTGCATCATTTGCTTTATCTGTAGAGCCTACATTTGTTGCGCTGTCATGTCTGTATCACTTGCTGTATCTGCAGAGCCTCCATTTGTGGCGCTGTCATGTCTGCATCACTTGCTGTATCTGTAGAGCCTCCATTTGTGGCGCTGTCATATCTGCATCATTTGCTGTATCTGTAGAGCCTCCATTTGTGGCGCTGTCATGTCTGCATCATTTGCTGTATCTGCAGAGCCTCCATTTGTGGCGCTGTCATGTCTGCATCACTTGCTGTATCTGTAGAGCCTACATCTAAAGGATGGAAATCTGCTGTCATGTCTGCATCACTTGCTGTATCTGTAGAGCCTCCATTTGTGGCGCTGTCATGTCTGCATCATTTGCTGTATCTGCAGAGCCTCCATTTGTGGCGCTGTCATGTCTGCATCACTTGCTGTATCTGCAGAGCCTACATCTAAAGGATGGAAATCTGCTGTCATGTCTGCATCACTTGCTGTATCTGTAGAGCCTCCATCTAAAGGATGGAAATCTGCTGTCATGTCTGCATCACTTGCTGTAGCTGTAGAGCCTCCATCTAAAGGATGGAAATCTGCTGTCATGTCTGCATCACTTGCTGTATCTGTAGAGCCTATATCTAAAGGATGGAAATCTGCTGTCATTTCTGCATCACTTGCTGTATCTGTAGAGCCTCCATCTAAAGGATGGAAATCTGCTGTCATGTCTGCATCACTTTCTGTATCTGTAGAGCCTATATCTAAAGGATGGAAATCTGCTGTCATGTCTGCATCACTTGCTGTATCTGTAGAGCCGGCATCTGAAGGATGGAAATCTGGTGTCATGTCTGCATCATTTGCTGTATCTGTAGAGCCTATATCTAAAGGATGGAAATCTGCTGTCATGTCTGCATCACTTGCTGTATCTGTAGAGCCTCCATCTAAAGGATGGAAATCTGCTGTCATGTCTGCATCACTGGCTGTATCTGTAGAGCCTCCATTTGTGGCGCCGTCATGTCTGTATCACTTGCTGTAACTGTAGAGCCTCCGTTTGTGGCGCTTTCATGTCTCCATCACTTGCTGTAACTGTAGAGCCTACATCTAAAGAATGGAAATCTGCTGTCATGTCTGCATCACTTGCTGTATCTGTAGAGCCTACATCGAAAGGATGGAAATCTGCTGTCATGTCTGCATCACTTGCTTTATCTGTAGAGCCTCCATCTAAAGGATGGAAATCTGCTGTCATGTCTGCATCACTTGCTGTATCTGTAGAGCCTCCATCTAAAGGATGGAAATCTGCTGTCATGTCTGCATTACTTGCTGTATCTGTAGAGCCTCCATTTGTGGCGCTGTCATGTCTGCATCACCTGCTGTATCTGTAAAGCCTCCATTTGTGGCGCTGTCATGTCTGCATCACTTGCTGTATCTGTAGAGCCTCCATTTGTGGCGCTGTCATGTCTGCATCACTTGCTGTATCTGTAGAGCCTTTATCTAAGGATGGAAATCTGCTGTCATGTCTTCATCACTTGCTGTATCTGTAGAGCCTCCATCTAAAGGATGGAAATCTGCTGTCATGTCTGCATCACCTGCTGTATCTGTAGAGCCTCCATCTAAAGGATGGGAAATCTGCTGTCATGTCTGCATCACTTGCTGTATCTGTAGAGCCTCCATTTGTGGCGCTGTCATGTCTGCATCACTTGCTGTATCTGTAGAGCCTCCATTTGTGGCGCTGTCATGTCTGCATCATTTACTGTATCTGTAGAGCCTCCATTTGTGGCGCTGTCATGTATGCATCACTTGCTGTATCTGTAGAGCCTACATCTAAAGGATGGAAATCTGCTGTCATGTCTGCATCACCTGCTTTATCTGTAGAGCCTCCATCTAAAGGATGGAAATCTGCTGTCATGTCTGCATCACTTGCTGTATCTGTAGAGCCTCCATCTAAAGGATGGAAATCTGCTGTCATGTCTGCATCACTGGCTGTATCTGTAGAGCCTCCATTTGTGGCGCTGTCATGTCTGTATCACTTGCTGTAACTGTAGAGACTCCGTTTGTGGCGCTGTCATGTCTACATCACTTGCTGTAACTGTAGAGCCTACATCTAAGGAATGGAAATCTGCTGTCATGTCTGCATCACTTGCTGTATCTGTAGAGCCTACATCTAAAGGATGGAAATCTGCCGTCATGTCTGCATCACTTGCTTTATCTGTAGAGCCTACATCTAAAGGATGGAAATCTGCTGTTATGTCTGCATCACTTGCTGTATCTGTAGAGCCTCCATCTAAAGGATGGAAATCTGCTGTCATGTCTGCATTACTTGCTGTATCTGTAGAGCCTCCATTTGTGGCGCTGTCATGTCTGCATCACCTGCTGTATCTGTAGAGCCTCCATTAGTGGCGCTGTTATGTCTGCATCATTTGCTGTATCTGTAGAGCCTCCCTTTGTGAAGCGGTCATGTCTGCATCACTTGCTGTATCTGTAGAGCCTACATCTAAAGGATGGAAATCTGCTGTCATGTCTGCATCACTTGCTGTATCTGTAGAGCCTCCATTTGTGGCGCTGCCATGTCTGCATCATTTGCTGTATCTGTAGAGCCTCCATTTGTGGCGCTGTCATGTCTGCATCATTTGCTGTATCTGTATAGCCTTCATTTGTGGCGCTATCATGTCTGCATCACTTGCTGTATCTGTAGAGCCTACATCTAAAGGATGGAAATCTGCTGTCATGTCTGCATCACTTGCTGTATCTGTAGAGCCTCCATCTAAAGGATGGAAATCTGCTGTCATGTCTGCATCACTTGCTGTATCTGTAGAGCCTCCATCTAAAGGATGGAAATCTGCTGTCATGTCTGCATCACTTGCTGTAGCTGTAGAGCCTCCATCTAAAGGATGGAAATCTGCTGTCATGTCTGCATCACTTGCTGTATCTGTAGAGCCTATATCTAAAGGATGGAAATCTGCTGTCATGTCTGCATCACTTGCTGTATCTGTAGAGCCTCCATCTAAAGGATGGAAATCTGCTGTCATGTCTGCATCACTTTCTGTATCTGTAGAGCCTATATCTAAAGGATGGAAATCTGCTGTCATGTCTGCATCACTTGCTGTATCTGTAGAGCCGGCATCTAAAGGATGGAAATCTGCTGTCATGTCTGCATCATTTGCTGTATCTGTAGAGCCTATATCTAAAGGATGGAAATCTGCTGTCATTTCTGCATCAATTGCTGTATCTGTAGAGCCTGCATCTAAAGGATGGAAATCTGCTGTCATGTCTGCATCACTTGCTGTATCTGTAGAGCCTCCATTTGTGGCGCTGTCATGTCTGCATCACTTGCTGTATCTGTAGAGCCGCCATCTAAAGGATGGAAATCTGTTGTCATGTCTGCATCACTTGCTGTATCTGTAGAGCCTACATCTAAAGGATGGAAACCTGCTGTCATGTCTTCATAACTTGCTGTATCTGTAGAGCCTCCATTTGTGGCGCTGTCATATCTGCATCACTTGCTGTATCTGTAGAGCATACATCTAAATGATGGAAATCTGCTGTCATGTCTGCATCACTTGCTGTATCTGTAGAGCCTCCATTTGTGGCGCTGTCATGTCTGCATCATTTGCTGTATCTGTAGAGCCTCCATTTGTGGCGCTGTCATGTCTGCATCATTTGCTGTATCTGTAGAGCCTCCATTTGTGGCGCTGTCATGTCTGCATCACTTGCTGTATCTGTAGAGCCTACATCTAAAGGATGGAAATCTGCTGTCATGTCTGCATCACTTGCTGTATCTGTAGAGCCTCCATCTAAAGGATGGAAATATGCTGTCATGTCTGCGTCACTTGCTGTAGCTGTAGAGCCTCCATCTAAAGGATGGAAATCTGCTGTCATGTCTGCATCACTTGCTGTATCTGTAGAGCCTATATCTAAAGGATGGAAATCTGCTGTCATGTCTGCATCACTTGCTGTATCTGTAGAGCCTCCATTTGTGGCGCTGTCATGTCTGCATCATTTGCTGTATCTGTAGAGCCTACATTTGTTGCGCTGTCATGTCTGTATCACTTGCTGTATCTGCAGAGCCTCCATTTGTGGCGCTGTCATGTCTGCATCACTTGCTGTATCTGTAGAGCCTCCATTTGTGGCGCTGTCATATCTGCATCATTTGCTGTATCTGTAGAGCCTCCATTTGTGGCGCTGTCATGTCTGCATCATTTGCTGTATCTGCAGAGCCTCCATTTGTGGCGCTGTCATGTCTGCATCACTTGCTGTATCTGTAGAGCCTACATCTAAAGGATGGAAATCTGCTGTCATGTCTGCATCACTTGCTGTATCTGTAGAGCCTCCATTTGTGGCGCTGTCATGTCTGCATCATTTGCTGTATCTGCAGAGCCTCCATTTGTGGCGCTGTCATGTCTGCATCACTTGCTGTATCTGCAGAGCCTACATCTAAAGGATGGAAATCTGCTGTCATGTCTGCATCACTTGCTGTATCTGTAGAGCCTCCATCTAAAGGATGGAAATCTGCTGTCATGTCTGCATCACTTGCTGTAGCTGTAGAGCCTCCATCTAAAGGATGGAAATCTGCTGTCATGTCTGCATCACTTGCTGTATCTGTAGAGCCTATATCTAAAGGATGGAAATCTGCTGTCATGTCTGCATCACTTGCTGTATCTGTAGAGCCTCCATCTAAAGGATGGAAATCTGCTGTCATGTCTGCATCACTTTCTGTATCTGTAGAGCCTATATCTAAAGGATGGAAATCTGCTGTCATGTCTGCATCACTTGCTGTATCTGTAGAGCCGGCATCTGAAGGATGGAAATCTGGTGTCATGTCTGCATCATTTGCTGTATCTGTAGAGCCTATATCTAAAGGATGGAAATCTGCTGTGATTTCTGCATCACTTGCTGTATCTGTAGAGCCTGCATCTAAAGGATGGAAATCTGCTGTTATGTCTGCATCACTTGCTGTATCTGTAGAGCCTCCATTTGTGGCGCTGTCATGTCTGCATCACTTGCTGTATCTGTAGAGCCAGCATCTAAAGAATGGAAATCTGCTGTCATGTCTGCATCACTTGCTGTATCTGTAGAGCCTCCATTTGTGGCGCTGTCATGTCTGCATCACTTGCTGTATCTGTAGAGCCTCCATTTGTGGCGCTGTCATGTCTGCATCATTTGCTGTATCTGTAGAGCCTCCATTTGTGGCGCTGTCATGTCTGCATCATTTGCTGTATCTGTAGAGCCTCCATTTGTGGCGCTGTCATGTCTGCATCACTTGCTGTATCTGTAGAGCCTACATCTAAAGGATGGAAATCTGCTGTCATGTCTGCATCACTTGCTGTATCTGTAGAGCCTCCATCTAAAGGATGGAAATCTGCTGTCATGTCTGCGTCACTTGCTGTAGCTGTAGAGCCTCCATCTAAAGGATGGAAATCTGCTGTCATGTCTGCATCACTTGCTGTATCTGTAGAGCCTATATCTAAAGGATGGAAATCTGCTGTCATGTCTGCATCACTTGCTGTATCTGTAGAGCCTCCATTTGTGGCGCTGTCATGTCTGCATCATTTGCTGTATCTGTAGAGCCTCCATTTGTTGCGCTGTCATGTCTGTATCACTTGCTGTATCTGCAGAGCCTCCATTTGTGGCGCTGTCATGTCTGCATCACTTGCTGTATCTGTAGAGCCTCCATTTGTGGCGCTGTCATATCTGCATCATTTGCTGTATCTGTAGAGCCTCCATTTGTGGCGCTGTCATGTCTGCATCATTTGCTGTATCTGCAGAGCCTCCATTTGTGGCGCTGTCATGTCTGCATCACTTGCTGTATCTGTAGAGCCTACATCTAAAGGATGGAAATCTGCTGTCATGTCTGCATCACTTGCTGTATCTGTAGAGCCTCCATTTGTGGCGCTGTCATGTCTGCATCACTTGCTGTATCTGCAGAGCCTCCATCTAAAGGATGGAAATCTGCTGTGATGTCTGCATCACTTGCTGTATCTGTAGAGCCTCCATTTGTGGCGCTGTCATGTCTGCATCACTTGCTGTATCTGTAGAGCCTACATCTAAAGGATGGAAATCTGCTGTCATGTCTGCATCACTTGCTGTATCTGTAGAGCCTCCATTTGTGTTGCTGTCATGTTTGCATCACTTGCTGTATCTGTAGAGCCTACATCTAAAGGATGGAAATCTGCTGTCATGTCTGCATCACTTGCTATATCTGTAGAGCCTACATCTAAAGGATGGAAATATGCTGTCATGTCTGCATCACTTGCTGTATCTGTAGAGCCTCCATTTGTGGCGCTGTCATGTCTGCATCACTTGCTGTATCTGTAGAGCCGCCATCTAAATGATGGAAATCTGTTGTCATGTCTGCATCACTTGCTGTATCTGTAGAGCCTACATCTAAAGGATGGAAACCTGCTGTCATGTCTTCATAACTTGCTGTATCTGTAGAGCCTCCATTTGTGGCGCTGTCATGTCTGCATCACTTGCTGTATCTGTAGAGCATACATCTAAAGGATGGAAATCTGCTGTCATGTCTGCATCACTTGCTGTATCTGTAGAGCCTACATTTGTGGCGCTGTCATGTCTGCATCACTTGCTGTATCTGTAGAGCCTCCATTTGTGGCGCTGTTCTGTCTGCATCACTTGCTGTATCTGTAGAGCATACATCTAAAGGATGGAAATCTGCTGTCATGTCTGCATCACTTGCTGTATCTGTAGAGCCTACATCTAAAGGATGGAAATCTGTTTCATGTCTGCATCACTTGCTGTAACTGTAGAGCCTACATCTAAAGGATGGAAATCTGTTGTCATGTTTGCATCACTTGCTGTATCTGTAGAGCCTACATCTAAGGGATGGAAATCTGCTGTCATGTCTGCATCACTTGCTGTATCTGTAGGGCCTCTCCATCTAAAGGATGGAAATCTGCTGTCATGTCTGCATCACTTGCTGTATCTGTGGAGCCGACATCTAAAGGATGGAAATCTGCTGTCATGTCTGCATCACCTGCTTTATCTGTAGAGCCTCCATCTAAAGTATGGAAATCTGCTGTCATGTCTGCATCACTTGCTGTATCTGTAGAGCCTCCATCTAAAGGATGGAAATCTGCTGTCATGTCTGCATCACTTGCTGTATCTGTAGAGCCTACATCTAAAGGATGGAAATCTGCTGTCATGTCTGCATCACCTGATTTATTTGTAGAGCCTCCATCTAAAGGATGGAAATCTGCTGTCATGTCTGCATCACTTGCTGTATCTGTAGAGCCTCCATCTAAAGGATGGAAATCTGCTGTCATGTCTGCATCACTGGCTGTATCTGTAGAGCCTCCATTTGTGGCGCCGTCATGTCTGTATCACTTGCTGTAACTGTAGAGCCTCCGTTTGTGGCGCTTTCATGTCTCCATCACTTGCTGTAACTGTAGAGCCTACATCTAAAGAATGGAAATCTGCTGTCATGTCTGCATCACTTGCTGTATCTGTAGAGCCTACATCGAAAGGATGGAAATCTGCTGTCATGTCTGCATCACTTGCTTTATCTGTAGAGCCTCCATCTAAAGGATGGAAATCTGCTGTCATGTCTGCATCACTTGCTGTATCTGTAGAGCCTCCATCTAAAGGATGGAAATCTGCTGTCATGTCTGCATTACTTGCTGTATCTGTAGAGCCTCCATTTGTGGCGCTGTCATGTCTGCATCACCTGCTGTATCTGTAGAGCCTCCATTTGTGGCGCTGTCATGTCTGCATCACTTGCTGTATCTGTAGAGCCTCCATTTGTGGCGCTGTCATGTCTGCATCACTTGCTGTATCTGTAGAGCCTTTATCTAAGGATGGAAATCTGCTGTCATGTCTTCATCACTTGCTGTATCTGTAGAGCCTCCATCTAAAGGATGGAAATCTGCTGTCATGTCTGCATCACCTGCTGTATCTGTAGAGCCTCCATCTAAAGGATGGGAAATCTGCTGTCATGTCTGCATCACTTGCTGTATCTGTAGAGCCTCCATTTGTGGCGCTGTCATGTCTGCATCACTTGCTGTATCTGTAGAGCCTCCATTTGTGGCGCTGTCATGTCTGCATCATTTACTGTATCTGTAGAGCCTCCATTTGTGGCGCTGTCATGTATGCATCACTTGCTGTATCTGTAGAGCCTACATCTAAAGGATGGAAATCTGCTGTCATGTCTGCATCACCTGCTTTATCTGTAGAGCCTCCATCTAAAGGATGGAAATCTGCTGTCATGTCTGCATCACTTGCTGTATCTGTAGAGCCTCCATCTAAAGGATGGAAATCTGCTGTCATGTCTGCATCACTGGCTGTATCTGTAGAGCCTCCATTTGTGGCGCTGTCATGTCTGTATCACTTGCTGTAACTGTAGAGACTCCGTTTGTGGCGCTGTCATGTCTACATCACTTGCTGTAACTGTAGAGCCTACATCTAAGGAATGGAAATCTGCTGTCATGTCTGCATCACTTGCTGTATCTGTAGAGCCTACATCTAAAGGATGGAAATCTGCCGTCATGTCTGCATCACTTGCTTTATCTGTAGAGCCTACATCTAAAGGATGGAAATCTGCTGTTATGTCTGCATCACTTGCTGTATCTGTAGAGCCTCCATCTAAAGGATGGAAATCTGCTGTCATGTCTGCATTACTTGCTGTATCTGTAGAGCCTCCATTTGTGGCGCTGTCATGTCTGCATCACCTGCTGTATCTGTAGAGCCTCCATTAGTGGCGCTGTTATGTCTGCATCATTTGCTGTATCTGTAGAGCCTCCCTTTGTGAAGCGGTCATGTCTGCATCACTTGCTGTATCTGTAGAGCCTACATCTAAAGGATGGAAATCTGCTGTCATGTCTGCATCACTTGCTGTATCTGTAGAGCCTCCATTTGTGGCGCTGCCATGTCTGCATCATTTGCTGTATCTGTAGAGCCTCCATTTGTGGCGCTGTCATGTCTGCATCATTTGCTGTATCTGTATAGCCTTCATTTGTGGCGCTATCATGTCTGCATCACTTGCTGTATCTGTAGAGCCTACATCTAAAGGATGGAAATCTGCTGTCATGTCTGCATCACTTGCTGTATCTGTAGAGCCTCCATCTAAAGGATGGAAATCTGCTGTCATGTCTGCATCACTTGCTGTATCTGTAGAGCCTCCATCTAAAGGATGGAAATCTGCTGTCATGTCTGCATCACTTGCTGTAGCTGTAGAGCCTCCATCTAAAGGATGGAAATCTGCTGTCATGTCTGCATCACTTGCTGCATCTGTAGAGCCTCCATTTGTGGCGCTGTCATGTCTGCATCACTTGCTGTATCTATAGAGCCTCCATCTAAAGGATGGAAATCTGCTGTGATGTCTGCATCACTTGCTGTATCTGTAGAGCCTCCATTTGTTGCGCTGTCATGTCTGCATCACTTGCTGTATCTGTAGAGCCTACATCTAAAGGATGGAAATCTGCTGTCATGTCTGCATCACTTGCTGTATCTGTAGAGCCTCCATTTGTGTTGCTGTCATGTTTGCATCACTTGCTGTATCTGTAGAGCCTACATCTAAAGGATGGAAATCTGCTGTCATGTCTGCATCACTTGCTGTATCTGTAGAGCCTAATCTAAAGGATGGAAATATGCTGTCATGTCTGCATCACTTGCTGTATCTGTAGAGCCTCCATTTGTGGCGCTGTCATGTCTGCATCACTTGCTGTATCTGTAGAGCCGCCATCTAAAGGATGGAAATCTGTTGTCATGTCTGCATCACTTGCTGTATCTGTAGAGCCTACATCTAAAGGATGGAAACCTGCTGTCATGTCTTCATAACTTGCTGTATCTGTAGAGCCTCCATTTGTGGCGCTGTCATGTCTGCATCACTTGCTGTATCTGTAGAGCATACATCTAAAGGATGGAAATCTGCTGTCATGTCTGCATCACTTGCTGTATCTGTAGAGCCTACATTTGTGGCGCTGTCATGTCTGCATCACTTGCTGTATCTGTAGAGCCTCCATTTGTGGCGCTGTCATGTCTGCATCACTTGCTGTATCTGTAGAGCATACATCTGAAGGATGGAAATCTGCAGTCATGTCTGCATCACTTGCTGTATCTGTAGAGCCTACATCTAAAGGATGGAAATCTGTTTCATGTCTGCATCACTTGCTGTAACTGTAGAGCCTACATCTAAAGGATGGAAATCTGTTGTCATGTTTGCATCACTTGCTGTATCTGTAGAGCCTACATCTAAAGGATGGAAATCTGCTGTCATGTCTGCATCACTTGCTGTATCTGTAGGGCCTCCATCTAAAGGATGGAAATCTGCTGTCATGTCTGCATCACTTGCTGTATCTGTGGAGCCTACATCTAAAGGATGGAAATCTGCTGTCATGTCTGCATCACCTGCTTTATCTGTAGAGCCTCCATCTAAAGGATGGAAATCTGCTGTCATGTCTGCATCACTTGCTGTATCTGTAGAGCCTCCATCTAAAGGATGGAAATCTGCTGTCATGTCTGCATCACTTGCTGTATCTGTAGAGCCTACATCTAAAGGATGGAAATCTGCTGTCATGTCTGCATCACCTGCTTTATCTGTAGAGCCTCCATCTAAAGAATGGAAATCTGCTGTCATGTCTGCATCACTTGCTGTATCTGTAGAGCCTCCATCTAAAGGATGGAAATCTGCTGTCATGTCTGCATCACTGGCTGTATCTGTAGAGCCTCCATTTGTGGCGCCGTCATGTCTGTATCACTTGCTGTAACTGTAGAGCCTCCGTTTGTGGCGCTTTCATGTCTGCATCACTTGCTGTAACTGTAGAGCCTACATCTAAAGAATGGAAATCTGCTGTCATGTCTGCATCACTTGCTGTATCTGTAGAGCCTACATCGAAAGGATGGAAATCTGCTGTCATGTCTGCATCACTTGCTTTATCTGTAGAGCCTCCATCTAAAGGATGGAAATCTGCTGTCATGTCTGCATCACTTGCTGTATCTGTAGAGCCTCCATCTAAAGGATGGAAATCTGCTGTCATGTCTGCATTACTTGCTGTATCTGTAGAGCCTCCATTTGTGGCGCTGTCATGTCTGCATCACCTGCTGTATCTGTAGAGCCTCCATTTGTGGCGCTGTCATGACTGCATCACTTGCTGTATCTGTAGAGCCTCCATTTGTGGCGCTGTCATGTCTGCATCACTTGCTGTATCTGTAGAGCCTTTATCTAAGGATGGAAATCTGCTGTCATGTCTTCATCACTTGCTGTATCTGTAGAGCCTCCATCTAAAGGATGGAAATCTGCTGTCATGTCTGCATCACTTGCTGTATCTGTAGAGCCTCCATCTAAAGGATGGGAAATCTGCTGTCATGTCTGCATCACTTGCTGTATCTGTAGAGCCTCCATTTGTGGCGCTGTCATGTCTGCATCACTTGCTGTATCTGTAGAGCCTCCATTTGTGGCGCTGTCATGTCTGCATCATTTGCTGTATCTGTAGAGCCTCCATTTGTGGCGCTGTCATGTATGCATCACTTGCTGTATCTGTAGAGCCTACATCTAAAGGATGGAAATCTGCTGTCATGTCTGCATCACCTGCTTTATCTGTAGAGCCTCCATCTAAAGGATGGAAATCTGCTGTCATGTCTGCATCACTTGCTGTATCTGTAGAGCCTCCATCTAAAGGATGGAAATCTGCTGTCATGTCTGCATCACTGGCTGTATCTGTAGAGCCTCTATTTGTGGCGCTGTCATGTCTGCATCACTGGCTGTATCTGTAGAGCCTCCATTTGTGGCGCTGTCATGTCTGCATCACCTGCTGTATCTTTAGAGCCTCCATTAGTGGCGCTGTTATGTCTGCATCATTTGCTGTATCTGTAGAGCCTCCCTTTGTGAAGCGGTCATGTCTGCATCACTTGCTGTATCTGTAGAGCCTCCAGTTGTGGCGCTGTCATGTCTGAATCACTTGCTGTATCTGTAGAGCCTACATCTAAAGGATGGAAATCTGCTGTCATGTCTGCATCACTTGCTGTATCTGTAGAGCCTCCATTTGTGGCGCTGTCATGTCTGCATCATTTGCTGTATCTGTAGAGCCTCCATTTGTTGCGCTGTCATGTCTGTATCACTTGCTGTATCTGTAGAGCCTCCATTTGTGGCGCTGTCATGTCTACATCACTTGCTGTATCTGTAGAGCCTCCATTTGTGGCGCTGTCATATCTGCATCACTTGCTGTATCTGTAGAGCCTTTATCTAAGGATGGAAAACTGCTGTCATGTCTTCATCACTTGCTGTATCTGTAGAGCCTCCATCTAAAGGATGGAAATCTGCTGTCATGTCTGCATCACTTGCTGTATCTGTAAAGCCTCCATCTAAAGGATGGGAAATCTGCTGTCATGTCTGCATCACTTGCTGTATCTGTAGAGCCTCCATTTGTGGCGCTGTCATGTCTGCATCACTTGCTGTATCTGTAGAGCCTCCATTTGTGGCGCTGTCATGTCTGCATCATTTGCTGTATCTGTAGAGCCTCCATTTGTGGCGCTGTCATGTCTGCATCATTTGCTGTATCTGTAGAGCCTCCATTTGTGGCGCTGTCATGTCTGCATCACTTGCTGTATCTGTAGAGCCTACATCTAAAGGATGGAAATCTGCTGTCATGTCTGCATCACTTGCTGTATCTGTAGAGCCTCCATCTAAAGGATGGAAATCTGCTGTCATGTCTGCATTTATTGCTGTAGCTGTAGAGCCTCCAACTAAAGGACGGAAATCTGCTGTCATGTCTGCATCAGTTGCTGTATCTGTAGAGCCTATATCTAAAGGATGGAAATCTGCTGTCATGTCTGCATCACTTGCTGTATCTATAGAGCCTCCGTCTAAAGGATGGAAATCTGCTGTCATGTCTGCTTCACTTTCTGTATCTGTAGAGCCTATATCTAAAGGATGGAAATCTGCTGTCATGTCTGCATCACTTGCTGTATCTGTAGAGCCGGCATCTAAAGGATGGAAATCTGCTGTCATGTCTGCATCATTTGCTGTATCTGTAGAGCCTATATCTAAAGGATGGAAATCTGCTGTCATGTCTGCATCACTTGCTGTATCTGTAGAGCCTGCATCTAAAGGATGGAAATCTGCTGTCATGTCTGCATCACTTGCTGTATCTGTAGAGCCTCCATTTGTGGCGCTGTCATGTCTGCATCACTTGCTGTATCTGTAGAGCCTGCATCTAAAGAATGGAAATCTGCTGTCATGTCTGCATCACTTGCTGTATCTGTAGAGCCTCCATTTGTGGCGCTGTCATGTCTGCATCACTTGCTGTATCTGTAGAGCCTCCATTTGTGGCGCTGTCATGTCTGCATCATTTGCTGTATCTGTAGAGCCTCCATTTGTGGCGCTGTCATGTCTGCATCATTTGCTGTATCTGTAGAGCCTCCATTTGTGGCGCTTTCATGTCGTCATCACTTGCTGTATCTGTAGAGCCTACACCTAAAGGATGGAAATCTGCTGTCATGTCTGCATCACTTGCTGTATCTGTAGAGCCTCCATCTAAAGGATGGAAATCTGCTGTCATGTCTGCATCACTTTCTGTAGCTGTAGAGCCTCCATCTAAAGGATGGAAATCTGCTGTCATGTCTGCATCACTTGCTGTATCTGTACAGCCTATATCTAAAGGATGGAAATCTGCTGTCATGTCTGCATCACTTGCTGTATCTGTAGAGCCTCTATTTGTGGCGCTGTCATGTCTGCATCATTTGCTGTATCTGTAAAACCTCCATTTGTTGCGCTGTCATGTCTGTATCACTTGCTGTATCTGTAGAGCCTCCATTTGTGGCGCTGTCATGTCTGCATCACTTGCTGTATCTGTAGAGCCTCCATTTGTGGCGCTGTCATGTCAGCATCATTTGCTGTATCTGTAGAGCCTCCATTTGTGACGCTGTCATGTCTGCATCATTTGCTGTACCTGTAGAGCATCCATTTGTGGCGCTGTCATGTCTGCATCACTTGCTATATCTGTAGAGCCTACATCTAAAGGATAGAAATCTGCTGTCATGTCTGCATCACTTGCTGTATCTGTAGAGCCTCTATTTGTGGCGCTGTCATGTCTGCATCACTTGCTGTATCTGTAGAGCCTCCATCTAAAGGATGGAAATCTGCTGTGATGTCTGCATCACTTGCTGTATCTGTATAGCCTCCATTTGTGGCGCTGTCATGTCTCCATCACTTGCTGTATCTGTAGAGCCTAGATCTAAAGGATGGAAATCTGCTGTCATGTCTGCATCACTTGCTGTATCTGTAGAGCCTCCATTTGTGTTGCTGTCATGTTTGCATCACTTGCTGTATCTGTAGAGCCTACATCTAAAGGATGGAAATCTCCTGTCATGTCTGCATCACTTGCTGTATCTGTAGAGCCTACATCTAAAGGATGGAAATATGCTGTCATGTCTGCATCACTTGCTGTATCTGTAGAGCCTCCATCTAAAGGATGGAAATCTGTTGTCATGTCTGCATCACTTGCTGTATCTGTAGAGCCTACATCTAAAGGATGGAAACTTGCTGTCATGTCTTCATAACTTACTGTATCTGTAGAGCCTCCATATGTGGCGCTGTCATGTCTGCATCACTTGCTGTATCTGTAGAGCATACATCTAAAGGATGGAAATCTGCTGTCATGTCTGCATCACTTGCTGTATCTGTAGAGCCTACATTTGTGGCGCTGTCATGTCTGCATCACTTGCTGTATCTGTAGAGCCTCCATTTGTGGCGCTGTCATGTCTGCATCACTTGCTGTATCTGTAGAGCATACATCTAAAGGATAGAAATCTGCTGTCATGTCTGCATCACTTGCTGTATCTGTAGAGCCTACATCTAAGGGATGGAAATCTGCTGTCATGTCTGCATCACTTGCTGTAACTGTAGAGCCTACATCTAAAGGATGGAAATCTGTTGTCATGTTTGCATCACTTGCTGTATCTGTAGAGCCTACATCTAAAGGATGGAAATCTGCTGTCATGTCTGCATCACCTGCTTTATCTGTAGAGCCTCCATCTAAAGGATGGAAATCTGCTGTCATGTCTGCATCACTTGCTGTATCTGTAGAGCCTCCATTTGTGGCGCTGTCATGTCTGTATCACTTGCTGTAACTGTAGAGCCTCCGTTTGTGGCGCTGTCATGTCTGCATCACTTGCTGTAACTGTAGAGCCTACATCTAAAGAATGGAAATCTGCTGTCATGTCTGCATCACTTGCTGTATCTGTAGAGCCTACATATAAAGGATGGAAATCTGCTGTCATGTCTGCGTCACTTGCTTTATCTGTAGAGCCTCCATCTAAAGGATGGAAATCTGCTGTCATGTCTGCATCACTTGCTGTAACTTTAGAGCCTCCATCTAAAGGATGGAAATCTGCTGTCATGTCTGCATTACTTGCTGTATCTGTAGAGCCTCCATTTGTGGCGCTGTCATGTCTGCATCACCGGCTGTATCTGTAGAGCCTCCATTTGTGGCGCTGTCATGTCTGCATCATTTGCTGTATCTGTAGAGCCTCCATTTGTGGCGCTGTCATGTCTGCATCACTTGCTGTATCTGTAGAGCCTTTATCTAGGGATGGAAATCTGCTGTCATGTCTTCATCACTTGCTGTATCTGTGGAGCCTCCATCTAAAGGATGGAAATCTGCTGTCATGTCTGCATCACTTGCTGTATCTGTAGAGCCTCCATCTAAAGGATGGGAAATCTGCTGTCATGTCTGCATCACTTGCTATATCTGTAGAGCCTCCATTTGTGGCGCTGTCATGTCTGCATCACTTGATGTATCTGTAGAGCCTCCATTTGTGGCGCTGTCATGTCTGCATCATTTGCTGTATCTGTAGAGCCTCCATTTGTGGCGCTGTCATGTCTGCATCATTTGCTGTATCTGTAGAGCCTTCATTTGTGGCGCTGTCATGTCTGCATCACTTGCTGTATCTGTAGAGCCTACATCTAAAGGATGGAAATCTGCTGTCATGTCTGCATCACTTGCTGTATCTGTAGAGCCTCCATCTAAAGGATGGAAATCTGCTGTCATGTCTGCATCACTTGCTGTAGCTGTAGAGCCTCCATCTAAAGGATGGAAATCTGCTGTCATGTCTGCATCACTTGCTGTATCTGTAGAGCCTATATCTAAAGGATGGAAATCTGCTGTCATGTCTGCATCACCTGCTGTATCTGTAGAGCCTCCATCTAAAGGATGGAAATCTGCTGTCATGTCTGCATCACTTTCTGTATCTGTAGAGCCTATATCTAAAGGATGGAAATCTGCTGTCGTGTCTGCATCACTTGCTGTATCTGTAGAGCCGGCATCTAAAGGACGGAAATCTGCTGTCATGTCTGCATCATTTGCTGTATCTGTAGAGCCTATATCTAAAGGATGGAAATCTGCTGTCATGTCTGCATCACTTGCTGTATCTGTAGAGCCTGCATCTAAAGGATGGAAATCTGCTGTCATGTCTGCATCACTTGCTGTATCTGTAGAGCCTCCATTTGTAGCGCTGTCATGTCTGCATCACTTGCTGTATCTGTAGAGCCAGCATCTAAAGAATGGAAATCTGCTGTCATGTCTGCATCACTTGCTGTATCTGTAGAGCCTCCATTTGTGGCGCTGTCATGTCTGCATCATTTGCTGTATCTGTAGAGCCTCCATTTGTGGCGCTGTCATGTCTGCATCATTTGCTGTATCTGTAGAGCCTCCATTTGTGGCGCTGTCATGTCTGCATCACTTGCTGTATCTGTAGAGCCTACATCTAAAGGATGGAAATCTGCTGTCATGTCTGCATCACTTGCTGTATCTGTAGAGCCTCCATCTAAAGGATGGAAATCTGCTGTCATGTCGGCATCACTTGCTGTATCTGTAGAGCCTCCATCTAAAGGATGGAAATCTGCTGTCATGTCTGCATCATTTGCTGTAACTGTAGAGCCTACATCTAAAGGATGGAAATCTGCTGTCATGTCTGCATCGCTTGCTGTATCTATAGAGCCTACATCTAAAGGATGGAAATCTGCTGTCATGTCTGCATCACTTGCTGTATCTGTAGAGCCTCCATTTGTGGCGCTGTCATGTCTGCATCACTTGCTGTATCTGTAGAGCCTCCATTTGTGGCGCTGTCATGTCTGCATCATTTACTGAATATGTAGAGCCTCCATTTGTGACGCTGTCATGTCTGCATCATTTGCTGTATCTGTAGAGCCTCCATTTGTCGCGCTGTCATGTCTGCATCACTTGCTATATCTGTAGAGCCTACATCTAAAGGATGGAAATCTGCTGTCATGTCTGCATCACTTGCATGTATCTGTAGAGCCTCCATTTGTGGCGCTGTCATGTCTGCATCACTTCCACTATCAGTAGAGCCTACATCTAAAGGATGGAAATCTGCTGTCATGTCTGCATCACTTGCTGTATCTGTAGAGCCTCCATTTGTGGCGCTGTCATGTCTGCATCACTTGCTGTATCTGTAGAGCATACATCTAAAGGATGGAAATCTGCTGTCATGTCTGCATCACTTGCTGTATCTGTAGAGCCTACATCTAAAAGATTGAAATCTGCTGTCATGTCTGCATCACTTGCTGTAACTGTAGAGCCTACATCTAAAGGATGGAAATCTGTTGTCATGTTTGCATCACTTGCTGTATCTGTAGAGCCTACATCTAAAGGATGGAAATCTGCTGTCATGTCTGCATCACCTGCTTTATCTGTAGAGCCTCCATCTAAAGGATGGAAATCTGCTGTCATGTCTGCATCACTTGCTGTATCTGTAGAGCCACCATCTAAAGGATGGAAATCTGCTGTCATGTCTGCATCACTGGCTGTATCTGTAGAGCCTCCATTTGTGGCGCTGTCATGTCTGTATCACTTGCTGAAACTGTAGAGCCTCCGTTTGTGGCGCTGTTATGTCTGCATCACTTGCTGTAACTGTAGAGCCTACATCTAAAGAATGGAAATCTGCTGTCATGTCTGCATCACTTGCTGTATCTGTAGAGCCTACATCTAAAGGATGGAAATCTGCTGTCATAATTGCATCACTTGCTTTATCTGTAGAGCCTCCATCTAAAGGATGGAAATCTGCTGTCATGTCGGCATCACTTGCTGTATCTGTAGAGCCTCCATCTAAAGGATGGAAATCTGCTGTCATGTCTGCATTACTTGCTGTATCTGTAGAGCTTCCATTTGTGGCGCTGTCATGTCTACATCACTTGCTGTATCTGTAGAGCCTCCATTTGTGGCGCTGTCATGTCTGCATCACTTGCTGTATCTGTAGAGCCTTTATCTAAGGATGGAAATCTGCTGTCATGTCTTCATCACTTGCTGTATCTGTAGAGCCTCCATCTAAAGGATGGAAATCTGCTGTCATGTCTGCATCACTTGCTGTATCTGTAGAGCCTCCATCTAAAGGATGGGAAATCTGCTGTCATGTCTGCATCACTTGCTGTATCTGTAGAGCCTCCATTTGTGGCGCTGTCATGTCTGCATCACTTGCTGTATCTGTAGAGCCTCCATTTGTGGCGCTGTCATGTCTGCATCATTTGCTGTATCTGTAGAGCCTCCATTTGTGGCGCTGTCATGTCTGCATCATTTGCTGTATCTGTAGAGCCTCCATTTGTAGCGCTGTCATGTCTGCATCACTTGCTGTATCTGTAGAGCCTACATCTAAAGGATGGAAATCTGCTGTCATGTCTGCATCACTTGCTGTATCTGTAGAGCCTCCATCTAAAGGATGGAAATCTGCTGTCATGTCTGCATCACTTGCTGTAGCTGTAGAGCCTCCATCTAAAGGATGGAAATCTGCTGTCATGTCTGCATCACTTGCTGTATCTGTAGAGCCTATATCTAAAGGATGGAAATCTGCTGTCATGTCTGCATCACTTGCTGTATCTGTAGAGCCTCCATCTAAAGGATGGAAATCTGCTGTCATGTCTGCATCACTTTCTGTATCTGTAGAGCCTATATCTAAAGGATGGAAATCTGCTGTCATGTCTGCATCACTTGCTGTATCTGTAGAGCCGGCATCTAAAGGATGGAAATCTGCTGTCATGTCTGCATCATTTGCTGTATCTGTAGAGCCTATATCTAAAGGATGGAAATCTGCTGTCATGTCTGCATCACTTGCTGTATCTGTAGAGCCTGCATCTAAAGGATGGAAATCTGCTGTCATGTCTGCGTCACTTGCTGTATCTGTAGAGCCTCCATTTGTGGCGCTGTCATGTCTGCATCACTTGCTGTATCTGTAGAGCCTGCATCTAAAGAATGGAAATCTGCTGTCATGTCTGCATCACTAGCTGTATCTGTAGAGCCTCCATTTGTGGCGCTGTCATGTCTGCATCACTTGCTGTATCTGTAGAGCCTCCATTTGTGGCGCTGTCATGTCTGCATCATTTGCTGTATCTGTAGAGCCTCCATTTGTGGCGCTGTCATGTCTGCATCATTTGCTGTATCTGTAGAGCCTCCATTTGTGGCGCTGTCATGTCTGCATCACTTGCTGTATCTGTAGAGCCGACACCTAAAGGATGGAAATCTGCTGTCATGTCTGCATCACTTGCTGTATCTGTAGAGCCTCCATCTAAAGGATGGAAATCTGCTGTCATGTCTGCATCACTTGCTTTAGCTGTAGAGCCTCCATCTAAAGGATGGAAATCTGCTGTCATGTCTGCATCACTTGCTGTATCTGTAGAGCCTCCATTTGTGGCGCTGTCATGTCTGCATCATTTGCTGTATCTGTAAAACCTCCATTTGTTGCGCTGTCATGTCTGTATCACTTGCTGTATCTGTAGAGCCTCCATTTGTGGCGCTGTCATGTCTGCATCACTTGCTGTATCTGTAGAGCCTCCATTTGTGGCGCTGTCATGTCTGCATCATTTGCTGTATCTGTAGAGCCTCCATTTGTGACGCTGTCATGTCTGCATCATTTGCTGTATCTGTAGAGCATCCATTTGTGGCGCTGTCATGTCTGCATCACTTGCTATATCTGTAGAGCCTACATCTAAAGGATGGAAATCTGCTGTCATGTCTGCATCACTTGCTGTATCTGTAGAGCCTCCATTTGTGGCGCTGTCATGTCTGCATCACTTGCTGTATCTGTAGAGCCCCCATCTAAAGGATGGAAATCTGCTGTGATGTCTGCATCACTTGCTGTATCTGTAGAGCCTCCATTTGTGGCGCTGTCATGTCTCCATCACTTGCTGTATCTGTAGAGCCTAGATCTAAAGGATGGAAATCTGCTGTCATGTCTGCATCACTTGCTGTATATGTAGAGCCTCCATTTGTGTTGCTGTCATGTTTGCATCACTTGCTGTATCTGTAGAGCCTACATCTAAAGGATGGAAATCTGCTGTCATGTCTGCATCACTTGCTGTATCTGTAGAGCCTACATCTAAAGGATGGAAATATGCTGTCATGTCTGCATCACTTGCTGTATCTGTAGAGCCTCCATTTGTGGCCCTGTCATGTCTGCATCACTTGCTGTATCTGTAGAGCCTCCATCTAAATGATGGAAATCTGTTGTCATGTCTGCATCACTTGCTGTATCTGTAGAGCCTACATCTAAAGGATGGAAACCTAATGTCATGTCTTCATAACTTACTGTATCTGTAGAGCCTCCATATGTGGCGCGGTCATGTCTGCATCACTTGCTGTATCTGTAGAGCCTACATCTAAAGGATGGAAACCTGCTGTCATGTCTTCATAACTTACTGTATCTGTAGAGCCTCCATTTGTGGCGCTGTCATGTCTGCATCAATGCTGTATCTGTAGAGCCTTTATCTAAGGATGGAAATCTGCTGTCATGTCTTCATCACTTGCTGTATCTGTAGAGCCTCCATCTAAAGGATGGAAATCTGCTGTCATGTCTGCATCACTTGCTGTATCTGTAGAGCCTCCATCTAAAGGATGGGAAATCTGCTGTCATGTCTGCATCACTTGCTATATCTGTAGAGCCTCCATTTGTGGCGCTGTCATGTCTGCATCACTTGATGTATCTGTAGAGCCTCCATTTGTGGCGCTGTCATGTCTGCATCATTTGCTGTATCTGTAGAGCCACCATTTGTGGTGCTGTCATGTCTGCATCATTTGCTGTATCTGTAGAGCCTTCATTTGTGGCGCTGTCATGTCTGCATCACTTGCTGTATCTGTAGAGCCTACATCTAAAGGATGGAAATCTGCTGTCATGTCTGCATCACTTGCTGTATCTGTAGAGCCTCCATCTAAAGGATGGAAATCTGCTGTCATGTCTGCATCACTTGCTGTAGCTGTAGAGCCTCCATCTAAAGGATGGAAATCTGCTGTCATGTCTGCATCACTTGCTGTATCTGTAGAGCCTATATCTAAAGGATGGAAATCTGCTGTCATGTCTGCATCACTTGCTGTATCTGTAGAGCCTCCATCTAAAGGATGGAAATCTGCTGTCATGTCTGCATCACTTTCTGTATCTGTAGAGCCTATATCTAAAGGATGGAAATCTGCTGTCATGTCTGCATCACTTGCTCTATCTGTAGAGCCTCCATCTAAAGGATGGAAATCTGCTGTCATGTCTGCATTACTTGCTGTATCTGTAGAGCCTCCATTTGTGGCGCTGTCATGTCTGCATCAACTGCTGTATCTGTAGAGCCTCCATTTGTGGCGCTGTCATGTCTGCATCACTTGCTGTATCTGTAGAGCCTCCATTTGTGGCGCTGTCATGTCTGCATCACTTGCTGTATCTGTAGAGCCTTTATCTAAGGATGGAAATCTGCTGTCATGTCTTCATCACTTGCTGTATCTATAGAGCCTCCATCTAAAGGATGGAAATCTTCTGTCATGTCTGCATCACTTGCTGTATCTGTAGAGCCACCATCTAAAGGATGGGAAATCTGCTGTCATGTCTGCATCACTTGCTGTATCTGTAGAGCCTCCATTTGTGGCGCTGTCATGTCTGCATCACTTGCTGTATCTGTAGAGCCTCCATTTGTGGCGCTGTCATGTCTGCATCATTTGCTGTATCTGTAGAGCCTCCAATTGTGGCGCTGTCATGTATGCATCACTTGCTGTATCTGTAGAGCCTACATCTAAAGGATGGAAATCTGCTGTCATGTCTGCATCACCTGCTTTATCTGTAGAGCCTCCATCTAAAGGATGGAAATCTGCTGTCATGTCGGCATCACTTGCTGTATCTGTAGAGCCTCCATCTAAAGGATGGAAAACTGCTGTCATGTCTGCATCACTGGCTGTATCTGTAGAGCCTCCATTTGTGGCGCTGTCATGTCTGTATCACTTGCTGTAACTGTAGAGCCTCCGTTTGTGGCGCTGTCATGTCTACATCACTTGCTGTAACTGTAGAGCCTACATCTAAGGAATGGAAATCTGCTGTCATGTCTGCATCACTTGCTGTATCTGTAGAGCCTACATCTAAAGGATGGAAATCTGCTGTCATGTCTGCATCACTTGCTTTATCTGTAGAGCCTACATCTAAAGGATGGAAATCTGCTGTCATGTCTGCATCACTTGCTGTATCTGTAGAGCCTCCATCTAAAGGATGGAAATCTGCTGTCATGTCTGCATTACTTGCTGTATCTGTAGAGCCTCCATTTGTGGCGCTGTCATGTCTGCATCACCTGCTGTATCTTTAGAGCCTCCATTAGTGGCGCTGTTATGTCTGCATCATTTGCTGTATCTGTAGAGCCTCCCTTTGTGAAGCGGTCATGTCTGCATCACTTGCTGTATCTGTAGAGCCTCCAGTTGTGGCGCTGTCATGTCTGAATCACTTGCTGTATCTGTAGAGCCTACATCTAAAGGATGGAAATCTGCTGTCATGTCTGCATCACTTGCTGTATCTGTAGAGCCTCCATTTGTGGCGCTGTCATGTCTGCATCATTTGCTGTATCTGCAGAGCCTCCATTTGTTGCGCTGTCATGTCTGTATCACTTGCTGTATCTGTAGAGCCTCCATTTGTGGCGCTGTCATGTCTACATCACTTGCTGTATCTGTAGAGCCTCCATTTGTGGCGCTGTCATATCTGCATCACTTGCTGTATCTGTAGAGCCTTTATCTAAGGATGGAAATCTGCTGTCATGTCTTCATCACTTGCTGTATCTGTAGAGCCTCCATCTAAAGGATGGAAATCTGCTGTCATGGCTGCATCACTTGCTGTATCTGTAAAGCCTCCATCTAAAGGATGGGAAATCTGCTGTCATGTCTGCATCACTTGCTGTATCTGTAGAGCCTCCATTTGTGGCGCTGTCATGTCTGCATCACTTGCTGTATCTGTAGAGCCTCCATTTGTGGCGCTGTCATGTCTGCATCATTTGCTGTATCTGTAGAGCCTCCATTTGTGGCGCTGTCATGTCTGCATCATTTGCTGTATCTGTAGAGCCTCCATTTGTGGCGCTGTCATGTCTGCATCACTTGCTGTATCTGTAGAGCCTACATCTAAAGGATGGAAATCTGCTGTCATGTCTGCATCACTTGCTGTATCTGTAGAGCCTCCATCTAAAGGATGGAAATCTGCTGTCATGTCTGCATCACTTGCTGTAGCTGTAGAGCCTCCAACTAAAGGACGGAAATCTGCTGTCATGTCTGCATCAGTTGCTGTATCTGTAGAGCCTATATCTAAAGGATGGAAATCTGCTGTCATGTCTGCATCACTTGCTGTATCTGTAGAGCCTCCGTCTAAAGGATGGAAATCTGCTGTCATGTCTGCTTAACTTTCTGTATCTGTAGAGCCTATATCTAAAGGATGGAAATCTGCTGTCATGTCTGCATCACTTGCTGTATCTGTAGAGCCGGCATCTAAAGGATGGAAATCTGCTGTCATGTCTGCATCATTTGCTGTATCTGTAGAGCCTATATCTAAAGGATGGAAATCTGCTGTCATGTCTGCATCACTTGCTGTATCTGTAGAGCCTGCATCTAAAGGATGGAAATCTGCTGTCATGTCTGCATCACTTGCTGTATATGTAGAGCCTGCATCTAAAGAATGGAAATCTGCTGTCATGTCTGCATCACTTGCTGTATCTGTAGAGCCTCCATTTGTGGCGCTGTCATGTCTGCATCACTTGCTGTATCTGTAGAGCCTCCATTTGTGGCGCTGTCATGTCTGCATCATTTGCTGTATCTGTAGAGCCTCCATTTGTGGCGCTGTCATGTCTGCATCATTTGCTGTATCTGTAGAGCCTCCATTTGTGGCGCTTTCATGTCTGCATCACTTGCTGTATCTGTAGAGCCTACACCTAAAGGATGGAAATCTGCTGTCATGTCTGCATCACTTGCTGTATCTGTAGAGCCTCCATCTAAAGGATGGAAATCTGCTGTCATGTCTGCATCACTTGCTGTAGCATTAGAGCCTCCATCTAAAGGATGGAAATCTGCTGTCATGTCTGCATCACTTGCTGTATCTGTAGAGCCTCCATCTAAAGGATGGGAAATCTGCTGTCATGTCTGCATCACTTGCTATATCTGTAGAGCCTCCATTTGTGGCGCTGTCATGTCTGCATCACTTGCTGTATCTGTAGAGCCTCCATTTGTGGCGCTGTCATGTCTGCATCACTTGCTGTATCTGTAGAGCCTCCATTTGTGGCGCTGTCATGTCTGCATCATTTGCTGTATCTGTAGAGCCTCCATTTGTGACGCTGTCATGTCTGCATCATTTGCTGTACCTGTAGAGCATCCATTTGTGGCGCTGTCATGTCTGCATCACTTGCTATATCTGTAGAGCCTACATCTAAAGGATGGAAATCTGCTGTCATGTCTGCATCACTTGCTGTATCTGTAGAGCCTCCATTTGTGGCGCTGTCATGTCTGCATCACTTGCTGTATCTGTAGAGCCTCCATCTAAAGGATGGAAATCTGCTGTGATGTCTGCATCACTTGCTGTATCTGTATAGCCTCCATTTGTGGCGCTGTCATGTCTCCATCACTTGCTGTATCTGTAGAGCCTAGATCTAAAGGATGGAAATCTGCTGTCATGTCTGCATCACTTGCTGTATCTGTAGAGCCTCCATTTGTGTTGCTGTCATGTTTGCATCACTTGCTGTATCTGTAGAGCCTACATCTAAAGGATGGAAATCTGCTGTCATGTCTGCATCACTTGCTGTATCTGTAGAGCCTACATCTAAAGGATGGAAATATGCTGTCATGTCTGCATCACTTGCTGTATCTGTAGAGCCTCCATTTGTGGCGCTGTCATGTCTGCATCACTTGCTGTATCTGTAGAGCCTCCATCTAAAGGATGGAAATCTGTTGTCATGTCTGCATCACTTGCTGTATCTGTAGAGCCTACATCTAAAGGATGGAAACCTGCTGTCATGTCTTCATAACTTACTGTATCTGTAGAGCCTCCATATATGGCGCTGTCATGTCTGCATCACTTGCTGTATCTGTAGAGCATACATCTAAAGGATGGAAATCTGCTGTCATGTCTGCATCACTTGCTGTATCTGTAGAGCCTACATTTGTGGCGCTGTCATGTCTGCATCACTTGCTGTATCTGTAGAGCCTCCATTTGTGGCGCTGTCATGTCTGCATCACTTGCTGTATCTGTAGAGCATACATCTAAAGGATAGAAATCTGCTGTCATGTCTGCATCACTTGCTGTATCTGTAGAGCCTACATCTAAAGGATGGAAATCTGCTGTCATGTCTGCATCACTTGCTGTAACTGTAGAGCCTACATCTAAAGGATGGAAATCTGTTGTCATGTTTGCATCACTTGCTGTATCTGTAGAGCCTACATCTAAAGGATGGAAATCTGCTGTCATGTCTGCATCACCTGCTTTATCTGTAGAGCCTCCATCTAAAGGATGGAAATCTGCTGTCATGTCTGCATCACTTGCTGTATCTGTAGAGCCTCCATTTGTGGCGCTGTCATGTCTGTATCACTTGCTGTAACTGTAGAGCCTCCGTTTGTGGCGCTGTCATGTCTGCATCACTTGCTGTAACTGTAGAGCCTACATATAAAGGATGGAAATCTGCTGTCATGTCTGCGTCACTTGCTTTATCTGTAGAGCCTCCATCTAAAGGATGGAAATCTGCTGTCATGTCTGCATCACTTGCTGTAACTTTAGAGCCTCCATCTAAAGGATGGAAATCTGCTGTCATGTCTGCATTACTTGCTGTATCTGTAGAGCCTCCATTTGTGGCGCTGTCATGTCTGCATCACCGGCTGTATCTGTAGAGCCTCCATTTGTGGCGCTGTCATGTCTGCATCATTTGCTGTATCTGTAGAGCCTCCATTTGTGGCGCTGTCATGTCTGCATCACTTGCTGTATCTGTAGAGCCTTTATCTAAGGATGGAAATCTGCTGTCATGTCTTCATCACTTGCTGTATCTGTAGAGCCTCCATCTAAAGGATGGAAATCTGCTGTCATGTCTGCATCACTTGCTGTATCTGTAGAGCCTCCATCTAAAGGATGGGAAATCTGCTGTCATGTCTGCATCACTTGCTATATCTGTAGAGCCTCCATTTGTGGCGCTGTCATGTCTGCATCACTTGATGTATCTGTAGAGCCTCCATTTGTGGCGCTGTCATGTCTGCATCATTTGCTGTATCTGTAGAGCCTCCATTTGTGGCGCTGTCATGTCTGCATCATTTGCTGTATCTGTAGAGCCTTCATTTGTGGCGCTGTCATGTCTGCATCACTTGCTGTATCTGTAGAGCCTACATCTAAAGGATGGAAATCTGCTGTCTTGTCTGCATCACTTGCTGTATCTGTAGAGCCTCCATCTAAAGGATGGAAATCTGCTGTCATGTCTGCATCACTTGCTGTAGCTGTAGAGCCTCCATCTAAAGGATGGAAATCTGCTGTCATGTCTGCATCACTTGCTGTATCTGTAGAGCCTATATCTAAAGGATGGAAATCTGCTGTCATGTCTGCATCACTTGCTGTATCTGTAGAGCCTCCATCTAAAGGATGGAAATCTGCTGTCATGTCTGCATCACTTTCTGTATCTGTAGAGCCTATATCTAAAGGATGGAAATCTGCTGTCATGTCTGCATCACTTGCTGTATCTGTAGAGCCGGCATCTAAAGGATGGAAATCTGCTGTCATGTCTGCATCATTTGCTGTATCTGTAGAGCCTATATCTAAAGGATGGAAATCTGCTGTCATGTCTGCATCACTTGCTGTATCTGTAGAGCCTGCATCTAAAGGATGGAAATCTGCTGTCATGTCTGCATCACTTGCTGTATCTGTAGAGCCTCCATTTGTAGCGCTGTCATGTCTGCATCACTTGCTGTATCTGTAGAGCCAGCATCTAAAGAATGGAAATCTGCTGTCATGTCTGCATCACTTGCTGTATCTGTAGAGCCTCCATTTGTGGCGCTGTCATGTCTGCATCATTTGCTGTATCTGTAGAGCCTCCATTTGTGGCGCTGTCATGTCTGCATCATTTGCTGTATCTGTAGAGCCTCCATTTGTGGCGCTGTCATGTCTGCATCACTTGCTGTATCTGTAGAGCCTACATCTAAAGGATGGAAATCTGCTGTCATGTCTGCATCACTTGCTGTATCTGTATAGCCTCCATCTAAAGGATGGAAATCTGCTGTCATGTCGGCATCACTTGCTGTATCTGTAGAGCCTCCATCTAAAGGATGGAAATCTGCTGTCATGTCTGCATCATTTGCTGTAACTGTAGAGCCTACATCTAAAGGATGGAAATCTGCTGTCATGTCTGCATCGCTTGCTGTATCTGTAGAGCCTACATCTAAAGGATGGAAATCTGCTGTCATGTCTGCATCACTTGCTGTATCTGTAGAGCCTCCATTTGTGGCGCTGTCATGTCTGCATCACTTGCTGTATCTGTAGAGCCTCCATTTTTGGCGCTGTCATGTCCGCATCATTTGCTGTATCTGTAGAGCCTCCATTTGTGACGCTGTCATGTCTGCATCATTTGCTGTATCTGTAGAGCCTCCATTTGTCGCGCTGTCATGTCTGCATCACTTGCTACATCTGTAGAGCCTACATCTAAAGGATGGAAATCTGCTGTCATGTCTGCATCACTTGCATGTATCTGTAGAGCCTCCATTTGTGGCGCTGTCATGTCTGCATCACTTGCTGTATCTGTAGAGCCTACATCTAAAGGATGGAAATCTGCTGTCATGTCTGCATCACTTGCTGTATCTGTAGAGCCTCCATTTGTGGCGCTGTCATGTCTGCATCACTTGCTGTATCTGTAGAGCATACATCTAAAGGATGGAAATCTGCTGTCATGTCTGCATCACTTGCTGTATCTGTAGAGCCTACATCTAAAGGATGGAAGTCTGCTGTCATGTCTGCATCACTTGCTGTAACTGTAGAGCCTACATCTAAAGGATGGAAATCTGTTGTCATGTTTGCATCACTTGCTGTATCTGTAGAGCCTACATCTAAAGGATGGAAATCTGCTGTCATGTCTGCATCACCTGCTTTATCTGTAGAGCCTCCATCTAAAGGATGGAAATCTGCTGTCATGTCTGCATCACTTGCTGTATCTGTAGAGCCACCATCTAAAGGATGGAAATCTGCTGTCATGTCTGCATCACTGGCTGTATCTGTAGAGCCTCCATTTGTGGCGCTGTCATGTCTGTATCACTTGCTGAAACTGTAGAGCCTCCGTTTGTGGCGCTGTTATGTCTGCATCATTTGCTGTAACTGTAGAGCCTACATCTAAAGAATGGAAATCTGCTGTCATGTCTGCATCACTTGCTGTATCTGTAGAGCCTACATCTAAAGGATGGAAATCTGCCGTCATATCTGCATCACTTGCTTTATCTGTAGAGCCTCCATCTAAAGGATGGAAATCTGCTGTCATGTCGGCATCACTTGCTGTATCTGTAGAGCCTCCATCTAAAGGATGGAAATCTGCTGTCATGTCTGCATTACTTGCTGTATCTGTAGAGCCTCCATTTGTGGCGCTGTCATGTCTGCATCACCGGCTGTATCTGTAGAGCCTCCATTTGTGGCGCTGTCATGTCTACATCACTTGCTGTATCTGTAGAGCCTCCATTTGTGGCGCTGTCATGTCTGCATCACTTGCTGTATCTGTAGAGCCTTTATCTAAGGATGGAAATCTGCTGTCATGTCTTCATCACTTGCTGTATCTGTAGAGCCTCCATCTAAAGGATGGAAATCTGCTGTCATGTCTGCATCACTTGCTGTATCTGTAGAGCCTCCATCTAAAGGATGGGAAATCTGCTGTCATGTCTGCATCACTTGCTGTATCTGTAGAGCCTCCATTTGTGGCGCTGTCATGTCTGCATCACTTGCTGTATCTGTAGAGCCTCCATTTGTGGCGCTGTCATGTCTGCATCATTTGCTGTATCTGTAGAGCCTCCATTTGTGGCGCTGTCATGTCTGCATCATTTGCTGTATCTGTAGAGCCTCCATTTGTATCGCTGTCATGTCTGCATCACTTGCTGTATCTGTAGAGCCTACATCTAAAGGATGGAAATCTGCTGTCATGTCTGCATCACTTGCTGTATCTGTAGAGCCTCCATCTAAAGGATGGAAATCTGCTGTCATGTCTGCATCACTTGCTGTAGCTGTAGAGCCTCCATTTAAGGATGGAAATCTGCTGTCATGTCTGCATCACTTGCTGTATCTGTAGAGCCTATATCTAAAGGATGGAAATCTGCTGTCATGTCTGCATCACTTGCTGTATCTGTAGAGCCTCCATCTAAAGGATGGAAATCTGCTGTCATGTCTGCATCACTTTCTGTATCTGTAGAGCCTATATCTAAAGGATGGAAATCTGCTGTCATGTCTGCATCACTTGCTGTATCTGTAGAGCCGGCATCTAAAGGATGGAAATCTGCTGTCATGTCTGCATCATTTGCTGTATCTGTAGAGCCTATATCTAAAGGATGGAAATCTGCTGTCATGTTGCATCACTTGCTGTATCTGTAGAGCCTGCATCTAAAGGATGGAAATCTGCTGTCATGTCTGCATCACTTGCTGTATCTGTAGAGCCTCCATTTGTGGCGCTGTCATGTCTGCATCACTTGCTGTATCTGTAGAGCCTGCATCTAAAGAATGGAAATCTGCTGTCATGTCTGCATCACTTGCTGTATCTGTAGAGCCTCCATTTGTGGCGCTGTCATGTCTGCATCACTTGCTGTATCTGTAGAGCCTCCATTTGTGGCGCTGTCATGTCTGCATCATTTGCTGTATCTGTAGAGCCTCCATTTGTGGCGCTGTCATGTCTGCATCATTTGCTGTATCTGTAGAGCCTCCATTTGTGGCGCTGTCATGTCTGCATCACTTGCTGTATCTGTTGAGCCGACACCTAAAGGATGGAAATCTGCTGTCATGTCTGCATCACTTGCTGTATCTGTAGAGCCTCCATCTAAAGGATGGAAATCTGCTGTCATGTCTGCATCACTTGCTGTAGCTGTAGAGCCTCCATCTAAAGGATGGAAATCTGCTGTCATGTCTGCAGCACTTGCTGTATCTGTACAGCCTATATCTAAAGGATGGAAATCTGCTGTCATGTCTGCCTCACTTGCTGTATCTGTAGAGCCTCCATTTGTGGCGCTGTCATGTCTGCATCATTTGCTGTATCTGTAAAACCTCCATTTGTTGCGCTGTCATGTCTGTATCACTTGCTGTATCTGTAGAGCCTCCATTTGTGGCGCTGTCATGTCTGCATCACTTGCTGTATCTGTAGAGCCTCCATTTGTGGCGCTGTCATGTCTGCATCATTTGCTGTATCTGTAGAGCCTCCATTTGTGACGCTGTCATGTCTGCATCATTTGCTGTATCTGTAGAGCATCCATTTGTGGCGCTGTCATGTCTGCATCACTTGCTATATCTGTAGAGCCTACATCTAAAGGATGGAAATCTGCTGTCATGTCTGCATCACTTGCTGTATCTGTAGAGCCTCCATTTGTGGCGCTGTCATGTCTGCATCACTTGCTGTATCTGTAGAGCCTCGATCTAAAGGATGGAAATCTGCTGTGATGTCTGCATCACTTGCTGTATCTGTAGAGCCTCCATTTGTGGCGCTGTCATATCTCCATCACTTGCTGTATCTGTAGAGCCTAGATCTAAAGGATGGAAATCTGCTGTCATGTCTGCATCACTTGCTGTATCTGTAGAGCCTCCATTTGTGTTGCTGTCATGTTTGCATCACTTGCTGTATCTTTAGAGCCTACATCTAAAGGATGGAAATCTGCTGTCATGTCTGCATCACTTGCTGTATCTGTAGAGCCTACATCTAAAGGATGGAAATATGCTGTCATGTCTGCATCACTTGCTGTATCTGTAGAGCCTCCATTTGTGGCCCTGTCATGTCTGCATCACTTGCTGTATCTGTAGAGCCTCCATCTAAAGGATGGAAATCTGTTGTCATGTCTGCATCACTTGCTGTATCTGTAGAGCCTACATCTAAAGGATGGAAACCTGCTGTCATGTCTTCATAACTTACTGTATCTGTAGAGCCTCCATATGTGGCGCTGTCATGTCTGCATCACTTGCTGTATCTGTAGAGCATACATCTAAAGGATGGAAATCTGCTGTCATGTCTGCATCACTTGCTGTATCTGTAGAGCCTACATTTGTGGCGCTGTCATGTCTGCATCACTTGCTGTATCTGTAGAGCCTCCATTTGTGGCGCTGTCATGTCTGCATCACTTGCTGTATCTGTAGAGCATACATCTAAAGGATAGAAATCTGCTGTCATGTCTGCATCACTTGCTGTATCTTGTAGAGCCTACATCTAAAGGATGGAAATCTGCTGTCATGTCTGCATCACTTGCTGTAACTGTAGAGCCTACATCTAAAGGATGGAAATCTGTTGTCATGTTTGCATCACTTGCTGTATCTGTAGAGCCTACATCTAAAGGATGGAAATCTGCTGTCATGTCTGCATCACCTGCTTTATCTGTAGAGCCTCCATCTAAAGGATGGAAATCTGCTGTCATGTCTGCATCACTTGCTGTATCTGTAGAGCCTCCATCTAAAGGATGGAAATCTGCTGTCATGTCTGCATCACTGGCTGTATCTGTAGAGCCTCCATTTGTGGCGCTGTCATGTCTGTATCACTTGCTGTAACTGTAGAGCCTCCGTTTGTGGCGCTGTCATGTCTACATCACTTGCTGTAACTGTAGAGCCTACATCTAAAGAATGGAAATCTGCTGTCATGTCTGCATCACTTGCTGTATCTGTAGAGCCTACATATAAAGGATGGAAATCTGCTGTCATGTCTGCGTCACTTGCTTTATCTGTAGAGCCTCCATCTAAAGGATGGAAATCTGCTGTCATGTCTGCATCACTTGCTGTATCTGTAGAGCCTCCATCTAAAGGATGGAAATCTGCTGTCATGTCTGCATTACTTGCTGTATCTGTAGAGCCTCCATTTGTGGCGCTGTCATGTCTGCATCACCGGCTGTATCTGTAGAGCCTCCATTTGTGGCGCTGTCATGTCTGCATCATTTGCTGTATCTGTAGAGCCTCCATTTGTGGCGCTGTCATGTCTGCATCACTTGCTGTATCTGTAGAGCCTTTATCTAAGAATGGAAATCTGCTGTCATGTCTTCATCACTTGCTGTATCTGTAGAGCCTCCATCTAAAGGATGGAAATCTGCTGTCATGTCTGCATCACTTGCTGTATCTGTAGAGCCTCCATCTAAAGGATGGGAAATCTGCTGTCATGTCTGCATTAGTTGCTATATCTGTAGAGCCTCCATTTGTGGCGCTGTCATGTCTGCATCACTTGATGTATCTGTAGAGCCTCCATTTGTGGCGCTGTCATGTCTGCATCATTTGCTGTATCTGTAGAGCCTCCATTTGTGGCGCTGTCATGTCTGCATCATTTGCTGTATCTGTAGAGCCTCCATTTGTGGCGCTGTCATGTCTGCATCACTTGCTGTATCTGTAGAGCCTACATCTAAAGGATGGAAATCTGCTGTCATGTCTGCATCACTTGCTGTATCTGTAGAGCCTCCATCTAAAGGATGGAAATCTGCTGTCATGTCTGCATCACTTGCTGTAGCTGTAGAGCCTCCATCTAAAGGATGGAAATCTGCTGTCATGTCTGCATCACTTGCTGTATCTGTAGAGCCTATATCTAAAGGATGGAAATCTGCTGTCATGTCTGCATTACTTGCTGTATCTGTAGAGCCTCCATCTAAAGGATGGAAATCTGCTGTCATGTCTGCATCACTTTCTGTATCTGTAGAGCCTATATCTAAAGGATGGAAATCTGCTGTCATGTCTGCATCACTTGCTGTATCTGTAGCGCCGGCATCTAAAGGATGGAAATCTGCTGTCATGTCTGCATCATTTGCTGTATCTGTAGAGCCTATATCTAAAGGATGGAAATCTGCTGTCATGTCTGCATCACTTGCTGTATCTGTAGAACCTGCATCTAAAGGATGGAAATCTGCTGTCATGTCTGCATCACTTGCTGTATCTGTAGAGCCTCCATTTGTGGCGCTGTCATGTCTGCATCACTTGCTGTATCTGTAGAGCCAGCATCTAAAGAATGGAAATCTGCTGTCATGTCTGCATCACTTGCTGTATCTGTAGAGCCTCCATTTGTGGCGCTGTCATGTCTGCATCATTTGCTGTATCTGTAGAGCCTCCATTTGTGGCGCTGTCATGTCTGCATCATTTGCTGTATCTGTAGTGCCTCCATTTGTGGCGCTGTCATGTCTGCATCAATTGCTGTATCTGTAGAGCCTACATCTAAAGGATGGAAATCTGCTGTCATGTCTGCATCACTTCCTGTATCTGTAGAACCTCCATCTAAAGCATGGAAATCTGCTGTCATGTCGGCATCACTTGCTGTATCTGTAGAGCCTCCATCTAAAGGATGGAAATCTGCTGTCATGTCTGCATCATTTGCTGTAACTGTAGAGCCTACATCTAAAGGATGGAAATCTGCTGTCATGTCTGCATCACTTGCTGTATCTGTAGAGCCTACATCTAAAGGATGGAAATCTGCTGTCATGTCTGCATCACTTGCTGTATCTGTAGAGCCTCCATTTGTGGCGCTGTCATGTCTGCATCATTTGCTGTATCTGTAAAACCTCCATTTGTTGCGCTGTCATGTCTGTATCACTTGCTGTATCTGTAGAGCCTCCATTTGTGGCGCTGTCATGTCTGCATCACTTGCTGTATCTGTAGAGCCTCCATTTGTGGCGCTGTCATGTCTGCATCATTTGCTGTATCTGTAGAGCCTCCATTTGTGACGCTGTCATGTCTGCATCATTTGCTGTATCTGTAGAGCCTCCATTTGTGGCGCTGTCATGTCTGCATCACTTGCTATATCTGTAGAGCCTACATCTAAAGGATGGAAATCTGCTGTCATGTCTGCATCACTTGCTGTATCTGTAGAGCCTCCATTTGTGGCGCTGTCATGTCTGCATCACTTGCTGTATCTGTAGAGCCTCCATCTAAAGGATGGAAATCTGCTGTGATGTCTGCATTACTTGCTGTATCTGTAGAGCCTCCATTTGTGGCGCTGTCATGTCTGCATCACTTGCTGTATCTGTAGAGCCTACATCTAAAGGATGGAAATCTGCTGTCATGTCTGCATCACTTGCTGTATCTGTAGAGCCTCCATTTGTGGCGTTGTCATGTCTGCATCGCTTGCTGTATCTGTAGAGCATACATCTAAAGGATGGAAATCTGCTGTCATGTCTGCATCACTTGCTGTATCTGTAGAGCCTACATCTAAAGGATGGAAATCTGCTGTCATGTCTGCATCACTTGCTGTAACTGTAGAGCCTACATCTAAAGGATGGAAATCTGTTGTCATGTTTGCATCACTTGCTGTATCTGTAGAGCCTACATCTAAAGGATGGAAATCTGCTGTCATGTCTGCATCACCTGCTTTATCTGTAGAGCCTCCATCTAAAGGATGGAAATCTGTTTCATGTCTGCATCACTTGCTGTATCTGTAGAGCCACCATCTAAAGGATGGAAATCTGCTGTCATGTCTGCATCACTGGCTGTATCTGTAGAGCCTCCATTTGTGGCGCTGTCATGTCTGTATCACTTGCTGTAACTGTAGAGCCTCCGTTTGTGGCGCTGTCATGTCTGCATCACTTGCTGTAACTGTAGAGCCTAGATCTAAAGAATGGAAATCTGCTGTCATGTCTGCATCACTTGCTGTATCTGTAGAGCCTACATCTAAAGGATGGAAATCTGCTGTCATGTCTGCATCACTTGCTTTATCTGTAGAGCCTCCATCTAAAGCATGGATATCTGCTGTCATGTCGGCATCACTTGCTGTATCTGTAGAGCCTACATCTAAAGGATGGAAATCTGCTGTCATGTCTGCATCACTTGCTTTATCTGTAGAGCCTCCATCTAAAGCATGGAAATCTGCTGTCATGTCTGCATTACTTGCTGTATCTGTAGATCCTCTATTTGTGGCGCTGTCATGTCTGCATCACCGGCTGTATCTGTAGAGCCTCCATTTGTGGCGCTGTCATGTCTACATCACTTGCTGTATCTGTAGAGCCTCCATTTGTGGCGCTGTCATGTCTGCATCACTTGCTGTATCTGTAGAGCCTTTATCTAAGGATGGAAATCTGCTGTCATGTCTTCATCACTTGCTGTATCTGTAGAGACTCCATCTAAAGGATGGAAATCTGCTGACATGTCTGCATCACTTGCTGTATCTGTAGAGCCTCCATCTAAATGATGGGAAATCTGCTGTCATGTCTGCATCACTTGCTGTATCTGTAGAGCCTCCATTTCTGGCGCTGTCATGTCTGCATCACTTGCTGTATCTGTAGAGCCTCCATTTGTGGCGCTGTCATGTCTGCATCATTTGCTGTATCTGTAGAGCCTCCATTTGTGGCGCTGTCATGTCTGCATCATTTGCTGTATCTGTAGAGCCTCCATTTGTGGCGCTGTCATGTCTGCATCAATTGCTGTATCTGTAGAGCCTCCATCTAAAGGATGGAAATCTGCTGTCATGTCTGCATCACTTGCTGTAGCTGTAGAGCCTCCATCTAAAGGATGGAAATCTGCTGTCATGTCTGCATCACTTGCTGTATCTGTAGAGCCTATATCTAAAGGATGGAAATCTGCTGTCATGTCTGCATCACTTGCTGTATCTGTAGAGCCTCCATCTAAAGGATGGAAATCTGCTGTCATGTCTGCATCACTTTCTGTATCTGTAGAGCCTATATCTAAAGGATGGAAATCTGCTGTCATGTCTGCATCACTTGCTGTATCTGTAGAGCCGGCATCTAAAGGATGGAAATCTGCTGTCATGTCTGCATCATTTGCTGTATCTGTAGAGCCTATATCTAAAGCATGGAAATCTGCTGTCATGTCTGCATCACTTGCTGTATCTGTAGAGCCTGCATCTAAAGGATGGAAATCTGCTGTCATGTCTGCATCACTTGCTGTATCTGTAGAGCCTCCATTTGTGGCGCTGTCATGTCTGCATCACTTGCTGTATCTGTAGAGCCAGCATCTAAAGAATGGAAATCTGCTGTCATGTCTGCATCACTTGCTGTATCTGTAGAGCCTCCATTTGTGGCGCTGTCATGTCTGCATCACTTGCTGTATCTGTAGAGCCTCCATTTGTGGCGCTGTCATGTCTGCATCATTTGCTGTATCTGTAGAGCCTCCATTTGTGGCGCTGTCATGTCTGCATCATTTGCTGTATCTGTAGAGCCTCCATTTGTGGCGCTGTCATGTCTGCATCACTTGCTGTATCTGTAGAGCCTACATCTAAAGGATGGAAATCTGCTGTCATGTCTGCATCACTTGCTGTATCTGTAGAGCCTCCATCTAAAGGATGGAAATCTGCTGTCATGTCGGCATCACTTGCTGTATCTGTAGAGCCTCCATCTAAAGGATGGAAATCTGCTGTCATGTCTGCATCATTTGCTATAACTGTAGAGCCTACATCTAAAGGATGGAAATCTGCTGTCATGTCTGCATCACTTGCTGTATCTGTAGAGCCTCCATTTGTGGCACTGTCATGTCTGCATCATTTGGTGTATCTGTAAAACCTCCATTTGTTGCGCTGTCATGTCTGTATCACTTGCTGTATCTGTAGAGCCTCCATTTGTGGCGCTGTCATGTCTGCATCACTTGCTGTATCTGTAGAGCCTCCATTTGTGGCGCTGTCATGTCTGCATCATTTGCTGTATCTGTAGAGCCTCCATTTGTGACGCTGTCATGTCTGCATCATTTGCTGTATCTGTAGAGCCTCCATTTGTGGCGCTGTCATGTCTGCATCACTTGCTATATCTGTAGAGCCTACATCTAAAGGATGGAAATCTGCTGTGATGTCTGCATCACTTGCTGTATCTGTAGAGCCTCCATTTGTGGCGCTGTCATGTCTCCATCACTTGCTGTATCTGTAGAGCCTAGATCTAAAGGATGGAAATCTGCTGTCATGTCTGCATCACTTGCTGTATCTGTAGAGCCTCCATTTGTGTTGCTGTCATGTTTGCATCACTTGCTGTATCTGTAGAGCCTACATCTAGAGGATGGAAATCTGCTGTCATGTCTGCATCACTTGCTGTATCTGTAGAGCCTACATCTAAACGATGGAAATATGCTGTCATGTCTGCATCACTTGCTGTATCTGAAGAGCCTCCATTTGTGGCGCTGTCATGTCTGCATCACTTGCTGTATCTGTAGAGCATACATCTAAAGGATGGAAATCTGCTGTCATGTCTGCATCACTTGCTGTATCTGTAGAGCCTACATTTGTGGCGCTGTCATGTCTGCATCACTTGCTGTATCTGTAGAGCCTCCATTTGTGGCGCTGTCATGTCTGCATCACTTGATGTATCTGTAGAGCATACATCTAAAGGATAGAAATCTGCTGTCATGTCTGCATCACTTGCTGTATCTGTAGAGCCTACATCTAAAGGATGGAAATCTGCTGTCATGTCTGCATCACTTGCTGTAACTGTAGAGCCTACATCTAAAGGATGGAAATCTGTTGTCATGTTTGCATCACTTGCTGTATCTGTAGAGCCTACATCTAAAGGATGGAAATCTGCTGTCATGTCTGCATCACCTGCTTTATCTGTAGAGCCTCCATCTAAAGGATGGAAATCTGCTGTCATGTCTGCATCATTTGCGGTATCTGTAGAGCCTCCATCTAAAGGATGGAAATCTGCTGTCATGTCTGCATCACTGGCTGAATCTGTAGAGCCTCCATTTGTGGCGCTGTCATGTCTGTATCACTTGCTGTAACTGTAGAGCCTCCGTTTGTGGCGCTGTCATGTCTGCATCACTTGCTGTAACTGTAGAGCCTACATCTAAAGAATGGAAATCTGCTGTCATGTCTGCATCACTTGCTGTATCTGTAGAGCCTACATATAAAGGATGGAAATCTGCTGTCATGTCTGCGTCACTTGCTTTATCTGTAGAGCCTCCATCTAAAGGATGGAAATCTGCTGTCATGTCTGCATCACTTGCTGTATCTGTAGAGCCTCCATCTAAAGGATGGAAATCTGCTGTCATGTCTGCATTACTTGCTGTATCTGTAGAGCCTCCATTTGTGGCGCTGTCATGTCTGCATCGCCGGCTGTATCTGTAGAGCCTCCATTTGTGGCGCTTTCATGTCTGCATCATTTGCTGTATCTGTAGAGCCTCCATTTGTGGCGCTGTCATGTCTGCATCACTTGCTGTATCTGTAGAGCCTTTATCTAAGGATGGAAATCTGCTGTCATGTCTTCATCACTTGCTGTATCTGTAGAGCCTCCATCTAAAGGATGGAAATCTGCTGTCATGTCTGCATCACTTGCTGTATCTGTAGAGCCTCCATCTAAAGGATGGGAAATCTGCTGTCATGTCTGCATTAGTTGCTATATCTGTAGAGCCTCCATTTGTGGCGCTGTCATGACTGCATCACTTGATGTATCTGTAGAGCCTCCATTTGTGGCGCTGTCATGTCTGCATCATTTGCTGTATCTGTAGAGCCTCCATTTGTGGCGCTGTCATGTCTGCATCATTTGCTGTATCTGTAGAGCCTCCATTTGTGGCGCTGTCATGTCTGCATCATTTGCTGTATCTGTAGAGCCTCCAGGTGTGGCGCTGTCATGTCTGAAGCACTTGCTGTATCTGTAGAGCCTACATCTAAAGGATGGAAATCTGCTGTCATGTCTGCATCACTTGCTGTATCTGTAGAGCCTCCATCTAAAGGATGGGAAATCTGCTGTCATGTCTGCATTAGTTGCTATATCTGTAGAGCCTCCATTTGTGGCGCTGTCATGTCTGCATCACTTGATGTATCTGTAGAGCCTCCATTTGTGGCGCTGTCATGTCTGCATCATTTGCTGTATCTGTAGAGCCTCCATTTGTGGCGCTGTCATGTCTGCATCATTTGCTGTATCTGTAGAGCCTCCATTTGTGGCGCTGTCATGTCTGCATCACTTGCTGTATCTGTAGAGCCTACATCTAAAGGATGGAAATCTGCTGTCATGTCTGCATCACTTGCTGTATCTGTAGAGCCTCCATCTAAAGGATGGAAATCTGCTGTCATGTCTGCATCACTTGCTGTAGCTGTAGAGCCTCCATCTAAAGGATGGAAATCTGCTGTCATGTCTGCATCACTTGCTGTATCTGTAGAGCCTATATCTAAAGGATGGAAATCTGCTGTCATGTCTGCATCACTTGCAGTATCTGTAGAGCCTCCATCTAAAGGATGGAAATCTGCTGTCATGTCTGCATCACTTTCTGTATCTGTAGAGCCTATATCTAAAGGATGGAAATCTGCTGTCATGTCTGCATCACTTGCTGTATCTGTAGCGCCGGCATCTAAAGGATGGAAATCTGCTGTCATGTCTGCATCATTTGCTGTATCTGTAGAGCCTATATCTAAAGGATGGAAATCTGCTGTCATGTCTGCATCACTTGCTGTATCTGTAGAACCTGCATCTAAAGGATGGAAATCTGCTGTCATGTCTGCATCACTTGCTGTATCTGTAGAGCCAGCATCTAAAGAATGGAAATCTGCTGTCATGTCTGCATCACTTGCTGTATCTGTAGAGCCTCCATTTGTGGCGCTGTCATGTCTGCATCATTTGCTGTATCTGTAGAGCCTCCATTTGTGGCGCTGTCATGTCTGCATCATTTGCTGTATCTGTAGAGCCTCCATTTGTGGCGGTGTCATGTCTGCATCAATTGCTGTATCTGTAGAGCCTGCATCTAAAGGATGGAAATCTGCTGTCATGTCTGCATCACTTGCTGTATCTGTAGAACCTCCATCTAAAGCATGGAAATCTGCTGTCATGTCGGCATCACTTGCTGTATCTGTAGAGCCTCCATCGAAAGGATGGAAATCTGCTGTCATGTCTGCATCATTTGCTGTAACTGTAGAGCCTACATCTAAAGGATGGAAATCTGCTGTCATGTCTGCATCACTTGCTGTATCTGTAGAGCCTACATCTAAAGGATGGAAATCTGCTGTCATGTCTGCATCACTTGCTGTATCTGTAGAGCCTCCATTTGTGGCGCTGTCATGTCTGCATCATTTGCTGTATCTGTAAAACCTCCATTTGTTGCGCTGTCATGTCTGTATCACTTGCTGTATCTGTAGAGCCTCCATTTGTGGCGCTGTCATGTCTGCATCACTTGCTGTATCTGTAGAGCCTCCATTTGTGGCGCTGTCATGTCTGCATCATTTGCTGTATCTGTAGAGCCTCCATTTGTGACGCTGTCATGTCTGCATCATTTGCTGTATCTGTAGAGCCTCCATTTGTGGCGCTGTCATGTCTGCATCACTTGCTATATCTGTAGAGCCTACATCTAAAGGATGGAAATCTGCTGTCATGTCTGCATCACTTGCTGTATCTGTAGAGCCTCCATTTGTGGCGCTGTCATGTCTGCATCACTTGCTGTATCTGTAGAGCCTCCATCTAAAGGATGGAAATCCGCTGTGATGTCTGCATCACTTGCTGTATCTGTAGAGCCTCCATTTGTGGCGCTGTCATGTCTGCATCACTTGCTGTATCTGTAGAGCCTACATCTAAAGGATGGAAATCTGCTGTCATGTCTGCATCACTTGCTGTATCTGTAGAGCCTCCATTTGTGGCGTTGTCATGGCTGCATCGCTTGCTGTATCTGTAGAGCATACATCTAAAGGATGGAAATCTGCTGTCATGTCTGCATCACTTGCTGTATCTGTAGAGCCTACATCTAAAGGATGGAAATCTGCTGTCATGTCTGCATCACTTGCTGTAACTGTAGAGCCTACATCTAAAGGATTTAAATCTGTTGTCATGTTTGCATCACTTGCTGTATCTGTAGAGCCTACATCTAAAGGATGGAAATCTGCTGTCATGTCTGCATCACCTGCTTTATCTGTAGAGCCTCCATCTAAAGGATGGAAATCTGTTTCATGTCTGCATCACTTGCTGTATCTGTAGAGCCACCATCTAAAGGATGGAAATCTGCTGTCATGTCTGCATCACTGGCTGTATCTGTAGAGCCTCCATTTGTGGCGCTGTCATGTCTATATCACTTGCTGTAACAGTAGAGCCTCCGTTTGTGGCGCTGTCATGTCTGCATCACTTGCTGTAACTGTAGAGCCTAGATCTAAAGAATGGAAATCTGCTGTCATGTCTGCATCACTTGCTGTATCTGCAGAGCCTACATCTAAAGGATGGAAATCTGCTGTCATGTCTGCATCACTTGCTTTATCTGTAGAGCCTCCATCTAAAGGATGGAAATCTGCTGTCATGTCGGCATCACTTGCTGTATCTGTAGAGCCTCCATCTAAAGGATGGAAATCTGCTGTCATGTCTGCATTACTTGCTGTATCTGTAGATCCTCTATTTGTGGCGCTGTCATGTCTGCATCACCGGCTGTATCTGTAGAGCCTCCATTCGTGGCGCTGTCATGTCTACATCACTTGCTGTATCTATAGAGCCTCCATTTGTGGCGCTGTCATGTCTGCATCACTTGCTGTATCTGTAGAGCCTTTATCTAAGGATGGAAATCTGCTGTCATGTCTTCATCACTTGCTGTATCTGTAGAGCCTCCATCTAAAGGATGGAAATCTGCTGACATGTCTGCATCACTTGCTGTATGTGTAGAGCCTCCATCTAAAGGATGGGAAATCTGCTGTCATGTCTGCATCACTTGCTGTATCTGTAGAGCCTCCATTTGTGGCGCTGTCATGTCTGCATCACTTGCTGTATCTGTAGAGCCTCCATTTGTGGCGCTGTCATGTCTGCATCATTTGCTGTATCTGTAGAGCCTCCATTTGTGGCGCTGTCATGTCTGCATCATTTGCTGTATCTGTAGAGCCTCCATTTGTGGCGCTGTCATGTCTGCATCACTTGCTGTATCTGTAGAGCCTACATCTAAAGGATGGAAATCTGCTGTCATGTCTGCATCACTTGCTGTATCTGTAGAGCCTCCATCTAAAGGATGGAAATCTGCTGTCATGTCTGCATCACTTGCTGTAGCTGTAGAGCCTCCATCTAAAGGATGGAAATCTGCTATCATATCTGCATCACTTGCTGTATCTGTAGAGCCTCCATCTAAAGGATGGAAATCTGCTGTCATGTCCGCATCACTTTCTGTATCTGTAGAGCCTATATCTAAAGGATGGAAATCTGCTGTCATGTCTGCTTCACTTGCTGTATCTGTAGAGCCGGCATCTAAAGGATGGAAATCTGCTGTCATGTCTGCATCATTTGCTGTATCTGTAGAGCCTATATCTAAAGCATGGAAATCTGCTGTCATGTCTGCATCACTTGCTGTATCTGTAGAGCCTGCATCTAAAGGATGGAAATCTGCTGTCATGTCTGCATCACTTGCTGTATCTGTAGAGCCTCCATTTGTGGCGCTGTCATGTCTGCATCACTTGCTGTATCTGTAGAGCCAGCATCTAAAGAATGGAAATCTGCTGTCATGTCTGCATCACTTGCTGTATCTGTAGAGCCTCCATTTGTGGCGCTGTCATGTCTGCATCACTTGCTGTATCTGTAGAGCCTCCATTTGTGGCGCTGCCATGTCTGCATCATTTGCTGTATCTGTAGAGCCTCCATTTGTGGCGCTGTCATGTCTGCATCATTTGCTGTATCTGTAGAGCCTCCATTTGTGGCGCTGTCATGTCTGCATCACTTGCTGTATCTGTAGAGCCTACATCTAAAGGATGGAAATCTGCTGTCATGTCTGCATCACTTGCTGTATCTGTAGAGCCTCCATCTAAAGGATGGAAATCTGCTGTCATGTCGGCATCACTTGCTGTATCTGTAGAGCCTCCATCTAAAGGATGGAAATCTGCTGTCATGTCTGCATCATTTGCTGTAACTGTAGAGCCTACATCTAAAGGATGGAAATCTGCTGTCATGTCTGCATCACTTGCTGTATCTGTAGAGCCTACATCTAAAGGATGCAAATCTGCTGTCATGTCTGCATCACTTGCTGTATCTGTAGAGCCTCCATTTGTGGCGCTGTCATGTCTGCATCATTTGCTGTATCTGTAGAGCCTCCATTTGTGGCGCTGTCATGTCTGCATCACTTGCTGTATCTGTAGAGCCTCCATTTGTGGCGCTGTCATGTCTGCATCATTTGCTGTATCTGTAGAGCCTCCATTTGTGACGCTGTCATGTCTGCATCATTTGCTGTATCTGTAGAGCCTCCATTTGTGGCGCTGTCATGTCTGCATCACTTGCTATATCTGTAGAGCCTACATCTAAAGGATGGAAATCTGCTGTGATGTCTGCATCACTTGCTGTATCTGTAGAGCCTCCATTTGTGGCGCTGTCATGTCTCCATCACTTGCTGTATCTGTAGAGCCTAGATCTAAAGGATGGAAATCTGCTGTCATGTCTGCATCACTTGCTGTATCTGTAGAGCCTCCATTTGTGTTGCTGTCATGTTTGCATCACTTGCTGTATCTGTAGAGCCTACATCTAGAGGATGGAAATCTGCTGTCATGTCTGCATCACTTGCTGTATCTGTAGAGCCTACATCTAAAGGATGGAAATATGCTGTCATGTCTGCATCACTTGCTGTATCTGTAGAGCCTCCATTTGTGGCGCTGTCATGTCTGCATCACTTGCTGTATCTGTAGAGCCTCCATCTAAAGGATGGAAATCTGTTGTCATGTCTGCATCACTTGCTGTATCTGTAGAGCCTACATCTAAAGGATGGAAACCTGCTGTCATGTCTTCATAACTTACTGTTTCTGTAGAGCCTCCATATGTGGCGCTGTCATGTCTGCATCACTTGCTGTATCTGTAGAGCATACATCTAAAGGATGGAAATCTGCTGTCATGTCTGCATCACTTGCTGTATCTGTAGAGCCTACATTTGTGGCGCTGTCATTTCTGCATCACTTGCTGTATCTGTAGAGCCTCCATTTGTGGCGCTGTCATGTCTGCATCACTTGCTGTATCTGTAGAGCATACATCTAAAGGATAGAAATGTGCTGTCATGTCTGCATCACTTGCTGTATCTGTAGAGCCTACATCTAAAGGATGGAAATCTGCTGTCATGTCTGCATCACTTGCTGTAACTGTAGAGCCTACATCTAAAGGATGGAAATCTGTTGTCATGTTTGCATCACTTGCTGTATCTGTAGAGCCTACATCTAAAGGATGGAAATCTGCTGTCATGTCTGCATCACCTGCTTTATCTGCAGAGCCTCCATCTAAAGGATGGAAATCTGCTGTCATGTCTGCATCACTTGCTGTATCTGTAGAGCCTCCATCTAAAGGATGGAAATCTGCTGTCATGTCTGCATCACTGGCTGTATCTGTAGAGCCTCCATTTGTGGCGCTGTCATGTCTGTATCACTTGCTGTAACTGTAGAGCCTCCGTTTGTGGCGCTGTCATGTCTGCATCACTTGCTGTAAATGTAGAGCCTACATCTAAAGAATGGAAATCTGCTGTCATGTCTGCATCACTTGCTGTATCTGTAGAGCCTACATATAAAGGATGGAAATCTGCTGTCATGTCTGCGTCACTTGCTTTATCTGTAGAGCCTCCATCTAAAGGATGGAAATCTGCTGTCATGTCTGCATCACTTGCTGTATCTGTAGAGCCTCCATCTAAAGGATGGAAATCTGCTGTCATGTCTGCATTACTTGCTGTATCTGTAGAGCCTCCATTTGTGGCGCTGTCATGTCTGCATCACCGGCTGTATCTGTAGAGCCTCCATTTGTGGCGCTGTCATGTCTGCATCATTTGCTGTATCTGTAGAGCCTCCATTTGTGGCACTGTCATGTCTGCATCACTTGCTGTATCTGTAGAGCCTTTATCTAAGGATGGAAATCTGCTGTCATGTCTTCATCACTTGCTGTATCTGTAGAGCCTCCATCTAAAGGATGGAAATCTGCTGTCATGTCTGCATCAGTTGCTATATCTGTAAAGCCTCCATTTGTGGCGCTGTCATGTCTGCATCACTTGATGTATCTGTAGAGCCTCCATTTGTGGCGCTGTCATGTCTGCATCATTTGCTGTATCTGTAGAGCCTCCATTTGTGGCGCTGTCATGTCTGCATCATTTGCTGTATCTGTAGAGCCTCCATTTGTGGCGCTGTCATGTCTGCATCACTTGCTGTATCTGTAGAGCCTCCATCTAAAGGATGGAAATCTGCTGTCATGTCTGCATCACTTGCTGTAGCTGTAGAGCCTCCATCTAAAGGATGGAAATCTGCTGTCATGTCTGCATCACTTGCTGTATCTGTAGAGCCTATATCTAAAGGATGGAAATCTGCTGTCATGTCTGCATCACTTGCTGTATCTGTAGAGCCTCCATCTAAAGGATGGAAATCTGCTGTCATGTCTGCATCACTTTCTGTATCTGTAGAGCCTATACCTAAGGGATGGAAATCTGCTGTCATGTCTGCATCACTTGCTGTATCTGTAGCGCCGGCATCTAAAGGATGGAAATCTGCTGTCATGTCTGCATCATTTGCTGTATCTGTAGAGCCTATATCTAAAGGATGGAAATCTGCTGTCATGTCTGCATCACTTGCTGTATCTGTAGAGCCTGCATCTAAAGGATGGAAATCTGCTGTCATGTCTGCATCACTTGCTGTATCTGTAGAGCCTCCATTTGTGGCGCTGTCATGTCTGCATCACTTGCTGTATCTGTAGAGCCAGCATCTAAAGAATGGAAATTTGCTGTCATGTCTGCATCACTTGCTGTATCTGTAGAGCCTCCATTTGTGGCGCTGTCATGTCTGCATCATTTGCTGTATCTGTAGAGCCTCCATTTGTGGCGCTGTCATGTCTGCATCATTTGCTGTATCTGTAGAGCCTCCATTTGTGGCGCTGTCATGTCTGCATCAATTGCTGTATCTGTAGAGCCTACATCTAAAGGATGGAAATCTGCTGTCATGTCTGCATCACTTGCTGTATCTGTAGAACCTCCATCTAAAGCATGGAAATCTGCTGTCATGTCGGCATCACCTGCTGTATCTGTAGAGCCTCCATCTAAAGGATGGAAATCTGCTGTCATGTCTGCATCATTTGCTGTAACTGTAGAGCCTACATCTAAAGGATGGAAATCTGCTGTCATGTCTGCATCACTTGCTGTAGAGCCTCCATCTAAAGGATGGAAATCTGCTGTCATGTCTGCATCACTTGCTGTAGCTGTAGAGCCTATATCTAAAGGATGGAAATCTGCTGTCATGTCTGCATCACTTTCTGTATCTGTAGAGCCTATATCTAAAGGATGGAAATCTGCTGTCATGTCTGCATCACTTGCTGTATCTGTAGAGCCGGCATCTAAAGGATGGAAATCTGCTGTCATGTCTGCATCATTTGCTGTATCTGTAGAGCCTATATCTAAAGCATGGAAATCTGCTGTCATGTCTGCATCACTTGCTGTATCTGTAGAGCCTGCATCTAAAGGATGGAAATCTGCTGTCATGTCTGCATCACTTGCTGTATCTGTAGAGCCTCCATTTGTGGCGCTGTCATGTCTGCATCACTTGCTGTATCTGTAGAGCCAGCATCTAAAGAATGGAAACCTGCTGTCATGTCTGCATCACTTACTGTATCTGTAGAGCCTCCATTTGTGGCGCTGTCATGTCTGCATCACTTGCTGTATCTGTAGAGCATACATCTAAAGGATAGAAATCTGCTGTCATGTCTGCATCACTTGCTGTATCTGTAGAGCCTACATCTAAAGGATGGAAATCTGCTGTCATGTCTGCATCACTTGCTGTAACTGTAGAGCCTACATCTAAAGGATGGAAATCTGTTGTCATGTTTGCATCACTTGCTGTATCTGTAGAGCCTACATCTAAAGGATGGAAATCTGCTGTCATGTCTGCATCACCTGCTTTATCTGTAGAGCCTCCATCTAAAGGATGGAAATCTGCTGTCATGTCTGCATCACTTGCTGTATCTGTAGAGCCTCCATCTAAAGGATGGAAATCTGCTGTCATGTCTGCATCACTGGCTGTATCTGTAGAGCCACCATTTGTGGCGCTGTCATGTTTGTATCACTTGCTGTAACTGTAGAGCCTCCGTTTGTGGCGCTGTCATGTCTGCATCACTTGCTGTAACTGTAGAGCCTACATCTAAAGAATGGAAATCTGCTGTCATGTCTGCATCACTTGCTGTATCTGTAGAGCCTACATATAAAGGATGGAAATCTGCTGTCATGTCTGCGTCACTTGCTTTATCTGTAGAGCCTCCATCTAAAGGATGGAAATCTGCTGTCATGTCTGCATCACTTGCTGTATCTGTAGAGCCTCCATCTAAAGGATGGAAATCTGCTGTCATGTCTGCATTACTTGCTGTATCTGTAGAGCCTCCATTTGTGGCGCTGTCATGTCTGCATCACCGGCTGTATCTGTAGAGCCTCCATTTGTGGCGCTGTCATGTCTGCATCATTTGCTGTATCTGTAGAGCCTCCATTTGTGGCGCTGTCATGTCTGCATCACTTGCTGTATCTGTAGAGCCTTTATCTAAGGATGGAAATCTGCTGTCATGTCTTCATCACTTGCTGTATCTGTAGAGCCTCCATCTAAAGGATGGAAATCTGCTGTCATGTCTGCATCACTTGCTGTATCTGTAGAGCCTCCATCTAAAGGATGGGAAATCTGCTGTCATGTCTGCATTAGTTGCTATATCTGTAGAGCCTCCATTTGTGGCGCTGTCATGTCTGCATCACTTGATGTATCTGTAGAGCCTCCATTTGTGGCGCTGTCATGTCTGCATCATTTGCTGTATCTGTAGAGCCTCCATTTGTGGCGCTGTCATGTCTGCATCATTTGCTGTATCTGTAGAGCCTCCATTTGTGGCGCTGTCATGTCTGCATCACTTGCTGTATCTGTAGAGCCTTTATCTAAGGATGGAAATTTGCTGTCATGTCTTCATCACTTGCTGTATCTGTAGAGCCTCCATCTAAAGGATGGAAATCTGCTGTCATGTCTGCATCACTTGCTGTATCTGTAGAGCCTCCATCTAAAGGATGGGAAATCTGCTGTCATGTCTGCATTAGTTGCTATATCTGTAGAGCCTCCATTTGTGGCGCTGTCATGTCTGCATCACTTGCTGTATCTGTAGAGCCTACATCTAAAGGATGGAAATCTGCTGTCATGTCTGCATCACTTGCTGTATCTGTAGAGCCTCCATCTAAAGGATGGAAATCTGCTGTCATGTCTGCATCACTTGCTGTAGCTGTAGAGCCTCCATCTAAAGGATGGAAATCTGCTGTCATGTCTGCATCACTTGCTGTATCTGTAGAGCCTATATCTAAAGGATGGAAATCTGCTGTCATGTCTGCATCACTTGCTGTATCTGTAGAGCCTCCATCTAAAGGATGGAAATCTGCTGTCATGTCTGCATCACTTTCTGTATCTGTAGAGCCTATATCTAAAGGATGGAAATCTGCTGTCATGTCTGCATCACTTGCTGTATCTGTAGCGCCGGCATCTAAAGGATGGAAATCTGCTGTCATGTCTGCATCATTTGCTGTATCTGTAGAGCCTATATCTAAAGGATGGAAATCTGCTGTCATGTCTGCATCACTTGCTGTATCTGTAGAACCTGCATCTAAAGGATGGAAATCTGCTGTCATGTCTGCATCACTTGCTGTATCTGTAGAGCCTCCATTTGTGGCGCTGTCATGTCTGCATCACTTGCTGTATCTGTAGAGCCAGCATCTAAAGAATGGAAATCTGCTGTCATGTCTGCATCACTTGCTGTATCTGTAGAGCCTCCATTTGTGGCGCTGTCATGTCTGCATCATTTGCTGTATCTGTAGAGCCTCCATTTGTGGCGCTGTCATGTCTGCATCATTTGCTGTATCTGTAGAGCCTCCATTTGTGGCGCTGTCATGTCTGCATCAATTGCTGTATCTGTAGAGCCTACATCTAAAGGATGGAAATCTGCTGTCATGTCTGCATCACTTCCTGTATCTGTAGAACCTCCATCTAAAGCATGGAAATCTGCTGTCATGTCGGCATCACTTGCTGTATCTGTAGAGCCTCCATCTAAAGGATGGAAATCTGCTGTCATGTCTGCATCGTTTGCTGTAACTGTAGAGCCTACATCTAAAGGATGGAAATCTGCTGTCATGTCTGCATCACTTGCTGTATCTGTAGAGCCTACATCTAAAGGATGGAAATCTGCTGTCATGTCTGCATCACTTGCTGTATCTGTAGAGCCTCCATTTGTGGCGCTGTCATGTCTGCATCATTTGCTGTATCTGTAAAACCTCCATTTGTTGCGCTGTCATGTCTGTATCACTTGCTGTATCTGTAGAGCCTCCATTTGTGGCGCTGTCATGTCTGCATCACTTGCTGTATCTGTAGAGCCTCCATTTGTGGCGCTGTCATGTCTGCATCATTTGCTGTATCTGTAGAGCCTCCATTTGTGACGCTGTCATGTCTGCATCATTTGCTGTATCTGTAGAGCCTCCATTTGTGGCGCTGTCATGTCTGCATCACTTGCTATATCTGTAGAGCCTACATCTAAAGGATGGAAATCTGCTGTCATGTCTGCATCACTTGCTGTATCTGTAGAGCCTCCATTTGTGGCGCTGTCATGTCTGCATCACTTGCTGTATCTGTAGAGCCTCCATCTAAAGGATGGAAATCTGCTGTGATGTCTGCATTACTTGCTGTATCTGTAGAGCCTCCATTTGTGGCGCTGTCATGTCTGCATCACTTGCTGTATCTGTAGAGCCTACATCTAAAGGATGGAAATCTGCTGTCATGTCTGCATCACTTGCTGTATCTGTAGAGCCTCCATTTGTGGCGTTGTCATGTCTGCATCGCTTGCTGTATCTGTAGAGCATATATCTAAAGGATGGAAATCTGCTGTCATGTCTGCATCACTTGCTGTATCTGTAGAGCCTACATCTAAACGATGGAAATCTGCTGTCATGTCTGCATCACTTGCTGTAACTGTAGAGCCTACATCTAAAGGATGGAAATCTGTTGTCATGTTTGCATCACTTGCTGTATCTGTAGAGCCTACATCTAAAGGATGGAAATCTGCTGTCATGTCTGCATCACCTGCTTTATCTGTAGAGCCTCCATCTAAAGGATGGAAATCTGTTTCATGTCTGCATCACTTGCTGTATCTGTAGAGCCACCATCTAAAGGATGGAAATCTGCTGTCATGTCTGCATCACTGGCTGTATCTGTAGAGCCTCCATTTGTGGCGCTGTCATGTCTGTATCACTTGCTGTAACTGTAGAGCCTCCGTTTGTGGCGCTGTCATGTCTGCATCACTTGCTGTAACTGTAGAGCCTAGATCTAAAGAATGGAAATCTGCGGTCATGTCTGCATCACTTGCTGTATCTGTAGAGCCTACATCTAAAGGATGGAAATCTGCTGTCATGTCTGCATCACTTGCTTTATCTGTAGAGCCTCCATCTAAAGCATGGAAATCTGCTGTCATGTCGGCATCACTTGCTGTATCTGTAGAGCCTCCATCTAAAGGATGGAAATCTGCTGTCATGTCTGCATTACTTGCTGTATCTGTAGATCCTCTATTTGTGGCGCTGTCATGTCTGCATCACCGGCTGTATCTGTAGAGCCTCCATTTGTGGCGCTGTCATGTCTACATCACTTGCTGTATCTGTAGAGCCTCCATTTGTGGCGCTGTCATGTCTGCATCACTTGCTGTATCTGTAGAGCCTTTATCTAAGGATAGAAATCTGCTGTCATGTCTTCATCACTTGCTGTATCTGTAGAGACTCCATCTAAAGGATGGAAATCTGCTGACATGTCTGCATCACTTGCTGTATCTGTAGAGCCTCCATCTAAAGGATGGGAAATCTGCTGTCATGTCTGCATCACTTGCTGTATCCGTAGAGCCTCCATTTCTGGCGCTGTCATGTCTGCATCACTTGCTGTATCTGTAGAGCCTCCATTTGTGGCGCTGTCATGTCTGCATCATTTGCTGTATCTGTAGAGCCTCCATTTGTGGCGCTGTCATGTCTGCATCATTTGCTGTATCTGTAGAGCCTCCATTTGTGGCGCTGTCATGTCTGCATCACTTGCTGTATCTGTAGAGCCTACATCTAAAGGATGGAAATCTGCTGTCATGTCTGCATCATTTGCTGTATCTGTAGAGCCTCCATCTAAAGGATGGAAATCTGCTGTCATGTCTGCATCACTTGCTGTAGCTGTAGAGCCTCCATCTAAAGGATGGAAATCTGCTGTCATGTCTGCATCACTTGCTGTATCTGTAGAGCCTATATCTAAAGGATGGAAATCTGCTGTCACGTCTGCATCACTTGCTGTATCTGTAGAGCCTCCATCTAAAGGATGGAAATCTGCTGTCATGTCTGCATCACTTTCTGTATCTGTAGAGCCTATATCTAAAGGATGGAAATCTGCTGTCATGTCTGCATCACTTGCTGTATCTGTAGACCGGCATCTAAAGGATGGAAATTTGCTGTCATGTCTGCATCATTTGCTGTATCTGTAGAGCCTATATCTAAAGCATGGAAATCTGCTGTCATGTCTGCATCACTTGCTGTATCTGTAGAGCCTGCATCTAAAGGATGGAAATCTGCTGTCATGTCTGCATCGCTTGCTGTATCTGTAGAGCCTCCATTTGTGGCGCTGTCATGTCTGCATCACTTGCTGTATCTGTAGAGCCAGCATCTAAAGGATGGGAAATCTGCTGTCATGTCTGCATTAGTTGCTATATCTGTAGAGCCTCCATTTGTGGCGCTGTCATGTCTGCATCACTTGATGTATCTGTAGAGCCTCCATTTGTGGCGCTGTCATGTCTGCATCATTTGCTGTATCTGTAGAGCCTCCATTTGTGGCGCTGTCATGTCTGCATCATTTGCTGTATCTGTAGAGCCTCCATTTGTGGCGCTTCATGTCTGCATCACTTGCTGTATCTGTAGAGCCTTTATCTAAGGATGGAAATTTGCTGTCATGTCTTCATCACTTGCTGTATCTGTAGAGCCTCCATCTAAAGGATGGAAATCTGCTGTCATGTCTGCATCACTTGCTGTATCTGTAGAGCCTCCATCTAAAGGATGGGAAATCTGCTGTCATGTCTGCATTAGTTGCTATATCTGTAGAGCCTCCATTTGTGGCGCTGTCATGTCTGCATCACTTGCTGTATCTGTAGAGCCTACATCTAAAGGATGGAAATCTGCTGTCATGTCTGCATCACTTGCTGTATCTGTAGAGCCTCCATCTAAAGGATGGAAATCTGCTGTCATGTCTGCATCACTTGCTGTAGCTGTAGAGCCTCCATCTAAAGGATGGAAATCTGCTGTCATGTCTGCATCACTTGCTGTATCTGTAGAGCCTATATCTAAAGGATGGAAATCTGCTGTCATGTCTGCATCACTTGCTGTATCTGTAGAGCCTCCATCTAAAGGATGGAAATCTGCTGTCATGTCTGCATCACTTTCTGTATCTGTAGAGCCTATATCTAAAGGATGGAAATCTGCTGTCATGTCTGCATCACTTGCTGTATCTGTAGCGCCGGCATCTAAAGGATGGAAATCTGCTGTCATGTCTGCATCATTTGCTGTATCTGTAGAGCCTATATCTAAAGGATGGAAATCTGCTGTCATGTCTGCATCACTTGCTGTATCTGTAGAACCTGCATCTAAAGGATGGAAATCTGCTGTCATGTCTGCATCACTTGCTGTATCTGTAGAGCCTCCATTTGTGGCGCTGTCATGTCTGCATCACTTGCTGTATCTGTAGAGCCAGCATCTAAAGAATGGAAATCTGCTGTCATGTCTGCATCACTTGCTGTATCTGTAGAGCCTCCATTTGTGGCGCTGTCATGTCTGCATCATTTGCTGTATCTGTAGAGCCTCCATTTGTGGCGCTGTCATGTCTGCATCATTTGCTGTATCTGTAGAGCCTCCATTTGTGGCGCTGTCATGTCTGCATCAATTGCTGTATCTGTAGAGCCTACATCTAAAGGATGGAAATCTGCTGTCATGTCTGCATCACTTCCTGTATCTGTAGAACCTCCATCTAAAGCATGGAAATCTGCTGTCATGTCGGCATCACTTGCTGTATCTGTAGAGCCTCCATCTAAAGGATGGAAATCTGCTGTCATGTCTGCATCGTTTGCTGTAACTGTAGAGCCTACATCTAAAGGATGGAAATCTGCTGTCATGTCTGCATCACTTGCTGTATCTGTAGAGCCTACATCTAAAGGATGGAAATCTGCTGTCATGTCTGCATCACTTGCTGTATCTGTAGAGCCTCCATTTGTGGCGCTGTCATGTCTGCATCATTTGCTGTATCTGTAAAACCTCCATTTGTTGCGCTGTCATGTCTGTATCACTTGCTGTATCTGTAGAGCCTCCATTTGTGGCGCTGTCATGTCTGCATCACTTGCTGTATCTGTAGAGCCTCCATTTGTGGCGCTGTCATGTCTGCATCATTTGCTGTATCTGTAGAGCCTCCATTTGTGACGCTGTCATGTCTGCATCATTTGCTGTATCTGTAGAGCCTCCATTTGTGGCGCTGTCATGTCTGCATCACTTGCTATATCTGTAGAGCCTACATCTAAAGGATGGAAATCTGCTGTCATGTCTGCATCACTTCCTGTATCTGTAGAACCTCCATCTAAAGCATGGAAATCTGCTGTCATGTCGGCATCACTTGCTGTATCTGTAGAGCCTCCATCTAAAGGATGGAAATCTGCTGTCATGTCTGCATCGTTTGCTGTAACTGTAGAGCCTACATCTAAAGGATGGAAATCTGCTGTCATGTCTGCATCACTTGCTGTATCTGTAGAGCCTACATCTAAAGGATGGAAATCTGCTGTCATGTCTGCATCACTTGCTGTATCTGTAGAGCCTCCATTTGTGGCGCTGTCATGTCTGCATCATTTGCTGTATCTGTAAAACCTCCATTTGTTGCGCTGTCATGTCTGTATCACTTGCTGTATCTGTAGAGCCTCCATTTGTGGCGCTGTCATGTCTGCATCACTTGCTGTATCTGTAGAGCCTCCATTTGTGGCGCTGTCATGTCTGCATCATTTGCTGTATCTGTAGAGCCTCCATTTGTGACGCTGTCATGTCTGCATCATTTGCTGTATCTGTAGAGCCTCCATTTGTGGCGCTGTCATGTCTGCATCACTTGCTATATCTGTAGAGCCTACATCTAAAGGATGGAAATCTGCTGTCATGTCTGCATCACTTGCTGTATCTGTAGAGCCTCCATTTGTGGCGCTGTCATGTCTGCATCACTTGCTGTATCTGTAGAGCCTCCATCTAAAGGATGGAAATCTGCTGTGATGTCTGCATTACTTGCTGTATCTGTAGAGCCTCCATTTGTGGCGCTGTCATGTCTGCATCACTTGCTGTATCTGTAGAGCCTACATCTAAAGGATGGAAATCTGCTGTCATGTCTGCATCACTTGCTGTATCTGTAGAGCCTCCATTTGTGGCGTTGTCATGTCTGCATCGCTTGCTGTATCTGTAGAGCATACATCTAAAGGATGGAAATCTGCTGTCATGTCTGCATCACTTGCTGTATCTGTAGAGCCTACATCTAAAGGATGGAAATCTGCTGTCATGTCTGCATCACTTGCTGTAACTGTAGAGCCTACATCTAAAGGATGGAAATCTGTTGTCATGTTTGCATCACTTGCTGTATCTGTAGAGCCTACATCTAAAGGATGGAAATCTGCTGTCATGTCTGCATCACCTGCTTTATCTGTAGAGCCTCCATCTAAAGGATGGAAATCTGTTTCATGTCTGCATCACTTGCTGTATCTGTAGAGCCACCATCTAAAGGATGGAAATCTGCTGTCATGTCTGCATCACTGGCTGTATCTGTAGAGCCTCCATTTGTGGCGCTGTCATGTCTGTATCACTTGCTGTAACTGTAGAGCCTCCGTTTGTGGCGCTGTCATGTCTGCATCACTTGCTGTAACTGTAGAGCCTAGATCTAAAGAATGGAAATCTGCGGTCATGTCTGCATCACTTGCTGTATCTGTAGAGCCTACATCTAAAGGATGGAAATCTGCTGTCATGTCTGCATCACTTGCTTTATCTGTAGAGCCTCCATCTAAAGCATGGAAATCTGCTGTCATGTCGGCATCACTTGCTGTATCTGTAGAGCCTCCATCTAAAGGATGGAAATCTGCTGTCATGTCTGCATTACTTGCTGTATCTGTAGATCCTCTATTTGTGGCGCTGTCATGTCTGCATCACCGGCTGTATCTGTAGAGCCTCCATTTGTGGCGCTGTCATGTCTACATCACTTGCTGTATCTGTAGAGCCTCCATTTGTGGCGCTGTCATGTCTGCATCACTTGCTGTATCTGTAGAGCCTTTATCTAAGGATAGAAATCTGCTGTCATGTCTTCATCACTTGCTGTATCTGTAGAGACTCCATCTAAAGGATGGAAATCTGCTGACATGTCTGCATCACTTGCTGTATCTGTAGAGCCTCCATCTAAAGGATGGGAAATCTGCTGTCATGTCTGCATCACTTGCTGTATCCGTAGAGCCTCCATTTCTGGCGCTGTCATGTCTGCATCACTTGCTGTATCTGTAGAGCCTCCATTTGTGGCGCTGTCATGTCTGCATCATTTGCTGTATCTGTAGAGCCTCCATTTGTGGCGCTGTCATGTCTGCATCATTTGCTGTATCTGTAGAGCCTCCATTTGTGGCGCTGTCATGTCTGCATCACTTGCTGTATCTGTAGAGCCTACATCTAAAGGATGGAAATCTGCTGTCATGTCTGCATCATTTGCTGTATCTGTAGAGCCTCCATCTAAAGGATGGAAATCTGCTGTCATGTCTGCATCACTTGCTGTAGCTGTAGAGCCTCCATCTAAAGGATGGAAATCTGCTGTCATGTCTGCATCACTTGCTGTATCTGTAGAGCCTATATCTAAAGGATGGAAATCTGCTGTCACGTCTGCATCACTTGCTGTATCTGTAGAGCCTCCATCTAAAGGATGGAAATCTGCTGTCATGTCTGCATCACTTTCTGTATCTGTAGAGCCTATATCTAAAGGATGGAAATCTGCTGTCATGTCTGCATCACTTGCTGTATCTGTAGACCGGCATCTAAAGGATGGAAATTTGCTGTCATGTCTGCATCATTTGCTGTATCTGTAGAGCCTATATCTAAAGCATGGAAATCTGCTGTCATGTCTGCATCACTTGCTGTATCTGTAGAGCCTGCATCTAAAGGATGGAAATCTGCTGTCATGTCTGCATCGCTTGCTGTATCTGTAGAGCCTCCATTTGTGGCGCTGTCATGTCTGCATCACTTGCTGTATCTGTAGAGCCAGCATCTAAAGGATGGGAAATCTGCTGTCATGTCTGCATTAGTTGCTATATCTGTAGAGCCTCCATTTGTGGCGCTGTCATGTCTGCATCACTTGATGTATCTGTAGAGCCTCCATTTGTGGCGCTGTCATGTCTGCATCATTTGCTGTATCTGTAGAGCCTCCATTTGTGGCGCTGTCATGTCTGCATCATTTGCTGTATCTGTAGAGCCTCCATTTGTGGCGCTTCATGTCTGCATCACTTGCTGTATCTGTAGAGCCTTTATCTAAGGATGGAAATTTGCTGTCATGTCTTCATCACTTGCTGTATCTGTAGAGCCTCCATCTAAAGGATGGAAATCTGCTGTCATGTCTGCATCACTTGCTGTATCTGTAGAGCCTCCATCTAAAGGATGGGAAATCTGCTGTCATGTCTGCATCACTTGCTGTATCTGTAGAGCCTCCATCTAAAGGATGGGAAATCTGCTGTCATGTCTGCATTAGTTGCTATATCTGTAGAGCCTCCATTTGTGGCGCTGTCATGTCTGCATCACTTGCTGTATCTGTAGAGCCTACATCTAAAGGATGGAAATCTGCTGTCATGTCTGCATCACTTGCTGTATCTGTAGAGCCTCCATCTAAAGGATGGAAATCTGCTGTCATGTCTGCATCACTTGCTGTAGCTGTAGAGCCTCCATCTAAAGGATGGAAATCTGCTGTCATGTCTGCATCACTTGCTGTATCTGTAGAGCCTATATCTAAAGGATGGAAATCTGCTGTCATGTCTGCATCACTTGCTGTATCTGTAGAGCCTCCATCTAAAGGATGGAAATCTGCTGTCATGTCTGCATCACTTTCTGTATCTGTAGAGCCTATATCTAAAGGATGGAAATCTGCTGTCATGTCTGCATCACTTGCTGTATCTGTAGCGCCGGCATCTAAAGGATGGAAATCTGCTGTCATGTCTGCATCATTTGCTGTATCTGTAGAGCCTATATCTAAAGGATGGAAATCTGCTGTCATGTCTGCATCACTTGCTGTATCTGTAGAACCTGCATCTAAAGGATGGAAATCTGCTGTCATGTCTGCATCACTTGCTGTATCTGTAGAGCCTCCATTTGTGGCGCTGTCATGTCTGCATCACTTGCTGTATCTGTAGAGCCAGCATCTAAAGAATGGAAATCTGCTGTCATGTCTGCATCACTTGCTGTATCTGTAGAGCCTCCATTTGTGGCGCTGTCATGTCTGCATCATTTGCTGTATCTGTAGAGCCTCCATTTGTGGCGCTGTCATGTCTGCATCATTTGCTGTATCTGTAGAGCCTCCATTTGTGGCGCTGTCATGTCTGCATCAATTGCTGTATCTGTAGAGCCTACATCTAAAGGATGGAAATCTGCTGTCATGTCTGCATCACTTCCTGTATCTGTAGAACCTCCATCTAAAGCATGGAAATCTGCTGTCATGTCGGCATCACTTGCTGTATCTGTAGAGCCTCCATCTAAAGGATGGAAATCTGCTGTCATGTCTGCATCGTTTGCTGTAACTGTAGAGCCTACATCTAAAGGATGGAAATCTGCTGTCATGTCTGCATCACTTGCTGTATCTGTAGAGCCTACATCTAAAGGATGGAAATCTGCTGTCATGTCTGCATCACTTGCTGTATCTGTAGAGCCTCCATTTGTGGCGCTGTCATGTCTGCATCATTTGCTGTATCTGTAAAACCTCCATTTGTTGCGCTGTCATGTCTGTATCACTTGCTGTATCTGTAGAGCCTCCATTTGTGGCGCTGTCATGTCTGCATCACTTGCTGTATCTGTAGAGCCTCCATTTGTGGCGCTGTCATGTCTGCATCATTTGCTGTATCTGTAGAGCCTCCATTTGTGACGCTGTCATGTCTGCATCATTTGCTGTATCTGTAGAGCCTCCATTTGTGGCGCTGTCATGTCTGCATCACTTGCTATATCTGTAGAGCCTACATCTAAAGGATGGAAATCTGCTGTCATGTCTGCATCACTTGCTGTATCTGTAGAGCCTCCATTTGTGGCGCTGTCATGTCTGCATCACTTGCTGTATCTGTAGAGCCTCCATCTAAAGGATGGAAATCTGCTGTGATGTCTGCATTACTTGCTGTATCTGTAGAGCCTCCATTTGTGGCGCTGTCATGTCTGCATCACTTGCTGTATCTGTAGAGCCTACATCTAAAGGATGGAAATCTGCTGTCATGTCTGCATCACTTGCTGTATCTGTAGAGCCTCCATTTGTGGCGTTGTCATGTCTGCATCGCTTGCTGTATCTGTAGAGCATACATCTAAAGGATGGAAATCTGCTGTCATGTCTGCATCACTTGCTGTATCTGTAGAGCCTACATCTAAAGGATGGAAATCTGCTGTCATGTCTGCATCACTTGCTGTATCTGTAGACCGGCATCTAAAGGATGGAAATTTGCTGTCATGTCTGCATCATTTGCTGTATCTGTAGAGCCTATATCTAAAGCATGGAAATCTGCTGTCATGTCTGCATCACTTGCTGTATCTGTAGAGCCTGCATCTAAAGGATGGAAATCTGCTGTCATGTCTGCATCGCTTGCTGTATCTGTAGAGCCTCCATTTGTGGCGCTGTCATGTCTGCATCACTTGCTGTATCTGTAGAGCCAGCATCTAAAGAATGGAAATCTGCTGTCATGTCTGCTTCACTTGCTGTATCTGTAGAGCCTCCATTTGTGGCGCTGTCATGTCTGCTTCACTTGCTGTATCTGTAGAGCCTCCATTTGTGGCGCTGTCATGTCTGCATCACTTGCTGTATCTGTAGAGCCTCCATTTGTGGCGCTGTCATGTCTGCATCATTTGCTGTATCTGTAGAGCCTCCATTTGTGGCGCTGTCATGTCTGCATCATTTGCTGTATCTGTAGAGCCTCCATTTGTGGCGCTGTCATGTCTGCATCACTTGCTGTATCTGTAGAGCCTACATCTAAAGGATGGAAATCTGCTGTCATGTCTGCATCACTTGCTGTATCTGTAGAGCCTCCATCTAAAGGATGGAAATCTGCTGTCATGTCGGCATCACTTGCTGTATCTGTAGAGCCTCCATCTAAAGGATGGAAATCTGCTGTCATGTCTGCATCATTTGCTGTAACTGTAAGGCCTACATCTAAAGGATGGAAATCTGCTGTCATGTCTGCATCACTTGCTGTATCTGTAGAGCCTACATCTAAAGGATGGAAATCTGCTGTCATGTCTGCATCACTTGCTGTATCTGTAGAGCCTACATCTAAAGGATGGAAATCTGCTGTCATGTCTGCATCACTTGCTGTATCTGTAGAGCCTCCATTTGTGGCGCTGTCATGTCTGCATCATTTGCTGTATCTGTAAAACCTCCATTTGTTGCGCTGTCATGTCTGTATCACTTGCTGTATCTGTAGAGCCTCCATTTGTGGCGCTGTCATGTCTGCATCACTTGCTGTATCTGTAGAGCCTCCATTTGTGGCGCTGTCATGTCTGCATCATTTGCTGTATCTGTAGAGCCTCCATTTGTGACGCTGTCATGTCTGCATCATTTGCTGTATCTGTAGAGCCTCCATTTGTGGCGCTGTCATGTCTGCATCACTTGCTATATCTGTAGAGCCTACATCTAAAGGATGGAAATCTGCTGTCATGTCTGCATCACTTGCTGTATCTGTAGAGCCTCCATTTGTGGCGCTGTCATGTCTGCATCACTTGCTGTATCTGTAGAGCCTCCATCTAAAGGATGGAAATCTGCTGTGATGTCTGCATTACTTGCTGTATCTGTAGAGCCTCCATTTGTGGCGCTGTCATGTCTGCATCACTTGCTGTATCTGTAGAGCCTACATCTAAAGGATGGAAATCTGCTGTCATGTCTGCATCACTTGCTGTATCTGTAGAGCCTCCATTTGTGGCGATGTCATGTCTGCATCGCTTGCTGTATCTGTAGAGCATACATCTAAAGGATGGAAATCTGCTGTCATGTCTGCATCACTTGCTGTATCTGTAGAGCCTACATCTAAAGGATGGAAATCTGCTGTCATGTCTGCATCACTTGCTGTAACTGTAGAGCCTACATCTAAAGGATGGAAATCTGTTGTCATGTTTGCATCACTTGCTGTATCTGTAGAGCCTACATCTAAAGGATGGAAATCTGCTGTCATGTCTGCATCACCTGCTTTATCTGTAGAGCCTCCATCTAAAGGATGGAAATCTGTTTCATGTCTGCATCACTTGCTGTATCTGTAGAGCCACCATCTAAAGGATGGAAATCTGCTGTCATGTCTGCATCACTGGCTGTATCTGTAGAGCCTCCATTTGTGGCGCTGTCATGTCTGTATCACTTGCTGTAACTGTAGAGCCTCCGTTTGTGGCGCTGTCATGTCTGCATCACTTGCTGTAACTGTAGAGCCTAGATCTAAAGAATGGAAATCTGCGGTCATGTCTGCATCACTTGCTGTATCTGTAGAGCCTACATCTAAAGGATGGAAATCTGCTGTCATGTCTGCATCACTTGCTTTATCTGTAGAGCCTCCATCTAAAGCATGGAAATCTGCTGTCATGTCGGCATCACTTGCTGTATCTGTAGAGCCTCCATCTAAAGGATGGAAATCTGCTGTCATGTCTGCATTACTTGCTGTATCTGTAGATCCTCTATTTGTGGCGCTGTCATGTCTGCATCACCGGCTGTATCTGTAGAGCCTCCATTTGTGGCGCTGTCATGTCTACATCACTTGCTGTATCTGTAGAGCCTCCATTTGTGGCGCTGTCATGTCTGCATCACTTGCTGTATCTGTAGAGCCTTTATCTAAGGATGGAAATCTGCTGTCATGTCTTCATCACTTGCTGTATCTGTAGAGACTCCATCTAAAGGATGGAAATCTGCTGACATGTCTGCATCACTTGCTGTATCTGTAGAGCCTCCATCTAAAGGATGGGAAATCTGCTGTCATGTCTGCATCACTTGCTGTATCTGTAGAGCCTCCATTTCTGGCGCTGTCATGTCTGCATCACTTGCTGTATCTGTAGAGCCTCCATTTGTGGCGCTGTCATGTCTGCATCATTTGCTGTATCTGTAGAGCCTCCATTTGTGGCGCTGTCATGTCTGCATCATTTGCTGTATCTGTAGAGCCTCCATTTGTGGCGCTGTCATGTCTGCATCACTTGCTGTATCTGTAGAGCCTACATCTAAAGGATGGAAATCTGCTGTCATGTCTGCATCATTTGCTGTATCTGTAGAGCCTCCATCTAAAGGATGGAAATCTGCTGTCATGTCTGCATCACTTGCTGTAGCTGTAGAGCCTCCATCTAAAGGATGGAAATCTGCTGTCATGTCTGCATCACTTGCTGTATCTGTAGAGCCTATATCTAAAGGATGGAAATCTGCTGTCATGTCTGCATCACTTGCTGTATCTGTAGAGCCTCCATCTAAAGGATGGAAATCTGCTGTCATGTCTGCATCACTTTCTGTATCTGTAGAGCCTATATCTAAAGGATGGAAATCTGCTGTCATGTCTGCATCACTTGCTGTATCTGTAGACCGGCATCTAAAGGATGGAAATCTGCTGTCATGTCTGCATCATTTGCTGTATCTGTAGAGCCTATATCTAAAGCATGGAAATCTGCTGTCATGTCTGCATCACTTGCTGTATCTGTAGAGCCTGCATCTAAAGGATGGAAATCTGCTGTCATGTCTGCATCGCTTGCTGTATCTGTAGAGCCTCCATTTGTGGCGCTGTCATGTCTGCGTCACTTGCTGTATCTGTAGAGCCAGCATCTAAAGAATGGAAATCTGCTGTCATGTCTGCTTCACTTGCTGTATCTGTAGAGCCTCCATTTGTGGCGCTGTCATGTCTGGATCACTTGCTGTATCTGTAGAGCCTCCATTTGTGGCGCTGTCATGTCTGCATCATTTGCTGTATCTGTAGAGCCTCCATTTGTGGCGCTGTCATGTCTGCATCATTTGCTGTATATGTAGAGCCTCCATTTGTGGCGCTGTCATGTCTGCATCACTTGCTGTATCTGTAGAGCCTACATCTAAAGAATGGAAATCTGCTGTCATGTCTGCATCACTTGCTGTATCTGTAGAGCCTCCATCTAAAGGATGGAAATCTGCTGTCATGTCGGCATCACTTGCTGTATCTGTAGAGCCTCCATCTAAAGGATGGAAATCTGCTGTCATGTCTGCATCATTTGCTGTAACTGTAAGGCCTACATCTAAAGGATGGAAATCTGCTGTCATGTCTGCATCACTTGCTGTATCTGTAGAGCCTACATCTAAAGGATGGAAATCTGCTGTCATGTCTGCATCACTTGCTGTATCTGTAGAGCCTCCATTTGTGGCGCTGTCATGTCTGCATCATTTGGTGTATCTGTAAAACCTCCATTTGTTGCGCTGTCATGTCTGTATCACTTGCTGTATCTGTAGAGCCTCCATTTGTGGCGCTGTCATGTCTGCATCACTTGCTGTATCTGTAGAGCCTCCATTTGTGGCGCTGTCATGTCTGCATCATTTGCTGTATCTGTAGAGCCTCCATTTGTGACGCTGTCATGTCTGCATCATTTGCTGTATCTGTAGAGCCTCCATTTGTGGCGCTGTCATGTCTGCATCACTTGCTATATCTGTAGAGCCTACATCTAAAGGATGGAAATCTGCTGTGATGTCTGCATCACTTGCTGTATCTGTAGAGCCTCCATTTGTGGCGCTGTCATGTCTCCATCACTTGCTGTATCTGTAGAGCCTAGATCTAAAGGATGGAAATCTGCTGTCATGTCTGCATTACTTGCTGTATCTGTAGAGCCTCCATTTGTGTTGCTGTCATGTTTGCATCACTTGCTGTATCTGTAGAGCCTACATCTAGAGGATGGAAATCTGCTGTCATGTCTGCATCACTTGCTGTATCTGTAGAGCCTACATCTAAAGGATGGAAATATGCTGTCATGTCTGCATCACTTGCTGTATCTGTAGAGCCTCCATTTGTGGCGCTGTCATGTCTGCATCACTTGCTGTATCTGTAGAGCCTCCATCTAAAGGATGGAAATCTTTGTCATGTCTGCATCACTTGCTGTATCTGTAGAGCCTACATCTAAAGGATGGAAACCTGCTGTCATGTCTTCATAACTTACTGTATCTGTAGAGCCTCCATATGTGGCGCTGTCATGTCTGCATCACTTGCTGTATCTGTAGAGCATACATCTAAAGGATGGAAATCTGCTGTCATGTCTGCATCACTTGCTGTATCTGTAGAGCCTACATTTGTGGCGCTGTCATGTCTGCATCACTTGCTGTATCTGTAGAGCCTCCATTTGTGGCGCTGTCATGTCTGCATCACTTGCTGTATCTGTAGAGCATACATCTAAAGGATAGAAATCTGCTGTCATGTCTGCATCACTTGCTGTATCTGTAGAGCCTACATCTAAAGGATGGAAATCTGCTGTCATGTCTGCATCACTTGCTGTAACTGTAGAGCCTACATCTAAAGGATGGAAATCTGTTGTCATGTTTGCATCACTTGCTGTATCTGTAGAGCCTACATCTAAAGGATGGAAATCTGCTGTCATGTCTGCATCACCTGCTTTATCTGTAGAGCCTCCATCTAAAGGATGGAAATCTGCTGTCATGTCTGCATCATTTGCTGTATCTGTAGAGCCTCCATCTAAAGGATGGAAATCTGCTGTCATGTCTGCATCACTGGCTGTATCTGTAGAGCCTCCATTTGTGGCGCTGTCATGTCTGTATCACTTGCTGTAACTGTAGAGCCTCCGTTTGAGGCGCTGTCATGTCTGCATCACTTGCTGTAACTGTAGAGCCTACATCTAAAGAATGGAAATCTGCTGTCATGTCTGCATCACTTGCTCTATCTGTAGAGCCTACATATAAAGGATGGAAATCTGCTGTCATGTCTGTGTCACTTGTTTTATCTGTAGAGCCTCCATCTAAAGGATGGAAATCTGCTGTCATGTCTGCATCACTTGTTGTATCTGTAGAGCCTCCATCTAAAGGATGGAAATCTGCTGTCATGTCTGCATTACTTGCTGTATCTGTAGAGCCTCCATTTGTGGCGCTGTCATGTCTGCATCACCGGCTGTATCTGTAGAGCCTCCATTTGTGGCGCTGTCATGTCTGCATCATTTGCTGTATCTGTAGAGCCTCCATTTGTGGCGCTGTCATGTCTGCATCACTTGCTGTATCTTTAGAGCCTTTATCTAAGGATGGAAATCTGCTGTCATGTCTTCATCACTTGCTGTATCTGTAGAGCCTCCATCTAAAGGATGGAAATCTGCTGTCATGTCTGCATCACTTGCTGTATCTGTAGAGCCTCCATCTAAAGGATGGGAAATCTGCTGTCATGTCTGCATTAGTTGCTATATCTGTAGAGCCTCCATTTGTGGCGCTGTCTGGTCTGCATCACTTGATGTATCTGTAGAGCCTCCATTTGTGGCGCTGTCATGTCTGCATCATTTGCTGTATCTGTAGAGCCTCCATTTGTGGCGCTGTCATGTCTGCATGATTTGCTGTATCTGTAGAGCCTCCATTTGTGGCGCTGTCATGTCTGCATCATTTGCTGTATCTGTAGAGCCTCCAGGTCTGGCGCTGTCATGTCTGAAGCACTTGCTGTATCTGTAGAGCCTCCATCTAAAGGATGGAAATCTGCTGTCATGTCTGCATCACTTGCTGTATCTGTAGAGCCTCCATCTAAAGGATGGGAAATCTGCTGTCATGTCTGCATTAGTTGCTATATCTGTAGAGCCTCCATTTGTGGCGCTGTCATGTCTGCATCACTTGATGTATCTGTAGAGCCTCCATTTGTGGCGCTGTCATGTCTGCATCATTTGCTGTATCTGTAGAGCCTCCATTTGTGGCGCTGTCATGTCTGCATCATTTGCTGTATCTGTAGAGCCTCCATTTGTGGCGCTGTCATGTCTGCATCACTTGCTGTATCTGTAGAGCCTACATCTAAAGGATGGAAATCTGCTGTCATGTCTGCATCACTTGCTGTATCTGTAGAGCCTCCATCTAAAGGATGGAAATCTGCTGTCATGTCTGCATCACTTGCTGTAGCTGTAGAGCCTCCATCTAAAGGATGGAAATCTGCTGTCATGTCTGCATCACTTGCTGTATCTGTAGAGCCTATATCTAAAGGATGGAAATCTGCTGTCATGTCTGCATCACTTGCAGTATCTGTAGAGCCTCCATCTAAAGGATGGAAATCTGCTGTCATGTCTGCATCACTTTCTGTATCTGTAGAGCCTATATCTAAAGGATGGAAATCTGCTGTCATGTCTGCATCACTTGCTGTATCTGTAGCGCCGGCATCTAAAGGATGGAAATCTGCTGTCATGTCTGCATCATTTGCTGTATCTGTAGAGCCTATATCTAAAGGATGGAAATCTGCTGTCATGTCTGCATCACTTGCTGTATCTGTAGAACCTGCATCTAAAGGATGGAAATCTGCTGTCATGTCTGCATCACTTGCTGTATCTGTAGAGCCTCCATTTGTGGCGCTGTCATGTCTGCATCATTTGCTGTATCTGTAGAGCCTCCATTTGTGGCGCTGTCATGTCTGCATCATTTGCTGTATCTGTAGAGCCTCCATTTGTGGCGCTGTCATGTCTGCATCACTTGCTGTATCTGTAGAGCCAGCATCTAAAGAATGGAAATCTGCTGTCATGTCTGCATCACTTGCTGTATCTGTAGAGCCTCCATTTGTGGCGCTGTCATGTCTGCATCATTTGCTGTATCTGTAGAGCCTCCATTTGTGGCGCTGTCATGTCTGCATCATTTGCTGTATCTGTAGAGCCTCCATTTGTGGCGGTGTCATGTCTGCATCAATTGCTGTATCTGTAGAGCCTGCATCTAAAGGATGGAAATCTGCTGTCATGTCTGCATCACTTGCTGTATCTGTAGAACCTCCATCTAAAGCATGGAAATCTGCTGTCATGTCGGCATCACTTGCTGTATCTGTAAAGCCTCCATCTAAAGGATGGAAATCTGCTGTCATGTCTGCATCATTTGCTGTAACTGTAGAGCCTACATCTAAAGGATGGAAATCTGCTGTCATGTCTGCATCACTTGCTGTATCTGTAGAGCCTACATCTAAAGGATGGAAATCTGCTGTCATGTCTGCATCACTTGCTGTATCTGTAGAGCCTCCATTTGTGGCGCTGTCATGTCTGCATCATTTGCTGTATCTGTAAAACCTCCATTTGTTGCGCTGTCATGTCTGTATACTTGCTGTATCTGTAGAGCCTCCATTTGTGGCGCTGTCATGTCTGCATCACTTGCTGTATCTGTAGAGCCTCCATTTGTGGCGCTGTCATGTCTGCATCATTTGCTGTATCTGTAGAGCCTCCATTTGTGACGCTGTCATGTCTGCATCATTTGCTGTATCTGTAGAGCCTCCATTTGTGGCGCTGTCATGTCTGCATCACTTGCTATATCTGTAGAGCCTACATCTAAAGGATGGAAATCTGCTGTCATGTCTGCATCACTTGCTGTATCTGTAGAGCCTCCATTTGTGGCGCTGTCATGTCTGCATCACTTGCTGTATCTGTAGAGCCTCCATCTAAAGGATGGAAATCCGCTGTGATGTCTGCATCACTTGCTGTATCTGTAGAGCCTCCATTTGTGGCGCTGTCATGTCTGCATCACTTGCTGTATCTGTAGAGCCTACATCTAAAGGATGGAAATCTGCTGTCATGTCTGCATCACTTGCTGTATCTGTAGAGCCTCCATTTGTGGCGTTGTCATGTCTGCATCGCTTGCTGTATCTGTAGAGCATACATCTAAAGGATGGAAATCTGCTGTCATGTCTGCATCACTTGCTGTATCTGTAGAGCCTACATCTAAAGGATGGAAATCTGCTGTCATGTCTGCATCACTTGCTGTAACTGTAGAGCCTACATCTAAAGGATGGAAATCTGTTGTCATGTTTGCATCACTTGCTGTATCTGTAGAGCCTACATCTAAAGGATGGAAATCTGCTGTCATGTCTGCATCACCTGCTTTATCTGTAGAGCCTCCATCTAAAGGATGGAAATCTGTTTCATGTCTGCATCACTTGCTGTATCTGTAGAGCCACCATCTAAAGGATGGAAATCTGCTGTCATGTCTGCATCACTGGCTGTATCTGTAGAGCCTCCATTTGTGGCGCTGTCATGTCTATATCACTTGCTGTAACTGTAAAGCCTCCGTTTGTGGCGCTGTCATGTCTGCATCACTTGCTGTAACTGTAGAGCCTAGATCTAAAGAATGGAAATCTGCTGTCATGTCTGCATCACTTGCTGTATCTGTAGAGCCTACATCTAAAGGATGGAAATCTGCTGTCATGTCTGCATCACTTGCTTTATCTGTAGAGCCTCCATCTAAAGGATGGAAATCTGCTGTCATGTCGGCATCACTTGCTGTATCTGTAGAGCCTCCATCTAAAGGATGGAAATCTGCTGTCATGTCTGCATTACTTGCTGTATCATTAGATCCTCTATTTGTGGCGCTATCATGTCTGCATCACCGGCTGTATCTGTAGAGCCTCCATTCGTGGCGCTGTCATGTCTGCATCACTTGCTGTATCTGTAGAGCCTTTATCTAAGGATGGAAATCTGCTGTCATGTCTTCATCACTTGCTGTATCTGTAGAGCCTCCATCTAAAGGATGGAAATCTGCTGACATGTCTGCATCACTTGCTGTATGTGTAGAGCCTCCATCTAAAGGATGGGAAATCTGCTGTCATGTCTGCATCACTTGCTGTATCTGTAGAGCCTCCATTTGTGGCGCTGTCATGTCTGCATCACTTGCTGTATCTGTAGAGCCTCCATTTGTGGCGCTGTCATGTCTGCATCATTTGCTGTATCTGTAGAGCCTCCATTTGTGGCGCTGTCATGTCTGCATCATTTGCTGTATCTGTAGAGCCTCCATTTGTGGCGCTGTCATGTCTGCATCACTTGCTGTATCTGTAGAGCCTACATCTAAAGGATGGAAATCTGCTGTCATGTCTGCATCACTTGCTGTATCTGTAGAGCCTCCATCTAAAGGATGGAAATCTGCTGTCATGTCTGCATCACTTGCTGTAGCTGTAGAGCCTCCATCTAAAGGATGGAAATCTGCTGTCATGTCTGCATCACTTGCTGTATCTGTAGAGCCTATATCTAAAGGATGGAAATCTGCTGTCATGTCTGCTTCACTTGCTGTATCTGTAGAGCCGGCATCTAAAGGATGGAAATCTGCTGTCATGTCTGCATCATTTGCTGTATCTGTAGAGCCTATATCTAAAGCATGGAAATCTGCTGTCATGTCTGCATCACTTGCTGTATCTGTAGAGCCTGCATCTAAAGGATGGAAATCTGCTGTCATGTCTGCATCACTTGCTGTATCTGTAGAGCCAGCATCTAAAGAATGGAAATCTGCTGTCATGTCTGCATCACTTGCTGTATCTGTAGAGCCTCCATTTGTGGCGCTGTCATGTCTGCATCACTTGCTGTATCTGTAGAGCCTCCATTTGTGGCGCTGCCATGTCTGCATCATTTGCTGTATCTGTAGAGCCTCCATTTGTGGCGCTGTCATGTCTGCATCATTTGCTGTATCTGTAGAGCCTCCATTTGTGGCGCTGTCATGTCTGCATCACTTGCTGTATCTGTAGAGCCTACATCTAAAGGATGGAAATCTGCTGTCATGTCTGCATCACTTGCTGTATCTGTAGAGCCTCCATCTAAAGGATGGAAATCTGCTGTCATGTCGGCATCACTTGCTGTATCTGTAGAGCCTCCATCTAAAGGATGGAAATCTGCTGTCATGTCTGCATCATTTGCTGTAACTGTAGAGCCTACATCTAAAGGATGGAAATCTGCTGTCATGTCTGCATCACTTGCTGTATCTGTAGAACCTCCATCTAAAGCATGGAAATCTGCTGTCATGCCTCCATCACTTGCTGTATCTGTAGAGCCTCCATTTGTGGCGCTGTCATGTCTGCATCATTTGCTGTATCTGTAAAACCTCCATTTGTTGCGCTGTCATGTCTGTATCACTTGCTGTATCTGTAGAGCCTCCATTTGTGGCGCTGTCATGTCTGCATCACTTGCTGTATCTGTAGAGCCTCCATTTGTGGCGCTGTCATGTCTGCATCATTTGCTGTATCTGTAGAGCCTCCATTTGTGACGCTGTCATGTCTGCATCATTTGCTGTATCTGTAGAGCCTCCATTTGTGGCGCTGTCATGTCTGCATCACTTGCTATATCTGTAGAGCCTACATCTAAAGGATGGAAATCTGCTGTGATGTCTGCATCACTTGCTGTATCTGTAGAGCCTCCATTTGTGGCGCTGTCATGTCTCCATCACTTGCTGTATCTGTAGAGCCTAGATCTAAAGGATGGAAATCTGCTGTCATGTCTGCATCACTTGCTGTATCTGTAGAGCCTCCATTTGTGTTGCTGTCATGTTTGCATCACTTGCTGTATCTGTAGAGCCTACATCTAGAGGATGGAAATCTGCTGTCATGTCTGCATCACCTGCTGTATCTGTAGAGCCTACATCTAAAGGATGGAAATATGCTGTCATGTCTGCATCACTTGCTGTATCTGTAGAGCCTCCATTTGTGGCGCTGTCATGTCTGCATCACTTGCTGTATCTGTAGAGCCTCCATCTAAAGGATGGAAATCTGTTGTCATGTCTGCATCACTTGCTGTATCTGTAGAGCCTACATCTAAAGGATGGAAACCTGCTGTCATGTCTTCATAACTTACTGTTTCTGTAGAGCCTCCATATGTGGCGCTGTCATGTCTGCATCACTTGCTGTATCTGTAGAGCATACATCTAAAGGATGGAAATCTGCTGTCATGTCTGCATCACTTGCTGTATCTGTAGAGCCTACATTTGTGGCGCTGTCATGTCTGCATCACTTGCTGTATCTGTAGAGCCTCCATTTGTGGCGCTGTCATGTCTGCATCACTTGCTGTATCTGTAGAGCATACATCTAAAGGATAGAAATCTGCTGTCATGTCTGCATCACTTGCTGTATCTGTAGAGCCTACATCTAAAGGATGGAAATCTGCTGTCATGTCTGCATCACTTGCTGTAACTGTAGAGCCTACATCTAAAGGATGGAAATCTGTTGTCATGTTTGCATCACTTGCTGTATCTGTAGAGCCTACATCTAAAGAATGGAAATCTGCTGTCATGTCTGCATCACTTGCTGTATCTGTAGAGCCTCCATCTAAAGGATGGAAATCTGCTGTCATGTCGGCATCACTTGCTGTATCTGTAGAGCCTCCATCTAAAGGATGGAAATCTGCTGTCATGTCTGCATCATTTGCTGTAACTGTAAGGCCTACATCTAAAGGATGGAAATCTGCTGTCATGTCTGCATCACTTGCTGTATCTGTAGAGCCTACATCTAAAGGATGGAAATCTGCTGTCATGTCTGCATCACTTGCTGTATCTGTAGAGCCTCCATTTGTGGCGCTGTCATGTCTGCATCATTTGGTGTATCTGTAAAACCTCCATTTGTTGCGCTGTCATGTCTGTATCACTTGCTGTATCTGTAGAGCCTCCATTTGTGGCGCTGTCATGTCTGCATCACTTGCTGTATCTGTAGAGCCTCCATTTGTGGCGCTGTCATGTCTGCATCATTTGCTGTATCTGTAGAGCCTCCATTTGTGACGCTGTCATGTCTGCATCATTTGCTGTATCTGTAGAGCCTCCATTTGTGGCGCTGTCATGTCTGCATCACTTGCTATATCTGTAGAGCCTACATCTAAAGGATGGAAATCTGCTGTGATGTCTGCATCACTTGCTGTATCTGTAGAGCCTCCATTTGTGGCGCTGTCATGTCTCCATCACTTGCTGTATCTGTAGAGCCTAGATCTAAAGGATGGAAATCTGCTGTCATGTCTGCATTACTTGCTGTATCTGTAGAGCCTCCATTTGTGTTGCTGTCATGTTTGCATCACTTGCTGTATCTGTAGAGCCTACATCTAGAGGATGGAAATCTGCTGTCATGTCTGCATCACTTGCTGTATCTGTAGAGCCTACATCTAAAGGATGGAAATATGCTGTCATGTCTGCATCACTTGCTGTATCTGTAGAGCCTCCATTTGTGGCGCTGTCATGTCTGCATCACTTGCTGTATCTGTAGAGCCTCCATCTAAAGGATGGAAATCTGTTGTCATGTCTGCATCACTTGCTGTATCTGTAGAGCCTACATCTAAAGGATGGAAACCTGCTGTCATGTCTTCATAACTTACTGTATCTGTAGAGCCTCCATATGTGGCGCTGTCATGTCTGCATCACTTGCTGTATCTGTAGAGCATACATCTAAAGGATGGAAATCTGCTGTCATGTCTGCATCACTTGCTGTATCTGTAGAGCCTACATTTGTGGCGCTGTCATGTCTGCATCACTTGCTGTATCTGTAGAGCCTCCATTTGTGGCGCTGTCATGTCTGCATCACTTGCTGTATCTGTAGAGCATACATCTAAAGGATAGAAATCTGCTGTCATGTCTGCATCACTTGCTGTATCTGTAGAGCCTACATCTAAAGGATGGAAATCTGCTGTCATGTCTGCATCACTTGCTGTAACTGTAGAGCCTACATCTAAAGGATGGAAATCTGTTGTCATGTTTGCATCACTTGCTGTATCTGTAGAGCCTACATCTAAAGGATGGAAATCTGCTGTCATGTCTGCATCACCTGCTTTATCTGTAGAGCCTCCATCTAAAGGATGGAAATCTGCTGTCATGTCTGCATCATTTGCTGTATCTGTAGAGCCTCCATCTAAAGGATGGAAATCTGCTGTCATGTCTGCATCACTGGCTGTATCTGTAGAGCCTCCATTTGTGGCGCTGTCATGTCTGTATCACTTGCTGTAACTGTAGAGCCTCCGTTTGAGGCGCTGTCATGTCTGCATCACTTGCTGTAACTGTAGAGCCTACATCTAAAGAATGGAAATCTGCTGTCATGTCTGCATCACTTGCTGTATCTGTAGAGCCTACATATAAAGGATGGAAATCTGCTGTCATGTCTGTGTCACTTGTTTTATCTGTAGAGCCTCCATCTAAAGGATGGAAATCTGCTGTCATGTCTGCATCACTTGTTGTATCTGTAGAGCCTCCATCTAAAGGATGGAAATCTGCTGTCATGTCTGCATTACTTGCTGTATCTGTAGAGCCTCCATTTGTGGCGCTGTCATGTCTGCATCACCGGCTGTATCTGTAGAGCCTCCATTTGTGGCGCTGTCATGTCTGCATCATTTGCTGTATCTGTAGAGCCTCCATTTGTGGCGCTGTCATGTCTGCATCACTTGCTGTATCTTTAGAGCCTTTATCTAAGGATGGAAATCTGCTGTCATGTCTTCATCACTTGCTGTATCTGTAGAGCCTCCATCTAAAGGATGGAAATCTGCTGTCATGTCTGCATCACTTGCTGTATCTGTAGAGCCTCCATCTAAAGGATGGGAAATCTGCTGTCATGTCTGCATTAGTTGCTATATCTGTAGAGCCTCCATTTGTGGCGCTGTCTGGTCTGCATCACTTGATGTATCTGTAGAGCCTCCATTTGTGGCGCTGTCATGTCTGCATCATTTGCTGTATCTGTAGAGCCTCCATTTGTGGCGCTGTCATGTCTGCATGATTTGCTGTATCTGTAGAGCCTCCATTTGTGGCGCTGTCATGTCTGCATCATTTGCTGTATCTGTAGAGCCTCCAGGTCTGGCGCTGTCATGTCTGAAGCACTTGCTGTATCTGTAGAGCCTCCATCTAAAGGATGGAAATCTGCTGTCATGTCTGCATCACTTGCTGTATCTGTAGAGCCTCCATCTAAAGGATGGGAAATCTGCTGTCATGTCTGCATTAGTTGCTATATCTGTAGAGCCTCCATTTGTGGCGCTGTCATGTCTGCATCACTTGATGTATCTGTAGAGCCTCCATTTGTGGCGCTGTCATGTCTGCATCATTTGCTGTATCTGTAGAGCCTCCATTTGTGGCGCTGTCATGTCTGCATCATTTGCTGTATCTGTAGAGCCTCCATTTGTGGCGCTGTCATGTCTGCATCACTTGCTGTATCTGTAGAGCCTACATCTAAAGGATGGAAATCTGCTGTCATGTCTGCATCACTTGCTGTATCTGTAGAGCCTCCATCTAAAAGATGGAAATCTGCTGTCATGTCTGCATCACTTGCTGTAGCTGTAGAGCCTCCATCTAAAGGATGGAAATCTGCTGTCATGTCTGCATCACTTGCTGTATCTGTAGAGCCTATATCTAAAGGATGGAAATCTGCTGTCATGTCTGCATCACTTGCAGTATCTGTAGAGCCTCCATCTAAAGGATGGAAATCTGCTGTCATGTCTGCATCACTTTCTGTATCTGTAGAGCCTATATCTAAAGGATGGAAATCTGCTGTCATGTCTGCATCACTTGCTGTATCTGTAGCGCCGGCATCTAAAGGATGGAAATCTGCTGTCATGTCTGCATCATTTGCTGTATCTGTAGAGCCTATATCTAAAGGATGGAAATCTGCTGTCATGTCTGCATCACTTGCTGTATCTGTAGAACCTGCATCTAAAGGATGGAAATCTGCTGTCATGTCTGCATCACTTGCTGTATCTGTAGAGCCTCCATTTGTGGCGCTGTCATGTCTGCATCATTTGCTGTATCTGTAGAGCCTCCATTTGTGGCGCTGTCATGTCTGCATCATTTGCTGTATCTGTAGAGCCTCCATTTGTGGCGCTGTCATGTCTGCATCACTTGCTGTATCTGTAGAGCCAGCATCTAAAGAATGGAAATCTGCTGTCATGTCTGCATCACTTGCTGTATCTGTAGAGCCTCCATTTGTGGCGCTGTCATGTCTGCATCATTTGCTGTATCTGTAGAGCCTCCATTTGTGGCGCTGTCATGTCTGCATCATTTGCTGTATCTGTAGAGCCTCCATTTGTGGCGGTGTCATGTCTGCATCAATTGCTGTATCTGTAGAGCCTGCATCTAAAGGATGGAAATCTGCTGTCATGTCTGCATCACTTGCTGTATCTGTAGAACCTCCATCTAAAGCATGGAAATCTGCTGTCATGTCGGCATCACTTGCTGTATCTGTAAAGCCTCCATCTAAAGGATGGAAATCTGCTGTCATGTCTGCATCATTTGCTGTAACTGTAGAGCCTACATCTAAAGGATGGAAATCTGCTGTCATGTCTGCATCACTTGCTGTATCTGTAGAGCCTACATCTAAAGGATGGAAATCTGCTGTCATGTCTGCATCACTTGCTGTATCTGTAGAGCCTCCATTTGTGGCGCTGTCATGTCTGCATCATTTGCTGTATCTGTAAAACCTCCATTTGTTGCGCTGTCATGTCTGTATACTTGCTGTATCTGTAGAGCCTCCATTTGTGGCGCTGTCATGTCTGCATCACTTGCTGTATCTGTAGAGCCTCCATTTGTGGCGCTGTCATGTCTGCATCATTTGCTGTATCTGTAGAGCCTCCATTTGTGACGCTGTCATGTCTGCATCATTTGCTGTATCTGTAGAGCCTCCATTTGTGGCGCTGTCATGTCTGCATCACTTGCTATATCTGTAGAGCCTACATCTAAAGGATGGAAATCTGCTGTCATGTCTGCATCACTTGCTGTATCTGTAGAGCCTCCATTTGTGGCGCTGTCATGTCTGCATCACTTGCTGTATCTGTAGAGCCTCCATCTAAAGGATGGAAATCCGCTGTGATGTCTGCATCACTTGCTGTATCTGTAGAGCCTCCATTTGTGGCGCTGTCATGTCTGCATCACTTGCTGTATCTGTAGAGCCTACATCTAAAGGATGGAAATCTGCTGTCATGTCTGCATCACTTGCTGTATCTGTAGAGCCTCCATTTGTGGCGTTGTCATGTCTGCATCGCTTGCTGTATCTGTAGAGCATACATCTAAAGGATGGAAATCTGCTGTCATGTCTGCATCACTTGCTGTATCTGTAGAGCCTACATCTAAAGGATGGAAATCTGCTGTCATGTCTGCATCACTTGCTGTAACTGTAGAGCCTACATCTAAAGGATGGAAATCTGTTGTCATGTTTGCATCACTTGCTGTATCTGTAGAGCCTACATCTAAAGGATGGAAATCTGCTGTCATGTCTGCATCACCTGCTTTATCTGTAGAGCCTCCATCTAAAGGATGGAAATCTGTTTCATGTCTGCATCACTTGCTGTATCTGTAGAGCCACCATCTAAAGGATGGAAATCTGCTGTCATGTCTGCATCACTGGCTGTATCTGTAGAGCCTCCATTTGTGGCGCTGTCATGTCTATATCACTTGCTGTAACTGTAAAGCCTCCGTTTGTGGCGCTGTCATGTCTGCATCACTTGCTGTAACTGTAGAGCCTAGATCTAAAGAATGGAAATCTGCTGTCATGTCTGCATCACTTGCTGTATCTGTAGAGCCTACATCTAAAGGATGGAAATCTGCTGTCATGTCTGCATCACTTGCTTTATCTGTAGAGCCTCCATCTAAAGGATGGAAATCTGCTGTCATGTCGGCATCACTTGCTGTATCTGTAGAGCCTCCATCTAAAGGATGGAAATCTGCTGTCATGTCTGCATTACTTGCTGTATCATTAGATCCTCTATTTGTGGCGCTATCATGTCTGCATCACCGGCTGTATCTGTAGAGCCTCCATTCGTGGCGCTGTCATGTCTGCATCACTTGCTGTATCTGTAGAGCCTTTATCTAAGGATGGAAATCTGCTGTCATGTCTTCATCACTTGCTGTATCTGTAGAGCCTCCATCTAAAGGATGGAAATCTGCTGACATGTCTGCATCACTTGCTGTATGTGTAGAGCCTCCATCTAAAGGATGGGAAATCTGCTGTCATGTCTGCATCACTTGCTGTATCTGTAGAGCCTCCATTTGTGGCGCTGTCATGTCTGCATCACTTGCTGTATCTGTAGAGCCTCCATTTGTGGCGCTGTCATGTCTGCATCATTTGCTGTATCTGTAGAGCCTCCATTTGTGGCGCTGTCATGTCTGCATCATTTGCTGTATCTGTAGAGCCTCCATTTGTGGCGCTGTCATGTCTGCATCACTTGCTGTATCTGTAGAGCCTACATCTAAAGGATGGAAATCTGCTGTCATGTCTGCATCACTTGCTGTATCTGTAGAGCCTCCATCTAAAGGATGGAAATCTGCTGTCATGTCTGCATCACTTGCTGTAGCTGTAGAGCCTCCATCTAAAGGATGGAAATCTGCTGTCATGTCTGCATCACTTGCTGTATCTGTAGAGCCTATATCTAAAGGATGGAAATCTGCTGTCATGTCTGCTTCACTTGCTGTATCTGTAGAGCCGGCATCTAAAGGATGGAAATATGCTGTCATGTCTGCATCACTTGCTGTATCTGTAGAGCCTCCATTTGTGGCGCTGTCATGTCTGCATCACTTGCTGTATCTGTAGAGCCTCCATCTAAAGGATGGAAATCTGTTGTCATGTCTGCATCACTTGCTGTATCTGTAGAGCCTACATCTAAAGGATGGAAACCTGCTGTCATGTCTTCATAACTTACTGTATCTGTAGAGCCTCCATATGTGGCGCTGTCATGTCTGCATCACTTGCTGTATCTGTAGAGCCTACATTTGTGGCGCTGTCATGTCTGCATCATTTGCTGTATCTGTAGAGCCTCCATTTGTGGCGCTGTCATGTCTGCATCATTTGCTGTATCTGTAGAGCCTTCATTCGTGGCGCTGTCATGTCTGCATCACTTGCTGTATCTGTAGAGCCTACATCTAAAGGATGGATATCTGCTGTCATGTCTGCATCACTTGCTGTATCTGTAGAGCCTCCATCTAAAGGATGGAAATCTGCTGTCATGTCTGCATCACTTGCTGTAGCTGTAGAGCCTCCATCTAAAGGATGGAAATCTGCTGTCATGTCTGCATCACTTGCTGTATCTGTAGAGCCTATATCTAAAGGATGGAAATCTGCTGTCATGTCTGAATCACTTGCTGTATCTGTAGAGCCTCCATCTAAAGGATGGAAATCTGCTGTCATGTCTGCATCACTTTCTGTATCTCTAGAGCCTATATCTAAAGGATGGAAATCTGCTGTCATGTCTGCATCACTTGCTGTATCTGTAGAGCCGGCATCTAAAGGATGGAAATCTGCTGTCATGTCTGCATCATTTGCTGTATCTGTAGAGCCTATATCTAAAGGATGGAAATCTTCTGTCACGTCTGCAACACTTGCTGTATCTGTAGAGCCTGCATCTAAAGGATGGAAATCTGCTGTCATGTCTGCATCACTTGCTGTATCTGTAGAGCCTCCATTTGTGGCGCTGTCATGTCTGCATCACTTGCTGTATCTGTAGAGCCAGCATCTAAAGAATGGAAATCTGCTGTCATGTCTGCATCACTTGCTGTATCTGTAGTGCCTCCATTTGTGGCGCTGTCATGTCTGCATCATTTGCTGTATCTGTAGAGCCTCCATTTGTGGCTCTGTCATGTCTGCATCATTTGCTGTATCTGTAGAGCCTCCATTTGTGGCGCTGTCATGTCTGCATCACTTGCTGTATCTGTAGAGCCTACATCTAAAGGATGGAAATCTGCTGTCATGTCGGCATCACTTGCTGTATCTGTAGAGCCTCCATCTAAAGGATGGAAATCTGCTGTCATGTCTGCATCATTTGCTGTAACTGTAGAGCCTACATCTAAAGGATGGAAATCTGCTGTCATGTCTGCATCACTTGCTGTATCTGTAGAGCCTACATCTAAAGGATGGAAATCTGCTGTCATGTCTGCATCACTTGCTGTATCTGTAGAGCCTCCATTTGTGGCGCTGTCATGTCTGCATCATTTGCTGTATCTGTAAATCCTCCATTTGTTGCGCTGTCATGTCTGTATCACTTGCTGTATCTGTAGAGCCTCCATTTGTGGCGCTGTCATGTCTGCATCACTTGCTGTATCTGTAGAGCCTCCATTTGTGGCGCTGTCATGTCTGCATCATTTGCTGTATCTGTAGAGCCTCCATTTGTGACGCTGTCATGTCTGCATCATTTGCTGTATCTGTAGAGCCTCCATTTGTGGCGCTGTCATGTCTGCATCACTTGCTATATCTGTACAGCCTACATCTAAAGGATGGAAATCCGCTGTCATGTCTGCATCACTTGCTGTATCTGTAGAGCCTCCATTTGTGGCGCTGTCATGTCTGCATCACTTGCTGTATCTGTAGAGCCTCCATCTAAAGGATGGAAATCTGCTGTGATGTCTGCATCACTTGCTGTATCTGTAGAGCCTCCATTTGTGGCGCTGTCATGTCTGCATCACTTGCTGTATCTGTAGAGCCTACATCTAAAGGATGGAAATCTGCTGTCATGTCTGCATCACTTGCTGTATCTGTAGAGCCTCCATTTGTGGCGCTGTCATGTCTGCATCACTTGCTGTATCTGTAGAGCATACATCTAAAGGATGGAAATCTGCTGTCATGTCTGCATCACTTGCTGTATCTGTAGAGCCTACATCTAAAGGATGGAAATCTGCTGTCATGTCTGCATCACTTGCTGTAACTGTAGAGCCTACATCTAAAGGATGGAAATCTGTTGTCATGTTTGAATCACTTGCTGTATCTGTAGAGCCTACATCTAAAGGATGGAAATCTGCTGTCATGTCTGCATCACTTGCTGTATCTGTAGAGCCTACATCTAAAGGATGGAAATCTGCTGTCATGTCTGCATCACTTGCTGTATCTGTAGAGCCTCCATTTGTGGCGCTGTCATGTCTGCATCACTTGCTGTATCTGTAGAGCATACATCTAAAGGATGGAAATCTGCTGTCATGTCTGCATCACTTGCTGTATCTGTAGAGCCTACATCTAAAGGATGGAAATCTGCTGTCATGTCTGCATCACTTGCTGTAACTGTAGAGCCTACATCTAAAGGATGGAAATCTGTTGTCATGTTTGAATCACTTGCTGTATCTGTAGAGCCTACATCTAAAGGATGGAAATCTGCTGTCATGTCTGCATCACCTGCTTTATCTGTACAGCCTCCATCTAAAGGATGGAAATCTGCTGTCATGTCTGCATCACTTGCTGTATCTGTAGAGCCACCATCTAAAGAATGGAAATCTGCTGTCATGTCTGCATCACTGGCTGTATCTGTAGAGCCTCCATTTGTGGCGCTGTCATGTCTGTATCACTTGCTCTAACTGTAGAGCCTCCGTTTGTGGCGCTGTCATGTCTGCATCACTTGCTGTAACTGTAGAGCCTACATCTAAAGAATGGAAATCTGCTGTCATGTCTGCATCACTTGCTGTATCTGTAGAGCCTACATCTAAAGGATGGAAATCTGCTGTCATGTCTGCATCACTTGCTTTATCTGTAGATCCTCCATTTGTGGCGCTGTCATGTCTACATCACTTGCTGTATCTGTAGAGCCTCCATTTGTGGCGCTGTCATGTCTGCATCACTTGCTGTATCGTTAGAGCCTTTATCTAAGGATGGAAATCTGCTGTCATGTCTTCATCACTTGCTGTATCTGTAGAGCCTCCATCTAAAGGATGGAAATCTGCTGACATGTCTGCATCACTTGCTGTATCTGTAGAGCCTCCATCTAAAGGATGGGAAATCTGCTGTCATGTCTGCATCACTTGCTGTATCTGTAGAGCCTCCATTTGTGGCGCTGTCATGTCTGCATCACTTGCTGTATCTGTAGAGCCTCCATTTGTGGCGCTGTCATGTCTGCATCATTTGCTGTATCTGTAGAGCCTCCATTTGTGGCGCTGTCATGTCTGCATCATTTGCTGTATCTGTAGAGCCTCCATTTGTGGCGCTGTCATGTCTGCATTACTTGCTGTATCTGTAGAGCCTACATCTAAAGGATGGAAATCTGCTGTCATGTCTGCATCACTTGCTGTATCTGTAGAGCCTCCATCTAAAGGATGGAAATCTGCTGTCATGTCTGCATCACTTGCTGTAGCTGTAGAGCCTCCATCTAAAGGATGGAAATCTGCTGTCATGTCTGCATCACTTGCTGTATCTGTAGAGCCTATATCTAAAGGATGGAAATCTGCTGTCATGTCTGCATCACCTGCTGTATCTGTAGAGCCTCCATCTAAAGGATGGAAATCTGCTGTCATGTCTGCATCACTTTCTGTATCTGTAGAGCCTATATCTAAAGGATGGAAATCTGCTGTCATGTCTGCATCACTTGCTGTATCTGTAGAGCCGGCATCTAAAGGATGGAAATCTGCTGTCATGTCTGCATCACTTGCTGTATCTGTAGAGCCTCCATTTGTGGCGCTGTCATGTCTGCATCACTTGCTGTATCTGTAGAGCCAGCATCTAAAGAATGGAAATCTGCTGTCATGTCTGCATCACTTGCTCTATCTGTAGAGCCTCCATTTGTGGCGCTGTCATGTCTGCATCACTTGCTGTATCTGTAGAGCCTCCATTTGTGGCGCTGTCATGTCTGCATCATTTGCTGTATCTGTAGAGCCTCCATTTTTGGCGCTGTCATGTCTGCATTATTTGCTGTATCTGTAGAGCCTCCATTTGTGGCGCTGTCATGTCTGCATCACTTGCTGTATCTGGAGAGCCTACATCTAAAGGATGGAAATCTGCTGTCATGTCTGCATCACTTGCTGTATCTGTAGAGCCTCCATCTAAAGGATGGAAATCTGCTGTCATGTCGGCATCACTTGCTGTATCTGTAAAACCTCCATTTGTTGCGCTGTCATGTCTGCATCATTTGCTGTATCTGTAAAACCTCCATTTGTTGCGCTGTCATGTCTGTATCACTTGCTGTATCTCTAGAGCCTCCATTTGTGGCGCTGTCATGTCTGCATCACTTGCTATATCTGTAGAGCCTACATCTAAACGATGGAAATCTGCTGTCATGTCTGCATCACTTGCTGTATCTGTAGAGCCTCCATTTGTGGCGCTGTCATGTCTGCATCACTTGCTGTATCTGTAGAGCCTACATCTAAAGGATGGAAATCTGTTGTCATGTCTGCATCACTTGCTGTATCTGTAGAGCCTCCATTTGTGGCGCTGTCATGTCTGCATCACTTGCTGTATCTGTAGAGCATACATCTAAAGGATGGAAATCTGCTGTCATGTCTGCATCACTTGCTGTATCTGTAGAGCCTACATCTAAAGGATGGAAATCTGCTGTCATGTCTGCATCACTTGCTGTAACTGTAGAGCCTACATCTAAAGGATGGAAATCTGTTGTCATGTTTGCATCACTTGCTGTATCTGTAGAGCCTCCATCTAAAGGATGGAAATCTGCTGTCATGTCTGCATCACTTGCTGTATCTGTTGAGCCACCATCTAAAGGATGGAAATCTGCTGTCATGTCTGCATCACTGGCTGTATCTGTAGAGCCTCCATTTGTGGCGCTGTCATGTCTGTATCACTTGCTGTAACTGTAGAGCCTCCGTTTGTGGCGCTGTCATGTCTGCATCACTTGCTGTAACTGTAGAGCCTACATCTAAAGAATGGAAATCTGCTGTCATGTCTGCATACTTTGCTGTATCTGTAGAGCCTACATCTAAAGGATGGAAATCTGCTGTCATGTCTGCATCACTTGCTTTATCTGTAGAGCCTCCATCTAAAGGATGGAAATCTGCTGTCATGTCGGCATCACTTGCTGTATCTGTAGAGCCTCCATCTAAAGGATGGAAATCTGCTGTCATGTCTGCATTACTTGCTGTATCTGTAGAGCCTCCATTTGTGGCGCTGTGATGTCTGCATCACCGGCTGTATCTGTAGAGCCTCCATTTGTGGCGCTGTCATGTCTGCATCACTTGCTGTATCTGTAGAGCCTCCATTTGTGGCGCTGTCATGTCTGCATCACTTGCTGTATCTGTAGAGCCAGCATCTAAAGAATGGAAATCTGCTGTCATGTCTGCATCACTTGCTGTATCTGTAGAGCCTCCATTTGTGGCGCTATCATGTCTGCATCACTTGCTGTATCTGTAGAGCCTCCATTTGTGGCGCTGTCATGTCTGCATCATTTGCTGTATCTGTAGATACTCCATTTGTGGCGCTGTCATGTCTGCATCATTTGCTGTATCTGTAGAGCCTCCATTTGTGGCGCTGTCATGTCTGCATCACTTGCTGTATCTGTAGAGCCTACATCTAAAGGATGGAAATCTGCTGTCATGTCTGCATCACTTGCTGTATCTGTAGAGCCTCCATCTAAAGGATGAAAATCTGCTGTCATGTCTGCATCATTTGCTGTAACTGTAGAGCCTACATCTAAAAGATGGAAATCTACTGTCATGTCTGCATCACTTGCTGTATCTGTAGAGCCTACATCTAAAGGATGGAAATCTGCTGTCATGTCTGCATCACTTGCTGTATCTGTAGAGCCTCCATTTGTGGCGCTGTCATGTCTGCATCATTTGCTGTATCTGTACAACCTCCATTTGTTGCGCTGTCATGTCTGTATCACTTGCTGTATCTGTAGAGCCTCCATTTGTGGCGCTGTCATGTCTGCATCACTTGCTGTATCTGTAGAGCCTCCATTTGTGGCGCTGTCATGTCTGCATCATTTGCTGTATCTGTAGAGCCTCCATTTGTGACGCTGTCATGTCTGCATCATTTGCTGTATCTGTAGAGCCTCCATTTGTGGCGCTGTCATGTCTGCATCACTTGCTATATCTGTAGAGCCTACATCTAAAGGATGGAAATCTGCTGTCATGTCTGCATCACTTGCTGTATCTGTAGAGCCTCCATTTGTGGCGCTGTCATGTCTGCATCACTTGCTGTATCTGTAGAGCCTACATCTAAAGGAGGGAAATCTGCTGTCATGTCTGCATCACTTCCTGTATCTGTAGAGCCTCCATTTGTGTTGCTGTCATGTTTGCATCACTTGCTGTATCTGTAGAGCCTACATCTAAAGGATGGAAATCTGCTGTCATGTCTGCATCACTTGCTGTATCTGTAGAGCCTACATCTAAAGGATGGAAATATGCTGTCATGTCTGCATCACTTGCTGTATCTGTAGAGCCTCCATTTGTGGCGCTGTCATGTCTGCATCACTTGCTGTATCTGTAGAGCCTCCATCTAAATGATGGAAATCTGTTGTCATGTCTGCATCACTTGCTGTACCTGTAGAGCCTACATCTAAAGGATGGAAATCTGCTGTCATGTCTGCATCACTTGCTGTAACTGTAGAGCTTACATCTAAAGGATGGAAATCTGTTGTCATGTTTGCATCACTTGCTGTATCTGTAGAGCCTACATCTAAAGGATGGAAATCTGCTGTCATGTCTGCATCACTTGCTGTATCTGTAGAGCCTACATCTAAAGTATGGAAATATGCTGTCATGTCTGCATCACTTGCTGTATCTGTAGAGCCTCCATTTGTGGCGCTCTCATGTCTGCATCACTTGCTGTATCTGTAGAGCATACATCTAAAGGATGGAAATCTGCTGTCATGTCTGCATCACTTGCTGTACCTGTAGAGCCTACATCTAAAGGATGGAAATCTGCTGTCATGTCTGCATCACTTGCTGTAACTGTAGAGCCTACATCTAAAGGATGGAAATCTGTTGTCATGTTTGCATCACTTGCTGTATCTGTAGAGCCTACATCTAAAGGATGGAAATCTGCTGTCATGTCTGCATCACTAGCTGTATCTGTAGGGCCTCCATCTAAAGGATGGAAATCTGCTGTCATGTCTGCATCACTTGCTGTATCTGTAGAGCCTACATCTAAAGGATGGAAATCTGCTGTCATGTCTGCATCACCTGCTTTATCTGTAGAGGCTCCGTCTAAAGGATGGAAATCTGCTGTCATGTCTGCATCACTTGCTGTATCTGTAGAGCATCCATCTAAAGGATGGAAATCTGCTGTCATGTCTGCATCACTGGCTGTATCTGTAGAGCCTCTAATTGTGGCGCCGTCATGTCTGTATCACTTGCTGTAACTGTAGAGCCTCCGTTTGTGGCGCTGTCATGTCTGCATCACTTGCTGTAACTGTAGAGCCTACATCTAAAGAATGGAAATCTGCTGTCATGTCTGCATCACTTGCTGTATCTGTAGAGCCCACATCGAAAGGATGGAAATCTGCTGTCATGTCTGCATCACTTGCTTTATGTGTAGAGCCTCCATCTAAAGGATGGAAATCTGCTGTCATGTCTGCATCACTTGCTGTATCTGTAAGGCCTCCATCTAAAGGATGGAAATCTGCTGTCATGTCTGCATTACTTGCTGTATCTGTAGAGCCTCCATTTGTGGCGCTGTCATGTCTGCATCACCTGCTGTATCTGTAGAGCCTCCATTTGTGGCGCTGTCATGTCTGCATCACTTGCTGTATCTGTAGAGCCTCCATTTGTGGCGCTGTCATGTCTGCATCACTTGCTGTATCTGTAGAGCCTTTATCTAAGGATGGAAATCTGCTGTCATGTCTTCATCACTTGCTGTATCTGTAGAGCCTCCATCTAAAGGATGGAAATCTGCTGTCATGTCTGCATCACTTGCTGTATCTGTAGAGCCTCCATCTAAAGGATGGGAAATCTGCTGTCATGTCTGCATCACTTGCTGTATCTGTAGAGCCTCCATTTGTGGCGCTGTCATGTCTGCATCACTTGCTGTATCTGTAGAGCCTCCATTTGTGGCGCTGTCATGTCTGCATCATTTGCTGTATCTGTGGAGCCTCCATTTGTGGCGCTGTCATGTCTGCATCACTTGCTGTATCTGTAGAGCCTACATCTAAAGGATGGAAATCTGCTGTCATGTCTGCATCACCTGCTTTATCTGTAGAGCCTCCATCTAAAGGATGGAAATCTGCTGTCATGTCTGCATCACTTGCTGTGTCTGTAGAGACTCCATCTAAAGGATGGAAATCTGCTGTCATGTCTGCATCACTGGCTGTATCTGTAGAGCCTCCATATTTGGCGCTGTCATGTCTGTATTACTTGCTGTAACTGTAGAGCCTCCGTTTGTGGCGCTGTCATGTCTACATCACTTGCTGTAACTGTAGAGCCTACATCTAAAGAATGGAAATCTGCTGTCATGTCTGCATCACTTGCTGTATCTGTAGAGCCTACATCTAAAGGATGGAAATCTGCTGTCATGTCTGTATCACTTGCTATATCTGTAGAGCCTACATCTAAAGGATGGAAATCTGCTGTCATGTCTGCATCACTTGCTGTATCTGTAGAGCCTCCATCTAAAGGATGGAAATCTGCTGTCATGTCTGCATTACTTGCTGTATCTGTAGAGCCTCCATTTGTGGCGCTGTCATGTCTGCATCACCTGCTGTATCTGTAGAGCCTCCATTAGTGGCGCTGTTATGTCTGCATCATTTGCTGTAGCTGTAGAGCCCGCCCTTTGTGAAGCGATCATGTCTGCATCACTTGCTGTATCTGTAGAGCCTCCAGTTGTGGCGCTGTCATGTCTGAATCACTTGCTGTATCTGTAGAGCCTACATCTAAAGGATGGAAATCTGCTGTCATGTCTGCATCACTTGCTGTATCTGTAGAGCCTCCATTTGTGGCGCTGTCATGTCTGCATCATTTGCTGTATCTGTAGAGCCTCCATTTGTTGCGCTGTCATGTCTGTATCACTTGCTGTATCTGTAGAGCCTCCATTTGTGGCGCTGTCATGTCTACATCACTTGCTGTATCTGTAGAGCCTCCATTTGTGGCGCTGTCATATCTGCATCACTTGCTGTATCTGTAGAGCCTTTATCTAAGGATGGAAATCTGCTGTCATGTCTTCATCACTTGCTGTATCTGTAGAGCCTCCATCTAAAGGATGGAAATCTGCTGTCATGTCTGCATCACTTGGTGTGTCTGTAGAGCCTCCATCTAAAGGATGAGAAATCTGCTGTCATGTCTGCATCACTTGCTGTATCTGTAGAGCCTCCATTTGTGGCGCTGTCATGTCTGCATCAATTGCTGTATCTGTACAGCCTCCATTTGTGGCGCTGTCATGTCTGCATCATTTGCTGTATCTGTAGAGCCTCCATTTGTGGGGCTGTCATGTCTGCATCATTTGCTGTATCTGTAGAGCCTCCATTAGTGGCGCTGTCATGTCTGCATCACTTGCTGTATCTGTAGAGCCTACATCTAAAGGATGGAAATCTGCTGTCATGTCTGCATCACTTGCTGTATCTGTAGAGCCTCCATCTAAAGGATGGAAATCTGCTGTCATGTCTGCATCACTTGCTGTAGCTGTAGAGCCTCCAACTAAAGGATGGAAATCTGCTGTCATGTCTGCATCACTTGCTGTATCTGTAGAGCCTATATCTAAAGGATGGAAATCTGCTGTCATGTCTGCATCACTTGCTGTATCTGTAGAGCCTCCGTCTAAAGGATGGAAATCTGCTGTCATGTCTGCTTCACTTTCTGTATCTGTAGAGCCTATATCTAAAGGATGGAAATCTGCTGTCATGTCTGCATCACTTGCTGTATCTGTAGAGCCGGCATCTAAAGGATGGAAATCTGCTGTCATGTCTGCATCATTTGCTGTATCTGTAGAGCCTATATCTAAAGGATGGAAATCTGCTGTCATGTCTGCATCACTTGCTGTATCTGTAGAGCCTGAATCTAAAGGATGGAAATCTGCTGTCATGTCTGCATCACTTGCTGTATCTGTAGAGCCTCCATTTGTGGCGCTGTCATGTCTGCATCACTTGCTGTATCTGTAGAGCCTCCATTTGTGGCGCTGTCATGTCTGCATCATTTGCTGTATCTGTAGAGCCTCCATTTGTGGCGCTGTCATGTCTGCATCATTTGCTGTATCTGTAGTGCCTCCATTTGTGGCGCTGACATGTCTGCATCACTTGCTGTATCTGTAGAGCCTACACCTAAAGGATGGAAATCTGCTGTCATGTCTGCATCACTTGCTGTATCTGTAGAGCCTCCATCTAAAGGATGGAAATCTGCTGTCATGTCTGCATCACTTGCTGTAGCTGTAGAGCCTCCATCTAAAGGATGGAATTCTGCTGTCATGTCTGCATCACTTGCTGTATCTGTACAGCCTATATCTAAAGGATGGAAATCTGCTGTCATGTCTGCATCACTTGCTGTATCTGTAAAGCCTCCATTTGTGGCGCTGTCATGTCTGCATCATTTGCTGTATCTGTAAAACCTCCATTTGTTGCGCTGTCATGTCTGTATCACTTGCTGTATCTGTAGAGCCTCCATTTGTGGCGCTGTCATGTCTGCATCACTTGCTGTATCTGTAGAGCCTCCATTTGTGGCGCTGTCATGTCTGCATCATTTGCTGTATCTGTAGAACCTCCATTTGTGACGCTGTCATGTCTGCATCGTTTGCTGTATCTGTGGAGCCTCCATTTGTGGCGCTGTCATGTCTGCATCACTTGCTATATCTGTAGAGCCTACATCTAAAGGATGAAAATCTGCTGTCATGTCTGCATCACTTGCTGTATCTGTAGAGCCTCCATTTGTGGCGCTGTCATGTCTGCATCACTTGCTGTATCTGTAGAGCCTCCATCTAAAGGATGGAAATCTGCTGTGATGTCTGCATCACTTGCTGTATCTGTAGAGCCTCCATTTGTGGCGCTGTCATGTCTGCATCACTTGCTGTATCTGTAGAGCCTAGATCTAAAGGATGGAAATCTGCTGTCATGTCTGCATCACTTGCTGTATCTGTAGAGCCTCCATTTGTGTTGCTGTCATGTTTGCATCACTTGCTGTATCTGTAGAGCCTACATCTAAAGGATGGAAATCTGCTGTCATGTCTGCATCACTTGCTGTAGCTGTAGAGCCTCCAACTAAAGGATGGAAATCTGCTGTCATGTCTGCATCACTTGCTGTATCTGTAGAGCCTATATCTAAAGGATGGAAATCTGCTGTCATGTCTGCATCACTTGCTGTATCTGTAGAGCCTCCGTCTAAAGGATGGAAATCTGCTGTCATGTCTGCTTCACTTTCTGTATCTGTAGAGCCTATATCTAAAGGATGGAAATCTGCTGTCATGTCTGCATCACTTGCTGTATCTGTAGAGCCGGCATCTAAAGGATGGAAATCTGCTGTCATGTCTGCATCATTTGCTGTATCTGTAGAGCCTATATCTAAAGGATGGAAATCTGCTGTCATGTCTGCATCACTTGCTGTATCTGTAGAGCCTGCATCTAAAGGATGGAAATCTGCTGTCATGTCTGCATCACTTGCTGTATCTGTAGAGCCTCCATTTGTGGCGCTGTCATGTCTGCATCACTTGCTGTATCTGTAGAGCCTCCATTTGTGGCGCTGTCATGTCTGCATCATTTGCTGTATCTGTAGAGCCTCCATTTGTGGCGCTGTCATGTCTGCATCATTTGCTGTATCTGTAGTGCCTCCATTTGTGGCGCTGACATGTCTGCATCACTTGCTGTATCTGTAGAGCCTACACCTAAAGGATGGAAATCTGCTGTCATGTCTGCATCACTTGCTGTATCTGTAGAGCCTCCATCTAAAGGATGGAAATCTGCTGTCATGTCTGCATCACTTGCTGTAGCTGTAGAGCCTCCATCTAAAGGATGGAATTCTGCTGTCATGTCTGCATCACTTGCTGTATCTGTACAGCCTATATCTAAAGGATGGAAATCTGCTGTCATGTCTGCATCACTTGCTGTATCTGTAGAGCCTACATCTAAAGGATGGAAATCTGCTGTCATGTCTGCATCACTTGCTGTATCTGTAGAGCCTCCATTTGTGGCGCTGTCATGTCTGCATCACTTGCTGTATCTGTAGAGCCTCCATCTAAAGGATGGAAATCTGCTGTGATGTCTGCATCACTTGCTGTATCTGTAGAGCCTCCATTTGTGGCGCTGTCATGTCTGCATTTTTTGCTGTATCTGTAGAGCCTCCATTTGTGGCGCTGTCATGTCTGCATCATTTGCTGTATCTGTAGAGCCTTCATTCGTGGCGCTGTCATGTCTGCATCACTTGCTGTATCTGTAGAGCCTACATCCAAAGGATGGATATCTGCTGTCATGTCTGCATCACTTGCTGTATCTGTAGAGCCTCCATCTAAAGGATGGAAATCTGCTGTCATGTCTGCATCACTTGCTGTAGCTGTAGAGCCTCCATCTAAAGGATGGAAATCTGCTGTGATGTCTCCATCACTTGCTGTATCTGTAGAGCCTAGATCTAAAGGATGGAAATCTGCTGTCATGTCTGCATCACTTGCTGTATCTGTAGAGCCTCCATTTGTGTTGCTGTCCTGTTTGCATCACTTGCTGTATCTGTAGAGCCTACATCTAAAGGATGGAAATCTGCTATCATGTCTGCATCACTTGCTGTATCTGTAGAGCCTACATCTAAAGGATGGAAATATGCTGTCATGTCTGCATCACTTGCTGTATCTGTAGAGCCTCCATTTGTGGCGCTGTCATGTCTGCATCACTTGCTGTATCTGTAGAGCCTCCATCTAAAGGATGGAAATCTGTTGTCATGTCTGCATCACTTGCTGTATCTGTAGAGCCTACATCTAAAGGATGGAAACCTGCTGTCATGTCTTCATAACTTACTGTATCTGTAGAGCCTCCATATGTGGCGCTGTCATGTCTGCATCACTTGCTGTATCTGTAGAGCCTACATTTGTGGCGCTGTCATGTCTGCATCATTTGCTGTATCTGTAGAGCCTCCATTTGTGGCGCTGTCATGTCTGCATCATTTGCTGTATCTGTAGAGCCTTCATTCGTGGCGCTGTCATGTCTGCATCACTTGCTGTATCTGTAGAGCCTACATCTAAAGGATGGATATCTGCTGTCATGTCTGCATCACTTGCTGTATCTGTAGAGCCTCCATCTAAAGGATGGAAATCTGCTGTCATGTCTGCATCACTTGCTGTAGCTGTAGAGCCTCCATCTAAAGGATGGAAATCTGCTGTCATGTCTGCATCACTTGCTGTATCTGTAGAGCCTATATCTAAAGGATGGAAATCTGCTGTCATGTCTGAATCACTTGCTGTATCTGTAGAGCCTCCATCTAAAGGATGGAAATCTGCTGTCATGTCTGCATCACTTTCTGTATCTCTAGAGCCTATATCTAAAGGATGGAAATCTGCTGTCATGTCTGCATCACTTGCTGTATCTGTAGAGCCGGCATCTAAAGGATGGAAATCTGCTGTCATGTCTGCATCATTTGCTGTATCTGTAGAGCCTATATCTAAAGGATGGAAATCTTCTGTCACGTCTGCAACACTTGCTGTATCTGTAGAGCCTGCATCTAAAGGATGGAAATCTGCTGTCATGTCTGCATCACTTGCTGTATCTGTAGTGCCTCCATTTGTGGCGCTGTCATGTCTGCATCATTTGCTGTATCTGTAGAGCCTCCATTTGTGGCTCTGTCATGTCTGCATCATTTGCTGTATCTGTAGAGCCTCCATTTGTGGCGCTGTCATGTCTGCATCACTTGCTGTATCTGTAGAGCCTACATCTAAAGGATGGAAATCTGCTGTCATGTCGGCATCACTTGCTGTATCTGTAGAGCCTCCATCTAAAGGATGGAAATCTGCTGTCATGTCTGCATCATTTGCTGTAACTGTAGAGCCTACATCTAAAGGATGGAAATCTGCTGTCATGTCTGCATCACTTGCTGTATCTGTAGAGCCTACATCTAAAGGATGGAAATCTGCTGTCATGTCTGCATCACTTGCTGTATCTGTAGAGCCTCCATTTGTGGCGCTGTCATGTCTGCATCATTTGCTGTATCTGTAAATCCTCCATTTGTTGCGCTGTCATGTCTGTATCACTTGCTGTATCTGTAGAGCCTCCATTTGTGGCGCTGTCATGTCTGCATCACTTGCTGTATCTGTAGAGCCTCCATTTGTGGCGCTGTCATGTCTGCATCATTTGCTGTATCTGTAGAGCCTCCATTTGTGACGCTGTCATGTCTGCATCATTTGCTGTATCTGTAGAGCCTCCATTTGTGGCGCTGTCATGTCTGCATCACTTGCTATATCTGTACAGCCTACATCTAAAGGATGGAAATCCGCTGTCATGTCTGCATCACTTGCTGTATCTGTAGAGCCTCCATTTGTGGCGCTGTCATGTCTGCATCACTTGCTGTATCTGTAGAGCCTCCATCTAAAGGATGGAAATCTGCTGTGATGTCTGCATCACTTGCTGTATCTGTAGAGCCTCCATTTGTGGCGCTGTCATGTCTGCATCACTTGCTGTATCTGTAGAGCCTACATCTAAAGGATGGAAATCTGCTGTCATGTCTGCATCACTTGCTGTATCTGTAGAGCCTCCATTTGTGGCGCTGTCATGTCTGCATCACTTGCTGTATCTGTAGAGCATACATCTAAAGGATGGAAATCTGCTGTCATGTCTGCATCACTTGCTGTATCTGTAGAGCCTACATCTAAAGGATGGAAATCTGCTGTCATGTCTGCATCACTTGCTGTAACTGTAGAGCCTACATCTAAAGGATGGAAATCTGTTGTCATGTTTGAATCACTTGCTGTATCTGTAGAGCCTACATCTAAAGGATGGAAATCTGCTGTCATGTCTGCATCACCTGCTTTATCTGTACAGCCTCCATCTAAAGGATGGAAATCTGCTGTCATGTCTGCATCACTTGCTGTATCTGTAGAGCCACCATCTAAAGAATGGAAATCTGCTGTCATGTCTGCATCACTGGCTGTATCTGTAGAGCCTCCATTTGTGGCGCTGTCATGTCTGTATCACTTGCTCTAACTGTAGAGCCTCCGTTTGTGGCGCTGTCATGTCTGCATCACTTGCTGTAACTGTAGAGCCTACATCTAAAGAATGGAAATCTGCTGTCATGTCTGCATCACTTGCTGTATCTGTAGAGCCTACATCTAAAGGATGGAAATCTGCTGTCATGTCTGCATCACTTGCTTTATCTGTAGATCCTCCATTTGTGGCGCTGTCATGTCTACATCACTTGCTGTATCTGTAGAGCCTCCATTTGTGGCGCTGTCATGTCTGCATCACTTGCTGTATCGTTAGAGCCTTTATCTAAGGATGGAAATCTGCTGTCATGTCTTCATCACTTGCTGTATCTGTAGAGCCTCCATCTAAAGGATGGAAATCTGCTGACATGTCTGCATCACTTGCTGTATCTGTAGAGCCTCCATCTAAAGGATGGGAAATCTGCTGTCATGTCTGCATCACTTGCTGTATCTGTAGAGCCTCCATTTGTGGCGCTGTCATGTCTGCATCACTTGCTGTATCTGTAGAGCCTCCATTTGTGGCGCTGTCATGTCTGCATCATTTGCTGTATCTGTAGAGCCTCCATTTGTGGCGCTGTCATGTCTGCATCATTTGCTGTATCTGTAGAGCCTCCATTTGTGGCGCTGTCATGTCTGCATTACTTGCTGTATCTGTAGAGCCTACATCTAAAGGATGGAAATCTGCTGTCATGTCTGCATCACTTGCTGTATCTGTAGAGCCTCCATCTAAAGGATGGAAATCTGCTGTCATGTCTGCATCACTTGCTGTAGCTGTAGAGCCTCCATCTAAAGGATGGAAATCTGCTGTCATGTCTGCATCACTTGCTGTATCTGTAGAGCCTATATCTAAAGGATGGAAATCTGCTGTCATGTCTGCATCACCTGCTGTATCTGTAGAGCCTCCATCTAAAGGATGGAAATCTGCTGTCATGTCTGCATCACTTTCTGTATCTGTAGAGCCTATATCTAAAGGATGGAAATCTGCTGTCATGTCTGCATCACTTGCTGTATCTGTAGAGCCGGCATCTAAAGGATGGAAATCTGCTGTCATGTCTGCATCACTTGCTGTATCTGTAGAGCCTCCATTTGTGGCGCTGTCATGTCTGCATCACTTGCTGTATCTGTAGAGCCAGCATCTAAAGAATGGAAATCTGCTGTCATGTCTGCATCACTTGCTCTATCTGTAGAGCCTCCATTTGTGGCGCTGTCATGTCTGCATCACTTGCTGTATCTGTAGAGCCTCCATTTGTGGCGCTGTCATGTCTGCATCATTTGCTGTATCTGTAGAGCCTCCATTTTTGGCGCTGTCATGTCTGCATTATTTGCTGTATCTGTAGAGCCTCCATTTGTGGCGCTGTCATGTCTGCATCACTTGCTGTATCTGGAGAGCCTACATCTAAAGGATGGAAATCTGCTGTCATGTCTGCATCACTTGCTGTATCTGTAGAGCCTCCATCTAAAGGATGGAAATCTGCTGTCATGTCGGCATCACTTGCTGTATCTGTAAAACCTCCATTTGTTGCGCTGTCATGTCTGCATCATTTGCTGTATCTGTAAAACCTCCATTTGTTGCGCTGTCATGTCTGTATCACTTGCTGTATCTCTAGAGCCTCCATTTGTGGCGCTGTCATGTCTGCATCACTTGCTATATCTGTAGAGCCTACATCTAAACGATGGAAATCTGCTGTCATGTCTGCATCACTTGCTGTATCTGTAGAGCCTCCATTTGTGGCGCTGTCATGTCTGCATCACTTGCTGTATCTGTAGAGCCTACATCTAAAGGATGGAAATCTGTTGTCATGTCTGCATCACTTGCTGTATCTGTAGAGCCTCCATTTGTGGCGCTGTCATGTCTGCATCACTTGCTGTATCTGTAGAGCATACATCTAAAGGATGGAAATCTGCTGTCATGTCTGCATCACTTGCTGTATCTGTAGAGCCTACATCTAAAGGATGGAAATCTGCTGTCATGTCTGCATCACTTGCTGTAACTGTAGAGCCTACATCTAAAGGATGGAAATCTGTTGTCATGTTTGCATCACTTGCTGTATCTGTAGAGCCTCCATCTAAAGGATGGAAATCTGCTGTCATGTCTGCATCACTTGCTGTATCTGTTGAGCCACCATCTAAAGGATGGAAATCTGCTGTCATGTCTGCATCACTGGCTGTATCTGTAGAGCCTCCATTTGTGGCGCTGTCATGTCTGTATCACTTGCTGTAACTGTAGAGCCTCCGTTTGTGGCGCTGTCATGTCTGCATCACTTGCTGTAACTGTAGAGCCTACATCTAAAGAATGGAAATCTGCTGTCATGTCTGCATACTTTGCTGTATCTGTAGAGCCTACATCTAAAGGATGGAAATCTGCTGTCATGTCTGCATCACTTGCTTTATCTGTAGAGCCTCCATCTAAAGGATGGAAATCTGCTGTCATGTCGGCATCACTTGCTGTATCTGTAGAGCCTCCATCTAAAGGATGGAAATCTGCTGTCATGTCTGCATTACTTGCTGTATCTGTAGAGCCTCCATTTGTGGCGCTGTGATGTCTGCATCACCGGCTGTATCTGTAGAGCCTCCATTTGTGGCGCTGTCATGTCTGCATCACTTGCTGTATCTGTAGAGCCTCCATTTGTGGCGCTGTCATGTCTGCATCACTTGCTGTATCTGTAGAGCCAGCATCTAAAGAATGGAAATCTGCTGTCATGTCTGCATCACTTGCTGTATCTGTAGAGCCTCCATTTGTGGCGCTATCATGTCTGCATCACTTGCTGTATCTGTAGAGCCTCCATTTGTGGCGCTGTCATGTCTGCATCATTTGCTGTATCTGTAGATACTCCATTTGTGGCGCTGTCATGTCTGCATCATTTGCTGTATCTGTAGAGCCTCCATTTGTGGCGCTGTCATGTCTGCATCACTTGCTGTATCTGTAGAGCCTACATCTAAAGGATGGAAATCTGCTGTCATGTCTGCATCACTTGCTGTATCTGTAGAGCCTCCATCTAAAGGATGAAAATCTGCTGTCATGTCTGCATCATTTGCTGTAACTGTAGAGCCTACATCTAAAAGATGGAAATCTACTGTCATGTCTGCATCACTTGCTGTATCTGTAGAGCCTACATCTAAAGGATGGAAATCTGCTGTCATGTCTGCATCACTTGCTGTATCTGTAGAGCCTCCATTTGTGGCGCTGTCATGTCTGCATCATTTGCTGTATCTGTACAACCTCCATTTGTTGCGCTGTCATGTCTGTATCACTTGCTGTATCTGTAGAGCCTCCATTTGTGGCGCTGTCATGTCTGCATCACTTGCTGTATCTGTAGAGCCTCCATTTGTGGCGCTGTCATGTCTGCATCATTTGCTGTATCTGTAGAGCCTCCATTTGTGACGCTGTCATGTCTGCATCATTTGCTGTATCTGTAGAGCCTCCATTTGTGGCGCTGTCATGTCTGCATCACTTGCTATATCTGTAGAGCCTACATCTAAAGGATGGAAATCTGCTGTCATGTCTGCATCACTTGCTGTATCTGTAGAGCCTCCATTTGTGGCGCTGTCATGTCTGCATCACTTGCTGTATCTGTAGAGCCTACATCTAAAGGAGGGAAATCTGCTGTCATGTCTGCATCACTTCCTGTATCTGTAGAGCCTCCATTTGTGTTGCTGTCATGTTTGCATCACTTGCTGTATCTGTAGAGCCTACATCTAAAGGATGGAAATCTGCTGTCATGTCTGCATCACTTGCTGTATCTGTAGAGCCTACATCTAAAGGATGGAAATATGCTGTCATGTCTGCATCACTTGCTGTATCTGTAGAGCCTCCATTTGTGGCGCTGTCATGTCTGCATCACTTGCTGTATCTGTAGAGCCTCCATCTAAATGATGGAAATCTGTTGTCATGTCTGCATCACTTGCTGTACCTGTAGAGCCTACATCTAAAGGATGGAAATCTGCTGTCATGTCTGCATCACTTGCTGTAACTGTAGAGCTTACATCTAAAGGATGGAAATCTGTTGTCATGTTTGCATCACTTGCTGTATCTGTAGAGCCTACATCTAAAGGATGGAAATCTGCTGTCATGTCTGCATCACTTGCTGTATCTGTAGAGCCTACATCTAAAGTATGGAAATATGCTGTCATGTCTGCATCACTTGCTGTATCTGTAGAGCCTCCATTTGTGGCGCTCTCATGTCTGCATCACTTGCTGTATCTGTAGAGCATACATCTAAAGGATGGAAATCTGCTGTCATGTCTGCATCACTTGCTGTACCTGTAGAGCCTACATCTAAAGGATGGAAATCTGCTGTCATGTCTGCATCACTTGCTGTAACTGTAGAGCCTACATCTAAAGGATGGAAATCTGTTGTCATGTTTGCATCACTTGCTGTATCTGTAGAGCCTACATCTAAAGGATGGAAATCTGCTGTCATGTCTGCATCACTAGCTGTATCTGTAGGGCCTCCATCTAAAGGATGGAAATCTGCTGTCATGTCTGCATCACTTGCTGTATCTGTAGAGCCTACATCTAAAGGATGGAAATCTGCTGTCATGTCTGCATCACCTGCTTTATCTGTAGAGGCTCCGTCTAAAGGATGGAAATCTGCTGTCATGTCTGCATCACTTGCTGTATCTGTAGAGCCTCCATCTAAAGGATGGAAATCTGCTGTCATGTCTGCATCACTGGCTGTATCTGTAGAGCCTCTAATTGTGGCGCCGTCATGTCTGTATCACTTGCTGTAACTGTAGAGCCTCCGTTTGTGGCGCTGTCATGTCTGCATCACTTGCTGTAACTGTAGAGCCTACATCTAAAGAATGGAAATCTGCTGTCATGTCTGCATCACTTGCTGTATCTGTTGAGCCCACATCGAAAGGATGGAAATCTGCTGTCATGTCTGCATCACTTGCTTTATGTGTAGAGCCTCCATCTAAAGGATGGAAATCTGCTGTCATGTCTGCATCACTTGCTGTATCTGTAAGGCCTCCATCTAAAGGATGGAAATCTGCTGTCATGTCTGCATTACTTGCTGTATCTGTAGAGCCTCCATTTGTGGCGCTGTCATGTCTGCATCACCTGCTGTATCTGTAGAGCCTCCATTTGTGGCGCTGTCATGTCTGCATCACTTGCTGTATCTGTAGAGCCTCCATTTGTGGCGCTGTCATGTCTGCATCACTTGCTGTATCTGTAGAGCCTTTATCTAAGGATGGAAATCTGCTGTCATGTCTTCATCACTTGCTGTATCTGTAGAGCCTCCATCTAAAGGATGGAAATCTGCTGTCATGTCTGCATCACTTGCTGTATCTGTAGAGCCTCCATCTAAAGGATGGGAAATCTGCTGTCATGTCTGCATCACTTGCTGTATCTGTAGAGCCTCCATTTGTGGCGCTGTCATGTCTGCATCACTTGCTGTATCTGTAGAGCCTCCATTTGTGGCGCTGTCATGTCTGCATCATTTGCTGTATCTGTGGAGCCTCCATTTGTGGCGCTGTCATGTCTGCATCACTTGCTGTATCTGTAGAGCCTACATCTAAAGGATGGAAATCTGCTGTCATGTCTGCATCACCTGCTTTATCTGTAGAGCCTCCATCTAAAGGATGGAAATCTGCTGTCATGTCTGCATCACTTGCTGTGTCTGTAGAGACTCCATCTAAAGGATGGAAATCTGCTGTCATGTCTGCATCACTGGCTGTATCTGTAGAGCCTCCATATTTGGCGCTGTCATGTCTGTATTACTTGCTGTAACTGTAGAGCCTCCGTTTGTGGCGCTGTCATGTCTACATCACTTGCTGTAACTGTAGAGCCTACATCTAAAGAATGGAAATCTGCTGTCATGTCTGCATCACTTGCTGTATCTGTAGAGCCTACATCTAAAGGATGGAAATCTGCTGTCATGTCTGTATCACTTGCTATATCTGTAGAGCCTACATCTAAAGGATGGAAATCTGCTGTCATGTCTGCATCACTTGCTGTATCTGTAGAGCCTCCATCTAAAGGATGGAAATCTGCTGTCATGTCTGCATTACTTGCTGTATCTGTAGAGCCTCCATTTGTGGCGCTGTCATGTCTGCATCACCTGCTGTATCTGTAGAGCCTCCATTAGTGGCGCTGTTATGTCTGCATCATTTGCTGTAGCTGTAGAGCCCGCCCTTTGTGAAGCGATCATGTCTGCATCACTTGCTGTATCTGTAGAGCCTCCAGTTGTGGCGCTGTCATGTCTGAATCACTTGCTGTATCTGTAGAGCCTACATCTAAAGGATGGAAATCTGCTGTCATGTCTGCATCACTTGCTGTATCTGTAGAGCCTCCATTTGTGGCGCTGTCATGTCTGCATCATTTGCTGTATCTGTAGAGCCTCCATTTGTTGCGCTGTCATGTCTGTATCACTTGCTGTATCTGTAGAGCCTCCATTTGTGGCGCTGTCATGTCTACATCACTTGCTGTATCTGTAGAGCCTCCATTTGTGGCGCTGTCATATCTGCATCACTTGCTGTATCTGTAGAGCCTTTATCTAAGGATGGAAATCTGCTGTCATGTCTTCATCACTTGCTGTATCTGTAGAGCCTCCATCTAAAGGATGGAAATCTGCTGTCATGTCTGCATCACTTGGTGTGTCTGTAGAGCCTCCATCTAAAGGATGAGAAATCTGCTGTCATGTCTGCATCACTTGCTGTATCTGTAGAGCCTCCATTTGTGGCGCTGTCATGTCTGCATCAATTGCTGTATCTGTACAGCCTCCATTTGTGGCGCTGTCATGTCTGCATCATTTGCTGTATCTGTAGAGCCTCCATTTGTGGGGCTGTCATGTCTGCATCATTTGCTGTATCTGTAGAGCCTCCATTAGTGGCGCTGTCATGTCTGCATCACTTGCTGTATCTGTAGAGCCTACATCTAAAGGATGGAAATCTGCTGTCATGTCTGCATCACTTGCTGTATCTGTAGAGCCTCCATCTAAAGGATGGAAATCTGCTGTCATGTCTGCATCACTTGCTGTAGCTGTAGAGCCTCCAACTAAAGGATGGAAATCTGCTGTCATGTCTGCATCACTTGCTGTATCTGTAGAGCCTATATCTAAAGGATGGAAATCTGCTGTCATGTCTGCATCACTTGCTGTATCTGTAGAGCCTCCGTCTAAAGGATGGAAATCTGCTGTCATGTCTGCTTCACTTTCTGTATCTGTAGAGCCTATATCTAAAGGATGGAAATCTGCTGTCATGTCTGCATCACTTGCTGTATCTGTAGAGCCGGCATCTAAAGGATGGAAATCTGCTGTCATGTCTGCATCATTTGCTGTATCTGTAGAGCCTATATCTAAAGGATGGAAATCTGCTGTCATGTCTGCATCACTTGCTGTATCTGTAGAGCCTGAATCTAAAGGATGGAAATCTGCTGTCATGTCTGCATCACTTGCTGTATCTGTAGAGCCTCCATTTGTGGCGCTGTCATGTCTGCATCACTTGCTGTATCTGTAGAGCCTCCATTTGTGGCGCTGTCATGTCTGCATCATTTGCTGTATCTGTAGAGCCTCCATTTGTGGCGCTGTCATGTCTGCATCATTTGCTGTATCTGTAGTGCCTCCATTTGTGGCGCTGACATGTCTGCATCACTTGCTGTATCTGTAGAGCCTACACCTAAAGGATGGAAATCTGCTGTCATGTCTGCATCACTTGCTGTATCTGTAGAGCCTCCATCTAAAGGATGGAAATCTGCTGTCATGTCTGCATCACTTGCTGTAGCTGTAGAGCCTCCATCTAAAGGATGGAATTCTGCTGTCATGTCTGCATCACTTGCTGTATCTGTACAGCCTATATCTAAAGGATGGAAATCTGCTGTCATGTCTGCATCACTTGCTGTATCTGTAAAGCCTCCATTTGTGGCGCTGTCATGTCTGCATCATTTGCTGTATCTGTAAAACCTCCATTTGTTGCGCTGTCATGTCTGTATCACTTGCTGTATCTGTAGAGCCTCCATTTGTGGCGCTGTCATGTCTGCATCACTTGCTGTATCTGTAGAGCCTCCATTTGTGGCGCTGTCATGTCTGCATCATTTGCTGTATCTGTAGAACCTCCATTTGTGACGCTGTCATGTCTGCATCGTTTGCTGTATCTGTGGAGCCTCCATTTGTGGCGCTGTCATGTCTGCATCACTTGCTATATCTGTAGAGCCTACATCTAAAGGATGAAAATCTGCTGTCATGTCTGCATCACTTGCTGTATCTGTAGAGCCTCCATTTGTGGCGCTGTCATGTCTGCATCACTTGCTGTATCTGTAGAGCCTCCATCTAAAGGATGGAAATCTGCTGTGATGTCTGCATCACTTGCTGTATCTGTAGAGCCTCCATTTGTGGCGCTGTCATGTCTGCATCACTTGCTGTATCTGTAGAGCCTAGATCTAAAGGATGGAAATCTGCTGTCATGTCTGCATCACTTGCTGTATCTGTAGAGCCTCCATTTGTGTTGCTGTCATGTTTGCATCACTTGCTGTATCTGTAGAGCCTACATCTAAAGGATGGAAATCTGCTGTCATGTCTGCATCACTTGCTGTAGCTGTAGAGCCTCCAACTAAAGGATGGAAATCTGCTGTCATGTCTGCATCACTTGCTGTATCTGTAGAGCCTATATCTAAAGGATGGAAATCTGCTGTCATGTCTGCATCACTTGCTGTATCTGTAGAGCCTCCGTCTAAAGGATGGAAATCTGCTGTCATGTCTGCTTCACTTTCTGTATCTGTAGAGCCTATATCTAAAGGATGGAAATCTGCTGTCATGTCTGCATCACTTGCTGTATCTGTAGAGCCGGCATCTAAAGGATGGAAATCTGCTGTCATGTCTGCATCATTTGCTGTATCTGTAGAGCCTATATCTAAAGGATGGAAATCTGCTGTCATGTCTGCATCACTTGCTGTATCTGTAGAGCCTGCATCTAAAGGATGGAAATCTGCTGTCATGTCTGCATCACTTGCTGTATCTGTAGAGCCTCCATTTGTGGCGCTGTCATGTCTGCATCACTTGCTGTATCTGTAGAGCCTCCATTTGTGGCGCTGTCATGTCTGCATCATTTGCTGTATCTGTAGAGCCTCCATTTGTGGCGCTGTCATGTCTGCATCATTTGCTGTATCTGTAGTGCCTCCATTTGTGGCGCTGACATGTCTGCATCACTTGCTGTATCTGTAGAGCCTACACCTAAAGGATGGAAATCTGCTGTCATGTCTGCATCACTTGCTGTATCTGTAGAGCCTCCATCTAAAGGATGGAAATCTGCTGTCATGTCTGCATCACTTGCTGTAGCTGTAGAGCCTCCATCTAAAGGATGGAATTCTGCTGTCATGTCTGCATCACTTGCTGTATCTGTACAGCCTATATCTAAAGGATGGAAATCTGCTGTCATGTCTGCATCACTTGCTGTATTTGTAAAGCCTCCATTTGTGGCGCTGTCATGTCTGCATCATTTGCTGTATCTGTAAAACCTCCATTTGTTGCGCTGTCATGTCTGTATCACTTGCTGTATCTGTAGAGCCTCCATTTGTGGCGCTGTCATGTCTGCATCACTTGCTGTATCTGTAGAGCCTCCATTTGTGGCGCTGTCATGTCTGCATCATTTGCTGTATCTGTAGAACCTCCATTTGTGACGCTGTCATGTCTGCATCGTTTGCTGTATCTGTGGAGCCTCCATTTGTGGCGCTGTCATGTCTGCATCACTTGCTATATCTGTAGAGCCTACATCTAAAGGATGAAAATCTGCTGTCATGTCTGCATCACTTGCTGTATCTGTAGAGCCTCCATTTGTGGCGCTGTCATGTCTGCATCACTTGCTGTATCTGTAGAGCCTCCATCTAAAGGATGGAAATCTGCTGTGATGTCTGCATCACTTGCTGTATCTGTAGAGCCTCCATTTGTGGCGCTGTCATGTCTGCATCACTTGCTGTATCTGTAGAGCCTAGATCTAAAGGATGGAAATCTGCTGTCATGTCTGCATCACTTGCTGTATCTGTAGAGCCTCCATTTGTGTTGCTGTCATGTTTGCATCACTTGCTGTATCTGTAGAGCCTACATCTAAAGGATGGAAATCTGCTGTCATGTCTGCATCACATGCTGTATCTGTAGAGCCTACATCTAAAGGATGGAAATATGCTGTCATGTCTGCATCACTTGCTGTATCTGTAGAGCCTCCATTTGTGGCGCTGTCATGTCTGCATCACTTGCTGTATCTGTAGAGCCTCCATCTAAAGGATGGAAATCTGTTGTCATGTCTCCATCACTTGCTGTATCTGTAGAGCCTACATCTAAAGGATGGAAACCTGCTGTCATGTCTTCATAACTTACTGTATCTGTAGAGCCTCCATATGTGGCGCTGTCATGTCTGCATCACTTGCTGTATCTTTAGAGCATACATCTAAAGGATGGAAATCTGCTGTCATGTCTGCATCACTTGCTGTATCTGTAGAGCCTACATTTGTGGCGCTGTCATGTCTGCATCACTTGCTGTATCTGTAGAGCCTCCATTTGTGGCGCTGTCATGTCTGCATCACTTGCTGTATCTGTAGAGCATACATCTAAAGGATGGAAATCTGCTGTCATGTCTGCATCACTTGCTGTATCTGTAGAGCCTACATCTAAAGGATGGAAATCTGCTGTCATGTCTGCATCACCTGCTTTATCTGTAGAGCCTCCATCTAAAGGATGGAAATCTGCTGTCATGTCTGCATCACTTGCTGTGTCTGTAGAGACTCCATCTAAAGGATGGAAATCTGCTGTCATGTCTGCATCACTGGCTGTATCTGTAGAGCCTCCATATTTGGCGCTGTCATGTCTGTATCACTTGCTGTAACTGTAGAGCCTCCGTTTGTGGCGCTGTCATGTCTACATCACTTGCTGTAACTGTAGAGCCTACATCTAAAGAATGGAAATCTGCTGTCATGTCTGCATCACTTGCTGTATCTGTAGAGCCTACATCTAAAGGATGGAAATCTGCTGTCATATCTGTATCACTTGCTATATCTGTAGAGCCTACATCTAAAGGATGGAAATCTGCTGTCATGTCTGCATCACTTGCTGTATCTGTAGAGCCTCCATCTAAAGGATGGAAATCTGCTGTCATGTCTGCATTACTTGCTGTATCTGTAGAGCCTCCATTTGTGGCGCTGTCATGTCTGCATCACCTGCTGTATCTGTAGAGCCTCCATTAGTGGCGCTGTTATGTCTGCATCATTTGCTGTATCTGTAGAGCCTCCCTTTGTGAAGCGATCATGTCTGCATCACTTGCTGTATCTGTAGAGCCTCCAGTTGTGGCGCTGTCATGTCTGAATCACTTGCTGTATCTGTAGAGCCTACATCTAAAGGATGGAAATCTGCTGTCATGTCTGCATCACTTGCTGTATCTGTAGAGCCTCCATTTGTGGCGCTGTCATGTCTGCATCATTTGCTGTATCTGTAGAGCCTCCATTTGTTGCGCTGTCATGTCTGTATCACTTGCTGTATCTGTAGAGCCTCCATTTGTGGCGCTGTCATGTCTACATCACTTGCTGTATCTGTAGAGCCTCCATTTGTGGCGCTGTCATATCTGCATCACTTGCTGTATCTGTAGAGCCTTTATCTAAGGATGGAAATCTGCTGTCATGTCTTCATCACTTGCTGTATCTGTAGAGCCTCCATCTAAAGGATGGAAATCTGCTGTCATGTCTGCATCACTTGGTGTATCTGTAGAGCCTCCATCTAAAGGATGAGAAATCTGCTGTCATGTCTGCATCACTTGCTGTATCTGTAGAGCCTCCATTTGTGGCGCTGTCATGTCTGCATCAATTGCTGTATCTGTACAGCCTCCATTTGTGGCGCTGTCATGTCTGCATCATTTGCTGTATCTGTAGAGCCTCCATTTGTGGGGCTGTCATGTCTGCATCATTTGCTGTATCTGTAGAGCCTCCATTAGTGGCGCTGTCATGTCTGCATCACTTGCTGTATCTGTAGAGCCTACATCTAAAGGATGGAAATCTGCTGTCATGTCTGCATCACTTGCTGTATCTGTAGAGCCTCCATCTAAAGGATGGAAATCTGCTGTCATGTCTGCATCACTTGCTGTAGCTGTAGAGCCTCCAACTAAAGGATGGAAATCTGCTGTCATGTCTGCATCACTTGCTGTATCTGTAGAGCCTATATCTAAAGGATGGAAATCTGCTGTCATGTCTGCATCACTTGCTGTATCTGTAGAGCCTCCGTCTAAAGGATGGAAATCTGCTGTCATGTCTGCTTCACTTTCTGTATCTGTAGAGCCTATATCTAAAGGATGGAAATCTGCTGTCATGTCTGCATCACTTGCTGTATCTGTAGAGCCGGCATCTAAAGGATGGAAATCTGCTGTCATGTCTGCATCATTTGCTGTATCTGTAGAGCCTATATCTAAAGGATGGAAATCTGCTGTCATGTCTGCATCACTTGCTGTATCTGTAGAGCCTGCATCTAAAGGATGGAAATCTGCTGTCATGTCTGCATCACTTGCTGTATCTGTAGAGCCTCCATTTGTGGCGCTGTCATGTCTGCATCACTTGCTGTATCTGTAGAGCCTGCATCTAAAGAATGGAAATCTGCTGTCATGTCTGCATCACTTGCTGTATCTGTCGAGCCTCCATTTGTGGCGCTGTCATGTCTGCATCACTTGCTGTATCTGTAGAGCCTCCATTTGTGGCGCTGTCATGTCTGCATCATTTGCTGTATCTGTAGAGCCTCCATTTGTGGCGCTGTCATGTCTGCATCATTTGCTGTATCTGTAGTGCCTCCATTTGTGGCGCTGACATGTCTGCATCACTTGCTGTATCTGTAGAGCCTACACCTAAAGGATGGAAATCTGCTGTCATGTCTGCATCACTTGCTGTATCTGTAGAGCCTCCATCTAAAGGATGGAAATCTGCTGTCATGTCTGCATCACTTGCTGTAGCTGTAGAGCCTCCATCTAAAGGATGGAATTCTGCTGTCATGTCTGCATCACTTGCTGTATCTGTACAGCCTATATCTAAAGGATGGAAATCTGCTGTCATGTCTGCATCACTTGCTGTATCTGTAAAGCCTCCATTTGTGGCGCTGTCATGTCTGCATCATTTGCTGTATCTGTAAAACCTCCATTTGTTGCGCTGTCATGTCTGTATCACTTGCTGTATCTGTAGAGCCTCCATTTGTGGCGCTGTCATGTCTGCATCACTTGCTGTATCTGTAGAGCCTCCATTTGTGGCGCTGTCATGTCTGCATCATTTGCTGTATCTGTAGAACCTCCATTTGTGACGCTGTCATGTCTGCATCGTTTGCTGTATCTGTGGAGCCTCCATTTGTGGCGCTGTCATGTCTGCATCACTTGCTATATCTGTAGAGCCTACATCTAAAGGATGAAAATCTGCTGTCATGTCTGCATCACTTGCTGTATCTGTAGAGCCTCCATTTGTGGCGCTGTCATGTCTGCATCACTTGCTGTATCTGTAGAGCCTCCATCTAAAGGATGGAAATCTGCTGTGATGTCTGCATCACTTGCTGTATCTGTAGAGCCTCCATTTGTGGCGCTGTCATGTCTGCATCACTTGCTGTATCTGTAGAGCCTAGATCTAAAGGATGGAAATCTGCTGTCATGTCTGCATCACTTGCTGTATCTGTAGAGCCTCCATTTGTGTTGCTGTCATGTTTGCATCACTTGCTGTATCTGTAGAGCCTACATCTAAAGGATGGAAATCTGCTGTCATGTCTGCATCACATGCTGTATCTGTAGAGACTACATCTAAAGGATGGAAATATGCTGTCATGTCTGCATCACTTGCTGTATCTGTAGAGCCTCCATTTGTGGCGCTGTCATGTCTGCATCACTTGCTGTATCTGTAGAGCCTCCATCTAAAGGATGGAAATCTGTTGTCATGTCTCCATCACTTGCTGTATCTGTAGAGCCTACATCTAAAGGATGGAAACCTGCTGTCATGTCTTCATAACTTACTGTATCTGTAGAGCCTCCATATGTGGCGCTGTCATGTCTGCATCACTTGCTGTATCTTTAGAGCATACATCTAAAGGATGGAAATCTGCTGTCATGTCTGCATCACTTGCTGTATCTGTAGAGCCTACATTTGTGGCGCTGTCATGTCTGCATCACTTGCTGTATCTGTAGAGCCTCCATTTGTGGCGCTGTCATGTCTGCATCACTTGCTGTATCTGTAGAGCATACATCTAAAGGATGGAAATCTGCTGTCATGTCTGCATCACTTGCTGTATCTGTAGAGCCTACATCTAAAGGATGGAAATCTGCTGTCATGTCTGCATCACTTGCTGTAACTGTAGAACCTACATCTAAAGGATGGAAATCTGTTGTCATGTTTGCATCACTTGCTGTATCTTTAGAGCCTACATCTAAAGGATGGAAATCTGCTGTCATGTCTGCATCACCTGCTTTATCTGTAGAGCCTCCATCTAAAGGATGGAAATCTGCTGTCATGTCTGCATCACTTGCTGTATCTGTAGAGCCTACATCTAAAGGATGGAAATCTGCTGTCATGTCTGCATCACTTGCTTTATCTGTAGAGCCTCCATCTAAAGGATGGAAATCTGCTGTGATGTCTGCATCACTTGCTGTATCTGTAGAGCCTCCATTTGTGGCGCTGTCATGTCTGCATCACTTCTCTATCTGTAGAGCCTACATCTAAAGGATGGAAATCTGCTGTCATGTCTGCATCACTTGCTGTATCTGTAGAGCCTCCATTTGTGTTGCTGTCATGTTTGCATCACTTGCTGTATCTGTAGAGCCTACATCTAAAGGATGGAAATCTGCTGTCATGTCTGCATCACTTGCTGTATCTGTAGAGCCTACATCTAAAGGATGGAAATATGCTGTCATGTCTGCATCACTTGCTGTATCTGTAGAGCCTCCATTTGTGGCGCTGTCATGTCTGCATCACTTGCTGTATCTGTAGAGCCGCCATCTAAAGGATGGAAATCTGTTGTCATGTCTGCATCACTTGCTGTATCTGTAGAGCCTACATCTAAAGGATGGAAACCTGCTGTCTTGTCTTCATAACTTGCTGTATCTGTAGAGCCTCCATTTGTGGCGCTGTCATGTCTGCATCACTTGCTGTATCTGTAGAGCATACATCTAAAGGATGGAAATCTGCTGTCATGTCTGCATCACTTGCTGTATCTGTAGAGCCTACATTTGTGGCGCTGTCATGTCTGCATCACTTGCTGTATCTGTAGAGCCTCCATTTGTGGCGCTGTCATGTCTGCATCACTTGCTGTATCTGTAGAGCATACATCTAAAGGATGGAAATCTGCTGTCATGTCTGCATCACTTGCTGTATCTGTAGAGCCTACATCTAAAGGATGGAAATCTGTTTCATGTCTGCATCACTTGCTGTAAATGTAGAGCCTACATCTAAAGGATGGAAATCTGTTGTCATGTTTGCATCACTTGCTGTATCTGTAGAGCCTACATCTAAAGGATGGAAATCTGCTGTCATGTCTGCATCACTTGCTGTATCTGTAGGGCCTCCATCTAACGGATGGAAATCTGCTGTCATGTCTGCATCAATTGCTGTATCTGTGGAGCCTACATCTAAAGGATGGAAATCTGCTGTCATGTCTGCATCACCTGCTTTATCTGTAGAGCCTCCATCTAAAGGATGGAAATCTGCTGTCATGTCTGCATCACTTGCTGTATCTGTAGAGCCTCCATCTAAAGGATGGAAATCTGCTGTCATGTCTGCATAACTGGCTGTATCTGTAGAGCCTCCATTTGTGGCGCTGTCATGTCTGTATCACTTGCTGTAACTGTAGAGCCTCCGTTTGTGGCGCTGTCATGTCTGCATCACTTGCTGTAACTGTAGAGCCTACTTCTAAAGAATGGAAATCTGCTGTCATGTCTGCATCACTTGCTGTATCTGTAGAGCCTACATCTAAAGGATGGAAATCTGCTGTCATGTCTGCATCACTTGCTTTATCTGTAGATCCTCCATCTAAAGGATGGAAATCTGCTGTCATGTCTGCATCACTTGCTGTATCTGTAGAGCCTCCATCTAAAGGATGGAAATCTGCTGTCATGTCTGCATCACTGGCTGTATCTGTAGAGCCTCCATTTGTGGCGCTGTCATGTCTGTATCACTTGCTGTAACTGTAGAGCCTCCGTTTGTGGCGCTGTCATGTCTGCATCACTTGCTGTAACTGTAGAGCCTACATCTAAAGGATGGAAATCTGCTGTCATGTCTGCATCACTTGCTGTATCTGTAGAGCCTACATCTAAAGGATGGAAATCTGCTGTCATGTCTGCATCACTTGCTGTATCTGTAGAGCCTCCATCTAAAGGATGGAAGTCTGCTGTCATGTCTGCATCACTTGCTGTATCTGTAGAGCCTACATCTAAAGGATGGAAACCTGCTGTCATGTCTGCATCACTTGCTGTATCTGTAGAACCTCCATCTAAAGGATGGAAATCTGCTGTCATGTCTGCATCACTTGCTGTATCTGTAGAGCCTCCATCTAAAGGATGGAAATCTGCTTTCATGTCTGCATCACTTGCTGTATCTGTAGAGCCTCCATCTAAAGGATGGAAATCTGCTGTCATGTCTGCATCACTTGCTGTATCTGTACAGCCTACATCTAAAGGATGGAAATCTGCTGTCATGTCTGCATCACTTGCTGTATCTGTAGAGCCTCCATCTAAAGGATGGAAGTCTGCTGTCATGTCTGCATCACTTGCTGTATCTGTAGAGCCTACATCTAAAGGATGGAAACCTGCTGTCATGTCTGCATCACTTGCTGTATCTGTAGAACCTCCATCTAAAGGATGGAAATCTGCTGTCATGTCTGCATCACTTGCTGTATCTGTAGAGCCTCCATCTAAAGGATGGAAATCTGCTGTCATGTCTGCATCACTTGCTGTATCTGTAGAGCCTCCATCTAAAGGATGGAAATCTGCTGTCATGTCTGCATCACTTGCTGTATCTGTACAGCCTCCATCTAAAGGATGAAAATCTGCTGTCATGTCTGCTTCACTTGCTGTAACTGTAGAGCCTCCATTTGTGGCGCTGTCATGTCTGCATCACTTGCTGTATCTGTAGAGCCTCCATCTAAAGGATGGAAATCTGCTGTCACTTGCTGTATCTGCCTTACCATCTCCGGAATCCACAAAGCTGACCAAACTATTTGTTTCCTCTTCATCACTGTTATCCAAACCCACACTGTTACTATTCTTTCTATTTTTTTTTTCCATCAAGGCATCTTGCATTCTTGTTCAATGGACTTAACTTTGATGCACGCGTTTTTCCAATCCTCTTCATTGATATCATTTAAACACTGTCTGGTTAGTCCTTTAAGTGCGTTTAACGTAATGGAAGACACATTTTTTCTGATATTTTTTGTTTCATTATATTCCAGTTCAACAGGGTTTAGATACAGTGATAGGGCGGAAATCTGAGGGCTTCAAATCCATGGTCTTTCAAAAGTTTATCTGTGGTATACACTGGAGGTGGTTTGTTTGCTTTGACAATTTCTAACATCTCCCTCTTCGTTAAATATTCTTCGAAGTCCAAACCATTATCCTTAAGCTATTGAATAATCTGTTCTTTCTGAGATGCCATCGTTGGAGCTTTGTTTTCCTGCACGGTGTGGTAAGGCGCATTATCGAGTAAAAACAATGCTACTGGGCGTAGGTTCGGTATAAGCCTTTCACTGAGCCATTTTGCGTAGTTTGTCTTGTTCATCTCACTGTGGTAATTTTCTGTTGCAGACATAGAGTCGTAGATTAATTCTGCTCCTTTAATGAAACCCATTTCACTGCCAGCATGCACCACTATTGCACTTTTATTCACCAAAATCCAGGAATATCGTCATGTTGCCAACACTTCTTCACATTGTATTGTAGTTTCGTCGGTATAAACTACCGGTTTTCATTACTTCTTAGAGATCGCAAATAGGCTGCTCTGTGATCAACTATATCCTGGCGTTCCACTAATATTCCTGCATTTTTTGAAAGTAAATCCCATTTCGTGTAATATTCGCTTGAATGTTTTCTGCCCACCTACGAAATTGATTTTCTGCTTTACTGCATAGAACAACTTCTTCACTGTTGGAATTTCTTTATGCACCTCATAATATTCCAAAAATGTTCTGCGAACGACGCACTTATCAAAATCGTCCCTTTGAAACTTCTTTTTCCACTCCGTTGTTTTCCTGGAGTAGTAACTCGTGTATTTGAAATGCTAGCTTTTTCAAATCCTTTAGCGATCCTTTTTACTGTCACTTCACTTTTTCCTACTGCTGTAGCCGTTCTAGCCACTGCATTTTGCTAAGGAAGAACTAGACCGTTTTGTTTTTCCCCCGTGCAAAACTGGAAGACTTTGTGAATAATCTTTCTACTTTGGGAGTTTACAACGCTCCGCGGTGACTTTGTTGGGGTTTCCATGTTTAAAGCTTATTTGAGATACCCACTTTGTGATACGCACGCGTCACCCCGCAGTTAACAACTAGACTAACAACTTAATACACAGCCTATAGCCGTCGACACAACACGTGTAGTTCCCCCTTTTGCCACGCATAAACAAACCTCAAGCTATTTGTCCCGGGTAATAGTTTCATTTTCAAACTACAGTTTTGGATCTTACGCATACATTGCTGTTTACAATAATGCAAGTCCGTAAAATTTACTTTTGGCGCTCGTATGGTTTAGTGTAAGTCGTATATATTTAAGGGTCCTCAACTACGAGGTCATTAGCAGTTGTAAGAGCCGCTATGCTCATTATAAAATATGCACACTTGCACCAACAAAAAAAGCAAGAATGTTAGTATCTGTATAAACTATTTGCGTCATGTTGTTTGTTTTTAACTTATTTAATATATTTAAGAGAAAAAGAGAAAAATAGAAAAACGTGACCTACTTAAATGTCAAAGTATTCAGAATAAAGTTTACAAAACATAACTACATATGTCGTAAGCTTGCTGTTGCTAATTCAAGTGATGTAAACAATTCGATGGTGAAAAACTAGCGTATACCTATGATTCTGAAATTACGAAACACATAAATAACTTGGACTGCACTAGTTAAAAGAAACAAGAGCAGATTCGATAATGATTCCGGTTTTATACTGTATAGCTCCAGTACTTGTATGAAAAGTATATGAAGATTAACCTGGGCAGGATTTGAACTCGAGGTCTTCAGTTCGGTAAATCAGTACTTAACCATCTGAGCTACCCAGACATACAATGAACTCGACGTGATCGGAAACTAGTTGATTCAAGCGAACAAAGTAACTGATCCCTGCCAATATATTATGTCTGTCGTGCAATTTTTAACTTGATTATTAATATAGTTTTCCATTACGTGCCACTAAGGCACAAAACGTATTTGGAATCTAAACTCACGGCTTAAGACATTTGCCTGCACTAAATTTTGAGGTTCAAGAAAATAGTCATAATAAATGCCGCTAGATCGCAGCATGCACAGTCACTGTCTCGAACTGAACTCAAAACACCACCAGCTTTTACGAATGCCAAACTATCGGTTGTTACAGGATACAACGGCTTAACAATCGATTGTGTAAAACATTCGCTTTGCTCATCACTTTCATACTTTAAATGACTGTTTAGATTGATGACATCCCATTAGTTCAACAGTACGATCTCTTTCCAAAGATTGTGCATATTTTATTGCAGTCAATACATTCACACCTTAAGTTAAAACCCATCTGGATATCCTCATGTATTGCTTAAGAGCATGAGATAATTATGATATGAAATAATGCTAGCTTTCTTTAAACTATAAATTTAAGCCTCCTTCTTGTGCCTCTGTTCACAGTTTTAGCTGATTGGATAAAATCCCACTACTTCTATAGTAGGATCTTTATTGGAGCCAATACTTGGAGTTACTCATAACTTCCAGATGTCACGTCTGGTCCTCGTGTATCACTTACGAAGATGAGATATTTAAGACTGCTACCTTTCTATAGAATACAAATGTACGCCTCATCCTTGTACCTCTACATACTATATTTTATTGCGTGTTCCACACAAAATAGACATCAAGATTAATACTGCCCTCTGCCACTGAAAGGGGTTTTAACAGTGCATATCTCTTTGCTCCGAAGATGACAGAGCAGAACTGTAGCGTCCACAATTAGTGTATTAGGGATCATTTTGATAGCCGCCATGTCTCTCTTGAGTTTGCGATCATCGGAACTTTAATGTCAAGTTATGCCTAATTCACAATGAGGCGACAAAGCGACGCGATGCTCGATCGAAACCACAAAACTTTTCGATATAATTGTGTAAGCAATTAACCCTATTTATACAACTTGGGATAATCCATAAAAAGAGTGCATTTATCTGCCATCTTAACAAGAACATATACAATCACACATTGTCCTACCGCGCGGTCCATGCAGCATACCTATTAGTGAATCGTCGCGTCGCCCCATCGTGAATTGGGCAGCATTGTGTGTGTTGATATAAATCTTCACATTTACAATAATATATTTCAGGCATTAGTTGTGTCCTAAGATGGGAGTGTTACAGTTCGGTTGAGTCCATGGATCTAACCGCTGAGTAACTTAACACTCTCTCACATCTATGGAAATTCTGTCTTCTCCAATGTTGTTACTTTACACTTCTGTCACTAAAGCTGAGTCCCTGCACTCAACATCACCACTTTGTATATTATACAAACAGCCGAATTTCGAGTCGCTAGGATCACAGATTATTTCTGGAAAGTTGTCTTGTTGGACGTCTCCAAATCTTATAATTACGTTTACTATGATATAACTCTACAAACTATTGCAACTCAACATTAGCTAATCTCACGTCCACTATTCTTCCCCATTCATGGAGGAGTCTCTTGTTCCCGTTTCTCTGCAACTTATGCAGATGACATCTGGACCTTGAGTTACGTGATTATCATATCCGCTACAGTACTTTTCCACAAGTCGAGAGGATACCTGCAAATCCTGACAAATTCTTGATTCCTTCATGCAATAGTTCCCGAGGTCACGGGATCAAACCCGGCGGAGGACGATGGACTTCTTCGGGTCTAAAAATCCGTAAGTCGGCTCCTTTCGGAAGGGCAGTAAAGCCAGTGGTCCAGTGTCGTAGATTTGCGGCACGTAAAAGAACCTCAAGCCTGATAAAGGAACCTCTGAGCAAAATTATCGGCCTTTAACGCCCAGTATAGAACGGAAAGTTAAAGAGCGTCCATAAATAAAACTCCATTTAATTGTTTTGCAACCAGCAATGTACACGGCTGTTTCTTACAACATCAAATACTTGCGTGTTCATATTGATTCCCGCTCTCTGCTGACTTCCAACAGATGTCGATGTTTGTATGCAGCCAAAGTGAGCAGCTGGAGAACACACTCATCTCCTCCTCCTCCTCCTCCTCCTCCTCCGAACAAGTGACTGTACATCTGTATCACGTATAAAGGTCTGTAAGAAGCCTCGTCACTCAATTTCAAAACCAGTGTCAATGCGTTTCTCACAATACCTTTCAAATGGAAAGGGTTTTGCTCTCCAGCGAGCGAAACTCTCGCCCATATTTCAAATATCAGAATGAAATATACCGCTATATAGGAGGACCAGAAGTATTTAAAAAGCATAGACCTATTTCTCTTAAATGTAGCTTCTCAATTGTTATTGAAAAACTAGTTAATACCAGAGTGATGTCTTTTTTAGAAAGGCACAACCCATTAACAAAATCACAACATGGATTTCATAAAAATTATTAAACCTCCACGGCATTAGCACAACTAATAAATGAAGTCTCTAAATCTTTAGATAAGGCAATAAAACAGCTAATATGTGATATATCCAAGGCGTTTGATTGTGTAAACAATAGAATATTATTAAATAAATTAGATTATTATGGGGTTGTAAACAAAAACTTGAAATGGCTTGAATCTTATTTAAATGGCAAGAGATCAAAACTGTAATAAATACACACAAACAGAAAGTACACTCAAGTTGTCAAGATATTTATGCAGGTGTTCCACGGGGTTCTGTACGGAATCTTTACTTTGTACAATATATACAAATGATTTACCAGAGTATGTCCACAACAGTATTAAATTATATGCAAATAATACATTTGATAATTGAAGAAATAACTTTTCAACAAAATGACAGACAACAAAATACATTTTAAATAAAATGAATGTTATAAAGCAAATGGACTGAAATTAAATAAAGATAAAACTAACCTTTTAAAGTTTATAACATATAGTAATAGTGAAAATGAAAAGGATGTAGATATAAAAATGATACTTCCAGTAAAATCACTTGGTTTATTTGTAGACAACCAACTTAAATGGAAAGATCATATCAAATACTTAGTTAAGAAGGTAAATAGTGCCTGTTTTAACATGTCACATATAACTCAAATAACTACTTAGAGGTAAAAAAAGTCTATTTTAGTTATTTTCAGCCACTATTCAACTATGGAATAATAATTTGGGGAAACTCTATTGACTAAAAGGTATTTAAAATACAAAAAACAGAAATATTGAGAATAATGGCATTGTTTAGCTATAGAACATAATGTAGAATATTATTTAAAATATTAACCCTTACGTCATTACATTTGTATTATCTAGTGAAGTATGTTTATAATAACAACATTGCATGCCAACAAATAGAGAGATATACTACTTGCAATAGCCAAATACTAAAACAGCGTAAGTAGGGTGTTAACGCGGGTTTCAAAACGTGTACGTATGTGTGTTTGTACCCGTGGAATGATTAGACGGTTTTAGAAACCGTCTATATGAGTAACGTGAGGGGATTACGTGATGTTGAGAGTCTAAGGTGAAGTGTGTATGAATCTCGTCCCTCTCTCTCCCTCCCTCCCTCTGTGGTTTTTTTTTTTGAAACAGGTATGTATGTATGTGTGTGTTAGAAGCCGTGTAATGAACAAACGGAGTTAGTACCCGTGTGTGGGATTACGTGACGTTTGGGAGTCTGAGTGGTAGAATTCTGAAGTCCGTCCCCCTCCCTGTAGCACGTCATTTCCCCTCGTGAAGTTGTTGATACACTGTATTGTTATGTTGTGAAATTAAATGAAGAATAAAATAATTAAAAACCGAAAAAAAATATCTGTGTGTGTGCGCGCGTGCGCGCTCACGTGTAGTAAAATTTTGTCTATCTCTTATTATTTTTTACCAGTTATGCAAAAGTCGTTCACAATGAAGAATCGTTAGAGGCATTTTTGAGAAAAATGTTCCATGTAAAGGGTAGTCTGGGATGGTGTGGATTTTTCTTGAAAAAACCTTCGTGAAGATACTGAACCAAAATACTAAGTTTGGTGTTTATCCGACTGTTCACATACAGACACACGGACATGTTTCCAAAAATGGGGGGTCTCAAAACATGTATTTCCTGTGAAATCTCGGTATCAAATTTTTGGGCGGAATGCAATACTTACTATACGTAGTAGATAAAGTAAAAAATTGCAAGAAGAGAGGCAATGAAGTGAGAAAAAAAGATGTATGGCTTAAATAATATTCGAGTTATGTGTATGGTTACCGCGTTTGCTAAAAAAACTAATGTATGGCTCCCGCGTTCAGAGGCAGAGGACATGTGAATTCGAGTTATGTGTACGGTTATCTCGTCATATCCAAGGTTTTGTTTTCAATGTATGAATCAAAGAAGAAGAGATCCCGTTCAGTAAGAAGGCAATGAGAAAAAAAACTAAGGGGGCTAATAATATTCGAGTCAGGTGTACCGTTACGTACGTACGTTTTCGAGTCCCCCGCAGGTAAAAACTTGGAATCTTTCATCAAGAAGGCAAAATAAGAAATCCATGCGAGTGATTCCCGTTCACGCTGGATCAGTAACAGAAGGTTCAAGACAGCAATGAAGTATAAATTACTAAAATTAAATGCTTTAAAAAAACCTCGGCATATCGAGCTCACATGCTGAGACATGCAAATGCAATGTCTTTTCTCTCGTCTCTGTAACCCGAAGGCATAGAGAGAAACCAGGACTTCAGAATTTTTAAAATAATTATAGGTTATGGAAAAACTGAAAGTAGCGTAAGAAATTGCCTGTAGCAAAAAGGAAGCAGCAACACGGATCCTACCAATGCTATAATTATCGTAAGTACAGGGGCCAGGTGGACAAGGTAATTTTTTGTCACGAACGAATGTCAGCCAATGGTCAGATAACTGCGTGCGCATACGTGGAAGGAGAAGGGAAAATAGGCGTAATAGTATCGTGAACTTATAAAGACGTAGGATACCGTTCTTAAGAACTTAGTACTTATTCCGTTGGACATGTGACTGCAGCATAGAACAAGTGTTTGTGGGGAGGGGGGGCTAACAACGTCGGGGACATATAAAATGTGTAAGGGAGTACGAAAAAAGACCATTTGCAACAGAAGTGCGCAGCCAGGAAAGAACATGGATGGTAAGTGAAAAAATTATTATTTCTTACAATTTCGATCTGTGTGTCTTTTTACATATACTTCAGTGACCCAAACGATCGATTCAATGTGTCTTTTATTTCCGTGTTTTTTCGTGACCTAAATAATATAAACCTGTTGAAACGCGTCTGTATGTTTCAGATCAAATCATAAGCCAGCTCAATGAAATTGGAGAAGGCGCTCCAATAGTACCAACAAAGAAACTTGCAGATCTAGAGATAAACGTGCCGTTCAAAATAAACAAGCTGAAGACGCTTAGCACGAGATATGGGGAACGCGTCGCAGTAATATTAGATCAGTATCAGATCTTTCTTCCCGAGCGATTTAAGAGTATGACTACACAACAGAAAACTGCTATAAATGAAGGAGGCTATCACCTTGTGTACATGGGACAAGAGACGCTAGCTAGCGGGTATCGACGTCACAAGATTACTTTTTTACAAAAAAGGTATATTAAAACAGTTTTTTGCATGTGTTAGCTCAGTTCAGAAAAAGAGAAAAAAATTCTTAATGGAATAGTTCTAACTTTTTGACCTTTTAAGATTAATTTGGATAAAAATCTTGTCTTTGTACGTGTATCTCGAAATTTCAGATTATAGCCAGTCGATAAAATGTTACTATTTTCACTTCTCAGATCGTTGCAATAATGAATTGTATAATTTTCAGACGAGTTCAAACATGCAGGAGAATTCTCAAGCGAAGGAGATGCATCTGCAGACACTGCAGTAATCCACTCCATGACAAGAAAAGGTGAGTTAATGTTCGCATGTATGTGTTAAAACAAAACATTACATTAAAGTAATCGGATAAGATAATAAATTTTTTCAGCTTAAACATTCAACAAAAAAATATAATTTGACAATATTTCTTTTTTCAGCTATAAGTAAAATTCCATTTCCTCTTTTTAATATATAACTTTAATGTCAGTAGCATAAAACATTAATAATGAAGCAGTTTTATTATATAAGTGTATTTCATGCTAAAAAGGGGATGTTTTTCTTTTCAGCTTTAAAGAAAATTAGATTTCACGTTTTAAACTTTACTTTGAAATAAAATGACAATTTTGTTTTCAGCCTTAATAAAGTGAACTATATATTTTTGTTTCAGCTTTCATGCATGCTTCAAAAAAGTAACAAATTAATATCACGAAAAACGAAAATTCGATTTAAAAAACTTTACTTGAAATAAAATCAACATTATTTCCAGCTTAAAGATACTTTGATTACTGTAAATAAAAAAATGAACTATTTGTTATAGATTTTTCAGCTTTCATGCATGCTTCAAAAAGTAACAAATTAATATCACGAAAAAAAGAAAATTCGATTTCAGTTTTTTTAAAAAAACTTTACCTGAACATTTTTTTCAGCTTAAAAGATATCAAATATGTATTACTGATGACACCTCATTTATTTCAATTTCAGAGGAACACGTGCACGTGATCTCAAATAAGACCGGATCCCCGAACAAGAGGACTACGTCGCCGAAAGATGATAGCGCGTCTCCATCAAAGAAACCAAGAACAGAATCGGTGAGTGAACAGAGGCAGAAGGATCTTGCATGCATGACTATTGAATCGGCATTTAAAAATCGGATCTATACGAGTCAAATAGAAAACTCGGTGGGAATGATAGATCCTGAAACATTTCTAGATGAATGTCAACCGCTCGTTAGCAGTGAAATTCGGAGCAATCTCGCTCGTCACATGTCAGGAATAAAGTTATGTGCCACATTAGTATGCAAATATGTCATCCAAACACCCGAAAATGAAAAGATCGAGACATTTAATTTCAATAGTAAAATGGATGCTATCTTACAAGGTACAAACATTAGCGATTGGTATGAGAATAAACTTAAACATCCCATATTGTTCAACATTGATACATTCGAATCGAAAAGCAGTTCGAAATCACTATACCAAATATGTTCGTTAATTCTAAATTTCTGTCACTACGATCCGCTAAATGCAGGTTGCAACATAAAAGTGCCAGATTTCATAAAACACAAGAGAGCAGTGACCAATATTAGGAATACTGATAACAAATGTTTCGGATATTGCCTATTGGCATCCAAATTTCCGGTAAAGCGTAACAGCTATAGAGTGAGTTCGTACTCCAAGTACAATATGTTTAAAGAATTTAATTTCGCAGGAATAAAGTTTCCAGTATCTTTAGATGACATACAAAAATTTGAAAAGCAAAATTATAATATATCTATCACTGTATATGGTATAGACGAATATTCAATTATTCCATTATATCAAACCTCGGAACGTAAAGAGCATCATGTGAACCTCTTAAGAATTGCCGAGAAGCTAGATCACACTATTGCTTAATAAATGACCTATCTCGCCTGTTGTCCTCACAATTAACTAAACGCAAGTGTAGGATGTGTATATGTGAGGCATGCATGAAATACTTCTCGAATGAAAGCAACCTAGCTAAACATAAAAGGAGATGCATGAAATCGCAAGTTGTTAGTATGCCTGAAATAGAGGTAAATGACACCATTCGATTCAATTCATACTCGAAGTGCTCTCCGGTGCCATTTGTCATATATGCAGATATCGAATCAATACTTAAAAAAGTGCATTCATGTCAGCCCTCCGCAGATAGCAGTTGGACGAGATCGATACAAAGACACGAAGCAGTATCAATAGCTTTAAACCTTGTATGCAATTATGACGATACCTTATCGAAATTCAAAATCTTTAGAGGTCCTAATGCGATTCAAGATTTTTTCAGCGAATTAACTGTAATTGCAGACGATGTAATCGATATTTACTCGAAAAACAAAGAGTTAAATATGACCGATGCAGATAAAATAAAATTCAGAAATACTGATTTCTGTCATCTGTGTGAAGATAAATTTGAGTCCGAATCTGACAAAATATTAGACCATTGCCATTTGACCGGTAGATTCATAGGAGCGGCCCACAATTCGTGTAATCTGAATAGAAAGTTACCAAATTACATACCGATTTTTTTTCATTGTCTGTCAAACTACGATTCACATTTTCTCGTGAAACATCTCGCTTACGATCGAGAACCCATATCATGTATTTCACAAACATCTGAAAACTATCTATCATTCAGTAAGAGATATACGTCCAATGGAAAAAGTATATATTTCAGATTTCTTGATAGTTATAGATTCCTCGATGATAAATTGAGCAATTTAGCTGATATGCTAAAGCCCGAGGACTTTAAAAATACAAACAGAGCATACGAAAAACCTGCACATCGGCAGCTAATGATACGTAAAGGCGTATTTCCATATACATATCTGGATTGCGTAGAGAAATTGAAAGAGACCGCATTACCAGATATATCACAATTTGATGATATAACAACGGAAGATTACTTGCATGCTCAAACAGTATGGCGAGAGTTAAATATCAGAAACTTAGGCGAATACAGCGATCTATATCTTAAGACTGACACATTGTTATTGACTGACATTTTTGAAACTTTCAGAAACTTATGCCTAAATTTATATAAACTAGATCCGTGCCATTTCTACACTGCTCCCGGGTTGGCCTATCAGGCGATGTTAAAGACGACTAAAACAAAATTATCGCTAATCACCGACAAAGAAATGCTAGAGTTTTTCGAGTCAGGAATCAGGGGTGGGCTTTGCACTGTGTCGCAGCGATACTCCAAAGCCAATAACAAGTACATGAATGAATACAACGAATCTCTACCACCTAAATACTTAGCACTTTTCGATTGTACAAACTTATACGGATTTGTTATGGCAAGACATGCAACTCCATGTGGCGAACTCAGATGGTTAAATAGAGATGAAATTAATGCAATAGAATTCTTAAACGTACCGCCAGATTCGGAAACGGGTTATGTGCTTGAAGTCGATCTCGAATATCCTAAAGCCATTCACGACGAACACAACGATCTTCCACTGTGTCCAAAGAGCGAAATACCTCCAAAGGATACATGCAATAAGCTCCTTGCAACACTATCTGATAAGTCAAAGTATGTCTTGCATTACCGCAATCTACAGCAATGTGTAGAATTAGGAATGAAGTTGAAATACATACATAGAGCAGTGGCTTACAAACAATCCTTCTGGTTAAAATCATACATTGACTTAAACGCTGCAAAACGTGCTGAGGAGAAATCTAAATTCGGTCAGAATCTATGGAAAAAAATGAATAATTGTGTTTTTGGAAAATTTATGGAAAATGTACGTAAGTATAACGATTTTCGTCTCGTTACCAGTTGGAAACAAGCGAAAAAGCTGATATTGCGTCAAACGTTTTTGCGTTACATTATATTTGACGAGAACCTTGTGGGTATCGAACTGGCAAAGGAAGAAATTCACATGTGTAAGCCCATATACATAGGACAGGCAATACTTGACATTTCTAAATATGTGATGTACCACTTTTATTATAACATTCTGAAAAAGAACCTAAATGATTTGTCTCTAAATTACATGGATACCGATTCATTTTTGTTTGAAACTAGTACAGATGTTTATGATTTTATCAAAAGCAACATTCAGCATTTTGATACAACCAATTACCCACCCGATAACATATATTCGATACCTCTGGTAAACAGGAAAGTAATGGGCTTATTTAAAGACGAATTATCGGGCAAATTAATGACAGAATACGCTGGGCTAAGGTCTAAGCTGTACTCATGTCGTTTTGATGGTCAGATCGTTAAGAAGTCAAAAGGCGTTTCAAAGGCTGCAATGCGTTCAATAACTTTTGATGATTACCTATCTTGTCTCAATGACATGAATGTAGCACATTATGCCAGACAAACAACTTTCCAAAGTCGTAAGCATAACGTTCACACAGTAGAAATGAACAAAATTGCATTGAGAGGGCTTGATACCAAACGTTATATGATTGAAAACTCGCATAAAACTATGGCCTGGGGACATTTTTCTATTCTAAGAGATCCTGCTACCTCTGAGCACAGCTGACATTGTAATGTAATTCGAGAGAGAGAGAGACTATGTGTTTTTTACCTTATTTGAAAGTATGCCATTTCATGTAATTCTGTTTAATGAGAGAGAGAGAGAGACTATGTGTTTTTTTACATTATTAAAAGTATGCCATTTCATGTAATTCTGCTTAATGAGGGACTTGGTAAACCATACTTTTTTCGAGTTCACATGTCCAGTACTCATTTTCTTTGTAATTGAACTTTTTATATACTTTGAACTTCACAAATCTTGTTTTATAAATGAAAACACATGTTCACCTGAATAAGTACTCATTTTTACATGTTTATACTTTTTTGGGATGAGGGATATATTTTCTTTAAAGTTTATGGTATATGTTATGTAAACCAATTTTTTGAGTTCACAAGTGTTGTTTATGAATGTCGTCCCCATTTAATGTAATTCTGCTTAATGTGAGAGATTGTTGTGCATTTCTTATACTTAAAGCTTTTTATTATGTAAACCATACTTTTTTTACATGTCCTCCGCAATAAGTACTCATTTTTAGAGAGATTTCTTTTTATGCTTTGAAGTTCACAAAATCTTGTTTTATAAATGCAAACACATGTCCACCTGAATAAGTACTCATTTTTACATGTTTATACTTTTTGGGGGTGATGGGGAATAAGTAGGGTTATTTTTAAAAAATAAATAAAACTCAATTACTTTTGGATTCTGTTGCTTTATTTCTTAAGAAATAAAATTATACAACACACATCCTGAATCCTAAAAACATTTTGTCTTAGTTTTTTTGCATCTTCTACACTACAGCATTCCTTTCTATCCATTCACTTTTTGGAAAGCCTAGCCACTTGACGAGTAACCTATTCCCACGTCGACGTATTACTTTTTCTACGAGATATGTGTCAGGGTAACTAGTTCTTAATAATTCATGACCATAGAATCCACCTTGTATTACCTTCCCCTCACCATCTTCCAGATGATAGGTGGGTGGGACTGTGCTTCTTACCCTGACAATGCGAAAGATTTCAGTGCTCCAATTAGGTGTGTAACCTTTCTCGAGTAGACCCTTATGCCTAGAGATCCTAACACGGTCCCCAACACTGAACCTCCTGGCGTTCCTCTTTTCGTACCTCATAACATCACGACGATACACCGTGAGGAGGAGATCGTTGTTCCTGACGTCGCGAGGCTTCATCTGAATCGTCGAATGGTAAGTATTATTGTAGATGTTAATGATTCTTGGCAAGAGATCCAGCCATTTATATGAACCTTTAGTCAAAAATTCCTTATGCATCATAGTTTTAAGCGTTCTTATTAAACGCTCGACAGCAGCAGCCTTAATGACACTGAATGTACTATAGTGATTAATTCCATACCTGGTCATTAATTGCTTGAAATGCTTATTGTAAAATTCCTTGCCGTTATCGGATTGAATATTCTTAGGTGTTGTATTCAGATCCTCCAGTATATCTCGCATTGCTTTTGTAACATTCACTCCGGTCTTGTCCTTCACAGGTCTTGCATAAGCCATTTTTGAGTAAAAATTAACAGCAATAAGAATGTACTTATAGTTTCTGTTTTGTTTTGCGTATGGTATCATTTCAATAAGGTCTATTTGTAATAAGTCATTAAGACCTTTACTAATTATTTTCCTACGTAGAAATTTCCTTCTGGCCGGGGAATGTAATTCACTAACGATGTTTCGTCTAATCATGCTATTATTTTCGAGTTTTTCAATTCTGTGATGATCTCTTGAATTTCCGTTGTATGATTCAAATTGCCAGCCTCTCTCGATGCAATGAGCTATCTGAGTCTGCTAATCAGACTATTAGGATCGGACCAGTATACGTAGTCCAACTTCCTACCCGGAACGTGCTGCTTCCATTCGAGACCGGAACCGGTGGTACTGTCGATAAGCCTGCGTATGATATTCTTATATTTATACCCCTTGTTCGATCTCAGACGACCGCTTCTGCTGTAGCCCTGTCTGTGAACTAGAGTTTGTTTCAAAATCTGAGAATAAATATCCAGATCGTCTTCCGTATACGATGAGGTCTGAGGTACTCGCTTGAATAATAGTTCGTACAGCCCGGGGCTAGCCTCATAAGTCTCATCTCCTATCTGAACACTGTTATCTGCAAATGTAATTAATTTATTTCCTATCTTATAATCCCCGTCTTCATACCGTACTCCAAAGGTAACGTCCAGATCGCTGCCGCTAGCTGTTCGAACCTTCTTCAGATAATTCACAAGGGTATCGGCTTCTTCTTCTTCTTCTTCGGGGTGAGAGAGAGGGGTTTTGCTTTTTTCTTGATTCTTTAGTATATCCTTCAGAGGAACGGTGACGGGTTGAAGAACCTCGGACATTACGCGTTGGGTTTCGAACCTGAGACCCCTCAGGGAACGTAACTTTTCCCTTATCGCTTTACTGTGTCGAGCGATGGACTGCTTGAGTCTGATGCCTTCTACATCCATCGTAAAATGAATGCAGATTTAAGCTGCTGGCATCAATATATAGGAGATTTTTAAGTCGATACTTAGAATATGTCCATCTTTAGCACGATTAACTGGAGCTGTGAAGGTCAACTTATCGCCCAACATGACGAGTGCAGGATAACTTTCAACGCGTTTATCATTTATTGCAAATATTGCATCCGTTCTCGTATTGGGATGCGATGATGAAATCATATTGTAGCCAAACACCTCTCCGCTAACCGGGGACCTGTAGTATTCGAGTCCCGAAGTTAGCATGTATCTCTGTGAGTTACCTCTGTACGGTTTCGTTTGCAATGTAATGATGAGCTGTCCACTCATTTTCCCTAAAATAGTATTTATTAGATTCACTCGCGAATTAAGATTAGCAATACTATTCATAATTGAGGCTACCACGGTATCAAGATTTTTTTCTACTGCTGCAACAATTTCTTGAGGCATAGAAGCTAGAGTTCGGTTTAAAACTGTCTGTGTTTCCGCATTTTTCTTTACAACTAAATGTCTAACATATTTTTTATTTGCGGCATCGTTATCGTCCACGGGATCGGCTATCTCTATTATCCGTTTCTTTCGAAAGGAAACGTTACCGTTCGAATCGGGAAGCGGTGTGTGTGCATTTATGTAATCCAAAATATATTTTTTATTCGGAACATCATGATCGTCAACTGGAGGCAATAGTACCTTCATTCTTATCGTATCCAGAATGACATTATTTTCTGCATCGCGTTTGAAAGCATATTTACTCAGGTATTCCATTAGGCTCTGATGTTGACCTTCGAGCGATGTTTGCACGTGCTGCCTAAGCATAGCTTCAAATTCGCCCATACGCTGATATGAAGTCTTTTCGGTGAACGTCTGCATTCGATGCTCGACGATAGTCGTAAGCGTATCCACATAGTGTTTAGTCGTTGCATCATGTTCTTCTTCAGGATCCTGAATGTTGCATAATCGCTTTTTCTTGAATTGATAGTTTCCCGTGTCATCTCGATTTATAATATAACGGTTAAGCACACCCCTGGATGGGATGATCCTGCGCGATCCGAATCTGTCGATACTCATAGCTGTAATGAGCGATACTCTCTATTTATTCACTCTGATAAATACATCGAAACCGTTTCTGTATCGTCCTTCATTCAGTGGAAATTCAGGTACCATGACAACAAAGGGTCTCGAGTTCGATCTGTCATTACTCTCCCATACTTGCTTACACAACTCTCTGAATTCCGTAAAAGACATGTCAGTATTTACGTAATCGTCGTATATGTGCTTTAAGTTGAGATTATCTTGTCGGAATAGTACGATCATATTTGCATTGTCTCTAATTAGATGTTTGGGTACCTTTGCATAAGATTGTGCTAGATATACAGCATCGACGTTACGGTGTCTGCCCATGCTGTAATACGAAGCTATTTTACCCTGTTTCTCGTTGATGACGTCATCGAATACGAATATGGAATTTTCTCTGGCTCCTGAGGTTTCCAGTACTTTTTCACCGTCCTCGAACGTGTACACTCCTATATCGGGTATGGTTTTCAGCACTTTGAGCAGATACTGATATTTCGGTTGATGCAGTGATTTCGAGTAAATGTAAAGATTCTCGAACCTTAGCCCGTTCTCGTGGATTAGCAGGTTGAGTAAGATATTCGTCTTCCCCGCATTCGAGCTACCCAGAATGAGCGCTCTGACGTTGCTCGGGAAGAGAGAGCCATGCCTTCCCTCGCGAATGTCATTGTCGAAGTCTAAAACTTGTATGGGTAACGAGCACTTTTGCTTCACTACTTCCATCGTGCGACTAAGATTATGTTATATCTTTCGCTTTTTATTTTCATAGTGTATCATGAGCTCTGGACGCGCTCGGAAGGGTTCCGGAGTACCTAATTCTTTGATTAATTCTCTACCGTTTGAGGCTCATTTGCCCGGCTACAGGTACTGCGGTCCCGGAACTAAGCTACATAAGCGATTGCAGCGAGGGGATCCTCCTATAAACGCATTGGACGCTGCGTGTCGAGAACACGATATCGCCTACGCCACACATCAGGATACTGTTCCGAGGCATTTGGCTGATAAGGTTCTTGTGGAAAAAGCCTGGAATCGGGTGCAGTCTGCCGACGCTACTTTTGGCGAGAAGCTTGCCGCTAGACTTGTGACCGCAATCATGAAGGGAAAGCTGGCCATGGGTGCCGGATTGCGCAAACGTCGGAAGAGAATACTACCGCCACCCGCTAGAGGTGGGATCTTACCTTTGCTACCGCTTTTGGCAGCATTGGGTGCTGCAGGTAGCTTGGCAGGTGGAGCCGCACAGATCGCTACCTCGGTGAATAAGAAACGTGCTGCGGAGAAGCAACTGAACGAGCTGGTTCGTCACAATCAGCACATGGAAGCATTAGCCACGGGCAAGGGCAGAGGTCTTAAGAAGGGAGGTGGACGACGCAGGAAGGGGAGGGGCTTGTATCTACGTCCAAAAAACTCGGGGCGAGGTCTGTACTTATCCCGGAAAAAGCCTTAAGCGGTGCGGAGATTGAAACTTATGCTGAACGTCTACGCATTCCTAATTTTAGAGGCGTATACATGCTAGATAAACTGCCTCTAAGACCTAGACGTGCAGAGAGGATCGTCGTCAATTTGGACAACTCGCAGAATCCCGGTACCCATTGGGTTGTTATACGCAAGGATGGAAATTTAGCATTTTATTTTGACAGTTTCGGCAATCTGAAACCTCCAAGAGAGATAGAATCCTATCTCGACGGTGTTAAGATCATGTATAACAGACACAGGTATCAGAATTTCGATTCTGTCATTTGTGGTCATCTGTGCTTGCAGTTTCTGTTATAAAACACTTTCGACAGGATGTTCGAATGGTCAAAATGAGTTACACTATCACTGTGAGCGGATCTGATTCTAGTTTCTCTACCCATTTGAATCCGCCACTCCATCTGGATCCAGATGGGGTTTACGAGATTGCTCTACTGAATTTCGAGACATTTTACTCGATACCAAATGTTGATCCTAGCAATAACCTTTTCCATTACGTGCGGGATGGAAAACTTGAAACTGTCGAAATTCCACCTGGAACTTATGAAATAGAAGATATAAACACCTTCCTCAAGGATAGACTCAAAGCCGGCGATGACTTTTTTCTCCGTCCCAATAATAACACTATGAAGGCTGAGGTTCGGTGCCCTACTTTATCGATTTCGCTCGAGAGAGATCGGTGGGCCCTCTTCTCGGTTTCACCGGCAAGCGCACGGTGGAACCGGGTGTACTGACCGAGTCTGACGAACTGGTGAACATCTTTAAGGTCAGCATCATACGCGTCGAGTGCAGCCTTGCCACTGGATCCTTCATCAACGGTAAAAGCGGGCATTCTCTCTACGAGTTTTTCCCGTCGGTTCCTCCGGGCTACCACATCTCGCAGGAACCGCCCAGTCCTATATATCTACCCATCATCGACACGAATCTCATTGATCATCTCAGCATTCGCGTGGTAGACCAGAACGGGGATACGCTCGACTTCAGAAACGAAACTATAACAGTGAGACTGCACATAAGACGGAATGGGAATAAATTTTAAAAGGCATTACTATAATAAAAAGCTTCTCTCGAGATTGATACCTACTCAGTCTTCGACACGCAAACTGCTAACACCATCCAACCGAGAGTTCCTCGAGCGTCTGGGATTCAAGGTTCTGTAATGGATGTTTTAGATGTGACCGGGGTTCCGACGTTTGACGATAAGATTAGTAAAGAGGAGGAACATGTCTTCCTACCTTACAATACGTCTGCTCTAGTTGTGAATGATGAAATTAGAATACCATGCCAAGCCGAGGATTTGTACACGCTTCCTAGCAGAAGTTACCTCTACATAGAGGGATCTGTGACAAAACCTACTGGCGAAGCTTCATCTGCAACACTGACCAACAATGCCATGGCGTTTCTGTTCGATGAAGTTCGCTTAGATATGAATGGTACTACCATAGATAGAACGAGAAATCCTGGAATTTCTACTACTATGCGCAACTATGCGGCTCTCAACACTTTGGACTCCAATCGCCTGCAGAACGCCGGCTGGACGTATCCCGGAGAACCTGTAGACATCGTGAACGCATCGAACGGTGTATTCAACGCTATCGTTCTCTTTCGATGCTTCTGGGTTTCGCGGACGATCACAAGGAGCTGATACTTAATAGCAAGTTTGAACTGGTTCTCATTAGATCTAAAAATTCTAATAATTGTGTGATGGGCAACGATGTGACTATCATTAAACTAAACCGTATCGAATGGAGGATGCCCGTACTTAGACTCTCCGATGCCGAGAGGGTGGAGAAACTTAAACTCGTCCAGTCAGATCGCCCACTGCACGTTGCTTTTCGAACCCTGGACCTTCACACTCAACCTGCAGTACCGCAGACTAAAGCGTTCACGTGGAACGTTGCAACGACATCGAAGCTTGAGAAACCGCGTTTTGTCATAGTGGGTGCACAGACCGACAGACTGAACTACCTTGCTAGAGATAGCTCTATTTTTGATCACTGCAATATCACCAATCTGAAGCTTTATCTCAACAGCGAATGTTATCCGTATCATGACATGAATTTGGATTTTGCAAATTCAAAGTTTGCATCTCTGTATGATCAGTATTCTAAATTTCAATACTCTTATTATGGCAAAGAAAATTACCCTCTTTTGAAGAGAGGCGATTTTCTGAAATATGCACCACTATTCGTCATAGACTGTTCTCATCAACCGGAGGAGACCGTGACTGGAGCCGTTAACATCAGATTGGAAGTTCAAGCATCGGCGAATTTTCCTGCACAAACATCTTTGTTTTGTTTGATTATTCATGACAAATTGTTCACTTATAAACCCCTAACTCATGTTGTTCAATCTATCATATAAGAAATGAAAAATGTATTTTTTATATCAATAAAGAATGAAATTTTTATATTTTTTTATTGATTTTAGCATACATCTCCTTTAACTTTTTTCTGACACTCCTACCTCTAACATCGTATGAACACATTGATTTATGAACGTCATGCAATTGAAATAAATGTATTTCAATGTATGGAATTAGTCTCTTCAGTCCTGCTATTGCAACAATGTCCAGGTTTATGACATTTTCATTTAGACACGTATTCACAAATGCTATTTCATTAACTTTATTCATATGCACTGTTACGTTATATGCATAGATTATATTCTCACTGTACGATAAACGAGGAAGCTTACCGTCTTTCACATACGTTTCAATCACAGCTATATTTCGAACTATTATCTGCCAGTCCTCTTTTGTTATGTATACAAAAGTTTCGTCAACTGCTTTGATGAAGAGGGATGCGAGTTCGTAATGCAGTCCTATATTCACACGATGCTTGGAGCTGATGGAGATGTCGTCGTGCATAAACACGCTATTTGGATTCATCTTCCTCTGACTTTTCTGGGATGGGGTCAAAGATGAGCACTATAACGTTCTCTCGAGAGGCTTCCAACATCTTCTTCTTGTTTACGACTTTTGCCTTGTTCCTCTTCTTGTCAGGCTTTTTTTCGGACCTGTAGACATATACACAACATCTCTGTTTTAACACACACGAGTCATTAATAAAAAAAACTCTTTCTTTTTATTCACAATGATTCTGCTTACCTTTCTTCTTCTTTCTCCTCCACGGGTTCGGATGTCGACACCGACCGATCCACGTCGCGATGCGGTGGCACATCTTCTCCTTCGGGCGTTCTGTAAAAATAAAGGCACAGGTTTTTTGCTAGCTATCTTTTTTCTCCCCCTACCAAATCTATTCTATCACATGTTCTTTACTTACTTACCCTTTTGCTTTGAGATACACGTCGCAGCACTCTCCACAACGGAAGAATGACGACATTTGTTGATGCTGTGATGGTTCCTTACAGATGATGGTATGCGTACCGCCATCACATATTTCCTCATGCTTATCGAGACAGTGCTGCTTCATTTGCTCGTACTCCTCGAGGTTCACCCAGCAACAATTGTCACTATCGCTCGCGATTCTGATATTTTCACTACTCATCGTGCTGGCTCACAGTCGACTGTGAACGCCGATCCATTCTCGTTTCACATTTAATGGATAGGGGCGGTGGTGGGGATTGAACATGCTCGTTCTTGCACTGACCTGGTTTATACCGTTACGCACGTGGGCACTTTCTCACATACACAGTCTTCTGTAACATACTCATGCAGCCTAACATTCATACACCTAACTCGAATATTATATTAGCCTCGCATGGTTTTCTTATTTTATAGTCCATTGCCTTCTTGATGAAAGATTCCAAGTTTTTAGCTGTGGGAAACACCAAACTTAGTATTTTGGTTCAGTATCTTCACGAAGGTTTTTTCAAGAAAAATCCCCACCATCCCAGACTACCCTTTACATGGAACATTTTTCTCAAAAATGCCTCTAACGATTCTTCATTGTGAACGACTTTTGCATAACTGGTAAAAAATAATAAGAGATAGACAAAATTTTACTACACGTGAGCGCGCACGCGCGCACACACACAGATATTTTTTTCGGCTTTTAATTATTTTATTCTTCATTTAATTTCACAACATAACAATACAGTGTATCAACAACTTCACGAGGGGAAATGACGTGCTACAGGGAGGGGGACGGACTTCAGAATTCTACCACTCAGACTCCCAAACGTCACGTAATCCCACACACGGGTACTAACTCCGTTTGTTCATTACACGGCTTCTAACACACACATACATACATACCTGTTTCAAAAAAAAAAAAAAAACACAGAGGGAGGGAGGGAGAGAGAGGGACGAGATTCATACACACTTCACCTTAGACTCTCAACATCACGTAATCCCCTCACGTTACTCATATAGACGGTTTCTAAAACCGTCTAATCATTCCACGGGTACAAACACACATACGTACACGTTTTGAAACCCGCGTTAACACCCTACTAGCGTAGATAAAAGATATAAAAAATCTGATGGGTTACACTCACATGACTTTCTCTACTCTTGTACAAACTATTTTTACAAACGCTTATTCTCCATCTACTTCATGTTAATCGAGATAAACATTTGCAGACTCTATCTTATTGCTACGTTTGTTGTAGATGTAAGGGGAATATATATTTACAAGGGCAATTTGGAAATACAGTAGCCTTTAAGCACATACATATCTCTTAATAGCTGGTTGCTAGGTGCAGCACCATTCCCTTTGCCACAGATTAATACTCTTTGCATATCCAAGACAAAAAAATGAATAACGAATTCCCATTTTAGAAAATAAGTATTGAAAAATTTAAGGGAATAACAAGCAATATCTCGAAAATGGTTCACTTAACAAAAAATTGTATATGACATAAATTGTGTATTTTAACGCGATCTACATTTTTTGTGCAGTAAAATTTTGTCTATCTCTTATAGTTTACCAGTTATGCAAAAGTCGTTCACAATGGAGAATACTTTTGGAGACATTCCCAGAAAATTCAAGATATAAATTTTATTTGTCATGAAAATATCTTAAACATATGATATTTTAATCAAAATCGTTAGAGCCATTTTTGAGAAAATTAAAATTTTCGAAAAATCCTCCATGTGAAGGGTAATCTGGCGTGGGGGGATTTTCTTGAAAACCTTTGTGTCGCATCTCTGAAAGATACTGAACCGAAATACCAAGTTTGGTGTTTATCCGACTGTTCGTTTCTGAGTTATGCTGTTCACAGACTGACACACACAGACAGACACACAGACACACACACGGACATGTTCCCAAAATGCTTTTTTACTTTCTCTACTACGTATAGTAAGTAGGGGAAGTATTGCATTCCACCCAAAAATTCGATACCGAGATTTCACCGGAAATACATGTTTTGAGAATCACTGAATCCAAAAAAAGCATTTTTGGAAACATGTCCGTGTGTGTGTCTGTCTGTGTGTCTGTGTGTCTGTGTGTCTGTGAACAGCATAACTCAGAAACGAACAGTCGGATAAACACCAAACTTGGTATTTAGGTTCAGTATCTTCCAGAGATGCGACACGAAGGTTTTCAAGAAAATCCCCCCACCCCAGACTACCCTTTACATGGAACATTTTTCGAAAATTTTAATTTTCTCAAAAACGGCTCTAACGATTTTGATTAAAATATCATATGTTTAAGATATTGTCATGAAAAATAAAATGTATATCTCGAATTTTCTGGGAATGTCTCCAAAAATATTCTTCATTGTGAACGACTTTTGCATAACTGGTAAACCATAAGAGATAGACAAAATTTTACTAAACAAAAAATGTAGATCGCGTTAAAATACACAACTTATGTCATATACGTTTCTTTTGTTGAGTGAACCGTTTTCGAGATATTGCTTGTTATTTCCTTAAATTTTCCAATACTTATACTTTTTCTCAAATTCGTTATTCATTTTTTTATGTCCTGAACATGCAAAGAGAATGGAATTCGCCACATAGCAACCAGCGTTAAAATATTTGACTATCGCTTAAAAGCTACCATATTCCCCTTGCATCTACAAGAAAATTACCAATAAGATTGACATCTCGATATCTCGATTAACATGAAGCATATGGAGAATAGGCGTTTGTAAAATTAGATTGTACAAGAGTAGAGAAAGTTATGTGAGTGTAACACATCAGATTTTTTTTAATTCAGGGTGTCTCATAACATGTATTTCCGGTGAAATCTCGGTATCGAATTTTTGGGTGGAATACAATACTTCCCCTACTTACTGTACGTAGTAGAGAAAGTAAAAAAGCCCATACTATACGGGTTCAAAAGTATGAAAATTATCCATTACAATAAAAAATAAAATCTGATGTGTTACACTCACATGACTTTCTCTACTCTTGTACAATCTAATTTTACAAACGCCTATTCTCCATATGCTTCATGTTAATCGAGATATCGAGATGTCAATCTTATTGCTAATTTTCTTGTAGATGCAAGGGAAATATGGTAGCTTTTAAGCGATAGTCAAATATTTTAACGCTGGTTGCTATGTGGCGCATTCCATTCTCTTTGCATGTCCAGGACATAAATTTAAGGAAATAACAAACAATATCTCGAAAACGGTTCACTCAATAAAAGAAATGTATATGACATAAGTTGTGTATTTTAACGGGATCTACATTTTTTGTGTAGTAAAATTCTGTCTATCTCTTATGGTTTACCAGTTATGCAAAAGTCGTTCACAATGAAGAATACGTTCAGAGACATTCCCAGAAAATTCGAGATATACATTTCATTTCTCATGACATTATCTTAAACATATGATATTTTCATCAAAATCGTTAGAGCCATTTTTGAGAAAATCAAAATTTTCGAAAAATCTTCCATGTAAAGGGTAGTCTGGGGTGGGGGGATTTTCTTGAAAACCTTCGTGTCGCATCTCTGGAAGATACTGAACCTAAATACCAAGTTTGGTGCTTATCCAACTGTTCGTTTGTGAGTTATGCTGTTCACAGACACACACACACAGACACACACACACACACAGACACACACACACACAGACACACACACGGACATGTTTCCAAAAATGCTTTTTTTGGATTCAGGAGGTCTGAAAACATGTATTTCCGGTGAAATCTCGGTATCGAATTTTTGGGTGGAATGCAATACTTCCCCTACTTACTATACGTAGTAGAGAAAGTAATAAAAGTTAGAAGTGAATTTTGTAAAACTATAAAGAGTGTACTATTAAAAAATCTGATGTGTTACACTCACATGACTTTCTCTACTCTTGTACAAACTATTTTTACAAACGCTTATTCTCCATATGCTTCATGTTAATGGAGATATCAAGATGTCAATCTTATTGATAATTTTCTTGTAGATGCAAGGGGAATATGGTAGGTTTTAAGCGATAGTCAAATATTTTAACGCTGGTTGCTATGTGGCGCATTCCATTCTCTTTGCATGTCCAGGACATAAAAAAATGAATAACGAATTTGAGAAAAAGTATAAGTATTGGAAAATTTAAGGGAATAACAAGCAATATCTCGCAAACGGTTCACTCAACAAAAGAAATGTATATGACATAACTTGTGTATTTTAACGCGATCTACATTTTTCATGTAGTAAAATTTTGTCTATCTCTTATGGTTTACCAGTTATGAAAAAGTCGTTCATAATGAAGAATACTTTTGGAGACATTCCCAGAAAATTCGAGATATACATTTTATTTGTCATGACAATATCTTAAACATATGATATTTTAATCAAAATCGTTAGAGCCGTTTTTGAGAAAATTAAAATTTTCGAAAAATGTTCCATGTAAAGGGTAGTCTGGGGTGGGGGGATTTTCTTGAAAACCTTCGTGTCGCATCTCTGAAAGATACTGAACCTAAATACCAAGTTTGGTGTTCATCCGACTCTTCGTTTTTGAGTTATGCTGTTCACAGACACACAGACACACAGACACACAGACACACACGGACATGTTTCCAAAAATGCTTTTTTTGGATTCAGTGAGTCTCAAAACATGTATTTCCGGTGAAATCTCGGTATCGAAATTTTGGGTGGAATACAATACTTCCCCTACTTACTATACGTAGTAGAGAAAGTAAAAATGAATAACGAATTTCAGAAAAAGTATAAGTATTGGAAAATTTAAGGGAATAACAAGCAATATCTCGAAAACGGTTCACTCAACAAAAGAAATGTATATGACATAAATTGTGTATTTTAACGCGAACTACATTTTTTTGTGTAGTAAAATTGTGTCTATCTCTCATGGTTTACCAGTTATGCTAAAGTCGTTCACAATTAAGAATACTTTTGGAGACATTCGCAGAAAATTCGAGATATACATTTCATTTCTCATGACAATATCTTAAACATATGATATTTTAATCAAAATCGTTAGAGCCATTTTTGAGAAAATTAAAATTTTCGAAAAATGTTCCATGTAAAGGGTAGTCTGGGGTGGGGGATTTTCTTGAAAACCTTCGTGTCGCATCTCTGGAAGATACTGAACCTAAATACCAAGTTTGGTGTTTATCCAACTGTTCGTTTCTGAGTTATGCTGTTCACAGACACACAGACACACACACGGACATGTTTCCAAAAATGCTTTTTTTGGATTCAGGTAGTCTCAAAACATGTATTTCCGGTGAAATCTCAGTATCGAATTTTTGGGTGGAATACAATACTTCCCCTACTTACTATACGTAGTAGAGAAAGTAAAAAGGCCTACTATGGTATTAATGAGTATTTGGAGGATGTATCATTTTAATATAGGAATATATGACAAATGTACTTAAAATATGTTGTTCTTTCTTTTACATATTATTCTTGTATACGTGACCAGTCACCATTTTACCAGTTTAAAGCTGATTTTATGTAAATGCAACTGCCGCAATAAACTGAATTGAATTGCCATGTCCACATGGCATATAAACCAGCACTGAAACATTCATCTAATGTTTACCTCCATCCTTTGGCTATATTAAATATGCGCGCACGCACGCACGCACGCACACACACACACACACACACACACACACACAAACAACGGAAGTGTCATTAGAAAGTGCAATAAGTTCACGTTCTATCACAATAGTTTGATTTTTGTCGTAATGAAAAGCCAGTGAAATAGTGTTTGAATTAATGCACTCATATGCGACGCAATGAACACCCATATTTACGTTTCTTTGAGTGTATGCTATTCTCATTTAAAAGTAAGCAATAACCACATCACTGTTTAACATCCATTAATATGGCTATCGCTAAATGTAACCGTTCGTTTTTTGCAATTAAGATCCAATGCAGCGCTGTCTATCTAATTTAACTCGTTGACAAAAACAAACGAAAGTGCGTATAGAAAGTCACGCAAATAAAAATCTTTATTTTAAATTATATTCAAATACTTTCTACATTCACTGGTGCATTTTATGTACTTGTCAATACAACATAATTTGTCCGAACATTTGTTAATCCTTAGCACACAGCCAATTAAATGTGTTATTCCTCACACACGGGTGAAGCTTGTATTGGAGAACTCGAAACACAAGGCACTAACTCCCCATATGAACACGGTGTGCCACTAGTTGTACTTTTGCGGGAAAGGCGAATTTTCTGTTTGGCTAATTCAAGTTTCGAAGTTCGTAACGAACTTAAATGGCAGGCAAGAAGAAAGGGACCATATTGGATTTTTATAGCTAAAGGTTTTCGTCCGATGTTTTTTCACCAGGAACAAAGAAGAGAAGTTAATCATACGTTTACGCTATTTCTGATTGAATGTATATTTTTGTAATATTGGTATCTTCTATTAACTTTAGTGAAATTCGTAGAATGAGGTAGAAACCTTTGATAGGTTATTGTGTGTTGCAACATTTTTATATAACGAATTAATTTTCAGACACATTGAGCCGACCAGACAGAGTGGGATATGCCTACGATTTACATTCCCTCCGGCGTTGTGGTTCGAGTCCCGAATGGTGACTTAGAATCTGAAGGCATGTTATTAAGTTTGAGCAACATAAAATGATAATGCTGGATGAAAGGTTAAGATTTTAAGAGCTTCTTAAGCTGAATTTTATATTGTCCTGATTTACTTTTCAGTGAGTCATCCAGGCAGTGGAATATACGATTCATTTTCTTGTTTGCACTACATAATTGATGGGTGAAGATCACAGCCCAAGTGGGTAAGGTAAAAATCAACCTTTAATGCAAATTAAGTAGCATGTTACAGTACCATTATTCAAACACGTAGATACAGATCATGTGAGTGATACTCGTATAATTTAAACATGTAGGGTTATTGGTGGACTGACACTAATTGTCAAAGATAGCATGCCAATGGTACTATAATTCTTTTAAGATTTTCTAATACAGAAGGAAGAAATATATTTGATATCATTCATATATATTTCAGGAATTCACTTGGTTTTGGGCATTTTTATCTAGCTGCCACTATGTCCCCTTTTTGAACTGGGAATGGTGTATGAAAATAGAAATTCTGGTAGCTTTTTTTGACAATTACTGTCCTTGTAATCTGTCAGTACAAGTGCTCAAAAGCATTTGTTTCCAAGAAAAACTTGAAGCGTTTGTTTTGAGTGAAATTAGCAGCTTCAATATGTGTTCTGAGGCTTTGAAATCTAAAGTGGTTTCAATCTTTTGTGTCTGTTTTCTACAATTTAAACTTTGTAACAATTTTGATGATACAAAAATCTTCCCTTATAGCTACATTGTGCAATAGTAATTAAGTTGCAGGATGTTATATGAAATGCATAGGCATTTAAATAATGTGTTGTTTTTTGTGCAAAAACCAAAAGTTTTGAAGTAATAGGCATGTAATATTTTTTAAATGTATTGAAGCCTTTTAAGTTAACACACGCTATAAACATGAAGTTAATCACAATATATGATGAATCATTTGTAGAATACTTTAGATGGCAGAGCAGCGTTGTGGCAAGTCAAAGATTGGTGGTTTGAATCCCAGATATGGCACTGAATTTTTTGTCTGATTGTATATACTCTTCCGCTGTTCTGTATACGCAAATAATCCATGCATATTTTCAGTGAATTGGATCTTTTGTATGGCCCTTTGCTCTGTTATTTATAGTGCACACTTTAAGCATTTTAAATGCTTTTCATATACAACGCATTACAACTAAGGTACTATGGGAGGTTAGTTTTTATATATGTAAGCTTAGTTTTCTGAATTCACGGAAGGTTAGCATTGGTTGTTTTTTAATTATTATTATGAAAGGTGTTTAAAATTTCACTATAATTAACATATTGAAGGATCATTCAAAAGATCCGATTCTTGAACCTTCAATGAAAAGATCCATGGATCCTTTGCGTATACTGAATTTTGTCCAAGTAACAAAGTGGTGGTGGTTTTACAATAACTGTTATTTCCTTCGTATTTAACACTTTATCTACCAAACACGAGCACAGAATTCCAATTTTCTCATTTAGTTCCTGTTTCTTTACACTTCAGGTATTTGTAGTGTGTTTCACTTGATTAGCGGACTAGTTAATTCACTCATATCACTATTTGCACATTGAAACTTATGTGTTTTTTTTAAAATGTAAGCAGGAAATGGCCTAGCCTCTCTTCACCTCAAACCACTCTCATTACTTAAGCTGCTGGATGCATAAAAATTCTGCTAGACACTAGCAATTACTAACTGATATGTTAAAATTCCTCTAGGTATAGTAGCAATAGTGGACCTACTTTCCATTCCAAACTAAAGTGCCTCTCACTATAAACAAACTCTTTGTATTATCTGCGCGAAAATAGTTTGCAATCCCTGCCCCTTACGACTGCTTCTTCCTCTCACACATACTTGCTACGTATTACAGTTGAACGTTGTTTAAGTCTATAAAAAGGTGCCCTCTGTGAAAATCATAATTAAAAATGCAACCTGAAGTAGAAATTAATTTTATAAGCATGTGGAAAACGAACATTTTACTTATATTAATTGAACTCCTCAGGCAAAGGCGCAGTACGCTAATCCAAATCCTCCAAAGATGACTTAGCTGCCATATTGGAGTCAGAACTATCCTCGAAGTTAATGACAAATTTATCCACAACACTGTTGCATACAAAACTGGTTCCTGCACTTTAGTCTCCTATTATGTCTGTTTATATTCCCTGCGTGCTTTGGTTACACTTTTTTGCTGAAACGCCTGTAAACTCAGATGTTAGTGTCATAATATCTACTATTGCAAGTGTCAGGTGTTTTTATAATAGTGATTTGAACACATAAGTATTTGTTTTTGACACTTTTTTAACGGTTTCCCGCTTTTGTGTTAAAACAGCTTATTCACACTACAGACGTCTTCCTCTGTCATGGCAACTCAAACACTAACTGATAAAATGACAAGATTTGATCTGAGCATACGAGTGCTAGCGTGTTATGAATGACTGTTCACTTGTCATATTTCCTGTGTTATGCAGAGAGTTTATTTGGTACTCAGATAGCACCTCTGTGAATTCATTGCTGCATTTCTCATACAGGCAAGAGAATAGCAGTCATCAATACAGTTGGTAATCAACAAACAGATACTCTTAGCGCAATAGCAGTTAGAATTAAGGAAATCATATTTTGTAATTTCTTAACAGTAGTTATATATCCATTACCTTTAACAATGAGTTCTTATAATAACCGCAATATAATGTGTCACCTTTCCACTCCAATATTTCATGATACAATATATTTATAAAGGAACTATTTACATTGGCAAAAGCGTAGTGCTTAATTTCATGACAGGCGGAAGCATATGCTTTGGTTTACATCAGAGAGAACTCTGGTTTAGAATGGATAGTATGTAATATAATCAAAAGGTGTTTGTATTCACAAATTTTTCCTTAATATACGCAAATTCTCTTTGCAGAAACCTACTTTTAAGGGTAGTTTAAACATGTGTTTCTATTTACTTCTAGGATATACACAATGGAAAGTTGGAGTTAAGTTGTGCCTATTTGTGTCCAGTGTTGTTGCTTCAAGTCAGAGCACAGAGATTTACAATGACATTAATAGTGTTAAATGGTGTGGTGAAACTGTTGCTAATGATATTTATTGCACTGCTAATAGCGATTTAGTGAATGACAAACAATAGCTACACTATTGAATATAATGTGTGCAGAAGTTTCTTTGTAGGAAATGGTATTAAGTTATTCATGTTACGCAAATATGTCAAATTGTGTTGCGCTACCTAGAGAGTAGAATAAAGTAACAAGTGTCAAACATGTGTTATTCTTCCAATTTTCCTGTCAAAATCCACATCCTACTGTTGGTTGCAAGTTCAAGCAAAACATTGAGGCTGTTTTAAGTGCAAAAGATTTTACTGTGAAGCATGCGGAAGAAATTATTGTAAGGTACTAGATCTTCTCATTTAGGCTCAAAAATTTAAATGTGACCATTATGTATTATGGCACAAAAACATTCCGCAACCACTATTAACCCCAATAACATTATATAAAAGCAATGTATGTACCGACTATTGGATAATTTAAATAAAAAGAGTTAGTTACACAGGAATAAACAGTTGTGTTTTTCATACTAGCCTAGCTGTCTGGTGTTCAGCTGATCATAATTATGTTCTAATATTGTATTGCTACAGATGACAAGTGCAATAAATATCATTAGCAACAGTTTCACCACACCATTTAACACTATTAATGTCATTGTAACTCTCTGTGCTCTGACTTGAAGCACCATCACTGGACACAAATAGGCACAACTTAACTCCAACTTTCCATTGTGTATATCCTAGAAGTAAATAGAAACACGTGTTTAAAAAGAAATTTGAATAACTCAAAGTGCAATCACGATTACTGAAGCTCACGTAATTAACTTTGTACGTCGTCAGTAGCGATACAGCATTAGAACATATGATCAACTGAGCCACACAGATAGGCAGGTATGAAAAATACAGCTGTAGTAACTATGAGTGAAGTCATCATCCGAGAGCGCGATTTTTTAGTTTAGTTCCATCCCAGATCACTACTCACGCCTTCGTGTTTCCACCGTTTAGAGTTGCACTTCTAATACTTTGGTGTTCTATGATTCCTCAATGAGATAGCACGCAGGCTATGTTGTGCTTGTGACCTAACATAACAAAGGCAGTGATGGCGTTGTGTTCATTTCTTCGTAAATTCGAAGTTTTGGGCAGGCATAATAGCATGTCGAAGTTTGGTGCCGAGCAGTGAGCACTGTATTTGTTTGGATGTGCATTAGTAATGTCTGCATTACAAAAATCGGTTTTAAAAGCAAAATTGCCACCGATAGTTCCAGTTGGATCTTCGCAATTAAGGTACAATGAGCTACGAATCGAATATCTGTATTGTCTTTCCTCTGTGTTATCGGAAAAGCTGGCGATGTTTGTGTACAAATAAAACCTAACCACTTGCGCGGTCCAGCGATGGAAACAAAACAAAGGCATTTGGCAAGCTTGTTAGCAGATTACATAGACCTATTGATGCATATAGAATAGCAAATAGACTGTCATTTTAAAATATATATTATAAACGTGAATAAGCGTTTCTTTGTAGTAACGGTGTTTTGTCAAGTAAACTTTATAGTATGTTAGTATTTAACTCATTATTACTTGACTATTTTATCCGTCGATACTCAGAAAGCGTGTCATTAATTTGCAGGGGCCCAAGAAAAGGTGCGTTTGGACGCAAGCGGGATTACACCCCAGTAAAATGGAGTCAGTATTTTGAAGAAAGGCATGATGTGGTTGTCAATGAGAATATATTTCGAGTATACACACTGGGGAGCTCTGGTCCCTTGCTCGTGTTGCTACATGGAGGTGGTTTCTCAGCCCTTACATGGGCCCTGTTTTCTGTAAGTAGCCTAACTTCAGATCACGATCTAGTTCATTGCAGGAGTAGGTACAAGTTGTGTAATCTTGTTATAGGCCTCTGTTACGAGCATGGTAGAGTGCAGAGTCCTTGCCATTGACTTGCGAGGACATGGGGACACCAAAACTAACAATGAGGATGACCTCTCTGCAGACACCATGTCCAGGTAATTACACAGGAATCTGCATACTTACCTTCACTGATTAGTTTGTGGCTATCATAATTAATGTAGTTCATCCTGAAGAGCAAACAGTATGCGATATAGGAGTGACATATAGAATCTGTGTGAAACTTTGTGTCCTGTAACTTTGAGAGTTGCCCAAAGCAGTTTCAGTATCAAAGATGGCAATAAGGGGAAGACTTGCAAAATACTTACCGAACCAACAGAATTCAATATCTAGTTTAATTCAGAAGTAATGAGTTGAATTAATAGCTGTCTCAATGAAGTCATTTAGCCCACCGTTTTAAGCGACATTTTTAGGTAGGTGTTGCCAACTTAATGAGCTAAATTTGACTAAAATAATGTAGCCAATGTGTGAAAACGTAGTGAAATGAGATGAATCAGTTCAAATGGCACTCCAGAATATACCTAATGTGAATTATTGGGGTTTCACTGCAGGTGGCTATGCCCTGTTGTCATTCCACTACCCTATAAAAAAACATCCCTCGGCTACGCTTTGTGGCTTGGGGCCCCTGGAGGTGTGCTTTTGGCCATGTTTGGTTTTTCAATATTGGCAGAAGCAAAGCTCCCATAATGCCTTAGGTGGGATTAATAAGGGCCACTGAACACAATTGTATAAATGTGTTTATTTACTCGGATGCATCAGTAACATGGACATCTCCTCTTAAAGCCAGCAGCAGTATTAACATCCATGGTTCAACTTTCAGTACTATGTACCTAGTAGTACGCAGAGAAGATATTGCATTCCAACCAAAAAATTGTTATTGACATTTCTCTAGCAAGAAGGGAATGTTTTGAGTCCTCCTCAACAAATAAATAAATTTTAAAAAAAAAAAGGAAGCATTTTTTTAGAAAAATGTCCATGAACAGCATAACTCAAAAACTTCTGAAAATGGCTCTAACCATTTTGTTAAAATACCACATAGGAACTGTATATAATATTGCATAAACGGTATACATCCGTACTACAGAAAAATGTAGATCTCTTTTAAAATAAACACAATTTATGCCAAATAACTTTATTGTGACATCAGCCATTTCCAAGATATTCTTTATTAATGGTTCAATTGTTCAATAATTTGTCATTGTTTTAAAGCCCTGTCAACATTCAGTTGTTTCTCGCGATGTCATGGAAACAGTGTGGTATTTTAAGGCAGCATATAGCGTCCAGTTGTTAAACATTTGACTATCGCTGTTCCCTTTGTATCTATAACGAAATGTGTAACGTACCTGTTTTTGCAAAGGTTTACCTCAATTGAAATGAAGTAGATGGGAAAATAAAGATCTGTAAGAATAATTTGTATACACACTAATAAAGAATAGAGGACAGAGAGAATGTAACACACCAGGATTTGTTTACTTTCTCTACTTCTTACATGTAGCAGGCAGAGAGAGGTATTGTATTTCACCGCAAACACAAAATTAGCTTCTTTTAGAAAAAGGTCTGTGAACAAAACGAAAAGTGACCAAGTTTAAGTTCAGTATTTTCCAAGGATGCAACACAAAGAGTTTGAGGAAAGTTTTGTTTTTAACAATTTTGATTTAAATGGTGAATGTTTATCTTGAATTTGCTGGGGTACATTGTTCTGTGCTCTAGGGATGTTGGGGACATCATTTCGTCACTTTATGGGGAAGAACTACCGTCTATAATCCTGATTGGACACAGTATGGGAGGTGCCATAGCAGTGCACACAGCCAATGGTGGGTACATCCCCTCGCTGATAGGTCTGGCCGTGATCGACGTGGTGGAAGGTACGGCACTGGATGCCTTGGCCAGCATGCAGAGTTTCCTTAGAGGACGACCTTCACACTTCAAGTCAATGGAGCACGCCATCGAATGGTGGTAAGTTGTGTAACAAGAGCAGTTCCTTCTCTTTGATATGTGACAACTTAATGTGAGTATGTTATGTCTGTTGCAGCGTTCGTAGTGGACAGGTGCGCAACATAGAGTCTGCACGAGTCTCCATGCCAGGCCAGATCACTAAGTAAGCACATTCTATTTTACTTACACCTCCCCCCCCCCCCAAAAAAAAAATGAGAGACATAAGTTCAGCATCCTTCAAACATGCAACAAATTCCCCTTACTTCAAGATAGGCTTCCTATGAAATATTTTATTTTCTCAGAAATTAGCAGACAAGAAGACTCAACCTGCCACATTGCCAGTAACTCATTAAATATGTATGTTAATATTATTGAGTAGCAGCAGCTTGCAAGGGAAATACAGTCTTAAATGTCAGAAGTGAATCATTTGAATTCACTGCAACATCTACTTTACTCTGAGAACGCTGGGGCTTGTTTCATTAGTAATACAAAGTTTAACAACAATAAGCTAATAGTGTATAACTGCGCCTGTCTTTAGTTTAATCCATTCTCTATGCTAGTGTAAGCATTCCTTTCAGAGCCTAGGAGAAATGAATCTACATATTTGTAGACTTTTCTCTCCTGGAAACTGATTCACGCTGAGCAGTGGTTAGAGTGCTGTGAACTTCCCTCCTCTCCTCTCCCATATGTTTACAAGAGGAACATTCTGTTTGTCACACATATTAATGATTTTGATAAATGCATATCTTCACTTGACTCATCATTGTGAATGAATTTTACATAAGAGATAAACAACAAGGTTCTCTGGTGCCATCTGTTGACTGATTGATGAACTTAGTGATGAGATCTCTTCCCGGTGGTATTTCAAAGTTCATCAGTTGCTCTTGGAACTTTTTATGTATATTTTCTCCCACAAGCTTAATTCTAGTGGTTTCTTGACATACTTTAGTAATTTTGCTTCCTTTTCTACTGTGTGGTTCTCTTTCCAAAAATGGTTTGCTACAGTAGACCTTTCCAACTGTTTATATCTGATGTTGCAGTAGTGTTCCTTTAGCCTGGTTCCAATGTTCCTCTTGGTCTTCCCTATGTATATTTTGTCACAATCTTTGCAGTTTATCTGATATATATCTTGTTTCTTTTCACGTGGAATACTATTAGTAGTGCTAGATTTTAACATCTTTCCTAAGCTGAATTTGTTGTATGGTGCCAGGGTTATCTTGTATTTCTTGAAAATCTTCTGGAATTTGTGGAAGGCCCAACGGTGGAAAGCAGTTCTCTTATATCTCCAATTTTCCTCCATTGGTGCAAGAGTCGTAATCTGTCTGATTTGCTTTTCTCTGGTGAACTTGTTGATTTTTCTGTCTATCATGTGTTTGTCGAATCCGTTGGCTTTTGCTGTTTGTTATGATGTGTTTGTATTTCTTCTTGTATTCTATTTCTTTAAGAGGGGTGTTTATTAATCGGTGAATTAAACTGTTGAATATTGCAAGTTGGTGTGATCTGGGGTCAAAACCTTGAGCTTTTATGTAGTTGTTTGTATGCGTGTTTTTCCTATGTATTCCATATTCTATCTTTTCTCCATTGCAGATTATTTTCAGATCTAAAAATGGTAAAGTGTTTTGGTTCTCTATTTCAAGTGTGAATTTTACTGTTGTGTTCTGTAGGTTAAGCAACTTTAGTGCGTCTTCTATCTGGTTTTTGTTCACAATGAAGATGTCTATGTATCTGTGCCAGGTTTTAAATATGTGTGGGAAGGCCTTAGGCATGTGAATTTCCAACTTGCTCATGGATAAATCTGTCAAAAAGGGAGACAGTGGATTTCCCATTGTTAAGCATGATCTTTGCTGGTAAACCTGCTTATTGAATGAGAAGTATGTTTGGTTTATGCATATTTCTGTTAGTTTGGTGTATTCTTTTCTTTCTATTTCCAGGGAGTGTAGCCAATTCTTTAAAATAGTTATAAGTTTTGTTTTTTCAATTAGCTCATAAGATTAACACAGGATGACAGACTGGTTTCTTTCGACGTAAATTCATTGTTCCCGAGCACTCCAAAAACAAAACTTACTGTTATGGTTACATCAGTTATTACTAGACCTCAGATTTTTAGGTCCTTAAAAAACAATATTTAGGCACCTAAAAGTATAGATTGTGCAAGCTAAACATTTGAGGAGTGTCGTTTCAAAACATCTTAAATCCCCTCATCATCACAATTAAGTTTGCTGCAATTTTCTACTCTTAAGTAAAGCCTGCTTGATACTGTTAGAGTGACTTATCTGCACATTGTGTTAAAATGGAAGGTTCTACTACTGTCTGTGAAAGATCAAGGGTAAGTAGGAAAAACAAAACGTGAATCTGAAAGAGAAGCAACGTTAAGTAAATGCAGTGTTAACATTATTAATATCAATACGTACACTATTAATCTGAGCATCTTGCATTACGGCAACAATTAAATTTTCTTGGTGGTTCATAATTTATAAGCCTCTACATTACAATGCTCTTTATAGGTATGCAAACTCGGATTCACATTTAACAAATTTTGAAGTCCCTTGCTGTCATAAGGAAGAACGATACAAATGAAATTGGTATAGTTACCAAACAAATTAGGCCAAGATGTTCAACTGAGCTGTATGATAACAGTATCTTCTCCAAAGAAACAGAAACCAGGAAAAGTTTCGAAAAGTGATCAAGCAAGAAACAGTATTGTTGTAAAATATGAGGTTTGTACTTGTTAGTTAACAATGAATAGAACAATGGAAATATAGTTTCCTGAGCAAAGATTAACAACGTAATGTTCTATTCTTTTTCATTCATTATCTGTTTACCCTCCTCTTATGTAGGACTTGCCTGGGGTCAGAGGCCCGTCCAGGAGCAGACACTGTAAGCGATTTAATGCTTACGTAATATGTTTTTACGTAAATTATTAGAACTTGAAAATCTTATATTGTGCTGCTTTTGTTTTGTTTGGTTACATAATTTTAACTGCCCCACGTATGGGCGCCAATTTGTGGTAACATAATGGTTTATTTAAAGGTGAGTCGAAATTGTTACACTAACATCACTTAAGTTTACTCACTTAACATGTTTCGGGAAACCGTTGTTCCCATCCTCAGAAGGTTAACTCGACTGGCCCGTGTTGTTGGTGTTTCCGTTTTTTGGACTGGATCCTGTGGTGGCATCTTGTGGTGGAGAAATGTACTTCCAGAGAGGATTTGGTGGCGGCAAACATAATGGTTGTTTATAACCCACGTTGTGGTAGCCAATTTGAAGTAACATTATTTGTATATGTTTGTATTTGTTAGCCCCACATTTGGGAGCCAATTTGCGATGGTATTATTAATGTTGTTTGTGTATGTGTGTTTACTCAACGTGTTGAAGCCATCTTGTGACGTGATTCATTTGTTAGGTTTGTTAGCTCCATCTGGTGTGAGCAATTTGCGGCAGTATTAGGTTTTGTTTGAAAGCATGCTACTGTTATTTTATTTAATTTTGGTTCTCTGTCCTCCGGCTAGCTATTATCCTTTTGGTCAAGCACTTCTCTTTATACAGGTTGTGTAAACGGAAAGGAATCTTTTATCCAAAGATAACACTGATGAAGAAATTTGTTTTACACTTTTATTGTCGAACACGTTAACTATCACATTTACACATTGATCTTGACACTCGCCAAACTGAAACTGTTATAACAACTTCTTACTGATCACTTTTAATCCACGTACTTCAACCTTTTGTATAATTAACTTTACCATACTTGAGATTTTTCATAACTCTTATACGCGTAACTTGCGAATCGATAGCCGACGTGTAATATTTCTGCTGGACTGAAGGCGACGTGTATCATACAAAATATTTTCGACGAACTGATGGGAATGCGACGTGTAGTGTACGAAAAATTTTGATGAACTGACGGGAATGCGACGTGTAGTGTACAAAGAATTTTGAGGAACTGATGGGAATGCGACGTGTAGTGTACAAAGAATTTTGAGGAACTGATGGGAATGCGACGTGTAGTGTACAAACAATTTTGATGAACTGACGGGAATGCGATGTGTAGTGTACAAAGAATTTTGATGAACTGACGGGAATGCGATGTGTAGTGTACAAAGAATTTTGATGAACTGACGGGGTCTACCTCTAACCTACTCTTTTTATACTCATACACTCCGACATGCCTAAAGATTATAACTGAGCTGCTATTGGCTAATAAAACGCGCCAACATTAGCGTCTATTTTTATATCCAATGACAATTATGAATACATATGCTCTAGGGAAATGTTCCAACAGATTCTAAAAGAAAAACGCGCCAACATTACGTAACTTCATTTCCAATAATGATAAACAGCTCACCCCCTCGCTGCATTATTGCACGCTATTATTGTCAGTTTCAGTAAGGCCCTATAAACTTACTTCTCAACAATAATTACAATCAATAAACATCTCAAATCAATGTCACATAAAAATGCATATTCATATTACAATCATTATTTACATTTAAGTAATTTGTGATACAAATTACTGCATCAACACTCATGGATCAGAACAGAATATCCAGGATGGGTGATCAGCCCAATGCCTGGTATGGGATGAAGGAAGTGTTGGTGAAATAGGAAAGGTGATGATGGAGCAGGTGGTGGAATGAATGGCGGGGGAACCCGGAGAAAAGCCCAGATGCCGCTTCGTCCACCACAAATCCCACATGCAGGTCCCTGGGAGGCGGGCGGTCTAACCACTCTGCCACGGCGCCGCCCTTGTAATGTTCTAATGATTATTTAATTATTAATATGAGAAAAATGGCACTGTTACTTAACTGAATTTAATTTTATACTGCTGTACTTTTTCTAATCATTGTTTTAGCCTTTTTTCCCTTTAATATCAGGCTTAATAAAGGTAATTAACTTGAGAGTTTTAGCAAATAAAAATATTGTTTTATTAATTCAGAAAACTCCATACTTAGTTATTTCTTTATCTTGAATAAATTCGATAATTAATTTTCAGGTGAAAATGGGAGATTTGGCCTGTGTGTGCCCAATTTTTCAAGAAATTGTTTGGCATAGGACAAACAAGACTTAATAATATTGCAAAAGAGTTAAAATCAGGTGAAGGTATACGAGATAAAAGAGGAGGGAACCATAAAAGTGAACGCTATGCAGAGAAAAAGAAAAAAAGTAATTGAATTCATTACGAAATTAGAAGCGAAGGAGTCCTCATTATAATCGAAATAAAAGCCAACGACTTTACTTGTCTGCTGACTTAAGTATCAGCAGATTATTCAAAATCTATAACTCAAGTGTTTCTAAAAATCTGAAAATAAAAAAGTGGTACTTTCAAAACATTTTCCGCATAAACTACAATATTGATTTTGGATCACCAGCAACTGACGTATGTAGTTATTGTAGCTGCATAACTTTTCAAATTAAAAATACAGAAGTCACATTTGTAAAGAACCGCCACCTGGGTGTACACAAAGTGATGAAAGAAAGGTGCAACTATTGCCGTCAATTAGCATTCTGCATCACTATAACGCCTCCAGTATTCTTCACATGGACGAGACTGAAGCAGGAGTACTGTCATGTGGCACATGCGGAGGGCAGAATAAAAATACCCACACTGTTCAAGCCTTTGCCTTCTGGCTTCAGTGCAAAGCACCTTCGCAAATTATAATGCACTTTCCAGTCAGGGGGCACTCTTTCCTACCAGGAGTGGTAGAAAAGATGCTGCATAAGAAAGAAGAAATAATTACGCCGGGCTATCTACCAGACTGTAGAGGGTAAGGGACATAAAGAACTAACATCACAGTGGAAGAAAGTTCTCAAAATGAGATTTAAAGATAAGGGTAGACGCTCTACATTTAACATCGATGCTGAACATGTGAGACAACATAACATCCGGTGTGTTATTTTCTGCAATACATTGTTTCATACAATAATTTGAGTATAAGGTAGAATGTTGCCAAAAGGCTATTAAATCCCATAGACGCATCAAAATGTATTCAGTGGATTCTTGAATTTAAAATTACTTAGGAATAAGCTGGTTTCAAATGATTTAGCTACAATCATCTATACAAATATTTATGCACTACGTTTTTCTAAAACACTGCATATTTTTCAAGAAAAATGTTTTTATCGTTTCCTGCAAAATTAGGAAAGGGGGACTTAATACGTTTTAAAATTATGCTCCTCATTTGATTTGATGTATGTGAATTGTATTTCCACTTTCTAAAATGAAATTAATTAGCAAGCATTAAAAATTATACAATAATAAAAAGAGAAAATTAGTTGATGATTATGGATGTGTCAGTACTGCAGTGGTTTCATTTCTAGCTCTCAAACTGAGGGTCTGGGGTTCAGCTCATGTGAAGTATCCTCAATGTGGTTCAGAGTCCATGGTAAAAGCTGTGATTCCACAGTCATGAGGCCATATGGGGAGCGTTAGAAACAACAACTTAATTTTTAGGATATGAACATTTTGTTAAATTATGAATTGATTGTTGCTATACATAACATAAATACCATTGAGTCACACAGTTTATATTAAGAAGAGGGGACAAGGTATGCGAGATGTGCCACTTTCTTACTCCTTGGGAGGCATTTCTGCGGAAAGTACTCTGTTTCTCTTTCTACAACCAAACCAACCCCATGATATCAAGAGTTTTACCAACACAAATGGTAAAATAGGCTCTGCAAAACCCATTCGGTTCATTTATATTGTGAAGGTATTTAAGTACTTTTTATTCGTACACATACGTTTTTAGCCTAAAATCAGAGGTCTGGTTAAATTACTATTAAACATTTACTTGTGGGTTGAGAAGTCAGTCAGTTAATTGTTTGCATTCTTCTGTTGGCAGCAGTGTGACGGGGAAGCTGGCCACCAATGACGTGGACACATACACACCCTGTGGCAGCGAAAACACCTGCACACTCAGCAGTGACGCGATACAGGAAGAGGAAACAGAATCCAGCGATACGTTCAAGAGTCCACCGCCCCCCACAGACAATGACAACAAGCAGCCAACATACGTGTGGAGGATAGACCTGGCCAAGACGGAGAAGTATTGGTCCGGCTGGTTCAAGGGCTTGTCTAACACATTCCTGGCTTGTCCGGTGCCCAAAATGTTGCTCCTCGCAGGCATTGATAGGTTGGACAAGGATCTGACTGTCGGACAGATGCAGGGCAAGTTCCAGATGCAGGTGCTGCCACAATGTGGCCATGCCGTTCATGAAGATGTACCAGACAAAGTGGCCGAGGTTCTTGCGACATTTATGGTGCGACACAAGTTTGCTGAGCCTGCTGCCAACTTTGAGAGGTGATTATAGTATGGCACTTGTCACAGGAGTATATGAGAGCTCAGTAATCCCTCTGTAACTCAAAAGTACTTTCAAACAAAAATCTCTATTAACAATACCAACATTTCCCTGAAATACTTGTTTTTATGCTCCCTGGGGGAAAAAAATTTAATAAAAGGCCAGTGTGTGAACAGCAAAACTTGTATTTAAGTTCAGTATCTTCCAAAGATGCGACAAGATCTTCATGAAAATCACCCCAAACTACTCTTTGCACGGAACATTTTTTGAAAGTTTTTATTCTCTAATAATTTATATTAAATGTATTTACATCACAAATAAAATGTGCACCCTGAATTTTATGGGAATAGCCTATAAAGTTCTCTTCATTGGGAAGGAACTTTGTTTAACTAGTAAATGTTGTTAAGTGATAGACGAAAACGTACTATACAAAAAAAATGTAGATCTCTTTAAAAAACACAATTTATTCCCAATAACTTTTTTTGTGACATCAGCCATTTGTGAGATGTACGTTATTAATGGTTTGGATTGTTCAATACTTAACTATTCTTTTTAAGTCCTGTTGATTTTGTTTCTCGTGATGTCATGGAAACAGTATGGAATTTTAAGACCAGCATATAGCGTCCAGTTGTTAAACATTTGACTATTGCTGTTCTCTTTGTATCTATAACGTAATGTGTAATGTAGCTGTTTCTGCAAAGGTTTATCTGAATTAAAATGAAACAGATAGGAAAATAAACTTTCGCAAACCCACTGGATGGAGGGTAGAGAAAGTTATGTGAATGTGGCACATCAGATTTTTATGTTAATATAATTACAGCTATAGTTAAGATTTGGTCAAACATAGCTGTGTTTCTAACTTATTTAATGAATATTTTTCAGGCAGATTGTATTGAATACTTCTTTTGGATGAAATTTAATATGCAGGATTCAAGAAACTTATGAGCTGTACCTTGTTTCTTGACACATGATGTCAGCTTCACTATCGAAACAACTTTCCAGTTTTTGGCATTTCCCTACACAACTAATGGCTGTGTGCACCATTCTCGATCAAGATTTTACTGCAATGAATGGTCATTTGTGGTGTATCGATGATGATAAAGGTTTATCAAGGTTTTTGACGATTATCTCCAACTTCACTTGTGTTGCAATATTAAAATGTTGGAAAGGTATAGGTTGGAATTCCTAACTAAAAGAAAGACTCCATTTTCGCCAATGGATGGATGTCGATTGAGTTACTGTAATGTACTTTGTAATTCCTCAAGGCTTTTTATCGACAGGTGTCTTAAATATTGTGACCCAAGATGTAACAAAAATACATACTATCATGACGTTACATATCATAATTATGGGGAGCAATGAATGCAATAACATTTTCAGGAATGTTAGGATACATTAATTACACATATAAGAATCAGGTCAGCGCCAAAGTTTGAAGTCGTCTTCATCTGGTATGATGGGGGGTAACTGGTGCACCTCACATTTAACAGGTTCAGAATTCAAATCTTGTCTGCATCCCCCCCCCCTTTTTCTGCTTCTTTCAATAAGCAAATGTTGACTAAGCCAATGCAACTTTAATCAGTGTGAAAAAATGAAAGAAAGAAAAAAAATCGATAGTAGTTCATTTATTAGTTATGACGCCGGCCGTGAAAGCCTCAGTATGTACGATAATAGTTCAGCATATTTTTCTCTTCAATTGCAAGGCTAGCTTTCCCCACGTGTCCAGCTTTAAGTTAGGTTTCTGTATCTTTTCTTAAGAATTGCACGTTAAATTTAATTACATACTAGAGAAACTTGGGTCCACTTGCACGCTGAACAAGTGACAACGTGAACATGGCTGTAACAGTTATGAAGTCCTCCGTTTATCTATTGGTAGAGTTAACAGCTTGCAAGAGCTTACGCTCTTTGAACTCTTACACTTTCAGTCGTCAGTGTTAATGCTAAACAACTTGCACCTGAGAATGTGGTATTAACATACAAATGAGTGAGTGCTTTCACACATTTTCTTGCGATTCTTTGAATTTAATGTACACAAACTACTGTTGTAATAGTATATTATGTAACAAGACTATAATGGTTGCAATTAAGATGCAAGTTTCATAATTTTTATAAGTGTGTCTTGGTTGTTGTTATTATAGTCAAGTTGCATACAACTGTGTTTGGTCGACCACACTGAGCTCTTACTTTGTTAATGCATAATTAAATGCTTGCAGGACCTGGCCATGTTTTGCACTAGTCACGTATTTGCAAGTAGTGGCAGTACTATTGAGTCTGTGCTGTATTTGATTTTTTTTGTAGGTAACATTAAAGCAAAGGAAATGAACTCAATTTATTAGAATGTTAAAATTGCAACAAATGGAATTTATTTTGTTTTAAATACACATTTTATTATTTATCTGGGGAATGGATCCCATTGGATGGCTGTATCGCTGAGCTACGTCACGTGTGGTCAATCAAAAACTAATTTCCTTTACAACAAGTGAGAGGAAAGTGATGCTGACAGACACAAATGTTTGTTCTTGTTTCAGAACCTTCCCTGCGTGCTGAACCAAGCTATTTTCGTATCCAGTTGTGGGGAAAGGAGCACAATATTTGGTTATAGTTAATGCATTATGTTTGGGCAGCTTCAGCATTTCATTTACAAGATTGCTCATGTCTACAAGGCTATTTTATCTGACGGAAACCATTATCTTTTGTACAACAGTATTTATTTTTTGATGAAAATGAATGAGTGTGTGTGTCTATATTAACTGAACATTTTCTTGTTAGCTGTCTGGCTGAATTCCTTATGTACTTAAAATAAAACTGTGTGTTATCATTAAACTTTGCTGTTCTTATTTCTGACCTAAGATATAAAAACAAGAACAGTTCTCTTGTAAACATATGGGAGGGAAGTTCATGGGTGTGTGAATTAGTTTTGGGGAAAGAAAAGTCTAGATTCATTTCTCCGTATCCTGCAGATGTGACAGGCACAGTTATACACTATGCAGCCTGACCTTGTATTCCAACAGTCACTTCTGATATGTAACACTGTTACTTTACAAGAACAAATGTGTTTTGCCATGCTACTAATTCTATAATACATAGATAGTAAGTTACTGGTAACGTTGCTGTTCACAACAGGATCGTTCTTGTCTTGATTTGAAACTGACATGTTTCATTTGAACAGCAACTCTCTTAACTTCTAAAAAATGATACAAATGCAAACTGCAGTGGGTCCCTGAGTAATGAAAGAGAAACTTAATCATAAAAATGTGTGGTGTCAGTCACATAACTCTTCTTACAAAAGCATGTTGTTCTAATTCTTATGATATAGATAAACCTTCATTACATTTTGTTGTAGGAATAAGAAGAATGCAATAAGCTAAAGCGATACTCAAATTTTTTTAAGTGTCATTCATGATACCTTTGTAGTTCGTTCCCCTTGCATTAATATGGAAAAGGAAGAAAGAAAAATAAATAATATAGTGATTTGTAGTTGAGAAAAGTTGTAAAGTATTTGAAAATACAAACTAATAACAAAGAATATCTCAGAAATGGTTAACACCACAAAAAATTCTATTTGCTATAAATTGTGTGCTTAAACAAGATCTGCACCTTTTTTTTTTTTAATCTAGGAAGATTTTCTCTTCTCTCTTACAGTTTACCAATTATAAAAAAGTAATTCTGAATGAAAGGACTTCAAAACTATTCCCAAAAAACAAGATGCAAATCTTATTTGTCATGAAAATTTTTAAACATATGGTATTTGAATCAAAATTGTTATAGAGACATTTTTGAAAAAATACAAAATACTCAAAAATATTCCATTTAAAGGGGGTGGGGGATATTCTTGGAAAGTCCTCAACATGTCAGTCTTCTTTACATATAATTACTTTCTCTACTACGTATAGTAAGTAGGGAAAGTATTGTATTCCACCCAAAAACTTGATACCGAGATTTCACCGGAAACACATGTTTTGAGACCCCCTGAATCCAAAAAAAGCATTTTTGGAAACATGTCCATGTGTCTGTGAACAGCATAACTCAGAAACGAAGTCGGATAAACACCAAACTTGGTATTTAGGTTCAGTATCTTCCAGAGATGCGACACGAAGGTTTTCAAGAAAATCCCCCCCCCATCCCAGATTACCCTTTACATGGAACAATTTTCGAAAATTTTAATTTTCTCAAAAATGGCTAACGATTTTGATTAAAATATTGTATGTTTAGGATATTGTCACGAGATATGAAATGTATATCTCGAATTTTCTGGGAATGTCTCCAAAAGTATTCTTCATTGTGAACGACTTTTGCATAACTGGTAAACCATAAGAGATAGACAAAATTTTACTACACAAAAAATGTAGATCGCGTTAAAATACACAATTTATATCATATACATTTCTTTTGTTGAGTGAACCGTTTTCGAGATATTGCTTGTTATTCCCTTAAGTTTTCCAATACTTATACTGTTTCTCAAATTCGTTATTCATTTTTTTTATGTCCTGGACATGCAAGAATGGAATGCACCACATAGCAACCAGCGTTAAAATATTTGACTATCGCTTAAAACCTACCATATTCCCTTTGGATCTACAAGAAAATTAGCAATAAGATTGACATCTCGATTAACATGAAGCATATGGAGAATAAGCGTTTGTAAAAATAGTTTGTACAAGAGTAGAGAAAGTCATGTGAGTGTAACACATCAGATTTTTTTGTCTTGGATATGCAAAGAGTGTTAATCTGTGGCAAAGGGAATGGTGCTGCACCTAGCAACCAGCTATTAAGAGATATGTATATGCTTAAAGGCTACTGTATTTCTATATTGCCCTTGTAAATATATATTCCCCAACATGGCTCGGAACTTTCAGTAGAATCTTCTTCAGGGCAGAGATGAATTGATTTGCGATGTTGTATTCCTTCCTTATGGATTCACAAACCCTGTGAAGGGCATGAGCCAAGCATGTCACATGCTTCAAGTTAGGAAATAAAGGTTTCAATTGGTTAACAGCTGAAACCATGTATGGCGCCTGGTCCGTAACCACAAGAAGTAGTTTTTCAAACTCGATACCAGAAGTCCATAATGGATTGCATTACTCTACTGGCATTGGCTTTCTGCAGCTCGTACATTTTTAACAACATGGGCTTAACTTTCTCCCCTGCTAAGGGAAAAACTAAAATGTTCAAAACATATCATTCCATTGAGTCTATGGTTTCATCCACAATGATTCCCACATCGCAATCGGACACTTTCTCCTTGATTCTTTCTATGGTTTCTTGGTAAACAGGCTCCATGTAGTTTTTTCTTAAAGTACTCTCATCTGGCATTGACATCTTTGTGTATTTTTCAAGAAATCCCTTGAAGGCTGGATGGTTCACCTTATTGAGTGGAATTCCTGCTTGTGTAAGAGCTACACACAAATCAATGTTTAATTCCTTCAAATTCTGGCTTTTTGAAAAAAACTATTGAAACGCATTTCGTAATAGAGATTGCTGTGATTTGTTTGCTTGAAGAGTCTCGTTCATTTGATGCCTAGAGCTGGAAATGTGTTGTTTGATGCGATCTTGCTGGTGTTTTTGATCTAACAAAATTCCTGAATCACAAATAGTTCATCGCATAACAGTTCCATCAGCGTCTATGAAATCTTGTGTGAATTCCTCAGCCAGAACAATAAATCGAGCACTGGACACCTTTGGTATGGTAAAATCTAGTACTAGTGCACTCGTTTGGAGAGCTAACACTAGTTCACTTGCTAACACAATGCGACTGTCACACAACTCACTCTTGCGCCCATTCGCTGTCCACATTCTCTTATTAACACCACAACAATTATCAGAATGTTCTCATTCATGCTGGAACTTCAGTCTCAGCGATTTCTAGTAGTTTCAAGTAGAATCCAGTCTTAATAATTCTCGGAACTGCGCGGGTGAGGTTACTGCCGTCTCTGCGTGCCCAGCCTTCGCCTCCTCACAAACAGATAACGTCTCTCACAGTAATAAACTCACATTCACGAACAGCAGGCTACTGATTCTGGTGGGATAGAATCACTCGTCAATTGCATTATTGCGGGCTACTTTATAGTGGTAAAGCGAGAGAAAGAGGTTTCCGTCGAACACACAATTATTTTCCATTGTTGCGGGTGTGCTTTCAATTCCAGCGTGGCATTTACTGAAAGAGATAGGCTTACTATTCGCACGTACACAGCAAACTGAGGAGACGTTAATTGAAAGCTAAAGAATAAATTGGAACGAAACTTAAAAGAAAAAAGGGGGATTATGGGCATGGTTGGGGGAAAATGGGATAAAGGTGCCAAAAAGGGGTAAAGGTCCCAATAAAGGGAAAAAGGTGCGAGAAAAAATGCCTCTTTTCGCAACTAGAAACAAAATTTCACACTGTGATATCTTTCCGCACAGCTTTAACTTACCCTAAGAAAAAAGGTGCACACCTAAAATTCCTAACCCTGATCATTACAAACAAATTAGTTGTAACATTAATAAAAGGCAGGAAAGGAAATTATCTTTGTATATTTGTTATCAATAATTCCTACGTATACCAACTGGGGTTCGATGCTTGCTTTAATTTCTCTCACAACAGATATACAACTGGTAAAATGATGTACTTTAGGGTGGAGGGATCTTCTTTAAAATCTTTGTGTAACAACCCTGGGAGGTCCTGAACTTAAATGCTTTTTTAGGGGTTCATGGTGCCTCAAAACATGTATTTCTAGAGAAATCTCGACATCAAAGTTTTGAGGGAATTTAGTTAATGAGGAAGTAAAAACTGATTATAAAGTGAAGCAATATGTCTGTAGTTGTTAATATAATGATATGGATTCCGATTATGAAGATGTATGTGTGCTTGCTGGAAGAAGCCATCCTGTCTGAACTGACGCTGCATTCAGTTTGTTGGTGACTACAGACGTGTAGCATTTTAGGCTGCTAAAAAAATGTAAAAATTAATTCCAAATATAGCTTCATTAAAATAATAGCATGTTTCTAGGTTGGCAGGACTTCCTAATCATATCATTGGTAGAGCTATATTTACGCAGCATGTCTTATGCAACATTACCAAAGGTGATGCGGGTGCTACCATATTAAGATACAGGGGCATCACTTTGTTCCAGTGCTGAAGTATTTGAGTGCAGTTTACAACATAACTAGAAACCCTATTTTGTAGTGAAATAAAATGGTCCACACATAAAATACATCACAGTGGTCATCAATTCTCACGTCACAAAACATCCTATCCTGATTTTAATTCCATTTGTTGCACCTTAATCTGTGAATATAAAATCAATTTATTAAATACTTCAACTCAGGATTAAGTCATATTTATCATGTGAATTAATATAAGTTGTTTAAAAAATGAATCGTATACATAACAGTGGCTACATTGGTACCGACTATAATTTCAGCAACAATTGGAAAACAGGAGATGAATTTAAGAGGAGGCACATCTCCCTCATGTAAACACTCTGTTTTCTTGATTTTATTTCCATATCTTTTAGAGATATATCCCAGATGAAAGGACTTGCATGGGACAGGTGAGCCAAACACACAACGCACTGCAGCTGGAAAACAATTTACTTGTTGAGGCATCTCTATCATAAAGAATTCATGTGATGTTGTCCTTCCTGTTTTAAGTGTATGAAAATCAAAGTTTAATAAGTTGATTTCTTACTTAAAACAGATTATAAGTAAAATTTATTATTGCTCAGAAATGTTAGAGAATTGCTAATACCTTCCTGGCCTAGAACGTCATTTATCCGGCCCTCATTACTACAGATTGACATAAATACATATGGTTGTAATGATGGCATTGCAGACAACTACTGTTGTCAGTGTCAGAACAACGAAGCTTATACATCTGACCTGGATGGCTTTCACAGTTTCCTATCGTGGCACTCATTTAATAGTTTGTTTCCTGGTCTAGATAAACGAACATTTAATAGTCTCCATTGGATAATGTATGTACCCTTACACCAACAACTTGCTTCCCTGCCCCTTAACTTTATGGTACACCTGACTCTACAAACTCCCTGCAGGAGGGAGTTGTCACAACCTTATTTCTGTAACATGTGAACAATTTTTAATTTACCATATACCTAGTAGGTAGAGAACATAATTCATTTCACCCAAAAATTTGATACCAACAATTACATGTTTTGAGGCCCCCTGAATAAATAAAACAAAAGCTATCCTGTATAACTGGTACAAGAAATGTACATCTGTTTAAACACACAAGTTATTTCAATTAACTTTTTGTGCCATTAGCCATTTCCGAGATATCTATTATTAATGGTACAATTTATTTAATACCTTGTGATTCTTATAAGTCTCAACGATTATAAGTTGTTTCTAGTGATTTCATGGAAACAGTATGGAATTTTAATACCAACATATAGTGTCCAGTTGTTAAACATTTGACTGTTGCTGTTCCATTTGTATCTACAACAAAATGTGATGTAGGTATTTCTGTAAATGAAGTAAATAGAAAAATAAACTTTCGTTAGAATAATTTGTATACCCACTAATAATAAAAGGTAGAGGGTAGAGAAAGTTATGTGAATGTAACATGCCAATTTTTTAAACACTTCCCTGGCTTTACAAGTCACTGGCAACCCTCAAAATATATTACAGGACTATAAGATATTCTATGCAGCATAAGAATTATGCCCTGCAACAACTTTCAAACCCTCTCTGGGCATAGTCATAATAGATATATAACTAACAGTAAAACCCCAATTAAATGTTATAACGGAGGGTTGATGCTTAACCAAAAATGTCAGATAGTCCATCTACTTAACATGAACGGTACGTTTAATAAAGAATTACATAAAAAATTGACATGTCCTATGTTGTTACATTTCTTGTACGAGTATTTATAAAAATGGCAATAAAGGTAACAGTTGTCTGTGGGGCAGAGCTAGATGGTAACACGTAACAGGCTTTTGTTCAGTAAACTAACTACAAGTGCTTACACACACACCTCCATTTATCGTCTAATTTTGTACTTGCATTGCTAGATGATAACACCACATTATCATCACTGCTATTGTCTGATTGTATTGAAGACATCAGAACAACCTCTAACTAGAGAAGGACCAGCTTCAGCAGTTTTGTAGGTACATTATCATCACTACTATTGTCTCATTGTACTGAAGACATCAGAACAACCTCTTACTAGAGCAGGACCAGCTTCAGCAGTGTAGGTACATTATCATCACTACTATTGTCTGATTGTATTGAAGACATCAGAACAACCTCTAACTAGAGCAGGACCAGCTTCAGCAGTTTTATAGGTACATTATCATCACTACTATTGTCTGATTGTATTGAAGACATCAGAACAACCTGTAACTAGAGCAGGACCAGCTTCAGGAGTTTTGTAGGTACATTATCATCACTACTATTGTCTGATTGTACTGAAGACATCAGAACAACCTCTAACTAGAGCAGGATCAGCTTCAGGAGTGTAGGTACATTATCATCACTATTACTGTCTGATTGTACTGAAGACATCAGAACAACCTCTTACTAGAGCAGGACCAGCTTCAGCAGTGTAAGTATATTACTGTCTGATTGTACTAAAGACATCAGAACAACCTCTTACTAGAGCAGGACCAGCTTCAGGAGTGTAAGTATATTACTGTCTGATTGTACTGAAGACATCAGAACAACCTCTTACTAGAGCAGGACCAGCTTCAGCAGTGTAAGTATATTACTGTCTGATTGTACTAAAGACATCAGAACAACCTCTTACTAGAGCAGGACCAGCTTCAGGAGTGTAGGTACATTATCATCACTATTATTGTCTGATTGTACTGAAGACATCAGAACAACCTCTAACTAGAGCAGGACCAGCTTCAGGAGTGTAGGTACATTATCATCACTATTATTGTCTGATTGTACTGAAGACATCAAAAACACCTCTTACTAGAAAAGGACCAGCTTCAGGAGTGTAGGTACATTATCATCACTATTATTGTCTGATTGTACTGAAGACATCAGAACAACCTCTTACTAGAGCAGGACCAGCTTCAGGAGTGTAGGTACATTATCACCACTATTATTCTCTGATTGTACTGAAGACATCAGAACAACCTCTTACTAGAGCAGGACCAGCTTCAGGGGTGTAGGTACATTATCACCACTATTATTGTCTGATTGTACTGAAGACATCAGAACAACCTCTAACTAGAGCAGGACCAGCTTCAGCAGTGTAGGTACATTATCACCACTATTATTGTCTGATTGTACTGAAGACATCAAAAACACCTCTAACTAGAGCAGGACAAGCTTCAGGAGTGTAGGTACATTATCACCACTATTATTGTCTGATTGTACTGAAGACATCAGAACAACCTCTAACTAGAGCAGGACCAGCTTCAGGAGTGTAGGTACATTATCATCACTATTATTGTCTGATTGTACTGAAGACATCAAAAACACCTCTTACTAGAGCAGGACCAGCTTCAGGAGTGTACGTACATTATCACCACTATTATTGTCTGATTGTACTGAAGACATCAAAAACACCTCTTACTAGAGCAGGACCAGCTTCAGGAGTGTAGGTACATTATCACCACTATTATTGTCTGATTGTACTGAAGACATCAAAAACAACTCTTACTAGAGCAGGACCAGCTTAAGGAGTGTAGGTACATTATCATCACTATTATTGTCTGATTGTATTGAAGACATCAAAAACACCTCTTACTAGAGCAGGACCAGCTTCAGGAGTGTAGGTACATTATCATCTCTGTTATTGTCTGATTGTACTGAAGACATCAGAACAACCTCTTACTAGAGCAGGACCAGCTTCAGGAGTGTAGGTACATTATCATCACTATTATTGTCTGATTGTATTGAAGACATCAGAACAACCTCTTACTACAGCAGGACTGGCTTCAGCAGTGTAGGTACATTATCATCACTAGTATTGTCTGATTGTACTGAAGACATCAGAACAACCTCTTACTGGAGCAGGACCAGCTTGAGGAGTGTAGGTACATTATCATCACTATTAATGTCTGATTGTACTGTAGACATCAGAACAACCTCTTACTAGAGCAGGACCAGCTTGAGGAGTGTAGGTACATTATCATCACTATTATTGTCTGATTGTACTGTAGACATCAGAACAACCTCTTACTAGAGCAGGACCAGCTTGAGGAGTGTAGGTACATTATCATCACTATTATTGTCTGATTGTACTGTAGACATCAGAACAACCTCTTACTAGAGCAGGACCAGCTTGAGGAGTGTAGGTACATTATCATCACTATTATTGTCTGATTGTACTGTAGACATCAGAACAACCTCTTACTAGAGCAGGACCAGCTTCAGGAGTGTAGGTACATTATCACCACTATTATTGTCTGATTGTATTGTAGACATCAGAACAACCTCTTACTAGAGCAGGACCAGCGTCAGGAGTGTAGGTACATTATCATCACTATTATTGTCTGATTGTACTGAAGACATCAGAACAACCTCTTACTAGAGCAGGACCAGCTTGAGGAGTGTAGGTACATTATCATCACTATTATTGTCTGATTGTACTGTAGACATCAGAACAACCTCTTACTAGAGCAGGACCAGCTTCAGGAGTGTAGGTACATTATCACCACTATTATTGTCTGATTGTATTGTAGACATCAGAACAACCTCTTACTAGAGCAGGACCAGCTTCAGGAGTGTAGGTACATTATCATCACTGTTACTGTCTGATTGTACTGAAGACATCAGAACAACCTCTTACTAGAGCAGGACCAGCTTCAGGAGTGTAGGTACATTATCATCACTATTATTGTCTGATTGTACTGAAGACATCAGAACAACCTCTTACTAGAACAGGACCAGCTTCAGGAGTGTAGGTACATTATCATCACTATTATTGTCTGATTGTACTGAAGACATCAGAACAACCTCTTACTAGAGCAGGACCAGCTTCAGGAGTGTAGGTACATTATCATCACTATTACTGTCTGATTGTACTGAAGACATCAGAACAACCTCTTACTAGAGCAGGACCAGCTTCAGGAGTGTAGGTACATTATCATCACTATTATTGTATGATTGTACTGAAGACATCAGAACAACCTCTTACTAGAACAGGACCAGCTTCAGGAGTGTAGGTACATTATCATCACTATTATTGTCTGATTGTACTGTAGACATCAGAACAACCTCTTACTAGAGCAGGACCAGCTTCAGGAGTGTAGGTACATTATCATCACTATTATTATCTGATTGTACTGTAGACATCAGAACAACCTCTTACTAGAGCAGGACCAGCTTCAGGAGTGTAGGTACATTATCACCAGTATTATTGTCTGATTGTACTGTAGACATCAGAACAACCTCTTACTAGAGCAGGACCAGCTTCAGGAGTGTAGGTACATTATCATCACTAGTACTGTCTGATTGTACTGAAGACATCAGAACAACCTCTTACTAGAGCAGGACAACCTTCAGGAGTGTAGGTACATTATCATCACTATTATTGTCTGATTGTACTGAAGACATCAGAACAACCTCTTACTAGAGCAGGACCAGCTTCCGGAGTGTAGGTACATTATCATCACTATTACTGTCTGATTGTACTGAAGACATCAGAACAACCTCTTACTAGAGCAGGACCAGCTTCAGGAGTGTAGGTACATTATCATCACTATTATTGTATGATTGTACTGAAGACATCAGAACAACCTCTTACTAGAACAGGACCAGCTTCAGGAGTGTAGGTACATTATCATCACTATTATTGTCTGATTGTACTGTAGACATCAGAACAACCTCTTACTAGAGCAGGACCAGCTTCAGGGGTGTAGGTACATTATCATCACTATTATTATCTGATTGTACTGTAGACATCAGAACAACCTCTTACTAGAGCAGGTCCACCTTCAGGAGTTAAGGTACATTATCACCAGTATTATTGTCTGATTGTACTGTAGACATCAGAACAACCTCTTACTAGAGCAGGACCAGCTTCGGGAGTGTAGGTACATTATCATCACTAGTACTGTCTGATTGTACTGAAGACATCAGAACAACCTCTTACTAGAGCAGAACAACCTTCAGGAGTGTAGGTACATTATCATCACTATTATTGTCTGATTGTACTGAAGACATCAGAACAACCTCTTACTAGAGCAGGACCAGCTTCAGGAGTGTAGGTACATTATCATCACTATTACTGTCTGATTGTACTGAAGACATCAGAACAACCTCTTACTAGAGCAGGACCAGCTTCAGGAGTGTAGGTACATTATCATCACTATTATTGTCTGATTGTACTGAAGACATCAGAACAACCTCTTACTAGAGCAGCACCAGCTTCAGGAGTGTAGGTACATTATCATCACTATTATTGTCTGATTGTATTGAAGACATCAGAACAACCTCTTACTAGAGCAGGACCAGCTTCAGGAGTGTAGGTATATTATCATCACTATTATTGTCTGATTGTACTGAAGACATCAGAACAACCTCTTACTAGAGCAGGACCAGCTTCAGGAGTGTAGGTACATTATCATCACTATTATTGTCTGATTGTATTGAAGACATCAGAACAACCTCTTACTAGAGCAGGACCAGCTTCAGGAGTGTAGGTACATTATCATCACTATTACTGTCTGATTGTACTGAACACATCAGAAAAACCTCTTACTAGAGAAGGACCAGCTTCAGGAGTGTAGGTACATTATCATCACTATTATTGTCTGATTGTATTGAAGACATCAGAACAACCTCTTACTAGAGCAGGACCAGCTTCAGGAGTGTAGGTACATTATCATCACTATTATTGTCTGATTGTATTGAAGACATCAGAACAACCTCTTACTAGAGCAGGACTAACTTCAGGAGTGTAGGTACATTATCATCACTATTATTGTCTGATTGTACTGAAGACATCAGAACAACCTCTTACTAGAGCAGGACCAGCTTCAGCAGTGTAGGTACATTATCATCACTATTATTGTCTGATTGTACTGAAGACATCAGAACAACCTCTTACTAGAGAAGGACCAGCTTCAGAAGTGTAGGTCCATTATCACCACTATTATTGTCTGATTGTACTTAAGACATCAGAACAAACTCTTACTAGAGCAGGTCCAGCTTGAGGAGTGTAGGTACATTATCACCACTATTATTGTCTGATTGTACTGAAGACATCAGAACAACCTCCTACTAGAGCAGGACCAGCTTTAGGAGTGTAGGTACATTATCACCACTATTATTGTCTGATTGTACTGAAGACATCATAACAACCTCTTACTAGAGCAGGACCAGCTTCAGGAGTGTAGGTACGTTATCACCACTATTATTGTCTGATTGTACTGAAGACATCAGAACAACATCTTACTAGAGCAGGACCAGCTTCAGGAGTGTAGGTACATTATCATCACTATTACTGTCTGATTGTACTGTAGACATCAGAACAACCTCTTACTAGAGCAGGACCAGCTTCAGGAGTGTAGGTACATTATCATCACTATTACTGTCTGATTGTACTGTAGACATCAGAACAACCTCTTACTAGAGCAGGACCAGCTTCAGGAGTGTAGGTACATTACCATCACTATTACTGTCTGATTGTACTGAAGACATCAGAACAACCTCTTACTAGAACAGGACCAGCTTCAGGAGTGTAGGTAGATTATCATCACTATTACTGTCTGATTGTACTGAAGACATCAGAAAAACCTCTTACTAGAGAAGGACCAGCTTCAGGAGTGTAGGTCCATTATCATCACTATTACTGTCTGATTGTACTGAAGACTTCAGAACAACCTCTTACTAGAGCAGGACCAGCTTCAGGAGTGTAGGTCCATTATCATCACTATTACTGTCTGATTGTACTGAAGACATCAGAACAACCTCTAACTAGAGCAGGACCAGCTTCAGGAGTGTAGGTCCATTATCATCACTATTACTGTCTGATTTTACTGAAGACATCAGAACAACCTCTAACTAGAGCAGGACCAGCTTCAGGAGTGTAGGTCCATTATCATCACTATTATTGTCTGATTGTACTGAAGACATCAGAACAAACTCTTACTAGAGCAGGTCCAGCTTGAGGAGTGTAGATACATTATCATCACTATTATTGTCTGGTTGTATTGAAGACATCAGAACAACCTCTAACTAGAGCAGGACCAGCTTCAGGAGTGTAGGTACATTATCATCACTATTATTGTCTGATTGTACTGAAGACATCAGAACAACCTCTAACTAGAGCAGGACCAGCTTCAGGAGTGTAGGTACATTATCATCACTATTATTGTCTGGTTGTATTGAAGACATCAGAACAACCTCTTACTAGAGCAGGACCAGCTTCAGGAGTGTAGGTACATTACCATCACTATTACTGTCTGATTGTACTGAAGACATCAGAACAACCTCTTACTAGAGCAGGACCAGCTTCAGGAGTGTAGGTACATTATCATCACTATTACTGTCTGATTGTACTGAAGACATCAGAACAACCTCTTACTAGAACAGGACCATCTTCAGGAGTGTAGGTACATTATCACCACTATTATTGTCTGATTGTACTGTATACATCAGAACAACCTCTTACTAGAGAAGGACCAGCTTCAGGAGTGTAGGTACATTATCATCACTATTACTGTCTGATTGTACTGAAGACATCAGAACAACCTCTTACTAGAGCAGGACCAGCTTCAGGAATGTAGGTACATTATCATCACTATTACTGTCTGATTGTACTGAAGACATCAGAAAAACCTCTTACTAGAGAAGGACCAGCTTCAGGAGTGTAGGTACATTATCATCACTATTACTGTCTGATTGTACTGAAGACATCAGAACAACCTCTTACTAGAGCAGGACCAGCTTCAGGAGTGTAGGTACATTAGATTAGATTGTATTCTGTGAGTTTACTAGCAGCCATAAAGACTTGTGAACATAGAACATGTCAAGGAAATGTACAAAAATTATATATAAACATAAATATTACATAGAATATGGAACATTTGAAATAAAATACAAATACTATATGCGTGTTAAGGAAATGTACAATAAAGTTACATATATACATAAATATTACATAGTATACAGAACATTTAAAATAAAATAAGGACATATTATATACAAAATTAAACAAATCAAGTGTAATTTATTACAGAGTTGTATACCTCCTTACTGTTATAAGGTTAATATACGTATAGGCAAGAACAGTTATTTTAACATTCACTAGGATTTTACCTTTGTTAGTCTGATCATTTTGTTCTATTTGATGTGTAATGCATAGCATTTACTGTCAGTTCTTAATATACATACATTTAAATAGCTTCATTAATTCTAGAGCAGATATCAAATATGACTGGCAATTGTCATTAATATTTACTAATACTACTTACAGAGCTATATAAGTATTATCAGTAGGATAATTTGTCATTAAGATAATCTTGTACAGAATAATATGCTTTTGAGCATAGGTACTCTTTAACAGCAGTTTTAAAGACATTGAAGTTGTCAACTTTTCTCTTAAGATCATTAGGGAGAGTATTAAATATTTTTATGGTCTCATAATATACACCTTTCTGGAAGCAAGAAAGCTTTGTACTGGGACGATGGATGTTACCCTTTTGTCTAGTGTTTATCTCATGAATTTCCATGTTTGTAATAAAGTGGTTCGATTGCATACATAGAATTTTAAGATTGAAAATATATACATGCAAGGTAGGGTTAATAACTTTAGTCTTCTAAAAAGATGTTTGCAAGAGTGTCTGCTATGAGTGCTGGAAATGATTCTTATAACCTTCTCTTGCATGAGGAATATTCGTTGACTTTCTACCGAATTTCCCCAAAATAATATTCCATATTCAATGATAGAGTTAAAATATGCATAGTATACTAATTTAAGTGTATCTATAGAACTGACATTTACCAATGCTCGGATAGCATAACATGCAGAACTGAGTTTGGGTATGATATACCTAATGTGAACTTTCCAATCTAAATATCTGTCTACTTGGAGGCCCAGAAATTTAATGTTGTCTATTTGTTCTAGTGACATGTCATTAATCCCAATTTCTATTGGAGTGTGTAGTGATTGATGGGTTATAAATTTAACAACTTTTGTTTTGTCTAAATTTACAGATAATTTGTTAGCTTTAAACCAGTGTGACATACAGTTCAAAACATAATTCAATTTAATTACACACTCATTCAAGTTTTTACTAGTCACCAGAACACTCGTGTCATCAGCAAACAGAATTATACTTGCAATATCCTTTATATAAAGTGATAGGTCATTTATGTAGATCAAGAATAATAAAGGTCCTAGGACTGAACCTTGGGGCACTCCATGTGTTACTGTTTTCCATTTTGATGTCTGTTTTCCAAATTCAATATCATTGACAACTTCAACACTTTGTTTTCTTTCATTTAGATATGATACAAACCAACTTAGAGTTTCATTTTTTAGTCCATAGAATTTCAATTTTGCTATCAGAATATCATGATTAACACAGTCAAATGCCTTTGCTAAGTCACAAAAAATCCCACCTACATGCATTTTTTTGTTTAATGCAGTTAACACTTCATGAGTAAGTTTATAAGTTGCATTATTGGTCGACATTCCTTTTCTGAACCCGAACTGATCCCTGACAAGTATGTTGTTACATTCAAGGTATTTATAAAGTCTATTAAACATCACCTTTTCAAGAACCTTTGAGAAAATTGGCAAGAGAGATATTGGTCTATAATTTGAAACATTATTGCGTTTGCCTTTTTTGAAAAGTGGTTTAACAATGGAAAATTTCATTCTGTCAGGGAAAATTCCTGACCTTAGTGACTCATTGCACAAATAACTAAGGGGAGTGGAAATTTGAGATGAGCATGATTTTAAGACTTTTATTGTTATTTCATCATAACCAGAGGAGTTTTTTGTTTTGAAAGAGTTAATAATTTTGTTTATTTCAGAAGGCGTTGTCAGGCTAACTTTAAATTCAGGCACTTCATTAGTGAAATTTGATCTTAGAAATTCCAAAGCTGCCTCTTTACTTCCAAAATTAATACTCATTTTGTTTGTTACATCCAAAAAGAATTTGTTAAATATTTCTGCAACTTCATGAGGTTTACTAATTTCTTGATTATCAATGTTTAGTGTTATTAAGTCATTTTGTAATGAGGATTTACCGGCTTCTCTTTTTATTATATTCCAAGTAGTTTTTATTTTATTGTCAGAGAGTTGAATCTGTTTATTGTAATGCAATATTCTAGCCGCTTTTATTACCTTCTTTAGAAGCTTACAATATTTTTTGAAGTAGTGTTTTAAATCTATATTATTACTAATTCTTACTTGCTCATATAATTCTCTTTTACGTCTACATGACGTCCTAATTCCTAAAGTGATCCAGGCGTTCTCTCTTTTGAAGTTAGATATTTTGTTTAACTTGACCGGGAAACAAGCTTCAAAGTGGGTTTTGAAACACTGAAGAAAGATGTTATATTTATTATTGGTTCCATTCATTTGGTAAGTTTGATTCCATGACTCAAGTTCAAGTATTTTGCTAAACTCACTCAGAGTATTTTCATTTATTTCCCTAGATTTCTGATAAGTATATTTAGGTTTGGATTTTAAATTTAACTTTTTAATGTGTAGAACTTGTGCATCGTGATCCGACAGGCCATTAGATTTTGATGAGACATTGCAAAAATTAATGCTATCTGAGTTTACAAATATATTATCTATAGCTGTAGAGGAGCTGTTTTGGATTCTTGTTGGAAAGTTTACTGTATGTGTCATGTGGTATGTTGTAAGTAAAGTGCTGAGTTGTTCCCTTTGAGGACTAGGTTTCAAATAATCAACATTTATATCACCACATATGATTAATTCTCTTTTTGGTTTGAATAAAAATTTTAGAACATGTTCAAGTTGCTTTCTGAATATTTCAAAATTGCCTAAGGGAGATCGATAAAGGGCTACTATAGTTAAATTCGATTTACCTTCATTTAGCTGAACTGCACAGAGTTCAAGGTTTTGTTCACTACAAAACTTGGATAAATCCAAAACTTTATAAGTCACATCATTTCTGACATATATACAAACCCCACCTTTATGTAAGATATTTCTTGAAAACTCTGCTGCTAAAGAGTACCCATGCAGTAAAATTGGCTGAAATTCCTGTTGTGTCAAGTGGTGTTCGGATAAACACAAAATGTGTGGCAGTGAGTTTTCAGTATTAAGACTAATAGTAAGTTCATCTACTTTGTTTCTTAAGCCTCTTATATTCTGATGAAATACAGACAGGCAGTTTTTATTTTTATTATTATCATTATTACTATTGATGTCAGAAGCATTATTTCTATAGTTCCTTGTGGATACAGAGGTATTTGGGATGGTTATCTCAATTTGCTTTAAGTGTCGATGATTATGTTGACTATGAGACATATTTAACCTAAAAAAGACCTCCTACTAGTGACAACAGGAATTTTACCCTTAATTCTGTCAGCAATAAGAAGAGAAAGCTTCTCTTTGCCTCTAGAATTTAGGTGTAGGCCATGAGAGGTATAACCATTCCTGCCTATACCGTCGACATCTATCATACACATGTGAGATGCAGCAGGACTTAACAAGGCACGCTCAAGTCTCAGATTCATATCCCTCACCCTCCAATGAAGCCGAGGCTTGTCATGCCTATGTAAAAGACCCACTACCTTCACATTAGTATGCCTGCTGGTCTCACTGATGTCACACAGATCCTTTTCAATAATATAGCTACTATTTCTATCCAGGCTATTCCCTGGCCCACCCACTATCACTACATGATCCCTCTTGGTAAAACCTGCAGTTAGCTTTACCAGGTCTTCAGTGACATCAGAGAGCGCAGCACTGGGTTTAACTATGCCTACTACATCATAATCACACCCCAAGTCCCGTTTGAGCAGGGATGCTATGCCCCTCCCATGACTACTCCCAAGCAACAAGACCTTGCTTTTTGTGTGATTTACAGATTCATCTAAGACCTGCTCTTGGGGATTTGTGGCCTGATCAACATTCAGCGTTTCAAGAACACTGAATCTGTTGCTCAGTTGGACAAGATGTTGATCATCTGATGAGAAACGCCTTTTCCTCCTGAGATTCTTCTTAGAAACCATCCTGAAGTCCTGAAAGTTATTAGCCAAAATATTTGACGCCGAAACAGTGCTTCTAGTTTCTTTTTTGAAAAATTCTAGTTCTTTTCTCAGGTTGGAAATGGTTTCCTCGTGCTTTCTGACCAGTGCCTTATACTTACAAAGTTCACAAAACCACTCCGCACAATTACTCACATTCTCACTAACAATGTTCGCACACGCCCAGTGAAACCAAAACTTACATCCTGCACAGAAAACACCCTGGCTAACCCTCCGGCGACAAGCACCACAATTACCACTAAGATCACACGATTTACCACTCATTATTAGCACACTGCACTGACAGACACAATAAAGCTAAACTAACACCGTCAGAAGATTAGTACAATCTGCAAGCACTTATGTTACGACTACAATGTTTACTACAGTTATACCAATTTATAATACACCTACAGCTTTATATCTTAATAAGTTACTCTACAACACACACACACACACACACGCAAAGAAATCACATACAATTACAAAAAGATAATCTAACACACGTCTACCTTACTTAAACCACTAGTAACGCACCAAAACACTTATTTCACTTCTTAAACTACTGGTAATACACCAAGCACTAATTTCACCTTTTAAACCACTAGTAATGCACTAAGTAATTTCCTAATTAAGCACAAACACAAGTCACTAATCGTCCAAACACAGAAAACACGAAAAAATAGGCTATACAAACACAAACAGATCAATTCAATATGGCGGACGTAAACCACTGATATTAACACATGGTATTATTTGTTTCTTTTTTACACTACAATGTATAATAAAAATATATTCTTATGTGAAAGCAGCTGCAATTTAAACTCGACTACACTCCTAAAAGCTTTAACTACTGAGAGATGAAAGTTTTAAGAAAATATAAGTAAAAATACGGGAGCTCACAAACACAGTGCCTAGACTCAGAAGCCAATTAGCGGAAGCTTATCATCACTATTACTGTCTGATTGTACTGAAGACATCAGAACAACCTCTTACTAGAGCAGGACCAGCTTTAGCAGTGTAGGTACATTATCACCACTATTATTGTCTGATTGTACTGAAGACATCAGAAAAACCTCTTACTAGAGCAGGACCAGCTTCAGGAGTGTAGGTACATTATCACCACTATTATTGTCTGATTGTACTGAAGACATCAGAAAAACCTCTTACTAGAGCAGGACCAGCTTGAGGAGTGTAGGTACATTATCACCACTATTATTGTCTGATTGTACTGAAGACATCAGAACAACCTCTTACTAGAGCAGGACCAGCTTTAGCAGTGTAGGTACATTATCACCACTATTATTGTCTGATTGTACTGAAGACATCAGAACAACCTCTTACTAGAGCAGGACCAGCTTTAGCAGTGTAGGTACATTATCATCTCTATTATTGTCTGATTGTACTGAAAACATCAGAACAACCTCTTACTAGAGCAGGACCAGCTTTAGCAGTGTAGGTACATTATCATCACTATTATTGTCTGATTGTACTGAAGACATCAGAACAACCTCTTACTAGAGCAGGACCAGCTTTAGCAGTGTAGGTACATTATCATCTCTATTATTGTCTGATTGTGCTGAAGACATCAGAACAACCTCTTACTAGAGCAGGACCAGCTTCAGGAGTGTAGGTACATTACCATCACTATTACTGTCTGATTGTATTGAAGACATCAGAACAACCTCTTACTAGAGCAGCACCAGCTTTAGCAGTGTAGGTACATTATCACCACTATTATTGTCTGATTGTACTGAAGACATCAGAACAACCTCTTACTAGAGCAGGACCAGCTTTAGCAGTGTAGGTACATTATCACCACTATTATTGTCTGATTGTACTGAAGACATCAGAACAACCTCTTACTAGAGCAGGACCAGCTTCAGGAATGTAGGTACATTATCACCACTATTATTGTCTGATTGTACTGAAGACATCACAACAACCTCTTACTAGAGCAGAACCAGCTTTAGCAGTGTAGGTACATTATTACCACTATTATTGTCTGATTGTACTGAAGACATCACAACAACCTCTTACTAGAGCAGGACCAGCTTTAGCAGTGTAGGTACATTATCACCACTATAATTGTCTGATTGTATTGAAGACATCAGAACAACCTCTTACTAGAGCAGGACCAGCTTTAGCAGTGTAGGTACATTATCACCACTATTATTGTCTGATTGTACTGAAGACATCAGAACAACCTCTTACTAGAGCAGGACCAGCTTCAGCAGTGTAGGTACATTATCATCACTATTATTGTCTGATTGTACTGAAGACATCAGAACAACCTCTTACTAGAGCAGGACCAGCTTCAGTACTGTAGGTACATTATCATCTCTATTATTGTCTCATTCTACTGAAGACATCAGAACAACCTCTTACTAGAGCAGGACCAGCTTCAGCTGTGTAGGTACATTATCATAACTATTATTGTCTGATTGTACTGAAGACATCAAAAACACCTCTTACTAGAACAGGACCAGCTTCAGGAGTGTAGGTACATTATCACCACTATTATTGTCTGATTGTACTGAAGACATCAGAACAACCTCTTACTAGAGCAGGACCAGCTTCAGGAGTGTAGGTACATTATCACTATTATTGTCTGATTGTACTGAACACATCAGAACAACCTCTTACTAGAGCAGGACCAGCTTCAGGAGTGTAGGTACATTATTATCACTATTATTGTCTGATTGTACTGAAGACATCAGAACTACCTCTTACTAGAGCAGGACCAGCTTCAGGATTGTAGGTACATTATTATCACTATTATTGTCTGATTGTATTGAAGACATCAGAACAACCTCTTACTAGAGCAGGACCAGCTTCAATAGTGTAGGTACATTATTATCACTATTATTGTCTGATTGTACTGAAGACATCAGAACAACCTCTTACTAGAGCAGGACCAGCTTCAGGATTGTAGGTACATTATTATCACTATTATTGTCTGATTGAACTGAAGACATCAGAAAAACCTCTTACTAGAGCAGGACCAGCTTCAGGATTGTAGGTACATTATTATCACTATTATTGTCTGATTGTATTGAAGACATCGGAACAACCTCTTACTAGAGCAGGACCAGCTTCAGGAGTGTAGGTACATTATTATCACTATTATTGTCTGATTGTACTGAAGACATCAGAACAACCTCTTACTAGAGCAGGACCAGCTTCAGGATTGTAGGTACATTATTATCACTATTATTGTCTGATTGTACTGAAGACATCAGAACAACCTCTTACTAGAGCAGGACCTGCTTCAGGAGTGTAGGTACATTATTATCCTATTATTGTCTGATTGTATTGAAGACATCAGAACCACCTCTTACTAGAGCAGGACCAGCTTCAGGATTGTAGGTACATTGTCATCACTATTATTGTCTGATTGTACTGAAGACATCAGAACAACCTCTTACTAGAGCAGGACCAGCTTCAGGATTGTAGGTACATTATCATCACTATTATTGTCTGATTGTATTGAAGACATCAGAACAACCTCTTACTAGAGCAGGACCAGCTTCAGCAGTGTAGGTACATTATCACCACAATTATTGTCTGATTGTACTGAAGACATCAGAAAAACCTCTTACTAGAGCAGAACCAGCTTCAGGAGTGTAGGTACATTATCACCACTATTATTGTCTGATTGTACTGAACACATCAGAAAAACCTCTTACTAGAGAAGGACCAGCTTCAGGAGTGTAGGTACATTATCATCACTATTATTGTCTGATTGTACTGAAGACATCAGAAAAACCTCTTACTAGAGCAGGACCAGCTTCAGGAGTGTAGGTACATTATCATTACTATTATTGTCTGATTGTACTGAAGACATCAGAAAAACCTCTTACTAGAGCAGGACCAGCTTCAGGAGTGTAGGTACATTATCATCACTATTATTGTCTGATTGTACTGTAGACATCAGAACAACCTCTTAATAGAGCAGGACCAGCTTCAGGAGTGTAGGTACATTATCATCACTATTATTGTCTGATTGTACTGTAGACATCAGAACAACCTCTTAATAGAGCAGGACCAGCTTCAGGAGTGTAGGTACATTATCATCACTATTATTGTCTGATTGTACTGTAGACATCAGAACAACCTCTTAATAGAGCAGGACCAGCTTCAGGAGTGTAGGTACATTATCATCACTATTATTGTCTGATTGTACTGAAGACATCAGAAAAACCTCTTACTAGAGCAGGACCAGCTTCAGGAGTGTAGGTACATTATCACCACTATTATTGTCTGATTGTACTGAAGACATCAGAACAACCTCTTAATAGAGCAGGACCAGCTTCAGGAGTGTAGGTACATTATCATCACTATTATTGTCTGATTGTACTGAAGACATCAGAAAAACCTCTTACTAGAGCAGGACCAGCTTCAGGAGTGTAGGTACATTATCATCACTGTTATTGTCTGATTGTACTGAAGACATCACAACAACCACTTACTAGAGCAGGACCAGCTTCAGGAGTGTAGGTATATTATCATCACTATTATTGTATGATTGTACTGAAGACATCAGAACAACCTCTTACTAGAGCAGGACCAGCTTTAGCAGTGTAGGTACATTATCACCACTATTATTGTCTGATTGTACTGAAGACATCAGAACAACCTCTTACTAGAGTAGGACCAGCTTTAGGAGTGTAGGTAGATTATCATCACTATTATTGTCTGATTGTACTGTAGACATCAGAACAACCTCTTACTAGAGCAGGACCAGCTTTAGGAGTGTAGGTACATTATCACCACTATTATTGTCTGATTGTACTGTAGACATCAGAACAACCTCTTACTAGAGCAGGACCAGCTTCAGGAGTGTAGGTACATTATCATCACTATTATTGTCTGATTGTACTGTAGACATCAGAACAACCTCTTAATAGAGCAGGACCAGCTTCAGGAGTGTAGGTACATTATCATCACTATTATTGTCTGATTGTACTAAAGACATCAGAAAAACCTCTTACTAGAGCAGGACCAGCTTCAGGAGTGTAGGTACATTATCACCACTATTATTGTCTGATTGTACTGAAGACATCAGAACAACCTCTTACTAGAGCAGCACCAGCTTCAGGAGTGTAGGTACATTATCATCACTATTATTGTCTGATTGTACTGAAGACATCAGAAAAACCTCTTACTAGAGCAGGACCAGCTTCAGGAGTGTAGGTAGGTTATCATCACTATTATTGTCTGATTGTACTGAACACATCAGAAAAACCTCTTACTAGAGCAGGACCAGCTTCAGGAGTGTAGGTCCATTATCATCACTATTACTGTCTGATTGTACTGAAGACATCAGAAAAACCTCTTACTAGAGCAGGACCAGCTTCAGGAGTGTAGGTACATTATCAACACTGTTGTTGTCTGATTGTACTGAAGACATCACAACAACCACTTACTAGAGCAGGACCAGCTTCAGGAGTGTAGGTATATTATCATCACTATTATTGTCTGATTGTACTGAAGACATCAGAACAACCTCTTACTAGAGCAGGACCAGCTTTAGCAGTGTAGGTACATTATCACCGCTATTATTGTCTGATTGTACTGAAGACATCAGAACAACCTCTTACTAGAGCAGGACCAGCTTTAGGAGTGTAGGTAGATTATCATCACTATTATTGTCTGATTGTACTGAAGACATCAGAACAACCTCTTACTAGAGCAGGACCAGCTTTAGCAGTGTAGGTACATTATCACCACTATTATTGTCTGATTGTACTGTAGACATCAGAACAACCTCTTACTAGAGCAGGACCAGCTTCAGGAGTGTAGGTAGATTATCATCACTATTATTGTCTGATTGTACTGTAGACATCAGAAAAACCTCTTACTAGAGCAGGACCAGCTTTAGCAGTGTAGGTACATTATCAGCACTATTATTGTCTGATTGTACTGAAGACATCAGAACAACCTCTTACTAGAGAAGGACCAGCTTTAGCAGTGTAGGTACATTATCATCACTATTATTGTCTGATTGTACTGTAGACATCAGAAAAACCTCTTACTAGAGGAGGACCAGCTTTAGCAGTGTAGGTACATTATCATCACTATTATTGACTGATTGTACTGTAGACATCAGAACAACCTCTTACTAGAGCAGGACCAGCTTCAGGAGTGTAGGTAGATTATCATCACTATTATTGTATGATTGTATTGAAGACATCAGAACAACCTCTTACTAGAGCAGGACCAGCTTCAGGAGTGTAGGTACATTATCATCACTATTATTGTCTGATTGTATTGAAGACATCAGAACAACCTCTTACTAGAGCAGGTCCAGCTTTAGCAGTGTAGGTACATTATCATCACTATTATTGTCTGATTGTATTGAAGACATCAGAACAACCTCTTACTAGAGCAGGACGAGCTTCAGGAGTGTAGGTAGATTATCATCACTATTATTGTATGATTGTACTGAAGACATCAGAGAAACCTCTTACTAGATCAGGACCAGCTTCAGTAGTGTAGGTACATTATCATCACTATTATTGTCTGATTGTACTGTAGACATCAGAAAAACCTCTTACTAGAGCAGGACCAGCTTTAGCAGTGTAGGTACATTATCACCACTATTATTGTCTGATTGTACTGAAGACATCAGAAAAACCTCTTACTAGAGTAGGACCAGCTTCAGGAGTGTAGGTACATTATCATCACTATTATTGTCTGATTGTACTGAAGACATCAGAACAACCTCTTACTAGAGCAGGACCAGCTTCAGGAGTGTAGGTACATTATTGTCACTATTATTGTCTGATTGTACTGAAGACATCAGAACAACCTCTTACTAGAGCAGGACCAGCTTCAGGAGTGTAGGTACATTATCACCACTATTATTGTCTGATTGTACTGAACACATCAGAACAACCTTTTACTAGAGCAGGACCAGCTTCAGCAGTGTAGGTACATTATCACCACAATTATTGTCTGATTGTACTGTAGACATCAGAACAACCTCTTACTAGAGCAGGACCAGCTTCAGGAGTGTAGGTACATTATCACCACTATTATTGTCTGATTGTACTGAAGACATCAGAACAACCTCTTACTAGAGCAGGTCCAGCTTTAGGAGTCTAGGTACATTATCACCACTATTATTGTCTGATTATACTGAAGACATCACAACAACATCTTACTAGAGCAGGTCCAGCTTTAGGAGTGTAGGTACATTATCATCACTATTATTGTCTGATTGTACTGAAGACATCACAACAACCTCTTACTAGAGCAGGTCCAGCTTTAGGAGTCTAGGTACATTATCACCACTATTATTGTCTGATTGTACTGAAGACATCACAACAACCTCTTACTAGAGCCGGTCCAGCTTTAGGAGTGTAGGTACATTATCATCACTATTATTGTCTGATTGTACTGAAGACATCAGAACAACCTCTTACTAGAGAAGGACCAGCTTCAGGAGTGTAGGTACATTATCATCACTATTATTGTCTGATTGTACTGAAGACATCAGAACAATCTCTTACTAGAGCAGGACGAGCTTCAGGAGAGTAGGTACATTATCATCACTATTATTGTCTGATTGTACTGAAGACATCAGAACAACCTCTTACTAGAGCAGGACCAGCTTCAGGAATGTAGGTACATTATTATCACTATTATTGTCTGATTGTATAGAAGACATCAGAACAACCTCTTACTAGAGAAGGACCAGCTTCAGGAGAGTAGGTACATTATCATCACTATTATTGTCTGATTGTACTGAAGACATCAGAACAACCTCTTACTAGAGAAGGACCAGCTTCAGGAGTGTAGGTACATTATCATCACTATTATTGTCTGATTGTACTGAAGACATCAGAACAATCTCTTACTAGAACAGGACCAGCTTCAGGAGAGTAGGTACATTATCATCACAATTATTGTCTGATTGTACTGAAGACATCAGAACAACCTCTTACTAGAGCAGGACCAGCTTCAGGAATGTAGGTACATTATCATCACTATTATTGTCTGATTGTATTGAAGACATCAGAACAACCTCTTACGACAGCAGGACCAGCTTCAGAAATGTAGGTACATTATCATCACTATTATTGTCTGATTGTATTGAAGACATCAGAACAACGTCTTACTAGAGCAGGACCAGCTTCAGGAGTGTAGGTACATTATCACCACTATTATTGTCTGATTGTACTGAAGACATCAGAACAACCTCTTACTAGAGCAGGACCAGCTTCAGGAGTGTAGGTACATTATCACCACTATTATTGACTGATTGTACTGAAGACATCAGAACAACCTCTTACTAGAGCAGGACCAGCTTCAGGAGTGTAGGTACATTATCATAACTATTATTGTCTGATTGTACTGAAGACATCAGAACAACCTCTTACTAGAGCAGGACCAGCTGCAGCAGTTTTGTAGGTACATTATCATCACTATTATTGTCTGATTGTCCTGCAGACATCAGAACAACCTCTTACTAGAGCAGGACCAGCTTCAGGAGTGTAGGTACATTATCATCACTATTATTCTCTGATTGTACTGAAGACATCAGAACAACCTCTTACTAGAACAGGACCAGCGTCAGGAGTGTAGGTACATTATCATCACTATTATTGTCTGATTGTACTGAAGACATCAGAACAACCTTTTACTAGAGCAGGACCAGCTTTAGCAGTGTAGGTACATTATCACCACTATTATTGTCTGATTGTACTGTAGACATCAGAACAACCTCTTAGTAGAGCAGGACCAGCTTCAGGAGTGTAGGTACATTATCATCACTATTATTGTCTGATTGTACTGAAGACATCAGAACAACCTCTTACTAGAGCAGGACCAGTTTCAGCAGTTTTTTAGGTACATTATCATCACTATTATTGTCTGATTGTACTGAAGACATCAGAACAACCTCTTACTAGAGCAGGACCAGCTTCAGCAGTTTTGTAGGTACATTATCATCACTATTATTGTCTGATTGTACTGAAGACATCAGAACAACTTCTTACTAGAGCAGGACCAGTTTCAGCAGTTTTGTAGGTACATTATCACCACTATTATTGTCTGATTGTACTGAGGACATCAGAACAACTTCTAACTAGAGAAGGACCAGCTTCAGCAGTTTTGTAGGTACATTATAACCACTATTATTGTCTGATTGTATTGAAGACATCAGAACAACTTCTAACTAGAGAAGGACCAGCTTCAGCAGTTTTGTAGGTACATTATAACCACTATTATTGTCTGATTGTATTGAAGACATCAGAACAACCTCGAACTAGAGCATGACCAGCTTCAGCAGTTTTGTAGGTACATTATAACCACTATTATTGTCTGATTGTATTGAAGACATCAGAACAACTTCTAACTAGAGAAGGACCAGCTTCAGCAGTTTTGTAGGTACATTATCATCACTACTATTGTCTGATTGTACTGAAGACATCAGGACAACTTCTAACTAGAGAAGGACCAGCTTCAGCAGTTTTGTAGGCACATTATCATCACTACTATTGTCTGAGTGTACTGAAGACATCAGAACAACTTCTAACTAGAGAAGGACCAGCTTCAGCAGTTTTGTAGGTACATTATCATCACTACTATTGTCTGATTGTACTGAAGACATCAGAACAACCTATAGCTAGTACAGGACCAGCTTCAGCAGTTTTGTAGGTACATTATAACCACTATTATTGTCTGATTGTATTGAAGACATCAGAACCTCTTACTAGAGCAGGACCAGCTTCAGGAATGTAGGTACATTATCATCACTACTATTGATATTTATCTGTGAAGAAAAGAAGAGTATTCTGAGCTAAAGCACAAAGTCACACAGTATTTGTCCAGTTATTATGAGGTAGACAATGAAGGGGGAACATCTCAATTATTGTGAGGATCTAATGCAGCTACTATCCCCAAGGGGAAGGGAGCCGCATGAAACCCTCTGGTTCATAAACATGATGCTTATTGTTGAACATATTTTGAGCTATACAATCAAGGGGGACATCTCAATTATTTTGAGGATCTAATGCAGCTACTATCCCCAAGGTGGAGGGAGCCGCTTGAAACACTCTGGATCATAAACATGATGCTTACTGTTAAACATATTTTGAGGTATATAATGAAGGGGGACATCTCAATTATTGTGAGGATCTAATGCAGCTACCATCCCCAAGGTGGAAGGGAGTCGCTTGAAACCCTCTACTTCATAAACATGATGCTTATTGTTGAACATATTTTGAGCTATACAATGACGAGGGACATCTCAATTATTTTGAGGATCTAATGCAGCTACTATCCCCAAGGTGGAAGGGAGCCGCTTGAAACACACTGGATCATAAACATGATGCTTATTGTTAAACATATTTTGAGGTATATAATGAAGGGGGACATCTCAATTATTGTGAGGATCTAATGCAGCTACTATCCCCAAGGTGGAAGGGCGTCGCTCAAAACCCTCTGGTTCATAAACATGATGCTTATTATTGAACATATTTTGAGGTATACAATGAAGGGCGACATCTCAATTATTGTGAGGATCTAATGCAGCTACTATGCCCAAGGTGGAAGGGAGCCGCTTGAAACCCTGTACTTCATAAACATGATGCTTATTGTTGAACATATTTCGAGGTATACAATGAAGGGGCACATCTCAATTATTGTGAGGATCTAATGCAGCTACTCTCCCAAAGGTGGAAGGGAGCCGCTTGAAACACTCTGGATCATAAACATGATGCTTATTGTTAAACATATTTTGAGGTATATAATGAAGGGGGACATCTCAATTATTGTGAGGATCTAATGCAGCTACTATCCCCAAGGGGGAAGGGAGTCGCTTGAAACCGTCTACTTCATAAACATGATGCTTATTGTTGAACATATTTTGAGCTATACAATGAAGGGGGACATCTAAATTATTTTGAGGATCTAATGCAGCTACTATCCCCAAGGTGGAAGGGAGCGGCTTGAAACACTCTGGATCATAAACATGATGCTTATTGTTAAACATATTTTGAGGTATATAATGAAGGGGGACATCTCAATTATTGTGAGGATCTAATGCAGCTACTATCCCCAAGGTATAAGGGAGCCGCTTGAAACCCTCTGGTCCATAAACATGATGCTAATTGTTGAACATATTTTGAGGTATACAATGAAGGGGGACATCTCAATTATTGTGAGGATCTAATGGAACTACTATCCCAAGGTGGAAGGGAGCCGCTTGAAACCCTCTTGCTTATAAACATGATGCTTATTGTTGAACATATTTTGAGGTATACAAAGGGGGACACCTCAATTGTTGTGAAGATCTAAATCAGCTACAATCCCCAAGGTGGAAGGGAGCCGCTTGAAACCCTCTGGTTCATAAAGATGATGCTTATTGTTGAACATATTTTGAGGTATACAATGAAGGGGGAAACTCAATTATTGTGAGGATCTAATGCAGCTACTATCCCTGGGTGGAAGGGAGCCGCTTGAAACCCTCTACTTCATAAACATGATGCTTATTGTTGAACATATTTTCAGGTATACAATAAAGGGGAACATCTCAATTATTGTGAGGATCTAATGCAGCTACTCTCCCAAAGGTGGAAGGGAGCCGCTTGAAACACTCTGGATCATAAACATGATGCTTATTGTTAAACATATTTTGAGGTATATAATGAAGGGGGACATCTCAATTATTGTGAGGATCTAATGCAGCTACTATCCCCAAGGGGGAAGGGAGTCACTTGAAACCGTCTACTTCATAAACATGATGCTTATTGTTGAACATATTTTGAGCTATACAATGAAGGGGGACATCTAAATTATTTTGAGGATCTAATGCAGCTACTATCCCCAAGGTGGAAGGGAGCGGCTTGAAACACTCTGGATCATAAACATGATGCTTATTGTTAAACATATTTTGAGGTATATAATGAAGGGGGACATCTGAATAATTGTGAGGATCTAATGCAGCTACTATCCCCAAGGTATAAGGGAGCCGCTTGAAACCCTCTGGTCCATAAACATGATGCTAATTGTTGAACATATTTTGAGGTATACAATGAAGGGGGACATCTCAATTATTGTGAGGATCTAATGGAACTACTATCCCAAGGTGGAAGGGAGCCGCTTGAAACCCTCTTGTTTATAAACATGATGCTTATTGTTGAACATATTTTGAGGTATACAAAGGGGGACACCTCAATTGTTGTGAAGATCTAAATCAGCTACAATCCCCAAGGTGGAAGGGAGCCGCTTGAAACCCTCTGGTTCATAAACATGATGCTTATTGTTGAACATATTTTGAGGTATACAATGAAGGGGGAAACTCAATTATTGTGAGGATCTAATGCAGCTACTATCCCTGGGTGGAAGGGAGCCGCTTGAAACCCTCTACTTCATAAACATGATGCTTATTGTTGAACATATTTTCAGGTATACAATAAAGGGGAACATCTAAATTATTGTGAGGATCTAATGCAGCTACTCTCCCAACGGTGGAAGGGAGCCGCTTGAAACCCTCTACTTCATAAACATGATGCTTATTGTTGAACATATTTTCAGGTATACAATAAAGGGGAACATCTCAATTATTGTGAGGATCTAATGCAGCTACTCTCGCAACGGTGGAAGGGAGCCGCTTGAACCCCTGTACTTCATAAACATGATGCTTATTATTGAACATATTTTCAGGTATACAATGAAGGGGGACATCACAATTATTGTGAGGATCTAATGCAGCTACTCTCCCCAAGGTGGAATGGAGCCGCTTGAAACCCTCTACTTCATAAACATGATGCTTATTGTTGAACATATTTTGAGGTATAGAATGAAGGGGCACATCTCAATTATTGTGAGGAACTAATGCAGCTACTATACCCAACGTGGAAGGGAGCCGCTTGAAAACCTCTACTTCATTAACATGCTTGTTTTTGAACATATTTTGAGGTATACAATGAAGGGCGACACCTCAATTATTGTGAAGATCTAATGCAGGTACTATCCCCAAGGTGGAAGGGAGCCGCTTGAAACCCTGTACTTCATAAACATGATGCTTATTGTTGAACATATTTTGAGGTATACAATGAAGGGGGACATCTCAATTATTGTGTGTATCTAATGGAGCTACTATCCCAAGGTGGAAGGGAGCCGCTTGAAACCCTCTACTTCATAAACATGATGCTTATTGTTGAACATATTTTGAGGTATAGAATGAAGGGGGACATCTCAATTATTGTGAGGATCTAATGCAGCTACTATCCCCAAGGTGGAAGGGAGGGCTTGAAACCCTCCACTTCATAAACATGATGCTTATTGTAGAACATATTTTCAGGTATACAATGAAGCGGGACATATCAATTATTGTGAGGATCTAATGCAGCTACTATCCCCAAGGTGGAAGGGAGCCGCTTGAAACCCTCTGGTTCATAAACATGAGGCTTATTGTTGAACATATTTTGAGGTATAGAATGAAGGGGCACATCTCAATTATTGTGAGGAGCTAATGCAGCTACTATCCCCAACGTGGAAGGGAGCCGCTTGAAAACCTCTACTTCATTAACATGCTTGTTTTTGAACATATTTTGAGGTATACAATGAAGGACGACACCTCAATTATTGTGAAGATCTAATGCAGCTACTATCCCCAAGGTGGAATGGAGCCGCTTGAAACCCTCTTGTTTATAAACATGATGCTTATTGTTGAACATATTTTGAGGTATACAAAGGGGGACACCTCAATTATTGTGAAGATCTAAATCAGCTACAATCCCCAAGGTGGAAGGGAGCCGCTTGAAACCCTCTGGTTCATAAACATGATGCTTATTGTTGAACATATTTTGAGGTATACAATGAAGGGGGACACCTCAATTATTGTGAGGATCTAATGCAGCTACTATCCCCAAGGTGGAAGGGAGCCGCTTGAAACCCTCTACTTCATAAACATGATGCTTATTGTTGAACATATTTTGAGGTATACAATGAAGTGGGACATCTCAATTATTCTAAAGATCTAATGCAGCTACCATCCCCAAGGTGGAAGGGAGCCGCTTGAAACCCTCTGGTTCATAAGCATGATGCTTATTGTTGAACATATTTTGAGGTATACAATGAAGGGGGACACCTCAATTACTGTGAGGATCTAATGCAGCTACTATCCCCAAGGTGGAAGGGAGCCGCTTGAAACCCTCTGGTTCATAAACATGATGCTTATTGTTGAACATATTTTGAGGTATACAATGCAGGGGGACACCTCTATTATTGTGAGGATCTAATGCAGCTACTATCCCCAAGGTGGAAGGGAGCCGCTTGAAACCCTCTGGTTCATAAACATGATGCTTATTGTTGAACATATTTTGAGGTATACAATGAAGGGGGACACCTAAATTACTGTGAGGATCTAATGCAGCTACTATCCCCAAGGTGGAAGGGAGCCGCTTGAAAAACTCTACTTCATAAACATGATGCTTATTGTTGAACATATTTTGAGGTATATAATGAATGGGGACACCTAAATTATTGTGAGCATCTAATGCAGCTACTATCCCCAAGGTGGAAGGGAGCCGCTTGAAACCCTATGGTTCATAAACATGATGCTTATTGTTGAACATATTTTGAGGTATACAATGAAGGGGGACACCTCAAGTATTGTGAGCATCTAATGCATATACTATCCCCAAGGTGGAAGGGAGCCGCTTGAAACCCTCCACTTCATAAACATGATGCTTATTGTTGAACATATTTTGAGGTATACAATAAAGGGGGACACCTCAATTATTGTGAGGATCTAATGCAGCTACTATCCCAAGGTGGAAGGGAGCCGCTCTAAACCCTCTACTTCATAAACATGATGCTTAATGTTGAACATATTTTGAGGTATATAATGAATGGGGACACCTAAATTATTGTGAGCATCTAATGCAGCTACTATCCCCAAGGTGGAAGGGAGCCGCTTGAAACCCTATGGTTCATAAACATGATGCTTATTGTTGAACATATTTTGAGGTATACAATGAAGGGGGACACCTCAATTATTGTGAGGATCTAATGCAGCTAGTATCCCCAAGGTGGAAGGGAGCCGCTTGAAACCCTATGGTTCATAAACATAATGCTTATTGTTGAACATATTTTGAGGTATACAATGAAGGGGGACATCTTAATTATTGTGAGGATCTAATGCAGCTACTATCCCCAAGGTGGAAGGAGCTGCTTGAAACACTCTGGTTCATAAACATGATGCTTATTGTTGAACATATTTTCAGGTATACAATGAAGGGGGACATCTCAATTATTGTGAGGATCTAATGCAGCTACTATCCTCAAGATGGAAGGGAGCCGCTTGAAACCCTCTACTTTATAAACATGATGCTTATTGTTGAACATATTTTGAGGTATACAATGAAGGGGGACATCTTAATTATTGTGAGGATCTAATGCAGCTACTATCCCCAAGGTGGAAGGAGCTGCTTGAAACACTCTGGTTCATAAACATGATGCTTATTGTTGAACATATTTTGAGGTATACAATGAAGGGAGACATCTCAATTATTGTGAGGATCTAATGCAGCTACTATCCCCAATGTGTAAGGGAGCCGCTTGAAACCCTCTGGATCATAACATGAAGCTTAACTTAAACATATTTTGAGGTATATAATGAAGGGGGACATCTCAATTATTGTGAGGATGTAATGCAGCTACTATCCCCAAGGTGGAAGGGAGCCGCTTGAAACCCTGTACTTCATAAACATGATGCTTATTGTTGAGCATATTTTGAGGTATACAATGAAGGGGGACATCTCAATTATTGTGAGGATCTAATGCAGCTACTCTCCCAAAGGTGGAAGGGAGGGCTTGAAACCCTCCACTTCATAAACATGATGCTTATTGTAGAACATATTTTCAGGTATACAATGAAGCGGGACATATAGATTATTATGAGGATCTAATGCAGCTACTATCCCCAAGGTGGAAGGGAGCCGCTTGAAACCCTCTGGTTCATAAACATGATGCTTATTGTTGAACATATTTTGAGGTATAGAATGAAGGGGCACATCTCAATTATTGTGAGGAACTAATGCAGCTACTATCCCCAACGTGGAAGGGAGCCGCTTGAAAACCTCTACTTCATTAACATGCTTGTTTTTGAACATATTTTGAGAAGATCTAATGCAGCTACTATCCCCAAGGTGGAAGGGAGCCACTTGAAACCCTCTGGTTCATAAACATGATGCTTATTGTTGAACATATTTTGAGGTATACAATGAAGGGGGACACCTCAATTACTGTGAGGATCTAATGCAGCTACTATCCCCAAGGTGGAAGGGAGCCGCTTGAAAAACTCTACTTCATAAACATGATGCTTATTGTTGAACATATTTTGAGGTATATAATGAATGGGGACACCTAAATTATTGTGAGCATCTAATGCAGCTACTATCCCCAAGGTGGAGGGGAGCCGCTTGAAACCCTATGGTTCATAAACATGATGCTTATTGTTGAACATATTTTGAGGTATACAATGTAGGGGGATTCCTCTATTATTGTGAGGATCTAATGCAGCTACTATCCCCAAGGTGGAAGGGAGCCACTTGAAACCCTCTGGTTCATAAACATGATGCTTATTGTTGATCATATTTTGAGGTATACAATGAAGGGGGACACCTCTATTATTGTGAGGATCTAATGCAGCTACTATCCCCAAGGTGGAAGGGAGCCACTTGAAACCCTCTGGTTCATAAACATGATGCTTATTGTTGAACATATTTTGAGGTATACAATGAAGGGGGACACCTCTATTATTGTGAGGATCTAATGCGGCTACTATCCCCAAGGTGGAAGGGAGCCACTTGAAAAACTCTACTTCATAAACATGATGCTTATTGTTGAACATATTTTGAGGTATATAATGAATGGGGACACCTAAATTATTGTGAGCATCTAATGCAGCTACTATCCCCAAGGTGGAAGGGAGCCGCTTGAAACCCTATGGTTCATAAACATGATGCTTATTGTTGAACATATTTTGAGGTATACAATGAAGGGGGACACCTCAATTATTGTGAGCATCTAATGCATCTACTATCCCCAAGGTGGAAGGGAGCCGCTTGAAACCCTCCACTTCATAAACATGATGCTTATTGTTGAACATATTTTGAGGTATACAATAAAGGGGGACACCTCAATTATTGTGAGGATCTAATGCAGCTACTATCCCAAGGTGGAAGGGAGCCGCTTGAAACCCTCTACTTCATAAACATGATGCTTATTGTTGAACATATTTTGAGGTATATAATGAATGGGGACACCTAAATTATTGTGAGCATCTAATGCAGCTACTATCCCCAAGGTGGAAGGGAGCCGCTTGAAACCCTATGGTTCATAAACATGATGCTTATTGTTGAACATATTTTGAGGTATACAATGAAGGGGGACACCTCAATTATTGTGAGCATCTAATGCAGCTAGTATCCCCAAGGTGGAAGGGAGCCGCTTGAAACCCTATGGTTCATAAACATGATGCTTATTGTTGAACATATTTTGAGGTATACAATGAAGGGGGACATCTTAATTATTGTGAGGATCTAATGCAGCTACTATCCCCAAGGTGGAAGGAGCCGCTTGAAACACTCTGGTTCATAAACATGATGCTTATTGTTGAACATATTTTCAGGTATACAATGAAGGGGGACATCTCAATTATTGTGAGGATCTAATGCAGCTACTATCCCCAAGATGGAAGGGAGCCGCTTGAAACCCTCTACTTTATAAACATGATGCTTATTGTTGAACATATTTTGAGGTATACAATGAAGAGGGACATCTTAACTATTGTGAGGATCTAATGCAGCTACTATCCCCAAGGTGGAAGGAGGTGCTTGAAACACTCTGGTTCATAAACATGATGCTTATTGTTGAACATATTTTGAGGTATACAATAAAGGGGGACATCTCAATTATTGTGAGGATCTAATGCAGCTACTATCCCCAAGGTGTAAGGGAGCCGCTTGAAACCCTCTACTTTATAAACATGATGCTTATTGTTGAACATATTTTGAGGTATACAATGAAGGGGGACACCTTAATTATTGTGAGCATCTAATGCAGCTACTCTCCCCAAGGTGGAAGGGAGCCGCTTGAAACCCTCTACTTCATAAACATGATGCTTATTGTTGAACATATTCTGAGGTATACAATGAAGGGGGACATCTTAATTATTGTGAGCATCTAATGCACCTACTCTCCCCAAGGTGGAAAGGAGCCGCTTGAAACCCTCTACTTCATAAGCATGATGCTTATTGTTGAACATATTCTGAGGTATACAATGAAGGGGGACATCTCAATTATTGTGAGGATGTAATGCAGCTACTATCCCCAAAGTGGAAGGGAACCGCTTGAAACCCTCTACTTCATAAACATGATGCTTATTGTTGAACATATTTTCAGGTATACAATAAAGGGGAACATCTCAATTACTGTGAGGATCTAATGCAGCTACCCTCCCAACGGTGGAAGGGAGCCGCTTGAAACCCTGTACTTCATAAACATGATGCTTATTATTGAACATATTTTCAGGTATACAATGAAGGGGGACATCACAATTATTGTGAGGATGTAATGCAGCTACTCTCCCCAAGGTGGAATGGAGCCGCTTGAAACCCTCTACTTCATAAACATGATGCTTACTGTTGAACATATTTTGAGGTATAGAATGAAGGGGCACATCTCAATTATTGTGAGGAACTAATGCAGCTACTATACCCAACGTGGAAGGGAGCCGCTTGAAAACCTCTACTTCATTAACATGCTTGTTTCTGAACATATTTTGAGGTATACAATGAAGGGCGACACCTCAATTATTGTGAAGATCTAATGCAGCTACTATCCCCAAGGTGGAAGGGAGCCGCTTGAAACCCTGTACTTCATAAACATGATGCTTATTGTTGAACATATTTTGAGGTATACAATGAAGGGGGACATCTCAATTATTGTGAGGATCTAATGCAGCTACTCTCCCAAAGGTGGATGGGAGCCGCTTAAAACACTCTGGATCATAACATGAAGCTTAACTTAAACATATCTTGAGGTATATAATGAAGGGGGACATCTCAATTATTGTGAGGATCTAATGCAGCTACTATCCCCAAGGTGGAAGGGAGTCGCTTGAAACCCTCTACTTCATAAACATCATGCTTATTGTTGAACATATTTTGAGCTATACAATGAAGGGGGACATCTCAATTATTTTGAGGATCTAATGCAGCTACTATCCCCAAGGTGGAAGGGAGCCGCTTGAAACACTCTGGATCATAAACATGATGCTTATTGTTAAACATATTTTGAGGTATATAATGAACGGGGACATCTCAATTATTGTGAGGATCTAATGCAGCTACTATCCCCAAGGTATAAGGGAGCCGCTTCAAACCCTCTGGTCCATAAACTTGATGCTTATTTTTGAACATATTTTGAGGTATACAATGAAGGGGGACATCTCAATTATTGTGTGGATCTAATGCAGCTACTATCCCAAGGTGGAAGGGAGCCGCTTGAAACCCTCTACTTCATAAACATGATGCTTATTGTTGAACATATTTTGAGGTATACAATGACGGGGGACATCTCAATTATTGTGAGGATCTAATGCAGCTACTCTCCCAAAGGTGGAAGGGAGCCGCTTGAAACTCTCTACTTCATAAACATGATGCTTATTGTTGAACATATTTTGAGGTATACAATGAAGGGGGACATCTAAATTATTGTGAGGATCTAATGCAGCTACTCTCCCAAAGGTGGAAGGGAGCCGCTTGAAACCCTGTACTTCATAAACATGATGCTTATTATTGAACATATTTTGAGGTATACAATGAAGGGGGACATCTATATTATTGCGAGGATCTAATGCAGCTACTATCCCCAAGGTGGAAGGGAGGGCTTGAAACCCTCCACTTCATAAACATGATGCTTATTGTAGAACATATTTTCAGGTATACAATGAAGCGGGACATATCAATTATTGTGAGGATCTAATGCAGCTACTATCCCCAAGGTGGAAGGGAGCCGCTTGAAACCCTCTGGTTCATAAACATGATGCTTATTGTTGAACATATTTTGAGGTATAGAATGAAGGGGCACATCTCAATTATTGTGAGGAACTAATGCAGCTACTATCCCCAACGTGGAAGGGAGCCACTTGAAAACCTCTACTTCATTAACATGCTTGTTTTTGAACATATTTTGAGGTATACAATGAAGGGGACACCTCAATTATTGTGAAGATCTAATGCAGCTACTATCCCCAAGGTGGAAGGGAGCCGCTTGAAACCCTCTTGTTTATAAACATGATGCTTATTGTTGAACATATTTTGAGGTATACAAAGGGGGACACCTCAATTATTGTGAAGATCTAAATCAGCTACAATCCCCAAGGTGGAAGGGAGCCGCTTGAAACCCTCTGGTTCATAAACATGATGCTTATTGTTGAACATATTTTGAGGTATACAATGAAGGGGGACACCTCAATTATTGTGAGGATCTAATGCGGCTACTATCCCCAAGGTGGAAGGGAGGCGCTTGAAACCCTCTACTTCATAAACATGATGCTTATTGTTGAACATATTTTGAGGTATACAATGAAGCGGGACATCTCAATTATTCTAAAGATCTAATGCAGCTACTATCCCCAAGGTGGAAGGGAGCCACTTGAAACCCTCTGGTTCATAAACATGATGCTTATTGTTGAACATATTTTGAGGTATACAATGAAGGGGGACACCTCTATTATTGTGAGGATCTAATGCAGCTACCATCCCCAAGGTGGAAGGGAGCCGCTTGAAACCCTCTGGTTCATAAGCATGATGCTTATTGTTGAACATATTTTGAGGTATACAATGAAGGGGGACACCTCAATTACTGTGAGGATCTAATGCAGCTACTATCCCCAAGGTGGAAGGGAGCCGCTTGAAACCCTCTGGATCATAAACATGATGCTTATTGTTGAACATATTTTGAGGTATACAATGAAGGGGGACACCTCTATTATTGTGAGGATCTAATGCAGCTACTATCCCCAAGGTGGAAGGGAGCCGCTTGAAACCCTCTGGTTCATAAACATGATGCTTATTGTTGAACATATTTTGAGGTATACAATGAAGGGGGACACCTCAATTACTGTGAGGATCTAATGCAGCTACTATCCCCAAGGTGGAAGGGAGCCGCTTGAAAAACTCTACTTCATAAACATGATGCTTATTGTTGAACATATTTTGAGGTATATAATGAATGGGGACACCTAAATTATTGTGAGCATCTAATGCAGCTACTATCCCCAAGGTGGAAGGGAGCCGCTTGAAACCCTATGGTTCATAAACATGATGCTTATTGTTGAACATATTTTGAGGTATACAATGAAGGGGGACACCTCAAGTATTGTGAGCATCTAATGCATATACTATCCCCAAGGTGGAAGGGAGCCGCTCTAAACCCTCTACTTCATAAACATGATGCTTAATGTTGAACATATTTTGAGGTATATAATGAATGGGGACACCTAAATTATTGTGAGCATCTAATGCAACTACTATCCCCAAGGTGGAAGGGAGCCGCTTGAAACCCTATGGTTCATAAACATGATGCTTATTGTTGAACATATTTTGAGGTATACAATGAAGGGGGACACCTCAATTATTGTGAGGATCTAATGCAGCTAGTATCCCCAAGGTGGAAGGGAGCCGCTTGAAACCCTATGGTTCATAAACATGATGCTTATTGTTGAACATATTTTGAGGTATACAATGAAGGGGGACATCTTAATTATTGTGAGGATCTAATGCAGCTACTATCCCCAAGGTGGAAGGAGCTGCTTGAAACACTCTGGTTCATAAACATGATGCTTATTGTTGAACATATTTTCAGGTATACAATGAAGGGGGACATCTCAATTATTGTGAGGATCTAATGCAGCTACTATCCCCAAGATGGAAGGGAGCCGCTTGAAACCCTCTACTTTATAAACATGATGCTTATTGTTGAACATATTTTGAGGTATACAATGAAGGGGGACATCTTAATTATTGTGAGGATCTAATGCAGCTACTATCCCCAAGGTGGAAGGAGCTGCTTGAAACACTCTGGTTCATAAACATGATGCTTATTGTTGAACATATTTTGAGGTATACAATGAAGGGAGACATCTCAATTATTGTGAGGATCTAATGCAGCTACTATCCCCAAGGTGTAAGGGAGCCGCTTGAAACCCTCTGGATCATAACATGAAGCTTAACTTACACATATTTTGAGGTATATAATGAAGAAGGACATCTCAATTATTGTGAGGATGTAATGCAGCTACTATCCCCAAGGTGGAAGGGAGCCGCTTGAAACCCTGTACTTCATAAACATGATGCTTATTGTTGAGCATATTTTGAGGTATACAAAGAAGGGGGACATCTCAATTATTGTGAGGATCTAATGCAGCTACTCTCCCAAAGGTGGAAGAGAGGGCTTGAAACCCTCCACTTCATAAACATGATGCTTATTGTAGAACATATTTTCAGGTATACAATGAAGCGGGACATATCAATTATTGTGAGGATCTAATGCAGCTACTATCCCCAAGGTGGAAGGGAGCCGCTTGAAACCCTCTGGTTCATAAACATGATGCTTATTGTTGAACATATTTTGAGGTATAGAATGAAGGGCACATCTCAATTATTGTGAGGAACTAATGCAGCTACTATCCCCAACGTGGAAGGGAGCCGCTTGAAAACCTCTACTTCATTAACATGCTTGTTTTTGAACATATTTTGAGGTATACAATGAAGGGCGACACCTCAATTATTGTGAAGATCTAAATCAGCTACAATCCCCAAGGTGGAAGGGAGCCGCTTGAAACCCTCTGGTTCATAAACATGATGCTTATTGTTGAACATATTTTGAGGTATACAATGAAGGGGGACACCTCAATTATTGTGAGGATCTAATGCAGCTACTATTCCTAAGGTGGAAGGGAGCCGCTTGAAACCCTCTACTTCATAAACATGATGCTTATTGTTGAGCATATTTTGAGGTATACAATGAAGCGGGACATCTCAATTATTCTAAAGATCTAATGCAGCTACTATCCCCAAGGTGGAAGGGAGCCACTTGAAACCCTCTGGTTCATAAACATGATGCTTATTGTTGAACATATTTTGAGGTATACAATGAAGGGGGACACCTCAATTACTGTGAGGATCTAATGCAGCTACTATCCCCAAGGTGGAAGGGAGCCGCTTGAAAAACTCTACTTCATAAACATGATGCTTATTGTTGAACATATTTTGAGGTATATAATGAATGGGGACACCTAAATTATTGTGAGCATCTAATGCAGCTACTATCCCCAAGGTGGAAGGGAGCCGCTTGAAACCCTATGGTTCATAAACATGATGCTTATTGTTGAACATATTTTGAGGTATACAATGAAGGGGGATTCCTCTATTATTGTGAGGATCTAATGCAGCTACTATCCCCAAGGTGGAAGGGAGCCACTTGAAACCCTCTGGTTCATAAACATGATGCTTATTGTTGATCATATTTTGAGGTATACAATGAAGGGGGACACCTCTATTATTGTGAGGATCTAATGCAGCTACTATCCCCAAGGTGGAAGGGAGCCACTTGAAACCCTCTGGTTCATAAACATGATGCTTATTGTTGAACATATTTTGAGGTATACAATGAAGGGGGACACCTCTATTATTGTGAGGATCTAATGCAGCTACTATCCCCAAGGTGGAAGGGAGCCACTTGAAAAACTCTACTTCATAAACATGATGCTTATTGTTGAACATATTTTGAGGTATATAATGAATGGGGACACCTAAATTATTGTGAGCATCTAATGCAGCTACTATCCCCAAGGTGGAAGGGAGCCGCTTGAAACCCTATGGTTCATAAACATGATGCTTATTGTTGAACATATTTTGAGGTATACAATGAAGGGGGACACCTCAAATATTGTGAGCATCTAATGCATCTACTATCCCCAAGGTGGAAGGGAGCCGCTTGAAACCCTCCACTTCATAAACATGATGCTTATTGTTGAACATATTTTGAGGTATACAATAAAGGGGGACACCTCAATTATTGTGAGGATCTAATGCAGCTACTATCCCAAGGTGGAAGGGAGCCGCTTGAAACCCTCTACTTCATAAACATGATGCTTATTGTTGAACATATTTTGAGGTATATAATAAATGGGGACACCTAAATTATTGTGAGCATCTAATGCAGCTACTATCCCCAAGGTGGAAGGGAGCCGCTTGAAACCCTATGGTTCATAAACATGATTGTTATTGTTGAACATATTTTGAGGTATACAATGAAGGGGGACACCTCAATTATTGTGAGCATCTAATGCATCTACTATCCCCAAGGTGGAAGGGAGCCGCTTGAAACCCTCCACTTCATAAACATGATGCTTATTGTTGAACATATTTTGAGGTATACAATAAAGGGGGACACCTCAATTATTGTGAGGATCTAATGCAGCTACTATCCCAAGGTGGAAGGGAGCCGCTTGAAACCCTCTACTTCATAAACATGATGCTTATTGTTGAACATATTTTGAGGTATACAATGAAGGGGGACACCTCAATTATTGTGAGGATCTAATGCAGCTACTATCCCAAGGTGGAAGGGAGCCGCTTGAAACCCTCTACTTAATAAACATGATGCTTATTGTTGAACATATTTTGAGGTATACAATGAAGGGGGACATCTTAATTATTGTGAGGATCTAATGCAGCTACTATCCCCAAGATGGAAGGGAGCCGCTTGAAACCCTCTACTTTATAAACATGATGCTTATTGTTGAACATATTTTGAGGTATACAATGAAGAGGGACATCTTAATTATTGTGAGGATCTAATGCAGCTACTATCCCCAAGGTGGAAGGAGCTGCTTGAAACACTCTGGTTCATAAACATGATGCTTATTGTTGAACATATTTTGAGGTATACAATAAAGGGGGACATCTCAATTATTGTGAGGATCTAATGCAGCTACTATCCCCAAGGTGTAAGGGAGCCGCTTGAAACCCTCTACTTTATAAACATGATGCTTATTGTTGAACATATTTTGAGGTATACAATGAAGGGGGACACCTTAATTATTGTGAGCATCTAATGCAGCTACCCTCCCGAAGGTGGAAGGGAGCCGCTTGAAACCCTCTACTTCATAAACATGATGCTTATTGTTGAACATATTCTGAGGTATACAATGAAGGGGGACATCTCAATTATTGTGAGCATCTAATGCACCTACTCTCCCCAAGGTGGAAGGGAGCCGCTTGAAACCCTCTACTTCATAAACATGATGCTTATTGTTGAACATATTCTGAGGTATACAATGAAGGGGGACATCTCAATTATTGTGAGGATGTAATGCATCTACTATCCCCAAGGTGGAAGGGAGCCGCTTGAAACCCTCTACTTCATAAACATGATGCTTATTGTTGAACATATTCTGAGGTATACAATGAAGGGGGACATCTTAATTATTGTGAGCATCTAATGCACCTACTCTCCCCAAGGTGGAAGGGAGCCGCTTGAAACCCTCTACTTCATAAACATGATGCTTATTGTTGAACATATTCTGAGGTATACAATGAAGGGGGACATCTCAATTATTGTGAGGATGTAATGCAGCTACTATCCCCAAGGTGGAAGGGAGCCGCTTGAAACCCTCTACTTCATAAACATGATGCTTATTGTTGAACATATTCTGAGGTATACAATGAAGGGGGACATCTTAATTATTGTGAGCATCTAATGCACCAACTCTCCCCAAGGTGGAAGGGAGCCGCTTGAAACCCTCTACTTCATAAACATGATGCTTATTGTTGAACATATTCTGAGGTATACAATGAAGGGGGACATCTCAATTATTGTGAGGATGTAATGCAGCTACTATCCGCAAGGTGGAAGGGAGCCGCTTGAAACCCTCTACTTCATAAACATGATGCTTATTGTTGAACATATTTTCAGATATACAATGAAGGGGGACATCTCAATTATTGTGAGGATCTAATGCAGCTACTATCCCCAAGGTGGAAGGAGCCGCTTGAAACCCTCTGGTTCATAAACATGATGCTTATTGTTGAACATATTTTCAGGTATACAATGAAGGGGAACATCTCAATTATTGTGAGGATCTAATGCAGCTACTATCCCCAAGGTGGAAGGAGCTGCTTGAAACCCTCTGGTTCATAAACATGATGCTTATTGTTGAACATATTTTGAGGTATACAATGAAGGGGGACATCTCAATTATTGAGAGGAGCTAACGCAGCTACTATCCCCAAGGTGGAAGGGAGCCGCTTGAAACCCTCTGGTTCATAAACATGATGCTTATTGTTGAACATATTTTGAGGTATACAATGAAGGGGGACATCTCAATTATTGTGAGGATCTAATGCAGCTACTATCCCCAAGATGGAAGGGAGCCGCTTGAAACCCTCTACTTTATAAACATGATGCTTATTTTTGAACATATTTTGAGGTATACAATGAAGGGAGACATCTCAATTATTGTGAGGAACTAATGCAGCTACTATCCCCAAGGTGGAAGGGAGCCGCTTGAAACCTTCTGGATCATAAACATGATGGTTATTGTTGAACATATTTTGAGGTATACAAAGGGGGACACCTCAATTATTGTGAGGATCTAATGCAGCTACTATCCCCAAGGTGGAAGGGAGCTGCTTGAAACACTCTGGATCATAAACATGATGCTTATTGTTGAACATATTTTGAGGTATACAATGAAGGGGGAAACCTCTGTTATTTTGAGGATCTAATGCAGCTACTATCCCCAAGGTGGAAGGGAGCCGCTTGAAAACCTCTGGCTTATAACCATGATGCTTATTGTTGAACATATTTTGAGCCATACAATGAAGGGGTACATCTCAATTATTGTGAGCATCTAATGGAGCTAATATCCCCGAGGTGGAAGGGAGCCGCTTGAAAACGTGTACTTCATAAACATGCTGCTTATTGTTGAACATATTTTGAGGTATACAATGAAGGGGGACATCTCTATTATTGTTAGGATCTAATGCAGCTACTATTCCAAGGTGGAAGCGAGCAGCTTGAAACACTCTGGATCATAAACATGATGCTTATTGTTGAACATACTTTGAGCTATACAAAGGGGGACACCTCAATTATTGTGAGGATCTAATGCAGCTTCTCTCCCAAAGGTGGATGGGAGCCGCTTGAAACACTCTGGATCATAAACATGATGCTTATTGTTAAACATATTTTGAGGTATATATTGAAGGGGGACATCTCAATTATTGTGAGGATCTAATGCAGCTACTATCCCCAAGGTGGAAGGGAGTCGCTTGAAACCCTCTACTTCATAAACATGATGCTTATTGTTGAACATATTTTGAGCTATACAATGAAGGGGGACATCTCAATTATTTTGAGGATCTAATGCAGGTACTATCCCCAAGGTGGAAGGGAGCCGCTTGAAACACTCTGGATCATAAACATGATGCTTATTGTTAAACAAATTTTGAGGTATATAATGAAGGGGGACATCTCAATTATTGTGAGGATCTAATGCAGCTACTATCCCCAAGGTATAAGGTAACCGCTTGAAACACTCTGGATCATAAACATGATGCTTATTGTTGAACATATTTTGAGGTATACAATGAAGGGAGACATCTCAATTATTGTGAGGATCTAATGGAGCTACTATCCCAAGGTGGAAGCGAGCCGCTTAAAACCCCCTACTTCATAAACATGATGCTTATTGTTGAACATATATTGAGCTATATAATGAAGGGGGACATCTCAATTATTGTGAGGATCTAATGCAGCTACTCTCCCAAAGGTAGAAGGGAGCCGCTTGAAACTCTCTACTTCATAAACATGATGCTTATTGTTGAACATATTTTGAGGTATACAATGAAGGGGGACATCTCAATTATTGTGAGGATCTAATGCAGCTACTCTCCCAACGGTGCAATGGAGCCGCTTGAAACCCTGTAATTCATAAACATGATGCTTATTATTGAACATATTTTCAGGTATACAATGAAGGGGGACATCTCAATTATTGTGAGGATCTAATGCAGCTACTCTCCCCAAGGTGGAATGGAGCCGCTTGAAACCCTCCACTTCATAAACATGATGCTTATTGTTGAACATATCTAGAGGTATACAATGAAGGGGGACATCTCAATTATTGTGAGGATCTAATGCAGCTACTATCCCCAAGGTGGAAGGGAGGGCTTGAAACCCTCTACTTCATAAACATGATGCTTATTGTAGAACATATTTTAAGGTATACAATGAAGGACATATTAATTATTGTGAGGATCTAATGCACCTACTATCCCCAAGGTGGAAGGGAGCCACTTGAAACCCTCTGGTTCATAAACATGAGGCTTATTGTTGAACATATTTTGAGGTATAGAATGAAGGGGCACATCTCAATTATTGTTAGGAACTAATGCAGCTACTATCCCCAACGTGGAAGGGAGCCGCTTGAAAACCTCTACTTCAATAACCTGCCTGTTTTTGAACATATTTTGAGGTATACAATGAAGGGCGACACCTCAATTATTGTGAAGATCTAATGCAGCTACTATCCCCAAGGTGGAAGGGAGCCGCTTGAAACCCTCTTGTTTATAAACATGATGCTTATTGTTGAACATATTTTGAGGTATACAAAGGATGACACCTCAATTATTGTGAAGATCTAAATCAGCTACAATCCCCAAGGTGGAAGGGAGCCGCTTGAAACCCTCTGGTTCATAAACATGATGCTTATTGTTGAACATATTTTGAGGTATACAATGAAGCGGGACACCTCAATTATTGTGAGGATCTAATGCAGCTACTATCCCTAGGTCCGCTTGAAACCCTCTACTTCATAAACATGATGCTTATTGTTGAACATATTTTGAGGTATACAATGAAGCGGGACACCTCAATTATTGTGAGGATCTAATGCAGCTACTATCCCTGGGTCCGCTTGAAACCCTCTACTTCATAAACATGATGCTTATTGTTGAACATATTTTGAGGTATACAATGAAGCGGGACACCTTAATTTTTGTGAGGATCTAATGCAGCTACTATCCCTGGGTCCGCTTGAAACCCTCTACTTCATAAACATGATGCTTATTGTTGAACATATTTTGAGGTATAGAATGAAGGGGGACATCTCAATTATTGTAAAGATCTAATGCAGCTACTATCCCCAAGGTGGAAGGGAGCCGCTTGAAACCCTCTGGTTCATAAACATGATGCTTATTGTTGAACATATTCTGAGGTATACTATGAAGGAGGACACCTCTATTATTGTGAGGATCTAATGCAGGTACTATCCCTAAGGTGGAAGGGAGCCGCTTGAAACCCTCTGGTTCATAAACAGGATGCTTATTGTTGAACATATTTTGAGGTATACAATGAGGGGGGACACCTCAATTACTGTGAGGATCTAATGCAGCTACTATCCCCAAGGTGGAAGGGAGCCGCTTGAAACCCTCTACTTCATAAACATGATGCTTATTGTTGAACATATTTTGAGGTATACAATGAGGGGCGACACCTCAATTACTGTGAGAATCTAATGCAGCTACTATCCCCAAGGTGGAAGGGAGCCGCTTGAAACCCTCTATTTCATAAACATGATGCTTATTGTTGAACATTTTTTGAGGTATACAATGAAGGGGGACACCTCAATTATAGTGAGGATCTAAAGCAGCTACTATCCCCAAGGTGGAAGGGAGCCGTTTGAAACCCTATGGTTCATAAACATGATGCTTATTGTTGAACATATTTTGAGGTATACAATGAAGGGGGACACCTCAATTATTGTGAGCATCTAATGCAGCTACTATCCCCAAGGTGGAAGGGAGCCGCTTGAAATCCTCTGGTTCATAAACATGATGCTTATTGTTGAACATATTTTGAGGTATACAATGAAGGGGGACACCTCAATTATAGTGAGGATCTAAAGCAGCTACTATCCCCAAGGTGGAAGGGAGCCGTTTGAAACCCTATGGTTCATAAACATGATGCTTATTGTTGAACATATTTTGAGGTTTACAATGAAGGGGGACACCTCAATTATTGTGAGCATCTAATGCAGCTACTATCCCCAAGGTGGAAGGGAGCCGCTTGAAATCCTCTGGTTCATAAACATGATGCTTATTGTTGAACATATTTTGAGGTATACAATGAAGGGGGACACCTGAATTATAGTGAGGATCTAAAGCAGCTACTATCCCCAAGGTGGAAGGGAGCCGTTTGAAACCCTCTACTTCATAAACATGATGCTTATTGTTGAACATATTTTGAGGTATACAATCAAGGGGGAAACCTCAATTATAGTGAGGATCTAAAGCAGCTACTATCCCCAAGGTGGAAGGGAGCCGTTTGAAACCCTATGGTTCATAAACATGATGCTTATTGTTGAACATATTTTGAGGTATACAATGAAGGGGGAAATCTCAATTATAGTGAGGATCTAAAGCAGCTACTATCCCCAAGGTGGAAGGGAGCCGTTTGAAACCCTATGGTTCATAAACATGATGCTTATTGTTCAACATATTTAAGGTATACAATGAAGGGGGACACCTCAATTATTGTGAGCATCTAATGCAGCTACTATCCCCAAGGTGGAAGGGAGCCGCTTGAAATCCTCTGGTTCATAAACATGATGCTTATTGTTGAACATATTTTGAGGTATATAATGAATGGGGACACCTAAATTATTGTGAGCATCTAATGCAGCTACTATCCCCAAGGTGGAAGGGAGCCGCTTGAAACCCTATGGTTCATAAACAAGATGCTTATTGTTGAACATATTTTGAGGTATACAATGAAGGGGGACACCTCAATTATTGTGAGCATCTAATGCATCTACTATCCCCAAGGTGGAAGGGAGCCGCTTGAAACCCTCCACTTCATAAACATGATGCTTATTGTTGAACATATTTTGAGGTATACAATAAAGGGGGACACCTCAATTATTGTGAGGATCTAATGCAGCTACTATCCCCAAGATGGAAGGGAGCCGCTTGAAACCCTCTACTTTATAAACATGATGCTTATTGTTGAACATATTTTGAGGTATACAATGAAGGGGGACATCTTAATTATTGTGAGGATCTAATGCAGCTACTATCCCCAAGGTGGAAGGAGCTGCTTGAAACACTCTGGTTCATAAACATGATGCTTATTGTTGAATATATTTTGAGGTATACAATGAAGGGGGACATCTCAATTATTGTGAGGATCTAATGCAGCTACTATCCCCAAGGTGTAAGGGAGCCGCTTGAAACACACTGGATCATAAACATGATGCTTATTGTTAAACATATTTTGAGGTATATAATGAAGGGGGACATCTCAATTATTGTGAGGATCTAATGCAGCTACTATCCCCAAGGTGGAAGGGCGTCGCTCGAAACCCTCTGGTTCATAAACATGATGCTTATTATTGAGCATATTTTGAGGTATACAATGAAGGGCGACATCTCAATTATTGTGAGGATCTAATGCAGCTACTATGCCCAAGGTGGAAGGGAGCCGCTTGAAACCCTGTACTTCATAAACATGATGCTTATTGTTGAACATATTTCGAGGTATACAATGAAGGGGCACATCTCAATTATTGTGAGGATCTAATGCAGCTACTCTCCCAAAGGTGGAAGGGAGCCGCTTGAAACACTCTGGATCATAAACATGATGCTTATTGTTGAACATATTCTGAGGTATACAATGAAGGGGGACATCTCAATTATTGTGAGGATGTAATGCAGCTACTATCCCCAAGGTGGAAGGGAGCCGCTTGAAACCCTCTATTTCATAAACATGATGCTTATTGTTGAACATATATTCAGATATACAATGAAGGGGGACATCTCAATTATTGTGAGGATCTAATGCAGCTACTATCCCCAAGGTGGAAGGAGCCGCTTGAAACCCTCTGGTTCATAAACATGATGCTTATTGTTGAACATATTTTCAGGTATACAATGAAGGGGGACATCTCAATTATTGTGAGGATCTAATTCAGCTACTATCCCCAAGGTGGAAGGGAGCCGCTTGAAACCCTCTGGTTCATAAACATGATGCTTATTGTTGAACATATTTTAAGGTATACAATGAAGGGGGGACATCTCAATTTTTGTGAGGATCTAATGCAGCTACTATCCCCAAGCTGGAAGGGAGCCGCTTGAAACCCTCTGGTTCATAAACATGATGCTTAAACTTGAACATATTTTCAGATATACAATGAAAGGGGACATCTCAATTATTGTGAGGAGCTAACGCAGCTACTATCCCCAAGGTGGAAGGGAGCTGCTTGAAACCCTCTGGTTCATAAACATGATGCTTATTGTTGAACATATTTTGAGGTATACAATGAAGGGGGACATCTCAATTATTGAGAGGAGCTAACGCAGCTACTATCCCCAAGGTGGAAGGGAGCCGCTTGAAACCCTCTGGTTCATAAACATGATGCTTATTGTTGAACATATTTTGAGGTATACAATGAAGGGGGACACCTCAATTATTAGAGGATCTAATGCAGCTACTATCCCCAAGGTGAAAGGGAGCTGCTTGAAACACTCTGGATCATAAACATGATGCTTATTGTTGACCATATTTTGAGGTATACAATGAAGGGGGAAACCTCTGTTATTTTGAGGATCTAATGCAGCTACTATCCCCAAGGTGGAAGGGAGCCGCTTGAAACTCTCTGGTTCATAAACATGATGGTTATTGTTGAACATATTTTGAGGTATACAATGAACAGGGACCCCTCTACTATTGTGAGGATCTAATGCAGCAACTATCCCCAAGGTGGAAGTGAGCCGCTTGAAACCCTCTGGTTCATAAACATGATGCTTATTGTTGAACATATTTTGAGGTATACAATGAAGGGGGACTCCTCAATTATTGTGAGGATCTAATGCAGCTACTATCCCCAAGTTGGAAGGGAGCCGCTTGAAACCGTCTACTTCATAAACATGAAGCTTTATGTTGAACATATTTTGAGGTATAGAATGAAGGGGGACATCTCAATTACTGTGAGGATCTAATGCAGCTACTCTCCCAAAGGTGGAAGGGAGCCGCTTGAAAAACTCTGGATCATAAACATGATGCTTATTGTTGAGCATATTTTGAGGTATACAATGAAGGGGGAAACCTCTGTTATTTTGAGGATCTAATGCAGCTACTATCCCCAAGGTGGAAGGGAGCCGCTTGAAACCCTCTGGCTTATAACCATGATGCTTATTGTTGAACATATTTTGAGCCATACAATGAAGGGGTACATCTCAATTATTGTGAGCATCTAATGGAGCTAATATCCCCGAGGTGGAAGGGAGCCGCTTGAAAACGTCTACTTCATAAGCATGCTGCTTATTGTTGAACATATTTTGAGGTATACAATAAAGGGGGACATCTCTATTATTGTTAGGATCTAATGCAGCTACTATTCCAAGGTGGAAGCGAGCCGCTTGAAACACTCTGGATCATAAACATGATGCTTATTGTTGAACATATTTTGAGCTATACAAAGGGGGACACCTCAATTATTGTGAGGATCTAATGCAGCTTCTCTCCCAAAGGTGGAAGGGAGCCGCTTGAAACACTCTGGATCATAAACATGATGCTTATTGTTAAACATATTTTGAGGTATATAATGAAGGGGGACATCTCAATTATTGTGAGGATCTAATGCAGCTACTATCCCCAAAGTGGAAGGGAGTCGCTTGAAACCCTCTACTTCATAAACATGATGCTTATTGTTGAACATATTTTGAGCTATACAATGAAGGGGGACATCTCAATTATTTTGAGGATCTAATGCAGGTACTATCCCCAAGGTGGAAGGGAGCTGCTTGAAACACTCTGGATCATAAACATGATGCTTATTGTTAAACATATTTTGAGGTATATAATGAAGGGGGACATCTCAATTATTGTGAGGATCTAATGCAGCTACTATCCCCAAGGTATAAGGGAGCCGCTTGAAACCCTCTGGTCCATAAACACGATGCTTATTGTTGAACATATTTTGAGGTATACAATGAAGGGGGACATCTCAATTATTGTGAGGATCTAATGGAGCTCCTATCCCAAGGTGGAAGGGAGCCGCTTAAAACCCTCTACTTCATAAACATGATGCTTATTGTTGAACATATTTTGAGGTATACAATGAAGGGGGACATCTTAATTATTGTGAGGATCTAATGCAGCTACTCTCCCAAAGGTAGAAGGGAGCCGCTTGAAACTCTCTACTTCATAAACATGATGCTTATTGTTGAACATATTTTGAGGTATACAATGAAGGGGGACATCTCAATTATTGTGAGGATCTAATGCAGCTACTCATCCAAAGGTGGAAGGGAGCCGCTTGAAACCCTCTACTTCATAAACATGATGCTTATTGTTGAACATATTTTGAGGTATACAATGAAGGGGGACATCTTAATTATTGTGAGGATCTAATGCAGCTACTATCCCCAAGGTGGAAGGAGCTGCTTGAAACACTCTGGTTCATAAACATGATGCTTATTGTTGAACATATTTTCAGGTATACAATGAAGGGGGACATCTCAATTATTGTGAGGATCTAATGCAGCTACTATCCCCAAGATGGAAGGGAGCCGCTTGAAACCCTCTACTTTATAAACATGATGCTTATTGTTGAACATATTTTGAGGTATACAATGAAGGGGGACATCTTAATTATTGTGAGGATCTAATGCAGCTACTATCCCCAAGGTGGAAGGAGCTGCTTGAAACACTCTGGTTCATAAACATGATGCTTATTGTTGAACATATTTTGAGGTATACAATGAAGGGGGACATCTCAATTATTGTGAGGATCTAATGCAGCTACTATCCCCAAGGTGTAAGGGAGCCGCTTGAAACCCTCCACTTTATAAACATGATGCTTATTGTTAAACATATTTTGAGGTATATAATGAAGGGGGACATCTCAATTATTGTGAGGATCTAATGCAGCTACTATCCCCAAGGTGGAAGGGAGTCGCTTGAAACCCTCTACTTCATAAACATGATGCTTATTGTTGAACATATTTTGAGCTATACAATGAAGAGGGACATCTCAATTATTTTGAGGATCTAATGCAGCTACTATCCCCAAGGTGGAAGGGAGCCGCTTGAAACACACTGGATCATAAACATGATGCTTATTGTTAAACATATTTTGAGGTATATAATGAAGGGGGACATCTCAATTATTGTGAGGATCTAATGCAGCTACTATCCCCAAGGTGGAAGGGCGTCGCTCGAAACCCTCTGGTTCATAAACATGATGCTTATTATTGAGCATATTTTGAGGTATACAATGAAGGGCGACATCTCAATTATTGTGAGGATCTAATGCAGCTACTATGCCCAAGGTGGAAGGGAGCCGCTTGAAACCCTGTACTTCATAAACATGATGCTTATTGTTGAACATATTTCGAGGTATACAATGAAGGGGCACATCTCAATTATTGTGAGGATCTAATGCAGCTACTCTCCCAAAGGTGGAAGGGAGCCGCTTGAAACACTCTGGATCATAAACATGATGCTTATTGTTGAACATATTCTGAGGTATACAATGAAGGGGGACATCTCAATTATTGTGAGGATCTAATGCAGCTACTATCCCCAAGGTGGAAGGGAGTCACTTGAAACCCTCTACTTCATAAACATGATGCTTATTGTTGAACATATTTTCAGGTATACAATGAAGGGGGACATCTCAATTATTGTGAGGATCTAATGCAGCTACTATCCCCAAGGTGGAAGGGAGTCGCTTGAAACACTCTGGATCATAAACATGATGATTACTGTTGAACATATTTTGAGTTACACAATGAAGTGGGACATCTCAATTATTGTGAGGATCTAATGCAGCTACTATCCCCAAGGTGGAAGGGAGCCGCTTGAAACCCTCTGGTTCATAAACATGATGCTTATTGTTGAACATATTTTAAGGTATACAATGAAGGGGGGACATCTCAATTTTTGTGAGGATCTAATGCAGCTACTATCCCCAAGGTGGAAGGGAGCCGCTTGAAACCCTCTAGTTCATAAACATGATGCTTAAACTTGAACATATTTTCAGATATACAATGAAAGGGGACATCTCAATTATTGTGAGGAGCTAACGCAGCTACTATCCCCAAGGTGGAAGGGAGCTGCTTGAAACCCTCTGGTTCATAAACATGATGCTTATTGTTGAACATATTTTGAGGTATACAATGAAGGGGGACATCTCAATTATTGAGAGGAGCTAACGCAGCTACTATCCCCAAGGTGGAAGGGAGCCGCTTGAAACCCTCTGGTTCATAAACATGATGCTTATTGTTGAACATATTTTGAGGTATACAATGAAGGGGGACTCCTCAATTATTGTGAGGATCTAATGCAGCTACTATCCCCAAGTTGGAAGGGAGCCGCTTGAAACCGTCTACTTCATAAACATGAAGCTTTATGTTGAACATATTTTGAGGTATAGAATGAAGGGGGACATCTCAATTACTGTGAGGATCTAATGCAGCTACTCTCCCAAAGGTGGAAGGGAGCCGCTTGAAAAACTCTGGATCATAAACATGATGCTTATTGTTGAGCATATTTTGAGGTATACAATGAAGGGGGAAACCTCTGTTATTTTGAGGATCTAATGCAGCTACTATCCCCAAGGTGGAAGGGAGCCGCTTGAAACCCTCTGGCTTATAACCATGATGCTTATTGTTGAACATATTTTGAGCCATACAATGAAGGGGTACATCTCAATTATTGTGAGCATCTAATGGAGCTAATATCCCCGAGGTGGAAGGGAGCCGCTTGAAAACGTCTACTTCATAAACATGCTGCTTATTGTTGAACATATTTTGAGGTATACAATAAAGGGGGACATCTCTATTATTGTTAGGATCTAATGCAGCTACTATTCCAAGGTGGAAGCGAGCCGCTTGAAACCCTCTACTTCATAAACATGATGCTTATTGTTGAACATATTTTGAGGTATACAATGAGGGGGGACACCTCAATTACTGTGAGAATCTAATGCAGCTACTATCCCCAAGGTGGAAGGGAGCCGCTTGAAACCCTCTATTTCATAAACATGATGCTTATTGTTGAACATTTTTTGAGGTATACAATGAAGGGGGACACCTCAATTATAGTGAGGATCTAAAGCAGCTACTATCCCCAAGGTGGAAGGGAGCCGTTTGAAACCCTAGGTTCATAAACATGATGCTTATTGTTGAACATATTTTGAGGTATACAATGAAGGGGGACACCTCAATTATTGTGAGCATCTAATGCAGCTACTATCCCCAAGGTGGAAGGGAGCCGCTTGAAATCCTCTGGTTCATAAACATGATGCTTATTGTTGAACATATTTTGAGGTATACAATGAAGGGGGACACCTCAATTATAGTGAGGATCTAAAGCAGCTACTATCCCCAAGGTGGAAGGGAGCCGTTTGAAACCCTATGGTTCATAAACATGATGCTTATTGTTGAACATATTTTGAGGTTTACAATGAAGGGGGACACCTCAATTATTGTGAGCATCTAATGCAGCTACTATCCCCAAGGTGGAAGGGAGCCGCTTGAAATCCTCTGGTTCATAAACATGATGCTTATTGTTGAACATATTTTGAGGTATACAATGAAGGGGGACACCTGAATTATAGTGAGGATCTAAAGCAGCTACTATCCCCAAGGTGGAAGGGAGCCGTTTGAAACCCTCTACTTCATAAACATGATGCTTATTGTTGAACATATTTTGAGGTATACAATCAAGGGGGAAACCTCAATTATAGTGAGGATCTAAAGCAGCTACTATCCCCAAGGTGGAAGGGAGCCGTTTGAAACCCTATGGTTCATAAACATGATGCTTATTGTTGAACATATTTTGAGGTATACAATGAAGGGGGAAATCTCAATTATAGTGAGGATCTAAAGCAGCTACTATCCCCAAGGTGGAAGGGAGCCGTTTGAAACCCTATGGTTCATAAACATGATGCTTATTGTTCAACATATTTAAGGTATACAATGAAGGGGGACACCTCAATTATTGTGAGCATCTAATGCAGCTACTATCCCCAAGGTGGAAGGGAGCCGCTTGAAATCCTCTGGTTCATAAACATGATGCTTATTGTTGAACATATTTTGAGGTATAAAATGAATGGGGACACCTAAATTATTGTGAGCATCTAATGCAGCTACTATCCCCAAGGTGGAAGGGAGCCGCTTGAAACCCTATGGTTCATAAACAAGATGCTTATTGTTGAACATATTTTGAGGTATACAATGAAGGGGGACACCTCAATTATTGTGAGCATCTAATGCATCTACTATCCCCAAGGTGGAAGGGAGCCGCTTGAAACCCTCCACTTCATAAACATGATGCTTATTGTTGAACATATTTTGAGGTATACAATAAAGGGGGACACCTCAATTATTGTGAGGATCTAATGCAGCTACTATCCCCAAGATGGAAGGGAGCCGCTTGAAACCCTCTACTTTATAAACATGATGCTTATTGTTGAACATATTTTGAGGTATACAATGAAGGGGGACATCTTAATTATTGTGAGGATCTAATGCAGCTACTATCCCCAAGGTGGAAGGAGCTGCTTGAAACACTCTGGTTCATAAACATGATGCTTATTGTTGAATATATTTTGAGGTATACAATGAAGGGGGACATCTCAATTATTGTGAGGATCTAATGCAGCTACTATCCCCAAGGTGTATGGGAGCCGCTTGAAACACACTGGATCATAAACATGATGCTTATTGTTAAACATATTTTGAGGTATATAATGAAGGGGGACATCTCAATTATTGTGAGGATCTAATGCAGCTACTATCCCCAAGGTGGAAGGGCGTCGCTCGAAACCCTCTGGTTCATAAACATGATGCTTATTATTGAGCATATTTTGAGGTATACAATGAAGGGCGACATCTCAATTATTGTGAGGATCTAATGCAGCTACTATGCCCAAGGTGGAAGGGAGCCGCTTGAAACCCTGTACTTCATAAACATGATGCTTATTGTTGAACATATTTCGAGGTATACAATGAAGGGGCACATCTCAATTATTGTGAGGATCTAATGCAGCTACTCTCCCAAAGGTGGAAGGGAGCCGCTTGAAACACTCTGGATCATAAACATGATGCTTATTGTTGAACATATTCTGAGGTATACAATGAAGGGGGACATCTCAATTATTGTGAGGATGTAATGCAGCTACTATCCCCAAGGTGGAAGGGAGCCGCTTGAAACCCTCTATTTCATAAACATGATGCTTATTGTTGAACATATATTCAGATATACAATGAAGGGGGACATCTCAATTATTGTGAGGATCTAATGCAGCTACTATCCCCAAGGTGGAAGGAGCCGCTTGAAACCCTCTGGTTCATAAACATGATGCTTATTGTTGAACATATTTTCAGGTATACAATGAAGGGGGACATCTCAATTATTGTGAGGATCTAATTCAGCTACTATCCCCAAGGTGGAAGGGAGCCGCTTGAAACCCTCTGGTTCATAAACATGATGCTTATTGTTGAACATATTTTAAGGTATACAATGAAGGGGGGACATCTCAATTTTTGTGAGGATCTAATGCAGCTACTATCCCCAAGCTGGAAGGGAGCCGCTTGAAACCCTCTGGTTCATAAACATGATGCTTAAACTTGAACATATTTTCAGATATACAATGAAAGGGGACATCTCAATTATTGTGAGGAGCTAACGCAGCTACTATCCCCAAGGTGGAAGGGAGCTGCTTGAAACCCTCTGGTTCATAAACATGATGCTTATTGTTGAACATATTTTGAGGTATACAATGAAGGGGGACATCTCAATTATTGAGAGGAGCTAACGCAGCTACTATCCCCAAGGTGGAAGGGAGCCGCTTGAAACCCTCTGGTTCATAAACATGATGCTTATTGTTGAACATATTTTGAGGTATACAATGAAGGGGGACACCTCAATTATTAGAGGATCTAATGCAGCTACTATCCCCAAGGTGAAAGGGAGCTGCTTGAAACACTCTGGATCATAAACATGATGCTTATTGTTGACCATATTTTGAGGTATACAATGAAGGGGGAAACCTCTGTTATTTTGAGGATCTAATGCAGCTACTATCCCCAAGGTGGAAGGGAGCCGCTTGAAACTCTCTGGTTCATAAACATGATGGTTATTGTTGAACATATTTTGAGGTATACAATGAACAGGGACCCCTCTACTATTTTGAGGATCTAATGCAGCAACTATCCCCAAGGTGGAAGTGAGCCGCTTGAAACCCTCTGGTTCATAAACATGATGCTTATTGTTGAACATATTTTGAGGTATACAATGAAGGGGGACTCCTCAATTATTGTGAGGATCTAATGCAGCTACTATCCCCAAGTTGGAAGGGAGCCGCTTGAAACCGTCTACTTCATAAACATGAAGCTTTATGTTGAACATATTTTGAGGTATAGAATGAAGGGGGACATCTCAATTACTGTGAGGATCTAATGCAGCTACTCTCCCAAAGGTGGAAGGGAGCCGCTTGAAAAACTCTGGATCATAAACATGATGCTTATTGTTGAGCATATTTTGAGGTATACAATGAAGGGGGAAACCTCTGTTATTTTGAGGATCTAATGCAGCTACTACCCCCAAGGTGGAAGGGAGCCGCTTGAAACCCTCTGGCTTATAACCATGATGCTTATTGTTGAACATATTTTGTGCCATACAATGAAGGGGTACATCTCAATTATTGTGAGCATCTAATGGAGCTAATATCCCCGAGGTGGAAGGGAGCCGCTTGAAAACGTCTACTTCATAAACATGCTGCTTATTGTTGAACATATTTTGAGGTATACAATAAAGGGGGACATCTCTATTATTGTTAGGATCTAATGCAGCTACTATTCCAAGGTGGAAGCGAGCCGCTTGAAACACTCTGGATCATAAACATGATGCTTATTGTTGAACATATTTTGAGCTATACAAAGGGGGACACCTCAATTATTGTGAGGATCTAATGCAGCTTCTCTCCCAAAGGTGGAAGGGAGCCGCTTGAAACACTCTGGATCATAAACATGATGCTTATTGTTAAACATATTTTGAGGTATATAATGAAGGGGGACATCTCAATTATTGTGAGGATCTAATGCAGCTACTATCCCCAAAGTGGAAGGGAGTCGCTTGAAACCCTCTACTTCATAAACATGATGCTTATTGTTGAACATATTTTGAGCTATACAATGAAGGGGGACATCTCAATTATTTTGAGGATCTAATGCAGGTACTATCCCCAAGGTGGAAGGGAGCTGCTTGAAACACTCTGGATCATAAACATGATGCTTATTGTTAAACATATTTTGAGGTATATAATGAAGGGGGACATCTCAATTATTGTGAGGATCTAATGCAGCTACTATCCCCAAGGTATAAGGGAGCCGCTTGAAACCCTCTGGTCCATAAACACGATGCTTATTGTTGAACATATTTTGAGGTATACAATGAAGGGGGACATCTCAATTATTGTGAGGATCTAATGGAGCTCCTATCCCAAGGTGGAAGGGAGCCGCTTAAAACCCTCTACTTCATAAACATGATGCTTATTGTTGAACATATTTTGAGGTATACAATGAAGGGGGACATCTTAATTATTGTGAGGATCTAATGCAGCTACTCTCCCAAAGGTAGAAGGGAGCCGCTTGAAACTCTCTACTTCATAAACATGATGCTTATTGTTGAACATATTTTGAGGTATACAATGAAGGGGGACATCTCAATTATTGTGAGGATCTAATGCAGCTACTCATCCAAAGGTGGAAGGGAGCCGCTTGAAACCCTCTACTTCATAAACATGATGCTTATTGTTGAACATATTTTGAGGTATACAATGAAGGGGGACATCTTAATTATTGTGAGGATCTAATGCAGCTACTATCCCCAAGGTGGAAGGAGCTGCTTGAAACACTCTGGTTCATAAACATGATGCTTATTGTTGAACATATTTTCAGGTATACAATGAAGGGGGACATCTCAATTATTGTGAGGATCTAATGCAGCTACTATCCCCAAGATGGAAGGGAGCCGCTGGAAACCCTCTACTTTATAAACATGATGCTTATTGTTGAACATATTTTGAGGTATACAATGAAGGGGGACATCTTAATTATTGTGAGGATCTAATGCAGCTACTGTCCCCAAGGTGGAAGGAGCTGCTTGAAACACTCTGGTTCATAAACATGATGCTTATTGTTGAACATATTTTGAGGTATACAATGAAGGGGGACATCTCAATTATTGTGAGGATCTAATGCAGCTACTATCCCCAAGGTGTAAGGGAGCCGCTTGAAACCCTCCACTTTATAAACATGATGCTTATTGTTAAACATATTTTGAGGTATATAATGAAGGGGGACATCTCAATTATTGTGAGGATCTAATGCAGCTACTATCCCCAAGGTGGAAGGGAGTCGCTTGAAACCCTCTACTTCATAAACATGATGCTTATTGTTGAACATATTTTGAGCTATACAATGAAGAGGGACATCTCAATTATTTTGAGGATCTAATGCAGCTACTATCCCCAAGGTGGAAGGGAGCCGCTTGAAACACACTGGATCATAAACATGATGCTTATTGTTAAACATATTTTGAGGTATATAATGAAGGGGGACATCTCAATTATTGTGAGGATCTAATGCAGCTACTATCCCCAAGGTGGAAGGGCGTCGCTCGAAACCCTCTGGTTCATAAACATGATGCTTATTATTGAGCATATTTTGAGGTATACAATGAAGGGCGACATCTCAATTATTGTGAGGATCTAATGCAGCTACTATGCCCAAGGTGGAAGGGAGCCGCTTGAAACCCTGTACTTCATAAACATGATGCTTATTGTTGAACATATTTCGAGGTATACAATGAAGGGGCACATCTCAATTATTGTGAGGATCTAATGCAGCTACTCTCCCAAAGGTGGAAGGGAGCCGCTTGAAACACTCTGGATCATAAACATGATGCTTATTGTTGAACATATTCTGAGGTATACAATGAAGGGGGACATCTCAATTATTGTGAGGATCTAATGCAGCTACTATCCCCAAGGTGGAAGGGAGTCACTTGAAACCCTCTACTTCATAAACATGATGCTTATTGTTGAACATATTTTCAGGTATACAATGAAGGGGGACATCTCAATTATTGTGAGGATCTAATGCAGCTACTATCCCCAAGGTGGAAGGGAGTCGCTTGAAACACTCTGGATCATAAACATGATGATTACTGTTGAACATATTTTGAGTTACACAATGAAGTGGGACATCTCAATTATTGTGAGGATCTAATGCAGCTACTATCCCCAAGGTGGAAGGGAGCCGCTTGAAACCCTCTGGTTCATAAACATGATGCTTATTGTTGAACATATTTTAAGGTATACAATGAAGGGGGGACATCTCAATTTTTGTGAGGATCTAATGCAGCTACTATCCCCAAGGTGGAAGGGAGCCGCTTGAAACCCTCTGGTTCATAAACATGATGCTAAAAATTGAACATATTTTCAGATATACAATGAAAGGGGACATCTCAATTATTGTGAGGAGCTAACGCAGCTACTATCCCCAAGGTGGAAGGGAGCTGCTTGAAACCCTCTGGTTCATAAACATGATGCTTATTGTTGAACATATTTTGAGGTATACAATGAAGGGGGACATCTCAATTATTGAGAGGAGCTAACGCAGCTACTATCCCCAAGGTGGAAGGGAGCCGCTTGAAACCCTCTGGTTCATAAACATGATGCTTATTGTTGAACATATTTTGAGGTATACAATGAAGGGGGACTCCTCAATTATTGTGAGGATCTAATGCAGCTACTATCCCCAAGTTGGAAGGGAGCCGCTTGAAACCGTCTACTTCATAAACATGAAGCTTTATGTTGAACATATTTTGAGGTATAGAATGAAGGGGGACATCTCAATTACTGTGAGGATCTAATGCAGCTACTCTCCCAAAGGTTGAAGGGAGCCGCTTGAAAAACTCTGGATCATAAACATGATGCTTATTGTTGAGCATATTTTGAGGTATACAATGAAGGGGGAAACCTCTGTTATTTTGAGGATCTAATGCAGCTACTATCCCCAAGGTGGAAGGGAGCCGCTTGAAACCCTCTGGCTTATAACCATGATGCTTATTGTTGAACATATTTTGAGCCATACAATGAAGGGGTACATCTCAATTATTGTGAGCATCTAATGGAGCTAATATCCCCGAGGTGGAAGGGAGCCGCTTGAAAACGTCTACTTCATAAACATGCTGCTTATTGTTGAACATATTTTGAGGTATACAATAAAGGGGGACATCTCTATTATTGTTAGGATCTAATGCAGCTACTATTCCAAGGTGGAAGCGAGCCGCTTGAAACACTCTGGATCATAAACATGATGCTTATTGTTGAACATATTTTGAGCTATACAAAGGGGGACACCTCAATTATTGTGAGGATCTAATGCAGCTTCTCTCCCAAAGGTGGAAGGGAGCCGCTTGAAACACTCTGGATCATAAACATGATGCTTATTGTTAAACATATTTTGAGGTATATAATGAAGGGGGACATCTCAATTATTGTGAGGATCTAATGCAGCTACCTTCCCCAAAGTGGAAGGGAGTCGCTTGAAACCCTCTACTTCATAAACATGATGCTTATTGTTGAACATATTTTGAGCTATACAATGAAGGGGGACATCTCAATTATTTTGAGGATCTAATGCAGGTACTATCCCCAAGGTGGAAGGGAGCTGCTTGAAACACTCTGGATCATAAACATGATGCTTATTGTTAAACATATTTTGAGGTATATAATGAAGGGGGACATCTCAATTATTGTGAGGATCTAATGCAGCTACTATCCCCAAGGTATAAGGGAGCCGCTTGAAACCCTCTGGTCCATAAACACGATGCTTATTGTTGAACATATTTTGAGGTATACAATGAAGGGGGACATCTCAATTATTGTGAGGATCTAATGGAGCTCCTATCCCAAGGTGGAAGGGAGCCGCTTAAAACCCTCTACTTCATAAACATGATGCTTGTTGTTGAACATATTTTGAGGTATACAATGAAGGGGGACATCTTAATTATTGTGAGGATCTAATGCAGCTACTCTCCCAAAGGTAGAAGGGAGCCGCTTGAAACTCTCTACTTCATAAACATGATGCTTATTGTTGAACATATTTTGAGGTATACAATGAAGGGGGACATCTCAATTATTGTGAGGATCTAATGCAGCTACTCATCCAAAGGTGGAAGGGAGCCGCTTGAAACCCTCTACTTCATAAACATGATGCTTATTGTTGAACATATTTTGAGGTATACAATGAAGGGGGACATCTTAATTATTGTGAGGATCTAATGCAGCTACTATCCCCAAGGTGGAAGGAGCTGCTTGAAACACTCTGGTTCATAAACATGATGCTTATTGTTGAACATATTTTCAGGTATACAATGAAGGGGGACATCTCAATTATTGTGAGGATCTAATGCAGCTACTATCCCCAAGATGGAAGGGAGCCGCTTGAAACCCTCTACTTTATAAACATGATGCTTATTGTTGAACATATTTTGAGGTATACAATGAAGGGGGACATCTTAATTATTGTGAGGATCTAATGCAGCTACTATCCCCAAGGTGGAAGGAGCTGCTTGAAACACTCTGGTTCATAAACATGATGCTTATTGTTGAACATATTTTGAGGTATACAATGAAGGGGGACATCTCAATTATTGTGAGGATCTAATGCAGCTACTATCCCCAAGGTGTAAGGGAGCCGCTTGAAACCCTCCACTTTATAAACATGATGCTTATTGTTAAACATATTTTGAGGTATATAATGAAGGGGGACATCTCAATTATTGTGAGGATCTAATGCAGCTACTATCCCCAAGGTGGAAGGGAGTCGCTTGAAACCCTCTACTTCATAAACATGATGCTTATTGTTGAACATATTTTGAGCTATACAATGAAGAGGGACATCTCAATTATTTTGAGGATCTAATGCAGCTACTATCCCCAAGGTGGAAGGGAGCCGCTTGAAACACACTGGATCATAAACATGATGCTTATTGTTAAACATATTTTGAGGTATATAATGAAGGGGGACATCTCAATTATTGTGAGGATCTAATGCAGCTACTATCCCCAAGGTGGAAGGGCGTCGCTCGAAACACTCTGGTTCATAAACATGATGCTTATTATTGAGCATATTTTGAGGTATACAATGAAGGGCGACATCTCAATTATTGTGAGGATCTAATGCAGCTACTATGCCCAAGGTGGAAGGGAGCCGCTTGAAACCCTGTACTTCATAAACATGATGCTTATTGTTGAACATATTTCGAGGTATACAATGAAGGGGCACATCTCAATTATTGTGAGGATCTAATGCAGCTACTCTCCCAAAGGTGGAAGGGAGCCGCTTGAAACACTCTGGATCATAAACATGATGCTTATTGTTGAACATATTCTGAGGTATACAATGAAGGGGGACATCTCAATTATTGTGAGGATCTAATGCAGCTACTATCCCCAAGGTGGAAGGGAGTCACTTGAAACCCTCTACTTCATAAACATGATGCTTATTGTTGAACATATTTTCAGGTATACAATGAAGGGGGACATCTCAATTATTGTGAGGATCTAATGCAGCTACTATCCCCAAGGTGGAAGGGAGTCGCTTGAAACACTCTGGATCATAAACATGATGATTACTGTAGAACATATTTTGAGTTACACAATGAAGTGGGACATCTCAATTATTGTGAGGATCTAATGCAGCTACTATCCCCAAGGTGGAAGGGAGCCGCTTGAAACCCTCTGGTTCATAAACATGATGCTTATTGTTGAACATATTTTAAGGTATACAATGAAGGGGGGACATCTCAATTTTTGTGAGGATCTAATACAGCTACTATCCCCAAGGTGGAAGGGAGCCGCTTGAAACCCTCTGGTTCATAAACATGATGCTTAAACTTGAACATATTTTCAGATATACAATGAAAGGGGACATCTCAATTATTGTGAGGAGCTAACGCAGCTACTATCCCCAAGGTGGAAGGGAGCTGCTTGAAACCCTCTGGTTCATAAACATGATGCTTATTGTTGAACATATTTTGAGGTATACAATGAAGGGGGACACCTCAATTATTAGAGGATCTAATGCAGCTACTATCCCCAAGGTGAAAGGGAGCTGCTTGAAACACTCTGGATCATAAACATGATGCTTATTGTTGACCATATTTTGAGGTATACAATGAAGGGGGAAACCTCTGTTATTTTGAGGATCTAATGCAGCTACTATCCCCAAGGTGGAAGGGAGCCGCTTGAAACTCTCTGGTTCATAAACATGATGGTTATTGTTGAACATATTTTGAGGTATACAATGAAGAGGGACCCCTCTACTATTGTGAGGATCTAATGCAGCAACTATCCCCAAGGTGGAAGTGAGCCGCTTGAAACCCTCTGGTTCATAAACATGATGCTTATTGTTGAACATATTTTGAGGTATACAATGAAGGGGGACTCCTCAATTATTGTGAGGATCTAATGCAGCTACTATCCCCAAGTTGGAAGGGAGCCGCTTGAAACCGTCTACTTCATAAACATGAAGCTTTATGTTGAACATATTTTGAGGTATACAATGAAGGGGGACATCTCAATTACTGTGAGGATCTAATGCAGCTACTCTCCCAAAGGTGGAAGGGAGCCGCTTGAAAAACTCTGGATCATAAACATGATGCTTATTGTTGAGCATATTTTGAGGTATACAATGAAGGGGGAAACCTCTGTTATTTTGAGGATCTAATGCAGCTACTATCCCCAAGGTGGAAGGGAGCCGCTTGAAACCCTCTGGCTTATAACCATGATGCTTATTGTTGAACATATTTTGAGCCATACAATGAAGGGGTACATCTCAATTATTGTGAGCATCTAATGGAGCTAATATCCCCGAGGTGGAAGGGAGCCGCTTGAAAACGTCTACTTCATAAACATGCTGCTTATTGTTGAACATATTTTGAGGTATACAATAAAGGGGGACATCTCTATTATTGTTAGGATCTAATGCAGCTACTATTCCAAGGTGGAAGCGAGCCGCTTGAAACACTCTGGATCATAAACATGATGCTTATTGTTGAACATATTTTGAGCTATACAAAGGGGGACACCTCAATTATTGTGAGGATCTAATGCAGCTTCTCTCCCAAAGGTGGAAGGGAGCCGCTTGAAACACTCTGGATCATAAACATGATGCTTATTGTTAAACATATTTTGAGGTATATAATGAAGGGGGACATCTCAAATATTGTGAGGATCTAATGCAGCTACTATCCCCAAAGTGGAAGGGAGTCGCTTGAAACCCTCTACTTCATAAACATGATGCTTATTGTTGAACATATTTTGAGCTATACAATGAAGGGGGACATCTCAATTATTTTGAGGATCTAATGCAGGTACTATCCCCAAGGTGGAAGGGAGCTGCTTGAAACACTCTGGATCATAAACATGATGCTTATTGTTAAACATATTTTGAGGTATATAATGAAGGGGGACATCTCAATTATTGTGAGGATCTAATGCAGCTACTATCCCCAAGGTATAAGGGAGCCGCTTGAAACCCTCTGGTCCATAAACACGATGCTTATTGTTGATCATATTTTGAGGTACACAATGAAGGGGGACATCTCAATTATTGTGAGGATCTAATGGAGCTCCTATCCCAAGGTGGAAGGGAGCCGCTTAAAACCCTCTACTTCACAAACATGATGCTTATTGTTGAACATATTTTGAGGTATACAATGAAGGGGGACATCTTAATTATTGTGAGGATCTAATGCAGCTACTCTCCCAAAGGTAGAAGGGAGCCGCTTGAAACTCTCTACTTCATAAACATGATGCTTATTGTTGAACATATTTTGAGGTATACAATGAAGGGGGACATCTCAATTATTGTGAGGATCTAATGCAGCTACTCATCCAAAGGTGGAAGGGAGCCGCTTGAAATCCTCTACTTCATAAACATGATGCTTATTGTTGAACATATTTTGAGGTATACAATGAAGGGGGACATCTTAATTATTGTGAGGATCTAATGCAGCTACTATCCCCAAGGTGGAAGGAGCTGCTTGAAACACTCTGGTTCATAAACATGATGCTTATTGTTGAACATATTTTCAGGTATACAATGAAGGGGGACATCTCAATTATTGTGAGGATCTAATGCAGCTACTATCCCCAAGATGGAGGGGAGCCGCTTGAAACCCTCTACTTTATAAACATGATGCTTATTGTTGAACATATTTTGAGGTATACAATGAAGGGGGACATCTTAATTATTGTGAGGATCTAATGCAGCTACTATCCCCAAGGTGGAAGGAGCTGCTTGAAACACTCTGGTTCATAAACATGATGCTTATTGTTGAACATATTTTGAGGTATACAATGAAGGGGGACATCTCAATTATTGTGAAGATCTAATGCAGCTACTATCCCCAAGGTGTAAGGGAGCCGCTTGAAACCCTCCACTTTATAAACATGATGCTTATTGTTAAACATATTTTGAGGTATATAATGAAGGGGGACATCTCAATTATTGTGAGGATCTAATGCAGCTACTATCCCCAAGGTGGAAGGGAGTCGCTTGAAACCCTCTACTTCATAAACATGATGCTTATTGTTGAACATATTTTGAGCTATACAATGAAGAGGGACATCTCAATTATTTTGAGGATCTAATGCAGCTACTATCCCCAAGGTGGAAGGGAGCCGCTTGAAACACACTGGATCATAAACATGATGCTTATTGTTAAACATATTTTGAGGTATATAATGAAGGGGGACATCTCAATTATTGTGAGGATCTAATGCATCTACTATCCCCAAGGTGGAAGGGCGTCGCTCGAAACCCTCTGGTTCATAAACATGATGCTTATTATTGAGCATATTTTGAGGTATACAATGAAGGGCGACATCTCAATTATTGTGAGGATCTAATGCAGCTACTATGCCCAAGGTGGAAGGGAGCCGCTTGAAACCCTGTACTTCATAAACATGATGCTTATTGTTGAACATATTTCGAGGTATACAATGAAGGGGGACATCTCAATTATTGTGAGGATGTAATGCAGCTACTATCCCAAGCTGGAAGGGAGCCGCTTGAAACCCTCTATTTCATAAACATGATGCTTATTGTTGAACATATTTTCAGATATACAATGAAGGGGGACATCTCAATTATTGTGAGGATCTAATTCAGCTACTATCCCCAAGGTGGAAGGAGCTGCTTGAAACACTCTGGTTCATAAACATGATGCTTATTGTTGAACATATTTTCAAGTATACAATGAAGGGGGACATCTCAATTATTGTAAGGATCTAATGCAGCTACTATCCCCAAGGTGGGAGGAGCCGCTTGAAACACTCTCGTTCATAAACATAATGCTTATTGTTGAACATATTTTCAGGTATACAATGAAGGGGGACACCGCAATTATTGTGAGGATCTAATGCAGCTACTATCCCCAAGGTGGAAGGGAGCTGCTTGAAACCCTCTGGTTCATAAACATGATTGTTATTGTTGAACATATTCTGAGGTATACTATGAAGGAGGACACCTCTATTATTGTGAGGATCTAATGCAGCTACTATCCCCAAGGTGGAAGGGAGCCGCTTGAAACCCTCTGGTTCATAAACAGGATGCTTATTGTTGAACATATTTTGAGGTATACAATAAGGGGGGACACCTCAATTACTGTGAGGATCTAATGCAGCTACTATCCCCAAGGTGGAATGGAGCCGCTTGAAACCCTCTACTTCATAAACATGATGCTTATTGTTGAACATATTTTGAGGTATACAATGAGGGGGGACACCTCAATTACTGTGAGGATCTAATGCAGCTACTATCCCCAAGGTGGAAGGGAGCCGCTTGAAACCCTCTACTTCATAAACATGATGCTTATTGTTGAACATATTTTGAGGTATACAATGAAGGGGGACACCTCAATTATAGTGAGGATCTAAAGCAGCTACTATCCCCAAGGTGGAAGGGAGCCGTTTGAAACCCTCTACTTCATAAACATGATGCTTATTGTTGAACATATTTTGAGGTATACAATGAAGGGGGAAACCTCAATTATAGTGAGGATCTAAAGCAGCTACTATCCCCAAGGTGGAAGGGAGCCGTTTGAAACCCTATGGTTCATACACATGATGCTTATTGTTGAACATATTTTGAGGTATACAATGAACGGGGAAATCTCAATTATAGTGAGGATCTAAAGCAGCTACTATCCCCAAGGTGGAAGGGAGCCGTTTGAAACCCTATGTTACATAAACATAATGCTTATTGTTGAACATATTTTGAGGTATACAATGAAGGGGGACACCTCAATTATTGTGAGCATCTAATGCAGCTACTATCCCCAAGGTGGAAGCGAGCCGCTTGAAATCCTCTGGTTCATAAACATGATGCTTATAGTTGAACATATTTTGAGGTATACAATGAAGGGGGACACCTCAATTATAGTGAGGATCTAAAGCAGCTACTATCCCCAAGGTGGAAGGGAGCCGTTTGAAACCCTCTACTTCATAAAGATGATGCTTATTGTTGAACATATTTTGAGGTATACAATGAACGGGGAAACCTTAATTATAGTGAGGATCTAAAGCAGCTACTATCCCCAAGGTGGAAGGGAGCCGCTTGAAACACTCTACTTCATAAACATGATGCGTATTGTTGAACATATTCTGAGGTATACAATGAAGGGGGACATCTCAATTATTGTGAGGATGTTATGCAGCTACTATCCCCAAGGTGGAAGGAGCCGCTTGAAACCCTCTACTTCATAAACATGATGCGTATTGTTGAACATATTCTGAGGTATACAATGAAGGGGGACACTTTAATTATTGTGAGGATCTAATGCAGCTACTATCCCCAAAGTGGAAGGGAGCCGCTTGAAACCCTCTACTTCATAAACATGATGCTTATTGTTGAACATATTTTCAGGTATACAATGAATGGGGACATCTCAATTATTGTGAGGATCTAATGGAGCTACTATCCCCAAGGTGGAAGGAGCTGCTTGAAACCCTCTACTTCTTAAACATGATGCTTATTGTTGAACATATTTTCAGGTATACAATGAAGGGGGACATCTCACTTATTATGAGGATCTAATGCAGCTACTATCCCCAAGGTGGAAGGCAGCCGCTTGAAACCCTCTGGTTCATAAACATGATGCTTATTGTTGAACATATTTTCAGGTATACAATGAAGGGGGACACCTCAATTATTGTGAGGATCTAATGCAGCTACTATCCCCAAGGTGGAAGGGAGTCACTTGAAACCCTCTACTTCATAAACATGATGCTTATTGTTGAACATATTTTCAGGTATACAATGAAGGGGGATATCTCAATTATTGTGAGGATCTAATGCAGCTACTATCCCCAAGGTGGAAGGGAGTCGCTTGAAACACTCTGGATCATAAACATGATGATTACTGTTGAACATATTTTGAGTTACACAATGAAGGGGGACATCTCAATTATTGTGAGGATCTAATGCAGCTACTATCCCCAAGGTGGAAGGGAGCCGCTTGAAACCCTCTGGTTCATGAACATGATGCTTATTGTTGAACATATTTTAAGGTATACAATGAAGGGGGGACATCTCAATTATTGTGAGGATCTAATGCAGCTACTATCCCCAAGGTGGAAGGGAGCCGCTTGAAACCCTCTGGTTCATAAACATGATGCTTAAACTTGAACATATTTTCAGTTATACAATGAAGGGAAACATCTCAATTATTGTGAGGAGCTAACGCAGCTACTATCCCCAAGGTGGAAGGGAGCCGCTTGAAACCCTCTGGTTCATAAACATGATGCTTATTGTTGAACATATTTTGAGGTATACAATGAAGGGGGTCATCTCAATTATTGAGAGGAGCTAACGCAGCTACTATCCCCAAGGTGGAAGGGAGCCGCTTGAAACCCTCTGGTTCATAAACATGACGCTTATTGTTGAACATATTTTGAGGTATACAATGATGGGGGACACTTCAATTATTGTGAGGAGCTAACGCAGCTATTATCCCCAAGGTGGAAGGGAGCCGGTTGAAACCCTCTGGTTCATAAACATGATACTTATTTTTGAACATATTTTGAGGTATACAATGAAGGAAGACATCTCAATTATTGTGAGGAAGTAATGCAGCTACTATCCCCAAGGCGGAAGGGAGCAGCTTGAAACCTTCTGGATCATAAATATGATGCTTATTGTTAACATATTTTGAGCTATACAAAGGGGGACACCTCAATTATTGTGAGGATCTAATGCAGCTACTATCCCCAAGGTGGAAGGGAGCCGCTTGAAACACTCTGGATCATAAACATGATGCTTATTGTTGAACATATTTTGAGGTATACAATGAAGGGGGAAACCTCTGTTATTTTGAGGATATAATGCAGCTGCTATCCCCAAGGTGGAAGGGAGCCGCTTGAAACCCTCTACTTCATAAACATGCTGCTTATTGTTGAACATATTTTGAGGTATACAAAGGCGGACACCTCAATTATTGTGAGGATCTAATGCAGCTACTATCCCCAAGGTGGAAGGGAGCCGCTTGAAACACTCTGGATCATAAACATGATGCTTATTGTTGAACATATTTTCAGGTATACAATGAAGTGGGACATCTCAATTATTGTGAGGATCTAATTCAGCTACTATCCCCAAGGTGGAAGGAGCTGCTTGAAACACTCTGGTTCATAAACATGATGCTTATTGTTGAACATATTTTGAAGTATACAATGAAGGGGGACATCTCAATTATTGTAAGGATCTAATGCAGCTACTATCCCCAAGGTGGGAGGAGCCGCTTGAAACACTCTCGTTCATAAACATAATGCTTATTGTTGAACATATTTTCAGGTATACAATGAAGGGGGACACCGCAATTATTGTGAGGATCTAATGCAGCTACTATCTCCAAGGTGGAAGGGAGTCTCTTGAAACCCTCTACTTCATAAACATGATGCTTATTGTTGAACATATTTTCAGGTATACAATGAAGGGGGACATCTCAATTATTGTGAGGATCTAATGCAGCTACTATCCCCAAGGTGGAAGGGAGTCGCTTGAAACACTCTGGATCATAAACATGATGATTACTGTTGAACATATTTTGAGTTACACAATGAAGGGGGACATCTCAATTATTGTGAGGATCTAATGCAGCTACTATCCCCAAGGTGGAAGGGAGCCGCTTGAAACCCTCTGGTTCATAAACATGATGCTTATTGTTGAACATATTTTAAGGTATACAATGAAGGGGGGACATCTCAATTATTGTGAGGATCTAATGCAGCTACTATCCCCAAGGTGGAAGGGAGCCGGTTGAAACCCTCTGGTTCATAAACATGATGCTTAAACTTGAACATATTTTTAGATATACAATGAAGGGGGACATCTCAATTATTGTGAGGAGCTAACGCAGCTACTATCCCCAAGGTGGAAGGGAGCCGCTTGAAACCCTCTGGTTCATAAACATGATGCTTATTGTTGAACATATTTTGAGGTATACAATGAAGGGGGACATCTCAATTATTGAGAGGAGCTAACGCAGCTACTATCCCCAAGGTGGAAGGGAGCCGCTTGCGACCCTCTGGTTCATAAACATGATGCTTATTGTTGAACATATTTTGAGGTATACAATGAAGGGGGACACCTCAATTATTAGAGGATCTAATGCAGCTACTATCCCCAAGGTGAAAGGGAGCTGCTTGAAACACTCTGGATCATAAACATGATGCTTATTGTTGACCATATTTTGAGGTATACAATGAAGGGGGAAACCTCTGTTATTTGAAGGATCTAATGCAGCTACTATCCCCAAGGTGGAAGGGAGCCGCTTGAAACTCTCTGGTTCATAAACATGATGGTTATTGTTGAACATATTTTGAGGTATACAATGAAGAGGGACACCTCTACTATTGTGAGGATCTAATGCAGCAACTATCCCCAAGGTGGAAGTGAGCCGCTTGAAACCCTCTGGTTCATAAACATGATGCTTATTGTTGAACATATTTTGAGGTATACAATGAAGGGGGACATCTCAATTATTGTGAGGATCTAATGCAGCTACTATCCCCAAGTTGGAAGGGAGCCGCTTGAAACCGTCTACTTCATAAACATGAAGCTTTATGTTGAACATATTTTGAGGTATACAATGAAGGGGGACATCTCAATTACTGTGAGGATCTAATGCAGCTACTCTCCCAAAGGTGGAAGGGAGCCGCTTGAAAAACTCTGGATCATAAACATGATGCTTATTGTTGAGCATATTTTGAGGTATACAATGAAGGGGGAAACCTCTGTTATTTTGAGGATCTAATGCAGCTACTATCCCCAAGGTGGAAGGGAGCCGCTTGAAACCCTCTGGCTTATAACCATGATGCTTATTGTTGAACATATTTTGAGCCATACAATGAAGGGGTACATCTCAATTATTGTGAGCATCTAATGGAGCTAATATCCCCGAGGTGGAAGGGAGCCGCTTGAAAACGTCTACTTCATAAACATGCTGCTTATTGTTGAACATATTTTGAGGTATACAATGAAGGGGGACATCTCTATTATTGTTAGGATCTAATGCAGCTACTATTCCAAGGTGGAAGCGAGCCGCTTGAAACATTCTGGATCATAAACATGATGCTTATTGTTGAACATATTTTGAGCTATACAAAGGGGGACACCTCAATTATTGTGAGGATCTAATGCAGCTTCTCTCCCAAAGTTGGAAGGGAGCCGCTTGAAACACTCTGGATCATAAACATGATGCTTATTGTTAAACATATTTTGAGGTATATAATGAAGGGGGACATCTCAATTATTGTGAGGATCTAATGCAGCTACTATCCCCAAAGTGGTAGGGAGTCGCTTGAAACCCTCTACTTCATAAACATGATGCTTATTGTTGAACATATTTTGAGCTATACAATGAAGGGGGACATCTCAATTATTTTGAGGATCTAATGCAGGTACTATCCCCAAGGTGGAAGGGAGCCGCTTGAAACCCTCTGGTCCATAAACACGATGCTTATTGTTGAACATATTTTGAGGTATACAATGAAGGGGGACATCTCAATTATTGTGAGGATCTAATGGAGCTACTATCCCAAGGTGGAAGGGAGCCGCTTAAAACCCTCTACTTCATAAACATGATGCTTATTGTTGAACATATTTTGAGGTATACAATGAAGGGGGACATCTCAATTATTGTGAGGGTCTAATGCAGCTACTCTCCCAAAGGTAGAAGGGAGCCGCTTGAACCTCTCTACTTCATAAACATGATGCTTATTGTTGAACATATTTTGAGGTATACAATGAAGGGGGACATCTCAATTATTGTGAGGATCTAATGCAGCTACTCATCCAAAGGTGGAAGGGAGCCGCTTGAAACCCTCTACTTCATAAACATGATGCTTATTGTTGAACATATTTTCAGGTATACAATAAAGGGGAACATCTCAATTATTGTGAGGATCTAATGCAGCTACTCTCCCAACAGTGCAAGGGAGCCGCTTGAAACCCTGTACTTCATAAACATGATGCTTATTATTGAACATATTTTCAGGTATACAACGAAGGGGGACATCTAAATTATTGTGAGGATCTAATGCAGCTACTCTCCCCAAGGTGGAATGGAGCCGCTTGAAACCCTCCACTTCATAAACATGATGCTTATTGTTGAACATATCTAGAGGTATACAATGAAGGGGGACATCTCAATTATTGTGAGGATCTAATGCAGCTACTATCCCCAAGGTGGAAGGGAGCCGCTTGAAACCCTCTGGTTCATAAACATGATGCTTTTTGTTGAACATATTTTGAGGTATAGAATGAAGGGGGACATCTCAATTATTGTGAGGATCTAATGCAGCTACTATCCCCAAGGTGGAAGGGAGGGCTTGAAACCCTCCACTTCATAAACATGATGCTTATTGTAGAACATATTTTCAGGTATACAATGAAGCGGGACATATCAATTATTGTGAGGATCTAATGCACCTACTATCCCCAAGGTGGAAGGGAGCCGCTTGAAACCCTCTGGTTCATAAACATGATGCTTATTGTTGAACATATTTTGAGGTATAGAATGAAGGGGCACATCTCAATTATTGTGAGGAACTAATGCAGCTACTATCCCCAACGTGGAAGGGAGCCGCTTGAAAACCTCTACTTCAATAACCTGCTTGTTTTTGAACATATTTTGAGGTATACAATGAAGGGCGACACCTCAATTATTATGAAGATATAATGCAGCTACTATCCCCAAGGTGGAAGGGAGCCGTTTGAAACCCTCTTGTTTATAAACATGATGCTTATTGTTGAACATATTTTGAGGTATACAAAGGGGGACACCTCAATTATTGTGAAGATCTAAATCAGCTACAATCCCCAAGGTGGAAGGGAGCCGCTTGAAACCCTCTGGTTCATAAACATGATGCTTATTGTTGAACATATTTTGAGGTATACAATGAAGGGGGACATCTCAATTATTGTGAGGATCTAATGCAGCTACTATCCCCAAGGTGGAAGGGAGCCGCTTGAAACCCTCTGGTTCATAAACATGATGCTTATTGTTGAACATATTTTAAGGTATACAATGAAGGGGGAAACCTCTGTTATTTTGAGGATCTAATGCAGCTACTATCCCCAAGGTGGAAGGGAGCCGCTTGAAACCTTCTGGATCATAAATATGATGCTTATTGTTAACATATTTTGAGCTATACAAAGGGGGACATCTCAATTATTGTGAGGAAGTAATGCAGCTACTATCCCCAAGGCGGAAGGGAGCAGCTTGAAACCTTCTGGATCATAAATATGATGCTTATTGTTAACATATTTTGAGCTATACAAAGGGGGACACCTCAATTATTGTGAGGATCTAATGCAGCTACTATCCCCAAGGTGGAAGGGAGCCGCTTGAAACACTCTGGATCATAAACATGATGCTTATTGTTGAACATATTTTGAGGTATACAATGAAGGGGGAAACCTCTGTTATTTTGAGGATCTAATGCAGCTGCTATCCCCAAGGTGGAAGGGAGCCGCTTGAAACCCTCTACTTCATAAACATGCTGCTTATTGTTGAACATATTTTGAGGTATACAAAGGGGGACACCTCAATTATTGTGAGGATCTAATGCAGCTACTATCCCCAAGGTGGAAGGGAGCCGCTTGAAACACTCTGGATCATAAACATGATGCTTATTGTTGAACATATTTTGAGGTATACAATGAAGGGGGACACCTCTATTATTGTGAGGATCTAATGCAGCTACTATCCCCAAGGTGGAAGGGAGCCGCTTGAAACCGTCTACTTCATAAACATGATGCATATTGTTGAAAATATTTTGAGGTATACAATGAAGGGGGAAACCTCTGTTATTTTGAGGATCTAATGCAGCTAATATCCCCAAGGTGGAAGGTAGCCGCTTGAAACCGTCTACTTCATAATCATGATGCATATTGTTGAACATATGTTGAGGTATACAATGAAGGGGGACACCTCTATTATTGTGAGGATCTAATGCAGCTACTATCCCCAAGGTGGAAGGGAGCCGCTTGAAACCGTCTACTTCATAAACATGATACATATTGTTGAACATATTTTGAGGTATACAATGAAGGGGGAAACCTCTGTTATTTTGAGGATCTAATGCAGCTAATATCCCCAAGGTGGAAGGTAGCCGCTTGAAACCGTCTACTTCATAAACATGATGCATATTGTTGAACATATCTTGAGGTATACAATGAAGGGGGACACCTCTATTATTGTGAGGATCTAATGCAGCTACTATCCCCAAGGTGGAAGGGAGCCGCTTGAAACCGTCTACTTCATAAACATGATGCATATTGTTGAACATATTTTGAGGTATACAATGAAGGGGGAAACCTCTGTTATTTTGAGGATCTAATGCAGCTAATATCCCCAAGGTGGATGGTAGCCGCTTGAAACCCTCTGGTTCGTAAACATGATGCTTATTGTTGAACATATTTTGAGGTATACAATGAAGGGGGACATCTCAATTATTGTGACGATCTAATGCAGCTACTCTCCCAAAGGTGGAAGGGAGCCGCTTGAAAAACTCTGGATCATAAACATGATGCTTATTGTTGAGCATATTTTGAGGTATACAATGAAGGGGGAAACCTCTGTTATTTTGAGGATCTAATGCAGCTACTATCCCCAAGGTGGAAGGGAGCCGCTTGAAACCCTCTGGCTTATAACCATAATGCTTATTGTTGAACATATTTTGAGTCATACAATGAAGGGGTACATCTCAATTATTGTGAGCATCTAATGGAGCTAATATCCCCGAGATGGAAGGTAGCCGCTTGAAACCGTCTACTTCATAAACATGCTGCTTACTGTTGAACATATTTTGAGGTATACAATGAAGGGGGACATCTCTATTATTGTTAGGATCTAATGCAGCTACTATTCCAAGGTGGAAGGGAGCCGCTTGAAACACTCTGGATCATAAACATAATGCTTATTGTTGAACATATTTTGAGGTATACAATGAAGGGGGACATCTCAATTATTGTTAGGATCTAATGCAGCTACTATCCCCAAGGTGGAAGGGAGCCGCTTCAAACACTCTGGATCATAAACATGATGCTTATTGTTGAACATATTTTGAGGTATACAAAGGGGGACACCTCAATTATTGTTAGGATCTAATGCAGCTACTATCCCCAAGGTGGAAAGGAGCCACTTGAAACCCTGTACTTCATAAACATGATGCTTATTGTTGAACATATTTTGAGCTATACAAATGGGGACACCTCAATTATTGTTAGGATCTAATGCAGCTACTATCCCCAAGGTGGAAGGGAGCCGCTTGAAACCTTCTACTTCATAAATATGATGGTTATTGTTGAACATATTTTGAGGTATACAAAGGGGGACACCTCAATTATTGTTAGGATCTAATGCAGCTACTATCCCCAAGGTGGAAGGGAGCCGCTTGAAACCCTCTGGTTCATAAACAATATGCTTATTGTTGAACATATTTTGAGGTATACTATGAAGGGGGACACCTCTATTATTGTGAGGATCGAATGCAGCTACTATCCCTAAGGTGGAAGGGAGCCGCGTGAAACCCTCTGGTTCATAAAATGATGCTTATTGTTGAACATATTTTGAGGTATACAATAAAGGGGGACACCTCAATTACTGTGAGAATCTAATGCAGCAACTATCCCCAAGGTGGATGGGAGCCGCTTTAAACCCTCTACTTCATAAACATGATGCTTATTGTTCAAAATATTTTGAGGTATATAATGAAGGGGGATTCCTCAATTATTGTGAGCATCTAATGCAGCTACTATCCCCAAGGTGGAAGGGAGTCACTTGAAACCCTCTACTTCATAAACATGATGCTTATTGTTGAACATATTTTCAGGTATACAATGAAGGGGGACATCTCAATTATTGTGAGGATCTAATGCAGCTACTATCCCCAAGGTGGAAGGGAGTCGCTTGAAACACTCTGGATCATAAACATGATGATTACTGTTGAACATATTTTGAGTTACACAATGAAGTGGGACATCTCAATTATTGTGAGGATCTAATGCAGCTACTATCCCCAAGGTGGAAGGGAGCCGCTTGAAACCCTCTGGTTCATAAACATGATGCTTATTGTTGAACATATTTTAAGGTATACAATGAAGGGGAGCATCTCAATTATTGTGAGGATCTAATGCAGCTACTATCCCTGGGTCCGTTTGAAACCCTCTACTTCATAAACATGATGCTTATTGTTGAACATATTTTGAGGTATAGAATGAAGGGGGACATCTCAATTATTGTAAAGATCTAATGCAGCTACTATCCCCAAGGTGGAAGGGAGCTGCTTGAAACCCTCTGGTTCATAAACATGATGGTTATTGTTGAACATATTCTGAGGTATACTATGAAGGAGGACACCTCTATTATTGTGAGGATCTAATGCAGCTACTATCCCCAAGGTGGAAGGGAGCCGCTTGAAACCCTCTGGTTCATAAACAGGATGCTTATTGTTGAACATATTTTGAGGTATACAATGAGGGGGGACACCTCAATTACTGTGAGGATCTAATGCAGCTACTATCCCCAAGGTGGAATGGAGCCGCTTAAAACCCTCTACTTCATAAACATGATGCTTATTGTTGAACATATTTTGAGGTATACAATGAGGGGGGACACCTCAATTACTGTGAGGATCTAATGCAGCTACTATCCCCAAGGTGGAAGGGAGCCGCTTGAAACCCTCTACTTCATAAACATGATGCTTATTGTTGAACATATTTTGAGGTATACAATGAGGGGGGACACCTCAATTACTGTGAGAATCTAATGCAGCTACTATCCCCAAGGTGGAAGGGAGCCGCTTGAAACCCTCTACTTCATAAACATGATGCTTATTGTTGAACATATTTTGAGGTATATAATGAAGGGGGACACCTCAATTATTGTGAACATCTAATGCAGCTACTATCCCCAAGGTGGAAGGGAGCCGTTTGAAACCCTATGGTTCATAAAGATGATGCTTATTGTTGAACATATTTTGAGGTATATAATGAAGGGGGACACCTCAATTATTGTGAGCATCTAATGCAGCTACTATCCCCAAGGTGGAAGGGAGCCGCTTGAAATCCTCTGGTTCATAAACATGATGCTTATTGTTGAACATATTTTGAGGTATACAATGAAGGGGGACACCTCAATTATAGTGAGGATCTAAAGCAGCTACTATCCCCAAGGTGGAAGGGAGCCGTTTGAAACCCTCTACTTCATAAACATGATGCTTATTGTTGAACATATTTTGAGGTATACAATGAAGGGGGAAACCTCAATTATAGTGAGGATCTACAGCAGCTACTATCCCCAAGGTGGAAGGGAGCCGTTTGAAACCCTATGGTTCATAAACATGATGCTTATTGTTGAACATATTTTGAGGTATACAATGAACGAGGAAATCTCAATTATAGTGAGGATCTAAAGCAGCTACTATCTCCAAGGTGGAAGGGAGCCGTTTGAAACCTATGTTACATAAACATAATGCTTATTGTTGAACATATTTTGAGGTATACAATGAAGGGGGACACCTCAATTATTGTGAGCATCTAATGCAGCTACTATCCCCAAGGTGGAAGCGAGCCGCTTGAAATCCTCTGGTTCATAAACATGATGCTTATAGTTGAACATATTTTGAGGTATACAATGAAGGGGGACACCTCAATTATAGTGAGGATCTAAAGCAGCTACTATCCCCAAGGTGGAAGGGAGCCGTTTGAAACCCTCTACTTCATAAAGATGATGCTTATTGTTGAACATATTTTGAGGTATACAATGAAGGGGGAAACCTTAATTATAGTGAGGATCTAAAGCAGCTACTATCCCCACGGTGGAAGCGAGCCGCTTGAAACACTCTACTTCATAAACATGATGCGTATTGTTGAACATATTCTGAGGTATACAATGAAGGGGGACATCTCAATTATTGTGAGGATGTTATGCAGCTACTATCCCCAAGATGGAAGGGAGCCGCTTGAAACCCTCTACTTCATAAACATGATGCGTATTGTTGAACATATTCTGAGGTATACAATGCAGGGGGACACTTTAATTATTGTGAGGATCTAATGCAGCTACTATCCCCAAGGTGGAAGGGAGCCGCTTGAAACCCTCTACTTCATAAACATGATGCTTATTGTTGAACATATTTTCAGGTATACAATGAAGGGGGACATCTCAATTATTGTGAGGATCTAATGGAGCTACTATCCCCAAGGTGGAAGGAGCTGCTTGAAACCCTCTACTTCTTAAACATGATGCTTATTGTTGAACATATTTTCAGGTATACAATGAAGGGGGACATCTCACTTATTATGAGGATCTAATGCAGCTACTATCCCCAAGGTGGAAGGGAGCCGCTTGAAACCCTCTGGTTCATAAGCATGATGCTTATTGTTGAACATATTTTCAGGTATACAATGAAGGGGGACATCTCAATTATTGTGAGGATCTAATGCAGCTACTATCCCCAAGGTGGAAGGAGCTGCTTGAAACACTCTGGTTCATAAACATGATGCTTATTGTTGAACATATTTTCAGGTATACAATGAAGGGGGACACCTCAATTATTGTGAGGATCTAATGCAGCTACTATCCCCAAGGTGGAAGGGAGTCACTTGAAACCCTCTACTTCATAAACATGATGCTTATTGTTGAACATATTTTCAGGTATACAATGAAGGGGGATATCTCAATTATTGTGAGGATCTAATGCAGCTACTATCCCCAAGGTGGAAGGGAGTCGCTTGAAACACTCTGGATCATAAACATGATGATTACTGTTGAACATATTTTGAGTTACACAATGAAGGGGCACATCTCAATTATTGTGAGGATCTAATGCAGCTACTATCCCCAAGGTGGAAGGGAGCCGCTTGAAACCCTCTGGTTCATGAACATGATGCTTATTGTTGAACATATTTTAAGGTATACAATGAAGGGGGGACATCTCAATTATTGTGAGGATCTAATGCAGCTACTATCCCCAAGGTGGAAGGGAGCCGCTTGAAACCCTCTGGTTCATAAACATGATGCTTAAACTTGAACATATTTTCAGTTATACAATGAAGGGAAACATCTCAATTATTGTGAGGAGCTAACGCAGCTACTATCCCAAAGGTGGAAGGGAGCCGCTTGAAACCCTCTGGTTCATAAACATGATGCTTATTGTTGAACATATTTTGAGGTATACAATGAAGGGGGACATCTCAATTATTGAGAGGAGCTAACGCAGCTACTATCCCCAAGGTGGAAGGGAGCCGCTTGAAACCCTCTGGTTCATAAACATGATGCTTATTGTTGAACATATTTTGAGGTATACAATGAAGGGGGACACTTCAATTATTGTGAGGAGCTAACGCAGCTATTATCCCCAAGGTGGAAGGGAGCCTTTTGAAACCCTCTGGTTCATAAACATGATACTTATTTTTGAACATATTTTGAGGTATACAATGAAGGGAGACATCTCAATTATTGTGAGGAAGTAATGCAGCTACTATCCCCAAGGTGAAAGGGAGCAGCTTGAAACCTTCTGGATCATAAATATGATGCTTATTTTTAACATAATTTGAGCTATACAAAGGGAGACACCTCAATTATTGTGAGGATCTAATGCAGCTACTATCCCCAAGGTGGAAGGGAGCCGCTTGAAACACTCTGGATCATAAACATGATGCTTATTGTTGAACATATTTTGAGGTATACAATGAAGGGGGAAACCTCTGTTATTTTGAGGATCTAATGCAGCTGCTATCCCCAAGGTGGAAGGGAGCCGCTTGAAACCCTCTACTTCATAAACATGCTGCTTATTGTTGAACATATTTTGAGGTATACAAAGGGGGACACCTCAATTATTGTGAGGATTTATTGCAGGTACTATCCCCAAGGTGGAAGGGAGCCGCTTGAAACACTCTGGATCATAAACATGATGCTTATATTTGAACATATTTTGAGGTATACAATGAAGGGGGAAACCTCTGTTATTTTGAGGATCTAATGCAGCTACTATCATAAAGGTGGAAGGGAGCTGCTTGAAACTCTCTGGTTCATAAACATGATGGTTATTGTTGAACATATTTTGAGGTATACAATGAAGGGGGACACCTCTATTATTGTGAGGATCTAATGCAGCTACTATCCCCAAGGTGGAAGGGAGCCGCTTGAAACCGTCTACTTCATAAACATGATACATATTGTTGAACATATTTTGAGGTATACAATGAAGGGGGAAACCTCTGTTATTTTGAGGATCTAATGCAGCTAATATCCCCAAGGTGGAAGGTAGCCGCTTGAAACCGTCTACTTCATAAACATGATGCATATTGTTGAACATATTTTGAGGTATACAATGAAGGGGGACACCTCTATTATTGTGAGGATCTAATGCAGCTACTATCCCCAAGGTGGAAGGGAGCCGCTTGAAACCGTCTACTTCATAAACATGATGCATATTGTTGAACATATTTTGAGGTATACAATGAAGGGGGAAACCTCTGTTATTTTGAGGATCTAATGCAGCTACTATCCCCAAGGTGGAAGGGAGCCGCTTGAAACCCTCTGGCTTATAACCATGATGCTTATTGTTGAACATATTTTGAGTCCTACAATGAAGGGGTACATCTCAATTATTGTGAGCATCTAATGGAGCTAATATCCCCGAGGTGGAAGGGAGCCGCTTGAAACCGTCTACTTCATTAACATGCTGCTTATTGTTGAACATATTTTGAGGTATACAATGAAGGGGGACATCTCTATTATTGTTAGGATCTAATGCAGCTACTATTCCAAGGTGGAAGGGAGCCGCTTGAAACACTCTGGATCATAAACATGATGCTTATTGTTGAACATATTTTGAGCTATACAAAGGGGGACACCTCAATTATTGTTAGGATCTAATGCAGCTACTATCCCCAAGGTGGAAGGGAGCCGCTTCAAACACTCTGGATCATAAACATGATGCTTATTGTTGAACATATTTTGAGGTATACAAAGGGGGACACCTCAATTATTGTTAGGATCTAATGCAGCTACTATCCCCAAGGTGGAAGGGAGCCGCTTGAAACCCTCTACTTCATAAATATGATGGTTATTGTTGAACATATTTTGAGGTATACAAAGGGGGACACCTCAATTATTGTTAGGATCTAATGCAGCTACTATCCCCAAGGTGGAAGGGAGCCGCTTGAAACCCTCTGGTTCATAAACAATATGCTTATTGTTGAACATATTTTGAGGTATACTATGAAGGAGGACACCTCTATTATTGTGAGGATCGAATGCAGCTACTATCCCTAAGGTGGAAGGGAGCCGCGTGAAACCCTCTGGTTCATAAAATGATGCTTATTGTTGAACATATTTTGAGGTATACAATAAAGGGGGACACCTCAATTACTGTGAGAATCTAATGCAGCAACTATCCCCAAGGTGGATGGGAGCCGCTTTAAACCCTCTACTTCATAAACATGATGCTTATTGTTCAAAATATTTTAAGGTATATAATGAAGGGGGATTCCTCTATTATTGTGAGGATCTAATGCAGCTACTATCCCCAAGGTGGAAGGGAGTCGCTTGAAACACTCTGGATCATAAACATGATGATTACTGTTGAACATATTTTGAGTTACACAATGAAGTGGGACATCTCAATTATTGTGAGGATCTAATGCAGCTACTATCCCCAAGGTGGAAGGGAGCCGCTTGAAACCCTCTGGTTCATAAACATGATGCTTATTGTTGAACATATTTTAAGGTATACAATGAAGGGGGGCATCTCAATTATTGTGAGGATCTAATGCAGCTACTATCCCCAAGGTGGAAGGGAGCCGTTTGAAACCCTCTGGTCCATAAACATGATGCTTAAACTTGAACATACTTTCAGGTATACAATGAAGGGGGACATCTCAATTATTGTGAGGAGCTAACGCAGCTACTATCCCCAAGGTGGAAGGGAGCCGCTTGAAACCCTCTGGTTCTAAACATGATGCTTATTGTTGAACATATTTTGAGGTATACAATGAAGGGGGACATCTCAATTATTGAGAGGAGCTAACGCAGCTACTATCCCCAAGGTGGAAGGGAGCCGCTTGAAACCCTCTGGTTCATAAACATGATGCTTATTGTTGAACATATTTTGAGGTATATAATGAAGGGGGACACTTCAACTATTGTGAGGATCTAATGCAGCTACTATCCCCAAGGTGGAAGGGAGCCACTTGAAACACTCTGGATCATAAACCTGATGCTTATTGTTGAACATTTTTTGAGGTATACAATGAAGGGGGAAACCTCTGTTATTTTGAGGATCTAATGCAGCTGCTATCCCCAAGGTGGAAGAGAGCCGCTTGAAACCCTCTACTTCATAAACATGATGCTTATTGTTGAACATATTTTGAGGTATACAATGAAGGGGGACACCTTAATTATTGTGAGGATCTAATGCAGCTACAATCCCCAAGGTGGAAGGGAGCCGCTTGAAACACTCTGGATCATAAACATGATGCTTATTGTTGAACATATTTTGAGGTATACAATGAAGGGGGAAACCTCTGTTATTTTGAGGATCTAATGCAGCCATTATCCCCAAGGTGGAAGGGAGCCGCTTGAAACCCTCTGGTTCATAAACTTGATGGTTATTGTTGAACATATTTTGAGGTATACAATGAAGGGGGCACCTCTATTATTGTGAGGATCTAATGCAGCTACTATCCCCAAGGTGGAAGGGAGCCGCTTGAAACCCTCTACTTCATAAACATGATGCATATTGTTGAACATATTTTGAGGTATACAAAGGGGGACACATCAATTATTGTTAGGATCTGATGCAGCTACTATCCCCAAGGTGGAAGGGAGCCGCTTGAAACCCTCTGGCTTATAACCATGATGCTTATTGTTGAACATATTTTGAGCCATACAATGAAGGGGTACATCTCAATTATTGTGAGCATCTAATGGAGCTAATATCCCCGAGGTGGAAGGGAGCCGCTTGAAACCGTCTACTTCATAAACATGATGCTTATTGTTGAACATATTTTGAGGTATACAATGAAGGGGGACATCTCTATTATTGTTAGGATCTAATGCAGCTACTATTCCAAGGTGGAAGCGAGCCGCTTGAAACACTCTGGATCATAAACATGATGCTTATTGTTGAACATATTTTGAGCTATACAAAGGGGGACACCTCAATTATTGTGAGGATCTAATGCAGCTTCTCTCCCAAAGGTGGAAGGGAGCCGCTTGAAACACTCTGGATCATAAACATGATGCTTATTGTTAAACATATTTTGAGGTATATAATGAAGGGGGACATCTCAATTATTGTGAGGATCTAATGCAGCTACTATCCCCAAGGTGGAAGGGAGTCGCTTGAAACCCTCTACTTCATAAACATGATGCTTATTGTTGAACATATTTTGAGCTATACAATGAAGGGGGACATCTCACATATTTTGAGGATCTAATGCAGGTACTATCCCCAAGGTGGAAGGGGGCCGCTTGAAACACTCTGGATCATAAACATGATGCTTATTGTTAAACAAATTTTGAGGTATATAATTAAGGGGGACATCTCAATTATTGTGAGGGTCTAATGCAGCTACTATCCCCAAGGTATAAGGGAGCCGCTTGAAACCCTCTGGTTCATAAACAATATGCTTATTGTTGAACATATTTTGAGCTATACTATGAAGGGGGACACATCTATTATTGTGAGGATCGAATGCAGCTACTATCCCTAAGGTGGAAGGGAGCCGCGTGAAACCCTCTGGTTCATAAAATGATGCTTATTGTTGAACATATTTTGAGGTATACAATAAAGGGGGACACCTCAATTACTGTGAGAATCTAATGCAGCAACTATCCCCAAGGTGGATGGGAGCCGCTTTAAACCCTCTACTTCATAAACATGATGCTTATTGTTCAAAATATTTTGAGGTATATAATGAAGGGGGATTCCTCAATTATTGTGAGCATCTAATGCAGCTACTATCCCCAAGGTGGAAGGGAGTCACTTGAAACCCTCTACTTCATAAACATGATGCTTATTGTTGAACATATTTTCAGGTATACAATGAAGGGGGACATCTCAGTTATTGTGAGGATCTAATGCAGCTACTATCCCCAAGGTGGAAGGGAGTCGCTTGAAACACTCTGGATCATAAACATGATGATTACTGTTGAACATATTTTGAGTTACACAATGAAGTGGGACATCTCAATTATTGTGAGGATCTAATGCAGCTACTATCCCCAAGGTGGAAGGGAGCCGCTTGAAACCCTCTGGTTCATAAACATGATGCTTATTGTTGAACATATTTTAAGGTATACAATGAAGGGGGGCATCTCAATTATTGTGAGGATCTAATGCAGCTACTATCCCCAAGGTGGAAGGGAGCCGTTTGAAACCCTCTGGTCCATAAACATGATGCTTAAACTTGAACATATTTTCAGGTATACAATGAAGGGGGACATCTCAATTATTGTGAGGAGCTAACGCAGCTACTATCCCCAAGGTGGAAGGGAGCCGCTTGAAACCCTCTGGTTCATAAACATGATGCTTATTGTTGAACATATTTTGAGGTGTACAATGAAGGGGGACATCTCAATTATTGAGAGGAGCTAACGCAGCTACTATCCCCAAGGTGGAAGGGAGCCACTTGAAACACTCTGGATCATAAACATGAAGCTTATTGTTGAACATATTTTGAGGTATACAATGAAGGGGGAAACCTTAATTATTGTGAGGATCTAATGCAGCTACAATCCCCAAGGTGGAAGGGAGCCGCTTGAAACACTCTGGATCATAAACATGATGCTTATTGTTGAACATATTTTGAGGTATACAATGAAGGGGGAAACCTCTGTTATTTTGAGGATCTAATGCAGCTACTATCCCCAAGGTGGAAGGGAGCCGCTTGAAAACCTCTGGTTCATAAACATGATGGTTATTGTTGAACATATTTTGAGGTATACAATGAAGGGGGACACCTCTATTATTGTGAGGATCTAATGCAGCTACTATCCCCAAGGTGGAAGGGAGCCGCTTGAAACCCTCTACTTCATAAACATGATGCATATTGTTGAACATATTTTGAGGTATACAAAGGGGGACACATCAATTATTGTTAGGATCTGATGCAGCTACTATCCCCAAGGTGGAAGGGAGCCGCTTGAAACCCTCTGGCTTATAACCATGATGCTTATTGTTGAACATATTTTGAGCCATACAATGAAGAGGTACATCTCAATTATTGTGAGCATCTAATGGAGCTAATATCCCCGAGGTGGAAGGGAGCCGCTTGAAACCGTCTACTTCATAAACATGATGCTTATTGTTGAACATATTTTGAGGTATACAATGAAGGGGGACATCTCTATTATTGTTAGGATCTAATGCAGCTACTATTCCAAGGTGGAAGCGAGCCGCTTGAAACACTCTGGATCATAAACATGATGCTTATTGTTGAACATATTTTGAGCTATACAAAGGGGGACACCTCAATTATTGTGAGGATCTAATGCAGCTTCTCTCCCAAAGGTGGAAGGGAGCCGCTTGAAACACTCTGGATCATAAACATGATGCTTATTGTTAAACATATTTTGAGGTATATAATGAAGGGGGACATCTCAATTATTGTGAGGATCTAATGCAGCTACTATCCCCAAGGTGGAAGGGAGTCGCTTGAAACCCTCTACTTCATAAACATGATGCTTATTGTTGAAGATATTTTGAGCTATACAATGAAGGGGGACATCTCACATATTTTGAGGATCTAATGCAGGTACTATCCCCAAGGTGGAAGGGAGCCGCTTGAAACACTCTGGATCATAAACATGATGCTTATTGTTAAACAAATTTTGAGGTATATAATGAAGGGGGACATCTCAATTATGGTGAGGATCTAATGCAGCTACTATCCCCAAGGTATAAGGGAGCCGCTTGAAACCCTCTGGTCCATAAACATGATGCTTATTGTTGAACATATTTTGAGGTATACAATAAAGGGGGACATCTCAATTATTGTGAGGATCTAATGCAGCTACTCTCCCAAAGGTAGAAGGGAGCCGCTTGAAACTCTCTACTTCATAAACATGATGCTTATTGTTGAACATATTTTGAGGTATACAAAGGGGGACACATCAATTATTGTTAGGATCTGATGCAGCTTCTATCCCCAAGGTGGAAGGGAGCCGCTTAAAACCCTCTACTTGATAAACATGATGCTTATTGTTGAACATATTTTGAGGTATACAATGAAGCGGGACATCTCAATTATTGTGAGGATCTAATGCAACTACTCTCCCAAAGGTAGAAGGGAGCCGCTTGAAACTCTCTACTTCATAAACATGATGCTTATTGTTGAACATATTTTGAGGTATACAATGAAGGGGGACATCTCAATTATTGTGAGGATCTAATGCAGCTACTCTCCCAACGGTGCAAGGGAGCCGCTTGAAACCCTGTACGTCATAAACATGATGCTTATTATTGAACATATTTTCAGGTATACAATGAAGGGGGACATCTCAATTATTGTGAGGATCTAATGCAGCTACTCTCCCCCAGGTGGAATGGAGCCGCTTGAAACCCTCCACTTCATAAACATGATGCTTATTGTTGAACATATCTAGAGGTATACAATGAAGGGGGACATCTCAATTATTGTGAGGATCTAATGCAGCTACTATCCCCAAGGTAAGAGGGAGCCGCTTGAAACCCTCTGGTTCATAAACATGATCCTTTTTGTTGAACATATTTTGAGGTATAGAATGAAGGGGGACATCTCAATTATTGTGAGGATCTAATGCAGCTACTATCCCCAAGGTGGAAGGGAGGGCTTGAAACCCTCCACTTCATAAACATGATGCTTATTGTAGAACATATTTTCAGGTATACAATGAAGCGGGACATATCAATTATTGTGAGGATCTAATGCACCTACTATCCCCAAGGTGGAAGGGAGCCGCTTGAAACCCTCTGGTTCATAAACATGATGCTTATTGTTGAACATATTTTGAGGTATAGAATGAAGGGGCACATCTCAATTATTGTGAAGAACTAATGCAGCTACTATCCCCAACGTGGAAGGGAGCCGCTTGAAAACCTCTACTTCAATAACCTGCTTGTTTTTGAACATATTTTGAGGTATACAATGAAGGGCGACACCTCAATTATTGTGAAGATCTAATGCAGCTACTATCCCCAAGGTGGAAGGGAGCCGCTTGAAACCCTCTTGTTTATAAACATGATGCTTATTGTTGAACATATTTTGAGGTATACGAAGGGGGACACCTCAATTATTGTGAAGATCTGAATCAGCTACAATCCCCAAGGTGGAAGGGAGCCGCTTGCAACCCTCTGGTTCATAAACATGATGCTTATTGTTGAACATATTTTGAGGTATACAATAAAGCGGGACACCTCAATTATTGTGAGGATCTAATGCAGCTACTATCCCTGGGTCCGCTTGAAACCCTCTACTTCATAAACATGATGCTTATTGTTGAACATATTTTGAGGTATACAATGAAGCAGGACATCTCAATTATTGTAAAGATCTAATGCAGCTACTATCCCCAAGGTGGAAGGGAGCCGCTTGAAACCCTCTGGTTCATAAACAGGATGCTTATTGTTGAACATATTTTGAGGTATACAATGAAGGGGGACACCTTAATTATTGTGAGCATCTAATGCAGCTACTATCCCCAAGGTGGAAGGGAGCCGTTTGAAACCCTCTACTTCATAAACATGATGCTTATTGTTGAACATATTTTGAGGTATACAATGAAGGGGGACACCTTAATTATTGTGAGGATCTAAAGCAGCTACTCTCCCCAAGGTGGAAGGGAGCCGTTTGAAACCCTCTACTTCATAAACATGATGCTTATTGTTGAACATATTTTGAGGTATACAATGAAGGGGGACACCTTAATTATTGTGAGCATCTAATGCAGCTACTATCCCCAAGGTGGAAGGGAGCCGTTTGAAACCCCCTACTTCATAAACATGATGCTTATTGTTGAACATATTTTGTGGTATACAATGAAGGGGGACACCTCAATTATAGTGAGGATCTAATGTAGCTACTCTCCCCAAGGTGGAAGGGAGCGGCTTGAAACCCTCTACTTCATAAACATGATGCGTATTGTTGAACATATTCTGAGGTATACAATGAAGGGGGACATCTCAATTACTGTGAGTGAGGGATCTAATGCAGCTACTATCCCCAAGGTGGAAGGGAGCCATTTGAAACCCTCTACTTCATAAACATGATGCTTATTGTTGAACATATTTTGAGGTATACAATGAAGGGGGACATCTCAATTATTGTGAGGATGTTATGCAGCTACTATCCCCAAGGTGGAAGGGAGCCGCTTGAAACCCTCTGGCTTATAAGCATGATGCTTATTGTTGAACATATTTTGAGCCATACAATGAAGCGGTACATCTCAATTATTGTGAGCATCTAATGGAGCTAATATCCCCGAGGTGGAAGGGAGCCGCTTGAAACCGTCTACTTCATAAACATGATGCTTATTGTTGAACATATTTTGAGGTATACAATGAAGGGGGACATCTCTATTATTGTTAGGATCTAATGCAGCTACTATTCCAAGGTGCAAGCGAGCCGCTTGAAACACTATGGATCATAAACATGATGCTTATTGTTGAACATATTTTGAGCTATACAAAGGGGGACACCTCAATTATTATGAGGATCTAATGCAGCTTCTCTCCCAAAGGTGGAAGGGAGCCGCTTGAAACACTCTGGATCATAAACATGATGCTTATTGTTACACATATTTTGAGGTATATAATGAAGGGGGACATCTCAATTATTGTGAGGATCTAATGCAGCTACTATCCCCAAGGTGGAAGGGAGTCGCTTGAAACCCTCTACTTCATAAACATGATGCTTATTGTTAAACAAATTTTGAGGGATATAATGAAGGGGGACATCTCAATTATTGTGAGGATCTAATGCAGCTACTATCCCCAAGGTATAAGGGAGCCGCTTGAAACCCTCTGGTCCATAAACATGATGCTTATTGTTGAACATATTTTGAGGTATACAATGAAGGGGGACATCTCAATTATTGTGAGGATCTAATGCAGCTACTCTCCCAAAGGTAGAAGGGAGCCGCTTGAAACTCTCTACTTCATAAACATGATGCTTATTGTTGAACATATTTTGAGGTATACAAAGGGGGACACATCAATTATTGTTAGGATCTTATGCAGCTACTATTCCCAAGGTGGAAGGGAGCCGCTTAAAACCCTCTACTTCATAAACATGATGCTTATTGTTGAACATATTTTGAGGTATACAATGAAGGGGGACATCTCAATTATTGTGAGGATCTAATGCAGCTACTCTCCCAAAGGTAGAAGGGAGCCGCTTGAACCTCTCTACTTCATAAACATGATGCTTATTGTTGAACATATTTTGAGGTATACAATGAAGGGGGACATCTCAATTATTGTGAGGATCTAATGCAGCTACTCTCCCAAAGGTGGAAGGGAGCCGGTTGAAACCCTCTACTTCATAAACATGATGCTTATTGTTGAACATATTTTCAGGTATACAATAAAGGGGAACATCTCAATTATTGTGAGGATCTAATGCAGCTACTCTCCCAACGGTGCAAGGGAGCCGCTTGAAACCCTGTACGTCATAAACATGATGCTTATTATTGAACATATTTTGAGGTATACAATGAAGGGGGACATCTCAATTATTGTGAGCATCTAATGCAGCTATTATCCCCAAGGTGTAAGGGAGCCGCTTGAAACCCTGTACTTCATAAACATGATGCTTATTGTTGAACATATTTTCAGGTATACAATGAAGGGGGACACCTCAATTATTGTGAGGATCTAATGCAGCTACTATCCCGAAGGTGGAAGGAGCCGCTTGAAACCCTCTACTTCATAAACATGATGCTTATTGTTGAACATATTTTCAGGTATACAATGAAGGGGGACATCTCAATTATTGTGAGGATCTAATGCAGCTACTATACCCAAGGTGGAAGGGAGCCGCTTGAAACCCTCTGGTCCATAAACATGATGCTTATTGTTGAACATATTTTGAGGTATACAATGAAGGGGGACATCTCAATTATTGTGAGGATCTAATGCAGCTACTCTCCCCAAGGTAGAAGGGAGCCGCTTGAAACCCTCTGGTTCATAAACATGATGCTTATTGTTGAACATATCTAGAGGTATACAATGAAGGGGGACATCTCAATTATTGTGAGGATCTAATGCAGCTACTATCCCCAAGGTGGAAGGGAGCCGCTTGAAACCCTCTGGTTCATAAACATGATGCTTATTGTTGAACATATTTTGAGGTATACAATGAAGCGGGACATATCAATTATTGTGAGGATCTAATGCACCTACTATCCCCAAGGTGGAAGGGAGCCGCTTGAAACCCTCTACTTCATAAACATGATGCTTATTGTTGAACATATTTTGAGGTATACAATGAAGGGGGACACCTTAATTATTGTGAGGATCTAATGCAGCTACTATCCCCAAGGTGGAAGGGAGCCGTTTGAAACCCTCTACTTCATAAACATGATGCTTATTGTTGAACATATTTTGAGGTATACAATGAAGGGGGACATCTCAATTATTGTGAGGATGTTATGCAGCTACTATCCCCAAGGTGGAAGGGAGCCCCTTGAAACCCTCTACTTTATAAACATGATGCTTATTGTTGAACATATTTTCAAGTATACAATGAAGGGGGACATCTCAATTATTGTGAGGATCTAATGCAGCTACTATCCCCAAGGTGGAAGGAGCCGCTTGAAACCCTCTACTTCATAAACATGATGCTTATTGTTGAACATATTTTCAGGTATACAATGAAGGGGGACATCTCAATTATTGTGAGGATCTAATGCAGCTACTATACCCAAGGTGGAAGGGAGCCGCTTGAAACCCTCTGGTTCATAAACATGATGCTTATTGTTGAACATATTTTCAGGTATAAAATAAAGGGGGACATCTCAATTATTGTGAGGATCTAATGCAGCTACTATCCCCAAGGTGGAAGGAGCTGCTTGAAACACTCTGGTTCATAAACATGATGCTTATTGTTGAACATATTTTCAGGTATACAATGAAGGGGGACACCTTAATTATTGTGAGGATCTAATGCAGCTACTATCCCTGGGTGGAAGGGAGCCGCTTGAAACCCTGTACTTCATAAACATGATGCTTATTGTTGAACATATTTTGAGGTATACAATGAAGGGGGACATCTCAATTATTGTGAGGATCTAATGCAGCTATTATCCCCAAGGTGTAAGGGAGCCGCTTGAAACCCTGTACTTCATAAACATGATGCTTATTGTTGAACATATTTTCAGGTATACAATGAAGGGGGATATCTCAATTATTGTGAGGATCTAATGCAGCTACTATCCCCAAGGTGGAAGGGAGTCGCTTGAAACACTCTGGATCATAAACATGATGATTACTGTTGAACATATTTTGAGTTACACAATGAAGGGGGACATCTCAATTATTGTGAGGATCTAATGCAGCTACTATCCGCAAGGTGGAAGGGAGCCGCTTGAAACCCTCTGGTTCATGAACATGATGCTTATTGTTGAACATATTTTAAGGTATACAATGAAGGGGGGACATCTCAATTATTGTGAGGATCTAATGCAGCTACTATCCCCAACGTGGAAGGGAGCCGCTTGAAACCCTCTGGTTCATAAACATGATGCTTAAACTTGAACATATTTTCAGGTATACAATGAAGGGAAACATCTCAATTATTGTGAGGAGCTAACGCAGCTACTATCCCCAAGGTGGAAGGGAGCCGCTTGAAACCCTCTGGTTCATAAACATGGTGCTTCTTGTTGAACATATTTTGAGGTATACAATAAAGGGGGACACTTCAATTATTGTGAGGAGCTAACGCAGCTACTATCCCCAAGGTGGAGGGGAGCCGGTTGAAACCCTCTGGTTCATAAACATGATACTTATTTTTGAACATATTTTGAGGTATACAATGAAGGGAGACATCTCAATTATTGTGAGGAACTAATGCAGCTACTATCCCCAAGGTGGAAGGGAGCCACTTGAAACCTTCTGGATCATAAATATGATGCTTATTGTTAACATATTTTGAGCTATACAAAGGGGGACACCTCAATTATTGTGAGGATCTAATGCAGCTACTATCCCCAAGGTGGAAGGGAGCCGCTTGAAACACTCTGGATCATAAACATGATGCTTATTGTTGAACATATTTTGAGGTATACAATGAAGGGGGAAAACTCTGTTATTTTGAGGATCTAATGCAGCTGCTATCCCCAAGGTGGAAGGGAGCCGCTTGAAACCCTCTACTTCATAAACATGCTGCTTATTGTTGAACATATTTTGAGGTAACAAAGGGGGACACGTCAATTATTGTGAGGATCTAATGCAGCTACTATCCCCAAGGTGGAAGGGAGCCGCTTGAAACCCTCTACTTCATAAACATGATGCATATTGTTGAACATATTTTGAGGTATACAATGAAGGGGGAAACCTCTGTTATTTTGAGGATCTAATGCAGCTACTATCCCCAAGGTGGAAGGTAGCCGCTTGAAACCCTCTGGTTCATAAACATGATGCTTATTGTTAAACATATTTTGAGGTATACAATGAAGGGGGACATCTCAATTATTGTGAGGATCTAATGCAGCTACTATCCCCAAGGTGGAAGGGAGCCGCTTGAAACCCTCTACTTCATAAACATGATGCTTTATGTTGAACATATTTTGAGGTATACAATGAAGGGGGACATCTCAATTATTGTGAGGATCTAATGCAGCTACTCTCCCAAAGGTGGAAGGGAGCCGCTTGAAAAACTCTGGATCATAAACATGATGCTTATTGTTGAGCATATTTTGAGGTATACAATGAAGGGGGAAACCTCTGTTATTTTGAGGATCTAACGCAGCTACTATCCCCAAGGTGGAAGGGAGCCGCTTGAAACCCTCTGGCTTATAACCATGATGCTTATTGTTGAACATATTTTGAGTCATACAATGAAGGGGAATATCTCAATTATTGTGAGCATCTAATGGAGCTAATATCCTCGAGGTGGAAGGGAGCCGCTTGAAACCGTCTACTTCATAAACATGCTGCTTATTGTTGAACATATTTTGAGGTATACAATGAAGGGGGACATCTCTATTATTGTTAAGATCTAATGCAACTACTATTCCAAGGTGGAAGGGAGCCGCTTGAAACACTCTGGATCATAAACATGATGCTTATTGTTGAACATATTTTGAGCTATACAAAGGGGACACCTCAATTATTGTTAGGATCTAATGCAGCTACTATCCCCAAGGTGGAAGGGAGCCGCTTTAAACCCTGTACTTCATAAACATGATGCTTATTGTTGAACATATTTTGAGCTATACAAAGGGGGACACCTCAATTATTGTCAGGAACTAATGCAGCTACTATCCCCAAGGTGGAAGGGAGCCGCTTGAAACCCTCTACTTCATAAATATGATGCTTATTGTTGAACATATTTTGAGGTATACAAAGGGGGACACCTCAATTATTGTTAGGATCTAATGCAGCTACTATCCCCAAGGTGGAAGGGAGCCGCTTGAAACCCTCTGGTTCATAAACAATATGCTTATTGTTGAACATATTTTGAGGTATACTATGAAGGGGGACACCTCTATTATTGTGAGGATCTAATGCAGCTACTATCCCTAAGGTGGAAGGGAGCCGCGTGAAACCCTCTGGTTCATAAAATGATGCTTATTGTTGAACATATTTTGAGGTATACAATAAAGGGGGACACCTCAATTACTGTGAGAATCTAATGCAGCAACTATCCCCAAGGTGGAAGGGAGCCGCTTGAAACCCTCTACTTCATAAACATGATGCTTATTGTTGAACATATTTTGAGGTATATAATGAAGGGGGATACCTCAATTATTGTGAGGATCTAATGCAGCTACTATCCCCAAGGTGGAAGGGAGCCGCTTGAAACCCTCTGGTTCATAAACATGATGCTTATTGTTGAACATATTTTAAGGTATACAATGAAGGGGGGACATCTCAATTATTGTGAGGATCTAATGCAGCTACTATCCCCAAGGTGGAAGGGAGCCGCTTGAAACCCTCTGGTTCATAAACATGATGCTTATTGTTGAACATATTTTGAGGTATACAATGAAGGGGGCACTTCAACTATTGTGAGGATCTAATGCAGCTACTATCCCCAAGGTGGAAGGGAGCCGCTTGAAACACTCTGGATCATAAACATGATGCTTATTGTTGAACATATTTTGAGGTATACAATGAAGGGGGAAACCTCTGTTATTTTGAGGATCTAATGCAGCTGCTATCCCCAAGGTGGAAGGGAGCCGCTTGAAACCCTCTACTTCATAAACATGATGCTTATTGATGAACATATTTTGAGGTATACAATGAAGGGGAACACCTTAATTATTGTGAGGATCTAATGCAGCTACTATCCCCAAGGTGGAAGGGAGCCACTTGAAACACTCTGGATCATAAACATGATGCCTATTGTAGAACATATTTTGAGGTATACAATGAAGGGGGAAACCTCTGTTATTTTGAGGATATAATGCAGCTACTATCCCCAAGGTGGAAGGGAGCCGCTTGAAACCCTCTGGTTCATAAACATGATGCTTATTGTTGAACATATTTTGAGGTATACAATGAAGGGGGACATCTCAATTATTGTGAGGATCTAATGGAGCTAATATCCCCGAGGTGGAAGGGAGCCGCTTGAAACCGTCTACTTCATAAACATGCTGCTTATTGTTGAACATATTTTGAGGTATACAATGAAGGGGGACATCTCTATTATTGTTAGGATCTAATGCAACTACTATTCCAAGGTGGAAGGGAGCCGCTTGAAACACTCTGGATCATAAACATGATGCTTATTGTTGAACATATTTTGAGCTATACAAAGGGGGACACCTCAATTATTGTTAGGATCTAATGCAGCTACTATTCCAAGGTGGAAGGGAGCCGCTTCAAACACTCTGGATCATAAACATGATGCTTATTGTTGAACATATTTTGAGGTATACAAAGGGGGACACCTCAATTATTGTTAGGATCTAATGCAGCTACTATCCCCAAGGTGGAAGGGAGCCGCTTGAAACCCTGTACTTCATAAACATGATGCTTATTGTTGAACATATTTTGAGCTATACAAAGGGGGACACCTCAAATATTGTTAGGATCTAATGCAGCTACTATCCCCAAGGTGGAAGGGAGCCGCTTGAAACCCTCTACTTCATAAATATGATGCTTATTGTTGAACATATTTTGAGGTATACAAAGGGGGACACCTCAATTATTGTTAGGATCTAATGCAGCTACTATCCCCAAGGTGGAAGGGAGCCGCTTGAAACCCTCTGGTTCATAAACAATATGCTTATTGTTGAACATATTTTGAGGTATACTATGAAGGGGGACACCTCTATTATTGTGAGGATCTAATGCAGCTACTATCCCTAAGGTGGAAGGGAGCCGCGTGAAACCCTCTGGTTCATAAAATGATGCTTATTGTTGAACATATTTTGAGGTATACAATAAAGGGGGACACCTCAATTACTGTGAGAATCTAATGCAGCAACTATCCCCAAGGTGGAAGGGAGCCGCTTGAAACCATCTACTTCATAAACATGATGCTTATTGTTGAACATATTTTGAGGTATATAATGAAGGGGGACACCTCAATTATTGTGAGGATCTAATGCAGCTACTATCCCCAAGGTGGAAGGGAGTCACTTGAAACCCTCTACTTCATAAACATGATGCTTATTGTTGAACATATTTTCAGGTATACAATGAAGGGGGACATCTCAATTATTGTGAGGATCTAATGCAGCTACTATCCCCAAGGTGGAAGGGAGTCGCTTGAAACACTCTGGATCATAAACATGATGATTACTGTTGAACATATTTTGAGTTACACAATGAAGGGGGACATCTCAATTATTGTGAGGATCTAATGCAGCTACTATCCCCAAGGTGGAAGGGAGCCGCTTGAAACCCTCTGGTTCATAAACATGATGCTTATTGTTGAACATATTTTAAGGTATACAATGAAGGGGGGACATCTCAATTATTGTGAGGATCTAATGCAGCTACTATCCCCAAGGTGGAAGGGAGCCGTTTGAAACCCTCTGGTTCATATACATGATGTTTAAACTTGAACATATTTTCAGGTATACAATGAAGGGGGACATCTCAATTATTGTGAGGAGCTAACGCAGCTACTATCCCCAAGGTGGAAGGGAGCCGCTTGAAACCCTCTGGTTCATAAACATGATGCTTATTGTTGAACATATTTTGAGGTATACAATGAAGGGGGACATCTCAATTATTGAGAGGAACTAACGCAGCTACTATCCCCAAGGTGGAAGGGAGCCGCTTGAAACCCTCTGGTTCATAAACATGATGCTTATTGTTGAACATATATTGAGGTATACAATGAAGGGGGACACTTCAACTATTGTGAGGATCTAATGCAACTACTATCCCCAAGGTGGAAGGGAGCCGCTTGAAACACTCTGGATCATAAACATGATGCTTATTGTTGAACATATTTTGAGGTATACAAAGGCGGACACCTCAATTATTGTTAGGATCTAATGCAGCTACTATCCCCAAGGTGGAAGGGAGCCGCTTGAAACCCTGTACTTCATAAACATGATGCTTATTGTTGAACATATTTTGAGCTATACAAAGCTGGGGACACCTCAACTATTGTTAGGATCTAATGCAGCTACTATCCCCAAGGTGGAAGGGAGCCGCTTGAAACCCTCTGGGTCATAAACATGATGCTTATTGTTGAACATATTTTGAGGTATACAATGAAGGGGTACACGTCAATTATTGTGAGGATCTAATGCAGCTGCTATCCCCAAGGTGGAAGGGAGCTGCTTGAAACCCTCTACTTCATAAACATGATGCTTATTGTTGAACATATTTTGAGGTATACTATGAAGGGGGACACCTCTATTATTGTGAGGATCTAATGCAGCTACTATCCCTAAGGTGGAAGGGAGCCGCGTGAAACCCTCTGGTTCATAAACATGATGCTTATTGTTGAACATATTTTGAGGTATACAATGAAGGGGGACACCTCTGTTATTTTGAGGATCTAATGCAGCTGCTATCCCCAAGGTGGAAGGGAGCCGCTTGAAACCCTCTACTTCATAAACATGCTGCTTATTGTTGAACATATTTTGAGGTATACAAAGGGGGAAACCTCAATTATTGTGAGGATCTAATGCAGCTACTATCCCTAAGGTGGAAGGGAGCCGCTTGAAACCCTCTACTTCATAAACATGATGCATATTGTTGAACATATTTTGAGGTATACAATGAAGGGGGAAACCTCTGTTATTTTGAGGATCTAATGCAGCTACTATCCCCAAGGTGGAAGGTAGCCGCTTGAAACCCTCTGGTTCATAAACATGATGCTTATTGTTGAACATATTTTGAGGTATACAATGAAGGGGGACATCTCAATTATTGTGAGGATCTAAGGCAGCTACTATCCCCAAGGTGGAAGGGAGCCGCTTGAAACCCTCTACTTCATTAACATGATGCTTTATGTTGAACATATTTTGAGGTATACAATGAAGGGGGACATCTCAATTATTGTGAGGATCTAATGCAGCTACTCTCCCAAAGGTGGAAGGGAGCTGCTTGAAAAACTCTGGATCATAAACATGATGCTTATTGTTGAGCATATTTTGAGGTATACAATGAAGGGGGAAACCTCTGTTATTTTGAGGATCTAATGCAGCTACTATCCCCAAGGTGGAAGGGAGCCGCTTGAAACCCTCTGGCTTATAACCATGATGCTTATTGTTGAACATATTTTGAGTCATACAATGAAGGGGTACATCTCAATTATTGTGAGCATCTAATGGAGCTAATATCCCTGAGGTGGAAGGGAGCCTCTTGAAACCGTCTACTTCATAAACATGCTGCTTATTGTTGAACATATTTTGAGGTATACAATGAAGGGGGACATCTCTATTATTGTTAGGATCTAATGCAACTACTATTCCAAGGTGGAAGGGAGCCGCTTGAAACACTCTGGATCATAAACATGATGCTTATTGTTGAACATATTTTGAGCTATACAAAGGGGGACACCTCAATTATTGTTAGGATCTAATGCAGCTACTATTCCAAGGTGGAAGGGAGCCGCTTCAAACACTCTGGATCATAAACATGATGCTTATTGTTGAACATATTTTGAGGTACACAAAGGGGGACACCTCAATTATTGTTAGGATCTAATGCAGCTACTATCTCCAAGGTGGAAGGGAGCCGCTTGAAACCCTGTACTTCATAAACATGATGCTTATTGTTGAACATATTTTGAGCTATACAAAGGGGGACACCTCAACTATTGTTAGGATCTAATGCAGCTACTATCCCCAAGGTGGAAGGGAGCCCCTTGAAACCCTCTACTTCATAAATATGATGCTTATTGTTGAACATATTTTGAGGTATACAAAGGGGGACACCTCAATTATTGTTAGGATCTAATGCAGCTACTATCCCCAAGGTGGAAGGGAGCCGCTTGAAACCCTCTGGTTCATAAACAATATGCTTATTGTTGAACATATTTTGAGGTATACTATGAAGGGGGACACCTCTATTATTGTGAGGATCTAATGCAGCTACTCTCCCAAAGGTAGAAGGGAGCCGCTTGAAACTCTCTACTTCATAAACATGATGCTTATTGTTGAACATATTTTGAGGTATACAATGAAGGGATTTATCTCAATTATTGTGAGGATCTAATGCAGCTACTCTCCCAAAGGTGCAAGGGAGCCGCTTGAAACCCTGTACGTCATAAACATGATGCTTATTATTGAACATATTTTCAGGTATACAATGAAGGGGGACATCTCAATTATTGTGAGGATCTAATGCAGCTACTCTCCCCCAGGTGGAATGGAGCCGCTTGAAACCCTCCACTTCATAAACATGATGCTTATTGTTGAACATATCTAGAGGTATACAATGAAGGGGGACATCTCAATTATTGTGAGGATCTAATGCAGCTACTATCCCCAAGGTGGAAGGGAGCCGCTTGAAACTCTCTGGTTCATAAACATGATCCTTTTTGTTGAACATATTTTGAGGTATAGAATGAAGGGGGACATCTCAATTATTGTGAGGATCTAATGCAGCTACTATCCCCAAGGTGGAAGGGAGGGCTTGAAACCCTCCACTTCATAAACATGATGCTTATTGTAGAACATATTTTCAGGTATACAATGAAGCGGGACATATCAATTATTGTGAGGATCTAATGCACCTACTATCCCCAAGGTGGAAGGGAGCCGCTTGAAACCCTCTGGTGCATAAACATGATGCTTATTGTTGAACATATTTTGAGGTATAGAATGAAGGGGCACATCTCAATTATTGTGAAGAACTAATGCAGCTACTATCCCCAACGTGGAAGGGAGCCGCTTGAAAACCTCTACTTCAATAACCTGCTTGTTTTTGAACATATTTTGAGGTATACAATGAAGGGCGACACCTCAATTATTGTGAAGATCTAATGCAGCTACTATCCCCAAGGTGGAAGGGAGCCGCTTGAAACCCTCTTGTTTATAAACATGATGCTTATTGTTGAACATATTTTGAGGTATACAAAGGGGGACACCTCAATTATTGTGAAGATCTGAATCAGCTACAATCCCCAAGGTGGAAGGGAGCCGCTTGAAACCCTCTGGTTCATAAACATGATGCTTATTGTTGAACATATTTTGAGGTATACAATAAAGCGGGACACCTCAATTATTGTGAGGATCTAATGCAGCTACTATCCCTGGGTCCGCTTGAAACCCTCTACTTCATAAACATGATGCTTATTGTTGAACATATTTTGAGGTATACAATGAAGCAGGACATCTCAATTATTGTAAAGATCTCATGCAGCTACTATCCCCAAGGTGGAAGGGAGCCGCTTGAAACCCTCTGGTTCATAAACATGATGCTTATTGTTGAACATATTCTGAGGTATACTATGAAGGAGGACACCTCTATTATTGTGAGGATCTAATGCAGCTACTCTCCCCAAGGTGGAAGGGAGCCGCTTGAAACCCTCTACTTCACAAACATGATGCGTATTGTTGAACATATTCTGAGGTATACAATGAAGGGGGACATCTCAATTATTGTGAGGATGTTATGCAGCTACTATCCCCAAGGTGGAAGGGAGCCGCTTGAAACCCTCTGGCTTATAAGCATGATGCTTATTGTTGAACATATTTTGAGCCATACAATGAAGCGGTACATCTCAATTATTGTGAGCATCTAATGGAGCTAATATCCCCGAGGTGGAAGGGAGCCGCTTGAAACCGTCTACTTCATAAACATGATGCTTATTGTTGAACATATTTTGAGGTATACAATGAAGGGGGACATCTCTATTATTGTTAGGATCTAATGCAGCTACTATTCCAAGGTGCAAGCGAGCCGCTTGAAACACTATGGATCATAAACATGATGCTTATTGTTGAACATATTTTGAGCTATACAAAGGGGGACACCTCAATTATTGTGAGGATCTAATGCAGCTTCTCTCCCAAAGGTGGAAGGGAGCCGCTTGAAACACTCTGGATCATAAACATGATGCTTATTGTTACACATATTTTGAGGTATATAATGAAGGGGGACATCTCAATTATTGTGAGGATCTAATGCAGCTACTATCCCCAAGGTGGAAGGGAGTCGCTTGAAACCCTCTACTTCATAAACATGATGCTTATTGTTAAACAAATTTTGAGGTATATAATGAAGGGGGACATCTCAATTATTGTGAGGATCTAATGCAGCTACTATCCCCAAGGTATAAGGGAGCCGCTTGAAACCCTCTGGTCCATAAACATGATGCTTATTGTTGAACATATTTTGAGGTATACAATGAAGGGGGACATCTCAATTATTGTGAGGATCTAATGCAGCTACTCTCCCAAAGGTAGAAGGGAGCCGCTTGAAACTCTCTACTTCATAAACATGATGCTTATTGTTGAACATATTTTGAGGTATACAAAGGGGGACACATCAATTATTGTTAGGATCTTATGCAGCTACTATCCCCAAGGTGGAAGGGAGCCGCTTAAAACCCTCTACTTCATAAACATGATGCTTATTGTTGAACATATTTTGAGGTATACAATGAAGGGGGACATCTCAATTATTGTGAGGATCTAATGCAGCTACTCTCCCAAAGGTGGAAGGGAGCCGGTTGAAACCCTCTACTTCATAAACATGATGCTTATTGTTGAACATATTTTCAGGTATACAATAAAGGGGAACATCTCAATTATTGTGAGGATCTAATGCAGCTACTCTCCCAACGGTGCAAGGGAGCCGCTTGAAACCCTGTACGTCATAAACATGATGCTTATTATTGAACATATTTTGAGGTATACAATGAAGGGGGACATCTCAATTATTGTGAGGATCTAATGCAGCTACTCTCCCCAAGGTAGAAGGGAGCCGCTTGAAACCCTCTGGTTCATAAACATGATGCTTATTGTTGAACATATCTAGAGGTATACAATGAAGGGGGACATCTCAATTATTGTGAGGATCTAATGCAGCTACTATCCCCAAGGTGGAAGGGAGCCGCTTGAAACCCTCTGGTTCATAAACATGATGCTTATTGTTGAACATATTTTGAGGTATAAAATAAAGGGGGACATCTCAATTATTGTGAGGATCTAATGCAGCTACTATCCCCAAGGTGGAAGGAGCTGCTTGAAACACTCTGGTTCATAAACATGATGCTTATTGTTGAACATATTTTCAGGTATACAATGAAGGGGGACACCTCAATTATTGTGAGGATCTAATGCAGCTACTATCCCCAAGGTGGAAGGGAGCCGCTTGAAACCCTCTGGTTCATAAACATGATGCTTATTGTTGAACATATTTTCAGGTATAAAATAAAGGGGGACATCTCAATTATTGTGAGGATCTAATGCAGCTACTATCCCCAAGGTGGAAGGAGCTGCTTGAAACACTCTGGTTCATAAACATGATGCTTATTGTTGAACATATTTTCAGGTATACAATGAAGGGGGACACCTCAATTATTGTGAGGATCTAATGCAGCTACTATCCCCAAGGTGGAAGGGAGTCACTTGAAACCCTCTACTTCATAAACATGATGCTTATTGTTGAACATATTTTCAGGTATACAATGAAGGGGGATATCTCAATTATTGTGAGGATCTAATGCAGCTACTATCCCCAAGGTGGAAGGGAGTCGCTTGAAACACTCTGGATCATAAACATGATGATTACTGTTGAACATATTTTGAGTTACACAATGAAGGGGGACATCTCAATTATTGTGAGGTTCTAATGCAGCTACTATCCGCAAGGTGGAAGGGAGCCGCTTGAAACCCTCTGGTTCATGAACATGATGCTTATTGTTGAACATATTTTAAGGTATACAATGAAGGGGGGACATCTGAATTATTGTGAGGATCTAATGCAGCTACTATCCCCAACGTGGAAGGCAGCCGCTTGAAACCCTCTGGTTCATAAACATGATGCTTAAACTTGAACATATTTTCAGGTATACAATGAAGGGAAACATCTCAATTATTGTGAGGAGCTAACGCAGCTACTATCCCCAAGGTGGAAGGGAGCCGCTTGAAACCCTCTGGTTCATAAACATGATGCATATTGTTGAACATATTTTGAGGTATACAATGAAGGGGGACATCTCAATTATTGAGAGGAGATAACGCAGCTACTATCCCCAAGGTGGAAGGGAGCCGCTTGAAACCCTCTGGTTCATAAACATGGTGCTTCTTGTTGAACATATTTTGAGGTATACAATAAAGGGGGACACTTCAATTATTGTGAGGAGCTAACGCAGCTACTATCCCCAAGGTGGAGGGGAGCCGGTTGAAACCCTCTGGTTCATAAACATGATACTTATTTTTGAACATATTTTGAGGTATACAATGAAGGGAGACATCTCAATTATTGTGAGGAACTAATGCAGCTACTATCCCCAAGGTGGAAGGGAGCCACTTGAAACCTTCTGGATCATAAATATGATGCTTATTGTTAACATATTTTGAGCTATACAAAGGGGGACACCTCAATTATTGTGAGGATCTAATGCAGCTACTATCCCCAAGGTGGAAGGGAGCCGCTTGAAACACTCTGGATCATAAACATGATGCTTATTGTTGAACATATTTTTAGGTATACAATGAAGGGGGAAAACTCTGTTATTTTGAGGATCTAATGCAGCTGCTATCCCCAAGGTGGAAGGGAGCCGCTTGAAACCCTCTACTTCATAAACATGCTGCTTATTGTTGAACATATTTTGAGGTAACAAAGGGGGACACGTCAATTATTGTGAGGATCTAATGCAGCTACTATCCCCAAGGTGGAAGGGAGCCGCTTGAAACCCTCTACTTCATAAACATGATGCATATTGTTGAACATATTTTGAGGTATACAATGAAGGGGGAAACCTCTGTTATTTTGAGGATCTAATGCAGCTACTATCCCCAAGGTGGAAGGTAGCCGCTTGAAACCCTCTGGTTCATAAACATGATGCTTATTGTTAAACATATTTTAAGGTATACAATGAAGGGGGACATCTCAATTATTGTGAGGATCTAATGCAGCTACTATCCCCAAGGTGGAAGGGAGCCGCTTGAAACCTCTACTTCATAAACATGATGCTTTATGTTGAACATATTTTGAAGTATACAATGAAGGGGGACATCTCAATTATTGTGAGGATCTAATGCAGCTACTCTCCCAAAGGTGGAAGGGAGCCGCTTGAAAAACTCTGGATCATAAACATGATGCTTATTGTTGAGCATATTTTGAGGTATACAATGAAGGGGGAAACCTCTGTTATTTTGAGGATCTAACGCAGCTACTATCCCCAAGGTGGAAGGGAGCCGCTTGAAACCCTCTGGCTTATAACCATGATGCTTATTGTTGAACATATTTTGAGTCATACAATGAAGGGGAATATCTCAATTATTGTGAGCATCTAATGGAGCTAATATCCTCGAGGTGGAAGGGAGTCGCTTGAAACCGTCTACTTCATAAACATGCTGCTTATTGTTGAACATATTTTGAGGTATACAATGAAGGGGGACATCTCTATTATTGTTAAGATCTAATGCAACTACTATTCCAAGGTGAAAGGGGGCCGCTTGAAACACTCTGGATCATAAACATGATGCTTATTGTTGAACATATTTTGAGCTATACAAAGGGGGACACCTCAATTATTGTTAGGATCTAATGCAGCTACTATTCCAAGGTGGAAGGGAGCCGCTTCAAACACTCTGGATCATAATCATGATGCTTATTGTTGAACATATTTTGAGGTATACAAAGGGGACACCTCAATTATTGTTAGGATCTAATGCAGCTACTATCCCCAAGGTGGAAGGGAGCCGCTTTAAACCCTGTACTTCATAAACATGATGCTTATTGTTGAACATATTTTGAGCTATACAAAGGGGGACACCTCAATTATTGTTAGGATCTAATGCAGCTACTATCCCCAAGGTGGAAGGGAGCCGCTTGAAACCCTCTACTTCATAAATATGATGCTTATTGTTGAACATATTTTTAGGTATACAAAGGGGGACACCTCAATTATTGTTAGGATCTAATGCAGCTACTATCCCCAAGGTGGAAGGGAGCCGCTTGAAACCCTCTGGTTCATAAACAATATGCTTATTGTTGAACATATTTTGAGGTATACTATGAAGGGGGACACCTCTATTATTGTGAGGATCTAATGCAGCTACTATCCCTAAGGTGGAAGGGAGCCGCGTAAAACCCTCTGGTTCATAAAATGATGCTTATTGTTGAACATATTTTGAGGTATACAATAAAGGGGGACCCCTCAATTACTGTGAGAATCTAATGCAGCAACTATCCCCAAGGTGGAAGGGAGCCGCTTGAAACCCTCTACTTCATAAACATGATGCTTATTGTTGAACATATTTTGAGGTATATAATGAAGGGGGATACCTCAATTATTGTGAGGATCTAATGCAGCTACTATCCCCAAGGTGGAAGGGAGTCGCTTGAAACACTCTGGATCATAAGCATGATGATTACTGTTGAACATATTTTGAGTTACACAATGAAGGGGGACATCTCAATTATTGTGAGGATCTAATGCAGCTACTATCCCCAAGGTGGAAGGGAGCCGCTTGAAACCCTCTGGTTCATAAACATGATGCTTATTGTTGAACATATTTTAAGGTATACAATGAAGGGGGGACATCTCAATTATTGTGAGGATCTAATGCAGCTACTATCCCCAAGGTGGAAGGGAGCCGTTTGAAACCCTCTGGTTCATAAACATGATGTTTAAACTTGAACATATTTTCAGGTATACAATGAAGTGGGACATCTCAATTATTGTGAGGAGCTAACGCAGCTACTATCCCCAAGGTGGAAGGGAGCCGCTTGAAACCCTCTGGTTCATAAACATGATGCTTATTGTTGAACATATTTTGAGGTATACAATGAAGGGGGACATCTCAATTATTGAGAGGAGCTAACGCAGCTACTATCCCCAAGGTGGAAGGGAGCCGCTTGAAACCCTCTGGTTCATAAACATGATGCTTATTGTTGAACATATTTTGAGGTATACAATGAAGGGGGACACTTCAACTATTGTGAGGATCTAATGCAGCTACTATCCCCAAGGTGGAAGGGAGCCGCTTGAAACACTCTGGATCATAAACATGATGCTTATTGTTGAACATATTTTGAGGTATACAATGAAGGGGGAAACCTCTGTTATTTTGAGGATCTAATGCAGCTGCTATCCCCAAGGTGGAAGGGAGCCGCTTGAAACCCTCTACTTCATAAACATGATGCTTATTGTTGAACATATTTTGAGGTATACAATGAAGGGGAACACCTTAATTATTGTGAGGATCTAATGCAGCTACTATCCCCAAGGTGGAAGGGAGCCACTTGAAACACTCTGGATCATAAACATGATGCCTATTGTAGAACATATTTTGAGGTATACAATGAAGGGGGAAACCTCTGTTATTTTGAGGATATAATGCAGCTACTATCCCCAAGGTGGAAGGGAGCCGCTTGAAACCCTCTGGTTCATAAACATGATGCTTATTGTTGAACATATTTTGAGGTATACAATGAAGGGGGACATCTCAATTATTGTGAGGATCTAATGGAGCTAATATCCCCGAGGTGGAAGGGAGCCGCTTGAAACCGTCTACTTCATAAACATGCTGCTTATTGTTGAACATATTTTGAGGTATACAATGAAGGGGGACATCTCTATTATTGTTAGGATCTAATGCAACTACTATTCCAAGGTGGAAGGGAGCCGCTTGAAACACTCTGGATCATAAACATGATGCTTATTGTTGAACATATTTTGAGCTATACAAAGGGGGACACCTCAATTATTGTTAGGATCTAATGCAGCTACTATTCCAAGGTGGAAGGGAGCCGCTTCAAACACTCTGGATCATAAACATGATGCTTATTGTTGAACATATTTTGAGGTATACAAAGGGGGACACCTCAATTATTGTTAGGATCTAATGCAGCTACTATCCCCAAGGTGGAAGGGAGCCGCTTGAAACCCTGTACTTCATAAACATGATGCTTATTGTTGAACATATTTTGAGCTATACAAAGGGGGACACCTCAAATATTGTTAGGATCTAATGCAGCTACTATCCCCAAGGTGGAAGGGAGCCGCTTGAAACCCTCTACTTCATAAATATGATGCTTATTGTTGAACATATTTTGAGGTATACAAAGGGGGACACCTCAATTATTGTTAGGATCTAATGCAGCTACTATCCCCAAGGTGGAAGGGAGCCGCTTGAAACCCTCTGGTTCATAAACAATATGCTTATTGTTGAACATATTTTGAGGTATACTATGAAGGGGGACACCTCTATTATTGTGAGGATCTAATGCAGCTACTATCCCTAAGGTGGAAGGGAGCCGCGTGAAACCCTCTGGTTCATAAAATGATGCTTATTGTTGAACATATTTTGAGGTATACAATAAAGGGGGACACCTCAATTACTGTGAGAATCTAATGCAGCAACTATCCCCAAGGTGGAAGGGAGCCGCTTGAAACCCTCTACTTCATAAACATGATGCTTATTGTTGAACATATTTTGAGGTATATAATGAAGGGGGACACCTCAATTATTGTGAGGATCTAATGCAGCTACTATCCCCAAGGTGGAAGGGAGTCACTTGAAACCCTCTACTTCATAAACATGATGCTTATTGTTGAACATATTTTCAGGTATACAATGAAGGGGGACATCTCAATTATTGTGAGGATCTAATGCAGCTACAATCCCCAAGGTGGAAGGGAGTCGCTTGAAACACTCTGGATCATAAACATGATGATTACTGTTGAACATATTTTGAGTTACACAATGAAGGGGGACATCTCAATTATTGTGAGGATCTAATGCAGCTACTATCCCCAAGGTGGAAGGGAGCCGCTTGAAACCCTCTGGTTCATAAACATGATGCTTATTGTTGAACATATTTTAAGGTATACAATGAAGGGGGGACATCTCAATTATTGTGAGGATCTAATGCAGCTACTATCCCCAAGGTGGAAGGGAGCCGTTTGAAACCCTCTGGTTCATAAACATGATGTTTAAACTTGAACATATTTTCAGGTATACAATGAAGGGGGACATCTCAATTATTGTGAGGAGCTAACGCAGCTACTATCCCCAAGGTGGAAGGGAGCCGCTTGAAACCCTCTGGTTCATAAACATGATGCTTATTGTTGAACATATTTTGAGGTATACAATGAAGGGGGACATCTCAATTATTGAGAGGAACTAACGCAGCTACTATCCCCAAGGTGGAAGGGAGCCGCTTGAAACCCTCTGGTTCATAAACATGATGCTTATTGTTGAACATATATTGAGGTATACAATGAAGGGGGACACTTCAACTACTGTGAGGATCTAATGCAACTACTATCCCCAAGGTGGAAGGGAGCCGCTTGAAACCCTCTGGTTCATAAACATGATGCTTATTGTTGAACATATTTTAAGGTATACAATGAAGGGGGGACATCTCAATTATTGTGAGGATCTAATGCAGCTACTATCCCCAAGGTGGAAGGGAGCCGCTTGAAACCCTGTACTTCATAAACATGATGCTTATTGTTGAACATATTTTGAGCTATACAAAGCTGGGGACACCTCAACTATTGTTAGGATCTAATGCAGCTACTATCCCCAAGGTGGAAGGGAGCCGCTTGAAACCCTCTGGGTCATAAACATGATGCTTATTGTTGAACATATTTTGAGGTATACAATGAAGGGGGACACCTCAATTATTGTGAGGATCTAATGCAGCTGCTATCCCCAAGGTGGAAGGGAGCTGCTTGAAACCCTCTACTTCATAAACATGATGCTTATTGTTGAACATATTTTGAGGTATACTATGAAGGGGGACACCTCTATTATTGTGAGGATCTAATGCAGCTACTATCGCTAAGGTGGAAGGGAGCCGCGTGAAACCCTCTGGTTCATAAACATGATGCTTATTGTTGAACATATTTTGAGGTATACAATGAAGGGGGACATCTCAATTATTGTGAGGATCTAAGGCAGCTACTATCCCCAAGGTGGAAGGGAGCCGCTTGAAACCCTCTACTTCATTAACATGATGCTTTATGTTGAACATATTTTGAGGTATACAATGAAGGGGGACATCTCAATTATTGTGAGGATCTAATGCAGCTACTCTCCCAAAGGTGGAAGGGAGCTGCTTGAAAAACTCTGGATCATAAACATGATGCTTATTGTTGAGCATATTTTGAGGTATACAATGAAGGGGGAAACCTCTGTTATTTTGAGGATCTAATGCAGCTACTATCCCCAAGGTGGAAGGGAGCCGCTTGAAACCCTCTGGCTTATAACCATGATGCTTATTGTTGAACATATTTTGAGTCATACAATGAAGGGGTACATCTCAATTATTGTGAGCATCTAATGGAGCTAATATCCCTGAGGTGGAAGGGAGCCTCTTGAAACCGTCTACTTCATAAACATGCTGCTTATTGTTGAACATATTTTGAGGTATACAATGAAGGGGGACATCTCTATTATTGTTAGGATCTAATGCAACTACTATTCCAAGGTGGAAGGGAGCCGCTTGAAACACACTGGATCATAAACATGATGCTTATTGTTGAACATATTTTGAGCTATACAAAGGGGGATACCTCAATTATTGTTAGGATCTAATGCAGCTACTATTCCAAGGTGGAAGGGAGCCGCTTCAAACACTCTGGATCATAAACATGATGCTTATTGTTGAACATATTTTGAGGTACACAAAGGGGGACACCTCAATTATTGTTAGGATCTAATGCAGCTACTATCCCCAAGGTGGAAGGGAGCCGCTTGAAACCCTGTACTTCATAAACATGATGCTTATTGTTGAACATATTTTGAGCTATACAAAGGGGGACACCTCAACTATTGTTAGGATCTAATGCAGCTACTATCCCCAAGGTGGAAGGGAGCCCCTTGAAACCCTCTACTTCATAAATATGATGCTTATTGTTGAACATATTTTGAGGTATACAAAGGGGGACACCTCAATTATTGTTAGGATCTAATGCAGCTACTATCCCCAAGGTGGAAGGGAGCCGCTTGAAACCCTCTGGTTCATAAACAATATGCTTATTGTTGAACATATTTTGAGGTATACTATGAAGGGGGACACCTCTATTATTGTGAGGATCTAATGCAGCTACTCTCCCAAAGGTAGAAGGGAGCCGCTTGAAACTCTCTACTTCATAAACATGATGCTTATTGTTGAACATATTTTGAGGTATACAATGAAGGGATTTATCTCAATCATTGTGAGGATCTAATGCAGCTACTCTCCCAAAGGTGCAAGGGAGCCGCTTGAAACCCTGTACGTCATAAACATGATGCTTATTATTGAACATATTTTCAGGTATACAATGAAGGGGGACATCTCAATTATTGTGAGGATCTAATGCAGCTACTCTCCCCCAGGTGGAATGGAGCCGCTTGAAACCCTCCACTTCATAAACATGATGCTTATTGTTGAACATATCTAGAGGTATACAATGAAGGGGGACATCTCAATTATTGTGAGGATCTAATGCAGCTACTATCCCCAAGGTGGAAGGGAGCCGCTTGAAACTCTCTGGTTCATAAACATGATCCTTTTTGTTGAACATATTTTGAGGTATAGAATGAAGGGGGACATCTCAATTATTGTGAGGATCTAATGCAGCTACTATCCCCAAGGTGGAAGGGAGGGCTTGAAACCCTCCACTTCATAAACATGATGCTTATTGTAGAACATATTTTCAGGTATACAATGAAGCGGAACATATCAATTATTGTGAGGATCTAATGCACCTACTATCCCCAAGGTGGAAGGGAGCCGCTTGAAACCCTCTGGTGCATAAACATGATGCTTATTGTTGAACATATTTTGAGGTATAGAATGAAGGGGCACATCTCAATTATTGTGAAGAACTAATGCAGCTACTATCCCCAACGTGGAAGGGAGCCGCTTGAAAACCTCTACTTCAATAACCTGCTTGTTTTTGAACATATTTTGAGGTATACAATGAAGGGCGACACCTCAATTATTGTGAAGATCTAATGCAGCTACTATCCCCAAGGTGGAAGGGAGCCGCTTGAAACCCTCTTGTTTATAAACATGATGCTTATTGTTGAACATATTTTGAGGTATACAAAGGGGGACACCTCAATTATTGTGAAGATCTGAATCAGCTACAATCCCCAAGGTGGAAGGGAGCCGCTTGAAACCCTCTGGTTCATAAACATGATGCTTATTGTTGAACATATTTTGAGGTATACAATAAAGCGGGACACCTCAATTATTGTGAGGATCTAATGCAGCTACTATCCCTGGGTCCGCTTGAAACCCTCTACTTCATAAACATGATGCTTATTGTTGAACATATTTTGAGGTATACAATGAAGCAGGACATCTCAATTATTGTAAAGATCTCATGCAGCTACTATCCCCAAGGTGGAAGGGAGCCGCTTGAAACCCTCTGGATCATAAACATGATGCTTATTGTTGAACATATTCTGAGGTATACTATGAAGGAGGACACCTCTATTATTGTGAGGATCTAATGCAGCTACTCTCCCCAAGGTGGAAGGGAGCCGCTTGAAACCCTCTACTTCACAAACATGATGCGTATTGTTGAACATATTCTGAGGTATACAATGAAGGGGGACATCTCAATTATTGTGAGGATGTTATGCAGCTACTATCCCCAAGGTGGAAGGGAGCCGCTTGAAACCCTCTGGCTTATAAGCATGATGCTTATTGTTGAACATATTTTGAGCCATACAATGAAGCGGTACATCTCAATTATTGTGAGCATCTAATGGAGCTAATATCCCCGAGGTGGAAGGGAGCCGCTTGAAACCGTCTACTTCATAAACATGATGCTTATTGTTGAACATATTTTGAGGTATACAATGAAGGGGGACATCTCTATTATTGTTAGGATCTAATGCAGCTACTATTCCAAGGTGCAAGCGAGCCGCTTGAAACACTATGGATCATAAACATGATGCTTATTGTTGAACATATTTTGAGCTATACAAAGGGGGACACCTCAATTATTGTGAGGATCTAATGCAGCTTCTCTCCCAAAGGTGGAAGGGAGCCGCTTGAAACACTCTGGATCATAAACATGATGCTTATTGTTACACATATTTTGAGGTATATAATGAAGGGGGACATCTCAATTATTGTGAGGATCTAATGCAGCTACTATCCCCAAGGTGGAAGGGAGTCGCTTGAAACCCTCTACTTCATAAACATGATGCTTATTGTTGAACAAATTTTGAGGTATATAATGAAGTGGGACATCTCAATTATTGTGAGGATCTAATGCAGCTACTATCCCCAAGGTGGAAGGGAGTCGCTTGAAACCCTCCACTTTATAAACATGATGCTTATTGTTAAACAAATTTTGAGGTATATAATGAAGTGGGACATCTCAATTATTGTGAGGATCTAATGCAGCTACTATCCCCAAGGTATAAGGGAGCCGCTTGAAACCCTCTGGTCCATAAACATGATGCTTATTGTTGAACATATTTTGAGGTATACAATGAAGGGGGACATCTCAATTATTGTGAGGATCTAATGCAGCTACTCTCCCAAAGGTAGAAGGGAGCCGCTTGAAACTCTCTACTTCATAAACATGATGCTTATTGTTGAACATATTTTGAGGTATACAAAGGGGGACACATCAATTATTGTTAGGATCTTATGCAGCTACTATCCCCAAGGTGGAAGGGAGCCGCTTAAAACCCTCTACTTCATAAACATGATGCTTATTGTTGAACATATTTTGAGGTATACAATGAAGGGGGACATCTCAATTATTGTGAGGATCTAATGCAGCTACTCTCCCAAAGGTAGAAGGGAGCCGCTTGAAACTCTCTACTTCATAAACATGATGCTTATTGTTGAACATATTTTGAGGTATACAATGAAGGGGGACATCTCAATTATTGTGAGGATCTAATGCAGCTACTCTCCCAAAGGTGGAAGGGAGCCGGTTGAAACCCTCTACTTCATAAACATGATGCTTATTGTTGAACATATTTTCAGGTATACAATAAAGGGGAACATCTCAATTATTGTGAGGATCTAATGCAGCTACTCTCCCAACGGTGCAAGGGAGCCGCTTGAAACCCTGTACGTCATAAACATGATGCTTATTATTGAACATATTTTGAGGTATACAATGAAGGGGGACATCTCAATTATTGTGAGGATCTAATGCAGCTACTCTCCCCAAGGTAGAAGGGAGCCGCTTGAAACCCTCTGGTTCATAAACATGATGCTTATTGTTGAACATATCTAGAGGTATACAATGAAGGGGGACATCTCAATTATTGTGAGGATCTAATGCAGCTACTATCCCCAAGGTGGAAGGGAGCCGCTTGAAACCCTCTGGTTCATAAACATGATGCTTATTGTTGAACATATTTTGAGGTATACAATGAAGCGGGACATATCAATTATTGTGAGGATCTAATGCACCTACTATCCCCAAGGTGGAAGGGAGCCGCTTGAAACCCTCTACTTCATAAACATGATGCTTATTGTTGAACATATTTTGAGGTATACAATGAAGGGGGACACCTTAATTATTGTGAGGATCTAATGCAGCTACTATCCCCAAGGTGGAAGGGAGCCGTTTGAAACCCTCTACTTCATAAACATGATGCTTATTGTTGAACATATTTTGAGGTATACAATGAAGGGGGACATCTCAATTATTGTGAGGATGTTATGCAGCTACTATCCCCAAGGTGGAAGGGAGCCCCTTGAAACCCTCTACTTTATAAACATGATGCTTATTGTTGAACATATTTTCAAGTATACAATGAAGGGGGACATCTCAATTATTGTGAGGATCTAATGCAGCTACTATCCCCAAGGTGGAAGGAGCCGCTTGAAACCCTCTACTTCATAAACATGATGCTTATTGTTGAACATATTTTCAGGTATACAATGAAGGGGGACATCTCAATTATTGTGAGGATCTAATGCAGCTACTATACCCAAGGTGGAAGGGAGCCGCTTGAAACCCTCTGGTTCATAAACATGATGCTTATTGTTGAACATATTTTCAGGTATAAAATAAAGGGGGACATCTCAATTATTGTGAGGATCTAATGCAGCTACTATCCGCAAGGTGGAAGGAGCTGCTTGAAACACTCTGGTTCATAAACATGATGCTTATTGTTGAACATATTTTCAGGTATACAATGAAGGGGGACACCTCAATTATTGTGAGGATCTAATGCAGCTACTATCCCCAAGGTGGAAGGGAGTCACTTGAAACCCTCTACTTCATAAACATGATGCTTATTGTTGAACATATTTTCAGGTATACAATGAAGGGGGATATCTCAATTATTGTGAGGATCTAATGCAGCTACTATCCCCAAGGTGGAAGGGAGTCGCTTGAAACACTCTGGATCATAAACATGATGATTACTGTTGAACATATTTTGAGTTACACAATGAAGGGGGACATCTCAATTATTGTGAGGATCTAATGCAGCTACTATCCGCAAGGTGGAAGGGTGCCGCTTGAAACCCTCTGGTTCATGAACATGATGCTTATTGTTGAACATATTTTAAGGTATACAATGAAGGGGGGACATCACAATTATTGTGAGGATCTAATGCAGCTACTATCCCCAACGTGGAAGGGAGCCGCTTGAAACCCTCTGGTTCATAAACATGATGCTTAAACTTGAACATATTTTCAGGTATACAATGAAGGGAAACATCTCAATTATTGTGAGGAGCTAACGTAGCTACTATCCCCAAGGTGGAAGGGAGCCGCTTGAAACCCTCTGGTTCATAAACATGATGCATATTGTTGAACATATTTTGAGGTATACAATGAAGGGGGACATCTCAATTATTGAGAGGAGATAACGCAGCTACTATCCCCAAGGTGGAAGGGAGCCGCTTGAAACCCTCTGGTTCATAAACATGGTGCTTCTTGTTGAACATATTTTGAGGTATACAATAAAGGGGGACACTTCAATTATTGTGAGGAGCTAACGCAGCTACTATCCCCAAGGTGGAGGGGAGCCGGTTGAAACCCTCTGGTTCATAAACATGATACTTATTTTTGAACATATTTTGAGGTATACAATGAAGGGAGACATCTCAATTATTGTGAGGAACTAATGCAGCTACTATCCCCAAGGTGGAAGGGAGCCACTTGAAACCTTCTGGATCATAAATATGATGCTTATTGTTAACATATTTTGAGCTATACAAAGGGGGACACCTCAATTATTGTGAGGATCTAATGCAGCTACTATCCCCAAGGTGGAAGGGAGCCGCTTGAAACACTCTGGATCATAAAAATGATGCTTATTGTTGAACATATTTTGAGGTATACAATGAAGGGGGAAAACTCTGTTATTTTGAGGATCTAATGCAGCTGCTATCACCAAGGTGGAAGGGAGCCGCTTGAAACCCTCTACTTCATAAACATGCTGCTTATTGTTGAACATATTTTGAGGTAACAAAGGGGGACACGTCAATTATTGTGAGGATCTAATGCAGCTACTATCCCCAAGGTGGAAGGGAGCCGCTTGAAACCCTCTACTTCATAAACATGATGCATATTGTTGAACATATTTTGAGGTATACAATGAAGGGGGAAACCTCTGTTATTTTGAGGATCTAATGCAGCTACTATCCCCAAGGTGGAAGGTAGCCGCTTGAAACCCTCTGGTTCATAAACATGATGCTTATTGTTAAACATATTTTAAGGTATACAATGAAGGGGGACATCTCAATTATTGTGAGGATCTAATGCAGCTACTATCCCCAAGGTGGAAGGGAGCTGCTTGAAACCCTCTACTTCATAAACATGATGCTTTATGTTGAACATATTTTGAGGTATACAATGAAGGGGGACATCTCAATTATTGTGAGGATCTAATGCAGCTACTCTCCCAAAGGTGGAAGGGAGCCGCTTGAAAAGCTCTGGATCATAAACATGATGCTTATTGTTGAGCATATTTTGAGGTATACAATGAAGGGGGAAACCTCTGTTATTTTGAGGATCTAACGCAGCTACTATCCCCAAGGTGGAAGGGAGCCGCTTGAAACCCTCTGGCTTATAACCATGATGCTTATTGTTGAACATATTTTGAGTCATACAATGAAGGGGAATATCTCAATTATTGTGAGCATCTAATGGAGCTAATATCCTCGAGGTGGAAGGGAGTCGCTTGAAACCGTCTACTTCATAAACATGCTGCTTATTGTTGAACATATTTTGAGGTATACAATGAAGGGGGACATCTCTATTATTGTTAAGATCTAATGCAACTACTATTCCAAGGTGAAAGGGGGCCGCTTGAAACACTCTGGATCATAAACATGATGCTTATTGTTGAACATATTTTGAGCTATACAAAGGGGGACACCTCAATTATTGTTAGGATCTAATGCAGCTACTATTCCAAGGTGGAAGGGAGCCGCTTCAAACACTCTGGATCATAATCATGATGCTTATTGTTGAACATATTTTGAGGTATACAAAGGGGACACCTCAATTATTGTTAGGATCTAATGCAGCTACTATCCCCAAGGTGGAAGGGAGCCGCTTTAAACCCTGTACTTCATAAACATGATGCTTATTGTTGAACATATTTTGAGCTATACAAAGGGGGACACCTCAATTATTGTTAGGATCTAATGCAGCTACTATCCCCAAGGTGGAAGGGAGCCGCTTGAAACCCTCTACTTCATAAATATGATGCTTATTGTTGAACATATTTTTAGGTATACAAAGGGGGACACCTCAATTATTGTTAGGATCTAATGCAGCTACTATCCCCAAGGTGGAAGGGAGCCGCTTGAAACCCTCTGGTTCATAAACAATATGCTTATTGTTGAACATATTTTGAGGTATACTATGAAGGGGGACACCTCTATTATTGTGAGGATCTAATGCAGCTACTATCCCTAAGGTGGAAGGGAGCCGCGTAAAACCCTCTGGTTCATAAAATGATGCTTATTGTTGAACATATTTTGAGGTATACAATAAAGGGTGACCCCTCAATTACTGTGAGAATCTAATGCAGCAACTATCCCCAAGGTGGAAGGGAGCCGCTTGAAACCCTCTACTTCATAAACATGATGCTTATTGTTGAACATATTTTGAGGTATATAATGAAGGGGGATACCTCAATTATTGTGAGGATCTAATGCAGCTACTATCCCCAAGGTGGAAGGGAGTCGCTTGAAACACTCTGGATCATAAGCATGATGATTACTGTTGAACATATTTTGAGTTACACAATGAAGGGGGACATCTCAATTATTGTGAGGATCTAATGCAGCTACTATCCCCAAGGTGGAAGGGAGCCGCTTGAAACCCTCTGGTTCATAAACATGATGCTTATTGTTGAACATATTTTAAGGTATACAATGAAGGGGGGACATCTCAATTATTGTGAGGATCTAATGCAGCTACTATCCCCAAGGTGGAAGGGAGCCGTTTGAAACCCTCTGGTTCATAAACATGATGTTTAAACTTGAACATATTTTCAGGTATACAATGAAGTGGGACATCTCAATTATTGTGAGGAGCTAACGCAGCTACTATCCCCAAGGTGGAAGGGAGCCGCTTGAAACCCTCTGGTTCATAAACATGATGCTTATTGTTGAACATATTTTGAGGTATACAATGAAGGGGGACATCTCAATTATTGAGAGGAGCTAACGCAGCTACTATCCCCAAGGTGGAAGGGAGCCGCTTGAAACCCTCTGGTTCATAAACATGATGCTTATTGTTGAACATATTTTGAGGTATACAATGAAGGGGGACACTTCAACTATTGTGAGGATCTAATGCAGCTACTATCCCCAAGGTGGAAGGGAGCCGCTTGAAACACTCTGGATCATAAACATGATGCTTATTGTTGAACATATTTTGAGGTATACAATGAAGGGGAACACCTTAATTATTGTGAGGATCTAATGCAGCTACTATCCCCAAGGTGGAAGGGAGCCACTTGAAACACTCTGGATCATAAACATGATGCCTATTGTAGAACATATTTTGAGGTATACAATGAAGGGGGAAACCTCTGTTATTTTGAGGATGTAATGCAGCTACTATCCCCAAGGTGGAAGGGAGCCGCTTGAAACCCTCTGGTTCATAAACATGATGCTTATTGTTGAACATATTTTGAGGTATACAATGAAGGGGGACATCTCAATTATTGTGAGGATCTAATGGAGCTAATATCCCCGAGGTGGAAGGGAGCCGCTTGAAACCGTCTACTTCATAAACATGCTGCTTATTGTTGAACATATTTTGAGGTATACAATGAAGGGGGACATCTCTATTATTGTTAGGATCTAATGCAACTACTATTCCAAGGTGGAAGGGAGCCGCTTGAAACACTCTGGATCATAAACATGATGCTTATTGTTGAACATATTTTGAGCTATACAAAGGGGGACACCTCAATTATTGTTAGGATCTAATGCAGCTACTATTCCAAGGTGGAAGGGAGCCGCTTCAAACACTCTGGATCATAAACATGATGCTTATTGTTGAACATATTTTGAGGTATACAAAGGGGGACACCTCAATTATTGTTAGGATCTAATGCAGCTACTATCCCCAAGGTGGAAGGGAGCCGCTTGAAACCCTGTACTTCATAAACATGATGCTTATTGTTGAACATATTTTGAGCTATACAAAGGGGGACACCTCAAATAGTGTTAGGATCTAATGCAGCTACTATCCCCAAGGTGGAAGGGAGCCGCTTGAAACCCTCTACTTCATAAATATGATGCTTATTGTTGAACATATTTTGAGGTATACAAAGGGGGACACCTCAATTATTGTTAGGATCTAATGCAGCTACTATCCCCAAGGTGGAAGGGAGCCGCTTGAAACCCTCTGGTTCATAAACAATATGCTTATTGTTGAACATATTTTGAGGTATACTATGAAGGGGGACACCTCTATTATTGTGAGGATCTAATGCAGCTACTATCCCTAAGGTGGAAGGGAGCCGCGTGAAACCCTCTGGTTCATAAAATGATGCTTATTGTTGAACATATTTTGAGGTATACAATAAAGGGGGACACCTCAATTACTGTGAGAATCTAATGCAGCAACTATCCCCAAGGTGGAAGGGAGCCGCTTGAAACCCTCTACTTCATAAACATGATGCTTATTGTTGAACATATTTTGAGGTATATAATGAAGGGGGACACCTCAATTATTGTGAGGATCTAATGCAGCTACTATCCCCAAGGTGGAAGGGAGTCACTTGAAACCCTCTACTTCATAAACATGATGCTTATTGTTGAACATATTTTCAGGTATACAATGAAGGGGGACATCTCAATTATTGTGAGGATCTAATGCAGCTACTATCCCCAAGGTGGAAGGGAGTCGCTTGAAACACTCTGGATCATAAACATGATGATTACTGTTGAACATATTTTGAGTTACACAATGAAGGGGGACATCTCAATTATTGTGAGGATCTAATGCAGCTACTATCCCCAAGGTGGAAGGGAGCCGCTTGAAACCCTCTGGTTCATAAACATGATGCTTATTGTTGAACATATTTTAAGGTATACAATGAAGGGGGGACATCTCAATTATTGTGAGGATCTAATGCAGCTACAATCCCCAAGGTGGAAGGGAGCCGTTTGAAACCCTCTGGTTCATAAACATGATGTTTAAACTTGAACATATTTTCAGGTATACAATGAAGGGGGACATCTCAATTATTGTGAGGAGCTAACGCAGCTACTATCCCCAAGGTGGAAGGGAGCCGCTTGAAACCCTCTGGTTCATAAACATGATGCTTATTGTTGAACATATTTTGAGGTATACAATGAAGGGGGACATCTCAATTATTGAGAGGAACTAACGCAGCTACTATCCCCAAGGTGGAAGGGAGCCGCTTGAAACCCTCTGGTTCATAAACATGATGCTTATTGTTGAACATATATTGAGGTATACAATGAAGGGGGACACTTCAACTTCTGTGAGGATCTAATGCAACTACTATCCCCAAGGTGGAAGGGAGCCGCTTGAAACACTCTGGATCATAAACATGATGCTTATTGTTGAACATATTTTGAGGTATACTAAGGCGGACACCTCAATTATTGTTAGGATCTAATGCAGCTACTATCCCCAAGGTGGAAGGGAGCCGCTTGAAACCCTGTACTTCATAAACATGATGCTTATTGTTGAACATATTTTGAGCTATACAAAGCTGGGGACACCTCAACTATTGTTAGGATCTAATGCAGCTACTATCCCCAAGGTGGAAGGGAGCCGCTTGAAACCCTCTGGGTCATAAACATGATGCTTATTGTTGAACATATTTTGAGGTATACAATGAAGGGGGACACCTCAATTATTGTGAGGATCTAATGCAGCTGCTATCCCCAAGGTGGAAGGGAGCTGCTTGAAACCCTCTACTTCATAAACATGATGCTTATTGTTGAACATATTTTGAGGTATACTATGAAGGGGGACACCTCTATTATTGTGAGGATCTAATGCAGCTACTATCGCTAAGGTGGAAGGGAGCCGCGTGAAACCCTCTGGTTCATAAACATGATGCTTATTGTTGAACATATTTTGAGGTATACAATGAAGGGGGACATCTCAATTATTGTGAGGATCTAAGGCAGCTACTATCCCCAAGGTGGAAGGGAGCCGCTTGAAACCCTCTACTTCATTAACATGATGCTTTATGTTGAACATATTTTGAGGTATACAATGAAGGGGGACATCTCAATTATTGTGAGGATCTAATGCAGCTACTCTCCCAAAGGTGGAAGGGAGCTGCTTGAAAAACTCTGGATCATAAACATGATGCTTATTGTTGAGCATATTTTGAGGTATACAATGAAGGGGGAAACCTCTGTTATTTTGAGGATCTAATGCAGCTACTATCCCCAAGGTGGAAGGGAGCCGCTTGAAACCCTCTGGCTTATAACCATGATGCTTATTGTTGAACATATTTTGAGTCATACAATGAAGGGGTACATCTCAATTATTGTGAGCATCTAATGGAGCTAATATCCCTGAGGTGGAAGGGAGCCTCTTGAAACCGTCTACTTCATAAACATGCTGCTTATTGTTGAACATATTTTGAGGTATACAATGAAGGGGGACATCTCTATTATTGTTAGGATCTAATGCAACTACTATTCCAAGGTGGAAGGGAGCCGCTTGAAACACACTGGATCATAAACATGATGCTTATTGTTGAACATATTTTGAGCTATACAAAGGGGGACACCTCAATTATTGTTAGGATCTAATGCAGCTACTATTCCAAGGTGGAAGGGAGCCGCTTCAAACACTCTGGATCATAAACATGATGCTTATTGTTGAACATATTTTGAGGTACACAAAAGGGGACACCTCAATTATTGTTAGGATCTAATGCAGCTACTATCCCCAAGGTGGAAGGGAGCCGCTTGAAACCCTGTACTTCATAAACATGATGCTTATTGTTGAACATATTTTGAGCTATACAAAGGGGGACACCTCAACTATTGTTAGGATCTAATGCAGCTACTATCCCCAAGGTGGAAGGGAGCCCCTTGAAACCCTCTACTTCATAAATATGATGCTTATTGTTGAACATATTTTGAGGTATACAAAGGGGGACACCTCAATTATTGTTAGGATCTAATGCAGCTACTATCCCCAAGGTGGAAGGGAGCCGCTTGAAACCCTCTGGTTCATAAACAATATGCTTATTGTTGAACATATTTTGAGGTATACTATGAAGGGGGACACCTCTATTATTGTGAGGATCTAATGCAGCTACTCTCCCAAAGGTAGAAGGGAGCCGCTTGAAACTCTCTACTTCATAAACATGATGCTTATTGTTGAACATATTTTGAGGTATACAATGAAGGGATTTATCTCAATTATTGTGAGGATCTAATGCAGCTACTCTCCCAAAGGTGCAAGGGAGCCGCTTGAAACCCTGTACGTCATAAACATGATGCTTATTATTGAACATATTTTCAGGTATACAATGAAGGGGGACATCTCAATTATTGTGAGGATCTAATGCAGCTACTCTCCCCCAGGTGGAATGGAGCCGCTTGAAACCCTCCACTTCATAAACATGATGCTTATTGTTGAACATATCTAGAGGTATACAATGAAGGGGGACATCTCAATTATTGTGAGGATCTAATGCAGCTACTATCCCCAAGGTGGAAGGGAGCCGCTTGAAACTCTCTGGTTCATAAACATGATCCTTTTTGTTGAACATATTTTGAGGTATAGAATGAAGGGGGACATCTCAATTATTGTGAGGATCTAATGCAGCTACTATCCCCAAGGTGGAAGGGAGGGCTTGAAACCCTCCACTTCATAAACATGATGCTTATTGTAGAACATATTTTCAGGTATACAATGAAGCGGGACATATCAATTATTGTGAGGATCTAATGCACCTACTATCCCCAAGGTGGAAGGGAGCCGCTTGAAACCCTCTGGTGCATAAACATGATGCTTATTGTTGAACATATTTTGAGGTATAGAATGAAGGGGCACATCTCAATTATTGTGAAGAACTAATGCAGCTACTATCCCCAACGTGGAAGGGAGCCGCTTGAAAACCTCTACTTCAATAACCTGCTTGTTTTTGAACATATTTTGAGGTATACAATGAAGGGCGACACCTCAATTATTGTGAAGATCTAATGCAGCTACTATCCCCAAGGTGGAAGGGAGCCGCTTGAAACCCTCTTGTTTATAAACATGATGCTTATTGTTGAACATATTTTGAGGTATACAAAGGGGGACACCTCAATTATTGTGAAGATCTGAATCAGCTACAATCCCCAAGGTGGAAGGGAGCCGCTTGAAACCCTCTGGTTCATAAACATGATGCTTATTGTTGAACATATTTTGAGGTATACAATAAAGCGGGACACCTCAATTATTGTGAGGATCTAATGCAGCTACTATCCCTGGGTCCCCTTGAAACCCTCTACTTCATAAACATGATGCTTATTGTTGAACATATTTTGAGGTATACAATGAAGCAGGACATCTAAATTATTGTAAAGATCTCATGCAGCTACTATCCCCAAGGTGGAAGGGAGCCGCTTGAAACCCTCTGGATCATAAACATGATGCTTATTGTTGAACATATTCTTAGGTATACTATGAAGGAGGACACCTCTATTATTGTGAGGATCTAATGCAGCTACTCTCCCCAAGGTGGAAGGGAGCCGCTTGAAACCCTCTACTTCACAAACATGATGCGTATTGTTGAACATATTCTGAGGTATACAATGAAGGGGGACATCTCAATTATTGTGAGGATGTTATGCAGCTACTATCCCCAAGGTGGAAGGGAGCCGCTTGAAACCCTCTGGCTTATAAGCATGATGCTTATTGTTGAACATATTTTGAGCCATACAATGAAGCGGTACATCTCAATTATTGTGAGCATCTAATGGAGCTAATATCCCCGAGGTGGAAGGGAGCCGCTTGAAACCGTCTACTTCATAAACATGATGCTTATTGTTGAACATATTTTGAGGTATACAATGAAGGGGGACATCTCTATTATTGTTAGGATCTAATGCAGCTACTATTCCAAGGTGCAAGCGAGCCGCTTGAAACACTATGGATCATAAACATGATGCTTATTGTTGAACATATTTTGAGCTATACAAAGGGGGACACCTCAATTATTGTGAGGATCTAATGCAGCTTCTCTCCCAAAGGTGGAAGGGAGCCGCTTGAAACACTCTGGATCATAAACATGATGCTTATTGTTACACATATTTTGAGGTATATAATGAAGGGGGACATCTCAATTATTGTGAGGATCTAATGCAGCTACTATCCCCAAGGTGGAAGGGAGTCGCTTGAAACCCTCTACTTCATAAACATGATGCTTATTGTTAAACAAATTTTGAGGTATATAATGAAGGGGGACATCTCAATTATTGTGAGGATCTAATGCAGCTACTATCCCCAAGGTATAAGGGAGCCGCTTGAAACCCTCTGGTCCATAAACATGATGCTTATTGTTGAACATATTTTGAGGTATACAATGAAGGGGGACATCTCAATTATTGTGAGGATCTAATGCAGCTACTCTCCCAAAGGTAGAAGGGAGCCGCTTGAAACTCTCTACTTCATAAACATGATGCTTATTGTTGAACATATTTTGAGGTATACAAAGGGGGACACATCAATTATTGTTAGGATCTTATGCAGCTACTATCCCCAAGGTGGAAGGGAGCCGCTTAAAACCCTCTACTTCATAAACATGATGCTTATTGTTGAACATATTTTGAGGTATACAATGAAGGGGGACATCTCAATTATTGTGAGGATCTAATGCAGCTACTCTCCCAAAGGTAGAAGGGAGCCGCTTGAAACTCTCTACTTCATAAACATGATGCTTATTGTTGAACATATTTTGAGGTATACAATGAAGGGGGACATCTCAATTATTGTGAGGATCTAATGCAGCTACTCTCCCAAAGGTGGAAGGGAGCCGGTTGAAACCCTCTACTTCATAAACATGATGCTTATTGTTGAACATATTTTCAGGTATACAATAAAGGGGAACATCTCAATTATTTTGAGGATCTAATGCAGCTACTCTCCCAACGGTGCAAGGGAGCCGCTTGAAACCCTGTACGTCATAAACATGATGCTTATTATTGAACATATTTTGAGGTATACAATGAAGGGGGACATCTCAATTATTGTGAGGATCTAATGCAGCTACTCTCCCCAAGGTAGAAGGGAGCCGCTTGAAACCCTCTGGTTCATAAACATGATGCTTATTGTTGAACATATCTAGAGGTATACAATGAAGGGGGACATCTCAATTATTGTGAGGATCTAATGCAGCTACTATCCCCAAGGTGGAAGGGAGCCGCTTGAAACCCTCTGGTTCATAAACATGATGCTTATTGTTGAACATATTTTGAGGTATACAATGAAGCGGGACATATCAATTATTGTGAGGATCTAATGCACCTACTATCCCCAAGGTGGAAGGGAGCCGCTTGAAACCCTCTACTTCATAAACATGATGCTTATTGTTGAACATATTTTGAGGTATACAATGAAGGGGGACACCTTAATTATTGTGAGGATCTAATGCAGCTACTATCCCCAAGGTGGAAGGGAGCCGTTTGAAACCCTCTACTTCATAAACATGATGCTTATTGTTGAACATATTTTGAGGTATACAATGAAGGGGGACATCTCAATTATTGTGAGGATGTTATGCAGCTACTATCCCCAAGGTGGAAGGGAGCCCCTTGAAACCCTCTACTTTATAAACATGATGCTTATTGTTGAACATATTTTCAAGTATACAATGAAGGGGGACATCTCAATTATTGTGAGGATCTAATGCAGCTACTATCCCCAAGGTGGAAGGAGCCGCTTGAAACCCTCTACTTCATAAACATGATGCTTATTGTTGAACATATTTTCAGGTATACAATGAAGGGGGACATCTCAATTATTGTGAGGATCTAATGCAGCTACTATACCCAAGGTGGAAGGGAGCCGCTTGAAACCCTCTGGTTCATAAACATGATGCTTATTGTTGAACATATTTTCAGGTATAAAATAAAGGGGGACATCTCAATTATTGTGAGGATCTAATGCAGCTACTATCCCCAAGGTGGAAGGAGCTGCTTGAAACACTCTGGTTCATAAACATGATGCTTATTGTTGAACATATTTTCAGGTATACAATGAAGGGGGACACCTCAATTATTGTGAGGATCTAATGCAGCTACTATCCCCAAGGTGGAAGGGAGTCACTTGAAACCCTCTACTTCATAAACATGATGCTTATTGTTGAACATATTTTCAGGTATACAATGAAGGGGGATATCTCAATTATTGTGAGGATCTAATGCAGCTACTATCCCCAAGGTGGAAGGGAGTCGCTTGAAACACTCTGGATCATAAACATGATGATTACTGTTGACCATATTTTGAGTTACACAATGAAGGGGGACATCTCAATTATTGTGAGGATCTAATGCAGCTACTATCCGCAAGGTGGAAGGGTGCCGCTTGAAACCCTCTGGTTCATGAACATGATGCTTATTGTTGAACATATTTTAAGGTATACAATGAAGGGGGGACATCTCAATTATTGTGAGGATCTAATGCAGCTACTATCCCCAACGTGGAAGGGAGCCGCTTGAAACCCTCTGGTTCATAAACATGATGCTTAAACTTGAACATATTTTCAGGTATACAATGAAGGGAAACATCTCAATTATTGTGAGGAGCTAACGTAGCTACTATCCCCAAGGTGGAAGGGAGCCGCTTGAAACCCTCTGGTTCATAAACATGATGCATATTGTTGAACATATTTTGAGGTATACAATGAAGGGGGACATCTCAATTATTGAGAGGAGATAACGCAGCTACTATCCCCAAGGTGGAAGGGAGCCGCTTGAAACCCTCTGGTTCATAAACATGGTGCTTCTTGTTGAACATATTTTGAGGTATACAATAAAGGGGGACACTTCAATTATTGTGAGGAGCTAACGCAGCTACTATCCCCAAGGTGGAGGGGAGCCGGTTGAAACCCTCTGGTTCATAAACATGATACTTATTTTTGAACATATTTTGAGGTATACAATGAAGGGAGACATCTCAATTATTGTGAGGAACTAATGCAGCTACTATCCCCAAGGTGGAAGGGAGCCACTTGAAACCTTCTGGATCATAAATATGATGCTTATTGTTAACATATTTTGAGCTATACAAAGGGGGACACCTCAATTATTGTGAGGATCTAATGCAGCTACTATCCCCAAGGTGGAAGGGAGCCGCTTGAAACACTCTGGATCATAAAAATGATGCTTATTGTTGAACATATTTTGAGGTATACAATGAAGGGGGAAAACTCTGTTATTTTGAGGATCTAATGCAGCTGCTATCCCCAAGGTGGAAGGGAGCCGCTTGAAACCCTCTACTTCATAAACATGCTGCTTATTGTTGAACATATTTTGAGGTAACAAAGGGGGACACGTCAATTATTGTGAGGATCTAATGCAGCTACTATCCCCAAGGTGGAAGGGAGCCGCTTGAAACCCTCTACTTCATAAACATGATGCATATTGTTGAACATATTTTGAGGTATACAATGAAGGGGGAAACCTCTGTTATTTTGAGGATCTAATGCAGCTACTATCCCCAAGGTGGAAGGTAGCCGCTTGAAACCCTCTGGTTCATAAACATGATGCTTATTGTTAAACATATTTTAAGGTATACAATGAAGGGGGACATCTCAATTATTGTGAGGATCTAATGCAGCTACTATCCCCAAGGTGGAAGGGAGCCGCTTGAAACCCTCTACTTCATAAACATGATGCTTTATGTTGAACATATTTTGAGGTATACAATGAAGGGGGACATCTCAATTATTGTGAGGATCTAATGCAGCTACTCTCCCAAAGGTGGAAGGGAGCCGCTTGAAAAACTCTGGATCATAAACATGATGCTTATTGTTGAGCATATTTTGAGGTATACAATGAAGGGGGAAACCTCTGTTATTTTGAGGATCTAACGCAGCTACTATCCCCAAGGTGGAAGGGAGCCGCTTGAAACCCTCTGGCTTATAACCATGATGCTTATTGTTGAACATATTTTGAGTCATACAATGAAGGGGAATATCTCAATTATTGTGAGCATCTAATGGAGCTAATATCCTCGAGGTGGAAGGGAGCCGCTTGAAACCGTCTACTTCATAAACATGCTGCTTATTGTTGAACATATTTTGAGGTATACAATGAAGGGGGACATCTCTATTATTGTTAAGATCTAATGCAACTACTATTCCAAGGTGAAAGGGGGCCGCTTGAAACACTCTGGATCATAAACATGATGCTTATTGTTGAACATATTTTGAGCTATACAAAGGGGGACACCTCAATTATTGTTAGGATCTAATGCAGCTACTATTCCAAGGTGGAAGGGAGCCGCTTCAAACACTCTGGATCATAATCATGATGCTTATTGTTGAACATATTTTGAGGTATACAAAGGGGACACCTCAATTATTGTTAGGATCTAATGCAGCTACTATCCCCAAGGTGGAAGGGAGCCGCTTTAAACCCTGTACTTCATAAACATGATGCTTATTGTTGAACATATTTTGAGCTATACAAAGGGGGACACCTCAATTATTGTTAGGATCTAATGCAGCTACTATCCCCAAGGTGGAAGGGAGCCGCTTGAAACCCTCTACTTCATTAATATGATGCTTATTGTTGAACATATTTTGAGGTATACAAAGGGGGACACCTCAATTATTGTTAGGATCTAATGCAGCTACTATCCCCAAGGTGGAAGGGAGCCGCTTGAAACCCTCTGGTTCATAAACAATATGCTTATTGTTGAACATATTTTGAGGTATACTATGAAGGGGGACACCTCTATTATTGTGAGGATCTAATGCAGCTACTATCCCTAAGGTGGAAGGGAGCCGCGTAAAACCCTCTGGTTCATAAAATGATGCTTATTGTTGAACATATTTTGAGGTATACAATAAAGGGGGACCCCTCAATTACTGTGAGAATCTAATGCAGCAACTATCCCCAAGGTGGAAGGGAGCCGCTTGAAACCCTCTACTTCATAAACATGATGCTTATTGTTGAACATATTTTGAGGTATATAATGAAGGGGGATACCTCAATTATTGTGAGGATCTAATGCAGCTACTATCCCCAAGGTGGAAGGGAGTCGCTTGAAACACTCTGGATCATAAGCATGATGATTACTGTTGAACATATTTTGAGTTACACAATGAAGGGGGACATCTCAATTATTGTGAGGATCTAATGCAGCTACTATCCCCAAGGTGGAAGGGAGCCGCTTGAAACCCTCTGGTTCATAAACATGATGCTTATTGTTGAACATATTTTAAGGTATACAATGAAGGGGGGACATCTCAATTATTGTGAGGATCTAATGCAGCTACTATCCCCAAGGTGGAAGGGAGCCGTTTGAAACCCTCTGGTTCATAAACATGATGTTTAAACTTGAACATATTTTCAGGTATACAATGAAGTGGGACATCTCAATTATTGTGAGGAGCTTACGCAGCTACTATCCCCAAGGTGGAAGGGAGCCGCTTGAAACCCTCTGGTTCATAAACATGATGCTTATTGTTGAACATATTTTGAGGTATACAATGAAGGGGGACATCTCAATTATTGAGAGGAGCTAACGCAGCTACTATCCCCAAGGTGGAAGGGAGCCGCTTGAAACCCTCTGGTTCATAAACATGATGCTTATTGTTGAACATATTTTGAGGTATACAATGAAGGGGGACACTTCAACTATTGTGAGGATCTAATGCAGCTACTATCCCCAAGGTGGAAGGGAGCCGCTTGAAACACTCTGGATCATAAACATGATGCTTATTGTTGAACATATTTTGAGGTATACAATGAAGGGGGAAACCTCTGTTATTTTGAGGATCTAATGCAGCTGCTATCCCCAAGGTGGAAGGGAGCCGCTTGAAACCCTCTACTTCATAAACATGATGCTTATTGTTGAACATATTTTGAGGTATACAATGAAGGGGAACACCTTAATTATTGTGAGGATCTAATGCAGCTACTATCCCCAAGGTGGAAGGGAGCCACTTGAAACACTCTGGATCATAAACATGATGCCTATTGTAGAACATATTTTGAGGTATACAATGAAGGGGGAAACCTCTGTTATTTTGAGGATATAATGCAGCTACTATCCCCAAGGTGGAAGGGAGCCGCTTGAAACCCTCTGGTTCATAAACATGATGCTTATTGTTGAACATATTTTGAGGTATACAATGAAGGGGGACATCTCAATTATTGTGAGGATCTAATGGAGCTAATATCCCCGAGGTGGAAGGGAGCCGCTTGAAACCGTCTACTTCATAAACATGCTGCTTATTGTTGAACATATTTTGAGGTATACAATGAAGGGGGACATCTCTATTATTGTTAGGATCTAATGCAACTACTATTCCAAGGTGGAAGGGAGCCGCTTGAAACACTCTGGATCATAAACATGATGCTTATTGTTGAACATATTTTGAGCTATACAAAGGGGGACACCTCAATTATTGTTAGGATCTAATGCAGCTACTATTCCAAGGTGGAAGGGAGCCGCTTCAAACACTCTGGATCATAAACATGATGCTTATTGTTGAACATATTTTGAGGTATACAAAGGGGGACACCTCAATTATTGTTAGGATCTAATGCAGCTACTATCCCCAAGGTGGAAGGGAGCCGCTTGAAACCCTGTACTTCATAAACATGATGCTTATTGTTGAACATATTTTGAGCTATACAAAGGGGGACACCTCAAATATTGTTAGGATCTAATGCAGCTACTATCCCCAAGGTGGAAGGGAGCCGCTTGAAACCCTCTACTTCATAAATATGATGCTTATTGTTGAACATATTTTGAGGTATACAAAGGGGGACACCTCAATTATTGTTAGGATCTAATGCAGCTACTATCCCCAAGGTGGAAGGGAGCCGCTTGAAACCCTCTGGTTCATAAACAATATGCTTATTGTTGAACATATTTTGAGGTATACTATGAAGGGGGACACCTCTATTATTGTGAGGATCTAATGCAGCTACTATCCCTAAGGTGGAAGGGAGCCGCGTGAAACCCTCTGGTTCATAAAATGATGCTTATTGTTGAACATATTTTGAGGTATACAATAAAGGGGGACACCTCAATTACTGTGAGAATCTAATGCAGCAACTATCCCCAAGGTGGAAGGGAGCCGCTTGAAACCCTCTACCTCATAAACATGATGCTTATTGTTGAACATATTTTGAGGTATATAATGAAGGGGGACACCTCAATTATTGTGAGGATCTAATGCAGCTACTATCCCCAAGGTGGAAGGGAGTCACTTGAAACCCTCTGCTTCATAAACAAGATGCTTATTGTTGAACATATTTTCAGGTATACAATGAAGGGGGACATCTCAATTATTGTGAGGATCTAATGCAGCTACTATCCCCAAGGTGGAAGGGAGTCGCTTGAAACACTCTGGATCATAAACATGATGATTACTGTTGAACATATTTTGAGTTACACAATGAAGGGGGACATCTCAATTATTGTGAGGATCTAATGCAGCTACTATCCCCAAGGTGGAAGGGAGCCGCTTGAAACCCTCTGGTTCATAAACATGATGCTTATTGTTGAACATATTTTAAGGTATACAATGAAGTGGGACATCTCAATTATTGTGAGGATCTAATGCAGCTACTATCCCCAAGGTGGAAGGGAGCCGTTTGAAACCCTCTGGTTCATAAACATGATGTTTAAACTTGAACATATTTTCAGGTATACAATGAAGGGGGACATCTCAATTATTGTGAGGAGCTAACGCAGCTACTATCCCCAAGGTGGAAGGGAGCCGCTTGAAACCCTCTGGTTCATAAACATGATGCTTATTGTTGAACATATTTTGAGGTATACAATGAAGGGGGACATCTCAATTATTGAGAGGAACTAACGCAGCTACTATCCCCAAGGTGGAAGGGAGCCGCTTGAAACCCTCTGGTTCATAAACATGATGCTTATTGTTGAACATATATTGAGGTATACAATGAAGGGGGACACCTCAACTATTGTGAGGATCTAATGCAACTACTATCCCCAAGGTGGAAGGGAGCCGCTTGAAACACTCTGGATCATAAACATGATGCTTATTGTTGAACATATTTTGAGGTATACAAAGGCGGACACCTCAATTATTGTTAGGATCTAATGCAGCTACTATCCCCAAGGTGGAAGGGAGCCGCTTGAAACCCTGTACTTCATAAACATGATGCTTATTGTTGAACATATTTTGAGCTATACAAAGCTGGGGACACCTCAACTATTGTTAGGATCTAATGCAGCTACTATCCCCAAGGTGGAAGGGAGCCGCTTGAAACCCTCTGGGTCATAAACATGATGCTTATTGTTGAACATATTTTGAGGTATACAATGAAGGGGGACACCTCAATTATTGTGAGGATCTAATGCAGCTGCTATCCCCAAGGTGGAAGGGAGCTGCTTGAAACCCTCTACTTCATAAACATGATGCTTATTGTTGAACATATTTTGAGGTATACTATGAAGGGGGACACCTCTATTATTGTGAGGATCTAATGCAGCTACTATCGCTAAGGTGGAAGGGAGCCGCGTGAAACCCTCTGGTTCATAAACATGATGCTTATTGTTGAACATATTTTGAGGTATACAATGAAGGGGGACACATCTGTTATTTTGAGGATCTAATGCAGCTGCTATCCCCAAGGTGGAAGGGAGCCGCTTGAAACCCTCTACTTCATAAACATGCTGCTTATTGTTGAACATATTTTGAGGTATACAAAGGGGGAAACCTCAATTATTGTGAGGATCTAATGCAGCTACTATCCCTAAGGTGGAAGGGAGCCGCTTGAAACCCTCTACTTCATAAACATGATGCATATTGTTGAACATATTTTGAGGTATACAATGAAGGGGGACATCTCAATTATTGTGAGGATCTAAGGCAGCTACTATCCCCAAGGTGGAAGGGAGCCTCTTGAAACCCTCTACTTCATTAACATGATGCTTTATGTTGAACATATTTTGAGGTATACAATGAAGGGGGACATCTCAATTATTGTGAGGATCTAATGCAGCTACTCTCCCAAAGGTGGAAGGGAGCTGCTTGAAAAACTCTGGATCATAAACATGATGCTTATTGTTGAGCATATTTTGAGGTATACAATGAAGGGGGAAACCTCTGTTATTTTGAGGATCTAATGCAGCTACTATCCCCAAGGTGGAAGGGAGCCGCTTGAAACCCTCTGGCTTATAACCATGATGCTTATTGTTGAACATATTTTGAGTCATACAATGAAGGGGTACATCTCAATTATTGTGAGCATCTAATGGAGCTAATATCCCTGAGGTGGAAGGGAGCCTCTTGAAACCGTCTACTTCATAAACATGCTGCTTATTGTTGAACATATTTTGAGGTATACAATGAAGGGGGACATCTCTATTATTGTTAGGATCTAATGCAACTACTATTCCAAGGTGGAAGGGAGCCGCTTGAAACACTCTGGATCATAAACATGATGCTTATTGTTGAACATATTTTGAGCTATACAAAGGGGGACACCTCAATTATTGTTAGGATCTAATGCAGCTACTATTCCAAGGTGGAAGGGAGCCGCTTCAAACACTCTGGATCATAAACATGATGCTTATTGTTGAACATATTTTGAGGTACACAAAGGGGGACACCTCAATTATTGTTAGGATCTAATGCAGCTACTATCCCCAAGGTGGAAGGGAGCCGCTTGAAACCCTGTACGTCATAAACATGATGCTTATTATTGAACATATTTTGAGGTATACAATGAAGGGGGACATCTCAATTATTGTGAGGATCTAATGCAGCTACTCTCCCCAAGGTAGAAGGGAGCCGCTTGAAACCCTCTGGTTCATAAACATGATGCTTATTGTTGAACATATCTAGAGGTATACAATGAAGGGGGACATCTCAATTATTGTGAGGATCTAATGCAGCTACTATCCCCAAGGTGGAAGGGAGCCGCTTGAAACCCTCTGGTTCATAAACATGATGCTTATTGTTGAACATATTTTGAGGTATACAATGAAGCGGGACATATCAATTATTGTGAGGATCTAATGCACCTACTATCCCCAAGGTGGAAGGGAGCCGCTTGAAACCCTCTACTTCATAAACATGATGCTTATTGTTGAACATATTTTGAGGTATACAATGAAGGGGGACACCTTAATTATTGTGAGGATCTAATGCAGCTACTATCCCCAAGGTGGAAGGGAGCCGTTTGAAACCCTCTACTTCATAAACATGATGCTTATTGTTGAACATATTTTGAGGTATACAATGAAGGGGGACATCTCAATTATTGTGAGGATGTTATGCAGCTACTATCCCCAAGGTGGAAGGGAGCCCCTTGAAACCCTCTACTTTATAAACATGATGCTTATTGTTGAACATATTTTCAAGTATACAATGAAGGGGGACATCTCAATTATTGTGAGGATCTAATGCAGCTACTATCCCCAAGGTGGAAGGAGCCGCTTGAAACCCTCTACTTCATAAACATGATGCTTATTGTTGAACATATTTTCAGGTATACAATGAAGGGGGACATCTCAATTATTGTGAGGATCTAATGCAGCTACTATACCCAAGGTGGAAGGGAGCCGCTTGAAACCCTCTGGTTCATAAACATGATGCTTATTGTTGAACATATTTTCAGGTATAAAATAAAGGGGGACATCTCAATTATTGTGAGGATCTAATGCAGCTACTATCCCCAAGGTGGAAGGAGCTGCTTGAAACACTCTGGTTCATAAACATGATGCTTATTGTTGAACATATTTTCAGGTATACAATGAAGGGGGACACCTCAATTATTGTGAGGATCTAATGCAGCTACTATCCCCAAGGTGGAAGGGAGTCACTTGAAACCCTCTACTTCATAAACATGATGCTTATTGTTGAACATATTTTCAGGTATACAATGAAGGGGGATATCTCAATTATTGTGAGGATCTAATGCAGCTACTATCCCCAAGGTGGAAGGGAGTCGCTTGAAACACTCTGGATCATAAACATGATGATTACTGTTGAACATATTTTGAGTTACACAATGAAGGGGGACATCTCAATTATTGTGAGGATCTAATGCAGCTACTATCCGCAAGGTGGAAGGGAGCCGCTTGAAACCCTCTGGTTCATGAACATGATGCTTATTGTTGAACATATTTTAAGGTATACAATGAAGGGGGGACATCTCAATTATTGTGAGGATCTAATGCAGCTACTATCCCCAACGTGGAAGGGAGCCGCTTGAAACCCTCTGGTTCATAAACATGATGCTTAAACTTGAACATATTTTCAGGTATACAATGAAGGGAAACATCTCAATTATTGTGAGGAGCTAACGCAGCTACTATCCCCAAGGTGGAAGGGAGCCGCTTGAAACCCTCTGGTTCATAAACATGATGCATATTGTTGAACATATTTTGAGGTATACAATGAAGGGGGACATCTCAATTATTGAGAGGAGATAACGCAGCTACTATCCCCAAGGTGGAAGGGAGCCGCTTGAAACCCTCTGGTTCATAAACATGGTGCTTCTTGTTGAACATATTTTGAGGTATACAATAAAGGGGGACACTTCAATTATTGTGAGGAGCTAACGCAGCTACTATCCCCAAGGTGGAGGGGAGCCGGTTGAAACCCTCTGGTTCAAAAACATGATACTTATTTTTGAACATATTTTGAGGTATACAATGAAGGGAGACATCTCAATTATTGTGAGGAACTAATGCAGCTACTATCCCCAAGGTGGAAGGGAGCCACTTGAAACCTTCTGGATCATAAATATGATGCTTATTGTTAACATATTTTGAGCTATACAAAGGGGGACACCTCAATTATTGTGAGGATCTAATGCAGCTACTATCCCCAAGGTGGAAGGGAGCCGCTTGAAACACTCTGGATCATAAACATGATGCTTATTGTTGAACATATTTTGAGGTATACAATGAAGGGGGAAAACTCTGTTATTTTGAGGATCTAATGCAGCTGCTATCCCCAAGGTGGAAGGGAGCCGCTTGAAACCCTCTACTTCATAAACATGCTGCTTATTGTTGAACATATTTTGAGGTAACAAAGGGGGACACGTCAATTATTGTGAGGATCTAATGCAGCTACTATCCCCAAGGTGGAAGGGAGCCGCTTGAAACCCTCTACTTCATAAACATGATGCATATTGTTGAACATATTTTGAGGTATACAATGAAGGGGGAAACCTCTGTTATTTTGAGGATCTAATGCAGCTACTATCCCCAAGGTGGAAGGTAGCCGCTTGAAACCCTCTGGTTCATAAACATGATGCTTATTGTTAAACATATTTTAAGGTATACAATGAAGGGGGACATCTCAATTATTGTGAGGATCTAATGCAGCTACTATCCCCAAGGTGGAAGGGAGCCGCTTGAAACCCTCTACTTCATAAACATGATGCTTTATGTTGAACATATTTTGAGGTATACAATGAAGGGGGACATCTCAATTATTGTGAGGATCTAATGCAGCTACTCTCCCAAAGGTGGAAGGGAGCCGCTTGAAAAACTCTGGATCATAAACATGATGCTTATTGTTGAGCATATTTTGAGGTATACAATGAAGGGGGAAACCTCTGTTATTTTGAGGATCTAACGCAGCTACTATCCCCAAGGTGGAAGGGAGCCGCTTGAAACCCTCTGGCTTATAGCCATGATGCTTATTGTTGAACATATTTTGAGTCATACAATGAAGGGGAATATCTCAATTATTGTGAGCATCTAATGGAGCTAATATCCTCGAGGTGGAAGGCAGCCGCTTGAAACCGTCTACTTCATAAACATGCTGCTTATTGTTGAACATATTTTGAGGTATACAATGAAGGGGGCATCTCTATTATTGTTAAGATCTAATGCAACTACTATTCCAAGGTGAAAGGGGGCCGCTTGAAACACTCTGGATCATAAACATGATGCTTATTGTTGAACATATTTTGAGCTATACAAAGGGGGACACCTCAATTATTGTTAGGATCTAATGCAGCTACTATTCCAAGGTGGAAGGGAGCCGCTTCAAACACTCTGGATCATAATCATGATGCTTATTGTTGAACATATTTTGAGGTATACAAAGGGGACACCTCAATTATTGTTGGGATCTAATGCAGCTACTATCCCCAAGGTGGAAGGGAGCCGCTTTAAACCCTGTACTTCATAAACATGATGCTTATTGTTGAACATATTTTGAGCTATACAAAGGGGGACACCTCAATTATTGTTAGGATCTAATGCAGCTACTATCCCCAAGGTGGAAGGGAGCCGCTTGAAACCCTCTACTTCATAAATATGATGCTTATTGTTGAACATATTTTGAGGTATACAAAGGGGGACACCTCAATTATTGTTAGGATCTAATGCAGCTACTATCCCCAAGGTGGAAGGGAGCCGCTTGAAACCCTCTGGTTCATAAACAATATGCTTATTGTTGAACATATTTTGAGGTATACTATGAAGGGGGACACCTCTATTATTGTGAGGATCTAATGCAGCTACTATCCCTAAGGTGGAAGGGAGCCGCGTAAAACCCTCTGGTTCATAAAATGATGCTTATTGTTGAACATATTTTGAGGTATACAATAAAGGGGGACCCCTCAATTACTGTGAGAATCTAATGCAGCAACTATCCCCAAGGTGGAAGGGAGCCGCTTGAAACCCTCTACTTCATAAACATGATGCTTATTGTTGAACATATTTTGAGGTATATAATGAAGGGGGATACCTCAATTATTGTGAGGATCTAATGCAGCTACTATCCCCAAGGTGGAAGGGAGTCGCTTGAAACACTCTGGATCATAAGCATGATGATTACTGTTGAACATATTTTGAGTTACACAATGAAGGGGGACATCTCAATTATTGTGAGGATCTAATGCAGCTACTATCCCCAAGGTGGAAGGGAGCCGCTTGAAACCCTCTGGTTCATAAACATGATGCTTATTGTTGAACATATTTTAAGGTATACAATGAAGGGGGGACATCTCAATTATTGTGAGGATCTAATGCAGCTACTATCCCCAAGGTGGAAGGGAGCCGTTTGAAACCCTCTGGTTCATAAACATGATGTTTAAACTTGAACATATTTTCAGGTATACAATGAAGTGGGACATCTCAATTATTGTGAGGAGCTAACGCAGCTACTATCCCCAAGGTGGAAGGGAGCCGCTTGAAACCCTCTGGTTCATAAACATGATGCTTATTGTTGAACATATTTTGAGGTATACAATGAAGGGGGACATCTCAATTATTGAGAGGAGCTAACGCAGCTACTATCCCCAAGGTGGAAGGGAGCCGCTTGAAACCCTCTGGTTCATAAACATGATGCTTATTGTTGAACATATTTTGAGGTATACAATGAAGGGGGACACTTCAACTATTGTGAGGATCTAATGCAGCTACTATCCCCAAGGTGGAAGGGAGCCGCTTGAAACACTCTGGATCATAAACATGATGCTTATTGTTGAACATATTTTGAGGTATACAATGAAGGGGGAAACCTCTGTTATTTTGAGGATCTAATGCAGCTGCTATCCCCAAGGTGGAAGGGAGCCGCTTGAAACCCTCTACTTCATAAACATGATGCTTATTGTTGAACATATTTTGAGGTATACAATGAAGGGGAACACCTTAATTATTGTGAGGATCTAATGCAGCTACTATCCCCAAGGTGGAAGGGAGCCGCTTGAAACCCTCTGGTTCATAAACATGATGCTTATTGTTGAACATATTTTGAGGTATACAATGAAGGGGGACATCTCAATTATTGTGAGGATCTAATGGAGCTAATATCCCCGAGGTGGAAGGGAGCCGCTTGAAACCGTCTACTTCATAAACATGCTGCTTATTGTTGAACATATTTTGAGGTATACAATGAAGGGGGACATCTCTATTATTGTTAGGATCTAATGCAACTACTATTCCAAGGTGGAAGGGAGCCGCTTGAAACACTCTGGATCATAAACATGATGCTTATTGTTGAACATATTTTGAGCTATACAAAGCGGGACACCTCAATTATTGTTAGGATCTAATGCAGCTACTATTCCAAGGTGGAAGGGAGCCGCTTCAAACACTCTGGATCATAAACATGATGCTTATTGTTGAACATATTTTGAGGTATACAAAGGGGGACACCTCAATTATTGTTAGGATCTAATGCAGCTACTATCCCCAAGGTGGAAGGGAGCCGCTTGAAACCCTGTACTTCATAAACATGATGCTTATTGTTGAACATATTTTGAGCTATACAAAGGGGGACACCTCAAATATTGTTAGGATCTAATGCAGCTACTATCCCCAAGGTGGAAGGGAGCCGCTTGAAACCCTCTACTTCATAAATATGATGCTTATTGTTGAACATATTTTGAGGTATACAAAGGGGGACACCTCAATTATTGTTAGGATCTAATGCAGCTACTATCCCCAAGGTGGAAGGGAGCCGCTTGAAACCCTCTGGTTCATAAACAATATGCTTATTGTTGAACATATTTTGAGGTATACTATGAAGGGGGACACCTCTATTATTGTGAGGATCTAATGCAGCTACTATCCCTAAGGTGGAAGGGAGCCGCGTGAAACCCTCTGGTTCATAAAATGATGCTTATTGTTGAACATATTTTGAGGTATACAATAAAGGGGGACACCTCAATTACTGTGAGAATCTAATGCAGCAACTATCCCCAAGGTGGAAGGGAGCCGCTTGAAACCCTCTACTTCATAAACATGATGCTTATTGTTGAACATATTTTGAGGTATATAATGAAGGGGACACCTCAATTATTGTGAGGATCTAATGCAGCTACTATCCCCAAGGTGGAAGGGAGTCACTTGAAACCCTCTACTTCATAAACATGATGCTTATTGTTGAACATATTTTCAGGTATACAATGAAGGGGGACATCTCAATTATTGTGAGGATCTAATGCAGCTACTATCCCCAAGGTGGAAGGGAGTCGCTTGAAACACTCTGGATCATAAACATGATGATTACTGTTGAACATATTTTGAGTTACACAATGAAGGGGGACATCTCAATTATTGTGAGGATCTAATGCAGCTACTATCCCCAAGGTGGAAGGGAGCCGCTTGAAACCCTCTGGTTCATAAACATGATGCTTATTGTTGAACATATTTTAAGGTATACAATGAAGGGGGGACATCTCAATTATTGTGAGGATCTAATGCAGCTACTATCCCCAAGGTGGAAGGGAGCCGTTTGAAACCCTCTGGTTCATAAACATGATGTTTAAACTTGAACATATTTTCAGGTATACAATGAAGGGGGACATCTCAATTATTGTGAGGAGCTAACGCAGCTACTATCCCCAAGGTGGAAGGGAGCCGCTTGAAACCCTCTGGTTCATAAACATGATGCTTATTGTTGAACATATATTGAGGTATACAATGAAGGGGGACACTTCAACTATTGTGAGGATCTAATGCAACTACTATCCCCAAGGTGGAAGGGAGCCGCTTGAAACACTCTGGATCATAAACATGATGCTTATTGTTGAACATATTTTGAGGTATACAAAGGCGGACACCTCAATTATTGTTAGGATCTAATGCAGCTACTATCCCCAAGGTGGAAGGGAGCCGCTTGAAACCCTGTACTTCATAAACATGATGCTTATTGTTGAACATATTTTGAGCTATACAAAGCTGGGGACACCTCAACTATTGTTAGGATCTAATGCAGCTACTATCCCCAAGGTGGAAGGGAGCCGCTTGAAACCCTCTGGGTCATAAACATGATGCTTATTGTTGAACATATTTTGAGGTATACAATGAAGGGGGACACCTCAATTATTGTGAGGATCTAATGCAGCTGCTATCCCCAAGGTGGAAGGGAGCTGCTTGAAACCCTCTACTTCATAAACATGATGCTTATTGTTGAACATATTTTGAGGTATACTATGAAGGGGGACACCTCTATTATTGTGAGGATCTAATGCAGCTACTATCGCTAAGGTGGAAGGGAGCCGCGTGAAACCCTCTGGTTCATAAACATGATGCTTATTGTTGAACATATTTTGAGGTATACAATGAAGGGGGACACCTCTGTTATTTTGAGGATCTAATGCAGCTGCTATCCCCAAGGTGGAAGGGAGCCGCTTGAAACCCTCTACTTCATAAACATGCTGCTTATTGTTGAACATATTTTGAGGTATACAAAGGGGGAAACCTCAATTATTGTGAGGATCTAATGCAGCTACTATCCCTAAGGTGGAAGGGAGCCGCTTGAAACCCTCTACTTCATAAACATGATGCATATTGTTGAACATATTTTGAGGTATACAATGAAGGGGGACATCTCAATTATTGTGAGGATCTAAGGCAGCTACTATCCCCAAGGTGGAAGGGAGCCGCTTGAAACCCTCTACTTCGTTAACATGATGCTTTATGTTGAACATATTTTGAGGTATACAATGAAGGGGGACATCTCAATTATTGTGAGGATCTAATGCAGCTACTCTCCCAAAGGTGGAAGGGAGCTGCTTGAAAAACTCTGGATCATAAACATGATGCTTATTGTTGAGCATATTTTGAGGTATACAATGAAGGGGGAAACCTCTGTTATTTTGAGGATCTAATGCAGCTACTATTCCCAAGGTGGAAGGGAGCCGCTTGAAACCCTCTGGCTTATAACCATGATGCTTATTGTTGAACATATTTTGAGTCATACAATGAAGGGGTACATCTCAATTATTGTGAGCATCTAATGGAGCTAATATCCCTGAGGTGGAAGGGAGCCTCTTGAAACCGTCTACTTCATAAACATGCTGCTTATTGTTGAACATATTTTGAGGTATACAATGAAGGGGGACATTTCTATTATTGTTAGGATCTAATGCAACTACTATTCCAAGGTGGAAGGGAGCCGCTTGAAACACTCTGGATCATAAACATGATGCTTATTGTTGAACATATTTTGAGCTATACAAAGGGGGACACCTCAATTATTGTTAGGATCTAATGCAGCTACTATTCCAAGGTGGAAGGGAGCCGCTTCAAACACTCTGGATCATAAACATGATGCTTATTGTTGAACATATTTTGAGGTACACAAAGGGGGACACCTCAATTATTGTTAGGATCTAATGCAGCTACTATCCCCAAGGTGGAAGGGAGCCGCTTGAAACCCTGTACTTCATAAACATGATGCTTATTGTTGAACATATTTTGAGCTATACAAAGGGGGACACCTCAACTATTGTTAGGATCTAATGCAGCTACTATCCCCAAGGTGGAAGGGAGCCCCTTGAAACCCTCTACTTCATAAATATGATGCTTATTGTTGAACATATTTTGAGGTATACAAAGGGGGACACCTCAATTATTGTTAGGATCTAATGCAGCTACTATCCCCAAGGTGGAAGGGAGCCGCTTGAAACCCTCTGGTTCATAAACAATATGCTTATTGTTGAACATATTTTGAGGTATACTATGAAGGGGGACACCTCTATTATTGTGAGGATCTAATGCAGCTACTCTCCCAAAGGTGCAAGGGAGCCGCTTGAAACCCTGTACGTCATAAACATGATGCTTATTATTGAACATATTTTCAGGTATACAATGAAGGGGGACATCTCAATTATTGTGAGGATCTAATGCAGCTACTCTCCCCCAGGTGGAATGGAGCCGCTTGAAACCCTCCACTTCATAAACATGATGCTTATTGTTGAACATATCTAGAGGTATACAATGAAGGGGGACATCTCAATTATTGTGAGGATCTAATGCAGCTACTATCCCCAAGGTGGAAGGGAGCCGCTTGAAACTCTCTGGTTCATAAACATGATCCTTTTTGTTGAACATATTTTGAGGTATAGAATGAAGGGGGACATCTCAATTATTGTGAGGATCTAATGCAGCTACTATCCCCAAGGTGGAAGGGAGGGCTTGAAACCCTCCACTTCATAAACATGATGCTTATTGTAGAACATATTTTCAGGTATACAATGAAGCGGGACATATCAATTATTGTGAGGATCTAATGCACCTACTATCCCCAAGGTGGAAGGGAGCCGCTTGAAACCCTCTGGTGCATAAACATGATGCTTATTGTTGAACATATTTTGAGGTATAGAATGAAGGGGCACATCTCAATTATTGTGAAGAACTAATGCAGCTACTATCCCCAACGTGGAAGGGAGCCGCTTGAAAACCTCTACTTCAATAACCTGCTTGTTTTTGAACATATTTTGAGGTATACAATGAAGGGCGACACCTCAATTATTGTGAAGATCTAATGCAGCTACTATCCCCAAGGTGGAAGGGAGCCGCTTGAAACCCTCTTGTTTATAAACATGATGCTTATTGTTGAACATATTTTGAGGTATACAAAGGGGGACACCTCAATTATTGTGAAGATCTGAATCAGCTACAATCCCCAAGGTGGAAGGGAGCCGCTTGAAACCCTCTGGTTCATAAACATGATGCTTATTGTTGAACATATTTTGAGGTATACAATAAAGCGGGACACCTCAATTATTGTGAGGATCTAATGCAGCTACTATCCCTGGGTCCGCTTGAAACCCTCTACTTCATAAACATGATGCTTATTGTTGAACATATTTTGAGGTATACAATGAAGCAGGACATCTCAATTATTGTAAAGATCTAATGCAGCTACTATCCCCAAGGTGGAAGGGAGCCGCTTGAAACCCTCTGGTTCATAAACATGATGCTTATTGTTGAACATATTCTGAGGTATACTATGAAGGAGGACACCTCTATTATTGTGAGGATCTAATGCAGCTACTATCCCCAAGGTGGAAGGGAGCCGCTTGAAACCCTCTGGTTCATAAACAGGATGCTTATTGTTGAACATATTTTGAGGTATACAATGAAAGGGGACACCTTAATTATTGTGAGCATCTAATGCAGCTACTATCCCCAAGGTGGAAGGGAGCCGTTTGAAACCCTCTACTTCATAAACATGATGCTTATTGTTGAACATATTTTGAGGTATACAATGAAGGGGGACACCTTAATTATTGTGAGGATCTAAAGCAGCTACTCTCCCCAAGGTGGAAGGGAGCCGTTTGAAACCCTCTACTTCATAAACATGATGCTTATTGTTGAACATATTTTGAGGTATACAATGAAGGGGGACACCTTAATTATTGTGAGCATCTAATGCAGCTACTATCCCCAAGGTGGAAGGGAGCCGTTTGAAACTCTCTACTTCATAAACATGATGCTTATTGTTGAACATATTTTGAGGTATACAATGAAGGGGGACACCTCAATTATAGTGAGGAACTAATGTAGCTACTCTCCCCAAGGTGGAAGGGAGCCGCTTGAAACCCTCTACTTCATAAACATGATGCGTATTGTTGAACATATTCTGAGGTATACAATGAAGGGGGACATCTCAATTACTGTGAGTGAGGGATCTAATGCAGCTACTATCCCCAAGGTGGAAGGGAGCCGTTTGAAACCCTCTACTTCATAAACATGATGCTTATTGTTGAACATATTTTGAGGTATACAATGAAGGGGGACACCTTAATTATTGTGAGGATCTAATGCAGCTACTATCCCCAAGGTGGAAGGGAGCCGTTTGAAACCCTCTACTTCATAAACATGATGCTTATTGTTGAACATATTTTGAGCTATACAATGAAGGGGGACATCTCAATTATTTTGAGGATCTAATGCAGGTACTATCCCCAAGGTGGAAGGGAGCCGCTTGAAACACTCTGGATCATAAACATGATGCTTATTGTTAAACAAATTTTGAGGTATATAATGAAGGGGGACATCTCAATTATTGTGAGGATCTAATGCAGCTACTATCCCCAAGGTATAAGGGAGCCGCTTGAAACCCTCTGGTCCATAAACATGATGCTTATTGTTGAACATATTTTGAGGTATACAATGAAGGGGGACATCTCAATTATTGTGAGGATCTAATGCAGCTACTCTCCCAAAGGTAGAAGGGAGCCGCTTGAAACTCTCTACTTCATAAACATGATGCTTATTGTTGAACATATTTTGAGGTATACAAAGGGGGACACATCAATTATTGTTAGGATCTTATGCAGCTACTATCCCCAAGGTGGAAGGGAGCCGCTTAAAACCCTCTACTTCATAAACATGATGCTTATTGTTGAACATATTTTGAGGTATACAATGAAGGGGGACATCTCAATTATTGTGAGGATCTAATGCAGCTACTCTCCCAAAGGTAGAAGGGAGCCGCTTGAAACTCTCTACTTCATAAACATGATGCTTATTGTTGAACATATTTTGAGGTATACAATGAAGGGGGACATCTCAATTATTGTGAGGATCTAATGCAGCTACTCTCCCAAAGGTGGAAGGGAGCCGCTTGAAACCCTCTACTTCATAAACATGATGCTTATTGTTGAACATATTTTCAGGTATACAATAAAGGGGAACATCTCAATTATTGTCAGGATCTAATGCAGCTACTCTCCCCAAGGTGGAATGGAGCCGCTTGAAACCCTCCACTTCATAAACATGATGCTTATTGTTGAACATATCTAGAGGTATACAATGAAGGGGGACATCTCAATTATTGTGAGGATCTAATGCAGCTACTATCCCCAAGGTGGAAGGGAGCCGCTTAAAACCCTCTGGTTTCTAAACATGATGCTTATTGTTGAACATATTTTGAGGTATACAATGAAGCGGGACATATCAATTATTGTGAGGATCTAATGCACCTACTATCCCCAAGGTGGAAGGGAGCCGCTTGAAACCCTCTACTTCATAAACATGATGCTTATTGTTGAACATATTTTGAGGTATACAATGAAGGGGGACACCTTAATTATTGTGAGGATCTAATGCAGCTACTATCTCCAAGGTGGAAGGGAGCCGTTTGAAACCCTCTACTTCATAAACATGATGCTTATTGTTGAACATATTTTGAGGTATACAATGAAGGGGGACACCTTAATTATTGTGAGCATCTAATGCAGCTACTCTCCCCAAGGTGGAAGGGAGCCGCTTGAAACCCTCTACTTCATAAACATGATGCGTATTGTTGAACATATTCTGAGGTATACAATGAAGGGGGACATCTCAATTATTGTGAGGATGTTATGCAGCTACTATCCCCAAGGTGGAAGGGAGCCCCTTGAAACCCTCTACTTCATAAACATGATGCTTATTGTTGAACATATTTTCAGGTATACAATGAAGGGGGACATCTCAATTATTTTGAGGATCTAATGCAGCTACTATCCCCAAGGTGGAAGGAGCCGCTTGAAACCCTCTACTTCATAAACATGATGCTTATTGTTGAACATATTTTCAGGTATACAATGAAGGGGGACATCTCAATTATTGTGAGGATCTAATGCAGCTACTATCCCCAAGGTGGAAGGGAGCCGCTTGAAACCCTCTGGTTCATAAACATGATGCTTATTGTTGAACACATTTTCAGGTATACAATAAAGGGGTACATCTCAATTATTGTGAGGATCTAATGCAGCTACTATCCCCAAGGTGGAAGGAGCTGCTTGAAACACTCTGGTTCATAAACATGATGCTTATTGTTGAACATATTTTCAGGTATACAATGAAGGGGGACACCTCAATTATTGTGAGGATCTAATGCAGCTACTATCCCCAAGGTGGAAGGGAGTCACTTGAAACCCTCTACTTCATAAACATGATGCTTATTGTTGAACATATTTTCAGGTATACAATGAAGGGGGATATCTCAATTATTGTGAGGATCTAATGCAGCTACTATCCTCAAGGTGGAAGGGAGTCGCTTGAAACACTCTGGATCATAAACATGATGATTACTGTTGAACATATTTTGAGTTACACAATGAAGGGGGACATCTCAATTATTGTGAGGATCTAATGCAGCTACTATCCGCAAGGTGGAAGGGAGCAGCTTGAAACCTCTGGTTCATGAACATGATGCTTATTGTTGAACATATTTTGAGCTATACAAAGGGGGACACCTCAATTATTGTGAGGATCTAATGCAGCTTCTCTCCTAAAGGTGGAAGGGAGCCGCTTGAAACACTCTGGATCATAAACATGATGCTTATTGTTACACATATTTTGAGGTATATAATGAAGGGGGACATCTCAATTATTGTGAGGATCTAATGCAGCTACTATCTCCCAGGTGGAAGGGAGTCGCTTGAAACCCTCTACTTCATAAACATGATTTTTATTGTTGAACATATTTTGAGGTATACAATGAAGGGGGACATCTCAATTATTGAGAGGAGATAACGCAGCTACTATCCCCAAGGTGGAAGGGAGCCGCTTGAAACCCTCTGGTACATAAACATGGTGCTTATTGTTGAACATATTTTGAGGTATACAATGAAGGGGGACACTTCAATTATTGTGAGGAGCTAACGCAGCTACTATCCCCAAGGTGGAAGGGAGCCGGTTGAAACCCTCTGGTTCATAAACATGAAACTTATTTTTGAACATATTTTGAGGTATACAATGAAGGGAGACATCTCAATTATTGTGAGGAACTAATGCAGCTACTATCCCCAGGGTGGAAGGGAGCCACTTGAAACCTTCTGGATCATAAATATGATGCTTATTGTTAACATATTTTGAGCTATACAAAGGGGGACACCTCAATTATTGTGAGGATCTAATGCAGCTACTATCCCCAAGGTGGAAGGGAGCCGCTTGAAACACTCTGGATCATAAACATGATGCTTATTGTTGAACATATTTTGAGGTATACAATGAAGGGGGAAAACTCTGTTATTTTGAGGATCTAATGCAGCTGCTATCCCCAAGGTGGAAGGGAGCCGCTTGAAACCCTCTTCTTCATAAACATGCTGCTTATTGTTGAACATATTTTGAGGTATACAAAGGGGGACACCTCAATTATTGTGAGGATCTAATGCAGCTACTATCCCCAAGGTGGAAGGGAGCCGCTTGAAACCCTCTACTTCATAAACATGATGCATATTGTTGAACATATTTTGAGGTATACAATGAAGGGGGAAACCTCTGTTATTTTGAGGATCTAGCGCAGCTACTATCCCCAAGGTGGAAGGGAGCCGCTTGAAACCCTCTGGCTTATAACCATGATGCTTATTGTTGAACATATTTTGAGTCATACAATGAAGGGGTATATCTCAATTATTGTGAGCATCTAATGGAGCTAATATCCCCGAGGTGGAAGGGAGCCGCTTGAAACCGTCTACTTCATAAACATGATCCTTATTGTTGAACATATTTTGAGGTATACAATGAAGGGGGACATCTCTATTATTGTTAAGATCTAATGCAACTACTATTCCAAGGTGGAAGGGAGCCGCTTGAAACCCTCTGGTTCATAAACAATATGCTTATTGTTGAACATATTTTGAGGTATACTATGAAGGGAAACACCTCTATTATTGTGAGGATCTAATGCAGCTACTATCCCTAAGGTGGAAGGGAGCCGCGTGAAACCCTCTGGTTCATAAAATGATGCTTATTGTTGAACATATTTTGAGGTATACAATAAAGGGGGACACCTCAATTACTGTGAGAATCTAATGCAGCAACTATCCCCAAGGTGGAAGGGAGCCGCTTGAAACCCTCTACTTCATAAACATGATGCTTATTGTTGAACATATTTTGAGGTATATAATGAAGGGGGATACCTCAATTATTGTGAGGATCTAATGCAGCTACTATCCCCAAGGTGGAAGGGAGTCGCTTGAAACACTCTGGATCATAAACATGATGATTACTGTTGAACATATTTTGAGTTACACAATGAAGGGGGACATCTCAATTATTGTGAGGATCTAATGCAGCTACTATCCCCAAGGTGGAAGGGAGCCGTTTGAAACCCTCTGGTTCATAAACATGATGCTTATTGTTGAACATATGTTGAGGTATACAATGAAGGGGGACATCTCAATTATTGAGAGGAGCTAATGCAGCTACTATCCCCAAGGTGGAAGGGAGCCACTTGAAACACTCTGGATCATAAACATGATGCCTATTGTAGAACATATTTTGAGGTATACAATGAAGGGGGAAACCTCTGTTATTTTGAGGATATAATGCAGCTACTATCCCCAAGGTGGAAGGGAGCCGCTTGAAACCCTCTGGTTCATAAACATGATGCTTATTGTTGAACATATTTTGAGGTATACAATGAAGGGGGACATCTCAATTATTGTGAGGATCTAATGCAGCTACTATCCCCAAGGTGGAAGGGAGCCGCTTGAAACCCTCTACTTCATTAACATGATGCTTTATGTTGAACATATTTTGAGGTATACAATGAAGGGGGACATCTCAATTATTGTGAGGATCTAATGCAGCTACTCTCCCAAAGGTGGAAGGGAGCTGCTTGAAAAACTCTGGATCATAAACATGATGCTTATTGTTGAGCATATTTTGAGGTATACAATGAAGGGGGAAACCTCTGTTATTTTGAGGATCTAATGCAGCTACTATCCCCAAGGTGGAAGGGAGCCGCTTGAAACCCTCTGGCTTATAACCATGATGCTTATTGTTGAACATATTTTGAGTCATACAATGAAGGGGTACATCTCAATTATTGTGAGCATCTAATGGAGCTAATATCCCTGAGGTGGAAGGGAGCCTCTTGAAACCGTCTACTTCATAAACATGCTGCTTATTGTTGAACATATTTTGAGGTATACAATGAAGGGGGACATCTCTATTATTGTTAGGATCTAATGCAACTACTATTCCAAGGTGGAAGGGAGCCGCTTGAAACACTCTGGATCATAAACATGATGCTTATTGTTGAACATATTTTGAGCTATACAAAGGGGGACACCTCAATTATTGTTAGGATCTAATGCAGCTACTATTCCAAGGTGGAAGGGAGCTGCTTCAAACACTCTGGATCATAAACATGATGCTTATTGTTGAACATATTTTGAGGTACACAAAGGGGGACACCTCAATTATTGTTAGGATCTAATGCAGCTACTATCCCCAAGGTGGAAGGGAGCCGCTTGAAACCCTGTACTTCATAAACATGATGCTTATTGTTGAACATATTTTGAGCTATACAAAGGGGGACACCTCAACTATTGTTAGGATCTAATGCAGCTACTATCCCCAAGGTGGAAGGGAGCCCCTTGAAACCCTCTACTTCATAAATATGATGCTTATTGTTGAACATATTTTGAGGTATACAAAGGGGGACACCTCAATTATTGTTAGGATCTAATGCAGCTACTATCCCCAAGGTGGAAGGGAGCCGCTTGAAACCCTCTGGTTCATAAACAATATGCTTATTGTTGAACATATTTTGAGGTATACTATGAAGGGGGACACCTCTATTATTGTGAGGATCTAATGCAGCTACTCTCCCAAAGGTGCAAGGGAGCCGCTTGAAACCCTGTACGTCATAAACATGATGCTTATTATTGAACATATTTTCAGGTATACAATGAAGGGGGACATCTCAATTATTGTGAGGATCTAATGCAGCTACTCTCCCCCAGGTGGAATGGAGCCGCTTGAAACCCTCCACTTCATAAACATGATGCTTATTGTTGAACATATCTAGAGGTATACATTGAAGGGGGACATCTCAATTATTGTGAGGATCTAATGCAGCTACTATCCCCAAGGTGGAAGGGAGCCGCTTGAAACTCTCTGGTTCATAAACATGATCCTTTTTGTTGAACATATTTTGAGGTATAGAATGAAGGGGGACATCTCAATTATTGCGAGGATCTAATGCAGCTACTATCCCCAAGGTGGAAGGGAGGGCTTGAAACCCTCCACTTCATAAACATGATGCTTATTGTAGAACATATTTTCAGGTATACAATGAAGCGGGACATATCAATTATTGTGAGGATCTAATGCACCTACTATCCCCAAGGTGGAAGGGAGCCGCTTGAAACCCTCTGGTGCATAAACATGATGCTTATTGTTGAACATATTTTGAGGTATAGAATGAAGGGGCACATCTCAATTATTGTGAAGAACTAATGCAGCTACTATCCCCAACGTGGAAGGGAGCCGCTTGAAAACCTCTACTTCAATAACCTGCTTGTTTTTGAACATATTTTGAGGTATACAATGAAGGGCGACACCTCAATTATTGTGAAGATCTAATGCAGCTACTATCCCCAAGGTGGAAGGGAGCCGCTTGAAACCCTCTTGTTTATAAACATGATGCTTATTGTTGAACATATTTTGAGGTATACAAAGGGGGACACCTCAATTATTGTGAAGATCTGAATCAGCTACAATCCCCAAGGTGGAAGGGAGCCGCTTGAAACCCTCTGGTTCATAAACATGATGCTTATTGTTGAACATATTTTGAGGTATACAATAAAGCGGGACACCTCAATTATTGTGAGGATCTAATGCAGCTACTATCCCTGGGTCCGCTTGAAACCCTCTACTTCATAAACATGATGCTTATTGTTGAACATATTTTGAGGTATACAATGAAGCAGGACATCTCAATTATTGTAAAGATCTAATGCAGCTACTCTCCCCAAGGTGGAAGGGAGCCGCTTGAAACCCTCTGGTTCATAAACATGATGCTTATTGTTGAACATATTCTGAGGTATACTATGAAGGAGGACACCTCTATTATTGTGAGGATCTAATGCAGCTACTATCCCCAAGGTGGAAGGGAGCCGCTTGTAACCCTCTGGTTCATAAACAGGATGCTTATTGTTGAACATATTTTGAGGTATACAATGAAAGGGTACACCTTAATTATTGTGAGCATCTAATGCAGCTACTATCCCCAAGGTGGAAGGGAGCCGTTTGAAACCCTCTACTTCATAAACATGATGCTTATTGTTGAACATATTTTGAGGTATACAATGAAGGGGGACACCTTAATTATTGTGAGGATCTAAAGCAGCTACTCTCCCCAAGGTGGAAGGGAGCCGTTTGAAACCCTCTACTTCATAAACATGATGCTTATTGTTGAACATATTTTGAGGTATACAATGAAGGGGGACACCTTAATTATTGTGAGCATCTAATGCAGCTACTATCCCCAAGGTGGAAGGGAGCCGTTTGAAACCCTCTACTTCATAAACATGATGCTTATTGTTGAACATATTTTGAGGTATACAATGAAGGGGGACACCTCAATTATAGTGAGGATCTAATGTAGCTACTCTCCCCAAGGTGGAAGGGAGCCGCTTGAAACCCTCTACTTCATAAACATGATGCGTATTGTTGAACATATTCTGAGGTATACAATGAAGGGGGACATCTCAATTACTGTGAGTGAGGGATCTAATGCAGCTACTATCCCCAAGGTGGAAGGGAGCCGTTTGAAACCCTCTACTTCATAAACATGATGCTTATTGTTGAACATATTTTGAGGTATACAATGAAGGGGGACACCTTAATTATTGTGAGGATCTAATGCAGCTACTATCCCCAAGGTGGAAGGGAGCCGTTTGAAACCCTCTACTTCATAAACATGATGCTTATTGTTGAACATATTTTGAGCTATACAATGAAGGGGGACATCTCAATTATTTTGAGGATCTAATGCAGGTACTATCCCCAAGGTGGAAGGGAGCCGCTTGAAACACTCTGGATCATAAACATGATGCTTATTGTTAAACAAATTTTGAGGTATATAATGAAGGGGGACATCTCAATTATTGTGAGGATCTAATGCAGCTACTATCCCCAAGGTATAAGGGAGCCGCTTGAAACCCTCTGGTCCATAAACATGATGCTTATTGTTGAACATATTTTGAGGTATACAATGAAGGGGGACATCTCAATTATTGTGAGGATCTAATGCAGCTACTCTCCCAAAGGTAGAAGGGAGCCGCTTGAAACTCTCTACTTCATAAACATGATGCTTATTGTTGAACATATTTTGAGGTATACAAAGGGGGACACATCAATTATTGTTAGGATCTTATGCAGCTACTATCCCCAAGGTGGAAGGGAGCCGCTTAAAACCCTCTACTTCATAAACATGATGCTTATTGTTGAACATATTTTGAGGTATACAATGAAGGGGGACATCTCAATTATTGTGAGGATCTAATGCAGCTACTCTCCCAAAGGTAGAAGGGAGCCGCTTGAAACTCTCTACTTCATAAACATGATGCTTATTGTTGAACATATTTTGAGGTATACAATGAAGGGGGACATCTCAATTATTGTGAGGATCTAATGCAGCTACTCTCCCAAAGGTGGAAGGGAGCCGCTTGAAACCCTCTACTTCATAAACATGATGCTTATTGTTGAACATATTTTCAGGTATACAATAAAGGGGAACATCTCAATTATTGTCAGGATCTAATGCAGCTACTCTCCCCAAGGTGGAATGGAGCCGCTTGAAACCCTCCACTTCATAAACATGATGCTTATTGTTGAACATATCTAGAGGTATACAATGAAGGGGGACATCTCAATTATTGTGAGGATCTAATGCAGCTACTATCCCCAAGGTGGAAGGGAGCCGCTTGAAACCCTCTGGTTTCTAAACATGATGCTTATTGTTGAACATATTTTGAGGTATACAATGAAGCGGGACATATCAATTATTGTGAGGATCTAATGCACCTACTATCCCCAAGGTGGAAGGGAGCCGCTTGAAACCCTCTACTTCATAAACATGATGCTTATTGTTGAACATATTTTGAGGTATACAATGAAGGGGGACACCTTAATTATTGTGAGGATCTAATGCAGCTACTATCTCCAAGGTGGAAGGGAGCCGTTTGAAACCCTCTACTTCATAAACATGATGCTTATTGTTGAACATATTTTGAGGTATACAATGAAGGGGGACACCTTAATTATTGTGAGCATCTAATGCAGCTACTCTCCCCAAGGTGGAAGGGAGCCGCTTGAAACCCTCTACTTCATAAACATGATGCGTATTGTTGAACATATTCTGAGGTATACAATGAAGGGGGACATCTCAATTATTGTGAGGATGTTATGCAGCTACTATCCCCAAGGTGGAAGGGAGCCCCTTGAAACCCTCTACTTCATAAACATGATGCTTATTGGTGAACATATTTTCAGGTATACAATGAAGGGGGACATCTCAATTATTTTGAGGATCTAATGCAGCTACTATCCCCAAGGTGGAAGGAGCCGCTTGAAACCCTCTACTTCATAAACATGATGCTTATTGTTGAACATATTTTCAGGTATACAATGAAGGGGGACATCTCAATTATTGTGAGGATCTAATGCAGCTACTATCCCCAAGGTGGAAGGGAGCCGCTTGAAACCCTCTGGTTCATAAACATGATGCTTATTGTTGAACACATTTTCAGGTATACAATAAAGGGGTACATCTCAATTATTGTGAGGATCTAATGCAGCTACTATCCCCAAGGTGGAAGGAGCTGCTTGAAACACTCTGGTTCATAAACATGATGCTTATTGTTGAACATATTTTCAGGTATACAATGAAGGGGGACACCTCAATTATTGTGAGGATCTAATGCAGCTACTATCCCCAAGGTGGAAGGGAGTCACTTGAAACCCTCTACTTCATAAACATGATGCTTATTGTTGAACATATTTTCAGGTATACAATGAAGGGGGATATCTCAATTATTGTGAGGATCTAATGCAGCTACTATCCTCAAGGTGGAAGGGAGTCGCTTGAAACACTCTGGATCATAAACATGATGATTACTGTTGAACATATTTTGAGTTACACAATGAAGGGGGACATCTCAATTATTGTGAGGATCTAATGCAGCTACTATCCGCAAGGTGGAAGGGAGCAGCTTGAAACCTCTGGTTCATGAACATGATGCTTATTGTTGAACATATTTTGAGCTATACAAAGGGGGACACCTCAATTATTGTGAGGATCTAATGCAGCTTCTCTCCTAAAGGTGGAAGGGAGCCGCTTGAAACACTCTGGATCATAAACATGATGCTTATTGTTACACATATTTTGAGGTATATAATGAAGGGGGACATCTCAATTATTGTGAGGATCTAATGCAGCTACTATCCCCCAGGTGGAAGGGAGTCGCTTGAAACCCTCTACTTCATAAACATGATTTTTATTGTTGAACATATTTTGAGGTATACAATGAAGGGGGACATCTCAATTATTGAGAGGAGATAACGCAGCTACTATCCCCAAGGTGGAAGGGAGCCGCTTGAAACCCTCTGGTTCATAAACATGGTGCTTATTGTTGAACATATTTTGAGGTATACAATGAAGGGGGACACTTCAATTATTGTGAGGAGCTAACGCAGCTACTATCCCCAAGGTGGAAGGGAGCCGGTTGAAACCCTCTGGTTCATAAACATGAAACTTATTTTTGAACATATTTTGAGGTATACAATGAAGGGAGACATCTCAATTATTGTGAGGAACTAATGCAGCTACTATCCCCAGGGTGGAAGGGAGCCACTTGAAACCTTCTGGATCATAAATATGATGCTTATTGTTAACATATTTTGAGCTATACAAAGGGGGACACCTCAATTATTGTGAGGATCTAATGCAGCTACTATCCCCAAGGTGGAAGGGAGCCGCTTGAAACACTCTGGATCATAAACATGATGCTTATTGTTGAACATATTTTGAGGTATACAATGAAGGGGGAAAACTCTGTTATTTTGAGGATCTAATGCAGCTGCTATCCCCAAGGTGGAAGGGAGCCGCTTGAAACCCTCTACTTCATAAACATGATGCATATTGTTGAACATATTTTGAGGTATACAATGAAGGGGGAAACCTCTGTTATTTTGAGGATCTAGCGCAGCTACTATCCCCAAGGTGGAAGGGAGCCGCTTGAAACCCTCTGGCTTATAACCATGATGCTTATTGTTGAACATATTTTGAGTCATACAATGAAGGGGTATATCTCAATTATTGTGAGCATCTAATGGAGCTAATATCCCCGAGGTGGAAGGGAGCCGCTTGAAACCGTCTACTTCATAAACATGATCCTTATTGTTGAACATATTTTGAGGTATACAATGAAGGGGGACATCTCTATTATTGTTAAGATCTAATGCAACTACTATTCCAAGGTGGAAGGGAGCCGCTTGGAACCCTCTGGTTCATAAACAATATGCTTATTGTTGAACATATTTTGAGGTATACTATGAAGGGAAACACCTCTATTATTGTGAGGATCTAATGCAGCTACTATCCCTAAGGTGGAAGGGAGCCGCGTGAAACCCTCTGGTTCATAAAATGATGCTTATTGTTGAACATATTTTGAGGTATACAATAAAGGGGGACACCTCAATTACTGTGAGAATCTAATGCAGCAACTATCCCCAAGGTGGAAGGGAGCCGCTTGAAACCCTCTACTTCATAAACATGATGCTTATTGTTGAACATATTTTGAGGTATATAATGAAGGGGGATACCTCAATTATTGTGAGGATCTAATGCAGCTACTATCCCCAAGGTGGAAGGGAGTCGCTTGAAACACTCTGGATCATAAACATGATGATTACTGTTGAACATATTTTGAGTTACACAATGAAGGGGGACATCTCAATTATTGTGAGGATCTAATGCAGCTACTATCCCCAAGGTGGAAGGGAGCCGTTTGAAACCCTCTGGTTCATAAACATGATGCTTATTGTTGAACATATGTTGAGGTATACAATGAAGGGGGACATCTCAATTATTGAGAGGAGCTAATGCAGCTACTATCCCCAAGGTGGAAGGGAGCCACTTGAAACACTCTGGATCATAAACATGATGCCTATTGTAGAACATATTTTGAGGTATACAATGAAGGGGGAAACCTCAATTATTATGAGGATCTAATGCAGCTACTCTCCCAAAGGTGGAAGGGAGCCGCTTGAAACACTCTGGATCATAAACATGATGCTTATTGTTGAACATATTTTGAGGTATACAATGAAGGGGGAAACCTCTGTTATTTTGAGGATCTAATGCAGCTACTATCCCCAAGGTGGAAGGGAGCCGCTTGAAACCCTCTGGCTTATAACCATTATGCTTATTGTTGAACATATTTTGAGCCATACAATGAAGGGGTACATCTCAATTATTGTGAGCATCTAATGGAGCTAATATCCCCGAGGTGGAAGGGAGCCGCTTGAAACCGTCTACTTCATAAACATGCTGCTTATTGTTGAACATATTTTGAGGTATACAATGAAGGGGGACATCTCTATTATTGTTAGGATCTAATGCAGCTACTATTCCAAGGTGGAAGGGAGCTGCTTGAAACACTCTGGATCATAAACATGATGCTTATTGTTGAACATATTTTGAGCTATACAAAGGGGGACACCTCAATTATTGTTAGGATCTAATGCAGCTACTATTCCAAAGTGGAAGGGAGCCGCTTCAAACACTCTGGATCATAAACATGATGCTTATTGTTGAACATATTTTGAGGTATACAAAGGGGGACACCTCAATTATTTTTAGGATCTAATGCAGCTACTATCCCCAAGGTGGAAGCGAGCCGCTTGAAACCCTGTACTTCATAAACATGATGCTTATTGTTGAACATATTTTGAGCTATACAAAGGGGGACACCTCAATTATTGTTAGGATCTAATGCAGCTACTATCCCCAAGGTGGAAGGGAGCCGCTTGAAACCCTCTACTTCACAAATATGATGCTTATTGTTGAACATATTTTGAGGTATACAAAGGGGGACACCTCAATGATTGTTAGGATCTAATGCAGCTACTATCCCCAAGGTGGAAGGGAGCTGCTTGAAACCCTCTACTTCATAAACATGATGCTTATTGTTGAACATATTTTGAGGTATACTATGAAGGGGGACACCTCTATTATTGTGAGGATCTAATGCAGCTACTATCCCTAAGGTGGAAGGGAGCCGCGTGAAACCCTCTGGTTCATAAACATGATGCTTATTGTTGAACATATTTTGAGGTATACAATGAAGGGGGAAACCTCTGTTATTTTGAGGATCTAATGCAGCTGCTATACCCAAGGTGGAAGGGAGCTGCTTGAAACCCTCTACTTCATAAACATGCTGCTTATTGTTGAACATATTTTGAGGTATACAAAGGGGGACACCTCAATTATTGTGAGGATCTAATGCAGCTACTATCCCCAGGGTGGAAGGGAGCCGCTTGAAACCCTCTACTTCATAAACATGATGCATATTGTTGAACATATTTTGAGGTATACAATGAAGGGGGAAACCTCTGTTATTTTGAGGATCTAATGCAGCTACTATCCCCAAGGTGGAAGGTAGCTGCTTGAAACCCTCTGGTTCATAAACATGATGCTTATTGTTGAACATATTTTGAGGTATACAATGAAGGGGGACATCTCAATTATTGTGAGGATCTAATGGAGCTAATATCCCCGAGGTGGAAGGGAGCCGCTTGAAACCGTCTACTTCATAAACATGCTGCTTATTGTTGAACATATTTTGAGGTATACAATGAAGGGGGACATCTCAATTATTGTGAGGATCTAATGCAGCTACTCTCCCAAAGGTGGAAGGGAGCCGCTTGAAAAACTCTGGATCATAAACATGATGGTTATTGTTGAGCATATATTGAGGTATACAATGAAGGGGGAAACCTCTGTTATTTTGAGGATCTAATGCAGCTACTATCCCCAAGGTGGAAGGGAGCCGCTTGAAACCATCTGGCTTATAACCATGATGCTTATTGTTGAACATATTTTGAGTCATACAATGAAGGGGTACATCTCTATTATTGTGAGCATCTAATGGAGCTAATATCCCCGAGGTGGAAGGGAGCCGCTTGAAACCGTCTACTTCATAAACATGCTGCTTATTGTTGAACATATTTTGAGGTATACAATGAAGGGGGACATCTCTATTATTGTTAGGATCTAATGCAACTACTATTCCAAGGTGGAAGGGAGCCGCTTGAAACACTCTGGATCATAAACATGATGCTTATTGTTGAACATATTTTGAGCTATACAAAGGGGTACACCTCAATTATTGTTAGGATCTAATGCAGCTACTATTCCAAGGTGGAAGGGAGCCGCTTCAAACACTCTGGATCATAAACATGATGCTTATTGTTGAACATATTTTGAGGTATACAAAGGGGGACACCTCAATTATTGTTAGGATCTAATGCAGCTACTATCCCCAAGGTGGAAGGGAGCCGCTTGAAACCCTCTACTTCATAAATATGATGCTTATTGTTGAACATATTTTGAGGTATACAAAGGGGGACACCTCAATTATTGTTAGGATCTAATGCAGCTACTATCCCCAAGGTGGAAGGGAGCCGCTTGAAACCCTCTGGTTCATAAACAATATGCTTATTGTTGAACATATTTTCAGGTATACTATGAAGGGGGACACCTCTATTATTGTGAGGATCTAATGCAGCTACTATCCCTAAGGTGGAAGGGAGCCGCGTGAAACCCTCTGGTTCATAAAATGATGCTTATTGTTGAACATATTTTCAGGTATACAATGAAGGGGGACATCTCAATTATTGTGAGGATCTAATGCAGCTACTATCCCCAAGGTGGAAGGAGCCGCTTGAAACCCTCTACTTCATAAACATGATGCTTATTGTTGAACATATTTTCAGGTATACAATGAAGGGGGACATCTCAATTATTGTGAGGATCTAATGCAGCTACTATCCCCAAGGTGGAAGGGAGCCGCTTGAAACCCTCTGGTTCATAAACATGATGCTTATTGTTGAACATATTTTCAGGTATACAATAAAGGGGGACATCTCAATTATTGTGAGGATCTAATGCAGCTACTATCCCCAAGGTGGAAGGAGCTGCTTGAAACACTCTGGTTCATAAACATGATGCTTATTGTTGAACATATTTTCAGGTATACAATGAAGGGGGACACCTCAATTATTGTGAGGATCTAATGCAGCTACTATCCCCAAGGTGGAAGGGAGTCACTTGAAACCCTCTACTTCATAAACATGATGCTTATTGTTGAACATATTTTCAGGTATACAATGAAGGGGGATATCTCAATTATTGTGAAGATCTAATGCAGCTACTATCCCTAAGGTGGAAGGGAGTCGCTTGAAACACTCTGGATCATAAACATGATGATTACTGTTGAACATATTTTGAGTTACACAATGAAGGGGGACATCTCAATTATTGTGAGGATCTAATGCAGCTACTATCCGCAAGGTGGAAGGGAGCCGCTTGAAACCCTCGGGTTCATGAACATGATGCTTATTGTTGAACATATTTTGAGCTATACAAAGGGGGACACCTCAATTATTGTGAGGATCTAATGCAGCTTCTCTCCCAAAGGTGGAAGGGAGCCGCTTGAAACACTCTGGATCATAAACATGATGCTTATTGTTACACATATTTTGAGGTATATAATGAAGGGGGACATCTCAATTATTGTGAGGATCTAATGCAGCTACTATCCCCAAGGTGGAAGGGAGTCGCTTGAAACCCTCTACTTCATAAACATGATGCTTATTGTTGAACATATTTTGAGGTATACAATGAAGGGGGACATCTCAATTATTGAGAGGAGATAACGCAGCTACTATCCCCAAGGTGGAAGGGAGCCGGTTGAAACCCTCTGGTTCATAAACATGATACTTATTTTTGAACATATTTTGAGGTATACAATGAAGGGAGACATCTCAATTATTGTGAGGAACTAATGCAGCTACTATCCCCAAGGTGGAAGGGAGCCACTTGAAACCTTCTGGATCATAAATATGATGCTTATTGTTAACATATTTTGAGCTATACAAAGACGGACACCTCAATTATTGTGAGGATCTAATGCAGCTACTATCCCCAAGGTGGAAGGAAGCCGCTTGAAACACTCTGGATCATAAACATGATGCTTATTGTTGAACATATTTTGAGGTATACAATGAAGGGGGAAAACTCTGTTATTTTGAGGATCTAATGCAGCTGCTATCCCCAAGGTGGAAGGGAGCCGCATGAAACCCTCTACTTCATAAACATGCTGCTTATTGTTGAACATATTTTGAGGTATACAAAGGGGGACACCTCAATTATTGTGAGGATCTAATGCAGCTACTATCCCCAAGGTGGAAGGGAGCCGCTTGAAACCCTCTACTTCATAAACATGATGCATATTGTTGAACATATTTTGAGGTATACAATGAAGGGGGAAACCTCTGTTATTTTGAGGATCTAATGCAGCTACTATCCCCAAGGTGGAAGGGAGCCGCTTGAAACCCTCTACTTCATAAACATGATGCTTTATGTTGAACATATTTTGAGGTATACAATGAAGTGGACATCTCAATTATTGTGAGGATCTAATGCAGCTACTCTCCCAAAGGTGGAAGGGAGCCGCTTGAAAATCTCTGGATCATAAACATGATGCTTATTGTTGAGCATATTTTGAGGTATACAATGAAGTGGGAAACCTCTGTTATTTTGAGGATCTAACGCAGCTACTATCCCCAAGGTGGAAGGGAGCCGCGTGAAACCCTCTGGCTTATAACCATGATGCTTATTGTTGAACATATTTTGAGTCATACAATGAAGGGGTATATCTCAATTATTGTGAGCATCTAATGGAGCTAATATCCCCGAGGTGGAAGGGAGCCGCTTGAAACCGTCTACTTCATAAACATGCTGCTTATTGTTGAACATATTTTGAGGTATACAATGAAGGGGGACATCTCTATTATTGTTAAGATCTAATGCAACTACTATTCCAAGGTGGAAGGGAGCCGCTTGAAACCCTCTGGTTCATAAACAATATGCTTATTGTTGAACATATTTTGAGGTATACTATGAAGGGGGACACCTCTATTATTGTGAGGATCTAATGCAGCTACTATCCCTAAGGTGGAAGGGAGCCGCGTGAAACCCTCTGGTTCATAAAATGATGCTTATTGTTGAACATATTTTGAGGTATACAATAAAGGGGGACACCTCAATTACTGTGAGAATCTAATGCAGCAACTATCCCCAAGGTGGAAGGGAGCCGCTTGAAACCCTCTACTTCATAAACATGATGCTTATTGTTGAACATATTTTGAGGTATATAATGAAGGGGGATACCTCAATTATTGTGAGGATCTAATGCAGCTACTATCCCCAAGGTGGAAGGGAGTCGCTTGAAACACTCTGGATCATAAACATGATGATTACTGTTGAACATATTTTGAGTTACACAATGAAGGGGGACATCTCAATTATTGTGAGGATCTAATGCAGCTACTATCCCCAAGGTAGAAGGGAGCCGCTTGAAACCCTCTGGTTCATAAACATGATGCTTATTGTTGAACATATTTTAAGGTATACAATGAAGGGGGGACATCTCAATTATTGTGAGGATCTAATGCAGCTACTATCCCCAAGGTGGAAGGGAGCCGTTTGAAACCCTCTGGTTCATAAACATGATGCTTATTGTTGAACATATTTTGAGGTATACAATGAAGGGGGACACTTCAACTATTGTGAGGATCTAATGCAGCTACTATCCCCAAGGTGGAAGGGAGCCGCTTGAAACACTCTGGATCATAAACATGATGCTTATTGTTGAACATATTTTGAGGTATACAATGAAGGGGGAAACCTCTGTTATTTTGAGGATCTAATGCAGCTGCTATCCCCAAGGTGGAAGGGAGCCGCTTGAAACCCTCTACTTCATAAACATGATGCTTATTGTTGAACATATTTTGAGGTATACAATGAAGGGGGACACCTTATTTATTGTGAGGATCTAATGCAGCTACTATCCCCAAGGTGGAAGGGAGCCACTTGAAACACTCTGGATCATAAACATGATGCCTATTGTAGAACATATTTTGAGGTATACAATGAAGGGGGAAACCTCTATTATTTTGAGGATATAATGCAGCTTCTATCCCCAAGGTGGAAGGGAGCCGCTTGAAACCCTCTGGTTCATAAACATGATGCTTATTGTTGAACATATTTTGAGGTATACAATGAAGGGGGACATCTCAATTATTGTGAGGATCTAATGCAGCTACAATCCCCAAGGTGGAAGGGAGCCGCCTGAAACCCTCTACTTCATAAACATGATGCTTTATGTTGAACATATTTTGAGGTATACAATGAAGGGGGACATCTCAAATATTATGAGCATCTAATGCAGCTACTCTCCCAAAGGTGGAAGAGAGCCGCTTGAAACACTCTGGATCATAAACATGATGCTTATTGTTGAACATATTTTGAGGTATACAATGAAGGGGGAAACCTCTGTTATTTTGAGGATCTAATGCAGCTACTATCCCCAAGGTGGAAGGGAGCCGCTTGAAACCCTCTGGCTTATAACCATTATGCTTATTGTTGAACATATTTTGAGCCATACAATGAAGGGGTACATCTCAATTATTGTGAGCATCTAATGGAGCTAATATCCCCGAGGTGGAAGGGAGCCGCTTGAAACCGTCTACTTCATAAACATGCTGCTTATTGTTGAACATATTTTGAGGTATACAATGAAGGGGGACATCTCTATTATTGTTAGGATCTAATGCAGCTACTATTCCAAGGTGGAAGGGAGCTGCTTGAAACACTCTGGATCATAAACATGATGCTTATTGTTGAACATATTTTGAGCTATACAAAGGGGGACACCTCAATTATTGTTAGGATCTAATGCAGCTACTATTCCAAAGTGGAAGGGAGCCGCTTCAAACTCTCTGGATCATAAACATGATGCTTATTGTTGAACATATTTTGAGGTATACAAAGGGGGACACCTCAATTATTTTTAGGATCTAATGCAGCTACTATCCCCAAGGTGGAAGCGAGCCGCTTGAAACCCTGTACTTCATAAACATGATGCTTATTGTTGAACATATTTTGAGCTATACAAAGGGGAACACCTCAATTATTGTTAGGATCTAATGCAGCTACTATCCCCAAGGTGGAAGGGAGCCGCTTGAAACCCTCTACTTCACAAATATGATGCTTATTGTTGAACATATTTTGAGGTATACAAAGGGGGACACCTCAATGATTGTTAGGATCTAATGCAGCTACTATCCCCAAGGTGGAAGGGAGCTGCTTGAAACCCTCTACTTCATAAACATGATGCTTATTGTTGAACATATTTTGAGGTATACTATGAAGGGGGACACCTCTATTATTGTGAGGATCTAATGAAGCTACTATCCCTAAGGTGGAAGGGAGCCGCGTGAAACCCTCTGGTTCATAAACATGATGCTTATTGTTGAACATATTTTGAGGTATACAATGAAGGGGGACACCTCTGTTATTTTGAGGATCTAATGCAGCTGCTATACCCAAGGTGGAAGGGAGCTGCTTGAAACCCTCTACTTCATAAACATGCTGCTTATTGTTGAACATATTTTGAGGTATACAAAGGGGGACACCTCAATTATTGTGAGGATCTAATGCAGCTACTATCCCCAGGGTGGAAGGGAGTCGCTTGAAACACTCTGGATCATAAACATGATGATTACTGTTGAACATATTTTGAGTTACACAATGAAGGGGGACATCTCAATTATTGTGAGGATCTAATGCAGCTACTATCCCCAAGGTGGAAGGGATCCGCTTGAAACACTCTGGATCATAAACATGATGATTACTGTTGAACATATTTTGAGTTACACAATGAAGGGGGACATCTCAATTATTGTGAGGATCTAATGCAGCTACTATCCCCAAGGTGGAAGGGATCCGCTTGAAACCCTCTGGTTCAAAAACATGATGCTTATTGTGGAACATATTTTAAGGTATACAATGAAGGGGGGACATCTCAATTATTGTGAGGATCTAATGCAGCTACTATCCCCAAGGTGGAAGGGAGCCGTTTGAAACCCTCTGGTTCATAAACATGATGTTTAAACTTGAACATATTTTCAGGTATACAATGAAGGGGGACATCTCAATTATTGTGAGGAGCTAACGCAGCTACTATCCCCAAGGTGGAAGGGAGCCGCTTGAAACCCTCTGGTTCATAAACATGATGCTTATTGTTGAACATATTTTGAGTTATACAATGAAGGGGGACATCTCAATTATTGAGAGGAGCTAACGCAGCTACTATCCCCAAGGTGGAAGGGAGGCGCTTGAAACCCTCTGGTTCATAAACATGATGCTTATTTTTGAACATATTTTGAGGTATACAATGAAGGGGGAAACCTCTGTTATTTTGAGGATCTAATGCAGCTGCTATCCCCAAGGTGGAAGGGAGCCGCTTGAAACCCTCTACTTCATAAACATGATGCTTATTGTTGAACATATTTTGAGGTATACAATGAAGGGGGGCACCTTAATTATTGTTAGGATCTAATGCAGCTACTATTCCAAAGTGGAAGGGAGCCGCTTCAAACACTCTGGATCATAAACATGATGCTTATTGTTGAACATATTTTGAGGTATACAAAGGGGGACACCTCAATTATTGTTAGCATCTAATGCAGCTACTATCCCCAAGGTGGAAGGGAGCCGCTTGAAACCCTGTACTTCATAAACATGATGCTTATTGTTGAACATATTTTGAGCTATACAAAGGGGGAAACCTCAATTATTGTTAGGATCTAATGCAGCTACTATCCCCAAGGTGGAAGGGAGCCGCTTGAAACCCTCTGGTTTATAAACATGATGCTTATTGTTGAACATATTTTGAGGTATACAATGAAGGGGGACACCTCAATTATTTTGAGGATCTAATGCAGCTACTATCCCCAAGGTGGAAGGGAGCTGCTTGAAACCCTCTACTTCATAAACATGATGCTTATTGTTGAACATATTTTGAGGTATACTATGAAGGGGGACACCTCTATTATTGTGAGGATCTAATGCAGCTACTATCCCTAAGGTGGAAGGGAGCCATGTGAAACCCTCTGGTTCATAAACATGATGCTTATTGTTGAACATATTTTGAGGTATCCAATGAAGGGGGATACCTATGTTATTTTGAGGATCTAATGCAGCTGCTATCCCCAAGGTGGAAGGGAGCCGCTTGAAACCCTCTACTTCATAAACATGCTGCTTATTGTTGAACATATTTTGAGGTATACAAAGAGGGAAACCTCAATTATTGTGAGGATCTAATGCAGCTACTATCCCCAAGGTGGAAGGGAGCCGCTTGAAACCCTCTACTTCATAAACATGATGCATATTGTTGAACATATTTTGAGGTATACAATGAAGGGGGAAACCTCTGTTATTTTGAGGATCTAATGCAGCTACTATCCCCAAGGTGGAAGGTAGCCGCTTGAAACCCTCTGGTTCATAAACATGATGCTTATTGTTGAACATATTTTGAGGTATACAATGAACGGGGACATCTCAATTATTGTGAGGATCTAATGCAGCTACTCTCCCAAAGGTGGATGGGAGCCGCTTGAAAAACTCTGGATCATAAACATGATGCTTATTGTTGAGCATATTTTGAGGTATACAATGAAGGGGGAAACCTCTGTTATTTTGAGGATCTAATGCAGCTACTATCCCCAAGGTGGAAGGGAGCCGCTTGAAACCCTGTGGCTTATAACCATGATGCTTATTGTTGAACATATTTTGAGTCATACAATGAAGGGGTACATCTCAATTATTGTGAGCATCTAATGGAGCTAATATCCCCGAGGTGGAAGGGAGCCGCTTGAAACAGTCTACTTCATAAACATGCTGCTTATTGTTGAACATATTTTGAGGTATACAAAGGGGGACACCTCAATTATTGTTAGGATCTAATGCAGCTACTATCCCCAAGGTGGAAGGGAGCCGCTTGAAACCCTGTACTTCATAAACATGATGCTTATTGTTGAACATATTTTGAGCTATACAAAGGGGGACACCTCAATTATTGTTAGGATCTAATGCAGCTACTATCCCCAAGGTGGAAGGGAGCCCCTTGAAACCCTCTACTTCATAAATATGATGCTTATTGTTGAACATATTTTGAGGTATACAAAGGGGGACACCTCAATTATTGTTAGGATCTAATGCAGCTACTATCCCCAAGGTGGAAGGGAGCCGCTTGAAACCCTCTGGTTCATAAACAATATGCTTATTGTTGAACATATTTTGAGGTATACTATGAAGGGGGACACCTCTATTATTGTGAGGATCTAATGCAGCTACTATCCCTAAGGTGGAAGGGAGCCGCGTGAAACCCTCTGGTTCATAAAATGATGCTTATTGTTGAACATATTTTGAGGTATATAATGAAGGGGGACACCTCAATTATTGTGAGGATCTAATGCAGCTACTATCCCCAAGGTGGAAGGGAGTCACTTGAAACCCTCTACTTCATAAACATGATGCTTGTTGTTGAACATATTTTCAGGTATACAATGAAGGGGGACATCTCAATTATTGTGAGGATCTAATGCAGCTACTATCCCCAAGGTGGAAGGGAGTCGCTTGAAACACTCTGGATCATAAACATGATGATTACTGTTGAACATATTTTGAGTTACACAATGAAGGGGGACATCTCAATTATTGTGAGGATCTAATGCAGCTACTATCCCCAAGGTGGAAGGGAGCCGCTTGAAACCCTCTGGTTCATAAACATGATGCTTATTGTTGAACATATTTTAAGGTATACAATGAAGGGGGGACATCTCAATTATTGTGAGGATCTCATGCAGCTACAATCCCCAAGGTGGAAGGGAGCCGTTTGAAACCCTCTGGTTCATAAACATGATGTTTAAACTTGAACATATTTTCAAGTATACAATGAAGGGGGACATCTCAATTATTGTGAGGAGCTAACGCAGCTACTATCCCCAAGGTGGAAGGGAGCCGCTTGAAACCCTCTACTTCATAAACATGATGCTTATTGTTGAACATATTTTGAGGTATACAATGAAGGGGGACACCTTAATTATTGTTAGGATCTAATGCAGCTACTATTCCAAAGTGGAAGCGAGCCGCTTCAAACACTCTGGATCATAAACATGATGCTTATTGTTGAACATATTTTGAGGTATACAAAGGGGGACACCTCAATTATTGTTAGGATCTAATGCAGCTACTATCCCCAAGGTGGAAGGGAGCCGCTTGAAACCCTGTACCTCATAAACATGATGCTTATTGTTGAACATATTTTGAGCTATACAAAGGGGGACACCTCAATTATTGTTAGGATCTAATGCAGCTACTATCCCCAAGGTGGAAGGGAGCCGCTTGAAACCCTCTGGTTCATAAACATGATGCTTATTGTTGAACATATTTTGAGGTATACAATGAAGGGGGACACCTCAATTATTGTGAGGATCTATTGCAGCTACTATCCCCAAGGTGGAAGGCAGCTGCTTGAAACCCTCTACTTCATAAACATGATGCTTATTGTTGAACATATTTTGAGGTATACTATGAAGGGGGACACCTCTATTATTGTGAGGATCTAATGCAGCTACTATCCCTAAGGTGGAAGGGAGCCGCGTGAAACCCTCTGGTTCATAAACATGATGCTTATTGTTGAACATATTTTGAGGTATACAAAGGGGGACACCTCAATTATTGTGAATATCTAATGCAGCTACTATCCCCAAGGTGGAAGTGAGCCGCTTGAAACCCTCTACTTCATAAACATGATGCATATTGTTGAACATATTTTGAGGTATACAATGAAGGGGGAAACCTCTGTTATTTTGAGGATCTAATGCAGCTACTATCCCCAAGGTGGAAGGTAGCCGCTTGAAACCCTCTGGTTCATTAACATGATGCTTATTGTTGAACATATTTTGAGGTATACAATGAAGGGGGACATCTCAATTATTGTGAGGATCTAATGCAGCCACTATCCCCAAGGTGGAAGGGAGCCGCTTGAAACCCTCTACTTCATAAACATGATGCTTTATGTTGAACATATTTTGAGGTATACAATGAAGGGGGACATCTCAATTATTGTGAGGATCTAATGCAGCTACTCTCCCAAAGGTGGAAGGGAGCCGCTTGAAAAATTCTGGCTTATAACCATGATGCTTATTGTTGAACATATTTTGAGTCATACAATGAAGGGGTACATCTCAATTATTGTGAGCATCTAATGGAGCTAATATCCCCGAGGTGGAAGGGAGCCGCTTAAAACCGTCTACTTCATAAACATGCTGCTTATTGTTGAACATATTTTGAGGTATACAATGAAGAGGGACATCTCTATTATTGTTAGGATCTAATGCAACTACTATTCCAAGGTGGAAGGGAGCCGCTTGAAACACTCTGGATCATAAACATGATGCTTATTGTTGAACATATTTTGAGCTATACAAAGGGGGACACCTCAATTATTGTTAGGATCTAATGCAGCTACTATTCCAAGGTGGAAGGGAGCCGCTTCAAACACTCTGGATCATAAACATGATGCTCATTGTTGAACATATTTTGAGGTATACAAAGGGGGACACCTCAATTATTGTTAGGATCTAATGCAGCTACTATCCCCAAGGTGGAAGGGAGCCGCTTGAAACCCTGTACTTCATAAACATGATGCTTATTGTTGAACATATTTTGAGCTATACAAAGGGGGACACCTCAATTATTGTTAGGATCTAATGCAGCTACTATCCCCAAGGTGGAAGCGAGCCGCTTGAAACCCTCTACTTCATAAATATGATGCTTAGTGTTGAACATATTTTGAGGTATACAAAGGGGGACACCTCAATTATTGTTAGGATCTAATGCAGCTACTATCCCCAAGGTGGAAGGGAGCCGCTTGAAACCCTCTGGTTCATAAACAATATGCTTATTGTTGAACATATTTTGAGGTATACTATGAAGGGGGACACCTCTATTATTGTGAGGATCTAATGCAGCTACTATCCCTAAGGTGGAAGGGAGCCGCGTGAAACCCTCTGGTTCATAAAATGATGCTTATTGTTGAACATATTTTGAGGTATACTATAAAGGGGGACACCTCAATTACTGTGAGAATCTAATGCAGCAACTATCCCCAAGGTGGAAGGGAGCCGCTTGAAACCCTCTACTTCATAAACATGATGCTCATTGTTGAACATATTTTGAGGCATATAATGAAGGGGGACACCTCAATTATTGTGAGGATCTATTGCAGCTACTATCCCCAAGGTGGAAGGGAGTCACTTGAAACACTCTGAATCATAAACATGATGATTACTGTTGAACATATTTTGAGTTACACAATGAAGGGGGACATCTCAATTATTGTGAGGATCTAATGCAGCTACTATCCCATAGGTGGAAGGGAGCCGCTTGAAACCCTCTGGTTCATAAACATGATGCTTATTGTTGAACATATTTTAAGGTATACAATGAAGGGGGGACATCTCAATTATTGTGAGGATCTAATGCAGCTACTATCCCCAAGGTGGAAGGGAGCCGTTTGAAACCCTCTGGTTCATAAACATGATGTTTAAACTTGAACATATTTTCAGGTATACAATGAAGGGGGACATCTCAATTATTGTGAGGAGCTAACGCAGCTACTATCCCCAAGGTGGAAGGGAGCCGCTTGAAACCCTCTGGATCATAAACATGATGCTTATTGTTGAACATATTTTGAGGTATACAATGAAGGGGGACATCTCAATTATTGAGAGGAGCTAACGCAGCTACTATCCCCAAGGTGGAAGGGAGCCGCTTGAAACCCTCTGGTTCATAAACATGATGCTTATTGTTGAACATATTTTGAGGTATACAATGAAGGGGGAAACCTCTGTTATTTTGAGGATCTAATGCAGCTGCTATCCCCAAGGTGGAAGGGAGCCGCTTGAAACCCTCTACTTCATAAACATGATGCTTATTGTTGAACATATTTTCAGGTATACAATGAAGGGGGACATCTCAATTATTGTGAGGATCTAATGCAGCTACTATCCCCAAGGTGGAAGGGAGTCGCTTGAAACACTCTGGATCATAAACATGATGATTACTGTTGAACATATTTTGAGTTACACAATGAAGGGGGACATCTCAATTATTGTGAGGATCTAATGCAGCTACTATCCCCAAGGTGGAAGGGAGCCGCTTGAAACCCTCTGGTTCATAAACATGATGCTTATTGTTGAACATATTTTAAGGCATACAATGAAGGGGGGACATCTCAATTATTGTGAGGATCTAATGCAGCTACTATCCCCAAGGTGGAAGGGAGCCGTTTGAAACCCTCTGGTTCATAAACATGATGTTTAAACTTGAACATATTTTCAGGTATACAATGAAGGGGGACATCTCAATTATTGAGAGGAGCTAACGCAGCTACTATCCCCAACGTGGAAGGGAGCCGCTTGAAACCCTCTGGCTTATAACCATTATGCTTATTGTTGAACATATTTTGAGCCATACAATGAAGGGGTACATCTCAATTATTGTGAGCATCTAAAGGAGCTAATATCCCCGAGGTGGAAGGGAGCCGCTTGAAACCGTCTACTTCATAAACATGCTGCTTATTGTTGAACATATTTTGAGGTATACAATGAAAGGGGACATCTCTATTATTTTTAGGATCTAGTGCAGCTACTATTCCAAGGTGGAAGGGAGCTGCTTGAAACACTCTGAATCATAAACATGATGCTTATTGTTGAACATATTTTGAGCTATACAAAGGGGGACACCTCAATTATTGTTAGGATCTAATGCAGCTACTATTCCAAAGTGGAAGGGAGCCGCTTCAAACACTCTGGATCATAAACATGATGCTTATTGTTGAACATATTTCGAGGTATACAAAGGGGGACACCTCAATTATTGTTAGGATCTAATGCAGCTACTATCCCCAAGGTGGAAGGGAGCCGCTTGAAACCCTCTACTTCACAAATATGATGCTTATTGTTGAACATATTTTGAGGTATACAAAGGAGGACACCTCAATGATTGTTAGGATCTAATGCCGCTACTATCCCCAAGGTGGAAGGGAGCCGCTTGAATCCCTCTGGTTCATAAACATGATGCTTATTGTTGAACATATTTTGAGGTATACAATGAAGGGGGACATCTCAATTATTGTGAGGATCTAATGCAGCTACTATCCCCAAGGTGGAAGGGAGCTGCTTGAAACCCTCTACTTCATAAACATGATGCTTATTGTTGAGCATGTTTTGAGGTATACTATGAAGGGGGACACCTCTATTATTGTGAGGATCTAATGCAGCTACTATCCCTAAGGTGGAAGGGAGCCGCGTGAAACCCTCTGGTTCATAAACATGATGCTTATTGTTGAACATATATTGAGGTATACAATGAAGGGGGACACCTCAATTACTGTGAGAATCTAATGCAGCTACTATCCCCAAGGTGGAAGGGAGCCGCTTGAAACCCTCTACTTCATAAACATGATACTTATTGTTGAACATATTTTTAGGTATATAATGAAGGGGGACACCTCAATTATTGTGAGGATCTAATGCAGCTACTATCCCCAAGGTGGAAGGGAGTCACTTGAAACCCTCTACTTCATAGACATGATGCTTATTGTTGAACATATTTTTAGCTATACAATGAAGGGGGTCATCTCAATTACTGTGAGTGAGGGATCTAATGCAGCTACTATCCCCAAGGTGGAAGGGAGTCGCTTGAAACCCTCTGGTTCATAAACATGATGCTTATTGTTGAACATATTTTAAGGTATACAATGAAGGGGGACACCTCTATTATTGTGAGCATCTAGTGCAGCTACTATACCCAAGGTGGAAGGGAGCCGCTTGAAACCCTCTACTTCATAAACATGATGGTTATTGTTGAACATATTTTGAGGTATACAATGAACGGAGACATCTCAATTATTGTGAGGATCTAATGCAGCTACTATCCCCAAGGTGGAAGGGAGCCGCTTGAAACCCTCTACTTCATAAACATGATGTTTTTTCTTGAACATATTTTAAGGTATACAATTAAGGGGGACATCTCAATTATTCTGAGGATCTAATGCAGCTACTCTCCCTAAGGTGGGAGGGAGTCCCTTGAAACCCTCTGGTTCATAAACATGATACTTATTTTTGAACATATTTTGAGGTATACAATGAAGGGAGACATCTCAATTATTGTGAGGAACTAATGCAGGTACTACCCCCCAGTGGAAAGGTGCCGCTTGAAACCCTGTACTTCATAAACATGATGCTTATTGTTGAACATATTATGAGGTATACAATGAAGGGGGACACCTCAATTACTGTGAGGATCTAATGCAGCTACTATCCCCAAGGTGGAAGGGAGCCGCTTGAAAAACTCTACTTCATAAACATGATGCTTATTGTTGAACATATTTTGAGGTATACAATGAAGGGGAACACCTCAATTATTGTGAGGATCTAATGCAGCTACTATCCCCAAGGTGGAAGGGAGCTGCTTAAAACCCTCTACTTCATAAACATGATGCTTATTGTTGAACATATTCTGAGGTATACTATGAAGGGGGACACCTCTATTATTGTGAGGATCTAATGCAGCTACTATCCCTAAGGTGGAAGGAAGCCGCTTGAAACCCTCTGGTTCATAAACATGATGCTTATTGTTGAACATATTTTGAGGTATACTATGAAGGGGGACACCTCTATTATTGTGAGGATCTAATGCAGCTACTATCCCTAAGGTGGAAGGGAGCCGCTTGAAACCCTCTGGTTCATAAACATGATGCTTATTGTTGAACATATTTTGAGGTATACAATGAAGGGGGACACCTCAATTACTGTGAGAATCTAATACAGCTACTATCCCCAAGGTGGAAGGGAGCCGCTTGAAACCCTCTGGTTCATAAACATGATGCTTATTGTTGAACATATTTTGAGGTATACTATGAAGGGGGACACCTCAATTACTGTGAGAATCTAATACAGCTTCTATCCCCAAGGTGGAAGGGAGCCGCTTGAAACCCTCTACTTCATAAACATGATGCTTATTGTTGAACATATTTTGAGGTATACTATGAAGGGGGACATCTCAATTACTGTGAGAATCTAATACAGCTTCTATCCCCAAGGTGGAAGGGAGCCGTTTGAAACCCTCTGGTTCATAAACATGATGTTTAAACTTGAACATATTTTGAGGTATACAATGAAGGGGGACATCTCAATTATTGTGAGGAGCTAACGCAGCTACTATCCCCAAGGTGGAAGGGAGCCGCTTGAAACCCTCTGGTTCATAAACATGATGCTTATTGTTGAACATATTTTGAGGTATACAATGAAGGGGGACACCTCAATTACTGTGAGAATCTAATACAGCTTCTATCCCCAAGGTGGAAGGGAGCCGCTTGAAACCCTCTGGTTCATAAACATGATGCTTATTGTTGAACATATTTTGAGGTATACTATGAAGGGGGACACCTCTATTATTGTGAGGATCTAATGCAGCTACTATCCCTAAGGTGGAAGGGAGCCGCTTGAAACCGTCTGGTTCATAAACAGGATGCTTACTGTTGAACATATTTTGAGGTATACAATGAAGGGGGACACCTCAATTACTGTGAGAATCTAATACAGCTACTATCCCCAAGGTGGAAGGGAGCCGCTTGAAACCCACTGGTTCATAAACATGATGATTATTGTTGAACATATTTTGAGGTATACTATGAAGGGGGACACCTCAATTACTGTGAGAATCTAATACAGCTTCTATCCCCAAGGTGGAAGGGAGCCGCTTGAAACCCTCTACTTCATAAACATGATGCTTATTGTTGAACATATTTTGAGGTATACTATGAAGGGGGACACCTCAATTACTGTGAGAATCCAATACAGCTTCTATCCCCAAGGTGGAAGGGAGCCGCTTGAAACCCTCTGGTTCATAAACATGATGCTTATTGTTGAACATATTTTGAGGTATACAATGAAGGGGGACACCTCAATTATTGTGAGCATCTAATGCAGCTACTATCCCCAAGGTGGAAGGGAGCCGCTTGAAACCTTCTGGATCATAAATATGATGCTTATTGTTAACATATTTTGAGCTATACAAAGGGGGACACCTCAATTATTGTGAGGATCTAATGCAGCTACTATCCCCAAGGTGGAAGGGAGCCGCTTGAAACACTCTGGATCATAAACATGATGCTTATTGTTGAACATATTTTGAGGTATACAATGAAGGGGGAAACTTCTGTTATTTTGAGGATCTAATGCAGCTGCTATCCCCAAGGTGGAAGGGAGCCGCTTGAAACCCTCTACTTCATAAACATGCTGCTTATTGTTGAACATATTTTGAGGTATACAAAGGGGGACACCTCAATTATTGTGAGGATCTAATGCAGCTACTATCCCCAAGGTGGAAGGGAGCCGCTTGAAACCCTCTACTTCATAAACATGATGCATATTGTTGAACATATTTTGAGGTATACAATGAAGGGGGAAACCTCTGTTATTTTGAGGATCTAATGCAGCTACTATCCCCAAGGTGGAAGGTAGCCGCTTGAAACCCTCTGGTTCATAAACATGATGCTTATTGTTGAACATATTTTGAGGTATACAATGAAGGGGGACATCTCAATTATTGTGAGGATCTAATGCAGCTACTATCCCCAAGGTGGAAGGGAGCCGCTTGAAACCCTCTACTTCATAAACATGATGCTTTATGTTGAACATATTTTGAGGTATACAATGAAGGGGGACATCTCAATTATTGTGAGGATCTAATGCAGCTACTCTCCCAAAGGTGGAAGGGAGCCGCTTGAAAAACTCTGGATCATAAACATGATGCTTATTGTTGAGCATATTTTGAGGTATACAATGAAGGGGAAACCTCTGTTATTTTGAGGATCTAATGCAGCTACTATCCCCAAGGTGGAAGGGAGCCGCTTGAAACCCTCTGGCTTATAACCATGATGCTTATTGTTGAACATATTTTGAGTCATTCAATGAAGGGGTACATCTCAATTATTGTGAGCATCTAATGGAGCTAATATCCCCGAGGTGGAAGGGAGCCGCTTGAAACCGTCTACTTCATAAACATACTGCTTATTGTTGAACATATTTTGAGGTATACAATGAAGGGGGACATCTCTATTATTGTTAGGATCTAATGCAACTACTATTTCAAGGTGGAAGGGAGCCGCTTGAAACACTCTGGATCATAAGTATGATGCTTATTGTTGAACATATTTTGAGCTATACAAAGGGGGACACCTCAATTATTGTTAGGATCTAATGCAGCTACTATTCCAAGGTGGAAGGGAGCCGCTTCAAACACTCTGGATCATAAACATGATGCTTATTGTTGAACATATTTTTAAGGTATACAAAGGGGGACACCTCCATTATTGTTAGGATCTAATGCAGCTACTATCCCCAAGGTGGAAGGGAGCCGCTTGAAACCCTGTACTTCATAAACATGATGCTTATTGTTGAACATATTTTGAGCTATACAAAGGGGGACACCTCAATTATTGTTAGGATCTAATGCAGCTACTATCCCAAAGGTGGAAGGGAGCCGCTTGAAACCCTCTACTTCATAAATATGATGCTTATTGTTGAACAAATTTTGAGGTATACAAAGGGGGACACCTCAATTATTGTTAGGATCTAATGCAGCTACTATCCCCAAGGTGGAAGGGAGCCGCTTGAAACCCTCTGGTTCATAAACAATATGCTTATTGTTGACCATATTTTGAGGTATACTATGAAGGGGGACACCTCTATTATTGTGAGGATCTAATGCAGCTACTATCCCTAAGGTGGAAGGGAGCCGCGTGAAACCCTCTGGTTCATAAAAAGATGCTTATTGTTGAACATATTTTGAGGTATACAATAAAGGGGGACACCTCAATTATTGTGAGGATCTAATGCAGCTACTATCCCCAAGGTGGAAGGGAGTCACTTGAAACCCTCTGGTTCATAAACATGATGCTTATTGTTGAACATATTTTCAGGTATACAATGAAGGGGGACATCTCAATTATTGTGAGGATCTAATGCAGCTACTATCCCCAAGGTGGAAGGGAGGCGTTTGAAACACTCTGGATCATAAACATGATGATCACTGTTGAACATATTTTGAGTTACACAATGAAGGGGGACATCTCAATTATTGTGAGGATCTAATGCAGCTACTATCCCCAAGGTGGAAGGGAGCCGCTTGAAACCCTCTGGTTCATAAACATGATGCTTATTGTTGAACATATTTTAAGGTATACAATGAAGGGGGGACATCTCAATTATTGGCAGGATCTAATGCAGCTACTATCCCCAAGGTGGAAGGGAGCCGTTTGAAACCCTCTGGTTCATAAACATGATGTTTAAACTTGAACATATTTTCAGGTATACAATGAAGGGGGACATCTCAATTATTGTGAGGAGCTAACGCAGCTACTATCCCCAAGGTGGAAGGGAGCCGCTTGAAACCCTCTCGTTCTTAAACATGATGCTTATTGTTGAACATATTTTGAGGTATACAATGAAGGGCGACATCTCAATTATTGTGAGGATCTAATGCAGCTACTATCCCCAAGGTGGAAGGGAGCCGCTTGAAACACTCTGGATCATAAACATGATGCTTATTGTTGAACATATTTTGAGGTATACAATGAAGGGGGAAACCTCTGTTATTTTGAGGATCTAATGCAGCTGCTATCCCCAAGGTGGAAGGGAGCCGCTTGAAACCCTCTACTTCATAAACATGATGCTTATTGCTGAACATATTTTGAGGTATACAATGAAGGGGGACACCTTAATTATTGTGAGGATCTAATGCAGCTACTATCCCCAAGGTGGAAGGGAGCCGCTTGAAACACTCTGGATCATAAACATGATGCGTATTGTAGAACATATTTTGAGGTATACAATGAAGGGGGAAACCTCTGTTATTTTGAGGATCTAATGCAGCTACTATCCCCAAGGTGGAAGGGAGCCGCTTGAAACCCTCTGGTTCATAAACATGATGCTTATTGTTGAACATATTTTGAGGTATACAATGAAGGGGGACATCTCAATTATTGTGAGGATCTAATGCAGCTACTATCCCCAAGGTGGAAGGGAGCCGCTTGAAACCCTCTGGCTTATAAACATTATGCTTATTGTTGAACATATTTTGAGCCATACAATGAAGGGGTACATCTCAATTATTTTGAGCATCTAATGGAGCTAATATCCCCGAGGTGGAAGGGAGCCGCTTGAAACCGTCTACTTCATAAACATGCTGCTTATTGTTGAACATATTTTGAGGTATACAATGAAGGGGGACATCTCTATTATTGTTAGGATCTAATGCAGCTACTATTCCAAGGTGGAAGGGAGCTGCTTGAAACACTCTGGATCATAAACATGATGCTTATTGTTGAACATATTTTGAGCTATACAAAGGGGGACACCTGAATTATTGTTAGGATCTAATGCAGCTACTATTCCAAAGTGGAAGGGAGCCGCTTCAAACACTCTGGATCATAAACATGATGCTTATTGTTGAACATATTTTGAGGTATACAAAGGGGGACACCTCAATTATTGTTAGGATCTAATGCAGCTACTATCCCCAAGGTGGATGGGAGCCGCTTGAAACCCTGTACTTCATAAACATGATGCTTATTGTTGAACATATTTTGAGCTATACAAAGGGGGACACCTCAATTATTGTTAGGATCTAATGCAGCTACTATCCCCAAGGTGGAAGGGAGCCGCTTGAAACCCTCTACTTCACAAATATGATGCTTACTCTTGAACATATTTTGAGGTATACAAAGGGGGACACCTCAATGATTGTTAGGATCTAATGCCGCTACTATCCCCAAGGTGGAAGGGAGCCGCTTGAATCCCTCTGGTTCATAAACATGATGCTTATTGTTGAACATATTTTGAGGTATACAATGAAGGGGGACATCTCAATTATTGTGAGGATCTAATGCAGCTACTATCCCCAAGGTGGAAGGGAGCTGCTTGAAACCCTCTACTTCATAAACATGATGCTTATTGTTGAACATGTTTTGAGGTATACTATGAAGGGGGACACCTCTATTATTGTGAGGATCTAATGCAGCTACTATCCCTAAGGTGGAAGGGAGCCGCGTGAAACCCTCTGGTTCATAAACATGTTGCTTATTGTTGAACATATATTGAGGTATACAATGAAGGGGGACACCTCAATTACTGTGAGAATCTAATGCAGCTACTATCCCCAAGGTGGAAGGGAGCCGCTTGAAACCCTCTACTTCATAAACATGATACTTATTGTTGAACATATTTTTAGGTATATAATGAAGGGGGACACCTCAATTATTGTGAGGATCTAATGCAGCTACTATCCCCAAGGTGGAAGGGAGTCACTTGAAACCCTCTACTTCATAGACATGATGCTTATTGTTGAACATATTTTTAGCTATACAATGAAGGGGGTCATCTCAATTACTGTGAGTGAGGGATCTAATGCAGCTACTATCCCCAAGGTGGAAGGGAGTCGCTTGAAACCCTCTGGTTCATAAACATGATGCTTATTGTTGAACATATTTTAAGGTATACAATGAAGGGGGACACCTCTATTATTGTGAGCATCTAGTGCAGCTACTATACCCAAGGTGGAAGGGAGCCGCTTGAAACCCTCTACTTCATAAACATGATGGTTATTGTTGAACATATTTTGAGGTATACAATGAACGGAGACATCTCAATTATTGTGAGGATCTAATGCAGCTACTATCCCCAAGGTGGAAGGGAGCCGCTTGAAACCCTCTACTTCATAAACATGATGCATATTCTTGAACATATTTTAAGGTATACAATTAAGGGGGACATCTCAATTATTCTGAGGATCTAATGCAGCTACTCTCCCTAAGGTGGGAGGGAGTCCCTTGAAACCCTCTGGTTCATAAACATGATACTTATTTTTGAACATATTTTGAGGTATACAATGAAGGGGGACACCTCAATTACTGTGAGGATCTAATGCAGCTACTATCCCCAAGGTGGAAGGGAGCCGCTTGAAAAACTCTACTTCATAAACATGATGCTTATTGTTGAACATATTTTGAGGTATACAATGAAGGGGAACACCTCAATTATTGTGAGGATCTAACGCAGCTACTATCCCCAAGGTGGAAGGGAGCTGCTTAAAACCCTCTACTTCATAAACATGATGCTTATTGTTGAACATATTCTGAGGTATACTATGAAGGGGGACACCTCTATTATTGTGAGGATCTAATGCAGCTACTATCCCTAAGGTGGAAGGGAGCCGCTTGAAACCCTCTGGTTCATAAACATGATGCTTATTGTTGAACATATTTTGAGGTATACTATGAAGGGGGACACCTCTATTATTGTGAGGATCTAATGCAGCTACTATCCCTAAGGTGGAAGGGAGCCGCTTGAAACCCTCTGGTTCATAAACATGATGCTTATTGTTGAACATATTTTGAGGTATACAATGAAGGGGGACACCTCAATTACTGTGAGAATCTAATACAGCTACTATCCCCAAGGTGTAAGGGAGCCGCTTGAAACCCTCTGGTTCATAAACATGATGCTTATTGTTGAACATATTTTGAGGTATACTATGAAGGGGGACACCTCAATTACTTTGAGAATCTAATACAGCTTCTATCCCCAAGGTGGAAGGGAGCCGCTTGAAACCCTCTACTTCATAAACATGATGCTTATTGTTGAACATATTTTGAGGTATACTATGAAGGGGGACACCTCAATTACTGTGAGAATCTAATACAGCTTCTATCCCCAAGGTGGAAGGGAGCCGTTTGAAACCCTCTGGTTCATAAACATGATGTTTAAACTTGAACATATTTTGAGGTATACAATGAAGTGGGACATCTCAATTATTGTGAGGAGCTAACGCAGCTACTATCCCCAAGGTGGAAGGGAGCCGCTTGAAACCCTCTGGTTCATAAACATGATGCTTATTGTTGAACATATTTTGAGGTATACAATGAAGGGGGACACCTCAATTACTGTGAGAATCTAATACAGCTTCTATCCCCAAGGTGGAAGGGAGCCGCTTGAAACCCTCTGGTTCATAAACATGATGCTTATTGTTGAACATATTTTGAGGTATACTATGAAGGGGGACACCTCTATTATTGTGAGGATCTAATGCAGCTACTATCCCTAAGGTGGAAGGGAGCCGCTTGAAACCCTCTGGTTCATAAACAGGATGCTTATTGTTGAACATATTTTGAGGTATACAATGAAGGGGGACACCTCAATTACTGTGAGAATCTAATACAGCTACTATCCCCAAGGTGGAAGGGAGCCGCTTGAAACCCACTGGTTCATAAACATGATGATTATTGTTGAACATATTTTGAGGTATACTATGAAGGGGGACACCTCAATTACTGTGAGAATCTAATACAGCTTCTATCCCCAAGGTGGAAGGGAGCCGCTTGAAACCCTCTACTTCATAAACATGATGCTTATTGTTGAACATATTTTGAGGTATACTATGAAGGGGGACACCTCAATTACTGTGAGAATCCAATACAGCTTCTATCCCCAAGGTGGAAGGGAGCCGCTTGAAACCCTCTGGTTCATAAACATGATGCTTATTGTTGAACATATTTTGAGGTATACAATGAAGGGGGACACCTCAATTATTGTGAGCATCTAATGCAGCTACTATCCCCAAGGTGGAAGGGAGCCGCTTGAAACACTCTGGATCATAAACATGATGCTTATTGTTGAACATATTTTGAGGTATACAATGAAGGGGGAAACTTCTGTTATTTTGAGGATCTAATGCAGCTGCTATCCCCAAGGTGGAAGGGAGCCGCTTGAAACCCTCTACTTCATAAACATGCTGCTTATTGTTGAACATATTTTGAGGTATACAAAGGGGGACACCTCAATTATTGTGAGGATCTAATGCAGCTACTAACCCCAAGGTGGAAGGGAGCCGCTTGAAACCCTCTACTTCATAAACATGATGCATATTGTTGAACATATTTTGAGGTATACAATGAAGGGGGAAACCTCTGTTATTTTGAGGATCTAATGATGCTACTATCCCCAAGGTGGAAGGTAGCCGCTTGAAACCCTCTGGTTCATAAACATGATGCTTATTGTTGAACATATTTTGAGGTATACAATGAAGGGGGACATCTCAATTATTGTGAGGATCTAATGCAGCTACTATCCCCAAGGTGGAAGGGAGCCGCTTGAAACCCTCTACTTCATAAACATGATGCTTTATGTTGAACATATTTTGAGGTATACAATGAAGGGCGACATCTCAATTATTGTGAGGATCTAATGCAGCTACTCTCCCAAAGGTGGAAGGGAGCCGCTTGAAAAACTCTGGATCATAAACATGATGCTTATTGTTGAGCATATTTTGAGGTATAAAATGAAGGGGAAACCTCTGTTATTTTGAGGATCTAATGCAGCTACTATCCCCAAGGTGGAAGGGAGCCGCTTGAAACCCTCTGGCTTATAACCATGATGCTTATTGTTGAACATATTTTGAGTCATTCAATGAAGGGGTACATCTCAATTATTGTGAGCATCTAATGGAGCTAATATCCCCGAGGTGGAAGGGAGCCGCTTGAAACCGTCTACTTCATAAACATACTGCTTATTGTTGAACATATTTTGAGGTATACAATGAAGGGGGACATCTCTATTATTGTTAGGATCTAATGCAACTACTATTTCAAGGTGGAAGGGAGCCGCTTGAAACACTCTGGATCATAAACATGATGCTTATTGTTGAACATATTTTGAGCTATACAAAGGGGGACACCTCAATTATTGTTAGGATCTAATGCAGCTACTATTCCAAGGTGGAAGGGAGCCGCTTCAAACACTCTGGATCATAAACATGATGCTTATTGTTGAACATATTTTTAAGGTATACAAAGGGGGACACCTCCATTATTGTTAGGATCTAATGCAGCTACTATCCCCAAGGTGGAAGGGAGCCGCTTGAAACCCTGTACTTCATAAACATGATGCTTATTGTTGAACATATTTTGAGCTATACAAAGGGGGACACCTCAATTATTGTTAGGATCTAATGCAGCTACTATCCCCAAGGTGGAAGGGAGCCGCTTGAAACCCTCTACTTCATAAATATGATGCTTATTGTTGAACAAATTTTGAGGTATACAAAGGGGGACACCTCAATTATTGTTAGGATCTAATGCAGCTACTATCCCCAAGGTGGAAGGGAGCCGCTTGAAACCCTCTGGTTCATAAACAATATGCTTATTGTTGAACATATTTTGAGGTATACTATGAAGGGGGACACCTCTATTATTGTGAGGATCTAATGCAGCTACTATCCCTAAGGTGGAAGGGAGCCGCGTGAAACCCTCTGGTTCATAAAAAGATGCTTATTGTTGAACATATTTTGAGGTATACAATAAAGGGGGACACCTCAATTATTGTGAGGATCTAATGCAGCTACTATCCCCAAGGTGGAAGGGAGTCACTTGAAACCCTCTGGTTCTTAAACATGATGCTTATTGTTGAACATATTTTCAGGTATACAATGAAGGGGGACATCTCAATTATTGTGAGGATCTAATGCAGCTACTATCCCCAAGGTGGAAGGGAGGCGTTTGAAACACTCTGGATCATAAACATGATGATCACTGTTGAACATATTTTGAGTTACACAATGAAGGGGGACATCTCAATTATTGTGAGGATCTAATGCAGCTACTATCCCCAAGGTGGAAGGGAGCCGCTTGAAACCCTCTGGTTCATAAACATGATGCTTATTGTTGAACATATTTTAAGGTATACAATGAAGGGGGGACATCTCAATTATTGGCAGGATCTAATGCAGCTACTATCCCCAAGGTGGAAGGGAGCCGTTTGAAACCCTCTGGTTCATAAACATGATGTTTAAACTTGAACATATTTTCAGGTATACAATGAAGGGGGACATCTCAATTATTGTGAGGAGCTAACGCAGCTACTATCCCCAAGGTGGAAGGGAGCCTCTTGAAACCCTCTGGTTCATAAACATGATGCTTATTGTTGAACATATTTTGAGGTATACAATGAAGGGGGACATCTCAATTATTGAGAGGAGCTAACGCAGCTACTATCCCCAAGGTGGAAGGGAGCCGCTTGAAACCCTCTGATTCATAAACATGATGCTTATTGTTGAACATATTTTGAGGTATACAATGAAGGGGGACACTTCAACTATTGTGAGGATCTAATGCAGCTACTATCCCCAAGGTGGAAGGGAGCCGCTTGAAACACTCTGGATCATAAACATGATGCTTATTGTTGAACATATTTTGAGGTATACAATGAAGGGGGAAACCTCTGTTATTTTGAGGATCTAATGCAGCTGCTATCCCCAAGGTGGAAGGGAGCCGCTTGAAACCCTCTACTTCATAAACATGATGCTTATTGCTGAACATATTTTGAGGTATACAATGAAGGGGGACACCTTAATTATTGTGAGGATCTAATGCAGCTACTATCCCCAAGGTGGAAGGGAGCCGCTTGAAACACTCTGGATCATAAACATGATGCGTATTGTAGAACATATTTTGAGGTATACAATGAAGGGGGAAACCTCTGTTATTTTGAGGATCTAATGCAGCTACTATCCCCAAGGTGGAAGGGAGCCGCTTGAAACCCTCTGGTTCATAAACATGATGCTTATTGTTGAACATATTTTGAGGTATACAATGAATGGGGACATCTCAATTATTGTGAGGATCTAATGCAGCTACTATCCCCAAGGTGGAAGGGAGCCGCTTGAAACCCTCTGGCTTATAACCATTATGCTTATTGTTGAACATATTTTGAGCCATACAATGAAGGGGTACATCTCAATTATTTTGAGCATCTAATGGAGCTAATATCCCCGAGGTGGAAGGGAGCCGCTTGAAACCGTCTACTTCATAAACATGCTGCTTATTGTTGAACATATTTTGAGGTATACAATGAAGGGGGACATCTCTATTATTGTTAGGATCTAATGCAGCTACTATTCCAAGGTGGAAGGGAGCTGCTTGAAACACTCTGGATCATAAACATGATGCTTATTGTTGAACATATTTTGAGCTATACAAAGGGGGACACCTGAATTATTGTTAGGATCTAATGCAGCTACTATTCCAAAGTGAAAGGGAGCCGCTTCAAACACTCTGGATCATAAACATGATGCTTATTGTTGAACATATTTTGAGGTATACAAAGGGGGACACCTCAATTATTGTTAGGATCTAATGCAGCTACTATCCCCAAGGTGGATGGGAGCCGCTTGAAACCCTGTACTTCATAAACATGATGCTTATTGTTGAACATATTTTGAGCTATACAAAGGGGGACACCTCAATTATTGTTAGGATCTAATGCAGCTACTATCCCCAAGGTGGAAGGGAGCCGCTTGAAACCCTCTACTTCACAAATATGATGCTTATTCTTGAACATATTTTGAGGTATACAAAGGGGGACACCTCAATGATTGTTAGGATCTAATGCCGCTACTATCCCCAAGGTGGAAGGGAGCCGCTTGAATCCCTCTGGTTCATAAACATGATGCTTATTGTTGAACATATTTTGAGGTATACAATGAAGGGGGACATCTCAATTATTGTGAGGATCTAATGCAGCTACTATCCCCAAGGTGGAAGGGAGCTGCTTGAAACCCTCTACTTCATAAACATGATGCTTATTGTTGAACATGTTTTGAGGTATACTATGAAGGGGGACACCTCTATTATTGTGAGGATCTAATGCAGCTACTATCCCTAAGGTGGAAGGGAGCCGCGTGAAACCCTCTGGTTCATAAACATGATGCTTATTGTTGAACATATATTGAGGTATACAATGAAGGGGGACACCTCAATTACTGTGAGAATCTAATGCAGCTACTATCCCCAAGGTGGAAGGGAGCCGCTTGAAACCCTCTACTTCATAAACATGATACTTATTGTTGAACATATTTTTAGGTATATAATGAAGGGGGACACCTCAATTATTGTGAGGATCTAATGCAGCTACTATCCCCAAGGTGGAAGGGAGTCACTTGAAACCCTCTACTTCATAGACATGATGCTTATTGTTGAACATATTTTTAGCTATACAATGAAGGGGGTCATCTCAATTACTGTGAGTGAGGGATCTAATGCAGCTACTATCTCCAAGGTGGAAGGGAGTCGCTTGAAACCCTCTGGTTCATAAACATGATGCTTATTGTTGAACATATTTTAAGGTATACAATGAAGGGGGACACCTCTATTATTGTGAGCATCTAGTGCAGCTACTATACCCAAGGTGGAAGGGAGCCGCTTGAAACCCTCTACTTCATAAACATGATGGTTATTGTTGAACATATTTTGAGGTATACAATGAACGGAGACATCTCAATTATTGTGAGGATCTAATGCAGCTACTATCCCCAAGGTGGAAGGGAGCCGCTTGAAACCCTCTACTTCATAAACATGATGCATATTCTTGAACATATTTTAAGGTATACAATTAAGGGGGACATCTCAATTATTCTGAGGATCTAATGCAGCTACTCTCCCTAAGGTGGGAGGGAGTCCCTTGAAACCCTCTGGTTCATAAACATGATACTTATTTTTGAACATATTTTGAGGTATACAATGAAGGGAGACATCTCAATTATTGTGAGGAACTAATGCAGGTACTACCCCCCAGTGGAAAGGTGCCGCTTGAAACCCTGTACTTCATAAACATGATGCTTATTGTTGAACATATTATGAGGTATACAATGAAGGGGGACACCTCAATTACTGTGAGGATCTAATGCAGCTACTATCCCCAAGGTGGAAGGGAGCCGCTTGAAAAACTCTACTTCATAAACATGATGCTTATTGTTGAACATATTTTGAGGTATACAATGAAGGGGAACACCTCAATTATTGTGAGGATCTAATGCAGCTACTATCCCCAAGGTGGAAGGGAGCTGCTTAAAACCCTCTACTTCATAAACATGATGCTTATTGTTGAACATATTCTGAGGTATACTATGAAGGGGGACACCTCTATTATTGTGAGGATCTAATGCAGCTACTATCCCTAAGGTGGAAGGGAGCCGCTTGAAACCCTCTGGTTCATAAACATGATGCTTATTGTTGAACATATTTTGAGGTATACTATGAAGGGGGACACCTCTATTATTGTGAGGATCTAATGCAGCTACTATCCCTAAGGTGGAAGGGAGCCGCTTGAAACCCTCTGGTTCATAAACATGATGCTTATTGTTGAACATATTTTGAGGTATACAATGAAGGGGGACACCTCAATTACTGTGAGAATCTAATACAGCTACTATCCCCAAGGTGGAAGGGAGCCGCTTGAAACCCTCTGGTTCATAAACATGATGCTTATTGTTGAACATATTTTGAGGTATACTATGAAGGGGGACACCTCAATTACTTTGAGAATCTAATACAGCTTCTATCCCCAAGGTGGAAGGGAGCCGCTTGAAACCCTCTACTTCATAAACATGATGCTTATTGTTGAACATATTTTGAGGTATACTATGAAGCGGGACACCTCAATTACTGTGAGAATCTAATACAGCTTCTATCCCCAAGGTGGAAGGGAGCCGTTTGAAACCCTCTGGTTCATAAACATGATGTTTAAACTTGAACATATTTTGAGGTATACAATGAAGGGGGACATCTCAATTATTGTGAGGAGCTAACGCAGCTACTATCCCCAAGGTGGAAGGGAGCCGCTTGAAACCCTCTGGTTCATAAACATGATGCTTATTGTTGAACATATTTTGAGGTATACAATGAAGGGGGACACCTCAATTACTGTGAGAATCTAATACAGCTTCTATCCCCAAGGTGGAAGGGAGCCGCTTGAAACCCTCTGGTTCATAAACATGATGCTTATTGTTGAACATATTTTGAGGTATACTATGAAGGGGGACACCTCTATTATTGTGAGGATCTAATGCAGCTACTATCCCTAAGGTGGAAGGGAGCCGCTTGAAACCCTCTGGTTCATAAACAGGATGCTTATTGTTGAACATATTTTGAGGTATACAATGAAGGGGGACACCTCAATTACTGTGAGAATCTAATACAGCTACTATCCCCAAGGTGGAAGGGAGCCGCTTGAAACCCACTGGTTCATAAACATGATGATTATTGTTGAACATATTTTGAGGTATACTATGAAGGGGGACACCTCAATTACTGTGAGAATCTAATACAGCTTCTATCCCCAAGGTGGAAGGGAGCCGCTTGAAACCCTCTACTTCATAAACATGATGCTTATTGTTGAACATATTTTGAGGTATACTATGAAGGGGGACACCTCAATTACTGTGAGAATCCAATACAGCTTCTATCCCCAAGGTGGAAGGGAGCCGCTTGAAACCCTCTGGTTCATAAACATGATGCTTATTGTTGAACATATTTTGAGGTATACAATGAAGGGGGACACCTCAATTATTGTGAGCATCTAATGCAGCTACTATCCCCAAGGTGGAAGGGAGCCGCTTGAAACCTTCTGGATCATAAATATGATGCTTATTGTTAACATATTTTGAGCTATACAAAGGGGGACACCTCAATTATTGTGAGGATCTAATGCAGCTACTATCCCCAAGGTGGAAGGGAGCCGCTTGAAACACTCTGGATCATAAACATGATGCTTATTGTTGAACATATTTTGAGGTATACAATGAAGGGGGAAACTTCTGTTATTTTGAGGATCTAATGCAGCTGCTATCCCCAAGGTGGAAGGGAGCCGCTTGAAACCCTCTACTTCATAAACATGCTGCTTATTGTTGAACATATTTTGAGGTATACAAAGGGGGACACCTCAATTATTGTGAGGATCTAATGCAGCTACTATCCCCAAGGTGGAAGGGAGCCGCTTGAAACCCTCTACTTCATAAACATGATGCATATTGTTGAACATATTTTGAGGTATACAATGAAGGGGGAAACCTCTGTTATTTTGAGGATCTAATGATGCTACTATCCCCAAGGTGGAAGGTAGCCGCTTGAAACCCTCTGGTTCATAAACATGATGCTTATTGTTGAACATATTTTGAGGTATACAATGAAGGGGGACATCTCAATTATTGTGAGGATCTAATGCAGCTTCTATCCCCAAGGTGGAAGGGAGCCGCTTGAAACCCTCTACTTCATAAACATGATGCTTTATGTTGAACATATTTTGAGGTATACAATGAAGGGCGACATCTCAATTATTGTGAGGATCTAATGCAGCTACTCTCCCAAAGGTGGAAGGGAGCCGCTTGAAAAACTCTGGATCATAAACATGATGCTTATTGTTGAGCATATTTTGAGGTATACAATGAAGGGGAAACCTCTGTTATTTTGAGGATCTAATGCAGCTACTATCCCCAAGGTGGAAGGGAGCCGCTTGAAACCCTCTGGCTTATAACCATGATGCTTATTGTTGAACATATTTTTAGTCATTCAATGAAGGGGTACATCTCAATTATTGTGAGCATCTAATGGAGCTAATATCCCCGAGGTGGAAGGGAGCCGCTTGAAACCGTCTACTTCATAAACATACTGCTTATTGTTGAACATATTTTGAGGTATACAATGAAGGGGGACATCTCTATTATTGTTAGGATCTAATGCAACTACTATTTCAAGGTGGAAGGGAGCCGCTTGAAACACTCTGGATCATAAACATGATGCTTATTGTTGAACATATTTTGAGCTATACAAAGGGGGACACCTCAATTATTGTTAGGATCTAATGCAGCTACTATTCCAAGGTGGAAGGGAGCCGCTTCAAACACTCTGGATCATAAACATGATGCTTATTGTTGAACATATTTTGAGGTATACAAAGGGGGACACCTCCATTATTGTTAGGATCTAATGCAGCTACTATCCCCAAGGTGGAAGGGAGCCGCTTGAAACCCTGTACTTCATAAACATGATGCTTATTGTTGAACATATTTTGAGCTATACAAAGAGGGACACCTCAATTATTGTTAGGATCTAATGCAGCTACTATCCCCAAGGTGGAAGGGAGCCGCTTGAAACCCTCTACTTCATAAATATGATGCTTATTGTTGAACAAATTTTGAGGTATACAAAGGGGGACACCTCAATTATTGTTAGGATCTAATGCAGCTACTATCCCCAAGGTGGAAGGGAGCCGCTTGAAACCCTCTGGTTCATAAACAATATGCTTATTGTTGAACATACTTTGAGGTATACTATGAAGGGGGACACCTCTATTATTGTGAGGATCTAATGCAGCTACTATCCCCAAGGTGGAAGGGAGCCGCTTGAAACCCTGTACTTCATAAACATGATGCTTATTGTTGAACATATTTTGAGGTATACAATAAAGGGGGACACCTCAATTATTGTGAGGATCTAATGCAGCTACTATCCCCAAGGTGGAAGGGAGTCACTTGAAACCCTCTACTTCATAAACATGATGCTTATTGTTGAACATATTTTCAGGTATACAATGAAGGGGGACATCTCAATTATTGTGAGGATCTAATGCAGCTACTATCCCCAAGGTGGAAGGGAGGCGTTTGAAACACTCTGGATCATAAACATGATGATTACTGTTGAACATATTTTGAGTTACACAATGAAGGGGGACATCTCAATTATTGTGAGGATCTAATGCAGCTACTATCCCCAAGGTGGAAGGGAGCCGCTTGAAACCCTCTGGTTCATAAACATGATGCTTATTGTTGAACATATTTTAAGGTATACAATGAAGGGGGGACATCTCAATTATTGTCAGGATCTAATGCAGCTACTATCCCCAAGGTGGAAGGGAGCCGTTTGAAACCCTCTGGTTCATAAACATGATGTTTAAACTTGAACATATTTTCAGGTATACAATGAAGGGGGACATCTCAATTATTGTGAGGAGCTAACGCAGCTACTATCCCCAAGGTGGAAGGGAGCCGCTTGAAACCCTCTGGTTCATAAACATGATGCTTATTGTTGAACATATTTTGAGGTATACAATGAAGGGGGACATCTCAATTATTGAGAGGAGCTAACGCAGCTACTATCCCCAAGGTGGAAGGGAGCCGCTTGAAACCCTCTACTTCATAAACATGATGCTTATTGCTGAACATATTTTGAGGTATACAATGAAGGGGGACACCTTAATTATTGTGAGGATCTAATGCAGCTACTATCCCCAAGGTGGAAGGGAGCCGCTTGAAACACTCTGGATCATAAACATGATGCGTATTGTAGAACATATTTTGAGGTATACAATGAAGGGGGAAACCTCTGTTATTTTGAGGATCTAATGCAGCTACTATCCCCAAAGTGGAAGGGAGCCGCTTGAAACCCTCTGGTTCATAAACATGATGCTTATTGTTGAACATATTTTGAGGTATACAATGAAGGGGGACATCTCAATTATTGTGAGGATCTAATGCAGCTACTATCCCCAAGGTGGAAGAGATCCGCCTGAAACCCTCTACTTCATAAACATGATGCTTTATGTTGAACATATTTTGAGGTATACAATGAAGGGGGACATCTCAATTATTATGAGGATCTAATGCAGCTACTCTCCCAAAGGTGGAAGGGAGCCGCTTGAAACACTCTGGATCATAAACATGATGTTTATTGTTGAACATATTTTCAGGTATACAATGAGGGGAGAAACCTCCGTTATTTTGAGGATCTAATGCAGCTACTATCCCCAAGGTGGAAGGGAGCCGCTTGAAACCCTCTGGCTTATAACCATTATGCTTATTGTTGAACATATTTTGAGCCATACAATGAAGGGGTACATCTCAATTATTTTGAGCATCTAATGGAGCTAATATCCCCGAGGTGGAAGGGAGCCGCTTAAAACCGTCTACTTCATAAACATGCTGCTTATTGTTGAACATATTTTGAGGTATACAATGAAGGGGGACATCTCTATTATTGTTAGGATCTAATGCAGCTACTATTCCAAGGTGGAAGGGAGCTGCTTGAAACACTCTAAATCATAAACATGATGCTTATTGTTGAACATATTTTGAGCTATACAAAGGGGGACACCTGAATTATTGTTAGGATCTAAAGCAGCTACTATTCCAAAGTGGAAGGGAGCCGCTTCAAACACTCTGGATCATAAACATGATGCTTATTGTTGAACATATTTTGAGGTATACAAAGGGGGACACCTCAATTATTGTTAGGATCTAATGCAGCTACTATCCCCAAGGTGGATGGGAGCCGCTTGAAACCCTGTACTTCATAAACATGATGCTTATTGTTGAACATATTTTGAGCTATACAAAGGGGGACACCTCAATTATTGTTAGGATCTAATGCAGCTACTATTCCAAGGTGGAAGGGAGCCGCTTCAAACACTCTGGATCATAAACATGATGCTTATTGTTGAACATATTTTTAAGGTATACAAAGGGGGACACCTCCATTATTGTTAGGATCTAATGCAGCTACTATCCCCAAGGTGGAAGGGAGCCGCTTGAAACCCTGTACTTCATAAACATGATGCTTATTGTTGAACATATTTTGAGCTATACAAAGGGGGACACCTCAATTATTGTGAGGATCTAATGCAGCTACTATCCCCAAGGTGGAAGGGAGCTGCTTGAAACCCTCTACTTCATAAACATGATGCTTATTGTTGAACATATTTTGAGGTATACTATGAAGGGGGACACCTCTATTATTGTGAGGATCTAATGCAGCTACTATCCCTAAGGTGGAAGGGAGCCGCGTGAAACCCTCTGGTTCATAAACATGATGCTTATTGTTGAACATATTTTGAGGTATACAATGAAGGGGGACACCTCAATTACTGTGAGAATCTAATGCAGCTACTATCCCCAAGGTGGAAGGGAGCCGCTTGAAACCCTCTACTTCATAAACATGATGCTTATTGTTGAACATATTTTGAGGTATATAATGAAGGGGGACACCTCAATTATTGTGAGCATCTAATGCAGCTACTATCCCCAAGGTGGAAGGGAGTCACTTGAAACCCTCTACTTCATAGACATGATGCTTATTGTTGAACATATTTTTAGCTATACAATGAAGGGGGTCATCTCAATTACTGTGAGTGAGGGATCTAATGCAGCTACTATCCCCAAGGTGGAAGGGAGCCGCTTGAAAAACTCTACTTTATAAACATGATGCTTATTCTTGAACATATTTTGAGGTATACAATGAAGGGGAACACCTCAATTATTGTGAGGATCAAATGCAGCTACTATCCCCAAGGTGGAAGGGAGCTGCTTAAAACCCTCTACTTCATAAGCATGATGCTTATTGTTGAACATATTCTGAGGTATACTATGAAGGGGGACACCTCTATTATTGTGAGGATCTAATGCAGCTACTATCCCTAAGGTGGAAGGGAGCCGCTTGAAACCCTCTGGTTCATAAACATGATGCTTATTGTTGAACATATTTTGAGGTATACAATGAAGGGGGACACCTCAATTACTGTGAGAATCTAATGCAGCTACTATCCCCAAGGTGGAAGGGAGCCGCTTGAAACCCTCTACTTCATAAACATGATACTTATTTTTGAACATATTTTGAGGTATACAATGAAGGGAGACATCTCAATTATTGTGAGGAACTAATGCAGGTACTACCCCCCAGTGGAAAGGTGCCGCTTGAAACCCTGTACTTCATAAACATGATGCTTATTGTTGAACATATTTTGAGGTATACAATGAAGGGGGACACCTCAATTACTGTGAGGATCTAATGCAGCTACTATCCCCAAGGTGGAAGGGAGCCACTTGAAAAACTCTACTTTATAAACATGATGCTTATTCTTGAACATATTTTGAGGTATACAATGAAGGGGAACACCTCAATTATTGTGAGGATCAAATGCAGCTACTATCCCCAAGGTGGAAGGGAGCTGCTTAAAACCCTCTACTTCATAAGCATGATGCTTATTGTTGAACATATTCTGAGGTATACTATGAAGGGGGACACCTCTATTATTGTGAGGATCTAATGCAGCTACTATCCCTAAGGTGGAAGGGAGCCGCTTGAAACCCTCTGGTTCATAAACATGATAATTATTGTTGAACATATTTTGAGGTATACTATGAAGGGGGACACCTCTATTATTGTGAGGATCTAATGCAGCTACTATCCCTAAGGTGGAAGGGAGCCGCGTGAAACCCTCTGGTTCATAAAATGATGCTTATTGTTGAACATATTTTGAGGTATACAATAAAGGGGGACAACTCAATTATTGTGACGATCTAATGCAGCTACTATCCCCAAGGTGGAAGGGAGTCACTTGAAACACTCTGGATCATAAACATGATGATTACTGTTGAACATATTTTGAGTTACACAATGAAGGGAAAAATCTCAATTATTGTGAGGTTCTAATGCAGCTACTATCCCCAAGGTGGAAGGGAGCCGCTTGAAACCCTCTGGTTCATAAACATGATGCTTATTGTTGAACATATTTTAAGGTATACAATGAAGGGGGGACATCTCAATTATTGTGAGGATCTAATGCAGCTACTATCCCCAAGGTGGAAGGGAGCCGTTTGAAACCCTCTGGTTCATAAACATGATGTTTAAACTTGAACATATTTTCAGGTATACAATGAAGGGGGACATCTCAATTATTGTGAGGAGCTAACGCAGCTACTATCCCCAAGGTGGAAGGGAGCCGCTTGAAACCCTCTGGTTCATAAACATGATGCTTATTGTTGAACATATTTTGAGGTATACAATGAAGGGGGACATCTCAATTATTGAGAGGAGCTAACGCAGCTACTATCCCCAAGGTGGAAGGGAGCCGCTTGAAACACTCTGGATCATAAACATGATGCTTATTGTTGAACATATTTTGAGGTATACAATGAAGGGGGAAACCTCTGTTATTTTGATGATCTAATGCAGCTGCTATCCCCAAGGTGGAAGGTAGCCGCTTGAAACCCTCTACTTCATAAACATGATGCTTATTGTTGAACATATTTTGAGGTATACAATGAAGGGGGACACCTTAATTATTGTGAGGATCTAATGCAGCTACTATCCCCAAGGTGGAAGGGAGCCGCTTGAAACACTTTGGATCATAAACATGATGCCTATTGTAGAACATATTTTGAGGTATACAATGAAGGGGGAAACCTCTGTTATTTTGAGGATCTAATGCAGCTACTATCTCCAAGGTGGAAGGGAGCCGCTTGAAACCCTCTGGTTCATAAACATGATGCTTATTGTTGAACATATTTTGAGGTATACAATGAAGGGGGACATCTCAATTATTATGAGGATCTAATGCAGCTACTCTCCCAAAGGTGGAAGGGAGCCGCTTGAAACACTCTGGATCATAAACATGATGCTTATTGTTGAACATATTTTGAGGTATACAATGAGGGGGGAAACCTATGTTATTTTGAGGATCTAATGCAGCTACTATCCGCAAGGTGGAAGGGAGCCGCTTGAAACCCTCTGGCTTATAACCATTATGCTTATTGTTGAACATATTTTGAGCCATACAATGAAGGGGTACATCTCAATTATTGTGAGCATCTAATGGAGCTAATATCCCCGAGGTGGAAGGGAGCCGCTTGAAACCGTCTACTTCATAAACATGCTGCTTACTGTTGAACATATTTTGAGGTATACAATGAAGGGGGACATCTCTATTATTGTTAGGATCTAATGCAGCTACTATTCCAAGGTGGAAGGGAGCTGCTTGAAACACTCTGGATCATAAACATGATGCTTATTGTTGAACATATTTTGAGCTATACAAAGGGGGACACCTCAATTATTGTTAGGATCTAATGCAGCTACTATTCCAAAGTGGAAGGTAGCCGCTTCAAACACTCTGGATCATAAACATGATGCTTATTGTTGAACATATTTTGAGGTATACAAAGGGGGACACCTCAATTATTGTTAGGATCTAATGCAGCTACTATCCCCAAGGTGGAAGGGAGCCGCTTGAAACCCTGTACTTCATACACATGATGCTTATTGTTGAATATATTTTGAGCTATAAAAGGGGGACACCTCAATTATTGTTAGGATCTAATGCAGCTACTATCCCTAAGGTGGAAGGGAGCCGCTTGAAACCCTCTGGTTCATAAACATGATGCTTATTGTTGAACATATTTTGAGGTATACAATGAAGGGGGACACCTCAATTATTGTGAGGATCTAATGCAACTACTATCCCCAAGGTGGAAGGGAGCCGCTTGAAACCCTCTACTTCATAAACATGATGCTTATTGTTCAACATATTTTGAGGTATACAATGAAGGGGGACACCTCAATTATTGTGAGGATCTAATGCAGCTACTATCCCCAAGGTGGAAGGGAGCCGCTTGAAACCCTGTACTTCATAAACATGATGCTTATTGTTGAACATATTTTGAGGTATACAATGAAGGGGGACACCTCAATTATTGTTAGGATCTAATGCAGCTACTATCCCCAAGGTGGAAGGGAGCCGCTTGAAACCCTGTACATCATAAACATGATGCTTATTGTTGAACATATTTTGAGCTATACAAAGGGGGACACCTCAATTATTGTGAGGATCTAATGCAGCTAGTATCCCCAAGGTGGAAGGGAGCCGCTTGAAACCCTCTGGCTTATAACCATTATGCTTATTGTTGAACATATTTTGAGCCATACAATGAAGGGGTACATCTCAATTATTTTGAGCATCTAATGGAGCTAATATCCCCGAGGTGGAAGGGAGCCGCTTGAAACCGTCTACTTCATAAACATGCTGCTTATTGTTGAACATATTTTGAGGTATACAATGAAGGGGGACATCTCTATTATTGTTAGGATCTAATGCAGCTACTATTCCAAGGTGGAAGGGAGCTGCTTGAAACACTCTGGATCATAAACATGATGCTTATTGTTGAACATATTTTGAGCTATACAAAGGGGGACACCTGAATTATTGTTAGGATCTAAAGCAGCTACTATTCCAAAGTGGAAGGGAGCCGCTTCAAACACTCTGGATCATAAACATGATGCTTATTGTTGAACATATTTTGAGGTATACAAAGGGGGACACCTCAATTATTGTTAGGATCTAATGCAGCTACTATCCCCAAGGTGGATGGGAGCCGCTTGAAACCCTGTACTTCATAAACATGATGCTTATTGTTGAACATATTTTGAGCTATACAAAGGGGGACACCTCAATTATTGTTAGGATCTAATGCAGCTACTATTCCAAGGTGGAAGGGAGCCGCTTCAAACACTCTGGATCATAAACATGATGCTTATTGTTGAACATATTTTTAAGGTATACAAAGGGGGACACCTCCATTATTGTTAGGATCTAATGCAGCTACTATCCCCAAGGTGGAAGGGAGCCGCTTGAAACCCTGTACTTCATAAACATGATGCTTATTGTTGAACATATTTTGAGCTATACAAAGGGGGACACCTCAATTATTGTGAGGATCTAATGCAGCTACTATCCCCAAGGTGGAAGGGAGCTGCTTGAAACCCTCTACTTCATAAACATGATGCTTATTGTTGAACATATTTTGAGGTATACTATGAAGGGGGACACCTCTATTATTGTGAGGATCTAATGCAGCTATTATCCCTAAGGTGGAAGGGAGCCGCGTGAAACCCTCTGGTTCATAAACATGATGCTTATTGTTGAACATATTTTGAGGTATACAATGAAGGGGGACACCTCAATTACTGTGAGAATCTAATGCAGCTACTATCCCCAAGGTGGAAGGGAGCCGCTTGAAACCCTCTACTTCATAAACATGATGCTTATTGTTGAACATATTTTGAGGTATATAATGAAGGGGGACACCTCAATTATTGTGAGCATCTAATGCAGCTACTATCCCCAAGGTGGAAGGGAGTCACTTGAAACCCTCTACTTCATAGACATGATGCTTATTGTTGAACATATTTTTAGCTATACAATGAAGGGGGTCATCTCAATTACTGTGAGTGAGGGATCTAATGCAGCTACTATCCCCAAGGTGGAAGGGAGCCGCTTGAAACCCTCTACTTCATAAACATGATGCTTATTGTTGAACATATTTTAAGGTATACAATTAAGGGGGACATCTCAATTATTCTGAGGATCTAATGCAGCTACTCTCCCTAAGGTGGGAGGGAGTCCCTTGAAACCCTCTGGTTCATAAACATGATACTTATTTTTGAACATATTTTGAGGTATACAATGAAGGGAGACATCTCAATTATTGTGAGGAACTAATGCAGGTACTACCCCCCAGTGGAAAGGTGCCGCTTGAAACCCTGTACTTCATAAACATGATGCTTATTGTTGAACATATTTTGAGGTATACAATGAAGGGGGACACCTCAATTACTGTGAGGATCTAATGCAGCTACTATCCCCAAGGTGGAAGGGAGCCACTTGAAAAACTCTACTTTATAAACATGATGCTTATTCTTGAACATATTTTGAGGTATACAATGAAGGGGAACACATCAATTATTGTGAGGATCAAATGCAGCTACTATCCCCAAGGTGGAAGGGAGCTGCTTAAAACCCTCTACTTCATAAGCATGATGCTTATTGTTGAACATATTCTGAGGTATACTATGAAGGGGGACACCTCTATTATTGTGAGGATCTAATGCAGCTACTATCCCTAAGGTGGAAGGGAGCCGCTTGAAACCCTCTGGTTCATAAACATGATAATTATTGTTGAACATATTTTGAGGTATACTATGAAGGGGGACACCTCTATTATTGTGAGGATCTAATGCAGCTACTATCCCTAAGGTGGAAGGGAGCCGCGTGAAACCCTCTGGTTCATAAAATGATGCTTATTGTTGAACATATTTTGAGGTATACAATAAAGGGGGACAACTCAATTATTGTGAGGATCTAATGCAGCTACTATCCCCAAGGTGGAAGGGAGTCACTTGAAACCCTCTACTTCATAAACATGATGCTTATTGTTGAACACATTTTCAGGTATACAATGAAGGGGGACATCTCAATTATTGTGAGGATCTAATGCAGCTACTATCCCCAAGGTGGAAGGGAGTCGCTTGAAACACTCTGGATCATAAACATGATGATTACTGTTGAACATATTTTGAGTTACACAATGAAGGGGGACATCTCAATTATTGTGAGGTTCTAATGCAGCTACTATCCCCAAGGTGGAAGGGAGCCGCTTGAAACCCTCTGGTTCATAAACATGATGCTTATTGTTGAACATATTTTAAGGTATACAATGAAGGGGGGACATCTCAATTATTGTGAGGATCTAATGCAGCTACTATCCCCAAGGTGGAAGGGAGCCGCTTGAAACCCTCTGGTTCATAAACATGATGTTTAAACTTGAACATATTTTCAGGTATACAATGAAGGGGGACATCTCAATTATTGTGAGGAGCTAACGCAGCTACTATCCCCAAGGTGGAAGGGAGCCGCTTGAAACCCTCTGGTTCATAAACATGATGCTTATTGTTGAACATATTTTGAGGTATACAATGAAGGGGGACATCTCAATTATTATGAGGATCTAATGCAGCTACTCTCCCAAAGGTGGAAGGGAGCCGCTTGAAACACTCTGGATCATAAACATGATGCTTATTGTTGAACATATTTTGAGGTATACAATGAGGGGGGAAACCTATGTTATTTTGAGGATCTAATGCAGCTACTATCCCCAAGGTGGAAGGGAGCCGCTTGAAACCCTCTGGCTTATAACCATTATGCTTATTGTTGAACATATTTTGAGCCATACAATGAAGGGGTACATCTCAATTATTGTGAGCATCTAATGGAGCTAATATCCCCGAGGTGGAAGGGAGCCGCTTGAAACCGTCTACTTCATAAACATGCTGCTTATTGTTGAACATATTTTGAGGTATACAATGAAGGGGGACATCTCTATTATTGTTAGGATCTAATGCAGCTACTATTCCAAGGTGGAAGGGAGCTGCTTGAAACACTCTGGATCATAAACATGATGCTTATTGTTGAACATATTTTGAGCTATACAAAGGGGGACACCTCAATTATTGTTAGGATCTAATGCAGCTACTATTCCAAAGTGGAAGGTAGCCGCTTCAAACACTCTGGATCATAAACATGATGCTTATTGTTGAACATATTTTGAGGTATACAAAGGGGGACACCTCAATTATTGTTAGGATCTAATGCAGCTACTATCCCCAAGGTGGAAGGGAGCCGCTTGAAACCCTGTACTTCATACACATGATGCTTATTGTTGAATATATTTTGAGCTATAAAAGGGGGACACCTCAATTATTGTTAGGATCTAATGCAGCTACTATCCCTAAGGTGGAAGGTAGCCGCTTGAAACCCTCTGGTTCATAAACATGATGCTTATTGTTGAACATATTTTGAGGTATACAATGAAGGGGGACACCTCAATTATTGTGAGGATCTAATGCAACTACTATCCCCAAGGTGGAAGGGAGCCGCTTGAAACCCTCTACTTCATAAACATGATGCTTATTGTTCAACATATTTTGAGGTATACAATGAAGGGGGACACCTCAATTATTGTGAGGATCTAATGCAGCTACTATCCCCAAGGTGGAAGGGAGCCGCTTGAAACCCTGTACATCATAAACATGATGCTTATTGTTGAACATATTTTGAGCTATACAAAGGGGGACACCTCAATTATTGTGAGGATCTAATGCAGCTAGTATCCCCAAGGTGGAAGGGAGCCGCTTGAAACCCTCAACTTCATAAACATGATGCTTATTGTTGAACATATTTTAAGGTATACAATGAAGGGAGACATCTCATTATTGTGAGGAACTAATGCAGCTACTATCCCCAAGGTGGAAGGGAGCCGCTTGAAACCCTCTGGTTCATAAACATGATACTTATTTTTGAACATATTTTGAGGTATACAATGAAGGGAGACATCCAAATTATTGTAAGGAACTAATGCAGCTACTCTCCCCAAGGTGGAAGGGAGCCGCTTGAAACCTTTTGGATCATAAACATGATGCTTATTGTTGAACATATTTTGAGGTATACAAAGGGGGACACCTCAATTATTGTGAGGATCTAATGCAGCTAGTATCCCCAAGGTGGAAGGGAGCCGCTTGAAATCCTCTGGTTCATAAACATGATGCTTATTGTTGAACATATTTTGAGGTATACAATGAAGGGTGACATCTCAATTATTGTGAGGATCTAATGCAGCTACTATCCCCAAGGTAGAAGGTAGCCGCTTGTAACCCTCTACTTGATAAACATGATGCTTATTGTTGAACATATTTTGAGGTATACAATGAACGGTGACATCTCAATTATTGTGAGGATCTAATGCAGCTAGTATCCCCAAGGTGGAAGGGAGCCGCTTGAAATCCTCTGGTTCATAAACATGATGCTTATTGTTGAACATATTTTGAGGTATACAATGAAGGGTGACATCTCAATTATTGTGAGGATCTAATGCAGCTACTATCCCCAAGGTAGAAGGGAGCCGCTTGTAACCCTCTACTTGATAAACATGATGCTTATTGTTGAACATATTTTGAGGTATACAATGAAGGGTGACATCTCAATTATTGTGAGGATCTAATGCAGCTACTATCCCCAAGGTGGAAGCAAGCCGCTTGAAACCCTCTGGTTCATAAACATGATGCTTATTGTTGAACATATTTCGAGGTATACAATGAAGGGGGACATATCAATTATTGTGAGGATCTAATGAAGCTACTATCCCCGAGGTGGAAGGGAGCCGCTTGAAACCGTCTACTTCATAAACATGCTGCTTTTTGTTGAACATATTGTGAGGTATACAATGAAGGGGGACATCTCAATTATTGTTAGGATCTAATGCAGCTACTATTCCAAGGTGGAAGGGAGCCGCTTGAAACACTCTGGATCATAAACATGATGCTTATTGTTGAACATATTTTGAGCTATACAAAGGGGGACACCTCAATTATTGTTAGGATCTAATGCAGCTACTATTCCAAGGTGGAAGGGAGCCGCTTCAAACACTCTGGATCATAAACATGATGCTTATTGTTGAACATATTTTGAGATATACAAAGGGGGACACATCAAGTATTGTTAGGATCTAATGCAGCTACTATCCCCAAGGTGGAAGGGAGCCGCTTGAAACCCTGTACTTCATAAACATGATGCTTATTGCTGAACATATTTTGAGCTATACAAAGGGGGACACCTCAATTATTGTTAGGATCTAATGCAGCTACCCCAAGGTGGAAGGGAGCCGCTTGAAACCCTCTACTTCATAAATATGATGCTTATTGTTGAACATATTTTGAGGTATACAAAGGGGGACACCTCAATTATTGTTAGGATCTAATGCAGCTACTATCCCCAAGGTGGAAGGGAGCCGCTTGAAACACTCTGGATCATAAAAATGATGCTTATTGTTGAACATATTTTGAGCTATGCAAAGGGGGACACCTCAATTATTGTTAGGATCTAATGCAGCTACTATTCCAAGGTGGAAGGGAGTCGCTTGAAACACTCTGGATCATAAACATGATGCTTATTGTTGAACATATTTTGAGGTATACAATGAAGGGAGAAACCTCTGTTACTTTGAGGATCTAATGCAGCTACTATCCCCAAGGTGGAAGGAAGCCGCTTGAAACCCTCTACTTCATAAACATGCTGCTTATTGTTGAACATATTTTGAGGTATACAAAGGGGGAAACCTCAATTATTGTGAGGATCTAATGCAGCTACTATCCCCAAGGTGGAAGGGAGCTGCTTGAAACACTCTGGATCATAAACATGATGCTTATTGTTGAACATATTTTGAGGTATACAATGAAGGGGGAAACCTCTGTCATTTTGAGGATCTAATGCAGCTACTATCCCCAAGGTGAAAGGGAGCCGCTTGAAACCCTCTGGTTCATAAACATGATGGTTATTGTTGAACATATTTTGAGGTATACAATGAAGGGGGACACCTCTTTTATTGTGAGGATCTAATGCAGCTACTATCCCCAAGGTGGAAGGGAACCACTAGAAACCCTCTACTTCATAAACATGATGCTTATTGTTGAACATATTTTGAGGTATACAATGAAGGGGGACAACTCAATTATTGTGAGGATCTAATGCAGCTACTATCCCCAAGGTGGAAGGGAGTCACTTGAAACCCTCTACTTCATAAACATGATGCTTATTGTTGAACACATTTTCAGGTATACAATGAAGGGGGACATCTCAATTATTGTGAGGATCTAATGCAGCTACTATCCCCAAGGTGGAAGGGAGTCGCTTGAAACACTCTGGATCATAAACATGATGATTACTGTTGAACATATTTTGAGTTACACAATGAAGGGGGACATCTCAATTATTGTGAGGTTCTAATGCAGCTACTATCCCCAAGGTGGAAGGGAGCCGCTTGAAACCCTCTGGTTCATAAACATGATGCTTATTGTTGAACATATTTTAAGGTATACAATGAAGGGGGGACATCTCAATTATTGTGAGGATCTAATGCAGCTACTATCCCCAAGGTGGAAGGGAGCCGCTTGAAACCCTCTGGTTCATAAACATGATGTTTAAACTTGAACATATTTTCAGGTATACAATGAAGGGGGACATCTCAATTATTGTGAGGAGCTAACGCAGCTACTATCCCCAAGGTGGAAGGGAGCCGCTTGAAACCCTCTGGTTCATAAACATGATGCTTATTGTTGAACATATTTTGAGGTATACAATGAAGGGGGACATCTCAATTATTATGAGGATCTAATGCAGCTACTCTCCCAAAGGTGGAAGGGAGCCGCTTGAAACACTCTGGATCATAAACATGATGCTTATTGTTGAACATATTTTGAGGTATACAATGAGGGGGGAAACCTATGTTATTTTGAGGATCTAATGCAGCTACTATCCCCAAGGTGGAAGGGAGCCGCTTGAAACCCTCTGGCTTATAACCATTATGCTTATTGTTGAACATATTTTGAGCCATACAATGAAGGGGTACATCTCAATTATTGTGAGCATCTAATGGAGCTAATATCCCCGAGGTGGAAGGGAGCCGCTTGAAACCGTCCACTTCATAAACATGCTGCTTATTGTTGAACATATTTTGAGGTATACAATGAAGGGGGACATCTCTATTATTGTTAGGATCTAATGCAGCTACTATTCCAAGGTGGAAGGGAGCTGCTTGAAACACTCTGGATCATAAACATGATGCTTATTTTTGAACATATTTTGATTTATACAAAGGGGGACACCTCAATTATTGTTAGGATCTAATGCAGCTACTATTCCAAAGTGGAAGGTAGCCGCTTCAAACACTCTGGATCATAAACATGATGCTTATTGTTGAACATATTTTGAGGTATACAAAGGGGGACACCTCAATTATTGTTAGGATCTAATGCAGCTACTATCCCCAAGGTGGAAGGGAGCCGCTTGAAACCCTGTACTTCATACACATGATGCTTATTGTTGAATATATTTTGAGCTATAAAAAGGGGACACCTCAATTATTGTTAGGATCTAATGCAGCTACTATCCCTAAGGTGGAAGGGAGCCGCTTGAAACCCTCTGGTTCATAAACATGATGCTTATTGTTGAACATATTTTGAGGTATACAATGAAGGGGGACACCTCAATTATTGTGAGGATCTAATGCAACTACTATCCCCAAGGTGGAAGGGAGCCGCTTGAAACCCTCTACTTCATAAACATGATGCTTATTGTTCAACATATTTTGAGGTATACAATGAAGGGGGACACCTCAATTATTGTGAGGATCTAATGCAGCTACTATCCCCAAGGTGGAAGGGAGCCGCTTGAAACCCTCTACTTCACAAATATGATGCTCATTGTCGAACATATTTTGAGGTATACAAAGGGGGACACCTCAATTATTGTTAGGATCTAATGCAGCTACTATCCCCAAGGTGGAAGGGAGCCGCTTGAAACCCTCTGGTTCATAAACATGATGCTTATTGTTGAACATATTTTGAGGTATACAATGAAGGAGGACACCTCAATTATTGTGAGGATCTAATGCAGCTACTATCCCAAGGTGGAAGGGAGCCGCTTGAAACCCTCTGGTTCATAAACATGATGCTTATTGTTGAACATATTTTGAGGTATACAATGAAGGGGGACACCTCAATTACTGTGAGAATCTAATGCAGCTACTATCCCCAATGTGGAAGGGAGCCGCTTGAAACCCTCTGGTTCATAAACATGATGCTTATTGTTGAACATATTTTGAGGTATACAATGAAGGGAGACATCCAAATTATTGTAAGGAACTAATGCAGCTACTCTCCCCAAGGTGGAAGGGAGCCGCTTGAAACCTTTTGGATCATAAACATGATGCTTATTGTTGAACATATTTTGAGGTATACAAAGGGGGACACCTCAATTATTGTGAGGATCTAATGCAGCTAGTATCCCCAAGGTGGAAGGGAGCCGCTTGAAATCCTCTGGTTCATAAACATGATGCTTATTGTTGAACATATTTTGAGGTATACAATGAAGGGTGACATCTCAATTATTGTGAGGATCTAATGCAGCTACTATCCCCAAGGTAGAAGGTAGCCGCTTGTAACCCTCTACTTGATAAACATGATGCTTATTGTTGAACATATTTTGAGGTATACAATGAACGGTGACATCTCAATTATTGTGAGGATCTAATGCAGCTAGTATCCCCAAGGTGGAAGGGAGCCGCTTGAAATCCTCTGGTTCATAAACATGATGCTTATTGTTGAACATATTTTGAGGTATACAATGAAGGGTGACATCTCAATTATTGTGAGGATCTAATGCAGCTACTATCCCCAAGGTAGAAGGGAGCCGCTTGTAACCCTCTACTTGATAAACATGATGCTTATTGTTGAACATATTTTGAGGTATACAATGAAGGGTGACATCTCAATTATTGTGAGGATCTAATGCAGCTACTATCCCCAAGGTGGAAGCAAGCCGCTTGAAACCCTCTGGTTCATAAACATGATGCTTATTGTTGAACATATTTCGAGGTATACAATGAAGGGGGACATATCAATTATTGTGAGGATCTAATGAAGCTACTATCCCCGAGGTGGAAGGGAGCCGCTTGAAACCGTCTACTTCATAAACATGCTGCTTTTTGTTGAACATATTGTGAGGTATACAATGAAGGGGGACATCTCAATTATTGTTAGGATCTAATGCAGCTACTATTCCAAGGTGGAAGGGAGCCGCTTGAAACACTCTGGATCATAAACATGATGCTTATTGTTGAACATATTTTGAGCTATACAAAGGGGGACACCTCAATTATTGTTAGGATCTAATGCAGCTACTATTCCAAGGTGGAAGGGAGCCGCTTCAAACACTCTGGAAAATAAACATGATGCTTATTGTTGAACATATTTTGAGATATACAAAGGGGGACACATCAATTATTGTTAGGATCTAATGCAGCTACTATCCCCAAGGTGGAAGGGAGCCGCTTGAAACCCTGTACTTCATAAACATGATGCTTATTGCTGAACATATTTTGAGCTATACAAAGGGGGACACCTCAATTATTGTTAGGATCTAATGCAGCTACCCCAAGGTGGAAGGGAGCCGCTTGAAACCCTCTACTTCATAAATATGATGCTTATTGTTGAACATATTTTGAGGTATACAAAGGGGGACACCTCAATTATTGTTAGGATCTAATGCAGCTACTATCCCCAAGGTGGAAGGGAGCCGCTTGAAACACTCTGGATCATAAAAATGATGCTTATTGTTGAACATATTTTGAGCTATGCAAAGGGGGACACCTCAATTATTGTTAGGATCTAATGCAGCTACTATTCCAAGGTGGAAGGGAGTCGCTTGAAACACTCTGGATCATAAACATGATGCTTATTGTTGAACATATTTTGAGGTATACAATGAAGGGGGAAACCTCTGTTACTTTGAGGATCTAATGCAGCTACTATCCCCAAGGTGGAAGGAAGCCGCTTGAAACCCTCTACTTCATAAACATGCTGCTTATTGTTGAACATATTTTGAGGTATACAAAGGGGGAAACCTCAATTATTGTGAGGATCTAATGCAGCTACTATCCCCAAGGTGGAAGGGAGCTGCTTGAAACACTCTGGATCATAAACATGATGCTTATTGTTGAACATATTTTGAGGTATACAATGAAGGGGGAAACCTCTGTCATTTTGAGGATCTAATGCAGCTACTATCCCCAAGGTGAAAGGGAGCCGCTTGAAACCCTCTGGTTCATAAACATGATGGTTATTGTTGAACATATTTTGAGGTATACAATGAAGGGGGACACCTCTTTTATTGTGAGGATCTAATGCAGCTACTATCCCCAAGGTGGAAGGGAACCACTAGAAACCCTCTACTTCATAAACATGATGCTTATTGTTGAACATATTTTGAGGTATACAATGAAGGGGGACACCTCTAGTATTATGAGGATCTAATGCAGCTACTATCCCCAAGGTGGAAGGGAGCCGCTTGAAAACCTTCTACTTCATAAACATGATGCTTATTGTTGAACATATTCTGAGGTATACAATGAAGGGGGACATCTCAATTATTGTGAGGATCTAATGCAGCTACTATCCCCAAGGTGGAAGGGAGCCGCTTGAAACCCTGTACTTCATATATTAACCTTCTGAGGATGGGAACAACTGTTTCCCGAAACATGTTAAGTGAGTAAACTTAAGTGATGTTAGTGTAACAATTCCGACTCACCTTTAAATAAATTCAATACACATCACTGTTTCTAGCTTCTTTTCATTACAATATATATGATACTTATATTGAACATATTTTGACGTATATAATGAACGGAGACAATTCAATTATTGCGAGGATCTAATGCAGCTACTATCCCCAAGGTGGAAGGGAGTCACTTGAAACCCTCTGGTTCATAAACATGATACCTATTGTTGAACGTATTTTGAGGTATACAATGAACGGAGACATCTCAATTATTGTGAGGATCTAATGCAGCTAGTATCCCCAAGGTGGAAGGGAGCCGCTTGAAACCCTCAACTTCATGAACATGATGCTTATTGTTGAACATATTTTAAGGTATACAATGAAGGGAGACATCTCATTATTGTGAGGAACTAATGCAGCTACTATCCCCAAGGTGGAAGGGAGCCGCTTGAAACCTTTTGGATCATAAACATGATGCTTATTGTTGAACATATTTTGAGGTATACAAAGGGGGACACCTCAATTATTGTGAGGATCTAATGCAGCTAGTATCCCCAAGGTGGAAGGGAGCCGCTTGAAATCCTCTGGTTCATAAACATGATGCTTATTGTTGAACATATTTTGAGGTATACAAAGGGGGACACCTCAATTATTGTGAGGATCTAATGCAGCTAGTATCCCCAAGGTGGAAGGGAGCCGCTTGAAATCCTCTGGTTCATAAACATGATGCTTATTGTTGAACATATTTTGAGGTATACAATGAAGGGTGACATCTCAATTATTGTGAGGATCTAATGCAGCTACTATCCCCAAGGTGGAAGGGAGCCGCTTGAAAACCTCTGGTTCATAAACATGATGTTTAAACTTGAACATATTTTCAGGTATACAATGAAGGGGGACATCTCAATTATTGTGAGGAGCTAACGCAGCTACTATCCCCAAGGTGGAAGGGAGCCGCTTGAAACCCTCTGGTTCATAAACATGATGCTTATTGTTGAACATATTTTGAGGTATACAATGAAGGGGGACATCTCAATTATTATGAGGATCTAATGCAGCTACTCTCCCAAAGGTGGACGGGAGCCGCTTGAAACACTCTGGATCATAAACATGATGCTTATTGTTGAACATATTTTGAGGTATACAATGAGGGGGGAAACCTATGTTATTTTGAGGATCTAATGCAGCTACTATCCCCAAGGTGGAAGGGAGCCGCTTGAAACCCTCTGGCTTATAACCATTATGCTTATTGTTGAACATATTTTGAGCCATACAATGAAGGGGTACATCTCAATTATTGTGAGCATCTAATGGAGCTAATATCCCCGAGGTGGAAGGGAGCCGCTTGAAACCGTCCACTTCATAAACATGCTGCTTATTGTTGAACATATTTTGAGGTATACAATGAAGGGGGACATCTCTATTATTGTTAGGATCTAATGCAGCTACTATTCCAAGGTGGAAGGGAGCTGCTTGAAACACTCTGGATCATAAACATGATGCTTATTTTTGAACATATTTTGATTTATACAAAGGGGGACACCTCAATTATTGTTAGGATCTAATGCAGCTACTATTCCAAAGTGGAAGGTAGCCGCTTCAAACACTCTGGATCATAAACATGATGCTTATTGTTGAACATATTTTGAGGTATACAAAGGGGGACACCTCAATTATTGTTAGGATCTAATGCAGCTACTATCCCCAAGGTGGAAGGGAGCCGCTTGAAACCCTGTACTTCATACACATGATGCTTATTGTTGAATATATTTTGAGCTATAAAAAGGGGACACCTCAATTATTGTTAGGATCTAATGCAGCTACTATCCCTAAGGTGGAAGGGAGCCGCTTGAAACCCTCTGGTTCATAAACATGATGCTTATTGTTGAACATATTTTGAGGTATACAATGAAGGGGGACACCTCAATTATTGTGAGGATCTAATGCAACTACTATCCCCAAGGTGGAAGGGAGCCGCTTGAAACCCTCTACTTCATAAACATGATGCTTATTGTTCAACATATTTTGAGGTATACAATGAAGGGGGACACCTCAATTATTGTGAGGATCTAATGCAGCTACTATCCCCAAGGTGGAAGGGAGCCGCTTGAAACCCTGTACTTCATAAACATGATGCTTATTGTTGAACATATTTTGAGGTATACAATGAAGGGGGACACCTCAATTATTGTTAGGATCTAATGCAGCTACTATCCGCAAGGTGGAAGGGAGCCGCTTGAAACCCTGTACATCATAAACATGATGCTTATTGTTGAACATATTTTGAGCTATACAAAGGGGGACACCTCAATTATTGTGAGGATCTAATGCAGCTAGTATCCCCAAGGTGGAAGGGAGCCGCTTGAAACCCTCAACTTCATAAACATGATGCTTATTGTTGAACATATTTTAAGGTATACAATGAAGGGAGACATCTCATTATTGTGAGGAACTAATGCAGCTACTATCCCCAAGGTGGAAGGGAGCCGCTTGAAACCCTCTGGTTCATAAACATGATACTTATTTTTGAACATATTTTGAGGTATACAATGAAGGGAGACATCCAAATTATTGTAAGGAACTAATGCAGCTACTCTCCCCAAGGTGGAAGGGAGCCGCTTGAAACCTTTTGGATCATAAACATGATGCTTATTGTTGAACATATTTTGAGGTATACAAAGGGGGACACCTCAATTATTGTGAGGATCTAATGCAGCTAGTATCCCCAAGGTGGAAGGGAGCCGCTTGAAATCCTCTGGTTCATAAACATGATGCTTATTGTTGAACATATTTTGAGGTATACAATGAAGGGTGACATCTCAATTATTGTGAGGATCTAATGCAGCTACTATCCCCAAGGTAGAAGGTAGCCGCTTGTAACCCTCTACTTGATAAACATGATGCTTATTGTTGAACATATTTTGAGGTATACAATGAACGGTGACATCTCAATTATTGTGAGGATCTAATGCAGCTAGTATCCCCAAGGTGGAAGGGAGCCGCTTGAAATCCTCTGGTTCATAAACATGATGCTTATTGTTGAACATATTTTGAGGTATACAATGAAGGGTGACATCTCAATTATTGTGAGGATCTAATGCAGCTACTATCCCCAAGGTAGAAGGGAGCCGCTTGTAACCCTCTACTTGATAAACATGATGCTTATTGTTGAACATATTTTGAGGTATACAATGAAGGGTGACATCTCAATTATTGTGAGGATCTAATGCAGCTACTATCCCCAAGGTGGAAGCAAGCCGCTTGAAACCCTCTGGTTCATAAACATGATGCTTATTGTTGAACATATTTCGAGGTATACAATGAAGGGGGACATATCAATTATTGTGAGGATCTAATGAAGCTACTATCCCCGAGGTGGAAGGGAGCCGCTTGAAACCGTCTACTTCATAAACATGCTGCTTTTTGTTGAACATATTGTGAGGTATACAATGAAGGGGGACATCTCAATTATTGTTAGGATCTAATGCAGCTACTATTCCAAGGTGGAAGGGAGCCGCTTGAAACACTCTGGATCATAAACATGATGCTTATTGTTGAACATATTTTGAGCTATACAAAGGGGGACACCTCAATTATTGTTAGGATCTAATGCAGCTACTATTCCAAGGTGGAAGGGAGCCGCTTCAAACACTCTGGAAAATAAACATGATGCTTATTGTTGAACATATTTTGAGATATACAAAGGGGGACACATCAATTATTGTTAGGATCTAATGCAGCTACTATCCCCAAGGTGGAAGGGAGCCGCTTGAAACCCTGTACTTCATAAACATGATGCTTATTGCTGAACATATTTTGAGCTATACAAAGGGGGACACCTCAATTATTGTTAGGATCTAATGCAGCTACCCCAAGGTGGAAGGGAGCCGCTTGAAACCCTCTACTTCATAAATATGATGCTTATTGTTGAACATATTTTGAGGTATACAAAGGGGGACACCTCAATTATTGTTAGGATCTAATGCAGCTACTATCCCCAAGGTGGAAGGGAGCCGCTTGAAACACTCTGGATCATAAAAATGATGCTTATTGTTGAACATATTTTGAGCTATGCAAAGGGGGACACCTCAATTATTGTTAGGATCTAATGCAGCTACTATTCCAAGGTGGAAGGGAGTCGCTTGAAACACTCTGGATCATAAACATGATGCTTATTGTTGAACATATTTTGAGGTATACAATGAAGGGGGAAACCTCTGTTACTTTGAGGATCTAATGCAGCTACTATCCCCAAGGTGGAAGGAAGCCGCTTGAAACCCTCTACTTCATAAACATGCTGCTTATTGTTGAACATATTTTGAGGTATACAAAGGGGGAAACCTCAATTATTGTGAGGATCTAATGCAGCTACTATCCCCAAGGTGGAAGGGAGCTGCTTGAAACACTCTGGATCATAAACATGATGCTTATTGTTGAACATATTTTGAGGTATACAATGAAGGGGGAAACCTCTGTCATTTTGAGGATCTAATGCAGCTACTATCCCCAAGGTGAAAGGGAGCCGCTTGAAACCCTCTGGTTCATAAACATGATGGTTATTGTTGAACATATTTTGAGGTATACAATGAAGGGGGACACCTCTTTTATTGTGAGGATCTAATGCAGCTACTATCCCCAAGGTGGAAGGGAACCACTAGAAACCCTCTACTTCATAAACATGATGCTTATTGTTGAACATATTTTGAGGTATACAATGAAGGGGGACACCTCTAGTATTATGAGGATCTAATGCAGCTACTATCCCCAAGGTGGAAGGGAGCCGCTTGAAAACCTTCTACTTCATAAACATGATGCTTATTGTTGAACATATTCTGAGGTATACAATGAAGGGGGACATCTCAATTATTGTGAGGATCTAATGCAGCTACTATCCCCAAGGTGGAAGGGAGCCGCTTGAAACCCTGTACTTCATATATTAACCTTCTGAGGATGGGAACAACTGTTTCCCGAAACATGTTAAGTGAGTAAACTTAAGTGATGTTAGTGTAACAATTCCGACTCACCTTTAAATAAATTCAATACACATCACTGTTTCTAGCTTCTTTTCATTACAATATATATGATACTTATATTGAACATATTTTGACGTATATAATGAACGGAGACAATTCAATTATTGCGAGGATCTAATGCAGCTACTATCCCCAAGGTGGAAGGGAGTCACTTGAAACCCTCTGGTTCATAAACATGATACCTATTGTTGAACGTATTTTGAGGTATACAATGAACGGAGACATCTCAATTATTGTGAGGATCTAATGCAGCTAGTATCCCCAAGGTGGAAGGGAGCCGCTTGAAACCCTCAACTTCATGAACATGATGCTTATTGTTGAACATATTTTAAGGTATACAATGAAGGGAGACATCTCATTATTGTGAGGAACTAATGCAGCTACTATCCCCAAGGTGGAAGGGAGCCGCTTGAAACCCTGTGGTTCATAAACATGATACTTATTTTTGAAAATATTTTGAGGTATACAATGAAGGGAGACATCTCAATTATTGTGAGGAACTAATGCAGCTACTATCCCCAAGGTGGAAGGGAGCCGCTTGAAACCTTTTGGATCATAAACATGATGCTTATTGTTGAACATATTTTGAGGTATACAAAGGGGGACACCTCAATTATTGTGAGGATCTAATGCAGCTAGTATCCCCAAGGTGGAAGGGAGCCGCTTGAAATCCTCTGGTTCATAAACATGATGCTTATTGTTGAACATATTTTGAGGTATACAATGAAGGGTGACATCTCAATTATTATGAGGATCTAATGCAGCTACTATCCCCAAGGTAGAAGGGAGCCGCTTGTAACCCTCTACTTGATAAATATGATCCTTATTGTTGAACATATTTTGAGGTATACAATGAAGGGTGACATCTCAATTATTGTTAGGATCTAATGCAGCTACTATTCCAAGGTGGAAGGGAGCCGCTTGAAACACTCTGGATCATAAACATGATGCTTATTGTTGAACATATTTTGAGCTATACAAAGGGGGACACCTCAATTATTGTTAGGATCTAATGCAGCTACTATTCCAAGATGGAAGAGAGCCGCTTCAAACACTCTGGATCATAAACATGATGCTTATTGTTGAACATATTTTGAGATATACAAAGGGGGACACCTCAATTATTGTTAGGATCTAATGCAGCTACTATCCCCAAGGTGGAAGGGAGCCGCTTGAAACCCTCTACTTCACAAATATGATGCTTATTGTTGAACATATTTTGAGGTATACAAAGGGGGACACCTCAATTATTGTTAGGATCTATAGCAGCTACTATCCCCAAGGTGGAAGGGAGCCGCTTGAAGCACTCTGGATCATAAACATCATGCTTATTGTTTAACATATTTTGAGGTATACAATGAAGGATGAAACCTCTGTTATTTTGAGGATCTAATGCAGCTACTATCCCCAAGGTGGAAGGGAGCCGCTTGAAGCCCTCTGGTTCATAAACATGATGGTTATTGTTCAACATATTTTGAGGTATACAATGAAGGGGGAAACCTCTGTTATTTTGAGGATCTAATGCAGCTACTATCCCCAAGGTGGAAGGGAGCCGCTTGAAACCCTCTACTTCATAAACATGCTGCTTATTGTTGAACATATTTTGAGGTATATAAAGGGGGACACCTCAATTATTGTGAGGATCTAATGCAGCTACTATCCCCAAGGTGGAAGGGAGCCGCTTGAAACACTCTGGATCATAAACATGATGCTTATTGTTTAACATATTTTGAGGTATACAATGAAGGATGAAACCTCTGTTATTTTGAGGATCTAATGCAGCTACTATCCCCAAGGTGGAAGGGAGCCGCTTGAATCCCTCTGGTTCATAAACATGATGGTTATTGTTCAACATATTTTGAGGTATACAATGAAGGAGGACACCTCTATTATTGTGAGGATCTAATGCAGCTACTATCCCCAAGGTGGAAGGGAGCCGCTTGAAACCCTCTACTTCATAAACATGATGGTTATTGTTGAACATATTTTGATGTATACAAAGGGGGACACCTCAATTATTGTTAGGATCTAATGCAGCTACTATCCCCAAGGTGGAAGGGAGCCGCTTGAAACCCTCTGGTTCATAAACATGATGCTTATTGTTGAACATATTTTGAGCTATACAAAGGGGGACACCTCAATTATTGTTAGGATCTAATGCAGCTACTATCCCCACGGTGGAAAGGAGCCGCTTGAAACCCTCTACTTCACAAATATGATGCTCATTATCGAACATATTTTGAGGTATACAAAGGGGGACACCTCAATTATTGTTAGGATCTAATGCAGCTACTATCCCCAAGGTGGAAGGGAGCCGCTTGAAACCCTCTGGTTCATAAACATGATGCTTATTGTTGAACATATTTTGAGGTATACAATGAAGGAGGACACCTCAATTATTGTGAGGATCTAATGCAGCTACTATCCCAAGGTGGAAGGGAGCCGCTTGAAACCCTCTACTTCATAAACATGATGCATATTGTTGAACATATTTTGAGGTATACAATGAAGGAGGACACCTCAATTATTGTGAGGATCTATACAGCTACTATCCCAAGGTGGAGGGGAGCCGCTTGAAACCCTCTACTTCATAAACATGATGCTTATTGTTGAACATATTTTGAGGTATACAATGAAGGAGGACACCTAAATTATTGTGAGAATCTAATGCAGCTACTATCCCCACGGTGGAAGGGAGCTGCTTGAAACCCTCTACTTCACAAATATGATGCTTATTGTTGAACATATTTTGAGGTATACAAAGGGGGACACCTCAATTATTGTTAGGATCTAATGCAGCTACTATCCCCAAAGTGGAAGGGAGCCGCTTGAAACCCTCTGGTTCATAAACATGATGCTTATTGTTGAACATATTTTGAGGTATACAATGAAGGAGGACACCTCAATTATTGTGAGGATCTAATGCAGCTACAATCCCCAATGTGGAAGGGAGCTGCTTGAAACCCTCTACTTCATAAACATGATGCTTATTGTTGAACATATTTTGAGGTATACAATGAAGGGGGACACCTCAATTATTGTGAGGATCTAATGCAGCTACTAACCCCAAGGTGGAAGGGAGCTGCTTGAAACCCTCTACTTCATAAACATGATGCTTATTGTTGAACATATTTTGAGGTATACAAAGGGGGACACCTCAATTATTGTTAGGATCTAATGCAGCTACTATCCCCACGGTGGAAGGGAGCCGCTTGAAACCCTCTGGTTCACAAATATGATGCTTATTGTTGAACATATTTTGAGGTATACAAAGGGGGACACCTCAATTATTGTTAGGATCTAATGCAGCTACTATCCCCAAGGTGGAAGGGAGCCGCTTGAAACCCTCTGGTTCATAAACATGATGCTTATTGTTGAACATATTTTGAGGTATACAATGAAGGGGGACACCTCTATTATTGTGAGGATCTAATGCAGCTACTATCCCCAAGGTGGAAGGGAGCCCCTTGAAACCCTCTACTTCATAAACATGATGCTTATTGTTGAACATATTTTGAGGTATACAATGAAGGAGGACACCTCAATTACTGTGGGGATCTAATGCAGCTACTATCCCCAAGGTGGAAGGGAGCCGCTTGAAACCCTCTACTTCATAAACATGATGCATATTGTTGAACATATTTTGAGGTATACAATGAAGGGGGACATCTCAATTATTGTGAGGATCTAATGCAGCTACTATCCCAAGGTGGAAGGGAGCCGCTTGAAACCCTCTACTTCATAAACATGAAGCTTATTGTTGAACATATTTTGAGGTATACAAAGGGGGACACCTCAATTATTGTTAGGATCTAATGCAGCTACTATCCCCACGGTGGAAGGGAGCCGCTTGAAACGCTCTGGTTCATAAACATGATGCTTATTGTTGAACATATTTTGAGGTATACAATGAAGGAGGACACCTCAATTATTGTGAGGATCTAATGCAGCTACAATCGCCAAGGTGGAAGGGAGTCGCTTGAAATCCTCTACTTCATAAACATGATGCTTATTGTTGAACATATTTTGAGGTATACAATGAAGGAGGATACCTCAATTATTGTGAGGATCTAATGCAGCTAGTATCCCCAAGGTGGAAGGGAGCCGCTTGAAACCCTCTACTTCATAAACATGATGCTTATTGTTGAACATATTTTGAGGTATACTATGAAGGGGGACACCTCTATTATTGTGAGGATCTGATGCAGCTACTATCCCTAAGGTGGAAGGGAGCCGCGTGAAACCCTCTAGTTCATAAACATGATGCTTATTGTTGAACATATTTTGAGGTATACAATTATGGGGGACACCTCAATTATTGTGAGGATCTAATGCAGCTACTATCCCCAAGGTGGAAGGGAGCCGCTTGAAACCCTCTAGTTCATAAACATGATGCTTATTGTTGAACATATTTTGAGGTATATAATGAAGGGGGACACCTCTATTATTGTGAGGATCTAATGCAGCTACTATCCCCAAGGTGGAAGGGAGCCGCTTGAAACCCTCTAGTTCATAAACATGATGCTTATTGTTGAACATATTTTGAGGTATATAATGAAGGGGGACACCTCTATTATTGTGAGGATCTAATGCAGCTACTATCCCCAAGGTGGAAGGGAGTCACTTGAAACCCTATGGTTCATAAACATGATGCTTATTGTTGAACATATTTTGAGGTATATAATGAAGGGGGACACCTCTATTATTGTGAGGATCTAATGCAGCTACTATCCCCAAGGTGGAAGGGAGTCACTTGAAACCCCATGGTTCATAAACATGATGCTTATTGTTGAACATATTTTGAGGTATATAATGAAGGGGGACACCTCAATTACTGTGAGAATCTAATGCAGCTACTATCCCCAAGGTGGAAGGGAGCCGCTTGAAACCCTCTAGTTCATAAACATGATGCTTATTGTTGAACATATTTTGAGGTATATAATGAAGGGGGACACCTCAATTACTGTGAGAATCTAATGCAGCTACTATCCCCAAGGTGGAAGGGAGCCGCTTGAAACCCTATGGTTCATAAACATGATGCTTATTGTTGAACATATTTTGAGGTATATAATGAAGGGGGACACCTCTATTATTGTGAGGATCTAATGCAGCTACTATCCCCAAGGTGGAAGGGAGTCACTTGAAACCCTATGGTTCATAAACATGATGCTTATAGTTGAACATATTTTGAGGTATATAATGAAGGGGGACACCTCTATTATTGTGAGGATCTAATGCAGCTACTATCCCCAAGGTGGAAGGGAGCCGCTTGAAACCCTCTAGTTCATAAACATAATGCTTATTGTTGAACATATTTTGAGGTATATAATGAAGGGGGACACCTCTATTATTGTGAGGATCTAATGCAGCTACTATCCCCAAGGTGGAAGGGAGTCACTTGAAACCCTATGGTTCATAAACATGATGCTTATTGTTGAACATATTTTGAGGTATACGATGAAGGGAGACACCTCAATTATTGTGAGGATCTAATGCAGCTACTATCCCCAAGGTGGAAGGGAGTCACTTGAAACCCTCTACTTCATAAACATGATGCTTATTGTTGAACATATTTTTAGCTATACAATAAAGGGGGTCATCTCAATTACTGTGAGTGAGGATCTAATGCAGCTACTATCCCCAAGGTGGAAGGGAGTCGCTTGAAACCCTCTGGTTCATAAACATGATGCTTATTGTTGAACATATTTTAAGGTATACAATATAGAGGGACATCTCAATTATTCTGAGGATCTAATGCAGCTACTATCCCCAAGGTGTAAGGGAGCCGCTTGAAACCCTGTACTTCATAAACATGATGCTTATTGTTGAACATATTTTCAGGTATACAATGAAGGGGGACACCTCAATTATTGTGAGGATCTAATGCAGCTACTATCCCTGGGTGGAAGGGAGCCGCTTGAAACCCTCTACTTCATAAACATGATGCTTATTGTTGAACATATTTTGAGGAATACAATGAAGCGGGACATCTCAATTATTGTGAAGATCTAATGCAGCTACTATCCCCAAGGTGGAAGGGAGCCGCTTGAAACCCTCTGGTTCATAAACAGGATGCTTATTGTTGAACATATTTTGAGGTATACAATGAAGGGGGACACCTCAATTACTGTGAGGATCTAATGCAGCTACTATCCCCAAGGTGGAAGGGAGCCGCTTGAAAAACTCTACTTCATAAACATGATGCTTATTGTTGAACATATTTTGAGGTATACAATGAAGGGGGACACCTCAATTATTGTGAGGATCTAATGCAGCTACTATCCCCAAGGTGGAAGGGAGCTGCTTGAAACCCTCTACTTCATAAACATGATGCTTATTGTTGAACATATTTTGAGGTATACAATGAAGCGGGACATCTCAAATATTGTGAAGATCTAATGCAGCTACTATCCCCAAGGTGGAAGGGAGCCGCTTGAAACCCTCTGGTTCATAAACATGATGCTTATTGTTGAACATATTCTGAGGTATACTATGAAGGGGGACACCTCTATTATTGTGAGGATCTAATGCAGCTACTATCCCTAAGGTGGAAGGGAGCCGCTTGAAACCCTCTGGTTCATAAACATGATGCTTATTGTTGAACATATTTTGAGGTATACAATGAAGGGGGACACCTCAATTACTGTGAGAATCTAATGCAGCTACTATCCCCAATGTGGAAGGGAGCCCCTTGAAACCCTCTGGTTCATAAACATGATGCTTATTGTTGAACATATTTTGAGGTATACAATGAAGGGGGACACCTCAATTACTGTGAGAATCTAATGCAGCTACTATCCCCAAGGTGGAAGGGAGCCGCTTGAAACCCTCTACTTCATAAACATGATGCTTATTGTTAAGCATATTTTGAGGTATACAATGAAGGGGGACATCTCAATTATTGTGAGGATCTAATGCAGCTTCTATCCCCAAGGTGGAAGGGAGTCACTTGAAACCCTATGGTTCATAAACATGATGCTTATTGTTGAACATATTTTGAGGTATACAATGAAGGGGGACACCTCAATTATTGTGAGCATCTAATGCAGCTTCTATCCCCAAGGTGGAAGGGAGCCGCTTGAAACCCTATGGTTCATAAACATAATGCTTATTGTTGAACATATTTTGAGGTATACAATGAAGGGGGACACCTCAATTATTGTGAGCATCTAATGCAGCTTCTATCCCCAAGGTGGAAGGGAGCCGCTTGAAACCCTATGGTTCATAAACATGATGCTTATTGTTGAACATATTTTGAGGTATACAATGAAGGGGGACACCTCAATTATTGTGAGGATCTTTAGCAGCTACTATCCCAAGGTTGAAGGGAGCCGCTTGAAACCCTCTACTTCATAAACATGATGCTTATTGTTGAACATATTTTGAGGTATACAATGAAGCGGGACATCGCAAATATTGTGAAGATCTAATGCAGCTACTATCCCCAAGGTGGAAGGGAGCCGCTTGAAACCCTCTGGTTCATAAACATGATGGTTATTGTTGAACTTATTTTGAGGTATACAATGAAGGGGGACACCTCTATTATTGTGAGGATCTAATGCAGCTACTATCCGCAAGGTGGAAGGCAGCCGCTTGAAACCCTCTACTTCATAAACATGATGCTTATTGTTGAACATATTTTGAGGTATACAAAGGGGGACACCTCAATTATTGTGAGGATCTAATGCAGCTACTATCCCCAAGGTGGAAGGGAGCCGCTTGAAACACTCTGGATCATAAACATGATGCTTATTGTTGAACATATTTTGAGGTATACAATGAAGGGGGAAACCTCTGTTAATTTGAGGATCTAATACAGCTACTATCCCCAAGGTGGAAGGGAGCCGCTTGAAACCCTGTGGTTCATAAACATGATTGTTATTGTTGAACATATTTTGAGGTATACAATGAAGGGGTCACCTCTATTATTGTGAGGATCTAATGCAGCTACTATCTCCAAGGTGAAAGGGAGCCGCTTGAAACCCTCTCTTCATAAACATGATGCTTATTGTTGAACATATTTTGAGGTATACAATGAAGGGGGACACCTTAATTATTGTGAGGATGTAAGGCATTTACTATCCCAAGGTTGAAGGGAGCCGCCTGAAACCCTCTACTTCATAAACATGATGCTTATTGTTGAACATATTTTGAGGTATACAATGAAGGGGGACACCTCTGTTATTTTGAGGATCTAAATCAGCTACTATCCCCAAGGTGGAAGGGAGCCGCTTGAAACCCTCTGGTTCATAAACATGATGTTTATGTTGAACATATTTTGAGGTATACAATGAAAGGGGACACCTTAATTATTGTGAGGATCTAATGCAGCTACTATCCCAAGGTGGAAGGGAGCCGCTTGAAACCCTCTACTTTATAAACATGATGCTTATTGTTAAACATATTTTGAGCTATACAATGAAGGGGGACACTTCAATTATTGTGAGGATCTAATGCAGCTACTCTCCCCAACGTGGAAGGGAGTCGCTTGAAACCCTTTACTTCATAAACATGATGCTTATTGTTGAACATATTTTAAGGTATACAATGAAGGGGGACACCTCTATTATTGTGAGCATCTAGTGCAGCTACTATCCCCAAGGTGGAAGGGAGCCGCTTGAAACCCTCTACTTCATAAACATGATGGTTATTGTTGAACATATTTTAAGGTATACAATGAAGGGGGACATCTCAATTATTCTGAGGATCTAATGCATCTACGCTCCCTAAGGTGGGAGGGAGTCGCTTGAAACCCTCTGGTTCATAGACATGGTACTTATTTTTGAATATATTTTGAGGTATACAATGAAGGGAGACATCTCAATTATTGTGAGGAACTAATGCAGCTACTACCCTCCAGTGGAAAGGTGCCGCTTGAAACCCTGTACTTCATAAACATGATGCTTATTGTTGAACATATTTTCAGGTATACAATGAAGGGGGACACCTCAATTATTGTGAGGATCTAATGCAGCTAGTATCCCCAAGGTGGAAGGGAGCCGCTTGAAATCCTCTGGTTCATAAACATGATGCTTCTTGTTGAACATATTTTGAGGTATACATTGAAGGGTGACATCTCAATTATTGTGAGGATCTAATGCAGCTACTATCCACAAGGTAGAAGGGAGCCGCTTGTAACCCCCTACTTGATAAACATGATGCTTATTGTTGAACATATTTTGAGGTATACAATGAAGGGTGACATCTCAATTATTGTGAGGATCTAATGCAGCTAGTATCCCCAAGGTGGAAGGGAGCCGCTTGAAATCCTCTGGTTCATAAACATGATGCTTATTGTTGAACATATTTTGAGGTATACAATGAAGGGTGACATCTCAATTATTGTGAGGATCTAATGCAGCTACTATCCCCAAGGTAGAAGGGAGCCGCTTGTAACCCTCTACTTGATAAACATGATGCTTATTGTTGAACATATTTTGAGGTATACAATGAAGGGTGACATCTCAATTATTGTGAGGATCTAATGGAGCTACTATCCCCGAGGTGGAAGGGAGCCGCTTGAAACCGTCTACTTCATAAACATGCTGCTTATTGTTGAACATATTTTGAGGTATACAATGAAGGGGGACACCTCAATTATTGTGAGGATCTAACGCAGCTACTATGCCCAAGGTGGAAGGGAGCCGCTTGAAACACTCTGGATCATAAACATGATGCTTATTGTTTAACATATTTTGAGGTATACAATGAAGGATGAAACCTCTGTTATTTTGAGGATCTAATGCAGCTACTATCCCCAAGGTGGAAGGGAGCCGCTTGAAACCCTGTGGTTCATAAACATGATGGTTATTGTTCAACATATTTTGAGGTATACAATGAAGAAGGACACCTCTATTATTGTGAGGATCTAATGCAGCTACTATCCCCAAGGTGGAAGGGAGCCGCTTGAAACGCTCTACTTCATAAACATGATGGTTATTGTTGAACATATTTTGAGGTATACAAAGGGGGAGACCTCAATTATTGTTAGGATCTAATGCAGCTACTATCCCCAAGGTGGAAGGGAGCTGCTTGAAACCCTGTACTTCATAAACATGATGCTTATTGTTGAACATATTTTGAGCTATACAAAGGGGGACACCTCAATTATTGTTAGGATCTAATGCAGCTACTATCCCCACGGTGGAAGGGAGCCGCTTGAAACCCTCTACTTCACAAATATGATGCTTATTGTTGAACATATTTTGAGGTATACAAAGGGGGACATCTCAATTATTGTGAGGATCTAATGCAGCTACTATCCCCAAGGTGGAAGGGGGCCGCTTGAAACCCTCTAGTTCATAAACATGATGCTTATTGTTGAACATATTTTGAGGTATATAATGAAGGGGGACACCTCTATTATTGTGAGGATCTAATGCAGCTACTATCCCCAAGGTGGAAGGGAGTCACTTGAAACCCTATGGTTCATAAACATGATGCTTATTGTTGAACATATTTTGAGGTATATAATGAAGGGGGACACCTCTATTATTGTGAGGATCTAATGCAGCTACTATCCCCAAGGTGGAAGGGAGTCACTTGAAACCCCATGGTTCATAAACATGATGCTTATTGTTGAACATATTTTGAGGTATATAATGAAGGGGGACACCTCAATTACTGTGAGAATCTAATGCAGCTACTATCGCCAAGGTGGAAGGGAGCCGCTTGAAACCCTCTGGTTCATAAACATGATGCTTATTGTTGAACATATTTTGAGGTATACAATGAAGGGTGACATCTCAATTATTGTGAGGATCTAATGCAGCTACTATCCCCAAGGTAGAAGGGAGCCGCTTGTAACCCTCTACTTGATAAACATGATGCTTATTGTTGAACATATTTCGAGGTATACAATGAAGGGGGACATATCAATTATTGTGAGGGTCTAATGAAGCTACTATCCCCGAGGTGGAAGGGAGCCGCTTGAAACCGTCTACTTCATAAACATGCTGCTTTTTGTTGAACATATTGTGAGGTATACAATGAAGGGGGACATCTCAATTATTGTTAGGATCTAATGCAGCTACTATTCCAAGGTGGAAGGGAGCCGCTTGAAACACTCTGGATCATAAACATGATGCTTATTGTTGAACATATTTTGAGCTATACAAAGGGGGACACCTCAATTATTGTTAGGATCTAATGCAGCTACTATTCCAAGGTGGAAGGGAGCCGCTTCAAACACTCTGGATCATAAAGATGATGCTTATTGTTGAACATATTTTGAGATATACAAAGGGGGACACATCAATTATTGTTAGGATCTAATGCAGCTACTATCCCCAAGGTGGAAGGGAGCCGCTTGAAACCCTGTACTTCATAAACATGATGCTTATTGCTGAACATATTTTGAGCTATACAAAGGGGGACACCTCAATTATTGTTAGGATCTAATGCAGCTACTATTCCAAGGTGGAAGGGAGCCGCTTCAAACACTCTGGATCATAAAGATGATGCTTATTGTTGAACATATTTTGAGATATACAAAGGGGGACACATCAATTATTGTTAGGATCTAATGCAGCTACTATCCCCAAGGTGGAAGGGAGCCGCTTGAAACCCTGTACTTCATAAACATGATGCTTATTGCTGAACATATTTTGAGCTATACAAAGGGGGACACCTCAATTATTGTTAGGATCTAATGCAGCTACCCCAAGGTGGAAGGGAGCCGCTTGAAACCCTCTACTTCATAAATATGATGCTTATTGTTGAACATATTTTGAGGTATACAAAGGGGGACACCTCAATTATTGTTAGGATCTAATGCAGCTACTATCCCCAAGGTGGAAGGGAGCCGCTTGAAACACTCTGGATCATAAAAATGATGCTTATTGTTGAACATATTTTGAGCTATGCAAAGGGGACACCTCAATTATTGTTAGGATCTAATGCAGCTACTATTCCAAGGTGGAAGGGAGTCGCTTGAAACACTCTGGATCATAAACATGATGCTTATTGTTGAACATATTTTGAGGTATACAATGAAGGGGGAAACCTCTGTTACTTTGAGGATCTAATGCAGCTACTATCCCCAAGGTGGAAGGAAGCCGCTTGAAACCCTCTACTTCATAAACATGCTGCTTATTGTTGAACATATTTTGAGGTATACAAAGGGGGAAACCTCAATTATTGTGAGGATCTAATGCAGCTACTATCCCCAAGGTGGAAGGGAGCTGCTTGAAACACTCTGGATCATAAACATGATGCTTATTGTTGAACATATTTTGAGGTATACAATGAAGGGGGAAACCTCTGTTATTTTGAGGATCTAATGCAGCTACTATCCCCAAGGTGAAAGGGAGCCGCTTGAAACCCTCTGGTTCATAAACATGATGGTTATTGTTGAACATATTTTGAGGTATACAATGAAGGGGGACACCTCTATTATTGTGAGGATCTAATGCAGCTACTATCCCCAAGGTGGAAGGGAACCACTAGAAACCCTCTACTTCATAAACATGATGCTTATTGTTGAACATATTTTGAGGTATACAATGAAGGGGGACACCTCTAGTATTGTGAGGATCTAATGCAGCTACTATCCCCAATGTGGAAGGGAGCCGCTTGAAAACCTTCTACTTCATAAACATGATGCTTATTGTTGAACATATTCTGAGGTATACAATGAAGGGGGACATCTCAATTATTGTGAGGATCTAATGCAGCTACTATCCCCAAGGTGGAAGGGAGCCGCTTGAAACCCTGTACTTCATAAATTAACCTTCTGAGGATGGGAACAACTGTTTCCCGAAACATGTTAAGTGAGTAAACTTAAGTGATGTTAGTGTAACAATTCCGACTCACCTTTAAATAAATTCAATACACATCACTGTTTCTAGCTTCTTTTCATTACAATATATATGATACTTATTGCTGAACATATTTTGACGTATAAAATGAACGGAGACAATTCAATTATTGCGAGGATCTAATGCAGCTACTATCCCCAAGGTGGAAGGGAGTCACTTGAAACCCTCTGGTTCATAAACATGATACTTATTGTTGAACGTATTTTGAGGTATACAATGAACGGAGACATCTCAATTATTGTGAGGATCTAATGCAGCTAGTATCCCCAAGGTGGAAGGGAGCCGCTTGAAACCCTCAACTTCATAAACATGATGCTTATTGTTGAACATATTTTAAGGTATACAATGAAGGGAGACATCTCATTATTGTGAGGAACTAATGCAGCTACTATCCCCAACATGGAAGGGAGCCGCTTGAAACCCTGTGGTTCATAAACATGATACTTATTTTTGAAAATATTTTGAGGTATACAATGAAGGGAGACATCTCAATTATTGTGAGGAACTAATGCAGCTACTATCCCCAAGGTGGAAGGGAGCCGCTTGAAACCTTTTGGATCATAAACATGATGCTTATTGTTGAACATATTTTGAGGTATACAATGAAGGGTGACATCTCAATTATTGTTAGGATCTAATGCAGCTAGTATCCCCAAGGTGGAAGGGAGCCGCTTGAAACCCTCAACTTCATAAACATGATGCTTATTGTTGAACATATTTTAAGCTATACAATGAAGGGAGACATCTCATTATTGTGAGGATCTAATGCAGCTAGTATCCCCAAGGTGGAAGGGAGCCGCTTGAAATCCTCTGGTTCATAAACATGATGCTTATTGTTGAACATATTTTGAGGTATACAATGAAGGGTGACATCTCAATTATTGTGAGGATCTAATGCAGCTACTATCCCCAAGGTAGAAGGGAGCCGCTTGTAACCCTCTACTTGATAAACATGATCCTTATTGTTGAACATATTTTGAGGTATACAATGAAGGGTGACATCTCAATTATTGTTAGGATCTAATGCAGCTACTATTCCAAGGTGGAAGGGAGCCGCTTGAAACACTCTGGATCATAAACATGATGCTTATTGTTGAACATATTTTGAGCTATACAAAGGGGGACACCTCAATTATTGTTAGGATCTAATGCAGCTACTATTCCAAGATGGAAGAGAGCCGCTTCAAACACTCTGGATCATAAACATGATGCTTATTGTTGAACATATTTTGAGATATACAAAGGGGGACACCTCAATTATTGTTAGGATCTAATGCAGCTACTATCCCCAAGGTGGAAGGGAGCCGCTTGAAACCCTCTACTTCACAAATATGATGCTTATTGTTGAACATATTTTGAGGTATACAAAGGGGGACACCTCAATTATTGTTAGGATCTAATGCAGCTACTATCCCCAAGGTGGAAGGGAGCTGCTTGAAACACTCTGGATCATAAACATGATGCTTATTGTTGAACATATTTTGAGGTATACAATGAAGGGTGACATCTCAATTATTGTGAGGATCTAATGCAGCTACTATCCCCAAGGTAGAAGGGAGCCGCTTGTAACCCTCTACTTGATAAACATGATGCTTATTGTTGAACATATTTTGAGGTATACAATGAAGGGTGACATCTCAATTATTGTGGGGATCTAATGCAGCTACTATCCCCAAGGTGGAAGAAAGCCGCTTGAAACCCTCTGGTTCATAAACATGATGCTTATTGTTTAACATATTTTGAGGTATACAATGAAGGATGAAACCTCTGTTATTTTGAGGATCTAATGCAGCTACTATCCCCAAGGTGGAAGGGAGCCGCTTGAAACCCTCTGGTTCATAAACATGATGGTTATTGTTGAACATATTCTGAGGTATACTATGAAGGGGGACACCTCTATTATTGTGAGGATCTAATGCAGCTACTATCCCTAAGGTGGAAGGGAGCCGCTTGAAACCCTCTGGTTCATAAACATGATGGTTATTGTTCAACATATTTTGAGGTATACAATGAAGGAGGACACCTCTATTATTGTGAGGATCTAATGCAGCTACTATCCCCAAGGTGGAAGGGAGCCGCTTGAAACCCTCTACTTCATAAACATGATGGTTATTGTTGAACATATTTTGATGTATACAAAGGGGGACACCTCAATTATTGTTAGGATCTAATGCAGCTACTATCCCCAAGGTGGAAGGGAGCCGCTTGAAACCCTCTGGTTCATAAACATGATGCTTATTGTTGAACATATTTTGAGCTATACAAAGGGGGACACCTCAATTATTGTTAGGATCTAATGCAGCTACTATCCCCACGGTGGAAGGGAGCCGCTTGAAACCCTCTACTTCACAAATATGATGCTCATTGTCGAACATATTTTGAGGTATACAAAGGGGGACACCTCAATTATTGTTAGGATCTAATGCAGCTACTATCCCCAAGGTGGAAGGGAGCCGCTTGAAACCCTCTGGTTCATAAACATGATGCTTATTGTTGAACATATTTTGAGGTATACAATGAAGGAGGACACCTCAATTATTGTGAGGATCTAATGCAGCTACTATCCCAAGGTGGAAGGGAGCCGCTTGAAACCCTCTGGTTCATAAACATGATGCTTATTGTTGAACATATTTTGAGGTATACAATGAAGGGGGACACCTCAATTACTGTGAGAATCTAATGCAGCTACTATCCCCAATGTGGAAGGGAGCCGCTTGAAACCCTCTGGTTCATAAACATGATGCTTATTGTTGAACATATTTTGAGGTATACAATGAAGGGGGACACCTCAATTACTTTGAGAATCTAATGCAGCTACTATCCCCAAGGTGGAAGGGAGCCGCTTGAAACCCTCTACTTCATAAACATGATGCTTATTGTTAAGCATATTTTGAGGTACACAATGAAGGGGGACATCTCAATTATTGTGAGGATCTAATGCAGCTTCTATCCCCAAGGTGGAAGGGAGTCACTTGAAACCCTATGGTTCATAAACATGATGCTTATTGTGGAACATATTTTGAGGTATACAATGAAGGGGGACACCTCAATTACTGTGAGAATCTAATGCAGCTACTATCCCCAAAGTGGAAGGGAGCCGCTTGAAACCCTCTACTTCATAAACATGATGCTTATTGTTAAGCATATTTTGAGGTATACAATGAAGGGGGACATCTCAATTATTGTGAGCATCTAATGCAGCTTCTATCCCCAAGGTGGAAGGGAGCCGCTTGAAACCCTATGGTTCATAAACATGATGCTTATTGTTGAACATATTTTGAGGTATACAATGAAGGGGGACACCTCAATTATTGTGAGGATCTTTAGCAGCTACTATCCCCACGGTGGAAGGGAGCTGCTTGAAACCCTCTACTTCACAAATATGATGCTTATTGTTGAACATATTTTGAGGTATACAAAGGGGGACACCTCAATTATTGTTAGGATCTAATGCAGCTACTATCCCCAAGGTGGAAGGGAGCCGCTTGAAACCCTCTGGTTCATAAACATGATGCTTATTGTTGAACATATTTTGAGGTATACAATGAAGGAGGACACCTCAATTATTGTGAGGATCTAATGCAGCTACAATCCCCAATGTGGAAGGGAGCTGCTTGAAACCCTCTACTTCATAAACATGATGCTTATTGTTGAACATATTTTGAGGTATACAATGAAGGGGGACACCTCAATTATTGTGAGGATCTAATGCAGCTACTATCCCCAAGGTGGAAGGGAGCTGCTTGAAACCCTCTACTTCATAAACATGATGCTTATTGTTGAACATATTTTGAGGTATACAAAGGGGGACACCTCAATTATTGTTAGGATCTAATGCAGCTACTATCCCCACGGTGGAAGGGAGGCGCTTGAAACCCTCTACTTCACAAATATGATGCTTATTGTTGAACATATTTTGAGGTATACAAAGGGGGACACCTCAATTATTGTTAGGATCTAATGCAGCTACTATCCCCAAGGTGGAAGGGAGCCGCTTGAAACCCTCTGTTTCATAAACATGATGCTTATTGTTGAACATATTTTGAGGTATACAATGAAGGGGGACACCTCTATTATTGTGAGGATCTAATGCAGCTACTATCCCCAAGGTGGAAGGGAGCCGCTTGAAACCCTCTACTTCATAAACATGATGCTTATTGTTTAACATATTTTGAGGTATACAATGAAGGAGGACACCTCAATTATTGTGGGGATCTAATGCAGCTACTATCCCCAAGGTGGAAGGGAGCCGCTTGAAACCCTCTACTTCATAAACATGATGCATATTGTTGAACATATTTTGAGGTATACAATGAAGGGGGACATCTCAATTATTGTGAGGATCTAATGCAGCTACTATCCCAAGGTGGAAGGGAGCCGCTTGAAACCCTCTACTTCGTAAACATGATGCTTATTGTTGAACATATTTTGAGGTATACAAAGGGGGACACCTCAATTATTGTTAGGATCTAATGCAGCTACTATCCCCACGGTGGAAGGGAGCCGCTTGAAACCCTCTACTTCACAAATATGATGCTTATTGTTGAACATACTTTGAGGTATACAAAGGGGGACACCTCAATTATTGTGAGGATCTAATGCAGCTACTATCCCCAATGTGGAAGGGAGCTGCTTGAAACCCTCTACTTCATAAACATGATGCTTATTGTTGAACATATTTTGAGGTATACAATGAAGGGGGACACCTCAATTATTGTGAGGATCTAATGCAGCTACTATCCCCAAGGTGGAAGGGAGCTGCTTGAAACCCTCTACTTCATAAACATGATGCTTATTGTTGAACATATTTTGAGGTATACAATGAAGGGGGACACCTCAATTATTGTGAGGATCTAATGCAGCTACTATCCCAAGGTGGAAGGGAGCTGCTTGAAACCCTCTGGTTCATAAACATGATGCTTATTGTTGAACATATTTTGAGGTATACAATGAAGGAGGACACCTCAATTATTGTGAGGATCTAATGCAGCTACTATCGCCAAGGTGGAAGGGAGTCGCTTGAAATCCTCTACTTCATAAACATGATGCTTATTGTTGAACATATTTTGAGGTATACAATGAAGGAGGATACCTCAATTATTGTGAGGATCTAATGCAGCTACTATCCCCAAGGTGGAAGGGAGCCGCTTGAAACCCTCTACTTCATAAACATGATGCTTATTGTTGAACATATTTTGAGGTATACTATGAAGGGGGACACCTCTATTATTGTGAGGATCTGATGCAGCTACTATCCCTAAGGTGGAAGGGAGCCGCGTGAAACCCTCTAGTTCATAAACATGATGCTTATTGTTGAACATATTTTGAGGTATACAATTATGGGAGACACCTCAATTATTGTGAGGATCTAATGCAGCTACTATCCCCAAGGTGGAAGGGAGCCGCTTAAACCCTCTAGTTCATAAACATGATGCTTATTGTTGAACATATTTTGAGGTATATAATGAAGGGGGACACCTCTATTATTGTGAGGATCTAATGCAGCTACTATCCCCAAGGTGGAAGGGAGCCGCTTGAAACCCTCTAGTTCATAAACATGATGCTTATTGTTGAACATATTTTGAGGTATATAATGAAGGGGGACACCTCTATTATTGTGAGGATCTAATGCAGCTACTATCCCCAAGGTGGAAGGGAGTCACTTGAAACTCTATGGTTCATAAACATGATGCTTATTGTTGAACATATTTTGAGGTATATAATGAAGGGGGACACCTCTATTATTGTGAGGATCTAATGCAGCTACTATCCCCAAGGTGGAAGGGAGTCACTTGAAACCCCATGGTTCATAAACATGATGCTTATTGTTGAACATATTTTGAGGTATATAATGAAGGGGGACACCTCAATTACTGTGAGAATCTAATGCAGCTACTATCCCCAAGGTGGAAGGGAGCCGCTTGAAACCCTCTAGTTCATAAACATGATGCTTATTGTTGAACATATTTTGAGGTATATAATGAAGGGGGACACCTCAATTACTGTGAGAATCTAATGCAGCTACTATCCCCAAGGTGGAAGGGAGCCGCTTGAAACCCTATGGTTCATAAACATGATGCTTATTGTTGAACATATTTTGAGGTATATAATGAAGGGGGACACCTCTATTATTGTGAGGATCTAATGCAGCTACTATCCCCAAGGTGGAAGGGAGTCACTTGAAACACTCTGGATCATAAAAATGATGCTTATTGTTGAACATATTTTGAGCTATGCAAAGGGGGACACCTCAATTATTGTTAGGATCTAATGCAGCTACTATTCCAAGGTGGAAGGGAGTCGCTTGAAACACTCTGGATCATAAACATGATGCTTATTGTTGAACATATTTTGAGGTATATAATGAAGGGGGACACCTCTATTATTGTGAGGATCTAATGCAGCTACTATCCCCAAGGTGGAAGGAAGCCGCTTGAAACCCTCTACTTCATAAACATGCTGCTTATTGTTGAACATATTTTGAGGTATACAAAGGGGGAAACCTCAATTATTGTGAGGATCTAATGCAGCTACTATCCCCAAGGTGGAAGGGAGCTGCTTGAAACACTCTGGATCATAAACATGATGCTTATTGTTGAACATATTTTGAGGTATACAATGAAGGGGGAAACCTCTGTTATTTTGAGGATCTAATGCAGCTACTATCCCCAAGGTGGAAGAGAGCCGCTTGAAACCCTCTGGTTCATAAACATGATAGTTATTGTTGAATATATGTTGAGGTATACAAAGGGGGACACCTCAATTATTGTTAGGATCTAATGCAGCTACTATCCACAAGCTGGAAGGGAGCCGCTTGAAACACTCTGGATCATAAACATGATGCTTATTGTTGAACATATTTTGAGGTATACAATGAAGGGGGAAACCTCTGTTATTTTGAGGATCTAATGCAGCTACTATCCCCAAGGTGAAAGGGAGCCGCTTGAAACCCTCTGGTTCATAAACATGATGGTTATTGTTGAACATATTTTGAGGTATACAATGAAGGGGGACACCTCTATTATTGTGAGGATCTAATGCAGCTACTATCCCCAAGGTGGAAGGGAACCACTAGAAACCCTCTACTTCATAAACATGATGCTTATTGTTGAACATATTCTGAGGTATACAATGAAGGGGGACATCTCAATTATTGTGAGGATCTAATGCAGCTACTATTCCAAGATGGAAGAGAGCCGCTTCAAACACTCTGGATCATAAACATGATGCTTATTGTTGAACATATTTTGAGATATACAAAGGGGGACACCTCAATTATTGTTAGGATCTAATGCAGCTACTATCCCCAAGGTGGAAGGGAGCCGCTTGAAACCCTCTACTTCACAAATATGATGCTTATTGTTGAACATATTTTGAGGTATACAAAGGGGGACACCTCAATTATTGTTAGGATCTAATGCAGCTACTATCCCCAAGGTGGAAGGGATCTGCTTGAAACACTCTGGATCATAAACATGATGCTTATTGTTGAACATATTTTGAGGTATACAATGAAGGGTGACATCTCAATTATTGTGAGGATCTAATGCAGCTACTATCCCCAAGGTAGAAGGGAGCCGCTTGTAACCCTCTACTTGATAAACATGATGCTTATTGTTGAACATATTTTGAGGTATACAATGAAGGGTGACATCTCAATTATTGTGAGGATCTAATGCAGCTACTATCCCCAAGGTGGAAGAAAGCCGCTTGAAACCCTCTGGTTCATAAACATGATGCTTATTGTTTAACATATTTTGAGGTATACAATGAAGGATGAAACCTCTGTTATTTTGAGGATCTAATGCAGCTACTATCCCCAAGGTGGAAGGGAGCCGCTTGAAACCCTCTGGTTCATAAACATGATGGTTATTGTTCAACATATTTTGAGGTATACAATGAAGGAGGACACCTCTATTATTGTGAGGATCTAATGCAGCTACTATCCCCAAGGTGGAAGGGAGCCGCTTGAAACCCTCTACTTCATAAACATGATGGTTATTGTTGAACATATTTTGATGTATACAAAGGGGGACACCTCAATTATTGTTAGGATCTAATGCAGCTACTATCCCCAAGGTGGAAGGGAGCCGCTTGAAACCCTCTGGTTCATAAACATGATGCTTATTGTTGAACATATTTTGAGCTATACAAAGGGGGACACCTCAATTATTGTTAGGATCTAATGCAGCTACTATCCCCACGGTGGAAGGGAGCCGCTTGAAACCCTCTACTTCACAAATATGATGCTCATTGTCGAACATATTTTGAGGTATGCAAAGGGGTACACCTCAATTATTGTTAGGATCTAATGCAGCTACTATCCCCAAGGTGGAAGGGAGCCGCTTGAAACCCTCTGGTTCATAAACATGATGCTTATTGTTGAACATATTTTGAGGTATACAATGAAGGAGGACACCTCAATTATTGTGAGGATCTAATGCAGCTACTATCCCAAGGTGGAAGGGAGCCGCTTGAAACCCTCTGGTTCATAAACATGATGCTTATTGTTGAACATATTTTGAGGTATACAATGAAGGGGGACACCTCAATTACTGTGAGAATCTAATGCAGCTACTATCCCCAATGTGGAAGGGAGCCGCTTGAAACCCTCTGGTTCATAAACATGATGCTTATTGTTGAACATATTTTGAGGTATACAATGAAGGGGGACACCTCAATTACTGTGAGAATCTAATGCAGCTACTATCCCCAAGGTGGAAGGGAGCCGCTTGAAACCCTCTACTTCATAAACATGATGCTTATTGTTAAGCATATTTTGAGGTATACAATGAAGGGGGACATCTCAATTATTGTGAGGATCTAATGCAGCTTCTATCCCCAAGGTGGAAGGGAGTCACTTGAAACCCTATGGTTCATAAACATGATGCTTATTGTGGAACATATTTTGAGGTATACAATGAAGGGGGACACCTCAATTACTGTGAGAATCTAATGCAGCTACTATCCCCAAAGTGGAAGGGAGCCGCTTGAAACCCTCTACTTCATAAACATGATGCTTATTGTTAAGCATATTTTGAGGTATACAATGAAGGGGGACATCTCAATTATTGTGAGCATCTAATGCAGCTTCTATCCCCAAGGTGGAAGGGAGCCGCTTGAAACCCTATGGTTCATAAACATGATGCTTATTGTTGAACATATTTTGAGGTATACAATGAAGGGGGACACCTCAATTATTGTGAGGATCTTTAGCAGCTACTATCCCAAGGTGGAAGGGAGCCGCTTGAAACCCTCTACTTCATAAACATGATGCATATTGTTGAACATATTTTGAGGTATACAATGAAGGAGGACACCTCAATTATTGTGAGGATCTAATGCAGCTACTATCCCAAGGTGGAAGGGAGCCGCTTGAAACCCTCTACTTCATAAACATGATGCTTATTGTTGAACATATTTTGAGGTATACAATGAAGGAGGACACCTAAATTATTGTGAGAATCTAATGCAGCTACTATCCCCACGGTGGAAGGGAGCTGCTTGAAACCCTCTACTTCACAAATATGATGCTTATTGTTGAACATATTTTGAGGTATACAAAGGGGGACACCTCAATTATTGTTAGGATCTAATGCAGCTACTATCCCCAAGGTGGAAGGGAGCCGCTTGAAACCCTCTGGTTCATAAACATGATGCTTATTGTTGAACATATTTTGAGGTATACAATGAAGCAGGACACCTCAATTATTGTGAGGATCTAATGCAGCTACAATCCCCAATGTGGAAGGGAGCTGCTTGAAACCCTCTACTTCATAAACATGATGCTTATTGTTGAACATATTTTGAGGTATACAATGAAGGGGGACACCTCAATTATTGTGAGGATCTAATGCAGCTACTATCCCCAAGGTGGAAGGGAGCTGCTTGAAACCCTCTACTTCATAAACATGATGCTTATTGTTGAACATATTTTGAGGTATACAAAGGGGGACACCTCAATTATTGTTAGGATCTAATGCAGCTACTATCCCCAAGGTGGAAGGGAGCCGCTTGAAACCCTCTGGTTCATAAACAATATGCTTATTGTTGAACATATTTTGAGGTATACTATGAAGGGGGACACCTCTATTATTGTGAGGATCTAATGCAGCTACTATCCCTAAGGTGGAAGGGAGCCGCGTGAAACCCTCTGGTTCATAAAATGATGCTTATTGTTGAACATATTTTGAGGTATACAATAAAGGGGGACACCTCAATTACTGTGAGAATCTAATGCAGCAACTATCCCCAAGGTGGAAGGGAGCCGCTTGAAACCCTCTACTTCATAAACATGATGCTTATTGTTGAACATATTTTGAGGTATATAATGAAGGGGACACCTCAATTATTGTGAGGATCTAATGCAGCTACTATCCCCAAGGTGGAAGGGAGTCGCTTGAAACACTCTGGATCATAAACATGATGATTACTGTTGAACATATTTTGAGTTACACAATGAAGGGGGATATCTCAATTATTGTGAGGATCTAATGCAGCTACTATCCCCAAGGTGGAAGGGAGCCGCTTGAAACCCTCTGGTTCATAAACATGATGCTTATTGTTGAACATATTTTAAGGTATACAATGAAGGGGGGACATCTCAATTATTGTGAGGATCTAATGCAGCTACTATCCCCAAGGTGGAAGGGAGCCGTTTGAAACCCTCTGGTTCATAAACATGATGTTTAAACTTGAACATATTTTCAGGTATACAATGAAGGGGGACATCTCAATTATTGTGAGGAGCTAACGCAGCTACTATCCCCAAGGTGGAAGGGAGCCGCTTGAAACCCTCTGGTTCATAAACATGATGCTTATTGTTGAACATATTTTGAGGTATACAATGAAGGGGGACATCTCAATTATTGAGAGGAACTAACGCAGCTACTATCCCCAAGGTGGAAGGGAGCCGCTTGAAACCCTCTGGTTCATAAACATGATGCTTATTGTTGAACATATATTGAGGTATACAATGAAGGAGGAAACCTCAATTATTGTGAGGATCTAATGCAGCTACTATCCCCAAGGTGGAAGGGAGCCGCTTGAAACCCTCTACTTCATAAACATGATGCTTATTGTTGAACATATTTTGAGGTATACTATGAAGGGGGACACCTCTATTATTGTGAGGATCTGATGCAGCTACTATCCCTAAGGTGGAAGGGAGCCGCGTGAAACCCTCTAGTTCATAAACATGATGCTTATTGTTGAACATATTTTGAGGTATACAATTATGGGGGACACCTCAATTATTGTGAGGATCTAATGCAGCTACTATCCCCAAGGTGGAAGGGAGCCGCTTAAACCCTCTAGTTCATAAACATGATGCTTATTGTTGAACATATTTTGAGGTATATAATGAAGGGGGACACCTCTATTATTGTGAGGATCTAATGCAGCTACTATCCCCAAGGTGGAAGGGAGCCGCTTGAAACCCTCTAGTTCATAAACATGATGCTTATTGTTGAACATATTTTGAGGTATATAATGAAGGGGGACACCTCTATTATTGTGAGGATCTAATGCAGCTACTATCCCCAAGATGGAAGGGAGTCACTTGAAACCCTATGGTTCATAAACATGATGCTTATTGTTGAACATATTTTGAGGTATATAATGAAGGGGGACACCTCTATTATTGTGAGGATCTAATGCAGCTACTATCCCCAAGGTGGAAGGGAGTCACTTGAAACCCCATGGTTCATAAACATGATGCTTATTGTTGAACATATTTTGAGGTATATAATGAAGGGGGACACCTCAATTACTGTGAGAATCTAATGCAGCTACTATCCCCAAGGTGGAAGGGAGCCGCTTGAAACCCTCTAGTTCATAAACATGATGCTTATTGTTGAACATATTTTGAGGTATATAATGAAGGGGGACACCTCAATTACTGTGAGAATCTAATGCAGCTACTATCCCCAAGGTGGAAGGGAGCCGCTTGAAACCCTATGGTTCATAAACATGATGCTTATTGTTGAACATATTTTGAGGTATATAATGAAGGGGGACACCTCTATTATTGTGAGGATCTAATGCAGCTACTATCCCCAAGGTGGAAGGGAGTCACTTGAAACCCTATGGTTCATAAACATGATGCTTATAGTTGAACATATTTTGAGGTATATAATGAAGGGGGACACCTCTATTATTGTGAGGATCTAATGCAGCTACTATCCCCAAGGTGGAAGGGAGCCGCTTGAAACCCTCTAGTTCATAAACATGATGCTTATTGTTGAACATATTTTGAGGTATATAATGAAGGGGGACACCTCTATTATTGTGAGGATCTAATGCAGCTACTATCCCCAAGGTGGAAGGGAGCCGCTTGAAACCCTCTAGTTCATAAACATGATGCTTATTGTTGAACATATTTTGAGGTATACGATGAAGGGAGACACCTCAATTATTGTGAGGATCTAATGCAGCTACTATCCCCAAGGTGGAAGGGAGTCACTTGAAACCCTCTACCTCATAAACATGATGCTTATTGTTGAACATATTTTTAGCTATACAATGAAGGGGGTCATCTCAATTACTGTGAGTGAGGATCTAATGCAGCTACTATCCCCAAGGTGGAAGGGAGTCGCTTGAAACCCTCTGGTTCATAAACATGATGCTTATTGTTGAACATATTTTAAGGTATACAATGAAGGGGGACATCTCAATTATTCTGAGGATCTAATGCAGCTACTATCCCCAAGGTGTAAGGGAGCCGCTTGAAACCCTGTACTTCATAAACATGATGCTTATTGTTGAACATATATTCAGGTATACAATGAAGGGGGACACCTCAATTATTGTGAGGATCTAATGCAGCTACTATCCCTGGGTGGAAGGGAGCCGCTTGAAACCCTCTACTTCATAAACATGATGCTTATTGTTGAACATATTTTGAGGAATACAATGAAGCGGGACATCTCAATTATTGTGAAGATCTAATGCAGCTACTATCCCCAAGGTGGAAGGGAGCCGCTTGAAACCCTGTGGTTCATAAACAGGATGCTTATTGTTGAACATATTTTGAGGTATACAATGAAGGGGGACACCTCAATTACTGTGAGGATCTAATGCAGCTACTATCCCCAAGGTGGAAGGGAGCCGCTTGAAAAACTCTACTTCATAAACATGATGCTTATTGTTGAACATATTTTGAGGTATACAATGAAGGGGGACACCTCAATTATTGTGAGGATCTAATGCAGCTACTATCCCCAAGGTGGAAGGGAGCTGCTTGAAACCCTCTACTTCATAAACATGATGCTTATTGTTGAACATATTTTGAGGTATACAATGAAGCGGGACATCTCAAATATTGTGAAGATCTAATGCAGCTACTATCCCCAAGGTGGAAGGGAGCCGCTTGAAACCCTCTGGTTCATAAACATGATGCTTATTGTTGAACATATTCTGAGGTATACTATGAAGGGGGACACCTCTATTATTGTGAGGATCTAATGCAGCTACTATCCCTAAGGTGGAAGGGAGCCGCTTGAAACCCTCTGGTTCTTAAACATGATGCTTATTGTTGAACATATTTTGAGGTATACAATGAAGGGGGACACCTCAATTACTGTGAGAATCTAATGCAGCTACTATCCCCAATGTGGAAGGGAGCCGCTTGAAACCCTCTGGTTCATAAACATGATGCTTATTGTTGAACATATTTTGAGGTATACAATGAAGGGGGACACCTCAATTACTGTGAGAATCTAATGCAGCTATTATCCCCAAGGTGGAAGGGAGCCGCTTGAAACCCTCTACTTCATAAACATGATGCTTATTGTTAAGCATATTTTGAGGTATACAATGAAGGGGGACATCTCAATTATTGTGAGGATCTAATGCAGCTTCTATCCCCAGGTGGAAGGGCGTCACTTGAAACCCTATGGTTCATAAACATGATGCTTATTGTTGAACATATTTTGAGGTATACAATGAAGGGGGACACCTCAATTATTGTGAGCATCTAATGCAGCTTCTATCCCCAAGGTGGAAGGGAGCCGCTTGAAACCCTATGGTTCATAAACATAATGCTTATTGTTGAACATATTTTGAGGTATACAATGAAGGGGGACACCTCAATTATTGTGAGCATCTAATGCAGCTTCTATCCCCAAGGTGGAAGGGAGCCGCTTGAAACCCTATGGTTCATAAACATGATGCTTATTGTTGAACATATTTTGAGGTATACAATGAAGGGTGACATCTCAATTATTGTGAGGATCTAATGCAGCTAGTATCCCCAAGGTGGAAGGGAGCCGCTTGAAACCCTCAACTTCATAAACATGATGCTTATTGTTGAACATATTTTAAGGTATACAATGAAGGGAGACATCTCATTATTGTGAGGATCTAATGCAGCTAGTATCCCCAAGGTGGAAGGAGGCCGCTTGAAATCCTCTGGTTCATAAACATGATGCTTATTGTTGAACATATTTTGAGGTATACAATGAAGGGTGACATCTCAATTATTGTGAGGATCTAATGCAGCTACTATCCCCAAGGTAGAAGGGAGCCGCTTGTAACCCTCTACTTGATAAACATGATCCTTATTGTTGAACATATTTTGAGGTATACAATGAAGGGTGACATCTCAATTATTGTTAGGATCTAATGCAGCTACTATTCCAAGGTGGAAGGGAGCCGCTTGAAACACTCTGGATCATAAACATGATGCTTATTGTTGAACATATTTTGAGCTATACAAAGGGGGACACCTCAATTATTGTTACGATCTAATGCAGCTACTATTCCAAGATGGAAGAGAGCCGCTTCAAACACTCTGGATCATAAACATGATGCTTATTGTTGAACATATTTTGAGATATACAAAGGGGGACACCTCAATTATTGTTAGGATCTAATGCAGCTACTATCCCCAAGGTGGAAGGGAGCCGCTTGAAACCCTCTACTTCACAAATATGATGCTTATTGTTGAACATATTTTGAGGTATACAAAGGGGGACACCTCAATTATTGTTAGGATCTAATGCAGCTACTATCCCCAAGGTGGAAGGGAGCTGCTTGAAACACTCTGGATCATAAACATGATGCTTATTGTTGAACATATTTTGAGGTATACAATGAAGGGTGACATCTCAATTATTGTGAGGATCTAATGCAGCTACTATCCCCAAGGTAGAAGGGAGCCGCTTGTAACCCTCTACTTGATAAACATGATGCTTATTGTTGAACATATTTTGAGGTATACAATGAAGGGTGACATCTCAATTATTGTGAGGATCTAATGCAGCTACTATCCCCAAGGTGGAAGAAAGCCGCTTGAAACCCTCTGGTTCATAAACATGATGCTTATTGTTTAACATATTTTGAGGTATACAATGAAGGATGAAACCTCTGTTATTTTGAGGATCTAATGCAGCTACTATCCCCAAGGTGGAAGGGAGCCGCTTGAAACCCTCTGGTTCATAAACATGATGGTTATTGTTCAACATATTTTGAGGTATACAATGAAGGAGGACACCTCTATTATTGTGAGGATCTAATGCAGCTACTATCCCCAAGGTGGAAGGGAGCCGCTTGAAACCCTCTACTTCAGAAACATGATGGTTATTGTTGAACATATTTTGATGTATACAAAGGGGGACACCTCAATTATTGTTAGGATCTAATGCAGCTACTATCCCCAAGGTGGAAGGGAGCCGCTTGAAACCCTCTGGTTCATAAACATGATGCTTATTGTTGAACATATTTTGAGCTATACAAAGGGGGACACCTCAATTATTGTTAGGATCTAATGCAGCTACTATCCCCACGGTGGAAGGGAGCCGCTTGAAACCCTCTACTTCACAAATATGATGCTCATTGTCGAACATATTTTGAGGTATACAAAGGGGGACACCTCAATTATTGTTAGGATCTAATGCAGCTACTATCCCCAAGGTGGAAGGGAGCCGCTTGAAACCCTCTGGTTCATAAACATGATGCTTATTGTTGAACATATTTTGAGGTATACAATGAAGGAGGACACCTCAATTATTGTGAGGATCTAATGCAGCTACTATCCCAAGGTGGAAGGGAGCCGCTTGAAACCCTCTGGTTCATAAACATGATGCTTATTGTTGAACATATTTTGAGGTATACAATGAAGGGGGACACCTCAATTACTGTGAGAATCTAATGCAGCTACTATCCCCAATGTGGAAGGGAGCCGCTTGAAACCCTCTGGTTCATAAACATGATGCTTATTGTTGAACATATTTTGAGGTATACAATGAAGGGGGACACCTCAATTACTGTGAGAATCTAATGCAGCTACTATCCCCAAGGTGGAAGGGAGCCGCTTGAAACCCTCTACTTCATAAACATGATGCTTATTGTTAAGCATATTTTGAGGTATACAATGAAGGGGGACATCTCAATTATTGTGAGGATCTAATGCAGCTTCTATCCCCAAGGTGGAAGGGAGTCACTTGAAACCCTATGGTTCATAAACATGATGCTTATTGTGGAACATATTTTGAGGTATACAATGAAGGGGGACACCTCAATTACTGTGAGAATCTAATGCAGCTACTATCCCCAAAGTGGAAGGGAGCCGCTTGAAACCCTCTACTTCATAAACATGATGCTTATTGTTAAGCATATTTTGAGGTATACAATGAAGGGGGACATCTCAATTATTGTGAGCATCTAATGCAGCTTCTGTCCCCAAGGTGGAAGGGAGCCGCTTGAAACCCTATGGTTCATAAACATGATGCTTATTGTTGAACATATTTTGAGGTATACAATGAAGGGGGACACCTCAATTATTGTGAGGATCTTTAGCAGCTACTATCCCAAGGTGGAAGGGAGCCGCTTGAAACCCTCTACTTCATAAACATGATGCATATTGTTGAACATATTTTGAGGTATACAATGAAGGAGGACACCTCAATTATTGTGAGGATCTAATGCAGCTACTATCCCAAGGTGGAAGGGAGCCGCTTGAAACCCTCTACTTCATAAACATGATGCTTATTGTTGAACATATTTTGAGGTATACAATGAAGGAGGACACCTAAATTATTGTGAGAATCTAATGCAGCTACTATCCCCACGGTGGAAGGGAGCTGCTTGAAACCCTCTACTTCACAAATATGATGCTTATTGTTGAACATATTTTGAGGTATACAAAGGGGGACACCTCAATTATTGTTAGGATCTAATGCAGCTACTATCCCCAAGGTGGAAGGGAGCCGCTTGAAACCCTCTGGTTCATAAACATGATGCTTATTGTTGAACATATTTTGAGGTATACAATGAAGCAGGACACCTCAATTATTGTGAGGATCTAATGCAGCTACAATCCCCAATGTGGAAGGGAGCTGCTTGAAACCCTCTACTTCATAAACATGATGCTTATTGTTGAACATATTTTGAGGTATACAATGAAGGGGGACACCTCAATTATTGTGAGGATCTATTGCAGCTACTATCCCCAAGGTGGAAGGGAGCTGCTTGAAACCCTCTACTTCATAATCATGATGCTTATTGTTGAACATATTTTGAGGTATACAAAGGGGGACACCTCAATTATTGTTAGGATCTAATGCAGCTACTATCCCCACGGTGGAAGGGAGCCGCTTGAAACCCTCTACTTCACAAATATGATGCTTATTGTTGAACATATTTTGAGGTATACAAAGGGGGACACCTCAATTATTGTTAGGATCTAATGCAGCTACTATCCCCAAGGTGGAAGGGAGCCGCTTGAAACCCTCTGGTTCATAAACATGATGCTTATTGTTGAACATATTTTGAGGTATACAATGAAGGGGGACACCTCTATTATTGTGAGGATCTAATGCAGCTACTATCCCCAAGGTGGAAGGGAGCCGCTTGAAACCCTCTACTTCATAAACATGATGCTTATTGTTGAACATATTTTGAGGTATACAATGAAGGAGGACACCTCAATTATTGTGGGGATCTAATGCAGCTACTATCCCCAAGGTGGAAGGGAGCCGCTTGAAACCCTCTACTTCATAAACATGATGCATATTGTTGAACATATTTTGAGGTATACAATGAAGGGGGACATCTCAATTATTGTGAGGATCTAATGCAGCTACTATCCCAAGGTGGAAGGGAGCCGCTTGAAACCCTCTACTTCATAAACATGATGCTTATTGTTGAACATATTTTGAGGTATACAAAGGGGGACACCTCAATTATTGTTAGGATCTAATGCAGCTACTATCCCCACGGTGGAAGGGAGCCGCTTGAAACCCTCTACTTCACAAATATGATGCTTATTGTTGAACATATTTTGAGGTATACAAAGGGGGACACCTCAATTATTGTGAGGATCTAATGCAGCTACTATCCCCAATGTGGAAGGGAGCTGCTTGAAACCCTCTACTTCATAAACATGATGCTTATTGTTGAACATATTTTGAGGTATACAATGAAGGGGGACACCTCAATTATTGTGAGGATCTAATGCAGCTACTATCCCCAAGTTGGAAGGGAGCTGCTTGAAACCCTCTACTTCATAAACATGATGCTTATTGTTGAACATATTTTGAGGTATACAATGAAGGGGGACACCTCAATTATTGTGAGGATCTAATGCAGCTACTATCCCAAGGTGGAAGGGAGCTGCTTGAAACCCTCTGGTTCATAAACATGATGCTTATTGTTGAACATATTTTGAGGTATACAATGAAGGAGGACACCTCAATTATTGTGAGGATCTAATGCAGCTACTATCGCCAAGGTGGAAGGGAGTCGCTTGAAATCCTCTACTTCATAAACATGATGCTTATTGTTGAACATATTTTGAGGTATACAATGAAGGAGGATACCTCAATTATTGTGAGGATCTAATGCAGCTACTATCCCCAAGGTGGAAGGGAGCCGCTTGAAACCCTCTACTTCATAAACATGATGCTTATTGTTGAACATATTTTGAGGTATACTATGAAGGGGGACACCTCTATTTTGTGAGGATCTGATGCAGCTACTATCCCTAAGGTGGAAGGGAGCCGCGTGAAACCCTCTAGTTCATAAACATGATGCTTATTGTTGAACATATTTTGAGGTATACAATTATGGGGGACACCTCAATTATTGTGAGGATCTAATGCAGCTACTATCCCCAAGGTGGAAGGGAGCCGCTTAAACCCTCTAGTTCATAAACATGATGCTTATTGTTGAACATATTTTGAGGTATATAATGAAGGGCGACACCTCTATTATTGTGAGGATCTAATGCAGCTACTATCCCCAAGGTGGAAGGGAGCCGCTTGAAACCCCCTAGTTCATAAACATGATGCTTATTGTTGAACATATTTTGAGGTATATAATGAAGGGGGACGCCTCTATTTTTGTGAGGATCTAATGCAGCTACTATCCCCAAGGTGGAAGGGAGTCACTTGAAACCCTATGGTTCATAAACATGATGCTTATTGTTGAACATATTTTGAGGTATATAATGAAGGGGGACACCTCTATTATTGTGAGGATCTAATGCAGCTACTATCCCCAAGGTGGAAGGGAGTCACTTGAAACCCCATGGTTCATAAACATGATGCTTATTGTTGAACATATTTTGAGGTATATAATGAAGGGGGACACATCAATTACTGTGAGAATCTAATGCAGCTACTATCCCCAAGGTGGAAGGGAGCCGCTTGAAACCCTCTAGTTCATAAACATGATGCTTATTGTTGAACATATTTTGATGTATATAATGAAGGGGGACACCTCAATTACTGTGAGAATCTAATGCAGCTACTATCCCCAAGGTGGAAGGGAGCCGCTTGAAACCCTATGGTTCATAAACATGATGCTTATTGTTGAACATATTTTGAGGTATATAATGAAGGGGGACACCTCTATTATTGTGAGGATCTAATGCAGCTACTATCCCCAAGGTGGAAGGGAGTCACTTGAAACCCTATGGTTCATAAACATGATGCTTATAGTTGAACATATTTTGAGGTATATAATGAAGGGGGACACCTCTATTATTGTGAGGATCTAATGCAGCTACTATCCCCAAGGTGGAAGGGAGCCGCTTGAAACCCTCTAGTTCATAAACATGATGCTTATTGTTGAACATATTTTGAGGTATATAATGAAGGGGGACACCTCTATTATTGTGAGGATCTAATGCAGCTACTATCCCCAAGGTGGAAGGGAGTCACTTGAAACCCTATGGTTCATAAACATGATGCTTATTGTTGAACATATTTTGAGGTATACGATGAAGGGAGACACCTCAATTATTGTGAGGATCTAATGCAGCTACTATCCCCAAGGTGGAAGGGAGTCATTTGAAACCCTCTACTTCATAAACATGATGCTTATTGTTGAACATATTTTTAGCTATACAATGAAGGGGGTCATCTCAATTACTGTGAGTGAGGATCTAATGCAGCTACTATCCCCAAGGTGGAAGGGAGTCGCTTGAAACCCTCTGGTTCCTAAACATGATGCTTATTGTTGAACATATTTTAAGGTATACAATGAAGGGGGACATCTCAATTATTCTGAGGATCTAATGCAGCTACTATCCCCAAGGTGTAAGGGAGCCGCTTGAAACCCTGTACTTCATAAACATGATGCTTATTGTTGAACATATTTTCAGGTATACAATGAGGGGGGACACCTCAATTATTGTGAGGATCTAATGCAGCTACTATCCCTGGGTGGAAGGGAGCCGCTTGAAACCCTCTACTTCATAAACATGATGCTTATTGTTGAACATATTTTGAGGAATACAATGAAGCGGGACATCTCAATTATTGTGAAGATCTAATGCAGCTACTATCCCCAAGGTGGAAGGGAGCCGCTTGAAACCCTCTGGTTCATAAACAGGATGCTTATTGTTGAACATATTTTGAGGTATACAATGAAGGGGGACACCTCAATTACTGTGAGGATCTAATGCAGCTACTATCCCCAAGGTGGAAGGGAGCCGCTTGAAAAACTCTACTTCATAAACATGATGCTTATTGTTGAACATATTTTGAGGTATACAATGAAGGGGGACACCTCAAATATTGTGAGGATCTAATGCAGCTACTATCCCCAAGGTGGAAGGGAGCTGCTTGAAACCCTCTACTTCATAAACATGATGCTTATTGTTGAACATATTTTGAGGTATACAATGAAGCGGGACATCTCAAATATTGTGAAGATCTAATGCAGCTACTATCCCCAAGGTGGAAGGGAGCCGCTTGAAACCCTCTGGTTCATAAACATGATGCTTATTGTTGAACATATTCTGAGGTATACTATGAAGGGGGACACCTCTATTATTGTGAGGATCTAATGCAGCTACTATCCCTAAGGTGGAAGGGAGCCGCTTGAAACCCTCTGGTTCATAAACATGATGCTTATTGTTGAACATATTTTGAGGTATACAATGAAGGGGGACACCTCAATTACTGTGAGAATCTAATGCAGCTACTATCCCCAATGTGGAAGGGAGCCGCTTGAAACCCTCTGGTTCATAAACATGATGCTTATTGTTGAACATATTTTGAGGTATACAATGAAGGGGGACACCTCAATTACTGTGAGAATCTAATGCAGCTACTATCCCCAAGGTGGAAGGGAGCCGCTTGAAACCCTCTACTTCATAAACATGATGCTTATTGTTAAGCATATTTTGAGGTATACAATGAAGGGGGACATCTCAATTATTGTGAGGATCTAATGCAGCTTCTATCCCCAAGGTGGAAGGGAGTCACTTGAAACCCTATGGTTCATAAACATGATGCTTATTGTTGAACATATTTTGAGGTATACAATGAAGGGGGACACCTCAATTATTGTGAGCATCTAATGCAGCTTCTATCCCCAAGGTGGAAGGGAGCCGCTTGAAACCCTATGGTTCATAAACATAATGCTTATTGTTGAACATATTTTGAGGTATACAATGAAGGGGGACACCTCAATTATTGTGAGCATCTAATGCAGCTTCTATCCCCAAGGTGGAAGGGAGCCGCTTGAAACCCTATGGTTCATAAACATGATGCTTATTGTTGAACATATTTTGAGGTATACAATGAAGGGGGACACCTCAATTATTGTGAGGATCTTTAGCAGCTACTATCCCAAGGTTGAAGGGAGCCGCTTGAAACCCTCTACTTCATAAACATGATGCTTATTGTTGAACATATTTTGAGGTATACAATGAAGCGGGACATCTCAAATATTGTGAAGATCTAATGCAGCTACTATCCCCAAGGTGGAAGGGAGCCGCTTGAAACCCTCTACTTCATAAACATGATGCTTATTGTTGAACATATTTTAAGGTATACAAAGGGGGACACCTCAATTATTGTGAGGATCTAATGCAGCTACTATCCCCAAGGTGGAAGGGAGCCGCTTGAAACACTCTGGATCATAAACATGATGCTTATTGTTGAACATATTTTGAGGTATACAATGAAGGGGGAAACGTCTGTTAATTTGAGGATCTAATACAGCTACTATCCCCAAGGTGGAAGGGAGCCGCTTGAAACCCTGTGGTTCATAAACATGATGGTTATTGTTGAACATATTTTGAGGTATACAATGAAGGGGTCACCTCTATTATTGTGAGGATCTAATGCAGCTACTATCTCCAAGGTGGAAGGGAGCCGCTTGAAACCCTCTCTTCATAAACATGATGCTTATTGTTGAACATATTTTGAGGTATACAATGAAGGGGGACACCTTAATTATTGTGAGGATCTAATGCATTTACTATCCCAAGGTGGAAGGGAGCCGCCTGAAACCCTCTACTTCATAAACATGATGCTTATTGTTGAACATATTTTGAGCTATACAATGAAGGGGGACACTTCAATTATTGTGAGGATCTAATGCAGCTACTCTCCCCAACGTGGAAGGGAGTCGCTTGAAACCCTTTACTTCATAAACATGATGCTTATTGTTGAACATATTTTAAGGTATACAATGAAGGGGGACACCTCTATTATTGTGAGCATCTAGTGCAGCTACTATCCCCAAGGTGGAAGGGAGCCGCTTGAAACCCTCTACTTCATAAACATGATGGTTATTGTTGAACATATTTTAAGGTATACAATGAAGGGGGACATCTCAATTATTCTGAGGATCTAATGCATCTACGCTCCCTAAGGTGGGAGGGAGTCGCTTGAAACCCTCTGGTTCATAGACATGGTACTTATTTTTGAATATATTTTGAGGTATACAATGAAGGGAGACATCTCAATTATTGTGAGGAACTAATGCAGCTACTACCCTCCAGTGGAAAGGTGCCGCTTGAAACCCTGTACTTCATAAACATGATGCTTATTGTTGAACATATTTTCAGGTATACAATGAAGGGGGACACCTCAATTATTGTGAGGATCTAATGCAGCTAGTATCCCCAAGGTGGAAGGGAGCCGCTTGAAATCCTCTGGTTCATAAACATGATGCTTCTTGTTGAACATATTTTGAGGTATACATTGAAGGGTGACATCTCAATTATTGTGAGGATCTAATGCAGCTACTATCCCCAAGGTAGAAGGGAGCCGCTTGTAACCCCCTACTTGATAAACATGATGCTTATTGTTGAACATATTTTGAGGTATACAATGAACGGTGACATCTCAATTATTGTGAGGATCTAATGCAGCTAGTATCCCCAAGGTGGAAGGGAGCCGCTTGAAATCCTCTGGTTCATAAACATGATGCTTATTGTTGAACATATTTTGAGGTATACAATGAAGGGTGACATCTCAATTATTGTGAGGATCTAATGCAGCTACTATCCCCAAGGTAGAAGGGAGCCGCTTGTAACCCTCTACTTGATAAACATGATGCTTATTGTTGAACATATTTTGAGGTATACAATGAAGGGTGACATCTCAATTATTGTGAGGATCTAATGCAGCTACTATCCCCAAGGTGGAAGGGAGCCGCTTGAAACCCTCTGGTTCATAAACATGATGCTTATTGTTGAAGATATTTCGAGGTATATAATGAAGGGGGACATATAAATTATTGTGAGGATCTAATGCAGCTACTATCCCCAAGGTGGAAGGGAGCCGCTTGAAACCCTCTGGCTCATAAACATGATGCTTATTGTTGAACATATTTTGAGGCATACCATGAAGGGGGACATCTCAATTAATGTGAGCATCTAATGGAGCTACTATCCCCGAGGTGGAAGGGAGCCGCTTGAAACCGTCTACTTCATAAACATGCTGCTTATTGTTGAACATATTTTGAGGTATACAATGAAGGGGGACACCTCAATTATTGTGATGATCTAACGCAGCTACTATGCCCAAGGTGGAAGGGAGCCGCTTGAAACACTCTGGATCATAAACATGATGCTTATTGTTTAACATATTTTGAGGTATACAATGAAGGATGAAACCTCTGTTATTTTGAGGATCTAATGCAGCTACTATCCCCAAGGTGGAAGGGAGCCGCTTGAAACCCTGTGGTTCATAAACATGATGGTTATTGTTCAGCATATTTTGAGGTATACAATGAAGGAGGACACCTCTATTATTGTGAGGATCTAATGCAGCTACTATCCCCAAGGTGGAAGGGAGCCGCTTGAAACGCTCTACTTCATAAACATGATGGTTATTGTTGAACATATTTTGAGGTATACAAAGGGGGACACCTCAATTATTGTTAGGATCTAATGCAGCTACTATCCCCAAGGTGGAGGGGAGCTGCTTGAAACCCTGTACTTCATAAACATGATGCTTATTGTTGAACATATTTTGAGCTATACAAAGGGGGACACCTCAATTATTGTTAGGATCTAATGCAGCTACTATCCCCACGGTGGAAGGGAGCCGCTTGAAACCCTCTACTTCACAAATATGATGCTTATTGTTGAACATATTTTGAGGTATACAAAGGGGGACATCTCAATTATTGTGAGGATCTAATGCAGCTACTATCCCCAAGGTGGAAGGGAGCCGCTTGAAACCCTCTAGTTCATAAACATGATGCTTATTGTTGAACATATTTTGAGGTATATAATGAAGGGGGACACCTCTATTATTGTGAGGATCTAATGCAGCTACTATCCCCAAGGTGGAAGGGAGTCACTTGAAACCCTATGGTTCATAAACATGATGCTTATTGTTGAACATATTTTGAGGTATATAATGAAGGGGGACACCTCTATTATTGTGAGGATCTAATGCAGCTACTATCCCCAAGGTGGAAGGGAGTCACTTGAAACCCCATGGTTCATAAACATGATGCTTATTGTTGAACATATTTTGAGGTATATAATGAAGGGGGACACCTCAATTACTGTGAGAATCTAATGCAGCTTATATCCCCAAGGTGGAAGCGAGCCGCTTGAAACCCTTTAGTTCATAAACATGATGCTTATTGTTGAACATATTTTGAGGTATATAATGAAGGGGGACACCTCAATTACTGTGAGAATCTAATGCAGCTACTATCCCCAAGGTGGAAGGGAGCCGCTTGAAACCCTATGGTTCATAAACATGATGCTTATTGTTGAACATATTTTGAGGTATATAATGAAGGGGGACACCTCTATTATTGTGAGGATCTAATGCAGCTACTATCCCCAAGGTGGAAGGGAGTCACTTGAAACCCTATGGTTCATAAACATGATGCTTATAGTTGAACATATTTTGAGGTATATAATGAAGGGGGACACCTCTATTATTGTGAGGATCTAATGCAGCTACTATCCCCAAGGTGGAAGGGAGCCGCTTGAAACCCTCTAGTTCATAAACATGATGCTTATTGTTGAACATATTTTGAGGTATATAATGAAGGGGGACACCTCTATTATTGTGAGGATCTAATGCAGCTACTCTCCCCAAGGTGGAAGGGAGTCACTTGAAACCCTATGGTTCATAAACATGATGCTTATTGTTGAACATATTTTGAGGTATATAATGAAGGGGGACACCTCTATTATTGTGAGGATCTAATGCAGCTACTATCCCCAAGGTGGAAGGGAGTCACTTGAAACCCTATGGTTCATAAACATGATGCTTATTGTTGAACATATTTTGAGGTATATAATGAAGGGGGACACCTCTATTATTGTGAGGATCTAATGCAGCTACTATCCCCAAGGTGGAAGGGAGCCGCTTGAAACCCTCTAGTTCATAAACATGATGCTTATTGTTGAACATATTTTGAGGTATATAATGAAGGGGGACACCTCTATTATTGTGAGGATCTAATGCAGCTACTATCCCCAAGGTGGAAGGGAGTCACTTGAAACCCTATGGTTCATAAACATGATGCTTATTGTTGAACATATTTTGAGGTATACAATGAAGGGAGACACCTCAATTATTGTGAGGATCTAATGCAGCTAGTATCCCCAAGGTGGAAGGGAGTCACTTGAAACCCTCTACTTCATAAACATGATGCTTATTGTTGAACATATTTTTAGCTATACAATGAAGGGGGTCATCTCAATTACTGTGAGTGAGGATCTAATGCAGCTACTATCCCCAAGGTGGAAGGGAGTCGCTTGAAACCCTCTGGTTCATAAACATGATGCTTATTGTTGAACATATTTTAGGGTATACAATGAAGGGGGACACCTCTATTATTGTGAGCATCTAGTGCAGCTACTATACCCAAGGTGGAAGGGAGCCGCTTGAAACCCTCTACTTCATAAACATGATGCTTATTGTTGAACATATTTTAAGGTATTCAATGAAGGGGGACATCTCAATTATTCTGAGGATCTAATGCAGCTACTATCCCCAAGGTGGAAGGGAGCCGCTTGAAACCCTGTACTTCATAAACATGATGCTTATTGTTGAACATATTTTCAGGTATACAATAAAGGGGGACACCTCAATTATTGTGAGGATCTAATGCAGCTACTATCCCTGGGTGGAAGGGAGCCGCTTGAAACCCTCTACTTCATAAACATGATGCTTATTGTTGAACATATTTTGAGGAATACAATGAAGCGGGACATCTCAATTATTGTGAAGATCTAATGCAGCTACTATCCCCAAGGTGGAAGGGAGCCGCTTGAAACCCTCTGGTTCATAAACAGGATGCTTATTGTTAAACATATTTTGAGGTATACAATGAAGGGGGATACCTCAATTACTGTGAGGATCTAATGCAGCTACTATCCCCAAGGTGGAAGGGAGCCGCTTGAAAAACTCTACTTCATAAACATGATGCTTATTGTTGAACATATTTTGAGGTATACAATGAAGGGGGACACCTCAATTATTGTGAGGATCTAATGCAGCTACTATCCCCAAAGTGGAAGGGAGCTGCTTGAAACCCTCTACTTCATAAACATGATGCTTATTGTTGAACATATTTTGAGGTATACAATGAAGGGGGACACCTCAATTACTGTGAGAATCTAATGCAGCTACTATCCCCAAGGTGGAAGGGAGCCGCTTGAAACCCTCTACTTCATAAACATGATGCTTATTGTTAAGCATATTTTGAGGTATACAATGAAGGGGGACATCTCAATTATTGTGAGGATCTAATGCAGCTTCTATCCCCAAGGTGGAAGGGAGTCACTTGAAACCCTATGGTTCATAAACATGATGCTTATTGTTGAACATATTTTGAGGTATACAATGAAGGGGGACACCTCAATTATTGTGAGCATCTAATGCAGCTTCTATCCCCAAGGTGGAAGGGAGCCGCTTGAAACCCTATGGTTCATAAACATAATGCTTATTGTTGAACATATTTTGAGGTATACAATGAAGGGGGACACCTCAATTATTGTGAGCATCTAATGCAGCTTCTATCCCCAAGGTGGAAGGGAGCCGCTTGAAACCCTATGGTTCATAAACATGATGCTTATTGTTGAACATATTTTGAGGTATACAATGAAGGGGGACACCTCAATTATTGTGAGGATCTTTAGCAGCTACTATCCCAAGGTTGAAGGGAGCCGCTTGAAACCCTCTACTTCATAAACATGATGCTTATTGTTGAACATATTTTGAGGTATACAATGAAGCGGGACATCTCAAATATTGTGAAGATCTAATGCAGCTACTATCCCCAAGGTGGAAGGGAGCCGCTTGAAACCCTCTACTTCATAAACATGATGCTTATTGTTGAACATATTTTAAGGTATACAAAGGGGGACACCTCAATTATTGTGAGGATCTAATGCAGCTACTATCCCCAAGGTGGAAGGGAGCCGCTTGAAACACTCTGGATCATAAACATGATGCTTATTGTTGAACATATTTTGAGGTATACAATGAAGGGGGAAACGTCTGTTAATTTGAGGATCTAATACAGCTACTATCCCCAAGGTGGAAGGGAGCCGCTTGAAACCCTGTGGTTCATAAACATGATGGTTATTGTTGAACATATTTTGAGGTATACAATGAAGGGGTCACCTCTATTATTGTGAGGATCTAATGCAGCTACTATCTCCAAGGTGGAAGGGAGCCGCTTGAAACCCTCTCTTCATAAACATGATGCTTATTGTTGAACATATTTTGAGGTATACAATGAAGGGGGACACCTTAATTATTGTGAGGATCTAATGCATTTACTATCCCAAGGTGGAAGGGAGCCGCCTGAAACCCTCTACTTCATAAACATGATGCTTATTGTTGAACATATTTTGAGCTATACAATGAAGGGGGACACTTCAATTATTGTGAGGATCTAATGCAGCTACTCTCCCCAACGTGGAAGGGAGTCGCTTGAAACCCTTTACTTCATAAACATGATGCTTATTGTTGAACATATTTTAAGGTATACAATGAAGGGGGACACCTCTATTATTGTGAGCATCTAGTGCAGCTACTATCCCCAAGGTGGAAGGGAGCCGCTTGAAACCCTCTACTTCATAAACATGATGGTTATTGTTGAACATATTTTAAGGTATACAATGAAGGGGGACATCTCAATTATTCTGAGGATCTAATGCATCTACGCTCCCTAAGGTGGGAGGGAGTCGCTTGAAACCCTCTGGTTCATAGACATGGTACTTATTTTTGAATATATTTTGAGGTATACAATGAAGGGAGACATCTCAATTATTGTGAGGAACTAATGCAGCTACTACCCTCCAGTGGAAAGGTGCCGCTTGAAACCCTGTACTTCATAAACATGATGCTTATTGTTGAACATATTTTCAGGTATACAATGAAGGGGGACACCTCAATTATTGTGAGGATCTAATGCAGCTAGTATCCCCAAGGTGGAAGGGAGCCGCTTGAAATCCTCTGGTTCATAAACATGATGCTTCTTGTTGAACATATTTTGAGGTATACATTGAAGGGTGACATCTCAATTATTGTGAGGATCTAATGCAGCTGCTATCCCCAAGGTAGAAGGGAGCCGCTTGTAACCCCCTACTTGATAAACATGATGCTTATTGTTGAACATATTTTGAGGTATACAATGAACGGTGACATCTCAATTATTGTGAGGATCTAATGCAGCTAGTATCCCCAAGGTGGAAGGGAGCCGCTTGAAATCCTCTGGTTCATAAACATGATGCTTATTGTTGAACATATTTTGAGGTATACAATGAAGGGTGACATCTCAATTATTGTGAGGATCTAATGCAGCTACTATCCCCAAGGTAGAAGGGAGCCGCTTGTAACCCTCTACTTGATAAACATGATGCTTATTGTTGAACATATTTTGAGGTATACAATGAAGGGTGACATCTCAATTATTGTGAGGATCTAATGCAGCTACTATCCCCAAGGTGGAAGGGAGCCGCTTGAAACCCTCTGGTTCATAAACATGATGATTATTGTTGAAGATATTTCGAGGTATATAATGAAGGGGGACATATAAATTATTGTGAGGATCTAATGCAGCTACTATCCCCAAGGTGGAAGGGAGCCGCTTGAAACCCTCTGGCTCATAAACATGATGCTTATTGTTGAACATATTTTGAGGCATACCATGAAGGGGGACATCTCAATTAATGTGAGCATCTAATGGAGCTACTATCCCCGAGGTGGAAGGGAGCCGCTTGAAACCGTCTACTTCATAAACATGCTGCTTATTGTTGAACATATTTTGAGGTATACAATGAAGGGGGACACCTCAATTATTGTGATGATCTAACGCAGCTACTATGCCCAAGGTGGAAGGGAGCCGCTTGAAACACTCTGGATCATAAACATGATGCTTATTGTTTAACATATTTTGAGGTATACAATGAAGGATGAAACCTCTGTTATTTTGAGGATCTAATGCAGCTACTATCCCCAAGGTGGAAGGGAGCCGCTTGAAACCCTGTGGTTCATAAACATGATGGTTATTGTTCAGCATATTTTGAGGTATACAATGAAGGAGGACACCTCTATTATTGTGAGGATCTAATGCAGCTACTATCCCCAAGGTGGAAGGGAGCCGCTTGAAACGCTCTACTTCATAAACATGATGGTTATTGTTGAACATATTTTGAGGTATACAAAGGGGGACACCTCAATTATTGTTAGGATCTAATGCAGCTACTATCCCCAAGGTGGAGGGGAGCTGCTTGAAACCCTGTACTTCATAAACATGATGCTTATTGTTGAACATATTTTGAGCTATACAAAGGGGGACACCTCAATTATTGTTAGGATCTAATGCAGCTACTATCCCCACGGTGGAAGGGAGCCGCTTGAAACCCTCTACTTCACAAATATGATGCTTATTGTTGAACATATTTTGAGGTATACAAAGGGGGACATCTCAATTATTGTGAGGATCTAATGCAGCTACTATCCCCAAGGTGGAAGGGAGGCGCTTGAAACCCTCTAGTTCATAAACATGATGCTTATTGTTGAACATATTTTGAGGTATATAATGAAGGGGGACACCTCTATTATTGTGAGGATCTAATGCAGCTACTATCCCCAAGGTGGAAGGGAGTCACTTGAAACCCTATGGTTCATAAACATGATGCTTATTGTTGAACATATTTTGAGGTATATAATGAAGGGGGACACCTCTATTATTGTGAGGATCTAATGCAGCTACTATCCCCAAGGTGGAAGGGAGTCACTTGAAACCCCATGGTTCATAAACATGATGCTTATTGTTGAACATATTTTGAGGTATATAATGAAGGGGGACACCTCAATTACTGTGAGAATCTAATGCAGCTTATATCCCCAAGGTGGAAGCGAGCCGCTTGAAACCCTTTAGTTCATAAACATGATGCTTATTGTTGAACATATTTTGAGGTATATAATGAAGGGGGACACCTCAATTACTGTGAGAATCTAATGCAGCTACTATCCCCAAGGTGGAAGGGAGCCGCTTGAAACCCTATGGTTCATAAACATGATGCTTATTGTTGAACATATTTTGAGGTATATAATGAAGGGGAACACCTCTATTATTGTGAGGATCTAATGCAGCTACTATCCCCAAGGTGGAAGGGAGTCACTTGAAACCCTATGGTTCATAAACATGATGCTTATAGTTGAACATATTTTGAGGTATATAATGAAGGGGGACACCTCTATTATTGTGAGGATCTAATGCAGCTACTATCCCCAAGGTGGAAGGGAGCCGCTTGAAACCCTCTAGTTCATAAACATGATGCTTATTGTTGAACATATTTTGAGGTATATAATGAAGGGGGACACCTCTATTATTGTGAGGATCTAATGCAGCTACTCTCCCCAAGGTGGAAGGGAGTCACTTGAAACCCTATGGTTCATAAACATGATGCTTATTGTTGAACATATTTTGAGGTATATAATGAAGGGGGACACCTCTATTATTGTGAGGATCTAATGCAGCTACTATCCCCAAGGTGGAAGGGAGTCACTTGAAACCCTATGGTTCATAAACATGATGCTTATTGTTGAACATATTTTGAGGTATATAATGAAGGGGGACACCTCTATTATTGTGAGGATCTAATGCAGCTACTATCCCCAAGGTGGAAGGGAGCCGCTTGAAACCCTCTAGTTCATAAACATGATGCTTATTGTTGAACATATTTTGAGGTATATAATGAAGGGGGACACCTCTATTATTGTGAGGATCTAATGCAGCTACTATCCCCAAGGTGGAAGGGAGTCACTTGAAACCCTATGGTTCATAAACATGATGCTTATTGTTGAACATATTTTGAGGTATACAATGAAGGGAGACACCTCAATTATTGTGAGGATCTAATGCAGCTACTATCCCCAAGGTGGAAGGGAGTCACTTGAAACCCTCTACTTCATAAACATGATGCTTATTGTTGAACATATTTTTAGCTATACAATGAAGGGGGTCATCTCAATTACTGTGAGTGAGGATCTAATGCAGCTACTATCCCCAAGGTGGAAGGGAGTCGCTTGAAACCCTCTGGTTCATAAACATGATGCTTATTGTTGAACATATTTTAGGGTATACAATGAAGGGGGACACCTCTATTATTGTGAGCATCTAGTGCAGCTACTATACCCAAGGTGGAAGGGAGCCGCTTGAAACCCTCTACTTCATAAACATGATGCTTATTGTTGAACATATTTTAAGGTATTCAATGAAGGGGGACATCTCAATTATTCTGAGGATCTAATGCAGCTACTATCCCCAAGGTGGAAGGGAGCCGCTTGAAACCCTGTACTTCATAAACATGATGCTTATTGTTGAACATATTTTCAGGTATACAATGAAGGGGGACACCTCAATTATTGTGAGGATCTAATGCAGCTACTATCCCTGGGTGGAAGGGAGCCGCTTGAAACCCTCTACTTCATAAACATGATGCTTATTGTTGAACATATTTTGAGGAATACAATGAAGCGGGACATCTCAATTATTGTGAAGATCTAATGCAGCTACTATCCCCAAGGTGGAAGGGAGCCGCTTGAAACCCTCTGGTTCATAAACAGGATGCTTATTGTTAAACATATTTTGAGGTATACAATGAAGGGGGATACCTCAATTACTGTGAGGATCTAATGCAGCTACTATCCCCAAGGTGGAAGGGAGCCGCTTGAAAAACTCTACTTCATAAACATGATGCTTATTGTTGAACATATTTTGAGGTATACAATGAAGGGGGACACCTCAATTATTGTGAGGATCTAATGCAGCTACTATCCCCAAAGTGGAAGGGAGCTGCTTGAAACCCTCTACTTCATAAACATGATGCTTATTGTTGAACATATTTTGAGGTATACAATGAAGCGGGACATCTCAAATATTGTGAAGATCTAATGCAGCTACTATCCCCAAGGTGGAAGGGAGCCGCTTGAAACCCTCTGGTTCATAAACATGATGCTTATTGTTGAACATATTCTGAGGTATACTATGAAGGGGGACACCTCTATTATTGTGAGGATCTAATGCAGCTACTATCCTTAAGGTGGAAGGGAGCCGCTTGAAACCCTCTGGTTCATAAACATGATGCTTATTGTTGAACATATTTTGAGGTATACAATGAAGGGGGACACCTCAATTACTGTGAGAATCTAATGCAGCTACTATTCCCAAGGTGGAAGGGAGCCGCTTGAAACCCTCTACTTCATAAACATGATGCTTATTGTTAAGCATATTTTGAGGTATACAATGAAAGGGGACATCTCAATTATTGTGAGGATCTAATGCAGCTTCTATCCCCAAGGTGGAAGGGAGTCACTTGAAACCCTATGGTTCATAAACATGATGCTTATTGTTGAACATATTTTGAGGTATACAATGAAGGGGGACACCTCAATTATTGTGAGCATCTAATGCAGCTTCTATCCCCAAGGTGGAAGGGAGCCGCTTGAAACCCTATGGTTCATAAACATAATGCTTATTGTTGAACATATTTTGAGGTATACAATGAAGGGGGACACCTCAATTATTGTGAGCATCTAATGCAGCTTCTATCCCCAAGGTGGAAGGGAGCCGCTTGAAACCCTATGGTTCATAAACATGATGCTTATTGTTGAACATATTTTGAGGTGTACAATGAAGGGGGACACCTCAATTATTGTGAGGATCTTTAGCAGCTACTATCCCAAGGTTGAAGGGAGCCGCTTGAAACCCTCTGGTTCATAAACATGATGGTTATTGTTGAACATATTTTGAGGTATACAATGAAGGGGGACACCTCAATTATTGTGAGCATCTAATGCAGCTTCTATCCCCAAGGTGGAAGGGAGCCGCTTGAAACCCTATGGTTCATAAACATGATGCTTATTGTTGAACATATTTTGAGGTGTACAATGAAGGGGGACACCTCAATTATTGTGAGGATCTTTAGCAGCTACTATCCCAAGGTTGAAGGGAGCCGCTTGAAACCCTCTACTTCATAAACATGATGCTTATTGTTGCACATATTTTGAGGTATACAATGAAGCGGGACATCTCAAATATTGTGAAGATCTAATGCAGCTACTATCCCCAAGGTGGAAGGGAGCCGCTTGAAACCCTCTGGTTCATAAACATGATGGTTATTGTTGAACATATTTTGAGGTATACAATGAAGGGGGACACCTCTATTATTGTGAGGATCTAATGCAGCTACTATCCCCAAGGTGGAAGGGAGCCGCTTGAAACCCTCTACTTCATAAACATGATGCTTAATGTTGAACATATTTTGAGGTATACAAAGGGGGACACCTCAATTATTGTGAGGATCTAATGCAGCTACTATCCCCAAGGTGGAAGGGAGCCGCTTGAAACACTCTGGATCATAAACATGATGCTTATTGTTGAACATATTTTGAGGTATACAATGAAGGGGGAAACCTCTGTTAATTTGAGGATCTAATACAGCTACTATCCCCAAGGTGGAAGGGAGCCGCTTGAAACCCTGTGGCTCATAAACATGATGGTTATTGTTGAACATATTTTGAGGTATACAATGGAGGGGGACACCTCTATTATTGTGAGGATCTAAAGCAGCTACTATCCCCAAGGTGGAAGGGAGCCGCTTGAAAACCCTCTACTTAATAAACATGATGCTTATTGTTGAACATATTTTGAGGTATACAATGAAGGGGGACACCTTAATTATTGTGAGGATCTAATTCATTTACTATCCCAAGGTGGAAGGGAGCCGCCTGAAACTCTCTACTTCATAAACATGATGCTTATTGTTGAACATATTTTGAGGTATACAATGAAGGGGGACACCTCTGTTATTTTGAGGATCTAAATCAGCTACTATCCCCAAGGTGGAAGGGAGCCACTTGAAACCCTCTGGTTCATAAACATGATGCTTATTGTTGAACATATTTTGAGGTATACAATGAAGGAGGACACCTCAATTATTGTGAGGATCTAATGCAGCTACTATCGCCAAGGTGGAAGGGAGTCGCTTGAAATCCTCTACTTCATAAACATGATGCTTATTGTTGAACATATTTTGAGGTATACAATGAAGGAGGATATCTCAATTATTGTGAGGATCTAATGCAGCTACTATCCTCAAGGTGGAAGGGAGCCGCTTGAAACCCTCTACTTCATAAACATGATGCTTATTGTTGAACATATTTTGAGGTATACTATGAAGGGGGACACCTCTATTATTGTGAGGATCTGATGCAGCTACTATCCCTAAGGTGGAAGGGAGCCGCGTGAAACCCTCTAGTTCATAAACATGATGCTTATTGTTGAACATATTTTGAGGTATACAATTATGGGGGACACCTCAATTATTGTGAGGATCTAATGCAGCTACTATCCCCAAGGTGGAAGGGAGCCGCTTGAAACCCTCTAGTTCATAAACATGATGCTTATTGTTGAACATATTTTGAGGTATATAATGAAGGGGGACACCTCTATTATTGTGAGGATCTAATGCAGCTACTATCCCCAAGGTGGAAGGGAGCCGCTTGAAACCCTCTAGTTCATAAACATGATGCTTATTGTTGAACATATTTTGAGGTATATAATGAAGGGGGACACCTCTATTATTGTGAGGATCTAATGCAGCTACTATCCCCAAGGTGGAAGGGAGTCACTTGAAACCCTATGGTTCATAAACATGATGCTTATTGTTGAACATATTTTGAGGTATATAATGAAGGGGGACACCTCTATTATTGTGAGTATCTAATGCAGCTACTATCCCCAAGGTGGAAGGGAGTCACTTGAAACCCCATGGTTCATAAACATGATGCTTATTGTTGAACATATTTTGAGGTATATAATGAAGGGGGACACCTCAATTACTGTGAGAATCTAATGCAGCTACCATCCCCAAGGTGGAAGGGAGCCGCTTGAAACCCTCTAGTTCATAAACATGATGCTTATTGTTGAACATATTTTGAGGTATATAATGAAGGGGGACACCTCAATTACTGTGAGAATCTAATGCAGCTACTATCCCCAAGGTGGAAGGGAGCCGCTTGAAACCCTATGGTTCATAAACATGATGCTTATTGTTGAACATATTTTGAGGTATATAATGAAGGGGGACACCTCTATTATTGTGAGGATCTAATGCAGCTACTATCCCCAAGGTGGAAGGGAGTCACTTGAAACCCTATGGTTCATAAACATGATGCTTATAGTTGAACATATTTTGAGGTATATAATGAAGGGGGACACCTCTATTATTGTGAGGATCTAATGCAGCTACTATCCCCAAGGTGGAAGGGAGCCGCTTGAAACCCTCTAGTTCATAAACATGATGCTTATTGTTGAACATATTTTGAGGTATATAATGAAGGGGGACACCTCTATTATTGTGAGGATCTAATGCAGCTACTATCCCCAAGGTGGAAGGGAGTCACTTGAAACCCTATGGTTCATAAACATGATGCTTATTGTTGAACATATTTTGAGGTATACGATGAAGGGAGACACCTCAATTATTGTGAGGATCTAATGCAGCTACTATCCCCAAGGTGGAAGGGAGTCACTTGAAACCCTCTACTTCATAAACATGATGCTTATTGTTGAACATATTTTTAGCTATACAATGAAGGGGGTCATCTCAATTACTGTGAGTGAGGATCTAATGCAGCTACTATCCCCAAGGTGGAAGGGAGTCGCTTGAAACCCTCTGGTTCATAAACATGATGCTTATTGTTGAACATATTTTAAGGTATACAATGAAGGGGGACATCTCAATTATTCTGAGGATCTAATGCAGCTACTATCCCCAAGGTGTAAGGGAGCCGCTTGAAACCCTGTACTTCATAAACATGATGCTTATTGTTGAACATATTTTCAGGTATACAATGAAGGGGGACACCTCAATTATTGTGTGGATCTAATGCAGCTACTATCCCTGGGTGGAAGGGAGCCGCTTGAAACCCTCTACTTCATAAACATGATGCTTATTGTTGAACATATTTTGAGGAATACAATGAAGCGGGACATCTCAATTATTGTGAAGATCTAATGCAGCTACTATCCCCAAGGTGAAAGGGAGCCGCTTGAAACCCTCTGGTTCATAAACAGGATGCTTATTGTTGAACATATTTTGAGGTATACAATGAAGGGGGACACCTCAATTACTGTGAGGATCTAATGCAGCTACTATCCCCAAGGTGGAAGGGAGCCGCTTGAAAAACTCTACTTCATAAACATGATGCTTATTGTTGAACATATTTTGAGGTATACAATGAAGGGGGACACCTCAATTATTGTGAGGATCTAATGCAGCTACTATCCCCAAGGTGGAAGGGAGCTGCTTGAAACCCTCTACTTCATAAACATGATGCTTATTGTTGAACATATTTTGAGGTATACAATGAAGCGGGACATCTCAAATATTGTGAAGATCTAATGCAGCTACTATCCCCAAGGTGGAAGGGAGCCGCTTGAAACCCACTGGTTCATAAACATGATGCTTATTGTTGAACATATTCTGAGGTATACTATGAAGGGGGACACCTCTATTATTGTGAGGATCTAATGCAGCTACTATCCCTAAGGTGGAAGGGAGCCGCTTGAAACCCTCTGGTTCATAAACATGATGCTTATTGTTGAACATATTTTGAGGTATACAATGAAGGGGGACACCTCAATTACTGTGAGAATCTAATGCAGCTACTATCCCCAATGTGGAAGGGAGCCGCTTGAAACCCTCTGGTTCATAAACATGATGCTTATTGTTGAACATATTTTGAGGTATACAATGAAGGGGGACACCTCAATTACTGTGAGAATCTAATGCAGGTACTATCCCCAAGGTGGAAGGGAGCCGCTTGAAACCCTCTACTTCATAAACATGATGCTTATTGTTAAGCATATTTTGAGGTATACAATGAAGGGGGACATCTCAATTATTGTGAGGATCTAATGCAGCTTCTATCCCCAAGGTGGAAGGGAGTCACTTGAAACCCTATGGTTCATAAACATGATGCATATTGTTGAACATATTTTGAGGTATACAATGAAGGGGGACACCTCAATTATTGTGAGCATCTAATGCAGCTTCTATCCCCAAGGTGGAAGGGAGCCGCTTGAAACCCTATGGTTCATAAACATAATGCTTATTGTTGAACATATTTTGAGGTATACAATGAAGGGGGACACCTCAATTATTGTGAGCATCTAATGCAGCTTCTATCCCCAAGGTGGAAGGGAGCCGCTTGAAACCCTATGGTTCATAAACATGATGCTTATTGTTGAACATATTTTGAGGTATACAATGAAGGGGGACACCTCAATTATTGTGAGGATCTTTAGCAGCTACTATCCCAAGGTTGAAGGGAGCCGCTTGGAACCCTCTACTTCATAAACATGATGCTTATTGTTGAACATATTTTGAGGTATACAATGAAGCGGGACATCTCAAATATTGTGAAGATCTAATGCAGCTACTATCCCCAAGGTGGAAGGGAGCCGCTTGAAACCCTCTACTTCATAAACATGATGCTTATTGTTGAACATATTTTGAGGTATACAAAGGGGGACACCTCAATTATTGTGAGGATCTAATGCAGCTACTATCCCCAAGGTGGAAGGGAGCCGCTTGAAACACTCTGGATCATAAACATGATGCTTATTGTTGAACATATTTTGAGGTATACAATGAAGGGGGAAACCTCTGTTAATTTGAGGATCTAATACAGCTACTATCCCCAAGGTGGAAGGGAGCCGCTTGAAACCCTGTGGTTCATAAACATTATGGTTATTGTTGAACATATTTTGAGGTATACAATGAAGGGGTCACCTCTATTATTGTGAGGATCTAATGCAGCTACTATCTCCAAGGTGGAAGGGAGCCGCTTGAAACCCTCACTTCATAAACATGATGCTTATTGTTGAACATATTTTGAGGTATACAATGAAGGGGGACACCTTAATTATTGTGAGGATCTAATGCAGCTACTCTCCCCAACGTGGAAGGGAGTCGCTTGAAACCCTTTACTTCATAAACATGATGCTTATTGTTGAACATATTTTAAGGTATACAAAGGGGGACACCTCAATTATTGTGAGGATCTAATGCAGCTACTATCCCCAAGGTGGAAGGGAGCCGCTTGAAACACTCTGGATCATAAACATGATGCTTATTGTTGAACATATTTTGAGGTATACAATGAAGGGGGACACCTCTGTTATTTTGAGGATCTAAATCAGCTACTATCCCCAAGGTGGAAGGGAGCCGCTTGAAACCCTCTGGTTCATAAACATGATGTTTATGTTGAACATATTTTGAGGTATACAATGAAAGGGGACACCTTAATTATTGTGAGGATCTAATGCAGCTACTATCCCAAGGTGGAAGGGAGCCGCTTGAAACCCTCTACTTCATAAACATGATGCTTATTGTTGAACATATTTTGAGGTATACAATGAAGGGGGACATCACAATTATTGTGAGGATCTAATGCAGCTACTCTCACAAAGGTGGAAGGGAGCCGCTTGAAACACTCTGGATCATAAACATGATGCTTATTGTTGAGCATATTTTGAGCTATACAATGAAGGGGGACACTTCAATTATTGTGAGGATCTAATGCAGCTACTCTCCCCAACGTGGAAGGGAGTCGCTTGAAACCCTTTACTTCATAAACATGATGCTTATTGTTGAACATATTTTAAGGTATACAATGAAGGGGGACACCTCTATTATTGTGAGCATCTAGTGCAGCTACTATCCCCAAGGTGGAAGGGAGCCGCTTGAAACCCTCTACTTCATAAACATGATGGTTATTGTTGAACATATTTTAAGGTATACAATGAAGGGGGACATCTCAATTATTCTGAGGATCTAATGCATCTACGCTCCCTAAGGTGGGAGGGAGTCGCTTGAAACCCTCTGGTTCATAGACATGGTACTTATTTTTGAATATATTTTGAGGTATACAATGAAGGGAGACATCTCAATTATTGTGAGGAACTAATGCAGCTACTACCCTCCAGTGGAAAGGTGCCGCTTGAAACCCTGTACTTCATAAACATGATGCTTATTGTTGAACATATTTTCAGGTATACAATGAAGGGGGACACCTCAATTATTGTGAGGATCTAATGCAGCTAGTATCCCCAAGGTGGAAGGGAGCCGCTTGAAATCCTCTGGTTCATAAACATGATGCTTCTTGTTGAACATATTTTGAGGTATACATTGAAGGGTGACATCTCAATTATTGTGAGGATCTAATGCAGCTACTATCCCCAAGGTAGAAGGGAGCCGCTTGTAACCCCCTACTTGATAAACATGATGCTTATTGTTGAACATATTTTGAGGTATACAATGAAGGGTGACATCTCAATTATTGTGAGGATCTAATGCAGCTAGTATCCCCAAGGTGGAAGGGAGCCGCTTGAAATCCTCTGGTTCATAAACATGATGCTTATTGTTGAACATATTTTGAGGTATACAATGAAGGGTGACATCTCAATTATTGTGAGGATCTAATGCAGCTACTATCCCCAAGGTAGAAGAGAGCCGCTTGTAACCCTCTACTTGATAAACATGATGCTTATTGTTGAACATATTTTGAGGTATACAATGAAGGATGAAACCTCTGTTATTTTGAGGATCTAATGCAGCTACTATCCCCAAGGTGGAAGGGAGCCGCTTGAAACCCTGTGGTTCATAAACATGATGGTTATTGTTCAACATATTTTGAGGTATACAATGAAGGAGGACACCTCTATTATTGTGAGGATCTAATGCAGCTACTATCCCCAAGGTGGAAGGGAGCCGCTTGAAACCCTCTGGCTCATAAACATGATGCTTATTGTTGAACATATTTTGAGGCATACAATGAAGGGGGACATCTCAATTATTGTGAGCATCTAATGGAGCTACTATCCCCGAGGTGGAAGGGAGCCGCTTGAAACCGTCTACTTCATAAACATGCTGCTTATTGTTGAACATATTTTGAGGTATACAATGAAGGGGGACACCTCAATTATTGTGAGGATCTAACGCAGCTACTATGCCCAAGGTGGAAGGGAGCCGCTTGAAACACTCTGGATCATAAACATGATCCTTATTGTTGAACATATTTTGAGGTATACAATGAAGGGGGACACCTCAATTATTGTGAGGATCTAACGCAGCTACTATGCCCAAGGTGGAAGGGAGCCGCTTGAAACCGTCTACTTCATAAACATGATGCTTATTGTTGAACATATTTTGAGGTATACAATGAAGGGTGACATCTCAATTATTGTGAGGATCTAATGCAGCTACTATCCCCAAGGTAGAAGGGAGCCGCTTGTAACCCTCTACTTGATAAACATGATGCTTATTGTTGAACATATTTTGAGGTATACAATGAAGGATGAAACCTCTGTTATTTTGAGGATCTAATGCAGCTACTATCCCCAAGGTGGAAGGGAGCCGCTTGAAACCCTGTGGTTCATAAACATGATGGTTATTGTTCAACATATTTTGAGGTATACAATGAAGGAGGACACCTCTATTATTGTGAGGATCTAATGCAGCTACTATCCCCAAGGTGGAAGGGAGCCGCTTGAAACGCTCTACTTCATAAACATGATGGTTATTGTTGAACATATTTTGAGGTATACAAAGGGGGACACCTCAATTATTGTTAGGATCTAATGCAGCTACTATCCCCAAGGTGGAAGGGAGCTGCTTGAAACCCTGTACTTCATAAACATGATGCTTATTGTTGAACATATTTTGAGCTATACAAAGGGGGACACCTCAATTATTGTTAGGATCTAATGCAGCTACTATCCCCACGGTGGAAGGGAGCCGCTTGAAACCCTCTACTTCACAAATATGATGCTTATTGTTGAACATATTTTGAGGTATACAAAGGGGGACATCTCAATTATTGTGAGGATCTAATGCAGCTACTATCCCCAAGGTGGAAGGGAGCCGCTTGAAACCCTCTAGTTCATAAACATGATGCTTATTGTTGAACATATTTTGAGGTATATAATGAAGGGGGACACCTCTATTATTGTGAGGATCTAATGCAGCTACTATCCGCAAGGTGGAAGGGAGTCACTTGAAACCCTATGGTTCATAAACATGATGCTTATTGTTGAACATGTTTTGAGGTATATAATGAAGGGGGACACCTCTATTATTGTGAGGATCTAATGCAGCTACTATCCCCAAGGTGGAAGGGAGTCACTTGAAACCCCATGGTTCATAAACATGATGCTTATTGTTGAACATATTTTGAGGTATATAATGAAGAGGGACACCTCAATTACTGTGAGAATCTAATGCAGCTACTATCCCCAAGGTGGAAGGGAGCCGCTTGAAACCCTTTAGTTCATAAACATGATGCTTATTGTTGAACATATTTTGAGGTATATAATGAAGGGGGACACCTCAATTACTGTGAGAATCTAATGCAGCTACTATCCCCAAGGTGGAAGGGAGCCGCTTGAAACCCTATGGTTCATAAACATGATGCTTATTGTTGAACATATTTTGAGGTATATAATGAAGGGGGACACCTCTATTATTGTGAGGATCTAATGCAGCTACTATCCCCAAGGTGGAAGGGAGTCACTTGAAACCCTATGGTTCATAAATATGATGCTTATAGTTGAACATATTTTGAGGTATATAATGAAGGGGGACACCTCTATTATTGTGAGGATCTAATGCAGCTACTATCCCCAAGGTGGAAGGGAGCCGCTTGAAACCCTCTAGTTCATAAACATGATGCTTATTGTTGAACATATTTTGAGGTATATAATGAAGGGGGACACCTCTATTATTGTGAGGATCTAATGCAGCTACTCTCCCCAAGGTGGAAGGGAGTCACTTGAAACCCTATGGTTCATAAACATGATGCTTATTGTTGAACATATTTTGAGGTATATAATGAAGGGGGACACCTCTATTATTGTGAGGATCTAATGCAGCTACTATCCCCAAGGTGGAAGGGAGTCACTTGAAACCCTATGGTTCATAAACATGATGCTTATTGTTGAACATATTTTGAGGTATATAATGAAGGGGGACACCTCTATTATTGTGAGGATCTAATGCAGCTACTATCCCCAAGGTGGAAGGGAGCCGCTTGAAACCCTCTAGTTCATAAACATGATGCTTATTGTTGAACATATTTTGAGGTATATAATGAAGGGGGACACCTCTATTATTGTGAGGATCTAATGCAGCTACTATCCCCAAGGTGGAAGGGAGTCACTTGAAACCCTATGGTTCATAAACATGATGCTTATTGTTGAACATATTTTAAGGTATACAATGAAGGGAGACACCTCAATTATTGTGAGGATCTAATGCAGCTACTATCCCCAAGGTGGAAGGGAGTCACTTGAAACCCTCTACTTCATAAACATGATGCTTATTGTTGAACATATTTTTAGCTATACAATGAAGGGGGTCATCTCAATTACTGTGAGTGAGGATCTAATGCAGCTACTATCCCCAAGGTGGAAGAGAGTCGCTTGAAACCCTCTGGTTCATAAACATGATGCTTATTGTTGAACATATTTTAGGGTATACAATGAAGGGGGACACCTCTATTATTGTGAGCATCTAGTGCAGCTACTATACCCAAGGTGGAAGGGAGCCGCTTGAAACCCTCTACTTCATAAACATGATGCTTATTGTTGAACATATTTTAAGGTATACAATGAAGGGGGACATCTCAATTATTCTGAGGATCTAATGCAGCTACTATCCCCAAGGTGTAAGGGAGCCGCTTGAAACCCTGTACTTCATAAACATGATGCTTATTGTTGAACATATTTTCAGGTATACAATGAAGGGGGACACCTCAATTATTGTGAGGATCTAATGCAGCTACTATCCCTGGGTGGAAGGGAGCCGCTTGAAACCCTCTACTTCATAAACATGATGCTTATTGTTGAACATATTTTGAGGAATACAATGAAGCGGGACATCTCAATTATTGTGAAGATCTAATGCAGCTACTATCCCCAAGGTGGAAGGGAGCCGCTTGAAACCCTCTGGTTCATAAACAGGATGCTTATTGTTAAACATATTTTGAGGTATACAATGAAGGGGGACACCTCAATTACTGTGAGGATCTAATGCAGCTACTATCCCCAAGGTGGAAGGGAGCCGCTTGAAAAACTCTACTTCATAAACATGATGCTTATTGTTGAACATATTTTGAGGTATACAATGAAGGGGGACACCTCAATTATTGTGAGGATCTAATGCAGCTACTATCCCCAAGGTGGAAGGGAGCTGCTTGAAACCCTCTACATCATAAACATGATGCTTATTGTTGAACATATTTTGAGGTATACAATGAAGCCGGACATCTCAAATATTGTGAAGATCTAATGCAGCTACTATCCCCAAGGTGGAAGGGAGCCGCTTGAAACCCTCTGGTTCATAAACATGATGCTTATTGTTGAACATATTTTGAGGTATACAATGAAGGGGGACACCTCAATTACTGTGAGAATCTAATGCAGCTACTATCCCCAAGGTGGAAGGGAGCCGCTTGAAACCCTCTGGATCATAAACATGATGCTTATTGTTGAACATATTTTGAGGTATACAATGAAGGGGGACACCTCAATTACTGTGAGAATCTAATGCAGCTACTATCCCCAAGGTGGAAGGGAGCCGCTTGAAACCCTCTACTTCATAAACATGATGCTTATTGTTAAGCATATTTTGAGGTATACAATGAAAGGGGACATCTCAATTATTGTGAGGATCTAATGCAGCTTCTATCCCCAAGGTGGAAGGGAGTCACTTGAAACCCTATGGTTCATAAACATGATGCTTATTGTTGAACATATTTTGAGGTATACAATGAAGGGGGACACCTCAATTATTGTGAGCATCTAATGCAGCTTCTATCCCCAAGGTGGAAGGGAGCCGCTTGAAACCCTATGGTTCATAAACATAATGCTTATTGTTGAACATATTTTGAGGTATACAATGAAGGGGGACACCTCAATTATTGTGAGCATCTAATGCAGCTTCTATCCCCAAGGTGGAAGGGAGCCGCTTGAAACCCTATGGTTCATAAACATGATGCTTATTGTTGAACATATTTTGAGGTATACAATGAACGGGGACACCTCAATTATTGTGAGGATCTTTAGCAGCTACTATCCCAAGGATGAAGGGAGCCGCTTGAAACCCTCTACTTCATAAACATGATGCTTATTGTTGAACATATTTTGAGGTATACAATGAAGCGGGACATCTCAAATATTGTGAAGATCTAATGCAGCTACTATCCCCAAGGTGGAAGGGAGCCGCTTGAAACCCTCTGGTTCATAAACATGATGGTTATTGTTGAACATATTTTGAGGTATACAATGAAGGGGGCACCTCTATTATTGTGAGGATCTAATGCAGCTACTATCCCCAAGGTGGAAGGGAGCCGCTTGAAACCCTCTACTTCATAAACATGATGCTTAATGTTGAACATATTTTGAGGTATACAAAGGGGGACACCTCAATTATTGTGAGGATCTAATGCAGCTACTATCCCCAAGGTGGAAGGGAGCCGCTTGAAACACTCTGGATCATAAACATGATGCTTATTGTTGAACATATTTTGAGGTATACAATGAAGGGGGAAACCTCTGTTAATTTGAGGATCTAATACAGCTACTATCCCCAAGGTGGAAGGGAGCCGCTTGAAACCCTGTGGTTCATAAACATGATGGTTATTGTTGAACATATTTTGAGGTATACAATGAAGGGATCACCTCTATTATTGTGAGGATCTAATGCAGCTACTATCTCCAAGGTGGAAGGGAGCCGCTTGAAACCCTCTCTTCATAAACATGATGCTTATTGTTGAACATATTTTGAGGTATACAATGGAGGGGGACACCTCTATTATTGTGAGGATCTAAAGCAGCTACTATCCCCAAGGTGGAAGGGAGCCGCTTGAAAACCCTCTACTTCATAAACATGATGCTTATTGTTGAACATATTTTGAGGTATACAATGAAGGGGGACACCTTAATTATTGTGAGGATCTAATGCATTTACTATCCCAAGGTGGAAGGGAGCCGCCTGAAACCCTCTACTTCATAAACATGATGCTTATTGTTGAACATATTTTGAGGTATACAATGAAGGGGGACACCTCTGTTATTTTGAGGATCTAAATCAGCTACTATCCCCAAGGTGGAAGGGAGCCGCTTGAAACCCTCTGGTTCATAAACATGATGCTTATGTTGAACATATTTTGAGGTATACAATGAAAGGGGACACCTTAATTATTGTGAGGATCTAATGCAGCTACTATCCCAAGGTGGAAGGGAGCCGCTTGAAACCCTCTACTTCATAAACATGATGCTTATTGTTGAACATATTTTGAGGTATACAATGAAGGGGGACATCTCAATTATTGTGAGGATCTAATGCAGCTACTCTCACAAAGGTGGAAGGGAGCCGCTTGAAACACTCTGGATCATAAACATGATGCTTATTGTTGAACATATTTTGAGCTATACAATGAAGGGGGACACTTCAATTATTGTGAGGATCTAATGCAGCTACTCTCCCCAACGTGGAAGGGAGTCGCTTGAAACCCTTTACTTCATAAAGATGATGCTTATTGTTGAACATATTTTAAGGTATACAATGAAGGGGGACACCTCTATTATTGTGAGCATCTAGTGCAGCTACTATCCCCAAGGTGGAAGGGAGCCGCTTGAAACCCTCTACTTCATAAACATGATGGTTATTGTTGAACATATTTTAAGGTATACAATGAAGGGGGGCATCTCAATTATTCTGAGGATCTAATGCATCTACGCTCCCTAAGGTGGGAGGGAGTCGCTTGAAACCCTCTGGTTCGTAGACATGGTACTTATTTTTGAATATATTTTGAGGTATACAATGAAGGGAGACATCTCAATTATTGTGAGGAACTAATGCAGCTACTACCCTCCAGTGGAAAGGTGCCGCTTGAAACCCTGTACTTCATAAACATGATGCTTATTGTTAAACATATTTTCAGGTATACAATGAAGGGGGACACCTCAATTATTGTGAGGATCTAATGCAGCTAGTATCCCCAAGGTGGAAGGGAGCCGCTTGAAATCCTCTGGTTCATAAACATGATGCTTCTTGTTGAACATATTTTGAGGTATACATTGAAGGGTGATATCTCAATTATTGTGAGGATCTAATGCAGCTACTATCCCCAAGGTAGAAGGGAGCCGCTTGTAACCCCCTACTTGATAGACATGATGCTTATTGTTGAACATATATTGAGGTATACAATGAAGGGTGACATCTCAATTATTGTGAGGATCTAATGCAGCTAGTATCCCCAAGGTGGAAGGGAGCCGCTTGAAATCCTGTGGTTCATAAACATGATGCTTATTGTTGAACATATTTTGAGGTATACAATGAAGGGTGACATCTCAATTATTGTGAGGATCTAATGCAGCTACTATCCCCAAGGTAGAAGGGAGCCGCTTGTAACCCTCTACTTGATAAACATGATGCTTATTGTTGAACATATTTTGAGGTATACAATGAAGGGTGACATCTCAAATATTGTGAGGATCTAATGCAGCTACTATCCCCAAGGTGGAAGGGAGCCGCTTGAAACCCTCTGGTTCATAAACATGATGCTTATTGTTAAACATATTTCGAGGTATATAATGAAGGGGGACATATAAATTATTGTGAGGATATAATGCAGCTACTATCCCCAAGGTGGAAGGGAGCCGCTTGAAACCCTCTGGCTCATAAACATGATGCTTATTGTTGAACATATTTTGAGGCATACAATGAAGGGGGACATCTCAATTATTGTGAGCATCTAATGGAGCTACTATCCCCGAGGTGGAAGGGAGCCGCTTGAAACCGTCTACTTCATAAACATGCTGCTTATTGTTGAACATATTTTGAGGTATACAATGAAGGGGGACACCTTAATTATTGTGAGGATCTAATGCAGCTACTATCCCCAAGGTGGAAGGGATCCGCTTGAAACACTCTGGATCATAAACATGATGCTTATTGTTTAACATATTTTGAGGCATACAATGAAGGATGAAACCTCTGTTATTTTGAGGATCTAATGCAGCTACTATCCCCAAGGTGGAAGGGAGCCGCTTGAAACCCTGTGGTTCATAAACATGATGGTTATTGTTCAACATATTTTGAGGTATACAATGAAGGAGGACACCTCTATTATTGTGAGGATCTAATGCAGCTACTATCCCCAAGGTGGAAGGGAGCTGCTTGAAACGCTCTACTTCATAAACATGATGGTTATTGTTGAACACATTTTGAGGTATACAAAGAGGGACAGCTCAATTATTGTTAGGATCTATGCAGCTACTATCCCCAAGGTGGAAGGGAGCTGCTTGAAACCCTGTACTTCATAAACATGATGCTTATTGTTGAACATATTTTGAGCTATACAAAGGGGGACACCTCAATTATTGTTAGGATCTAATGCAGCTACTATCCCCACGGTGGAAGGGAGCCGCTTGAAACCCTCTACTTCACAAATATGATGCTTATTGTTGAACATATTTTGAGGTATACAAAGGGGGACATCTCAATTATTGTTAGGATCTAATGCAGCTACTATCCCCAAGGTGGAAGGGAGCTGCTTGAAACCCTCTACTTCATAAACATGATGCTTTTTGTTGAACATATTTTGAGGTATATTATGAAGGGGGACACCTCTATTATTGTGAGGATCTAATGCAGCTACTATCCCTAAGGTGGAAGGGAGCCGCGTGAAACCCTCTGGTTCATAAACATGATGCTTATTGTTGAACATATTTTGAGGTATACAATGAAGGGGGACACCTCAATTATTGTGAGGATCTAATGCAGCTACTATCCCAAGGTGGAAGGGAGCCGCTTGAAACCCTCTAGTTCATAAACATGATGCTTATTGTTGAACATATTTTGAGGTATATAATGAAAAGGGACACCTCTATTATTGTGAGAATCTAATGCAGCTACTATCCCCAAGGTGGAAGGGAGCCGCTTGAAACCCTCTACTTCATAAACATGATGCTTATTGTTGAACATATTTTGAGGTATACAATGAAGGGGGACATCTCAATTATTGTGAGGATCTAATGCAGCTACTATCCCCAAGGTGTAAGGGAGCCGCTTGAAACCCTGTACTTCATAAACAAGATGCTTATTGTTGAACATATTTTCAGGTATACAATGAAGGGGGACACCTCAATTATTGTGAGGATCTAATGCAGCTACTATCCCTGGGTGGAAGGGAGCCGCTTGAAACCCTCTACTTCATAAACATGATGCTTATTGTTGAACATATTTTGAGGTATACAATGAAGCGGGACATCTCAATTATTGTGAAGATCTAATGCAGCTACTATCCCCAAGGTGGAAGGGAGCCGCTTGAAAAACTCTACTTCATAAACATGATGCTTATTGTTGAACATATTTTGAGGTATACAATGAAGGGGGACACCTCAATTATTGTGAGGATCTAATGCAGCTACTATCCCCAAGGTGGAAGGGAGCCGCTTGAAACCCTATGGTTCATAAACATGATGCTTATTGTTGAACATATTTTGAGGTATATAATGAAGGGGGACACCTCTATTATTGTGAGGATCTAATGCAGCTACTATCCCCAAGGTGGAAGGGAGTCACTTGAAACCCTATGGTTCATAAACATGATGCTTATAGTTGAACATATTTTGAGGTATATAATGAAGGGGGACACCTCTATTATTGTGAGGATCTAATGCAGCTACTATCCCCAAGGTGGAAGGGAGCCGCTTGAAACCCTCTAGTTCATAAACATGATGCTTATTGTTGAACATATTTTGAGGTATATAATGAAGGGGGACACCTCTATTATTGTGAGGATCTAATGCAGCTACTCTCCCCAAGGTGGAAGGGAGTCACTTGAAACCCTATGGTTCATAAACATGATGCTTATTGTTGAACATATTTTGAGGTATATAATGAAGGGGGACACCTCTATTATTGTGAGGATCTAATGCAGCTACTATCCCCAAGGTGGAAGGGAGTCACTTGAAACCCTATGGTTCATAAACATGATGCTTATTGTTGAACATATTTTGAGGTATATAATGAAGGGGGACACCTCTATTATTGTGAGGATCTAATGCAGCTACTATCCCCAAGGTGGAAGGGAGCCGCTTGAAACCCTCTAGTTCATAAACATGATGCTTATTGTTGAACATATTTTGAGGTATATAATGAAGGTGGACACCTCTATTATTGTGAGGATCTAATGCAGCTACTATCCCCAAGGTGGAAGGGAGTCACTTGAAACCCTATGGTTCATAAACATGATGCTTATTGTTGAACATATTTTGAGGTATACAATGAAGGGAGACACCTCAATTATTGTGAGGATCTAATGACGCTACTATCCCCAAGGTGGAAGGGAGTCACTTGAAACCCTCTACTTCATAAACATGATGCTTATTGTTGAACATATTTCTAGCTATACAATGAAGGGGGTCATCTCAATTACTGTGAGTGAGGATCTAATGCAGCTACTATCCCCAAGGTGGAAGAGAGTCGCTTGAAACCCTCTGGTTCATAAACATGATGCTTATTGTTGAACATATTTTAGGGTATACAATGAAGGGGGACACCTCTATTATTGTGAGCATCTAGTGCAGCTACTATACCCAAGGTGGAAGGGAGCCGCTTGAAACCCTCTACTTCATAAACATGATGCTTATTGTTGAACATATTTTAAGGTATACAATGAAGGGGGACATCTCAATTATTCTGAGGATCTAATGCAGCTACTATCCCCAAGGTGTATGGGAGCCGCTTGAAACCCTGTACTTCATAAACATGATGCTTATTGTTGAACATATTTTCAGGTATACAATGAAGGGGGACACCTCAATTATTGTGAGGATCTAATGCAGCTACTATCCCTGGGTGGAAGGGAGCCGCTTGAAACCCTCTACTTCATAAACATGATGCTTATTGTTGAACATATTTTGAGGAATACAATGAAGCGGGACATCTCAATTATTGTGAAGATCTAATGCAGCTACTATCCCCAAGGTGGAAGGGAGCCGCTTGAAACCCTCTGGTTCATAAACAGGATGCTTATTGTTAAACATATTTTGAGGTATACAATGAAGGGGGACACCTCAATTACTGTGAGGATCTAATGCAGCTACTATCCCCAAGGTGGAAGGGAGCCGCTTGAAAAACTCTACTTCATAAACATGATGCTTATTGATGAACATATTTTGAGGTATACAATGAAGGGGGACACCTCAATTATTGTGAGGATCTAATGCAGCTACTATCCCCAAGGTGGAAGGGAGCTGCTTGAAACCCTCTACTTCATAAACATGATGCTTATTGTTGAACATATTTTGAGGTATACAATGAAGCGGGACATCTCAAATATTGTGAAGATCTAATGCAGCTACTATCCCCAAGGTGGAAGGGAGCCGCTTGAAACCCTCTGGTTCATAAACATGATGCTTATTGTTGAACATATTTTGAGGTATACAATGAAGGGGGACACCTCAATTACTGTGAGAATCTAATGCAGCTACTATCCCCAAGGTGGAAGGGAGCCGCTTGAAACCCTCTGGATCATAAACATGATGCTTATTGTTGAACATATTTTGAGGTATACAATGAAGGGGGACACCTCAATTACTGTGAGAATCTAATGCAGCTACTATCCCCAAGGTGGAAGGGAGCCGCTTGAAACCCTCTACTTCATAAACATGATGCTTATTGTTAAGCATATTTTGAGGTATACAATGAAAGGGGACATCTCAATTATTGTGAGGATCTAATGCAGCTTCTATCCCCAAGGTGGAAGGGAGTCACTTGAAACCCTATGGTTCATAAACATGATGCTTATTGTTGAACATATTTTGAGGTATACAATGAAGGGGGACACCTCAATTATTGTGAGCATCTAATGCAGCTTCTATCCCCAAGGTGGAAGGGAGCCGCTTGAAACCCTATGGTTCATAAACATAATGCTTATTGTTGAACATATTTTGAGGTATACAATGAAGGGGGACACCTCAATTATTGTGAGCATCTAATGCAGCTTCTATCCCCAAGGTGGAAGGGAGCCGCTTGAAACCCTATGGTTCATAAACATGATGCTTATTGTTGAACATATTTTGAGGTATACAATGAAGGGGGACACCTCAATTATTGTGAGGATCTTTAGCAGCTACTATCCCAAGGTTGAAGGGAGCCGCTTGAAACCCTCTACTTCATAAACATGATGCTTATTGTTGAACATATTTTGAGGTATACAATGAAGCGGGACATCTCAAATATTGTGAAGATATAATGCAGCTACTATCCCTAAGGTGGATGGGAGCCGCTTGAAACCCTCTGGTTCATAAACATGATGGTTATTGTTGAACATATTTTGAGGTATACAATGAAGGGGGCACCTCTATTATTGTGAGGATCTAATGCAGCTACTATCCCCAAGGTGGAAGGGAGCCGCTTGAAACCCTCTACTTCATAAACATGATGCTTAATGTTGAACATATTTTGAGGTATACAAAGGGGGACACCTCAATTATTGTGAGGATCTAATGCAGCTACTATCCCCAAGGTGGAACGGAGCCGCTTGAAACACTCTGGATCATAAACATGATGCTTATTGTTGAACATATTTTGAGGTATACAATGAAGGGGGAAACCTCTGTTAATTTGAGGATCTAATACAGCTACTATCCCCAAGGTGGAAGGGAGCCGCTTGAAACCCTGTGGTTCATAAACATGATGGTTATTGTTGAACATATTTTGAGGTATACAATGAAGGGATCACCTCTATTATTGTGAGGATCTAATGCAGCTACTATCTCCAAGGTGGAAGGGAGCCGCTTGAAACCCTCTCTTCATAAACATGATGCTTATTGTTGAACATATTTTGAGGTATACAATGGAGGGGGACACCTCTATTATTGTGAGGATCTAAAGCAGCTACTATCCCCAAGGTGGAAGGGAGCCGCTTGAAAACCCTCTACTTCATAAACATGATGCTTATTGTTGAACATATTTTGAGGTATACAATGAAGGGGGACACCTTAATTATTGTGAGGATCTAATGCATTTACTATCCCAAGGTGGAAGGGAGCCGCCTGAAACCCTCTACTTCATAAACATGATGCTTATTGTTGAACATATTTTGAGGTATACAATGAAGGGGGACACCTCTGTTATTTTGAGGATCTAAATCAGCTACTATCCCCAAGGTGGAAGGGAGCCGCTTGAAACCCTCTGGTTCATAAACATGATGCTTATGTTGAACATATTTTGAGGTATACAATGAAAGGGGACACCTTAATTATTGTGAGGATCTAATGCAGCTACTATCCCAAGGTGGAAGGGAGCCGCTTGAAACCCTCTACTTCATAAACATGATGCTTATTGTTGAACATATTTTGAGGTATACAATGAAGGGGGACATCTCAATTATTGTGAGGATCTAATGCAGCTACTCTCACAAAGGTGGAAGGGAGCCGCTTGAAACACTCTGGATCATAAACATGATGCTTATTGTTGAACATATTTTGAGCTATACAATGAAGGGGGACACTTCAATTATTGTGAGGATCTAATGCAGCTACTCTCCCCAACGTGGAAGGGAGTCGCTTGAAACCCTTTACTTCATAAAGATGATGCTTATTGTTGAACATATTTTAAGGTATACAATGAAGGGGGACACCTCTATTATTGTGAGCATCTAGTGCAGCTACTATCCCCAAGGTGGAAGGGAGCCGCTTGAAACCCTCTACTTCATAAACATGATGGTTATTGTTGAACATATTTTAAGGTATACAATGAAGGGGGGCATCTCAATTATTCTGAGGATCTAATGCATCTACGCTCCCTAAGGTGGGAGGGAGTCGCTTGAAACCCTCTGGTTCGTAGACATGGTACTTATTTTTGAATATATTTTGAGGTATACAATGAAGGGAGACATCTCAATTATTGTGAGGAACTAATGCAGCTACTACCCTCCAGTGGAAAGGTGCCGCTTGAAACCCTGTACTTCATAAACATGATGCTTATTGTTAAACATATTTTCACGTATACAATGAAGGGGGACACCTCAATTATTGTGAGGATCTAATGCAGCTAGTATCCCCAAGGTGGAAGGGAGCCGCTTGAAATCCTCTGGTTCATAAACATGATGCTTCTTGTTGAACATATTTTGAGGTATACATTGAAGGGTGATATCTCAATTATTGTGAGGATCTAATGCAGCTACTATCCCCAAGGTAGAAGGGAGCCGCTTGTAACCCCTACTTGATAAACATGATGCTTATTGTTGAACATATTTTGAGGTATACAATGAAGGGTGACATCTCAATTATTGTGAGGATCTAATGCAGCTAGTATCCCCAAGGTGGAAGGGAGCCGCTTGAAATCCTGTGGTTCATAAACATGATGCTTATTGTTGAACATATTTTGAGGTATACAATGAAGGGTGACATCTCAATTATTGTGAGGATCTAATGCAGCTACTATCCCCAAGGTAGAAGGGAGCCGCTTGTAACCCTCTACTTGATAAACATGATGCTTATTGTTGAACATATTTTGAGGTATACAATGAACGGTGACATCTCAAATATTGTGAGGATCTAATGCAGCTACTATCCCCAAGGTGGAAGGGAGCCGCTTGAAACCCTCTGGTTCATAAACATGATGCTTATTGTTGAACATATTTCGAGGTATATAATGAAGGGGGACATATAAATTATTGTGAGGATATAATGCAGCTACTATCCCCAAGGTGGAAGGGAGCCGCTTGAAACCCTCTGGCTCATAAACATGATGCTTATTGTTGAACATATTTTGAGGCATACAATGAAGGGGGACATCTCAATTATTGTGAGCATCTAATGGAGCTACTATCCCCGAGGTGGAAGGGAGCCGCTTGAAACCGTCTACTTCATAAACATGCTGCTTATTGTTGAACATATTTTGAGGTATACAATGAAGGGGGACACCTTAATTATTGTGAGGATCTAATGCAGCTACTATCCCCAAGGTGGAAGGGATCCGCTTGAAACACTCTGGATCATAAACATGATGCTTATTGTTTAACATATTTTGAGGTATACAATGAAGGATGAAACGTCTGTTATTTTGAGGATCTAATGCAGCTACTATCCCCAAGGTGGAAGGGAGCCGCTTGAAACCCTGTGGTTCATAAACATGATGGTTATTGTTCAACATATTTTGAGGTATACAATGAAGGAGGACACCTCTATTATTGTGAGGATCTAATGCAGCTACTATCCCCAAGGTGGAAGGGAGCTGCTTGAAAACCTCTACTTCATAAACATGATGGTTATTGTTGAACATATTTTCAGGTATACAAAGAGGGACAGCTCAATTATTGTTAGGATCTATGCAGCTACTATCCCCAAGGTGGAAGGGAGCTGCTTGAAACCCTGTACTTCATAAACATGATGCTTATTGTTGAACATATTTTGAGCTATACAAAGGAGGACACCTCAATTATTGTTAGGATCTAATGCAGCTACTATCCCCACGGTGGAAGGGAGCCGCTTGAAACCCTCTACTTCACAAATATGATGCTTATTGTTGAACATATTTTGAGGTATACAAAGGGGGACATCTCAATTATTGTTAGGATCTAATGCAGCTACTATCCCCAAGGTGGAAGGGAGCTGCTTGAAACCCTCTACTTCATAAACATGATGCTTTTTGTTGAACATATTTTGAGGTATATTATGAAGGGGGACACCTCTATTATTGTGAGGATCTAATGCTGCTACTATCCCTAAGGTGGAAGGGAGCCGCGTGAAACCCTCTGGTTCATAAACATGATGCTTATTGTTGAACATATTTTGAGGTATACAATGAAGGGGGACACCTCAATTATTGTGAGGATCTAATGCAGCTACTATCCCAAGGTGGAAGGGAGCCGCTTGAAACCCTCTAGTTCATAAACATGATGCTTATTGTTGAACATATTTTGAGGTATATAATGAAAAGGGACACCTCTATTATTGTGAGAATCTAATGCAGCTACTATCCCCAAGGTGGAAGGGAGCCGCTTGAAACCCTCTACTTCATAAACATGATGCTTATTGTTGAACATATTTTGAGGTATACAATGAAGGGGGACATCTCAATTATTGTGAGGATCTAATGCAGCTACTATCCCCAAGGTGTAAGGGAGCCGCTTGAAACCCTGTACTTCATAAACAAGATGCTTATTGTTGAACATATTTTCAGGTATACAATGAAGGGGGACACCTCAATTATTGTGAGGATCTAATGCAGCTACTATCCCTGGGTGGAAGGGAGCCGCTTGAAACCCTCTACTTCATAAACATGATGCTTATTGTTGAACATATTTTGAGGTATACAATGAAGCGGGACATCTCAATTATTGTGAAGATCTAATGCAGCTACTATCCCCAAGGTGGAAGGGAGCCGCTTGAAAAACTCTACTTCATAAACATGATGCTTATTGTTGAACATATTTTGAGGTATACAATGAAGGGGGACACCTCAATTATTGTGAGGATCTAATGCAGCTACTATCCCCAAGGTGGAAGGGAGCTGCTTGAAACCCTCTACTTCATAAACATGATGCTTATTGTTGAACATATTTTGAGGTATACAATGAAGCGGGACATCTCAAATATTGTGAAGATCTAATGCAGCTACTATCCCCAAGGTGGAAGGGAGCCGCTTGAAACCCTCTGGTTAATAAACATGATGCTTATTGTTTAACATACTCTGAGGTATACTATGAAGGGGGACACCTCTATTATTGTGAGGATCTAATGCAGCTACTATCCCTAAGGTGGAAGGGAGCCGCTTGAAACCCTCTGGTTCATAAACAGGATGCTTATTGTTGAACATATTTTGAGGTATACAATGAAGGGGGACATCTCAATTATTGTGAGGATATAATGCAGCTTCTATCCCCAAGGTGGAAGATAGTCACTTGAAACCCTATGGTTCATAAACATGATGCTTATTGTTGAACATATTTTGAGGTATACAATGAAGGGGGACACCTCAATTATTGTGAGCATCTAATGCAGCTTCTATCCCCAAGGTGGAAGGGAGCCGCTTGAAACCCTATGGTTCATAAACATGATGCTTATTGTTGAACATATTTTGAGGTATACAATGAAGGGGGACACCTCAATTATTGTGAGCATCTAATGCAGCTTCTATCCCCAAGGTGGAAGGGAGCCGCTTGAAACCCTATGGTTCATAAACATGATGCTTATTGTTGAACATATTTTGAGGTATACAATGAAGGGGGACACCTCAATTATTGTGAGGATCTTTAGCAGCTACTATCCCAAGGTGGAAGGGAGCCGCTTGAAACCCTCTACTTCATAAACATGATGCTTATTGTTGAACATATTTTGAGGTATACAATGAAGCGGGACATCTCAAATATTGTGAAGATCTAATGCAGCTACTATCCCCAAGGTGGAAGGGAGCCGCTTGAAACCCTCTGGTTCATAAACATGATGGTTATTGTTGAACATATTTTGAGGTATACAATGAAGGGTGACATCTCAATTATTGTGAGGATCTAATGCAGCTAGTATCCCCAAGGTGGAAGGGAGCCGCTTGAAATCCTCTGGTTCATAAACATGATGCTTATTGTTGAACATATTTTGAGGTATACAATGAAGGGGGACACCTCAATTACTGTGAGGATCTAATGCAGCTACTATCCCCAAGGTGGAAGGGAGCCGCTTGAAAAACTCTACTTCATAAACATGATGCTTATTGTTGAACATATTTTGAGGTATACAATGAAGGGGGACACCTCAATTATTGTGAGGATCTAATGCAGCTACTATCCCCAAGGTGGAAGGGAGCTGCTTGAAACCCTCTACATCATAAACATGATGCTTATTGTTGAACATATTTTGAGGTATACAATGAAGCCGGACATCTCAAATATTGTGAAGATCTAATGCAGCTACTATCCCCAAGGTGGAAGGGAGCCGCTTGAAACCCTCTGGTTCATAAACATGATGCTTATTGTTGAACATATTTTGAGGTATACAATGAAGGGGGACACCTCAATTACTGTGAGAATCTAATGCAGCTACTATCCCCAAGGTGGAAGGGAGCCGCTTGAAACCCTCTGGATCATAAACATGATGCTTATTGTTGAACATATTTTGAGGTATACAATGAAGGGGGACACCTCAATTACTGTGAGAATCTAATGCAGCTACTATCCCCAAGGTGGAAGGGAGCCGCTTGAAACCCTCTACTTCATAAACATGATGCTTATTGTTAAGCATATTTTGAGGTATACAATGAAAGGGGACATCTCAATTATTGTGAGGATCTAATGCAGCTTCTATCCCCAAGGTGGAAGGGAGTCACTTGAAACCCTATGGTTCATAAACATGATGCTTATTGTTGAACATATTTTGAGGTATACAATGAAGGGGGACACCTCAATTATTGTGAGCATCTAATGCAGCTTCTATCCCCAAGGTGGAAGGGAGCCGCTTGAAACCCTATGGTTCATAAACATAATGCTTATTGTTGAACATATTTTTAGGTATACAATGAAGGGGGACACCTCAATTATTGTGAGCATCTAATGCAGCTTCTATCCCCAAGGTGGAAGGGAGCCGCTTGAAACCCTATGGTTCATAAACATGATGCTTATTGTTGAACATATTTTGAGGTATACAATGAACGGGGACACCTCAATTATTGTGAGGATCTTTAGCAGCTACTATCCGAAGGATGAAGGGAGCCGCTTGAAACCCTCTACTTCATAAACATGATGCTTATTGTTGAACATATTTTGAGGTATACAATGAAGCGGGACATCTCAAATATTGTGAAGATCTAATGCAGCTACTATCCCCAAGGTGGAAGGGAGCCGCTTGAAACCCTCTGGTTCATAAACATGATGGTTATTGTTGAACATATTTTGAGGTATACAATGAAGGGGGCACCTCTATTATTGTGAGGATCTAATGCAGCTACTATCCCCAAGGTGGAAGGGAGCCGCTTGAAACCCTCTACTTCATAAACATGATGCTTAATGTTGAACATATTTTGAGGTATACAAAGGGGGACACCTCAATTATTGTGAGGATCTAATGCAGCTACTATCCCCAAGGTGGAAGGGAGCCGCTTGAAACACTCTGGATCATAAACATGACGCTTATTGTTGAACATATTTTGAGGTATACAATGAAGGGGGAAACCTCTGTTAATTTGAGGATCTAATACAGCTACTATCCCCAAGGTGGAAGGGAGCCGCTTGAAACCCTGTGGTTCATAAACATGATGGTTATTGTTGAACATATTTTGAGGTATACAATGAAGGGATCACCTCTATTATTGTGAGGATCTAATGCAGCTACTATCTCCAAGGTGGAAGGGAGCCGCTTGAAACCCTCTCTTCATAAACATGATGCTTATTGTTGAACATATTTTGAGGTATACAATGGAGGGGGACACCTCTATTATTGTGAGGATCTAAAGCAGCTACTATCCCCAAGGTGGAAGGGAGCCGCTTGAAAACCCTCTACTTCATAAACATGATGCTTATTGTTGAACATATTTTGAGGTATACAATGAAGGGGGACACCTTAATTATTGTGAGGATCTAATGCATTTACTATCCCAAGGTGGAAGGGAGCCGCCTGAAACCCTCTACTTCATAAACATGATGCTTATTGTTGAACATATTTTGAGGTATACAATGAAGGGGGACACCTCTGTTATTTTGAGGATCTAAATCAGCTACTATCCCCAAGGTGGAAGGGAGCCGCTTGAAACCCTCTGGTTCATAAACATGATGCTTATGTTGAACATATTTTGAGGTATACAATGAAAGGGGACACCTTAATTATTGTGAGGATCTAATGCAGCTACTATCCCAAGGTGGAAGGGAGCCGCTAGAAACCCTCTACTTCATAAACATGATGCTTATTGTTGAACATATTTTGAGGTATACAATGAAGGGGGACATCTCAATTATTGTGAGGATCTAATGCAGCTACTCTCACAAAGGTGGAAGGGAGCCGCTTGAAACACTCTGGATCATAAACATGATGCTTATTGTTGAACATATTTTGAGCTATACAATGAAGGGGGACACTTCAATTATTGTGAGGATCTAATGCAGCTACTCTCCCCAACGTGGAAGGGAGTCGCTTGAAACCCTTTACTTCATAAAGATGATGCTTATTGTTGAACATATTTTAAGGTATACAATGAAGGGGGACACCTCTATTATTGTGAGCATCTAGTGCAGCTACTATCCCCAAGGTGGAAGGGAGCCGCTTGAAACCCTCTACTTCATAAACATGATGGTTATTGTTGAACATATTTTAAGGTATACAATGAAGGGGGGCATCTCAATTATTCTGAGGATCTAATGCATCTACGCTCCCTAAGGTGGGAGGGAGTCGCTTGAAACCCTCTGGTTCGTAGACATGGTACTTATTTTTGAATATACTTTGAGGTATACAATGAAGGGAGACATCTCAATTATTGTGAGGAACTAATGCAGCTACTACCCTCCAGTGGAAAGGTGCCGCTTGAAACCCTGTACTTCATAAACATGATGCTTATTGTTAAACATATTTTCAGGTATACAATGAAGGGGGACACCTCAATTATTGTGAGGATCTAATGCAGCTAGTATCCCCAAGGTGGAAGGGAGCCGCTTGAAATCCTCTGGTTCATAAACATGATGCTTCTTGTTGAACATATTTTGAGGTATACATTGAAGGGTGATATCTCAATTATTGTGAGGATCTAATGCAGCTACTATCCCCAAGGTAGAAGGGAGCCGCTTGTAACCCCCTACTTGATAGACATGATGCTTATTGTTGAACATATATTGAGGTATACAATGAAGGGTGACATCTCAATTATTGTGAGGATCTAATGCAGCTAGTATCCCCAAGGTGGAAGGGAGCCGCTTGAAATCCTGTGGTTCATAAACATGATGCTTATTGTTGAACATATTTTGAGGTATACAATGAAGGGTGACATCTCAATTATTGTGAGGATCTAATGCAGCTACTATCCCCAAGGTAGAAGGGAGCCGCTTGTAACCCTCTACTTGATAAACATGATGCTTATTGTTGAACATATTTTGAGGTATACAATGAAGGGTGATATCTCAAATATTGTGAGGATCTAATGCAGCTACTATCCCCAAGGTGGAAGGGAGCCGCTTGAAACCCTCTGGTTCATAAACATGATGCTTATTGTTAAACATATTTCGAGGTATATAATGAAGGGGGACATATAAATTATTGTGAGGATATAATGCAGCTACTATCCCCAAGGTGGAAGGGAGCCGCTTGAAACCCTCTGGCTCATAAACATGATGCTTATTGTTGAACATATTTTGAGGCATACAATGAAGGGGGACATCTCAATTATTGTGAGCATCTAATGGAGCTACTATCCCCGAGGTGGAAGGGAGCCGCTTGAAACCGTCTACTTCATAAACATGCTGCTTATTGTTGAACATATTTTGAGGTATACAATGAAGGGGGACACCTTAATTATTGTGAGGATCTAATGCAGCTACTATCCCCAAGGTGGAAGGGATCCGCTTGAAACACTCTGGATCATAAACATGATGCTTATTGTTTAACATATTTTGAGGCATACAATGAAGGATGAAACCTCTGTTATTTTGAGGATCTAATGCAGCTACTATCCCCAAGGTGGAAGGGAGCCGCTTGAAACCCTGTGGTTCATAAACATGATGGTTATTGTTCAACATATTTTGAGGTATACAATGAAGGAGGACACCTCTATTATTGTGAGGATCTAATGCAGCTACTATCCCCAAGGTGGAAGGGAGCTGCTTGAAACGCTCTACTTCATAAACATGATGGTTATTGTTGAACATATTTTGAGGTATACAAAGAGGGACAGCTCAATTATTGTTAGGATCTATGCAGCTACTATCCCCAAGGTGGAAGGGAGCTGCTTGAAACCCTGTACTTCATAAACATGATGCTTATTGTTGAACATATTTTGAGCTATACAAAGGGGGACACCTCAATTATTGTTAGGATCTAATGCAGCTACTATCCCCACGGTGGAAGGGAGCCGCTTGAAACCCTCTACTTCACAAATATGATGCTTATTGTTGAACATATTTTGAGGTATACAAAGGGGGACATCTCAATTATTGTTAGGATCTAATGCAGCTACTATCCCCAAGGTGGAAGGGAGCTGCTTGAAACCCTCTACTTCATAAACATGATGCTTTTTGTTGAACATATTTTGAGGTATATTATGAAGGGGGACACCTCTATTATTGTGAGGATCTAATGCAGCTACTATCCCTAAGGTGGAAGGGAGCCGCGTGAAACCCTCTGGTTCATAAACATGATGCTTATTGTTGAACATATTTTGAGGTATACAATGAAGGGGGACACCTCAATTATTGTGAGGATCTAATGCAGCTACTATCCCAAGGTGGAAGGGAGCCGCTTGAAACCCTCTAGTTCATAAACATGATGCTTATTGTTGAACATATTTTGAGGTATATAATGAAAAGGGACACCTCTATTATTGTGAGAATCTAATGCAGCTACTATCCCCAAGGTGGAAGGGAGCCGCTTGAAACCCTCTACTTCATAAACATGATGCTTATTGTTGAACATATTTTGAGGTATACAATGAAGGGGGACATCTCAATTATTGTGAGGATCTAATGCAGCTACTATCCCCAAGGTGTAAGGGAGCCGCTTGAAACCCTGTACTTCATAAACAAGATGCTTATTGTTGAACATATTTTCAGGTATACAATGAAGGGGGACACCTCAATTATTGTGAGGATCTAATGCAGCTACTATCCCTGGGTGGAAGGGAGCCGCTTGAAACCCTCTACTTCATAAACATGATGCTTATTGTTGAACATATTTTGAGGTATACAATGAAGCGGGACATCTCAATTATTGTGAAGATCTAATGCAGCTACTATCCCCAAGGTGGAAGGGAGCCGCTTGAAAAACTCTACTTCATAAACATGATGCTTATTGTTGAACATATTTTGAGGTATACAATGAAGGGGGACACCTCAATTATTGTGAGGATCTAATGCAGCTACTATCCCCAAGGTGGAAGGGAGCTGCTTGAAACCCTCTACTTCATAAACATGATGCTTATTGTTGAACATATTTTGAGGTATATAATGAAGGGGGACACCTCAATTACTGTGAGAATCTAATGCAGCTACTATCCCCAAGGTGGAAGGGAGCCGCTTGAAACCCTATGGTTCATAAACATGATGCTTATTGTTGAACATATTTTGAGGTATATAATGAAGGGGGACACCTCTATTATTGTGAGGATCTAATGCAGCTACTATCCCCAAGGTGGAAGGGAGTCACTTGAAACCCTATGGTTCATAAACATGATGCTTATAGTTGAACATATTTTGAGGTATATAATGAAGGGGGACACCTCTATTATTGTGAGGATCTAATGCAGCTACTATCCCCAAGGTGGAAGGGAGCCGCTTGAAACCCTCTAGTTCATAAACATGATGCTTATTGTTGAACATATTTTGAGGTATATAATGAAGGGGGACACCTCTATTATTGTGAGGATCTAATGCAGCTACTCTCCCCAAGGTGGAAGGGAGTCACTTGAAACCCTATGGTTCATAAACATGATGCTTATTGTTGAACATATTTTGAGGTATATAATGAAGGGGGACACCTCTATTATTGTGAGGATCTAATGCAGCTACTATCCCCAAGGTGGAAGGGAGTCACTTGAAACCCTATGGTTCATAAACATGATGCTTATTGTTGAACATATTTTGAGGTATATAATGAAGGGGGACACCTCTATTATTGTGAGGATCTAATGCAGCTACTATCCCCAAGGTGGAAGGGAGCCGCTTGAAACCCTCTAGTTCATAAACATGATGCTTATTGTTGAACATATTTTGAGGTATATAATGAAGGTGGACACCTCTATTATTGTGAGGATCTAATGCAGCTACTATCCCCAAGGTGGAAGGGAGTCACTTGAAACCCTATGGTTCATAAACATGATGCTTATTGTTGAACATATTTTGAGGTATACAATGAAGGGAGACACCTCAATTATTGTGAGGATCTAATGACGCTACTATCCCCAAGGTGGAAGGGAGTCACTTGAAACCCTCTACTTCATAAACATGATGCTTATTGTTGAACATATTTCTAGCTATACAATGAAGGGGGTCATCTCAATTACTGTGAGTGAGGATCTAATGCAGCTACTATCCCCAAGGTGGAAGAGAGTCGCTTGAAACCCTCTGGTTCATAAACATGATGCTTATTGTTGAACATATTTTAGGGTATACAATGAAGGTGGACACCTCTATTATTGTGAGCATCTAGTGCAGCTACTATACCCAAGGTGGAAGGGAGCCGCTTGAAACCCTCTACTTCATAAACATGATGCTTATTGTTGAACATATTTTAAGGTATACAATGAAGGGGGACATCTCAATTATTCTGAGGATCTAATGCAGCTACTATCCCCAAGGTGTAAGGGAGCCGCTTGAAACCCTGTACTTCATAAACATGATGCTTATTGTTGAACATATTTTCAGGTATACAATGAAGGGGGACACCTCAATTATTGTGAGGATCTAATGCAGCTACTATCCCTGGGTGGAAGGGAGCCGCTTGAAACCCTCTACTTCATAAACATGATGCTTATTGTTGAACATATTTTGAGGAATACAATGAAACGGGACATCTCAATTATTGTGAAGATCTAATGCAGCTACTATCCCCAAGGTGGAAGGGAGCCGCTTGAAACCCTCTGGTTCATAAACAGGATGCTTATTGTTAAACATATTTTGAGGTATACAATGAAGGGGGACACCTCAATTACTGTGAGGATCTAATGCAGCTACTATCCCCAAGGTGGAAGGGAGCCGCTTGAAAAACTCTACTTCATAAACATGATGCTTATTGATGAACATATTTTGAGGTATACAATGAAGGGGGACACCTCAATTATTGTGAGGATCTAATGCAGCTACTATCCCCAAGGTGGAAGGGAGCTGCTTGAAACCCTCTACTTCATAAACATGATGCTTATTGTTGAACATATTTTGAGGTATACAATGAAGCGGGACATCTCAAATATTGTGAAGATCTAATGCAGCTACTATCCCCAAGGTGGAAGGGAGCCGCTTGAAACCCTCTGGTTCATAAACATGATGCTTATTGTTGAACATATTTTGAGGTATACAATGAAGGGGGACACCTCAATTACTGTGAGAATCTAATGCAGCTACTATCCCCAAGGTGGAAGGGAGCCGCTTGAAACCCTCTGGATCATAAACATGATGCTTATTGTTGAACATATTTTGAGGTATACAATGAAGGGGGACACCTCAATTACTGTGAGAATCTAATGCAGCTACTATCCTCAAGGTGGAAGGGAGCCGCTTGAAACCCTCTACTTCATAAACATGATGCTTATTGTTAAGCATATTTTGAGGTATACAATGAAAGGGGACATCTCAATTATTGTGAGGATCTAATGCAGCTTCTATCCCCAAGGTGGAAGGGAGTCACTTGAAACCCTATGGTTCATAAACATGATGCTTATTGTTGAACATATTTTGAGGTATACAATGAAGGGGGACACCTCAATTATTGTGAGCATCTAATGCAGCTTCTATCCCCAAGGTGGAAGGGAGCCGCTTGAAACCCTATGGTTCATAAACATAATGCTTATTGTTGAACATATTTTGAGGTATACAATGAAGGGGGACACCTCAATTATTGTGAGCATCTAATGCAGCTTCTATCCCCAAGGTGGAAGGGAGCCGCTTGAAACCCTATGGTTCATAAACATGATGCTTATTGTTGAACATATTTTGAGGTATACAATGAAGGGGGACACCTCAATTATTGTGAGGATCTTTAGCAGCTACTATCCCAAGGTTGAAGGGAGCCGCTTGAAACCCTCTACTTCATAAACATGATGCTTATTGTTGAACATATTTTGAGGTATACAATGAAGCGGGACATCTCAAATATTGTGAAGATCTAATGCAGCTACTATCCCTAAGGTGGATGGGAGCCGCTTGAAACCCTCTGGTTCATAAACATGATGGTTATTGTTGAACATATTTTGAGGTATACAATGAAGGGGGCACCTCTATTATTGTGAGGATCTAATGCAGCTACTATCCCCAAGGTGGAAGGGAGCCGCTTGAAACCCTCTACTTCATAAACATGATGCTTAATGTTGAACATATTTTGAGGTATACAAAGGGGGACACCTCAATTATTGTGAGGATCTAATGCAGCTACTATCCCCAAGGTGGAAGGGAGCCGCTTGAAACACTCTGGATCATAAACATGATGCTTATTGTTGAACATATTTTGAGGTATACAATGAAGGGGGAAACCTCTGTTAATTTGAGGATCTAATACAGCTACTATCCCCAAGGTGGAAGGGAGCCGCTTGAAACCCTGTGGTTCATAAACATGATGGTTATTGTTGAACATATTTTGAGGTATACAATGAAGGGATCACCTCTATTATTGTGAGGATCTAATGCAGCTACTATCTCCAAGGTGGAAGGGAGCCGCTTGAAACCCTCTCTTCATAAACATGATGCTTATTGTTGAACATATTTTGAGGTATACAATGGAGGGGGACACCTCTATTATTGTGAGGATCTAAAGCAGCTACTATCCCCAAGGTGGAAGGGAGCCGCTTGAAAACCCTCTACTTCATAAACATGATGCTTATTGTTGAACATATTTTGAGGTATACAATGAAGGGGGACACCTTAATTATTGTGAGGATCTAATGCATTTACTATCCCAAGGTGGAAGGGAGCCGCCTGAAACCCTCTACTTCATAAACATGATGCTTATTGTTGAACATATTTTGAGGTATACAATGAAGGGGGACACCTCTGTTATTTTGAGGATCTAAATCAGCTACTATCCCCAAGGTGGAAGGGAGCCGCTTGAAACCCTCTGGTTCATAAACATGATGCTTATGTTGAACATATTTTGAGGTATACAATGAAAGGGGACACCTTAATTATTGTGAGGATCTAATGCAGCTACTATCCCAAGGTGGAAGGGAGCCGCTTGAAACCCTCTACTTCATAAACATGATGCTTATTGTTGAACATATTTTGAGGTATACAATGAAGGGGGACATCTCAATTATTGTGAGGATCTAATGCAGCTACTCTCACAAAGGTGGAAGGGAGCCGCTTGAAACACTCTGGATCATAAACATGATGCTTATTGTTGAACATATTTTGAGCTATACAATGAAGGGGGACACTTCAATTATTGTGAGGATCTAATGCAGCTACTCTCCCCAACGTGGAAGGGAGTCGCTTGAAACCCTTTACTTCATAAAGATGATGCTTATTGTTGAACATATTTTAAGGTATACAATGAAGGGGGACACCTCTATTATTGTGAGCATCTAGTGCAGCTACTATCCCCAAGGTGGAAGGGAGCCGCTTGAAACCCTCTACTTCATAAACATGATGGTTATTGTTGAACATATTTTAAGGTATACAATGAAGGGGGGCATCTCAATTATTCTGAGGATCTAATGCATCTACGCTCCCTAAGGTGGGAGGGAGTCGCTTGAAACCCTCTGGTTCGTAGACATGGTACTTATTTTTGAATATATTTTGAGGTATACAATGAAGGGAGACATCTCAATTATTGTGAGGAACTAATGCAGCTACTACCCTCCAGTGGAAAGGTGCCGCTTGAAACCCTGTACTTCATAAACATGATGCTTATTGTTAAACATATTTTCACGTATACAATGAAGGGGGACACCTCAATTATTGTGAGGATCTAATGCAGCTAGTATCCCCAAGGTGGAAGGGAGCCGCTTGAAATCCTCTGGTTCATAAACATGATGCTTCTTGTTGAACATATTTTGAGGTATACATTGAAGGGTGATATCTCAATTATTGTGAGGATCTAATGCAGCTACTATCCCCAAGGTAGAAGGGAGCCGCTTGTAACCCCTACTTGATAAACATGATGCTTATTGTTGAACATATTTTGAGGTATACAATGAAGGGTGACATCTCAATTATTGTGAGGATCTAATGCAGCTAGTATCCCCAAGGTGGAAGGGAGCCGCTTGAAATCCTGTGGTTCATAAACATGATGCTTATTGTTGAACATATTTTGAGGTATACAATGAAGGGTGACATCTCAATTATTGTGAGGATCTAATGCAGCTACTATCCCCAAGGTAGAAGGGAGCCGCTTGTAACCCTCTACTTGATAAACATGATGCTTATTGTTGAAAATATTTTGAGGTATACAATGAACGGTGACATCTCAAATATTGTGAGGATCTAATGCAGCTACTATCCCCAAGGTGGAAGGGAGCCGCTTGAAACCCTCTGGTTCATAAACATGATGCTTATTGTTGAACATATTTCGAGGTATATAATGAAGGGGGACATATAAATTATTGTGAGGATATAATGCAGCTACTATCCCCAAGGTGGAAGGGAGCCGCTTGAAACCCTCTGGCTCATAAACATGATGCTTATTGTTGAACATATTTTGAGGCATACAATGAAGGGGGACATCTCAATTATTGTGAGCATCTAATGGAGCTACTATCCCCGAGGTGGAAGGGAGCCGCTTGAAACCGTCTACTTCATAAACATGCTGCTTATTGTTGAACATATTTTGAGGTATACAATGAAGGGGGACACCTTAATTATTGTGAGGATCTAATGCAGCTACTATCCCCAAGGTGGAAGGGATCCGCTTGAAACACTCTGGATCATAAACATGATGCTTATTGTTTAACATATTTTGAGGTATACAATGAAGGATGAAACGTCTGTTATTTTGAGGATCTAATGCAGCTACTATCCCCAAGGTGGAAGGGAGCCGCTTGAAACCCTGTGGTTCATAAACATGATGGTTATTGTTCAACATATTTTGAGGTATACAATGAAGGAGGACACCTCTATTATTGTGAGGATCTAATGCAGCTACTATCCCCAAGGTGGAAGGGAGCTGCTTGAAACCCTGTACTTCATAAACATGATGCTTATTGTTGAACATATTTTGAGCTATACAAAGGGGGACACCTCAATTATTGTTAGGATCTAATGCAGCTACTATCCCCACGGTGGAAGGGAGCCGCTTGAAACCCTCTACTTCACAAATATGATGCTTATTGTTGAACATATTTTGAGGTATACAAAGGGGGACATCTCAATTATTGTTAGGATCTAATGCAGCTACTATCCCCAAGGTGGAAGGGAGCTGCTTGAAACCCTCTACTTCATAAACATGATGCTTTTTGTTGAACATATTTTGAGGTATATTATGAAGGGGGACACCTCTATTATTGTGAGGATCTAATGCAGCTACTATCCCTAAGGTGGAAGGGAGCCGCGTGAAACCCTCTGGTTCATAAACATGATGCTTATTGTTGAACATATTTTGAGGTATACAATGAAGGGGGACACCTCAATTATTGTGAGGATCTAATGCAGCTACTATCCCAAGGTGGAAGGGAGCCGCTTGAAACCCTCTAGTTCATAAACATGATGCTTATTGTTGAACATATTTTGAGGTATATAATGAAGCGGGACATCTCAATTATTGTGAAGATCTAATGCAGCTACTATCCCCAAGGTGGAAGGGAGCCGCTTGAAACCCTCTACTTCATAAACATGATGCTTATTGTTGAACATATTTTGAGGTATACAATGAAGGGGGACATCTCAATTATTGTGAGGATCTAATGCAGCTACTATCCCCAAGGTGTAAGGGAGCCGCTTGAAACCCTGTACTTCATAAACAAGATGCTTATTGTTGAACATATTTTCAGGTATACAATGAAGGGGGACACCTCAATTATTGTGAGGATCTAATGCAGCTACTATCCCTGGGTGGAAGGGAGCCGCTTGAAACCCTCTACTTCATAAACATGATGCTTATTGTTGAACATATTTTGAGGTATACAATGAAGCGGGACATCTCAATTATTGTGAAGATCTAATGCAGCTACTATCCCCAAGGTGGAAGGGAGCCGCTTGAAAAACTCTACTTCATAAACATGATGCTTATTGTTGAACATATTTTGAGGTATACAATGAAGGGGGACACCTCAATTATTGTGAGGATCTAATGCAGCTACTATCCCCAAGGTGGAAGGGAGCTGCTTGAAACCCTCTACTTCATAAACATGATGCTTATTGTTGAACATATTTTGAGGTATACAATGAAGCGGGACATCTCAAATATTGTGAAGATCTAATGCAGCTACTATCCCCAAGGTGGAAGGGAGCCGCTTGAAACCCTCTGGTTAATAAACATGATGCTTATTGTTTAACATACTCTGAGGTATACTATGAAGGGGGACACCTCTATTATTGTGAGGATCTAATGCAGCTACTATCCCTAAGGTGGAAGGGAGCCGCTTGAAACCCTCTGGTTCATAAACAGGATGCTTATTGTTGAACATATTTTGAGGTATACAATGAAGGGGGACATCTCAATTATTGTGAGGATATAATGCAGCTTCTATCCCCAAGGTGGAAGAGAGTCACTTGAAACCCTATGGTTCATAAACATGATGCTTATTGTTGAACATATTTTGAGGTATACAATGAAGGGGGACACCTCAATTATTGTGAGCATCTAATGCAGCTTCTATCCCCAAGGTGGAAGGGAGCCGCTTGAAACCCTATGGTTCATAAACATGATGCTTATTGTTGAACATATTTTGAGGTATACAATGAAGGGGGACACCTCAATTATTGTGAGCATCTAATGCAGCTTCTATCCCCAAGGTGGAAGGGAGCCGCTTGAAACCCTATGGTTCATAAACATGATGCTTATTGTTGAACATATTTTGAGGTATACAATGAAGGGGGACACCTCAATTATTGTGAGGATCTTTAGCAGCTACTATCCCAAGGTGGAAGGGAGCCGCTTGAAACCCTCTACTTCATAAACATGATGCTTATTGTTGAACATATTTTGAGGTATACAATGAAGCGGGACATCTCAAATATTGTGAAGATCTAATGCAGCTACTATCCCCAAGGTGGAAGGGAGCCGCTTGAAACCCTCTGGTTCATAAACATGATGGTTATTGTTGAACATATTTTGAGGTATACAATGAAGGGTGACATCTCAATTATTGTGAGGATCTAATGCAGCTAGTATCCCCAAGGTGGAAGGGAGCCGCTTGAAATCCTCTGGTTCATAAACATGATGCTTATTGTTGAACATATTTTGAGGTATACAATGAAGGGTGACATCTCAATTATTGTGAGGATCTAATGCAGCTACTATCCCCAAGGTAGAAGGGAGCCGCTTGTAACCCTCTACTTGATAAACATGATGCTTATTGTTGAACATATTTTGAGGTATACAATGAAGGGTGACATCTCAATTATTGTGAGGATCTAATGCAGCTACTATCCCCAAGGTGGAAGGGAGCCGCTTGAAACCCTCTGGTTCATAAACATGATGCTTATTGTTGAACATATTTCGAGGTATATAATGAAGGGGGACATATAAATTATTGTGAGGATCTAATGCAGCTACTATCCCCAAGGTGGAAGGGAGCCGCTTGAAACCCTCTGGCTCATAAACATGATGCTTATTGTTGAACATATTTTGAGGCATACAATGAAGGGGGACATCTCAATTATTGTGAGCATCTAATGGAGCTACTATCCCCGAGGTGGAAGGGAGCCGCTTGAAACCGTCTACTTCATAAACATGCTGCTTATTGTTGAACATATTTTGAGGTATACAATGAAGGGGGACACCTTAATTATTGTGAGGATCTAATGCAGCTACTATCCCCAAGGTGGAAGGGAGCCGCTTGAAACACTCTGGATCATAAACATGATGCTTATTGTTTAACATATTTTGAGGTATACAATGAAGGATGAAACCTCTGTTATTTTGAGGATCTAATGCAGCTACTATCCCCAAGGTGGAAGGGAGCCGCTTGAAACCCTGTGGTTCATAAACATGATGGTTATTGTTCAACATATTTTGAGGTATACAATGAAGGAGGACACCTCTATTATTGTGAGGATCTAATGCAGCTACTATCCCCAAGGTGGAAGGGAGCCGCTTGAAACGCTCTACTTCATAAACATGATGGTTATTGTTGAACATATTTTGAGGTATACAAAGGGGGACACCTCAATTATTGTTAGGATCTAATGCAGCTACTATCCCCAAGGTGGAAGGGAGCTGCTTGAAACCCTGTACTTCATAAACATGATGCTTATTGTTGAACATATTTTGAGCTATACAAAGGGGGACACCTCAATTATTGTTAGGATCTAATGCAGCTACTATCCCCACGGTGGAAGGGAGCCGCTTGAAACCCTCTACTTCACAAATATGATGCTTATTGTTGAACATATTTTGAGGTATACAAAGGGGGACATCTCAATTATTGTTAGGATCTAATGCAGCTACTATCCCCAAGGTGGAAGGGAGCTGCTTGAAACCCTCTACTTCATAAACATGATGCTTTTTGTTGAACATATTTTGAGGTATATTATGAAGGGGGACACCTCTATTATTGTGAGGATCTAATGCAGCTACTATCCCTAAGGTGGAAGGGAGCCGCGTGAAACCCTCTGGTTCATAAACATGATGCTTATTGTTGAACATATTTTGAGGTATACAATGAAGGGGGACACCTCAATTATTGTGAGGATCTAATGCAGCTACTATCCCAAGGTGGAAGGGAGCCGCTTGAAACCCTCTAGTTCATAAACATGATGCTTATTGTTGAACATATTTTGAGGTATATAATGAAAAGGGACACCTCTATTATTGTGAGAATCTAATGCAGCTACTATCCCCAAGGTGGAAGGGAGCCGCTTGAAACCCTCTACTTCATAAACATGATGCTTATTGTTGAACATATTTTGAGGTATACAATGAAGGGGGACATCTCAATTATTGTGAGGATCTAATGCAGCTACTATCCCCAAGGTGTAAGGGAGCCGCTTGAAACCCTGTACTTCATAAACAAGATGCTTATTGTTGAACATATTTTCAGGTATACAATGAAGGGGGACACCTCAATTATTGTGAGGATCTAATGCAGCTACTATCCCTGGGTGGAAGGGAGCCGCTTGAAACCCTCTACTTCATAAACATGATGCTTATTGTTGAACATATTTTGAGGTATACAATGAAGCGGGACATCTCAATTATTGTGAAGATCTAATGCAGCTACTATCCCCAAGGTGGAAGGGAGCCGCTTGAAAAACTCTACTTCATAAACATGATGCTTATTGTTGAACATATTTTGAGGTATACAATGAAGGGGGACACCTCAATTATTGTGAGGATCTAATGCAGCTACTATCCCCAAGGTGGAAGGGAGCTGCTTGAAACCCTCTACTTCATAAACATGATGCTTATTGTTGAACATATTTTGAGGTATACAATGAAGCGGGACATCTCAAATATTGTGAAGATCTAATGCAGCTACTATCCCCAAGGTGGAAGGGAGCCGCTTGAAACCCTCTGGTTAATAAACATGATGCTTATTGTTTAACATACTCTGAGGTATACTATGAAGGGGGACACCTCTATTATTGTGAGGATCTATACAGCTACTATCCCTAAGGTGGAAGGGAGCCGCTTGAAACCCTCTGGTTCATAAACAGGATGCTTATTGTTGAACATATTTTGAGGTATACAATGAAGGGGGACATCTCAATTACTGTGAGGATATAATGCAGCTTCTATCCCCAAGGTGGAAGAGAGTCACTTGAAACCCTATGGTTCATAAACATGATGCTTATTGTTGAACATATTTTGAGGTATACAATGAAGGGGGACACCTCAATTATTGTGAGCATCTAATGCAGCTTCTATCCCCAAGGTGGAAGGGAGCCGCTTGAAACCCTATGGTTCATAAACATGATGCTTATTGTTGAACATATTTTGAGGTATACAATGAAGGGGGACACCTCAATTATTGTGAGCATCTAATGCAGCTTCTATCCCCAAGGTGGAAGGGAGCCGCTTGAAACCCTATGGTTCATAAACATGATGCTTATTGTTGAACATATTTTGAGGTATACAATGAAGGGGGACACCTCAATTATTGTGAGGATCTTTAGCAGCTACTATCCCAAGGTGGAAGGGAGCCGCTTGAAACCCTCTACTTCATAAACATGATGCTTATTGTTGAACATATTTTGAGGTATACAATGAAGCGGGACATCTCAAATATTGTGAAGATCTAATGCAGCTACTATCCCCAAGGTGGAAGGGAGCCGCTTGAAACCCTCTGGTTCATAAACATGATGGTTATTGTTGAACATATTTTGAGGTATACAATGAAGGGTGACATCTCAATTATTGTGAGGATCTAATGCAGCTAGTATCCCCAAGGTGGAAGGGAGCCGCTTGAAATCCTCTGGTTCATAAACATGATGCTTATTGTTGAACATATTTTGAGGTATACAATGAAGGGTGACATCTCAATTATTGTGAGGATCTAATGCAGCTACTATCCCCAAGGTAGAAGGGAGCCGCTTGTAACCCTCTACTTGATAAACATGATGCTTATTGTTGAACATATTTTGAGGTATACAATGAAGGGTGACATCTCAATTATTGTGAGGATCTAATGCAGCTACTATCCCCAAGGTGGAAGGGAGCCGCTTGAAACCCTCTGGTTCATAAACATGATGCTTATTGTTGAACATATTTCGAGGTATATAATGAAGGGGGACATATAAATTATTGTGAGGATCTAATGCAGCTACTATCCCCAAGGTGGAAGGGAGCCGCTTGAAACCCTCTGGCTCATAAACATGATGCTTATTGTTGAACATATTTTGAGGCATACAATGAAGGGGGACATCTCAATTATTGTGAGCATCTAATGGAGCTACTATCCCCGAGGTGGAAGGAAGCCGCTTGAAACCGTCTACTTCATAAACATGCTGCTTATTGTTGAACATATTTTGAGGTATACAATGAAGGGGGACACCTTAATTATTGTGAGGATCTAATGCAGCTACTATCCCCAAGGTGGAAGGGAGCCGCTTGAAACACTCTGGATCATAAACATGATGCTTATTGTTTAACATATTTTGAGGTATACAATGAAGGATGAAACCTCTGTTATTTTGAGGATCTAATGCAGCTACTATCCCCAAGGTGGAAGGGAGCCGCTTGAAACCCTGTGGTTCATAAACATGATGGTTATTGTTCAACATATTTTGAGGTATACAATGAAGGAGGACACCTCTATTATTGTGAGGATCTAATGCAGCTACTATCCCCAAGGTGGAAGGGAGCCGCTTGAAACGCTCTACTTCATAAACATGATGGTTATTGTTGAACATATTTTGAGGTATACAAAGGGGGACACCTCAATTATTGTTAGGATCTAATGCAGCTACTATCCCCAAGGTGGAAGGGAGCTGCTTGAAACCCTGTACTTCATAAACATGATGCTTATTGTTGAACATATTTTGAGCTATACAAAGGGGGACACCTCAATTATTGTTAGGATCTAATGCAGCTACTATCCCCACGGTGGAAGGGAGCCGCTTGAAACCCTCTACTTCACAAATATGATGCTTATTGTTGAACATATTTTGAGGTATACAAAGGGGGACATCTCAATTATTGTTAGGATCTAATGCAGCTACTATCCCCAAGGTGGAAGGGAGCTGCTTGAAACCCTCTACTTCATAAACATGATGCTTTTTGTTGAACATATTTTGAGGTATATTATGAAGGGGGACACCTCTATTATTGTGAGGATCTAATGCAGCTACTATCCCTAAGGTGGAAGGGAGCCGCGTGAAACCCTCTGGTTCATAAACATGATGCTTATTGTTGAACATATTTTGAGGTATACAATGAAGGGGGACACCTCAATTATTGTGAGGATCTAATGCAGCTACTATCCCAAGGTGGAAGGGAGCCGCTTGAAACCCTCTAGTTCATAAACATGATGCTTATTGTTGAACATATTTTGAGGTATATAATGAAGGGGGACACCTCTATTATTGTGAGAATCTAATGCAGCTACTATCCCCAAGGTGGAAGGGAGCCGCTTGAAACCCTCTACTTCATAAACATGATGCTTATTGTTGAACATATTTTGAGGTATACAATGAAGGGGGACATCTCAATTATTGTGAGGATCTAATGCAGCTACTATCCCCAAGGTGTAAGGGAGCCGCTTGAAACCCTGTACTTCATAAACAAGATGCTTATTGTTGAACATATTTTCAGGTATACAATGAAGGGGGACACCTCAATTATTGTGAGGATTTAATGCGGCTACTATACCTGGGTGGAAGGGAGCCGCTTGAAACCCTCTACTTCATAAACATGATGCTTATTGTTGAACATATTTTGAGGTATACAATGAAGCGGGACATCTCAATTATTGTGAAGATCTAATGCAGCTACTATCCCCAAGGTGGAAGGGAGCCGCTTCAAAAACTCTACCTCATAAACATGATGCTTATTGTTGAACATATTTTGAGGTATACAATGAAGGGGGACACCTCAATTATTGTGAGGATCTAATGCAGCTACTATCCCCAAGGTGGAAGGGAGCTGCTTGAAACCCTCTACTTCATAAACATGATGCTTATTGTTGAACATATTTTGAGGTATACAATGAAGCGGGACATCTCAAATATTGTGAAGATCTAATGCAGCTACTATCCCCAAGGTGGAAGGGAGCCGCTTGAAACCCTCTGGTTAATAAACATGATGCTTATTGCTTAACATACTCTGAGGTATACTATGAAGGGGGACACCTCTATTATTGTGAGGATCTAATGCAACTACTATCCCTAAGGTGGAAGGGAGCCGCTTGAAACCCTCTGGTTCCTAAACAGGATGCTTATTGTTGAACATATTTTGAGGTATACAATGAAGGGGGACATCTCAATTATTGTGAGGATATAATGCAGCTTCTATCCCCAAGGTGGAAGGGAGTCACTTGAAACCCTATGGTTCATAAACATGATGCTTATTGTTGAACATATTTTGAGGTATACAATGAAGGGGGACACCTCAATTATTGTGAGCATCTAATGCAGCTTCTATCCCCAAGGTGGAAGGGAGCCGCTTGAAACCCTATGGTTCATAAACATGATGCTTATTGTTGAACATATTTTGAGGTATACAATGAAGGGGGACACCTGTATTATTGTGAGCATCTAATGCAGCTTCTATCCCCAAGGTGGAAGGGAGCCGCTTGAAACCGTATGGTTCATAAACATGATGCTTATTGTTGAACATATTTTGAGGTATACAATGAAGGGGGACACCTCAATTATTGTGAGGATCTTTAGCAGCTACTATCCCAAGGTGGAAGGGAGCCGCTTGAAACCCTCTACTTCATAAACATGATGCTTATTGTTGAACATATTTTGAGGTATACAATGAAGCGGGACATCTCAAATATTGTGAAGATCTAATGCAGCTACTATCCCCAAGGTGGAAGGGAGCCGCTTGAAACCCTCTGGTTCATAAACATGATGGTTATTGTTGAACATATTTTGAGGTATACAATGAAGGGGGACACCTCTATTATTGTGAGGATCTAATGCAGCTACTATCCCCAAGGTGGAGGGGAGCCGCTTGAAACCCTCTACTTCATAAACATGATGCTTATTGTTGAACATATTTTGAGGTATACAAAGGGGGACACCTCAATTATTGTGAGGATCTAATGCAGCTACTATCCCCAAGGTGGAAGGGAGCCGCTTGTAACCCTCTACTTGATAAACATGATGCTTATTGTTGAACATATTTTGAGGTATACAATGAAGGGTGACATCTCAATTATTGTGAGGATCTAATGCAGCTACTATCCCCAAGGTGGAAGGGAGCCGCTTGAAACCCTCTGGTTCATAAACATGATGCTTATTGTTGAACATATTTCGAGGTATATAATGAAGGGGGACATATAAATTATTGTGAGGATCTAATGCAGCTACTATCCCCAAGGTGGAAGGGAGCCGCTTGAAACCCTCTGGCTCATAAACATGATGCTTATTGTTGAACATATTTTGAGGCATACAATGAAGGGGGACATCTCAATTATTGTGAGCATCTAATGGAGCTACTATCCCCGAGGTGGAAGGGAGCCGCTTGAAACCGTCTACTTCATAAACATGCTGCTTATTGTTGAACATATTTTGAGGTATACAATGAAGGGGGACACCTCAATTATTGTGAGGATCTAACGCAGCTACTATGCCCAAGGTGGAAGGGAGCCGCTTGAAACACTCTGGATCATAAACATGATGCTTATTGTTTAACATATTTTGAGGTATACAATGAAGGATGAAACCTCTGTTATTTTGAGGATCTAATGCAGCTACTATCCCCAAGGTGGAAGGGAGCAGCTTGAAACCCTGTGGTTCATAAACATGATGGTTATTGTTCAACATATTTTGAGGTATACAATGAAGGAGGACACCTCTATTATTGTGAGGATCTAATGCAGCTACTATCCCCAAGGTGGAAGGGAGCCGCTTGAAACGCTCTACTTCATAAACATGATGGTTATTGTTGAACATATTTTGAGGTATACAAAGGGGGACACCTCAATTATTGTTAGGATCTAATGCAGCTACTATCCCCAAGGTGGAAGGGAGCTGCTTGAAACCCTGTACTTCATAAACATGATGCTTATTGTTGAACATATTTTGAGCTATACAAAGGGGGACACCTCAATTATTGTTAGGATCTAATGCAGCTACTATCCCCACGGTGGAAGGGAGCCGCTTGAAACCCTCTACTTCACAAATATGATGCTTATTGTTGAACATATTTTGAGGTATACAAAGGGGGACATCTCAATTATTGTGAGGATCTAATGCAGCTACTATCCCCAAGGTGGAAGGGAGCCGCTTGAAACCCTCTAGTTCATAAACATGATGCTTATTGTTGAACATATTTTGAGGTATATAATGAAGGGGGACACCTCTATTATTGTGAGGATCTAATGCAGCTACTATCCCCAAGGTGGAAGGGAGTCACTTGAAACCCTATGGTTCATAAACATGATGCTTATTGTTGAACATATTTTGAGGTATATAATGAAGGGGGACACCTCTATTATTGTGAGGATCTAATGCAGCTACTATCCCCAAGGTGGAAGGGAGTCACTTGAAACCCCATGGTTCATAAACATGATGCTTATTGTTGAACATATTTTGAGGTATATAATGAAGGGGGACACCTCAATTACTGTGAGAATCTAATGCAGCTACTATCCCCAAGGTGGAAGGGAGCCGCTTGAAACCCTTTAGTTCATAAACATGATGCTTATTGTTGAACATATTTTGAGGTATATAATGAAGGGGGACACCTCAATTACTGTGAGAATCTAATGCAGCTACTATCCCCAAGGTGGAAGGGAGCCGCTTGAAACCCTATGGTTCATAAACATGATGCTTATTGTTGAACATATTTTGAGGTATATAATGAAGGGGGACACCTCTATTATTGTGAGGATCTAATGCAGCTACTATCCCCAAGGTGGAAGGGAGTCACTTGAAACCCTATGGTTCATAAACATGATGCTTATAGTTGAACATATTTTGAGGTATATTATGAAGGGGGACACCTCTATTATTGTGAGGATCTAATGCAGCTACTATCCCCAAGGTGGAAGGGAGCCGCTTGAAACCCTCTAGTTCATAAACATGATGCTTATTGTTGAACATATTTTGAGGTATATAATGAAGGGGGACACCTCTATTATTGTGAGGATCTAATGCAGCTACTCTCCCCAAGGTGGAAGGGAGTCACTTGAAACCCTATGGTTCATAAACATGATGCTTATTGTTGAACATATTTTGAGGTATATAATGAAGGGGGACACCTCTATTATTGTGAGGATCTAATGCAGCTACTATCCCCAAGGTGGAAGGGAGTCACTTGAAACCCTATGGTTCATAAACATGATGCTTATTGTTGAACATATTTTGAGGTATATAATGAAGGGGGACACCTCTATTATTGTGAGGATCTAATGCAGCTACTATCCCCAAGGTGGAAGGGAGCCGCTTGAAACCCTCTAGTTCATAAACATGATGCTTATTGTTGAACATATATTGAGGTATATAATGAAGGGGGACACCTCTATTATTGTGAGGATCTAATGCAGCTACTATCCCCAAGGTGGAAGGGAGCCACTTGAAACCCTATGGTTCATAAACATGATGCTTATTGTTGAACATATTTTGAGGTATACAATGAAGGGAGACACCTCAATTATTGTGAGGATCTAATGCAGCTACTATCCCCAAGGTGGAAGGGAGTCACTTGAAACCCTCTACTTCATAAACATGATGCTTATTGTTGAACATATTTTTAGCTATACAATGAAGGGGGTCATCTCAATTACTGTGAGTGAGGATCTAATGCAGCTACTATCCCCAAGGTGGAAGAGAGTCGCTTGAAACCCTCTGGTTCATAAACATGATGCTTATTGTTGAACATATTTTAGGGTATACAATGAAGGGGGACACGTCTATTATTGTGAGCATCTAGTGCAGCTACTATACCCAAGGTGGAAGGGAGCCGCTTGAAACCCTCTACTTCATAAACATGATGCTTATTGTTGAACATATTTTAAGGTATACAATGAAGGGGGACATCTCAATTATTCTGAGGATCTAATGCAGCTACTATCCCCAAGGTGTAAGGGAGCCGCTTGAAACCCTGTACTTCATAAACATGATGCTTATTGTTGAACATATTTTCAGGTATACAATGAAGGGGGACACCTCAATTATTGTGAGGATCTAATGCAGCTACTATCCCTGGGTGGAAGGGAGCCGCTTGAAACCCTCTACTTCATAAACATGATGCTTATTGTTGAACATATTTTGAGGAATACAATGAAGCGGGACATCTCAATTATTGTGAAGATCTAATGCAGCTACTATCCCCAAGGTGGAAGGGAGCCGCTTGAAACCCTCTGGTTCATAAACAGGATGCTTATTGTTAAACATATTTTGAGGTATACAATGAAGGGGGACACCTCAATTACTGTGAGGATCTAATGCAGCTACTATCCCCAAGGTGGAAGGGAGCCGCTTGAAAAACTCTACTTCATAAACATGATGCTTATTGTTGAACATATTTTGAGGTATACAATGAAGGGGGACACCTCAATTATTGTGAGGATCTAATGCAGCTACTATCCCCAAGGTGGAAGGGAGCTGCTTGAAACCCTCTACTTCATAAACATGATGCTTATTGTTGAACATATTTTGAGGTATACAATGAAGCGGGACATCTCAAATATTGTGAAGATCTAATGCAGCTACTATCCCCAAGGTGGAAGGGAGCCGCTTGAAACCCTCTGGTTCATAAACATGATGCTTATTGTTGAACATATTTTGAGGTATACAATGAAGGGGGACACCTCAATTACTGTGAGAATCTAATGCAGCTACTATCCCCAAGGTGGAAGGGAGCCGCTTGAAACCCTCTGGTTCATAAACATGATGCTTATTGTTGAACATATTTTGAGGTATACAATGAAGGGGGACACCTCAATTACTGTGAGAATCTAATGCAGCTACTATCCCCAAGGTGGAAGGGAGCCGCTTGAAACCCTCTACTTCATAAACATGATGCTTATTGTTAAGCATATTTTGAGGTATACAATGAAAGGGGACATCTCAATTATTGTGAGGATCTAATGCAGCTTCTATCCCCAAGGTGGAAGGGAGTCACTTGAAACCCTATGGTTCATAAACATGATGCTTATTGTTGAACATATTTTGAGGTATACAATGAAGGGGGACACCTCAATTATTGTGAGCATCTAATGCAGCTTCTATCCCCAAGGTGGAAGGGAGCCGCTTGAAACCCTATGGTTCATAAACATGATGCTTATTGTTGAACATATTTTGAGGTATACAATGAAGGGGGACACCTCAATTATTGTGAGGATCTTTAGCAGCTACTATCCCAAGGTTGAAGGGAGCCGCTTGAAACCCTCTACTTCATAAACATGATGCTTATTGTTGAACATATTTTGAGGTATACAATGAAGCGGGACATCTCAAATATTGTGAAGGTCTAATGCAGCTACTATCCCCAAGGTGGAAGGGAGCCGCTTGAAACCCTCTGGTTCATAAACATGATGGTTATTGTTGAACATATTTTGAGGTATACAATGAAGGGGGCACCTCTATTATTGTGAGGATCTAATGCAGCTACTATCCCCAAGGTGGAAGGGAGCCGCTTGAAACCCTCTACTTCATAAACATGATGCTTAATGTTGAACATATTTTGAGGTATACAAAGGGGGACACCTCAATTATTGTGAGGATCTAATGCAGCTACTATCCCCAAGGTGGAAGGGAGCCGCTTGAAACACTCTGGATCATAAACATGATGCTTATTGTTGAACATATTTTGAGGTATACAATGAAGGGGGAAACCTCTGTTAATTTGAGGATCTAATACAGCTACTATCCCCAAGGTGGAAGGGAGCCGCTAGAAACCCTGTGGTTCATAAACATGATGGTTATTGTTGAACATATTTTGAGGTATACAATGAAGGGATCACCTCTATTATTGTGAGGATCTAATGCAGCTACTATCCCCAAGGTGGAAGGGAGCCGCTTGAAAACCCTCTACTTCATAAACATGATGCTTATTGTTGAACATATTTTGAGGTATACAATGAAGGGGGACACTTCAATTATTGTGAGGATCTAATACAGCTACTCTCCCCAACGTGGAAGGGAGTCGCTTGAAACCCTTTACTTCATAAAGATGATGCTTATTGTTGAACATATTTTAAGGTATACAATGAAGGGGGACACCTCTATTATTGTGAGCATCTAGTGCAGCTACTATCCCCAAGGTGGAAGGGAGCCGCTTGAAACCCTCTACTTCATAAACATGATGGTTATTGTTGAACATATTTTAAGGTATACAATGAAGGGGGGCATCTCAATTATTCTGAGGATCTAATGCATCTACGCTCCCTAAGGTGGGAGGGAGTCGCTTGAAACCCTCTGGTTCGTAGACATGGTACTTATTTTTGAATATATTTTGAGGTATACAATGAAGGGAGACATCTCAATTATTGTGAGGAACTAATGCAGCTACTACCCTCCAGTGGAAAGGTGCCGCTTGAAACCCTGTACTTCATAAACATGATGCTTATTGTTAAACATATTTTCAGGTATACAATGAAGGGGGACACCTCAATTATTGTGAGGATCTAATGCAGCTACTATCCCCAAGGTGGAAGGGAGCCGCTTGAAACCCTCTACTTCATAAACATAATGCTTATTGTTAAGCATATTTTGAGGTATACAATGAAAGGGGACATCTCAATTATTGTGAGGATCTAATGCAGCTTCTATCCCCAAGGTGGAAGGGAGTCACTTGAAACCCTATGGTTCATAAACATGATGCTTATTGTTGAACATATTTTGAGGTATACAATGAAGGGGGACACCTCAATTATTGTGAGCATCTAATGCAGCTTCTATCCCCAAGGTGGAAGGGAGCCGCTTGAAACCCTATGGTTCATAAACATAATGCTTATTGTTGAACATATTTTGAGGTATACAATGAAGGGGGACACCTCAATTATTGTGAGCATCTAATGCAGCTTCTATCCCCAAGGTGGAAGGGAGCCGCTTGAAACCCTATGGTTCATAAACATGATACTTATTGTTGAACATATTTTGAGGTATACAATGAAGGGGGACACCTCAATTATTGTGAGGATTTTTAGCAGCTACTATCCCAAGGTTGAAGGGAGCCGCTTGAAACCCTCTACTTCATAAACATGATGCTTATTGTTGAACATATTTTGAGGTATACAATGAAGCGGGACATCTCAAATATTGTGAAGGTCTAATGCAGCTACTATCCCCAAGGTGGAAGGGAGCCGCTTGAAACCCTCTGGTTCATAAACATGATGGTTATTGTTGAACATATTTTGAGGTATACAATGAAGGGGGCACCTCTATTATTGTGAGGATCTAATGCAGCTACAATCCCCAAGGTGGAAGGGAGCCGCTTGAAACCCTCTACTTCATAAACATGATGCTTAATGTTGAACATATTTTGAGGTATACAAAGGGGGACACCTCAATTATTGTGAGGATCTAATGCAGCTACTATCCCCAAGGTGGAAGGGAGCCGCTTGAAACACTCTGGATCATAAACATGATGCTTATTGTTGAACATATTTTGAGGTATACAATGAAGGGGGAAACCTCTGTTAATTTGAGGATCTAATACAGCTACTATCCCCAAGGTGGAAGGGAGCCGCTTGAAACCCTGTGGTTCATAAACATGATGGTTATTGTTGAACATATTTTGAGGTATACAATGAAGGGATCACCTCTATTATTGTGAGGATCTAATGCAGCTACTATCTCCAAGGTGGAAGGGAGCCGCTTGAAACCCTCTCTTCATAAACATGATGCTTATTGTTGAACATATTTTGAGGTATACAATGAAGGGGGACAGCTCTATTATTGTGAGGATCTAAAGCAGCTACTATCCCCAAGGTGGAAGGGAGCCGCTTGAAAACCCTCTACTTCATAAACATGATGCTTATTGTTGAACATATTTTGAGGTATACAATGAAGGGGGACACCTTAATTATTGTGAGGATCTAATGCATTTACTATCCCAAGGTGGAAGGGAGCCGCCTGAAACCCTCTACTTCATAAACATGATGCTTATTGTTGAACATATTTTGAGGTATACAATGAAGGGGGACACCTCTGTTATTTTGAGGATCTAATTCAGCTACTATCCCCAAGGTGGAAGGGAGCCGCTTGAAACCCTCTGGTTCATAAACATGATGCTTATGTTGAACATATTTTGAGGTATACAATGAAAGGGGACACCTTAATTATTGTGAGGATCTAATGCAGCTACTATCCCAAGGTGGAAGGGAGCCGCTTGAAACCCTCTACTTCATAAACATGATGCTTATTGTTGAACATATTTTGAGGTATACAATGAAGGGAGACATCTCAATTATTGTGAGGATCTAATGCAGCTACTCTCACAAAGGTGGAAGGGAGCCGCTTGAAACACTCTGGATCATAAACATGATGCTTATTGTTGAACATATTTTGAGCTATACAATGAAGGGGGACACTTCAATTATTGTGAGGATCTAATACAGCTACTCTCCCCAACGTGGAAGGGAGTCGCTTGAAACCCTTTACTTCATAAAGATGATGCTTATTGTTGAACATATTTTAAGGTATACAATGAAGGGGGACACCTCTATTATTGTGAGCATCTAGTGCAGCTACTATCCCCAAGCTGGAAGGGAGCCGCTTGAAACCCTCTACTTCATAAACATGATGGTTATTGTTGAACATATTTTAAGGTATACAATGAAGGGGGGCATCTCAATTATGCTGAGGATCTAATGCATCTACGCTCCCTAAGGTGGGAGGGAGTCGCTTGAAACCCTCTGGTTCGTAGACATGGTACTTATTTTTGAATATATTTTGAGGTATACAATGAAGGGAGACATCTCAATTATTGTGAGGAACTAATGCAGCTACTACCCTCCAGTGGAAAGGTGCCGCTTGAAACCCTGTACTTCATAAACATGATGCTTATTGTTAAACATATTTTCAGGAATACAATGAAGGGGGACACCTCAATTATTGTGAGGATCTAATGCAGCTAGTATCCCCAAGGTGGAAGGGAGCCGCTTGAAATCCTCTGGTTCATAAACATGATGCTTCTTGTTGAACATATTTTGAGGTATACATTGAAGGGTGATATCTCAATTATTGTGAGGATCTAATGCAGCTACTATCCCCAAGGTAGAAGGGAGCCGCTTGTAACCCCCTACTTGATAAACATGATGCTTATTGTTGAACATATTTTGAGGTATACAATGAAGGGTGACATCTCAATTATTGTGAGGATCTAATGCAGCTAGTATCCCCAAGGTGGAAGGGAGCCGCTTGAAATCCTCTGGTTCATAAACATGATGCTTATTGTTGAACATATTTTGAGGTATACAATGAAGGGTGACATCTCAATTATTGTGAGGATCTAATGCAGCTACTATCCCCAAGGTAGAAGGGAGCCGCTTGTAACCCTCTACTTGATAAACATGATGCTTATTGTTGAACATATTTTGAGGTATACAATGAAGGGTGACATCTCAATTATTGTGAGGATCTAATGCAGCTACTATCCCCAAGGTGGAAGGGAGCCGCTTGAAACCCTCTGGTTCATAAACATGATGCTTACTGTTGAACATATTTCGAGGTATATAATGAAGGGGGACATATAAATTATTGTGAGGATATAATGCAGCTACTATCCCCAAGGTGGAAGGGAGCCGCTTGAAACCCTCTGGCTCATAAACATGATGCTTATTGTTGAACATATTTTGAGGCATACAATGAAGGGGGACATCTCAATTATTGTGAGCATCTAATGGAGCTACTATCCCCGAGGTGGAAGGGAGCCGCTTGAAACCGTCTACTTCATAAACATGCTGCTTATTGTTGAACATATTTTGAGGTATACAATGAAGGGGGACACCTCAATTATTGTGAGGATCTAATGCAGCTACTATCCCCAAGGTGGAAGGGAGCCGCTTGAAACACTCTGGATCATAAACATGATGCTTATTGTTTAACATATTTTGAGGTATACAATGAAGGATGAAACCTCTGTTATTTTGAGGATCTAATGCAGCTACTATCCCCAAGGTGGAAGGGAGCCGCTTGAAACCCTGTGGTTCATAAACATGATGGTTATTGTTCAACATATTTTGAGGTATACAATGAAGGAGGACACCTCTATTATTGTGAGGATCTAATGTAGCTACTATCCCCAAGGTGGAAGGGAGCCGCTTGAAACGCTCTACTTCATAAACATGATGGTTATTGTTGAACATATTTTGAGGTATACAAAGGGGGACACCTCAATTATTGTTAGGATCTAATGCAGCTACTATCCCCAAGGTGGAAGGGAGCTGCTTGAAACCCTGTACTTCATAAACATGATGCTTATTGTTGAACATATTTTGAGCTATACAAAGGGGGACACCTCAATTATTGTTAGGATCTAATGCAGCTACTATCCCCACGGTGGAAGGGAGCCACTTGAAACCCTCTACTTCACAAATATGATGCTTATTGTTGAACATATTTTGAGGTATACAAAGGGGGACATCTCAATTATTGTTAGGATCTAATGCAGCTACTATCCCCAAGGTGGAAGGGAGCTGCTTGAAACCCTCTACTTCATAAACATGATGCTTTTTGTTGAACATATTTTGAGGTATATTATGAAGGGGGACACCTCTATTATTGTGAGAATCTAATGCAGCTACTATCCCAAGGTGGAAGGGAGCCGCTTGAAACCCTCTAGTTCATAAACATGATGCTTATTGTTGAACATATTTTGAGGTATATAATGAAGGGGGACACCTCTATTATTGTGAGAATCTAATGCAGCTACTATCCCCAAGGTGGAAGGGAGCCGCTTGAAACCCTCTACTTCATAAACATGATGCTTATTGTTGAACATATTTTGAGGTATACAATGAAGGGGGACATCTCAATTATTGTGAGGATCTAATGCAGCTACTATCCCCAAGGTGTAAGGGAGCCGCTTGAAACCCTGTACTTCATAAACAAGATGCTTATTGTTGAACATATTTTCAGGTATACAATGAAGGGGGACACCTCAATTATTGTGAGGATCTAATGCAGCTACTATTCCTGGGTGGAAGGGAGCCGCTTGAAACCCTCTACTTCATAAACATGATGCTTATTGTTGAACATATTTTGAGGTATACAATGAAGCGGGACATCTCAATTATTGTGAAGATCTAATGCAGCTACTATCCCCAAGGTGGAAGGGAGCCGCTTGAAAAACTCTACTTCATAAACATGATGCTTATTGTTGAACATATTTTGAGGTATACAATGAAGGGGGACACCTCAATTACTGTGAGGATCTAATGCAGCTACTATCCCCAAGGTGGAAGGGAGCTGCTTGAAACCCTCTACTTCATAAACATGATGCTTATTGTTGAACATATTTTGAGGTATACAATGAAGCGGGACATCTCAAATATTGTGAAGATCTAATGCAGCTACTATCCCCAAGGTGGAAGGGAGCCGCTTGTAACCCTCTGGTTAATAAACATGATGCTTATTGTTTAACATACTCTGAGGTATACTATGAAGGGGGACACCTCTATTATTGTGAGGATCTAATGCAGCTACTATCCCTAAGGTGGAAGGGAGCCGCTTGAAACCCTCTGGTTCATAAACAGGATGCTTATTGTTGAACATATTTTGAGGTATACAATGAAGGGGGACATCTCAATTATTGTGAGGATATAATGCAGCTTCTATCCCCAAGGTGGAAGAGAGTCACTTGAAACCCTATGGTTCATAAACATGATGCTTATTGTTGAACATATTTTGAGGTATACAATGAAGGGGGACACCTCAATTATTGTGAGCATCTAATGCAGCTTCTATCCCCAAGGTGGGAGGGAGCCGCTTGAAACCCTATGGTTCATAAACATGATGCTTATTGTTGAACATATTTTGAGGTATACAATGAAGGGGGACACCTCAATTATTGTGAGCATCTAATGCAGCTTCTATCCCCAAGGTGGAAGGGAGCCGCTTGAAACCCTATGGTTCATAAACATGATGCTTATTGTTGAACATATTTTGAGGTATACAATGAAGGGGGACACCTCAATTATTGTGAGGATCTTTAGCAGCTACTATCCCAAGGTGGAAGGGAGCCGCTTGAAACCCTCTACTTCATAAACATGATGCTTATTGTTGAACATATTTTGAGGTATACAATGAAGCGGGACATCTCAAATATTGTGAAGATCTAATGCAGCTACTATCCCCAAGGTGGAAGGGAGCCGCTTGAAACCCTCTGGTTCATAAACATGATGGTTATTGTTGAACATATTTTGAGGTATACAATGAAGGGTGACATCTCAATTATTGTGAGGATCTAATGCAGCTAGTATCCCCAAGGTGGAAGGGAGCCGCTTGAAATCCTCTGGTTCATAAACATGATGCTTATTGTTGAACATATTTTGAGGTATACAATGAAGGGTGACATCTCAATTATTGTGAGGATCTAATGCAGCTACTATCCCCAAGGTAGAAGGGAGCCGCTTGTAACCCTCTACTTGATAAACATGATGCTTATTGTTGAACATATTTTGAGGTATACAATGAAGGGTGACATCTCAATTATTGTGAGGATCTAATGCAGCTACTATCCCCAAGGTGGAAGGGAGCCGCTTGAAACCCTCTGGTTCATAAACATGATGCTTATTGTTGAACATATTTCGAGGTATATAATGAAGGGGGACATATAAATTATTGTGAGGATCTAATGCAGCTACTATCCCCAAGGTGGAAGGGAGCCGCTTGAAACCCTCTGGCTCATAAACATGATGCTTATTGTTGAACATATTTTGAGGCATACAATGAAGGGGGACATCTCAATTATTGTGAGCATCTAATGGAGCTACTATCCCCGAGGTGGAAGGGAGCCGCTTGCAACCGTCTACTTCATAAACATGCTGCTTATTGTTGAACATATTTTGAGGTATACAATGAAGGGGGACACCTTAATTATTGTGAGGATCTAATGCAGCTACTATCCCCAAGGTGGAAGGGAGCCGCTTGAAACCCTGTGGTTCATAAACATGATGGTTATTGTTCAACATATTTTGAGGTATACAATGAAGGAGGACACCTCTATTATTGTGAGGATCTAATGCAGCTACTATCCCCAAGGTGGAAGGGAGCCGCTTGAAACGCTCTACTTCATAAACATGATGGTTATTGTTGAACATATTTTGAGGTATACAAAGGGGGACACCTCAATTATTGTTAGGATCTAATGCAGCTACTATCCCCAAGGTGGAAGGGAGCTGCTTGAAACCCTGTACTTCATAAACATGATGCTTATTGTTGAACATATTTTGAGCTATACAAAGGGGGACACCTCAATTATTGTTAGGATCTAATGCAGCTACTATCCCCACGGTGGAAGGGAGCCGCTTGAAACCCTCTACTTCACAAATATGATGCTTATTGTTGAACATATTTTGAGGTATACAAAGGGGGACATCTCAATTATTGTTAGGATCTAATGCAGCTACTATCCCCAAGGTGGAAGGGAGCTGCTTGAAACCCTCTACTTCATAAACATGATGCTTTTTGTTGAACATATTTTGAGGTATATTATGAAGGGGGACACCTCTATTATTGTGAGGATCTAATGCAGCAACTATCCCTAAGGTGGAAGGGAGCCGCGTGAAACCCTCTGGTTCATAAACATGATGCTTATTGTTGAACATATTTTGAGGTATACAATGAAGGGGGACACCTCAATTATTGTGAGGATCTAATGCAGCTACTATCCCAAGGTGGAAGGGAGCCGCTTGAAACCCTCTAGTTCATAAACATGATGCTTATTGTTGAACATATTTTGAGGTATATAATGAAGGGGGACACCTCTATTATTGTGAGAATCTAATGCAGCTACTATCCCCAAGGTGGAAGGGAGCCGCTTGAAACCCTCTACTTCATAAACATGATGCTTATTGTTGAACATATTTTGAGGTATACAATGAAGGGGGACATCTCAATTATTGTGAGGATCTAATGCAGCTACTATCCCCAAGGTGTAAGGGAGCCGCTTGAAACCCTGTACTTCATAAACAAGATGCTTATTGTTGAACATATTTTCAGGTATACAATGAAGGGGGACACCTCTATTATTGTGAGGATCTAATGCGGCTACTATCCCTGGGTGGAAGGGAGCCGCTTGAAAAACTCTACTTCATAAACATGATGCTTATTGTTGAACATATTTTGAGGTATACAATGAAGGGGGACACCTCAATTATTGTGAGGATCTAATGCAGCTACTATCCCCAAGGTGGAAGGGAGCTGCTTGAAACCCTCTACTTCATAAACATGATGCTTATTGTTGAACATATTTTGAGGTATACAATGAAGCGGGACATCTCAAATATTGTGAAGATCTAATGCAGCTACTATCCCCAAGGTGGAAGGGAGCCGCTTGAAACCCTCTGGTTAATAAACATGATGCTTATTGTTTAACATACTCTGAGGTATACTATGAAGGGGGACACCTCTATTATTGTGAGGATCTAATGCAACTACTATCCCTAAGGTGGAAGGGAGCCGCTTGAAACCCTCTGGTTCATAAACAGGATGCTTATTGTTGAACATATTTTGAGGTATACAATGAAGGGGGACATCTCAATTATTGTGAGGATATAATGCAGCTTCTATCCCCAAGGTGGAAGGGAGTCACTTGAAACCCTATGGTTCATAAACATGATGCTTATTGTTGAACATATTTTGAGGTATACAATGAAGGGGGACACCTCAATTATTGTGAGCATCTAATGCAGCTTCTATCCCCAAGGTGGAAGGGAGCCGCTTGAATCCCTATGGTTCATAAACATGATGCTTATTGTTGAACATATTTTGAGGTATACAATGAAGGGGGACACCTGTATTATTGTGAGCATCTAATGCAGCTTCTATCCCCAAGGTGGAAGGGAGCCGCTTGAAACCCTATGGTTCATAAACATGATGCTTATTGTTGAACATATTTTGAGGTATACAATGAAGGGGGACACCTCAATTATTGTGAGGATCTTTAGCAGCTACTATCCCAAGGTGGACGGGAGCCGCTTGAAACCCTCTACTTCATAAACATGATGCTTATTGTTGAACATATTTTGAGGTATACAATGAAGCGGGACATCTCAAATATTGTGAAGATCTAATGCAGCTACTATCCCCAAGGTGGAAGGGAGCCGCTTGAAACCCTCTGGTTCATAAACATGATGGTTATTGTTGAACATATTTTGAGGTATACAATGAAGGGGGACACCTCTATTATTGTGAGGATCTAATGCAGCTACTATCCCCAAGGTGGAGGGGAGCCGCTTGAAACCCTCTACTTCATAAACATGATGCTTATTGTTGAACATATTTTGAGGTATACAAAGGGGGACACCTCAATTATTGTGAGGATCTAATGCAGCTACTATCCCCAAGGTGGAAGGGAGCCGCTTGTAACCCTCTACTTGATAAACATGATGCTTATTGTTGAACATATTTTGAGGTATACAATGAAGGGTGACATCTCAATTATTGTGAGGATCTAATGCAGCTACTATCCCCAAGGTGGAAGGGAGCCGCTTGAAACCCTCTGGTTCATAAACATGATGCTTATTGTTGAACATATTTCGAGGTATATAATGAAGGGGGACATATAAATTATTGTGAGGATCTAATGCAGCTACTATCCCCAAGGTGGAAGGGAGCCGCTTGAAACCCTCTGGCTCATAAACATGATGCTTATTGTTGAACATATTTTGAGGCATACAATGAAGGGGGACATCTCAATTATTGTGAGCATCTAATGGAGCTACTATCCCCGAGGTGGAAGGGAGCCGCTTGAAACCGTCTACTTCATAAACATGCTGCTTATTGTTGAACATATTTTGAGGTATACAATGAAGGGGGACACCTCAATTATTGTGAGGATCTAACGCAGCTACTATGCCCAAGGTGGAAGGGAGCCGCTTGAAACACTCTGGATCATAAACATGATGCTTATTGTTTAACATATTTTGAGGTATACAATGAAGGATGAAACCTCTGTTATTTTGAGGATCTAATGCAGCTACTATCCCCAAGGTGGAAGGGAGCCGCTTGAAACCCTGTGGTTCATAAACATGATGGTTATTGTTCAACATATTTTGAGGTATACAATGAAGGAGGACACCTCTATTATTGTGAGGATCTAATGCAGCTACTATCCCCAAGGTGGAAGGGAGCCGCTTGAAACGCTCTACTTCATAAACATGATGGTTATTGTTGAACATATTTTGAGGTATACAAAGGGGGACACCTCAATTATTGTTAGGATCTAATGCAGCTACTATCCCCAAGGTGGAAGGGAGCTGCTTGAAACCCTGTACTTCATAAACATGATGCTTATTGTTAAACATATTTTGAGCTATACAAAGGGGGACACCTCAATTATTGTTAGGATCTAATGCAGCTACTATCCCCACGGTGGAAGGGAGCCGCTTGAAACCCTCTACTTCACAAATATGATGCTTATTGTTGAACATATTTTGAGGTATACAAAGGGGGACATCTCAATTATTGTGAGGATCTAATGCAGCTACTATCCCCAAGGTGGAAGGGAGCCGCTTGAAACCCTCTAGTTCATAAACATGATGCTTATTGTTGAACATATTTTGAGGTATATAATGAAGGGGGACACCTCTATTATTGTGAGGATCTAATGCAGCTACTATCCCCAAGGTGGAAGGGAGTCACTTGAAACCCTATGGTTCATAAACATGATGCTTATTGTTGAACATATTTTGAGGTATATAATGAAGGGGGACACCTCTATTATTGTGAGGATCTAATGCAGCTACTATCCCCAAGGTGGAAGGGAGTCACTTGAAACCCCATGGTTCATAAACATGATGCTTATTGTTGAACATATTTTGAGGTATATAATGAAGGGGGACACCTCAATTACTGTGAGAATCTAATGCAGCTACTATCCCCAAGGTGGAAGGGAGCCGCTTGAAACCCTTTAGTTTATAAACATGATGCTTATTGTTGAACATATTTTGAGGTATATAATGAAGGGGGACACCTCAATTACTGTGAGAATCTAATGCAGCTACTATCCCCAAGGTGGAAGGGAGCCGCTTGAAACCCTATGGTTCATAAACATGATGCTTATTGTTGAACATATTTTGAGGTATATAATGAAGGGGGACACCTCTATTATTGTGAGGATCTAATGCAGCTACTATCCCCAAGGTGGAAGGGAGTCACTTGAAACCCTATGGTTCATAAACATGATGCTTATAGTTGAACATATTTTGAGGTATATAATGAAGGGGGACACCTCTATTATTGTGAGGATCTAATGCAGCTACTATCCCCAAGGTGGAAGGGAGCCGCTTGAAACCCTCTAGTTCATAAACATGATGCTTATTGTTGAACATATTTTGAGGTATATAATGAAGGGGGACACCTCTATTATTGTGAGGATCTAATGCAGCTACTCTCCCCAAGGTGGAAGGGAGTCACTTGAAACCCTATGGTTCATAAACATGATGCTTATTGTTGAACATATTTTGAGGTATATAATGAAGGGGGACACCTCTATTATTGTGAGGATCTAATGCAGCTACTATCCCCAAGGTGGAAGGGAGTCACTTGAAACCCTATGGTTCATAAACATGATGCTTATTGTTGAACATATTTTGAGGTATATAATGAAGGGGGACACCTCTATTATTGTGAGGATCTAATGCAGCTACTATCCCCAAGGTGGAAGGGAGCCGCTTGAAACCCTCTAGTTCATAAACATGATGCTTATTGTTGAACATATTTTGAGGTATATAATGAAGGGGGACACCTCTATTATTGTGAGGATCTAATGCAGCTACTATCCCCAAGGTGGAAGGGAGTCACTTGAAACCCTATGGTTCATAAACATGATGCTTATTGTTGAACATATTTTGAGGTATACAATGAAGGGGGTCATCTCAATTACTGTGAGTGAGGATCTAATGCAGCTACTATCCCCAAGGTGGAAGAGAGTCGCTTGAAACCCTCTGGTTCATAAACATGATGCTTATTGTTGAACATATTTTAGGGTATACAATGAAGGGGGACACCTCTATTATTGTGAGCATCTAGTGCAGCTACAATACCCAAGGTGGAAGGGAGCCGCTTGAAACCCTCTACTTCATAAACATGATGCTTATTGTTGAACATATTTTAAGGTATACAATGAAGGGGGACATCTCAATTATTCTGAGGATCTAATGCAGCTACTATCCCCAAGGTGTAAGGGAGCCGCTTGAAACCCTGTACTTCATAAACATGATGCTTATTGTTGAACATATCTTCAGGTATACAATGAAGGGGGACACCTCAATTATTGTGAGGATCTAATGCAGCTACTATCCCTGGGTGGAAGGGAGCCGCTTGAAACCCTCTACTTCATAAACATGATGCTTATTGTTGAACATATTTTGAGGTATACAATGAAGGGTGACATCTCAATTATTGTGAGGATCTAATGCAGCTACTATCCCCAAGGTAGAAGGGAGCCGCTTGAAATCCTCTGGTTCATAAACATGATGCTTCTTGTTGAACATATTTTGAGGTATACATTGAAGGGTGATATCTCAATTATTGTGAGGATCTAATGCAGCTACTATCCCCAAGGTAGAAGGGAGCCGCTTGTAACCCCCTACTTGATAAACATGATGCTTATTGTTGAACATATTTTGAGGTATACAATGAAGGGTGACATCTCAATTATTGTGAGGATCTAATGCAGCTAGTATCCCCAAGGTGGAAGGGAGCCGCTTGAAATCCTCTGGTTCATAAACATGATGCTTATTGTTGAACATATTTTGAGGTATACAATGAAGGGTGACATCTCAATTATTGTGAGGATCTAATGCAGCTACTATCCCCAAGGTAGAAGGGAGCCGCTTGTAACCCTCTACTTGATAAACATGATGCTTATTGTTGAACATATTTTGAGGTATACAATGAAGGGTGACATCTCAATTATTGTGAGGATCTAATGCAGCTACTATCCCCAAGGTGGAATGGCGCCGCTTGAAACCCTCTGGTTCATAAACATGATGCTTACTGTTGAACATATTTCGAGGTATATAATGAAGGGGGACATATAAATTATTGTGAGGATATAATGCAGCTACTATCCCCAAGGTGGAAGGGAGCCGCTTGAAACCCTCTGGCTCATAAACATGATGCTTATTGTTGAACATATTTTGAGGCATACAATGAAGGGGGACATCTCAATTATTGTGAGCATCTAATGCAGCTACTATACCCGAGGTGGAAGGGAGCCGCTTGAAACCGTCTACTTCATAAACATGCTGCTTATTGTTGAACATATTTTGAGGTATACAATGAAGGGGGACACCTCAATTATTGTGAGGATCTAATGCAGCTACTATCCCCAAGGTGGAAAGGAGCCGCTTGAAACACTCTGGATCATAAACATGATGCTTATTGTTTAACATATTTTGAGGTATACAATGAAGGATGAAACCTCTGTTATTTTGAGGATCTAATGCAGCTACTATCCCCAAGGTGGAAGGGAGCCGCTTGAAACCCTGTGGTTCATAAACATGATGGTTATTGTTCAACATATTTTGAGGTATACAATGAAGGAGGACACCTCTATTATTGTGAGGATCTAATGTAGCTACTATCCCCAAGGTGGAAGGGAGCCGCTTGAAACGCTCTACTTCATAAACATGATGGTTATTGTTGAACATATTTTGAGGTATACAAAGGGGGACACCTCAATTATTGTTAGGATCTAATGCAGCTACTATCCCCAAGGTGGAAGGGAGCCGCTTGAAACCCTGTACTTCATAAACATGATGCTTATTGTTGAACATATTTTGAGCTATACAAAGGGGGACACCTCAATTATTGTTAGGATCTAATGCAGCTACTATCCCCACGGTGGAAGGGAGCCACTTGAAACCCTCTACTTCACAAATATGATGCTTATTGTTGAACATATTTTGAGGTATACAAAGGGGGACATCTCAATTATTGTTAGGATCTAATGCAGCTACTATCCCCAAGGTGGAAGGGAGCTGCTTGAAACCCTCTACTTCATAAACATGATGCTTTTTGTTGAACATATTTTGAGGTATATTATGAAGGGGGACACCTCTATTATTGTGAGGATCTAATGCAGCTACTATCCCTAAGGTGGAAGGGAGCCGCGTGAAACCCTCTGGTTCATAAACATGATGCTTATTGTTGAACATATTTTGAGGTATACAATGAAGGGGGACACCCCAATTATTGTGAGGATCTAATGCAGCTACTATCCCAAGGTGGAAGGGAGCCGCTTGAAACCCTCTAGTTCATAAACATGATGCTTATTGTTGAACATATTTTGAGGTATATAATGAAGGGGGACACCTCTATTATTGTGAGAATCTAATGCAGCTACTATCCCCAAGGTGGAAGGGAGCCGCTTGAAACCCTCTACTTCATAAACATGATGCTTATTGTTGAACATATTTTGAGGTATACAATGAAGGGGGACATCTCAATTATTGTGAGGATCTAATGCAGCTACTATCCCCAAGGTGTAAGGGAGCCGCTTGAAACCCTGTACTTCATAAACAAGATGCTTATTGTTGAACATATTTTCAGGTATACAATGAAGGGGGACACCTCAATTATTGTGAGGATCTAATGCAGCTACTATCCCTGGGTGGAAGGGAGCCGCTTGAAACCCTCTACTTCATAAACATGATGCTTATTGTTGAACATATTTTGAGGTATACAATGAAGCGGGACATCTCAATTATTGTGAAGATCTAATGCAGCTACTATCCCCAAGGTGGAAGGGAGCCGCTTGAAAAACTCTACTTCATAAACATGATGCTTATTGTTGAACATATTTTGAGGTATACAATGAAGGGGGACACCTCAATTACTGTGAGGATCTAATGCAGCTACTATCCCCAAGGTGGAAGGGAGCTGCTTGAAACCCTCTACTTCATAAACATGATGCTTATTGTTGAACATATTTTGAGGTATACAATGAAGCGGGACATCTCAAATATTGTGAAGATCTAATGCAGCTACTATCCCCAAGGTGGAAGGGAGCCGCTTGAAACCCTCTGGTTAATAAACATGATGCTTATTGTTTAACATACTCTGAGGTATACTATGAAGGGGGACACCTCTATTATTGTGAGGATCTAATGCAGCTACTATCCCTAAGGTGGAAGGGAGCCGCTTGAAACCCTCTGGTTCATAAACAGGATGCTTATTGTTGAACATATTTTGAGGTATACAATGAAGGGGGACATCTCAATTATTGTGAGGATATAATGCAGCTTCTATCCCCAAGGTGGAAGAGAGTCACTTGAAACCCTATGGTTCATAAACATGATGCTTATTGTTGAACATATTTTGAGGTATACAATGAAGGGGGACACCTCAATTATTGTGAGCATCTAATGCAGCTTCTATCCCCAAGGTGGAAGGGAGCCGCTTGAAACCCTATGGTTCATAAACATGATGCTTATTGTTGAACATATTTTGAGGTATACAATGAAGGGGGACACCTCAATTATTGTGAGCATCTAATGCAGCTTCTATCCCCAAGGTGGAAGGGAGCCGCTTGAAACCCTATGGTTTATAAACATGATGCTTATTGTTGAACATATTTTGAGGTATACAATGAAGGGGGACACCTCAATTATTGTGAGGATCTTTAGCAGCTACTATCCCAAGGTGGAAGGGAGCCGCTTGAAACCCTCTACTTCATAAACATGATGCTTATTGTTGAACATATTTTGAGGTATACAATGAAGCGGGACATCTCAAATATTGTGAAGATCTAATGCAGCTACTATCCCCAAGGTGGAAGGGAGCCGCTTGAAACCCTCTGGTTCATAAACATGATGGTTATTGTTGAACATATTTTGAGGTATACAATGAAGGGTGACATCTCAATTATTGTGAGGATCTAATGCAGCTAGTATCCCCAAGGTGGAAGGGAGCCGCTTGAAATCCTCTGGGTCATAAACATGATGCTTATTGTTGAACATATTTTGAGGTATACAATGAAGGGTGACATCTCAATTATTGTGAGGATCTAATGCAGCTACTATCCCCAAGGTAGAAGGGAGCCGCTTGTAACCCTCTACTTGATAAACATGATGCTTATTGTTGAACATATTTTGAGGTATACAATGAAGGGTGACATCTCAATTATTGTGAGGATCTAATGCAGCTACTATCCCCAAGGTGGAAGGGAGCCGCTTGAAACCCTCTGGTTCATAAACATGATGCTTATTGTTGAACATATTTCGAGGTATATAATGAAGGGGGACATATAAATTATTGTGAGGATCTAATGCAGCTACTATCCCCAAGGTGGAAGGGAGCCGCTTGAAACCCTCTGGCTCATAAACATGATGCTTATTGTTGAACATATTTTGAGGCATACAATGAAGGGGGACATCTCAATTATTGTGAGCATCTAATGGAGCTACTATCCCCGAGGTGGAAGGGAGCCGCTTGAAACCGTCTACTTCATAAACATGCTGCTTATTGTTGAACATATTTTGAGGTATACAATGAAGGGGGACACCTTAATTATTGTGAGGATCTAATGCAGCTACTATCCCCAAGGTGGAAGGGAGCCGCTTGAAACCCTGTGGTTCATAAACATGATGGTTATTGTTCAACATATTTTGAGGTATACAATGAAGGAGGACACCTCTATTATTGTGAGGATCTAATGCAGCTACTATCCCCAAGGTGGAAGGGAGCCGCTTGAAACGCTCTACTTCATAAACATGATGGTTATTGTTGAACATATTTTGAGGTATACAAAGGGGGACACCTCAATTATTGTTAGGATCTAATGCAGCTACTATCCCCAAGGTGGAAGGGAGCTGCTTGAAACCCTGTACTTCATAAACATGATGCTTATTGTTGAACATATTTTGAGCTATACAAAGGGGGACACCTCAATTATTGTTAGGATCTAATGCAGCTACTATCCCCACGGTGGAAGGGAGCCGCTTGAAACCCTCTACTTCACAAATATGATGCTTATTGTTGAACATATTTTGAGGTATACAAAGGGGGACATCTCAATTATTGTTAGGATCTAATGCAGCTACTATCCCCAAGGTGGAAGGGAGCTGCTTGAAACCCTCTACTTCATAAACATGATGCTTTTTGTTGAACATATTTTGAGGTATATTATGAAGGGGGACACCTCTATTATTGTGAGGATCTAATGCAGCTACTATCCCTAAGGTGGAAGGGAGCCGCGTGAAACCCTCTGGTTCATAAACATGATGCTTATTGTTGAACATATTTTGAGGTATACAATGAAGGGGGACACCTCAATTATTGTGAGGATCTAATGCAGCTACTATCTCAAGGTGGAAGGGAGCCGCTTGAAACCCTCTAGTTCATAAACATGATGCTTATTGTTGAACATATTTTGAGGTATATAATGAAGGGGGACACCTCTATTATTGTGAGAATCTAATGCAGCTACTATCCCCAAGGTGGAAGGGAGCCGCTTGAAACCCTCTACTTCATAAACATGATGCTTATTGTTGAACATATTTTGAGGTATACAATGAAGGGGGACATCTCAATTATTGTGAGGATCTAATGCAGCTACTATCCCCAAGGTGTAAGGGAGCCGCTTGAAACCCTGTACTTCATAAACAAGATGCTTATTGTTGAACATATTTTCAGGTATACAATGAAGGGGGACACCTCTATTATTGTGAGGATCTAATGCGGCTACTATCCCTGGGTGGAAGGGAGCCGCTTGAAACCCTCTACTTCATAAACATGATGCTTATTGTTGAACATATTTTGAGGTATACAATGAAGCGGGACATCTCAATTATTGTGAAGATCTAATGCAGCTACTATCCCCAAGGTGGAAGGGAGCCGCTTGAAAAACTCTACTTCATAAACATGATGCTTATTGTTGAACATATTTTGAGGTATACAATGAAGGGGGACACCTCAATTATTGTGAGGATCTAATGCAGCTACTATCCCCAAGGTGGAAGGGAGCTGCTTGAAACCCTCTACTTCATAAACATGATGCTTATTGTTGAACATATTTTGAGGTATACAATGAAGCGGGACATCTCAAATATTGTGAAGATCTAATGCAGCTACTATCCCCAAGGTGGAAGGGAGCCGCTTGAAACCCTCTACTTCATAAACATGATGCTTATTGTTGAACATATTTTGAGGTATACAATGAAGGGGGACATCTCAATTATTGTGAGGATCTAATGCAGCTACTATCCCCAAGGTGTAAGGGAGCCGCTTGAAACCCTGTACTTCATAAACAAGATGCTTATTGTTGAACATATTTTCAGGTATACAATGAAGGGGGACACCTCTATTATTGTGAGGATCTAATGCGGCTACTATCCCTGGGTGGAAGGGAGCCGCTTGAAACCCTCTACTTCATAAACATGATGCTTATTGTTGAACATATTTTGAGGTATACAATGAAGGGGGACACCTCAATTATTGTGAGGATATAATGCAGCTTCTATCCCCAAGGTGGAAGGGAGTCACTTGAAACCCTATGGTTCATAAACATGATGCTTATTGTTGAACATATTTTGAGGTATACAATGAAGGGGGACACCTCAATTATTGTGAGCATCTAATGCAGCTTCTATCCCCAAGGTGGAAGGGAGCCGCTTGAAACCCTATGGTTCATAAACATGATGCTTATTGTTGAACATATTTTGAGGTATACAATGAAGGGGGACACCTGTATTATTGTGAGCATCTAATGCAGCTTCTATCCCCAAGGTGGAAGGGAGCCGCTTGAAACCCTATGGTTCATAAACATGATGCTTATTGTTGAACATATTTTGAGGTATACAATGAAGGGGGACACCTCAATTATTGTGAGGATCTTTAGCAGCTACTATCCCAAGGTGGACGGGAGCCGCTTGAAACCCTCTACTTCATAAACATGATGCTTATTGTTGAACATATTTTGAGGTATACAATGAAGCGGGACATCTCAAATATTGTGAAGATCTAATGCAGCTACTATCCCCAAGGTGGAAGGGAGCCGCTTGAAACCCTCTGGTTCATAAACATGATGGTTATTGTTGAACATATTTTGAGGTATACAATGAAGGGGGACACCTCTATTATTGTGAGGATCTAATGCAGCTACTATCCCCAAGGTGGAGGGGAGCCGCTTGAAACCCTCTACTTCATAAACATGATGCTTATTGTTGAACATATTTTGAGGTATACAAAGGGGGACACCTCAATTATTGTGAGGATCTAATGCAGCTACTATCCCCAAGGTGGAAGGGAGCCGCTTGTAACCCTCTACTTGATAAACATGATGCTTATTGTTGAACATATTTTGAGGTATACAATGAAGGGTGACATCTCAATTATTGTGAGGATCTAATGCAGCTACTATCCCCAAGGTGGAAGGGAGCCGCTTGAAACCCTCTGGTTCATAAACATGATGCTTATTGTTGAACATATTTCGAGGTATATAATGAAGGGGGACATATAAATTATTGTGAGGATCTAATGCAGCTACTATCCCCAAGGTGGAAGGGAGTCGCTTGAAACCCTCTGGCTCATAAACATGATGCTTATTGTTGAACATATTTTGAGGCATACAATGAAGGGGGACATCTCAATTATTGTGAGCATCTAATGGAGCTACTATCCCCGAGGTGGAAGGGAGCCGCTTGAAACCGTCTACTTCATAAACATGCTGCTTATTGTTGAACATATTTTGAGGTATACAATGAAGGGGGACACCTCAATTATTGTGAGGATCTAACGCAGCTACTATGCCCAAGGTGGAAGGGAGCCGCTTGAAACACTCTGGATCATAAACATGATGCTTATTGTTTAACATATTTTGAGGTATACAATGAAGGATGAAACCTCTGTTATTTGGAGGATCTAATGCAGCTACTATCCCCAAGGTGGAAGGGAGCCGCTTGAAACCCTGTGGTTCATAAACATGATGGTTATTGTTCAACATATTTTGAGGTATACAATGAAGGAGGACACCTCTATTATTGTGAGGATCTAATGCAGCTACTATCCCCAAGGTGGAAGGGAGCCGCTTGAAACGCTCTACTTCATAAACATGATGGTTATTGTTGAACATATTTTGAGGTATACAAAGGGGGACACCTCAATTATTGTTAGGATCTAATGCAGCTACTATCCCCAAGGTGGAAGGGAGCTGCTTGAAACCCTGTACTTCATAAACATGATGCTTATTGTTGAACATATTTTGAGCTATACAAAGGGGGACACCTCAATTATTGTTAGGATCTAATGCAGCTACTATCCCCACGGTGGAAGGGAGCCGCTTGAAACCCTCTACTTCACAAATATGATGCTTATTGTTGAACATATTTTGAGGTATACAAAGGGGGACATCTCAATTATTGTGAGGATCTAATGCAGCTACTATCCCCAAGGTGGAAGGGAGCCGCTTGAAACCCTCTAGTTCATAAACATGATGCTTATTGTTGAACATATTTTGAGGTATATAATGAAGGGGGACACCTCTATTATTGTGAGGATCTAATGCAGCTACTATCCCCAAGGTGGAAGGGAGTCACTTGAAACCCTATGGTTCATAAACATGATGCTTATTGTTGAACATATTTTGAGGTATATAATGAAGGGGGACACCTCTATTATTGTGAGGGTCTAATGCAGCTACTATCCCCAAGGTGGAAGGGAGTCACTTGAAACCCCATGGTTCATAAACATGATGCTTATTGTTGAACATATTTTGAGGTATATAATGAAGGGGGACACCTCAATTACTGTGAGAATCTAATGCAGCTACTATCCCCAAGGTGGAAGGGAGCCGCTTGAAACCCTTTAGTTTATAAACATGATGCTTATTGTTGAACATATTTTGAGGTATATAATGAAGGGGGACACCTCAATTACTGTGAGAATCTAATGCAGCTACAATCCCCAAGGTGGAAGGGAGCCGCTTGAAACCCTATGGTTCATAAACATGATGCTTATTGTTGAACATATTTTGAGGTATATAATGAAGGGGGACACCTCTATTATTGTGAGGATCTAATGCAGCTACTATCCCCAAGGTGGAAGGGAGTCACTTGAAACCCTATGGTTCATAAACATGATGCTTATAGTTGAACATATTTTGAGGTATATAATGAAGGGGGACACCTCTATTATTGTGAGGATCTAATGCAGCTACTATCCCCAAGGTGGAAGGGAGCCGCTTGAAACCCTCTAGTTCATAAACATGATGCTTATTGTTGAACATATTTTGAGGTATATAATGAAGGATGACACCTCTATTATTGTGAGGATCTAATGCAGCTACTCTCCCCAAGGTGGAAGGGAGTCACTTGAAACCCTATGGTTCATAAACATGATGCTTATTGTTGAACATATTTTGAGGTATATAATGAAGGGGGACACCTCTATTATTGTGAGGATCTAATGCAGCTACTATCCCCAAGGTGGAAGGGAGTCACTTGAAACCCTATGGTTCATAAACATGATGCTTATTGTTGAACATATTTTGAGGTATATAATGAAGGGGGACACCTCTATTATTGTGAGGATCTAATGCAGCTACTATCCCCAAGGTGGAAGGGAGCCGCTTGAAACCCTCTAGTTCATAAACATGATGCTTATTGTTGAACATATTTTGAGGTATATAATGAAGGGGGACACCTCTATTATTGTGAGGATCTAATGCAGCTACTATCCCCAAGGTGGAAGGGAGTCACTTGAAACCCTATGGTTCATAAACATGATGCTTATTGTTGAACATATTTTGAGGTATACAATGAAGGGAGAGACCTCAATTATTGTGAGCATCTAATGCAGCTACTATCCCCAAGGTGGAAGGGAGTCACTTGAAACCCTCTACTTCATAAACATGATGCTTATTGTTGAACATATTTTTAGCTATACAATGAAGGGGGTCATCTCAATTACTGTGAGTGAGGATCTAATGCACCTACTATCCCCAAGGTGGAAGAGAGTCGCTTGAAACCCTCTGGGTCATAAACATGATGCTTATTGTTGAACATATTTTAGGGTATACAATGAAGGGGGACACCTCTATTATTGTGAGCATCTAGTGCAGCTACAATACCCAAGGTGGAAGGGAGCCGCTTGAAACCCTCTACTTCATAAACATGATGCTTATTGTTGAACATATTTTAAGGTATACAATGAAGGGGGACATCTCAATTATTCTGAGGATCTAATGCAGCTACTATCCCCAAGGTGTAAGGGAGCAGCTTGAAACCCTGTACTTCATAAACATGATGCTTATTGTTGAACATATTTTCAGGTATACAATGAAGGGGGACACCTCAATTATTGTGAGGATCTAATGCAGCTACTATCCCTGGGTAGAAGGGAGCCGCTTGAAACCCTCTACTTCATAAACATGATGCTTATTGTTGAACATATTTTGAGGAATACAATGAAGCGGGACATCTCAATTATTGTGAAGATCTAATGCAGCTACTATCCCCAAGGTGGAAGGGAGCCGCTTGAAACCCTCTGGTTCATAAACAGGATGCTTATTGTTAAACATATTTTGAGGTATACAATGAAGGGGGACACCTCAATTACTGTGAGGATCTAATGCAGCTACTATTCCCAAGGTGGAAGGGAGCTGCTTGAAACCCTCTACTTCATAAACATGATGCTTATTGTTGAAAATATTTTGAGGTATACAATGAAGCGGGACATCTCAAATATTGTGAAGATCTAATGCAGCTACTATCCCCAAGGTGGAAGGGAGCCGCTTGAAACCCTCTGGTTCATAAACATGATGCTTATTGTTGAACATATTCTGAGGTATACTATGAAGGGGGACACCTCTATTATTGTGAGGATCTAATGCAGCTACTATCCCTAAGGTGGAAGGGAGCCGCTTGAAACCCTCTGGTTCATAAACATGATGCTTATTGTTGAACATATTTTGAGGTATACAATGAAGGGGGACACCTCAATTACTGTGAGAATCTAATGCAGCTACTATCCCCAAGGTGGAAGGGAGCCGCTTGAAACCCTCTGGTTCATAAACATGATGCTTATTGTTGAAAATATTTTGAGGTATACAATGAAGGGGGACAACTCAATTTCTGTGAGAATCTAATGCAGCTACTATCCCCAAGGTGGAAGGGAGCCGCTTGAAACCCTCTACTTCATAAACATGATGCTTATTGTTAAGCATATTTTGAGGTATACAATGAAAGGGGACATCTCAATTATTGTGAGGATCTAATGCAGCTTCTATCCCCAAGGTGGAAGGGAGTCACTTGAAACCCTATGGTTCATAAACATGATGCTTATTGTTGAAGATATTTTGAGGTATACAATGAAGGGGGACACCTCAATTATTGTGAGCATCTAATGCAGCTTCTATCCCCAAGGTGGAAGGGAGCCGCTTGAAACCCTATGGTTCATAAACATAATTCTTATTGTTGAACATATTTTGAGGTATACAATGAAGGGGGACACCTCAATTATTGTGAGCATCTAATGCAGCTTCTATCCCCAAGGTGGAAGGGAGCCGCTTGACACCCTATGGTTCATAAACATGATGCTTATTGTTGAACATATTTTGAGGTATACAATGAAGGGGGACACCTCAATTGTTGTGAGGATCTTTAGCAGCTACTATCCCAAGGTTGAAGGGAGCCGCTTGAAACCCTCTACTTCATAAACATGATGCTTATTGTTGAACATATTTTGAGGTATACAATGAAGCGGGACATCTCAAATATTGTGAAGATCTAATGCAGCTACTATCCCCAAGGTGCAAGGGAGCCGCTTGAAACCCTCTGGTTCATAAACATGATGGTTATTGTTGAACATATTTTGAGGTATACAATGAAGGGGGACACCTCTATTATTGTGAGGATCTAATGCAGCTACTATCCCCAAGGTGGAAGGGAGCCGCTTGAAACCCTCTACTTCATAAACATGATGCTTAATGTTGAACATATTTTGAGGTATACAAAGGGGGACACCTCAATTATTGTGAGGATCTAATGCAGCTACTATCCCCAAGGTGGAAGGGAGCCGCTTGAAACACTCTGGATCATAAACATGATGCTTATTGTTGAACATATTTTGAGGTATACAATGAAGGGGGAAACCTCTGTTAATTTGAGGATCTAATACAGCTACTATCCCCAAGGTGGAAGGGAGCCGCTTAAAAACCCTGTGGTTCATAAACATGATGGTTATTGTTGAACATATTTTGAGGTATACAATGAAGGGATCACCTCTATTATTGTGAGGATCTAATGCAGCTACTATCTCCAAGGTGGAAGGGAGCCGCTTGAAACCCTCTCTTCATAAACATGATGCTTATTGTTGAACATATTTTGAGGTATACAATGGAGGGGGACACCTCTATTATTGTGAGGATCTAAAGCAGCTACCATCCCCAAGGTGGAAGGGAGCCGCTTGAAAACCCTCTACTTCATAAACATGATGCTTATTGTTGAACATATTTTGAGGTATACAATGAAGGGGGACACCTTAATTATTGTGAGGATCTAATGCATTTACTATCCCAAGGTGGAAGGGAGCCGCCTGAAACCCTCTACTTCATAAACATGATGCTTATTGTTGAACATATTTTGAGGTATACAATGAAGGGGGACACCTCTGTTATTTTGAGGATCTAAATCAGCTACTATCCCCAAGGTGGAAGGGAGCCGCTTGAAACGCTCTGGTTCATAAACATGATGCTTATGTTGAACATATTTTGAGGTATACAATGAAAGGGGACACCTTAATTATTGTGAGGATCTAATGCAGCTACTATCCCAAGGTGGAAGGGAGCCGCTTGAAACCCTCTACTTCATAAACATGATGCTTATTGTTGAACATGTTTTGAGGTATACAATGAAGGGGGACATCTCAATTATTGTGAGGATCTAATGCAGCTACTCTCACAAAGGTGGAAGGGAGCCGCTTGAAACACTCTGGATCATAAACATGATGCTTATTGTTGAACATATTTTGAGCTATACAATGAAGGGGGACACTTCAATTATTGTGAGGATCTAATGCAGCTACTCTCCCCAACGTGGAAGGGAGTCGCTTGAAACCCTTTACTTCATAAAGATGATGCTTATTGTTGAACATATTTTAAGGTATACAATGAAGGGGGACACCTCTATTATTGTGAGCATCTAGTGCAGCTACTATCCCCAAGGTGGAAGGGAGCCGCTTGAAACCCTCTACTTCATAAACATGATGGTTATTGTTGAACATATTTTAAGGTATACAATGAAGGGGGGCATCTCAATTATTCTGAGGATCTAATGCATCTACGCTCCCTAAGGTGGGAGGGAGTCGCTTGAAACCCTCTGGTTCGTAGACATGGTACTTATTTTTGAATATATTTTGAGGTATACAATGAAGGGAGACATCTCAATTATTGTGAGGAACTAATGCAGCTACTACCCTCCAGTGGAAAGGTGCCGCTTGAAACCCTGTACTTCATAAACATGATGCTTATTGTTAAACATATTTTCAGGTATACAATGAAGGGGGACACCTCAATTATTGTGAGGATCTAATGCAGCTAGTATCCCCAAGGTGGAAGGGAGCCGCTTGAAATCCTCTGGTTCATAAACATGATGCTTCTTGTTGAACATATTTTGAGGTATACATTGAAGGGTGATATCTATTTTATTGTGAGGATCTAATGCAGCTACTATCCCCAAGGTAGAAGGGAGCCGCTTGTAACCCCCTACTTGATAAACATGATGCTTATTGTTGAACATATTTTGAGGTATACAATGAAGGGTGACATCTCAATTATTGTGAGGATCTAATGCAGCTAGTATCCCCAAGGTGGAAGGGAGCCGCTTGAAATCCTCTGGTTCATAAACATGATGCTTATTGTTGAACATATTTTGAGGTATACAATGAAGGGTGACATCTCAATTATTGTGAGGATCTAATGCAGCTACTATCCCCAAGGTAGAAGGGAGCCGCTTGTAACCCTCTACTTGATAAACATGATGCTTATTGTTGAACATATTTTGAGGTATACAATGAAGGGTGACATCTCAATTATTGTGAGGATCTAATGCAGCTACTATCCCCAAGGTGGAAGGGAGCCGCTTGAAACCCTCTGGTTCATAAACATGATGCTTATTGTTGAACATATTTCGAGGTATATAATGAAGGGGGACATATAAATTATTGTGAGGATCTAATGCAGCTACTATCCCCAAGGTGGAAGGGAGCCGCTTGAAACCCTCTGGCTCATAAACATGATGCTTATTGTTGAACATATTTTGAGGCATACAATGAAGGGGGACATCTCAATTATTGTGAGGATCTAATGCAGCTACTATCCCCAAGGTGGAAGGGAGCCGCTTGAAACACTCTGGATCATAAACATGATGCTTATTGTTTAACATATTTTGAGGTATACAATGAAGGATGAAACCTCTGTTATTTTGAGGATCTAATGCAGCTACTATCCCCAAGGTGGAAGGGAGCCGCTTGAAACCCTGTGGTTCATAAACATGATGGTTATTGTTCAACATATTTTGAGGTATACAATGAAGGAGGACACCTCTATTATTGTGAGGATCTAATGCAGCTACTATCCCCAAGGTGGAAGGGAGCCGCTTGAAACGCTCTAGATCATAAACATGATGGTTATTGTTGAACATATTTTGAGGTATACAAAGGGGGACACCTCAATTATTGTTAGGATCTAATGCAGCTACTATCCCCAAGGTGGAAGGGAGCTGCTTGAAACCCTGTACTTCATAAGCATGATGCTTATTGTTGAACATATTTTGAGCTATACAAAGGGGGACACCTCAATTATTGTTAGGATCTAATGCAGCTACTATCCCCACGGTGGAAGGGAGCCGCTTGAAACCCTCTACTTCACAAATATGATGCTTATTGTTGAACATATTTTGAGGTATACAAAGGGGGACATCTCAATTATTGTTAGGATCTAATGCAGCTACTATCCCCAAGGTGGAAGGGAGCTGCTTGAAACCCTCTACTTCATAAACATGATGCTTTTTGTTGAACATATTTTGAGGTATATTATGAAGGGGGACACCTCTATTATTGTGAGGATCTAATGCAGCTACTATCCCTAAGGTGGAAGGGAGCCGCGTGAAACCCTCTGGTTCATAAACATGATGCTTATTGTTGAACATATTTTGAGGTATACAATGAAGGGGGACACCTCAATTATTGTGAGGATCTAATGCAGCTACTATCCCAAGGTGGAAGGGAGCCGCTTGAAACCCTCTAGTTCATAAACATGATGCTTATTGTTGAACATATTTTGAGGTATATAATGAAGGGGGACACCTCTATTATTGTGAGAATCTAATGCAGCTACTATCCCCTAGGTGGAAGGGAGCCGCTTGAAACCCTCTACTTCATAAACATGATGCTTATTGTTGAACATATTTTGAGGTATACAATGAAGGGGGACATCTCAATTATTGTGAGGATCTAATGCAGCTACTATCCCCAAGGTGTAAGGGAGCCGCTTGAAACCCTGTACTTCATAAACAAGATGCTTATTGTTGAACATATTTTCAGGTATACAATGAAGGGGGACACCTCAATTATTGTGAGGATCTAATGCAGCTACTATCCCTGGGTGGAAGGGAGCCGCTTGAAACCCTCTACTTCATAAACATGATGCTTATTGTTGAACATATTTTGAGGTATACAATGAAGCGGGACATCTCAATTATTGTGAAGATCTAATGCAGCTACTATCCCCAAGGTGGAAGGGAGCCGCTTGAAAAACTCTACTTCATAAACATGATGCTTATTGTTGAACATATTTTGAGGTATACAATGAAGGGGGACACCTCAATTATTGTGAGGATCTAATGCAGCTACTATCCCCAAGGTGGAAGGGAGCTGCTTGAAACCCTCTACTTCATAAACATGATGCTTATTGTTGAACATATTTTGAGGTATACAATGAAGCGGGACATCTCAAATATTGTGAAGATCTAATGCAGCTACTATCCCCAAGGTGGAAGGGAGCCGCTTGAAACCCTCTGGTTAATAAACATGATGCTTATTGTTTAACATACTCTGAGGTATACTATGAAGGGGGACACCTCTATTATTGTGAGGATCTAATGCAGCTACTATCCCTAAGGTGGAAGGGAGCCGCTTGAAACCCTCTGGTTCATAAACAGGATGCTTATTGTTGAACATATTTTGAGGTATACAATGAAGGGGGACATCTCAATTATTGTGAGGATATAATGCAGCTTCTATCCCCAAGGTGGAAGGGAGTCACCTGAAACCCTATGGTTCATAAACATGATGCTTATTGTTGAACATATTTTGAGGTATACAATGAAGGGGAACACCTCAATTATTGTGAGCATCTAATGCAGCTTCTATCCCCAAGGTGGAAGGGAGCCGCTTGAAACCCTATGGTTCATAAACATGATGCTTATTGTTGAACATATTTTGAGGTATACAATGAAGGGGGACACCTCAATTATTGTGAGCATCTAATGCAGCTTCTATCCCCAAGGTGGAAGGGAGCCGCTTGAAACCCTATGGTTCATAAACATGATGCTTATTGTTGAACATATTTTGAGGTATACAATGAAGGGGGACACCTCAATTATTGTGAGGATCTTTAGCAGCTACTATCCCAAGGTGGAAGGGAGCCGCTTGAAACCCTCTACTTCATAAACATGATGCTTATTGTTGAACATATTTTGAGGTATACAATGAAGCGGGACATCTCAAATATTGTGAAGATCAAATGCAGCTACTATCCCCAAGGTGGAAGGGAGCCGCTTGAAACCCTCTGGTTCATAAACATGATGGTTATTGTTGAACATATTTTGAGGTATACAATGAAGGGGGACACCTCTATTATTGTGAGGATCTAATGCAGCTACTATCCCCAAGGTGGAAGGGAGCCGCTTGAAACCCTCTACTTCATAAACATGATGCTTATTGTTGAACATATTTTGAGGTATACAAAGGGGGACACCTCAATTATTGTGAGGATCTAATGCAGCTACTATCCCCAAGGTGGAAGGGAGCCGCTTGAAACACTCTGGATCATAAACATGATGCTTATTGTTGAACATATTTTGAGGTATACAATGAAGGGGGAAACCTCTGTTAATTTGAGGATCTAATACAGCTACTATCCCCAAGGTGGAAGGGAGCCGCTTGAAACCCTCTGGTTCATAAACATGATGGTTATTGTTGAACATATTTTGAGGTATACAATGAAGGGGTCACCTCTATTATTGTGAGGATCTAATGCAGCTACTATCTCCAAGGTGGAAGGGAGCCGCTTGAAACCCTCTCTTCATAAACATGATGCTTATTGTTGAACATATTTTGAGGTATACAATGGAGGGGGACACCTCTATTATTGTGAGGATCTAATGCAGCTACTATCCCCAAGGTGGAAGGGAGCCGCTTGAAAACCCTCTACTTCATAAACATGATGCTTATTGTTGAACATATTTTGAGGTATACAATGAAGGGGGACACCTTAATTATTGTGAGGATCTAATGCATTTACTATCCCAAGGTGGAAGGGAGCCGCCTGAAACCCTCTACTTCATAAACATGATGCTTATTGTTGAACATATTTTGAGGTATACAATGAAGGGGGACACCTCTGTTATTTTGAGGATCTAAATCAGCTACTATCCCCAAGGTGGAAGGGAGCCGCTTGAAACCCTCTGGTTCATAAACATGATGCTTATTGTTGAACATATTTTGAGGTATACAATGAAAGGGGACACCTTAATTATTGTGAGGATCTAATACAGCTACTATCCCAAGGTGGAAGGGAGCCGCTTGAAACCCTCTACTTCATAAACATGATGCTTATTGTTGAACATATTTTGAGGTATACAATGAAGGGGGACATCTCAATTATTGTGAGGATCTAATGCAGCTACTCTCACAAAGGTGGAAGGGAGCCGCTTGAAACACTCTGGATCATAAATATGATGCTTAATGTTGAACATATTTTGAGCTATACAATGAAGGGGGACACTTCAATTATTGTGAGGATCTATTGCAGCTACTCTCCCCAACGTGGAAGGGAGTCGCTTGAAACCCTTTACTTCATAAACATGATGCTTATTGTTGAACATATTTTAAGGTATACAATGAAGGGGGACACCTCTATTATTGTGAGCATCTAGTGCAGCTACTATCCCCAAGGTGGTAGGGAGCCGCTTGAAACCCTCTACTTCATAAACATGATGGTTATTGTTGAACATATTTTAAGGTATACAATGAAGGGGGACATCTCAATTATTCTGAGGATCTAATGCATCTACGCTCCCTAAGGTGGGAGGGAGTCGCTTGAATCCCTCTGGTTCATAGACATGGTAGTTATTTTTGAATATATTTTGAGGTATACAATGAAGGAAGACATCTCAATTATTGTGAGGAACTAATGCAGCTACTACCCTCCAGTGGAAAGGTGCCGCTTGAAACCCTGTACTTCATAAACATGATGCTTATTGTTGAACATATTTTCAGGTATACAATGAAGGGGGACACCTCAATTATTGTGAGGATGTAATGCAGCTAGTATCCCCAAGGTGGAAGGGAGCCGCTTGAAATCCTCTGGTTCATAAACATGATGCTTATTGTTGAACATTTTTTGACGTATACAATGAAGGGTGACATCTCAATTATTGTGAGGATCTAATGCAGCTACTATCCCCAAGGTAGAAGGGAGCCGCTTGTAACCCCCTACTTGATAAACATGATGCTTATTGTTGAACATATTTTGAGGTATACAATGAAGGGTGACATCTCAATTATTGTGAGGATCTAATGCAGCTAGTATCCCCAAGGTGGAAGGGAGCCGCTTGAAATCCTCTGGTTCATAAACATGATGCTTATTGTTGAACATATTTTGAGGTATACAATGAAGGGTGACATCTCAATTATTGTGAGGATCTAATGCAGCTACTATCCCCAAGGTAGAAGGGAGCCGCTTTAACCCTCTACTCGATAAACATGATGCTTATTGTTGAACATATTTTGAGGTATACAATGAAGGGTGACATCTCAATTATTGTGAGGATCTAATGCAGCTATCCCCAAGGTGGAAGGGAGCCGCTTGAAACCCTCTGGTTCATAAACATGATGCTTATTGTTGAACATATTTCGAGGTATATAATGAAGGGGGACATATAAATTATTGTGAGGATCTAATGCAGCTACTATCCCCAAGGTGGAAGGGAGCCGCTTGAAACCCTCTGGCTCATAAACATGATGCTTATTGTTGAACATATTTTGAGGCATACAATGAAGGGAGACATCTCAATTATTGTGAGGATCTAATGCAGCTACTATCCCCAAGGTGGAAGGGAGCCGCTTGAAACACTCTGGATCATAAACATGATGCTTATTGTTTAACATATTTTGAGGTATACAATGATGGATGAAACCTCTGTTATTTTGAGGAATTAATGCAGCTACTATCCCCAAGGTGGAAGGGAGCCGCTTGAAACCCTGTGGTTCATAAACATGATGGTTATTGTTCAACAAATTTTGATGTATACAATGAAGGAGGACACCTCTATTATTGTGAGGATCTAATGCAGCTACTATCCCCAAGGTGGAAGGGAGCCGCTTGAAACGCTCTACTTCATAAACATGATGGTTATTGTTGAACATATTTTGAGCTATACAAAGGGGGACACCTCAATTATTGTTAGGATCTAATGCAGCTACTATCCCCACGGTGGAAGGGAGCCGCTTGAAACCCTCTACTTCACAAATATGATGCTTATTGTTGAACGTATTTTGAGGTATACAAAGGGGGACATCTCAATTATTGTTAGGATCTAATGCAGCTGCTATCCCCAAGGTGGAAGGGAGCTGCTTGAAACCCTCTACTTCATAAACATGATGCTTATTGTTGAACATATTTTGAGGTATACTATGAAGGGGGACACCTCTATTATTGTGAGGATCTAATGCAGCTACTATCCCTAAGGTGGAAGGGAGCCGCGTGAAACCCTCTGGTTCATAAACATGATGCTTATTGTTGAACATATTTTGAGGTATACAATGAAGGGGGACACCTTATTATTGTGAGGATCTAATGCAGCTACTATCCCAAGGTGGAAGGGAGCCGCTTGAAACCCTTTAGTTCATAAACATGATGCTTATTGTTGAACATATTTTGAGGTATATAATGAAGGGGGACACCTCTATTATTGTGAGAATCTAATGCAGCTACTATCCCCAAGGTGGAAGGGAGCCGCTTGAAACCCTCTACTTCATAAACATGATGCTTATTGTTGAACATATTTTGAGGTATATAATGAAGGGGGACACCTCAATTATTGTGAGGATCTAATGCAGCTACTATCCCCAAGGTGGAAGGGAGTCGCTTGAAACCCTCTGGTTCATAAACATGATGCTTATTGTTGAACATATTTTAAGGTATACAATGAAGGGGGACACCTCTATTATTGTGAGCATCTAGTGCAGCTACTATACACAAGGTGGAAGGGAGCCGCTTGAAACCCTCTACTTCATAAACATGATGGTTATTGTTGAAAATATTTTGAGGTATACAATGAACGGAGACATCTCAATTATTGTGAGGATCTAATGCAGCTACTATCCCCAAGGTGGAAGGGAGCCGCTTGAAACCCTCTACTTCATAAACATGATGCTTATTGTTGAACATATTTTAAGGTATACAATGAAGGGGGACATCTCAATTATTCTGAGGATCTAATGCAGCTACTCTCCCTAAGGTGGGAGGGAGTCCCTTGAAACCCTCTGGTTCATAAACATGATACTTATTTTTGAACATATTTTGAGGTATACAATGAAGGGAGACATCTCAATTATTGTAAGGAACTAATGCAGCTACTACCCTCCAGTGGAAAGGTGCCGCTTGAAACCCTGTACTTCATATACATGATGCTTATTGTTGAACATATTTTGAGGTATACAATGAAGGGGGACATCTGAATAATTGTGAGGCTCTAATGCAGCTACTAACCCCGAAGGTGTAAGGGAGCCGCTTGAAACCCTGTACTTCATAAACATGATGCTTATTGTTGAACATATTTTCAGGTATACAATGAAGGGGGACACCTCAATTATTGTGAGGATCTAATGCAGCTACTATCCCTGGGTGGAAGGGAGCCGCTTGAAACCCTGTACTTCATAAACATGATGCATATTGTTGAACATATTTTGAGGTATACAATGAAGGGGGACATCTCAATTATTGTGAGGATATAATGCAGCTATTATCCCCAAGGTGTAAGGGAGCCGCTTGAAACCCTGTACTTCATAAACATGATGCTTATTGTTGAACATATTTTCAGGTATACAATGAAGGGGGACACCTCAATTATTGTGAGGATCTAATGCAGCTACTATCCCTGGGTGGAAGGGAGCCGCTTGAAACCCTCTACTTCATAAACATGATGCTTATTGTTGAACATATTTTGAGGTATACAATGAAGCGGGACATCTCAATTATTGTGAAGATCTAATGCAGCTACTATCCCCAAGGTGGAAGGGAGCCGCTTGAAACCCTCTGGTTCATAAACATGATGCTTATTGTTGAACATATTCTGAGGTATACTATGAAGGGGGACACCTCTATTACTGTAAGGATCTAATGCAGCTACTATACCTAACGTGGAAGGGAGCCGCTTGAAACCCTCTGGTTCATAACCATGATGCTTATTGTTGAACATATTTTGAGGTATACAATGAAGGGGGACACCTCAATTACTGTGAGGATCTAATGCAGCTACTATCCCCAAGGTGGAAGGGAGCCGCTTGAAAAACTCTACTTCATAAACATGATGCTTATTGTTGAACATATTTTGAGGTATACAATGAAGGGGGACACCTCAATTATTGTGAGGATCTAATGCAGCTACTATCCCCAAGGTGGAAGGGAGCTGCTTGAAACCCTCTACTTCATAAACATGATGCTTATTGTTGAACATATCTTGAGGTATACAATGAAGCGGGACATCTCAAATATTGTGAAGATCTAATGCAGCTACTATCCCCAAGGTGGAAGGGAGCCGCTTGAAACCCTCTGGTTAATAAACATGATGCTTATTGTTTAACATATTTTGAGGTATACTATGAAGGGGGACACCTCCTTAATTGAAGGATCTAATGCAGCTACTATCCCTAAGGTGGAAGGGAGCCGCTTGAAACCCTCTGGTTCATAAACAGGATGCTTATTGTTGAACATATTTTGAGGTATACAATGAAGGGGGACACCTCAATTACTGTGAACATCTAATGGAGCTACTATCCCCGAGGTGGAAGGGAGCCGCTTGAAACCGTCTAATTCATAAACATGCTGCTTATTGTTGAACATATTTTGAGGTATACAATGAAGGGGGACACCTCAAATATTGTGAGGATTTAATGCAGCTACTATCCCCAAGGTGGAAGGAGCCGCTTGAAACACTCTGGATCATAAACATGATGCTTATTGTCTAACATATTTTGAGGTATACAATGAAGGATGAAACCTCTGTTATTTTGAGGATCTAATGCAGCTACTATCCCCAAGGTGGAAGGGAGCCGCTTGAAACCCTGTGGTTCATAAACATGATGGTTATTGTTCAACATATTTTGATGTATACAATGAAGGAGGACACCTCTATTATTGTGAGGATCTAATGCAGCTACTATCCCCAAGGTGGAAGGGAGCCGCTTGAAACGCTCTACTTCATAAACATGATGGTTATTGTTGAACATATTTTGAGCTATACAAAGGGGGACACCTCAATTATTGTTAGGATCTAATGCAGCTACTATCCCCACGGTGGAAGGGAGCCGCTTGAAACCCTCTACTTCACAAATATGATGCTTATTGTTGAACATATTTTGAGGTATACAAAGGGGGACATCTCAATTATTGTTAGGATCTAATGCAGCTACTATCCCTAAGGTGGAAGGGAGCCGCGTGAAACCCTCTGGTTCATAAACATGATGCTTATTGTTGAACATATTTTCAGGTATACAATGAAGGGGGACACCTCAATTATTGTGAGGATCTAATGCAGCTACTATCCCAAGGTGGAAGGGAGCCGCTTGAAACCTCTAGTTCATAAACATGATGCTTATTGTTGAACATATTTTGAGGTATATAATGAAGGGGGACACCTCTATTATTGTGAGAATCTAATGCAGCTACTATCCCCAAGGTGGAAGGGAGCCGCTTGAAACCCTCTACTTCATAAACATGATGCTTATTGTTGAACATATTTTGAGGTATATAATGAAGGGGGACACCTCAATTATTGTGAGGATCTAATGCAGCTACTATCCCCAAGGTGGAAGGGAGTCGCTTGAAACCCTCTGGTTCATAAACATGATGCTTATTGTTGAACATATTTTAAGGTATACAATGAAGGGGGACACCTCTATTATTGTGAGCATCTAGTGCAGCTACTATACACAAGGTGGAAGGGAGCCGCTTGAAACCCTCTACTTCATAAACATGATGGTTATTGTTGAAAATATTTTGAGGTATACAATGAAGGGGGACATCTCAATTATTCTGAGGATCTAATGCAGCTACTCTCCCTAAGGTGGGAGGGAGTCCCTTGAAACCCTCTGGTTCATAAACATGATACTTATTTTTGAACATATTTTGAGGTATACAATGAAGGGAGACATCTCAATTATTGTAAGGAACTAATGCAGCTACTATCCCCAAGGTGGAAGGGAGCCGCTTGAAACCCTCTACTTCATAAACATGATGCTTATTGTTGAACATATTTTAAGGTATACAATGAAGGGGGACATCTCAATTATTCTGAGGATCTAATGCAGCTACTCTCCCTAAGGTGGGAGGGAGTCCCTTGAAACCCTCTGGTTCATAAACATGATACTTATTTTTGAACATATTTTGAGGTATACAATGAAGGGAGACATCTCAATTATTGTAAGGAACTAATGCAGCTACTACCCTCCAGTGGAAAGGTGCCGCTTGAAACCCTGTACTTCATAAACATGATGCTTATTGTTGAACATATTTTGAGGTATACAATGAAGGGGGACATCTCAATTATTGTGAGGATCTAATGCAGCTACTATCCCCAAGGTGTAAGGGAGCCGCTTGAAACCCTGTACTTCATAAACATGATGCTTAATGTTGAGCATATTTTCAGGTATACAATGAAGGGGGACACCTCAATTATTGTGAGGATCTAATGCAGCTACTATCCCTGGGTGGAAGGGAGCCGCTTGAAACCCTGTACTTCATAAACATGATGCTTATTGTTGAACATATTTTGAGGTATACAATGAAGGGGGACATCTCAATTATTGTGAGGATCTAATGCAGCTATTATCCCCAAGGTGTAAGGGAGCCGCTTGAAACCCTGTACTTCATAAACATGATGCTTATTGTTGAACATATTTTCAGGTATACAATGAAGGGGGACACCTCAATTATTGTGAGGATCTAATGCAGCTACTATCCCTGGGTGGAAGAGAGCCGCTTGAAACCCTCTACTTCATAAACATGATGCTTATTGTTGAACATATTTTGAGGTATACAATGAAGGGTGACATCTCAATTATTGTGAGGATCTAATGCAGCTAGTATCCCCAAGGTGGAAGGGAGCCGCTTGAAATCCTCTGGTTCATAAACATGATGCTTATTGTTGAACATATTTTGAGGTATACAATGAAGGGTGACATCTCAATTATTGTGAGGATCTAATGCAGCTACTATCCCCAAGGTAGAAGGGAGCCGCTTTAACCCTCTACTCGATAAACATGATGCTTATTGTTGAACATATTTTGAGGTATACAATGAAGGGTGACATCTCAATTATTGTGAGGATCTAATGCAGCTATCCCCAAGGTGGAAGGGAGCCGCTTGAAACCCTCTGGTTCATAAACATGATGCTTATTGTTGAACATATTTCGAGGTATATAATGAAGGGGGACATATAAATTATTGTGAGGATCTAATGCAGCTACTATCCCCAAGGTGGAAGGGAGCCGCTTGAAACCCTCTGGCTCATAAACATGATGCTTATTGTTGAACATATTTTGAGGCATACAATGAAGGGAGACATCTCAATTATTGTGAGGATCTAATGCAGCTACTATCCCCAAGGTGGAAGGGAGCCGCTTGAAACACTCTGGATCATAAACATGATGCTTATTGTTTAACATATTTTGAGGTATACAATGATGGATGAAACCTCTGTTATTTTGAGGAATTAATGCAGCTACTATCCCCAAGGTGGAAGGGAGCCGCTTGAAACCCTGTGGTTCATAAACATGATGGTTATTGTTCAACAAATTTTGATGTATACAATGAAGGAGGACACCTCTATTATTGTGAGGATCTAATGCAGCTACTATCCCCAAGGTGGAAGGGAGCCGCTTGAAACGCTCTACTTCATAAACATGATGGTTATTGTTGAACATATTTTGAGCTATACAAAGGGGGACACCTCAATTATTGTTAGGATCTAATGCAGCTACTATCCCCACGGTGGAAGGGAGCCGCTTGAAACCCTCTACTTCACAAATATGATGCTTATTGTTGAACGTATTTTGAGGTATACAAAGGGGGACATCTCAATTCTTGTTAGGATCTAATGCAGCTACTATCCCCAAGGTGGAAGGGAGCTGCTTGAAACCCTCTACTTCATAAACATGATGCTTATTGTTGAACATATTTTGAGGTATACTATGAAGGGGGAGTCCTCTATTATTGTGAGGATCTAATGCAGCTACTATCCCTAAGGTGGAAGGGAGCCGCGTGAAACCCTCTGGTTCATAAACATGATGCTTATTGTTGAACATATTTTGAGGTATACAATGAAGGGGGACACCTTATTATTGTGAGGATCTAATGCAGCTACTATCCCAAGGTGGAAGGGAGCCGCTTGAAACCCTTTAGTTCATAAACATGATGCTTATTGTTGAACATATTTTGAGGTATATAATGAAGGGGGACACCTCTATTATTGTGAGAATCTAATGCAGCTACTATCCCCAAGGTGGAAGGGAGCCGCTTGAAACCCTCTACTTCATAAACATGATGCTTATTGTTGAACATATTTTGAGGTATATAATGAAGGGGGACACCTCAATTATTGTGAGGATCTAATGCAGCTACTATCCCCAAGGTGGAAGGGAGTCGCTTGAAACCCTCTGGTTCATAAACATGATGCTTATTGTTGAACATATTTTAAGGTATACAATGAAGGGGGACACCTCTATTATTGTGAGCATCTAGTGCAGCTACTATACACAAGGTGGAAGGGAGCCGCTTGAAACCCTCTACTTCATAAACATGATGGTTATTGTTGAAAATATTTTGAGGTATACAATGAACGGAGACATCTCAATTATTGTGAGGATCTAATGCAGCTACTATCCCCAAGGTGGAAGGGAGCCGCTTGAAACCCTCTACTTCATAAACATGATGCTTATTGTTGAACATATTTTAAGGTATACAATGAAGGGGGACATCTCAATTATTCTGAGGATCTAATGCAGCTACTCTCCCTAAGGTGGGAGGGAGTCCCTTGAAACCCTCTGGTTCATAAACATGATACTTATTTTTGAACATATTTTGAGGTATACAATGAAGGGAGACATCTCAATTATTGTAAGGAACTAATGCAGCTACTACCCTCCAGTGGAAAGGTGCCGCTTGAAACCCTGTACTTCATATACATGATGCTTATTGTTGAACATATTTTGAGGTATACAATGAAGGGGGACATCTGAATAATTGTGAGGCTCTAATGCAGCTACTATCCCCAAGGTGTAAGGGAGCCGCTTGAAACCCTGTACTTCATAAACATGATGCTTATTGTTGAACATATTTTCAGGTATACAATGAAGGGGGACACCTCAATTATTGTGAGGATCTAATGCAGCTACTATCCCTGGGTGGAAGGGAGCCGCTTGAAACCCTGTACTTCATAAACATGATGCATATTGTTGAACATATTTTGAGGTATACAATGAAGGGGGACATCTCAATTATTGTGAGGATATAATGCAGCTATTATCCCCAAGGTGTAAGGGAGCCGCTTGAAACCCTGTACTTCATAAACATGATGCTTATTGTTGAACATATTTTCAGGTATACAATGAAGGGGGACACCTCAATTATTGTGAGGATCTAATGCAGCTACTATCCCTGGGTGGAAGGGAGCCGCTTGAAACCCTCTACTTCATAAACATGATGCTTATTGTTGAACATATTTTGAGGTATACAATGAAGCGGGACATCTCAATTATTGTGAAGATCTAATGCAGCTACTATCCCCAAGGTGGAAGGGAGCCGCTTGAAACCCTCTGGTTCATAAACATGATGCTTATTGTTGAACATATTCTGAGGTATACTATGAAGGGGGACACCTCTATTACTGTAAGGATCTAATGCAGCTACTATACCTAACGTGGAAGGGAGCCGCTTGAAACCCTCTGGTTCATAACCATGATGCTTATTGTTGAACATATTTTGAGGTATACAATGAAGGGGGACACCTCAATTACTGTGAGGATCTAATGCAGCTACTATCCCCAAGGTGGAAGGGAGCCGCTTGAAAAACTCTACTTCATAAACATGATGCTTATTGTTGAACATATTTTGAGGTATACAATGAAGGGGGACACCTCAATTATTGTGAGGATCTAATGCAGCTACTATCCCCAAGGTGGAAGGGAGCTGCTTGAAACCCTCTACTTCATAAACATGATGCTTATTGTTGAACATATCTTGAGGTATACAATGAAGCGGGACATCTCAAATATTGTGAAGATCTAATGCAGCTACTATCCCCAAGGTGGAAGGGAGCCGCTTGAAACCCTCTGGTTAATAAACATGATGCTTATTGTTTAACATATTTTGAGGTATACTATGAAGGGGGACACCTCCTTAATTGAAGGATCTAATGCAGCTACTATCCCTAAGGTGGAAGGGAGCCGCTTGAAACCCTCTGGTTCATAAACAGGATGCTTATTGTTGAACATATTTTGAGGTATACAATGAAGGGGGACACCTCAATTACTGTGAACATCTAATGGAGCTACTATCCCCGAGGTGGAAGGGAGCCGCTTGAAACCGTCTAATTCATAAACATGCTGCTTATTGTTGAACATATTTTGAGGTATACAATGAAGGGGGACACCTCAAATATTGTGAGGATTTAATGCAGCTACTATCCCCAAGGTGGAAGGAGCCGCTTGAAACACTCTGGATCATAAACATGATGCTTATTGTCTAACATATTTTGAGGTATACAATGAAGGATGAAACCTCTGTTATTTTGAGGATCTAATGCAGCTACTATCCCCAAGGTGGAAGGGAGCCGCTTGAAACCCTGTGGTTCATAAACATGATGGTTATTGTTCAACATATTTTGATGTATACAATGAAGGAGGACACCTCTATTATTGTGAGGATCTAATGCAGCTACTATCCCCAAGGTGGAAGGGAGCCGCTTGAAACGCTCTACTTCATAAACATGATGGTTATTGTTGAACATATTTTGAGCTATACAAAGGGGGACACCTCAATTATTGTTAGGATCTAATGCAGCTACTATCCCCACGGTGGAAGGGAGCCGCTTGAAACCCTCTACTTCACAAATATGATGCTTATTGTTGAACATATTTTGAGGTATACAAAGGGGGACATCTCAATTATTGTTAGGATCTAATGCAGCTACTATCCCTAAGGTGGAAGGGAGCCGCGTGAAACCCTCTGGTTCATAAACATGATGCTTATTGTTGAACATATTTTCAGGTATACAATGAAGGGGGACACCTCAATTATTGTGAGGATCTAATGCAGCTACTATCCCAAGGTGGAAGGGAGCCGCTTGAAACCTCTAGTTCATAAACATGATGCTTATTGTTGAACATATTTTGAGGTATATAATGAAGGGGGACACCTCTATTATTGTGAGAATCTAATGCAGCTACTATCCCCAAGGTGGAAGGGAGCCGCTTGAAACCCTCTACTTCATAAACATGATGCTTATTGTTGAACATATTTTGAGGTATATAATGAAGGGGGACACCTCAATTATTGTGAGGATCTAATGCAGCTACTATCCCCAAGGTGGAAGGGAGTCGCTTGAAACCCTCTGGTTCATAAACATGATGCTTATTGTTGAACATATTTTAAGGTATACAATGAAGGGGGACACCTCTATTATTGTGAGCATCTAGTGCAGCTACTATACACAAGATGGAAGGGAGCCGCTTGAAACCCTCTACTTCATAAACATGATGGTTATTGTTGAAAATATTTTGAGGTATACAATGAAGGGGGACATCTCAATTATTCTGAGGATCTAATGCAGCTACTCTCCCTAAGGTGGGAGGGAGTCCCTTGAAACCCTCTGGTTCATAAACATGATACTTATTTTTGAACATATTTTGAGGTATACAATGAAGGGAGACATCTCAATTATTGTAAGGAACTAATGCAGCTACTACCCTCCAGTGGAAAGGTGCCGCTTGAAACCCTGTACTTCATAAACATGATGCTTATTGTTGAACATATTTTGAGGTATACAATGAAGGGGGACATCTCAATTATTGTGAGGATCTAATGCAGCTACTATCCCCAAGGTGTAAGGGAGCCGCTTGAAACCCTGTACTTCATAAACATGATGCTTAATGTTGAGCATATTTTCAGGTATACAATGAAGGGGGACACCTCAATTATTGTGAGGATCTAATGCAGCTACTATCCCTGGGTGGAAGGGAGCCGCTTGAAACCCTGTACTTCATAAACATGATGCTTATTGTTGAACATATTTTGAGGTATACAATGAAGGGGGACATCTCAATTATTGTGAGGATCTAATGCAGCTATTATCCCCAAGGTGTAAGGGAGCCGCTTGAAACCCTGTACTTCATAAACATGATGCTTATTGTTGAACATATTTTCAGGTATACAATGAAGGGGGACACCTCAATTATTGTGAGGATCTAATGCAGCTACTATCCCTGGGTGGAAGAGAGCCGCTTGAAACCCTCTACTTCATAAACATGATGCTTATTGTTGAACATATTTTGAGGAATACAATGAAGCGGGACTTCTCAATTATTGTGAAGATCTAATGCAGCTACTATCCCCAAGGTGGAAGGGAGCCGCTTGAAACCCTCTGGTTCATAAACATGATGCTTATTGTTGAACATATTCTGAGGTATACTATGAAGGGGGACACCTCTATTACTGTGAGGATCTAATGCAGCTACTATACCTAACGTGGAAGGGAGCCGCTTGAAACCCTTTGGTTCATAACCAGGATGCTTATTGTTGAACATATTTTGAGGTATACAATGAAGGGGGACACCTCAATTACTGTGAGGATCTAATGCAGCTACTATCCCCAAGGTGGAAGGGAGCCGCTTGAAAAACTCTACTTCATAAACATGATGCTTATTGTTGAACATATTTTGAGGTATACAATGAAGCGGGACATCTCAAATATTGTGAAGATCTAATGCAGCTACTATCCCCAAGGTGGAAGGGAGCCGCTTGAAACCCTCTGGTTAATAAACATGATGCTTATTGTTTAACATATTCTGAGGTATACTATGAAGGGGGACACCTCTATTATTGTGAGGATCTAATGCAGCTACTATCCCCGAGGTGGAAGGGAGCCGCTTGAAACCGTCTACTTCATAAACATGCTGCTTATTGTTGAACATATTTTGAGGTATACAATGAAGGGGGACACCTCAATTATTGTGAGGATCTAATGCAGCTAATATCCCCAAGGTGGAAGGGAGCCGCTTGAAATCCTGTGGTTCATAAACATGATGGTTATTGTTCAACATATTTTGATGTATACAATGAAGGAGGACACCTCTATTATTGTGAGGATCTAATGCAGCTACTATCCCCAAGGTGGAAGGGAGCCGCTTGAAACGCTCTACTTCATAAACATGATGGTTATTGTTGAACATATTTTGAGCTATACAAAGGGGGACACCTCAATTATTGTTAGGATCTAATGCAGCTACTATCCCCACGGTGGAAGGGAGCCGCTTGAAACCCTCTACTTCACAAATATGATGCTTATTGTTGAACATATTTTGAGGTATACAAAGGGGGACATCTCAATTATTGTTAGGATCTAATGCAGCTTCTATCCCCAAGGTGGAAGGGAGCTGCTTGAAACCCTCTACTTCATAAACATGATGCTTATTGTTGAACATATTTTGAGGTATACTATGAAGGGGGACACCTCTATTATTGGAGGATCTAATGCAGCTACTATACCTAAGGTGGAAGGGAGCCGCGTGAAACCCTCTGGTTCATAAACATGATGCTTATTGTTGAACATATTTTGAGGTATACAAGAAGGGGGACACCTCAATTATTGTGAGGATCTAATGCAGCTACTATCCCAAGGTGGAAGGGAGCCGCTTGAAACCCTCTAGGTCATAAACATGATGCTTATTGTTGAACATATTTTGAGGTATATAATGAAGGGGGACACCTCTATTATTGTGAGAATCTAATGCAGCTACTATCCCCAAGGTGGAAGGGAGTCGCTTGAAACCCTCTGGTTCATAAACATGATGCTTATTGTTGAACATATTTTAAGGTATACAATGAAGGGGGACACCTCTATTATTGTGAGCATCTAGTGCAGCTACTATACACAAGGTGGAAGGGAGCCGCTTGAAACCCTCTACTTCATAAACATGATGGTTATTGTTGAAAATATTTTGAGGCATACAATGAACGGAGACATCTCAATTATTGTGAGGATCTAATGCAGCTACTATCCCCAAGGTGGAAGGGAGACGCTTGAAACCCTCTACTTCATAAACATGATGCTTATTGTTGAACATATTTTAAGGTATACAATGAAGGGGGACATCTCAATTATTCTGAGGATCTAATGCAGCTACTCTCCCTAAGGTGGGAGGGAGTCCCTTGAAACCCTCTGGTTCATAAACATGATACTTATTTTTGAACATATTTTGAGGTATACAATGAAGGGAGACATCTCAATTATTGTAAGGAACTAATGCAGCTACTACCCTCCAGTGGAAAGGTGCCGCTTCAAACCCTGTACTTCATAAACATAATGCTCATTGTTGAACATATTTTGAGGTATACAAAGGGGGACATCTCAATTATTGTTAGGATCTAATGCAGCTACTATCCCCAAGGTGGAAGGGAGCTGCTTGAAACCCTCTACTTCATAAACATGATGCTTATTGTTGAACATATTTTGAGGTATACTATGAAGGGGGACACCTCTATTATTGTGAGGATCTAATGCAGCTACTATCCCTAAGGTTGAAGGGAGCCGCGTGAAACCCTCTGGTTCATAAACATGATGCTTATTGTTGAACATATTTTGAGGTATACAATGAAGGGGGACACCTCAATTATTGTGAGGATCTAATGCAGCTACTATCCCAAGGTGGAAGGGAGCCGCTTGAAACCCTCTAGTTCATAAACATGATGCTTATTGTTGAACATATTTTGAGGTATATAATGAAGGGGGACACCTCTATTATTGTGAGAATCTAATGCAGCTACTATCCCCAAGGTGGAAGGGAGCCGTTTGAAACCCTCTACTTCATAAACATGATGCTTATTGTTGAACATATTTTGAGGTATATAATGAAGGGGGACACCTCATTTATTGTGAGGATCTAATGCAGCTACTATTCCCAAGGTGGAAGGGAGTCGCTTGAAACCCTCTGGTTCATAAACATGATGCTTATTGTTGAACATATTTTAAGGTATACAATGAAGGGGGACACCTCTATTATTGTGAGCATCTAGTGCAGCTACTATACACAAGGTGGAAGGGAGTCGCTTGAAACCCTTTACTTCATAAACATGATGCTTATTGTTGAACATATTTTAAGGTATACAATGAAGGGGGACACCTCTAATATTGTGAGCATCTAGTGCAGCTACTATCCCCAAGGTGGAAGGGAGCCGCTTGAAACCCTCTACTTCATAAACATGATGCTTATTGTTGAACATATTTTAAGGTATACAATGAAGGGGGACATCTCAATTATTCTGAGGATCTAATGCAGCTACTCTCCCTAAGGTGGGAGGGAGTCCCTTGAAACCCTCTGGTTCATAAACATGATACTTATTTTTGAACATATTTTGAGGTATACAATGAAGGGAGACATCTCAATTATTGTAAGGAACTAATGCAGCTACTACCCTCCAGTGGAAAGGTGCCGCTTGAAACCCTGTACTTCATAAACATAATGCTCATTGTTGAACATAATTTGAGGTATACAATAAAGGGGGACATCTCAATTATTGTGAGGATCTAATGCAGCTACTATCCCCAAGGTGTAAGGGAGCCGCTTGAAACCCTGTACTTCATAAACATGATGCTTATTGTTGAACATATTTTCAGGTATACAATGAAGGGGGACACCTCAATTATTGTGAGGATCTAATGCAGCTATTATCCCTGGGTGGAAGGGAGCCGCTTGAAACCCTGTACTTCATAAACATGATGCTTATTGTTGAACATATTTTGAGGTATACAATGAAGGGGGACATCTCAATTATTGTGAGGATCTAATGCAGCTATTATCCCCAAGGTGTAAGGGAGCCGCTTGAAACCCTGTGGTTCATAAATATGATGCTTATTGTTGAACATATTCTGAGGTATACTATGAAGGGGGACACCTCTATTACTGTGAGGATCTAATGCAGCTACTATCCCTAACGTGGAAGGGAGCCGCTTGAAACCCTCTGGTTCATAACCAGGATGCTTATTGTTGAACATCTTTTGAGGTATACAATGAAGGGGGACACCTCAATTACTGTGAGGATCTAATGCAGCTACTATCCCCAAGGTGGAAGGGAGCCGCTTGAAAAGCTCTACTTCATAAACATGATGCTTATTGTTGAACATATTTTGAGGTATACAATGAAGGGGGACACCTCAATTATTGTGAGGATCTAATGCAGCTACTATCCCCAAGGTGGAAGGGAGCTGCTTGAAACCCTCTACTTCATAAACATGATGCTTATTGTTGAACATATTTTGAGGTATACAATGAAGCGGGACATCTCAAATATTGTGAAGATCTAATGCAGCTACTATCCCCAAGGTGGAAGGGAGCAGCTTGAAACCCTCTGGTTAATAAACATGATGCTTATTGTTTAACATATTCTGAGGTATACTATGAAGGGGGACACCTCTATTATTGTGAGGATCTAATGCAGCTACTATCCCTAAGGTGGAAGGGAGCCGCTTGAAACCCTCTGGTTCATAAACAGGATGCTTATTGTTGAACATATTTTGAGGTATACAATGAAGGGGGACACCTCAATTACTTTGAGAATCTAATGCAGCTACTATCCCCAAGGTGGAAGGGAGCCGCTTGAAACCCTCTACTTCATAAACATGATGCTTATTGTTGAACATATTTTGAGGTATACAATGAAGGGGGACACCTCAATTATTGTGAGGATCTAATGCAGCTAATATCTCCAAGGTGGAAGGGAGTCACTTGAAACCCTATGGTTCATAAACATGATGCTTATTGTTGAACATATTTTGAGGTATACAATGAAGGGGGACACCTCAATTATTGTGAGCATCCAATGCAGCTTCTATCCCCAAGGTGGAAGGGAGCCGCTTGAAACCCTATGGTTCATAAACATGATGCTTATTGTTGAACATATTTTGAGGTATACAATGAAGGGGGACACCTCAATTATTGTGAGCATCTAATGCAGCTTCTATCCCCAAGGTGGAAGGGAGCCGCTTGAAACTCTATGGTTCATAAACATGATGCTTATTGTTGAACATATTTTGAGGTATACAATGAAGCGGGACATCTCAATTATTGTGAGCATCTAATGCAGCTTCTATCCCCAAGGTGGAAGGGAGCCGCTTGAAACCCTCTGGTTCATAAACATGATGCTTATTGTTGAACATATTTTGAGGTATACAATGACGGGGGACACCTCAATTATTGTGAGCATCTAATGCAGCTTCTATCCCCAAGGTGGAAGGGAGCCGCTTGAAACCCTATGGTTCATAAACATGATGCTTATTGTTGAACATATTTTGAGGTATACAATGAAGCGGGACATCTCAAATATTGTGAGCAACTAATGCAGCTTCTATCCCCAAGGTGGAAGGGAGCCGCTTGAAACCCTCTACTTCATAAACATGATGCTTATTGTTGAACATATTTTGAGGTATACAATGAAGGGGGACACCTTAATTATTGTGAGCATCTAATGCAGCTTCTATCCCCAAGGTGGAAAGGAGCCGCTTGAAACCCTATGGTTCATAAACATGATGCTTATTGTTGAACATATTTTGAGGTATACAATGATGGGGGACACCTCAATTATTGTGAGGATCTTTAGCAGCTACTATCCCAAGGTGAAAGGGAGCCGCTTGAAACCCTCTACTTCATAAACATGATGCTTATTGTTGAACATATTTTGAGGTATACAATGAAGCGGGACATCTCAAATATTGTGAAGATCTAATGCAGCTACTATCCCTAAGGTGGAAGGGAGCCGCTTGAAACCCTCTGGTTCATAACCAGGATGCTTATTGTAGAACATATTTTGAGGTATACAATGAAGGGGGACACCTCAATTACTGTGAGGATCTAATGCAGCTACTATCCCCAAGGTGGAAGGGAGCCGCTTGAAAAACTCTACTTCATAAACATGATGCTTATTGTGGAACATATTTTGAGGTATACAATGAAGGGGGACACCTCAATTATTGTGAGGATCTAATGCAGCTACTATCCCCAAGGTGGAAGGGAGCTGCTTGAAACCCTCTACTTCATAAACATGATGCTTATTGTTGAACATATTTTGAGGTATACAATGAAGCGGGACATCTCAAATATTGTGAAGATCTAATGCAGCTACTATCCCCAAGGTGGAAGGGAGCCGCTTGAAACCCTCTGGTTAACAAACATGATGCTTATTGTTTAACATATTCTGAGGTATACTATGAAGGGGGACACCTCTATTATTGTGAGGATCTAATGCAGCTACTATCCCTAAGGTGGAAGGGAGCCGCTTGAAACCCTCTGGTTCATAAACAGGATGCTTATTGTTGAACATATTTTGAGGTATACAATGAAGGGGGACACCTAAATTACTGTGAGTATCTAATGCAGCTACTATCCCCAAGGTGGAAGGGAGCCGCTTGAAACCCTCTACTTCATAAACATGATGCTTATTGTTGAACATATTTTGAACTATACAATGAAGGGGGACATCTCAATTATTGTGAGGATCTAATGCAGCTTCTATCCCCAAGGTGGAAGGAGTCACTTGAAACCCTATGGTTCATAAACATGATGCTTATTGTTGAACATATTTTGAGGTATACAATGAAGGGGGACACCTCAATTATTGTGAGCATCTAATGCAGCTTCTATCCCCAAGGTGGAAGGGAGCCGCTTGAAACCCTATGGTTCATAAACATGGTACTTATTTTTGAATATATTTTGAGGTATACAATGAAGGGAGACATCTCAATTATTGTGAGGAACTAATGCAGCTACTACCCTCCAGTGGAAAGGTGCCGCTTGAAAACCTGTACTTCATAAACATGATGCTTATTGTTGAACATATTTTCAGGTATACAATGAAGGGGGACACCTCAATTATTGTGAGGATCTAATGCAGCTAGTATCCCCAAGGTGGAAGGGAGCCGCTTGAAATCCTCTGTTTCATAAACATGATGCTTATTGTTGAACATATTTTGAGGTATACAATGAAGGGTGACATCTCAATTATTGTGAGGATCTAATGCAGCTACTATCCCCAAGGTAGAAGGGAGCCGCTTGAAACCCCCTACTTGATAAACATGATGCTTATTGTTGAACATATTTTGAGGTATACAATGAAGGGTGACATCTCAATTATTGTGAGGATCTAATGCAGCTAGTATCCCCAAGGTGGAAGGGAGCCGCTTGAAATCCTCTGGTTCATAAACATGATGCTTATTGTTGAACATATTTTGAGGTATACAATGAAGGGTGACATCTCAATTATTGTGAGGATCTAATGCAGCTACTATCCCCAAGGTAGAAGGGAGCCGCTTTAACCCTCTACTTGATAAACATGATGCTTATTGTTGAACATATTTTGAGGTATACCATGAAGGGTGACATCTCAATTATTGTGAGGATCTAATGCAGCTATCCCCAAGGTGGAAGGGAGCCGCTTGAAACCCTCTGGTTCATAAACATGATGCTTATTGTTGAACATATTTCGAGGTATATAATGGAGGGGGACATATAAATTATTGTGAGGATCTAATGCAGCTACTATCCCCAAGGTGGAAGGGAGCCGCTTGAAACCCTCTGGCTCATAAACATGATGCTTATTGTTGAACATATTTTGAGGCATACAATGAAGGGGGACATCTCAATTATTGTGAGCATCTAATGGAGCTACTATCCCCGAGGTGGAAGGGAGCCGCTTGAAACCGTCTACTTCATAAACATGCTGCTTATTGTTGAACATATTTTGAGGTATACAATGAAGGGGGACACCTCAATTATTGTGAGGATCTAATGCAGCTACTATCCCCAAGGTGGAAGGGAGCCGCTTGAAACACTCTGGTTAATAAACATGATGCTTATTGTTTAACATATTCTGAGGTATACTATGAAGGGGGACACCTCTATTATTGTGAGGATCTAATGCAGCTACTATCCCTAAGGTGGAAGGGAGCCGCTTCAAACCCTCTGGTTCATAAACAGGATGCTTATTGTTGAACATATTTTGAGGTATACAATGAAGGGGGACACCTCAATTACTGTGAGCATCTAATGGAGCTACTATCCCCGAGGTGGAAGGGAGCCGCTTGAAACCGTCTACTTCATAAACATGCTGCTTATTGTTGAACATATTTTGAGGTATACAATGAAGGGGGACACCTCAATTATTGTGAGGATCTAATGCAGCTAATATCCCCAAGGTGGAAGGGAGCCGCTTGAAACACTCTGGATCATAAACATGATGCTTATTGTTTAACATATTTTGAGGTATACAATGAAGGATGAAACCTCTGTTATTTTGAGGATCTAATGCAGCTACTATCCCCAAGGTGGAAGGGAGCCGCTTGAAATCCTGTGGTTCATAAACATGATGGTTATTGTTCAACATATTTTGATGTATACAATGAAGGAGGACACCTCTATTATTGTGAGGATCTAATGCAGCTACTATCCCCAAGGTGGAAGGGAGCCGCTTGAAACGCTCTACTTCATAAACATGATAGTTATTGTTGAACATATTTTGAGCTATACAAAGGGGGACACCTCAATTATTGTTAGGATCTAATGCAGCTACTATCCCCACGGTGGAAGGGAGCCGCTTGAAACCCTCTACTTCACAAATATGATGCTTATTGTTGAACATATTTTGAGGTATACAAAGGGGGACATCTCAATTATTGTTAGGATCTAATGCAGCTACTATCCCCAAGGTGGAAGGGAGCTGCTTGAAACCCTCTACTTCATAAACATGATGCTTATTGTTGAACATATTTTGAGGTATACTATGAAGGGGGACACCTCTATTATTGGAGGATCTAATGCAGCTACTATCCCTAAGGTGGAAGGGAGCCGCGTGAAACCCTCTGGTTCATAAACATGATGCTTATTGTTGAACATATTTTGAGGTATACAATGAAGGGGTACACCTCAATTATTGTGAGGATCTAATGCAGCTACTATCCCAAGGTGGAAGGGAGCCGCTTGAAACCCTCTAGGTCATAAACATGATGCTTATTGTTGAACATATTTTGAGGTATATAATGAAGGGGGACACCTCTATTATTGTGAGAATCTAATGCAGCTACTATCCCCAAGGTGGAAGGGAGCCGCTTGAAACCCTCTACTTCATAAACATGATGCTTATTGTTGAACATATTTTAAGGTATATAATGAAGGGGGACACCTCAATTATTGTGAGGATCTAATGCAGCTACTATCCCCAAGGTGGAAGGGAGTCGCTTGAAACCCTCTGGTTCATAAACATGATGCTTATTGTTGAACATATTTTAAGGTATACAATGAAGGGGGACACCTCTATTATTGTGAGCATCTAGTGCAGCTACTATACACAAGGTGGAAGGGAGCCGCTTGAAACCCTCTACTTCATAAACATGATGGTTATTGTTGAAAATATTTTGAGGTATACAATGAACGGAGACATCTCAATTATTGTGAGGATCTAATGCAGCTACTATCCCCAAGGTGGAAGGGAGCCGCTTGAAACCCTCTACTTCATAAACATGATGCTTATTGTTGAACATATTTTTAGGTATACAATGAAGGGGGACATCTCAATTATTCTGAGGATCTAATGCAGCTACTCTCCCTAAGGTGGGAGGGAGTCCCTTGAAACCCTCTGGTTCATAAACATGATACTTATTTTTGAACATATTTTGAGGTATACAATGAAGGGAGACATCTCAATTATTGTAAGGAACTAATGCAGCTACTACCCTCCAGTGGAAAGGTGCCGCTTGAAACCCTGTACTTCATAAACATAATGCTCATTGTTGAACATATTTTGAGGTATACAATGAAGGGGGACATCTCAATTATTGTGAGGATCTAATGCAGCTACTATCCCCAAGGTGTAAGGGAGCCGCTTGAAACCCTGTACTTCATAAACATGTACTTATTGTTGAACATATTTTCAGGTATACAATGAAGGGGGACACCTCAATTATTGTGAGGATCTAATGCAGCTACTATCCCTGGGTGGAAGGGAGCCGCTTGAAACCCTGTACTTCATAAACATGATGCTTATTGTTGAACATATTTTGAGGTATACAATGAAGGGGGACATCTCAATTATTGTGAGGATCTAATGCAGCTATTATCCCCAAGGTGTAAGGGAGCCGCTTGAAACCCTGTACTTCATAAACATGATGCTTATTGTTGAACATATTTTCAGGTATACAATGAAGGGGGACACCTCAATTATTGTGAGGATCTAATGCAGCTACTATCCCTGGGTGGAAGGGAGCCGCTTGAAACCCTCTAATTCATAAACATGATGCTTATTGTTGAACATATTTTGAGGTATACAATGAAGCGGGACATCTCAATTATAGTGAAGATCTAATGCAGCTACTATCCCCAAGGTGGAAGGGAGCCGCTTGAAACCCTCTGGTTCATAAACATGATGCTTATTGTTGAACATATTCTGAGGTATACTATGAAGGGGGACACCTCTATTACTGTGAGGATCTAATGCAGCTACTATCTCTAACGTGGAAGGGAGCCACTTGAAACCCTCTGGTTCATAACCAGGATGCTTATTCTTGAACATATTTTGAGGTATACAATGAAGGGGGACACCTCAGTTACTGTGAGGATCTAATGCAGCTACTATCCCCAAGGTGGAAGGGAGCCGCTTGAAAAACTCTACTTCATAAACATGATGCTTATTGTTGAACATATTTTGAGGTATACAATGAAGGGGGACACCTCAATTATTGTGAGGATCTAATGCAGCTACTATCCCCAAGGTGGAAGGGAGCTGCTTGAAACCCTCTACTTCATAAACATGATGCTTATTGTTGAACATATTTTGAGGTATACAATGAAGCGGGAAATCTCAAATATTGTAAAGATCTAATGCAGCTACTATCCCCAAGGTGGAAGGGAGCCGCTTGAAACCCTCTGGTTAATAAACATGATGCTTATTGTTTAACATATTCTGAGGTATACTATGAAGGGGGACACCTCTATTATTGTGAGGATCTAATGCAGCTACTATCCCTAAGGTGGAAGGGAGCCGCTTGAAACCCTCTGGTTCATAAACAGGATGCTTATTGTTGAACATATTTTGAGGTATACAATGAAGGGGGACACCTCAATTACTTTGAGAATCTAATGCAGCTACTATCCCCAAGGTGGAAGGGAGCCGCTTGAAACCCTCTACTTCATAAACATGATGCTTATTGTTGAACATATTTTGAGGTATACAATGAAGGGGGACATCTCAATTATTGTGAGGATCTAATGCAGCTACTATCCCCAAGGTGGAAGGGAGTCACTTGAAACCCTATAGCTCATAAACATGATGCTTATTGTTGAACATATTTTGAGGTATACAATGAAGGGGGACACCTCAATTATTGTGAGCATCTAATGCAGCTTCTATCCCCAAGGTGGAAGGGAGCCGCTTGAAACCCTATGGTTCATAAACATGATGCTTATTGTTGAACATATTTTGAGGTATACAATGAAGGGGGACACCTCAATTATTGTGAGCATCTAATGCAGCTTCTATCCCCAAGGTGGAAGGGAGCCGCTTGAAACCCTATGGTTCATAAACATGATGCTTATTGTTGAACATATTTTGAGGTATACAATGAAGCGGGACATCTCAATTATTGTGAGCATCTAATGCAGCTTCTATCCCCAAGGTGGAAGGGAGCCGCTTGAAACCCTCTGGTTCATAAACATGATGCTTATTGTTGAACATATTTTGAGGTATACAATGAAGGGGGACACCTCAATTATTGTGAGCATCTAATGCAGCTTCTATCCCCAAGGTGGAAGGGAGCCGCTTGAAACCCTATGGTTCATAAACATGAAGCTTATTGTTGAACATATTTTGAGGTATACAATGAAGCGAGACATCTCAAATATTGTGAGCATCTAATGCAGCGTCTATCCCCAAGGTGGAAGGGAGCCGCTTGAAACCCTCTACTTCATAAACATGATGCTTATTGTTGAACATATTTTGAGGTATACAATGAAGGGGGACACCTCAATTATTGTGAGCATCTAATGCAGCTTCTATCCCCAAGGTGGAAAGGAGCCGCTTGAAACCCTATGGTTCATAAACATGATGCTTATTGTTGAACATATTTTGAGGTATACAATGAAGGGGGACACCTCAATTATTGTGAGGATCTTTAGCAGCTACTATCCCAAGGTGAAAGGGAGCCGCTTGAAACCCTCTACTTCATAAACATGATGCTTATTGTTGAACATATTTTGAGGTATACAATGAAGCGGGACATCTCAAATATTGTGAAGATCTAATGCAGCTACTATCCCTAAGGTGGAAGGGAGCCGCTTGAAACCCTCTGGTTCATAACCAGGATGCTTATTGTAGAACATATTTTGAGGTATACAATGAAGGGGGACACCTCAATTATTGTGAGGATCTAATGCAGCTACTATCCCTGGGTGGAAGGGAGCCGCTTGAAACCCTCTACTTCATAAACATGATGCTTATTGTTGAACATATTTTGAGGTATACAATGAAGCGGGACATCTCAATTATTGTGAAGATCTAATGCAGCTACTATCCCCAAGGTGGAAGGGAGCCGCTTGAAACCCTCTGGTTCATAAACATGATGCTTATTGGAAAGGTAGAATCAGATGACTGAAAAATTCAATGCCATAGCCGGGATTTGAACCACGGATCTCCCGGTCTCCGTCCGGTTGCTCTAACCACTGAGCTACCATGGCAACATGCCGACACGACATTAAATTCTCCAGCTGATTCGCATTTTTCCCGGTAAACCACAAGGAGATCTCAAATTGTATTGAGATACCATACCCCAATGGCGACTTACATTTATTGTAAGTACTTTAAGTTCCGGGCTTTATAGTTGCAACCACTATTAGGTCAATTAATGGAATTAATTGTTCTTTCACACAAGCCGTGTGTTGGACAGGGTTGGAAAGGTAGAATCAGATGACTGAAAAATTCAATGCCATAGCCGGGATTTGAACCACGGATCTCCCGGTCTCCGTCCGGTTGCTCTAACCACTGAGCTACCATGGCAACATGCCGACACGACATTAAATTCTCCAGCTGATTCGCATTTTTCCCGGTAAACCACAAGGAGATCTCAAATTGTATTGAGATACCATACCCCAATGAGAATTTAATGTCGTGTCGGCATGTTGCCATGGTAGCTCAGTGGTTAGAGCAACCGGACGGAGACCGGGAGATCCGTGGTTCAAATCCCGGCTATGGCATTGAATTTTTCAGTCATCTGATTCTACCTTTCCAACCCTGTCCAACACACGGCTTGTGTGAAAGAACAATTAATTCCATTAATTGACCTAATAGTGGTTGCAACTATAAAGCCCGGAACTTAAAGTACTTACAATAAATGTAAGTCGCCATTGGGGTATGGTATCTCAATACAATTTGAGATCTCCTTGTGGTTTACCGGGAAAAATGCGAATCAGCTGGAGAATTTAATGTCGTGTCGGCATGTTGCCATGGTAGCTCAGTGGTTAGAGCAACCGGACGGAGACCGGGAGATCCGTGGTTCAAATCCCGGCTATGGCATTGAATTTTTCAGTCATCTGATTCTACCTTTCCAACCCTGTCCAACACACGGCTTGTGTGAAAGAACAATTAATTCCATTAATTGACCTAATAGTGGTTGCAACTATAAAGCCCGGAACTTAAAGTACTTACAATAAATGTAAGTCGCCATTGGGGTATGGTATCTCAATACAATTTGAGATCTCCTTGTGGTTTACCGGGAAAAATGCGAATCAGCTGGAGAATTTAATGTCGTGTCGGCATGTTGCCATGGTAGCTCAGTGGTTAGAGCAACCGGACGGAGACCGGGAGATCCGTGGTTCAAATCCCGGCTATGGCATTGAATTTTTCAGTCATCTGATTCTACCTTTCCAACCCTGTCCAACACACGGCTTGTGTGAAAGAACAATTAATACCATTAATTGACCTAATAGTGGTTGCAACTATAAAGCCCGGAACTTAAAGTATTTACAATAAATGTAAGTCGCCATTGGGGTATGGTATCTCAATACAATTTGAGATCTCCTTGTGGTTTACCGGGAAAAATGCGAATCAGCTGGAGAATTTAATGTCGTGTCGGCATGTTGCCATGGTAGCTCAGTGGTTAGAGCAACCGGACGGAGACCGGGAGATCCGTGGTTCAAATCCCGGCTATGGCATTGAATTTTTCAGTCATCTGATTCTACCTTTCCAACCCTGTCCAACACACGGCTTGTGTGAAAGAACAATTAATTCCATGATGCTTATTGTTGAACATATTCTGAGGTATACTATGAAGGGGGACACCTCTATTACTGTGAGGATCTAATGCAGCTACTATACCTAACGTGGAAGGGAGCCGCTTGAAACCCTTTGGTTCATAACCAGGATCCTTATTGTTGAACATATTTTGAGGTATACAATGAAGGGGGACACCTCAATTACTGTGAGGATCTAATGCAGCTACTATCCCCAAGGTGGAAGGGAGCCGCTTGAAAAACTCTACTTCATAAACATGCTGCTTATTGTTGAACATATTTTGAGGTATACAATGAAGCGGGACATCTCAAATATTGTGAAGATCTAATGCAGCTACTATCCCCAAGGTGGAAGGGAGCCGCTTGAAACCCTCTGGTTAATAAACATGATGCTTATTGTTTAACATATTCTGAGGTATACTATGAAGGGGGACACCTCTATTATTGTGAGGATCTAATGCAGCTACTATCCTTAAGGTGGAAGGGAGCCGCTTCAAACCCTCTGGTTCATAAACAGGATGCTTATTGTTGAACATATTTTGAGGTATACAATGAAGGGGGACACCTCAATTACTGTGAGCATCTAATGGAGCTACTATCCCCGAGGTGGAAGGGAGCCGCTTGAAACCGTCTACTTCATAAACATGCTGCTTATTGTTGAACATATTTTGAGGTATACAATGAAGGGGGACACCTCAATTATTGTGAGGATCTAATGCAGCTAATATCCCCAAGGTGGAAGGGAGCCGCTTGAAACACTCTGGATCATAAACATGATGCTTATTGTTTAACATATTTTGAGGTATACAATGAAGGATGAAACCTCTGTTATTTTGAGGATCTAATGCAGCTACTATCCCCAAGGTGAAGGGAGCCGCTTGAAATCCTGTGGTTCATAAACATGATGGTTATTGTTCAACATATTTTGATGTATACAATGAAGGAGGACACCTCTATTATTGTGAGGATCTAATGCAGCTACTATCCCCAAGGTGGAAGGGAGCCGCTTGAAACGCTCTACTTCATAAACATGATGGTTATTGTTGAACATATTTTGAGCTATACAAAGGGGGACACCTCAATTATTGTTAGGATCTAATGCAGCTACTATCCCCACGGTGGAAGGGAGCCGCTTGAAACCCTCTACTTCACAAATATGATGCTTATTGTTGAACATATTTTGAGGTATACAAAGGGGGACATCTCAATTATTGTTAGGATCTAATACAGCTACTATCCCCAAGGTGGAAGGGAGCTGCTTGAAACCCTCTACTTCATAAACATGATGCTTATTGTTGAACATATTTTGAGGTATACTATGAAGGGGGACACCTCTATTATTGTGAGGATCTAATGGCAGCTACTATCCCAAGGTGGAAGGGAGCCGCTTGAAACCCTCTAGGTCATAAACATGATGCTTATTGTTGAACATATTTTGAGGTATATAATGAAGGGGGACACCTCTATTATTGTGAGAATCTAATGCAGCTACTATCCCCAAGGTGGAAAGGAGCCGCTTGAAACCCTCTACTTCATAAACATGATGCTTATTGTTGAACATATTTTAAGGTATATAATGAAGGGGGACACCTCAATTATTGTGAGGATCTAATGCAGCTACTATCCCCAAGGTGGAAGGGAGTCGCTTGAAACCCTCTGGTTCATAAACATGATGCTTATTGTTGAACATATTTTAAGGTATACAATGAAGGGGGACACCTCTATTATTGTGAGCATCTAGTGCAGCTACTATACACAAGGTGGAAGGGAGCCGCTTGAAACCCTCTACTTCATAAACATGATGGTTATTGTTGAAAATATTTTGAGGTATACAATGAACGGAGACATCTCAATTATTGTGAGGATCTAATGCAGCTACTATCCCCAAGGTGGAAGGGAGCCGCTTGAAACCCTCTACTTCATAAACATGATGCTTATTGTTGAACATATTTTTAGGTATACAATGAAGGGGGACATCTCAATTAATCTGAGGATCTAATGCAGCTACTCTCCCTAAGGTGGGAGGGAGTCCCTTGAAACCCTCTGGTTCATAAACATGATACTTATTTTTGAACATATTTTGAGGTATACAATGAAGGGAGACATCTCAATTATTGTAAGGAACTAATGCAGCTACTACCCTCCAGTGGAAAGGTGCCGCTTGAAACCCTGTACTTCATAAACATAATGCTCATTGTTGAACATATTTTGAGGTATACAATGAAGGGGGACATCTCAATTATTGTGAGCATCTAATGCAGCTACTATCCCCAAGGTGTAAGGGAGCCGCTTGAAACCCTGTACTTCATAAACATGATGCTTATTGTTGAACATATTTTCAGGTATACAATGAAGGGGGACACCTCAATTATTGTGAGGATCTAATGCAGCTACTATCCCTGGGTGGAAGGGAGCCGCTTGAAACCCTGTACTTCATAAACATGATGCTTATTGTTGAACATATTTTGAGGTATACAATGAAGGGGGACATCTCAATTATTGTGAGGATCTAATGCAGCTATTATCCCCAAGGTGTAAGGGAGCCGCTTGAAACCCTGTACTTCATAAACATGATGCTTATTGTTGAACATATTTTCAGGTATACAATGAAGGGGGACACCTCAATTATTGTGAGGATCTAATGCAGCTACTATCCCTGGGTGGAAGGGAGCCGCTTGAAACCCTCTAATTCATAAACATGATGCTTATTGTTGAACATATTTTGAGGTATACAATGAAGCGGGACATCTCAATTATTGTGAAGATCTAATGCAGCTACTATCCCCAAGGTGGAAGGGAGCCGCTTGAAACCCTCTGGTTCATAAACATGATGCTTATTGTTGAACATATTCTGAGGTATACTATGAAGGGGGACACCTCTATTACTGTGAGGATCTAATGCAACTACTATCCCTAACGTGGAAGGGAGCCACTTGAAACCCTCTGGTTCATAACCAGGATGCTTATTGTTGAACATATTTTGAGGTATACAATGAAGGGGGACACCTCAATTACTGTGAGGATCTAATGCAGCTACTATCCCCAAGGTGGAAGGGAGCCGCTTGAAAAACTCTACTTCATAAACATGATGCTTATTGTTGAACATATTTTGAGGTATACAATGAAGGATGCCACCTCAATTATTGTGAGGATCTAATGCAGCTACTATCCCCAAGGTGGAAGGGAGCTGCTTGAAACCCTCTACTTCATAAACATGATGCTTATTGTTGAACATATTTTGAGGTATACAATGAAGCGGGACATCTCAAATATTGTGAAGATCTAATGCAGCTACTATCCCCAAGGTGGAAGGGAGCCGCTTGAAACCCTCTGGTTAATAAACATGATGCTTATTGTTGAACATATTTTGAGGTATACAATGAAGGGGGACACCTCAATTATTGTGAGCATCTAATGCAGCTTCTATCCCCAAGGTGGAAGGGAGCCGCTTGAAACCCTATGGTTCATAAACATGATGCTTATTGTTGAACATATTTTGAGGTATACAATGAAGCGAGACATCTCAAATATTGTGAGCATCTAATGCAGCGTCTATCCCCAAGGTGGAAGGGAGCCGCTTAAAACCCTCTACTTCATAAACATGATGCTTATTGTTGAACATATTTTGAGGTATACAATGAAGGGGGACACCTCAATTATTGTGAGCATCTAATGCAGCTTCTATCCCCAAGGTGGAAAGGAGCCGCTTGAAACCCTCTGGTTCATAAACAGGATGCTTATTGTTGAACATATTTTGAGGTATACAATGAAGGGGGACACCTCAATTACTTTGAGAATCTAATGCAGCTACTATCCCCAAGGTGGAAGGGAGCCGCTTGAAACCCTCTACTTCATAAACATGATGCTTATTGTTGAACATATTTTGAGGTATACAATGAAGGGGGACATCTCAATTATTGTGAGGATCTAATGCAGCTACTATCCCCAAGGTGGAAGGGAGTCACTTGAAACCCTATGGTTCATAAACATGATGCTTATTGTTGAACATATTTTGAGGTATACAATGAAGGGGGACACCTCAATTATTGTGAGCATCTAATGCAGCTTCTATCCCCAAGGTGGAAGGGAGCCGCTTGAAACCCTATGGTTCATAAACATGATGCTTATTGTTGAACATATTTTGAGGTATACAATGAAGGGGGACACCTCAATTATTGTGAGCATCTAATGCAGCTTCTATCCCCAAGGTGGAAGGGAGCCGCTTGAAACCCTATGGTTCATAAACATGATGCTTATTGTTGAACATATTTTGAGGTATACAATGAAGCGGGACATCTCAATTATTGTGAGCATCTAATGCAGCTTCTATCCCCAAGGTGGAAGGGAGCCGCTTGAAACCCTCTGGTTAATAAACATGATGCTTATTGTTGAACATATTTTGAGGTATACAATGAAGGGGGACACCTCAATTATTGTGAGCATCTAATGCAGCTTCTATCCCCAAGGTGGAAGGGAGCCGCTTGAAACCCTATGGTTCATAAACATGATGCTTATTGTTGAACATATTTTGAGGTATACAATGAAGCGAGACATCTCAAATATTGTGAGCATCTAATGCAGCGTCTATCCCCAAGGTGGAAGGGAGCCGCTTGAAACCCTCTACTTCATAAACATGATGCTTATTGTTGAACATATTTTGAGGTATACAATGAAGGGGGACACCTCAATTATTGTGAGCATCTAATGCAGCTTCTATCCCCAAGGTGGAAAGGAGCCGCTTGAAACCCTATGGTTCATAAACATGATGCTTATTGTTGAACATATTTTGAGGTATACAATAAAGGGGGACACCTCAATTATTGTGAGGATCTTTAGCAGCTACTATCCCAAGGTGAAAGGGAGCCGCTTGAAACCCTCTACTTCATAAACATGATGCTTATTGTTGAACATATTTTGAGGTATACAATGAAGCGGGACATCTCAAATATTGTGAAGATCTAATGCAGCTACTATCCCTAAGGTGGAAGGGAGCCACTTGAAACCCTCTGGTTAATAACCAGGATGCTTATTGTAGAACATTTTTTGAGGTATACAATGAAGGGGGACACCTCAATTACTGTGAGGATCTAATGCAGCTACTATCCCCAAGGTGGAAGGGAGCCGCTTGAAAAACTCTACTTCATAAACATGATGCTTATTGTTGAACATATTTTGAGGTATACAATGAAGGGGGACACCTCAATTATTGTGAGGATCTAATGCAGCTACTATCCCCAAGGTGGAAGGGAGCTGCTTGAAACCCTCTACTTCATAAACATGATGCTTATTGTTGAACATATTTTGAGGTATACAATGAAGCGGGACATCTCAAATATTGTGAAGATCTAATGCAGCTACTATCCCCAAGGTGTAAGGGAGCCGCTTGAAACCCTCTGGTTAATAAACATGATGCTTATTGTTTAACATATTCTGAGGTATACTATGAAGGGGGACACCTCTATTATTGTGAGGATCTAATGCAGCTACTATCCCTAAGGTGGAAGGGAGCCGCTTGAAACCCTCTGGTTCATAAACAGGATGCTTATTGTTGAACATATTTTGAGGTATACAATGAAGGGGGACACCTCAATTACTGTGAGAATCTAATGCAGCTACTGACCCCAAGGTGGAAGGGAGCCGCTTGAAACCCTCTACTTCATAAACATGATGCTTATTGCTGAACATATTTTGAGGTATACAATGAAGCGGGACATCTCAAATATTGTGAAGATCTAATGCAGCTACTATCCCCAAGGTGTAAGGGAGCCGCTTGAAACCCTCTGGTTCATAAACATGATGGTTATTGTTGAACATATTTTGAGGTATACAATGAAGGGGGACACCTCTATTATTGTGAGGATCTAATGCAGCTAGTATCCCCAAGGTGGAAGGGAGCCGCTTGAAACCCTCTACTTCCTAAACATGATGCTTATTGTTGAACATATTTTGAGGTATACAAAGGGGGACACCTCAATTATTGTGAGGATCTAATGCAGCTACTATCCCCAAGGTGGAAGGGAGCCGCTTGAAACACTCTGGATCATAAACATGATGCTTATTGTTGAACATATTTTGAGGTATACAATGAAGGGGGAAACCTCTGTTAATTTGAGGATCTAATACAGCTACTATCCCCAAGGTGGAAGGGAGCCGCTTGAAACCCTATGGTTCATAAACATGATGGTTATTGTTGAACATATTTTGAGGTATACAATGAAGGGGTCACCTCTATTATTGTGAGGATCTAATGCAGCTACTATCTACAAGGTGGAAGGGAGCCGCTTGAAAACCTCTCTTCATAAACATGATGCTTATTGTTGAACATATTTTGAGGTATACAATGGAGGGGGACACCTCTATTATTGTGAGGATCTAATGCAGCTACTATCCCCAAGGTGGAAGGGAGCCGCTTGAAAACCCTCTACTTCATAAACATGATGCTTATTGTTGAACATATTTTGAGGTATACAATGAAGGGGGACACCTCTGTTATTTTGAGGATCTAAATCAGCTACTATCCCCAAGGTGGAAGGGAGCCGCTTGAAACCCTCTGGTTCATAAACATGATGCTTATTGTTGAACATATTTTGAGGTATACAATGAAAGGGGACACCTTAATTATTGTGAGGATCTAATGCAGCTACTATCCCAAGGTGGAAGGGAGCCGCTTGAAACCCTCTACTTCATAAACATGATGCTTATTGTTGAACATATTTTGAGGTATACAATGAAGGGGGACATCTCAATTATTGTGAGGATCTAATGCAGCTACTCTCACAAAGGTGGAAGGGAGCCGCTTGAAACACTCTGGATCATAAACATGATGCTTATTCTTGAACATATTTTGAGCTATACAATGAAGGGGGACACTTCAATTATTGTGAGGATCTAATGCAGCTACTCTCTTCAACGTGGAAGGGAGTCGCTTGAAACCCTTTACTTCATAAACATGATGCTTATTGTTGAACATATTTTAAGGTATACAATGAAGGGGGACACCTCTATTATTGTGAGCATCTAGTGCAGCTACTATCCCCAAGGTGGTAGGGAGCCGCTTGAAACCCTCTACTTCATAAACATGATGGTTATTGTTGAACATATTTTAAGGTATACAATGAAGGGGGACATCTCAATTATTCTGAGGATCTAATGCATCTACGCTCCCTAAGGTGGGAGGGAGTCGCTTGAAACCCTCTGGTTCATAGACATGGTACTTATTTTTGAATATATTTTGAGGTATACAATGAAGGGAGACATCTCAATTATTGTGAGGAACTAATGCAGCTACTACCCTCCAGTGGAAAGGTGCCGCTTGAAACCCTGTACTTCATAAACATGATGCTTATTGTTGAACATATTTTCAGGTATACAATGAAGGGGGACACCTCAATTATTGTGAGGATCTAATGCAGCTAGTATCCCCAAGGTGGAAGGGAGCCGCTTGAAATCCTCTGGTTCATAAACATGATGCTTATTGTTGAACATATTTTGAGGTATACAATGAAGGGTGACATCTCAATTATTGTGAGGATCTAATGCAGCTACTATCCCCAAGGTAGAAGGGAGCCGCTTGTAACCCCCTACTTGATAAACATGATGCTTATTGTTGAACATATTTTGAGGTATACAATGAAGGGTGACATCTCAATTATTGTGAAGATCTAATGCAGCTAGTATCCCCAAGGTGGAAGGGAGCCGCTTGAAATCCTCTGGTTCATAAACATGATGCTTATTGTTGAACATATTTTGAGGTATACAATGAAGGGTGACATCTCAATTATTGTGAGGATCTAATGCAGCTACTATCCCCAAGGTAGAAGGGAACCGCTTGTAACCCTCTACTTGATAAACATGATGCTTATTGTTGAACATATTTTGAGGTATACAATGAAGGGTGACATCTCAATTATTGTGAGGATCTAATGCAGCTACTATCCCCAAGGTGGAAGGGAGCCGCTTGAAACCCTCTGGTTCATAAACATGATGCTTATTGTTGAACATATTTCGAGGTATATAATGAAGGGGGACATATAAATTATTGTGAGGATCTAATGCAGCTACTATCCCCAAGGTGGAAGGGAGCCGCTTGAAACCCTCTGGCTCATAAACATGATGCTTATTGTTGAACATATTTTGAGGCATACAATGAAGGGGGACATCTCAATTATTGTGAGCATCTAATGGAGCTACTATCCCCGAGGTGGTAGGGAGCCGCTTGAAACCGTCTACTTCATAAACATGCTGCTTATTGTTCAACATATTTTGAGGTATACAATGAAGGGGGACACCTCAATTATTGTGAGGATCTAATGCAGCTACTATCCCCAAGGTGGAAGGGAGCCGCTTGAAACACTCTGGATCATAAACATGATGCTTATTGTTTAATATATTTTGAGGTATACAATGAAGGATGAAACCTCTGTTATGTTGAGGATCTAATGCAGCTACTATCCCCAAGGTGGAAGGGAGCCGCTTGAAACCCTGTGGTTCATAAACATGATGGTTATTGTTCAACATATTTTGATGTATACAATGAAGGAGGACACCTCTATTATTGTGAGGATCTAATGCAGCTACTATCCCCAAGGTGGAAGGGAGCCGCTTGAAACGCTCTACTTCATAAACATGATGGTTATTGTTGAACATATTTTGAGCTATACAAAGGGGGACACCTCAATTATTGTTAGGATCTATTGCAGCTACTATCCCCACGGTGGAGGGGAGCCGCTTAAACCCTCTACTTCACAAATATGATGCTTATTGTTGAACATATTTTGAGGTATACTATGAAGGGGGACACCTCTATTATTGTGAGGATCTAATGCAGCTACTATCCCTAAGGTGGAAGGGAACCGCGTGAAACCCTCTGGTTCATAAACATGATGCTTATTGTTGAACATATTTTGAGGTATACAATGAAGGGGGACACCTCAATTATTGTGAGGATCTAATGCAGCTACTATCCCAAGGTGGAAGGGAGCCGCTTGAAACCCTCTAGTTCATAAACATGATGCTTATTGTTGAACATATTTTGAGGTATATAATGAAGGGGGACAGCTCTATTATTGTGAGAATCTAATGCAGCTACTATCCCCAAGGTGGAAGGGAGCCGCTTGAAACCCTCTACTTCATTAACATGATTCTTATTGTTGAACATATTTTGAGGTATATAATGAAGGGGGACACCTCAATTATTGTGAGGATCTAATGCAGCTACTATCCCTCAAGGTGGAAGGGAGTCGCTTGAAACCCTCTGGTTCATAAACATGATGCTTATTGTTGAACATATTTTAAGGTATACATGAAGGGGGACACCTCTATTATTGTGAGCATCTAGTGCAGCTACTATACACAAGGTGGAAGGGAGCCGCTTGAAACCCTCTACTTCATAAACATGATGGTTATTGTTGAAAATATTTTGAGGTATACAATGAACGGAGACATCTCAATTATTGTGAGGATCTAATGCAGCTACTATCCCCAAGGTGGAAGGGAGCCGCTTGAAACCCTCTGGTTCATAAACATGATACTTATTTTTGAACATATTTTGAGGTATACAATGAAGGGAGACATCTCAATTATTGTAAGGAACTAATGCAGCTACTACCCTCCAGTGGAAAGGTGCCGCTTGAAACCCTGTACTTCATAAACATGATGCTTATTGTTGAACATATTTTGAGGTATACAATGAAGGGGGACATCTCAATTATTGTGAGGATCTAATGCAGCTATTATCCCCAAGGTGTAAGGGAGCCGCTTGAAACCCTGTACTTCATAAACATGATGCTTATTGTTGAACATATTTTCAGGTATACAATGAAGGGGGACACCTCAATTATTGTGAGCATCTAATGCAGCTTCTATCCCCAAGGTGGAAGGGAGCCGCTTGAAACCCTATGGTTCATAAACATGATGCTTATTGTTGAACATATTTTGAGGTATACAATGAAGCAGGACATCTCAATTATTGTGAGCATCTAATGCAGCTTCTATCCCCAAGGTGGAAGGGAGCCGCTTGAAACCCTCTGGTTCATAAACATGATGCTTATTGTTGAACATATTTTGAGGTATACAATGAAGGGGGACACCTCAATTATTGTGAGCATCTAATGCAGCTTCTATCCCCAAGGTGGAAGGGAGCCGCTTGAAACCCTATGGTTCATAAACATGATGCTTATTGTTGAACATATTTTGAGGTATACAATAAAGCGGGACATCTCAAATATTGTGAGCATCTAATGCAGCTTCTATCCCCAAGGTGGAAGGGAGCCGCTTGAAACCCTCTGGTTCATAAACATGATGCTTATTGTTGAACATATTTTGAGGTATACAATGAAGGGGGACACCTCAATTATTGTGAGCATCTAATGCAGCTTCTATCCCCAACGTGGAAGGGAGCCGCTTGAAACCCTATGGTTCATAAACATGATGCTTATTGTTGAACATATTTTGAGGTATACAATGAAGCGAGACATCTCAAATATTGTGAGCATCTAATGCAGCGTCTATCCCCAAGGTGGAAGGGAGCCGCTTGAAACCCTCTACTTCATAAACATGATGCTTATTGTTGAACATATTTTGAGGTATACAATGAAGGGGGACACCTCAATTATTGTGAGCATCTAATGCAGCTTCTATCCCCAAGGTGGAAAGGAGCCGCTTGAAACCCTATGGTTCATAAACGTGATGCTTATTGTTGAACATATTTTGAGGTATACACTGAAGGGGGACACCTCAATTATTGTGAGGATCTTTAGCAGCTACTATCCCAAGGTGAAAGGGAGCCGCTTGAAACCCTCTACTTCATAAACATGATGCTTATTGGTGAACATATTTTGAGGTATACAATGAAGCGGGACATCTCAAATATTGTGAAGATCTAATGCAGCTACTATCCCTAAGGTGGAAGGGAGCCGCTTGAAACCCTCTGGTTCATAACCAGGATGCTTATTGTAGAACATATTTTGAGGTATACAATGAAGGGGGACACCTCAATTTCTGTGAGGATCTAATGCAGCTACTATCCCCAAGGTGGAAGGGAGCCGCTTGAAAAACTCTACTTCATAAACATGATGCTTATTGTTGAACATATTTTGAGGTATACAATGAAGGGGGACACCTCAATTATTGTGAGGATCTAATGCAGCTACTATCCCCAAGGTGGAAGGGAGCTGCTTGAAACCCTCTACTTCATAAACATGATGCTTATTGTTGAACATATTTTGAGGTATACAATGAAGCGGGACATCTCAAATATTGTGAAGATCTAATGCAGCTACTATCCCCAAGGTGTAAGGGAGCCGCTTGAAACCCTCTGGTTAATAAACATGATGCTTATTGTTTAACATATTCTGAGGTATACTATGAAGGGGGACACCTCTATTATTGTGAGGATCTAATGCAGCTACTATCCCTAAGGTGGAAGGGAGCCGCTTGAAACCCTCTGGTTCATAAACAGGATGCTTATTGTTGAACATATTCTGAGGTATACAATGAAGGGGGACACCTCAATTACTGTGAGAATCTAATGCAGCTACTATCCCCAAGGTGGAAGGGAGCCGCTTGAAACCCTCTACTTCATAAACATGATGCTCATTGTTGAACATATTTTGAGGTATACAATGAAGCGGGACATCTCAAATATTGTGAAGATCTAATGCAGCTACTATCCCCAAGGTGTAAGGGAGCCGCTTGAAACCCTCTGGTTCATAAACATGATGGTTATTGTTGAACATATTTTGAGGTATACAATGAAGGGGGACACCTCTATTATTGTGAGGATCTAATGCAGCTACTATCCCCAAGGTGGAAGGGAGCCGCTTGAAACACTCTGGATCATAAACATGATGCTTATTGTTTAACATATTTTCAGGTATACAATGAAGGATGAAACCTCTGTTATGTTGAGGATCTAATGCAGCTACTATCCCCAAGGTGGAAGAGAGCCGCTTAAAACCCTGTGGTTCATAAACATGATGGTTATTGTTCAACATATTTTGATGTATACAATGAAGGAGGACACCTCTATTATTGTGAGGATCTAATGCAGCTACTATCCCCAAGGTGGAAGGGAGCCGCTTGAAACGCTCTACTTCATAAACATGATGGTTATTGTTGAACATATTTTGAGCTATACGAAGGGGGACACCTCAATTATTGTTAGGATCTATTGCAGCTACTATCCCCACGGTGGAAGGGAGCCGCTTAAACCCTCTACTTCACAAATATGATGCTTATTGTTGAACATATTTTGAGGTATACAAAGGGGGAGATCTCAATTATTGTTAGGATCTAATGCAGCTACTATCCCCAAGGTGGAAGGGAGCTGCTTGAAACCCTCTACTTCATAAACATGATGCTTATTGTTGAACATATTTTGAGGTATACTATGAAGGGGGACACCTCTATTATTGTGAGGATCTAATGCAGCTACTATCCCTAAGGTGGAAGGGAGCCGCGTGAAACCCTCTGGTTCATAAACATGATGCTTATTGTTGAACATATTTTGAGGTATACAATGATGGGGGACACCTCAATTATTGTGAGGATCTAATGCAGCTACTATCCCAAGGTGGAAGGGAGCCGCTTGAAACCCTCTACTTCATTAACATGATGCTTATTGTTGAACATATTTTGAGGTATATAATGAAGGGGGACACCTCAATTATTGTGAGGATCTAATGCAGCTACTATCCCTCAAGGTGGAAGGGAGTCGCTTGAAACCCTCTGGTTCATAAACATGATGCTTATTGTTGAACATATTTTAAGGTATACATGAAGGGGGACACCTCTATTATTGTGAGCATCTAGTGCAGCTACTATACACAAGGTGGAAGGGAGCCGCTTGAATCCCTCTACTTCATAAACATGATGGTTATTGTTGAAAATATTTTGAGGTATACAATGAACGGAGACATCTCAATTATTGTGAGGATCTAATGCAGCTACTATCCCCAAGGTGGAAGGGAGCCGCTTGAAACCCTCTGGTTCATAAACATGATACTTATTTTTGAACATATTTTGAGGTATACAATGAAGGGAGACATTTCAATTATTGTAAGGAACTAATGCAGCTACTACCCTCCAGTGGAAAGGTGCCGCTTGAAACCCTGTACTTCATAAACATGATGCTTATTGTTGAACATATTTTGAGGTATACAATGAAGGGGGACATCTCAATTTTTGTGAGGATCTAATGCAGCTATTATCCCCAAGGTGTAAGGGAGCCGCTTGAAACCCTGTACTTCATAAACATGATGCTTATTGTTGAACATATTTTCAGGTATACAATGAAGGGGGACACCTCAATTATTGTGAGCATCTAATGCAGCTTCTATCCCCAAGGTGTAAGGGAGCCGCTTGAAACCCTATGGTTCATAAACATGATGCTTATTGTTGAACATATTTTGAGGTATACAATGAAGCGGGACATCTCAATTATTGTGAGCATCTAATGCAGCTTCTATCCCCAAGGTGGAAGGGAGCCGCTTGAAACCCTATGGTTCATAAACATGATGCTTATTGTTGAACATATTTTGAGGTATACAATGAAGCGGGACATCTCAAATATTGTGAGCATCTAATGCAGCTTCTATCCCCAAGGTGGAAGGGAGCCGCTTGAAACCCTCTACTTCATAAATATGATGCTTATTGTTGAACATATTTTGAGGTATACAATGAAGGGGGACACCTCAATTATTGTGAGCATCTAATGCAGCTTCTATCCCCAAGGTGGAAAGGAGCCGCTTGAAACCCTATGGTTCATAAACATGATGCTTATTGTTGAACATATTTTGAGGTATACAATGAAGGGGGACACCTCAATTATTGTGAGGATCTTTAGCAGCTACTATCCCAAGGTGAAAGGGAGCCGCTTGAAACCCTCTACTTCATAAACATGATGCTTATTGTTGAACATATTTTGAGGTATACAATGAAGCGGGACATCTCAAATATTGTGAAGATCTAATGCAGCTACTATCCCTAAGGTGGAAGGGAGCCGCTTGAAACCCTCTGGTTCATAACCAGGATGCTTATTGTAGAACATATTTTGAGGTATACAATGAAGGGGGACACCTCAATTACTGTGAGGATCTAATGCAGCTACTATCCCCAAGGTGGAAGGGAGCCGCTTGAAAAACTCTACTTCATAAACATGATGCTTATTGTTGAACATATTTTGAGGTATACAATGAAGGGGGACACCTCAATTATTGTGAGGATCTAATGCAGCTACTATCCCCAAGGTGGAAATGAGCTGCTTGAAACCCTCTACTTCATAAACATGATGCTTATTGTTGAACATATTTTGAGGTATACAATGAAGCGGGACATCTCAAATATTGTGAAGATCTAATGCAGCTACTATCCCCAAGGTGGAAGGGAGCCGCTTGAAACCCTCTGGTTAATAAACATGATGCTTATTGTTTAACATATTCTGAGGTATACTATGAAGGGGGACACCTCTATTATTGTGAGGATCTAATGCAGCTACTATCCCTAAGGTGGAAGGGAGCCGCTTGAAACCCTCTGGTTCATAAACAGGATGCTTATTGTTGAACATATTTTGAGGTATACAATGAAGGGGGACACCTCAATTACTGTGAGAATCTAATGCAGCTACTATCCCCAAGGTGGAAGGGAGCCGCTTGAAACCCTCTACTTCATAAACATCATGCTTATTGTTGAACATATTTTGAGGTATACAATGAAGCGGGACATCTCAAATATTGTGAAGATCTAATGCAGCTACTATCCCCAAGGTGTAAGGGAGCCGCTTGAAACCCTCTGGTTCATAAACATGATGGTTATTGTTGAACATATTTTGAGGTATACAATAAAGGGGGACACCTCTATTATTGTGAGGATCTAATGCAGCTACTATCCCCAAGGTGGAAGGGAGCCGCTTGAAACCCTCTACTTCATAAACATGATGCTTATTGTTGAACATATTTTGAGGTATACAATGAAGGGGGACACCTCAATTATTGTGAGGATCTAATGCAGCTACTATCCCCAAGGTGGAAGGGAGCCGCTTGAAACACTCTGGATCATAAATATGATGCTTATTGTTGAACATATTTTGAGGTATACAATGAAGGGGGAAACCTCTGTTAATTTGAGGATCTAATACAGCTACTATCCCCAAGGTGGAAGGGAGCCGCTTAAAACCCTATGGTTCATAAACATGATGGTTATTGTTGAACATATTTTGAGGTATACAATGAAGCGGGACATCTCAAATATTGTGAAGATCTAATGCAGCTACTATCCCTAAGGTGGAAGGGAGCCGCTTGAAACCCTCTGGTTCATAACCAGGATGCTTATTGTAGAACATATTTTGAGGTATACAATGAAGGGGGACACCTCAATTTCTGTGAGGATCTAATGCAGCTACTATCCCCAAGGTGGAAGGGAGCCGCTTGAAAAACTCTACTTCATAAACATGATGCTTATTGTTGAACATATTTTGAGGTATACAATGAAGGGGGACACCTCAATTATTGTGAGGATCTAATGCAGCTACTATCCCCAAGGTGGAAGGGAGCTGCTTGAAACCCTCTACTTCATAAACATGATGCTTATTGTTGAACATATTTTGAGGTATACAATGAAGCGGGACATCTCAAATATTGTGAAGATCTAATGCAGCTACTATCCCCAAGGTGTAAGGGAGCCGCTTGAAACCCTCTGGTTAATAAACATGATGCTTATTGTTTAACATATTCTGAGGTATACTATGAAGGGGGACACCTCTATTATTGTGAGGATCTAATGCAGCTACTATCCCTAAGGTGGAAGGGAGCCGCTTGAAACCCTCTGGTTCATAAACAGGATGCTTATTGTTGAACATATTCTGAGGTATACAATGAAGGGGGACACCTCAATTACTGTGAGAATCTAATGCAGCTACTATCCCCAAGGTGGAAGGGAGCCGCTTGAAACCCTCTACTTCATAAACATGATGCTCATTGTTGAACATATTTTGAGGTATACAATGAAGCGGGACATCTCAAATATTGTGAAGATCTAATGCAGCTACTATCCCCAAGGTGTAAGGGAGCCGCTTGAAACCCTCTGGTTCATAAACATGATGGTTATTGTTGAACATATTTTGAGGTATACAATGAAGGGGGACACCTCTATTATTGTGAGGATCTAATGCAGCTACTATCCCCAAGGTGGAAGGGAGCCGCTTGAAACACTCTGGATCATAAACATGATGCTTATTGTTTAACATATTTTCAGGTATACAATGAAGGATGAAACCTCTGTTATGTTGAGGATCTAATGCAGCTACTATCCCCAAGGTGGAAGAGAGCCGCTTAAAACCCTGTGGTTCATAAACATGATGGTTATTGTTCAACATATTTTGATGTATACAATGAAGGAGGACACCTCTATTATTGTGAGGATCTAATGCAGCTACTATCCCCAAGGTGGAAGGGAGCCGCTTGAAACGCTCTACTTCATAAACATGATGGTTATTGTTGAACATATTTTGAGCTATACGAAGGGGGACACCTCAATTATTGTTAGGATCTATTGCAGCTACTATCCCCACGGTGGAAGGGAGCCGCTTAAACCCTCTACTTCACAAATATGATGCTTATTGTTGAACATATTTTGAGGTATACAAAGGGGGAGATCTCAATTATTGTTAGGATCTAATGCAGCTACTATCCCCAAGGTGGAAGGGAGCTGCTTGAAACCCTCTACTTCATAAACATGATGCTTATTGTTGAACATATTTTGAGGTATACTATGAAGGGGGACACCTCTATTATTGTGAGGATCTAATGCAGCTACTATCCCTAAGGTGGAAGGGAGCCGCGTGAAACCCTCTGGTTCATAAACATGATGCTTATTGTTGAACATATTTTGAGGTATACAATGATGGGGGACACCTCAATTATTGTGAGGATCTAATGCAGCTACTATCCCAAGGTGGAAGGGAGCCGCTTGAAACCCTCTACTTCATTAACATGATGCTTATTGTTGAACATATTTTGAGGTATATAATGAAGGGGGACACCTCAATTATTGTGAGGATCTAATGCAGCTACTATCCCTCAAGGTGGAAGGGAGTCGCTTGAAACCCTCTGGTTCATAAACATGATGCTTATTGTTGAACATATTTTAAGGTATACATGAAGGGGGACACCTCTATTATTGTGAGCATCTAGTGCAGCTACTATACACAAGGTGGAAGGGAGCCGCTTGAATCCCTCTACTTCATAAACATGATGGTTATTGTTGAAAATATTTTGAGGTATACAATGAACGGAGACATCTCAATTATTGTGAGGATCTAATGCAGCTACTATCCCCAAGGTGGAAGGGAGCCGCTTGAAACCCTCTGGTTCATAAACATGATACTTATTTTTGAACATATTTTGAGGTATACAATGAAGGGAGACATTTCAATTATTGTAAGGAACTAATGCAGCTACTACCCTCCAGTGGAAAGGTGCCGCTTGAAACCCTGTACTTCATAAACATGATGCTTATTGTTGAACATATTTTGAGGTATACAATGAAGGGGGACATCTCAATTTTTGTGAGGATCTAATGCAGCTATTATCCCCAAGGTGTAAGGGAGCCGCTTGAAACCCTGTACTTCATAAACATGATGCTTATTGTTGAACATATTTTCAGGTATACAATGAAGGGGGACACCTCAATTATTGTGAGCATCTAATGCAGCTTCTATCCCCAAGGTGTAAGGGAGCCGCTTGAAACCCTATGGTTCATAAACATGATGCTTATTGTTGAACATATTTTGAGGTATACAATGAAGCGGGACATCTCAATTATTGTGAGCATCTAATGCAGCTTCTATCCCCAAGGTGGAAGGGAGCCGCTTGAAACCCTATGGTTCATAAACATGATGCTTATTGTTGAACATATTTTGAGGTATACAATGAAGCGGGACATCTCAAATATTGTGAGCATCTAATGCAGCTTCTATCCCCAAGGTGGAAGGGAGCCGCTTGAAACCCTCTACTTCATAAATATGATGCTTATTGTTGAACATATTTTGAGGTATACAATGAAGGGGGACACCTCAATTATTGTGAGCATCTAATGCAGCTTCTATCCCCAAGGTGGAAAGGAGCCGCTTGAAACCCTATGGTTCATAAACATGATGCTTATTGTTGAACATATTTTGAGGTATACAATGAAGGGGGACACCTCAATTATTGTGAGGATCTTTAGCAGCTACTATCCCAAGGTGAAAGGGAGCCGCTTGAAACCCTCTACTTCATAAACATGATGCTTATTGTTGAACATATTTTGAGGTATACAATGAAGCGGGACATCTCAAATATTGTGAAGATCTAATGCAGCTACTATCCCTAAGGTGGAAGGGAGCCGCTTGAAACCCTCTGGTTCATAACCAGGATGCTTATTGTAGAACATATTTTGAGGTATACAATGAAGGGGGACACCTCAATTACTGTGAGGATCTAATGCAGCTACTATCCCCAAGGTGGAAGGGAGCCGCTTGAAAAACTCTACTTCATAAACATGATGCTTATTGTTGAACATATTTTGAGGTATACAATGAAGGGGGACACCTCAATTATTGTGAGGATCTAATGCAGCTACTATCCCCAAGGTGGAAATGAGCTGCTTGAAACCCTCTACTTCATAAACATGATGCTTATTGTTGAACATATTTTGAGGTATACAATGAAGCGGGACATCTCAAATATTGTGAAGATCTAATGCAGCTACTATCCCCAAGGTGGAAGGGAGCCGCTTGAAACCCTCTGGTTAATAAACATGATGCTTATTGTTTAACATATTCTGAGGTATACTATGAAGGGGGACACCTCTATTATTGTGAGGATCTAATGCAGCTACTATCCCTAAGGTGGAAGGGAGCCGCTTGAAACCCTCTGGTTCATAAACAGGATGCTTATTGTTGAACATATTTTGAGGTATACAATGAAGGGGGACACCTCAATTACTGTGAGAATCTAATGCAGCTACTATCCCCAAGGTGGAAGGGAGCCGCTTGAAACCCTCTACTTCATAAACATCATGCTTATTGTTGAACATATTTTGAGGTATACAATGAAGCGGGACATCTCAAATATTGTGAAGATCTAATGCAGCTACTATCCCCAAGGTGTAAGGGAGCCGCTTGAAACCCTCTGGTTCATAAACATGATGGTTATTGTTGAACATATTTTGAGGTATACAATAAAGGGGGACACCTCTATTATTGTGAGGATCTAATGCAGCTACTATCCCCAAGGTGGAAGGGAGCCGCTTGAAACCCTCTACTTCATAAACATGATGCTTATTGTTGAACATATTTTGAGGTATACAATGAAGGGGGACACCTCAATTATTGTGAGGATCTAATGCAGCTACTATCCCCAAGGTGGAAGGGAGCCGCTTGAAACACTCTGGATCATAAATATGATGCTTATTGTTGAACATATTTTGAGGTATACAATGAAGGGGGAAACCTCTGTTAATTTGAGGATCTAATACAGCTACTATCCCCAAGGTGGAAGGGAGCCGCTTAAAACCCTATGGTTCATAAACATGATGGTTATTGTTGAACATATTTTGAGGTATACAATGAAGGGGTCACCTCTATTATTGTGGGGATCTAATGCAGCTACTATCTCCAAGGTGGAAGGGAGCCGCTTGAAAACCTCTCTTCATAAACATGATGCTTATTGTTGAACATATTTTGAGGTATACAATGGAGGGGGACACCTCTATTATTGTGAGGATCTAATGCAGCTACTATCCCCAAGGTGGAAGGGAGCCGCTTGAAAACCCTCTACTTCATAAACATGATGCTTATTGTTGAACATATTTTGAGGTATACAATGAAGGGGGACACCTCTGTTATTTTGAGGATCTAAATCAGCTACTATCCCCAAGGTGGAAGGGAGCCGCTTGAAACCCTCTGGTTCATAAACATGATGCTTATTGTTGAACATATTTTGAGGTATACTATGAAAGGGGACACCTTAATTATTGTGAGGATCTAATGCAGCTACTATCCCAAGGTGGAGGGGAGCCGCTTGAAACCCTCTACTTCATAAACATGATGCTTATTGTTGAACATATTTTGAGGTATACAATGAAGGGGGACATCTCAATTATTGTGAGGATCTAATGCAGCTACTCTCACAAAGGTGGAAGGGAGCCGCTTGAAACACTCTGGATCATAAACATGATGCTTATTCTTGAACATATTTTGAGCTATACAATGAAGGGGGACACTTCAATTATTGTGAGGATCTAATGCAGCTACTCTCCCCAACGTGGAAGGGAGTCGCTTGAAACCCTTTACTTCATAAACATGATGCTTATTGTTGAACATATTTTAAGGTATACAATGAAGGGGGACACCTCTATTATTGTGAGCATCTAGTGCAGCTACTATCCCCAAGGTGGTAGGGAGCCGCTTGAAACCCTCTACTTCATAAACATGATGGTTATTGTTGAACATATTTTAAGGTATACAATGAAGGGGGACATCTCAATTATTCTGAGGATCTAATGCATCTACGCTCCCTAAGGTGGGAGGGAGTCGCTTGAAACCCTCTGGATCATAGACATGGTACTTATTTTTGAATATATTTTGAGGTATACAATGAAGGGAGACATCTCAATTATTGTGAGGAACTAATGCAGCTACAACCCTCCAGTGGAAAAGTGCCGCTTGACACCCTGTACTTCATAAACATGATGCTTATTGTTGAACATATTTTGAGGTATACAATGAAGGGTGACATCTCAATTATTGTGAGGATCTAATGCAGCTACTATCCCCAAGGTAGAAGGGAGCCGCTTGTAACCCCCTACTTGATAAACATGATGCTTATTGTTGAACATATTTTGAGGTATACAATGAAGGGTGACATCTCAATTATTGTGAGGATCTAATGCAGCTAGTATCCCCAAGGTGGAAGGGAGCCGCTTGAAATCCTCTGGTTCATAAACATGATGCTTATTGTTGAACATATTTTGAGGTATACAATGAAGGGTGACATCTCAATTATTGTGAGGATCTAATGCAGCTACTATCCCCAAGGTAGAAGGGAGCCGCTTGTAACCCTCTACTTGATAAACATGATGCTTATTGTTGAACATATTTTGAGGTATACAATGAAGGGTGACATCTCAATTATTGTGAGGATCTAATGCAGCTACTATCCCCAAGGTGGAAGGGAGCCGCTTGAAACCCTCCGGTTCATAAACATGATGCTTATTGTTGAACATATTTCGAGGTATATAATGAAGGGGGACATATAAATTATTGTGAAGATCTAATGCAGCTACTATCCCCAAGGTGGAAGGGAGCCGCTTGAAACCCTCTGGCTCATAAACATGATGCTTATTGTTGAACATATTTTGAGGCATACAATGAAGCTGGACATCTCAATTAATGTGAGCATCTAATGGAGCTACTATCCCCGAGGTGGTAGGGAGCCGCTTGAAACCGTCTACTTCATAAACATGCTGCTTATTGTTGAACATATTTTGAGGTATACAATGAAGGGGGACACCTCAATTATTGTGAGGATCTAATGCAGCTACTATCCCCAAGGTGGAAGGGAGCCGCTTGAAACACTCTGGATCATAAACATGATGCTTATTGTTTAACATATTTTGAGGTATACAATGAAGGATGAAACCTCTGTTATGTTGAGGATCTAATGCAGCTACTATCCCCAAGGTGGAAGGGAGCCGCTTGAAACCCTGTGGTTCATAAACATGATGGTTATTGTTCAACATATTTTGATGTATACAATGAAGGAGGACACCTCTATTATTGTGAGGATCTAATGCAGCTACTATCCCCAAGGTGGAAGGGAGCCGCTTGAAACGCTCTACTTCATAAACATGATGGTTATTGTTGAACATATTTTGAGCTATACAAAGGGGGTCACCTCAATTATTGTTAGGATCTAATGCAGCTACTATCCCCACGGTGGAAGGGAGCCGCTTGAAACCCTCTACTTCACAAATATGATGCTTATTGTTGAACATATTTTGAGGTATACAAAGGGGGACATCTCAATTATTGTTAGGATCTAATGCAGCTACTATCCCCAAGGTGGAAGGGAGCTGCTTGAAACCCTCTACTTCATAAACATGATGCTTATTGTTGAACATATTTTGAGGTATACTATGAAGGGGGACACCTCTATTGTTGTGAGGATCTAATGCAGCTATTATCCCTAAGGTGGAAGGGAGCCGCGTGAAACCCTCTGGTTCATAAACATGATGCTTATTGTTGAACATATTTTGAGGTATACAATGAAGGGGGACACCTCAATTATTGTGAGGATCTAATGCAGCTACTATCCCAAGGTGGAAGGGAGCCGCTTGAAACCCTCTAGTTCATAAACATGATGCTTATTGTTGAACATATTTTGAGGTATATAATGAAGGGGGACACCTCTATTATTGTGAGAATCTAATGCACCTACTATCCCCAAGGTGGAAGGTAGCCGCTTGAAACCCTCTACTTCATAAACATGATGCTTATTGTTGAACATATTTTGAGGTATATAATGAAGGGGGACACCTCAATTATTGTGAGGATCTAATGCAGCTACTATCCCTCAAGGTGGAAGGGAGTCGCTTGAAACCCTCTGGTTCATAAACATGATGCTTATTGTTGAACATATTTTAAGGTATACAATGAAGGGGGACACCTCTATTATTGTGAGCATCTAGTGCAGCTACTATACACAAGGTGGAAGCGAGCCGCTTGAAACCCTCTACTTCATAAACATGATGGTTATTGTTGAAAATATTTTGAGGTATACAATGAACGGAGACATCTCAATTATTGTGAGGATCTAATGCAGCTACTATCCCCAAGGCGGAAGGGAGCCGCTTGAAACCCTCTGGTTCATAAACATGATACTTATTTTTGAACATATTTTGAGGTATACAATGAAGGGAGACATCTCAATTATTGTAAGGAACTAATGCAGCTACTACCCTCCAGTGGAAAGGTGCCGCTTGAAACCCTGTACTTCATAAACATGATGCTTATTGTTGAACATATTTTGAGGTATACAATGAAGGGGGACATCTCAATTATTGTGAGGATCTAATGCAGCTATTATCCCCAAGGTGTAAGGGAGCCGCTTGAAACCCTGTACTTCATAAACATGATGCTTATTGTTGAACATATTTTCAGGTATACAATGAAGCGGGACATCTCAATTATTGTGAGCATCTAATGCAGCTTCTATCCCCAAGGTGGAAGGGAGCCGCTTGAAACCCTCTGGTTCATAAACATGATGCTTATTGTTGAACATATTTTGAGGTATACAATGAAGGGGGACACCTCAATTATTGTGAGCATCTAATGCAGCTTCTATCCCCAAGGTGGAAGGGAGCCGCTTGAAACCCTATGGTTCATAAACATGATGCTTATTGTTGAACATATTTTGAGGTATACAATAAAGGGGGACACCTCAATTATTGTGAGGATCTAATGCAGCTACTATCCCAAGGTGGAAGGGAGCCGCTTGAAACCCTCTAGTTCATAAACATGATGCTTATTGTTGAACATATTTTGAGGTATATAATGAAGGGGGACAGCTCTATTATTGTGAGAATCTAATGCAGCTACTATCCCCAAGGTGGAAGGTAGCCGCTTGAAACCCTCTACTTCATTAACATGATGCTTATTGTTGAACATATTTTGAGGTATATAATGAAGGGGGACACCTCAATTATTGTGAGGATCTAATGCAGCTACTATCCCTCAAGGTGGAAGGGAGTCGCTTGAAACCCTCTGGTTCATAAACATGATGCTTATTGTTGAACATATTTTAAGGTATACATGAAGGGGGACACCTCTATTATTGTGAGCATCTAGTGCAGCTACTATACACAAGGTGGAAGGGAGCCGCTTGAATCCCTCTACTTCATAAACATGATGGTTATTGTTGAAAATATTTTGAGGTATACAATGAACGGAGACATCTCAATTATTGTGAGGATCTAATGCAGCTACTATCCCCAAGGTGGAAGGGAGCCGCTTGAAACCCTCTGGTTCATAAACATGATACTTATTTTTGAACATATTTTGAGGTATACAATGAAGGGAGACATCTCAATTATTGTAAGGAACTAATGCAGCTACTACCCTCCAGTGGAAAGGTGCCGCTTGAAACCCTGTACTTCATAAACATGATGCTTATTGTTGAACATATTTTGAGGTATACAATGAAGGGGGACATCTCAATTATTGTGAGGATCTAATGCAGCTATTATCCCCAAGGTGTAAGGGAGCCGCTTGAAACCCTGTACTTCATAAACATGATGCTTATTGTTGAACATATTTTCAGGTATACAATGAAGGGGGACACCTCAATTATTGTGAGCATCTAATGCAGCTTCTATCCCCAAGGTGTAAGGGAGCCGCTTGAAACCCTATGGTTCATAAACATGATGCTTATTGTTGAACATATTTTGAGGTATACAATGAAGCGGGACATCTCAATTATTGTGAGCATCTAATGCAGCTTCTATCCCCAAGGTGGAAGGGAGCCGCTTGAAACCCTATGGTTCATAAACATGATGCTTTTTGTTGAACATATTTTGAGGTATACAATGAAGCGGGACATCTCAAATATTGTGAGCATCTAATGCAGCTTCTATCCCCAAGGTGGAAGGGAGCCGCTTGAAACCCTCTACTTCATAAACATGATACTTATTGTTGAACATATTTTGAGGTATACAATGAAGGGGGACACCTCAATTATTGTGAGCATCTAATGCAGCTTCTATCCCCAAGGTGGAAAGGAGCCGCTTGAAACCCTATGGTTCATAAACATGATGCTTATTGTTGAACATATTTTGAGGTATACAATGAAGCGGGACATCTCAAATATTGTGAAGATCTAATGCAGCTACTATCCCTAAGGTGGAAGGGAGCCGCTTGAAACCCTCTGGTTCATAACCAGGATGCTTATTGTAGAACATATTTTGAGGTATACAATGAAGGGGGACACCTCAATTACTGTGAGGATCTAATGCAGCTACTATCCCCAAGGTGGAAGGGAGCCGCTTGAAAAACTCTACTTCATAAACATGATGCTTATTGTTGAACATATTTTGAGGTATACAATGAAGGGGGACACCTCAATTATTGTGAGGATCTAATGCAGCTACTATCCCCAAGGTGGAAGGGAGCCGCTTGAAAAACTCTACTTCATAAACATGATGCTTATTGTTGAACATATTTTGAGGTATACAATGAAGGGGGACACCTCAATTATTGTGAGGATCTAATGCAGCTACTATCCCCAAGGTGGAAGGGAGCTGCTTGAAACCCTCTACTTCATAAACATGATGCTTATTGTTGAACATATTTTGAGGTATACAATGAAGCGGGACATCTCAAATATTGTGAAGATCTAATGCAGCTACTATCCCCAAGGTGGAAGGGAGCCGCTTGAAACCCTCTGGTTAATAAACATGATGCTTATTGTTTAACATATTCTGAGGTATACTATGAAGGGGGACACCTCTATTATTGTGAGGATCTAATGCAGCTACTATCCCTAAGGTGGAAGGGAGCCGCTTGAAACCCTCTGGTTCATAAACAGGATGCTTATTGTTGAACATATTTTGAGGTATTCAATGAAGGGGGACACCTCAATTACTGTGAGAATCTAATGCAGCTACTATCCCCAAGGTGGAAGGGAGCCGCTTGAAAAACTCTACTTCATAAACATGATGCTTATTGTTGAACATATTTTGAGGTATACAATGAAGCGGGACATCTCAAATATTGTGAAGATCTAATGCAGCTACTATCCCCAAGGTGTAAGGGAGCCGCTTGAAACCCTCTGGTTCATAAACATGATGGTTATTGTTGAACATATTTTGAGGTATACAATGAAGGGGGACACCTCTATTACTGTGAGGATCTAATGCAGCTACTATCCCCAAGGTGGAAGGGAGCCGCTTGAAACCCTCTACTTCATAAACATGATGCTTATTGTTGAACATATTTTGAGGTATACAATGAAGGGGGACACCTCAATTATTGTGAGGATCTAATGCAGCTACTATCCCCAAGGTGGAAGGGAGCCGCTTGAAACACTCTGGATCATAAACATGATGCTTATTGTTGAACATATTTTGAGGTATACAATGAAGGGGGAAACCTCTGTTAATTTGAGGATCTAATACAGCTACTATCCCCAAGGTGGAAGGGAGCCGCTTGAAACCCTATGGTTCATAAACATGATGGTTATTGTTGAACATATTTTGAGGTATACAATGAAGGGGTCACCTCTATTATTGTGGGGATCTAATGCAGCTACTATCTCCAAGGTGGAAGGGAGCCGCTTGAAAACCTCTCTTCATAAACATGATGCTTATTGTTGAACATATTTTGAGGTATACAATGGAGGGGGACACCTCTATTATTGTGAGGATCTAATGCAGCTACTATCCCCAAGGTGGAAGGGAGCCGCTTGAAAACCCTCTACTTCATAAACATGATGCTTATTGTTGAACATATTTTGAGGTATACAATGAAGGGGGACACCTCTGTTATTTTGAGGATCTAAATCAGCTACTATCCCCAAGGTGGAAGGGAGCCGCTTGAAACCCTCTGGTTCATAAACATGATGCTTATTGTTGAACATATTTTGAGGTATACAATGAAAGGGGACACCTTAATTATTGTGAGGATCTAATGCAGCTACTATCCCAAGGTGGAGGGGAGCCGCTTGAAACCCTCTACTTCATAAACATGATGCTTATTGTTGAACATATTTTGAGGTATACAATGAAGGGGGACATCTCAATTATTGTGAGGATCTAATGCAGCTACTCTCACAAAGGTGGAAGGGAGCCGCTTGAAACACTCTGGATCATAAACATGATGCTTATTCTTGAACATATTTTGAGCTATACAATGAAGGGGGACACTTCAATTATTGTGAGGATCTAATGCAGCTACTCTCCCCAACGTGGAAGGGAGTCGCTTGAAACCCTTTACTTCATAAACATGATGCTTATTGTTGAACATATTTTAAGGTATACAATGAAGGGGGACACCTCTATTATTGTGAGCATCTAGTGCAGCTACTATCCCCAAGGTGGTAGGGAGCCGCTTGAAACCCTCTACTTCATAAACATGATGGTTATTGTTGAACATATTTTAAGGTATACAATGAAGGGGGACATCTCAATTATTCTGAGGATCTAATGCATCTACGCTCCCTAAGGTGGGAGGGAGTCGCTTGAAACCCTCTGGTTCATAGACATGGTACTTATTTTTGAATATATTTCTAGGTATACAATGAAGGGAGACATCTCAATTATTGTGAGGAACTAATGCAGCTACTACCCTCCAGTGGAAAGGTGCCGCTTGACACCCTGTACTTCATAAACATGATGCTTATTGTTGAACATATTTTCAGGTATACAATGAAGGGGGACACCTCAATTATTGTGAGGATCTAATGCAGCTAGTATCCCCAAGGTGGAAGGGAGCCGCTTGAAATCCTCTGGTTCATAAACATGATGCTTATTGTTGAACATATTTTGAGGTATACAATGAAGGGTGACATCTCAATTATTGTGAGGATCTAATGCAGCTACTATCCCCAAGGTAGAAGGGAGCCGCTTGTAACCCCCTACTTGATAAACATGATGCTTATTGTTGAACATATTTTGAGGTATACAATGAAGGGTGACATCTCAATTATTGTGAGGATCTAATGCAGCTAGTATCCCCAAGGTGGAAGGGAGCCGCTTGAAATCCTCTGGTTCATAAACATGATGCTTATTGTTGAACATATTTTGAGGTATACAATGAAGGGTGACATCTCAATTATTGTGAGGATCTAATGCAGCTACTATCCCCAAGGTAGAAGGGAGCCGCTTGTAACCCTCTACTTGATAAACATGATGCTTATTGTTGAACATATTTTGAGGTATACAATGAAGGGTGACATCTCAATTATTGTGAGGATCTAATGCAGCTACTATCCCCAAGGTGGAAGGGAGCCGCTTGAAACCCTCTGGTTCATAAACATGATGCTTATTGTTGAACATATTTCGAGGTATATAATGAAGGGGGACATATAAATTATTGTGAGGATCTAATGCAGCTACTATCCCCAAGGTGGAAGGGAGCCGCTTGAAACCCTCTGGCTCATAAACATGATGCTTATTGTTGAACATATTTCGAGGTATATAATGAAGGGGGACATATAAATTATTGTGAGGATCTAATGCAGCTACTATCCCCAAGGTGGAAGGGAGCCGCTTGAAACCCTCTGGCTCATAAACATGATGCTTATTGTTGAACATATTTTGAGGCATACAATGAAGGTGGACATCTCAATTAATGTGAGCATCTAATGGAGCTACTATCCCCGAGGTGGTAGGGAGCCGCTTGAAACCGTCTACTTCATAAACATGCTGCTTATTGTTGAACATATTTTGAGGTATACAATGAAGGGGGACACCTCAATTATTGTGAGGATCTAATGCAGCTACTATCCCCAAGGTGGAAGGGAGCCGCTTGAAACACTCTGGATCATAAACATGATGCTTATTGTTTAACATATTTTGAGGTATACAATGAAGGATGAAACCTCTGTTATGTTGAGGATCTAATGCAGCTACTATCCCCAAGGTGGAAGGGAGCCGCTTGAAACCCTGTGGTTCATAAACATGATGGTTATTGTTCAACATATTTTGATGTATACAATGAAGGAGGACACCTCTATTATTGTGAGGATCTAATGCAGCTACTATCCCCAAGGTGGAAGGGAGCCGCTTGAAACGCTCTACTTCATAAACATGATGGTTATTGTTGAACATATTTTGAGCTATACAAAGGGGGTCACCTCAATTATTGTTAGGATCTAATGCAGCTACTATCCCCACGGTGGAAGGGAGCCGCTTGAAACCCTCTACTTCACAAATATGATGCTTATTGTTGAACATATTTTGAGGTATACAAAGGGGGACATCTCAATTATTGTTAGGATCTAATGCAGCTACTATCCCCAAGGTGGAAGGGAGCTGCTTGAAACCCTCTACTTCATAAACATGATGCTTATTGTTGAACATATTTTGAGGTATACTATGAAGGGGGACACCTCTATTGTTGTGAGGATCTAATGCAGCTATTATCCCTAAGGTGGAAGGGAGCCGCGTGAAACCCTCTGGTTCATAAACATGATGCTTATTGTTGAACATATTTTGAGGTATACAATGAAGGGGGACACCTCAATTATTGTGAGGATCTAATGCAGCTACTATCCCAAGGTGGAAGGGAGCCGCTTGAAACCCTCTAGTTCATAAACATGATGCTTATTGTTGAACATATTTTGAGGTATATAATGAAGGGGGACACCTCTATTATTGTGAGAATCTAATGCACCTACTATCCCCAAGGTGGAAGGTAGCCGCTTGAAACCCTCTACTTCATAAACATGATGCTTATTGTTGAACATATTTTGAGGTATATAATGAAGGGGGACACCTCAATTATTGTGAGGATCTAATGCAGCTACTATCCCTCAAGGTGGAAGGGAGTCGCTTGAAACCCTCTGGTTCATAAACATGATGCTTATTGTTGAACATATTTTAAGGTATACAATGAAGGGGGACACCTCTATTATTGTGAGCATCTAGTGCAGCTACTATACACAAGGTGGAAGCGAGCCGCTTGAAACCCTCTACTTCATAAACATGATGGTTATTGTTGAAAATATTTTGAGGTATACAATGAACGGAGACATCTCAATTATTGTGAGGATCTAATGCAGCTACTATCCCCAAGGCGGAAGGGAGCCGTTTGAAACCCTCTGGTTCATAAACATGATACTTATTTTTGAACATATTTTGAGGTATACAATGAAGGGAGACATCTCAATTATTGTAAGGAACTAATGCAGCTACTACCCTCCAGTGGAAAGGTGCCGCTTGAAACCCTGTACTTCATAAACATGATGCTTATTGTTGAACATATTTTGAGGTATACAATGAAGGGGCACATCTCAATTATTGTGAGGATCTAATGCAGCTATTATCCCCAAGGTGTAAGGGAGCCGCTTGAAACCCTGTACTTCATAAACATGATGCTTATTGTTGAACATATTTTGAGGTATACAATGAAGCGGGACATCTCAATTATTGTGAAGATCTAATGCAGCTACTATCCCCAAGGTGGAAGGGAGCCGCTTGAAACCCTCTGGTTCATAAACATGATGCTTATTGTTGGACATATTCTGAGGTATACTATGAAGGGGGACACCTCTATTACTGTGAGGATCTAATGCAGCTACTATCCCTAACGTGGAAGGGAGCCGCTTGAAACCCTCTGGTTCATAACCAGGATGCTTATTGTTGAACATATTTTGAGGTATACAATGAAGGGGGACACATCAATTACTGTGAGGATCTAATGCAGCTACTATCCCCAAGGTGGAAGGGAGCCGCTTGAAAAACTCTACTTCATAAACATGATGCTTATTGTTGAACATATTTTGAGGTATACAATGAAAGGGGACACCTCAATTATTGTGAGGATCTAATGCAGCTACTATCCCCAAGGTGGAAGGGAGCTGCTTGAAACCCTCTACTTCATAAACATGATGCTTATTGTTGAACATATTTTGAGGTATACAATGAAGCGGGACATCTCAAATATTGTGAAGATCTAATGCAGCTACTATCCCCAAGGTGGAAGGGAGCCGCTTGAAACCCTCTGGTTAATAAACATGATGCTTATTGTTTAACATATTCTGAGGTATACTATGAAGGGGGACACCTCTATTATTGTGAGGATCTAATGCAGCTACTATCCCTAAGGGGGAAGGGAGCCGCTTGAAACCCTCTGGTTCATAAACAGGATGCTTATTGTTGAACATATTTTGAGGTATACAATGAAGGGGGACACCTCAATTACTGTGAGAATCTAATGCAGCTACTATCCCCAAGGTGGAAGGGAGCCGCTTGAAACCCTCTACTTCATAAACATGATGCTTAATGTTGAACATATTTTGAGGTATACAATGAAAGGGGACATCTCAATTATTGTGAGGATCTAATGCAGCTACTATCCCCAAGGTGGAAGGGAGTCACTTGAAACCCTATGGTTCATTAACATGATGCTTATTGTTGACCATATTTTGAGGTATACAATGAAGGGGGACACCTCAATTATTGTGAGCATCTAATGCAGCTTCTATCCCCAAGGTGGAAGGGAGCCGCTTGAAACCCTATGGTTCATAAACATGATGCTTATTGTTGAACATATTTTGAGGTATACAATGAAGCGGGACATCTCAATTATTGTGAGCATCTAATGCAGCTTCTATCCTCAAGGTGGAAGGGAGCCGCTTTAAACCCTCTGGTTCATAAACATGATGCTTATTGTTGAACATATTTTGAGGTATACAATGAAGGGGGACACCTCAATTATTGTGAGCATCTAATGCAGCTTCTATCCCCAAGGTGGAAGGGAGCCGCTTGAAACCCTATGGTTCATAAACATGATGCTTATTGTTGAACATATTTTGAGGTATACAATGAAGGGGGACACCTCAATTATTGTGAGGATCTAATGCAGCTACTATCCCAAGGTGGAAGGGAGCCGCTTGAAACCCTCTAGTTCATAAACATGATGCTTATTGTTGAACATATTTTGAGGTATATAATGAAGGGGGACAGCTCTATTATTGTGAGAATCTAATGCAGCTACTATCCCCAAGGTGGAAGGGAGCCGCTTGAAACCCTCTACTTCATTAACATGATGCTTATTGTTGAACATATTTTGAGGTATATAATGAAGGGGGACACCTCAATTATTGTGAGGATCTAATGCAGCTACTATCCCTCAAGGTGGAAGGGAGTCGCTTGAAACCCTCTGGTTCATAAACATGATGCTTATTGTTGAACATATTTTAAGGTATACATGAAGGGGGACACCTCTATTATTGTGAGCATCTAGTGCAGCTACTATACACAAGGTGGAAGGGAGCCGCTTGAATCCCTCTACTTCATAAACATGATGGTTATTGTTGAAAATATTTTGAGGTATACAATGAACGGAGACATCTCAATTATTGTGAGGATCTAATGCAGCTACTATCCCCAAGGTGGAAGGGAGCCGCTTGAAACCCTCTGGTTCATAAACATGATACTTATTTTTGAACATATTTTGAGGTATACAATGAAGGGAGACATCTCAATTATTGTAAGGAACTAATGCAGCTACTACCCTCCAGTGGAAAGGTGCCGCTTGAAACCCTGTACTTCATAAACATGATGCTTATTGTTGAACATATTTTGAGGTATACAATGAAGGGGGACATCTCAATTATTGTGAGGATCTAATGCAGCTATTATCCCCAAGGTGTAAGGGAGCCGCTTGAAACCCTGTACTTCATAAACATGATGCTTATTGTTGAACATATTTTCAGGTATACAATGAAGGGGGACACCTCAATTATTGTGAGCATCTAATGCAGCTTCTATCCCCAAGGTGTAAGGGAGCCGCTTGAAACCCTATGGTTCATAAACATGATGCTTATTGTTGAACATATTTTGAGGTATACAATGAAGCGGGACATCTCAATTATTGTGAGCATCTAATACAGCTTCTATCCCCAAGGTGGAAGGGAGCCGCTTGAAACCCTATGGTTCATAAACATGATGCTTATTGTTGAACATATTTTGAGGTATACAATGAAGCGGGACATCTCAAATATTGTGAGCATCTAATGCAGCTTCTATCCCCAAGGTGGAAGGGAGCCGCTTGAAACCCTCTACTTCATAAACATGATGCTTATTGTTGAACATATTTTGAGGTATACAATGAAGGGGGACACCTCAATTATTGTGAGCATCTAATGCAGCTTCTATCCCCAAGGTGGAAAGGAGCCGCTTGAAACCCTATGGTTCATAAACATGATGCTTATTGTTGAACATATTTTGAGGTATACAATGAAGGGGGACACCTCAATTATTGTGAGGATCTTTAGCAGCTACTATCCCAAGGTGAAAGGGAGCCGCTTGAAACCCTCTACTTCATAAACATGATGCTTATTGTTGAACATATTTTGAGGTATACAATGAAGCGGGACATCTCAAATATTGTGAAGATCTAATGCAGCTACTATCCCTAAGGTGGAAGGGAGCCGCTTGAAACCCTCTGGTTCATAACCAGGATGCTTATTGTAGAACATATTTTGAGGTATACAATGAAGGGGGACACCTCAATTACTGTGAGGATCTAATGCAGCTACTATCCCCAAGGTGGAAGGGAGCCGCTTGAAAAACTCTACTTCATAAACATGATGCTTATTGTTGAACATATTTTGAGGTATACAATGAAGGGGGACACCTCAATTATTGTGAGGATCTAATGCAGCTACTATCCCCAAGGTGGAAGGGAGCTGCTTGAAACCTTCTACTTCATAAACATGATGCTTATTGTTGAACATATTTTGAGGTATACAATGAAGCGGGACATCTCAAATATTGTGAAGATCTAATGCAGCTACTATCCCCAAGGTGGAAGGGAGCCGCTTGAAACCCTCTGGTTAATAAACATGATGCTTATTGTTTAACATATTCTGAGGTATACTATGAAGGGGGACACCTCTATTATTGTGAGGATCTAATGCAGCTACTATCCCTAAGGTGGAAGGGAGCCGCTTGAAACCCTCTGGTTCATAAACAGGATGCTTATTGTTGAACATATTTTGAGGTATTCAATGAAGGGGGACACCTCAATTACTGTGAGAATCTAATGCAGCTACTATCCCCAAGGTGGAAGGGAGCCGCTTGAAACCCTCTACTTCATAAACATGATGCTTATTGTTGAACATATTTTGAGGTATACAATGAAGCGGAACATCTCAAATATTGTGAAGATCTAATGCAGCTACTATCCCCAAGGTGTAAGGGAGCCGCTTGAAACCCTCTGGTTCATAGACATGATGGTTATTGTTGAACATATTTTGAGGTATACAATGAAGGGGGACACCTCTATTATTGTGAGGATCTAATGCAGCTACTATCCCCAAGGTGGAAGGGAGCCGCTTGAAACCCTCTACTTCATAAACATGATGCTTATTGTTGAACATATTTTGAGGTATACAATGAAGGGGGACACCTCAATTATTGTGAGGATCTAATGCAGCTACTATCCCCAAGGTGGAAGGGAGCCGCTTGAAACACTCTGGATCATAAACATGATGCTTATTGTTGAACATATTTTGAGGTATACAATGAAGGGGGAAACCTCTGTTAATTTGAGGATCTAATACAGCTACTATCCCCAAGGTGGAAGGGAGCCGCTTGAAACCCTATGGTTCATAAACATGATGGTTATTGTTGAACATATTTTGAGGTATACAATGAAGGGGTCACCTCTATTATTGTGGGGATCTAATGCAGCTACTATCTCCAAGGTGGAAGGGAGCCGCTTGAAAACCTCTCTTCATAAACATGATGCTTATTGTTGAACATATTTTGAGGTATACAATGGAGGGGGACACCTCTATTATTGTGAGGATCTAATGCAGCTACTATCCCCAAGGTGGAAGGGAGCCGCTTGAAAACCCTCTACTTCATAAACATGATGCTTATTGTTGAACATATTTTGAGGTATACAATGAAGGGGGACACCTCTGCTATTTTGAGGATCTAAATCAGCTACTATCCCCAAGGTGGAAGGGAGTCGCTTGAAACCCTTTACTTCATAAACATGATGCTTATTGTTGAACATATTTTAAGGTATACAATGAAGGGGGACACCTCTATTATTGTGAGCATCTAGTGCAGCTACTATGATGATGATGATGATGATATGCGGTTTAAGGGCGCTAAACTGCTAGGGTCATCAGCGCCCTTACAATGTGTAAAATATAAGGTCAAAGTATAAAAGGTAAAAAAACCGCATAATTAAAAAACGGGACACAAACCCGCGATGTCCAAAAAGTTAAAACTACCAATAGTATAACAATAACAATAACAACAAGAATAAAAATAACAACAAGAATAACAATAACAACAAGAATAACAACAACAACAATAATAACAATAAATATATCTCAAAAACCAACACACCAAAAGCATAGCCAATAAAAGATTAAAACGTGTCAAGAACTGTAGAATGCGGGACATGAGCGCCACATGTCACTTGGGAGTAAGTCCCTATAAAAACATACAGAAGAAAATAACAAAGCTAAAAGACGCTCAGCGCATCAAATGCGACGATTAAAATCAATGTCACTTATAAAACGTAAAAGACATTCTACAGCATGCGCGTCGTCTGCCAAAACGTTGGCTATGCCAACAGGCAGACCCAGGCGAACGCGCAGTGGAGCTAAAACTTGACACTCAGTTAAAATGTGACGCACCGTTAAGGGCACGTCACACTGCTGACACAGCGGAGCGGGATCACCACTGAGCAGGTAACTGTGACTAAAACGACAATGTCCAATTCGTAAACGGGCTAAAAGTACCTCTTCCCGACGTGAAGAACGAGAAGAGGTACCCCAGAGTAACGGGAGAGGCTTAACCTCCCGCAACTTGTTCCCCCGGAGGGCCGTCCACTCATCGCGCCAGCGCGAGAGGATGCGGCGACGTAAAATAACACACGAATCTGACGAGGGAACAACAGAGGTAAAAAATCTGGGTAATAAAATCGCCGATTTCGCAGCGGCGTCGGCAGACTCATTACCTGAGATGCCCACATGACCTGGAATCCACATGAAGGACACGCTGATGCCAGTGACACCAAGCGAGTGGAGCAGGTCATGTATGCGCTGTACAAGCGGGTGGTAATGGTACAGCGCAGTAATAGTCTGAAGGGCACTCAGAGAGTCCGTACAAATAAAACAGTGCTGTAAGGCGTGCCGCTGAATGTATAAAATAGACTGATAAATGCTAAAAAGTTCGGCAGTAAAAATTGAACATTGTCCAGGTAAACGAAACTTAAAACTACAGTGACCAGACACAAAGGCACATCCAACTCCAGCTTCAGTCTTAGATCCATCGGTATAGATAAAATAGTAGTCTCCGAATTGAGCCCGTACTTCTAAAAAAGCCGATCTAAAGACTGAAGCAGGGGTCTCAGTCTTCGGCATCGACGTTAGCCCAAGGTGACAGTGGGCCTCAGCGCGAGACCATGGAGGAAAACGCGTTTCCCCCCGTGGAAGGGCCGGCGCTGGCGGAACGTCTAAATGCCGAAGGAGCTGTCGAAAGCGAACCCCTGGTGGGAGCAAGGCAGAGGAGCTAATAAAATAGTGACGATCAAGTGACTCCTCGAAAAATAACTCGAAGGACGGGTGGTTAGGCAAGCTTCAGAGTCGACAAGCATAGCTGCACAAGAGCATCTCACGCCTGAAGGACAGCGGAGGCTCTGCAGCTTCTGCGTACAGACTGGGTACAGGGCTAGTTGGAAAGGCCCCTGTAGCGACTCTGATGCCACGATGGTGAATGGCATTCAATCGACGTAACACAGATGGACGTGCCGACGAATAAACAATACACCCGTAATCAAGCTTGGATCGGACCAAAGAGCGATAAAGGCGAAGAAGGACGGTCCGATCAGCTCCCCAGGATGTGCCACTTAAAACACGTAAAATATTAAGAGAACGGTCACACTTTGCTTTTAAAAAGGAAACGTGCGAGGTCCAACACAACTTCCTGTCAAAAATCAACCCCAAAAATTTCGCCTCGTCTGCAAACGGAAGTATCCCTGGCCCAAGATGGAGAGAGGGCGGAGGGAAATACTTCCGGCGCCAGAAGTTGATGCAGACGGATTTCTCGGCGGAGAAATTACAGCCGTTGGCGTTACTCCAGGCGTAGAGACGGTCGATACAGCTCTGGAGACGGCGTTCGAGTAGACAGGTCCGCCGTGAACTGCAATAAATAGCGAAATCGTCAACAAAAAGGGACGATGAAATGCCAGGTGGAATACAATCAACAATGGGGTTGATAGCAATCGCAAAAAGTGTGACACTGAGTACAGAGCCCTGCGGTACTCCGTTCTCTTGAATAAAACGACGAGATAAAACCGAGCCCACACGTACACGAAAGACGCGGTCCGTCATAAACTCCCGAAGAAATATGGGAAGACGACCGCGGATATTCCAATCGTGAAGTGTACGTAAAATGCCGCCCCTCCAACAAGTGTCATAAGCTTTCTCCAGGTCAAAAAATACCGCCACGGTTTGACACTTTCTCAGAAATCCATTCATAATATGCGTCGACAAGGACACCAGATGGTCGACGGTAGAGCGATAGCGACGAAACCCGCACTGAGCGTTCGCTAGAAGTTTCTGAGACTCAAGCCACCATGTCAACCGCCCGTTGATCATGCGCTCCATCACCTTACAAATGCAACTGGTGAGGGAGATAGGGCGGTAGCTGGAAGGTAGTTGGCGATCCTTCCCAGGCTTAAGTATAGGGACAATGGTGGCTTCGCGCCAAACGGAAGGAAAAATGCCGTCTTGCCAAATACGGTTATAGACCTGTAAGAGAAATAGTTTACTGTCGGCTGAAAGGTTCTTTAACATCAGGACATGAATGCCGTCCGGCCCGGGAGCGGAGTGCCGAGAGCAATGAAGAGCGTGCTCCAGCTCCCTCATTGTGAATAGTTCGTTATAGCAGTCATCATTAGCAGACCGAAAAGTAAATGATGCGGAATCCTGCCGGTCTTTAATAGAGCGAAAGCCGGCGGAATAATGGTCTGAACTGGAAACCGCCTCAAAGGCAGAACCCAGAGTGTTAGCGATGGCAGCCGGATCCACTATGGTGGCATTAGAAACCTGAAGGCCAGAAACAGTACAATGTGACACTTTACCTGAGAAGCGACGAAGTTTATCCCAAACAACGGATGAAGGCGTAAAACGATTAAAAGACTCGACAAAACGAGCCCAAGATGCCTTCTTGCTATCCTGAATAATGCGACGAGCCCTGGCGCGCGATTGTTTAAAAGTCACCAAATTATCAAGTGTAGGGTGGCGCCGAAACACCCTAAGTGCAGTCCTACGGGCACGAACGGCGTCCCGACAATCCTCGTTCCACCATGGAACAGGTGGCCGCCGAGGTTGGGAGGATGAACGGGGTATTGCACGTTCGGCGGCTGAGAAAATAATAGACGTAAGGTGCTGCACTAGTTGATTAATGTCGGAGAAGGGCTGGTCGTCAAAATGCACGAGGCTGGAATACAAGCTCCAGTCGGCTTTTGCGAATATCCAGGTAGGTACTCTGGAATGCTGTACGTGGTGCGACAGAAGAGAAACGATGCAGGGGAAATGGTCGCTGGAGTAGGTGTCAGCGACGACGTTCCACTGAAGACGACGTGCAAGCTGGATTGAGCAAATCGCAAGGTCCAGGTGAGAGAATGTACCAGAAGAATCAGAAATAAAAGTAGGTGCACCTGTATTGAGGATGGAAAGATTGAACTGATAAAAAATGTCGGGAAGAAGAGTTCCCCTCGCACAAGCCCTTGGCGAACCCCATAGTGGGTGATGGGCATTAAAATCTCCCAACAGAAGAAATGGTGTTGGGAGAGCGGACAGGAGAGATCGAATGTCCGCGGGAGCGAGGGGAGACGATGGAGGTGTATACACAGAACAAACAGAAAAGAAAAAACCGGGTAACTGCAGTCTAATGGCAACAGCTTGCAAGTCGGACGTAAGTGTGATAGGATGAAAATGAACGTCATTACGCACCAACAACATGACACCTCCATGAGCAGGAGCACCCTCCTCCGGTTCAAGATCGTAGCGAACCGGAGTGTACCCTCGGAGATCGAAAGGGTCGTGAGGGCGAAGCTTGGTCTCCTGCAAACACACGACCATAGGTGAATGGGAACGCAATAAAAGTTGCAGTTCCGCCCTATGCGATCGTACACCACGTACATTCCAGCTCAGGATAGCCATGAATAAAAGGGATAAACTGTCTACTTAGAAGGGCGGCTTAAAATTACCTTTTGTTTAACCTTTGGGCTCGGGCTTTTTGTATGGAGTTGGTCAGACTCCATAGCTTCCTCGGAGGGAGGGCCCACGCGCTCAGTGCCAGAAACCGATTCAAGCGCCGTGAATCGGTTCTGGGTGGCGATGGGTGAGGGGTGCCGCTGAGCGCGGCTTGTCCCAGGGCCTTCCTGGGACAGCGACCTCCGAGGAGGAGAAGGTGAACTTTTGCTACCGCGCGCACGCGGAGGGTCTTTCAAGAAATCTTCCCTACGTAGTTTCTGCTTGGGCTTCTTTTCAGCGGCTTGCGACTTCATTGACTTTGGACCAGGTTTATAAGGCTTGGTAACAGTAGCTTTAATAGACGGCCGGATGGTAGTGGCGGTTAATCCAGTCAAGGTCCAGGTCTGAGTTTCGGCATCTACTCGTGGTACTGGCGAGACAACAACAGAACTAAAGGTGCCAGATCGCAGGAGTGAAGGTTGGCGCGCATGGTAACGCCTCCGGGCTTCAGCGAAGGAGAGTTTTTCCTTTACCCGGATCTCCTGGATCGCCTTCTCGTCCAAGTACCGCGGACAGTCGGCAAACGAAGCAGAATGAGACCCTTTGCAATTAACGCAGACGGGGGCTGTTGAACAGGTACCTTCGTGTGAGGGCTGGCTACATGTTGCACAGATGTGAACGGCACTCTTACATGAGACTTGCGTATGCCCAAAACGTTGGCATTTAAAACAACGCAGAGGTCTAGGAATATAAGGCCTCACAGAAATCCGTTCGTACCCTGCGGAAATGCTCGTGGGCAGATCGACGCCATCAAATGTAATAAACAGGGTACGAGTGGGTACCAATACGCCGTCGCGTTTGGCCTGCACTCGATGGACCGCTGTCACCTTCTGGTCTGCAAGATATTCTACCAGGTCCTCGTCCGATATACCATCGAGGCTATGGGTGGTAATAACGCCTCGACAGGAATTCAATGTGCGGTGCTTCTCGACACGGATAGGATAGCCGTGGAGAAGCGTAGCGCGCAACAAGGTCTTACATTGCAGATCGGATTTCGTTTGGGCTAATAAGGAACCATTCCGTAGACGAGTGCAGGACTGAACCGCACCAGCAATTGCATCAATGCCCTTTTGAATGATGAAAGGGTTCACCTTCTCAAAGCTTTGTCCTTCTTCGGTTCGTGAAATGACCAAGTAACAACCAGTTGTCGGTGGTGTCACTTCTGTTACATAGACTTTTCGGCGCTTGTTAGTAGTAATGGAGGAAGGGTGCTCCATAGCGAAATAAATCCTCCACCATTGCAACCGTCTCCGACCTCGGGCTCTGACTTCTCGGGCGTTACCCCGGCTTGGGTGAGTGGCCTATCTATACCAGACTCACCCCAGGGTCACACCTCCCAGAACATAGACAGAGGGACCCAATCGCCGTCAGAAGTCAGCAGCTCATGCAATGGCCCCCCCGCGGGACTGCAGTTGAACAGCGGATACGAACACATACCCTACATGACGACCCCGGGTGGTGGGGATGACGCCATTACCCACTCACCCAGCTGCGCACGCGGTGCGCGGGTATCCGTCAGGCTGTGTCCACGGAGGATTTAAATAAAAAGATAAAAGAAACTAAAACAGTGTGGGCGTTTCGCACGCAAGGTAGGCCGGCGGGGAAGAAAAAGAGATATGCGAATGTCATGGTGCGAAATGGCCGGAAAGTGATAAGGGAAGAAAGAAACGATGGTGTGGTGCGGTATGAATGGAATGTAAAGAACGCACGAGAGCCTACCTTGTGTCCACCGGTCACTTGAAGAACCCACCTCGACCGGATGGGGGTGAGAGGATGAATGTGGCGATGAATGGCTCGGGAACCCCCGGGTGCGCCAAAAACCCGTACTCACATAAGGTGAGCCCCTGAGGGGGCAGCTACTATCCCCAAGGTGGTAGGGAGCCGCTTGAAACCCTCTACTTCATAAACATGATGGTTATTGTTGAACATATTTTAAGGTATACAATGAAGGGGGACATCTCAATTATTCTGAGGATCTAATGCATCTACGCTCCCTAAGGTGGGAGGGAGTCGCTTGAAACCCTCTGGTTCATAGACATGGTACTTATTTTTGAATATATTTCTAGGTATACAATGAAGGGAGACATCTCAATTATTGTGAGGAACTAATGCAGCTACTACCCTCCAGTGGAAAGGTGCCGCTTGACACCCTGTACTTCATAAACATGATGCTTATTGTTGAACATATTTTCAGGTATACAATGAAGGGGGACACCTCAATTATTGTGAGGATCTAATGCAGCTAGTATCCCCAAGGTGGAAGGGAGCCGCTTGAAATCCTCTGGTTCATAAACATGAGGCTTATTGTTGAACATATTTTGAGGTATACAATGAAGGGTGACATCTCAATTATTGTGAGGATCTAATGCAGCTACTATCCCCAAGGTAGAAGGGAGCCGCTTGTAACCCCCTACTTGATAAACATGATGCTTATTGTTGAACATATTTTGAGGTATACAATGAAGGGTGACATCTCAATTATTGTGAGGATCTAATGCAGCTAGTATCCCCAAGGTGGAAGGGAGCCGCTTGAAATCCTCTGGTTCATAAACATGATGCTTATTGTTGAACATATTTTGAGGTATACAATGAAGGGTGACATCTCAATTATTGTGAGGATCTAATGCAGCTACTATCCCCAAGGTAGAAGGGAGCCGCTTGTAACCCTCTACTTGATAAACATGATGCTTATTGTTGAACATATTTTGAGGTATACAATGAAGGGTGACATCTCAATTATTGTGAGGATCTAATGCAGCTACTATCCCCAAGGTGGAAGGGAGCCGCTTGAAACCCTCTGGTTCATAAACATGATGCTTATTGTTGAACATATTTCGAGGTATATAATGAAGGGGGACATATAAATTATTGTGAGGATCTAATGCAGCTACTATCCCCAAGGTGGAAGGGAGCCGCTTGAAACCCTCTGGCTCATAAACATGATGCTTATTGTTGAACATATTTTGAGGCATACAATGAAGGGGGACATCTCAATTAATGTGAGCATCTAATGGAGCTACTATCCCCGAGGTGGTAGGGAGCCGCTTGAAACCGTCTACTTCATAAACATGCTGCTTATTGTTGAACATATTTTGAGGTATACAATGAAGGGGGACACCTCAATTATTGTGAGGATCTAATGCAGCTACTATCCCCAAGGTGGAAGGGAGCCGCTTGAAACACTCTGGATCATAAACATGATGCTTATTGTTTAACATATTTTGAGGTATACAATGAAGGATGAAACCTCTGTTATGTTGAGGATCTAATGCATCTACTATCCCCAAGGTGGAAGGGAGCCGCTTGAAACCCTGTGGTTCATAAACATGATGGTTATTGTTCAACATATTTTGATGTATACAATGAAGGAGGACACCTCTATTATTGTGAGGATCTAATGCAGCTACTATCCCCAAGGTGGAAGGGAGCCGCTTGAAACGCTCTACTTCATAAACATGATGGTTATTGTTGAACATATTTTGAGCTATACAAAGGGGGTCACCTCAATTATTGTTAGGATCTAATGCAGCTACTATCCCCACGGTGGAAGGGAGCCGCCTGAAACCCTCTACTTCACAAATATGATGCTTATTGTTGAACATATTTTGAGGTATACAAAGGGGGACATCTCAATTATTGTTAGGATCTAATGCAGCTACTATCCCCAAGGTGGAAGGGAGCTGCTTGAAACCCTCTACTTCATAAACATGATGCTTATTGTTGAACATATTTTGAGGTATACTATGAAGGGGGACACCTCTATTGTTGTGAGGATCTAATGCAGCTATTATCCCTAAGGTGGAAGGGCGCCGCGTGAAACCCTCTGGTTCATAAACATGATGCTTATTGTTGAACATATTTTGAGGTATACAATGAAGGGGGACACCTCAATTATTGTGAGGATCTAATGCAGCTACTATCCCAAGGTGGAAGGGAGCCGCTTGAAACCCTCTAGTTCATAAACATGATGCTTATTGTTGAACATATTTTGAGGTATATAATGAAGGGGGACACCTCTATTATTGTGAGAATCTAATGCACCTACTATCCCCAAGGTGGAAGGAAGCAGCTTGAAACCCTCTACTTCATAAACATGATGCTTATTGTTGAACATATTTTGAGGTATATAATGAAGGGGGACACCTCAATTATTGTGAGGATCTAATGCAGCTACTATCCCTCAAGGTGGAAGGGAGCCGCTTGAAACCCTCTACTTCATAAACATGATGGTTATTGTTGAAAATATTTTGAGGTATACAATGAACGGAGACATCTCAATTATTGTGAGGATCTAATGCAGCTACTATCCCCAAGGCGGAAGGGAGCCGCTTGAAACCCTCTGGTTCATAAACATGATTCTTATTTTTGAACATATTTTGAGGTATACAATGAAGGGAGACATCTCAATTATTGTAAGGAACTAATGCAGCTACTACCCTCCAGTGGAAAGGTGCCGCTTGAAACCCTGTACTTCATAAACATGATGCTTATTGTTGAACATATTTTGAGGTATACAATGAAGGGGGACATCTCAATTATTGTGAGGATCTAATGCAGCTATTATCCCCAAGGTGTAAGGGAGCCGCTTGAAACCCTGTACTTCATAAACATGATGCTTATTGTTGAACATATTTTCAGGTATACAATGAAGGGGGACACCTCAATTATTGTGAGGATCTAATGCAGCTACTATCCCTGGGTGGAAGGGAGCCGCTTGAAACCCTCTACTTCATAAACATGATGCTTATTGTTGAACATATTTTGAGGTATACAATGAAGCGGGACATCTCAATTATTGTGAAGATCTAATGCAGCTACTATCCCCAAGGTGGAAGGGAGCCGCTTGAAACCCTCTGGTTCATAAACATGATGCTTATTGTTGAACATATTCTGAGGTATACTATGAAGGGGGACACCTCTATTACTGTGAGGATCTAATGCAGCTACTATCCCTAACGTGGAAGGGAGCCGCTTGAGACCCTCTGGTTCATAACCAGGATGCTTATTGTTGAACATATTTTGAGGTATACAATGAAGGGGGACACCTCAATTACTGTGAGGATCTAATGCAGCTACTATCCCCAAGGTGGAAGGGAGCCGCTTGAAAAACTCTACTTCATAAACATGATGCTTATTGTTGAACATATTTTGAGGTATACAATGAAGGGGGACACCTCAATTATTGTGAGGATCTAATGCAGCTACTATCCCCAAGGTGGAAGGGAGCTGCTTGAAACCCTCTACTTCATAAACATGATGCTTATTGTTGAACATATTTTGAGGTATACAATGAAGCGGGACATCTCAAATATTGTGAAGATCTAATGCAGCTACTATCCCCAAGGTGGAAGGGAGCCGCTTGAAACCCTCTGGTTAATAAACATGATGCTTATTGTTTAACATATTCTGAGGTATACTATGAAGGGGGACACCTCTATTATTGTGAGGATCTAATGCAGCTACTATCCCTAAGGTGGAAGGGAGCCGCTTGAAACCCTCTGGTTCATAAACAGGATGCTTATTGTTGAACATATTTTGAGGTATACAATGAAGGGGGACACCTCAATTACTGTGAGAATCTAATGCAGCTACTATCTCCAAGGTGGAAGGGAGCCGCTTGAAACCCTCTACTTCATAAACATGATGCTTAATGTTGAACATATTTTGAGGTATACAATGAAAGGGGACATCTCAATTATTGTGAGGATCTAATGCAGCTACTATCCCCAAGGTGGAAGGGAGTCACTTGAAACCCTATGGTTCATTAACATGATGCTTATTGTTGACCATATTTTGAGGTATACAATGAAGGGGGACACCTCAATTATTGTGAGCATCTAATGCAGCTTCTATCCCCAAGGTGGAAGGGAGCCGCTTGAAACCCTATGGTTCATAAACATGATGCTTATTGTTGAACATATTTTGAGGTATACAATGAAGCGGGACATCTCAATTATTGTGAGCATCTAATGCAGCTTCTATCCCCAAGGTGGAAGGGAGCCGCTTGAAACCCTCTGGTTCATAAACATGATGCTTATTGTTGAACATATTTTGAGGTATACAATGAAGGGGGACACCTCAATTATTGTGAGCATCTAATGCAGCTTCTATCCCCAAGGTGGAAGGGAGCCGCTTGAAACCCTATGGTTCATAAACATGATGCTTATTGTTGAACATATTTTGAGGTATACAATGAAGCGGGACATCTCAAATATTGTGAGCATCTAATGCAGCTTCTATCCCCAAGGTGGAAGGGAGCCGCTTGAAACCCTATACTTCATAAACATGATGCTTATTGTTGAACATATTTTGAGGTATACAATGAAGGGGGACACCTCAATTATTGTGAGGATCTTTAGCAGCTACTATCCCAAGGTGAAAGGGAGCCGCTTGAAACCCTCTACTTCATAAACATGATGCTTATTGTTGAACATATTTTGAGGTATACAATGAAGCGGGACATCTCAAATATTGTGAAGATCTAATGCAGCTACTATCCCCAAGGTGGAAGGGAGCCGCTTGAAACCCTCTGGTTCATAAACATGATGGTTATTGTTGAACATATTTTGAGGTATACAATGAAGGGGGACACCTCTATTATTGTGAGGATCTAATGCAGCTACTATCCCCAAGGTGGAAGGGAGCCGCTTGAAACCCTCTACTTCATAAACATGATGGTTATTGTTGAACATATTTTGAGGTATACAAAGGGGGACACCTCAATTATTGTGAGGATCTAATGCAGCTACTATCCCCAAGGTGAAAGGGAGCCGCTTGAAACACTCTGGATCATAAACATGATGCTTATTGTTGAACATATTTTGAGGTATACAATGAAGGGGGAAACCTCTGTTAATTTGAGGATCTAATACAACTACTATCCCCAAGGTGGAAGGGAGCCGCTTGAAACCCTGTACTTCATAAACATGATGCTTATTGTTGAACATATTTTGAGCTATACAAAGGGGGACACCTCAATTATTGTTAGGATCTAATGCAGCTACCCCAAGGTGGAAGGGAGCCGATTGAAACCCTCTACTTCATAAATATGATGCTCATTGTTGAACATGTTTTGAGGTATACAAAGGGGGACACCTCAATTATTGCTAGGATCTAATGCAGCTACTATCCCCAAGGTGGAAGGGAGCCGCTTGAAAAGCTCTGGATCATAAAAATGATGCTTATTGTTGAACATATTTTGAGCTATACAAAGGGGGACACCTCAATTATTGTTAGGATCTAATGCAGCTACTATTCCAAGGTGGAAGGGAGCCGCTTGAAACACTCTGGTTCATAAACATGATGCTTATTGTTGAACATATTTTGAGGTATACAATGAAAGGGGAAACCTCTGTTACTTTGAGGATCTAATGCAGCTACTATCCCCAAGGTGGAAGAGTGCCGCTTGAAACCCTCTGGTTCATAAACATGATAGTTATTGTTGAATATATGTTGAGGTATACAAATGGGGACACCTCAATTATTGTTAGGATCTAATGCAGCTACTATTCCAAGGAGGAAGGGAGCCGCTTGAAACACTCTGGATCATAAACATGATGCTTATTGTTGAACATATTTAGAGGTATACAATGAAGGGGGAAACCTCTGTTACTTTGAGGATCTAATGCAGCTACTATCCCCAAGCTGGAAGGGAGCCGCTTGAAACACTCTGGATCATAAACATGATGCTTATTGTTGAACATATTTTGAGGTATACAATGAAGGGGGAAACCTCTGTTCTTTTGAGGATCTAATGCAGCTACTATCCCCAAGGTGGAAGGGAGACCCTTGAAACCCTCTGGTTCATAAACATGATGGTTATTAGTGAACATATTTTGAGGTATACAATGAAGGGGGACACCTCTATTATTGTGAGGATCTAATGCAGCTACTATCCCCAAGGTGGAAGGGAGCCACTAGAAACCCTCTACTTCATAAACATGATGCTTATTGTTGAACATATTTTGAGGTATACAATGAAGGGGGACACCTCTAGTATTGTGAGGATCTAATGCAGCTACTATCCCCAAGGTGGAAGGGAACCACTAGAAACCCTCTACTTCATAAACATGATGCTTATTGTTGAACATATTTTGAGGTATACAATGAAGCGGGACATCTCAAATATTGTGAAGATCTAATGCAGCTACTATCCCCAAGGTGGAAGGGAGCCGCTTGAAACCCTCTGGTTCATAAACATGATGCTTATTGTTGAACATATTCTGAGGTATACTATGAAGGGGGACACCTCTATTATTGTGAGGATCTAATGCAGCTACTATCCCTAAGGTGGAAGGGAGCCGCTTGAAACCCTCTGGTTCATAAAAATGATGCTTATTGTTGAATATATTTTGAGGTATACAATGAAGGGGGACACCTCAATTACTGTGAGAATCTAATGCAGCTACTATCCCCAAGGTGGAAGGGAGCCGCTTGAAACCCTCTACTTCATAAACATGATGCTTATTGTTGAACATATTTTGAGGTATACAATGAAGGGGGACATCTCAATTATTGTGAGGATCTAATGCAGCTACTATCCCCAAGGTGGAAGGGAGTCACTTGAAACCCTATGGTTCATAAACATGATGCTTATTGTTGAACATATATTGAGGTATACAATGAAGGGGGATACCTCAATTATTGTGAGCATCTAATGCAGCTTCTATCCCCAAGGTGGAAGGGAGCCGCTTGAAACCCTATGGTTCATAAACATGATGCTTATAGTTGAACATATTTTGAGGTATACAATGAAGGGGGACACCTCAATTATTGTGAGCATCTAATGCAGCTTCTATCCCCAAGGTGAAAGGGAGCCGCTTGAAACCCTATGGTTCATAAACATGATGCTTATTGTTGAACATATTTTGAGGTATACAATGAAGGGGGACACCTCAATTATTGTGAGGATCTTTAGCAGCTACTATCCCAAGGTGGAAGGGAGCCGCTTGAAATCCTCTGGTTCATAAACATGATGCTTATTGTTGAACATATTTTGAGGTATACAATGAAGGGTGACATCTCAATTATTGTGAGGATCTAATGCAGCTACTATCCCCAAGGTAGAAGGGAGCCGCTTGTAACCCCCTACTTGATAAACATGATGCTTATTGTTGAACATATTTTGAGGTATACAATGAAGGGTGAGATCTCAATTATTGTGAGGATCTAATGCAGCTAGTATCCCCAAGGTGGAAGGGAGCCGCTTGAAATCCTCTGGTTCATAAACATGATGCTTATTGTTGAACATATTTTGAGGTATACAGTGAAGGGTGACATCTCAATTATTGTGAGGATCTAATGCAGCTACTATCCCCAAGGTAGAAGGGAGCCGCTTGTAACCCTCTACTTGATAAACATGATGCTTATTGTTGAACATATTTTGAGGTATACAATGAAGGGTGACATCTCAATTATTGTGAGGATCTAATGCAGCTACTATCCCCAAGGTGGAAGGGAGCCGCTTGAAACCCTCTGGTTCATAAACATGATGCTTATTGTTGAACATATTTCGAGGTATATAATGAAGGGGGACATATAAATTACTGTGAGGATCTAATGCAGCTACTATCCCCAAGGTGGAAGGGAGCCGCTTGAAACACTCTGGCTCATAAACATGATGCTTATTGTTGAACATATTTTGAGGCATACAATGAAGGGGGACATCTCAATTATTGTGAGCATCTAATGGAGCTACTATCCCCGAGGTGGTAGGGAGCCGCTTGAAACCGTCTACTTCATAAACATGCTGCTTATTGTTCAACATATTTTGAGGTATACAATGAAGGGGGACACCTCAATTATTGTGAGGATCTAATGCAGGTACTATCCCCAAGGTGGAAGGGAGCCGCTTGAAACACTCTGGATCATAAACATGATGCTTATTGTTTAACATATTTTGAGGTATACAATGAAGGATGAAACCTCTGTTATGTTGAGGATCTAATGCAGCTACTATCCCCAAGGTGGTAGGGAGCCGCTTGAAACCCTGTGGTTCATAAACATGATGGTTATTGTTCAACATATTTTGATGTATACAATGAAGGAGGACACCTCTATTATTGTGAGTATCTAATGCAGCTACTATCCCCAAGGTGGAAGGGAGCCGCTTGAAACGCTCTACTTCATAAACATGATGGTTATTGTTGAACATATTTTGAGCTATACAAAGGGGGACACCTCAATTATTGTTAGGATCTAATGCAGCTACTATCCCCACGGTGGAAGGGAGCCGCTTAAACCCTCTACTTCACAAATATGATGCTTATTGTTGAACATATTTTGAGGTATACAAAGGGGGACATCTCAATTATTTTTAGGATCTAATGCAGCTACTATCCCCAAGGTGGAAGGGAGCTGCTTGAAACCCTCTACTTCATAAACATGATGCTTATTGTTGAACATATTTTGAGGTATACTATGAAGGGGGACACCTCTATTATTGTGAGGATCTAATGCAGCTACTATCCCTAAGGTGGAAGGGAGCCGCGTGAAACCCTCTGGTTCATAAACATGATGCTTATTGTTGAACATATTTTGAGGTATACAATGAAGGGGGACACCTCAATTATTGTGAGGATCTAATGCAGCTACTATCCCAAGGTGGAAGGGAGCCGCTTGAAACCCTCTAGTTCATAAACATGATGCTTATTGTTGAACATATTTTGAGGTATACAATGGAGGGGGACACCTCTATTATTGTGAGGATCTAATGCAGCTACTATCCCCAAGGTGGAAGGGTGCCGCTTGAAAACCCTCTACTTCATAAACATGATGCTTATTGTTGAATATATTTTGAGGTATACTATGAAGGGGGACACCTCTATTATTGTGAGGATCTAATGCAGCTACTTTCCCTAAGGTGGAAGGGAGCCGCGTGAAACCCTCTGGTTCATAAACATGATGCTTATTGTTGAACATATTTTGAGGTATACAATGAAGGGGGACACCTCAATTATTGTGAGGATCTAATGCAGCTACTATCCCAAGGTGGAAGGGAGCCGCTTGAAACCCTCTAGTTCATAAACATGATGCTTATTGTTGAACATATTTTGAGGTATATAATGAAGGGGGACACCTCTATTATTGTGAGAATCTAATGCAGCTACTATCCCCAAGGTGGAAGGGAGCCGCTTGAAACCCTCTACTTCATAAACATGATGCTTATTGTTGAACATATTTTGAGGTATATAATGAAGGGGGACACCTCAATTATTGTGAGGATCTAATGCAGCTACTATCCCTCAAGGTGGAAGGGAGTCGCTTGAAACCCTCTGGTTCATAAACATGATGCTTATTGTTGAACATATTTTAAGGTATACATGAAGGGGGACACCTCTATTATTGTGAGCATCTAGTGCAGCTACTATACACAAGGTGGAAGGGAGCCGCTTGAATCCCTCTACTTCATAAACATGATGGTTATTGTTGAAAATATTTTGAGGTATACAATGAACGGAGACATCTCAATTATTGTGAGGATCTAATGCAGCTACTATCCCCAAGGTGGAAGGGAGCCGCTTGAAACCCTCTGGTTCATAAACATGATACTTATTTTTGAACATATTTTGAGGTATACAATGAAGGGAGACATCTCAATTATTGTAAGGAACTAATGCAGCTACTACCCTCCAGTGGAAAGGTGCCGCTTGAAACCCTGTACTTCATAAACATGATGCTTATTGTTGAACATATTTTGAGGTATACAATGAAGGGGGACATCTCAATTATTGTGAGGATCTAATGCAGCTATTATCCCCAAGGTGTAAGGGAGCCGCTTGAAACCCTGTACTTCATAAACATGATGCTTATTGTTGAACATATTTTCAGGTATACAATGAAGGGGGACACCTCAATTATTGTGAGCATCTAATGCAGCTTCTATCCCCAAGGTGTAAGGGAGCCGCTTGAAACCCTATGGTTCATAAACATGATGCTTATTGTTGAACATATTTTGAGGTATACAATGAAGCGGGACATCTCAATTATTGTGAGCATCTAATACAGCTTCTATCCCCAAGGTGGAAGGGAGCCGCTTGAAACCCTATGGTTCATAAACATGATGCTTATTGTTGAACATATTTTGAGGTATACAATGAAGCGGGACATCTCAAATATTGTGAGCATCTAATGCAGCTTCTATCCCCAAGGTGGAAGGGAGCCGCTTGAAACCCTCTACTTCATAAACATGATGCTTATTGTTGAACATATTTTGAGGTATACAATGAAGGGGGACACCTCAATTATTGTGAGCATCTAATGCAGCTTCTATCCCCAAGGTGGAAAGGAGCCGCTTGAAACCCTATGGTTCATAAACATGATGCTTATTGTTGAACATATTTTGAGGTATACAATGAAGGGGGACACCTCAATTATTGTGAGGATCTTTAGCAGCTACTATCCCAAGGTGAAAGGGAGCCGCTTGAAACCCTCTACTTCATAAACATGATGCTTATTGTTGAACATATTTTGAGGTATACAATGAAGCGGGACATCTCAAATATTGTGAAGATCTAATGCAGCTACTATCCCTAAGGTGGAAGGGAGCCGCTTGAAACCCTCTGGTTCATAACCAGGATGCTTATTGTAGAACATATTTTGAGGTATACAATGAAGGGGGACACCTCAATTACTGTGAGGATCTAATGCAGCTACTATCCCCAAGGTGGAAGGGAGCCGCTTGAAAAACTCTACTTCATAAACATGATGCTTATTGTTGAACATATTTTGAGGTATACAATGAAGGGGGACACCTCAATTATTGTGAGGATCTAATGCAGCTACTATCCCCAAGGTGGAAGGGAGCTGCTTGAAACCCTCTACTTCATAAACATGATGCTTATTGTTGAACATATTTTGAGGTATACAATGAAGCGGGACATCTCAAATATTGTGAAGATCTAATGCAGCTACTATCCCCAAGGTGGAAGGGAGCCGCTTGAAACCCTCTGGTTAATAAACATGATGCTTATTGTTTAACATATTCTGAGGTATACTATGAAGGGGGACACCTCTATTATTGTGAGGATCTAATGCAGCTACTATCCCTAAGGTGGAAGGGAGCCGCTTGAAACCCTCTGGTTCATAAACAGGATGCTTATTGTTGAACATATTTTGAGGTATTCAATGAAGGGGGACACCTCAATTACTGTGAGAATCTAATGCAGCTACTATCCCCAAGGTGGAAGGGAGCCGCTTGAAACCCTCTACTTCATAAACATGATGCTTATTGTTGAACATATTTTGAGGTATACAATGAAGCGGAACATCTCAAATATTGTGAAGATCTAATGCAGCTACTATCCCCAAGGTGTAAGGGAGCCGCTTGAAACCCTCTGGTTCATAGACATGATGGTTATTGTTGAACATATTTTGAGGTATACAATGAAGGGGGACACCTCTATTATTGTGAGGATCTAATGCAGCTACTATCCCCAAGGTGGAAGGGAGCCGCTTGAAACCCTCTACTTCATAAACATGATGCTTATTGTTGAACATATTTTGAGGTATACAATGAAGGGGGACACCTCAATTATTGTGAGGATCTAATGCAGCTACTATCCCCAAGGTGGAAGGGAGCCGCTTGAAACACTCTGGATCATAAACATGATGCTTATTGTTGAACATATTTTGAGGTATACAATGAAGGGGGAAACCTCTGTTAATTTGAGGATCTAATACAGCTACTATCCCCAAGGTGGAAGGGAGCCGCTTGAAACCCTATGGTTCATAAACATGATGGTTATTGTTGAACATATTTTGAGGTATACAATGAAGGGGTCACCTCTATTATTGTGGGGATCTAATGCAGCTACTATCTCCAAGGTGGAAGGGAGCCGCTTGAAAACCTCTCTTCATAAACATGATGCTTATTGTTGAACATATTTTGAGGTATACAATGGAGGGGGACACCTCTATTATTGTGAGGATCTAATGCAGCTACTATCCCCAAGGTGGAAGGGAGCCGCTTGAAAACCCTCTACTTCATAAACATGATGCTTATTGTTGAACATATTTTGAGGTATACAATGAAGGGGGACACCTCTGCTATTTTGAGGATCTAAATCAGCTACTATCCCCAAGGTGGAAGGGAGTCGCTTGAAACCCTTTACTTCATAAACATGATGCTTATTGTTGAACATATTTTAAGGTATACAATGAAGGGGGACACCTCTATTATTGTGAGCATCTAGTGCAGCTACTATGATGATGATGATGATGATATGCGGTTTAAGGGCGCTAAACTGCTAGGGTCATCAGCGCCCTTACAATGTGTAAAATATAAGGTCAAAGTATAAAAGGTAAAAAAACCGCATAATTAAAAAACGGGACACAAACCCGCGATGTCCAAAAAGTTAAAACTACCAATAGTATAACAATAACAATAACAACAAGAATAAAAATAACAACAAGAATAACAATAACAACAAGAATAACAACAACAACAATAATAACAATAAATATATCTCAAAAACCAACACACCAAAAGCATAGCCAATAAAAGATTAAAACGTGTCAAGAACTGTAGAATGCGGGACATGAGCGCCACATGTCACTTGGGAGTAAGTCCCTATAAAAACATACAGAAGAAAATAACAAAGCTAAAAGACGCTCAGCGCATCAAATGCGACGATTAAAATCAATGTCACTTATAAAACGTAAAAGACATTCTACAGCATGCGCGTCGTCTGCCAAAACGTTGGCTATGCCAACAGGCAGACCCAGGCGAACGCGCAGTGGAGCTAAAACTTGACACTCAGTTAAAATGTGACGCACCGTTAAGGGCACGTCACACTGCTGACACAGCGGAGCGGGATCACCACTGAGCAGGTAACTGTGACTAAAACGACAATGTCCAATTCGTAAACGGGCTAAAAGTACCTCTTCCCGACGTGAAGAACGAGAAGAGGTACCCCAGAGTAACGGGAGAGGCTTAACCTCCCGCAACTTGTTCCCCCGGAGGGCCGTCCACTCATCGCGCCAGCGCGAGAGGATGCGGCGACGTAAAATAACACACGAATCTGACGAGGGAACAACAGAGGTAAAAAATCTGGGTAATAAAATCGCCGATTTCGCAGCGGCGTCGGCAGACTCATTACCTGAGATGCCCACATGACCTGGAATCCACATGAAGGACACGCTGATGCCAGTGACACCAAGCGAGTGGAGCAGGTCATGTATGCGCTGTACAAGCGGGTGGTAATGGTACAGCGCAGTAATAGTCTGAAGGGCACTCAGAGAGTCCGTACAAATAAAACAGTGCTGTAAGGCGTGCCGCTGAATGTATAAAATAGACTGATAAATGCTAAAAAGTTCGGCAGTAAAAATTGAACATTGTCCAGGTAAACGAAACTTAAAACTACAGTGACCAGACACAAAGGCACATCCAACTCCAGCTTCAGTCTTAGATCCATCGGTATAGATAAAATAGTAGTCTCCGAATTGAGCCCGTACTTCTAAAAAAGCCGATCTAAAGACTGAAGCAGGGGTCTCAGTCTTCGGCATCGACGTTAGCCCAAGGTGACAGTGGGCCTCAGCGCGAGACCATGGAGGAAAACGCGTTTCCCCCCGTGGAAGGGCCGGCGCTGGCGGAACGTCTAAATGCCGAAGGAGCTGTCGAAAGCGAACCCCTGGTGGGAGCAAGGCAGAGGAGCTAATAAAATAGTGACGATCAAGTGACTCCTCGAAAAATAACTCGAAGGACGGGTGGTTAGGCAAGCTTGAGAGTCGACAAGCATAGCTGCACAAGAGCATCTCACGCCTGAAGGACAGCGGAGGCTCTGCAGCTTCTGCGTACAGACTGGGTACAGGGCTAGTTGGAAAGGCCCCTGTAGCGACTCTGATGCCACGATGGTGAATGGCATTCAATCGACGTAACACAGATGGACGTGCCGACGAATAAACAATACACCCGTAATCAAGCTTGGATCGGACCAAAGAGCGATAAAGGCGAAGAAGGACGGTCCGATCAGCTCCCCAGGATGTGCCACTTAAAACACGTAAAATATTAAGAGAACGGTCACACTTTGCTTTTAAAAAGGAAACGTGCGAGGTCCAACACAACTTCCTGTCAAAAATCAACCCCAAAAATTTCGCCTCGTCTGCAAACGGAAGTATCCCTGGCCCAAGATGGAGAGAGGGCGGAGGGAAATACTTCCGGCGCCAGAAGTTGATGCAGACGGATTTCTCGGCGGAGAAATTACAGCCGTTGGCGTTACTCCAGGCGTAGAGACGGTCGATACAGCTCTGGAGACGGCGTTCGAGTAGACAGGTCCGCCGTGAACTGCAATAAATAGCGAAATCGTCAACAAAAAGGGACGATGAAATGCCAGGTGGAATACAATCAACAATGGGGTTGATAGCAATCGCAAAAAGTGTGACACTGAGTACAGAGCCCTGCGGTACTCCGTTCTCTTGAATAAAACGACGAGATAAAACCGAGCCCACACGTACACGAAAGACGCGGTCCGTCATAAACTCCCGAAGAAATATGGGAAGACGACCGCGGATATTCCAATCGTGAAGTGTACGTAAAATGCCGCCCCTCCAACAAGTGTCATAAGCTTTCTCCAGGTCAAAAAATACCGCCACGGTTTGACACTTTCTCAGAAATCCATTCATAATATGCGTCGACAAGGACACCAGATGGTCGACGGTAGAGCGATAGCGACGAAACCCGCACTGACCGTTCGCTAGAAGTTTCTGAGACTCAAGCCACCATGTCAACCGCCCGTTGATCATGCGCTCCATCACCTTACAAATGCAACTGGTGAGGGAGATAGGGCGGTAGCTGGAAGGTAGTTGGCGATCCTTCCCAGGCTTAAGTATAGGGACAATGGTGGCTTCGCGCCAAACGGAAGGAAAAATGCCGTCTTGCCAAATACGGTTATAGACCTGTAAGAGAAATAGTTTACTGTCGGCTGAAAGGTTCTTTAACATCAGGACATGAATGCCGTCCGGCCCGGGAGCGGAGTGCCGAGAGCAATGAAGAGCGTGCTCCAGCTCCCTCATTGTGAATAGTTCGTTATAGCAGTCATCATTAGCAGACCGAAAAGTAAATGATGCGGAATCCTGCCGGTCTTTAATAGAGCGAAAGCCGGCGGAATAATGGTCTGAACTGGAAACCGCCTCAAAGGCAGAACCCAGAGTGTTAGCGATGGCAGCCGGATCCACTATGGTGGCATTAGAAACCTGAAGGCCAGAAACAGTACAATGTGACACTTTACCTGAGAAGCGACGAAGTTTATCCCAAACAACGGATGAAGGCGTAAAACGATTAAAAGACTCGACAAAACGAGCCCAAGATGCCTTCTTGCTATCCTGAATAATGCGACGAGCCCTGGCGCGCGATTGTTTAAAAGTCACCAAATTATCAAGTGTAGGGTGGCGCCGAAACACCCTAAGTGCAGTCCTACGGGCACGAACGGCGTCCCGACAATCCTCGTTCCACCATGGAACAGGTGGCCGCCGAGGTTGGGAGGATGAACGGGGTATTGCACGTTCGGCGGCTGAGAAAATAATAGACGTAAGGTGCTGCACTAGTTGATTAATGTCGGAGAAGGGCTGGTCGTCAAAATGCACGAGGCTGGAATACAAGCTCCAGTCGGCTTTTGCGAATATCCAGGTAGGTACTCTGGAATGCTGTACGTGGTGCGACAGAAGAGAAACGATGCAGGGGAAATGGTCGCTGGAGTAGGTGTCAGCGACGACGTTCCACTGAAGACGACGTGCAAGCTGGATTGAGCAAATCGCAAGGTCCAGGTGAGAGAATGTACCAGAAGAATCAGAAATAAAAGTAGGTGCACCTGTATTGAGGATGGAAAGATTGAACTGATAAAAAATGTCGGGAAGAAGAGTTCCCCTCGCACAAGCCCTTGGCGAACCCCATAGTGGGTGATGGGCATTAAAATCTCCCAACAGAAGAAATGGTGTTGGGAGAGCGGACAGGAGAGATCGAATGTCCGCGGGAGCGAGGGGAGACGATGGAGGTGTATACACAGAACAAACAGAAAAGAAAAAACCGGGTAACTGCAGTCTAATGGCAACAGCTTGCAAGTCGGACGTAAGTGTGATAGGATGAAAATGAACGTCATTACGCACCAACAACATGACACCTCCATGAGCAGGAGCACCCTCCTCCGGTTCAAGATCGTAGCGAACCGGAGTGTACCCTCGGAGATCGAAAGGGTCGTGAGGGCGAAGCTTGGTCTCCTGCAAACACACGACCATAGGTGAATGGGAACGCAATAAAAGTTGCAGTTCCGCCCTATGCGATCGTACACCACGTACATTCCAGCTCAGGATAGCCATGAATAAAAGGGATAAACTGTCTACTTAGAAGGGCGGCTTAAAATTACCTTTTGTTTAACCTTTGGGCTCGGGCTTTTTGTATGGAGTTGGTCAGACTCCATAGCTTCCTCGGAGGGAGGGCCCACGCGCTCAGTGCCAGAAACCGATTCAAGCGCCGTGAATCGGTTCTGGGTGGCGATGGGTGAGGGGTGCCGCTGAGCGCGGCTTGTCCCAGGGCCTTCCTGGGACAGCGACCTCCGAGGAGGAGAAGGTGAACTTTTGCTACCGCGCGCACGCGGAGGGTCTTTCAAGAAATCTTCCCTACGTAGTTTCTGCTTGGGCTTCTTTTCAGCGGCTTGCGACTTCATTGACTTTGGACCAGGTTTATAAGGCTTGGTAACAGTAGCTTTAATAGACGGCCGGATGGTAGTGGCGGTTAATCCAGTCAAGGTCCAGGTCTGAGTTTCGGCATCTACTCGTGGTACTGGCGAGACAACAACAGAACTAAAGGTGCCAGATCGCAGGAGTGAAGGTTGGCGCGCATGGTAACGCCTCCGGGCTTCAGCGAAGGAGAGTTTTTCCTTTACCCGGATCTCCTGGATCGCCTTCTCGTCCAAGTACCGCGGACAGTCGGCAAACGAAGCAGAATGAGACCCTTTGCAATTAACGCAGACGGGGGCTGTTGAACAGGTACCTTCGTGTGAGGGCTGGCTACATGTTGCACAGATGTGAACGGCACTCTTACATGAGACTTGCGTATGCCCAAAACGTTGGCATTTAAAACAACGCAGAGGTCTAGGAATATAAGGCCTCACAGAAATCCGTTCGTACCCTGCGGAAATGCTCGTGGGCAGATCGACGCCATCAAATGTAATAAACAGGGTACGAGTGGGTACCAATACGCCGTCGCGTTTGGCCTGCACTCGATGGACCGCTGTCACCTTCTGGTCTGCAAGATATTCTACCAGGTCCTCGTCCGATATACCATCGAGGCTATGGGTGGTAATAACGCCTCGACAGGAATTCAATGTGCGGTGCTTCTCGACACGGATAGGATAGCCGTGGAGAAGCGTAGCGCGCAACAAGGTCTTACATTGCAGATCGGATTTCGTTTGGGCTAATAAGGAACCATTCCGTAGACGAGTGCAGGACTGAACCGCACCAGCAATTGCATCAATGCCCTTTTGAATGATGAAAGGGTTCACCTTCTCAAAGCTTTGTCCTTCTTCGGTTCGTGAAATGACCAAGTAACAACCAGTTGTCGGTGGTGTCACTTCTGTTACATAGACTTTTCGGCGCTTGTTAGTAGTAATGGAGGAAGGGTGCTCCATAGCGAAATAAATCCTCCACCATTGCAACCGTCTCCGACCTCGGGCTCTGACTTCTCGGGCGTTACCCCGGCTTGGGTGAGTGGCCTATCTATACCAGACTCACCCCAGGGTCACACCTCCCAGAACATAGACAGAGGGACCCAATCGCCGTCAGAAGTCAGCAGCTCATGCAATGGCCCCCCCGCGGGACTGCAGTTGAACAGCGGATACGAACACATACCCTACATGACGACCCCGGGTGGTGGGGATGACGCCATTACCCACTCACCCAGCTGCGCACGCGGTGCGCGGGTATCCGTCAGGCTGTGTCCACGGAGGATTTAAATAAAAAGATAAAAGAAACTAAAACAGTGTGGGCGTTTCGCACGCAAGGTAGGCCGGCGGGGAAGAAAAAGAGATATGCGAATGTCATGGTGCGAAATGGCCGGAAAGTGATAAGGGAAGAAAGAAACGATGGTGTGGTGCGGTATGAATGGAATGTAAAGAACGCACGAGAGCCTACCTTGTGTCCACCGGTCACTTGAAGAACCCACCTCGACCGGATGGGGGTGAGAGGATGAATGTGGCGATGAATGGCTCGGGAACCCCCGGGTGCGCCAAAAACCCGTACTCACATAAGGTGAGCCCCTGAGGGGGCAGCTACTATCCCCAAGGTGGTAGGGAGCCGCTTGAAACCCTCTACTTCATAAACATGATGGTTATTGTTGAACATATTTTAAGGTATACAATGAAGGGGGACATCTCAATTATTCTGAGGATCTAATGCATCTACGCTCCCTAAGGTGGGAGGGAGTCGCTTGAAACCCTCTGGTTCATAGACATGGTACTTATTTTTGAATATATTTCTAGGTATACAATGAAGGGAGACATCTCAATTATTGTGAGGAACTAATGCAGCTACTACCCTCCAGTGGAAAGGTGCCGCTTGACACCCTGTACTTCATAAACATGATGCTTATTGTTGAACATATTTTCAGGTATACAATGAAGGGGGACACCTCAATTATTGTGAGGATCTAATGCAGCTAGTATCCCCAAGGTGGAAGGGAGCCGCTTGAAATCCTCTGGTTCATAAACATGAGGCTTATTGTTGAACATATTTTGAGGTATACAATGAAGGGTGACATCTCAATTATTGTGAGGATCTAATGCAGCTACTATCCCCAAGGTAGAAGGGAGCCGCTTGTAACCCCCTACTTGATAAACATGATGCTTATTGTTGAACATATTTTGAGGTATACAATGAAGGGTGACATCTCAATTATTGTGAGGATCTAATGCAGCTAGTATCCCCAAGGTGGAAGGGAGCCGCTTGAAATCCTCTGGTTCATAAACATGATGCTTATTGTTGAACATATTTTGAGGTATACAATGAAGGGTGACATCTCAATTATTGTGAGGATCTAATGCAGCTACTATCCCCAAGGTAGAAGGGAGCCGCTTGTAACCCTCTACTTGATAAACATGATGCTTATTGTTGAACATATTTTGAGGTATACAATGAAGGGTGACATCTCAATTATTGTGAGGATCTAATGCAGCTACTATCCCCAAGGTGGAAGGGAGCCGCTTGAAACCCTCTGGTTCATAAACATGATGCTTATTGTTGAACATATTTCGAGGTATATAATGAAGGGGGACATATAAATTATTGTGAGGATCTAATGCAGCTACTATCCCCAAGGTGGAAGGGAGCCGCTTGAAACCCTCTGGCTCATAAACATGATGCTTATTGTTGAACATATTTTGAGGCATACAATGAAGGGGGACATCTCAATTAATGTGAGCATCTAATGGAGCTACTATCCCCGAGGTGGTAGGGAGCCGCTTGAAACCGTCTACTTCATAAACATGCTGCTTATTGTTGAACATATTTTGAGGTATACAATGAAGGGGGACACCTCAATTATTGTGAGGATCTAATGCAGCTACTATCCCCAAGGTGGAAGGGAGCCGCTTGAAACACTCTGGATCATAAACATGATGCTTATTGTTTAACATATTTTGAGGTATACAATGAAGGATGAAACCTCTGTTATGTTGAGGATCTAATGCATCTACTATCCCCAAGGTGGAAGGGAGCCGCTTGAAACCCTGTGGTTCATAAACATGATGGTTATTGTTCAACATATTTTGATGTATACAATGAAGGAGGACACCTCTATTATTGTGAGGATCTAATGCAGCTACTATCCCCAAGGTGGAAGGGAGCCGCTTGAAACGCTCTACTTCATAAACATGATGGTTATTGTTGAACATATTTTGAGCTATACAAAGGGGGTCACCTCAATTATTGTTAGGATCTAATGCAGCTACTATCCCCACGGTGGAAGGGAGCCGCCTGAAACCCTCTACTTCACAAATATGATGCTTATTGTTGAACATATTTTGAGGTATACAAAGGGGGACATCTCAATTATTGTTAGGATCTAATGCAGCTACTATCCCCAAGGTGGAAGGGAGCTGCTTGAAACCCTCTACTTCATAAACATGATGCTTATTGTTGAACATATTTTGAGGTATACTATGAAGGGGGACACCTCTATTGTTGTGAGGATCTAATGCAGCTATTATCCCTAAGGTGGAAGGGCGCCGCGTGAAACCCTCTGGTTCATAAACATGATGCTTATTGTTGAACATATTTTGAGGTATACAATGAAGGGGGACACCTCAATTATTGTGAGGATCTAATGCAGCTACTATCCCAAGGTGGAAGGGAGCCGCTTGAAACCCTCTAGTTCATAAACATGATGCTTATTGTTGAACATATTTTGAGGTATATAATGAAGGGGGACACCTCTATTATTGTGAGAATCTAATGCACCTACTATCCCCAAGGTGGAAGGAAGCAGCTTGAAACCCTCTACTTCATAAACATGATGCTTATTGTTGAACATATTTTGAGGTATATAATGAAGGGGGACACCTCAATTATTGTGAGGATCTAATGCAGCTACTATCCCTCAAGGTGGAAGGGAGCCGCTTGAAACCCTCTACTTCATAAACATGATGGTTATTGTTGAAAATATTTTGAGGTATACAATGAACGGAGACATCTCAATTATTGTGAGGATCTAATGCAGCTACTATCCCCAAGGCGGAAGGGAGCCGCTTGAAACCCTGTGGTTCATAAACATGATTCTTATTTTTGAACATATTTTGAGGTATACAATGAAGGGAGACATCTCAATTATTGTAAGGAACTAATGCAGCTACTACCCTCCAGTGGAAAGGTGCCGCTTGAAACCCTGTACTTCATAAACATGATGCTTATTGTTGAACATATTTTGAGGTATACAATGAAGGGGGACATCTCAATTATTGTGAGGATCTAATGCAGCTATTATCCCCAAGGTGTAAGGGAGCCGCTTGAAACCCTGTACTTCATAAACATGATGCTTATTGTTGAACATATTTTCAGGTATACAATGAAGGGGGACACCTCAATTATTGTGAGGATCTAATGCAGCTACTATCCCTGGGTGGAAGGGAGCCGCTTGAAACCCTCTACTTCATAAACATGATGCTTATTGTTGAACATATTTTGAGGTATACAATGAAGCGGGACATCTCAATTATTGTGAAGATCTAATGCAGCTACTATCCCCAAGGTGGAAGGGAGCCGCTTGAAACCCTCTGGTTCATAAACATGATGCTTATTGTTGAACATATTCTGAGGTATACTATGAAGGGGGACACCTCTATTACTGTGAGGATCTAATGCAGCTACTATCCCTAACGTGGAAGGGAGCCGCTTGAGACCCTCTGGTTCATAACCAGGATGCTTATTGTTGAACATATTTTGAGGTATACAATGAAGGGGGACACCTCAATTACTGTGAGGATCTAATGCAGCTACTATCCCCAAGGTGGAAGGGAGCCGCTTGAAAAACTCTACTTCATAAACATGATGCTTATTGTTGAACATATTTTGAGGTATACAATGAAGGGGGACACCTCAATTATTGTGAGGATCTAATGCAGCTACTATCCCCAAGGTGGAAGGGAGCTGCTTGAAACCCTCTACTTCATAAACATGATGCTTATTGTTGAACATATTTTGAGGTATACAATGAAGCGGGACATCTCAAATATTGTGAAGATCTAATGCAGCTACTATCCCCAAGGTGGAAGGGAGCCGCTTGAAACCCTCTGGTTAATAAACATGATGCTTATTGTTTAACATATTCTGAGGTATACTATGAAGGGGGACACCTCTATTATTGTGAGGATCTAATGCAGCTACTATCCCTAAGGTGGAAGGGAGCCGCTTGAAACCCTCTGGTTCATAAACAGGATGCTTATTGTTGAACATATTTTGAGGTATACAATGAAGGGGGACACCTCAATTACTGTGAGAATCTAATGCAGCTACTATCCCCAAGGTGGAAGGGAGCCGCTTGAAACCCTCTACTTCATAAACATGATGCTTAATGTTGAACATATTTTGAGGTATACAATGAAAGGGGACATCTCAATTATTGTGAGGATCTAATGCAGCTACTATCCCCAAGGTGGAAGGGAGTCACTTGAAACCCTATGGTTCATTAACATGATGCTTATTGTTGACCATATTTTGAGGTATACAATGAAGGGGGACACCTCAATTATTGTGAGCATCTAATGCAGCTTCTATCCCCAAGGTGGAAGGGAGCCGCTTGAAACCCTATGGTTCATAAACATGATGCTTATTGTTGAACATATTTTGAGGTATACAATGAAGCGGGACATCTCAATTATTGTGAGCATCTAATGCAGCTTCTATCCCCAAGGTGGAAGGGAGCCGCTTGAAACCCTCTGGTTCATAAACATGATGCTTATTGTTGAACATATTTTGAGGTATACAATGAAGGGGGACACCTCAATTATTGTGAGCATCTAATGCAGCTTCTATCCCCAAGGTGGAAGGGAGCCGCTTGAAACCCTATGGTTCATAAACATGATGCTTATTGTTGAACATATTTTGAGGTATACAATGAAGCGGGACATCTCAAATATTGTGAGCATCTAATGCAGCTTCTATCCCCAAGGTGGAAGGGAGCCGCTTGAAACCCTATACTTCATAAACATGATGCTTATTGTTGAACATATTTTGAGGTATACAATGAAGGGGGACACCTCAATTATTGTGAGGATCTTTAGCAGCTACTATCCCAAGGTGAAAGGGAGCCGCTTGAAACCCTCTACTTCATAAACATGATGCTTATTGTTGAACATATTTTGAGGTATACAATGAAGCGGGACATCTCAAATATTGTGAAGATCTAATGCAGCTACTATCCCCAAGGTGGAAGGGAGCCGCTTGAAACCCTCTGGTTCATAAACATGATGGTTATTGTTGAACATATTTTGAGGTATACAATGAAGGGGGACACCTCTATTATTGTGAGGATCTAATGCAGCTACTATCCCCAAGGTGGAAGGGAGCCGCTTGAAACCCTCTACTTCATAAACATGATGGTTATTGTTGAACATATTTTGAGGTATACAAAGGGGGACACCTCAATTATTGTGAGGATCTAATGCAGCTACTATCCCCAAGGTGAAAGGGAGCCGCTTGAAACACTCTGGATCATAAACATGATGCTTATTGTTGAACATATTTTGAGGTATACAATGAAGGGGGAAACCTCTGTTAATTTGAGGATCTAATACAACTACTATCCCCAAGGTGGAAGGGAGCCGCTTGAAACCCTGTACTTCATAAACATGATGCTTATTGTTGAACATATTTTGAGCTATACAAAGGGGGACACCTCAATTATTGTTAGGATCTAATGCAGCTACCCCAAGGTGGAAGGGAGCCGATTGAAACCCTCTACTTCATAAATATGATGCTCATTGTTGAACATGTTTTGAGGTATACAAAGGGGGACACCTCAATTATTGCTAGGATCTAATGCAGCTACTATCCCCAAGGTGGAAGGGAGCCGCTTGAAAAGCTCTGGATCATAAAAATGATGCTTATTGTTGAACATATTTTGAGCTATACAAAGGGGGACACCTCAATTATTGTTAGGATCTAATGCAGCTACTATTCCAAGGTGGAAGGGAGCCGCTTGAAACACTCTGGTTCATAAACATGATGCTTATTGTTGAACATATTTTGAGGTATACAATGAAAGGGGAAACCTCTGTTACTTTGAGGATCTAATGCAGCTACTATCCCCAAGGTGGAAGAGTGCCGCTTGAAACCCTCTGGTTCATAAACATGATAGTTATTGTTGAATATATGTTGAGGTATACAAAGGGGGACACCTCAATTATTGTTAGGATCTAATGCAGCTACTATTCCAAGGAGGAAGGGAGCCGCTTGAAACACTCTGGATCATAAACATGATGCTTATTGTTGAACATATTTAGAGGTATACAATGAAGGGGGAAACCTCTGTTACTTTGAGGATCTAATGCAGCTACTATCCCCAAGCTGGAAGGGAGCCGCTTGAAACACTCTGGATCATAAACATGATGCTTATTGTTGAACATATTTTGAGGTATACAATGAAGGGGGAAACCTCTGTTCTTTTGAGGATCTAATGCAGCTACTATCCCCAAGGTGGAAGGGAGACCCTTGAAACCCTCTGGTTCATAAACATGATGGTTATTAGTGAACATATTTTGAGGTATACAATGAAGGGGGACACCTCTATTATTGTGAGGATCTAATGCAGCTACTATCCCCAAGGTGGAAGGGAGCCACTAGAAACCCTCTACTTCATAAACATGATGCTTATTGTTGAACATATTTTGAGGTATACAATGAAGGGGGACACCTCTAGTATTGTGAGGATCTAATGCAGCTACTATCCCCAAGGTGGAAGGGAACCACTAGAAACCCTCTACTTCATAAACATGATGCTTATTGTTGAACATATTTTGAGGTATACAATGAAGCGGGACATCTCAAATATTGTGAAGATCTAATGCAGCTACTATCCCCAAGGTGGAAGGGAGCCGCTTGAAACCCTCTGGTTCATAAACATGATGCTTATTGTTGAACATATTCTGAGGTATACTATGAAGGGGGACACCTCTATTATTGTGAGGATCTAATGCAGCTACTATCCCTAAGGTGGAAGGGAGCCGCTTGAAACCCTCTGGTTCATAAAAATGATGCTTATTGTTGAATATATTTTGAGGTATACAATGAAGGGGGACACCTCAATTACTGTGAGAATCTAATGCAGCTACTATCCCCAAGGTGGAAGGGAGCCGCTTGAAACCCTCTACTTCATAAACATGATGCTTATTGTTGAACATATTTTGAGGTATACAATGAAGGGGGACATCTCAATTATTGTGAGGATCTAATGCAGCTACTATCCCCAAGGTGGAAGGGAGTCACTTGAAACCCTATGGTTCATAAACATGATGCTTATTGTTGAACATATATTGAGGTATACAATGAAGGGGGATACCTCAATTATTGTGAGCATCTAATGCAGCTTCTATCCCCAAGGTGGAAGGGAGCCGCTTGAAACCCTATGGTTCATAAACATGATGCTTATTGTTGAACATATTTTGAGGTATACAATGAAAAGGGACACCTCAATTATTGTGAGCATCTAATGCAGCTTCTATCCCCAAGGTGAAAGGGAGCCGCTTGAAACCCTATGGTTCATAAACATGATGCTTATTGTTGAACATATTTTGAGGTATACAATGAAGGGGGACACCTCAATTATTGTGAGGATCTTTAGCAGCTACTATCCCAAGGTGGAAGGGAGCCGCTTGAAATCCTCTGGTTCATAAACATGATGCTTAATGTTGAACATATTTTGAGGTATACAATGAAGGGTGACATCTCAATTATTGTGAGGATCTAATGCAGCTACTATCCCCAAGGTAGAAGGGAGCCGCTTGTAACCCCCTACTTGATAAACATGATGCTTATTGTTGAACATATTTTGAGGTATACAATGAAGGGTGAGATCTCAATTATTGTGAGGATCTAATGCAGCTAGTATCCCCAAGGTGGAAGGGAGCCGCTTGAAATCCTCTGGTTCATAAACATGATGCTTATTGTTGAACATATTTTGAGGTATACAGTGAAGGGTGACATCTCAATTATTGTGAGGATCTAATGCAGCTACTATCCCCAAGGTAGAAGGGAGCCGCTTGTAACCCTCTACTTGATAAACATGATGCTTATTGTTGAACATATTTTGAGGTATACAATGAAGGGTGACATCTCAATTATTGTGAGGATCTAATGCAGCTACTATCCCCAAGGTGGAAGGGAGCCGCTTGAAACCCTCTGGTTCATAAACATGATGCTTATTGTTGAACATATTTCGAGGTATATAATGAAGGGGGACATATAAATTACTGTGAGGATCTAATGCAGCTACTATCCCCAAGGTGGAAGGGAGCCGCTTGAAACACTCTGGCTCATAAACATGATGCTTATTGTTGAACATATTTTGAGGCATACAATGAAGGGGGACATCTCAATTATTGTGAGCATCTAATGGAGCTACTATCCCCGAGGTGGTAGGGAGCCGCTTGAAACCGTCTACTTCATAAACATGCTGCTTATTGTTCAACATATTTTGAGGTATACAATGAAGGGGGACACCTCAATTATTGTGAGGATCTAATGCAGGTACTATCCCCAAGGTGGAAGGGAGCCGCTTGAAACACTCTGGATCATAAACATGATGCTTATTGTTTAACATATTTTGAGGTATACAATGAAGGATGAAACCTCTGTTATGTTGAGGATCTAATGCAGCTACTATCCCCAAGGTGGTAGGGAGCCGCTTGAAACCCTGTGGTTCATAAACATGATGGTTATTGTTCAACATATTTTGATGTATACAATGAAGGAGGACACCTCTATTATTGTGAGTATCTAATGCAGCTACTATCCCCAAGGTGGAAGGGAGCCGCTTGAAACGCTCTACTTCATAAACATGATGGTTATTGTTGAACATATTTTGAGCTATACAAAGGGGGACACCTCAATTATTGTTAGGATCTAATGCAGCTACTATCCCCACGGTGGAAGGGAGCCGCTTAAACCCTCTACTTCACAAATATGATGCTTATTGTTGAACATATTTTGAGGTATACAAAGGGGGACATCTCAATTATTTTTAGGATCTAATGCAGCTACTATCCCCAAGGTGGAAGGGAGCTGCTTGAAACCCTCTACTTCATAAACATGATGCTTATTGTTGAACATATTTTGAGGTATACTATGAAGGGGGACACCTCTATTATTGTGAGGATCTAATGCAGCTACTATCCCTAAGGTGGAAGGGAGCCGCGTGAAACCCTCTGGTTCATAAACATGATGCTTATTGTTGAACATATTTTGAGGTATACAATGAAGGGGGACACCTCAATTATTGTGAGGATCTAATGCAGCTACTATCCCAAGGTGGAAGGGAGCCGCTTGAAACCCTCTAGTTCATAAACATGATGCTTATTGTTGAACATATTTTGAGGTATACAATGGAGGGGGACACCTCTATTATTGTGAGGATCTAATGCAGCTACTATCCCCAAGGTGGAAGGGAGCCGCTTGAAAACCCTCTACTTCATAAACATGATGCTTATTGTTGAATATATTTTGAGGTATACTATGAAGGGGGACACCTCTATTATTGTGAGGATCTAATGCAGCTACTTTCCCTAAGGTGGAAGGGAGCCGCGTGAAACCCTCTGGTTCATAAACATGATGCTTATTGTTGAACATATTTTGAGGTATACAATGAAGGGGGACACCTCAATTATTGTGAGGATCTAATGCAGCTACTATCCCAAGGTGGAAGGGAGCCGCTTGAAACCCTCTAGTTCATAAACATGATGCTTATTGTTGAACATATTTTGAGGTATATAATGAAGGGGGACACCTCTATTATTGTGAGAATCTAATGCAGCTACTATCCCCAAGGTGGAAGGGAGCCGCTTGAAACCCTCTACTTCATAAACATGATGCTTATTGTTGAACATATTTTGAGGTATATAATGAAGGGGGACACCTCAATTATTGTGAGGATCTAATGCAGCTACTATCCCTCAAGGTGGAAGGGAGTCGCTTGAAACCCTCTGGTTCATAAACATGATGCTTATTGTTGAACATATTTTAAGGTATACAATGAAGGGGGACACCTCTATTATTGTGAGCATCTAGTGCAGCTACTATACACAAGGTGGAAGGGAGCCGCTTGAAACCCTCTACTTCATAAACATGATGGTTATTGTTGAAAATATTTTGAGGTATACAATGAACGGAGACATCTCAATTATTGTGAGGATCTAATGCAGCTACTATCCCCAAGGTGGAAGGGAGCCGCTTGAAACCCTCTGGTTCATAAACATGATACTTATTTTTGAACATATTTTGAGGTATACAATGAAGGGAGACATCTCAATTATTGTAAGGAACTAATGCAGCTACTACCCTCCAGTGGAAAGGTGCCGCTTGAAACCCTGTACTTCATAAACATGATGCTTATTGTTGAACATATTTTGAGGTATACAATGAAGGGGGACATCTCAATTATTGTGAGGATCTAATGCAGCTATTATCCCCAAGGTGTAAGGGAGCCGCTTGAAACCCTGTACTTCATAAACATGATGCTTATTGTTGAACATATTTTCAGGTATACAATGAAGGGGGACACCTCAATTATTGTGAGCATCTAATGCAGCTTCTATCCCCAAGGTGGTAGGGAGCCGCTTGAAACCCTATGGTTCATAAACATGATGCTTATTGTTGAACATATTTTGAGGTATACAATGAAGCGGGACATCTCAATTATTGTGAGCATCTAATGCAGCTTCTATCCCCAAGGTGGAAGGGAGCCGCTTGAAACCCTCTGGTTCATAAACATGATGCTTATTGTTGAACATATTTTGAGGTATACAATGAAGGGGGACACCTGAATTATTGTGAGCATCTAATGCAGCTTCTATCCCCAAGGTGGAAGGGAGCCGCTTGAAACCCTATGGTTCATAAACATGATGCTTATTGTTGAACATATTTTGAGGTATACAATGAAGCGGGACATCTCAAATATTGTGAGCATCTAATGCAGCTTCTATCCCCAAGGTGGAAGGGAGCCGCTTGAAACCCTCTACTTCATAAACATGATGCTTATTGTTGAACATATTTTGAGGTATACAATGAAGGGGGACACCTCAATTATTGTGAGCATCTAATGCAGCTTCTATCCCCAAGGTGGAAAGGAGCCGCTTGAAACCCTATGGTTCATAAACATGATGCTTATTGTTGAATATATTTTGAGGTATACAATGAAGGGGGACACCTCAATTATTGTGAGGATCTTTTGCAGCTACTATCCCAAGGTGAAAGGGAGCCGCTTGAAACCCTCTACTTCATAAACATGATGCTTATTGTTGAACATATTTTGAGGTATACAATGAAGCGGGACATCTCAAATATTGTGAAGATCTAATGCAGCTACTATCCCTAAGGTGGAAGGGAGCCGCTTGAAACCCTCTGGTTCATAACCAGGATGCTTATTGTAGAACATATTTTGAGGTATACAATGAAGGGGGACACCTCAATTACTGTGAGGATCTAATGCAGCTACTATCCCCAAGGTGGAAGGGAGCCGCTTGAAAAACTCTACTTCATAAACATGATGCTTATTGTTGAACATATTTTGAGGTATACAATGAAGGGGGACACCTCAATTATTGTGAGGATCTAATGCAGCTACTATCCCCAAGGTGGAAGGGAGCTGCTTGAAACCCTCTACTTCATAAACATGATGCTTATTGTTGAACATATTTTGAGGTATACAATGAAGCGGGACATCTCAAATATTGTGAAGATCTAATGCAGCTACTATCCCCAAGGTGGAAGGGAGCCGCTTGAAACCCTCTGGTTAATAAACATGATGCTTATTGTTTAACATATTCTGAGGTATACTATGAAGGGGGACACCTCTATTATTGTGAGGATCTAATGCAGCTACTATCCCTAAGGTGGAAGGGAGCCGCTTGAAACCCTCTGGTTCATAAACATGATGCTTATTGTTGAACATATTTTGAGGTATACAATGAAGCGGGACATCTCAAATATTGTGAACATCTAATGCAGCTACTATCCCCAAGGTGTAAGGGAGCCGCTTGAAACCCTCTGGTTCATAAACATGATGGTTATTGTTGAACATATTTTGAGGTATACAATGAAGGGGGACACCTCTATTATAGTGAGGATCTAATGCAGCTACTATCCCCAAGGTGGAAGGGAGCCGCTTGAAACCCTCTACTTCATAAACATGATGCTTATTGTTGAACATATTTTGAGGTATACAAAGGGGGACACCTCAATTATTGTGAGGATCTAATGCAGCTACTATCCCCAAGGTGGAAGGGAGCCGCTTGAAACACTCTGGATCATAAACATGATGCTTATTGTTGAACATATTTTGAGGTATACAATGAAGGGGGAAACCTCTGTTAATTTGAGGATCTAATACAGCTACTATCCCCAAGGTGGAAGGGAGCCGCTTGAAACCCTATGGTTCATAAACATGATGGTTATTGTTGAACATATTTTGAGGTATACAATGAAGGGGTCACCTCTATTATTGTGAGGATCTAATGCAGCTACTATCTCCAAGGTGGAAGGGAGCCGCTTGAAAACCTCTCTTCATAAACATGATGCTTATTGTTGAACATATTTTGAGGTATACAATGGAGGGGGACACCTCTATTATTGTGAGGATCTAATGCAGCTACTATCCCCAAGGTGGAAGGGAGCCGCTTGAAAACCCTCTACTTCATAAACATGATGCTTATTGTTGAACATATTTTGAGGTATACAATGAAGGGGGACACCTCTGTTATTTTGAGGATCTAAATCAGCTACTATCCCCAAGGTGGAAGGGAGCCGCTTGAAACCCTCTGGTTCATAAACATGATGCTTATTGTTGAACATATTTTGAGGTATACAATGAAAGGGGACAACTTAATTATTGTGAGGATCTAATGCAGCTACTATCCCAAGGTGGAGGGGAGCCGCTTGAAACCCTCTACTTCATAAACATGATGCTTATTGTTGAACATATTTTGAGGTATACAATGAAGGGGGACATCTCAATTATTGTGAGGATCTAATGCAGCTACTCTCACAAAGGTGGAAGGGAGCCGCTTGAAACACTCTGGATCATAAACATGATGCTTATTCTTGAACATATTTTGAGCTATACAATGAAGGGGGACACTTCAATTATTGTGAGGATCTAATGCAGCTACTCTCCCCAACGTGGAAGGGAGTCGCTTGAAACCCTTTACTTCATAAACATGATGCTTATTGTTGAACATATTTTAAGGTATACAATGAAGGGGGATACCTCTATTATTGTGAGCATCTAGTGCAGCTACTATCCCCAAGGTGGTAGGGAGCCGCTTGAAACCCTCTACTTCATAAACATGATGGTTATTGTTGAACATATTTTAAGGTATACAATGAAGGGGGACATCTCAATTATTCCGAGGATCTAATGCATCTACGCTCCCTAAGGTGGGAGGGAGTCGCTTGAAACCCTCTGGTTCATAGACATGGTACTTATTTTTGAATATATTTTGAGGTATACAATGAAGGGAGACATCTCAATTATTGTGAGGAACTAATGCAGCTACTACCCTCCAGTGGAAAGGTGCCGCTTGACACCCTGTACTTCATAAACATGATGCTTATTGTTGAACATATTTTCAGGTATACAATGAAGGGGGACACCTCAATTATTGTGAGGATCTAATGCAGCTAGTATCCCCAAGGTGGAAGGGAGTCGCTTGAAATCCTCTGGTTCATAAACATGATGCTTATTGTTGAACATATTTTGAGGTATACAATGAAGGGTGACATCTCAATTATTGTGAGGATCTAATGCAGCTACTATCCCCAAGGTAGAAGGGAGCCGCTTGTAACCCCCTACTTGATAAACATGATGCTTATTGTTGAACATATTTTGAGGTATACAATGAAGGCTGACATCTCAATTATTGTTCGGATCTAATGCAGCTAGTATCCCCAAGGTGGAAGGGAGCCGCTTGAAATCCTCTGGTTCATAAACATGATGCTTATTGTTGAACATATTTTGAGGTATACAATGAAGGGTGAAATCTCAATTATTGTGAGGATCTAATGCAGCTACTATCCCCAAGGTAGAAGGGAGCCGCTTGTAACCCTCTACTTGATAAACATGATGCTTATTGTTGAACATATTTTGAGGTATACAATGAAGGGTGACATCTCAATTATTGTGAGGATCTAATGCAGCTACTATCCCCAAGGTGGAAGGGAGCCGCTTGAAACCCTCTGGTTCATAAACATGATGCTTATTGTTGAACATATTTCGAGGTATATAATGAAGGGGGACATATAAATTATTGTGAGGATCTAATGCAGCTACTATCCCCAAGGTGGAAGGGAGCCGCTTGAAACCCTCTGGCTCATTAACATGTTGCTTATTGTTGAACATATTTTGAGGCCTGCAATGAAGGGGGACATCTCAATTAATGGAGCTACTATCCCCGAGGTGGTAGGGAGCCGCTTGAAACCGTCTACTTCATAAACATGCTGCTTATTGTTGAACATATTTGGAGGTATACAATGAAGGGGGACACCTCAATTATTGTGAGGATCTAATGCAGCTACTATCCCCAAGGTGGAAGGGAGCCGCTTGAAACACTCTGGATCATAAACATGATGCTTATTGTTTAACATATTTTGAGGTATACAATGAAGGATGAAACCTCTGTTATGTTGAGGATCTAATGCAGCTACTATCCCCAAGGTGGAAGGGAGCCGCTTGAAACCCTGTGGTTCATAAACATGATGGTTATTGTTCAACATATTTTGATGTATACAATGAAGGAGGACACCTCTATTATTGTGAGGATCTAATGCAGCTACTATCCCCAAGGTGGAAGGGAGCCGCTTGAAACGCTCTACTTCATAAACATGATGCTTATTGTTGAACATATTTTGAGCTATACAAAGGGGGACACCTCAATTATTGTTAGGATCTAATGCAGCTACTATCCCCACGGTGGAAGGGAGCCGCTTGAAACCCTCTACTTCACAAATATGATGCTTATTGTTGAACATATTTTGAGGTATACAAAGGGGGACATCTCAATTATTGTTAGGATCTAATGCAGCTACTATCCCCAAGGTGGAAGGGAGCTGCTTGAAACCCTCTACTTCATAAACATGATGCTTATTGTTGAATATATCTTGAGGTATACTATGAAGGGGGACACCTCTATTATTGTGAGGATCTAATGCAGCTACTATCCCTAAGGTGGAAGGGAGCCGCGTGAAACCCTCTGGTTCATAAACATGATGCTTATTGTTGAACATATTTTGAGGTATACAATGAAGGGGGACACCTCAATTATTGTGAGGATCTAATGCAGCTACTATCTCAAGGTGGAAGGGAGCCGCTTGAAACCCTCTAGTTCATAAACATGATGCTTATTGTTGAACATATTTTGAGGTATATAATGAAGGGGGACACCTCTATTATTGTGAGAATCTAATGCAGCTACTATCCCCAAGGTGGAAGGGAGCCGCTTGAAACCCTCTACTTCATAAACATGATGCTTATTGTTGAACATATTTTGAGGTATATAATGAAGGGGGACACCTCAATTATTGTGAGGATCTAATGCAGCTACTATCCCTCAAGGTGGAAGGGAGTCGCTTGAAACCCTCTGGTTCATAAACATGATGCTTATTGTTGAACATATTTTAAGGTATACAATGAAGGGGGACACCTCTATTATTGTGAGCATCTAGTGCAGCTACTATACACAAGGTGGAAGGGAGCCGCTTGAAACCCTCTACTTCATAAACATGATGGTTATTGTTGAAAATATTTTGAGGTATACAATGAAGGGAGACATCTCAATCATTGTAAGGAACTAATGCAGCTACTACCCTCCAGTGGAAAGGTGCCGCTTGAAACCCTCTACTTCATAAACATGATGCTTATTGTTGAACATATTTTGAGGTATACAATGAAGGGGGACATCTCAATTATTGTGAGGATCTAATGCAGCTATTATCCCCAAGGTGTAAGGGAGCCGCTTGAAACCCTGTACTTCATAAACATGATGCTTATTGTTGAACATATTTTCAGGTATACAATGAAGGGGGACACCTCAATTATTGTGAGGATCTAATGCAGCTACTATCCCTGGGTGGAAGGGAGCCGCTTGAAACCCTCTACTTCAAAAACATGATGCTTATTGTTGAACATATTTTGAGGTATACAATGAAGCGGGACATCTCAATTATTGTGAAGATCTAATGCAGCTACTATCCCCAAGGTGGAAGGGGCCGCTTGAAACCCTCTGGTTCATAAACATGATGCTTATTGTTGAACATATTCTGAGGTATACTATGAAGGGGGACACCTCTATTACTGTGAGGATCTAATGCAGCTACTATCCCTAACGTGGAAGGGAGCCGCTTGAAACCCTCTGGTTCATAACCAGGATGCTTATTGTTGAACATATTTTGAGGTATACAATGAAGGGGGACACCTCAATTACTGTGAGGATCTAATGCAGCTACTATCCCCAAGGTGGAAGGGAGCCGCTTGAAAAACTCTACTTCATAAACATGATGCTTATTGTTGAACATATGTTTAGGTATACAATGAAGGGGGACACCTCAATTATTGTGAGGATCTAATGCAGCTACTATCCCCAAGGTGGAAGGGAGCTGCTTGAAACCCTCTACTTCATAAACATGATGCTTATTGTTGAACATATTTTGAGGTATACAATGAAGCGGGACATCTCAAATATTGTGAAGATCTAATGCAGCTACTATCCCCAAGGTGGAAGGGAGCCGCTTGAAACCCTCTGGTTAATAAACTTGATGCTTATTGTTTAACATATTCTGAGGTATACAATGAAGGGGGACACCTCAATTACTGTGAGAATCTAATGAAGCTACTATCCCCAAGGTGGAAGGGAGCCGCTTAAAACCCTCTACTTCATAAACATGATGCTTATTGTTGAACATATTTTGAGGTATACAATGAAAGGGGACATCTCAATTATTGTGAGGATCTAATGCAGCTACTATCCCCAAGGTGGAAGGGAGTCACTTGAAACCCTATGGTTCATAAACATGATGCTTATTGTTGAACATATTGTGAGTTATACAATGAAGGGGGACACCTCAATTATTGTGAGCATCTAATGCAGCTTCTATCCCCAAGGTGGAAGGGAGCCGCTTGAAAACCTATGGTTCATAAACATGATGCTTATTGTTGAACATATTTTGAGGTATACAATGAAGCGGGACATCTCAATTATTGTGAGCATCTAATGCAGCTTCTATCCCCAAGGTGGAAGGGAGCCGCTTGAAACCCTCTGGTTCATAAACATGATGCTTATTGTTGAACATATTTTGAGGTATACAATGAACGGGGACACCTCAATTATTGTGAGCATCTAATGCAGCTTCTATCCCCAAGGTGGAAGGGAGCCGCTTGAAACCCTATGGTTCATAAACATGATGCTTATTGTTGAACATATTTTGAGGTATACAATGAAGCGGGACATCTCAAATATTGTGAGCATCTAATGCAGCTTCTATCCCCAAGGTGGAAGGGAGCCGCTTGAAACCCTATACTTCATAAACATGATGCTTATTGTTGAACATATTTTGAGGTATACAATGAAGGGGGACACCTCAATTATTGTGAGCATCTAATGCAGCTTCTATCCCCAAGGTGGAAGGGAGCCGCTTGAAACCCTATGGTTCATAAACATGATGCTTATTGTTGAACATATTTTGAGGTATACAATGAAGGGGGACACCTCAATTATTGTGAGGATCTTTAGCAGCTACTATCCCAAGGTGAAAGGGAGCCGCTTGAAACCCTCTACTTCATAAACATGATGCTTATTGTTGAACATATTTTGAGGTATACAATGAAGCGGGACATCTCAAATATTGTGAAGATCTAATGCAGCTACTCTCCCCAAGGTGGAAGGGAGCCGCTTGAAACCCTCTGGTTCATAAACATGATGGTTATTGTTGAACATATTTTGAGGTATACAATGAAGGGGGACACCTCTATTATTGTGAGGATCTAATGCAGCTACTATCCCCAAGGTGGAAGGGAGCCGCTTGAAACCCTCTACTTCATAAACATGATGGTTATTGTTGAACATATTTTGAGGTATACAAAGGGGGACACCTCAATTATTGTGAGGATCTAATGCAGCTACTATCCCCAAGGTGGAAGGGAGCCGCTTGAAACACTCTGGATCATAAACATGATGCTTATTGTTGAACATATTTTGAGGTATACAATGAAGGGGGAAACCTCTGTTAATTTGAGGATCTAATACAGCTACTATCCCCAAGGTGGAAGGGAGCCGCTTGAAACCCTGTACTTCATAAACATGATGCTTATTGTTGAACATATTTTGAGCTATACAAAGGGGGACACCTCAATTATTGTTAGGATCTAATGCAGCTACCCCAAGGTGGAAGGGAGCCGATTGAAACCCTCTACTTCATAAATATGATGCTTTTGTTGAACATATTTTGAGGTATACAAAGGGGGACAGCTCAATTATTGCTAGGATCTAATGCAGCTACTATCCCCAAGGTGGAAGGGAGCCGCTTGAAACACTCTGGATCATAAAAATGATGCTTATTGTTGAACATATTTTGAGCTATACAAAGGGGGACACCTCAATTATTGTTAGGATCTAATGCAGCTACTATTCCAAGGTGGAAGGGAGCCGCTTAAAACACTCTGGATCATAAACATGATGCTTATTGGTGAACATATTTTGAGGTATACAATGAAAGGGGAAACCTCTGTTACTTTGAGGATCTAATGCAGCTACTATCCACAAGGTGGAAAGAGCCGCTTGAAACCCTCTGGTTCATAAACATGATAGTTATTGTTGAATATATGTTGAGGTATACAAAGGAGGACACCTCAATTATTGTTAGGATCTAATGCAGCTACTATTCCAAGGTGGAAGGGAGCCGCTTGAAACACTCTGGATCATAAACATGATGCTTATTGTTGAACATATTTTGAGGTATACAATGAAGGGGGAAACCTCTGTTACTTTGAGGATCTAATGCAGCTACTATCCCCAAGCTGGAAGGGAGCCGCTTGAAACACTCTGGATCATAAACATGATGCTTATTGTTGAACATATTTTGAGGTATACAATGAAGGGGGAAACCTCTGTTATTTTGAGGATCTAATGCAGCTACTATCCCCAAGGTGGAAGGGAGACCCTTGAAACCCTCTGGTTCATAAACATGATGGTTATTGTTGAACATATTTTGAGGTATACAATGAAGGGGGACACCTCTATTATTGTGAGGATCTAATGCAGCTACTATCCCCAAGGTGGAAGGGAGCCACTAGAAACCCTCTACTTCATAAACATGATGCTTATTGTTGAACATGTTTTGAGGTATACAATGAAGGGGGACACCTCTAGTATTGTGAGGATCTAATGCAGCTACTATCCCCAAGGTGGAAGGGAGCCGCTTGAAACCCTCTGGTTCATAAACTTGATGCTTATTGTTGAACATATTTTGAGGTATACAATGAAGGGGGACACCTCAATTATTGTGAGGATCTAATGCAGCTACTATCCCCAAGGTGGAAGGGAGCTGCTTGAAACCCTCTACTTCATAAACATGATGCTTATTGTTGAACATATTTTGAGGTATACAATGAAGCGGGACATCTCAAATATTGTGAAGATCTAATGCAGCTACTATCCCCAAGGTGGAAGGGAGCCGCTTGAAACCCTCTGGTTCATAAACATGATGCTTATTGTTGAACATATTCTGCTGTTTACTATGAAGGGGGACACCTCTATTATTGTGAGGATCTAATGCAGCTACTATCCCTAAGGTGGAAGGGAGCCGCTTGAAACCCTCAGGTTCATAAAAATGATGCTTATTGTTGAATATATTTTGAGGTATACAATGAAGGGGGACACCTCAATTACTGTGAGAATCTAATGCAGCTACTATCCCCAAGGTGGAAGGGAGCCGCTTGAAACCCTCTACTTCATAAACATGATGCTTATTGTTGAACATATTTTGAGGTATACAATGAAGGGGGACATCTCAATTATTGTGAGGATCTAATGCAGCTACTATCCCCAAGGTGGAAGGGAGTCACTTGAAACCCTATGGTTCATAAACATGATGCTTATTGTTGAACATATATTGAGGTATACAATGAAGGGGGATACCTCAATTATTGTGAGCATCTAATGCAGCTTCTATCCCCAAGGTGGAAGGGAGCCGCTTGAAACCCTATGGTTCATAAACATGATGCTTATTGTTGAACATATTTTGAGGTATACAATGAAGGGGGACACCTCAATTATTGTGAGCATCTAATGCAGCTTCTATCCCCAAGGTGGAAGGGAGCCGCTTGAAACCCTATGGTTCATAAACATGATGCCTATTGTTGAACATATTTTGAGGTATACAATGAAGCGGGACACCTCAATTATTGTGAGGATCTTTAGCAGCTACTATCCCAAGGTGAAAGGGAGCCGCTTGAAACCCTCTACTTCATAAACATGATGCTTATTGTTGAACATATTTTGAGGTATACAATGAAGCGGGACATCTCAAATATTGTGAAGATCTAATGCAGCTACTATCCCCAAGGTGGAAGGGAGCCGCTTGAAACCCTCTGGTTAATAAACATGATGCTTATTGTTTAACATATTCTGAGGTATACTATGAAGGGGGACACCTCTATTATTGTGAGGATCTAATGCAGCTACTATCCCTAAGGTGGAAGGGAGCCGCTTGAAACCCTCTGGTTCATAAACAGGATGCTTATTGTTGAACATATTTTGAGGTATACAATGAAGGGGGACACCTCAATTACTGTGAGAATCTAATGCAGCTACTATCCCCAAGGTGGAAGGGAGCCGCTTAAAACCCTCTACTTCATAAACATGATGCTTATTGTTGAACATATTTTGAGGTATACAATGAAAGGGGACATCTCAATTATTGTGAGGATCTAATGCAGCTACTATCCCCAAGGTGGAAGGGAGTCACTTGAAACCCTATGGTTCATAAACATGATGCTTATTGTTGAACATATTGTGAGTTATACAATGAAGGGGGACACCTCAATTATTGTGAGCATCTAATGCAGCTTCTATCCCCAAGGTGGAAGGGAGCCGCTTGAAAACCTATGGTTCATAAACATGATGCTTATTGTTGAACATATTTTGAGGTATACAATGAAGCGGGACATCTCAATTATTGTGAGCATCTAATGCAGCTTCTATCCCCAAGGTGGAAGGGAGCCGCTTGAAACCCTCTGGTTCATAAACATGATGCTTATTGTTGAACATATTTTGAGGTATACAATGAACGGGGACACCTCAATTATTGTGAGCATCTAATGCAGCTTCTATCCCCAAGGTGGAAGGGAGCCGCTTGAAACCCTATGGTTCATAAACATGATGCTTATTGTTGAACATATTTTGAGGTATACAATGAAGCGGGACATCTCAAATATTGTGAGCATCTAATGCAGCTTCTATCCCCAAGGTGGAAGGGAGCCGCTTGAAACCCTATACTTCATAAACATGATGCTTATTGTTGAACATATTTTGAGGTATACAATGAAGGGGGACACCTCAATTATTGTGAGCATCTAATGCAGCTTCTATCCCCAAGGTGGAAGGGAGCCGCTTGAAAGCCTATGGTTCATAAACATGATGCTTATTGTTGAACATATTTTGAGGTATACAATGAAGGGGGACACCTCAATTATTGTGAGGATCTTTAGCAGCTACTATCCCAAGGTGAAAGGGAGCCGCTTGAAACCCTCTACTTCATAAACATGATGCTTATTGTTGAACATATTTTGAGGTATACAATGAAGCGGGACATCTCAAATATTGTGAAGATCTAATGCAGCTACTCTCCCCAAGGTGGAAGGGAGCCGCTTGAAACCCTCTGGTTCATAAACATGATGGTTATTGTTGAACATATTTTGAGGTATACAATGAAGGGGGACACCTCTATTATTGTGAGGATCTAATGCAGCTACTATCCCCAAGGTGGAAGGGAGCCGCTTGAAACCCTCTACTTCATAAACATGATGGTTATTGTTGAACATATTTTGAGGTATACAAAGGGGGACACCTCAATTATTGTGAGGATCTAATGCAGCTACTATCCCCAAGGTGGAAGGGAGCCGCTTGAAACACTCTGGATCATAAACATGATGCTTATTGTTGAACATATTTTGAGGTATACAATGAAGGGGGAAACCTCTGTTAATTTGAGGATCTAATACAGCTACTATCCCCAAGGTGGAAGGGAGCCGCTTGAAACCCTGTACTTCATAAACATGATGCTTATTGTTGAACATATTTTGAGCTATACAAAGGGGGACACCTCAATTATTGTTAGGATCTAATGCAGCTACCCCAAGGTGGAAGGGAGCCGATTGAAACCCTCTACTTCATAAATATGATGCTTTTGTTGAACATATTTTGAGGTATACAAAGGGGGACAGCTCAATTATTGCTAGGATCTAATGCAGCTACTATCCCCAAGGTGGAAGGGAGCCGCTTGAAACACTCTGGATCATAAAAATGATGCTTATTGTTGAACATATTTTGAGCTATACAAAGGGGGACACCTCAATTATTGTTAGGATCTAATGCAGCTACTATTCCAAGGTGGAAGGGAGCCGCTTAAAACACTCTGGATCATAAACATGATGCTTATTGGTGAACATATTTTGAGGTATACAATGAAAGGGGAAACCTCTGTTACTTTGAGGATCTAATGCAGCTACTATCCACAAGGTGGAAAGAGCCGCTTGAAACCCTCTGGTTCATAAACATGATAGTTATTGTTGAATATATGTTGAGGTATACAAAGGGGGACACCTCAATTATTGTTAGGATCTAATGCAGCTACTATTCCAAGGTGGAAGGGAGCCGCTTGAAACACTCTGGATCATAAACATGATGCTTATTGTTGAACATATTTTGAGGTATACAATGAAGGGGGAAACCTCTGTTACTTTGAGGATCTAATGCAGCTACTATCCCCAAGCTGGAAGGGAGCCGCTTGAAACACTCTGGATCATAAACATGATGCTTATTGTTGAACATATTTTGAGGTATACAATGAAGGGGGAAACCTCTGTTATTTTGAGGATCTAATGCAGCTACTATCCCCAAGGTGGAAGGGAGACCCTTGAAACCCTCTGGTTCATAAACATGATGGTTATTGTTGAACATATTTTGAGGTATACAATGAAGGGGGACACCTCTATTATTGTGAGGATCTAATGCAGCTACTATCCCCAAGGTGGAAGGGAGCCACTAGAAACCCTCTACTTCATAAACATGATGCTTATTGTTGAACATATTTTGAGGTATACAATGAAGGGGGACACCTCTAGTATTGTGAGGATCTAATGCAGCTACTATCCCCAAGGTGGAAGGGAGCCGCTTGAAACCCTCTGGTTCATAAACTTGATGCTTATTGTTGAACATATTTTGAGGTATACAATGAAGGGGGACACCTCAATTATTGTGAGGATCTAATGCAGCTACTATCCCCAAGGTGGAAGGGAGCTGCTTGAAACCCTCTACTTCATAAACATGATGCTTATTGTTGAACATATTTTGAGGTATACAATGAAGCGGGACATCTCAAATATTGTGAAGATCTAATGCAGCTACTATCCCCAAGGTGGAAGGGAGCCGCTTGAAACCCTCTGGTTCATAAACATGATGCTTATTGTTGAACATATTCTGCTGTATACTATGAAGGGGGACACCTCTATTATTGTGAGGATCTAATGCAGCTACTATCCCTAAGGTGGAAGGGAGCCGCTTGAAACCCTCAGGTTCATAAAAATGATGCTTATTGTTGAATATATTTTGAGGTATACAATGAAGGGGGACACCTCAATTACTGTGAGAATCTAATGCAGCTACTATCCCCAAGGTGGAAGGGAGCCGCTTGAAACCCTCTACTTCATAAACATGATGCTTATTGTTGAACATATTTTGAGGTATACAATGAAGGGGGACATCTCAATTATTGTGAGGATCTAATGCAGCTACTATCCCCAAGGTGGAAGGGAGTCACTTGAAACCCTATGGTTCATAAACATGATGCTTATTGTTGAACATATATTGAGGTATACAATGAAGGGGGATACCTCAATTATTGTGAGCATCTAATGCAGCTTCTATCCCCAAGGTGGAAGGGAGCCGCTTGAAACCCTATGGTTCATAAACATGATGCTTATTGTTGAACATATTTTGAGGTATACAATGAAGGGGGACACCTCAATTATTGTGAGCATCTAATGCAGCTTCTATCCCCAAGGTGGAAGGGAGCCGCTTGAAACCCTATGGTTCATAAACATGATGCCTATTGTTGAACATATTTTGAGGTATACAATGAAGGGGGACACCTCAATTATTGTGAGGATCTTTAGCAGCTACTATCCCAAGGTGGAAGGGAGCCGCTTGAAACCCTCTACTTCATAAACATGATGCTTATTGTTGAACATATTTTGAGGTATACAATGAAGCGGGACATCTCAAATATTGTGAAGATCTAATGCAGCTACTATCCCCAAGGTGGAAGGGAGCCGCTTGAAACCCTCTGGTTCATAAACATGATGGTTAATGTTGAACATATTTTGAGGTATACAAAGGGGGACACCTCAATTATTGTGAGGATCTAATGCAGCTACTATCCCCAAGGTGGAAGGGAGCCGCTTGAAACACTCTGGATCATAAACATGATGCTTATTGTTGAACATATTTTGAGGTATACAATGAAGGGGGAAACCTCTGTTAATTTGAGGATCTAATACAGCTACTATCCCCAAGGTGGAAGGGTGCCGCTTGAAATCCTCTGGTTCATAAACATGATGGTTATTGTTGAACATATTTTGAGGTATACAATGAAGGGGTCACCTCTATTATTGTGAGGATCTAATGCAGCTACTATCCCCAAGGTGGAAGGGAGCCGCTTGAAAACCCTCTACTTTATAAACATGATGCTTATTGTTGAACATATTTTGAGGTATACAATGAAGGGGGACACCTCTGTTATTTTGAGGATCTAAATCAGCTACTATCCCCAAGGTGGAAGGGAGCCGCTTGAAACCCTCTGGTTCATAAACATGATGCTTATTGTTGAACATATTTTGAGGTATACAATGAAAGGGGACACCTTAATTATTGTGAGGATCTAATGCAGCTACTATCCCAAGGTGGAAGGGAGCCGCTTGAAACCCTCTACTTCATAAACATGATGCTTATTGTTGAACATATTTTGAGGTATACAATGAAGGGGGACATCTCAATTATTGTGAGGATCTAATGCAGCTGCTCTCACAAAGGTGGAAGGGAGCCGCTTGAAACACTCTGGATCATAAACATGATGCTTATTGTTGAACATATTTTGAGCTATACAATGAAGGGGGACACTTCAATTATTGTGAGGATCTAATGCAGCTACTCTCCCCAACGTGGAAGGGAGTCGCTTGAAACCCTTTACTTCATAAACATGATGCTTATTGTTGAACATATTTTAAGGTATACAATGAAGGGGAACACCTCTATTATTGTGAGCATCTAGTGCAGCTACTATCCCCAAGGTGGAAGGGAGCCGCTTGAAACCCTCTACTTCATAAACATGATGGTTATTGTTGAACATATTTTAAGGTATACAATGAAGGGGGACATCTCAATTATTCTGAGGATCTAATGCATCTATGCTCCCTAAGGTGGGAGGGAGTCGCTTGAAACCCTCTGGTTCATAGACATGGTACTTATTTTTAAAATATATTTTGAGGTATACAATGAAGGGAGACATCTCAATTATTGTGAGGAACTAATGCAGCTACTACCCTCCAGTGGAAAGGTGCCGCTTGAAACCCTGTACTTCATAAACATGATGCTTATTGTTGAACATATTTTCAGGTATACAATGAAGGGGGACACCTCAATTATTGTGAGGATCTAATGCAGCTAGTATCCCCAAGGTGGAAGGGAGCCGCTTGAAATCCTCTGGTTCATAAACATGATGCTTATTGTTGAACATATTTTGAGGTATACAATGAAGGGTGACATCTCAATTATTGTGAGGATCTAATGCAGCTACTATCCCCAAGGTAGAAGGGAGCCGCTTGAAATCCTCTGGTTCATAAACATGATGCTTATTGTTGAACATATTTTGAGGTATACAATGAAGGGTGACATCTCAATTATTGTGAGGATCTAATGCAGCTACTATCCCCAAGGTAGAAGGGAGCCGCTTGTAACCCTCTACTTGATAAACATGATGCTTATTGTTGAACATATTTTGAGGTATACAATGAAGGGTGACATCTCAATTATTGTGAGGATCTAATGCAGCTACTATCCCCAAGGTGGCAGGGAGCCGCTTGAAACCCTCTGGCTCATAAACATGATGCTTATTGTTGAACATATTTTGAGGCATACAATGAAGGGGGACATCTCAATTATTGTGAGCATCTAATGGAGCTACTATCCCCGAGGTGGAAGGGAGCCGCTTGAAACCGTCTACTTCATAAACATGCTGCTTATTGTTGAACATATTTTGAGGTATACAATGAAGGGGGACACCTCAATTATTGTGAGGCTCTAATGCAGCTACTATCCCCAAGGTGGAAGGGAGCCACTTGAAACACTCTGGATCATAAACATAATGCTTATTGTTTAACATATTTTGAGGTATACAATGAAGGATGAAACCTCTGTTATTTTGAGGATCTAATGCAGCTACTATCCCCAAGGTGGAAGGGAGCCGCTTGAAACCCTCTGGTTCATAAACATGATGGTCATTGTTCAACATATTTTGAGGTATACAATGAAGTAGGACACCTCTATTGTTGTGAGGATCTAATGCAGCTACTATCCCCAAGGTGGAAGGGAGCCGCTTGAAACGCTCTACTTCATAAACATGATGGTTATTGTTGAACATATTTTTAGGTATACAAAGGGAAACACCTCAATTATTGTTTGGATCTAATGCAGCTACTATCCCCAAGGTGGAAGGGAGCTGCTTGAAACCCTGTACTTCATAAACATGATGCTTATTGTTGAACATATTTTGAGCTATACAAAGGGGGACACCTCAATTATTGTTAGTATCTAATGCAGCTACTATCCCCACGGTGGAAGGGAGCCGCTTGAAACCCTCTACTTCACAAATATGATGCTTATTGTTGAACATATTTTGAGGTATACAAAGGGGGACATCTCAATTATTGTTAGGATCTAATGCAGCTACTATCCCCAAGGTGGAAGGGAGCTGCTTGAAACCCTCTACTTCATAAACATGATGCTTATTGTTGAACATATTTTGAGGTATACTATGAAGGGGGACACCTCTATTATTGTGAGGATCTAATGCAGCTACTATCCCTAAGGTGGAAGGGAGCCGCGTGAAACCCTCTGGTTCATAAACATGATGCTTATTGTTGAACATATTTTGAGGTATACAATGAAGGGGGACACCTCAATTATTCTGAGGATCTAATGCAGCTACTATCCCAAGGTGGAAGGGAGCCGCTTGAAACCCTCTAGTTCATAAACATGATGCTTATTGTTGAACATATTTTGAGGTATATAATGAAGGGGGACACCTCTATTATTGTGAGAATCTAATGCAGCTACTATCCCCAAGGTGGAAGGGAGCCGCTTGAAACCCTCTACTTCATAAACATGATGCTTATTGTTGAACATATTTTGAGGTATACAATGAAAGGGGACATCTCAATTATTGTGAGGATCTAATGCAGCTACTATCCCCAAGGTGGAAGGGAGTCACTTGAAACCCTATGGTTCATAAACATGATGCTTATTGTTGAACATATTGTGAGTTATACAATGAAGGGGGACACCTCAATTATTGTGAGCATCTAATGCAGCTTCTATCCCCAAGGTGGAAGGGAGCCGCTTGAAAACCTATGGTTCATAAACATGATGCTTATTGTTGAACATATTTTGAGGTATACAATGAAGCGGGACATCTCAATTATTGTGAGCATCTAATGCAGCTTCTATCCCCAAGGTGGAAGGGAGCCGCTTGAAACCCTCTGGTTCATAAACATGATGCTTATTGTTGAACATATTTTGAGGTATACATTGAACGGGGACACCTCAATTATTGTGAGCATCTAATGCAGCTTCTATCCCCAAGGTGGAAGGGAGCCGCTTGAAACCCTATGGTTCATAAACATGATGCTTATTGTTGAACATATTTTGAGGTATACAATGAAGCGGGACATCTCAAATATTGTGAGCATCTAATGCAGCTTCTATCCCCAAGTTGGAAGGGAGCCGCTTGAAACCCTATACTTCATAAACATGATGCTTATTGTTGAACATATTTTGAGGTATACAATGAAGGGGGACACCTCAATTATTGTGAGCATCTAATGCAGCTTCTATCCCCAAGGTGGAAGGGAGCCGCTTGAAACCCTATGGTTCATAAACATGATGCTTATTGTTGAACATATTTTGAGGTATACAATGAAGGGGGACACCTCAATTATTGTGAGGATCTTTAGCAGCTACTATCCCAAGGTGAAAGGGAGCCGCTTGAAACCCTCTACTTCATAAACATGATGCTTATTGTTGAACATATTTTGAGGTATACAATGAAGCGGGACATCTCAAATATTGTGAAGATCTAATGCAGCTACTCTCCCCAAGGTGGAAGGGAGCCGCTTGAAACCCTCTGGTTCATAAACATGATGGTTATTGTTGAACTTATTTTGAGGTATACAATGAAGGGGGACACCTCTATTATTGTGAGGATCTAATGCAGCTACTATCCCCAAGGTGGAAGGGAGCCGCTTGAAAACCTCTACTTCATAAACATGATGGTTATTGTTGAACATATTTTGAGGTATACAAAGGGGGACACCTCAATTATTGTGAGGATCTAATGCAGCTACTATCCCCAAGGTGGAAGGGAGCCGCTTGAAACACTCTGGATCATAAACATGATGCTTATTGTTGAACATATTTTGAGGTATACAATGAAGGGGGAAACCTCTGTTAATTTGAGGATCTAATACAGCTACTATCCCCAAGGTGGAAGGGAGCCGCTTGAAACCCTGTACTTCATAAACATGATGCTTATTGTTGAACATATTTTGAGCTATACAAAGGGGGACACCTCAATTATTGTTAGGATCTAATGCAGCTACCCCAAGGTGGAAGGGAGCCGATTGAAACCCTCTACTTCATAAATATGATGCTTTTGTTGAACATATTTTGAGGTATACAAAGGGGGACAGCTCAATTATTGCTAGGATCTAATGCAGCTACTATCCCCAAGGTGGAATGGAGCCGCTTGAAACACTCTGGATCATAAAAATGATGCTTATTGTTGAACATATTTTGAGCTATACAAAGGGGGACACCTCAATTATTGTTAGGATCTAATGCAGCTACTATTCCAAGGTGGAAGGGAGCCGCTTAAAACACTCTGGATCATAAACATGATGCTTATTGGTGAACATATTTTGAGGTATACAATGAAAGGGGAAACCTCTGTTACTTTGAGGATCTAATGCAGCTACTATCCACAAGGTGGAAAGAGCCGCTTCAAACCCTCTGGTTCATAAACATGATAGTTATTGTTGAATATATGTTGAGGTATACAAAGGGGGACACCTCAATTATTGTTAGGATCTAATGCAGCTACTATTCCAAGGTGGAAGGGAGCCGCTTGAAACACTCGGGATCATAAACATGATGCTTATTGTTGAACATATTTTGAGGTATACAATGAAGGGGGAAACCTCTGTTACTTTGAGGATCTAATGCAGCTACTATCCCCAAGCTGGAAGGGAGCCGCTTGAAACACTCTGGATCATAAACATGATGCTTATTGTTGAACATATTTTGAGGTATACAATGAAGGGGGAAACCTCTGTTATTTTGAGGATCTAATGCAGCTACTATCCCCAAGGTGGAAGGGAGACCCTTGAAACCCTCTGGTTCATAAACATGATGGTTAGTGTTGAACATATTTTGAGGTATACAATGAAGGGGGACACCTCTATTATTGTGAGGATCTAATGCAGCTACTATCCCCAAGGTGGAAGGGAGCCACTAGAAACCCTCTACTTCATAAACATGATGCTTATTGTTGAACATATTTTGAGGTATACAATGAAGGGGGACACCTCTAGTATTGTGAGGATCTAATGCAGCTACTATCCCCAAGGTGGAAGGGAGCCGCTTGAAACCCTCTGGTTCATAAACTTGATGCTTATTGTTGAACATATTTTGAGGTATACAATGAAGGGGGACACCTCAATTATTGTGAGGATCTAATGCAGCTACTATCCCCAAGGTGGAAGGGAGCTGCTTGAAACCCTCTACTTCATAAACATGATGCTTATTGTTGAACATATTTTGAGGTATACAATGAAGCGGGACATCTCAAATATTGTGAAGATCTAATGCAGCTACTATCCCCAAGGTGGAAGGGAGCCGCTTGAAACCCTCTGGTTCATAAACATGATGCTTATTGTTGAACATATTCTGCTGTATACTATGAAGGGGGACACCTCTATTATTGTGAGGATCTAATGCAGCTACTATCCCTAAGGTGGAAGGGAGCCGCTTGAAACCCTCAGGTTCATAAAAATGATGCTTATTGTTGAATATATTTTGAGGTATACAATGAAGGGGGACACCTCAATTACTGTGAGAATCTAATGCAGCTACTATCCCCAAGGTGGAAGGGAGCCGCTTGAAACCCTCTACTTCATAAACATGATGCTTATTGTTGAACATATTTTGAGGTATACAATGAAGGGGGACATCTCAATTATTGTGAGGATCTAATGCAGCTACTATCCCCAAGGTGGAAGGGAGTCACTTGAAACCCTATGGTTCATAAACATGATGCTTATTGTTGAACATATATTGAGGTATACAATGAAGGGGGATACCTCAATTATTGTGAGCATCTAATGCAGCTTCTATCCCCAAGGTGGAAGGGAGCCGCTTGAAACCCTATGGTTCATAAACATGATGCTTATTGTTGAACATATTTTGAGGTATACAATGAAGGGGGACACCTCAATTATTGTGAGCATCTAATGCAGCTTCTATCCCCAAGGTGGAAGGGAGCCGCTTGAAACCCTATGGTTCATAAACATGATGCCTATTGTTGAACATATTTTGAGGTATACAATGAAGGGGGACACCTCAATTATTGTGAGGATCTTTAGCAGCTACTATCCCAAGGTGGAAGGGAGCCGCTTGAAACCCTCTACTTCATAAACATGATGCTTATTGTTGAACATATTTTGAGGTATACAATGAAGCGGGACATCTCAAATATTGTGAAGATCTAATGCAGCTACTATCCCCAAGGTGGAAGGGAGCCGCTTGAAACCCTCTGGTTCATAAACATGATGGTTATTGTTGAACATATTTTGAGGTATACAAAGGGGGACACCTCAATTATTGTGAGGATCTAATGCAGCTACTATCCCCAAGGTGGAAGGGAGCCGCTTGAAACACTCTGGATCATAAACATGATGCTTATTGTTGAACATATTTTGAGGTATACAATGAAGAGGGAAACCTCTGTTAATTTGAGGATCTAATACAGCTACTATCCCCAAGGTGGAAGGGTGCCGCTTGAAATCCTCTGGTTCATAAACATGATGGTTATTGTTGAACATATTTTGAGGTATACAATGAAGGGGTCACCTCTATTATTGTGAGGATCTAATGCAGCTACTATCCCCAAGGTGGAAGGGAGCCGCTTGAAAACCCTCTACTTTATAAACATGATGCTTATTGTTGAACATATTTTGAGGTATACAATGAAGGGGGACACCTCTGTTATTTTGAGGATCTAAATCAGCTACTATCCCCAAGGTGGAAGGGAGCCGCTTGAAACCCTCTGGTTCATAAACATGATGCTTATTGTTGAACATATTTTGAGGTATACAATGAAAGGGGACACCTTAATTATTGTGAGGATCTAATGCAGCTACTATCCCAAGGTGGAAGGGAGCCGCTTGAAACCCTCTACTTCATAAACATGATGCTTATTGTTGAACATATTTTGAGGTATACAATGAAGGGGGACATCTCAATTATTGTGAGGATCTAATGCAGCTACTCTCACAAAGGTGGAAGGGAGCCGCTTGAAACACTCTGGATCATAAACATGATGCTTATTGTTGAACATATTTTGAGCTATACAATGAAGGGGGACACTTCAATTATTGTGAGGATCTAATGCAGCTACTCTCCCCAACGTGGAAGGGAGTCGCTTGAAACCCTTTACTTCATAAACATGATGCTTATTGTTGAACATATTTTAAGGTATACAATGAAGGGGGACACCTCTATTATTGTGAGCATCTAGTGCAGCTACTATCCCCAAGGTGGAAGGGAGCCGCTTGAAACCCTCTACTTCATAAACATGATGGTTATTGTTGAACATATTTTAAGGTATACAATGAAGGGGGACATCTCAATTATTCTGAGGATCTAATGCATCTATGCTCCCTAAGGTGGGAGGGAGTCGCTTGAAACCCTCTGGTTCATAGACATGGTACTTATTTTTAAAATATATTTTGAGGTATACAATGAAGGGAGACATCTCAATTATTGTGAGGAACTAATGCAGCTACTACCCTCCAGTGGAAAGGTGCCGCTTGAAACCCTGTACTTCATAAACATGATGCTTATTGTTGAACATATTTTCAGGTATACAATGAAGGGGGACACCTCAATTATTGTGAGGATCTAATGCAGCTAGTATCCCCAAGGTGGAAGGGAGCCGCTTGAAATCCTGTGGTTCATAAACATGATGCTTATTGTTGAACATATTTTGAGGTATACAATGAAGGGTGACATCTCAATTATTGTGAGTATCTAATGCAGCTACTATCCCCAAGGTAGAAGGGAGTCGCTTGAAATCCTCTGGTTCATAAACATGATGCTTATTGTTGAACATATTTTGAGGTATACAATGAAGGGTGACATCTCAATTATTGTGAGGATCTAATGCAGCTACTATCCCCAAGGTAGAAGGGAGCCGCTTGTAACCCTCTACTTGATAAACATGATGCTTATTGTTGAACATATTTTGAGGTATACAATGAAGGGTGACATCTCAATTATTGTGAGGATCTAATGCAGCTACTATCCCCAAGGTGGCAGGGAGCCGCTTGAAACCCTCTGGCTCATAAACATGATGCTTATTGTTGAACATATTTTGAGGCATACAATGAAGGGGGACATCTCAATTATTGTGAGCATCTAATGGAGCTACTATCCCCGAGGTGGAAGGGAGCCGCTTGAAACCGTCTACTTCATAAACATGCTGCTTATTGTTGAACATATTTTGAGGTATACAATGAAGGGGGACACCTCAATTATTGTGAGGCTCTAATGCAGCTACTATCCCCAAGGTGGAAGGGAGCCGCTTGAAACACTCTGGATCATAAACATAATGCTTATTGTTTAACATATTTTGAGGTATACAATGAAGGATGAAACCTCTGTTATTTTGAAGATCTAATGCAGCTACTATCCCCAAGGTGGAAGGGAGCCGCTTGAAACCCTCTGGTTCATAAACATGATGGTCATTGTTCAACATATTTTGAGGTATACAATGAAGCAGGACACCTCTATTGTTGTGAGGATCTAATGCAGCTACTATCCCCAAGGTGGAAGGGAGCCGCTTGAAACGCTCTACTTCATAAACATGATGGTTATTGTTGAACATATTTTGAGGTATACAAAGGGAAACACCTCAATTATTGTTAGGATCTAATGCAGCTACTATCCCCAAGGTGGAAGGGAGCTGCTTGAAACCCTGTACTTCATAAACATGATGCTTATTGTTGAACATATTTTGAGCTATACAAAGGGGGACACCTCAATTATTGTTAGTATCTAATGCAGCTACTATCCCCACGGTGGAAGGGAGCCGCTTAAAACCCTCTACTTCACAAATATGATGCTTATTGTTGAACATATTTTGAGGTATACAAAGGGGGACATCTCAATTATTGTTAGGATCTAATGCAGCTACTATCCCCAAGGTGGAAGGGAGCTGCTTGAAACCCTCTACTTCATAAACATGATGCTTATTGTTGAACATATTTTGAGGTATACTATGAAGGGGGACACCTCTATTATTGTGAGGATCTAATGCAGCTACTATCCCTAAGGTGGAAGGGAGCCGCGTGAAACCCTCTGGTTCATAAACATGATGCTTATTGTTGAACATATTTTGAGGTATACAATGAAGGGGGACACCTCAATTATTGTGAGGATCTAATGCAGCTACTATCCCAAGGTGGAAGGGAGCCGCTTGAAACCCTCTAGTTCATAAACATGATGCTTATTGTTGAACATATTTTGAGGTATATAATGAAGGGGGACACCTCTATTATTGTGAGAATCTAATGCAGCTACTATCCCCAAGGTGGAAGGGAGCCGCTTAAAACCCTCTACTTCATAAACATGATGCTTATTGTTGAACATATTTTGAGGTATATAATGAAGGGGGACACTTCAATTATTGTGAGGATCTAATGCAGCTACTATCCCCAAGGTGGAAGGGAGCCGCTTGAAACCCTATGGTTCATAAACATGATGCTTATTGTTGAACATATTTTGAGGTATACAATGAAGGGGGACACCTCAATTATTGTGAGGATCTAATGCAGCTACTATCCCCAAGGTGGAAGGGAGTCACTTGAAACCCTCTACTTCATAAACATGATGCTTATTGTTGAACATATTTTTAGCTATACAATGAAGGGGGTCATCTCAATGACTGTGAGTGAGGATCTAATGCAGCTACTATCCCCAAGGTGGAAGGGAGTCGCTTGAAACCCTCTGGTTCATAAACATGATGCTTATTGTTGAACATATTTTAAGGTATACAATGAAGGGGGACACCTCTATTATTGTGAGCATCTAGTGCAGCTACTATACACAAGGTGGAAGGGAGCCGCTTGAAACCCTCTACTTCATAAACATTATGGTTATTGTTGAACACATTTTGAGGTATACAATGAACGGCGACATCTCAATTATTGTGAGGATCTAATGCAGCTACTATCCCCAAGGTGGAAGGGAGCGGCTTGAAACCCTCTACTTCATAAACATGATGCTTATTGTTGAACATATTTTAAGGTATACAATGAAGGGGGACATCTCAATTATTCTGAGGATCTAATGTAGCTACTCTCCCTAAGGTGGGAGGGAGTCCCTTGAAACCCTCTGGTTCATAAGCATGATACTTATTTTTGAACATATTTTGAGGTATACAATGAAGGGAGACATCTCAATTATTGTAAGGAACTAATGCAGCTACTACCCCCCAGTGGAAAGGTGCCGCTTGAAACCCTGTACTTCATAAACATGATGCTTATTGTTGAACATATTTTGAGGTATACAATGAAGGGGGACATCTCAATTATTGTGAGGATCTAATGCAGCTACTATCCCCAAGGTGTAAGGGAGCCGCTTGAAACCCTGTACTTCATAAACATGATGCTTATTGTTGAACATATTTTCAGGTATACAATGAAGGGGGACACCTCAATTATTGTGAGGATCTAATGCAGCTACTATCCCTGGGTGGAAGGGAGCCGCTTGAAACCCTGTACTTCATAAACATGATGCTTATTGTTGAACATATTTTGAGGTATACAATGAAGGGGGCATCTCAATTATTGTGAGGATCTAATGCAGCTACTATCCCCAAGGTGTAAGGGAGCCACTTGAAACCCTGTACTTCATAAACATGATGCTTATTGTTGAACATATTTTCAGGTATACAATGAAGGGGGACACCTCAATTATTGTGAGGATCTAATGCAGCTACTATCCCTGGGTGGAAGGGAGCCGCTTGAAACCCTCTACTTCATAAACATGATGCTTATTGTAGAACATATTTTGAGGTATACAATGAAGCGGGACATCTCAATTATTGTGAAGATCTAATGCAGCTACTATCCCCAAGGTTGAAGGGAGCCGCTTGAAACCCTCTGGTTCATAAACATGATGCTTATTGTTGAACATATTCTGAGGTATACTCTGAAGGGGGACACTTCTATTATTGTGAGGATCTAATGCAGCTACTATCCCTAAGGTTGAAGGGAGCCGCTTGAAACCCTCTGGTTCATAAACATGATGCTTATTGTTGAACATATTTTGAGGTATACAATGAAGGGGGACACCTCAATTACTGTGAGGATCTAATGCAGCTACTATCCCCAAGGTGGAAGGGAGCCGCTTGAAAAACTCTACTTCATAAACAGGATGCTTATTGTTGAACATATTTTGAGGTATACAATGAAGGGGGACACCTCAATTATTGTGAGGATCTAATGCAGCTACTATCCCTAAGGTGGAAGGGAGCCGCTTGAAACCCTGTACTTCATAAACATGATGTTTATTGTTGAACATATTTTGAGGTATACAATGAAGGGGGACACCTCAATTACTGTGAGGATCTAATGCAGCTACTATCCCCAAGGTGGAAGGGAGCCGCTTCAAAAACTCTACTTCATAAACAGGATGCTTATTGTTGAACATATTTTGAGGTATACAATGAAGGGGGACACCTCAATTATTGTGAGGATCTAATGCAGCTACTATCCCCAAGGTGGAAGGGAGCCGCTTGAAAAACTCTACTTCATAAACAGGATGCTTATTGTTGAACATATTTTGAGGTATACAATGAAGGGGGACACCTCAATTATTGTGAGGATCTAATGCAGCTACTATCCCCACGGTGGAAGGGAGCTGCTTGAAACCCTCTACTTCATAAACATGATGCTTATTGTTGAACATATTTTGAGGTATACAATGAAGGGGGACACCTCAATTATTGTGAGGATCTAATGCAGCTACTATCCCCAAGGTGGAAGCGAGCTGCTTGAAACCCTCTACTTCATAAAATAATGCTTATTGTTGAACATATTCTGAGGTATACAATGAAGGGGGACACCTCAATTATTGTGAGGATCTAATGCAGCTACTATCCCCAAGGTGGAAGGGAGCCGCTTGAAAAACTCTACTTCATAAACAGGATGCTTATTGTTGAACATATTTTGAGGTATACAATGAAGGGGGACACCTCAATTATTGTGAGGATCTATTGCAGCTACTATCCCCAAGGTGGAAGGGAGCTGCTTGAAACCCTCTACTTCATAAACATGATGCTTATTGTTGAACATATTTTGAGGTATACAATGAAGGGGGACACCTCAATTATTGTGAGGATCTAATACAGCTACTATCCCCAAGGTGGAAGGGAGCCGCTTGAAACCCTCTGGTTCATAAACATGATGGTTATTGTTGAACATATTTTGAGGTATACAATGAAGGGGTCACCTCTATTATTGTGAGGATCTAATGCAGCTACTATCCCCAAGGTGGAAGGGAGCCGCTTGCTTATTGTTGAACATATTTTGAGGTATACAATGGACGGGGACACCTCTATTATTGTGAGGATCTAATGCAGCTACTATCCCCAAGGTGGAAGGGAGCCGCTTGAAAACCCTCTACTTCATAAACATGATGCTTATTGTTGAACATATTTTGAGGTATACAATGAAGGGGGACACCTTAATTATTGTGAGGATCTAATGCATTTACTATCCCAAGGTGGAAGGGATCCGCCTGAAACCCTCTACTTCATAAACATGATGCTTATTGTTGAACATATTTTGAGGTATACAATGAAGGGGGACACCTCTGTTATTTTGAGGATCTAAATCAGCTACTATCCCCAAGGTGGAAGGGAGCCGCTTGAAACCCTCTGGTTCATAAACATGATGCTTATTGTTGAACATATTTTGAGGTATACAATGAAAGGGGACACCTTAATTATTGTGAGGATCTAATGCAGCTACTATCCCAAGGTGGAAGGGAGCCGCTTGAAACCCTCTACTTCATAAACATGATGCTTATTGTTGAACATATTTTGAGGTATACAATGAAGGGGGACATCTCAATTATTGGGAGGATCTAATGCAGCTACTCTCACAAAGGTGGAAGGGAGCCGCTTGAAACACTCTGGATCATAAACATGATGCTTATTGTTGAACATATTTTGAGCTATACAATGAAGGGGGACACTTCAATTATTGTGAGGATCTAATGAAGCTACTCTCCCCAATGTGGAAGGGAGTCGCTTGAAACCATTTACTTCATAAACATGATGCTTATTGTTGAACATATTTTAAGGTATACAATGAAGGGGGACACCTCTATTATTGTGAGCATCTAGTGCAGCTACTATCCCCAAGGTGGAAGGGAGCCGCTTGAAACCCTCTACTTCATAAACATGATGGTTATTGTTGAACATATTTTGAGGTATACAATGAAGGCGGACACCTCAATTATTGTGAGCATCTAATGCAGCTTCTATCCCCAAGGTGGAAGGGAGCCGCTTGAAACCCTATGGTTCATAAACATGATGCTTATTGTTGAACATATTTTGAGGTATACAATGAAGGGGGACACCTCAATTATTGTGAGGATCCTTAGCAGCTACTATCCCAAGGTGAAAGGGAGCCGCTTGAAACCCTCTACTTCATAAACATGATGCTTAATGTTGAACATATTTTGAGGTATACAATGAAGGGGGACACCTCTATTATTGTGAGCATCTAGTGCAGCTACTATACACAAGGTGGAAGGGAGCCGCTTGAAACCCTCTACTTCATAAACATTATGGTTATTGTTGAACACATTTTGAGGTATACAATGAACGGAGACATCTCAATTATTGTGAGGATCTAATGCAGCTACTATCCCCAAGGTGGAAGGGAGCCGCTTGAAACCCTCTACTTCATAAACATGATGCTTATTGTTGAACATATTTTAAGGTATACAATGAAGGGGGACATCTCAATTATTCTGAGGATCTAATGTAGCTACTCTCCCTAAGGTGGGAGGGAGTCCCTTGAAACCCTCTGGTTCATTAGCATGATACTTATTTTTGAACATATTTTGAGGTATACAATGAAGGGAGACATCTCAATTATTGTAAGGAACTAATGCAGCTACTACCCCCCAGTGGAAAGGTGCCGCTTGAAACCCTGTACTTCATAAACATGATGCTTATTGTTGAACATATTTTGAGGTATACAATGAAGGGGGACATCTCAATTATTGTGAGGATCTAATGCAGCTACTATCCCCAAGGTGTAAGGGAGCCGCTTGAAACCCTGTACTTCATAAACATGATGCTTATTGTTGAACATATTTTCAGGTATACAATGAAGGGGGACACCTCAATTATTGTGAGGATCTAATGCAGCTACTATCCCTGGGTGGAAGGGAGCCGCTTGAAACCCTGTACTTCATAAACATGATGCTTATTGTTGAACATATTTTGAGGTATACAATGAAGGGGGCATCTCAATTATTGTGAGGATCTAATGCAGCTACTATCCCCAAGGTGTAAGGGAGCCACTTGAATTCCTGTACTTCATAAACATGATGCTTATTGTTGAACATATTTTCAGGTATACAATGAAGGGGGACACCTCAATTATTGTGAGGATCTAATGCAGCTACTATCCCTGGGTGGAAGGGAGCCGCTTGAAACCCTCTACTTCATAAACATGATGCTTATTGTTGAACATATTTTGAGGTATACAATGAAGCGGGACATCTCAATTATTGTGAAGATCTAATGCAGCTACTATCCCCAAGGTGGAAGGGAGCCGCTTGAAACCCTCTGGTTCATAAACATGATGCTTATTGTTGAACATATTCTGAGGTATACTCTGAAGGGGGACACTTCTATTATTGTGAGGATCTAATGCAGCTACTATCCCTAAGGTTGAACGGAGCCGCTTGAAACCCTCTGGTTCATAAACATGATGCTTATTGTTGAACATATTTTGAGGTATACAATGAAGGGGGACACCTCAATTACTGTGAGGATCTAATGCAGCTACTATCCCCAAGGTGGAAGGGAGCCGCTTGAAAAACTCTACTTCATAAACAGGATGCTTATTGTTGAACATATTTTTAGGTATACAATGAAGGGGGACACCTCAATTATTGTGAGGATCTAATGCAGCTACTATCCCTAAGGTGGAAGGGAGCCGCTTGAAACCCTGTACTTCATAAACATGATGCTTATTGTTGAACATATTTTGAGGTATACAATGAAGGGGGACACCTCAATTACTGTGAGGATCTAATGCAGCTACTATCCCCAAGGTGGAAGGGAGCCGCTTCAAAAACTCTACTTCATAAACAGGATGCTTATTGTTGAACATATTTTGAGGTATACAATGAAGGGGGACACCTCAATTATTGTGAGGATCTAATGCAGCTACTATCCCCAAGGTGGAAGGGAGCCGCTTGAAAAACTCTACTTCATAAACAGGATGCTTATTGTTGAACATATTTTGAGGTATACAATGAAGGGGGACACCTCAATTATTGTGACGATCTAATGCAGCTACTATCCCCAAGGTGGAAGGGAGCTGCTTGAAACCCTCTACTTCATAAACATGATGCTTATTGTTGAACATATTTTGAGGTATACAATGAAGGGGGACACCTCAATTATTGTGAGGATCTAATGCAGCTACTATCCCCAAGGTGGAAGGGAGCTGCTTGAAACCCTCTACTTCATAAACATAATGCTTATTGTTGAACATATTCTGAGGTATAAAATGAAGGGGGACACCTCAATTACTGTGAGGATCTAATGCAGCTACTATCCCCAAGGTGGAAGGGAGCCGCTTGAAAAACTCTACTTCATAAACAGGATGCTTATTGTTGAACATATTTTGAGGTATACAATGAAGGGGGACACCTCAATTATTGTGAGGATCTATTGCAGCTACTATCCCCAAGGTGGAAGGGAGCTGCTTGAAACCCTCTACTTCATAAACATGATGCTTATTGTTGAACATATTTTGAGGTATACAATGAAGGGGGACACCTCAATTATTGTGAGGATCTAATACAGCTACTATCCCCAAGGTGGAAGGGAGCCTCTTGAAATCCTCTGGTTCATAAACATGATGGTTATTGTTGAACATATTTTGAGGTATACAATGAAGGGGTCACCTCTATTATTGTGAGGATCTAATGCAGCTACTATCCCCAAGGTGGAAGGGAGCCGCTTGCTTATTGTTGAACATATTTTGAGGTATACAATGGAGGGGGACACCTCTATTATTGTGAGGATCTAATGCAGCTACTATCCCCAAGGTGGAAGGGAGCCGCTTGAAAACCCTCTACTTCATAAACATGATGCTTATTGTTGAACATATTTTGAGGTATACAATGAAGGGGGACACCTTAATTATTGTGAGGATCTAATGCATTTACTATCCCAAGGTGGAAGGGAGCCGCCTGAAACCCTCTACTTCATAAACATGATGCTTATTGTTGAACATATTTTGAGGTATACAATGAAGGGGGACACCTCTGTTATTTTGAGGATCTAAGTCAGCTACTATCCCCAAGGTGGAAGGGAGCCGCTTGAAACCCTCTGGTTCATAAACATGATGCTTATTGTTGAACACATTTTGAGGTATACAATGAAAGGGGACACCTTAATTATTGTGAGGATCTAATGCAGCTACTATCCCAAGGTGGAAGGGAGCCGCTTGAAACCCTCTACTTCATAAACATGATGCTTATTGTTGAACATATTTTGAGGTATACAATGAAGGGGGACATCTCAATTATTGGGAGGATCTAATGCAGCTACTCTCACAAAGGTGGAAGGGAGCCGCTTGAAACACTCTGGATCATAAACATGATGCTTATTGTTGAACATATTTTGAGCTATACAATGAAGGGGGACACTTCAATTATTGTGAGGATCTAATGAAGCTACTCTCCCCAACGTGGAAGGGAGTCGCTTGAAACCCTTTACTTCATAAACATGATGCTTATTGTTGAACATATTTTAAGGTATACAATGAAGGGGGACACCTCTATTATTGTGAGCATCTAGTGCAGCTACTATCCCCAAGGTGGAATGGAGCCGCTTGAAACCCTCTACTTCATAAACATGATGGTTATTGTTGAACATATTTTGAGGTATACAATGAAGGGGGACACCTCAATTATTGTGAGCATCTAATGCAGCTTCTATCCCCAAGGTGGAAGGGAGCCGCTTGAAACCCTATGGTTCATAAACATGATGCTTATTGTTGAACATATTTTGAGGTATACAATGAAGGGGGACACCTCAATTATTGTGAGGATCTTTAGCAGCTACTATCCCAAGGTGAAAGGGAGCCGCTTGAAACCCTCTACTTCATAAACATGATGCTTAATGTTGAACATATTTTGAGGTATACAATGAAGCGGGACATCTCAAATATTGTGAAGATCTAATGCAGCTACTATCCCCAAGGTGGAAGGGAGCCGCTTGAAACCCTCTGGTTCATAAACATGATGGTTATTGTTGAACATATTTTGAGGTATACAATGAAGGGGGACACCTCTATTATTGTGAGGATCTAATGCAGCTACTATCTCCAAGGTGGAAGGGAGCCGCTTGAAACACTCTGGATCATAAACATGATGCTTATTGTTGAACATATTTTGAGGTATACAATGAAGGGGGAAACCTCTGTTAATTTGAGGATCTAATACAGCTACTATCCCCAAGGTGGAAGGGAGCCGCTTGAAACCCTCTGGTTCATAAACATGATGGTTATTGTTGAACATATTTTGAGGTATACAATGAAGGGGTCACCTCTATTATTGTGAGGATCTAATGCAGCTACTATCCCCAAGGTGGAAGGGAGCCGCTTGAAACCCTCTCTTCATAAACATGATGCTTATTGTTGAACATATTTTGAGGTATACAATGGAGGGGGACACCTCAATTATTGTTAGGATCTAATGCAGCTACCCTAAGGTGGAAGGGAGCCGCTTGAAACCCTCTACTTCATAAATATGATGCTTATTGTTGAACATATTTTGAGGTATACAAAGGGGGACACCTCAATTATTGTTAGGATCTAATGCAGCTACTATCCCCAAGGTGGAAGGGAGCCGCTTGAAACACTCTGGATCATAAAAATGATGCTTATTGTTGAACATATTTTGAGCTATAAGAAGGGGGACACCTCAATTATTGTTAGGATCTAATGCAGCTACTATCCCCAAGGTGGAAGGGTGCCGCTTTAAACCCTGTACTTCATAAACATGATGCTTATTGTTGAACATATTTTGAGCTATACAAAGGGGGACACCTCAATTATTGTTAGGATCTAATGCAGCTACCCCAAGGTGGAAGGGAGCCGCTTGAAACCTTCTACTTCATAAATATGATGCTTATTGTTGAACATATTTTGAGGTATACAATGAAGGGGGAAACCTCTGTTACTTTGAGGATCTAATGCAGCTACTATCCCCAAGCTGGAAGGGAGCCGCTTGAAACACTCTGGATCATAAACATGATGCTTATTGTTGAACATATTTTGAGGTATACAATGAAGGGGGACACCTCTATTATTGTGAGGATCTAATGCAGCTACTATCCCCAAGGTGGAAGGGAGCCACTAGAAACCCTCTACTTCATAAACATGATGCTTATTGTTGAACATATTTTGAGGTATACAATGAAGGGGGACACCTCTAGTATTGTGAGGATCTAATGCAGCTACTATCCCCAAGGTGGAAGGGAGCCGCTTGAAACCCTCTGGTTCATAAACTTGATGCTTATTGTTGAACATATTTTGAGGTATACAATGAAGGGGGACACCTCAATTATTGTGAGGATCTAATGCAGCTACTATCCCCAAGGTGGAAGGGAGCTGCTTGAAACCCTCTACTTCATAAACATGATGCTTATTGTTGAACATATTTTGAGGTATACAATGAAGCGGGACATCTCAAATATTGTGAAGATCTAATGCAGCTACTATCCCCAAGGTGGAAGGGAGCCGCTTGAAACACTCTGGATCATAAAAATGATGCTTATTGTTGAACATATTTTGAGCTATGCAAAGGGGGACACCTCAATTATTGTTAGGATCTAATGCAGCTACTATTCCAAGGTGGAAGGGAGTCGCTTGAAACACTCTGGATCATAAACATGATGCTTATTGTTGAACATATTTTGAGGTATACAATGAAGGGGGACACCTCTGTTACTTTGAGGATCTAATGCAGCTACTATCCCCAAGGTGGAAGGGAGCCGCTTGAAACCCTCTACTTCATAAACATGCTGCTTATTGTTGAACATATTTTGAGGTATACAATGAAGGGGGACATCTCAATTATTGTGAGGATCTAATGCAGCTACTATCCCCAAGGTGGAAGGGAGTCACTTGAAACCCTCTGGTTCATAAACATGATGCTTATTGTTGAACATATTTTGAGGTATACAATGAAGGGGGACACCTCAATTATTGTGAGCATCTAATGCAGCTACTCTCACAAAGGTGGAAGGGAGCCGCTTGAAACACTCTGGATCATAAACATAATGCTTATTGTTGAACATATTTTGAGCTATACAATGAAGAAGGACACTTCAATTATTGTGAGGATCTAATGAAGCTACTCTCCCCAACGTGGAAGGGAGTCGCTTGAAACCCTTTACTTCATAAACATGATGCTTATTGTTGAACATATTTTAAGGTATACAATGAAGGGGGACACCTCTATTATTGTGAGCATCTAGTGCAGCTACTATCCCCAAGGTGGAAGGGAGCCGCTTGAAACCCTCTACTTCATAAACATGATGGTTATTGTTGAACATATTTTGAGGTATACAATGAAGGGGGACACCTCAATTATTGTGAGCATCTAATGCAGCTTCTATCCCCAAGGTGGAAGGGAGCCGCTTGAAACCCTATGGTTCATAAACATGATGCTTATTGTTGAACATATTTTGAGGTATACAATGAAGGGGGACACCTCAATTATTGTGAGGATCTTTAGCAGCTACTATCCCAAGGTGAAAGAGAGCCGCTTGAAACCCTCTAGTTCATAAACATGATGCTTATTGTTGAACATATTTTGAGGTATACAATAAAGCGGGACATCTCAAATATTGTGAAGATCTAATACAGCTACTATCCACAAGGTGGAAGGGAGCCGCTTGAAACCCTCTGGTTCATAAACATGATGGTTATTGTTGAACATATTTTGAGGTATACAATGAAGGGAGACACCTCTATTATTGTGAGGATCTAATGCAGCTACTATCCCCAAGGTGGAAGGGAGCCGCTTGAAACCCTCTACTTCATAAACATGATGCTTATTGTTGAACATATTTTCAGGTATATAAAGGGGGACACCTCAATTATTGTGAGGATCTAATGCAGCTACTATCCCCAAGGTGGAAGGGAGCCGCTTGAAACCTTCTCTTCATAAACATGATGCTTATTGTTGAACATATTTTGAGGTATACAATGGAGGGGGACACCTCAATTATTGTTAGGATCTAATGCAGCTACCCCAAGGTGGAAGGGAGCCGCTTGAGACCCTCTACTTCATAAATATGATGCTTATTGTTGAACATATTTTGAGGTATACAAAGGGGGACACCTCAATTATTGTTAGGATCTAATGCAGCTACTATCCCCAAGGTGGAAGGGAGCCGCTTGAAACACTCTGGATCATAAAAATGATGCTTATTGTTGAACATATTTTGAGCTATACAAAGGGGGACACCTCAATTATTGTTAGGATCTAATGCAGCTACTATCCCCAAGGTGGAAGGGAGCCGCTTGAAACCCTGTACTTCATAAACATGATGCTTATTGTTGAACATATTTTGAGCTATACAAAGGGGGACACCTCAATTATTGTTAGGATCTAAAGCAGCTACCCCAAGGTGGAAGGGAGCCGCTTGAAACCCTCTACTTCATAAATATGATGCTTATTGTTGAACATAGTTTGAGGTATACAAAGGGGGACACCTCAATTATTGTTAGGATCTAATGCAGCTACTATCCCCAAGGTGGAAGGGAGCCGCTTGAAACACTCTGGATCATAAAAATGATGCTTATTGTTGAACATATTTTGAGCTATACAAAGGGGGACACCTCAATTATTGTTAGGATCTAATGCTGCTACTATTCCAAGGTGGAAGGAAGCCGCTTGAAACACTCTGGATCATAAACATGATGCTTATTGATGAACATATTTTGAGGTATACAATGAAGGGGGAAACCTCTGTTACTTTGAGGATCTAATGCAGCTACTATCCCCGAGGTGGAAGAGAGCCGCTTGAAACCCTCTGGTTCATAAACATGATAGTTATTGTTGAATATATTTTGAGGTATACAAAGGGGGACACCTCAATTATTGTTAGGATCTAATGCAGCTACTATTCCAAGGTGGAAGGGAGCCGCTTGAAACACTCTGGATCTTAAACATGATGCTTATTGTTGAACATATTTTGAGGTATACAATGAAGGGGGAAACCTCTGTTACTTTGAGGATCTAATGCAGCTACTATCCCCAAGCTGGAAGGGAGCCGCTTGAAACACTCTGGATCATAAACATGATGCTTATTGTTGAACATATTTTGAGGTATACAATGAAGGGGAAACCTCTGTTATTTTGAGGATCTAATGCAGCTACTATCCCCAAGGTGGAAGGGAGCCGCTTGAAACCCTCTGGTTCATAAACATGATGGTTATTGTTGAACATTATTGAGGTATACAATGAAGGGGGACACCTCTATTATTGTGAGGATCTAATGCAGCTACTATCCCCAAGGTGGAAGGGAGCCACTAGAAACCCTCCACTTCATAAACATGATGCTTATTGTTGAACATATTTTGAGGTATACAATGAAGGGGGACATCTCAATTATTGTGAGGATCTAATGCAGCTACTATCCCCAACGTGGAAGGGAGCCGCTTGTAACCCTCTGGTTCATAAACATGATGCTTATTGTTGAACATATTCTGAGGTATACTATGAAGGGGGCACCTCTATTATTGTGAGGATCTAATGCAGCTACTATCCCTAAAGTGGAAGGGAGCCGCTTGAAACCCTCTGGTTCATAAACATGATGCTTATTGTTGAACATATTTTGAGGTATACAATGAAGGAGGACACCTCAATTACTGTGAGAATCTAATGCAGCTACTATCCCCAAAGTGGAAGGGAGCCGCTTGAAACCCTCTACTTCATAAACATGATGCTTATTGTTGAACATATTTTGAGGTATACAATGAAGGGGGACATCTCAATTATTGTGAGGATCTAATGCAGCTACTATCCCAAGGTGGAAGGGAGCCGCTTGAAACCCTCTAGTTCATAAACATGATGCTTATTGTTGAACATATTTTGAGGTATATAATGAAGGGGGACACCTCTATTATTGTGAGAATCTAATGCAGCTACTATCCCCAAGGTGGAAGGGAGCCGCTTAAAACCCTCTACTTCATAAACATGATGCTTATTGTTGAACATATTTTGAGGTATATAATGAAGGGGGACACTTCAATTATTGTGAGGATCTAATGCAGCTACTATCCCCAAGGTGGAAGGGAGCCGCTTGAAACCCTATGGTTCATAAACATGATGCTTATTGTTGAACATATTTTGAGGTATACAATGAAGGGGGACACCTCAATTATTGTGAGGATCTAATGCAGCTACTATCCCCAAGGTGGAAGGGAGTCACTTGAAACCCTCTACTTCATAAACATGATGCTTATTGTTGAACATATTTTTAGCTATACAATGAAGGGGGTCATCTCAATGACTGTGAGTGAGGATCTAATGCAGCTACTATCCCCAAGGTGGAAGGGAGTCGCTTGAAACCCTCTGGTTCATAAACATGATGCTTATTGTTGAACATATTTTAAGGTATACAATGAAGGGGGACACCTCTATTATTGTGAGCATCTAATGCAGCTTCTATCCCCAAGGTGGAAGGGAGCCGCTTGAAACCCTATGGTTCATAAACATGATGCTTATTGTTGAACATATTTTGAGGTATACAATGAAGGGGGACACCTCAATTATTGTGAGCATCTAATGCAGCTTCTGTCCCCAAGGTGGAAGGGAGCCGCTTGAAACGCTATGGTTCATAAACATGATGCTTATTGTTGATCATATTTTGAGGTATACAATGAAGGGGGACACCTCAGTTATTGTGAGGATCTAATGCAGCTACTATCCCCAAGGTGGAAGGGAGCCGCTTGAAACCCTCTGGTTCATAAACATGATGGTTATTGTTGAACATATTTTGAGGTATACAATGAAGGGGGACACCTCTATTATTGTGAGGATCTAATGCAGCTACTATCCCCAAGGTGGAAGGGAGCCGCTTGAAACCCTCTACTTCATAAACATGATGCTTATTGTTGAACATATTTTGAGGTATACAAAGGGGGAAACCTCAATTATTGTGAGGATCTAATGCACCTACTATCCCCAAGGTGGAAGGGAGCCGCTTGAAACACTCTGGATCATAAACATGATGCTTATTGTTGAACATATTTTGAGGTATACAATGAAGGGGGAAACCTCTGTTAATTTGAGGATCTAATACAGCTACTATCCCCAAGGTGGAAGGGTGCCGCTTGAAACCCTCTGGTTCATAAACATGATGGTTATTGTTGAACATATTTTGAGGTATACAATGAAGGGGTCACCTCTATTATTGTGAGGATCTAATGCAGCTACTATCCCCAAGGTGGAAGGGAGCCGCTTGAAAACCCTCTACTTTATAAACATGATGCTTATTGTTGAACATATTTTGAGGTATACAATGAAGGGGGACACCTTAATTATTGTGAGGATCTAATGCATTTACTATCCCAAGGTGGAAGGGAGCCGCCTGAAACCCTCTACTTCATAAACATGATGCTTATTGTTGAACATATTTTGAGGTATACAATGAAGGGGGACACCTCTGTTATTTTGAGGATCTAAATCATCTACTATCCCCAAGGTGGAAGGGAGCCGCTTGAAACCCTCTGGTTCATAAACATGATGCTTATTGTTGAACATATTTTGAGGTATGCAATGAAAGGGGACACCTTAATTATTGTGAGGATCTAATGCAGCTACTATCCCAAGGTGGAAGGGAGCCGCTTGAAACCCTCTACTTCATAAACATGATGCTTATTGTTGAACATATTTTGAGGTATACAATGAAGGGGGACATCTCAATTATTGTGAGGATCTAATGCAGCTACTCTCACAAAGGTGGAAGGGAGCCGCTTGAAACACTCTGGATCATAAACATGATGCTTATTGTTGAACATATTTTGAGCTATACAATGAAGGGGGACACTTCAATTATTGTGAGGATCTAATGCAGCTACTCTCCCCAACGTGGAAGGGAGTCGCTTGAAACCCTTTACTTCATAAACATGATGCTTATTGTTGAACATATTTTAAGGTATACAATGAAGGGGGACACCTCTATTATTGTGAGCATCTAGGGCAGTTACTATCCCCAAGGTGGAAGGGAGCCGCTTGAAACCCTCTACTTCATAAACATGATGGTTATTGTTGAACATATTTTAAGGTATACAATGAGGGGGACATCTCAATTATTCTGAGGATCTAATGCATCTACGCTCCCTAAGGTGGGAGGGAGTCGCTTGAAACCCTCTGGTTCATAGACATGATGCTTATTGTTGAACATATTTTGAGGTATACAATGAAGGGGGACACCTCAATTACTGTGAGAATCTAATGCAGCTACTATCCCCAAAGTGGAAGGGAGCCGCTTGAAACCCTCTACTTCATAAACATGATGCTTATTGTTGAACATATTTTGAGGTATACAATGAAGGGGGACATCTCAATTATTGTAAGGATCTAATGCAGCTACTATCCCCAAGGTGGAAGGGAGTCACTTGCAACCCTATGGTTCATAAACATGATGCTTATTGTTGAACATATTTTGAGGTATACAATGAAGGGGGACACCTCAATTATTGTGAGCATCTAATGCAGCTTCTATCCCCAAGGTGGAAGGGAGCCGCTTGAAACCCTATGGTTCATAAACATGATGCTTATTGTTGAACATATTTTGAGGTATACAATGAAGGGGGACACCTCAATTATTGTGAGCATCTAATGCAGCTTCTACCCCCAAGGTGGAAGGGAGCCGCTTGAAACGCTATGGTTCATAAACATGATGCTTATTGTTGAACATATTTTGAGGTATACAATGAAGGGGGACACCTCAGTTATTGTGAGGATCTAATGCAGCTACTATCCCCAAGGTGGAAGGGAGCCGCTTGAAACCCTCTGGTTCATAAACATGATGGTTATTGTTGAACATATTTTGAGGTATACAATGAAGGGGGACACCTCTATTATTGTGAGGATCTAATGCAGCTACTATCCCCAAGGTGGAAGGGAGCCGCTTGAAACCCTCTACTTCATAAACATGATGCTTATTGTTGAACATATTTTGAGGTATACAAAGGGGGAAACCTCAATTATTGTGAGGATCTAATGCAGCTACTATCCCCAAGGTGGAAGGGAGCCGCTTGAAACACTCTGGATCATAAACATGATGCTTATTGTTGAACATATTTTGAGGTATACAATGAAGGGGGAAACCTCTGTTAATTTGAGGATCTAATACAGCTACTATCCCCAAGGTGGAAGGGTGCCGCTTGAAACCCTCTGGTTCATAAACATGATGGTTATTGTTGAACATATTTTGAGGTATACAATGAAGGGATCACCTCTATTATTGTGAGGATCTAATGCAGCTACTATCCCCAAGGTGGAAGGGAGCCGCTTGAAAACCCTCTACTTTATAAACATGATGCTTATTGTTGAACATATTTTGAGGTATACAATGAAGGGGGACACCTTAATTATTGTGAGGATCTAATGCATTTACTATCCCAAGGTGGAAGGGAGCCGCCTGAAACCCTCTACTTCATAAACATGATGCTTATTGTTGAACATATTTTGAGGTATACAATGAAGGGGGACACCTCTGTTATTTTGAGGATCTAAATCATCTTCTATCCCCAAGGTGGAAGGGAGCCGCTTGAAACCCTCTACTTCATAAACATGATGCTTATTGTTGAACATATTTTGAGGTATACAATGAAGGGGGACACCTCAATTATTCTGAGGATCTAATGCAGCTACTATCCCCAAGGTTGAAGGGAGCTGCTTGAAACCCTCTACTTCATAAACATAATGCTTATTGTTGAACATATTCTGAGGTATACAATGAAGGGGGACACCTCAATTACTGTGAGGATCTAATGCAGCTACTATCCCCAAGGTGGAAGGGAGCCGCTTGAAAAACTCTACTTCATAAACAGGATGCTTATTGTTGAACATATTTTGAGGTATACAATGAAGGGGGACACCTCAATTATTGTGAGGATCTATTGCAGCTACTATCCCCAAGGTGGAAGGGAGCTGCTTGAAACCCTCTACTTCATAAACATGATGCTTATTGTTGAACATATTTTGAGGTATACAATGAAGGGGGACACCTCAATTATTGTGAGGATCTAATACAGCTACTATCCCCAAGGTGGAACGGAGCCGCTTGAAATCCTCTGGTTCATAAACATGATGGTTATTGTTGAACATATTTTGAGGTATACAATGAAGGGGTCACCTCTATTATTGTGAGGATCTAATGCAGCTACTATCCCCAAGGTGGAAGGGAGCCGCTTGCTTATTGTTGAACATATTTTGAGGTATACAATGGAGGGGGACACCTCTATTATTGTGAGGATCTAATGCAGCTACTATCCCCAAGGTGGAAGGGAGCCGCTTGAAAACCCTCTACTTCATAAACATGATGCTTATTGTTGAACATATTTTGAGGTATACAATGAAGGGGGACACCTTAATTATTGTGAGGATCTAATGCATTTACTATCCCAAGGTGGAAGGGAGCCGCCTGAAACCCTCTACTTCATAAACATGATGCTTATTGTTGAACATATTTTGAGGTATACAATGAAGGGGGACACCTCTGTTATTTTGAGGATCTAAATCAGCTACTATCCCCAAGGTGGAAGGGAGCCGCTTGAAACCCTCTACTTCATAAACATGATGCTTATTGTTGAACATATTTTGAGGTATACAATGAAGGGGGACATCTCAATTATTGGGAGGATCTAATGCAGCTACTCTCACAAAGGTGGAAGGGAGCCGCTTGAAACACTCTGGATCATAAACATGATGCTTATTGTTGAACATATTTTGAGCTATACAATGAAGGGGGACACTTCAATTATTGTGAGGATCTAATGAAGCTACTCTCCCCAACGTGGAAGGGAGTCGCTTGAAACCCTTTACTTCATAAACATGATGCTTATTGTTGAACATATTTTAAGGTATACAATGAAGGGGGACACCTCTATTATTGTGAGCATCTAGTGCAGCTACTATCCCCAAGGTGGAAGGGAGCCGCTTGAAACCCTCTACTTCATAAACATGATGGTTATTGTTGAACATATTTTGAGGTATACAATGAAGGGGGACACCTCAATTATTGTGAGCATCTAATGCAGCTTCTATCCCCAAGGTGGAAGGGAGCCGCTTGAAACCCTATGGTTCATAAACATGATGCTTATTGTTGAACATATTTTGAGGTATACAATGAAGGGGGACACCTCAATTATTGTGAGGATCTTTAGCAGCTACTATCCCAAGGTGAAAGGGAGCCGCTTGAAACCCTCTACTTCATAAACATGATGCTTAATGTTGAACATATTTTGAGGTATACAATGAAGCGGGACATCTCAAATATTGTGAAGATCTAATGCAGCTACTATCCCCAAGGTGGAAGGGAGCCGCTTGAAACCCTCTGGTTCATAAACATGATGGTTATTGTTGAACATATTTTGAGGTATACAATGAAGGGGGACACCTCTATTATTGTGAGGATCTAATGCAGCTACTATCTCCAAGGTGGAAGGGAGCCGCTTGAAACACTCTGGATCATAAACATGATGCTTATTGTTGAACATATTTTGAGGTATACAATGAAGGGGGAAACCTCTGTTAATTTGAGAATCTAATACAGCTACTATCCCCAAGGTGGAAGGGAGCCGCTTGAAACCCTCTGGTTCATAAACATGATGGTTATTGTTGAACATATTTTGAGGTATACAATGAAGGGGTCACCTCTATTATTGTGAGGATCTAATGCAGCTACTATCCCCAAGGTGGAAGGGAGCCGCTTGAAACCCTCTCTTCATAAACATGATGCTTATTGTTGAACATATTTTGAGGTATACAATGGAGGGGGACACCTCAATTATTCTTAGGATCTAATGCAGCTACCCTAAGGTGGAAGGGAGCCGCTTGAAACCCTCTACTTCATAAATATGATGCTTATTGTTGAACATATTTTGAGGTATACAAAGGGGGACACCTCAATTATTGTTAGGATCTAATGCAGCTACTATCCCCAAGGTGGAAGGGAGCCGCTTGAAACACTCTGGATCATAAAAATGATGCTTATTGTTGAACATATTTTGAGCTATAAGAAGGGGGACACCTCAATTATTGTTAGGATCTAATGCAGCTACTATCCCCAAGGTGGAAGGGAGCCGCTTGAAACCCTGTACTTCATAAACATGATGCTTATTGTTGAACATATTTTGAGCTATACAAAGGGGGACACCTCAATTATTGTTAGGATCTAATGCAGCTACCCCAAGGTGGAAGGGAGCCGCTTGAAACCCTCTACTTCATAAATATGATGCTTATTGTTGAACATATTTTGAGGTATACAAAGGGGGACACCTCAATTATTGTTAGGATCTAATGCAGCTACTATCCCCAAGGTGGAAGGGAGCCGCTTGAAACACTCTGGATCATAAAAATGATGCTTATTGTTGAACATATTTTGAGCTATACAAAGGGGGACACCTCAATTATTGTTAGGATCTAATGCAGCTACTATTCCAAGGTGGAAGGGAGTCGCTTGAAACCCTCTGGTTCATAAACATGATGCTTATTGTTGAACATATTTTGAGGTATACAATGAAGGGGGAAACCTCTGTTACTTTGAGGATCTAATGCAGCTACTATCCCCAAGGTGGAAGAGAGCCGCTTGAAACCCTCTGGTTCATAAACATGATAGTTATTGTTGAATATATGTTGAGGTATACAAAGGGGGACACCTCAATTATTGTTAGGATCTAATGCAGCTACTATTCCAAGGTGGAAGGGAGCCGCTTGAAACACTCTGGATCATAAACATGATGCTTATTGTTGAACATATTTTGAGGTATACAATGAAGGGGGAAACCTCTGTTACTTTGAGGATCTAATGCAGCTACTATCCCCAAGCTGGAAGGGAGCCGCTTGAAACACTCTGGATCATAAACATGATGCTTATTGTTGAACATATTTTGAGGTATACAATGAAGGGGGACACCTCTATTATTGTGAGGATCTAATGCAGCTACTATCCCCAAGGTGGAAGGGAGCCACTAGAAACCCTCTACTTCATAAACATGATGCTTATTGTTGAACATATTTTGAGGTATACAATGAAGGGGGACACCTCTAGTATTGTGAGGATCTAATGCAGCTACTATCCCCAAGGTGGAAGGGAGCCGCTTGAAACCCTCTGGTGCATAAACTTGATGCTTATTGTTGAACATATTTTGAGGTATACAATGAAGGGGGACACCTCAATTATTGTGAGGATCTAATGCAGCTACTATCCCCAAGGTGGAAGGGAGCTGCTTGAAACCCTCTACTTCACAAACATGATGCTTATTGTTGAACATATTTTGAGGTATATAATGAAGCGGGACATCTCAAATATTGTGAAGATCTAATGCAGCTACTATCCCCAAGGTGGAAGGGAGCCGCTTGAAACACTCTGGATCATAAAAATGATGCTTATTGTTGAACATATTTAGAGCTATGCAAAGGGGGACACCTCAATTATTGTGAGGATCTAATGCAGCTACTATTCCAAGGTGGAAGGGAGTCGCTTGAAACACTCTGGATCATAAACATGATGCTTATTGTTGAACATATTTTGAGGTATACAATGAAGGGGGAAACCTCTGTTACTTTGAGGATCTAATGCAGCTACTATCCCCAAGGTGGAAGGGAGCCGCTTGAAACCCTCTACTTCATAAACATGCTGCTTATTGTTGAACATATTTTGAGGTATACAATGAAGGGGGACATCTCAATTATTGTGAGGATCTAATGCAGCTACTCTCACAAAGGTGGAAGGGAGCCGCTTGAAACACTCTGGATCATAAACATAATGCTTATTGTTGAACATATTTTGAGCTATACAATGAAGAAGGACACTTCAATTATTGTGAGGATCTAATGAAGCTACTCTCCCCAACGTGGAAGGGAGTCGCTTGAAACCCTTTACTTCATAAATATGATGCTTATTGTTGAACATATTTTGAGGTATACAAAGGGGGACACCTCAATTATTGTTAGGATCTAATGCAGCTACTATCCCCAAGGTGGAAGGGAGCCGCTTGAAACACTCTGGATCATAAAAATGATGCTTATTGTTGAACATATTTTGAGCTATACAAAGGGGGACACCTCAATTATTGTTAGGATCTAATGCTGCTACTATTCCAAGGTGGAAGGAAGCCGCTTGAAACACTCTGGATCATAAACATGATGCTTATTGTTGAACATATTTTGAGGTATACACTGAAGGGGGAAACCTCTGTTACTTTGAGGATCTAATGCAGCTACTATCCCCAAGGTGGAAGAGAGCCGCTTGAAACCCTCTGGTTCATAAACATGATAGTTATTGTTGAATATATTTTGAGGTATACAAAGGGGGACACCTCAATTATTGTTAGGATCTAATGCAGCTACTATTCCAAGGTGGAAGGGAGCCGCTTGAAACACTCTGGATAATAAACATGATGCTTACTGTTGAACATATTTTGAGGTATACAATGAAAGGGGAAACCTCTGTTACTTTGAGGATCTAATGCAGCTACTATCCCCAAGCTGGAAGGGAGCCGCTTGAAACACTCTGGATCATAAACATGATGCTTATTGTTGAACATATTTTGAGGTATACAATGAAGGGGAAACCTCTGTTATTTTGAGGATCTAATGCAGCTACTATCCCCAAGGTGGAAGGGAGCCGCTTGAAACCCTCTGGTTCATAAACATGATGGTTATTGTTGAACATATTTTGAGGTATACAATGAAGGGGGACACCTCTATTATTGTGAGGATCTAATGCAGCTACTATCCCCAAGGTGGAAGGGAGCCACTAGAAACCCTCCACTTCATAAACATGATGCTTATTGTTGAACATATTTTGAGGTATACAATGAAGGGGGACACCTCTAGTATTGTGAGGATCTAATGCAGCTACTATCCCCAACGTGGAAGGGAGCCGCTTGTAAACCTCTGGTTCATAAACATGATGCTTATTGTTGAACATATTCTGAGGTATACTATGAAGGGGGACACCTCTATTATTGTGAGGATCTAATGCAGCTACTATCCCTAAAGTGGAAGGGAGCCGCTTGAAACCCTCTGGTTCATAAACATGATGCTTATTGTTGAACATATTTTGAGGTATACAATGAAGGAGGACACCTCAATTACTGTGAGAATCTAATGCAGCTACTATCCCCAAAGTGGAAGGGAGCCGCTTGAAACCCTCTACTTCATAAACATGATGCTTATTGTTGAACATATTTTGAGGTATACAATGAAGGGGGACATCTCAATTATTGTGAGGATCTAATGCAGCTACTATCCCCAAGGTGGAAGGGAGTCACTTGCAACCCTATGGTTCATAAACATGATGCTTATTGTTGAACATATTTTGAGGTATACATGAAGGGGGACACCTCAATTATTGTGAGCATCTAATGCAGCTTCTATCCCCAAGGTGGAAGGGAGCCGCTTGAAACCCTATGGTTCATAAACATGATGCTTATTGTTGAACATATTTTGAGGTATACAATGAAGGGGGACACCTCAATTATTGTGAGCATCTAATGCAGCTTCTATCCCCAAGGTGGAAGGGAGCCGCTTGAAACGCTATGGTTCATAAACATGATGCTTATTGTTGAACATATTTTGAGGTATACAATGAAGGGGGACACCTCAGTTATTGTGAGGATCTAATGCAGCTACTATCCCCAAGGTGGAAGGGAGCCGCTTGAAACCCTCTGGTTCATAAACATGATGGTTATTGTTGAACATATTTTGAGGTATACAAAGGGGGAAACCTCAATTATTGTGAGGATCTAATGCAGCTACTATCCCCAAGGTGGAAGGGAGCCGCTTGAAACACTGGATCATAAACATGATGCTTATTGTTGAACATATTTTGAGGTATACAATGAAGGGGGAAACCTCTGTTAATTTGAGGATCTAATACAGCTACTATCCCCAAGGTGGAAGGGTGCCGCTTGAAACCCTCTGGTTCATAAACATGATGGTTATTGTTGAACATATTTTGAGGTATACAATGAAGGGGTCACCTCTATTATTGTGAGGATCTAATCCAGCTACTATCCCCAAGGTGGAAGGGAGCCGCTTGAAAACCCTCTACTTTATAAACATGATGCTTATTGTTGAACATATTTTGAGGTACACAATGAAGGGGGACACCTTAATTATTGTGAGGATCTAATGCATTTACTATCCCAAGGTGGAAGGGAGCCGCCTGAAACCCTCTACTTCACAAACATGATGCTTATTGTTGAACATATTTTGAGGTATACAATGAAGGGGGACACCTCTGTTATTTTGAGGATCTAAATCATCTACTATCCCCAAGGTGGAAGGGAGCCGCTTGAAACCCTCTGGTTCATAAACATGATGCTTATTGTTGAACATATTTTGAGGTATACAATGAAAGGGGACACCTTAATTATTGTGAGGATCTAATGCAGCTACTATCCCAAGGTGGAAGGGAGCCGCTTGAAACCCTCTACTTCATAAACATGATGCTTATTGTTGAACATATTTTGAGGTATACAATGAAGGGGGACATCTCAATTATTGTGAGGATCTAATGCAGCTACTCTCACAAAGGTGGAAGGGAGCCGCTTGAAACACTCTGGATCATAAACATGATGCTTATTGTTGAACATATTTTGAGCTATACAATGAAGGGGGACACTTCAATTATTGTGAGGATCTAATGCAGCTACTCTCCCCAACGTGGAAGGGAGTCGCTTGAAACCCTTTACTTCATAAACATGATGCTTATTGTTGAACATATTTTAAGGTATACAATGAAGGGGGACACCTCTATTATTGTGAGCATCTAGTGCAGTTACTATCCCCAAGGTGGAAGGGAGCCGCTTGAAACCCTCTACTTCATAAACATGATGGTTATTGTTGAACATATTTTAAGGTATACAATGAGGGGGACATCTCAATTATTCTGAGGATCTAATGCATCTACGCTCCCTAAGGTGGGAGGGAGTCGCTTGAAACCCTCTGGTTCATAGACATGGTACTTATTTTTAAAATATATTTTGAGGTATACAATGAAGGGAGACATCTCAATTATTGTGAGGAACTAATGCAGCTACTACCCTCCAGTGGAAAGGTGCCGCTTGAAACCCTGTAGTTCATAAACATGATGCTTATTGTTGAACATATTTTCAGGTATACAATGAAGGGGGACACCTCAATTATTGTGAGGATCTAATGCAGCTAGTATCCCCAAGGTGGAAGGGAGCCGCTTGAAATCCTCTGGTTCATAAACATGATGCTTATTGTTGAACATATTTTGAGGTATACAATGAAGGGTGACATCTCATTTATTGTGAGGATCCAATGCAGCTACTATCCCCAAGGTAGAAGGGAGCCGCTTGAAATCCTCTGGTTCATAAACATGATGCTTATTGTTGAACATATTTTGAGGTATACAATGAAGGGTGACATCTCAATTATTGTGAGGATCTAATGCAGCAACTATCCCCAAGGTAGAAGGGAGCCGCTTGTAACCCTCTACTTGATAAACATGATGCTTATTGTTGAACATATTTTGAGGTATACAATGAAGGGTGACATCTCAATTATTGTGAGGATCTAATGCAGCTACTATCCCCAAGGTGGAAGGGAGCCGCTTGAAACCCTCTGGCTCATAAACATGATGCTTATTGTTGAACATATTTTGAGGCATACAATGAAGGGGGACATCTCAATTATTGTGAGCATCTAATGGAGCTACTATCCCCGAGGTGGAAGGGAGCCGCTTGAAACCGTCTACTTCATAAACATGCTGCTTATTGTTGAACATATTTTGAGGTATACAATGAAGGGGGACACCTCAATTATTGTGTGGATCTAATGCAGCTACTCTCCCCAACGTGGAAGGGAGTCGCTTGAAACCCTTTACTTCATAAATATGATGCTTATTGTTGAACATATTTTGAGGTATACAAAGGGGGACACCTCAATTATTGTTAGGATCTAATGCAGCTACTATCCCCAAGGTGGAAGGGAGCCGCTTGAAACACTCTGGATCATAAAAATGATGCTTATTGTTGAACATATTTTGAGCTATACAAAGGGGGACACCTCAATTATTGTTAGGATCTAATGCTGCTACTATTCCAAGGTGGAAGGAAGCCGCTTGAAACACTCTGGATCATAAACATGATGCTTATTGTTGAACATATTTTGAGGTATACACTGAAGGGGGAAACCTCTGTTACTTTGAGGATCTAATGCAGCTACTATCCCCAAGGTGGAAGAGAGCCGCTTGAAACCCTCTGGTTCATAAACATGATAGTTATTGTTGAATATATTTTGAGGTATACAAAGGGGGACACCTCAATTATTGTTAGGATCTAATGCAGCTACTATTCCAAGGTGGAAGGGAGCCGCTTGAAACACTCTGGATAATAAACATGATGCTTACTGTTGAACATATTTTGAGGTATACAATGAAGGGGGAAACCTCTGTTACTTTGAGGATCTAATGCAGCTACTATCCCCAAGCTGGAAGGGAGCCGCTTGAAACACTCTGGATCATAAACATGATGCTTATTGTTGAACATATTTTGAGGTATACAATGAAGGGGAAACCTCTGTTATTTTGAGGATCTAATGCAGCTACTATCCCCAAGGTGGAAGGGAGCCGCTTGAAACCCTCTGGTTCATAAACATGATGGTTATTGTTGAACATATTTTGAGGTATACAATGAAGGGGGACACCTCTATTATTGTGAGGATCTAATGCAGCTACTATCCCCAAGGTGGAAGGGAGCCACTAGAAACCCTCCACTTCATAAACATGATGCTTATTGTTGAACATATTTTGAGGTATACAATGAAGGGGGACACCTCTAGTATTGTGAGGATCTAATGCAGCTACTATCCCCAACGTGGAAGGGAGCCGCTTGTAAACCTCTGGTTCATAAACATGATGCTTATTGTTGAACATATTCTGAGGTATACTATGAAGGGGGACACCTCTATTATTGTGAGGATCTAATGCAGCTACTATCCCTAAAGTGGAAGGGAGCCGCTTGAAACCCTCTGGTTCATAAACATGATGCTTATTGTTGAACATATTTTGAGGTATACAATGAAGGAGGACACCTCAATTACTGTGAGAATCTAATGCAGCTACTATCCCCAAAGTGGAAGGGAGCCGCTTGAAACCCTCTACTTCATAAACATGATGCTTATTGTTGAACATATTTTGAGGTATACAATGAAGGGGGACATCTCAATTATTGTGAGGATCTAATGCAGCTACTATCCCCAAGGTGGAAGGGAGTCACTTGCAACCCTATGGTTCATAAACATGATGCTTATTGTTGAACATATTTTGAGGTATACAATGAAGGGGGACACCTCAATTATTGTGAGCATCTAATGCAGCTTCTATCCCCAAGGTGGAAGGGAGCCGCTTGAAACCCTATGGTTCATAAACATGATGCTTATTGTTGAACATATTTTGAGGTATACAATGAAGGGGGACACCTCAATTATTGTGAGCATCTAATGCAGCTTCTATCCCCAAGGTGGAAGGGAGCCGCTTGAAACGCTATGGTTCATAAACATGATGCTTATTGTTGAACATATTTTGAGGTATACAATGAAGGGGGACACCTCAGTTATTGTGAGGATCTAATGCAGCTACTATCCCCAAGGTGGAAGGGAGCCGCTTGAAACCCTCTGGTTCATAAACATGATGGTTATTGTTGAACATATTTTGAGGTATACAAAGGGGGAAACCTCAATTATTGTGAGGATCTAATGCAGCTACTATCCCCAAGGTGGAAGGGAGCCGCTTGAAACACTCTGGATCATAAACATGATGCTTATTGTTGAACATATTTTGAGGTATACAATGAAGGGGGAAACCTCTGTTAATTTGAGGATCTAATACAGCTACTATCCCCAAGGTGGAAGGGTGCCGCTTGAAACCCTCTGGTTCATAAACATGATGGTTATTGTTGAACATATTTTGAGGTATACAATGAAGGGGTCACCTCTATTATTGTGAGGATCTAATGCAGCTACTATCCCCAAGGTGGAAGGGAGCCGCTTGAAAACCCTCTACTTTATAAACATGATGCTTATTGTTGAACATATTTTGAGGTACACAATGAAGGGGGACACCTTAATTATTGTGAGGATCTAATGCATTTACTATCCCAAGGTGGAAGGGAGCCGCCTGAAACCCTCTACTTCACAAACATGATGCTTATTGTTGAACATATTTTGAGGTATACAATGAAGGGGGACACCTCTGTTATTTTGAGGATCTAAATCATCTACTATCCCCAAGGTGGAAGGGAGCCGCTTGAAACCCTCTGGTTCATAAACATGATGCTTATTGTTGAACATATTTTGAGGTATACAATGAAAGGGGACACCTTAATTATTGTGAGGATCTAATGCAGCTACTATCCCAAGGTGGAAGGGAGCCGCTTGAAACCCTCTACTTCATAAACATGATGCTTATTGTTGTACATATTTTGAGGTATACAATGAAGGGGGACATCTCAATTATTGTGAGGATCTAATGCAGCTACTCTCACAAAGGTGGAAGGGAGCCGCTTGAAACACTCTGGATCATAAACATGATGCTTATTGTTGAACATATTTTGAGCTATACAATGAAGGGGGACACTTCAATTATTGTGAGGATCTAATGCAGCTACTCTCCCCAACGTGGAAGGGAGTCGCTTGAAACCCTTTACTTCATAAACATGATGCTTATTGTTGAACATATTTTAAGGTATACAATGAAGGGGGACACCTCTATTATTGTGAGCATCTAGTGCAGTTACTATCCCCAAGGTGGAAGGGAGCCGCTTGAAACCCTCTACTTCATAAACATGATGGTTATTGTTGAACATATTTTAAGGTATACAATGAGGGGGACATCTCAATTATTCTGAGGATCTAATGCATCTACGCTCCCTAAGGTGGGAGGGAGTCGCTTGAAACCCTCTGGTTCATAGACATGGTACTTATTTTTAAAATATATTTTGAGGTATACAATGAAGGGAGACATCTCAATTATTGTGAGGAACTAATGCAGCTACTACCCTCCAGTGGAAAGGTGCCGCTTGAAACCCTGTAGTTCATAAACATGATGCTTATTGTTGAACATATTTTCAGGTATACAATGAAGGGGGACACCTCAATTATTGTGAGGATCTAATGCAGCTAGTATCCCCAAGGTGGAAGGGAGCCGCTTGAAATCCTCTGGTTCATAAACATGATGCTTATTGTTGAACATATTTTGAGGTATACAATGAAGGGTGACATCTCATTTATTGTGAGGATCCAATGCAGCTACTATCCCCAAGGTAGAAGGGAGCCGCTTGAAATCCTCTGGTTCATAAACATGATGCTTATTGTTGAACATATTTTGAGGTATACAATGAAGGGTGACATCTCAATTATTGTGAGGATCTAATGCAGCAACTATCCCCAAGGTAGAAGGGAGCCGCTTGTAACCCTCTACTTGATAAACATGATGCTTATTGTTGAACATATTTTGAGGTATACAATGAAGGGTGACATCTCAATTATTGTGAGGATCTAATGCAGCTACTATCCCCAAGGTGGAAGGGAGCCGCTTGAAACCCTCTGGCTCATAAACATGATGCTTATTGTTGAACATATTTTGAGGCATACAATGAAGGGGGACATCTCAATTATTGTGAGCATCTAATGGAGCTACTATCCCCGAGGTGGAAGGGAGCCGCTTGAAACCGTCTACTTCATAAACATGCTGCTTATTGTTGAACATATTTTGAGGTATACAATGAAGGGGGACACCTCAATTATTGTGTGGATCTAATGCAGCTACTATCCCCAAGGTGGAAGGGAGCCGCTTGAAACACTCTGGATCATAAACATGATGCTTATTGTTTAACATATTTTGAGGTATACAATGAAGGATGAAACCTCTGTTATTTTGAGGATCTAATGCAGCTACTATCCCCAAGGTGGAAGGGAGCCGCTTGAAACCCTCTGGTTCATAAACATGATGGTCATTGTTCAACATATTTTGAGGTATACAATGAAGCAGGACACCTCTATTGTTGTGAGGATCTAATGCAGCTACTATCCCCAAGGTGGAAGGGAGCCGCTTGAAACGCTCTACTTCATAAACATGATGGTTATTGTTGAACATATTTTGAGGTATACAAAGGGAAACACCTGAATTATTGTTAGGATCTAATGCAGCTACTATCCCCAAGGTGGAAGGGAGCTGCTTGAAACCCTGTACTTCATAAACATGATGCTTATTGTTGAACATATTTTGAGCTATACAAAGGGGGACACCTCAATTATTGTTAGTATCTAATGCAGCTACTATCCCCACGGTGGAAGGGAGCCGCTTGAAACCCTCTACTTCACAAATATGATGCTTATTGTTGAACATATTTTGAGGTATACAAAGGGGGACATCTCAATTATTGTTAGGATCTAATGCAGCTACTATCCCCAAGGTGGAAGGGAGCTGCTTGAAACCGTCTACTTCATAAACATGATGCTTATTGTTGAACATATTTTGAGGTATACTATGAAGGGGGACACCTCTATTATTGTGAGGATCTAATGCAGCTACTATCCCTAAGGTGGAAGGGAGCCGCGTGAAACCCTCTGGTTCATAATTATGATGCTTATTGTTGAACATATTTTGAGGTATACAATGAAGGCGGACACCTCAATTATTGTGAGGATCAAATGCAGCTACTATCCCAAGGTGGAAGGGAGCCGCTTGAAACCCTCTAGTTCATAAACATGATGCTTATTGTTGAACATATTTTGAGGTATATAATGAAGGGAGACATCTCAATTATTGTGAGGATCTAATGCAGCTACTATCCCCAAGGTGGAAGGGAGCCGCTTGAAACCCTCTACTTCATAAACATGATGGTTATTGTTGAACACATTTTGAGGTATACAATGAACGGAGACATCTCAATTATTGTGAGGATCTAATGCAGCTACTATCCCCAAGGTGGAAGGGAGCCGCTTGAAACCCTCTACTTCATAAACATGATGCTTATTGTTGAACATATTTTAAGGTATACAATGAAGGGGGACATCTCAATTATTCTGAGAATCTAATGCAGCTACTCTCCCTAAGGTGGGAGGGAGTCCCTTGAAACCCTCTGGTTCATAAGCATGATACTTATTTTTGAACATATTTTGAGGTATACAATGAAGGGAGACATCTCAATTATTGTAAGGAACTAATGCAGCTACTATTCCCCAGTGGAAAGGTGCCGCTTGAAACCCTGTACTTCATAAACATGATGCTTATTGTTGAACATATTTTGAGGTATACAATGAAGGGGGACATCTCAATTATTGTGAGGATCTAATGCAGCTACTATCCCCAAGGTGTAAGGGAGCCGCTTGAAACCAGGTCCTTCATAAACATGATGCTTATTGTTGAACATATTTTCAGGTATACAATGAAGGGGGACACCTCAATTATTGTGAGGATCTAATGCAGCTACTATCCCTGGGTGGAAGGGAGCCGCTTGAAACCCTGTACTTCAAAAAACATGATGCTTATTGTTGAACATATTTTGAGGTATACAATGAAGGGGGCATCTCAATTATTGTGAGGATCTAATGCAGCTACTATCCCCAAGGTGTAAGGGAGCCGCTTGAAACCCTGTACTTCATAAACATGATGCTTATTGTTGAACATATTTTCAGGTATACAATGAAGGGGGACACCTCAATTATTGTGAGGATCTAATGCAGCTACTATCCTTGGGTGGAAGGGAGCCGCTTGAAACCCTCTACTTCATAAACATGATGCTTATTGTTGAACATATTTTGAGGTATACAATGAAGCGGGACATCTCAATTATTGTGAAGATCTAATGCAGCTACTATCCCCAAGGTGGAAGGGAGCCGCTTGAAACCCTCTGGTTCATAAACATGATGCTTATTGTTGAACATATTCTGAGGTATACTCTGAAGGGGGACACCTCTATTATTGTGAGGATCTAATGCAGCTACTGTCCCTAAGGTGGAAGGGAGCCGCTTGAAACCCTCTGGTTCATAAACATGATGCTTATTGTTGAACATATTTTGAGGTATACAATGAAGGGGGACACCTCAATTACTGTGAGGATCTAATGCAGCTACTATCCCAAGGTGGAAGGGAGCCGCTTGAAACCCTCTACTTCATAAACATGATGCTTATTGTTGAACATATTTTGAGGTACACAATGAAGGGGGACACCTTAATTATTGTGAGGATCTAATGCATTTACTATCCCAAGGTGGAAGGGAGCCGCCTGAAACCCTCTACTTCACAAACATGATGCTTATTGTTGAACATATTTTGAGCTATACAATGAAGGGGGACACTTCAATTATTGTGAGGATCTAATGCGGCTACTCTCCCCAACGTGGAAGGGAGTCGCTTGAAACCCTTTACTTCATAAACATGATGCTTATTGTTGAACATATTTTAAGGTATACAATGAAGGGGGACACCTCTATTATTGTGAGCATCTAGTGCAGTTACTATCCCCAAGGTGGAAGGGAGCCGCTTGAAACCCTCTACTTCATAAACATGATGGTTATTGTTGAACATATTTTAAGGTATACAATGAGGGGGACATCTCAATTATTCTGAGGATCTAATGCATCTACGCTCCCTAAGGTGGGAGGGAGTCGCTTGAAACCCTCTGGTTCATAGACATGGTACTTATTTTTAAAATATATTTTGAGGTATACAATGAAGGGAGACATCTCAATTATTGTGAGGAACTAATGCAGCTACTACCCTCCAGTGGAAAGGTGCCGCTTGAAACCCTGTACTTCATAAACATGATGCTTATTGTTGAACATATTTTCAGGTATACAATGAAGGGGGACACCTCAATTATTGTGAGGATCTAATGCAGCTAGTATCCCCAAGGTGGAAGGGAGCCGCTTGAAATCCTCTGGTTCATAAACATGATGCTTATTGTTGAACATATTTTGAGGTATACAATGAAGGGTGACATCTCAATTATTGTGAGGATCCAATGCAGCTACTATCCCCAAGGTAGAAGGGAGCCGCTTGAAATCCTCTGGTTCATAAACATGATGCTTATTGTTGAACATATTTTGAGGTATACAATGAAGGGTGACATCTCAATTATTGTGAGGATCTAATGCAGCAACTATCCCCAAGGTAGAAGGGAGCCGCTTTAACCCTCTACTTGATAAACATGATGCTTATTGTTGAGCATATTTTGAGGTATACAATGAAGGGTGACATCTCAATTATTGTGAGGATCTAATGCAGCTACTATCCCCAAGGTGGAAGGGAGCCGCTTGAAACCCTCTGGCTCATAAACATGATGCTTATTGTTGAACATACATGCTGCTTATTGTTGAACATATTTTGAGGTATACAATGAAGGGGGACACCTCAATTATTGTGTGGATCTAATGCAGCTACTATCCCCAAGGTGTAAGGGAGCCGCTTGAAACCCTGTACTTCATAAACATGATGCTTATTGTTGAACATATTTTCAGGTATACAATGAAGGGGGACACCTCAATTATTGTGAGGATCTAATGCAGCTACTATCCTTGGGTGGAAGGGAGCCGCTTGAAACCCTCTACTTCATAAACATGATGCTTATTGTTGAACATATTTTGAGGTATACAATGAAGCGGGACATCTCAATTATTGTGAAGATCTAATGCAGCTACTATCCCCAAGGTGGAAGGGAGCCGCTTGAAACCCTCTGGTTCATAAACATGATGCTTATTGTTGAACATATTCTGAGGTATACTCTGAAGGGGGACACCTCTATTATTGTGAGGATCTAATGCAGCTACTATCCCTAAGGTGGAAGGGAGCCGCTTGAAACCCTCTGGTTCATAAACATGATGCTTATTGTTGAACATATTTTGAGGTATACAATGAAGGGGGACACCTCAATTACTGTGAGGATCTAATGCAGCTACTATCCCCAAGGTGGAAGGAATCCGCTTGAAAAACTCTACTTCATAAACAGGATGCTTATTGTTGAACATATTTTGAGGTATACAATGAAGGGGGACACCTTAATTATTGTGAGGATCTAATGCAGCTACTATCCCTAAGGTGGAAGGGAGCCGCTTGAAACCCTGTACTTCATAAACATGATGCATATTGTTGAACATATTTTGAGGTATAAAATGAAGGGGGACACCTCAATTACTGTGAGGATCTAATGCAGCTACTATCCCCAAGGTGGAAGGGAGCCGCTTCAAAAACTCTACTTCATAAACAGGATGCTTATTGTTGAACATATTTTGAGGTATACAATGAAGGGGGACACCTCAATTATTGTGAGGATCTGATGCAGCTACTATCCCCAAGGTGGAAGGGAGCCGCTTGAAAAACTCTACATCATAAACAGGATGCTTATTGTTGAACATATTTTGAGGTATACAATGAAGGGGGACACCTCAATTATTGTGAGGATCTAATGCAGCTACTATCCCCAAGGTGGAAGGGAGCTGCTTGAAACTCTCTACTTCATAAACATGATGCTTATTGTTGAACATATTTTGAGGTATACAATGAAGGGGGACACCTAAATTATTGTGAGGATCTAATGCAGCTACTATCCCCAAGGTGGAAGGGAGCCGCTTGAAAAACTCTACTTCATAAACAGGATGCTTATTGTTGAACATATTTTGAGGTATACAATGAAGGGGGACACCTCAATTATTGTGAGGATCTAATGCAGCTACTATCCCCAAGGTGGAAGGGAGCTGCTTGAAACCCTCTACTTCATAAACATGATGCTTATTGTTGAACAAATTTTGAGGTATACAATGAAGCGGGACATCTCAAATATTGTGAAGATCTAATGCAGCTACTATCCCCTAGGTGGAAGGGAGCCGCTTGAAACCCTCTGGTTCATAAACATGATGCTTATTGTTTAACATATTCTGAGGTATACTATGAAGGGGGACACCTCTATTATTGTGAGGATCTAATGCAGCTACTATCCCTAAGGTGGAAGGGAGCCGCTTGAAACCCTCTGGTTCATAAACAGGATGCTTATTGTTGAACATATTTTGAGGTATACAATGAAGGGGGACATCTCAATTATTGTGAGGATCTAATGCAGCTTCTATCCCCAAGGTGGAAGGGAGCCGCTTGAAACCCTATGGTTCATAAACATGATGCTTATTGTTGAACATATTTTGAGGTATACAATGAAGGGGGACACCTCAATTATTGTGAGGATCTAATGCAGCTACTATCCCTAAGGTGGAAGGGAGTCACTTGAAACCCTATGGTTCATAAACATGATGCTTATTGTTGAACATATTTTGAGGTATACAATGAAGGGGGACACCTCAATTATTGTGAGCATCTAATGCAGCTTCTATCCCCAAGGTGGAAGGGAGCCGCTTGAAACCCTATGGTTCATAAACATGATGCTTATTGTTGAACATATTTTGAGGTATACAATGAAGGGGGACACCTCAATTATTGTGAGCATCTAATGCAGGTTCCATCCCCAAGGTGGAAGGGAGCCGCTTGAAACCCTATGGTTCATAAACATGATGCTTATTGTTGAACATATTTTGAGGTATACAAAGGGGGACACCTCAATTATTGTGAGGATCTAATGCAGCTACTATCCCCAAGGTGGAAGGGAGCCGCTTGAAACACTCTGGATCATAAACATGATGCTTATTGTTGAACATATTTTGAGGTATACAATGAAGGGGGAAACCTCTGTTAATTTGAGGATCTAATACAGCTACTATCCCCAAGGTGGAAGGGAGCCGCTTGAAACCCTCTGGTTCATAAACATGATGGTTATTGTTGAACATATTTTGAGGTATACAATGAAGGGGTCACCTCTATTATTGTGAGGATCTAATGCAGCTACTATCCCCAAGGTGGAAGGGAGCCGCTTGCTTATTGTTGAACATATTTTGAGGTATACAATGGAGGGGGACACCTCTATTATTGTGAGGATCTAATGCAGCTACTATCCCCAAGGTGGAAGGGAGCCGCTTGAAAACCCTCTACTTCATAAACATGATGCTTATTGTTGAACATATTTTGAGGTATACAATGAAGGGGACACCTTAATTATTGTGAGGATCTAATGCATTTACTATCCCAAGGTGGAAGGGAGCCGCCTGAAACCCTCTACTTCATAAACATGATGCTTATTGTTGAACATATTTTGAGGTATACAATGAAGGGGGACACCTCTGTTATTTTGAGGATCTAAATAAGCTACTATCCCCAAGGTGGAAGGGAGCCGCTTGAAACCCTCTGGTTCATAAACATGATGCTTATTGTTGAACATATTTTGAGGTATACAATGAAAGGGGACACCTTAATTATTGTGAGGATCTAATGCAGCTACTATCCCAAGGTGGAAGGGAGCCGCTTGAAACCCTCTACTTCATAAACATGATGCTTATTGTTGAACATATTTTGAGGTATACAATGAAGGGGGACATCTCAATTATTGGGAGGATCTAATGCAGCTACTCTCACAAAGGTGGAAGGGAGCCGCTTGAAACACTCTGGATCATAAACATGATGCTTATTGTTGAACATATTTTGAGCTATACAATGAAGGGGGACACTTCAATTATTGTGAGGATCTAATGAAGCTACTCTCCCCAACGTGGAAGGGAGTCGCTTGAAACCCTTTACTTCATAAACATGATGCTTATTGTTGAACATATTTTAAGGTATACAATGAAGGGGGACACCTCTAATATTGTGAGCATCTAGTGCAGCTACTATCCCCAAGGTGGAAGGGAGCCGCTTGAAACCCTCTACTTCATAAACATGATGGTTATTGTTGAACATATTTTAAGGTATACAATGAAGGGGGACATCTCAATTATTCTGAGGATCTAATGCATCTACGCTCCCTAAGGTGGGAGGGAGTCGCTTGAAACCCTCTGGGTCATAGACATGGTACTTATTTTTGAATATATTTTGAGGTATACAATGAAGGGAGACATCTCAATTATTGTGAGGAACTAATGCAGCTACTACTACCCTCCAGTGGAAAGGTGCCGCTTGAAACCCTGTACTTCATAAACATGATGCTTATTGTTGAACATATTTTCAGGTATACAATGAAGGGGGACACCTCAATTATTGTGAGGATCTAATGCAGCTAGTATCCCCAAGGTGGAAGGGAGCCGCTTGAAATCCTCTGGTTCATAAACATGATGCTTATTGTTGAACATATTTTGAGGTATACAATGAAGGGTGACATCTCAATTATTGTGAGGATCTAATGCAGCTACTATCCCCAAGGTAGAAGGGAGCCGCTTGTAACCCCCTACTTGATAAACATGATGCTTATTTTTGAACATATTTTGAGGTATACAATGAAGGGTGACATCTCAATTATTGTGAGGATCTAATGCAGCTAGTATCCCCAAGGTGGAAGGGAGCCGCTTGAAATCCTCTGGTTCATAAACATGATGCTTATTGTTGAAGATATTTTGAGGTATACAATGAAGGGTGACATCTCAATTATTGTGAGGATCTAATGCAGCTACTAATTCCAACGTAGAAGGGAGCCGCTTGTAACCCTCTACTTGATAAACATGATGCTTATTGTTGAACATATTTCGAGGTATATAATGAAGGGGGACATATAAATTATTGTGAGGATCTAATGCAGCTACTATCCCCAAGATGGAAGGGAGCCGCTTGAAACCCTCTGGCTCATAAACATGATGCTTATTGTTGAACATATTTTGAGGCATACAATGAAGGAGGACATCTCAATTATTGTGAGCATCTAATGGAGCTACTATCCCCGAGGTGGATGTGAGCCGCTTGAAACACTCTGGATCATAAACATGATGCTTATTGTTGAACATATTTTGAGCTATACAAAGGGGGACCCCTTAATTATTGTTAGGATCTAATGCAGCTACTATTCCAAGGTGGAAGGGAGCCGCTTGAAACACTCTGGATCATAAACATGATGCTTATTGTTGAACATATTTTGAGGTATACAAAGGGGGACACCTCAATTATTGTTAGGATCTAATGCAGCTACTATCCCCAAGGTGGAAGGGAGCCGCTTGAAAACCCTCTACTTCATAAACATGATGCTTATTGTTGAACATATTTTGAGGTATACAATGAAGGGGGACACCTCAATTATTGTGAGCATCTAATGCAGCTTCTATCCCCAAGGTGGAAGGGAGCCGCTTGAAACCCTATGGTTCATAAACATGATGCTTATTGTTGAACATATTTTGAGGTATACAATGAAGGGGGACACCTCAATTATTGTGAGCATCTAATGCAGCTACTATCCCCAAGGTGGAAGGGAGCCGCTTGAAACCCTATGGTTCATAAACATGATGCTTATTGTTGAACATATTTTGAGGTATACAATGAAGCGGAACATCTCAAATATTGTGAAGATCTAATGCAGCTACTATCCCCAAGGTGGAAGGAAGCCGCTTGAAACCCTCTGGTTCATAAACATGATGGTTATTGTTGAACATGTTTTGAGGTATACAATGAAGGGGGACACCTCTATTATTGTGAGGATCTAATGCAGCTACTATCCCCAAGGTGGAAGGGAGCCGCTTGAAACCCTCTACTTCATAAACATGATGCTTATTGTTGAACATATTTTGAGGTATACAAAGGGGGACACCTCAATTATTGAGAGGATCTAATGCAGCTACTATCCCCAAGGTGGAAGAGAGCCGCTTGAAACACTCTGGATCATAAACATGATGCTTATTGTTGAACATATTTTGAGGTATACAATGAAGGGGGAAACCTCTTTTAATTTGAGGATCTAATACAGCTACTATCCCCAAGGTGGAAGGGAGCCGCTTGAAACCCTCTGGTTCATAAACATGATGGTTATTGTTGAACATATTTTGAGGTATACAATGAAGGGGTCACCTCTATTATTGTGAGGATCTAATGCAGCTACTATCCCCAAGGTGGAAGGGAGCCGCTTGCTTATTGTTGAACATATTTTGAGGTATACAATGGAGGGGGACACCTCTATTATTGTGAGGATCTAATGCAGCTACTATCCCCAAGGTGGAAGGGAGCCGCTTGAAAACCCTCTACTTCATAAACATGATGCTTATTATTGAACATATTTTGAGGTATGCAATGAAGGGGGACACCTTAATTATTGTGAGGATCTAATGCATTTACTATCCCAAGGTGGAAGGGAGCCGTCTGAAACCCTCTACTTCATAAACATGATGCTTATTGTTGAACATATTTTGAGGTATACAATGAAGGGGGACACCTCTGTTACTTTGAGGATCTAAATCAGCTACTATCCCCAAGGTGGAAGGGAGCCGCTTGAAACCCTCTGGTTCATAAACATGATGCTTATTGTTGAACATATTTTGAGGTATACAATGAAAGGGGACACCTTAATTATTGTGAGGATCTAATGCAGCTACTATCCCAAGGTGGAAGGGAGCCGCTTGAAACCCTCTACTTCATAAACATGATGCTTATTGTTGAACATATTTTGAGGTATACAATGAAGGGGGACATCTCAATTATTGGGAGGATCTAATGCAGCTACTCTCACAAAGGTGGAAGGGAGCCGCTTGAAACACTCTGGATCATAAACATGATGCTTATTGTTGAACATATTTTGAGCTATACAATGAAGGGGGACACTTCAATTATTGTGAGGATCTAATGAAGCTACTCTCCCCAACGTGGAAGGGAGTCGCTTGAAACCCTTTACTTCATAAACATGATGCTTATTGTTGAACATATTTTAAGGTATACAATGAAGGGGGACACCTCTAATATTGTGAGCATCTAGTGCAGCTACTATCCCCAAGGTGGAAGGGAGCCGCTTGAAACCCTCTACTTCATAAACATGATGGTTATTGTTGAACATATTTTAAGGTATACAATGAAGGGGGACATCTCAATTATTCTGAGGATCTAATGCATCTACGCTCCCTAAGGTGGGAGGGAGTCGCTTGAAACCCTCTGGGTCATAGACATGGTACTTATTTTTGAATATATTTTGAGGTATACAATGAAGGGAGACATCTCAATTATTGTGAGGAACTAATGCAGCTACTACTACCCTCCAGTGGAAAGGTGCCGCTTGAAACCCTGTACTTCATAAACATGATGCTTATTGTTGAACATATTTTCAGGTATACAATGAAGGGGGACACCTCAATTATTGTGAGGATCTAATGCAGCTAGTATCCCCAAGGTGGAAGGGAGCCGCTTGAAATCCTCTGGTTCATAAACATGATGCTTATTGTTGAACATATTTTGAGGTATACAATGAAGGGTGACATCTCAATTATTGTGAGGATCTAATGCAGCTACTATCCCCAAGGTAGAAGGGAGCCGCTTGTAACCCCCTACTTGATAAACATGATGCTTATTTTTGAACATATTTTGAGGTATACAATGAAGGGTGACATCTCAATTATTGTGAGGATCTAATGCAGCTAGTATCCCCAAGGTGGAAGGGAGCCGCTTGAAATCCTCTGGTTCATAAACATGATGCTTATTGTTGAAGATATTTTGAGGTATACAATGAAGGGTGACATCTCAATTATTGTGAGGATCTAATGCAGCTACTAATTCCAACGTAGAAGGGAGCCGCTTGTAACCCTCTACTTGATAAACATGATGCTTATTGTTGAACATATTTCGAGGTATATAATGAAGGGGGACATATAAATTATTGTGAGGATCTAATGCAGCTACTATCCCCAAGATGGAAGGGAGCCGCTTGAAACCCTCTGGCTCATAAACATGATGCTTATTGTTGAACATATTTTGAGGCATACAATGAAGGAGGACATCTCAATTATTGTGAGCATCTAATGGAGCTACTATCCCCGAGGTGGATGTGAGCCGCTTGAAACACTCTGGATCATAAACATGATGCTTATTGTTGAACATATTTTGAGCTATACAAAGGGGGACCCCTTAATTATTGTTAGGATCTAATGCAGCTACTATTCCAAGGTGGAAGGGAGCCGCTTGAAACACTCTGGATCATAAACATGATGCTTATTGTTGAACATATTTTGAGGTATACAAAGGGGGACACCTCAATTATTGTTAGGATCTAATGCAGCTACTATCCCCAAGGTGGAAGGGAGCCGCTTGAAAACCCTCTACTTCATAAACATGATGCTTATTGTTGAACATATTTTGAGGTATACAATGAAGGGGGACACCTCAATTATTGTGAGCATCTAATGCAGCTTCTATCCCCAAGGTGGAAGGGAGCCGCTTGAAACCCTATGGTTCATAAACATGATGCTTATTGTTGAACATATTTTGAGGTATACAATGAAGGGGGACACCTCAATTATTGTGAGCATCTAATGCAGCTACTATCCCCAAGGTGGAAGGGAGCCGCTTGAAACCCTATGGTTCATAAACATGATGCTTATTGTTGAACATATTTTGAGGTATACAATGAAGCGGAACATCTCAAATATTGTGAAGATCTAATGCAGCTACTATCCCCAAGGTGGAAGGAAGCCGCTTGAAACCCTCTGGTTCATAAACATGATGGTTATTGTTGAACATGTTTTGAGGTATACAATGAAGGGGGACACCTCTATTATTGTGAGGATCTAATGCAGCTACTATCCCCAAGGTGGAAGGGAGCCGCTTGAAACCCTCTACTTCATAAACATGATGCTTATTGTTGAACATATTTTGAGGTATACAAAGGGGGACACCTCAATTATTGAGAGGATCTAATGCAGCTACTATCCCCAAGGTGGAAGAGAGCCGCTTGAAACACTCTGGATCATAAACATGATGCTTATTGTTGAACATATTTTGAGGTATACAATGAAGGGGGAAACCTCTTTTAATTTGAGGATCTAATACAGCTACTATCCCCAAGGTGGAAGGGAGCCGCTTGAAACCCTCTGGTTCATAAACATGATGGTTATTGTTGAACATATTTTGAGGTATACAATGAAGGGGTCACCTCTATTATTGTGAGGATCTAATGCAGCTACTATCCCCAAGGTGGAAGGGAGCCGCTTGCTTATTGTTGAACATATTTTGAGGTATACAATGGAGGGGGACACCTCTATTATTGTGAGGATCTAATGCAGCTACTATCCCCAAGGTGGAAGGGAGCCGCTTGAAAACCCTCTACTTCATAAACATGATGCTTATTATTGAACATATTTTGAGGTATGCAATGAAGGGGGACACCTTAATTATTGTGAGGATCTAATGCATTTACTATCCCAAGGTGGAAGGGAGCCGTCTGAAACCCTCTACTTCATAAACATGATGCTTATTGTTGAACATATTTTGAGGTATACAATGAAGGGGGACACCTCTGTTACTTTGAGGATCTAAATCAGCTACTATCCCCAAGGTGGAAGGGAGCCGCTTGAAACCCTCTGGTTCATAAACATGATGCTTATTGTTGAACATATTTTGAGGTATACAATGAAAGGGGCCACCTTAATTATTGTGAGGATCTAATGCAGCTACTATCCCAAGGTGGAAGGGAGCCGCTTGAAACCCTCTACTTCATAAACATGATGCTTATTGTTGAACATATTTTGAGGTATACAATGAAGGGGGACATCTCAATTATTGGGAGGATCTAATGCAGCTACTCTCACAAAGGTGGAAGGGAGCCGCTTGAAACACTCTGGATCATAAACATGATGCTTATTGTTGAACATATTTTGAGCTATACAATGAAGGGGGACACTTCAATTATTGTGAGGATCTAATGAAGCTACTCTCCCCAACGTGGAAGGGAGTCGCTTGAAACCCTTTACTTCATAAACATGATGCTTATTGTTGAACATATTTTAAGGTATACAATGAAGGGGGACACCTCTATTATTGTGAGCATCTAGTGCAGCTACTATCCCCAAGGTGGAAGGGAGCCGCTTGAAACCCTCTACTTCATAAACATGATGGTTATTGTTGAACATATTTTAAGGTATACAATGAAGGGGGACATCTCAATTATTCTGAGGATCTAATGCATCTACGCTCCCTAAGGTGGGAGGGAGTCGCTTGAAACCCTCTGGTTCATAGACATGGTACTTATTTTTGAATATATTTTGAGGTATACAATGAAGGGAGACATCTCAGTTATTGTGAGGAACTAATGCAGCTACTACCCTCCAGTGGAAAGGTGCCGCTTGAAACCCTGTACTTCATAAACATGATGCTTATTGTTGAACATATTTTCAGGTATACAATGAAGGGGGACTCCTCAATTATTGTGAGGATCTAATGCAGCTAGTATCCCCAAGGTGGAAGGGAGCCGCTTGAAATCCTCTGGTTCATAAACATGATGCTTATTGTTGAACATATTTTGAGGTATACAATGAAGGGTGACATCTCAATTATTGTGAGGATCTAATGCAGCTACTATCCCCAAGGTAGAAGGGAGCCGCTTGTAACCCCCTACTTGATAAACATGATGCTTATTTTTGAACATATTTTGAGGTATACAATGAAGGGTGACATCTCAATTATTGTGAGGATCTAATGCAGCTAGTATCCCCAAGGTGGAAGGGAGCCGCTTGAAATCCTCTGGTTCATAAACATGATGCTTATTGTTGAACATATTATGAGGTATACAATGAAGGGTGACATCTCAATTATTGTGAGGATCTAATGCAGCTACTATCCCCAAGGTAGAAGGGAGCCGCTTGTAACCCTCTACTTGATAAACATGATGCTTATTGTTGAACATATTTTGAGGTATACAATGAAGGGTGACATCTCAATTATTGTGAGGATCTAATGCAGCTACTATCCCCAAGGTGGAAGGGAGCCGCTTGAAACCCTCTGGTTCATAAACATGATGCTTATTGTTGAACATATTAAGAGGTATATAATGAAGGGTGACATCTCAATTATTGTGAGGATCTAATGCAGCTACTATCCCCAAGGTGGAAGGGAGCCGTTTGAAACCCTCTGGCTCATAAACATGATGCTTATTGTGAACATATTTTGAGGCATACAATGAAGGGGGACATCTGAATTATTGTGAGCATCTAATGGAGCTACTATCCCCGAGGTGGAAGGGAGCCGCTTGAAACCGTCTACTTCATAAAAATGCTGCTTATTGTTGAACATATTTTGAGGTATACAATGAAGGGGGACATCTCAATTATTGTTAGGATCTAATGCAGCTACTATTCCAAAGTGGAAGGGAGCCGCTTGAAACACTCTGGATCATAAACATGATGCTTATTGTTGAACATATGTTGAGCTATACAAAGGGGGAGACCTCAATTATTGTTAGGATCTAATGCAGCTACTATTCCAAGGTGGAAGGGAGCCGCTTCAAACACTCTGGATCATAAACATGATGCTTATTGTTGAACACATTTTGAGGTATACAAAGGGGGACACCTCAATTATTGTTAGGATCTAATGCAGCTACTATCCCCAAGGTGGAAGGGAGCCGCTTGAAACCCTGTACTTCATAAACATGATGCTTATTGTTGAACATATTTTGAGCTATACAAAGGGGGACATCTCAATTATTGTTAGGATCTAATGCAGCTACCCCAAGGTGGAAGGGAGCCGCTTGGAACCCTCTACTTCATAAATATGATGCTTATTGTTGAACATATTTTGAGGTATACAAAGGGGGACACCTCAATTATTGTTAGGATCTAATGCAGCTACTATCCCCAAGGTGGAAGGGAGCCGCTTGAAACATTCTGGAACATAAAAATGATGCTTATTGTTGAACATATTTTGAGATATACAAAGGGGGACTTCTCAATTATTGTTAGGATCTAATGCAGTTACTATTCCAAGGTGGAAGGGAACCGCTTGAAACACTCTGGATCATAAACATTATCCTTATTGTTGAACATATTTTGAGGTAAACAATGAAGGGGGAAACCTCTGTTACTTTGAGGATCTAATGCAGCTACTATCCCCTAGGTGGAAGGGAGCCGCTTGAAACCCTCTACTTCATAAACATGCTGCTTATTGTTGAACATATTTTGAGGTATACAAAGGGGGAAACCTCAGTTATTGTGAGGATCTAATGCAGCTACTATTCCCAAGGTGGAAGGGAGCTGCTTGAAACACTCTGGATCATAAACATGATACTTATTGTTGAACATATTTTGAGGTATACAATGAAGGGGGAAACCTCTGTTATTTTGAGGATCTAATGCAGCTACTATCCCCAAGGTGGAAGAGAGCCGCTTGAAACCCTCTGGTTCATAAACATGATGGTTATTTTTGAATATATTTTGAGGTATACAAAGGGGGACACCTCAATTATTGTTAGGATCTAATGCAGCTACTATCCCCAAGGTGGAAGGGAGCCGCTTGAAACCCTCTGGTTCATAAACATGATGCTTATTGTTGAACATATTTTGAGGTATACAATGAAGGAGGACACCTCAATTATTGTGAGGATCTAATGCAGCTACTATCCCCAAGGTGGAAGGGAGCTGCTTGAAACCCTCTACTTCATAAACATGATGCTTATTGTTGAACATATTTTGAGGTATACTATGAAGGGGGACACCTCTATTATTGTGAGGATCTAATGCAGCTACTATCCCTAAGGTGGAAGGGAGCTGCGTGAAACCCTCTGGTTCATAAACATGATGCTTATTGTTGAACATATTTTGAGGTATACAATGAAGGGGGACACCTCAATTATTGTGAGGATCTAATGCAGCTACTATCCCAAGGTGGAAGGGAGCCGCTTGAAACCCTCTACTTCATAAACATGATGCTTATTGCTGAACATATTTTGAGGTATATAATGAAGGGGGACACCTCAATTATTGTGAGGATCTAATGCAGCTACTATCCCCAAGGTGGAAGGGAGCCGCTTGAAACCCTATGGTTCATAAACATGATGCTTATTGTTGAACATATTTTTAGCTATACAATGAAGGGGGTCATCTCAATTACTGTGAGTGAGGATCTAATGCAGCTACTATCCCCAAGGTGGAAGGGAGTCGCTTGAAACCCTCTGGTTCATAAAAATGATGCTTATTGTTGAACATATTTTAAGGTATACAATGAAGGGGGACACCTCTATTATTGTGAGCATCTAGTGCAGCTACTATACACAAGGTGGAAGGGAGCCGCTTGAAACCCTCTACTTCATAAACATGATGGTTATTGTTGAACATATTTTGAGGTATACAATGAATGGAGACATCTCAATTATTGTGAGGATCTAATGCAGCTACTATCCCCAAGGTGGAAGGGAGCCGCTTGAAACCCTCTACTTCATAAACATGATGCTTATTGTTGAACATATTTTAAGGTATACAATGAAGGGGGATATCTCAATTATTCTGAGGATCTAATGCAGCTACTCTCCCTAAGGTGGGAGGGAGTCCCTTGAAACCCTCTGGTTCATAAACATGATACTTATTTTTGAACATATTTTGAGGTATACAATGAAGGGAGACATCTCAATTATTGTAAGGAACTAATGCAGCTACTACCCCCCAGTGGAAAGGTGCCGCTTGAAACCCTGTACTTCATAAACATGATGCTTATTGTTGAACATATTTTGAGGTATACAATGAAGGGGGACATCTCAATTATTGTGGGGATCTAATGCAGCTACTATCCCCAAGGTGTAAGGGAGCCGCTTGAAACCCTGTACTTCATAAACATGATGCTTATTGTTAAACATATTTTCAGGTATACAATGAAGGGGGACACCTCAATTATTGTGAGGATCTAATGCAGCTACTATCCCTGGGTGGAAGGGAGCCGCTTGAAACCCTCTACTTCATAAACAGGATGCTTATTGTTGAACATATTTTGAGGTATACAATGAAGGGGGACACCTCAATTATTGTGAGGATCTAATGCAGCTACTATCCCCAAGGTGGAAGGGAGCTGCTTGAAACCCTCTACTTCATAAACATGATGCTTATTGTTGAACATATTTTGAGGTATACAATGAAGCGGGACATCTCAAATATTGTGAAGATCTAATGCAGCTACTATCCCCAAGGTGGAAAGGAGCCGCTTGAAACCCTCTGGTTCATAAACATGATGCTTATTGTTGAACATATTCTGAGGTATACAATGAAGGGGGAAACCTCTGTTAATTTGAGGATCTAATACAGCTACTATCCCCAAGGTGGAAGGGAGCCGCTTGAAACCCTCTGGTTCATAAACATGATGGTTATTGTTGAAGATATTTTGAGGTATACAATGAAGGGGTCACCTCTATTATTACGAGGATCTAATGCAGCTACTATCCCCAAGGTGGAAGGGAGCCGCTTGAAACCCTCTCTTCATAAACATGATGCTTATTGTTGAACATATTTTGAGGTATACAATGGAGGGGGACACCTCTATTATTGTGAGGATCTAATGCAGCTTCTATCCCCAAGGTGGAAGGGAGCCGCTTGAAAACCCTCTACTTCATAAACATGATGCTTATTGTTGAACATATTTTGAGGTATACAATGAAGGGGGACACCTTAATTATTGTGAGGATCTAATGCATTTACTATCCCAAGGTGGAAGGGAGCCGCCTGAAACCCTCTACTTCAAAAACATGATGCTTATTGTTGAACATATTTTGAGGTATACAATGAAGGGGGACACCTCTGTTATTTTGAGGATCTAAATCAGCTACTATCCCCATGGTGGAAGGGAGCCGCTTGAAACCCTCTGGTTCATAAACATGATGCTTATTGTTGAACATATTTTGAGGTATACAATGAAAGGGGACACCTTAATTATTGTGAGGATCTAATGCAGCTACTATCCCAAGGTGGAAGGGAGCCGCTTGAAACCCTCTACTTCATAAACATGATGCTTATTGTTGAACATATTTTGAGGTATACAATGAAGGGGGACATCTCAATTATTGTGAGGATCTGATGATGATGATGAAATGCGGTTTAAGGGCGCTAAACTGCTGGGGTCATCAGCGCCCTTACAATGAGTAAAATATAAGCTCACAATATAAAAAACAGGTAAAAAACCGCATAATTAAAAAACGGGACACAAACCCGCGATGTCAAAAACGTTAAAAATAACAATAGAATAACAATAACAATAAAAACAAGAACAATAATAACAATAACAATAAAAACAATAACAATAATAACAATAACAAGAATAACAATAAATATATCTGTAAAACCAACACACTAAAATCATGGTCACTAAAAGAATGAAACGTGTCAAGAACTGTAGAATGCAAGGAACATGAGCGCCTTTTGTCCGGGGAGAAGGGCCCCATTAAAACTAACAATATAAAATCAAACAGCTAAAAGGCGCTCAGCGCATCAAATGCGACGGCTAAAACCAATGTCAGTGATAAAACGTAAAAGACATTCTACAGCATGCGCGTCGTCTGCCAACACGTTGGCTAGGCCAACAGGCAGACCCACGCGAACGCGCAGTGGAGCTAAAACTTGACACTCGGTTAAAATGTGACGGACCGTTAAGGGCACGTCACACTGACCACACACAGGTGCGGGATCACCACTTAACAGGTATCTATGACTAAAAAGGCAATGTCCGATACGAAGGCGTGTTAAAAGTACCTCTTCCCGACGAGAAGCACGGGAAGAGGTAGCCCAGACTAGCGGAAGAGGTTTAACCTCCCGCAACTTGTTCCCCCGGAGGGCCGTCCACTCATCGCGCCAGCGCGAGAGGATGCGGCGACGTAAAATAACACACGAATCTGACGAGGGAACAACAGAAGTAAAAAATCTGGGTAATAAAATCGCCGATTTCGCAGCGGCGTCGGCCGACTCATTCCCTGAGATACCCACATGACCTGGAATCCACATAAAAGAGACGCTGATGCCAGAGGTACCCAGCGAATGGAGCAGGTCATGAATGCGCTGTACGAGGGGGTGGTAAGAGTACAGCGCGTTAATACCCTGAAGGGCACTCAGAGAGTCCGAACAAACAACACAACGCCGTAAAACATGCCGCTGAATGTATAAAACACATTGATAGATACTAAAAAGTTCGGCGGTATAAATCGAACATTGCCCGGGTAAACGAAAAGTAAAACTATGCGCACCTAAAACAAAGGCACATCCTACTCCAACATCAGTCTTAGACCCATCAGTATAAAGAAAATTACACTCTCCGAATGTTGCCTGAAGTTCTAAAAATGCGGATCTAAGGACTGAAGCAGGGGTCTCATTCTTCGGCATCGACGTTAGCCCAAAGTGGATGTGGGCCTCAGCGCGCGACCATGGAGGAAAGCGCGTTTCCCCTCGGGTAAGGGCCGGCGCTGGCGTAACGTCCAAATGCCGAAGTAGCAGTCGAAATCGAACCCCTGAAGGGAGCAATGCAGAGGAGCGAACAAAATATTGGCGATCAAGCGAATCCTCGTAAAATACATCGAAGGACGGGTGGTTAGGCAAGCTTGAGAGTCGACAAGCATAGCTGCACAAAAGCATCTCACGCCGGAAGGACAGCGGAGGCTCTGCAGCTTCTGCGTACAGACTGGGTACAGGGCTAGTTGGAAAGGCCCCTGTAGCGACTCTTATGCCACGATGGTGAATGGCATTCAATCGACGTAACACAGATGGACGTGCCGACGAATAAACAATACACCCGTAATCAAGCTTGGATCGGACCAAAGAGCGATAAAGGCGAAGAAGGACGGTCCGATCAGCTCCCCAGGATGTGCCACTTAAAACACGTAAAAGATTAAGAGAACGGTCACACTTTGCTTTTAAAAAGGAAACGTGCGAGGTCCAACACAACTTCCTGTCAAAAATCAACCCCAAAAATTTCGCCTCGTCTGCAAACGGAAGTATCCCTGGCCCAAGATGGAGAGTGGGCGGAGGGAAATACTTCCGGCGCCAAAAGTTGATGCAGACGGATTTCTCGGCGGAGAAATTAAAGCCGTTGGCGTTACTCCAGGCGTAGAGACGGTCGATACAGCTCTGGAGACGGCGTTCGAGTAGACAGGTCCGCCGTGAACTGCAATAAATAGCGAAATCGTCAACAAAAAGGGACGATGAAATGCCAGGTGGAATACAATCAACAATGGGGTTGATAGCAATCGCAAAAAGTGTGACACTGAGTACAGAGCCCTGCGGTACTCCGTTCTCTTGAATAAAACGACGAGATAAAACCGAGCCCACACGTACACGAAAGACGCGGTCCGTCATAAACTCCCGAAGAAATATGGGAAGACGACCGCGGAAGTTCCAATCGTGAAGTGTACGTAAAATGCCGCCCCTCCAACAAGTGTCATAAGCTTTCTCCAGGTCAAAAAACACAGCCACGGTTTGACACTTTCTCAGAAATCCATTCATAACATGCGTCGACAGGGACACCAGATGGTCGACGGTAGAGCGATAGCGACGAAATCCGCACTGAGCGTTCGCTAAAAGTTTCTGAGACTCAAGCCACCATGTCAACCGCCCGTTGATCATGCGCTCCAGCACCTTGCAAATGCAACTGGTGAGGGAGATAGGGCGGTAGCTGGAAGGTAGTTGGCGATCCTTCCCAGGCTTAAGTATAGGGACAATGGTGGCTTCGCGCCAAACGGAAGGAAAAATGCCGTCTTGCCAAATACGGTTATAGACCTGTAAGAGAAATAGTTTACTGTCGGCTGAAAGGTTCTTTAACATCAGGACATGAATGCCGTCCGGCCCGGCAGCGGAGTGCCGAGAGCAATGAAGAGCGTGCTCCAGCTCCCTCATTGTGAATAGTTCGTTATAGCATTCATCATTAGCAGACCGAAAAGTATATGATGCGGAATCCTGCCGGTCTTTAATAGAGCGAAAGCCGGCGGAATAATGGTCAGAACTGGAAACCGCCTCAAAGGCAGAACCCAGAGTGTTAGCGATGGCAGCCGGATCCACTATGGTGGCATTAGAAACCTGAAGGCCAGAAACAGTACAATGTGACACTTTACCTGAGAAGCGACGAAGTTTATCCCAAACAACGGATGAAGGCGTAAAACGATTAAAAGACTCGACAAAACGAGCCCAAGATGCCTTCTTGCTATCCTGAATAATGCGACGAGCCCTGGCGCGCGATTGTTTAAAAGTCACCAAATTATCAAGTGTAGGGTGGCGCCGAAACACCCTAAGTGCAGTCCTACGGGCACGAACGGCGTCCCGACAATCCTCGTTCCACCACGGAACAGGTGGCCGCCGAGGTTGGGAGGATGAACGAGGTATTGCACGTTCGGCGGCTGAGAAAATAATAGACGTAAGGTGCTGCACTAGTTGATTAATGTCGGAGAAGGGCTGGTCGTCAAAATGCACGAGGCTGGAATACAAGCTCCAGTCGGCTTTAGCGAATATCCAGGTAGGTACTCTGGAAGGCTGTACGTGGTGCGACAGAAGAGAAACGACGCAGGGGTAATGGTCGCTGGAGTAGGTGTCAGCGACGACGTTCCACTGAAGACGACGTGCAAGCTGGAGTGAGCAAATTGCAAGGTCCAGGTGAGAAAATGAACCAGTAGAATCAGAAATAAAAGTAGGCGCACCTGTATTGAGGATGGAAAGATTGAACTGATAAAAAATGTCGGAAAGAAGAGTTCCCCTCGCACAAGCCCTTGGCGAACCCCATAGTGGGTGATGGGCATTAAAATCTCCCAACAGAAGAAATGGTGTTGGGAGAGCGGACAGGAGAGCTCGAATGTCCGCGGGAGCGAGGGGAGACGATGGAGGTGAATATACAGAGCAAACAGAAAACAAAAAGCCGGGTAAGTGAAGGCGAACGGCAACAGCTTGCAAGTCAGATGTAAGTGTGACAGGTGTAAAATGAACGTCATTACGCACCAAAATCATGACACCACCATGAGCAGGAGTACCCTCCTCCGGTTCAAGGTCGTAGCGAACCGGAGTATATCCTCGGAGATCAAAAGGATCGTGAGGGCGAAGCTTAGTCTCCTGCAAACATACGACCATAGGTGAATGGGAACGCAATAAAAGCTGCAGTTCCGCCCTATGCGATCGTACACCACGTACATTCCAGGTCAGGATAGCCATTAAAAATAAGGGGATAAACTGTCTATTTAGAAGGGCGGCTTAAAATTACCTTTTGTTTAACCTTTGGGCTCGGGCTTTTTGTATGGAGTTGGTCAGACTCCATAGCTTCCTCGGAGGGAGGGCCCACGCGCTCAGTGCCAGAAACCGATTCAAGCGCCGTGAATCGGTTCTGGGTGGCGATGGGTGAAGGGTGCCGCTGAGCGCGGCTTGTCCCAGGACCTTCCTGGGACAGCGACCTCCGAGGAGGAGAAGGTGAACTTTTCTTACCGCGCGCACGCGGAGGGTCTTTCAAAAAATCTTCCCTACGTAATTTCTGCTTGGGCTTCTTTTCAACGGCTTGCGACTTCATTGACTTGGGACCAGGTTTATACGGCTTGGTAACTGTAGCCTTAATAGACGGCCGGATGGTAGTGGCGGTTAATCCAGTCAAGGTCCAGGTCTGAGTTTCGGCATCTACGCGTGGTACTGGCGAGGCAACAACAGAACTAAATGTGCCAGATCGCAGGAGTGAAGGTTGGCGCGCATGGTAACGCCTCCGGGCTTCAGCGAAGGAGAGTTTTTCCTTTACCCGGATCTCCTGGATCGCCTTCTCGTCCAAGTACCGCGGACAGTCGGCAAACGAAGCAGAATGAGACCCTTTACAATTAACGCAGACGGGGGCTGTTGAACAGGTACCTTCGTGTGAGGGCTGGCTACAGGTTGCACAGATGTTAACGGCACTCTTACATGAGACTTGCGTATGCCCAAAACGTTGGCATTTAAAACAACGCAGAGGTCTAGGAATATAAGGCCTCACAGAAATCCGTTCGTACCCTGCGGAAATGCTCGTGGGCAGATCGACGCCATCAAATGTAATAAACAGGGTACGAGTGGGTACCAATACGCCGTCGCGTTTGGCCTGCACTCGATGAACCGCTGTCACCCTCTGGTCTGCAAGATATTCCACCAGGTCTTCGTCAGAGATACCATCGAGGCTATGCGTGGTGACAACGCCTCTACAAGAATTCAAGGTGCGGTGCTTCTCAACACGGATAGGATAACCGTGGAGAAGCGTGGCGCTCAACAAGGACTTACTTTGTGCCTCGGATTTGCTTTGAACTAGCAACGAACCATTACGAAGACGAGTGCAGGAAAGAACCGGACCAGCAATTGAGTCAATGCCCTTCTGGATAATAAAAGGGTTCACCTTCTCGAAGGATTGTCCCTCCTCTGTACGGGTAATCACTAAGTAACAACCAGCTGTTGGCGGTGCTACTTCTGTTACAAAAACTTTGCGGCGCTTGTTGTTAACAATGGAGAAAGGGTGCTCCATAGCGAAAAAAATCCTCCACCATTGCAACCGTCTCCGACCTCGGGCTCTGACTTCCCGGGCGTTACCCCGGCTTGGGTGAGTGGCCTATCTATACCTAGCTCACCCCAGGGTCACACCTCCCAGAACATAGACAGAGGGACCCAATCGCCGTCGGAAGCCAGCAGCTCATGCAATGGCCCCCCCGCGGGACTGCAGTTGAACAGCGGATACGAACACCAACCCTACATGACGACCCCGGGTGGTGGGGATGACGCCATTACCCACTCACCCAGCTGCGCACACGGTGCGCGGGTATCCGTCAGGCTGTGTCCACGGAGGATTTAAATAAAAAGATAAAAGAAACTAAAACTGTGTGGGCGTTTCGCACGCAAGGTAGGCCGGCGGGGAAGAAAAAGTGAGATATGCGAATGTCGTGGTGCGAAATGGCCGGAAAGTGATAAGGGAAGAAAGAAACGACGGTGAGGTGCGGTATGAATGGAATGTAAAGAACGCACGAGAGCCTACCTTGGGTCCACCGGTCACTTGAAGAACCCACCGCGACCGGATGGGGGTGAGGGGATGAATGTGGCGATGATTGGCTCGGGAACCCCCGGGTGCGCCAAAAACCCGTACTCACATAAGGTGAGCCCCTGAGGGGGTGAGGATCTAATGCAGCTACTCTCACAAAGGTGGAAGGGAGCCGCTTGAAACACTCTGGATCATAAACATGATGCTTATTGTTGAACATATTTTGAGCTATACAATGAAGGGGGACACTTCAATTATTGTGAGGATCTAATGCAGCTACTCTTCCCAACGTGGAAGGGAGTCGCTTGAAACCCTTTACTTCATAAACATGATGCTTATTGTTGAACATATTTTAAGGTATACAATGAAGGGGGACATCTCAATTATTGTGAGGATCTAATGCAGCTACTATCCCCAAGGTGGAAGGGAGCCGCTTGAAACCCTCTGGTTCATAAACATGATGCTTATTGTTGAACATATTTCGAGGTATATAATGAAGGGGGACATATAAATTATTGTGAGGATCTAATGCAGCTACTATCCCCAAGGTGGAAGGGAGCCGCTTGAAACCCTCTGGCTCATAAACATGATGCTTATTGTTGAACATATTTTGAGGCATACAATGAAGGAGGACATCTCAATTATTGTGAGCATCTAATGGAGCTACTATCCCCGAGGTGGAAGTGAGCCGCTTGAAACACTCTGGATCATAAACATGATGCTTATTGTTGAACATATTTTGAGCTATACAAAGGGGGACCCCTTAATTATTGTTAGGATCTAATGCAGCTACTATTCCAAGGTGGAAGGGAGCCGCTTGAAACACTCTGGATCATAAACATGATGCTTATTGTTGAACATATTTTGAGGTATACAAAGGGGGACACCTCAATTATTGTTAGGATCTAATGCAGCTACTATCCCCAAGGTGGAAGGGAGCCGCTTGAAACCCTGTACTTCATAAACATGATGCTTATTGTTGAACATATTTTGAGCTATACAAAGGGGGACATCTCAATTATTGTTAGGATCTAATGCAGCTACCGCAAGGTGGAAGGGAGCCGCTTGAAACCCTCTACTTCATAAATATGATGCTTATTGTTGAACATATTTTGAGGTATACAAAGGGGGACACCTCAATTATTGTTAGGATCTAATGCAGCTACTATCCCCAAGGTGGAAGGGAGCCGCTTGAAACACTCTGGATCATAAAAATGATGCTTATTGTTGAACATATTTTGAGCTATACAAAGGGGGACACCTCAATTATTGTTAAGATCTAATGCAGCTACTATTCCAAGGTGGAAGGGAGCCGCTTGAAACACTCTGGATCATAAACATGATGCTTATTGTTGAACATATTTTGAGGTAAACAATGAAGGCGGAAGCCTCTGTTACTTTGAGGATCTAATGCAGCTACTATCCCCTAGGTGGAAGGGAGCCGCTTGAAACCCTCTACTTCATAAACATGCTGCTTATTGTTGAACATATTTTGAGGTATACAAAGGGGGAAACCTCAATTATTGTGAGGATCTAATGCAGCCTCTATTCCCAAGGTGGAAGGGAGGTGCTTGAAACACTCTGGATCATAAACATGATACTTATTGTTGAACATATTTTGAGGTATACAATGAAGGGGGAAACCTCTGTTATTTTGAGGATCTAATGCAGCTACTATCCCCAAGGTGGAAGAGAGCCACTTGAAACCCTCTGGTTCATAAACATGATGGTTATTGTTGAATATATGTTGAGGTATACAAAGGGGGACACCTCAATTATTGTTAGGATCTAATGCAGCTACTATCCCCAAGGTGGAAGGGAGCCGCTTGAAACCCTCTGGTTCATAAACATGATGCTTATTGTTGAACATATTTTGAGGTATACAATGAAGGGGGAAACCTCTGTTATTTTGAGGATCTAATGCAGCTACTATCCCCAAGGTGGAAGAGAGCCGCTTGAAACCCTCTGGTTCATAAACATGATGGTTATTTTTGAATATATTTTGAGGTATACAAAGGGGGACACCTCAATTATTGTTAGGATCTAATGCAGCTACTATCCCCAAGGTGGAAGGGAGCCGCTTGAAACCCTCTGGTTCATAAACATGATGCTTATTGTTGAACATATTTTGAGGTATACAATGAAGGAGGACACCTCAATTATTGTGAGGATCTAATGCAGCTACTATCCCCAAGGTGGAAGGGAGCTGCTTGAAACCCTCTACTTCATAAACATGATGCTTATTGTTGAACATATTTTGAGGTATACTATGAAGGGGGACACCTCTATTATTGTGAGGATCTAATGCAGCTACTATCCCTAAGGTGGAAGGGAGCCGCGTGAAACCCTCTGGTTCATAAACATGATGCTTATTGTTGAACATATTTTGAGGTATACAATGAAGTGGGACACCTCAATTATTGTGAGGATCTAATGCAGCAACTATCCCAAGGTGGAAGGGAGCCGCTTGAAACCCTCTACTTCATAAACATGATGCTTATTGCTGAACATATTTTGAGGTATATAATGAAGGGGGACACCTCAATTATTGTGAGGATCTAATGCAGCTACTATCCCCAAGGTGGAAGGGAGCCGCTTGAAACCCTATGGTTCATAAACATGATGCTTATTGTTGAACATATTTTGAGGTATACAATGAAGGGGGACACCTCAATTATTGTGAGGATCTAATGCAGCTACTATCCCCAAGGTGGAAGGGAGTCACTTGAAACCCTCTACTTCATAAACATGATGCTTATTGTTGAACATATTTTTAGCTATACAATGAAGGGGGTCATCTCAATTACTGTGAGTGAGGATCTAATGCAGCTACTATCCCCAAGGTGGAAGGGAGTCGCTTGAAACCCTCTGGTTCATAAAAATGATGCTTATTGTTGAACATATTTTAAGGTATACAATGAAGGGGGACACCTCTATTATTGTGAGCATCTAGTGCAGCTACTATACACAAGGTGGAAGGGAGCCGCTTGAAACCCTCTACTTCATAAACATGATGGTTATTGTTGAACATATTTTGAGGTATACAATGAATGGAGACATCTCAATTATTGTGAGGATCTAATGCAGCTACTATCCCCAAGGTGGAAGGGAGCCGCTTGAAACCCTCTACTTCATAAACATGATGCTTATTGTTGAACATATTTTTAAGGTATACAATGAAGGGGGATATCTCAATTATTCTGAGGATCTAATGCAGCTACTCTCCCTAAGGTGGGAGGGAGTCCCTTGAAACCCTCTGGTTCATAAACATGATACTTATTTTTGAACATATTTTGAGGTATACAATGAAGGGAGACATCTCAATTATTGTAAGGAACTAATGCAGCTACTACCCCCCAGTGGAAAGGTGCCGCTTGAAACCCTGTACTTCATAAACATGATGCTTATTGTTGAACATATTTTGAGGTATACAATGAAGGGGGACATCTCAATTATTGTGGGGATCTAATGCAGCTACTATCCCCAAGGTGTAAGGGAGCCGCTTGAAACCCTGTACTTCATAAACATGATGCTTATTGTTGAACATATTTTCAGGTATACAATGAAGGGGGACACCTCAATTATTGTGAGGATCTAATGCAGCTACTATCCCCAAGGTGGAAAGGAGCCGCTTGAAACCCTCTGGTTCATAAACATGATGCTCATTGTTGAACATATTCTGAGGTATACTATGAAGGGGGACACCTCTATTATTGTGAGGATCTAATGCAGCTACTATCCCTAAGGTGGAAGGGAGCCGCTTGAAACCATCTGGTTCATAAACAGGATGCTTATTGTTGAACATATTTTGAGGTATACAATGAAGGGGGACACCTCAATTACTGTGAGAATCTAATGCAGCTACTATCCCCAAGGTGGAAGGGAGCCGCTTGAAACACTCTGGATCATAAACATGATGCTTATTGTTGAACATATTTTGAGGTATACAATGAAGGGGGAAACCTCTGTTAATTTGAGGATCTAATACAGCTACTATCCCCAAGGTGGAAGGGAGCCGCTTGAAACCCTCTGGTTCATAAACATGATGGTTATTGTTGAACATATTTTGAGGTATACAATGAAGGGGTCACCTCTATTATTGTGAGGATCTAATGCAGCTACTATCCCCAAGGTGGAAGGGAGCCGCTTGAAACCCTCTCTTCATAAACATGATGCTTATTGTTGAACATATTTTGAGGTATACAATGGAGGGGGACACCTCTATTATTGTGAGGATCTAATGCAGCTTCTATCCCCAAGGTGGAAGGGAGCCGCTTGATGATGATGATGAGATGCGGTTTAAGGGCGCTAAACTACTAAGGTCATCAGCGCCCTTACAATGTATAAAAGATAAAGTCAAAAGGATAAAATAACCGCATAATTAAAAAACGGGACAGAAACCCGCGATGTCTAAAAAGGCTAAAATAACAATAATATAACAATAACAATAATAATAACAACAATAACAACAATAATAACAATAACAACAATAAAAACAATAACAACAATATCAATAACAACAAAATAACAATACAAATATCTAAAAAACCAACACACTAAAATCATGGTCACTAACAGATTAAAACGTGTCAAGAACTGTAGAATGTAAGGAACATGAGCGCCTTATGTCTGGGGAGAAGGGCCCCATTAAAACTAACAATATAAAATCAAACAGCTAAAAGGCGCTCAGCGCATCAAATGCGACGGCTAAAACCAATGTCAGTGATAAAACGTAAAAGACATTCTACAGCATGCGCGTCGTCTGCCAACACGTTGGCTAGGCCAACAGGCAGACCCACGCGAACGCGCAGTGGAGCTAAAACTTGACACTCGGTTAAAATGTGACGGACCGTTAAGGGCACGTCACACTGACCACACAGAGGTGCGGGATCACCACTTAACAGGTATCTATGACTAAAAAGGCAATGTCCGATACGAAGGCGTGTTAAAAGTACCTCTTCCCGACGAGAAGCACGGGAAGAGGTAGCCCAGACTAGCGGAAGAGGTTTAACCTCCCGCAACTTGTTCCCCCGGAGGGCCGTCCACTCATCGCGCCAGCGCGAGAGGATGCGGCGACGTAAAATGACACACGAATCTGACGAGGGAACAACAGAAGTAAAAAATCTGGGTAATAAAATCGCCGATTTCGCAGCGGCGTCGGCCGACTCATTCCCTGAGATACCCACATGACCTGGAATCCACATAAAAGAGACGCTGATGCCAGAGGCACCCAGCGAATGGAGCAGGTCATGAATGCGCTGTACGAGGGGGTGGTAAGAGTACAGCGCGTTAATACTCTGAAGGGCACTCAGAGAGTCCGAACAAACAACACAACGCCGTAAAACATGCCGCTGAATGTATAAAACACATTGATAGATACTAAAAAGTTCGGCGGTATAAATCGAACATTGCCCGGGTAAACGAAAAGTAAAACTATTCGCACCTAAAACAAAGGCACATCCTACTCCAACATCAGTCTTAGACCCATCAGTATAAATAAAATCACAGTCTCCGAATGTTGCCTGAAGTTCTAAAAATGCGGATCTAAGGACTGAAGCAGGGGTCTCATTCTTCGGCATCGACGTTAGCCCAAAGTGGATGTGGGCCTCAGCGCGCGACCATGGAGGAAAGCGCGTTTCCCCTCGGGTAAGGGCCGGCGCTGGCGTAACGTCCAAATGCCGAAGTAGCAGTCGAAATCGAACCCCTGGAGGGAGCAATGCAGAGGAGCTAACAAAATATTGGCGATCAAGCGAATCCTCGTAAAATACATCGAAGGACGGGTGGTTAGGCAAGCTTGAGAGTCGACAAGCATAGCTACACAAAAGCATCTCACGCCGGAAGGACAGCGGAGGCTCTGCAGCTTCTGCGTACAGACTGGGTACAGGGCTAGTTGGAAAGGCCCCTGTAGCGACTCTTATGCCACGATGGTGAATGGCATTCAATCGACGTAACACAGATGGACGTGCCGACGAATAAACAATACACCCGTAATCAAGCTTGGATCGGACCAAAGAGCGATAAAGGCGAAGAAGGACGGTCCGATCAGCTCCCCAGGATGTGCCACTTAAAACACGTAAAAGATTAAGAGAACGGTCACACTTGGCTTTTAAAAAGGAAACGTGCGAGGTCCAACACAACTTCCTGTCAAAAATCAACCCCAAAAATTTCGCCTCGTCTGCAAACGGAAGTATCCCTGGCCCAAGATGGAGAGAGGGCGGAGGGAAATACTTCCGGCGCCAGAAGTTGATGCAGACGGATTTCTCGGCGGAGAAATTAAAGCCGTTGGCGTTACTCCAGGCGTAGAGACGGTCGATACAGCTCTGGAGACGGCGTTCGAGTAGACAGGTCCGCCGTGAACTGCAATAAATAGCGAAATCGTCAACAAAAAGGGACGATGAAATGCCAGGTGGAATACAATCAACAATGGGGTTGATAGCAATCGCAAAAAGTGTGACACTGAGTACAGAGCCCTGCGGTACTCCGTTCTCTTGAATAAAACGACGAGATAAAACCGAGCCCACACGTACACGAAAGACGCGGTCCGTCATAAACTCCCGAAGAAATATGGGAAGACGACCGCGTAAATTCCAATCGTGAAGTGTACGTAAAATGCCGCCCCTCCAACAAGTGTCATAAGCTTTCTCCAGGTCAAAAAACACAGCCACGGTTTGACACTTTCTCAGAAATCCATTCATAACATGCGTCGACAGGGACACCAGATGGTCGACGGTAGAGCGATAGCGACGAAATCCGCACTGAGCGTTCGCTAAAAGTTTCTGAGACTCAAGCCACCATGTCAACCGCCCGTTTATCATGCGCTCCATCACCTTGCAAATGCAACTGGTGAGAGAGATAGGGCGGTAGCTGGAAGGTAGTTGGCGATCCTTCCCAGGCTTAAGTATAGGGACAATGGTGGCTTCGCGCCAAACGGAAGGAAAAATGCCGTCATGCCAAATACGGTTATAGACCTGTAAGAGAAATAGTTTACTGTCGGCTGAAAGGTGCTTTAACATCAGGACATGAATGCCGTCCGGCCCGGGAGCGGAGTGCCGAGAGCAATGAAGAGCGTGCTCCAGCTCCCTCAGTGTGAAAAGTTCATTATAACACTCAATATTAGCAGATCGAAAATTAAAGGTGTCGGAATCCAGCCGGTCTTTGATAGAGCGAAAGCCGGCGGAATAATGGTCTGAACTGGAAACCGCCTCAAAGGCAGAACCCAGAGTGTTAGCGATGGCAGCCGGATCCACTATGGTGGCATTAGAAACCTGAAGGCCAGAAACAGTACAAGGTGACACTTTACCTGAGAAGCGACGAAGTTTATCCCAAACAACGGATGAAGGCGTAAAACGATTAAAAGACTCGACAAAACGAGCCCAAGATGCCTTCTTGCTATCCTGAATAATGCGACGAGCCCTGGCGCGCGATTGTTTAAAAGTCACCAAATTATCAAGTGTAGGGTGGCGCCGAAACACCCTAAGTGCAGTCCTACGGGCACGAACGGCGTCCCGACAATCCTCGTTCCACCACGGAACAGGTGGCCGCCGAGGTTGGGAGGATGAACGGGGTATTGCACGTTCGGCGGCTGAGAAAATAATAGACGTAAGGTGCTGCACTAGTTGATTAATGTCGGAGAAGGGCTGGTCGTCAAAATGCACGAGGCTGGAATACAAGCTCCAGTCGGCTTTTGCGAATATCCAGGTAGGTACTCTGGAATGCTGTACGTGGTGCGACAGAAGAGAAACGATGCAGGGGAAATGGTCGCTGGAGTAGGTGTCAGCGACGACGTTCCACTGAAGGCGACGTGCAAGCTGGATTGAGCAAAGAGCAAGGTCCAGGTGAGAGAAAGTACCAGAAGAATCAGAAATAAAAGTAGGTGCACCTGTATTGAGGATGGAAAGATTGAACTCATAAAAAATGTCGGAAAGAAGAGTTCCCCTCGCACAAGCCCTTGGCGAACCCCATAGTGGGTGATGGGCATTAAAATCTCCCAACAGAAGAAATGGTGTTGGGAGAGCGGACAGGAGAGCTCGAATGTCCGCGGGAGCGAGGGGAGACGATGGAGGTGAATATACAGAGCAAACAGAAAACAAAAAGCCGGGTAAGTGAAGGCGAACGGCAACAGCTTGCAAGTCGGATGTAAGTGCGACAGGTGTAAAATGAACGTCATTACGCACCAAAATCATGACACCACCATGAGCAGGAGTACCCTCCTCCGGTTCAAGGTCGTAGCGAACCGGAGTATATCCTCGGAGATCAAAAGGATCGTGAGGGCGAAGCTTAGTCTCCTGCAAACATACGACCATAGGTGAATGGGAACGCAATAAAAGCTGCAGTTCCGCCCTATGCGATCGTACACCACGTACATTCCAGGTCAGGATAGCCATTAAAAATAAGGGGATAAACTGTCTATTTAGAAGGGCGGCTTAAAATTACCTTTTGTTTAACCTTTGGGCTCGGGCTTTTTGTATGGAGTTGGTCAGACTCCATAGCTTCCTCGGAGGGAGGGCCCACGCGCTCAGTGCCAGAAACCGATTCAAGCGCCGTGAATCGGTTCTGGGTGGCGATGGGTGAAGGGTGCCGCTGAGCGCGGCTTGTCCCAGGACCTTCCTGGGACAGCGACCTCCGAGGAGGAGAAGGTGAACTTTTCTTACCGCGCGCACGCGGAGGGTCTTTCAAAAAATCTTCCCTACGTAATTTCTGCTTGGGCTTCTTTTCAACGGCTTGCGACTTCATTGACTTGGGACCAGGTTTATACGGCTTGGTAACTGTAGCCTTAATAGACGGCCGGATGGTAGTGGCGGTTAATCCAGTCAAGGTCCAGGTCTGAGTTTCGGCATCTACGCGTGGTACTGGCGAGGCAACAACAGAACTAAATGTGCCAGATCGCAGGAGTGAAGGTTGGCGCGCATGGTAACGCCTCCGGGCTTCAGCGAAGGAGAGTTTTTCCTTTACCCGGATCTCCTGGATCGCCTTCTCGTCCAAGTACCGCGGACAGTCGGCAAACGAAGCAGAATGAGACCCTTTACAATTAACGCAGACGGGGGCTGTTGAACAGGTACCTTCGTGTGAGGGCTGGCTACAGGTTGCACAGATGTTAACGGCACTCTTACAGGAGACTTGCGTATGCCCAAAACGTTGGCATTTAAAACAACGCAGAGGTCTAGGAATATAAGGCCTCACAGAAATCCGTTCGTACCCTGCGGAAATGCTCGTGGGCAGATCGACGCCATCAAATGTAATAAACAGGGTACGAGTGGGTACCAACACGCCGTCGCGTTTGGCCTGCACTCGATGAACCGCTGTCACCCTCTGGTCTGCAAGATATTCCACCAGGTCTTCGTCAGAGATACCATCGAGGCTATGCGTGGTGACAACGCCTCTACAAGAATTCAAGGTGCGGTGCTTCTCAACACGGATAGGATAACCGTGGAGAAGCGTGGCGCTCAACAAGGACTTACTTTGTGCCTCGGATTTGCTTTGAACTAGCAACGAACCATTACGAAGACGAGTGCAGGAAAGAACCGGACCAGCAATTGAGTCAATGCCCTTCTGGATAATAAAAGGGTTCACCTTCTCGAATGATTGTCCCTCCTCTGTACGGGTAATCACTAAGTAACAACCAGCTGTTGGCGGTGCTACTTCTGTTACAAAAACTTTGCGGCGCTTGTTGTTAACAATGGAGAAAGGGTGCTCCATAGCGAAAAAAATCCTCCACCATTGCAACCGTCTCCGACCTCGGGCTCTGACTTCCCGGGCGTTACCCCGGCTTGGGTGAGTGGCCTATCTATACCTAGCTCACCCCAGGGTCACACCTCCCAGAACATAGACAGAGGGACCCAATCGCCGTCGGAAGCCAGCAGCTCATGCAATGGCCCCCCCGCGGGACTGCAGTTGAACAGCGGATACGAACACCAACCCTACATGACGACCCCGGGTGGTGGGGATGACGCCATTACCCACTCACCCAGCTGCGCACGCGGTGCGCGGGTATCCGTCAGGCTGTGTCCACGGAGGATTTAAATAAAAAGATAAAAGAAACTAAAACTGTGAGGGCGTTTCGCACGCAAGGTAGGCCGGCGGGGAAGAAAAAGAGAGATATGCGAATGTCGTGGTGCGAAATGGCCGGAAAGTGATAAGGGAAGAAAGAAACGACGGTGAGGTGCGGGATGAATGGAATGTAAAGAACGCACGAGAGCCTACCTTGGGTCCACCGGTCACTTGAAGAACCCACCGCGACCGGATGGGGGTGAGGGGATGAATGTGGCGATGATTGGCTCGGGAACCCCCGGGTGCGCCAAAAACCCGTACTCACATAAGGTGAGCCCCTGAGGGGGGGGAGCCGCTTGAAAACCCTCTACTTCATAAACATGATGCTTATTGTTGAACATATTTTGAGGTATACAATGAAGGGGGACACCTTAATTATTGTGAGGATCTAATGCATTTACTATCCCAAGGTGGAAGGGAGCCGCCTGAAACCCTCTACTTCAAAAACATGATGCTTATTGTTGAACATATTTTGAGGTATACAATGAAGGGGGACACCTCTGTTATTTTGAGGATCTAAATCAGCTACTATCCCCATGGTGGAAGGGAGCCGCTTGAAACCCTCTGGTTCATAAACATGATGCTTATTGTTGAACATATTTTGAGGTATACAATGAAAGGGGACACCTTAATTATTGTGAGGATCTAATGCAACTACTATCCCAAGGTGGAAGGGAGCCGCTTGAAACCCTCAACTTCATAAACATGATGCTTATTGTTGAACATATTTTGAGGTATACAATGAAGGGGGACATCACAATTATTGTGAGGATCTAATGCAGCTACTCTCACAAAGGTGGAAGGGAGCCGCTTGAAACCCTCTACTTCATAAACATGATGCTTATTGTTGAACATATTCTGAGCTATACAATGAAGGGGGACACTTCAATTATTGTGAGGATCTAATGCAGCTACTCTTCCCAACGTGGAAGGGAGTCGCTTGAAACCCTTTACTTCATAAACATGATGCTTATTGTTGAACATATTTTAAGGTATACAATGAAGGGGGACACCTCTATTATTGTGAGCATCTAGTGCAGCTACTATCCCCAAGGTGGAAGGGAGCCGCTTGAAACCCTCTACTTCATAAACATGATGGTTATTGTTGAACATATTTTAAGGTATACAATGAAGGGGGACATCTCAATTATTCTGAGGATCTAATGCATCTACGCTCCCTAAGGTGGGAGGGAGTCGCTTGAAACCCTCTGGTTCATAGACATGGTACTTATTTTTGAATATATTTTGAGGTATACAATGAAGGGAGACATCTCGATTATTGTGAGGAACTAATGCAGCTACTACCCTCCAGTGGAAAGGTGCCGCTTGAAACCCTGTACTTCATAAACATGATGCTTATTGTTGAACATATTTTCAGGTATACAATGAAGGGGGACACCTCAATTATTGTGAGGATCTAATGCAGCTGGTATCCCCAAGGTGGAAGGGAGCCGCTTGAAATCCTCTGGTTCATAAACATGATGCTTATTGTTAACATATTTTGAGGTATACAATGAAGGGTGACATATTTTGAGGTATACAATGAAGGAGGAAACCTCAATTATTGTGAGGATCTTTAGCAGCTACTATCCCAAGCTGGAAGGAAGCCGCTTGAAACCCTCTACTTCATAAACATGATGCTTATTGTTGAACATATTTTGAGGTATACAATAAAGCGGGAAATCTCAAATATTGTGAAGATCTAATGCAGCTACTATCCCCAAGGTGGAAGGGAGCTGCTTGAAACCCTCTGGTTCATAAACATGATGGTTATTGTTGAACATATTTTGAGGTATACAATGAAGGGGGACACCTCTATTATTGTGAGGATCTAATGCAGCTACTATCCCCAAGGTGGAAGGGAGCCGCTTGAAACCCTCTACTTCATAAACATGATGCTTATTGTTGAACACATTTTGAGGTATACAATGAAGGGGGACATCTCAATTATTGTGAGGGTCTAATGCAGCTACTATCCCCAAGGTGGAAGGGAGCCGCTTGAAACCCTGTACTTCATAAATTAACCTTCTGAGGATGGGAACAACTGTTTCCCGAAACATGTTAAGTGAGTAAACTTAAGTGATGTTAGTGTAACAATTCCGACTCACCTTTAAATAAATTCAATACACATCACTGTTTCTAGCTTCTTTTCATTACAATATATATGATACTTATTGTTGAACATATTTTGACGTATATAATGAACGGAGACAATTCAATTATTGTGAGGATCTAATGCAGCTACTATTCCCAAGGTGGAAGGGAGTCACTTGAAACCCTGTGGTTCATAAACATGATACTTATTGTTGAACGTATTTTGAGGTATACAATGAACGGAGACATCTCAATTATTGTGAGGATCTAATGCAGCTAGTATCCCCAAGGAGGAAGGGAGCCGCTTGAAACCCTCTACTTCATAAACATGATGCTTATTGTTGAACATATTTTAAGGTATACAATGAAGGGAGACATCTCATTATTGTGATGAACTAATGCAGCTACTATCCCCAAGGTGGAAGGGAGCCGCTTGAAACCCTCTGGTTCATAAACATGATACTTATTTTTGAACATATTTTGAGGTATACAATGAAGGGAGACATCTTAATTATTGTGAGGAACTAATGCAGCTACTATCCCCAAGGTGGAAGGGAGCCGCTTGAAACCTTTTGGATCATAAACATGATGCTTATTGTTGAACATATTTTGAGGTATACAAAGGGGGACACCTCAATTATTGTGAGGATCTAATGCAGCTACTATCCTCAAGGTGGAAGGGAGCCGCTTGAAACACTCTGGATCATAAACATGATGCTTATTGTAGAACATATTTTGAGGTATACAGTGAAGGGGGAAACCTCTGTTATTTTGAGGATCTAATGCAGCTACTATCCCCAAGGTGGAAGGGAGCCGCTTGAAACCCTCTACTTTATAAACATGCTGCTTATTGTTGAACATATTTTGAGGAATATAAAGGGGGACACCTTAATTATTGTGAGGATCTAATGCAGCTACTATCCCCAAGGTGGAAGGGAGCCGCTTGAAACACTCTGGATCATAAACATGATGCTTATTGTTTAACATATTTTGAGGTATACAATGAAGGATGAAACCTCTGTTATTTTGAGGATCTAATGCAGCTACTATCCCCAAGGTGGAAGGGAGCCGCTTGAAACCCTCTGGTTCATAAACATGATGGTTATTGTTCAACATATTTTGAGGTATACAATGAAGGAGGACACCTCTATTATTGTGAGGATCTAATGCAGCTACTATCCCCAAGGTGGAAGGGAGCCGCTTGAAACCCTCTCTTCATAAACATGATGCTTATTGTTGAACATATTTTGAGGTATACGATGGAGGGGGACACCTTAATTATTGTGAGGATCTAATGCAGCTACTATCCCAAGGTGGAAGGGAGCCGCCTGAAACCCTCTACTTCATAAACATGATGCTTATTGTTGAACATATCTTGAGGTATACAATGAAGGGGGACACCTCTGTTTTTTTGAGGATGTAAATCAGCTACTATCCCCAAGGTGGAAGGGAGCCGCTTGAAACCCTCTAGTTCATAAACATGATGCTTATTGTTGAACATATTTTGAGGTATACAATGGAGGGGGACACCTCTATTATTGTGAGGATACTAATACAGCTACTATCCCCAAGGTGGAAGGGAGCCGCTTGAAACCCTCTAGTTCATAAACATGATGCTTATTGTTGAACATATTTTGAGGTATACAATGGAGGGGGACACCTCTATTATTGTGAGGATCTAATACAGCTACTATCCCCAAGGTGGAAGGGAGCCGCTTGAAACCCTCTAGTTCATAAACATGATGCTTATTGTTGAACATATTTTGAGGTATACAATGATCGGAGACATCTCAATTATTGTGAGGATCTAATGCAGCTAGTATCCCCAAGGTGGAAGGGAGCCGCTTGAAACCCTCTACTTCATAAACATGATGCTTATTGTTGAACATATTTTAAGGTATACAATGAAGGGAGACATCTCAATTATTGTGAGGAACTAATGCAGCTACTATCCCCAAGGTGGAAGGGAGCCGCTTGAAACCCTCTGGTTCATAAACATGATGCTTATTGTTGAACATATTTTGAGGTATACAAAGGGGGACACCTCAATTATTGTGAGGATCTAAAGCAGCTACTATCCCCAAGGTGGAAGGGAGCCCCTTGAAACACTCTGGATCATAAACATGATGCTTATTGTTGAACATATTTTCAGGTATACAATGAAGGGGGAAACCTCTATTATTTTGAGGATCTAATGCAGCTACTATCCCCAAGGTGGAAGGGAGCCGCTTGAAAACCCTCTACTTCATAAACATGATGCTTATTGTTGAACATATTTTGAGGCATGCAATGAAGGGGGACATCTCAATTATTGTGAGCATCTAATGGAGCTACTATCCCCGAGGTGGAAGGGAGCCGCTTGAAACCGTCTACTTCATAAACATGCTGCTTATTGTTGAACATATTTTGAGGTATACAATGAAGGGGGACATCTCAATTATTGTTAGGATCTAATGCAGCTACTATTCCAAAGTGGAAGGGAGCCGCTTGAAACACTCTGGATCATAAACATGATGCTTATTGTTGAACATATTTTGAGCTATACAAAGGGGGACACCTCAATTATTGTTAGGATCTAATGCAGCTACTATTCCAAGGTGGAAGGGAGCCGCTTCAAACACTCTGCATCATAAACATGATGCTTATTGTTGAACATATTTTGAGGTATACAAAGGGGGACACCTCAATTATTGTTAGGATCTAATGCAGCTACTATCCCCAAGGTGGAAGGGAGCCGCTTGAAACCCTGTACTTCATAAACATGATGCTTATTGTTGAACATATTTTGAGCTATACAAAGGGGGACATCTCCATTATTGTTAGGATCTAATGCAGCTACCCCAAGGTGGAAGGGAGCCGCTTGAAACCCTCTACTTCATAAATATGATGCTTATTGTTGAACATATTTTGAGGTATACATAGGGGAACACCTCAATTATTGTTAGGATCTAATGCAGCTACTATTCCAAGGTGGAAGGGAGCCGCTTGAAACACTCTGGATCATAAACATGATGCTTATTGTTGAACATATTTTGAGGTATACAATGAAGGGGGAAACCTCTGTTACTTTGAGGATCTAATGCAGCTACTATCCCCAAGGTGGAAGGGAGCCGCTTGAAACCCTCTACTTCATAAACATGCTGCTTATTGTTGAATATATGTTGAGGTATACAAAGGGGGACACCTCAATTATTGTTAGGATCTAATGCAGCTACTATCCCCAAGGTGGAAGGGAGCCGCTTGAAACACTCTGGATCATAAACATGATGCTTATTGTTGAACATATTTTGAGGTATACAATGAAGGGGGAAACCTCTGTTATTTTGAGGATCTAATGCAGCTACTATCCCCAAGGTGGAAGGGAGCCGCTTGAAACCCTCTGGTTCATAAACATGATGGTTATTGTTGAACATATTTTGAGGTATACAATGAAGGGGGACACCTCTATTATTGTGAGGATCTAATGCAGCTACTATACGCAAGGTGGAACGGAGCCACTAGAAACCCTCTACTTCATAAACATGATGCTTATTGTTGAACATATTTTGAGGTATACAATGAAGGGGGACACCTCTATTATTGTGAGGATCTAATGCAGCTACTATCCCCAAGGTGGAAGGGAGCCGCTTGAAAACCTTCCACTTCATAAACATGATGCTTATTGTTTAACATATTCTGAGGTATACAATGAAGGGGGACATCTCAATTATTGTGAGGGTCTAATGCAGCTACTATCCCCAAGGTGGAAGGGAGCCGCTTGAAACCCTGTACTTCATAAATTAACCTTCTGAGGATGGGAAAAACTGTTTCCCGAAACATGTTAAGTGAGTAAACTTAAGTGATGTTAGTGTAACAATTCCGACTCACCTTTAAATAAATTCAATACACATCACTGTTTCTAGCTTCTTTTCATTACAATATATATGATACTTATTGTTGAACATATTTTGACGTATATAATGAACGGAGACAATTCAATTATTGTGAGGATCTAATGCAGCTACTATTCCCAAGGTGGAAGGGAGTCACTTGAAACCCTCTGGTTCATAAACATGATACTTATTGTTGAACGTATTTTGAGGTATACAATGAACGGAGACATCTCAATTATTGTGAGGATCTAATGCAGCTAGTATCCCCAAGGTGGCAGGGAGCCGCTTGAAACCCTCTACTTCATAAACATGATGCTTATTGTTGAACATATTTTAAGGTATACAATGAAGGGAGACATCTCATTATTGTGAGGAACTAATGCAGCTACTATCCCCAAGGTGGAAGGGAGCCGGTTGAAACCCTCAGGTTCATAAACATGATACTTATTTTTGAACATATTTTGAGGTATACAATGAAGGGAGACATCTCAATTATTGTGAGGAACTAATGCAGCTACTATCCCCAAGGTGGAAGGGAGCCGCTTGAAACCTTTTGGATCATAAACATGATGCTTATTGTTGAACATATTTTGAGGTATACAAAGGGGGACACCTCAATTATTGTGAGGATCTAATGCAGCTACTATCCCCAAGGTGGAAGGGAGCCGCTTGAAACCCTCTACTTTATAAACATGCTGCTTATTGTTGAACATATTTTGAGGAATATAAAGGGGGACACCTCAATTATTGTGAGGATCTAATGCAGCTACTATCCCCAAGGTGGAAGGGACCCGCTTGAACCACTCTGGATCATAAACATGATGCTTATTGTTTAACATATTTTGAGGTATACAATGAAGGATGAAACCTCTGTTATTTTGAGGATCTAATGCAGCTACTATCCCCAAGGTGGAAGGGAGCCGCTTGAAACCCTCTGGTTCATAAACATGATGGTTATTGTTCAACATATTTTGAGGTATACAATGAAGGAGGACACCTCTATTATTGTGAGGATCTAATGCAGCTACTATCCCCAAGGTGGAAGGGAGCCGCTTGAAACCCTCTCTTCATAAACATGATGCTTATTGTTGAACATATTTTGAGGTATACAATGGAGGGGGACGCCTCTATTATTGTGAGGATCTAATGCAGCTACTATCCCCAAGGTGGAAGGGAGCCGCTTGAAAACCCTCTACTTCATAAACATGATGCTTATTGTTGAACATATTTTGAGGTATACAATGAAGGGGGACACCTTAATTATTGTGAGGATCTAATGCAGCTACTATCCCAAGGTGGAAGGGAGCCGCCTGAAACCCTCTACTTCATAAACATGATGCTTATTGTTGAACATATTTTGAGGTATACAATGAAGGGGGACACCTCTGTTATTTTGAGGATGTAAATCAGCTACTATCCCCAAGGTGGATAGGAGCCGCTTGAAACCCTCTAGTTCATAAACATGATGCTTATTGTTGAACATATTTTGAGGTATACAATGGAGGGGGACACCTCTATTATTGTGAGGATCTAATACAGCTACTATCCCCAAGGTGGAAGGGAGCCGCTTGAAACCCTCTACTTCATAAACATGATGCTTATTGTTGAACATATTCTGAGCTATACAATGAAGGGGGACACTTCAATTATTGTGAGGATCTAATGCAGCTACTCTTCCCAACGTGGAAGGGAGTCGCTTGAAACCCTTTACTTCATAAACATGATGCTTATTGTTGAACATATTTTAAGGTATACAATGAAGGGGGACACCTCTATTATTGTGAGCATCTAGTGCAGCTACTATCCCCAAGGTGGAAGGGAGCCGCTTGAAACCCTCTACTTCATAAACATGATGGTTATTGTTGAACATATTTTAAGGTATACAATGAAGGGGGACATCTCAATTATTCTGAGGATCTAATGCATCTACGCTCCCTAAGGTGGGAGGGAGTCGCTTGAAACCCTCTGGTTCATAGACATGGTACTTATTTTTGAATATATTTTGAGGTATACAATGAAGGGAGACATCTCGATTATTGTGAGGAACTAATGCAGCTACTACCCTCCAGTGGAAAGGTGCCGCTTGAAACCCTGTACTTCATAAACATGATGCTTATTGTTGAACATATTTTCAGGTATACAATGAAGGGGGACACCTCAATTATTGTGAGGATCTAATGCAGCTGGTATCCCCAAGGTGGAAGGGAGCCGCTTGAAATCCTCTGGTTCATAAACATGATGCTTATTGTTAACATATTTTGAGGTATACAATGAAGGGTGACATATTTTGAGGTATACAATGAAGGAGGAAACCTCAATTATTGTGAGGATCTTTAGCAGCTACTATCCCAAGCTGGAAGGAAGCCGCTTGAAACCCTCTACTTCATAAACATGATGCTTATTGTTGAACATATTTTGAGGTATACAATAAAGCGGGAAATCTCAAATATTGTGAAGATCTAATGCAGCTACTATCCCCAAGGTGGAAGGGAGCTGCTTGAAACCCTCTGGTTCATAAACATGATGGTTATTGTTGAACATATTTTGAGGTATACAATGAAGGGGGACACCTCTATTATTGTGAGGATCTAATGCAGCTACTATCCCCAAGGTGGAAGGGAGCCGCTTGAAACCCTCTACTTCATAAACATGATGCTTATTGTTGAACACATTTTGAGGTATACAATGAAGGGGGACATCTCAATTATTGTGAGGGTCTAATGCAGCTACTATCCCCAAGGTGGAAGGGAGCCGCTTGAAACCCTGTACTTCATAAATTAACCTTCTGAGGATGGGAACAACTGTTTCCCGAAACATGTTAAGTGAGTAAACTTAAGTGATGTTAGTGTAACAATTCCGACTCACCTTTAAATAAATTCAATACACATCACTGTTTCTAGCTTCTTTTCATTACAATATATATGATACTTATTGTTGAACATATTTTGACGTATATAATGAACGGAGACAATTCAATTATTGTGAGGATCTAATGCAGCTACTATTCCCAAGGTGGAAGGGAGTCACTTGAAACCCTGTGGTTCATAAACATGATACTTATTGTTGAACGTATTTTGAGGTATACAATGAACGGAGACATCTCAATTATTGTGAGGATCTAATGCAGCTAGTATCCCCAAGGAGGAAGGGAGCCGCTTGAAACCCTCTACTTCATAAACATGATGCTTATTGTTGAACATATTTTAAGGTATACAATGAAGGGAGACATCTCATTATTGTGATGAACTAATGCAGCTACTATCCCCAAGGTGGAAGGGAGCCGCTTGAAACCCTCTGGTTCATAAACATGATACTTATTTTTGAACATATTTTGAGGTATACAATGAAGGGAGACATCTTAATTATTGTGAGGAACTAATGCAGCTACTATCCCCAAGGTGGAAGGGAGCCGCTTGAAACCTTTTGGATCATAAACATGATGCTTATTGTTGAACATATTTTGAGGTATACAAAGGGGGACACCTCAATTATTGTGAGGATCTAATGCAGCTACTATCCTCAAGGTGGAAGGGAGCCGCTTGAAACACTCTGGATCATAAACATGATGCTTATTGTAGAACATATTTTGAGGTATACAGTGAAGGGGGAAACCTCTGTTATTTTGAGGATCTAATGCAGCTACTATCCCCAAGGTGGAAGGGAGCCGCTTGAAACCCTCTACTTTATAAACATGCTGCTTATTGTTGAACATATTTTGAGGAATATAAAGGGGGACACCTTAATTATTGTGAGGATCTAATGCAGCTACTATCCCCAAGGTGGAAGGGAGCCGCTTGAAACACTCTGGATCATAAACATGATGCTTATTGTTTAACATATTTTGAGGTATACAATGAAGGATGAAACCTCTGTTATTTTGAGGATCTAATGCAGCTACTATCCCCAAGGTGGAAGGGAGCCGCTTGAAACCCTCTGGTTCATAAACATGATGGTTATTGTTCAACATATTTTGAGGTATACAATGAAGGAGGACACCTCTATTATTGTGAGGATCTAATGCAGCTACTATCCCCAAGGTGGAAGGGAGCCGCTTGAAACCCTCTCTTCATAAACATGATGCTTATTGTTGAACATATTTTGAGGTATACGATGGAGGGGGACACCTTAATTATTGTGAGGATCTAATGCAGCTACTATCCCAAGGTGGAAGGGAGCCGCCTGAAACCCTCTACTTCATAAACATGATGCTTATTGTTGAACATATCTTGAGGTATACAATGAAGGGGGACACCTCTGTTTTTTTGAGGATGTAAATCAGCTACTATCCCCAAGGTGGAAGGGAGCCGCTTGAAACCCTCTAGTTCATAAACATGATGCTTATTGTTGAACATATTTTGAGGTATACAATGGAGGGGGACACCTCTATTATTGTGAGGATCTAATACAGCTACTATCCCCAAGGTGGAAGGGAGCCGCTTGAAACCCTCTAGTTCATAAACATGATGCTTATTGTTGAACATATTTTGAGGTATACAATGGAGGGGGACACCTCTATTATTGTGAGGATCTAATACAGCTACTATCCCCAAGGTGGAAGGGAGCCGCTTGATACCCTCTAGTTCATAAACATGATGCTTATTGTTGAACATATTTTGAGGTATACAATGATCGGAGACATCTCAATTATTGTGAGGATCTAATGCAGCTAGTATCCCCAAGGTGGAAGGGAGCCGCTTGAAACCCTCTACTTCATAAACATGATGCTTATTGTTGAACATATTTTAAGGTATACAATGAAGGGAGACATCTCAATTATTGTGAGGAACTAATGCAGCTACTATCCCCAAGGTGGAAGGGAGCCGCTTGAAACCCTCTGGTTCATAAACATGATGCTTATTGTTGAACATATTTTGAGGTATACAAAGGGGGACACCTCAATTATTGTGAGGATCTAAAGCAGCTACTATCCCCAAGGTGGAAGGGAGCCCCTTGAAACACTCTGGATCATAAACATGATGCTTATTGTTGAACATATTTTCAGGTATACAATGAAGGGGGAAACCTCTATTATTTTGAGGATCTAATGCAGCTACTATCCCCAAGGTGGAAGGGAGCCGCTTGAAAACCCTCTACTTCATAAACATGATGCTTATTGTTGAACATATTTTGAGGCATGCAATGAAGGGGGACATCTCAATTATTGTGAGCATCTAATGGAGCTACTATCCCCGAGGTGGAAGGGAGCCGCTTGAAACCGTCTACTTCATAAACATGCTGCTTATTGTTGAACATATTTTGAGGTATACAATGAAGGGGGACATCTCAATTATTGTTAGGATCTAATGCAGCTACTATTCCAAAGTGGAAGGGAGCCGCTTGAAACACTCTGGATCATAAACATGATGCTTATTGTTGAACATATTTTGAGCTATACAAAGGGGGACACCTCAATTATTGTTAGGATCTAATGCAGCTACTATTCCAAGGTGGAAGGGAGCCGCTTCAAACACTCTGCATCATAAACATGATGCTTATTGTTGAACATATTTTGAGGTATACAAAGGGGGACACCTCAATTATTGTTAGGATCTAATGCAGCTACTATCCCCAAGGTGGAAGGGAGCCGCTTGAAACCCTGTACTTCATAAACATGATGCTTATTGTTGAACATATTTTGAGCTATACAAAGGGGGACATCTCCATTATTGTTAGGATCTAATGCAGCTACCCCAAGGTGGAAGGGAGCCGCTTGAAACCCTCTACTTCATAAATATGATGCTTATTGTTGAACATATTTTGAGGTATACATAGGGGAACACCTCAATTATTGTTAGGATCTAATGCAGCTACTATTCCAAGGTGGAAGGGAGCCGCTTGAAACACTCTGGATCATAAACATGATGCTTATTGTTGAACATATTTTGAGGTATACAATGAAGGGGGAAACCTCTGTTACTTTGAGGATCTAATGCAGCTACTATCCCCAAGGTGGAAGGGAGCCGCTTGAAACCCTCTACTTCATAAACATGCTGCTTATTGTTGAATATATGTTGAGGTATACAAAGGGGGACACCTCAATTATTGTTAGGATCTAATGCAGCTACTATCCCCAAGGTGGAAGGGAGCCGCTTGAAACACTCTGGATCATAAACATGATGCTTATTGTTGAACATATTTTGAGGTATACAATGAAGGGGGAAACCTCTGTTATTTTGAGGATCTAATGCAGCTACTATCCCCAAGGTGGAAGGGAGCCGCTTGAAACCCTCTGGTTCATAAACATGATGGTTATTGTTGAACATATTTTGAGGTATACAATGAAGGGGGACACCTCTATTATTGTGAGGATCTAATGCAGCTACTATACGCAAGGTGGAACGGAGCCACTAGAAACCCTCTACTTCATAAACATGATGCTTATTGTTGAACATATTTTGAGGTATACAATGAAGGGGGACACCTCTATTATTGTGAGGATCTAATGCAGCTACTATCCCCAAGGTGGAAGGGAGCCGCTTGAAAACCTTCCACTTCATAAACATGATGCTTATTGTTTAACATATTCTGAGGTATACAATGAAGGGGGACATCTCAATTATTGTGAGGGTCTAATGCAGCTACTATCCCCAAGGTGGAAGGGAGCCGCTTGAAACCCTGTACTTCATAAATTAACCTTCTGAGGATGGGAAAAACTGTTTCCCGAAACATGTTAAGTGAGTAAACTTAAGTGATGTTAGTGTAACAATTCCGACTCACCTTTAAATAAATTCAATACACATCACTGTTTCTAGCTTCTTTTCACTACAATATATATGATACTTATTGTTGAACATATTTTGACGTATATAATGAACGGAGACAATTCAATTATTGTGAGGATCTAATGCAGCTACTATTCCCAAGGTGGAAGGGAGTCACTTGAAACCCTCTGGTTCATAAACATGATACTTATTGTTGAACGTATTTTGAGGTATACAATGAACGGAGACATCTCAATTATTGTGAGGATCTAATGCAGCTAGTATCCCCAAGGTGGCAGGGAGCCGCTTGAAACCCTCTACTTCATAAACATGATGCTTATTGTTGAACATATTTTAAGGTATACAATGAAGGGAGACATCTCATTATTGTGAGGAACTAATGCAGCTACTATCCCCAAGGTGGAAGGGAGCCGCTTGAAACCCTCAGGTTCATAAACATGATACTTATTTTTGAACATATTTTGAGGTATACAATGAAGGGAGACATCTCAATTATTGTGAGGAACTAATGCAGCTACTATCCCCAAGGTGGAAGGGAGCCGCTTGAAACCTTTTGGATCATAAACATGATGCTTATTGTCGAACATATTTTGAGGTATACAAAGGGGGACACCTCAATTATTGTGAGGATCTAATGCAGCTACTATCCCCAAGGTGGAAGGGAGCCGCTTGAAACCCTCTACTTTATAAACATGCTGCTTATTTTTGAACATATTTTGAGGAATATAAAGGGGGACACCTCAATTATTGTGAGGATCTAATGCAGCTACTATCCCCAAGGTGGAAGGGACCCGCTTGAACCACTCTGGATCATAAACATGATGCTTATTGTTTAACATATTTTGAGGTATACAATGAAGGATGAAACCTCTGTTATTTTGAGGATCTAATGCAGCTACTATCCCCAAGGTGGAAGGGAGCCGCTTGAAACCCTCTGGTTCATAAACATGATGGTTATTGTTCAACATATTTTGAGGTATACAATGAAGGAGGACACCTCTATTATTGTGAGGATCTAATGCAGCTACTATCCCCAAGGTGGAAGGGAGCCGCTTGAAACCCTCTCTTCATAAACATGATGCTTATTGTTGAACATATTTTGAGGTATACAATGGAGGGGGACGCCTCTATTATTGTGAGGATCTAATGCAGCTACTATCCCCAAGGTGGAAGGGAGCCGCTTGAAAACCCTCTACTTCATAAACATGATGCTTATTGTTGAACATATTTTGAGGTATACAATGAAGGGGGACACCTTAATTATTGTGAGGATCTAATGCAGCTACTATCCCAAGGTGGAAGGGAGCCGCCTGAAACCCTCTACTTCATAAACATGATGCTTATTGTTGAACATATTTTGAGGTATACAATGAAGGGGGACACCTCTGTTATTTTGAGGATGTAAATCAGCTACTATCCCCAAGGTGGATAGGAGCCGCTTGAAACCCTCTAGTTCATAAACATGATGCTTATTGTTGAACATATTTTGAGGTATACAATGGAGGGGGACACCTCTATTATTGTGAGGATCTAATACAGCTACTATCCCCAAGGTGGAAGGGAGCCGCTTGAAACCCTCTAGTTCATAAACATGATGCTTATTGTTGAACATATTTTGAGGTATACAATGAAGGGGGACATCTCAATTATTGTGAGGATCTAATGAAGCTACTATCCCCAAGGTGGAAGGGAGCCGCTTGAAACCCTCTACTTCATAAACATGATGCTTATTGTTGAACATATTTTGAGGTATACAATGAAAGGGGACACCTCTATTATTGTGAGGATCTAATGCAGCTAGTATCCCCAAGGTAGAAGGGAGCCGCTTGAAACCCTCTACTTCATAAACATGATGCTTATTGTTGAACATATTTTGAGGTATACAATGAAGGGGGAGATCTCAATTATTGTGAGAATCTAATGCAGCTACTATCCCCAAGGTGGAAGGGAGCCGCTTGAAACCCTCTACTTCATAAACATGATGGTTATTGTTGAACATATTTTGAGGTATACAAAGAGGGACACCTCAATTATTGTTAGGATCTAATGCAGCTACCATCCTTAAGGTGGAAGGGAGCCGCTTGAAACACTCTGGATCATAAACATGATGCTTATTGTTGAACATATTTTGAGGTATACAATGAAGCGGGAAACCTCTGTTATTTTGAGGATCTAATACAGCTACTATCCCCAAGGTGGAAGGGAGCCGCTTGAAACCCTCTGGCTTATAACCATGATGCTTATTGTTGAACATATTTTGAGGTATACAATGAAGGGGGACATCTCAATTATTGTGAGCATCTAATGGAGCTACTATCCCCGAGGTGGAAGGGAGCCGCTTGAAACCGTCTACTTCATAAACATGCTGCTTATTGTTTAACATATTTTGAGGTATACAATGAAGGGGGACATCTCAATTATTGTTAGGATGTAATGCAGCTACTATTCCAAGGTGGAAGGGAGCCGCTTGAAACACTCTGGATCATAAACATGATGCTTATTGTTGAACATATTTTGAGCTATACAAAGGGGGACACCTCAATTATTGTTAGGATCTAATGCAGCTACTATTCCAAGGTGGAAGGGAGCCGCTTCAAACACTCTGGATCATAAACATGATGCTTATTGTTGAACATATTTTGAGGTATACAAAGGGAACACCTCAATTATTGTTAGGATCTAATGCAGCTACTATCCCCAAGGTGGAAGGGAGCCGCTTGAAACACTCTGGATCATAAACATGATGCTTATTGTTGAACATATTTTGAGGTATACAATGAAGGGGGAAACCTCTGTTATTTTGAGGATCTAATGCAGCTACTATCCCCAAGGTGGAAGGGAGCCGCTTGAAACCCTCTGGTTCATAAACATGATGGTTATTGTTGAACATATTTTGAGGTATACAATGAAGGGGGACACCTCTATTATTGTGAGGATCTAATGCAGCTACTATACGCAAGGTGGAACGGAGCCACTAGAAACCCTCTGGATCATAAAAATGATGCTTATTGTTGAACATATTTTGAGGTATACAATGAAGAGGGACACCTCAATTATTGTGAGCATCTAATGCATCTACTATCCCCAAGGTGGAAGGGAGCCGCTTCAAACCCTCTACTCAATAAACATGATGCTTATTGTTGAACATATTCTGAGGTATACAATGAAGTGGGACATCTCAATTATTGTGAGGATCTAATGCAGCTACTATCCCCAAGGTGGAAGGGAGCCGCTTGAAACCCTGTACTTCATAAATTAACCTTCTGAGGATGGGAACAACTGTTTCCCGAAACATGTTAAGTGAGTAAACTTAAGTGATGTTAGTGTAACAATTGCGACTCACCTTTAAATAAATTCAATACCCATCACTGTTTCTAGCTTCTTTTCATTACAATATATATGATAGTTATTGTTGAACATATTTTGAGGTATATAATGAACGGAGACATCTCAATTATTGTGAGGATCTAATGCAGCTACTATCCCCAAGGTGGAAGGGAGACACTTGAAACCCTCTGGTTCATAAACATGATACTTATTGTTGAACGTATTTTGAGGTATACAATGATCGGAGACATCTCAATTATTGTGAGGATCTAATGCAGCTAGTATCCCCAAGGTGGAAGGGAGCCGCTTGAAACCCTCTACTTCATAAACATGATGCTTATTGTTGAACATATTTTAAGGTATACAATGAAGGGAGACATCTCAATTATTGTGAGGAACTAATGCAGCTACTATCCCCAAGGTGGAAGGGAGCCGCTTGAAACCCTCTGGTTCATAAACATGATACTTATTTTTGAACATATTTTGAGGTATACAATAAAGGGAGACATCTCAATTATTGTGAGGAACTAATGCAGCTACTATTCCCAAGGTGGAAGGGAGCCGCTTGAAACCTTCTGGATCATAAACATGATGCTTATTGTTGAACATATTTTGAGGTATACAAAGGGGGACACCTCAATTATTGTGAGGATCTAATGCAGCTACTATCCCCAAGGTGGAAGGGACCCGCTTGAAACCCTCTGGTTCATAAACACGATGCTTATTGTTGAACATATTTTGAGGTATACAATGAAGGGCGACACCTCTATTATTGTGAGGATCTAATGCAGCTACTATCCCCAAGGTGGAAGGGAGCTGCTTGAAAACCTTCTACTTCATAAACATGATGCTTATTGTTGAACATAATCTGAGGTATACAATGAAGGGGGACTTCTCAATTATTGTGAGGATCTAATGCAGCTACTATCCCCAAGGTGGAAGGGAGCCGCTTGAAACCCTGTACTTCATAAATTAACCTTCTGAGGATGGGAACATCTGTTTCCCGAAACATGTTAAGTGAGTAAACTTAAGTGATGTTAGTGTAACAATTCCGACTTACCTTTAAATAAACTCAATACACATCACTGTTTCTAGCTTCTTTTCATTACAATATATATGGTACTTATTGTTGAACATATTTTGACGTATATAATGAACGGAGACAATCCAATTATTGTGAGGATCTAATGCAGCTACTATCCCCAAGGTGGAAGGGAGCCGCTTGAAACCCTCTGGTTCATAAACATGATACTTATTTTTGAACATATTTTGAGGTATACAATGAAGGGAGACATCTCAATTATTGTGAGGAACTAATGCAGCTACTATTCCCAAGGTGGAAGGGAGCCGCTTGAAACCCTCTGGTTCATAAACTTGATACTTATTTTTGAACATATTTTGAGCTATACAATGAAGGGAGACATCTCAATTATTGTGAGGAACTAATGCAGCTACTATCCCCAAGGTGGAAGGGAGCCGCTTGAAACCTTCTGGATCATAAACATGATGCTTATTGTTGAACATATTTTGAGGTATACAAAGGGGGACACCTGAATTATTGTGAGGATCTAATGCAGCTACTATCCCCAAGGTGGAAGGGAGCCGCTTGACACACACTGGATCATAAACATGATGCTTATTGTTTAACATATTTTGAGGTATACAATGAAGGATGAAACCTCTGTTATTTTGAGGATCTAATGCAGCTACTATCCCCAAGGTGGAAGGGAGCCGCTTGAAACCCTCTGGTTCATAAACATGATGGTTATTGTTCAACATATTTTGAGGTATACAATGAAGGGGGACACCTCTATTAATGTGAGGATCTAATGCAGCTACTATCCCCAAGGTGGAAGGGAGCCGCTTGAAACCCTCTACTTCATAAACATGATGGTTATTGTTGAACATATTTTGAGGTATACAAAGGGGGACACCTCAATTATTGTTAGGATCTAATGCAGCTACCATCCTTAAGGTGGAAGGGAGCCGCTTGAAACACTCTGGATCATAAACATGATGCTTATTGTTGAACATATTTTGAGGTATACAATGAAGCGGGAAACCTCTGTTATTTTGAGGATCTAATACACCTACTATCCCCAAGGTGGAAGGGAGCCGCTTGAAACCCTCTGGTTCATAAACATGATGGTTATTGTTGAACATATTTTGAGGTATACAATGAAGGTGGACACCTCTATTATTGTGAGGATCTAATGCAGCTACTATCCCCAAGGTGGAAGGGAGCCGCTTGAAACCCTCTCTTCATAAACATGATGCTTATTGTTGAACATATTTTGAGGTATACAATGAAAGGGGACACCTCTATTATTGTGAGGATCTAATGCAGCTACTATCCCCAAGGTGGAAAGGAGCCGCTTGAAAACCCTCTACTTCATAAACATGATGCTTATTGTTGAACATATTTTGAGGTATACAATGAAGGGGGACAGCTTAATTATTGTGAGGATCTAATGCAGCTACTATCCCAAGGTGGAAAGGAGCCGCATGAAACCCTCTACTTCATAAACATGATGCTTATTGTTGAACATATTTTGAGGTATACAACGAAGGGGGACACCTCTGTTATTTTGAGGATCTAAATCAGCTACTATCCCCAAGGTGGAAGGGAGCCGTTTGAAACCCTCTGGTTCATAAACATGATGCTTATTGTTGAACATATTTTGACGTATACAATCGAGGGGGACATCTCAATTATTGTGAGGATCTAATGCAACTACTATCCCCAAGGTAGAAGGGAGCCGCTTGAAACCCTCTACTTTATAAACATGATGCTTATTGTTGAACATATTTTGAGGTATACAATGAAGGGGGACATCTCAATTATTGTGAGGATCTAATGTAGCTACTCTCCCAAAGGTGGAAGGGAGCCGCTTGAAACACTCTGGATCATAAACATGATGCTTATTGTTGAACATATTTTGAGGTATACAATGAAGGGGGACACCTCTGTTATTTTGAGGATCTAATGCAGCTACTATCCCCAAGGTGGAAGGGAGCCGCTTCAAATACACTGGATCATAAACATGATGCTTATTGTTGAACATATTTTGAGGTATACAAAGGGGGACACCTCAATTATTGTTAGGATCTAATGCAGCTACTATCCCCAAGGTGGAAGGGAGCCGCTTGAAACCCTGTACTTCATAAACATGATGCTTATTGTTGAACATATTTTGAGCTATACAAAGGGGGACACCTCAATTATTGTTAGGATCTAATGCAGCTACTATCCCCAAGGTGGAAGGGAGCCGCTTGAAACCCTCTACTTCATAAACATGATGCTTATTGTTGAACATATTTTGAGGTATACAAAGGGGGACACGTCAATTATTGTTAGGATCTAATGCAGCTACTATTCCAAGGTAGAAGGGAGCCGCTTGAAACACTCTGGATCATAAACATGATGCTTATTGTTAAACATATTTTGAGGTATACAAAGGGGGACACCTCAATTATTGTGAGGATCTAATGCAGCTACTATCCCCAAGGTGGAAGGGAGCCGCTTGAAACACTCTGGATCATAAAAATGATGTTTATTGTTGAACATATTTTGAGGTATACAATGAAGGGGGACACTTCAATTATTGTGAGGATCTAATGCAGCTACTATCCCCAAGGTGGAAGGGAGTCGCTTGAAACCCTTTACTTCATAAACATGATGCTTATTGTTGAACATATTTTTAGCTATACAATGAAGGGGGACAACTCAATTACTGTGAGTGAGGATCTAATGCAGCTACTATCCCCAAGGTGGAAGGGAGTCGCTTGAAACCCTCTGGTTCATAAACATGATGCTTATTGTTGAACATATTTTAAGGTATACAATGAAGGGGGACACCTCTATTATTGTGAGCATCTAGTGCAGCTACTATCCCCAAGGTGGAAGGGAGCCGCTTGAAACCCTCTACTTCATAAACATGATCGTTATTGTTGAACATATTTTGAGGTATACAATGAAGGGGGACACCTCTATTATTGTGAGGATCTAATGCAGCTACTATCCCCAAGGAGGAGGGGAGCCGCTTGAAACCCTCTGGTTTATAAACATGATGCTTATTGTTGAACATATTTTGAGGTATACAATGAAGAGGGAAACCTCAATTATTGTGAGCATCTAACGCATCTACTATCCCCAAGGTGGAAGAGAGCCACTTCAAACCCTCTACTCAATAAACATGATGCTTATTGTTGAACATATTCTGAGGTATACAATGAAGTGGGACATCTCAATTATTGTGAGGATCTAATGCAGCTACTATCCCCAAGGTGGAAGGGAGCCGCTTGAAACCCTGTAGTTCATAAATTAACCTTCTGAGGATGGGAACAACTGTTTCCCGAAACATGTTAAGTGAGTAAACTTAAGTGATGTTAGTGTAACATTTCCGACTCACCTTTAAATAAATTCAATACACATCACTGTTTCTAGCTTCTTTTCATTACAATATATATGATACTTATTGTTGAACATATTTTGAGGTATATAATGAACGGAGACATCTCAATTATTGTGAGGATCTAATGCAGCTACTATCCCCAAGGTGGAAGGGAGTCACTTGAAACCCTCTGGTTCATAAACATGATACTTATTGTTGAACGTATTTTGAGGTATACAATGAATGGAGACATCTCAATTATTGTGAGGATCTAATGCAGCTAGTATCCCCAAGGTGGAAGGGAGCCGTTTGAAACCCTCTTCTTCATAAACATGATGCTTATTGTTGAACATATTTTAAGGTATACAATGAAGGGAGACATCTCAATTATTGTGAGGAACTAATGCAGCTACTATCCCCAAGGTGGAAGGGAGCTGCTTGAAACCCTCTGGTTCATAAACATGATACTTATTTTTGAACATATTTTGAGGTATACAATGAAGGGAGACATCTCAAGTATTGTGAGGAACTAATGCAGCTACTATTCCCAAGGTGGAAGGGAGCCGCTTGAAACCTTCTGGATCATAAACATGATGCTTATTGTTGAACATATTTTGAGGTATACAAAGGGGGACACCTCAATTATTGTGAGGATCTAATGCAGCTACTATCCCCAAGGTGGAAGGGAGCCGCTTGAAACCCTCTGGTTCATAAACATGATGGTTATTGTTGAACATATTTTGAGGTATACAATGAAGGGGGACACCTCTATTATTGTGAGGATCTAATGCAGCTACTATCCCCAAGGTGGAAGGGAGCCGCTAGAAACCCTCTACTGCATAAACATGATGCTTATTGTTGAACATATTTTGAGGTATACAATGAAGGGCGACACCTCTATTATTGTGAGGATCTAATGCAGCTACTATCCCCAAGGTGGAAGGGAGCCGCTTGAAAACCTTCTACTTCATAAACATGATGCTTATTGTTGAACATATTCTGAGGTATACAATGAAGGGGGACATCTCAATTATTGTGAGGATCTAATGCAGCTACCATCCCCAAGGTGGAAGGGAGCCGCTTGAAACCCTGTACTTCATAAATTAACCTTCTGAGGATGGGAACATCTGTTTCCCGAAACATGTTAAGTGAGTAAACTTAAGTGATGTTAGTGTAACAATTCCGACTTACCTTTAAATAAATTCAATACACATCACTGTTTCTAGCTTCTTTTCATTACAATATATATGGTACTTATTGTTGAACATATTTTGACGTATATAATGAACGGAGACAATTCAATTATTGTGAGGATCTAATGCAGCTACTATCCCCAAGGTGGAAGGGAGCCGCTTGAAACCCTCTGGTTCATAAACATGATACTTATTTTTGAACATATTTTGAGGTATACAATGAAGGGAGACATCTCAATTATTGTGAGGAACTAATGCAGCTACTATTCCCAAGGTGGAAGGGAGCCGCTTGAAACCCTCTGGTTCATAAACTTGATACTTATTTTTGAACATATTTTGAGGTATACAATGAAGGGAGACATCTCAATTATTGTGAGGAACTAATGCAGCTACTATCCCCAAAGTGGAAGGGAGCCGCTTGAAACCTTCTGGATCATAAACATGATGCTTATTGTTGAACATATTTTGAGGTATACAAAGGGGGACACCTCAATTATTGTGAGGATGTAATGCAGCTACTATCCCCAAGGTGGAAGGGAGCCGCTTGAAACACTCTGGATCATAAACATGATGCTTATTGTTGAACATATTTTGAGGTATACAATGAAGGGGGAAACCTCTGTTATTTTGAGGATCTAATGCAGCTACTGTCCCCAAGGTGGAAGGGAGCCGCTTGAAACCCTCTACTTCATAAACATGCTGCTTATTGTTGAACATATTTTGAGGTATATAAAGGGGGACACCTCAATTATTGTGAGGATCTAATGCAGCTACTATCCCCAAGGTGGAAGGGAGCCGCTTGACACACACTGGATCATAAACATGATGCTTATTGTTTAACATATTTTGAGGTATACAATGAAGGATGAAACCTCTGTTATTTTGAGGAACTAATGCAGCTACTATCCCCAAGGTGGAAGGGAGCCGTTTGAAACCCTCTGGTTCATAAACATGATGGTTATTGTTCAACATATTTTGAGGTATACAATGAAGGGGGACACCTCTATTATTGTGAGGATCTAATGCAGCTACTATCCCCAAGGTGGAAGGGAGCCGCTTGAAACCCTCTACTTCATAAACATGATGGTTATTGTTGAACATATTTTGAGGTATACAAAGGGGGACACCTCAATTATTGTTAGGATCTAATGCAGCTACTATCCCCAAGGTGGAAGGGAGCCGCTTGAAACACTCTGGATCATAAACATGATGCTTATTGTTGAACATATTTTGAGGTATACAATGAAGCGGGAAACCGCTGTTATTTTGAGGATCTAATACAGCTACAATCCCCAAGGTGGAAGGGAGCCGCTTGAAACCCACTGGTTCATAAACATGATGGTTATTGTTGAACATATTTTGAGGTATACAATGAAGGTGGACACCTCTATTATTGTGAGGATCTAATGCAGCTACTATCCCCAAGGTGGAAGGGAGCCGCTTGAAACTGTCTCTTCATAAACATGATGCTTATTGTTGAACATATTTTGAGGTATACAATGGAGGGGGACACCTCTATTGTTGTGAGGATCTAATGCAGCTACTATCCCCAAGGTGGAAGGGAGCTGCTTGAAAACCTCTACTTCATAAACATGATGCTTATTGTTGAACATTTTTTGAGGTATACAATGAAGGGGGACACCTTAATTATTGTGAGGATCTAATGCAGCTACTATCCCCAATGTGGAAGGGAGCCGCTTGAAACCCTCTACTTCATAAACATGATGCTTATTGTTGAATATATTTTGAGGTATACAATGAAAGGGGACACCTCTATTATTGTGAGGATCTAATGCAGCTACTATCCCCAAGGTGGAAAGGAGCCGCTTGAAAACCCTCTACTTCATAAACATGATGCTTATTGTTGAACATATTTTGAGGTATACAATGAAGGGGGACAGCTTAATTATTGTGAGGATCTAATGCAGCTACTATCCCAAGGTGGAAAGGAGCCGCTTGAAACCCTCTACTTCATAAACATGATGCTTATTGTTGAACATATTTTGAGGTATACAACGAAGGGTGACACCTCTGTTATTTTGAGGATCTAAAACAGCTACTATCCCCAAGGTGGAAGGGAGCCGCTTGAAACCCTCTGGTTCATAAACATGATGCTTATTGTTGAACATATTTTGAGGTATACAATGAAGGGGGACATCTCAATTATTGTGAGGATCTAATGCAGCTACTATCCCCAAGGTAGAAGGGAACCGCTTGAAACCCTCTACTTTATAAACATGATGCTTATTGTTGAACATATTTTGAGGTATACAATGAAGGGGGACATCTTAATTATTGTGAGGATCTAATGCAGCTACTCTCCCAAAGGTGGAAGGGAGCCGCTTGAAACACTCTGGATCATAAACATGATGCTTATTGTTGAACATATTTTGAGGTATACAATGAAGGGGGACACCTCTGTTATTTTGAGGATCTAATGCAGCTACTATCCCCAAGGTGGAAGGGACCCGCTTGAAACCCTCTGGCTTATAACCATGATGCTTATTGTTGAACATATTTTGAGGTATACAATGAAGGGGGACATCTCAATTATTGTGAGCATCTAATGGAGCTACTATCCCCGAGGTGGAAGGGAGCCGCTTGAAACTGTCTACTTCATAAAACATGCTGCTTATTGTTGAACATATTTTGAGGTATACAATGAAGGGGGACATCTCAATTATTGTTAGGATCTAATGCAGCTACTATTCCAATGTGGAAGGGAGCCGCCTGAAACACTCTGGATCATAAACATGATGCTTATTGTTGAACATATTTTGAGCTATACAAAGGGGGACACCTCAATTATTGTTAGGATCTAATGCAGCTACTATTCCAAGGTGGAAGGGAGCCGCTTCAAACACACTGGATCATAAACATGATGCTTATTGTTGAACATATTTTGAGGTATACAAAGGGGGATACCTCAATTATTGTTAGGATCTAATGCAGCTACTATCCCCAAGGTGGAAGGGAGCCGCTTGAAACCCTGTACTTCATAAACATGATGCTTATTGTGGAACATATTTTGAGCTATACAAAGGGGGACACCTCAATTATTGTTAGGATCTAATGCAGCTACTATCCCCAAGTGGAAGGGAGCCGCTTGAAACCCTCTACTTCATAAACATGATGCTTATTGTTGAACATATTTTGAGGTATACAAAGGGGGACACGTCAATTATTGTTAGGATCTAATGCAGCTACTATTCCAAGGTAGAAGGGAGCCGCTTGAAACACTCTGGATCATAAACATGATGCTTATTGTTAAACATATTTTGAGGTATACAAAGGTGGACACCTCAATTATTGTGAGGATCTAATGCAGCTACTATCCCCAAGGTGGAAGGGAGCCGCTTGAAACACTCCGGATCATAAAAATGATGCTTATTGTTGAACATATTTTGAGGTATACAATGAAGGGGGACACTTCAATTATTGTGAGGATCTAATGCAGCTACTATCCCCAAGGAGGAGGGGAGCCGCTTGAAACCCTCTGGTTTATAAACATGATGCTTATTGTTGAACATATTTTGAGGTATACAATGAAGAGGGAAACCTCAATTATTGTGAGCATCTAACGCATCTACTATCCCCAAGGTGGAAGGGAGCCACTTCAAACCCTCTACTCAATAAACATGATGCTTATTGTTGAACATATTCTGAGGTATACAATGAAGTGGGACATCTCAATTATTGTGAGGATCTAATGCAGCTACTATCCCCAAGGTGGAAGGGAGCCGCTTGAAACCCTGTAGTTCATAAATTAACCTTCTGAGGATGGGAACAACTGTTTCCCGAAACATGTTAAGTGAGTAAACTTAAGTGATGTTAGTGTAACATTTCCGACTCACCTTTAAATAAATTCAATACACATCACTGTTTCTAGCTTCTTTTCATTACAATATATATGATACTTATTGTTGAACATATTTTGAGGTATATAATGAACGGAGACATCTCAATTATTGTGAGGATCTAATGCAGCTACTATCCCCAAGGTGGAAGGGAGTCACTTGAAACCCTCTGGTTCATAAACATGATACTTATTGTTGAACGTATTTTGAGGTATACAATGAACGGAGACATCTCAATTATTGTGAGGATCTAATGCAGCTAGTATACCCAAGGTGGAAGGGAGCCGCTTGAAACCCTCTACTTCATAAACATGATGCTTATTGTTGAACATATTTTAAGGTATACAATGAAGGGAGACATCTCAAATATTGTGAGGAACTAATGTAGCTACTATCCCCAAGGTGGAAGGGAGCCGCTTGAAACCCTCTGGTTCATAAACATGATACTTATTTTTGAACATATTTTGAGGTATACAATGAAGGGAGACATCTCAATTATTGTGAGGAATTAATGCAGCTACTATTCCCAAGGTGGAAGGGAGCCGCTTGAAACCTTCTGGATCATAAACATGATGATTATTGTTGAACATATTTTGAGGTATACAAAGGGGGACACCTCAAGTATTGTGAGGATCTAATGCAGCTACTATCCCCAAGGTGGAAGGGAGCCGCTTGAAACACACTGGATCATAAACATGATGCTTATTGTTGAACATATTTTGAGGTATACAATGAAGGGGGAAACCTCTGTTATTTTGAGGATCTAATGTAGCTACTATCCCCAAGGTGAAAGGGAGCCGCTTGAAACCCTCTACTTCATAAACATGAAGCTTATTGTTGAACATATTTTGAGGTATACAATGAAGGGGGACACCTCTGTTATTCTGAGGATCTAATGCAGGTACTATCCCAAGGTGGAAGGGAGCCGCTTGAAACCCTCTGGTTCATAAACATGATGCTTATTGTTGAACATATTTTGAGGTATACAATGAAGGGGGACATCTCAAATATTGTGAGGATCTAATGCAGCTACTATCCCCAAGGTGGAAGGGAGCCGCTTGAAACCCTCTACTTCATAAACATGATGCTTATTGTTGAACATATTTTGAGGTATACAATGAAAGGGGACACCTCTATTATTGTGAGGATCTAATGCAGCTACTATCCCCAAGGAGGAAGGGAGCCGCTTGAAAACCCTCCACTTCATAAACATGATGCTTATTGTTGAACATATTTTGAGGTATACAATGAAGGGGGACACCTTAATTATTGTGAGGTTCTAATGCAGCTACTATCCCAAGGTGGAAGGGAGCCGCTAGAAACCCTCTAGTTCATAAACATGATGCTTATTGTTGAACATATTTTGAGGTATACAATGAATGGGGACACCTCTATTATTGTGAGGATCTAAGGCAGCTACTGTCCCCAAGTTGGAAGGGAGCCGCTTGAAACCCTCCACTTCATAAACATGATGGTTATTCTTGAACATATTTTGAGGTATACAATGAAGGGGGACATCTCAATTATTGTGAGGATCTAATGCAGCTACTATCCCCAAGGTGGAAGGGAGCTGCTTGAAACCCTCTGGTTCATAAAGATGATGGTTATTGTTGAACATTTTTTGAGGTATACAATGAAGGGGGACACCTCTATTATTGTGAGGATCTAATGCAGCTACTATCCCCAAGGTGGAAGGGAGCCGCTTGAAACCCTCTACTCCATAAACATGATGGTTATTCTTGAACATATTTTGAGGTATACAATGAAGGGGGACATCTCAATTATTGTGAGGATCTAATGCAGCTACTATCCCCAAGGTGTAAGGGAGCCGCTTGAAACCCTGTGCTTCATAAACATGATGCTTATTGTTGAACATATTTTCAGGTATACAATGAAGGGGGACACCTCAATTATTGTGAGGATCTAATGCAGCTAGTATCCCCAAGGTGGAAGGGAGCCGCTTGAAATCTCTGGTTCATAAACATGATGGTTATTGTTGAACATATTTTGAGGAATACAATGAAGGGTGACATCTTAATTATTGTGAGGATCTAATGCAGCTACTATCCCCAAGGTAGAAGGGAGCCGCTTGTAACCCTCTACTTGATAAACATGATGCTTATTGTTGAACATATTTTGAGGTATACAATGAAGGGTGACATCTCAATTATTGTGAGGATCTAATGCAGCTACTATCCCCAAGGTGGAAGGGAGCCGCTTGAAACCCTCTGGTTCATAAACATGATGCTTATTGTTGAACATATTTCGAGGTATACAATGAAGGGGGACATATCAATTATTGTGAGGATCTAATGCAGCTACTCCCCAAGGTGGAAGGGAGCCGCTTGAAACCCTCTGGCTCATAAACATGATGCTAATTGTTGAACCTATTTTGAGGCATACAATGAAGGGGGACAGCTCAATTATTGTGAGCATCTAATGGAGCTACTATCCCCGAGGTGGAAGGGAGCCGCTTGAAACCGTCTACTTCATAAACATGCTGCTTATTGTTGAACATATTTTGAGGTATACAATGAAGGGGGACATCTCAATTATTCCTAGGATCTAATGCAGCTACTATCCCCAAGGTGGAAGGGAGCCGCTTGAAACACTCTGGATCATAAACATGATGCTTATTGTTGAACATATTTTGAGGTATACAATGAAGGGGGACACCTCTGTTATTTTGAGGATCTAATGCAGCTACTATCCCCAAGGTGGAAGGGAGCCGCTTGAAACCCTCTGGCTTATAAACATGATGCTTATTGTTGAACATATTTTGAGCCATACAATGAAGGGGGACATCTCAATTACTGTGAGCATCTAATGGAGCTACTATCCCCGAGGTGGAAGGGAGCCGCTTGAAACCGTCTACTTCATAAACATGCTGCTTATTGTTGAACATATTTTGAGGTTTACAATGTACGGGGACATCTCAATTATTGTTAGGATCTAATGCAGCTACTATTCCAAGGTGGAAGGGAGCCGCTTGAAACACTCTGGATCATAAACATGATGCTTATTGTTGAACATATTTTGAGCTATACAAAGGGGCACACCTCAATTATTGTTAGGATCTAATGCAGCTACTATTCCAAGGTGGAAGGGAGCCGCTTGAAACCCTGTACTTCATAAACATGATGCTTATTGTTGAACATATTTTGAGCTATAAAGGGGGACACCTCAATTATTGTTAGGATCTAATGCAGCTACCCCAAGGTGGAAGGGAGCCGCTTGAAACCCTCTACTTCATAAATATGATGCTTATTGTTGAACATATTTTGAGGTATACAAAGGGGGACACCTCAATTATTGTTTGGATCTAATGCAGCTACTATTCCCAAGGTGGAAGGGAGGCGCTTGAAACACTCTGGATCATAAAAATGATGCTTATTGTTGAACATATTTTGAGCTATACAAAGGGGGACACCTCAATTATTGTTAGGATCTAATGCAGCTACTATTCCAAGGTGGAAGGGAGCCGCTTGAAACACTCTGGATCATAAACATGATGCTTATTGTTGAACATATTTTGAGGTATACAATGAAGGGGGAAACCTCTGTTATTTTGAGGATCTAATGCAGCTACTATCCCCAAGGTGGAAGGGAGCCACTTGAAACCCTCTACTTCATAAACATGCTGCTTATTGTTGAACATATTTTGAGGTATACAAAGGGGGACACCTCAATTATTGTGAGGATCTAATGCAGCTACTATCCAAAGGTGGAAGGGAGCTGCTTGAAACACTCTGGATCATAAACATGATGCTTATTGTTGAACATATTTTGAGGTATACAATGAAGGGGGAAACCTCTATTATTTTGAGGATCTAATGCAGCTACTATCCCCAAGGTGGAAGGGAGCCGCTTGAAACCCTCTACTTCATAAACATGATGCTTATTGTTGAACATATGTTGAGGTATATAAAGGGGGACACCTCAATTATTGTTAGGATCTAATGCAGCTACTATCACCAAGGTGGAAGGGAGCCGCTTGAAACACTCTGGATCATAAACATGATGCTTATTGTTGAACATATTTTGAGGTATACAATGAAGGGGGAAACCTCTGTTATTTTGAGGATCTAATGCAGCTACTATCCCCAAGGTGGAAGGGAGCCGCTTGAAACCCTCTGGTTCATAAACATGATGGTTATTGTTGAACATATTTTGAGGTATACAATGAAGGGGGACACCTCTATTATTGTGAGGATCTAATGCAGCTACTATCCCCAAGGTGGAAGGGAGCCGTTTGAAACCCTCTACTTCATAAACATGATGCTTATTGTTGAACATATTTTGAGTTATACAATGAAGGGGGACACCTCTATTATTGTGAGGATCTAATGCAGCTACTATCCTCAAGGTGGAAGGAAGCCGCTTGAAAACCCTTTACTTCATAAACATGATGCTTATTGTTGAACATATTTTGAGGTATACAAAGGGGGACACCTCAATTATTGTTAGCATCTAATGCAGCTACTATCCCCAAGGTGGAAGGGAGCCGCTTGAAACACTCTGGATCATAAAAATGATGCTTATTGTTGCACATATTTTGTGCTATACAAAGGGGGACACCTCAATTATTGTTAGGATCTAATGCAGCTACTATTCCAAGGTAGAAGGGAGCCGCTTGAAACACTCTGGATCATAAACATGATGCTTATTGTTGAACATATTTGGAGGTATACAAAGGGGGACACCTCAATTATTGTTAGGATCTAATGCAGCTATTATCCCCAAGGTGGAAGGGAGCCACTTGAAACACTCTGGATCATAAAAATGATGCTTATTGTTGAAGATATTTTGAGGTATACAATGAAGGGGGAACTTCAATTATTGTGAGGATCTAATGCAGCTGCTCTCCCCAACGTGGAAGGGAGTCGCTTGAAACCCTTTACTTCATAAACATGATGCTTATTGTTGAACATATTTTTAGCTATACAATGAAGGGGGACATCTCAATTACTGTGAGTGAGGATCTAATGCAGCTACTATCCCCAAGGAGGAAGGGAGTCGCTTGAAACCCTCTGGTTCATAAACATGATGCTTATTGTTGAACATATTTTAAGGTATACAATGAAGGGGGACACCTCTATTATTGTGAGCATCTAGTGCAGCTACTATCCCCAAGGTGGAAGGGAGCCGCTTGAAACCCTCTACTTCATAAACATGATCGTTATTGTTGAACATATTTTGAGGTATACAATGAAGGGGGACACCTCTATTATTGTGAGGATCTAATGCAGCTACTATCCCCAACGAGGAGGGGAGCCGCTTGAAACCCTCTGGTTTATAAACATGATGCTTATTGTTGAACATATTTTGAGGTATACAAGGGGGACACCTCAATTATTGTTAGGATCTAATGCAGCTACTATCCCCAAGGTGGAAGGGAGCCGCTTGAAACACTCTGGATCATAAAAATGATGCTTATTGTTGAACATATTTTGAGGTATACAATGAAGAGGGACACCTCAATTATTGTGAGCATCTAATGCATCTACTATCCCCAAGGTGGAAGGGAGCCGCTTCAAACCCTCTACTCAATAAACATGATGCTTATTGTTGAACATATTCTGAGGTATACAATGAAGTGGGACATCTCAATTATTGTGAGGATCTAATGCAGCTACTATCCCCAAGGTGGAAGGGAGCCGCTTGAAACCCTGTACTTCATAAATTAACCTTCTGAGGATGGGAACAACTGTTTCCCGAAACATGTTAAGTGAGTAAACTTAAGTGATGTTAGTGTAACAATTGCGACTCACCTTTAAATAAATTCAATACCCATCACTGTTTCTAGCTTCTTTTCATTACAATATATATGATAGTTATTGTTGAACATATTTTGAGGTATATAATGAACGGAGACATTTCAATTATTGTGAGGATCTAATGCAGCTACTATCCCCAAGGTGGAAGGGTGTCACTTGAAACCCTCTGGTTCATAAACATGATACTTATTGTTGAACGTATTTTGAGGTATACAATGATCGGAGACATCTCAATTATTGTGAGGATCTAATGCAGCTAGTATCCCCAAGGTGGAAGGGAGCCGCTTGAAACCCTCTACTTCATAAACATGATGCTTAGTGTTGAACATATTTTAAGGATACAATGAAGGGAGACATCTCAATTATTGTGAGGAACTAATGCAGCTACTATCCCTAAGGTGGAAGGGAGCCGCTTGAAACCCTCTGGTTCATAAACATGATACTTATTTTTGAACATATTTTGAGGTATACAATGAAGGGAGACATCTCAATTATTGTGAGGAACTAATGCAGCTACTATTCCCAAGGTGGAACGGAGCCGCTTGAAACCTTCTGGATCATAAACATGATGCTTATTGTTGAACATATTTTGAGGTATACAAAGGGGGACACCTCAATTATTGTTAGGATCTAATGCAGCTACTATTCCAAGGTGGAAGGGAGCCGCTTGAAACACTCTGGATCATAAACATGATGCTTAATGTTGAACATATTTTGAGGTATACAAAGGGGGACACCTCAATTATTGTTAGGATCTAATGCAGCTACTATCCCCAAGGTGGAAGGGAGCCGCTTGAAAACCTTCTACTTCATAAACATGATGCTTATTGTTGAACATATTCTGAGGTATACAATGAAGGGGGACATCTCAATTATTGTGAGGATCTAATGCAGCTACTATCCCCAAGGTGGAAGGGAGCCGCTTGAAACCCTGTACTTCATAAATTAACCTTCTGAGGATGGGAACAACTGTTTCCCGAAACATGTTAAGTGAGTAAACTTAAGTGATGTTAGTGTAACAATTCCGACTTACCTTTAAATAAATTCAATACACATCACTGTTTCTAGCTTCTTTTCATTACAATATATATGGTACTTATTGTTGAACATATTTTGACGTATATAATGAACGGAGACAATTCAATTATTGTGAGGATCTAATGCAGCTACTATCCCCAAGGTGGAAGGGAGTCACTTGAAACCCTCTGGTTCATAAACATGATACTTATTGTTGAACGTATTTTGAGGTATACAATGATCGGAGACATCTCAATTATTGTGAGGATCTAATGCAGCTAGTATCCCCAAGGTGGAAGGGAGCCGCTTGAAACCCTCTACTTCATAAACATGATGCTTATTGTTGAACATATTTTAAGGTATACAATGAAGGGAGACATCTCAATTATTGTGAGGAACTAATGCAGCTACTATCCCCAAGGTGGAAGGGAGCCGCTTGAAACCCTCTGGTTCATAAACATGATACTTATTTTTGAACATATTTTGAGGTATACAATGAAGGGAGACATCTCAATTATTGTGAGGAACTAATGCAGCTACTATTCCCAAGGTGGAAGGGAGCCGCTTGAAACCTTCTGGATCATAAACATGATGCTTATTGTTGAACATATTTTGAGGTATACAAAGGGGGACACCTCAATTATTGTTAGGATCTAATGCAGCTACTATTCCAAGGTGGAAGGGAGCCGCTTGAAACACTCTGGATCATAAACATGATGCTTAATGTTGAACATATTTTGAGGTATACAAAGGGGGACACCTCAATTATTGTTAGGATCTAATGCAGCTACTATCCCCAAGGTGGAAGGGAGCCGCTTGAAAACCTTCTACTTCATAAACATGATGCTTATTGTTGTACATATTCTGAGGTATACAATGAAGGGGGACATCTCAATTATTGTGAGGATCTAATGCAGCTACTATCCCCAAGGTGGAAGGGAGCCGCTTGAAACCCTGTACTTCATAAATTAACCTTCTGAGGATGGGAACAACTGTTTCCCGAAACATGTTAAGTGAGTAAACTTAAGTGATGTTAGTGTAACAATTCCGACTTACCTTTAAATAAATTCAATACACATCACTGTTTCTAGCTTCTTTTCATTACAATATATATGGTACTTATTGTTGAACATATTTTGACGTATATAATGAACGGAGACAATTCAATTATTGTGAGGATCTAATGCAGCTACTATCCCAAGGTGGAAGGGAGCCGCCTGAAACCGTCTACTTCATAAACGTGATGCTTATTGTTGAACATATTTTGAGGTATACAATGAAGGGGGACACCTCTGTTATTTTGAGGATCTAAATCAGCTACTATCCCCAAGGTGGAAGGGAGCGGCTTGAAACCCTCTACTTCATAAACATGATGCTTATTGTTGAACATATTTTGAGGTATACAATGAAAGGGGACACCTCTATTATTGTGAGGATCTAATGCAGCTACTATCCCCAAGGTGGAAAGGAGCCGCTTGAAAACCCTCTACTTCATAAACATGATGCTTATTGTTGAACATATTTTGAGGTATACAATGAAGGGGGACAGCTTAATTATTGTGAGGATCTAATGCAGCTACTATCCCAAGGTGGAAAGGAGCCGCTTGAAACCCTCTACTTCATAAACATGATGCTTATTGTTGAACATGTTTTGAGGTATACAACGAAGGGGGACACCTCTGTTATTTTGAGGCTCTAAATCAGCTACTATCCCCAAGGTGGAAGGGAGCCGCTTGAAACCCTCTGGTTCATAAACATGATGCTTATTGTTGAACATATTTTGAGGTATACAATGAAGGGGGACATCTCAATTATTGTGAGGATCTAATGCAGCTACTATCCCCAAGGTAGAAGGGAGCCGCTTGAAACCCTCTACTTTATAAACATGATGCTTATTGTTGAACATATTTTGAGGTATACATGAAGGGGGACATCTCAATTATTGTGAGGATCTAATGCAGCTACTCTCCCAAAGGTGTAAGGGAGCCGCTTGAAACACTCTGGATCATAAACATGATGCTTATTGTTGAACATATTTTGAGGTATACAATGAAGGGGGAAACCTCTGTTATTTTGAGGATCTAATGCAGCTACTATCCCCAAGGTGGAAGGGAGCCACTTGAAACCCTCTACTTCATAAACATGCTGCTTATTGTTGAACATATTTTGAGGTATACAAAGGGGGACACCTCAATTATTGTGAGGATCTAATGCAGCTACTATCCAAAGGTGGAAGGGAGCTGCTTGAAACACTCTGGATCATAAACATGATGCTTATTGTTGAACATATTTTGAGGTATACAATGAAGGGGGAAACCTCTATTATTTTGAGGATCTAATGCAGCTACTATCCCCAAGGTGGAAGGGAGCCGCTTGAAACCCTCTACTTCATAAACATGATGCTTATTGTTGAACATATGTTGAGGTATATAAAGGGGGACACCTCAATTATTGTTAGGATCTAATGCAGCTACTATCACCAAGGTGGAAGGGAGCCGCTTGAAACACTCTGGATCATAAACATGATGCTTATTGTTGAACATATTTTGAGGTATACAATGAAGGGGGAAACCTCTGTTATTTTGAGGATCTAATGCAGCTACTATCCCCAAGGTGGAAGGGAGCCGCTTGAAACCCTCTGGTTCATAAACATGATGGTTATTGTTGAACATATTTTGAGGTATACAATGAAGGGGGACACCTCTATTATTGTGAGGATCTAATGCAGCTACTATCCCCAAGGTGGAAGGGAGCCGTTTGAAACCCTCTACTTCATAAACATGATGCTTATTGTTGAACATATTTTGAGTTATACAATGAAGGGGGACACCTCTATTATTGTGAGGATCTAATGCAGCTACTATCCTCAAGGTGGAAGGAAGCCGCTTGAAAACCCTTTACTTCATAAACATGATGCTTATTGTTGAACATATTTTGAGGTATACAAAGGGGGACACCTCAATTATTGTTAGCATCTAATGCAGCTACTATCCCCAAGGTGGAAGGGAGCCGCTTGAAACACTCTGGATCATAAAAATGATGCTTATTGTTGCACATATTTTGTGCTATACAAAGGGGGACACCTCAATTATTGTTAGGATCTAATGCAGCTACTATTCCAAGGTAGAAGGGAGCCGCTTGAAACACTCTGGATCATAAACATGATGCTTATTGTTGAACATATTTGGAGGTATACAAAGGGGGACACCTCAATTATTGTTAGGATCTAATGCAGCTATTATCCCCAAGGTGGAAGGGAGCCACTTGAAACACTCTGGATCATAAAAATGATGCTTATTGTTGAAGATATTTTGAGGTATACAATGAAGGGGGACACTTCAATTATTGTGAGGATCTAATGCAGCTGCTCTCCCCAACGTGGAAGGGAGTCGCTTGAAACCCTTTACTTCATAAACATGATGCTTATTGTTGAACATATTTTTAGCTATACAATGAAGGGGGACATCTCAATTACTGTGAGTGAGGATCTAATGCAGCTACTATCCCCAAGGAGGAAGGGAGTCGCTTGAAACCCTCTGGTTCATAAACATGATGCTTATTGTTGAACATATTTTAAGGTATACAATGAAGGGGGACACCTCTATTATTGTGAGCATCTAGTGCAGCTACTATCCCCAAGGTGGAAGGGAGCCGCTTGAAACCCTCTACTTCATAAACATGATCGTTATTGTTGAACATATTTTGAGGTATACAATGAAGGGGGACACCTCTATTATTGTGAGGATCTAATGCAGCTACTATCCCCAACGAGGAGGGGAGCCGCTTGAAACCCTCTGGTTTATAAACATGATGCTTATTGTTGAACATATTTTGAGGTATACCAGGGGGACACCTCAATTATTGTTAGGATCTAATGCAGCTACTATCCCCAAGGTGGAAGGGAGCCGCTTGAAACACTCTGGATCATAAAAATGATGCTTATTGTTGAACATATTTTGAGGTATACAATGAAGAGGGACACCTCAATTATTGTGAGCATCTAATGCATCTACTATCCCCAAGGTGGATGGGAGCCGCTTCAAACCCTCTACTCAATAAACATGATGCTTATTGTTGAACATATTCTGAGGTATACAATGAAGTGGGACATCTCAATTATTGTGAGGATCTAATGCAGCTACTATCCCCAAGGTGGAAGGGAGCCGCTTGAAACCCTGTACTTCATAAATTAACCTTCTGAGGATGGGAACAACTGTTTCCCGAAACATGTTAAGTGAGTAAACTTAAGTGATGTTAGTGTAACAATTGCGACTCACCTTTAAATAAATTCAATACCCATCACTGTTTCTAGCTTCTTTTCATTACAATATATATGATAGTTATTGTTGAACATATTTTGAGGTATATAATGAACGGAGACATTTCAATTATTGTGAGGATCTAATGCAGCTACTATCCCCAAAGTGGAAGGGTGTCACTTGAAACCCTCTGGTTCATAAACATGATACTTATTGTTGAACGTATTTTGAGGTATACAATGATCGGAGACATCTCAATTATTGTGAGGATCTAATGCAGCTAGTATCCCCAAGGTGGAAGGGAGCCGCTTGAAACCCTCTACTTCATAAACATGATGCTTAGTGTTGAACATATTTTAAGGTATACAATGAAGGGAGACATCTCAATTATTGTGAGGAACTAATGCAGCTACTATCCCTAAGGTGGAAGGGAGCCGCTTGAAACCCTCTGGTTCATAAACATGATACTTATTTTTGAACATATTTTGAGGTATACAATGAAGGGAGACATCTCAATTATTGTGAGGAACTAATGCAGCTACTATTCCCAAGGTGGAAGGGAGCCGCTTGAAACCTTCTGGATCATAAACATGATGCTTATTGTTGAACATATTTTGAGGTATACAAAGGGGGACACCTCAATTATTGTTAGGATCTAATGCAGCTACTATTCCAAGGTGGAAGGGAGCCGCTTGAAACACTCTGGATCATAAACATGATGCTTAATGTTGAACATATTTTGAGGTATACAAAGGGGGACACCTCAATTATTGTTAGGATCTAATGCAGCTACTATCCCCAAGGTGGAAGGGAGCCGCTTGAAAACCTTCTACTTCATAAACATGATGCTTATTGTTGAACATATTCTGAGGTATACAATGAAGGGGGACATCTCAATTATTGTGAGGATCTAATGCAGCTACTATCCCCAAGGTGGAAGGGAGCCGCTTGAAACCCTGTACTTCATAAATTAACCTTCTGAGGATGGGAACAACTGTTTCCCGAAACATGTTAAGTGAGTAAACTTAAGTGATGTTAGTGTAACAATTCCGACTTACCTTTAAATAAATTCAATACACATCACTGTTTCTAGCTTCTTTTCATTACAATATATATGGTACTTATTGTTGAACATATTTTGACGTATATAATGAACGGAGACAATTCAATTATTGTGAGGATCTAATGCAGCTACTATCCCCAAGGTGGAAGGGAGTCACTTGAAACCCTCTGGTTCATAAACATGATACTTATTGTTGAACGTATTTTGAGGTATACAATGATCGGAGACATCTCAATTATTGTGAGGATCTAATGCAGCTAGTATCCCCAAGGTGGAAGGGAGCCGCTTGAAACCCTCTACTTCATAAACATGATGCTTATTGTTGAACATATTTTAAGGTATACAATGAAGGGAGACATCTCAATTATTGTGAGGAACTAATGCAGCTACTATCCCCAAGGTGGAAGGGAGCCGCTTGAAACCCTCTGGTTCATAAACATGATACTTATTTGTGAACATATTTTGAGGTATACAATGAAGGGAGACATCTCAATTATTGTGAGGAACTAATGCAGCTACTATTCCCAAGGTGGAAGGGAGCCGCTTGAAACCTTCTGGATCATAAACATGATGCTTATTGTTGAACATATTTTGAGGTATACAAAGGGGGACACCTCAATTATTGTTAGGATCTAATGCAGCTACTATTCCAAGGTGGAAGGGAGCCGCTTGAAACACTCTGGATCATAAACATGATGCTTAATGTTGAACATATTTTGAGGTATACAAAGGGGGACACCTCAATTATTGTTAGGATCTAATGCAGCTACTATCCCCAAGGTGGAAGGGAGCCGCTTGAAAACCTTCTACTTCATAAACATGATGCTTATTGTTGAACATATTCTGAGGTATACAATGAAGGGGGACATCTCAATTATTGTGAGGATCTAATGCAGCTACTATCCCCAAGGTGGAAGGGAGCCGCTTGAAACCCTGTACTTCATAAATTAACCTTCTGAGGATGGGAACAACTGTTTCCCGAAACATGTTAAGTGAGTAAACTTAAGTGATGTTAGTGTAACAATTCCGACTTACCTTTAAATAAATTCAATACACATCACTGTTTCTAGCTTCTTTTCATTACAATATATATGGTACTTATTGTTGAACATATTTTGACGTATATAATGAACGGAGACAATTCAATTATTGTGAGGATCTAATGCAGCTACTATCCCAAGGTGGAAGGGAGCCGCCTGAAACCGTCTACTTCATAAACGTGATGCTTATTGTTGAACATATTTTGAGGTATACAATGAAGGGGGACACCTCTGTTATTTTGAGGATCTAAATCAGCTACTATCCCCAAGGTGGAAGGGAGCGGCTTGAAACCCTCTACTTCATAAACATGATGCTTATTGTTGAACATATTTTGAGGTATACAATGAAAGGGGACACCTCTATTATTGTGAGGATCTAATGCAGCTCCTATCCCCAAGGTGGAAAGGAGCCGCTTGAAAACCCTCTACTTCATAAACATGATGCTTATTGTTGAACATATTTTGAGGTATACAATGAAGGGGGACAGCTTAATTATTGTGAGGATCTAATGCAGCTACTATCCCAAGGTGGAAAGGAGCCGCTTGAAACCCTCTACTTCATAAACATGATGCTTATTGTTGAACATGTTTTGAGGTATACAACGAAGGGGGACACCTCTGTTATTTTGAGGCTCTAAATCAGCTACTATCCCCAAGGTGGAAGGGAGCCGCTTGAAACCCTCTGGTTCATAAACATGATGCTTATTGTTGAACATATTTTGAGGTATACAATGAAGGGGGACATCTCAATTATTGTGAGGATCTAATGCAGCTACTATCCCCAAGGTAGAAGGGAGCCGCTTGAAACCCTCTACTTTATAAACATGATGCTTATTGTTGAACATATTTTGAGGTATACAATGAAGGGGGACATCTCAATTATTGTGAGGATCTAATGCAGCTACTCTCCCAAAGGTGTAAGGGAGCCGCTTGAAACACTCTGGATCATAAACATGATGCTTATTGTTGAACATATTTTGAGGTATACAATGAAGGGGGACACCTCTGTTATTTTGAGGATCTAATGCAGCTACTATCCCCAAGGTGGAAGGGACCCGCTTGAAACCCTCTGGCTTATAACCATGATGCTTATTGTTGAACATATTTTGAGGTATACAATGAAGGGGGACATCTCAATTATTGTGAGCATCTAATGGAGCTACTATCCCCGAGGTGGAAGGGAGCCGCTTGAAACCGTCTACTTCATAAAACATGCTGCTTATTGTTGAACATATTTTGAGGTATACAATGAAGGGGGACATCTCAATTATTGTTAGGATCTAATGCAGCTACTATTCCAATGTGGAAGGGAGCCGCCTGAAACACTCTGGTTCATAAACATGATGCTTATTGTGGAACATATTTTGAGCTATACAAAGGGGGACACCTCAATTATTGTTAGGATCTAATGCAGCTACGATTCCAAGGTGGAAGGGAGCCGCTTCAAACACACTGGATCATAAACATGATGCTTATTGTTGAACATATTTTGAGGTATACAAAGGGGGACACCTCAATTATTGTTAGGATCTAATGCAGCTACTATCCCCAAGGTGGAAGGGAGCCGCTTGAAACCCTGTACTTCATAAACATGATGCTTATTGTTGAACATATTTTGAGCTATACAAAGGGGGACACCTCAATTATTGTTAGGATCTAATGCAGCTACTATCCCCAAGGTGGAAGGGAGCCGCTTGAAACCCTCTACTTCATAAACATGATGCTTATTGTTGAACATATTTTGAGGTATACAAAGGGGGACACGTCAATTATTGTTAGGATCTAATGCAGCTACTATTCCAAGGTAGAAGGGAGCCGCTTGAAACACTCTGGATCATAAACATGATGCTTATTGTTAAACATATTTTGAGGTATACAAAGGGGGACACCTCAATTATTGTGAGGATCTAATGCAGCTACTATCCCCAAGGTGGAAGGGAGCCGCTTGAAACACTCTGGATCATAAAAATGATGCTTATTGTTGAACATATTTTGAGGTATACAATGAAGGGGGACACTTCAATTATTGTGAGGATCTAATGCAGCTACTATCCCCAAGGTGGAAGGGATACGCTTGAAACCCTTTACTTCATAAACATGATGCTTATTGTTGAACATATTTTTAGCTATACAATGAAGGGGGACATCTCAATTACTGTGAGTGAGGATCTAATGCAGCTACTATCCCCAAGGTGGAAGGGAGTCGCTTGAAACCCTCTGGTTCATAAACATGATGCTTATTGTTGAACATATTTTGAGGTATACAATGAAGGGGGACATCTCAATTATTGTGAGGATCTAATGCAGCTACTATCCCCAAGGTAGAAGGGAGCCGCTTGAAACCCTCTACTTTATAAACATGATGCTTATTGTTGAACATATTTTGAGGTATACATGAAGGGGGACATCTCAATTATTGTGAGGATCTAATGCAGCTACTCTCCCAAAGGTGTAAGGGAGCCGCTTGAAACACTCTGGATCATAAACATGATGCTTATTGTTGAACATATTTTGAGGTATACAATGAAGGGGGAAACCTCTGTTATTTTGAGGATCTAATGCAGCTACTATCCCCAAGGTGGAAGGGAGCCACTTGAAACCCTCTACTTCATAAACATGCTGCTTATTGTTGAACATATTTTGAGGTATACAAAGGGGGACACCTCAATTATTGTGAGGATCTAATGCAGCTACTATCCAAAGGTGGAAGGGAGCTGCTTGAAACACTCTGGATCATAAACATGATGCTTATTGTTGAACATATTTTGAGGTATACAATGAAGGGGGAAACCTCTATTATTTTGAGGATCTAATGCAGCTACTATCCCCAAGGTGGAAGGGAGCCGCTTGAAACCCTCTACTTCATAAACATGATGCTTATTGTTGAACATATGTTGAGGTATATAAAGGGGGACACCTCAATTATTGTTAGGATCTAATGCAGCTACTATCACCAAGGTGGAAGGGAGCCGCTTGAAACACTCTGGATCATAAACATGATGCTTATTGTTGAACATATTTTGAGGTATACAATGAAGGGGGAAACCTCTGTTATTTTGAGGATCTAATGCAGCTACTATCCCCAAGGTGGAAGGGAGCCGCTTGAAACCCTCTGGTTCATAAACATGATGGTTATTGTTGAACATATTTTGAGGTATACAATGAAGGGGGACACCTCTATTATTGTGAGGATCTAATGCAGCTACTATCCCCAAGGTGGAAGGGAGCCGTTTGAAACCCTCTACTTCATAAACATGATGCTTATTGTTGAACATATTTTGAGTTATACAATGAAGGGGGACACCTCTATTATTGTGAGGATCTAATGCAGCTACTATCCTCAAGGTGGAAGGAAGCCGCTTGAAAACCCTTTACTTCATAAACATGATGCTTATTGTTGAACATATTTTGAGGTATACAAAGGGGGACACCTCAATTATTGTTAGCATCTAATGCAGCTACTATCCCCAAGGTGGAAGGGAGCCGCTTGAAACACTCTGGATCATAAAAATGATGCTTATTGTTGCACATATTTTGTGCTATACAAAGGGGGACACCTCAATTATTGTTAGGATCTAATGCAGCTACTATTCCAAGGTAGAAGGGAGCCGCTTGAAACACTCTGGATCATAAACATGATGCTTATTGTTGAACATATTTGGAGGTATACAAAGGGGGACACCTCAATTATTGTTAGGATCTAATGCAGCTATTATCCCCAAGGTGGAAGGGAGCCACTTGAAACACTCTGGATCATAAAAATGATGCTTATTGTTGAAGATATTTTGAGGTATACAATGAAGGGGGACACTTCAATTATTGTGAGGATCTAATGCAGCTGCTCTCCCCAACGTGGAAGGGAGTCGCTTGAAACCCTTTACTTCATAAACATGATGCTTATTGTTGAACATATTTTTAGCTATACAATGAAGGGGGACATCTCAATTACTGTGAGTGAGGATCTAATGCAGCTACTATCCCCAAGGAGGAAGGGAGTCGCTTGAAACCCTCTGGTTCATAAACATGATGCTTATTGTTGAACATATTTTAAGGTATACAATGAAGGGGGACACCTCTATTATTGTGAGCATCTAGTGCAGCTACTATCCCCAAGGTGGAAGGGAGCCGCTTGAAACCCTCTACTTCATAAACATGATCGTTATTGTTGAACATATTTTGAGGTATACAATGAAGGGGGACACCTCTATTATTGTGAGGATCTAATGCAGCTACTATCCCCAACGAGGAGGGGAGCCGCTTGAAACCCTCTGGTTTATAAACATGATGCTTATTGTTGAACATATTTTGAGGTATACCAGGGGGACACCTCAATTATTGTTAGGATCTAATGCAGCTACTATCCCCAAGGTGGAAGGGAGCCGCTTGAAACACTCTGGATCATAAAAATGATGCTTATTGTTGAACATATTTTGAGGTATACAATGAAGAGGGACACCTCAATTATTGTGAGCATCTAATGCATCTACTATCCCCAAGGTGGATGGGAGCCGCTTCAAACCCTCTACTCAATAAACATGATGCTTATTGTTGAACATATTCTGAGGTATACAATGAAGTGGGACATCTCAATTATTGTGAGGATCTAATGCAGCTACTATCCCCAAGGTGGAAGGGAGCCGCTTGAAACCCTGTACTTCATAAATTAACCTTCTGAGGATGGGAACAACTGTTTCCCGAAACATGTTAAGTGAGTAAACTTAAGTGATGTTAGTGTAACAATTGCGACTCACCTTTAAATAAATTCAATACCCATCACTGTTTCTAGCTTCTTTTCATTACAATATATATGATAGTTATTGTTGAACATATTTTGAGGTATATAATGAACGGAGACATTTCAATTATTGTGAGGATCTAATGCAGCTACTATCCCCAAAGTGGAAGGGTGTCACTTGAAACCCTCTGGTTCATAAACATGATACTTATTGTTGAACGTATTTTGAGGTATACAATGATCGGAGACATCTCAATTATTGTGAGGATCTAATGCAGCTAGTATCCCCAAGGTGGAAGGGAGCCGCTTGAAACCCTCTACTTCATAAACATGATGCTTAGTGTTGAACATATTTTAAGGTATACAATGAAGGGAGACATCTCAATTATTGTGAGGAACTAATGCAGCTACTATCCCTAAGGTGGAAGGGAGCCGCTTGAAACCCTCTGGTTCATAAACATGATACTTATTTTTGAACATATTTTGAGGTATACAATGAAGGGAGACATCTCAATTATTGTGAGGAACTAATGCAGCTACTATTCCCAAGGTGGAAGGGAGCCGCTTGAAACCTTCTGGATCATAAACATGATGCTTATTGTTGAACATATTTTGAGGTATACAAAGGGGGACACCTCAATTATTGTTAGGATCTAATGCAGCTACTATTCCAAGGTGGAAGGAAGCCGCTTGAAACACTCTGGATCATAAACATGATGCTTAATGTTGAACATATTTTGAGGTATACAAAGGGGGACACCTCAATTATTGTTAGGATCTAATGCAGCTACTATCCCCAAGGTGGAAGGGAGCCGCTTGAAAACCTTCTACTTCATAAACATGATGCTTATTGTTGAACATATTCTGAGGTATACAATGAAGGGGGACATCTCAATTATTGTGAGGATCTAATGCAGCTACTATCCCCAAGGTGGAAGGGAGCCGCTTGAAACCCTGTACTTCATAAATTAACCTTCTGAGGATGGGAACAACTGTTTCCCGAAACATGTTAAGTGAGTAAACTTAAGTGATGTTAGTGTAACAATTCCGACTTACCTTTAAATAAATTCAATACACATCACTGTTTCTAGCTTCTTTTCATTACAATATATATGGTACTTATTGTTGAACATATTTTGACGTATATAATGAACGGAGACAATTCAATTATTGTGAGGATCTAATGCAGCTACTATCCCCAAGGTGGAAGGGAGTCACTTGAAACCCTCTGGTTCATAAACATGATACTTATTGTTGAACGTATTTTGAGGTATACAATGATCGGAGACATCTCAATTATTGTGAGGATCTATTGCAGCTAGTATCCCCAAGGTGGAAGGGAGCCGCTTGAAACCCTCTACTTCATAAACATGATGCTTATTGTTGAACATATTTTAAGGTATACAATGAAGGGAGACATCTCAATTATTGTGAGGAACTAATGCAGCTACTATCCCCAAGGTGGAAGGGAGCCGCTTGAAACCCTCTGGTTCATAAACATGATACTTATTTGTGAACATATTTTGAGGTATACAATGAAGGGAGACATCTCAATTATTGTGAGGAACTAATGCAGCTACTATTCCCAAGGTGGAAGGGAGCCGCTTGAAACCTTCTGGATCATAAACATGATGCTTATTGTTGAACATATTTTGAGGTATACAAAGGGGGACACCTCAATTATTGTTAGGATCTAATGCAGCTACTATTCCAAGGTGGAAGGGAGCCGCTTGAAACACTCTGGATCATAAACATGATGCTTAATGTTGAACATATTTTGAGGTATACAAAGGGGGACACCTCAATTATTGTTAGGATCTAATGCAGCTACTATCCCCAAGGTGGAAGGGAGCCGCTTGAAAACCTTCTACTTCATAAACATGATGCTTATTGTTGAACATATTCTGAGGTATACAATGAAGGGGGACATCTCAATTATTGTGAGGATCTAATGCAGCTACTATCCCCAAGGTGGAAGGGAGCCGCTTGAAACCCTGTACTTCATAAATTAACCTTCTGAGGATGGGAACAACTGTTTCCCGAAACATGTTAAGTGAGTAAACTTAAGTGATGTTAGTGTAACAATTCCGACTTACCTTTAAATAAATTCAATACACATCACTGTTTCTAGCTTCTTTTCATTACAATATATATGGTACTTATTGTTGAACATATTTTGACGTATATAATGAACGGAGACAATTCAATTATTGTGAGGATCTAATGCAGCTACTATCCCAAGGTGGAAGGGAGCCGCCTGAAACCGTCTACTTCATAAACGTGATGCTTATTGTTGAACATATTTTGAGGTATACAATGAAGGGGGACACCTCTGTTATTTTGAGGATCTAAATCAGCTACTATCCCCAAGGTGGAAGGGAGCGGCTTGAAACCCTCTACTTCATAAACATGATGCTTATTGTTGAACATATTTTGAGGTATACAATGAAAGGGGACACCTCTATTATTGTGAGGATCTAATGCAGCTCCTATCCCCAAGGTGGAAAGGAGCCGCTTGAAAACCCTCTACTTCATAAACATGATGCTTATTGTTGAACATATTTTGAGGTATACAATGAAGGGGGACAGCTTAATTATTGTGAGGATCTAATGCAGCTACTATCCCAAGGTGGAAAGGAGCCGCTTGAAACCCTCTACTTCATAAACATGATGCTTATTGTTGAACATGTTTTGAGGTATACAACGAAGGGGGACACCTCTGTTATTTTGAGGCTCTAAATCAGCTACTATCCCCAAGGTGGAAGGGAGCCGCTTGAAACCCTCTGGTTCATAAACATGATGCTTATTGTTGAACATATTTTGAGGTATACAATGAAGGGGGACATCTCAATTATTGTGAGGATCTAATGCAGCTACTATCCCCAAGGTAGAAGGGAGCCGCTTGAAACCCTCTACTTTATAAACATGATGCTTATTGTTGAACATATTTTGAGGTATACAATGAAGGGGGACATCTCAATTATTGTGAGGATCTAATGCAGCTACTCTCCCAAAGGTGTAAGGGAGCCGCTTGAAACACTCTGGATCATAAACATGATGCTTATTGTTGAACATATTTTGAGGTATACAATGAAGGGGGACACCTCTGTTATTTTGAGGATCTAATGCAGCTACTATCCCCAAGGTGGAAGGGACCCGCTTGAAACCCTCTGGCTTATAACCATGATGCTTATTGTTGAACATATTTTGAGGTATACAATGAAGGGGGACATCTCAATTATTGTGAGCATCTAATGGAGCTACTATCCCCGAGGTGGAAGGGAGCCGCTTGAAACCGTCTACTTCATAAAACATGCTGCTTATTGTTGAACATATTTTGAGGTATACAATGAAGGGGGACATCTCAATTATTGTTAGGATCTAATGCAGCTACTATTCCAATGTGGAAGGGAGCCGCCTGAAACACTCTGGTTCATAAACATGATGCTTATTGTGGAACATATTTTGAGCTATACAAAGGGGGACACCTCAATTATTGTTAGGATCTAATGCAGCTACGATTCCAAGGTGGAAGGGAGCCGCTTCAAACACACTGGATCATAAACATGATGCTTATTGTTGAACATATTTTGAGGTATAAAAAAGGGGGACACCTCAATTATTGTTAGGATCTAATGCAGCTACTATCCCCAAGGTGGAAGGGAGCCGCTTGAAACCCTGTACTTCATAAACATGATGCTTATTGTTGAACATATTTTGAGCTATACAAAGGGGGACACCTCAATTATTGTTAGGATCTAATGCAGCTACTATCCCCAAGGTGGAAGGGAGCCGCTTGAAACCCTCTACTTCATAAACATGATGCTTATTGTTGAACATATTTTGAGGTATACAAAGGGGGACACGTCAATTATTGTTAGGATCTAATGCAGCTACTATTCCAAGGTAGAAGGGAGCCGCTTGAAACACTCTGGATCATAAACATGATGCTTATTGTTAAACATATTTTGAGGTATACAAAGGGGGACACCTCAATTATTGTGAGGATCTAATGCAGCTACTATCCCCAAGGTGGAAGGGAGCCGCTTGAAACACTCTGGATCATAAAAATGATGCTTATTGTTGAACATATTTTGAGGTATACAATGAAGGGGGACACTTCAATTATTGTGAGGATCTAATGCAGCTACTATCCCCAAGGTGGAAGGGATACGCTTGAAACCCTTTACTTCATAAACATGATGCTTATTGTTGAACATATTTTTAGCTATACAATGAAGGGGGACATCTCAATTACTGTGAGTGAGGATCTAATGCAGCTACTATCCCCAAGGTGGAAGGGAGTCGCTTGAAACCCTCTGGTTCATAAACATGATGCTTATTGTTGAACATATTTTAAGGTATACAATGAAGGGGGACACCTCTATTATTGTGAGCATCTAGTGCAGCTACTATCCCCAAGGTGGAAGGGAGCCGCGTGAAACCCTCTACTTCATAAACATGATCGTTATTGTTGAACATATTTTGAGGTATACAATGAAGGGGGACACCTCTATTATTGTGAGGATCTAATGCAGCTACTATCCCCAAGGAGGAGGGGAGCCGCTTGAAACCCTCTGGTTTATAAACATGATGCTTATTGTTAAACATATTTTGAGGTATACAAAGGGGGACACCTCAATTATTGTTAGGATCTAATGCAGCTACTGTCCCCAAGGTGGAAGGAAGCCGCTTGAAACACTCTGGATCATAAAAATGATGCTTATTGTTGAACATATTTTGAGGTCTACAATGAAGAGGGAAACCTCAATTATTGTGAGCATCTAACGCATCTACTATCCCCAAGGTGGAAGGGAGCCACTTCAAACCCTCTACTCAATAAACATGATGCTTATTGTTGAACATATTCTGAGGTATACAATGAAGTGGGACATCTCAATTATTGTGAGGATCTAATGCAGCTACTATCCCCAAGGTGGAAGGGAGCCGCTTGAAACCCTGTAGTTCATAAATTAACCTTCTGAGGATGGGAACAACTGTTTCCCGAAACATGTTAAGTGAGTAAACTTAAGTGATGTTAGTGTAACAATTCCGACTCACCTTTAAATAAATTCAATACACATCACTGTTTCTAGCTTCTTTTCATTACAATATATATGATACTTATTGTTGAACATATTTTGAGGTATATAATGAATGGAGACATCTCAATTATTGTGAGGATCTAATGCAGCTACTATCCCCAAGGTGGAAGGGAGTCACTTGAAACCCTCTGGTTCATAAACATGATACTTATTGTTGAACGTATTTTGAGGTATACAATGAACGGAGACATCTCAATTATTGTGAGGATCTAATGCAGCTAGTATACCCAAGGTGGAAGGGAGCCGCTTGAAACCCTCTACTTCATAAACATGATGCTTATTGTTGAACATTTTTTAAGGTATACAATGAAGGGAGACATCTCAATTATTGTGAGGAACTAATGCAGCTACTATCCCCAAGGTGGAAGGGAGCCGCTTAAAACCCTCCACTTCATAAACATGATGCTTATTGTTGAACATATATTGAGGTATACAATGAAGGGGGACACCTTAATTATTGTGAGGTTCTAATGCAGCTACTATCCCAAGGTGGAAGGGAGCCGCTTGAAACCCTCTAGTTCATAAACATGATGCTTATTGTTGAACATATTTTGAGGTATACAATGAAGGGGGACACCTCTGTTATTTTGAGGATCTAAATCAGCTACTATCCCCAAGGTGGAAGGGAGCCGCTTGAAACCCTCTGGTTCATAAACATGATGCTTATTGTTGAACATATTTTGAGGTATACAATGAGAAGGGACATCTCAATTATTGTGAGGATCTAATGCAGCTGCTATCCCCAAGGTGGAAGGGAGCCGGTTGAAACCCTCTACTTCATAAACATGATGCTTATTGTTGAACATATTTTGAGGTATACAATGAATGGGGACACCTCTATTATTGTGAGGATCTAAGGCAGCTAATGTCCCCAAGTTGGAAGGGAGCCGCTTGAAACCCTCTACTTCATAAACATGATGGTTATTCTTGAACATATTTTGAGGTATACAATGAAGGGGGACATCTCAATTATTGTGAGGATCTAATGCAGCTACTATCCCCAAGGTGGAAGGGAGCTGCTTGAAACCCTCTACTTCATAAACATGATGGTTATTCTTGAACATATTTTGAGGTATACAATGAAGGGGGACATCTCAATTATTGTGAGGATCTAATGCAGCTACTATCCCCAAGGTGTAAGGGAGCCGCTTGAAACCCTGTGCTTCATAAACATGATGCTTATTGTTGAACATATTTTCAGGTATACAATGAAGGGGGACACCTCAATTATTGTGAGGATCTAATGCAGCAAGTATCCCCAAGGTGGAAGGGAGCCGCTTGAAATCCTCTCGTTCATAAACATGATGCTTATTGTTGAACATATTTTGAGGTATACAATGAAGGGTGACATCTTAATTATTGTGAGGATCTAATGCAGCTACTATCCCCAAGGTAGAAGGGAGTCGCTTGTAACCCTCTACTTGATAAACATGATGCTTATTGTTGAACATATTTTGAGGTATACAATGAAGGGTGACATCTCAATTATTGTGAGGATCTAATGCAGCTACTATCCCCAAGGTGGAAGGGAGCCGCTTGAAACCCTCTGGTTCATAAACATGATGCTTATTGTTGAACATATTTCGAGGTATACAATGAAGGGGGACATATCAATTATTGTGAGGATCTAATGCAGCTACTATCCCCAAGGTGGAAGGGAGCCGCTTGAAACCCTCTGGCTCATAAACATGATGCTAATTGTTGAACCTATTTTGAGGCATACAATGAAGGGGGACAGCTCAATTATTGTGAGCATCTAATGGAGCTACTATCCCCGAGGTGGAAGGAAGCCGCTTGAAACCGTCTACTTCATAGACATGCTGCTTATTGTTGAACATATTTTGAGGTATACAATGAAGGGGGACATCTCAATTATTGCTAGGATCTAATGCAGCTACTATCCCCAAGGTGGAAGGGAGCCGCTTGAAACACTCTGGATCATAAACATGATGCTTATTGTTGAACATATTTTGAGGTATACAATGAAGGGGGACACCTCTGTTATTTTGAGGATCTAATGCAGCTACTATCCCCAAGGTGGAAGGGACCCGCTTGAAACCCTCTGGCTTATAACCATGATGCTTATTGTTGAACATATTTTGAGGTATACAATGAAGGGGGACATCTCAATTATTGTGAGCATCTAATGGAGCTACTATCCCCGAGGTGGAAGGGAGCCACTTGAAACCGTCTACTTCATAAAACATGCTGCTTATTGTTGAACATATTTTGAGGTATACAATGAAGGGGTACATCTCAATTATTGTTAGGATCTAATGCAGCTACTATTCCAATGTGGAAGGGAGCCGCCTGAAACACTCTGGATCATAAACATGATGCTTATTGTTGAACATATTTTGAGCTATACAAATTGGGACACCTCAATTATTGTTAGGATCTAATGCAGCTACTATTCCAAGGTGGAAGGGAGCCGCTTCAAACACACTGGATCATAAACATGATGCTTATTGTTGAACATATTTTGAGGTATACAAAGGGGGACACCTCAATTATTGTTAGGATCTAATGCAGCTACTATCCCCAAGGTGGAAGGGAGCCGCTTGAAACCCTGTACTTCATAAACATGATGCTTATTGTTGAACATATTTTGAGCTATACAAAGGGGGACACGTCAGTTATTGTTAGGATCTAATGCAGCTACTATTCCAAGGTAGAAGGGAGCCGCTTGAAACACTCTGGATCATAAACATGATGCTTATTGTTAAACATATTTTGAGGTATACAAAGGGGGACACCTCAATTATTGTGAGGATCTAATGCAGCTACTATCCCCAAGGTGGAAGGGAGCCGCTTGAAACACTCTGGATCATAAAAATGATGCTTATTGTTGAACATATTTTGAGGTATACAATGAAGGGGGACACTTCAATTATTGTGAGGATCTAATGCAGCTACTATCCCCAAGGTGGAAGGGATACGCTTGAAACCCTTTACTTCATAAACATGATGCTTATTGTTGAACATATTTTTAGCTATACAATGAAGGGGGACATCTCAATTACTGTGAGTGATGATCTAATGCAGCTACTATCCCCAAGGTGAAAGGGAGTCGCTTGAAACCCTCTGGTTCATAAACATGATGCTTATTGTTGAACATATTTTAAGGTATACAATGAAGGGGGACACCTCTATTATTGTGAGCATCTAGTGCAGCTACTATCCCCAAGGTGGAAGGGAGCCGCTTGAAACCCTCTACTTCATAAACATGATCGTTATTGTTGAACATATTTTGAGGTATACAATGAAGGGGGACACCTCTATTATTGTGAGGATCTAATGCAGCTACTATCCCCAAGGAGGAGGGGAGCCGCTTGAAACCCTCTGGTTTATAAACATGATGCTTATTGTTAAACATATTTTGAGGTATACAAAGGGGGACACCTCAATTATTGTTAGGATCTAATGCAGCTACTGTCCCCAAGGTGGAAGGGAGCCGCTTGAAACACTCTGGATCATAAAAATGATGCTTATTGTTGAACATATTTTGAGGTCTACAATGAAGAGGGAAACCTCAATTATTGTGAGCATCTAACGCATCTACTATCCCCAAGGTGGAAGGGAGCCACTTCAAACCCTCTACTCAATAAACATGATGCTTATTGTTGAACATATTCTGAGGTATACAATGAAGTGGGACATCTCAATTATTGTGAGGATCTAATGCAGCTACTATCCCCAAGGTGGAAGGGAGCCGCTTGAAACCCTGTAGTTCATAAATTAACCTTCTGAGGATGGGAACAACTGTTTCCCGAAACATGTTAAGTGAGTAAACTTAAGTGATGTTAGTGTAACAATTCCGACTCACCTTTAAATAAATTCAATACACATCACTGTTTCTAGCTTCTTTTCATTACAATATATATGATACTTATTGTTGAACATATTTTGAGGTATATAATGAATGGAGACATCTCAATTATTGTGAGGATCTAATGCAGCTACTATCCCCAAGGTGGAAGGGAGTCACTTGAAACCCTCTGGTTCATAAACATGATACTTATTGTTGAACGTATTTTGAGGTATACAATGAACGGAGACATCTCAATTATTGTGAGGATCTAATGCAGCTAGTATACCCAAGGTGGAAGGGAGCCGCTTGAAACCCTCTACTTCATAAACATGATGCTTATTGTTGAACATTTTTTAAGGTATACAATGAAGGGAGACATCTCAATTATTGTGAGGAACTAATGCAGCTACTATCCCCAAGGTGGAAGGGAGCCGCTTGAAACCCTCTGGTTCATAAACATGATACTTATTTTTGAACATATTTTGAGGTATACAATGAAGGGAGACATCTCAATTATTGTGAGGAACTAATGCAGCTACTATTCCCAAGGTGGAAGGGAGCCGCTTGAAACCTTCTGGATCATAAACCTGATGATTATTGCTGAACATATTTTGAGGTATACAAAGGGGGACACCTCAAGTATTGTGAGGATCTAATGCAGCTACTATCCCCAAGGTGGAAGGGAGCCCCTTGAAACACACTGGATCATAAACATGATGCTTATTGTTGAACATATTTTGAGGTATACAATGAAGGGGGAAACCTCCGTTATTTTGAGGATCTAATGCAGCTACTAAGCCCAAGGTGAAAGGGAGCCGCTTGAAACCCTCCGGTTCATAAACATGATGCTTATTGTTGAACATATTTTGAGGTATACAATGAAGGGGGACATCTCAAATATTGTGAGGATCTAATGCAGCTACTATCCCCAAGGTGGAAGGGAGCCGCTTGAAACCCTCTACTTCATAAACATGATGCTTATTGTTGAACATATTTTGAGGTATACAATGAAGGGGGACACCTGTTATTCTGAGGATCTAATGCAGCTACCATCCCAAGGTGGAAGGGAGCCGCTTGAAACCCTCTGGTTCATATACATGATGCTTATTGTTGAACATATTTTGAGGTATAAAATGAAGGGGGACATCTCAAATATTGTGAGGATCTAATGCAGCTACTATCCCCAAGGTGGAAGGGAGCCGCTTGAAACCCTCTACTTCATAAACATGATGCTTATTGTTGAACATATTTTGAGGTATACAATGAAAGGGGACACCTCTATTATTGTGAGGATCTAATGCAGCTACTATCCCCAAGGTGGAAGGGAGCCGCTTGAAAACCCTCCACTTCATAAACATGATGCTTATTGTTGAACATATTTTGAGGTATACAATGAAGGGGGACACCTTAATTATTGTGAGGTTCTAATGCAGCTACTATCCCAAGGTGGAAGGGAGCCGCTTGAAACCCTCTAGTTCATAAACATGATGCTTATTGTTGAACATATTTTGAGGTATACAATGAAGGGGGACACCTCTGTTATTTTGAGGATCTAAATCAGCTACTATCCCCAAGGTGGAAGGGAGCCGCTTGAAACGCCCTGGTTCATAAACATGATGCTTATTGTTGAACATATTTTGAGGTATACAATGAGAAGGGACATCTCAATTATTGTGAGGATCTAATGCAGCTACTATCCCCAAGGTGGAAGGGAGCCGGTTGAAACCCTCTACTTCATAAACATGATGCTTATTGTTGAACATATTTTGAGGTATACAATGAATGGGGACACCTCTATTATTGTGAGGATCTAAGGCAGCTACTGTCACCAAGTTGGAAGGGAGCCGCTTGAAACCCTCTACTTCATAAACATGATGGTTATTCTTGAACATATTTTGAGGTATACAATGAAGGGGGACATCTCAATTATTGTGAGGATCTAATGCAGCTACTATCCCCAAGGTGGAAGGGAGCTGCTTGAAACCCTCTACTTCATAAACATGATGGTTATTCTTGAACATATTTTGAGGTATACAATGAAGGGGGACATCTCAATTAGTGTGAGGATCTAATGCAGCTACTATCCCCAAGGTGTAAGGGAGCCGCTTGAAACCCTGTGCTTCATAAACATGATGCTTATTGTTGAACATATTTTCAGGTATACAATGAAGGGGGACACCTCAATTATTGTGAGGATCTAATGCAGCAAGTATCCCCAAGGTGGAAGGGAGCCGCTTGAAATCCTCTGGTTCATAAACATGATGCTTATTGTTGAACATATTTTGAGGTATACAATGAAGGGTGACATCTTAATTATTGTGAGGATCTAATGCAGCTACTATCCCCAAGGTAGAAGGGAGTCGCTTGTAACCCTCTACTTGATAAACATGATGCTTATTGTTGAACATATTTTGAGGTATACAATGAAGGGTGACATCTCAATTATTGTGAGGATCTAATGCAGCTACTATCCCCAAGGTGGAAGGGAGCCGCTTGAAACCCTCTGGTTCATAAACATGATGCTTATTGTTGAACATATTTCGAGGTATACAATGAAGGGGGACATATCAATTATTGTGAGGATCTAATGCAGCTACTATCCCCAAGGTGGAAGGGAGCCGCTTGAAACCCTCTGGCTCATAAACATGATGCTAATTGTTGAACCTATTTTGAGGCATACAATGAAGGGGGACAGCTCAATTATTGTGAGCATCTAATGGAGCTACTATCCCCGAGGTGGAAGGAAGCCGCTTGAAACCGTCTACTTCATAAACATGCTGCTTATTGTTGAACATATTTTGAGGTATACAATGAAGGGGGACATCTCAATTATTGCTAGGATCTAATGCAGCTACTATCCCCAAGGTGGAAGGGAGCCGCTTGAAACACTCTGGATCATAAACATGATGCTTATTGTTGAACATATTTTGAGGTATACAATGAAGGGGGACACCTCTGTTATTTTGAGGATCTAATGCAGCTACTATCCCCAAGGTGGAAGGGAGCCACTTGAAACCCTCTGGCTTATAAACATGATGCTTATTGTTGAACATATTTTGAGCCATACAATGAAGGGGGACATCTCAATTACTGTGAGCATTTAATGGAGCTACTATCCCCGAGGTGGAAGGGAGCCGCTTGAAACTGTCTACTTCATAAACATGCTGCTTATTGTTGAACATATTTTGAGGTTTACAATGTAGGGGGACATCTCAATTATTGTTAGGATCTAATGCAGCTACTATTCCAAGGTGGAAGGGAGCCGCTTGAAACACTCTGGATCATAAACATGATGCTTATTGTTGAACATATTTTGAGCTATACAAAGGGGCACACCTCAAATATTGTTAGGATCTAATGCAGCTACTATTCCAAGGTGGAAGGGAGCCGCTTCAAACACTCTGGATCATAAACATGATGCTTATTGTTGATCATATTTTGAGGTATACAAAGGGGGACACCCCAATTATTGTTAGGATCTAATGCAGCTACTATCCCCAAGGTGGAAGGGAGAAGCTTAAACCCTGTACTTCATAAACATGATGCTTATTGTTGAACATATTATGAGCTATACAAAGGGGGACACCTCAATTATTGTTAGGATCTAATGCAGCTACCCCAAGGTGGAAGGGAGCCGCTTGAAACCCTCTACTTCATAAATATGATGCTTATTGTTGAACATATTTTGAGGTATACAAAGGGGGACACCTCAATTATGGTTTGGATCTAATGCAGCTACTATCCCCAAGGTGGAAGGGAGTCGCTTGAAACACTCTGGATCATAAAAATGATGCTTATTGTTGAACATATTATGAGCTATACAAAGGGGGACACCTCAATTATTGTTAGGATCTAATGCAGCTACTATTCCAAGGTGGAAGGGAGCCGTTTGAAACCCTCTACTTCATAAACATGATGCTTATTGTTGAACATATTTTGAGTTATACAATGAAGGGGGACACCTCTATTATTGTGAGGATCTAATGAAGCTACTATCCCCAAGGCGGAAGGGAGCCGCTTGAAACCCTGTACTTCATAAATTAACCTTCTGAGGATAGGAACAACTGTTTCCCGAAACATGTTAAGTGAGTAAACTTAAGTGATGTTAGTGTAACAATTCCGACTCACCTTTAAATAAATTCAATACACATCACTGTTTCTAGCTTCTTTTCATTACAATATATATGATACTTATTGTTGAACATATTTTGACGTATATAATGAACGGAGACAATTCAATTATTGTGAGGATCTAATGCAGCTACTATCCCCAAGGTGGAAGGGAGTCACTTGAAACCCTCTGGTTCATAAACATGATACTTATTGTTGAACGTATTTTGAGGTATACAATGAACGGAGACATCTCAATTATTGTGAGGATCTAACGCAGCTAGTATCCCCAAGGTGGAAGGGAACCGCTTGAAACCCTCTACTTCATAAACATGATGCTTATTGTTGAACATATTTTAAGGTATACAATGAAGGGAGACATGTCAATTATTGTGAGGAACTAATGCAGCTACTATCCCCAAGGTGCAAGGGAGCCGCTTGAAACACTCTGGATCATAAACATGATGCTTATTGTTAAACATATTTTGAGGTATACAAAGGGGGACACCTCAATTATTGTGAGGATCTAATGCAGCTACTATCCCCAAGGTGGAAGGGAGCCGCTTGAAACACTCTGGATCATAAAAATGATGCTTATTGTTGAACATATTTTGAGGTATACAATGAAGGGGGACACTTCAATTATTGTGAGGATCTAATGCAGCTACTATCCCCAAGGTGGAAGGGATACGCTTGAAACCCTTTACTTCATAAACATGATGCTTATTGTTGAACATATTTTTAGCTATACAATGAAGGGGGACATCTCAATTACTGTGAGTGAGGATCTAATGCAGCTACTATCCCCAAGGTGGAAGGGAGTCGCTTGAAACCCTCTGGTTCATAAACATGATGCTTATTGTTGAACATATTTTAAGGTATACAATGAAGGGGGACACCTCTATTATTGTGAGCATCTAGTGCAGCTACTATCCCCAAGGTGGAAGGGAGCCGCGTGAAACCCTCTACTTCATAAACATGATCGTTATTGTTGAACATATTTTGAGGTATACAATGAAGGGGGACACCTCTATTATTGTGAGGATCTAATGCAGCTACTATCCCCAAGGAGGAGGGGAGCCGCTTGAAACCCTCTGGTTTATAAACATGATGCTTATTGTTAAACATATTTTGAGGTATACAAAGGGGGACACCTCAATTATTGTTAGGATCTAATGCAGCTACTGTCCCCAAGGTGGAAGGAAGCCGCTTGAAACACTCTGGATCATAAAAATGATGCTTATTGTTGAACATATTTTGAGGTCTACAATGAAGAGGGAAACCTCAATTATTGTGAGCATCTAACGCATCTACTATCCCCAAGGTGGAAGGGAGCCACTTCAAACCCTCTACTCAATAAACATGATGCTTATTGTTGAACATATTCTGAGGTATACAATGAAGTGGGACATCTCAATTATTGTGAGGATCTAATGCAGCTACTATCCCCAAGGTGGAAGGGAGCCGCTTGAAACCCTGTAGTTCATAAATTAACCTTCTGAGGATGGGAACAACTGTTTCCCGAAACATGTTAAGTGAGTAAACTTAAGTGATGTTAGTGTAACAATTCCGACTCACCTTTAAATAAATTCAATACACATCACTGTTTCTAGCTTCTTTTCATTACAATATATATGATACTTATTGTTGAACATATTTTGAGGTATATAATGAATGGAGACATCTCAATTATTGTGAGGATCTAATGCAGCTACTATCCCCAAGGTGGAAGGGAGTCACTTGAAACCCTCTGGTTCATAAACATGATACTTATTGTTGAACGTATTTTGAGGTATACAATGAACGGAGACATCTCAATTATTGTGAGGATCTAATGCAGCTAGTATACCCAAGGTGGAAGGGAGCCGCTTGAAACCCTCTACTTCATAAACATGATGCTTATTGTTGAACATTTTTTAAGGTATACAATGAAGGGAGACATCTCAATTATTGTGAGGAACTAATGCAGCTACTATCCCCAAGGTGGAAGGGAGCCGCTTAAAACCCTCCACTTCATAAACATGATGCTTATTGTTGAACATATTTTGAGGTATACAATGAAGGGGGACACCTTAATTATTGTGAGGTTCTAATGCAGCTACTATCCCAAGGTGGAAGGGAGCCGCTTGAAACCCTCTAGTTCATAAACATGATGCTTATTGTTGAACATATTTTGAGGTATACAATGAAGGGGGACACCTCTGTTATTTTGAGGATCTAAATCAGCTACTATCCCCAAGGTGGAAGGGAGCCGCTTGAAACCCTCTGGTTCATAAACATGATGCTTATTGTTGAACATATTTTGAGGTATACAATGAGAAGGGACATCTCAATTATTGTGAGGATCTAATGCAGCTGCTATCCCCAAGGTGGAAGGGAGCCGGTTGAAACCCTCTACTTCATAAACATGATGCTTATTGTTGAACATATTTTGAGGTATACAATGAATGGGGACACCTCTATTATTGTGAGGATCTAAGGCAGCTAATGTCCCCAAGTTGGAAGGGAGCCGCTTGAAACCCTCTACTTCATAAACATGATGGTTATTCTTGAACATATTTTGAGGTATACAATGAAGGGGGACATCTCAATTATTGTGAGGATCTAATGCAGCTACTATCCCCAAGGTGGAAGGGAGCTGCTTGAAACCCTCTACTTCATAAACATGATGGTTATTCTTGAACATATTTTGAGGTATACAATGAAGGGGGACATCTCAATTATTGTGAGGATCTAATGCAGCTACTATCCCCAAGGTGTAAGGGAGCCGCTTGAAACCCTGTGCTTCATAAACATGATGCTTATTGTTGAACATATTTTCAGGTATACAATGAAGGGGGACACCTCAATTATTGTGAGGATCTAATGCAGCAAGTATCCCCAAGGTGGAAGGGAGCCGCTTGAAATCCTCTCGTTCATAAACATGATGCTTATTGTTGAACATATTTTGAGGTATACAATGAAGGGTGACATCTTAATTATTGTGAGGATCTAATGCAGCTACTATCCCCAAGGTAGAAGGGAGTCGCTTGTAACCCTCTACTTGATAAACATGATGCTTATTGTTGAACATATTTTGAGGTATACAATGAAGGGTGACATCTCAATTATTGTGAGGATCTAATGCAGCTACTATCCCCAAGGTGGAAGGGAGCCGCTTGAAACCCTCTGGTTCATAAACATGATGCTTATTGTTGAACATATTTCGAGGTATACAATGAAGGGGGACATATCAATTATTGTGAGGATCTAATGCAGCTACTATCCCCAAGGTGGAAGGGAGCCGCTTGAAACCCTCTGGCTCATAAACATGATGCTAATTGTTGAACCTATTTTGAGGCATACAATGAAGGGGGACAGCTCAATTATTGTGAGCATCTAATGGAGCTACTATCCCCGAGGTGGAAGGAAGCCGCTTGAAACCGTCTACTTCATAGACATGCTGCTTATTGTTGAACATATTTTGAGGTATACAATGAAGGGGGACATCTCAATTATTGCTAGGATCTAATGCAGCTACTATCCCCAAGGTGGAAGGGAGCCGCTTGAAACACTCTGGATCATAAACATGATGCTTATTGTTGAACATATTTTGAGGTATACAATGAAGGGGGACACCTCTGTTATTTTGAGGATCTAATGCAGCTACTATCCCCAAGGTGGAAGGGACCCGCTTGAAACCCTCTGGCTTATAACCATGATGCTTATTGTTGAACATATTTTGAGGTATACAATGAAGGGGGACATCTCAATTATTGTGAGCATCTAATGGAGCTACTATCCCCGAGGTGGAAGGGAGCCACTTGAAACCGTCTACTTCATAAAACATGCTGCTTATTGTTGAACATATTTTGAGGTATACAATGAAGGGGTACATCTCAATTATTGTTAGGATCTAATGCAGCTACTATTCCAATGTGGAAGGGAGCCGCCTGAAACACTCTGGATCATAAACATGATGCTTATTGTTGAACATATTTTGAGCTATACAAATTGGGACACCTCAATTATTGTTAGGATCTAATGCAGCTACTATTCCAAGGTGGAAGGGAGCCGCTTCAAACACACTGGATCATAAACATGATGCTTATTGTTGAACATATTTTGAGGTATACAAAGGGGGACACCTCAATTATTGTTAGGATCTAATGCAGCTACTATCCCCAAGGTGGAAGGGAGCCGCTTGAAACCCTGTACTTCATAAACATGATGCTTATTGTTGAACATATTTTGAGCTATACAAAGGGGGACACGTCAATTATTGTTAGGATCTAATGCAGCTACTATTCCAAGGTAGAAGGGAGCCGCTTGAAACACTCTGGATCATAAACATGATGCTTATTGTTAAACATATTTTGAGGTATACAAAGGGGGACACCTCAATTATTGTGAGGATCTAATGCAGCTACTATCCCCAAGGTGGAAGGGAGCCGCTTGAAACACTCTGGATCATAAAAATGATGCTTATTGTTGAACATATTTTGAGGTATACAATGAAGGGGGACACTTCAATTATTGTGAGGATCTAATGCAGCTACTATCCCCAAGGTGGAAGGGATACGCTTGAAACCCTTTACTTCATAAACATGATGCTTATTGTTGAACATATTTTTAGCTATACAATGAAGGGGGACATCTCAATTACTGTGAGTGATGATCTAATGCAGCTACTATCCCCAAGGTGAAAGGGAGTCGCTTGAAACCCTCTGGTTCATAAACATGATGCTTATTGTTGAACATATTTTAAGGTATACAATGAAGGGGGACACCTCTATTATTGTGAGCATCTAGTGCAGCTACTATCCCCAAGGTGGAAGGGAGCCGCTTGAAACCCTCTACTTCATAAACATGATCGTTATTGTTGAACATATTTTGAGGTATACAATGAAGGGGGACACCTCTATTATTGTGAGGATCTAATGCAGCTACTATCCCCAAGGAGGAGGGGAGCCGCTTGAAACCCTCTGGTTTATAAACATGATGCTTATTGTTAAACATATTTTGAGGTATACAAAGGGGGACACCTCAATTATTGTTAGGATCTAATGCAGCTACTGTCCCCAAGGTGGAAGGGAGCCGCTTGAAACACTCTGGATCATAAAAATGATGCTTATTGTTGAACATATTTTGAGGTCTACAATGAAGAGGGAAACCTCAATTATTGTGAGCATCTAACGCATCTACTATCCCCAAGGTGGAAGGGAGCCACTTCAAACCCTCTACTCAATAAACATGATGCTTATTGTTGAACATATTCTGAGGTATACAATGAAGTGGGACATCTCAATTATTGTGAGGATCTAATGCAGCTACTATCCCCAAGGTGGAAGGGAGCCGCTTGAAACCCTGTAGTTCATAAATTAACCTTCTGAGGATGGGAACAACTGTTTCCCGAAACATGTTAAGTGAGTAAACTTAAGTGATGTTAGTGTAACAATTCCGACTCACCTTTAAATAAATTCAATACACATCACTGTTTCTAGCTTCTTTTCATTACAATATATATGATACTTATTGTTGAACATATTTTGAGGTATATAATGAATGGAGACATCTCAATTATTGTGAGGATCTAATGCAGCTACTATCCCCAAGGTGGAAGGGAGTCACTTGAAACCCTCTGGTTCATAAACATGATACTTATTGTTGAACGTATTTTGAGGTATACAATGAACGGAGACATCTCAATTATTGTGAGGATCTAATGCAGCTAGTATACCCAAGGTGGAAGGGAGCCGCTTGAAACCCTCTACTTCATAAACATGATGCTTATTGTTGAACATTTTTTAAGGTATACAATGAAGGGAGACATCTCAATTATTGTGAGGAACTAATGCAGCTACTATCCCCAAGGTGGAAGGGAGCCGCTTGAAACCCTCTGGTTCATAAACATGATACTTATTTTTGAACATATTTTGAGGTATACAATGAAGGGAGACATCTCAATTATTGTGAGGAACTAATGCAGCTACTATTCCCAAGGTGGAAGGGAGCCGCTTGAAACCTTCTGGATCATAAACCTGATGATTATTGTTGAACATATTTTGAGGTATACAAAGGGGGACACCTCAAGTATTGTGAGGATCTAATGCAGCTACTATCCCCAAGGTGGAAGGGAGCCCCTTGAAACACACTGGATCATAAACATGATGCTTATTGTTGAACATATTTTGAGGTATACAATGAAGGGGGAAACCTCTGTTATTTTGAGGATCTAATGCAGCTACTATCCCCAAGGTGAAAGGGAGCCGCTTGAAACCCTCCGGTTCATAAACATGATGCTTATTGTTGAACATATTTTGAGGTATACAATGAAGGGGGACATCTCAAATATTGTGAGGATCTAATGCAGCTACTATCCCCAAGGTGGAAGGGAGCCGCTTGAAACCCTCTACTTCATAAACATGATGCTTATTGTTGAACATATTTTGAGGTATACAATGAAGGGGGACACCTGTTATTCTGAGGATCTAATGCAGCTACCATCCCAAGGTGGAAGGGAGCCGCTTGAAACCCTCTGGTTCATATACATGATGCTTATTGTTGAACATATTTTGAGGTATAAAATGAAGGGGGACATCTCAAATATTGTGAGGATCTAATGCAGCTACTATCCCCAAGGTGGAAGGGAGCCGCTTGAAACCCTCTACTTCATAAACATGATGCTTATTGTTGAACATATTTTGAGGTATACAATGAAAGGGGACACCTCTATTATTGTGAGGATCTAATGCAGCTACTATCCCCAAGGTGGAAGGGAGCCGCTTGAAAACCCTCCACTTCATAAACATGATGCTTATTGTTGAACATATTTTGAGGTATACAATGAAGGGGGACACCTTAATTATTGTGAGGTTCTAATGCAGCTACTATCCCAAGGTGGAAGGGAGCCGCTTGAAACCCTCTAGTTCATAAACATGATGCTTATTGTTGAACATATTTTGAGGTATACAATGAAGGGGGACACCTCTGTTATTTTGAGGATCTAAATCAGCTACTATCCCCAAGGTGGAAGGGAGCCGCTTGAAACCCTCTGGTTCATAAACATGATGCTTATTGTTGAACATATTTTGAGGTATACAATGAGAAGGGACATCTCAATTATTGTGAGGATCTAATGCAGCTACTATCCCCAAGGTGGAAGGGAGCCGGTTGAAACCCTCTACTTCATAAACATGATGCTTATTGTTGAACATATTTTGAGGTATACAATGAATGGGGACACCTCTATTATTGTGAGGATCTAAGGCAGCTACTGTCACCAAGTTGGAAGGGAGCCGCTTGAAACCCTCTACTTCATAAACATGATGGTTATTCTTGAACATATTTTGAGGTATACAATGAAGGGGGACATCTCAATTATTGTGAGGATCTAATGCAGCTACTATCCCCAAGGTGGAAGGGAGCTGCTTGAAACCCTCTACTTCATAAACATGATGGTTATTCTTGAACATATTTTGAGGTATACAATGAAGGGGGACATCTCAATTAGTGTGAGGATCTAATGCAGCTACTATCCCCAAGGTGTAAGGGAGCCGCTTGAAACCCTGTGCTTCATAAACATGATGCTTATTGTTGAACATATTTTCAGGTATACAATGAAGGGGGACACCTCAATTATTGTGAGGATCTAATGCAGCAAGTATCCCCAAGGTGGAAGGGAGCCGCTTGAAATCCTCTGGTTCATAAACATGATGCTTATTGTTGAACATATTTTGAGGTATACAATGAAGGGTGACATCTTAATTATTGTGAGGATCTAATGCAGCTACTATCCCCAAGGTAGAAGGGAGTCGCTTGTAACCCTCTACTTGATAAACATGATGCTTATTGTTGAACATATTTTGAGGTATACAATGAAGGGTGACATCTCAATTATTGTGAGGATCTAATGCAGCTACTATCCCCAAGGTGGAAGGGAGCCGCTTGAAACCCTCTGGTTCATAAACATGATGCTTATTGTTGAACATATTTCAAGGTATACAATGAAGGGGGACATATCAATTATTGTGAGGATCTAATGCAGCTACTATCCCCAAGGTGGAAGGGAGCCGCTTGAAACCCTCTGGCTCATAAACATGATGCTAATTGTTGAACCTATTTTGAGGCATACAATGAAGGGGGACAGCTCAATTATTGTGAGCATCTAATGGAGCTACTATCCCCGAGGTGGAAGGAAGCCGCTTGAAACCGTCTACTTCATAAACATGCTGCTTATTGTTGAACATATTTTGAGGTATACAATGAAGGGGGACATCTCAATTATTGCTAGGATCTAATGCAGCTACTATCCCCAAGGTGGAAGGGAGCCGCTTGAAACACTCTGGATCATAAACATGATGCTTATTGTTGAACATATTTTGAGGTATACAATGAAGGGGGACACCTCTGTTATTTTGAGGATCTAATGCAGCTACTATCCCCAAGGTGGAAGGGAGCCACTTGAAACCCTCTGGCTTATAAACATGATGCTTATTGTTGAACATATTTTGAGCCATACAATGAAGGGGGACATCTCAATTACTGTGAGCATTTAATGGAGCTACTATCCCCGAGGTGGAAGGGAGCCGCTTGAAACTGTCTACTTCATAAACATGCTGCTTATTGTTGAACATATTTTGAGGTTTACAATGTAGGGGGACATCTCAATTATTGTTAGGATCTAATGCAGCTACTATTCCAAGGTGGAAGGGAGCCGCTTGAAACACTCTGGATCATAAACATGATGCTTATTGTTGAACATATTTTGAGCTATACAAAGGGGCACACCTCAAATATTGTTAGGATCTAATGCAGCTACTATTCCAAGGTGGAAGGGAGCCGCTTCAAACACTCTGGATCATAAACATGATGCTTATTGTTGATCATATTTTGAGGTATACAAAGGGGGACACCCCAATTATTGTTAGGATCTAATGCAGCTACTATCCCCAAGGTGGAAGGGAGAAGCTTAAACCCTGTACTTCATAAACATGATGCTTATTGTTGAACATATTATGAGCTATACAAAGGGGGACACCTCAATTATTGTTAGGATCTAATGCAGCTACCCCAAGGTGGAAGGGAGCCGCTTGAAACCCTCTACTTCATAAATATGATGCTTATTGTTGAACATATTTTGAGGTATACAAAGGGGGACACCTCAATTATTGTTTGGATCTAATGCAGCTACTATCCCCAAGGTGGAAGGGAGTCGCTTGAAACACTCTGGATCATAAAAATGATGCTTATTGTTGAACATATTATGAGCTATACAAAGGGGGACACCTCAATTATTGTTAGGATCTAATGCAGCTACTATTCCAAGGTGGAAGGGAGCCGTTTGAAACCCTCTACTTCATAAACATGATGCTTATTGTTGAACATATTTTGAGTTATACAATGAAGGGGGACACCTCTATTATTGTGAGGATCTAATGAAGCTACTATCCCCAAGGCGGAAGGGAGCCGCTTGAAACCCTGTACTTCATAAATTAACCTTCTGAGGATAGGAACAACTGTTTCCCGAAACATGTTAAGTGAGTAAACTTAAGTGATGTTAGTGTAATAATTCCGACTCACCTTTAAATAAATTCAATACACATCACTGTTTCTAGCTTCTTTTCATTACAATATATATGATACTTATTGTTGAACATATTTTGACGTATATAATGAACGGAGACAATTCAATTATTGTGAGGATCTAATGCAGCTACTATCCCCAAGGTGGAAGGGAGTCACTTGAAACCCTCTGGTTCATAAACATGATACTTATTGTTGAACGTATTTTGAGGTATACAATGAACGGAGACATCTCAATTATTGTGAGGATCTAACGCAGCTAGTATCCCCAAGGTGGAAGGGAACCGCTTGAAACCCTCTACTTCATAAACATGATGCTTATTGTTGAACATATTTTAAGGTATACAATGAAGGGAGACATGTCAATTATTGTGAGGAACTAATGCAGCTACTATCCCCAAGGTGCAAGGGAGCCGCTTGAAACACTCTGGATCATAAACATGATGCTTATTGTTGAACATATTTTGAGGTATACAATGAAGGGGGAAACCTCTGTTATTTTGAGGATCTAATGCAGCTACTATCCCCAAGGTGGAAGGGAGCCGCTTGAAACCCTCTACTTCATAAACATGCTGCTTATTGTTGAACATATTTTGAGATATACAAAGGGGGACACCTCAATTATTGTGAGGATCTAATGCAGCTAGTATCCCCAAGGTGGAAGGGAGCCGCTTGAAACCCTCTACTTCATAAACATGATGCTTATTGTTGAACATATTTTAAGGTATACAATGAAGGGAGACATGTCAATTATTGTGAGGAACTAATGCAGCTACTATCCCCAAGGTGGAAGGGAGCCGCTTGAAACCCTCTACTTCATAAACATGATGCTTATTGTTGAACATATTTTAAGGTATACAATGAAGGGGGACACCTCAATTATTGTGAGGATCTAATGCAGCTACTATCCCCAAGGTGGAAGGGAGCCGCTTGAAACACTCTGGATCATAAACATGATGCTTATTGTTGAACATATTTTGAGGTATACAATGAAGGGGGAAACCTCTGTTATTTTGAGGATCTAATGCAGCTACTATCCCCAAGGTGGAAGGGAGCCGCTTGAAACCCTCTACTTCATAAACATGCTGCTTATTGTTGAACATATTTTGAGGTATACAAAGGGGGACACCTCAATTATTGTGAGGATCTAATGCAGCTAGTATCCCCAAGGTGGAAGGGAGCCGCTTGAAACCCTCTACTTCATAAACATGATGCTTATTGTTGAACATATTTTAAGGTATACAATGAAGGGAGACATGTCAATTATTGTGAGGAACTAATGCAGCTACTATCCCCAAGGTGGAAGGGAGCCGCTTGAAACCTTCTGGATCATAAACATGATGCTTATTGTTGAACATATTTTAAGGTATACAATGAAGGGGGACACCTCAATTATTGTGAGGATCTAATGCAGCTACTATCCCCAAGGTAAGAGGGAGCCGCTTGAAACACTCTGGTTCATAAACATGATACTTATTGTTGAACGTATTTTGAGGTATACAATGAACGGAGACATCTCAATTATTGTGAGGATCTAATGCAGCTAGTATACCCAAGGTGGAAGGGAGCCGCTTGAAACCCTCTACTTCATAAACATGATGCTTATTGTTGAACATATTTTAAGGTATACAATGAAAGGAGACATCTCAATTATTGTGAGGAACTAATGCAGCTACTATCCCCAAGGTGGAAGGGAGCCGCTTGAAACACTCTGGTTCATAAACATGATACTTATTTTTGAACATATTTTGAGGTATACAATGAAGGGAGACATCTCAATTATTGTGAGGAACTAATGCAGCTACTATTCCCAAGGTGGAAGGGAGCCGCTTGAAACCTTCTGGATCATAAACATGATGATTATTGTTGAACATATTTTGAGGTATACAAAGGGGGACACCTCAAGTATTGTGAGGATCTAATGCAGCTACTATCCCCAAGGTGGAAGGGAGACGCTTGAAACACACTGGATCATAAACATGATGCTTATTGTTGAACATATTTTGAGGTATACAATGAAGGGTGACATCTCAATTATTGTGAGGATCTAATGCAGCTACTATCCCCAAGGTGGAAGGAAGCCGCTTGAAACCCTCTGGTTCATAAACATGATGCTTATTGTTGAACATATTTCGAGGTATACAATGAAGGGGGACATATCAATTATTGTGAGGATCTAATGCAGCTACTATCCCCAAGGTGGAAGGGAGCCGCTTGAAACCCTCTGGCTCATAAACATGATGCTAATTGTTGAACCTATTTTGAGGCATACAATAAAGGGGGACAGCTCAATTATTGTGAGCATCTAATGGAGCTACTATCCCCGAGGTGGAAGGAAGCCGCTTGAAACCGTCTACTTCATAAACATGCTGCTTATTGTTGAACATATTTTGAGGTATACAATGAAGGGGGACATCTCAATTATTGCTAGGATCTAATGCAGCTACTATCCCCAAGGTGGAAGGGAGCCGCTTGAAACATTCTGGATCATAAACATGATGCTTATTGTTGAACATATTTTGAGGTATACAATGAAGGGGGACACCTCTGTTATTTTGAGGATCTAATGCAGCTACTATCCCCAAGGTGGAAGGGAGCCGCTTGAAACCCTCTGGCTTATAAACATGATGCTTATTGTTGAACATATTTTGAGCCATACAATGAAGGGGGACATCTCAATTACTGTGAGCATCTAATGGAGCTACTATCCCCGAGGTGGAAGGGAGTCGCTTGAAACTGTCTACTTCATAAACATGCTGCTTATTGTTGAACATATTTTGAGGTTTACAATGTAGGGGGACATCTCAATTATTGTTAGGATCTAATGCAGCTACTATTCCAAGGTGGAAGGGAGCCGCTTGAAACACTCTGGATCATAAACATGATGCTTATTGTTGAACATATTTTGAGCTATACAAAGGGGCACACCTCAATTATTGTTAGGATCTAATGCAGCTACTATTCCAAGGTGGAAGGGAGCCGCTTCAAACACTCTGGATCATAAACATGATGCTTATTGTTGATCATATTTTGAGGTATACAAAGGGGGACACCCCAATTATTGTTAGGATCTAATGCAGCTACTATCCCCAAGGTGGAAGGGAGCCGCTTAAACCCTGTACTTCATAAACATGATGCTTATTCTTGAACATATTTTGAGCTATACAAAGGGGGACACCTCAATTATTGTTAGGATCTAATGCAGCTACCCCAAGGTGGAAGGGAGCCGCTTGAAACCCTCTACTTCATAAATATGATGCTTATTGTTGAACATATTTTAAGGTATACAATGAAAGGAGACATCTAAATTATTGTGAGGAACTAATGCAGCTACTATCCCCAAGGTGGAAGGGAGCCGCTTGAAACCCTCTGGTTCATAAACATGATACTTATTTTTGAACATATTTTGAGGTATACAATGAAGGGAGACATCTCAATTATTGTGAGGAACTAATGCAGCTACTATTCCCAAGGTGGAAGGGAGCCGCTTGAAACCTTCTGGATCATAAACATGATGATTATTGTTGAACATATTTTGAGGTATACAAAGGGGGACACCTCAAGTATTGTGAGGATCTAATGCAGCTACTATCCCCAAGGTGGAAGGGAGACGCTTGAAACACACTGGATCATAAACATGATGCTTATTGTTGAACATATTTTGAGGTATACAATGAAGGGGGAAACCTCTGTTATTTTGAGGATCTAATGCAGCTACTATCCCCAAGGTGAAAGGGAGCCGCTTGAAACCCTCCGGTTCATAAACATGATGCTTATTGTTGAACATATTTTGAGGTATACAATGAAGGGGGACATCTCAAATATTGTGAGGATATAATGCAGCTACAATCCCCAAGGTGGAAGGGAGCCGCTTGAAACCCTCTACTTCATAAACATGATGCTTATTGTTGAACATATTTTGAGGTATACAATGAAGGGGGACACCTGTTATTCTGAGGATCTAATGCAGCTACCATCCAAAGGTGGAAGGGAGCCGCTTGAAACCCTCCGGTTCATATACATGATGCTTATTGTTGAACATATTTTGAGGTATAAAATGAAGGGGGACATCTCAAATATTGTGAGGATCTAATGCAGCTACTATCCCCAAGGTGGAAGGGAGCCGCTTGAAACCCTCTACTTCATAAACATGATGCTTATTGTTGAACATATTTTGAGGTATACAATGAAAGGGGACACCTCTATTATTGTGAGGATCTAATGCAGCTACTATCCCCAAGGTGGAAGGGAGCCGCTTGAAAACCCTCCACTTCATAAACATGATGCTTATTGTTGAACATATTTTGAGGTATACAATGAAGGGGGACACCTTAATTATTGTGAGGTTCTAATGCAGCTACTATCCCAAGGTGGAAGGGAGCCGCTTGAAACCCTCTAGTTCATAAACATGATGCTTATTGTTGAACATATTTTGAGGTATACAATGAAGGGGGACACCTCTGTTATTTTGAGGATCTAAATCAGCTACTATCCCCAAGGTGGAAGGGAGCCGCTTGAAACCCTCTGGTTCATAAACATGATGCTTATTGTTGAACATATTTTGAGGTATACAATGAGAAGGGACATCTCAATTATTGTGAGGATCTAATGCAGCTACTATCCCCAAGGTGGAAGGGAGCCGGTTGAAACCCTCTACTTCATAAACATGATGCTTATTGTTGAACATATTTTGAGGTATACAATGAATGGGGACACCTCTATTATTGTGAGGATCTAAGGCAGCTACTGTCCCCAAGTTGGAAGGGAGCCGCTTGAAACCCTCTACTTCATAAACATGATGGTTATTCTTGAACATATTTTGAGGTATACAATGAAGGGGGACATCTCAATTATTGTGGGGATCTAATGCAGCTACTATCCCCAAGGTGGAAGGGAGCTGCTTGAAACCCTCTACTTCATAAACATGATGGTTATTCTTGAACATATTTTGAGGTATACAATGAAGGGGGCCATCTCAATTCTTGTGAGGATCTAATGCAGCTACTATCCCCAAGGTGTAAGGGAGCCGCTTGAAACCCTGTGCTTCATAAACATGATGCTTATTGTTGAACATATTTTCAGGTATACAATGAAGGGGGACACCTCAATTATTGTGAGGATCTAATGCAGCAAGTATCCCCAAGGTGGAAGGGAGCCGCTTGAAATCCTCTGGTTCATAAACATGATGCTTATTGTTGAACATATTTTGAGGTATACAATGAAGGGTGACATCTTAATTATTGTGAGGATCTAATGCAGCTACTATCCCCAAGGTAGAAGGGAGTCGCTTGTAACCCTCTACTTGATAAACACGATGCTTATTGTTGAACATATTTTGAGGTATACAATGAAGGGGGACACCTCTGTTATTGTGAGGATCTAATGCAGCTACTATCCCCAAGGTGGAAGGAAGCCGCTTGAAACCCTCTGGTTCATAAACATGATGCTTATTGTTGAACATATTTCGAGGTATACAATGAAGGGGGACATATCAATTATTGTGAGGATCTAATGCAGCTACTATCCCCAAGGTGGAAGGGAGCCGCTTGAAACCCTCTGGCTCATAAACATGATGCTAATTGTTGAACCTATTTTGAGGCATACAATAAAGGGGGACAGCTCAATTATTGTGAGCATCTAATGGAGCTACTATCCCCGAGGTGGAAGGAAGCCGCTTGAAACCGTCTACTTCATAAACATGCTGCTTATTGTTGAACATATTTTGAGGTACACAATGAAGGGGGACATCTCAATTATTGCTAGGATCTAATGCAGCTACTATCCCCAAGGTGGAAGGGAGCCGCTTGAAACATTCTGGATCATAAACATGATGCTTATTGTTGAACATATTTTGAGGTATACAATGAAGGGGGACACCTCTGTTATTTTGAGGATCTAATGCAGCTACTATCCCCAAGGTGGAAGGGAGCCGCTTGAAACCCTCTGGCTTATAAACATGATGCTTATTGTTGAACATATTTTGAGCCATACAATGAAGGGGGAAATCTCAATTACTGTGAGCATCTAATGGAGCTACTATCCCCGAGGTGGAAGGGAGCCGCTTGAAACTGTCTACTTCATAAACATGCTGCTTATTGTTGAACATATTTTGAGGTTTACAATGTAGGGGGACATCTCAATTATTGTTAGGATCTAATGCAGCTACTATTCCAAGGTGGAAGGGAGCCGCTTGAAACACTCTGGATCATAAACATGATGCTTATTGTTGAACATATTTTGAGCTATACAAAGGGGCACACCTCAATTATTGTTAGGATCTAATGCAGCTACTATTCCAAGGTGGAAGGGAGCCGCTTCAAACACTCTGGATCATAAACATGATGCTTATTGTTGATCATATTTTGAGGTATACAAAGGGGGACACCCCAATTATTGTTAGGATCTAATGCAGCTACTACCCCCATGGTGGAAGGGAGCCGCTTAAACCCTGTACTTCATAAACATGATGCTTATTGTTGAACATATTTTGAGCTATACAAAGGGGGACACCTCAATTATTGTTAGGATCTAATGCAGCTACCCCAAGGTGGAAGGGAGCCGCTTGAAACCCTCTACTTCATAAATATGATGCTTATTGTTGAACATATTTTGAGGTATACAAAGGGGGACACCTCAATTATTGTTTGGATCTAATGCAGCTACTATCCCCAAGGTGGAAGGGAGTTGCTTGAAACACTCTGGATCATAAAAATGATGCTTATTGTTGAACATATTATGAGCTATACAAAGGGGGACACCTCAATTATTGTTAGGATCTAATGCAGCTACTATTCCAAGGTGGAAGGGAGCCGCTTGAAACACTCTGGATCATAAACATGATGCTTATTGTTGAACATATTTTGAGGTATACAATGAAGGGGGAAACCTCTGTTATTGTGAGGATCTAATGCAGCTACTATCCCCAAGGTGGAAGGGAGCCACTTGAAACCCTCTACTTCATAAACATGCTGCTTATTGTTGAACGTATTTTGAGGTATACAAAGGGGGACACCTCAATTATTGTGAGGATCTAATGCAGCTACTATCCAAAGGTGGAAGGGAGCTGCTTGAAACACTCTGGATCATAAACATGATGCTTATTGTTGAACATATTTTGAGGTATACAATGAAGGGGGAAACCTCTATTATTTTGAGGATCTAATGCAGCTACTATCCCCAAGGTGGAAGGGAGCCGCTTGAAACCCTCTACTTCATAAACATGATGCTTATTGTTGAACATATGTTGAGGTATATAAAGGGGGACACCTCAATTATTGTTAGGATCTAATGCAGCTACTATCACCAAGGTGGAAGGGAGCCGCTTGAAACACTCTGGATCATAAATATGATGCTTATTGTTGAACATATTTTGAGGTATACAATGAAGGGGGAAACCTCTGTTATTTTGAGGATCTAATGCAGCTACTATCCCCAAGGTGGAAGGGAGCCGCTTGAAACCCTCTGGTTCATAAACATGATGGTTATTGTTGAACATATTTTGAGGTATACAATGAAGGGGGACACCTCTATTATTGTGAGGATCTAATGCAGCTACTATCCCCAAGGTGGAAGGGAGCCGTTTGAAACCCTCTACTTCATAAACATGATGCTTATTGTTGAACATATTTTGAGTTATACAATGAAGGGGGACACCTCTATTATTGTGAGGATCTAATGAAGCTACTATCCTCAAAGTGGAAGGGAGCCGCTTGAAACACTCTGGATCATAAACATGATGCTTATTGTTGAACATATTTTGAGGTATACAATGAAGGGGGAAACCTCTGTTATTTTGAGGATCTAATGCAGCTACTATCCCCAAGGTGGAAGGGAGCCGCTTGAAACCCTCTACTTAATAAACATGCTGCTTATTGTTGAACATATTTTGAGGTATACAAAGGGGGACACCTCAATTATTGTGAGGATCTAATGCAGCTAGTATCCCCAAGGTGGAAGGGAGCCGCTTGAAACCCTCTACTTCATAAACATGATGCTTATTGTTGAACATATTTTAAGGTATACAATGAAGGGAGACATGTCAATTATTGTGAGGAACTAATGCAGCTACTATCCCCAAGGTGGAAGGGAGCCGCTTGAAACCCTCTACTTCATAAACATGATGCTTATTGTTGAACATATTTTAAGGTATACAATGAAGGGGGAGACCTCAATTATTGTGAGGATCTAATGCAGCTACTATCCCCAAGGTGGAAGGGAGCCGCTTGAAACACTCTGGATCATAAACATGATGCTTATTGTTGAACATATTTTGAGGTATACAATGAAGGGGGAAACCTCTGTTATTTTGAGGATCTAATGCAGCTACTATCCCCAAGGTGGAAGGGAGCCGCTTGAAAACCTCTACTTCATAAACATGCTGCTTATTGTTGAACATATTTTGAGGTATACAAAGGGGGACACCTCAATTATTGTGAGGATCTAATGCAGCTAGTATCCCCAAGGTGGAAGGGAGCCGCTTGAAACCCTCTACTTCATAAACATGATGCTTATTGTTGAACATATTTTAAGGTATACAATGAAGGGAGACACGTCAATTATTGTGAGGAACTAATGCAGCTACTATCCCCAAGGTGGAAGGGAGCCGCTTGAAACCTTCTGGATCATAAACATGATGCTTATTGTTGAACATATTTTGAGGTATACAAAAGGGGACACCTCAATTATTGTGAGGATCTAATGCAGCTACTATCCCCAAGGTGGAAGGGAGCCGCTTGAAACACTCTGGATCATAAACATGATGCTTATTGTTGAACATATTTTGAGGTATACAATGAAGGGGGAAACCTCTGTTATTTTGAGGATCTAATGCAGCTACTATCCCCAAGGTGGAAGGGAGCCGCTTGAAACCCTCTACTTCATAAACATGCTGCTTATTGTTGAACATATTTTGAGGTATACAAAGGGGGACACCTCAATTATTGTGAGGATCTAATGCAGCTACTATCCCCAAGGTGGAAGGGAGCCGCTTGAAAACCCTCTACTTCATAAACATGCTGCTTATTGTTGAACATATTTTGAGGTATACAAAGGGGGACACCTCAATTATTGTGAGGATCTAATGCAGCTACTATCCCCAAGGTGGAAGGGAGCCGCTTGAAAACCCTCTACTTCATAAACATGATGGTTATTGTTGAACATATTTTGAGGTATACAATGAAGGGGGAAACCTCTGTTATTTTGAGGATCTAATGCAGCTACTATCCCCAAGGTAGAAGGGAGCCGCTTGAAACCCTCTGGTTCATAAACATGATGGTTATTGTTGAACATATTTTGAGGTATACAATGAAGGGGGACACCTCTATTATTGTGAGGATCTAATGCAGCTACTATCCCCAAGGTGGAAGGGAGCCGTTTGAAACCCTCTACTACATAAACATGATGCTTATTGTTGAACATATTTTGAGTTATACAATGAAGGGGGACACCTCTATTATTGTGAGGATCTAATGCAGCTACTATCCTCAAAGTGGAAGGGAGCCGCTTGAAAACCCTTTACTTCATAAACATGATGCTTATTGTTGAACATATTCTGAGGTATACAATGAAGAGGGACATCTCAATTATTGTGAGGATCTAATGAAGCTACTATCCCCAAGGCGGAAGGGAGCCGCTTGAAACCCTGTACTTCATAAATTAACCATCTGAGGATAGGAACAACTGTTTCCCGAAACATGTTAAGTGAGTAAACTTAAGTGATGTTAGTGTAACAATTCCGACTCACCTTTAAATAAATTCAATACACATCACTGTTTCTAGCTTCTTTTCATTACAATATATATGATACTTATTGTTGAACATATTTTGACGTATATAATGAACGGAGACAATTCAATTATTGTGAGGATCTAATGCAGCTACTATCCCCAAGGTGGAAGGGAGTCACTTGAAACCCTCTGGTTCATAAACATGATACTTATTGTTGAACATATTTTAAGGTATACAATGAAGGGAGACATGTCAATTATTGTGAGGAACTAATGCAGCTACTATCCCCAAGGTGGAAGGGAGCCGCTTGAAACACTCTGGATCATAAACATGATGCTTATTGTTGAACATATTTTGAGGTATACAATGAAGGGGGAAACCTCTGTTATTTTGAGGATCTAATGCAGCTACTATCCCCAAGGTGGAAGGGAGCCGCTTGAAACCCTCTACTTCATAAACATGCTGCTTATTGTTGAACATATTTTGAGGTATACAAAGGGGGACACCTCAATTATTGTGAGGATCTAATGCAGCTAGTATCCCCAAGGTGGAAGGGAGCCGCTTGAAACCCTCTACTTCATAAACATGATGCTTATTGTTGAACATATTTTAAGGTATACAATGAAGGGAGACATGTCAATTATTGTGAGGAACTAATGCAGCTACTATCCCCAAGGTGGAAGGGAGCCGCTTGAAACCCTCTACTTCATAAACATGATGCTTATTGTTGAACATATTTTAAGGTATACAATGAAGGGGGACACCTCAATTATTGTGAGGATCTAATGCAGCTACTATCCCCAAGGTGGAAGGGAGCCGCTTGAAACACTCTGGATCATAAACATGATGCTTATTGTTGAACATATTTTGAGGTATACAATGAAGGGGGAAACCTCTGTTATTTTGAGGATCTAATGCAGCTACTATCCCCAAGGTGGAAGATGCCGCTTGAAACCCTCTACTTCATAAACATGCTGCTTATTGTTGAACATATTTTGAGGTATACAAAGGGGGACACCTCAATTATTGTGAGGATCTAATGCAGCTAGTATCCCCAAGGTGGAAGGGAGCCGCTTGAAACCCTCTATTTCATAAACATGATGCTTATTGTTGAACATATTTTAAGGTATACAATGAAGGGAGACATGTCAATTATTGTGAGGAACTAATGCAGCTACTATCCCCAAGGTGGAAGGGAGCCGCTTGAAACCTTCTGGATCATAAACATGATGCTTATTGTTGAACATATTTTGAGGTATACAAAAGGGGACACCTCAATTATTGTGAGGATCTAATGCAGCTACTATCCCCAAGGTGGAAGGGAGCCACTTGAAACACTCTGGATCATAAACATGATGCTTATTGTTGAACATATTTTGAGGTATACAATGAAGGGGGAAACCTCTGTTATTTTGAGGATCTAATGCAGCTACTATCCCCAAGGTGGAAGGGAGCCGCTTGAAACCCTCTACTTCATAAACATGCTGCTTATTGTTGAACATATTTTGAGGTATACAAAGGGGGACACCTCAATTATTGTGAGGATCTAATGCAGCTACTATCCCCAAGGTGGAAGGGAGCCGCTTGAAAACCCTCTACTTCATAAACATGCTGCTTATTGTTGAACATATTTTGAGGTATACAAAGGGGGACACCTCAATTATTGTGAGGATCTAATGCAGCTACTATCCCCAAGGTGGAAGGGAGCCGCTTGAAAACCCTCTACTTCATAAACATGATGGTTATTGTTGAACATATTTTGAGGTATACAATGAAGGGGGAAACCTCTGTTATTTTGAGGATCTAATGCAGCTACTATCCCCAAGGTAGAAGGGAGCCGCTTGAAACCCTCTGGTTCATAAACATGATGGTTATTGTTGAACATATTTTGAGGTATACAATGAAGGGGGACACCTCTATTATTGTGAGGATCTAATGCAGCTACTATCCCCAAGGTGGAAGGGAGCCGCTTGAAACCCTCTACTTCATAAACATGATGCTTATTGTTGAACATATTTTGAGGTATACAAAGGGGGACACCTCAATTATTGTTAGGATCTAATGCAGCTACTATCCCCAAGGTGGAAGGGAGCCGCTTGAAACACTCTGGATCATAAACTTGATGCTTATTGATGAACATATTTTGAGGTATAAAATGAAGGGGGATCCTCTGTTATTTTGAGGATCTAATGCAGCTACTATCTCCAAGGTGGAAGGGAGCCGCTTGAAGCCCTCTGGTTCATAAACATGATGGTTATTGTTGAACATATTTTGAGGTATACAATGAAGGGGTACATCTCAATTATTGTGAGGATCTAATGCAGCTACTATCCCCAAGGTGGAAGGGAGCCGCTTGAAACCCTCTGGTTCATAAACATGATGCTTATTGTTGAACATATTTTGAGGTATACAATGAAGGGGGACGTCTCAATTATTGTGAGGATCTAATGCAGCTACTATCCCCAAGGTGGAAGGGAGCCGCTTGAAACCCTCTACTTCATAAACATGATGCTTATTGTTGAACATATTTTGAGGTATACAATAAAAGGGGACACCTCTATTATTATGAGGATCTAATGCAGCTACTATCCCCAAGGTGGAAGGGAGCCGCTTGAAACACTCTGGATCATAAACATGATGCTTATTGTTGAACATATTTTGAGGTATACAATGAAGGGGGAAACCTCTGTTATTTTGAGGATCTAATGCAGCTACTATCCCCAAGGTGGAAGGGAGCCGCTTGAAACCCTCTACTTCATAAACATGCTGCTTATTGTTGAACATATTTTGAGGTATACAAAGGGGGACACCTCAATTATTGTTAGGATCTAATGCAGCTACTATTTCAAGGTGGAAGGGAGCCGCTTCAAACACTCTGGATCATAAACATGATGCTTATTGTTGAACATATTTTGAGGTATACAATGAAGGGGGAAACCTCTATTATTTTGAGGATCTAATGCAGCTACTATCCCCAAGGTGGAAGGGAGCCGCATGAAACCCTCTACTTCATAAATATGATGCTTATTGTTGAACATATTTTGAGGTATACAAAGGGGGACACCTCAATTATTGTTTGGATCTAATGCAGCTACTATCCCCAAGGTGGAAGGGAGTCGCTTGAAACACTCTGGATCATAAAAATGATGCTTATTGTTGAACATATTATGAGCTATACAAAGGGGGACACCTCAATTATTGTTAGGATCTAATGCAGCTACTATTCCAAGTTGGAAGGGAGCCGCTTGAAACACTCTGGATCATAAACATGATGCTTATTGTTGAACATATTTTGAGGTATACAATGAAGGGGGAAACCTCTGTTATTTTGAGGATCTAATGCAGCTACTATCCCCAAGGTGGAAGGGAGCCACTTGAAACCCTCTACTTCATAAACATGCTGCTTATTGTTGAACATATTTTGAGGTATACAAAGGGGGACACCTCAATTATTGTGAGGATCTAATGCAGCTACTATCCAAAGGTGGAAGGGAGCTGCTTGAAACACTCTGGATCATAAACATGATGCTTATTGTTGAACATATTTTGAGGTATACAATGAAGGGGGAAACCTCTATTATTTTGAGGATCTAATGCAGCTACTATCCCCAAGGTGGAAGGGAGCCGCTTGAAACCCTCTACTTCATAAACATGATGCTTATTGTTGAACATATGTTGAGGTATATAAAGGGGGACACCTCAATTATTGTTAGGATCTAATGCAGCTACTATCACCAAGGTGGAAGGGAGCCGCTTGAAACACTCTGGATCATAAACATGATGCTTATTGTTGAACATATTTTGAGGTATACAATGAAGGGGGAAACCTCTGTTATTTTGAGGATCTAATGCAGCTACTATCCCCAAGGTGGAAGGGAGCCGCTTGAAACCCTCTGGTTCATAAACATGATGGTTATTGTTGAACATATTTTGAGGTATACAATGAAGGGGGACACCTCTATTATTGTGAGGATCTAATGCAGCTACTATCCCCAAGGTGGAAGGGAGCCGTTTGAAACCCTCTACTTCATAAACATGATGCTTATTGTTGAACATATTTTGAGTTATACAATGAAGGGGGACACATCTATTATTGTGAGGATCTAATGCAGCTACTATCCTCAAGGTGGAAGGGAGCCGCTTGAAAACCCTTTACTTCATAAACATGATGCTTATTGTTGAACATATTCTGAGGTATACAATGAAGAGGGACATCTCAATTATTGTGAGGATCTAATGAAGCTACTATCCCCAAGGCGGAAGGGAGCCGCTTGAAACCCTGTACTTCATAAATTAACCTTCTGAGGATAGGAACAACTGTTTCCCGAAACATGTTAAGTGAGTAAACTTAAGTGATGTTAGTGTAACAATTCCGACTCACCTTTAAATAAATTCAATACACATCACTGTTTCTAGCTTCTTTTCATTACAATATATATGATACTTATTGTTGAACATATTTTGACGTATATAATGAACGGAGACAATTCAATTATTGTGAGGATCTAATGCAGCTACTATCCCCAAGGTGGAAGGGAGTCACTTGAAACCCTCTGGTTCATAAACATGATACTTATTGTTGAACGTATTTTGAGGTATACAATGAACGGAGACATCTCAATTATTGTGAGGATCTAACGCAGCTAGTATCCCCAAAGTGGAAGGGAACCGCTTGAAACCCTCTACTTCATAAACATGATGCTTATTGTTGAACATATTTTAAGGTATACAATGAAGGGAGACATGTCAATTATTGTGAGGAACTAATGCAGCTACTATCCCCAAGGTGGAAGGGAGCCGCTTGAAACACTCTGGATCATAAACATGATGCATATTGTTGAACATATTTTGAGGTATACAATGAAGGGGGAAACCTCTGTTATTTTGAGGATCTAATGCAGCTACTATCCCCAAGGTGGAAGGGAGCCGCTTGAAACCCTCTACTTCATAAACATGCTGCTTATTGTTGAACATATTTTGAGGTATACAAAGGGGGACACCTCAATTATTGTGAGGATCTAATGCAGCTAGTATCCCCAAGGTGGAAGGGAGCCGCTTGAAACCCTCTACTTCATAAACATGATGCTTATTGTTGAACATATTTTAAGGTATACAATGAAGGGAGACATGTCAATTATTGTGAGGAACAAATGCAGCTACTATCCCCAAGGTGGAAGGGAGCCGCTTGAAACCCTCTACTTCATAAACATGATGCTTATTGTTGAACATATTTTAAGGTATACAATGAAGGGGGACACCTCAATTATTGTGAGGATCTAATGCAGCTACTATCCCCAAGGTGGAAGGGAGCCGCTTGAAACACTCTGGATCATAAACATGATGCTTATTGTTGAACATATTTTGAGGTATACAATGAAGGGGGAAACCTCTGTTATTTTGAGGATCTAATGCAACTACTATCCCCAAGGTGGAAGGGAGCCGCTTGAAACCCTCTACTTCATAAACATGCTGCTTATTGTTGAACATATTTTGAGGTATACAAAGGGGGACACCTCAATTATTGTGAGGATCTAATGCAGCTAGTATCCCCAAGGTGGAAGGGAGCCGCTTGAAACCCTCTACTTCATAAACATGATGCTTATTGTTGAACATATTTTAAGGTATACAAAGAAGGGAAACATGTCATTTATTGTGAGGAACTAATGCAGCTACTATCCCCAAGGTGGAAGGGAGCCGCTTGAAACCTTCTGGATCATAAACATGATGCTTATTGTTAAACATATTTTGAGGTATACAAAAGGGGACACCTCAATTATTGTGAGGATCTAATGCAGCTACTATCCCCAAGGTGGAAGGAGCCGCTTGAAACACTCTGGATCATAAACATGATGCTTATTGTTGAACATATTTTGAGGTATACAATGAAGGGGGAAACCTCTGTTATTTTGAGGATCTAATGCAGCTACTATCCCCAAGGTGGAAGGGAGCCGCTTGAAACCCTCTACTTCATAAACATGCTGCTTATTGTTGAACATATTTTGAGGTATACAAAGGGGGACACCTCAATTATTGTGAGGATCTAATGCAGCTACTATCCCCAAGGTGGAAGGGAGCCGCTTGAAAACCCTCTACTTCATAAACATGCTGCTTATTGTTGAACATATTTTGAGGTATACAAAGGGGGACACCTCAATTATTGTGAGGATCTAATGCAGCTACTATCCCCAAGGTGGAAGGGAGCCGCTTGAAACACTCTGGATCATAAACTTGATGCTTATTGCTGAACATATTTTGAGGTATAAAATGAAGGGGGAAACCTCTGTTATTTTGAGGATCTAATGCAGCTACTATCCCCAAGGTAGAAGGGAGCCGCTTGAAACCCTCTGGTTCATAAACATGATGGTTATTGTTGAACATATTTTGAGGTATACAATGAAGGGGGAAACCTCTGTTATTTTGAGGATCTAATGCAGCTACTATCCCCAAGGTGGAAGGGAGCCGCTTGAAACCCTCTACTTCATAAACATGCTGCTTATTGTTGAACATATTTTGAGGTATACAAAGGGGGACACCTCAATTATTGTGAGGATCTAATGCAGCTACTATCCCCAAGGTGGAAGGGAGCCGCTTGAAAACCCTCTACTTCATAAACATGCTGCTTATTGTTGAACATATTTTGAGGTATACAAAGGGGGACACCTCAATTATTGTGAGGATCTAATGCAGCTACTATCCCCAAGGTGGAAGGGAGCCGCTTGAAAACCCTCTACTTCATAAACATGATGGTTATTGTTGAACATATTTTGAGGTATACAATGAAGGGGGAAACCTCTGTTATTTTGAGGATCTAATGCAGCTACTATCCCCAAGGTAGAAGGGAGCCGCTTGAAACCCTCTGGTTCATAAACATGATGGTTATTGTTGAACATATTTTGAGGTATACAATGAAGGGGGACACCTCTATTATTGTGAGGATCTAATGCAGCTACTATCCCCAAGGTGGAAGGGAGCCGCTTGAAACCCTCTACTTCATAAACATGATGCTTATTGTTGAACATATTTTGAGGTATACAAAGGGGGACACCTCAATTATTGTTAGGATCTAATGCAGCTACTATCCCCAAGGTGGAAGGGAGCCGCTTGAAACACTCTGGATCATAAACTTGATGCTTATTGATGAACATATTTTGAGGTATAAAATGAAGGGGGATCCTCTGTTATTTTGAGGATCTAATGCAGCTACTATCTCCAAGGTGGAAGGGAGCCGCTTGAAGCCCTCTGGTTCATAAACATGATGGTTATTGTTGAACATATTTTGAGGTATACAATGAAGGGGTACATCTCAATTATTGTGAGGATCTAATGCAGCTACTATCCCCAAGGTGGAAGGGAGCCGCTTGAAACCCTCTGGTTCATAAACATGATGCTTATTGTTGAACATATTTTGAGGTATACAATGAAGGGGGACGTCTCAATTATTGTGAGGATCTAATGCAGCTACTATCCCCAAGGTGGAAGGGAGCCGCTTGAAACCCTCTACTTCATAAACATGATGCTTATTGTTGAACATATTTTGAGGTATACAATAAAAGGGGACACCTCTATTATTGTGAGGATCTAATGCAGCTACTATCCCCAAGGTGGAAGGGAGCCGCTTGAAACACTCTGGATCATAAACATGATGCTTATTGTTGAACATATTTTGAGGTATACAATGAAGGGGGAAACCTCTGTTATTTTGAGGATCTAATGCAGCTACTATCCCCAAGGTGGAAGGGAGCCGCTTGAAACCCTCTACTTCATAAACATGCTGCTTATTGTTGAACATATTTTGAGGTATACAAAGGGGGACACCTCAATTATTGTTAGGATCTAATGCAGCTACTATTTCAAGGTGGAAGGGAGCCGCTTCAAACACTCTGGATCATAAACATGATGCTTATTGTTGATCATATTTTGAGGTATACAAAGGGGGACACCCCAATTATTGTTAGGATCTAATGCAGCTACTATCCCCAAGGTGGAAGGGAGCCGCTTAAACCCTGTACTTCATAAACATGATGCTTATTGTTGAACATATTTTGAGCTATACAAAGGGGGACACCTCAATTATTGTTAGGATCTAATGCAGCTACCCCAAGGTGGAAGGGAGCCGCTTGAAACCCTCTACTTCATAAATATGATGCTTATTGTTGAACATATTTTGAGGTATACAAAGGGGGACACCTCAATTATTGTTTGGATCTAATGCAGCTACTATCCCCAAGGTGGAAGGGAGTCGCTTGAAACACTCTGGATCATAAAAATGATGCTTATTGTTGAACATATTATGAGCTATACAAAGGGGGACACCTCAATTATTGTTAGGATCTAATGCAGCTACTATTCCAAGTTGGAAGGGAGCCGCTTGAAACACTCTGGATCATAAACATGATGCTTATTGTTGAACATATTTTGAGGTATACAATGAAGGGGGAAACCTGTGTTATTTTGAGGATCTAATGCAGCTACTATCCCCAAGGTGGAAGGGAGCCACTTGAAACCCTCTACTTCATAAACATGCTGCTTATTGTTGAACATATTTTGAGGTATACAAAGGGGGACACCTCAATTATTGTGAGGATCTAATGCAGCTACTATCCAAAGGTGGAAGGGAGCTGCTTGAAACACTCTGGATCATAAACATGATGCTTATTGTTGAACATATTTTGAGGTATACAATGAAGGGGGAAACCTCTATTATTTTGAGGATCTAATGCAGCTACTATCCCCAAGGTGGAAGGGAGCCGCTTGAAACCCTCTACTTCATAAACATGATGCTTATTGTTGAACATATGTTGAGGTATATAAAGGGGGACACCTCAATTATTGTTAGGATCTAATGCAGCTACTATCACCAAGGTGGAAGGGAGCCGCTTGAAACACTCTGGATCATAAACATGATGCTTATTGTTGAACATATTTTGAGGTATACAATGAAGGGGGAAACCTCTGTTATTTTGAGGATCTAATGCAGCTACTATCCCCAAGGTGGAAGGGAGCCGCTTGAAACCCTCTGGTTCATAAACATGATGGTTATTGTTGAACATATTTTGAGGTATACAATGAAGGGGGACACCTCTATTATTGTGAGGATCTAATGCAGCTACTATCCCCAAGGTGGAAGGGAGCCGTTTGAAACCCTCTACTTCATAAACATGATGCTTATTGTTGAACATATTTTGAGTTATACAATGAAGGGGGACACATCTATTATTGTGAGGATCTAATGCAGCTACTATCCTCAAGGTGGAAGGGAGCCACTTGAAAACCCTTTACTTCATAAACATGATGCTTATTGTTGAACATATTCTGAGGTATACAATGAAGAGGGACATCTCAATTATTGTGAGGATCTAATGAAGCTACTATCCCCAAGGCGGAAGGGAGCCGCTTGAAACCCTGTACTTCATAAATTAACCTTCTGAGGATAGGACCAACTGTTTCCCGAAACATGTTAAGTGAGTAAACTTAAGTGATGTTAGTGTAACAATTCCGACTCACCTTTAAATAAATTCAATACACATCACTGTTTCTAGCTTCTTTTCATTACAATATATATGATACTTATTGTTGAACATATTTTGACGTATATAATGAACGGAGACAATTCAATTATTGTGAGGATCTAATGCAGCTACTATCCCCAAGGTGGAAGGGAGTCACTTGAAACCCTCTGGTTCATAAACATGATACTTATTGTTGAACGTATTTTGAGGTATACAATGAACGGAGACATCTCAATTATTGTGAGGATCTAACGCAGCTAGTATCCCCAAAGTGGAAGGGAACCGCTTGAAACCCTCTACTTCATAAACATGATGCTTATTGTTGAACATATTTTAAGGTATACAATGAAGGGAGACATGTCAATTATTGTGAGGAACTAATGCAGCTACTATCCCCAAGGTGGAAGGGAGCCGCTTGAAACACTCTGGATCATAAACATGATGCATATTGTTGAACATATTTTGAGGTATACAATGAAGGGGGAAACCTCTGTTATTTTGAGGATCTAATGCAGCTACTATCCCCAAGGTGGAAGGGAGCCGCTTGAAACCCTCTACTTCATAAACATGCTGCTTATTGTTGAACATATTTTGAGGTATACAAAGGGGGACACCTCAATTATTGTGAGGATCTAATGCAGCTAGTATCCCCAAGGTGGAAGGGAGCCGCTTGAAACCCTCTACTTCATAAACATGATGCTTATTGTTGAACATATTTTAAGGTATACAATGAAGGGAGACATGTCAATTATTGTGAGGAACAAATGCAGCTACTATCCCCAAGGTGGAAGGGAGCCGCTTGAAACCCTCTACTTCATAAACATGATGCTTATTGTTGAACATATTTTAAGGTATACAATGAAGGGGGACACCTCAATTATTGTGAGGATCTAATGCAGCTACTATCCCCAAGGTGGAAGGGAGCCGCTTGAAACACTCTGGATCATAAACATGATGCTTATTGTTGAACATATTTTGAGGTATACAATGAAGGGGGAAACCTCTGTTATTTTGAGGATCTAATGCAACTACTATCCCCAAGGTGGAAGGGAGCCGCTTGAAACCCTCTACTTCATAAACATGCTGCTTATTGTTGAACATATTTTGAGGTATACAAAGGGGGACACCTCAATTATTGTGAGGATCTAATGCAGCTAGTATCCCCAAGGTGGAAGGGAGCCGCTTGAAACCCTCTACTTCATAAACATGATGCTTATTGTTGAACATATTTTAAGGTATACAAAGAAGGGAGACATGTCAATTATTGTGAGGAACTAATGCAGCTACTATCCCCAAGGTGGAAGGGAGCCGCTTGAAACCTTCTGGATCATAAACATGATGCTTATTGTTAAACATATTTTGAGGTATACAAAAGGGGACACCTCAATTATTGTGAGGATCTAATGCAGCTACTATCCCCAAGGTGGAAGGGAGCCGCTTGAAACACTCTGGATCATAAACATGATGCTTATTGTTGAACATATTTTGAGGTATACAATGAAGGGGGAAACCTCTGTTATTTTGAGGATCTAATGCAGCTACTATCCCCAAGGTGGAAGGGAGCCGCTTGAAACCCTCTACTTCATAAACATGCTGCTTATTGTTGAACATATTTTGAGGTATACAAAGGGGGACACCTCAATTATTGTGAGGATCTAATGCAGCTACTATCCCCAAGGTGGAAGGGAGCCGCTAAAAACCCTCTACTTCATAAACATGCTGCTTATTGTTGAACATATTTTGAGGTATACAAAGGGGGACACCTCAATTATTGTGAGGATCTAATGCAGCTACTATCCCCAAGGTGGAAGGGAGCCGCTTGAAACACTCTGGATCATAAACTTGATGCTTATTGCTGAACATATTTTGAGGTATAAAATGAAGGGGGAAACCTCTGTTATTTTGAGGATCTAATGCAGCTACTATCCCCAAGGTAGAAGGGAGCCGCTTGAAACCCTCTGGTTCATAAACATGATGGTTATTGTTGAACATATTTTGAGGTATACAATGAAGGGGGACACCTCTATTATTGTGAGGATCTAATGCAGCTACTATCCCCAAGGTGGAAGGGAGCCGCTTGAAACCCTCTACTTCATAAACATGATGCTTATTGTTGAACATATTTTGAGGTTTACAAAGGGGGACACCTCAATTATTGTTAGGATCTAATGCAGCTACTATCCCCAAGGTGGAAGGGAGCCGCTTGAAACACTCTGGATCATAAACTTGATGCTTATTGCTGAACATATTTTGAGGTATAAAATGAAGGGGGAAACCTCTGTTATTTTGAGGATCTAATGCAGCTACTATCTCCAAGGTGGAAGGGAGCCGCTTGAAGCCCTCTGGTTCATAAACATGATGGTTATTGTTGAACATATTTTGAGGTATACAATGAAGGGGTACATCTCAATTATTGTGAGGATCTAATGCAGCTACTATCCCCAAGGTGGAAGGGAGCCGCTTGAAACCCTCTGGTTCATAAACATGATGCTTATTGTTGAACATATTTTGAGGTATACAATGAAGGGGGACATCTCAATTATTGTGAGGATCTAATGCAGCTACTATCCCCAAGGTGGAAGGGAGCCGCTTGAAACCCTCTACTTCATAAACATGATGCTTATTGTTGAACATATTTTGAGGTATACAATAAAAGGGGACACCTCTATTATTGTGAGGATCTAATGCAGCTACTATCCCCAAGGTGGAAGGGAGCCGCTTGAAACACTCTGGATCATAAACATGATGCTTATTGTTGAACATATTTTGAGGTATACAATGAAGGGGGAAACCTCTGTTATTTTGAGGATCTAATGCAGCTACTATCCCCAAGGTGGAAGGGAGCCGCTTGAAACCCTCTACTTCATAAACATGCTGCTTATTGTTGAACATATTTTGAGGTATACAAAGGGGGACACCTCAATTATTGTGAGGATCTAATGCAGCTAGTATCCCCAAGGTGGAAGGGAGCCGCTTGAAACCCTCTACTTCATAAACATGATGCTTATTGTTGAACATATTTTAAGGTATACAATGAAGGGAGACATGTCAATTATTGTGAGGAACTAATGCAGCTACTATCCCCAAGGTGGAAGGGAGCCGCTTGAAACCTTCTGGATCATAAACATGATGCTTATTGTTGAACATATTTTGAGGTATACAAAGGGGGACACCTCAATTATTGTGAGGATCTAATGCAGCTACTATCCCCAAAGTGGAAGGGAGCCGCTTGAAACACTCTGGATCATAAACATGATGCTTATTGTTGAACATATTTTGAGGTATACAATGAAGGGGGAAACCTCTGTTATTTTGAGGATCTAATGCAGCTACTATCCCCAAGGTGGATGATGATGATGATGAGATGCGGTTTAAGGGCGCTAAACTACTAAGGTCATCAGCGCCCTTACAATGTATAAAAGATAAAGTCAAAAGGATAAAATAACCGCATAATTAAAAAACGGGACAGAAACCCGCGATGTGTAAAAAGGCTAAAATAACAATAATATAACAATAACAATAATAATAACAACAATAACAACAATAATAACAATAACAACAATAAAAACAATAACAACAATTACAATAACAACAAAATAACAATACAAATATCTAAAAAACCAACACACTAAAATCATGGTCACTAACAGAATAAAACGTGTCAAGAACTGTAGAATGTAAGGAACATGAGCGCCTTATGTCTGGGGAGAAGGGCCCCATTAAAACTAACAATATAAAATCAAACAGCTAAAAGGCGCTCAGCGCATCAAATGCGACGGCTAAAACCAATGTCAGTGATAAAACGTAAAAGACATTCTACAGCATGCGCGTCGTCTGCCAACACGTTGGCTAGGCCAACAGGCAGACCCACGCGAACGCGCAGTGGAGCTAAAACTTGACACTCGCTTAAAATGTGACGGACCGTTAAGGGCACGTCACACTGACCACACAGAGGTGCGGGATCACCACTTAACAGGTATCTATGACTAAAAAGGCAATGTCCGATACGAAGGCGCGTTAAAAGTACCTCTTCCCGACGAGAAGCACGGGAAGAGGTAGCCCAGACTAGCGGAAGAGGTTTAACCTCCCGCAACTTGTTCCCCCGGAGGGCCGTCCACTCATCGCGCCAGCGCGAGAGGATGCGGCGACGTAAAATGACACACGAATCTGACGAGGGAACAACAGAAGTAAAAAATCTGGGTAATAAAATCGCCGATTTCGCAGCGGCGTCGGCCGACTCATTCCCTGAGATACCCACATGACCTGGAATCCACATAAAAGAGACGCTGATGCCAGAGGCACCCAGCGAATGGAGCAGGTCATGAATGCGCTGTACGAGGGGGTGGTAAGAGTACAGCGCGTTAATACTCTGAAGGGCACTCAGAGAGTCCGAACAAACAACACAACGCCGTAAAACATGCCGCTGAATGTATAAAACACATTGATAGATACTAAAAAGTTCGGCGGTATAAATCGAACATTGCCCGGGTAAACGAAAAGTAAAACTATTCGCACCTAAAACAAAGGCACATCCTACTCCAACATCAGTCTTAGACCCATCAGTATAAATAAAATCACAGTCTCCGAATGTTGCCTGAAGTTCTAAAAATGCGGATCTAAGGACTGAAGCAGGGGTCTCATTCTTCGGCATCGACGTTAGCCCAAAGTGGATGTGGGCCTCAGCGCGCGACCATGGAGGAAAGCGCGTTTCCCCTCGGGTAAGGGCCGGCGCTGGCGTAACGTCCAAATGCCGAAGTAGCAGTCGAAATCGAACCCCTGGAGGGAGCAATGCAGAGGAGCTAACAAAATATTGGCGATCAAGCGAATCCTCGTAAAATACATCGAAGGACGGGTGGTTAGGCAAGCTTGAGAGTCGACAAGCATAGCTGCACAAGAGCATCTCACGCCTGAAGGACAGCGGAGGCTCTGCAGCTTCTGCGTACAGACTGGGTACAGGGCTAGTTGGAAAGGCCCCTGTAGCGACTCTGATGCCACGATGGTGAATGGCATTCAATCGACGTAACACAGATGGACGTGCCGACGAATAAACAATACACCCGTAATCAAGCTTGGATCGGACCAAAGAGCGATAAAGGCGAAGAAGGACGGTCCGATCAGCTCCCCAGGATGTGCCACTTAAAACACGTAAAATATTAAGAGAACGGTCACACTTTGCTTTTAAAAAGGAAACGTGCGAGGTCCAACACAACTTCCTGTCAAAAATCAACCCCAAAAATTTCGCCTCGTCTGCAAACGGAAGTATCCCTGGCCCAAGATGGAGAGAGGGCGGAGGGAAATACTTCCGGCGCCAGAAGTTGATGCAGACGGATTTCTCGGCGGAGAAATTAAAGCCGTTGGCGTTACTCCAGGCGTAGAGACGGTCGATACAGCTCTGGAGACGGCGTTCGAGTAGACAGGTCCGCCGTGAACTGCAATAAATAGCGAAATCGTCAACAAAAAGGGACGATGAAATGCCAGGTGGAATACAATCAACAATGGGGTTGATAGCAATCGCAAAAAGTGTGACACTGAGTACAGAGCCCTGCGGTACTCCGTTCTCTTGAATAAAACGACGAGATAAAACCGAGCCCACACGTACACGAAAGACGCGGTCCGTCATAAACTCCCGAAGAAATATGGGAAGACGACCGCGGATATTCCAATCGTGAAGTGTACGTAAAATGCCGCCCCTCCAACAAGTGTCATAAGCTTTCTCCAGGTCAAAAAATACAGCCACGGTTTGACACTTTCTCAGAAATCCATTCATAATATGCGTCGACAAGGACACCAGATGGTCGACGGTAGAGCGATAGCGACGAAACCCGCACTGAGCGTTCGCTAGAAGTTTCTGAGACTCAAGCCACCATGTCAACCGCCCGTTGATCATGCGCTCCATCACCTTACAAATGCAACTGGTGAGGGAGATAGGGCGGTAGCTGGAAGGTAGTTGGCGATCCTTCCCAGGCTTAAGTATAGGGACAATGGTGGCTTCGCGCCAAACGGAAGGAAAAATGCCGTCTTGCCAAATACGGTTATAGACCTGTAAGAGAAATAGTTTACTGTCGGCTGAAAGGTTCTTTAACATCAGGACATGAATGCCGTCCGGCCCGGGAGCGGAGTGCCGAGAGCAATGAAGAGCGTGCTCCAGCTCCCTCATTGTGAATAGTTCGTTATAGCAGTCATCATTAGCAGACCGAAAAGTAAATGATGCGGAATCCTGCCGGTCTTTAATAGAGCGAAAGCCGGCGGAATAATGGTCTGAACTGGAAACCGCCTCAAAGGCAGAACCCAGAGTGTTAGCGATGGCAGCCGGATCCACTATGGTGGCATTAGAAACCTGAAGGCCAGAAACAGTACAATGTGACACTTTACCTGAGAAGCGACGAAGTTTATCCCAAACAACGGATGAAGGCGTAAAACGATTAAAAGACTCGACAAAACGAGCCCAAGATGCCTTCTTGCTATCCTGAATAATGCGACGAGCCCTGGCGCGCGATTGTTTAAAAGTCACCAAATTATCAAGTGTAGGGTGGCGCCGAAACACCCTAAGTGCAGTCCTACGGGCACGAACGGCGTCCCGACAATCCTCGTTCCACCACGGAACAGGTGGCCGCCGAGGTTGAGAGGATGAACGGGGTATTGCGCGTTCGGCGGCAGAGAAAATAATAGACGTAAGGTGCTGCACTAGTTGGTGAATGTCGGAGAAGGGCTGGTCGTCAAAATGCACGAGGCTGGAATACAAGCTCCAGTCGGCTTTTGCGAATATCCAGGTAGGTACTCTGGAATGCTGTACGTGGTGCGACAGAAGAGAAACGATGCAGGGGTAATGGTCGCTGGAGTAGGTGTCAGCGACGACGTTCCACTGAAGACGACGTGCAAGCTGGAGTGAGCAAATTGCAAGGTCCAGGTGAGAAAATGTACCAGAAGAATCAGAAATGAAAGTAGGTGCACCTGTATTGAGGATGGAAAGATTGAACTGATAAAAAATGTCGGAAAGAAGAGTTCCCCTCGCACAAGCCCTTGGCGAACCCCATAGTGGGTGATGGGCATTAAAATCTCCCAACAGAAGAAATGGTGTTGGGAGAGCGGACAGGAGAGATCGAATGTCCGCGGGAGCGAGGGGAGACGATGGAGGTGAATATACAGAGCAAACAGAAAACAAAAAGCCGGGTAAGTGAAGGCGAACGGCAACAGCTTGCAAGTCAGATGTAAGTGTGACAGGTGTAAAATGAACGTCATTACGCACCAAAATCATGACACCACCATGAGCAGGAGTACCCTCCTCCGGTTCAAGGTCGTAGCGAACCGGAGTATATCCTCGGAGATCAAAAGGATCGTGAGGGCGAAGCTTAGTCTCCTGCAAACATACGACCATAGGTGAATGGGAACGCAATAAAAGCTGCAGTTCCGCCCTATGCGATCGTACACCACGTACATTCCAGGTCAGGATAGCCATTAAAAATAAGGGGATAAACTGTCTATTTAGAAGGGCGGCTTAAAATTACCTTTTGTTTAACCTTTGGGCTCGGGCTTTTTGTATGGAGTTGGTCAGACTCCATAGCTTCCTCGGAGGGAGGGCCCACGCGCTCAGTGCCAGAAACCGATTCAAGCGCCGTGAATCGGTTCTGGGTGGCGATGGGTGAAGGGTGCCGCTGAGCGCGGCTTGTCCCAGGACCTTCCTGGGACAGCGACCTCCGAGGAGGAGAAGGTGAACTTTTCTTACCGCGCGCACGCGGAGGGTCTTTCAAAAAATCTTCCCTACATAATTTCTGCTTGGGCTTCTTTTCAACGGCTTGCGACTTCATTGACTTGGGACCAGGTTTATACGGCTTGGTAACTGTAGCCTTAATAGACGGCCGGATGGTAGTGGCGGTTAATCCAGTCAAGGTCCAGGTCTGAGTTTCGGCATCTACGCGTGGTACTGGCGAGGCAACAACAGAACTAAATGTGCCAGATCGCAGGAGTGAAGGTTGGCGCGCATGGTAACGCCTCCGGGCTTCAGCGAAGGAGAGTTTTTCCTTTACCCGGATCTCCTGGATCGCCTTCTCGTCCAAGTACCGCGGACAGTCGGCAAACGAAGCAGAATGAGACCCTTTACAATTAACGCAGACGGGGGCTGTTGAACAGGTACCTTCGTGTGAGGGCTGGCTACAGGTTGCACAGATGTTAACGGCACTCTTACATGAGACTTGCGTATGCCCAAAACGTTGGCATTTAAAACAACGCAGAGGTCTAGGAATATAAGGCCTCACAGAAATCCGTTCGTACCCTGCGGAAATGCTCGTGGGCAGATCGACGCCATCAAATGTAATAAACAGGGTACGAGTGGGTACCAACACGCCGTCGCGTTTGGCCTGCACTCGATGAACCGCTGTCACCCTCTGGTCTGCAAGATATTCCACCAGGTCTTCGTCAGAGATACCATCGAGGCTATGCGTGGTGACAACGCCTCTACAAGAATTCAAGGTGCGGTGCTTCTCAACACGGATAGGATAACCGTGGAGAAGCGTGGCGCTCAACAAGGACTTACTTTGTGCCTCGGATTTGCTTTGAACTAGCAACGAACCATTACGAAGACGAGTGCAGGAAAGAACCGGACCAGCAATTGAGTCAATGCCCTTCTGGATAATAAAAGGGTTCACCTTCTCGAATGATTGTCCCTCCTCTGTACGGGTAATCACTAAGTAACAACCAGCTGTTGGCGGTGCTACTTCTGTTACAAAAACTTTGCGGCGCTTGTTGTTAACAATGAAGAAAGGGTGCTCCATAGCGAAAAAAATCCTCCACCATTGCAACCGTCTCCGACCTCGGGCTCTGACTTCCCGGGCGTTACCCCGGCTTGGGTGAGTGGCCTATCTATACCTAGCTCACCCCAGGGTCACACCTCCCAGAACATAGACAGAGGGACCCAATCGCCGTCGGAAGCCAGCAGCTCATGCAATGGCCCCCCCGCGGGACTGCAGTTGAACAGCGGATACGAACACCAACCCTACATGACGACCCCGGGTGGTGGGGATGACGCCATTACCCACTCACCCAGCTGCGCACACGGTGCGCGGGTATCCGTCAGGCTGTGTCCACGGAGGATTTAAATAAAAAGATAAAAGAAACTAAAACTGTGTGGGCGTTTCGCACGCAAGGTAGGCCGGCGGGGAAGAAAAAGTGAGATATGCGAATGTCGTGGTGCGAAATGGCCGGAAAGTGATAAGGGAAGAAAGAAACGACGGTGAGGTGCGGTATGAATGGAATGTAAAGAACGCACGAGAGCCTAACTTGGGTCCACCGGTCACTTGAAGAACCCACCGCGACCGGATGGGGGTGAGGGGATGAATGTGGCGATGATTGGCTCGGGAACCCTCGGGTGCGCCAAAAACCCGTACTCACATAAGGTGAGCCCCTGAGGGGCCCAAGGTGGAAGGGAGCCGCTTGAAACACTCTGGATCATAAACATGATGCTTATTGTTGAACATATTTTGAGGTATACAATGAAGGGGGACACCTCTGTTATTTTGAGGATCTAATGCAGCTACTATCCCCAAGGTGGAAGGGAGCCGCTTGAAACCCTCTGGGTTATAACCATGATGCTTATTGTTGAACATATTTTGAGGTATAGAATGAAGGGGGACATCTCAATTATTGTGAGCATCTAATGGAGCTACTATCCCCGAGGTGGATGGGAGCCGCTTGAAACCGTCTACTTCATAAACATGCTGCTTATTGTTGAACATATTTTGAGGTATACAATGAAGGGGGACATCTCAATTATTGTTAGGATCTAATGCAGCTACTATTCCAAGGTGGAAGGGAGCCGCTTGAAACACTCTGGATCATAAACATGATGCTTATTGTTGAACATATTTTGAGGTATACAAAGGGGGACACCTCAATTATTGTTAGGATCTAATGCAGCTATTATCCCCAAGGTGGAAGGGAGCCGCTTGAAACACTCTGGATCATAAAAATGATGCTTATTGTTGAACATATTTTGAGGTATACAATGAAGGGGGACACTTCAATTATTGTGAGCATCTAATGCAGCTACTCTCCCCAACGTGGAAGGGAGTCGCTTGAAACCCTTTACTTCGTAAACATGATGCTTATTGTTGAACATATTTTGAGCTATACAATGAAGGGGGACATCTCAATTACTGTGAGTGAGGATCAAATGCAGCTACTATCCCCAAGGTGGAAGGGAGTCGCTTGAAACCCTGTGGTTCATAAACATGATGGTTATTGTTGAACATATTTTAAGGTATACAATGAAGGGGGACACCTCTATTATTGTGAGCATCTAGTGCAGCTACTATCCCCAAGGTGGAAGGGAGCCGCTTGAAACACTGTACTTCATAAACATGATCGTTATTGTTGAACATATTTTGAGGTATACAATGAAGCGGGACACCTCTATTATTGTGAGGATCTAATGCAGCTACTATCCCCAAGGAGGAGGGGAGCCACTTGAAACCCTCTGGTTTATAAACATGATGCTTATTGTTGAACATATTTTGAGGTATACAAAGGGGGACACCTCAATTATTGTTAGGATCTAATGCAGCTACTATCCACAAGGTGGAAGGGAGCCGCTTGAAACACTCTGGATCATAAAAATGATGCTTATTGTTGAACATATTTTGAGGTATACAATGAAGAGGGACACCTCAATTATTGTGAGCATCTAATGCATCTACTATCCCCAAGGTGGAAGGGAGCCGCTTCAAACCCTCTACTCAATAAACATGATGCTTATTGTTGAACATATTCTGAGGTATACAATGAAGTGGGACATCTCAATTATTGTGAGGATCTAATGCAGCTACTATCCCCAAGGTGGAAGGGAGCCGCTTGAAACCCTGTACTTCATAAATTAACCTTCTGAGGATGGGAACAACTGTTTCCCGAAACATGTTAAGTGAGTAAACTTAAGTGATGTTAGTGTAACAATTCCGACTCACCTTTAAATAAATTCAATACACATCACTGTTTCTAGCTTCTTTTCATTACAATATATATGATACTTATTGTTAAACATATTTTGAGGTATATAATGAACGGAGACATCTCAATTATTGTGAGGATCTAATGCAGCTACTATCCCCAAGGTGGAAGGGAGTCACTTGAAACCCTCTGGTTCATAAACATGATACTTATTGTTGAACGTATTTTGAGGTATACAATCAACGGAGACATCTCAATTATTGTGAGGATCTAATGCAGCTAGTATCCCCAAGGTGGAAGGGAGCCGCTTGAAACCCACTACTTCATAAACATGATGCTTATTGTTGAACATATTTTGAGGTATACAATGAAGGGGGACACCTCTGTTATTTTGAGGATCTAATGCAGCTACTATCCCCAAGGTGGAAGGGAGCCGCTTGAAACCCTCTGGCTTATAACCATGATGCTTATTGTTGAACATATTTTGAGGTATAGAATGAAGGGGGACATCTCAATTATTGTGAGCATCTAATGGAGCTACTATCCCCGAGGTGGATGGGAGCCTCTTGAAACCGTCTACTTCATAAACATGCTGCTTATTGTTGAACATATTTTGAGGTATACAATGAAGGGGGACATCTCAATTATTGTTAGGATCTAATGCAGCTACTATTCCAAGGTGGAAGGGAGCCGCTTGAAACACTCTGGATCATAAACATGATGCTTATTGTTGAACATATTTTGAGGTATACAAAGGGGGACACCTCAATTATTGTTAGGATCTAATGCAGGTATTATCCCCAAGGTGGAAGGGAGCCGCTTGAAACACTCTGGATCATAAAAATGATGCTCATTGTTGAACATATTTTGAGGTATACAATGAAGGGGGACACTTCAATTATTGTGAGCATCTAATGCAGCTACTCTCCCCAACGTGGAAGGGAGTCGCTTGAAACCCTTTACTTCATAAACATGATGCTTATTGTTGAACATATTTTGAGCTATACAATGAAGGGGGACATCTCAATTACTGTGAGTGAGGATCTAATGCAGCTACTATCCCCAAGGTGGAAGGGAGTCGCTTGAAACCCTGTGGTTCATAAACATGATGGTTATTGTTGAACATATTTTAAGGTATACAATGAAGGGGGACACCTCTATTATTGTGAGCATCTAGTGCAGCTACTATCCCCAAGGTGGAAGGGAGCCGCTTGAAACACTGTACTTCATAAACATGATCGTTATTGTTGAACATATTTTGAGGTATACAATGAAGGGGGACACCTCTATTATTGTGAGGATCTAATGCAGCTACTATCCCCAAGGAGGAGGGGAGCCACTTGAAACCCTCTGGTTTATAAACATGATGCTTATTGTTGAACATATTTTGAGGTATACAAAGGGGGACACCTCAATTATTGTTAGGATCTAATGCAGCTACTATCCACAAGGTGGAAGGGAGCCGCTTGAAACACTCTGGATCATAAAAATGATGCTTATTGTTGAACATATTTTGAGGTATACAATGAAGAGGGACACCTCAATTATTGTGAGCATCTAATGCATCTACTATCCCCAAGGTGGAAGGGAGCCGCTTCAAACCCTCTACTCAATAAACATGATGCTTATTGTTGAACATATTCTGAGGTATACAATGAAGTGGGACATCTCAATTATTGTGAGGATCTAATGCAGCTACTATCCCCAAGGTGGAAGGGAGCCGCTTGAAACCCTGTACTTCATAAATTAACCTTCTGAGGATGGGAACAACTGTTTCCCGAAACATGTTAAGTGAGTAAACTTAAGTGATGTTAGTGTAACAATTCCGACTCACCTTTAAATAAATTCAATACACATCACTGTTTCTAGCTTCTTTTCATTACAATATATATGATACTTATTGTTAAACATATTTTGAGGTATATAATGAACGGAGACATCTCAATTATTGTGAGGATCTAATGCAGCTACTATCCCCAAGGTGGAAGGGAGTCACTTGAAACCCTCTGGTTCATAAACATGATACTTATTGTTGAACGTATTTTGAGGTATACAATGAACGGAGACATCTCAATTATTGTGAGGATCTAATGCAGCTAGTATCCCCAAGGTGGAAGGGAGCCGCTTGAAACCCTCTACTTCATAAACATGATGCTTATTGTTGAACATATTTTGAGGTATACAATGAAGGGAGACATCTCAATTATTGTGAAGAACTAATGCAGCTACTATTCCCAAGGTGGAAGGGAGCCGCTTGAAACCTTCTGGATCATAAACATGATGCTTATTGTTGAACATATTTTGAGGTATACAAAGGGGGACACCTCAATTATTGTGAGGATCTAATGCAGCTACTACCCCCCAAGGTGGAAGGGAGCCGCTTGAAACACTCTGGATCATAAACATGATGCTTATTTCGTATGTATTGTAATGAAAAGAAGCTAGAAACAGTGATGTGTATTGAATTTATTTAAAGGTGAGTCGAAATTGTTACACTAACATCACTTAAGTTTACTCACTTAACATGTTTCGGGAAACCGTTGTTCCCATCCTCAGAAGGTTAAGTCGACTGGCCCGTGTTGTTGGTGTTTCCGTTTTTTGGACTGGATCCTGTGGTGGCATCTTGTGGTGGAGAAATGTACTTCCAGAGAGGATTTGGTGGCGGCAAATCAAAATTCATTAGATGTGTGTTGTGTTTTAGAATGGTGATCTTCTCCCATGCATCTAATTCGGCTGCAAATTTGGCTGGTTTGACTAATGTAATATTGGGTTTGATGTTGTGATTAGTGATCCAAAAATGGTGTGAAACTGCAGATTTGTCCATTTGTTTGTATTTAATACATCTCATGTGCTCCGTTAGCTTAGTTTCTAAGTTTCTTTTTGTCTTACCAATGTATACTTTATTGCAATCTGAACAATTGATTTTATAGATTCCAGCTTTTTTGTCTTGTGGAATGGGGTCTTTTAACTTGTTACAAAGTAATTTCTCTATGTTAAATTTGTTCTGTGGAGCTAGGCTGATGTTATGTTTCATGAAAATCTTCTTAAATTTGTGAAATGTTCCTGGGTGGTATGTGAATTTCTTGAACTTTAGTTCTTTATCTTGCTGGCTGAGATTAGTTGTGTTTCTGATGTGCATCTGTCGTTTGAATTTTGCAATTTTTTTGTCAATAGTTGCTTTGTTGTACCCATTATGTATTGCTGTGTCTACTATATGCTGGTATTCTAACTGGTATTCTTTTTTATTTAAGGGGGTATATACCAGTCTATGTGTTAGGCTGTTTAGTACTGCATGTTTGTGTGTGGTTGGATTGAAACTCTTATTTTTTATGTAATTAGTAGAGTGTGTTGGCTTCCTGTATATGCCAAAGGTTAGGTTCTTTTGTTCTCTGATGATTTTTAGGTCTAAAAATGGTAGCATGCCTTCTTTTTCTATTTCAATGGTGAATTTTATTGATTGGTTCTGTAGGTTTAGTAAGGCTATGGAGTCTTGTATGAACCTATTAGGGACAACAGCGAAGATGTCGTCAACATATCTGTGCCAAACTTTAAACATGTATGGAAAGGAAGTTGTTATGTGTATTTCTAAGTAGCTCATAAATAAATCTGCCAAGAAGGGTAAAAGTGGGTTGCCCATGGTTAGACCAGTTGGTTGTTGATAGAACTTCTTATTGAAACTAAAACAATTTTGTCCAATGCATAAATTGGTAAGTTGTATGAGGTCTTCTATTTCTTCTTCCCTTGTCAAGGGAAATAAACTAGTTGTACTTCAAAAAGATGATTATATTACCAGAGTAGAAAATATGCTGCAATAAGAGAATTACATACAAATTCAAGAAGACCCATTAAAATCACATTTAAAAGCCTTCAATCAAACCATCCAGGAAAGCAAAACTATAACAGACACTGATAAATCTAGATTAAAACCAGACCACCCCATTTTACCAAGAATGTATGCTCTACCTAAAATACACAAACCGGGTAATAAGATGAGACCAATCGTCAGCAATATTGATTCTCCTACCTACAAACTGGCAAAATGGTTAGTACAGAGATTCTCTTCACTACCAAAATTCAACAGCAAAAACATAATGAATTCAGAAGATTTAATACAGAAGATAAAATCCCTGGAACTCGAACCAGAAGACAGATTAGTTTCCTTTGATGTCACTGCACTATTTCCAAGTGTTCCTACAGATCAACTCCTGCGTCAATTAAAGAAATGGCTGCAGCAGACTAACCTACTTGAAGAAGAAATAGAAGACCTCATACAACTTACCAATTTATGCATTGGACAAAATTGTTTTAGTTTCAATAAGAAGTTCTATCAACAACCAACTGGTCTAACCATGGGCAACCCACTTTCACCCTTCTTGGCAGATTTATTTATGAGCTACTTAGAAATACACATAACAACTTCCTTTCCATACATGTTTAAAGTTTGGCACAGATATGTTGATGACATCTTCGCTGTTGTCCCTAATAGATTCATACAAGACTCCTTAGCCTTACTAAACCTACAGAACCAATCAATAAAATTCACCATAGAAATAGAAAAAGAAGGCATGCTAACATTTTTAGACCTAAAAATCATCAGAGAACAAAAGAACCTAACCTTTGGCATATACAGGAAGCCAACACACTCTACTAATTACATAAAAAATAAGAGTTTCAATCCAACCACACACAAACATGCAGTACTAAACAGCCTAACACATAGACTGGTATATACCCCCTTAAATAAAAAAGAATACCAGTTAGAATACCAGCATATAGTAGACACAGCAATACATAATGGGTACAACAAAGCAACTATTGACAAAAAAATTGCAAAATTCAAACGACAGATGCACATCAGAAACACAACTAATCTCAGCCAGCAAGATAAAGAACTAAAGTTCAAGAAATTCACATACCACCCAGGAACATTTCACAAATTTAAGAAGATTTTCATGAAACATAACATCAGCCTAGCTCCACAGAACAAATTTAACATAGAGAAATTACTTTGTAACAAGTTAAAAGACCCCATTCCACAAGACAAAAAAGCTGGAATCTATAAAATCAATTGTTCAGATTGCAATAAAGTATACATTGGTAAGACAAAAAGAAACTTAGAAACTAGGCTAAAGGAGCACATGAGATGTATTAAATACAAACAAATGGACAAATCTGCAGTTTCACACCATTTTTGGATCACTAATCACAACATCAAACCCAATATTACATTAGTCAAACCAGCCAAATTTGCAGCCGAATTAGATGCATGGGAGAAGATCACCATTCTAAAACACAACACACATCTAATGAATTTTGATTTGCCGCCACCAAATCCTCTCTGGAAGTACATTTCTCCACCACAAGATGCCACCACAGGATCCAGTCCAAAAAACGGAAACACCAACAACACGGGCCAGTCGACTTAACCTTCTGAGGATGGGAACAACGGTTTCCCGAAACATGTTAAGTGAGTAAACTTAAGTGATGTTAGTGTAACAATTTCGACTCACCTTTAAATAAATGATGCTTATTGTTGAACATATTTTGAGGTATACAATGAAGGGGGAAACCTCTGTTATTTTGAGGATCTAATGCAGCTACTATCCCCAAGGTGGAAGGGAGCCGCTTGAAACCCTCTACTTCATAAACATGCTGCTTATTGTTGAACATATTTTGAGGTATACAAAGGGGGACACCTCAATTATTGTGAGGATCTAATGCAGCTACTATCCCCAAGGTGGAAGGGAGCCGCTTGAAACACTCTGGATCATAAACATGATGCTTATTGTTGAACATATTTGGAGGTATACAATGAATGGGGACACCTCTATTATTGTGAGGATCTAATGCAGCTACTATCCCCAAGGTGGAAGGGAGCCGCTTGAAACCCTCTACTTCATAAGCATGATGCTTATTGTTGAACATATTTTGAGGTATACAAAGGGGGACACCTCAGTTATTGTTAGGATCTAATGCAGCTACTATCCCCAAGGTGGAAGGGAGCCGCTTGAAACACTCTGGATCATAAACATGATGCTTATTGTTGAACATATTTTGAGGTATACAATGAAGGGGGAAACCTCTGTTATTTTGAGGATCTAATGCAGCTACTATTCCCAAGGTGGAAGGGAGCCACTTGAAAACCCTCTACTTCATAAACATGATGCTTATTGTTGAACATATTTTGAGGTATACGAAGAAGGGGGACACCTTAATTATTTTGAGGATCTAATGCAGCTACTATCCCCAAGGTGGAAGGGAGCTGCTTGAAACCCTCTACTTCATAAACATGATGCTTATTGTTGAACATATTTTGAGGTATACAATGAAGGGGGACACCTCTGTTATTTTGAGGATCTAAATCAGCTACTATCCCCAAGGTGGAAGGGAGCCGCTTGAAACCCTCTGGTTCATAAACATGATGCTTATTGTTGAACATATTTTGAGGTATACAATGAGGGGGGACATCTCAATTATTGTGAGGATCTAATGCAGCTACTATCCCCAAGGTGGAAGGGAGCCGCTTGAAACCCTCTACTTCATAAACATGATGCTTATTGTTGAACATATTTTGAGGTATACAATGAAGGGGGACACCTCTATTATTGTGAGGATCTAATGCAGCTACTATCCCCAAGGTGGAATGGGAGCCGCTTGAAACCCTCTACTTCATAAACATGATGGTTATTCTTGAACATATTTTGAGGTATACAATGAAGGGGGACATCTCAATTATTGTGAGGATCTAATGCAGCTACTATCCCCAAGGTGGAAGGGAGCCGCTTGAAACCCTCTGGTTCATAAACATGATGCTTATTGTTGAACATATTTTGAGGTATACAATGAAGGGGGACATCTCAATTATGGTGAGGAACTAATGCAGCTACTCTCCCCAAGGTGGAAGCGAGCCGCTTGAAACCTTCTGGATCATAAACATGATGCTTATTGTTGAACATATTTTGAGGTATACAAAGGGGGACACTTCAATTATTGTGAGCATCTAATGCAGCTACGATCCCCAAGGTGGAAGGGAGCCGCTTGAAACCCTCTACCTCATAAACATGATGCTTATTGTTGAACATATTTTGCATGTGGAATGTTTTGATGATAATCATCTGTGTTGGTTACATCCAAAATGACCAACTCTTGCACTTCATAGTCGCTAGTTTCATAACAAAATATCTCCAGAAAATCGCAAGATTTCAATCTTTAGTTATAATTCTGTCCTATTTTCAAATATCCTGTTGATGTTTTCTGTCCTGGGCAGTCTGACCGCCCCTCCCCCTCTTTGAGCTGGGCGTGGACTAGGGCACCTGTTGTAACACAGACGTTTTTTAAAGTTCACTTTGCTTGAACACCGAAGTGCTGTGTTCATGTATAACATATCCAGGACACGTTATAGATGTTCGTTTTGTGAGAATGCAAATGTAACATAGTGAACCAAATCATAGGTAATCAAGGTTTTACTGTATTGTGTTAGGTATATGTTCTCTGGTTAGGTTATATAAATGATTCCATCTGCTTCTTCTTCTTCTTCTTTTATAATATATTATACAATTTGAGATCTTTTGCAACAAGAATCAAGGGAAATACAGAGTTGAGGTAACAAATCACATTATGTACAAAGTTATTACGTTATTGAGGAAGACCAACCAGAAGTCCATATCTGTGCGCTGTATGTACCTGTTGTAGGAAAGAAAATCAAATATTAAGTATACACCACAACTTAAGTGATTGGAGTCCCAGCAACTGCAGTCAAATGTACCATGTAAAATGATGACACACTTGGATGCTGACAGTGTTACACTTGATTGCAGTTGCATTGATTTTGCTTGTTATTATAAAAAATAAATAAAAATAAAATTAAAAAAAAACCTTAGTTTTACTGAAAAAAATATTATTTTTACAATATAAAAGAGCTATAAATATAATAATTTTACTGCTGAAGGTTAGTGTAATGTGAAATTAGAAAAGAAGTCCGTTAAAAAACAAACAAAAAACAAACAAAAAAAACACACAAACATATTTGTAACAAATATGCTACAGCAGGCTATAAAGGGTTAAATATTTTCACAGAAAAAAATCCTCAAACATTGTAGAATAAGAATCAAATTTTGGTTTTGTTAAATGCCTAAATGGGCATGTGCAATTAGTATGGGAAATTTTAAAACTTATTCTTTTGTAATCTTCTTTCTACATTTATGGCAGTTTAAGCCTTTATAGGATTATCAGTCTGTTACTTGTCCATTTCTCAATCTCCATGACAAGCAGTGTTGCCAAAACTACGTATTAATTGATGTTTAAAGGAACTTAGTAACAGTGAATACCAGGGTTACTATTTGCAGATGATCTAGTAGCTGGGGCAGTAACAGTGATAGGGTTGCAACATGCTATTAATGAAATTGCAAAATTTAGTATGGAATGGGGGCTAAAGGTGAATACAAAAAAGTCCAAGATAATAGTGTTCAAGAAAGGATCAAAATTAAAAAGAGAGGAAAGATGGTATATAAATGGAGAGCAAATAGAGGTGGTAAAAGAATTTGATTACTTGGGCATTAGATTCTCAAGCAACGGGAAGTGGGAAGCACAAGCTAAATATGCACAATTGAAAGGAAAGCTAGCGATGAAAGCTGTTAGAGTTTGCTTGTGCAAAACACCCACGCTAACAATGAACTGGTTGGAAAGGCTATATGAAGCTGTAGTAGAGTCAAAAATGTTATATGGAATAGAAGTATGGGGGGTGGCAAAGGGATGGATTAAGATTGATATAGTCCATAGAATGTTTTGTAAAGAAGTTTTGGGTTTACCCAAGAGTTCACCAAGGGGCGTGGCACTGGCAGAGCTAGGAAGGGTAGGGAGAAAAGGTATAATAGTGGAAAGAATATTGAAGTATTGGTATAGATGTTTAAATTTAGAAGATAATAATATATTAAAAGAATGTATACAGTTTCAAAAAGCTGTCCTAGGAGAAGAGTGTTGGTTAGGGGAGATGGGAAATGTCCTAAAAGAAATTGGCATGAGGAATATTTTCCTATTAGATAAATATAATAATAGTGGGTTTTGGAAAGAAGTGAGATTGAGGGTGGAAGATATCGAGAAACAAGAGATATGGGCTAGTTTTGAGGATAAAAGGTCATTGATCTTGTATAAATCAGTTAAAAGAGATTGGGGAAGGGAGAAGTATGTAGATATATGTAATCAATTTGGTAGAATAGGTCTTGCGTGGATGCGCACAGGAGTAATATTTTTAAAAAGGAATGGATATAATTGTTCGGAGAGATGTATTATGTGTGATGAATCAGGTAGTACTTTTCATTGTCTAATTGAATGTGATAAGGTTAAAAGGTGGAGAGAGGTTATATGGAATAAAAAATGGGATAAGTTAAACAAAGAAGCAGTAGCATTAAGAATGTTGGGAAGCACAAAAGTAGAAATAATTAAAATGATGGGGACATTTTTAGGCAACACAAGGGATAAGTGGATAAGGAGCTTAAGAAAGGTACAGCTGAACGAGCACAGTTTGTAAAGTGGAGAGATGGTATAGTAGCTTTATCCCATATATACAGCCTAGGGGCTAAATATGGGGGAGCTAGAAAACTGGTGCACTAGACATAAGTTTTAGATGTAAGCTTTATTTGTATTATTGTAATAATGATGAAAATAAATATTACTATATTACTATATTACTAGTAACAGTGATGAGTCTGTTTTTTGACAGTATGTCACACTTTAAATTTTAAGGGAATAGTTCTCAACCTCTGACTACAGTTGCTGGTATTAGTTAATTGAGCTTTCTCTCCGATGGTGGAACGATGAGGTGTCAACTAGCAGCATTCAAAATTTATTAGGCAGTCTTTACGCTTCCATATTAAAATGTTTTTCCATGTTGTTGTCCGTCAGTTTTTTTGAGTAGTTTTGGATTTGGGTTAGGTTATGATTTGCATTCCAAAAATGAAATGCTACTGATGACTTGTCTCCTTGTTTCAATTTAACATTTCTGAAGTATTCTTTGGTTTGGATTTTAGACTTCTCCTGGTTTCTCCTATGTATAGGGCTGCCACATAACTATCCACGATTTTATGGTAAATGTAAACGTGCAGGCCGAAAAAACAATTGACTGCAATTTTTGCTATATCTGAACTCAACTTCAACAAATTTAATGTTTTTTTTTGAAGCAGACCAAGACGATAGTTTTGAGAACTTGTTTGCACGGGTTATGTTGATTCATAATTACATTTCTAGTGAGCAGGTGACGCATTGCTGGTCCTAACAACAACGTTTTCCCTCGTGGACAGTAAATACAATATGTAGTGAGTTTCACTGTGAGCAATACCAAGTTCTGAATTGTATAAAATACAAAACTCTGGATTATTAATTGAATGCACATTTCTCCTACATTAGGGTTCCTTGTTCTACAACATTTAATTTGCTTAAATTGACTGAAGTAACAGTAAAAACTGGCAACCCTACAACCCGTTTAGAGCTTTTCACAATCCATACAGTGATTTGGTGTCTTGACGTGAGACAGGCACACAGCAGCTCTCATCTTTTGTTCTCTACATCTTTACTTTGTTAATCTTGTTGTTCATTATGTCTTCTACCAGCAACCCCCGAGGTTGAAAATGAAAGCAACAGCTCCTGAAACTAGTCTAGTCCCTCAAAAATTAAAGTTAAGTCATTTAGTGTCAAAACACCAACTCCATAAATGTAAAAGCTCTAAAGAATGGCAGTAAACAAAACGAATACTCACATAAGATAGATCTTACCACTTCACTTACTCAACATTGTCTGCATCACATCCTGAGGAACGCCTGCAGTCACAAAGAGACAGTGAAGCAGTAAGAGTGTATCAAATTACTTTGTTCCATCGCCATTCATTTCTTCACAGAGAGAGAAGTTTACAAAATGAAATTATCAGTAGCAGGAAAAATTAAATATGCAACTCGTGCAGAAAGCTTCTTTTTGCAGTTGGTGACACTTATCATTCTAAAAGTTTCTCATCGCTTTATCAGAATAACTTGTTTTAAATGCAGCACCCTCTACAGTAAGGTTGTTTGTGTTGAAGGCTGGCTCGTCAAGAGTCTACATACCACCAACGGCGTGATAGAAACAATGTGCACTTTGTGAAACAAGGCAAATGGGTACACAAGTTCCTTACATGCATTCTTTTAAACAAGAGTAAAACTAATATATAGAGTGGTCGCAAATATACAATTTCACTAAAATAGGTTCAATACCTCAGAACTAGTTTCGAGGAATCACTTTGAAATTATATATTTGCAACCACTCTATATATATTATATTTAATCTTCCGATTTAAAAGTAAAGAGTAAAACTACTGTGGGGGTGTTACAAAGAGACAATTTTGAGGTTTTTCAGCTCAAATTGGCCTGTTTTACAGATATAAAATGTTTTTCTCTTCATTCTTTAAGGGGTGCTAACATAAACACAGGAGATGTAACATGTTACACAAGGATCAAGGGGATGAATGTTGCTGTCACATATTAGCAACTAAATTGAGCCCCAGGACAAATAATACATGCAGACATCTGAGTTAAGAATGTAATGCCAATAGGCAGAACATTTAGGGCCAATCTGAATCAAAATAATGATGTATGAAACAGCTGAGTGCCACGACAAGAGTGTTTATGTATCAAAATACCAGCTGCACTGCCTACTACCCGTGATGGTTGGCATAGACATAGCTCAGAACTTGCAAACTTCTATGTTTACGTCTGTTTTATTGTGACAGGTCTTTCACTCCGAGAGACACTAAGACAACAACATACACAGTTGCAAGTCGTGCACCTAAGCCACCAAACAATGAGGTGCAAGACCACATTGGGGGGGGGGGTTTATATCAGGCAACGACTACTACAGAACATTTAGAGGTCTTCTCCACAACCCCATTCAGATATGAATTACAATCGCAAGGTCACACATGCGGTAAATGTAATGTGTATACAAACATACACTTACTGTTGAATATTGAGTTTAATGTCTATCTGTATGCAACTTCAGGTGAAGAAAAAACTGAATACCTACCAAGTGGTACTTTAAACTGGCGTCTTCATTTCTTGTTTTACACAGGTTTTGAAAGCATCCCAGCCTTCGTTCTTTGCGTATGACTGTAAATCAATGCACCATGTTAATAATATTGATACAGGTCTTACATCAAAACATTCACTACTGACCAGAAATAGCGAGATAAGTTTACACAAAGATACATGAATTTCAAACTAATTCATGGTACACTCATACCACACCAGTCTATAAGCTTCAAGTATAAGCGAATAATGCTGTACAACAATCAAACACCTATCAAGTCTTTTAAGTGAAAATTAAATAAATTGATGCATGTGCAGTTTGTACAGTGTACAGGAGTACTTGAGAAGAAGTTTGATTCACCTTGAAACCTCGATGTAACCTATCCTTCATGATTGCTATGAACTCCTTATAACTCAGTTGTCCATCGCCGTCCTCGTCAAATATTTGGAAGACAATGTGCACAAGATGTCGACTTAAGTTTGTTCCTGTGCATATCTTCACTGCTCTGATGAACTCGTCTGCAACATAAATAAAAATGTCTAGTTTGGTATCAAGAGAATTTAAGTTGGTGTTAATTTGCAGATGAAACAAAACAGCAAAGTATACAGATTAATGTCAGCTGCAATGCAAATGAGTTTCTCTATCCATTCTTAACTATTTCTTCTATGTAGGTACAATGGGAATATAGCATCTTTGCATGAAAACAAATGACTTCAAACCAATAACAAAGATTATCCTGGAAATGGTTAACTCAAAAAGATTTTGTTTATCTCTTACAATTTGGTACACATAGTTCATCTCTTTCACAGGCAGCCACTTCCGTATTCGGTGTTGTTTGTTGACATCAAGTAGATTGTAAATTTAGCTATATTAGTTAGGTCGAGCAGGAAAGAAACGAGATACAAAGACGCTGTGTGATGCGGTATTCACTCGTGAACTGTGCACATGCTGCATACCACAATTACTACACCATCTAGCAGCAAACAGAAAAGCACAGTAGCCAATAACTTTAGCTTGAATAGCGGTTTTGCAGGCAAAATTGATAAACCTCTGTTCAAGATTCTGATAACCCAACTTATATTTGTGAATTAACGGTAAAGAATGCGACTTGTTAAGTGATCCTTGCAGTCATAGTGATTAAGAAAAATAAGCAGGTTGATGGAGAAAAGGATTGCACAGATCTATTTTGTTTATTGCATCTCATTTTTAGGATTTTATTAAATGATTCTGAATAAATGCAGTGGAATCTTGTTTTCTACTGACCAAAGAATTTTGGACAACATAAATGGGAAAATGCTTGTAAGAAAACATTATATAGTGCTATAGCACTGAGATTCTATGCATCGTCATCTTTGTCATCCTCTGTGAAATTAAATTGAGTTTTCTTTATGGACGCTCTTTAACCGCTGTGCTCCTTGGCGTCCCATTCTATATTGGGCGTGAAAGACCGGTCATTTTGCTCAGAGACCTCTTTATCAGGCTTGAGGTTCTTTTAAGTGCTGTAAATCTACTTCCCTTGTGAAGAAAACCATGTTAAGGATTTTTATGCCCAAAAAAGTCAATCACCCTTCACCGGGTTTGAACCAGTGACCTTGGGAACTAGAGGTTAGCATGGAGTACGGTAATTCTGAGCCAACATCACAACTGGATATCAGCCGCTACCAACGTAATATGTAACAACATAGCTAGATGTTAAACAAGCAGGGAAGAGACAGCACTTTTCTGTAAGGGTAACTAACAAGTGAAATGTGGATATAATGCACACAAATGCAATACGTGTAAAACATAACACGTACATGAAGCCAAACATAAATAACGTGTAAACTCTGGCAAGAAAATTAAAAGAAATCCTTATTCGGCTGCGTACGTCTTAGGCAGAAGTATTGCATTTCACTGGAGATGTTTTGAAGCCCCATAAATAAAAAGCACTTATTCTACCATGTGCCTAGTAGATAGAGGAGGCGTTGCATTCGGCACAAAAAAAAATTTAACAGAGATTTCACCGGAAATGCATGTTTTGAGGCACCCTGAATCATAAAAGCATGTTTACCTTTTCTACCAAGTACATAGGTATTAGTCAGTTTTGCTTCCTAAAAATGCATCTCTTGGATTCAAGGGGCCTCAAAACATGTCTTTCCGTTGAAATGACGGTATCGAATCTTAGGGTGGAATGCAATACCTCATCTACCTACTATGTATGTGGTAGAATAAGTAAAAATAAAATTTAAAAAATCATTCAAAAATTCCATGGTGTACTTTACATATGCTTTGCTTGTATGGCTTCATCTACGTGTTTTTATTTTTATGTTTTCGCAAACAATCCACATGTTATACCATGTATATGCACATTTCCCCTTACAGAAAACACATCCCTCAGTTACCCAGGTTCTTCTCTTATTCGAAATGCGCATTTCAAAATATCAATGACATTTCAACATAATGTGTGTGCGTGTCGCCTAGCGATATTAAATATTATGTTGGTAGCAGCTGGCATGCCGCGAATATACAGTTCTGATGTTGGCACTTCAATAAGGCTCTGCGCGCGGTCGCTAAAGTAAATAGAGTCGTCACACAGAATTACCCGGAGGACATCATCATCCTCCGTGGTCTAGGGGTACCATACTAGTCTCTAGTCCTGAGGTCACAGGTTCAAACCCAGCAGGGGGTGATGGGATTCTTTGGGCATACAGATCTTTAGCATGGCTTCCTTTGGAAGGGAAGTAAAGCCGGTGACACAGTGTTGCCTAGATTTACGGCACATAAAAGAACCTCAAGCCTGATAAAGAGGCCTCTGAGCAAAATTACCGGTCTTTCACGCCCAATATAGTATGGGACGCTATGGACCGCAGCAGTTAAAGAGCATCCATAAATAAAATTTAATTTAATTTCATCATGTTTATTTTTTCACGTTGCAACTTCATAACCTCTGATATCGCTTCTTAAACCACCATCACTATACATTTCTGCAAATATCACTTATTACTCCATGAGCTTCCTGATTAACGATGACTGTAGTAGTGCAGAGCAGCTTCACTCAGTTGTAGTGATGATGATGAGATGCGGTTTAAGGGCGCTAAACAGCTAAGGTCATCAGTGCCCTTACAAAGTATAAAATGTACTGTCCAAAAATAAAAGCCCGATAAAAAACCGCATAATTAAAAAAACGGGACACAAACCCACGAGTCCTAAAGGTAAAAAACAAAGCAACAAATACCAAATACGAACACACTAAAAACATGGTCCATAAAAGAGTAAAACAACGTGTCAAGAACTGTAGAATGTCCGGGACACGAGCGCCAATGTCCACTGGGGAGGAGATGCCCCATTAAAAACAAGATAAAAGTACACAGTCAAAAGACGCTCAGCGCATCAAATGCGTCTGGTAAATCCAATGTCATTAATAAAATGTAAAAGACACTCTACAGCACGCGCGTCGTCTGCCAAAACGTTGGCTAGGTCAACAGGCAGACCAACACGAACGCGCAAAGGAGCTAAAACTTGACACTCTGCTAAAATATGACGCACCGTTAAGGGTGCATCACACTGCTCACAGAGTGGTGCGGGGTCACCACTGAGCAAGTATCTATGGCTAAAAAGACAATGTCCAATTCGTAAGCGAGCTAAAATTACCTCTTCCCGACGACATGAACGAGAAGAGGTACTCCAGAGCAACGGATGAGGTTTAACCTCCCGCAGCTTGTTCCCCCTAAGAGCCGCCCACTCATCGCGCCAGCGCGAGGGGATACTGTAACGTAAAATAACATAAAAATCTGAGGAAGGAACAACACAGGTAAAACATCTGGGTGATAAAATGGCGATTTGGCAGCGGCGTCGGCAGACTCGTTGCCTGAGATGCCCACATGACCTGGAATCCACAGGAAGGAGACGCTGATGCCAGAGGCATCAAGCGAGTGGAGCAGGTCATGTATACGCTGTACGAGAGGGTGGTAACAGTACAGCGCCTCAATACCCTGAAGGGCACTCAGAGAGTCGCTACAAATAACACAGTGCCGTAAGTCGTGCCGCTGGATGTATAAAACAGATTGGTATATACTAAAAAGTTCGGCGGTATAAATCGAACATTGTCCAGGTAAACGAAAAGTAAAACTCTGCACACCAAAGACAAAGGCACATCCTACTCAAACATCAGTCTTAGACCCATCAGTATATATAAAATGAGTCCCCGAACTGCGCCTGTAGTTCTAAAAAGGCGGATCTAAAAACAGAAGCAGGGGTCGCATTTTTCGGCAGCGACGTTAGCCCAAGGTGGATGTGGGCCTCAGCGCGCGACCATGGAGGAAAACGCGTTTCCCCTCGTGTAAGGGCCGACGCTGGCGTAACGTCCAAATGCCGAAGTAGCAGTCGAAATCGAACCCCTGGAGGGAGCAATGCAGAGGAGCTAACTAAATATTGCCGATCAAGCGAATCCTCGTAAAAGGTCGGGAAGGACGGGTGGTCAGGCAAGCTAGAGAGTCGACAGGCATAGCTGCACAAGAGCATCTCACGCCTGAAGGACAGCGGAGGCTCTGCAGCTTCAGCATACAGGCTAAGAACAGGGCTGGTTGGAAAGGCCCCTGTAGCGACTCTTATGCCACGATGGTGAATGGCATTCAATCGACGTAACACAGATGGACGTGCCGACGAATAAACAATACACCCGTAATCAAGCTTGGATCGGACCAAAGAGCGATAAAGACGAAGAAGGACAGTCCGATCAGCTCCCCAGGATGTGCCACTTAAAACACGTAAAATATTAAGAGAACGGTCACACTTTGCTTTTAAAAAGGAAACGTGAGAAGTCCAGCTCAGCTTCCGGTCAAAGATCAACCCCAAAAATTTCCCCTCGTCTGCAAATGGAAGGACCTCCGACCCAAGATGGAGAGAGGGCGGAGGGAAATACTTCCGGCGCCAGAAGTTGATGCAGACGGATTTCTCGGCGGAGAAATTAAAGCCGTTAGCGTTACTCCAGGCGTAGAGACGGTCGATACAGCTCTGGAGACGGCGTTCGAGTAGACAGGTCCGCCGTGAACTGCAATAAATAGCAAAATCATCAACAAAAAGGGACGATGAAATACCAGGTGGAATACAATCAACTATGGGGTTGATAGCAATCGCAAAAAGTGTGACACTGAGTACAGAGCCCTGCGGTACTCCGTTCTCTTGAATAAAACGACTAGATAAAACCGTGCCCACACGTACACGAAAGACGCGGTCCGTCATAAACTCCCGAAGAAATATGGGAAGACGACCGCGGATATTCCATGCGTGAAGTGTACGTAAGATGGCGCCCCTCCAACAAGTGTCATAAGCTTTCTCCAGGTCAAAAAATACAGCCACGGTTTGACACTTTCTCAAAAATCCATTCATAATATGCGTCAAGGACACCAGATGGTCGACGGTAGAGCGATAGCGACGAAACCCGCACTGAGCGTTCGCTAGAAGTTTCTGAGACTCAAGCCACCATGTCAACCGCCCGTTGATCATGCGCTCCATCACCTTGCAAATGCAACTGGTGAGGGAGATAGGGCGGTAGCTGGAAGGTAGTTGGCGATCCTTCCCAGGCTTAAGAATAGGGACAATGGTGGCTTCGCGCCAAACGGAAGGAAAAAGGCCGTCTTGCCAAATACGGTTATAGACCTGTAAGAGAAAGAGTTTACTGTCGGCTGAAAGGTTCTTTAACATCAGGACATGAATGCCGTCCGGCCCAGGAGCGGAGTGCCGAGAGCAATGAAGAGCGTGCTCCAGCTCCCTCATTGTGAAAAGTTCATTATAACACTCAATATTAGCAGACCGAAAATGAAAGGTGTCGGAATCCAGCCGGTCTTTGATAGAGCGAAAGCCGGCGGAATAATGGTCTGAACTGGATACCGCCTCAAAGGCAGCACCCAGAGTGTTAACGATGGCAGCCGGATCCACTATAGTGGCATTGGAAACCTGAAGGCCAGAAACAGTACAATGCGACACTTTACCTGAGAAGCGACGAAGTTTATCCCAAACAACAGATGAAGGCGTAAAACGATTAAAAGACTCGACAAAACGAGTCCACGACGCCTTCTTGCTATCCTGAATAATGCGACGAGCCCTGGCGCGCGATTGTTTAAAAGTCACCAAATTATCAAGTGTAGGGTGTCGCCGAAACACCCTAAGTGCAGTCCTACGGGCACGAACGGCGTCCCGACAATCCTCGTTCCACCACGGAACAGGTGGCCGCCGAGGTTGAGAGGATGAACGGGGAATTGCGCGTTCGGCGGCAGAGAAAATCGTAGACGTAAGGTGCTGCACTAGTTGGTTAATGTCGGCGAAGGGCTGATCGTAAAAATGCACGAGGCTAGAATACAAGCTCCAGTCGGCTTTTGGGAATATCCAGGTAGGTACTCTGGAATGCTGTACGTGGTGCGACAGAAGAGAAACGATGCAGGGGTAATGGGCGCTGGAGTAGGTGTCAGCGACGACGTTCCACTGAAGACGACTAGCAAGCTGGAGTGAGCAAATGGCAAGGTCCAGGTGAGAGAATGTACCAGAAGAATCAGAAATAAAAGTGGGTGCACCTGTATTGAGGATGGAAAGATTGAACTGATAAAGAATGTCGGAAAGAAGAGTACCCCTCGCACAAGCCCTTGGCGAACCCCACAGTGGGTGATGGGCATTAAAATCTCCCAACAGAAGAAATGGTGTTGGGAGAGCGGACAGGAGAGCTCGAATGTCCGCGGGAGCGAGGGTAGACGATGGAGGTGAATACACAGAGCAAACAGAAAACAAAAAGCCGGGTAAGTGAAGGCGAACGGCAACAGCTTGCAAGTCGGATGTAAGTGTGACAGGTTTAAAATGAACGTCGTTACGCACTAACAACATGACACCTCCATGAGCAGGAGTACCCTCCTCCGGTTCAAGGTCGTAGCGAACCGGAGTATATCCTCGGAGATCAAAAGGATCGTGAGGGCGAAGCTTAGTCTCCTGCAAACATACGACCATAGGCGAATGGGAACGCAATAAAAGTTGCAGTTTCGCCCTATGCGATCGTACACCACGTACATTCCAGGTCAGGATAGCCATTAAGAAAAAGGGGATAAACTGTCTATTTAGAAGGGCGGCTTAAAACTACCTTTTGTTTAACCTTTGGGCTCGGGCTTTTTGTATGGAGTTGGTCAGACTCCATAGCTTCCTCGGAGGGAGAGCCCACGTGCTCAGTGCCAGAAACCGATTCAAGCGCCGTGAATCGGTTCTGGATGGCGATGGGTGAGGGGTACCGCTGAGCGCGGCTTGTCCCAGGACCTTCCTGGGACAGCGACCTCCGAGGAGGAGAAGGTGAACTTTTGTTACCGCGCGCACGAGGAGGGTCTTTCAAAAAATCTTCCCTACGTAGTTTCTGCTTGGGCTTCTTTTCAGCGGCTTGCGACTTCATTGACTTTGGACCAGGTTTATAGGGCTTGGTAACAGTAGCTTTAATGGACGGCCGGATGGTAGTGGCGGTTAATCCAGTCATGGTCCAGGTCTGAGTTTCGGCATCTACTCGTGGTACTGGCGAGGCAACAACAGAACTAAATGTGCCAGATCGCAGGAGTGAAGGTTGGCGCGCATGGTAACGCCTCCGGGCTTCAGCGAAGGAGAGTTTTTCCTTTACCCGGATCTCCTGGATCGCCTTCTTGTCCAAATACCGCGGACAGTCGGCAGACGAAGCAGAATGTGACCCTTTACAATTAACGCAGACGGGGGCTGTTGAACAGGCACCTTCGTGTGAGGGCTGGCTACATGTTGCACAGATGTTAACGGCACTCTTACATGAGACTTGCGTATGCCCAAAACGTTGGCACTTAAAACAACGCAGAGGTCTAGGAATATAAGGCCTCACAGAAATACGTTCGTACCCTGCGGAGATGCTCGTGGGCAGATCGACGCCATCAAATGTTAGAAACAGGGTACGAGTGGGTACCAATACGCCGTCGCGTTTGGCCTGCACTCGATGAACCGCTGTCATCTTCTGGTCTGCAAGATATTCGACCAGGTCCTCGTCCTATATGCCATCGAGGCTATGCGTGGTGACAACGCCTCGACAAGAATTCAATGTGCGGTGCTTCTCAACACGGATAGGATAACCGTGGAGAAGCGTGGCGCTCAACAAGGACTTACTTTGTGCCTCGGATTTGCTTTGCACTAACAACTAACCATTACGAAGCCGAGTGCAGGAAAGAACCAGACCAGCAATTGCGTCAATGCCCTTCTGGATGATAAAAGGGTTCACCTTCTCGAATGATTGTCCTTCCTCTGTACGGGTAATCACTAAGTAACAACCAGCTGTTGGCGGTGCTACTTCTGTTACTAAAGTTTTTCAGCGCTTGTTGTTTATAATCGAGAAAGGGTGTTCCATAGCGAAAAAAATCCTCCACCATTGCAACCGTCTCCGACCTCGGGCTCTGACTTCCCGGGCGTTACCCCGGCTTGGGTGAGTGGCCTATCTATACCTAGCTCACCCCAGGGTCACACCTCCCAGAACATAGACAGAGGGACCCAATCGCCGTCGGAAGTCAGCAGCTCATGCAATGGCCCCCCCCCACGGGACTGCAGTTGAACAGCGGATACGAACACAAACCCTACATGACGACTCCGGGTGGTGGGGATGACGCCATTACCCACTCACCCAGCTGCGCACCCAGTGCGCGGGTATCCGTCAGGCTGTGTCCACGGAGGATTAAAAGAAAGATAAAAGAAACTAAAACTGTGTGGGCGTTTCGCACGCAAGGTAGGCCGGCGAAGAAGTAAAATAGAGGCATAAATGAGTGAACGTGGGGCGAAATGCACAGAAATAGAGGAGAAGAAAGAAACGATAGTGAGGTGCGGTATGAATGTGATGCAAAGAACGCACGAGAGCCTACCTTGTGTCCACCGGTCACGAGAAAAACCCACCTCGACCGGATGGGGGTGAGGGGATGAATGTGGCGATGATTGGCTCGGGAACCCCCGGGTGCGCCAAAAATCCGTACTCACATAAGGTGAGCCCCTTGAGGGGACACTCAGTTGTAGTTAATGTATTGTTGTAAACAACATGTTCAGTGGAGTGAAGCATACAGCTATCTTTCTTTTTCTTTGCATCCACTGACTGGTCTTCCTAAAATAAAGCCACTATAGCAACGGTGAACCATGGTACTATAACCATGTTTGTCCAGGTTTTTATATATCTTAGCACCCACACTGCCTCGCTTATAAAGCACTCTCTCATGTGGTAGCAAGGAATTGATAGAGGCTTCCGACCTTGCAGCAGTCACAACACAAGAGATGGTTCTGTTGCTGCTTCCAGTGTACAAAACGTAACTTCGTCTAAATATTTTGGTTATATTAAAATTGAAAATTCTGATGTGTTATATTCACAATCTTCTACTGCTTAATACACGATATACAAATTATTCTTATGAAAGTTTATTTTCCTATGTACTTAATTTTAATGGAGAAATAGCTACATTATACATTTTGTTGTAGATACAAAAGGGAACTGTGATATTCAAATGCTAAGAACTGGATGCTCTTTCCATGACAAGTTTAAAATCGACAGAATGGCTAAGTACTGAACAATCGAACCATTAATAACAGATATCTTGGAAATCCCTGATGCCATGAAAAATTGTGTTTTTTAAAAAGCTCTACATTTCTTGTTAATGCATTTTCAACTATTGCTTAACATTTACCACTTCTACAAGATTATACAGAATGGAGAGCATTTCACAGGTTATTTCTACAAAATCCAACATATACATTTTATTTGTCATGTAAATATATTGTGCTTTACAAAATCAAACATTTCTAAAAATGTTCCATGTAAAGGGTAATTTGGGATGGGGGAAATTTCTTGAAAATCTTCCTGTTGAAGCTCAATACCAAGTTTGGCATTTATCTGATTTCTTGTTCTTTGAGTTATACTATTACACACATGGACGTTTTTGTAAAAATGTTTTTTTGGGGGGGTTCACGGTGCCTCAAAATATGAATTTCTGTTTAAATATGGGAATGCAATAGCTTCTCTGCCTACTACGTACATAATAGAGAAGGTAACAAAATTATTCATATGACTTTCCCTATGCAGCATCATTTATTTCTCTTTCTGTTCTGCAAAACTGCTCCTAATTTTCTATGTACTTCAAGGGGCTCAAGCGATATGTGCTGGCTTTCTGTATGGAATCACCAGAAACAAAAGAAGGACTTCTATTTGTCATGCAAATACTTCAAACAAAATCTCCGTTGTGTCGCATCTTGGAACATAAATATTATATAAGTGTGGTATGTATCTGGAGACGTATATTTCTCGTGAATGATATTTTCTCGGCCTATTAGAGAAAGTAAATAAAAATGTTGCACCTACCTTTGGAGATAGGGTGATCAGCCAGTGTGTACATGCGCATGGCAATGGTAAAGTCCTCAAGATTGTTAAGGAACTGACAGAACACTCTGAACTCCTCAAACGAGATGCCCTTCTCCTCCTTGATTCTGTCCAGTAGACGGTCAAGGTACATGTCATATCTGTAGCAGAATATACTTGTCACACATTCTATCCTTTACATGGAACATTTTTAATGACAAATAAATGTATATCTGGGAACTCTCTTCTTTCTCAAGCAATAAAACATCCAATTTATTTCAAATAGCTTTTTTTGTGGCATAAGCTGTTTGAGATATCCATTATTAAGGATTTGAATTGATCAATAGTTGGATTATTCTTTTTAAGCCCTGTCAACATTCAGTTGTTTCTCGCGATGTCATGGCCAGCATATAGCGTCCAGTTCTTAAACATTTGACTATCACTGTTCTCTATAACGAAATGTGTAATATAGCTGTTTCTGCAAAGGTTTCTCTTGATTAAAATGCAGTAGATAGAAAAATAAGCTTTAGTAAGAATAGTTTGTATACAAACTAATAAACTATAGAGGATGGACAAAGCCATCTGTATGTAACACATCAGTTCTTCATGCATTCTAAACAATATCCAATTTCACTACCAGTTGAGGGGACACTAAATATCAAAAAAACTACGTTAGACTTATTTGTGTGGTCTTACTAATTAAATTTTCTTAATATTATATCATTGTAGATACAAGGCATACTGCATGTGCCATTCTGAACAACTTCACAGAAAAAATCTTATTGTTGCATTCACATGACTTTCTCTTCTACACAATACAGTAGGTAAGGTTTTTAAAGAGCACATCATTATGCTGTTTGCATGGCAAGGAACAAGGAATATGAGTATCTATCTGAGAAATGTGTTGTAAAAATCTCTTATACACAAAAAAGAGAACTTCCCACAAGACTTAAAATATACATTATTGTAATCAAAATTGTTAACAGCCAGTTTTGAGATTTCAAAAAACGTTCCACAATACAGTATTTTGGGATGGAGGGAAAATCTTTCTGTTGCATCCTTTTAAGATATTCAACTTAAACACCAACTTTGGTATTGAGTTATGCTCTTCTCTCTCACATGCACACACAACATTCACATGGCTTTCTCTACCTTCTATCATTCTATGCTGTGTACACAAATTATTCTTACAAAAGTTTATTTTTCTATCTACTTCATTTTAATCGAGATAAACCTCATTACACATTTCGTTATATAGAACAGCGATAGTCAAATGTTTAACAACTGGACGCTATATGCTGGCCTTAAAATTCCATACTGTTTCCATGACATCACGAGGACTTTAAAACAATCAAAAATATTGAAACATTAATAATGAGTATCTCAGAAATGGCAGATGCCAGTGTGAATAAGGAGCACTTCACAAGCTACTCCCACAAAATACACATCTTATTCTGATGCAGTTATCTTTATATACAGTATTTTAATCAAAATCGTTACACCATTTTTTAGAAAATCAAACGTTTAAAAAAAATGTTGCATGTAAAGGGTAGTTTGGGGTGGAGGGATTTCTTGAAAATCTTCTTGTCGCATCTTTGGAAGTTACTGAAGCTAAATACCAAGTTTCATATCTATCCGTTTCGTTTTTGAGTTATGCCATTCACACATGCACACACATGTATGTTTTTCTAAAAATTCTTTTTTTGGATTCAGGGCATTTCAAAACATACATTTCCCATGAAATCATGTTTTGGAGGAATGCAATACCTTCTCTACCTACTATACATGTGCTAGAGAAAGTAAAAATGACTTTTATGAGTTAAGGGATCTCAAAACATCTATTTCCAGTGAAATGTCTATATCAAAATTTTAGGGCAGAATATAATACTTACTATATGTAAGCAGTAGAGAAAATAAAAAATCAGAACTTATATATACTTAGAGAGGAGTAGAGAGATGAATTTGAGCCCAGCTTTTAAGGGATGTATGACAGCTTCAAGCAATGTGGTTTCTTTCTTTGCAAGTTTGCTTTGAACAGGTCTTTCTGGTACTATTAGCTGTTTTCTCAGATACTACTGAAAACACTAAATTAAAACTTAGGATGAAACAAGCCAAGTGGATCTACTTGGGTGTTAATATTTAATCAAAAGATGGTATAATTGAGAAAATAGTGCTATCTTCATTAATAAATAAAAGTAGATGAGGGAATTGAGCCAATTATGGCTCTTTTTTCAAGGAGTAAGCTGTTTTAACAGTGATAGCCGCAGTTTTTCAGCGCCTCTGGAATAATGAACTACAATTTTCGGCCCCTGCTTGAAACTACATCGGCAGCCTGATTAACAGTCAGTACCAACAGCGCTCACCAGGTTGCGCCCTCTTCGCCAGCAAAGATAGCGCTTATGCAGTCTCCACGTCATCACTGATCTTCCCAGTGCCCCTTGAGCAATGCGCCACAACGAAGAATATTGTGTGTAGTAGACTTAGTTTTCGACGATCAGTGAAGATAAGACTTTCTTGAGCTTCGTATTTGGGAGTGAGCATCTCCACACTTTTTGGTCTTATACACATATTTTTCGGCGTAAGCAATCTTCTAAATTGTTTCTACTGTGTGGAGCAGCACTTAAACCTTATCAAAGCGAGTTCATATTCACCATGTGTTAAATGCCAAATATTTGTGTGAGAAGGACAAAGCAAAAAAGTCATGTATTTCAATTCTAACTTAATAATGTTTCTGGATTTGAATATATTCAGTGCTTTGGCGGCTGCAAGAATCATTAATTTCATTTACAGCTGTATTAAATCCTTACTTCATTTTCCTTTAACTTCATTTGTAGTACAAAGATTATTATTCTGGGGGAATGCTTTATTCCAATGCATTTTACACTGGGCCTGGCATTTTACCTTTTTGTTAAATTTTTCTAATGAATAATTTGTGACATTCTACCCATTGACTATATTTAAATTGGCTTTGTAAGAAGGTTACAGAAGTTAGAAATGTCAGTCAACATTGCTACTTACTCTGTAGTGTCCAGGTATGTATAACGCAGCAAGATTTTGGCAAAGTCCACTTCCGTGATGGTGTCATGTCCCTTGGAAAACTCGTGAAACTCTAATTCCAGGACTTCAGTCTGAAGATTCTCCATAAACCTTCAGAAAGAAGCAGAGAGATGCAGGCCAAACCTGAACAATTTCATAAAGCTTCTACTAGTAATATTAGCATTCTGTTCCATAAATCTATTAGTACATTTTACTAATATCAGTAAATCTTTTCACCAAAGAGCAAGTGCAACAACATACACTAGTTTTATTACTCTCAACTTGACATTAATAATAATTTTATTAGTGCAAGCCGTTGGTGTATGTTTCTACTCACAAAATCAATATCATGTGTGATGCCAAATAGAGATGAAGATCTGCTAAATGTTGGACATTTAAGAAATTTTAGGCCAAAAATAAGCTACAAAAGTTCAATTATTAATTCAAGCACCTTCCACAGAAAGTATTCCTTTTTTAAATTAATTATTTTATATACTTACAGGTTCCATGAGCCAGAGCTCATAGACTGGCAACAGTGCAAATGAAATGACAGTGAGTAATAGGGATGTAACAGGCAGTTATTTTCAAATAATGTTTATAGCCGTCACAGTTACATTACATTAACAGTTACCAATAACGATTAAGTTATTTGTTTTCATGGTTATTTCAACTGTTACCAGCAACGATTAAGTTATTTGTTTTCATGGTTATCACAACTGTTATCAGTAACAATTAAGTAATTTATTTTCACGGTTATCAGAACTGTTACCACCGATTAAGTTATTTGTTTTCATGGTAGTAATGATTAACTTATTTGTTTTGATGGTTATCACAACTGTTACTAGTAATGATTAAGTTATATGTTTTAATGGTTATCACAACTGTTACCAGTAACGATTAAGTTATTTATTTTCATGGTTGTCACAACTGTTATCAGTAACAATTAAGTTATTTGTTTCCATGGTTATCACAACTGTTACCAGTAACAATTAATTTATTTGTTTTCATGGTTATCACAACTGTTATCAGTAACAATTAAGTTATTTGTTTTCATGGTTATCACAACTGTTATCAGTAACAATTAAGTTATTTGTTTTCATGGTTATCACAACTGTTATCAGTAACAATTAAGTTATTTGTTTTCATGGTTATCACAACTGTTATCAGTAACAATTAAGTTATTTGTTTTCATGGTTATCACAACTGTTATCAGTAACAATTAAGTTATTTGTTTTCATGGTTATCACAACTGTTATCAGTAACAATTAAGTTATTTGTTTTCATGGTTATCACAACTGTTACCAGTAAGAATTAATTTATTTGTTTTCATGGTTATCACAACGATTAATTTATTTGTTTTCATGGTTATCACATCTGTTATCAGTAACAATTAATTTATTTTCATGGTTATCACAACTGTTATCAGTAATGATTAAGTTATTTGTTTTCATGGTTATCACAACTGTTACCAGTAATGTTTAACTTATTTGTTTTCATGGTTATCACAACTGTTATCAGTAACAATTAAGTTATTTGTTTCCATGGTTATCACAACTGTTACCAGTAACAATTAATTTATTTGTTTTCATGGTTATTTCAACTGTTACCAGCAACAATTAAGTTATTTGTTTCCATGGTTATCACAACTGTTACCAGCAACAATTAATTTATTTGTTTTCATGGTTATCACAACTGTTATCAGTAACAATTAAGTTATTTGTTTTCATGGTTATCACAACTGTTATCAGTAACAATTAATTTATTTGTTTTCATGGTTATCACAACGATTAATTTATTTGTTTTCATGGTTATCACAACTGTTATCAGTAACAATTAATTTATTTGTTTTCATGGTTATCACAACGATTAATTTATTTGTTTTCATGGTTATCACAACTGTTATCAGTAACAATTAATTTATTTGTTTTCATGGTTATCACAACGATTAATTTATTTGTTTTCATGGTTATCACAACTGTTATCAGTAACAATTAAGTTATTTGTTTTCATGGTTATCACAACTGTTATCAGTAACAATTAATTTATTTGTTTTCATGGTTATCACATCTGTTATCAGTAACAATTAATTTATTTTTCATGGTTATCACAACTGTTATCAGTAATGATTAATTTATTTGTTTTCATGGTTATCACATCTGTTATCAGTAACAATTAATTTATTTTTCATGGTTATCACAACTGTTACCAGTAATGTTTAACTTATTTGTTTTCATGGTTATCACAACTGTTACCAGTAACAATTAAGTTATTTGTTTTCATGGTTATCACAACTGTTACCAGTAACAATTAACTTATTAGTTTTCATGGTTATCACAACTGTTACCAGTAACAATTAACTTATTAGTTTTCATGGCTATCACAACTGTTACCAGTAACAATTAACTTATTAGTTTTCACGGTTATCATAACTGTTACCAGTAACAATTAACTTATTAGTTTTCATGGTTATCACAACTATTACCAGTAACAATTAAGTTACTTGTTTTCATGGTTATCACAACTGTTACCAGTAATGTAAGAACGTAGGTTTTCACGGCCGGTGTCACAATTATAACTAATATGATTTTCCGGGCTGTTATGCCGTGGTCTGCTGAAGAAAGATTTCCCAGACGTTTCGTCCACAACTGCGGTGGACATCTTCAGTGGCGCGGACGAAGTCTTCTCGGTGAAAGTATCGCAGCGTCTGATGCGTTGGCCGTTAGTGCCGCTCTCTTTATAGTGTGGGCGCTCTCTGCTGATTGGCCCGCTGGTATGAGGGGGCTGGCGCCGGCTGTGTTGTTGCTCTCTTCTGATTGACTCGCCGTGTTTTTCGGTTTTGTATGACCTTTCTTGTTTTTGATGACTAGATGCCAGTTACTGTTGAGTTTCAATGCTTCTTCTTTCCTATTGAAATTATTGGGATGTTTATAAATCTCTATTGCTTCGCGTTGTAGCCGGGTATGGTAATGCTTTATGGAGGAAACAATGTTGGTGTCCTGAAATCTAATGATGTGTTCGCCCTCGGCTTCAATGGCATGTTCGGCGACTGCCGATTTTTCTGTATGGCCCAGGCGGCAGTTCCTTTTGTGTTCGCTCAGTCTGGTGTTAGCGCTCCGCTGTGTGGTACCAATGTACACTGAACCACACGAACAGGGAATACGGTAAACACCGGCCGATGACAGGGGGTCTCGGGGGTCTTTGGAAGAGCGCAGTAGACTGTTTAATTGTCTTGTAGGTTTGAATACTGTTTTGACGTTATGACGTTGAAGTATGTGTTCAATACGGTCAGTGACATTTCTGAAATATGGCAGAAAGACAATACTCTCAACAACTGCCGCACGGTAGTGAACTTATCTGATCACCAGCTGTCACCTGCTGAAACGTCACTCCTTGCTAAAGGAGGTAACTACGCTGTTGTCACTCCAACGTTGCCAGTTGAAGACATCATTTCTCACATTGAAGCAGGAATACGAGTTCTGCCAAGGCTTGCAGCTGATGAAATTCGCCGGGAATCTGCCAGGGTTCTCGAGAAGGCCAAACCTCCTACCAGTAATTTAACCATTCAAGAGAGAACTGCATTAAAGAAGCTGAACTCCAACCGAGACATCATTGTTTGCTCAGCGGACAAGGGTAATGCCAGTTATTCTTAACCAACAAGACTATCAACAGAAAATCTCTGAACTCCTGCAACCAGCAACCTACCATAAGATCAAACGTGATCCGACAGCCCGTATTCTACGGAAAACTAATCTTTTGATCAAGAAGTCCTCGCTTTCGAAGGAAGACAAACGCCGCCTTACCAAGTCCGAAGCTCAGCCGCCTAGACTTTACGGGCTACCCAAGATCCATAAACCAGATGTTCCGCTCAGGCCCATTGTTAGTGGTATTGGTTCTCCCACATACGACATAGCTAAATACCTAACCGGTCTTCTACAACCCCATGTCGGCTTGTCCGACTCTTTCATCAAAGACTCTACTCATTTCATTCAAATTCTCCGCAACCTCAAATTGGTACCTAAGGATTTACTAATTAGTTTTGACGTTGTGTCCCTATTCACCATGGTTCCAGTACAAGAAACTCTGAAGTTGTTACAACCCATCTTCTCTGATGATATCATTACACTTTTTCACCATGTCCTGACTACGACTTATTTCCAGTGGAACCGGTCATTCTACGAGCAAATAGACGGTGTTGCCATGGGCAGCCCCCTTAGCCCTGTTGTGGCCAATTTCTTCATGGAGGCATTTGAGTCAAAGGCACTAAACTCAGCTCCACTCAAACCAACAGCCTGGTTCCGCTATGTGGATGACACCTTCGTCATCTGACCCCATGGTGAACAAGCTCTTCAAGATTTTTTGTTACATCTAAATAGCATCAATCAGCGTATACAGTTCACAATGGAACGAGAAAAGGATGGCCAACTAGCCTTTCTAGATGTACTCGTTAGCAGGAAGGCTGACGGCACGCTGGGTCATACTGTCTACCGCAAACCCACACACACAGACCGTTACCTTAACAAGAACTCCAACCACCATCCTAGACAAAAACGTGCTATGATTAAGACACTCGCAAACCGTGCTTCCCGTATTTGTGAACCACACTTACTTCCACAAGAAATCCGACACCTAGAAACAGCTCTACAATCAAATGGTTATTCAGTCCAAGAGGTGAGAAGAGCCTGCCGTCCGGCCAAGCCCCGACCGGCTACTCAGGACCAACCCAAAAGCAAGTCCATTGTCTTTCTGCCATATTTCAGAAATGTCACTGACCGTATTGAACACATACTTCAACGTCATAACGTCAAAACAGTATTCAAACCTACAAGACAATTAAACAGCCTACTGCGCTCTTCCAAAGACCCCCGAGACCCCCTGTCATCGGCCGGTGTTTACCGTATTCCCTGTTCGTGTGGTTCAGTGTACATTGGTACCACACAGCGGAGCGCTAACACCAGACTGAGCGAACACAAAAGGAACTGCCGCCTGGGCCATACAGAAAAATCGGCAGTCGCCGAACATGCCATTGAAGCCGAGGGCGAACACATCATTAGATTTCAGGACACCAACATTCTTTCCTCCATAAAGCATTACCATACCCAGCTACAACGCGAAGCAATAGAGATTTATAAACATCCCAATAATTTCAATAGGGAAGAAGAAGCATTGAAACTCAACAGTAACTGGCATCTAGTCATCAAAAACAAGAAAGGTCATACAAAACCGAAAAACACGGCGAGCCAATCAGAAGAGAGCAACAACACAGCCGGCGCCAGGCCCCTCATACCAGCGGGCCAATCAGCAGAGAGCGCCCACACTATAAAGAGAGCGGCACTAACGGCCAACGCATCAGACGCTGCGATACTTTCACCGAGAAGACTTCGTCCGCGCCACTGAAGATGTCCACCGCAGTTGTGGACGAAACGTCTGGGAAATCTTTCTTCAGCAGACCACGGCATAACAGCCCGGAAAATCATATTAGTTATAATTGTTACCAGTAATGTTTAAATTATTTGTTTTCATGGTTATCACAATTGTTACCAGTAACAATTAACTTATTAGTTTTCATGGTTATCACAATTGTGTCCAGTAACAATTAACTTATTAGTTTTCATGGTTATCACAATTGTTACCAGTAACAATTAACTTATTTGTTTTCATGGTTATCACAACTGTTACCAGTAATGGTTAACGTATTTTTTTTCATGGTTATCACAACTGTTACCAGTAACAATTAACTTATTTGTTTTCATGGTTATCACAACTGTTACCAGTAATGGTTAACTTATTTTTTTTCATGGTTATCGCAACTGTTACCAGTAACAATTAACTTATTTGTTTTCATGGTTATCACAACTGTTACCAGTAACAATTAACTTATTAGTTTTCATAGTTATCACAACTGTTACCAGTATCAATTAACTTATTAGTTTTCATGGTTATCACAATTGTGTCCAGTAACAATTAACTTATTAGTTTTCATGGTTATCACAATTGTTACCAGTATCAATTAACTTATTAGTTTTCATGGCTATCACAACTGTTACCAGTAACAATTAACTTATTAGTTTTCATGGTTATCACAACTGTTACCAGTAACAATTAACTTATTAGTTTTCATGGTTATCACAACTGTTACCAGTAACAATTAAGTTACTTGTTTTCATGGTTATCACAACTGTTACCAGTAATGTTTAACTTATTTGTTTTCATGGTTATCACAATTGTTACCAGTAATGGTTAACTTATTTTTTTTCATGGTTATCACAACTGTTACTAGTAATGGTTAACTTATTTTTTTTCATGGTTATCACAACTGTTACCAGTAACAATTAACTTATTTGTTTTCATGGTTATCACAACTGTTACCAGTAACAATTAACTTATTTGTTTTCATGGTTATCACAATTGTGTCCAGTAACAATTAACTTATTAGTTTTCATGGTTATCACAATTGTTACCAGTATCAATTAACTTATTTGTTTTCATGGTTATCACAACTGTTACCAGTAATGGTTAACTTATTTTTTTTCATGGTTATCACAACTGTTACTAGTAATGTTTAACTTATTTGTTTTCATGGTTATCACAATTGTTACCAATAACAATTAACTTATTAGTTTTCATGGTTATCACAATTGTGTCCAGTAACAATTAACTTGTTAGTTTTCATGGTTATCACAATTGTTACCAGTAACAATTAACTTATTTGTTTTCATGGTTATCACAACTGTTACCAGTAATGGTTAACTTATTTGTTTTCATGGTTATCACAACTGTTACCAGTAACAATTAACTTATTTGTTTTCATAGTTATCACAACTGTTACCAGTAACAATTAACTTATTTGTTTTCATGGTTATCACAACCGTTACCAGTAACTATTAACTTATTTGTTTTCATGGTTATCACAACTGTTACCAGTAATGGTTAACTTATTTGTTTTCATGGTTATCACAACTGTTACCAGTAACAATTAACTTATTTGTTTTCATGGTTATCACAACTGTTACCAGTAACAATTAACTTATTTGTTTTCATAGTTATCACAACTGTTACCAGTAATGGTAAACATTTGTTTTCATGGTTATCACAACTGTTACCAGTAATGGTTAACTTATTTGTTTTCATGGTTATCACAACTGTTACCAGTAACAATTAAGTTATTTGTTTTCACGGTTATCACAACTGTTACCTTAGGATCAGACTGACGTAACTACACATTTTGCTGTTTTTGAGTTACGATTACTTCCATAATCAGAAAATTGCGCTCTATCTTAGGATCAAGCAATCGTATCTCTAGCTATAATAGTGTCGAAGTTAAGCATCGACGTAACTACAATGTCATACTTTTTGTAAGAGTCAAAGGAATGTAAAAGCCGTTACGTTTGATTGACCTTAATGCTATCTGCAAAATAATAATTTTGGTAAGGATCAGAGGATGGTAAAAGCTGATACGTTTGTTTCATCCTTCCTGCTTACGTGACCGATCACTGTCATTTTCCTGTTATTTTTCAATTATTGCCTTTACATACACAATTCTAAATTTGAAGGAGTGCGCATGTATTTAAAGGCAATTTGTTATTTAGTGCAATATTGCTTAGCAGTGAGGTTTTAGCTCACAAGCATTACATTTGTAGATTTAAAAATTAGTGAAAGTCTATTATGGAATCCAGAGGGAGATGAATGGTTCAGTTAGTAAATGAACAGAAGAATAATGAAAATAATGATACATGTAAGTATAAAATACATTGGAACAAAATATAAATAAATATATGTTTGTGTTAGTTATTAAACTTGTATATACGATATTGAAATAATAATTCAATTATATATGAACTGTCATTTAAAACGTAACTTAGTTAAAGCATTCAGTACTTTGTTATTTTATAGTTTATGACAGTGGGACATCAGAAGATGAGGAAGGAGAAGCATTGTTTAGAGAATTTATAGCATCAGCTGACTCAGATACTGATCCTGATTATGAGCCAAAAAGTGATCTAAGTGACAATGATGAGTAATAATTGTGATGTTATGGTTTTGGACTAGTTACTATTACTCCTACACCTTGTTATTATTATGATTGTTGTTGTTGTTATTGTGTTTTGGAGGTCTACACTATAGACACATTATTCATTTATTACGGATTCTAATGATGAACAAGTATAGAGGGGCGTTGTCAATTCTAATGTGAAAGCCAGAGTTCTGGTGGCACAATCTATGGAAATTAATAGTCCTGAGACAGTTAATGAACCCAGTAACGATTATAATTATCTGGATGAGATCTTATAACCTTCTGAGAGTTCTTCTGATTAACATAGGTACTACATTTTGGAATATAATGTATTACAGATTCTAATGAGGAGGCACAGAGAGGCATTATTACTGTAAACATGGTTCAGGTTGCACAATCTATGGAAATGGATGATACTAATTCAGGCAAAGAGTCTGTGCTGGATGATCTGTGTGAAAGGGTGAGTCATCATAGAGCTTAGGGAATTATCTTTTTATTAAACCATATTTATTCCTGTATTTACAAATAGGCTTGTTTATAGCTACCATTTATTATTAATTTATTACAGATTCCAACTATGATGAATAAACAGGAAGGGATATCAATGAAATGTAGAGAGCAGGTTGCAGAATCTAAAGAAACTAATGGTAAAATCAGTGAATACCCCGTTACAAGGAAAAGAAAGAAGAGGGTTGTTATGGAAGAATGGAAAAGAAACAAAAAAAGACTTAATAGACAGTCAGGGAAAACACACTTCTACCACAAATCAAGATGTTCCAGCTTGAAGGGTGTGTGAAAAAGGTTGTTCAAGGTGTATTCGAAAATGTAACGATAATTTCAGTAACGATGATAAACAAAACGTCCATCAAGCTTTCTGGGACCTTGGTTCTACTGAACTTCAGAGACAATATTTGAGTTCATTAGTTGATGAATATGAAAAGGAAATTATCCAAACACAATCAGAACATTCTAGAAGAAAACCTAGTCAAAGGACTTGATAAAATTCAGGTATACAAGCAATTTTTCCTCACTACCTTTTGACATGTAGGAAACGTTTGTGAGGACAACCATTAAGAAAAGAGGTGATCACAACGTAATAGAGAAGGAGAAAAGAGGTCACCATGCACCTAGTTGGAAACCATATCCAGTTCTCCCATCACATTATTCCAGGAAGAAGTTTAACAAGGAATACTTACCTGCATATTTGGATCATGTATAACAATGAATGTTTCAAATATTCTTATCTTACACAGATGGAGAAGGAAGATGAAAATACGAAGAAAAACCAATGTGAGATGAAAAAGGGCTTCAACAGAAGGACATCGTGTGTTATGTTGCAAATGGAAAGGAAATAACACTATTTTCAGATACATGTGCTGGACAAAACCGAAGTATTAACATGTGTGCGATGTTGTTATATGCCATCCAGAATATGAACATTTTAGCAATCAATCAGCGGCCACTCACAAATGGAAGTGGACTCTGTACTCGTCTGCATAGAAAACAAGAGCAAGCACATAGATGTGTTCGATCCCATAGAATGGTTCACATGGCATCAAAGAGACACACTGTCATAGAGATGGATTCTACGAAATTCGTAAACTTTAATGAACTTCAGAAAGAAAAATTAGGAATAGAAAAACAGATGAAAAAGGAGAAGTAGTGAGCTTGTTGAAAATTGTATGGATGCAATACGTAAGGGTGAACCATACAAAATATATTTCAAGTATTGTTACGACGAGGCAGAATTTCATGAGTTGCAGACCATAAGAGCTGGGCAGTGTAGAAGAAATAAAGCAGAGGAGTTAGCATGGTCCCCTGCCAGTCACCAAAGAGAAACTATCCGATCTGAAAGAGTTACGCCAGAAAGGGATAATTCCACAGAAGTACCATCAGTTTTATTCCTCACTTCACTCCCACTACAACAGTGTAATATTAATGTAATTCTGTTTATCATTTATTTTATTCTTTAATAAAAATGTCTTACAACAACAAAGTGTGTGCAGTTTCATTATAAGATTGCAATACCCATAGAGTTGCAGCAGGAAATCTTAATTTATTTAGGATCAAAGAGACGTAACTACAGAGCATTTTATTAAAATATTAAATATCTACTTAATAATTGATTAATACAAACTAAACATCAATGCCAATCATTGGGCAAATGAACTAGGTTATCGAATTTTATAACAAAGTTTGTGTTCAGCAAAGTTAATATACATATAGCATCATCACAAACTTAAAAACTTCAATAATTCAAAACATGAATTCATGTAGTTACGTCAGTCTGATCCTAAGGTAGCGAAGTGTTACCAGTAATGATTAGCTGTAACTATGTTTCAATATGTATGATGTTGATACAGACTTACTTTATCTGATGCATCCAAAAAGAATTTTCTCTGGCTGTGTCTACACTTTGATTACTGCAGCGGTTTATAACCTCAAAATGCATTCACACTTGCTTCTACATACGCACTAGTTCATATGTAGCCTTCTCCCTAATGGCTAAGCTATTCACACAGGAAATGCGCCTCTCTTAGCATGTGCAGATGGGAACAGTCATGAGTAAATTTTAAAAAATCATTAATACATTCATGCAAATCGAGGTTGGAGGCATGCAGTTGTACAATATTAATACAGAATGTTCAACTTACAATGATGATGTGTTTAGTAATGAGGCAGCCCTTTCAACTTCGACATTTGATATGCCTGTCATATATCTGTCGGCCTTTCAGTGTTCTTTGCCATGCAAGGTTAAAAACGTAAATATCCATGTTAACAACTCTAAAAGAGCAGGAATGCATACCTTCACATGTGATTTTCAATTTCAAAATCTGGAGAAATTTCACATTGTTTAAGCAATCTTAGAGGGTAGATGCTGAAATTGTGCAAATCTGGATCTTGATTCACCACTCTTAAAATTTATGTACCATTTTTATTTAAAAAATTTGCCAAGTCCAGGCTAAGGTCTATTAAAAGTGCAATTAATTTATATTATAATAATAATAATAATAATAATAATAATAATAATAATAATAATAATAATAATAATAATAATAATTTATGTATCATTGTTTGAGCTTAGCAGTCCATGCATATTTTGTTACCAAAGAGCATTAACTGTTTACTTATAACACCAAACTTGTGAATAACTATCTTAGTGCAATGCATGCTGACTTTTCTGTGACCTGTATGTACTTGCAACTCTGTGCGAGGAAGATTCAGGTTGTAAACAAATAGAGATGATGATGATGATGATATGCGGCTTAAGGGCGCTAAACTGCTGGGGTCATCAGCGCCCTTACAAGGTATAAAATAGAAAGTCAAAAAATAAAAGACAGGTAAAAAAAACCGCATAATTTAAAAAACGGGACACAAACCCGCGATGTCAAAAAGCTAAAACTAACAATATAACAATAACAAATATAACAATAACAATAATAACAATAACAACAATAACAATAAAAACAATAATAACAATAACAACAATAATAAGAACAAGACAAAGATCTGAAAAACAACACACTAAAAGCATAGGCAATAAAGGATTAAAACGTGTCAGGAACTGTAGAATGCGAGGGACATGAGCGTCATATGTCCACTGGGGATAAGAGTTCCCATAAAAAACCGACAGGATAAAAGTACGAAGCTACCAGACGCTCAACGCATTAAATGCGCAGATTAAAATCACTGTCATGAATAAAACGTAAAACACATTCCACAGCATGCGTGTCGTCTGCCAAAACGTTGGCTAGGCCAACAGGCAGACCCACACGAGCACGCAATGCAGCTAAAACCTGACACTCTGTTAAAATGTGACGCACCGTTAAGGGCACGTCACACTGCCCACAGAGTGGCGCGGGGTCACCACTCAGCAAATACTTATGACTAAAAATGCAATGTCCGATACGAAGGCGCGTTAAAATTACCTCTTCCCGACGAGAAGCACGGGAAGAGGTAGCCCAGACTAACGGGAGAGGCTTAACCTCCCGCAACTTGTTCCCCCGGAGGGCCGTCCACTCATCGCTCCAAAGCGAGAGGATGCGGCGACGTAAAACAATAAACAAATCTGACGAGGGAACAACAGAGGTAAAACGTCTGGGTGATAAAATCGCCGACTTGGCAGCGACATCGGCAGACTCATTACCTGAGATGCCCACATGACCTGGAATCCACAAGAAGGAGACGCTGATGCCAGAGACATCAAGCGAGTGGAGCAGGTCATGAATGCGCTGTACGAGCGGGTGGTAACTGTACAGCGAGCTAATACTTTGAAGAGCACTCAGGGAGTCGGAACAAATAAAACAGTGCCGTATGTCGTGCCGCTGAATATGTAAAAGAGACTGATAAATGCTAAAAAGTTCGGCGGTAAAAATCGAACATTGCTCTGGTAAACGAAAGGTAAAACTATTTCCACCACAAAAAAAGGCACATCCTACTCCAGCATCAGTCTTAGATCCATCAGTAAAGATAAAAGGCAAGTCCCCGAATTGCGACTGAAGTTCTAAAAACGCTGATCTAAAGACTGAAGAAGGGGTCTCATTCTTCGGCATTGACGATAACCCAAGGTGACAGAGGGCCTCAGCGCGCGACCATGGAGGAAAACGCGTTTCCCCCCTTGGAAGGGCCGGCGCTGGCGTAACGTCCAAATGCCGAAGGAGCAGTCGAAATCGAACCCCTGGAGGGAGCAATGCAGAGGAGCTAACTAAATATTGCCGGTCAAGTGAATCCTCGAAAAATGCCGCGAAAGACGGGTGGTCAGGTAAGCTTGAGAGTCGACAGGCATAGCTGCACAAGAGCATCTCACGCCTGGAGGACAGCGGAGGCTCTGCAGCTTCAGCATAAAGACTGGGCACGGGGCTAGTTGGAAAGGCCCCTGTAGCGACTCTAAGACCACGATGATGAATGGGATTCAAACGACGCAACACAGATGGACGTGCCGACGAATAAACAAAACACCCGTAATCAAGTTTGGATCGGACCAAAGAGCGATAAAGGCGAAGAAGGACGGTCCGATCAGCTCCCCAGGATGTGCCACTTAAAACACGTAAAAGATTAAGAGAACGGTCACACTTTGCTTTTAAAAAGGAAACGTGCGAGGTCCAACACAACTTCCTATCAAAAATCAACCCCAAAAATTTCGCCTCGTCTGCAAACGGAAGTATCCCTGGCCCAAGATGGAGAGAGGGCGGAGGGAAATACTTCCGGCGCCAGAAGTTGATGCAGACGGATTTCTCGGCGGAGAAATTAAAGCCGTTGGCGTTACTCCAGGCGTAGAGACGGTCGATACAGCTCTGGAGACGGCGTTCGAGTAGACAGGTCCGCCGTGAACTACAATAAATAGCGAAATCGTCAACAAAAAGGGACGATGAAATGCCAGGTGGAATACAATCAACAATGGGGTTGATAGCAATCGCAAAAAGTGTGACACTGAGTACAGAGCCCTGCGGTACTCCGTTCTCTTGAATAAAACGACGAGATAAAACCGAGCCCACACGTACACGAAAGACGCGGTCCGTCATAAACTCCCGAAGAAATATGGGAAGACGACCGCATATATTCCAATCGTGAAGTGTACGTAAAATGCCGCCCCTCCAACAAGTGTCATAAGCTTTCTCCAGGTCAAAAAATACAGCCACGGTTTGACACTTTCTCAGAAATCCATTCATAATATGCGTCGACAAGGACACCAGATGGTCGACGGTAGAGCGATAGCGACGATACCCGCACTGAGCGTTCGCTAGAAGATTCTGAGACTCAAGCCACCATGTCAACCGCCCGTTGATCATGCGCTCCATCACCTTGCAAATGCAACTGGTGAGGGAGATAGGGCGGTAGCTGGAAGGTAGTTGCCGATCCTTCCCAGGCTTAAGAATAGGGACAATGGTGGCTTCGCGCCAAACGGAAGGAAAAATGCCGTCTTGCCAAATACGGTTATAGACCTGTAAGAGAAATAGTTTACTGTCGGCTGAAAGGTTCTTTAACATCAGGACATGAATGCCGTCCGGGCCAGGAGCGGAGTGCCTAGAGCAATTAAGAGCGCGCTCCAGCTCCCTCAGTGTGAAAAGTTCATTATAACACTCATTATTAGCAGACCGAAAATGAAAGGTGTCGAAATCCAGCCGGTCTTTGATAGAGCGAAAGCCGGCGGAATAATGGTCCGAACTGGATACGGCCTCAAAGGCAGTACCCAGAGTGTTAGCGATGGCAGCCGGATCCACTATGGTGGCATTAGAAACCTGAAGGCCAGAAACAGTACAATGTGACACTTTACCTGAGAAGCGACGAAGTTTATCCCAAACAACGGATGAAGGCGTAAAACGATTAAAAGACTCGACAAAACGAGCCCAAGATGCCTTCTTGCTATCCTGAATAATGCGACGAGCCCTGGCGCGCGATTGTTTAAAAGTCACCAAATTATCAAGTGTAGGGTGGCGCCGAAACACCCTAAGTGCAGTCCTACGGGCACGAACGGCGTCCCGACAATCCTCGTTCCACCACGGAACAGGTGGCCGCCGAGGTTGGGAGGATGAACGGGGTATTGCGCGTTCGGCGGCAGAGAAAATAACAGACGTAAGGTGCTGCACTAGTTGGTGAATGTCGGAGAAGGGCTGGTCGTCAAAAAGCACGAGGCTGGAATACAAGCTCCAGTCGGCTTTTGCGAATATCCAGGTAGGTACTCTGGAATGCTGTACGTGGTGCGACAGAAGAGAAAGGATGCAGGGGTAATGGTCGCTGGAGTAGGTGTCAGCGACGACGTTCCACTGAAGACGACGTGCAAGCTGGAGTGAGCAAATTGCAAGGTCCAGGTGAGAAAATGTACCAGAAGAATCAGAAATAAAAGTAGGTGCACCTGTATTGAGGATGGAAAGATTGAACTGATAAAAAATGTCGGAAAGAAGAGTTCCCCTCGCACAAGCCCTTGGCGAACCCCATAGTGGGTGATGGGCATTAAAATCTCCCAACAGAAGAAATGGTGTTGGGAGAGCGGACAGGAGAGATCGCATGTCCGCGGAAGCGAGGGGAGACGATGGAGGTGTATACACAGAGCAAACAGAAAACAAAAAGCCGGGTAAGTGAAGGCGAACGGCAACAGCTTGCAAGTCAGATGTAAGTGTGACAGGTGTAAAATGAACGTCATTACGCACCAAAATCATGACACCACCATGAGCAGGAGTACCCTCCTCCGGTTCAAGGTCGTAGCGAACCGGAGTATATCCTCGGAGATCAAAAGGATCGTGAGGGCGAAGCTTAGTCTCCTGCAAACATACGACCATAGGTGAATGGGAACGCAGTAAAAGCTGCAGTTCCGCCCTATGCGATCGTACACCACGTACATTCCAGGTCAGGATAGCCATTAAAAATAAGGGGATAAACTGTCTATTTAGAAGGGCGGCTTAAAATTACCTTTTGTTTAACCTTTGGGCTCGGGCTTTTTGTATGGAGTTGGTCAGACTCCATAGCTTCCTCGGAGGGAGGGCCCACGCGCTCAGTGCCAGAAACCGATTCAAGCGCCGTGAATCGGTTCTGGGTGGCGATGGGTGAAGGGTGCCGCTGAGCGCGGCTTGTCCCAGGACCTTCCTGGGACAGCGACCTCCGAGGAGGAGAAGGTGAACTTTTCTTACCGCGCGCACGCGGAGGGTCTTTCAAAAAATCTTCCCTACGTAGTTTCTGCTTGGGCTTCTTTTCAACGGCTTGCGACTTCATTGACTTGGGACCAGGTTTATACGGCTTGGTAACTGTAGCCTTAATAGACGGCCGGATGGTAGTGGCGGTTAATCCAGTCAAGGTCCAGGTCTGAGTTTCGGCATCTACGCGTGGTACTGGCGAGGCAACAACAGAACTAAATGTGCCAGATCGCAGGAGTGAAGGTTGGCGCGCATGGTAACGCCTCCGGGCTTCAGCGAAGGAGAGTTTTTCCTTTACCCGGATCTCCTGGATCGCCTTCTCGTCTAAGTACCGCGGACAGTCGGCAAACGAAGCAGAATGAGACCCTTTACAATTAACGCAGACGGGGGCTGTTGAACAGGTACCTTCGTGTGAGGGCTGGCTACAGGTTGCACAGATGTTAACGGCACTCTTACATGAGACTTGCGTATGCCCAAAACGTTGGCATTTAAAACAACGCAGAGGTCTAGGAATATAAGGCCTCACAGAAATCCGTTCGTACCCTGCGGAAATGCTCGTGGGCAGATCGACGCCATCAAATGTAATAAACAGGGTACGAGTGGGTACCAACGCGCCGTCGCGTTTGGCCTGCACTCGATGAACCGCTGTCACCCTCTGGTCTGCAAGATATTCCACCAGGTCTTCGTCAGAGATACCATCGAGGCAATGCGTGGTGACAACGCCTCTACAAGAATTCAAGGTGCGGTGCTTCTCAACACGGATAGGATAACCGTGGAGAAGCGTGGCGCTCAACAAGGACTTACTTTGTGCCTCGGATTTGCTTTGAACTAGCAACGAACCATTACGAAGACGAGTGCAGGAAAGAACCGGACCAGCAATTGAGTCAATGCCCTTCTGGATAATAAAAGGGTTCACCTTCTCGAATGATTGTCCCTCCTCTGTACGGGTAATCACTAAGTAACAACCAGCTGTTGGCGGTGCTACTTCTGTTACAAAAACTTTGCGGCGCTTGTTGTTAACAATGGAGAAAGGGTGCTCCATAGCGAAAAAAATCCTCCACCATTGCAACCGTCTCCGACCTCGGGCTCTGACTTCCCGGGCGTTACCCCGGCTTGGGTGAGTGGCCTATCTATACCTAGCTCACCCCAGGGTCACACCTCCCAGAACATAGACAGAGGGACCCAATCGCCGTCGGAAGCCAGCAGCTCATGCAATGGCCCCCCCGCGGGACTGCAGTTGAACAGCGGATACGAACAACAACCCTACATGACGACCCCGGGTGGTGGGGATGACGCCATTACCCACTCACCCAGCTGCGCACGCGGTGCGCGGGTATCCGTCAGGCTGTGTCCACGGAGGATTTAAATAAAAAGATAAAAGAAACTAAAACTGTGTGGGCGTTTCGCACGCAAGGTAGGCCGGCGGGGAAGAAAAAGAGAGATATGCGAATGTCGTGGTGCGAAATGGCCGGAAAGTGATAAGGGAAGAAAGAAACGACGGTGAGGTGCGGGATGAATGGAATGTAAAGAACGCACGAGAGCCTACCTTGGGTCCACCGGTCACTTGAAGAACCCACCGCGACCGGATGGGGGTGAGGGGATGAATGTGGCGATGATTGGCTCGGGAACCCCCGGGTGCGCCAAAAACCCGTACTCACATAAGGTGAGCCCCTGAGGGGACAAATAGAGAGAACGAATGCTGAGCACATGCAGTGAATGATGTCAGCCAAGCTCAGTAACCATTAACGTGATAACTAGTTGGCTTAGTTTCTTTGGTAACTGTTATTAGGCAGCTAGTTACTCTGTATTCGGTATTTTGGTAACCGTTACTGTGTAAGCATTGCCCATCTATAGTGGGCAAACAGCCCTACCTAAATTTAACACACAATATTGTAATAAACACTATCACATAAAAAAGATGATGAGATTAACAACCAATAAGTGAGACAATACAGAGAACCATGCAAAAATTTCAAACAGGATTTTAATAATATTATAGTATAAACAGATTTTGGACGACAAAATGCCCACATAAAAGTGTGTCAGCTATCAAAATATTCCACCTTTAAGATTTCTATGGTTTTTCTTTTAAAACTTTTTATATTTTTACAAGTTTTTAACCCTATAGGTAGAGCATTGTATAACTTAATGACACGCGATGTTAAGCAGAAGTAAACATAGCTGGTTTTATGGTTTCTAGTATTATACGCATCCTTGGAGCCTTAGGCCTTTAATAGACTATTGTTCATTTTATGGAGGTGCATTATCACTTCATTTTCCCAGCTTTATTCAGAGTATAAAAGTTTGTCAACAAAAACCATTACTAAGATGCGAATACGTAATGAAAAGAAAGCTAAAACAAATCACAGTCATATGACAACTAATAATATTACTGAGGTTCTTTTATAAGTTGCCAAGAATATTTATGAAACAGAATTTTGTTAACTATTAATTCTTTTCCACTGGTCTAATAATACTAGCTAATATTATTAGTGTGTTTTATAAAAGAAAAATTCCGTACACATGTTCATTCTACAGACTCTACACTTAGGATGATTTTTATAGTACACTAACTTGTGTAGCTGCTTCCTAGAATTGCCATGATCCTTGACTTACACAGTTTCTTCACCATGTTTCTGTGCCAGAGTTTTCTCTAGTGTTGGTCTTTAATCCATTTCTGCTATGCCATTTTAACAGTACACAGGTTACTGCAGTGGCTTGAAGAGTACAGGATGTTATTATCTGGTACATCTCATGAGTTTACCTTATTTATTAATGAACAGAGACATCCCAATATACTCCCCACCGACATCAATGAGTTGGCAACTTTATTTTTGCATCATGGAACCATTGTTTCAGCACACTATGCAGCCTAAAATTCATTGTTGCCAATGTTATCGAATAAAGCATAATCAGATGTGTGGCACAACAATGAATGCCGGTGATGTCAACTTTGCAGCGTGGTGTTGAAGGAGCACTTTCCCTGAATCCTACATCTACCCTGCTTGTTCCTTGATGAACATAATCAGATGTGTGGCACAACAATGAATGCCAGTGATGTCAACTTTGCAGCGTGGTGTTGAAGGAGCACTATCCCTGAATCCTACATCTACCCTGCTTGTTCCTTGATGAACATAATCAGATGTGTGGCACAACAATGAATGCCAGTGATGTCAACTTTGCAGCGTGGTGTTGAAGGAGCACTTTCCCTGAATCCTACATCTACCCTGCTTGTTCCTTGATGAACATAATCAGATGTGTGGCACAACAATGAATGCTGATGATGTCAACTTTGCAGCGTGGTGTTGAAGGAGCACTTTCCCTGAATCCTACATCTACCCTGCTTGTTCCTTGATGAACATAATCAGATGTGTGGCACAACAATGAATGCCAGTGATGTCAACTTTGCAGCATGGTGTTGAAGGAGCACTTTCCCTGAATCCTACATCTACCCTGCTTGTTCCTTGATGAACATAATCAGATGTGTGGCACAACCATGAATGGTGGTGATGTCAACTTTGCAGCGTGGTGTTGAAGGAGCACTTTCCCTGAATCCTACATCTACCCTGCTTGTTCCTTGATGAACATAATCAGATGTGTGGCACAACCATGAATGGTGGTGATGTCAACTTTGCAGCGTGGTGTTGAAGGAGCACTTTCCCTGAATCCTACATCTACCCTGCTTGTTCCTTGATGAACATAATCAGATGTGTGGCACAACAATGAATGCTGGTGATGTCAACTTTGCAGCGTGGTGTTGAAGGAGCACTTTCCCTGAATCCTACATCTACCCTGCTTGTTCCTTGATGAACATAATCAGATGTGTGGCACAACAATGAATGCCGGTGATGTCAACTTTGCAGCGTGGTGTTGAAGGAGCACTTTCCCTGAATCCTACATCTACCCTGCTTGTTCCTTGATGAACATAATCAGATGTGTGGCACAACAATGAATGGTGGTGATGTCAACTTTGCAGCGTGGTGTTGAAGGAGCACTTTCCCTGAATCCTACATCTACCCTGCTTGTTCCTTGATGAACATAATCAGATGTGTGGCACAACAATGAATGGTGGTGATGTCAACTTTGCAGCATGGTGTTGAAGGAGCACTTTCCCTGAATCCTACATCTACCCTGCTTGTTCCTTGATGAACATAATCAGATGTGTGGCACAACCATGAATGGTGGTGATGTCAACTTTGCAGCGTGGTGTTGGAGCACTTTCCCTGAATCCTACATCTACCCTACTTGTTCCTTGATGAACATAATCAGATGTGTGGCACAACAATGAATGCTGATGATGTCAACTTTCCTACATCTAAGTCACAAAATACCCTGCTTGTTCCTTGTGGAAGTCCCAAAAGATGAAAATCATCTGCAGATGGAGCAGAATGAGATTTCTTGAGCCGGGACTCACAGGATATTTCCATTGCATGGATTGGTGTGTTTCTTCTCAAGGTAGTGACAGAATAATTCGTCACCAGTTTCTCCAAAAGATCTGGATCTTCATTCTTCATTTCCAGTAGTCGACAACAGACTTCTTCCGAGCAAGTACCACACCTTTTTCATATTCAAATTGTCTGCCATTCAGATGCAACCTCAGTGTTGATGGTACTCACATTCTTACGTGCAGATTCCCTTCCACTGGCGAACCCAGCTGTAAACAGATTCTTGACCATGTACCGCAGTTAAATGTCTATGAATCTCCTTTTTTTGACTCCTTCACTTGCAAAAAGCATGCGGTCGATAGTCCCTTCCATCCTGTTCATGGCTTTCTCCACTTAACACACAAGCGCTATACACTGTGATCACAACTGCCATCCGCATGGTGTATTAGTATCAGTGCATCGTTCCACGAGAGGACATACGCCTAAGTTGAGCAGTATTTTTAAAACAAGCAATTGAAACCTGCGCAGTGTGCAGATCCCACTGAGCATCGTGAGCCAACTTTCTAGTTGGGGATGTGTGATACTGGCCACATCATCTCCCTGTGGGCTGTAGTACCACAGAACTTATTTATAAATCCTTTAACATCTCAATAACTAGTGCACCATCCACTACATCATGTTAACTGGCTTGATGCCAATAAAAAGAATTAAAATGAATATTTCCATACCTTCTAAATCCTTCGTATCGCAGTTCCTCCTTCCCTTTCTTGCCAAAGAAGTGTATGATGAGAGTGGTGTCCACCATGTGTCTTCGCTGAAGTCCTTGCTCATCGTCAACATATTCATCAACAGGTTTCTGCAATTTTGTGGACGATTCGTCTGGTTTAGGAGTTTCTGGTACCCCATGTTTCCCCTTCCAGGCATGGCTGAATATCTTCTCCATCTGAAGCAAGCCGTCAGTTGAGTCACACTGCCCCACGTGTATATATATACACATGCACACACCACCCCCCAAACATGTTAAAGTACTCTCCACGCTGGTGTACCTACATGCAACAGATGTTGCCAGGGGGGAAGGAAGCAAGCCACACAAAAACACAATGTTACCAACTTACAAATGGATTGCTAGCCTCTTTCTTCTCTTCTCGTGGCTTGGGGATAATCAGCACAGAGCGTGACACCAGCTTCATCAACTGAGAAATCACAACAATAATAAAGTGACTGAGTAAAAGACAGTTTGTGTTATAAACCTTAACTCACAAGGTGATTTGAGACTGCTTTATCAATGTTATTGTAAATCCTCTTTCTCACAAAATGTAACCCTTATTTTTTAAATTTAAATCTGATAACTCAAAATGCAGCATTCAATAAGTACAAAATGTGAGCTTTGGTGGCAGATATACCGGATATTCTGTGAAATAATCATAAAAACTGTCAACTTTATGATGCTCTAAATGTTTATATTCTGTATGAGCAGTCTATGACTTGCATTAGTATTTTTCTTTTCTTCACAAACATAAAAATGTAAAGCTTAGTAATGACACACAAAGTCAGCAATGAGTAAACTTGGAGCAAGTAAGAATTAACCAAATCCTATGTAACATAACATCTCAATCTGAGGACCCTATAATGAGCTAGACCATGTCATAATTACATTGTGTACTTGTATGTGAATAAATTGTAGTTCTTATGTAGAGTACGTTAGAGCTAAACAATATTATTTATACTTAATGTAGTTATATAATTTGGTAACATTTAATAGTCAGTTATTTTTTGAATGAAAGAAATCCTCTGTATAGAAGGTGTGAGTGATGAGATATCGTTTTAATGCTAACTGAATTTATTTTTATTAGTTTTCAGTTCCTATATATGATGGAAGTGAATTAAATAATACTATACCATTGTAGTAGGTCCCTTTTTAGAATACTTGTAGGTTATTGCTTGGCCTGTGTAAGTCCTGCCAATTTCTGGTTTGTTTGCTGGGTATGTCTGAATTTTTACTTTCTCTACTACGTATAGTAAGTAGGGGAAGTATTGCATTCCACCCAAAAATTCGATACCGAGATTTCACCGGAAATACATGTTTTGAGACCTCCTGAATCCAAAAAAAGCATTTTTGGAAACATGTCCATGTGTGTGTCTGTGTGTGTGTGTGTGTGTGTGTGTCTGTGAACAGCATAACTCAAAAACTAACAGTCGGATAAACACCAAACTTGGTATTTACGTTCAGTATCTTCCAGAGATGCGACACGAAGATTTTCAAGAAAATCCCCCCACCCCAGACTACCCTTTACATGGAACATTTTTCGAAAATTTTAATTTTCTCAAAAATGGCTCTTAACGATTTTGATGAAAATATCATATGTTTAAGATAATGTCATGAGAAATGAAATGTATATCTCGAAATTTCTGGGAATGTCTTCAAAAGTATTCTTCATTATGAACGACTTTTGCATAACTGGTAAACCATAAGAGATAGACAAAATTTTACTACACAAAAAATGTAGATCGCGTTAAAATACACAACTTATATCATATACATTTTTTTTGTTGAGTGAACCGTTTCCGAGATATTGCTTGTTATTTCCTTAAATTTTCCAATACTTATGCTTTTTCTCAAATTCGTTATTCATTTTTTTATGTCCTGGACATGCAAAGAGAATGGAATGCGCCACATAGCAACCAGCGTAAAATATTTGTCTATCGCTTAAAAGCTACCATATTCCCCTTGCATCTACAAGAAAATTACAAATAAGATTGACATCTCGATATCTCGATTAATATGAAGCATATGGAGAATAGGCGTTTGTAAAAATAGATTGTACAAGAGTAGAGAAAGTCATGTGAGTGTAACACATCAGATTTTTTATGAACACTTCTGGGTGGTCAACCACGGTTAAAAGTACAGCTAAAATATACTCACATGCTAATGGTAGAATTCCAAATGTTTTGAATAGTGGTTTACAATGAGTTGATTTCTTTACACCTGCCATTATTCTTATTACCTTTTTTTGTGGAAGAAATATTTTTTTTTGCGTCTGCTGAATTTCCCCAAAATGTTATTCCATAAGTCATAATTGAATGAAAATAAGCATAATATACTGTTTTTAGGATACTTTTATTTGTAACATGAATTAATGATCTAATTGCAAAACATGCAGAGCTTAGTTTTGGTAAGATGTAGTCAATATGGTCTTTCCAATTCATATTATGATCTATAATAACACCAAGAAATTTTATGTTTCAAGTTTCAGTAATTTCACTGCCTTCAAGTTCAGTTCTTATGTCTGCAATACTTATATTTTTTGTGCGAAAATTGATATACTTAGTTTTTTCAAAGTTTATATGAATTTTGTTACTATCGAACCAATTCTTTAGCACACTGAAAATACCGTTGGATAACTCTGAGAGGCAACTGATGTTGTGTGCTTTAATTATAATACTTGTATCATCAGCAAAGAGAACTGGGTGAGCATGTTCATTTATTACTCTGGGGAGGTCGTTGACATATATTAGAAACAATAATGGACCAAAATCGAACCTTGTGGGACACCATGCTTTATTTCTGACCATTTGGAATATATTTTGGAATTATCTGCAGTATTTATTATGACCTTTTGATGTCTGTTTGATAGGTAAGATGAAATCCATTGATATGTTTTATTCTTAATGCCATAATATGATAATTTTGATAAGAGTATATTATGATTTACACAGTCAAATGCTTTTGATAGGTCACAGAATATTCCTAGTGTATTACATTTATTATCAAGTGATTTAAAAATTTCATTCGTTAAGTTGAAAGTGGCATCATTGGTTGACATGTTTTTCCTAAATCCAAACTGCTCCTTTGCTAAAATATTATTTTTAATTAGGTGGTGACATATTCGTTTTAACATAAGTTTTTCAAATACTTTGGAGAAAGCAGTTCGTAATGATACTGGTCTATAGTTCGACAGTTGCGACTTTTGCCCTTTCTTGTATAGTGGTTTAACTACAGAATATTTTAGCCTACCAGGAAAAATTCCTGTTACAAAGGAGAAGTTACATATATGACTTAAAGGTTTGCTAATTTTATTGGCACATAGTTTTAATATCTTAGTAGTTATTTCATCATAACCCAATGAATTCTTGCTTTTGAGGGATTTTATCATTTTATTTACTTCTATCATGCTTGTGGGTACTATTTCTGCACAAATAGGCTGTTCTATGCTTGCTTTTTTTTAAATATGAAATAGGTCCTCCACTTGTTGTTTGGACTGTAACAGTAAATTTTCTGCTAACTGAATATAATACTCATTAAATAATGTTGCTATTTCTTGTGGTTCTTTTGTGATGATATGATTTACTGTAATTTCTTTTATTTCATTTTTTGTGTGATGTTTACCAGTGTCTTTTTTTATAATTTTCCATATTGTCTTAGGCTTGTTATTTGAGGACTCTATCTGCTTTTCATAGCAGAGTTTTTTAGCTACATTTATAACCTTTTTTAAACTTTTACAATATTTTTTATAGTGTTGTCTATGTTTCTCACAGTTGCTTTCTCTAGTAGCCATGTAGAGTTCTCTCTTGTGTTTTTACAAGACTCAAACGATTTCATAATAAGAGCTGCAGCTTTCCCGACGGTGTAATAGCTCTAAATTATGCCAGCTAAGTAGATGGTTTCAAAGGGTTCACCATCTTCATATTCAGGATGAAAGTGAAAGTCCGGATCTCCATATTTATAGTGCCAGAGTAAAACTAAAATCTCATTGGTTCGCATGATTTTTCAGCCATGAAGCAATTTGTATTTACTGTAACTGAGGTAGTCTAAACCTGGTAGGAGACTATTTATAGCACACAACATGCTTTTTAATTTAAGCGCGGACCTGGTAGAAATGGCGTGAAAATTTTCTAAAATGTTGGAAGAGAACTGGTTGTTAAGGCCTTTTAACATTGGTGCCCATGCCAATGTCGCAGTAAATGGGCAAGCAAAACTGTTTCGAGTGTGATATATACTCGGCATACTACTGAACGCTTACCAGAGAGAAAAGTGAAGTTGACAGCTAATTAATGAAAGACTCGTCATCTGGGATATTGTTGCGGTAATTTCGTGTTATCTTTTTGCTAAGTGCCTGTTATTGTATTACTAGTTCGAATTTTGGGTTCTTTGTCCTCCAGCTAGCTATTATTTCTCAATCGAGCATATCTCTTAAACAGGGTGTGTAAACGGAAAGGATTTTTACTGAAAGATAACACTGATAAAAGAATTTGCTTTTACACTTTTATTGCCGTCACACTTTAGTCATTTCACATAATTACTCTTGATACACGCCCGACTGAAACTGTTGTATTTTCGAATATAACTATTATCACTCATTTGCCGCACATTATTAATTTGCGTATTTCACATTTATAACTAACTTTACGACGCGAGAGATTCTGTAAAACTGCACGACGTATAACCTGTGAATGATTCTCTTAAACTGTGCGATGTGTAACCCGCGAATACTTGTGTTGAACTGTGCGACGTATAACCTTTGTATGATTCTGTTGGACTGAACGACGTATTACCCGCGAGTGCTTCTGTTGGACTGAACGACGTGTAATGCACGAATGTTTCTGTTGGACTGAACGACGTATTACCCGCGAGTGCTTCTGCTGGACTGAACGTTACCCGTCTCTGGCACGGAATTTATACTCCCTCACCCCGATATGCCTAAACATTATAACAGAGCTGCTATTGGTTAATAAAACGCGCCAACATTAGCGTCTAGTTTTATATCCAATCAAAATTACCAACACATATGCTCTAGGGAAGAAATTCCCTCCATTTCTAAGAAAAGCGCGCTAATCTGACATCATTTGCTTGCCTCTTCTAATTAATAAACAACTCACCCCCTCGCTACATTGTTACCCGCTCTTATTGTCAGTTTCAGTGAGGCCGTGTAAACTTATTTCCTAACAATGCTTATAATTAACAAACATCTCAAATCAATGTCATACAATAATACTTATTTACACTACAATCACTCTGGCATTTACATTGTTGTGAAGTAAAATACTGCCACATATGCCCCACTAGAAACATAATTATAAATATTTACAACTTGTTTGGAAATTTTATAATTGGGTTTTTAGTCTCCTGAATCTTGTAACACACAGTATTTATCACTTGCACGTAACACTGCACATGCATTTTACACACGTTATACATCTTGCCTTTTTCTCGCCACTATTCACTGGCTCGGGTCTAATGTGTTTATATACATACATCTGACATTACAATTTTTTTTTTATAGCAAATACTGTGCCCTGAACTATTTAGGTCACTGTTACAAAATGGTTATACTTTCTTAGGTTATTGACATAAAAATTTATACAATCAAGATTTTTAACCTGGTTCATTTTGTAATTATTGAACACATTTACCAAAATATTCATCCTCTACACAAATATATTTACATCTCTTAATTCTAGACATAATTTCACATTATCTATGTGCTACTTAAGTGTGATGATGATGATGATGATATGCGGTTTAAGGGCGCTAAACTGCTACGGTCATCAGCGCCCTTACAATGTATAAAAGATAAGTTCAAAATATAAACCAGGTAAAAAACCGCATAGTTAAAAACGGGACACAAACCCGCGATGTTCAAAAGGCTAAAACTAACAACAGAACAATAACAAAATAACAATAACAACAATAACAATAACAACAATAACAAGAACAACAAGAATAACAATAACAACAATATAAAGTTCTGAAAATCAACACACTAAAAGCAAGGGCAATAAAAGATTAAAACGTGCCAGGAACTGTAGAATGCGAGGGACATGAGCGCCATATGTCCACTGGGGATAAGAGTTCCCATAAAAACAGACAGAATAAAAGTACTAAGCCAAAAGACGCCCAACGCATTAAATGCGCAGATTAAAATCACTGTCATGAATAAAACGTAAAACACATTCTACAGCACGCGTGTCGTCTGCCAAAACGTTGGCTAGGCCAACAGGCAGACCCACACGAGCACGCAATGCAGCTAAGACCTGACACTCTGTTAAAATGTGACGCACCGTTAAGGGCACGACACACTGCCCACAGAGTGGTGCGGGGTCACCACTGAGCAAATACCTATGACTAAAAACACAATGTCCAATCCGTAGACGAGCTAAAATTACCTCTTCCCGACGACAAGAACGAGAAGAGGTATCCCAGATCAACGGGAAAGGCTTAACTTCCCGCAACTTGTTCCCCCGGAGGGCCGTCCACTCATCGCGCCAGCGCGAGAGGATGCGGCGACGTAAAATAATACACGAATCAGACGAGGGAACAACAGAAGTAAAAAATCTGGGTAATAAAATCGCCGATTTCGCAGCGGCGTCGGCAGACTCATTACCTGAGATGCCCACATGACCTGGAATCCACATGAAGGACACGCTGATGCCAGAGACACCAAGCGAGTGGAGCAGGTCATGTATGCGCTGTACGAGTGGGTGGTAATGGTACAGCGCATGAATAGCCTGAAGGGCACTCAGAGAGTCCGTACAAATAAAACAGTGCCGTAAGTCGAGCCGCTGAATGTATAAAACAGATTGATAAATGCTAAAAAGTTCGGCGGTAAAAATTGAACATTGTCGAGGTAAACGAAAAGTAAAACGCTGAACACCAAAAACAAAGGCACATCCTACTCCAACATCAGTCTTAGACCCATCAGTATATATAAAATGACAGTCCCCGAACTGCGCTTGTAGTTCTAAAAAGGCGGATCTAAGAACAGAAGCAGGGGTCGCATTTTTCGGCATCGACGTTAGCCCAAGGTGGATGTGGGCCTCAGCGCGCGACCATGGAGGAAAGCGCGTTTCCCCTCGGGTAAGGGCCGGCGCTGGCGTAACGTCCAAATGCCGAAGTAGCAGTCGAAATCGAACCCCTGGGGGGAGCAATGCAGAGGAGCGAACGAAATATTGTCGATCTAGCGAATCCTCGTAAAATACATGGAAGGACGGGTGGTTAGGCAAGCTTGAGAGCCGACAAGCATAGCTACATAAGAGCATCTCACGCCTGAAAGACAGCGGAGTCTCTGCAGCCTCAGCGTAAAGACTGGGCACGGGGCTAGTTGGAAAGGCCCCTGTAGCGACTCTAAGACCACGATGATGAATGGGATTCAAACGACGTAACACAGATGGACGTGCCGACGAATAAACTATACACCCGTAATCAAGTTTGGATCGGACCAAAGAGCGATAAAGGCGAAGAAGGACGGTCCGATCAGCTCCCCAGGATGTGCCACTTAAAACACGTAAAATATTAAGAGAACGGTCACACTTTGCTTTTAAAAAGGAAACGTGCGAGGTCCAACACAACTTCCTGTCAAAAATCAACCCCAAAAATTTCGCCTCGTCTGCAAACGGAAGTATCCCTGGCCCAAGATGGAGAAAGGGCGGAGGGAAATACTTCCGGCGCCAGAAGTTGATGCAGACGGATTTCTCGGCGGAGAAATTAAAGCCGTTGGCGTTACTCCAGGCGTAGAGACGGTCGATACAGCTCTGGAGACGGCGTTCGAGTAGACAGGTCCGCCGTGAACTGCAATAAATAGCGAAATCGTCAACAAAAAGGGACGAGGAAATGCCAGGTGGAATACAATCAACAATGGGGTTGATAGCAATCGCAAAAAGTGTGACACTGAGTACAGAGCCCTGCGGTACTCCGTTCTCTTGAATAAAACGACGAGATAAAACCGAGCCCACACGTACACGAAAGACGCGGTCCGTCATAAACTCCCGAAGAAATATGGGAAGACGACCGCGGATATTCCAATCGTGAAGTGTACGTAAAATGCCGCCCCTCCAACAAGTGTCATAAGCTTTCTCCAGGTCAAAAAATACAGCCACGGTTTGACACTTTCTCAGAAATCCATTCATAATATGCGTCGACAAGGACACCAGATGGTCGACGGTAGAGCGATAGCGACGAAACCCGCACTGAGCGTTCGCTAGAAGTTTCTGAGACTCAAGCCACCATGTCAACCGCCCGTTGATCATGCGCTCCATCACCTTGCAAATGCAACTGGTGAGAGAGATAGGGCGGTAGCTGGAAGGTAGTTGGCGATCCTTCCCAGGCTTAAGTATTGGGACAATGGTGGCTTCGCGCCAAACGGAAGGAAAAATGCCGTCTTGCCAAATACGGTTATAGACCTGTAAGAGAAAGAGTTTACTGTCGGCTGAAAGGTTCTTTAACATCAGGACATGAATGCCGTCCGGCCCGGGAGCGGAGTGCCGAGAGCAATGAAGAGCGTGCTCCAGCTCCCTCATTGTGAATAATTCGTTATAGCATTCATCATTAGCAGACCGAAAAGTATAGGATGCGGAATCCTGCCGGTCTTTAATAGAGCGAAAGCCGGCGGAATAATGGTCTGAACTGGAAACCGCCTCAAAGGCAGAACCCAGAGTGTTAGCGATGGCAGCCGGATCCACTATGGTGGCATTAGAAACCTGAAGGCCAGAAACAGTACAATGTGACACTTTACCTGAGAAGCGACGAAGTTTATCCCAAACAACGGATGAAGGCGTAAAACGATTAAAAGACTCGACAAAACGAGCCCAAGATGCCTTCTTGCTATCCTGAATAATGCGACGAGCCCTGGCGCGCGATTGTTTAAAAGTCACCAAATTATCAAGTGTAGGGTGGCGCCGAAACACCCTAAGTGCAGTCCTACGGGCACGAACGGCGTCCCGACAATCCTCGTTCCACCACGGAACAGGTGGCCGCCGAGGTTGGGAGGATGAACGGGGTATTGCACGTTCGGCGGCTGAGAAAATAATAGACGTAAGGTGCTGCACTAGTTGATTAATGTCGGAGAAGGGCTGGTCGTCAAAATGCACGAGGCTGGAATACAAGCTCCAGTCGGCTTTTGCGAATATCCAGGTAGGTACTCTGGAATGCTGTACGTGGTGCGACAGAAGAGAAACGATGCAGGGGAAATGGTCGCTGGAGTAGGTGTCAGCGACGACGTTCCACTGAAGGCGACGTGCAAGCTGGATTGAGCAAAGAGCAAGGTCCAGGTGAGAGAAAGTACCAGAAGAATCAGAAATAAAAGTAGGTGCACCTGTATTGAGGATGGAAAGATCGAACTCATAAAAAATGTCGGAAAGAAGAGTTCCCCTCGCACAAGCCCTTGGCGAACCCCATAATGGGTGATGGGCATTAAAATCTCCCAACAGAAGAAATGGTGTTGGGAGAGCGGACAGGAGAGCTCGAATGTCCGCGGGAGCGAGGGGAGACGATGGAGGTGAATATACAGAGCAAACAGAAAACAAAAAGCCGGGTAAGTGAAGGCGAACGGCAACAGCTTGCAAGTCGGATGTAAGTGTGACAGGTGTAAAATGAACGTCGTTACGCACTAAGAACATGACACCTCCATGAGCAGGAGTACCCTCCTCCGGTTCAAGGTCGTAGCGAACCGGAGTATATCCTCGGAGATCAAAAGGATCGTGAGGGCGAAGCTTAGTCTCCTGCAAACATACGACCATAGGCGAATGGAAACGCAATAAAAGTTGCAGTTCCGCCCTATGCGATCGTATACCACGTACATTCCAGGTCAGGATAGCCATTAAGAATAAGGGGATAAACTGTCTATTTAGAAGGGCGGCTTAAAATTACCTTTTGTTTAACCTTTGGGCTCGGGCTTTTTGTATGGAGTTGGTCAGACTCCATAGCTTCCTCGGAGGGAGGGCCCACGCGCTCAGTGCCAGAAACCGATTCAAGCGCCGTGAATCGGTTCTGGGTGGCGATGGGTGAAGGGTGCCGCTGAGCGCGGCTTGTCCCAGGACCTTCCTGGGACAGCGACCTCCGAGGAGGAGAAGGTGAACTTTTCTTACCGCGCGCACGCGGAGGGTCTTTCAAAAAATCTTCCCTACGTAGTTTCTGCTTGGGCTTCTTTTCAACGGCTTGCGACTTCATTGACTTGGGACCAGGTTTATACGGCTTGGTAACTGTAGCCTTAATAGACGGCCGGATGGTAGTGGCGGTTAATCCAGTCAAGGTCCAGGTCTGAGTTTCGGCATCTACGCGTGGTACTGGCGAGGCAACAACAGAACTAAATGTGCCAGATCGCAGGAGTGAAGGTTGGCGCGCATGGTAACGCCTCCGGGCTTCAGCGAAGGAGAGTTTTTCCTTTACCCGGATCTCCTGGATCGCCTTCTCGTCCAAGTACCGCGGACAGTCGGCAAACGAAGCAGAATGAGACCCTTTACAATTAACGCAGACGGGGGCTGTTGAACAGGTACCTTCGTGTGAGGGCTGGCTACAGGTTGCACAGATGTTAACGGCACTCTTACATGAGACTTGCGTATGCCCAAAACGTTGGCATTTAAAACAACGCAGAGGTCTAGGAATATAAGGCCTCACAGAAATCCGTTCGTACCCTGCGGAAATGCTCGTGGGCAGATCGACGCCATCAAATGTAATAAACAGGGTACGAGTGGGTACCAACACGCCGTCGCGTTTGGCCTGCACTCGATGAACCGCTGTCACCCTCTGGTCTGCAAGATATTCCACCAGGTCTTCGTCAGAGATACCATCGAGGCTATGCGTGGTGACAACGCCTCTACAAGAATTCAAGGTGCGGTGCTTCTCAACACGGATAGGATAACCGTGGAGAAGCGTGGCGCTCAACAAGGACTTACTTTGTGCCTCGGATTTGCTTTGAACCAATAACGAACCATTACGAAGCCGAGTGCAGGAAAGAACCGGACCAGCAATTGAGTCAATGCCCTTCTGGATGATAAAAGGGTTCACCTTCTCGAATGATTGTCCTTCCTCTGTTCGGGTAATCACTAAGTAACAACCAGCTGTTGGCGGTGCTACTTCTGTTACTAAAGTTTTACGGCGCTTGTTGTTAATAATGGAGAAAGGGTGCTCCATAGCGAAAAAAAATCCTCCACCATTGCAACCGTCTCCGACCTCGGGCTCTGACTTCTCGGGCGTTACCCCGGCTTGGGTGAGTGGCCTATCTATACCAGACTCACCCCAGGGTCACACCTCCCAGAACATAGACAGAGGGACCCAATCGCCGTCAGAAGTCAGCAGCTCATGCAATGGCCCCCCCGCGGGACTGCAGTTGAACAGCGGATACGAACACAAACCCTACATGACGACCCCGGGTGGTGGGGATGACGCCATTACCCACTCACCCAGCTGCGCACGCGGTGCGCGGGTATCCGTCAGGCTGTGTCCACGGAGGATTTAAATAAAAAGGTAAAAGAAACTAAAACTGTGTGGGCGTTTCGCACGCAAGGTAGGCCGGCGGGGAAGAAAAAGAGATATGCGAATGTCGTGGTGCGAAATGGCCGGAAAGTGATAAGGGAAGAAAGAAACGATGGTGAGGTGCGGTATGAATGGAATGCAAAGAACGCACGAGAGCCTACCTTGGGTCCACCGGTCACTTGAAGAACCCACCTCGACCGGATGGTGGTGAGGGGATGATTGTGGCGATGATTGGCTCGGGAACCCCCGGGTGCGCCAAAAACCCGTACTCACATAAGGTGAGCCCCTGAGGGGGCTACTTAAGTGTTTTGCTTTAATTATCGTTATCCTTTTTTATTGTTTTGTACTTTATATTTACAATACTCTTTGAATTATATCTACATACTTTTACTTTCATATGACATTAACTGATTATTATTACATGCTTAATTTCAAATGTGGTTACAGTTTACTAATAAAATATTCTTTTTCCCCTTTAAACATTTATTTTTGTCCTGAATTTATTTCTCCTTTCTTATGACATATATACATAGTTAACCCTCTTACATTCCAATACTTTGTTCTGCAGTTCAGCTTTACTTATCCTGAATATACTTTTCATCATCTTGGAATTTTTTTTTTTTTTAGCGGTCATTGCTATTCCCTCTCCCGGATCAAATTGTCTATGGCTAAGCATTACTCGTAGCTGTATCGTAACCTTCCAAAATCTGTTCATGAATAACCTCTTAAAGGATTCATATGAAATTTCGCCACCTGATACCATTTGAAACCAATCTAAAGTTTTCTGAACCACACATCTTTTGACAACTATCATTTTCAATGCTTCCGGTATCTTTTTAATTTGAAAATACTCTGACAAGTCTACAATAAACTGTACTGGATTGGAGTTTTTATTAAATTTTGGAAGTGGAAAATCACTTAAGATATGATTATAGTTTTGAATGTCCCTTACTCCCATATTTAAATTCTCTAACGTTACTTGTGCACTCTGAGTTTCAGCGTGAGCTATGGATGAAGCCACCGCGTCACTCACATTATTAGTCATACCTGAGGAACTACCTCTATCATTATTCTGTATATCAGATACATTAACATCACATATATTGACCCTTGAATTCAATTCTAACCTATTTACAGTACCTTGCAGATTTTCTATTGTCTGTTCCAATTTTTTATTGTTCTCATTTTGAACAGCTTGGTGCTTGTTAATTTCAGAAGTTAGTTTTTGATCCAAATTTATAGACAAAACTTTAATTTCTTCAGACAATTTATTTTTTTGTGTTTCCGACTCTTTCTGAATTTCAGATATCTCCCCTCTGAAATTAACTTGCACCTGAATTAAATCTGCATTCGTAGATCTCTCTTAGCTCACTTGAAATGCTACTCATTCGGCTACCTAACTCTGTACATTTTACATCAACATGTTCAATTTTATTATTAACCTCACTTTTTTGGTTAGATATTTCCCTCCTCATGTCTGACATTTTCTTTGAAACTTTTCCTATCTAACTTGCTATTATTTCCTGATTTTCATTTCTCATTCTTATCATACTACTATCTAGCTCCATAAATTTCTTTTCCATTTTTTCCCTGTTTTGTTCTAAGCTCTTACCAATATCTTCCCTTAATTCCCTATTATTCTTTTCCATATCTTCCCTGTTTTGATCTATTTTTGTTTTCTAATTTCTCATTACTCTTTTCCATTTTCTGAGTTAGTTTTTCTAATTTCTCATTACTCTTACCAATATCTTCCCTCAATTCCCTATTATTCTTTTCCATATCTTCTCTCAATTCCCTATTATTCTTATTTAATGTTTCACCAATATTTCTCAGCATTTCCATCATCATATCAGCATCAAAATTAACATTTCCTGCAATTCTATTCTCACTTTCTTCACTAATATTTCCTCCCTCAAATCCTACAATGTTTGAGCTATTTTCTGTAACCTGTATTGAATTACAGCTAACTGTTACATTATCCCCTTCCATAATTGTTTCTTCTGTATTATTAGTGGACATTGTTTTCTTAATCCTACCACTTCTTAACAACATTTAATTTCTCACAATTTTTTTTTAGGATACAAAAAAAATTACAGTTTTCTAACCTTTATGATGCTATCTGATGATGTTATTTTGATGTCCAGCTTCCTGCCCCTCTCTCCTAGATGTATATGTCGCCTCTGCGTCGTACTACGATGGATCTGCGTCATCTCGCTGTCTTGGTGTCCTGTAGTAAAATTCCCATGTTGCCTTCTATTCTCGTAGTTACGATGTCCTCTCATCCGCGTCGTCTGTCGTTCTGGTGGTTGTTTCTGGGATCTTCATCTTGTAGTTAATTGCACTGCTCCATTCACTCAACGTTCTGGCTATTATATCCCTTCTGGTTAATTTTTCCCACGTTGGGCACCAATTTGAAGTAGAATATTTTTTTGTAGTTGGAAAATGCTTCATGTTTTTCTGCCCCACGTTGGGCGCCAATTTGTCGCGGTAACTTTGTGTTATCTTTTTGCTGAGCGCCTGTTATTGTATTACTAGTTCGAATTTTGGGTTCTTTGTCCTCCAGCTAGCTATTATTTCTCAATCGAGCATATCTCTTAAACAGGGTGTGTAAACGGAAAGGAGTTTTTACTGAAAGATAACACTGATAAAAGAATTTGTTTTTACACTTTTATTGCCGTCACACTTTAGTCATTTCACATAATTACTCTTGATACACGCCCGACTGAAACTGTTGTATTTTCGAATGTAACTATTATCACTCATTTGCCGCACATTATTAATTCGCGTATTTCACATTTATAATTAACTTTACGACGCGAGAGATTCTGAAAAACTGCACGACGTATAACCTGTGAATGATTCTCTTAAACTGTGCGATGTGTAACCCGCGAATACTTCTGCTGAACTGTGTGACGTACAACCTTTGTATGATTCTGGACTGCACGACGTATTACCCGCGAGTGCTTCTGTTGGACTGAACGACGTGTAATGCATGAATGTCTCTGCTGGACTGAACGATGTATTACCCGCGAGTGCTTCTGTTGGACTGAACGTTACCCGTCTCTGGCACGGAATTTATACTCCCTCACCCCGATATGCCTAAACATTATAACAGAGCTGCTATTGGTTAATAAAACGCGCCAACATTAGCGTCTAGTTTTATATCCAATCAAAATTACCAACACATATGCTCTAGGGAAGAAATTCCCTCCATTTCTAAGAAAAGCGCGCTAATCTGACGTCATTTGCTTGCCTCTTCTAATTAATAAACAACTCACCCCCTCGCTACATTGTTACCCGCTCTTATTGTCAGTTTCAGTGAGGCCGTGTAAACTTATTTCCTAACAATGCTTATAATTAACAAACATCTCAAATCAATGTCATACAATAATGCTTATTTACACTACAATCACTCTGGCATTTACTTGTTGAGATTATAAAATACTGCCGCAATATATATCCCTAAAAGACTATGGAAATAAAGTCAAGAAAAGGAATTGTTTATGTGAACTTGCCCATATTTTTTATGACATAAAAGAAAGAAAGAGGTTATGCCTAATCTCCGTTCAGCTGATATGGCTGCTCTGAAATTTGTCTCCTGTTTTGCAATAGCTAGTGAAATTATAGTTGGCAACAAATTAAATTCTTCTTTCGAGAAAATTCTTGAAGCCAAATCTACTCTCAACTTTCAGTTTAGACAAGATACACCCATAACTTTCTTCTTGTGCCTCTTTCACCAAGCTAAATCTTCATAATGAGAATGATTGATATCAGCGTGTTTACAGTTGAGGGAGTGTTGATATGACTGAAAATATTTCGCACTACACACTTTTAAGTTTGGTTATGTTGTAGTCCTGAATCATGGTTTCATTCATGTGAATCAATGAGATTTCAGTTTCACCTTGGCACTATAAATATATGGAGTTCCAGGCTTCCACTTTCGTCAGTTAATCCTGAAGACAAAGCTGACGAACACCTCTGAAACGTTGGTTTCAAACCATCCACTTACCTGGCTAGAAGCCTGACAAAATTGTCAGACTAGCTGAAGTTATACACTGAGTTGTGAAGTTAACTGGCATTGGATTTTTACTTTCTCTACTACTAGTAAGTATTGTATTGCACCTAAAAACTTGGTAGACATTTCACTGGAAATACATTTTTAAACCAAACAAACACCTTTAGAAAAGATCCATTTGTGTGGTCTGAACAGCATAACTAAAAAACTGAAAAGTCGGTTAAATACGAAGCAGTATTTGAGTTAAGTATGTTCCAAGGATGTGGCATGAAAATCCCTCCACTGCAAACCACCGTTTATGTGGAAATGCTAAGTTTTTAAAAAGCTAACAATTTTAATTAAAATAGCATATGTTTAAAATATTTACAAGACAAATGAAATGCATATCTTCATTATGAGTGACTTTTGTGCAACCGTAAGAGACAAACTCTTATTGCACACAAAATTAAGATCTCGTTATTTATCTCAAATAAATTGTTTATGGCATTAACTATTTGTGACATTTTTCTTTGTTATTTGTTTGAATTTTTAGATAATTTACTAATTAATTAATTTTGAAGATTGAGAAGCTAGTAACAGTGATGTGTCATAATTTAAAATAGAGAGAGTTGGAGGTTGTTACACTTCATCATTACTTTGAACGTATTTGCTCCCATCGTCAGCATGTTTCCAACTCAGAACCTTTTAGTGATGTAGTGTAACAACCTCCAATTCTCTTTATTTTAATTTATACTTTATTTCTTTTTTTTCTCTCTCTCCTTTCAAGGAGAAGAGAATATGATTCACCAGTGCTTCTGACAGAGGATGAGTGGTATCACCTTGTAGTATTCTACATTTGGAACCTCTTGCATCTGTAAAGTCGCAATCTCAGCATGTGCGCTGATAAGTAACTGTAGCATAGCTTAGCAAGTGGTAAAGACGGAATAAACCTAAACAGCTGTTATATTGTAGTATCATTCTCCCAAGTGAATGTACATTCACATGTAAACTGTTTCGTAGTTCAGCCCTCCTCTTACGGTTTACCAGTTGCACAAAATTCCTTCCGAATGAAGTGCACTTCCCAGAAAATTCAAGATACACGTTTTATTTGTCCAGTAAGTACCTTAATTTTTGAAATAAAAGAAATTAATTGTAGTAGCGCTAATGTGGTGAAAATCTATATATTGCATTCTTGTATTAAACATGTTACACTTTTATCAAAATCATTACAGCCATTTTGACCCTCCCCCCCAAAAAAATCAAAACTAGTCGATACATGATATTTTAAACAAAAAATCTGATGGCTTTCTTTACCCTCTATCCCTTATTAGTGAGTTATAACCAAAAATGTTTATTTTTCTATCTACTTAATTTTAATGCAGAAATAGCTGGTTACAGATACAAAGGGGAATGTTTAACAACCGGCCATAACACTGCGAGCAGCAACTGGAAATTGACCAAGTATTAAACAATTCAATAATAGATATTTCGGAAATGGCTCATGCCATAAAAAAGTTATTTCAAATAAATTGTGTGTTTTAAAAAGCTCTACATTTTTTGTGTAGTATGTTTTCATTTCTCACTTAATGTTTAACAGTTATACAAGATCATACAAAATTCCTTCTGAATGAAGAGGACTTCACAGGCTATTTCCAGAAAATTCAAATATACATTTTAATTGTCATTTAAATAGCTTTAATATATCATATTCTAATCAAAATTGTTAGAACCATTTCTTTGAAAATTAAAAATTGCAAGAAATGCTGCATGTAAAGGGTAGTTGGGATGGGGAGATTTTCTTGAAATTCTTTGTCGCATCTTTGGAGGGTACTGAACCTAAATACCAAGTTTGGTATTTATCCAACTTTTCGCTTTCGAGTTATGCAGTTCACACACATAGACATCTTTCCAGAAATGCTTTATTTGGATTCAGCAGGTCTCAAAACATGTATTTCCAGTGAAATCTCAGTATTGAATTTTTTGGTGGAATGACATGATAACTTTAATTACAGAATAATGTCAAAGCTGTTCATTCTTGTTTTGTCAAATAAAAATTATCATGACACTGCACACATGTAGCATGAACGCATGAACGCACTTTCTACAGAGCAGACATTTTAAGATAAGGCCAGACCAACTATATGAGCATAGTGCGCTGTACTGCAGTAACCTGGGTACTTTACCAACGTGTTTTGTGTTCGCGCTGTAAAGAGAGTTGTGCATCCCACAGCTGAAAGTTTATTCAAGACATCTGTGTTAATGTCTTGTTGTTAGTCCACTGTAATGCCTGCCAACAAATTTATATGTACAATACATATGTAAAAACCAAATCATGTAGACAAGTGTGTATACAATTTCAGGAGAAATTTCCAGGTATTCCAGTTCTAGATAGAGAAACTATTAGACGTTTACAATAATGGGATTGCTAAAGACTAAATCTAAGAAGCATTGTTCTAACAGAGAAAAGAAGAGACGAAATTGGAGCATCTAATTGTGGGGAACCCTGAAATATAGTTTATGGGAACAATTCCCAGAGCATAGATATACTTACGGACAATATAAAAACAGAAACACATGAACTTATGCATGCGAATAGAATTTCATCCAAAGATACCACGAATGTCTTCACGCAGATGGACAGGTTAGTACAGACTATAGTGTATGTTACTATCACAGTGACTAAGTAACACAGGAGTTATAGAACAAAGATACCAGGAATGTCTTCATGGATATCACTTATAACAAGGTTAGTACTCATTATAGTGTATGTTACTATCACAGTGACTAAGTAACACAGGAGTTAAAGAACAAAGATACCAGGAATGTCTTCATGGATATCACTTATAACGAGGTTAGTACTCATTATAGTGTATGTTACTATCACAGTGACTAAGTAACACAGGAGTTAAAGAACAAAGATACCACGAATGTCTTCACGCAGATGGACAGGTTAGTACAGACTATAGTGTATGTTACTATCACAGTGACTAAGTAACACAGGAGTTACAGAACAAAGATACCAGGAATGTCTTCATGGATATCACTTATAACAAGGTTAGTACTCATTATAGTGTATGTTACTATCACAGTGACTAAGTAACACAGGAGTTAAAGAACAAAGATACCACGAATGTCTTCACGCAGATGGACAGGTTAGTACAGACTATAGTGTATGTTACTATCACAGTGACTAAGTAACACAGGAGTTACAGAACAAAGATACCAGAAATGTCTTCATGGATATCACTTATAACAAGGTTAGTACTCATTATAGTGTATGTTACTATCACTGTGAGTAAGTAACACAGGAGTTATAGAACAAAGATACCAGGAATGTCTTCATGGATATCACTTATAACAAGGTTAGTACTCATTATAGTATATGTTACTATCACTGTAAGTAAGTAACACAGGAGTTATAGAACAAAGATACCAGGAATGTCTTCATGGACACCACTTATAACAAGGTTAGTACTCATTATAGTGTATGTTACTATCACAGTGACTAAGTAACACAGGAGTTATAGAACAAAGATACCAGGAATGTCTTCATGGACACCAATTATAACAAGGTTAGTTCTCATTATAGTGTATGTTACTATCACAGTGACTAAGTAACACAGGAGTTATAGAACAAAGATACCAGGAATGTCTTCATGGACACCACTTATAACAAGGTTAGTACTCATTATAGTGTATGTTACTATCACAGTGACTAAGTAACACAGGAGTTATAGAACAAAGATACTAGGAATGTCTTCATGGACACCACTTCTAACAAGGTTAGTACTCATTATAGTGTATGTTACTATCACAGTGACTAAGTAACACAGGAGTTATAGAACAAAGATACCAGGAATGTCTTCATGGACACCACTTATAACAAGGTTAGTACTCATTATAGTGTATGTTACTATCACTGTGAGTAAGTAACACAGGAGTTATAGAACAAAGATACCAGGAATGTGCTCACGGACACCAATTATAACAAGGTTAGTACTCATTATAGTGTATGTTACTATCACAGTGAGTAAGTAACACAGGAGTTGTAGAACAAAGATACCAGGAATGTCTTCATGGACACCACGTATAACAAGGTTAGTACTCATAGTGTATGTTACTATCACTGTGAGTAAGTAACACAGGAGTTATAGAACAAAGATACCAGGAATGTCTTCATGGACATCACTTATAACAAGGTTAGCACTCATTATAGTGTATGTTACTATCACTGTGAGTAAGTAACACAGGAGTTATAGAACAAAGATACCAGGAATGTCTTCATGGACATCACTTATAACAAGGTTAGTACTCATAGTGTATGTTACTATCACAGTGAGTAAGTAACACAGGAGTTGTAGAACAAAGATACCAGGAATGTCTTCATGGACATCACGTATAACAAGGTTAGTACTCATTATAGTGTATGTTACTATCACTGTGAGTAAGTAACACAGGAGTTATAGAACAAAGATACCAGGAATGTCTTCATGGACATCACTTATAACAAGGTTAGTACTCATAGTGTATGTTACTATCACAGTGAGTAAGTAACACAGGAGTTGTAGAACAAAGATACCAGGAATGTCTTCATGGACATCACTTATAACAAGGTTAGTACTCATAGTGTATGTTACTATCACAGTGACTAAGTAACACAGGAGTTGTAGAACAAAGATACCAGGAATGTCTTCATGGACATCACTTATAACAAGGTTAGTACTCATAGTGTATGTTACTATCACTGTGAGTAAGTAACACAGGAGTTATAGAACAAAGATACCAGGAATGTCTTCATGGACACCAATTATAACAAGGTTAGCACTCATTATAGTGTATGTTACTATCACTGTGAGTAAGTAACACAGGAGTTATAGAACACAGATACCAGGAATGTCTTCATGGACATCACTTATAACAAGGTTAGTAATCATTATAATGTATGTTACTATCACTGTGAGTAAGTAACACAGGAGTTATAGAACAAAGATACCAGGAATGTATTCACACAGATAGACACCACTTAAAACAAGGTTAGTACTCATTATAATGTATGTTACTATCACTGTGAGTAAGTAACACAGGAGTTATAGAACAAAGATACCAGTAATGTTTTCACACAGATGGACACCACTTATAACAAGGTTAGTACTCATTATAGTGTATGTTACTATCACTGTGAGTAAGTAACACACGAGTTATAGAACAAAGATACCAGGAATGTCTTCATGGGCACCACTTATAAAAAGGTTAGTACTCATTATAGTGTATGTTACTATCACTGTGAGTAAGTAACACAGGAGTTATAGAACAAAGATATCAGGAATGTCTTCAGGGACACCACTTATAACAAGGTTAGTACTCATTATAGTGTATGTTACTATCACAGTGTGTAAGTAACACAGGAGTTGTAGAACAAAGATACCAGGAATGTCTTCATGGACACCACTTATAACAAGGTTAGTAATCATAGTGTATGTTACCATCACTGTAAGTAACACAGGAGTTATAGAACAAAGATACCAGGAATGTCTTCATGGACACCACTTACAACAAGGTTAGTACTCATTATAATGTATGTTACTATCACTGTGAGTAAGTAACACAGGAGTTATAGAACAAAGATACCAGGAATGTCTTCATGGACACCAATTATAACAAGGTTAGTACTCATTATAGTGTATGTTAATTTCACTGTGAGTAAGTAACACAGGAGTTATAGAACAAAGATACCACAAATGTTTTCACACAGATGGACACCACTTAAAACAAGGTTAGTACTCATTATAATGTATGTTACTATCACTGTGAGTAAGTAACACAGGAGTTATAGAACAAAGATACCAGGAATGTTTTCACACAGATGGACATCAATTATAACAAGGTTAGTACTCATAATAGTGTATGTTACTATCACTGTGAGTAAGTAACACAGGAGTTATAGAACAAAGATACCAGGAATGTTTTCACACAGATGGACATCAATTATAACAAGGTTAGTACTCATAATAGTGTATGTTACTATCACTGTGAGTAAGTAACACAGGAGTTATAGAACAAAGATACCAGGAATGTCTTCATGGACACCACTTATAACAAGGTTAGTACTCATTATACTGTATGTTACTATCACTGTGAGTAAGTAACACAGGGGTTATAGAACAAAGATACCAGAAATGTCTTCATGGACATCACTTATAACAAGGTTAGTACTCATTATAGTGTATGTTACTATCATTGTGAGTAAGTAACACAGGAGTTATAGAACAAAGATACCAGGAATGTCTTCATGGACACCACTTATAACAAGGTTAGTACTCATTATAGTGTATGTTACTATCACTGTGAGTAAGTAACACACGAGTTATAGAACAAAGATACCAGGAATGTCTTCATGGACACCACTTATAACAAGGTTAGTACTCATTATAGTGTATGTTACTATCACTGTGAGTAAGTAACACAGGGGTAATAGAACAAAGATACCAGAAATGTCTTCATGGACATCACTTATAACAAGGTTAGTACTCATTATAGTGTATGTTACTATCACAGTGAGTAAGTAACACAGGAGTTGTAGAACAAAGATACCAGGAATGTCTTCATGGACATCACTTATAACAAGGTTAGTACTCATTATAGTGTATGTTACTATCATTGTGAGTAAGTAACACACGAGTTATAGAACAAAGATATCAGGAATGTCTTCAGGGACACCACTTATAACAAGTTTAGTACTCATTATAGTGTATGTTACTATCACAGTGAGTAAGTAACACAGGAGTTGTAGAACAAAGATACCAGGAATGTCTTCATGGACACCACTTATAACAAGGTTAGTACTCATAGTGTATGTTACCATCACTGTAAGTAACACAGGAGTTATAGAACAAAGATACCAGGAATGTCTTCATGGACACCACTTACAACAAGGTTAGTACTCATTATAATGTATGTTACTATCACTGTGAGTCAGTAACACAGGAGTTATAGAACAAGGATACCAGGAATGTCTTCATGGACACCACTTATAACAAGGTTAGTACTCATTATAGTGTATGTTACTATCACTGTGAGTAAGTAACACAGGAGTTATAGAACAAAGATATCAGGAATGTCTTCATGGACACCAATTATAACAAGGTTAGTACTCATTATAGTGTATGTTACTATCACTGTGAGTAAGTAACACAGGAGTTATAGAACAAAGATACCACAAATGTTTTCACACAGATGGACACCACTTAAAACAAGGTTAGTACTCATTATAATATATGTTACTATCACTGTGAGTAAGTAACACAGGAGTTATAGAACAAAGATACCAGGAATGTTTTCACACAGATGGACATCAATTATAACAAGGTAAGTACTCATAATAGTGTATGTTACTATCACTGTAAGTAACACAGGAGTTATAGAACAAAGATACCAGGAATGTCTTCATGGACACCACTTATAACAAGGTTAGTACTCATTATAGTGTATGTTACTATCACTGTGAGTAAGTAACACAGGGGTTATAGAACAAAGATACCAGAAATGTCTTCATGGACATCACTTATAACAAGGTTAGTACTCATTATATTGTATGTTACTATCACGGTGAGTAAGTAACACAGGAGTTGTAGAACAAAGATACCAGGAATGTCTTCATGGACATCACTTATAACAAGGTTAGTACTCATTATAATATATGTTACTATCACTGTGAGTAAGTAACACAGGAGTTGTAGAACAAAGATACCAGGAATGTCTTCATGGACACCACTTATAACAAGGTTAGTACTCATAGTGTATGTTACTATCACTGTGAGTAAGTAACACAGGAGTTATAGAACAAAGATACCAGGAATGTCTTCATGGACACCACTTACAACAAGGTTAGTAATCATTATAGTGTATGTTACTATCACTGTGAGTAAGTAACACAGGAGTTATAGAACAAAGATACCAGGAATGTCTTCATGGACATCACTTATAACAAGGTTAGTACTCATTATAATGTATGTTACTATCACTGTGAGTAAGTAACACAGGAGTTATAGAACAAAGATACCAGGAATGTTTTCACACAGATGGACACCACTTAAAACAAGGTTAGTACTCATTATAATGTATGTTACTATCACTGTGAGTAAGTAACACAGGAGTTATAGAACAAAGATACTAGTAATGTTTTCACACAGATGGACACCACTTATAACAAGGTTAGTACTCATTATAGTGTATGTTACTATCACTGTGAGTAAGTAACACACGAGTTATAGAACAAAGATACCAGGAATGTCTTCATGGACACCAATTATAACAAGGTTAGTACTCATTATAGTGTATGTTACTATCACTGTGAGTAAGTAACACAGGAGTTATAGAACGAAGATACCAGGAATGTCTTCATGGGCACCACTTATAAAAAGGTTAGTACTCATTATAGTGTATGTTACTATCACTGTGAGAAAGTAACACAGGAGTTATAGAACAAAGATACTAGTAATGTTTTCACACAGATGGACCCCACTTATAACAAGGTTAGTACTCATTATAGTGTATGTTACTATCACTGTGAGTAAGTAACACCCGAGTTATAGAACAAAGATACCAGGAATGTCTTCATGGACACCAATTATAACAAGGTTAGTACTCATTATAGTGTATGTTACTATCACTGTGAGTAAGTAACACAGGAGTTATAGAACGAAGATACCAGGAATGTCTTCATGGGCACCACTTATAAAAAGGTTAGTACTCATTATAGTGTATGTTACTATCACTGTGAGTAAGTAACACAGGAGTTATAGAACAAAGATACCAGGAATGTCTTCATGGACACCACTTATAACAAGGTTAGTACTCATTATAGTGTATGTTACTATCACTGTGAGTAAGTAACACAGGAGTTATAGAACGAAGATACCAGGAATGTCTTCATGGACATCACATATAACAAGGTTAGTACTCATTATAGTGTATGTTACTATCACTGTGAGTAAGTAACACACGAGTTATAGAACAAAGATACCAGGAATGTCTTCATGGACACCACTTATAACAAGGTTAGTACTCATTATAGTGTATGTTACTATCACTGTGAGTAAGTAACACAGGAGTTATAGAACGAAGATACCAGGAATGTCTTCATGGACATCACTTATAACAAGGTTAGTACTCATTATAGTGTATGTTACTATCACTGTGAGTAAGTAACACACGAGTTATAGAACAAAGATACCAGGAATGTCTTCATGGACATCACTTATAACAAGGTTAGTACTCATTATAGTGTATGTTACTATCACTGTGAGTAAGTAGAACAGGAGTTATAGAACGAAGATACCGGGAATGTCTTCATGGACATCACTTATAACAAGGTTAGTACTCATTATAGTTTATGTTACTATCACAGTGAGTAACACAGGAGTTATAGAACAAAGATACCAGGAATGTCTTCATGGACACCACTTATAACAGGGTTAGTACTCATTATAGTTTATGTTACTATCACTGTGAGTAACCCAGGAGTTATAGAACAAAGATACCAGGAATGTCTTCATGGACATCACTTATAACAAGGTTAGTACTCATTATAGTTTATGTTACTATCACAGTGAGTAACACAGGAGTTATAGAACAAAGATACGAGGAATGTCTTCATGGACACCACTTATAACAAGGTTAGTACTCATTATAGTGTATGTTACTATCACTGTGAGTAACACAGGAGTTATAGAACAAAGATACCAGGAATGTCTTCATGGACACCACTTATAACAAGGTTAGTACTCATTATAGTGTATGTTACTATCACAGTGAGATGATGATGATATGCGGCTTAAGGGCGCTAAACTGCTGAGGTCATCAGCGCCCTTACAAGGTATAAAATATAAAGTCAAAAAATAAAAGATAGGTAAAAAACCGCATAATTAAAAAAAAAACGGGACACAAACCCGCGATGTCAAAAAGCTAAAACTAACAATATAACAATAACAAATATAACAATAACAATAATAACAATAACAACAATAACAAGAAAAACAATAATAACAATAACAGCAATAATAACAAGACAAAGATCTGAAAAACAACACACTAAAAGCATAGGCAGTAAAGGATTAAAACGTGTCAGGAACTGTAGAATGCGAGGGACATGAGCGCCATATGTCCACTGGGGATAAGAGTCCCCATAAAAACTGACAGAATAAAAGCAATAAGTTAAAAGACGCTCAACGCATTAAATGCGCAGATTAAAATCACTGTCATGAATAAAACGTAAAACACATTCCACAGCATGCGTGTCGTCTGCCAAAACGTTGGCTAAGCCAACAGGCAGACCTACACGAGCACGCAATGCAGCTAAAACCTGACACTCTGTTAAAATGTGACGCACCGTTAAGGGTACGTCACACTGCCCACAGAGTGGTGCGGGGTCACCACTGAGCAAATACCTATGACTAAAAACACAATGTCCAATTCGTAAACGGGCTAAAAGTACCTCCTCCCGACGTGAAGAACGAGAAGAGGTACCCCAGATTAACGGGAGAGGCTTCACCTCCCGCAACTTGTTCCCCCGGAGGGCCGTCCACTCATCGCGCCAGCGCGAGAGGATGCGGCGACGTAAAATAATACACGAATCTGACGAGGGAACTACAGAGGTAAAAAATCTGGGTAATAAAATCGCCGATTTCGCAGCGGCGTCGGCAGACTCGTTACCTGAGATGCCCACATGACCTGGAATCCACATGAAGGAGACGCTGATGCCAGAGACACCGAGCGAGTGGAGCAGGTCATGTATGCGCTGTACGAGTGGGTGGTAATTGTACAGCGCATGAATAGCCTGAAGGGCACTCAGAGAGTCCGTACAAATAAAACAGTGCCGTAAGTCGTGCCGCTGAATGAATAAAACAGATTGATAAATGCTAAAAAGTTCGGCGGTAAAAATTGAACATTGTTGAGGTAAACGAAAAGTAAAACTCCGTACACCAAAAACAAAGGCACATCCTACTCCAACATCAGTCTTAGACCCATCAGTATATATAAAATGACAGTCCCCGAACTGCGCCTGTAGTTCTAAAAAGGCGGATCTAAGAACAGAAGCAGGGGTCGCATTTTTCGGCATCGACGTTAGCCCAAGGTGGATGTGGGCCTCAGCGCGCGACCATGGAGGAAAACGCGTTTCCCCTCGGGTAAGGGCCGGCGCTGGCGTAACGTCCAAATGCCGAAGTAGCAGTCGAAATCGAACCCCTGGGGGGAGCAATGCAGAGGAGCGAACGAAATATTGTCGATCTAGCGAATCCTCGTAAAATACATGGAAGGACGGGTGGTTAGGCAAGCTTGAGAGCCGACAAGCATAGCTACATAAGAGCATCTCACGCCTGAAAGACAGCGGAGGCTCTGCAGCCTCAGCGTAAAGACTGGGCACGGGGCTAGTTGGAAAGGCCCCTGTAGCGACTCTAAGACCACGATGATGAATGGGATTCAAACGACGTAACACAGATGGACGTGCCGACGAATAAACTATACACCCGTAATCAAGTTTGGATCGGACCAAAGAGCGATAAAGGCGAAGAAGGACGGTCCGATCAGCTCCCCAGGATGTGCCACTTAAAACACGTAAAATATTAAGAGAACGGTCACACTTTGCTTTTAAAAAGGAAACGTGTGAGGTCCAACACAACTTCCTGTCAAAAATCAACCCCAAAAATTTCGCCTCGTCTGCAAACGGAAGTATCCCTGGCCCAAGATGGAGAAAGGGCGGAGGGAAATACTTCCGGCGCCAGAAGTTGATGCAGACGGATTTCTCGGCGGAGAAATTAAAGCCGTTGGCGTTACTCCAGGCGTAGAGACGGTCGATACAGCTCTGGAGACGGCGTTCGAGTAGACAGGTCCGCCGTGAACTGCAATAAATAGCGAAATCGTCAACAAAAAGGGACGATGAAATGCCAGGTGGAATACAATCAACAATGGGGTTGATAGCAATCGCAAAAAGTGTGACACTGAGTACAGAGCCCTGCGGTACTCCGTTCTCTTGAATAAAACGACGAGATAAAACCGAGCCCACACGTACACGAAAGACGCGGTCCGTCATAAACTCCCGAAGAAATATGGGAAGACGACCGCGGATATTCCAAACGTGAAGTGTACGTAAAATGCCGCCCCTCCAACAAGTGTCATAAGCTTTCTCCAGGTCAAAAAATACAGCCACGGTTTGACACTTTCTCAGAAATCCATTCATAATATGCGTCGACAAGGACACCAGATGGTCGACGGTAGAGCGATAGCGACGAAACCCGCACTGAGCGTTCGCTAGAAGTTTCTGAGACTCAAGCCACCATGTCAACCGCCCGTTGATCATGCGCTCCATCACCTTGCAAATGCAACTGGTGAGAGAGATAGGGCGGTAGCTGGAAGGTAGTTGGCGATCCTTCCCAGGCTTAAGTATTGGGACAATGGTGGCTTCGCGCCAAACGGAAGGAAAAATGCCGTCTTGCCAAATACGGTTATAGACCTGTAAGAGAAATAGTTTACTGTCGGCTGAAAGGTTCTTTAACATCAGGACATGAATGCCGTCCGGCCCGGGAGCGGAGTGCCGAGAGCAATGAAGAGCGTGCTCCAGCTCCCTCATTGTGAATAATTCGTTATAGCATTCATCATTAGCAGACCGAAAAGTATAGGATGCGGAATCCTGCCGGTCTTTAATAGAGCGAAAGCCGGCGGAATAATGGTCTGAACTGGAAACCGCCTCAAAGGCAGAACCCAGAGTGTTAGCGATGGCAGCCGGATCCACTATGGTGGCATTAGAAACCTGAAGGCCAGAAACAGTACAATGTGACACTTTACCTGAGAAGCGACGAAGTTTATCCCAAACAACGGATGAAGGCGTAAAACGATTAAAAGACTCGACAAAACGAGCCCAAGATGCCTTCTTGCTATCCTGAATAATGCGACGAGCCCTGGCGCGCGATTGTTTAAAAGTCACCAAATTATCAAGTGTAGGGTGGCGCCGAAACACCCTAAGTGCAGTCCTACGGGCACGAACGGCGTCCCGACAATCCTCGTTCCACCACGGAACAGGTGGCCGCCGAGGTTGGGAGGATGAACGGGGTATTGCACGTTCGGCGGCTGAGAAAATAATAGACGTAAGGTGCTGCACTAGTTGATTAATGTCGGAGAAGGGCTGGTCGTCAAAATGCACGAGGCTGGAATACAAGCTCCAGTCGGCTTTTGCGAATATCCAGGTAGGTACTCTGGAATGCTGTACGTGGTGCGACAGAAGAGAAACGATGCAGGGGAAATGGTCGCTGGAGTAGGTGTCAGCGACGACGTTCCACTGAAGGCGACGTGCAAGCTGGATTGAGCAAAGAGCAAGGTCCAGGTGAGAGAAAGTACCAGAAGAATCAGAAATAAAAGTAGGTGCACCTGTATTGAGGATGGAAAGATTGAACTCATAAAAAATGTCGGAAAGAAGAGTTCCCCTCGCACAAGCCCTTGGCGAACCCCATAGTGGGTGATGGGCATTAAAATCTCCCAACAGAAGAAATGGTGTTGGGAGAGCGGACAGGAGAGATCGAATGTCGGCGGGAGCGAGGGGAGACGATGGAGGTGTATACACAGAACAAACAGAAAAGAAAAAACCGGGTAACTGCAGTCTAATGGCAACAGCTTGCAAGTCGGACGTAAGTGTGATAGGATGAAAATGAACGTCATTACGCACCAACAACATGACACCTCCATGAGCAGGAGCACCCTCCTCCGGTTCAAGATCGTAGCGAACCGGAGTGTACCCTCGGAGATCGAAAGGGTCGTGAGGGCGAAGCTTGGTCTCCTGCAAACACACGACCATAGGTGAATGGGAACGCAATAAAAGTTGCAGTTCCGCCCTATGCGATCGTACACCACGTACATTCCAGCTCAGGATAGCCATGAATAAAAGGGATAAACTGTCTACTTAGAAGGGCGGCTTAAAATTACCTTTTGTTTAACCTTTGGGCTCGGGCTTTTTGTATGGAGTTGGTCAGACTCCATAGCTTCCTCGGAGGGAGGGCCCACGCGCTCAGTGCCAGAAACCGATTCAAGCGCCGTGAATCGGTTCTGGGTGGCGATGGGTGAAGGGTGCCGCTGAGCGCGGCTTGTCCCAGGACCTTCCTGGGACAGCGACCTCCGAGGAGGAGAAGGTGAACTTTTCTTACCGCGCGCACGCGGAGGGTCTTTCAAAAAATCTTCCCTACGTAGTTTCTGCTTGGGCTTCTTTTCAACGGCTTGCGACTTCATTGACTTGGGACCAGGTTTATACGGCTTGGTAACTGTAGCCTTAATAGACGGCCGGATGGTAGTGGCGGTTAATCCAGTCAAGGTCCAGGTCTGAGTTTCGGCATCTACGCGTGGTACTGGCGAGGCAACAACAGAACTAAATGTGCCAGATCGCAGGAGTGAAGGTTGGCGCGCATGGTAACGCCTCCGGGCTTCAGCGAAGGAGAGTTTTTCCTTTACCCGGATCTCCTGGATCGCCTTCTCGTCCAAGTACCGCGGACAGTCGGCAAACGAAGCAGAATGAGACCCTTTACAATTAACGCAGACGGGGGCTGTTGAACAGGTACCTTCGTGTGAGGGCTGGCTACAGGTTGCACAGATGTTAACGGCACTCTTACATGAGACTTGCGTATGCCCAAAACGTTGGCATTTAAAACAACGCAGAGGTCTAGGAATATAAGGCCTCACAGAAATCCGTTCGTACCCTGCGGAAATGCTCGTGGGCAGATCGACGCCATCAAATGTAATAAACAGGGTACGAGTGGGTACCAACACGCCGTCGCGTTTGGCCTGCACTCGATGAACCGCTGTCACCCTCTGGTCTGCAAGATATTCCACCAGGTCTTCGTCAGAGATACCATCGAGGCTATGCGTGGTGACAACGCCTCTACAAGAATTCAAGGTGCGGTGCTTCTCAACACGGATAGGATAACCGTGGAGAAGCGTGGCGCTCAACAAGGACTTACTTTGTGCCTCGGATTTGCTTTGAACTAGCAACGAACCATTACGAAGACGAGTGCAGGAAAGAACCGGACCAGCAATTGAGTCAATGCCCTTCTGGATAATAAAAGGGTTCACCTTCTCGAATGATTGTCCCTCCTCTGTACGGGTAATCACTAAGTAACAACCAGCTGTTGGCGGTGCTACTTCTGTTACAAAAACTTTGCGGCGCTTGTTGTTAACAATGGAGAAAGGGTGCTCCATAGCGAAAAAAATCCTCCACCATTGCAACCGTCTCCGACCTCGGGCTCTGACTTCCCGGGCGTTACCCCGGCTTGGGTGAGTGGCCTATCTATACCTAGCTCACCCCAGGGTCACACCTCCCAGAACATAGACAGAGGGACCCAATCGCCGTCGGAAGCCAGCAGCTCATGCAATGGCCCCCCCGCGGGACTGCAGTTGAACAGCGGATACGAACAACAACCCTACATGACGACCCCGGGTGGTGGGGATGACGCCATTACCCACTCACCCAGCTGCGCACGCGGTGCGCGGGTATCCGTCAGGCTGTGTCCACGGAGGATTTAAATAAAAAGATAAAAGAAACTAAAACTGTGTGGGCGTTTCGCACGCAAGGTAGGCCGGCGGGGAAGAAAAAGAGAGATATGCGAATGTCGTGGTGCGAAATGGCCGGAAAGTGATAAGGGAAGAAAGAAACGACGGTGAGGTGCGGTATGAATGGAATGTAAAGAACGCACGAGAGCCTACCTTGGGTCCACCGGTCACTTGAAGAACCCACCGCGACCGGATGGGGGTGAGGGGATGAATGTGGCGATGATTGGCTCGGGAACCCTCGGGTGCGCCAAAAACCCGTACTCACATAAGGTGAGCCCCTGAGGGGATCACAGTGAGTAAGTAACACAGGAGTTATAGAACAAAGATACCAGGAATGTCTTCATGGACACCACTTATAACAAGGTTAGTACTCATTATAGTGTATGTTACTATCACTGTGAGTAACACAGGAGTTAGAGAACAAAGATACCAGGAATGTCTTCATGGACACCACTTATAACAAGGTTAGTACTCATAGTGTATGTTACCATCACTGTAAGTAACACAGGAGTTATAGAACAAAGATACCAGGAATGTCTTCATGGACACCACTTATAACAAGGTTAGTACTCATTATAGTGAATGTTACTATCACAGTAAGTAACACAGGAGTTATAGAACAAAGATACCAGGAATGTCTTCATGGACACCACTTATAACAAGGTTAGTACTCATTATAGTTTATGTTACTATCACAGTAAGTAACACAGGAGTTATAGAACAAAGATACCAGGAATGTCTTCATGGACACCACTTATAACAAGGTTAGTACTCATTATAGTGTATGTTACTATCACAGTGACTAAGTAACACAGGAGTTATAGAACAAAGATACCAGGAATGTCTTCATGGACAACACTTATAACAAGGTTAGTACTCATTATAGTGAATGTTACTATCACTGTGAGTAAGTAACACACGAGTTATAGAACAAAGATACCAGGAATGTCTTCAGGGACATCACTTATAACAAGGTTAGTACTTATTATAGTGAATGTTACTATCACTGTGAGTAAGTAACACACGAGTTATAGAACAAAGATACCAGGAATGTCTTCACGGACATCACTTATAACAAGGTTAGTACTCATTATAGTGAATGTTACTATCACAGTAAGTAACACAGGAGTTATAGAACAAAGATACCAGGAATGTCTTCATGGACATCACTTATAACAAGGTTAGTACTCATTATAGTGTATGTTACTATCACTGTGAGTAAGTAACACACGAGTTATAGAACAAAGATACCAGGAATGTCTTCATGGACATCACTTATAACAAGGTTAGTACTCATTATAGTGAATGTTACTATCACTGTGAGTAAGTAACACACGAGTTATAGAACAAAGATACCAGGAATGTCTTCATGGACATCACTTATAACAATGTTAGTACTCATTATAGTGAATGTTACTATCACTGTGAGTAAGTAACACAGGAGTTATAGAACAAAGATACCAGGAATGTTTTCATGGACATCACTTATAACAATGTTAGTACTCATTATAGTGAATGTTACTATCACTGTGAGTAAGTAACACACGAGTTATAGAACAAAGATACCAGGAATGTCTTCATGGACATCACTTATAACAAGGTTAGTACTCATTATAGTGAATGTTACTATCACAGTAAGTAACACAGGAGTTATAGAACAAAGATACCAGGAATGTCTTCATGGACATCACTTATAACAAGGTTAGTACTCATTATAGTGTATGTTACTATCACTGTGAGTAAGTAACACACGAGTTATAGAACAAAGATACCAGGAATGTCTTCATGGACATCACTTATAACAAGGTTAATACTCATTATAGTGAATGTTACTATCACTGTGAGTAAGTAACACACGAGTTATAGAACAAAGATACCAGGAATGTCTTCATGGACATCACTTATAACAATGTTAGTACTCATTATAGTGAATGTTACTATCACTGTGAGTAAGTAACACAGGAGTTATAGAACAAAGATACCAGGAATGTTTTCATGGACATCACTTATAACAATGTTAGTACTCATTATAGTGAATGTTACTATCACTGTGAGTAAGTAACACACGAGTTATAGAACAAAGATACCAGGAATGTCTTCATGGACACCACTTATAACAAGGTTAGTACTCATTATAGTTTATGTTACTATCACTGTGAGTAAGTAACACACGAGTTATAGAACAAAGATACCAGGAATGTCTTCATGGACACCACTTATAACAAGGTTAGTACTCATTATAGTTTATGTTACTATCACTGTGAGTAAGTAACACACGAGTTATAGAACAAAGATACCAGGAATGTCTTCATGGACACCACTTATAACAAGGTTAGTACTCATTATAGTTTATGTTACTATCACAGTGAGTAAGTAACACACGAGTTATAGAACAAAGATACCAGGAATGTCTTCATGGACACCAATTATAACAAGGTTAGTACTGATTATAGTTTATGTTACTATCACAGTGAGTAAGTAACACACGAGTTATAGAACAAAGTTACCAGGAATGTCTTCATGCAGATGGACAGGTTAGTACTGACTATAGTGTATGTTACTATCACTCTTGAGTACATAACACAGGAGTTACTTAATAAAAAATAATCCCACACATACGGCAGTTCATGGCCTCACCATAAAACAACCGCGCTGTACATAGACCTAGGTGCCCCATCTCAATTTATTAAATTTTGTGTCCGATATAAAAACAATGTCATCGCATAGACAGATTTCTTGGTAAAATAGTGATTCAAATTACAATTTGTGCATGTAAATACCAAAAAACTTCACTGCGTTTTCCCAAAAGAGAAGAATTCATCAAGTTTGGTATTTAACCGTCCTTTTGTGTTTGAATACTGCTGTTCTCTCTACCTCTCACACACATTTTTAGGGTTCAAGGCATATAAGACTTGAATGTGTAACATTCCTATGGATTTTGTACAGTGGATATTCTATACAAGTTAATCATGATAAAACATAACTGTGACAATGCTGAAAAAACTGTGTATTACTTTTTATATTTTTCTTTGTGGGGCTAAACATTGGACATTTTTCAAGAAACCCTTATTTTAATATTTTTATACAGATCTCTAGAGCACTGTGTCAAATTACCAAGTTGTTTTTCTATTACAATCAGATGCTATAATGTTCATGCCAGAACCCAATACTTTTACGCATGTTCTGAAACATGTAGTCAATGAAACTATTAAGCCCTGCTTTGGATAAACTAAATATTTTCTGAATTAAAAACATTTAATTATGCTGTGGAGATGCTAAAAGTCAATAGTTGGTTTTTTCATATTGATTCAATTAATATTTTACTTCTTCTACCCAATTGAGCCCAAGAAACGGTGCTGGTGTAAACAAACATAGGCAATGAAAATAGTTTGTTTCTGTATTAGGTGTGTTATCACTCTTTTTGTACTTGAAAGATGCTAAATAATGACAGTATTTTAGTAATAATCATTTCATTTAAACATAACTTAAATAATTAGCTTCTACTTATTATCACGGCTGTGCAGACATCAGTATTCCTGAGGCCAGAGCAGTATAATTAAAACCCTTTAATCTGGTGGAAAAAGACCAACACCACAAGCAATTGCAAATACCAAAAAACAAAAGGAATCAAAGAGCAGTGTTTTAGACAAAGTGCCATACACACAGTTTTTCTTGAACATTGAAGTCACTACCATCTATACTTAGTTTAATACTACTCAGGTTAAGTTTTGTTAATGCTGTCTTTTGTATGTTTATTATCATATCTAAATTACATTAATATTGTTTTATAATTTTCAACCTCTTTTGCTGCTTGACCCCTAACTATGACAGTCATGTCGTCTGCATATCCAATTGCGATGCCTCCATTTTCTTGTATGATCTCAAAAATTTCATTTATATATATATATATAAGAAATAAAAATGGCCCCAATTTTGAACCTTGCAAGACCCTTTGTTTTACTATTTTGAAATCTGACTTTCTTTTTTATAACACCATTTGTATATACATGATTTATTTCGACACATTGTGTTCGATTTTCCAGATATGTTGATATCCAATCCAGCGCTAAACCTCGAATACCACATGTTTCTAATTTATTTAGTAATATTTTTATATTCATACAATCAAAGGCCTTTGATAAATCTATGAAGATAGCCACCACTGATTCATGGTCATTTATTGCCTTTTCAATTGCATTTATGGTTGACTTGTGCTTTTGAAATCCATATTGCCATTTTGATACAACATCTAGTTTTTTAAGATTATTTTGCAACTGTATTATATATAAACCTTCCATTACTTTTGATATCGCAGAACGTAGAGTAATTGGCCAATAATTTTCTATGTCTTTTTTACTCCCCTTATATTTAAATATTGGCCTAACTATTACCTTCTTTAGCTTATCTAGAAAAATGCCTTGCGTTAACGATGTATTTATAATGTGTGTTAGGATTTTGCTAATTTCTTGCTTTGTGTGTTTTAGTAACAAATTTGAGATTTCGTCTAGGCCACTTGATTACTTTGATTTTAACTTCTTTATTTCATTTTTTACACTTTCTTCTAACACTTCGAAGACTGCCATACTATTTAATTGGCTTGTTTTTTTTTTTAGACTAATGTTTTTATCCATTTTTTATTTAAATTTAATTCTGCTGCTATTTTTATCAAGATTTCACCACAAATACATGTTTTGAGGCCCCCTGTAAAAATTAAAAAAAGATGTGTGTGAACAGCATATTCAAAAATGAAAACTTGGACAAATATCAAACTTGGTAGGTTACAAAGGTGCAAAATACAATTTTATTGCATATTTACATGACAAATAAAATGTATATGTTGAATTTTCCGGAATAGGTTGTGAAATCCTCTTCATTTGAAAGGAATTTTGTGTAACTGGTAAATGTTAATGGATAGACAACAATGTAGATCTCTTTAAAAGCACAAAATTAATTTCAAATGACTGTTTTTGTGACTTCAGGTATTTTGGGCTTGAAATTTTTAATTTTTAAAGTACTGTTGTCATATCACTTCAGTTTTCCTGTACCTGTGTAATAAAACTATTTGTGTTTAACTTTATCTCGATTAACACAGAATAAACATTTGTAACAATAGTTTGTAGAAGGTATATAAAGTCATGTGACTTCTTTCATCCAAAACTAAGATTACGGCTCTTTTGTGGAATTATATGCAACAGTAGTTTATATTTCATAGGAGTAACATACATCTAAAAAAGAAATTCATGCTTATTTTTAAAAACAAAGTTGGATTAATTAAAATGACAGCAACAAAACTTATAGCCTGTTGTACCATATTTGTTACAACAGTATGTGTGAGTTGAGTTTTATTTATGGACGCTCTTTAACTGCTGTGGTCCTTAGCGCCCCATTCTATATTGGGCGTGATGTGATGTGATGATATGCGGCTTAAGGGCGCTAAACTGCTGAGGTCATCAGCGCCCTTACAAGGTATAAAATATAAAGTCAAAAAATAAAAGATAGGTAAAAAACCGCATAATTAAAAAAAAAAACGGGACACAAACCCGCGAGGTCAAAAAGCTAAAACTAACAATATAACAATAACAAATATAACAATAACAATAATAACAATAACAACAATAACAAGAAAAACAATAATAACAATAACAGCAATAATAACAAGACAAAGATCTGAAAAACAACACACTAAAAGCATAGGCAGTAAAGGATTAAAACGTGTCAGGAACTGTAGAATGCGAGGGACATGAGCGCCATATGTCCACTGGGGATAAGAGTCCCCATAAAAACTGACAGAATAAAAGTAATAAGTTAAAAGACGCTCAACGCATTAAATGCGCAGATTAAAATCACTGTCATGAATAAAACGTAAAACACATTCCACAGCATGCGTGTCGTCTGCCAAAACGTTGGCTAAGCCAACAGGCAGACCTACACGAGCACGCAATGCAGCTAAAACCTGACACTCTGTTAAAATGTGACGCACCGTTAAGGGTACGTCACACTGCCCACAGAGTGGTGCGGGGTCACCACTGAGCAAATACCTATGACTAAAAACACAATGTCCAATTCGTAAACGGGCTAAAAGTACCTCCTCCCGACGTGAAGAACGAGAAGAGGTACCCCAGATTAACGGGAGAGGCTTAACCTCCCGCAACTTGTTCCCCCGGAGGGCCGTCCACTCATCGCGCCAGCGCGAGAGGATGCGGCGACGTAAAATAGCACACGAATCTGACGAGGGAACTACAGAGGTAAAAAATCTGGGTAATAAAATCGCCGATTTCGCAGCGGCGTCGGCAGACTCGTTACCTGAGATGCCCACATGACCTGGAATCCACATGAAGGAGACGCTGATGCCAGAGACACCGAGCGAGTGGAGCAGGTCATGTATGCGCTGTACGAGTGGGTGGTAAGTGTACAGCGCATGAATAGCCTGAAGGGCACTCAGAGAGTCCGTACAAATAAAACAGTGCCGTAAGTCGTGCCGCTGAATGAATAAAACAGATTGATAAATGCTAAAAAGTTCGGCGGTAAAAATTGAACATTGTTGAGGTAAACGAAAAGTAAAACTCCGTACACCAAAAACAAAGGCACATCCTACTCCAACATCAGTCTTAGACCCATCAGTATATATAAAATGACAGTCCCCGAACTGCGCCTGTAGTTCTAAAAAGGCGGATCTAAGAACAGAAGCAGGGGTCGCATTTTTCGGCATCGACGTTAGCCCAAGGTGGATGTGGGCCTCAGCGCGCGACCATGGAGGAAAACGCGTTTCCCCTCGGGTAAGGGCCGGCGCTGGCGTAACGTCCAAATGCCGAAGTAGCAGTCGAAATCGAACCCCTGGGGGGAGCAATGCAGAGGAGCGAACGAAATATTGTCGATCTAGCGAATCCTCGTAAAATACATGGAAGGACGGGTGGTTAGGCAAGCTTGAGAGCCGACAAGCATAGCTACATAAGAGCATCTCACGCCTGAAAGACAGCGGAGGCTCTGCAGCCTCAGCGTAAAGACTGGGCACGGGGCTAGTTGGAAAGGCCCCTGTAGCGACTCTAAGACCACGATGATGAATGGGATTCAAACGACGTAACACAGATGGACGTGCCGACGAATAAACTATACACCCGTAATCAAGTTTGGATCGGACCAAAGAGCGATAAAGGCGAAGAAGGACGGTCCGATCAGCTCCCCAGGATGTGCCACTTAAAACACGTAAAATATTAAGAGAACGGTCACACTTTGCTTTTAAAAAGGAAACGTGCGAGGTCCAACACAACTTCCTGTCAAAAATCAACCCCAAAAATTTCGCCTCGTCTGCAAACGGAAGTATCCCTGGCCCAAGATGGAGAAAGGGCGGAGGGAAATACTTCCGGCGCCAGAAGTTGATGCAGACGGATTTCTCGGCGGAGAAATTAAAGCCGTTGGCGTTACTCCAGGCGTAGAGACGGTCGATACAGCTCTGGAGACGGCGTTCGAGTAGACAGGTCCGCCGTGAACTGCAATAAATAGCGAAATCGTCAACAAAAAGGGACGATGAAATGCCAGGTGGAATACAAGCAACAATGGGGTTGATAGCAATCGCAAAAAGTGTGACACTGAGTACAGAGCCCTGCGGTACTCCGTTCTCTTGAATAAAACGACGAGATAAAACCGAGCCCACACGTACACGAAAGACGCGGTCCGTCATAAACTCCCGAAGAAATATGGGAAGACGACCGCGGATATTCCAATCGTGAAGTGTACGTAAAATGCCGCCCCTCCAACAAGTGTCATAAGCTTTCTCCAGGTCAAAAAATACAGCCACGGTTTGACACTTTCTCAGAAATCCATTCATAATATGCGTCGACAAGGACACCAGATGGTCGACGGTAGAGCGATAGCGACGAAACCCGCACTGAGCGTTCGCTAGAAGTTTCTGAGACTCAAGCCACCATGTCAACCGCCCGTTGATCATGCGCTCCATCACCTTGCAAATGCAACTGGTGAGAGAGATAGGGCGGTAGCTGGAAGGTAGTTGGCGATCCTTCCCAGGCTTAAGTATTGGGACAATGGTGGCTTCGCGCCAAACGGAAGGAAAAATGCCGTCTTGCCAAATACGGTTATAGACCTGTAAGAGAAATAGTTTACTGTCGGCTGAAAGGTTCTTTAACATCAGGACATGAATGCCATCCGGCCCGGGAGCGGAGTGCCGAGAGCAATGAAGAGCGTGCTCCAGCTCCCTCATTGTGAATAATTCGTTATAGCATTCATCATTAGCAGACCGAAAAGTATAGGATGCGGAATCCTGCCGGTCTTTAATAGAGCGAAAGCCGGCGGAATAATGGTCTGAACTGGAAACCGCCTCAAAGGCAGAACCCAGAGTGTTAGCGATGGCAGCCGGATCCACTATGGTGGCATTAGAAACCTGAAGGCCAGAAACAGTACAATGTGACACTTTACCTGAGAAGCGACGAAGTTTATCCCAAACAACGGATGAAGGCGTAAAACGATTAAAAGACTCGACAAAACGAGCCCAAGATGCCTTCTTGCTATCCTGAATAATGCGACGAGCCCTGGCGCGCGATTGTTTAAAAGTCACCAAATTATCAAGTGTAGGGTGGCGCCGAAACACCCTAAGTGCAGTCCTACGGGCACGAACGGCGTCCCGACAATCCTCGTTCCACCACGGAACAGGTGGCCGCCGAGGTTGGGAGGATGAACGGGGTATTGCACGTTCGGCGGCTGAGAAAATAATAGACGTAAGGTGCTGCACTAGTTGATTAATGTCGGAGAAGGGCTGGTCGTCAAAATGCACGAGGCTGGAATACAAGCTCCAGTCGGCTTTTGCGAATATCCAGGTAGGTACTCTGGAATGCTGTACGTGGTGCGACAGAAGAGAAACGATGCAGGGGAAATGGTCGCTGGAGTAGGTGTCTGCGACGACGTTCCACTGAAGGCGACGTGCAAGCTGGATTGAGCAAAGAGCAAGGTCCAGGTGAGAGAAAGTACCAGAAGAATCAGAAATAAAAGTAGGTGCACCTGTATTGAGGATGGAAAGATTGAACTCATAAAAAATGTCGGAAAGAAGAGTTCCCCTCGCACAAGCCCTTGGCGAACCCCATAGTGGGTGATGGGCATTAAAATCTCCCAACAGAAGAAATGGTGTTGGGAGAGCGGACAGGAGAGCTCGAATGTCCGCGGGAGCGAGGGGAGACGATGGAGGTGAATATACAGAGCAAACAGAAAACAAAAAGCCGGGTAAGTGAAGGCGAACGGCAACAGCTTGCAAGTCGGATGTAAGTGTGACAGGTGTAAAATGAACGTCGTTACGCACTAAGAACATGACACCTCCATGAGCAGGAGTACCCTCCTCCGGTTCAAGGTCGTAGCGAACCGGAGTATATCCTCGGAGATCAAAAGGATCGTGAGGGCGAAGCTTAGTCTCCTGCAAACATACGACCATAGGCGAATGGAAACGCAATAAAAGTTGCAGTTCCGCCCTATGCGATCGTATACCACGTACATTCCAGGTCAGGATAGCCATTAAGAATAAGGGGATAAACTGTCTATTTAGAAGGGCGGCTTAAAATTACCTTTTGTTTAACCTTTGGGCTCGGGCTTTTTGTATGGAGTTGGTCAGACTCCATAGCTTCCCCGGAGGGAGGGCCCACGCGCTCAGTGCCAGAAACCGATTCAAGCGCCGTGAATCGGTTCTGGGTGGCGATGGGTGAAGGGTGCCGCTGAGCGCGGCTTGTCCCAGGACCATCCTGGGACAGCGACCTCCGAGGAGGAGAAGGTGAACTCTTTTTACCGCGCGCACGCGGAGGGTCTTTCAAAAAATCTTCCCTACGAAGTTTCTGCTTGGGCTTCTTTTCAACGGCTTGCGACTTCATTGACTTGGGACCAGGTTTATACGGCTTGGTAACTGTAGCCTTAATAGACGGCCGGATGGTAGTGGCGGTTAATCCAGTCAAGGTCCAGGTCTGAGTTTCGGCATCTACTCGTGGTACTGGCGAGGCAACAACAGAACTAAATGTGCCAGATCGCAGGAGTGAAGGTTGGCGCGCATGGAAACGCCTCCGGGCTTCAGCGAAGGAGAGTTTTTCCTTTACCCGGATCTCCTGGATCGCCTTCTCGTCCAAATACCGCGGACAGTCGGCAAACGAAGCAGAATGTGACCCTTTACAATTAACGCAGACGGGGGCTGTTGAACAGGTACCTTCGTGTGAGGGCTGGCTACATGTTGCACAGATGTTAACGGCACTCTTACAGGAGACTTGCGTATGCCCAAAACGTTGGCATTTAAAACAACGCAGAGGTCTAGGAATATAAGGCCTCACAGAAATCCGTTCGTACCCTGCGGAAATGCTCGTGGGCAGATCGACGTGATGATGATATGCGGTTTAAGGGCGCTAAACTGCTATGGTCATCAGCGCCCTTACGGTGTATAAAAGAGAAGGTCAAAATATAAAACAGGTAAAAGAACCGCATAGTTAAAAACGGGACACAAACCCGCGATGTTCAAAAGGCTAAAACTAACAATATAACAATAACAAATATAACAATAACAATAATAACAATAACAACAATAACAACAATAATAACAATAACAACAATAAAAAGAACAAGACAAATATCTGAAAACCAACACACTAAAAGCATAGGCAGTAAAGGATTAAAACGTGTCAGGAACTGTAGAATGCGAGGGACATGAGCGCCATATGTCCACTGGGGATAAGAGTTCCCATAAAAAACAGACAGAATAAAAGTACCAAGCTAACAGACGCTCAACGCATTAAATGCGCAGATTAAAATCACTGTCATGAATAAAACGTAAAATACATTCCACAGCATGCGTGTCGTCTGCCAAAACGTTGGCTAAGCCAACAGGCAGACCTACACGAGCACGCAATGCAGCTAAAACCTGACACTCTGTTAAAATGTGACGCACCGTTAAGGGCACGTCACACTGCCCACAGAGTGGTGCGGGGTCACCACTGAGCAAATACCTATGACTAAAAACACAATGTCCAATTCGTAAGCGGGCTAAAAGTACCTCCTCCCGACGTGAAGAACGAGAAGAGGTACCCCAGATTAACGGGAGAGGCTTAACCTCCCGCAACTTGTTCCCCCGGAGGGCCGTCCACTCATCGCGCCAGCGCGAGAGGATGCGGCGACGTAAAAGAGCACACGAATCTGACGAGGGAACTACAGAGGTAAAAAATCTGGGTAAGAAAATCGCCGATTTCGCAGCGGCGTCGGCAGACTCGTTACCTGAGATGCCCACATGACCTGGAATCCACATGAAGGAGACGCTGATGCCAGAGACACCGAGCGAGTGGAGCAGGTCATGTATGCGCTGTACGAGTGGGTGGTAATTGTACAGCGCATGAATAGCCTGAAGGGCACTCAGAGAGTCCGTACAAATAAAACAGTGCCGTAAGTCGTGCCGCTGAATGAATAAAACAGATTGATAAATGCTAAAAAGTTCGGCGGTAAAAATTGAACATTGTTGAGGTAAACGAAAAGTAAAACTCTGAACACCAAAAACAAAGGCACATCCTACTCCAACATCAGTCTTAGACCCATCAGTATATATAAAATGACAGTCCCCGAACTGCGCCTGTAGTTCTAAAAAGGCGGATCTAAGAACAGAAGCAGGGGTCGCATTTTTCGGCATCGACGTTAGCCCAAGGTGGATGTGGGCCTCAGCGCGCGACCATGGAGGAAAACGCGTTTCCCCTCGGGTAAGGGCCGGCGCTGGCGTAACGTCCAAATGCCGAAGTAGCAGTCGAAATCGAACCCCTGGGGGGAGCAATGCCGAGGAGCTAACGAAATATTGCCGATCTAGCGAATCCTCGTAAAATACATCGAAGGACGGGTGGTTAGGCAAGCTTGAGAGCCGACAAGCATAGCTACATAAGAGCATCTCACGCCTGAAAGACAGCGGAGGCTCTGCAGCCTCAGCGTAAAGACTGGGCACGGGGCTAGTTGGAAAGGCCCCTGTAGCGACTCTAATACCACGATGATGAATGGGATTCAAACGACGTAACACAGATGGACGTGCCGACGAATAAACTATACACCCGTAATCAAGTTTGGATCGGACCAAAGAGCGATAAAGGCGAAGAAGGACGGTCCGATCAGCTCCCCAGGATGTGCCACTTAAAACACGTAAAAGATTAAGAGAACGGTCACACTTTGCTTTTAAAAAGGAAACGTGCGAGGTCCAACACAACTTCCTATCAAAAATCAACCCCAAAAATTTCGCCTCGTCTGCAAACGGAAGTATCCCTGGCCCAAGATGGAGAGAGGGCGGAGGGAAATACTTCCGGCGCCAGAAGTTGATGCAGACGGATTTCTCGGCGGAGAAATTAAAGCCGTTGGCGTTACTCCAGGCGTAGAGACGGTCGATACAGCTCTGGAGACGGCGTTCGAGTAGACAGGTCCGCCGTGAACTGCAATAAATAGCGAAATCGTCAACAAAAAGGGACGATGAAATGCCAGGTGGAATACAATCAACAATGGGGTTGATAGCAATCGCAAAAAGTGTGACACTGAGTACAGAGCCCTGCGGTACTCCGTTCTCTTGAATAAAACGACGAGATAAAACCGAGCCCACACGTACACGAAAGACGCGGTCCGTCATAAACTCCCGAAGAAATATGGGAAGACGACCGCGGATATTCCAATCGTGAAGTGTACGTAAAATGCCGCCCCTCCAACAAGTGTCATAAGCTTTCTCCAGGTCAAAAAATACAGCCACGGTTTGACACTTTCTCAGAAATCCATTCATAATATGCGTCGACAAGGACACCAGATGGTCGACGGTAGAGCGATAGCGACGAAACCCGCACTGAGCGTTCGCTAGAAGTTTCTGAGACTCAAGCCACCATGTCAACCGCCCGTTGATCATGCGCTCCATCACCTTGCAAATGCAACTGGTGAGGGAGATAGGGCGGTAGCTGGAAGGTAGTTGGCGATCCTTTCCAGGCTTAAGTATAGGGACAATGGTGGCTTCGCGCCAAACGGAAGGAAAAATGCCGTTTTGCCAAATACGGTTATAGACCTGTAAGAGAAAGAGTTTACTGTCGGCTGAAAGGTTCTTTAACATCAGGACATGAATGCCGTCCGGCCCGGGAGCGGAGTGCCGAGAGCAATGAAGAGCGTGCTCCAGCTCCCTCATTGTGAATAGTTCGTTATAGCATTCATCATTAGCAGACCGAAAAGTATATGATGCGGAATCCTGCCGGTCCTTAATAGAGCGAAAGCCGGCGGAATAATGGTCTGAACTGGAAACCGCCTCAAAGGCAGAACCTAGAGTGTTAGCGATGGCAGCCGGATCCACTATGGTGGCATTAGAAACCTGAAGGCCAGAAACAGTACAATGTGACACTTTACCTGAGAAGCGACGAAGTTTATCCCAAACAACGGATGAAGGCGTAAAACGATTAAAAGACTCGACAAAACGAGCCCAAGATGCCTTCTTGCTATCCTGAATAATGCGACGAGCCCTGGCGCGCGATTGTTTAAAAGTCACCAAATTATCAAGTGTAGGGTGGCGCCGAAACACCCTAAGTGCAGTCCTACGGGCACGAACGGCGTCCCGACAATCCTCGTTCCACCACGGAACAGGTGGCCGCCGAGGTTGGGAGGAGGAACGGGGTATTGCACGTTCGGCGGCTGAGAAAATAATAGACGTAAGGTGCTGCACTAGTTGATTAATGTCGGAGAAGGGCTGGTCGTCAAAATGCACGAGGCTGGAATACAAGCTCCAGTCGGCTTTTGCGAATATCCAGGTAGGTACTCTGGAATGCTGTACGTGGTGCGACAGAAGAGAAACGATGCAGGGGTAATGGTCGCTGGAGTAGGTGTCAGCGACGACGTTCCACTGAAGACGACGTGCAAGCTGGAGTGAGCAAATTGCAAGGTCCAGGTGAGAAAATGTACCAGAAGAATCAGAAATAAAAGTAGGTGCACCTGTATTGAGGATGGAAAGATTGAACTGATAAAAAATGTCGGAAAGAAGAGTTCCCCTCGCACAAGCCCTTGGCGAACCCCATAGTGGGTGATGGGCATTAAAATCTCCCAACAGAAGAAATGGTGTTGGGAGAGCGGACAGGAGAGATCGAATGTCCGCGGGAGCGAGGGGAGACGATGGAGGTGTATACACAGAGCAAGCAGAAAACAAAGAGCCGGGTAAGTGAAGGCGAACGGCAACAGCTTGCAAGTCAGATGTAAGTGTGACAGGTGTAAAATGAACGTCATTACGCACCAAAATCATGACACCACCATGAGCAGGAGTACCCTCCTCCGGTTCAAGGTCGTAGCGAACCGGAGTATATCCTCGGAGATCAAAAGGATCGTGAGGGCGAAGCTTAGTCTCCTGCAAACATACGACCATAGGCGAATGGGAACGCAATAAAAGTTGCAGTTCCGCCCTATGCGATCGTACACCACGTACATTCCAGGTCAGGATAGCCATTAAGAATAAGGGGATAAACTGTCTATTTAGAAGGGCGGCTTAAAATTACCTTTTGTTTAACCTTTGGGCTCGGGCTTTTTGTATGGAGTTGGTCAGACTCCATAGCTTCCTCGGAGGGAGGGCCCACGCGCTCAGTGCCAGAAACCGATTCAAGCGCCGTGAATCGGTTCTGGGTGGCGATGGGTGAAGGGTGCCGCTGAGCGCGGCTTGTCCCAGGACCATCCTGGGACAGCGACCTCCGAGGAGGAGAAGGTGAACCTTTGTTACCGCGCGCACGCGGAGGGTCTTTTAAAAAATCTTCCCTACGAAGTTTCTGCTTGGGCTTCTTTTCAACGGCTTGCGACTTCATTGACTTGGGACCAGGTTTATACGGCTTGGTAACTGAAGCCTTAATAGACGGCCGGATGGTAGTGGCGGTTAATCCAGTCAAGGTCCAAGTCTGAGTTTCGGCATCTACTCGTGGTACTGGCGAGGCAACAACAGAACTAAATGTGCCAGATCGCAGGAGTGAAGGTTGGCGCGCATGGAAACGCCTCCGGGCTTCAGCGAAGGAGAGTTTTTCCTTTACCCGGATCTCCTGGATCGCCTTCTCGTCCAAATACCGCGGACAGTCGGCAAACGAAGCAGAATGTGACCCTTTACAATTAACGCAGACGGGGGCTGTTGAACAGGTACCTTCGTGTGAGGGCTGGCTACATGTTGCACAGATGTTAACGGCACTCTTACAGGAGACTTGCGTATGCCCAAAACGTTGGCATTTAAAACAACGCAGAGGTCTAGGAATATAAGGCCTCACAGAAATCCGTTCGTACCCTGCGGAAATGCTCGTGGGCAGATCGACGCCATCAAATGTAATAAACAGGGTACGAGTGGGTACCAATACGCCGTCGCGTTTGGCCTGCACTCGATGCACTGCAGTCACCTTTTGATCGGATAGATATTCTACGAGATCCTCGTCCGATATACCATCGAGGCTATGGGTGGTAACGACGCCCCGACAGGAGTTCAATGTGCGGTGCTTCTCAACACGGATGGGGTAACCGTGGAGAAGCGTAGCGCGCAACAAGGTCTTACTTTGCTGATCGGACTTAGTTTGTGCCAATAAGGAACCATTCCGTAGACGAGTGCATGATTGAACCGCACCAGCAATAGCATCTATTCCCTTCTGAATGATAAAAGGGTTCACCTTCTCAAAATTTTGTCCTTCTTCTGTTCTTGAAATGACTAAGTAACAACCAGATGTCGGCGGTGCTACTTCTGTTACAATAGTTTTTCGGCGCTTGTTTGTATTAATGGAGAAAGGGTGCTCCATAGCGAAAAGAAATCCTCCACCATTGCAACCGTCTCCGACCTCGGGCTCTGACTTCCCGGGCGTTACCCCGGCTTGGGTGAGTGGCCTATCTATACCGATCTCACCCCAGGGTCACACCTCCCAGAACATTGACAGAGGGACCCAATCGCCGTCGGAAGCCAGCAGCTCATGCAATGGCCCCCCCGCGGGACTGCAGTTGAACAGCGGATACGAACAACAACCCTACATGACGACCCCGGGTGGTGGGGATGACGCCATTACCCACTCACCCAGCTGCGCACGCGGTGCGCGGGTATCCGTCAGGCTGTGTCCACGGAGGATTTAAATAAAAATATAAAAGAAACTAAAACTGTGTGGGCGTTTCGCACGCAAGGTAGGCCGGCGGGGAAGAAAAAGAGAGATGCGAATGTCGTGGTGCGAAATGGCCGGAAAGTGATAAGGGAAGAAAGAAACGATGGTGAGGTGCAGTATGAATGGAATGTAAAGAACGCACGAGAGCCTACCTTGTGTCCACCGGTCACTTGAAGAACCCACCTCGACCGGATGGGGGTGAGGGGATGAAGGTGGCGATGATTGGCTCGGGAACCCCCGGGTGCGCCAAAAACCCGTACTCACATAAGGTGAGCCCCTGAGGGGGGCAGATCGACGCCATCAAATGTAATAAACAGGGTACGAGTGGGTACCAACACGCCGTCGCGTTTGGCCTGCACTCGATGAACCGCTGTCACCCTCTGGTCTGCAAGATATTCCACCAGGTCATCGTCAGAGATACCATCGAGGCTATGCGTGGTGACAACGCCTCTACAAGAATTCAAGGTGCGGTGCTTCTCAACACGGATAGGATAACCGTGGAGAAGCGTGGCGCTCAACAAGGACTTACTTTGTGCCTCGGATTTGCTTTGAACCAATAACGAACCATTACGAAGCCGAGTGCAGGAAAGAACCGGACCAGCAATTGAGTCAATGCCCTTCTGGATGATAAAAGGGTTCACCTTCTCGAATGATTGTCCTTCCTCTGTTCGGGTAATCACTAAGTAACAACCAGCTGTTGGCGGTGCTACTTCTGTTACTAAAGTTTTACGGCGCTTGTTGTTAATAATGGAGAAAGGGTGCTCCATAGCGAAAAAAAATCCTCCACCATTGCAACCGTCTCCGACCTCGGGCTCTGACTTCTCGGGCGTTACCCCGGCTTGGGTGAGTGGCCTATCTATACCAGACGCACCCCAGGGTCACACCTCCCAGAACATAGACAGAGGGACCCAATCGCCGTCAGAAGTCAGCAGCTCATGCAATGGCCCCCCCGCGGGACTGCAGTTGAACAGCGGATACGAACAACAACCCTACATGACGACCCCGGGTGGTGGGGATGACGCCATTACCCACTCACCCAGCTGCGCACGCGGTGCGCGGGTATCCGTCAGGCTGTGTCCACGGAGGATTTAAATAAAAAGATAAAAGAAACTAAAACTGTGTGGGCGTTTCGCACGCAAGGTAGGCCGGCGGGGAAGAAAAAAGAGATATGCGAATGTCGTGGTACGAAATGGCCGGAAAGTGATTAGGCAAGAAAGAAACGAAGGTGAGGTGCGGTATGTATGGAATGCAAAGAACGCACGAGAGCCTACCTTGGGTCCACCGGTCACTTGAAGAACCCACCTCGACCGGATGGGGGTGAGGGGATGAAGGTGGCGATGATTGGCTCGGGAACCCCCGGGTGCGCCAAAAACCCGTACTCACATAAGGTGAGCCCCTGAGGGGTATATTGGGCGTGAAAGACCAGCAAAATCCATCGCCCTCCGCCAGGTTTGAACCCCAGGCCTCGGAAACTACAGGCTAGCATGTTAACCACTACACCACGAAGGTTAAACAACCGTGTGTGTTCTAGGTTTTTAATGGGCTTTTTCTTCTAATTTCATAACTGTTTTATACTGTAAAAACATTAATTTTTTTCAATAAATTGTAAATAATAAGCAAAATGCATGCAACTGCAGCCCATTAGCATGTTATCACAGTAGCTATTTTACTTGGGCCCTTCCTGTACATTAGCACTCGCTAGTTTGGCTTTGAATTTTGTATCACTCTAACGATCATTGTGACAGTAAATCCGGCTCAGGAATTAGACGAAGAGCAGCATAAGTAATACAACGTTACTGTGTACAAACAAGTATACTATTGACATTTAATTCATAAACCATTTGCCACTGGTAGAGCCTTTAAAGCAATTTCATCACCTTGTGAGCTAATCATTAACAAATAAATGTGCATCACATTGTTCATTAATAAAGCAATAAGCAGTAGGCTGAAGCTAAGCTTGGTTCTCATCTGCAACAACTTTCATTTAAAGGCTATAAGTCTCTTTGTTTGGATGCACAGCTGTCATTGGTGTAACTGAGGAGAACGTATGCACCTACAAATTACAGAGGAAGTGAAGCATACGTGTCCCAAATTCAACTCCTAATGCACCTTGCTGGTTGTGAGCGTACATTTTTACAAAAGGTTACGTAGCTCAGATTGGAGCATAAGGGTAGGAGGGGAGGACAGGTATTGTGTTCGTTTTGTAAACAATAGCATGTGCTTGTGAAAACAAGTTTTTGTTTCTTCTGTTTTGTTTTTGTGCTTTTCGTTGTTAGTTGCTCTGTTTGTTTTCCCCCAATTCTTGTAAAATATCATTACGTTAAAGCTCAGTTTGATGACTACTGACTAAAACATATGGAATACACTGTAATGATATAAGCATGTAGGGTCTATGAGATTTAGGAGTTTAAAGAACAATAAATGTACCACTCTACTCTAACTCTCTGTTGAAACATTGTGAGACCATGTGTTAGTGCTGTGGGACAACAAACTCTTGCAGAGAAGTGAGACAGATTCCCTGCTGTTCGTGCTTCGTAATCATGCAATGACATTGAACAAAGTCAAAACAAATGTCTTAGGAATTTTGCAAATGTCAGCCACTGAACTTTTAATATTAAAACCTATAAGTGTAATTCAGTAGAGTAGAGTTAATTTCTGTGTTGGATAATGTCAATGATTGCTCTATTCACCTGCATGTTTTTACTTACATGGCCATGAAGAAATTAATGAACGTTAATGTAAACTTTCTTAAAAGAGAGGTCAGATTACTTCTATATGGTTATTAAAACACAGTAGGGTTTTTGAAGGAAGTTAGACAAAGAATTGGTGATGCAGATTTGGGCTAGTTTTAGCGGTAACAGTTCTTTAAAAATTATACAGAATAATTAAAAAGGATTGGGAAGGGGAGAAATATGTGGATTGTTGTGATAAATTTGGGAGGGATGTGATATGATCAGCAGCACTGTTTTTAAAAGTTTGAGATATCATTAGGCGTGTGGAGGAATGTTTCATTGTTTATTAGAGCATGAAGAGATAGAGGGGACAAATTACAAAAAGAAATCATAGCCCTTAAAAGTTTACTGGTAAAAGGAAAAACAGGAATAAAATGATGGGAGAATATTTGACAGAAGTAAGGGAAAAATGTATTAGAGCAGTTAAGAAAGATGAGAGATAAATTGATAAAATAGTAGGGAGAGAGGCTTCATTATACAGATAAGCCTGAGGTTGTATGCCTCGTATAGATGTATTACATTTTCAGCACTTTAGTTGCAATTATAAAAATGTTTCTGTTGTTTTACTTGTATTAAGTGTTACAATATATATGTGCTTGCACTTGACTAAGTGGCTGTGTGCGTCCAAACGAAGGCCCTTCAGATTACTGGTTGTTAACACAAAATCTTAATTTTTTTAAAGAATGTCAACAGCAGGAACTTACATGTAACAATGTCAGTAAGTGCACTGTAAACGACAAGCTGCATGTTTACATGTTAGTATTCACACAAACCGCCACCAGCCTGATGTCTGGTTAACTAAAGAGGTAAACTACAAACATAGGAAAACAAGTCTTCAGTCCATCTCCAAACACTTCACCAAAAATAAATAATTTACAATGCAATATTTGACAACATAACATCACCAAAGCTGGCATGACAGGGCAGCTGTCATATGAATGAAGTAAAAACACTGCTTTCAGTCAGAGGAAGGGGTAGCGAGTATTAATTTTATATGTATCTAGACATAATTATATTTAACTATGAATTATTAAAAACAAAACAAAAAAATGCAATCTCCTCAGGGACTTAAACTAACAACTAAGCTACCATGGCAGGCATGGTACCATACCCCAATGGGTACTTGAGTCCCAGGCTTCACTATTTGTGCTAATTAATTGTTCTTCCACACAAGTCATGTGTAGTCTAAAAGTTGGAAAAGTAGAATCACAGTGAAAAATTCAATTGTATAACCACAGATCTTCCAACTTTAGCTTACACACAGCATGTGTGGAACAACAATTAAATAAACAAAATGTAGTGGAATCGCACACAGTGAAGCAATTAATAAAATACACTTAATGAAAGTGGAGTCATGCCTAAACACTCTTACTAGCTTCACTCAGCTATTTATTTTGTAGCTTGAGCTCACATCATCAGCTACCTGTTGACTGTCGGATCAACTCTCGAGTCTCTGGTAGCCTATGGATGAACCTAAATAAATGATTGTCTGCTTCTGGCAAATCAACCTTCCTTACGTAAACGTTCTCCCATATTTCAAGCTGTCCGAGTTTCTGGGCTGGTTTCAGCAACTGGATATCATGGTTTTGAGCCTACTGCTGATTTGTCGGTCTGTTTGAACTTTATGCAATGCTGGTGTTCCTTGGCATCAAGCAGGTGACCACACCTTCTAATGCAGGAAACACCCAGTTACACCTTACAACAAATTTAGCATTAAGAATCTGATCCCATACTGCAGAACAAAAAGTCAGGGATCCAATGTGAAAATTACATCAAACAGCAGTTTCTGGACTCAAAAACACCAATACCCAAACATTTACATAATCAACTTTGATTTGCCAGACAATCCTTCATTTAGTTAGGCCATGAGAGGACACCCCAGGCTTTCAACAGGCAGCGACCTCAAGTTGAACAAGTTGTTGATTTTTGTTTAACTGCCCCTTGTATGGGCGCCAACTTGAAGTTGATACGGTAATTTGTATCACAAATTACTTAAATGTAATTAATGATTGTAATATGAATATGTATTTTTATGTGACATTGATTTCAGAGGTTTATTAATTGTAATTATTATTGGTAAATAATAATATACGCTTTACTGAAACTGTCAACAATAACGCAATAATGCAGCAAGGGGGTGAGTTGTTTATCATTACCGGGAACAAGGAAGTTGCGTAATGTTTCGCGCCTTTTCCGTTTAGAAGCTTCTAGAACATTTCCTAAAGCAATATGTATTCGTGGTTTTCATTGGATATTAAAATAGACGCTAATGTTGGCGCGTTTTATTAGCCAATAGCAGTTCATTTATAATCTTTAGGCGTATCTTAAGGCAAGCGTATAAATAGAGTAGGTTTGAGGTAGCTTGTCCCCCAGTTCAACAGAATTCTCAGTACTATACACGTCGGTCTCTCAGTTCATTTATTTCGCCAAGTTACACGCAGCAGAATTACGAGAGTTATTATAAAGTATTATACAGTTAAAAAATTACATAAAGTTAAAGTATGCGAGTTAAAAGTGATAAATAAGAAGTTATTACAAACAGTTTCAGTTTGGCGAGTATCCAGATCAATTTGTAAAAGTGTTTGTGAACGTGTTCGACAATAAAAGTTATAAAACCAATTTCTTCGTCAGTATCATTTCTGGATAAAAGATTCCTTTCCGATTCACACCCTTACATAGAGATACATGTCCTACCAAGATAAGATGATAGCTAGCCGGAGGACAATATACAAAACTTTAAATTCTTTCAGAAACTAATTGATACAAATTGCTACGCCAGAGGGAGCTACGAACCAAACAAGGAGTGACGTCACAAGATGGCAACGCGTGAAGTAAACACACAACATTATTTGTAATACCGTCGCAAATTGGCTTCCAAACGTGGTGCTATAATAATGTTAAATAAATGTAACATTGATACCGTTGCAAATTGGCTCCACAACGTGGGGCTCGACAACAAAAAGACATTAAGTAAAGCAAGTTCTCTCGCAAATACGCGTGAAGTAAAAACATATATTTACTATTCCAAAGTAGTTATTGTCTTTAGGAGTTTCTTGATAATTACGTAGGAGTTTCGTTAATTTGAAATAGATTTTTTTGTTATGTATGAGAAGCCGACCTGAAGATGTATTTTTGTTGTTACGCTCCAAGTTTAAAAAATATAGTTTAACTTTGTTATTAAACTGTTTCTATAGATAGTATTTATGTTTGTTTTTGCCTTGGCTGCGTCACTCTTACTTTAGAGACACGTTTCTCTTAATCAGGGTGCGGTGCGACAAGAATGTAGGCTTACACAGATTTTTATTAATTCTTGACACAAATTAAATAGCTACACTGATATCAAGAGCTGTGAGATTCTTTTTATTTAATACGTGCACTTTGTTATCGCGTATACATAATTTTCGTTACACACGAATACGTAATATTTCTTTAGAGAACACATCTCCATCCAGTCACTACCAAGGCCTGCCAGTAACTGAACATATTTCAACCATCCAAACCCATAAACTTTTGTATTTCAAATCTCTGATTGGCTAATCCTAGTCCAATAGAATACCTGCATTTTACTAAAGCTTTTTCTGGCTGTTGATTGGCTATTTTTAAACTGTCACAAAATTTATATTATCGTTGCTGTAATCATGACTAGTAACATTCAAACTCTCAAACTCATTATTGCTTCAAGGTTACCTCATTGTTAGCAACTTTAAACTTATTATTCTCACAGCTCTTGCATTGTTAAACTACATAATGCATTCACATAACTTTATTAAGCATGTTTACAATAATATAAGCATATGCAATGACTGTTACATAAATGTTTTTTTACAAATTATTACATACATATTGCTTCAAGGCGGGCTGTTATTGAATTTACATATTATATAATTTAATTGAAATTATTCACAATACATGTTCTGCAAAATAAATGGGTGAATGAACCTCCACTTTCATTAAGTGTATATTAAACAAAAAAGAATTTATGGCAACATATAAATGTTATGTTGGATATTAATAAATAGATTACAATTGATAAAATTGTTGGCAGAGTTCATTTTGAAAATACACTTTCTTTAGGCTCACATAGGATTGAAAACCTTATGAATGGTAAGGAGCTGCCTCTTTAAGCTTCAGCAACACTTACAGTTTGGCGTTTCACAGCAGGGCTACCACATTCTGCAACTGAAACATTGGTAACACTTGAGTCAATTCCTTCCCACAGCTACTTTATTCTGAAACTTTTGTTGGTTATCAAGAAGTGCATTCTCCTAGTACACAGAGATACTAATGTGTGTTCGATCACCGAAGAAGAAATAAGCGAGTGGATGTGAAGAAAGTTTACAACTCGAATTACTGCAGGGTAAGCAATATGTGCCTTATATAGAAAATTTGAGTCGGAATTGAAACACTTAACATCACTTACATGTTTTACAACCTGACTGGTTTCCCATCATTGGATGTGGCCGACTGGTTCCTCGTGGTGTTGTCTCATATGCGTCTGTGTGTGGTGGAGTGTTGAAACTCCAGGGCTCGCTGGCAGCAATTCAAAATTCATTACATGGTGTTTGTGTTTTGTGATTAATAACTTCGCCCAAGTATCCAACTCTGCAGTGTGTTTTGTTGATTTTAAGAGTGTTATATTTGGTGTGATGTGATTTGTTGTCCAAAAGTGATGTGCAACTGCGGATTTGTCCATCTGTTTGTATTTATGTGTCTCATGTGCTCTTTTAATATGGTCTCTAAATTTCTTTTTGTTTTACCTATTCTGGGCAATTAATTTGATAGATTCCTGCTGTTTTATTCTGAGGAATTTAGTCCTTTGATTTGTTGCAGAGCAATTTCTCTATACTTAATCTGTCTTGTGCAGCTAGGCAAATGTGTTTTTTGAAGATGATGTGGAATTTGTAGTGAATCCTTGGGTAGAAAGAGAACTTCTTGAAAACCATTTTGCTTTTTAGTTGGGTGAGATTCGTGGTGTCCTTAATGTGTTTCCGTTTCTTGAAATGTGCTATTTTTTTGTCAACTATGTGTTTGTATTCTGTTTGTGTTTGTGGTGTGTAAACCAATCTATGGATCAAACTGTTTAGGACTGCATGTTTGTGTGGTACCGGGTTGAAACTATTGTTTTTTATGTAATTTTCAGAATGTGCAAGTTTCCTATAGATCCCAAAATTAATCTTGTTCTGGTTTCTAATTACTTTCAAATCTACGAAAGGTAAAGCACCTTCGTTTTCATTTTCCATTGTAAATTGTATAGATCTGTTCTGTAAATTTAGTAGTTTGAGGGCATCCCAGATGAGCTTGTTGGGTACTATTGCAAATATATCATCGACATATCTATGCAAGACTTTGTAAATTTGTGGAAAGTAGGTGGTTATGTGCAGTTGAAAATTACTCATGAAAAAGTCAGCAAGGAATGCTGATAGAATCTATTGTTGAAAGTGAAAGTGTTCTGAGTTATGCAACTTCTGTAAGATTCAAAAGGTCATCTACTTCATCTTGGTTATATTTTTTTGGGTAGGCAATTTTTTAGTTGTTGTAGAAGTTCATCTTCTTTTGACGTCACTGTGCTTTTCCCAAATATCCCTATAGATACTCTTCCTGAGACACTTCAGAAATCAGGTTTTTATAATGTTCCACTGCTTCATCTGATGACGAAAAACTGATTCCACACATTTTATTTTTAATTTTTGGAAACAAAAAGAAATCACAAGCGCTGCATGGTGCTGACCTTTAGGGCATCCAGATACTCAGTTGTGATGATTCGGCAGTAATGGTATGTCTACCTTCTAATGCTATAGTAGCAACAATCATCAAACTTTTAGGTTCTGTTCGAAAGGCCCATTGAGCCAACTGACTTTTCTTTTCAGGATCATAACAATAAATTCAAGTTTCATCACCAGTAACAGTATTCCAAACCAATTTTGAAGTGCCGCCATGAAATTTTTCCAGAGTTTTTCTGCAACAATCAATGAGTGGTTGTTTCTGATTCGGAGTCAGTTTATGTGGAATCCATGGGCAACAAAGTTTTCTCACATGTAACTGTTGATGTAAAATGTTTGGGATTTGATTCATGCCAATGCCCATTGTTCCTGAATAAATTCACAAGATGTCCGTTGATCTTCTTCTAGCATTGCTCGAAAAGTGGCAATATTTTCAACTGTAACAGTAGTTCTTGAGCGCCCCTCATGAAATTCATCACTAAGAAAAAACCAATCAATCTCTTTTGAATTCGCTGTACCAATTATAAATTGTTGTCTTAGATAGAGCTTCTTTGCCAAATGCATTTCTAAGCTGATCTTCAAATTGTTTAGGTGTTAAAAAATCACAGTCTGAAATGTTCTCCGAGTCAAATTCATTTTTTAAATAACACAAAATATTTAAGTGATGATAATTAACAAACTACACGGCTATCAACTCACAAAACATTACAAAGTAGCTGTCAAATATAAACAAAGTCCATTGCAAATTAATGCACAAAGCTGTTGTTCGCACTTGCAGGTTTAGAAAGTTAACTGCTCTTGATGTACAAGCAGCATTCACTTGGTCAGCTACTTAAGTGAAATATGAATGCACTTTGTGGAGGGCATCACTGTATTTTGTTAGGGGCAAAGCAATAGGGAAATGTATAGTTGCTAGTAGATGTAACCCCCGCCCACTTCTTTTGTAGCCATTTAGTTCCTCTTTGCTCCATACCATTCCTATTGTACACAATTATGCAACAAGTCTCCACGAAGGGAACACCCAGCTCACGGCAGATGAAAGGGAAGCTGTGCTGGAACCAATGAACATAGCAATGCAATCTGGTTGAGGCTCACTTTGCTGTTTCACAAGGGATGGAGTACCAACTAGCCGGATGAGAATCCTTATGCTACAGTTTTAAGAGGCCTAGGTTGTCTGTCAACTTGCCAACTCGTTCATCTGATCTTGTGGGGTGCATCTCTACAGGACATCATCCTAAGAATCCAGGCTGCCTGTGATAGGACCTCTTGCGACATTACCAGGCCTGCATTGATGCTGAGGGACGTCATTTTGAACAACTCTTTACAATCACTATACTGTATTATTGTTATTCTACATTAATAAATAATGCCAAAATGTATTTGACGTATTAACTTGCAATGGAGACATTTCTTCACCAGGCTTCCCTGGTCCATCCAACATCATCGCTGGAAACATCCTGTATATTGACACGATAGAAACTGCCAGCTAGTACAAACAGATGAGTCACCTGGGAGAATACTGAATACTACATCCAATCATTATTACCCTTGTTTATACAGAGAGGTGACAGATACAACTTCAATGAAGATGGTGGGTTTAATCTAAACGAAACTTGAAAATGCAGAGAAAAAACAGCTTAACCCTTCCTTCTGACTCTGCCCAGTGTGCCACAGGTATAAATACCAGACACAGAGAAGCAAGGAAAATCTCTGAAGACAGACAGGGATGAAATTTCAGGTGAAACACTTTGAACTTACAGACCACGGCAACACAGCCTGGAAATTTTAGAAAATAAAGTTACGGGCACCGGCTTACGTGTATGTTAATCTGATTTCTGAGATATTGCAGATGGTGCAGAATACACACAGCCTGGCCATAACATTGTTACAAACTTTTGATAGGTGCTGTACCAGTACCTGCTGCCAAACTCTACCTTATACAACTGCAGCTAAAAGAACACACTAGCTCAAGGTTTAGTCATGGATTGGGGAAGTTACGAAAACCGAGTTGCAGCGATAGCCCTCCATAGGGTCAGGACTGCATATTTATTAACCCCACAACTTAAGCAGCAAAAGAGTGTCACTAACAACAGGCACAGAAAAATCCTTTTTATGGATGAACAGAGCTACAACTGCCACAATGACCAAATGTATGCCAGAACTTCTAAAAAAGCCATATAGACCATACATAAAACAAAAAATAGTCATCTATTCAGACTCAAAAACAGCCATAGAAGGAATAGTAAATTACAATAATAAAACAACAAGAAATATTAAAGAATAGGAAGCCTAATTAAAGCAGTTGAAATCAAGTCACTCTACAATGGATCCAAGCTTATGTTGGACTTTTCAGCAATGAACATGATGATCAATTAGCAAAGAAAGGTGCAATACAACAAATAAAACCTGTAAGACAAATAGAAATAAATAAACAATTAAATAACATTAAACAACTTTTCAAAAAACAGCAGAGACTTAATGAAGAAGATAAATTAAAGGATAAAGACTATAAGAATATTAAAGATAGAGTTGATATACAATAAAATGCCAAGGAAGACTGCAGTGGCCTTATTTAGGATGGCAACTGGACACGAATGCCTCGCACAACACCTCTACAAGATACGATGCCTACCTACACCCAAGTGCACTCTCTATGAAGAAAATGTCATCCTGAACAAACAACACCTCACCAAATGCAAAGGCCTTAAAAGTGATAACTTACAGATTTTATATTGTGAAGACCCAGGGAAAATGATGCAGAATCCCCAGTGACATTGCTGAACAAAAACTTCTGAAGAAGCTCGTAGGCAGGTCCCAAAGATCTAGAGGGACCACATCCTGCCTCAGCGATGGTTTGGTGGGGACGCTGTCACAAAGATCTAGAGGGACCACATCCTGCCTCAGTGATGGTTTGGTGGGGACGCTGTCACAAAGATCCAGAGGGACCACATCCTGCCTCAGTGATGGTTTGGTGGGGACGATGTCACAAAGATCCAGAGGGACCACATCCTGCCTCAGTGATGGTTTGGTGGGGACGATGTCACAAAGATCTAGAGGGACCACATCCTGCCTCAGTGATGGTTTGGTGGGGACGCTGTCACAAAGATCTAGAAGGAACACATTGTGCCTCAGTGATGGTTTGGTGGGGACGCTGTCACAAAGATCCAGAGGGAGCACATCCTGCCTCAGCGATGGTTTAGTGGGGACGATGTCACAAAGATCCAGAGGGACCACATCCTGCCTCAGCGATGGTTTGGTGGGGACGATGTCACAAAGATCCAGAGGGACCACATCCTGCCTCAGCGATGGTTTGGTGGGGACGATGTCACAAAGATCCAGAGGGACCACATCCTGCCTCAGTGATGGTTTGGTGGGGACGATGTCACAAAGATCTAGAGGGACCACATCCTGCCTCAGTGATGGTTTGGTGGGGACGATGTCACAAAGATCTAGAGGGACCACATCCTGCCTCAGTGATGGTTTGGTGGGGACGATGTCACAAAGATCTAGAGGGACCACATCCTGCCTCAGTGATGGTTTGGTGGGGACGATGTCACAAAGATCTAGAGGGACCACATCCTGCCTCAGTGATGGTTTGGTGGGGACGATGTCACAAAGATCTAGAGGGACCACATCCTGCCTCAGTGATGGTTTGGTGGGGACGATGTCACAAAGATCTAGAGGGACCACATCCTGCCTCAGTGATGGTTTGGTGGGGACGATGTCACAAAGATCCAGAGGGACCACATCCTGCCTCAGCGATGGTTTGGTGGGGACGATGTCACAAAGATCCAGAGGGACCACATCCTGCCTCAGTGATGGTTTGGTGGGGACGATGTCACAAAGATCTAGAGGGACAACATCCTGCCTCAGTGATGGTTTGGTGGGGACGATGTCACAAAGATCTAGAGGGACCACATCCTGCCTCAGTGATGGTTTGGTGGGGACGATGTCACAAAGATCTAGAGGGACCACATCCTGCCTCAGTGATGGTTTGGTGGGGACGATGTCACAAAGATCTAGAGGGACCACATCCTGCCTCAGTGATGGTTTGGTGGGGACGATGTCACAAAGATCTAGAGGGACCACATCCTGCCTCAGTGATGGTTTGGTGGGGACGATGTCACAAAGATCCAGAGGGACCACATCCTGCCTCAGCGATGGTTTGGTGGGGACGATGTCACAAAGATCCAGAGGGACCACATCCTGCCTCAGTGATGGTTTGGTGGGGACGATGTCACAAAGATCTAGAGGGACCACATCCTGCCTCAGTGATGGTTTGGTGGGGACGATGTCACAAAGATCTAGAGGGACCACATCCTGCCTCAGTGATGGTTTGGTGGGGACGATGTCACAAAGATCTAGAGGGACCACATCCTGCCTCAGTGATGGTTTGGTGGGGACGATGTCACAAAGATCTAGAGGGACCACATCCTGCCTCAGTGATGGTTTGGTGGGGACGATGTCACAAAGATCTAGAGGGACCACATCCTGCCTCAGTGATGGTTTGGTGGGGACGATGTCACAAAGATCCAGAGGGACCACATCCTGCCTCAGTGATGGTTTGGTGGGGACGATGTCACAAAGATCCAGAGGGACCACATCCTGCCTCAGTGATGGTTTGGTGGGGACGATGTCACAAAGATCTAGAGGGACCACATCCTGCCTCAGTGATGGTTTGGTGGGGACGATGTCACAAAGATCCAGAGGGACCACATCCTGCCTCAGTGATGGTTTGGTGGGGACGATGTCACAAAGATCTAGAGGGACCACATCCTGCCTCAGTGATGGTTTGGTGGGGACGATGTCACAAAGATCTAGAGGGACCATATCCTGCCTCAGTGATGGTTTGGTGGGGACGATGTCACAAAGATCTAGAGGGACCACATCCTGCCTCAGTGATGGTTTGGTGGGGACGATGTCACAAAGATCCAGAGGGACCACATCCTGCCTCAGTGATGGTTTGGTGGGGACGATGTCACAAAGATCTAGAAGGACCACATCCTGCCTCAGTGATGGTTTGGTGGGGACGATGTCACAAAGATCTAGAGGGACCACATCCTGCCTCAGTGATGGTTTGGTGGGGACGATGTCACAAAGATCTAGAGGGACCACATCCTGCCTCAGTGATGGTTTGGTGGGGACGATGTCACAAAGATCTAGAGGGACCACATCCTGCCTCAGTGATGGTTTGGTGGGGACGATGTCACAAAGATCTAGAGGGACCACATCCTGCCTCAGTGATGGTTTGGTGGCGACGATGTCACAAAGATCTAGAGGGACCACATCCTGCCTCAGTAATGGTTTGGTGGGGACGATGTCACAAAGATCCAGAGGGACCACATCCTGCCTCAGTGATGGTTTGGTGGGGACGATGTCACAAAGATCTAGAGGGACCACATCCTGCCTCAGTGATGGTTTGGTGGGGACGATGTCACAAAGATCCAGAGGGACCACCTTGTGCCTCAGTGATGGTTTGGTGGGGACGCTGTCACAAAGATCCAGAGGGACCACATCCTGCCTCAGTGATGGTTTGGTGGGGACGATGTCACAAAGATCCAGAGGGACCACCTTGTGCCTCAGTGATGGTTTGGTGGGGACGATGTCACAAAGATCCAGAGGGACCACATCCTGCCTCAGTGATGGTTTGGTGGGGACGCTGTCACAAAGATCCAGAGGGACCACATCCTGCCTCAGTGATGGTTTGGTGGGGACGATGTCACAAAGATCCAGAGGGACCACCTTGTGCCTCAGTGATGGTTTGGTGGGGACGATGTCACAAAGATCCAGAGGGACCACATCCTGCCTCAGTGATGGTTTGGTGGGGACGATGTCACAAAGATCCAGAGGGACCACATCCTGCCTCAGTGATGGTTTGGTGGGGACGATGTCACAAAGATCTAGAGGGACCACCTTGTGCCTCAGTGATGGTTTGGTGGGGACGATGTCACAAAGATCCAGAGGGACCACCTTGTGCCTCAGTGATGGTTTGGTTGGGACGCTGTCACAAAGATCCAGAGGGACCACATCCTGCCTCAGTGATGGTTTGGTGGGGACGATGTCACAAAGATCCAGAGGGACCACATTGTGCATCAGTGACGGTTTGGTGGGGACGATGTCACAAAGATCTAGAGGGACCACATCCTGCCTCAGTGATGGTTTGGTGGGGACGATGTCACAAAGATCTAGAGGGACCACCTTGTGCCTCAGTGATGGTTTGGTGGGGACGATGTCACAAAGATCTAGAGGGACCACCTTGTGCCTCAGTGATGGTTTGGTGGGGACGATGTCACAAAGATCTAGAGGGACCACATCCTGCCTCAGTGATGGTTAGGTGGGGACGCTGTCACAAAGATCTAGAGGGACCACATCCTGCCTCAGTGATGGTTTGGTGGGGACGATGTCACAAAGATCTAGAGGGACCACCTTGTGCCTCAGTGATGGTTTGGTGGGGACGATGTCACAAAGATCTAGAGGGACCACATCCTGCCTCAGTGATGGTTTGGTGGGGACGCTGTCACAAAGATCTAGAGGGACCACCTTGTGCCTCAGTGATGGTTTGGTGGGGACGATGTCACAAAGATCTAGAGGGACCACCTTGTGCCTCAGTGATGGTTTGGTGGGGACGCTGTCACAAAGATCTAGAGGGACCATATCCTGCCTCAGTGATGGTTTGGTGGGGACGCTGTCACAAAGATCTAGAGGGACCACATCCTGCCTCAGTGATGGTTTGGTGGGGACGATGTCACAAAGATCTAGAGGGACCACATCCTGCCTCAGTGATGGTTTGGTGGGGACGCTGTCACAAAGATCCAGAGGGACCACATCCTGCCTCAGTGATGGTTTGGTGGGGACGATGTCACAAAGATCTAGAGGGACCACCTTGTGCCTCAGTGATGGTTTGGTGGGGACGCTGTCACAAAGATCTAGAGGGAACACATCCTGCCTCAGTGATGGTTTGGTGGGGACGATGTCACAAAGATCCAGAGGGAACACATCCTGCCTCAGTGATGGTTTGGTGGGGACGATGTCACAAAGATCCAGAGGGACCACATCCTGCCTCAGTGATGGTTTGGTGGGGACGATGTCACAAAGATCTAGAGGGACCACCTTGTGCCTCAGTGATGGTTTGGTGGGGACGCTGTCACAAGGATCCAGAGGGACCACATCCTGCCTCAGTGATGGTTTGGTGGGGACGATGTCACAAAGATCCAGAGGGAACACATCCTGCCTCAGTGATGGTTTGGTGGGGACGATGTCACAAAGATCTAGAGGGAACACATTGTGCCTCAGCGATGGTTTGGTGGGGACGATGTCACAAAGATCCAGAGGGACCACATCCTGCCTCAGCGATGGTTTGGTGGGGACGATGTCACAAAGATCCAGAGGGACCAAATCCTGCCTCAGTGATGGTTTGGTGGGGACGATGTCACAAAGATCTAGAAGGAACACATTGTGCCTCAGTGATGGTTTGGTAGGGACGCTGTCACAAAGATCCAGAGGGACTACATCCTGCCTCAGTGATGGTTTGGTGGGGACGATGTCACAAAGATCCAGAGGGAACACATCCTGCCTCAGTGATGGTTTGGTGGGGACGATGTCACAAAGATCTAGAGGGAACACATTGTGCCTCAGCGATGGTTTGGTGGGGACGATGTCACAAAGGATCCAGAGGGACCACATCCTGCCTCAGTGATGGTTTGGTGGGGACGATGTCACAAAGATCCAGAGGGACCACATCCTGCCTCAGTGATGGTTTGGTGGGGACGATGTCACAAAGATCTAGAGGGACCACCTTGTGCCTCAGTGATGGTTTGGTGGGGACGATGTCACAAAGATCCAGAAGGAACACATTGTGCCTCAGTGATGGTTTGGTGGGGACGATGTCACAAAGATCTAGAGGGACCACATCCTGCCTCAGTGATGGTTTGGTGGGGACGCTGTCACAAAGATCTAGAGGGACCACCTTGTGCCTCAGTGATGGCTTGGTTGGGACGATGTCACAAAGATCCAGAGGGACCACATCCTGCCTCAGTGATGGTTTGGTGGGGACGCTGTCACAAAGATCTAGAGGGACCACATTGTGCCTCAGTGATGGTTTGGTGGGGACGATGTCACAAAGATCCAGAGGGAGCACATTGTGCCTCAGTGATGGTTTGGTTGGGACGCTGTCACAAAGATCTAGAGGGACCACATCCTGCCTCAGTGATGGTTTGGTGGGGACGATGTCACAAAGATCCAGAGGGACCACCTTGTGCCTCAGCGATGGTTTGGTGGGGACGATGTCACAAAGATCCAGAAGGAACACATTGTGCCTCAGTGATGGTTTGGTGGGGACGATGTCACAAAGATCCAGAGGGACCACCTTGTGCCTCAGCGATGGTTTGGTGGAGACGCTGTCACAAAGATCCAGAGGGAACACATTGTGCCTCAGTGATGGTTTGGTGGGGACGCTGTCACAAAGATCCAGAGGGAACACATTGTGCCTCAGTGATGGTTTGGTGGAGACGCTGTCACAAAGATCTAGAGGGACCACATCCTGCCTCAGTGATGGTTTGGTGGGCACGCTGTCACAAAGATCCAGAGGGACCACATCCTGCCTCAGTGATGGTTTGGTGGGGACGCTGTCACAAAGATCTAGAGGGACCACATTGTGCCTCAGTGATGGTTTGGTGGGGACGATGTCACAAAGATCCAGAGGGACCACATCCTGCCTCAGTGATGGTTTGGTGGGGACGCTGTCACAAAGATCTAGAGGGACCACATTGTGCCTCAGTGATGGTTTGGTGGGGACGTTGTCACAAAGATCCAGAGGGAGCACATTGTGCCTCAGTGATGGTTTGGTGGGGACGCTGTCACAAAGATCCAGAGGGACGACCTTGTGCCTCAGTGATGGTTTGGTGGGGACGATGTCACAAAGATCCAGAGGGACCACCTTGTGCCTCAGTGATGGTTTGGTGGGGACGATGTCACAAAGATCCAGAGGGACCACATTGTGCCTCAGTGATGGTTTGGTGGGGACGATGTCACAAAGATCCAGAAGGAACACATTGTGCCTCAGTGATGGTTTGGTGGGGACGCTGTCACAAAGATCCAGAAGGAACACATTGTGCCTCAGTGATGGTTTGGTGGGGACGCTGTCACAAAGATCCAGAAGGAACACATCCTGCCTCAGCGATGGTTTGGTGGGGACGCTGTCACAAAGATCCAGAAGGAACACATTGTGCATCAGTGATGGTTTGGTGGGGACGCTGTCCCAAAGATCCAGAAGGAACACATTGTGCCTCAGTGATGGTTTGGTGGGGACGCTGTCACAAAGATCCAGAAGGAACACATCCTGCCTCAGCGATGGTTTGGTGGGGACGCTGTCACAAAGATCCAGAAGGAACACATTGTGCATCAGTGATGGTTTGGTGGGGACGCTGTCACAAGGATCCAGAAGGAACACATTGTGCCTCAGCGATGGTTTGGTGGGGACGATGTCACAAAGATCCAGAAGGAACACAATGTGCCTCAGCGATGGTTTGGTGGGGACGATGTCACAAAGATCCAGGAGGAACACATCCTGCCTCAGTGATGGTTTGGTGGGGACGCTGTCACAAAGATCCAGAAGGAGCACATTGTGCCTCAGTGATGGTTTGGTGGGGACGCTGTCACAAAGATCTAGAGGGACCACATTGTGCCTCAGTAATGGTTTGGTGGGGACGATGTCACAAAGATCCAGAGGGACCACATTGTGCCTCAGTGATGGTTTGGTGGGGACGCTGTCACAAAGATCTAGAGGGAACACATCCTGCCTCAGTGATGGTTTGGTGGGGACGATGTCACAAAGATCCAGAGGGAACACATCCTGCCTCAGTAATGGTTTGGTGGGGACGCTGTCACAAAGATCTAGAGGGACCACATTGTGCCTCAGTGATGGTTTGGTGGGGACGATGTCACAAAGATCTAGAGGGACCACATTGTGCCTCAGTAATGGTTTGGTGGGGACGATGTCACAAAGATCCAGAGGGACCACATTGTGCCTCAGTGATGGTTTGGTGGGGACGCTGTCACAAAGATCCAGAGGGAACACATTGTGCCTCAGTGATGGTTTGGTGGGGACGATGTCACAAAGATCCAGAGGGACCACATTGTGCCTCAGTAATGGTTTGGTGGGGACGCTGTCACAAAGATCTAGAGGGACCACATTGTGCCTCAGTGATGGTTTGGTGGGGACGATGTCACAAAGATCTAGAGGGACCACATTGTGCCTCAGTAATGGTTTGGTGGGGACGATGTCACAAAGATCCAGAGGGACCACATTGTGCCTCAGTGATGGTTTGGTGGGGACGCTGTCACAAAGATCCAGAGGGAACACATTGTGCCTCAGTGATGGTTTGGTGGGGACGATGTCACAAAGATCCAGAGGGACCACATTGTGCCTCAGTGATGGTTTGGTGGGGACGATGTCACAAAGATCCAGAGGGAACACATTGTGCCTCAGTGATTCTTTGGTGGGGACGCTGTCACAAAGATCCAGAGGGACCACATTGTGCCTCAGTGATGGTTTGGTGGGGACGATGTCACAAAGATCCAGAGGGACCAAATTGTGCCTCAGTGATGGTTTGGTGGGGACGATGTCACAAAGATCCAGAGGGAACACATTGTGCCTCAGTGATGGTTTGGTGGGGACGCTGTCACAAAGATCCAGAGGGACCACATTGTGCCTGAGTGATGGTTTGGTGGGGACGCTCTCACAAAGATCCAGAAGGAACACATTGTGCCTCAGTGATGGTTTGGTGGGGACGATGTCACAAAGATCCAGAAGGACCACATCCTGCCTCAGAGAGGTTTGGTGGGGACGATGTCACAAAGATCTAGAGGGACCACATCCAGCCTCAGTGATGGTTTGGTGGGGACGCTGTCACAAAGATCTAGAGGGACCACATCCTGCCTCAGTGATGGTTTGGTGGGGACGATGTCACAAAGATCCAGAAGGACCACATCCTGCCTCAGAGAGAATTGGTGGGGACGATGTCACAGAGATCTAGAGGGACCACATCCAGCCTCAGTGATGGTTTGGTGGGGACGCTGTCACAAAGATCTAGAGGGACCACATCCTGCCTCAGTGATGGTTTGGTGGGGACGATGTCACAAAGATCCAGAAGGAACACATTGTGCCTAAGAGATGGTTTGGTGGGGGCGATGTCACAAAGATCCAGAAGGAACATATTGTGCCTCAGTGATGGTTTGGTGGGGACGCTGTCACAAAGATCCAGAGGGACCACATTGTGCCTCAGCGATGGTTTGGTGGGGACGCTGTCCTAAAGATCCAGAGGGACCACATTGTGCCTCAGTGATGGTTTGGTGGGGACGCTGTCACAAAGATCCAGAAGGAACACATTGTGCCTCAGCGATGGTTTGGTGGGGACGCTGTCACAAAGATCCAGAGGGACCACATTGTGCCTCAGCGGTGGTTTGGTGGGGACGCTGTCACAAAGATCCAGAAGGAACACATTGTGCCTCAGCGATGGTTTGGTGGGGACGCTGTCACAAAGATCCAGAGGCACCACATTGTGCCTCAGCGATGGTTTGATGAGGACGCTGTCACAAAGATCCAGAGGGACCACATTGTGCCTCAGTGATGGTTTGGTGGGGACGCTGTCACAAAGATCCAGAGGCACCACATTGTGCCTCAGCGATGGTTTGGTGGGGACGCTGTCACAAAGATCCAGAGGGACCACATTGTGCCTCAGTGATGGTTTGGTGGGGACGCTGTCACAAAGATCCAGAGGGACCACATCCTGCCTCAGTGATGGTTTGGTGGGGACGCTGTTACAAAGATCCAGAGGGAACACATTGTGCCTCAGTAATGGTTTGGTGGGGACGATGTCACAAAGATCCAGAAGGAACACATCCTGCCTCAGCGATGGTTTGGTGGGTATGCTGTCACAAAGATCCAGAAGGAACACATCCTGCCTCAGCGATGGTTTGGTGGGGACGATGTCACAAATATCCAGAAGGAACACATTGTGCCTCAGTAATGGTTTGGTGGGGACGATGTCACAAAGATCCAGAAGGAACACATCCTGCCTCAGCGATGGTTTGGTGGGTATGCTGTCACAAAGATCCAGAAGGAACACATTGTGCCTCAGTAATGGTTTGGTGGGGACGATGTCACAAAGATCCAGAAGGAACACATTGTGCCTCAGCGATGGTTTGGTGGGGACGATGTCACAAAGATCCAGAGGGACCACATTGTGCCTCAGTAATAGTTTGGTGGGGACCATGTCACAAAGATCCAGAGGGACCACATTGTGCCTCAGTGATGGTTTGGTGGGGACGCTGTCACAAAGATCCAGAAGGAACACATTGTGCATCAGTGATGGTTTGGTGGGGACGATGTCACAAAGATCCAGAAGGAACCCATTGTGCATCAGTGATGGTTTGGTGGGGACGATGTCACAAAGATCCAGAAGGAACACATCCTGCCTCAGCGATGGTTTGGTGGGGACGATGTCACAAAGATCCAGAAGGAACACATCCTGCCTCAGCGATGGTTTGGTGGGGACGATGTCACAAAGATCCAGAAGGAACACATCCTGCCTCAGCGATGGTTTGGTGGGGACGATGTCACAAAGATCCAGAAGGAACACATCCTGCCTCAGCGATGGTTTGGTGGGGACGATGTCACAAAGTTCCAGAAGGAACACATCCTGCCTCAGTGATGGTTTGGTGGGGACGCTGTCACAAAGATCTAGAAGGAACACATCCTGCCTCAGTGATGGTTTGGTGGGGACGCTGTCACAAAGATCCAGAAGGAACACATTGTGCCTCAGTGATCGTTTGGTGGGGACGATGTCACAAAGATCCAGAAGGACCACATCCTGCCTCAGAGAGGTTTGGTGGGGACGATGTCACAAAGATCTAGAGCGACCACATCCAGCCTCAGTGATGGTTTGGTGGGGACGCTGTCACAAAGATCTAGAGGGACCACATCCTGCCTCAGTGATGGTTTGGTGGGGACGATGTCACAAAGATCCAGAAGGACCACATCCTGCCTCAGAGAGAATTGCTGGGGACGATGTCACAAAGATCTAGAGGGACCACATCCAGCCTCAGTGATGGTTTGGTGGGGACGCTGTCACAAAGATCTAGAGGGACCACATCCTGCCTCAGTGATGGTTTGGTGGGGACGATGTCACAAAGATCCAGAAAGAACACATTGTGCCTCAGTGATGGTTTGGTGGGGACGCTGTCACAAAGATCCAGAGGGACCAATCCTGCCTCAGAGATGGTTTGGTGGGGGCGATGTCACAAAGATCCAGAAGGAACACATTGTGCCTCAGTGATGGTTGGTGGGGACGCTGTCACAAAGATCCAGAAGGAACACATTGTGCCTCAGAGATGGTTTGGTGGGGGCGATGTCACAAAGATCCAGAAGGAACACATTGTGCCTCAGAGATGGTTTGGTGGGGGCGATGTCACAAAGATCCAGAAGGAACATATTGTGCCTCAGTGATGGTTTGTGGGGACGCTGTCACAAAGATCCAGAGGGACCACATTGTGCCTCAGCGATGGTTTGGTGGGGACGCTGTCCTAAAGATCCAGAGGGACCACATTGTGCCTCAGTGATGGTTTGGTGGGGACGCTGTCACAAAGATCCAAAAGGAACACATTGTGCCTCAGCCATGGTTTGGTGGGGACGCTGTCACAAAGATCCAGAGGGACCACATTGTGCCTCAGCGATGGTTTGGTGGGGACGCTGTCACAAAGATCCGGAAGGAACGCATTGTGCCTCAGCGATGGTTTGGTGGGGACGCTGTCACAAAGATCCAGAGGCACCACATTGTGCCTCAGCGATGGTTTGGTGGGGACGCTGTCACAAAGATCCAGAGGGACCACATTGTGCCTCAGTGATGGTTTGGTGGGGACGCTGTCACAAAGATCCAGAGGCACCACATTGTGCCTCAGCGATGGTTTGGTGGGGACGCTGTCACAAAGATCCAGAGGGACCACATTGTGCCTCAGTAATGGCTTGGTGGGGGCGATGTCACAAAGATCCAGAAGGAACACATTGTGCCTCAGTGATGGTTTGGTGGGGACGCTGTCATAAAGATCCAGAGGGACCACCTTGTGCCTCAGCGATGGTTTGGTGGGGACGATGTCACAAAGATCCAGAGGGACCACATTGTGCCTCAGTGATGGTTTGGTGGGGACGATGTCACAAAGATCAGAGGGACCACCTTGTGCCTCAGTAATGGTTTGGTGGGGACGATGTCACAAAGATCCAGAGGGACCACATCCTGCCTCAGTGATGGTTTGGTGGGGACGATGTCACAAAGATCCAGAGGGACCACCTTGTGCCTCAGTAATGGTTTGGTGGGGACGATGTCACAAAGATCCAGAGGGACCACCTTGTGCCTCAGTAATGGTTTGGTGGGGACGCTGTCACAAAGATCCAGAGGGACCACATCCTGCCTCAGTGATGGTTTGGTGGGGACGATGTCACAAAGATCCAGAGGGACCACATCCTGCCTCAGTGATGGTTTGGTGGGGACGATGTCACAAAGATCCAGAGGGACCACATCCTGCCTCAGTGATGGTTTGGTGGGGACGATGTCACAAAGATCCAGAGGGACCACATCCTGCCTCAGTGATGGTTTGGTGGGGACGATGTCACAAAGATCCAGAGGGACCACATTGTGCCTCAGTGATGGTTTGGTGGGGACGATGTCACAAAGATCCAGAGGGACCACCTTGTGCCTCAGTAATGGTTTGGTGGGGACGATGTCACAAAGATCCAGAGGGACCACATCCTGCCTCAGTGATGGTTTGGTGGGGACGATGTAACAAAGATCCAGAGGGACCACATCCTGCCTCAGTGATGGTTTGGTGGGGACGATGTCACAAAGATCCAGAGGGACCACATTGTGCCTCAGTGATGGTTTGGTGGGGACGATGTCACAAAGATCCAGAGGGACCACATCCTGCCTCAGTGATGGTTTGGTGGGGACGATGTCACAAAGATCTAGAGGGACCACCTTGTGCCTCAGTGATGGTTTGGTGGGGACGATGTCACAAAGATCCAGAGGTACCACCTTGTGCCTCAGTGATGGTTTGGTGGGGACGATGTCACAAAGATCCAGAGGGACCACCTTGTGCCTCAGTGATGGTTTGGTGGGGACGATGTCACAAAGATCCAGAGGGACCACCTTGTGCCTCAGTGATGGTTTGGTGGGGACGCTGTCACAAAGATCTAGAGGGACCACATCCTGCCTCAGTGATGGTTTGGTGGGGACGATGTCACAAAGATCCAGAGGGACCACCTTGTGCCTCAGTGATGGTTTGGTGGGGACGATGTCACAAAGATCCAGAGGGACCACATTGTGCCTCAGTGATGGTTTGGTGGGGACGATGTCACAAAGATCTAGAGGGACCACCTTGTGCCTCAGTGATGGTTTGGTGGGGACGATGTCACAAAGATCCAGAGGGACCACCTTGTGCCTCAGTGATGGTTTGGTGGGGACGATGTCACAAAGATCCAGAGGGACCACCTTGTGCCTTAGTGATGGTTTGGTGGGGACGATGTCACAAAGATCCAGAGGGACCACCTTGTGCCTCAGTGATGGTTTGGTGGGGACGATGTCACAAAGATCCAGAGGGACCACATCCTGTCTCAGTGATGGTTTGGTGGGGACGATGTCACAAAGATCCAGAGGGACCACCTTGTGCCTCAGTGATGGTTTGGTGGGGACGATGTCACAAAGATCCAGAGGGACCACATCCTGCCTCAGTGATGGTTTGGTGGGGACGATGTCACAAAGATCCAGAGGGACCACCTTGTGCCTCAGTGATGGTTTGGTGGGGACGATGTCACAAAGATCCAGAGGGACCACAATTGTGCCTCAGTGATGGTTTGGTGGGGACGATGTTACAAAGATCCAGAAGGAACACATTGTGCCTCAGTGATGGTTTGGTGGGGACGATGTCACAAAGATCCAGAAGGAACACATTGTGCCTCAGCGATGGTTTGGTGGGGACGATGTCACAAAGATCCAGAGGGACCACATTGTGCCTCAGTGATGGTTTGGTGGGGACGATGTCACAAAGATCCAGAAGGAACACAATGTGCCTCAGCGATGGTTTGGTGGGGACGATGTCACAAAGATCCAGAAGGAACACATCCTGCCTCAGCGATGGTTTGGTGGGGACGATGTCACAAAGATCCAGAAGGAACACATCCTGCCTCAGTGATGGTTTGGTGGGGACGATGTCACAAAGATCCAGAAGGAACACATCCTGCCTCAGCGATGGTTTGGTGGGGACGATGTCACAAAGATCCAGAGGGACCACCTTGTGCCTACGTGATGGTTTGGTGGGGACGCTGTCACAAAGATCCAGAGGGACCACCTTGTGCCTCAGTGATGGTTTGGTGGGGACGATGTCACAAAGATCCAGAGGGACCACATTGTGCCTCAGTGATGGTTTGGTGGGGACGATGTCACAAAGATCCAGAGGGACCACATTGTGCCTCAGTGATGGTTTGGTGGGGACGATGTCACAAAGATCCAGAGGGACCACCTTGTGCCTCAGTGATGGTTTGGTGGGGACGCTGTCACAAAGATCCAGAGGGACCACCTTGTGCCTCAGTGATGGTTTGGTGGGGACGATGTCACAAAGATCCAGAGGGACCACATTGTGCCTCAGTGATGGTTTGGTGGGGACGATGTCACAAAGATCCAGAAGGAACACATTGTGCCTCAGTGATGGTTTGGTGGGGACGCTGTCACAAAGATCCAGAGGGACCACATTGTGCCTCAGTGATGGTTTGGTGGGGACGATGTCACAAAGATCCAGAGGGACCACATTGTGCCTCAGTGATGGTTTGGTGGGGACGATGTCACAAAGATCCAGAGGGACCACATTGTGCCTCAGTGATGGTTTGGTGGGGACGATGTCACAAAGATCCAGAGGGACCACCTTGTGCCTCAGTGATGGTTTGGTGGGGACGATGTCACAAAGATCCAGAGGGACGACCTTGTGCCTCAGTGATGGTTTGGTGGGGACGATGTCACAAAGATCCAGAGGGACCACCTTGTGCCTCAGTGATGGTTTGGTGGGGACGATGTCACAAAGATCCAGAGGGACCACATTGTGCCTCAGTGATGGTTTGGTGGGGACGATGTCACAAAGATCCAGAAGGAACACATTGTGCCTCAGTGATGGTTTGGTGGGGACGCTGTCACAAAGATCCAGAAGGAACACATTGTGCCTCAGTGATGGTTTGGTGGGGACGCTGTCACAAAGATCCAGAAGGAACACATCCTGCCTCAGCGATGGTTTGGTGGGGACGCTGTCACAAAGATCCAGAAGGAACACATTGTGCATCAGTGATGGTTTGGTGGGGACGCTGTCACAAAGATCCAGAAGGAACACATTGTGCCTCAGTGATGGTTTGGTGGGGACGCTGTCACAAAGATCCAGAAGGAACACATCCTGCCTCAGCGATGGTTTGGTGGGGACGCTGTCACAAAGATCCAGAAGGAACACATTGTGCATCAGTGATGGTTTGGTGGGGACGCTGTCACAAAGATCCAGAAGGAACACATTGTGCCTCAGCGATGGTTTGGTGGGGACGATGTCACAAAGATCCAGAAGGAACACAATGTGCCTCAGCGATGGTTTGGTGGGGACGATGTCACAAAGATCCAGAAGGAACACATCCTGCCTCAGTGATGGTTTGGTGGGGACGCTGTCACAAAGATCCAGAAGGAACACATTGTGCCTCAGTGATGGTTTGGTGGGGACGCTGTCACAAAGATCTAGAGGGACCACATTGTGCCTCAGTAATGGTTTGGTGGGGACGATGTCACAAAGATCCAGAGGGACCACATTGTGCCTCAGTGATGGTTTGGTGGGGACGCTGTCACAAAGATCCAGAGGGAACACATTGTGCCTCAGTGATGGTTTGGTGGGGACGATGTCACAAAGATCCAGAGGGACCACATTGTGCCTCAGTAATGGTTTGGTGGGGACGCTGTCACAAAGATCTAGAGGGACCACATTGTGCCTCAGTGATGGTTTGGTGGGGACGATGTCACAAAGATCTAGAGGGACCACATTGTGCCTCAGTAATGGTTTGGTGGGGACGATGTCACAAAGATCCACAAGGACCACATTGTGCCTCAGTGATGGTTTGGTGGGGACGCTGTCACAAAGATCCAGAGGGAACACATTGTGCCTCAGTGATGGTTTGGTGGGGACGATGTCACAAAGATCCAGAGGGACCACATTGTGCCTCAGTAATGGTTTGGTGGGGACGCTGTCACAAAGATCTAGAGGGACCACATTGTGCCTCAGTGATGGTTTGGTGGGGACGATGTCACAAAGATCTAGAGGGACCACATTGTGCCTCAGTAATGGTTTGGTGGGGACGATGTCACAAAGATCCAGAGGGACCACAATGTGCCTCAGTGATGGTTTGGTGGGGACGCTGTCACAAAGATCCAGAGGGAACACATTGTGCCTCAGTGATGGTTTGGTGGGGACGATGTCACAAAGATCCAGAGGAACCACATTGTGCCTCAGTGATGGTTTGGTGGGGACGATGTCACAAAGATCCAGAGGGAACACATTGTGCCTCAGTGATGGTTTGGTGGGGACGCTGTCACAAAGATCCACAGGGACCACATTGTGCCTCAGTGATGGTTTGGTGGGGACGCTGTCACAAAGATCCAGAGGGACCACATTGTGCCTCAGTGATGGTTTGGTGGGGACGATGTCACAAAGATCCAGAGGGAACACATTGTGCCTCAGTGATGGTTTGGTGGGGACGCTCTCACAAAGATCCAGAAGGAACACACTGTACCTCAGTGATGGTTTGGTGGGGACGATGTCACAAAGATCCAGAAGGACCACATCCTGCCTCAGAGAGGTTTGGTGGGGACGATGTCACAAAGATCTAGAGGGACCACATCCAGCCTCAGTGATGGTTTGGTGGGGACGCTGTCACAAAGATCTAGAGGGACCACATCCTGCCTCAGTGATGGTTTGGTGGGGACGATGTCACAAAGATCCAGAAGGACCACATCCTGCCTCAGAGAGAATTGGTGGGGACGATGTCACAAAGATCTAGAGGGACCACATCCAGCCTCAGTGATGGTTTGGTGGGGACGCTGTCACAAAGATCTAGAGGGACCACATCCTGCCTCAGTGATGGTTTGGTGGGGACGATGTCACAAAGATCCAGAAGGAACACATTGTGCCTCAGAGATGGTTTGGTGGGGGCGATGTCACAAAGATCCAGAAGGAACATATTGTGCCTCAGTGATGGTTTGGTGGGGACGCTGTCACAAAGATCCAGAGGGACCACATTGTGCCTCAGCGATGGTTTGGTGGGGACGCTGTCCTAAAGATCCAGAGGGACCACATTGTGCCTCAGTGATGGTTTGGTGGGGACGCTGTCACAAAGATCCAGAAGGAACACATTGTGCCTCAGCGATGGTTTGGTGGGGACGCTGTCACAAAGATCCAGAGGGACCACATTGTGCCTCAGCGATGGTTTGGTGGGGACGCTGTCACAAAGATCCAGAAGGAACACATTGTGCCTCAGCGATGGTTTGGTGGGGACGCTGTCACAAAGATCCAGAGGCACCACATTGTGCCTCAGCGATGGTTTGGTGGGGACGCTGTCACAAAGATCCAGAGGGACCACATTGTGCCTCAGTGATGGTTTGGTGGGGACGCTGTCACAAAGATCCAGAGGCACCACATTGTGCCTCAGCGATGGTTTGGTGGGGACGCTGTCACAAAGATCCAGAGGGACCACATTGTGCCTCCGTGATGGTTTGGTGGGGACGCTGTCACAAAGATCCAGAGGGAACACATTGTGCCTCAGTAATGGTTTGGTGGGGACGATGTCACAAAGATCCAGAAGGAACACATCCTGCCTCAGCGATGGTTTGGTGGGTATGCTGTCACAAAGATCCAGAAGGAACACATCCTGCCTCAGCGATGGTTTGGTGGGTACGATGTCACAAATATCCAGAAGGAACACATTGTGCCTCAGTAATGGTTTGGTGGGGACGATGTCACAAAGATCCAGAAGGAACACATCCTGCCTCAGCGATGGTTTGGTGGGTATGCTGTCACAAAGATCCAGAAGGAACACATTGTGCCTCAGTAATGGTTTGGTGGGGACGATGTCACAAAGATCCAGAAGGAACACATTGTGCCTCAGCGATGGTTTGGTGGGGACGCTGTCACAAAGATCCAGAGGGACCACATTGTGCCTCAGTAATAGTTTGGTGGGGACGATGTCACAAAGATCCAGAGGGACCACATTGTGCCTCAGTGATGGTTTGGTGGGGACGCTGTCACAAAGATCCAGAAGGAACACATTGTGCATCAGTGATGGTTTGGTGGGGACGATGTCACAAAGATCCAGAAGGAACACATTGTGCATCAGTGATGGTTTGGTGGGGACGATGTCACAAAGATCCAGAAGGAACACATCCTGCCTCAGCGATGGTTTGGTGGGGACGATGTCACAAAGATCCAGAAAGAACACATCCTGCCTCAGTGATGGTTTGGTGGGGACGATGTCACAAAGATCCAGAAGGAACACATCCTGCCTCAGCGATGGTTTGGTGGGGACGATGTCACAAAGATCCAGAAGGAACACATCCTGCCTCAGCGATGGTTTGGTGGGGACGATGTCACAAAGATCCAGAAGGAACACATCCTGCCTCAGTGATGGTTTGGTGGGGACGCTGTCACAAAGATCTAGAAGGAACACATCCTGCCTCAGTGATGGTTTGGTGGGGACGCTGTCACAAAGATCCAGAGGGAACACATTGTGCCTCAGTGATGGTTTGGTGGGGACGATGTCACAAAGATCTAGAGGGACCACATTGTGCCTCAGTAATGGTTTGGTGGGGACGATGTCACAAAGATCCAGAGGGACCACATTGTGCCTCAGTGATGGTTTGGTGGGGACGCTGTCACAAAGATCCAGAGGGAACACATTGTGCCTCAGTGATGGTTTGGTGGGGACGATGTCACAAAGATCCAGAGGGACCACATTGTGCCTCAGTGATGGTTTGGTGGGGACGATGTCACAAAGATCCAGAGGGAACACATTGTGCCTCAGTGATTCTTTGGTGGGGACGCTGTCACAAAGATCCAGAGGGACCACATTGTGCCTCAGTGATGGTTTGGTGGGGACGATGTCACAAAGATCCAGAGGGACCAAATTGTGCCTCAGTGATGGTTTGGTGGGGACGATGTCACAAAGATCCAGAGGGAACACATTGTGCCTCAGTGATGGTTTGGTGGGGACGCTGTCACAAAGATCCAGAGGGACCACATTGTGCCTGAGTGATGGTTTGGTGGGGACGCTCTCACAAAGATCCAGAAGGAACACATTGTGCCTCAGTGATGGTTTGGTGGGGACGATGTCACAAAGATCCAGAAGGACCACATCCTGCCTCAGAGAGGTTTGGTGGGGACGATGTCACAAAGATCTAGAGGGACCACATCCAGCCTCAGTGATGGTTTGGTGGGGACGCTGTCACAAAGATCTAGAGGGACCACATCCTGCCTCAGTGATGGTTTGGTGGGGACGATGTCACAAAGATCCAGAAGGACCACATCCTGCCTCAGAGAGAATTGGTGGGGACGATGTCACAGAGATCTAGAGGGACCACATCCAGCCTCAGTGATGGTTTGGTGGGGACGCTGTCACAAAGATCTAGAGGGACCACATCCTGCCTCAGTGATGGTTTGGTGGGGACGATGTCACAAAGATCCAGAAGGAACACATTGTGCCTAAGAGATGGTTTGGTGGGGGCGATGTCACAAAGATCCAGAAGGAACATATTGTGCCTCAGTGATGGTTTGGTGGGGACGCTGTCACAAAGATCCAGAGGGACCACATTGTGCCTCAGCGATGGTTTGGTGGGGACGCTGTCCTAAAGATCCAGAGGGACCACATTGTGCCTCAGTGATGGTTTGGTGGGGACGCTGTCACAAAGATCCAGAAGGAACACATTGTGCCTCAGCGATGGTTTGGTGGGGACGCTGTCACAAAGATCCAGAGGGACCACATTGTGCCTCAGCGGTGGTTTGGTGGGGACGCTGTCACAAAGATCCAGAAGGAACACATTGTGCCTCAGCGATGGTTTGGTGGGGACGCTGTCACAAAGATCCAGAGGCACCACATTGTGCCTCAGCGATGGTTTGATGAGGACGCTGTCACAAAGATCCAGAGGGACCACATTGTGCCTCAGTGATGGTTTGGTGGGGACGCTGTCACAAAGATCCAGAGGCACCACATTGTGCCTCAGCGATGGTTTGGTGGGGACGCTGTCACAAAGATCCAGAGGGACCACATTGTGCCTCAGTGATGGTTTGGTGGGGACGCTGTCACAAAGATCCAGAGGGACCACATCCTGCCTCAGTGATGGTTTGGTGGGGACGCTGTCACAAAGATCCAGAGGGAACACATTGTGCCTCAGTAATGGTTTGGTGGGGACGATGTCACAAAGATCCAGAAGGAACACATCCTGCCTCAGCGATGGTTTGGTGGGTATGCTGTCACAAAGATCCAGAAGGAACACATCCTGCCTCAGCGATGGTTTGGTGGGGACGATGTCACAAATATCCAGAAGGAACACATTGTGCCTCAGTAATGGTTTGGTGGGGACGATGTCACAAAGATCCAGAAGGAACACATCCTGCCTCAGCGATGGTTTGGTGGGTATGCTGTCACAAAGATCCAGAAGGAACACATTGTGCCTCAGTAATGGTTTGGTGGGGACGATGTCACAAAGATCCAGAAGGAACACATTGTGCCTCAGCGATGGTTTGGTGGGGACGATGTCACAAAGATCCAGAGGGACCACATTGTGCCTCAGTAATAGTTTGGTGGGGACCATGTCACAAAGATCCAGAGGGACCACATTGTGCCTCAGTGATGGTTTGGTGGGGACGCTGTCACAAAGATCCAGAAGGAACACATTGTGCATCAGTGATGGTTTGGTGGGGACGATGTCACAAAGATCCAGAAGGAACCCATTGTGCATCAGTGATGGTTTGGTGGGGACGATGTCACAAAGATCCAGAAGGAACACATCCTGCCTCAGCGATGGTTTGGTGGGGACGATGTCACAAAGATCCAGAAGGAACACATCCTGCCTCAGCGATGGTTTGGTGGGGACGATGTCACAAAGATCCAGAAGGAACACATCCTGCCTCAGCGATGGTTTGGTGGGGACGATGTCACAAAGATCCAGAAGGAACACATCCTGCCTCAGCGATGGTTTGGTGGGGACGATGTCACAAAGTTCCAGAAGGAACACATCCTGCCTCAGTGATGGTTTGGTGGGGACGCTGTCACAAAGATCTAGAAGGAACACATCCTGCCTCAGTGATGGTTTGGTGGGGACGCTGTCACAAAGATCCAGAAGGAACACATTGTGCCTCAGTGATCGTTTGGTGGGGACGATGTCACAAAGATCCAGAAGGACCACATCCTGCCTCAGAGAGGTTTGGTGGGGACGATGTCACAAAGATCTAGAGCGACCACATCCAGCCTCAGTGATGGTTTGGTGGGGACGCTGTCACAAAGATCTAGAGGGACCACATCCTGCCTCAGTGATGGTTTGGTGGGGACGATGTCACAAAGATCCAGAAGGACCACATCCTGCCTCAGAGAGAATTGCTGGGGACGATGTCACAAAGATCTAGAGGGACCACATCCAGCCTCAGTGATGGTTTGGTGGGGACGCTGTCACAAAGATCTAGAGGGACCACATCCTGCCTCAGTGATGGTTTGGTGGGGACGATGTCACAAAGATCCAGAAAGAACACATTGTGCCTCAGTGATGGTTTGGTGGGGACGCTGTCACAAAGATCCAGAGGGACCAATCCTGCCTCAGAGATGGTTTGGTGGGGGCGATGTCACAAAGATCCAGAAGGAACACATTGTGCCTCAGTGATGGTTGGTGGGGACGCTGTCACAAAGATCCAGAAGGAACACATTGTGCCTCAGAGATGGTTTGGTGGGGGCGATGTCACAAAGATCCAGAAGGAACACATTGTGCCTCAGAGATGGTTTGGTGGGGGCGATGTCACAAAGATCCAGAAGGAACATATTGTGCCTCAGTGATGGTTTGTGGGGACGCTGTCACAAAGATCCAGAGGGACCACATTGTGCCTCAGCGATGGTTTGGTGGGGACGCTGTCCTAAAGATCCAGAGGGACCACATTGTGCCTCAGTGATGGTTTGGTGGGGACGCTGTCACAAAGATCCAAAAGGAACACATTGTGCCTCAGCCATGGTTTGGTGGGGACGCTGTCACAAAGATCCAGAGGGACCACATTGTGCCTCAGCGATGGTTTGGTGGGGACGCTGTCACAAAGATCCGGAAGGAACGCATTGTGCCTCAGCGATGGTTTGGTGGGGACGCTGTCACAAAGATCCAGAGGCACCACATTGTGCCTCAGCGATGGTTTGGTGGGGACGCTGTCACAAAGATCCAGAGGGACCACATTGTGCCTCAGTGATGGTTTGGTGGGGACGCTGTCACAAAGATCCAGAGGCACCACATTGTGCCTCAGCGATGGTTTGGTGGGGACGCTGTCACAAAGATCCAGAGGGACCACATTGTGCCTCAGTAATGGCTTGGTGGGGGCGATGTCACAAAGATCCAGAAGGAACACATTGTGCCTCAGTGATGGTTTGGTGGGGACGCTGTCATAAAGATCCAGAGGGACCACCTTGTGCCTCAGCGATGGTTTGGTGGGGACGATGTCACAAAGATCCAGAGGGACCACATTGTGCCTCAGTGATGGTTTGGTGGGGACGATGTCACAAAGATCAGAGGGACCACCTTGTGCCTCAGTAATGGTTTGGTGGGGACGATGTCACAAAGATCCAGAGGGACCACATCCTGCCTCAGTGATGGTTTGGTGGGGACGATGTCACAAAGATCCAGAGGGACCACCTTGTGCCTCAGTAATGGTTTGGTGGGGACGATGTCACAAAGATCCAGAGGGACCACCTTGTGCCTCAGTAATGGTTTGGTGGGGACGCTGTCACAAAGATCCAGAGGGACCACATCCTGCCTCAGTGATGGTTTGGTGGGGACGATGTCACAAAGATCCAGAGGGACCACATCCTGCCTCAGTGATGGTTTGGTGGGGACGATGTCACAAAGATCCAGAGGGACCACATCCTGCCTCAGTGATGGTTTGGTGGGGACGATGTCACAAAGATCCAGAGGGACCACATCCTGCCTCAGTGATGGTTTGGTGGGGACGATGTCACAAAGATCCAGAGGGACCACATTGTGCCTCAGTGATGGTTTGGTGGGGACGATGTCACAAAGATCCAGAGGGACCACCTTGTGCCTCAGTAATGGTTTGGTGGGGACGATGTCACAAAGATCCAGAGGGACCACATCCTGCCTCAGTGATGGTTTGGTGGGGACGATGTAACAAAGATCCAGAGGGACCACATCCTGCCTCAGTGATGGTTTGGTGGGGACGATGTCACAAAGATCCAGAGGGACCACATTGTGCCTCAGTGATGGTTTGGTGGGGACGATGTCACAAAGATCCAGAGGGACCACATCCTGCCTCAGTGATGGTTTGGTGGGGACGATGTCACAAAGATCTAGAGGGACCACCTTGTGCCTCAGTGATGGTTTGGTGGGGACGATGTCACAAAGATCCAGAGGTACCACCTTGTGCCTCAGTGATGGTTTGGTGGGGACGATGTCACAAAGATCCAGAGGGACCACCTTGTGCCTCAGTGATGGTTTGGTGGGGACGATGTCACAAAGATCCAGAGGGACCACCTTGTGCCTCAGTGATGGTTTGGTGGGGACGCTGTCACAAAGATCTAGAGGGACCACATCCTGCCTCAGTGATGGTTTGGTGGGGACGATGTCACAAAGATCCAGAGGGACCACCTTGTGCCTCAGTGATGGTTTGGTGGGGACGATGTCACAAAGATCCAGAGGGACCACATTGTGCCTCAGTGATGGTTTGGTGGGGACGATGTCACAAAGATCTAGAGGGACCACCTTGTGCCTCAGTGATGGTTTGGTGGGGACGATGTCACAAAGATCCAGAGGGACCACCTTGTGCCTCAGTGATGGTTTGGTGGGGACGATGTCACAAAGATCCAGAGGGACCACCTTGTGCCTTAGTGATGGTTTGGTGGGGACGATGTCACAAAGATCCAGAGGGACCACCTTGTGCCTCAGTGATGGTTTGGTGGGGACGATGTCACAAAGATCCAGAGGGACCACATCCTGTCTCAGTGATGGTTTGGTGGGGACGATGTCACAAAGATCCAGAGGGACCACCTTGTGCCTCAGTGATGGTTTGGTGGGGACGATGTCACAAAGATCCAGAGGGACCACATCCTGCCTCAGTGATGGTTTGGTGGGGACGATGTCACAAAGATCCAGAGGGACCACCTTGTGCCTCAGTGATGGTTTGGTGGGGACGATGTCACAAAGATCCAGAGGGACCACATCCTGCCTCAGTGATGGTTTGGTGGGGACGATGTCACAAAGATCCAGAGGGACCACCTTGTGCCTCAGTGATGGTTTGGTGGGGACGATGTCACAAAGATCCAGAGGGACCACAATTGTGCCTCAGTGATGGTTTGGTGGGGACGATGTTACAAAGATCCAGAAGGAACACATTGTGCCTCAGTGATGGTTTGGTGGGGACGATGTCACAAAGATCCAGAAGGAACACATTGTGCCTCAGCGATGGTTTGGTGGGGACGATGTCACAAAGATCCAGAGGGACCACATTGTGCCTCAGTGATGGTTTGGTGGGGACGATGTCACAAAGATCCAGAAGGAACACAATGTGCCTCAGCGATGGTTTGGTGGGGACGATGTCACAAAGATCCAGAAGGAACACATCCTGCCTCAGCGATGGTTTGGTGGGGACGATGTCACAAAGATCCAGAAGGAACACATCCTGCCTCAGTGATGGTTTGGTGGGGACGATGTCACAAAGATCCAGAAGGAACACATCCTGCCTCAGCGATGGTTTGGTGGGGACGATGTCACAAAGATCCAGAGGGACCACCTTGTGCCTACGTGATGGTTTGGTGGGGACGCTGTCACAAAGATCCAGAGGGACCACCTTGTGCCTCAGTGATGGTTTGGTGGGGACGATGTCACAAAGATCCAGAGGGACCACATTGTGCCTCAGTGATGGTTTGGTGGGGACGATGTCACAAAGATCCAGAGGGACCACATTGTGCCTCAGTGATGGTTTGGTGGGGACGATGTCACAAAGATCCAGAGGGACCACCTTGTGCCTCAGTGATGGTTTGGTGGGGACGCTGTCACAAAGATCCAGAGGGACCACCTTGTGCCTCAGTGATGGTTTGGTGGGGACGATGTCACAAAGATCCAGAGGGACCACATTGTGCCTCAGTGATGGTTTGGTGGGGACGATGTCACAAAGATCCAGAAGGAACACATTGTGCCTCAGTGATGGTTTGGTGGGGACGCTGTCACAAAGATCCAGAGGGACCACATTGTGCCTCAGTGATGGTTTGGTGGGGACGATGTCACAAAGATCCAGAGGGACCACATTGTGCCTCAGTGATGGTTTGGTGGGGACGATGTCACAAAGATCCAGAGGGACCACATTGTGCCTCAGTGATGGTTTGGTGGGGACGATGTCACAAAGATCCAGAGGGACCACCTTGTGCCTCAGTGGTTTGGTGGGGACGATGTCACAAAGATCCAGAGGGACGACCTTGTGCCTCAGTGATGGTTTGGTGGGGACGATGTCACAAAGATCCAGAGGGACCACCTTGTGCCTCAGTGATGGTTTGGTGGGGACGATGTCACAAAGATCCAGAGTGACCACATTGTGCCTCAGTGATGGTTTGGTGGGGACGATGTCACAAAGATCCAGAAGGAACACATTGTGCCTCAGTGATGGTTTGGTGGGGACGCTGTCACAAAGATCCAGAAGGAACACATTGTGCCTCAGTGATGGTTTGGTGGGGACGCTGTCACAAAGATCCAGAAGGAACACATCCTGCCTCAGCGATGGTTTGGTGGGGACGCTGTCACAAAGATCCAGAAGGAACACATTGTGCATCAGTGATGGTTTGGTGGGGACGCTGTCACAAAGATCCAGAAGGAACACATTGTGCCTCAGTGATGGTTTGGTGGGGACGCTGTCACAAAGATCCAGAAGGAACACATCCTGCCTCAGCGATGGTTTGGTGGGGACGCTGTCACAAAGATCCAGAAGGAACACATTGTGCATCAGTGATGGTTTGGTGGGGACGCTGTCACAAAGATCCAGAAGGAACACATTGTGCCTCAGCGATGGTTTGGTGGGGACGATGTCACAAAGATCCAGAAGGAACACAATGTGCCTCAGCGATGGTTTGGTGGGGACGATGTCACAAAGATCCAGAAGGAACACATCCTGCCTCAGTGATGGTTTGGTGGGGACGCTGTCACAAAGATCCAGAAGGAACACATTGTGCCTCAGTGATGGTTTGGTGGGGACGCTGTCACAAAGATCTAGAGGGACCACATTGTGCCTCAGTAATGGTTTGGTGGGGACGATGTCACAAAGATCCAGAGGGACCACATTGTGCCTCAGTGATGGTTTGGTGGGGACGCTGTCACAAAGATCCAGAGGGAACACATTGTGCCTCAGTGATGGTTTGGTGGGGACGATGTCACAAAGATCTAGAGGGACCACATTGTGCCTCAGTAATGGTTTGGTGGGGACGCTGTCACAAAGATCTAGAGGGACCACATTGTGCCTCAGTGATGGTTTGGTGGGGACGATGTCACAAAGATCTAGAGGGACCACATTGTGCCTCAGTAATGGTTTGGTGGGGACGATGTCACAAAGATCCACAAGGACCACATTGTGCCTCAGTGATGGTTTGGTGGGGACGCTGTCACAAAGATCCAGAGGGAACACATTGTGCCTCAGTGATGGTTTGGTGGGGACGATGTCACAAAGATCCAGAGGGACCACATTGTGCCTCAGTAATGGTTTGGTGGGGACGCTGTCACAAAGATCTAGAGGGACCACATTGTGCCTCAGTGATGGTTTGGTGGGGACGATGTCACAAAGATCTAGAGGGACCACATTGTGCCTCAGTAATGGTTTGGTGGGGACGATGTCACAAAGATCCAGAGGGACCACAATGTGCCTCAGTGATGGTTTGGTGGGGACGCTGTCACAAAGATCCAGAGGGAACACATTGTGCCTCAGTGATGGTTTGGTGGGGACGATGTCACAAAGATCCAGAGGAACCACATTGTGCCTCAGTGATGGTTTGGTGGGGACGATGTCACAAAGATCCAGAGGGAACACATTGTGCCTCAGTGATGGTTTGGTGGGGACGCTGTCACAAAGATCCACAGGGACCACATTGTGCCTCAGTGATGGTTTGGTGGGGACGCTGTCACAAAGATCCAGAGGGACCACATTGTGCCTCAGTGATGGTTTGGTGGGGACGATGTCACAAAGATCCAGAGGGAACACATTGTGCCTCAGTGATGGTTTGGTGGGGACGCTCTCACAAAGATCCAGAAGGAACACACTGTACCTCAGTGATGGTTTGGTGGGGACGATGTCACAAAGATCCAGAAGGACCACATCCTGCCTCAGAGAGGTTTGGTGGGGACGATGTCACAAAGATCTAGAGGGACCACATCCAGCCTCAGTGATGGTTTGGTGGGGACGCTGTCACAAAGATCTAGAGGGACCACATCCTGCCTCAGTGATGGTTTGGTGGGGACGATGTCACAAAGATCCAGAAGGACCACATCCTGCCTCAGAGAGAATTGGTGGGGACGATGTCACAAAGATCTAGAGGGACCACATCCAGCCTCAGTGATGGTTTGGTGGGGACGCTGTCACAAAGATCTAGAGGGACCACATCCTGCCTCAGTGATGGTTTGGTGGGGACGATGTCACAAAGATCCAGAAGGAACACATTGTGCCTCAGAGATGGTTTGGTGGGGGCGATGTCACAAAGATCCAGAAGGAACATATTGTGCCTCAGTGATGGTTTGGTGGGGACGCTGTCACAAAGATCCAGAGGGACCACATTGTGCCTCAGCGATGGTTTGGTGGGGACGCTGTCCTAAAGATCCAGAGGGACCACATTGTGCCTCAGTGATGGTTTGGTGGGGACGCTGTCACAAAGATCCAGAAGGAACACATTGTGCCTCAGCGATGGTTTGGTGGGGACGCTGTCACAAAGATCCAGAGGGACCACATTGTGCCTCAGCGATGGTTTGGTGGGGACGCTGTCACAAAGATCCAGAAGGAACACATTGTGCCTCAGCGATGGTTTGGTGGGGACGCTGTCACAAAGATCCAGAGGCACCACATTGTGCCTCAGCGATGGTTTGGTGGGGACGCTGTCACAAAGATCCAGAGGGACCACATTGTGCCTCAGTGATGGTTTGGTGGGGACGCTGTCACAAAGATCCAGAGGCACCACATTGTGCCTCAGCGATGGTTTGGTGGGGACGCTGTCACAAAGATCCAGAGGGACCACATTGTGCCTCAGTGATGGTTTGGTGGGGACGCTGTCACAAAGATCCAGAGGGAACACATTGTGCCTCAGTAATGGTTTGGTGGGGACGATGTCACAAAGATCCAGAAGGAACACATCCTGCCTCAGCGATGGTTTGGTGGGTATGCTGTCACAAAGATCCAGAAGGAACACATCCTGCCTCAGCGATGGTTTGGTGGGTACGATGTCACAAATATCCAGAAGGAACACATTGTGCCTCAGTAATGGTTTGGTGGGGACGATGTCACAAAGATCCAGAAGGAACACATCCTGCCTCAGCGATGGTTTGGTGGGTATGCTGTCACAAAGATCCAGAAGGAACACATTGTGCCTCAGTAATGGTTTGGTGGGGACGATGTCACAAAGATCCAGAAGGAACACATTGTGCCTCAGCGATGGTTTGGTGGGGACGCTGTCACAAAGATCCAGAGGGACCACATTGTGCCTCAGTAATAGTTTGGTGGGGACGATGTCACAAAGATCCAGAGGGACCACATTGTGCCTCAGTGATGGTTTGGTGGGGACGCTGTCACAAAGATCCAGAAGGAACACATTGTGCATCAGTGATGGTTTGGTGGGGACGATGTCACAAAGATCCAGAAGGAACACATTGTGCATCAGTGATGGTTTGGTGGGGACGATGTCACAAAGATCCAGAAGGAACACATCCTGCCTCAGCGATGGTTTGGTGGGGACGATGTCACAAAGATCCAGAAAGAACACATCCTGCCTCAGTGATGGTTTGGTGGGGACGATGTCACAAAGATCCAGAAGGAACACATCCTGCCTCAGCGATGGTTTGGTGGGGACGATGTCACAAAGATCCAGAAGGAACACATCCTGCCTCAGCGATGGTTTGGTGGGGACGATGTCACAAAGATCCAGAAGGAACACATCCTGCCTCAGTGATGGTTTGGTGGGGACGCTGTCACAAAGATCTAGAAGGAACACATCCTGCCTCAGTGATGGTTTGGTGGGGACGCTGTCACAAAGATCCAGAGGGAACACATTGTGCCTCAGTGATGGTTTGGTGGGGACGATGTCACAAAGATCCAGAAGGAACACATCCTGCCTCAGCGATGGTTTGGTGGGGACGATGTCACAAAGATCCAGAAGGAACACATCCTGCCTCAGCGATGGTTTGGTGGGGACGATGTCACAAAGATCCAGAAGGAACACATCCTGCCTCAGTGATGGTTTGGTGGGGACGCTGTCACAAAGATCTAGAAGGAACACATTGTGCATCAGTGATGGTTTGGTGGGGACGCTGTCACAAAGATCCAGAAGGAACACATTGTGCCTCAGCGATGGTTTGGTGGGGACGATGTCACAAAGATCCAGAAGGAACACAATGTGCCTCAGCGATGGTTTGGTGGGGACGATGTCACAAAGATCCAGAAGGAACACATCCTGCCTCAGTGATGGTTTGGTGGGGACGCTGTCACAAAGATCCAGAAGGAACACATTGTGCCTCAGTGATGGTTTGGTGGGGACGCTGTCACAAAGATCTAGAGGGACCACATTGTGCCTCAGTAATGGTTTGGTGGGGACGATGTCACAAAGATCCAGAGGGACCACATTGTGCCTCAGTGATGGTTTGGTGGGGACGCTGTCACAAAGATCCAGAGGGAACACATTGTGCCTCAGTGATGGTTTGGTGGGGACGATGTCACAAAGATCCAGAGGGACCACATTGTGCCTCAGTAATGGTTTGGTGGGGACGCTGTCACAAAGATCTAGAGGGACCACATTGTGCCTCAGTGATGGTTTGGTGGGGACGATGTCACAAAGATCTAGAGGGACCACATTGTGCCTCAGTAATGGTTTGGTGGGGACGATGTCACAAAGATCCACAAGGACCACATTGTGCCTCAGTGATGGTTTGGTGGGGACGCTGTCACAAAGATCCAGAGGGAACACATTGTGCCTCAGTGATGGTTTGGTGGGGACGATGTCACAAAGATCCAGAGGGACCACATTGTGCCTCAGTAATGGTTTGGTGGGGACGCTGTCACAAAGATCTAGAGGGACCACATTGTGCCTCAGTGATGGTTTGGTGGGGACGATGTCACAAAGATCTAGAGGGACCACATTGTGCCTCAGTAATGGTTTGGTGGGGACGATGTCACAAAGATCCAGAGGGACCACATTGTGCCTCAGGGATGGTTTGGTGGGGACGCTGTCACAAAGATCCAGAGGGAACACATTGTGCCTCAGTGATGGTTTGGTGGGGACGATGTCACAAAGATCCAGAGGAACCACATTGTGCCTCAGTGATGGTTTGGTGGGGACGATGTCACAAAGATCCAGAGGGAACACATTGTGCCTCAGTGATGGTTTGGTGGGGACGCTGTCACAAAGATCCACAGGGACCACATTGTGCCTCAGTGATGGTTTGGTGGGGACGCTGTCACAAAGATCCAGAGGGACCACATTGTGCCTCAGTGATGGTTTGGTGGGGACGATGTCACAAAGATCCAGAGGGAACACATTGTGCCTCAGTGATGGTTTGGTGGGGACGCTCTCACAAAGATCCAGAAGGAACACACTGTACCTCAGTGATGGTTTGGTGGGGACGATGTCACAAAGATCCAGAAGGACCACATCCTGCCTCAGAGAGGTTTGGTGGGGACGATGTCACAAAGATCTAGAGGGACCACATCCAGCCTCAGTGATGGTTTGGTGGGGACGCTGTCACAAAGATCTAGAGGGACCACATCCTGCCTCAGTGATGGTTTGGTGGGGACGATGTCACAAAGATCCAGAAGGACCACATCCTGCCTCAGAGAGAATTGGTGGGGACGATGTCACAAAGATCTAGAGGGACCACATCCAGCCTCAGTGATGGTTTGGTGGGGACGCTGTCACAAAGATCTAGAGGGACCACATCCTGCCTCAGTGATGGTTTGGTGGGGACGATGTCACAAAGATCCAGAAGGAACACATTGTGCCTCAGAGATGGTTTGGTGGGGGCGATGTCACAAAGATCCAGAAGGAACATATTGTGCCTCAGTGATGGTTTGGTGGGGACGCTGTCACAAAGATCCAGAGGGACCACATTGTGCCTCAGCGATGGTTTGGTGGGGACGCTGTCCTAAAGATCCAGAGGGACCACATTGTGCCTCAGTGATGGTTTGGTGGGGACGCTGTCACAAAGATCCAGAAGGAACACATTGTGCCTCAGCGATGGTTTGGTGGGGACGCTGTCACAAAGATCCAGAGGGACCACATTGTGCCTCAGCGATGGTTTGGTGGGGACGCTGTCACAAAGATCCAGAAGGAACACATTGTGCCTCAGCGATGGTTTGGTGGGGACGCTGTCACAAAGATCCAGAGGCACCACATTGTGCCTCAGCGATGGTTTGGTGGGGACGCTGTCACAAAGATCCAGAGGGACCACATTGTGCCTCAGTGATGGTTTGGTGGGGACGCTGTCACAAAGATCCAGAGGCACCACATTGTGCCTCAGCGATGGTTTGGTGGGGACGCTGTCACAAAGATCCAGAGGGACCACATTGTGCCTCAGTGATGGTTTGGTGGGGACGCTGTCACAAAGATCCAGAGGGAACACATTGTGCCTCAGTAATGGTTTGGTGGGGACGATGTCACAAAGATCCAGAAGGAACACATCCTGCCTCAGCGATGGTTTGGTGGGTATGCTGTCACAAAGATCCAGAAGGAACACATCCTGCCTCAGCGATGGTTTGGTGGGTACGATGTCACAAATATCCAGAAGGAACACATTGTGCCTCAGTAATGGTTTGGTGGGGACGATGTCACAAAGATCCAGAAGGAACACATCCTGCCTCAGCGATGGTTTGGTGGGTATGCTGTCACAAAGATCCAGAAGGAACACATTGTGCCTCAGTAATGGTTTGGTGGGGACGATGTCACAAAGATCCAGAAGGAACACATTGTGCCTCAGCGATGGTTTGGTGGGGACGCTGTCACAAAGATCCAGAGGGACCACATTGTGCCTCAGTAATAGTTTGGTGGGGACGATGTCACAAAGATCCAGAGGGACCACATTGTGCCTCAGTGATGGTTTGGTGGGGACGCTGTCACAAAGATCCAGAAGGAACACATTGTGCATCAGTGATGGTTTGGTGGGGACGATGTCACAAAGATCCAGAAGGAACACATTGTGCATCAGTGATGGTTTGGTGGGGACGATGTCACAAAGATCCAGAAGGAACACATCCTGCCTCAGCGATGGTTTGGTGGGGACGATGTCACAAAGATCCAGAAAGAACACATCCTGCCTCAGTGATGGTTTGGTGGGGACGATGTCACAAAGATCCAGAAGGAACACATCCTGCCTCAGCGATGGTTTGGTGGGGACGATGTCACAAAGATCCAGAAGGAACACATCCTGCCTCAGCGATGGTTTGGTGGGGACGATGTCACAAAGATCCAGAAGGAACACATCCTGCCTCAGTGATGGTTTGGTGGGGACGCTGTCACAAAGATCTAGAAGGAACACATCCTGCCTCAGTGATGGTTTGGTGGGGACGCTGTCACAAAGATCCAGAGGGAACACATTGTGCCTCAGTGATGGTTTGGTGGGGACGATGTCACAAAGATCCAGAGGGACCACATTGTGCCTCAGTAATGGTTTGGTGGGGACGCTGTCACAAAGATCTAGAGGGACCACATTGTGCCTCAGTGATGGTTTGGTGGGGACGATGTCACAAAGATCTAGAGGGACCACATTGTGCCTCAGTAATGGTTTGGTGGGGACGATGTCACAAAGATCCAGAGGGACCACATTGTGCCTCAGTGATGGTTTGGTGGGGACGCTGTCACAAAGATCCAGAGGGAACACATTGTGCCTCAGTGATGGTTTGGTGGGGACGATGTCACAAAGATCCAGAGGGACCACATTGTGCCTCAGTAATGGTTTGGTGGGGACGCTGTCACAAAGATCTAGAGGGACCACATTGTGCCTCAGTGATGGTTTGGTGGGGACGATGTCACAAAGATCTAGAGGGACCACATTGTGCCTCAGTAATGGTTTGGTGGGGACGATGTCACAAAGATCCAGAGGGACCACATTGTGCCTCAGTGATGGTTTGGTGGGGACGCTGTCACAAAGATCCAGAGGGAACACATTGTGCCTCAGTGATGGTTTGGTGGGGACGATGTCACAAAGATCCAGAGGGACCACATTGTGCCTCAGTGATGGTTTGGTGGGGACGATGTCACAAAGATCCAGAGGGAACACATTGTGCCTCAGTGATTCTTTGGTGGGGACGCTGTCACAAAGATCCAGAGGGACCACATTGTGCCTCAGTGATGGTTTGGTGGGGACGATGTCACAAAGATCCAGAGGGACCAAATTGTGCCTCAGTGATGGTTTGGTGGGGACGATGTCACAAAGATCCAGAGGGAACACATTGTGCCTCAGTGATGGTTTGGTGGGGACGCTGTCACAAAGATCCAGAGGGACCACATTGTGCCTGAGTGATGGTTTGGTGGGGACGCTCTCACAAAGATCCAGAAGGAACACATTGTGCCTCAGTGATGGTTTGGTGGGGACGATGTCACAAAGATCCAGAAGGACCACATCCTGCCTCAGAGAGGTTTGGTGGGGACGATGTCACAAAGATCTAGAGGGACCACATCCAGCCTCAGTGATGGTTTGGTGGGGACGCTGTCACAAAGATCTAGAGGGACCACATCCTGCCTCAGTGATGGTTTGGTGGGGACGATGTCACAAAGATCCAGAAGGACCACATCCTGCCTCAGAGAGAATTGGTGGGGACGATGTCACAGAGATCTAGAGGGACCACATCCAGCCTCAGTGATGGTTTGGTGGGGACGCTGTCACAAAGATCTAGAGGGACCACATCCTGCCTCAGTGATGGTTTGGTGGGGACGATGTCACAAAGATCCAGAAGGAACACATTGTGCCTAAGAGATGGTTTGGTGGGGGCGATGTCACAAAGATCCAGAAGGAACATATTGTGCCTCAGTGATGGTTTGGTGGGGACGCTGTCACAAAGATCCAGAGGGACCACATTGTGCCTCAGCGATGGTTTGGTGGGGACGCTGTCCTAAAGATCCAGAGGGACCACATTGTGCCTCAGTGATGGTTTGGTGGGGACGCTGTCACAAAGATCCAGAAGGAACACATTGTGCCTCAGCGATGGTTTGGTGGGGACGCTGTCACAAAGATCCAGAGGGACCACATTGTGCCTCAGCGGTGGTTTGGTGGGGACGCTGTCACAAAGATCCAGAAGGAACACATTGTGCCTCAGCGATGGTTTGGTGGGGACGCTGTCACAAAGATCCAGAGGCACCACATTGTGCCTCAGCGATGGTTTGATGAGGACGCTGTCACAAAGATCCAGAGGGACCACATTGTGCCTCAGTGATGGTTTGGTGGGGACGCTGTCACAAAGATCCAGAGGCACCACATTGTGCCTCAGCGATGGTTTGGTGGGGACGCTGTCACAAAGATCCAGAGGGACCACATTGTGCCTCAGTGATGGTTTGGTGGGGACGCTGTCACAAAGATCCAGAGGGACCACATCCTGCCTCAGTGATGGTTTGGTGGGGACGCTGTCACAAAGATCCAGAGGGAACACATTGTGCCTCAGTAATGGTTTGGTGGGGACGATGTCACAAAGATCCAGAAGGAACACATCCTGCCTCAGCGATGGTTTGGTGGGTATGCTGTCACAAAGATCCAGAAGGAACACATCCTGCCTCAGCGATGGTTTGGTGGGGACGATGTCACAAATATCCAGAAGGAACACATTGTGCCTCAGTAATGGTTTGGTGGGGACGATGTCACAAAGATCCAGAAGGAACACATCCTGCCTCAGCGATGGTTTGGTGGGTATGCTGTCACAAAGATCCAGAAGGAACACATTGTGCCTCAGTAATGGTTTGGTGGGGACGATGTCACAAAGATCCAGAAGGAACACATTGTGCCTCAGCGATGGTTTGGTGGGGACGATGTCACAAAGATCCAGAGGGACCACATTGTGCCTCAGTAATAGTTTGGTGGGGACCATGTCACAAAGATCCAGAGGGACCACATTGTGCCTCAGTGATGGTTTGGTGGGGACGCTGTCACAAAGATCCAGAAGGAACACATTGTGCATCAGTGATGGTTTGGTGGGGACGATGTCACAAAGATCCAGAAGGAACCCATTGTGCATCAGTGATGGTTTGGTGGGGACGATGTCACAAAGATCCAGAAGGAACACATCCTGCCTCAGCGATGGTTTGGTGGGGACGATGTCACAAAGATCCAGAAGGAACACATCCTGCCTCAGCGATGGTTTGGTGGGGACGATGTCACAAAGATCCAGAAGGAACACATCCTGCCTCAGCGATGGTTTGGTGGGGACGATGTCACAAAGATCCAGAAGGAACACATCCTGCCTCAGCGATGGTTTGGTGGGGACGATGTCACAAAGTTCCAGAAGGAACACATCCTGCCTCAGTGATGGTTTGGTGGGGACGCTGTCACAAAGATCTAGAAGGAACACATCCTGCCTCAGTGATGGTTTGGTGGGGACGCTGTCACAAAGATCCAGAAGGAACACATTGTGCCTCAGTGATCGTTTGGTGGGGACGATGTCACAAAGATCCAGAAGGACCACATCCTGCCTCAGAGAGGTTTGGTGGGGACGATGTCACAAAGATCTAGAGCGACCACATCCAGCCTCAGTGATGGTTTGGTGGGGACGCTGTCACAAAGATCTAGAGGGACCACATCCTGCCTCAGTGATGGTTTGGTGGGGACGATGTCACAAAGATCCAGAAGGACCACATCCTGCCTCAGAGAGAATTGCTGGGGACGATGTCACAAAGATCTAGAGGGACCACATCCAGCCTCAGTGATGGTTTGGTGGGGACGCTGTCACAAAGATCTAGAGGGACCACATCCTGCCTCAGTGATGGTTTGGTGGGGACGATGTCACAAAGATCCAGAAAGAACACATTGTGCCTCAGTGATGGTTTGGTGGGGACGCTGTCACAAAGATCCAGAGGGACCAATCCTGCCTCAGAGATGGTTTGGTGGGGGCGATGTCACAAAGATCCAGAAGGAACACATTGTGCCTCAGTGATGGTTGGTGGGGACGCTGTCACAAAGATCCAGAAGGAACACATTGTGCCTCAGAGATGGTTTGGTGGGGGCGATGTCACAAAGATCCAGAAGGAACACATTGTGCCTCAGAGATGGTTTGGTGGGGGCGATGTCACAAAGATCCAGAAGGAACATATTGTGCCTCAGTGATGGTTTGTGGGGACGCTGTCACAAAGATCCAGAGGGACCACATTGTGCCTCAGCGAGGGTTTGGTGGGGACGCTGTCCTAAAGATCCAGAGGGACCACATTGTGCCTCAGTGATGGTTTGGTGGGGACGCTGTCACAAAGATCCAAAAGGAACACATTGTGCCTCAGCCATGGTTTGGTGGGGACGCTGTCACAAAGATCCAGAGGGACCACATTGTGCCTCAGCGATGGTTTGGTGGGGACGCTGTCACAAAGATCCGGAAGGAACACATTGTGCCTCAGCGATGGTTTGGTGGGGACGCTGTCACAAAGATCCAGAGGCACCACATTGTGCCTCAGCGATGGTTTGGTGGGGACGCTGTCACAAAGATCCAGAGGGACCACATTGTGCCTCAGTGATGGTTTGGTGGGGACGCTGTCACAAAGATCCAGAGGCACCACATTGTGCCTCAGCGATGGTTTGGTGGGGACGCTGTCACAAAGATCCAGAGGGACCACATTGTGCCTCAGTAATGGCTTGGTGGGGGCGATGTCACAAAGATCCAGAAGGAACACATTGTGCCTCAGTGATGGTTTGGTGGGGACGCTGTCATAAAGATCCAGAGGGACCACATTGTGCCTCAGTGATGGTTTGGTGGGGACGATGTCACAAAGATCAGAGGGACCACCTTGTGCCTCAGTAATGGTTTGGTGGGGACGATGTCACAAAGATCCAGAGGGACCACATCCTGCCTCAGTGATGGTTTGGTGGGGACGATGTCACAAAGATCCAGAGGGACCACCTTGTGCCTCAGTAATGGTTTGGTGGGGACGATGTCACAAAGATCCAGAGGGACCACCTTGTGCCTCAGTAATGGTTTGGTGGGGACGCTGTCACAAAGATCCAGAGGGACCACATCCTGCCTCAGTGATGGTTTGGTGGGGACGATGTCACAAAGATCCAGAGGGACCACATCCTGCCTCAGTGATGGTTTGGTGGGGACGATGTCACAAAGATCCAGAGGGACCACATCCTGCCTCAGTGATGGTTTGGTGGGGACGATGTCACAAAGATCCAGAGGGACCACATCCTGCCTCAGTGATGGTTTGGTGGGGACGATGTCACAAAGATCCAGAGGGACCACATTGTGCCTCAGTGATGGTTTGGTGGGGACGATGTCACAAAGATCCAGAGGGACCACCTTGTGCCTCAGTAATGGTTTGGTGGGGACGATGTCACAAAGATCCAGAGGGACCACATCCTGCCTCAGTGATGGTTTGGTGGGGACGATGTAACAAAGATCCAGAGGGACCACATCCTGCCTCAGTGATGGTTTGGTGGGGACGATGTCACAAAGATCCAGAGGGACCACATTGTGCCTCAGTGATGGTTTGGTGGGGACGATGTCACAAAGATCCAGAGGGACCACATCCTGCCTCAGTGATGGTTTGGTGGGGACGATGTCACAAAGATCTAGAGGGACCACCTTGTGCCTCAGTGATGGTTTGGTGGGGACGATGTCACAAAGATCCAGAGGTACCACCTTGTGCCTCAGTGATGGTTTGGTGGGGACGATGTCACAAAGATCCAGAGGGACCACCTTGTGCCTCAGTGATGGTTTGGTGGGGACGATGTCACAAAGATCCAGAGGGACCACCTTGTGCCTCAGTGATGGTTTGGTGGGGACGCTGTCACAAAGATCTAGAGGGACCACATCCTGCCTCAGTGATGGTTTGGTGGGGACGATGTCACAAAGATCCAGAGGGACCACCTTGTGCCTCAGTGATGGTTTGGTGGGGACGATGTCACAAAGATCCAGAGGGACCACATTGTGCCTCAGTGATGGTTTGGTGGGGACGATGTCACAAAGATCTAGAGGGACCACCTTGTGCCTCAGTGATGGTTTGGTGGGGACGATGTCACAAAGATCCAGAGGGACCACCTTGTGCCTCAGTGATGGTTTGGTGGGGACGATGTCACAAAGATCCAGAGGGACCACCTTGTGCCTTAGTGATGGTTTGGTGGGGACGATGTCACAAAGATCCAGAGGGACCACCTTGTGCCTCAGTGATGGTTTGGTGGGGACGATGTCACAAAGATCCAGAGGGACCACATCCTGTCTCAGTGATGGTTTGGTGGGGACGATGTCACAAAGATCCAGAGGGACCACCTTGTGCCTCAGTGATGGTTTGGTGGGGACGATGTCACAAAGATCCAGAGGGACCACATCCTGCCTCAGTGATGGTTTGGTGGGGACGATGTCACAAAGATCCAGAGGGACCACCTTGTGCCTCAGTGATGGTTTGGTGGGGACGATGTCACAAAGATCCAGAGGGACCACATCCTGCCTCAGTGATGGTTTGGTGGGGACGATGTCACAAAGATCCAGAGGGACCACAATTGTGCCTCAGTGATGGTTTGGTGGGGACGATGTTACAAAGATCCAGAAGGAACACATTGTGCCTCAGTGATGGTTTGGTGGGGACGATGTCACAAAGATCCAGAAGGAACACATTGTGCCTCAGCGATGGTTTGGTGGGGACGATGTCACAAAGATCCAGAGGGACCACATTGTGCCTCAGTGATGGTTTGGTGGGGACGATGTCACAAAGATCCAGAAGGAACACAATGTGCCTCAGCGATGGTTTGGTGGGGACGATGTCACAAAGATCCAGAAGGAACACATCCTGCCTCAGCGATGGTTTGGTGGGGACGATGTCACAAAGATCCAGAAGGAACACATCCTGCCTCAGTGATGGTTTGGTGGGGACGATGTCACAAAGATCCAGAAGGAACACATCCTGCCTCAGCGATGGTTTGGTGGGGACGATGTCACAAAGATCCAGAGGGACCACCTTGTGCCTACGTGATGGTTTGGTGGGGACGCTGTCACAAAGATCCAGAGGGACCACCTTGTGCCTCAGTGATGGTTTGGTGGGGACGATGTCACAAAGATCCAGAGGGACCACATTGTGCCTCAGTGATGGTTTGGTGGGGACGATGTCACAAAGATCCAGAGGGACCACATTGTGCCTCAGTGATGGTTTGGTGGGGACGATGTCACAAAGATCCAGAGGGACCACCTTGTGTCTCAGTGATGGTTTGGTGGGGACGCTGTCACAAAGATCCAGAGGGACCACCTTGTGCCTCAGTGATGGTTTGGTGGGGACGATGTCACAAAGATCCAGAGGGACCACATTGTGCCTCAGTGATGGTTTGGTGGGGACGATGTCACAAAGATCCAGAAGGAACACATTGTGCCTCAGTGATGGTTTGGTGGGGACGCTGTCACAAAGATCCAGAGGGACCACATTGTGCCTCAGTGATGGTTTGGTGGGGACGATGTCACAAAGATCCAGAGGGACCACATTGTGCCTCAGTGATGGTTTGGTGGGGACGATGTCACAAAGATCCAGAGGGACCACATTGTGCCTCAGTGATGGTTTGGTGGGGACGATGTCACAAAGATCCAGAGGGACCACCTTGTGCCTCAGTGATGGTTTGGTGGGGACGATGTCACAAAGATCCAGAGGGACGACCTTGTGCCTCAGTGATGGTTTGGTGGGGACGATGTCACAAAGATCCAGAGGGACCACCTTGTGCCTCAGTGATGGTTTGGTGGGGACGATGTCACAAAGATCCAGAGGGACCACATTGTGCCTCAGTGATGGTTTGGTGGGGACGATGTCACAAAGATCCAGAAGGAACACATTGTGCCTCAGTGATGGTTTGGTGGGGTCGCTGTCACAAAGATCCAGAAGGAACACATTGTGCCTCAGTGATGGTTTGGTGGGGACGCTGTCACAAAGATCCAGAAGGAACACATCCTGCCTCAGCGATGGTTTGGTGGGGACGCTGTCACAAAGATCCAGAAGGAACACATTGTGCATCAGTGATGGTTTGGTGGGGACGCTGTCACAAAGATCCAGAAGGAACACATTGTGCCTCAGTGATGGTTTGGTGGGGACGCTGTCACAAAGATCCAGAAGGAACACATCCTGCCTCAGCGATGGTTTGGTGGGGACGCTGTCACAAAGATCCAGAAGGAACACATTGTGCCTCAGCGATGGTTTGGTGGGGACGATGTCACAAAGATCCAGAAGGAACACAATGTGCCTCAGCGATGGTTTGGTGGGGACGATGTCACAAAGATCCAGAAGGAACACATCCTGCCTCAGTGATGGTTTGGTGGGGACGCTGTCACAAAGATCCAGAAGGAACACATTGTGCCTCAGTGATGGTTTGGTGGGGACGCTGTCACAAAGATCTAGAGGGACCACATTGTGCCTCAGTAATGGTTTGGTGGGGACGATGTCACAAAGATCCAGAGGGACCACATTGTGCCTCAGTGATGGTTTGGTGGGGACGCTGTCACAAAGATCCAGAGGGAACACATTGTGCCTCAGTGATGGTTTGGTGGGGACGATGTCACAAAGATCCAGAGGGACCACATTGTGCCTCAGTAATGGTTTGGTGGGGACGCTGTCACAAAGATCTAGAGGGACCACATTGTGCCTCAGTGATGGTTTGGTGGGGACGATGTCACAAAGATCTAGAGGGACCACATTGTGCCTCAGTAATGGTTTGGTGGGGACGATGTCACAAAGATCCACAAGGACCACATTGTGCCTCAGTGATGGTTTGGTGGGGACGCTGTCACAAAGATCCAGAGGGAACACATTGTGCCTCAGTGATGGTTTGGTGGGGACGATGTCACAAAGATCCAGAGGGACCACATTGTGCCTCAGTAATGGTTTGGTGGGGACGCTGTCACAAAGATCTAGAGGGACCACATTGTGCCTCAGTGATGGTTTGGTGGGGACGATGTCACAAAGATCTAGAGGGACCACATTGTGCCTCAGTAATGGTTTGGTGGGGACGATGTCACAAAGATCCAGAGGGACCACATTGTGCCTCAGTGATGGTTTGGTGGGGACGCTGTCACAAAGATCCAGAGGGAACACATTGTGCCTCAGTGATGGTTTGGTGGGGACGATGTCACAAAGATCCAGAGGAACCACATTGTGCCTCAGTGATGGTTTGGTGGGGACGATGTCACAAAGATCCAGAGGGAACACATTGTGCCTCAGTGATGGTTTGGTGGGGACGCTGTCACAAAGATCCACAGGGACCACATTGTGCCTCAGTGATGGTTTGGTGGGGACGCTGTCACAAAGATCCAGAGGGACCACATTGTGCCTCAGTGATGGTTTGGTGGGGACGATGTCACAAAGATCCAGAGGGAACACATTGTGCCTCAGTGATGGTTTGGTGGGGACGCTCTCACAAAGATCCAGAAGGAACACATTGTGCCTCAGTGATGGTTTGGTGGGGACGATGTCACAAAGATCCAGAAGGACCACATCCTGCCTCAGAGAGGTTTGGTGGGGACGATGTCACAAAGATCTAGAGGGACCACATCCAGCCTCAGTGATGGTTTGGTGGGGACGCTGTCACAAAGATCTAGAGGGACCACATCCTGCCTCAGTGATGGTTTGGTGGGGACGATGTCACAAAGATCCAGAAGGACCACATCCTGCCTCAGAGAGAATTGGTGGGGACGATGTCACAAAGATCTAGAGGGACCACATCCAGCCTCAGTGATGGTTTGGTGGGGACGCTGTCACAAAGATCTAGAGGGACCACATCCTGCCTCAGTGATGGTTTGGTGGGGACGATGTCACAAAGATCCAGAAGGAACACATTGTGCCTCAGAGATGGTTTGGTGGGGGCGATGTCACAAAGATCCAGAAGGAACATATTGTGCCTCAGTGATGGTTTGGTGGGGACGCTGTCACAAAGATCCAGAGGGACCACATTGTGCCTCAGCGATGGTTTGGTGGGGACGCTGTCCTAAAGATCCAGAGGGACCACATTGTGCCTCAGTGATGGTTTGGTGGGGACGCTGTCACAAAGATCCAGAAGGAACACATTGTGCCTCAGCGATGGTTTGGTGGGGACGCTGTCACAAAGATCCAGAGGGACCACATTGTGCCTCAGCGATGGTTTGGTGGGGACGCTGTCACAAAGATCCAGAAGGAACACATTGTGCCTCAGCGATGGTTTGGTGGGGACGCTGTCACAAAGATCCAGAGGCACCACATTGTGCCTCAGCGATGGTTTGGTGGGGACGCTGTCACAAAGATCCAGAGGGACCACATTGTGCCTCAGTGATGGTTTGGTGGGGACGCTGTCACAAAGATCCAGAGGCACCACATTGTGCCTCAGCGATGGTTTGGTGGGGACGCTGTCACAAAGATCCAGAGGGACCACATTGTGCCTCAGTGATGGTTTGGTGGGGACGCTGTCACAAAGATCCAGAGGGAACACATTGTGCCTCAGTAATGGTTTGGTGGGGACGATGTCACAAAGATCCAGAAGGAACACATCCTGCCTCAGCGATGGTTTGGTGGGTATGCTGTCACAAAGATCCAGAAGGAACACATCCTGCCTCAGCGATGGTTTGGTGGGTACGATGTCACAAATATCCAGAAGGAACACATTGTGCCTCAGTAATGGTTTGGTGGGGACGATGTCACAAAGATCCAGAAGGAACACATCCTGCCTCAGCGATGGTTTGGTGGGTATGCTGTCACAAAGATCCAGAAGGAACACATTGTGCCTCAGTAATGGTTTGGTGGGGACGATGTCACAAAGATCCAGAAGGAACACATTGTGCCTCAGCGATGGTTTGGTGGGGACGCTGTCACAAAGATCCAGAGGGACCACATTGTGCCTCAGTAATAGTTTGGTGGGGACGATGTCACAAAGATCCAGAGGGACCACATTGTGCCTCAGTGATGGTTTGGTGGGGACGCTGTCACAAAGATCCAGAAGGAACACATTGTGCATCAGTGATGGTTTGGTGGGGACGATGTCACAAAGATCCAGAAGGAACACATTGTGCATCAGTGATGGTTTGGTGGGGACGATGTCACAAAGATCCAGAAGGAACACATCCTGCCTCAGCGATGGTTTGGTGGGGACGATGTCACAAAGATCCAGAAAGAACACATCCTGCCTCAGTGATGGTTTGGTGGGGACGATGTCACAAAGATCCAGAAGGAACACATCCTGCCTCAGCGATGGTTTGGTGGGGACGATGTCACAAAGATCCAGAAGGAACACATCCTGCCTCAGCGATGGTTTGGTGGGGACGATGTCACAAAGATCCAGAAGGAACACATCCTGCCTCAGTGATGGTTTGGTGGGGACGCTGTCACAAAGATCTAGAAGGAACACATCCTGCCTCAGTGATGGTTTGGTGGGGACGCTGTCACAAAGATCCAGAAGGAACACATTGTGCCTGAGTGATCGTTTGGTGGGGACGATGTCACAAAGATCCAGAAGGACCACATCCTGCCTCAGAGAGGTTTGGTGGGGACGCTGTCACAAAGATCTAGAGGGACCACCTTGTGCCTCAGTGATGGTTTGGTGGGGACGATGTCACAAAGATCTAGAGGGACCACATTGTGCCTCAGTAATGGTTTGGTGGGGACGCTGTCACAAAGATCCAGAGGGAACACATTGTGCCTCAGTGATGGTTTGGTGGGGACGATGTCACAAAGATCCAGAGGAACCACATTGTGCCTCAGTGATGGTTTGGTGGGGACGATGTCACAAAGATCCAGAGGGAACACATTGTGCCTCAGTGATGGTTTGGTGGGGACGCTGTCACAAAGATCCACAGGGACCACATTGTGCCTCAGTGATGGTTTGGTGGGGACGATGTCACAAAGATCCAGAGGGACCACATTGTGCCTCAGTGATGGTTTGGTGGGGACGATGTCACAAAGATCCAGAAGGACCACATCCTGCCTCAGAGAGGTTTGGTGGGGACGATGTCACAAAGATCTAGAGGGACCACATCCAGCCTCAGTGATGGTTTGGTGGGGACGCTGTCACAAAGATCTAGAGGGACCACATCCTGCCTCAGTGATGGTTTGGTGGGGACGATGTCACAAAGATCCAGAAGGACCACATCCTGCCTCAGAGAGAATTGGTGGGGACGATGTCACAAAGATCTAGAGGGACCACATCCAGCCTCAGTGATGGTTTGGTGGGGACGCTGTCACAAAGATCTAGAGGGACCACATCCTGCCTCAGTGATGGTTTGGTGGGGACGATGTCACAAAGATCCAGAAGGAACACATTGTGCCTCAGAGATGGTTTGGTGGGGGCGATGTCACAAAGATCCAGAAGGAACATATTGTGCCTCAGTGATGGTTTGGTGGGGACGCTGTCACAAAGATCCAGAGGGACCACATTGTGCCTCAGCGATGGTTTGGTGGGGACGCTGTCCTAAAGATCCAGAGGGACCACATTGTGCCTCAGTGATGGTTTGGTGGGGACGCTGTCACAAAGATCCAGAGGGACCACATTGTGCCTCAGTGATGGTTTGGTGGGGACGCTGTCACAAAGATCCAGAGGCACCACATTGTGCCTCAGCGATGGTTTGGTGGGGACGCTGTCACAAAGATCCAGAGGGACCACATTGTGCCTCAGTGATGGTTTGGTGGGGACGTTGTCACAAAGATCCAGAGGGACCACATCCTGCCTCAGTGATGGTTTGGTGGGGACGCTGTCACAAAGATCCAGAGGGAACACATTGTGCCTCAGTAATGGTTTGGTGGGGACGATGTCACAAAGATCCAGAAGGAACACATCCTGCCTCAGCGATGGTTTGGTGGGTATGCTGTCACAAAGATCCAGAAGGAACACATCCTGCCTCAGCGATGGTTTGGTGGGTACGATGTCACAAATATCCAGAAGGAACACATTGTGCCTCAGTAATGGTTTGGTGGGGACGATGTCACAAAGATCCAGAAGGAACACATCCTGCCTCAGCGATGGTTTGGTGGGTATGCTGTCACAAAGATCCAGAAGGAACACATTGTGCCTCAGTAATGGTTTGGTGGGGACGATGTCACAAAGATCCAGAAGGAACACATTGTGCCTCAGCGATGGTTTGGTGGGGACGCTTTCACAAAGATCCAGAGGGACCACATTGTGCCTCAGTAATAGTTTGGTGGGGACGATGTCACAAAGATCCAGAGGGACCACATTGTGCCTCAGTGATGGTTTGGTGGGGACGATGTCACAAAGATCCAGAGGGACCACATTGTGCCTCAGTAATGGTTTGGTGGGGACGCTGTCACAAAGATCTAGAGGGACCACATTGTGCCTCAGTGATGGTTTGGTGGGGACGATGTCACAAAGATCTAGAGGGACCACATTGTGCCTCAGTAATGGTTTGGTGGGGACGATGTCACAAAGATCCAGAGGGACCACATTGTGCCTCAGTGATGGTTTGGTGGGGACGCTGTCACAAAGATCCAGAGGGAACACATTGTGCCTCAGTGATGGTTTGGTGGGGACGATGTCACAAAGATCCAGAGGAACCACATTGTGCCTCAGTGATGGTTTGGTGGGGACGATGTCACAAAGATCCAGAGGGAACACATTGTGCCTCAGTGATGGTTTGGTGGGGACGCTGTCACAAAGATCCACAGGGACCACATTGTGCCTCAGTGATGGTTTGGTGGGGACGCTGTCACAAAGATCCAGAGGGACCACATTGTGCCTCAGTGATGGTTTGGTGGGGACGATGTCACAAAGATCCAGAGGGAACACATTGTGCCTCAGTGATGGTTTGGTGGGGACGCTCTCACAAAGATCCAGAAGGAACACATTGTGCCTCAGTGATGGTTTGGTGGGGACGATGTCACAAAGATCCAGAAGGACCACATCCTGCCTCAGAGAGGTTTGGTGGGGACGATGTCACAAAGATCTAGAGGGACCACATCCAGCCTCAGTGATGGTTTGGTGGGGACGCTGTCACAAAGATCTAGAGGGACCACATCCTGCCTCAGTGATGGTTTGGTGGGGACGATGTCACAAAGATCCAGAAGGACCACATCCTGCCTCAGAGAGAATTGGTGGGGACGATGTCACAAAGATCTAGAGGGACCACATCCAGCCTCAGTGATGGTTTGGTGGGGACGCTGTCACAAAGATCTAGAGGGACCACATCCTGCCTCAGTGATGGTTTGGTGGGGACGATGTCACAAAGATCCAGAAGGAACACATTGTGCCTCAGAGATGGTTTGGTGGGGGCGATGTCACAAAGATCCAGAAGGAACATATTGTGCCTCAGTGATGGTTTGGTGGGGACGCTGTCACAAAGATCCAGAGGGACCACATTGTGCCTCAGCGATGGTTTGGTGGGGACGCTGTCCTAAAGATCCAGAGGGACCACATTGTGCCTCAGTGATGGTTTGGTGGGGACGCTGTCACAAAGATCCAGAAGGAACACATTGTGCCTCAGCGATGGTTTGGTGGGGACGCTGTCACAAAGATCCAGAGGGACCACATTGTGCCTCAGCGATGGTTTGGTGGGGACGCTGTCACAAAGATCCAGAAGGAACACATTGTGCCTCAGCGATGGTTTGGTGGGGACGCTGTCACAAAGATCCAGAGGCACCACATTGTGCCTCAGCGATGGTTTGGTGGGGACGCTGTCACAAAGATCCAGAGGGACCACATTGTGCCTCAGTGATGGTTTGGTGGGGACGCTGTCACAAAGATCCAGAGGCACCACATTGTGCCTCAGCGATGGTTTGGTGGGGACGCTGTCACAAAGATCCAGAGGGACCACATTGTGCCTCAGTGATGGTTTGGTGGGGACGCTGTCACAAAGATCCAGAGGGAACACATTGTGCCTCAGTAATGGTTTGGTGGGGACGATGTCACAAAGATCCAGAAGGAACACATCCTGCCTCAGCGATGGTTTGGTGGGTATGCTGTCACAAAGATCCAGAAGGAACACATCCTGCCTCAGCGATGGTTTGGTGGGTACGATGTCACAAATATCCAGAAGGAACACATTGTGCCTCAGTAATGGTTTGGTGGGGACGATGTCACAAAGATCCAGAAGGAACACATCCTGCCTCAGCGATGGTTTGGTGGGTATGCTGTCACAAAGATCCAGAAGGAACACATTGTGCCTCAGTAATGGTTTGGTGGGGACGATGTCACAAAGATCCAGAAGGAACACATTGTGCCTCAGCGATGGTTTGGTGGGGACGCTGTCACAAAGATCCAGAGGGACCACATTGTGCCTCAGTAATAGTTTGGTGGGGACGATGTCACAAAGATCCAGAGGGACCACATTGTGCCTCAGTGATGGTTTGGTGGGGACGCTGTCACAAAGATCCAGAAGGAACACATTGTGCATCAGTGATGGTTTGGTGGGGACGATGTCACAAAGATCCAGAAGGAACACATTGTGCATCAGTGATGGTTTGGTGGGGACGATGTCACAAAGATCCAGAAGGAACACATCCTGCCTCAGCGATGGTTTGGTGGGGACGATGTCACAAAGATCCAGAAAGAACACATCCTGCCTCAGTGATGGTTTGGTGGGGACGATGTCACAAAGATCCAGAAGGAACACATCCTGCCTCAGCGATGGTTTGGTGGGGACGATGTCACAAAGATCCAGAAGGAACACATCCTGCCTCAGCGATGGTTTGGTGGGGACGATGTCACAAAGATCCAGAAGGAACACATCCTGCCTCAGTGATGGTTTGGTGGGGACGCTGTCACAAAGATCTAGAAGGAACACATCCTGCCTCAGTGATGGTTTGGTGGGGACGCTGTCACAAAGATCCAGAAGGAACACATTGTGCCTGAGTGATCGTTTGGTGGGGACGATGTCACAAAGATCCAGAAGGACCACATCCTGCCTCAGAGAGGTTTGGTGGGGACGCTGTCACAAAGATCTAGAGGGACCACCTTGTGCCTCAGTGATGGTTTGGTGGGGACGATGTCACAAAGATCTAGAGGGACCACATTGTGCCTCAGTAATGGTTTGGTGGGGACGCTGTCACAAAGATCCAGAGGGAACACATTGTGCCTCAGTGATGGTTTGGTGGGGACGATGTCACAAAGATCCAGAGGAACCACATTGTGCCTCAGTGATGGTTTGGTGGGGACGATGTCACAAAGATCCAGAGGGAACACATTGTGCCTCAGTGATGGTTTGGTGGGGACGCTGTCACAAAGATCCACAGGGACCACATTGTGCCTCAGTGATGGTTTGGTGGGGACGATGTCACAAAGATCCAGAGGGACCACATTGTGCCTCAGTGATGGTTTGGTGGGGACGATGTCACAAAGATCCAGAAGGACCACATCCTGCCTCAGAGAGGTTTGGTGGGGACGATGTCACAAAGATCTAGAGGGACCACATCCAGCCTCAGTGATGGTTTGGTGGGGACGCTGTCACAAAGATCTAGAGGGACCACATCCTGCCTCAGTGATGGTTTGGTGGGGACGATGTCACAAAGATCCAGAAGGACCACATCCTGCCTCAGAGAGAATTGGTGGGGACGATGTCACAAAGATCTAGAGGGACCACATCCAGCCTCAGTGATGGTTTGGTGGGGACGCTGTCACAAAGATCTAGAGGGACCACATCCTGCCTCAGTGATGGTTTGGTGGGGACGATGTCACAAAGATCCAGAAGGAACACATTGTGCCTCAGAGATGGTTTGGTGGGGGCGATGTCACAAAGATCCAGAAGGAACATATTGTGCCTCAGTGATGGTTTGGTGGGGACGCTGTCACAAAGATCCAGAGGGACCACATTGTGCCTCAGCGATGGTTTGGTGGGGACGCTGTCCTAAAGATCCAGAGGGACCACATTGTGCCTCAGTGATGGTTTGGTGGGGACGCTGTCACAAAGATCCAGAGGGACCACATTGTGCCTCAGTGATGGTTTGGTGGGGACGCTGTCACAAAGATCCAGAGGCACCACATTGTGCCTCAGCGATGGTTTGGTGGGGACGCTGTCACAAAGATCCAGAGGGACCACATTGTGCCTCAGTGATGGTTTGGTGGGGACGTTGTCACAAAGATCCAGAGGGACCACATCCTGCCTCAGTGATGGTTTGGTGGGGACGCTGTCACAAAGATCCAGAGGGAACACATTGTGCCTCAGTAATGGTTTGGTGGGGACGATGTCACAAAGATCCAGAAGGAACACATCCTGCCTCAGCGATGGTTTGGTGGGTATGCTGTCACAAAGATCCAGAAGGAACACATCCTGCCTCAGCGATGGTTTGGTGGGTACGATGTCACAAATATCCAGAAGGAACACATTGTGCCTCAGTAATGGTTTGGTGGGGACGATGTCACAAAGATCCAGAAGGAACACATCCTGCCTCAGCGATGGTTTGGTGGGTATGCTGTCACAAAGATCCAGAAGGAACACATTGTGCCTCAGTAATGGTTTGGTGGGGACGATGTCACAAAGATCCAGAAGGAACACATTGTGCCTCAGCGATGGTTTGGTGGGGACGCTTTCACAAAGATCCAGAGGGACCACATTGTGCCTCAGTAATAGTTTGGTGGGGACGATGTCACAAAGATCCAGAGGGACCACATTGTGCCTCAGTGATGGTTTGGTGGGGACGCTGTCACAAAGATCCAGAAGGAACACATTGTGCATCAGTGATGGTTTGGTGGGGACGATGTCACAAAGATCCAGAAGGAACACATTGTGCATCAGTGATGGTTTGGTGGGGACGATGTCACAAAGATCCAGAAGGAACACATCCTGCCTCAGCGATGGTTTGGTGGGGACGATGTCACAAAGATCCAGAAAGAACACATCCTGCCTCAGTGATGGTTTGGTGGGGACGATGTCACAAAGATCCAGAAGGAACACATCCTGCCTCAGCGATGGTTTGGTGGGGACGATGTCACAAAGATCCAGAAGGAACACATCCTGCCTCAGCGATGGTTTGGTGGGGACGATGTCACAAAGATCACGAAGGAACACATCCTGCCTCAGTGATGGTTTGGTGGGGACGCTGTCACAAAGATCTAGAAGGAACACATCCTGCCTCAGTGATGGTTTGGTGGGGACGCTGTCACAAAGATCCAGAAGGAACACATTGTGCCTCAGTGATCCTTTGATGGGGACGATGTCACAAAGATCCAGAAGGACCACATCCTGCCTCAGAGAGGTTTGGTGGGGACGATGTCACAAAGATCTAGAGGGACCACATCCAGCCTCAGTGATGGTTTGGTGGGGACGCTGTCACAAAGATCTAGAGGGACCACATCCTGCCTCAGTGATGGTTTGGTGGGGACGATGTCACAAAGATCCAGAAGGACCACATCCTGCCTCAGAGAGAATTGCTGGGGACGATGTCACAAAGATCTAGAGGGACCACATCCAGCCTCAGTGATGGTTTGGTGGGGACGCTGTCACAAAGATCTAGAGGGACCACCTTGTGCCTCAGTGATGGCTTGGTTGGGACGATGTCACAAAGATCCAGAGGGACCACATCCTGCCTCAGTGATGGTTTGGTGGGGACGATGTCACAAAGATCCAGAGGGACCACCTTGTGCCTCAGCGATGGTTTGGTGGGGACGATGTCACAAAGATCCAGAAGGAACACATTGTGCCTCAGTGATGGTTTGGTGGGGACGATGTCACAAAGATCCAGAGGGACCACCTTGTGCCTCAGCGATGGTTTGGTGGAGACGCTGTCACAAAGATCCAGAGGGAACACATTGTGCCTCAGTGATGGTTTGGTGGGGACGCTGTCACAAAGATCCAGAGGGAACACATTGTGCCTCAGTGATGGTTTGGTGGAGACGCTGTCACAAAGATCTAGAGGGACCACATCCTGCCTCAGTGATGGTTTGGTGGGCACGCTGTCACAAAGATCCAGAGGGACCACATCCTGCCTCAGTGATGGTTTGGTGGGGACGCTGTCACAAAGATCTAGAGGGACCACATTGTGCCTCAGTGATGGTTTGGTGGGGACGATGTCACAAAGATCCAGAGGGACCACATCCTGCCTCAGTGATGGTTTGGTGGGGACGCTGTCACAAAGATCTAGAGGGACCACATTGTGCCTCAGTGATGGTTTGGTGGGGACGTTGTCACAAAGATCCAGAGGGAGCACATTGTGCCTCAGTGATGGTTTGGTGGGGACGCTGTCACAAAGATCCAGAAGGAACACATTGTGCCTCAGTGATGGTTTGGTGGGGACGCTGTCACAAAGATCCAGAGGGACCACCTTGTGCCTCAGTAATGGTTTGGTGGGGACGCTGTCACAAAGATCCAGAGGGACCACATCCTGCCTCAGTGATGGTTTGGTGGGGACGCTCTCACAAAGATCCAGAGGGACCACATCCTGCCTCAGTGATGGTTTGGTGGGGACGCTGTCACAAAGATCTAGAGGGACCACCTTGTGCCTCAGTGATGGTTTGATGGGGACGATGTCACAAAGATCTAGAGGGACCACATTGTGCCTCAGTAATGGTTTGGTGGGGACGATGTCACAAAGATCTAGAGGGACCACATTGTGCCTCAGTAATGGTTTGGCGGGGACGATGTCACAAAGATCCACAGGGACCACATTGTGCCTCAGTGATGGTTTGGTGGGGACGCTGTCACAAAGATCCAGAGGGAACACATTGTGCCTCAGTGATGGTTTGGTGGGGACGATGTCACAAAGATCCAGAGGGACCACATTGTGCCTCAGTAATGGTTTGGTGGGGACGCTGTCACAAAGATCTAGAGGGACCACATTGTGCCTCAGTGATGGTTTGGTGGGGACGATGTCACAAAGATCTAGAGGGACCACATTGTGCCTCAGTAATGGTTTGGTGGGGACGATGTCACAAAGATCCAGAGGGACCACATTGTGCCTCAGTGATGGTTTGGTGGGGACGCTGTCACAAAGATCCAGAGGGAACACATTGTGCCTCAGTGATGGTTTGGTGGGGACGATGTCACAAAGATCCAGAGGGAACACATTGTGCCTCAGTGATGGTTTGGTGGGGACGCTGTCACAAAGATCTAGAGGGACCACATTGTGCCTCAGTGATGGTTTGGTGGGGACGATGTCACAAAGATCCAGAGGGACCACATTGTGCCTCAGTGATGGTTTGGTGGGGACGCTGTCACAAAGATCCAGAGGGAACACATTGTGCCTCAGTGATGGTTTGGTGGGGACGATGTCACAAAGATCCAGAGGGAACACATTGTGCCTCAGTGATGGTTTGGTGGGGACGCTGTCACAAAGATCCACAGGGACCACATCCTGCCTCAGTGATGGTTTGGTGGGGACGATGTCACAAAGATCCAGAGGGACCACATTGTGCCTCAGTGATGGTTTGGTGGGGACGATGTCACAAAGATCCAGAGGGAACACATTGTGCCTCAGTGATGGTTTGGTGAGGACGCTGTCACAAAGATCCAGAGGGACCACATTGTGCCTCAGTGATGGTTTGGTGGGGACGCTCTCACAAAGATCCAGAAGGAACACATTGTGCCTCAGTGATGGTTTGGTGGGGACGATGTCACAAAGATCCAGAAGGACCACATCCTGCCTCAGAGAGGTTTGGTGGGGACGATGTCACAAAGATCTAGAGGGACCACATCCAGCCTCAGTGATGGTTTGGTGGGGACGCTGTCACAAAGATCTAGAGGGACCACATCCTGCCTCAGTGATGGTTTGGTGGGGACGATGTCACAAAGATCCAGAAGGACCACATCCTGCCTCAGAGAGAATTGGTGGGGACGATGTCACAAAGATCTAGAGGGACCACATCCAGCCTCAGTGATGGTTTGGTGGGGACGCTGTCACAAAGATCTAGAGGGACTTCATCCTGCCTCAGTGATGGTTTGGTGGGGACGATGTCACAAAGATCCAGAAGGAACACATTGTGCCTCAGAGATGGTTTGGTGGGGGCGATGTCACAAAGATCCAGAAGGAACATATTGTGCCTCAGTGATGGTTTGGTGGGGACGCTGTCACAAAGATCCAGAGGGACCACATTGTGCCTCAGCGATGGTTTGGTGGGGACGCTGTCCTAAAGATCCAGAGGGACCACATTGTGCCTCAGTGATGGTTTGGTGGGGACGCTGTCACAAAGATCCAGAAGGAACACATTGTGCCTCAGCGATGGTTTGGTGGGGACGCTGTCACAAAGATCCAGAGGGACCACATTGTGCCTCAGCGATGGTTTGGTGGGGACGCTGTCACAAAGATCCAGAAGGAACACATTGTGCCTCAGCGATGGTTTGGTGGGGACGCTGTCACAAAGATCCAGAGGCACCACATTGTGCCTCAGCGATGGTTTGGTGGGGACGCTGTCACAAAGATCCAGAGGGACCACATTGTGCCTCAGTGATGGTTTGGTGGGGACGCTGTCACAAAGATCCAGAGGCACCACATTGTGCCTCAGCGATGGTTTGGTGGGGACGCTGTCACAAAGATCCAGAGGGACCACATTGTGCCTCAGTGATGGTTTGGTGGGGACGCTGTCACAAAGATCCAGAGGGACCACATCCTGCCTCAGTGATGGTTTGGTGGGGACGCTGTCACAAAGATCCAGAGGGAACACATTGTGCCTCAGTAATGGTTTGGTGGGGACGATGTCACAAAGATCCAGAAGGAACACATCCTGCCTCAGCGATGGTTTGGTGGGTATGCTGTCACAAAGATCCAGAAGGAACACATCCTGCCTCAGCGATGGTTTGGTGGGTACGATGTCACAAATATCCAGAAGGAACACATTGTGCCTCAGTAATGGTTTGGTGGGGACGATGTCACAAAGATCCAGAAGGAACACATCCTGCCTCAGCGATGGTTTGGTGGGTATGCTGTCACAAAGATCCAGAAGGAACACATTGTGCCTCAGTAATGGTTTGGTGGGGACGATGTCACAAAGATCCAGAAGGAACACATTGTGCCTCAGCGATGGTTTGGTGGGGACGCTTTCACAAAGATCAAGAGGGACCACATTGTGCCTCAGTAATAGTTTGGTGGGGACGATGTCACAAAGATCCAGAGGGACCACATTGTGCCTCAGTGATGGTTTGGTGGGGACGCTGTCACAAAGATCCAGAAGGAACACATTGTGCATCAGTGATGGTTTGGTGGGGACGATGTCACAAAGATCCAGAAGGAACACATTGTGCATCAGTGATGGTTTGGTGGGGACGATGTCACAAAGATCCAGAAGGAACACATCCTGCCTCAGCGATGGTTTGGTGGGGACGATGTCACAAAGATCCAGAAAGAACACATCCTGCCTCAGTGATGGTTTGGTGGGGACGATGTCACAAAGATCCAGAAGGAACACATCCTGCCTCAGCGATGGTTTGGTGGGGACGATGTCACAAAGATCCAGAAGGAACACATCCTGCCTCAGCGATGGTTTGGTGGGGACGATGTCACAAAGATCCAGAAGGAACACATCCTGCCTCAGTGATGGTTTGGTGGGGACGCTGTCACAAAGATCTAGAAGGAACACATCCTGCCTCAGTGATGGTTTGGTGGGGACGCTGTCACAAAGATCCAGAAGGAACACATTGTGCCTCAGTGATCGTTTGGTGGGGACGATGTCACAAAGATCCAGAAGGACCACATCCTGCCTCAGAGAGGTTTGGTGGGGACGATGTCACAAAGATCTAGAGGGACCACATCCAGCCTCAGTGATGGTTTGGTGGGGACGCTGTCACAAAGATCTGGAGGGACCACATCCTGCCTCAGTGATGGTTTGGTGGGGACGATGTCACAAAGATCCAGAAGGACCACATCCTGCCTCAGAGAGAATTGCTGGGGACGATGTCACAAAGATCTAGAGGGACCACATCCAGCCTCAGTGATGGTTTGGTGGGGACGCTGTCACAAAGATCTAGAGGGACCACCTTGTGCCTCAGTGATGGCTTGGTTGGGATGATGTCACAAAGATCCAGAGGGACCACATCCTGCCTCAGTGATGGTTTGGTGGGGACGCTGTCACAAAGATCTAGAGGGACCACATTGTGCCTCAGTGATGGTTTGGTGGGTACGATGTCACAAAGATCCAGAGGGAGCACATTGTGCCTCAGTGATGGTTTGGTTGGGACGCTGTCACAAAGATCTAGAGGGACCACATCCTGCCTCAGTGATGGTTTGGTGGGGACGATGTCACAAAGATCCAGAGGGACCACCTTGTGCCTCAGCGATGGTTTGGTGGGGACGATGTCACAAAGATGCAGAAGGAACACATTGTGCCTCAGTGATGGTTTGGTGGGGACGATGTCACAAAGATCCAGAGGGACCACCTTGTGCCTCAGCGATGGTTTGGTGGAGACGCTGTCACAAAGATCCAGAGGGAACACATTGTGCCTCAGTGATGGTTTGGTGGGGACGCTGTCACAAAGATCCAGAGGGAACACATTGTGCCTCAGTGATGGTTTGGTGGAGACGCTGTCACAAAGATCTAGAGGGACCACATCCTGCCTCAGTGATGGTTTGGTGGGGACGCTGTCACAAAGATCCAGAGGGACCACATCCTGCCTCAGTGATGGTTTGGTGGGGACGCTGTCACAAAGATCTAGAGGGACCACATTGTGCCTCAGTGATGGTTTGGTGGGGACGATGTCACAAACATCCAGAGGGACCACATCCTGCCTCAGTGATGGTTTGGTGGGGACGCTGTCACAAAGATCTAGAGGGACCACATTGTGCCTCAGTGATGGTTTGGTGGGGACGTTGTCACAAAGATCCAGAGGGAGCACATTGTGCCTCAGTGATGGTTTGGTGGGGACGCTGTCACAAAGATCCAGAAGGAACACATTGTGCCTCAGTGATGGTTTGGTGGGGACGCTGTCACAAAGATCCAGAGGGACCACCTTGTGCCTCAGTAATGGTTTGGTGGGGACGCTGTCACAAAGATCCAGAGGGACCACATCCTGCCTCAGTGATGGTTTGGTGGGGACGCTCTCACAAAGATCCAGAGGGACCACATTCTGCCTCAGTGATGGTTTGGTGGGGACGCTGTCACAAAGATCTAGAGGGACCACCTTGTGCCTCAGTGATGGTTTGGTGGGGACGATGTCACAAAGATCCAGAGGGACGACCTTGTGCCTCAGTGATGGTTTGGTGGGGACGATGTCACAAAGATCCAGAGGGACCACCTTGTGCCTCAGTGATGGTTTGGTGGGGACGATGTCACAAAGATCCAGAGGGACCACATTGTGCCTCAGTGATGGTTTGGTGGGGACGATGTCACAAAGATCCAGAAGGAACACATTGTGCCTCAGTGATGGTTTGGTGGGGACGCTGTCACAAAGATCCAGAAGGAACACATTGTGCCTCAGTGATGGTTTGGTGGGGACGCTGTCACAAAGATCCAGAAGGAACACATCCTGCCTCAGCGATGGTTTGGTGGGGACGCTGTCACAAAGATCCAGAAGGAACACATTGTGCATCAGTGATGGTTTGGTGGGGACGCTGTCACAAAGATCCAGAAGGAACACATTGTGCCTCAGTGATGGTTTGGTGGGGACGCTGTCACAAAGATCCAGAAGGAACACATCCTGCCTCAGCGATGGTTTGGTGGGGACGCTGTCACAAAGATCCAGAAGGAACACATTGTGCATCAGTGATGGTTTGGTGGGGACGCTGTCACAAAGATCCAGAAGGAACATATTGTGCCTCAGCGATGGTTTGGTGGGGACGATGTCACAAAGATCCAGAAGGAACACATCCTGCCTCAGTGATGGTTTGGTGGGGACGCTGTCACAAAGATCCAGAAGGAGCACATTGTGCCTCAGTGATGGTTTGGTGGGGACGCTGTCACAAAGATCTAGAGGGACCACATTGTGCCTCAGTAATGGTTTGGTGGGGACGATGTCACAAAGATCCAGAGGGACCACATTGTGCCTCAGTGATGGTTTGGTGGGGACGCTGTCACAAAGATCCAGAGGGAACACATTGTGCCTCAGTGATGGTTTGGTGGGGACGATGTCACAAAGATCCAGAGGGACCACATTGTGCCTCAGTAATGGTTTGGTGGGGACGCTGTCACAAAGATCTAGAGGGACCACATTGTGCCTCAGTGATGGTTTGGTGGGGACGATGTCACAAAGATCTAGAGGGACCACATTGTGCCTCAGTAATGGTTTGGTGGGGACGATGTCACAAAGATACAGAGGGACCACATTGTGCCTCAGTGATGGTTTGGTGGGGACGCTGTCACAAACATCCAGAGGGAACACATTGTGCCTCAGTGATGGTTTGGTGGGGACGATGTCACAAAGATCCAGAGGGACCACATTGTGCCTCAGTAATGGTTTGGTGGGGACGCTGTCACAAAGATCTAGAGGGACCACATTGTGCCTCAGTGATGGTTTGGTGGGGACGATGTCACAAAGATCTAGAGGGACCACATTGTGCCTCAGTAATGGTTTGGTGGGGACGATGTCACAAAGATCCAGAGGGACCACATTGTGCCTCAGTGATGGTTTGGTGGGGACGCTGTCACAAAGATCCAGAGGGAACACATTGTGCCTCAGTGATGGTTTGGTGGGGACGATGTCACAAAGATCCAGAGGGACCACATTGTGCCTCAGTGATGGTTTGGTGGGGACGATGTCACAAAGATCCAGAGGGAACACATTGTGCCTCAGTGATTCTTTGGTGGGGACGCTGTCACAAAGATCCAGAGGGACCACATTGTGCCTCAGTGATGGTTTGGTGGGGACGATGTCACAAAGATCCAGAGGGACCAAATTGTGCCTCAGTGATGGTTTGGTGGGGACGATGTCACAAAGATCCAGATGGAACACATTGTGCCTCAGTGATGGTTTGGTGGGGACGCTGACACAAAGATCCAGAGGGACCACATTGTGCCTCAGTGATGGTTTGGTGGGGACGCTCTCACAAAGATCCAGAAGGAACACATTGTGCCTCAGTGATGGTTTGGTGGGGACGATGTCACAAAGATCCAGAAGGACCACATCCTGCCTCAGAGTGGTTTGGTGGGGACGATGTCACAAAGATCTAGAGGGACCACATCCAGCCTCAGTGATGGTTTGGTGGGGACGCTGTCACAAAGATCTAGACGGACCACATCCTGCCTCAGTGATGGTTTGGTGGGGACGATGTCACAAAGATCCAGAAGGACCACATCCTGCCTCAGAGAGAATTGGTGGGGACGATGTCACAGAGATCTAGAGGGACCACATCCAGCCTCAGTGATGGTTTGGTGGGGACGCTGTCACAAAGATCTAGAGGGACCACATCCTGCCTCAGTGATGGTTTGGTGGGGACGATGTCACAAAGATCCAGAAGGAACACATTGTGCCTAAGAGATGGTTTGGTGGGGGCTATGTCACAAAGATCCAGAAGGAACATATTGTGCCTCAGTGATGGTTTGGTGGGGACGCTGTCACAAAGATCCAGAGGGACCACATTGTGCCTCAGCGATGGTTTGGTGGGGACGCTGTCCTAAAGCTCCAGAGGGACCACATTGTGCCTCAGTGATGGTTTGGTGGGGACGCTGTCACAAAGATCCAGAAGGAACACGTGCCTCAGCGATGGTTTGGTGGGGACGCTGTCACAAAGATCCAGAGGGACCACATTGTGCCTCAGCGATGGTTTGGTGGGGACGCTGTCACAAAGATCCAGAAGGAACACATTGTGCCTCAGCGATGGTTTGGTGGGGACGCTGTCACAAAGATCCAGAGGCACCACATTGTGCCTCAGCGATGGTTTGATGAGGACGCTGTCACAAAGATCCAGAGGGACCACATTGTGCCTCAGTGATGGTTTGGTGGGGACGCTGTCACAAAGATCCAGAGGCACCACATTGTGCCTCAGCGATGGTTTGTTGGGGACGCTGTCACAAAGATCCAGAGGGACCACATTGTGCCTCAGTGATGGTTTGGTGGGGACGCTGTCACAAAGATCCAGAGGGACCACATCCTGCCTCAGTGATGGTTTGGTGGGGACGCTGTCACAAAGATCCAGAGGGAACACATTGTGCCTCAGTAATGGTTTGGTGGGGACGATGTCACAAAGATCCAGAAGGAACACATCCTGCCTCAGCGATGGTTTGGTGGGTATGCTGTCACAAAGATCCAGAAGGAACACATCCTGCCTCAGCGATGGTTTGGTGGGGACGATGTCACAAATATCCAGAAGGAACACATTGTGCCTCAGTAATGGTTTGGTGGGGACGATGTCACAAAGATCCAGAAGGAACACATCCTGCCTCAGCGAAGGTTTGGTGGGTATGCTGTCACAAAGATCCAGAAGGAACACATTGTGCCTCAGTAATGGTTTGGTGGGGACGATGTCACAAAGATCCAGAAGGAACACATTGTGCCTCAGCGATGGTTTGGTGGGGACGATGTCACAAAGATCCAGAGGGACCACATTGTGCCTCAGTAATAGTTTGGTGGGGACGATGTCACAAAGATCCAGAGGGACCACATTGTGCCTCAGTGATGGTTTGGTGGGGACGCTGTCACAAAGATCCAGAAGGAACACATTATGCATCAGTGATGGTTTGGTGGGGACGATGTCACAAAGATCCAGAAGGAACACATTGTGCATCAGTGATGGTTTGGTGGGGACGATGTCACAAAGATCCAGAAGGAACACATCCTGCCTCAGCGATGGTTTGGTGGGGACGATGTCACAAAGATCCAGAAGGAACACATCCTGCCTCAGTGATGGTTTGGTGGGGACGATGTCACAAAGATCCAGAAGGAATACATCCTGCCTCAGCGATGGTTTGGTGGGGACGATGTCACAAAGATCCAGAAGGAACACATCCTGCCTCAGCGATGGTTTGGTGGGGACGATGTCACAAAGTTCCAGAAGGAACACATCCTGCCTCAGTGATGGTTTGGTGGGGACGCTGTCACAAAGATCCAGAAGGACCACATCCTGCCTCAGAGAGGTTTGGTGGGGACGATGTCACAAAGATCTAGAGCGACCACATCCAGCCTCAGTGATGGTTTGGTAGGGACGCTGTCACAAAGATCTAGAGGGACCACATCCTGCCTCAGTGATGGTTTGGTGGGGACGATGTCACAAAGATCCAGAAGGACCACATCCTGCCTCAGAGAGAATTGCTGGGGACGATGTCACAAAGATCTAGAGGGACCACATCCAGCCTCAGTGATGGTTTGGTGGGGACGCTGTCACAAAGATCTAGAGGGACCACATCCTGCCTCAGTGATGGTTTGGTGGGGACGATGTCACAAAGATCCAGAAAGAACACATTGTGCCTCAGTGATGGTTTGGTGGGGACGCTGTCACAAAGATCCAGAGGGACCAATCCTGCCTCAGAGATGGTTTGGTGGGGGCGATGTCACAAAGATCCAGAAGGAACACATTGTGCCTCAGTGATGGTTGGTGGGGACGCTGTCACAAAGATCCAGAAGGAACACATTGTGCCTCAGAGATGGTTTGGTGGGGGCGATGTCACAAAGATCCAGAAGGAACACATTGTGCCTCAGAGATGGTTTGGTGGGGGCGATGTCACAAAGATCCAGAAGGAACATATTGTGCCTCAGTGATGGTTTGTGGGGACGCTGTCACAAAGATCCAGAGGGACCACATTGTGCCTCAGCGATGGTTTGGTGGGGACGCTGTCCTAAAGATCCAGAGGGACCACATTGTGCCTCAGTGATGGTTTGGTGGGGACGCTGTCACAAAGATCCAAAAGGAACACATTGTGCCTCAGCCATGGTTTGGTGGGGACGCTGTCACAAAGATCCAGAGGGACCACATTGTGCCTCAGCGTTGGTTTGGTGGGGACGCTGTCACAAAGATCCAGAAGGAACACATTGTGCCTCAGCGATGGTTTGGTGGGGACGCTGTCACAAAGATCCAGAGGCACCACATTGTGCCTCAGCGATGGTTTGGTGGGGACGCTGTCACAAAGATCCAGAGGGACCACATTGTGCCTCAGTGATGGTTTGGTGGGGACGCTGTCACAAAGATCCAGAGGCACCACATTGTGCCTCAGCGATGGTTTGGTGGGGACGCTGTCACAAAGATCCAGAGGGACCACATTGTGCCTCAGTAATGGTTTGGTGGGGGCGATGTCACAAAGATCCAGAAGGAACAAATTGTGCCTCAGTGATGGTTTGGTGGGGACGCTGTCACAAAGATCCAGAGGGACCACCTTGTGCCTCAGCGATGGTTTGGTGGGGACGATGTCACAAAGATCCAGAGGGACCACCTTGTGCCTCAGTGATGGTTTGGTGGGGGCGATGTAACAAAGATCCAGAAGGAACACATTGTGCCTCAGTGATGGTTTGGTGGGGACGCTGTCACAAAGATCCAGAGGGACCACATTGTGCCTCAGTGATGGTTTGGTGGGGACGATGTCACAAAGATCAGAGGGACCACCTTGTGCCTCAGTAATGGTTTGGTGGGGACGATGTCACAAAGATCCAGAGAGACCACATCCTGCCTCAGTGATGGTTTGGTGGGGACGATGTCACAAAGATCCAGAGGGACCACCTTGTGCCTCAGTAATGGTTTGGTGGGGACGATGTCACAAAGATCCAGAGGGACCACCTTGTGCCTCAGTAATGGTTTGGTGGGGACGCTGTCACAAAGATCCAGAGGGACCACATCCTGCCTCAGTGATGGTTTGGTGGGGACGATGTCACAAAGATCCATAGGGACCACATCCTGCCTCAGTGATGGTTTGGTGGGGACGATGTCACAAAGATCCAGAGGGACCACATCCTGCCTCAGTGATGGTTTGGTGGGGACGATGTCACAAAGATCCAGATGGAACACATTGTGCCTCAGTGATGGTTTGGTGGGGACGCTGTCACAAAGATCCAGAGGGACCACATTGTGCCTCAGTGATGGTTTGGTGGGGACGCTCTCACAAAGATCCAGAAGGAACACATTGTGCCTCAGTGATGGTTTGGTGGGGACGATGTCACAAAGATCCAGAAGGACCACATCCTGCCTCAGAGTGGTTTGGTGGGGACGATGTCACAAAGATCTAGAGGGACCACATCCAGCCTCAGTGATGGTTTGGTGGGGACGCTGTCACAAAGATCTAGACGGACCACATCCTGCCTCAGTGATGGTTTGGTGGGGACGATGTCACAAAGATCCAGAAGGACCACATCCTGCCTCAGAGAGAATTGGTGGGGACGATGTCACAGAGATCTAGAGGGACCACATCCAGCCTCAGTGATGGTTTGGTGGGGACGCTGTCACAAAGATCTAGAGGGACCACATCCTGCCTCAGTGATGGTTTGGTGGGGACGATGTCACAAAGATCCAGAAGGAACACATTGTGCCTAAGAGATGGTTTGGTGGGGGCTATGTCACAAAGATCCAGAAGGAACATATTGTGCCTCAGTGATGGTTTGGTGGGGACGCTGTCACAAAGATCCAGAGGGACCACATTGTGCCTCAGCGATGGTTTGGTGGGGACGCTGTCCTAAAGCTCCAGAGGGACCACATTGTGCCTCAGTGATGGTTTGGTGGGGACGCTGTCACAAAGATCCAGAAGGAACACGTGCCTCAGCGATGGTTTGGTGGGGACGCTGTCACAAAGATCCAGAGGGACCACATTGTGCCTCAGCGATGGTTTGGTGGGGACGCTGTCACAAAGATCCAGAAGGAACACATTGTGCCTCAGCGATGGTTTGGTGGGGACGCTGTCACAAAGATCCAGAGGCACCACATTGTGCCTCAGCGATGGTTTGATGAGGACGCTGTCACAAAGATCCAGAGGGACCACATTGTGCCTCAGTGATGGTTTGGTGGGGACGCTGTCACAAAGATCCAGAGGCACCACATTGTGCCTCAGCGATGGTTTGGTGGGGACGCTGTCACAAAGATCCAGAGGGACCACATTGTGCCTCAGTGATGGTTTGGTGGGGACGCTGTCACAAAGATCCAGAGGGACCACATCCTGCCTCAGTGATGGTTTGGTGGGGACGCTGTCACAAAGATCCAGAGGGAACACATTGTGCCTCAGTAATGGTTTGGTGGGGACGATGTCACAAAGATCCAGAAGGAACACATCCTGCCTCAGCGATGGTTTGGTGGGTATGCTGTCACAAAGATCCAGAAGGAACACATCCTGCCTCAGCGATGGTTTGGTGGGGACGATGTCACAAATATCCAGAAGGAACACATTGTGCCTCAGTAATGGTTTGGTGGGGACGATGTCACAAAGATCCTGAAGGAACACATCCTGCCTCAGCGAAGGTTTGGTGGGTATGCTGTCACAAAGATCCAGAAGGAACACATTGTGCCTCAGTAATGGTTTGGTGGGGACGATGTCACAAAGATCCAGAAGGAACACATTGTGCCTCAGCGATGGTTTGGTGGGGACGATGTCACAAAGATCCAGAGGGACCACATTGTGCCTCAGTAATAGTTTGGTGGGGACGATGTCACAAAGATCCAGAGGGACCACATTGTGCCTCAGTGATGGTTTGGTGGGGACGCTGTCACAAAGATCCAGAAGGAACACATTGTGCATCAGTGATGGTTTGGTGGGGACGATGTCACAAAGATCCAGAAGGAACACATCCTGCCTCAGCGATGGTTTGGTGGGGACGATGTCACAAAGATCCAGAAGGAACACATCCTGCCTCAGTGATGGTTTGGTGGGGACGATGTCACAAAGATCCAGAAGGAATACATCCTGCCTCAGCGATGGTTTGGTGGGGACGATGTCACAAAGATCCAGAAGGAACACATCCTGCCTCAGCGATGGTTTGGTGTGGACGATGTCACAAAGTTCCAGAAGGAACACATCCTGCCTCAGTGATGGTTTGGTGGGGACGCTGTCACAAAGATCCAGAAGGACCACATCCTGCCTCAGAGAGGTTTGGTGGGGACGATGTCACAAAGATCTAGAGCGACCACATCCAGCCTCAGTGATGGTTTGGTGGGGACGCTGTCACAAAGATCTAGAGGGACCACATCCTGCCTCAGTGATGGTTTGGTGGGGACGATGTCACAAAGATCCAGAAGGACCACATCCTGCCTCAGAGAGAATTGCTGGGGACGATGTCACAAAGATCTAGAGGGACCACATCCAGCCTCAGTGATGGTTTGGTGGGGACGCTGTCACAAAGATCTAGAGGGACCACATCCTGCCTCAGTGATGGTTTGGTGGGGACGATGTCACAAAGATCCAGAAAGAACACATTGTGCCTCAGTGATGGTTTGGTGGGGACGCTGTCACAAAGATCCAGAGGGACCAATCCTGCCTCAGAGATGGTTTGGTGGGGGCGATGTCACAAAGATCCAGAAGGAACACATTGTGCCTCAGTGATGGTTGGTGGGGACGCTGTCACAAAGATCCAGAAGGAACACATTGTGCCTCAGAGATGGTTTGGTGGGGGCGATGTCACAAAGATCCAGAAGGAACACATTGTGCCTCAGAGATGGTTTGGTGGGGGCGATGTCACAAAGATCCAGAAGGAACATATTGTGCCTCAGTGATGGTTTGTGGGGACGCTGTCACAAAGATCCAGAGGGACCACATTGTGCCTCAGCGATGGTTTGGTGGGGACGCTGTCCTAAAGATCCAGAGGGACCACATTGTGCCTCAGTGATGGTTTGGTGGGGACGCTGTCACAAAGATCCAAAAGGAACACATTGTGCCTCAGCCATGGTTTGGTGGGGACGCTGTCACAAAGATCCAGAGGGACCACATTGTGCCTCAGCGTTGGTTTGGTGGGGACGCTGTCACAAAGATCCAGAAGGAACACATTGTGCCTCAGCGATGGTTTGGTGGGGACGCTGTCACAAAGATCCAGAGGCACCACATTGTGCCTCAGCGATGGTTTGGTGGGGACGCTGTCACAAAGATCCAGAGGGACCACATTGTGCCTCAGTGATGGTTTGGTGGGGACGCTGTCACAAAGATCCAGAGGCACCACATTGTGCCTCAGCGATGGTTTGGTGGGGACGCTGTCACAAAGATCCAGAGGGACCACATTGTGCCTCAGTAATGGTTTGGTGGGGGCGATGTCACAAAGATCCAGAAGGAACAAATTGTGCCTCAGTGATGGTTTGGTGGGGACGCTGTCACAAAGATCCAGAGGGACCACCTTGTGCCTCAGCGATGGTTTGGTGGGGACGATGTCACAAAGATCCAGAGGGACCACCTTGTGCCTCAGTGATGGTTTGGTGGGGGCGATGTCACAAAGATCCAGAAGGAACACATTGTGCCTCAGTGATGGTTTGGTGGGGACGCTGTCACAAAGATCCAGAGGGACCACATTGTGCCTCAGTGATGGTTTGGTGGGGACGATGTCACAAAGATCAGAGGGACCACCTTGTGCCTCAGTAATGGTTTGGTGGGGACGATGTCACAAAGATCCAGAGGGACCACATCCTGCCTCAGTGATGGTTTGGTGGGGACGATGTCATAAAGATCCAGAGGGACCACCTTGTGCCTCAGTAATGGTTTGGTGGGGACGATGTCACAAAGATCCAGAGGGACCACCTTGTGCCTCAGTAATGGTTTGGTGGGGACGCTGTCACAAAGATCCAGAGGGACCACATCCTGCCTCAGTGATGGTTTGGTGGGGACGATGTCACAAAGATCCAGAGGGACCACATCCTGCCTCAGTGATGGTTTGGTGGGGACGATGTCACAAAGATCCAGAGGGACCACATCCTGCCTCAGTGATGGTTTGGTGGGGACGATGTCACAAAGATCCAGAGGGACCACATCCTGCCTCAGTGATGGTTTGGTGGGGACGATGTCACAAAGATCCAGAGGGACCACATTGTGCCTCAGTGATGGTTTGGTGGGGACGATGTCACAAAGATCCAGAGGGACCACCTTGTGCCTCAGTAATGGTTTGGTGGGGACGATGTCACAAAGATCCAGAGGGACCACCTTGTGCCTCAGTAATGGTTTGGTGGGAACGTTGTCACAAAGATCCAGAGGGACCACATCCTGCCTCAGTGATGGTTTGGTGGGGACGATGTCACAAAGATCCAGAGGGACCACATCCTGCCTCAGTGATGGTTTGGTGGGGACGATGTCACAAAGATCCAGAGGGACCACATCCTGCCTCAGTGATGGTTTGGTGGGGACGATGTCACAAAGATCCAGAGGGACCACATCCTGCCTCAGTGATGGTTTGGTGGGGACGATGTCACAAAGATCCAGAGGGACCACATTGTGCCTCAGTGATGGTTTGGTGGGGACGATGTCACAAAGATCCAGAGGGACCACATTGTGCCTCAGTGATGGTTTGGTGGGGACGATGTCACAAAGATCTAGAGGGACCACCTTGTGCCTCAGTGATGGTTTGGTGGGGACGATGTCACAAAGATCCAGAGGTACCACCTTGTGCCTCAGTGATGGTTTGGTGGGGACGATGTCACAAAGATCCAGAGGGACCACCTTGTGCCTCAGTGATGGTTTGGTGGGGACGATGTCACAAAGATCCAGAGGGACCACCTTGTGCCTCAGTGATGGTTTGGTGGGGACGCTGTCACAAAGATCTAGAGGGACCACATCCTGCCTCAGTGATGGTTTGGTGGGGACGATGTCACAAAGATCCAGAGGGACCACCTTGTGCCTCAGTGATGGTTTGGTGGGGACGATGTCACAAAGATCCAGAGGGACCACATTGTGCCTCAGTGATGGTTTGGTGGGGACGATGTCACAAAGATCTAGAGGGACCACCTTGTGCCTCAGTGATGGTTTGGTGGGGACGATGTCACAAAGATCCAGAGGGACCACCTTGTGCCTCAGTGATGGTTTGGTGGGGACGATGTCACAAAGATCCAGAGGGACCACCTTGTGCCTCAGTGATGGTTTGGTGGGGACGATGTCACAAAGATCCAGAGGGACCACCTTGTGCCTCAGTGATGGTTTGGTGGGGACGATGTCACAAAGATCCAGAGGGACCACATCCTGCCTCAGTGATGGTTTGGTGGGGACGATGTCACAAAGATCCAGAGGGACCACCTTGTGCCTCAGTGATGGTTTGGTGGGGACGATGTCACAAAGATCCAGAGGGACCACATCCTGCCTCAGTGATGGTTTGGTGGGGACGATGTCACAAAGATCCAGAGGGACCACCTTGTGCCTCAGTGATGGTTTGGTGGGGACGATGTCACAAAGATCCAGAGGGACCACATCCTGCCTCAGTGATGGTTTGGTGGGGACGATGTCACAAAGATCCAGAGGGACCACCTTGTGCCTCAGTGATGGTTTGGTGGTGACGATGTCACAAAGATCCAGAGGGACCACAATTGTGCCTCAGTGATGGTTTGGTGGGGACGATGTCACAAAGATCCAGAAGGAACACATTGTGCCTCAGTGATGGTTTGGTGGGGACGATGTCACAAAGATCCAGAAGGAACACATTGTGCCTCAGCGATGGTTTGGTGGGGACGATGTCACAAAGATCCAGAGGGACCACATTGTGCCTCAGTGATGGTTTGGTGGGGACGATGTCACAAAGATCCAGAAGGAACACAATGTGCCTCAGCGATGGTTTGGTGGGGACGATGTCACAAAGATCCAGAAGGAACACATCCTGCCTCAGCGATGGTTTGGTGGGGACGATGTCACAAAGATCCAGAAGGAACACATCCTGCCTCAGTGATGGTTTGGTGGGGACGATGTCACAAAGATCCAGAAGGAACACATTGTGCCTCAGTGATGGTTTGGTGGGGACGATGTCACAAAGATCCAGAAGGACCACATCCTGCCTCAGAGAGGTTTGGTGGGGACGATGTCACAAAGATCTAGAGGGACCACATCCAGCCTCAGTGATGGTTTGGTGGGGACGCTGTCACAAAGATCTAGACGGACCACATCCTGCCTCAGTGATGGTTTGGTGGGGACGATGTCACAAAGATCCAGAAGGACCACATCCTGCCTCAGAGAGAATTGGTGGGGACGATGTCACAGAGATCTAGAGGGACCACATCCAGCCTCAGTGATGGTTTGGTCGGGACGCTGTCACAAAGATCTAGAGGGACCACATCCTGCCTCAGTGATGGTTTGGTGGGGACGATGTCACAAAGATCCAGAAGGAACACATTGTGCCTAAGAGATGGTTTGGTGGGGGCTATGTCACAAAGATCCAGAAGGAACATATTGTGCCTCAGTGATGGTTTGGTGGGGACGCTGTCACAAAGATCCAGAGGGACCACATTGTGCCTCAGTGATGGTTTTGTGGGGACGATGTCACAAAGATCCAGAAGGAACACATTGTGCCTCAGTGATGGTTTGGTGGGGACGCTGTCACAAAGATCCAGAAGGAACACATTGTGCCTCAGTGATGGTTTGGTGGGGACGCTGTCACAAAGATCCAGAAGGAACACATCCTGCCTCAGCGATGGTTTGGTGGGGACGCTGTCACAAAGATCCAGAAGGAACACATTGTGCATCAGTGATGGTTTGGTGGGGACGCTGTCACAAAGATCCAGAAGGAACACATTGTGCCTCAGTGATGGTTTGGTGGGGACGCTGTCACAAAGATCCAGAAGGAACACATCCTGCCTCAGCGATGGTTTGGTGGGGACGCTGTCACAAAGATCCAGAAGGAACACATTGTGCATCAGTGATGGTTTGGTGGGGACGCTGTCACAAAGATCCAGAAGGAACACATTGTGCCTCAGCGATGGTTTGGTGGGGACGATGTCACAAAGATCCAGAAGGAACACATCCTGCCTCAGTGATGGTTTGGTGGGGACGCTGTCACAAAGATCCAGAAGGAACACATTGTGCCTCAGTGATGGTTTGGTGGGGACGCTGTCACAAAGATCTAGAGGGACCACATTGTGCCTCAGTAATGGTTTGGTGGGGACGATGTCACAAAGATCCAGAGGGACCACATTGTGCCTCAGTGATGGTTTGGTGGGGACGCTGTCACAAAGATCCAGAGGGAACACATTCTGCCTCAGTGATGGTTTGGTGGGGACGATGTCACAAAGATCCAGAGGGACCACATTGTGCCTCAGTAATGGTTTGGTGGGGACGCTGTCACAAAGATCTAGAGGGACCACATTGTGCCTCAGTGATGGTTTGGTGGGGACGATGTCACAAAGATCTAGAGGGACCACATTGTGCCTCAGTAATGGTTTGGTGGGGACGATGTCACAAAGATCCACAGGGACCACATTGTGCCTCAGTGATGGTTTGGTGGGGACGCTGTCACAAAGATCCAGAGGGAACACATTGTGCCTCAGTGATGGTTTGGTGGGGACGATGTCACAAAGATCCAGAGGGACCACATTGTGCCTCAGTAATGGTTTGGTGGGGACGCTGTCACAAAGATCTAGAGGGACCACATTGTGCCTCAGTGATGGTTTGGTGGGGACGATGTCACAAAGATCTAGAGGGACCACATTGTGCCTCAGTAATGGTTTGGTGGGGACGATGTCACAAAGATCCAGAAGGACCACATCCTGCCTCAGAGAGAATTGCTGGGGACGATGTCACAAAGATCTAGAGGGACCACATCCAGCCTCAGTGATGGTTTGGTGGGGACGCTGTCACAAAGATCTAGAGGGACCACCTTGTGCCTCAGTGATGGCTTGGTTGGGACGATGTCACAAAGATCCAGAGGGACCACATCCTGCCTCAGTGATGGTTTGGTGGGGACGCTGTCACAAAGATCTAGAGGGACCACATTGTGCCTCAGTGATGGTTTGGTGGGGACGATGTCACAAAGATCCAGAGGGAGCACATTGTGCCTCAGTGATGGTTTGGTTGGGACGCTGTCACAAAGATCTAGAGGGACCACATCCTGCCTCAGTGATGGTTTGGTGGGGACGATGTCACAAAGATCCAGAGGGACCACCTTGTGCCTCAGCGATGGTTTGGTGGGGACGATGTCACAAAGATCCAGAAGGAACACATTGTGCCTCAGTGATGGTTTGGTGGGGACGATGTCACAAAGATCCAGAGGGACCACCTTGTGCCTCAGCGATGGTTTGGTGGAGACGCTGTCACAAAGATCCAGAGGGAACACATTGTGCCTCAGTGATGGTTTGGTGGGGACGCTGTCACAAAGATCCAGAGGGAACACATTGTGCCTCAGTGATGGTTTGGTGGAGACGCTGTCACAAAGATCTAGAGGGACCACATCCTGCCTCAGATGGTTTGGTGGGGACGCTGTCACAAAGATCCAGAGGGACCACATCCTGCCTCAGTGATGGTTTGGTGGGGACGCTGTCACAAAGATCTAGAGGGACCATATGTGCCTCAGTGATGGTTTGGTGGGGACGATGTCACAAACATCCAGAGGGACCACATCCTGCCTCAGGATGGTTTGGTGGGGACGCTGTCACAAAGATCTAGAGGGACCACATTGTGCCTCAGTGATGGTTTGGTGGGGACGTTGTCACAAAGATCCAGAGGGAGCACATTGTGCCTCAGTGATGGTTTGGTGGGGACGCTGTCACAAAGATCCAGAAGGAACACATTGTGCCTCAGTGATGGTTTGGTGGGGACGCTGTCACAAAGATCCAGAGGGACCACCTTGTGCCTCAGTAATGGTTTGGTGGGGACGCTGTCACAAAGATCCAGAGGGACCACATCCTGCCTCAGTGATGGTTTGGTGGGGACGCTCTCACAAAGATCCAGAGGGACCACATCCTGCCTCAGTGATGGTTTGGTGGGGACGCTGTCACAAAGATCTAGAGGGACCACCTTGTGCCTCAGTGATGGTTTGGTGGGGACGATGTCACAAAGATCCAGAGGGACGACCTTGTGCCTCAGTGATGGTTTGGTGGGGACGATGTCACAAAGATCCAGAGGGACCACCTTGTGCCTCAGTGATGGTTTGGTGGGGACGATGTCACAAAGATCCAGAGGGACCACATTGTGCCTCAGTGATGGTTTGGTGGGGACGATGTCACAAAGATCCAGAAGGAACACATTGTGCCTCAGTGATGGTTTGGTGGGGACGCTGTCACAAAGATCCAGAAGGAACACATTGTGCCTCAGTGATGGTTTGGTGGGGACGCTGTCACAAATATCCAGAAGGAACACATCCTGCCTCAGCGATGGTTTGGTGGGGACGCTGTCACAAAGATCCAGAAGGAACACATTGTGCATCAGTGATGGTTTGGTGGGGACGCTGTCACAAAGATCCAGAAGGAACACATTGTGCCTCAGTGATGGTTTGGTGGGGACGCTGTCACAAAGATCCAGAAGGAACACATCCTGCCTCAGCGATGGTTTGGTGGGGACGCTGTCACAAAGATCCAGAAGGAACACATTGTGCATCAGTGATGGTTTGGTGGGGACGCTGTCACAAAGATCCAGAAGGAACACATTGTGCCTCAGCGATGGTTTGGTGGGGACTGATGATGATGATGATGATATGCGGCTTAAGGGCGCTAAACTGCTGGGGTCATCAGCGCCCTTACAAGGTATAAAATAGAAAGTCAAAAAATAAAAGACAGGTAAAAAAAACCGCATAATTAAAAAACGGGACACAAACCCGCGATGTCAAAAAGCTAAAACTAACAATATAACAATAACAAATATAACAATAACAATAATAACAATAACAACAATAACAATAAAAACAATAATAACAATAACAACAATAATAAGAACAAGACAAAGATCTGAAAAACAACACACTAAAAGCATAGGCAATAAAGGATTAAAACGTGTCAGGAACTGTAGAATGCGAGGGACATGAGCGTCATATGTCCACTGGGGATAAGAGTTCCCATAAAAAACCGACAGGATAAAAGTACGAAGCTACCAGACGCTCAACGCATTAAATGCGCAGATTAAAATCACTGTCATGAATAAAACGTAAAACACATTCCACAGCATGCGTGTCGTCTGCCAAAACGTTGGCTAGGCCAACAGGCAGACCCACACGAGCACGCAATGCAGCTAAAACCTGACACTCTGTTAAAATGTGACGCACCGTTAAGGGCACGTCACACTGCCCACAGAGTGGCGCGGGGTCACCACTCAGCAAATACTTATGACTAAAAATGCAATGTCCGATACGAAGGCGCGTTAAAATTACCTCTTCCCGACGAGAAGCACGGGAAGAGGTAGCCCAGACTAACGGGAGAGGCTTAACCTCCCGCAACTTGTTCCCCCGGAGGGCCGTCCACTCATCGCTCCAAAGCGAGAGGATGCGGCGACGTAAAACAATAAACAAATCTGACGAGGGAACAACAGAGGTAAAACGTCTGGGTGATAAAATCGCCGACTTGGCAGCGACATCGGCAGACTCATTACCTGAGATGCCCACATGACCTGGAATCCACAAGAAGGAGACGCTGATGCCAGAGACATCAAGCGAGTGGAGCAGGTCATGAATGCGCTGTACGAGCGGGTGGTAACTGTACAGCGAGCTAATACTTTGAAGAGCACTCAGGGAGTCGGAACAAATAAAACAGTGCCGTATGTCGTGCCGCTGAATATGTAAAAGAGACTGATAAATGCTAAAAAGTTCGGCGGTAAAAATCGAACATTGCTCTGGTAAACGAAAGGTAAAACTATTTCCACCACAAAAAAAGGCACATCCTACTCCAGCATCAGTCTTAGATCCATCAGTAAAGATAAAAGGCAAGTCCCCGAATTGCGACTGAAGTTCTAAAAACGCTGATCTAAAGACTGAAGAAGGGGTCTCATTCTTCGGCATTGACGATAACCCAAGGTGACAGAGGGCCTCAGCGCGCGACCATGGAGGAAAACGCGTTTCCCCCCTTGGAAGGGCCGGCGCTGGCGTAACGTCCAAATGCCGAAGGAGCAGTCGAAATCGAACCCCTGGAGGGAGCAATGCAGAGGAGCTAACTAAATATTGCCGGTCAAGTGAATCCTCGAAAAATGCCGCGAAAGACGGGTGGTCAGGTAAGCTTGAGAGTCGACAGGCATAGCTGCACAAGAGCATCTCACGCCTGGAGGACAGCGGAGGCTCTGCAGCTTCAGCATAAAGACTGGGCACGGGGCTAGTTGGAAAGGCCCCTGTAGCGACTCTTATGCCACGATGGTGAATGGCATTCAATCGACGTAACACAGATGGACGTGCCGACGAATAAACAATACACCCGTAATCAAGTTTGGATCGGACCAAAGAGCGATATAGACGCAGAAGGGTGGTCCGATCAGCTCCCCAGGATGTGCCACTTAAAACACGTAAAAGATTCAGAGAACGGTCACACTTTGCTTTTAAAAAGGAAACGTGCGAGGTCCAACACAACTTCCTGTCAAAAATCAAGCCCAAAAATTTCGCCTCGTCTGCAAACGGAAGTATCCCTGGCCCAAGATGGAGAGTGGGCGGAGGGAAATACTTCCGGCGCCAAAAGTTGATGCAGACGGATTTCTCGGCGGAGAAATTAAAGCCGTTGGCGTTACTCCAGGCGTAGAGACGGTCGATACAGCTCTGGAGACGGCGTTCGAGTAGACAGGTCCGCCGTGAACTGCAATAAATAGCGAAATCGTCAACAAAAAGGGACGATGAAATGCCAGGTGGAATACAATCAACAATGGGGTTGATAGCAATCGCAAAAAGTGTGACACTGAGTACAGAGCCCTGTGGTACTCCGTTCTCTTGAATAAAACGACGAGATAAAACCGAGCCCACACGTACACGAAAGACGCGGTCCGTCATAAACTCCCGAAGAAATATGGGAAGACGACCGCGGATATTCCAATCGTGAAGTGTACGTAAAATGCCGCCCCTCCAACAAGTGTCATAAGCTTTCTCCAGGTCAAAAAATACAGCCACGGTTTGACACTTTCTCAGAAATCCATTCATAATATGCGTCGACAAGGATACCAGATGGTCGACGGTAGAGCGATAGCGACGAAACCCGCACTGAGCGTTCGCTAGAAGTTTCTGAGACTCAAGCCACCATGTCAACCGCCCGTTGATCATGCGCTCCATCACCTTGCAAATGCAACTGGTGAGGGAGATAGGGCGGTAGCTGGAAGGTAGTTGGCGATCCTTCCCAGGCTTAAGTATAGGGACAATGGTGGCTTCGCGCCAAACGGAAGGAAAAATGCCGTTTTGCCAAATACGGTTATAGACCTGTAAGAGAAAGAGTTTACTGTCGGCTGAAAGGTGCTTTAACATCAGGACATGAATGCCGTCCGGGCCAGGAGCGGAGTGCCTAGAGCAATTAAGAGCGTGCTCCAGCTCCCTCAGTGTGAAAAGTTCATTATAACACTCATTATTAGCAGACCGAAAATTAAGGGTGTCGAAATCCAGCCGGTCTTTGATAGAGCGAAAGCCGGCGGAATAATGGTCTGAACTGGAAACCGCCTCAAAGGCAGAACCCAGAGTGTTAGCGATGGCAGCCGGATCCACTATGGTGGCATTAGAAACCTGAAGGCCAGAAACAGTACAATGTGACACTTTACCTGAGAAGCGACGAAGTTTATCCCAAACAACGGATGAAGGCGTAAAACGATTAAAAGACTCGACAAAACGAGCCCAAGATGCCTTCTTGCTATCCTGAGTAATGCGACGAGCCCTGGCGCGCGATTGTTTAAAAGTCACCAAATTATCAAGTGTAGGGTGTCGCCGAAACACCCTAAGTGCAGTCCTACGGGCACGAACGGCGTCCCGACAATCCTCGTTCCACCACGGAACAGGTGGCCGCCGAGGTTGGGAGGATGAACGGGGTATTGCGCGTTCGGCGGCAGAGAAAAGAACAGACGTAAGGTGCTGCACTAGTTGGTGAATGTCGGAGAAGGGCTGGTCGTCAAAATGCACGAGGCTGGAATACACGCTCCAGTCGGCTTTTGCGAATATCCAGGTAGGTACTCTGGAATGCTGTACGTGGTGCGACAGAAGAGAAACGATGCAGGGGTAATGGTCGCTGGAGTAGGTGTCAGCGACGACGTTCCACTGAAGACGACGTGCAAGCTGGAGTGAGCAAATTGCAAGGTCCAGGTGAGAAAATGTACCAGAAGAATCAGAAATAAAAGTAGGTGCACCTGTATTGAGGATGGAAAGATTGAACTGATAAAAAATGTCGGAAAGAAGAGTTCCCCTCGCACAAGCCCTTGGCGAACCCCATAGTGGGTGATGGGCATTAAAATCTCCCAACAGAAGAAATGGTGTTGGGAGAGCGGACAGGAGAGATCGAAGGTCCGCGGGAGCGAGGGGAGACGATGGAGGTGTATACACAGAGCAAACAGAAAACAAAAAGCCGGGTAAGTGAAGGCGAACGGCAACAGCTTGCAAGTCAGATGTAAGTGTGACAGGTGTAAAATGAACGTCATTACGCACCAAAATCATGACACCACCATGAGCAGGAGTACCCTCCTCCGGTTCAAGGTCGTAGCGAACCGGAGTATATCCTCGGAGATCAAAAGGATCGTGAGGGCGAAGCTTAGTCTCCTGCAAACATACGACCATAGGTGAATGGGAACGCAATAAAAGCTGCAGTTCCGCCCTATGCGATCGTACACCACGTACATTCCAGGTCAGGATAGCCATTAAAAATAAGGGGATAAACTGTCTATTTAGAAGGGCGGCTTAAAATTACCTTTTGTTTAACCTTTGGGCTCGGGCTTTTTGTATGGAGTTGGTCAGACTCCATAGCTTCCTCGGAGGGAGGGCCCACGCGCTCAGTGCCAGAAACCGATTCAAGCGCCGTGAATCGGTTCTGGGTGGCGATGGGTGAAGGGTGCCGCTGAGCGCGGCTTGTCCCAGGACCTTCCTGGGACAGCGACCTCCGAGGAGGAGAAGGTGAACTTTTCTTACCGCGCGCACGCGGAGGGTCTTTCAAAAAATATTCCCTACGTAATTTCTGCTTGGGCTTCTTTTCAACGGCTTGCGACTTCATTGACTTGGGACCAGGTTTATACGGCTTGGTAACTGTAGCCTTAATAGACGGCCGGATGGTAGTGGCGGTTAATCCAGTCAAGGTCCAGGTCTGAGTTTCGGCATCTACGCGTGGTACTGGCGAGGCAACAACAGAACTAAATGTGCCAGATCGCAGGAGTGAAGGTTGGCGCGCATGGTAACGCCTCCGGGCTTCAGCGAAGGAGAGTTTTTCCTTTACCCGGATCTCCTGGATCGCCTTCTCGTCCAAGTACCGCGGACAGTCGGCAAACGAAGCAGAATGAGACCCTTTACAATTAACGCAGACGGGGGCTGTTGAACAGGTACCTTCGTGTGAGGGCTGGCTACAGGTTGCACAGATGTTAACGGCACTCTTACATGAGACTTGCGTATGCCCAAAACGTTGGCATTTAAAACAACGCAGAGGTCTAGGAATATAAGGCCTCACAGAAATCCGTTCGTACCCTGCGGAAATGCTCGTGGGCAGATCGACGCCATCAAATGTAATAAACAGGGTACGAGTGGGTACCAACACGCCGTCGCGTTTGGCCTGCACTCGATGAACCGCTGTCACCCTCTGGTCTGCAAGATATTCCACCAGGTCTTCGTCAGAGATACCATCGAGGCTATGCGTGGTGACAACGCCTCTACAAGAATTCAAGGTGCGGTGCTTCTCAACACGGATAGGATAACCGTGGAGAAGCGTGGCGCTCAACAAGGACTTACTTTGTGCCTCGGATTTGCTTTGAACTAGCAACGAACCATTACGAAGACGAGTGCAGGAAAGAACCGGACCAGCAATTGAGTCAATGCCCTTCTGGATAATAAAAGGGTTCACCTTCTCGAATGATTGTCCCTCCTCTGTACGGGTAATCACTAAGTAACAACCAGCTGTTGGCGGTGCTACTTCTGTTACAAAAACTTTGCGGCGCTTGTTGTTAACAATGGAGAAAGGGTGCTCCATAGCGAAAAAAATCCTCCACCATTGCAACCGTCTCCGACCTCGGGCTCTGACTTCCCGGGCGTTACCCCGGCTTGGGTGAGTGGCCTATCTATACCTAGCTCAACCCAGGGTCACACCTCCCAGAACATAGACAGAGGGACCCAATCGCCGTCGGAAGCCAGCAGCTCATGCAATGGCCCCCCCGCGGGACTGCAGTTGAACAGCGGATACGAACACCAACCCTACATGACGACCCCGGGTGGTGGGGATGACGCCATTACCCACTCACCCAGCTGCGCACGCGGTGCGCGGGTATCCGTCAGGCTGTGTCCACGGAGGATTTAAATAAAAAGATAAAAGAAACTAAAACTGTGTGGGCGTTTCGCACGCAAGGTAGGCCGGCGGGGAAGAAAAAGAGAGATATGCGAATGTCGTGGTGCGAAATGGCCGGAAAGTGATAAGGGAAGAAAGAAACGACGGTGAGGTGCGGGATGAATGGAATGTAAAGAACGCACGAGAGCCTACCTTGGGTCCACCGGTCACTTGAAGAACCCACCGCGACCGGATGGGGGTGAGGGGATGAATGTGGCGATGATTGGCTAGGGAACCCCCGGGTGCGCCAAAAACCCGTACTCACATAAGGTGAGCCCCTGAGGGGTTGGTGGGGACGATGTCACAAAGATCCAGAAGGAACACATCCTGCCTCAGTGATGGTTTGGTGGGGACGCTGTCACAAAGATCCAGAAGGAGCACATTGTGCCTCAGTGATGGTTTGGTGGGGACGCTGTCACAAAGATCTAGAGGGACCACATTGTGCCTCAGTAATGGTTTGGTGGGGACGATGTCACAAAGATCCAGAGGGACCACATTGTGCCTCAGTGATGGTTTGGTGGGGACGCTGTCACAAAGATCCAGAGGGAACACATTGTGCCTCAGTGATGGTTTGGTGGGGACGATGTCACAAAGATCCAGAGGGACCACATTGTGCCTCAGTAATGGTTTGGTGGGGACGCTGTCACAAAGATCTAGAGGGACCACATTGTGCCTCAGTGATGGTTTGGTGGGGACGATGTCACAAAGATCTAGAGGGACCACATTGTGCCTCAGTAATGGTTTGGTGGGGACGATGTCACAAAGATCCAGAGGGACCACATTGTGCCTCAGTGATGGTTTGGTGGGGACGCTGTCACAAACATCCAGAGGGAACACATTGTGCCTCAGTGATGGTTTGGTGGGGACGATGTCACAAAGATCCAGAGGGACCACATTGTGCCTCAGTAATGGTTTGGTGGGGACGCTGTCACAAAGATCTAGAGGGACCACATTGTGCCTCAGTGATGGTTTGGTGGGGACGATGTCACAAAGATCTAGAGGGACCACATTGTGCCTCAGTAATGGTTTGGTGGGGACGATGTCACAAAGATCCAGAGGGACCACATTGTGCCTAGTGATGGTTTGGTGGGGACGCTGTCACAAAGATCCAGAGGGAACACATTGTGCCTCAGTGATGGTTTGGTGGGGACGATGTCACAAAGATCCAGAGGGACCACATTGTGCCTCAGTGATGGTTTGGTGGGGACGATGTCACAAAGATCCAGAGGGAACACATTGTGCCTCAGTGATTCTTTGGTGGGGACGCTGTCACAAAGATCCAGAGGGACCACATTGTGCCTCAGTGATGGTTTGGTGGGGACGATGTCACAAAGATCCAGAGGGACCAAATTGTGCCTCAGTGATGGTTTGGTGGGGACGATGTCACAAAGATCCAGAGGGAACACATTGTGCCTCAGTGATGGTTTGGTGGGGACGCTGTCACAAAGATCCAGAGGGACCACATTGTGCCTCAGTGATGGTTTGGTGGGGACGCTCTCACAAAGATCCAGAAGGAACACATTGTGCCTCAGTGATGGTTTGGTGGGGACGATGTCACAAAGATCCAGAAGGACCACATCCTGCCTCAGAGAGGTTTGGTGGGGACGATGTCACAAAGATCTAGAGGGACCACATCCAGCCTCAGTGATGGTTTGGTGGGGACGCTGTCACAAAGATCTAGACGGACCACATCCTGCCTCAGTGATGGTTTGGTGGGGACGATGTCACAAAGATCCAGAAGGACCACATCCTGCCTCAGAGAGAATTGGTGGGGACGATGTCACAGAGATCTAGAGGGACCACATCCAGCCTCAGTGATGGTTTGGTGGGGACGCTGTCACAAAGATCTAGAGGGACCACATCCTGCCTCAGTGATGGTTTGGTGGGGACGATGTCACAAAGATCCAGAAGGAACACATTGTGCCTAAGAGATGGTTTGGTGGGGGCTATGTCACAAAGATCCAGAAGGAACATATTGTGCCTCAGTGATGGTTTGGTGGGGACGCTGTCACAAAGATCCAGAGGGACCACATTGTGCCTCAGCGATGGTTTGGTGGGGACGCTGTCCTAAAGATCCAGAGGGACCACATTGTGCCTCAGTGATGGTTTGGTGGGGACGCTGTCACAAAGATCCAGAAGGAACACATTGTGCCTCAGCGATGGTTTGGTGGGGACGCTGTCACAAAGATCCAGAGGGACCACATTGTGCCTCAGCGATGGTTTGGTGGGGACGCTGTCACAAAGATCCAGAAGGAACACATTGTGCCTCAGCGATGGTTTGGTGGGGACGCTGTCACAAAGATCCAGAGGCACCACATTGTGCCTCAGCGATGGTTTGATGAGGACGCTGTCACAAAGATCCAGAGGGACCACATTGTGCCTCAGTGATGGTTTGGTGGGGACGCTGTCACAAAGATCCAGAGGCACCACATTGTGCCTCAGCGATGGTTTGGTGGGGACGCTGTCACAAAGATCCAGAGGGACCACATTGTGCCTCAGTGATGGTTTGGTGGGGACGCTGTCACAAAGATCCAGAGGGACCACATCCTGCCTCAGTGATGGTTTGGTGGGGACGCTGTCACAAAGATCCAGAGGGAACACATTGTGCCTCAGTAATGGTTTGGTGGGGACGATGTCACAAAGATCCAGAAGGAACACATCCTGCCTCAGCGATGGTTTGGTGGGTAAGCTGTCACAAAGATCCAGAAGGAACACATCCTGCCTCAGCGATGGTTTGGTGGGGACGATGTCACAAATATCCAGAAGGAACACATTGTGCCTCAGTAATGGTTTGGTGGGGACGATGTCACAAAGATCCAGAAGGAACACATCCTGCCTCAGCGATGGTTTGGTGGGTATGCTGTCACAAAGATCCAGAAGGAACACATTGTGCCTCAGTAATGGTTTGGTGGGGACGATGTCACAAAGATCCAGAAGGAACACATTGTGCCTCAGCGATGGTTTGGTGGGGACGATGTCACAAAGATCCAGAGGGACCACATTGTGCCTCAGTAATAGTTTGGTGGGGACGATGTCACAAAGATCCAGAGGGACCACATTGTGCCTCAGTGATGGTTTGGTGGGGACGCTGTCACAAAGATCCAGAAGGAACACATTGTGCATCAGTGATGGTTTGGTGGGGACGATGTCACAAAGATCCAGAAGGAACACATTGTGCATCAGTGATGGTTTGGTGGGGACGATGTCACAAAGATCCAGAAGGAACACATCCTGCCTCAGCGATGGTTTGGTGGGGACGATGTCACAAAGATCCAGAAGGAACACATCCTGCCTCAGTGATGGTTTGGTGGGGACGATGTCACAAAGATCCAGAAGGAATACATCCTGCCTCAGCGATGGTTTGGTGGGGACGATGTCACAAAGATCCAGAAGGAACACATCCTGCCTCAGCGATGGTTTGGTGGGGACGATGTCACAAAGTTCCAGAAGGAACACATCCTGTCTCAGTGATGGTTTGGTGGGGACGCTGTCACAAAGATCCAGAAGGACCACATCCTGCCTCAGAGAGGTTTGGTGGGGACGATGTCACAAAGATCTAGAGCGACCACATCCAGCCTCAGTGATGGTTTGGTGGGGACGCTGTCACAAAGATCTAGAGGGACCACATCCTGCCTCAGTGATGGTTTGGTGGGGACGATGTCACAAAGATCCAGAAGGACCACATCCTGCCTCAGAGAGAATTGCTGGGGACGATGTCACAAAGATCTAGAGGGACCACATCCAGCCTCAGTGATGGTTTGGTGGGGACGCTGTCACAAAGATCTAGAGGGACCACATCCTGCCTCAGTGATGGTTTGGTGGGGACGATGTCACAAAGATCCAGAAAGAACACATTGTGCCTCAGTGATGGTTTGGTGGGGACGCTGTCACAAAGATCCAGAGGGACCAATCCTGCCTCAGAGATGGTTTGGTGGGGGCGATGTCACAAAGATCCAGAAGGAACACATTGTGCCTCAGTGATGGTTGGTGGGGACGCTGTCACAAAGATCCAGAAGGAACACATTGTGCCTCAGAGATGGTTTGGTGGGGGCGATGTCACAAAGATCCAGAAGGAACACATTGTGCCTCAGAGATGGTTTGGTGGGGGGATGTCACAAAGATCCAGAAGGAACATATTGTGCCTCAGTGATGGTTTGTGGGGACGCTGTCACAAAGATCCAGAGGGACCACATTGTGCCTCAGCGATGGTTTGGTGGGGACGCTGTCCTAAAGATCCAGAGGGACCACATTGTGCCTCAGTGATGGTTTGGTGGGGACGCTGTCACAAAGATCCAAAAGGAACACATTGTGCCTCAGCCATGGTTTGGTGGGGACGCTGTCACAAAGATCCAGAGGGACCACATTGTGCCTCAGCGTTGGTTTGGTGGGGACGCTGTCACAAAGATCCAGAAGGAAGACATTGTGCCTCAGCGATGGTTTGGTGGGGACGCTGTCACAAAGATCCAGAGGCACCACATTGTGCCTCAGCGATGGTTTGGTGGGGACGCTGTCACAAAGATCCAGAGGGACCACATTGTGCCTCAGTGATGGTTTGGTGGGGACGCTGTCACAAAGATCCAGAGGCACCACATTGTGCCTCAGCGATGGTTTGGTGGGGACGCTGTCACAAAGATCCAGAGGGACCACATTGTGCCTCAGTAATGGTTTGGTGGGGGCGATGTCACAAAGATCCAGAAGGAACACATTGTGCCTCAGTGATGGTTTGGTGGGGACGCTGTCACAAAGATCCAGAGGGACCACCTTGTGCCTCAGCGATGGTTTGGTGGGGACGATGTCACAAAGATCCAGAGGGACCACCTTGTGCCTCAGTGATGGTTTGGTGGGGGCGATGTCACAAAGATCCAGAAGGAACACATTGTGCCTCAGTGATGGTTTGGTGGGGACGCTGTCACAAAGATCCAGAGGGACCACATTGTGCCTCAGTGATGGTTTGGTGGGGACGATGTCACAAAGATCAGAGGGACCACCTTGTGCCTCAGTAATGGTTTGGTGGGGACGATGTCACAAAGATCCAGAGGGACCACATCCTGCCTCAGTGATGGTTTGGTGGGGACGATGTCACAAAGATCCAGAGGGACCACCTTGTGCCTCAGTAATGGTTTGGTGGGGACGATGTCACAAAGATCCAGAGGGACCACCTTGTGCCTCAGTAATGGTTTGGTGGGGACGCTGTCACAAAGATCCAGAGGGACCACATCCTGCCTCAGTGATGGTTTGGTGGGGACGATGTCACAAAGATCCAGAGGGACCACATCCTGCCTCAGTGATGGTTTGGTGGGGACGATGTCACAAAGATCCAGAGGGACCACATCCTGCCTCAGTGATGGTTTGGTGGGGACGATGTCACAAAGATCCAGAGGGACCACATCCTGCCTCAGTGATGGTTTGGTGGGGACGATGTCACAAAGATCCAGAGGGACCACATTGTGCCTCAGTGATGGTTTGGTGGGGACGATGTCACAAAGATCCAGAGAGACCACCTTGTGCCTCAGTAATGGTTTGGTGGGGACGATGTCACAAAGATCCAGAGGGACCACCTTGTGCCTCAGTAATGGTTTGGTGGGAACGTTGTCACAAAGATCCAGAGGGACCACATCCTGCCTCAGTGATGGTTTGGTGGGGACGATGTCACAAAGATCCAGAGGGACCACATCCTGCCTCAGTGATGGTTTGGTGGGGACGATGTCACAAAGATCCAGAGGGACCACATCCTGCCTCAGTGATGGTTTGGTGGGGACGATGTCACAAAGATCCAGAGGGACCACATCCTGCCTCAGTGATGGTTTGGTGGGGACGATGTCACAAAGATCCAGAGGGACCACATTGTGCCTCAGTGATGGTTTGGTGGGGACGATGTCACAAAGATCCAGAGGGACCACATCCTGCCTCAGTGATGGTTTGGTGGGGACGATGTCACAAAGATCTAGAGGGACCACCTTGTGCCTCAGTGATGGTTTGGTGGGGACGATGTCACAAAGATCCAGAGGTACCACCTTGTGCCTCAGTGATGGTTTGGTGTGGACGATGTCACAAAGATCCAGAGGGACCACCTTGTGCCTCAGTGATGGTTTGGTGGGGACGATGTCACAAAGATCCAGAGGGACCACCTTGTGCCTCAGTGATGGTTTGGTGGGGACGCTGTCACAAAGATCTAGAGGGACCACATCCTGCCTCAGTGATGGTTTGGTGGGGACGATGCCACAAAGATCCAGAGGGACCACCTTGTGACTCAGTGATGGTTTGGTGGGGACGATGTCACAAAGATCCAGAGGGACCACATTGTGCCTCAGTGATGGTTTGGTGGGGACGATGTCACAAAGATCTAGAGGGACCACCTTGTGCCTCAGTGATGGTTTGGTGGGGACGATGTCACAAAGATCCAGAGGGACCACCTTGTGCCTCAGTGATGGTTTGGTGGGGACGATGTCACAAAGATCCAGAGGGACCACCTTGTGCCTCAGTGATGGTTTGGTGGGGACGATGTCACAAAGATCCAGAGGGACCACCTTGTGCCTCAGTGATGGTTTGGTGGGGACGATGTCACAAAGATCCAGAGGGACCACATCCTGCCTCAGTGATGGTTTGGTGGGGACGATGTCACAAAGATCCAGAGGGACCACCTTGTACCTCAGTGATGGTTTGGTGGGGACGATGTCACAAAGATCCAGAGGGACCACATCCTGCCTCAGTGATGGTTTGGTGGGGACGATGTCACAAAGATCCAGAGGGACCACCTTGTGCCTCAGTGATGGTTTGGTGGGGACGATGTCACAAAGATCCAGAGGGACCACATCCTGCCTCAGTGATGGTTTGGTGGGGACGATGTCACAAAGATCCAGAAGGAACACAATGTGCCTCAGCGATGGTTTGGTGGGGACGATGTCACAAAGATCCAGAAGGAACACATCCTGCCTCAGCGATGGTTTGGTGGGGACGATGTCACAAAGATCCAGAAGGAACACATCCTGCCTCAGTGATGGTTTGGTGGGGACGATGTCACAAAGATCCAGAAGGAACACATCCTGCCTCAGCGATGGTTTGGTGGGGACGATGTGACAAAGATCCAGAGGGACCACCTTGTGCCTACGTGATGGTTTGGTGGGGACGCTGTCACAAAGATCCAGAGGGACCACCTTGTGCCTCAGTGATGGTTTGGTGGGACGATGTCACAAAGATCCAGAGGGACCACATTGTGCCTCAGTGATGGTTTGGTGGGGACGATGTCACAAAGATCCAGAGGGACCACATTGTGCCTCAGTGATGGTTTGGTGGGGACGATGTCACAAAGATCCAGAGGGACCACCTTGTGCCTCAGTGATGGTTTGGTGGGGACGCTGTCACAAAGATCCAGAGGGACCACCTTGTGCCTCAGTGATGGTTTGGTGGGGACGATGTCACAAAGATCCAGAGGGACCACATTGTGCCTCAGTGATGGTTTGGTGGGGACGATGTCACAAAGATCCAGAAGGAACACATTGTGCCTCAGTGATGGTTTGGTGGGGACGCTGTCACAAAGATCCAGAGGGACCACATTGTGCCTCAGTGATGGTTTGGTGGGGACGATGTCACAAAGATCCAGAGGGACCACATTGTGCCTCAGTGATGGTTTGGTGGGGACGATGTCACAAAGATCCAGAGGGACCACATTGTGCCTCAGTGATGGTTTGGTGGGGACGATGTCACAAAGATCCAGAGGGACCACCTTGTGCCTCAGTGATGGTTTGGTGGGGACGATGTCACAAAGATCCAGAGGGACGACCTTGTGCCTCAGTGATGGTTTGGTGGGGACGATGTCACAAAGATCCAGAGGGACCAACTTGTGCCTCAGTGATGGTTTGGTGGGGACGATGTCACAAAGATCCAGAGGGACCACATTGTGCCTCAGTGATGGTTTGGTGGGGACGATGTCACAAAGATCCAGAAGGAACACATTGTGCCTCAGTGATGGTTTGGTGGGGACGCTGTCACAAAGATCCAGAAGGAACACATCGTGCCTCAGTGATGGTTTGGTGGGGACGCTGTCACAAAGATCCAGAAGGAACACATCCTGCCTCAGCGATGGTTTGGTGGGGACGCTGTCACAAAGATCCAGAAGGAACACATTGTGCATCAGTGATGGTTTGGTGGGGACGCTGTCACAAAGATCCAGAAGGAACACATTGTGCCTCAGTGATGGTTTGGTGGGGACGCTGTCACAAAGATCCAGAAGGAACACATCCTGCCTCAGCGATGGTTTGGTGGGGACGCTGTCACAAAGATCCAGAAGGAACACATTGTGCATCAGTGATGGTTTGGTGGGGACGCTGTCACAAAGATCCAGAAGGAACACATTGTGCCTCAGCGATGGTTTGGTGGGGACGATGTCACAAAGATCCATAAGGAACACAATGTGCCTCAGCGATGGTTTGGTGGGGACGATGTCACAAAGATCCAGAGGGACCACCTTGTACCTCAGTGATGGTTTGGTGGGGACGATGTCACAAAGATCCAGAAGGAACACATTGTGCCTCAGTGATGGTTTGGTGGGGACGCTGTCACAAAGATCTAGAGGGACCACATTGTGCCTCAGTAATGGTTTGGTGGGGACGATGTCACAAAGATCCAGAGGGACCACATTGTGCCTCAGTGATGGTTTGGTGGGGACGCTGTCACAAAGATCCAGAGGGAACACATTGTGCCTCAGTGATGGTTTGGTGGGGACGATGTCACAAAGATCCAGAGGGACCACATTGTGCCTCAGTAATGGTTTGGTGGGGACGCTGTCACAAAGATCTAGAGGGACCACATTGTGCCTCAGTGATGGTTTGGTGGGGACGATGTCAAAAAGATCTAGAGGGACCACATTGTGCCTCAGTAATGGTTTGGTGGGGACGATGTCACAAAGATCCACAGGGACCACATTGTGCCTCAGTGATGGTTTGGTGGGGACGCTGTCACAAAGATCCAGAGGGAACACATTGTGCCTCAGTGATGGTTTGGTGGGGACGATGTCACAAAGATCCAGAGGGACCACATTGTGCCTCAGTAATGGTTTGGTGGGGACGCTGTCACAAAGATCTAGAGGGACCACATTGTGCCTCAGTGATGGTTTGGTGGGGACGATGTCACAAAGATCTAGAGGGACCACATTGTGCCTCAGTAATGGTTTGGTGGGGACGATGTCACAAAGATCCAGAGGGACCACATTGTGCCTCAGTGATGGTTTGGTGGGGACGCTGTCACAAAGATCCAGAGGGAACACATTGTGCCTCAGTGATGGTTTGGTGGGGACGATGTCACAAAGATCCAGAGGAACCACATTGTGCCTCAGTGATGGTTTGGTGGGGACGATGTCACAAAGATCCAGAGGGAACACATTGTGCCTCAGTGATGGTTTGGTGGGGACGCTGTCACAAAGATCCACAGGGACCACATTGTGCCTCAGTGATGGTTTGGTGGGGACGATGTCACAAAGATCCAGAGGGACCACATTGTGCCTCAGTGATGGTTTGGTGGGGACGATGTCACAAAGATCCAGAGGGAACACATTGTGCCTCAGTGATGGTTTGGTGGGGACGCTGTCACAAAGATCCAGAGGGACCACATTGTGCCTCAGTGATGGTTTGGTGGGGACGCTCTCACAAAGATCCAGAAGGAACACATTGTGCCTCAGTGATGGTTTGGTGGGGACGATGTCACAAAGATCCAGAAGGACCACATCCTGCCTCAGAGAGGTTTGGTGGGGACGATGTCACAAAGATCTAGAGGGACCACATCCAGCCTCAGTGATGGTTTGGTGGGGACGCTGTCACAAAGATCTAGAGGGACCACATCCTGCCTCAGTGATGGTTTGGTGGGGACGATGTCACAAAGATCCAGAAGGACCACATCCTGCCTCAGAGAGAATTGGTGGGGACGATGTCACAAAGATCTAGAGGGACCACATCCAGCCTCAGTGATGGTTTGGTGGGGACGCTGTCACAAAGATCTAGAGGGACCACATCCTGCCTCAGTGATGGTTTGGTGGGGACGATGTCACAAAGATCCAGAAGGAACACATTGTGCCTCAGAGATGGTTTGGTGGGGGCGATGTCACAAAGATCCAGAAGGAACATATTGTGCCTCAGTGATGGTTTGGTGGGGACGCTGTCACAAAGATCCAGAGGGACCACATTGTGCCTCAGCGATGGTTTGGTGGGGACGCTGTCCTAAAGATCCAGAGGGACCACATTGTGCCTCAGTGATGGTTTGGTGGGGACGCTGTCACAAAGATCCAGAAGGAACACATTGTGCCTCAGCGATGGTTTGGTGGGGACGCTGTCACAAAGATCCAGAGGGACCACATTGTGCCTCAGCGATGGTTTGGTGGGGACGCTGTCACAAAGATCCAGAGGGACCACATTGTGCCTCAGTGATGGTTTGGTGGGGACGATGTCACAAAGATCCAGAGGGACCAAATTGTGCCTCAGTGATGGTTTGGTGGGGACGATGTCAAAAAGATCCAGAGGGAACACATTGTGCCTCAGTGATGGTTTGGTGGGGACGCTGTCACAAAGATCCAGAGGGACCACATTGTGCCTCAGTGATGGTTTGGTGGGGACGCTCTCACAAAGATCCAGAAGGAACACATTGTGCCTCAGTGATGGTTTGGTGGGGACGATGTCACAAAGATCCAGAAGGACCACATCCTGCCTCAGAGAGGTTTGGTGGGGACGATGTCACAAAGATCTAGAGGGACCACATCCAGCCTCAGTGATGGTTTGGTGGGGACGCTGTCACAAAGATCTAGACGGACCACATCCTGCCTCAGTGATGGTTTGGTGGGGACGATGTCACAAAGATCCAGAAGGACCACATCCTGCCTCAGAGAGAATTGGTGGGGACGATGTCACAGAGATCTAGAGGGACCACATCCAGCCTCAGTGATGGTTTGGTGGGGACGCTGTGACAAAGATCTAGAGGAACCACATCCTGCCTCAGTGATGGTTTGGTGGGGACGATGTCACAAAGATCCAGAAGGAACACATTGTGCCTAAGAGATGGTTTGGTGGGGGCTATGTCACAAAGATCCAGAAGGAACATATTGTGCCTCAGTGATGGTTTGGTGGGGACGCTGTCACAAAGATCCAGAGGGACCACATTGTGCCTCAGCGATGGTTTGGTGGGGACGCTGTGCTAAAGATCCAGAGGGACCACATTGTGCCTCAGTGATGGTTTGGTGGGGACGCTGTCACAAAGATCCAGAAGGAACACATTGTGCCTCAGCGATGGTTTGGTGGGGACGCTGTCACAAAGATCCAGAGGGACCACATTGTGCCTCAGCGATGGTTTGGTGGGGACGCTGTCACAAAGATCCAGAAGGAACACATTGTGCCTCAGCGATGGTTTGGTGGGGACGCTGTCACAAAGATCCAGAGGCACCACATTGTGCCTCAGCGATGGTTTGATGAGGACGCTGTCACAAAGATCCAGAGGGACCACATCCTGCCTCAGTGATGGTTTGGTGGGGACGCTGTCACAAAGATCCAGAGGGAACACATTGTGCCTCAGTAATGGTTTGGTGGGGACGATGTCACAAAGATCCAGAAGGAACACATCCTGCCTCAGCGATGGTTTGGTGGGTAAGCTGTCACAAAGATCCAGAAGGAACACATCCTGCCTCAGCGATGGTTTGGTGGGGACGATGTCACAAATATCCAGAAGGAACACATTGTGCCTCAGTAATGGTTTGGTGGGGACGATGTCACAAAGATCCAGAAGGAACACATCCTGCCTCAGCGATGGTTTGGTGGGTATGCTGTCACAAAGATCCAGAAGGAACACATTGTGCCTCAGTAATGGTTTGGTGGGGACGATGTCACAAAGATCCAGAAGGAACACATTGTGCCTCAGCGATGGTTTGGTGGGGACGATGTCACAAAGATCCAGGGGGACCACATTGTGCCTCAGTAATAGTTTGGTGGGGACGATGTCACAAAGATCCAGAGGGACCACATTGTGCCTCAGTGATGGTTTGGTGGGGACGCTGTCACAAAGATCCAGAAGGAACACATTGTGCATCAGTGATGGTTTGGTGGGGACGATGTCACAAAGATCCAGAAGGAACACATTGTGCATCAGTGATGGTTTGGTGGGGACGATGTCACAAAGATCCAGAAGGAACACATCCTGCCTCAGCGATGGTTTGGTGGGGACGATGTCACAAAGATCCAGAAGGAACACATCCTGCCTCAGTGATGGTTTGGTGGGGACGATGTCACAAAGATCCAGAAGGAATACATCCTGCCTCAGCGATGGTTTGGTGGGGACGATGTCACAAAGATCCAGAAGGAACACATCCTGCCTCAGCGATGGTTTGGTGGGGACGATGTCACAAAGTTCCAGAAGGAACACATCCTGCCTCAGTGATGGTTTGGTGGGGACGCTGTCACAAAGATCCAGAAGGACCACATCCTGCCTCAGAGAGGTTTGGTGGGGACGATGTCACAAAGATCTAGAGCGACCACATCCAGCCTCAGTGATGGTTTGGTGGGGACGCTGTCACAAAGATCTAGAGGGACCACATCCTGCCTCAGTGATGGTTTGGTGGGGACGATGTCACAAAGATCCAGAAGGACCACATCCTGCCTCAGAGAGAATTGCTGGGGACGATGTCACAAAGATCTAGAGGGACCACATCCAGCCTCAGTGATGGTTTGGTGGGGACGCTGTCACAAAGATCTAGAGGGACCACATCCTGCCTCAGTGATGGTTTGGTGGGGACGATGTCACAAAGATCCAGAAAGAACACATTGTGCCTCAGTGATGGTTTGGTGGGGACGCTGTCACAAAGATCCAGAGGGACCAATCCTGCCTCAGAGATGGTTTGGTGGGGGCGATGTCACAAAGATCCAGAAGGAACACATTGTGCCTCAGTGATGGTTGGTGGGGACGCTGTCACAAAGATCCAGAAGGAACACATTGTGCCTCAGAGCTGGTTTGGTGGGGGCGATGTCACAAAGATCCAGAAGGAACACATTGTGCCTCAGAGATGGTTTGGTGGGGGCGATGTCACAAAGATCCAGAAGGAACACATCCTGCCTCAGCGATGGTTTGGTGGGGACGCTGTCACAAAGATCCAGAAGGAACACATTGTGCATCAGTGATGGTTTGGTGGGGACGCTGTCACAAAGATCCAGAAGGAACACATTGTGCCTCAGTGATGGTTTGGTGGGGACGCTGTCACAAAGATCCAGAAGGAACACATCCTGCCTCAGCGATGGTTTGGTGGGGACGCTGTCACAAAGATCCAGAAGGAACACATTGTGCATCAGTGATGGTTTGGTGGGGACGCTGTCACAAAGATCCAGAAGGAACACATTGTGCCTCAGCGATGGTTTGGTGGGGACGATGTCACAAAGATCCATAAGGAACACAATGTGCCTCAGCGATGGTTTGGTGGGGACGATGTCACAAAGATCCAGAGGGACCACCTTGTACCTCAGTGATGGTTTGGTGGGGACGATGTCACAAAGATCCAGAAGGAACACATTGTGCCTCAGTGATGGTTTGGTGGGGACGCTGACACAAAGATCTAGAGGGACCACATTGTGCCTCAGTAATGGTTTGGTGGGGACGATGTCACAAAGATCCAGAGGGACCACATTGTGCCTCAGTGATGGTTTGGTGGGGACGCTGTCACAAAGATCCAGAGGGAACACATTGTGCCTCAGTGATGGTTTGGTGGGGACGATGTCACAAAGATCCAGAGGGACCACATTGTGCCTCAGTAATGGTTTGGTGGGGACGCTGTCACAAAGATCTAGAGGGACCACATTGTGCCTCAGTGATGGTTTGGTGGGGACGATGTCAAAAAGATCTAGAGGGACCACATTGTGCCTCAGTAATGGTTTGGTGGGGACGATGTCACAAAGATCCACAGGGACCACATTGTGCCTCAGTGATGGTTTGGTGGGGACGCTGTCACAAAGATCCAGAGGGAACACATTGTGCCTCAGTGATGGTTTGGTGGGGACGATGTCACAAAGATCCAGAGGGACCACATTGTGCCTCAGTAATGGTTTGGTGGGGACGCTGTCACAAAGATCTAGAGGGACCACATTGTGCCTCAGTGATGGTTTGGTGGGGACGATGTCACAAAGATCTAGAGGGACCACATTGTGCCTCAGTAATGGTTTGGTGGGGACGATGTCACAAAGATCCAGAGGGACCACATTGTGCCTCAGTGATGGTTTGGTGGGGACGCTGTCACAAAGATCCAGAGGGAACACATTGTGCCTCAGTGATGGTTTGGTGGGGACGATGTCACAAAGATCCAGAGGAACCACATTGTGCCTCAGTGATGGTTTGGTGGGGACGATGTCACAAAGATCCAGAGGGAACACATTGTGCCTCAGTGATGGTTTGGTGGGGACGCTGTCACAAAGATCCACAGGGACCACATTGTGCCTCAGTGATGGTTTGGTGGGGACGATGTCACAAAGATCCAGAGGGACCACATTGTGCCTCAGTGATGGTTTGGTGGGGACGATGTCACAAAGATCCAGAGGGAACACATTGTGCCTCAGTGATGGTTTGGTGGGGACGCTGTCACAAAGATCCAGAGGGACCACATTGTGCCTCAGTGATGGTTTGGTGGGGACGCTCTCACAAAGATCCAGAAGGAACACATTGTGCCTCAGTGATGGTTTGGTGGGGACGATGTCACAAAGATCCAGAAGGACCACATCCTGCCTCAGAGAGGTTTGGTGGGGACGATGTCACAAAGATCTAGAGGGACCACATCCAGCCTCAGTGATGGTTTGGTGGGGACGCTGTCACAAAGATCTAGAGGGACCACATCCTGCCTCAGTGATGGTTTGGTGGGGACGATGTCACAAAGATCCAGAAGGACCACATCCTGCCTCAGAGAGAATTGGTGGGGACGATGTCACAAAGATCTAGAGGGACCACATCCAGCCTCAGTGATGGTTTGGTGGGGACGCTGTCACAAAGATCTAGAGGGACCACATCCTGCCTCAGTGATGGTTTGGTGGGGACGATGTCACAAAGATCCAGAAGGAACACATTGTGCCTCAGAGATGGTTTGGTGGGGGCGATGTCACAAAGATCCAGAAGGAACATATTGTGCCTCAGTGATGGTTTGGTGGGGACGCTGTCACAAAGATCCAGAGGGACCACATTGTGCCTCAGCGATGGTTTGGTGGGGACGCTGTCCTAAAGATCCAGAGGGACCACATTGTGCCTCAGTGATGGTTTGGTGGGGACGCTGTCACAAAGATCCAGAAGGAACACATTGTGCCTCAGCGATGGTTTGGTGGGGACGCTGTCACAAAGATCCAGAGGGACCACATTGTGCCTCAGCGATGGTTTGGTGGGGACGCTGTCACAAAGATCCAGAGGGACCACATTGTGCCTCAGTGATGGTTTGGTGGGGACGATGTCACAAAGATCCAGAGGGACCAAATTGTGCCTCAGTGATGGTTTGGTGGGGACGATGTCAAAAAGATCCAGAGGGAACACATTGTGCCTCAGTGATGGTTTGGTGGGGACGCTGTCACAAAGATCCAGAGGGACCACATTGTGCCTCAGTGATGGTTTGGTGGGGACGCTCTCACAAAGATCCAGAAGGAACACATTGTGCCTCAGTGATGGTTTGGTGGGGACGATGTCACAAAGATCCAGAAGGACCACATCCTGCCTCAGAGAGGTTTGGTGGGGACGATGTCACAAAGATCTAGAGGGACCACATCCAGCCTCAGTGATGGTTTGGTGGGGACGCTGTCACAAAGATCTAGACGGACCACATCCTGCCTCAGTGATGGTTTGGTGGGGACGATGTCACAAAGATCCAGAAGGACCACATCCTGCCTCAGAGAGAATTGGTGGGGACGATGTCACAGAGATCTAGAGGGACCACATCCAGCCTCAGTGATGGTTTGGTGGGGACGCTGTGACAAAGATCTAGAGGAACCACATCCTGCCTCAGTGATGGTTTGGTGGGGACGATGTCACAAAGATCCAGAAGGAACACATTGTGCCTAAGAGATGGTTTGGTGGGGGCTATGTCACAAAGATCCAGAAGGAACATATTGTGCCTCAGTGATGGTTTGGTGGGGACGCTGTCACAAAGATCCAGAGGGACCACATTGTGCCTCAGCGATGGTTTGGTGGGGACGCTGTGCTAAAGATCCAGAGGGACCACATTGTGCCTCAGTGATGGTTTGGTGGGGACGCTGTCACAAAGATCCAGAAGGAACACATTGTGCCTCAGCGATGGTTTGGTGGGGACGCTGTCACAAAGATCCAGAGGGACCACATTGTGCCTCAGCGATGGTTTGGTGGGGACGCTGTCACAAAGATCCAGAAGGAACACATTGTGCCTCAGCGATGGTTTGGTGGGGACGCTGTCACAAAGATCCAGAGGCACCACATTGTGCCTCAGCGATGGTTTGATGAGGACGCTGTCACAAAGATCCAGAGGGACCACATCCTGCCTCAGTGATGGTTTGGTGGGGACGCTGTCACAAAGATCCAGAGGGAACACATTGTGCCTCAGTAATGGTTTGGTGGGGACGATGTCACAAAGATCCAGAAGGAACACATCCTGCCTCAGCGATGGTTTGGTGGGTAAGCTGTCACAAAGATCCAGAAGGAACACATCCTGCCTCAGCGATGGTTTGGTGGGGACGATGTCACAAATATCCAGAAGGAACACATTGTGCCTCAGTAATGGTTTGGTGGGGACGATGTCACAAAGATCCAGAAGGAACACATCCTGCCTCAGCGATGGTTTGGTGGGTATGCTGTCACAAAGATCCAGAAGGAACACATTGTGCCTCAGTAATGGTTTGGTGGGGACGATGTCACAAAGATCCAGAAGGAACACATTGTGCCTCAGCGATGGTTTGGTGGGGACGATGTCACAAAGATCCAGGGGGACCACATTGTGCCTCAGTAATAGTTTGGTGGGGACGATGTCACAAAGATCCAGAGGGACCACATTGTGCCTCAGTGATGGTTTGGTGGGGACGCTGTCACAAAGATCCAGAAGGAACACATTGTGCATCAGTGATGGTTTGGTGGGGACGATGTCACAAAGATCCAGAAGGAACACATTGTGCATCAGTGATGGTTTGGTGGGGACGATGTCACAAAGATCCAGAAGGAACACATCCTGCCTCAGCGATGGTTTGGTGGGGACGATGTCACAAAGATCCAGAAGGAACACATCCTGCCTCAGTGATGGTTTGGTGGGGACGATGTCACAAAGATCCAGAAGGAATACATCCTGCCTCAGCGATGGTTTGGTGGGGACGATGTCACAAAGATCCAGAAGGAACACATCCTGCCTCAGCGATGGTTTGGTGGGGACGATGTCACAAAGTTCCAGAAGGAACACATCCTGCCTCAGTGATGGTTTGGTGGGGACGCTGTCACAAAGATCCAGAAGGACCACATCCTGCCTCAGAGAGGTTTGGTGGGGACGATGTCACAAAGATCTAGAGCGACCACATCCAGCCTCAGTGATGGTTTGGTGGGGACGCTGTCACAAAGATCTAGAGGGACCACATCCTGCCTCAGTGATGGTTTGGTGGGGACGATGTCACAAAGATCCAGAAGGACCACATCCTGCCTCAGAGAGAATTGCTGGGGACGATGTCACAAAGATCTAGAGGGACCACATCCAGCCTCAGTGATGGTTTGGTGGGGACGCTGTCACAAAGATCTAGAGGGACCACATCCTGCCTCAGTGATGGTTTGGTGGGGACGATGTCACAAAGATCCAGAAAGAACACATTGTGCCTCAGTGATGGTTTGGTGGGGACGCTGTCACAAAGATCCAGAGGGACCAATCCTGCCTCAGAGATGGTTTGGTGGGGGCGATGTCACAAAGATCCAGAAGGAACACATTGTGCCTCAGTGATGGTTGGTGGGGACGCTGTCACAAAGATCCAGAAGGAACACATTGTGCCTCAGAGCTGGTTTGGTGGGGGCGATGTCACAAAGATCCAGAAGGAACACATTGTGCCTCAGAGATGGTTTGGTGGGGGCGATGTCACAAAGATCCAGAAGGAACATATTGTGCCTCAGTGATGGTTTGTGGGGACGCTGTCACAAAGATCCAGAGGGACCACATTGTGCCTCAGCGATGGTTTGGTGGGGACGCTGTCCTAAAGATCCAGAGGGACCACATTGTGCCTCAGTGATGGTTTGGTGGGGACGCTGTCACAAAGATCCAAAAGGAACACATTGTGCCTCAGCCATGGTTTGGTGGGGACGCTGTCACAAAGATCCAGAGGGACCACATTGTGCCTCAGCGTTGCTTTGGTGGGGACGCTGTCACAAAGATCCAGAAGGAACACATTGTGCCTCAGCGATGGTTTGGTGGGGACGCTGTCACAAAGATCCAGAGGCACCACATTGTGCCTCAGCGATGGTTTGGTGGGGACGCTGTCACAAAGATCCAGAGGGACCACATTGTGCCTCAGTGATGGTTTGGTGGGGACGCTGTCACAAAGATCCAGAGGCACCACATTGTGCCTCAGCGATGGTTTGGTGGGGACGCTGTCACAAAGATCCAGAGGGACCACATTGTGCCTCAGTAATGGTTTGGTGGGGGCGATGTCACAAAGATCCAGAAGGAACACATTGTGCCTGAGTGATGGTTTGGTGGGGACGCTGTCACAAAGATCCAGAGGGACCACCTTGTGCCTCAGCGATGGTTTGGTGGGGACGATGTCACAAAGATCCAGAGGGACCACCTTGTGCCTCAGTGATGGATTGGTGGGGGCGATGTCACAAAGATCCAGAAGGAACACATTGTGCCTCAGTGATGGTTTGGTGGGGACGCTGTCACAAAGATCCAGAGGGACCACATTGTGCCTCAGTGATGGTTTGGTGGGGACGATGTCACAAAGATCAGAGGGACCACCTTGTGCCTCAGTAATGGTTTGGTGGGGACGATGTCACAAAGATCCAGAGGGACCACATCCTGCCTCAGTGATGGTTTGGTGGGGACGATGTCACAAAGATCCAGAGGGACCACCTTGTGCCTCAGTAATGGTTTGGTGGGGACGATGTCACAAAGATCCAGAGGGACCACCTTGTGCCTCAGTAATGGTTTGGTGGGGACGCTGTCACAAAGATCCAGAAGCCACATCCTGCCTCAGTGATGGTTTGGTGGGGACGATGTCACAAAGATCCAGAGGGACCACATCCTGCCTCAGTGATGGTTTGGTGGGGACGATGTCACAAAGATCCAGAGGGACCACATCCTGCCTCAGTGATGGTTTGGTGGGGACGATGTCACAAAGATCCAGAGGGACCACATCCTGCCTCAGTGATGGTTTGGTGGGGACGATGTCACAAAGATCCAGAGGGACCACATTGTGCCTCAGTGATGGTTTGGTGGGGACGATGTCACAAAGATCCAGAGGGACCACCTTGTGCCTCAGTAATGGTTTGGTGGGGACGATGTCACAAAGATCCAGAGGGACCACCTTGTGCCTCAGTAATGGTTTGGTGGGAACGTTGTCACAAAGATCCAGAGGGACCACATCCTGCCTCAGTGATGGTTTGGTGGGGACGATGTCACAAAGATCCAGAGGGACCACATCCTGAATCAGTGATGGTTTGGTGGGGACGATGTCACAAAGATCCAGAGGGACCACATCCTGCCTCAGTGATGGTTTGGTGGGGACGATGTCACAAAGATCCAGAGGGACCACATCCTGCCTCAGTGATGGTTTGGTGGGGACGATGTCACAAAGATCCAGAGGGACCACATTGTGCCTCAGTGATGGTTTGGTGGGGACGATGTCACAAAGATCCAGAGGGACCACATCCTGCCTCAGTGATGGTTTGGTGGGGACGATGTCACAAAGATCTAGAGGGACCACCTTGTGCCTCAGTGATGGTTTGGTGGGGACGATGTCACAAAGATCCAGAGGTACCACCTTGTGCCTCAGTGATGGTTTGGTGGGGACGATGTCACAAAGATCCAGAGGGACCACCTTGTGCCTCAGTGATGGTTTGGTGGGGACGATGTCACAAAGATCCAGAGGGACCACCTTGTGCCTCAGTGATGGTTTGGTGGGGACGCTGTCACAAAGATCTAGAGGGACCACATCCTGCCTCAGTGATGGTTTGGTGGGGACGATGTCACAAAGATCCAGAGGGACCACCTTGTGACTCAGTGATGGTTTGGTGGGGACGATGTCACAAAGATCCAGAGGGACCACATTGTGCCTCAGTGATGGTTAGGTGGGGACGATGTCACAAAGATCTAGAGGGACCACCTTGTGCCTCAGTGATGGTTTGGTGGGGACGATGTCACAAAGATCCAGAGGGACCACCTTGTGCCTCAGTGATGGTTTGGTGGGGACGATGTCACAAAGATCCAGAGGGACCACCTTGTGCCTCAGTGATGGTTTGGTGGGGACGATGTCACAAAGATCCAGAGGGACCACCTTGTGCCTCAGTGATGGTTTGGTGGGGACGATGTCACAAAGATCCAGAGGGACCACATCCTGCCTCAGTGATGGTTTGGTGGGGACGATGTCACAAAGATCCAGAGGGACCACCTTGTACCTCAGTGATGGTTTGGTGGGGACGATGTCACAAAGATCCAGAGGGACCACATCCTGCCTCAGTGATGGTTTGGTGGGGACGATGTCACAAAGATCCAGAGGGACCACCTTGTGCCTCAGTGATGGTTTGGTGGGGACGATGTCACAAAGATCCAGAGGGACCACATCCTGCCTCAGTGATGGTTTGGTGGGGACGATGTCACAAAGATCCAGAAGGAACACAATGTGCCTCAGCGATGGTTTGGTGGGGACGATGTCACAAAGATCCAGAAGGAACACATCCTGCCTCAGCGATGGTTTGGTGGGGACGATGTCACAAAGATCCAGAAGGAACACATCCTGCCTCAGTGATGGTTTGGTGGGGACGATGTCACAAAGATCCAGAAGGAACACATCCTGCCTCAGCGATGGTTTGGTGGGGACGATGTGACAAAGATCCAGAGGGACCACCTTGTGCCTACGTGATGGTTTGGTGGGGACGCTGTCACAAAGATCCAGAGGGACCACCTTGTGCCTCATTGATGGTGTGGTGGGACGATGTCACAAAGATCCAGAGGGACCACATTGTGCCTCAGTGATGGTTTGGTGGGGACGATGTCACAAAGATCCAGAGGGACCACATTGTGCCTCAGTGATGGTTTGGTGGGGACGATGTCACAAAGATCCAGAGGGACCACCTTGTGCCTCAGTGATGGTTTGGTGGGGACGCTGTCACAAAGATCCAGAGGGACCACCTTGTGCCTCAGTGATGGTTTGGTGGGGACGATGTCACAAAGATCCAGAGGGACCACATTGTGCCTCAGTGATGGTTTGGTGGGGACGATGTCACAAAGATCCAGAAGGAACACATTGTGCCTCAGTGATGGTTTGGTGGGGACGCTGTCACAAAGATCCAGAGGGACCACATTGTGCCTCAGTGATGGTTTGGTGGGGACGATGTCACAAAGATCCAGAGGGACCACATTGTGCCTCAGTGATGGTTTGGTGGGGACGATGTCACAAAGATCCAGAGGGACCACATTGTGCCTCAGTGATGGTTTGGTGGGGACGATGTCACAAAGATCCAGAGGGACCACCTTGTGCCTCAGTGATGGTTTGGTGGGGACGATGTCACAAAGATCCAGAGGGACGACCTTGTGCCTCAGTGATGGTTTGGTGGGGACGATGTCACAAAGATCCAGAGGGACCAACTTGTGCCTCAGTGATGGTTTGGTGGGGACGATGTCACAAAGATCCAGAGGGACCACATTGTGCCTCAGTGATGGTTTGGTGGGGACGATGTCACAAAGATCCAGAAGGAACACATTGTGCCTCAGTGATGGTTTGGTGGGGACGCTGTCACAAAGATCCAGAAGGAACACATTGTGCCTCAGTGATGGTTTGGTGGGGACGCTGTCACAAAGATCCAGAAGGAACACATCCTGCCTCAGCGATGGTTTGGTGGGGACGCTGTCACAAAGATCCAGAAGGAACACATTGTGCATCAGTGATGGTTTGGTGGGGACGCTGTCACAAAGATCCAGAAGGAACACATTGTGCCTCAGTGATGGTTTGGTGGGGACGCTGTCACAAAGATCCAGAAGGAACACATCCTGCCTCAGCGATGGTTTGGTGGGGACGCTGTCACAAAGATCCAGAAGGAACACATTGTGCATCAGTGATGGTTTGGTGGGGACGCTGTCACAAAGATCCAGAAGGAACACATTGTGCCTCAGCGATGGTTTGGTGGGGACGATGTCACAAAGATCCAGAAGGAACACAATGTGCCTCAGCGATGGTTTGGTGGGGACGATGTCACAAAGATCCAGAGGGACCACCTTGTACCTCAGTGATGGTTTGGTGGGGACGATGTCACAAAGATCCAGAAGGAACACATTGTGCCTCAGTGATGGTTTGGTGGGGACGCTGGCACAAAGATTTAGAGGGACCACATTGTGCCTCAGTAATGGTTTGGTGGGGACGATGTCACAAAGATCCAGAGGGACCACATTGTGCCTCAGTGATGGTTTGGTGGGGACGCTGTCACAAAGATCCAGAGGGAACACATTGTGCCTCAGTGATGGTTTGGTGGGGACGATGTCACAAAGATCCAGAGGGACCACATTGTGCCTCAGTAATGGTTTGGTGGGGACGCTGTCACAAAGATCTAGAGGGACCACATTGTGCCTCAGTGATGGTTTGGTGGGGACGATGTCACAAAGATCTAGAGGGACCACATTGTGCCTCAGTAATGGTTTGGTGGGGACGATGTCACAAAGATCCACAGGGACCACATTGTGCCTCAGTGATGGTTTGGTGGGGACGCTGTCACAAAGATCCAGAGGGAACACATTGTGCCTCAGTGATGGTTTGGTGGGGACGATGTCACAAAGATCCAGAGGGACCACATTGTGCCTCAGTAATGGTTTGGTGGGGACGCTGTCACAAAGATCTAGAGGGACCACATTGTGCCTCAGTGATGGTTTGGTGGGGACGATGTCACAAGGATCTAGAGGGACCACATTGTGCCTCAGTAATGGTTTGGTGGGGACGATGTCACAAAGATCCAGAGGGACCACATTGTGCCTCAGTGATGGTTTGGTGGGGACGCTGTCACAAAGATCCAGAGGGAACACATTGTGCCTCAGTGATGGTTTGGTGGGGACGATGTCACAAAGATCCAGAGGAACCACATTGTGCCTCAGTGATGGTTTGGTGGGGACGATGTCACAAAGATCCAGAGGGAACACATTGTGCCTCAGTGATGGTTTGGTGGGGACGCTGTCACAAAGATCCACAGGGACCACATTGTGCCTCAGTGATGGTTTGGTGGGGACGATGTCACAAAGATCCAGAGGGACCACATTGTGCCTCAGTGATGGTTTGGTGGGGACGATGTCACAAAGATCCAGAGGGAACACATTGTGCCTCAGTGATGGTTTGGTGGGGACGCTGTCACAAAGATCCAGAGGGACCACATTGTGCCTCAGTGATGGTTTGGTGGGGACGCTCTCACAAAGATCCAGAAGGAACACATTGTGCCTCAGTGATGGTTTGGTGGGGACGATGTCACAAAGATCCAGAAGGACCACATCCTGCCTCAGAGAGGTTTGTAGGGGACGATGTCACAAAGATCTAGACGGACCACATCCAGCCTCAGTGATGGTTTGGTGGGGACGCTGTCACAAAGATCTAGAGGGACCACATCCTGCCTCAGTGATGGTTTGGTGGGGACGATGTCACAAAGATCCAGAAGGACCACATCCTGCCTCAGAGAGAATTGGTGGGGACGATGTCACAAAGATCTAGAGGGACCACATCCAGCCTCAGTGATGGTTTGGTGGGGACGCTGTCACAAAGATCTAGAGGGACCACATCCTGCCTCAGTGATGGTTTGGTGGGGACGATGTCACAAAGATCCAGAAGGAACACATTGTGCCTAAGAGATGGTTTGGTGGGGGCTATGTCACAAAGATCCAGAAGGAACATATTGTGCCTCAGTGATGGTTTGGTGGGGACGCTGTCACAAAGATCCAGAGGGACCACATTGTGCCTCAGCGATGGTTTGGTGGGGACGCTGTCCTAAAGATCCAGAGGGACCACATTGTGCCTCAGTGATGGTTTGGTGGGGACGCTGTCACAAAGATCCAGAAGGAACACATTGTGCCTCAGCGATGGTTTGGTGGGGACGCTGTCACAAAGATCCAGAGGGACCACATTGTGCCTCAGCGATGGTTTGGTGGGGACGCTGTCACAAAGATCCAGAAGGAACACATTGTGCCTCAGCGATGGTTTGGTGGGGACGCTGTCACAAAGATCCAGAGGCACCACATTGTGCCTCAGCGATGGTTTGATGAGGACGCTGTCACAAAGATCCAGAGGGACCACATTGTGCCTCAGTGATGGTTTGGTGGGGACGCTGTCACAAAGATCCAGAGGCACCACATTGTGCCTCAGCGATGGTTTGGTGGGGACGCTGTCACAAAGATCCAGAGGGACCACATTGTGCCTCAGTGATGGTTTGGTGGGGACGCTGTCACAAAGATCCAGAGGGACCACATCCTGCCTCAGTGATGGTTTGGTGGGGACGCTGTCACAAAGATCCAGAGGGAACACATTGTGCCTCAGTAATGGTTTGGTGGGGACGATGTCACAAAGATCCAGAAGGAACACATCCTGCCTCAGCGATGGTTTGGTGGGTAAGCTGTCACAAAGATCCAGAAGGAACACATCCTGCCTCAGCGATGGTTTGGTGGGGACGATGTCACAAATATCCAGAAGGAACACATTGTGCCTCAGTAATGGTTTGGTGGGGACGATGTCACAAAGATCCAGAAGGAACACATCCTGCCTCAGCGATGTTTTGGTGGGTATGCTGTCACAAAGATCCAGAAGGAACACATTGTGCCTCAGTAATGGTTTGGTGGGGACGATGTCACAAAGATCCAGAAGGAACACATTGTGCCTCAGCGATGGTTTGGTGGGGACGATGTCACAAAGATCCAGAGGGACCACATTGTGCCTCAGTAATAGTTTGGTGGGGACGATGTCACAAAGATCCAGAGGGACCACATTGTGCCTCAGTGATGGTTTGGTGGGGACGCTGTCACAAAGATCCAGAAGGAACACATTGTGCATCAGTGATGGTTTGGTGGGGACGATGTCACAAAGATCCAGAAGGAACACATTGTGCATCAGTGATGGTTTGGTGGGGACGATGTCACAAAGATCCAGAAGGAACACATCCTGCCTCAGCGATGGTTTGGTGGGGACGATGTCACAAAGATCCAGAAGGAACACATCCTGCCTCAGTGATGGTTTGGTGGGGACGATGTCACAAAGATCCAGAAGGAATACATCCTGCCTCAGCGATGGTTTGGTGGGGACGATGTCACAAAGATCCAGAAGGAACACATCCTGCCTCAGCGATGGTTTGGTGGGGACGATGTCACAAAGTTCCAGAAGGAACACATCCTGTCTCAGTGATGGTTTGGTGGGGACGCTGTCACAAAGATCCAGAAGGACCACATCCTGCCTCAGAGAGGTTTGGTGGGGACGATGTCACAAAGATCTAGAGCGACCACATCCAGCCTCAGTGATGGTTTGGTGGGGACGCTGTCACAAAGATCTAGAGGGACCACATCCTGCCTCAGTGATGGTTTGGTGGGGACGATGTCACAAAGATCCAGAAGGACCACATCCTGCCTCAGAGAGAATTGCTGGGGACGATGTCACAAAGATCTAGAGGGACCACATCCAGCCTCAGTGATGGTTTGGTGGGGACGCTGTCACAAAGATCCAGAGGGACCACCTTGTGCCTCAGTAATGGTTTGGTGGGAACGTTGTCACAAAGATCCAGAGGGACCACATCCTGCCTCAGTGATGGTTTGGTGGGGACGATGTCACAAAGATCCAGAGGGACCACATCCTGCCTCAGTGATGGTTTGGTGGGGACGATGTCACAAAGATCCAGAGGGACCACATCCTGCCTCAGTGATGGTTTGGTGGGGACGATGTCACAAAGATCCAGAAGGAACACATTGTGCCTCAGTAATGGTTTGGTGGGGACGATGTCACAAAGATCCAGAAGGAACACATCCTGCCTCAGCGATGGTTTGGTGGGTATGCTGTCACAAAGATCCAGAAGGAACACATTGTGCCTCAGTAATGGTTTGGTGGGGACGATGTCACAAAGATCCAGAAGGAACACATTGTGCCTCAGCGATGGTTTGGTGGGGACGATGTCACAAAGATCCAGAGGGACCACATTGTGCCTCAGTAATAGTTTGGTGGGGACGATGTCACAAAGATCCAGAGGGACCACATTGTGCCTCAGTGATGGTTTGGTGGGGACGCTGTCACAAAGATCCAGAAGGAACACATTGTGCATCAGTGATGGTTTGGTGGGGACGATGTCACAAAGATCCAGAAGGAACACATTGTGCATCAGTGATGGTTTGGTGGGGACGATGTCACAAAGATCCAGAAGGAACACATCCTGCCTCAGCGATGGTTTGGTGGGGACGATGTCACAAAGATCCAGAAGGAACACATCCTGCCTCAGTGATGGTTTGGTGGGGACGATGTCACAAAGATCCAGAAGGAATACATCCTGCCTCAGCGATGGTTTGGTGGGGACGATGTCACAAAGATCCAGAAGGAACACATCCTGCCTCAGCGATGGTTTGGTGGGGACGATGTCACAAAGTTCCAGAAGGAACACATCCTGCCTCAGTGATGGTTTGGTGGGGACGCTGTCACAAAGATCCAGAAGGACCACATCCTGCCTCAGAGAGGTTTGGTGGGGACGATGTCACAAAGATCTAGAGCGACCACATCCAGCCTCAGTGATGGTTTGGTGGGGACGCTGTCACAAAGATCTAGAGGGACCACATCCTGACTCAGTGATGGTTTGGTGGGGACGATGTCACAAAGATCCAGAAGGACCACATCCTGCCTCAGAGAGAATTGCTGGGGACGATGTCACAAAGATCTAGAGGGACCACATCCAGCCTCAGTGATGGTTTGGTGGGGACGCTGTCACAAAGATCTAGAGGGACCACATCCTGCCTCAGTGATGGTTTGGTGGGGACGATGTCACAAAGATCCAGAAAGAACACATTGTGCCTCAGTGATGGTTTGGTGGGGACGCTGTCACAAAGATCCAGAGGGACCAATCCTGCCTCAGAGATGGTTTGGTGGGGGCGATGTCACAAAGATCCAGAAGGAACACATTGTGCCTCAGTGATGGTTGGTGGGGACGCTGTCACAAAGATCCAGAAGGAACACATTGTGCCTCAGAGCTGGTTTGGTGGGGGCGATGTCACAAAGATCCAGAAGGAACACATTGTGCCTCAGAGATGGTTTGGTGGGGGCGATGTCACAAAGATCCAGAAGGAACATATTGTGCCTCAGTGATGGTTTGTGGGGACGCTGTCACAAAGATCCAGAGGGACCACATTGTGCCTCAGCGATGGTTTGGTGGGGACGCTGTCCTAAAGATCCAGAGGGACCACATTGTGCCTCAGTGATGGTTTGGTGGGGACGCTGTCACAAAGATCCAAAAGGAACACATTGTGCCTCAGCCATGGTTTGGTGGGGACGCTGTCACAAAGATCCAGAGGGACCACATTGTGCCTCAGCGTTGGTTTGGTGGGGACGCTGTCACAAAGATCCAGAAGGAACACATTGTGCCTCAGCGATGGTTTGGTGGGGACGCTGTCACAAAGATCCAGAGGCACCACATTGTGCCTCAGCGATGGTTTGGTGGGGACGCTGTCACAAAGATCCAGAGGGACCACATTGTGCCTCAGTGATGGTTTGGTGGGGACGCTGTCACAAAGATCCAGAGGCACCACATTGTGCCTCAGCGATGGTTTGGTGGGGACGCTGTCACAAAGATCCAGAGGGACCACATTGTGCCTCAGTAATGGTTTGGTGGGGGCGATGTCACAAAGATCCAGAAGGAACACATTGTGCCTGAGTGATGGTTTGGTGGGGACGCTGTCACAAAGATCCAGAGGGACCACCTTGTGCCTCAGCGATGGTTTGGTGGGGACGATGTCACAAAGATCCAGAGGGACCACCTTGTGCCTCAGTGATGGATTGGTGGGGGCGATGTCACAAAGATCCAGAAGGAACACATTGTGCCTCAGTGATGGTTTGGTGGGGACGCTGTCACAAAGATCCAGAGGGACCACATTGTGCCTCAGTGATGGTTTGGTGGGGACGATGTCACAAAGATCAGAGGGACCACCTTGTGCCTCAGTAATGGTTTGGTGGGGACGATGTCACAAAGATCCAGAGGGACCACATCCTGCCTCAGTGATGGTTTGGTGGGGACGATGTCACAAAGATCCAGAGGGACCACCTTGTGCCTCAGTAATGGTTTGGTGGGGACGATGTCACAAAGATCCAGAGGGACCACCTTGTGCCTCAGTAATGGTTTGGTGGGGACGCTGTCACAAAGATCCAGAAGCCACATCCTGCCTCAGTGATGGTTTGGTGGGGACGATGTCACAAAGATCCAGAGGGACCACATCCTGCCTCAGTGATGGTTTGGTGGGGACGATGTCACAAAGATCCAGAGGGACCACATCCTGCCTCAGTGATGGTTTGGTGGGGACGATGTCACAAAGATCCAGAGGGACCACATCCTGCCTCAGTGATGGTTTGGTGGGGACGATGTCACAAAGATCCAGAGGGACCACATTGTGCCTCAGTGATGGTTTGGTGGGGACGATGTCACAAAGATCCAGAGGGACCACCTTGTGCCTCAGTAATGGTTTGGTGGGGACGATGTCACAAAGATCCAGAGGGACCACCTTGTGCCTCAGTAATGGTTTGGTGGGAACGTTGTCACAAAGATCCAGAGGGACCACATCCTGCCTCAGTGATGGTTTGGTGGGGACGATGTCACAAAGATCCAGAGGGACCACATCCTGCCTCAGTGATGGTTTGGTGGGGACGATGTCACAAAGATCCAGAGGGACCACATCCTGCCTCAGTGATGGTTTAGTGGGGACGATGTCACAAAGATCCAGAGGGACCACATCCTGCCTCAGTGATGGTTTGGTGGGGACGATGTCACAAAGATCCAGAGGGACCACATTGTGCCTCAGTGATGGTTTGGTGGGGACGATGTCACAAAGATCCAGAGGGACCACATCCTGCCTCAGTGATGGTTTGGTGGGGACGATGTCACAAAGATCTAGAGGGACCACCTTGTGCCTCAGTGATGGTTTGGTGGGGACGATGTCACAAAGATCCAGAGGTACCACCTTGTGCCTCAGTGATGGTTTGGTGGGGACGATGTCACAAAGATCCAGAGGGACCACCTTGTGCCTCAGTGATGGTTTGGTGGGGACGATGTCACAAAGATCCAGAGGGACCACCTTGTGCCTCAGTGATGGTTTGGTGGGGACGCTGTCACAAAGATCTAGAGGGACCACATCCTGCCTCAGTGATGGTTTGGTGGGGACGATGTCACAAAGATCCAGAGGGACCACCTTGTGACTCAGTGATGGTTTGGTGGGGACGATGTCACAAAGATCCAGAGGGACCACATTGTGCCTCAGTGATGGTTTGGTGGGGACGATGTCACAAAGATCTAGAGGGACCACCTTGTGCCTCAGTGATGGTTTGGTGGGGACGATGTCACAAAGATCCAGAGGGACCACCTTGTGCCTCAGTGATGGTTTGGTGGGGACGATGTCACAAAGATCCAGAGGGACCACCTTGTGCCTCAGTGATGGTTTGGTGGGGACGATGTCACAAAGATCCAGAGGGACCACCTTGTGCCTCAGTGATGGTTTGGTGGGGACGATGTCACAAAGATCCAGAGGGACCACATCCTGCCTCAGTGATGGTTTGGTGGGGACGATGTCACAAAGATCCAGAGGGACCACCTTGTACCTCAGTGATGGTTTGGTGGGGACGATGTCACAAAGATCCAGAGGGACCACATCCTGCCTCAGTGATGGTTTGGTGGGGACGATGTCACAAAGATCCAGAGGGACCACCTTGTGCCTCAGTGATGGTTTGGTGGGGACGATGTCACAAAGATCCAGAGGGACCACATCCTGCCTCAGTGATGGTTTGGTGGGGACGATGTCACAAAGATCCAGAAGGAACACAATGTGCCTCAGCGATGGTTTGGTGGGGACGATGTCACAAAGATCCAGAAGGAACACATCCTGCCTCAGCGATGGTTTGGTGGGGACGATGTCACAAAGATCCAGAAGGAACACATCCTGCCTCAGTGATGGTTTGGTGGGGACGATGTCACAAAGATCCAGAAGGAACACATCCTGCCTCAGCGATGGTTTGGTGGGGACGATGTGACAAAGATCCAGAGGGACCACCTTGTGCCTACGTGATGGTTTGGTGGGGACGCTGTCACAAAGATCCAGAGGGACCACCTTGTGCCTCAGTGATGGTTTGGTGGGACGATGTCACAAAGATCCAGAGGGACCACATTGTGCCTCAGTGATGGTTTGGTGGGGACGATGTCACAAAGATCCAGAGGGACCACATTGTGCCTCAGTGATGGTTTGGTGGGGACGATGTCACAAAGATCCAGAGGGACCACCTTGTGCCTCAGTGATGGTTTGGTGGGGACGCTGTCACAAAGATCCAGAGGGACCACCTTGTGCCTCAGTGATGGTTTGGTGGGGACGATGTCACAAAGATCCAGAGGGACCACATTGTGCCTCAGTGATGGTTTGGTGGGGACGATGTCACAAAGATCCAGAAGGAACACATTGTGCCTCAGTGATGGTTTGGTGGGGACGCTGTCACAAAGATCCAGAGGGACCACATTGTGCCTCAGTGATGGTTTGGTGGGGACGATGTCACAAAGATCCAGAGGGACCACATTGTGCCTCAGTGATGGTTTGGTGGGGACGATGTCACAAAGATCCAGAGGGACCACATTGTGCCTCAGTGATGGTTTGGTGGGGACGATGTCACAAAGATCCAGAGGGACCACCTTGTGCCTCAGTGATGGTTTGGTGGGGACGATGTCACAAAGATCCAGAGGGACGACCTTGTGCCTCAGTGATGGTTTGGTGGGGACGATGTCACAAAGATCCAGAGGGACCAACTTGTGCCTCAGTGATGGTTTGGTGGGGACGATGTCACAAAGATCCAGAGGGACCACATTGTGCCTCAGTGATGGTTTGGTGGGGACGATGTCAAAGATCCAGAAGGAACACATTGTGCCTCAGTGATGGTTTGGTGGGGACGCTGTCACAAAGATCCAGAAGGAACACATTGTGCCTCAGTGATGGTTTGGTGGGGACGCTGTCACAAAGATCCAGAAGGAACACATCCTGCCTCAGCGATGGTTTGGTGGGGACGCTGTCACAAAGATCCAGAAGGAACACATTGTGCATCAGTGATGGTTTGGTGGGGACGCTGTCACAAAGATCCAGAAGGAACACATTGTGCCTCAGTGATGGTTTGGTGGGGACGCTGTCACAAAGATCCAGAAGGAACACATCCTGCCTCAGCGATGGTTTGGTGGGGACGCTGTCACAAAGATCCAGAAGGAACACATTGTGCATCAGTGATGGTTTGGTGGGGACGCTGTCACAAAGATCCAGAAGGAACACATTGTGCCTCAGCGAAGGTTTGGTGGGGACGATGTCACAAAGATCCAGAAGGAACACAATGTGCCTCAGCGATGGTTTGGTGGGGACGATGTCACAAAGATCCAGAGGGACCACCTTGTACCTCAGTGATGGTTTGGTGGGGACGATGTCACAAAGATCCAGAAGGAACACATTGTGCCTCAGTGATGGTTTGGTGGGGACGCTGGCACAAAGATTTAGAGGGACCACATTGTGCCTCAGTAATGGTTTGGTGGGGACGATGTCACAAAGATCCAGAGGGACCACATTGTGCCTCAGTGATGGTTTGGTGGGGACGCTGTCACAAAGATCCAGAGGGAACACATTGTGCCTCAGTGATGGTTTGGTGGGGACGATGTCACAAAGATCCAGAGGGACCACATTGTGCCTCAGTAATGGTTTGGTGGGGACGCTGTCACAAAGATCTAGAGGGACCACATTGTGCCTCAGTGATGGTTTGGTGGGGACGATGTCACAAAGATCTAGAGGGACCACATTGTGCCTCAGTAATGGTTTGGTGGGGACGATGTCACAAAGATCCACAGGGACCACATTGTGCCTCAGTGATGGTTTGGTGGGGACGCTGTCACAAAGATCCAGAGGGAACACATTGTGCCTCAGTGATGGTTTGGTGGGGACGATGTCACAAAGATCCAGAGGGACCACATTGTGCCTCAGTAATGGTTTGGTGGGGACGCTGTCACAAAGATCTAGAGGGACCACATTGTGCCTCAGTGATGGTTTGGTGGGGACGATGTCACAAAGATCTAGAGGGACCACATTGTGCCTCAGTAATGGTTTGGTGGGGACGATGTCACAAAGATCCAGAGGGACCACATTGTGCCTCAGTGATGGTTTGGTGGGGACGCTGTCACAAAGATCCAGAGGGAACACATTGTGCCTCAGTGATGGTTTGGTGGGGACGATGTCACAAAGATCCAGAGGAACCACATTGTGCCTCAGTGATGGTTTGGTGGGGACGATGTCACAAAGATCCAGAGGGAACACATTGTGCCTCAGTGATGGTTTGGTGGGGACGCTGTCACAAAGATCCACAGGGACCACATTGTGCCTCAGTGATGGTTTGGTGGGGACGATGTCACAAAGATCCAGAGGGACCACATTGTGCCTCAGTGATGGTTTGGTGGGGACGATGTCACAAAGATCCAGAGGGAACACATTGTGCCTCAGTGATGGTTTGGTGGGGACGCTGTCACAAAGATCCAGAGGGACCACATTGTGCCTCAGTGATGGTTTGGTGGGGACGCTCTCACAAAGATCCAGAAGGAACACATTGTGCCTCAGTGATGGTTTGGTGGGGACGATGTCACAAAGATCCAGAAGGACCACATCCTGCCTCAGAGAGGTTTGGTGGGGACGATGTCACAAAGATCTAGACGGACCACATCCAGCCTCAGTGATGGTTTGGTGGGGACGCTGTCACAAAGATCTAGAGGGACCACATCCTGCCTCAGTGATGGTTTGGTGGGGACGATGTCACAAAGATCCAGAAGGACCACATCCTGCCTCAGAGAGAATTGGTGGGGACGATGTCACAAAGATCTAGAGGGACCACATCCAGCCTCAGTGATGGTTTGGTGGGGACGCTGTCACAAAGATCTAGAGGGACCACATCCTGCCTCAGTGATGGTTTGGTGGGGACGATGTCACAAAGATCCAGAAGGAACACATTGTGCCTAAGAGATGGTTTGGTGGGGGCTATGTCACAAAGATCCAGAAGGAACATATTGTGCCTCAGTGATGGTTTGGTGGGGACGCTGTCACAAAGATCCAGAGGGACCACATTGTGCCTCAGCGATGGTTTGGTGGGGACGCTGTTCTAAAGATCCAGAGGGACCACATTGTGCCTCAGTGATGGTTTGGTGGGGACGCTGTCACAAAGATCCAGAAGGAACACATTGTGCCTCAGCGATGGTTTGGTGGGGACGCTGTCACAAAGATCCAGAGGGACCACATTGTGCCTCAGCGATGGTTTGGTGGGGACGCTGTCACAAAGATCCAGAAGGAACACATTGTGCCTCAGCGATGGTTTGGTGGGGACGCTGTCACAAAGATCCAGAGGCACCACATTGTGCCTCAGCGATGGTTTGATGAGGACGCTGTCACAAAGATCCAGAGGGACCACATTGTGCCTCAGTGATGGTTTGGTGGGGACGCTGTCACAAAGATCCAGAGGCACCACATTGTGCCTCAGCGATGGTTTGGTGGGGACGCTGTCACAAAGATCCAGAGGGACCACATTGTGCCTCAGTGATGGTTTGGTGGGGACGCTGTCACAAAGATCCAGAGGGACCACATCCTGCCTCAGTGATGGTTTGGTGGGGACGCTGTCACAAAGATCCAGAGGGAACACATTGTGCCTCAGTAATGGTTTGGTGGGGACGATGTCACAAAGATCCAGAAGGAACACATCCTGCCTCAGCGATGGTTTGGTGGGTAAGCTGTCACAAAGATCCAGAAGGAACACATCCTGCCTCAGCGATGGTTTGGTGGGGACGATGTCACAAATATCCAGAAGGAACACATTGTGCCTCAGTAATGGTTTGGTGGGGACGATGTCACAAAGATCCAGAAGGAACACATCCTGCCTCAGCGATGGTTTGGTGGGTATGCTGTCACAAAGATCCAGAAGGAACACATTGTGCCTCAGTAATGGTTTGGTGGGGACGATGTCACAAAGATCCAGAAGGAACACATTGTGCCTCAGCGATGGTTTGGTGGGGACGATGTCACAAAGATCCAGAGGGACCACATTGTGCCTCAGTAATAGTTTGGTGGGGACGATGTCACAAAGATCCAGAGGGACCACATTGTGCCTCAGTGATGGTTTGGTGGGGACGCTGTCACAAAGATCCAGAAGGAACACATTGTGCATCAGTGATGGTTTGGTGGGGACGATGTCACAAAGATCCAGAAGGAACACATTGTGCATCAGTGATGGTTTGGTGGGGACGATGTCACAAAGATCCAGAAGGAACACATCCTGCCTCAGCGATGGTTTGGTGGGGACGATGTCACAAAGATCCAGAAGGAACACATCCTGCCTCAGTGATGGTTTGGTGGGGACGATGTCACAAAGATCCAGAAGGAATACATCCTGCCTCAGCGATGGTTTGGTGGGGACGATGTCACAAAGATCCAGAAGGAACACATCCTGCCTCAGCGATGGTTTGGTGGGGACGATGTCACAAAGTTCCAGAAGGAACACATCCTGTCTCAGTGATGGTTTGGTGGGGACGCTGTCACAAAGATCCAGAAGGACCACATCCTGCCTCAGAGAGGTTTGGTGGGGACGATGTCACAAAGATCTAGAGCGACCACATCCAGCCTCAGTGATGGTTTGGTGGGGACGCTGTCACAAAGATCTAGAGGGACCACATCCTGCCTCAGTGATGGTTTGGTGGGGACGATGTCACAAAGATCCAGAAGGACCACATCCTGCCTCAGAGAGAATTGCTGGGGACGATGTCACAAAGATCTAGAGGGACCACATCCAGCCTCAGTGATGTTTTGGTGGGGACGCTGTCACAAAGATCCAGAGGGACCACCTTGTGCCTCAGTAATGGTTTGGTGGGAACGTTGTCACAAAGATCCAGAGGGACCACATCCTGCCTCAGTGATGGTTTGGTGGGGACGATGTCACAAAGATCCAGAGGGACCACATCCTGCCTCAGTGATGGTTTGGTGGGGACGATGTCACAAAGATCCAGAGGGACCACATCCTGCCTCAGTGATGGTTTGGTGGGGACGATGTCACAAAGATCCAGAGGGACCACATCCTGCCTCAGTGATGGTTTGGTGGGGACGATGTCACAAAGATCCAGAGGGACCACATTGTGCCTCAGTGATGGTTTGGTGGGGACGATGTCACAAAGATCCAGAGGGACCACATCCTGCCTCAGTGATGGTTTGGTGGGGACGATGTCACAAAGATCTAGAGGGACCACCTTGTGCCTCAGTGATGGTTTGGTGGGGACGATGTCACAAAGATCCAGAGGTACCACCTTGTGCCTCAGTGATGGTTTGGTGGGGACGATGTCACAAAGATCCAGAGGGACCACCTTGTGCCTCAGTGATGGTTTGGTGGGGACGATGTCACAAAGATCCAGAGGGACCACCTTGTGCCTCAGTGATGGTTTGGTGGGGACGCTGTCACAAAGATCTAGAGGGACCACATCCTGCCTCAGTGATGGTTTGGTGGGGACGATGTCACAAAGATCCAGAGGGACCACCTTGTGACTCAGTGATGGTTTGGTGGGGACGATGTCACAAAGATCCAGAGGGACCACATTGTGCCTCAGTGATGGTTTGGTGGGGACGATGTCACAAAGATCTAGAGGGACCACCTTGTGCCTCAGTGATGGTTTGGTGGGGACGATGTCACAAAGATCCAGAGGGACCACCTTGTGCCTCAGTGATGGTTTGGTGGGGACGATGTCACAAAGATCCAGAGGGACCACCTTGTGCCTCAGTGATGGTTTGGTGGGGACGATGTCACAAAGATCCAGAGGGACCACCTTGTGCCTCAGTGATGGTTTGGTGGGGACGATGTCACAAAGATCCAGAGGGACCACATCCTGCCTCAGTGATGGTTTGGTGGGGACGATGTCACAAAGGATCCAGAGGGACCACCTTGTACCTCAGTGATGGTTTGGTGGGGACGATGTCACAAAGATCCAGAGGGACCACATCCTGCCTCAGTGATGGTTTGGTGGGGACGATGTCACAAAGATCCAGAGGGACCACCTTGTGCCTCAGTGATGGTTTGGTGGGGACGATGTCACAAAGATCCAGAGGGACCACATCCTGCCTCAGTGATGGTTTGGTGGGGACGATGTCACAAAGATCCAGAAGGAACACAATGTGCCTCAGCGATGGTTTGGTGGGGACGATGTCACAAAGATCCAGAAGGAACACATCCTGCCTCAGCGATGGTTTGGTGGGGACGATGTCACAAAGATCCAGAAGGAACACATCCTGCCTCAGTGATGGTTTGGTGGGGACGATGTCACAAAGATCCAGAAGGAACACATCCTGCCTCAGCGATGGTTTGGTGGGGACGATGTGACAAAGATCCAGAGGGACCACCTTGTGCCTACGTGATGGTTTGGTGGGGACGCTGTCACAAAGATCCAGAGGGACCACCTTGTGCCTCAGTGATGGTTTGGTGGGACGATGTCACAAAGATCCAGAGGGACCACATTGTGCCTCAGTGATGGTTTGGTGGGGACGATGTCACAAAGATCCAGAGGGACCACATTGTGCCTCAGTGATGGTTTGGTGGGGACGATGTCACAAAGATCCAGAGGGACCACCTTGTGCCTCAGTGATGGTTTGGTGGGGACGCTGTCACAAAGATCCAGAGGGACCACCTTGTGCCTCAGTGATGGTTTGGTGGGGACGATGTCACAAAGATCCAGAGGGACCACATTGTGCCTCAGTGATGGTTTGGTGGGGACGATGTCACAAAGATCCAGAAGGAACACATTGTGCCTCAGTGATGGTTTGGTGGGGACGCTGTCACAAAGATCCAGAGGGACCACATTGTGCCTCAGTGATGGTTTGGTGGGGACGATGTCACAAAGATCCAGAGGGACCACATTGTGCCTCAGTGATGGTTTGGTGGGGACGATGTCACAAAGATCCAGAGGGACCACATTGTGCCTCAGTGATGGTTTGGTGGGGACGATGTCACAAAGATCCAGAGGGACCACCTTGTGCCTCAGTGATGGTTTGGTGGGGACGATGTCACAAAGATCCAGAGGGACGACCTTGTGCCTCAGTGATGGTTTGGTGGGGACGATGTCACAAAGATCCAGAGGGACCAACTTGTGCCTCAGTGATGGTTTGGTGGGGACGATGTCACAAAGATCCAGAGGGACCACATTGTGCCTCAGTGATGGTTTGGTGGGGACGATGTCACAAAGATCCAGAAGGAACACATTGTGCCTCAGTGATGGTTTGGTGGGGACGCTGTCACAAAGATCCAGAAGGAACACATTGTGCCTCAGTGATGGTTTGGTGGGGACGCTGTCACAAAGATCCAGAAGGAACACATCCTGCCTCAGCGATGGTTTGGTGGGGACGCTGTCACAAAGATCCAGAAGGAACACATTGTGCATCAGTGATGGTTTGGTGGGGACGCTGTCACAAAGATCCAGAAGGAACACATTGTGCCTCAGTGATGGTTTGGTGGGGACGCTGTCACAAAGATCCAGAAGGAACACATCCTGCCTCAGCGATGGTTTGGTGGGGACGCTGTCACAAAGATCCAGAAGGAACACATTGTGCATCAGTGATGGTTTGGTGGGGACGCTGTCACAAAGATCCAGAAGGAACACATTGTGCCTCAGCGATGGTTTGGTGGGGACGATGTCACAAAGATCCAGAAGGAACACAATGTGCCTCAGCGATGGTTTGGTGGGGACGATGTCACAAAGATCCAGAGGGACCACCTTGTACCTCAGTGATGGTTTGGTGGGGACGATGTCACAAAGATCCAGAAGGAACACATTGTGCCTCAGTGATGGTTTGGTGGGGACGCTGGCACAAAGATTTAGAGGGACCACATTGTGCCTCAGTAATGGTTTGGTGGGGACGATGTCACAAAGATCCAGAGGGACCACATTGTGCCTCAGTGATGGTTTGGTGGGGACGCTGTCACAAAGATCCAGAGGGAACACATTGTGCCTCAGTGATGGTTTGGTGGGGACGATGTCACAAAGATCCAGAGGGACCACATTGTGCCTCAGTAATGGTTTGGTGGGGACGCTGTCACAAAGATCTAGAGGGACCACATTGTGCCTCAGTGATGGTTTGGTGGGGACGATGTCACAAAGATCTAGAGGGACCACATTGTGCCTCAGTAATGGTTTGGTGGGGACGATGTCACAAAGATCCACAGGGACCACATTGTGCCTCAGTGATGGTTTGGTGGGGACGCTGTCACAAAGATCCAGAGGGAACACATTGTGCCTCAGTGATGGTTTGGTGGGGACGATGTCACAAAGATCCAGAGGGACCACATTGTGCCTCAGTAATGGTTTGGTGGGGACGCTGTCACAAAGATCTAGAGGGACCACATTGTGCCTCAGTGATGGTTTGGTGGGGACGATGTCACAAAGATCTAGAGGGACCACATTGTGCCTCAGTAATGGTTTGGTGGGGACGATGTCACAAAGATCCAGAGGGACCACATTGTGCCTCAGTGATGGTTTGGTGGGGACGCTGTCACAAAGATCCAGAGGGAACACATTGTGCCTCAGTGATGGTTTGGTGGGGACGATGTCACAAAGATCCAGAGGAACCACATTGTGCCTCAGTGATGGTTTGGTGGGGACGATGTCACAAAGATCCAGAGGGAACACATTGTGCCTCAGTGATGGTTTGGTGGGGACGCTGTCACAAAGATCCACAGGGACCACATTGTGCCTCAGTGATGGTTTGGTGGGGACGATGTCACAAAGATCCAGAGGGACCACATTGTGCCTCAGTGATGGTTTGGTGGGGACGATGTCACAAAGATCCAGAGGGAACACATTGTGCCTCAGTGATGGTTTGGTGGGGACGCTGTCACAAAGATCCAGAGGGACCACATTGTGCCTCAGTGATGGTTTGGTGGGGACGCTCTCACAAAGATCCAGAAGGAACACATTGTGCCTCAGTGATGGTTTGGTGGGGACGATGTCACAAAGATCCAGAAGGACCACATCCTGCCTCAGAGAGGTTTGGTGGGGACGATGTCACAAAGATCTAGAGGGACCACATCCAGCCTCAGTGATGGTTTGGTGGGGACGCTGTCACAAAGATCTAGAGGGACCACATCCTGCCTCAGTGATGGTTTGGTGGGGACGATGTCACAAAGATCCAGAAGGACCACATCCTGCCTCAGAGAGAATTGGTGGGGACGATGTCACAAAGATCTAGAGGGACCACATCCAGCCTCAGTGATGGTTTGGTGGGGACGCTGTCACAAAGATCTAGAGGGACCACATCCTGCCTCAGTGATGGTTTGGTGGGGACGATGTCACAAAGATCCAGAAGGAACACATTGTGCCTAAGAGATGGTTTGGTGGGGGCTATGTCACAAAGATCCAGAAGGAACATATTGTGCCTCAGTGATGGTTTGGTGGGGACGCTGTCACAAAGATCCAGAGGGACCACATTGTGCCTCAGCGATGGTTTGGTGGGGACGCTGTCCTAAAGATCCAGAGGGACCACATTGTGCCTCAGTGATGGTTTGGTGGGGACGCTGTCACAAAGATCCAGAAGGAACACATTGTGCCTCAGCGATGGTTTGGTGGGGACGCTGTCACAAAGATCCAGAGGGACCACATTGTGCCTCAGCGATGGTTTGGTGGGGACGCTGTCACAAAGATCCAGAAGGAACACATTGTGCCTCAGCGATGGTTTGGTGGGGACGCTGTCACAAAGATCCAGAGGCACCACATTGTGCCTCAGCGATGGTTTGATGAGGACGCTGTCACAAAGATCCAGAGGGACCACATTGTGCCTCAGTGATGGTTTGGTGGGGACGCTGTCACAAAGATCCAGAGGCACCACATTGTGCCTCAGCGATGGTTTGGTGGGGACGCTGTCACAAAGATCCAGAGGGACCACATTGTGCCTCAGTGATGGTTTGGTGGGGAAGCTGTCACAAAGATCCAGAGGGACCACATCCTGCCTCAGTGATGGTTTGGTGGGGACGCTGTCACAAAGATCCAGAGGGAACACATTGTGCCTCAGTAATGGTTTGGTGGGGACGATGTCACAAAGATCCAGAAGGAACACATCCTGCCTCAGCGATGGTTTGGTGGGTAAGCTGTCACAAAGATCCAGAAGGAACACATCCTGCCTCAGCGATGGTTTGGTGGGGACGATGTCACAAATATCCAGAAGGAACACATTGTGCCTCAGTAATGGTTTGGTGGGGACGATGTCACAAAGATCCAGAAGGAACACATCCTGCCTCAGCGATGGTTTGGTGGGTATGCTGTCACAAAGATCCAGAAGGAACACATTGTGCCTCAGTAATGGTTTGGTGGGGACGATGTCACAAAGATCCAGAAGGAACACATTGTGCCTCAGCGATGGTTTGGTGGGGACGATGTCACAAAGATCCAGAGGGACCACATTGTGCCTCAGTAATAGTTTGGTGGGGACGATGTCACAAAGATCCAGAGGGACCACATTGTGCCTCAGTGATGGTTTGGTGGGGACGCTGTCACAAAGATCCAGAAGGAACACATTGTGCATCAGTGATGGTTTGGTGGGGACGATGTCACAAAGATCCAGAAGGAACACATTGTGCATCAGTGATGGTTTGGTGGGGACGATGTCACAAAGATCCAGAAGGAACACATCCTGCCTCAGCGATGGTTTGGTGGGGACGATGTCACAAAGATCCAGAAGGAACACATCCTGCCTCAGTGATGGTTTGGTGGGGACGATGTCACAAAGATCCAGAAGGAATACATCCTGCCTCAGCGATGGTTTGGTGGGGACGATGTCACAAAGATCCAGAAGGAACACATCCTGCCTCAGCGATGGTTTGGTGGGGACGATGTCACAAAGTTCCAGAAGGAACACATCCTGTCTCAGTGATGGTTTGGTGGGGACGCTGTCACAAAGATCCAGAAGGACCACATCCTGCCTCAGAGAGGTTTGGTGGGGACGATGTCACAAAGATCTAGAGCGACCACATCCAGCCTCAGTGATGGTTTGGTGGGGACGCTGTCACAAAGATCTAGAGGGACCACATCCTGCCTCAGTGATGGTTTGGTGGGGACGATGTCACAAAGATGCAGAAGGACCACATCCTGCCTCAGAGAGAATTGCTGGGGACGATGTCACAAAGATCTAGAGGGACCACATCCAGCCTCAGTGATGGTTTGGTGGGGACGCTGTCACAAAGATCTAGAGGGACCACATCCTGCCTCAGTGATGGTTTGGTGGGGACGATGTCACAAAGATCCAGAAAGAACACATTGTGCCTCAGTGATGGTTTGGTGGGGACGCTGTCACAAAGATCCAGAGGGACCAATCCTGCCTCAGAGATGGTTTGGTGGGGGCGATGTCACAAAGATCCAGAAGGAACACATTGTGCCTCAGTGATGGTTGGTGGGGACGCTGTCACAAAGATCCAGAAGGAACACATTGTGCCTCAGAGATGGTTTGGTGGGGGCGATGTCACAAAGATCCAGAAGGAACACATTGTGCCTCAGAGATGGTTTGGTGGGGGGATGTCACAAAGATCCAGAAGGAACATATTGTGCCTCAGTGATGGTTTGTGGGGACGCTGTCACAAAGATCCAGAGGGACCACATTGTGCCTCAGCGATGGTTTGGTGGGGACGCTGTCCTAAAGATCCAGAGGGACCACATTGTGCCTCAGTGATGGTTTGGTGGGGACGCTGTCACAAAGATCCAAAAGGAACACATTGTGCCTCAGCCATGGTTTGGTGGGGACGCTGTCACAAAGATCCAGAGGGACCACATTGTGCCTCAGCGTTGGTTTGGTGGGGACGCTGTCACAAAGATCCAGAAGGAAGACATTGTGCCTCAGCGATGGTTTGGTGGGGACGCTGTCACAAAGATCCAGAGGCACCACATTGTGCCTCAGCGATGGTTTGGTGGGGACGCTGTCACAAAGATCCAGAGGGACCACATTGTGCCTCAGTGATGGTTTGGTGGGGACGCTGTCACAAAGATCCAGAGGCACCACATTGTGCCTCAGCGATGGTTTGGTGGGGACGCTGTCACAAAGATCCAGAGGGACCACATTGTGCCTCAGTAATGGTTTGGTGGGGGCGATGTCACAAAGATCCAGAAGGAACACATTGTGCCTCAGTGATGGTTTGGTGGGGACGCTGTCACAAAGATCCAGAGGGACCACCTTGTGCCTCAGCGATGGTTTGGTGGGGACGATGTCACAAAGATCCAGAGGGACCACCTTGTGCCTCAGTGATGGTTTGGTGGGGGCGATGTCACAAAGATCCAGAAGGAACACATTGTGCCTCAGTGATGGTTTGGTGGGGACGCTGTCACAAAGATCCAGAGGGACCACATTGTGCCTCAGTGATGGTTTGGTGGGGACGATGTCACAAAGATCAGAGGGACCACCTTGTGCCTCAGTAATGGTTTGGTGGGGACGATGTCACAAAGATCCAGAGGGACCACATCCTGCCTCAGTGATGGTTTGGTGGGGACGATGTCACAAAGATCCAGAGGGACCACCTTGTGCCTCAGTAATGGTTTGGTGGGGACGATGTCACAAAGATCCAGAGGGACCACCTTGTGCCTCAGTAATGGTTAAGTGGGGACGCTGTCACAAAGATCCAGAGGGACCACATCCTGCCTCAGTGATGGTTTGGTGGGGACGATGTCACAAAGATCCAGAGGGACCACATCCTGCCTCAGTGATGGTTTGGTGGGGACGATGTCACAAAGATCCAGAGGGACCACATCCTGCCTCAGTGATGGTTTGGTGGGGACGATGTCACAAAGATCCAGAGGGACCACATCCTGCCTCAGTGATGGTTTGGTGGGGACGATGTCACAAAGATCCAGAGGGACCACATTGTGCCTCAGTGATGGTTTGGTGGGGACGATGTCACAAAGATCCAGAGGGACCACCTTGTGCCTCAGTAATGGTTTGGTGGGGACGATGTCACAAAGATCCAGAGGGACCACCTTGTGCCTCAGTAATGGTTTGGTGGGAACGTTGTCACAAAGATCCAGAGGGACCACATCCTGCCTCAGTGATGGTTTGGTGGGGACGATGTCACAAAGATCCAGAGGGACCACATCCTGCCTCAGTGATGGTTTGGTGGGGACGATGTCACAAAGATCCAGAGGGACCACATCCTGCCTCAGTGATGGTTTGGTGGGGACGATGTCACAAAGATCCAGAGGGACCACATCCTGCCTCAGTGATGGTTTGGTGGGGACGATGTCACAAAGATCCAGAGGGACCACATTGTGCCTCAGTGATGGTTTGGTGGGGACGATGTCACAAAGATCCAGAGGGACCACATCCTGCCTCAGTGATGGTTTGGTGGGGACGATGTCACAAAGATCTAGAGGGACCACCTTGTGCCTCAGTGATGGTTTGGTGGGGACGATGTCACAAAGATCCAGAGGTACCACCTTGTGCCTCAGTGATGGTTTGGTGGGGACGATGTCACAAAGATCCAGAGGGACCACCTTGTGCCTCAGTGATGGTTTGGTGGGGACGATGTCACAAAGATCCAGAGGGACCACCTTGTGCCTCAGTGATGGTTTGGTGGGGACGCTGTCACAAAGATCTAGAGGGACCACATCCTGCCTCAGTGATGGTTTGGTGGGGACGATGTCACAAAGATCCAGAAGGACCACATCCTGCCTCAGAGAGGTTTGGTGGGGACGATGTCACAAAGATCTAGAGGGACCACATCCAGCCTCAGTGATGGTTTGGTGGGGACGCTGTCACAAAGATCTAGAGGGACCACATCCTGCCTCAGTGATGGTTTGGTGGGGACGATGTCACAAAGATCCAGAAGGACCACATCCTGCCTCAGAGAGAATTGGTGGGGACGATGTCACAAAGATCTAGAGGGACCACATCCAGCCTCAGTGATGGTTTGGTGGGGACGCTGTCACAAAGATCTAGAGGGACCACATCCTGCCTCAGTGATGGTTTGGTGGGGACGATGTCACAAAGATCCAGAAGGAACACATTGTGCCTAAGAGATGGTTTGGTGGGGGCTATGTCACAAAGATCCAGAAGGAACATATTGTGCCTCAGTGATGGTTTGGTGGGGACGCTGTCACAAAGATCCAGAGGGACCACATTGTGCCTCAGCGATGGTTTGGTGGGGACGCTGTCCTAAAGATCCAGAGGGACCACATTGTGCCTCAGTGATGGTTTGGTGGGGACGCTGTCACAAAGATCCAGAAGGAACACATTGTGCCTCAGCGATGGTTTGGTGGGGACGCTGTCACAAAGATCCAGAGGGACCACATTGTGCCTCAGCGATGGTTTGGTGGGGACGCTGTCACAAAGATCCAGAAGGAACACATTGTGCCTCAGCGATGGTTTGGTGGGGACGCTGTCACAAAGATCCAGAGGCACCACATTGTGCCTCAGCGATGGTTTGATGAGGACGCTGTCACAAAGATCCAGAGGGACCACATTGTGCCTCAGTGATGGTTTGGTGGGGACGCTGTCACAAAGATCCAGAGGCACCACATTGTGCCTCAGCGATGGTTTGGTGGGGACGCTGTCACAAAGATCCAGAGGGACCACATTGTGCCTCAGTGATGGTTTGGTGGGGAAGCTGTCACAAAGATCCAGAGGGACCACATCCTGCCTCAGTGATGGTTTGGTGGGGACGCTGTCACAAAGATCCAGAGGGAACACATTGTGCCTCAGTAATGGTTTGGTGGGGACGATGTCACAAAGATCCAGAAGGAACACATCCTGCCTCAGCGATGGTTTGGTGGGTAAGCTGTCACAAAGATCCAGAAGGAACACATCCTGCCTCAGCGATGGTTTGGTGGGGACGATGTCACAAATATCCAGAAGGAACACATTGTGCCTCAGTAATGGTTTGGTGGGGACGATGTCACAAAGATCCAGAAGGAACACATCCTGCCTCAGCGATGGTTTGGTGGGTATGCTGTCACAAAGATACAGAAGGAACACATTGTGCCTCAGTAATGGTTTGGTGGGGACGATGTCACAAAGATCCAGAAGGAACACATTGTGCCTCAGCGATGGTTTGGTGGGGACGATGTCACAAAGATCCAGAGGGACCACATTGTGCCTCAGTAATAGTTTGGTGGGGACGATGTCACAAAGATCCAGAGGGACCACATTGTGCCTCAGTGATGGTTTGGTGGGGACGCTGTCACAAAGATCCAGAAGGAACACATTGTGCATCAGTGATGGTTTGGTGGGGACGATGTCACAAAGATCCAGAAGGAACACATTGTGCATCAGTGATGGTTTGGTGGGGACGATGTCACAAAGATCCAGAAGGAACACATCCTGCCTCAGCGATGGTTTGGTGGGGACGATGTCACAAAGATCCAGAAGGAACACATCCTGCCTCAGTGATGGTTTGGTGGGGACGATGTCACAAAGATCCAGAAGGAATACATCCTGCCTCAGCGATGGTTTGGTGGGGACGATGTCACAAAGATCCAGAAGGAACACATCCTGCCTCAGCGATGGTTTGGTGGGGACGATGTCACAAAGTTCCAGAAGGAACACATCCTGTCTCAGTGATGGTTTGGTGGGGACGCTGTCACAAAGATCCAGAAGGACCACATCCTGCCTCAGAGAGGTTTGGTGGGGACGATGTCACAAAGATCTAGAGCGACCACATCCAGCCTCAGTGATGGTTTGGTGGGGACGCTGTCACAAAGATCTAGAGGGACCACATCCTGCCTCAGTGATGGTTTGGTGGGGACGATGTCACAAAGATGCAGAAGGACCACATCCTGCCTCAGAGAGAATTGCTGGGGACGATGTCACAAAGATCTAGAGGGACCACATCCAGCCTCAGTGATGGTTTGGTGGGGACGCTGTCACAAAGATCTAGAGGGACCACATCCTGCCTCAGTGATGGTTTGGTGGGGACGATGTCACAAAGATCCAGAAAGAACACATTGTGCCTCAGTGATGGTTTGGTGGGGACGCTGTCACAAAGATCCAGAGGGACCAATCCTGCCTCAGAGATGGTTTGGTGGGGGCGATGTCACAAAGATCCAGAAGGAACACATTGTGCCTCAGTGATGGTTGGTGGGGACGCTGTCACAAAGATCCAGAAGGAACACATTGTGCCTCAGAGATGGTTTGGTGGGGGCGATGTCACAAAGATCCAGAAGGAACACATTGTGCCTCAGAGATGGTTTGGTGGGGGGATGTCACAAAGATCCAGAAGGAACATATTGTGCCTCAGTGATGGTTTGTGGGGACGCTGTCACAAAGATCCAGAGGGACCACATTGTGCCTCAGCGATGGTTTGGTGGGGACGCTGTCCTAAAGATCCAGAGGGACCACATTGTGCCTCAGTGATGGTTTGGTGGGGACGCTGTCACAAAGATCCAAAAGGAACACATTGTGCCTCAGCCATGGTTTGGTGGGGACGCTGTCACAAAGATCCAGAGGGACCACATTGTGCCTCAGCGTTGGTTTGGTGGGGACGCTGTCACAAAGATCCAGAAGGAAGACATTGTGCCTCAGCGATGGTTTGGTGGGGACGCTGTCACAAAGATCCAGAGGCACCACATTGTGCCTCAGCGATGGTTTGGTGGGGACGCTGTCACAAAGATCCAGAGGGACCACATTGTGCCTCAGTGATGGTTTGGTGGGGACGCTGTCACAAAGATCCAGAGGCACCACATTGTGCCTCAGCGATGGTTTGGTGGGGACGCTGTCACAAAGATCCAGAGGGACCACATTGTGCCTCAGTAATGGTTTGGTGGGGGCGATGTCACAAAGATCCAGAAGGAACACATTGTGCCTCAGTGATGGTTTGGTGGGGACGCTGTCACAAAGATCCAGAGGGACCACCTTGTGCCTCAGCGATGGTTTGGTGGGGACGATGTCACAAAGATCCAGAGGGACCACCTTGTGCCTCAGTGATGGTTTGGTGGGGGCGATGTCACAAAGATCCAGAAGGAACACATTGTGCCTCAGTGATGGTTTGGTGGGGACGCTGTCACAAAGATCCAGAGGGACCACATTGTGCCTCAGTGATGGTTTGGTGGGGACGATGTCACAAAGATCAGAGGGACCACCTTGTGCCTCAGTAATGGTTTGGTGGGGACGATGTCACAAAGATCCAGAGGGACCACATCCTGCCTCAGTGATGGTTTGGTGGGGACGATGTCACAAAGATCCAGAGGGACCACCTTGTGCCTCAGTAATGGTTTGGTGGGGACGATGTCACAAAGATCCAGAGGGACCACCTTGTGCCTCAGTAATGGTTAAGTGGGGACGCTGTCACAAAGATCCAGAGGGACCACATCCTGCCTCAGTGATGGTTTGGTGGGGACGATGTCACAAAGATCCAGAGGGACCACATCCTGCCTCAGTGATGGTTTGGTGGGGACGATGTCACAAAGATCCAGAGGGACCACATCCTGCCTCAGTGATGGTTTGGTGGGGACGATGTCACAAAGATCCAGAGGGACCACATCCTGCCTCAGTGATGGTTTGGTGGGGACGATGTCACAAAGATCCAGAGGGACCACATTGTGCCTCAGTGATGGTTTGGTGGGGACGATGTCACAAAGATCCAGAGGGACCACCTTGTGCCTCAGTAATGGTTTGGTGGGGACGATGTCACAAAGATCCAGAGGGACCACCTTGTGCCTCAGTAATGGTTTGGTGGGAACGTTGTCACAAAGATCCAGAGGGACCACATCCTGCCTCAGTGATGGTTTGGTGGGGACGATGTCACAAAGATCCAGAGGGACCACATCCTGCCTCAGTGATGGTTTGGTGGGGACGATGTCACAAAGATCCAGAGGGACCACATCCTGCCTCAGTGATGGTTTGGTGGGGACGATGTCACAAAGATCCAGAGGGACCACATCCTGCCTCAGTGATGGTTTGGTGGGGACGATGTCACAAAGATCCAGAGGGACCACATTGTGCCTCAGTGATGGTTTGGTGGGGACGATGTCACAAAGATCCAGAGGGACCACATCCTGCCTCAGTGATGGTTTGGTGGGGACGATGTCACAAAGATCTAGAGGGACCACCTTGTGCCTCAGTGATGGTTTGGTGGGGACGATGTCACAAAGATCCAGAGGTACCACCTTGTGCCTCAGTGATGGTTTGGTGGGGACGATGTCACAAAGATCCAGAGGGACCACCTTGTGCCTCAGTGATGGTTTGGTGGGGACGATGTCACAAAGATCCAGAGGGACCACCTTGTGCCTCAGTGATGGTTTGGTGGGGACGCTGTCACAAAGATCTAGAGGGACCACATCCTGCCTCAGTGATGGTTTGGTGGGGACGATGTCACAAAGATCCAGAGGGACCACCTTGTGACTCAGTGATGGTTTGGTGGGGACGATGTCACAAAGATCCAGAGGGACCACATTGTGCCTCAGTAATGGTTTGGTGGGGACGATGTCACAAAGATCTAGAGGGACCACCTTGTGCCTCAGTGATGGTTTGGTGGGGACGATGTCACAAAGATCCAGAGGGACCACCTTGTGCCTCAGTGATGGTTTGGTGGGGACGATGTCACAAAGATCCAGAGGGACCACCTTGTGCCTCAGTGATGGTTTGGTGGGGACGATGTCACAAAGATCCAGAGGGACCACCTTGTGCCTCAGTGATGGTTTGGTGGGGACGATGTCACAAAGATCCAGAGGGACCACATCCTGCCTCAGTGATGGTTTGGTGGGGACGATGTCACAAAGATCCAGAGGGACCACCTTGTACCTCAGTGATGGTTTGGTGGGGACGATGTCACAAAGATCCAGAGGGACCACATCCTGCCTCAGTGATGGTTTGGTGGGGACGATGTCACAAAGATCCAGAGGGACCACCTTGTGCCTCAGTGATGGTTTGGTGGGGACGATGTCACAAAGATCCAGAGGGACCACATCCTGCCTCAGTGATGGTTTGGTGGGGACGATGTCACAAAGATCCAGAAGGAACACAATGTGCCTCAGCGATGGTTTGGTGGGGACGATGTCACAAAGATCCAGAAGGAACACATCCTGCCTCAGCGATGGTTTGGTGGGGACGATGTCACAAACATCCAGAAGGAACACATCCTGCCTCAGTGATGGTTTGGTGGGGACGATGTCACAAAGATCCAGAAGGAACACATCCTGCCTCAGCGATGGTTTGGTGGGGACGATGTGACAAAGATCCAGAGGGACCACCTTGTGCCTACGTGATGGTTTGGTGGGGACGCTGTCACAAAGATCCAGAGGGACCACCTTGTGCCTCAGTGATGGTTTGGTGGGACGATGTCACAAAGATCCAGAGGGACCACATTGTGCCTCAGTGATGGTTTGGTGGGGACGATGTCACAAAGATCCAGAGGGACCACATTGTGCCTCAGTGATGGTTTGGTGGGGACGATGTCACAAAGATCCAGAGGGACCACCTTGTGCCTCAGTGATGGTTTGGTGGGGACGCTGTCACAAAGATCCAGAGGGACCACCTTGTGCCTCAGTGATGGTTTGGTGGGGACGATGTCACAAAGATCCAGAGGGACCACATTGTGCCTCAGTGATGGTTTGGTGGGGACGATGTCACAAAGATCCAGAAGGAACACATTGTGCCTCAGTGATGGTTTGGTGGGGACGCTGTCACAAAGATCCAGAGGGACCACATTGTGCCTCAGTGATGGTTTGGTGGGGACGATGTCACAAAGATCCAGAGGGACCACATTGTGCCTCAGTGATGGTTTGGTGGGGACGATGTCACAAAGATCCAGAGGGACCACCTTGTGCCTCAGTGATGGTTTGGTGGGGACGATGTCACAAAGATCCAGAGGGACGACCTTGTGCCTCAGTGATGGTTTGGTGGGGACGATGTCACAAAGATCCAGAGGGACCAACTTGTGCCTCAGTGATGGTTTGGTGGGGACGATGTCACAAAGATCCAGAGGGACCACATTGTGCCTCAGTGATGGTTTGGTAGGGACGATGTCACAAAGATCCAGAAGGAACACATTGTGCCTCAGTGATGGTTTGGTGGGGACGCTGTCACAAAGATCCAGAAGGAACACATTGTGCCTCAGTGATGGTTTGGTGGGGACGCTGTCACAAAGATCCAGAAGGAACACATCCTGCCTCAGCGATGGTTTGGTGGGGACGCTGTCACAAAGATCCAGAAGGAACACATTGTGCATCAGTGATGGTTTGGTGGGGACGCTGTCACAAAGATCCAGAAGGAACACATCCTGCCTCAGCGATGGTTTGGTGGGGACGCTGTCACAAAGATCCAGAAGGAACACATTGTGCATCAGTGATGGTTTGGTGGGGACGCTGTCACAAAGATCCAGAAGGAACACATTGTGCCTCAGCGATGGTTTGGTGGGGACGATGTCACAAAGATCCAGAAGGAACACAATGTGCCTCAGCGATGGTTTGGTGGGGACGATGTCACAAAGATCCAGAGGGACCACCTTGTACCTCAGTGATGGTTTGGTGGGGACGATGTCACAAAGATCCAGAAGGAACACATTGTGCCTCAGTGATGGTTTGGTGGGGACGCTGTCACAAATATCTAGAGGGACCACATTGTGCCTCAGTAATGGTTTGGTGGGGACGATGTCACAAAGATCCAGAGGGACCACATTGTGCCTCAGTGATGGTTTGGTGGGGACGCTGTCACAAAGATCCAGAGGGAACACATTGTGCCTCAGTGATGGTTTGGTGGGGACGATGTCACAAAGATCCAGAGGGACCACATTGTGCCTCAGTAATGGTTTGGTGGGGACGCTGTCACAAAGATCTAGAGGGACCACATTGTGCCTCAGTGATGGTTTGGTGGGGACGATGTCACAAAGATCTAGAGGGACCACATTGTGCCTCAGTAATGGTTTGGTGGGGACGATGTCACAAAGATCCACAGGGACCACATTGTGCCTCAGTGATGGTTTGGTGGGGACGCTGTCACAAAGATCCAGAGGGAACACATTGTGCCTCAGTGATGGTTTGGTGGGGACGATGTCACAAAGATCCAGAGGGACCACATTGTGCCTCAGTAATGGTTTGGTGGGGACGCTGTCACAAAGATCTAGAGGGACCACATTGTGCCTCAGTGATGGTTTGGTGGGGACGATGTCACAAAGATCTAGAGGGACCACATTGTGCCTCAGTAATGGTTTGGTGGGGACGATGTCACAAAGATCCAGAGGGACCACATTGTGCCTCAGTGATGGTTTGGTGGGGACGCTGTCACAAAGATCCAGAGGGAACACATTGTGCCTCAGTGATGGTTTGGTGGGGACGATGTCACAAAGATCCAGAGGAACCACATTGTGCCTCAGTGATGGTTTGGTGGGGACGATGTCACAAAGATCCAGAGGGAACACATTGTGCCTCAGTGATGGTTTGGTGGGGACGCTGTCACAAAGATCCACAGGGACCACATTGTGCCTCAGTGATGGTTTGGTGGGGACGATGTCACAAAGATCCAGAGGGACCACATTGTGCCTCAGTGATGGTTTGGTGGGGACGATGTCACAAAGATCCAGAGGGAACACATTGTGCCTCAGTGATGGTTTGGAGGGGACGCTGTCACAAAGATCCAGAGGGACCACATTGTGCCTCAGTGATGGTTTGGTGGGGACGCTCTCACAAAGATCCAGAAGGAACACATTGTGCCTCAGTGATGGTTTGGTGGGGACGATGTCACAAAGATCCAGAAGGACCACATCCTGCCTCAGAGAGGTTTGGTGGGGACGATGTCACAAAGATCTAGAGGGACCACATCCAGCCTCAGTGATGGTTTGGTGGGGACGCTGTCACAAAGATCTAGAGGGACCACATCCTGCCTCAGTGATGGTTTGGTGGGGACGATGTCACAAAGATCCAGAAGGACCACATCCTGCCTCAGAGAGAATTGGTGGGGACGATGTCACAAAGATCTAGAGGGACCACATCCAGCCTCAGTGATGGTTTGGTGGGGACGCTGTCACAAAGATCTAGAGGGACCACATCCTGCCTCAGTGATGGTTTGGTGGGGACGATGTCACAAAGATCCAGAAGGAACACATTGTGCCTCAGAGATGGTTTGGTGGGGGCGATGTCACAAAGATCCAGAAGGAACATATTGTGCCTCAGTGATGGTTTGGTGGGGACGCTGTCACAAAGATCCAGAGGGACCACATTGTGCCTCAGCGATGGTTTGGTGGGGACGCTGTCCTAAAGATCCAGAGGGACCACATTGTGCCTCAGTGATGGTTTGGTGGGGACGCTGTCACAAAGATCCAGAAGGAACACATTGTGCCTCAGCGATGGTTTGGTGGGGACGCTGTCACAAAGATCCAGAGGGACCACATTGTGCCTCAGCGATGGTTTGGTGGGGACGCTGTCACAAAGATCCAGAGGGACCACATTGTGCCTCAGTGATGGTTTGGTGGGGACGATGTCACAAAGATCCAGAGGGACCAAATTGTGCCTCAGTGATGGTTTGGTGGGGACGATGTCACAAAGATCCAGAGGGAACACATTGTGCCTCAGTGATGGTTTGGTGGGGACGCTGTCACAAAGATCCAGAGGGACCACATTGTGCCTCAGTGATGGTTTGGTGGGGACGCTCTCACAAAGATCCAGAAGGAACACATTGTGCCTCAGTGATGGTTTGGTGGGGACGATGTCACAAAGATCCAGAAGGACCACATCCTGCCTCAGAGAGGTTTGGTGGGGACGATGTCACAAAGATCTAGAGGGACCACATCCAGCCTCAGTGATGGTTTGGTGGGGACGCTGTCACAAAGATCTAGACGGACCACATCCTGCCTCAGTGATGGTTTGGTGGGGACGATGTCACAAAGATCCAGAAGGACCACATCCTGCCTCAGAGAGAATTGGTGGGGACGATGTCACAGAGATCTAGAGGGACCACATCCAGCCTCAGTGATGGTTTGGTGGGGACGCTGTCACAAAGATCTAGAGGGACCACATCCTGCCTCAGTGATGGTTTGGTGGGGACGATGTCACAAAGATCCAGAAGGAACACATTGTGCCTAAGAGATGGTTTGGTGGGGGCTATGTCACAAAGATCCAGAAGGAACATATTGTGCCTCAGTGATGGTTTGGTGGGGACGCTGTCACAAAGATCCAGAGGGACCACATTGTGCCTCAGTGATGGTTTGGTGGGGACGCTGTCACAAAGATCCAGAAGGAACACATTGTGCCTCAGCGATGGTTTGGTGGGGACGCTGTCACAAAGATCCAGAGGGACCACATTGTGCCTCAGCGATGGTTTGGTGGGGACGCTGTCACAAAGATCCAGAAGGAACACATTGTGCCTCAGCGATGGTTTGGTGGGGACGCTGTCACAAAGATCCAGAGGCACCACATTGTGCCTCAGCGATGGTTTGATGAGGACGCTGTCACAAAGATCCAGAGGGACCACATTGTGCCTCAGTGATGGTTTGGTGGGGACGCTGTCACAAAGATCCAGAGGCACCACATTGTGCCTCAGCGATGGTTTGGTGGGGACGCTGTCACAAAGATCCAGAGGGACCACATTGTGCCTCAGTGATGGTTTGGTGGGGACGCTGTCACAAAGATCCAGAGGGACCACATCCTGCCTCAGTGATGGTTTGGTGGGGACGCTGTCACAAAGATCCAGAGGGAACACATTGTGCCTCAGTAATGGTTTGGTGGGGACGATGTCACAAAGATCCAGAAGGAACACATCCTGCCTCAGCGATGGTTTGGTGGGTAAGCTGTCAAAAAGATCCAGAAGGAACACATCCTGCCTCAGCGATGGTTTGGTGGGGACGATGTCACAAATATCCAGAAGGAACACATTGTGCCTCAGTAATGGTTTGGTGGGGACGATGTCACAAAGATCCAGAAGGAACACATCCTGCCTCAGCGATGGTTTGGTGGGTATGCTGTCACAAAGATCCAGAAGGAACACATTGTGCCTCAGTAATGGTTTGGTGGGGACGATGTCACAAAGATCCAGAAGGAACACATTGTGCCTCAGCGATGGTTTGGTGGGGACGATGTCACAAAGATCCAGAGGGACCACATTGTGCCTCAGTTATAGTTTGGTGGGGACGATGTCACAAAGATCCAGAGGGACCACATTGTGCCTCAGTGATGGTTTGGTGGGGACGCTGTCACAAAGATCCAGAAGGAACACATTGTGCATCAGTGATGGTTTGGTGGGGACGATGTCACAAAGATCCAGAAGGAACACATTGTGCATCAGTGATGGTTTGGTGGGGACGATGTCACAAAGATCCAGAAGGAACACATCCTGCCTCAGCGATGGTTTGGTGGGGACGATGTCACAAAGATCCAGAAGGAACACATCCTGCCTCAGTGATGGTTTGGTGGGGACGATGTCACAAAGATCCAGAAGGAATACATCCTGCCTCAGCGATGGTTTGGTGGGGACGATGTCACAAAGATCCAGAAGGAACACATCCTGCCTCAGCGATGGTTTGGTGGGGACGATGTCACAAAGTTCCAGAAGGAACACATCCTGCCTCAGTGATGGTTTGGTGGGGACGCTGTCACAAAGATCCAGAAGGACCACATCCTGCCTCAGAGAGGTTTGGTGGGGACGATGTCACAAAGATCTAGAGCGACCACATCCAGCCTCAGTGATGGTTTGGTGGGGACGCTGTCACAAAGATCTAGAGGGACCACATCCTGCCTCAGTGATGGTTTGGTGGGGACGATGTCACAAAGATCCAGAAGGACCACATCCTGCCTCAGAGAGAATTGCTGGGGACGATGTCACAAAGATCTAGAGGGACCACATCCAGCCTCAGTGATGGTTTGGTGGGGACGCTGTCACAAAGATCTAGAGGGACCACATCCTGCCTCAGTGATGGTTTGGTGGGGACGATGTCACAAAGATCCAGAAAGAACACATTGTGCCTCAGTGATGGTTTGGTGGGGACGCTGTCACAAAGATCCAGAGGGACCAATCCTGCCTCAGAGATGGTTTGGTGGGGGCGATGTCACAAAGATCCAGAAGGAACACATTGTGCCTCAGTGATGGTTGGTGGGGACGCTGTCACAAAGATCCAGAAGGAACACATTGTGCCTCAGAGATGGTTTGGTGGGGGCGATGTCACAAAGATCCAGAAGGAACACATTGTGCCTCAGAGATGGTTTGGTGGGGGCGATGTCACAAAGATCCAGAAGGAACATATTGTGCCTCAGTGATGGTTTGTGGGGACGTTGTCACAAAGATCCAGAGGGACCACATTGTGCCTCAGCGATGGTTTGGTGGGGACGCTGTCCTAAAGATCCAGAGGGACCACATTGTGCCTCAGTGATGGTTTGGTGGGGACGCTGTCACAAAGATCCAAAAGGAACACATTGTGCCTCAGCCATGGTTTGGTGGGGACGCTGTCACAAAGATCCAGAGGGACCACATTGTGCCTCAGCGTTGGTTTGGTGGGGACGCTGTCACAAAGATCCAGAAGGAACACATTGTGCCTCAGCGATGGTTTGGTGGGGACGCTGTCACAAAGATCCAGAGGCACCACATTGTGCCTCAGCGATGGTTTGGTGGGGACGCTGTCACAAAGATCCAGAGGGACCACATTGTGCCTCAGTGATGGTTTGGTGGGGACGCTGTCACAAAGATCCAGAGGCACCACATTGTGCCTCAGCGATGGTTTGGTGGGGACGCTGTCACAAAGATCCAGAGGGACCACATTGTGCCTCAGTAATGGTTTGGTGGGGGCGATGTCACAAAGATCCAGAAGGAACACATTGTGCCTCAGTGATGGTTTGGTGGGGACGCTGTCACAAAGATCCAGAGGGACCACCTTGTGCCTCAGCGATGGTTTGGTGGGGACGATGTCACAAAGATCCAGAGGGACCACCTTGTGCCTCAGTGATGGTTTGGTGGGGGCGATGTCACAAAGATCCAGAAGGAACACATTGTGCCTCAGTGATGGTTTGGTGGGGACGCTGTCACAAAGATCCAGAGGGACCACATTGTGCCTCAGTGATGGTTTGGTGGGGACGATGTCACAAAGATCAGAGGGACCACCTTGTGCCTCAGTAATGGTTTGGTGGGGACGATGTCACAAAGATCCAGAGGGACCACATCCTGCCTCAGTGATGGTTTGGTGGGGACGATGTCACAAAGATCCAGAGGGACCACCTTGTGCCTCAGTAATGGTTTGGTGGGGACGATGTCACAAAGATCCAGAGGGACCACCTTGTGCCTCAGTAATGGTTTGGTGGGGACGCTGTCACAAAGATCCAGAGGGACCACATCCTGCCTCAGTGATGGTTTGGTGGGGACGATGTCACAAAGATCCAGAGGGACCACATCCTGCCTCAGTGATGGTTTGGTGGGGACGATGTCACAAAGATCCAGAGGGACCACATCCTGCCTCAGTGATGGTTTGGTGGGGACGATGTCACAAAGATCCAGAGGGACCACATCCTGCCTCAGTGATGGTTTGGTGGGGACGATGTCACAAAGATCCAGAGGGACCACATTGTGCCTCAGTGATGGTTTGGTGGGGACGATGTCACAAAGATCCAGAGGGACCACCTTGTGCCTCAGTAATGGTTTGGTGGGGACGATGTCACAAAGATCCAGAGGGACCACCTTGTGCCTCAGTAATGGTTTGGTGGGAACGTTGTCACAAAGATCCAGAGGGACCACATCCTGCCTCAGTGATGGTTTGGTGGGGACGATGTCACAAAGATCCAGAGGGACCACATCCTGCCTCAGTGATGGTTTGGTGGGGACGATGTCACAAAGATCCAGAGGGACCACATCCTGCCTCAGTGATGGTTTGGTGGGGACGATGTCACTAAGATCCAGAGGGACCACATCCTGCCTCAGTGATGGTTTGGTGGGGACGATGTCACAAAGATCCAGAGGGACCACATTGTGCCTCAGTGATGGTTTGGTGGGGACGATGTCACAAAGATCCAGAGGGACCACCTTGTGCCTCAGTGATGGTTTGGTGGGGACGATGTCACAAAGATCCAGAGGTACCACCTTGTGCCTCAGTGATGGTTTGGTGGGGACGATGTCACAAAGATCCAGAGGGACCACCTTGTGCCTCAGTGATGGTTTGGTGGGGACGATGTCACAAAGATCCAGAGGGACCACCTTGTGCCTCAGTGATGGTTTGGTGGGGACGCTGTCACAAAGATCTAGAGGGACCACATCCTGCCTCAGTGATGGTTTGGTGGGGACGATGTCACAAAGATCCAGAGGGACCACCTTGTGACTCAGTGATGGTTTGGTGGGGACGATGTCACAAAGATCCAGAGGGACCACATTGTGCCTCAGTGATGGTTTGGTGGGGACGATGTCACAAAGATCTAGAGGGACCACCTTGTGCCTCAGTGATGGTTTGGTGGGGACGATGTCACAAAGATCCAGAGGGACCACCTTGTGCCTCAGTGATGGTTTGGTGGGGACGATGTCACAAAGATCCAGAGGGACCACCTTGTGCCTCAGTGATGGTTTGGTGGGGACGATGTCACAAAGATCCAGAGGGACCACCTTGTGCCTCAGTGATGGTTTGGTGGGGACGATGTCACAAAGATCCAGAGGGACCACATCCTGCCTCAGTGATGGTTTGGTGGGGACGATGTCACAAAGATCCAGAGGGACCACCTTGTACCTCAGTGATGGTTTGGTGGGGACGATGTCACAAAGATCCAGAGGGACCACATCCTGCCTCAGTGATGGTTTGGTGGGGACGATGTCACAAAGATCCAGAGGGACCACCTTGTGCCTCAGTGATGGTTTGGTGGGGACGATGTCACAAAGATCCAGAGGGACCACATCCTGCCTCAGTGATGGTTTGGTGGGGACGATGTCACAAAGATCCAGAAGGAACACAATGTGGCTCAGCGATGGTTTGGTGGGGACGATGTCACAAAGATCCAGAAGGAACACATCCTGCCTCAGCGATGGTTTGGTGGGGACGATGTCACAAAGATCCAGAAGGAACACATCCTGCCTCAGTGATGGTTTGGTGGGGACGATGTCACAAAGATCCAGAAGGAACACATCCTGCCTCAGCGATGGTTTGGTGGGGACGATGTGACAAAGATCCAGAGGGACCACCTTGTGCCTACGTGATGGTTTGGTGGGGACGCTGTCACAAAGATCCAGAGGGACCACCTTGTGCCTCAGTGATGGTTTGGTGGGACGATGTCACAAAGATCCAGAGGGACCACATTGTGCCTCAGTGATGTTTTGGTGGGGACGATGTCACAAAGATCCAGAGGGACCACATTGTGCCTCAGTGATGGTTTGGTGGGGACGATGTCACAAAGATCCAGAGGGACCACCTTGTGCCTCAGTGATGGTTTGGTGGGGACGCTGTCACAAAGATCCAGAGGGACCACCTTGTGCCTCAGTGATGGTTTGGTGGGGACGATGTCACAAAGATCCAGAGGGACCACATTGTGCCTCAGTGATGGTTTGGTGGGGACGATGTCACAAAGATCCAGAAGGAACACACTGTGCCTCAGTGATGGTTTGGTGGGGACGCTGTCACAAAGATCCAGAGGGACCACATTGTGCCTCAGTGATGGTTTGGTGGGGACGATGTCACAAAGATCCAGAGGGACCACATTGTGCCTCAGTGATGGTTTGGTGGGGACGATGTCACAAAGATCCAGAGGGACCACATTGTGCCTCAGTGATGGTTTGGTGGGGACGATGTCACAAAGATCCAGAGGGACCACCTTGTGCCTCAGTGATGGTTTGGTGGGGACGATGTCACAAAGATCCAGAGGGACGACCTTGTGCCTCAGTGATGGTTTGGTGGGGACGATGTCACAAAGATCCAGAGGGACCAACTTGTGCCTCAGTGATGGTTTGGTGGGGACGATGTCACAAAGATCCAGAGGGACCACATTGTGCCTCAGTGATGGTTTGGTGGGGACGATGTCACAAAGATCCAGAAGGAACACATTGTGCCTCAGTGATGGTTTGGTGGGGACGCTGTCACAAAGATCCAGAAGGAACACATTGTGCCTCAGTGATGGTTTGGTGGGGACGCTGTCACAAAGATCCAGAAGGAACACATCCTGCCTCAGCGATGGTTTGGTGGGGACGCTGTCACAAAGATCCAGAAGGAACACATTGTGCATCAGTGATGGTTTGGTGGGGACGCTGTCACAAAGATCCAGAAGGAACACATTGTGCCTCAGTGATGGTTTGGTGGGGACGCTGTCACAAAGATCCAGAAGGAACACATCCTGCCTCAGCGATGGTTTGGTGGGGACGCTGTCACAAAGATCCAGAAGGAACACATTGTGCATCAGTGATGGTTTGGTGGGGACGCTGTCACAAAGATCCAGAAGGAACACATTGTGCCTCAGCGATGGTTTGGTGGGGACGATGTCACAAAGATCCAGAAGGAACACAATGTGCCTCAGCGATGGTTTGGTGGGGACGATGTCACAAAGATCCAGAGGGACCACCTTGTACCTCAGTGATGGTTTGGTGGGGACGATGTCACAAAGATCCAGAAGGAACACATTGTGCCTCAGTGATGGTTTGGTGGGGACGCTGTCACAAAGATTTAGAGGGACCACATTGTGCCTCAGTAATGGTTTGGTGGGGACGATGTCACAAAGATCCAGAGGGACCACATTGTGCCTCAGTGATGGTTTGGTGGGGACGCTGTCACAAAGATCCAGAGGGAACACATTGTGCCTCAGTGATGGTTTGGTGGGGACGATGTCACAAAGATCCAGAGGGACCACATTGTGCCTCAGTAATGGTTTGGTGGGGACGCTGTCACAAAGATCTAGAGGGACCACATTGTGCCTCAGTGATGGTTTGGTGGGGACGATGTCACAAAGATCTAGAGGGACCACATTGTGCCTCAGTAATGGTTTGGTGGGGACGATGTCACAAAGATCCACAGGGACCACATTGTGCCTCAGTGATGGTTTGGTGGGGACGCTGTCACAAAGATCCAGAGGGAACACATTGTGCCTCAGTGATGGTTTGGTGGGGACGATGTCACAAAGATCCAGAGGGACCACATTGTGCCTCAGTAATGGTTTGGTGGGGACGCTGTCACAAAGATCTAGAGGGACCACATTGTGCCTCAGTGATGGTTTGGTGGGGACGATGTCACAAAGATCTAGAGGGACCACATTGTGCCTCAGTAATGGTTTGGTGGGGACGATGTCACAAAGATCCAGAGGGACCACATTGTGCCTCAGTGATGGTTTGGTGGGGACGCTGTCACAAAGATCCAGAGGGAACACATTGTGCCTCAGTGATGGTTTGGTGGGGACGATGTCACAAACATCCAGAGGAACCACATTGTGCCTCAGTGATGGTTTGGTGGGGACGATGTCACAAAGATCCAGAGGGAACACATTGTGCCTCAGTGATGGTTTGGTGGGGACGCTGTCACAAAGATCCACAGGGACCACATTGTGCCTCAGTGATGGTTTGGTGGGGACGATGTCACAAAGATCCAGAGGGACCACATTGTGCCTCAGTGATGGTTTGGTGGGGACGATGTCACAAAGATCCAGAGGGAACACATTGTGCCTCAGTGATGGTTTGGTGGGGACGCTGTCACAAAGATCCAGAGGGACCACATTGTGCCTCAGTGATGGTTTGGTGGGGACGCTCTCACAAAGATCCAGAAGGAACACATTGTGCCTCAGTGATGGTTTGGTGGGGACGATGTCACAAAGATCCAGAAGGACCACATCCTGCCTCAGAGAGGTTTGGTGGGGACGATGTCACAAAGATCTAGAGGGACCACATCCAGCCTCAGTGATGGTTTGGTGGGGACGCTGTCACAAAGATCTAGAGGGACCACATCCTGCCTCAGTGATGGTTTGGTGGGGACGATGTCACAAAGATCCAGAAGGACCACATCCTGCCTCAGAGAGAATTGGTGGGGACGATGTCACAAAGATCTAGAGGGACCACATCCAGCCTCAGTGATGGTTTGGTGGGGACGCTGTCACAAAGATCTAGAGGGACCACATCCTGCCTCAGTGATGGTTTGGTGGGGACGATGTCACAAAGATCCAGAAGGAACACATTGTGCCTCAGAGATGGTTTGGTGGGGGCGATGTCACAAAGATCCAGAAGGAACATATTGTGCCTCAGTGATGGTTTGGTGGGGACGCTGTCACAAAGATCCAGAGGGACCACATTGTGCCTCAGCGATGGTTTGGTGGGGACGCTGTCCTAAAGATCCAGAGGGACCACATTGTGCCTCAGTGATGGTTTGGTGGGGACGCTGTCACAAAGATCCAGAAGGAACACATTGTGCCTCAGCGATGGTTTGGTGGGGACGCTGTCACAAAGATCCAGAGGGACCACATTGTGCCTCAGCGATGGTTTGGTGGGGACGCTGTCACAAAGATCCAGAAGGAACACATTGTGCCTCAGCGATGGTTTGGTGGGGACGCTGTCACAAAGATCCAGAGGCACCACATTGTGCCTCAGCGATGGTTTGGTGCGGACGCTGTCACAAAGATCCAGAGGGACCACATTGTGCCTCAGTGATGGTTTGGTGGGGACGCTGTCACAAAGATCCAGAGGCACCACATTGTGCCTCAGCGATGGTTTGGTGGGGACGCTGTCACAAAGATCCAGAGGGACCACATTGTGCCTCAGTGATGGTTTGGTGGGGACGCTGTCACAAAGATCCAGAGGGACCACATCCTGCCTCAGTGATGGTTTGGTGGGGACGCTGTCACAAAGATCCAGAGGGAACACATTGTGCCTCAGTAATGGTTTGGTGGGGACGATGTCACAAAGATCCAGAAGGAACACATCCTGCCTCAGCGATGGTTTGGTGGGTATGCTGTCACAAAGATCCAGAAGGAACACATCCTGCCTCAGCGATGGTTTGGTGGGTACGATGTCACAAATATCCAGAAGGAACACATTGTGCCTCAGTAATGGTTTGGTGGGGACGATGTCACAAAGATCCAGAAGGAACACATCCTGCCTCAGCGATGGTTTGGTGGGTATGCTGTCACAAAGATCCAGAAGGAACACATTGTGCCTCAGTAATGGTTTGGTGGGGACGATGTCACAAAGATCCAGAAGGAACACATTGTGCCTCAGCGATGGTTTGGTGGGGACGCTGTCACAAAGATCCAGAGGGACCACATTGTGCCTCAGTAATAGTTTGGTGGGGACGATGTCACAAAGATCCAGAGGGACCACATTGTGCCTCAGTGATGGTTTGGTGGGGACGCTGTCACAAAGATCCAGAAGGAACACATTGTGCATCAGTGATGGTTTGGTGGGGACGATGTCACAAAGATCCAGAAGGAACACATTGTGCATCAGTGATGGTTTGGTGGGGACGATGTCACAAAGATCCAGAAGGAACACATCCTGCCTCAGCGATGGTTTGGTGGGGACGATGTCACAAAGATCCAGAAAGAACACATCCTGCCTCAGTGATGGTTTGGTGGGGACGATGTCACAAAGATCCAATAGGAACACATCCTGCCTCAGCGATGGTTTGGTGGGGACGATGTCACAAAGATCCAGAAGGAACACATCCTGCCTCAGCGATGGTTTGGTGGGGACGATGTCACAAAGATCCAGAAGGAACACATCCTGCCTCAGTGATGGTTTGGTGGGTACGCTGTCACAAAGATCTAGAAGGAACACATCCTGCCTCAGTGATGGTTTGGTGGGGACGCTGTCACAAAGATCCAGAAGGAACACATTGTGCCTCAGTGATCGTTTGGTGGGGACGATGTCACAAAGATCCAGAAGGACCACATCCTGCCTCAGAGAGGTTTGGTGGGGACGATGTCACAAAGATCTAGAGGGACCACATCCAGCCTCAGTGATGGTTTGGTGGGGACGCTGTCACAAAGATCTAGAGGGACCACATCCTGCCTCAGTGATGGTTTGGTGGGGACGATGTCACAAAGATCCAGAAGGACCACATCCTGCCTCAGAGAGAATTGCTGGGGACGATGTCACAAAGATCTAGAGGGACCACATCCAGCCTCAGTGATGGTTTGGTGGGGACGCTGTCACAAAGATCTAGAGGGACCACATCCTGCCTCAGTGATGGTTTGGTGGGGACGATGTCACAAAGATCCAGAAAGAACACATTGTGCCTCAGTGATGGTTTGGTGGGGACGCTGTCACAAAGATCCAGAGGGACCAATCCTGCCTCAGAGATGGTTTGGTGGGGGCGATGTCACAAAGATCCAGAAGGAACACATTGTGCCTCAGTGATGGTTGGTGGGGACGCTGTCACAAAGATCCAGAAGGAACACATTGTGCCTCAGAGATGGTTTGGTGGGGGCGATGTCACAAAGATCCAGAAGGAACACATTGTGCCTCAGAGATGGTTTGGTGGGGGCGATGTCACAAAGATCCAGAAGGAACATATTGTGCCTCAGTGATGGTTTGGTGGGGACGCTGTCACAAAGATCCAGAGGGACCACATTGTGCCTCAGCGATGGTTTGGTGGGGACGCTGTCCTAAAGATCCAGAGGGACCACATTGTGCCTCAGTGATGGTTTGGTGGGGACGCTGTCATAAAGATCCAAAAGGAACACATTGTGCCTCAGCGATGGTTTGGTGGGGACGCTGTCACAAAGATCCAGAGCGACCACATTGTGCCTCAGCGATGGTTTGGTGGGGACGCTGTCACAAAGATCCAGAACGAACACATTGTGCCTCAGCGATGGTTTGGTGGGGACGCTGTCACAAAGATCCAGAGGCACCACATTGTGCCTCAGCGATGGTTTGGTGGGGACGCTGTCACAAAGATCCAGAGGGACCACATTGTGCCTCAGTGATGGTTTGGTGGGGACGCAGTCACAAAGATCCAGAGGCACCACATTGTGCCTCAGCGATGGTTTGGTGGGGACGCTGTCACAAAGATCCAGAGGGACCACATTGTGCCTCAGTGATGGTTTGGTGGGGACGCTGTCACAAAGATCCAGAGGGACCACATCCTGCCTCAGTGATGGTTTGGTGGGGACGCTGTCACAAAGATCCAGAGGGAACACATTGTGCCTCAGTGATGGTTTGGTGGGGACGCTGTCACAAAGATCCAGAAGGAACACATCCTGCCTCAGTGATGGTTTGGTGGGGACGATGTCACAAAGAACCAGAAGGAACACATTGTGCCTCAGCGATGGTTTGGTGGGGACGATGTCACAAAGATCCAGAAGGAACACATCCTGCCTCAGCGATGGTTTGGTGGGGACGATGTCACAAAGAACCAGAAGGAACACATTGTGCCTCAGCGATGGTTTGGTGGGGAGTGTATCACAAAGATCCAGAAGGAACACATTGTGCCTCAGTGATGGTTTGGTGGGTACGCTGTCACAAAGATCCAGAAGGAACACATCCTGCCTCAGCGAAGGTTTGGTGGGGACGATGTCACAAAGATCCAGAAGGAACACATTGTGCCTCAGCGATGGTTTGGTGGGTATGCTGTCACAAAGATCCAGAAGGAACACATCCTGCCTCAGCGATGGTTTGGTGGGGACGATGTCACAAAGATCCAGAAGGAACACATTGTGCCTCAGTGATGGTTTGGTGGGGAGTGTATCACAAAGATCCAGAAGGAACACATTGTGCCTCAATGTTGGTTTGGTGGGGAGTGCATCAAAAAGATCCAGAAGGAACACATCCTGCCTCAGCGATGGTTTGGTGGGTATGCTGTCACAAAGATCCAGAAGGAACACAATGTGCCTCAGTGATGGTTTGGTGGGGACGATGTCACAAAGATCCAGAAGGAACACATTGTGCCTCAGCAATGGTTTGGTGGGGACGATGTCACAAAGATCCAGAGGGACCACATTGTGCCTCAGCGATGGTTTGGTGGGGACGATGTCACAAAGATCCAGAGGGACCACATTGTGCCTCAGTGATGGTTTGGTGGGAAGTGTATCACAAATATCCAGAGGGACCGGGATCACATCCAACCTCAGTGATGGTTTGTTGGGGAGTGTATCGCAAAGATCCAGAGGGACCACATCCAACCTCAGTGATGGTTTGTTGGGGAGTGTATTCCATAGAGCCAGATGGACAACTTCCAACCTCAGTAATGGTTTGTTGGGGAGTGTATCCCATAGAGCCAGATGGACAACATCCAACCTCAGTGATGGTTTGTTGGGGAGTGTATCCCATAGAGCCAGATGGACAACATCCAACCTCAGTGATGGTTTGTTGGGGAGTGTATCCCATAGAGCCAGATGGACAACATCCAACCTCAGTGATGGTTTGTTGGGGTGTGTATCCCATAGAGCCAGATTGACAACATCCAACCTCAGTGATGGTTTGTTGGGGAGTGTATCCCATAGAGCCAGATGGACAACATCCAACCTCAGTGATGGTTTGTTGGGGTGTGTATCCCATAGAGCCAGATGGACAACATCCAACCTCAGTGATGGTTTGTTGGGGAGTGTATACCATAGAGCCAGATGGACAACTTCCAACCTCAGTAATGGTTTGGTGGGGAGTGTGTCACAAATATTCAGAGGGACCATATCCTGCATCAGTTATGGTTTGTTGGGGAGTGTATCACAAAGATCCAGAGGGACCAAATCCCGCCAAAGTGTTGGTTTCTTGGGGAATGTAGCACAAAGATGCAAAGGGACCAAATCCCGCCTCAGTAATGGTTTGTTGGGGAGTGTATCCCATAGAGCCAGATGGACAACATCCTGCCTCAGTGATGGTTTGGTGCGGAGTGTATCGCAAAGATCCAGAGGGACCAAATCTCGCCTCAGTAATAGTTTGTTGGGGAGTGTAGCACAAAGATGCAAAGGGACCAAATCCCGCCTCAGTAATGGTTTGTTGAGGAATGTATCCCATAGAGCCAGATGGACAACATCCTGCCTCAGTGTTGGTTTGGTGGGGAGTGTATCACAAAGATCCAGAGGGACCAAATCCTGCCTCAGTAATGGTTTGTTGGGGAGTGTATCCCATAGAGCCAGATGGACCACATCCTGCCTCAGTGTTGGTTTGGTGGGGAGTGTATCACAAAGATCCAGAGGGACCAAATCCCGCCTCAGTAATGGTTTGTTGGGGGGGTGTATCCCATAGAGCCGGATGGACCACATCCTGCCTCAGTGATGGTTTGGTGCGGAGTGTGTCACAAATATTCAGAGGGACCACATCCAACATCAGTGATGGTTTGGTGGGTAGTGTGTCACAAATATTCAGAGGGACCACATCCAACCTCAGTGATGGTTTGGTGGGGGGTGTAGCACAAAGATGCAAAGGGACCAAATCCTGCCTCAGTGATGGTTTGGTGCGGAGTGTGTCACAAATATTCAGAGGGACCACATCCAACCTCAGTGATGGTGTGGTGGGGAGTGTAGCACAAAGATGCAAAAGGACCAAATCCCGCCTCAGTAATGGTTTGTTGGGGAGTGTATCCCATAGAGCCAGATGGACAACATCCTGCCTCAGTGATGGTTTGGTGGGGACGCTGTCACAAAGATCCAGAGGGACCACATTGTGCCTCAGTGATGGTTTGGTGGGGACGCTCTCACAAAGATCCAGAAGGAACACATTGTGCCTCAGTGATGGTTTGGTGGGGACGATGTCACAAAGATCCAGAAGGAACACATCCTGCCTCAGAGAGGTTTGGTGGGGACGATGTCACAAAGATCTAGAGGGACCACATCCAGCCTCAGTGATGGTTTGGTGGGGACGCTGTCACAAAGATCTAGAGGGACCACATCCTGCCTCAGTGATGGTTTGGTGGGGACGATGTCACAAAGATCCAGAAGGACCACATCCTGCCTCAGAGAGAATTGGTGGGGCGATGTCACAAAGATCTAGAGGGACCACATCCAGCCTCAGTGATGGTTTGGTGGGGACGCTGTCACAAAGATCTAGAGGGACCACATCCTGCCTCAGTGATGGTTTGGTGGGGACGATGTCACAAAGATCCAGAAGGAACACATTGTGCCTCAGAGATGGTTTGGTGGGGGCGATGTCACAAAGATCCAGAAGGAACATATTGTGCCTCAGTGATGGTTTGGTGGGGACGCTGTCACAAAGATCCAGAGGGACCACATTGTGCCTCAGCGATGGTTTGGTGGGGACGCTGTCCTAAAGATCCAGAGGGACCACATTGTGCCTCAGTGATGGTTTGGTGGGGACGCTGTCACAAAGATCCAGAAGGAACACATTGTGCCTCAGCGATGGTTTGGTGGGGACGCTGTCACAAAGATCCAGAGGGACACATTGTGCCTCAGCGATGGTTTGGTGGGGACGCTGTCACAAAGATCCAGAAGGAACACATTGTGCCTCAGCGATGGTTTGGTGGGGACGCTGTCACAAAGATCCAGAGGCACCACATTGTGCCTCAGCGATGGTTTGGTGGGGACGCTGTCACAAAGATCCAGAGGGACCACACTGTGCCTCAGTGATGGTTTGGTGGGGACGCTGTCACAAAGATCCAGAGGCACCACATTGTGCCTCAGTGATGGTTTGGTGGGGACGCTGTCACAAAGATCCAGAGGGACCACATTGTGCCTCAGTGATGGTTTGGTGGGGACGCTGTCACAAAGATCCAGAGGGACCACATCCTGCCTCAGTGATGGTTTGGTGGGGACGCTGTCACAAAGATCCAGAGGGAACACATTGTGCCTCAGTAATGGTTTGGTGGGGACGATGTCACAAAGATCCAGAAGGAACACATCCTGCCTCAGCGATGGTTTGGTGGGTATGCTGTCACAAAGATCCAGAAGGAACACATCCTGCCTCAGCGATGGTTTGGTGGGTACGATGTCACAAATATCCAGAAGGAACACATTGTGCCTCAGTAATGGTTTGGTGGGGACGATGTCACAAAGATCCAGAAGGAACACATCCTGCCTCAGCGATGGTTTGGTGGGTATGCTGTCACAAAGATCCAGAAGGAACACATTGTGCCTCAGTAATGGTTTGGTGGGGACGATGTCACAAAGATCCAGAAGGAACACATTGTGCCTCAGCGATGGTTTGGTGGGGACGCTGTCACAAAGATCCAGAGGGACCACATTGTGCCTCAGTAATAGTTTGGTGGGGACGATGTCACAAAGATCCAGAGGGACCACATTGTGCCTCAGTGATGGTTTGGTGGGGACGCTGTCACAAAGATCCAGAAGGAACACATTGTGCATCAGTGATGGTTTGGTGGGGACGATGTCACAAAGATCCAGAAGGAACACATTGTGCATCAGTGATGGTTTGGTGGGGACGATGTCACAAAGATCCAGAAGGAACACATCCTGCCTCAGCGATGGTTTGGTGGGGACGATGTCACAAAGATCCAGAAAGAACACATCCTGCCTCAGTGATGGTTTGGTGGGGACGATGTCACAAAGATCCAATAGGAACACATCCTGCCTCAGCGATGGTTTGGTGGGGACGATGTCACAAAGATCCAGAAGGAACACATCCTGCCTCAGCGATGGTTTGGTGGGGACGATGTCACAAAGATCCAGAAGGAACACATCCTGCCTCAGTGATGGTTTGGTGGGTACGCTGTCACAAAGATCTAGAAGGAACACATCCTGCCTCAGTGATGGTTTGGTGGGGACGCTGTCACAAAGATCCAGAAGGAACACATTGTGCCTCAGTGATCGTTTGGTGGGGACGATGTCACAAAGATCCAGAAGGACCACATCCTGCCTCAGAGAGGTTTGGTGGGGACGATGTCACAAAGATCTAGAGGGACCACATCCAGCCTCAGTGATGGTTTGGTGGGGACGCTGTCACAAAGATCTAGAGGGACCACATCCTGCCTCAGTGATGGTTTGGTGGGGACGATGTCACAAAGATCCAGAAGGACCACATCCTGCCTCAGAGAGAATTGCTGGGGACGATGTCACAAAGATCTAGAGGGACCACATCCAGCCTCAGTGATGGTTTGGTGGGGACGCTGTCACAAAGATCTAGAGGGACCACATCCTGCCTCAGTGATGGTTTGGTGGGGACGATGTCACAAAGATCCAGAAAGAACACATTGTGCCTCAGTGATGGTTTGGTGGGGACGCTGTCACAAAGATCCAGAGGGACCAATCCTGCCTCAGAGATGGTTTGGTGGGGGCGATGTCACAAAGATCCAGAAGGAACACATTGTGCCTCAGTGATGGTTGGTGGGGACGCTGTCACAAAGATCCAGAAGGAACACATTGTGCCTCAGAGATGGTTTGGTGGGGGCGATGTCACAAAGATCCAGAAGGAACACATTGTGCCTCAGAGATGGTTTGGTGGGGGCGATGTCACAAAGATCCAGAAGGAACATATTGTGCCTCAGTGATGGTTTGGTGGGGACGCTGTCACAAAGATCCAGAGGGACCACATTGTGCCTCAGCGATGGTTTGGTGGGGACGCTGTCCTAAAGATCCAGAGGGACCACATTGTGCCTCAGTGATGGTTTGGTGGGGACGCTGTCATAAAGATCCAAAAGGAACACATTGTGCCTCAGCGATGGTTTGGTGGGGACGCTGTCACAAAGATCCAGAGGGACCACATTGTGCCTCAGCGATGGTTTGGTGGGGACGCTGTCACAAAGATCCAGAAGGAACACATTGTGCCTCAGCGATGGTTTGGTGGGGACGCTGTCACAAAGATCCAGAGGCACCACATTGTGCCTCAGCGATGGTTTGGTGGGGACGCTATCACAAAGATCCAGAGGGACCACATTGTGCCTCAGTGATGGTTTGGTGGGGACGCTGTCACAAAGATCCAGAGGCACCACATTGTGCCTCAGCGATGGTTTGGTGGGGACGCTGTCACAAAGATCCAGAGGGACCACATTGTGCCTCAGTGATGGTTTGGTGGGGACGCTGTCACAAAGATCCAGAGGGACCACATCCTGCCTCAGTGATGGTTTGGTGGGGACGCTGTCACAAAGATCCAGAGGGAACACATTGTGCCTCAGTGATGGTTTGGTGGGGACGCTGTCACAAAGATCCAGAAGGAACACATCCTGCCTCAGTGATGGTTTGGTGGGGACGATGTCACAAAGAACCAGAAGGAACACATTGTGCCTCAGCGATGGTTTGGTGGGGACGATGTCACAAAGATCCAGAAGGAACACATCCTGCCTCAGCGATGGTTTGGTGGGGACGATGTCACAAAGAACCAGAAGGAACACATTGTGCCTCAGCGATGGTTTGGTGGGGAGTGTATCACAAAGATCCAGAAGGAACACATTGTGCCTCAGTGATGGTTTGGTGGGTACGCTGTCACAAAGATCCAGAAGGAACACATCCTGCCTCAGCGATGGTTTGGTGGGGACGATGTCACAAAGATCCAGAAGGAACACATTGTGCCTCAGCGATGGTTTGGTGGGTATGCTGTCACAAAGATCCAGAAGGAACACATCCTGCCTCAGCGATGGTTTGGTGGGGACGATGTCACAAAGATCCAGAAGGAACACATTGTGCCTCAGTGATGGTTTGGTGGGGAGTGTATCACAAAGATCCAGAAGGAACACATTGTGCCTCAATGTTGGTTTGGTGGGGAGTGCATCACAAAGATCCAGAAGGAACACATCCTGCCTCAGCGATGGTTTGGTGGGTATGCTGTCACAAAGATCCAGAAGGAACACAATGTGCCTCAGTGATGGTTTGGTGGGGACGATGTCACAAAGATCCAGAAGGAACACATTGTGCCTCAGCAATGGTTTGGTGGGGACGATGTCACAAAGATCCAGAGGGACCACATTGTGCCTCAGCGATGGTTTGGTGGGGACGATGTCACAAAGATCCAGAGGGACCACATTGTGCCTCAGTGATGGTTTGGTGGGAAGTGTATCACAAATATCCAGAGGGACCGGGATCACATCCAACCTCAGTGATGGTTTGTTGGGGAGTGTATCGCAAAGATCCAGAGGGACCACATCCAACCTCAGTGATGGTTTGTTGGGGAGTGTATTCCATAGAGCCAGATGGACAACTTCCAACCTCAGTAATGGTTTGTTGGGGAGTGTATCCCATAGAGCCAGATGGACAACATCCAACCTCAGTGATGGTTTGTTGGGGAGTGTATCCCATAGAGCCAGATGGACAACATCCAACCTCAGTGATGGTTTGTTGGGGAGTGTATCCCATAGAGCCAGATGGACAACATCCAACCTCAGTGATGGTTTGTTGGGGTGTGTATCCCATAGAGCCAGATTGACAACATCCAACCTCAGTGATGGTTTGTTGGGGAGTGTATCCCATAGAGCCAGATGGACAACATCCAACCTCAGTGATGGTTTGTTGGGGTGTGTATCCCATAGAGCCAGATGGACAACATCCAACCTCAGTGATGGTTTGTTGGGGAGTGTATACCATAGACCCAGATGGACAACTTCCAACTTCAGTAATGGTTTGGTGGGGAGTGTGTCACAAATATTCAGAGGGACCATATCCTGCATCAGTTATGGTTTGTTGGGGAGTGTATCACAAAGATCCAGAGGGACCAAATCCCGCCAAAGTGTTGGTTTCTTGGGGAATGTAGCACAAAGATGCAAAGGGACCAAATCCCGCCTCAGTAATGGTTTGTTGGGGAGTGTATCCCATAGAGCCAGATGGACAACATCCTGCCTCAGTGATGGTTTGGTGCGGAGTGTATCGCAAAGATCCAGAGGGACCAAATCTCGCCTCAGTAATAGTTTGTTGGGGAGTGTAGCACAAAGATGCAAAGGGACCAAATCCCGCCTCAGTAATGGTTTGTTGAGGAGTGTATCCCATAGAGCCAGATGGACAACATCCTGCCTCAGTGTTGGTTTGGTGGGGAGTGTATCACAAAGATCCAGAGGGACCAAATCCTGCCTCAGTAATGGTTTGTTGGGGAGTGTATCCCATAGAGCCAGATGGACCACATCCTGCCTCAGTGTTGGTTTGGTGGGGAGTGTATCACAAAGATCCAGAGGGACCAAATCCCGCCTCAGTAATGGTTTGTTGGGGGGGTGTATCCCATAGAGCCGGATGGACCACATCCTGCCTCAGTGATGGTTTGGTGCGGAGTGTGTCACAAATATTCAGAGGGACCACATCCAACATCAGTGATGGTTTGGTGGGTAGTGTGTCACAAATATTCAGAGGGACCACATCCAACCTCAGTGATGGTTTGGTGGGGGGTGTAGCACAAAGATGCAAAGGGACCAAATCCTGCCTCAGTGATGGTTTGGTGCGGAGTGTGTCACAAATATTCAGAGGGACCACATCCAACCTCAGTGATGGTGTGGTGGGGAGTGTAGCACAAAGATGCAAAAGGACCAAATCCCGCCTCAGTAATGGTTTGTTGGGGAGTGTATCCCATAGAGCCAGATGGACAACATCCTGCCTCAGTGATGGTTTGGTGGGGGAGTGTGTCACAAAGATGCAAAAGGACCAAATCCCGCCTCAGTAATGGTTTGTTGGGGAGTGTATCCCATAGAGCTAGAGGGACCACATCCTGGTACAAGGATGGTTTGATGGGGAGTGTGTCATAAAGATCCAGGGGGACCACATCCTGCCTCCGTGATGTTTTGGTGGGGAGTGTGTCACAAAGATCCAGAGGGACCACATCCCACCTCAGTAATGGTTTCGTGGGGAGTGTGTCACAAAGATCCAGAGGGACCACATCCAACCTCAGTGATGCTTTGGTGGGGAGTGTGTCACAAAGATCAAGAGGGAACACATCATGTCTCAGTGATGGTTTGGTGGGGAGTGTGCCACAAAGATCCAGAGGGACCACATCCTGTCTCAGTGATGGTTTGGTGGGGAGTGTGCCACAAAGATCCAGAGGGACCACATCCTGTCTCAGTGATGGTTTGGTGGGGAGTGTGCCACAAAGATCCAGAGGGACCACATCCTTACTCAGTGATGCTTTGGTGGGGAGTGTGTCACAAAGATCCTGAGGGACCACATCCTGTCTCAGTGATGCTTTGGTGGGGAGTGTGTCACAAAGATCAAGAGGGAACACATCCTGTCTCAGTGATGGTTTTTTGGGGAGTGTGTCACAAAGATCAAGAGGGACCACATCCTGTCTCAGTGATGGTTTGTTGGGGAGTGTGTCACAAAGATCAAGAGGGACCACATCCTGTCTCAGTGATGCTTTGGTGGCGAGTGTGTCACAAAGATCCAGGGGGACCACATCCTGCCTCCGTGATGTTTTGGTGGCGAGTGTGTCACAAAGATCCAGAGGGACCACATCCTGTCTCAGTGATGCTTTGGTGGGGAGTGTGTCATAAAGATCCAGAGCGACCACATCCTGTCTCAGTGATGCTTTGGTGGGGAGTGTGTCACAAAGATCCAGAGGGACCACATCCTGTCTCAGTGATGCTTTGGTGGGGAGTGTGTCACAAAGATCCAGAGGGACCACATCCTGTCTCAGTGATGCTTTGGTTGGGAGTGTGTCACAAAGATCCAGAGCGACCACATCCTGTCTCAGTGATGCTTTGGTGGGGAGTGTGTCACAAAGATCCAGAGGGACCACATCCTGTCTCAGTGATGCTTTGGTGGGGAGTGTGTCATAAAGATCCAGGGGGACCACATCCTGTCTCATTGATGGTTTGTTGGGGAGTGTATCACAAAGATCCAGGGGGACCACATCCTGCCTCCGTGATGTTTTGGTGGCGAGTGTGTCACAAAGATCAAGAGGGACCACATCCAACCTCAGTGATGGTTTGGTGGGGAGTGTGTCACAAAGTTCAAGAGGGACCACATCCTGTCTCAGTGATGGTTTGGTGGGGAGTGTGTCACAAAGATCAAGAGGGACCACATCCTGTCTCAGTGATGGTTTGGTGGGGAGTGTGTCACAAAGATCAAGAGGGACCACATCCTGTCTCAGTGATGGTTTGGTGGGGAGTGTGTCACAAAGATCAAGAGGGACCACATCCTGCCTCCGTGATGTTTTGGTGGCGAGTGTGTCACAAAGATCAAGAGGGACCTCATCCTCTCTCAGTGATGGTTTGGTGGGGAGTGTGTCACAAAGATCAAGAGGGACCACATCCTGTCTCAGTGATGGTTTGGTGGGGAGTGTGTCACAAAGATCAAGAGGGACCACATCCTCTCTCAGTGATGGTTTGGTGGGGAGTGTGTCACAAAGATCAAGAGGGACCACATCCTCTCTCAGTGATGGTTTGGTGGGAAGTGTGTAACAAAGATCAAGAGTACCACATCCTGTCTCAGTGCTGGTTTGGTGGGGAGTGTGTGCAAAGATCAAGAGGGACCACATCCTGTCTCAGTGATGGTTTGGTGGGGAGTGTGTCACAAAGATCAAGTGGGACCACATCCTGTCTCAGTGATGCTTTGGTGGGGAGTGTGTCACAAAGATCAAGAGGGACCACATCCTGTCACAGTGATGGTTTGGTGGGGAGTGTGTCACAAAGATCCAGAGGGACCACATCCTGTCTCAGTGATGGTTTGTTGGGGAGTGTGTCACAAAGATCCAGAGTGACCACATCCTGTCTCAGTGATGGTTTGTTGGGGAGTGTGTCACAAAGATCCAGAGGGACCACATCCTGACTCAGTGATGCTTTGGTGGCGAGTGTGTCACAAAGATCCAGGGGGACCATATCCTGTCTCAGTGATGCTTTGTTGGGGAATGTGTCACAAAGATCCAGGGGGACCACAGCCTGACTCAGACATGTTTTGGTGGCGAGTGTGTCACAAAGATCCAGAGGGACCACATCCTGTCTCAGTGATGCTTAGGTGGGGAGTGTGTCACAAAGATCCAGAGGGACCACATCCTGTCTCAGTGATGCTTTGGTGGGGAGTGTGTCACAAAGATCAAGAGGGACCACATCCTGTCTCAGTGATGGTTTGGTGGGGAGTGTGTCACAAGGATCAAGAGGGACCACATCCTGTCTCAGTGATGGTTTGGTGGGGAGTGTGTCACAAAGATCAAGAGGGACCACATCCTGTCTCAGTGATGGTTTGGTGGGGAGTGTGTCACAAAGATCCAGAGGGACCACATCCTGTCTCAGTGATGGTTTGTTGGGGAGTGTGTCACAAAGATCCAGAGGGACCACATCCTGACTCAGTGATGCTTTGGTGGGGAGTGTGTCACAAAGATCAAGAGGCACCACATCCTGTCTCAGTGATGGTTTGGTGGGGAGTGTGTCACAAAGATCAAGAGGGACCACATCCTGTCTCAGTGATGGTTTGGTGGGGAGTGTGTCACAAAGATCAAGAGGGACCACATCCTGTCTCAGTGATGGTTTGGTGGGGAGTGTGTCACAAAGATCCAGAGGGACCACATCCTGCCTCAGTGATGGTTTGTTGGGGAGTGTGTCACAAAGATCCAGAGGGACAACATCCTGTCTCAGTGATGGTTTGTTGGGTTGTGATGATATGCGGTTTAAGGGCGCTAAACTGCTATGGTCATCAGCGCCCTTACAGTGTATAAAAGATTAGGTCAAAATATAAAACAGGTAAAAGAACCGCATAGTTAAAAACGGGACACAAACCCGCGATGTTCAAAAAGCTAAAACTAACAATATAACAATAACAAATATAACAATAACAACAATAATAACAATAACAACAATAATAACAATAACAAAAATAACAATAATAACAATAACAACAATTATAACAGTACAAATATCTGATAAAGCCAACACACTAAAAACATAGCCAATAAAAGATTAAAACGTGTCAAGAACTGTAGAATGTCAGGGACACGAGCGCCAGTGTCCATTGGGGAGGAGATGCCCCATTAAAAAACAAGAATAAAGTACATAGTCAAAAGACGCTCAGCGCATCAAATGCGTCTGGTAAATCCAATGTCATTGATAAAACGTAAAACACACTCTACAGCACGCGCGTCGTCTGCCAGAACGTTGGCTAGGCCAACAGGCAGACCAACACGGACGCGCAAAGGAGTTAAAACTTGACACTCTGCTAAAATGTGACGCACCGTTAAGGGCGCACCACACTGCCCACAGAGTGGTGCGGGGTCACCACTTAGCAAATACTTATGACTAAAAATGCAATGTCCGATACGAAGGCGTGTTAAAATTACCTCTTCCCGACGAGAGGCACGGGAAGAGGTAGCCCAGACCAACGGGAGAGGCTTAACCTCCCGCAACTTGTTCCCCCGGAGGGCCGTCCACTCATCGCTCCAAAGCGAGAGGATGCGGCGACGTAAAACAATAAACAAATCTGACGAGGGAACAACAGAGGTAAAACGTCTGGGTGATAAAATCGCCGACTTGGCAGCGACATCGGCAGACTCATTACCTGAGATGCCCACATGACCTGGAATCCACAAGAAGGAGACGCTGATGCCAGTGACATCAAGCGAGTGGAGCAGGTCATGAATGCGCTGTACGAGCGGGTGGTAACTGTACAGCGAGCGAATACTTTGAAGAGCACTCAGGGAGTCGGAACAAATAAAACAGTGCCGTAAGTCGTGCCGCTGAATATATAAAAGAGACTGATAAATGCTAAAAAGTTCGGCGGTAAAAATCGAACATTGCTCTGGTAAACGAAAGGTAAAACTATTTCCACCACAAAAAAGGCACATCCTACTCCAGCATCAGTCTTAGATCCATCAGTAAAGATAAAAGGCAAGTCCCCGAATTGCGACTGAAGTTCTAAAAACGCTGATCTAAAGACTGAAGAAGGGGTCTCATTCTTCGGCATTGACGATAACCCAAGGTGACAGAGGGCCTCAGCGCGCGACCATGGAGGAAAACGCGTTTCCCCCCTTGGAAGGGCCGGCGCTGGCGTAACGTCCAAATGCCGAAGGAGCAGTCGAAATCGAACCCCTGGAGGGAGCAATGCAGAGGAGCTAACTAAATATTGCCGGTCAAGTGAATCCTCGAAAAATGCCGCGAAAGACGGGTGGTCAGGTAAGCTTGAGAGTCGACAGGCATAGCTGCACAAGAGCATCTCACGCCTGGAGGACAGCGGAGGCTCTGCAGCTTCAGCATAAAGACTGGGCACGGGGCTAGTTGGAAAGGCCCCTGTAGCGACTCTAAGACCACGATGATGAATGGGATTCAAACGACGTAACACAGATGGACGTGCCGACGAATAAACAAAACACCCGTAATCAAGTTTGGATCGGACCAAAGAGCGATAAAGGCGAAGAAGGACGGTCCGATCAGCTCCCCAGGATGTGCCACTTAAAACACGTAAAAGATTAAGAGAACGGTCACACTTTGCTTTTAAAAAGGAAACGTGCGAGGTCCAACACAACTTCCTATCAAAAATCAACCCCAAAAATTTCGCCTCGTCTGCAAACGGAAGTATCCCTGGCCCAAGACGGAGAGAGGGGGGAGGGAAATACTTCCGGCGCCAGAAGTTGATGCAGACGGATTTCTCGGCGGAGAATTTAAAGCCGTAGGCGTTACTCCAGGCGTAGAGACGGTCGATACAGCTCTGGAGACGGCGTTCGAGTAGACAGGTCCGCCGTGAACTGCAATAAATAGCGAAATCGTCAACAAAAAGGGACGATGAAATGCCAGGTGGAATACAATCAACAATGGGGTTGATAGCAATCGCAAAAAGTGACACTGAGTACAGAGCCCTGCGGTACTCCGTTCTCTTGAATAAAACGACGAGATAAAACCGAGCCCACACGTACACGAAAGACGCGGTCCGTCATAAACTCCCGAAGAAATATGGGAAGACGACCGCGGATATTCCAATCGTGAAGTGTACGTAAAATGCCGCCCCTCCAACAAGTGTCATAAGCTTTCTCCAGGTCAAAAAATACAGCCACGGTTTGACACTTTCTCAGAAACCCATTCATAATATGCGTCGACAAGGACACCAGATGGTCGACGGTAGAGCGATAGCGACGAAACCCGCACTGAGCGTTCGCTAGAAGTTTCTGAGACTCAAGCCACCATGTCAACCGCCCGTTGATCATGCGCTCCATCACCTTGCAAATGCAACTGGTGAGGGAGATAGGGCGGTAGCTGGAAGGTAGTTGGCGATCCTTCCCAGGCTTAAGTATAGGGACAATGGTGGCTTCGCGCCAAACGGAAGGGAAAATGCCGTCTTGCCAAATACGGTTATAGACCTGTAAGAGAAATAGTTTACTGTCGGCTGAAAGGTTCTTTAACATCAGGACATGAATGCCGTCCGGCCCGGGAGCGGAGTGCCGAGAGCAATGAAGAGCGTGCTCCAGCTCCCTCATTGTGAATAGTTCGTTATAGCATTCAGCATTAGCAGACCGAAAAGAATATGATGCGGAATCCTGCCGGTCTTTAATAGAGCGAAAGCCGGCGGAATAATGGTCTGAACTGGAAACCGCCTCAAAGGCAGAACCCAGAGTGTTAGCGATGGCAGCCGGATCCACTATGGTGGCATTAGAAACCTGAAGGCCAGAAACAGTACAATGTGACACTTTACCTGAGAAGCGACGAAGTTTATCCCAAACAACGGATGAAGGCGTAAAACGATTAAAAGACTCGACAAAACGAGCCCAAGATGCCTTCTTGCTATCCTGAATAATGCGACGAGCCCTGGCGCGCGATTGTTTAAAAGTCACCAAATTATCAAGTGTAGGGTGGCGCCGAAACACCCTAAGTGCAGTCCTACGGGCACGAACGGCGTCCCGACAATCCTCGTTCCACCACGGAACAGGTGGCCGCCGAGGTTGGGAGGATGAACGGGGTATTGCACGTTCGGCGGCTGAGAAAATAATAGACGTAAGGTGCTGCACTAGTTGATTAATGTCGGAGAAGGGCTGGCCGTCAAAATGCACGAGGCTGGAATACAAGCTCCAGTCGGCTTTTGCGAATATCCAGGTAGGTACTCTGGAATGCTGTACGTGGTGCGACAGAAGAGAAACGATGCAGGGGAAATGGTCGCTGGAGTAGGTATCAGCGACGACGTTCCACTGAAGACGACGTGCAAGCTGGATTGAGCATATGGCAAGGTCCAGGTGAGAAAATGTACCAGAAGAATCAGAAATAAAAGTAGGTGCACCGGTATTGAGGATGGAAAGATTGAACTGATACAAAATGTCGGAAAGAAGAGTTCCCCTCGCACAAGCCCTTGGCGAACCCCATAGTGGGTGATGGGCATTAAAATCTCCCAACAGAAGAAATGGTGTTGGGAGAGCGGACAGGAGAGATCGAATGTCCGCGGGAGCGAGGGGAGACGATGGAGGTGTATACACAGAACAAACAGAAAAGAAAAAACCGGGTAACTGCAGTCTAATGGCAACAGCTTGCAAGTCGGACGTAAGTGTGCTAGTTTGAAAATGAACGTCAGTACGCACCAAAATCATGACACCACCATGAGCAGGAGTACCCTCCTCCGGTTCAAGGTCGTAGCGAACCGGAGTATATCCTCGGAGATCAAAAGGATCGTGAGGGCGAAGCTTAGTCTCCTGCAAACATACGACCATAGGCGAATGGGAACGCAATAAAAGTTGCAGTTCCGCCCTATGCGATCGTACACCACGTACATTCCAGGTCAGGATAGCCATTAAGAATAAGGGGATAAACTTTCTATTTAGAAGGGCGGCTTAAAATTACCTTTTGTTTAACCTTTGGGCTCGGGCTTTTGGTATGGAGTTGGTCAGACTCCATAGCTTCCTCGGAGGGAGGGCCCACGCGCTCAGTGCCAGAAACCGATTCAAGCGCCGTGAATCGGTTCTGGGTGGCGATGGGTGAAGGGTGCCGCTGAGCGCGGCTTGTCCCAGGACCATCCTGGGACAGCGACCTCCGAGGAGGAGAAGGTGAACTTTTGTTACCGCGCGCACGCGGAGGGTCTTTCAAAAAATCTTCCCTACGAAGTTTCTGCTTGGGCTTCTTTTCAACGGCTTGCGACTTCATTGACTTGGGACCAGGTTTATACGGCTTGGTAACTGTAGCCTTAATAGACGGCCGGATGGTAGTGGCGGTTAATCCAGTCAAGGTCCAGGTCTGAGTTTCGGCATCTACTCGTGGTACTGGCGAGGCAACAACAGAACTAAATGTGCCAGATCGCAGGAGTGAAGGTTGGCGCGCATGGTAACGCCTCCGGGCTTCAGCGAAGGAGAGTTTTTCCTTTACCCGGATCTCCTGGATCGCCTTCTCGTCCAAGTACCGCGGACAGTCGGCAAACGAAGCAGAATGAGACCCTTTACAATTAACGCAGACGGGGGCTGTTGAACAGGTACCTTCGTGTGAGGGCTGGCTACAGGTTGCACAGATGTTAACGGCACTCTTACATGAGACTTGCGTATGCCCAAAACGTTGGCATTTAAAACAACGCAGAGGTCTAGGAATATAAGGCCTCACAGAAATCCGTTCGTACCCTGCGGAAATGCTCGTGGGCAGATCGACGCCATCAAATGTAATAAACAGGGTACGAGTGGGTACCAATACGCCGTCGCGTTTGGCCTGCACTCGATGCACTGCAGTCACCTTTTGATCGGATAGATATTCTACGAGATCCTCGTCCGATATACCATCGAGGCTATGGGTGGTAACGACGCCCCGACAGGAGTTCAATGTGCGGTGCTTCTCAACACGGATGGGGTAACCGTGGAGAAGCGTAGCGCGCAACAAGGTCTTACTTTGCTGATCGGACTTAGTTTGTGCCAATAAGGAACCATTCCGTAGACGAGTGCATGATTGAACCGCACCAGCAATAGCATCTATGCCTTTCTGAATAATAAAAGGGTTCACCTTCTCAAAGTTTTGTCCTTCGTCTGTTCTCGAAATGACCAAGTAACAACCAGATGACGGCGGTGCTACTTCTGTTACAATGACTTTTCGGCGCTTGTTGTTAATAATGGAGAAAGGGTGCTCCATAGCGAAAAATATCCTCCACCATTGCAACCGTCTCCGACCTCGGGCTCTGACTTCTCGGGCGTTACCCCGGCTTGGGTGAGTGGCCTATCTATACCAGACTCACCCCAGGGTCACACCTCCCAGAACATAGACAGAGGGACCCAATCGCCGTCAGAAGTCAGCAGCTCATGCAATGGCCCCCCCGCGGGACTGCAGTTGAACAGCGGATACGAACACATACCCTACATGACGACCCCGGGTGGTGGGGATGACGCCATTACCCACTCACCCAGCTGCGCACGCGGTGCGCGGGTATCCGTCAGGCTGTGTCCACGGAGGATTGAAATAAAAAGATAAAAGAAACTAAAACAGTGTGGGCGTTTCGCACGCAAGGTAGGCGGGCGGGGAAGAAAAAGAGATATGCGAATGTCATGGTGCGAAATGACCGGAAAGTGATAAGGGAAGAAAGAAACGATGGTGAGGTGCGGTATGAATGGAATGTAAAGAACGCACGAGAGCCTACCTTGTGTCCACCGGTCACTTGAAGAACCCACCTCGACCGGATGGGGGTGAGGGGATGAATGTGGCGATGAATGGCTCGGGAACCCCCGGGTGCGCCAAAAACCCGTACTCACAGAAGGTGAGCCCCTGAGGGGGGTTTGTTGGGGAGTGTATCGCAAAGATCCAGAGGGACCACATCCAACGTCAGTGATGGTTTGTTGGGGAGTGTATTCCATAGAGCCAGATGGACAACTTCCAACCTCAGTAATGGTTTGTTGGGGAGTGTATCCCATAGAGCCAGATGGACAACATCCAACCTCAGTGATGGTTTGTTGGGGAGTGTATCCCATAGAGCCAGATGGACAACATCCAACCTCAGTGATGGTTTGTTGGGGAGTGTATCCCATAGAGCCAGATGGACAACATCCAACCTCAGTGATGGTTTGTTGGGGTGTGTATCCCATAGAGCCAGATGGACAACATCCAACCTCAGTGATGGTTTGTTGGGGAGTGTATCCCATAGAGCCAGATGGACAACATCCAACCTCAGTAATGGTTTGGTGGGGAGTGTGTCACAAATATTCAGAGGGACCATATCCTGCATCAGTTATGGTTTGTTGGGGAGTGTATCACAAAGATCCAGAGGGACCAAATCCCGCCAAAGTGTTGGTTTCTTGGGGAATGTAGCACAAAGATGCAAAGGGACCAAATCCCGCCTCAGTAATGGTTTGTTGGGGAGTGTATCCCATAGAGCCAGATGGACAACATCCTGCCTCAGTGATGGTTTGGTGCGGAGTGTATCGCAAAGATCCAGAGGGACCAAATCTCGCCTCAGTAATGGTTTGTTGGGGAGTGTAGCACAAAGATGCAAAGGGACCAAATCCCGCCTCAGTAATGGTTTGTTGAGGAGTGTATCCCATAGAGCCAGATGGACAACATCCTGCCTCAGTGTTGGTTTGGTGGGGAGTGTATCACAAAGATCCAGAGGGACCAAATCCTGCCTCAGTAATGGTTTGTTGGGGAGTGTATCCCATAGAGCCAGATGGACAACATCCTGCCTCAGTGTTGGTTTGGTGGGGAGTGTATCACAAAGATGAAAGGGACCAAATCCCGCCTCAGTAATGGTTAGTTGGGGAGTGTATCACAAAGATCCAGAGGGACCAAATCCCGCCTCAGTAATGGTTTTTTGGGGGGGGGTGTATCCCATAGAGCCAGATGGACCACATCCTGCCTCAGTGTTGGTTTGGTGGGGAGTGTATCACAAAGATCCAGAGGGACCAAATCCCGCCCCAGTAATGGTTTGTTGGGGGGGGGTGTATCCCATAGAGCCAGATGGACCACATCCTGCCTCAGTGATGGTTTGGTGCGGAGTGTGTCACAAATATTCAGAGGGACCACATCCAACCTCAGTGATGGTTTGGTGGGTAGTGTGTCACAAATATTCAGAGGGACCACATCCAACCTCAGTGATGGTTTGGTGGGGAGTGTAGCACAAAGATGCAAAAGGACCAAATCCCGCCTCAGTAATGGTTTGTTGGGGAGTGTATCCCATAGAGCCAGATGGTTAACATCCTGCCTCAGTGATGGTTTGGTGGGGGAGTGTGTCACAAAGATGCAAAAGGACCAAATCCCGCCTCAGTAATGGTTTGTTGGGGAGTGTATCCCATAGAGCTAGAGGGACCACATCCTGGCACAAGGATGGTTTGATGGGGAGTGTGTCATAAAGATCCAGGGGGACCACATCCTGCCTCCGTGATGTTTTGGTGGGGAGTGTGTCACAAAGATCCAGAGGGACCACATCCCACCTCAGTGATGGTTTGGTGGGGAGTGTGTCACAAAGATCCAGAGGGACCACATCCAACCTCAGTGATGCTTTGGTGGGGAGTGTGTCACAAAGATCAAGAGGGAACACATCCTGTCTCAGTGATGGTTTGGTGGGGAGTGTGCCACAAAGATCCAGAGGGACCACATCCTGTCTCAGTGATGCTTTGGTGGGGAGTGTGTCACAAAGATCCAGAGGGACCACATCCTGTCTCAGTGATGCTTTGGTGGGGAGTGTGTCACAAAGATCAAGAGGGAACACATCCTGTCTCAGTGATGGTTTGTTGGGGAGTGTGTCACAAAGATCAAGAGGGACCACATCCTGTCTCAGTGATGGTTTGTTGGGGAGTGTGTCACAAAGATCAAGAGGGACCACATCCTGTCTCAGTGATGCTTTGGTGGCGAGTGTGTCACAAAGATCCAGGGGGACCACATCCTGTCTCAGTGATGTTTTGGTGGCGAGTGTGTCACAAAGCTCCAGAGGGACCACATCCTGTCTCAGTGATGCTTTGGTGGGGAGTGTGTCATAAAGATCCAGAGCGACCACATCCTGTCTCAGTGATGCTTTGGTGGGGAGTGTGTCATAAAGATCCAGAGCGACCACATCCTGTCTCAGTGATGCTTTGGTGGGGAGTGTGTCACAAAGATCCAGAGGGACCACATCCTGTCTCAGCGATGCTTTGGTGGGGAGTGTGTCATAAAGATCCAGGGGGACCACATCCTGTCTCAGTAATGCTTTGGTGGGGAGTGTGTCACAAAGATCCAGAGGGACCACATCCTGTCTCAGTGATGCTTTGGTGGGGAGTGTGTCATAAAGATCCAGGGGGACCACATCCTGTCTCAGTGATGCTTTGGTGGGGAGTGTGTCACAAAGATCCAGAGGGACCACATCCTGTCTCAGTGTAGCTTTGGTGGGGAGTGTGTCATAAAGATCCGGGGCGACCACATCCTGTCTCAGTGATGCTTTGGTGGGGAGTGTGTCACAAAGATCCAGAGGGACCACATCCTGTCTCAGTGATGGTTTGTTGGGAGTGTGTCACAAAGATCCAGAGCGACCACATCCTGTCTCAGTGATGTTTTGGTGGGGAGTGTGTCACAAAGATCCAGAGGGACCACATCCTGTCTCAGTGATGCTTTGGTGGGGAGTGTGTCACAAAGATCCAGAGGGACCACATCCTGTCTCAGTGATGGTTTGTTGGGGAGTGTGTCACAAAGATCCAGAGGGACCACATCCTGTCTCAGTGATGGTTTGTTGGGGAGTGTGTCACAAAGATCCAGAGGGACCACATCCTGTCTCAGTGATGCTTTGGTGGGGAGTGTGTCACAAAGATCCAGAGGGACCACATGCTGTCTCAGTGATGCTTTGGTGGGGAGTGTGTCACAAAGATCCAGAGGGACCACATCCTGACTCAGTGATGCTTTGGTGGGGAGTGTGTCACAAAGATCCAGAGGGACCACATCCTGTCTGTGATGCTTTGGTGGGGAGTGTGTCATATAGATCCAGGGGGACCACATCCTGTCTCAGTGATGCTTTGGTGGGGAGTGTGTCACAAAGATCCAGAGGGACAACATCCTGACTCAGTGATGCTTTGGTGGGGAGTGTGTCACAAAGATCCAGAGGGACCACATCCTGTCTCAGTGATGCTTTGGTGGGGAGTGTGTCACAAAGATCCAGAGGGACCACATCCTGACTCAGTGATGCTTTGGTGGGGAGTGTGTCACAAAGATCCAGAGGGACAACATCCTGTCTCAGTGATGCTTTGGTGGGGAGTGTGTCATAAAGATCCAGGGGGACCACATCCTGTCTCAGTGATGGTTTGTTGGGGAGTGTATCACAAAGATCCAGGGGGACCACATCCTGCCTCCGTGATGTTTTGGTGGCGAGTGTGTCACAAAGATCAAGAGGGACCACATCCTGTCTCAGTGATGCTTTGGTGGGGAGTGTGTCATAAAGATCCAAGGGGACCACATCCTGCCTCCGTGATGCTTTGGTGGGGAGTGTGTCACAAAGATCAAGAGGGACCACATCCTGTCTCAGTGATGCTTTGGTGCGGAGTGTGTCATAAAGATCCAGGGGGACCACATCCTGCCTCCGTGATGTTTTGGTGGCGAGTGTGTCACAAAGATCAAGAGGGACCACATCCAACCTCAGTGATGGTTTGGTGGGGAGTGTGTCACAAAGTTCAAGAGGGACCACATCCTGTCTCAGTGATGGTTTGGTGGGGAGTGTGTCACAAAGATCAAGAGGGACCACATCCTGTCTCAGTGATGGTTTGGTGGGGAGTGTGTCACAAAGATCAAGAGGGACCACATCCTGTCTCAGTGATGGTTTGGTGGGGAGTGTGTCACAAAGATCAAGAGGGACCACATCCTGCCTCCGTGATGTTTTGGTGGCGAGTGTGTCACAAAGATCAAGAGGGACCTCATCCTCTCTCAGTGATGGTTTGGTGGGGAGTGTGTCACAAAGATCAAGAGGGACCACATCCTGTCTCAGTGATGGTTTGGTGGGGAGTGTGTCACAAAGATCAAGAGGGACCACATCCTCTCTCAGTGATGGTTTGGTGGGGAGTGTGTCACAAAGATCAAGAGGGACCACATCCTCTCTCAGTGATGGTTTGGTGGGAAGTGTGTAACAAAGATCAAGAGTACCACATCCTGTCTCAGTGCTGGTTTGGTGGGGAGTGTGTGCAAAGATCAAGAGGGACCACATCCTGTCTCAGTGATGGTTTGGTGGGGAGTGTGTCACAAAGATCAAGTGGGACCACATCCTGTCTCAGTGATGCTTTGGTGGGGAGTGTGTCACAAAGATCAAGAGGGACCACATCCTGTCACAGTGATGGTTTGGTGGGGAGTGTGTCACAAAGATCCAGAGGGACCACATCCTGTCTCAGTGATGGTTTGTTGGGGAGTGTGTCACAAAGATCCAGAGTGACCACATCCTGTCTCAGTGATGGTTTGTTGGGGAGTGTGTCACAAAGATCCAGAGGGACCACATCCTGACTCAGTGATGCTTTGGTGGCGAGTGTGTCACAAAGATCCAGGGGGACCATATCCTGTCTCAGTGATGCTTTGTTGGGGAATGTGTCACAAAGATCCAGGGGGACCACAGCCTGACTCAGACATGTTTTGGTGGCGAGTGTGTCACAAAGATCCAGAGGGACCACATCCTGTCTCAGTGATGCTTAGGTGGGGAGTGTGTCACAAAGATCCAGAGGGACCACATCCTGTCTCAGTGATGCTTTGGTGGGGAGTGTGTCACAAAGATCAAGAGGGACCACATCCTGTCTCAGTGATGTTTTGGTGGGGAGTGTGTCATAAAGATCCAGAGGGACCACATCCTGTCTCAGTGATGGTTTGGTGGGGAGTGTGTCACAAAGATCAAGAGGGACCACATCCTGTCTCAGTGATGTTTTGGTGGGGAGTGTGTCATAAAGATCCAGAGGGACCACATCCTGCCTCCGTGATGCTTTGATGGGGAGTGTGTCACAAAGATCAAGAGGGACCACATCCTGTCTCAGTGATGCTTTGGTGCGGAGTGTGTCATAAAGATCCAGGGGGAACACATCCTGCCTCCGTGATGTTTTGGTGGCGAGTGTGTCACAAAGATCCAGAGGGACCACATACAACCTCAGTGATGGTTTGGTGGGGAGTGTGTCACAAAGATCAAGAGGGACCACATCCTGTCTCAGTGATGGTTTGGTGGGGATTGTGTCACAAAGATCAAGAGGGACCACATCCTGTCTCAGTGATGGTTTGGTGGGGAGTGTGTCACAAAGATCAAGAGGGACCACATCCTGTCTCAGTGATGGTTTGGTGGGGAGTGTGTCACAAAGATCCAGAGGGACCACATCCTGCCTCAGTGATGGTTTGTTGGGGAGTGTGTCACAAAGATCCAGAGGGACCACATCCTGTCGCAGTGATGGTTTGTTGGGGAGTGTGTCACAAAGAACAAGAGGGAACACATCCTGTCTCAGTGATGGTTTGTTGGGGAGTGTGTCACAAAGATCCAGAGGGACCACATCCTGTCTCAGTGATGGTTTGTTGGGGAGTGTGTCACAAAGATCCAGAGGGACCACATCCTGTCTCAGCGATTGTTTGGTGGGGAGTGTGTCACAAAGATCAAGAGGGAACACATCCTGTCTCAGTGATGGTTTGTTGGGGAGTGTGTCACAAAGATCCAGAGGGACCACATCCTGTCTCAGTGATGGTTTGGTGGGGAGTGTGTCACAAAGATCAAGAGGGACCACATCCTGTCTCAGTGATGCTTTGGTGGGGAGTGTGTCATAAAGATCCAGGGGGACCACATCCTGTCTCAGTGATGCTTTGGTGGGGAGTGTGTCACAAAGATCCAGAGGGACCACATCCTGTCTCAGTGATGCTTTGGTGGGGAGTGTGTCATAAAGATCCAGAGCGACCACATCCTGTCTCAGTGATGCTTTGGTGGGGAGTGTGTCACAAAGATCCAGGGGGACCACATCCTGTCTCAGTGATGCTTTGGTGGGGAGTGTGTCACAAAGATCCAGAGGTACCACATCCTGTCTCAGTGATGCTTTGGTGGGGAGTGTGTCATAAAGATCCAGAGCGACCACATCCTGTCTCAGTGATGCTTTGGTGGGGAGTGTGTCACAAAGATCCAGGGGGACCACATCCTGTCTCAGTGATGCTTTGGTGGGGAGTGTGTCACAAAGATCCAGGGGGACCACATCCTGTCTCAGTGATGCTTTGGTGGGGAGTGTGTCACAAAGATCCAGGGGGACCACATCCTGCCTCCGTGATGTTTTGGTGGCGAGTGTGTCACAAAGATCCAGAGCGACCACATCCTGTCTCAGTGATGCTTTGGTGGGGAGTGTGTCACAAAGATCCAGAGGGACCACATCCTGTCTCAGTGATGCTTTGGTTGGGAGTGTGTCACAAAGATCCAGAGGGACCACATCCTGTCTCAGTGATGCTTTGGTGGGGAGTGTGTCACAAAGATCCAGAGGGACCACATCCTGTCTCAGTGATGCTTTGGTGGGGAGTGTGTCATAAAGATCCAGAGCGACCACATCCTGTCTCAGTGATGCTTTGGTGGGGAGTGTGTCATAAAGATCCAGAGCGACCACATCCTGTCTCAGTGATGCTTTGGTGGGGAGTGTGTCATAAAGATCAAGAGGGACCACATCCTGTCTCAGTGATGCTTTGGTGGGGAGTGTGTCATAAAGATCCAGGGGGACCACATCCTGTCTCAGTGATGCTTTGGTGGGGAGTGTGTCACAAAGATCCAGGGGGACCACATCCAACCTCAGTGATGCTTTGGTGGGGAGTGTGTCACAAAGATCCAGAGGGACAACATCCTGTCTCAGTGATGCTTTGTTGGGGAGTGTGTCACAAAGATCCAGGGGGACAACATCCTGTCTCAGTGATGCTTTGGTGGGGAGTGTGTCATAAAGATCCAGGGGGACCACATCCTGTCTCAGTGATGCTTTGGTGCGGAGTGTGTCATAAAGATCCAGGGGGACCACATCCTGCCTCCGTGATGTTTTGGTGGCGAGTGTGTCACAAAGATCCAGAGGGACCACATCCTGTCTCAGTGATGCTTTGGTGGGGAGTGTGTCATAAAGATCCAGGGGGACCACATCCTGTCTCAGTGATGGTTTGGTGGGGAGTGTGTGACAAAGTTCAAGAGGGACCACATCCTGTCTCAGTGATGGTTTGGTGGGGAGTGTGTCACAAAGATCAAGAGGGACCACATCCTGTCTCAGTGATGGTTTGGTGGGGAGTGTGTCATAAAGATCCAGGGGGACCACATCCTGTCTCAGTGATGCTTTGGTGCGGAGTGTGTCACAAAGATCAAGAGGGACCACATCCTGTCTCAGTGATGCTCTGGTGGGGAGTGTGTCATAAAGATCCAGGGGGACAACATCCTGCCTCCGTGATGTTTTGGTGGCGAGTGTGTCACAAAGATCAAGAGGGACCACATCCTGTCTCAGTGATGTTTTGGTGGGGAGTGTGTCATAACGATCAAGAGGGACCACATCCTGTCTCAGTGATGTTTTGGTGGGGAGTGTGTCACAAAGATCAAGAGGGACCACATCCTGTCTCAGTGATGTTTTGGTGGGGAGTGTGTCATAAAGATCCAGGGGGACAACATCCTGCCTCCGTGATGTTTTGGTGGCGAGTGTGTCACAAAGATCAAGAGGGACCACATCCTGTCTCAGTGATGGTTTGGTGGGGAGTGTGTCACAAAGATCAAGAGGGACCACATCCTGTCTCAGTGATGCTTTGGTGGGGAGTGTGTCACAAAGATCAAGAGGGAACACATCCTGTCTCAGTGATGCTTTGGTGGGGAGTGTGTCACAAAGATCAAGAGGGACCACATCCTGTCTCAGTGATGCTTTGGTGGGGAGTGTGTCTTAAAGATCCAGGGGGACCACATCCTGTCTCAGTGATGCTTTGGTGCGGAGTGTGTCATAAAGATCCAGGGGGACCACATCCTGCCTCCGTGATGTTTTGGTGGCGAGTGTGTCACAAAGATCCAGAGGGACCACATCCAACCTCAGTGATGGTTTGGTGGGGAGTGTGTCACAAAGTTCAAGAGGGACCACATCCTGTCTCAGTGATGGTTTGGTGGGGAGTGTGTCACAAAGATCAAGAGGGACCACATCCTGTCTCAGTGATGGTTTGGTGGGGAGTGTGTCACAAAGATCAAGAGGGACCACATCCTGTCTCAGTGATGGTTTGGTGGGGAGTGTGTCACAAAGATCCAGAGGGACCACATCCTGTCTCAGTGATGGTTTGTTGGGGAGTGTGTCACAAAGATCCAGAGGGACCACATCCTGTCTCAGTGATGGTCTGTTGGGGAGTGTGTCACAAAGATCCAGAGGGACCACATCCTGTCTCAGTGATGGTTTGGTGGGGAGTGTGTCACAAAGATCAAGAGGGACCACATCCTGTCTCAGTGATGGTTTGGTGGGGAATGTGTCACAAAGATCCAGAGGGGCCACATTAGGCCTCTGTGATGGTTTGGTGGGGAGTGTGTCACAAAGATCCAGAGGGACCACATCCTGTCTCAGTGATGGTCTGTTGGGGAGTGTGTCACAAAGATCCAGAGGGACCACATCCTGTCTCAGTGATGGTTTGGTGGGGAGTGTGTCACAAAGATCAAGAGGGACCACATCCTGTCTCAGTGATGGTTTGGTGGGGAATGTGTCACAAAGATCCAGAGGGGCCACATTAGGCCTCTGTGATGGTTTGGTGGGGAATGTGTCACAAAGATCCAGAGGGGCCACATTAGGCCTCTGTGATGGTTTGGTGGGGAGTGTGTCACAAAGATTCAGAGGGACCACATTATGCCTCTGTGATGGTTTGGTAAGAAGTGTCACAAAGATCCAGAGGGACCACATTAGGCCTCAGTGATGGTTTGGTGGGGAGTGTGTCACAAAGATTCAGAGGGACCACATTAGGCCTCTGTGATGGTTTGGTGGGGAGTGTGTCACAAAGATCCAGAGGGACCACATTAGGCCTCTGTGATGGTTTGGTGGGGAGTGTGTCACAAAGATTCAGAGGGACCACATTAGGCCTCAGTGATGGTTTGGTGGGGAGTGTCACAAAGATCCAGAGGGGCCACATTAGGCCTCTGTGATGGTTTGGTGGGGATGGTATCACAAAAATTCAGAGGGACCACATCCCACATCAGTGATGGTTTGGTGGGGATGTTATCACAAAGATTCAGAGGGACCACATCCCACATCAGTGATGGTTTGGTGGGGATGTTATCACAAAGATTCAGAGGGACCACATCCCACATCAGTGATGGTTTGGTGGGGATGTTATCACAAAGATTCAGAGGGACCACATCCCACATCAGTGAAGGTTTGGTGGGGATAGTATCACAAAGATTCAGAGGGACCACATCCCACATCAGTGATGGTTTGGTGGGGAGTGTGTCATAAAGATCAAGGGGAACCACATCCCACCTCAGTAATGGTTTGGTGGGGAGTGTATCACAAAGATCCAGTGGGGCCACATCCAACCTCAGGGATGGTTTGGTTGGAAGTGTATCACAAACATCCAGAGGCACCACATCCTGCATCAGTGATGGTTTGGTGGGGATGATGATGATGATATGGGGTTAAAGGCGCTAAACATCAAAGGTCATCAGCGCCCTTACAAGGTGTAAATATAAGTCAAGAACTAAAACAGGAAAAGTCGATAAGTAAAAACACTAAAAGCACGCACAAAAAGGCTAAAACCACCACACTAAAACATGTTACACAAAACAATAAAAGAGTAAAACCACCTGTCAACAGCTGTACAACGTTTTGGACATGAGCGCCATATGTCCGCTGGGGAGTAGAGCCCTCATTAAAAAGGCAATATAATAGCAGAAGTTTAAAAGGCGCTCAGCGCATCATATGCGCCTATTAAAATCACTGTCATGGATAAAACGTAAAAGACATTCTATAGCATGCGCATCGTCTGCCAAAACGTTGGCTACGCCAACAGGCAGACCAACACGACCGCGCAATGGAGCTAAAACTTGACACTCTGTTAAAATGTGACGCACCGTTAAGGGCGCATCACACTGTTCGCATACTGGTGGGGGGTCACCACTGAGCAAGTACCTATGAGTAAAAATGCAATTTGTGATACGAAGGCGTGTTAAAATTACCTCTTCCCGACGAGAAGCACGGGAAGAGGTAGCCCAGACTAGCGGAAGAGGTTTAACCTCCCGCAACTTGTTCCCCCGGAGGGCCGTCCACTCATCGCGCCAGCGCGAGAGGATGCGGCGACGTAAAATAACACACGAATCTGACGAGGGAACAACAGGGGTAAAAAATCTGGGTAATAAAATCGCCGATTTCGCAGCGGCGTCGGGCGACTCGTTCCCTAAGATGCCCACAAGACCTGGAATCCACATAAAAGAGACGCTGATGCCAGAGGCACCAAGCGAGTGGAGCAGCTCATATATGCGCTGTACGAGGGGGTGGTAAGTGTACAGTGCGCGAATACTTTGAAGAGCACTCAGGGAGTCTGAACAAATAAAACAGGGGCGTAGGTCGTACCGCTGGACGTATAAAAGTGACTGATAAATACTAAAAAGTTCGGCGGGAAAAATCGAACATTGCCCGGGTAAACGAAATGTAAAACTACGATTATTATCAATAAAGGCACAACCTACTCCAACATCAGTCTTAGACCCATCAGTATATATAAAACGAAAGTCCCCGAAATGCGACCGAAGTTCTAAAAAGGCCGATCTAAGAACTGAAGAAGGGGTCTCATTCTTCGACATAGACGTCAACCCAAGGTGACACTGGGCCTCAGCGCACAACCATGGAGGAAAACGCGTTTCCCCCCAGGGAAGGGTCGGCGCTGGCGTAAAGTCCAAATGCCGAAGAAGCTTTCGAAAGAGAACCCCTGGAGGTAGTAATGCAGAGGAGCTAACGAAATATTGTCGATCAAGCGAATCCTCGTAAAATAAATCGAAGGACGGGTGGTTAGGCAAGCTTGAGAGCCGACAAGCATAGCTGCACAAAAGCATCTCACGCCGGAAGGACAGCGGAGGCTCTGCAGCTTCTGCGTACAGACTGGGTACAGGGCTAGTTGGAAAGGCCCCTGTAGCGACTCTTATGCCACGATGGTGAACGGCATTCAATCGACGTAACACAGATGGACGTGCCGACGAATAAACAATAGACCCGTAATCAAGCTTGGATCGGACCAAAGAGCGATAAAGGCGAAGAAGGACGGTCCGATCAGCTCCCCAGGATGTGCCACTTAAAACACGTAACAGATTAAGAGAACGCTCACACTTAGCTTTTAAAAAGGAAATGTGCGAGGTCCAACACACCTTCCTATCAAAAATCAACCCCAAAAATTTCACCTCGTCTGCAAACGGAAGCATCTCCGGCCCAAGATGGAGAGAGGGCGGAGGGAAATATTTCCGGCGCCAGAAGTTGATGCAGACGGATTTCTCGGCGGAGAAATTAAAGCCGTTGGCCCTACTCCAGGAGTAGAGACGGTCGATACAGCTCTGGAGACGGCGTTCGAGTAGACAGGTCCGCCGTGAACTGCAATAAATGGCAAAATCGTCAACAAAAAGGGACGATGACGTGCCTGGTGGAATACAATCAACAATGGGGTTGATAGCAATCGCAAAAAGTGACACTGAGTACAGAGCCCTGCGGTACTCCGTTCTCTTGAATAAAACGACGAGATAAAACCGAGCCCACACGTACACGAAAAACGCGGTCCGTCATAAACTCCCGAAGAAATAATGGGAAGACGACCGCGGATATTCCATGCGTGAAGTGTACGTAAAATGCCGCCCCTCCAACAAGTGTCATAGGCTTTCTCCAGGTCAAAAAACACAGCCACGGTTTGACACTTTCTCAGAAATCCATTCATAACATGCGTCGACAGGGACACCAGATGGTCGACGGTAGAGCGATAGCGACGAAATCCGCACTGAGCGTTCGCTAGAAGGTTCTGAGACTCAAGCCACCATGTCAACCGCCCGTTGATCATGCGCTCCATCACCTTGCAAATGCAACTGGTGAGGGAGATAGGGCGGTAGCTGGAAGGTAGTTGGCGATCCTTCCCAGGCTTAAGAATAGAGACAATGGTGGCTTCGCGCCAAACGGAAGGAAAAATGCCGTCTTGCCAAATACGGTTATAGACCTGTAAGAGAAAGAGTTTACTGTCGGCTGAAAGGTGCTTTAACATCAGGACATGAATGCCGTCCGGGCCAGGTGCGGAGTGCCTAGAGCAATGAAGAGCGTGCTCCAGCTCCCTCATTGTGAAAAGTTCATTATAACACTGATTATTATCAGACCGAAAATTAAAGGTGGCGGAATCCAGCCGGTCTTTGATAGAGCGAAAGCCGGCGGAATAATGGTCTGAACTGGATACCGCCTCAAAGGCAGCATCCAGAGTGTTAGCGATGGCAGCCGGATCCACTATAGTGGCATTGGAAACCTGAAGGCCAGAAAAAGTACAATGCGACACTTTACCTGAGAAGCGACGAAGTTTATCCCAAACAACAGATGAAGGCGTAAAGCGATTAAAAGATTCGACAAAACGAGTCCACGACGCCTTCTTGCTATCCTGAATAATGCGACGAGCCCTGGCGCGCAATTGTTTAAAAGTCACCAAATGATCAAGTGTAGGGTGTCGCCGAAACACCCCAAGTGCAGTCCTACGGGCACGAACGGCGTCCCGACAATCCTCGTTCCACCACGGAACAGGTGGTCGCCGAGGTTGAGAGGATGAACGGGGAATTGCGCGTTCGGCGGCAGAGAAAATAGTATACGTAAGGTGCTGCACTAGTTGGTTAATGTCGGCGAAGGGCTGATCGTAAAAATGCACGAGGCTGGAATACAAGCTCCAGTCGGCTTTTGTGAATATCCAGGTAGGTACTCTGGAATGCTGTACGTGGTGTGACAGAAGAGAAACGATGCAGGGGTAACGGTCGCTGGAGTAGGTGTCAGCGACGACATTCTACTGAAGACGACTAGCAAGCTGAAGTGAGCAAATGGCAAGGTCCAGGTGAGAGAATGTACCAGAAGAATCAGAAATAAAAGTAGGTGCACCTGTATTGAGGATGGAAAGATTGAACTGGTAAAAGATGTCGGAAAGAAGAGTACCCCTCGCACAAGCCCTTGGCGAACCCCATAGTGGGTGATGGGCATTAAAATCTCCCAACAGAAGAAATGGTATTGGGAGAGCGGACAGGAGAGCTCGAATGTCCGCGGGAGCGAGGGGAGACGATGGAGGTGAATACACAGAGCAAAAAGAAAACAAAAAGCCGGGTAAGTGAAGGCGAACGGCAACAGTTTGCAAGTCGGATGTAACTGTGATAGTTTGAAAATGAACGTCAGTACGCACTAACAACATGACTCCTCCATGAGCAGGAGTACCCTCCTCCGGTTCAAGGTCGTAGCGAACCGGAGTATATCCTCGGAGATCAAAAGGATCATGAGGGCGAAGCTTAGTCTCCTGCAAACAAACCATAGGTGAATGGGAACGCAATAAAAGTTGCAGTTCCGCCCTATGCGATCGTATACCACGTACATTCCAGGTCAGGATAGCCATTAAGAAAAAGGGGATAAACTGTCTATTTAGAAGGGCGGCTTAAAATTACCTTTTGTTTAACCTTTGGGCTCGGGCTTTTTGTATGGAGTTGGTCAGACTCCATAGCCTCCTCGAAGGGAGGGCCCACGCGCTCAGAGCCAGAAACCGATTCAAGCGCCGTGAATCGGTTCTGGGTGGCGATGGGTGAGGGGTGCCGCTGAGCGCGGCTTGTCCCAGGATCTTCCTGGGACTGCGACCTCCGAGGAGGAGAAGGTACACTTTTGTTACCGCGCGCACGCGGAGGGTCCTTTAGAAAATCTTCCCTACGAAGTTTCTCCTTGGGTTTCTTTTCAGCACCTTGCGACTTCATTGACTTAGGACCAGGTTTATACGGCTTGGTAACTGTAGCCTTAATGGACGGCCGGATGGTAGTGGCGGTTAATCCAGTCATGGTACAGGTCTGAGTTTCGGCATCTACTCGTGGTACTGGCGAGGCAACAACAGAACTAAATGTACCAGATCGCAGGAGTGAAGGTTGGCGCGCATGGTAACGCCTCCGGGCTTCAGCGAAGGAGAGTTTCTCCTTTACCCGGATCTCCTGGATCGCCTTCTCGTCCAAGTACCGCGGACAGTCGGCAAATGATGCAGAATGAGACGCTTTGCAGTTAACGCAGACGGGGGCTGTGGTACAGGTACCTTCGTGTGAGGGCTGGCTACATGTTGCACAGATGTTAACGGCACTCTTACATGAGACTTGCGTATGCCCAAAACGTTGGCATTTAAAACAACGCAGAGGTCTAGGAATATAAGGCCTCACAGAAATCCGTTCGTACCCTGCGGAAATGCTCGTGGGTAGATCGACGCCATCAAATGTTAAAAACAGGGTACGAGTGGGTACCAATACGCCGTCGCGTTTGGCCTGCACTCGATGGACCGCTGTCACCTTCTGGTCTGCAAGATATTCCATCAGGCCCTCGTCCGATATGCGATCGAGGTTATGCGCGGTGACAACGCCTCGGCAAGAATTCAAGGTGCGGTGCTTCTCAACACGGATAGGATAACCGTGGAGAAGCGTAGCGCGCAACAAGGTCTTACTCTGCTGTTCGGATTTGGTTTGAACCAACAAGGAACCAATCCGAAGAGTGCAGGACTGAGTCGCACCTGAAATAGCGTCAATGCCCTTCTGGATAATGAAAGGGTTCACCTTCACAAACGTTTGACCTTCCTCAGTTCGTGAAACCACTAAGTAACTACCAGTTGACAGCGGTGCTACTTCTGTTGCAAGTACTTTACGGCGCTTATTATTAATAATGGAGAAAGGGAGCTCCATTGCGAAATAAATCCTCCACCATTGGAACCGTCTCCGACCTCGGGCTCTGACTTCCCGGGCGTTACCCCGGCTTGGGTGAGTGGGCTATCTATACCTATCTCACCCCAGGGTTACACCTCCCAGAACATAGACAGAGGGCCATAGACCCAATGGCCGTCGGAAGTCAGCAGCTCATGCAATGGCCCCCCCCGCGGGACTGTAGTTGAACAGCGGATACGAACACATACCCTACATGACGACTCCGGGTGGTGGGGATGACGCCATTACCCACTCACCCAGCTGCGCACGCGGTGCGCGGGTATCCGTCAGGCTGTGTCCACGGAGGATTAAGATAAAAGGTTAAAAAAACTAAAAGTGTGTGGGTGTTTCGCACTCAAGGTAGGCCGGCGAAGAAGTAAAAGAGACGTGTAAATGAACGGGCGTGGGGCGAAATGTGTATAAACAGAAGAGAAGAAAGAAGCGATGGCGAGGGGCGACATGGAATGAAATGCACAGAACGCACGAGAGCCTACCTTGAGTCCCCCGGTCACGAGAACGAACCCACCTCGACCGGACGGGGATGAAAGGGTGAAAATGGCTATGGATGGCTCGGGTACCCCGGGTGCGCCTAACCCGTACTCACAAAAGGTGAGCTCCTGGGAGGTTGTTGGAGAGTGTATCACAAAGATCCAGAGGGACCTCATTCCACCTCAGTGATAGTTTGGTGGAGAGTGTATCACAAAGATCCAGAGGGACCACATTCCACCTCAGAAATGGTTTGGTGGAGAGTGTATCACAAAGATCCAGAGGGACCACATCCCACCTCAGTGATGGTTTGGTGGAGAGTGTATCACAAAGATCCAGAGGGACCACATTCCACCTCAGTGATGGTTTGGTGGAGAGTGTATCACAAAGATCCAGAGGGACCACATCCCAACTCAGAAATGGTTTGGTGGAGAGTGTATCACAAAGATCCAGAGGGACCACATCCCACCTCAGAAATGGTTTGGTGGAGAGTGTATCACAAAGATCCAGAGGGACCACATTCAGCCTCAGTGATGGGTTGGTGGGGAAGGTATCACAAAGATCCAGAGGGACCACATCCTGCCTCAGTGATGGTTTGGTAGGGACGGCGTTACAAAGATCCAGAGGGACCACATCCCACCTCAGTGATGGTTTGGAGGGAAATATGTCACAAAGATCTAGAGGGACCACATCCCGCCTCAGTGATGGTTTGGAGGGGAGTGTGTCACAAAGATCCAGAGGGACCACATCCCACCTGTGTTGGTTTGTTGGGTAGAGTATCACAAAGATCCAGAGGGACCACATCCTGCCTCAGTGTTGGTTTGTTGGGTAGAGTATAACAAAGATCCAGAGGGACCACATCCCACCTCAGTGTTGGTTTGTTGGGTAGAGTATCACAAAGATCCAGAGGGACCACATCCAGCCTCAATGATGGTTTGGTAGGGACGGCGTTACAAAGATCCAGAGGGACCACATCCCACCTCAGTGGTGGTTTGGAGGGAAATATGTCACAAAGATCTAGAGGGACCACATCCCGCCTAAGTGATGGTTTGGAGGGGAGTGTGTCACAAAGATCCAGAGCGACCACATCCCACCTCAGTGATGGTTTGTCGTGTAGTGTATCACAAAGATCCAGAGGGACCACATCCCACCTCAGTGTTGGTTTGTTGGATAGAGTATCACAAAGATCCAGAGGGACCACATCCTGCCTTAGTGTTGGTTTGTTGGGTAGAGTAACACAAAGATCCAGAGGGACCACATCCCACCTCAGTGTTGGTTTGTTGGGTAGAGTACCACAAAGATCCAGAGGGACCACATCCTGTCTCACTGTTGGTTTGTTGGGTAGAGTATCACAAAGATGCAGAGGGACCACATCCCACCTCAGAGTTGGTTTGTTGGGTAGAGTATCACAAAGATCCAGAGGGACCACATCCCAACTCAGTGTTGGTTTGTTGGGTAGAGTATCACAAAGATCCAGAGGGACCACATCCCACCTCAGTGTTGGTTTGTTGGGTAGTGTATCACAAAGATCCAGAGGGACCACATCCCACCTCAGTGTTGGTTTGTTGGGTAGAGTATCACAAATATCCAGAGGGACCACATCCTGCCTCAGTGTGGGTTGTTGGGTAGAGTATCACAAAGATCCACAGGGACCACATCCCACCTCAGTGTTGGTTTGTTGGGTAGAGTATCACAAAGATCTAGAGGGACCACATCCCACCTCAGTGGTGGTTTGTTGGGTAGAGTATCACAAAGATCCAGAGGGACCACATCCCACCTCAGTGTTGGTTTGTTGGGTAGAGTCACAAAGATCCAGAGGGACCACATCCTGCCTCAGTGTTGGTTTGTTGGGTAGAGTATCACAAAGATCCAGAGGGACCACATCCTGCCTCAGTGTTGGTTTGTTGGGTAGAGTATCACAAAGATCCAGAGGGACCACATCCTACCTCAGAAATGGTTTGGTGGGGAAGGTATCACAAAGATCCAGAGGGACCACATCCTTCCTCAGTGTTGGTTTGTTGGGTAGAGTATCACAAAGATCCAGAGGGACCACATCCTGCCTCAGAAATGGTTTGGTGGGGAAGGTATCACAAAGATCCAGAAGGACCACATCCTTCCTCAGTGTTGGTTTGTTGGGGAGTGTGTCACAAAGATCCAGAGGGACCACATCCCACCTCAGTGTTGGTTTGAAGGGGAGTGTGTCACAAAGATCCAGAGGGACCACATCCCACCTCAGTGTTGGTTTGGAGGGGAGTGTGTCACAAAGATCCAGAGGGACCACATCCCACCTCAGTGTTGGTTTGTTGGAGAGTGTGTCACAAAGATCTAGAGGGACCACATCCAGCCTCAGTGATGGTTTGGTGGGGAGTGTGTCACAAAGATCTAGAGGGACCACTTCCTGTCTCAGTGATGGTTTGGTGGAGTGTGTCACAAAGATCTAGAGGGACCACTTCCTGTCTCAGTGATGGTTTGGTGGAGAGTGTGTCACAAAGATCTAGAGGGACCACTTCCTGTCTCAGTGTTGGTTTGGTGGGGAGTGTGTCACAAAGATCTAGAGGGACCACTTCCTGTCTCAGTGATGGTTTGGTGGGGAGTGTGTCACAAAGATCCAGAGGGACCACATCCAGCCTCAGTGATGGTTTGTTGGGGAGTGTATCACAAAGATCCAGAGGGACCACATTATGCCTCAGTGATGGTTTGTTGGGGAGTGTGTCACCAAGATCCAGAGGGACTACATCCTGCCTCTGTGATGGTTTGTTGGGGAGTGTGTCACCAAGATCCAGAGGGACCACATCCTGCCTCAGTGATGGTTTGTTGGGGAGTGTGTCACAAAGATCCACGGACCACATCATGCCTCAGTGATGGTTTGTTGGGGAGTGTGTCACAAAGATCCAGAGGGACAACATTATGCCTCTGGGATGGTTTGTAAGGGAGTGTGTCATAAAGATCCAGAGGGACCACATCCTGCCTCAGTGATGGTTTGTTGGGGAGTGTGTCACAAAGATCCAGAGGGACTACATCCCACATCAGTGATGGTTTGTTGGGGAGTGTGTCACAAAGATCCGGAAGGATCACATCCTGCCTCAGTGATGGTTTGTTGGGGAGTGTGTCACAAAGATCCAGAGGGACCGCATCCCACATCAGTGATGGTTTGTTGGGGAGTGTGTCACAAAGATCCAGAGGGACTACATCCCACATCAGTGATGGTTTGTTGGGGAGTGTGTCACAAAGATCCGGAAGGATCACATCCTGCCTCAGTGATGGTTTGTTGGGGAGTGTGTCACAAAGATCCAGAGGGACCGCATCCCACATCAGTGATGGTTTGTTGGGGAGTGTGTGACAAAGATCCAGAGGGACCGCATCCCACATCAGTGATGGTTTGTTGGGGAGTGTGTCACAACGATCCAGAGGGACCGCATCCCACATCAGTGATGGTTTGTTGGGGAGTGTGTCACAAAGATCCAGAGGGACTATATCCCACATCAGTGATGGTTTGTTGGGGAGTGTGTCACAAACATCCGGAAGGATCACATCCTGCCTCAGTGATGGTTTGTTGGGGAGTGTGTCACAAAGATCCAGAGGGACCGCATCCCACATCAGTGATGGTTTGTTGCGGAGTGTGTCACAATGATCCAGAAGGATCACATCCTGCCTCAGTGATGGTTTGTTGGGGAGTGTGTCACAAAGATCCAGAGGGAGCACATCCCACATCAGTGATGGTTTGTTGGGGAGTGTGTCACAAAGATCCAGAAGGATCACATCCTGCCTCAGTGATGGTTTGTTGGGTAGTGTATCACAAAGATCCAGAAGGATCACATCCTGCCTCAGTGATGGTTTGTTGGGGAGTGTATCACAAAGATCCAGAGGGACCACATTATGCCTCAGTGATGGTTTGTTGGGGAGTGTGTCACAAAGATCCAGAGGGACCACATTCTGCCTCAGTGATGGTTTGTTGGGTAGTGTGTCACAAAGATCCAGAGGTACCACATCCTGCCCCAGTGATGGTTTGTTGGGGAGTGTATCACAAAGATCCAGAGGGACCACATCCCACATCAGTGATGGTTTGTTGGGGAGTGTGTCACAAAGATCCAGAGGGACCACATCCTGCCTCAGTGATGGTTTCTTGGGGAGTGTGTCACAAAGATCCAGAGGGAGCACATCCCACATCAGTGATGGTTGGTTGGGGAGTGTATCACAAAGATCCACAGGGACCACATTATGCCTCAGCTATTGTTTGTTGGGGTGTGTGTTACCAAGATCCAGAGGGACCACATTCTGCCTCAGTGATGGTTTGTTGGGGAGTATGTCACAAAGATCCAGAGGGACCACATTATGCCTCAGGGATGGTTTGTTGGGGAGTGTGTCACAAAGATCCAGAGAGACCACATTATGCCTCAGGGATGGTTTGTTGGGGAGTATGTCACAAAGATCCAGAGGGACCACATCCTACCTCAGCGATGGTTTGGTGGGGAGAGTGTCACAAAGATCCAGAAGGACCACATCCTACCTCAGCGATGGTTTGGTGGGTAGTGTGTCACAAAGATCCAGAGGGACCACATCCTACCTCAGCGATGGTTTGGTGGGGAGAGTGTCACAAAGCTCTAGAGGGACCACATCCTACCTCAGCGATGGTTTGGTGGGGAGTGTGTCACAAAGATCTAGAGGGACCACATCCTACCTCAGCGATGGTTTGGTGGGGAGAGTGTCACAAAGATCTAGAGGGACCACATCCTACCTCAGCGATGGTTTGTTGGGTAGTGTGTCACAAAGATCTAGAGGGACCACATCCTGCCTCAGTGATGGTTTGTTGGGTAGTGTGTCACAAAGATCCAGAGGGACCACATCCTGTCTCAGTGATGGTTTGGTGGGGAGTGTGTCACAAAGATCCAGAGGGACCACATCCTGTCTCAGTGATGGTTTGGTGGGGAGTGTGTCACAAAGATCCAGAGGGACCACATCCTGTCTCAGTGATGGTTTGGTGGGGAGTGTGTCACAAAGATCCAGAGGGACCACATCCCACCTTTAGTGATGGTTTGTTGGGGAGTGTGTCACAAAGATCCAGAGGGACCACATCCCACCTCAGTGATGGTTTGTTGGGGAGTGTGTCACAAAGATCCAGAGGGACCACATCCTGTCTCAGTGATGGTTTGTTGGGGAGTGTGTCACAAAGATCCAGGGGGACCACATCCTGTCTCAGTGATGGTTTGTTGGGGAGTGTGTCACAAAGATCCAGAGGGACCACATCCTGTCTCAGTGATGGTTTGGTGGGGAGTGTGTCACAAAGATCCAGAGGGACCACATCCTGTCTCAGTGATGGTTTGGTGGGGAGTGAGTCACAAAGATCCAGAGGGACCACATCCCACCTTTAGTGATGGTTTGTTGGGGAGTGTGTCACAAAGATCTAGAGGGACCAAATCCTGCCTCAGTGATCGTTTGTTGGGTAGTGTCACAAATATCCAGAGGGACCACATCCTGCCTCAGTGATGGTTTGGTGGAGAGTGTGTCACAAAGATCCAGAGGGACCACATCCCACCTCAGTGATGGTTTGTTGGGGAGTGTATCACAAAGGTCCAGAGGGACCACTTCCTGCCTCAGTGATGGTTTGTTGGGGAGTGTGTCACAAAGATCCAGAGGGACCACATCCTGACTCAGTGATGGTTTGTTGGGGAGTGTGTCACAAAGATCCAGAGGGACCACATCCTGCCTCAGTGTTGGTTTGTTGGGGATAGTGTCACAAAGATCCAGAGGGACCACATCCCACATCAGTGATGGTTTGTTGGGTAGTGTGTCACACAGATCCAGAAGGATCACATCCTGCCTCAGTGATCGTTTGTTGGGGAGTGTATCACAAAGATCTTGAGGGACCACATCCCAGATCAGTGATGGTTTGTTGGGGAGTGTGTCACAAAGATCCAGAGGGACCACATCCCAGATCAGTGATGGTTTGTTGGGGAGTGTGTCACAAAGATCCAGAAGGATCACATCCTGCCTCAGTGATGGTTTGTTGGGGAGTGTGTCACAAAGATCCAGAGGGACGACATCCTGCCTCAGTGATGGTTTGTTGGGGAGTGTGTCACAAAGATCCAGAGGGACCACATCCTGCCTCAGTGATGGTTTGTTGGGGAGTGTGTCACAAAGATCCAGAGGGACCACATCCTGCCTCAGTGATGGTTTGTTGGGGAGTGTGTCACAAAGATCCAGAGGGACCACATCCTGCCTCAGTGATGGTTTGTTGGGTAGTGTATCACATCCTGCCTCAGTGATGGTTTGTTGGGGAGTGTATCACAAAGATCCAGGGGGACCACATCCTGCCTCAGTGATGGTTTGTTGGGGAGTGTGTCACAAAGATCCAGAGGGACCACATTCTGCCTCAGTGATGGTTTGTTGGGGAGTGTATCACAAAGATCCAGAAGGATCACATCCTGCCTCAGTGATGGTTTGCTGGGGAGTGTATCACAAAGATCCAGAAGGATCACATGCTGCCTCAGTGATGGTTTGTTGGGGAGTGTGTCACAAAGATCCAGAGGGACCACATTCTGCCTCAGTGATGGTTTGTTGGGTAGTGTGTCACAAAGATCCAGAGGGACCACATTATGCCTCAGTGATGGTTTGTTGGGGAGTGTATCACAAAGATCTAGAGGGACCACATCCCACCTCAGTGATGGTTTGTTGGGTAGTGTGTCACAAAGATCTAGAGGGACCACATCCCACCTCAGTGATGGTTTGGTGGGGAGTGTGTCACAAAGATCCAGAGGGACCACATCCTGTCTCAGTGATGGTTTGGTGGGAAGTGTCACACAAAGATAAAGAGGGACCACATCCTGTCTCAGTGATGGTTTGGTGGGGAGAGTGTCACAAAGATCCAGAGGGACCACATTTTGCCTCAGTGATGGTTTGGTGGGGAGTGTATCACAAAGATCCAGAGGGACCACATCCCACCTCAGGGATGGTTTGTCGGGTAGTGTATCACAAAGATCCAGAGGGACCACATCCCACCTCAGTGATGGTTTGTCGGGTAGTGTATCACAAAGATCCAGAGGGACCACATCCCACCTCAGTGGTGGTTTGTTGGGTAGTGTATCACAAAGATCCAGAGGGACCACATCCCACCCCAGTGTTGGTTTGTGGGGTAGAGTATCACAAAGATCCAGAGTGACCACATCCTGCTTCAGTGAAGGTTTGGTGGGTAGTGTGTCACAAAGATCCGGAGTGACCACATCCTGTCTCAGTGAAGGTTTGGTGGGTAGTGTGTCACAAAGATCCAGAGTGACCACATCCTGTCTCAGTGAAGGTTTGGTGGGTAGTGTGTCACAAAGATCCAGAGTGACCACATCCTGTCTCAGTGAAGGTTTGGTGGGCAGTGTGTCACAAAGATCCAGAGTGACCACATCCTGCTTCAGTGAAGGTTTGGTGGGTAGAGTATCACAAAGATCCAGAGGGACCACATCCTGCTTCAGTGAAGGTTTGGTGGGTAGAGTATCACAAAGATCCAGAGGGACCACATCCCACCTCAGTGTTGGTTTGTTGGGTAGAGTATCACAAAGATCCAAAGGGACCACATCCTGCTTCAGTGAAGGTTTGGTGGGGAGTGTGTCACAAAGATCCAGAGGGACCACATCCCACCTCAGTGTTGGTTTGTTGGGTAGAGTATCACAAAGATCCAGAGGGACCACATCCTGCCTGTGTTGGTTTGTTGGGTAGAGTATCACAAAGATCCAGAGGGACCACATCCCACCTCAGTGTTGGTTTGTTGGGTAGAGTATCACAAAGATCCAGAGGGACCACATCCAGCCTCAGTGATGGTTTGGTAGGGACGGCGTTACAAAGATCCAGAGGGACTACATCCCACCTCAGTGGTGGTTTGGAGGGAAATATGTCACAAAGATCTAGAGGGACCACATCCCGCGTCAGTGATGGTTTGTCGGGTAGTGTATCACAAAGATCCAGAGGGACCACATCCCACCTCAGTGATGGTTTGTCGGGTAGTGTATCACAAAGATCCAGAGGGACCACATCCCACCTCAGTGATGGTTTGTCGGGTAGTGTATCACAAAGATCCAGAGGGACCACATCCCACCTCAGTGATGGTTTGTCGTGTTGTGTATCACAAAGATCCAGAGGGACCTCATCCCACCTCAGTGATGGTTTGTCGGGTAGTGTATCACAAAGATCCAGAGGGACCACATCCCACCTCAGGGATGGTTTGTCGGGTAGTGTATCACAAAGATCCAGAGGGACCACATCCCACCTCAGTGATGGTTTGTCGGGTAGTGTATCACAAAGATCCAGAGGGACCACATCCCACCTCAGTGGTGGTTTGTTGGGTAGTGTATCACAAAGATCCAGAGGGACCACATCCCACCCCAGTGTTGGTTTGTGGGGTAGAGTATCACAAAGATCCAGAGGGACCACATCCTGCCTCAGTGTTGGTTTGTTGGGTAGATATCACAAAGATCTAGAGGGATCACATCCTGCTTCAGTGAAGGTTTGGTGGGTAGAGTATCACAAAGATCCAGAGGTATCACTTCCTGCTTCAGTGAAGGTTTGGTGGGTAGAGTATCACAAAGATCTAGAGGGATCACATCCTGCTTCAGTGAAGGTTTGGTGGGGAGTGTGTCACAAAGATCCAGAGGGACCACATCCCACCTCAGTGTTGGTTTGTTGGGTAGAGTATCACAAAGATCCAGAGGGACCACATCCTGCCTGTGTTGGTTTGTTGGGTAGAGTATCACAAAGATCCAGAGGGACCACATCCCACCTCAGTGTTGGTTTGTTGGGTAGAGTATCACAAAGATCCAGAGGGACCACATCCAGCCTCTGTGATGGTTTGGTAGGGACGGCGTTACAAAGATCCAGAGGGACAACATCCCACCTCAGTGGTGGTTTGGAGGGAAATATGTCACAAAGATCTAGAGGGACCACATCCCGCCTCAGTGATGGTTTGTCGGGTAGTGTATCACAAAGATCCAGAGGGACCACATCCCACCTCAGTGATGGTTTGTCGGGTAGTGTATCACAAAGATCCAGAGGGACCACATCCCACCTCAGTGATGGTTTGTCGGGTAGTGTATCACAAAGATCCAGAGGGACCACATCCCACCTCAGTGATGGTTTGTCGTGTTGTGTATCACAAAGATCCAGAGGGACCTCATCCCACCTCAGTGATGGTTTGTCGGGTAGTGTATCACAAAGATCCAGAGGGACCACATCCCACCTCAGGGATGGTTTGTCGGGTAGTGTATCACAAAGATCCAGAGGGACCACATCCCACCTCAGTGATGGTTTGTCGGGTAGTGTATCACAAAGATCCAGAGGGACCACATCCCACCTCAGTGGTGGTTTGTTGGGTAGTGTATCACAAAGATCCAGAGGGACCACATCCCACCCCAGTGTTGGTTTGTGGGGTAGAGTATCACAAAGATCCAGAGTGACCACATCCTGCTTCAGTGAAGGTTTGGTGGGTAGTGTGTCACAAAGATCCGGAGTGACCACATCCTGTCTCAGTGAAGGTTTGGTGGGTAGTGTGTCACAAAGATCCAGAGTGACCACATCCTGTCTCAGTGAAGGTTTGGTGGGTAGTGTGTCACAAAGATCCAGAGTGACCACATCCTGTCTCAGTGAAGGTTTGGTGGGCAGTGTGTCACAAAGATCCAGAGTGACCACATCCTGCTTCAGTGAAGGTTTGGTGGGTAGAGTATCACAAAGATCCAGAGGGACCACATCCTGCTTCAGTGAAGGTTTGGTGGGTAGAGTATCACAAAGATCCAGAGGGACCACATCCCACCTCAGTGTTGGTTTGTTGGGTAGAGTATCACAAAGATCCAAAGGGACCACATCCTGCTTCAGTGAAGGTTTGGTGGGCAGTGTGTCACAAAGATCCAGAGTGACCACATCCTGCTTCAGTGAAGGTTTGGTGGGTAGAGTATCACAAAGATCCAGAGGGATCACATCCTGCTTCAGTGTTGGTTTGTTGGGTAGAGTATCACAAAGATCCAGAGGGAACACATCCTGCTTCAGTGTTGGTTTGGTGGGTAGAGTATCACAAAGATCCAGAGGGATCACATCCTGCTTCAGTGAAGGTTTGGTGGGTAAAGTATCACAAAGATCCAGAGAGACCACATCCCACCTCTGTGTTGGTTTGTTGGGTAGAGTATCACAAAGATCCAGAGAGATCACATCCTGCTTCAGTGAAGGTTTGGTGGGTAGAGTATCACAAAGATCCAGAGGGATCACATCCTGCTTCAGTGAAGGTTTGGTGGGTAGAGTATCACAAAGATCCAGAGGGATCACATCCTGCTTCAGTGAAGGTTTGGTGGGTAGAGTATCACAAAGATCCAGAGGGATCACATCCTGCTTCAGTGAAGGTTTGGTGGGTAGAGTATCACAAAGATCCAGAGGGATCACATCCTGCTTCAGTGAAGGTTTGGTGGGTAGAGTATCACAAAGATCCAGAGGGATCACATCCGGCTTCAGTGAAGGTTTGGTGGGTAGAGTATCACAAAGATCTAGAGGGATCACATCCTGCTTCAGTGAAGGTTTGGTGGGTAGAGTATCACAAAGATCCAGAGGGATCACTTCCTGCTTCAGTGAAGGTTTGGTGGGTAGAGTATCACAAAGATCCAGAGGGATCACATCCTGCTTCAGTGAAGGTTTGGTGGGTAGAGTATCACAAAGATCCAGAGGGACCACATCCTGCTTCAGTGAAGGTTTGGTGGGTAGAGTATCACAAAGATCTAGAGGGATCACATCCTGCTTCAGTGAAGGTTTGGTGGGTAGAGTATCACAAAGATCCAGAGGGATCACTTCCTGCTTCAGTGAAGGTTTGGTGGGTAGAGTATCACAAAGATCTAGAGGGATCACATCCTGCTTCAGTGAAGGTTTGGTGGGGAGTGTGTCACAAAGATCCAGAGGGACCACATCCCACCTCAGTGTTGGTTTGTTGGGTAGAGTATCACAAAGATCCAGAGGGACCACATCCTGCCTGTGTTGGTTTGTTGGGTAGTGTATCACAAAGATCCAGAGGGACCACATCCCACCTCAGTGTTGGTTTGTTGGGTAGAGTATCACAAAGATCCAGAGGGACCACATCCAGCCTCAGTGATGGTTTGGTAGGGACGGCGTTACAAAGATCCAGAGGGACTACATCCCACCTCAGTGGTGGTTTGGAGGGAAATATGTCACAAAGATCTAGAGGGACCACATCCCGCCTCAGTGATGGTTTGTCGGGTAGTGTATCACAAAGATCCAGAGGGACCACATCCCACCTCAGTGATGGTTTGTCGGGTAGTGTATCACAAAGATCCAGAGGGACCACATCCCACCTCAGTGATGGTTTGTCGGGTAGTGTATCACAAAGATCCAGAGGGACCACATCCCACCTCAGTGATGGTTTGGAGGGGAGTGTGTCACAAAGATCCAGAGGGACCACATCCCACCTCAGTGTTGGTTTGTTGGGGAGTGTCACAAAGATCTAGAGGGACCACATCCAGCCTCAGTGATGGTTTGGTGGGGAGTGTGTCACAAAGATCTAGAGGGACCACTTCCTGTCTCAGTGATGGTTTGGTGGAGTGTGTCACAAAGATCTAGAGGGACCACTTCCTGTCTCAGTGATGGTTTGGTGGAGAGTGTGTCACAAAGATCTAGAGGGACCACTTCCTGTCTCAGTGTTGGTTTGGTGGGGAGTGTGTCACAAAGATCTAGAGGGACCACTTCCTGTCTCAGTGATGGTTTGGTGGGGAGTGTGTCACAAAGATCCAGAGGGACCACATCCAGCCTCAGTGATGGTTTGTTGGGGAGTGTATTACAAAGATCCAGAGGGACCACATTATGCCTCAGTGATGGTTTGTTGGGGAGTGTGTCACCAAGATCCAGAGGGACTACATCCTGCCTCTGTGATGGTTTGTTGGGGAGTGTGTCACCAAGATCCAGAGGGACCACATCCTGCCTCAGTGATGGTTTGTTGGGGAGTGTGTCACAAAGATCCACGGACCACATCATGCCTCAGTGATGGTTTGTTGGGGAATGTGTCACAAAGATCCAGAGGGACAACATTATGCCTCTGGGATGGTTTGTAAGGGAGTGTGTCATAAAGATCCAGAGGGACCACATCCTGCCTCAGTGATGGTTTGTTGGGGAGTGTGTCACAAAGATCCAGAGGGACTACATCCCACATCAGTGATGGTTTGTTGGGGAGTGTGTCACAAAGATCCGGAAGGATCACATCCTGCCTCAGTGATGGTTTGTTGGGGAGTGTGTCACAAAGATCCAGAGGGACCGCATCCCACATCAGTGATGGTTTGTTGGGGAGTGTGTCACAAAGATCCAGAGGGACTACATCCCACATCAGTGATGGTTTGTTGGGGAGTGTGTCACAAAGATCCGGAAGGATCACATCCTGCCTCAGTGATGGTTTGTTGGGGAGTGTGTCACAAAGATCCAGAGGGACCGCATCCCACATCAGTGATGGTTTGTTGGGGAGTGTGTCACAAAGATCCAGAGGGACCGCATCCCACATCAGTGATGGTTTGTTGGGGAGTGTGTCACAACGATCCAGAGGGACCGCATCCCACATCAGTGATGGTTTGTTGGGGAGTGTGTCACAAAGATCCAGAGGGACTATATCCCACATCAGTGATGGTTTGTTGGGGAGTGTGTCACAAACATCCGGAAGGATCACATCCTGCCTCAGTGATGGTTTGTTGGGGAGTGTGTCACAAAGATCCAGAGGGACCGCATCCCACATCAGTGATGGTTTGTTGCGGAGTGTGTCACAATGATCCAGAAGGATCACATCCTGCCTCAGTGATGGTTTGTTGGGGAGCGTGTCACAAAGCTCCAGAGGGAGCACATCCCACATCAGTGATGGTTTGTTGGGGAGTGTGTCACAAAGATCCAGAAGGATCACATCCTGCCTCAGTGATGGTTTGTTGGGTAGTGTATCACAAAGATCCAGAAGGATCACATCCTGCCTCAGTGATGGTTTGTTGGGGAGTGTATCACAAAGATCCAGAGGGACACATTATGCCTCAGTGATGGTTTGTTGGGGAGTGTGTCACAAAGATCCAGAGGGACCACATTCTGCCTCAGTGATGGTTTGTTGGGTAGTGTGTCACAAAGATCCAGAGGTACCACATCCTGCCCCAGTGATGGTTTGTTGGGGAGTGTATCACAAAGATCCAGAGGGACCACATCCCACATCAGTGATGGTTTGTTGGGGAGTGTGTCACAAAGATCCAGAGGGACCACATCCTGCCTCAGTGATGGTTTTTTGGAGAGTGTGTCACAAAGATCCAGAGGGACCACATCCCACATCAGTGATGGTTTGTTGGGGAGTGTGTCACAAAGATCCAGAAGGATCACATCCTGCCTCAGTGATGGTTTGTTGGAGAGTGTGTCACAAAGATCCAGGGGGACCACATCCCACTTCAGTGATGGTTTGTTGGGGAGTGTGTCACAAAGATCCAGAAGGATCACATCCTGCCTCAGTGATGGTTGGTTGGGGAGTGTGTCACAAAGATCCGGAAGGATCACATCCTGCCTCAGTGATGGTTTGTTGGGGAGTGTGTCACAAAGATCCAGAGGGACCGCATCCCACATCAGTGATGGTTTGTTGGGGAGTGTGTCACAAAGATCCAGAGGGACCGCATCCCACATCAGTGATGGTTTGTTGGGGAGTGTGTCACAACGATCCAGAGGGACCGCATCCCACATCAGTGATGGTTTGTTGGGGAGTGTGTCACAAAGATCCAGAGGGACTATATCCCACATCAGTGATGGTTTGTTGGGGAGTGTGTCACAAACATCCGGAAGGATCACATCCTGCCTCAGTGATGGTTTGTTGGGGAGTGTGTCACAAAGATCCAGAGGGACCACATTATGCCTCAATGATGGTTTGTTGGGGAGTGTGTCACAAAGATCCAGAGGGACCACATTCTGCCTCAGTGATGGTTTGTTGGGTAGTGTGTCACAAAGATCCAGAGGTACCACATCCTGCCCCAGTGATGGTTTGTTGGGGAGTGTATCACAAAGATCCAGAGGGACCACATCCCACATCAGTGATGGTTTGTTGGGGAGTGTGTCACAAAGATCCAGAGGGACCACATCCTGCCTCAGTGATGGTTTGTTGGGGAGTGTGTCACAAAGATCCAGAGGGACCACATCCCACATCAGTGATGGTTTGTTGGGGAGTGTGTCACAAAGATCCAGAAGGATCACATCCTGCCTCAGTGATGGTTTGTTGGAGAGTGTGTCACAAAGATCCAGAGGGACCACATCCCACTTCAGTGATGGTTTGTTGGGGAGTGTGTCACAAAGATCCAGAAGGATCACATCCTGCCTCAGTGATGGTTGGTTGGGGAGTGTATCACAAAGATCCACAGGGACCACATTATGCCTCAGCTATTGTTTGTTGGGGTGTGTGTTACCAAGATCCAGAGGGACCACATTCTGCCTCAGTGATGGTTTGTTGGGGACTATGTCACAAAGATCCAGAGGGACCACATTATGCCTCAGGGATGGTTTGTTGGGGAGTGTGTCACAAAGATCCAGAGAGACCACATTATGCCTCAGGGATGGTTTGTTGGGGAGTATGTCACAAAGATCCAGAGGGACCACATCCTACCTCAGCGATGGTTTGGTGGGGAGAGTGTCACAAAGGTCCAGAAGGACCACATCCTACCTCAGCGATGGTTTGGTGGGTAGTGTGTCACAAAGATCCAGAGGGACCACATCCTACCTCAGCGATGGTTTGGTGGGGAGAGTGTCACAAAGCTCTAGAGGGACCACATCCTACCTCAGCGATGGTTTGGTGGGGAGTGTGTCACAAAGATCTAGAGGGACCACATCCTACCTCAGCGATGGTTTGGTGGGGAGAGTGTCACAAAGATCTAGAGGGACCACATCCTACCTCAGTGATGGTTTGTTGGGTAGTGTGTCACAAAGATCTAGAGGGACCACATCCTGCCTCAGTGATGGTTTGTTGGGTAGTGTGTCACAAAGATCCAGAGGGACCACATCCTGTCTCAGTGATGGTTTGGTGGGGAGTGTGTCACAAAGATCCAGAGGGACCACATCCTGTCTCAGTGATGGTTTGGTGGGGAGTGTGTCACAAAGATCCAGAGGCACCACATCCTGTCTCAGTGATGGTTTGGTGGGGAGTGTGTCACAAAGATCCAGAGGGACCACATCCCACCTTTAGTGATGGTTTGTTGGGGAGTGTGTCACAAAGATCCAGAGGGACCACATCCCACCTCAGTGATGGTTTGTTGGGGAGTGTGTCACAAAGATCCAGAGGGACCACATCCTGTCTCAGTGATGGTTTGTTGGGGAGTGTGTCACAAAGATCCAGGGGGACCACATCCTGTCTCAGTGATGGTTTGTTGGGGAGTGTGTCACAAAGATCCAGAGGGACCACATCCTGTCTCAGTGATGGTTTGGTGGGGAGTGTGTCACAAAGATCCAGAGGGACCACATCCTGTCTCAGTGATGGTTTGGTGGGGAGTGAGTCACAAAGATCCAGAGGGACCACATCCCACCTTTAGTGATGGTTTGTTGGGGAGTGTGTCACAAAGATCTAGAGGGACCAAATCCTGCCTCAGTGATCGTTTGTTGGGTAGTGTCACAAATATCCAGAGGGACCACATCCTGCCTCAGTGATGGTTTGGTGGAGAGTGTGTCACAAAGATCCAGAGGGACCACATCCCACCTCAGTGATGGTTTGTTGGGGAGTGTATCACAAAGGTCCAGAGGGACCACTTCCTGCCTCAGTGATGGTTTGTTGGGGAGTGTGTCACAAAGATCCAGAGGGACCACATCCTGACTCAGTGATGGTTTGTTGGGGAGTGTGTCACAAAGATCCAGAGGGACCACATCCTGCCTCAGTGTTGGTTTGTTGGGGATAGTGTCACAAATATCCAGAGGGACCACATCCCACATCAGTGATGGTTTGTTGGGTAGTGTGTCACACAGATCCAGAAGGATCACATCCTGCCTCAGTGATCGTTTGTTGGGGAGTGTATCACAAAGATCTTGAGGGACCACATCCCAGATCAGTGATGGTTTGTTGGGGAGTGTGTCACAAAGATCCAGAGGGACCACATCCCAGATCAGTGATGGTTTGTTGGGGAGTGTGTCACAAAGATCCAGAAGGATCACATCCTGCCTCAGTGATGGTTTGTTGGGGAGTGTGTCACAAAGATCCAGAGGGACGACATCCTGCCTCAGTGATGGTTTGTTGGGGAGTGTGTCACAAAGATCCAGAGGGACCACATCCTGCCTCAGTGATGGTTTGTTGGGGAGTGTGTCACAAAGATCCAGAGGGACCACATCCTGCCTCAGTGATGGTTTGTTGGGGAGTGTGTCACAAAGATCCAGAGGGACCACATCCTGCCTCAGTGATGGTTTGTTGGGTAGTGTATCACATCCTGCCTCAGTGATGGTTTGTTGGGGAGTGTATCACAAAGATCCAGGGGGACCACATCCTGCCTCAGTGATGGTTTGTTGGGGAGTGTGTCACAAAGATCCAGAGGGACCACATTCTGCCTCAGTGATGGTTTGTTGGGGAGTGTATCACAAAGATCCAGAAGGATCACATCCTGCCTCAGTGATGGTTTGCTGGGGAGTGTATCACAAAGATCCAGAAGGATCACATGCTGCCTCAGTGATGGTTTGTTGGGGAGTGTGTCACAAAGATCCAGAGGGACCACATTCTGCCTCAGTGATGGTTTGTTGGGTAGTGTGTCACAAAGATCCAGAGGGACCACATTATGCCTCAGTGATGGTTTGTTGGGGAGTGTATCACAAAGATCTAGAGGGACCACATCCCACCTCAGTGATGGTTTGTTGGGTAGTGTGTCACAAAGATCTAGAGGGACCACATCCCACCTCAGTGATGGTTTGGTGGGGAGTGTGTCACAAAGATCCAGAGGGACCACATCCTGTCTCAGTGATGGTTTGGTGGGAAGTGTCACACAAAGATCAAGAGGGACCACATCCTGTCTCAGTGATGGTTTGGTGGGGAGAGTGTCACAAAGATCCAGAGGGACCACATTTTGCCTCAGTGATGGTTTGGTGGGGAGTGTATCACAAAGATCCAGAGGGACCACATCCCACCTCAGGGATGGCTTGTCGGGTAGTGTATCACAAAGATCCAGAGGGACCACATCCCACCTCAGTGATGGTTTGTCGGGTAGTGTATCACAAAGATCCAGAGGGACCACATCCCACCTCAGTGGTGGTTTGTTGGGTAGTGTATCACAAAGATCCAAAGGGACCACATCCCACCCCAGTGTTGGTTTGTGGGGTAGAGTATCACAAAGATCCAGAGTGACCACATCCTGCTTCAGTGAAGGTTTGGTGGGTAGTGTGTCACAAAGATCCGGAGTGACCACATCCTGTCTCAGTGAAGGTTTGGTGGGTAGTGTGTCACAAAGATCCAGAGTGACCACATCCTGTCTCAGTGAAGGTTTGGTGGGTAGTGTGTCACAAAGATCCAGAGTGACCACATCCTGTCTCAGTGAAGGTTTGGTGGGCAGTGTGTCACAAAGATCCAGAGTGACCACATCCTGCTTCAGTGAAGGTTTGGTGGGTAGAGTATCACAAAGATCCAGAGGGACCACATCCTGCTTCAGTGAAGGTTTGGTGGGTAGAGTATCACAAAGATCCAGAGGGACCACATCCCACCTCAGTGTTGGTTTGTTGGGTAGAGTATCACAAAGATCCAAAGGGACCACATCCTGCTTCAGTGAAGGTTTGGTGGGGAGTGTGTCACAAAGATCCAGAGGGACCACATCCCACCTCAGTGTTGGTTTGTTGGGTAGAGTATCACAAAGATCCAGAGGGACCACATCCTGCCTGTGTTGGTTTGTTGGGTAGAGTATCACAAAGATCCAGAGGGACCACATCCCACCTCAGTGTTGGTTTGTTGGGTAGAGTATCACAAAGATCCAGAGGGACCACATCCAGCCTCAGTGATGGTTTGGTAGGGACGGCGTTACAAAGATCCAGAGGGACTACATCCCACCTCAGTGGTGGTTTGGAGGGAAATATGTCACAAAGATCTAGAGGGACCACATCCCGCCTCAGTGATGGTTTGTCGGGTAGTGTATCACAAAGATCCAGAGGGACCACATCCCACCTCAGTGATGGTTTGTCGGGTAGTGTATCACAAAGATCCAGAGGGACCACATCCCACCTCAGTGATGGTTTGTCGGGTAGTGTATCACAAAGATCCAGAGGGACCACATCCCACCTCAGTGATGGTTTGTCGTGTTGTGTATCACAAAGATCCAGAGGGACCTCATCCCACCTCAGTGATGGTTTGTCGGGTAGTGTATCACAAAGATCCAGAGGGACCACATCCCACCTCAGGGATGGTTTGTCGGGTAGTGTATCACAAAGATCCAGAGGGACCACATCCCACCTCAGTGATGGTTTGTCGGGTAGTGTATCACAAAGATCCAGAGGGACCACATCCCACCTCAGTGGTGGTTTGTTGGGTAGTGTATCACAAAGATCCAGAGGGACCACATCCCACCCCAGTGTTGGTTTGTGGGGTAGAGTATCACAAAGATCCAGAGGGACCACATCCTGCCTCAGTGTTGGTTTGTTGGGTAGATATCACAAAGATCTAGAGGGATCACATCCTGCTTCAGTGAAGGTTTGGTGGGTAGAGTATCACAAAGATCCAGAGGTATCACTTCCTGCTTCAGTGAAGGTTTGGTGGGTAGAGTATCACAAAGATCTAGAGGGATCACATCCTGCTTCAGTGAAGGTTTGGTGGGGAGTGTGTCACAAAGATCCAGAGGGACCACATCCCACCTCAGTGTTGGTTTGTTGGGTAGAGTATCACAAAGATCCAGAGGGACCACATCCTGCCTGTGTTGGTTTGTTGGGTAGAGTATCACAAAGATCCAGAGGGACCACATCCCACCTCAGTGTTGGTTTGTTGGGTAGAGTATCACAAAGATCCAGAGGGACCACATCCAGCCTCAGTGATGGTTTGGTAGGGACGGCGTTACAAAGATCCAGAGGGACTACATCCCACCTCAGTGGTGGTTTGGAGGGAAATATGTCACAAAGATCTAGAGGGACCACATCCCGCTTCAGTGATGGTTTGTCGGGTAGTGTATCACAAAGATCCAGAGGGACCACATCCCACCTCAGTGATGGTTTGTCGGGTAGTGTATCACAAAGATCCAGAGGGACCACATCCCACCTCAGTGATGGTTTGTCGGGTAGTGTATCACAAAGATCCAGAGGGACCACATCCCACCTCAGTCATGGTTTGTCGTGTTGTGTATCACAAAGATCCAGAGGGACCTCATCCCACCTCAGTGATGGTTTGTCGGGTAGTGTATCACAAAGATCCAGAGGGACCACATCCCACCTCAGGGATGGTTTGTCGGGTAGTGTATCACAAAGATCCAGAGGGACCACATCCCACCTCAGTGATGGTTTGTCGGGTAGTGTATCACAAAGATCCAGAGGGACCACATCCCACCTCAGTGGTGGTTTGTTGGGTAGTGTATCACAAAGATCCAGAGGGACCACATCCCACCCCAGTGTTGGTTTGTGGGGTAGAGTATCACAAAGATCCAGAGTGACCACATCCTGCTTCAGTGAAGGTTTGGTGGGTAGTGTGTCACAAAGATCCGGAGTGACCACATCCTGTCTCAGTGAAGGTTTGGTGGGTAGTGTGTCACAAAGATCCAGAGTGACCACATCCTGTCTCAGTGAAGGTTTGGTGGGTAGTGTGTCACAAAGATCCAGAGTGACCACATCCTGTCTCAGTGAAGGTTTGGTGGGCAGTGTGTCACAAAGATCCAGAGTGACCACATCCTGCTTCAGTGAAGGTTTGGTGGGTAGAGTATCACAAAGATCCAGAGGGACCACATCCTGCTTCAGTGAAGGTTTGGTGGGTAGAGTATCACAAAGATCCAGAGGGACCACATCCCACCTCAGTGTTGGTTTGTTGGGTAGAGTATCACAAAGATCCAAAGGGACCACATCCTGCTTCAGTGAAGGTTTGGTGGGCAGTGTGTCACAAAGATCCAGAGTGACCACATCCTGCTTCAGTGAAGGTTTGGTGGGTAGAGTATCACAAAGATCCAGAGGGATCACATCCTGCTTCAGTGTTGGTTTGTTGGGTAGAGTATCACAAAGATCCAGAGGGAACACATCCTGCTTCAGTGTTGGTTTGGTGGGTAGAGTATCACAAAGATCCAGAGGGATCACATCCTGCTTCAGTGAAGGTTTGGTGGGTAAAGTATCACAAAGATCCAGAGGGACCACATCCCACCTCTGTGTTGGTTTGTTGGGTAGAGTATCACAAAGATCCAGAGGGATCACATCCTGCTTCAGTGAAGGTTTGGTGGGTAGAGTATCACAAAGATCCAGAGGGATCACATCCTGCTTCAGTGAAAGTTTGGTGGGTAGAGTATCACAAAGATCCAGAGGGATCACATCCTGCTTCAGTGAAGGTTTGGTGGGTAGAGTATCACAAAGATCCAGAGGGATCACATCCTGCTTCAGTGAAGGTTTGGTGGGTAGAGTATCACAAAGATCCAGAGGGATCACTTCCTGCTTCAGTGAAGGTTTGGTGGGTAGAGTATCACAAAGATCCAGAGGGATCACATCCGGCTTCAGTGAAGGTTTGGTGGGTAGAGTATCACAAAGATCTAGAGGGATCACATCCTGCTTCAGTGAAGGTTTGGTGGGTAGAGTATCACAAAGATCCAGAGGGATCACTTCCTGCTTCAGTGAAGGTTTGGTGGGTAGAGTATCACAAAGATCCAGAGGGATCACATCCTGCTTCAGTGAAGGTTTGGTGGGTAGAGTATCACAAAGATCCAGAGGGACCACATCCTGCTTCAGTGAAGGTTTGGTGGGTAGAGTATCACAAAGATCTAGAGGGATCACATCCTGCTTCAGTGAAGGTTTGGTGGGTAGAGTATCACAAAGATCCAGAGGGATCACTTCCAGCTTCAGTGAAGGTTTGGTGGGTAGAGTATCACAAAGATCTAGAGGGATCACATCCTGCTTCAGTGAAGGTTTGGTGGGGAGTGTGTCACAAAGATCCAGAGGGACCACATCCCACCTCAGTGTTGGTTTGTTGGGTAGAGTATCACAAAGATCCAGAGGGACCACATCCTGCCTGTGTTGGTTTGTTGGGTAGAGTATCACAAAGATCCAGAGGGACCACATCCCACCTCAGTGTTGGTTTGTTGGGTAGAGTATCACAAAGATCCAGAGGGACCACATCCAGCCTCAGTGATGGTTTGGTAGGGACGGCGTTACAAAGATCCAGAGGGACTACATCCCACCTCAGTGGTGGTTTGGAGGGAAATATGTCACAAAGATCTAGAGGGACCACATCCCGCCTCAGTGATGGTTTGTCGGGTAGTGTATCACAAAGATCCAGAGGGACCACATCCCACCTCAGTGATGGTTTGTCGGGTAGTGTATCACAAAGATCCAGAGGGACCACATCCCACCTCAGTGATGGTTTGTCGGGTAGTGTATCACAAAGATCCAGAGGGACCACATCCCACCTCAGTGATGGTTTGGAGGGGAGTGTGTCACAAAGATCCAGAGGGACCACATCCCACCTCAGTGTTGGTTTGTTGGGGAGTGTGTCACAAAGATCTAGAGGGACCACATCCAGCCTCAGTGATGGTTTGGTGGGGAGTGTGTCACAAAGATCTAGAGGGACCACTTCCTGTCTCAGTGATGGTTTGGTGGAGTGTGTCACAAAGATCTAGAGGGACCACTTCCTGTCTCAGTGATGGTTTGGTGGAGAGTGTGTCACAAAGATCTAGAGGGACCACTTCCTGTCTCAGTGTTGGTTTGGTGGGGAGTGTGTCACAAAGATCTAGAGGGACCACTTCCTGTCTCAGTGATGGTTTGGTGGGGAGTGTGTCACAAAGATCCAGAGGGACCACATCCAGCCTCAGTGATGGTTTGTTGGGGAGTGTATTACAAAGATCCAGAGGGACCACATTATGCCTCAGTGATGGTTTGTTGGGGAGTGTGTCACCAAGATCCAGAGGGACTACATCCTGCCTCTGTGATGGTTTGTTGGGGAGTGTGTCACCAAGATCCAGAGGGACCACATCCTGCCTCAGTGATGGTTTGTTGGGGAGTGTGTCACAAAGATCCACGGACCACATCATGCCTCAGTGATGGTTTGTTGGGGAGTGTGTCACAAAGATCCAGAGGGACAACATTATGCCTCTGGGATGGTTTGTAAGGGAGTGTGTCATAAAGATCCAGAGGGACCACATCCTGCCTCAGTGATGGTTTGTTGGGGAGTGTGTCACAAAGATCCAGAGGGACTACATCCCACATCAGTGATGGTTTGTTGGGGAGTGTGTCACAAAGATCCGGAAGGATCACATCCTGCCTCAGTGATGGTTTGTTGGGGAGTGTGTCACAAAGATCCAGAGGGACCGCATCCCACATCAGTGATGGTTTGTTGGGGAGTGTGTCACAAAGATCCAGAGGGACTACATCCCACATCAGTGATGGTTTGTTGGGGAGTGTGTCACAAAGATCCGGAAGGATCACATCCTGCCTCAGTGATGGTTTGTTGGGGAGTGTGTCACAAAGATCCAGAGGGACCGCATCCCACATCAGTGATGGTTTGTTGGGGAGTGTGTCACAAAGATCCAGAGGGACCGCATCCCACATCAGTGATGGTTTGTTGGGGAGTGTGTCACAACGATCCAGAGGGACCGCATCCCACATCAGTGATGGTTTGTTGGGGAGTGTGTCACAAAGATCCAGAGGGACTATATCCCACATCAGTGATGGTTTGTTGGGGAGTGTGTCACAAACATCCGGAAGGATCACATCCTGCCTCAGTGATGGTTTGTTGGGGAGTGTGTCACAAAGATCCAGAGGGACCGCATCCCACATCAGTGATGGTTTGTTGCGGAGTGTGTCACAATGATCCAGAAGGATCACATCCTGCCTCAGTGATGGTTTGTTGGGGAGTGTGTCACAAAGATCCAGAGGGAGCACATCCCACATCAGTGATGGTTTGTTGGGGAGTGTGTCACAAAGATCCAGAAGGATCACATCCTGCCTCAGTGATGGTTTGTTGGGTAGTGTATCACAAAGATCCAGAAGGATCACATCCTGCCTCAGTGATGGTTTGTTGGGGAGTGTATCACAAAGATCCAGAGGGACCACATTATGCCTCAGTGATGGTTTGTTGGGGAGTGTGTCACAAAGATCCAGAGGGACCACATTCTGCCTCAGTGATGGTTTGTTGGGTAGTGTGTCACAAAGATCCAGAGGTACCACATCCTGCCCCAGTGATGGTTTGTTGGGGAGTGTATCACAAAGATCCAGAGGGACCACATCCCACATCAGTGATGGTTTGTTGGGGAGTGTGTCACAAAGATCCAGAGGGACCACATCCTGCCTCAGTGATGGTTTGTTGGGGAGTGTGTCACAAAGATCCAGAGGGACCACATCCCACATCAGTGATGGTTTGTTGGGGAGTGTGTCACAAAGATCCAGAAGGATCACATCCTGCCTCAGTGATGGTTTGTTGGAGAGTGTGTCACAAAGATCCAGGGGGACCACATCCCACTTCAGTGATGGTTTGTTGGGGAGTGTGTCACAAAGATCCAGAAGGATCACATCCTGCCTCAGTGATGGTTGGTTGGGGAGTGTATCACAAAGATCCACAGGGACCACATTATGCCTCAGCTATTGTTTGTTGGGGTGTGTGTTACCAAGATCCAGAGGGACCACATTCTGCCTCAGTGATGGTTTGTTGGGGAGTATGTCACAAAGATCCAGAGGGACCACATTATGCCTCAGGGATGGTTTGTTGGGGAGTGTGTCACAAAGATCCAGAGAGACCACATTATGCCTCAGGGATGGTTTGTTGGGGAGTATGTCACAAAGATCCAGAGGGACCACATCCTACCTCAGCGATGGTTTGGTGGGGAGAGTGTCACAAAGATCCAGAAGGACCACATCCTACCTCAGCGATGGTTTGGTGGGTAGTGTGTCACAAAGATCCAGAGGGACCACATCCTACCTCAGCGATGGTTTGGTGGGGAGAGTGTCACAAAGCTCTAGAGGGACCACATCCTACCTCAGCGATGGTTTGGTGGGGAGTGTGTCACAAAGATCTAGAGGGACCACATCCTACCTCAGCGATGGTTTGGTGGGGAGAGTGTCACAAAGATCTAGAGGGACCACATCCTACCTCAGTGATGGTTTGTTGGGTAGTGTGTCACAAAGATCTAGAGGGACCACATCCTGCCTCAGTGATGGTTTGTTGGGTAGTGTGTCACAAAGATCCAGAGGGACCACATCCTGTCTCAGTGATGGTTTGGTGGGGAGTGTGTCACAAAGATCCAGAGGGACCACATCCTGTCTCAGTGATGGTTTGGTGGGGAGTGTGTCACAAAGATCCAGAGGGACCACATCCTGTCTCAGTGATGGTTTGGTGGGGAGTGTGTCACAAAGATCCAGAGGGACCACATCCCACCTTTAGTGATGGTTTGTTGGGGAGTGTGTCACAAAGATCCAGAGGGACCACATCCCACCTCAGTGATGGTTTGTTGGGGAGTGTGTCACAAAGATCCAGAGGGACCACATCCTGTCTCAGTGATGGTTTGTTGGGGAGTGTGTCACAAAGATCCAGGGGGACCACATCCTGTCTCAGTGATGGTTTGTTGGGGAGTGTGTCACAAAGATCCAGAGGGACCACATCCTGTCTCAGTGATGGTTTGGTGGGGAGTGAGTCACAAAGATCCAGAGGGACCACATCCCACCTTTAGTGATGGTTTGTTGGGGAGTGTGTCACAAAGATCTAGAGGGACCAAATCCTGCCTCAGTGATCGTTTGTTGGGTAGTGTCACAAATATCCAGAGGGACCACATCCTGCCTCAGTGATGGTTTGGTGGAGAGTGTGTCACAAAGATCCAGAGGGACCACATCCCACCTCAGTGATGGTTTGTTGGGGAGTGTATCACAAAGGTCCAGAGGGACCACTTCCTGCCTCAGTGATGGTTTGTTGGGGAGTGTGTCACAAAGATCCAGAGGGACCACATCCTGACTCAGTGATGGTTTGTTGGGGAGTGTGTCACAAAGATCCAGAGGGAGCACATCCTGCCTCAGTGTTGGTTTGTTGGGGATAGTGTCACAAAGATCCAGAGGGACCACATCCCACATCAGTGATGGTTTGTTGGGTAGTGTGTCACACAGATCCAGAAGGATCACATCCTGCCTCAGTGATCGTTTGTTGGGGAGTGTATCACAAAGATCTTGAGGGACCACATCCCAGATCAGTGATGGTTTGTTGGGGAGTGTGTCACAAAGATCCAGAGGGACCACATCCCAGATCAGTGATGGTTTGTTGGGGAGTGTGTCACAAAGATCCAGAAGGATCACATCCTGCCTCAGTGATGGTTTGTTGGGGAGTGTGTCACAAAGATCCAGAGGGACGACATCCTGCCTCAGTGATGGTTTGTTGGGGAGTGTGTCACAAAGATCCAGAGGGACCACATCCTGCCTCAGTGATGGTTTGTTGGGGAGTGTGTCACAAAGATCCAGAGGGACCAAATCCTGCCTCAGTGATGGTTTGTTGGGGAGTGTGTCACAAAGATCCAGAGGGACCACATCCTGCCTCAGTGATGGTTTGTTGGGTAGTGTATCACATCCTGCCTCAGTGATGGTTTGTTGGGGAGTGTATCACAAAGATCCAGGGGGACCACATCCTGCCTCAGTGATGGTTTGTTGGGGAGTGTGTCACAAAGATCCAGAGGGACCACATTCTGCCTCAGTGATGGTTTGTTGGGGAGTGTATCACAAAGATCCAGAAGGATCACATCCTGCCTCAGTGATGGTTTGCTGGGGAGTGTATCACAAAGATCCAGAAGGATCACATGCTGCCTCAGTGATGGTTTGTTGGGGAGTGTGTCACAAAGATCCAGAGGGACCACATTCTGCCTCAGTGATGGTTTGTTGGGTAGTGTGTCACAAAGATCCAGAGGGACCACATTATGCCTCAGTGATGGTTTGTTGGGGAGTGTATCACAAAGATCTAGAGGGACCACATCCCACCTCAGTGATGGTTTGTTGGGTAGTGTGTCACAAAGATCTAGAGGGACCACATCCCACCTCAGTGATGGTTTGGTGGGGAGTGTGTCACAAAGATCCAGAGGGACCACATCCTGTCTCAGTGATGGTTTGGTGGGAAGTGTCACACAAAGATCAAGAGGGACCACATCCTGTCTCAGTGATGGTTTGGTGGGGAGAGTGTCACAAAGATCCAGAGGGACCACATTTTGCCTCAGTGATGGTTTGGTGGGGAGTGTATCACAAAGATCCAGAGGGACCACATCCCACCTCAGGGATGGTTTGTCGGGTAGTGTATCACAAAGATCCAGAGGGACCACATCCCACCTCAGTGATGGTTTGTCGGGTAGTGTATCACAAAGATCCAGAGGGACCACATCCCACCTCAGTGGTGGTTTGTTGGGTAGTGTATCACAAAGATCCAGAGGGACCACATCCCACCCCAGTGTTGGTTTGTGGGGTAGAGTATCACAAAGATCCAGAGTGACCACATCCTGCTTCAGTGAAGGTTTGGTGGGTAGTGTGTCACAAAGATCCGGAGTGACCACATCCTGTCTCAGTGAAGGTTTGGTGGGTAGTGTGTCACAAAGATCCAGAGTGACCACATCCTGTCTCAGTGAAGGTTTGGTGGGTAGTGTGTCACAAAGATCCAGAGTGACCACATCCTGTCTCAGTGAAGGTTTGGTGGGCAGTGTGTCACAAAGATCCAGAGTGACCACATCCTGCTTCAGTGAAGGTTTGGTGGGTAGAGTATCACAAAGATCCAGAGGGACCACATCCTGCTTCAGTGAAGGTTTGGTGGGTAGAGTATCACAAAGATCCAGAGGGACCACATCCCACCTCAGTGTTGGTTTGTTGGGTAGAGTATCACAAAGATCCAAAGGGACCACATCCTGCTTCAGTGAAGGTTTGGTTGGGTGTGTGTCACAAAGATCCAGAGGGACCACATCCCACCTCAGTGTTGGTTTGTTGGGTAGAGTATCACAAAGATCCAGAGGGACCACATCCTGCCTGTGTTGGTTTGTTGGGTAGAGTATCACAAAGATCCAGAGGGACCACATCCCACCTCAGTGTTGGTTTGTTGGGTAGAGTATCACAAAGATCCAGAGGGACCACATCCAGCCTCAGTGATGGTTTGGTAGGGACGGCGTTACAAAGATCCAGAGGGACTACATCCCACCTCAGTGGTGGTTTGGAGGGAAATATGTCACAAAGATCTAGAGGGACCACATCCCGCCTCAGTGATGGTTTGTCGGGTAGTGTATCACAAAGATCCAGAGGGACCACATCCCACCTCAGTGATGGTTTGTCGGGTAGTGTATCACAAAGATCCAGAGGGACCACATCCCACCTCAGTGATGGTTTGTCGGGTAGTGTATCACAAAGATCCAGAGGGACCACATCCCACCTCAGTGATGGTTTGTCGTGTTGTGTATCACAAAGATCCAGAGGGACCTCATCCCACCTCAGTGATGGTTTGTCGGGTAGTGTATCACAAAGATCCAGAGGGACCACATCCCACCTCAGGGATGGTTTGTCGGGTAGTGTATCACAAAGATCCAGAGGGACCACATCCCACCTCAGTGATGGTTTGTCGGGTAGTGTATCACAAAGATCCAGAGGGACCACATCCCACCTCAGTGGTGGTTTGTTGGGTAGTGTATCACAAAGATCCAGAGGGACCACATCCCACCCCAGTGTTGGTTTGTGGGGTAGAGTATCACAAAGATCCAGAGGGACCACATCCTGCCTCAGTGTTGGTTTGTTGGGTAGATATCACAAAGATCTAGAGGGATCACATCCTGCTTCAGTGAAGGTTTGGTGGGTAGAGTATCACAAAGATCCAGAGGTATCACTTCCTGCTTCAGTGAAGGTTTGGTGGGTAGAGTATCACAAAGATCTAGAGGGATCACATCCTGCTTCAGTGAAGGTTTGGTGGGGAGTGTGTCACAAAGATCCAGAGGGACCACATCGCACCTCAGTGTTGGTTTGTTGGGTAGAGTATCACAAAGATCCAGAGGGACCACATCCTGCCTGTGTTGGTTTGTTGGGTAGAGTATCACAAAGATCCAGAGGGACCACATCCCACCTCAGTGTTGGTTTGTTGGGTAGAGTATCACAAAGATCCAGAGGGACCACATCCAGCCTCAGTGATGGTTTGGTAGGGACGGCGTTACAAAGATCCAGAGGGACTACATCCCACCTCAGTGGTGGTTTGGAGGGAAATATGTCACAAAGATCTAGAGGGACCACATCCCGCCTCAGTGATGGTTTGTCGGGTAGTGTATCACAAAGATCCAGAGGGACCACATCCCACCTCAGTGATGGTTTGTCGGGTAGTGTATCACAAAGATCCAGAGGGACCACATCCCACCTCAGTGATGGTTTGTCGGGTAGTGTATCACAAAGATCCAGAGGGACCACATCCCACCTCAGTGATGGTTTGTCGTGTTGTGTATCACAAAGATCCAGAGGGACCTCATCCCACCTCAGTGATGGTTTGTCGGGTAGTGTATCACAAAGATCCAGAGGGACCACATCCCACCTCAGGGATGGTTTGTCGGGTAGTGTATCACAAAGATCCAGAGGGACCACATCCCACCTCAGTGATGGTTTGTCGGGTAGTGTATCACAAAGATCCAGAGGGACCACATCCCACCTCAGTGGTGGTTTGTTGGGTAGTGTATCACAAAGATCCAGAGGGACCACATCCCACCCCAGTGTTGGTTTGTGGGGTAGAGTATCACAAAGATCCAGAGTGACCACATCCTGCTTCAGTGAAGGTTTGGTGGGTAGTGTGTCACAAAGATCCGGAGTGACCACATCCTGTCTCAGTGAAGGTTTGGTGGGTAGTGTGTCACAAAGATCCAGAGTGACCACATCCTGTCTCAGTGAAGGTTTGGTGGGTAGTGTGTCACAAAGATCCAGAGTGACCACATCCTGTCTCAGTGAAGGTTTGGTGGGCAGTGTGTCACAAAGATCCAGAGTGACCACATCCTGCTTCAGTGAAGGTTTGGTGGGTAGAGTATCACAAAGATCCAGAGGGACCACATCCTGCTTCAGTGAAGGTTTGGTGGGTAGAGTATCACAAAGATCCAGAGGGACCACATCCCACCTCAGTGTTGGTTTGTTGGGTAGAGTATCACAAAGATCCAAAGGGACCACATCCTGCTTCAGTGAAGGTTTGGTGGGCAGTGTGTCACAAAGATCCAGAGTGACCACATCCTGCTTCAGTGAAGGTTTGGTGGGTAGAGTATCACAAAGATCCAGAGGGATCACATCCTGCTTCAGTGTTGGTTTGTTGGGTAGAGTATCACAAAGATCCAGAGGGAACACATCCTGCTTCAATGTTGGTTTGGTGGGTAGAGTATCACAAAGATCCAGAGGGATCACATCCTGCTTCAGTGAAGGTTTGGTGGGTAAAGTATCACAAAGATCCAGAGGGACCACATCCCACCTCTGTGTTGGTTTGTTGGGTAGAGTATCACAAAGATCCAGAGGGATCACATCCTGCTTCAGTGAAGGTTTGGTGGGTAGAGTATCACAAAGATCCAGAGGGATCACATCCTGCTTCAGTGAAGGTTTGGTGGGTAGAGTATCACAAAGATCCAGAGGGATCACATCCTGCTTCAGTGAAGGTTTGGTGTGTAGAGTATCACAAAGATCCAGAGGGATCACATCCTGCTTCAGTGAAGGTTTGGTGGGTAGAGTATCACAAAGATCCAGAGGGATCACATCCTGCTTCAGTGAAGGTTTGGTGGGTAGAGTATCACAAAGATCCAGAGGGATCACATCCGGCTTCAGTGAAGGTTTGGTGGGTAGAGTATCACAAAGATCTAGAGGGATCACATCCTGCTTCAGTGAAGGTTTGGTGGGTAGAGTATCACAAAGATCCAGAGGGATCACTTCCTGCTTCAGTGAAGGTTTGGTGGGTAGAGTATCACAAAGATCCAGAGGGATCACATCCTGCTTCAGTGAAGGTTTGGTGGGTAGAGTATCACAAAGATCCAGAGGGACCACATCCTGCTTCAGTGAAGGTTTGGTGGGTAGAGTATCACAAAGATCTAGAGGGATCACATCCTGCTTCAGTGAAGGTTTGGTGGGTAGAGTATCACAAAGATCCAGAGGGATCACTTCCTGCTTCAGTGAAGGTTTGGTGGGTAGAGTATCACAAAGATCTAGAGGGATCACATCCCGCTTCAGTGAAGGTTTGGTGGGGAGTGTGTCACAAAGATCCAGAGGGACCACATCCCACCTCAGTGTTGGTTTGTTGGGTAGAGTATCACAAAGATCCAGAGGGACCACATCCTGCCTGTGTTGGTTTGTTGGGTAGAGTATCACAAAGATCCAGAGGGACCACATCCCACCTCAGTGTTGGTTTGTTGGGTAGAGTATCACAAAGATCCAGAGGGACCACATCCAGCCTCAGTGATGGTTTGGTAGGGACGGCGTTACAAAGATCCAGAGGGACTACATCCCACCTCAGTGGTGGTTTGGAGGGAAATATGTCACAAAGATCTAGAGGGACCACATCCCGCCTCAGTGATGGTTTGTCGGGTAGTGTATCACAAAGATCCAGAGGGACCACATCCCACCTCAGTGATGGTTTGTCGGGTAGTGTATCACAAAGATCCAGAGGGACCACATCCCACCTCAGTGATGGTTTGTCGGGTAGTGTATCACAAAGATCCAGAGGGACCACATCCCACCTCAGTGATGGTTTGTCGTGTTGTGTATCACAAAGATCCAGAGGGACCTCATCCCACCTCAGTGATGGTTTGTCGGGTAGTGTATCACAAAGATCCAGAGGGACCACATCCCACCTCAGGGATGGTTTGTCGGGTAGTGTATCACAAAGATCCAGAGGGACCACATCCCACCTCAGTGATGGTTTGTCGGGTAGTGTATCACAAAGATCCAGAGGGACCACATCCCACCTCAGTGGTGGTTTGTTGGGTAGTGTATCACAAAGATCCAGAGGGACCACATCCCACCCCAGTGTTGGTTTGTGGGGTAGAGTATCACAAAGATCCAGAGGGACCACATCCTGCCTCAGTGTTGGTTTGTTGGGTAGATATCACAAAGATCCAGAGGGACCACATCCCATTTCAGTGTTGGTTTGTTGGGTAGAGTATCACAAAGATCCAGAGGGACCACATCCCACCTCAGTGTTGGTTTGTTGGTTAGAGTATCACAAAGATCCAGAGGGACCACATCCCACCTCAGTGTTGGTTTGTTGGGTAGAGTATCACAAAGATCCAGAGGGATCACATCCTGCCTCAGTGATGGTTTGTTGGGGAGTGTGTCACAAAGATCTAGAGGGATCACATCCTGCCTCAGTGATGGTTTGTTGGGGAGTGTGTCACAAAGATCCAGAGGGATCACATCCTGCCTCAGTGATGGTTTGGTGGGGAGTGTGTCACAAAGATCCAGAGGGATCACATCCTGCCTCAGTGATGGTTTGGTGGGGAGTGTGTCACAAAGATCTAGAGGGATCACATCCCAACTCAGTGATGGTTTGTTAGGGAGTAAATCACAAAGATCCAGAGGGACCACATCCTGCCTCAGTGATGGTTTGTTGGGTAGTGTGTCACAAATATCCAGAGGTACCGCATCCCACCGCAGTGATGGTTTGTTGGGGATAGTGTCACAAAGATTCAGAGGGACCACATCCCACTTCAGTGATGGTTTGTTGGGGAGTGTGTCACAAAGATCCAGAAGGATCACATCCTGCCTCAGTGATGGTTGGTTGGGGAGTGTATCACAAAGATCCACAGGGACCACATTATGCCTCAGCTATTGTTTGTTGGGGTGTGTGTTACCAAGATCCAGAGGGACCACATCCCACCTCAGTGATGGTTTGTTGGGGAGTGTGTCACAAAGATCCAGAGGGACCACATTATGCCTCAGGGATGGTTTGGTGGGGAGTGTCACAAAGATCAAGAGGGACCACATTATGCCTCAGTGATGGTTTGTTGGGGAGAGTGTCACAAAGTTCAAGAGGGACCACATCCTGTCTCAGTGATGGTTTGGTGGGGAGTGTCACACAAAGATCAAGAGGGACCACATCCTGTCTCAGTGATGGTTTGGTGGGGAGAGTGTCACAAAGATCCAGAGGGACCACATTATGCCTCAGTGATGGTTTTGTGGGGAGAGTGTCACAAAGATCAAGAGGGACCACATTATGCCTCAGTGATGGTTTGTTGGGGAGAGTGTCACAAAGATCCAGAGGGACCACATTATGCCTCAGTGATGGTTTGGTGGGGAGAGTGTCACAAAGATCAAGAGGGACCACATTATGCCTCAGTGATGGTTTGGTGGGGAGAGTGTCACAAAGATCCAGAGGGACCACATCCTGCCTAAGTGATGGTATGGTGGGGAGTGTGTCACAAAGATCCAGAGGGACCACATCCTGCCTAAGTGATGGTATGGTGGGGAGTGTGTCACAAAGATCCAGAGGGACCACATCCTGCCTAAGTGATGGTATGGTGGGGAGTGTGTGACAAAGATCCAGAGGGACCACATTATGCCTCAGTAATGGTTAGGTGGGGAGTGTCACACAAAGATCCAGAGGGACCACATCCTGCCTCAGTAATGGTTCTGTGGGGAGTGTGTCACAAAGATCCAGAGGGATCACATCCTGCTTCAGTGTTGGTTTGTTGGGTAGAGTATCACAAAGATCCAGAGGGACCACATCCTGCTTCAGTGAAGGTTTGGTGGGTAGAGTATCACAAAGATCCAGAGTGACCACATCCTGCTTCAGTGAAGGTTTGGTGGGTAGTGTGTCACAAAGATCCAGAGTGACCACATCCTGCTTCAGTGAAGGTTTGGTGGGTAGTGTGTCACAAAGATCCAGAGTGACCACATCCTGTCTCAGTGAAGGTTTGGTGGGTAGTGTGTCACAAAGATCCAGAGTGACCACATCCTGCTTCAGTGAAGGTTTGGTGGGTAGTGTGTCACAAATATCCAGAGTGACCACATCCTGCTTCAGTGAAGGTTTGGTGGGTAGTGTGTCACAAAGATCCAGAGTGACCACATCCTGTCTCAGTGAAGGTTTGGTGGGCAGTGTGTCACAAAGATCCAGAGTGACCACATCCTGTCTCAGTGAAGGTTTGGTGGGCAGTGTGTCACAAAGATCCAGAGTGACCACATCCTGTCTCAGTGAAGGTTTGGTGGGCAGTGTGTCACAAAGATCCAGAGTGACCACATCCTGCTTCAGTGTTGGTTTGTTGGGTAGAGTATCACAAAGATCCAGAGTGACCACATGCTGCTTCAGTGAAGGTTTGGTGGGCAGTGTGTCACAAAGATCCAGAGTGACCACATCCTGTCTCAGTGAAGGTTTGGTGGGTAGTGTGTCACAAAGATCCAGAGTGACCACATCCTGTCTCAGTGAAGGTTTGGTGGGCAGTGTGTCACAAAGATCCAGAGTGACCACATCCTGCTTCAGTGTTGGTTTGTTGGGTAGAGTATCACAAAGATCCAGAGTGACCACATGCTGCTTCAGTGAAGGTTTGGTGGGCAGTGTGTCACAAAGATCCAGAGGGATCACATCCTGCTTCAGTGTTGGTTTGTTGGGTAGAGTATCACAAAGATCCAGAGTGACCACATCCTGCTTCAGTGAAGGTTTGGTGGGCAGTGTGTCACAAAGATCCAGAGTGACCACATCCTGTCTCAGTGAAGGTTTATTGGGCAGTGTGTCACAAAGATCCAGAGTGACCACATCCTGTCTCAGTGAAGGTTTGGTGGGCAGTGTGTCACAAAGATCCAGAGTGACCACATCCTGCTTCAGTGAAGGTTTGGTGGGTAGTGTGTCACAAAGATCCAGAGTGACCACATCCTGCTTCAGTGAAGGTTTGGTGGGTAGTGTGTCACAAAGATCCAGAGTGACCACATCCTGTCTCAGTGAAGGTTTGGTGGGTAGTGTGTCACAAAGATCCAGAGGGATCACATCCTGCTTCAGTGAAGGTTTGGTGGGTAGAGTATCACAAAGATCCAGAGGGATCACATCCGGCTTCAGTGAAGGTTTGGTGGGTAGAGTATCACAAAGATCTAGAGGGATCACATCCTGCTTCAGTGAAGGTTTGGTGGGTAGAGTATCACAAAGATCCAGAGGGATCACTTCCTGCTTCAGTGAAGGTTTGGTGGGTAGAGTATCACAAAGATCCAGAGGGATCACATCCTGCTTCAGTGAAGGTTTGGTGGGTAGAGTATCACAAAGATCCAGAGGGACCACATCCTGCTTCAGTGAAGGTTTGGTGGGTAGAGTATCACAAAGATCTAGAGGGATCACATCCTGCTTCAGTGAAGGTTTGGTGGGTAGAGTATCACAAAGATCCAGAGGGATCACTTCCTGCTTCAGTGAAGGTTTGGTGGGTAGAGTATCACAAAGATCTAGAGGGATCACATCCTGCTTCAGTGAAGGTTTGGTGGGGAGTGTGTCACAAAGATCCAGAGGGACCACATCCCACCTCAGTGTTGGTTTGTTGGGTAGAGTATCACAAAGATCCAGAGGGACCACATCCTGCCTGTGTTGGTTTGTTGGGTAGAGTATCACAAAGATCCAGAGGGACCACATCCCACCTCAGTGTTGGTTTGTTGGGTAGAGTATCACAAAGATCCAGAGGGACCACATCCAGCCTCAGTGATGGTTTGGTAGGGACGGCGTTACAAAGATCCAGAGGGACTACATCCCACCTCAGTGGTGGTTTGGAGGGAAATATGTCACAAAGATCTAGAGGGACCACATCCCGCCTCAGTGATGGTTTGTCGGGTAGTGTATCACAAAGATCCAGAGGGACCACATCCCACCTCAGTGATGGTTTGTCGGGTAGTGTATCACAAAGATCCAGAGGGAGCACATCCCACCTCCGTGATGGTTTGTCGGGTAGTGTATCACAAAGATCCAGAGGGACCACATCCCACCTCAGTGATGGTTTGTCGTGTTGTGTATCACAAAGATCCAGAGGGACCTCATCCCACCTCAGTGATGGTTTGTCGGGTAGTGTATCACAAAGATCCAGAGGGACCACATCCCACCTCAGGGATGGTTTGTCGGGTAGTGTATCACAAAGATCCAGAGGGACCACATCCCACCTCAGTGATGGTTTGTCGGGTAGTGTATCACAAAGATCCAGAGGGACCACATCCCACCTCAGTGGTGGTTTGTTGGGTAGTGTATCACAAAGATCCAGAGGGACCACATCCCACCCCAGTGTTGGTTTGTGGGGTAGAGTATCACAAAGATCCAGAGGGACCACATCCTGCCTCAGTGTTGGTTTGTTGGGTAGATATCACAAAGATCCAGAGGGACCACATCCCATTTCAGTGTTGGTTTGTTGGGTAGAGTATCACAAAGATCCAGAGGGACCACATCCCACCTCAGTGTTGGTTTGTTGGGTAGAGTATCACAAAGATCCAGAGGGATCACATCCTGCCTCAGTGATGGTTTGTTGGGGAGTGTGTCACAAAGATCTAGAGGGATCACATCCTGCCTCAGTGATGGTTTGTTGGGGAGTGTGTCACAAAGATCCAGAGGGATCACATCCTGCCTCAGTGATGGTTTGGTGGGGAGTGTGTCACAAAGATCCAGAGGGATCACATCCTGCCTCAGTGATGGTTTGGTGGGGAGTGTGTCACAAAGATCTAGAGGGATCACATCCCAACTCAGTGATGGTTTGTTAGGGAGTGTATCACAAAGATCCAGAGGGACCACATCCTGCCTCAGTGATGGTTTGTTGGGTAGTGTGTCACAAATATCCAGAGGTACCGCATCCCACCGCAGTGATGGTTTGTTGGGGATAGTGTCACAAAGATTCAGAGGGACCACATCCCACTTCAGTGATGGTTTGTTGGGGAGTGTGTCACAAAGATCCAGAAGGATCACATCCTGCCTCAGTGATGGTTGGTTGGGGAGTGTATCACAAAGATCCACAGGGACCACATTATGCCTCAGCTATTGTTTGTTGGGGTGTGTGTTACCAAGATCCAGAGGGACCACATCCCACCTCAGTGATGGTTTGTTGGGGAGTGTGTCACAAAGATCCAGAGGGACCACATTATGCCTCAGGGATGGTTTGGTGGGGAGTGTCACAAAGATCAAGAGGGACCACATTATGCCTCAGTGATGGTTTGTTGGGGAGAGTGTCACAAAGTTCAAGAGGGACCACATCCTGTCTCAGTGATGGTTTGGTGGGGAGTGTCACACAAAGATCAAGACGGACCACATCCTGTCTCAGTGATGGTTTGGTGGGGAGAGTGTCACAAAGATCCAGAGGGACCACATTATGCCTCAGTGATGGTTTTGTGGGGAGAGTGTCACAAAGATCAAGAGGGACCACATTATGCCTCAGTGATGGTTTGTTGGGGAGAGTGTCACAAAGATCCAGAGGGACCACATTATGCCTCAGTGATGGTTTGGTGGGGAGAGTGTCACAAAGATCAAGAGGGACCACATTATGCCTCAGTGATGGTTTGGTGGGGAGAGTGTCACAAAGATCCAGAGGGACCACATCCTGCCTAAGTGATGGTATGGTGGGGAGTGTGTCACAAAGATCCAGAGGGACCACATCCTGCCTAAGTGATGGTATGGTGGGGAGTGTGTCACAAAGATCCAGAGGGACCACATCCTGCCTAAGTGATGGTATGGTGGGGAGTGTGTCACAAAGATCCAGAGGGACCACATTATGCCTCAGTAATGGTTAGGTGGGGAGTGTCACACAAAGATCCAGAGGGACCACATCCTGCCTCAGTAATGGTTCTGTGGGGAGTGTGTCACAAAGATCCAGAGGGATCACATCCTGCTTCAGTGTTGGTTTGTTGGGTAGAGTATCACAAAGATCCAGAGGGACCACATCCTGCTTCAGTGAAGGTTTGGTGGGTAGAGTATCACAAAGATCCAGAGTGACCACATCCTGCTTCAGTGAAGGTTTGGTGGGTAGTGTGTCACAAAGATCCAGAGTGACCACATCCTGCTTCAGTGAAGGTTTGGTGGGTAGTGTGTCACAAAGATCCAGAGTGACCACATCCTGTCTCAGTGAAGGTTTGGTGGGTAGTGTGTCACAAAGATCCAGAGTGACCACATCCTGCTTCAGTGAAGGTTTGGTGGGTAGTGTGTCACAAATATCCAGAGTGACCACATCCTGCTTCAGTGAAGGTTTGGTGGGTAGTGTGTCACAAAGATCCAGAGTGACCACATCCTGTCTCAGTGAAGGTTTGGTGGGCAGTGTGTCACAAAGATCCAGAGTGACCACATCCTGTCTCAGTGAAGGTTTGGTGGGCAGTGTGTCACAAAGATCCAGAGTGACCACATCCTGTCTCAGTGAAGGTTTGGTGGGCAGTGTGTCACAAAGATCCAGAGTGACCACATCCTGCTTCAGTGTTGGTTTGTTGGGTAGAGTATCACAAAGATCCAGAGTGACCATTTGCTGCTTCAGTGAAGGTTTGGTGGGCAGTGTGTCACAAAGATCCAGAGTGACCACATCCTGTCTCAGTGAAGGTTTGGTGGGTAGTGTGTCACAAAGATCCAGAGTGACCACATCCTGTCTCAGTGAAGGTTTGGTGGGCAGTGTGTCACAAAGATCCAGAGTGACCACATCCTGCTTCAGTGTTGGTTTGTTGGGTAGAGTATCACAATGATCCAGAGTGACCACATGCTGCTTCAGTGAAGGTTTGGTGGGCAGTGTGTCACAAAGATCCAGAGGGATCACATCCTGCTTCAGTGTTGGTTTGTTGGGTAGAGTATCACAAAGATCCAGAGTGACCACATCCTGCTTCAGTGAAGGTTTGGTGGGCAGTGTGTCACAAAGATCCAGAGTGACCACATCCTGTCTCAGTGAAGGTTTGGTGGGCAGTGTGTCACAAAGATCCAGAGTGACCACATCCTGTCTCAGTGAAGGTTTGGTGGGCAGTGTGTCACAAAGATCCAGAGTGACCACATCCTGCTTCAGTGAAGGTTTGGTGGGTAGTGTGTCACAAAGATCCAGAGTGACCACATCCTGCTTCAGTGAAGGTTTGGTGGGTAGTGTGTCACAAAGATCCAGAGTGACCACATCCTGTCTCAGTGAAGGTTTGGTGGGTAGTGTGTCACAAAGATCCAGAGTGACCACATCCTGTCTCAGTGAAGGTTTGGTGGGCGGTGTGTCACAAAGATCCAGAGTGACCACATCCTGCTTCAGTGAAGGTTTGGTGGGTAGTGTGTCACAAAGATCCAGAGTGACCACATCCTGCTTCAGTGAAGGTTTGGTGGGTAGTGTGTCACAAAGATCCAGAGTGACCACATCCTGTCTCAGTGAAGGTTTGGTGGGTAGTGTGTCACAAAGATCCAGAGTGACCACATCCTGTCTCAGTGAAGGTTTGGTGGGTAGTGTGTCACAAAGATCCAGAGTGACCACATCCTGTCTCAGTGAAGGTTTGGTGGGCAGTGTGTCACAAAGATCCAGAGTGACCACATCCTGCTTCAGTGAAGGTTTGGTGGGTAGAGTATCACAAAGATCCAGAGGGACCACATCCTGCTTCAGTGAAGGTTTGGTGGGTAGAGTATCACAAAGATCCAGAGGGACCACATCCTGCTTCAGTGTTGGTTTGTTGGGTAGAGTATCACAAAGATCCAGAGGGAACACGTCCTGCTTCAGTGTTGGTTTGGTGGGTAGAGTATCACAAAGATCCAGAGGGATCACATCCTGCTTCAGTGAAGGTTTGGTGGGTAAAGTATCACAAAGATCCAGAGGGACCACATCCCACCTCAGTGTTGGTTTGTTGGGTAGAGTATCACAAAGATCCAGAGGGATCACATCCTGCTTCAGTGAAGGTTTGGTGGGTAGAGTATCACAAAGATCCAGAGGGATCACATCCTGCTTCAGTGAAGGTTTGGTGGGTAGAGTATCACAAAGATCCAGAGGGATCACATCCTGCTTCAGTGAAGGTTTGGTGGGTAGAGTATCACAAAGATCCAGAGGGATCACATCCTGCTTCAGTGAAGGTTTGGTGGGTAGAGTATCACAAAGATCCAGAGGGATCACATCCTGCTTCAGTGAAGGTTTGGTGGGTAGAGTATCACAAAGATCCAGAGGGATCACATCCGGCTTCAGTGAAGGTTTGGTGGGTAGAGTATCACAAAGATCTAGAGGGATTACATCCTGCTTCAGTGAAGGTTTGGTGGGTAGAGTATCACAAAGATCCAGAGGGATCACTTCCTGCTTCAGTGAAGGTTTGGTGGGTAGAGTATCACAAAGATCCAGAGGGATCACATCCTGCTTCAGTGAAGGTTTGGTGGGTAGAGTATCACAAAGATCCAGAGGGACCACATCCTGCTTCAGTGAAGGTTTGGTGGGTAGAGTATCACAAAGATCTAGAGGGATCACATCCTGCTTCAGTGAAGGTTTGGTGGGTAGAGTATCACAAAGATCCAGAGGTATCACTTCCTGCTTCAGTGAAGGTTTGGTGGGTAGAGTATCACAAAGATCTAGAGGGATCACATCCTGCTTCAGTGAAGGTTTGGTGGGGAGTGTGTCACAAAGATCCAGAGGGACCACATCCCACCTCAGTGTTGGTTTGTTGGGTAGAGTATCACAAAGATCCAGAGGGACCACATCCTGCCTGTGTTGGTTTGTTGGGTAGAGTATCACAAAGATCCAGAGGGACCACATCCCACCTCAGTGTTGGTTTGTTGGGTAGAGTATCACAAAGATCCCGAGGGACCACATCCAGCCTCAGTGATGGTTTGGTAGGGACGGCGTTACAAAGATCCAGAGGGACTACATCCCACCTCAGTGGTGGTTTGGAGGGAAATATGTCACAAAGATCTAGAGGGACCACATCCCGCCTCAGTGATGGTTTGTCGGGTAGTGTATCACAAAGATCCAGAGGGACCACATCCCACCTCAGTGATGGTTTGTCGGGTAGTGTATCACAAAGATCCAGAGGGACCACATTCCACCTCAGTGATGGTTTGTCGGGTAGTGTATCACAAAGATCCAGAGGGACCACATCCCACCTCAGTGATGGTTTGTCGTGTTGTGTATCACAAAGATCCAGAGGGACCTCATCCCACCTCAGTGATGGTTTGTCGGGTAGTGTATCACAAAGATCCAGAGGGACCACATCCCACCTCAGGGATGGTTTGTCGGGTAGTGTATCACAAAGATCCAGAGGGACCAATCCCACCTCAGTGATGGTTTGTCGGGTAGTGTATCACAAAGATCCAGAGGGACCACATCCCACCTCAGTGGTGGTTTGTTGGGTAGTGTATCACAAAGATCCAGAGGGACCACATCCCACCCCAGTGTTGGTTTGTGGGGTAGAGTATCACAAAGATCCAGAGGGACCACATCCTGCCTCAGTGTTGGTTTGTTGGGTAGAGTATCACAAAGATCCAGAGGGACCACATCCCATTTCAGTGTTGGTTTGTTGGGTAGAGTATCACAAAGATCCAGAGGGACCACATCCCACCTCAGTGTTGGTTTGTTGGGTAGAGTATCACAAAGATCCAGAGGGATCACATCCTGCCTCAGTGCTGGTTTGTTGGGGAGTGTGTCACAAAGATCTAGAGGGATCACATCCTGCCTCAGTGATGGTTTGTTGGGGAGTGTGTCACAAAGATCCAGAGGGATCACATCCTGCCTCAGTGATGGTTTGGTGGGGAGTTTGTCACAAAGATCCAGAGGGATCACATCCTGCCTCAGTGATGGTTTGGTGGGGAGTGTGTCACAAAGATCTAGAGGGATCACATCCCAACTCAGTGATGGTTTGTTAGGGAGTGTATCACAAAGATCCAGAGGGACCACATCCTGCCTCAGTGATGGTTTGTTGGGTAGTGTGTCACAAATATCCAGAGGTACCGCATCCCACCGCAGTGATGGTTTGTTGGGGATAGTGTCACAAAGATTCAGAGGGACCACATCCCACTTCAGTGATGGTTTGTTGGGGAGTGTGTCACAAAGATCCAGAAGGATCACATCCTGCCTCAGTGATGGTTGGTTGGGGAGTGTATCACAAAGATCCACAGGGACCACATTATGCCTCAGCTATTGTTTGTTGGGGTGTGTGTTACCAAGATCCAGAGGGACCACATCCCACCTCAGTGATGGTTTGTTGGGGAGTGTGTCACAAAGATCCAGAGGGACCACATTATGCCTCAGGGATGGTTTGTTGGGGAGTGTGTCACAAAGATCCAGAGAGACCACATTATGCCTCAGGGATGGTTTGTTGGGGAGTATGTCACAAAGATCCAGAGGGACCACATCCTGTCTCAGTGATGGTTTGGTGGGTAGTGTGTCACAAATATACAGAGGGACCTCATCCTGCCTCAGTGATGGTTTGTTGGGTAGTGTGTCACAAAGATCCAGAGGGACCACATCCAGCCTCAGTGATGGTTTGTTGGGGAGTGTGTCACAAAGATCCAGAGGGACCACATCCAGCCTCAGTGATGGTTTGTTGGGTAGTGTGTCACAAATATACAGAGGGACCTCATCCTGCCTCAGTGATGGTTTGGTGGGGAGTTTATCACAAAGATCCAGAGGGATCACGTCCTGTCTGTGATGGTTTGTTGGGGAGTGTGTCACAAAGATCCAGAGGGACCACATCCCACATCAGTGATGGTTTGTTGGGGAGTGTGTCACAAAGATCCAGAAGGATCACATCCTGCCTCAGTGATGGTTTGTTGGAGAGTGTGTCACAAAGATCCAGAGGGATCACATCCCACATCAGTGATGGTTTGTTGGGGAGTGTGTCACAAAGATCCAGAAGGATCACATCCCACATCAGTGATGGTTTGTTGGGGAGTGTGTCACAAAGATCCAGAAGGATCACATCCCACATCAGTGATGGTTTGTTGGGGAGTGTGTCACAAAGATCCAGAGGGATCACATCCTGCCTCAGTGATGGTTTGTTGGAGAGTGTGTCACAAAGATCCAGAGGGACCACATCCCACTTCAGTGATGGTTTGTTGGGGAGTGTGTCACAAAGATCCAGAAGGATCACATCCTGCCTCAGTGATGGTTGGTTGGGGAGTGTGTCACAAAGATCCAGAAGGATCACATCCTGCCTCAGTGATGGTTGGTTGGGGAGTGTATCACAAAGATCCACAGGGACCACATTATGCCTCAGCTATTGTTTGTTGGGGTGTGTGTTACCAAGATCCAGAGGGACCACATCCCACCTCAGTGATGGTTTGTTGGGGAGTGTGTCACAAAGATCCAGAGGGACCACATTATGCCTCAGGGATGGTTTGTTGGGGAGTGTGTCACAAAGATCCAGAGAGACCACATTATGCCTCAGGGATGGTTTGTTGGGGAGTATGTCACAAAGATCCAGAGGGACCACATCCTACCTCAGCGATGGTTTGGTGGGGAGAGTGTCACAAAGATCCAGAAGGACCACATCCTACCTCAGCGATGGTTTGGTGGGTAGTGTGTCACAAAGATCCAGAGGGACCACATCCTACCTCAGCGATGGTTTGGTGGGGAGAGTGTCACAAAGCTCTAGAGGGACCACATCCTACCTCAGCGATGGTTTGGTGGGGAGTGTGTCACAAAGATCTAGAGGGACCACATCCTACCTCAGCGATGGTTTGGTGGGGAGAGTGTCACAAAGATCTAGAGGGACCACATCCTGCCTCAGTAATGGTTTGTTGGGTAGTGTGTCACAAAGATCCAGAGGGACCACATCCTGTCTCAGTGATGGTTTGGTGGGGAGTGTGTCACAAAGATCCAGAGGGACCACATCCTGTCTCAGTGATGGTTTGGTGGGGAGTGTGTCACAAAGATCCAGAGGGACCACATCCCACCTTTAGTGATGGTTTGTTGGGGAGTGTGTCACAAAGATCCAGAGGGACCACATCCCACCTCAGTGATGGTTTGTTGGGGAGTGTGTCACAAAGATCCAGAGGGACCACATCCTGTCTCAGTGATGGTTTGGTGGGGAGTGTGTCACAAAGATCCAGAGGAACCACATCCTGTCTCAGTGATGGTTTGGTGGGGAGTGAGTCACAAAGATCCAGAGGGACCACATCCCACCTTTAGTGATGGTTTGTTGGGGAGTGTGTCACAAAGTTCTAGAGGGACCAAATCCTGCCTCAGTGATCGTTTGTTGGGTAGTGTCACAAATATCCAGAGGGACCACATCCTGCCTCAGTGATGGTTTGGTGGAGAGTGTGTCACAAAGATCCAGAGGGACCACATCCCACCTCAGTGATGGTTTGTTGGGGAGTGTATCACAAAGGTCCAGAGGGACCACTTCCTGCCTCAGTGATGGTTTGTTGGGGAGTGTGTCACAAAGATCCAGAGGGACCACATCCTGACTCAGTGATGGTTTGTTGGGGAGTGTGTCACAAAGATCCAGAGGGACCACATTATGCCTCAGTGATGGTTTGTTGGGGAGTGTGTCACCAAGATCCAGAGGGACCACATCCTGCCTCAGTGTTGGTTTGTTGGGGATAGTGTCACAAAGATCCAGAGGGACCACATCCCACATCAGTGATGGTTTGTTGGGTAGTGTGTCACACAGATCCAGAAGGATCACATCCTTCCTCAGTGATGGTTTGTTGGGGAGTGTATCACAAAGATCTTGAGGGACCACATCCCAGATCAGTGATGGTTTGTTGGGGAGTGTGTCACAAAGATCCAGAGGGACCACATCCCAGATCAGTGATGGTTTGTTGGGGAGTGTGTCACAAAGATCCAGAAGGATCACATCCTGCCTCAGTGATGGTTTGTTGGGGAGTGTGTCACAAAGATCCAGAGGGACGACATCCTGCCTCAGTGATGGTTTGTTGGGGAGTGTGTCACAAAGATCCAGAGGGACCACATCCTGCCTCAGTGATGGTTTGTTGGGGAGTGTGTCACAAAGATCCAGAGGGACCACATCCTGCCTCAGTGATGGTTTGTTGGGGAGTGTGTCACAAAGATCCAGAGGGACCACATCCTGCCTCAGTGATGGTTTGTTGGGGAGTGTGTCACAAAGATCCAGAGGGACCACATCCTGCCTCAGTGATGGTTTGTTGGGTAGTGTATCACATCCTGCCTCAGTGATGGTTTGTTGGGGGGTGTATCACAAAGATCCAGGGGGACCACATCCTGCCTCAGTGATGGTTTGTTGGGGAGTGTGTCACAAAGATCCAGAGGGACCACATTCTGCCTCAGTGATGGTTTGTTGGGGAGTGTATCACAAAGATCCAGAAGGATCACATCCTGCCTCAGTGATGGTTTGCTGGGGAGTGTATCACAAAGATCCAGAAGGATCACATGCTGCCTCAGTGATGGTTTGTTGGGGAGTGTGTCACAAAGATCCAGAGGGACCACATTCTGCCTCAGTGATGGTTTGTTGGGTAGTGTGTCACAAAGATCCAGAGGGACCACATTATGCCTCAGTGATGGTTTGTTGGGGAGTGTATCACAAAGATCTAGAGGGACCACATCCCACCTCAGTGATGGTTTGTTGGGTAGTTGTTATACAAAGATCTAGAGGGACCACATCCCACCTCAGTGATGGTTTGGTGGGGAGTGTGTCACAAAGATCCAGAGGGACCACATCCTGTCTCAGTGGTGGTTTGGTGGGGAGTGTCACACAAAGATCAAGAGGGACCACATCCTGTCTCAGTGATGGTTTGGTGGGGAGAGTGTCACAAAGATCCAGAGGGACCACATTTTGCCTCAGTGATGGTTTGGTGGGGAGTGTCACAAAGATCAAGAGGGACCACATTATGCCTCAGTGATGGTTTGGTGGGGACTGTCACACAAAGATCAAGAGGGACCACATCCTGTCTCAGTGATGGTTTGTTGGGGAGAGTGTCACAAAGATCCAGAGGGACCACATTATGCCTCAGTGATGGTTTGGTGGGGAGTGTCACAAAGATCAAGAGGGACCACATAATGCCTCAGTGATGGTTTGTTGGGGAGAGTGTCACAAAGTTCAAGAGGGACCACATCCTGTCTCAGTGATGGTTTGGTGGGGAGTGTCACACAAAGATCAAGAGGGACCACATCCTGTCTCAGTGATGGTTTGGTGGGGAGAGTGTCACAAAGATCCAGAGGGACCACATTATGCCTCAGTGATGGTTTTGTGGGGAGAGTGTCACAAAGATCAAGAGGGACCACATTATGCCTCAGTGATGGCTTGTTGGGGAGAGTGTCACAAAGATCCAGAGGGACCACATTATGCCTCAGTGATGGTTTGGTGGGGAGAGTGTCACAAAGATCAAGAGGGACCACATTATGCCTCAGTGATGGTTTGGTGGGGAGAGTGTCACAAAGATCCAGAGGGACCACATCCTGCCTAAGTAATGGTATGGTGGGGAGTGTGTCACAAAGATCCAGAGGGACCACATCCTGCCTAAGTGATGGTATGGTGGGGAGTGTGTCACAAAGATCCAGAGGGACCACATCCTGCCTAAGTGATGGTATGGTGGGGAGTGTGTCACAAAGATCTAGAGGGATCACATCCCAACTCAGTGATGGTTTGTTAGGGAGTGTATCACAAAGATCCAGAGGGACCACATCCTGCCTCAGTGATGGTTTGTTGGGTAGTGTGTCACAAATATCCAGAGGTACCGCATCCCACCGCAGTGATGGTTTGTTGGGGATAGTGTCACAAAGATTCAGAGGGACCACATCCCACTTCAGTGATGGTTTGTTGGGGAGTGTGTCACAAAGATCCAGAAGGATCACATCCTGCCTCAGTGATGGTTGGTTGGGGAGTGTATCACAAAGATCCACAGGGACCACATTATGCCTCAGCTATTGTTTGTTGGGGTGTGTGTTACCAAGATCCAGAGGGACCACATCCCACCTCAGTGATGGTTTGTTGGGGAGTGTGTCACAAAGATCCAGAGGGACCACATTATGCCTCAGGGATGGTTTGTTGGGGAGTGTGTCACAAAGATCCAGAGAGACCACATTATGCCTCAGGGATGGTTTGTTGGGGAGTATGTCACAAAGATCCAGAGGGACCACATCCTGTCTCAGTGATGGTTTGGTGGGTAGTGTGTCACAAATATACAGAGGGACCTCATCCTGCCTCAGTGATGGTTTGTTGGGTAGTGTGTCACAAAGATCCAGAGGGACCACATCCAGCCTCAGTGATGGTTTGTTGGGGAGTGTGTCACAAAGATCCAGAGGGACCACATCCAGCCTCAGTGATGGTTTGTTGGGTAGTGTGTCACAAATATACAGAGGGACCTCATCCTGCCTCAGTGATGGTTTGGTGGGGAGTTTATCACAAAGATCCAGAGGGATCACGTCCTGTCTGTGATGGTTTGTTGGGGAGTGTGTCACAAAGATCCAGAGGGACCACATCCCACATCAGTGATGGTTTGTTGGGGAGTGTGTCACAAAGATCCAGAAGGATCACATCCTGCCTCAGTGATGGTTTGTTGGAGAGTGTGTCACAAAGATCCAGAGGGATCACATCCCACATCAGTGATGGTTTGTTGGGGAGTGTGTCACAAAGATCCAGAAGGATCACATCCCACATCAGTGATGGTTTGTTGGGGAGTGTGTCACAAAGATCCAGAAGGATCACATCCCACATCAGTGATGGTTTGTTGGGGAGTGTGTCACAAAGATCCAGAGGGATCACATCCTGCCTCAGTGATGGTTTGTTGGAGAGTGTGTCACAAAGATCCAGAGGGACCACATCCCACTTCAGTGATGGTTTGTTGGGGAGTGTGTCACAAAGATCCAGAAGGATCACATCCTGCCTCAGTGATGGTTGGTTGGGGAGTGTGTCACAAAGATCCAGAAGGATCACATCCTGCCTCAGTGATGGTTGGTTGGGGAGTGTATCACAAAGATCCACAGGGACCACATTATGCCTCAGCTATTGTTTGTTGGGGTGTGTGTTACCAAGATCCAGAGGGACCACATCCCACCTCAGTGATGGTTTGTTGGGGAGTGTGTCACAAAGATCCAGAGGGACCACATTATGCCTCAGGGATGGTTTGTTGTGGAGTGTGTCACAAAGATCCAGAGAGACCACATTATGCCTCAGGGATGGTTTGTTGGGGAGTATGTCACAAAGATCCAGAGGGACCACATCCTACCTCAGCGATGGTTTGGTGGGGAGAGTGTCACAAAGATCCAGAAGGACCACATCCTACCTCAGCGATGGTTTGGTGGGTAGTGTGTCACAAAGATCCAGAGGGACCACATCCTACCTCAGCGATGGTTTGGTGGGGAGAGTGTCACAAAGCTCTAGAGGGACCACATCCTACCTCAGCGATGGTTTGGTGGGGAGTGTGTCACAAAGATCTAGAGGGACCACATCCTACCTCAGCGATGGTTTGGTGGGGAGAGTGTCACAAAGATCTAGAGGGACCACATCCTGCCTCAGTAATGGTTTGTTGGGTAGTGTGTCACAAAGATCCAGAGGGACCACATCCTGTCTCAGTGATGGTTTGGTGGGGAGTGTGTCACAAAGATCCAGAGGGAACACATCCTGTCTCAGTGATGGTTTGGTGGGGAGTGTGTCACAAAGATCCAGAGGGACCACATCCCACCTTTAGTGATGGTTTGTTGGGGAGTGTGTCACAAGGATCCAGAGGGACCACATCCCACCTCAGTGATGGTTTGTTGGGGAGTGTGTCACAAAGATCCAGAGGGACCACATCCTGTCTCAGTGATGGTTTGGTGGGGAGTGTGTCACAAAGATCCAGAGGGACCACATCCTGTCTCAGTGATGGTTTGGTGGGGAGTGAGTCACAAAGATCCAGAGGGACCACATCCCACCTTTAGTGATGGTTTGTTGGGGAGTGTGTCACAAAGATCTAGAGGGACCAAATCCTGCCTCAGTGATCGTTTGTTGGGTAGTGTCACAAATATCCAGAGGGACCACATCCTGCCTCAGTGATGGTTTGGTGGAGAGTGTGTCACAAAGATCCAGAGGGACCACATCCCACCTCAGTGATGGTTTGTTGGGGAGTGTATCACAAAGGTCCAGAGGGACCACTTCCTGCCTCAGTGATGGTTTGTTGGGGAGTGTGTCACAAAGATCCAGAGGGACCACATCCTGACTCAGTGATGGTTTGTTGGGGAGTGTGTCACAAAGATCCAGAGGGACCACATTATGCCTCAGTGATGGTTTGTTGGGGAGTGTGTCACCAAGATCCAGAGGGACCACATCCTGCCTCAGTGTTGGTTTGTTGGGGATAGTGTCACAAAGATCCAGAGGGACCACATCCCACATCAGTGATGGTTTGTTGGGTAGTGTGTCACACAGATCCAGAAGGATCACATCCTTCCTCAGTGATGGTTTGTTGGGGAGTGTATCACAAAGATCTTGAGGGACCACATCCCAGATCAGTGATGGTTTGTTGGGGAGTGTGTCACAAAGATCCAGAGGGACCACATCCCAGATCAGTGATGGTTTGTTGGGGAGTGTGTCACAAAGATCCAGAAGGATCACATCCTGCCTCAGTGATGGTTTGTTGGGGAGTGTGTCACAAAGATCCAGAGGGACGACATCCTGCCTCAGTGATGGTTTGTTGGGGAGTGTGTCACAAAGATCCAGAGGGACCACATCCTGCCTCAGTGATGGTTTGTTGGGGAGTGTGTCACAAAGATCCAGAGGGACCACATCCTGCCTCAGTGATGGTTTGTTGGGGAGTGTGTCACAAAGATCCAGAGGGACCACATCCTGCCTCAGTGATGGTTTGTTGGGGAGTGTGTCACAAAGATCCAGAGGGACCACATCCTGCCTCAGTGATGGTTTGTTGGGTAGTGTATCACATCCTGCCTCAGTGATGGTTTGTTGGGGAGTGTATCACAAAGATCCAGGGGGACCACATCCTGCCTCAGTGATGGTTTGTTGGGGAGTGTGTCACAAAGATCCAGAGGGACCACATTCTGCCTCAGTGATGGTTTGTTGGGGAGTGTATCACAAAGATCCAGAAGGATCACATCCTGCCTCAGTGATGGTTTGCTGGGGAGTGTATCACAAAGATCCAGAAGGATCACATGCTGCCTCAGTGATGGTTTGTTGGGGAGTGTGTCACAAAGATCCAGAGGGACCACATTCTGCCTCAGTGATGGTTTGTTGGGTAGTGTGTCACAAAGATCCAGAGGGACCACATTATGCCTCAGTGATGGATTGTTGGGGAGTGTATCACAAAGATCTAGAGGGACCACATCCCACCTCAGTGATGGTTTGTTGGGTAGTTGTTTTACAAAGATCTAGAGGGACCACATCCCACCTCAGTGATGGTTTGGTGGGGAGTGTGTCACAAAGATCCAGAGGGACCACATCCTGTCTCAGTGGTGGTTTGGTGGGGGGTGTCACACAAAGATCAAGAGGGACCACATCCTGTCTCAGTGATGGTTTGGTGGGGAGAGTGTCACAAAGATCCAGAGGGACCACATTTTGCCTCAGTGATGGTTTGGTGGGGAGTGTCACAAAGATCAAGAGGGACCACATTATGCCTCAGTGATGGTTTGGTGGGGACTGTCACACAAAGATCAAGAGGGACCACATCCTGTCTCAGTGATGGTTTGTTGGGGAGAGTGTCACAAAGATCCAGAGGGACCACATTATGCCTCAGTGATGGTTTGGTGGGGAGTGTCACAAAGATCAAGAGGGACCACATAATGCCTCAGTGATGGTTTGTTGGGGAGAGTGTCACAAAGTTCAAGAGGGACCACATCCTGTCTCAGTGATGGTTTGGTGGGGAGTGTCACACAAAGATCAAGAGGGACCACATCCTGTCTCAGTGATGGTTTGGTGGGGAGAGTGTCACAAAGATCCAGAGGGACCACATTATGCCTCAGTGATGGTTTTGTGGGGAGAGTGTCACAAAGATCAAGAGGGACCACATTATGCCTCAGTGATGGCTTGTTGGGGAGAGTGTCACAAAGATCCAGAGGGACCACATTATGCCTCAGTGATGGTTTGGTGGGGAGAGTGTCACAAAGATCAAGAGGGACCACATTATGCCTCAGTGATGGTTTGGTGGGGAGAGTGTCACAAAGATCCAGAGGGACCACATCCTGCCTAAGTGATGGTATGGTGGGGAGTGTGTCACAAAGATCCAGAGGGACCACATCCTGCCTAAGTGATGGTATGGTGGGGAGTGTGTCACAAAGATCCAGAGGGACCACATCCTGCCTAAGTGATGGTATGGTGGGGAGTGTGTCACAAAGATCCAGAGGGACCACATTATGCCTCAGTAATGGTTAGGTGGGGAGTGTCACACAAAGATCCAGAGGGACCACATCCTGCCTCAGTAATGGTTCTGTGGGGAGTGTGTCACAAAGATCCAGAGGGATCACATCCTGCTTCAGTGTTGGTTTGTTGGGTAGAGTATCACAAAGATCCAGAGGGACCACATCCTGCTTCAGTGAAGGTTTGGTGGGTAGTGTGTCACAAAGATCCAGAGTGACCACATCCTGCTTCAGTGAAGGTTTGGTGGGTAGTGTGTCACAAAGATCCAGAGTGACCACATCCTGTCTCAGTGAAGGTTTGGTGGGCAGTGTGTCACAAAGATCCAGAGTGACCACATCCTGTATCAGTGAAGGTTTGGTGGGCAGTGTGTCACAAAGATCCAGAGTGACCACATCCTGCTTCAGTGTTGGTTTGTTGGGTAGAGTATCACAAAGATCCAGAGTGACCACATGCTGCTTCAGTGAAGGTTTGGTGGGCAGTGTGTCACAAAGATCCAGAGGGATCACATCCTGCTTCAGTGTTGGTTTGTTGGGTAGAGTATCACAAAGATCCAGAGTGACCACATCCTGCTTCAGTGAAGGTTTGGTGGGCAGTGTGTCACAAAGATCCAGAGTGACCACATCCTGTCTCAGTGAAGGTTTGGTGGGTAGTGTGTCACAAAGATCCAGAGTGACCACATCCTGCTTCAGTGAAGGTTTGGTGGGTAGTGTGTCACAAAGATCCAGAGTGACCACATCCTGTCTCAGTGAAGGTTTGGTGGGTAGTGTGTCACAAAGATCCAGAGTGACCACATCCTGTCTCAGTGAAGGTTTGGTGGGTAGTGTGTCACAAAGATCCAGAGTGACCACATCCTGTCTCAGTGAAGGTTTGGTGGGCAGTGTGTCACAAAGATCCAGAGTGACCACATCCTGCTTCAGTGTTGGTTTGTTGGGTAGAGTATCACAAAGATCCAGAGTGACCACATCCTGCTTCAGTGTTGGTTTGTTGGGTAGAGTATCACAAAGATCCAGAGTGACCACATCCTGCTTCAGTGTTGGTTTGTTGGGTAGAGTGTCACAAAGATCCAGAGGGATCACATCCTGCTTCAGTGTTGGTTTGTTGGGTAGAGTATCACAAAGATCCAGAGTGACCACATCCTGCTTCAGTGAAGGTTTGGTGGGCAGTGTGTCACAAAGATCCAGAGTGACCACATCCTGTCTCAGTGAAGGTTTGGTGGGTAGTGTGTCACAAAGATCCAGAGTGACCACATCCTGCTTCAGTGAAGGTTTGGTGGGTAGTGTGTCACAAAGATCCAGAGTGACCACATCCTGTCTCAGTGAAGGTTTGGTGGGTAGTGTGTCACAAAGATCCAGAGTGACCACATCCTGTCTCAGTGAAGGTTTGGTGGGTAGTGTGTCACAAAGATCCAGAGTGACCACATCCTGTCTCAGTGAAGGTTTGGTGGGCAGTGTGTCACAAAGATCCAGAGTGACCACATCCTGCTTCAGTAAAGGTTTGGTGGGTAGAGTATCACAAAGATCCAGAGGGACCACATCCTGCTTCAGTGAAGGTTTGGTGGGTAGAGTATCACAAAGATCCAGAGGGACCACATCCCACCTCAGTGTTGGTTTGTTGGGTAGAGTATCACAAAGATCCAAAGGGACCACATCCTGCTTCAGTGAAGGTTTGGTGGGCAGTGTGTCACAAAGATCCAGAGTGACCACATCCTGCTTCAGTGAAGGTTTGGTGGGTAGAGTATCACAAAGATCCAGAGGGATCACATCCTGCTTCAGTGTTGGTTTGTTGGGTAGAGTATCACAAAGATCCAGAGGGATCACATCCTGCTTCAGTGTTGGTTTGGTGGGTAGAGTATCACAAAGATCCAGAGGGATCACATCCTGCTTCAGTGAAGGTTTGGTGGGTAAAGTATCACAAAGATCCAGAGGGACCACATCCCACCTCAGTGTTGGTTTGTTGGGTAGAGTATCACAAAGATCCAGAGGGATCACATCCTGCTTCAGTGAAGGTTTGGTGGGTAGAGTATCACAAAGATCCAGAGGGATCACATCCTGCTTCAGTGAAGGTTTGGTGGGTAGAGTATCACAAAGATCCAGAGGGATCACATCCTGCTTCAGTGAAGGTTTGGTGGGTAGAGTATCACAAAGATCCAGAGGGATCACATCCTGCTTCAGTGAAGGTTTGGTGGGTAGAGGCTCACAAAGATCCAGAGGGATCACATCCTGCTTCAGTGAAGGTTTGGTGGGTAGAGTATCACAAAGATCCAGAGGGATCACATCCGGCTTCAGTGAAGGTTTGGTGGGTAGAGTATCACAAAGATCTAGAGGGATCACATCCTGCTTCAGTGAAGGTTTGGTGGGTAGAGTATCACAAAGATCCAGAGGGATCACTTCCTGCTTCAGTGAAGGTTTGGTGGGTAGAGTATCACAAAGATCCAGAGGGATCACATCCTGCTTCAGTGAAGGTTTGGTGGGTAGAGTATCACAAAGATCCAGAGGGACCACATCCTGCTTCAGTGAAGGTTTGGTGGGTAGAGTATCACAAAGATCTAGAGGGATCACATCCTGCTTCAGTGAAGGTTTGGTGGGTAGAGTATCACAAAGATCCAGAGGGATCACTTCCTGCTTCAGTGAAGGTTTGGTGGGTAGAGTATCACAAAGATCTAGAGGGATCACATCCTGCTTCAGTGAAGGTTTGGTGGGGAGTGTGTCACAAAGATCCAGAGGGACCACATCCCACCTCAGTGTTGGTTTGTTGGGTAGAGTATCACAAAGATCCAGAGGGACCACATCCTGCCTCAGTGTTGGTTTGTTGGGTAGAGTATCACAAAGATCCAGAGGGACCACATCCCACCTCAGTGTTGGTTTGTTGGGTAGAGTATCACAAAGATCCAGAGGGACCACATCCAGCCTCAGTGATGGTTTGGTAGGGACGGCGTTACAAAGATCCAGAGGGACTACATCCCACCTCAGTGGTGGTTTGGAGGGAAATATGTCACAAAGATCTAGAGGGACCACATCCCGCCTCAGTGATGGTTTGTCGGGTAGTGTATCACAAAGATCCAGAGGGACCACATCCCACCTCAGTGATGGTTTGTCGGGTAGTGTATCACAAAGATCCAGAGGGACCACATCCCACCTCAGTGATGGTTTGTCGGGTAGTGTATCACAAAGATCCAGAGGGACCACATCCCACCTCAGTGATGGTTTGTCGTGTTGTGTATCACAAAGATCCAGAGGGACCTCATCCCACCTCAGTGATGGTTTGTCGGGTAGTGTATCACAAAGATCCAGAGGGACCACATCCCACCTCAGGGATGGTTTGTCGGGTAGTGTATCACAAAGATCCAGAGGGACCACATCCCACCTCAGTGATGGTTTGTCGGGTAGTGTATCACAAAGATCCAGAGGGACCACATCCCACCTCAGTGGTGGTTTGTTGGGTAGTGTATCACAAAGATCCAGAGGGACCACATCCCACCCCAGTGTTGGTTTGTGGGGTAGAGTATCACAAAGATCCAGAGGGACCACATCCTGCCTCAGTGTTGGTTTGTTGGTTAGAGTATCACAAAGATCCAGAGGGACCACATCCCACCTCAGTGTTGGTTTGTTGGGTAGAGTATCACAAAGATCCAGAGGGATCACATCCTGCCTCAGTGATGGTTTGGTAGGGAGTGTGTCACAAAGATCTAGAGGGATCACATCCTGCCTCAGTGATGGTTTGTTGGGTAGAGTATCACAAAGATCCAGAGGGATCACATCCTGCCTCAGTGTTGGTTTGTTGGGTAGAGTATCACAAAGATCCAGAGGGATCACATCCTGCCTCAGTGTTGGTTTGTTGGGTAGAGTATCACAAAGATCCAGAGGGATCACATCCTGCCTCAGTGTTGGTTTGTTGGGTAGAGTATCACAAAGATCCAGAGGGATCACATCCTGCTTCAGTGAAGGTTTGGTGGGTAGAGTATCAAAAAGATCCAGAGGGACCACATCCCACCTCAGTGTTGGTTTGTTGGGTAGAGTATCACAAAGATCCAAAGGGACCACATCCTGCTTCAGTGAAGGTTTGGTGGGCAGTGTGTCACAAAGATCCAGAGTGACCACATCCTGCTTCAGTGAAGGTTTGGTGGGTAGAGTATCACAAAGATCCAGAGGGATCACATCCTGCTTCAGTGTTGGTTTGTTGGGTAGAGTATCACAAAGATCCAGAGGGATCACATCCTGCTTCAGTGTTGGTTTGGTGGGTAGAGTATCACAAAGATCCAGAGGGATCACATCCTGCTTCAGTGAAGGTTTGGTGGGTAAAGTATCACAAAGATCCAGAGGGACCACATCCCACCTCAGTGTTGGTTTGTTGGGTAGAGTATCACAAAGATCCAGAGGGATCACATCCTGCTTCAGTGAAGGTTTGGTGGGTAGAGTATCACAAAGATCCAGAGGGATCACATCCTGCTTCAGTGAAGGTTTGGTGGGTAGAGTATCACAAAGATCCAGAGGGATCACATCCTGCTTCAGTGAAGGTTTGGTGGGTAGAGTATCACAAAGATCCAGAGGGATCACATCCTGCTTCAGTGAAGGTTTGGTGGGTAGAGTATCACAAAAATCCAGAGGGATCACATCCTGCTTCAGTGAAGGTTTGGTGGGTAGAGTATCACAAAGATCCAGAGGGATCACATCCGGCTTCAGTGAAGGTTTGGTGGGTAGAGTATCACAAAGATCTAGAGGGATCACATCCTGCTTCAGTGAAGGTTTGGTGGGTAGAGTATCACAAAGATCCAGAGGGATCACTTCCTGCTTCAGTGAAGGTTTGGTGGGTAGAGTATCACAAAGATCCAGAGGGATCACATCCTGCTTCAGTGAAGGTTTGGTGGGTAGAGTATCACAAAGATCCAGAGGGACCACATCCTGCTTCAGTGAAGGTTTGGTGGGTAGAGTATCACAAAGATCTAGAGGGATCACATCCTGCTTCAGTGAAGGTTTGGTGGGTAGAGTATCACAAAGATCCAGAGGGATCACTTCCTGCTTCAGTGAAGGTTTGGTGGGTAGAGTATCACAAAGATCTAGAGGGATCACATCCTGCTTCAGTGAAGGTTTGGTGGGGAGTGTGTCACAAAGATCCAGAGGGACCACATCCCACCTCAGTGTTGGTTTGTTGGGTAGAGTATCACAAAGATCCAGAGGGACCACATCCCACCTCAGTGTTGGTTTGTTGGGTAGAGTATCACAAAGATCCAGAGGGACCACATCCCACCTCAGTGTTGGTTTGTTGGGTAGAGTATCACAAAGATCCAGAGGGACCACATCCAGCCTCAGTGATGGTTTGGTAGGGACGGCGTTACAAAGATCCAGAGGGACTACATCCCACCTCAGTGGTGGTTTGGAGGGAAATATGTCACAAAGATCTAGAGGGACCACATCCCGCCTCAGGGATGGTTTGTCGGGTAGTGTATCACAAAGATCCAGAGGGACCACATCCCACCTCAGTGATGGTTTGTCGGGTAGTGTATCACAAAGATCCAGAGGGACCACATCCCACCTCAGTGATGGTTTGTCGGGTAGTGTATCACAAAGATCCAGAGGGACCACATCCCACCTCAGTGATGGTTTGTCGTGTTGTTTATCACAAAGATCCAGAGGGACCTCATCCCACCTCAGTGATGGTTTGTCGGGTAGTGTATCACAAAGATCCAGAGGGACCACATCCCACCTCAGGGTTGGTTTGTCGGGTAGTGTATCACAAAGATCCAGAGGGACCACATCCCACCTCAGTGATGGTTTGTCGGGTAGTGTATCACAAAGATCCAGAGGGACCACATCCCACCTCAGTGGTGGTTTGTTGGGTAGTGTATCACAAAGATCCAGAGGGACCACATCCCACCCCAGTGTTGGTTTGTGGGGTAGAGTATCACAAAGATCCAGAGGGACCACATCCTGCCTCAGTGTTGGTTTGTTGGGTAGAGTATCACAAAGATCCAGAGGGACCACATCCCACTTCAGTGTTGGTTTGTTGGTTAGAGTATCACAAAGATCCAGAGGGACCACATCCCACCTCAGTGTTGGTTTGTTGGGTAGAGTATCACAAAGATCCAGAGGGATCACATCCTGCCTCAGTGATGGTTTGGTAGGGAGTGTGTCACAAAGATCTAGAGGGATCACATCCTGCCTCAGTGATGGTTTGTTGGGTAGAGTATCACAAAGATCCAGAGGGATCACATCCTGCCTCAGTGTTGGTTTGTTGGGTAGAGTATCACAAAGATCCAGAGGGATCACATCCTGCCTCAGTGTTGGTTTGTTGGGTAGAGTATCACAAAGATCCAGAGGGATCACATCCTGCCTCAGTGTTGGTTTGTTGGGTAGAGTATCACAAAGATCCAGAGGGACCACATCCCACCTCAGTGTTGGTTTGTTGGGTAGAGTATCACAAAGATCCAGAGGGACCACATCCCACCTCAGTGTTGGTTTGTTGGGTAGAGTATCACAAAGATCCAGAGGGACCACATCCAGCCTCAGTGATGGTTTGGTAGGGACGGCGTTACAAAGATCCAGAGGGACTACATCCCACCTCAGTGGTGGTTTGGAGGGAAATATGTCACAAAGATCTAGAGGGACCACATCCCGCCTCAGGGATGGTTTGTCGGGTAGTGTATCACAAAGATCCAGAGGGACCACATCCCACCTCAGTGATGGTTTGTCGGGTAGTGTATCACAAAGATCCAGAGGGACCACATCCCACCTCAGTGATGGTTTGTCGGGTAGTGTATCACAAAGATCCAGAGGGACCACATCCCACCTCAGTGATGGTTTGTCGTGTTGTTTATCACAAAGATCCAGAGGGACCTCATCCCACCTCAGTGATGGTTTGTCGGGTAGTGTATCACAAAGATCCAGAGGGACCACATCCCACCTCAGGGTTGGTTTGTCGGGTAGTGTATCACAAAGATCCAGAGGGACCACATCCCACCTCAGTGATGGTTTGTCGGGTAGTGTATCACAAAGATCCAGAGGGACCACATTATGCCTCAGTGATGGTTTGGTGGGGACTGTCACACAAAGATCAAGAGGGACCACATCCTGTCTCAGTGATGGTTTGTTGGGGAGAGTGTCACAAAGATCCAGAGGGACCACATTATGCCTCAGTGATGGTTTGGTGGGGAGTGTCACAAAGATCAAGAGGGACCACATAATGCCTCAGTGATGGTTTGTTGGGGAGAGTGTCACAAAGTTCAAGAGGGACCACATCCTGTCTCAGTGATGGTTTGGTGGGGAGTGTCACACAAAGATCAAGAGGGACCACATCCTGTCTCAGTGATGGTTTGGTGGGGAGAGTGTCACAAAGATCCAGAGGGACCACATTATGCCTCAGTGATGGTTTTGTGGGGAGAGTGTCACAAAGATCAAGAGGGACCACATTATGCCTCAGTGATGGCTTGTTGGGGAGAGTGTCACAAAGATCCAGAGGGACCACATTATGCCTCAGTGATGGTTTGGTGGGGAGAGTGTCACAAAGATCAAGAGGGACCACATTATGCCTCAGTGATGGTTTGGTGGGGAGAGTGTCACAAAGATCCAGAGGGACCACATCCTGCCTAAGTAATGGTATGGTGGGGAGTGTGTCACAAAGATCCAGAGGGACCACATCCTGCCTAAGTGATGGTATGGTGGGGAGTGTGTCACAAAGATCCAGAGGGACCACATCCTGCCTAAGTGATGGTATGGTGGGGAGTGTGTCACAAAGATCTAGAGGGATCACATCCCAACTCAGTGATGGTTTGTTAGGGAGTGTATCACAAAGATCCAGAGGGACCACATCCTGCCTCAGTGATGGTTTGTTGGGTAGTGTGTCACAAATATCCAGAGGTACCGCATCCCACCGCAGTGATGGTTTGTTGGGGATAGTGTCACAAAGATTCAGAGGGACCACATCCCACTTCAGTGATGGTTTGTTGGGGAGTGTGTCACAAAGATCCAGAAGGATCACATCCTGCCTCAGTGATGGTTGGTTGGGGAGTGTATCACAAAGATCCACAGGGACCACATTATGCCTCAGCTATTGTTTGTTGGGGTGTGTGTTACCAAGATCCAGAGGGACCACATCCCACCTCAGTGATGGTTTGTTGGGGAGTGTGTCACAAAGATCCAGAGGGACCACATTATGCCTCAGGGATGGTTTGTTGGGGAGTGTGTCACAAAGATCCAGAGAGACCACATTATGCCTCAGGGATGGTTTGTTGGGGAGTATGTCACAAAGATCCAGAGGGACCACATCCTGTCTCAGTGATGGTTTGGTGGGTAGTGTGTCACAAATATACAGAGGGACCTCATCCTGCCTCAGTGATGGTTTGTTGGGTAGTGTGTCACAAAGATCCAGAGGGACCACATCCAGCCTCAGTGATGGTTTGTTGGGGAGTGTGTCACAAAGATCCAGAGGGACCACATCCAGCCTCAGTGATGGTTTGTTGGGTAGTGTGTCACAAATATACAGAGGGACCTCATCCTGCCTCAGTGATGGTTTGGTGGGGAGTTTATCACAAAGATCCAGAGGGATCACGTCCTGTCTGTGATGGTTTGTTGGGGAGTGTGTCACAAAGATCCAGAGGGACCACATCCCACATCAGTGATGGTTTGTTGGGGAGTGTGTCACAAAGATCCAGAAGGATCACATCCTGCCTCAGTGATGGTTTGTTGGAGAGTGTGTCACAAAGATCCAGAGGGATCACATCCCACATCAGTGATGGTTTGTTGGGGAGTGTGTCACAAAGATCCAGAAGGATCACATCCCACATCAGTGATGGTTTGTTGGGGAGTGTGTCACAAAGATCCAGAAGGATCACATCCCACATCAGTGATGGTTTGTTGGGGAGTGTGTCACAAAGATCCAGAGGGATCACATCCTGCCTCAGTGATGGTTTGTTGGAGAGTGTGTCACAAAGATCCAGAGGGACCACATCCCACTTCAGTGATGGTTTGTTGGGGAGTGTGTCACAAAGATCCAGAAGGATCACATCCTGCCTCAGTGATGGTTGGTTGGGGAGTGTGTCACAAAGATCCAGAAGGATCACATCCTGCCTCAGTGATGGTTGGTTGGGGAGTGTATCACAAAGATCCACAGGGACCACATTATGCCTCAGCTATTGTTTGTTGGGGTGTGTGTTACCAAGATCCAGAGGGACCACATCCCACCTCAGTGATGGTTTGTTGGGGAGTGTGTCACAAAGATCCAGAGGGACCACATTATGCCTCAGGGATGGTTTGTTGTGGAGTGTGTCACAAAGATCCAGAGAGACCACATTATGCCTCAGGGATGGTTTGTTGGGGAGTATGTCACAAAGATCCAGAGGGACCACATCCTACCTCAGCGATGGTTTGGTGGGGAGAGTGTCACAAAGATCCAGAAGGACCACATCCTACCTCAGCGATGGTTTGGTGGGTAGTGTGTCACAAAGATCCAGAGGGACCACATCCTACCTCAGCGATGGTTTGGTGGGGAGAGTGTCACAAAGCTCTAGAGGGACCACATCCTACCTCAGCGATGGTTTGGTGGGGAGTGTGTCACAAAGATCTAGAGGGACCACATCCTACCTCAGCGATGGTTTGGTGGGGAGAGTGTCACAAAGATCTAGAGGGACCACATCCTGCCTCAGTAATGGTTTGTTGGGTAGTGTGTCACAAAGATCCAGAGGGACCACATCCTGTCTCAGTGATGGTTTGGTGGGGAGTGTGTCACAAAGATCCAGAGGGAACACATCCTGTCTCAGTGATGGTTTGGTGGGGAGTGTGTCACAAAGATCCAGAGGGACCACATCCCACCTTTAGTGATGGTTTGTTGGGGAGTGTGTCACAAAGATCCAGAGGGACCACATCCCACCTCAGTGATGGTTTGTTGGGGAGTGTGTCACAAAGATCCAGAGGGACCACATCCTGTCTCAGTGATGGTTTGGTGGGGAGTGTGTCACAAAGATCCAGAGGGACCACATCCTGTCTCAGTGATGGTTTGGTGGGGAGTGAGTCACAAAGATCCAGAGGGACCACATCCCACCTTTAGTGATGGTTTGTTGGGGAGTGTGTCACAAAGATCTAGAGGGACCAAATCCTGCCTCAGTGATCGTTTGTTGGGTAGTGTCACAAATATCCAGAGGGACCACATCCTGCCTCAGTGATGGTTTGGTGGAGAGTGTGTCACAAAGATCCAGAGGGACCACATCCCACCTCAGTGATGGTTTGTTGGGGAGTGTATCACAAAGGTCCAGAGGGACCACTTCCTGCCTCAGTGATGGTTTGTTGGGGAGTGTGTCACAAAGATCCAGAGGGACCACATCCTGACTCAGTGATGGTTTGTTGGGGAGTGTGTCACAAAGATCCAGAGGGACCACATTATGCCTCAGTGATGGTTTGTTGGGGAGTGTGTCACCAAGATCCAGAGGGACCACATCCTGCCTCAGTGTTGGTTTGTTGGGGATAGTGTCACAAAGATCCAGAGGGACCACATCCCACATCAGTGATGGTTTGTTGGGTAGTGTGTCACACAGATCCAGAAGGATCACATCCTTCCTCAGTGATGGTTTGTTGGGGAGTGTATCACAAAGATCTTGAGGGACCACATCCCAGATCAGTGATGGTTTGTTGGGGAGTGTGTCACAAAGATCCAGAGGGACCACATCCCAGATCAGTGATGGTTTGTTGGGGAGTGTGTCACAAAGATCCAGAAGGATCACATCCTGCCTCAGTGATGGTTTGTTGGGGAGTGTGTCACAAAGATCCAGAGGGACGACATCCTGCCTCAGTGATGGTTTGTTGGGGAGTGTGTCACAAAGATCCAGAGGGACCACATCCTGCCTCAGTGATGGTTTGTTGGGGAGTGTGTCACAAAGATCCAGAGGGACCACATCCTGCCTCAGTGATGGTTTGTTGGGGAGTGTGTCACAAAGATCCAGAGGGACCACATCCTGCCTCAGTGATGGTTTGTTGGGGAGTGTGTCACAAAGATCCAGAGGGACCACATCCTGCCTCAGTGATGGTTTGTTGGGTAGTGTATCACATCCTGCCTCAGTGATGGTTTGTTGGGGAGTGTATCACAAAGATCCAGGGGGACCACATCCTGCCTCAGTGATGGTTTGTTGGGGAGTGTGTCACAAAGATCCAGAGGGACCACATTCTGCCTCAGTGATGGTTTGTTGGGGAGTGTATCACAAAGATCCAGAAGGATCACATCCTGCCTCAGTGATGGTTTGCTGGGGAGTGTATCACAAAGATCCAGAAGGATCACATGCTGCCTCAGTGATGGTTTGTTGGGGAGTGTGTCACAAAGATCCAGAGGGACCACATTCTGCCTCAGTGATGGTTTGTTGGGTAGTGTGTCACAAAGATCCAGAGGGACCACATTATGCCTCAGTGATGGTTTGTTGGGGAGTGTATCACAAAGATCTAGAGGGACCACATCCCACCTCAGTGATGGTTTGTTGGGTAGTTGTTTTACAAAGATCTAGAGGGACCACATCCCACCTCAGTGATGGTTTGGTGGGGAGTGTGTCACAAAGATCCAGAGGGACCACATCCTGTCTCAGTGGTGGTTTGGTGGGGGGTGTCACACAAAGATCAAGAGGGACCACATCCTGTCTCAGTGATGGTTTGGTGGGGAGAGTGTCACAAAGATCCAGAGGGACCACATTTTGCCTCAGTGATGGTTTGGTGGGGAGTGTCACAAAGATCAAGAGGGACCACATTATGCCTCAGTGATGGTTTGGTGGGGACTGTCACACAAAGATCAAGAGGGACCACATCCTGTCTCAGTGATGGTTTGTTGGGGAGAGTGTCACAAAGATCCAGAGGGACCACATTATGCCTCAGTGATGGTTTGGTGGGGAGTGTCACAAAGATCAAGAGGGACCACATAATGCCTCAGTGATGGTTTGTTGGGGAGAGTGTCACAAAGTTCAAGAGGGACCACATCCTGTCTCAGTGATGGTTTGGTGGGGAGTGTCACACAAAGATCAAGAGGGACCACATCCTGTCTCAGTGATGGTTTGGTGGGGAGAGTGTCACAAAGATCCAGAGGGACCACATTATGCCTCAGTGATGGTTTTGTGGGGAGAGTGTCACAAAGATCAAGAGGGACCACATTATGCCTCAGTGATGGCTTGTTGGGGAGAGTGTCACAAAGATCCAGAGGGACCACATTATGCCTCAGTGATGGTTTGGTGGGGAGAGTGTCACAAAGATCAAGAGGGACCACATTATGCCTCAGTGATGGTTTGGTGGGGAGAGTGTCACAAAGATCCAGAGGGACCACATCCTGCCTAAGTGATGGTATGGTGGGGAGTGTGTCACAAAGATCCAGAGGGACCACATCCTGCCTAAGTGATGGTATGGTGGGGAGTGTGTCACAAAGATCCAGAGGGACCACATCCTGCCTAAGTGATGGTATGGTGGGGAGTGTGTCACAAAGATCCAGAGGGACCACATTATGCCTCAGTAATGGTTAGGTGGGGAGTGTCACACAAAGATCCAGAGGGACCACATCCTGCCTCAGTAATGGTTCTGTGGGGAGTGTGTCACAAAGATCCAGAGGGATCACATCCTGCTTCAGTGTTGGTTTGTTGGGTAGAGTATCACAAAGATCCAGAGGGACCACATCCTGCTTCAGTGAAGGTTTGGTGGGTAGTGTGTCACAAAGATCCAGAGTGACCACATCCTGCTTCAGTGAAGGTTTGGTGGGTAGTGTGTCACAAAGATCCAGAGTGACCACATCCTGTCTCAGTGAAGGTTTGGTGGGCAGTGTGTCACAAAGATCCAGAGTGACCACATCCTGTATCAGTGAAGGTTTGGTGGGCAGTGTGTCACAAAGATCCAGAGTGACCACATCCTGCTTCAGTGTTGGTTTGTTGGGTAGAGTATCACAAAGATCCAGAGTGACCACATGCTGCTTCAGTGAAGGTTTGGTGGGCAGTGTGTCACAAAGATCCAGAGGGATCACATCCTGCTTCAGTGTTGGTTTGTTGGGTAGAGTATCACAAAGATCCAGAGTGACCACATCCTGCTTCAGTGAAGGTTTGGTGGGCAGTGTGTCACAAAGATCCAGAGTGACCACATCCTGTCTCAGTGAAGGTTTGGTGGGTAGTGTGTCACAAAGATCCAGAGTGACCACATCCTGCTTCAGTGAAGGTTTGGTGGGTAGTGTGTCACAAAGATCCAGAGTGACCACATCCTGTCTCAGTGAAGGTTTGGTGGGTAGTGTGTCACAAAGATCCAGAGTGACCACATCCTGTCTCAGTGAAGGTTTGGTGGGTAGTGTGTCACAAAGATCCAGAGTGACCACATCCTGCTTCAGTGTTGGTTTGTTGGGTAGAGTATCACAAAGATCCAGAGTGACCACATCCTGCTTCAGTGTTGGTTTGTTGGGTAGAGTATCACAAAGATCCAGAGTGACCACATCCTGCTTCAGTGTTGGTTTGTTGGGTAGAGTGTCACAAAGATCCAGAGGGATCACATCCTGCTTCAGTGTTGGTTTGTTGGGTAGAGTATCACAAAGATCCAGAGTGACCACATCCTGCTTCAGTGAAGGTTTGGTGGGCAGTGTGTCACAAAGATCCAGAGTGACCACATCCTGTCTCAGTGAAGGTTTGGTGGGTAGTGTGTCACAAAGATCCAGAGTGACCACATCCTGCTTCAGTGAAGGTTTGGTGGGTAGTGTGTCACAAAGATCCAGAGTGACCACATCCTGTCTCAGTGAAGGTTTGGTGGGTAGTGTGTCACAAAGATCCAGAGTGACCACATCCTGTCTCAGTGAAGGTTTGGTGGGTAGTGTGTCACAAAGATCCAGAGTGACCACATCCTGTCTCAGTGAAGGTTTGGTGGGCAGTGTGTCACAAAGATCCAGAGTGACCACATCCTGCTTCAGTAAAGGTTTGGTGGGTAGAGTATCACAAAGATCCAGAGGGACCACATCCTGCTTCAGTGAAGGTTTGGTGGGTAGAGTATCACAAAGATCCAGAGGGACCACATCCCACCTCAGTGTTGGTTTGTTGGGTAGAGTATCACAAAGATCCAAAGGGACCACATCCTGCTTCAGTGAAGGTTTGGTGGGCAGTGTGTCACAAAGATCCAGAGTGACCACATCCTGCTTCAGTGAAGGTTTGGTGGGTAGAGTATCACAAAGATCCAGAGGGATCACATCCTGCTTCAGTGTTGGTTTGTTGGGTAGAGTATCACAAAGATCCAGAGGGATCACATCCTGCTTCAGTGTTGGTTTGGTGGGTAGAGTATCACAAAGATCCAGAGGGATCACATCCTGCTTCAGTGAAGGTTTGGTGGGTAAAGTATCACAAAGATCCAGAGGGACCACATCCCACCTCAGTGTTGGTTTGTTGGGTAGAGTATCACAAAGATCCAGAGGGATCACATCCTGCTTCAGTGAAGGTTTGGTGGGTAGAGTATCACAAAGATCCAGAGGGATCACATCCTGCTTCAGTGAAGGTTTGGTGGGTAGAGTATCACAAAGATCCAGAGGGATCACATCCTGCTTCAGTGAAGGTTTGGTGGGTAGAGTATCACAAAGATCCAGAGGGATCACATCCTGCTTCAGTGAAGGTTTGGTGGGTAGAGGCTCACAAAGATCCAGAGGGATCACATCCTGCTTCAGTGAAGGTTTGGTGGGTAGAGTATCACAAAGATCCAGAGGGATCACATCCGGCTTCAGTGAAGGTTTGGTGGGTAGAGTATCACAAAGATCTAGAGGGATCACATCCTGCTTCAGTGAAGGTTTGGTGGGTAGAGTATCACAAAGATCCAGAGGGATCACTTCCTGCTTCAGTGAAGGTTTGGTGGGTAGAGTATCACAAAGATCCAGAGGGATCACATCCTGCTTCAGTGAAGGTTTGGTGGGTAGAGTATCACAAAGATCCAGAGGGACCACATCCTGCTTCAGTGAAGGTTTGGTGGGTAGAGTATCACAAAGATCTAGAGGGATCACATCCTGCTTCAGTGAAGGTTTGGTGGGTAGAGTATCACAAAGATCCAGAGGGATCACTTCCTGCTTCAGTGAAGGTTTGGTGGGTAGAGTATCACAAAGATCTAGAGGGATCACATCCTGCTTCAGTGAAGGTTTGGTGGGGAGTGTGTCACAAAGATCCAGAGGGACCACATCCCACCTCAGTGTTGGTTTGTTGGGTAGAGTATCACAAAGATCCAGAGGGACCACATCCTGCCTCAGTGTTGGTTTGTTGGGTAGAGTATCACAAAGATCCAGAGGGACCACATCCCACCTCAGTGTTGGTTTGTTGGGTAGAGTATCACAAAGATCCAGAGGGACCACATCCAGCCTCAGTGATGGTTTGGTAGGGACGGCGTTACAAAGATCCAGAGGGACTACATCCCACCTCAGTGGTGGTTTGGAGGGAAATATGTCACAAAGATCTAGAGGGACCACATCCCGCCTCAGTGATGGTTTGTCGGGTAGTGTATCACAAAGATCCAGAGGGACCACATCCCACCTCAGTGATGGTTTGTCGGGTAGTGTATCACAAAGATCCAGAGGGACCACATCCCACCTCAGTGATGGTTTGTCGGGTAGTGTATCACAAAGATCCAGAGGGACCACATCCCACCTCAGTGATGGTTTGTCGTGTTGTGTATCACAAAGATCCAGAGGGACCTCATCCCACCTCAGTGATGGTTTGTCGGGTAGTGTATCACAAAGATCCAGAGGGACCACATCCCACCTCAGGGATGGTTTGTCGGGTAGTGTATCACAAAGATCCAGAGGGACCACATCCCACCTCAGTGATGGTTTGTCGGGTAGTGTATCACAAAGATCCAGAGGGACCACATCCCACCTCAGTGGTGGTTTGTTGGGTAGTGTATCACAAAGATCCAGAGGGACCACATCCCACCCCAGTGTTGGTTTGTGGGGTAGAGTATCACAAAGATCCAGAGGGACCACATCCTGCCTCAGTGTTGGTTTGTTGGTTAGAGTATCACAAAGATCCAGAGGGACCACATCCCACCTCAGTGTTGGTTTGTTGGGTAGAGTATCACAAAGATCCAGAGGGATCACATCCTGCCTCAGTGATGGTTTGGTAGGGAGTGTGTCACAAAGATCTAGAGGGATCACATCCTGCCTCAGTGATGGTTTGTTGGGTAGAGTATCACAAAGATCCAGAGGGATCACATCCTGCCTCAGTGTTGGTTTGTTGGGTAGAGTATCACAAAGATCCAGAGGGATCACATCCTGCCTCAGTGTTGGTTTGTTGGGTAGAGTATCACAAAGATCCAGAGGGATCACATCCTGCCTCAGTGTTGGTTTGTTGGGTAGAGTATCACAAAGATCCAGAGGGATCACATCCTGCTTCAGTGAAGGTTTGGTGGGTAGAGTATCAAAAAGATCCAGAGGGACCACATCCCACCTCAGTGTTGGTTTGTTGGGTAGAGTATCACAAAGATCCAAAGGGACCACATCCTGCTTCAGTGAAGGTTTGGTGGGCAGTGTGTCACAAAGATCCAGAGTGACCACATCCTGCTTCAGTGAAGGTTTGGTGGGTAGAGTATCACAAAGATCCAGAGGGATCACATCCTGCTTCAGTGTTGGTTTGTTGGGTAGAGTATCACAAAGATCCAGAGGGATCACATCCTGCTTCAGTGTTGGTTTGGTGGGTAGAGTATCACAAAGATCCAGAGGGATCACATCCTGCTTCAGTGAAGGTTTTGTGGGTAAAGTATCACAAAGATCCAGAGGGACCACATCCCACCTCAGTGTTGGTTTGTTGGGTAGAGTATCACAAAGATCCAGAGGGATCACATCCTGCTTCAGTGAAGGTTTGGTGGGTAGAGTATCACAAAGATCCAGAGGGATCACATCCTGCTTCAGTGAAGGTTTGGTGGGTAGAGTATCACAAAGATCCAGAGGGATCACATCCTGCTTCAGTGAAGGTTTGGTGGGTAGAGTATCACAAAGATCCAGAGGGATCACATCCTGCTTCAGTGAAGGTTTGGTGGGTAGAGTATCACAAAAATCCAGAGGGATCACATCCTGCTTCAGTGAAGGTTTGGTGGGTAGAGTATCACAAAGATCCAGAGGGATCACATCCGGCTTCAGTGAAGGTTTGGTGGGTAGAGTATCACAAAGATCTAGAGGGATCACATCCTGCTTCAGTGAAGGTTTGGTGGGTAGAGTATCACAAAGATCCAGAGGGATCACTTCCTGCTTCAGTGAAGGTTTGGTGGGTAGAGTATCACAAAGATCCAGAGGGATCACATCCTGCTTCAGTGAAGGTTTGGTGGGTAGAGTATCACAAAGATCCAGAGGGACCACATCCTGCTTCAGTGAAGGTTTGGTGGGTAGAGTATCACAAAGATCTAGAGGGATCACATCCTGCTTCAGTGAAGGTTTGGTGGGTAGAGTATCACAAAGATCCAGAGGGATCACTTCCTGCTTCAGTGAAGGTTTGGTGGGTAGAGTATCACAAAGATCTAGAGGGATCACATCCTGCTTCAGTGAAGGTTTGGTGGGGAGTGTGTCACAAAGATCCAGAGGGACCACATCCCACCTCAGTGTTGGTTTGTTGGGTAGAGTATCACAAAGATCCAGAGGGACCACATCCCACCTCAGTGTTGGTTTGTTGGGTAGAGTATCACAAAGATCCAGAGGGACCACATCCCACCTCAGTGTTGGTTTGTTGGGTAGAGTATCACAAAGATCCAGAGGGACCACATCCAGCCTCAGTGATGGTTTGGTAGGGACGGCGTTACAAAGATCCAGAGGGACTACATCCCACCTCAGTGGTGGTTTGGAGGGAAATATGTCACAAAGATCTAGAGGGACCACATCCCGCCTCAGGGATGGTTTGTCGGGTAGTGTATCACAAAGATCCAGAGGGACCACATCCCACCTCAGTGATGGTTTGTCGGGTAGTGTATCACAAAGATCCAGAGGGACCACATCCCACCTCAGTGATGGTTTGTCGGGTAGTGTATCACAAAGATCCAGAGGGACCACATCCCACCTCAGTGATGGTTTGTCGTGTTGTTTATCACAAAGATCCAGAGGGACCTCATCCCACCTCAGTGATGGTTTGTCGGGTAGTGTATCACAAAGATCCAGAGGGACCACATCCCACCTCAGGGTTGGTTTGTCGGGTAGTGTATCACAAAGATCCAGAGGGACCACATCCCACCTCAGTGATGGTTTGTCGGGTAGTGTATCACAAAGATCCAGAGGGACCACATCCCACCTCAGTGGTGGTTTGTTGGGTAGTGTATCACAAAGATCCAGAGGGACCACATCCCACCCCAGTGTTGGTTTGTGGGGTAGAGTATCACAAAGATCCAGAGGGACCACATCCTGCCTCAGTGTTGGTTTGTTGGGTAGAGTATCACAAAGATCCAGAGGGACCACATCCCACTTCAGTGTTGGTTTGTTGGTTAGAGTATCACAAAGATCCAGAGGGACCACATCCCACCTCAGTGTTGGTTTGTTGGGTAGAGTATCACAAAGATCCAGAGGGATCACATCCTGCCTCAGTGATGGTTTGGTAGGGAGTGTGTCACAAAGATCTAGAGGGATCACATCCTGCCTCAGTGATGGTTTGTTGGGTAGAGTATCACAAAGATCCAGAGGGATCACATCCTGCCTCAGTGTTGGTTTGTTGGGTAGAGTATCACAAAGATCCAGAGGGATCACATCCTGCCTCAGTGTTGGTTTGTTGGGTAGAGTATCACAAAGATCCAGAGGGATCACATCCTGCCTCAGTGTTGGTTTGTTGGGTAGAGTATCACAAAGATCCAGAGGGACCACATCCCACCTCAGTGTTGGTTTGTTGGGTAGAGTATCACAAAGATCCAGAGGGACCACATCCCACCTCAGTGTTGGTTTGTTGGGTAGAGTATCACAAAGATCCAGAGGGACCACATCCAGCCTCAGTGATGGTTTGGTAGGGACGGCGTTACAAAGATCCAGAGGGACTACATCCCACCTCAGTGGTGGTTTGGAGGGAAATATGTCACAAAGATCTAGAGGGACCACATCCCGCCTCAGGGATGGTTTGTCGGGTAGTGTATCACAAAGATCCAGAGGGACCACATCCCACCTCAGTGATGGTTTGTCGGGTAGTGTATCACAAAGATCCAGAGGGACCACATCCCACCTCAGTGATGGTTTGTCGGGTAGTGTATCACAAAGATCCAGAGGGACCACATCCCACCTCAGTGATGGTTTGTCGTGTTGTTTATCACAAAGATCCAGAGGGACCTCATCCCACCTCAGTGATGGTTTGTCGGGTAGTGTATCACAAAGATCCAGAGGGACCACATCCCACCTCAGGGTTGGTTTGTCGGGTAGTGTATCACAAAGATCCAGAGGGACCACATCCCACCTCAGTGATGGTTTGTCGGGTAGTGTATCACAAAGATCCAGAGGGACCACATCCCACCTCAGTGGTGGTTTGTTGGGTAGTGTATCACAAAGATCCAGAGGGACCACATCCCACCCCAGTGTTGGTTTGTGGGGTAGAGTATCACAAAGATCCAGAGGGACCACATCCTGCCTCAGTGTTGGTTTGTTGGGTAGAGTATCACAAAGATCCAGAGGGACCACATCCCACTTCAGTGTTGGTTTGTTGGTTAGAGTATCACAAAGATCCAGAGGGACCACATCCCACCTCAGTGTTGGTTTGTTGGGTAGAGTATCACAAAGATCCAGAGGGATCACATCCTGCCTCAGTGATGGTTTGGTAGGGAGTGTGTCACAAAGATCTAGAGGGATCACATCCTGCCTCAGTGATGGTTTGTTGGGTAGAGTATCACAAAGATCCAGAGGGATCACATCCTGCCTCAGTGTTGGTTTGTTGGGTAGAGTATCACAAAGATCCAGAGGGATCACATCCTGCCTCAGTGTTGGTTTGTTGGGTAGAGTATCACAAAGATCCAGAGGGATCACATCCTGCCTCAGTGTTGGTTTGTTGGGTAGAGTATCACAAAGATCCAGAGGGATCACATCCTGCCTCAGTGATGGTTTGGTGGGGAGTGTGTAACAAAGATCCAGAGGGATCACATCCCAACTGAGTGATGGTTTGTTAGGGAGTGTGTCACAAAGATCTAGAGGGATCACATCCTGCCTTAGTGATGGTTTGTTGGGTAGTGTGTCACAAATATCCAGAGGGATCACATCCCAACTCAGTGATGGTTTGTTAGGGAGTGTGTCACAAAGATCTAGAGGGATCACATCCCAACTCAGTGATGGTTTGTTGGGGAGTGTGTCACAAAGATCTAGAGGGACCACATCCTGCCTCAGTGATGGTTTGTTGGGTAGTGTGTCACAAAGATCAAGAGGGATCACATCCTACCTCAGTGATGGTTTGGTGGGGAGTGAGTCACAAAGATCCAGAGGGACCACATCCCACCTTTAGTGATGGTTTGTTGGGGAGTGTGTCACAAAGTTCTAGAGGGACCAAATCCTGCCTCAGTGATCGTTTGTTGGGTAGTGTCACAAATATCCAGAGGGACCACATCCTGCCTCAGTGATGGTTTGGTGGAGAGTGTGTCACAAAGATCCAGAGGGATCACATCCTACCTCAGCGATGGTTTGGTGGGGAGTGTGTCACAAAGATCCAGAGGGACCACATCCTGCCTCAGTGATGGTTTGGTGGGGAGTGTGTCACAAAGATCCAGAGGGATCACATCCCAACTCAGTGATGGTTTGGTGGGGAGTGTGTCACAAAGATCCAGAGGGATCACATCCTGCCTCAGTGATGGTTTGGTGGGGAGTGTATCACAAAGATCCAGAGGGATCACATCCCAACTCAGTGATGGTTTGTTAGGGAGTGTGTCACAAAGATCTAGAGGGATCACATCCTGCCTCAGTGATGGTTTGTTGGGGAGTGTGTCACAAAGATCTAGAGGGATCACATCCTGCCTCAGTGATGGTTTGGTGGGGAGTGTGTCACAAAGATCTAGATGGATCACATCCTGCCTCAGTGATGGTTTGTTGGGGAGTGTGTCACAAAGATCTAGAGGGATCACATCCTGCCTCAGTGATGGTTTGGTGGGGAGTGTATCACAAAGATCCAGAGGGATCACATCCTGCTTCAGTGATGGTTTGGTGGGGAGTGTGTCACAAAGATCTAGAGGGATCACATCCCAACTCAGTGATGGTTTGTTAGGGAGTGTATCACAAAGATCCAGAGGGACCACATCCTGCCTCAGTGATGGTTTGTTGGGTAGTGTGTCACAAATATCCAGAGGTACCGCATCCCACCGCAGTGATGGTTTGTTGGGGATAGTGTCACAAAGATTCAGAGGGACCACATCCCACCTCAGTGATGCTTTGGTGGGGAGTGTATCACAAAGATCTAGAGGGACCACATCCTGCCTCATGATGGTTTTGTGGGGAGTGTATCACAAAGATCCATAGGGACCACATCCTGCCTCGGTGATGGTTTGTTGGGGAGTGTATCACAAAGATCCAGAGGGACGACATCCTGCCTCAGTGATGGTTTGGTGGGGAGTGTATCACAACGATCCAGAGGGACGACGTCCTGTCTGTGATGGTTTGTTGGGTAGTGTGTCACAAATATACAGAGGGACCTCATCCTGCCTCAGTGATGGTTTGTTGGGTAGTGTGTCACAAAGATCCAGAGGGACCACATCCAGCCTCAGTGATGGTTTGTTGGGTAGTGTGTCACAAATATACAGAGGGACCTCATCCTGCCTCAGTGATGGTTTGGTGGGGAGTTTATCACAAAGATCCAGAGGGATCACGTCCTGTCTGTGATGGTTTGTTGGGTAGTGTGTCACAAATATACAGAGGGACCACATCCTGCCTCAGTGATGGTTTTGTGGGGAGTGTCACAAAGATCCAGAGGGACCACATCCTGCCTCAGTGATGGTTTTGTGGGGAGTGTATCACAAAGATCAAGAGGAACCACTTCCTGCCTCAGTGATGGTTTTGTGGGGAGTGTATCATAAAGATCTAGAGGGACTACTTCCTGCCTCAGTGATGGTTTGTTGGGGAGTGTATCACAAAGATCCAGAGGGACCACATCCTGCCTCAGTGATGGTTTGTTGGGGACTGTATCACAAAGATCCAGAGGGACCACATCCTGCCTCAGTGATGGTTTGGTTGGGAGTGTATCACAAAGATTCAGAGGGACCATGTCCTGCCTCAGTGAAGGTTTGTTGGGGAGTGTATCACAAAGATTCAGAGGGACCATGTCCTGTCTCAGTATGGTTTGTTGGGGAGTGTGTCACAAAGATCCAGAGGGACCACATCCTGCCTCAGTGATGGTTTGGTGGGGAGTGTCACAAAGCAGCATTGCTGCCAGAGTATATGAAACAGGCCTCCTTGAGGTTGTGGTGGTACACCTGAACAACACTTCCAGCAAGATTCTACACCAGCTCTTAAAACAAGATGCACTGAATCTTGGCTTGAAGAAAATTTTTCACATTTTGTTGCTGCTCAAGACTGGCCTCCATGGTCAGTGCTCGAGGATATTGGTTGTAAGAAAGGCACCCCAACACCAAGTGATCCCTGATGTCAGCAGTGATGGATTTCTCCAAGCCCAATAGACTTGCACTGTTTCAGCAGAGTAAAAGGGGATACTGACAACATATGCACAGAATACATACTCAAACAGTATAAGACTTGTCACTTATCACATTAGCAACTGCCTAATAGAATTTTATTTCAATGCTATAGACCAGAGATGGCGAAAACGTGACTCGCGAGTTATTTTGACTCACAGGCACTGTTCCCTCTCTGCAACCGTCTGTTTGTTTTTCACATGCTGCTGAGTGATGCATTGCATGTTGCATAATTGGTGACTCACGGAAGGATGTCGTTTTTACCACCCTTGCTATAGACGAATGCATCTTTGGAAATAATAACGCCAATTTTATTGTGTACAATGTTATCAGTATTTTATCTCAAAAGGCCTTTTAAATAGGTCTTGTTGAATAGTTTACAGTGCCCACAATATGCTTTAAATATTTAAACATTTAAAATTTGTATAGATACCTAAGTTGAAAGTCCTACTGTTAATTGAATAAATTTTCATAATCGTTATTATTTTAGGAATTCCAGGTATGTTGATGAACATGATGAGGGAAATAATTCATTTGTTTTACCTTCTACTTCTGGTAGACAAGGCATGATTCCATGAAAAAGCATTCAATCTATAAATATTGATTTTGGGTTTTTGTAGCATTTAGCAAACTTATTTATCTGATGTTGTTAAATATGAACTCTTACTTTCTTTGCTTTTCTGATTATTGAAGTAAAAAATAGGCTAATTAGTATTTGAAGTGGTATTATTCATTTGTTTGTCGAGCCCCACATTGTGGTAGCCAATTTGTGACGGTATTCTTTGTTAAGTTTGAAAGAATGATACTGTTCATTTGCCGCACGTCTAAAAGACAATTTGTCGCGGTCACTTCGTGTTATCTTTTACTGAGCGCCTGTTATTGTATTTAATTTTGGGTTCACTGTACTCCGGCTAGCTATGATCTCTCGGTCAAGCACTTATCTTATACAGGTGTGTAAACGGAAAGGAGTTTTTATCCAAAGATAACACTGATAAAAGAATTTGTTTTATACTTTTATTGTCTTAACACATTATTCACTTTCACATATTAATCTTGACACTCGCCAAACTGAAACTGTTATAATAACTTATTTACTGCACATTATTAATTCGCGTACTTCAACTTGTTGTGTAATTAACTTTACGACACTTGAGATTTTTCATAACTTTGCTACGCGTAACCTGCGAATCGATAAACTATGCTGTGTATTCACCATGACTGTTTCTGTTGAACTCAGCGACGTGTAATGCACAAATGTTTCCGATGGACTGGAGCCGACGTGAATATACAAATGTTTCCAATGGACTGGAGCCGACGTGTAATATACAAATGTTTCCGATGGACTGGAGGAATCTACCTCAGACTTAGCCCTTTTTATACTCCCACACCCCGATATGCCTAAAGATTATAACTGAGCTGCTATTGGTTAATAAAACGCGCTAACATTAGCGTCTATATTTATATCCAATGAAAATGACGAAAACATATGCTCTAGGAAAAAATGTTCCCGCAAATTCCTAAGAAAAACGCGCCAATATTACGTCATTTGCTCGTCTCTAATAATGATAAACAGCTCACCCCCTCGCTACATTATTGCACGCTATTATTGTCAGTTTCAGTAAGGCCGTATAAACCCACTTCTCAACAATGCTACAATCATCAAACATCTCAAATCAATGTCACACAATAATGCATATTCACACTACAATCACTCTTTACATTTACATAATTTGTGATACAAATTACTGCGTCATATTAAAAATAGAATGGAACGTATATGGTGGATAATTAAAAAACTAAATCCCTGCCCACACGACACACACACACACTCTCTCTCTTAGTTATAAACCATTTATATCTTAAGGTCTGTTAGTTTAAAAACTAACAAGAATTTTAAGTCAAGTTCCTACGTCCAAAGTTAACAGAACCCTAACAAGTTGAACACAGGCTTTTCTAAATCATAAATGTTTGTGACAGTTTTATCCATATAGAGGACTCTTGTCTTGTTGCACTCAATATTTGTGTATACTAGCACAAATGCCAAATGTGATTTTTGGCTTCTAGCTACGTGTTCTTCATAAATGACTAGAAAAACATGTTGGTTGTGTCTCTATTTACATGACTTCTTTAAGAATTGCTGTGATGGCACATTCCCACCTAAAATGAGTGAACATACTTCCTCATGATGATAGTATGTGTCAATAAGCAGGGAAGTGCTCATAATTGTGATAACTGCTTGTCATAGTTCACATGCAGCAAGTGAATTGTTACAAACATGCTGTTAGGAACATTATTGTTGACGACATGTTTCCACTTGCTGTCTTTAAGGCAGGTTTTGGCCAAAAATGAAAACACACTTTAATTGTAAGCTTTTTAAAGAAATACACTTAATACCACTATTACTATATTTTAAGGTGTGAATTGGTCAATAGTGGACATTTAAAGGCTTATGTTTTCTATGACATGCACACTAATTAAGGTTCAGTTTCATGCCTGATCTTGTAACAGATGGTGCTGGAGCTGAACGTTAAAGTCTGCCCTGTCTCATGGGTGTGGACAAGACACTGTTTTAAAATAATACTACTACTTTCATTGCCATTTGCCAGAGTCCAGTGAAACCAAGTATTAGATTACGTTATGCCAATCCGAGTTATTACTGTGTTACGTGAATAAACATCTTCTTATTGTGGACACTACATGATCCAAGAACACTTGCACCAAACAATCGGAGTTGATGAATATCAACACTAGAATAAGTGAGTAGTGGAGTTCTGACTTCCAAGTGGAAGGCTGTCATTATTCAGCAGAAAAATGTCTCAACAACAACAATGTTCACTAATTTCACATTACTTTCTAAATATCTATTAACTGTTATTATGTATTTTTATTGAATAGTGTTTTATAGTTAGCAGAATCACTCAAAACTGGATATTCCTAAAAAACTACAAAGAACAGCAAATAGCATTAGAAATTGACAACGAACAACAAACACTGTTAAATAATGGAATGAAAGCTTGGTATGATTACAGAAATCAGAAATGTAATGGATCTACATTTATATAAGGTTTATTCTATCAAATTTAGAAGCACGTGAAAAATATCACTGGTCAGTTAAAAATAAATGAAATCGTAGTGCGCAAAATCGACTTTGCTATTCATATGCTCACTGATACACGTTCTAATGCTAAAAGCATATTCTGGAAGTTTCAAACATACTGCACTGACTATACGTAACTGCAATTATCCCACGAACATCACATCTTGTGAGACTAAATACCAACAACCTGTTATGTTAGTAGCAAGCAGCAGCAGCAGCAGCTTCTGTAAATATTATCAACACAAACACACATCACAACTCACTAATTGCTTTGTTTCTTCATCTGTGTCCCTCTCGTGCATCAGCGTTCCACCCATCAGACGACGTATCTGTGACATTAACCAGTGTTAACATTCATGCACATGTTTCTGAAACATTCTTTCCAGCACAACAGGGTCCCTACATTTTCCACATTGAGATGGACTCTCCCCCCCATGCCTGATGGGGTGAAAGAAACCGCTGCATGGTTCAGAGTGAGCAGTCACCATGCTGCCACCTCGTTCATTTAAATAACATCTTACAGAAACAGAAAACAATGGCATGTCATTTATCTAGGTGCAGTAAGATTACTGGAGGAAACAAAACAAGGTCGGAGTATAATCAAGAGCAATGCTGAGAATCTTCCTGCTCCATCCTTGGAAGGAGCTCAATTCAACACCCAAACACACACCTTTCTCCAAA